>OY977957.1:11674967-16667467 GCA_963854355.1 Epinotia brunnichana
CTGTTAGAGGTTCTTAAGCCACCCGAAGGCCTCTAACTCGGCTTAACGACTACTGTCATAGACAGCATCCGGGATCAACTGCTTAGCGTGCCTTCCAAAGCACGGAAGCGCTCATTTATAGTAACCACTCAAACAGGCGGTCACCCATCCAATGACTGACCGCTGCCATCTTTGCTTTACCCGCGTTATAAAAAAATAACTAGAAACCACTTCAAAAAATGTTTTTGTCGTTTTCACTTCTTTTGGAGAAATCACTTTTTGGCTCCAAGTGCGCCCCCAACTTTATGCCGCATCTCACAGGCCCCAAAGGGCGCCCAATATCAATACGTGTAAATGCCACTTACCGAGTTTTAGATGGGGACATAAATACGCCCAATTTTATGGCGTATGTTAAACAGCCAGATTTTACTACTTGTTTACGCATTGATTGAAACTAAATCGATTTCGGTTTACGGCTTAATAAAGAGATGGCCTGGGGCGCAATCGACTAGTTTTAATGATGACTTGTGACATGCCGATCAAAACTAAAGTTATGGTTCCACCTACTGGGCCCCATAACGATTCCCAGTTCAAATAACTAGTTACGCTTTTTGACCACTCCAAAACCTAGCAAGACACTTGCTAGTTTTCGAAATTGTAAAGGGGAGTTACTTTGTTTTGAACTGGTAAAGTGTAACTGTTGCACTGGTAAGTGTAGTAAGTTGTAATGGCACTTACTAGGCTTCGAAGTATAAAAACATCCGGAATAGGGAACATTACTGCAATGCTCTGCCGCCAGAGTGCAGCACTAGCAGAAACCGTAAACCAGTTTAACCAGTAGAGGAAGATAGGGACTCACACACACATGCACAATTGATTGTCTTGATTGAAGAAGTAGTTGCTATTTCAACAGCATCATGTCAGAATCTTTGACGTATTTTACATCCTTGAGGAGTTCCATAAGTCATCTGTGGTCTTCATCATCAGTTCCATTTTACTAAAATTGTAATTTCCGAGGGCAAATAGTACAGGAGTTATAATACAAAATACCGAAATCACTACACGCGTGCAGTTGCCCTCATTTTTTTCTGGGATCCCATCGCCAGATCCTGGTTTGGTGGCATTGGGATCATCTCAAGAGTATACTTACTCTTTCGAATAAAAAAAGAATTTCGAATTTGGTCCACAATTGACGGAGAAATTGGTGAATATACATAAAAAAAATACATACAGTGGAACATATAACTTCCTCCTTTTTTGAAGTCGGTTAAAAAGTATTCGACTCGACGCGTAAGGCCTATCAAATTTCGCACAAAATCGCTTAAATGTAGGATGACAGTTCACATACTAAGTACTTAGTAGTTGCTGATTCAGTGGGTTAATGTTAACGTTAACACTCAATTTAATTAAACTAACAGTGATGTAAGTAATGAACTAATGAAGTACATGACGCCTCACGCATTCCCCGTAATGTTTTGAATTAACATTTTCCCGAATGAGTTATTGCCAAAGATTAATTTGTGTCACGTAAACCATTGACAATGTTTGCATGAAGTTATTTAATAAGTTAAACCACCAGACATACGATAATTTCCTTTCAACATGTTTCGAAGGAGTGTAATAAAACTTTTGCAAGAAAAACATTATGATATGAAGTTGTTCCTTTTAGATAAGTTTAAATTATTTGCACTTGTTTTGTATTGTAATAGTTATAGCAGAATAATGTTCCCCAATGATATTTTGTCATCTCCTTTGTACGCCATCATTATATGCAAATAAAGAAGTTTGAAGGTTTTTAACCTGTTATTGACTCTTACACACTTGAAAGTACCTACACAATCGTTTCACATTGTTAGGTTTAGTTTGTTTTACATCGAGTCCCTGGGCGACCGAGCTCTGCTCGGATGAAAATGGAGAAAATACGGAGAAAACTAATTTTTCCGGACATGAGACCTATCTAGATCGATTTCTCGCCCCCGTAAACCCCTGAATACCAAATATCATCGAAATCGTTAGAGCCGTTTCCGAGAACGTGATTGCAAATATATATATATACAAATATTGCTCGTTTAATAGTATAGGATAGGATACTGAAAACTTAACGTGTTAAGGCTTTTGACATCAACGACGAACGACATCTTTAACAAAACTAACTTTTTGATCAATCTTTCGTGGTTGTGATATAACTAACCTCACGCTATTACACTGGTACACTGTAGTACACTGTAGTCAGCATCAAAAGTAACTACACAATCGAAGACGTCAAAAGATCTTATTCCCTTTTAATAAAGACTTTTGACGTCTTCGTTTGCGTCTTACTTTTAATGCTGTACACTGGAACAGCCGGAATGTGACCTTCCGTCAAAGAAGATGGAATAGCGGCCCAAGAGGCCGTAAGTAGGCTTGTGTACAAATATGCAAGTGATGCGTACATACAAAATACACGCACACACAAACCGCTTGTATCCTGTAGAACTACTCGTTTCAACTCTGCTACAGTAAATATGTTTGCTAAAGCAGTATCTCAACTAGAGTCCCTTAAGACCGTTATAATACCAGTTCCACGCGGCGCATGCGTGGCACGCGGACTGACCGCTGACTACCCTGACTAGCGCTTAAGTTTATTGTATCGACGCGTGTCTGTGTGAGTGCGTACGGATTTCTTATTTTTTTATACCACTTCGGTGGCCATTAATAGTACGGCCCGTCTGATGGTACTCGTAAGTGGCAACCGTAACCTATTTATTTTATTATTATTATTTTTTTTTTGTGGGCCTTAATATGCCGCTTCGACCAGCAAGTGATCTATTGTGGCAGCCCTTGTTTTAGAGTTCACCGTTAAGTCCCGTTGCCTCCAGGAAATTCCAGATTCTTTGGGCGGTGATATGTTGTACTTCTAGTGGTTGCATTATGTGCCGCCCTAGGTAGGTACTTATTTTATGCATGAGTGGTCCGCAGGAGCAGAGAATGTGCATTGCAGTCTCCTCTGTCTCCTGGCAGAACCTGCAAGTTGTGTCCTGCTTCATACCCATTTGAAACAGGTGTTTGTTCAATTTGCAATGTCCTGTCAGGATTCTTGTCACTGCGCAGGTTTTGTGCCTTTTGAATTGTAATAACTCTTTAGACAGCTTACTATTGAACCCTTCGATCAGGGCTTTAGCTTGTTTTTGGCCTTTGGTGAACTTCCACAGCTTGATTGCCTCTGATTTTTCCGCGTTGTTTAGCAGAGAATATGCTTTCCGTTTTGTGATGCCACAGAACGGTTCCGGGCCGACTAGGGCCGTGTCTGCGCCCTGCCTTGCAAGTTCATCTGCTCTTTCGTTTCCTACAATGTCGGAGTGCCCTGGTACCCATCTAAGTATGACTTTGTTGGAGTTCGCCAGGGTGTTTAGATTATTTTTACAATTCTGGACTACCGTAACCTAAGGACGCTTGCAACTCGACGGGACTTGCACTCGCATCTTATACTGCTTTAAGCTATCTACGGTGCTACTGAAGTATTAATTACCCCGACTCATTCACTCCATTGAGCCAGCTTGAAATAGCCGACCGCGTGACCGCGGGAAGTCGTAAACAACTCCGTCACCGATATCGGCCCGCCATCTTGCCAGTATGCGCAAGAGTGGAAGAAGCGGAGCCTCTATTCGACACGTTCCGGTGTGCAAATGATAGTCTATTGTTGATTAACACACAAATACGACTGGCGGCTTCGACTTGTGGTTTGGCCTACACTGTTAAAAATTATACCTCACACCCTGGAACCTAAATGGTCGCGTACCGCACGGTTTCACAGAAATTTCCTCCTTCGGACTCTCCGGTTGTGGAATGAGCTTCCTACCAAGGTTTTCCCGAGGGACTACGGTATGGGTTTCTTCAAAAAAGGGGTTGTATACCGGTTACCATCAGGTGGGTCGTAAGCTAGTGTGAGACCGACGTGGTAAAAAAAACCAAAAACATAACACTTCTTAACCTGAAACAACTCAGTAACCGATATCGGCCCGCCATTTTCCCATTATTCGCAAGAGTTGAAGAAGTGTTAAGGTGGTTCGATTTCCATACAAAGCGTTATTTGACATTCGCAGGCTAACGGAGTGATATTTTAAGAAACTTATGTAACAAACTTTCATCAATTGGCTTCCCATTTGCGCCAAATTCCCCCTTTCCTAGAATAAACTTGTATAAACTAGATTAATTTGAGAAAAATAGTTTTCCCAAAATATGACGTCCCAAACCAATTTCTCAAATTAATCTAGTTTATACAAGTTTATTCTAGGAAAGGGGGAATTTGGCGCAAATGGGAAGCCAATTTATGAAAGTTTGTTACATAAGTTTCTTAAAATATCACGCCGTTAGCCTACGAATGTCAAATAACGTTTTGTATGGCAATCAAACCACCTTAAGATGGTTCGATTTCCATACAACACGTTATTTGACTTTCGCAGGCTAACGACCTTTCGGATGATATGGCACTAACAGTGCTGAAGGATTTTTTTCCGATTGCACTGGTTAGTAGATACTACGTCATTCATAAGAAATATTTAACATGTTTAGTTAAAAAAAAAGTTTGAATAAAATGGTGATAGAATGTGCTTTTAAACTATTAAAATTATGTTTGACACCGGGAATTCTATCAATTTATCTCTACCTACCGCGCGTAGGTACCTAGTTATGATAAGAGAGAGAGAGAGAGGGTTGAATGTAGACTATTGGTAGATCATGGTAGAAATTCTTGTAATTTTGACATTTATGCAAATTTATATTGTAATTTTTATCCTGAAATAAATGAAATGAAATGAAAATGAAATGACTTCACACGAACTTCCAGCAGCTAGCTTATTACCACGACGGTGTGGCGAAAAAGCATATGATAAGCTGATGATAAGTGATCATCCTAGCCTATGGACGCAGAGGAGTCATCAGCGCGTTGCCGACCCTTTATTGATAGCTAAAGACAAATCACAACACGCAGCCCATCACTTTCAAAACACCGCATCTTCAGAAGCTCTGGCCACCTTACTCACCATCAGGAACATTAGACTTGAGACACTTAGGTATGCCTTTTGTTCAACAGATAAAAAGATGCAACACTCGGCAAGTCTTATTTGCTCCTATGAATCTTTAGATTTGGTAAAATACCGTCATTTTAACTTGATTATGTTATTTACTAATGTATTATTAAGGTTATATTTAATCATACAAAATATTTATTAATTTACAACAAACATTAAAAGTTAAACTAAGCTTACCTAAACCTAATCAGTAATCACCTATACATCACCTGTATACGACTTTACGTATCTGCTTGACAATTAGCTAGCACTATGGTCAGCCGTACTTTCAGCCATTTAATACTTGATTGATTAAGTTGGCGGAAGAAAAAATTGCAAATAAGGACCCAAATTATGATTATTTCGATGAATGAAAATGTAATCAATCGTGTTTTGTCTTCTGAGAAAGAACAAAATATGTACAGTCATAATATCTGAATATTATTTATTAAGTATGTAGGTACTTTCTGTTTTCTGATGACCTTTATAGAATGGCATAGCGCAATAGTTCTGGATACCCCGCATATTCTACAAAGACACGACATCCGTCCAACTTCACCGAAACACTGATAGTCATATCTTAATGTCCCTTTACGGAACAATTATTGTTACAATATAATTATTATGATCGAACCAATAAATTACTCTGTCTCTCATTAATAACGCGCGATTGAGAAATGTGTCTGCCGATACATTTTAATGTATTTCTAGATTAAGACTCAATGGATTTTTGAAACAAACATGTTAATTATTCTTGGTTTTAAATGTAAGTAGGAATTTTCAATGGACTCCGATATACGTGCATGTGACATGTTATTTAAGAATAATTAATTTATTAGCTACAGTCACACATGTTATTTAAGAATAATTAATTTATTAGCTACAGTCACAGAAGGAGAAATAACATATTTATATGCATTGTAAACGGTTAATGTATCTTGGACACGGAATTACACTACACATTACGAATATTTAAATGATCTACCAGCGCTCTAGCACTTCTTTCTGTAACTATTTATTTTACATTTATTTCCGGAATTGAAGTTAGTCAGCAAATGTACGTATTTGAGATTCTTCTTCGTCAGTTCCTCAAGGCAGAGGGTCGTGACCAGGAGCACACAGTTCATCACAACCGTTCTCCAAACCCCTTTATTTTGGGCTAATTGTAGTGCGCCTTGGATATTGACGCGGATTGCATCATTCCATCGTGTGGGTGCTCTGCCTCTACTCCCCTTTCCTCCAACTCAGTCATTTATCAACTTGTCCAAGCTGGACTATGAGCCTATGAGATGGACTGACCAAGTCAGGGACGCAGTTGACGCACTCCCACAAATGTGCACAAGGAAGGTGAGAGACGAATGGCGACGGACTGTCAAGCTCGCCACTAAACCGACAGAGATCACGACCATTCTGCCAAGAGCGAAGCGACTTTGAAGAAGAAGCCGGACTGGTCTCGGCGGGCCACGTGGCCAAAGAATGTCATCATTTTCTGGAAGCATGTAGTTGAAAGCCGGGACACGGAGCTCCTTGAGTATCGACACATATTTGATGCGTTGTGTATTTGCGAGTACAAAGTTTGAAAGTCAACTCATTCCCACGCGTTGTGTACTATTCGACGGCGTTGAATTTGGATTAGGTTACCTGTCAATTCATATGCATTTGACGTCATTATATGGCTAAACTGTCACCTCCAATCCCATTCTAATTGCTATGTAATATATGTGTACTTACTTATACAATGAAAATAGTGATTCTTTGTAGAAGGAACACATGTAATTTATTTGTCATAAGACTAATCAATAAATATGAATAACAAAAAGTACATCTAAACAGAATCGTAATAAATTATAGCTTTTTCATAGGTCCCTTTGAAAAACAATTCTCTAGAAGATGCCAGCGCCATCTTCGCATTTGAAAGGTCGGATTTGTCGTCTTGTGCCTCTGATCCTTATGGAGACAGTTCTTAGGACTGAAATTTGTACTTTTACTTTAAGCCAATAAATTATTTCTGTATATGCTTTTCCCTATTTTTCATTCAATTTTGATGCAGTCTTTTTTAAGAAAATGTTATACTCAGTACCAAGGGCTCCATCGCAGGATATGACTAGTGGAGTAAAGGACGCTCTCAAGTCTTCGGCTGCTCGGTCGTATTTCGAGTGTTTCTCTCGGCTATGTCTCTGTGCTATTTGTTGCCAGGTGAGGTTGCTGTAAGAGGAAGCGTCGGCATTTACTATGCGAACGTCAAAGAACGCTTTCCTTGCAGGTTCCCACACACTGTTTAATACTGTGATTCTTTCTTGGTTTCAAATGTCATACACATCTTTTAGGTATGTTGGGACTTTGAGTAAATGGTTTTCTATGTACAGTCAGCCTCATATAGATAGTAGCAGCCAAAGTAGCTAAATATATAGGTAAAGGTCTATATTAGTGTAAGAGTAAGGATGTTATCTCCACTTATAATAAATCTCTAAATTAAAAAAAGAATCAGCCAGTTTGAAACTAAACTTTCTGCGGTTCGAATGATCTCAGCATCCCATGAACGGAAAAATATGAAACATTTTATATAGGTACATTATTATTCCAGCTGCAACTTAGGATAGTTTTTATCCGACTGCGACAATTAATTTATTTTCCGTAATATACGACTTCATTTAATTTTTCATTTATTATTCTTAAAGTATATCGCCGCCCCATCTGTCAGCTAAAAGAAACGTCAAAATCACAGACTAATAAGCAATACTACGGACAAAATGGCGGAATTTCTTTACCTTTCTTTCGCCTATTAATAATTTTAATCCCGTCTACGATATACATTGACGAGACACATAGGTACCAAAAGCAAATATAAAATTAATCGATTTTGATATGCGAACTTATATGCGCAAATGTCGAATTAAGGCGTAATTTCTACAAATGTATTAACAAATTCGAACAATATAAACTTGGTTTTTTTGAATGGCACGCGCGCGCGCTCTTTGCGTATTCAGCCAAACCACGAAAACTGAAACTCGAAGTTCGTATAATCTGCATTCCTGTCATTTGTTAGTGCGATAGAGATAGAGATACCCGAATATTTTCGAATTTCGAAGTTCGTGGTTTAAAAGAAAATACGGATGTCGGATAGATCTAAATTAATATTTTATGTGTGAATATGGTTAAAATTATTTGGAAATACTATTGTTGTTATTGTTTTAGTATATTTGACTAGCTTTAAGTTTAATATTGTACGTCCGAAATGGGCAAGCTGTTGGACTTTATTTTACCCAAAACAACTAAATGTACACAGTTCTGACAATAAAGAAATCTTATTTTATCTTATCTTATCGAAAAAAGGGATGTAGACACTAAACAAAATAATCATCATGTTGTATTATCTCGAAAAAAAAACAACGCAAAATGCTATACTCGTATAGGTAATCACTAAGTTATAAGTGTATAAAGTTTTAAGAAGGGTTTGTTGCGTCTCTTTTCCGCAAAACGCACCTTTATAATGAAACGATTGTTTTGTACTATGACGCTCGAGGATCGTGACGTCACGGTCCCTGATCGTTTTCTCACTCTAACAAGCGACATTAAAACGGTTGTAGCTTCGTAATTTTTTGAGATATTTGAATGAGTTTTTCGTTTCTTCTTTCTTTTAAAGTGAGTCTACAGCTACAACTCTATTTGGAAGACAAGCGGAAAGAACCCATACTATCCATACTAATAATCCATACTTCCATATTAATATTATAAATGCGAAAGTGTGTCTGTCTGTCTGTTACCTCTTCACGCCTAAGCCGCTGAACCGATTTAGATGAAATTTGGTATACAGATAGTTTGAGCCCCGCGGAAGGACAAAGGGTAGTTTTTATATCTGAGGGGCTGAAATTGGGGGTGGAAATTTGTATGGAGCTACTTAAATCGCTGCACCGATTTAGATGAAATTTGGTATATTAATAGTTTGAGTCCCGGGGAAGGACGTGTAATAGGTTTTATCCCGGAAATCATCCCCTAAGGGGGTGAAAAGGGGGGGGGGGGGGGTGAAAATTTGGATGTAATCTATGTTGATGAAATTTGGTGTAGATATAGGTTAAGTCCTGGGAAAGGACATGGGATAGTTTTTACCCCAGAAATCACCCCCCAAGGGGGTGAAATTAGGGGTGAAAATTCGGATGGAACCCATTTTAATACAATTTGGTATAGAGATAGCTTGAGTCCTGGGAAAGGACATAGGATAGTTTTAGTTCTGGAAATCACTCCCTAAGGGGGTGAAATGGGGGGTGAAAATTTGGATGAATCCCGTTTAGATGAAATTTGATATAAAGGTCGTTTGAGTCCCGAAGAATGATATTAGATAGTTTTTATCCCGAAAATCATTCCCTAAGGGTATGAAATAGGGGGTGAAAGTTTGGATAAAATCCATGTACCTAGATGAAATTTGGTATAGAGATAATTTGAGACCTTTCGAAGGATATAGAATAGTTTTTGCCTCGGAAATCATCCCTTAAGATGGTAAGTAGAAGTTTGTTTGCATTATATTTTCTAAGTATAAGTTCTACGCGGACGAAGTCGCGGGCAACAGCTAGTACGATATATTTGGCTACTTTGGCGGCTACTAACTTTACCACACTGACTGTACATGAATTATTTCAGAAATGTACATTTACGCTGATCTACATTCAGCTCAGACGTTCCATAATTAATCAGCATTTAATTGCCATTCAAACCGTTCAATTGCACATAATGGGATATCAGGTATCACGCCTAGCAACTTAGAATTCTGGGAAGCAAAGCGTCATTTAATTTGATGCTTTGATTCATTTGTTTCTCATGGGTTAATATGATAGTATTGAGTTACTTCACAGCTACCGAAGCTGGCAATTACGTCAGGGCTTTGGTCAGCAGATTTATAATGAGTTGAGACCACTAAGGTGAATATGGCCAGGCCGATTCATGACTATATTTTCTATTTCATTTTTAATTCCTAAAAAAACACGGGGTGTTATAACATAATTGTAACTTTACCGTGTGTTAGACTGCGGCATACATACGTCTGTCGATTTAAATACACTGTACTTCATTCCATATATAACATTAGAATTTAAACGGATAAAATCTTGTACGTTTCTTCGTTTATTTGGGATATCAAAGGGAAATTTTGTACTAGTTTTACTTATTTCGCTTAATAAGTACTTTTAATATATAAGTAACAATACTAATGTATTTGCGTTTCAAAATCGTTTTCCTTGAAATTGCATTGCGATTAAGGCATAATTTTGTAATATTATTTGGAATAGGATATAGGGAATAGTTATCTATCGAGCTAAATTCATTTAAATTGTAATAACGTAAAAAATAAGTCGTTTACCGTTAGCTTTTCGGTGAACGAAAACATCGTGAATAAACAGGTCTAATCCCAATAATATCTAGATTTCCCTCTGGGTTGGAAGGTCAGATGGCAGTCGCTTTCGTAAAACTAGTGCCTGTGCCAATTCTTCGGATTAGGTGTCAAAGCGGACCCCGGGCTCCTTTACACAACCGGGAATAACGCTAGGAGGATGATAGTAAAAAAAAATAAGTTCCAAACTACTAAATGGAACGAAATTGCACGAAAGTCGTCATCACCCTGTGTACTTCCCACTGCTGCCCCCCTATTCTGTAACTGGTTTTAAGCTCACCTCAACGCTCACCCACAATTATACCTTGACACCGCGATGCGTAGTAATTAAGCGTAGGTAGAGGTCTTAGTTTCGTAACGGGTGACCGGCGGGGTGAGCCGCATTAACGCGTAGCGAATAACAGCCCTGGGCACTGGCCTTCTTTTATGGATGAAAGGAAACTGTGCATAATAATAATAAATACTTTATTTACGACCAACATGGGATCATGGTGTTAGTAACAATTGTATTACTTATTAAACTAGTGTTAATACATTATATTATTATCATCATTATTATTTATTTCTGCATAGGTGTGCCTTGAAGAAAAAAAAATCCCGAAAGAAATATGAGGGATATTAAAAGTCAAAGTACCTACAGCGCAACAGTATTGACTACATTGCGTGAATTGAATGATCGGTAAGTACACTAAGTCATAAGTGTCATAACACGCCACGGTCAAACCCTGAGTCCTTGTAAGGTAGTCTCAGTGTTCGACTCTACCCTATTACATAGCTCGCATCTTCATCGAGGTGAACATCAGTGTGTCAACTAATAAGGCAGTCGTCATTGGGGCCTTTACCTTAACTGGGGGCACGGCAGTACCCCCGCCAAGTCGAGCAACAAAGAGGTACGGCCGTACCATCCTTTTCTCGAAGCCACTCAGGCCATTTTCAACATCCTGTAATTTTGTGCTGGCTCAGACAGAACCCACGTTCCCAAGTTTGAGAATTTTATTTAGCAAGCAAATAAAGATTAATAAGAATGCCTGACTTGGCTCTACGAAATATCTTACCACTTTTTACTGTGGAAGAGTTTTGAGACTTGGCCTATTTTTACATGGAAAGTTTTTGTGGTTTGTTTTTTAACAGTAATATGATTCCAAATAAACCTATATGGAATTGACTCATACACAAGTCTTACAGTCACGACATAGTTCACGAATTTAAATGGGTGTCTATGCGAATGTTACTTTTTTAATTCCGTAATTAAACATAATTACAAGTTTTACACAAAAAGTAGGTATATACCTAATCGTGTAGTAGAGTGTAATGTAGCGTGTAATAAAATGTATACATAATTATACAATAAATAATAGTTAAAAAACAATCAGTAGCGGCTGTGACTAACAAAATTTAAGTCGAAAAACACACGAGGCAGTTCCATGCGGAAAAACGTTCTCGTATGGTTGATAAATTAATGTCGCTGACTCTTTACAATACTGTCATTGCAATTGGAATCTTGTACTTTATAATGGTAGAGTTGCTTTTTGAATGTACTACTTTGATGCAATGGGCTTGTGACCTTAAATTTGTTTACGATGCCATTCGAACCAGTTTTTGTAGATGAACCAATGTTTGTATGGAAACAACTACATTTAAAGGACATTAATACCCAAAAAATCGAGTTAAAGACGGACCTCGCTGACAGCAGCCGAAACGCTTCATACTGATTGGCTTTAAAGTATGACGTCACACCGTGCAATTTGTACTAACCGTTGCATGGAAAATGAAGTAAATTGCTGTTTCGGTCGCGAAATACTGCGTTTAGGTCCATAGTTGTTGTAAAAATTTGTTTCTATAAAAGCGTAAGGATTCTATTGGTACCTTTAAATTTACTCTTGGACAATAAATAAAAAAACTTTTTTTTCTAAACTTTCAAGGTTCATATCTTTTTATGATTTGAATTATACTTTGTAATTTATACTTTATTACAATCATTTGATGGTTTACTACTCATTTAGTAACACGACGTTATCAATTTTAACACCACGCAACAAGCCTATTCAGCCAACTCAAGTAGGTACCTAATCTCTTTAGGCCGGCCACAGGCACACGGAATTTACATTCGGTTTCCGTACGGAATGTGCAAGTGAGACAGCGCTATACATGTGTAGAGCGACGTCCCGTTCCCACCTGTCATTCCGTACGGAAACCGAATGAAAATTCCATGTCTGTGGCCGGCCTTAGTTCAGCGATTCGGTTGTCGCGGAAGAGTGCTTCGGCGTGCCCGTAACCCGGCACCTTGGTGTTGGAACACCGTGGGGTTTTAGTCGGTAGTCCGACATACCTGCCCTGGCTTCCCCGGCCGGGCGAGATGCTCAAAGGAACGTAAAAAAATAAAAAGTCATCGGATACCTTAGTTCTGCTGCGGATAGCCTCATTTCTGATGCGATCACGCAGATAAACTCTTAGCATAGCCCTTCTCCATCTCCCTTTGGGTGACTTTGAGCCTTCTTGCACGGGAGTCCGCTGGATGCGGGTGTGGCACAGGACCGATCACTTTAGCACTCTTTGGGGGATGCCTATGTCCAGCAGGGACGTCTTTCAGCTGATATTATGATGATTATGAAGTAGGTAATCTCAAGTATGTGTGAAAAAGCACGCTGCATCCATAAGGACCTGTGTGGCGAACTGCAATCGTCCTGCAAGCTGAAAGTTAGAGCGAGATATTAACTGATGCTTTGCTCAATATATTGGGCCTTTCAGTGGAAGATTAGGAATTTTAGTTTGCGAGGAATTTACCCCGTTGAGATTAGATTTTAGTTAGGTCGCGGGCTTTTGTTGGGGATTGAGTCCTTTATCATTATTTTGTTTCCGTGCAATGAAACTGTTTAATTACAGTACCCATATTAAGAATATATACCTACACAACAAGTAGGTAAGTCTCTTTCAGCTCGCGTTTTCGGCTACACTAGTTGATGTAGGTAATCTATACGTAGTATCTATACTATTATTCGGTAGCTGAATTCCTGGACAAACAATTTTAATTTAATGCCTGTTATCATTGTTTTTAATGACCTTATTATGATATTTTAATGTAATGAATGACAATGTATGATTAATACGAAATAAATGAATATGAATATATGAATATCTCCTTAATAGAAAGCAAAGAAGCCTCTCATCATCATCATCACTGCTCACCTCATGAATCATTTGTATAGGTATCATGTTTAACCAGGCCCCGTAGCATAAGTGACAGGATAGGCGCGTCGTCTCGTTCTATCGAACGGTGTCAGCCAGGGACGGATAGTCTATCCTGTCACTTATCGCGTGATAGGCCATCCATGCTACGGGGCCAGCACAGAAAATTTCAGGAGCATCGGTTAAGAAATAAATAAATAAATAGGTGTTTGCGGACAATCTTACCTACACAAATCGTCCTAGTCCCAAACTAAGCAAAGCTTGTACTATGGGTACTAGGCGAAGATAAACATACTTCTATAGATAAATAAATACTTAAATACATAGAAAACATCCATGACTCAGGAACAAATATTCATGCTCATCTCACAAATAAATGCCCTTACCGGGATTCGAACCCGGGACCTCTTAGAGTATATCAACCAGGCTAAAGCGGTCGTCATAAAAGTGACCTGTAGAGGAGAACAGCCCAATTCTTGCCCAAGCAGGGCTGTTATTCGCTACGCGTTAATGCGGCTCACCCCGCCGGTCACCCGTTATGAAACTAGACCTCAACTTACGCTTAATTACTACGCATCGCGGTGTCTAGGTATAATTGCGGGTGAGCGTTGATGTGAGCTTAAAACCAGTTACAGAATTGGGGGGCTGAAACGCAGAACTTCATTCGCTTCGCTCGCTCGATCAAAAACGGTCAGCGGCGTTGCGCGGTGACCAAACGCCACGCGTGTTTTCGACTAAGCCAGATGACAGATCGAACGCCGACTCTTGTTCGCTCGACTTGCCTCTAATGAGCGTGACCGGCGTCGCTCGAGCATTCGAGCACTCGAGCCCGGCTCGAGCACAAAGCTGGCCTGTGGCCTGAAATTAACGGGCACGAAACATTAACGTGATTAATTTCGGCAATTAAGGCGTAGTGCTGTAAGGAACAGTAGGTCAAGATATTGTGAAGTTTTAAAGTAGTTATAGAATTTCTGTCAAATCAGCATTTTATTAGGCTTGGTCAGAATACCAACACCTGGCCGGCTAACACGATAGGTTTTATCCTGACGTTTTACGGCGAAAATGCACTGAAACATCACGTAGCCCTAGCACGATAGGTTTTATCGTCACGTCTTAGGTGACGCTTCAGTCTATTTTCGCCGTAAAACGTCTCGATAAAACCATATTGTGCTAGGGCCTCACGTATTTTATACGTACGTCTATATTGATTAAAGCTTTCACGATACCCAATAACCAATACTTAATCGCGTAATTTTACACTCAACTGCAAAGAAAAAGGGTAGCTAAGTTTACCTATCAAATTGTAAACAACACTCTACCGGTTTTTATTGATCTTGAGTAGTATTGTTATTTCAAATTTAAATTAGTCCATGTTACTACCTTGCCGATTACTATATCTCAAATTCAAATTCAAATTCAAATTCAAAATCTTTATTGTTGGTTATATGTTAGTAATACAGATGTTAAATGATTTATAGTGCATTATAACCTGCCTACAAGGCGTACAAATGTCCTTAAAATTAAAAGTATGTACATGTATATATATATTTTTTAATAACATGCGATATTAAATTGCTCCGTTACATCTAAATTATAATAAATAAGAAAACAACAGTAGTATAAAATTCTTCAAAACATTAATTATTAGACTATTAGGTATTTAAATTACATCATGTTAACAATTCAAATTACAACAAAAAAAAATAGCATAAAAATCATCATATTTCCATTATGTATAGTGAGAGTAAGTATTCAAATTATATTATTATTATTATCACAATTTATCGTCGAAAAATTCTTTTAGGTCGTAATAACATTTTTTGATGAGGAGTTTGCGTAAACGTTGTTTAAATACAGGCATTTGCAGTTCTTTTAAATTATTTGGCAAGTGGTTAAATAATCTCGGTCCCATCGTAAAAAATGAGTTTTGATAGAAGCTAGTCTTAGGTAGATAGTTCGGCAAGATGGTTATCGAATTTTTAGTTTTCCTCGGGAATTGACATTCGTGGATTTTAAATGAATCCATATTTTCTTTAACAAATATGCAGGACTCTAAAATATATATAGAAGTAAGGGTCAATATGTCTAGTTTAACAAAGTGGGGTCTACATGATTCCCTTTGATTCAAGAAACACATAGCCCTAATACATTTTATCTGTGTTCGGAATAAAGGTAGCATGTGTGTACAGAGAGCATTTCCCCAAAGTATAATCGCATATCTTAAATTTGAAGCTACATATGCATGATATGCATTCAGTGCAGTTGCGTGTGATACTGTCATGGTTAAGTTTTTTAAAACATATACGTATCGGCTGACTTTTTTGCAGAGATTTATTAAGTGCGGTTTCCAACAGAGGTGCGAATCAATTGTAACGCCTAAAAATTTAATTTCACTTACTTGTTCTATTTCATCATCTTTATATTTTATTGTGACGTTCTTTCCGCGTGATTGAGGTAAATAGAATTGCATTGCTTTAGTCTTCGTTATATTTATTTTCAAATTGTTATTTTCAAACCATCTAATTATATTGTTTACAGCGTTATTTGCTTGTGATTCATATTTTTCAATATCTTTTGGTTCAATTATAAGTGTGGAGTCGTCTGCAAAAAGCACCATTTGATTTTGCACGGCACACGGGAGGTCGTTAATATACAATATAAACAATAATGGCCCCAGTATACTTCCTTGTGGGACGCCGTATTCTACCATTATAGACTTCGACATTGTTTTGACTTCAATTCTTTCATCGTTTATATGGGCAATTTCAGTGGATTGTTGTCTGTTAGATAAGTATGATTTTATTAGGTCATATGCTAACCCTCTTATTCCATACGAATATATTTTTGTTAGGAGTCTTTTGTGGCAAACAAAGTCAAAAGCTTTTGACATATCCATAAAAATTGATAATATGGGTTTTCGTGAGTTTAAACATTTGGCAATAGAACTAAGAAGACTATGAATTGCCAATGTTGTTGATTTATTTTTTCTGAATCCAAATTGTTCTGGGGTTAAAATACTATATTTTTCTAAAAAAGAATACAATATATTGAAAATTACTCTTTCGAAGATCTTTGATAATACTGGAATTAATGCAATTGGTCTGTAGTTTTCACATGTTTCTCTGTCGCCTTTTTTGTGTAGTGGTTTTAATATTGTTATTTTTAATTTGTCTGGGAATACCCCCTGAGTAAGTGACAGGTTGATGATGTAACTTAATGGTGTGATGAGTTGTTCTGCACAGTGTTTTATTGCAATCGTGGAGAATCCATCATAACCAACACAATTGGTATTTTTTAATTTTTTTATTATTTTATGTATGTGTTCGGGAGTGATTGGGTTTAGATAGACCGATTTTGTAATTGACATGTTAAGATGCCCATTTGTATAACTTTGTGTATGTTGGGATTCTTTATCAATATTAGTAAACATATTATTAAACGTATTTGCAATATCTTCGGGTGAATTAAATACTTGGTTTTTATATTTTATTCGTGTGATATGAGATTTTGGTGGTAAATTCATATTTCCGTTGATAACTTGCCAAGCAGCCTTTGTTTTATTAGCGGAATTCATAATATAAGCATTATTTTGAATGCGTTGAGATTTGTTAATAACCCTTTTTAGTGTCTTAGAATAGTTTAAATAGTAAAGTTTATCATTATTACATTTTGATTTTCGACAATTCAAATATAATATTCTTTTAGTCTTACATGATTTCTTTATGCCTCGCGTAATCCATCTATGTTTCCGTTTCCCTATTGTAACTCTACATCTTTTTATTGGAAAGCAAATGTCATAATACGTCTTACACGTCGACATAAAATTGTTATAAGCAATATTAACATCATTAACCTGGTACACATTATCAAAGGAGACACTTCGTAAGCAATCTTGAAATTTTTGTAGATTTTGTAAACAGTAATTCCTTTTATTAACATACCATTTAGTAAATGCGTAGTTTATTTTGATTGGGATTTTGAAAATTTGCGCTAAATGATCAGAAAGACCCATATCTATAACTTTACTTTTACATCCATTTTTGTTGTGAATAATATTGTCTATACATGTGCCGCTCGCAATTCTAGTTACTTGATTTAATTCTAATTTAAGATTATAATTGAGGAGGAGATTTTGAAAGTCTAGTGATATTTTTGTGCTTTTAAGTGTGTCAATGTTGAAATCTCCGCAAATAACAACTTTTTTATTTTTTAGCATTCCTGTCTTTTCCAATAAGGTTTCCATCTTTCCCATGAAGCTGTCTATATTATTGACATTTGGTGTTCTGTATACACATACAATAATAAGTTTATATGATACTATTTCTATTGCACAGCATTCGAAGATATTTTTTAGGGACATAGACTTAATATCTGTTAGTTCTTTACAAGCTAAACCTTTTTTAGTATATATACAACTACCACCCCTTTTTTCAGGCCGTGTGTAGCTTGATGAAAGATTAAAATTGTTTATAGATATGTTGGCTTCACTTCCTTCATCAATGAAATGTTCCGTAAGGCAGATGATATCGACATTATCATTATGTGTCGACAGATCTTCTAAGGCAACTTCTAGTTCATGTCTCTTCTTTGGTAAGCTAGCTATGTTTTGATGTAAAATGGTAAGATGATTATTCTCGAAAGGAATCAGTCTTTATCTGTTCGTTATCCTGGGTAATGTGGTTTTTTTCGGAGCCTGGGCTTTTTGATGGCGCTGGTGTCGTATTTGTTTCAATTTTCTGTTTGGGCATGTATTCTTGTCCATTAATAATAAGTTTGTTATTTCTAATAACTGCGTGTTTGCCTTCATTTCGTGCTTTTGTTAGACACTCTAGCAGATGCTTGCGTTCCTTTAGTGCACTGACGTCTAAGTAATGAGACACGTATAAACCCGAGTTCCTAAAACAATATGAGTTTTGTAGAATGTACTTTGCTACTCTTTTGTTCGTGAGTTCTATGATTAGAGGACGTCGGTGCTGTCTTCTATTCCCTATTCTTTTTAGGTTTTCTATATAGCAATCGATATTTTTGCCTAAGATATCGTAAAATACGTTTGACACACGATCATACAGGTGATATTCAGGTTCATCGTGGAATTCTTCGAATCCATATACTACTACCTTTCTGCTAGTATCCTCATTATTATTATTAATACCCTCATTATAATGTTTACCCAGCATATCTAATTTTGTTTCTAAACCTTTTAAATCTATCTGCAGATTTCGGTGTTTATTTTCCAACTCTTTTATATTCTGTTCCAAGTAACATATTTGTTGTTGGGACTTTTTCTGTTCTAGAGAAAGGTTTGATATATTTTTAAATATTTCGTCTCTGAAATTATCCATTGCGTTCTTAATTTCAGTGTGAATTGATTGTGTGTGTCGAATTATTTCTTTTTTATTAGACTCAAATTTTTGATCATGAAGTTTGCTTATACTCTCTAATGTTAAAGTGTGTACTGAGGACAAGGTCTGCGCGGGCTGCGCGGGCCGCGCGGGCTGCGCGGGCTGCGCGGGCTGCTCGGGCTGGAGTTGCTTGTTCTGATTTTCTAATTCAATTTGACTATTAAAATAATCGGTATCTCCAGTATTATCACTGTTTTCATTTAATAAATCATCCACCGACATATTCGTATCATTTATGTTTGTCGAGAAACTGTTGTGGACGAGAGTCTCGTCATTTTTTCTTCGTGTTATATTAGTGCACGAATGGCAGATCCAGGATTCCTTAAGCCTAATTTCATGAGTTCTGAAGTATGCTGACGTCATGTTCAGACACTTGTAGTGGAATGTTCCCTTGCATGCGACACAATTTATACATTCCATCCTGCCTATTTCTCTATTACAGGCTATGCAGTCCATTTTATTTTTTTATAGTTAGATTTCAAAGATATAATCAAACTATAGAATGTTGAGATGAGATGGGGTTGTATTAGTTGATTGGGTAACGATCTTGTAGCTTGCCGCACGCTGTGGCAGATTGGCGGGCGGAGGCAGTGTTTTAAACGCTCGTTTTAGTTATTTATTTCTACCTTTATATTGGCAACACTTTTTTGTGGGCGTGTGTGTTTGTGCTAGCTGTCACTGCTGTCAGTCTTCGCCGCCCTATCGGAGGTCCCGAGCGGTGTTGTGATGGTCCGTTATGTTTGTTCTTTCAAGTATTCGAAAAATAACGTATAAAATAGTGTTCTTACCATCCAGTAAAGTGTGGAATTGTGTGACTATTGGAAGATATTAATCCTTTTTTCCATCGTAAGTAATTCACATAGTATTTTGATCATAACCTCAAATTTCTGTTAACGCTTATTGTAATATCGCGAAGAAAAATTTTACGGAGCTCTTTGTTTTGATTTTACATTGGATCTCGGTTAATAATTGCAGCATATCTACCGATTTTTGATTTAAGAGCGCACGATCTTTCACTCAAAAACTGTCAAAAATGATGAAATGCTTTTTTGAAATAGCGATATAAAATTTAAAAACGAGAGGCCACTCGTATCCAATTCTATCGGTAGAAAGTACGTGCCTGCAGTTTTGAGACTATAATCGTATTTACTTTTATTTAATTTTCGAGCGTTCGAAAATCAAAAATCGGCCCCCTGTCCTTCTGTGTCAGTGTCCACTGTGTGACAGTTAAGAGATCCGCTTTAATGCTAAATGAATAAGTTATTTTTAATTACACAGTAATTGTGAACACATCCGAGATTAATTGCGTATGGCGGCGTGTTTCGACGAGCTCTTTGCGGCGCAAATGGCGCGTGGAAGAAATTAGGTGTCGAGAGCTGGCAACACTAATGCGTTGTTCGTTGTTGAGCTGGTATTGTAGCGCATTGAGAATCAGATTAAATTACCTATTACACAATCTAAGACATCATTATAATGATCGACATTATAAGAAGCGTTCATAGCCTGGCGGCGCCTGCGAATCGGAAACGATAACGCAGGTTAAGCAAAGATGGCAGCGCAGCGGTCAGTCTTTGGATGGGTGACCGCCTCTTTGAGTGGTAACTATAAATGAGCGCTTTCGTGCTTTGGAAGGCACGCTAAGCAGTTGATCCCGGCGGCTGTCTATGACAGTAGTCGTTAAGCCGAGTTAGAGGCCTTCGGGCGGCTTAAGAACCTCTAACAGTCGAGTTGCCCACTCACTTGACAAAGGGGGGTCTGTCACTTACGTCCGCAGGAGCTACCTTTTTTTTTTTTTTTTACGTTCCTACCACAACCCTGCACGTGTCCCCTGGGTAATATGTATGTAAATAATGTATGCCATACGATTAAATAATAGGGGACAATCTTACTAGCCGGTTGTGCAAATTGAACTAGCTGAATAGTAAGCTCAATAAGGCTTGTGTTGTATTAGGTTCTAGACGACGATAGGTATATATAATAGACAGACATACTCGTAAATACTTAAATACATAGAAAACATCTATTCATTCCTCATTACACAAATATTTGCTCTTACGGGATTCGAACCCGGGGCCTTCTGCAGCTTCATAGGCATCTTCAGTACCCACTATGCTAACCGGTCGTCAATATAAATTACATAAAAACATGTCAATTTAAAATAAGTGGAAGATTTATTTGTCAAAAATAATTACAATCCTTTCCCGCAATATTCCCGCCCTCAAAACTTACGACCCAGAAACAAACTAGCTACGCCTAATTCAGCGCTAGAAATGATCCATTCAAGCCCTTATGGCATGTCACTAAAAATTTATAATAAAATCCCCTATACTATTAAAGACATTGAAAATTACAAAATATTTAAAAATACAATAAAATTATACCTCATGCAGAAAGCTTATTATACATTAGACGATTTTTTTAATGATCAGTTTGAGGAGTGGACTAAATTGTAGGTCATTGTAACGGATTGATATTATGAATTATTATTAATTGATTATTGTGACATTCTTAACTTAAATTTAAATTTTTGTTTTTTAATTTATATGATGTGAAATATTAACTTTTAATAGTATTGTTTAATATATTGAATATTTTGTCGCAAATTTTTTATATTTCTTAAGTTCGCGTAAGAGGTGTGAAAATTATGTGACGGTTATTATTATTATTATTTTAATTATTGTTTATTTCATTGCTGTGCCCTTACAGGGTTCATGTAGAACATACTAACATGAGTGCAATAAATGATTTGAATTTAAATTTGAATTTGAGATTATGATGATCATTCAATACAAATATATTTTGTTATGAAATGTAATACTCTATTAAAATGCATCGGAGCCGAGATATTTGCAATAAATATCTCGGCTCCGATATTGTTTAACGCGTTTAATTTTATTATATCTATGCGTAAATATTAAGAAGCCATCTAAACGATTATTAAATAAACATCGTTGGCCGCTGCAAAAAAAAACCGACAACTTATGTAATCAAAGTTGCCCAATGCCCTTTCAACAATGCAATATTATGGTACCATAATGCATGTCTGATGATGGAGACGGAAGGCCATAGCAACTCCTTATTTACTCAAGATAAACGTGTCATGTTTAACCTCGTAAGGCTCATCGGCCTAACTTTAGGACAAAAGATTCCAGGCTTAACAGCCCAACTCATTAGCTTTTTAGAGACTCGAAATTTCAAAATGTATGACCTATTTTAGGAACACCAAGCCGTTTACATGAGTTAAAAAAATATTTCTTTCTTCTTACTAGATTAAGTTCATTAGAATCCGCGCAATAAATAGTTGATGACTGCAATTTAAAACCAAATATGTAATTAAGAAAGCCATACTGAGTGTAAAAAATAATGATAATTCTTAACTTAAGCTCCGAAAACGGATTTTTAAAAAATTGTAGCTCTTGTTTGGATTATAATACGGCTGCTTTAAATTTAATTAGCAATTTTGAGGCCTTTCTCGAGGGAAATCAGCTATTCGAATCCTGAGTTTTTGACTTTCACTAGAAAGAAAAAAATCACATAGGTCTAAAATACACTTAAAAAAATTCTAACAAATTATGCACAACAGCTAAACATATTACAATTGGTTCTTAAAATCGGCAATGTCATGTTTGAGGGAAATCAGCTATTACTTTTTTATTTATTAAAACGCACAAACAAATAAAATTAAAAACATGATATCCGCGCTTCCAAACACGCACTTCCATCTCGCTCACGCTTATGCTCAGTGAGAGAAGACCACGAACCTACGTCCCCTTAACTAACAATAACTAACAAATACTAACAATAATTAAAATTAAAATGTCAATGATATGACATGTTACACCGTGTTTTTTTTTTATTTCCGTTAACTTTAAGGGAAGAATCCTCAGGTTAAATGGAACTAATTTCTCTAAGAAACTAGTGTCTTAACTCTTACTATTTTTCAGATATTCAATAAATCAATTTAATGACCGAATCAGTATGAAGGGTCCTTTATTTTATTTACGTTTTAATTTTCGTTAAACGAAAAAGGGAATTATTGGGATTTGAACCTGGGACCCCTCACTCCATAAGCAAACTATTTACCACTGAGCCATGTGTTGACAAGTGCTGTCGTAGGTGAAAATTAACTTTGTGTTAATTGAGATTAAGTGTTAGAGCCCTCCCACACTGTAATATTGATTTAGTTCAAATTTAACAAAAAGCAACATACCAGGTAGCTTCTGTTAATGAACCGAACATAGTGTCGAAATTAACGGAAATCAAAAAATACACGGTGTATAAGTAACTAAACTTAGCTAATAATCATTAAAATTTAAGATTGGGTTAAGTTGTACCTGAATATTTGTTTTTGTCTACTATTGAAATAAACAGTTCAAATTATTTTTTTTAATTAAATACAGTCGGCAATAAAAGCTAGTAAGTACCAAAAATTACTTTTTTACGGAAGCTTATCTTTAATCAAAGTTAAAGACGATATCGTACTGGATAATTTAGCCAGAGTACCTAAGTACGATGGTAACAAGTGAAAAAACCTACTACTTTTTTTCAAATATTAGCATAAATATGTCACACGATTATGAAGAATCCAACGACACCTCATATACAGGTCAGCTACTAGATCCCGTGCCGCCACGCAAAAATGGCATGAGGATTTAATTCCTAACTTTTTAAGTGTTGACAATCTAAAAAAGTCTGTGAATGTAGATTTTCATCACTCAAAAAGTAAGGAATGAAATCCTAATGCCATTTTTGCGTGGCAGCACGGGATCTCGTAGCTGCCCTTACTGCCCCGTTTTAACTTTCCACCCTGTATACGAGTATGTCGAAATCCAGCAAGCCGTTTGGACTGTTCAGTTGTAGGCCGTGAAATAGAATTTTCTTGACACATACTTACATACATAAATACGCTCGAAAAACATGACCCTCCTTCTGAGGCAGTCGGGTAAAAATAACACAACTGTTCAATACCAGCAGTCACAAATGTAAACAAAGAATTAGTATTTCACAGTTTGATCTTAATTTAATCGTAGTCGTGTTTTAAAACATCATCCAAGTTCACAGTTCACATCATGACTTTAAACATAGTTGAACTCAAACAATGTTGTCATCATGCGTTGCCTGCGTCTGTGCCACAGTAAAGTAATCATTAACACTATCTTGACTACAGCATTTGGACATTTTACTATATAACTGCCCGCGCGTCTCGGCCTGC
Organism: Epinotia brunnichana; assembly: GCA_963854355.1. Taxonomy (NCBI): domain Eukaryota; kingdom Metazoa; phylum Arthropoda; class Insecta; order Lepidoptera; family Tortricidae; genus Epinotia; species Epinotia brunnichana. The sequence continues at coordinate 11,699,175 of OY977957.1, forward strand.
GCATTAAAGGCGGAAGGATAAATAACTATTAGCATATGTCCATCTTGTTAAAGGTATATTCTACTACACGTCTCCTTTACTTTTCGTCTTTATTGAACTAGCGAGCAAAGCGAACGAAATTCTTCGTTTTAGCTTGCTCCAAACATCTTTTGTATGTCCGGATGACCCTTGTCCCGCTCCCGCTATCCGGCTGTTTTCCTCTACTGGTCACATTTCTCAACCGATTCGCGTGAAATGTTGTGAGCAAATTCAATAACTATATAGAATTTTTTGTTGATTCAGTTTTTAGAGTTTTAAAAAATAAAATAAAAAAAGAAGCGGGTTGTGTCGGAGATACAACCGTTAATTAAGTTTAAGTGGATACTTCTTTGTTGCCTACCCATAATAGTACATGGTGATACAAGTGAGCTATGTTGATCATTACATCAGAGGCGGAATTATCTCGCGAACCGCAGGTGAGCGTGATAAGAGAGCCGAGGATGTAATTATCAAAGCTCACGTGTTTCATACGACGTTTTTCAACACATTTGCGAGTAAATAATCTTTTTCATAAAACGAAAATGTTACAGGCTCCTAAGCTATTTCCTTTAGTTATTGATGACCACAGGTTTATTCACATATTGTACATCTCCAAGAATCATCACGAGTCAACATTTTTAATAATACCCTGCAAACACGTATCAACAATGTTTACAAATATTTGTGAAATTACCTATAATGGCGCGCACCTATTTTTTTTCGTGAAGTTCGCACAGTGCGCGCGCAGGTGTTAAAGCAAGACTTAGGTGAAATCTCTAAACAGCCAATACAAAATAAAATAAATATTTTCGTATTCAATATAAATTCATGTAAAATGTTATCAAAAGTAAACAGTTTTACTAAATGCAACGTTTCTATGTCAAGAAGAAATAATCAATTAATTCATTAGAAGGATTTAATTTGTTTCATCATCATCATCATATCAGCCGAAAGACGTCCACAGCTGGACATAGGCCTCCCCCAAAGAGTGCCAAAATGACCGGTCCTGCGCCACCCGCATTCAGCGGACTCCCGCGACCTTTACCAGGTCATCAGTCCACCTAACCGGCCTACCCACGCCGCGCCTTCCGGTACGTGGTCGCCACACTAGAACCTTTCCGCCCCAGCGGCCATCGGTTCTACGTGCAATGTGCCCCGCCCACTGCCACTTAAGTTTAGCGATTCGGAGGGCTATATCGGTTACCTTGGTTCTGCTGCGGATAACCTCATTTCTGATGCGCTCACGCAGAGAAACTCCCAACATAGCCCTCTCCATTGCCCTTTGGGTGACTTTGAGCCTTCTTATGAGGCCTATTGTAAGCGACCACGTTTCAGTGCCATATGTCATCACTGGCAACACACACTGGTCAAAGACTCTCGTCTTGAGACACTGCGGAATATGGGACGAAAAGATGTGCTGTAGCTTCCCGAACGCTGCCCAGCCGAGTCGGATTCGACGATTGACCTCTTTCTCAAAGTTGGACCTACCTAACTAGACAGTCTGTCCTAGGTATACATAATCGTCTACAACTTCGAGCGTAAAGTGTCCGATTCTAATGGGAGTTGGTACTACATGGGCATTTGACATGATTTTCATCTTATCCATGTTCATTCTTAGACCAACTCGCTCGGAAGCTTTACCGAGGTCATCGAGCATCGTACTTAAGTCCTCCATGGTCTCTGCCATGACTACTATGTCGTCCGCAAACCGAAGGTTTATTTGTTTAGTCGAGTATAACCCGGTCAATTTAAGAATGCGCCTATTCCATACATACACCTTGCTGCAAGGTGCCAACGTGTCTTAATCGGGAATATCGGGATATAACCATAACTACACGAGTGCCGTAATGTTATAAAACACGCGTGTTTAATACCCAGGATAATGAGCCTAAAAGCGGCACAATAAGAGGCACGTTACGAACAAATGTGTTGAAAAATATATATCTCGATTTATTCACTAAAATCTGTATAAGTACAGATAACTCGGTATATATGGCAACATTGACTGACGTAGCTCATTTGACTCACAATATATTGAAAATGGCGGTCATTTCACCATTATTTTCATGTCCGCCACATAAACTAAATAACATTTTGTGATTAACAACTAATGACAAATAAAGAAGGATTAAAACATGTAACAAACAATTGTTTGAAATCAGATTAGGCTTCTCTACAAAAAGTTATTCCGGAAGTCACGTGATACATTTTGAACTGTACCCCTATACAAGAACACAAGCAAAGAAGTATCCACTTCAAAACAAGACATACTCGCGAGTTCTACATATCGCACAGCCACTAGTAATATATCCTACCTACTCTAAGGATGAATTTTGGCCGAAGGGAGTCAAGTTCCGGTGTTTTCGCGGTTGGTTAAGTAATAGTACCTAATAGTGTGTTTTTGTAGTTATTAATAAGTTTGTATTGATATGTGATATGTAATAGTTTTTAAGTTATTAGGCATATGGGCCTTGTTGGCTGATTTAAATAAATAAATAAATAATATTAGTAGGTATAGAAGTATAAATTGTCAAAGGGTAAGTCCCGAAAAGGCCTAGGAAGGCAACGTGTGCAAAGGAGCAAAAGGGGCAAAATATTATCGTGGCGATCTTTAGCAGGCTTAGGTATATCTAGTATTGGGCGTCTGAAATGATGATTTGACCTTGAGGATCCAGTGGAACGAAATTATGGTGTTGCTAGTACTAATCGTCCATGTTTTATTAAATACGGTTGAATTTTGACCTGCTACGGCTAACAAAGATGATCAACTGCAAATATATCTGCATTGAATGAGTTGAGCCGCAATTTCACTTCTTACAAAATTTTTTTTCAAATCTGAGTGAAAAGATAAACCTCGGCGCTTTTGTACACAGATTTAATAAACTGCAATATTGTAACTGTAAACATCGTACAAACTTACGTAACGCAATTTCGTAATTCGAAAATGTGATTATGATAAAAATAATCACGAAATGTGGGACAAACAAAGCTTCGATGTAGGTAAATCGTTTGCTATAAATTACTTGATAACATATGTTTTCGGTAAGAGTCAACCTTTGTTTTAGCCAAAAGTAAGCTTATACAGGATGTGCTTATAACTATGGCATGTCAATCATTAATGTAATATCATAACATGTACACTCACATTCATTATATACATACACTACACGCTCACACATACACATAGATCACCGACATTCTTTCATGCACTCACTCTCCTACCCTTGCATAAGTATAACTAAGTAATCACTTAATTGATAGTTTTTAATTCTCTTTTTTTTTCTCTCTGCTTTGTCTTATTTTCGTATTTGTCTTGGTTGATAGTTTTTAATTCTATTTTTTTTATCTTTGCTTTGTCTTATTTTCGTATTTGTCTTGATTTCCATGGCACAGGCCTAGCTTAGTGTGGGACATAGCTATGGTTCGGAGTCTCTGTATGTGTCAGTAAATATTTAATTTCATTTCGTGTCGCGTTTGTAGTATTATTATTGTGGTCATTTAATCATGGTGCGAGGATACAGTTAATGTGTCCTGCCAATATAACAGGCCAGTCGAACCAAGATGTTACTGTTGATGCACCCAAAGTATCCACTGTGTTAATTCGAATCGAGGTTTCACGTATATGGCATGGTATATCGCTCTCACAAAGATCCCAAACCCACGACCACACATACGACCCATCATAATTATATTGACCAGAGTAGGTACAGACAGTCAAAACATTTGTCTACCTTTATTCAAAATGTAATCTTAATAAACAAATAATAGAGTCGAAAATTGGTAGACCATTTTTTGCCAGACTTTACCTAGCCCGAAGCTTGATTTGACTTTCAACATTTGCAAAGTCCCACCTTCTTATACTATGTTTTTCAAAATAAGAATGACATAGACACGAACCACGGGGTCACGTCACATTTTGTGAGTCAAACTACAACCAGCCCTGCAATAAGTCAATGAGATGTTATTATATTAGCACCACAATTGCAATATTACTAAGGAAATTAATAAACAATTGAAGGACAAGGCAAAGATAAGCTGCATGAAACTTATTATAGAAAAGGTTACAGTCATGTCATCATCGGCCTATCTTAATTTTAATCAACTACTGAACATAACCCATGCACCAGCCGTGTTAAACAATTTGAGGTTAATGAGTACCTAATAATCATGGAAGCTCAAGATCTAGACACGACGCAGCGTGTCCAGCCAAGTTCAAAGCCAAAAGGAACTGGCGACTCAGCAGCCGTGTGTTATATACACGAACCATTTGGACCTAATCATTAACATCATCAGCCTTTAAACTTATACGTCCCGCGGCTGGAGGGATGGACACAGGCCTCCTCTCGTGGCCGAGAGGATATGGGCAGTAGTCCTCATGCTGGCAGGGGCGGTTCACTCTGTGATTTCGTGGCGCCGCTACAAGTACATGCCGGCCGGCCGCCAGCTGGCGGTCCATTAGTAAATGCCGCGCGCTGGTACGGGATACGGGACGCACGCACGGTTCGCAGCGCGTTGCATGCGATAGAAAGGGATGGCCACATTTAGGCACGTTTAGCGTTCCTAAACAGGGAATTTGTTAACTGGGGCCCGTTTCTCAAAAGCTTGTAACTTGTAATACAAGCAGAAGCCTCTTTTCAACTTCTCTCATTAGAAAGAGACTTCCGCTTGTAATACAAGCGGAAGAAATAGGCCCCAGAGAACGTATATATATATATACGTAGTACTATTACTTATTCTGTGATGCTGGCCCAGTGCAGGTTGGATACTGTACATAGGTACACCTTTGAATTTCTTCACAATGCCGGTTTCCTCACGATGTTTTCCTTTACCAATAAGCTAATGGCAAAATATCAAATGATATTCCGCACATAGCTAAGGTCCGAAAGCGGGAAGTAAGTTGTATAATTAACACTGATAGTGATATCATTGCCATGGAGAATACTATACAACAATGAACAGCGGAGGCTTTAGATATGATCATTTGAAGATAGCAGCAACCACAAGAGTTCAACTTAAATTTGTCATTACTGCCCTGCATTCTGGAAGAGATCGCTCTTTAGCGATAAGATCGCCTGTAACTTCTATTTTTAAGTTTGTTTGTCCTGTATTTGATTCATTTATTGAAGTGTGCAACAAAGAGTATTGTTTCGATTTTTACTTGCTGAGGCGGCTAGAGATCCTTTGGTAGTCCATTTTATGACACAAAACATTTTATTTTATTTACTGCCGTATTAAAGAGAACTTTGAATGTATTAACTATGTAGACTATCTCTAAAAAAACCAACCAAGTAAGCGTATAAACTTATTTTTTTTTTAATTTCTGTACTTAGTGTATAGACTGTTCACAGACACTCCTTGATATGATTTTACGATCGAGCTAATCTTATCACTTTTACGACTTCCTTAGATACACTCTGACCTGATCTTCTTTGTAATTAGTAATCACCAAGCTTGCCGTCCATACTAACCAGTCGTAACTATTCCATATTTTCATTTAAAACGAGCATCGCGGCTCCCGCAAAGTTTGAACCGTTGTCCATATTAACGCCATGTCGATTGAAGCCGATCCCTGGTTGGGGTTCGATGGGCTTACTGACTAAGCTAAGTCTATTTCATCTCTGCTCTCTTATGACATTGGTCCTATGACATCACTAGTTAAGTCCAGTATGCTTGACGGCTGGAGATCTTTGTTTTAGATCTTCGTTTCAAATTGCTCATGCACTATCTTGACAAATCTGTCCATTTTCTTCATTGAGTTGGAAGGTCAGATGTCAAATTCGTCATTCTCATTACGCAATCGCCCTTTGCTGAGCCTCTCTTCAAGTAAGTACCGACTTGCGATGCTCCTAAATGTAGTCAAGCCTGGACGACCGACACTTATTTTTCCTAGAAGTGGCCACCAGTCCGTTAGCCCATCATACCACAGATTAATATAATACTTGTCTTAACACTTTTGCGGTTGTTTGAACATATGATATGGTAGGTACATATATACTCGCGTTATTTAAATTTATTAATATTTTGAAAGTTTCCGGGAAAAGCGCTAGAAGGAATGAATTAATATTATGAATGTTTTTATGTGTAGGTACCTAATTTAGAGAATAAAACATTTTTTAGTACCTAGAATTTGTGCCGGAAATCGAACTAGAAAATACCAAGAATTAATCGCCCTATACTTGCCCCATTATCGGCTCCGCGACCCCGCTATCAGCCAATTAAGTTTAATGGATATTATTTAAATTAGTGCCACACTCAATTGACGATATATATCGCTTATCGGGAGTATGAAAACAAACTTCGTGTAGGTAAGTATATCGGTTTCAATGAATTGCAAGCAAACGTAAATAAATTGAATCAAGATATTTACCTTATTCAATTTTTTTTATATCATAACATAACTAGTAGAACCTAGTAGTAAAGTAAAAAACTCCACGTTAACTATCAAATACGTCATACGAGAGCAAGAGAACGTGTTGGCGTTAGATCAACTAAACATCTCAACAAATTCTATTTACTTCTGAGGTACTTAACGTACCAAATTTTTGTTTAATGCAAGCGCCCTCGATTTTTAATGTACCTAAAATAGTTATTATTCTTAGATAATTTTACTTCTTTTGACCTATAAAGTGCTTCCGTGTTTTTGCTCTCCAGTGTATTTAGCAAAATTGAAATACCTATTTATGGTGGGTGCGATATGCAATAACCTTGATAATTTTCAGCAACATAATGGAGGTCTCTCTCTCTGTGTCGGGCCCTCATGTCTGAAGATCATGGTCAGCATCAGGGGTGCATCTGTAGCGGATGATCTGCCTTCACCGGTTTACGACCCTGTAGAATTTGCAGGCCGACGAGTTTTTAACTCTATACTTTATGTATGGTCCCTTTGCGCCAAATTGCGAGTGAGATAGCTCTGATATGATTTCGTCTATAACTAAAGGTACTATTAGTACTGATGTGTAAACGAAGGTAATATTAAATATAATAAAGAGGGAAAGTCTGTAAGATTGTAGGTTGTAATTATGCATCTCCAGAACCACGAATCGGATTTTATTAATTCTTTCAGCAGTGATACGTGTAATAGAATATACTTTAGTATCAAGTTATCAACATAGGTATATCGTCCCGCGGATATCGGACCTGTGTTCTGTATAATTAACAACGTTGAGGCACGGATTACATGCATCTGGAATCCCTTCCCGGTTTCCTGGCTAGCGGGATTGGGAGGAGTGTGGATTCCAGTTCCGATTATGTACGAGCCATAACATTCATTGGTTATGAAATACCAGGTCTGTAGGGTTTTCTTCAAACCTGAGGTTAAAATCTGAGCCTTTGGAGTTAAACGTTTCTAAGTAAATCCATTCTTAAGTTTATAAATACACGTCAATCTACCTGTTTGTAACCTATTTATGCTCAGACCCAGTCAGCCTTTCGTCGGTGCCGAGACTGCAGAGTGTCGCTTAGATTACTAGTAAGGGTTCGTTCAATTAAATATAGTTTAAGTAGGTATATTGTTTTCCATGCAATAATTATCATCATCATCATATCAGCTGGAATACGTCCACTGCTGGACATAGGCCTCCCCCAAAGAGTGCCAAAGTGACAGGTCCTTCGCCACCCACCTCCAGCGGACTCCCACATTCAATTAGTAGTAAATAGGTATCTTCAATTGCTGCATTTCATATTTTATTAAGTAGACAAATTCAAACAAAATAGTTCATTGTGAAATAGATATATATTTAACTACTGAAGTAGAAATAACAATGTACAATTATCAGTTAAATTTATGTACAAAAATATTTTACAATATTTATTTAGCTGTGTCCGAATTTTTCCGAAGCGATTTTTCATCTGCGCAAAGCAGGATCTCGAAAATTAAGGCAAACAAAAAAATCACCTCGGAACTTATCATCGCATGAACAAAAATATTTGGTAATAAAGAATCTACAGAACGTAAATACATTTAAATGAATACAATCCATTCTTTATCTGATGCACTATTTAAATCTAACTTAACTACATATTTACACAATAATTTACATGATCACTCGGCTCATGTCAGAGCACGAGCCAACACATCAAATTCATTTCACATCAGACATCACTATTAATCATTATTTTAATCCCTAGTATCCTTTTCATAAAAACATTGATAAGACCATAGTTGTTCATGCATCGAAGTCAAAAATCGACAGTAATCATGGTAAAGGCCGAAGTCCAAATCACCAGACCACAATCTTAGTCAGGGATGCATCCTTTTCACTTCTATAAGAATCTTTGTAGCTCCAGTCTGAGGACATTTTATTTAAAATCTTTTTTACAGCTGACCAGTCTGAACTCTTTGTTTTCGTATCCTACTGAGGTCCAGTCTGCGTACTGGGTGACGGTGATCCTCCCGACACGGGGCTCTGGACCATTGTTAAATGCGGGGGCATGCCCATGGGCATTGGCCTGCCACCCATGAGGTGGTGGGGGTGGAAGTACTGCTGCAACGCTGGGTGGGGGTACAGGTGGTGGGGATGGCGCGAGAACTGAGCCATTTTGATCTTCTCGATCTCTGCTTCTTGGACGCGCTTGGCTTTCGCTCGGCGATTTTGAAACCAGATTTTTACCTGTGAAAGAGAATAATTTTGTCAGTAAGATCATCATACATTGTATTTCTTTCATAAATTGACGAAAACTTTAACGGCGCTAAATATACAAAACATAAAGGCATGAACGCATGATGTATTGCTTCTCTAAGGCTTTAGTCTGAACGCAGTTTAGACTACCGAAAATTCTTCAATAGTATCTTGACATTTTTTAAGGTATCCAGAAGACTTGTCGGTTTATCAATGATACTTACCTAACTCAGTTTCAGAAAAGCCGAGATTGAAGAAGAACTCAGTGAACAGCGATGCTGATGTACTGTCTTTCAACAAACCTGTTATTTTAAGCTATACGGGGCATTTCGATTGATATTTCAAATATGTATTGATTTGGGAATGATGATTACCTGAGTTTCCGACAGGCCAAGGCTCGACGAGAACTCAGCGCGCTCAGCGATGCTGAGGTACTGTTTCTCGACGAACTTGGTCTCGAGCGCGCGAAGTTGCTGCGCGGTGAAGGGGGTACGAGGCTTGCGGTTTGGCTTGTGTTTCCGCAGGTTACACTTCAGCTTCGGAGGGCCACCGTTGACATCTGTAACAAAAGAGATGTCTGTTAGACCATGGAATGCAAATCATCCTCCTATCGTTTTTCCCGGTTGGACACAAAAGGAGCCCGGGACCCATTAGACTTTGTTGGGATTAGACCGGAGCTAATGCCAGAACGGAGACAATGGAATGCAAATATAGTTTATTAAATTAAGTGGACTTCATATTTATTTTGTTAGTAACAATCAGATTAAGGAACTATGTTAGTGTGGAATTGAACAAGATTAATACAATATATATATATATATATACCTACATTGTACTTAATTGATATTATTCTTCTATTTCAATTGAATGTTCTTGATGATCATATTAGGGATTCTTGTTAATTGACATGTAATTTATAATGTATCTAATCATTTATTGTGAATAAATTAATCTGAATCTTAAAATGTAATGCATGCAATATGTGTGAGTAGACAGACAGAGATAATGAAACATTATATTCTTATTCGTAAACAATTGCTAAGGGTTGTTCGAAATATACCTAATTATAAACTTAAAGAAAAAAACTTTGAATCTAACTTCAACGACGGCGTCAGGGTAAATTAATATTGTGCCATTATTATTGAAAATATAGTGGTATATCAATGCAGAACAAATAACAGTTAATGACACAAATAGATATTGTTCCCGTCCCGACATCAATATTTCAAATTTGATAAATTTATAATAACGTCATCAATGCTTCAGGTCATAAGTCACGAATCAGCATGATTATTATCACTTACATTATTCGAGTCAGTACCATTCACTAGTGTGACAGAATTGGGAAATCAATCACTATCCTCAATTACAGTTCTTTTAAGTGGTCAATGGATGCTGTCAAAATGGCCAACCGACAAAGGTCGAATCACTCGCAAATCCAACTTATAAGTTACACATCAACGACCTTATGGCGTTGATATAAGAGATGTAATTGCTTGATGTAAACGACAGGCTGGTTGGTTTTCGTAATTGGGCAATTTGGATGATTCACGCATCTCAATCCGTCGGGAAGGCTCTAACTTTAAAAATAAACATCCTGCACCTATTGAATTTGTACATAATGGTGAGGGTTACAATCGATAGGATTGATCAATCTGTAGAGTTTGTTGGAATTTAAACTTTAATAAAAATAAAACGTAGTTATAGTGAAATTAGAAGTACCATTTAGGTACATGTTTGTTACACACTTCTTAAATAACGTGACACACATTTTAACAATCGGATAAAAGTAACAAAAAGAATGAACTGTCACAATACATAATAGCCAACAGCCCAGAATGTAGCAATGTATGGACTGAAATGAAAACAAAAGAGCAACTAATCCCTAACCTAATTCCAAGACAATAAGAGGTACTACTAAAATGTGTATCAAAACCTATCTCGTAATTCTGATACCTACATGCAACAAGCAACAACAATTAATGTGTGATATAGATAGAGTATAAAGTGCGTTACAATGATTCGAACGATTTTATAAATAGTCATAAAAATAATACTGTTTTTTTTAATTCAGCAGGTTTACTGTTCCATAGATGTTAAATTGCCTCAATACATTATTAAAGTTTTAACAACTCGATACTTGACCGAACTTATCTTTGGAATGCTGTCGTTCCTGGCTCAATAAATCAATTAAAAATAATATAGACAGTAGGATGCCGCACTGATTATATCTTTACGTTTTTAGCGAAATAAGCGTATTTGTACGCAAATTGTTAATTTTACGACCTTATTTTTTGGTTAGAAGAGTTAAATAACACCCACGCATTGATGTGGGTTGATAAAAGTATGCTTACAATGCTGTAGACATTTAAGTGTGTTTACTTTATTATCAAGTAGAAGTAAATAAGTAAGTATGTGGTTGTGCTCATGAGTTTTATAAAGCAAACGTAAAGTTTTCATTTTGTCCATTATTATGTTATTTGTACATATTGTGTGATAATTAAAAAGGAAGGTTTTTTTAAACAGTACCTCGTTAGTTGTCCTCTTTAGACAGCAAAACATTTTTTACTGTCTCAATCTCATAATTATTATTGGTATCTTGTACTAGTACTTACTTTAAGTTAATGTAATACCTATACTTCTATTATAAAACAACATAGTTACCTAATTTGTTTACCCTTATAGTCCACCTAATATTATGTAATGTGTAGTTTAAGTAAGCTGAATAAATAAATTAATATATATATATATGAGTATACGAATTGGCAACTGACTATTATCTCTATTTGCCGTTTCATACAGCATTTTTAATTTGTTGTAATTATTGTCATTTATGGTTTTGTATTGTTGGCCAGTGTATCAATATTGTAAATAATATTTAGTTTGAGTTCTTTACTGAATATTACTGCATAGGTACCATTGTTACTTTTAATTTATTGTCGTATTATATAGGGCGTAAACTTTGAATCGGATACTCCAATCACGTGGCTGAGCGGAGTTGATTCAAATTACGGTTTTATGTAACAAAATGCCAGCAAATTGAATGGGGCGCAATAACCCGCAATGTAATTTTGCGGGAGAGTGAAAACATGGACGAAAGGGTTAAGTTACTTCCATTGATTGTAAATTGTTAGTGATGTTAAAAATACATTTTTGTCGTGGAAGAGGAAATTATTGCAAGTTACGTGTCACATCAAGATTTAATTAAATTAGCTTCTAAAAAAAACACAAAAGACATTGGAGGAAATTACCCACGAGAGAAAAAGGCACAGTTTAAAGAACCTATCTTAAATAAACAAACGTGTAATAAGTCACTAAATGGTTGTTAACCACAAATGTGGTAAAGGAAAGTTGTAAATTGCATATAAATTACCAATTAATGTACTTTGTAACCGTAATTTTCTAATCGATCAATATAATTTGTGTTCCCCAACCGGTTCGTAAAATTATGCCGTTAAGAATTTTTTGTAATGAACCAAGATTTTACTGAGTAATTTTCAACCTTATGTGGTCAATGATAAGGAATTGGAATTACACAATTTCAAAATACTAGTAATTCGAAACCTAAAATGTCAATTAAAATGATTGACTTACAAACTATTAATTGACTATTTGCTTAATTGCCACTCATTGGACCGTCTTTTAAGTAGAAATTAACACGTGTCGAGAAAGTAGGTAATTGCAAACTTCCGGGTATTTAGATTTTTAGTTATTTCGTAGCTGAATTCATTTTTAATGTTACTTGATTGGAATTTGGTATTCAAGTATATAAATGAACATAGGTACCCTAATTAATAAGGTCATCACCTGCCTAACATGATCACTAAAGAAAAATGGAGACGCAAGAAATTAATTAATGCGGCAAATCCATACATCCAATACAATACAATGAAATTTAGTATGGGGATACTTTGAGAGTTTTGAGACTCTGGAAAGGACATGGGATAGTTTTTTCCCAGAAATTATCACGTAAGGGAGAGAAATGGAAAGCAACAATTTGTATAGAAGTATAATATAATATAAACGAGTTACACGCGGACGTAGTGGCAGGCTGAAGCTAGTTTGTAAATAAATACACAAATCGACAACTGAACAACAAATATTTCAATAACAACAAAAGGTAGCTTTAAATAATTCCTAGCCTCATTTGTGAAACATCTTGATATACAGTAGACGGCAAACTTCGTGCGCAAATGACCTTGCCTGCGCAAAGGCGAATTGTACGTGCGAGCTGCCCCCCCACTTCTACCCGCATGTTCAAGTTGTTTGCCGGGAACTGTACCAGTTGATAAGGCTGAGAGAACCAGAATCTAACACGGTATAAATATAATATACATAATGATATGACATTGACTGACAAACAATCAAGTTACCTGATACTACTTATCGTTTGAAATTAATCCCCGGCGCTTGTTGTGCCAACGTATTAATCCCAGTGTCAAACGGTATACACCCGCTTAATAGCTAATGGTAGAAAAAATAAAAGGTAAATTATGTGACAGGCCAAAAAAACGGTATTAATGTCGTGTTTAGCGGACGTCAAAGAGAAGCGGCGCGCGCGACGGAAATAGGGCAAGAGCTGCCGCAGACGTGCGTTTTTTAAAAGCTATTATGTCCTGACAAGATGTAAAAAAAAAATTAGATAACGAAATCTTTTAAGTTGAATTGCTTCCTCGCCTACGACGTCTTAACATTCAATCTAGAGTTGTTGCTTACAATTTGTAATAATGCGTATTAATAGCGCGACTGTTTATAAAGGTACCTATTTTATGAGATTTTTCTATTTAGGCTACGTAGACTTATTCAATCGTAATTATAAATGACGTTGAGATGACGATTTTGTATACTCAGGTTTATTCTAGTTTGAAGTAAACGTTTAGACTAACAATAAAACCACATTGAAATAGCATGTTTCCTCAATTAATATTGATTTTTTAGCATGGACATTATCATTTGAGCTCCAAATCTGCTGCTATTAGGATCGCTCATTCTTTCTCGCACTTAGGAAACTATCAGAGCTCTCGTTCCGTAGTGAGTCAGATAATGTCTGTGACACTGTTGCTTTAATTAAAAGCAAGTGTGCGCTTGCACTGTTCGTCTGCTGTTAAATTATCCCATTTAAAAATACATAAATGGGACTGTCTGCTTTCGTTCCGATGTTAATTGTCTAGAGATACTGGATACAGATGTGCGCTGTTGAGTTATGTGTGTTGTGAGCGCGGAGAGAAATATGAGATCATGTGTTTCCCTTCATATTACGACTTAATCGCGTATCTGAGACACCGCATAAGATTAATGTTCAACGCTTATTCTTATTGAAATACCCTAATTTAAGGCTAATACAAATCATTAATGGTCAATAAGTGACCGTTGTCTTAGCTAAGCTTCAAATAAAAGCATAGCCGGTAGTACATTTGGACGTAGTTTAGGGAAAAGGATCCAACCCACACGATGTAAAATCTGTATTAGGAACCTTCTGGCTAAACAAAAGTCATACATTTCAATGGTGACGTCTGGTGTACCTTTTGGTCTACCTTCCATCTTTTCATCATTTTAACTTTTATTAATATCTTCTAAGAGAAAAGTGTCACAATAAACAACACGTTAAAAGTGTAAAACAATTATACATTTGGTTAACCCATATATAATCCCTGAATCACTTTCAATTTCAAGAATAATCATCCATATTCTGCCTCACTCAAAGACAGTTGATATATTAATGAGACTGCTTGCTTTTTGTGGACGGTACCCCATTAATCGTGCGAGGCGTGGTATGTCATTCATTCCAATATTTGAAATGCTCGCTGTATTCTCGACGTTTTTGCTGTCCGTACAACCGGGGTGCATTCCTTGCCGGAATTTTTCACAATTACTATTTTGAGTAAAGGGTATGGTAATGTGCTGGGGATTATACAGAAATTCAGGAATTACAATGAAGTTTGAATTTCTGCGTGATTGGACTAGTTTGTAGCAAATAAGTAGGTAACATTGAAAGGGAATCAGTCGTATTGCATAAGAAACGTATTAACCCAGCAGTAAAAAGGAACTTACATACATACATACTTAGACCGGTAAACACATTACCCTCCTTTGCGGTGTGCAGTCGAGTAAAAAAGAGCACTTATTGCTTTTTTTAGAACAAGAAAACTAGAAGTTTACAAAATAAAATGGAAATGCTATGAACGATATTGAAGCAGTTTAATAAATGTTTAAAAAAACCTACTCGACGCGGGAACTATATGTATGACGACTCATATTCAATATTTCTGTCTAGTAGGTACCTATGTATTTTCCTAGTAAAACCTTGTCATATGAAAAGACCATTTGAATACAGAATTTAGAAAGATTCTTTACTCCAAAATCTACTGCGTGTCAGATTTGTCCACATACTAAGTAGGTACTTTAATCGACGTTTGATCTTCCCAACCGCTTTAAAAACCAAAACAAAATATTTAAGATTCCTCGTCGCCATAAATAAGGTTGCACAAAGACTTTCAGCTATTAACATCTGCGCCCACGCATATATCTAGCGATCACTGATCCATTCATCAGGAGATCTAACATTCATCTGTTTTAGTTTCTACATCAGAAGGTCGTACGTCACATGGATTCTAGACTATGATATGCTCTTGTTGTAAGAAAACTGTAGGCCAGAGGACGAGCGACAAAAGATACAGGAAACGTTAATAATATGCGTAGATTTCCTGCTTATTGATTAGATCATGAGATAGAATGGTTTTTCTAGTTTTATGCTGATTTGTGTTGATAATTTTTCGCCGTTATGATTGTATTTTTTTAATTTCTGTCGCTTTCAATCCTAATTTGGTTTGTTGTTATTAATTCAACTTAGGGCTTAGGTCTGAATTCGTTTATTATTTATTTTAATTTTTAGGTTTTTTTCTTTACAGATATAAGCAAAACCATTGGGTTTGTCCTAGGAGTTCGTATTTCTTGTTAACGAACAAAACTTTGCTGATTGTTAGGCACTCAAATTAAAAATCAATCACATAGAACATGGCAGTGATTTCACTTTAAGTGGATGAAATTAATGAGAAAATGCTCAATACTTTTCACTTTTAAAACGGTGATTAAAAAAATCAAAAACCAGCAACGTACAAGAAAAAAATTAAATAAGCAGGAACTCTATTGTATTTTTTAAATTCATTACCCTTTTAACTAACCGAACTAAACTTTTAACGGGCACCCTAACCGCAGCTTCTATGGCCCCGGCCCCGGCACTATTTCGGGCAGCGACTAAGTTGTTTATTTCCAGCTTGGAAACAAATGACATGTTTAATGGAATATTAGTACTTTGACTTTTGGCGTTGTATTAATAGCCTTGAGATTAAACTAAACGGCGCCTAGCTTTATATATGGGCCTTGGGCATTTTATGTAAACAAAATATATGAAAGTAACAGTTACAAAAACTATTAAATATGTAAAAAGTTCTGATGAGAACAACAATAAGTGGTGTACAAATTCATCTGAATTACCAGGTCCATTTAACATCATTAATTAAATACTTAAGTAATTTCCTACTGTTGAGAATTTTAAAAGCAAAAAAATATTTTAAGAATAATTGCCAAATTTCGTCTAAACGTATTTCAGCCATTGATATGTTCAAATCAAAAACGATGTGCTAACATCTAATCTAATTTACATATTCATCGATCAACACAAGTCTGCAAAACAAAACAACTCAACAATGTAACCGACCATCTGACTCGCCATCTTCCGTTCTCCATCCAATTCGAACGTTTCGCCAAACGACTTTGATTTCCACATGGCGCTTTCGACCAATCGTGTCTATGCGCCAGATTTCATTAAAGCCATTGTTGTTTTTGCTGACGGTCGTCTTGTTCTGCGTTCAAGCGGTAATTGATTGGGAATGCTTCTATAATTAGGCGCGGGACCTGCTGACGGTACTGCAAGTATGCAGGATGCGCAGTCAATGTTAGTTGGCAGCTAACTGAGAAACAATTATAGTTGTAGACTGTGGATTTTATTGACTTATTGGCAAAATAATTATTTCCGGAATGAATAAACCAATTTTATTTCATATACAACATATGTTGCATTTTTGCTGTAAAAAAATAAAAATTGGAAATTATCGTCTAATGGTTGACAGTACCTAATTTGATCTCGGTTTTAGAACAGATAACATTCCAAGGAATTCAAAACATATTTAATATCAAGTAATATTTGATTAGCGGGACTAAAAAATATGAGCAAACAACATAATTATCACATCGGCTAATTAATGAAGGAATAAAGTTGATTATTGAATTTAATAATTAATAAACTGCGGAGGACAATGGTGCCAATTATAAGTAATTATAACACACGTGCGTGACATAATTAAGACTTAACTGACTCCGATGAAACGTACAAATAATAATTGTGTCATAAAAATGTAAGTTGAGAAATTACGGAAACATCTAATTGGGTTAAACGTTTAGCTAGAATCGTGGGCGTTATTTATTTTACATTCCATTAAAATATGCCAGCATTTTAAATTCACATATCATTTTGTAATGTTACCTAATAAATTCTAGACGAAATTGCAGTAAATTACTCAGTGCTGAACTTAATTGAGTATTTAAGGTGGAAACTCTAAATCGGGCTCGTAATATGCCACTTAGAGGGCCGCTTGAACCGGCGTACGCTTGTAAGCTCGCCCACGATCGTGTGCGCAAGGCCTTAGGAATTGTTAGACATTATAATTAATGACTACATTATGCTTTAAAAGACATAGGTAAGTCTTTAGATCTTATGCTACTTTAATAGTAAAATTTTAGTTATACATTGTTATCCTATTATCTTAACCTATACCCCGTGCATATTTCAAACAACGGAGATAATTAGTAACTGTTAAAAATCTTAAGTACATTAACAACTCAAAATAAATTCTTGCTCTCAAAACCCAATGAAGTGATTTGTTACTTTAGCGAAACTGTTAATAATTACTTAATGTCGAAATGGAAATTTAGCGCTGTTTAACCTTTTAACCTGTTTTGACTTGTAATTTATTTAGGCATTTCGAGGTTGGTATTCTTTTATTTGCTGATACTTCATTACTGTTTTATTTGTTTAACACCACCGGCATGGTAGCTTGCCTTGTATTTTAATGCACATGACATAATTTTATTATTGCAAAAGTATTCAAGTATGATAGTTAATAAAAGTATCACTTCACATTCAATTATAGTTAATTGTTAAAAAAGTGGAATGGGGTTTTAAGCTTGGTTCATAATTTCAACTGTATCTTTACTTATCATTGACAATGGTAATATCATTTACTGTAGATAATATTAGTCTTAGCTTAGGGGTATTTTGGCGTGCAACATGTCCTTGTTTGTTTTGTATTTTGCTTCTACTTAAAACAATTGGGTATTTGACAACAGTGAAAATAAATGGTTTTTTCATTAGCAACAAATAAACATTAAGAAAATATTCGGAAAGTATCAAGCTTTTATTTATGTTTGCTATTTTAATATTTTTAAATTCATAAAAACTAACAATAAGGACGTTGTTTGATTGTGACGTCACAACCAAGTAATCCCTACAAATATCATAACTAACGGAGCGTTTTTGACGTTTCTTAAAAAAAGCTGATTTGACTTTTGTCAAATATCGAATTACTAATTGTTTAATATTAAGCACATTGTTTTTGCCGCCTCTACCATTGCTATCTCTCGTTATTAATAAATGAACATGTTAGGTCCAAGAAGACTGCCCAGCGGGACGCCGGCCCACCTCGTCGAGACAGACACAGAGCACGGCCGACCCGACGGCCCGTGCTTATGTGCTGTGTTATTTATGACCAGAGGTGGATGAATTTGTTAGCCTGTGGTATCTTAAAGTCAGTTGGATTGCTAAAAGTGGGTGAAAAATTACTTACAAGATTTGTTGGTGATATTGGAGGGTTGTCCAAATACAGCTTTAGAAGTCAAACAAACGATTTGTAGTAAAAAATGGGTGACAGATAAGATTAGAGTACAATTAAAAATAGAAATATGGCAGAAGCTGAATAACGTAAAGTACTAGATAATAGAAGCATCGCTTAAAAACAATGTTAAACCCTCTAATACTTGTTTCCTCAACAACAAATATTTCAGTTCCAAGCCAATTGCAAAGCCGACTAAAACACATAATGGCCCGCGTTTGATTTATCAACATCGGCATCACAAAGCCATTTGCAAATTTATTGTTCCCGATTTCTTAATATTTAAATGTTCCATAGTTCCAAGAAGGCTGAATGTCATAATTTAGGTATGTCCGAATAATACATTAGTCGCAACGTATTAAGTAGTTTGTAGAATTAAATGACATAGGTCTTTTAAATTTTGGGTCGCCAAGTCGTGAGCGGTTGTATGACAAATTGTCTAATTCGCTTCGCTTGATTATTTTAATTAGTTTGGTTACATATAAATAACCCAATTCGATATTTTAATGTGTTTTCGGTAATAGCTAGTAATATTCGGGGAAGCTAATCGCTCCTAATTCTGTGTAAAAGGTTTACTTTAAATCATTTTAAGACGTGTGTAAAGTTTTATTGCATCAGTGTACGTCGTAAAATAAATGAGCTCGCTTTCGTTAACGAGTTAATTCGCATTAAAAATGTCCTAGCTAACAATGATTTAAAAACATCGCATAAAAACCGAAAAATTACTCGTTTATTATTAGTTTAAATTATACGTTTTATACTTACTGATATCACACGATCTTCGCATTAAAACAGTAGCAAGCTTTCGTTTTATGGCCGCTAACCCGACTCGTAAAGATGTCAGTTTATCGCCGCTGATGACTCGATAATATTCAAATTCGTAAGAACTCGATTCGGAGACGACGGCTAATTTGATAAAATGAGTATTAACGGCTCCACATTTTTTAAGATGAAATCGGCAAATTAAAGTTGCAGGTTTGTCGTTTGTGGGAGTTTTTTTTTATTAACAAAATCATGACATCGTTGAATCACACAAAAATAAACCATAAACGTTTTAAGATACTAAAAAAATTGTTCCATGTTCTTAACTATAGAAAATTGGCTTCTAAATCTCTGTATCTCCCATTTGCACGATCAGTGTCGTCATCATTTATGAATTATATGAGTATAAAAACAGAGTATGTATGTCTCTCACTGCTATATAATTATCTGGAAGCGGTTACAAATTATTGCTTACAAACACGAAAAAACCCGCAGCGGGAACTATCGCTCCAGCCAGACCATTTTTAATTTAGGTTAGTTACTTCAATTAATAATAGTTATCGGTTGTTTTTTCCTTAACCGCAATTGTGTTAATCATCTAATAATAGCCATTAGTAACGCTGTTGACAGCCCTATTCCGCTAATTGATTAATACAATTCAAACGTCGGTTGTAATTTTAAAATGATTCGATTTAACCGCTCAGTACCGGTTTTATAATTTGACTTTGTAGTGACCTATGATTTTCGGTTATTTGTACCATAACGTACGTCAAACCTTTTAATAAATTTTAGTTATAATTTGGTTGATATTTACTGTCATTATTGATTTTTTTAATGTGAGCAAGAGACAAATTGCTTTTTTTTAATCAACTAGATTCGTCGATAGATCTTCGTTCGATCAATAGATTTGTCAAACTTGATGAAATAAGTAGGTAATAGGTAATTATTGTGTTTCGAAAACTGCTTGAACATGATATGGTCCTCTGACTTCTTGGATTATTTACTGCGTTCGATTTTCAAAAGCTACCGATCGTGTTGTGGTCTGTGCAAATTGACCAATTAAGTGAGCTTGTTTTCGTGAAAGAATGCGAGGTTTGCCGAAAAGGAGCGGAGTTTGCCAAGCGTGCTTAATGGCCGATTCTAATTGGTCAACGGCTTGGGGTCACATTTGATTTGGAAGTTCATTTGCATTTTGAAAGCCTTTTCTGACCTTGCGATTTAATCAATTGTATATTTTTGCTAATTAAAGCGATGCATTGAAAGCGTTTTATCGAAATAATCAATTAGGACCTGGGCGATGCTCGGGAGAAAATAGGGAAAACGAATTATCCCAGATCAATTTATCGCCCCCTTAAACCCATATGTTGCAAGTGTCACCGAAACCGTTAGAGCCGTTTTCGAGAACGCGATTACAAATATTGCTCGATTCATAGTATAGGATATTGTTTTGCTAATTAAATTGTTGTGTCAATAGCGTATTATCTAGCTAGACCACTAACTTTACCGTTCAAATCAAATCTCGTTTCGTCTGACATAAAAGTATCCCTCATAATTGTGGAACCGACATATTTTTTTTATCCATTGGAGATTTCAACTTTTTCAAAACATTTTTCTTTTCATCACAAGATAATCTTTCTCGCATAGCATTTTGTGGTGTGCCACAATGAATTCTGTTTTCAATAAACACGGCATGGTAAATCTAGTTTGTAATATTTAACCTGTAACATAAGTTTCCAATAATATTACAAGCTCTATTTAACTAAATCTTTTGACAATATATTCTTCAACCGTAACAGCACTTTAATTTTAACAGCCTCTTAAACGTTAATGCTTAGTTTTGTGTCGCAACTCGTTTAACTATGGCGTTCGGTTCTTCGAACTACTTAAAATATATTCAGTGTTTTCAGACCACTTTTATCTTATTCATCAAGCAAACAATTATGGTACGTAACACTTTTTAATAGGGTTGGTTTTGCAAGTGGAGTACATTGGTGTTTTACTAATTTGCTCGTGCAGGAAGCACGGCTGGTGTGATGGGAACACAGTGCCGTATAATCTTCGTCTCTGATGTTATCTGAAGATTTATTAGTTTCTGTCAACATTCGAGAGGTGGCGCTAGCTTAGCCGATGCTACTGGGCTTATCTTGTTTACACCACGAACAGATAAAAATAACTCTTATACAGATGAATCAAGATTTGTTTTTGAACGGACATTCAAGACCTCCCATAACGTGGTGACTACGGACATTTCAGTATGAAACTTGTTGAGCACACCATTCGGAATCGATGACATTAACAGAAAGGTCACAATTCCTGAGCATCTGCACTCAATAAAAACTATACCCATTAAAGGGAAATAATTCAAAAATTTAATAATTGAACAATTTATTCACGATCCTGCGACCGATCGAGGGACTCGCACGCAAATGAATCGATTAGTCGCTTCGTTACTCCGCCAGGCGGAGCCACGCGTCGATAAAATACTTGTTAAACTATGGCAAAATGAATTAAAACACATGGCCAGCCAATTAGGAGAGGCAATCGTGCGAGTATCGGACGAAAAAAGACCTCTGAAAGTTACACAAGGGAAAATATGACTTAAAATAAGTGTTACAAAGTGGGAATTTGTGTTTTCTCGGGTTCAATAATAGGCAGCTCGAGTTACACCGCGCTAACGACTGGAGTGGCTGATAAGCCTTTTCAGTTACTCTGATAGACAAATATGGCGGTATTTATCTTTGAATTTGCATTAGTTATGCCGTATTACGGGTAAGGCGCGTTGAAATATATAACTAATTGTATGGCATACTATACAAATTGGAAATAAATTAAAGTTTCATATCAGTGAATAAATCATGAACAACAGTATTTTCGTGCTCTGTTAATATGTAAGTACCTCCTAATTACCTACAGATATTATATTTAGTCAAAGTTGACTTATCTTTAAAATGCTATGCGCAGAAGGGTCAGTAAAGGCCTCCACACACTGCATCGGTCGCGGGCGCGGATCGGGCGCGGGCCCGTGCAAGTTGTAAAACATTGAAACTACACTTCAAACACACATCGAACGCGGGCCCGCCTTGGGCCCGCGCCCGACCCGCGCCCGCGACCGGTGTGTGGAGGCCTTAAGTCTGTAAGTTGGATAAATTTTTAGAGAGCGTATTATCAGCTCCTAGTCTAGTTATTAAAATTGAAATCAGGATTGGAGCGCTTTCGGTTCAGATACTTGGCTACCTATACGTAAAACCGCAACAATCAATACAAATCTAATCCAATCTAAATATGTCAGTCAGTAGCGCGTTAAAATTGTCGCTCTAGTTTGCAAATACTTCTGCAAGACTTTACCTCCAAGTGGATTGGTTAATAAAAACACCGATTGCCTATGTCTGCAATTCCCTATTGTTATTTAATATCGTCGTAAAATCGAAATTTCAATTATCATGTAACTCCTGCGCTGCTAAACGACCATTATAGCATAGGTCGTATCGATAACGGTCGTAAAGCGATATCTTACCTAATCAACAGTTTATTATGTATGTGTGGCCAGTCAATAAGTGTGAAATTAAAACTTTTATTGTTTTTTTTTTTTTTTTATTCATTTAGAACACAAACAGTCACATAAACAAAAATATAAAGGGTAGACAAATAGTACCAATAGACATAAATCAAAAGACCTGGAGGTTCATTAATACATAACAACTATGTTAACATAACAAAATAGGTAATCATAAAGAAACAAAGCTGAAAAGATTTAAAAAATTTGAACTCAATAAATTCTTTAATATAATACAATACCGGTCGTCGACGCAGATATTAAAGTAAAGGCAAAGACTTATTTATGTTGTAGATGAAACACGCTTATGTAAATTTAGTTTTCGTAATAAGCAATTTCTCAAACAAAAATGATCAAAACGCGAACAAGCGACGAAGTTGTCCTATTGGTTTATCGTCGTCCCCACGCCAAGTTAACACAACGTCATATTAGCTTAAGACATATTTCGTTTTTATTTTAAAGTTCCAAAAAGGTAAAATCGGTCCTGGATTCGCGTGGTCACCACGTAACAAACGTCCATTACATGATTAAAAAGGCAAGTACCTACCGCCCCGTAGGCTGCAGCAAAGGCATCGGCAGTTAATGCAATTAAAGGTTGAACTATTGAATGTGTATGGCTAGCCCCAGTTACCAAGAACTTATTTTTATAATTCCTAGAAAGGCATCTTGTTCCTAATTTAGAAAACGTTAAATGCAAAAATATAAGAAATACCCGTACGATTAAGGCAACAGGAGCGCAAATTATGTGTAACATTTAGATAAAATTACTGAATTTATAGTTTTTCATTGAGACTGTTGAAAGTAAGGTTAAATTCGCGTATTATTAATTGTTACCAGGAGTTTTTCATCAAGTTGAGTGATATCTTGTTCCGGCAGTGACACGCCATGCACTACTCGCCTAGCTGCACGCATCGTTGACTCATTACATTATTGATTATCGGAACACAACACAATTGAATACGTAACATATTTTAGAGAGAGAGACGGATGGAATATATTCAACAATTTTAAAGTGTGAAAAGGGAAGATGGGAATTATTGTAACGAAATAATGATGTCATGTCGTGTAGGTAATGGTGATGAAACTGATAATGAATTCAAATTTAAAATACATAACAACCCAATCGCTAGCTAATTATTTTGTTAATCAATTCGCGTTCACGCAATGTGCCTTTATGTTTAGTAATTCAACAATCGTAATAGACCATTATGCTGGATCGTAAACAAATAGGAAAGTACGGATAATGGTCGTATTAACGCGCTTATACCCTATGGAATATCTACAACCAAATAGCCGTAACTACAAATTAAAATACATCGCAATTTCTGCCTTATCGTAACCTTATTCAGTTGAAAATTGATTCAAAAGTTTATCAGTTGTTAAGGTATCGTATTCTCATTATTAGAGGCAAAGTGTCGTAACTGCAAAACAATTTCATTGCAGTGTGTACTTTTGAACCGTGTCGTAAAGTTTAAATTGCAATTTGAGGTTTTGGAGTTAGTTTATTTTGGGCTTAGTTCCCTAGATATACAATAGTAGCATTGTGGAGGCTGTGGTCTGGTTTCGCAGGGTGTTTGCGATACGTGATTGAATTGAGATTAACTGTTAACCTATCGTCTTTTGTAAGGCCTAAGGCTCTATTCCAGTTAAGGTATTGAATTGGATTTGATTTGTATTATATTTTCTCGCCAAAACCAAAACCAACATGTTATTGGACTCTGGGGCAACAAATAACTACCACATAAATGCTTGTCCTTCCGATAATATTATTGAAAAATAATTACATTTTAAAAATGGTTGTAATTTTGCGGCGACCTATTTATTTGTTACTAAGTATTCAATTTTCAAATCAAAATGGCCGAGACATGAAAAGGTAATGTAGCGGGCAACTGCACAATCAGTAAATATCTGGAGTGGCTATTTAGCACGAATGATTTTACAGCGTTTATATCAAATGCCATTATTCTAGAAAGCAAAGCAATAGTGGCTCTTTAGGTAGGTACTCTCCGGTGTAGCAGAGGTTATTTATCTATAACTGATCCTATTATTATATACTTTAATATTATAGATATCTAAAGAGGAAAAGTCAGAGAGATTGTAAGTTTATAAGTTTGTATATTCAGGGTTATCTCCGGAACCGTTCATCCGATTTCAAAAATGATTTCACTTGCGTGTAGAATTTTACTTTCCGGATGGTTATGGGTTATATTTTATCCATTGAGTCTGCCTGCATTCTTTCCAATACGCGGGCGATTTGTTTGTCACGTGATACTTTGGGATAATGGTTATTCTCAAATTACATACATACATATAATCACGCCTCTTTCCCAGAGGGGTAGGCAGAGATCACGGATCTCCATTTGCTACGATCCTGACAAACCACTTTCGCTTCACTCACTTTCATAACATTTCTCATACATGCTCGTCGGTTTAGGGTAAGTATTCTCAAATTATTCAAGTTTATACAAGTTTATTCTAGGAAATGGGGAATTTCGCGCAAATGAAAAGTCAATTTATGAAAGATTGTTATAAACGTTTCTTAAAATATAACGCCGTTAGCCTGCGAATGTCAAAAGACTTTTTGTATGGTCGTCGAACCACCAACAACTGTGTCTCCAATTAAAACACTAACCGTACGCTGCCGCGAGACGAACTAGCATATATGGAGGCCTCTGAGCCAGGTATTTAAATTCAATTATTCCCAATTCCCATGCAATACATATAATTAATTTTGTATATACGACACGGTCTAACTTCCATACGTGCCAAGCTTTAATGTATACAACTGATTCTTATAAGTTACGTTACTTGAATAGAATGCGTACTTCTCCATCGACAATTTTGGCTATTTAGTACAGAATCCTAAAACTAAACCATGCAAGTCAAACTCAAGCTTGACCGGTTCAATTTAAACAAATTTTGGACAACCTCCCGATGGCAAAGTCCCATAACCACAAATAGCGAATAGCGATTAGCGTTGTAATTGAATAACCATGTACTGGTTCTAATCGGATCCCGTGCGGTCTAATGGCGAGTCCACACGCGAAACCGCGCCACGCTACTGTTGACAATCTATGCATTATGCTAATTTACTTTTTTTTAATATTATTACTTTACACTTTGCCTACTACTGGGATTTTGATAAAATGCGGCCAAAACAATTATCAATTTGAAAGTAATAAACTATTAAAGTAGTAAATCTTTTGAGGGCAGTTCGCGTTTTGCACGCTTTTATCTTTTATGTAATAAAGTTTTACAATTAATTCATAAACTGAAAATCTGGTATGGAGATGGACGTTGATCCTGTGTACATTATTTTCTATAAAAAAAATCAATGAAATTTGCACTAAATTTTGCGTATGATATATAATTATTAAAACCATGAAAGTGTTTGTTACTGATTTGAATAAGAACGTCAATTCCGGGAAAAAGAAACAACAAATGTTTATTGTTAGGACATTATTCCAAAAGATGTTCTTACTCGTACGTCAATATAAGTGAATAATTTATATCAACCTACTTAGTCTCTAAACGAAATAAGCGACGGTAAAATATTGTAAATATTGTTATATGATTCACAGAAATGAGTTCCAATTACCTAATATTAAATTAAAAATCAATCAAACTTGTTTAGTGACTTCAAAATCTCAGCCGTGGGACTTATTCATGTTATAAATATGTAAGTAGGTAGGCTTCACTTGTAGCTTTATAATTTTCCTCTAGTTGCTATTCATAAACTCATTATTTACTCGGTTTTAAATTAAATAAAGAACTTTTCTCTTTATCATCTCATCACACTGCTGCGTTTGTACATTTTTTCTTATTTAAGGCCCGGCTACATGCACCGACTTGCATGCGCAAACAGTTTGTGCAAAAACTGTATGGCGTCCACACGATAGCGACTTGCATGCGCAAACGGTTTGTGCAAAAAATGCTGCATAAACTGTATGGCGTCAACACGATAGCGACTTGCATGCGCAAACGGTTTGTGCAAAACATGCTGCATAAACTGTATGGCGTCAACACGATAGCGACTTGCATGCGCAAACGGTTTGTGCAAAAAATGCTGCATAAACTGTATGGCGTCAACACGATAGCGACTTGCATGCGCAAACGGTTTGTGCAAAAACTGCTGCATAAACTGTATGGCGTCAACACGATAGCGACTTGCATGCGCAAACGGTTTGTGCAAAAACTGCTGCATAAACTGTATGGCGTCAACACGATAGCGACTTGCATGCGCAAACGGTTTGTGCAAAAATTGCTGCATAAACTGTATGGTGGCAAATGCCAATGAGCGTTTTGTGCGATATACCGTTTTGCCGGCTTAACGCACATCACATGCTTATTTGTGCAAATCTAGTTTGTGTCAATTAGCGTTTTGTCCAAGTCATTTGTGCGGTAACCCGTTTTGCCGTCTTAACGCACATGCTTATTTGTGTTAATTAGCGTTTTGTGCAAGCCATTTTGTGCGGTATAGGTACCGTTTTGCCGTCTTAACGCACATGCTTGCTTGTGCAAATTGTAGGTACCTTATTCGCGCAAGTATGATTGAGCGAGTAGCATAAGCTTTATGTAAGTATGTACTTTTGAATGTTATATTAATGATTTTAACTCACTTTTAGTTCTAGGATTTTATTTTATTGTAAGTAGCAGTGGCGAAGCGCCCATACAAGCCGATTCCCACCGGCTTACCTAAAATTTCTTGCTATATATATCCCAACTCTTAAATCATCATAAAACAGCTATTTTATGTGCTCCGGGTTGTCTAGTGAAAATTCTAACGCGCCGCCACTGGTAAGTAGGTACCCATATGGATTGAATTGACGTCAAACAGAATCATTCAAACTCATAAATATAACTATTTGAACTGATTACACAAACATACAGTCATAAAAACGTACCTACGCTCACGTCTGTATTATAGGTACCAAAAAAAAACGCTGAAAAAAAGGTTTAATTTTGTGTTTTAATATGAAGTATCACTTCTAGTAACCTAGTAAGTGCGGCGTGTAGCTTGAAAGATGGATAATATAATGTGATATGTAATTAATTGTATCACGAATAATTTGCATTATAACATAATTATTTATAGACGGTAATATTATACCTACTAGTATTTAAGGTCCGCGATATATTCCGTTAACATCGATTAAATCAATGATTAATGATCGCAGCAACAACAAGACTATATCATCGTTTATTACCATTCATTTAACCCTTTTTCGCAACTTTCTCGGCAATTTTATTCCCGATTTCGGCCAATTATGCAGCGGCCGTCGCCATATTGGAAGTCCCGCCATCGCCATCTTGAATTCGACATTGTTTTCGTGATCCGTTATTTATGCAAGGCTCACCGCTTTATTCCACGATCGGTAACCAGTTTGTAAGGAGTTTAGAGGATTTGTAGAAGGGTTTTGTCTAACTTTGGTACGTCAAAGTCAGTAGGTATACTAACAATAATAATCTGTGTTTGAATAATTTTATAATGCAATGAAATTTATAAATTCTTGAAATACAGAGCTAAAATACTTCCATATAATTACCTAAATAGACAAACATAATAATTTCAAACAAGTCATTATTTGATTTGTATATATATAATATAATATTAATGAGTAGGTAAGTACTCCCTTTCAATTATTTATATAAAGGGCAAGTATTTATTACGTATTGCAGTTGTATTTATTATATTCAAGTGTCAATTTTCTTTTTGTGTTAGTCTACGTAATAAGAATTATGTCTTTAATAATTATAGATAGGTACTTAATACGATTGTCGTAAATAAAAAGGTTTCACTTTTAACTGACATTAGGTAATTAACGACCATATTAAACGTGTGATGCGGATGCGTGATAAAATATTCTTAAAATACATTCTTTATTGAAATATTTGATAATTCTAAATTTAGCTCATAATTGAGCATTTTACAGTCATGAGGTCATGACTAAGGTATACCTAAGTATAAATTATACCTAGGAATTAATTGAATGGTATTGTTTGCTTCTTCCAATAACAAAGAACTAATGAAATAGGTATTAATAATGATTTATTATTCAAATATGTAATTACATTCGTTTGTGGTAAATTAAAAATGAGTCACGGTATTGTAATTGCTCAATTAAGGCAAAATATTATATTATTAAATTTATTGGGAATACCAAAGGTTATAAGGAAATAACACCTTTTGGAAATACCAGTTAATGTTGATAACCTTAATTTAGTAAACACGTAAGTAGTAATTTAATTAAATCAGTAAAACGGTTGCAAAAAGTATAAATGAACCTAGGTAGGAAAATGGTTTATGATAAAAATAAATAGTTCACCATTAGGTACTCCAAATACGTAAAATCCTACATTTTTACGAAACTGAATGCAAATATACTCAAAATAAACACCTAATCATTTTATGATGCACTAACCTTCTAAAATAGCTACAAAATATAAACTAGTGAAATATAAAATAGTGCAAACCGCAACGAAATAATCGATACAACACCAATTTAACCCCGGAAACACGATTCGCAACATATTTCAAAAGTCATAACTCAAGGGACCATTAAAACAAACATCGATACAGAAACACGACAGATGATTGATGATCGCTGAAGGCGGCTCGCAATATATTAATGATCACTGACAGACGCAAAAACCAACAACAATTAAGAGAAACTTGAGAAAACGCCGCAGCTAATTAGAGAATCGTGATTCAGGCAAGGAGGTTCCAATTGCTGTTGTCACTTTGGTCTGCTAAGAAGAAAAACTAAGCAGAAATATGTTTTATTAACGAACAAGTTTCTTTTTAGAGAAGTGACGGTACTGACCTGTTAGGTGTCCAACGTTGAAGTGTGAAGGGAATAGAGGTCCGAAAGAAGGCACGACGGAAGATGTTCCTGGCCAGCCCAAGCCGTGGTACGCCGCCGCCGCCGCCGCAAGCGCGCTGAAGGGCGTCGGTCGCACCGGACCTAACCTCTCCTTCTCACTCCCCGCCGCTCTCTCTTCATCTTCACTGTGCCCGTTTTGCAAATTCAAATCTTCCACGTCAACTATCGAACCGTCTTCGTATTCGTCGTCTGAGGACGTCACCGTCGCTGATGCGTTCAGGTTCAAGGGAGGCGTCTGCGAAGACGGCCGAGGGGACAAGGAGTTCCCGCCGGGCAGCTCAGGCTGAGCCGACGGCGACTGCCTCAAAGGAGATTCAGGAATACTCCTGTGATGCCTTAAAACTTCAGCTGTTTCTTCCGCCTGGTTAGCCTTAGTGTCCGCAAGGATCGAAGCCACGCTGAAGCTGATCCTCGAGGGCTTCGGCGGCTCCGTAGCCTCCGCTGGGCTTCTCGGGTATCTCGAAACACTTTCTATCGCCATATTCACTTCTTTCTCTTCGTAGCTTTGTTTCTTTAACATTGAACGCCGGTCAGTTCCATTTAGCACAGTTCACTAGGCGATCGTGGGATCGTGTACGCATGCGGGCGTTCGGAGGTGGACTGGCGGGTGCGGCGCGGCGCGGGCCCTACCGAGGCGGGCCGGGGCGGGCTCCGCCCCCTGTGGAGCTGTCCCGCTCCACCAATCGACCGTTCGGTTCGGAATTGATCCGCGCGCGGGCCGCAGGGGGAGCGATTTAGCACGCTCTTATCTCGTTAGTCTCCTTTGTGATACTCGATTTTTTGTAGGAATCAAAACATAATTACCTTTTGTAGGGGTTCGCGCGTTTTGATCGCGCACTTTACGTCCGCCACTAAAGGTATAAAGTATAAAAATATAATGAGGAGTCGTGAATGGCGCTTGTTAAATCCTATTGAGCGGTGCTCACTGCTCAGGGCCTTTTATGAGATTAGAGCCGCGAGACCGTTCGGCGAATTTTGACGCAGGGCACGGATCCGTTTCAAATTAGCCCGTGATTTACCGAGCGTTCGCTGACAATATTTGCGAGATGATTTATTTGTTTGAATATTTTCGATAATTAGGTTTCTGTGATTTTATTTTACCGGTGTTTTGATTGTGCCAATATTAATGAGTCCGTAAGTGCCGCTAACTGCAGTTTTTATTAAGGCGCTGTCAACACCAAAAACGCGCACACTGTCTATTTGTATCGGAGTAAACGAGAGCGAGTGTTACTTGAGCGGCCAGGTTTTAGACGAAAATAATTAATAAAAATTAAAATAAAAAAAAGTGTGGATTTTTTGCAAAATATGGCTCGTCTACGGTTTAGGTATGAATATGTGGACTTCATGTTTTTAATTGCAGACCCATACGTCAAAAAAATAAGGACATAGAACCGTTTAAGATGATTTTTCGAGCCCGTCTACGGTCTTGGAAATATGATGAATATTAAGATTTTTTTTGATGTGCCAGAACAAATAGTTTTTCTTAAACAACTGCTTAAATAATATCAATTTCAACAAATTTGGTCTTTTCAGCCTCTTATGGTTTATTGGCTTGCAAATTGTTATTTTATATTTTTGTATGATGCAACAAATTTTAAGGGAAATTAATGTCCTTACTTATTTTGCTTTTGATTTGAATGTGTCGTTATACGAAATTTACTTACGGCAACGGTCTTAATAAAACCTGAAAAAAATCATTAACCGCACTCATTCGGTAAAGTTAAGCATTAAATAAATGCCCAGTAACCCAAAAATCTCCATAAATAACACCATCCATTCGACAGTTTAATGACCATAAATATCCAATAAAGTGTAAATATCGTTTAGTTAAATAAACATTTCCTATCACTTCACAGGCGGCTGCCGGCCAAGAATAACATAAGGGGTCGAACGAACGAGAACATCATCAACTCCAAAACGACACAAGCTCCAACAAAAGTACCTCGAGTTTGGCCTTATTTCTTTTGCCATCTTAAACGCCCTAACTGTACCTACTAGCAAGCGTGAAGACTTTAGGGTGATATCTATTACCCCGTCTCCCATCTCCCTTACACCGGCGCAACACCTCGTCTGTCTTATTCTTTCGAAGATAGTTGGTACTAAATAGATGTTTAGTATTCCGAAGGGAAGATAGTTAATTACGTAGGGTGCGAAGAAAAATGAGCGATAGTAACGCTATTAGTGCAATGTATTTATTATCTTTCATGTGCCTTATTATTGTAGGCATATGGTTCATTATTGTGTGTAATGGGGATATATAGTATTGAATCTGGGGATTGACTGTAGGTTTACCGTATGAAATGAATGAGGAAGCTGGGGAATAAATGTGATATTTATTAACATCCGTAACTGTTGTGGAGAAAATTATTGTTTTGCGGTTATCTAGTTATTTACCATATTGTCTTATTAAGGTTTTCCGCATTTGGGTGGCAGAATCGGTAAGTAGGTATGTGGTATTTTATACTTTACCGAGAGCTTGTCAATTTCGCGCTGATTTCCTTACCTACTTATCGGTAGGTATGCTGTCACTCTGTCTGTGACGATGATTTTGTTTTATTATTGAGATTTACTGTCTGTTTGTTACCAAATTAATTATTATCTCTAAAATACTGAACTGATTCGTCTGAAACAATTTTCTAAGAAAAGAGTAAAATTCTAGATAATTCGATCTCCATTAAGGAGAGAAATGTAAAGACCACAATTATGTAGAATATCACGGTTTTTAAGGTAGACAGAAGGCAGACAGGGCTCTACCTACATCTTAGGCATTGTGTGAAAATATTTTTTTAGTACGAGTTAGTGTGGACTCGTCCAAAGTTTTAAGGTTTTTCAAGATTACATTTTTACGCAAGGATCAAAATGAAAACAAATTCATAATTCTAATATTATATTTATTCTGCAATTAGGCCTCATGACTCTGGGGGCTCTTTTATATGTCAGAGCTTAAAATGGGAAGTATCATTAGTTAAGTGACACACAGTAAGAATTTAGTAAGTAGGTACTTAGTATGTAAATACTTGCGCATACATTTTCCCAGAGAAGATAGAGTTTCAAGGGTTTCCATTAGATAAACTTACCCTATCACAATCACCTATATTAAAAGAACTTACCCTTTTACAAAAACATGTAAAGAGTCTGGGCATACAGGTATATCTATACCTACTTATTGCGTATTTAGTCCTCCTCACCGATTTCGATGCCGCGGTGACCCTAACAAATTATGAGCTCTGATATGACTGGCTAGGCCAAACTACATACTTTATAGGTAGGTATCTAAACCGTTAGATATGTATTGTTTTGTCTACAGAAAACTAGTGTGTGCTCCAGATTTTGACACAATTGCAGCAAACGGTATAAATGTTTACGGCTGACGTTTTAGTTTTTGTATGTCCTTCCTAATGACAAGGCATGAGCCCACGTGTTAGCAGGAATGTCGTATAGTTAGAGCAAATGATGGGGTATCCGGAGAGCGGTCCAAATATAGTATTAAACTGTTCACTCAAACATCCGAGGAATGCGCCCTTATGATTTACTCTCGCATATTTGTTGGGGTGGAAAAAAATAGGGGGAGGAATTTCTATGACGTGCCCGGTAATTTACGAGTATTTGGTATAGTGCCAAAAGTTGGCACCCGTTGCATTGGAATGGGATTTTAATAATTAGTAGGTACCAAAATGGAAAATAGAACTTTGCTGTGTGAAGTTTGATCGCAATTCGTGGATAAGTAGGTTTTGATGGACGAAGCGAAGCTGAGTTGGTGATTGTCTACCTCTACAGAATCATCTTCCTAATTAGTCCGTTACTTGGGGTCGGTTTTCGCATTCAATACGACGCTACTTACTTCGCTCCTGACCTGCTACCGAACGTCTTAAAATTACAGTTCTTATAATCTCTATCACGCGAATGAGTGAGGTTTCTTTCTTTCATGTCTCTGAACATTTGTCATCCAGGTTGCTGGAGGTTTTCCTCTTCCACTCTATTTTGTAACCACGTATAGACATTTTCATAATTGTTTAGTACAGGCAATTAAGTTAATATTCGCAACAATAATAGAAGTCACAAACATGCGTAACAAACATGTAAGTAACAGAAGTAAGTTTGTACATTAAAAAAAAACTCTTAAAATTAATTTATTTAATCGCTACTGGTAATAACTCACATCAATGCATCATCCTCGTCATTAAAACCAAGATTAATAGACGGTTTTAAATCAAATTCATCTCCAAATGGTTGTCACGTATATACATATCTACATACGTCTACTTACTCATAAGTGTATACTGGATATGTCATTATTTTATTAAGATAATGTTGATTAAAAGAAAATTCATAACAGCTTTATAGGTATTGATTATCATGTGGTCTTGACACAAAGACCGTACTTATCTTATTTTCTTTTTGATTATGAACATACGTTTTTGGAAATAAATGAAAGAAAGCGAGCAGAAGTAAATAAACAAACGAGTACTTAGTGAAATTTACCCGTTTCAACCATATAAAGTGGATAATGAAATTAAAGATAAAAAATGTAAACAAATGTGTTGCCACTGCAATAAAATCAATCCCAAGAAGTGGAAACTTAAAATTCGTTAAATACGCGAGATAAAAAATAATGCGACTAATTTACACGTAAAATAATGCCTGGAAAATATTCGTAAATATTTAAATAAGCAAAATGAAAACGTAATTATTTTATATTCATAAATATGTGCAGTTTATATTTACACCACTGGCAATGGTTAGGAATTGTAAACCTTTGGTTCGTAATTTAATTAATATACCTGGATATTCCTATTCCTTATTCTTAATTTTTTAGTAAATCTGAAAAATTAATTCAAGTTCCATTTATACTGAATCGACTTGTCTGATCTTGCGTAGACCGCTTTAATATCTTTGCCCCGAGCTGCGGCGCTACCACGAACTTCGAATCTCGAACTTCGTATATCTCCTTTTCGCTTTTCGGTCGCTCGAGTACCATAAACCATAAGTGCGATAGAGACGGAGATATACGAAGTTCGAGATTCGAAGTTCGTGGTTATAGCTCTGAATCGCATTCGTTTTCTGACGTTTGTCGTGATCGAATGTTTTCCTTTCCGCTTATGCACTCTGTTGTTAAATTTTTGTTTGTTGTTACGTTTTTGGTTTATTTTGTTGTTAAGTTTGTGTTTGTGTGGACTCATACGACCGAAAACACCATGGAGCCTCAGCCAAAAGTAGTGACGATATATTCATTGAATAGTTAAAACCAAAACCTGGTTGATTGCCCCTGAGACGTCATTTTTTATCTTTAATTTCATTATCCACCTTAAATACACTTCTCTTGTCAATTTTTTTCAAGCAAAATTGTGATAAAATGTATACCTACTAAAGTAAAGAATCTATATCTCCACTCTTAGCAAATTTCTTGCTATAGGTGGCAATTTCCCTTTGTTTGCTTTACAAACAAATATAATATATATATATATATACAACAATTAAAAAAACATGAAACAGAAAGAGAAAGTTAAAAACTAACTAAACCTAACCTAAACTATGTGAACCTAAATTACTATATACACATATTTCCCCCAAATCGCTGCCACTAGGCAGAGTACCCATAAGGCTGGCTGCGTTGCCCCGTTGAATGGCAATGCCAATTCGCTGTGCGAGGAACGAGCCAGCCCTGTTGTCACCAGAGGACCGGATGAGCATGTAACTTAGCTTTTTAAAAAGGTTAATTGCATCCGGTCCCCAAGGACCCAGGGTCTCCACGGCAAATGCCGCAAATATGTAATTCTCGTTAAGAGTTGCATATTTGCGGCGCTTTGCTGCCTCAGCCTCGGTGGCCGCTCCACCAGCCCTCAACGACGTCGTGCCCAGGTGGGACGGCGCTAGTGTATCCACACATGTGGCATCCCAGACTAAGGGCCGCCCCTGTTGCCAAGGCACGAGAGTCATCCCGTCGGGTATCTTGCCGTCATCACGTGCTAGGCCATTTGGTTCTAATGTGGCCGGCACGTTGACACTGACCAGAGCCCGACGGATAATATCGTTGAGGCAGGAGTGACGGGATATGCGGCCGGCGCTTTTTGAGCAAGCGAGGCCGTGATGACCCGTCCTATCAACCATAGTGCCGCAGTGGCAGCGATGTGGTTCCACTATGTTGGCCCCAAGACGCAAACCAACCGCCAGCCGAAAACTGTTCGGGTTCAAGAGGTTCCCGTAGTTGGCAGAGGGGTAGGCGTGGAGCCAGTGACATGACTCCCTCTCCGAAATAGCCAACATACGGGCCCTTTCTGATGGCGATGATGTCGTTTCCATGAGATGATCGTGCACCCGTCGGCAGATAGGTAGGTCCCAATGTTTTTGGAGTTCAGGGCGGGCAGGTAGATCCTTGCCTGGACAGGCCATTCTCCATGCGTCCCTGGCCTCGGACAAGCACGCTATCTCACAATCACGGCGTGATGGGTTGAGAATTTTACCAGTGAGAAGCAGCGTGCTGTGTACCGAGGACAAGAACGCCGGAAGGGCGACGCTAGAAATTTGTCTAAGCCCGAGACCACCGAACTTAACAGGGAGTGATGCCAGTAAAAACATTCTGTTGTTCATTTTGATGTTTATTATTTTTTCAATCTGTGTCCATATAATATTGTCAAGTTTTTCACAGAAATTTTGAAGTTTCCAAAAGGGACTGCAGCGCATAGCGTATGTAAATTTTGGGACGAAATGACAGTATCGGAGGATAAATATGGCCATGTGTGAGTTAATTTGGAGAAGGCGGTCCGAAAATGAATTAAAATGGTCTATGTTTTTATTGATAAAACCAGGGATCGCCTCATCAAAATTTTTTAATTGTTGTAAATAAATGACTTCTATATATATATATATATATATATATATATATATATATATATATACATACCTAGGTACCTATGTATATTTGGGGACAATCTTACACAAATCGACCTAACTAAGCAAATCTTGTACTATGGGTACTAGACGACGGTATGGGTAATTTTCATGACCTAATTTTTGACTTAGGACACACCTAAACTTTTCAACAAAATTAACGTAACCCAATTAGTTCATTTAAGAGCACGTTCACGTGCTCACTAGCGCCACTGGTAAATAATTGAGATTATTTAAATTTAACAATTGATATTTAAAAAAGTAGGCCGCTACACACTGTATTTTGTATTTAAGTACCTTGTGAATACAGTGTTAAGGCGCTGTCAACACCAAAAACGCGCACACTGTCTATTTGTATCAGAGTAAACGAGAGCGAGTGTTACTTGAGCGGCCAGGTTTTAGACGAAAATAATTAATTAAAATAAAAATAAAAAAAAGTGTGGATTTTTTGCGAAATATGGCTCGTCTACGGTTTAGGTATGAATATGTGGACTTCATGTTTTTAATTGCAGACCCATACGTCAAAAAAATTAAGTTATGTTAAAAACCGTTTAAGATGATTTTAAGACCAATCTTTGCAATTATTTTCTATCGAGCCGATTTCATCCAATTATGTTTCGAGCCCGTCTACTGTCTTGGAAATATGATGAATATTAACATATATTTTATTTGATGTGCTAGAACAAATAATTTTTCTTAAACAACTGCTTAAATAATATCAATTTCAACAAATTTGGTCTTGTCAGCCTCTTAAAAAGTCTACACAAAAAGATCAGTCATATTATTTTACTCAATACTCAATCATTTATTGCACATAATGGTTATACAGGTGGTCTTAAAATAAAGTATGGTATCACATCATGTACCCTGTTGGGCGCAGCAAATAAGAAGGTGGACACTTAGGTACATATAATTCAGCATACAAAAAATAGTATTAATTAATTATATATCTTAGTTTTACTTAATTCTATTAACAAACTTATCATCTAAATATTCCTTTAAAGAGTAGTAGGTTTTCGAAAGTAACATTTGTTTTAATTTGCGTATGAAAACTGTCTCTTTATTTTCATCTTTCAATTCTTTCGGCAATTTATTATATATTTTTATCGACATTACAAATGGTCCTGACGAATGTAGGTTTAGTCGTGATGGTGGTAGCAATAATAATTTTAGGTCTATAAGCAGCCTTCCTACTAAAAATTGTCTTTTCTAGCCACTATAGATCCTAGTTTCTCCAGACAGACATTATCCTCCGACTAATGTAACCAGGAACACGTCAATTAGCAGATATTTTGGCTTGGCCCGTTTTTTTACCCATTAAAAACTATGATTAACGACGCAACTTGACACCGCTTGGGCGTACAAATTGTTTCGGTTACTTTAATTACGATATTACGGATACGATTTAAACGATAACACATTTATGTGGTTAAGAATTTATGACTAATTGGTCTGAGTTTTATAGAGACTTGGCCGCATTTTTCACCGGATGGGTTTGGTCACACTAATTGATACGTATATATGGCATCTAATTAAACCTCCTAAGGCAAACTCTAGCTACGCCAACCGATGCGGAGTTTTGCTAACTTTTCTACGTAGATAATTAAATTACCAGAGATAGGTATCTCGGGCATCGAACTGGCGATGGCGTGAGGTGGCGCAGAATAGGGAAGAGTGGCGTTCTCTGGTGTCAGAGGCCAAGATCCTATTTGGGTCATCGAGCCGCGTAGTATAAGTAAGTACATACTTACCTTGCCAACATTCCGATGAAAGTGTTTTTTTTTAATTTTATCATCACAAATGGAGATTTTTCATTTTTTCACTTACAATGCATCTTTGTAAAAATTTACTGATACCTTACCTACCTTCTTCTCTTTGGTATTTTGTGATGTTTTTATTTCTTTTGGTTAAAAATAATTGGATATTTGTATTGTATCATTTTGCAAATTACCTACTTTTTTTCTACTTAAGTATAAAGATCTGCCGTAATTAATAGTTTTTTAAAAGACTCAACTGCTTTTATACAAAAACACCCATGATTCAAATCCATAAAACCGTTTAATAATTAGACAACTACTTATATCACCTACATATATTTTTATTGAAAAATCAAATTAATTTGACATATTATATCTAATTATATTTTTGACATGTATTTTTTTATATTTTATGAATAAATGAGTATGAGTATACTTACTTGAGAAACATAACCCTCCTTCTACTGCAGTCAAGAATAATGTATTAATCTACGTACCTATATTAAGTACTTCAAACACCGGATCAATATAGGGTGCACAATTATAAGTGCAGGACTATAAAACTATTCATGTTAATTACCGAGCAATAAAACGGCAAATCTTGCCAAGTGCAAACAATTTTATCAATCGACTCCAATATGTCTTCACATCGGCCATATTGGTGTCACAAGCCAACGTGTTGCAGGCGTGGCCGACAAAAAACCACCTATTTGTTCGATTTACGAACAGAATTTTAATCGACGGCAGATAAAAGTTTTTCTCCCGACCGCATTCCCGCGAAGTTCCGCGAAGCGTCCTTGATCGGCCCAATTAAAATTTCACATCGCAAAATGGCTACTGTCCGCCATTTTGTTTCGTTGACGCTCGCCGTTCCGTTTTTGCAGAATTTTGATGCGTTCGTCAGACAAATTTCGGCTGTTGGAAACGAAATTGGTTAAAAATGTTTTGCTCTTTTCTCTCGATTTAATTGGGAATGTCGCCGTCAGGGTATTTTGATCACGTATGTATTTCGCAACATTTTAACTTAAACCAGTCTTTAAACTGTAACTGTATGACGTGTGTCATGCATGCCTTGTATTATATCACTTCACATAGGTAGGTACTTACTTAGATTTCGACATGTATAAGTAGATACAATACCAACAATAGTACTACTTATCGACGATATTTAATAGCGGTCAGGTCTTTAGTCTTTTAGGCGCGTTACGTCAACATAATCTAACGTCACGGTTAATCTATTCTATTCAAGTCTTTAGCGACAAAAGTCGGCTGGTCACTGGGATCGATCTCTACTATGGCGTATGGCTCATTCAGCATTAGTCTCAAGACTCCCAAGGACGTCCACTGCTGGTTTACCTATGCAAGTATGCACTATGCACTGATCCTGCGCCATTATTCAACTGTCCTAGGTAGGAACCCATAAATGCAAATTAAAATATCCAAGTTTGAAGTTATTCAAGTTAAGAGTATCGTCCTCCGCTAGCTATTGCTTTGAAGTCTGCGGTCTGCGTGCTACCTGATTTTTGACAAGTTTCAGTCACAAAAATCGTTTTAGAGACAAGCTTTTCTTTGCAAACTGTACTGTTTGCATACTGTCTTGTCAACTACTAGTCAAGGCAATTCTAACGAGTTTACAGA
The DNA here is from genome assembly GCA_963854355.1 of Epinotia brunnichana. Classification (NCBI taxonomy): domain Eukaryota; kingdom Metazoa; phylum Arthropoda; class Insecta; order Lepidoptera; family Tortricidae; genus Epinotia; species Epinotia brunnichana. Next base: position 11,739,240 of record OY977957.1, read on the forward strand.
CAGTTTTGTCATTAGTGATTTAGAAGTTTCTGTTGCCACCTTCCGTCTCTACCATCAGAGCAGCGCAATGTTACCATAATATTGCATTGTCACCTGACTACGGAAAGTTGGCCAAGTTTGACTTGCAAGGTTCTACTACAGACGGACACCTGGACAGGTGAAATTAAATAAAAGAAAGCTTGTAAAATTGGGAGTGGTATTAACAACAAGGTGGGCCGAAAGGCGATTGCCAGCTGACCTTTTTTTATTAGTTAAAGTTAGATTATAAAAATTCTATTCTGAGAATCTACATTCCCAATTTAACAAACTTGAAACTAAATCCCATTACGTACCTATTCTTATTCATTGTGTCTTTGAACTTACGGCAAAGCTAAAGACGTTGTTAAAAGATGCTTTTCCACATTATTTTGTAACAAAAGTTGTCGTTCAAAGGGCAAGATCGTTACGCGCTTCAAAGTCGTTGATCCTCGTAATAAGAACGTTTCAATAAAGATTTTTGAATACTCGTGTATTGACTTAGGTAATCTTTATTTTACCTTTACCTGACGGTCGCTGAAGAGTAATATTTGGCGCTAGACATAGGTAGGTATAGTCCATTTCAAATACGAAGGCCCTATGCACTTCAAACTTAACAATAGGGCTCATAATGTTTGCCTTTGAGTATCTTTTGTTATCACTAATCCTATTGTTAACGCCCATTGACCGTCTCAAGTGCATCGGGCCTTCGTATTTGAAATACACTATACCGTAAAACTACACAACTAGGTATAGTCCAACTATGGTCCAAAAGTAAACTCATTCGTTTCTACCAATACCGATTTCGTATAGGTAAGTGATTTTATACGTTTTATTGTGTGTTATTATATTGCCGGTATTATATCGGCAAGCGAGTCTTCCACGTATGTACCTATAAATGGGACGTTGAATTGGATACTAAGAACTTTATTATTAATGCAACACAGATCAAACACTATAAAAATCGATCTAGCAGCACTTGGACCTGCATCCATTTTACCTTTCGCAGACGAAATGTGCTTTACCAATGAAACAATTAATTATATTCACGCGTTTTTTTTTTGCTGGCCATCACTATTTATGACGAATCTGGTCTGACAGACGCGACTAACAAAATGTAGCATGTCAGAAATAAGTGCCCCCTTCAATATCGCTCTTTTAAAAATCTGAAAGCCAAAGTTTTAAACAAAGTTTTGCCAACAAACTGCTTCGCAGTTTAGTCTAGGCAATGAACTGACAACTGGAATAATGTCAAATTTGGAAATAATTTATAATAGCAGATTTTTTCTATGTAATGAATATCTATATTTTCAATTAAATAGTTACCTAGTGACAAAATCCAACAAAATTTCAGACTTCAAAAAAATTATAACTTAACTAGCTTCTGAAAAGCCAAAAAAAATATAAATAAATGGTTTTATCTTTATTTTGGTTCATTTACATTTACTCTATAATATTCAAGATAAATTGTTAAAAAAAAACAATTCATGCTTTATAATCTATATAAATACTTCCCAATGGAAAGTTTGTTGGATTCTTGAATAAAGCATCTAAGAATATTTTTTTAAAACCTCAACTCAACTCAAAATATTCTTTATTAAGGTAGACCTAGTACAAGCACATTCGAAAATGAAATAAAGAAAAAAAACGCTTTAATAAATTAATGTTTTTCAAAACCGTATTTTGCCTGGAGTACTTAGTTTGGCGAATATTTAGATTGAGTTAATAAAATTGTATGCGATAACCCAGAGATGTCACCTTCTGTAACGTCACTTAAGACAAATAGAATATTTACCTACTCTTAAATAAAATATTGCCTACTTGATGATATGCCTTCAATTAACATTTGGTAATATTCTCGACAAGATTTTTCATTCTGAAACTTAATTGATGACTCGTGGTCATTTGAAATGCAATTAAGTGCAATAAATCTGTTTGTGTCAAACAGTATTGTGCAATAGGCAGGTGGTAGCATTTTTGTGGGCGTGAAGAAACATTAGAAACTAATTTGTACATTGTGCCTTTTAAGTAATAGTTGCCCGCCGCCCAGTCTGGCCATTGGAGTAGTATATGGCGGGTTTGCAGATGCATCGCAAGATCCGGGTGGGCGTGCCGGGGGTTTCCCCTGGATTTTCCACCGAATACTCCCACCACGTATTCCGATCGCTTTATTGGGTTCGTCCTATAAAACCCCAGTTAGCTATAAAACAGCATCCCGTGGTGAGATTGTTTTTATACCAATCTTGTGGTTGTCCTGTCTAATATTTATATTTTGCGGGCGTTCAAAATAGTTAGGCACCTAAGAAAAATCGCGTAGAAACTTAATGTTATTCCTTATTTTAGGAAAACTCTAAAAATCAGACCGTATTCCGCGACCAGTCAATCCCCAATCAATCCCATAAATAACCAAATCCACTCATGTTCGGACTTACGGTTTATATACCATATATTTACCTCCCTTGCGGTGCTAATGAATGGACTAATTAGTCCATTGAGTATAATTATACTCAAGTTATTGTCATACAAATGAAATAGGTGTGTCAACAAACAATACTTATCCTTCCTTCTTCTTGTCAGCAACTCAGTTGGCTGTATCGGTGCAGATATTGCTAAAAATGCTGCACGTATATTCGGGCAAATATGGCCAAGTGAGCCAGCTTAAGAAATAAGCTGCATCTGACTGTGTCGCATATACCCAACTGGTCAATAGTTCTATCCTTAATGAATCACCATATGGCGCCCCCGTCACGCCATCCAAAAATATGTCAGAAAATCGCCGCCATTTCACGGCTCACGCCCACCATTATTCGACTAACTGTCGGCTATTCTTCAACGATTCTGTGACTATTATTCGGCCATTCCAAAACTATCGAAAGTGCCATGAAAGGCAAATGAGTTATTTATTGGTCGTTTTGCATCGTGAAATTGGGGAATTTTACTTTTCAAGTGGAGCCTTTTGTCAATAACGTCACGCGTTTGGTGCCCAGCTGTTTCCAAGTGCTGAAGGAACTTCAATTTGTGGGTCCGATCGAAACCTTAACCCATAACAGGATGATTTTGAGCATTTGTTTGAGTTCGCAGTTAGAAATAAATGGAATGCCCTCGCTCTCAATTCAGCGCATCCTCGGAAGCTAAATATTACGGGTATCAGAGAGAGTAGTGGTGTTATTACTATCATGTTCCTATTTATTTGTGTTTCTTCTCGATACACACAGAACCGAATATGGCGTCGCGGTAGACCACGTAGGAGGCGGCGGGACGAGCTTGACGTCGTTGACCAAGACTGTTGGGAGGCACAGGGATATGTGGAAGGAAAAGTGGGAGGCCTTTGCCCAGCAGTGGGACACTTAAGGTTCTTAATAAAATAAATAAGTAATCTTCTCAGTGGAAAGTTTTATGCAAAAAGTCTGTCTCTTATATCGGACCCATACATTTCAGATTACTTAAAGGTTACTTTAAATATTAGCAATCAATTAAATATCAATAGTTCTTTGACACGAAGGGGAAAAGGCTTTTGTGAATCATACGTTAAGTACAGTTGCCCCTTGAAAGTATTGTACCATTTCATTTGTCCACTCTTTGACCACAATAGACTGTTTTGGTGGTTTCTCTGGGGTGGTCTATTGTACTTTGCTCTAAGAACACCGCGTGACGTATGAGTTCTATCAGAATTAAATTGACTTAAGTACCACGTACAAACTATGTGGTTAAGACTTTTAGGGATTCGTCGTGATTGCATTTGCGCAATATAAGTCAAATTAGTTGCTTTTGTATTGAAGCAGGTGTGGTTCAAGTATTATATTCTTTGGTGTGGTTGGTCTATAGCACGGGACATTTTTATTGATATTATTTTGACCATTCGCATCTGGATCTCAGATGCATTTTTAATTTATTCACCCTAATACACTAACATTTTGTAAGTAAGTACTTATAGGTAGGTAAGTATAATAAATTGTGGTCGTATTTCCAATGATGGAAAAAAATATATAAATTAATACGAAATATGTCAAACTTCATTTATTCACCCAAGATAACTAAACAATCGCAATAAAATAATAAAAATAATGTAGGTAACGGTTTCATGTACTAGCTGCAGAAAGTATCTCACAAAACCTTTATTACGGATTGCAAGGAGACCCTTTTAATGAATGTATAGTTTTCAAAGAAAAAGCTGAGCCTTTTGGACAGCTTTATTAAGAACTACTTATAATGACATTTAAGGAATGGTATAAGTCCTACTACCTGATATGGCAGGGTAGGTAGACCTTGATTCGTTCAAGGTCATTGCCGTCAACATTCGTTGTTGGTTGAACGCGTAACCGCCAGTCTCCGGAGTACACGACTTGCGTTGGCAGTTGAGGGTCCAATGTCCTCCGGTGAAGTACATATACGCGTATGCGGGCACGTTTGAAACCAAGCGACGAGTCTCGACGATGTAACCGTAGTCTTTATACTGCATTGCGTATGTTCTGGTACCTCCTTTCTGAGCTGGAGTCAGGTTGTTGAACTGAGGACCTTCCTTACCACCCTCGACGTGCCGGAGTCGCAAGTTCCCGTTGCTCATAGGAGTCACCGTCCAGGAGCAGCCGCTAAAGTCCGGAGTGAACACGTATTTTGGTTGGGTGGCGCTTGGAGTATGGGGAATGTCTATGGTACCGCCTTGAGGCAGCCAGTAGGCGCTCTCGCCTGACGGATCGACCTCAAGCCCGTACAGGACTTTAGAGCCACGTACTTCAGCGTACTTAAATTTCGATTCAAGCCCCGGTCTGGGGGATAGGGGAGATCCTACTGGGCCGGCGGTAATCGCGTCTCTCGCGAAGATCGTACTCGTTAAAACTTGGGCTGGGGTTTTCGTTGCGGTGACTGTAACCTTTACAGCGCGAGTGGCACCACAGTGGATGGGGGTTGCATTTGGTAAGTCCCGGTCTGCGCCTTCTGCGAGCCTGTTGTTCGGTAGCGTGGGAAGATCGGCAGCCAAACTGAACCCATAAAGCTGGATGATGAGGATAATCGGAGTGATAAGTCGCAGTTTCATCGTGGTAGCCTTGCACTGAAACTGTAGTTCTGAAGAGATGCACGCACTTTTATACGAATTGTTGACGCATTTGCTCATTATGCATAGCTCATTAACCACTATGTTTTATCAATTCAGGTTTAACATGTTTATTGATATATGTATCCAAAGGTAATTAAGGTGATTAGTAATTATTTTGTTAATCGGCAATGAAGTTATTTATTAGTTAAAATTTCAGTTTATAGTTCTCGTCGTTTATCTAATTGTGGGATCTAATCTACCTCATATTTGTCTTTCACCGGAGTTCACCGGACCACTAACATAAATATCAATGTAGTACCAAAAATCTATATACTTAGTATCAAGTTAATTTTAGTCTTGTAAAACATTGACCCAATTTTCATTGCCACAAAATTTTATTATAATTTTTTTCATAAAATAACACAATCAATAAACTACATGTGTGTTTGTAAGCTGCGTCAAGGGCGATGTTGAATAAACAATAGACTGTCGTCGCCGGCGGCGTAACAAAGTGTGTTTGAAGAGCGGCGCCTGCGTTCAATCGCTGCGCAGTCGCAGTCGCAGGCAAATAGGGTCACCATTTTGTTCATCTCTTTCACTAGCCAATCGCATATCTATGATTCGCACGTTCTTTCCATGTTAGAGCGTGGAAGCGAGCACCCGAAACACATTGAAATGTATTCGGGACCGGAAGCTATAGACAAAAAATACAAAATTCCTATAGCTTATTGCAAAATCATTTCTAACGTCATAATAGATTAAATTTAGACTTTAAGGGCGGAAAATGCCCTGTAGCCAGATTCTCGGGCCGATCGAGATAAATATAAAAAAATGTATAAATTTAAATATTAGCGGACAATCTTACACAAATCGACCTAGTACCAAACTAAGCAAAGCTTGTAAAAGCCATGATAATGACTATAGAGATGATCTCTATTGAAAAATCTCACCTAAAAACCACCTCTTGAGCATTTAATTAAGGATTTTGTATCAATAACTAAGTAGGTGTACATTATTGACTACACAGACAGTTTATGAAAATTGCTAAGTATTAAAATTATAAGAATCTCAATTGTAAACAAAGTCGTATTTATCTTATAGCTCGTAGGAAACATAGGGAACAGTTAAGAAGTTAATTTCCCTGGCCCGGCGTTGTTAGCGACCGTTAAATCTGCCACGCACGCGCGTCGCGTCATTATGCGCCGTGTGAGACAGCCTTTATGAATATAAGGCCTAGTCCTCACTCCGGTGGCTGACACGACTCTTTCATAACGTTTTCGAGATTCAGGTCAAAAAATCACAAAAAACTATTATAACGCGATTTACGTTTGCAACTGAAAGGGATGCTGATAAAGTAATTGCATCTCAATGTAAGTAACATATAACATAAAATAAATAAATAAAATATATATATATCACAAAATTCAAAAATAACTCTGAACGTTTAGTCAAAATAAGCTCTCACTCAGCCTTATTCATTCTAAAATTTTGCCTACTCGTTCCTAAATTTACGTACATTCTCCGTTGTTGCCCAATTTGGAAATTTCCTCATCTAGTCCTTCCTATTGATACTCTTTTGAAGTCCATACTAGAATCAATTCTCAATATAAAATTTAGCGAACAGGCTTGGACTCAGGCCTGTTTACCCATAAGATATGGCGGTCTGGGAACTCGAAAAATCTCGAGCGTGGCTTTGCCGGCCTTCTTATCTTCAACTCACAGCACGCAAGATCTCGCAGGTAGAATCCTTAAAGTCTCAATGACTGCAAACTGCGAGATCGCGTGCTTAGTTGAGGCTAGGAACACCTGGCTAGCTGGACCGAGCCCAACTTTGCCATCTAGACCAAAATTACAAAGGGCATGGGACTCGTTAGCTTCCGCCGCTACTATAAAGTCTTTAATCGACTCTTCGTCCGGCCGAGACCGAGCCAGGCTGTTGGCAGCATCTAGGCCAGAGTCAGGGCACTGGCTTCATGCCTACCCATCACCTAACTTAGGTAATTTTATTGATCCGGGCACACTCCGAATTGCAGTTGCTCTCCGCATTGGAGTTGATGTCTGCGTAGACCACAATTGCGTCTCGTGTGGAGCCGCAGTAGATCGCTTTGGTCACCATGGACTCGCCTGCTCCTCGGGTGCCGGCCGCTTGTCCCGCCACGCTGCACTCAACGACATCTTGAGAAGGGCGCTTGCCAGCGCCTGCGTCCCCGTGGCTCTTGAGCCTCGGATTGTACGGGACGACGGCAAGCGTCCGGACGGGATGACGTTGATCCCCTGGCGAATGGGCCGTGCACTGGTGTGGGACGCTACTTGCGCTGATACGTTGGCAGCGTCCTACTTGCCAGTCACGTCCAAACTAGCCGGGGCAGCGGCGGATGCCCGAGAGCGATCCAAGGTCGGGAAATATAGCTGTCTCGGCGCCCAGTACGACTTTGTCGCATTTGGCGTCGAGACACTCGGCCCTTGGGGAAAAAGCGCGCGTGGGCTCCACAAGGAGATCAGCAAGCGGTTGAGGGACGCAACGGGTGACCCTCGCGCAGGCAGCTTTCTCGCTCAAAGAATAGCGATTGCTATTCAACGCGGGAATGCTGCCTGTGTGATGGGCACCCTGCCTAAAGGGCAAAGTTTTGATACGTTTCTGTGATTTTATTTTATTTTTAAGTCGTTTGCAAATAAGTAAGTACTGTAATAATAGTTTTATGAATTGACCATTACAATAAAAATATATGTTATCAGTAATAAAATATTATGGGACAATCTTACACAAATCAACCTAGGCCCACGGTAAGCTCAGTAAGGCTTGTGTTGTGGGTACTAGGCGATGATATTTATAATAGATAAATACATATAGACACTTATATACATATATAACATCCATAACTCAGGAACAAATATTCGTGATAAACACGCAAATAAAATAATGTTATTTTCAGATTTTATTCATAGAAGCTCTCACGTCTACTACTTACTGGATACTAAACATTGATACCATTGTAAAAGTTATATAATTTGCAGAACTGTCGGTGGATATTGCCAAGTTTAATATAATTAATTTAATAAAGCCTAATTTTTGGTTGAACTCTGAATCCGTATAAACAGCGATACCTCTTCTATAATTCTACGTGATAAACACATATTATATATAAACATAAGCCCTTAACTATTGACCACCTGAAAGATGATTTTTGTTTTTGTGACTGACAATGATCCAGATACTAAGAAATATTTTGTAGCATTCATTTTTTTTTTCATTGCAAGCGCTGCGCCGCGACGCTCCGCAGGGAGCGCGCCAGCCGCCACAGTCTCCCTGAACGTGGTGGCCGACAGATGGGACGGTAGCCTACTGAGGCACTGGTCCTCCCTACATTTAAGTTTAAGGCCTAACATAGTTATATAAGTCTTCTAGTACATACTAACAACCTATGGATCCTTTTTAAGTTGTCCGAAATAAATGCATTTTTTTTTTTTATTATTTTTTTTTTTTTTGTATTCATTTATTAAAACGAAATCTGTTTTCAAACATTAAAAGCTGATCCGCAATTGACTCTCATCTTAATTTAAAAGACAGCAACAAGAAAGCCAAAAATGTTGTATTGGTTACTAATGATTGCTAATGATGAAATAGATGTTAAGTACTCGCATCTATTTTATCATTAGAGAGTTTGCACTGTGTTGTGAGTGAGAGATCGACATTTCTCTCTAGTTGTCAATAACACAATGAATCCTCAAAACAGTAATGTTGGTGGACAACGCGCAAACTAAGATACCTAATTCTTTCTTCAGTATACGTCACAAGTGATTATAACTTTTATAAGTGCGTTTTTTTCCCGATTTTACAACCTGCAAATGAAATAATTTCAAGACTGTGCACTCAGCTTTACTTTCTCGGCTTATGAAGCCATCAGGTGAAGAGTTCACAGGTCCTAGGTCACCTATATAGCCCATGCATAAAAGGCTTTAGTTTTCTAGAAGATTCTAGTAAGATCCGCCCTTTCGAACAACGCCTTAAAGAGCTAGATATTTCTAGTGAGATGAGCTGTTGTTATAAGTTGAGGACAGTTTACAGTTATTATGGGACCATGATTACCCACGTATGGGTTTCAAATTAAACATGATAATTCATGAACCGTTCGATCTTGTGACATCACAGTCAAACAACGTCCTTATTGTTAGTTTTTATGAATTTAAAATTTTTAAAATAACAAATATAAATGAAAGATTGTTACTTTCCGAGTATTTTCGTAATGTTTATCTATTGCGAATTAAAAAACAGTTTATTTTCACTGTAGTCAAATACCCTATTATATCGGTACTTAAAAGTCATAAGTCGCAAGCAGTGCCAAAATTCAGCAGAGAAAAGACAGAACAATAATGTATACCTATCTACTAAAAATGCTTTTGACCAAGCACACGCCGTCGCCTATGGACGCTTCTGACACCAGAAGAATCACAAGCGCTGCCTACCCTTTATTGATTTGAGGATGCGCTGTGTTGACAGCTAGAGATAAAGCCAGAGGGGTAATCGCGTAACGTTTCAAACGCGCGCTACAATAATTTAATTGTCACTTTTCCGTACAAAAAGTGGCATATATACTCGTAGATCTACCTAACGTACATTGAGGGAAATGTATTCACGTACTTACCACCGTAGAACCCTATCGCAATAAGGTGACACATCACTCGAGTTTGACTGACGGCGACCTGTCAATTGCGACAGGGTTCTACGTGACCCTTACTGTACCTACAATAGGTTACGTGAGTTACGTCCCACACTCGAGCGCAGCGCTTCCTCCGGAACACACACTTGTTGGCACTTTCTGATTTTAATTCATAGTCATGAAAATGAACAACTAGGTGTTCATTATTGGAACGTTTCGCTTATCGTTTGTGTATGAACCTTGTCCCAAACTATCTAAGACAAGCAGCGCTCGCGGCACACTGCCCGCCATATCAAAGCTATTAGCTTGCCTCGTGTCCTCTATACAGTATTGAGTTTCGCCGCTCAAATTTGTACCGACCCGGGACTTCGGCACTATAAATAGCCCAGTGTCGATGTATACAGGTTGTGTGCTCGGAGCTTTAGGTCGGAAGATCCAAAGTCAACGATCTTTATTTCGGAATTTAGGTATAAGTATTACATGCAAAATATGTGAAGGTTGGATGTCGTTAAAGCCGACATGAGCGAAAACAGACTCACTAAAGAAGACGCCCAGGATCGCGCAAAGTGGAGGAAAGCGAATAGGAAAACGAACCTTGGCGAAAGCAAAGCAACACTAAGTAGGAGAAGACATGACATATATACAGGTACCTACTAGTTATCACGAACAGTCAGCAGAGTAGCTGTGCACCCCCTGTATACAAGGTGGCATCGAAGACGTCGTCAACAATGACTTGACGTGATGAAGTATTGAAAGATAAACATAATAAAGATGGTACAAAAACTTTTAGTTGCGATATAGAATATTATTTTTCAAATTATTAACAGAAAAAAAACAATTTGGTCACACGTCACACAATACCATTAAAAATATATATTTTATTACTTATATTGCATTGAAAGGGCTTTCAATTATAGAATGGAAAGAGCGGTTACCGCAAAACACCAACTTAATTCGTTCGTGAATACATCACCCTCTCTATCGCTTTAATACGCGGGTGTGAGAGAGATATACGTGAACTTCGCAGTGGCAGCGCTGTAACGAACAGTGGGCCGTTTTACGAAGCTACAAGTTACAATTTAACAAGTTTAAAATGCCAAAACTGCTCAAATATCCAGTCGTCATTGGTCAAGTGCCTCAGTGTTACCAGTTTAAAGTGGTTACACGCAACGACTTTTTGCTGCGATAAAAACACGCGTTAAGGCCGTTAAGCCTGCATCACACTGGTGCGGCCTGCGGTGGCGGACCATAGTAAATTTGACAGCTAATGACAAGTTTTCTATTGACCGCCGCGGCCAGGCCGCGCCAGTCTGCGAGAGGCCTTACACGAACGCGTGGCTGTCGGCGACACTAGCTATTAGATCTCCTGTTGCTAATCTTAGTGAAGCCAAAAAAAAAAATAGATCACTTGTATCGATACTGTATCGCGTTTGTTTACCTACTTTGTATCGAGCTTATAGCGCAGCAGAAAGTCGTTGTGAGTAACGAACCGCTAAATTGTAGTTCTTAAAACGGACCACAGTTGTTGCGTAGCGCAGCAGCTTGAGGTCGGCTGTCTCAGCAAACATCGGCGCCTGTGGAATAATTAAAAAATTAAAAGCCGTGGTATTTATTGGTGTCAATATTGGTCGTCACGGCAATTAGCCGCCGGCCGGCGCGCCCCGCAGACGCCGGTGTGCTATCATTACAGTGCACACACGGTTTATCACGTTTTGGTTTTAAACTAGATTTCACCTGTGATATTTGAAGCGTTAGGGTTAAACTATCTGGGAGTTACAGTAGCCGAGCGGCCGAGTGTGGACTTTCAATCTGTAGGCAGTGGGTTCGAAACCTGGCCCCGTAGCATGGATGGCGTTATCACGCGATAAGTGATAGGATAAGCGCGTCGGCTCATTCTATCGAACGGTGTCAGCCAGGGACGGCAGCTCTATCCTATCACTTATCGCGTGATAGGCCATCCATGCTACGGGGCCTGGTAGGTACAGTTACCGGCATCAATATGTGATGGAACAAAGACAGCAAAAGTATCTGATGACAATTCTATTCCTAGAGCCGTTAGAGCGTGTCAGATATTTTTGTTGCCTTTGTTCCATCATTTAGGTAATGATGCCGGTGACTGTACCACTAAGTTTTAAATGTATATGGAACAGTGACTTTTCGTCAAAGGAAAATATCATGAGAAAACCGGTTTCACCCAAACACGGTTTAGTTGTCTCTGGGTTTGGAAGGTAGTCACTTTCGTCGAACCTTCGCCAAATCTTGAGATTAGGAACCAGTGCGGATATCAGGCCCCTTTAGTTAAGGATGCTACCCGGATTACGCTTGGGGGATGACTTTGGTTTTCAAGAATATGTCCGCAATGCTGCATGCAGCATGCAATGCAGCTGCATGTAGGTAGTGCTGTATGTATTATCTCACTATGTATTTATGTTTATTTCTCTCTCGCCTTGCACAATTAATTATATGTATAGTTGTGTAATTATAATTGTATGACGTTTCCGTGAGTCACCAACGGTGCTGGCTGAAAATCAGCGCTGTAGGTGTCTGACTGACACCTCAGCATAATGCTGAGCCAGTGTCCGGTTCACGGCCGCAGAGACACACTTGTTACATGTTTTTTACTGTTATTTTTATTTATTTTTGCTTAATATATGTGTCCTGTGTGTTAGTGAATAAATGTATCTTTCTTTCTTTCTTTCTTTCAATGAAAAAGGACCACTTTAACTATGCTCCCTGCATAAACACATAATATGCTGTTGAGAATACTTTACTGGTTAATATGTTCACGAACCTGGATTCGAGTTAGCTTTTGTTCCGTTTGCTCTAACTAGCATAGCAGACCGAGAATCGAACTCAGTGTCTCAGGATTCCCGGCTCATTGCGTAAACCTCTGCACCACCGCTGCGCTAATTATGCTGCCGAATATGATGTTGCCCAGTAGGGTGGCCTTAGCACTGAGGCTGGCTTAAGGCACTCTAAGCTCTTCATAGAAGGAGTGGACTCGGGCTGGACCAGAAAACTCTGGAAATCCAGTAGGAAGCAACTCAGAATTATATCTGGGGTGTTCACAGGTCACTTCGGGGTCAAGGATCTCTTGGCCAAGATGGGACTATCTGATAGTTTAGACTGTAGAATGTGTAGCGAGGAGGATGAGACTATGGAACACTTATTGTGTGAATGTCATGCCCTTGCCAGACAAAGAATGAACTACTTTGGTAACGGTTACCCACAACCAAAGGAATTCAAGGTGCTCCCGGCGAACTGCATCATCCGCTTTGTGGAAATGATGGAGCAAGCCTGGGAGCAGGTATAAAGGAGAAGGCAAATGCACAAAAGATCCCACTGGGTCGAAGTGCATCCGAAAGGGCCCTCACCTAGATAGATAAGATAAGATAAGGGTGGCCCAGGTATCGCTGGGGTGATAGCGTGCAGGCGGATTTGCGTCATCTTCAAACTGAAAGTGCATGATCTGGATAAAGCCCCTGCTAGACGGCCGCCAACACGCCCCTCCGACCGCGCGACCTTGGTCGGCACCGACCGCTGTAGTATGAAATTTTACTGCAAACAACTGTCTACACGGTAGGTACGGACCAATGTCGCTCGGTCGGAGGGGCGTGTTGGCGACCGTCTAGCAGGGGTTTTAGTGGCGAGCTCTCGTTTCGGAGGCCGAGACCCTTATTTGATCACTAAGCCAAAATAGTTTGTTAGTATATTATGCTGATGCTCACTGCACCTAGGGTAAGTTATCCGTTACGTAACGAGGTGGCCGTATTACCAAGCACGTACCCAATCACTTAATTGTTTGCTTTGTGTTTGTCATATAAGTCAAGTAGTATTTATATGTAAATACAATCACGAGTTAACAGACTATCACTTAAGTAAATTGTGGAACAGAATCGCTAATTAGGGTTCCGTGCAGAAGAGAGTTCATAATATGTCATCATCATTATATCAGCCGAAAGACGTCCACTGCTGGATACGGGCCTCCCCCAAAGAGTGCCACAATAACCGGTCCTGCGCCACCCGCATCCAGCGGACTCCCGCGACCTTTACCAAATCATCAGTCCACCTTGTGGGCCTACTCACGCTGCACCTTCCGGTACGTGGCACTCGAGAACCTTTCCGCTCCAACGGCCATCGGTTCTACGTGCAATGAACATCATAATAATATGTATAATTATGTATATCTGAAAAAACCAAGTCAACGTCTAGTGGTAAGTGGAAATTATTAGATTGTAACCGGCACCCTTTTTGTCCAATTTACCGCAATATCTCAAGACGATAGTCTAATATGACCAGTGTGCGTTTGCCAGTGATGACATACGGCACTGAAACGTGGTCGCTTACTTTGGGCCTCATAAGAAGGCTCAAAGTCACTCAAGGGACAATGGAGAGGGCTATGTTGGGTCTCTGCGTGATCGCATCAGAAATGAGGCTATCCGCAGCAAAACTAAGGTCACCGATATAGCCCTCCGGTTTTTTTTTGATTAACTTTAAGCTGGGGCCACACAGGGCCCTTTTGCTCGGCACTAACGGTGCGTGAGCCCTCCGAATGCTCTCTGTAAAAATATATACGAGTATATACTCGTGCGTGGCTCTGCGAGCTATAGAACTCGCGAGCTTGTCCTTTTTTTGAGAATGTTGAAAAACTGAATCCACAAAAAGAACTATGTAATTTAACAAGCTCACAAAATTTTACGAAAATTTGTTGAGAAATGCGACCGGTCGAGAAGAACAGCCGGACATCTAGACATCCGGACATACCTACTTATTTATTTATTTATATACACGAAAAAATAACAAAAAAATAATTAATTTATATTTATTTATTATATTCTACACTCCTTAATAAGTCTGCATGAAATGTTCGCCCGCACCTAATGATTATCAATTAAAGCAAACAATCCACGCCATATGGGAAGTTTAAAGCGGCCATTAGCTAAAAGTGGTTAAACGTAACTAGGAGTTGACCTAACACGTCGGGTTCAAACTGCCCGGATTGGATCACCACCAATAGTGTTCGTGCTGCGTTTAGACGGCATAGTTAAGTTACTTGTCTGGCATAGTTTAGTTACTTGTCATGTAAGTCTTTCATGAGGCTGTTGTTGCCGCTGGTCCATATCTCAGGGCACCCCAGAGCTGGCGCGTAAGTATCTAGGCACTAATCAACTTCCGAAACCTCCAATTTTAATGGGTATAACTATAAAAAAAATATAATAAAGGCATGAGCAGCACTTCGGAAAGGGGAAATGTCACCAGCGTCTTGGAGTCCATGCGGCAGGCAGCACTTTCGGATAGAGGGTTCTTTTGTAATTATTTTTAATAACTTAGTTGATTGTCTTCTTAGCTAAGTATATATTTTTTGTTTGATTATTTTAGAAATTGGCATTTAATTTAAATTTGAAATAAAGTATATATACATAAGATTTGAAATTTCAGATTGTTCAAATGTAGTTAGTACTTGCACACGTATAAGTTTTATCGATACAATACGTTTTAGAATGCGATTGCGTTTCACTTTTTATGGCAACGCGAACAGCGCCTCTGGTCAACTCTGGTGGTAACTATTAGGAACTACGCGTTGCCATACAAATTGAAACTAAACGCAAACGCGTTCGAAAACGTATATGTATCTATAAAACTTATACTAGAGCTACTGTATTGGATTAACACCAGTAATGTTCGTGCTGCGTTTATGCGATATAGTTTAGTCACATTCCATTATCTTATTTAGAAGTGTACGAAGTTATTAAATGCATGCTTTTACCGTTTACCAGGCATAGTTAGGAAGTAGAGGTCCGCGTGATAATAAGAGATGTTAAAATAAAACTGACCGCAATATCGAGTGAAATCTACAAAAAAATACAGACTCAATAAAACAACTTCATTTTTAGAAGTGAAACTAAGTACTCATTCATTACTAAGGTACTTACATAATTAATAATACCTATCTACTAAAGTCATTGACATTGATAACAATTCCTTACTAATGAATGCAATGATAAACGTGGTACCAGAGTAACGAGAATTTTAATTTAAAGAAAAGTTACCGTTCGCGGAGAAGCACGCTTCATCGACGGTGAGAATAATGTTAAGGCAGTTATCTACTGAAATGTTTATGTCTCAAACAGTTAGGTAGTTAGGTTTATTGGCTATCTCATAAAAAATATACAAATTAATAAATTTAACTGATTTAAAAGTTTTCGCCTAATTATTTGCTACCGCGAGAGTGGTGAGTATACTTTGTTTGTCACGTTATTGATCAGCGTCGTCTACCTAACCCTCGACCCTCGTGCTTATTGAAATGAACTATTGTTTTTTATTTCGTTTTTTATCTGCAAAATATCTTGTGTCTGCTCGGTATTTGTCCATAAGTATCCTAGTCTGTATCCCAAACCGGAAAACTTCAACTCTCATGCACACAACTTACGCCATCGCAATAAAATAATTCAAGCAGTTCCCGCCAAACTAACAATGTTCAGTAAAGGCCCTTACGCAATGTCTATTAGAATCTACAATAAAATCCCGCAGCTTATAAGAAACGAAGTTACATATAACACTTTTGTTAATAAACTTAAAACTTACTTCCTAACTGAATGCCCATACTCGCTGCAGGAGTTCATGGGCCAATATTTTTTTACAATTTAATAGATGGTGCAAATGCAATCAAGTAGGTATGTTGTTATCTAATGTGCAGATTTTATATAAATATAACAATATGTTGATTTTTTTGAAATATATGTATGTTTAGGTTAGTTTAGTATTTATACATGTTGCTACACCCTAGTAGGGTCCATGTCTGTACTGATTAATTTTAAGAACATCCTGTAAATACCATGGTTGCAGCAAATAAATGAATATGAATATGAATTTAAACGGAGCGCTCTGTTCAAGTCTCAAATCGAAAATAATAGAGTTGTTGTGTCCTTGTAGTCAAAAACGTAATATTAAGCAATTCGAGGCCAAGCAAAGCAGCATTTTTCCCGTTTGTAGCGAAAATTGCAAGCCAGTTGGCAAGTTTGTAGTTATTCAAAGGCAGTGTGCAAGATTGCACAACTTTTTATAGTATTTTTACCTTTTTGTATATCGTTATTGTCTTTGATTTTTATATACTTTTTATTGTCATATTTGACATCATTATACTTTTGTTTTCTTCAACCAAAACCAGTGCCTTTTTATTTCGTCTAGAATATTGGTTCTTCTACCGGTAGAAAGTATGCATACTCGTTCTAAAGGTGAAATAAGTGCTCCTTGCACGGGAGACGGTGTGACAGCGGGTGCAAAAGAAATAACCCCGTCCGCGCAGGCAAGCCCGGATCAATCCCATCAACCAGAGCTGCCGGCACCTTCCCGCGCGTCGAGCGCCGCCACCTCGCGCTCCTCCGCCACCATCGTGGCCCAGCAGCTGGACGCACAGGCGCAGCATGCGCGCCGTCTAGCTGACTTAGAGCGCCACGCTGCGGAGCAGGCTGTGGAGCGAGAGCGGCGCGCTGCGGAGCAGGCTGTGGAGCGAGAGCGGCACGTTGCCGAACTTCAACTAAGAGCCGAACTCGCGGCTATTGATGCGGGCGCGAGCCTGCGTGGCGGCAGCCGCGGCACGCGCAGTCACGCAAGTGTACAGGAATGGGTAAATAATGTGATTCCTAATCCGAACGACCAACAATTATTAAGTGCCAACCCACCTTTCAGATACGACAACAATGCGGCCCAGTGCGAGGCACAGGGATCGAGAGCGCCGCACGGCCAGGGTGCCGCGGAGTATAGGCGCTCTCCCGAGCAGAATTGTCCTGAAGACGGAGGAGTGAAGCATTTAGTCAATTCGTTGGAGAAGTTAATAAATAAAGTTAATCCTCATCCACACGTTACGAAGACTGAGTTGCCAATTTTCGATGGCAAGTCATATCTAGATTGGTTAGCTTTGAAACGTGTTTACGAAAATACAGCCGAGAGTTTCTCGGCCACCGACAATTTAGCCCGGCTGTCGTGCGCTGTACGCGGAGCGGCGCGTGATGCCGTGGCGGGACTGCTGGCGGCGGCCCGCGCGCCCGGCGCGGTGCTGGCCGCGCTCGATGCGCGCTTCGGCCGTCCCGAGCTCGTCGTTATGCACGAAGTGGCGGCGGTGCGCGCGCTACCTAAGGTAAGCTACGACGGCAAAGATTTAGTAATTTTCGCAAGCCGGGTACGCAATTGTGTAGAAGTAATCCGTTTGTTAAATCAACCGGACTACTTACGATCACCCGAGCTTTTTCAAGCATTGTGGAGCAAGCTGCCTCCACTGCTGCGTCCGCGGTGGTTGGATTATGCCCATTCATGCGATGGTTTTGATTCTAAAATAGAAATGTTCGCCAATTTCCTGTCTCGTGAGGTAGATTTGCAGTGTAGGTTTGGTGGCGTATTTGATTACACGCCGTTCACTGCGGCTCGGCCGAGCGCGAGCGCATACAGGGAAGGGGTTAATATTGTAGCTGAGAGTAATCATACGAATAATAGCATTCCAACGCCAAACAATATGCAAAATAATATTGACAATATTTGTTTGTTGTGTAAACAAAGTCATGAGTTATTTCGCTGTGACAGATTTATCAAAATGACGGTTAATGATAGATGGCAACTCATCAAAAAGAAGAAAATCTGTCACAGATGCCTGAAAATAGGTTTTCATAAGAATAAAGCTTCTTGCATGAAAAAAGTCTGTAGTGTAGAAGGTTGTAGCATGCGTCATCACGTTTTGTTGCATGAGTCGAAACTTGAGCGTGCTGTCACCGCACACGTCGACGTGGACGACGGTGACAACGAGCCCGCGCCCTCGACGTCCGGCGAGGCCGCGCCCGTGGCCAGCAGTGCATCCGCAACGGAGTCACCGTCTGACGAATCGGAACACGAAATAATGACGCATGCAACTTCATCCTCACCCAAAGAGCCTTCTGCTCGTCCGCTATTGAAGATCGTTGCTGTCACCGTGTCAGGGCCCGCTGGTAGTGTTGACACTTACGCTTTACTCGATGACGATGCGACAGGGACATTTTTAGACTCTGAGATCTCGGCTCAAATTGGTGCCACGGGACCCAAAAAACAAATTCATTTAGATTGTGTAGGTGGTTTAGGCAAGGATGTTGACGTGCAGTACGTCAATTTTCTTTTACAGGGCCGACACTCCACTGAAATTCACCGCGTCGAAAAAGCTAGATCAATTAGTGATTTAGGTGCTGCACGCCAGTTTGCGCATCATGATAGCGTGTGCAAATATCCGTACCTAGCAGACATAGCTCATGAATTTTGTTACGAGGACGTAAAACCTATGGTGATCATAGGAATTGACAACTGGCATTTATCCATTGCTAAAGCTACACGCAAAGGAACCAAGACACAACCCGTAGCTATTTTGACTGCGTTGGGATGGGTTTTGTTTGGTTTCGGTTGCAGCAAAACTAAACGGGTTGATGTTGTCAACCATATAACAATAAACAATCCTGAAGTAGAAAGCGATCGGTTCATTGTAGAACGCCTTATTAGATAACAATTTAAAATCGATTCAATAGGAATATCGAAAAATGAAGCCCGCAGTACTGACGACGAGCGCGCCATACAAGTTGTCGAGCGCACAGCGCAGCGTGTTGAGGGAGGCCGCTTTGAGGTAGGCTTGTTGTGGAAGTCCGATAATTTAGATTTTCCTGATAGTTACAAGTTAGCTTTGTCTAGATTTCTCAGTTTAGAAAAAAAGATGCTGAAAGATCCTTGCTATGCCGAACGCTATCGCCGTAATATACATGACATGTTGTCAGGGGGATACGCCGAACCATGCTTGACACGTCCCGATTCGAGGTGTCCTCTTTGGTACTTGCCGCATTTTGGCGTTACTAACCCGAACAAGCCCAATAAATTACGGACGGTACACGACGCAGCCGCCGTATCTCACGGCGTATCTTTAAACTCTTTGTTATTGACAGGCCCAGATATTTTGCAACCTTTACTGGGTATTCTGATGCGGTTCCGGGAGGGAAAGGTCGCCTTAAATGCAGATATTCGTGAAATGTTTCCTCAAATAAAAATTATAGGGAAAGACAGGGACGCGCAAAGATTTTTATGGCGCGATTCCCCAAACGAACCGATCAAAACATACCGCATGTCGTCCATGATCTTCGGTGCTGCCTCTAGCCCGTTTACTGCCATTCATATAAAAAATAGAAACGCTTCGGAATGGCAGGAAACTTACCCGGACGCAGCACGAGCAATCATCGCTGATCATTATATGGACGATTGCATAACTAGCTTAGATAGTATCACCGAAGCCGCCAAGCTGGCATCAGATATATATACCGTTCACTCTCATGCTGGTTTTGAGATGCGTGCCTGGATATCGAACAATCCTTTGGCGCTCTCGTTGTTGCCTAAGGATTCACTACTTGAGGCACCAACTCACAATTATATTGACATAGATTTGGGCCGTCTGGCCACGCCCGTCCGTACGCTTGGTCTCATCTGGCAACCCGCCCCAGATGTGATAGGTTTTAACACGGGGGTAAAAAAGGAGGCCGTGTTGCCAGATAAGCTGACAAAGCGACAGGTGCTAGTACACGTGATGCGAATTTATGATCCACTTGGAATCCTTGCCCCAATCGTTGTTCGTGGTCGCATCATGTTTCAAGACGTTTGGCGCAGGGGTGTGGACTGGGACCAAGAGCTCCCTCAAAGTGACTGCGCTGCGTGGAAGTTATGGTATCAGGATCTTATATCGGTATCTACTCTGCGAATTCCACGGCGCTATAACTTAAGCGATGCTAAGGTAGTGGGTTGCGAACTTCATTTGTTTTCAGATGCGAGTGAGTCTGCTTTTGCAACGGTCGCGTTCTGGCGATTTCTTTACGATAATGGTGACGTTGGGCTCTCTCTCATCTGTAGCAAAGTCAGGGTATCCCCACTTAAACCTGTCTCGATTCCTCGCTTAGAGCTTCAGGGCGCTCTGATGGCTGCACGTCTTGCGACGTCTATATGCGAAGCCCACCGATTGAGGCCTTCGAGACGTATTTTCTGGTGTGACTCGATGACTGCTCTGGGCTGGCTTCGCAGTGACGCTCGCACGCTCAAGCCTTTTCATCGGGTTGGTGAGATACTGGAGCTCACAAATGCTGCCGAGTGGCGTTGGGTCCCGAGTGACCTAAACGTGGCAGATGATGCCACACGTGTGAAGCGTACTGTGCTATCTCCAGAATCTCGCTGGATATCGGGACCCAAATTTCTTCTTTCTTCGGACTGGCCCGCCGAGCCTAAGATTGATATCAGCGGACTAGGCCGTGAAGAGTACAAGCATAATACTCTTATTCATCTCATCACCGAAACCGATCTGCCCGCACCAGTCTCTGCAAACCCAAGCCGTTTCAGTTCATGGTTGAGAATGGTGCGAGCAACAGCAAAAGCGCATCAATTCATTTCATTATTGCGTACGCGTAGTCTGCGGAGACGAGATCCTAATTTTAACATGCCTCGTCTCGAAGGGTATTTGTGTACCTTCCAACCTACTTGCACATCCTCTCCTAGTATCCCTAATACTTCCAGTACATCGGCAAGAATATCTGCGAGTGATATACGCCTAGCTGAGGTCCACATCGTACGGCAGAGTCAGCTGGATTCTTTTAAAGAGGACTTCTTGCGCATCAAGAATCGAGAGCCGTTGCCTCGAAGCAGCCGCCTGTTCAAACTGTCGCCCTTCATTGATGACAGCGATCAGCTTAGGATGTCCAGTCGCATAGTCGCAGCAACGGCCATCACTGATGAAGTTAAGCGCCCACTCATATTGGATGGCAAACATCCATCTGTACGCCTCTTGATAGCCAAATACCACAAGAAGGCTGCTCACGCATACCACGCACTGGTTTTAAACGAGTTGCATCAGAGATTCTGGATTATAGGTCTCAGAAATGCAGTCCGGTTTGTAGCCCATAACTGCCAGCTGTGCAAACTTCGGCGCTCCAGAACCTTCCAACCACCGATGGGAAACCTGCCAGAGGCTCGCTTGGCTCACCACCAGAGGCCATTTTCCTTCGTCGGCCTTGACTACTTCGGACCTGTTCACGTCACTGTTGGTCGGCGACAAGAGAAACGCTACGTGGCTCTTTTCACGTGCCTAGTTGTTCGCGCCATACACATAGAAGTAGTCCACAGCCTTTCAACTGACGCGGCAATAATGTGCCTTCGCCGCTTTATCGCTCGACGTGGGACTCCTGTCGAGATTTGGTCTGACAACGGAACTGCTTTTGTGGGGGCCAGTAGAGAACTACAAGCGCTCTATAGCGAGTCAGTTGAAGATTATGCTGCTAACGAGTCCATCAAATGGTGTTTTATCCCCCCTGCGGCGCCTTTTATGGGTGGAGCGTGGGAGCGGCTAGTCCGTAGCGTTAAGGATGCACTTAAAGTGACGCTTAGAGACAGAGCTCCTTCTGACGAGGTCTTGACTACCCTTTTGGCGGAAGCTGAGGCATTGGTGAACACGCGACCTCTTACACACGTCTCGCTGGACTCCGACGCCGACGAAGCGCTAACGCCAACGCATTTTCTTCTTGGATCATCGTCCGGGCGCCCTGTCCCAGCTGCCCTTGATGAGTCGGACCATCTCAACCGAAGCAAATGGCGAAGAGCGCTCAGGCTAGCCGACCATTTTTGGCAGCATTGGGTGCATGAATATCTGCCCTCCTTATCACCCAGAACAGGAGGCGGAACTCCCCCAAGTATCGCCGAGGGCGACGTCGTGATCATATGCGACTCCAACCTGCCACGCGGTTCGTGGCCCAAGGGACGCATTGCACGGCTGTTCCCAGGGCGAGACGGTGTGGTTCGAGTGGCGGATGTCGCTACCGCTGCAGGCACCTTTCGGAGGCCTCTAAAAAAGCTGGCGAAAGTCCTTGTCACTTAAAAAGGGGAGAATGTGCAAGATTGCACAACTTTTTATAGTATTTTTACCTTTTTGTATATCGTTATTGTCTTTGATTTTTATATACTTTTTATTGTCATATTTGACATCATTATACTTTTGTTTTCTTCAACCAAAACCAGTGCCTTTTTTATTTCGTCTATAATAGGCAGCACGCGGTCGTAACTGGCTATCTACCTGTAATGAAGTCGCAGCTTCTTCAATGAGGAGATAGCTCCAACCGACCATGCTGCCCTGGTACCTGGGCGAGGTGTATCGGATATTCAAAAGCAAGGTTTTTACTAAGAAATGACCAGTCGCTCTGGTCGAGCCAACTTGCAGTGATTCAAACGCAGCACGCGGTCGTGACTGGCCGCCCGCTCCCTTAATGAAGTCGTAGCTCCTCCGATGAGGAGATAGCTCCAGCCGGCCATGCCGCCCTGGTAACGGCGAGGTGTCTCGGATATTTAAACCAAGGTTTTTACTAATAAATTAATTACTTATTGCGCATTTGTGTACGTACAGTCAGCCAAGATGAAGAATCACCATGTATTTAATGGAATAAATAAATGGGGACAATTTTTTTTTTATCAGACTCTAGAGCTCTCACGATTTGGAGTATTAAAAACACAAATTTCCCAATTCAGCGAAAATAAAGGTACATATTCTTTTTATTGAAAACACCCAACCTATTGATTTAAGGATTAACAGTTTTGACAGTAAGAGAAAATGCCCTCGCTCTCAACACAGGGCATCGTCGGGAACTCTGGCGATGCAAGTAGTGATGTCATTATATGGCTGCTGCGTTGCGGTGAGGAGATAGCTCCAGTCGGCCATGCCATGCCACCCTGGTATCTGCGAGGTGTCTCGGATATTTAAACCAATGGTTTTACCAAGAAATTACTTATTGCGCATGTGGTATGTGTACAGTACAGTCAGCCAGAAATTGGTCTCTTTTCGACTCTCAGTGCAGGAGCACGCTAGGCGGGCGCTCTGCTCGTAGGCGATTTCCTTTACAAACAGTTTATCCCATGTTACCGGCTACGAGCGTTTAGCGCTTCGAAATTGCTGGCAGTTAATGTGTTAAGGTTCAAAAATAGTAGATCAATTTCATGCCTTACTGTACAGTTGGCAGCAAACGTAGCTTAGTGTAACTCATACTCAACTTCATAGACTTCATGCCGGGAGGCGCTCAACGGGTAAAAAATATATTTCTTACTCAGTCCTGAATCGACGCATAGC
Organism: Epinotia brunnichana; assembly: GCA_963854355.1. NCBI lineage: Eukaryota > Metazoa > Arthropoda > Insecta > Lepidoptera > Tortricidae > Epinotia > Epinotia brunnichana. The sequence continues at coordinate 11,763,094 of OY977957.1, forward strand.
AGACGCTACTCTATGTAGTATCAAGACTATAAATACGTGCCTATTGCTGCGAACTATACTGGTAGAATAAAGAAGCTCCTTGGAGCTTCGTAGAGGGTACCTAGTACTTATAAAAGCTTCAGCGTTATCGGTAAGCTGTGTACTCCAAGTGATTTGTATGGTATGATGATAGAAGATGTTGCGCAATATCAGCTTCCTCGCGTGTGATACGATTTTTTTTTTCTATGATGCTTACGCCTTGGCCACGACTTTGGTCTTAAGCGACCTGCGACCAGAGTTTTATCTGTTCATTGCGCGGTCGAAATGCGCAACGCACTGTGGTTAGTTGGGATCTCGCGCAATGAACAGATAAAACGCTGGTCGCAGGTCGCTTAAGACCAAAGTCGTGGCCAGGGGGTTATTCATTGTAGATCGCTATGGAAAATTCTTAGACCAAGAAAACAAGATAGAAGAGACAGATTCAAGACGAACAACCTAGTGAAGCCACTTTTCAACCAAGCCAAATAAGTTTAGCGCACGTTCACGCACATAACTATAAACAAATTAAATCGCACAAAACTCGAAATAGATGATCTTGACAGCATTGCGACACGTACTGAAGAGTTTTGTGCCATTTTGTTTGCATAAGTAATGAGTATTGTGTGCGTGAGCGTGTGCTAAACTTATTTGGCTTGGTTGAAAACCGGCTTCACTAGGTTGTTCGTAATGATCTGTCTATCTTTTTTCTTGGTCTGAGGGAAAATTAGACATTCATCCAGAATGACAAAGGTGAAGAACTGAATACATATTTAGCTTGGGACCTACCACGAACGCGGGAAAAAATAAGACAGCTAATCATGAGTCAGCTGTGAGTTAATTGAGAATGTAGGAAAACTGTTTTTTTTCGATTGATTGGTTGGAATGACCGTCTTGTTCACTTTTTGTCATTCTGGATCTGGATCATGAACTTCAAATAGAGAATATAATTTTTAATTACAAACGTACATACCCACAGCCTTATTGTAAAGAGGCTCATGACATCACACTTAAACAAAGACCTATCGGATACTAATTTCCATAATGGCGCTAACTGGCCAGGTGCGACGAGAGCGAATAGAGGAGTTAGAGCGAGTTAGCGAGTGCCATGGGAAAATTGTTCACACCGGTTAGCTAGGTATACAGGTTGTGATAAGAGATGGTTTTATTAAAATATTCCTACTATATGATATTCACCCTTCTTTTTTGCTATTGCCAAATAAGAATTACGAAATATTGTTGGATGTCAGCTCTGATTAATTCGTCCATGTTTGAACTTATCAAGTTATCACTTACAAAATTTTACAAACGCAAAGGAAAAAAAGCGTGAAAAATGATGGTGTCTGTTGGTATAGCGTTTCGCAATAATGGATGATACAATACGGTACTTAACGAAAAAATGGATAGATCAATTATATAATTAACATGTAATAAGTCTAAAAGTTCGAAACATGTCGCCAGTAGTGAAATTTAATACGTGAGTTTAACCGTTTAATTATTCGTATTATTTCAACATTATTATTTATTTATTTATTTATTAAAAACAAAAAGTTACATATATACGTTGATACATTGGTCCACAAAACTAAATTTTTCAGTTTGACTGTGGAGTCAAAAATTACAGTCTCATTTCTCTTCAGCATTAACATATGTTGAAGTGTCTTAAATATTGAGATCTATCTCATGAATGCCCCTGTAGAAACGTGAAAGGAGATTTCTACATGGCATCCATGAGGTATTTTTTAAATCTATACTTAAATCTAGCTTTTTTAGGTTCATGAACATGTCTCACGAAAGTTTAAATTCCATGTAATACCTAAGTCGTTGGCGTTCCTTTCGTAAAACTAGTGCCTACTCCAAATGTTGAAATTGGGTTTTAAAGCGGACCCCGGGCTCCTTTAGGGTACAACCGAGAAAAACGCTAGGATGATGAAGTAGGTATAAATCGCATAATATCAAATTTAGCTATACGTTACGAGACTCTCTACGAAAAAAATCTTCCTGAATGATTCATCCATAGTTGCACTACCATAATGCTAAGTCTAACACTTCATTATACCCACTTGTTTCCCACCAACACGCAAGGCAATAGAGCACTTCCTATTGGTGAGTAACACAAACACACAGTCAGAATTGCATTAGCGAATCGTTAGCAGCAATGCGGTGAGAATCGCCTCTATGGGAAGTAACCACACTCGGTAAACATAGTAACGTGTATGTTCAAATGCGGTTGAGTTTACGGATGGTTTTGTGGGGGAATTGTGAGGTTTGCTACAGGAAACTGACAGTTTTCAATTTACTTTTGACAATGTGTTAGTTTATTTATTTGACAACCGGTTTAGCCTAGTGGGTAGTGTACCCTGCATGCGAAGCGGGCGGTCATGGGATCATACATACATACATATATACATATAATCACGCCTCTTTCCCAGAGGGGTAGGCAGAGATCATTTCTCATACATGCTCGTCGGTTTAGGGTAGGTACTTTTGACCTGGCCTTTCTGTAAGATTTCTCCAATTTGATCAGAGAAAGTTCGCCTAGGTCTTCCCCTTCCAACTTGCCCTTCCACTCTTTTTATATACACTCTCTTCGTTAATCTTCTTTCATGGGATCAAATCCGGTAAATATTTGTGTGATAAGCATGAGTATTTATTACCGTTAGCTTTTCGGTGAAGGAAAACATCGTGAGGAAACCGGTCTAATCCCAATAAGGTCTAGTTTTCCCTCTGGGTTGGAAGGTCAGATGGCAGTCGCTTTCGTAAAACTAGTGCCTATGCCAAATCTTGGGATTAGGTGTCAAAGCGGACCCCGCGCTCCTTTAGGGGCATAACCGGGAATAACGCTAGGAGGATGGAAGCATGAATATGTACACTGAAAAAAATGGTTTGTTGGATTTACCAAATTAGCTAAGGTTGGCTGAATTACATGGAAACTAAGATAAATATAACAAAACCTCGCTATTGGACTTACAAAACTAAAAAGGTTGAAGTCGCTACCAGACTTCTGGTGTAAATCAACAAAGAGTATTTTACATTTTACAAAACAAATCTCAACAATTTGGTTTGGTTGATTATATCATAAAAATATAATAAATATAACAAGGCCTCGCGGTTGAACTTACAAAACTAAAAAGGTTGACGTCAAAATATAGTCCTTACCAGAGTTCATGGTGTATATTAACAAAGAATCTTGTACATTTTACCAAACAAATCTCTACAATTGGGTTTGGTAGATTTTATTATAAAAATATGATAAATATAACAAGACATCGCGGTTGAACTTACAAAACGAAAAAAGTTTGAGGCCAAAATATAGTCCCTACCAAAGTTCATGGTGTATATTAATAAAGAATATTGTAAATTTTACCAAACAAATCTCTACGAGTCGGTTTGGTAGATTTTATAAATGAAATATGATAAATATAACAAGACGTCGCGGTTGAACTTACAAAACTAAAAAAGGTTGAGGTCAAAATATAGTCACTACCAGAGTTCATTGTGTTAATTAACAAAGAATATTGTACATTTTAACAAACAAATCCCTACAAATCAGTTTGGTAGATTTTATAAATAAAATATGATAAATATAACAAGACGTCGCGGTTGAACTTACAAAACTAAAAAAGGTTGAGTTCAAAATATAGTCACTACCAGAGTTCATTGAGTTAATTAGCAAAGAATATTGTACATTTTACCAAACAAATCCCTACAAATCGGTTTGCTAGATTTTATAAATAAAAATATAATAAATGTAACAAGACATCGCGGTTGAACCTACAAAACTAAAAAAGGTAAAGGCCAAAATATAGTCCGTACCAGAGTTCATGGTGTATATTAATAAAGAATATTGTAAGTTTTACCAAACAAATCTCTACAATTTGGTTTGGTTGATTTTATCATAAAAGTATGTTAACTATAACAAGACCTCGCGGTTAAACTTACAAAACTAAAAAGGTTGACCTCAAAATATAGTCCCTACCAGAGTTCATGCTGTTAATTAACAAGAATATTGTACATTTTACCAAACAAACCTCTACAATTCGGTTTGGTTAATTTTATATTGTAAATATGATAAATATAACAAGATTTCGCAGTTGAACTTACAAAACTAAAATGGTTGACCTCGAAATATAGTTCCTACCAGAGTTAATGCTGTTAATTAACAAAGAATATTGTACATTTTACCAAACAAATCTCTACAATTTGATTTGGTTTATTTTATAATTAAAATATGATAACTATAACAAGACCTCGCGGTTGAAATTACAAAACTAAAATGGTTAACGTCAAATTATAGTCCCTACCAGAGTTCATGGTGTAAATTAACATTTTTACCAAACAAATGTCAAGAATTTGGTTCGGTTGATTTAATGATAAACATATGATTAATATAACATGGCCCTGTGGTTGAACTTACAAAACTGAAAAGGTTGAGGTCAAAATATAGTCCCTACCCAGAGTTCCTGGTGTTAATTAACGAAAAAAAATGAACATTTTACCAAACACGTCTCAACAATTTGGTTAGGATCTATCAAAAAGCTGGCCAAGTGCAAGTCGGACTTGCGCATGAATGGTTCCGTACCATTATCTATTAACATATGTATTTTATTCTGTTTTTAGTATTTGTTGTTATAGCGAAAACAATCATTAGTAATAATATTAATATTAAAGACAGACGGACAGCGGAGTCTTAGTAATAGGGCCCCGTTTTACCCTTTGAGTACGGAACCCTAAAAACGAGTCATTTAGGGATTACGCGGTATTTTCGATTTTCGGTAAAGTGACGTTCGACGCTCGAGATCACAAACTTGTATTATTCATTGCGCCAACTTCATAAACAAGTCTGCAAAAATCAGAACTACCAACCCCGCCAACTACCCCGTAGTTTCAGGCGACATAGTTACTTATTAAGAAAAGTCGGATCATTTTTAATTACCGCGATGAGTACGAAGAAGGCAAAGCCCATGGTTGTAGGTATATGTTTCAGTTTAAGTTCTAGTGACATTGTTACAAGGTTTATTATTCCAGTTTAACAGGGTTTTACAAAATAAATATCACGGAACAATATACTTAACACAAATATAATGCGGATTTCAGTAGCGTTGATATCTTTAGATATTCAAATGCATCTTTTAAAATGCAAGTAATTAATAGTGTTAAGAATAAGCAGCATAAATAGTATTAGAAATAGGTAACTCACCTCTTATCATCTTTAAAAATGTTGTAGTATTATACTTAAGTTACTAAATCTATTTGATTCACTCTAAATATGGGATTTATACAATAATATTGTCATTAGGATAAACTATAGCAATATATTCTCATTTGCGGTAACCTATATAGATTTACATGCTTGGTTATGCTTTCATCTTCAAAACAAAAAAATACAATTACTCACACTTAATTAAAAAAAAAAATCATCTGTCATTCACAAATGTTGTGATAGTCCGTTCAATTATTTACATATCAAGTTATCTAGGTAAACCTGTAATTGGCCATACTACTGTGTATTATAGTATAAGTTACGTACTTTGTATCGCTGTTGGTTTTCTGAATAAATAATAATAATAACTAATGCACTTGCTAGTTAGAGCAACAAAGAGAGAGATAAACGAACTTAGTTTGTTTTCGTTTCGCGGTAGCTCCTCAGACTACACTACGCTAAATGGAATAAGTAGGTACCTATTAGGTTTATTATGTAAATACGTAAATATGAAGTAAATCGAGTTTTCTTTCGATTTAAATTATATACATGTATATAAAATATACTCTTGGTTTTATTAGTATATAGGTATAATAGTTAATGTAGTAAGCACAATTATTAGAATTACGTACGACTTAGTTTTGCTTCAATCATTATTAAAACGACATTATTTAAGTATCATAACCCATAAGGCATAGGTAACTGTATGCAATTGTATGTAACATTTATTTAACCTAAACCTATTTTCAAATTACTAATTAATTAATTATTAACTCTGTACTTATTATGATGTTTATAATCACACAGACAAACTGTTCCGACAGTTTTGCGAGACCATGTTAGTTATAATGTGTATATACTCTGTGTATTAAATTAAATTAAATAATAATCTAGGCCGCCTTTCACGTTGTATGTAGGTACCTACCTAGCTAGACTATACCCAAATTAATAATTTGCAGAGCCATACCACAGATTGCCATACCTATTCCGAGACAAAAAAAGTAAAGTTGCGTAGGTACTTACTTAATGATTATCTATGTAGTAATTAGGTTTTAACGACGTTAAAGTTTTCATATTCATATTCATTTATTGCGATCATGTTCATTGCTTTCGTGGCTTTTCCTTAATACGAGTAGGTAATATCCTTCCTTATCCTTACTAATAGTATGAATGTGAAAGTGTGTTAATTGGTTGGTCCTTCCTTGGTGTTTGTTTGGACGTCTTCATAAATAAGCAAAATACTTACGTTTGTCACGCGGGCCAAGCCGCTGACAAAACTAGTAAGTTGATACTACATGGTGTACCCATGTAGGTACAGTCAGCAGCAGAAGTAGCAACACAAAATAACACGCTCGAAATTATCTAGAAAGTCCGTATCCTCTTGACATTAGAGCCATGTGTAGGCTACTTTTGCTGCTGGATGTACCTTTAACTTTATCATCGACTAATTGACGTCTTAAAATATACAATTGGTAAATTACCTAAATACCTAATCATTACATAGTATACAACAAATTCGCTTACGTTTTTTTCAATAGATAGAGTGATTCAAGAGGAAGGTTTATATGTATAATTCATGCATGTATTTTACATATAAATCCGTGCGAAGCCGGGGTGGGTCACTAGTTATAAGTATATAATCAAGTAAGAAATCGTTTTGTCTTAACTTGTTAGTCGTAGGAATGAGATTCTATTGCTTTGTTATTTTGCAACCTTTCACGCCACACAAAATAGTATTAAGTACTTACCTAGTCTATTTTTTCCAACAACATTAACACGAAACATTTGGCGTTTAGTAGGTACATAGGTAACTATCTACTCGTACCTTTTGAGAAAGCGCTGCAGTCACTACCAGACCTATACCTTGTTAAAATTACCAAAGAGTTTGGTAATTTTAACTAGGTAAAAGTCTGGTACATTTTACAAAACAATACCGCTGCATGCATAGTTCCATCCTACTCAATTTATAAACATAAGAGTGAGATGTGACTATTCCCCTCCCCGACTGCCCTGCGGAGGTGCGCCCCTTCCCCCGGCTACAGCATCTTGCGATGCGCGCGCGGCGGGGCAGGCTTCATTGCGTTGAGGTAGTTCATTGTATATAGTCACTTTGTTTTGTTTGCGTTTTAATGAAATTTTCTTGGTGCGCCATTTCATTTCGGCTGGTGCGTGGTGGATTTAGTTTGCAAAGTGTAACCAACTATGGATAGTGATCTCGACGATGACTTAAGTGTGGGGGTGACTGAATATTTGAAGGAATGGGGATTATCTCAATCTACCATAACAAGTTTTGAAGGTAAGCATTAGAACGATATTACACTAAAAGTGCTAAATTTGCAACACTGATACCTTACTAATTAATTATGAATAAGAATTATATTGTATGTGAATAACGTACTTATTCCATTGTTAGTTCTTTTTTGTCTGAAACACAGGGTAACCTATAGTTGACACCGTATATGGATTCCCCACCCATACCTCCTTATTATTAATGATAAAAAATAATAATTTTGTGATTATAGTTTAATATGAATAGGAAGCTTAACTCAGGCTTAGATATTGACCTAGAAATATTGGTTACGTATTATCTACCTAATTACTTTGATTAATTTACAAAACAAATTTCAGTAAAATTTACCAAATCGGTTTGGTTGGCCATCGTTGCGTTTGTATTATGTCTAACTGAACATTAAATAATGAGTGATGTATTACATATATGTCTTATTTTTTAGAAAATCAGATTTCGTTAAATTTGCTCGACTCCATTCAAGAAATGAACTGAAGGAGCTGATTCCCAGTTTAAAGGAAATAATATTATTCAAGCGGGGGTTGAACAAACTCCAAAACATTATTCATGTAAGTATTCCTGTCTGTTTGACATTTATTATCCATACTACATTTCAATGCGAAAGTGTGTCAGTCTGTCTGTTGCCTCTTAACGCTTAAACCGCTGAACCGATTTAGATGAAATTTGGTATCAAGATAGTTTGAGTCCCGGGGAAGGACATCGAATAGTTTAAGTCGGTGAAATAGGTGGTAAAAAATTGTATGGAGCTACGATATAAACGAGTTCCACGCGGACGGAGTCGCGGGCAGAAGCTAGCAAAGAAAAATATAAAAAATCCGAAATTAATAAGAGAAAATAATAAGAGCCCGTTCACGCGCTCACTAGGGTCACTGGTAAATTATTGAAATTATTTAAATTTAACGATACATATTTAAAAAAGTAGGCCGCTGATAAAATCAAAAGAAAAACGGCCATCATAATTTTGGACGCATAGATTGACGAATCCAGCAACGTAAAAACTAGTACATCAAACTTATTCATAAATTTAAATAATCTCAAATATTTTCCAGTGGCGCTAGTCAGTACGTGAACGGGCTCTTTTTAGATGAAATTTGGGATGTAGATATTTAGCTTGAGTCCCGGCAAAGGACGTAGGATACTTTCATCCCGGAAATCAGTCCGCGAGTCTGACTCTTGACCGCTTTTTAATGTATGGTAACACCCCCTGATAAATAGTTTACATACTTGAATTTCTTATTATTCAATATTTGTTTTTGGCTGACCAAAGCCTGCATCTCGACAAAACGTGATGGATGAAGAACAAGGCATTTCGCACATTAAGTCAAATACCTAAAATCGTTTTTTTTTTCAGATTGAATTGGATTTTGAAACCAAGTTTAAAGGATCAGAGCTCCTAGAGTCTGTCTAATGAAAGTTGAGACTGCGATTTATTATAAACTTTTTAAATGGCAACTACAATTCAAATGTCAATTACGTCAAATGTCACTTTACTGTCGTGTCACTAGTGTCATTTGGAAAAAATATTGCGTTTTTCTTTAACGTTTTTGGTGTTAATTATGAACAAAAGTATTAAAAGTAATACGCGTCAGTTACTTTTTACCATGATTGGTAAATACAAAGAAAAACGAGACGAGCGGGAAGAGATTTTCGATAAGAAAGCAGCGTACTTACGTACGATATCGGATTTCGTAGGTTAGTATCCCATGATAAATTTTGATACTTTATTTGCAACATATCTAAGAAAGCAACTGTTTCCTAAATACTTACGTATTGTCATTGTTTTTCTTTCAGCGGGTAATATGGAGCTTGTCGAAGGTGTGGAGGAAATTCAGAATGCCGTTCAGAGCTTGAAAGACCTGGAGCAAGATTCGTGTATAAGGAATCAAAATCAATACCTTGAAGAATTGTCGTCTCTTACCGGTAATTATTTCCATGAACAATCTTGGACAATTCGACTTAATCTTAATCTAAGCAAAGTGTTTACTGTGAATATTAAACAAAGTTATACCTACACAAGTTAATTACATAGAGAACATTTAACACTTACGAACAAATGTGTGTGCTCATCGCATAAATAAATGCCCTTATGGGAATTCAAACCTGGTACTTTCAGGTTTTTATAATGAGTGGCACAACCTGCTAGTCTAAAAAAGTCATCTATGTAACCACATACTTTCATTTTGTTTGTTGCAGAAGTTAGTGTCTCTACCCTCAAGAGAATAAAATATGAAGGTGGAATCAATAATAATGTTTGGAATACCCCAGGCAAAAAGAGGCCCCATAAGCCTACGGTGTCAAATTTAGATAGCTTCGACATAAACACTATTAAAAATAAAATTACTGAATTTTATACTGTCAAAAAGGAAGTACCAACACTGCGGAGCCTCCTGGTAGAGTTGCGGACTAGCATAAATTTCCTTGGCTGCATTGAAACACTAAGGCGGATTTTGAAAGCAAACGGGTATGAGTTTCAAAAAAACAAGAATGAACGATATGTTCTAATGGAACGCTACGACATTGCTGCATGGAGGCATAGATTTCTTCGGGAGATTGCAGAGAAACGTGCAGCAGGAAAACAAATTGTGTATTTGGATGAAACCTATGTCCACAAAAACTACAAACCTAAAAAATCCTGGCGAGGGCCGGGAACAAGTGGTGCAGTTGAAAGCATTTCGTCTGGAAAAAGACACATTGTTGTGCACGCTGGGCATGAAAATGGTTTTGTCCCAAATGCTCTTCTAGTTTTCAGCACAAAATCTAAACTGGCTGATTACCACCATGACATGAACGCCGGCAACTTCAATAAATGGTTAGAAGAAAAACTCATACCAAATTTAGACAAACCTAGTGTGGTTATTATGGATAATGCCAGTTACCACAGTGTTGTAAAGAATAAAGCCCCAACAACTCAAACAAATAAGCCCAAAATCAAAGAGTGGCTTACAGCTAATAATATTCACTATGAAGAATATCACAAGAAAGATGAATTGTTAGTACTTGTTGACAAATACAAGCCAGAGCCAGTGTATGAAGCCAATCACATACTTCAGCAACATGGCCATGAAGTTTTACGGCTGCCTCCATACCACTGCGATTTGAATCCTATCGAGCTAATATGGAGTCTAGCAAAAAGGAAAATTGCCAAGAAGAACATAGGGTTATCTGCACAAGACACAGAAAAACTGATCCATGAGTCTTTTGCAAGCATAACAGCAGATGATTGGAATAAAATGATCAATCACGTCATTAACGTTGAAAACCAATATAAAGACAGGGACAACATCAAAGAAGATCTAGATAAATTTATTATTAGTGTGGGAAGTAGCAGCTCGACCACTTCGGAGGATTCAATGGAAGTTGAGATTTTAGAGAGTGAATTTAATTATTCTTCTTAAATATACAATAAGACAGTGAATCCTATGTAATTTAAGAAATTATGTACACTTGTACCTAAGGTGTACACCTTTTGAACTTGATAATAAACTTATCTTGTAAAACGAAGTTAAAGTTTTATTTCATATAACCTGTACTTTTTCCGCTATAACCTCACAAAAATGTGCAAATGGAATTACATAAAGCGAGACCCATGAAGTTAGCCTCACTTTCTAAAAAAACACCTTTTCTTAGACACATTATAGATTATAAGCATCTAATTACTTAATTTGTAATCTGTCTAAAGGTCTTTTATTTTACTGTTAGATGGTTGCAACAACTTGAATGGGATCAAGTTTTTAGGTCATATACACTATACTGGGATTTGGGATATTATCTTACCAACAATTTGGGCAATTTTGAAACTAATCTGTATAGACGTGGCTACACTAAGTAGTAAGACAATTATAATTTTTGTTCAAGTATCATTATCGTTCTTTCGCACTATACTCGGTGTTGCAATACGTCGATTTTTTAAATTTGCCGCTACTTTCTAGTCTCTACTTTCATTAGACAGACTCTACTATTCAAGAAATGGCCCAACTTCTTAGAGAATGCGTTTAATCATTTGAAAACGATTAAAGCTGCTTCTGTCTACATTAAATTGATCGAAGAAAATCCAAGCAAAGGTTGGTTATCATAATATTTATTAAAAAATCACGAATATCACCCCAAAATCGAAACGTCGAGAAAATGGCAATTCGTGGATTCGTATTTACTGACGGATTAAGCTACGCTTCGTCCGTCAAACTCTACCCATCCACGAATTGCTTTTTTCCGGCCTCTGCAATAATGTACGTTTACGTGATTGGTTATCATTATTCTGATGTTTAATTAGTGTTGAATAGGGTGTTGGCACCAAATAAAATAACCAATATTGTATAAACATAATGTTTGATCTAATTAAGTCAACAAATATGCATCATACATAACTAAATATTTATTTTTATTTTCCAGATATAAAATATAATAATAATTGGATATAAAATAGTTCCACCTGTGAGATTACACTACAAAGATACAGATGGTAAAAAAAACCGTTAAGCCAAGCATTCAAGAAGCTATGAACAGTTTAATTCTTCATGCAAAGGTATAATTTCATTTTTAACACTATTGTGTGATGACGACTTTCCATACAAACGGCCATAAGGATTTAATATAAACTCCAATACAAATTTTCATTTCCCTTTTTACTTCCTTAGGGGATGATTTTCAGGATAAAACTATCCTAATCAGTTCTATCGGAAGACCAGCGCTGGCAGCAATGCCAGCATTATGCTGAGATAGAACCGTTTCGTGACAAACGCTGTGTGTTGTTTGTCTCGAATAAATGTTTCTTTCTTTCTTTCTATCTCCTTCCTCGGGACTCCAATTATCTCGATACCTACTTAATTTCATCTCCTTCAGCTCAGCGGGTTAAGCGTGAAGAGGTAACAGACATACATATATACAGACAGACACACTTTCGCATTTTTAATACTAAAAGGTACTAAATTTGAAATAAATTATAGCCTGTCATATTCTGATATATACTCGTAAGGTACATAACTGGAAAGTTTCTTAAAAATTCGTCCAGTAGTTTTTGAGATTAATTGAAACCTACATTCATCCATACATCCAAACTTTCGCATTTATAATATTAGTAGGATTAGTATGGATACGGTTAAAAGTAAACAATATATTTTAATTTACAGAACGAAAGCGAAGTCCTCACCCAGCTGGACTATTAGATAAAAGCCCAAATGGCTAATGGACTGCGGTGCCAACCCATCATCATTGCTGTCGGACCGACCATCGATGCCCTAAAGGACTTTTATGTTGCTTATGACGACATCCTTCATAATATCGACTCATTCCTGAAAGCGCTGGACGTATGCTTCAAAACTTTTCACTGCCTGGACGCAGAATATGGTTGGCAACATCTCGCTGCCCCAATATTATAAACTTCAAATTTCAAGTTGATAAAATTGCAACATGGAACCTTATAATATTGGGGCAGCGAATTCTGTTGATGTTATGTCTGGAATCTACACAAAGACGTCAGAATACGGTGCGCTATTTTTGCAAACGATACTCCACTGAGAGCCCAGTCTATAAGACTACTCAGCAAATTTTATCATGACTTGTAACTCAGCCTATAAGATTCACACTTACTACGTATACCGTGAACAGGGTATCTATCTCGTAAACTTAAAGTTAAGATATGTACATCCAAGGAATTTGATTCACGTACGGTCAGCCGCAGAGAAAGAATGTGGGCCGCAACCTGGCAGCCTTTTGACTTTTATTATAAGAAAGGTATTGTACCCTACTGAGTCACTGACATAATTTTAAAATAAGTGATCTACAGTTTATTGTATCGATTCGTAAAATAAATTTTATTACATGTACCAAAATTCGGACTATTTTTCTTTAAACCACCGTATTTATATAACCCTTATAATATTAAATAAGGTTACTGGTAAATCGACGTTATTCCTTTTAACAGTGTTATCTATTTAAAAAAGGCAATTTGTAAATGTTCACTCTCTAGGAACTGCTGATTTTCGGATAGCCTTCATGACCTTTTTAATTGCAAATGAGCTTTACTATATCTCCCTAAAAAGAAATACGTTGGTTACCAATAAGCCTGCATATTTTTGAAGTGTTTGTCTTTAGCTTTTTTTCATCTAAAATATTTTTAGGGTGTGGCTACGAATAATCTTTAATCTACATAGAAAACTACGTAGTTTGAAAATCTAAACTGCAATATAATTTTACTCTCATACCATGACAGCAATATTGCAAGTTTCTAATTTTCAATGATACCACACCCTATTTATACTCTGGAAATCAAAAATGTGTTTGGTGATATATACCTAAAAAGATGTGTACATTTTACTAGTGTTAGTTTGATAAATTAACCAAACTAACACTATTAAACTGTACACTACTTATTTGGTACGTTTTACTAAACTAAGACCGGTACAATTAGCAGAACAAGCACTGATAAAATCTTGGTAGATATTACCAGTAAACATTTGGTAAAAACCACAGTACAAATCTGTTAGATATTACCAAACCAATTTTAGGAAAAAATACGAAACACATGATCGATAATACTTAATTATATTTGATAAAATCTGCGATCCACTTATAGTAGATAATACAATATTATCTTTGATATAAAGCACGATCCAATCTGATAGATGATACTAGACTAACTTTGATGAAAACTGCGTTACATATCTGGTAGATATATCAAACACCTTTAGTAGTAACTAAAATATAAATCTGGTAAATATTACCAAACTAAAGCTGACAAAATACACAGAACGTGATTAGTAAATATTACTTAACTTTGTTTGTTAGAGTTCACCAAATAAATTACATTATACTTACAAGTTAAGTTCAGCTCTTTCAATCAAAATGATTTAATACATTGTACCAATAGAAAGTGCTATATCTACCAAATTGTGTTGTAGATTTTACCAAATTACTTTTGCATTTTCTACTGACTAACTTCGGTAATTTGTACCAAAAAATAGTAACAGTAGAACATGCCAAAGGTATTTGGTAAAAAAAGACGAGTATGTTTGGTAAAATGAAAAATATCCGTTTGGTAGATTACACTAAACTACATTGAAAAAAATTATACTTAACTACTTTGGTAAAAAGGTTACTAAAGTACTTTGTTTAAAAATGTACTAAAGTTCTTTGGTGAGAAACGTTACTAAAGTACTTTGGTAAAAAATATACTAAAGTACTTTGATGAGAAATGTTACTAAAGTACTTTTGTAAACAATTTTACTATTTACTACAAAATATAGGTGTAATCTACCAAATAAATTTGGTACAACACCAACTTATTTAGTTTGATAAAATCAACCAAAATTCGTGATAGGACCGAAATCAACCGCTAACTTTGGTAACATTTACACGGAATCTGGTAAATCCAACCTAACATTTTTTTCAGTGTATTAATGAGTCTTGGATGTTTTAATTGTATGAGTCCCGGTCTAATAAAATCAATCGCGTACTACTCAATTAACGAGTTCTTTAGTGATACATGACATAATTAAGATTTGTATTTATTTAATTTTAATTTCGACATGCCTGCGCTTTAATTTTATTGACGTATAATATAATGTATATTTTAATAATAAATTCAATATTGTGGAATAATTTGGTAATTGTAATTTAATTGTAATAATATTTATTGTAAAAATTTAATTTCAAGTTTGATATGTATTTAGAATATTTATAGATATTGCAATGCTCGACAGAGCTCATGTTAGAACTACACCTAGCCTTAAGACCTATTTTGTTACAACATGAACGCAATAAAAATCTGAAATCTGAAATCTCTCACAATTATTAGGTACGGTACCGGTCCGTATAACGCGACGCTGCTGTAGGCATATATAGGCATAGACAGTAGAGATGACGGGGTGACGTCGATATTTTTTGAGAGGACTAGGCTATTTTAGCTATCAATAGCGATGCGTGAATGAAAGAGAGACCTTTGCCCAGCAGTGGAACTGTATGGGCTAGGAATGAATGAATGAATGTATTTAAAAACACGGAAAAAGAAACCCACAGTTACCTAGGTACTAATGGGCAAGATATCCTTGTATCAATACGGTTAATTAACGCATGGAAAATCTGGCACATGAAAAAGGCAGGTTATAATTATAAGTGGTGATTAATTGATTAACGTGCATGCGTCATTCCGAACATTGACATGTGAAATCGAAGGTCATACTTTAGGCCGCTATAGATATCAGCGCTGAGCGTTTACAGATTCAACTCAACCAAATACCAAATGTATGAAGTTATGAACTTCCGTTCGTCGCCACACTGCCTGCTAAAGTCCAGACTGTGTCCTTAAAACACACGTACCTACCTGTATAAAGTCGGATTTTGGAACGAAGTTCCCTAATTCTTTCTTGGCCTACTGTACTTCATATGTGTGTGTGATACGCCCACTGCTGCACTGTCGTATCTACTACTTGTACTATGCACTGGTGCCTAATTATCGTTTTCACCGTATTCCTCATGAATTCCAGAGCGGCGTCCGTAAAACACCAGGAAAACAACACTTAGGTAAAGATCCTACTACTTACACTTTCAATCTTAACGAGGTGAATAATACGAGTATGTGTAAGAAGAAGGCATTAAGGTGTCAAACACATCGACGTTTACCTTTAAAGAGTTTAAATAGTGTAGGTAAGTGCTATATTTAGCTTTATATTTATATCATTCTGATCTGTATAGGTTGGCCGGATGACCTGAGGGGTAATCACGTAACGTTCCGTACGTGCGTCGGTACAATTTAACCGTCAATTTTCCATATAAAAAGTGACATTGAGTGTGTCCATATAAAAAGTGACTACGTGATCGACCTGCTGGTAAAGTTCGCGGGAGTCCGCTGCATGGGGGTGGCTCAGGACCGATCACTTTGGGACTCTTTGGGGGAGGCCTATGTTCAGCAGTGAACGTCTGTCGGCTGATATGATGATGATGATGATGATCTATAGGTAGATCTGTCACCATCCCTTTAGCATTTTTTCCAGTTATATCCTAAAAAAGCCCGGAGTCGGCTTTGAAAGATTGATCTGCAGGGAGATCTGTAAAAAATAAACAATAACATGTATTTCAAAACAATAGGACACCTCGTAATTTCCACGCCGCCATAACTCCGACGAAGATTGAACGACACAAAGGCGTGATTTGCATTAAGTGTTGTCGGCGCAGCGCTAATTGTTAGAATGCTAAGTAAGACCCTTAGCGTTCTTACTTGCACCGGTTTATATTCACAACGCTAACAAAGTCGTCTCAGCGGATCGGTGTAAAGGATGGCTCTCAGTATAATAATTAATAAATTATAATAAAATGGACCATTTACTTCAGGCATCTAATACACCTATACTTAAAATACCTTAAAGACTAACACATACAATACAATTTAAAAAATAAAACGAATTATTATTTATGCGCCAACAGCAACAGCGTGGCTTCCGTTGCGTCGTCAAGTCCGGTGTAGAATTCGATGGGTTGCCCCGCAACCGCCGAAACACGACACGATGGTCTCCTGGGCTGCTATTCGCTACGCGTTAATGCGGCTCACCCCGCCGGTCACCCTTTACGAAACTAGACCTCAACCTACGCTTAATTACTACGCATCGTGGTGTTAAGGTATAATTGTGGGTGAGCGTTGAGGTGAGCTTACAACAAGTTACAGAATAGGGGCCACAAACGAGTTGAAGTGCACGTAGTGGCGCTAACGCAGCTGGAAAACCCAAGTACCTAGTCTCCTGGTGAGTATAGGTACTGCGTATACATCTCTGGGGTACTAAATTAATATCATAAACTTATTGTTAATTCTGATACAGACCTTATATCGAATGTATTTGATAATATTTTACAATTTTGGATTTTTTTAGTTTTCATTTAGTGACATTTAGTTTGTTAACCATTTAGGTACTAATTGGTTAAAATCTGCAATTTTAAAATGATTATTGTGTAAGATTATTAATATTATATTGTAGAATACCATTTGACATGTAAAAGTGCCCTTGTGGCCTATTTGCAGAATAAATAATTGATATTGATTTTGATTTTGCGCCGAGCTCGTGCCATGCCAGAGCTATCGCCAGGGCATGTCCTCGTCATCATCCTCCCCTAAAGGAGCCCGGGGCTCGCTGTGGCAGGGAAATCTGAGGCGAATCAGTAAGAATTGTGAATACAATCCCAGATTATGAAGTTCGCAGAACAGACTGTATAAGCTCCGTGCTTTGTGACAGCGTTGATTCTGTGCCTTGTTATCGTTCAAGGATTGTGTTGTAGGCGTGTACACGAGGTATTCCGGATGAGTTAGTAAATAGTTTTGACAATATATTCAAACTCTGAACTATTGTGAGTTAATTAACACTACTATAATCATGACTTAAACTCATGTAACTATAGGTATTCACTGCATACGACATGTTTCGGGCTCATCAGAAATACTTAATCTCAGGTAAACTTAGTATTAGGGGATGCAGAGTAGCAGCATAGCGGCATTTGACAGATACATGTACACGATGACGACGATGGTGTGCTTAAGCGCCACATGGTATTGAATCATCGCGCTGGGACATTTTGGCTCAAGATCGGTCAAAGTGGAAGCATACAGTGAAGGTTAATGTGCAAGCCATCGAAGAACGAAGACGTAACACACTCGACGCTAAGCGCGAGGAGTTAAAGGCTTGACCACCTGCGGCCGTCCACTACAATTTTGTCGGAGGGGTGCTGACCTGTGGGGAATGTGGTCGCACATTATCTGCAAAGATAGGCTACGTCAGTCATCTGAGAGGTCACGAACGACGCTCCAATTAGCCGTCTTTCCAGTTGCCGTTGTCGAAATCGGCCAAGATGATGATGATGATCATGACACGATGACACAATATGTGGTGGCATGTCTCGAATTGTCACAAAAACCTGCTGAATAGCGTCCCTAAGTTAACATTTTCACTGGCTTGAAATGTATACTTTCTGCTGTTAACCATACTTTGTCCGACACGGCCATACATATATAGGTACATGTCCATTATCGCTCGGTAGCACAGAATAAATAATATACCTATTACTTAACTACATACGGTCTATATATATATATATAGTCTCAATGTTTGGCAGCTCTGCCGTGCTTACGATAACAGCAGTAACTTCGTTCGAAATGCAATTCAAATGTTTACCTAAGTCTAATTCAAATAAAGAAAAGAATTTAATAACATTCCGAATAGAGTTACTGCTGTTATCGTAAGCACGGCAGAGCTAGAAATTTCAAATCATGTATTCTTGTTCGCACTCGCTCGCCACCCAGCATGTGTTCTTTTCTTCCTAGTGCCATGGGACTTACCTATCGACACCTAGGAGGTGCGCGAGAGTCGAGTTTAGGTGCAATGCAACAGTTAGAGGGACAGGCTTGTCGGTCGCAAATAAACCGCCGCCTTGCAATCTAAACGACAGGACGACGCCATTTAACAGATGACAATGAGATATACTTGTCTTTATTATGATAATTATATCCTACCTATTACATACCTACTTACATAATCAGATAATTACTTACAAAGCGTATGCTACGTTTCATGCTGTATCAACACTATCAACATACGTCATACGATCAACCATCTTAGATAGTTTGCTATTCTGTAGATAATATTTTGGATTTGTTTAACCTTTTCGTTTTACACAATATGTACGGGCGAGAGCTGTATTTGAGTAAACGTACCTATTGATTGAATTAGAATCTGTATAGTATTCATCGTGCGCTTTGATATAGAACGCTTGGCGTGGAAAAGACGCATCGGCACAGAAATAAGTAAGAATTAATTTAGTACTAAGTACTTGAAGAAGCGCCAGGGTCAGCAGGGCAATGCGATTTTTTTTTTACTTTTATTTATTCAAAATATGAACGTATTCTACTACATTTATATACTCTTTAATTCTTACTGAAGCCTCAATTAGGCTTATTTGGACGGTGGAAGTGGTAGTGAAACGGGCTTCCCAATAATAATAATAATAATAAATTTTTGGTAAAGCATGCAAACGACTCTGTGACATAGCGAGTACCTAGATGCCGCCATCATATTGGCATTCTCCTGATAGAGAACAACAGCGGTACTTGTTCTTAGGAACGCCTTGACATTTCATAAAAAGTGACTGATTTGATTATGCCTCAACATCCCTTTAAGAAGTATAGGACTATTGGTTATAGTGAATTCCTGTTTCGTTAACCAACGTTCTCAGTAATAAAACCTAAATGAAATTGTTCAAATCCAGTTTTCACTTAGCAATTAAAGTCGAAAATTCGTAAAAGCACTTCGCGATGCAGTAAAATTTAAAAAAGTAATACCAACAGCTCGTTCGATATTCGGCTTTCGTTTGCGTGAGCCAACAAAGGCCTCTAATGCGGCACAAGTCTACAGAAGGCGGAAAAAAAGGAAAAATCAACCGGACTCCTTTCATACCGCTTTTGACACGGACGCGACTGGCGATCGATAAAAAGAAGGGTTTAAAAAGAAATTGTAGTCAATGTTTAACGTTCCATATTAAAAAAATTGGCATCGCAACAACTGGCCAGTTGATATCCTGAAATCATTACCTACCTTTCACTATTACAATAGGTGTGATTTGATTACGAACCATTTATGTTTTTTTCCATTCCAAAATCACTAAAAATTAATTGCACTCTAATATTGAGTGGTCCCGTCTTATATACCGTATTAATAAATTTAAACAAAATTGCATGTTAATAAATCTTCAAATTGTCTTCAAACAATTTCATAACCGTACTTTATCTACACCTATATCATAAATCCTCTGTAATGTGTTCGGAAACCATATATAATGAACACCATTATTGCAAGCAGTAACGTAACATCAGCGTTTTATCCGTGCCTGTGTTATTATAAATATTATAATGTATGAAAAATCATAATAACATCGATATTGATGTTATTATGGAAATCTAGTTGGTTATGATTTGAAATCTAGTTTGCCATGGCGGAGCAAATAGTCTAATGGTTCCCGAATACGTCATTGAGGATTTATAATATGTGGGTAGATAAAGTAGTTTATCTATCCAAATATCATAAACCCTCCATGATGCGTTCAAGAACCGCACATTATGACTACCATGAAAATAGACGGTTTTGTTAGAACAAACTTATCTGTGAAAATGTTATTATTGCTAAACAATAACATCGATTTCGATGATATTATTTCATTCAATTTTCGAACAGAAATTTGATTTGACCTCTTTTCTTATATCAGTTTTTATTTAATCGTATGGCATACGTTATTTGGTCAAGATGACGTTTAGTTCGAAATGAATTGTCAGTTTGCATACAAATTTGACAAATGTCGCACGTTGTGGCCGACTCTAGTTGGTCTCTTAAGGCCTCCACACACCGGTCGCGTGCGCGGGCCCGCCGCGGGCCCGCGGCTGGCCCGCGCAAGTTGTATTACATTGAAAATAAACTTCAAACACACATCGAACGCGAGCTCGCGGGCCCGCGTTCGGTGTGTGTTTGCACACACCGGTCGCGTGCAGTTCGCACGTTCGTGTGGCCTTGAATGAAAAAAAAACCGGTCATAATCTCATAATATTTATGGAGCTCCTGAATGCATCATGGAGGCTTATGATATGTAGATAGATAAAGTAGTGTATGTAACTGTACATAATTAGGCAGTAAACACTCGTGTTTAATGCCCTTCATTATGTACAGTCACATAATCTACTATTAATCGACGGCAGTTGCATTTGGCCGCTATTAAGAAGTTACACGGTAATAAAATTAAGAATCCATAAACATTCTTTATAATTCCAATTTCAAACTCGGAATTCGGTTTGATTTCAAAAAGGGAACATCTTCAGTCACAATAGAAGCCTCATGAGTGGCCGACGGAGTCATTTCAAATATATTGAGCCTCAACAATAAGCCATCCAGGTGCTTATACTTTCGTTTTTCTACGGCATATTAGTGTAGATTATGTTCGAATAGCAGCTAATAAATCTTCTCCATACTTCACCTATTGATTCCTTTAAGAGTAGGCATGGTAGTGGTAATCTTCATAAATTGTATAAGCAAAACTCAAAGGTACCAAAGGTACGTATAAGATGATTGAATGGAATTATTTTTGCTAACAATCAGTCACTAAATATCCCAACTCGTGTGATGATTTACGATTTACGACTGACATTTGCTTTCTTGCTTGTGTCGACAATAATAACTATCTCGAGAAAATTTATTAAATAAATAAAATACCTACGTTACTTAGGTTTTAATAGCTTTTGAAAAACTCGCGAGCCTATATATAGAAATTGATTATTTAACAACGAGTGGTTGGAGTGTCGTGGCAAAATATTTAGAACTTTCAAATACCATTAGAACTTTTGAACTTTGACCTTATGGTCTGGGTTCAGTAATTTATATGACTGAACCCAGAGGTCACAAAACAAAAAAAATATCTACATTAAATTTGGAACCTCAACCTTTCTGGAAATCGGTTGAAGATCCATCTCCGCGTTTAGGCTGCAGACGATCATAGTGATACTGATAATACTCACATGAAGAAAATGGGAAAATTCGAAAAAAAAAACATCCTGGTAACATGAAATATTTACATAGCGACGTGAGGTACTATCGAACCAACTGTATCATGACCCACCATAGAACCTTGTTAACGAACATACGCACGATCATAATATGACGTTAATTAATATATACGTCAGTTAATTGTGACAAGGTGGGTCATGATTCAGTTGTTCGATAGTATTTATAACTGACAGTATGTAAAATTATGTGAATTAACTATTGGTTTTGACAACAAATATGTTTTCTTGATAATATTCGTTTAGTAGCGGGTACAATAACCATTGAACAACGACATAGTGTCACATAAGGAATTTGGAAAGAATGCTTGTGATGCGACTCGCAGACCGGACTACGTACTTTACTCGAAGTCCTTCTTCGGCAGTCTGATAAATAGTACCAAAATAAAAGACAATCAATTGAAGTTTTTATTATAAGACCACCGGCTCTGGAATATTAATTGGCTGCGGAGTATCTCGGAATTAGCATAAAGTTGTCTCCGGGCGGACACCAACAAATGCGGTTATCTCGCTAGATTGCTCACTACACGGCCTTAATTGCTCATCAATATTAGCTAATAAGACGGCACGGGTAGACGGAAAGTATAGGTCAATTTGGCGTGGCTAAAAATTAACAATATTTACCTACATAATTATTTCCTTATTCCTAGAAATTAATCAGTACGTAGGTACTTTTTTTTCTTTTTTTGATTTTATTCTTGTACAGTAAAGGCCAAATGTATCATAAAACTAAAAATAGAATAAATTAGTTTCTGTCAAAAATTTCATTTTTAGTACAAGCTTTTATTGCCGACTGTACTTTTCTGCATACAATCATCAACTACTCATTGATACGATTCTAACGAGCCCAAACTCGATGGGGTTGTGTCGTTTTATTGCGGAGTTCCTATGGCCAACTTCCAGCTCCAGCATCAGATCAGCTCCATGTCATCATAATATTGCATTGTCATGCGATATACATATTTACATATGAATGCAAAATTTCAGATCAATCAGTTGACAGGAAGGGGGTGAAATTTCAATTACTAATTTTGACCCAAGAATAAAACAAACGGGGTGAGCTAAATAAAAGCTTGTAAAACATAATTAATCTAGAAATATGTAGGAGATATTTTGAAGCTGCTGTTTTTTCTGGGAGTCTAAGGTGAATCTTTGAACGGGATTTTTCTACATCTCATTATCATTACCTCTTAGGCTCTTAGTGTGTAGAAGTGTTGTAAAGGCAATTTTTCAGATTCCACATGCCTGAAAGTGAGGTTTATCTACTCGCTCGATTTAAATCCAAAAGATTACAGTTTTTGATCAATTTGGAGGCAAAGATTTGTGCCACTATGCCACTAAACACACAAACAAAGACGTTCCGAAAGCTGTAAGTGTAGCTCTCAGAGTTTTCAAGAGTGACCTTTCGGTGATAATATTGACATATTTTTGGCTCCGTTCGCCTGTTACAAAAACGCAGCAAATTTCAAAGAAACTATAGCCTACGTCAATGCCGAAGGTTCATTTTATATACTGGTGAAAGTTTTTTTTAACGTACAATTAGTTGCGATTAATAACATTTTTACTTTCATTAGGTACTTATCAAACTAATTCACATCACAAACATGAGCTCTTTATTAAATTTGCATAGACTAGTCTGCCCGTACTTACTCACAGCTGTACCCGGTACAGTGGGCTTAATTAAGATGTAGGCAGAACGCGCTCGCTAACGAGGCGACATCCCGGGTCTAGGCGCTTTCTCCCGAGCTTACATCTCAATTGAAGGTACAGTCGGGCACATAGCACAAGGGTAATTTAATTTTCTCAAACAATATAAGGAGATCGGACATGCCGGCCGATTTGTATTGAGTACGCCTGTTGCAAGTTCATTAACCCACACAAAGCACAAGTAATTGATAAGACAAAGCACGCACACATCTAAAGCACACACACTTGTATACCTACGCTCTTATTGGACAATACACGCGCATCATATCAAGCATTTTGGGAAGAAACGTAATATTCTCTGCGATCAGCACTCGGTAACATCGGACGGTGAACTAGCGGCAGAGTATGCCCATTGAGCTAACAACTGCGACGCTGCCGCCTGCGGCTTGTCCTCTCTCTAGTATTCTATGCTCTTCTTTCTCGGCGTCTGCAGTAATCTATTAAACTTACGCGAGTCTTCGAATTTTCGTGAGACATGTTAAAAATAATACTGTTAATAACACGGTGAAACTCACGTATTAAAAGTCACAACGGGTGACATGTTTCGAACTCTTCGGAAATTCTTCTTTGTGAGTGTTATATATACTAACGATAACTTGAACTCACGTAAAGTGACACTATGGTCGATATGTCCACGAGAACACTCATCCTGCTGCACCCTTAGCGTGGGATTGAAGTGAGTCGCGTCTACTATCGACGCTACCGCCTATCGTCAAGATTTAGTATGAAAAGTCTATACACCGCCCCTGGTGGTCACTCATAGAACTAAAAATCCAAACTGTAACGTGAGGCACTTACACATTACTTAATTCGCCATCGACTTCACGTTCGTTCACGATTTTCCAATATTCAACCTTATATCACTAGCATTTATCGTTTTAATTTAAATGTTTGTCGGTTATGACATTACAGAATACGCGCATCGTGACGTCGACAGTGTCGACTGTCGATACAATATGGCGGCGCGGGGGCCATTTATTTGCATTTTTAAATACAAAATACGCGACAATCCGAATTTTGCGGATATATGTTGTCAATTCAAAACCCTTATTTTTATAAGTTCTTTAATTTGAGATAAATTTCGATCGGATCTACGGTAACTCTTGACGGAATAATACGATATCACGGGCCATTTTGCAAGTGAAATAGTAAACTACAGTCGCGACGGTATTATTCCGTCAAGAGTTACCGTAGATCCGATCGAAATTTATCTCAAATTAAAGAACTTATAAAAATAAGGGTTTTGAATTGACAACATATATCCGCAAAATTCGGATTGTCGCGTATTGTGTATTTAAAAATGCAAATAAATGGCCCCCGCGCCGCCATATTGTATCGACAGTCGACACTGTCGACGTCGCGATGCGCGTATTCTGTAATGTCATAACCGACAAACATTTAAATTAAAACGATAAATGCTAGTGATATAAGGTTGAATATTGGAAAATCGTGAACGAACGTGAAGTCGATCGCGAATTAAGTAATGTATAAGTGCCTCACGTTACAGTTTGGATTTTTAGTTCTATGAGTGACCACCAGGGGCGGTGTATAGACTTTTCATACTAAATCTTGACGATAGGCGGTAGCGTCGATAGTAGACGCGACTCACTTCAATCCCACGTTAAGGGTGCAGAACTCCCGAAGGATTCGAAACATGTCGCATACGTTAACTATTATTAATTTTTAATGTAGGCTGCAGGTTAGTTAAAATACTTTGCCGGTGGTGTCCACGGCTGTTTTCCAACAGATCTTTATGTGAAGTTTAACATCTATTCGAGAAACGTATTGTACCTATTGGCATTAGCTTTCGTATTTGTCGTACGCACTCGCTTCCACGAGATGGTGACGTTCCTGGGAATATTTCTGATTCGTATGGGGAATATTCCTTATCATCATCATCATCATCATTTAAGAGTTTGGCTCTTGTCGGTGGAGTAGGCGCCAGTTTTCCTCAGTCAGCCTCGGTCCTTGGCTAATTTCTTTAGGTCCCGGTAAGACAAGACATTTGCTTTTACTGTTAGTTGTTGTCCAAAGCTTAACCTTTTTTTTATAAAATGTCCAGCGCTTGACCCTAGTCTCACCTGATGGCAAGCGACGACAGAGCCTAAGATGAAGCTCACTTATTCAGTAATAGCCTATTCACTCTTGTTTTGAAGGCACCTAGATCGTAACACTTCTTCATTTGTCTTTCTGTCCGTCCAGCTTATTTTCTCCATTCTCCTCCAAAGCCATATTTAAAACGATTCAATCCTTTTTGGCGGGACGATTTGGACGCGTTCTGCTTGGGTTGGCGAGAGCATGCCAACAATAGGGCCGAGTGGAGGAAAATGGGGGAGGCCTTTGCCCAGCAGTGGGACACCCAAACAGGCTAAGAAAAAAAAATCCTTTTTAGGGTTCCGTACTCAAAGAGTAAAACGGGACCCTATTACTAAGACTCCGCTGTCCGTCTGTCTGTCTCTCTGTCTGTCACCAGGCTCTGAACTCACTGATACCGTGATAGTTCCAGTTGAAATTTTCACAGATGATGTATTTCTGTTGCCGCTATAACAACAAATACTAAAATCAGAACAAAATAAATATTTTTATAGATAATCGTAGGGAACCCTTCGTCCGCGAGTCTGACTCGCACTTGGCCGGTTTTTTCTATCTCTTTGAGTCATTGTCCACGTCTCACACCCGTATAATGCAAGACTCTAGATTGTAGACTTTGATCCGTCGTATTTTGGTCTTTCTGGAAACGTTTAGCTGTTTTTTGGCGTTAAAAGCAGTTTTGGCCATTGCAATCCTATATATAATATCGTCTGAACACCTGAAATTTGTTTACTTGTTCTATATCTATTCCTCTTATTTAATTTATTTCTTTATTTAATGTGTTTCTTTATTTTTTTGAATTTTGACTTAATCAAAGTTTTAGTTATTTCTAAGAATATTCCTAGCTTGAGGAAATTTCCCCATACAAATTGGGAACTTTGGGGGATATTCTCGGGAACAGTACTTCAGCCTCAAGTCTAACGTGTTAAGGATGACTCACCGTATATCCGTGTCCGGCCCGGGCCGTTTTCTAAGAAAAACGACGGCGTTTTTGCGCGGCTGAGTTATACGCAAGCCCGGCCGGGCCACGGCCGGGCCGTGCCGATATCGAGCCGCTTCCGAGTCTCGGCCGTGGCTCGGCTGGGCTTCGGCCATAGCTCGGCCGCACAAAAACGCCGACGTTTTTCTTAGAAAACGGCCCGGGCCGTTCTAGCGTGAGTCATCCTTTAGGACATATAAGCGCGATATAATACAAAACCGATTCCATGGCAATATGTTTTACTTACGGCATATGCAACCGGGATTACGCTTGATGCCAGAGATCTCTTGTCATTATCCCGCGATATACACAATCATCAAATGCACACATAGGTATTTATTTATTTAAACTTTATTGCACAATATAAAATAAAGTACAAATGGCGGACTTAATGCCAAAAAAGGCATTCTCTACCTTCTATCTTCTGATGAGCCCAAAACATGTCGCCAGTGTTTAGAAAATTAATTTTTAAGGCGAGGCTGGTTCACGATCTGACAAAAAGATTGAGCTTCCAGTGTAAAGAAATAATGAAGAATTCTACTATAGAAAAATTACTGTAGACTGAAAAGAAACAAAGAAACACAATAACCAAACATAATATTAAAAAATGGCCTGGTAACTCTGGAAAAAAATCTTAAATATCACCATAAAAATAAACTTTAATGTTCGAGATCTCGTAATTTTCAACGACAATCTATGTTTTTTTTTTATAAAAAGGATAGCTTTTTTATTGTTCTAACACAATAGCCGGATAGATTTTTAATGAATTATCCAGTATTCCAAAAATCAATTAATATGTAGGTACCTACTAAAAAGTGATATTACACACTTCCGAACACGCACTTCCATCTCGCTCACGCTTATGCTCAGTGAGAGGGAGAGAAGGTCGTGAACCGGCCTCGCCTTAACCGTACATACACATATATTATATAAGTGGTGTCTTCACTCACCATCTCACCTAGTAACCAGCGGCGGTAGAACGTGCAACAGCCCAAGCCACTCCAGTCATTAAATACCTCCGATACTCGGAGCAAATAAATGTTAGCGCTCGTGATTACGATCGTTTACCTAATTAAGGAGGTCCTACTGCTTATTGATGGATACCGTTTCACTAAACAAACACTAAATGACGTAACTGACTGCGATTTACTAGGACGCTACGACATTATTCGTAAAGCAGAGTGGAATTACTGATTCGAGCATTTAGTTCTTTATATTTCAAGTTAGTTTTAGTTTTCAATTGGTACTAAATGAAAAGCAGCGATAGAGGACTGTAATACGAGTAGCTACTAATTTGACCCCATGTGTTCCGCGATTATTTTCAGCTCCATCATGTCCTTGCCCTTATGTCATTTACTTGGGGTCGGCGCAGCATGTCTTTTTCTTCCATACTTCTCTGTCAGCCGTCATCTCATCACTCACTTCTTTTCTCTTCATATCGTCTCTCACACAGTACATCCACCTTTTCCTTGGCCTACCTCGTCTCTTACATCCATCCACATTCATTCATAATACTATTTTGGTCACATGACTTTCATCACTCCGCATTACGATTGTGGCAACATTGTTGCACGACTGACTGGTCAGGGATTCAAAAATAGAAACATATTTATGTCAAGATTTTTATTCTGTCTTGTGACATCTTTTCTTACAGTCCGAAAAGCTTGTGAACATTGTATATTGATTTATTATTTAGTTTTACATAGTGCACTCAAGTTTACCAATACAGTTTTCTCCAATCCAACCGGTATTTGATTTTACGATCCAAGAAAGGCAACCTGAACACGCAACCAAACGGAGATAGGACCGGGAGGCCTATAACAAACTAGCCCTCCACCTTACCATCCTATACGATTATTTTGAGCTCCATTATGTTTAAATTTGTTTTTCAAACTAAATCCAGGTCTGTTCAGATTTTATTCTGATAAACTATTCCCGATAGAGACGATGTATAGGCGGGATCCAAGTGACATTAGCGATCTATACTGGTTGGGTATTTTACTTTTACCTACACTGCGTAGGTCCGAGCTATAACCACGAACTTCGAAATTCGAAGTTCGGGTATCTCCATCTCTATCGCACTTACAATACCTACTCGAGTGACAAGGATGCATGTATTGTATACGAAATTCGAGTTTCGATTTTCGTGATAGCGACGCAGATCGTACAACAAGCACCATCAACCTATATTTACGGGGTGGGCAACTGCACCAGGAGCAAATATTCAAAAGGTCGCTTCCTTAGAGCATTTGCAGTAACCCCCTGTGTCTCATTCACTTTCAAAAATTTTGGTTTCGGAAAAACTTTGATCTAAAGTTATGACCTCCAAGTAACGTACCTTGGCACCACGAGATTATGTCACGGCAGTCAATGCAGATTTTGAGGTGAAATCATGTAATGAGTCACAATAGTTTTTGCATTTTTGTTTTCAAAAGATATTTTTGTGATTTTTTAATTTTAATTTCATATTTTTTGTGTTTTTAAAATAACAAGTTACTCATAGCACTCCAGAAGAGTAAAAGGATACAAATAAACTTATTTGAAGAAAAAAAAAACCACGTGGAAATACATAATAAAATTGTTCACTAGCTTAATGATCTACCTTTTCAGTTTTTGCTCTTATTACAGGCCACACCCTGTATATATGTCGGCCGCCGATCCTAAAATCCGGCAGATCACGAAATTCCTAGTGAAACGCCGCCATTTCATGATTTGACTAATAGTAGATTTTCTACTGCAGATTTGGCTAATAGTTGATTTTCTACTGCAGCGCACAGGGCACAGGCCTCTTCATGGATGGCAGAGTGTGCGCGACAGAACACA
Organism: Epinotia brunnichana; assembly: GCA_963854355.1. Taxonomy (NCBI): domain Eukaryota; kingdom Metazoa; phylum Arthropoda; class Insecta; order Lepidoptera; family Tortricidae; genus Epinotia; species Epinotia brunnichana. The sequence continues at coordinate 11,792,795 of OY977957.1, forward strand.
CCTTCCATGCCACCTGCGAGTGGCCGACGTGAGAAGGAGATGTATGCCTAAGATTAAGAGGGACAAAGCATCCCAATTTTATTATGGTAATAATAAATAGGTAATACCTGAAAGTACATTCATAATGAATAGCCCATAGGAAGGCTAAAGGTACGAAGTACCTATTGTAATAATTCCATAAATATCGCTCTGCGGAGTGCCGCCCGTCTCCGAGGGAGAGACGCGGGCAAATGAGCTTAGGAACCGGCAACTCGAGACTATATCTATAGCGAGTCCGTGAACAAGTCACATCTGTGACTAGCATACTTAAATTCACTCAAGCCAATAGAGGCAGCAATGATTACACAAGTAGCGTAACGCGAATTGCGCTGCTTGTGTAAGCTTATTTGTGAATATTAATAATGAATAGGACCCCAGAACATGCCTGGGCATATAGGAAACCTCATTTTAGGAGGAAAAATGTAATGTAAATTAATAAGCCCGAGTATATCAGAAAGGCATTACCATAGCGTGAGCCTTTAACGTATTGGTCAAGTTCGAGTCAGATTTCCTGATTGGTTAATATTATTGTATGGAAGAATTGCAAAGTGACAGGTCGTCATGGTGAAATGCGCCTATTGTGCTCGGCTTAAACAGGCATAATTATATAACCGTTTAAGCTAGAATAGTGAATGATACGTCAAATTAAAGCGCATGTGACGCGCCGTACTTTAAAAGAAGTACTATAACAATTTATATGTAAATTCAGTAATTAGAGCCGAAGAGAGCCTATTATATGTAGAAAGGTCTGCCTAAAATAAATGTAGAAATAATTCCTGTAAATTGAAATAACACGTCAGGAGGCTGAAAGCAGCAGCATTATATAAGGCTACGGCCATAGCTCCCTCCTGAAAGTAGAATTGTTCCAACAAGGCTTTCTTATTGGAATGTAGAATGTTTAATTGGTTTTTTTATAATGAAAGTAGGCGAGGCCTTAATTTATGCCATAAATTAGGAATTATTTAATTGGCCTAAACCAACAAAATATTGCGTGCCTAAGCTCCCTCGACTTGGATCGAGTTAGGGGTATAAAAGAGGCTCCAGGGCTCAGTACAAATCGTGTCCCGCAAGCTCCAACAAGTAGAGCTCCTAATTAGTAAATTGTAAACTCGTGTATCAGTGAAAATTATATCTTTATTATCAAATTCTTTTGCCTTTTAACATCACCCCACCCACCATCAGCGCAGCAGAGCTACGGGGATTGACACTCCCAAAAGTGTTGTTGGTCGTACGGCGAGCGGTTCAAACGCCGCGGTTCACCCGCGCGGTTTGACCGCCGCGTTTTTAAAACGCCCATTGTTAGGTGGCTGGCGATTTGCCCGTCTCAGCGCAGCGAGGCAGACGGGGCATCGTTCACAGTCGTTTTGGTCCTTCGAGCCGGATCTGTGGATCCGAAAAAAGTGAAAGTGAATACAAGTGTGGGTACTCAAATAAACTGGCTTGGGGGTTGTAAAGGCAACGGTGATAGTACGAGCAGTGTATCTCGAAATTTGGTGCTATAGTGCGACCGTAAATAGTGAAAAAACGGAATATTGTATACGTATGTGTGTCAGTGCGTCGTGATATCATAGACCAAAAGCAATACGTGCGGTATATTGCAGAAACGCCCTTTCATGCTTGTAGGGTAGGTTGCCGAACGCGCAACCGCAAGCATTCGAATAGAAGGAGCATTGAATTACTGAAAATAGCAGACACCGAGATGTCAGGAAATAAGAAAAGGATAACAAGGTCCACTACTTCCGCCCAGGAGGAGGAAAAAAGGGCAAGATTTCTTCAGCAAGGAGCAGCCGCTGCGCAAGCACGCGCACGCGGAGCGTCAGTTGATCGGCTCAACGAGCCGTCAGGAAGCGGCACGCAGACTAAGCACAACGCTCGGGTTGCCAAGAGGATGCAGACCCAGAAAACGGCCCAGGATCCAGTCTTGGAGCCTGAACAAGGAACGGAGACACCAGCCCCAAGGGGTGCAGATGATACTATCGTAGCCGGACCCCAAGGAGGGACAGCCCCGGCACGTCTAATAAATATGGGTCAACCCCAATCTCCGTCCGTGGATACCACAATACTGTGGCGAAAGGACTTAGAGAAGCGGCTGCAGCGCCAGCCTACGAACATTCCGCTAGATGCCCCCGGCGGTAGGGTCATCAGTGTTCCCCCAGCAGGGGAGGGACGTCATGATAAAACCTTGACTGAAAAGGAAGTAACGTTCGCAGAAACGTCTACACCACATCGACCGACGTCTATACGGTCCAACGAAAGTCGTTTATCAGCAACCAGACTATTAGAGCTGGAATTAGAGGAGAGAGATCAATTAGATATGTTACGACGTAAGGAGATAGAGCTACAGCGAGAAGAAATAAATTTAGAACGCGAATCAGTTAAACGACGCGCCCTGTTAAAGCGAACGAGGGAAGAGTCAGAGTGCTCGGAACGGGACGAGCAATCAACTACAGGTTCCGTGGCTAGATGGATAGATGAGAGCAAAGAAAAGGCACGTGAGGCCACTCTCAGACGAGGGGAAGTACCTCTAGGATTACCCCCCACTAGACCACTCGGAACGCGCTCGCCGCCGCGAGCTTATGAGCGGAGAGAAAGATCGCCGCCATACGAACCGCAGACGCCACAGACGAGGTACACAAACGAAACCTCGCCCGAAGTGATGGTTCAGTTGTTTGAACGGATGCAGATGGCAGCCAGACCGGCGCCGAAAGAGGTTTACGAGCTACCACCATTCTACGGGGATATTTCGGAATGGCGAAGCTTCATGAATGTTTATGAAGAATCGAATCGCAGATTCAAATTTGGAGACTATGAAAACGTAGCAAGACTACGCGCAGCGTTGAGAGGTGACGCGAAAACATGTGTGAAACACATATTGTCGACGGCAGTGAGGCCGGAGTTAATCATGAAGGTATTGAATAAGCAATACGGAAGGAGCGATTTCCTAGTCGATAAAGCACTAGAGGACCTGAAGAGAATGCCTACAGTAGGCGATAGTGCTCACGACCTCAACCAATTCGCCATTAAAATTGTAAATATCGCTAGCACGGTGACAGATTTAAATCAGCGATGTTATGCAGAAAACCCCATGTTAGTTAGAGAGGTCACTGATAGACTGAGCCCGCACCTAAGAAGCAGGTGGTGTGAATACGCTCGCAGATATGAGCATGAAGGAAAGACAGAAATAGAAAGGCTGTCCGATTTCCTTATGGAGGAATCAGAGATGCAGATGTCCTTCACTCACCCTCGTGCGCCTATGCAACGACCACGAGCGGATTTCCCGAGCGACAGCGCTCGGGCGGGGCCTCCGCGCGCCTCTAACCCATGGCCCAATAGAGCGCGCGGACCGCAACGACCCCAAGAGTGGGGCGGGCGGCAACCACGCCCCCAGGAAAGGCAAGAATACGAAAATAAGCCTGCAAACGCTTACACACGCGTTACGTACGCCACCCAAAACGCCGACGAGCCGCCCAGAGAACCTAAGCAGGAAAATCCGCCTAGGTGGGAACATCCGCCGAAGATAAATTGGAGGGAAGAATCTCCTCGCGCTTCGAGCAACGCCGAAGAAAATAGCTACGTATCAACATCAAGTACAACGCAAGTACTCTTAAAAGTAATGCCAGTAGTGTTATCCGGACCTAAGGGGAAAGTTAGGGTGTACGCACTGCTGGACGAAGCATCTACGGTCAGCATGATAGAAGAAAGTGTCGCTGACCAAATAGGGGCCACTGGCCCGGAAGAAACATTAGAAGTAAAAGGAATTGGCGCAATATGCCATACGGCAAAAAGCCAAACAGTACACGTATCAATCCGAGCGAAATTAGGAGGGGACACACACCCGATGACGCTACGAACGGTACCGGGATTAAAAATAAAGGGTCAAAGAGTAAGTAGGCAACTCATAGAACTATATGACCATTTAGAAGACGCGCATAGCGCTTGTTTTGAAGTAGGAGTACCCCAAATATTAATCGGAGCCGACCACTGGGAATTAATGGTACCCGAGGAAATAAGAGTGGGCCCTAAGGGCGCGCCAGTGGCGGTAAAGTGCGCCATAGGATGGGCAATATATGGCCCCGCGCCAAGGTATATGGATACTTGCGATCGCACCAAGTATTACGAACAACAAAGTGAAAACAATATCAAGGCACGCGAAACAGTGAATAGTGCAAATATATTCGACAACACAAGCGCCAAGGCGGCGCTCATGGTGCCAAATAGCACCAAGACCGACCCGCGGTCGCCCGCGGTTGGTCGCAGCGGCCGACACCTCGACTCCCGGACCAGCGGGGTCAATTTCAACCACGGCGCCCGAGAGCGCCGCGATCTCCAATCCTGCAAAGACGAGCCCGTCCTGCAATATCGGCACTCCACGCCGCGGAACGACGATGGCGGCTTGCCGCAAACGGCACCCCACCGACCCAGCCGGTTATCCGGTCCGCCACACGAATGTTCGCGCGAGCCATAAAAATGGCCACTACTAAGCAAGTTAAAGTGAAGTAAAAACAAAAGTGAATTAAATATAAAAACAGTGAGTGAACTAGATAGTGCGACAAGGTACCACGGTACGAACATTAAGTGAAATACGATTAGGGCATTGGTGTGTGCTGTTGCTTAGCGACACCGTCTTTAGTATGAGTCTTCAACTCATACTGAGGGGGAGGATTGTGCGCGACAGAACACACCTTCCATGCCACCTGCGAGTGGCCGACGTGAGAAGGAGATGTATGCCTAAGATTAAGAGGGACAAAGCATCCCAATTTTATTATGGTAATAATAAATAGGTAATACCTGAAAGTACATTCATAATGAATAGCCCATAGGAAGGCTAAAGGTACGAAGTACCTATTGTAATAATTCCATAAATATCGCTCTGCGGAGTGCCGCCCGTCTCCGAGGGAGAGACGCGGGCAAATGAGCTTAGACCTTAGTAATCTCTCGAACCCCCTAGGGGGCTCGGTAAAGCCGTGCGCGGCGTGAGCCGCATGTGGCGGGATCGGGCGCCGTCCGCGACTACGGACGGGTGGCTGGAGTGAGCGTAACGCCCGGCTGGTCCGGTGGGATCATCTGCTTCGTCCGTCGGTGCGATCGAGCCCTGCCGGGTGGGACTCCCGAAGGAGAGGCCCAGCGAGCGATCTGCGAACCGACGGCACTACAGGAACGTCCGTGTGTCAATTTTGGTACAGATCGGCCAGTCCTCTCAGGATAATGGGGACTGGGTCTGTACCGTGTTGCAGGGCGCCGAGCACGTCCTGCAGGATCCTGATGCACTGCGCGATCGTCCTCTCCCTACTGCCTTCTTGGCTCGTCGGTAGGGGAGGGGGCGCAGTGTGGCGGGGGGGCCTGGTCGGCGCTTCGGTGTTGGGGGCGGGAGCGGCCGTTTGCGGCCTGCTCTGGGCGGTAGTCTGGGTGAACTGGGCGGGAGCCTGGGCGGCGATGGCCTGGGCGGCGGCTGCGGCAGTCTGTGTGACGGCTGCGGTGGTCTGTGTGTCGTGGTGGGCAGTGGCGGCGGGGGCGGACTGTCCCCTGCCCCGTCTGCCTCTTCCTCGGTGGCGGCGGCGTGGTGCTGCCTCATTCGCTCTCGCCATGAGTGAATTTGGCGCATTTTCGGCGGGCTGCACAGTGCGCTGCTGGGGCACGGCTTGCCCGCGGCGGTTGGTGCGGGGAGCTGTCCCCGCCCTCTTTCTGCGTGCCTCCAGATGGTAATCGGGGCACGCCGGGTCGTTGGCTGTGTGTGGGCCGGCGCAGTTGGCGCAGGTCCCCGCTTGGTCTCTCGGCCGCTCACACTCGCCCGCAAAGTGTGGTCCCGCACATCGGACACACTTGATGGGGCGGCGGCAGCCGTGCGAGGAGTGCCGGAAGCCCTGGCAGCGGTGGCATTGCGCTGGCCCCCTCTTGCCGCGCCACGCCTCCACCACCACTCCCGTCATCCCCAGTATCTCCCGGACACCGTAGATGGCCGGGATGAGGTCAGCTGTCCGTGTGAGCTGCGTGTAGAACACGCAGCCGGGTCTTCCTGCACGCGCATCTACGTGGCGCGTGTAGATTGGGGCGAATCCTCTCTTCGCCAGGTCCTCCGTGATGTGCTCCGGGTCTGTGCTGATGGGAAGCCCCCTGATGCACACCTTCAGGGGGATCTCTTCCTTCGGCTGGAGGGCCGCCCAGGAGATGGAGTCCCCGAGGGTCGCCAGGTAGCTCTGAACTACCCGGTACTCCTCGTGGTCCTCGGGGAGGAATCTTATCCCGTTCCCATAGGGGCGGGAGTTTGGGAAGCGGCCCAGTTGTTGCTGGATCCGCTTGAAGTGGTCGTGCCAGTTAGGCAGACTGTCGACCGTGATGGGTCGCGGCTTTTTCTGCAGTGGCGGCGGTAATGCGGTTGGGGCGGGAGCCAGTGCGTCGGCGGCCAAGTCCTGGCGCTCGTCGTCGCTGCTCACCACCCGCTCGTCGCTCTCGTCGCCGGTTGCGGATGTGGATGCAGATGAGGATGAGGACCCGTCCTGCCGGTCCTGGTCCATAGGGTCCTGGCCCAGGTCTAGACGGGGGTGGCTCTGTTTTTGGGGCCTCTTTGGTGGAGACCCCGGTTTGCGTTTGCCCCCCTTGGGCGGCGTAGTTGGCTGTTCAGTGGCAGCGGCGTGAGTGGAAGGTGCTCCTCCGAGTTGTTGTGGAGGAGGGTTCTTCCTGGTGCGCAGCGGGAAGGGTTGCTGCGTTCTGGCAGTCTCGGTCGGTGGCGTGGGCGCCGCGCGGGTCGCTTTACTCGCCTGGCCCGCTCCGAGGGCGGGCGGCGGTTGCGGCGCAGACGCGGTTAGCTGTGCGTAGCTAGGGCGGGGCGCGGGCACGGGCGCGGCTCGGCGCGCTTCGCTTGCCTTGCCCGCTCCGAGGGCGGGCGGCAGTCGCGGCGCGGGCGCGGCTCGGTGCGCCTGGCTCACTTTGCCCGCTCCGAGGGCGGGCGGCGGTGGCGGCGCGGTTGTTGCGCGGGGCGCTGTGGTGGGCGCCGGTCCCGCTCCGAGGGCGGGCGTCGGTCGCGGCGCGGTTTTGGTGTTCTGGCGCTGGGGTGCGGGGGCCTGCTTGTGGGTGTCCACAGCGGCGCTCTCCGGCTTCACAATCTTCGCCCTGGCGCCCGCGGTAATGGGCGGGCGGGGGGCGGATTGTCCGGCGATCAGCCTTTCGGCGGCGGCGGCGAGGTCCAGTAGTTCCTGGCTTGGTGGGGGAAGCCGACCAAGGATCCCATGGATCAACTCGGTCGGCTTCTGGAACGGGGCTTCTCCCTCACTGGTTGGCGTTCCTGGTGTGCTGGGTGTTCGCGTTCGCGCGGCCATAAAGGCCGCTGCGGATGCGCGCAAGACGGTTTTGAACGCCTGCTGGATACGTGGATCGCGGGTGGCTGTGGCCGCGTCTCCAAGTCCGGTGGTGCGGCGGAAGATCCGGGGGCGGATCGCTCGCTCCTGCTGAGCTCCCGTGGAGCGCTGGGGCGGCGGGGCCATTATGAGAGCGGAGTGCCGACGACGCTTTGCACTGCCTCCGGGACCACAACCATGAACCCTCCCCCCATTCGGGTACACCCGGGAACACAGTTGCGGTTGGCGGCAGTGGGGCTGATGGTAGACGACTGTTCTCCGGCCTAAGCCGGGTCGCTCATTTCGCTCGACTTTATAAATAAAGGAGCCGAAATTCGCGGTGTATTGGAATGCGTCCGAGTCGGTGTTGACGGTAACTCCGCGGCCGATCCAAATGAGCTTAGGAACCGGCAACTCGAGACTATATCTATAGCGAGTCCGTGAACAAGTCACATCTGTGACTAGCATACTTAAATTCACTCAAGCCAATAGAGGCAGCAATGATTACACAAGTAGCGTAACGCGAATTGCGCTGCTTGTGTAAGCTTATTTGTGAATATTAATAATGAATAGGACCCCAGAACATGCCTGGGCATATAGGAAACCTCATTTTAGGAGGAAAAATGTAATGTAAATTAATAAGCCCGAGTATATCAGAAAGGCATTACCATAGCGTGAGCCTTTAACGTATTGGTCAAGTTCGAGTCAGATTTCCTGATTGGTTAATATTATTGTATGGAAGAATTGCAAAGTGACAGGTCGTCATGGTGAAATGCGCCTATTGTGCTCGGCTTAAACAGGCATAATTATATAACCGTTTAAGCTAGAATAGTGAATGATACGTCAAATTAAAGCGCATGTGACGCGCCGTACTTTAAAAGAAGTACTATAACAATTTATATGTAAATTCAGTAATTAGAGCCGAAGAGAGCCTATTATATGTAGAAAGGTCTGCCTAAAATAAATGTAGAAATAATTCCTGTAAATTGAAATAACACGTCAGGAGGCTGAAAGCAGCAGCATTATATAAGGCTACGGCCATAGCTCCCTCCTGAAAGTAGAATTGTTCCAACAAGGCTTTCTTATTGGAATGTAGAATGTTTAATTGGTTTTTTTATAATGAAAGTAGGCGAGGCCTTAATTTATGCCATAAATTAGGAATTATTTAATTGGCCTAAACCAACAAAATATTGCGTGCCTAAGCTCCCTCGACTTGGATCGAGTTAGGGGTATAAAAGAGGCTCCAGGGCTCAGTACAAATCGTGTCCCGCAAGCTCCAACAAGTAGAGCTCCTAATTAGTAAATTGTAAACTCGTGTATCAGTGAAAATTATATCTTTATTATCAAATTCTTTTGCCTTTTAACATCACCCCACCCACCATCAGCGCAGCAGAGCTACGGGGATTGACACTCCCAAAAGTGTTGTTGGTCGTACGGCGAGCGGTTCAAACGCCGCGGTTCACCCGCGCGGTTTGACCGCCGCGTTTTTAAAACGCCCATTGTTAGGTGGCTGGCGATTTGCCCGTCTCAGCGCAGCGAGGCAGACGGGGCATCGTTCACACAGAGAATGGATGGTAGTAATACTAGTAATGGTGGTGGTAATGGCTGGCTCAGTGCGCGTTGAATGTCTTCGCAGATGCATGCTGGTTTCCTCATGAAGTTTTCGTTCAACGAAATAATCCGTACAACATGATCCGAAGAACTCACTGTGGTAGGACCCGGGATTCGAACCCACGGTAGCATGCTTGTACCACTAGGATGTACCATAGGTTACCTAGTACGTACAAAACCTAAACACCTATTATTAACTAGTGGCTGTCCGAGTTGTAGAACTCGCGTCTCGAACCTGTCTTTTTTTTTCAATTTTTAGGGTTCCGGACCAAAAACGTAAAATCGGAACCCCTATACTCTGTCTGTCTGTATGTCACAACGTTAAATGTCTCAGAAACGACTAATGCTATAAATTTGGAACAGTTGTAGACAAAGCTAATCCACGTGTATAGGAAATGAAAAACGTTAGTATATATTTTTAGTTTCTATGAAAAAGACGGATAAGAGGGGGGGCAAACATTCAAAGTGTATTAGTTAGTAGACCAATTGAGGTGTGGTGGGGTGTTGGGTTACACATTCTAAGACAAATTTTTGTTCTGCAGTGGTAAAATTTTGCTTTAGAAAGGAAAATGTTGAAAAAAATACCATTCCCCTCCCTCCAAAGTTTACCAAGCGAAAAATTTTTAATTAATATATATGATTAAGATTAATATAAATATTACCGGAAAAGTATAACGATATACGTCTATCTATCGTATTTTTTTATTCTTCAATAATCATTTGTTAATAGGGAACATTACTGCAATGTTCTGCCGCCAGAGGCAGCACTACCACTAATAGTAAACCAGTATTGGAATACAGGGATTCACACACACATGCACAATTGATTGTCAAATGAGTGACAAGGATGCTTGCATAGACAATACCGCAAGTGGGAACGAGATACAATGTCAACGCTGCTAGTGTCGCCACCTACGAAGAGTTTTGCGTAATGTTCCCTATTAAGTTTGTATTTCAAAACCAAAACTGTCTGTGTTTAATTTTCTTTTTTCAAATTCGTATCACAGTGTTCTGAAAATACTTACCCCTGTAATTATCACTGTAAAACAAACATACCAGGTTGCAAGTTATAGCAGGGGCGGTTCACTCTGTGATTCCGTCGCGCCGCTACAAGTACATGCCGGCGGCCGCCAAATTGGCGGCCCATTAGTAGTTGCCGCGCGTTGGTACGGGATCGCACGGGTCGCAGCGCGTTGCATGCGATAGAAAGGGATGGCCACATTTAGGCACGTTTGGCGGACCTAAACAGGGAATTTGTTAAGGCGCTCTTATTAGACGATATTTAGGTATTTGCGGAGGTGAGGCAGACGGAGCGGGAGACGCGCGTCCCGCGCACCCCGCTAACGGCCTTATTCTGTTGGCATCCGTATTCGGCTCGTTTTTGCGGATCATACGATCAAATGTTTGTCTTCTTGAATAATTGTTTTATTTTTCAAATCTTGGTTGATTTGTGTAAGATTGTCCCCAAATATTTATTGTTTATTTATTTATTTAAATCTATTTTTTTAAAGAAAATAAGGAATAATAGGTAGTTACAGTTCTTAAGTACATCGTAGTATGATGACATCAATTATGGACACTTACTTTCCAAAGATATGTTAGTACAGATTTCTTCATCATCAATCCACCTATCGTTTTCCCAGTTCCTATGTGGGTGCTTCCGTTTTCCAAATACGTAGAACTGATAAAATAATAGTACATCTTCACTTCCTAAGGGTGAACGTCACCAATTATGGATTGTACTAATATATTACAGGTTTTTTAAACCGAAATAAAATCGATTACTTCTAGGTAAAGTTATAGCGCCGGTTAACACCCGCTTAAGAAACCATCAAAAATAATAAACAAATAGCTATGTTCATTCATCATCATATTACCATGTATGTCTTTCCCGCTCACGGGACAATGATGTCCCGGACCTTTGGGAGGCATGCGTGGGGCTAGGTACCTACAAAGTACCAACGGAGCCAACACGTAGAGGCCCTTTTGACAATCTAATGAAATGCAAGGAGTATTATTACCATAATTATTACCTTTGTTACATAAGTATGACTGACTGATCAAATACTGGATAATTAGACCACTGTTAGTCAGAAGAGCATTTTATTATACAGGGTGGTTATTTTAAGACCAGCAAGTTCTTCAGTACATGACTATGTCTATTAAAAAATTTAATTTGACCAAACATCATATAAAAATAACAAATTCAATTTGTCTCTTAAATACCTAAAAGTGTTATGTCACTGCGCTCGCGGGGCGCGTGCTGCCTACCATGCTACCTCGACCAGCGGCCACACCGCGATGGACCTTGATACTCTCAACAAGCCAACAAGATTGGACTTATACTTGGCTCTATAGGCAAAATACGGTTTTAAAAATCATTAATTTATAATAGCGTTTTTTTGTATATTTCATTTTTAATCGTTATTCTAAGATGCTTTACACAAGAATCCAACTAATTTTCCAACCGGAAGTAATTATATAAATATAAATTAAGCTTTAATTGTCTTTTTTTGTTTGATTTATATTGAATTTTTTAAAGCAAATGTAAATTTAGGTAAAAGCCTCCTCGATCTCATGCCATTTTTTTCGGTCTTTAGCCAACTGCATCCAGCTAGGTCCGGCGACCTCAGTTATGTCATTGGTCCAACGTCTTCGTCGTCTACCTTTCCTTTTTTTGCCTTTCGGCCCTGACCAGTTTGTTGCTTCCAGTGCCCTTCTTTTCTCCTAATATCTGGCGATATATGGCTTTTACCCGAATAGGGTCCATATAAGAAAGAAAAAAATGGCATACATCTTTTAGATTTAGTAAATATGTACTAACACAAACAATATGGAATAAATAAAGCTTAAATAAATATATATATATAAACTAGCTGTTGCCCGCGACTTCGTCCACGTATAACATGTTATCGTCTAAATGTTTGTTTAAGAAATTTAAATGTTTGTTTAATAAAAAAAAACATTGAAATTAGTTTTGTACAGTCAGCATCAGATAGTTAGTAGCAGCCTAGGTAACCAAATATATCGCAACACGTCTTTGTTACTATAGGTGTAAGGATGTGTTACGATATATTTGGCTACTTTGGCTGCTACTAACTATATGACGCTGACTGTACCTAGTCTTTAAGTAAACAGTCTAAAACCGAAGAAACAAATCTCTCTTTATTTCAAAATGTCTTGCTCTCTATACAAACTTAGAACCCTCTTTGAACTCTCATAGTAAATAGTCTGAAACCGAAGTTACAAATTTCTAACTTTAAAAATGTCTTGCTCTCTATACATAATTCGAACCCCCTTTTAACCTTCTTAAGTGATTAATAATTAAAAAACCGAAGTTACAAATCCCTAACTTTAAAAATGTCTTGCTCTCCATACAAACTAGAAGAACTGTATATCCTAGAAGTAGGTATTTTTGTCAAGACCAATCCAAGCATGTTCAGTAACGTTTCAGAAGGCCGCAGATTTCCGACACGTAAACAATACAAACAAAAATTGAAAACTTTGCAGGGTAGCAACAACACAGCGCTAATCAGAGGCGGAATCTTGGGAATGGCACCAAACATTTTCAATAAAATTCCAGACCGAATTAAACACTGGATATTAATAAATTTAAAAGACAATTGACTTCAGATTCAGATTTGTTTGTTATCATAATTTTACAATTGAAATCATAGTACAATGAATATACAGATAAAAATGTGTTAAAATTATAACTTGTCAGTTACAATAAAATACAATAGATGTGTACAGTTGTGTACAGAATTATTATTATTTGTAAATAGTTTAATAACACTTATACTCATAGCATAATGCTATTACATAAAATAGAGAAAGAAAACATAATACAAATATTAACGTCAAGCTTTTAAGATCTTGTTATTTAGTCATTTGAAAGAAATTCTTGTAAACTATACAGTGTTTTTTCAAGCAATAGTTGTTTTACATGGAAGCGAAAAGAGTTGTAGCGTGTATCTGTCCTTTGCATAGGGAAGTACTCTAATTGCACGTTTCTGGATCTTTAGGATGCGCTCATAATCCGTACTGTTGCCCCAAAGCATTATCCCGTATGAAAGTTGAGAGTATATGTACGCATAATACAGCTCTTTTAAGCAACTTTCTGACACAAGTGGTCTTAACTGTCTTAGAGCATAGATCCCTCTTGCTAACTTACTGTATCTATGTGATCTTTCCATGACATTATTGGATCAATCATTTCAATCAATAGATCAATATATGATTGAAAAGTGTTATTATACCATTAAATATTACTTAAACGACCCTACGACATAACATGATTCCATTCAAGACATTCCTTAGTTATAGTATTTTTTGAGAGTTTTTGACATGTATTTGAAGTATTTAACACCAATCACTGTATTGACATTTTTTTTTAATTTTTATAAATATATTAGCTGGCTGAAATATTTTGTAAACCTACATTGTGGGTAATGCACAGAAGTCTTATATTTTGTATACCAACAATACTTGTAAAAGTTGTTACCTATGTTTAACAAAATAAATTTAATTGAATTGAAAGTACTTAATTTGTATTCTAATAAGTAATCTTTATGCAAAAATTTAAATCTCTAGCTCTAAAAATAAAGTTTCCCCCATACAAACTTTGCACCCCTATTTACCCCCTTTAGGGGTGGAATTTCCAAAAATCCTTCTTAGCGTTGCCTACGTTGTAAAAGGTAGTTCTGGTGTAAATTTCAACTCTCTAGTCTTAGTAGTTTCGGCTGTGCGTTGATGAGTGAGTGAGTGAGTGAGTCATATCAATAACTCCATACCGACAAAAGGTATGTTCACTTAGATAACGTCACATTTATTTGCTTTAGTGGGCTTATTTTTAAAGGGGCGTGGCGGGGGAGGCTTTCTTGGTTGTTATTTGGAGAAACAGCGGTGGCAGAGTGAGTGCGAGATGTGAAACGGCATACTTTAGTGTTTTGTGATGGGTATCATGTGCACAAACAGCTGGCAAAGTTTTGCAGCTGTATAGGGGAACATCCTGTAGTACTTTGTACCCGACTGCCTCAGAAGGAAGTTTGTTTTTCGAGCGTATGTATCATCATATCAGCCGAAAGACGTCCACTGCTTGAAATAGGCCTCCCCCAAAGAGTGCCACAATAGCCGGTCCTGCGCCACCCGCATCCAGCGGACTTCCGCGACCTTTACCAGGTCATTAGTCCACCTTGTGGGGGGCCTAACCACGCCGCGCCTTCCGGTACGTGGTTGCCACTCGAGAACCTTTCCGCCCCAACGGCCATCGGTTCTACGTGCAATGTACCCCGCCCACTGATACTTAAGTTTAGCGATTCGGAGGGCTATATCGGTTACCGTGGTTCTGCTGCGGATAGCCTCATTTCTGATGCGATCGCACAGAGAAACTCCCAGCATAGCCATCTCCATCGCCCTTTGAGTGACTTTGAGCCTTCTTATGAGGCCTATAGTAAGCGACCACGTTTCCGTTCCATATGTCATCACTGGCAACACACACTGGTCAAAGACTCTCGTCTTGAGACACTGCGGAATATTGGACGAAAAGATGTGCCGTAGCGTATGTATGCATGTATGTCTATAACGAAGATGAGGAAGGGCCGTGGCCTGCTGCTGGTGGAGTGGCAGGGTCTTTTTCCGCACTCGTTTTTAATAGAATCTACTAAACAGCAAGTAAATATACTTCAGTTCACCAACTCGTTTAGGACTTTAGTCTAGGTAGTCGCTATCCGGCGCAATAGCCCTAAATGCTTTTGATATATTTCTGTATGAATAAATAAATCTATTATTCGTACAGTCCATAATTGGTACCATTACCCCCCCCCAACCATGTGCTCGTGTCCGAATCCGATTTACACCCGACTACTTACTACCTAACAGTTCTAAATACGTATTCAGGATAACTGAAGATTTTTATTGACATATGCTCCAGCTACCTATTAATACGTTTTAGGTGCGGATGTAGAAACGCTTTAATGTAGTAAATATCGCATACCTTATATTTGTTATTCTATCATTTCGAATGTGTTCTCCAGCATGTATTAGCGTCTCCTATTCCTTTATATATTTTTATTTACCTTGATAACTCGAAATAATTGCTGCAAAAAGGCGTATTTGCGTGCCAGGTAAACATTCACAGGTCCGTCGTCGGCAGTGGCCACGGGCGTACTAAATTGTACTCGCCACCGCGCATGCATGACGCGGACACCCGGTTTTTCAGACAAATGACCAAATGTATTGAATTATCAAACATATTGAAATTTTAAGAAGCCGGTAGATAGATCTACCAAAAAGCTACCTATCACAATAAATTTCATTGTAATATTCCAAATAACTTTTGAGATATTTCGAGTTAGGTGGTAAAAAAGCACTATTTTGAAAGGCAAAATCTATCGAGGTTTTTGTAAGCAATCGTGATTTTACGAAGTACGAACATAGCCAATGAACTGAAGATATACATATCAAAAATTTGGATCTCTAGCAATAGTACAAGTATACTAATAATCGGTTTGGAAAAGGCACTTTTTCGATGCGCAGCTGCATACAGCGCCTTAACAGATAACCTTCTGTACGTAGTACTATTACTTATTCTGTGGTTATAGTAATGTAGCACCAGTGTGTGCCGCGTCTGTGAGTCAGCATTCTAGACTCGTACAGTATTGTTAAAAAAAATCAAATTAAAACGGGGTCTTGACGGGCATTAATAGTGTATGAAAGTTTGTACGGAACCTTCGGTGCGCGAGTCAGACTCGCACTTGACCAGTTTTTTTACAGTTATTTTGAGAAAACAAGTCGACAATAAAATCGATATAATTATTAATCTGTTAAGAAATGCGACCTGTAGAGGAGAACAGCCGGACATCTGGACATCCGGACATACCTACGAAAGAATTGTAGCCCAAGCTGAAACGGAGAACTTCGTTCGCTTCGCTCGCTCGTTCAATTAAGCAAATTTGTCCCAAAAACATTTGTATAAAAAGTGTTGGCTTACCTTTACCCTAAGAAAGTGTTAGTCACTAAATTATACTGAATACCATAACTCACCAAACAATATCAGAATATCACACATTTTTAACCTCCAACATTAAATACTTAATCAAACATTTCAAAACAAGCTCCCTAATATAATTGACAACATTCAACTGAATGAATGAATGAGTGACTGAATGTATTCGGGCGGCGCGTGTGAAGACACAAACCTCTCATTAAAGCGTTACGTTCGACTTAAATCAATCGATTCATTCCGATCGGGATCGATAACGTTTTCGATACGGGTGTGGTCCGGATACGGAGGTGGATTGCGCCGGGTGCGGACGATCCGATTGGGCATGTTAAATGGATTGAAGAATTTTGAACGTGAGGAAACCGTTCTACTCCAAACAAGGTCTTTTCCCTCAGGGCTGGTAGGTCAGTAGCAATCACTTTCGTAAAACAAGTGCCTTCGCCAAATCTGGGGATTAGGTGCAAAAGCAACCTCTGCTTGTTTAGGGCACTATATACCGGGGAAAACGCTAGAAGCGCTATGATGGATTGAAGATTTTGGAGAAGTTCAGTTTGACGAACATACTTAAGTTTCTTGTCTTTTTTGCCGGTATCCGGCCTTCGTCTGAATCTGTTTCAACAAACGAACCAAGCGCCAACCGTCACTCGGTCACTTTATTTAATCGTATAGCATGTATATATTTATGTGTACACGCCAAAAAAATATAAGTCCGCATTCAGGGTCCCGAGCTACGTGACAGCGTCAGATGTTAACCTATACAAATCTTCTGGAGGCCCCGAGTCTGAGTACAGGGGGCAGCGCTGTATAATTGTGATCTACGTTCGCCTCAGTTACAGAGAGCAGAGTCTCGCCAGGCCCAAACTGTGCCTGAGATAGTCCGCCCTTGACCTATTCTCAGTCTGTTCAAGCAACACCAGAGTTTTCGGTCATAGAGTTTTCCAAACATTGTAGCTTCGTGAAACGAGTATGCAAAGACTAATACCCCGACGAAACGAAGTAACATCAACGGACCAAGCCCGAGTGTGCGCAGACGCAGAGGTGGTGTCATACCGCTAGCGTGGGCCTGATTACCCGAATTGAAACGTAAGAAGGCCCCTAATTATCTCATTATACTTACGCACAATGACGCACTTGGCTGTTAGCTAGGGTTTAAACTGGCAACACTGGTGGTCAAAGTTGTTGACAGGTTGCTTGTTTTTAGTTGACGAAATGTAATTTATTTTTTATAAGTATCCCTACATAGAAGTCCCTTATTTTACCGACAAATGTTTCAGCGAATTTTTATTTCGACGATTTTTTCCTCAAAAACCGTTACCGTTACCAACTCAAAAATTAAGACGAATCTAACGACTCTACATAATTCTAAATTCATGAAGACACTTAGCTTGTAAAACGGAAAATAGACTTAACCACATAGGTAATGCACTATTTAGATCTTAGAGCCTCATTTACTCCCCTTGTGGTTTCCTGTGATGGCATCGTCGGAATGGAATATGAATCCTTTATAAAGAAAACATATCTAAAGCTATGTGAAAAATGGTCCAAGCCATACTCACAAATAATAAGCTGGATCAAAGTCAAAATACAAATATCTATCATCAGAGCAGTCTCTATGAGAATTAGAGGAACGAGAAGAAGAATAGGAAGATTTGGATGCGAAGACGGCTGCGGAATACCCACCATAGAACACTAGATTCCTCTTCTTTTTTTATGATATTGTATGAGCTAATATTGTATTATTTAACGCAATAAACTATTAGTCAGTCATTAAAAAAACCTATTTACCTGCCTAAGGTAAGCACAATATTGTGGGTTAAGAATGAAAAAAAAAAAAAAAAAAAAAAACTATTTAGAAAAACATTAGCCTCCATTCTGCGGCGGTCTCCGAGAAATACTCGTAAGAGTCGTAAGTAGGTACCAAATCGAATCAAAAAGTTTTACTATTCATGTAAGGTAAGGACGTAGGTGCAAAGCCAATATTACATAGGTAGTAGGTACCTTTTGTAGGAAAAAATAAAACCGGTCATGTGCGAGACTGTCTCGCGCACCAAGGGTTCCGTACAATATTTCACCACGCTTTATTAAGAAAAAATCTATGTTGGTTTTTCAGAGATAATTCTGTACTAAGTGAACCAATTTCGATAATTCTTTTTTATTTCCTAGAAGGTACTTTCAAAATACTTCCTTACAAATTTGAAGATAAAAAATTCAACAAAAAAGTATTAAATTACAAACTTAAATATTAAATGATTTTTGAAGATTAAAAAAAATATACGCTAGAGGTATCTTTATACTTTTCCGGTGATATTTATATTATTTTCATAATGTTCGCTCGGTAAACTTCGGAGATAGGGGGGAATGATATTTTTTTTCAACATTTTCCTTTGTAAATCAAAATTTTACCACAATAGAAAAAAAATACAGTTTTTTTATAGAATGTGCAATTCAAGCCCTTTCATATGATACCCCACTTGGCCTACTAACTAAACTTGAAATTTTGGCCCCCCTCTTATCTGTCCTTTTTTATAGAAATTAAAGATATATCTTTAAATTTTTAATTTTCCATACACGTGGATTAGCTTTGTTTACAACCATTCCAAATTTCAAATTGATAGCATTAGTAGTTCCTGAGATATTTAACTTTGTGACAGACAGACAGACGGACGGAGTCGCACCCATAAGGGTTCCGTTTTTACCTTTTTGGTCCGGAACCCTAAACGGAAAGATAAAACACTGCAAATTAACACGTACTTATTTATTAAGTATAACCACAAGTCCGGATTACACGTTAGTACAAAACATTATATATATCCTAAAAAATCATAACGCTCCTCTCCTTCGGCAGTCGGGTAATAAGAGATAGGTACACAAACGAAAATGGTACAATAATCGCTAGATAGAATAGAACACGGGTATAAGCGGTAGGTGGTAATTTCTCACAATTGTATCAAAAAATCGGTACAACATCGAAGGTAAAATTTCGAGTAGCGCATCTACCTTTTTAACGTGCGAATTTGGTCTGTCAACACTTCGCGTTAGTTTATGGAAAAAAAAGTGGGTTATGGAGCGAGCATGAAATTATCTACGTCTACAACTATAATTTCAGTAGTTCGTGGCTGCTTTTAAGTGAGCGGTATATAGGGTATCTAATTGTTGCCATATATTAGAGTTTCATTCGACAGCGACACGATTCACAACAAAACATGCCTAAAGTACAACTTTAACTTTGGCAGGTTAAGAAACTGTGTCGAATTCGGCAAATTTAGATTTATAGACTCGTAAGTTATAAATCATTAAAAAATCGTAATGCGATAACAAATTCAGCCAAACAAAATCAGCATCATCTCATTAACTTACCATTAATCTTATCCAATCACTTAACAAGGAGTCCGGATTAGCATCCCGCGCTTTACCCCATAAAAAACCTACCACGGCTCAAAGTCGTTAGCAGTAGCTGAGGAAAACTTCCAAACACTCGCATCTTGTCCACCAACACAAAGTAAAAAAGATCCTTAGGTTACAGTGTGAAAGTTTAATTTTGAAACGCTCGGAAGATCTTTATGAGACTTTGCCGAGGTTGTACCTCAAAGGCGGTAACCCTTTTGAGCGTGAAAATTAAATATCGAAACTCATAAATATGGCGGGCGCGTTAAATATTGTGGCAATATTGTTTGGCGGAATGCTTTGTCGCGAAAAAAATAAAACTGTACGCTTTTTTTTATTTGGAGCATTGAATTTAATTTTCCATTGTATTGTGAATATTGTGATTAAAATACCTAACACCATTGAAATAATCGCTAAATTTAACTAGAGTCTCCGTAAAGGATTTCTACAGTATTATGTGCACTGAGCAATACATTCACAAATCACGTTTGTTTTTAAAAATAGGACATAATAAGAAAACAGTTTATAATCCGTTTTAGAGCGACAAAAAACTGTAATTGGAGCGTGTACTTAGGTACTGTAAAGTATAGTATATATGTCGGCGGCCGATCGTAAAATCCGGCAGATCACGAAATACCTAGGCATATCGTGAAACGCCGCCATTTCATGATTTGGCTAATTGACATCCGCCATATCGTTCAAAACTTAACGTTTCACGATTTGTCTAATGTAATGACGTTAAGGCAGATCATTAAAATCCTAGGCATATCATGAAAGGCCGCCATTTCATGATCTGGCTAAGTAACACCCACCATATCTCTCAATTATACGTAACTAGGGTTTGCAAACAAGTTCTTCCGCTCTTTTATAAAAAAAATTACCTTGAAAAAAAATTACCTTCTAACCTATCCGCGATCCGAGTCGGTTTTGCCACTAAATCAATCTGCCGTTTTTTTATCAGGCACATCATGATATGCCTGGTCAACGTTTAGCCATATCATGAAATGGCGGCGTATCATGAAATGGCGGCGTTTCACGATATGCCTAGGAATTTCGTGATCTGCCGGATTTTCACGATGTGCCCGGTACCTATAGAGCTAGGAATATCGACGAATGCGTATCTCTAATCGATCTGCCGTATTTTTTATCAGGCACATCATGATATGCCTGGACCCTGGTCAACTATTAGCCAAATCATGAAAGGGCGGCGTTTCACGATAATAATATGCCGAGGAATTTCGTGATCTGCCGGATTTTACGGAAAGTGGAGATGGACGGGACATATGCTGCGTTATGTCCCGTCCCGTCCAACTCCACTTTTGTTTGTCTATCTTGGTAAGTATGTCCATAACCTTTGTTTTGTTTCTTATGAAGGTTTTTCGTTTCCTGAGGAAAATGAGGAAATAATTGCGCTTTCATTTAACAATATCTGCCAAGAAGTCGACGGAGCCCCGCTTTCGTTTCTGGGACGCAGTCTCCCGCCCTCCGCCCGGGCTCCCGCCAGAAACTCGCTTCGTGGGCCCTTTGTTTCACGTGCGCACGGCGCTCGGGAGGTCGCCGCCGCCGCCGGCTCGCTTCGTTCGCTATCTCCCCCCACATGCTTCGCTTCGGCCTCGAACACCCGTTCAACTCAGGACCTCCTTCGCGAGCTTTTGGCTCCGCGGGATTTATATACACTCTAGGGGTAGGACAGACAATACCACGTGGAAGTGGGGTGCGCTGATTGGGGTTTTGGTGGCTATTTTTACCTTTCGATCGCTATAAACAATGAATAATTTAAGTTACTAGAAGAAGTTTCCTTGCTATTCCCCTAGATAGGTAACATATCATTGATTTCCGCAAAGTACCTAGCGACCCCAATGGTTCTGCCGGCCGTAAGTATTATGTTATGACGTGAATTTGTATTAGCGAGAGATCTTGATTATATTGGATTTTTGTGTTATAATTTCTATATAAATATCAACCTTATTTAGAACCCCTTAGCACAGAGAACGAAAAGTGCATTTAAAAAGGTCTCGCTAATCTTATTTTTTATTATTTGTTTATATCTAAAGTTATTTAAGTATAGTAAAGTTAACTTATCTTCTGAAATTTATAGCGTTGACGAATTATGTCAAGTAAGTCATTATGATAAACACGTTTTATACCGAGTAATAAATATAGCAGATGTCTATTATACTAACTGTAATTATAGCCTTGAATCATTATATCAATTGTTAACAAAATTAGATCATTTGAAAATTATCTAAAACAATATTATACCATTCGTTACATTATACAAAGCCATGGTAGGTATATCAAACCCAAATAGATTAAGTGAAATTATATAAAACGTCGTGCACCCATTTACGCAATGTGCCAATTGAACACAGATCTTAATAAAATAATCGATTGTAATTTCATCGTAACCGAACATTTTTTTTGTTCTTTTTTAATTTGTTTTCCTCATAGTCTGTGTGAAAAGTTGTATGTGTCGTCACTCAGGAGCAAAATTATTTTCGTTATGGGCGTTAACGCTTGAATCCTTCGTTACGCTCAGGATTCAATCGCCCTCGCCGTAAATACATAATTTTACTCCCTTGAGACACAAATAACTATTATCCTAGTTCTGGAGCGGTGCATCCGCATGTGCGCCGAAAGGAAACTCCATGGGAACGACAAACAATCAGAATCATAATCAAACATCATCCCTGTGTGCATCTAGCGGGTAATTCGACAATCATATATAAGTAAGTACTACATAAGCGTGATTGAAAAATATCGCGTGTTTTCAAACGCCGTTCTGATTCTGACCAAATTAGGAGATAATAAGGACTGATTTTCAAATATTTGATTTTAACCTATATGATTGATTATCTGATTTAACTGAAACATGATTGTTTAAAATTTCCTCGATCGAAAAAAATACCCACAGTTGGATTTTTTTTTCTAACCTAGCCTACTCAAACAATAAACGACAAAATAAGGAACATTACTGCAATGTTCTGCCGCCAGAGGCAGCACTACCACTAATAGTAAACCAGTATAGGAATATTTAGATTCACACACATATGCACAATTGATTGTCAAATGAGTGGCAAGGATGCTTGCATAGACAATACTGCAAGTGGGAACGAGATACAATGTCAACGCTGCTAGTGTCGCCACCTACGAAGAGTTTTGCGTAATGTTCCCTATTAAGTTCAAACGATGGCATTTTACCCTATCTAAGATCACACTTAATGAAATGTGAATGAAAATACACAAAGTTAGATATTTATCGAAATTTCTTCTGAAAAGCCATTGCTGAAGAGTGTTGGATCTCGTCTTCTCGTGCGCGCAAGACATAAGCGTGTATCTTGCATGGGGACGTTGTAATCTCTCATCAAGGCATCCCCTTAAATAGGGACGTTGCTGCACGGCTGAACAATTAGCGTACGAAAATTAATCCAGCATTTACTTGCACTACGTCACGGTTGGCACAAACTACCTACTAGGTACTGTTAGCTTGATGATGACATTTATAATATTATTATTATATAATTTAAGTGTATAAATGACTACATGTAAGTCACTTAACTATTTCTCGATAAACCGAAGTTCTTGATTTGACTATTTCCGATAGAGCGCCCTCTGGTGTGGCTTAACGGTTAACGAGTGATAGTCGAGCGTTAAGATCAGCGCACGATCATTACGTTGGCGGCAGCCGGATAGTACGGACGGATATGAAAGTGATTGTAAACGACTAAAGTGTGCTGATTGAATAAATCTTACTATAGCAATTACATAGTTTTTCTCACTTCTGGAACTAACCCCATAGTACGCACTACGCGCGGTTGGTATATGAAGCTATAACCAATAGCTATTATACACCACCTAAGATTTCATGCAATATAACTTGAAAAGTACTAAACACCTACAAATCCTACAATCTATATAAGTTCAACGTAAGGACAAGATTCATAAATATGCAGTCTGCCGAGTTACAGATCGGAGCGCTATCGCTACCTGCGCATGCGTTCGATTCGGTTCGTTACTCAATTTGCGGAACGGCTTCCTAATTTGAATTATTGCGAATTTTTTTTTATTTTTTTCTTCTTATGAGGCGGAGGTTTACACTGGCAGATATTGAAAAGTTACTTGAGTAAATTGTACCTACGCTTTCCATTCTGCCGTATATAGATCTGGAATTTCTGCCTGTTACCTTTTCGCGCTTACACCTCTGAACCGATTTGAACGAAATTTGGTATGGAGATAATGTAAGACCCTGGGAAGAACGTAGGTTAGTTTTTATCCCGGAAATCATCTACTAAAGGGGTGAAAAGGGGAGTGGAAGTTTCCGGGGGAGTGCGATAGTTGATGCTCCGGCTATGGGAAGTCTAATAATTATCATATATGCTCACCCGCAGCCGTGGCAGCACCAACAGTATCCTAAGTACGTTGGCTCAGCGGTGGGACTCGCCTCTGGTAGACAGGTACGTGCAACTACACGCACCTGTGGCCGTACAGCCGCGAAAGTTTTAATGTAAATGTTGTATAATGTTTTGTTGCGTCTCATTAATTGTAGTACTAACCATAGATATATAAGTTATTGTATTACCTAACCCTATGGACTAATAGTCTGAAATAAATAAATATAATAATAATATGTGATTTTGTACATGCGTATAGTATTAATTCACAAAATATATACCTACCTACGCAGGCCTAGTCACGTGCAATAGTTATTGCGTAATAAACGCGGAAAAAATTATATAATATTCAAACAATATTATCATATATTATATTAAAACATTTTAAACTCATTGCGCAATATTCGCAGAAAAACCTAATATGGTATATTAAATTGGTAATTTTTTGGGGTAACACGATTTATTACGTACGTTTACAGGAAATATACAGTATAATTATGGGTTATCAATACGTTAGCTTTAATTGAGGGTTTCCCTGTAAAATACACTACATAGAGCATAACAACGGCTACATTTTTTATTGAATTTCCGTACAGTCAAGGTCAACAATATGTAGGTATATACCCAAAGTTGCAAAAATATGTATACAACGACCTTACTTCCGTAGTAATAAAATTTGTATACATATTTCTGTAAGTTTGTGGTGTATACATATTGGTGACCTTGACTGTACAAACGGGGCGTTTAACACTTGACAGACTATTTTGGAATGACAGATTTTAAAAATCAGACAAAAGGAACGGAAAAACAGCTGCATACTGCAACGGACAAACACATAGCTAAAGACGAAGACGACGATTGTACAGACCGAACACTTGGGTTACTTATTATTTAAAGGTAAGAACGTGAACAGTGAGCATAATAATTTACTTTAAAAACAAAGTTTAAACCGACTTCAATTCAGTACTTCGCCAAGCCACATAGGTACATGTAAATTTCCACATTTCCTTTCCAATTTTCCTCATGACCTGCTTGCTCTCCGAGAGCAAATGCGTTGATTATTACAGAAAAAACCTAAGTCGCTATGTGAGGGCTGATAATATTTGAGGAGTTCAGTCGATTCCTCAAGGGTGTCAGAATTAACACTTAATTAGATGCTACTACAATGGAATTATGTCAGAACTTTTACATCTTTGAGGAGTTCCATAAGTCATCTGTGGTCTTCATCATCGGTTCACTTCACCAAAATTGCGATTTTCGCGGATGAACACGAGTTATAATTTATAATAGAAAATACCGAGATTACTACACGCGTGCCTATAAAATTTGAGGGTTGCCCTCTATTTCCCTGGGATCCCCATCATCTGATCCTGACTTGGTGACACCTCAGGAAAGGAAAAAGAATTTTGGAAATCGGCCCACAATTGACGAAGAAATCGGCGATCATAGGTACATAAAAACAATGTTAACTTTGATTCATTTAATGATTTCACACATGTACTAGATATTTTTGCGAATACATTTTGATTATGGACAGTTTTTTGTGTTTCACACGTTGACATTAAAAATTATATTAGTATATAAGTTTTGTACAAAACCCAAACCTTATTTTAAACCGACTTTAAAAAAGGAGGAGGTTCTCAATTCGGATGTATTTTTTTTTTTTTTTTAAATGTTTGTTACCTCAGAACTCCGTCATTTATGAACCGATTCGTACAATTCTTTTTTTAACTGAAAGTATATGCTTCCAGATTGGTCCCATTGTTTCCAAAACCCCAGTTGGATGATGGGAACCATGAGGAATTGAGGGAACTCCTCAAATATATTAGGCAGGCGTGTAGTAATTTCGGTATTTTCTATTATAACTCGTGTATTTACACCCGGAAATCATAAATTTGGTGAAGTGGAAGTGATGATGAAGACCACAGATGGCTTGTGGCTTGTGTGATGTCTCAATGATGTACTTCAAACTGTATAAGTACGTCACAGATTCTGATATTATTCCGTTGAAATAGCAAACAATGAAGTGCCAAAGGTAATTCTGAGATCCTTGAGGAATCGACGGAAGTCTTGAGGACTTCCGTCGATTCCTCATATTATCGGCCCACATACAGCGATTTGGTTTATTGGTCTAAAAATCAACGCTTTTGTTCTCGGAAACCAGTTCATGTGGTAAATTGGAAAAAAAATGTGGAAATGTTAATGTGGCTTGGCGGAGTACTGAATTGAAGTCGGTTAAAACTTTGTTTTGAAAGTAAATTATTTATGCTTATCTTTCAGGAACGGGACCACGATTTTTATTTTACAGTCTCTTGTGTATGGTCCATTAAATCTCAATCCATAATTACGTAACTGGCTTAAGCGTGTGGTATAAACGCCTGTTTAAGCTACCGGAAGATCAGTAATCCCAGCGGATAAAAACCTGTAACCGGATCCACTTCGACGACCGGTCACGGTTAGTTGGCGATCGGTACCATAAACATCCCTGTGATGTGCGGAGGGCGGGCCCGAAACCACTGAACTGTGACACTTGGCGCCACGGTTTTTACAGTGTCTGAGGGTTAGGTGTCGTTTAGTGGTTGTTCAGAATTATTTTCAGCCAGCAGACTATTAAGTAGCCTCATCCTAGGAATGTCTAATTTCCTCTTTTATAATAATAATAAATAATAAAATTCTTTATTTCGGACAGTAAGAATCCATAGCTTGTTAGTAAAGGCTTATTAACTAGGTTAGTAAAGTTAAATTGGGCTACACTTTTTATTTGCTCTACCCAAAATTTAACTATAGGTTGGAAATTATTTCCAACCTATAGTTAAGTTTTGGGTAGAGCAAATAAAAAGTGTAGCCCAATGGAATGTCAAAAGAGCACTTGCTGCCGCTTAAAGTTACTTTGACGACCATTACTTTTGCATATTTTTTTTCCATGTTTTTGTTGGTAAAATGAAATTTATTTCATTCTTATTCGTTGATGCCCTTTTATGTGGGACACAGTGTAATACCTAAATATTACCGCATACGCAGCTCTACTAAAACGCGTATAACTCATAAATCTATAGAACTATTGGTGCGGTAGATCTATGCAGTTAGTTTACTAAAATGGCTCCCGACCCCACAGTAGCACAATAATACACTATAAAATACGAGTAATGTCACTACAATGCAGTACTATGCATAGTATACGCATAGATTGTAGATGTTTTTTTTTTCTTGGTTTATGGTCTTAGCTCCCTCTCACTGAGCTGTTGGAAGTGCGTGTCCGAAAGCGCTTCGAAATATGTTTTTCGGAATATTTCAGAAAACGTGGTAAATTTTTAGGAAATTTAAGTAGGTACCTACTTAAGTAAGAAAATTTCATCTTTTTCTGATAAAAAATGGAGCAGTAAAATGGTTACAAGTGAAATAATATGGTTCACTTTAGATTATTTTTTTCTCTACTTTCTTTTGTTAAAATGGAATTCTACGAAAACTATATTACTCCTCATATCTTGCAGATTATGAAACATTTTTTCCGACCTGAAAATTGTTACGTTATAATGTATAAAATGGCTACTAAACAACAAAGTTTTCACGAAAATTTCAATGGTGGATCCTTCCAGCGAGCGCAAGACTATTTAAGCTGGTTTGTAGACAACAAATGATTTAGAGACTGGATTAATCTAACGCAGAGGAGTGTATTCGGTCAATTAGAGAGTCTAGTCTGATTTTTGACGACATGGTTTCACTGAATATGATAGTTATAAATACGATATGATAATAAATATTAGGAGTTTATCTAAAACGTAGGCTGATAAATCCAACTGATTGATAAAGATAACGAAATACGTCATCGCCCAAAGAAAGAGTTCAAAATCAGTCAATAATGATGATGAGTGTATCAATTCATAATTGATACGTTTTGTGTTAATAATGAAAATTGCTTCATAATTAATTTGCTACAAATTCAAATTTTAGAAAAACCTGATCAATCATGATAAAAAATCAATCAATTGGTTTAGAAGTAGGTAGATACAGGGATGCGAAACCGGTATTGTTTGTATGGGAACGAAAACGTTATTTTTTCGTTCTTTTGATAATAATTTCATTTCTAATTGGGCAATCTAATAATACGCACTCGTTACCTCAGTACACAACTGAGTCCTACATGCGAAGTATAAAATAGTTCGAGATTTGTGGTAAACCGAAGTTTTTGCAACTAACCGGTTCCGATCCCTGGGTAGATAGACGCCTAATTTTTCAGCAATCACGAGAATTATTAAGAGCTGGTAATGATCCATTTACCAGTTTCCTGAACATTATATGCGTACGTACGGATGGCATTATTTAATGTGACTTGTTTTTTTTTTTAAACTGTTGTTGTAATTGGAATCTTCTTCTACCTTGGACGACGGTAGAGTTACTTTTTAGGGTTCCGTACTGAAAGAGTAAAACGGGACCCTATTACTAAGACTCCGCTGTCCGTCTGTCTGTCGGTCCGTCGGTCACCAGGCTATATCTCATGAACCGTGATAGTTAGACAGTTGAAATTTTATATATATAGCTATAACAACAAATAATAAAAAACAGAATACATTTTTTTTATTTGTATATTGTACATTTACGAAATGCGTCTTTTTGTGAAAACTCATATTAGCCAATACAAAATTATGAAATCTAACCCTAGGCCAACTTCTAAACACCATGGACTCAATATCTGTTATCCAAATCATGTCTCTTCTCATTTCGGAAAAAGTATTATTTAATAATACTAATGACCTGAAATCCTTGGATTGTCAAGATTTCAAAACGAAATTATATAAGTGGTGTCTACAAAGAATGCTCTTTACTGTTAATGAACACTTTGTAACCACAAATGCCTAATGAATTTTATTATTTTCTCTGACCACTTTCCTTTTTGCATGACATTGATTTATTATTAATATATTGACATTGCTACACTTTGACTTCTATTTTTATTTTTTTATTTTTTTTTTACTAATTTAAGTCGATATTAATATAACAATAAATAATAATGACATTATTTCAATGACATGCATATTGAGAATCAAAATATTGTTCGCCAAACTCTGGCTGATTGTGATGTAACCAAAATACTGACCCTAACACCATTTTTATAACCACTCACATTCGAACAATAAATAATTTGTATTGTATTGTACAACAAACGTGATTTTTTCGCTGTTTTTATAGATAATGGTACTTACGGAACCCTTCGTGTGCGAGTCCGACTCGCACTTGGCCGGTTTTGAATACTTTGATGCAATTCGGCCATGTCATTTATACTTAGGAAATTCATAATACAATTGTTATTCCTACATACAGTCGAGCCGTGTTAGTTTCATCTGCCGGCTCCCTATATACTCTCCCAACAGATGTTTAGAGCAAAAAAAACTGACAATAGACATAAGTGGAGTCAGTTACTAAATAATAAAGTTTAACGACACCTTATTAAGGATTTATTTGTAGCCGCTCCCGAATTATAATGTAATTTATTACTAATAACTCAGGCAATAAAGTTTTTTCTAACTTCTAAGCGCATTTGTTATGGGATTTGATTTTAATGATACACTATTCACATTCAGGTTTTCGTTATATTACTACTTGGTAAAATATAGGGTAGTTATTAATAGGATTTGTACATTTTATTATTATTCTCATGAAATTGATGTTAGGTTATTGGTATTTGTGTTATTTCGATTTGGAGAATGATTATAAAATTCTGAAAGATTCTGTTTATTCTAACTTCACATCAGCAAATAGTAGTGGTTTTAAATTCCTCCTGCGAGCAGTAGAGCTTTGTCGCAGCTTCCGAAATTGAGTCTCAAAATTATAATTACCTATGTGTTCGAGTTATGTCCCTTATGTCCCTCTAGCTTAGAATATTCGTATTCAAAACGTGGAATACCGATATGTTTATTTATAATAAATAGATACCTACTGACAAATCTGTTGATTTTCTTACAATCACAAATCACACTTACGAAAAACAAATGAATTTAAAGGTTTAGTCTTGCATTTTACTGAAACGCTTTCTTACAACATTACAATATACCACAGGAAAGAAAAAAAATTACTTTGCCGCTCGATATTTATAAATGCACAAACTAAAAACTGAAGTATCTAAATCTAACCCTGGTATCACGTGGCCCATTGATCCCAAGCGATCCGAAACTCCCGCGCATCCTCGATAATTACACAAGCAATACATTAAAATATGACAGTCGACAAAAACCGCACCAAAACGTGTCCCCGCACTAATTAGGCGTTCGTATCTGACACTTCGCCTAATTTCGTGGTCATCACAAAAAAAAGTGACGGGAAAAATATTTTGAATGACTGTTTTTTGGGAAATTCATATTTTGATTAGTATTTTTAATTCATCATCATCATCATATCAGCCTAAAGACGTCCACTGCTGGACATAGGCCTCCCCCAAAGAGTGCCAAAATGACCGGTCCTAAAGTGGTCGGTATTTTTAATTAGTGCTATAGAATGAGAAGTAATGACAATAGGACAAATAAATAGGTATCAACTTATTAAAAACTTAAAGGAAGGTATATACATTATTTAAGTGTAGCAGTAAGTGGAGTAGTTATTGATTAACTGTATCGAAAATTATTATTCAGATTACGTGTTAATTTGGTAGTAACAACTAGGTATCTCTCATTGTTTCCCTACTTCTTCTAGTCCAATAGGAACCAAAATTCTGCAGGAATTTCCTATCAACTACTTACCAGATTTTTTATCAACTACCCAATCACAAATAACGTAGACACTAGGTTTTGGGGAAGCCACTGTCATTGGACTTTCCAACCCAAAATGCCATTATACATTTTTTCCATATCTTTAAACGTCATGTCCAATACTTCATTGAATTCTCATCGATATGATACTAACCTATTCAGCTAATAGTCATAAAATAAGCTGTAAAACGACTCGTAATTCTAAGCTCAATTGTGACGTTTATGAATGGCATTTTAAGATCGGCTACTTTACCGTTTTGCGACTTCAATAACCCTTTACAGATGCAAGTGTTCAAATGTTCATTGAATCGGTTTTAGCGACTAATAGTTACAAAATACGCTGTAAAATGACTTTTAATTTTAGATCTAGTGTGAAATTCGTGAACGGCCTTACAATTTCGGCCACCGGTGTGGGGTTTCAATAACCCTTTAAATTCAATAGAAAATCATTAGTCATTACGATGAAAGCTATACTCGATATAATATCGTTACATCTTACAGACTAACCGACGCCGCGATGCTTGTCAAAGAAAAATAGCTGTTACAGACTAACAATAAGGTGGTCTCAACTTAAAGCGAGTCAAATTTCAACACACCAAAATTAAATCTTCAAATAATAATTAATCTTGCCTGAACATAATTGCATTATTAGCGGATTCTAAGTTGTATTTACTCTCGGAGCATTGCACTTCATTTTACCTCTCTTTAACTCTCATTTCAATGATTGATGATTAGGAAGGAAATTAATGATAAATGATTGTGATGAAAGCACTAGTTACCAGCAGCCTGCACAAATGTCAGCTATACAATTTGGGGGAGTCATTCATGAGAAATTAATGATATTATTCGAGATAGGATCTGAGAGTGTTAGATCATCAATGGCTCCGAATTGTGAACCTTTTGTAGTTGTGTAAAAAAGCTTGGGACAGATTTTGAAGACGCCGAATTTAATGTGAGGCGTAGGTCAGGGGTTTTCAAGGTTTAACGAGTTTTTTAGGGTGTCGCACCATTAAGCTACCAACTGGGTGCCCTTACGGTGTTTTTTCATCTGTCATTTTGTCTATATTTTAGCCTTCATACCATTTCCATTTTGAGTGCATTAATGTTTCCAAATAAAACGTGTATCGGAATAGTTCATTTAAAAATGATATTGATTACATTTGTATATTTAGATAAGGTTTCGATTCGATATGTACATTTAGATAAGGAAGTAAGGAAATTTACCCATTTATTAGAATCCATTGCAATTTCTACCTATTTTTCGTAGAAATAACGTTGGCATTAATACTACTGCGGTACTGCGTTGCTTTTTAACTTCTTATGTGTTTATTAATCCAAATAGTATTCAATATTTATAATAATAATATTTAACAAAAAACATCAAATTTCGCTTAAAATAAACAAAATACGACCACGACACACACAGTGTACTTACTAAAACATCGGGTGATCAAAAGCACATTGCTGAATAAAAACTCATAAGAGTAATAAAGGCTTAACTTCTAAAGCCAATCAATGGCGGCCTGTCAAATAAACTGCACAAACATTACTTCATATCCAATAACGCCAACCATTTATAAATGTTATGCGAAGCATATGAAAGCGCATGTCACCCTAAATACTGCCATATAATGCTAAAAGACGTATATTAATTTAAAAAACGTACTAGTTATGACCTTTCGGGGAATAAGGACGGAAGAGGGGAGGTCGGTATTAAATTCGATATTTTTCCATATGATTGTACTGATGCTGGGGTTGGGGATGGGGATGGCGTTATGCAGTAGATTTAATAACGTAGCATAATCATTCTTGATGTTATGTGTTAGTTATGAGTATGCAAATAATTTAGGTACCTCGTAACAGGAAGGCCTATGATAACTAATATGGACCTGGTAATGGAAAACATAAGACTGCACGTCATGACCTTTTGCATCACGGTATTAATAAAATATTTTTTTTACCGATATGCTTTGTACTTATTTAAACAGTGGAAGAAAACTGGAGAAATCATTGAAGAATTAAACAGAAATATAAAAATATATAATTATTCAAAAGAAATTAGTAAATAGGTACTTATTATTTTACATTTCGCATTAGTAATTTAATTACTTGTAAATTCACACAAATCACTCCAACATGAATCAAATCTTCCATATAGCTAGACAAAAAAAATCTTTTAAAAATGATGTTGGTTCCCTCCTGCATAGCACAGTAACAGCGGGGTTTAGGTTTAACGGCACTAATCCGGCAAACCGGAGGGGCCGTGCGGTTAGTTGCGCGGAAATAAAGGATACTTACACTAATCAGTTTACTTTATAATAATAGTATATTTCTGTGACCCAGCCCATAGCGGGGTAAGCTGGTCGTCGTCCGTGGAAACTTTGACTGATGATGATTTCTCGTACATACAGACTTAAGAAAGCAAAGGTATATAGCACCTATACTAAGCGTTCCGTGATTGCGAAGTCATACAATCTTCTAAAGAGTAGGGAACGTATCCATAAAACTTAAAATGCCTCTGATAACAAAATGTGTTTTGTCCCTTGCTTAATACGAACACAAATGTCAAAGTGACGGATAAAGACAAATTAATTTTAACAGCATTTTAGCTAAAATAGGTAGAGCCATAACAATATTAATTTAAATTTCAATGAGAGAGATTAGCGAAGTTTGGGTGATAGGTGCGGCAGAAAACCTCAAGACTCCTCATACCTACGTATAATAATGAAATGTAATACTGAAAAAAAACTTTAAGTACCTAATTGATAAGATTAATTAATCTTATCAATTACTTAAAGTTTTTTGACGGCATTAATATCGTTTACAAACTTTCTGTCGGAAGAAAGTCAGTTCCAACTTAATCGCAGTCATCGCAGCTTCGCAGCTGTACAGTCACCGGCATCCGGCATCAACATATGATGAATCAAAGGCCGCAAAAATATCTGACACGCTCTTACGGCTCTATTAGGAATAGATTTGTCATCAGATATTTTTGCGGCCTTTGATTCATCATATGTTGATGCCGGTGACTGTAAAACAATTGCGATGGAATAATTTCAGGCAACTTACTACACAAAATGTCATTGCACTTGAGAGTATTATGATACCAGGCCCCGTAGCATGGATGGCGTTATCACGCGATAAGTGATAGGATAAGCGCGTCGTCTCGTTCTATCGAACGGTGTCAGCCAGGGACGGATGCTCTATCCTGTCACTTGTCGCGTGATAAAGGCCATCCATGCTACGGGGCCAGTACAGACTCATGTAAGTCTTTGGATACATCGAGGAGCAAAGATTAAGTATCTTGAATGTAATTAATATTCAAGTTATTCTAATTATTGCCCCTCGGGAAGCTTAACCTTTATCCATACAATCAAACAGTATAACATAACCAATTGAACAACCAGTCCCTTTATCTACCCTTTACCCTATAAAAACTCACAGAACACCAAACACGTCCAAATTTAAATATGGCCGCTCAATAAATTCACAGTTGAAAGTAATTGTCGAATCATTCACTAAACATTACTCGACATTTCAACTCAAATCCGGAAAGTCACAAAATCTTCATGTTTCATCAAACATACGCCTTTATATAACTAAATCCCCTGATATTGAAGTGCGTTGATTATAAAAGTTAATAAATACACAATCATGGACCCCTATACTCCATCATCTCACAAAAAGTCGTAAGTACCAACATAAAGAAAGCTACATAAGTCTTTCTAGGATGCTGTTATTCAGCCATGAGGGTGCTAAAGTGGTCTATTATGGTAGTAATGCGTTTAAACGAATCACGGAACGATTTCGTGTCGGACGGTTAGCGATGCAGTTGAGGGGTTAGGTTTAAAACTGTTTGGGCGACAAGCTTGGTAGTTTACACTGTGACTAATGGGATTAAACGGGTAGCTGTTGACGGGTTAGCGAACAAGAAAAGCAAAGCTTGTCATGGCGTGGATAATAAAATGTATCGAGTTATTTAACGTATATAGCTTGAAACGTATAATGTATAGCTGTTCAGTTACATCTATGATTTCAATTCAGATTACAAATAACTTTTTACCCAACTGCGAGTGCGAGTCGGACTCGCGCACGAAGGGTTCCGTACCATTATCTATAAAAATAAAAACCGGCCAAGTGCGAGTTGGACTTGCGCACACGAAGGGTTCCGTACCATTATCTATAAAAACGGCAAAAAAATCACGTTTGTTGTATGGGAACCCACCTTAAAAAAAAAATATTTTGTTTTTAGTATTTAGCAACAGAAATACATAATCTGTGAAAATTACAACTGTCTAGCTATCACGGTTCTTGATATACAGCCTGGTCACAGATTATCTATAAAAACAGCAAAAAAATCACGTTTTTTGTATGGGAGTCCCCCTTAAAAAAAGCTTTATTTTGTTTTTAGTATTTGTTGTTATAGCGGCAGCAGAAATACATAATCTGTGAAAATTTCAACTCTCTAGCTATCACGGTTCTTGAGATACAGCCTGGTGACAGACAGACGGACGGACGGACGGACGGACGGACGGACGGACGGACGGACGGACAGCGAAGTCTTAGTAATAGGGTCCCGTTTTACTCTTTGAGTACGGAACCCTAAAAACGGCAAAAAATCAGGTCTGTTGTATGGGAGCCCCCCTTAAATATTTGTTTTATTTTAATTTAATCATTTATATTTAAAGTGAATATTTAACTAAATACTCTGCGAATATTTCAAGCGTGTACCTGATGTTACTATCAATATCAAGCAAAAACGAGCAAAAAAATAACGTTTGTTGTATGGGAGCCCCTTTAAATACTTATTTTATTCTGTTTTTTAGTACTTGTTGTTATAGCGGCAACAGAAATCCATCATCTGTGAAACTTTCAAGTGTCATGAGATACAGCCTGGTCACAGACGGACGGACAGCGGAGCCTTAGTAACAGGGTACCGTTTTACCCTTTGGGTACGGAACCCTAAAAAGAAAGAAAATTAAGTAAACGAACTATTTATTTATTTATTTAATTTGTTTATTTCGAACCACATATAGTTCATATACAATCATTAAAATAAAGTACACATTAAAAATAAAATAAGACATTAAAATAAGACAATACAATTATTAGCTACAACATGTAAGGAGGATGTAACTATGTCATGTGGGGTATGAATAGGTATTTCAAAATCAGTCCCTGGGCGACCGAGCTCCGCTCGGATGAAAATGGAATACATACGGAAAAAACGAATTTTCCCGGACATGAGACCTATCTAAATCAATTTCTCGCCTCCTTAACCACCTACATTCCAAATTTCTTCGAAATCGTTAGAGCCGTTTCCGAGAACGTGATTGCAAATATATACAGGGTGTTTGGTCCATCGTTTGCCAAATTAAAACGTCAGGTAGTTTGGGTCATTTGCTTATCACTTCCAGCATTCAAAAAAAATACGTGGCCATAAATTTTTTTTGAATGCTGGAACTGGAAGTGATAGCAAATGACCCAAACTACCTGACGTATTAATTTGGCAAACGATAGACCAAACATCCTGTATATATATACAAATATTGCTCGTTTAATATTATAGGATTATATTAGGTTTCTTTAACAAGGTTTAGTTTAAATAACCGTATAGGATTTATAACGATTTAAAGTTGTAAAATGCAGTTGGGTTTGTTGAAAAATCTTTTGATGCAAACGTGATTTTTATGAGTGATATTTCGTTCGACATACATATAACATTAGCTTACGTTACGGTTTACAATGCGCCGTGTGTCGTGTAAGTAAAATCCCTCATGGTTTTTTAACTACAGCTTATACGTACATATAGGTAGTTCAAAACTTCAAACTTTTGAACTTCAAAAGAGCAAATACTTACCTTGTTTCCAGTCTCCTATATTTTTTGCATTTATGTTGTCAAGTGGTCCGTTTCATGAAGCCGCCATTACTGCAGTATCATATCACACACACGTTTGCTGAACTTAAATTGCTAGAAATTACACATAATTAAATGTCATGTCGTCTGCCTACCCCGTTCGGGAACACAGGCGTGATTTTATGTAGGTATTATGTATGCTACGTATATGTCACGATAACAAGTTGTTAAAATATTTAGTACGCATTGGATACGTCATGTTTAATGGTTTCATTATTACTCTTAACGAAACAAATTATTGTATTAAACATTTTTGTTTCGTGTCAATTTAACGTGGTTTCATTGTTGTTCGAAATTTCGATAAAGTATTTTATACGTCATTAAAAATAATTAGATG
Source organism: Epinotia brunnichana (assembly GCA_963854355.1). Classification (NCBI taxonomy): domain Eukaryota; kingdom Metazoa; phylum Arthropoda; class Insecta; order Lepidoptera; family Tortricidae; genus Epinotia; species Epinotia brunnichana. Next base: position 11,829,548 of record OY977957.1, read on the forward strand.
TTTTTTTATTCCTGGTCGTATTGATTTATCAATCATGCAGGACGGAGATGGATAAATTGGGTTTTTTACGATGTAACTATGCATGTATGTGCTATATTGTTCGGGTGGAATCGTACAACTCAATCCTCTTCAACCAATTGAGCTGAAATTTTGGGTAAATGTATAGTTTGGATGACAATTCATATATGATGGTACTGTAGAGGTTTGCTTTGGCGGGCTGGCCATACAAAAATAACGGGTTCTGTATTTAGCAAATTGGCGATGCCCGCCCTAGGTGTATTATGTCGAATTGGATACTTGGCAATATCAGAAGAGATCCGGAATTTACTAGAAGAATTTTATGGATGGACGAAGCAAGATTTACTCATACGGGAATAAACAATTTCAGGATTCTATACACATGGGCTCACGATAATCCTTACCTAGTAAGTCCATCTAATTTCCAAGACCAATTCCACACATAGCGACCTGGGTTTTTTTCTGTAATAATCAACGCATTTGCTCTCTGAGAGCAGTTCATGTGGTAAATTGGAAAGGAAATGTGGAAATTTACATGGCTTGGCGAAGTACTGAATTGAAGTCGGTTTTTAAACAAAGTTTTTAAAGTAAAATAATATAAATTACTTTGAAACTTTGTTTTAAAGTAAATTATATTATTATTCAATTTATAACAAGTGCTTTGTGCTCCACAATTAACGTATAATTGCCACATAGGTACTTATATTGAATTAAATATTTTTTAAGTGCGGTTTTCCTGTTTTCGACTGTGCGTAATTCCCTGCGATAATAGTAATTAATTTAAATAGGTTTGCATTATTTCAAACACATACCACACACATTATTACATTATTTTTTTATTTTGACATTATATTATTTTTATAGGTATTTTAATTACGTGGGCTGTTGGTAATTCCATGAAAAATAAATTAAAACTTTGTAACGGTAATTAATTTTGTCAGCAAATTAAGCTTTTAAACGAACTTATCTTTGTCGTAAAAATACATAGTACTTATGCAAGTAGTAGGTAGTATTTACATTGGTAGGTATTTTATTGCAGTCCTCTATTTATTTTGACGACCAGAGGGGTACCTAATCGGTAATAACTTAACGTTTCAAACGCGCATTAGGACAATAATTGTCCTAACGCGCGACGAAAATGACAGATGAATTATTCATGTGTCATTTTTCCATATATTAATTATCATTTTTATTTAAGCATTTTTAAATTGTCAAATAAAACAAATAATGCGAAGATAAGGTATTATTTGTGCCTTTTTATAAATTTTGACAGAAATATGTGATATGATTAACTAAATAAAACAATTAGGTATAGCTTAAATAGTTATTTGTTATAAAGGATGCAAAGTTGTAATTATTTACCCGCGAGTGTGGAATTGAAACACAAGCAAGCGAAAGGAATATATTGTTGAACCACGAGTGAAAACGAGTGGTTCTAAAATAGAACCCTGAGCGTAGATAGTGTTTCAACACACGAGAAGATAAATATTTTTGCACCCGTGTGTAACATAAAACTTTTCACCTCTACATAATTATGTAGCGAGGACAGCGCAACATGCAAAACAACTTAATTTTATTTAGGTACATATTTTTTTATTTTATTTATTATCTTCATCATCATCAGTCCGTCATCAGTCATCCGTCATCCATCATCCACCATCCGTCATCCATCATCCGTCATCCTTCACCCGTCATCCGTCATACATCATCCATCATCATCCATCAAATCATGATGCTCATTATAAAACAAGTTTCTGACTGTACTTTTCTGCATACCATCATCAACTGTTCATTGAGACGATTCTAACGAGCCCAAACTCGATGGGGTAGGTCGTTTTATTGCGGAGTTCATATGGCCACCTTCCAGCTCCAGCATCGGATCAGCTCCATGTCATCTTTATATTGCATTGTCATGCGATATACATATGCATGTAAAATTTCAGCTCAATCGGAAACCAGGAAGTGGGTCAAATTTAACTTGCAAGATTTGATTACAGACAGACATACAACGGGACAGGTGAAACTAAATAAAAGCTTGTAATAAAAACAAATGTTTCTTATGGAATTTTAAGGTACTTAAAAACACAGTTACTTAAACAGTAAATACGCTCCAAGGTTAAATTACTTTCCCCACTAGTGGATAAAATGCGTACATTACAGATATACATCATTCTGACACGTTTGCTAGGCGAGTAGAAGGGAGCGAGAAAATGTTATGGAGATCGGAAACGACACTCAAAAATAGACCTCCAGCACGGCTATCACAAATCACAAGACGGCGCGCGAGCTCTTTTGATTTTTCTCGCACTATCCGTCTCTCTCTCTTATTAGAACTTAGAAAGAGACGTAAAGTACGAGAAAAATCGACTTAGAAGGAGACGGATAGTATAATATCTCGCCGCGACACGGCTCGCTCTTGTGATAACCGTGCGTCGAGTGTCATTGGCAAACCCAGTTTTATTTAGGTAACAAAATGTCACATCTCAGTAGAGAATTAATATGCCTAACAGGAATTTATAAAAAAAGTGCATTCTCGGTGAAGTCACGACCACATCCTTTCGGAAAACCCGTAAAGGTAAGGATGCAAGGGGTTTTGTACAGGAAATGCTTTCAAACAGCACATATATTACATATGTACCCAAAAAATAAGCAACTTCAATACGGTACCTATATGTATAACATTTGTATGACAACAGTAGAAATCAAATAAATTTTCCATTACCAATAAAAAAACTCACGAAAAATACATTACGCTTCCACTTATTTTTAGCTAATTTAAAGATTTTTGAAATACATATTGATCCAAAAATGGAAGCTGTTTGACCATAGAAAATCGTGACGTCACTTGCTCCCATTTCCTTTCACACTTCACACTATTGTGGCCCGCCGCTATGAGTATGAAGTCAATCCTGACACATGTCACTAGTGATGTGACGCGTTCGAATATTGTGTCGATAAAAGTTGTGTCAATCGTGAGTTGGCTCATCTAACTACAGTGAAATATTGTGCATTGTTTTATGTAAAATTGTGTTGTTATTTTATTCATTGAAAAATACCTACCAGACGTAAATAAATCTAAACTGAGAGTAAAGTTTATACATTTGAAAATTGCTAATTAAAATCTCATTAAACAAACACACATAGACACAATCTAGATATAAGATTTTGTTGTAACATACTCAATATAGTGTCTGTGATGTTGTTGCCTAAGGGTTCTCAATTTGTCATTACAACATGTCATAAGTGGTATTGATTGATAATTGGGTGTGTCGTACAGATGTAACAATCCGACCATATGTGCATGCAAATGCTCAGTACAACTCGTTTGACAGTTGGATCAGCAGCGCAACATGCCTCCAGACAATAGCAATTAGTCAGCTTCTGATAAATTGGGGCTGACAACTCATTACATGTATAGTCCCCTTCACTATTTCACTATTCTGCCACACCTACTGTACTTACACTAACATAAAAGTACCTATAGGTAGAATTGTTTTCCCACTGTCGAAATTGTCAATATCAATATCTAGAAGCTTTATGGTTCTCCAGGACCATAGTAAATATTATAAATAAATAAAGGTCAGTATTACATACCTATATACAGTGGAAACTGGATAAGTGGACCCTGGGTGAGTGGAAAACCTCTTTAAGTGGACCCAAGTTCTCGGTTCCAGTCCCTTAGCAACGAATTACCTCTATACGTGGAATTTTGGCACCTCTATAAGCGGAATCCATTTTTTTCGAAAATTTCTTATTTTTACCTCTGTAACTGGAAGCAGCCGTCTCCGAAATCTCTATGAGTGGAATAGCTCGGCGTTATTACAGCGGAATCCATTTTTTTATTTTTTTTTACCTCTGTAACTGGAAGCAGCCAGCTCCCAAACCTCTATGAGGGGAATAGCTCAGCGTTATAAAAATCTAAGAGTAACGGATGGTTAGAAGGATTAAAAAAACGTAACGATTTGGATGACATATTTAATAGAGACGAGGCAGGGTTATTTTACAAGTGTCTTCCTGACAAAACATTTACTTTGAAAGGAGAGTCATGCCACGGTGGAAAAATGAGCAAAGAACGCGTCACTGTACTCCTTTGTGCCAATATGTCAGGAAGAGAAAAACTACCCCTCTTTTGATTGGAAAATAAAAAACCTCAGATGCTTAAAAATATCCGAACTTTGCCAGTTACTTAATTATAATTATAAAAATAACAAGAAAGCTTGGATGACCAGTAGTATTTTTGCAGAGTGGCTGAAAACTGTAAACGCAGATATGAAACGGTACAAAGATGGCCCCGCCAACAGTCGTCTTTAAAAAAAATCTAGTCTCGTCTTGGTGGCTACTAGGACAAGTTTAGTACCATTTTCGTATAAACCAAAGACGTAGAATTCATTGCTGATATTAGTTTTTTTTTTTGTTTTGTAGTAATTTTTCAAGAAAAACGTAAAAAGATGAAAATGTTGGTAGGAGATTTTTGCTTTGGGTCCTAATAACTTTTGTATAGTGACAAATACTATTAAACAAAAAATACAGTAATAAAGCGCAATTTATGCAAATTCAAAAAATATACACTTTTTATAATGTCCTAATGCAAAAACACTGTGAAAAAAAATATTAAATGATCGCAGCGTGGCTAGCTGGACTCGCGCTAGGCGGCGTTTATCTTACAAAATGGTCGAGTACGACTACGAGTATCTGCTTATATGCTTACTTTGTTAAATTTTATGATTCCAAATAAAATACATTCTAAATAATTTTATAAAATAATTTATTGTCCGCAGTTTCCGGCACACAGACATACTTACTTCTGTGCACTTCAATTTTCTTTCAATGCAGTTGCAATGATTTTTGCAACCTTTCTTGCACCTGCAATGAGTGAGTTCCAGGCACACACTTGCGACATTTGGTAAATCTGACCAAACAGGAGTCCATTCACTGTTTTCCAATCTCCAGCCCCAAGAAGAAGGAATCGGAAGCTTTTGGAGAGGCACCAAGGCTTGTCCCCAGACATGGACTCCTTGATATATTGCCCGAAGTGTGTGCAGGCGAAGAGCGGCTTCCGTTGGAGGGATGTTTTCTATAGCTGTCTGTGCCTCTTCGTAAATAGATACTTTCTGCATTCGTTGACTGTTATGCATGGGCTTGAGCTAAAATATAAAATCTTGGAATCATTCTTAGGTCATTCGCTACAAAATAGATTATAACAATTTTATAATATAATGCCTATTTTAATATAAAAACCTACGCTGACTTTGTATCAAACTAGTTTATACTTACCGGTCGTACATTTCAATAATACATTTCTGAATAAAAGTGTCGTAATTTTCCGTCCAACAATGCCTGGAATCCGCAAGTTGCTTCAGGGTTGGCATTTCAGGCGTCAAAGGCACTCTTTTTACACGACTGCCCAACGAAAAGGAGTGTAATGTTTTTACCTCTCCCATTAAAAGAAGACACCGTGTCGCATCCTGTCAAGGCATGGAAAATTGGCAGTACTTCGGCTCTTTCTGGTCTCTCTGGTGGTAAATTGAAGCTACGGTAGCCTAGTGGTTCAGGCATGCGGCTGTCAAGCGGCGGTCGTGGGTTCGAATCCCGGCTCGTACCAATGAGTTTTTCGGAACTTATGTACGGAATATTTACCGTTAGCTTTTCGGTGAAGGAAAACATCGTGAGGAAACCGGTCTAATCCCAATAAGGTCTAGTTTTCCCTCTGGGTTGGAAGGTCAGATGGCAGTCGCTTTCGTAAAACTAGTGCCTATGCCAAATCTTGGGATTAGGTGTCAAAGCGGACCCCGGGCTCCTTTAAGGGCACAACCGGGAATAATAACGCTAGGAGTATGAGATGATTAGCTACCAAAGCAAAAATCTCCTACCAACATTTTCACCTTTTTACGTTTTTCTTGTAACATTACTATGAAACTGAAAAAAACTAATATCAGCAATGATTTCTACGTCTTTGGTTTATACGAAAATGGTACCAAACTTGCCCTAGTAGCCACCAGGACGAGACTAGATTTTTTTTAAAGACGACTGTTGGCGGCCATCTTTTTACCATTTGTTTTTTGGGTAAACTTCATAACTGCCTCCACTAGCAGTTATAACTAACAACTTAGAAAAGTTGAAAAACCGCCGACATTTTAATTTCAAAGTTCAATATCTCATAAACGGATTAACCGATTTTGATGAAACGTAGCTTAGAACCATCTCGATCACGTCAGCTTTCGGATAAAAAAACCGCATTCAACTCGGTTCATTCGTTTAGGCGCTACGATGCCACAGACAGACACACAGACAGACAGACGACACGTCAAACTTATAACACCCCTATTTTGGCGTCGGGGGTTAAAATGAGCTTCGTGGCTGTTCGGGCCGAGCGTCTGCCCGCCCCCTTAAATGCCTCTTGTGTGTACGCCCTTTTAGTCTTTGGTTTTGAAAGTGACACTTGAGTTGTCATAAATTTTCTCTTGTCGACACGTCACGATTTTGGTGAGAAGAACGTGGGCCGTTTTTTGTAATAACTCGCTTTGCCGACACACAGTGTCCGAGTTTTGTTTGGGTATTTGGTGAAAGTTTTTTGAGACTCGTATGGTGGCCTGAAGGTCCGAGTCGTTTTGGTGAAAACAGTGACAATTTGTGAATTTGTGCTGTGACGGGCCGCGGAACCCCATGGCACCAGCCCGCAGAACGTGCGGCAGCTTGGGAGACTTGATTTAACTTGACTGACCTTTGACGGATACCAGACAGACTTGACAAGATATCGCGTCGATGGGAACGGGTAAGCTAAGCTCCACATTTTAGTATAAAATGTTGGCACTTTTGATAGCCAGTACTGGCATATATATTGGACCCGCGAGACCGCGACCAGTTCCTAGAATTAGGCGAGGACTGAACAGTGGCGTTACATAAATAAAAATACAAAATATTTTATTTGTTAAACATAGGTATGTAGGTACATCGGCGTTTAAGTTTGTATCACCACTATGTCTTGCCAGTTAAGGCATACAAATAGCCACAAAATAGCATGCAGCATGCACTTACACACTAAATATAAAATCGTTAATTATGCTATCATTTGCTTATGTTATGCTAGGATCATTTAAATATTCTTGTAAGTATGGAATAGTATGCTTTGGCAGCTAGAAATTTAAACAATGCTTTTTTAAATAAATGAGGGTAATGGAGTTTCAAAATAGCTATTGGCAATTTGTTAAAAATTCTAGGCGCCATTCCTCATATATGCTTTTTGAAAGTAGGGCAGTTTTGTATGGTCCATAGTTTATCTTACCCTGCATACGGGCACTATTAAAGCTCGAGAACTGGTTACTGTTCTGTTTAACATACATTGCTGTTTCATAAATATAGAGTGATGGGAATGTCAAGATATTTAATCTGATAAAAATAGGGTTTATATGATTCGCAGGGGTGTAGGCTGCAAACGGATCTGATACATTTCTTCTGACCTTTGAATACTAGGTCTCTATCTGTAGAGTTGCCCCAAAATATTATACCGTACCTTGGTGTAGATGTAACATAGGCATGATAAGATGTCCGGACTGCAGATTGGCTAACTTTTAAAAAGTGGTTGATTTGACTATCAGTCAACATAGACAAAGTTGAAAATGTACTAAGCGACCAAGCTAAGAATGCACCTCGCGTCGAATAAGGTACACTGAGCGAGATGCATTCTTAGCTTGGTCTCCCGACCATAACGAGGGATATAACTAGCAGTAGAACTCGCGATCCTGCCTTTTTAACCGACTTCAAAAAAGGAGGGGGTTCTCAATTCATCTGTTTTTTTTTAACCGACTTAAAAAAAGGAGGACGTTCTCAATTCGTCTGTATGTTTTATTTTATTTTATGTTTTACGCGATAACTCGGTAATTTATGAATAGATTTGAAAAATTATTTCTTTGTTTGAAAGCATATACTTCCAGATTGGTCCCGAGAGGTTGTAGTAGTAGGGGAGGGGAGAGTTGGATTGGATTGCATTGACCTGATTTGACTGGACTTGACCTAATTTGACTTGATAACATTTTTTTTGGTCACAAAATTTGACGAGAATCGGTTTAGAAGTGCGACCTGTAGAGGAGAACAGCCGGATAGACGCCGAACATACGAAACAATTTTGCCTAAGCGTTCTACTTATACTCTATTATTAGTGAGTTTGTAAATATGAAAGTAATAAATTGTAATGGTTATTAATAAAATAATATAGAATAAAAAAGCCTTTTAATTCCACACATTGACACTATATATGTATAAGTTAATCTAGTTATTCTATTAATATAAAACCTAATTTATCTTATTAACTACTTTGGTGGACCTCTTCGCGAGTAAAGGCAAATGTTAATTAACTAGGTCAACCAATTAAAGGTAACGGTAGAAAGTAAGTGCCCACAATCTTGACGCGAACATCAAAAACCGCCCCCCTGTATAGTAGGTAAGTATTTCAATTCATTTGTACGTACAGTCAAGGTCACCAATATGTATATACCCAAAGTTGCAAAAATATGTATCATCGTCATCATATCAGCCGAAAGACGTCCACTGCTGGACATAGGCCTCCCGCAAAGAGTGCCACAATGGCCGGTCCTGCGCCACCCGCATCCAGCGGACTCCCGCGACCTTTACCAGGTCATCAGTCCACCTTGTCGGGGGGCTTACCCACGCTTCCGTTACGTGGTCGCCACTCGAGAACCTTTCCGCCCCAACGGCCATCGGTTCTACGTGCAATGTGCCCCGCCCACTGCCACTTAAGTTCAGCAATTCGGAGGGCTATATCGGTTACCTTGGTTCTGCTGCGGATAGCTTCATTTCTGATGCAATCGCGCAGAGAAACTCCCAGCATAGCCCTCTCCATTGCCCTTTGAGTGACTTTGAGCCTTCTTATGAGGCCCATAGTAAGCGACCACGTTTCCGTGCCATATGTCATCACTGGCAACACACACTGGTCAAAGACTCTCGTCTTGAGACACTGCGGAATATTGGACGAAAAGATGTGCCGTAGCTTCCCGAATGCTGCCCAGCCGAGTCGGATTCGACGATTGACCTCTTTCTCAAAGTTGGACCTACCTAACTGGACATTCTGTCCTAGGTATACGTAATCGTCTACAACTTCGAGCGTAAAGTGTCCGATTGAAATGGGAGGTTGGTACTACATGTAAACAACAACCTTACTTCCGTAGTAATAACTGTAATAAGGTCTGTATACAAAATTTCTGTAAGTTTGTGGTTTATTCATATTGGTGACCTTGACTGTACCTACATAGTGTGTCTGTACAAACACTAATATAAAATTATGACCAACTTATCGTCGAGCAGTAATTATAACTGCATTATGAATTCCTGCTTCCGCCATATAATTGGCATTTGTAACATTTTGTTATCACTATGCGATTTAAAAATAACATTACATTGCTGCTAATTGGAATTACCTAATTGGTAACACGCAGTCAGCGTTTGATAATAATGTGCATTATATATATATACTAATGTCCCTGTTGTTTTTTTTAATAAACTGGATTAAAAACGGATTTTTAAGGGGACACACAAAAATTTGGAGGAGTCATTAAGTAGTCCGAAAGCATCACTATTCCAAAATTACAAAACTCCGAACGCTATCTTCCTCTAAAGGAAACTTTGGACGCAGATGATTTAATAGAATTGTAAACCGGCCAAGTGCGTTCCGGACCACGCATAATGAAGGGTTCCGTACTTCGTCCTTTTACTAGTTAACCCACATTATAAATCATTATCTCATACCGTAAGTTTAAAAAGTCTTATCTTCGCAGGAAAGTCACTGCACTTACATCCTTTTCGTTAAGTAAGGCAGTTTTTCAGCAATAGGTAGTTAAGTACCTAACTCAAAAACCTTTGAACCGATCAAGGTCAAAATAATTTTCGTTGAATGTACCTATTTAAAAAACACTATTTGTCAATTACACATCAATTAGGGTATGTTACGCTGGTTTTATATCCTGAAAGAACAAAAAAATCTTCAGCGGTAAGTTTTTCGGAAAAAATATGCTTTCGGATATAGTCCTCTTCGGCAATTGTCGTGTACCCGATTTATATGTTTATTTAATTATTTAAATTAAATTTTAATCCTTTTTAAGTCTGATAATGTCATTATTAAAATAATTTACTGCTAAAAGTTTCATTTTTGTTACAAGCTTTTATTGCTGACTGTACTTTTCGGTTTACTGTATTGAGACGATTCTAAGGAGCCAAAACTCAACGTGGTTGCGTCGGTTAAACACTGAATTTCCATGGCCACCTTCTGTCTCCATCATCAGATCAGCTCGATGGTACCATTATATTGAATTGTCATCCAAACTTTACTAATACCCGAAATTTCAGCTCAATCGGATAGATAACAGCAAGTGACTGAAAAATTAATTGCAAATTTTGACTGACACCTTACTTACATACCTACCTACAGATCAAGTTAATATAAAGCTTGTAAAAAGAAAAAAAAAACATGCAAGAAAAGATAGGTATATTTTTTTATTAGAAAGCTTTTTTTAATGTTTGCGTCACAATGAGGTTTTCTAAGTCAATTGACAGTGGTGCCATCCGTAAAGAGCTTCCGTATGTGATTTAAGCCTCTCGCAGACTGGCACGGCCTGCGGTTGTGGCGGTCAATACAGACAATACATAATTCGTAGGTACGCTTCCTTTTCCGTGAACTCTATGGGTACTATCCATATTTTTATTGTTATTATGTATGTCTGATTTAAATTCACGGGGTAACCCCGGTCACTTGGAAGGCGTGCGTGGGGATGTCGATCCAACACGTGGAGTCCCTTTGGAGACGAAGACATTGTTATGATTTTTTCAACACACCTGCTCGTAAAGTAGGTCTTATTACAGCGTATTTACACTGATAATGCAGAATATTACCCATGCCGTGACTTTTACATTACATTATCGCACTAGTGCCTTTTCATTACATATCTTTTAACATTTTCATTTTTTATTTTTTTTTCCTCGCAAATGTGTTGAAAAACGTCGTATGAAACACGTGAGCATTGGTCATTACACTTCTCGTCTCCATTAAGCCTTCGCCTTCGGCTCAGGCTTAAAAACCGACTCGAGTGTAATGACCAACTTAGCACACTTGTATCATAACGTACTATTATCCTACTCTCTATATACTTAATACGAATGGTAATTCAAGTCACTAAATACCAGACTACTAACAATATATGGATGTAATTATTGTCCGAAATAAAGATTTAATAATAATAAAACAGTTATTGTCAAATTTACTATGGACCGCCACCGCAAGCCGCGCCAGTGTGATTCAGGCTTTAATCATAACATACCTACTTTTCAACTTCATATCTTCTATCAAATAAACTCAATTTCGAAATTCAAAATTAGAACTGTCCCACGCCATATCTGCCACCCCATATCGCATCAGGCAAGTAAACGAATGAATGAATGGATGAGTGAATGATTGTTTAATGTACCAGAAGTGAGCAAATTCGTTTTTAAACGGCTATCAGCCGGTCATTAAAACGAGCGTGAATGGTACGCACATTTGGAAATGGAATGCTCTCTTATGGGTGTCATTTTGAGGGTAGGGTGACCAGAGATTCGTTTATGTAATATTTTTTAAGTGAGCCGTATTGATTCTAGTGTGGGGGTCAGCATAAAATTAACTGTATTTTATAATATTTTTTGGAAATGGATCAATTTGTATTTGTTTCTTTTATTATAAAGTTAAGCAGTGTAAATAGTGTAATGGCCAGTAGTAGGACAGAAAAGTGTCAGCTGTGACATTTTCATCTACGCGGCACGTTCACAAACTGGGGGCCGATTTTTGACTTCCGAGCGCTCGAAAACGAAATAAACGTAAATCCGATTGTAGTGTCAAAATTGCTGGCACTTACTTTCTACCGATATAATTGAATAGGAGTGGTCAATACAGTTCGTTTTTAAATTTTCTATCCCTATTTCAGAATAGCATTTCATAATTTTTGACAGTTTTCGAGCGAAAGAGTCGAGCGCTCGAAAGTCAAAAATCGGTCCCCTGGGCGTATTCTTCAGTAGGTAGGTACGTCCTGGTGTGCTATATATAGTTCATCAACATCGTGTTTTAGAAATATTGAGGTGTTTCATTGTTAGACAGGGCACCCTATATAGGCTGAAGATGATGTAGCAGCATTTTTTTTACGAATTATGAACCCAATAAATTATCAGCATAATCAGGCGCGGCTCACTCACGATTTCGATTTTGATTCATCGCTACAAGTACATGCTGGTTGCCCGTCTGAAGGGTACTATTCAGTGGCTGCCACGCTGTGTGTGCATCGGATCGCACGCGCACGCTACTTATCGCGGACAAGCTTACGTAAATATATCGCAAGTGAACAAGCTTACGTAAATATATCGCAAGTGAACGTGCCGCCGCATTCGTCTGTTTGTGTAATGCATTGTTTCTGTTGAAATGAATAAAAATACATACACATAAAAAGAGATATTATCTTTTATATATTTGTATGGCAGCGGGTTGCAAAAACAATGATAAAACTTCTAATCACGCATTTTTCTATTTCCTGGCACGCCCGAAGGATGCTGAGAGGTAAGAAAATGAACAAAATAGATAATAAGTAGGTACTGAATATTAATAAAAGAGATACTATAGGTGTATGTACTTCCATGGGTGGGCCAAAAATTCTTGCACTTTTGAAACTTTGATGAAAATAAAACCATGAAAGTTAATTTCCTGATAATTTAATTTTTGTGACTAACATCTAATGCAATTTATTTTTTGGAAATAATATCTTTGAGATGACGTCCCATCTCGTCGCTGGTCCTCCTGCAAACGACTACGCAGATTTTGGGAAACTCGCTGACACATGCTGCGCGGTATCTCGGCTATCTCATCGCGGATGTTTTGCTTGAGTTTGGATATTGTCTTCGGTTTGTTAACTTAGAACTTGACTTTATAAATATCCCCCTACGAAAAAATCGGCAGGAGTGAGATCCGGGCTTCCTCCTAAATAGGCGGCAAACGGTTACATACAAATTGTTGTTTTAATAAAACTGTTTTACACAAAATGCTCGTTGTTGATCAGTAAAACGCTTTATTGCAAATAAAACTGCATAAAGTAATGTAAAATTTCCCACCACTCAAAAACTATATAATTTATTATTATACTAGATATTCAGTGTTGCCAATTGCAAAAAATTATGGCCCATCTTGTATAACACTGTATGAATCAAGTAATACTCAGAACATTTTTTTTTGTTTAAGTACCTATGTATGTTGATTATATTTGATATAGTAAAGTATAGTAAAGTATACCTACTTACTAAAACAACAACTTCGTATGCCTATAAAGGGTACGTCATTGTCATAGAGGTTCTTATAATATTAGATGTCACCTTTGTGATATTACCAGTGATGAATTTTGATTCATATCATAAATCATAACTAACGCCGTAGTCGCCGTACTATCCCTATTTTTCTATTCCTTACGTTGCATGGTAACGTAACGCGTTCGTTGCATTCTTTTATTTGATTATACATATTAAAATGTTTAGCATCAACATTTTGCATTACTGTGGGTTGCAGCAAAGCGAATAAAATGTGGCCTGGCGGTCTTGCTGTTATTCAATTCGTCCAAATTGTGAGATTTACTATTTTAGAGATAAATAATGAAATAATGTATATAATGTATGAAGAATATACATTTATTGCTCTCTATATTGAATGCAAGAAATAAATGGGCCATACATTATTATTTTATTTGTAGTCGTTGACAGCCCTCACTATCGGCGACGCGGCGAGTAAGCCAATTCATTTTCTTCACCGTTCGTACACAGCCTTAACGTTCCGTTTGGCTTGCGCTGGAGTCGACGACGTCAGAGGGCCATAAATCATAGGGTTTTGGCTAAGAAAAAAGCGGTTTTTGTAAAGATCAAAGGAGTATGCCTTCTGTTCTTGTATTATTATCTATTCTGTGGCATAATTTAAATGAAGATGAAATTGAATATACTGCATTTTATTTTTGTTTGACAATTGCTTACATACAAAATTAAGAACACAAGTTTATTATGAAGCCAAATAGTTACGTTCGTAATCAGTAAACTGTCAACACTACTCAATTTAACTAATTAAGGTACCACACCTAACCTAACCAATTTTTTGATTCTCATTAAATGACAAAACGAGTTGACTTTGCGAGTTCGTTTCGTAAACTCACTGACGTGTTTTAGGGATTTTATCAAATCGCTAAAAAAATCTGGTGAAATGAAAAAACCGGCCAAGTGCGAGTCGGACTCGCGCACGAAGGATTCCGTACCATTATCTTTAAAAAACTATTTTATTCAGTGTTTTTAGTATTTGTTGTTATAGCGGCAACAGAAAATATACATCATCTGTGAAAATTTCAGCTGGAACTATGACGGTATCAGTGACATACAGCCTGGTGACAGACAGACGGACGAACGGACGGACGGACGGACAGACGGACGAACGGATGGATGGACGGACGAACGGACGGACGGACGGACGGACGGACAAAGGAGTCTTAGTAATAGGGTTCCGTTTTACTCTTTGAGTACGGAACCCTAAAAACGAGTGGCTTTTTTGGCTTTTTTCGTCATTTCACTAAACAGATTCAGGGATTTGAACAAATGTCAGATTTTTTACTGGGCAAATGATAAAACGGATTTGCCATTTTAACATGCTACAATGCATTTGTTCAAAGCTTTGTTTTGGCCATTTCCCTGCGACATATTATTCGCGATATATATTTCTCACGAACAAAGTTTCACCAAACGTAAAGAAGAAACTACAAAAAATCCTCGTGTTGCTCAAAATATTGGTTACCCTACATCGGGAGTATATTAAGCACTCTCAATAATAGCTCCGTTTACAATAGACCGGCGTTTGGCGGCACACTGAAGTCAAACGGGTGTTTGGACATCTGGCTCCTCGATGATCCCAAGTCGTGGGCACCCTATCCGTCGTATTCGCTAAGTCATTTCGCTTCTTAAGAATGCGGTTGGAACTGTCATTATTGTCATTCATTTCATTCATTCGTTCGAATTTTGAAACTTATTAGGTGATTTGTTTAATGTTAGTTTATTGTGATTCAATGGATAACACTCGTTTTTAAGAGCGTTTTAGAAACGAAAGGTACAAACACATAAATTATGTCTGTGGTTTTCAGAAAAAGGAAGAATCATGCTTGTTGTATGATTAATTCTATCATATATGTCTTATACTGAGAACAGATATCGTCTTTCAATTAGATTTTTTGATATTTATTCGATGTGGTTTATCAGAGTTGGTTTGATATTCTAAGTAGGTAAAGTTTTTAGAACTAGAGTCAACTACTACTACTAAATAAAAAATAAGACTACTAAAATTATTATGTAGGTACCCAACTTGATTAAATATCGCATGATTATAATTTATTGATACATATTAACATTATTTAAAATAAAATGTGAATAATAATTATAAATGAACGAATTAATGAAAAACGTTAATGTAACAAATAATAAATTTACTTAATCATAAAGCTTCACAATCGTGTTCGTATTTCGTATCTTTCTTTTCATATTATACTGGTTTAAAAATCAAGTATCATAATCAGAATAAACACACATAA
The DNA here is from genome assembly GCA_963854355.1 of Epinotia brunnichana. NCBI lineage: Eukaryota > Metazoa > Arthropoda > Insecta > Lepidoptera > Tortricidae > Epinotia > Epinotia brunnichana. The sequence goes on from OY977957.1 coordinate 11,845,195, forward strand.
TTCTAAACTTGTAAACATTAACACCGACTCCCAACAGAAATTTGAACAAGCGTAATCACACGATCACTTTAAACACTTCGATTATGATATTAAACGACCAGCGTAACCTGAGCTCCCGCCATAGTACAAAAACCCCTTTACATATGAGACCAATTCAAGTTTAACAGGGCGGGGTAGCACTTCTTATACTGGTTTTGGGGAAAGACCCCCACAGTTGGAAACCCTATCGACTCCTTACTCATTGCGGCTCATAATAGACGCAGCCGCCAGCGAAATTTTGAGCTTTATCTCAATGGCATAAGGTTGTTTTTAGACTGAGTAAGATTGTTCAGGTACAAGGTTCAGAAGTGGGACAGCTATTAAGTGATGGGTAATTTAGGAATACATAAAGTACATAATAGGACCCTTGGCGTGGCTTAATGAGGTGGAAACGGGGCCGTTTGAGTTAATGTTTGTTCAATCGATCCCGGAGCATTGGATATTTAATTTCATTAGGTAATTTGGAATCCGATTAATATTAAGAGCGTGTTACATATGTAGTTAACAGTTAAGCGTGATGGCGATGAAATGATGGCCGATTATAAAGACAGTTGACGACGGAGGAAAATATTATTTAATAAAGTAAATAGTGTAAAACTATACACATGTCATGAAAAAGCATTTAGGTGTGCTTTTTAATGACTTGTAGTAAGTTAAGTAATTATTCTAAATTTCGTTGCGTGATATGGTAAATAACCACAGATGTATGAATATAAGGAGATCGGACATGGCGGCCGATTTGTATATTAGAGTGAGCCTGTCGCAAGTACATTAACCCACACAACGCCCAAGTAATTGACAAGACAAAGCACGCACACATCTAAAACACACACACTTGTATACCTACACGCTTATTATTATCATATCAGGCATTTTGGGAAAAAACGTAATATTCTCTGCGATCAGCACGCGTGCACAGTATGGCAGTGTATGCCCATTGAGCATACAGCTGCGACACGGCCGCCGGCGGCTTGTCCTCTCTCTAGTATTCTATGCTCTGAGTAAATAACAGTTACTAATTAAATAATAAATTCGATTTGAAATAAAGTAACAAATACGAGTAGGTGTTATAAATCGTCCAATTCACGAGGAGGGGAATTACAAAAAAAATGGCCGATTAAGGTTAACTAAAGTGATGTTTAAGTCACGTCTAACGTGTCGGTTTTGTTACTAAACGTAGGCGATTGACATTGACTGTCGGTTTTGTTACTATCCTTAACTGTCCGTTTAAGGGTGCAAAAATAATGAATATCCCCAGGAATCACTTTGTTGTAACTGGCCAACACCCTTTAACTTAGTCGTTTCACTGCGGTAGTTATGCGGTGCCGAAGGGGTGAAAGAGACAGTGAAACGGGCACCAGATTGAACTTTAACATCATACACACCCTCAGGCACTATTGGCAAAACCCGACGTAGTTAAACTATAGTCCGCTTACTAGCAGTGTTTTGTCCATATCTTAGAAAGAAGAGGGATGTTTTTAGTGAATGTAACGATCTATACAATGTGGAATGTCACATCTCACGTCAGACGTAGAATAACGCAAACTCGACTATGGTAAGTGCCCAAATAAAATACTAACAAAACCCAAGAACAACGCGCTAAATACTCAGCTAAAAACTCGTGCAAGTCCACGTCAAATACTTAACACTAAATACACAATAACAATAAAAAATTTTGTAGAGCATGAAATAGTATGTTCTTTAAAAAATAATGTTTTAAACTTGAATTTTGCTACAAGGTATCTAAAATCTCAACGTTTGAAATTCCATACTCAATAGTAATTAGTTTTGATAGATACTATGATTTTTTACCAAAATTTCGATATTATTCTGCGGGCGAAACAAAATGTTGGGTTCGGACAGGGAAAGCTTTACAGCGAATTCAAAACGCATGTGCACGTTTTTGTTTTCCCGTCCCGCGACGTGCCCATATTACTCCGTTCTTAAATCGATACGATTTAATGAACATGAAGTCGCGTAGACATCTCCATTTCGCCACATTACTCTTAGGGGTGATTTAAAATAAAGTACCAGCTTACCTTTTTGAGAAACTAAACTTCTCTCAGCGCGCTGTAAGACACGCATCACGACTTGCAAGTCATCCACACCGCAAGGTTGCCTTTCGTGGTAGCTTTCGTTTTGCTGCCACCAAGTGTTGGAATTACTTGCCACCACCAATACGAACTCCAATACAGTCGCTTTTTTAAAATGTCCCTCTGAATTTTTTTGATCATAAGCAGAAAATGTAGTACCTACTTAGGCAACCGTGCACACATCCACATTATACACCCGCGCACTTTCATCTGCTCACTCACACAAATACATACTCACACACAGCCTAATTTATATCTGTAAGTTCGCTATCTATTAATAGTACATTTTACAACTAGTGTGAAAAGAATGTCTTTTTACCACTAGTACCGAGGTATCTTGCCACGAGCTGAAAGCGAGTGGCAAGACTCGGTACGAGTGGTAAAAGACATTTCACACGTGTTGTAAACGACGTTTTTTTAATACAATTGCGAAAAAATTATAAATTAATATATCATTGCGATAAAATATGCTTGCTTCGAAGTTATTTTTGAACGAACCCATATTTTACAAATGACACTGACAGTGACAACATACTATTGGAAACAGCGCCATCGGCCTCGAGTTGAGAAACTAAATTGACACTTGGCAGTTGACGACGACGATTTTTAGGAAAGTAAATATTTCATACATAGATACCTAAGACAGAGTAGGCTATAAAATGCAAATTCTTAATATTTTTTCGTCATTTATATATTAATGAATACTTTAAATAAATACTCCTAGTATTCGTAAGCGTTTTTAATTTCATAATTTCCAAGTAAAAAATCTAATATAAAATTACTGCGTTTCGAAAGTATAGTTTGGAACTAAAAAGTAAAAAGCACTAGTTCGAGAAATTGAGCTTCTCGTACGCTACGCAGCCACAAAAAGTACCACTTTTTGAGCAACTGTATTATAGTAGATTGTACAACAAGTGCATAAAACGCACCATTTTACTCGAGACGTTTATCCATCCGAGCGAGCTTGCGAGCGAGGATAGATATAAAGTCGAGTGTAAAATGGGTTTTATGGACGAGTTGTACACTCTACTTTTCACTTCGATTGCGAGGAAATGAAACAGCAACAATATAAAAAATAATAAATGAGACGAAATACAAATTATAAGTTTATTTCATGAAGTTTTATTGTGTACTTTGGCTGTTGGTATCTTTGCCTTGGTCTTAGAATACGAACGAAACGAAATAAAATAAAGAGGTTGTTGTATGAAGTTAAAGATGTTCGTGTGGCTGTTGCAGCGATTGCCTTGGTCTTCGACGAAGATTTTACTTTATGCTCTAGAGCATAAAAAGCGACTTTATGTCGCCTACGCACGACATAAAGACGAACTTTTAGAGCATGAGAAGTGAAAAAAAAAATTATGTACCTACACATTAGAGCTTAAGCGTTAAAGAAGAAATTTTTAATTTAATATGTTTGTTTTTGTTTTGGTTTTTTTTTGGTATGTTCTGTTTGGTTTAAAGATTTTGTGTTTCTTTTATATTAGGTATAAGTATAATGTACTTTTATCTCAGTGCAGCAGTGCTATGCCATCTAGCCCAAATAATGGCTACTCTGAAAATCAGCGTCACGGAATGTTTCCTCGCTCCGTGACATATCTTTGGTAACATCAAGCTGAGTGCAAGCCTTTTAGTGCAAATTCCTTAAACATATATATATTAGGTAAGTTACGTTTTGTTGTATAGTTTTGCACTAATAAACTATAAAGTGCACTAATAAAAAATAAGTAGTTTATATGGTACATCGCGTAAAAAAATATTGTATATTACATATAGGTATATAAAAAACTGGTCATATAAACCACCCCTAGTCCCCTCCGGGGCAAAAGTAACCTGTTGAATGGCCAAAGACTAAAGTGTGGTTCGTTACGGGATAAAATATGATGGACGAAAGTCGGGAAATTAATGATTACTTTATTATGAAATACATGGGTATTTATAGAGTCTCTGAGGTTCTGTGTGAGTTAGAACTCTGACGTATGTTTTAATGCTAATTGGATAAGATAGAGATAGACATAGTATTATCAGGTTTTATATGCAATATAATAGGTTGGTTGATTATACATTAGATAAAGCATACTTATACCTACAGGAGCAATAAAAGAGAAAAAAAAAACGCTTCATCGTATAGAGAAATAAAAAGAAAGGCAAAATGAAGAATAAGTTGGAAATAACTCCACCGAAAAGAGCCTTATAAATAAGAAGAAGAAGAAAGCATATTGATGGCATGTGTCCGTCACACATGCCTACACTGCAAGACAAACTTTGCACCAGAATAAAATAGTAGATTTTTTGGTCTTGAACTAGCAATCGTAGTACCTATAGGTTTGCGTAATGCTATTAAAATGTGCTAGGTATAATTCTAACACATTAGTACCGATCACTGATATATTCAGGAAAACAACAGAATTTGTTTATTCGGCCTATATTAGTCGCTACTTGGGAATTCCCAGCCTATTATACAAGTACATAATACGAGTATTACTCATAAATGTGTTAATTATTAATTATTTACAGGAAATGAGTGTCACAAATAAAATGCGTGCGTAAGGATGTGGTTAGACTTAGATTGTTAATGAAGTATATTCTGATCAGGCTTTATTCTATTTTTATTACAAACTTTATATTAACTTGACCTGTTCGTATCTAAGTACCTATGTAAATATGTAAGTTGTCCGTCAAAATTTGCAATCCATTTTTCAGTCCCTTGCCATTATCCGATTGAGCTGAAATTTTGGGTATATTAGTATAGTTTGGATGACGATTCAATATTATGGTACTATCGAGCTGATCTGATGATGGAGACAGAAGGTGGCCATGGGAATTCAATATTTAACCGACGTAACCCCGTTGAGTTTGGGCGTCTCAATGAGTAGTTGATGATGGTATACAGAAAAGTACAGTCGGCAATAAAAGGTTGTGCCAAAAATGAAATTTTAGACAGAAACTTATTATTAGTTTTATGCCTATACTAGCTGCCACGTGCTGCTTCGCCTGCATTTTACCTACTGAGAAACCTATTCAGAGACGCGAGATAGAATAGCTTAAGTCCATCTTGAAGGTCTATCAACACGGTATTTTTTAATTCGTGATCAGAAAACAATTTTTCTAATTCAGTAATTGATGCCTAGCATGATTAACTCGCTGTTACCTAAAACAAAGGTTTTTTCCTGAATATAACGGAATTTGGAATTTCTTTTTAATTTATAATCATTGTCATAACGTTAGTTTATAAATATTTATGAAACTAAAACCTCCTTGAAAAATTCGTTTCAAACCTAACCAAAAACCCTTGTGTCCAATAATTAAATTAAGAGTAATGCCTGTTGTGCACTTGTAAGTTCAGTGCAAGTACTACTCACATAAGTCGTCTATGTAAGCAATATTTGTACTGAACTTACGTAAGTAACTTACATGTGTAAAGGCCGCCTAATAAACTGACGATTGTCACATGCAGGACAAGTATATGATAGAGTTTATTGACGTAAGACCTATCTCCCGCCAAAGTGAAAATTTGGCGTGTAAGTATGTAATATCTACATTATCTACTTACTTACCATCAAAAAATGTAGGGTGACCAATGACTAACTAATCTTAACACTAATATTCAGTGGATATTAGTGTTAAGATTAGGTAGCATTAAATTTAATGAACTAAAAGTACTTTAAAGTGAACGACCTCATTAATATCGGTTTTAGTTGGTTATTTATCAATATTATTTGACTCCTGTAGATCGATCACGTAACGCATTGTACGTTAATGTGAAATTTTATATGAAAAAATGACAGTTAAACGGCCTAATGCGCATTCAAAGCGTAACGTGGTTAACGTAACGTAAACCTCTGATCGCGTCTGATCACGGATTAAAAATCACCATGTATATTTTATATTACTATACTATATTATATATTTCGTCCAATATTCCGCAGTGTCTCAAGACGAGAGTCTTTGACCAGTGTGTGTTGCCAGTGATGACATATGGCACGGAAACGTGGTCGCTTACAATGGGTATCGTAAGAAGGCTCAAAGTCACTCAAAGGGATATGCTGGGAGTTTCTCTGCGCGATCGCATCAGAAATGAGGCTATCCGCAGCAGAACCAAGGTACCGATATAGCCCTCTGAATTGCTAAACTTAAGTGGCAGTGGGCAGCACATTGCACGTAGAACCGATGGCCGTTGGGGCGGAAAGGTTCTCGAGTGGCGACCACGTACCGGAAGGCGAAGAATATTTTGCGAATCCCCTAATTCTAGGGCGATGAAATATTATTTAATAAAGTAAATAGTGTAAAACTATACACATGTCATGAAAAAGCATTTAGGTGTGCTTTTTCATGACTTGTAGTAAGTTAAGTAATTATTCTAAATTTCGTTGCGTGATATGGTAAATAACCACAGATGTATGAATATAAGGAGATCGGACATGGCGGCCGATTTGTATATTAGAGTGAGCCTGTCGCAAGTACATTAACCCACACAACGCCCAAGTAATTGACAAGACAAAGCACGCACACATCTAAAACACACACACTTGTATACCTACACGCTTATTATTATCATATCAGGCATTTTGGGAAAAAACGTAATATTCTCTGCGATCAGCACGCGTGCACAGTATGGCAGTGTATGCCCATTGAGCATACAGCTGCGACACGGCCGCCGGCGGCTTGTCCTCTCTCTAGTATTCTATGCTCTGAGTAAATAACAGTTACTAATTAAATAATAAATTCGATTTGAAATAAAGTAACAAATACGAGTAGGTGTTATAAATCGTCCAATTCACGAGGAGGGGAATTACAAAAAAAATGGCCGATTAAGGTTAACTAAAGTGATGTTTAAGTCACGTCTAACGTGTCGGTTTTGTTACTAAACGTAGGCGATTGACATTGACTGTCGGTTTTGTTACTATCCTTAACTGTCCGTTTAAGGGTGCAAAAATAATGAATATCCCCAGGAATCACTTTGTTGTAACTGGCCAACACCTTTTAACTTAGTCGTTTCACTGCGGTAGTTATGCGGTGCCGAAGGGGTGAAAGAGACAGTGAAACGGGCACCAGATTGAACTTTAACATCATACACACCCTCAGGCACTATTGGCAAAACCCGACGTAGTTAAACTATAGTCCGCTTACTAGCAGTGTTTTGTCCATATCTTAGAAAGAAGAGGGATGTTTTTAGTGAATGTAACGATCTATACAATGTGGAATGTCACATCTCACGTCAGACGTAGAATAACGCAAACTCGACTATGGTAAGTGCCCAAATAAAATACTAACAAAACCCAAGAACAACGCGCTAAATACTCAGCTAAAAACTCGTGCAAGTCCACGTCAAATACTTAACACTAAATACACAATAACAATAAAAAATTTTGTAGAGCATGAAATAGTATGTTCTTTAAAAAATAATGTTTTAAACTTGAATTTTGCTACAAGGTATCTAAAATCTCAACGTTTGAAATTCCATACTCAATAGTAATTAGTTTTGATAGATACTATGATTTTTTACCAAAATTTCGATATTATTCTGCGGGCGAAACAAAATGTTGGGTTCGGACAGGGAAAGCTTTACAGCGAATTCAAAACGCATGTGCACGTTTTTGTTTTCCCGTCCCGCGACGTGCCCATATTACTCCGTTCTTAAATCGATACGATTTAATGAACATGAAGTCGCGTAGACATCTCCATTTCGCCACATTACTCTTAGGGGTGATTTAAAATAAAGTACCAGCTTACCTTTTTGAGAAACTAAACTTCTCTCAGCGCGCTGTAAGACACGCATCACGACTTGCAAGTCATCCACACCGCAAGGTTGCCTTTCGTGGTAGCTTTCGTTTTGCTGCCACCAAGTGTTGGAATTACTTGCCACCACCAATACGAACTCCAATACAGTCGCTTTTTTAAAATGTCCCTCTGAATTTTTTTGATCATAAGCAGAAAATGTAGTACCTACTTAGGCAACCGTGCACACATCCACATTATACACCCGCGCACTTTCATCTGCTCACTCACACAAATACATACTCACACACAGCCTAATTTATATCTGTAAGTTCGCTATCTATTAATAGTACATTTTACAACTAGTGTGAAAAGAATGTCTTTTTACCACTAGTACCGAGGTATCTTGCCACGAGCTGAAAGCGAGTGGCAAGACTCGGTACGAGTGGTAAAAGACATTTCACACGTGTTGTAAACGACGTTTTTTTAATACAATTGCGAAAAAATTATAAATTAATATATCATTGCGATAAAATATGCTTGCTTCGAAGTTATTTTTGAACGAACCCATATTTTACAAATGACACTGACAGTGACAACATACTATTGGAAACAGCGCCATCGGCCTCGAGTTGAGAAACTAAATTGACACTTGGCAGTTGACGACGACGATTTTTAGGAAAGTAAATATTTCATACATAGATACCTAAGACAGAGTAGGCTATAAAATGCAAATTCTTAATATTTTTTCGTCATTTATATATTAATGAATACTTTAAATAAATACTCCTAGTATTCGTAAGCGTTTTTAATTTCATAATTTCCAAGTAAAAAATCTAATATAAAATTACTGCGTTTCGAAAGTATAGTTTGGAACTAAAAAGTAAAAAGCACTAGTTCGAGAAATTGAGCTTCTCGTACGCTACGCAGCCACAAAAAGTACCACTTTTTGAGCAACTGTATTATAGTAGATTGTACAACAAGTGCATAAAACGCACCATTTTACTCGAGACGTTTATCCATCCGAGCGAGCTTGCGAGCGAGGATAGATATAAAGTCGAGTGTAAAATGGGTTTTATGGACGAGTTGTACACTCTACTTTTCACTTCGATTGCGAGGAAATGAAACAGCAACAATATAAAAAATAATAAATGAGACGAAATACAAATTATAAGTTTATTTCATGAAGTTTTATTGTGTACTTTGGCTGTTGGTATCTTTGCCTTGGTCTTAGAATACGAACGAAACGAAATAAAATAAAGAGGTTGTTGTATGAAGTTAAAGATGTTCGTGTGGCTGTTGCAGCGATTGCCTTGGTCTTCGACGAAGATTTTACTTTATGCTCTAGAGCATAAAAAGCGACTTTATGTCGCCTACGCACGACATAAAGACGAACTTTTAGAGCATGAGAAGTGAAAAAAAAAATTATGTACCTACACATTAGAGCTTAAGCGTTAAAGAAGAAATTTTTAATTTAATATGTTTGTTTTTGTTTTGGTTTTTTTTTGGTATGTTCTGTTTGGTTTAAAGATTTTGTGTTTCTTTTATATTAGGTATAAGTATAATGTACTTTTATCTCAGTGCAGCAGTGCTATGCCATCTAGCCCAAATAATGGCTACTCTGAAAATCAGCGTCACGGAATGTTTCCTCGCTCCGTGACATATCTTTGGTAACATCAAGCTGAGTGCAAGCCTTTTAGTGCAAATTCCTTAAACATATATATATTAGGTAAGTTACGTTTTGTTGTATAGTTTTGCACTAATAAACTATAAAGTGCACTAATAAAAAATAAGTAGTTTATATGGTACATCGCGTAAAAAAATATTGTATATTACATATAGGTATATAAAAAACTGGTCATATAAACCACCCCTAGTCCCCTCCGGGGCAAAAGTAACCTGTTGAATGGCCAAAGACTAAAGTGTGGTTCGTTACGGGATAAAATATGATGGACGAAAGTCGGGAAATTAATGATTACTTTATTATGAAATACATGGGTATTTATAGAGTCTCTGAGGTTCTGTGTGAGTTAGAACTCTGACGTATGTTTTAATGCTAATTGGATAAGATAGAGATAGACATAGTATTATCAGGTTTTATATGCAATATAATAGGTTGGTTGATTATACATTAGATAAAGCATACTTATACCTACAGGAGCAATAAAAGAGAAAAAAAAAACGCTTCATCGTATAGAGAAATAAAAAGAAAGGCAAAATGAAGAATAAGTTGGAAATAACTCCACCGAAAAGAGCCTTATAAATAAGAAGAAGAAGAAAGCATATTGATGGCATGTGTCCGTCACACATGCCTACACTGCAAGACAAACTTTGCACCAGAATAAAATAGTAGATTTTTTGGTCTTGAACTAGCAATCGTAGTACCTATAGGTTTGCGTAATGCTATTAAAATGTGCTAGGTATAATTCTAACACATTAGTACCGATCACTGATATATTCAGGAAAACAACAGAATTTGTTTATTCGGCCTATATTAGTCGCTACTTGGGAATTCCCAGCCTATTATACAAGTACATAATACGAGTATTACTCATAAATGTGTTAATTATTAATTATTTACAGGAAATGAGTGTCACAAATAAAATGCGTGCGTAAGGATGTGGTTAGACTTAGATTGTTAATGAAGTATATTCTGATCAGGCTTTATTCTATTTTTATTACAAACTTTATATTAACTTGACCTGTTCGTATCTAAGTACCTATGTAAATATGTAAGTTGTCCGTCAAAATTTGCAATCCATTTTTCAGTCCCTTGCCATTATCCGATTGAGCTGAAATTTTGGGTATATTAGTATAGTTTGGATGACGATTCAATATTATGGTACTATCGAGCTGATCTGATGATGGAGACAGAAGGTGGCCATGGGAATTCAATATTTAACCGACGTAACCCCGTTGAGTTTGGGCGTCTCAATGAGTAGTTGATGATGGTATACAGAAAAGTACAGTCGGCAATAAAAGGTTGTGCCAAAAATGAAATTTTAGACAGAAACTTATTATTAGTTTTATGCCTATACTAGCTGCCACGTGCTGCTTCGCCTGCATTTTACCTACTGAGAAACCTATTCAGAGACGCGAGATAGAATAGCTTAAGTCCATCTTGAAGGTCTATCAACACGGTATTTTTTAATTCGTGATCAGAAAACAATTTTTCTAATTCAGTAATTGATGCCTAGCATGATTAACTCGCTGTTACCTAAAACAAAGGTTTTTTCCTGAATATAACGGAATTTGGAATTTCTTTTTAATTTATAATCATTGTCATAACGTTAGTTTATAAATATTTATGAAACTAAAACCTCCTTGAAAAATTCGTTTCAAACCTAACCAAAAACCCTTGTGTCCAATAATTAAATTAAGAGTAATGCCTGTTGTGCACTTGTAAGTTCAGTGCAAGTACTACTCACATAAGTCGTCTATGTAAGCAATATTTGTACTGAACTTACGTAAGTAACTTACATGTGTAAAGGCCGCCTAATAAACTGACGATTGTCACATGCAGGACAAGTATATGATAGAGTTTATTGACGTAAGACCTATCTCCCGCCAAAGTGAAAATTTGGCGTGTAAGTATGTAATATCTACATTATCTACTTACTTACCATCAAAAAATGTAGGGTGACCAATGACTAACTAATCTTAACACTAATATTCAGTGGATATTAGTGTTAAGATTAGGTAGCATTAAATTTAATGAACTAAAAGTACTTTAAAGTGAACGACCTCATTAATATCGGTTTTAGTTGGTTATTTATCAATATTATTTGACTCCTGTAGATCGATCACGTAACGCATTGTACGTTAATGTGAAATTTTATATGAAAAAATGACAGTTAAACGGCCTAATGCGCATTCAAAGCGTAACGTGGTTAACGTAACGTAAACCTCTGATCGCGTCTGATCACGGATTAAAAATCACCATGTATATTTTATATTACTATACTATATTATATATTTCGTCCAATATTCCGCAGTGTCTCAAGACGAGAGTCTTTGACCAGTGTGTGTTGCCAGTGATGACATATGGCACGGAAACGTGGTCGCTTACAATGGGTATCGTAAGAAGGCTCAAAGTCACTCAAAGGGATATGCTGGGAGTTTCTCTGCGCGATCGCATCAGAAATGAGGCTATCCGCAGCAGAACCAAGGTACCGATATAGCCCTCTGAATTGCTAAACTTAAGTGGCAGTGGGCAGCACATTGCACGTAGAACCGATGGCCGTTGGGGCGGAAAGGTTCTCGAGTGGCGACCACGTACCGGAAGGCGAAGAATATTTTGCGAATCCCCTAATTCTAGGGCGATGAAATATTATTTAATAAAGTAAATAGTGTAAAACTATACACATGTCATGAAAAAGCATTTAGGTGTGCTTTTTCATGACTTGTAGTAAGTTAAGTAATTATTCTAAATTTCGTTGCGTGATATGGTAAATAACCACAGATGTATGAATATAAGGAGATCGGACATGGCGGCCGATTTGTATATTAGAGTGAGCCTGTCGCAAGTACATTAACCCACACAACGCCCAAGTAATTGACAAGACAAAGCACGCACACATCTAAAACACACACACTTGTATACCTACACGCTTATTATTATCATATCAGGCATTTTGGGAAAAAACGTAATATTCTCTGCGATCAGCACGCGTGCACAGTATGGCAGTGTATGCCCATTGAGCATACAGCTGCGACACGGCCGCCGGCGGCTTGTCCTCTCTCTAGTATTCTATGCTCTGAGTAAATAACAGTTACTAATTAAATAATAAATTCGATTTGAAATAAAGTAACAAATACGAGTAGGTGTTATAAATCGTCCAATTCACGAGGAGGGGAATTACAAAAAAAATGGCCGATTAAGGTTAACTAAAGTGATGTTTAAGTCACGTCTAACGTGTCGGTTTTGTTACTAAACGTAGGCGATTGACATTGACTGTCGGTTTTGTTACTATCCTTAACTGTCCGTTTAAGGGTGCAAAAATAATGAATATCCCCAGGAATCACTTTGTTGTAACTGGCCAACACCTTTTAACTTAGTCGTTTCACTGCGGTAGTTATGCGGTGCCGAAGGGGTGAAAGAGACAGTGAAACGGGCACCAGATTGAACTTTAACATCATACACACCCTCAGGCACTATTGGCAAAACCCGACGTAGTTAAACTATAGTCCGCTTACTAGCAGTGTTTTGTCCATATCTTAGAAAGAAGAGGGATGTTTTTAGTGAATTTAACGATCTATACAATGTGGAATGTCACATCTCACGTCAGACGTAGAATAACGCAAACTCGACTATGGTAAGTGCCCAAATAAAACACTAACAAAACCCAAGAACAACGCGCTAAATACTCAGCTAAAAACTCGTGCAAGTCCACGTCAAATACTTAACACTAAATACACGAGCGACTCAGCAAACATCGGCTTGTAAGTAAAAATAAACCCGGCTTGTTAAACTCGAGTCGATCCCTTGCGCAAACATCCGAACAACCAAACACCAGCCTCCCACTTAGGCTCATCACTTAACTCGACCACTCGACTCAGACCCAGCGAGGCTCATACTCTACGATTTCCCTTCTAAACTCATTCGACTTTGCCGCTGATTTAAAAATGCGCCGTTTAATTTTGAATCTTAAAGTGTATGGCTAGAGTTGTTTTTGAGTTGGAGGCTTGCAAAGGATGAGGTTTGGATGCTGCATGCGAAACGGAACGCACCAAACCGGAGAGCTCATTCGCATATGGACGCATTATATCCCCAGCAAATATTAACCGAACAAAGAACGTAACGATTTTTGAATATAGAATAGGTTTTGTAACGTTAGAATTGCAAATAAACGGGGGCGCCACCGGCTTTGAGGATTATGGCAACGGCTGTTTGTTTAAAAATGGAACGCTTTGATATTTCCACATTAGCACCTTTAACTTTTGTGCTTTTAAGGAGGCAGGCGCGTTGTGTGGTCCGGTTGGTGAGCTTTGGACCGATAATGTCTGTTAATCAAGTGTGGACAAAAACAATAATATATGGATATGCATTTTGAGAGTAAGTAACTTTACTTTGGAAAAAAATACTGTTGAAACTTTAGTTGCATAGCTAAGATATAAAGCAAGTCACAAAGTACCTAGGGCATAGAGTAAAATAACACTTAGACAATGAAGTGAATTGAAAGATATTGGAGTGAAAAGCAATAATATGTCATCAGTTTTGTTACAAAGTTATAAATTGTAGCACTCTCGTTTTCATTTCTTATCAGTTGTAGTAAACTATTTAAGCTATACGCGACCAAACAGATGTACCTAGGTACATTATACCAATTTGCATTTCTCCAATTGAACAAGTACCTAATAATTAATAAAATCGCTACTTTACTGTAAATATTATTAACCTACCTTAACTTTACACACACACAACGCCAACAAAATCTAAACATATAATTTACTTAAAAAACCGGCCAAGTGCGAGTTGACCTCGCGCACGAAGGGTTCCGTACCATTATTTATAAAAACGGCAAAAAGATCACGTTTGTTGTATGAGAGCCCCCTTAAATATTAATTTTATTCTGTTTTTTAGTATTTGTTGTTATAGCGGCAACAGAAATACATACATACATACATACATGTCATCACGCCTTTATCCCTAAAAGGGGTAGGCAGAGCACATTAAACTTGTGTTCCAGTGCCACTTTTAGCATAAATGTGGATATAAAAGATCGACAAAATGTGATGTTGCAGTGATAGGTTGCTAGCCCATCGCCCACAACACACTTCAACCCTGTTCCCTTAGTCGACTCTTACGACACCCACGGGAACACAGGGGGTGGTGCTATTCTAACCCGACACCACAGAAATACATCATCTGTGAAAATGTCAACTGTCTAACTACTTATCACGGTTCATGAGATACAGCCTGGTGACCGATGGACAGACAGACGGACAGAGGAGTCTTAGTAATAGGGTCCCGTTTTACCTAATTTATTGAATCAGGCGTTACTTTGCGGATCCCGTTTTACCCTTTGGGTACAGAACCCTAAAAAAACAAAGTTTTAATTTAACCGACTTCAAATCAGTAGCCAAATTGCTTCAAGTTTGCCTATAAAATTGGCAGAGTTTCCTCGATTTTTCCAGGATCCCATAATCAGAACTAGATTTTGGTGACAATGGGACCAATCTGGAAGTATCTCAAACAAGGAAAAAAAGCAAATCGGTTCATAAATTACTGAGTTATTACGCGTAAAAACACAAAAAAAATTGTCGAATTTAATAACCTCCTCCTTTTTTGAAGTAGGTTAAGTTGGATAATGTTATTAAAATAAATAAATTGGATAATAATATAAGATACTGATACTCTGTATAACTTGTATATCATCGGGTGACAAGCAAAACTCACTACCAAAACTGTCACTGCTCTTCAAAACCTCGTATCTCGGTACGTAGTCGATATCGAGATACGCGACCTTTGATTTAAGTAGGTATTTGTTACGAACAAACTTTGATACGAAACTGGGTCCTACACACAGGGTTTCCTATTGATTTGCGTATTGCAACAGTTGATTTCTTGTAGGTACAATAAACATAAAAAAAAAAACAAGTGGCAAAGTAAATCAGCTCGGCTTTTACCATTAAATGTTTAAACACCTAGCCCATACGTCAGAAGTCGTTGCCGAGTACATTGAATTGATAACTGTTAACCAAGTCGATAATTTTATAGTTTGGGAAAGAGTAGGGTCCCACGCCTTATCGGATAATTAAACTTGCTAATGATATTTCGTTTGTTTAGCCGACACCTTCGTAACGTCCACATTTATTCATTACGTTACGTATGGAGAATATAGCTCAGGATTTTTAGATTTAAAAGGCTAAAATTGGGTCCAGAACCAGGGTAAATTTTGTCCGACAGTTAGATTATCATAAAATATTGGACACGTATTTTTTATTTTGTCTATAAACAAAAAAGAAGCGGGTTGTGTCGGAGATACAACCGTTAATTAACTTAAGTGGATACTTCTTTGTTGGCTGTACCCGTAAAATATATATCTGAATTAATTCACTAAAATCTGTATAAGTACAGATGAATCGGTATATATGGCAACATTGACTGACGTAGCTCATTTGACTCGCGATACATTGAAAATGGCGGTCATTTCAGCATTATTTTCATGTCCGCCACATAAACTAAATAACATTTTGTGATTAGCGACTAATGGCAAATAAAGAAGGATTAAAACATGTAACAAACAATTATTTGAAATCAGATTAGGCTTCTCTACAAAAAGTTATTCCGGAAGTCACGTGATACATTTTGAACTGTACCCCTATACAAGAACGCGAGCAAAGAAGTATCCACTTCAAAAATGGTGAAGCCCGTTAAAGTTCCCCGTGACATCACAATATGTACACTTTTTAGCTTAATCTGACGTCACACGGAACTTTAAAGGGCTATACCTATCTCCATATTTTTTTTGTTTCATTGACAAAATAAAAAATATATGTCTAATATTTTTTTATAATCTTTCTAACTGACGGACTAAATTTAATTATTTTTTTTTACGCAGGAAATTACCCAATTGCCTTTATTCAGTATAATTATATAAATAGTAACCTAACCCTTCCCAATTCATCTCCGATTGCGTCTTGAGAAAAAAAATACATTTGGCCTGTGGAAACAGTTTTTTCACTATTAGGTGGTTCGATTGCCATACAAAGCGTTAGGTATTTGACATTCGCAGGCTGACGGCGTGATATTTTAAGAAACTTATGTAACACACTTTCTTCAATTGGCTTCCCATTTGCGCCAAATTCCCCCTTTCCTAGAATAAACTTATATAAACTAGATTAATTTGAGAAAAATAGTTTTCCCAAAATATCACGTCCCAAACCAATTTCTCAAATTAATCTAGTTTATACAAGTTTATTCTAGGAAAGGGGGAATTTGGCGCAAATGTAAAAACAAAAAATAAGTTTCTTAAAATACCACGCCGTTAGCCTGCGAATGTCAAATAACGTTTTGTATGGCAATCGAACCACCATAAGGACCTCTAGTTACCTGTAATATATCAGTGTTGTTTACAAGGTATTTGTTAAAAAGTTCTAAGACTGTGTCGATTACTGATTTACTAGTTACTGACTATAGATAGTCATCTAGGAATAGGATATATACTCATAAAACCCAAAATACCCTAGGTATCACATTTCCCCATCATGGGTATCTATATCTATCAATGTTTTCAGGGTTGTTGCGTGAAATGACCGCAGCGAGCATCTTGATTTAACGTTGAACAAATGAACATATTCTTGGAGAGCTTTCGACAAAATTTAGGAGGTCTTGCCCTATTTTCCATTTACTTATTCATTCATTTATCATCACATCATCATATTTTTATAAGTACTGATATTTGGTACCTACTCCATGGGTTTTTTTTATATAACTAAATTTAGTGTCTTAGAATGTCGATGCAAAATATCATTAAAATAATCTTCGAAAAGATACAGTAACTTTATCATTTATAAAATTATAGTACATTGTTGTAGAGGCTAGAAAGTAAGCAATAGATGGACGAGTTAGTTATTGCACTTTCGGCCGAGGCTTAACATAGTGCTTTTCACGTCTACTGCGAGGAAATTGCAAATAATCATAATTTTAAATCAAAATTAAGTTCCTAATTGAAGATCATAATACTAATCAAAAAACAAAAGAAGCGCGGCACCGCTCGCCGGCGCGGCGGCGCCGCTCCTCCCGCTCGACGCCATGTGATTGGTCGAAGAGCTGTTCAAACTGAACAACCACTATTACAATGACCAACCACTCAAAAATAATCGACCAATCACAGAGTAGAAAGTAAAAAAAGCCGCTAAACACTACATTTTACTTTGCAAATCTACATTGCTTGACTGTTTTTGAATTGTACTACTAAGAACTACTTTCTACTCTCATTTCAATCCATCTTTGGCCATATTTCCGAGCAGTGGCGTGAAAAGTATGGTTTAACGGCGGATATCAGGTTTCTACTCCGTCTAAACTATAACTAATGTGCCATAAATAGGCCAAACAATAGAAAACAATCGACTCGAAGCTTCAATCGATTTTAAAAGCGTGCTCGGGACACGTGCAAAAACGGCCTTTGTTACATACACCTTTTGACTTTCAACAAAAACGCGATGCGAAAAAACGACAATAAACAACAATAAAATT
Organism: Epinotia brunnichana; assembly: GCA_963854355.1. Lineage (NCBI taxonomy): Eukaryota > Metazoa > Arthropoda > Insecta > Lepidoptera > Tortricidae > Epinotia > Epinotia brunnichana. The sequence goes on from OY977957.1 coordinate 11,863,243, forward strand.
ATATCAACAAACAAAACTCTGCCCCACAAAAACATACCATAACTCCTTTTCTTACCAGGTTAAGGTTGATAATCGCTTGGCGTTTGTTTTTCGAGCTGCATAGTATTGTTTGTGAAGTCAATCGAATATGACATCTTAACTTGAAGTCTTAGATAACATTAGTGGCTTCTGAATGCTTGTATGGCATTGAATGGGTCCCATGAGCATCACCCGTTGCTCGGGTGAATGGGTGACGTTTCCAAGAGATCCCATGTTGATAAATACGCGACTAATCTAATTATTTATGGCATCAAAACGCAATGAAATCGGTCGGGACATCTGGTGAGCGCTTTGGGAAAAAATTGTCAAAGGGTTTTTAGACTTTCGACGTTTTTACAAAGGTTTAAAGATTAGATGGTTGGAGAAGTGTGAAGAATTTATTTAACAAAAAGGTTTGGTAGATCATTTTTATTTTGATAAAACCACCTACTTTTTCATTGGACGTTTTAAAGTGAAGATGTTCTTTGTACTTTACAGATAATTTGTAAATTAAGCGTGCCTATGCCAACACAAAAGTGCTAAAATATTTAAAAATGCAAAAAAACAAATATATAGGAGTTAATAAGAGTATTGTAAATTGTATGCTATTATCCCGTATATCCATTCCAAATTGTTTATTGCATAAATCACATTACAATATAATTACTAGGAACAATTAATAGCTAGGTTACCCTGCAAGGGCACAGCAACATACTTAAAACTTTAAAACTAACATGCTTAGAATTTAACATCTTTTAAAGTAAGGGAGAGTGCTAATAAAATATCACTCATTGTATGTATCGTTAAAATACTCAGTTAAATTGTAAATTGCATTTGTTAATTAAGAATGTGTTTAGGTGTTTTTTGAAAAGAGATACTTTCCGATACCGTATCCATCTTAACCTCGAAAAGTGATACTGATAATGATAAACAAGTAAAGTAAAAAAATGTATTCTTAAATTATTTTATTTCTTCCGCAATTTTCATTTAAAAAAAAGTACCTACAGTACTTTTCTGTTGCGGCATTAATCCTGACAACCTAGATCTACCTATACATAAGTACAAATAGGTTACCAAAGACAACAGTCATTTCACGTCATTAATGTGAGTTCCTAGGGACTATCCTGGCACTGTAGCAGGTTCAATTATTAGATTAGATTAGATTAAATTCATTTATTTCATTTTGAAAATTTACATGTCATTTTTATAAGTTAAAATAGCATGAATTCACAAAAAGATCGTCAGAGCATAACAATAATATAAATAGGCAAATACCTACAAATAAATCAAAATACAGTGCAAAATTAAAAAAAAAACAAAATAATGTGTTTCAATGTCAAATTATTAATAAAAACTAGATACAAATTGTCAAAAGTGGAAAAAATATAATAGCTAAAATTCATAATAAAATAATAATTTCATTTTAAAACTAAACATGTCATATTAATCATTAGGTAAGTATATAGATTTCTTGTCGATTAAGTTTCACAAAAAATATATATTTTTTAAAGGACTCTATTATTCGATAAGCAATTAACGATGCTACCTAGTGACCATCTTTACTTTTAGACACAGGACATTCGGAGAATTGTCATCGTCAGGTGACAATTGCCAACTTGGTGGAAAAGTGCAGTGTAAACAGATAAATAGGCGGGTAGAACAAAGGAATATTAAGGCGGAATGTTTTTACGATGACAGCGGGCGACGCACGTTTTATTAGTTCGCCATTTTCTGCCGTACAGGGTGTTACCGAAAGGACTTAGGTTTAGGATAAATTATTCTCCTTGGGACCTATTGCGATTATGATGACAAGTTAGGATTAAGACCGAACTTTAGCTGGCGGACTCACGGAAGTGTGGGGTTTCAGACGGTAGTCCGGGCGGTTCCCGGGAGTCCGCCATACCCGTCCTGGTATGACTGGTGGGTAGACCGAACTTTGTTCGGCGTCCTTCTCCGGAGAAAACTTAATTTCCAGACCTTAGTGACCTAAGTAGATTCTGCCTACATCTGTACAAAAGATTAGAGAAGAGGAAAATTGGTAAAGTTATAGATAAAAAAAATATATATTTGCGGACAATCTTACACATATCGACCTAGTCCCAAACTAATAGTGGTAGTGGTAGGTAGCCGTACAAGCCCAATTTCAAAGAAAAACCGCAAATCTATCAACAGTTTAGCCATTTGGCACACGCATACAAGAGGTCAAAACAATTTTTTTTAACCGCAGATCCTAAAAAAAATTTCCTCAGGAGGGGAGTGCCAAGACATTTTATTTTTTGTTTGGAAAAAAAAGTTTTTTTTTCAGAAACCTATCGTGTGTGGTATCTAATGAAATGGCATTTTGAAGCGATTCTAAAAATATACCACATCATTATATTTCAGCCATTTTTTTTTATTAACACAAAATCAATTTTCGAAACATACCACAAGCCCCTCCTCCAGACACATTATGGCTGATTTTTTTTTAATACAGTATACCACAAATAATGCATGGTATCCTCATTTCTAACCTCAAAATAGCAATTTTGAAAATAACTTCATTAAGTACCTATTTATTTTCTATTTTTTTGTAATATTGAAAAACTATACACATAAAAAATTAAATAAAAAATACTTAACGATATTATTTTCAAAATTGCTTTCTTGGGGATAGGAGATAGGAGTTAGATATCAAGATATAACGTATTATTTGTGATTTACTTGTACAAAAAAAATACTTGCGTATATCGTATCTGAAGGAGTCGACCTTGATATTTTGTGTCAAAAACTAAACAAACTATACCAGCTGATGAAAAGGCGCAGTGAAAGGGTTAAAGAGACTACTACGCATCATTTTATGATTAATATGTACTGTACCTGTACTACAGTTCCACAATTTGAAGTACAGCTGTGTTACTTTGTAATATTGAAAAATTAAAAAAAAATACTTTATGAAGCTATTTTCAAAATTGCTTTTTGAGGTTAGAAATGAGGATATCACGTATTATTTGTGGTATATTGTATTTTTTTTTAAAACCGGCCAAGTGCGAGTCGGACTCGCGCACGAAGGGTTCCGTACCATTATCTATAAAAAACTATTTTATTCTGTGTTTTTAGTATTTGATGTTATAGCGGCAACAGCAATACATCATTTGTGAATTGTGAATTTCACTTGGAACTATCACGGTATCAGTGAGATACAGCCTGGTGACAGACAGACAGACGGACGGACGGACGGACGGACAGCGGAGTCTTAGTAATAGGGTCCCGTTTTACTCTTTGAGTACGGAACCCTAAAAAAATCAGCCGTAATGTGTCTGGAGGAGCCCAAACTTGGTATGTTTCGAAAATTGATTTTGTGTTCATTAAAAAATAATGGCATAAATGTAATGATGTAGTATATTTTTCGAATCGCCTCAAAATTCCCTTTCATTAGAACACACGATAGGTATCTGAAAAAAAAAAACTTTTATTTCTATACAAAAAATAAAATGTTTTGGCACTCCCCTCCTTAGGAAATTTTTTTTAGGAACTGCGTGTCAAAAAAATTGTTTTGACCTCTAGTATGCGTGTGCCAAATGGCTAAACTGTAGATCTTTTTGAGGTTTTTTAAATCGTACGGCTTACATTATAAGCAAAGCTTGATATAAAGTAATCGACCGCTTCTCAACATCAAACTTAATAGTTTGGCGTGTTCACAATTAGAATTTATTATGTTACTTTTTTAGAAAATAAATAACTAAAACAAAACCTGTACTAAAGTTAATCTCATCGTTTACGGGAATCCATTTGCTCATTTATACATATGTCTTTGTCTATTGGTATTTTTAGGGTTCCGTACTCGAAGAGTAAAACGGGACCCTATTACTAAGACTCCGCTGTCCGTCCGTCCGTCCGTCCGTCCGTCCGTCCGTCCGTCCGTCCGTCCGTCCGTCCGTCCGTCCGTCCGTCCGTCTGTCTGTCACCAGGGCTGTTATTCGCTACGCGTTAATGCGGCTCACCCCGCCGGTCACCCGTTACGAAACTAGACCTCTACCTACGCTTAATTATTTACGCATCGCGGTATCAAGGTTTAATTGTGGGTGAGCGTTGAGGTGAGCTTAAAACCAGTTACCTACAGAATAGGGGGGCTGGCTGTATCTCACTGATGCCATGATAGTTCCAGTTGAAATTTTCACAGATGATGTATTTATGTTGCCGCTATAACAACAAATACTAAAAACAAAATAAAATAAATATTTTTATTGATAATGGTACGGAATCCTTCGTGCGCGAGTCCGACTCGCACTTGGCTGGTTTTTTTATATTAGGCTGAGGTAACTCAAGACTTTCGTCTGTTTAAGACATTTTTGTGAAATCTGCTGATAAGTATAGGACTTATAGAGTTTTGTACCTTGCGGGTAAATTTGTTGCCAATTAAATATGCCAATGATGTAAATAATAAATTTTACCATTTAACTAGCAAAATATTTTTCTTTATGCGCTTTTGATTCAAGGCATACAAGTGGTATCTACATTGATAAATAAAATAGGTACATAATTGAACATTTTAAGCACTAACAAGAACTCATTTATTTATTGCAAAACAGCCTAATGATTTGTCCTACTTGCGCAAGAGCAGTACCTATATCGCATCGTTAGATTATTATGTGGTTCAGAATTCAGATTATTTAATGTGGCAGACTTTTTATAAAACTGTCATGGAATTTTAAATCTTCTGCCTTTGACGGTAGAGTTGCTATTTGATCGGACTAGTTTGATGCAATTCGGCTAACTCAAATAATCTCAAGTATAAAGGTGAACGCACTGATTAACCTGTGAAACAAAGATTTATCTCTAGGCCACGTGAACGTCGATTGATGCAATTGGCAGAGGAATCTTAAAGTATCCATCTATGGGGACATTGGGGACGTTGGGTCAATTGGAATTGGTGTCTGCAACACATTCAAATTCAGTATCGATAATATACTAAGTCTAACGTGGCTAATGATATGAAACCAATAATTGAGATTTTTTTTTAGAAAGACTTTAGAGGATACAAATCAGGATGAGCCAAGGATTATTTTTTTTTTTTTTTTTTTTTTTATTTATCCAAAATACTTATAAACTATTTACACATTATTTGAACAGCGAACGAAAACCGCGTACGGTTTATCTGTCGCCGTTGTCGCTCGTTTACAATTGATAGCTAAGAAAAGGGTAGTTTTACATAATTTGTGCTACGCTCGTGCGCGCATCGGTAGTTGGCAAGTACATATTTTTTGTGATGATTTTTATTTTGTGAGTATTATGAATAAGTTTCTGGAAAACATCATTTGGCCATTCGTTTAATATGTAAGGTAACAAATACTCCCACATTCTTTTTCCGTATGCATTGTTATACGGTGGCAATACGTATTTGGTAATGACTACGGTTCCATTTGAGACCAAAATATCACAAATGGTATATAAGCAACACGAGGAAATAGGTACTCCTCGCAAGATGCGACGATTGCGTGAGTGGAACCGAACTCAAAATAAACCAACTATCTAGAGACGTACAATGTAATATCAAAGTATAAATTGGTTTGTCACAAAATAGCCCTCCCAAAACATCAGCCTGTATGCGCCTGAAAAAACTCGGTAACTGAAAACTCATTTCGCGCGAAGTAATGGCCGCCGGTCCCCACTTAGGGCAGTTATATCATCCCCACTTTTTAATAAAAAATCCCTCATCTCCGCTAAATTGTGCGCCCCACTCGGAATATGAAAGTCGTTATTTAAAAAGATCGCTTATTTCCAGTATAAATTTCAGTTAAGCCGTTTTCTTACGAGGGCCACTCGAGTGCTGTTTATGGGGATTCCACAATTTACTTCTTAATGTGGCAGGGTCGTAATTAAAAGTTATAATTAATGGGCATTTTTATTGCGTTAGCTTTGTGATTTGCATTGAGATTTGGCTCGGTGCTAGGTGAAATTGCGTTTTAAAAGGGCATGAAGGGATAAAATCTTATAATATTAAACGAGCAATATTTTGTTCGTCTATTTGAAAATGGTTTCTCGAATTCGATCAGATTAACAATATAGCTGTTTAGGGGGACGAAAAATCGATCGAGTGGGGTCACATTTCCGGGAAAAGATTGTCACTCGCGATTCCGAGCAAAGATCAGTATCCTGGGTATAGGTACTGTGAGTATAGATCTTTTTAATACAGTTGCTCAAAAAGTGCTACTTTACGTAGTTGTTTAGCGTGCGGAAAGTTGGTTTTCGCGCACTAGTGCTTTTTACTTTTCCACGTACATCGAACGACGTTTTTTAATACAGTTGCGAAAAAATAAGAAAAACAACAAGTAAGGAATTTTAAACTTTTATATTATTAATTCTGTAACATCATTGTACTTAATACATTTGAAAAATGATGATGTAGTTCAAAAAAAAATTTTTTAATACAGTTCTTCCTTACTTGTTGTTTTTCTTATTTTTTCGCAACTGTATAAAACAACGTCGTTCGATACACGTGCGGAAATGTCATTCTTTACTCGTCCTCGTGGCGTAATGACATACTTTCCGCACTAGCATCGAAATGTACTATTATATCATCGATGAAGCTACGCCTGAGTCTGCTTATTGTATTTTGTACGTATCTTCTTCATCGTGTAGGTAGTGGAGTCTGGCCAGGGAAAGATGAGCAAAGAAAAGAGCGGCAAGTTAAAAACAAGAGCGTGTTGCAAGACTTGCAAGGTTGCAACAATGTGTATAATGCGATAAAATAATTATAATAATATTTCGCTCACTCGCTCACAGAATTCATGTTTTTGGAAGTCAATTGGGAATGGATGAAAATATAAGTGCCTGATATTTTTTTGGTGATTGGAATATTCTTCCTTAGCACCAGAAAAAAGTTGCAGACTTTTCAGCTGCGTCAATTATTTTTGAAAAATATAAACGGTTTCCTCACTTATGTTTTGTTTGGGTTTAGGACGGTGAATAAGACACTTTGCTTGACCCCATAATACAAAAAAACTATTTTAAAAATCCGTGGTAAACTCACACTGGCAATGATATTCAATTCAATTCAATACATTTTTATTTCAGACAAGGTCCATACACATTTGTTAGTAAAAAATAATTAACTTATGACTAAATGAGTGTTAGTTAATAATAATAGTCCCTGGGTGAAAAAATAAAAAATACGGATAAAACGAATTTTCCCGGACATGAGACCTAACCTAGATCGATTGCTCGCCCCCGTAACCACCTACTATATTCCAAATTTCATCGAAATCGTTAGAGCCGTTTCCGAGAATGTGATTGCAAATATATATATTTAGGTACATACATACATATATATATATACAAATTTTGCTCGTTTAATAGTTTAGGACTTAGGGTCTAGAATACTCGTGCGCCCGTCTTTACATGCACATGCATGGACGTCCAGCGGGCTAGCATAGGAGTGTCCCAGCTGTGTAGTATGACAGCTTCAGATATTTAAAATATTTTTTTGTAATATGAGACGGATCAAGGAAATTTTCTCATTCGCCGTCCTAAACCCAAAACGTAGGTGAGGAAACTGTTTACATTCTTCAAAAATAATTGACGCAGCTGAAAAGTCTGCAACTTTTTTCTGGTGCTAAGGAAGGTTTAGTTAAAACAGAATTAATTTAATCAATTGCATGTGTATTGTACATGCTGATAAAGATTGTCCAGGATATAAATGGAATTGTGCAATAGAGGAGAACTCAACCTAATTACGATAGTTTTCCCAATGCACCCGTAACTAATGATTAGTTAAGTACACAAGGACAATTAAAAAAAACTCTCTCGAATGCCTACCTATAATATTGTTAATAAACCAAATGGTATTTACTTTTATTTTTCCCGTTTAACCGTTTTCCTGCTAGTTATCAACAAAGTAGATAAGCTCTAAAGGTTATTATGCAATTAAAAATAGTGTTATCGTACTCGTACAGGAACTACAATTCCATATAATGTTATCGATAACGGGCGAGCTTTTGATGTGAATAAATCCATACCTAAATTAATGTACAGATTAATTAATGGGCTCATACCAGCGCTCATAGATACATACGCAGGACCGGTCATTGAGGCACTCATTGGGGGAGGTATATGTCCAGCCGTGGACGTCTTTCCGCTGATATTATGATGATATTGTAGGTTTAAGGCGCGCTTTTTCGTGGACTGCACGAGCCATACTCCATTAATTCCCTTTGATATCTCATTAATAATCTCAACCCATGAATTTTTTGTAAAAAATAATGTTTTAAACTTGAATTTTGCTACAAGGTATCTAAAATCTCAACGTTTGAAATTCCATACTCAATAGTAATTAGTTTTGATAGATACTATGATTTTTTACCAAAATTTAGATATTATTCTGCGGGCGAAACAAAATGTTGGGTTCGGACAGGGAAAGCTTTACAGCGAATTCAAAACGCATGTGCACGTTTTTGTTTTCCCGTCCCGCGACGTGCCCATATTACTCCGTTCTTAAATCGATACGATTTAATGAACATGAAGTCGCGTAGACATCTCCATTTCGCCACATTACTCTTTGGGGTGATTTAAAATAAAGTACCAGCTTACCTTTTTGAGAAACTAAACTTCTCTCAGCGCGCTGTAAGACACGCATCACGACTTGCAAGTCATCCACACCGCAAGGTTGCCTTTCGTGGTAGCTTTCGTTTTGCTGCCACCAAGTGTTGGAATTACTTGCCACCACCAATACGAACTCCAATACAGTCGCTTTTTTAAAATGTCCCTCTGAATTTTTTTGATCATAAGCAGAAAATTTAGTACCTACTTAGGCAACCGTGCACACATCCACATTATACACCCGCGCACTTTCATCTGCTCACTCACACAAATACATACTCACACACAGCCTAATTTATATCTGTAAGTTCGCTATCTATTAATAGTACATTTTACAACTAGTGTGAAAAGAATGTCTTTTTACCACTAGTACCGAGGTATCTTGCCACGAGCTGAAAGCGAGTGGCAAGACTCGGTACGAGTGGTAAAAGACATTTCACACGTGTTGTAAACGACGTTTTTTTAATACAATTGCGAAAAAATTATAAATTAATATATCATTGCGATAAAATATGCTTGCTTCGAAGTTATTTTTGAACGAACCCATATTTTACAAATGACACTGACAGTGACAACATACTATTGGAAACAGCGCCATCGGCCTCGAGTTGAGAAACTAAATTGACACTTGGCAGTTGACGACGACGATTTTTAGGAAAGTAAATATTTCATACATAGATACCTAAGACAGAGTAGGCTATAAAATGCAAATTCTTAATATTTTTTCGTCATTTATATATTAATGAATACTTTAAATAAATACTCCTAGTATTCGTAAGCGTTTTTAATTTCATAATTTCCAAGTAAAAAATCTAATATAAAATTACTGCGTTTCGAAAGTATAGTTTGGAACTAAAAAGTAAAAAGCACTAGTTCGAGAAATTGAGCTTCTCGTACGCTACGCAGCCACAAAAAGTACCACTTTTTGAGCAACTGTATTAAAAAATATTTTATGTACCTACACATTAGAGCTTAAGCGTTAAAGAAGAAATTTTTAATTTAATATGTTTGTTTTTGTTTTGGTTTTTTTTTGGTATGTTCTGTTTGGTTTAAAGATTTTGTGTTTCTTTTATATTAGGTATAAGTATAATGTACTTTTATCTCAGTGCAGCAGTGCTATGCCATCTAGCCCAAATAATGGCTACTCTGAAAATCAGCGTCACGGAATGTTTCCTCGCTCCGTGACATATCTTTGGTAACATCAAGCTGAGTGCAAGCCTTTTAGTGCAAATTCCTTAAACATATATATATTAGGTAAGTTACGTTTTGTTGTATAGTTTTGCACTAATAAACTATAAAGTGCACTAATAAAAAATAAGTAGTTTATATGGTACATCGCGTAAAAAAATATTGTATATTACATATAGGTATATAAAAAACTGGTCATATAAACCACCCCTAGTCCCCTCCGGGGCAAAAGTAACCTGTTGAATGGCCAAAGACTAAAGTGTGGTTCGTTACGGGATAAAATATGATGGACGAAAGTCGGGAAATTAATGATTACTTTATTATGAAATACATGGGTATTTATAGAGTCTCTGAGGTTCTGTGTGAGTTAGAACTCTGACGTATGTTTTAATGCTAATTGGATAAGATAGAGATAGACATAATATTATCAGGTTTTATATGCAATATAATAGGTTGGTTGATTATACATTAGATAAAGCATACTTATACCTACAGGAGCAATAAAAGAGAAAAAAAAAACGCTTCATCGTATAGAGAAATAAAAAGAAAGGCAAAATGAAGAATAAGTTGGAAATAACTCCACCGAAAAGAGCCTTATAAATAAGAAGAAGAAGAAAGCATATTGATGGCATGTGTCCGTCACACATGCCTACACTGCAAGACAAACTTTGCACCAGAATAAAATAGTAGATTTTTTGGTCTTGAACTAGCAATCGTAGTACCTATAGGTTTGCGTAATGCTATTAAAATGTGCTAGGTATAATTCTAACACATTAGTACCGATCACTGATATATTCAGGAAAACAACAGAATTTGTTTATTCGGCCTATATTAGTCGCTACTTGGGAATTCCCAGCCTATTATACAAGTACATAATACGAGTATTACTCATAAATGTGTTAATTATTAATTATTTACAGGAAATGAGTGTCACAAATAAAATGCGTGCGTAAGGATGTGGTTAGACTTAGATTGTTAAGGTGGTTCGATTGCCATACAAAGCGTTATTTGACATTCGCAGGCTAACGGCGTGTTATTTTAAGAAACTTATGTAACAAACTTTCATCAATTGGCTTCCCATTTGCGCAAAATTCCCCCTTTCCTAGAATAAACTTGTATAAACTAGATTAATTTGAGAAAAATAGTTTTCCCAAAATATCACGTGACAAACCAATTTCTCAAATTAATCTAGTTTATACAAGTTTATTCTAGGAAAGGGGGAATTTGGCGCAAATGGGAAGCCAATTTATGAAAGTTTGTTTCATAAGTTTCTTAAAATATCACGCCGTTAGCCTACGAATGTCAAATAACGTTTTGTATGGCAATCGAACCACCTTAATGAAGTATATTCTGATCAGGCTTTATTCTATTTTTATTACAAACTTTATATTAACTTGACCTGTTCGTATCTAAGTACCTATGTAAATATGTAAGTTGTCCGTCAAAATTTGCAATCCATTTTTCAGTCCCTTGCCATTATCCGATTGAGCTGAAATTTTGGGTATATTAGTATAGTTTGGATGACGATTCAATATTATGGTACTATCGAGCTGATCTGATGATGGAGACAGAAGGTGGCCATGGGAATTCAATATTTAACCGACGTAACCCCGTTGAGTTTGGGCGTCTCAATGAGTAGTTGATGATGGTATACAGAAAAGTACAGTCGGCAATAAAAGGTTGTGCCAAAAATGAAATTTTAGACAGAAACTTATTAATAGTTTTATGCCTATACTAGCTGCCACGTGCTGCTTCGCCTGCATTTTACCTACTGAGAAACCTATTCAGAGACGCGAGATAGAATAGCTTAAGTCCATCTTGAAGGTCTATCAACACGGTATTTTTTAATTCGTGATCAGAAAACAATTTTTCTAATTCAGTAATTGATGCCTAGCATGATTAACTCGCTGTTACCTAAAACAAAGGTTTTTTCCTGAATATAACGGAATTTGGAATTTCTTTTTAATTTATAATCATTGTCATAACGTTAGTTTATATTTATGAAACTAAAACCTCCTTGAAAAATTCGTTTCAAACCTAACCAAAAACCCTTGTGTCCAATAATTAAATTAAGAGTAATGCCTGTTGTGCACTTGTAAGTTCAGTACAAGTACTACTCACATAAGTCGTCTATGTAAGCAATATTTGTACTGAACTTACGTAAGTAACTTACATGTGTAAAGGCCGCCTAATAAACTGACGATTGTCACATGCAGGACAAGTATATGATAGAGTTTATTGACGTAAGACCTATCTCCCGCCAAAGTGAAAATTTGGCGTGTAAGTATGTAATATCTACATTATCTACTTACTTACCATCAAAAAATGTAGGGTGACCAATGACTAACTAATCTTAACACTAATATTCAGTGGATATTAGTGTTAAGATTAGGTAGCATTAAATTTAATGAACTAGACAAGTGAACGACCTCATTAATATCGGTTTTAGTTGGTTATTTATCAATATTATTTGACTCCTGTAGATCGATCACGTAACGCATTGTACGTTAATGTGAAATTTTATATGAAAAAATGACAGTTAAACGGCCTAATGCGCATTCAAAGCGTAACGTGGTTAACGTAACGTAAACCTCTGATCGCGTCTGATCACGGATTAAAAATCACCATGTATATTTTATATTACTATACTATATTATATATTTCGTCCAATATTCCGCAGTGTCTCAAGACGAGAGTCTTTGACCAGTGTGTGTTGCCAGTGATGACATATGGCACGGAAACGTGGTCGCTTACAATGGGTATCGTAAGAAGGCTCAAAGTCACTCAAAGGGATATGCTGGGAGTTTCTCTGCGCGATCGCATCAGAAATGAGGCTATCCGCAGCAGAACCAAGGTACCGATATAGCCCTCTGAATTGCTAAACTTAAGTGGCAGTGGGCGGCACATTGCACGTAGAACCGATGGCCGTTGGGGCGGAAAGGTTCTCGAGTGGCGACCACGTACCGGAAGGCGCGGCGTGGGTCCACAAGGTGGACTCACAGACTTCCTCTGTATATAATATTAGTATGGATAGACTATAGTAAGACTAGCAACCCACGCGGCTTTGGCCTGCGTATTGCAAAGAATTTACTCTCCTACCGATTACATAACCCGAATGAGACAAGACAAGTGGTTCAGGCATGTGGCTGTCAAGCGGTGGTCGTGGGTTCGAATCCCGGCTCGTATTATCTATACCAATGAGTTTTTCGGAACTTCTGCTAACGGTAAATATTCCGTAGATATTTACCGTTAGCTTTTCGGTGAAGGAAAACATCGTGAGGAAACTGGCCTAATCCCAATAAGGTCAACTTTTCCTATTAATAGCACTGAAAATGATTATCTATACATGTGCTCTGCTACCCCTTTAAGGAAATTCACGCGTAGAATTACCTACGTATATACTTATCTACATAAGTATTTCCCTAAAGGGGCATTAACCCCTTTAGGGTACCTAATACAATAAAATAAAAAAACTAATTCATTTGTCATAGATATTATAATTCTATTTTTGACATGTATTTTTTTATATTTTATCAATGTAATGTAATATTTTCGGCAATTAAAGCATAGAGCTGCACTAAAAACCCCAAAAAACGTTCACGTGACTACGTGTCGGTCGTTAAAGGCAACTCTCGTCAAATCCCTTTGTCGCAAACATCGCCTCCATAATAGACCCCCGCACTGCCTATTACGTACTCTTTCAATTAAGGCCGCGGTAATCCCTCTGTGCGATTAAATTACAGTAATTGGCTGAAGGGGGCGCTTTTCACCCTCCATTTAACTTAATTACACATCTTATTACAAGTACGCAAGGTTGCGTTTCGCTTGAGCGCCGCTCAAAGATCGCCTTTTATTAATATTTGCGAATTGATAAGAGAATATTTTGCGAATCCCCTAATTCTAGGGCGATGAAATTTGGACTGTGTTGGGTTGTGATAGGGTGTTTTTTAGCTTGGTTTTTTGTAGTGGGATGCACAAAGAGATGGTAGATATCGGTGTAATCCGATTAACTCGGTGTTAAGTGACATGGCGCTAACGATTTGATTTGGGAGATTTAATTTTGTGATGGGTCTTAGATAGCGGCTGGTTTTGTTTTTGTATAAGTAATCGTGTTTGATGTTATGTCTGGTTGAAGTGATATGCGTTGACGCTATGCCAACGCTATCACGAATTTTCACGCAATTTTTTGTATTTTTTGTTACTAGGTACCTACTACCTCCCTATTAGGTATAATAAAATATTAAGTCAATAAAAGAGTGCAATCACTAGCATTTTTTGAAATTTTCAATTGGGGTAGGTACCTACCTACCTATACTGGTTACCTACGTATTATTTTGTATTAATTTACAAATCATTTTCAATAAAAAATGCGTACAAAACGATGCCCATAAAATATTATTTTGGCACACTAGGTAAATATGCAATGAGAGATATTACCTACACCAAAAATGCAAAAACCACACCAAACCACTACCTATACCGCTAAAATGGAAGGTTTTTTACTGTTTTCGATTTAGTTTTAAATCTTTAATTTGTCATTGACTGCCCACATCGTTTACTCTACAATAATTTGTAAGTAGGTATATAGTTAGGTATAGCAGACGTTTTAAAAAAAGCTGAACAAAGCTTGTCTGAGCTTGAATCTGGCGCAAACAAACTGAAAGCTCGACACATAAAAGCTACCTCTATAAGCCAACATAAGTTTTGGAATGGATACCCCTCGGGGAGTGCTACTATGATGCACATATTGGCTCAATGCTCAACATCGATTAAAATATTCAGCCGAACTAATTCAACTCGGATCAAACATAGTTACTGCTCAACAAAACAGAATTAATTCCAACGTTTGAATTTCAGTACCTAGTGCCACCCGTTTCCGAACCCAACAACTGCCAACAAGCGCTTAGAAACAGAACGTCACCCGTTCTCACCTACTGTGTCATAAACAAATCAAACATGGCGTCCCGAGATATTAATGACAATGAGACATTAGCTCGGTACAAAATGCCTCCGCGTTCGCGAATAATTAAATCGTAAAGTCCCCTCTACGCCGCCTACGGCACCCGTCTATTTACTCCTTTTTCATTCAACACAATAGCTGCTGCAATCCTACACCCTCGGTTCTGTTACGTCAGTTTATTAATTAAAAGCACACGCAACAATCAACTTTATACCGACGCGTTAGGATTCAAAATGGATGTTACGCCTTTCTTTTTATAAGGCGTATTCCACAGAGAGTATTAATTTGAGCGCGACGAGCCCCGCCTACTCAATATCGCGTTTACACACATGTTGGCTCGTATCGTCGTCCCGCTCGCTCCGCGCCGCTTATTAAAATTCCTCGGTGTATAACGCCGTCTCCCTCTGTACAGAGGAGAGTCGGCACTTGAGCCAATGTCGGCGCGATTTTCACCGCGCTTCCACGCGAATCGCGCGGCTCGCATCGCGAACAAATTGGAAACTAAATACTATCCGATTGCTCAATTCGATAGTTGAAGTGCGATTTGTGCGATTGTGACTGTGACTCAGAGTGAATTTAAACTAATTGCAATTCAACAGTCTGCTTACAAACGCTGTAAAAGGAAATTTCGCTACTTGAAATACGTCTCCGTCGGATATCCGTCATCAGTACAAAACTAATAAGAAACCTATTAACGTCAATCAGAATCCAGGAAGAACGGATTGGAATATTCAGCGCCTATCCATTTCCTTACTACTGTCCCACTGACAGTTGCGAATCTATAACGTAAAGATGGCGTGTTGACATCTGAGATGCCATCGAGCAGATGAGATGAAGACTTCGCTCGAATGCGAGCGGTCGGAGGCCGCTGATAGCGGCGGGAAGGGGCGGATATCCTTTAGCGTGGACTCCATGCTGAACAGCAAGGAGCCGTCTAACCAGGAGCACAGCAACGATGAGAGCAACACGCTCGAGACCGATGACAGTGACGTGGACATTGAAGACGTCGAGTCGAACGCGGACGAGAGAGAGGACAGAGATGAGAGAGAGGAAGGTGGGAACGAGGAGGTGGAGAGGAGCGGGGTGGTGGTGCCCCAGCCGATGCTGCCGAGGCTGTACCAGGGTCCCCCGCCGACTTGGCCGTTCGGAGCGTTCCCCTGGATGGCTCCGAATCCTATGTTCCGGACTGGCTCGCCCAATGGTAAGTCCATAGTCTTGAAGACAAACGCAATGTAATTATAGTTCTCTCTAGTTAAAAACCCCGCCAAAAAGGACTCAGTCCTGAACTAGCCGCCACCACACTCTACTAACCGAGCATGTGTGCGGACCCGCTGATGTAGTTACGAGTATAGTTCTCTCTTTTGGCATATTCGAAGAGACCTCCGCTCAGGAAAGAGCGATTACAAGAAAATAATCATGATCCTAATGATACGACTACACTTGGAGGTTCCGTTATCAGGTGCCAATACGACCTGTCTATCCACGGCGCCGGTAATTGGTCGGTATATTACATTGTAACACTCGTACGGCTAACTTTAACGGTCACGCGTATAGGCATTCGTGACGTAGTCCACGTTAAAAAAAGCATGCGGGCAGCCTTATCCTGTAAAAATGTTCGTGTAAAAACAGTTCTCTGTCCGGATTGGGAAATGGCGAAAGCAACCTCTTTATAGGTTCCATTTCAAAGGGTTGCCGCCGCACCCACGGTGAAAAAAACAACAAAATCTAAACATTACCAGCAATACAAAAATAACTCACAAAAATGCCCGAAAAGCAATAAATGAATATGAATATGAAAGCATCTCGGTTCCATTTATTTTTGCTATAACAAACATTTTTTTGGTGAAGGAAAACATCGTGAGGAAACCGGTCTAATCCCAATAAGGTCCAGTTTTCCCTCTGGGTTGGATCAGATGGCAGTCGCTTTCGTAATGCCTACTTATGCCATATCTTGGGATTACGTGTCAAAGCGGACCCAGGGCTCCCCTCCTTGGGGCACAACCGGGAATAAAGCTAAGGAGGATGATGAACAAACATTTTAAAAATCATAAAGATCAAAAAGTGAACCCTGTTTGGCCTAAGAAGAAAATAAAAGCATGATGTCACTAGTTCCTGCTTCTCTACAAATTTCATACTAACAGAGCGTTTTGACGCTAATCGCAAAATGCTGCTAATCATTTTGAAGTAATTTGCAACGAATTTTGCAGTGTAATACCTATTTTGCGATTAGGTTTGCAGTAGATATGCATCCATCTACAGCTATTGCGAAGCTTTTCTCAGACAGGGTGGTTAAAATCTTAACTTATTAACTAAAAATAAATGTGTTTTATTTGCCGTCCTAAACCCAAAACGTAACCTTTTATATTTTTCAAAGATAATTGTCGCAGCTGAAAAGTCTGCAACTTTTTTTCTGGTGCTAAGGAAGGTCCCCAAAAAAAAATCAGCCACTTCTAAAATGTTCATCCATTCCCAATTCTTATTTCAAGATAGGTATAATTTTAAGTTACAATTACATACATATGCTATATAGGTATCCGACATTTATAGACGTGATCTTGCTATACCCTATTCCGTATAATATTAATAGAAAACTATTTTGAAACGGAAAAAATGAGTAGGTATTGTTTTTTGGAAAGAACTTAATGATCGAAATAATTAAAACTATGTAGTACCTACATTACTTCCCTTTGATATAATTGATACTTAAGCGAAGAAATGTAGACAAATTTAAATTATTTGAAATTTTCAGCAAATAAATGTAATACAAACATCGGCAAAAACTTAATGACAAATCGAAGAGTAAATGAGTTGAACAAATTACCCTCAGAAGTAGTGAACTCAAAAACTGTTATAGTTAACCAGTTTAAAAACAGACTCGACAAACGATCTAAAGCAGTGTGAACCTGTACTAGCTAAGTGAACTTTGATTTAGACGTATCAGCTTCAGCTGCCGTCTAAAATAGCATAATGATAATAGTTAATAATAAATAGGCGTAGGGATGTGATGGCCCCATCGCCCACCAGATTTCTGGTGCAATCAGTCGTTGTGGCGGCAGCTTGTGGCGGGCTGTTAGACAGTAGCGACCCTACGTACCTGAGTGCTCCTGGGGGTGTCCTGTTGTCAGGTTGAGCCGACCGGGTGGATGGTTGGACAGGCCTCCCACCTCTGGCTTGCCTTAACTGGCTGTCCAGAGTGGAGTCGCAAGAGCAACAGCTCGAGGGTAGATGTGGACACCTAAGTGGCGAGTTGGCTATATGTTTAAAGTTAAAGTCCAGTGCCACCTCTCTACCCCCCAGCTCTCTGACCGGTGTTGCCCCTAGGCCATTTTTTAATGTCGCTATTAATAGGGGTAAATCTAGAAATTGGCGAGTCACCGTCTGCCAGAGATAAAAAAAGAGACAGTTTTATTAAGCAGGCATCCGATGTTTCATCCAATAGCCCAGCCACTAGTCCATTATTTTCACCCAATAACCCGTTTTATTTAGATTCCATCAACCAGCAATAGTCCCTATACACCCCAGCGGGTGCTGTCTCTGTGTGCGTCCCATGACACGGTGTACTCCTTGCATTTCATTAAATTGTCAAAAGGGCATCTACGTATTGACTCCGTTGGTATTTTGTAGGTACCTAGCCCCACGCACACCTCCCAAAGGTCCGGGACATCATTGTCCCGTGAGCGGGAAAGACAATAATAATTTATCCGTTAAAAATCTAATTTAAAATGGAATGGTTTACTCAGCAGACACCGTCAAGTTATTAACATGTTCATTGATGCAGTGGTGCTGCTTATGCTAATGAAATTGGTATAAACAATTGCAATCGTATTGATTAAGTAATTAAAGTTAGTACTTAATGCAAATATTAACCTAAATCAACCACTGAAAATACATCCGCTATAAAAATGCTATACAATTCATCATCATCAATTTTGCAATATTCAGCCTTGGTCAAAGTGTTGAGCATGCGTTTTTAGAGTTCCGTCACAGAATAAATAATAGTAGTAGGTACAGAAGGTTCTCTGTTAAGTATGCCGAACGAGCCTAACTAAACGTGGCCATCCCTTTCTATCGCATGCAACGCGCTGCGATAGAACGCGTGCGTGCCGTAGCAGCGCTAATATACGGGCTGAAGCCGGTAGGCATGTACTATCGCCCAAGGGTACGGGTACACCCCTCTAGGGTAATATTTCTAATGATCTGTATCTACCCTTGGGCGATAGTACTGATGTGCCGACGGAAAGTTTCCTATATTACGAAATGTTTCTGCAATTTATCATAGGAAAATTTCGGAAATTTTCCTCATTATGGGAATTGAAACTTTCCATTTCCAGCATGAAAATATAACTTTTACACATACTGTAAAAGAGTTAAATTTTTATGCTTCTCAGTACGTAAATTTCCTTAATTCCTTGTGAAACTTTATAGAAATTTCCGAGAACTTTTCCAACTTTTTGGAAACTTTCCGCAATTTGTACATCACTAGGCGATGATAGTACTTGAAGCGGCGCGACGAAATCACGGAGAGAGGCGGCCCTGGTTCCGTTCCGTACCAACATTATAAAAAAATTAAGCGTTATGGTGCGACTCTGTCTGTCTGTCTGTCCGTCTGCCACAACGTTAAATACCTCGGGGAGCTACTTATATAAATACAGACGAAATAGGTTAAGTTGGTACAAAGGCGAACTTATCCCTGTAAGGGATCTCTTCCAGTTAACATTTGAGCAATTGAGACGAGACTTAGGCTATCAAATTGAAATCAAAGTCAAAGTCTAGTTATTACGTGAAGTGGGGTATTTTCACATTCTGAAACAGTTTTTCTCATAATTTTTTTCTTGAAAGTCGTATAAAATAATTCTGAAAATACTCTTTCGAATAAAACTAAAATATCGAAATTGGTTCACGTGACAAAGAATTATCGCTGGAAAAACCACACTTTTTTGCAAGTTATGAATAAAAAAAATACGGTAGATGGCGCTGTACCTTGATGAGAGACGTCAGGCACGAAAATCGCGTCCAAAGCCCAACTACCATTATACCTACAATAGCTCTGGTCAGCTTTACTGTGCTTTCTGCGACCGAGTGCTTAAGAGTAAGTTCGGCTTCGCAAGCCATATCAGGGCTCACGCCCGCAACTAGCTAGGATCGCCCTCGCCGGAAACGGCGTGGATAGCTATATATATGTACCCTGTGTTAAGATTACTTATTCCAGAAGTAATGTTATTATGTGTGTATAAAATCTTGAACAGGACCCTCGGTGCGCGAGTCAGACTCGCACTTAACCGATTTTTATGTAGTTTAAAGTTTATTTTAAATCTTTAAAAAAAATCTGTCAGATATAGGTACTTTTATGGAAGTTATTATTGCAAAAAATGCAATAAGTCCTTTTATCCTTTTATCATAAACTCTTTTTCTACCCTTCAGATTTCTGATTTAAATATAATACTGCAATATGATACCTAAACTAAAGTTTTCTAGATTGTTTGAAGTATACCTTATTATATTTTACGTCATCATGTTATTGTTAAAATGATAATTTATTTAAAGGTAGGTACATACTAATATTATAAAGTGGAATAGTCTGTGAGGTTTTAACTTAAAACCTCACAGACTATTCCACTGTATAATATTAGTATGTACTTAACTTTTATGTTTGAATCTACGCGTTATCTGCGGAATTGCTCCTCCGATTTCTAAAATTCTCTCACCATTCTCTAACGAGCGAGCGAAGTCAAGAAGTTCTATGCTTCAGCTTGGGCCGAAAATCGTTCGTATGTCCGGTGTCCGGTGTCCCGCTGTCCCGGTGTTCTCCTCTACAGGGCACATTATCTCAAGCAGGTTCGTTATAATTACTTAAATAGGGTTCCGTACTCAAAGAGTTAAACGGGACCCTATTACTAAGACTCCGCTGTTCGTCCGTCTGACTGTATGTCTGTCCGTCTGTCACCAGGCTGTATCTCAACAACCGTGATAGTAAGACAGTTGAAGCTTTCACAGATGATGTATTTATGTTGCCGCTACAACAAATACTAAAAAACGGAATTAATAAATATTTTTTATATATTTTTTTTCTTTTACTATCTTACACAAATGTCTGTCTGTCTGTCAGTCTGTATGTCTGTCTGTCTGTCACCAGACTGTATCTCATGAACCATGACAGAAAACACAGTTGAAATTTTCACAGGTGATGTATTTCTTTTGCCGCTGTAACAACAAATACTTACTAAAAATCAGAATTAAATAAATATTTATTTTTATTTTATGGTACGGAACCCTTCGTGCGCGAGTCCGACTCGCACTTGGCCGTTTTTTTTTGCAGTCTCTTTAAAAAAAGTTTTTTAATTGAAGGCTCTCGTGTTTTTAAGCTCACAAAGCCGAGTAAGACTTTCAGGGTGGGAATATGCTATAAATTATCCCGCGAGCTGCTAAGTTATAAAGTAAATAGGGGAGCTCGATACTTTTGACCAAGCCTTTTACCTATATAGGCGTCTACGTGTATATTTGTGACTGTGTGTATAGGTATGTCTACACTAATCAATACCCTAGCAAACGTTTGCGAATACGACTCGAGACAAAAGACGATCGGGCTCGACACCCCATCTGATAATGTGGTGAGTGACACCCAGTAATTAGGAGAGGCAACCTCCAGTCGGCCGAGATGTCGAGTAATCGTTCTAATGGATTGTGTAATCTTTGATAACAGACGGTTCTATATAGTAATAGTACATTGGTGCATTTGACTTGTAAACACATGTGTAATTTCTTTGTGACACCAAATAAATATATTTATTTATTTCTTTCTTTACTTACCTAGGGCGGTAAAACAAAGAATGTCTCAGATGGCAGGTAGTTGACGCCCGAGCCGAAGGCAAGGGCGATAAATATGCGATCCGAGGCTTTTTTAATTACCGCCCATTACAACATTTTTTGGCTCTCCCTGGCCAGGAACTGGGATTTTCCGTACGCGTGGCGTGCGGTAATTGCTACTTTGTAGCCAGGTATGACGTAAAGATACTATAGTGGCTCTGTGAGCCGTATTTAGAACTAGCTCGGGAGACTGGGTTTTTTTTTTATAAGTTTCTGTCAAAAATGTCATTTTTGATACAAGCTTTTACTGCCGACTGTACTTTTCAGCATACCATTATCAAGTAGGTACTCATTGAAACGATTCTAACGAGCCCAAACTCGATGGGGCTGTGTCGTTTTATTGCGGAGTTCCTATGGCCAGCTTCCAGCTCCAGCATCAGATCAGCTCCAAGTCATCATAATACTGCATTGTCATGCGATATACATATGCTTGCAAAATTTCAGCTCAATTGGTTAACGGGAAGTGACTGAAAAATGGATTGCAAATTTTGACGGACAACAACATAGATACGAACAGTGCAAGTTAATATAAAGCTTGTAAAAAAATTGTTTGATTAGCAAGTCTGTGTCGACAAAAAAATCTATATATTTAAGTACCTAATTATTGAACCTTCTCACAAAATTTGATGAAAACAGCCGGACAAACGGACACAATAATGGAGAAAGTTCCAAGAAAATCATCATCATCCTCCAAGCGTTGTCCCGGGGTACGCTTTGGCATCTGAGCATTTCTTAAAAAAATTGCCTCTTCATTTTTTTTTACGAGATTTTCTGTAACTCTTATTATGGCATAGAAATAACTTCTCAGAATCACAAGCTCTTTCCATCCCAATGTGTCCCAAAATTTCGCTACATTTTTGAACTTCCCTATTCGGTTACCGCCATACGAAGTATAGGTATACAAATGGTAACACAATAGGAAAAAATGCATGCGACATTTTTTAGTCCTATTAGGATCGAAAAAGCTCGTGATACTCAGCGGAAATAACATAAAACTCCTAGAAAATTACAATGAAATAGTGACATTTTTTTTAGAAACGCTTCGTCTAATTCCAAGATTTGGGCGTAGGCACTAGGCACTTTTACCAAAGCGACTATCATCTGAACTTCTAACCCAGAGGGAAAACTGGGCCTTGTTTGTGATTAGACCGGTGACCTCATGAGTTCTTCCTGCACCGAAAAGTTACTGATCAATGTCTTTTCACCCCAAACAAATACTTAAACTAGCTAAAATACTAATCATGCATTAAAAAAACTCCTTGTTTGTATGGAAGATGTCAGTCAATGGTAATATTTGTGTGCCAACTTTGCACAATGGCAACATTTGTGTGACTTGGGCAGGATACATCGTCGGTAATGACATACCTTGTTTTTTTCTGCCATGGGATTAAAAAAAAAGCTTTTCTACAAAAACGACAAACGTAAACACAAGAAAACATACTAAGCAAATATTTGATTCGTCAATAAACTAATTGATGCCGAGACATTGTAGAGAAAATTTGTAATTTAAATGGGTTTAAGTACGTTACTCACTGAAATTAATTGTATTACTTAATTGTAGACGAATTTAATTCTTCATTATGTAAATAGGTACCTGAACATTCAAAACACGGAGTACCTACTTTGTAATTAGAATAAGACCTTATTTTTACACCTAATTTAACTTTAATTTTAACCAATAAATATATTCTTATTCTTATCAAACTTTTGTTCTCCATTAGGTATTTTGTATTAACCTAGCAACCAACTGATGTTAGGTTAGGTATTTATATTTTAAAGAGGACAATTCTGTTAGATTCTGGCCTTGTAAAATGTAAGTTTGTATGTTTTGGGTAATGTGTAAAATATTTGACATTATTATCATCACCAATGGTTGTGTTGTGGCTTTTATTAAAGGTCGTGTCCAACTTGAACTTTTTGGCGCTTCCCGCTGCTTTCAACCTCCTCGGCTATTTTCATAGTGGTTGAGAGGCCTGTCACAGCAGTAACCTGAGGGGTAATTGCTTAACGTTTCATTTCAAAATTACACAAATCATCTGTTATTTTCCCAGACAAAAAATGATATAGGTATCGACTAGCAGGTTGGATCAACGTCCATCAGCTAGGAAACCGGCCACGTGATTGCTTGCCAATGCCTCATCATCATCATATCAGCCGAAAGACGTCCACTGCTGGACATAGGCCTCCCCCAAGGAGTGCCAAAGTGACCTGTCCTGCGCAATCCGCATCCAGCGGACTTCCGCGACCTTTACCAGGTCATCAATCCACACCAGCCTACCCACACCGTGCCTTCTGGTACGTGGCAATAATGCCTATTCATAATATTTTATTTACGTTTAATAAAAGGTTTATTAAAAATGTGGAAGCCTTCACAAGGAAAACTGATCGAACGAGCGAGCGAAGCGAACGAAGTTCTATGCTTCAGCTTGAGCCGGTGTCTGTCTGGCTGTTCTCCTCTACAGGTCGCATTTCTCAAACGATTCTCGTGAAATTTTGAAAACAGGCTTGTTAATTATATAGAATTTTTTGTCGAGCAACTTTTTCGTAATAAAAAAAAACCCTTTTTTGGGGTCCGTCTGTCTGTCAACAGGCTGTATCTCAAGAACCGTGATAGCTAGAGAGTTGAAATTTTCACAGATTATGTATTACTGTTGCCGCTATAACAACAAATACTAAAAACAAAATATTTTTTTTTTTAAGGGGGGGCTTCCATACAAAATACGTGATTTTTTTGCCATTTTTATAGATAATCTGTCACCAGGCTGTATCTCAAGAACCGTGATAGCTAGAGAGTTGACATTTTCACAGATTGTGTATTTCTATACTTCGTTTTTTTTAAGATTAGAATTATCTGTCAAACGGGTAAACAAAGAAGCAGTGGTCGTAAACCTTCCTTCTTCGATTTCGATCGATACCACTAAATTTCTCGGAACTTATGTACATACATACGAGTACATATCATTTGATATTTTTCGATAGCTGAACGCATATATTTCATTTTAAAATGTTGTATACCGTAGCTAACGATATGCCAGCAGTCTCGGCAGTCTTTTTCACACGGTCTGATTTAGTGGGATACTCCTTTCTATGGCACATTTCTGACACTCATTTGTAAATATTCACCGCCCGTTTCCGCTTTTTACTGGCAGTCAGAGGATTCTGCTTTTGCCTTTTCTTCTTTGGAGATGAAAAAACATTAGCCGGAACCGGCTGCGACTTCTGTAGCCCACTCGGGCCAGCAAACAAAATATCTAAATAGATCAACAACTAATAACAAAATTTAACAAAAACGATAACAACAATCTTTAAGTAAGCTTACAGCAATAGAAATCACAACCGACTCAACCGACAACAATATGAACTCGAATGAAAAACCCACATGAGTGAATTACAGATAGTGACAGTGACGTTTAAAAATTGTGTGAGAACTCTGCCTCTTTAGGTTTTTTAATGTACAACCTTTCCATGAAAAATTGCAAACGCAATTTATTAAAATTCTTATCTTTTCATCTTAGAATATAAATTAACTAATATTATGTTTCTTATCTGTTCACAACACTGAGTAATGTATGTATTACTAAAACATGATAATAAATACGTGATATTTATTAACTCGTATTCACTGTTCGATCCGCAGAGTGTGCCCGATAAAAAACCTTATATCTCGTTCTGCAAAGGTCTCTCTAATGCTAAAAAAAACGAAGTATAATGCCGCTATAACAACAAATACTACCAACTCGCACTTGGCCGGTTTTTTTATTTCACTAGCTAGTTCACAGAGCCACATGTTTTATAAACATCGCGGCAATTCAACTCAAAGTCAAAGTCAAATCATGACGAATTTACTAAATATTTAACTAGGCATTGGCATTTTAATTGGAATACTAAATAATTAACGAACAATGGGTTGATGTCCTTGTAACATTGCCGTATTTTGATTGACATTCCTATTGTAAATAGCGGTAGGTTAAGTTTAGGGTCTATAAAAATGTCGGCTATTAAATCATTGCCTCAATCTTCCTTGGTTGGTTATAGTTTATAGGTGTCACATATTACTGTTGGCAATAAATAAGTAGGTACCTAACTGTCACATGTAGGTAATTAAAAGTAAACAATAGCCAATAGGATTAATAATTAGTTATTATTCAGAGTTGCTAGCAAGATGAGAGATGTTGAAATTTGTGGGAAACAAAATGGAGTTTTTAAGAAATAACAATTAGATACTAAAAACTTTAAGATAAATTTAAATAATAATGTTGACAGCACCAATGTAAGGTGCTTAATTAAAATATTCCTTAATAAATACAAAACTGGTTACTTGGTTTCTTCTGCGCTGGTATTTGATATTTGGCATAATATCTGGATGAGCGACCAAACTTCTATTGAAAGCTGAAATGGCAGGTTTTTAGAGGTTCATTAATTTCGATCCGGCCTCAACACCGACTAGCAGTGATTTTATGAGCGTCTTCTGCTGGCTGTTCAAGTGGAGTTGGTGCAATAGTTTGTATTTTCTGCTATTTCTCCTGTAATTTTTTCCTGTAGATGCAACAAGGTTTCTCCTGTTATTTTGTCAGTTTCTGACCATGTTATGTGGATATATCCATGTGGCAGGGCGGGTTCGGCAGCCTGAAAAATAATCAATTTTGAAGAGAACTGGTAAGATATAATTTCCAAACATCTTATTCAGTGTCTCATGGTTTCATTAGAAAATTACGATTTCATTAGAAATTAATTAACTTCTTTTCAATCGATAAGGGATAGGTACCTAATAGGTAATGTATACAGATTTTTAAAATGTACTTTTATGATGGTATAGAATTTATTCAGACGCAATTGTAATGTTGTTGTTAAAGAACAAACCAAATTAATTAAAATTAAAATTACTCGATGATAAATCAGCGGTCGACGTTTTAATTTGTCGGGCATTCCAACCCACCTTGTATTTGCCTTCTGCTTGTAAAGCAATGTTATGTTATGATAATATCAGAATATCAAAGATAATAAAATCATTTGTAACCTCGCGACCGCTCGTTCGCATCGATTGTGCAGGTTAAGCAAGGCCTAATCCCGAAAAGGTAAAGATTGGGGAAGGTCAGAGGCAATCACTCACGCAAAAACGCGCTTCTACGCTATTCTTGGAATAAGAAAACTGAACGATCTCGGGTAGCTTAACACTTTCACTGCCAGGAACCCTAGCGGGCGCCTACGCCGTATTCGCTTTCCGCTACATACGGGGAAAACCACGGGATCGGCAACTAGCGAAGCGTGTAGCTATTATTGGCAGTGAATGCGTTAAGGCATGCAATTTCAGTTTGGCGGAACAAGAAAATATGTACCATCAGCCAAAAAAGCGGTCTAATACCACTTTTGGACCTTATTTTGTATGCAATAAAGTCGAAAAGTGGTAGAGCACTATCTTGGCTGACTGTACTTACCATTAAGTAGTTTTTTGAGAAAAAAAAACCAAGATAAACCTAAAATGAGGATGCAGATTAAACAAGTATGCAGTAGCAGTGGCAGCAGGCCTGTCCCTCTTGCCAATGCGGCTGAATTCGGCGCACTCGCACCGGTGAAGCCTGCTTCACTCAACGGGCCATATCTTATCTTATCTATCTAGGTGAGGGCCCTTTCGGATGCACTTCGACCCAGTGGGATCTTTTGTGCATTTGCCATCTCCTTTATACCTGCTCCCAGGCTTGCTCCATCATTTCCACAAAGTGGATGATGCAGTTCGCCGGAAGCACCTTGAATTCCTTTGGTTGTGGGTAACCGTTACCAAAGTAGTTCATTCTTTGTCTGGCAAGGGCATGACATTCACACAATAAGTGGTCCATAGTCTCGTCCTCCTCGCCACACATTCTACAGTCTAAACTATCCGATAGTCCCATCTTGGCCAAGAAATCCTTGACCCCGAAGTGACCTGTGAACACCCCAGATATAACTCTGAGTTGCTTCCTACTGGATTTCCTGAGTTTTCTGGTCAAGCCCGAGTCCACTCCTTCTATGAAGAGCTTAGAGTGCCTTAAGCCAGCCTCATTCCTCCACTCGTGTTGGTGTTTGGTTTTGGCGTAGGCTTTAAAGGCCGATATTATGGTCCCCTGCGAGAGTCCCACAAATGGTTCCGGACCTACAAAATGATTTGTAGAGACCCCTCTTGCAAGCTCATCTGCTCTTTCGTTGCCAATGAAGCCCTTGTGCCCTGGTATCCAAACTAGTTGCACCTTATTGTGCCTTCCAAGCTTGTTTAGTGCTTGAACGCCATTGTAAATTAGTCTAGAGTCCACTTTCGGCGGCGTAAGCGCTTTAAGGGCCGCTTCACTGTCACTGAGTATATAGATAGTCTGCCCTTTGGTTTGCCTGTCTATATTCTCCTGTACACATGTAGATATGGCATATGTCTCCGCCTGGAAGGCAGTTGCCAAACTACCCATGCTTACACTACTACTATAGTCATTTGCATAAATGCCTGCTCCCGTACCGGATCCCATTTTTGATCCGTTCGTGTATTTGATACTGTCTTCGATACCAGACTTTGGTGGTTCAAGAACTTCGGCCCACTCAGCCCTGGTTGGAACTTTTGTTGTGTAGTTCCTATGGAATACATACTTGGGTAGCATTTTGTCGCTTCCCATGTTTGTTATTCTGTCTAAGAAACCATCAGTCTCCATGTTTGTGTGCTTAGTCTTCGGCTTGCTATCGCTCCACAGTCCAAGAGTTCTTAATCTGTAGAGCGATTTGCGCGCCTCTGACTTAATCACCATGTGAAGTGGCGGTAGGTCCAGTAGGACTTCTAGCGCCGCTGTAGGCGTGGTACGAAACGCCCCTGTTATAGCCATGCATGCCGTTCTCTGCACCTTTCTCAGGGCCTCTCGGCATGTGCTCATTAAAGTCCTTGGCCACCATACCAAGCTACCGTACAGTATTATGGGTCTCACCATCATGATGTAGATCCACTTCAGTACCTTAGGGTTCAGTCCCCATGTTTTGCCATACGCTGATCTACACATTCCAAATACCCTCAAAGCCTTTGTAACGGTGAAATATGTATGCTTCTTCCAGTTCAGTTCCTTATCCAGTGTGACACGGGCCATAGGTACGGGGTACAGGACGCATCTATGCGTTAGGGGAGAAAGACATACTTCCATCGCATTCCAACGCATAACAGCGTCCCTGTCCCGCGCCATCGCTCATTTATTTATTTTTGGCGCGTCTCGCCATCAAACGCAACAGTTTGGCGAGAATATAAATGTTTTGTAAGATGTAATTTGAATACCTATATAAATAAATAATAAAAAAATATTTATTGCACAAAAGAAGAAATTATAGTACAAAAGGCGAACTTAATACTATGAAGCATTCTCTACCAGTCAACCAAGGCAGATAGATTGTGGGCGTGAGTGCAACTTTATAGTATAAAGTTGCACTCACGCCCACAATCTATCTGGTTATACACGAAGTCTATTGAATACAAAACGCTATAAAATACTTTAAAATAATATAATACAATAATTTAAACCAATATATACATACATACACACATAATATATAAATATTGATAAAACATACTAATCAGATAGTTAACGTTTTTTTTAGTTCTGCCAGCAAAGAAATTGCGTAGTGAAGTTATGAAGACAAATCTGTTTGGATATTGCCTTAATAGGCTAGTCATATTTGACCAGAAAAATCTAGTTCTGCTTTTTGAATATATTGTTAGGACCACTTCCAGTATCTACCGTATATCCAAGTTTGCAGTTTCGAAAGACCGGTGCTAACTTTGCAGCATTAGAAAAACCACGAAAATTTCGCACTTTTTTTGGTAATGTCAATATAAGTCCTAAACTATGCGGTTTTTGGAATAAAAATCTTTAGGTTTTTAGAGTATTCTAAAATCGCTACATTTTGTGACCAGAACCAGCTCTGTAAGTCAAATACTTACCGAGATACAGTTCTCTAAAAATGTGTTGTTAAGCCAACTTTAAATCGTTATAAATCCTAAACAGTAATTTTAACTAATAATGCAGTCGATATTGTTGAACCTCGAAATTTCGGGGAGATTGATAAGAATTTTGTACAGATGTTCGTTAGAAGCCCTGTTTTCGTCTCGCAAAAGTCCCCGGGTCAGGACCTTGTAGAACGGCCGCTATCTTGGGAAATGTACTCCATTCGTAAGAAATTCAGATTTTGTTCGAACACTACGTACACTATGAAAATATGAACTATAGCAACATTAAAGCTGAATAAATTCTGCACAAGCCTGTAGTACACAACCTTGACGAGAAAACGTGTCTTCGTGGAGAAAAACGCATCCACATGTGAGATTTTCTCTCAATGTCCTTCCAGGGAAGATTCTCCGAATTTGGAGCACGGGAGAATTTCAAATCCACTTTGATTTACACAATAGGATATGAACTACATTAATAATAACATTTTACCCGACTACGGCTAAACCCAAAATAACGGTAATGTATCTTGTTAAGTAGTGATAGTTTGCTACCACCTCCAGGTCAAGATGCTTGATGAATTCCAAAAGATGAGGTGGTGTTAGATTTCTCTTAATGCTGACAACGTGTTGGCGCACATCGAGTTTTACAAAAAACAATATGGCGGGCGTGAGTGGAGACCAAATCTGAAATCACAACTTTGCTTTTAGCACTTAATTTATCAGGCGGATTTCAATAAGCATGACATCAGTAGTGGCATGGGTCTGTAACACGCCAGTGCTATACACTATACATTTAACATTATTGATGCGGCGCGTATTACTGAAACTTCATAATGGGATGGTCAAAACATATTTTAGGGCAAAAAATTGGGCAAAATGCAAGTGACAGTAGTCAAGTTCACTACATACACCCACCGAAACCTCTGTTTACATGTCTTAAAATTTGAACTTTAGGGACCATAGGGGTTAACCGCTACCTTGTGAAAGTAAAATATGACATTTTATCAATAAAGTTCTGAATCTGAATCTGAATCTGTCACCAGGCTGTATCTTAACAACAGTGATAGTTTGACAGCTGAAATTTTCACAGATTATGTATTTTTGTTGCCGCTATAACAACAAATACTAAAAACCAGAATAAATAAATATTTTTTATATATATTTTTTTTCCTTTTTTTTTTCTTTTACAATCTTACACAAATCGGCTTAGTCCCAAACTGAGCAAAGTACTAGACGACGATAAACATACTTATATACTTAGATAAATAAATACTTAAATACTTAGAAAACATCCATGATTCAGGAACAATTATTTGTGCTCATCCACAAATAAATGCCCTTACCAGGATTCAAACCCGGGACCTCCGGCTTCGTAGGCAGGGTCACTACCAACTAGGCTACAGGAGGCTGCCGTACAACAAACATGATTCTTTTGCCATTTTTATAGATAATGGTAACCCTTCGTGCGCGAGTCCAACTCGCACTTGGCCGGTTTTTTTCGTAAGCGGGTCAACCTCATCCGCCTCGCCGAAGTCGAAATATCGGTTACCTTTATGAAAGCGGTTACGGCACCAGAAAAAATAACAGTAGGTACCTAACGTTATTTTTCTGTAGCGAAATATAAAGGTTCGGCTACCGAAATGGCCCGGAGAAAAACGATAAGACGTCATACCGTTAAATAAATGTACGAGTACCGGTATTATTTTGGTTATGTTGTCCCTGCTCTAGACCTTATTCAAATCAGGCAATCACTAGTAATCGATTATTTACCATAAATACTAATGACAGCAAGACAAAAAAAGAGTCAGAGGTGTAGTCTTTGTATTCAAATCAGATCAATTAAAAACGTAGCAGACTTATTACATTAATCATTTGTGTCACATATGTGCTTGTTTAATTAGCCTTGACGTTGAGATTTTTAGAAATGGAGCCAAAGTATAGTTAAGAAAACACTCACAAATATAGAATTACTTTACTTTAAGCACCGATAATAAAATATGATAAAATAAATATTAGCTAATTAGACGGGGGGCTTTCCCCAACACCTCATAGTTCTCAAAATCTTGAATGTAGATAGATAGATAGATAGATGTTTATTTGTAAAGTCATGTACATGAGATCTTAAGATTATACAGAAAGGCTTCCATGACACCCTGTTAGGGCACACAAATGGTCTTATAAGTAACTTAATTCAATATTTCAGGTCATGTTATTTTATGAAAAGTAATGTAATGTCAAAAATAAAAATAGATGGCAAAGTTAAGTCTAAGTTATACAATTTACTCAATTGGTTCAATTACAATTTACTTCCTACTATGTATTACTAAGTTACCTACTTTTATGATGCGTCAGGGTTTCATCATTTAAGAATTAGTATAATGTAGTTAAAAGATTGTAGCTGTTGTGTAGAATTAAGTATTTTTACTGCAACAAACAGCTTAAATTACTAAAACAAAAAAAAATACAAAAATATCGACCAAAGCTGACTCATCTTAGTAGCGTCTAACCCGCCTTCTGTCACGTGAATATTTTACAGAAATGAAATTTATTTTCGTGAACTAACGTATTACCTATCAAGAGATGTCAAATTTATATATAAAGTCCTGCTATGTCTTGCCTTATGGCGTACTAAATTGTGCATCCTGATTAGATTACTTACATTATAATTTCAATATATTATTAAGTGATTACCTATATTATTTTGATTTATTATTCAGCGATTAGAATTGGGAAAAATATTAACAAACTCCAAACATGCGCATATACTTTTGCTATTTGATTGTATCTAATAGTAGATGCGGGTGGCGCAGGACCGGTCATTTTGGCACTCTTTGGGGGAGGCCTATGTCCAGCAGTGGACGTCTTTCGGCTGATATGATGATGATGATGATGATGATGAGTAGATTACGATATGTGTATACATTCGGTATCAAAAATATTCTGATTACACTTGCTCATACATAACCAAGCTGTAATATAATAAAGACTACGAGTATTATTGATTGTATTCATGTTATAAGTTACGTACTAATTAAACCTTTCATAAATTTTACAGAAACGCGTGTAGATATTCCTTAATTTATTAGCCAGTCCAATCACATGCAAAAAGAGTAAGTAGGTACTGATCATAAATTACAACTACTTTTTCCAATAACTGGTAGCAATTTAAAATTAATAACTATTATGAATCATTAATTAACACCAACTGGCGTTATATAATTAACACCCAACTTTTTCTGCCAACATCGAACGAACACTTCATTTTTCTTGTCAAAATAAATGATCCAACATCGTTATGTGACGCAAAAACCTTTTCAACGCGCGCTTAATGATATCTTGTAAAGTAATAAATGATCTACATATCATCTACTTATAACGCCGCTATATTAAATTACCTATTTCTGTTTGTTGACTCCTAATTAGAGTGTGGGTAATAAATGACTTTCAGTCCTTTTTCCGATGGCATTTGGGACTCGAAATCGAGACTTGCATCACTTGCATGTAACACGATATGCCCTTTGTCGGTTGGGTAGTAATGTCACGGGCCGTCTGAGTAATTGATGAACTCTACACACTACTTTTAGACACCACCAATATTTTGTTGAAATAAACTGCTAAACTAAGGTAACCGATATAGCCCACCGAATTGCTAAACTTAAGTGGCAGTGGGCGCCACATTGCACGCAGAACCGATCCGTTGAGACGGAAAAGTTCTCAACCACGTACCGGAAGACGCAGCGTGGGCAACAAGGTGGACTGATGATAGGTCGCGGGAGTTCGCTGGATGCGGGAGGACCGACCACTTTGGCACTCTTTGGGGGAGGCCTATGTCCAGCAGCGGCCGTCTTTCGGCTGATATGATAATGATGTCTTAACTGCAACGTGGAAAATATGCGAAGAATCACGTTTCGGGTGCGAAGAGTCCAGGATAATGGAATTTCATACAAAATTGAAGGTACTTCCTCCCTTCGTTTCAATATCAAATTGTGACACAACACCATGGATGACTTACATAGGCATATCATGTATACATATAAGTATGTAGCAGAACTAACAATGAAACGGTAGATTAAGCGAGTCAGTTAATATTTCAAAGTCGTTAAATTAAATAAAAGACGCTCGCGTGATTTCTTTACCGGAATGATATCGAATGATATTTTAGGTACTTTTAAACAGCAAAAAATCTTGCAAAAACGAAATTACAACAAAGTGAAAAACGTCGGAATGTAGAACGGTAGTACTTATGAGTAAATCTCGTTGGTTATTTTTGACATTTTTCTTTTTGACTGTCAATCATAGTTACTTTTGAAAACATAATACACCGTAGCCGGTATCCTATCTAGAATATTTTTTTCACGGAAGGGGACATGTCCCCACTTTCATGTCTCTTCCAGAACCAGCCAGAATGACAGAGACATCAAATATTCATCATCATCATTGGAATACTGCGGCGCAGTATTTCTATTCAAGAATCAATCCACTATACGAGTATTACTTACACGACAAACTTTAACTAACTATACAATCCAATAATATGGAAGTGTAGGAAGCCTAGGTAGTCTAAATAACACACGTAGGTAGATACTATCAGTTGGAGGTTTACTTGGGCCTCACAAATTATTAATTCGTTCCTCCTGCGGTGAAGGTTACTGACGGGGTGTTGGTGTACCTTTTTTAGGGAAGTAGGGCGCCGCTTGCAAGAGAGGGGTCTCGAATAGTCTCGATACTCTCGATACCCGCTCTGGGTCATTTCTGGTGCAAAGGTTATCCATAGCTATTCAGCGCGGCAATGCGGCCAGCGTGATGGGCACCTTTGCACCTGGAGTGACGCGGGGTGGGTTATTCGATATTTAGTTTAGGTATAGTATTTCATTTTAGTTTTAGGTATTGTAGCGATTTTTTTTATATGTTTTTCTGAATAGCTTGTATAATATAGAATAGAGTATGAATAAATAATATATCCACTATTTAATGCTGTGAATTCGTCACGAATTTTCGAACACGATAATATAATATTGTCGATATCGCGTTTGTTGAATCTATTCCACGCCGCGTTAGTACAGTTTAATTTAAAATTGTGCCACTATCAAATAAAAAATAATCAATAGGTAATGAAAAGAAATCATTTCTGCCCGCAACCGTGTCGGACGTAGCCACCATGAATTGAATGTACACACGATTAACTGAAGGGTTCCGTCGTTGTTTTTACAAATCACTTAAGGGCGCTATCACACTTTAGCAGTTTACAAGCGAAGCGATCAGAGAGCGAGTTCGGGGCGAGCTCGCTGCGCAACCGCGGCGAACTCGGCGCGACGCAGACGCCTTGATCGTGAATGGTGTTGACTATTCAAAACGCTGATTAAACGCCGTGTGCTCGTTGCGCACCCGTGGCGATCACGTGTCACTGTCGCAGCGATCACGTTGGGGTGTGGCGAGCTCGTTGAGTAATCGCGTCGCAAATCGCCAGCGTGATAAGGCCCTAAGCTGCTGTTTGGACGCCAGCGAGCAAAGAGGTACCTAGCGGGTTCATAGATGGAACTCGATCAAATCTATGAACTGCCGCTCGTCATCAATCTCTGCAATATTACATTTTCTTTATCGTTAAAACTACAATTGCTAGAGGTGACTCTGAAAATTAAATTTCATTTGCTTTGTCTATCCCTTTTGGGAGAAGAGGCGTGAGTTTGTGTATAAATCAAAAGATAGTGACATAGAGATGTATCTGTTTCCACAATAACAAAATTGACCCCGTGTTTTTCACAAGTATTCCTTTTTTAACGTTGGGGAAAAGCGTTTACCCCCGCTTCCCGCCCGGGAACTTAGGGGCAAATTCAGTGCCGGCAACAACTACTATCGTGTGCCGTGTGCCTACGCCGTAGTCGCTTTCCGCTACATACGAGGAACACCACGGGATCGGCTACGAGCGTAGCGCGTAGCGATTCGCGGCAGTGAATGTGTTAATTACGTGAATTTTCGGAAGTACGAGTAGTCATCATCATCATCATCATATCAGCCGAAAGACGTCCACTGCTGGACATAGGCCTCCCCCAAAGAGTGCCACAATGGCCGGTCCTGCGCCACCCGCATCCAGCGGACTCCCGCGACCTTTACCAGGTCATCAGTCCACCTGGCGGGGGGCCTACCCACGCCGCGCCTTCCGGTACGTGGTCGCCACTCGAGAACCTTTCCGCCCCAACGGCCATCGGTTCTACGTGCAATGTGCCCCACCCACTTCCACTTAAGTTTAGCAATTCGGAGGGCTATATCGGTTACCTAGTATGCACTTACAAAATAGTACATTTTGATGTAAGTGTGGAAAATATGTCATTACTTCACGAGCCCCGAGATATCTTGCCTCGAGCCGTAAGGCGACATACCTGGGTCCGCGACAAGAACCTTGGACTGCCGTCTAAAACCCCAACGAGTCCGCTCCGCCTTGTACATAGAGTAACACCGCGATTCCAGCATTCTACCACGTGATGTCCATTTTTTAACGTCCTTTTTTCCTGCCCAAGGAGGCAGGACGGGTATGACGGACTGACCAAAGCTGGACTACCGTCGAAAACCACCAAAGAGATCCGGCTGCTTGTTAAGGGGGGCGTCGCAGGATCGTTCTTGGCATTCAACTGCGTTAACCGCGCGTAGGACTGCGTGGTGTCCTACGTATCCCTAAGAATAATGTTATCTCCACTTATAATAAATCTCTAAATTAAAAAAAGAATCAGCCAGTTTGAAACTAAGCTTTCTGCGGTACGAATGTTCTCAGCATCCCATGGACGGAAAAATATGAAACATTTTATATAGGTACATTATTATTCCAGCTGCAACTTAGGATAGTTTTTATCCGACTGCGACAATTAATTAATTTTCCGAAATATACGACATCATTTAATTTTTCATTTATTTTTATTGAAATCAAACGCTGCTCCAACTGTCAGCTATAAGAAACGTCAAATTTTCGTCAAAATGGCGGAATTGCTTTGCCTTGCACTTATTAATAATTTAAATCCCGTCTACGATAAACCTTTACGAGACAAATGCTAAAATATAAACCATAAAAAAATATTCGATTCTGATATGAGAACTTATATGCGCAAATGTCGTTTTATGTCGTAATTTCAATAAATGAAATCAACAAATTTGAACAATATAATTAACACGAATTTGTTTTTTTTGAATGGCAATGGCACGCGCTCGGCGCATTCAGCCAAAGTACCTGCGGTGCTACCACGAAAACCGATACTCAATGTTCATATATTTGCACCCCTGTCACTCGAGTATAGTTAGTGCGATAGAGATACCCGAATATTTTCGAATTCCGAAGTTCGTGGTTATAGCTCAGGAATCGAAAATATGGTAAATAATCATAATGTATTTTCTCGAAAAAAAATTAAAATAAATATAATCAAATGGAGAAAAAAACAAAGCAACAGGTTATATAGGTAATGACTAAGTTATAAGAGTCCAAAGTTTTAAGAGGGGTTATGTTCTGTCCCTTTTCCGCAAAACGCACCTTCATATGAAACGATTGTTTTTTACTATGACGCTCGAGGATATTGACGTCACAGTCCCTCATCGTTTTCTCACTCTAACAAGCGACATTAAAACGGATGTAGCTTCATAATTTTTTGAGATATTTGAATGGGAGTTTCATTATCTTCTATCTATCTATACATAATAAATGCCTATGTCCTGACTGACTTATTCACTCACTCACTCACTCACTCACTCATCAACGCACAGCCGAAACTACTAATCTTAGAGAGTTGATTTTTGCACAGTATGTTGCTTTTATAACGTGGGCTAGGGATAAAAAGGGATTTTTGAAATTTCTACCCCTAAGGGGGTAAAATAGGGGTGCAAAGTTTGTATAGGACTTTTTTTTTGAGCTATAGACTTAAACTTTGTAGAAAAAATTGTTATTAGAATACAAATGAAACACTTTCAGCGTTTTGGAAAATTCCATCCCTACGGGGGTGCAAGGTTTGTATGGGGGAAACAATTTTTTTTTAAATAGAGACTTAAAACTTTATAGAAAGATCAGTCATTAGAATACAAATAAAGTACTTTCAGGGTTTTAGAAAATTCTACCCCTAAAGGGGTAAAATAGAGTGCAAAGTTTGTATGGGAAAAACTACTTTTTTTTAAATAGAGACTTAAAACTTTGTAGAGAAATTATTCATTAGAATACAAATAAAGTACCTAAATTCAGTGTTTTAAAAAAATCTACCCCTAAGGGGGTAAAATAGGGGTGCAAATTTTGTATGGGGGAAACAATATTTTTTTTAAATAGAGACTTAAAACTTTGTAGAAAGATTAGTCATCAGAATACAAATTAAGTACTTTCAGCGTTTAAGAAAATTCTACCCCTAAAAATAGGGGGCTAAAATAGGGGTGCAAAGTTTGTATGTGGGAAACTATTTTTTTTAGCTAGAGTCCTAAAACTTTGTAGAAAGATTATTTAAATACAAAGAAAGTACTTTCAGCGTTTTGGAAAATTTCACCCCTAAGGGGGTAAAACAGGGTGCAAAGTTTGTATGGGAAAAACATATATTTTTTTAATAGAGACTTAAAATTTTGTCGAAAAATTACTTATTAGAACATGAAAAATACTACATTCGGCGTTTTACAAAAATCATTCCCTAAGGGGGTTATAAAAGGGTGCAAGGTTTGTATGGGGAACACTTTTTCTGAGCTAGACACTTAAAACTTTGTAGAAAGATTACTTATAAAAATACAAAAAAAGACTTTCAGCGTTTTGAAAAAATCTATCCCTAAGGGGGATAAAAAGGGGTGCAAAGTTTTTATCAGGGAAAGTTTATGTTTTTGAGTTAGAGACTTGAAACTTTGTAGAAAGATTACTTATTAAAATACAAAAAAAGAACACAAATCGTTTTAGAAAATTCCACCCCTAATAGGGTTAAAAAGGAGAGCAAGCTTTGCATGGGCAACACTTTTTTTGAGTTAGACTTAAAACTTTGCAAAAAGATTACTTATTAGAATACTAAAAAAGAACTTTCAGCGTTTTAGAAAACTCCATCCCTAAGGGGGTTAAGAAGGGTAGCCAGTGTTGTGTGGGAAAAACTTTTTTTTATACTAGACTTAAAACTATTCGAAATGTTACTTATTAAAATTTGTTGGAATTGGGACGCATAACTACAGCGCCTGATAGATGTAGGCGGGCAAACACGCACGACCACCGTCTCGATATTTTATAAAAAGACGTATGCACTCTCGCCCTTGTAAGCGCAGTAGCACGTTCATAGTAATCTGTATTTTCTATTTTAATAAACTAAATCCTTTTGTTATAAACAAAGTTCGTATTATTTCATCAGGTTATGGGCCGCCCCATGCCTAAATAGTAAAACAAGTAAAAGTCAAAGTGTTTTTAAAGTAAAAGTACAAATCATTATAACCTCAAATTTTGCGACATCACGTAGGTTTTGTTTCAGCATAATTTCAAGTATATGTGATCATAATGGCTTCAAATAGTGGTCTGAGTATAGAAAAGTTATCTGGAAGAGAAAATTATGCCACTTGGAGTTTTGCAGTGAAGGCCTACTTGCAATTAGAAGATTTGTGGGAATGTATCGAAACAGAAACCGGCAAGGCTGTAGATGCAAAAAAGGACATTAAAGCTAAGTCGAAACTCATTTTACTTATCGACCCCATAATATATGTGCATGTAAGAGAGGCCACATCAGCTAAAGAGGTTTGGGAATTGAACTTACCTGAATCTAAAATAGTTTACTTACCTTTTTCTGAAGAAAATGCTAATGAAGAGAAAGATGATATCGAAGAGGATAATAAAGAAAATGCCAATGACGAAAAAGATGAAATCAGAGATGAAAATGACTCTGTTAAAATCGACGAGTTGAATACAACGTCTCTGAATGTTGATTCGTTTTCTTCACCAGCATCGGTTGATTCAGATCCTGACGATGAATCTTACAATCCTGAAGAGAGCATTGATATTCCAGTCATTAAAATGAATCTTCGTCCAAGACGTCGTCGAAATTAATTTTACGAAGCTAATCCTCCCCAAGAAAATGCATCTTTTATGTGTATGAATGGCGAATCAGCTATGAGTATCGTGGACAAGGATCCACAAAGCCTTTCCGAAGCATTAGAGAGCAATAAGGCAGATCAGTGGATACATGCCATGGAGGAAAAATATAAATCATTACTACTGTGACACCGATTAGGCTACAGATACTGAAGATAGAAGATCATGTTCTGGATATGTTTTTACTTTTTGGGGTCTGCCATTAGCTGGTGTTCTAAAAGGCAACCTACAATCGCTCTGTCAACAACCGAAGCAGAGTATATGTCACTATCTACGGCAACACAGGAAGCTATCTGGCTCAAGCAATTGGAAGAGGACTTTTGTCCTGCAATGTCAAATATACCAATTGTTATGTTTTGCGATAATCAAAGTGCTATCAGCATTTCAGGTGATGACATCTACCATGCCAGAAGCAAGCATATCGATATACGCTATCATTTCGTGAGGGAGCGTATATCCAAGAAACAAATATCCGTTCGCTACAAAAGCACTCAAGACATGTTGGCTGATGTGTTCACAAAGGGATTGCACCGGCCAAAGCAGCTGACCTTTGCAATGACAATGGGTTTGCGTCCAGAGGAGGGTGTTGGAATTGGGACGCATAACTACAGCGCCTGATAGATGTAGGCGGGCAAACACGCACGACCACCGTCTCGATATTTTCAGATAAAGTACTTTCAGAGTTTTAGAAAATTCCACCCCTAAGGGGGTTAAGATAGCTTTGTATGGGCAACACTTTTTTTGAGCTAGAGACTTAAAAGTTTACGAAAAAAGTTCTTTCAGCGATTAGAAAAATTCAACCTCTAAGGGGGTTTAAAAGGGGGTTCAAATTTTAAATGGCGAGCAATAAAATTTTAAAGTGTGAGTAAGAGATTTTTAACTTCGGTCTTATTCTGTACGTTAAAAGACTACAAAACTGATTTCAGAGTTTTTCCAAATTCATCCCCTAAGAGTGTTAAAATTGGTTCAAAGTTTGAGTATTTCAAGGCATTTTTAAAGTATGAGATTTTTAACTTTGGTTTTAGACTGTTTGTTCACAAACTAGAAAATGAACATCAACTTTTTTTTTAATTATCCCCTAAAAGAGGGTTCAAATTTTGTATTGAGAGAAATCATTTTCTAAGACGATAAAAAGTTCTACGCGGACGAAGTCGCGGGCAACAGCTAGTCAAATAATAAATCACCAATAGGTAATGAAATGGCCGGCCCAGCGTAGCGTGAAGTCCTCGATTTGTGCCAATTACGTGAGTGAAGGCAGCCAATCAAATAGAAGAGTGCTATCGATGCTGGCCAATTGGTCACGGCGCGGTCGCCACTTGGTACTATTATATTTATTATACCCCGGTTAGGTATAACATATGTATTTATATTTTAAAAAGCCAGCGTAGGTATTACAAAAAAAATATTATAGCCTACTAGCTTTTGCCCGCGACTCCGTCCGCGCTGAACTCGTTTATATCGTAGTTCCATACAAACGTTCACCCCCCTTTTCATTTCCTTAGGGGATGATTAACGGGATGAAAACCATCCTTTCTCCTTTCCTGTCTCCATACCAAATTTCATGTAAATCGGTTCAGCGGTTTAAGCGTGAAGAGATAACATACAGACAGACAAACACACTTTCGCATTTATAATATTAAGTATGGCTTAGTATGGATGTCCACCCAGAAAGTCCTCTCTAGGCACAGAAGAAAGGATTTTTGAAATCGTATGGGGTTCTGGAGATTTTTTATACCCTACAACCTACATACAAACTTACAAATCTGCAATATCACAGACCTTATAAGTAGGTATAGATTGTTATCAGAAAGTAAACAAGTACCCCGTTATTCTTAAAAAAAGCGGCCAAGTGCGAGTCGGACTCGCACATGATGGGTTCCGTTAAATAAATTGCAGTTTACGATTTATGACCGTATTAAAAAAAAACTACTTACTAGATCTCGTTCAAACCAATTTTCGGTGGAAGTTTGCATGGTAATGTACATCATATATTTTTTTGAGTTTTATCATTCTCTTATTTTAGAAGTTACAGGGGGGGGGGACTCACATTTTACCACTTTGGAAGTGTCTCTCTCGCAAACTATTCAGTTTAGAAAAAAATTATGTTAGAAAGCTTAATATCATTTTTGAAGACCTATTCATTGATACCCCACACGTATGGGTTTGATGAAAAAAAAAATTGAGTTTCAGTTTTGTGTTTGGGGACCCCTAAAACTTAATGTTTTTTTTCGATTTTTGTGTAAAAATCTTAATGCGGTTCACAAAATACATCTACATACCAAGTTTCAACAGTATAGCTCTTATGGTTTCGGAAAAAAATGGCTGTGACATACGGACGGACAGACAGACAGACAGACGGTCGGACATGACGAATCTATAAGGGTTCCGTTTTTTGCCATTTGGCTACGGAACCCTAAAAACCTATGTTATTTAAAAAAAACTTTTTTTTCCTTACGTACATACAAATATCAAAGTGACAGATAGGTAAAGAATATTCATGGCATTTTTCTAGAGATTCAAACTGATGTGCCGTTGCGCGTTGTCAATTTTCATCCGAGAAAAATTGTGCGTGTCGTCAGTGCAAAACATATAAATAAATGTGATGTGTTATTGCAACATACTGTAAAGCTAAGTTTGTGTGTTCTCGTACACCTGCCATATAAAATTTGACTCCATACTCGTATATAATTTAACATTTAGACCTAACGTGCGTACAATGCGTTACGTGATCGAAAAGTGGTGACTTTTTTAAAGCTAGTGACTAAAAAACCGTTTTCATATAATTATGTAGCGAAAAGCGGCTGCTGTGAGTCTCAAAATGCGGGCTAAGGCTACGTTGACTTTCCTACTAAAGGGTCCAAACTAAAAAAGAAGTTATTTAAAGCTACTCAAAAGAAAATAGGGGCCACTATGTATTTTGATTGCTACGTGAAAAATATAGTAAACAGTAATGTATATTTATTAAAATAACATGTAACAAGGCTTTTGTTTTAACTTATGCTAATAACCATTTAATTGTGTAGTCAATTGTTTCACTTATTTCAATAAACATGAAATTAGTCCATTGTCAACAGCAAACACTAAACAGAAACGCTTTGCAAAACAAAACAAAAACTGACACAAGCTGTTTTTTTTAATGGTTTAGTAACGGGTGTGTCCTCCTCTCCTGTTTTCACACTCCTGGAGCCTTGAATGCATACTCTCGATTAAGTTTCTGATGTTTTCATCAGGTATCTCTTCCCACGCACGTTTCAGAGCATCCATAAGCTGTTGCTGGTTGTGAACCTCTTGCTCATGCTCCCTAACCCTTCGTTTTAATTGGTCCCACATATGCTCTATTGGATTTAAATCCGGACTATACGCTGGCCATGGTAGGACACGAATATGGGAGTCATCCAGTAAAGTCTGAGTGGCCCGACCTGTGTGTGGGCGGGCATTGTCATGCATTAACCAGAACCCTGGCCCCACTCTCTGTGAGAATGGAATCACATGAGGCCTGATGACTTCATCGATGTACCGTTGTGCAGTTACTGTGCCTTGATTTAAGAAAACCAGCTCAGTTTTGCCTTGTAAGCTAATCCCAGCCCAAACCATCACACTAGGACCTCCAAAGCGGTCAATTTCCTTGATGCAGACATCGGAAAATCTCTCACCCTGTCGTCTCCATACTCTAATCCGCCGATCATCACTACAAAGCTTCACTTTACACTCATCTGTGAAGAGCACCATACCCCATTGATTCATGCTCCAATCTGAATGTTCCCGGCAAAAACTTAAACGATTTCCACGTTGAACCCTAGATAAAGGAATTCGTACTACTCGGCGTCTGGACCTTTGCTGGTCTTCATGCAGTCGATTACGTATCGTTTGGTCACTAACACGAGTCCCCGTTGTCAACCGTAGGCGATTTTGTAACTTACGTGCCGTCACAGAGCGCTCTCGACGGGCACTCAATCGGATGTAGCGATCCTCTTGTGCCGTAGTCGCTCGCATTCTGCCCGATCCAGGCCTTCTTGCAACACTGCCAGTCTCTTGGAACCGATCCCACACATTTTGGATGGCTCGGCGAGAGAAACCCAACGAA
The DNA here is from genome assembly GCA_963854355.1 of Epinotia brunnichana. Lineage (NCBI taxonomy): Eukaryota > Metazoa > Arthropoda > Insecta > Lepidoptera > Tortricidae > Epinotia > Epinotia brunnichana. The sequence goes on from OY977957.1 coordinate 11,906,939, forward strand.
AAAGCTACAGACCGCTGTGAATGACCTTCAGCAATCAATGTAACGGCGTCAATACCGCAAGTGGGAACGAGATACAATGTCAACGCTGCTAGTGTCGCCACCTACGAAGAGTTTTGCGTAATGTTCCCTATTGAGTACCTTTATTAGTCGGTATAACAACCACTTTATGACAAAGTTATGTCACTGTTAAATTTCCCAACGTGTTCCAAATCCACAACCCATCATAAATTGTGCCAGTCATAAATATTTAATCCATTACCATTCAATAAGCTAGCACTGGACTTGATTAGGATCCATATTTTCAAACCGGTCGCTATTGAGGCATCCGTGACAGTCGCCTTTTATGACAGAACAGACGCCATCTTTGGCAGGTCGTAAATCGTGACAAATGTCAATGATGCTGTATAGTCAGCCAAGGAAGTGAAACCACTTTTGAACCTTTATTATACTAATATTATAAATGCGAAAGTTTGGATGTTTGTTACTCAATCACGCAAAAACGGCTAACCGGATCAAGATGAATTTTGGTATATAAATAGTATATACCCTGGATAACATATATAATACTTTTATCCCGGAAATTATCCCTCAAAGGGATGAAATCGGGGGTGGAAGTGTTTCAAATCCATGTACTTAAGCCATTCCAGGATGACAGTATATAAATAATAGACTCAAAATGTAGTAGCTGACTTTCTTGGCTGACTGTAATTTTTTAAATATAAAAACGAATTGGAAATTAGTGCTGTCCAGAGCGAATTCCAGGTGTTCTAGGGAGATAGAAATGGTAAGGTACATTAACGACAAAGAACTGACCATTTGTGAACCTTATTACAATAGGGAACATCACTGCAATGTTCTGCCGCCAGAGTGCAGCACTAGCACAAACCGTAAACCAGTAGAGGAAGATAGGGACTCACACACACATGCACAATTGATTGTCAATGGAGTGACAAGGATGCATGCATATACAATACCGCAAGTGGGAACGAGATACAATGCCAACTCTGCTTATGTTCTCTATTAGGAATATGGCATGGCATGTGCCTATGAGGGTTTAGGTACAATATGTGTCTTTTTGACATCATCATCATCATCATATCAGCTGAAAGACGTCCACTGCTGGACATAGGCCTAAAAGTGCCAAAATGACCGGTCCTGGGCCACCCGCATCTAGCGGAATCCTGCGACCTTTACCAGGTCATCAGTACACCTTGGCGGGGGGTCTACCCACGCTGCGCCTTCCGGTACGTCGCAACCCGAGAACCTTTCCGCCCCAACGGCCATCGGTTCTACGTGCAATATATTGTCTGTCTTTCTGACAGCAGCTTTTGAAATCCACCAATTAAATTGATGATGATGGATTTTGGTGAAAATAGTGCTTTGAGCAAATGTCATCTCCACTAAATTGCTCAAAGGTCAAGGTTGTCTCATGTACAAAACGATTAAAAAGAAAAACAAAAAGAAATTGATCATTGATTATTATTTTGACCACGGGACATGTAATACTTATTGGAGTTAGTGGCAAAAAATAGGTTTTATTTCCCAAGATTGAGGTTTTGCTGTTTTGTCACGGAACCCTTCATTATGTGTGGTTGGATACGCACTTGCCCAGTTTTTTCGTTTCTCGCACACTCTTCGATCGTTGGCCGTGTTTAACACTGTTTTTCTGTGCAAACAAGTAATGTTCACAAATATGGCAATTTAAATTACGAGAGTCCGCAACTAAAGTGCCATATTTGTCCATTGTTAGACATGTATAATATTAAATTTACATATTGCCTGTGTATATCGTTCCAATTATGTATTTCGACTAGACTAACTTTTTATGTTCTGAGAGACTAACTGTTTGTTTTTTGTGTTGTGTTCAGATAAATTGTGCAAAATATAATAATAATCGTTGTAGAAGGTGCTCGGCAGGAATTTACTAGTAAATATGTAATTTTACCAGCGTATTGTAAGGAGTAAAAAATGATTAGGTCCAATCAGGTAGGTACAGTCACCGGCATTAATATATGATGGATCAAAGGCCGCAAAAATATGTGACACGCTCTAGCGGCTCTAGGAATAGAGTTGTCATCAGATATTTTTGCGGACTTTGTTCCATCATATATTGATGCCGGTGACTGTACTACATTTTTTATCTTAGGTATATTACCTACAAATGAAACGATGAGTTCTAAATAGGGAAATTGCATGGGACTTCAATGTTGAAGTCTTGCTTATTATAAATCAACTCGATATGTTTTTTAAAGCGAAAGATCAGAACGCGGCGTCTCGCTCACACGCATGGCGCACCGCTTCCGCTTCCGCCGCCGCTTGAAGTCGTGGCCGAACCCTTACACCACTTATGTAGTGACACTTAATAGGCTATATGTCTCCTTAGACGTAAGATCTAGAAATTCCCAAGTTACCATACAAGTGAGGCAATTACGGATACCACGTTATACAAGATTGGCACTACTTTCCAGAATCTCACATCACCTGTGCATTAACACAGACCAATATGAACCTTAACCCTTCAGCTTAAAGTTCACGTCAATCAGTTTACGTTAGATGTGACAGTTTGAGATAGCGGATCTGCCAAGCGAAAATGATCAGTATTACAATGAAGAAGATCTAAGGTAGTTGTAATCTGAATACAGCTATTAGTGTGGTAGCGGCGTGTGAATGCCGACTTGTATGTTAAGGAGGCTTGTCAATTTGTAGTGTTATTAGTTGACTTATTACGTAATTAAGGCTGTTATATAGGCAATTAAAGATTATTACGAATTCTGATATAATTAAATACAAGGTGTGGCTGTAACAGTAGCAGATAAAATAGGTAATGGTGTCGGTAGATTCACAGATGTATGAATATAAGGAGAACGGACATGCCGGCCGATTTGTAATGAGTACGCCTGTCGCAAGTACATTAATCCACACAAAGCCCAAGTAATTGACAAGACAAAGCACTCACACATCTAAAACACACACATTTGTATACCTACGCTCTTATTGGACAATACACGCGCATCATATCAGGCATTTTGGGCAGAAACGTAATATTCTCTGCGATCAGCACGCGTGCACAGTATGGCAGAGTATGCCCATTGAGCTAACAACTGCGACACGGCCGCCGGCGGCTTGTCCTCTCTCTAGTATTCTATGCTCTGTGGGTAGATAATTCAACTAAGTACTTAATCAATTTTTAATTAAATGTGGTAAAAAACAGTTTTCTTATGGGTGAATAAACGTTAATTTCACTTTTTAACCATCGGCAAAATACTTAAACCACGATGCCATTCAAACCAGTTTTTAGAGAGGATCAATTATCTATAGATATGGAACCAACCACAATTCACAATTTTCACGTGGTAGGTACCTATTGAAAATATCTACGAAAATAACCCCCTTAAGCGATTGCGTAAAACGGAATGGATTAACAAATGACTAATAAAACGGAGCAAATAACTAACTACGGGATCATTATGAGAGTAATTCATTGAACATGTCACAGAGCGTAAACGGTCGTATTTCTTATTGGTAAGTTCCCACAGCCGAAGAAACGAAGCAAGCTAGGTAGATACCAGTACTTACGTAGGCGTAGGATAATAAGATGTTGCATCAGTAATATGTTTGTATAGCATTGCAAGCCTGTGACTTGGGCCACCCTTCCACACCCTCCCTTCTTTGGGTCTTAACTGATATCCCTAATATATCGCTTTTGTTAGAACGGGATACAGTATGTATGAATGAATTAATGAATGATTTATTTGAAAAACACAACCACAACATTAAATACAAATGCTTAAATCTAGGAAAAAATTAAAAGGTTGAGGGTGGTCTCAAAAAGGAGTCCACTCAGCATGTGTCGGAGCATGGAAAACCCCGACGCTGATTTTCAGTGAATCCATTTTAACAAATAACACGACACAAATAAAAGCAGATCTAAATACTGTTGAAAGACAAACTTATGATATGATTTAGTACCTTCATGGTATACTGGCTGGTTACTGGAGAAAAAGAAGAATGTACGTCATTGAGCTGTCTGAGATTTTATGAACTTAAAATGTGTTTGTTATTGTAATCCTTTTAATATATATTTGAGATTGCCGTAAGTATTTCCATTTATACGAAGAAATACAAATACAACAGAAAGTGCAGTGCGCAGGTACAGCTTGATTTTTAAAACAGCATAAGTACATACTAGTGAAAAATATATATGAATACGTAACAATTAAGTATGTTCGACATATACAAAATGGGTGTACTCGTATGAATATAATATATTAAAGTAGGTATATATTATATCGGCTAGACAGAAGACGTTTGTGTTTGTGGTAGCGTACTTGAAGCTACGAGTACCACGGAAGCTAGCTGCCTTGTGTCGCGGGCAGATGAGGCGGGGGGCTTGTCTTACATGCCTACGGGAAAATATTAATCTTTCGTACAGGGGACCAATTTTTGACTTTCGAGCGCTCGAATCTTTCACTCGAAAACTGACAAAAATTACGAAATACTCTTTTGAAATAGGGATAGAAAATTGAAAAGCGAGTGGTATTGACCACTCGTATTCAATCCTATCGGTAGAAAGTTAGTGCCTGCAATTTTGACACTAAAATCGTATTTACTTTTATTTAATTTTCGAGCGCTCGAAAGTCAAAAATCGGCCCCCAGGTAAGTACGATGGTTGCTTACTCAGTATTATTCCAAATAGCAAAGTAGCGAAGTGTAGTTTCCTTCGAGCTTCCATTTTGAGGAGACTTCTATTGTTTAAAAATGGTGTCACATGAGCTCTGGGTGGAACTGGGAAACAAAACAGTAGGTATACATTTTCTCGCCTCGCACTCGCGTCGCATCAGCACGGCTATCCAAGACGGCGCGCGAGCTCTCTCGATTTTTCTCGCACCATCCGTCTCTCTCTTATTAGAAATCTTTAAAGAGACGTTATACTCGTATAGTGCGCGAAAAAAATCGAGAGAGCTCGCGCGCCGTCTTGTGTTAGCGGTGCAGTTGTGCTACCCGCAATAGGGATAATGACTAAGATTTTTATAAGATGCCATCCGAACCAGTTCTTGGAGGGGAACAAATGTTTGTATGGAAGCAACTACAATTAAAGAACCTAGATAGGTGCCTAAAAAATTGAGACATATATTGACCTCGCTGGCGGCAGCCCAAACGCTTCATACTAATTGACACACAGGTATGACGTCACAGCTGTTATTTGTACTAATCGTTGTATGGAAAATCAAGTAAATTGCTGTTTTGATCGCGAAATGCTGCGTTTAGCCACATAGTTGTCGTACAAATTTGTTTCTATAAAAGCGTAAGGATTCTATTGGTAGTTTAAAATTCACTCTAGGACAGTAAAAATAATCATATTTTTCTTAACTTTCAAGGTCGACATCTTTTTATAATTTGAATTATATTTTATAATTTATACTTTACTACAATAATTTGAAGGTTTACTATCCATTTAGCAACACTACGTTATTAATTTTAACATGAGCCATCATGCCTATTCCAAACACTGCTCTTCATTGAAACTCATCAAACAGTAAAAAGTGACCAAGTAGTTCACTCAGTAAACTAGTCTGATAATTTCCCTCGTTTCTCGCAACCCGGAGAAAAACCCGACCAGCGGCACATTAGTTTAACTACCGTTAATTAATTAATCGCATTCTCCATGGATATTAATCCTACGTTTATTTGAAATGTCTAATCCGACTGTTTCTAGGAACGTGAACGTGAAAGTACAGAATCTCTGCTGTAATTGTGGTTAAAGAACTTTATTTTCTCAAGTTTCCTTCACGTTCCTATTTAATAATTTATGTTTTCTACCACCTACGTGTCCAGTAGGTGTTCTTAATTTTGAGCATTTACCTACACTTTAGAGGAGGCGAATTCATTTGTAGCTATGGATATTCAGGTAAAAGTGTTCCCGTTTTCGTTGTTCTTGTCTCGGTATAGACTATCTCTACGCACTTATTTGCTGGTTATGGTCGATCAGTATGTACTTCTATTGTATGAAATGCATCTATCTATATATAGGCCAATTATACGAACTTTATATTTTGTATTGTTGTAAATTCGTCGGTAGGGTATAGTAAAATTATAGTTAGGTATTAGCATTTACACGAAATTCGTAAAAAAATACTCGTTTTCCGATTATCAAATGAATCCACGTGGCTATTATTTAATTAAATTGGCGAAATACCTAAAAGAATTCAATTAACGCCTAGTTATTAATTATTTTTTCATCCGTCTCGCATATCAACGATTTTAATTAAGTACCTACTCATTATAGTTTATCTTATCGTAATCGTAATTATTATTTTCTGATTCATGAATTTACAAAGCAACAGTTTTATGTACTATTTTTTTTACTAGCAACTGGCATATATACATAAAATCACGCATGTGTTCCTACTCTCCTTAATTATAGACTCCTTTTTAAAGGATTGCTCAGGATTGCGAAGTCTGGAAACGGCGGAGGGATTCCTTTTTAAAGGATTGGCCAGAGACTGCTTAGGATCCCGAAGTCTGGAAATGGGGGAAGGATTCATTTTTAAAGGATTGACCAGAGACTGCTTAGGATCGCGAAGTCTGGAAATGGGGGAGGGGTTCCTTTTTAAAGGATTGACCAGAGACTGCACAGTGTCGCGAAGTCTGGAAACGGAGGAGGGAGGCCTTTGCCCAGCAGTGGGAGTGGGGTGGGACACAACAGGCTCAAAATAATATATCTATTTTTTGATAAAAGAGGTAGGCTGAGCACAAGATATTTAATATTCAGCGCCACTCCTAGCAATTATAGGTTTAAAGATGGAGAAAATGTGATACATCAGTGATAAGTTGCTAGTTGGTGTATAGGTTCGAACTTGCATAAATGTTTTCATTCATTCATTCATTCATAAAATTTAACAACCTAGGGTTTGCTAGCCCGTCGACCCTAACTCGCGTCCCTTACCTTATGACACCCGACGGAAGAAAAGGATGATGCTGTTCTAATCTAACCTAGTCGGCGCCCCAGGGCGGTTATTCTCTACGCGCTCATGCAGCCCAGCTTTACTATATCTATGTCATATAGTAGTAGTAGTAGAAATCTCTCCTATTCGAAAGTCCGATTTTCCTTGACACATTTCCACAGCACTTAAAAACCGGGAAACGCACTATGGTCGCCATCTTGAAAACGACGTTGACACGTTGAGTGCCGACCACGGCTCGGCACGCGAGCTCTGCCCAAAAACGAACCGCGAGCGATATTAAATAAATAATTACACATTTGTCAGATAGTCTTAAAAAGCGAAATGTCCAAGCAAGCTGCCATATTTGGCCACAGCGGCGATCCCGCGCAGGTGAGCGCCAATTACTGAGCGGCAAAAAGCGGGGACAAATTGTGAAATTCTGCCTGCGTTTAGCCTGTACAAGCGCTGGGATGTTTCGAACGCTTTAACCAAAAGGTTACTATATAATATATACAGAGTATGAAGATCAAATTAAGTCCACTTTAGTGAAAGGCAGAGAATACATTTATTTGTGTAGTCAAAGATAGAAGCCATTAAATACGGTGTTCTTTTATAGGTAGCTAAGTTAGATATAATATGTAGACGGAAGGCATATCAATGAAGCACAATAACAAATATTGATCCTATATATTCAAAATAGTGAGAAACTTACCCCTATACTATTTTATTATATTTGGTGAAGAATAGAGGTGAAAAGAATTGATTAGCAGCGTTTCCATTTGCTGTGACCCAACCCTACTTCTTTCTCTTTCATAACATTTTTCATACATGCTTTGTCAGTTTACCTGACCTTTCTTCAGGATTTCTGCGAATTGGGCGGACAAAATTAGGCGAGATCTTCTCCTTCCCATTTTCCCATCAGCTCTCCATATAGGTACACTCTCTTTGTTTATATATCTTCTTTAACCTCATGGTAGTCCTTACATCCTCATTTACTCCACACTGCTTTCTCATTAGACTGTTTCTTGTTTATTACACGTATGGGCCCAACTACTTCACACATACTTCTCAATATCAATGTATATACGACGATTTTTCCGTCAATTGTGGACCGATTTCCAATTTTTTTTTATATCGAAAGAGTATACTCCTGAGGTTGTCCCATTGTCACCAAGTCAGGATCTGATGATAGGATCCCAGGCAAATTGAGGGCAACCCTCAAATATTATAGGCACGCCGTATTTTAGGTAATTTGTAGTAAACTCGTGTATTTACCCTCGGAAATCGCAATTTTGGTGAAGTGGAACTGATGATGAAGACCGCAGATGACTTATGGAACTCCTCAACGATGTAAAGTACGTCAAAGATTCTTACATAATTCCGTTGAAGTAGCAACTAATGAAGTGTTAATTCTGAGCTCCTTGTGGAATCGACGGAACTCCTCAAATATTATCAGCCGACAGATAGCGACTTGGGTTTTTTCTGTAATAATCAACGCATTTGCTCCCGGAAAGCAGTTCATAAAGTGAATTGGAAAGGAAATGTGGAAGTTTTCATGTACCTATGTGGCTTGGCGAAGTACTGAATTGAAGACGGTTAAAACTTTGTTTTTAAATTAAATCTCTCAATGCTCAACGCTCAATTTCTCGGTGCTCTCATTCATTTCTACTATTTTCTACCGTTTCAATTATTGACGTCATCGTTACTTCTCTTTCATACCTCAGCAAGCAACGCGGTGTCGTAAAACACATTGATGAACTGTTAAAAGTGACTCACAGTACACCGTGCCGTGCCCGATCCGACGCCGCAACAACAACCCGTCTTCATTTCGCTGCTTAATTATTAACATTGGGTTTCCTACACAACTTCGACGGATAACTTTGTCACCCTTTGCCGGCCAACGCACAGAGCAGCTACTGTGGATCAAAATCGAAGTTCGTTAATGTATTTATGATTTGAGCAACAGGGAGGGCGATACACAAACGAACTTCATTTTAAATTCGCGCGGTAGCCGGTCAGGTGAATGTATGGAGAACGCCAGACGGCGTTCGTGCCGGACTGAGCACGGTTTATTACGAGACATCCTTGTGCGTGAAGATAATGACTGAGTCTTAGTTGTCCAGTTTTATTTGATTTGTTAATTTAAACTCCATTTCTTAGGTAGCCATTCTGAGAACATTTTTATGTCTTAATTATCTTTTGGATTCGGTTGTAAAACTACGCCGCCCAAGCACCGCTAACCATTGATTAACAAACAATAACAGAGATATCAATTATTATTAATATATTCTTTTAAGAGTCCCCGGCTAGCTTGGCCGAATTTCACCTTCCCATACAAACGGAGTTTCGTTCTCATTTTAAAACTACGTGTTGGATTGTATTATTATTATTTCTGGTAGTGGCTTTCGGGCTGTCAAAGCCCTTATATCACTGCGACCATCGCTGATCTATTGTGATCGCCACTTACTACAATTCTTGGTCAAGTCCTGCAAACTCGAAGAATTGCAGGATTTTGTTGAACTCAAGAAATTTGATCTCCTCCGGGCACATGATGTGTTTGCCCAGGAAGGAGTTACGACTGCGCATGAGGCAAGGGCAATCGGTTAGGATGTGTGTAGGCGGCTCCTCTGCTTCAAAGCAGAATCTGCACTGCCTTGTGTCACACAGTCCTATCGTTTGCATGTGCTTATTTAGGCGGCAGTATTACCACAGCCGACATTTGCTGTTAAACATTGCAGTGGGCACTATATTATGCACAAAAACATGTAATTTAATTTTTCGGTCTAAAAAAATTGGCACTAGTTTAAATTAAGAAAAATCATTGAATCATTATTCATTCAATCATAAAATGTAGCTGTGCGACTCCATTTCTCAATCTGTCCACAATGCCACCGCCAGTCCGTACGCTTATTATGTGTAACTGTTGTTATTTTATCGAAAAAAAAACTAATACAATCGTTTTTTTTTTTCTTTTTTTTTTTGATTGTTATCTCTACGTATATCCGCATCGATTGAAAGTAGCTTATTCGAAATTGAAGTCCCATGCAAGTTCACCATTGGCAAAATGTGCTTTTAAAGCTACTTTATAAATACCATCTAAATCCCTATGAAAGACGTTTTTAATTTCTAATCCATAAACTAACAACCCATTTAAATTACTGGGCGGTAAAAGCTCTCCATATAAGTAATATTTATGTCGAACTACTATAAAAATTAAAATGAAGGGATTGCTCAACGGAGTGTGGAAGTATTTTTTGACCCATTAGGTTTGTTACTTGGAAAATCAACAAGCTGTGAAATGTGGTTTTGATTAAATTACGAATCAAAATGTATCGTAGGCACGGAACTTAATCAAATAAAAATATGATTTAGTACCTATTGTACAGCCTTTGATAATGATGAGCGGTGTCAGGTTAAAATGGCCATCCTTTTTCTTTCCGTGGGGGTTGTAAGAGTCGACTATGGAAATAGGGGTGGAAGAGTGTTGCGGGCGATGGACTAGCAACCTATCAATGCAATATATCATTTTATTAATCTTTAAACCTAGTCCTATAACAAAACCGTAATAAAGTACCATTTGACAAGCAAACACTGAAATAACTATACCTATTGAAGCAAACTATAGTACCTATTGAAGCATAACAGCCAGCCGTTATAATTTCTTTATTCATTATCCCACACAGCTCAGCTCTACAGTAGATATATAGCTTAAAACAATAAAACTAATCCCTACAAACGTGTGATGTTAGTCACTCACACAGACACGCGTCGCTACAATAAACTTAAGCGCAAGTCGGGGTAGCCTCAGCCCGCGTGCCACGCATGTGTAGAACTGATTGTAAATGGAGCGCAGGTCCTAAAAAGGTCTTCGAGACTCTATTTGAGATACTGTTTTAGCATATAATAGTGCGTCGGGCACAGGACTTGAACCGGGGCACATCGACTCAAAATACCGCCGTCTGTACTCCTGATGCTACTGCCTGAGGCTACTGATGTCTTATGATAATACGGCGAATTTCGAAATACCTTGACGGCGCGTTTGTCCCCGCCCCGTCGTAACATTAAGAGACTATTTGAGATACTGCTTTAGCTACTGTGTTACTGTGGCTCCATGGTCTAGTGGCGCGTGGCCTGATAATGGTTATGGCCGGAAAATGACCGGAGATCGCATTTTCTTGCTAATTACCCCCGATGCACGTACGGCGTAATTGGAAGCAGCCACGATACTGAGAAACGATGCCGTATCGGCGATTAATAAAAATGTATCGTTTGAGTTCTCGAAATCGCATACAATGTCTAACATGAGATTAAGGGGATGCTTCGATGCGTGGACACGCACGTGTAAGAGACACGCTTATGTGTTTCGCGTACAAGAAAACGAATAGTATAATGAGCATGTATTTGTAAATATTTGACATAAGTCTTGGATGTTTTCTATGTAGATAGGTACCTACCGATTTAAGTATTTACATCCATTAAATATAATCGTCGTCTAAGTAGTACCCAATTACCCATAACACAAGCCTTATATTGAGCTTATTTTGGGACTATAGTCGGCGCGGCGAATCTTGATCACTATGACAGGTGTCATCCCAGTACAATTTTACGTTTTAAGGTTATAAATTGTACGGAGATGACAGCTGTCATAGGGATCAAGATTCGCCGCGCCGACTATAGTTCGATTTGTGTAGTTTTGTGAAGTATCTATCACATGAGAGGGAAGCTAGTTATATAATTAACGATATTATTTTTACTAATCTAACTAGCCGCGTATTGCAAAGAACGCAGGCAAACCCGTGGGATAATATAGCCTATAACCATCCAGAATGTCCATTCAAAACGCAGCTGAAAGAATTCTTGAAATCGGATATGCGGTTAGCCATTACATTAGGTAGAATCTCACATACTTTTCCTCTTTATAATAAAGAAAATGAATACATACTACAGAATACAGATCATTATTGGTGAAAATACATTTTACAAGTCATAATAGGTACAGTGGCGCCGACCATACAAGCCGATTCCCATCGGACTGCCTAATATTTCGTTTTAGGCAAGCCTATAGTTGTATACCTACTCTAAACTCTTTCATAACATTTTTGTTACGGGTTGCCCATCGAAAATGTTCACGCGCCGCCACTGATACGTACTACTCATAATAATACATAATTAATTATGAGTAGTACATATCAGTAATCATAATTATACATAGATACATAATAAATTAATAATATAATACTTTAATACACACAGTCACACACTACGGTGCTGTAGGTACGAGTATCTTTCCGAGTATACAAAAACTCGTCAATTGAGTAACATGCCTGTTCTAAAAGGAATGATTTAAGCTTGTTTTAAATAGGTATCCATTATGTATAATATTAGTAGGTATAATGGATACCTATGGATTAGTATGGATAATGGAATCAGCCAGCAATAAGGTGTAACGACCTGCCATCGTGATTGTCCTGGCTAAATCAATTCGCATGTTAATATTTCAATTTCCTTTCGGTGATGTTTGAATATCATGAATGCTGAACTTTATTATTGAAGCCGCGACCTCTATTAACATACAAACCATTGTGGTAGGTCTTAGAATAATTATTGGCCAAATTGTATCCGAAATTATAATTACGGATTTGCTATATATGATCCACCTGGACAAAACTGGGCATGCCTAACATAACAAAATTCAAAATTCTAATTGAGAATCACATTTATTTTCTAAAGTGCATACAAGATGATAATTGACATTAACTAAATTAAATTAAAACTAACTAAAAAAGGCCCTCGCTCGAGACATTATTGTACCGAGGATTCTGGCGGCATATCCCATATATATGTCTGACACCAATAACTACAGGCCTACCTATATCCCTTGCGACTATTATTGCTAAGGTATTTGATAGTGTGCTTAATGTACAGTTATATAAGTGCGTGAGTCTTAACCCTAATTTAAAACTGCTCAGACAATTAATATTTTTGAGAGGTGGAGGTATATTATTCCAACACTTGGTTGCTGTGTACTTAAAACTACCCCGAAAAGCAGAGGTGTGGTGATGAGGAATTATGAAACTTTGGCTGATTGATCTAAGGCCATACACTGTGGAACTATTTTTACGCCAACTCGGGTACTGAAGTTTTTAAGATGCCTAACAACAAGAATGACAAGTGAAGCTCTCTTCGAAATGCCATTTTGAGGATGCACCTCGGCACACATTTGTCGAGAGATGTATAGAGTTTTCATTATATTAAAAAAAAACTTATCCTATAACAAAGAGATGTAAAGATTCTCCAGCGTCAAAACGAAATAGAAAAATAATGAAGATATAAAGTCCCCAGCGTCCAAATAACATTTGCTTAAAATAAAATAAATTTCATCATTCCCAATCTGGGCATGGAGTCAGTTATCAAATAAAATAAATCAATAATATTATGAATTTGAAAGGCCCTTGTGAAAGTGTAACATACAACAATATTTTACTCGAAGAGATAATTTTACATATTTAGACATCAGAGACAGCGTTATTTTACTTTTTAATGTAACCAAGCAACAACATACCAATCCCAAGAGGGAAAAGCTGGCAGGCTACTTTATCCTCCTAATTGAGGAAAAGCGTTCTATATCGTCCCGATCCAGGGATCTAAACGCATTTTCCATGCCCCGGAAAACCGTAGCAAAGTAAAAGTTTGCGTTAATCGTACGAGCGAGCGAAGAGAACGAAGTTTTATGCTTCAGCTTGGGCCGGTGTCTGTCCCGCTGTCCGGCTGTTCTCCTCTACAGGTCGTATTTCTTAACCGATTCTCGTGAAATTTTGTGAGCTGGTTCGTAAATTGTATAGTTTTTTTTGTCGAGTCACTTTTTCAATATGATATTTTTTTTTAAAAAGGCTCGCGATTTCTACAGCCCACAGCCACCGAACCACTAGTATATATTAGAACATGAAGATAGGTACAGTCAAGGAATTTAATTTCCAACCTACCTAAGGTTCAATATCGTTCAAACTGTCACCATATATAAGAGTAAAGCTGCGTCCGCTGCGCCAATGTTTTCGGTGTTTTTAAACATCTAACATCTTATCCGTCAGTTTCAGCAAACAAATAGGGTATTGTTTTGATTGGCAAAACATTTTTGACATTAAAAAACTACGAAAACATGACGCAGCGGACGCGGCTTTAGCTAGAGCACGTTAACTTTGACATATCGCATGCATTGTATTAAAATGTTAGTATCTAGGCAACAGATTAACTACGTGGACATGGTGAACTGAACTTGTCAACGTGTCATCTCATGAATCCCTATTCCTTTCTGCTGTAACTCTACTATTTGAGCTTTTAATACTCGTAGTTCACGGTTAGCGGCAAGCATTTTTTTTCAAACTAATAACGTGAAAATTATTTTACAATTTTCTCGATTGACAAATGACACAAGTAGAAAAGCAAATTATAACTTTTAGCAAAGTGGTTATCTGTAATGTGAACTGACAAATAATACGTATTGACATTTCAATAATATTACTGAAATAGAATTTTCGACCTTAAATTCATTGCGAATGCCTAACGACATTTCAACGAAATGGATAGGGAATTAAATTCCTTGACTGTACCAGGGATTGTAACCGGTTATTTTTTGTATGGGAACTGTAACCGGTTTTTTTCGTTCTTTGTTAATTATTTCATTTTCTAATTGGGCAATCTAATAATACGCACTCGTTACCTCAAAACACAACTGATTCCTACATATGAAGTATAAAATAGTTTGAGATATGTGGTTATTTTGAGGTTTTTGCAAAAAACCGGTTATAATCCCTGGACTGTACATAGGTTTAGGCGTAGTAAATAGGGGATCGCAGCTCGAAATTCAAGTTTTTGGATGAACCGCGTGCCATCCCTTATTTCGTCTTAAATAAATGCGCAGTTAAGTACATCCTTTTTGGATAAAACAGCGTGCCATATGTTGATAGTTGATATTTGCCACCGCGCAGCTTATTGGGGACAGGACAATATTATCTTGGATCTGTATACGGCGCGTTTGGCGATATTATGTATTTTGCAGGCCTATTTCGGAACGGCGATATTTGGTGGATCTTTAGTGGGGATCTTTACTACCGCCATTGTTTTAGTAGGTACCTGAGGAAGTGTTGATTTGTTCTACTTGGAGTGTGGTTAACCAAATACCTGCACTTCCTTAAGTAGGTGCTTTATTCTACGTCACTACATATTGTAAACTAGCGACCCGCCCCGGCTTTGCACGGGTTTATTTATATGTATAATACAATACATGTTGTACCTTCCTCTTGAATCACTCTATCTATTAAAAAAACAGCATCAAAATCCGTTGAGTAGTTTTAAAGATCTAAGCATACATAGGGACAGACAGACAGCGGGAAGCGACTTTGTTTTATTCTATGTAGTGAAGAGGATTTCTAACACTACGAAAAAATTCAACTCTACGATTACAAAGAGCGATAAAACTGATAAGTTTGGTTTTTATTCATCCTCTAACTCAGTGGTTCCTAATTCCTAATATTTTCAATATCGTTACTCCCGTGAAACGGATTTTACCCCCAGTTTAATTACTGCTGTTTTACCCCCAGGTTCGAAACCGATCCTCTAGTGTCTAGCTAGCCATGTCGGCTTCATTGTAACCTCAATAATTAACAACTTAGAACAGTTGAAAAACCCCGGATATTTTCATTTTAAAGTTCAATACGACCGAACCGGCTGAACCGATTTTGTTGAGATCTATCTGTTCTTAGCTATAAGAACCATCTCGATCACGTCAGCTTTCGGATAAAAAAACGCATTCAAATCGGTCCATTCGTTCAGTAGGTAGCTACACTAGCTACTGTGCGACAGACAAATACACAGATACACAGCAGACACACAGACATGCCAAACTAATAACACCCCTTTTTTGCGTCGGAGATTAAAAATGATAGAGGGTAAGTTGTACAGAAAATCATTACTAGACCTTGCACCAACACGTCTGTAATCGTTAGCAGTGTTCGTTAAAATCTGAATGTATGGAAAGATTGATAAGTTTGTATGGAACGACAGCTGCCGGCGCCATATTATTATGATCATCAGGCACCATTGATCGGTCTGTAATTGTAAGTTGGTGCAACCCGCCCTCAGGCTCGATTATTTCAAACCATCGGTAATAGAAGATTACATCCGTCGTAACGTACCTACGCAGCCTGGCCAGTAAAGGCTCAGAAACAACGGCATACGGACCGGAGCCAATCTTGCCCCTGCCACAAAGCTACATATACAATCAACTGGACCAACACACTAAAGACCTACACCAAAGATACTGAGAGGAGATAGACACATACAGACAGACCAAAGAGATTCTGTCGAAACGCGACTACAAACTCACAACCACACTACTAAGGACACATAGAAACCAACTGCGCAATATAGTGGGTATAATAACAGGACACAACACCTTGAACAGACACCTCTATAACTTAGGTATCACAGACAGCCCCATGTGCAGAGCGTGTATGGAGGCAGAAGAAACGACTAAACATACACTACTGGACTGCAAGGAGGTAGAAGTATACAGAATGAAGCACCTAGGTTCTCCAAACACACTACGGGACGCAGTCAGCAACACCAAGGCACTCACCAACTTTTTAGACGAGCTGGGGTGGTTAGAGTAGCGCCACACCGCCGTTTCACGCAAAATAGGCACAATGGATGTCGACTTGCGGTAAACGCCCAGCATAACTAACTAACTAACTAACGTAGGTACCCATGCATAACATCAGTTTGTATTAGGAAGCTTGACAGTTCTCTACGATATGACAGCTGCCGGCGCCATATTGAACGGTTACCGGTCAGTAAAGTGCAATCGATGCAATCCACCTTTAAATGCGTTTTTAGGGTTCCGTAGCCAAATGGCAAAAAACGGAACCCTTATAGATTCGTCATGTCCGTCTGTCTGTCCGTCCGTATGTCACAGCCACTTTTTTCCGAAACTATAAGAGCTATACTGTTGAAATTTGGTAAGTAGATGTATTCTGTAAACCGCATTAAGATTTTCACACAAAAATCGAAAAAAAAACATTAAGATTTAGGGGTCCCCATACTCAGAACTGTAACTCAAAACAAACCCATACGTGTGGGGTATCAATGAATAGGTCTTCAAAAATGATATTGAGGTTTCTAATATCATTTTTTTCTAAACTCAATAGTTTGCGCGAGAGACACTTCCAAAGTGGTAAAATGTGTGTCCCCCCCCCCCTGTAACTTCTAAAATAAGAGAATGATAAAACTAAAAAAAATATATGATGTACATTACCATGCAAACTTCCACCGAAAATTGGTTTGAACGAGATCTAGTAAGTAGTTTTTTTTTAATACGTCATAAATCGTAAACCGCAATTTACTTCACGGAACCCTTCATGTGCGAGTCCGACTCGCACTTGGCCGCTTTTGATTTTAATGTAAGTGTAATCTCTTTGAGGTGGGATTTTTCTAGAAGATAAGTATTTGATCGTGGAAGTAGGTATTTAATGCTTATTGTATCCACTCTCATTATGTCCACTTTTCAATTGTTCAGAGATGGATGGGTACCTATATTATAGACCCCAGAGAAGTACATAGAGCACTTTTTCACAGAAATGGGTCATATTTATACCTTAACAAACTCTCACACGCACACACACACATGCAGACACACACACACTTACACATACAAAGCCAACAAAATGTTAATCTAAAATTGTAAAGAATATTAAAATAAGTTGAGTAAATAGATGTAATTTAAGATACTGATGCTCTGTACAACTTTATAATATACATACCTTGAGTAAAAAAACTTTGATACGAAACTGAGTGTACACAAGGTTTCCTAATAGCTCAGGACGCAGGGTCATGATAAGCAAAACATATAAGATATTGTGTTTCTTTTTTTGTCTAATAGACTTTTTTCATTTTTTTTTCAATGTCTACTGAAGAGACGCGAACCAAAATCTCTGTTTGACCCAAATATCACAGATCCACCTAACTGTATCTAAAAAATAGTTATTTGTTATACAAGGGGGGAAAGTTGTATTTTACCTGCGAGTGTTCATTTGAAACACGAGCTAGGGAAAGGATACTATGATTGACCACGAGCGAAGCGAGTGGTTCAAAAATAGAATCCTGAGCGTAGCGAGTGTTTCAACACACGAGACGTAAAATAACTTTTCACCCGTGTATAACACAAATCTTTTCACCTCACTATAGCGAGGAAAATAAGAAAAAGGGTAAAAAAAAAACAAAAAAAAGTAAAATAAAGTTTAAAAAAAGTTAAAAAAAAAATTAAAAAAAGTAAAAAAAAATAAAAAACGTAAAAAAAAAGTTTAAAAAAAGTTAAAAAAGTTAAAAATAAAAGTTAAACAAAAATATGTCATAAAATATACCTACAAACACAAAAATAAACATTTAACGTTCTACGTCATAGTACTTTTAACGTTATACGTCTACTTTCTTCACATGTGGATAAAAAGCGATTTTCTCAATAGTTAACAAACATACAAAAAGGCCTTTCCGAGCTAGTGAGGTGAAAATGATTTATTTTCAAATATGATTCAATTGCCTACTGGTTTACAATCTTTATTATTTAAGCTGAGAACGCGCTAATAATTTTCACGAGATATATATGTAAGTGGTTGGAGCCACGGATAATAGTTTCCAATAATTAGGTATCGAGTTGACTATTTAAACACTAGGTATAGGTGAAAAGGTCCTTTTCATTATCGTATTAGCAGGAAGCCGACCCGATTTGAATGCGCCCGACTACGTAATGACCTGCCATTGTAGTATACGATTGCTTTTTAATTACTCATTATCGCGTGAATTCGTTGTGAGATTAGTTTTTTTAATATGTGTTTATTTAACTTGCAGCGGTAGTTAATATGTTAGTTAGGGTCAACAAAGCAAACGAGTTTGCATTTGGTAAAAATAAATATCCAATTGTAACTCTTACTGGCACTTTGTCAAAAGTAACTACAATTTATTGTTACTATTCCTGAAATTTCAAGACACTTGCATAAAATATTCACAAAAAATTATGGTAGATAATGGTAAGCCATAGGTAACTTTTAGCCGCCGTTACACGCATTGGTACAAATACAAATATGTATTCGTATCGATGTCGCTGATAGGGTTCCAGTGTGCGCTGCGAGGTTCAGAAGGAACAGTGCAGCTGCCGAGTTTGTTGTTCTTTTAGATTTTGATGAATTTTTATTACGTACCTTATGGTTTTGTGACTTATGTACAAACAAATAAATATGTTTTATTTACCTATTTATCGATATAGGTACGCTATGCGGGTTATACACGGCGTTCGGGAGGATTCCATATAATTTTAAGGGCTAATAACATGTGAAGCACTTTTTAGGGTTCCGCGTAGTCAACAAGAAACCCTTATAGTTTCGCCATGCCGGTCTGTCTGCGGCTTATCTCATTGACCCTTACTACTAGAATGCATGTACGCCCGCTGGTCATCATTCCACCTTTGTGGGGGTCTATCCACGCTGTGCCTTCCGCGTACTTAAGTGGTCACCACTTGAGAACGTTTCCACCCCAACGGCCACGCAAAGTTACGCAAATCCTGACTACATTTATAATCCCCTTCCTACACGTCATTTAGTCCCTACAAATCCCATACAAGCAAAAATATAACACATAATTTATTCAGCAACAAAGATTACAAACAAACCAATTAAACCCAGACATTGACAACTAAATCCTATTAGCGTCCCGAACCAGCTTAATTGGCCGCCATTACACAAATGCTCTATGGTCTGTCATCACAAAATGGCGGCGCGGAAAATAAATACGTTCCGAGATGGATATTATATCTTCATTAGTGGCGGTGGCGCGCATTGATACGTCTACAGGTGGCCATTGAAATTGTTGTATTTTATCACGGCACGAGAAAGGAGAATCCTTATTGGATTGTCTAGGTTCAGTGCGTATCTGATTTTGAAAAAATTGCTTTGAGTTTTGCGTATGTCGCCTATTGTTATACGTAGTGGTGCACCGTGCGTCTTATTCTTACGGTAACAAAGTTCTTTTTTAACAGTGTTCCCGTACCTATAAGAATAAGAATATTTATTTGCAAAAATGTAGTGTAGTGGAGTAGCTTAGGTACTTACATTAAGTTTGACTTTTTTTTTTTTAATAAGTACAGTATTTTACATACTTATAATTAAACATTGCCCCACAAAACTGTAGTGACAGTTTGACTGTGGGAGCGGCAGTCTCTAGGTAAGGCATTTATTAACAAAAAATATTTAGTTATTCATTAGTAACAGTAGTAGTAGTAAATAGTATTACTGCGTTTTATATAAGTACATCTAGGTAATGCTTTTTTAACAGTCTCTTAAATTTATTCCTATTTTTTTCACGTCTAATGGCTTCGGGCAAACTATTGAGTAGGTATGGGATACGCTTTTTGAGAGTTCTGTCCCCATAGTAATTATTTTATATATACTCTGTACTGTAGGTACATGATATGATAACACGATACACAATGCGCGGCTTCGCCCGCGTATTCCAAAGAATGCAGGAGACAAACCCACGGGTAAAATATAGCCTACCTATGTCCATCCAGAAAGACCATTCCATACACAGGTGAAAGAATTCTTGATATCGGTTTAGTAGTTCCGGACATTACCCATTACATATAAACATACAAAGCTACAATCTCGCAGACTTTTACTCTTTATAATACTTATCGGTAATTAGACTAGCTGTCTGCGTGGATACGCCCGCGAATGACATACCTAAAATGCAAATGGAGCCTATAGGTGTGTGACTGGGATAAAATATAGCTTACCATCCTTATTTATTTATTTATCGTATTGCTTATTTTTATTGCTCTTCTTCAAAGATTTACAGTTTTCAAGTACGCTACCGCGTCTTTGGTTAAAGTTTTGAAATCCTCCACTTCCCCTGGTATTTGGTTAGAGGGCAGTCAAATACCGTGTGGTGAACAGTCTGCTCGGGAGCTCCACACCGGCATACTGGTGAAAGTGGTGAATCGCACGATCTCCATCCTAAGGTAGGGCAAACCTTGGCTAATCTGTGATATGAAGTTATTCGGTGATAATTACTTTAGTTAGCGGAGTTACTCGATATCTTTACGGCTTGTAATAATTTGCAGTAGGTGGCAGCACTGTCATTCAACTTACTTACGTGCAGCAAGAATCCGAACGCATCCATCAAAATTAAGAAAAGAAAAACTTTGCCATTCTATATGCTGGAGAAAATTTTTGTAAATCGGATGTGTAGTTACGGGGATTATCCCCTACATAGAAAGAAAGAAAGAAAGAAAGAAATATATATATTTGGTAACACAAAGAAACAGAAACTTACATAGCTACAAACATAAATTTCATTAACTTTACCTGTTTAATTAAAGTACCTAGGCGACCGAGCTCTGTGGGTGGAAATAGGGAACCTATTTTTCCCAGATATGAACCTAGGTAGATTTTTCGCACCAATAAACCCCTATATCTTTTATTGTAAATTATTGATTGACATGAATAAGTGCCCTTATGGCCTATTTGCAGAATAAATGTTTGCATTTGATTTTGATTATATTGCAAATCGCATGTAAATCGTTAGAGTCGTTTTGAAAACGTGATTACAAATAAATATGTAGATACCTATACAAATATCGCTCAATTAATAGTAAAAATAGTAATTAATGTATGCACCACCATATAAATAGACTTAATAAAATATAGAAATATCCTAATATATCTCTTTTTTATATAACAAGCTTTTATTTAGTTCACCTCGTTTGTTTTATTCTTTCTTGGGTCAATTTTAGTAATTGAAATTTGACCCACTTACCGTTTTCCGATTGAGCTGAAATTTTGCATGCATATGTATATCGCATGACAATGCAATATTATGATGACATGGAGCTAATCTGATGCTGGAGCTGGAAGGTGGCCATAGGAACTCCGCAATAAAAAAATACAACCCCATCGAGTCTCTTTAGAATCGTCTCAATGAGTAGTTGATGATGGTATGCAGAAAAGTACAGTCGGCAATAAAAGCTTGTACACTCAGCGGCAAATACTCTGTAGCAGTCAAAGTGGCCAAATAGTTCGGTGTACCGAACTATTTGATTACTTTGTTTGCTACAAAGTATATATTTGACGCTGAGTGTACCAAAAATGACATTTTTGTCAGAAACTTGTTTCATAGTCGTGCCTAAAATAGGTGTAGACATCTTATAGAAGATCACATTTGATAACATTTTTGTTATGGGCGGTTTCGCATATTTTTAACCGACTTAAAAGGAGGAGGTTCTCAATTAGGATGTATTTTATATATATATATATATATATATATTAACTAGCTTTTGCCCGCGACTTCGTCCGCGTAGAACTCGTTTATATCGTATTTCGATACAAACTTTCACCATCCATTTCCCTTTTAGGGGTTGATTTCCGATATAAAAACTATACTATGTCCTTCCACGAGACTCAAACTATTTTTATTATCATTATCGTCATCATCATATCAGCCAAAAGACGTCCACTGCTCCCCCAAAGAGTTCCAAAGTGGCGAATCCTGCGCCACCCGCATCCAGTGGACTCCCGCGACCAGGTCATCAGTCCACCTTGTGGGGGGCCTACCAACGCCGCGCCTACTAACTACCTCTATACAAAATGTTATCTAAATGGGTTGTATAGTAGCTGCAAACAAATATTCACCCCCCATTTCACCCCCTCAATAGATGATTTCCGGGATAAAACTATCCTATGTCCTTTTCCGGAACTCAAACTATCTGTAAGCCAAATTTCATCTAAATGGGTCACTAAACTCCAAATGTTCACCCCTTAGGGGAGGATTTTCGGGATAAAACTATCCTATGTCCTTCCCCAGGACTTCCAACTATCGCTATACCGTAAATGGGTTCCATCCAATTTTTCCACCCCCTATTTCACCTCCTTAGAGAATGATTTTCAGGATAAAAACTATCCGTTGTCATTCGCCGGGACTCAAACTATCTCTACCAACTTTCATCTAAATGGGCTACATCCAAATTTTCACCCCCATTTCACCCCCTTAGGGGATGATTTCCGGAATAGAAACTATCATATGTCCTTTTCCAGGACTCAAACTATCTTTTAACCAAATTTTATCAAAATGTGTCATAAACAAATTTGCACTCCCAATTACACCCCCTTAGGGGATAATTTTCGGGATAAAACTATCCTATGTCCTTCCTCAGGACTCCAACTATCGCTATACCATAAATATGTTCAATCAAAATTTTCATCTACCATTTCTCACCCCCTTCGGGGATGATTTCCTCCTTTCATGTGTTCTGGAATAATGGGGTCTTATCCAAATTTTCACCCCCTATTTCATCCCTGAGGGGATGATTTTCGGGATTAAAACTATCCGTTGACATACCGGGACTCAAACTATCTTTATACCAAATTTCATCTAAATGGGTTACATCAAAATTTACACCCCAATTACACGCAATTAGGGGATGATTTATAAAATTTAAAACTATCATCTTTCCCAGGACTCAAACTATCTTTCAATTAAATTTCATTAAAATAGGTCACAATTCACATTCGGGGGTTAATTTTCGGGATAAAACTATCCTATTTCCTTCCCCAAGACTCCAACTCGCTATATCGTTCTATCCAAATTTTCACCCCTCATTTCACCCCCTCAGGAGATGATTTTTCAGGATAAAAACTATGCATTGTCCTTTCCTGGGACTCCTTCTATCTCTATACCAAATTTTAACCAAATGGGATTTATCCACGTTTTCATCCCTATTTCATCCCCTTGGCGGATGATTTACGGGAATCAAACTATCCATTGTCATTCTCCGGGACTCAAACTATACCTATACCAAATTTGATCGAAACGGAGTCCATCCAAAATTTAACCCCCCATTTCACCCCCTTAGGGGAAAATTTCCGGAATAAAAACTATCCGATGTCCTTTCCCAGAACTTAAACTACCTCTAAACCAAATTTTATCAAAATGGGTTACTTCCAAATTTTCACCCCCCCATTTTACCCTCTAAAGGGAAGTTTTTGGGTATAAAACCTATCCTTTGACCTTTCCCGGGGCTCAAACTATTTATATACCCAATTTCATCTTAATCGGTGCAGTGGTTTAAGTAGCTCCATACAAATTTCCACCCCCCATTTTACCCCCTTAGGGGTTGATTTCCGGAATAAAAACTACCCTATGTCCTTCCCTAGGACTCCAACTATCTCTATACCAAATTTCATCTTAATCGGTTCAGCCGTTTTCACGTGATGCGCGGTCACATAAACAGACAAACAGATAAACAGATAAACAGACAAACAGACAAAAATTCTAAAAACTGTTGGAACGTGTTCTGTTATCGATTCTAAGAATCCCTAGCCAATTTTTTTTCGAATATCTTTCATGTACAGACTTTCGACCCTCTTCAGCTTTATTATATAAATAAATAATAATAATAATAATAAATATTATGGGACAATCTTACACAAATCAACCTAGGCCCACGGTAAGCTCAGTAAGGCTTGTGTTGTGGGTACTAGGCGATGATATATATAATAGATAAATACATATAGATACTTATATACATATATAACATCCATAACTCAGGAACAAATATTCGTGATAAACACACAAATAAATGCCCTGACCGGGATTCGAACCCGGTATATGTATATGTATGTATAGATGTATAGATAGATAGATGTTTGTTACCTCAGAACTCCGTAATTTATGAGCCGATTCGTACATCTCTTTTTTTTATTGAAAGTATATGCTTCCAGATTGGTCCCATTGTTTTCAAAACCCTAGTTGGATGATGGGGACCATGAGGAATTGAGGGAACTCCTCAAATATATTAGGCACGCATGTAGTAATTTCGGTATTTTATTTTATAACTCGTGCATTTACACGCGAAAATCATAAATTTGGTGATGGTGGAAGTGATGATGAAGACCACAGATGGCTTGTGAAACTTCTCAATGATGTACTTCAAACTATAAAAGTACGTCACAGATTCTGATAAGATGTCGTTGAAATAGCAAACAATGAAGTGCCAAGGGTATAATTCTGAGATCCTGGAGGAATCGACGGAAGTCCTCAAATATTATCGGCTCACATACAGTGATTTGGTTTTTTTCTCTAATAATCAACGCATTTGCTCTCGGAAATCAGTTCATGTGGTGAATTGCTAAAGAAATGTGGTAATGTTCATGTGGCTTGGCGGAGTACTGAATTGAAGTCGGTTAAAACTTTGTTTTTAAAGTAAATTATATGGTTTTATAATTTCAATGTTAAACTAATTAATTTCTTGTTTCTAGCTTCATTTAACACATACTAGTACATATACGCTCGTACAAAACAAGAGTCTAGTTAAAATATCTGTACTGAGCGCTTATTCAGTTAATTTTAGACGGTACGGTGTCGGACAAACGGTCCATGGCTGTGGCCAACTTTACTTAGTAAAGTTAGTTCAGCACATTCGCGATACTTAGTAGGGCTGTGACTATGTGTGACTATTAGTTTACCCTATGAGCGTGAAATGTACTGAGCTTGTAGTGATAGATTAAATTAAACCATCACGCAGAACACAGTTCAACCCTATTCCCGAAATATCCCGTTTACATTCCATCCACTGCTCCTCGCGCTGCCGGCCACAATCCTCGACCTGCCAACCTTAGCTGAAACGGAACTAGCGGCAAGTACTGAGTAAGCGGGCTGAATGTTTCAAAGGAGCGGTGTTTTTGCGGAAGTCAAAGGACGCCGTTGATTTCCGCAAAAAAAGCAGCACGAGTGGTAGTGGCATGAGAAGTATCGTGTTTACATACTTGTCCTGCCCAGTTCGCAGCCTACTTGCCTGCTCACTGCCGTGGAAGTGAGCTGACACAGGGTATTACGACATCCAGGGGAAGAAGTCTGGGGATGGTGCTATTTTAACCCGACAACACGGGTCTCGGGTATGGAGACATGACGTATCTTCTAATTACAATACGTGTGCTCGACAGGGTTCAGTAGGCCGACAATGGTCTTAAGAGAAAATAACACCACTGTACAGTAGGTAGTTATAATTTACAATACTAGTATACGAGTCACTCCTATACCTTATAGAAGATTAGAAAAATCGTTCGTTATTCGTCATGCGATTTCAAGGAAAACAATATTGAAACATAAGAAAATGAGTGTGCTGTTTTACAGATTACAATGAAAAAACGTCGACGAATAATGTCCGTTAAAATTCTAATGTTATATTGTATAGAATGAGCGATATGTAGAAGTGACTTATTGTAAATTGACTTTTATTAAATTATTACTCCTGTAGGTACAGTGGTATTATCTTTCTTGAGACCATTGCCGGCCCACAGGACCCTGCCGACCACACGAATTCAGATTACACGCAGAATGCGGCAAGTATGTCCACACTAACGGTTAGTGTCCATAAAGTTTAGTGTTCCATAATGCATTTCACGCATGCGCTGAAACGGGAAGCGTTGGGTGTTCGTTCGTAAACCGGTTACCATTAATAATAAGACAGTTTTCGGTTCAAGAATGTCAAGTGATACGTTTTTGAACGTAATTTTGGGAAATAGGGTCCATTATTGAACATAATCTACAGGTCGTACATCGTAAAGTAACTCTCAGACTTACTGGATTGTGATGCAAAAAAATTGGTTGTCTATAAAGTCTGTTTACAGATCGGTTTACGGACGATAATTTTACGTAATAACGTCATAAAGCCAAACGCTCGGATCAAGCGGAACGGGACAATGAGTCATACTTTTTCGTGCGTGCTGACGGTGTTCATCGATTTATAAGACGTTATCACGTCACTAAACTTATGCCAGAAAAGCTACAGATTATTTTTATTAAAAGCCTTGAGGATCAAAATTGATATTTACATTCGTCTTCTTCTTCTTTGGGTGCCATCTGCTACCGCAGTTTGGCAATCATTATGGCGATTTTCACCTTCGGCCCTCGCTCTGAACAGAGGATGAAGGTTGCTTTTTGCCATTGGATTTTGAAGCCATGATATTCTTCTTCTGCCTTACATTTTTCCCTGGATGATCGGCTGCAACAACTCTTAATTCGAACTTATATTAAAGGGAAATGCGGGCTGACTTACCCCCCTTCCAAAAACTTGTATTTCAAGCCCCCTATTTTCTCTGTCAAACTGAGAACGAACCGTATTGAGTTGAAATTAATTCCGATTTGGGGTTAAATGAAAAAGTTAACTACAAGACTTGTTTGTCCACAGCAGGCCCTCCGAGCGGCCCTCCCATCGTGCGCTGTGCACTCCGCAAGCACAAACCCAACCGCAAACCGCGGACTCCCTTCACGACGCAGCAACTCCTGGCCCTCGAGAAGAAGTTCCGAGACAAGCAGTACCTGAGCATCGCCGAACGCGCCGAGTTCTCATCGTCGCTCAGGCTCACTGAGACTCAGGTAAAAACCATACGTACTCTATGACACAGCAACTACTCGAGAAGATGTTCCAAGACAAGCAATACTTAAGTATCGCTGAACATGCTGAGTTCTCGTCGTTGCTCAGACTCAATGAGACTCAGGTAAAAACCGTACGTCCTCCATGACACAGCAACTCATCGAGAAGATGTTCCGAGACAAGCAATGCCTAAGTATCGCTGAACGCGCCGAGTTCTCGTCGTCGCTCTGACTCACTGAGACTCAGGTAAGAACCGTAAGAGTTATACGTTCTCCATGACACAGCAACTCCTCGACAAGCAGTAGGTACCTAAGCATCGCTGAACGCGCTGAGTTCTCGTCGTCGCTCAGACTCACTGAGACTCAGGTGAGAACCGCATATCTGAACGCGCTGAGTTCTCGACGTCGCTCAGACTCACTGAGACTCAGGTAAGAATCGTAAGAGTTATACGTTCTCCATGCAGCAACTCCTCGACAAGCAATAGGTACCTAAGCATCGCTGAACGCGCCTAGTTTTCCATTTTGACCATTGCTGAGCGTACCGGATTCTCGCTCGGGTTCACTGCGACTCAAATAAGCTCAATCGTCAATTTTGCTGTATCCTCGCCCTTAAGACCTCAGAAAACCTCCTAGTTGATAAACAAGTGCACTTAGTTCACTTGTCCCTTTACCGCGCCATTTTGTTCGTTTTATTTTAAGAAGATCAACAGATTATAGATACCTGAATTTATTTTATTTCCAGGTCAAAATCTGGTTTCAAAACCGGCGCGCGAAAGCGAAACGGTTGCAAGAGGCCGAGATCGAAAAACTACGTTTATCTGCGCGACCACTGCTGCCTCCATCGTTCGCGCTATTTGGAGGTGGAGGAGCTCCTCCATTATTCGCCGCCATGGCAGCCGCCTCGCGCCCCCAACTCAGCTTCCTAGGAGGACCCCCCTCGCATCAGCACGCAATCAACATGAACATATTGAACAGCCTACAGCCACATTGACGTTTAGAGCACGCGGGAACGCGTGAAACGTCAAACCAGCAGCCGCCATCTTCCTAAAAACAAAAGAAGAATCAGTGTTCAAATCTCGAATGAGGATTGTCTGTGATTTAAACTTTTTTAAAGTGGCTGGCGTTAAAGTATACTGAACGATCTTTAAATCAGTAAGTGCAATTTTTAACTAAGTTGAATTCAGTAGTTAATTTATTTTAATTATAGATACCTAATAATTGTGTATATATAGACTTAAATGAAAGTTACAGCAATTGACATTTACATACAGTTGATGGAAAAGCGACATTTCATGAATATTTCTTAGTAATTATAACCTTATAAGAACGCATTATTTTCAATGAGGACATCATCAGGCGCCTATAAAACGCGTTTCAAATTATAAACGACTGCTAATTAAACATTTTATGAAAGTTAATTGTGTAATTGCGAATCATATTTAATTTTACGACTGTTTTTATGCATGTGTCTTACATTATGCAGCCATTTTTCACAGTAATGAATGACATAAAAACCCGTGTAACGATAACGACTAAAATATCGACTGACGGGTGCAATTTATGCCACATTTTCGCCTACATGGATATGCCTTAGAAAAGTCCAACTCAAAAATAGTCTTAAAATTATATCATTTTATACTTCCGTCGACAAATACCTATCGTCGACCACCATTGATGAGGCAAGTTACTTAACAAAGTGATATTAAATATTGCATTTTTTTTTTAATTTTTGTTAAAATAATGCTACTTTTTGTTAGAGTTTAACTGTCCTAGTCCTTACTATAACTAAAGGCATATCACTCACATGCAATTACAAAGTTGACGTTCCAACTCCTGAAATACTCCTTTTGAAAGACTTCTCTGTAGACAAATCCTAAACTCGAACTGCATATAATCAGGCATCGTAAATTTTGTTGCATTTTCGGCCCTGCGTAGTGACCAAACAAGCGATAATAACGTTAATATTAACCTTAAGTCACAATAGGGAACTTGCATCTTTTTATTTTATTACGAAAATCAAAAGTAAAATCCAGCATTAAAACAACTGCAGCACTATAACTTTCTTATGATTTATTTTTCTGATGTTATATGCATTTGAAATCTGCACGCGCCGGCACCCCGCCATGACGTCACAACATATATTCTCGGCGCGTTTACTAGGTATGGAGTAAGTCATTAATTTGCAATTATTTCCACAACATTTGCGTTTAAGTCTATACTAATTCAATATTCTGTGTAACTGTTATGTTATTTTATCGAAAAAATTATAATTGTTTTTCGTCATTACAAACTAATGCAATCGTTTTTTTTCTTCTGTATGATATTTCTACGTACCTATATCCGCATCAATTGAGTGCAATTTATTTGGAATTGAAGTCCCATGCAAGTTCCCCATTTTGATTGTCATTTTCTATACCCATGCTGCACCGTAAATGCTACAAAATATACAATGCCTACGTATAACACTGTTGTAATGCAAATATATTACCTACGCTCTTACACATTTCGTTCCGTTACGCAGAATGCGAAGCATCCTCAGAATTAAAGTAATATCTTGATATACCTTAAACCCGGGATGACCCACATGAAACCAGAATGTTTGTTTGTGTGTTGCCATGTTTAAGAAAAAAAGTAAAAACGTGACCCGTGACGTACCCGCGTGGTGTCGGATTAGAATAGCATCACCCCCTTTCTTCCTGTGGGTGGCGCAAAAGTCGTACTAAGGGAATAGGGTTGAAGTGTGTTGTGGGCGATGGGCTAGCAACCTATCACTGCGATATCACATTTTGTTGATTTTTTGTAGGTACCCACAATTTATGCTAAAAGTGGCACTGGAACATAAAGTTTCAAGACTTTCAAGTAGTGCCTACCCCTTATGGGAATAAAGGCGTGAATCTATGTATGTATGTCTGTAAAAACGTGACTAGTTAGTTGAAAGTTGAAACTAACAACATGGTGATTTGACCCTGATCAAATGCATAAAAAGCGGTGGACAGAGTAATTCGTGAAGGCCATGGCTAAAGTTACCCGGGTTTACGGAATGTCGAATACAGACTCAGTGATGAAACAGTAGAGAAGTATTCACTTCGTTCATTTACTTATACAGGGTGAAATATTATTGACCGTTAATATTTTTCCCAGGCATGAATAAAAGATGCCATTTCTGAAAAATAAACATAGGTAAAATATTAACAATAAAATGTGATGTCCGAATAAATAATTAGTAACGCGTGTGGATAATCGGGAGCTGAGTGACGCTCGGAGTTAGCGGTGTGGGGGGATGGGTGCGCTAGCCGCCTCCCGCATAGCGCGCTACCGCGGTATCCACGAACGCAAGGTTTGTTTTAGAATATCTTTCAGATGCTATGTGTCTATATTTTAGGACTAAAAGATACTGAAAGGAAAAACACTTATTTTCATTTTTCGCGATGGCATCCACTGTGAAAATTTGAACGGTCAATATTATTTCAACCTGTATATACGAAATTGAATATTTGCCGGAGTCGAAAAATTTATAAAGTGCCAGTCTATAATTAATTTTGTTGAATTTTGTTCTACGTCGTCCTTCTATTAATGCATTTATGTCAAATGTAAATGTAAATATTGAAATAATTAACTTATTGTAGAGGTAAGCTCACCCTAGGTAAGATTTTAGATTTTTTAACACAGTTCTATTTAGTGTGGAAAATTGTGAGAAATTGAGCCATAGTCATTGTTTTAAAATGTGTACATTATTTTTTTCTTTATAACGATATGTTCCTATTATACTCACACTTGCTTTTTCTAAGGCTTTTATTTTATATACACTGTTTAGTCTTTATCTTTATGACCCGAAAAAAACACGGAAGCTGTTATCAAAATAGACCGTTATTTAAACTATCTCGTTATTCTCATCGGCAAGGGCTTGCTAGGCTATTCTGTAATTTGTTTTAACCTCACCTCACCCGTCACCCCTTATATATCTTGACGCCGCGATTCGTAGTAGGTAACTAATTTCGCGATTCGTAATAGCGGGGCTGATTACGCTTAGTTACTACAAATCCCGGCGTCAAGACATATTTGTGGGTGAATGGTGAGGTGAGTCTGGGCGTTTTAATTAAAATGTGCGACTTTTACTTTTTTTCGCAGAATTTTGTTTTTTTTTTTGTTTTTCCGGTTCAGAATCTTGTTCCCGATAAATAAAAAAGTGTCCCCAATTTGCCATACATTTTTTGGGATTCCACTATGTGATGATCCATACAGAATGTATGAAAAAAACGTCACATAATGGAATAAAAAACTGAAAACACTTCATTTATTTATAGTGATTAGGTATTATTGCCCAGGATTCTGAACAGGAAAACCCAAAAAAAATCTCAAAACTGAAAAAAATAGTAATAATTCGGAACGTGCTGATGCGCCTCGCCTCACTCGTCACGCCTAACGAAACTAAACCTCTACCTGCGCTTAGTTACTACGAATCGAGGCGTCAAGATATACTTATTTGTGGTTGAACGGTGAGGTGAGGTTAAAACAAGTTAGAGAATAGCGGGGCTGTAAAGTAGTTCTGCAAGCTCAAGGAGCGAGAAAACCAATGTCATTAATCTCCCTAGTCCCTATCTCACTCTATCTCATAGAATTATAAACCGTCGGCGAGGTATACTATCCGTCTCTTTCTAATTAAAACACTTAGAAAGAAACGGACAGTCTATGTCGCCGCGACACAAATCGCAGGCCGTCCTGTGATAGCGGTGCAAGTTTAGTTGAGTTTAAGGCCTCCACACACCGGTCGCGGGCGCGGGTCGTGCGCGGGTCGGGCGCGGGCCCGCGCCCGACCCGCGCACGACCCGCACCCGCGACCGGTGTGTGGAGGCCTTTACTACATGACTGAGCACTCGCAGTGTGCAGTGGCGTAGCTTAGCACATTCACGGCCACGCTAATCTCGTAGCACTACGCCGTAGTCCGCAGCAGCTTAAACCTCGTATGTAGCGAAAAGCGCTCGTAGCGCTCTGACCTCTGACGCATGTGAGTCGTCATGGGCCCTGAATGGGTTAAGGGGGCGGTGTGGCGATCCGCTCTGGCTCTGGGTGCCACCCTTCTGGGGTCATACCCGGGTGTGTCATGTCACTGTCAACGCAAAGCTCCATCGACGGGTCGTGTGTCAACCCCCGAGTTACGCCACAGGGTGACACCCACACAATTTCCGCATCGGGTGCCACCCGTGCTTGCTACGCCACTGATCACTGAGTCACATAACAGTAACATAACAGTGAGTGTAATGATCCACTTATTTTAAGTAACTGGCCTAGATATGAAGAAACAGTGCCCTATATTGGACCTTATCGATATAGCAATACGGTTGACAATTGATCACGAAGTTTAGTTTTTAGTGTGTCGTGTTTTTTTTTACTTCCTGAGTTGCAGGATTCAATTAATTGAATAATAATGTCAAAGCCTTTCTCAGCAGTGTATACATACATCTGTTAATATAAATTTATGATAAAAATTATACTTAATTATTAGTACAAAATCGAAGTTTTATTATATCAACCTACCTACCTAGTTGGGTCATACACAGTCAAAAAAACAATAGTCGTCCTTCCTGTGGTCAATATCAAGGACTTACCTGCATATATATACAATGTTTTTATCGCATATAATTATAGAAGGGGAACCCCGTTTATGCCGATAAAGAGTCCAACCAAAAATTAGGCTTTATAGCCCTTAACTTTGGCAATGACCACAGGAGACACGCGAACCTTAATCTTTGTATGACCCAGTTACTTACCTTTGTTTTTAGGGTTCCGCACCTCGAAAGGAACAAGCGGAACCCTTGTAGGATGTCTTTGTTGTCCGTCCATCTGTCAAGACCCTTTTTCTCAAGTATCAAGCTGAAATTTATATCAAACACTTAGGTCTACTGTCCCTTGGAGCTGTTAAAAAAATCAAACTTCTAAGCCAACGCAATCAAAAGATACAGCCGTTTATGCCGCAAATTTTCGAAACTTGCAAGGGAATCTAAACCTACAGGGTACTTCCCTTGAACTCAGAATCTTGAAATTTGGTACGAAGCAACGTAGCACAGATAAAGGAAAAATTGTGAAAACCGTAAATTTTTAGTTTCATCATATTTAATAATAAAAATATTTTTAATAAATAAAAGGTTTGTACGGAACCCTCCGTGCGCGAGTCCGACTCGCACTTGGCTGGTTTTTTAAATGAGATTGGACAAACAGTATTTTAATTTCTTTGCTTTTTTCTCGTTTTGTTTATGATAATTTATTCAATTAACGTTTTGGTTGTAGAGTCAAAGTATGAATACCTAAATTAATTTTGTATTAAGCAGTAATGTCTGCTATCAAATTTGTAAATTTCAAATTAAAGGAAAAAAATTTAAACTCTGCGAGTCAGATTCGACCCGGGGTACCTACTAAAGGCATACGTGGCCCTACTTATTAATAAATATAGAGGTAATAAACCTAGACATCAAAACATTTATTTTATGTTGTTTGACTGAAAACCCCGCATTTCCAAATGCCTCTATCCATATTATATATTTTAATAGCACAAATTGATATTGTTTTTATAAGCGTGTCATGATTGAAAGCACCTTTATCGATACAGTTCATATTTAATCCAAATTTTCTTTTAGAAGTGGCAGAAAAGAGCCTCGCTCTTAGATATAGCGATCGCAAGACCTACAGAAGTTGAAAAGTGATGATTATTGACTGGCATAAGTTCTAACAAAGAAGCAATAAAAAATGACAAACAAATATAAAACACAGTTAATTTATTCGATTGTCCAACTGAAGTAGTACAAAAAGCTTCCTAAACAGAAACAATGTCCTCTTCTGTCTTAATTTAGTCATACAATTTTTAACATTATCATTTATAAGGCCGTCTAAGTGGTATGGCTTTATGTAGCAACTGAATGAACACAAGCCAATCCAGGCTTTATTCACAAAATTTACTAATCGCCTCATGCAAACCAGCCTAAGTCTTACCGATTGCATGATGTTGAAGGTTCGCTTGATGAGGGCCAGTATAAGCCTGCCCGATGCGTATACATGTTGGGCTCAAGTTATGGTAGGAACGAGTGAAAACCGAGACAGGTGTGTGAATTGCTTCGCAACTTTTTCTGCGGCAGCTTCCGCCCACTAATTGGCGTCTTCGAAACAAAAAACAATCGAACACTCCATGCCCGATGTTAATTTGTATTAATGCACAGATTCGTATGCGACGTCGTTCGGAATCGCGCATTAATTGTTCATTCATTTATTTATTTACGAAAATGGCCGTTTATTGCGCGAGCGGTCAGTAATTTATTGTAATTGGTCAGTCTCGTAATGATGGGTCGTTGAGTAATATATGCGAAGTAGGGTGGATCGCACCGCCCTTTTAGAGAGAGTTCACTACGTACGACCTTATTAGACGCAAGTCCCACTTTAAACGCATTCGATTTATAACCACGTTACAGATGTAGTGCATAATTGTTTTCCGTCGTATTCTCTCGTGAACGTTCGTACTTTTCATGCTACTTCAGTCAACTTCAGTACTTTTTGTACTGTGACCGACTGAAATGGCAAGACACGTTCGTAGGGTAATTTCGCCGGTTACGCGACGACCTTCGGTTAGCGACCACCTGAAGAACATGGTTATTTCAATTGAAGATAACATCAATTCTACAAAGCCTATTGAAACAGTTAGCCGTATGCATTATTGGTTGTAGTTATGGAATAGGAATTTACTAAAAAAACGAGAAAATATGCTTTCAGTTCACCAACTCAGCTAAGTGGTCGCTAACCGGCACATGAAATTAGGTGGTCGCTAACCGGCGAAATGACCCTACGTTTCCGTGAAAATACGATGAAAAACAATTATGCACTACATCTGTAACATGGTTTATTAATACGATTTAAAATAGTGTTCAATTTGAAATTTTATGAATAATTAAATATAACAGCATTACAAGTTTTCATTACGATTTAAAAAACCTTTAATGAACACAATTAGGATTTATGTACAGTCGAGGGTGAACGAAACGAATACGTACATAAATAATTATTACATAAATATCGGTACCTAATACACGCCTTTATAACATTGATAATAGAGTCCTGTATCAGATATTTATGTCCTTATTTATGTACGTATTCGTTGACCCTCGACTGTACATGAAATTTAAAAGGAAGTATGTTTAATGGCTTTATTTACAAAAACAATCCAGTCACAGAATGATTGTTGACTGTCAACTATCTACCTATTATGGTGTTAAGACGAGGTACAACATACCTACCTTGAGGCGGATTTGCGAGTGGATATTTTCCGTTACGCTATAACTATTTACAACAGTTAGTTGAATTCAAATTGGGTTCCCACTGTGACTTACAGGCAGAAGAACCGTCGCTCATCAACCATAGCTCTCAGTGGCGGAGCGTCCATACAAGCCTATAG
This sequence comes from Epinotia brunnichana, assembly GCA_963854355.1. Lineage (NCBI taxonomy): Eukaryota > Metazoa > Arthropoda > Insecta > Lepidoptera > Tortricidae > Epinotia > Epinotia brunnichana. The sequence continues at coordinate 11,942,789 of OY977957.1, forward strand.
TTATTATACTCTTAACTCCTTCATACTTTTTTTGTTCCGGATTGCCCATCGAAAGTTTTCACGCGCCGCTACGAATAGCTCTATGGGTGTAAGACATTAGAAAAATCGCAGGTAAGGCCTGGATAAGACTAGCACAGAATCGGAATGAGAGGCGTTACTTACTCGAAGAAAGGCCTTTGCTGGGCAGTGGGCGATTACTGGCTGAAAAGAATGACAGAGTTCAATTATTTACATAAACAAAAAAATAAAAAAAAAACATAGCGTGGCATATCAATATCAACTTTGGTATTAAACCAAACAACACACAGATTGCTGAGTACTTGCGCATGAGCGTGAACAATGTGAACATCGCCCGAGGATCGAAAGGTTACAGTCCAGGCACACGTGAATTACATACAATTAATTTGTGTTGCGAGTGCTGAATGATAAGCTATCGACCTTTACCATGGAGTACTGCCAGAGCCAGAAGGTGTTCTTTTTCGGCGGTTCTGAGCTTCTGAGACCGATCATTTGACTCCCAGAAAATGTTTTGACGTAGGAGTTCTGGCCCAAGGGTGCTGTTCCGACGGTCATTTGACTCACAGAATCTTGTCGTAATAAATATTTAACTCTATGTTAGTCTGTAAGGCATCTGTAATTACGGGCCTTATTGCCTGATTCAAGAAAATATAGATCCAGATAAATAAAACATTATGGTGCTCTAAATAGGAACAGTTCTAAGTTTCCTGTAGCTATTAGTCCACGCATTGAAGTGATCATTGCATTGTCCATATATCATGAGTCGAGTACTTTTCGATCGGAATGTCGGGCAAGCACGTTATTGCTTCCGTTGGCAGTTACATTCGACTTTTTGTCTAATTTACAGTGATAATATAAGAAGTCATCAAAAGAAGTCAACGTCAACGTCTGTCAAAACGAATTTTTCCTGATTTTTATTATTTTTGCCGCTTTGTACGCTTTTTAATAGTCAAAACATAGAAAATTAAAGACATAATATACTCGAAGACGTTAAAGAATCTAATAATCGTCGAAATATATACAATCGATGACATACAATACATAACGTAATTTGAAGACTAATCTACATCTATCAAATCTGTATCCTGGATATACGAAAAACTCTTTCCCACTATAACGGTCAACCGCCGGCTGGAAGCAACATTACGGAAAAGAAGAAATTTTCCCGCATACGTGTCACCGGTGCAATGGGATAAGACACAAGCAGCGCTAAACGACCTCACCGGTGCCAGCGACGGCCGCGCCGGCCGTTCGCGGCGCCCCACTCCCGGCCGAAAACAAGAAAGAAGTTTTGCATGCGCCCCGGGACTGCGCCCACTGTTGTTCCGTGCTTAGTTTTATATCATTTATCCTTTTAACACCTATGTATCTAGTCTCAGTTTCAATAATTAATTAGTATTCACTGCTCACTAGTATGCAGGCCTCTACCCAAACGCTGTGTCCCCACTGCCCAAATTCCTCACGCACTTTCACCGCTCATGGGCTCAAAGTGCACATAGGGCGCATACATAAAAGCGTGCCCCGCGCTTCCTCTGCTCCCACACTACCGGCGCCGCTATCCGCGGACAACCGCAGCAGACTAGGGTTGGACGACCTGGCTACACTTAAACAGTCAGTGCGGGTGCTGCGTCATATCCCTAAGGGAGCAAGGAACTTAGCAGCAGGTAAAATTAGCGATCTTATAGATAAATGTATAGACAGCAACGATAGTTCGGATTGGTTTGCCTTACTATCATTTGCCTACTCTGCTTTAAAAGCGCCAGAAACATCTGGTTTGGGCAACTTAACTACTAAAGTTAAGCGCAATATTGAATCTGCTAGCGTTATTGACTCCTTATTTGTCGAGGCAGAAGCAACCTCATGGAAACCCTCTACCCTTAGAGCGGTTGAAAAAAAAATTTTTGAGGGTGATCTCAGAGGGGCAGTGCGCTTGCTGACGTCAGACGATGGCGTAGCACCGTCGAGCCCTGAAAATCTCGCCAATTTACAGTCGAAGCACCCAACCCCTTCTCGGCCACTGACATTTCCTCCGGAGCCCGATACATCTATCCCTGCTTACTCGGCCAATCCACAAGACGTAGCTACGGCTCTAAGCTCGTTTAACAGCAGTTCAGCTGCAGGCTTAGACGGCATCCGTCCAGCTCACCTCAAGGAACTAACATCTGGCTCTGCGGGTGATAAAGGGCCCCGGCTGCTCGAGTGCTTGACCAAACTTTGTAACTTCTTACTCAGTGGTCGCTTGAACCCAGCAGTCTGCCCTTTCATGTACGGTGCGTCTTTATGCGCCCTGTTGAAGAAGGACGGAGGCTTAAGGCCTATAGCTATCGGCAGTACATTTCGTCGCTTAACAGTTAAGCTCGGCTGCCGTGCTGTTCGAGAAGAAATGGCCGCTTACTTACAACCTATTCAGCTAGGTTTTGGAACACACCAAGGCTGCGAAGCTGCCATCCATGCCACGCGTGCATTTTTACTGGACCCAAAAAATGCGGATAGCGTTGCCATTAAATTAGACTTAAAAAATGCCTTTAATTCAGTCGAGCGTGACGTACTGCTGTCCGAAGTAAGGCAGAAAATACCTTCCCTCTACCCTTTCCTCTTTCAGGTTTACTCCTCACCGTCCAACTTATATTTAAACGAATCTCTCATACTTTCACAGGTTGGAGCGCAGCAGGGGGATCCTCTGGGCCCTTTAATTTTTAGTCTTGCCATTCAAAGACCGTTATCAGAACTACTTTCACCTCTGAATATCTGGTACTTAGATGACGGTACTCTAGGAGGCAAGCCAGAGGAAGTTGAACGAGATCTGCGTACGCTCCTTCCTCGCTTGCGGGACCTGGGCCTAGAAGTGAACGCCAGTAAGTGTGAATTCTTCCCGTGTAGTGATCTTTCCCGAAATTCCTTGTCTACTTTCAGTCACTTACTTCCTGGCCTTAAAGAACTTTCTTTTCAAACCTTCAATCTTTTGGGTTCTCCAATCTTCACAGAATCTATTCCGGCAGCTTTTGAGGTTAGAAAGCAACTGTTACTAACTATTGGAGAAAAGCTTAAAAATCTTTCAGCTCACGTTGCGCTATCCCTGTTGCGGAGCTGCTTTGCTATTCCTAAGTTAACCTACTTTTTACGCACTGTACCCGCTTGGTTATATCCTGAACATATCGACTCCTTCGACAATGCACTGAAGGAGACCCTTGAATGTGTGCTTAACGTCTCCCTCAGCTCGAGCCAGTGGGACCTTGCATCTCTTCCCATTCGAAGCGGTGGGTTGGGTATTCGACGCACGAGAGACGTTTGTCTACCGGCCTTTCTGGCATCGGCGAGCGGGGTTGTGAACCTTGTCACTCAAATTCTCCCATTACATGGTGACAAGGTAACCATTCCCTTCTCTTCCGATGCCTGGACGGCCTGGTCTTTGCTCAACCCATCTACATCTGCACCGGAAAAACCTAGCAGCCAACGGATGTGGGACAGCCCAGGAGTCAAGCGTCTATTTGATAACCTCTTGGAAACCGCCTTGGGTGTGGAGAAAGCCAGGCTCAAGGCGGTGTCGAGGCCAGAGTCCGGTGCATGGCTGCACGCTCTCCCGTCTCCACATATGGGTACCCTGCTCGATAACGACTCCATGCGGGTGGCTGTTGCTCTCCGCCTTGGCTGTAATGTCTGTGAACCCCATGCATGCATCTGCGGTGCCACAGTGGAGAGCAATGGCCACCATGCTCTCAGCTGCTTCAGGTGTGCCGGCAGATTCCCTCGCCACCACGCCCTGAATGACATCATCCGGAGGGCGCTGGTATCTGCCAATATCCCTTGCGTCCTGGAACCACCAGGCCTCAGTCGGTCCGACGGAAAGAGACCTGACGGCCTCACTTTAGTACCCTGGCAAAAAGGTAAATGCCTATTGTGGGACGCAACATGCGTCAGCACGTTTGCAGCATCCCACCTGGGCCGCACGATACGAGTGGCAGGAGCTGCTGCTGAGTGGGCGGCTGCACGTAAGAGGGACAAATACGCAGTGCTCTCACACTACTTATTTGTCCCTCTTGCCGCTGAGACCACGGGATGCTGGTGCTCGGAGGGAAAGTCTTTCCTTAGGGAGGTGGGGCGCCGCCTGCGGGAAAGAGGCCTCGACCCCCGCTCCGGGTCATTCTTATTGCAAAGGTTGTCCATCGCAATCCAACGCGGCAATGCGGCGAGCGTGATGGGCACATTTGCACCGGGGGTGGCGCGGGGTGGGTTGTTTGAGTAGTTTTAATTTAGTTTATTTTTTTATTTCCAAGTTGTTAATAAAAATTTTATTTACAGTGCAGTTATGTTGACTGGACTTGTCAACGGTGCAACATTTTTATGCAGGTATATAATACATGGTAGAGATGGGCCGACTATGGATTTTGTCGCCTAGCCGACTAATCGGCGCTGAGGCAACCGACTAGTCGCCGACTATTCACCAACTATAAATGTGGCTGGATAGTCGGCTTTCCTGACTAGTCGGTACATCTTTAAATTATTCTAAATGATGAAAATAAAAAGTGACTTTCTATATAATGATTATTAATTTGATGTAGGTACTCAAGTAAAATACTTTTATTTTATTTTATTATCTTTATTTAAAGAGTTTTGTCAACATGACAATGTCACTCTATACTGCAACTTACTAACTATTACAAATTAAATAGGTACTTAACACTATGCACCCTAGCAGCCGGCGGTCATTTCCGTCAGCGTATGCCCACCAGAACCAAGCCATACAGAGCCTTGGCTTCCCTCGAAAGAGGGAAAGCCAACACAGACATCCAGCTGCTTAAGTTCGATGCCTTGAGTCAAGAGTTCAACTCTCTTATCTTCGTTCCGCACACACTCTACCATAATATGGTATGCATCCTCTAATTTACCACATTCTGAGCATTCTGGTGATTGGACTTTCGTCATTAAAAATGCAAACTTATTGAGCGGAATATGTCCGGAACGAAGCCTGAATGCAGTTACAAGATGTGTGCGACATAGGGTCCCATCGTCGAACCAAAGTAAAATACTTAAAATATAAAACTTGAAGTAAATATAAGTAGTTTCTTTTTTGTTCTGCAGTAAGTCATTAAGTGCCGAATATTCGGTATATTTTGCCGACTAGTCACCGACTATTCGCAGACTATGAATGTGGCCGGATAGTCGGCTTTCCCGCGACTAGTCGGCGACCAGTCAGTACCTACACCTCTAATACATGGGTATCGCACTGTCGTTTGTGTCACTTTGTATCAACAATCCTTGACGGATTAATTTTTATAGAGGAAGCCATAAATAAACAAGACTCTGTACAAAAAAACAAGAGCCGTTTCCAGTAAGAACCTTTGTTTAACAACTTTATTAATGTAGCATCATCCTGCACATTTCGCAGCAGATATTTCTAACAGGACGAAGATCTCAAAAGATCTGCCTCAGTGTGCCAAGTTATTAAAAGTTTCATAGCACTGAAATTACCTACTTTTCAAAGTGACGCAAGTTCCAAAGTAATTTCTCGGAACATTTAGGTAGGTGATTAAAACGAAAACATACACCTACAATTTGTCATAATTAATACGTTTTCAGACGGAACTTCTTACTAACTTTACTCATTAGTTGGTAATTGTTAATAAAAAGCGAGTTAAGCATAACTCATTTCAGTTATCAGATCGACTACAACCCTTTGGGCCCAATTTGAATCGTTAGCATACTTCGGGCATTCCTCGTGGGCCGATTTTGACCACCAGAGCCGTAGATCCTAATCGAACAACGGAAACAAATAAATATGCCATTTAGTGATAACATGCGTTTCCATTAGGTATTTGGTTCGAGCACGCTACTTTACAGGCAGAGCCAAAGTATAACAATACTGGAGTATAACTATATGTAGTAGGTAGTAGTATATAAATCTTTATTGTAAAAAATAAACATAGTAGACAATTAACAAAAAAATAACTTATGTACAAAGGCAAGTTTATCCCGATTAGGGATCTCTTCCAGTCAAACTTTGAGTAGATTTGAGTAGAAACGAGAAGAGGTAGACAAATGCAACATGTACAACAAAGAACAAGAAAGGTTAACTAGTAGATAAACATACATATACGAGTAGGTATAATGGAAAAAAAAACATAACTCACAAGTATCACAAAAGAAAGTAGGGAAGAAACCGTATCGACAGGAAAAGGAAATAAATATATGTATGTGCATGGCAGTTTTATTTTTTATATTGTGTATACCAACAAAACCGAGCAAATATCAAAAATGGTTACACGAGATATCTCTGGACAACTTTTGGCAGCTACAAATTCTCGAAATGTTTGGTCTTTTTTAGGTTTCTGTGCATCCTAGCGAAAAGTTACTTTGTAACAAATTAAAGAACATAAAATTTTACGTCTAATGAAATTCGGTTCAGCGACATAGTAGAAAACCATGGTCGAAGACGAAGTTTTCCCCAACTATATAATTATTTCAAGATAGTGGTTTTAAAGCGTCTGCGTTTTAAGCCGAAAGACGTCCACTGCTGGACATAAGCCTACCCACGCCGCGCCTTCCGGTACGTGGTCACCACTCGCGAATCTTGCTCACTTGCTACGAGTAAACACCCGTTATAGATAAAATCGACATTATTTTTCCTAAATTACGATAACGCTAGTCCGTAGAGTAATACTTTATTGCAAAAGGTGGTGTCATCATCATCATCATATCAGCTGAAAGACGTCCACTGCTGGACATAGGCCTCCCCCAAAGAGTGCCACAATAGCCGGTCCTGCGCCACCCGCATCGAGAACCTTTCCTCGCCAATAGCCATCGGTTCTACGTGCCATGTGCCCCGCCCACTGCCACTTAAGTTTAGCGATTCGGAGGGCTATATCGGTTACCTTGGTTCTGCTGCGAAAAGCCTCATGTCTGATGCGATCGCGCAGAGAAACTCCCAGCATAGCCCTCTCCATTGACCTTTGGGTGACTTTGAGCCTTCCTATGAGGCCCATTGTAAGCGACCACGTTTCAGTGACCTGTTTCTCGAAGTTGGACCTACCTAACTGGACAGTCTGTGTGTGGGCGTAATGTTTTATGTTCTTTAATTTGTTAGAAAGTAATTTTTCGCTAGGATGCACCGTATATAATTTACGAGCGAGAAACCGAGATATCTCGTGTATTAACCATTTTTGATATTTGCTCGATTTTGTCGGTATACACGATATAAAAAAAAATCTTCTACTCCACCTTTCACTCAAAGGGCAATACAGAGGGCTATGCTATGCTATCTCTGCGCGATCGCATCAAAAATGAGGCTATCCGCAGCAGAACCAAGGTAACCGATATAGCCCTCCGAATCGCTAAACTTAAGTGGCAGTGGGCGGGGCACATTGCACGTAGAACCGATGACCGTTGGGGCGGATATGTTCTCGAGTGGCAACCATGTACAGGAAGGCGCGGCGTGGGGCCTACCCCACAAGGTGGACTGATGACCTGGTAAAGGTCGCGGGAGTCCGCTGGATGCGGGTGGCGTAGGACCGGCCATTGTGGCACTCTTTGGGGGAGGCCTATGTCCAGCAGTGGACCTCTTTCAGCTGATATGATGATGATGATGACACCACCTTTTGCAACAAAGATTTACTCTACGGACTAGCGTTATCGTAATTTAGAAAAAAGAATGTCGATTTTATCTATAACGGGTGTTTAGCAAGTGAGCAAAACATTCGTCATAGGTTTCCGTAGCCAACAAGGAACCCTTATAGTTTCGCCATGTCCTCTAAATACAATAAACTCCCCTACACGTAAAGTTAGGTTTTTTTTCTCTCGGTAAACCTATGAGGGTGGGGTATCGTTGGATAGATTAAAAATAAGATGGGTCTTTAATAACCATTTTTTAGTTCAGGGACGCGTTGGCGTGATATTGGGCTTCAATGCCGTAATTTTAATTAGAGTCATGTGCAAACATCGGATTGGCAGGGCAAAAATGTACCAGTGCCAGTGATTAATTAAAAATCGACTGAGTTTATCGACATCGATAAAAAACAATTTTTAACCATCAAATAGTGTTAGAGAAAAACGTCGGCATTTCAACTTTAAAAACATTAAATGATTTGGTATCCGGAAAAGAATTAGAACTGAGTCTTACGGAAGAAATTCATCAACACTAAGTATAAATTGTTTGAATTTACTCCATTTACTTACTAAAGTTGACCTAGAAAGGTCATTAAGTTTGCTAAAATGGATATAGTCGCCCAGGCGTCGAATATTAAAGTCTGAAAATGTGGAAAAAAATTTCATCGTATGTTATGAAAGTATATAAAATACGTACCTATTTAAAAAGTTAATTCCTCAAAAAAAATATTTTTGTGTATGTAGTTTTCTTTTTAATTCAGATTCTTAAAATTACACAACGGTCGTACGTAATTTTTATAGATAACAACTAATAAAATTAGTTTAATGTTTCTTCGCACTATTAAACGTCAGTACAGATTTGCCCCCATCAATAGGGAACATTATTGCAATGTTCTGCCGCCAGAGGCAGCACTACCACTAATAGTAAACCACTATAGGAATATAGGGATTCACACACACATGCACAATTGATTGTCAAATGAGTGACAAGGATGCTTGCATAGACAATACCGCAAGTGGGAACGAGATACAATGTCAACGCTGCTAGTGTCGCCACCTACGAAGAATTTTGCGTAATGTTCCCTATTCGGTGTTTGGTCATGTGTCCGGCCGGCCCTCTGCCGGCTAAAGGATGACTCACGCTGGAACGGGCCGTGTCCGGCACGGGCCGTTTTCTAAGAAAAACGACGGCGTTTTCGCGAGGTCGAGCCATACCCAAGCCCGGCTGAGCCACAGTCGGGCCGTGCCGACACCGAGCCGCTTTCGAGCCTCAGCCGTGGCTCGGCCGGGCTTGGGTATGGCACGGCCGCGTAAAAACGCAGTCGTTTTTCTTAGAAAACGGCCCGTGCCGGACACGGCCCGTTCTAGCGTGAATCATCCTTAAATGGTTACTCCAGTAGTAAAAAATCATGGCAGTTATAATATTTAGCTGATTTTTTCTATGTAATACATTATCAATTAAATAGTTACCTAGCGACAAAACCCAACAAAACTTCAGATATTAATAAATATATAACTTAACTACCTTCTGAAAAGTCAGATAAAATATTAATAAATATTTTATCTTTATTTTGGTTCATTAACATTTGCTCTATAGTATGAATCATACAAAAAAGACAATGCATACTTCATTTAAATCTGAATAATTAATTACTTTAAATTTCTTGGATTCTTGAATAAAGCATCTTAGAATAAAATAAACAAAAAAACGCTATACTATATTTTTTTTTATAAACCGTATTCTTCACGTGTGACAGCCAAATACGGAACCCTACACTGGGCGTGGTCCGACACGCTCTTGGCCGGTTTTTGTTTATTAATAGTTGCTCGCGCGGATCCTATAAAATATGGCCTAGCCTATCTCAACATATATTATCTAAAAGGGCCGCACTATTAAAACTGATGAAAGTATTATTGAAAACGGGTGGGTAGTTTCGGACGCCATATACATATTAAAACTACAACAAACTCTGCCTCTTTAACTCTGTTGGTGTCCCGGGTCATAAATAAAATTCATAAATAATTGTATGGAGGTGTTCGCTTCGTAGTAAGTAGGTACTTAATGTAGATATTTATCGTTGATAATAATGATAATAATTATCCTTTGTAACTCTTGTAGTTTCTCGAAATGGTGCGAGACAAATTTTTAAAGTGTAAAAAATTCTTATATTTCTCGATACAATGTATTGTGTTAATCGAATACTTCAACAGTGGAAGTAATTTATTACATAACGTAGATATCAATGGTATTTTGAAGTATAAAGAACCATAATGCATATACATGTAAGAATATTATAGTTACTTACCCTCATATCAGATTCCCTTTTTAGGTTGGTGAAACTACCTATTACCGATACTGGCTATCCTTTCAAACTGTGTTATAATAGTACATTATGATACAAGTGTGCTAAGTTGGTCATTACACTCGAGTCGGTTTTTAAGCCTGAGCCGAAGGCGAAGGCTTAATGGAGACGAGAAGTGTAATGACCAATGCTCACGTGTTTCATACGACGTTTTTCAACACATTTGCGAGGAAAAAAAAAAAAAATGAAAATGTTAAAAGATATGTAATGAAAAGGCACTAGTGCGATAATGTAATGTAAAAGTCACGGCATGGATAATATTCTGCATTATTTTGCTAATATTTAAAAAGATATGTAATGAAAAGGCACTAGTGCGATAATGTAATGTAAAAGGCACGGCATGGGTAATATTCTGCATTATCAGTGTAAATACGCTGTAATAAGACCTACTTTACGAGCAGGTGTGTTGAAAATATAAATAAAACCCATTTTCATTCATTCGACTCTTAACGAGTAAATATAGCGTCTAAAACTGAAATAATTTGGCATTTGATGTACAAAGAAAGGTTCAAAATGTACAATTAATTACGCGGTAGTTATACCGCGTAATTAATTACCGTGGGCCTAGGTTGATTTGTGTAAGATTGTCCCATATATATTTTTTTTAATTAAACATGGAGTGGTTACCAAAGAGTAGGTATAAGTATATTTACAGTACAGTCAAGTGTAAAAATTTGGGTTCATACAACTTACTCATAAATATGTCCCATCGCTCTTATGTCAGCGGATTAAGAGTCCGAAGTAAGCTTGGCCGAATTTCACCTTCCCATACAAACGGAGTTTCGTTCTCATTTTAAAACTACTAGTTGGATTGTAACGAAACTTTGCATATACGAATACAACGACATGAGGTATATCTAGGTCTGTAATTAGTATATATGGCTCCAGTTTATAAAACAAACAAAATACGGCAAAAACAAGTTTTGTATGAAAAACTTAAATTTGCTGTATTTTTTTACTATGGTATCTTGAAGCTACATAAACTACTAACAGACCTGGATGGTACTTAACTTATTCTTAGTACTTACAAGGTTTCAGAGCAAACTAGCTAGTCTAGGCGTTTTAAAATGAGAGCGTAACTACGTTTACGTCATACCTGGCCATAAAGTAGGAATTACCGCACGCTATGCGTGCGGAAAACCCCACTTCCTGGCCAGATAGAGACGTAAAATTTTGTACTTACCACGGGCGGTAATAAAGAAAGCCTCAGAGCGCATATTTATTGCCCTTGCCTTCGGCTCGGGCGTCAAATACCTGCGATCTGAGACATTCTTTGTTTATCCGCCCTAGGTAAGTAATGTACTATTTCAACACATTTGCTCGTAACGTGCCTCTTATTGTGCCGCTTTTAAGCTCATAATCCTGGGTATTAAACACGCGTGTTTTATAACATTACGACACTCATGTAGTTATGTTTATATGCCGATTAAGACACGTTGGCACCTTGCAGCAAGGTGTATGTATGGACTCGGCGCATTCTTAAATTGACCGGGTTATACAGGTTTGTTTTTAATTCTCGGCAAATGGATTCTTACTCGACTAAACAAATTAGATCCTTCTTGTGAATTAATTGATTATTTCTTCTTGGATATGATATAGAAACGTTTCATTTAGTAAAACTATTTACTTTTGATAACATTTTACATGAATTTATATTAAATAAGAAAATATTTATTTTATTTAGTATTGGCTGTTTAGAGATTTCATCTAAGCCTCGCTGCGGGCGCACTGCGCGAACTTCAGGCAAAAAAAAAATAGTTGCGCGCCATTATAAGTAATTTCACAAATATTTGTAAGCATTGATGATGCGTGTTTGCAGGTTATTATTAAAAATGTTGACTCGTGGTGAATAGAAAAGTGATAAATAGAATTGACGCCAACTGTACATTCTTGGAGATGTACAAATGTATGTGAGTAAAAACCTGTTGTCATCAATAACTAAAGGAAACAACTTAGGAGCCTGTAACATTTTCATTTTATGAAAAGGATTATTTCCTCGCAAATGTGTTGAAAAACGTCGTATGACACGCGTGAGCTTTGATAATTACATCCTCGGCTCTATTATCACGCTCACCTGCGGTTCGCGTGACAATTCCGCCTCTGATGTAATGATCAACATAGCTCACTTCACAATGTACTATTGTATGGAGAATCGAGCTTACTGCGGACTCTTAAGGTTCCGGTAGGTACATATTTATGAGAAGATTAAATCGATACATATTTTTGCACTTCGCCAGCACCATCTGTGACAAATGTAAACTTTATAGGTCACCATTACTTTGTAGTTTGAACTGCTGTAGTCTATTTCGAAGTGCTAATTCTCGTTACCAAATACTAATAATGTTGACTAAAAATGTCATAATAAAATACAAACTGCCTATATTCAGTAGCTAGTGCCATTTTGGATTAGTTGGTTCGCAATTGTATTCTGATACCTTATCAGTAGGCTGGGATCGCAATATTGCTCAGTAAATTGCAATTATAAATATATTTTTAGTATCTTCAAGCAGATGTATACCGTACAAATAATGTTTCATGTGATTCATATTTCAACAGCAAATTATTTCCACCTAATATACATTACAGCAAGACGCTACGGTAGCCTAGTGGAAGAGCTATGGTAGCCTAGTGGTTCAGGCATGCGGCTGTCAAGCGGCGGTCGTGGGTTCGAATCCCGCCTCGTACCAATGAGTTTTTCGGAATATTTACCGTTAGCTTTTCGGTGAAGGAAAACATCGTGAGGAAACCGGTCTAATCCCAATAAGGTCTAGTTTTCCCTCTGGGTTGGAAGGTCAGATGGCAGTCGCTTTCGTAAAACTAGTGCCTATGCCAAATCTTGGGATGAGGTGTCAAAGCTGACCCCGGGGTCCTTTAGGGGCACAACCGGGAATAACGTTAGGAGGATGATGATACATTACAGCAAGAAATTGGATATGAAAGTTCGCAAAGCAATAGGTATATGTATAACATGTAAAGACGACTATATCCAGCCAGGATATAGCAAAATCGTCTTAAAAGGCTCAGTTTCTCGTACGTATTAATACAAGTTATGAATTTTAAAACATACTATCGATCGATATATCGTTTTAAAATAATCTCAAACCTTCAATAACATTTTGATGCCATCAAAACGTTTGGTTTGTATCGAACGCAAAATTAAAACCTAAATCATTGCTGTGCCGACGATTCGTTTCAAACAAAATGTACGGTAACTCAACTTGGTTTGTACCATCAGTTCTCATTCAGAGTTTTTTTCAAGTAATCTTAAAAATTTGGGACGCTAAATCGACCGAAACTCGCTGGTACGGTCATCTACCAAGAATGAGAGTTTGAGCCGTCAAAAGAGCTGGAACGATAGGTCGCCGCCCAGTCAGCCCGCCCAGAGACTAACTGCGTAATATTTCAAACCACTCAACAGTCATGTTCCCATTCAAAAAATGACATTTAGATCTACACAACGTACTACTTACGCACAAAAAATTACGCAATTGGGAATAGATGAATCAAGGAAAGTGTCTTATTCGCTGTCCTAAACCCAAAACGTAAGTGAGGAAAATATTTATATTTTTCAAAAATAATTGACTCAGCTGAAAAGTCTGCATCTTTTTCTGGTGCTAAGGAAGGTTATTCCTATCACCAAAAAAATAATCAGGCACTTCTGAAATGTTCATCCATTCCCAATTGACCAGCAGGTATCGCTTGGTAAAGACGGCGGCGTAGAGGTTAGTAATAATTAGTTAAGAATCTTACCCTTTTTTGCCGGGTATGTCTTCAAACTACTTAGAGGTTATAGGAAGACTAGTTTCTGTTGAAGAGACTGCCACTTACTTTCCAGATGGTCACTAGATAGAAAATCTTATTGAATAACTGGACATGGTGCATGTACGTACACTTCCTCAATAACAACTCTGCGGTTAAGGCTCGGTTGTTTTCAACTGTCGGTAATCGAAAGAAGTTTGACAGTTCTCTATGAAATGACACATGCCGGCGCCATTTTTGACGATTATCGGCGAGTAAAGTTTGGTCAATGCAACCCACCCGAAGTTATGAAAACTTTCGAATTTAAATGAATGTGATCCTGTTTTATTCTCATCGCCTGGTAGGGGCTGCGAGTTAATTTAAATTCACTTGAGTGGGCGCGGCGGGGTAATTGCCGAGTGCCACCTATAACCGATCCTCGCGTCCATTTGTCGGCATCGATATTCGACAAGCGCTGCCAGCGCATTGAGCACACTTAAAAGAAAGAAATGCTTTGGCAATCGGCAGTAGATCACATCTGGGTATCGGGACGAAAATTATATTTCAATCCGATACCTATCAATCCCATTTCACAGGTCGTGTTCTCAAATATTTGGTTACGCGTTAGCGCAGCTGAGTGTATGCAACGAATTCTTTCTCATCTAATATTAATAAGTATATATCTGTCACCTCTCTCTAAACATGTATGCAAACGAAGAAAAATTCAAAGCGCCTACCAGATTTCTTTTCCATTGCAGCTGGGTCATACCAGGCCTAGGTATTCCTCTTGCCGCTTCGGCTAACCTGGCCCCGTAGCATGGTTGGCCTTATCACGCGATAAGTGACAAGATAAGAGCGTCGTCCGTTCTATCGAACGGTTTTAGTCAGGGACGGATGCTCTATCTTGTCACTTATCGCGTGATAAGGCCATCCATGCTACGGGGCCGGACTCCCATGCATCTCCGAGGTGTACATTCTGTGCTTGACTTTATTTTTATGGCGGTCAAACATCGATTTTATTAGATAGAGGACCGCAAGTACTATTCAGTACGTCAGTACACTCATACTGTAGTTATGTTTGCCAAACTGTCTAGACATGAAAACGAAACATATAATCAGTCAAGCATTATAAAACATTTATAACATTAAGTTTAAAGTCGAAATCCACCGTCCAATATCCAATCAGCTAAAGACATTCGCAAATGGGTTTAATATCTTAAACCCTCCCAGCATCAGAACTGTGATACCATAATTGGTTCGCCCTGAGCGTTATATGACAGCTAAGACAAAATATGAAAGATAACCTGTCGGAGCCAACATGGTCGCCGGTTGATGTTTTAATTTGCCCAGGGGCCACGGCACTTAGCTGGACAGCCAATTGCATCGCAGGGTTGCCAACACATTAGCATTTTCACCGGTACAAATGGAGTTATAGGGGAGGCAGTGCGTTTGTTGAGCAGGGTAAGTTTATGTTACGCTATATTCACATCCTTGTGTGGTTAAATGGATATTTTAAAGGACTTCTTGTGTGTGTAAATATTCTTTTGTCTAAATTACAATGTTGCATGTCACCGGAGTTAATGTCAACGCGTTAACTGGTCCGTTGAAAAATGTGGCATCAGAAAAACGAGGACAGTATTACTTTAATTGGTCTTGGATTATCCCCAAGGAAGATAATTGACAGGTGCTTAGCCGACTTGGTAGTGATCCTACCTACGAAAGCTAGCGGTCCTGTTAGGTTCGAATTTCGGTAAGGTCATTTTTTGTGTGACGAGCATGAGTAGGTTATCTATTTGTTACTGAGTCTTGGATGTTTCCTGAGTGTTTAAGTATGCGTTTATGTAGGTATATGTAGGTAAGTAAATTATAATTTACTGCCCATAGTATTTAAGTGTGGCTTAGTTTGGCAGTAAAATAAAGTAAAGTATAATAAAATAAAAAATATTTTCAAGCGTCTTGTCACAGTAGTTTTGAATAATACTAACACATTTTTATGATAGGTACCTCAAACATACCTACTTTGCCACCAGGGGGAACTTTGCCCAAGAAGCAAATTTTAAAATTTTCCTCTTGGGCAAAGTTCCCCCTGGTGGCAAAGTAGGCATGTTTGACGGTAGGTAGGTGATTAGTAATTAATATAAGCTGCATGTTTCATCAGCATCACTAATAAAGTTGAATCTAATGTCATCGGGTAATTAAAATGACTTATTTTAGTTCATAAAATTGCCCCACAATTTTTTTTTTGTAAGTAACTACTCGTACTTATCAATTATCGTAATAGCGATGCCCGAAGGAGTAATCAAGTAATTTATTGCATTCGTGACGTTTTTTATCAATAAATATCTATGAATAAAGTTCAAAACTAGAATCGCCAGCCCTACTGTCCGGTTAGTTACTGCTAAGAGGCCATGAAAATTGTTTTACGCCTTTCCAGTGTCGGCGAATCTCTTCATTAGGTTTGCTAAATTGAAACCTCAGCAGCGCCAGTGTGGAGAGGCCTTAATTAAACGCACATGTGTGGATAGACCTTAATCAAAGCTGGCGATACACAAACGTTTTCCATTTGCTGGAATTCATTCGATTAAACTTGGAATTTGTCTCCATCCTCCGAATAGTATAGTTAGGGTTTGTAATACTGTGAAAGGATTAATGATCCATCCCCATCAGATGTGTAACATGGCCTCGGTAGATGATGATGATTTTATGATTACAATACAATACAAATACACACTTTAATTACAGTAGATAGTTGGTGACAGGCGGTCTTATCGCTAAGGAGCAATTTTTTCCAGAGAACCTTTGGGTAGCGGAGGTAATGCAACACTGGACAATTGGCCGTGCAATCTCGACAAGTAACAACGATGGCGACTCAGTTCAGTCGGTAAATGGGTATGATTTTTGTGACAAATTGGAAATAGAAACGGAAGTAGCATCTTGATCAAAATAGTTTATTGTAAATGATTTTGTACCTTATTTGCGGCGTTCGCCGTGGAGACCTTGAGTCTATGGGGACCGGAGGCATTAAATCTGTTCAAAAACATTAGTAAAATGCTCATCCACTCCACTGGTGACCATAGGGCTGGCTCGTTCCTCGCTCAACGCATTGGCATTGCCATTCAGCAAGGTAACGCAGCCAGCCTTATGGGCATGGGCACCCTACCAAGTGGTAATGACGTAGGGGATACTTATATCTAAATATAGTGTAGGCCCCATTAAGTTAGTTTTAGTCATTTTACTTCATATTTTCATGTCCATATTTGTTAAAATTAAATAAAGCTTATAAGTGTGTTTTGTACCTTTTAACTTTTATTATTATTTGTGATGGTTTTATTTTTATTTGTGTACTTGGTCCGGAGCATCTGCGGAGGGAGGAAGGGAAAATTAACTGCATGAAAATTTTTGCAAGTACGTACATGGGGATGGGTTATTGCTAATTAGTCCGGTACGTAAACAGAATGCACCTTCGATAATTCACAAGAGCGCGATTTTTTGTTAATATTTAGAATACAATGAGTACTACTAGTAGTAAAAAGAGAAAGTGAATTCTAACGTGGATTTAGGTATGACACAGCGTTTTCTTAGTGACCCTTGTAAATCCAGGGAAAGATTATACAAGTGGTATTTTTCTTCAATAGAGTGTCGCATTTAACTGTTACAACCTTCCCTATAATTTACTAAAACTTTCGTCAATTGATAACGTCAGTATAATCCAAAACGAATTTAAAAAAAATCCTCTAAAAGATTATTCAAGTGAGTTTTGGTAACTGAATTGTGTTAAAAACTATCAAAGGTAACGACAGTTTGAATTAATAATATATTCATCAATAGGTTAAATTTATATAAAAAATAATTTTGAAAGCCTTCCACTAGTCACTTAAATATTTTTTTAGTTGTTTTTTTTTTTTTTTAAATCGTATCCGTTATTGCTGACGTAATCTATTAACAAAACTATTAGAAAACGATAGGTAACATTTTGAATAATCAAATGCGTTGCATTATTGGACAAAACAATGACTTGTATAATCTTTTCAAAGTTTTACACGTGTTCCTAACAAAAATGTAAATTATTGGTTAATCTACTTACGTTAGAAAATCTTAAAAAAATTTTTCGCTGATAATATTTAATGTACTCTCGCTGATAACAAAAAAAATTTGACTTGTGAATTATGTTAGTTTGACGACCAATTACAGTGTTCGCGTACTGGACTAAATATACCTGCTCGTCCTTCAACGGAATAGCAATAGAATTGATTCTAGTAATATTTTAAGTATACCAACCTAATAATAATTCGTCGTTGCACCGACCGTAACATTAAATATGGCGCCGGTAACTGTCATGTTATCCCATTGAGAACTTTTAAACTTCCTAAACAGTCGGATTTTAATCGATTATCGGCGATTGGAAGCACTTATACTACAACATCATCTATTTATGGAAACCATGTTGGGAATCTAGTTTTATAAAGGGTCTAGCAGGCTACGCTAATAAGAGTGGCCCCCGCAAGAGATTTAGTTATATTTAGTTCTATATAGGTGGAGGGCCTAAGAAAACTCTGTATGTCTTCTTTTGTTTCAGATTTATTCATGAAAATGTTTCAAAAATCAAGATAATTTCTTCACTGTTAACCAAATAAAAACAGAATTGAGGAGAATAGAATGGGGTTAATAATGCATATTTTTACAGACATTCATGTCCTTTATTAAATTCATCATATTCCGATATTTTCCGCATCTGTATTCTCTGTAAAGTAAGTACTCAATTATTAATTTAATAATCATAGCTTCTCAAGCAATTTTTTTTCTTCTGATACACCGGTTCCGTATCATTGATGTTTAAATTAATAAATACATGTACAAATAATATATCTACACAGGCTGTTCGAGCCGAAGTAAGTCATCAGCGCGCAAAGCAATTAACCGCTCCCACTTTATTATTTCTCTCGAATTAATCGAATCCACTCCCCAATAATCGATACCGATCTGGGCTGTTCGCAACGCTACACCACCACAGCTCAGCAGGCCTGATAGTTGCCATTTTATCACATATACTACTACAGAACGTGACGGATGTCGTACCCACAGCGATAAGTGATAAAATAGCAACCATGTTACGCCCGCAGGTGAACTAGTGTAAGTCAGCAGGCCCAAGATGGTTGCTATCTTATCACGTATACCACCACAGAACGTGACGGATCGTACCCACAGCGATAGGTGATAGAATAGCAACTATGTTACAGCCGCAGGTGTACTGTAAGTCAGCAGGCCTAAGATGGTTGCTATCTTATCACTTATACCACCACAGAACGTGACGGATGTCGCAACCACAGCGATAAGTGATAAAATAGCAAACATGTTACACCCGCAGGTGTACTGTAAGTCAGCAGGCCTAAGATGGTTGCTATTTTATCACATATACCACCACAGAACGTGACGGATGTTGCAACCACAGCGATAAGTGATAAAATAGCAAACATGTTACGCCCGCAGGTGAACTACTGTAAGTCAGCAGGCCTAAGATGGTTGCTATCTTATCACTTATCCCTGTGAATGAGACATCCGTAACTCTCGCACTCGCATACTCGTCAGAACGCGACGGGTGTCTTGTCGTATCCACAGTGATCCTGCAGGTGAACTAGTGTCAGTCAGAACTCCGATACGCTTTGCTGTCGATCCCGGTCTCAAGATACCTATACAAGGACAAGGGGTGAATGAAATCACATAGCAAAAAGGCAGGCTTCTGCATACAGTTTACTGTCAGATGAGAACCACGCGGGTGCAGGATCGGTCACTTTGGCACTTCTTGGGGGGACTATTTCCAACAGTGGACATCTTTCGGCTGTTATGATAATGATGATGAAGGTGATTAACGAGTAACACACTCGGTCGAACGCGAGCAAAAACGAGTACCTAACTCATATATTTGTTAGGAATCGCAGGTCAAGTTATACTAGGACAAAATGAGGCGAGTTGAAACAATTTGTGAATCGAATGGATGAGTTATGCTTATTTGTTTTTCGATATTCGCACTGTAATCGTTTTTTTCCGATGATTGAAACCGCACTCTCGATTTATTGGTGGGCGTCCAGTGACTTTGACATTTTGAATCTTTATGTTACCTATATTCATATTTATGTGGAACCTGCTTGGAAGTTAATAACTGGGAACACTTTTTTTATATTGCATTTGAAGGCCGAATTCAATACAATTCTTTTAGTTCAATGCAAAGTACAGCATACAGTCAAAGGAAATGTGAATGTCAACCAAAGACAAGAATGAGAGTTAAAAATGGGCATATATATGGCAAAAACGGCTCATGCTAATTGACACACAATTATAACGTCACACGTTCCTAATATCCGTACTCGTACGGAAAAATAAGTTAAATGCTATTTGAAGTCTTATCATATATAATGTTACCGTCAGATTATAAGCACCGTCAGTTTATAATCTTACTCGCGATATTATAAACAGTCGAAAAATTGTAAACTGTCAAAACCGTTCCCAATAGGGAACATTACTGCAATGTTCTGCCGCCAGAGGCAGCACTACCACTAATAGTATTTCTATACTGGTTTACTATTAGTGTTAGTGCTGCCTCTGGCGGCAGAACATTGCAGTAATGTTCCCTATTTAACTCGTAATTTTTCGGTGAATTGTAATCTATCAATGTGAAAAAATTTCTGAGATACTGAAAATTTATCTAATATTAATTTTCCGACCTAATTCAGCCACTAAAGCCATTCCAAATTGGCAGAGTATAATATTCCAAGAGGCTGCGCTTTCCTGTTTCACCGGAATATGCCTCTAATCTTTGAGTTTGGAAAGAAGTTGGTCGAGCCTCCACTTTGACACGTCATTTACGTCAAGGACGAATCAAGCTATTATTCTAAGCAGAGTATTTTTCACCCTATTTTCACCGAAATACATCCCAAAGCGCCTTCATAGACGTCCAAAGCTAAGGCAAAAACCTTAGCATCCACTGCAGGCCGCGTCGGCGCACCGGGCCGGCCGCGGCACTGCCTGTATGACAGCTGCTTTGACAGACTTTTCACTTTTAAGTATTGTGTTTTTTGTGTTTGTGTTTACGTTTTTTAATATTTATTTTATGTACATATTAGAAACTAAGTTGTATTTCCCCCGAGTCGCATGCCACCTCCCCACGCGGATGTGTCGCTGGACGATTTTGTGCGGTGTCCTTATTGCCCGAACTCCAAATTGTTTAAAGGTAAAAGAGGTTTGAACATTCACATCAGTAAATTACATAACCATAGTCGTAGTCAACCTCTCCCCCAATTAATCCCTCAGCTCCCCACAACAGCCAGCTCCCTGTTAACGCCTTTATCCGATCAATTAAGTGCTCTCAAAGATTCCATTCCCATCCTAAAAAGAATCCCCAGAGGAGCGAGAGTCACCGTTGCCAGGAGCCTTATAAAAGTTCTCGATGATTGTACTAATTCCAATACATTAGCGTCATGGGAAAAACTACTCACATTCGCTTATCACATTCTGCACGTCGATCATTCCACATCCTCCAAATCATTAACCAGTAAAGTCAAACAAAACTGTTCTCAGCCCTTTTCGCCGTCTCTATCAATTCAATCATCGCCCAGTTCGCCCACCCACCACAATCTTTTCAAAAAGGTAGAGACAAAAGTGAATGATGGTGATCTTCGCGGCGCCGCACGCATCCTTTTTTCCAGCGATACATCAGCCCCAAGGTCTCCAGATACTCTCGCAGCCCTCGAGAGCAAACACCCGCCGGCCCCCGTGATACTTAACCTACCCGACCCACCAGACACCGCTTTGTCAGGTCTCGTTACATCTGAAGATGCTGTACTGGCTGCAGTCATGTCATTCAACAACGGCTCGGCTGGCGGTTTGGATGGCATCACTCCCCAACATCTAAAGAACTTGTTGGCAGCCACACATGGTGATTTACTTTCCAGCATTACTCGCCTTATTAACTTAATGCTTAGTGGGAAAGTAAATAAGGACGTTACTCAGACTCTGTACGGCGCCAACCTTTGCGCCCTATCCAAAAAAGACGGCAGTGTGCGGCCCATTGCTATAGGTTCGACTTTTAGACGATTGGCTTCCAAAATTTGTTGTAAGCATATCCTTCCAGTTTTAGAATCCAAATTCCAACCGTTACAACTTGGTTTTGGCAGCAAAGGCGGCTGCGAAGCAGCGGTACACGCCTGCCGTACCTTTCTTAATAACACCCATAATACAGTGCTTTTAAAATTATACGTAAAAAACGCATTCAACTCGATTAATAGAGATATTCTTCTGAGTAAAGTCCAAAAAAATATTCCTGACATTTACCCCTACATTTGGCAATGCTACAGTTCCGCTTCCCACCTCAAATACAATAGCCACACTATATTATCTTCTGTCGGCTGCCAGCAAGGTGACCCCCTAGGCCCGGCCATTTTCAGTCTTGCCATACACCCATGCATCACCGAACTTAGATCAAAATTTAATACGTGGTACCTAGACGATGGCACCCTGGGAGGTGAAGCGAGTACCGTACAGAACGATTTTGTCGCCATTACATCTAAATTTGAACACATTGGCCTACAACTAAATTCTAGTAAGTGTGAACTTTATGTCGACCGAAACAGCGACAATAGCATTGAAACCATTAGAACGTTTGAAAATCTTTGTCCAGGTATAAAATTCTCACCAAAGACTCTCTGCACCTCCTTGGGGCGCCGATTTTTGATGAGGCGATCCCTGGTTTTATCAATAAAAACATAGACCATTTTAATTCATTTTCGGACCGCCTTCTCCAAATTAACTCGCACATGGCCATATTTATCCTCCGATACTGTAATTTCGTCCCAAAATTTACATACGCTATGCGCTGCAGTCCCTTTTGGAAACTTCAAAATTTCTGTAAAAACTTGACAATATTATATGGACACAGATTGAAAAAATAATAAACATCAAAATGAACAACAGAATGTTTTTACTGGCATCACTCCCTGTTAAGTTCGGTGGTCTCGGGCTTAGACAAATTTCTAGCGTCGCCCTTCCGGCGTTCTTGTCCTCGGTACACAGCACGCTGCTTCTCACTGGTAAAATTCTCAACCCATCACGCCGTGATTGTGAGATAGCGTGCTTGTCCGAGGCCAGGGACGCATGGAGAATGGCCTGTCCAGGCAAGGCAGGCAGCAAATCTACCTGCCCGCCCTGAACTCCAAAAACATTGGGACCTACCTATCTGCCGACGGGTGCACGATCATCTCATGGAAACGACATCATCGCCATCAGAAAGGGCCCGTATGTTGGCTATTTCGGAGAGGGAGTCATGTCACTGGCTCCACGCCTACCCCTCTGCCAACTACGGGAACCTCTTGGACCCGAACAGTTTTCGGCTGGCGGTTGGTTTGCGTCTTGGGGCCAACATAGTGGAACCACATCGCTGCCACTGCGGCACTATGGTTGATAGGACGGGTCATCACGGCCTCGCTTGATCAAAAAGCGCCGGCCGCATATCCCGTCACTCCTGCCTCAACGATATTATCCGTCGGGCTCTGGTCAGTGTCAACGTGCCGGCCACATTAGAACCAAATGGCCTAGCACGTGATGACGGCAAGAGACCCGACGGGATGACTCTCGTGCCTTGGCAACAGGGGCGGCCCTTAGTCTGGGATGCCACGTGTGTGGATACACTGGCGCCGTCCCACCTGGGCACGACGTCGTTGAGGGCTGGTGGAGCGGCCACCGAGGCTGAGGCAGCAAAGGCACTTTGCGCTGATTGGTTGAACGAAGTACTCGTATTCCACTTGCATCAGCTCCCACTTACCTACGTCAGAACATGATAGTTTTTTATATCCAGACATTTTATTCCATTCATTTGGTCATCCGGCAGTATTGACGGAGCCCCGCTACGCGGGGCTCCTATTTCTAGGCGGTTTGCCCTTCGGCCAATTGAATATACCTAACTAATCAACCTACCTAGTCTTTGTGTATGCTCCGTAGCAAGCCGATTTGATCTCAGTTCACAATTTGACGATTCGACATTGATAGTTTTAAACTAACGAAAAATGTTGCGTTAAATTGTGAACGGTTTTGACAGTTCACAATTTTTCGATAGTTTACAATATCGCGAGTAAGATTATAAACTGACGGTGTTCACAATCTAACGGTGACATATATATTATATTGCTATGTATTTCATTATTTTATGGTTTACTATCCATGCAACTATGATAGTAAGTACTAAAACAATAGTTTCTACATTGTGCCACAAGGACCTACCTACGGCAACATGTTTTACGATCAAGACTATCAAGAGTATATTAGAAGCCCGACGCCTAAAGAAGATGGCCTGAGGTTTGATGACTCGGGTTTGTAAAATTCTTACCACACAATACCTACAATGTTTTTCATCACTGTATTTGGGAGGAAACAAATATATTTTAAACAAAAATAATACTTGTTAATTGCAATTAAAAATACAAAATGTCAATCGTTAATTTTGTTCAATTTGACGTAAGGCGCGTTAGGCAAAAACCCTTCGGCACAACCACGATTTAAAATCACTGTTAATAATATTTTACAGAGACATTTAATTACCAAATTTTCATTTATTATCTTTAAATAATTTAGTAATATTAAATATATTTTATTGAACTGATGACCGTTGGGGTGGAAAGGTTCTCGAGTGGCGACCACGTACCGGAAGGCGCGGCGTTGGTAGGCCTCCCACAAGTTGGACTGATGACCTGGTAAAGGTCGCGGGAGTCCGCTGGATGCGGGTGGCACAGGACCGGTCACTTTGGAACTCTTTGGGGGAGGCATATGTCCAGCAGTGGACATCTTTCGGCTGATATGATGATGATGAAACATATTTCATTAGTGTTTATACGTTTAGATTTATTTATAAATAGGTTCTCAAACATCGTATTTGAATTAATTTAAAACCTCCTTGCTTTAATGACGCATAAATGACAGATACAATTTAAGAAAAAACCATTACGCCTGTCGGGCGTAATACAGGCTATTGGAGCTCTGGTTAACTCACACATATGTTAGATTTTTGACAAAGGTGTACTTTTTTCATCACACTTGCTCGTATAGAGCATCACGCGCATGCATACATGCCCCGTAGCATGGATGGCGTTATCACGCGATAAGTGATAGGATAAGCGCGTCGTCTCGTTCTATCGAACGGTGTCAGCCAGGGACGGATGCTCTATCTTGTCACTTGTCGCGTGATAAGGCCATCCATGCTACGGGGCATGTATGCATGCGCGTGATGCTCTATACGAGCAAGTGTGATGAAAAAAGTACACCTTTGTCAAAAATCTAACATATGTGTGAGTTAACCTTACCAGAATCAACACTACATACATACAAAGTAAAGACCGTTACACAGTATGCAATTGTCACCACAAACGACAGAGACGCCTCTATACTTAGTTGGAATGAGACAGCAATCAGACAAATTGCAAGTGTTAATGGCTTTAAGTCATTCGCACGTATAAACCTGCCCTACGCAAAAATGTGGGCGTGAGCAAAAATTAATAACACATTAACATAGTACAAGTAACTCGCTAGGCATGCCTAATTGTGAAGTATAATTGCCCATAATGATCTTTATCTGGTAAATATTGCCGGCAAAAAGCGACAGGTGTTCGGAATTGAACCTGCAATTAGCTAGCAACGCCCATTCCATACCTGACTATGTAATAACTACTGTAACTACTTGGAAACAATGAATTGTCCACAACACAATCATATACCTAAAAATAAAATGAAAAAATTCTGCTGCTGACTGTAAATATTTAAATCGCATGGACTTAAACTGCATACATAGATATCCGAGAGATATGGATAGCGTTTTTTTTTGATGTTTCTCTCATTTGAAAGACAAAGAACCAGTGATATCTTTCGCACATGCTGGGGCAAGTCACATTTTGTATGTCGAATACAGGCATATTTACCCGACTGCCGAAGGAGAGAGGGCTATGTTTTTCAAGCGTATGTATGTATTATGTATGTATGTAAGTATGTATGTAAGTATGTATGTATGTATGTGGGTATGTCTTATTCTTTGACACGCCCTGCAGCCTAAACCGTTTGACGGGTTTCGACATGTGAGGCGTCGTTGGATTCCTCTTAATCGTGGGAGTGACATTGGCTATAATATTTGCAAAAAAGCAGTTAGGTTTTTCTAAAAATGTTTTGATTTCACTTGTTTTATTGAGCTACTAGCTTTAGCCCGCGACTTCATCCGCGTGGATCTCGTTAATCACCTTAGAGGATAATTGATATTAAAGTATTTCAGGCGTAGGCTTAGACATCGCTCCCCGTACAAAGTTCCCCCTCCTTTTCACCCCTTCAAGCGATTATTTCCAGAATAAAAATTATAACTTTGTAATCAAAATCGTGGACAGCTTCCAAGTCCAAAAATAACTAAACTTTCATATAAACTTTACCCCCTATTTCACCCCTTTAAAGTACGAATATCCAAGAATGTTTTAACGTTACTTTTTTTACTTGTAACCAAAAAGCCAAATCTAGCAAATTTCATTTACCTTCAAAAATAACGAAACTTTCATATACAATTTCACCCTCCATTTCACCCCTTTAAATCACGAATATTCCATATGGCTCAAAGGAAACCTATTTTTATTTCTGACCAAAAAGCCAAGTCTCGAATTTCATAGATCTACCTTCAAAAATAACGGATTTGCATACAACGTTTTATCACCAATTTCACCCCCTTAGGGGTTGAATTTCAAAAAATCCTTCCTTAGTGCGCCTCTACGCCACTTGAAGAATATGTGTTCCAAATTTCATGATCAGAGATTAAGAGTGACAACTCTATAAGTAACGGTCCAATTTTATATATGTAACAGATAGAGCGTCGACTGAAAAAAATATAGTTCAAATTTGAATTTTACCCCACGGACATAAGCTCCGAAATCCCATAAACTGTATAATATACCTTATTTGTCATTAGGACGTTGTCCATGGCAATTAAAGTCTATTAAAGTATTTCTATCATTAAGCTTAGGTATATGCTAAAAAGAAAAGTACAAACGGATTCCTAATACCATACGTGGATCCGAAATCAATTAGTGGGAGTGTATGTACATATTAAATTTACCGGCTTTGCGAAGAATGTTAATCAGAAGCTCATATTTGGTGGTAGCCATTTGTCGGCCAAGTATGTAAAACCACGCGCGGCGAGGCTCTTTTCCATGGAGAAGTAGCATTGTTCTCAAAGTTTACGCGTCCTGCTGCCCGATTGCGTAAATATTTCTGCGTTACGTTAGAAGTGCGTTAGGAAGATATAACTGTCATTTCTGGAACAATAAATGACGCAAATTAACACACGTATTCTCCCTTTTTGGTTTTGGAATATATAGGGGTTTACGGGGGCGAAAAATCGATCTAGGTCTCATGTCTGGGAAAAATCGTTTTCTAGTATTTTCACCCGCGCTCAGCTCGGTCGCCCAGGGACTAAGTTTTATCGATACAATACGTTTTCGAACGCGTTTGCGTTTAGTCTCAATTTGTATGTCAACGCGAACAACGCCTCTGGTGATAACTATTAGGAATTACGCGTTGCCATACAAATTGAAACTAACTACTTAACTTTCTTTCTTTCTTTCTATACTAGAGCTACAGGGCTCTCATATACCTAACCACATGTCTCGGTCTTCACCTACCTATCCTTCCGTCTATCTTACCTTCAATTATAGTTTTGAAAATGAAAATGAAATAAAAAGGAAAATATTTATTACTAGCTGTTGCCCGCGACTTCGTCCGCGTAGAACTTTTTATCGTCTTAGAAAATGATTTCTCTCAATACAAAATTTGAACCCTCTTTTAGGGGATAATTAAAAAAAAAGTTGATGTTCATTTTCTAGTTTGTGAACAAACAGTCTAAAACCAAAGTTAAAAATCTCATACTTTAAAAATGCCTTGAAATACTCAAACTTTGAACCAATTTTAACACTCTTAGGGGATGAATTTGGAAAAACTCTGAAATCAGTTTTGTAGTCTTTTAACGTACAGAATAAGACCGAAGTTAAAAATCTCTTACTCACACTTTAAAATTGTATTGCTCGCCATTTAAAATTTGAACCCCCTTTTAAACCCCCTTAGAGGTTGAATTTTTCTAATCGCTGAAAGAACTTTTTTCGTAAACTTTTAAGTCTCTAGCTCAAAAAAAGTGTTGCCCATACAAAGCTTTCTTAACCCCCTTAGGGGTGGAATTTTCTAAAACTCTGAAAGTACTTTATTATTAATTTTAATAAGTAACATTTTGAATAGTTTTAAGTCTAGTAAAAAAAAAAGTTTTTCCCACACAACACTGGCTACCCTTCTTAAGGATCTTAAGGATCCCCTTAGGGATGGAGTTTTCTAAAACGCTGAAAGTTCTTTTTTAGTATTCTAATAAGTAATCTTTTTGCAAAGTTTTAAGTCTAACTCAAAAAAAAGTGTTGCCCATGCAAAGCTTGCTCTCCTTTTTAACCCTATTAGGGGTGGAATTTTCTAAAACGATTTGTGTTCTTTTTTTGTATTTTAATAAGTAATTTTTCTACAAAGTTTCAAGTCTCTAACTCAAAAACATAAACTTTCCCTGATAAAAACTTTGCACCCCTTTTTATCCCCCTTAGGGATAGATTTTTTCAAAACGCTGAAAGTCTTTTTTTTTGTATTTTTATAAGTAATCTTTCTACAAAGTTTTAAGTGTCTAGCTCAGAAAAAGTGTTCCCCATACAAACCTTGCACCCTTTTTTAACCCCCTTAGGGAATGATTTTTGTAAAACGCCGAATGTAGTATTTTTCATGTTCTAATAAGTAATTTTTCGTCAAAATTTTAAGTCTCTATTAAAAAAATATATGTTTTTCCCATACAAACTTTGCACCCTATTTTACCCCCTTAGGGGTGAAATTTTCCAAAACGCTGAAAGTACTTTCTTTGTATTTAAATAATCTTTCTACAAAGTTTTAGGACTCTAGCTAAAAAAAATAGTTTCCCACATACAAACTTTGCACCCCTATTTTAGCCCCCTATTTTTAGGGGTAGAATTTTCTAAAACGCTGAAAGTACTTAATTTGTATTCTGATGACTAATCTTTCTACAAAGTTTTAAGTCTCTATTTAAAAAAAAATTGTTTCCCCCATACAAAATTTGCACCCCTATTTTACCCCCTTAGGGGTAGATGTTTTTAAAGCACTGAATCTAGGTACTTTATTTGTATTCTAATGAATAATTTCTCTACAAAGTTTTAAGTCTCTATTTAAAAAAAAGTAGTTTTTCCCATACAAACTTTGCACTCTATTTTACCCCTTTAGGGGTAGAATTTTCTAAAACCCTGAAAGTTCTTTATTTGTATTCTAATGACTGATCTTTCTACAAAGTTTTAAGTCTCTATTTAAAAAAAAAATGTTTCCCCCATACAAACCTTGCACCCCTATTTTACCCCCGTAGGGGTGGAATTTTCCAAAACGCTGAAAGTGTTTCATTTGTATTCTAATAACTAATTTTTCTACAAAGTTTAAGTATATAGCTCAAAATAAAAAGGTTCTCCCATACAAACTTTGCACCCCCATTTTACCCCCTTAGGGGTAGAATTTTCAAAAATCCCTTTTTATCCCTAGCCCACGTTATAAAAGCAACATACTGTGCAAAAATCAACTCTCTAAGATTAGTAGTTTCGGCTGTGCGTTGATGAGTGAGTGAGAGAGTGAGTGAGTGAGTGAATAAGTCAGTCAGGACATTGGCATTTATTATGTATAAATAGATAGAAGATAATGAAACTCCCATTCAAATATCTCAAAAAATTATGAAGCTACATCCGTTTTAATGTCGCTTGTTAGAGTGAGAAAACGATGAGGGACTGTGACGTCAATATACTCGAGCGTCATAGTAAAAAACAATCGTTTCATATGAAGGTGCGTTTTGCGGAAAAGGGACAGAACATACCCCCTCTTAAAACTTTGGACTCTTATAACTTAATCATTACCTATATAACCTCTTGCTTTGTTTTTTTCTCCATTTGACTATATTTATTTTAAATTCTTTTTCGAGAAAATACATTATGATTATTTACCATATTTTCGATTCCTGAGCTATAACCACGAACTTCGGAATTCGAAAATATTCGGGTATCTCTATCGCACTAACCATACTCGAGTGACAGGGATGCAAATATATGAACATTGAGTATCGGTTTTCGTGGTAGCGCCGCAGGTACTTTGGCTGAATGCGCCGAGCGCGTGCCATTGTCATTCAAAAAAAACAAATTCGTGTTAATTATATTGTTCAAATTTGTTGATTTCATTTATTGAAATTACGACATAAAACGACATTTGCGCATATAAGTTCTCATATCAGAATCGAATATTTTTTTATGGTTTATATTTTAGCATTTGTCTCGTAAAGGTCTATCGTAGACGGGATTTAAATTATTAATAAGTGAAAGGCAAAGCAATTCCGCCATTTTGACGAAAATTTGACGGTTCTTATAGCTGACAGTTGGAGCAGCGTTTGATTTCAATAAAAATAAATGAAAAATTAAATGAAGTCGTATATTTCGGAAAATTAATTAACTGTCGCAGTCGGATAAAAACTATCCTAAGTTGCAGCTAGAATAATAATGTACCTATATAAAATGTTTCATATTTTTCCGTTCATGGGATGCTGAGAACATTCGAACCGCGCAAAGCTTAGTTTCAAACTGGCTGATTCTTTTTTTAATTTAGAGATTTATTATAAGTGGAGATTACATATACAGACAGACATTCAGAAACATGACTGTGGTCCCACACTAGGCTAGGCCTGTCCCGTGGAGACCAAGACAAATATTGGTTATGTAATTGTCATGTTGTATCAGGTGACTTAAGTTCCTAAGTCCCCTGGCTGGGGCAGAGGGCGTCCACAATGTGCCGCCAACCCGATCGGTCTTGAGCTTCACGCTTCATTTCACTCCAGGTCTTCTTTATGGCTTTCGCTTCTGCAATGATCGTCCGCCGCCAGGTCTGCTTAGGACGGCGACGTTTGCGCTTGCCTTGGGGATTCCAGTCCAAGGTTTGCCTCGGTATATGATCAGGGTCCCTTCGAAGTGTGTGGCCAATCCAGTTATATTTGTGTCCGATGCTAGGATAGGACCTATTGCCCTACGGTTTTCAATAGTTTGAAGCAGATAAGTCATCAAATCATTTCTCCTATCAAACTTGAAACAGGGCTTTATACAAAAGTATGGTCCTGAAAATGTCACGGCTACAGAGAAAATCACTTTTATGGCAAATCACATATTGGATATCATATCGAAAGTATCATCATCAACAAAGTTTGGGAGCCGTTGGGACAGTGGCTCGCTTTTTTAAGGATACACTTACACGGAGCTAATTACGAATTTCCACATTATTTGCGTGGACAAGGTAACTTGTACCGTCGAATGCAATGCAGATAATTATTATTTGACTTTACTCATCTAATACGAGCAATATTTATACAATTACTAGCTTTTGCCCGCGACTGCGTCCGCGTGGAACTCGTTTTTATCGTACCTCCATACACACTTCCGCCCCCCATTTCACCCTCTTAAGAATCCGCAGTAAGCTCGGCTGAATTTCACCCTCCCATACAAACGGAGTTTCGTTCTCATTTTAAAACTACGTGTTGAATGGGCTTGTGACCTTAATTTTTTTTACGATGCCATTCGAACCAGTTTTTGTAGATGAACAAATGTTTGTATGGAAGCAACTAAATTTAAAGTACATTAATACCCAAAAAATCGAGTTAAAGACGGAACTCGCTGACAGCAGCCGAAACGCTTCATACTGATTGGCTTTAAAGTATGACGTCACACCGTGCAATTTGTACTAACCGTTTGCATGGAAAATGAAGTAAATTGCTGTTTCGGTCGTGAAATACTGCGTTAAGGTCCAAAGTTGTCATACAAATTTGTTTCTATAAAAGCGTAAGGATTCTATTGGTACCTTTAAATTTACTCTTGGACAATAAATAAAAAAACTTTTTTTTCTAAACTTTCAAGGTTTATATCTTTTTATGATTTGAATTATATTTTGTAATTTATACTTTATTACAATCATTTGATGGTTTACTATCCATTTAGCAACACGACGTTATCAATTTTAACACCACGCAACAAGCCTATTGTAACGAAACTTTGCATATAGTTACAATGACATGAGGTATATCTAGGTCTGTAATTAGTTTATATGGCTCCAGTTTATAAAACAAACGAAATACAACAAAAACAAGACAAAAAAATGACATCCCCACTTTACCCTACCCTAAAAAGTTGTGTTTTCATCAAAATTTTATTCCACGATTTTGTCGGCGTGATTAATTTATTTAGCCATGCCGAATTACAGCTTTCAAGTAGTAAGCTAGTAAGGGTAACTGAGCTAAGCCGCGGACAGACGGACATAGCGATATATACATATAAGAGTTCCTTGTTGACTACCGAACCCTAAAAATAAAAGCGGCCAAGTGCGAGTCGGACTCGCACATAAAGGGTTCCGTTAAATAAATTGCGGTTTACGATTTATGACGTATAAAAAATAAACTACTTACTAGATCTCGTTCAGACCAATTTTCGGTGGATGTCAGCATGGTAATGTACATCATATATTTTTTTTAGTTTGATCATTCTTTTATTTTAGAAGTTACAGGGGGGGGGACACACATTTTACCACTTTGGAAGTGTCTCTCGCGCAAACTATTCAGTTTAGAAAAAAATAATGTTAGAAACCTCAATGTAATTTTTGAAGACCTATCCATAGATACCCCACACGTATGGGTTTGATGAAAAACAAAAATTTAAGTTTCAGTTCTAAGTATGGGGAACCCCAAAAAAAATTTTTTTTTTCTATTTTTGTGTAAAATTCTTAATGCGGTTTACAGAATGCATCTACTTACCAAGTTTCAACAGTATAGCTCCTATAGTTTCGGAAAAAAGTGGCTGTGACATACGGACGGACAGACATGACGAATCTATAAGGGTTCCGTTTTTTGCCATTTGGCTACGGAACCCTAAAAAGGGATTTGCCGCAGTTTTGCTGACTGTACCAGTAGGTACACCCAGACAGCAGGGGGCAACCCATGGAAAGCATACATGGGCATTATTTATTTGCAGAAGACCAGGTTTTTGCCCACTTTGCTTAAGAGCTGGTAAAATCTCTATGTATTGAACTTAAGGCTCCAGTCTCGAGATTTTTGTATAATTATCAGAAAAAGGAAATAAGTAGTTAGGTAACTAGAATTCTGAAATACGTTTTGCAGAAAAGGGACCGAAAATGTCCCCCACTTCCCACTTCACTTATATATTTTTCAAGAACATTCCAAGTAATAAATAATATCCAGAAATACATTGTCATAAATTCACAGAAAAACCACATTTTTAGGGTTCCGTAGCCAAATGGCAAAAAACGGAACCCTAATAGATTCGTCATGTCTGTCTGTCTGTCTGTCTGTCTGTCCGTCCGTATGTCACAGCCACTTTTTTCCGAAACTATAAGAGCTATACTGTTGAAACTTGGTAAGTAGATGTATTATGTGAACCGCATTAAGATTTTCACACAAAAATCGAAAAAAAAGTCATTAAACCCATATGTGTATCTATGGATAGGTCTTTAAAAATGATATTGAGGTTTGTAATATAATTTTTTTCTAAACTGAATAGTTTGCGCGAGAGACACTTCCAAAGTGGTAAAATGTGTCTCCCCCCCCCCCCCCCCCCTCCTGTAATTTTTAAAATAAAAGAATGATAAAACTAAAAAAAAAATATGATGTACATTACCATGTAAACTTCCACCGAAAATTGGTTTGAACGCGATCTAGTAAGTAGTTTTTTTTAATACGTCATAAATCGTAAACCGCAATTTATTTTACGGAACCCTTCATGTGCGAGTACGACTCGCACTTGGCCGCTATTTTTATTAACGTGTGCTAAAAAGGAAAGGGTTGTTCAAATACCGTCGTACGTAATACAGAGTTTAAATCATCAATTCATCACCAAATCAGCACAAGCAAATAAATACCTTTCTTTACTTAACGTCAAACTTTTTACATACAAGATGATTCATACAAGCCATTTCGCTCATACATAAATATATAAAGCCCACCAATTTAACGCAAAATGTTTAAAAAAGCATATCAGAGATCCAGTTGTTCTGAACCTTTCCCGAC
The DNA here is from genome assembly GCA_963854355.1 of Epinotia brunnichana. Lineage (NCBI taxonomy): Eukaryota > Metazoa > Arthropoda > Insecta > Lepidoptera > Tortricidae > Epinotia > Epinotia brunnichana. Next base: position 11,976,695 of record OY977957.1, read on the forward strand.
ACTCCTTAATTGATACAATTCTACGAAAGTAATTTCACAAATTACTTTTAGCTACCGGACTTTAAGATCAACACGGGAACTGTTACAACCTTATCGCTGTAAGCACGTGGAACAGCTCAGTTGAAGAGAGCGCGAGTGAGGGGAGAGTTTGGAGCGACAAAGTTGCTCAAGTACCGGTTGTGACAAAACAGTGTGTTGTTGTGTTGGTAGCGTGTCGTGGGTTGGTCGTGATTTTAGGTTGAATGAGAACTGTCTAGTATTTTTTCTCAATGTTAATATCGATGTAAATAGGGAACATTACTGCAATGTTCTGCCGCCAGAGGCAGCACTACCACTAATAGTAAACCAGTGTAGGAATATAGGGATTCACACACACATGCACAATTGATTGTCAAATGAGTGACAAGGATGCTTGCATAGACAATACCGCAAGTGGGAACGAGATACAATGTCAACGCTGCTAGTGTCGCCACCTACGAAGAAATTTGCGTAATGTTCCTTATTGCAATGAGAATGTAGCGAAGTGGTACATGAAAACAGGGCTTTTCTCCAATAGTCATTCGTACCGAATTTGATATTGCCAAGAATCGCTACACGCTACGCTCGTAACCGAGCCCGTGATTTTCCCCATATGTAGCGAAAAGCGCCTACGGTGAAATTGTTAGAGGGCGTTCATGTGCACACTATAGCGCCACTAGTAAATAATTATGATTAGGTATTTAAATTTTACTAGTTAAAACGGCCGTTTTTCTTTTGATTTCATAGATCGACGAATCCAGCAACATTGAAACTATTATGAATATTATGATGTATTCATCGTAATCGATACGAAATACAGTGTATAGCGGCCTCCTTTTTAGGGTTCCGTACTCAAAGAGTAAAACGGGACCCTATTCCTAAGCCTTCGCTGTCCGTCCGTCCGTCCGTCTGTCTGTCACCAGGCTGTATCTCAAGAACCGTGATAGCTAGAGAGTTGAAATTTTCCCAGATTATGTATTTCTGTTGCCGCTATAACAACAAATACTAAAAACAAAATAAGATATTTTTTTAGGGGGGCTCCCATACAACAAACGTGATTTTTTTGCCGTTTTTATAGATAATGGTACGGAACCTTTAAATATATACCGTTAAGACGAGGCATTCATTTTTTTGTCAGTGTACCTCTCGATATTGTAAGCAAAGTAGGTAAGCTACGTAAATGAAATTTTAGTATGTTATTTTTCATCATATATTCTACCGAACTGGGATAGGAAAACACGATTAGTGAAAATTTTCTCGATAGATTTTCATTCCAAAGAAGTGTCCATATTTATTTATTTTTGCTAATTTTTCCGGAAGTATAAGCAATCATACCTCGAAATTTTCAGAAATGACAGTAATGCTATCTATCTACCGAACTGGGAAATATCATTTTATTTACTCACGTAGTATATTTTATATGATTTATTTCATACTTTCGGAACTTGTACCGCATACGCCTTTGTGTTCATTAGCGGCGCCACGGCTTTCTTCTCTTTTTTTTGCGCGTGGAAGTAATTGATGCTATCTCATTGAGACTATTTGAAACTCCGCCTCCAGTCGCCTGTGATACTTTGCCGACGACGGATGTTTGCCAAAATTGCGCTTGCGTTGACATCCCGCTAACGTCATTAAAAAAAGCTACTTCAAGTGAAATACTCGGACTTTTTGTATGCCGTACTTACAAACTAATTACGTATAGATTATTTTAGTGTTGTGAGTGTTTCGTTTAGGTTTTTTTGCACGTTAGTTCCTACATAATGGGGACGAAATCAAAGAAAAGAAGTAAAAGAAAATTTATAGAATCTCAGAGAAGAAAAAGTAACATGAGAGGCAAAAATAGTAAGTACCTAATCAATTGTTTTTAATAATTTATGAATTTACTTATTGTAAAACGCAAACAAAAAACAAACTAAGGATAAACTTTAAACATTGTTTTTCCATTGTGAGTTTACTAGCTACCTACCTACCTATTGCCGCGCCTAGGATTTGGTTGATTTCTGGCAAGTTATCTACCGAGGTACCTACGTATTTAATTATGTTTCTTTATGTTTCAGGGATAAGTTTGAATCATGACAATGAAAGAGACAAACATACAACAGAAAATATTTTTTTAAATGAAAGCGCACCGAGCACCTCAGAACAAAACCTAGTGGAGTCGCCATTGACAGTTTTAAATTTGGTCCGTATAGTAGCCATTTCGTATGGTATTTTTAAAGATTTTTAATATGCCTTTTAAAATAAAATATATTTTTATTACTTTAGATCTGATAGTTCCGAAGAAAATATTTCTTTACCTGAGCATAACTATCAGCCTTCGGTCTCGTCAGCCGCTTCTACTGATGTCATTGGGTCAAAGCAGAAACTGTCTAGACCAAAGAAAGAACTAGGAGAAAACCAATCTACATTGAAGGTATGTAGGTACCTACTTTACGTAAGTACCCACTGTAAACTAATCGAATCCAGAATTTATCTAAGACCATAATTTACTAAAATAGTAAATAAATTATTTCAGGACAATACGAATGAAAAAAGAAAGAGTGACCATGACAAGGAAAACGCATCTGGTGAAAGTGTTTTAAATAAGGGAAGAAACAAAAAGGTAACTCACCGTCTTTTATTGATCATGAATGTTAATGAAACAAAAATAAATTTGATTTATTTCATACTTTGTTTTAAATTTCATTTTTCATGTCAATGTTGTAGAACAATTTAACGGAGTAATTGCTAAATTAGTTGGTGGCAAACGAATAAATTACACACAAAGGCGTGGCTACCAATCAAGGTGCTCAGGTGCTGTCATATCCTTTAACACAGGTAAGCTTCTTTCGACAGTCCTCCGAAATACGCATCAGAAGTCACCCAGTACAAGAATGAAAAAATTTGATAAAAAAGTTTGCCTTAAAAGGGAAAGAAATAGACAAATGACAAGGAAGAAAAAACGCAATTTTAACACGCAAAAATCAATAGATTTGAACTATGGTGAAAACGTGGAGCAGCCAGACAAAGATCCGGTGACTTTTAACATGGACAGAGAAGCTTTTCTAAAGAATTTAGAAAAGTCAGAAGAAGAGCGTAACCGCATTCAAAAACAAACAATTATGCAAAGCGAATGTGGGCAATGGCTCGAGCTTCGAAGAAACCTGTTGACAGCATCAAATTTTGGGAAAGTCATAAAGAGACGAAAGAACCACAGCTGCCGAAATATGATAAAAAACATGTTGTACTCAAAATCGTTAGACAAAGTGAGCTCCATTCAACACGGAAGACAACACGAAGCAGTGGCTCTGGAGCAGCTCCGCGAGCTCAAGGGCATAACAATAGATAAATGTGGTTTATTTCTTGACGAAAAACATAGTTTTCTTGGAGCTACACGCGATGGCATTGCTGGCGATATGGTAGTAGAAATAAAATGTCCAATCGCTCCTTATGAAATGGGTGACATTGAAGCTGCAATCGATCAAAAAAAGATGCATTTTTGGAAGAAATGTAAAAATGGTGAAGTAAGTTTATCCTCACGTTTCAAATTTTCTTTTCTTTTATCTAGCTGAGAAAACGCAATACTAAACAAATGTCTTATTAATTAAATCTTCTAATAATTTCTATGTACAGTCGCCATCAGATATATCGGAGCGGCAAAAGTGCTCACAAATATCGGAACATGTCTCTAATACCTCGACAATAGAGACGAGTTCAGACATTTGTAAGCACTTTGGCCGCTCCGATATATCTGATGGCGACTACAACTTGAGTGAAGCACGTACTTACTAATTTATTTGTGCTAATTTTATTCTATCATTTACATTACAGGTCTTAATAAACAAAAAATCGGACTGGTTCTACCAAGCACAGGGTCAGATGCATATTGCAAAAAAATCGAAATGTGTGGTATGGAGACAACAAATTTAAAATCGAAATATTAGAAAAAGATGATAACTTTTGGCGAACTGAAATGGAGCCAAAACTTGTGTCATTTTACATGGATTACCTTCTCCTAGAATTGGTAGATCCAAGGCATCCAAGAAATAAATTGATACGAGATAATTACGACCAAACTACAAGCCACCAACTGCCTACTTCGAATTCAGAAGTAACGGAGACGGAGACCATACAATCCGAAGAGAAGAATTTTGACAGAACTCACATACACAAAATAATTGATTTTAGCCAATTTTAAAACGTTTTTTAAAATATATTATACTGTAAATTGATAACGTATTGTACCTACTATAAAATACAACCTTACAATTATTTTCTTCAAATACAAAAAAAAATATTTACCACTATTCACTAAGTAATCTAATGGATCGATCTTTTAAATATAGCAGTTTGCAGAATAAAATTAAAAAATATTTTCTCTATTCTATTCATTCTATGTTCTCACTGCAGCGTTGCATGCCTAGGTATGATAAATACAAGCGGCGCACGAGCACGGCTTCAGAGTTTTGCTAGGGGGTGGCGGGGTGAGATGGGCGGAGCTAGCGTGGGAATTATTTTCGGGTGCCTCGTCTTAAATTTAAATAATCACAATTATTTACCAGTGGTGCTAGTGTGCACATGAACGCCCTCTTAAAAAGTGTGTTAGCTCATTCAGCACGTAGCTGTGCTACGGCGTAGCACGTGCCAGTATGTTGGCTGCTTATGCAAGTCCCGCCCATCATCGACCGGGTTTCTTTCCAGTCCATACAACAATGTAGTTGCAGAACATTCTTAAAAAGGTTCTGGAAACTTTCAGAAGAACAGCAACATTTAATTTCATAAGGAGGATGTTATAAAATTATCGAGATTCCCTATAGAAAGTTTCGCAAGTATGGTCTCGTCCTCAGAGCATAGAATACTAGAGAAAGGACAAGCCGCTGGCGGCCGTGTCGCAGCTGTATGCTCAATGGGCATACACTGCCATACTGTGCACTCGTGATGATCGCAGAGAATATTACGTTTTTTCCCAAAATGCCTGATATGATGCGCGTTTATTGTCAAATAAGCGTGTAGGTATACAAGTGTGTGTGTTTTAGATGTGTGCGTGCTTTGTCTTGTCAATTACTTGGGCGTTGTGTGGGTTAATGTACTTGCGACATGCTCACTCTATACAAATCGGCCGCCATGTCCGATCTCCTTATATTCATACATCTGTGGTCTCGTCAGTGCATTGACTTACTTGCCTTAATGTCTTAAGACTAACGGGGCAGTTTACTGTGGACGCCCCCACAGTAAACTGCCATCCCGCCCTGTCTTCAGCTTCGCAAACCTGGAGGTCGTTGTTGTTCTACGTCCGTAGGAATAACCCTAGAAACCCTACACGTGACCTCCGGGTGGTGCTAAAAGAACAACAAACTCGGCAGCTGCACTGTTCCTTCTGAACCTCGCAGCGCACACTGGAACTCTATCAGCGACATCGATACGAATACATATATGTACCAGTGTGTAACTACCATACGATAAATAAATAAATTCAGCTTCGCGTTTGATTTCGCTCCAGGTTTTCCCAATGCCCTTCACTTCCGCCAGGACATCGCGTCTCCCAGTCTGTTTCGATCGTGTCGTCGGAGGATAGGCATGACACCTCTTTTTAAAATTGAAAAACCGGCCAAGTGCGAGTTGGACTCGCGCGCGAAGGGTTCCGTACCATTATCTATAAAAACGGGAAAAAATCACGTTTGTAGTATGGGAACCCCCTTAAAAATTATTTTATTTTGTTTATTATTATTTGTTGTTATAGCGGCAACAGAAATACATAATCTGTGAAAATTTCAACTCTCTAGCTATAACGGTTCTTGAGATACAGCCTGGTGACAGACAGACGGACGGACGGACGGACGGAAGGGCGGACAGCGAAGTCTTAGTAATAGGGTCCCGTTTTACTCTTTTAGTACGGAACCCTAAAAAGTAGCGTTGCTATAATTAAAATCATAAAAAGACATGGACCTTGAAAGTTTAGAAAAATATGCATTTTTTTATTGTTTTAGAGTTAAGCTTTTATAGAAACAAAATTATATGACAACTATGAACCTAAACGCAGTATTTCGCGAGCGAAACAGCAACCTACCTACTTGATTTTCCATACAACGGTTAGTACCTACAAATAACAGGTGTGACGTCATACCTGTGGGTCAGTTAGTATGAAGCGTTTATGGCTGCCGTCAGCGAGGTCAATCTCTGTCTCAATTTTTTTGGTTTTTTTATGTTCTTTAATTGTAGTTGCTCCAACACAAACATTTGTTCCTCTCCAAAAACTGGTTCCAATGGCATCGTAAAAAAATCTTAGTCATCATCCCTATTGCTAGGTCCATAATTTCGCAAGTTTTCTACGTGGGGGGGGCCGGGACGGGGCAGTCGCGACGAACATCTTTTTCGCCCTATACGACATGGTACGACAAGACAAATGTGGCGAGGCGCGAGGGTGGCTCCAGTGCGTTCGGTATGAGCACAGATGTATGAATATAAGGAGATCGGACATGCCGGCCGATTTGTATAGAGTACGCCTGTCGCAAGTTCATTAACCCACACAACGCCCAAGTAATTGACAAGACAAAGCACGCACACATCTAAAACACACACACTTGCATACCTACACGCTTATTTGACATTAAACGCTCATAATATCAGGCATTTTGGGAAAAAACTTAATATTCTCTGCGATCAGCCCGCGTGCATAGTATGGCAGAGTATACCCATTGAGCTAACAGCTGCGACACGGCCGCCGGCGGCTTGTCCTCTCTCTAGTATTCTATGCTCTGAGGTGCGCACGATGCGCCTCATCACGGGATGCCTTAAGCCTACTCCAACTTACTGGCTACCAGCCCTATCCCATATACTGCCTCCTCATATGCGAAGAGAAAGATGCCTTGGACTCGAAATACAAAAAATTCGGGCATCTCCAACACTACCCGTCCATGAAGACCTAGCCGACTTTAAAAAGACAAGACTAAAGTCACGCCACCCTCCAGCGCTGAGATTCCATGATCCTGAACCAACTTCCAACCTACAGGAATCCTGGGCATCTGAATGGGAGTCAAGATCTCTTCCTGATGATATCTTCAAGCCTAATCCCAAGGCACGACCTACTGGATTTGAAGAGCCCCGACGCGTTTGGTGCATGCTGAATCGGATAAGGACAGGAGTTGGGAACTGTGCTTACTTATGGCACAAATGGAACTGGTGCGAATCAGCAGTGTGCCGGTGTGGAGCTCCCGAGCAGACTGTTCACCACACGGTATTTGACTGCCCTCTAACCAAATACCACGGGCAAGTGGAGGATTTTAAAACTTTAACTAAAGACGCGGTAGCGTACTTGAAAACCGTAAATCTTTGAAGTAGAGATATAAAAAACAAGCCATACGATAAATAAATAAATATGCTCTGAGGTGGCTCCAGTGCGTTCGGTATGAGATCCTGAAGTCCTCCATATGAGAGCGCTCTTATGTGGAGGACTCCAGATGCCAGGTGCCGTTGAGTTTGTTAGGTCTATAATAATTCTTTCAATCTTCCATAGGTGTTCGTTACAGACTTATATTCTAATAGTGTTAGTTGTTACTTCACTACATACTCGTAGTATAAAATAAAGTCGCTTCCCGCTGTCTGTCTGTCCCTATGTATACTTAGATCTTTAAAACTACGCAACGGATTTTGATGCGGTTTTTTTAATAGATAAAGAGAATCAAAAGGAAGGTTTAATATAAACCCGTGCGAAGCCGCGGCGGGTCGCTAGTAAAAAAAATCGGTACGTTTCTATTTTAATTGTGTCAAGTTTAGCCAGATTGTCGCAATCCCCAAATCGCACAACACCCACAACATCGCGACACGCCATATCTACACAAGGAATCGCTTAAAATTGTGCGCCCAAATTAAAATTCGTGAATTTAGCCTTTACCAGCGCCAGGCGGGGATTTCGCCGCATAAATTTATTTATAATTAAATGTAATTTGTTTAACGATGGCGTTTGAAACTAATTAAATAAAGTTAATTAAGTTCTCGCGATTGTTGCGTAGTAAACAAATATGGCCAATTGGGTTAATTTTGTGTTTTGATGCGATAATATGGGCGCTGAAAATTAGTAACAGAGATTGAGTTACACAGTGTCGTAATGTAAAAAAACCGGTCAAGTGCGAGTCGGACTCGTGCTCGAAGGGTTCCGTACCATTATCTATAAAAATATTTGTTTTATTCTGTTTTTAGTATTTGTTGTTATAGCGGCAACAAAAATACATCATCTGTGAAAATTTCAACTTGAATCAGTGAGATACAGCCTGGTGACAGACAGACAGACAGACAAACAGACAGACAGACATACAGAAAGACAGACGGACAGCGGAGTCTTAGTAATAGGGTCCCGTTTTACTCTTTGAGTACGGAACCCTCAAAACCCGTTTTATAGCAATTGGATAAGACTTGACCCCACTGAGATCGGAAATTGGCACGATTTTGGTAATTACTCAGATGCTTTTGAGGGGGGAGATGCTTTTGTAAGTCTAACCTAAGTCTACACATCATCATCATTATATCAGCCAAAAGACGTCCACTGCTGGACATAGACCTCCCCCAAAGAGCCATAAACTAATAAGGCATACCAATATTAAGGTTAAAGTGTAATAGGGACGAGCTAACTGTAGAGTACCTACACTACAGTGTTCTGTAAATAGGTTGGGGTCAATCTGAAACTTACATTTTGCATTTCATCTTGGTTTTTTATTAGGTACCACGACAGGGGCAAGCGTAGGCTCGGTGGTTAGCGGTTACTGCAGCCTATGGACGACAGTAACTTCAGGGTTGTCACATGCAAATCTGCATACCTACTTCTTTTTTGAAGAACCTCATACTAATCCCTCACGAAAACCTCGTTTTCGATAAATTTACTAACTATTGATATCATATCAAAATGCAAAATGCAAGTATCGAATTGACCTGAACGCCGTCGAACCGTTTGAGCTAATCGCGCCATCTTGTGCGCTTTGCTTTTGTTTCCGCGCCCGGTTTTCGGAAATCCGATGGCTGTCCATTTAAATCGACGGCAGCTGTTTTCAATGTAAATCCCAACTAACTACAATATTTATTTAAATCACTCACAATTAAATTCGAGATCAACCTTATCGTCCGATCTCGGAATACAGCAGCATCCAAATATTAATCCATGATCGTAATGACTATAAAGCACCTACACATGTGTCGTCGGAATGCTACTATCCAATTAACTTGTTACATTCTCGCTTCCGAAAATTCTACCAATTGTGAAAAAAAGATGGAGTGTTCTCCGAAATTCGACCATTACCTCCCAAATAGTGCGATCGAGACGTCAGATAACCCTTTCACGTGGACTATACTAATTGGCGTAATAAATTTGGGACAACGCGACAACTCCAAATACCGCCGCCATCCCCCTATTAGGACCTAGTTCTATCTGTCCTCATAGAACGAGTTACGGACCAACTCCGAGAATCTGTCAAATTCGATTCCCCTAACATGCGATTTTCATCTCTACAGCCTTCGTTTAATAAGAGAACGCGACGAGATTCGCGTCCAAGCGCACCAGCGCAATAAAGAAATGTCATCTCGTTTAAATTCCATTTTTGAATTCAAAAAACCGCGTCGAAAACGCTGGATTCTCGACCCTGCGTCCAGTATTTAAAAATCTCTAATGAGGAGTTGAGGAGGCCCCCAAATCGTGACGTGCCGGTGACAAAATGTTGGACGGATATGGCTTAATAGCGATTGATTTTGAGACTTAAGACTTTGCATTAGGGTATATATTGTAATGTACCTTAATGGCGATATTCGTATCGTTAATATAGAGTCGTCGCGAACGCTCAACCGTTTGTACCCGCGTCATGCGGACGGACGCTTTTTGTCGTTTTTAATTATATTTATTGTTCTCGTTATTTATTTATTGTTTTGTGTTTTGTACCGTTCTCGCTACTGTGAGTGTATTTTAACGATTTCGGAGATAGCGGGCGCATCCAAATTAGGCCGAGTGTGGTTTTGGAGGATGCAAATGTGGTGCTTTGCATACGGGGTAAAAAGGTGGATCGAGATGCGAGGTTTCAGATGAAAACGTCATTAAAACACAAACGATCATGAGAACTCTTGAAAAAATATATTATACTCGTAGCTACTGTAATCCTAATTGTACAAAATCCCTGCATCAATTTTAGGGCTTTCATTCAATCTTAGGAGTTTTACGTTTTATTATACGAAATTCCCCCGTGTGGTGTCGGGTTAGAATAGTGCCACCCCCTTTCTTCCCGTGGGTGTCGTAAGAGTCGACTAAGGGAACAGGGTTGAAGTGTGTTGTGGGCGATTGGCTAGCAACCTATCACTGCGACATCACATTTTGTCGATCTTTTATACCCACATTTATGCTAAAAGTGGCGCTGGAACATAAGTTCCATTTGCTCTGCCTACCCCTTTTGGGAATAAAGGCGTGATATGTATGTATGTATGTATGTATGTAAACGAAATTCCGGGATACAGTCGTGATTATACTAAAAATCCCGGGATTATTAGCAAAAAATATAACAAAAATGTATAGATACATAGTATACATACTCTAACTATAGAATGGGAACGTGTTAACGTAAATAAGCCCTCAATAAGCCCTCATTATTCAGAAAATTCCAATACCATTCACTGAGTATTTACTAGCAATCATTTAATAAGACATTTGCAAACAAAGCCTCCGATTGTTGGCAATAAAATGGATGAGTCTCGTCACTCGACGCACAATGAGGCGAGATGTCGAGAAATTCGAATTCCGAAAATGGCGAGATTTTAAACTGCGACTCTGATTGGCCTGGGCTTTCGAGTAAAGCCGCGTATACACCGAGCGAACGCAATTTATGTGGGTACTATTTGATAAAGTAAGATAGATTTCGTCACTTGTTAAATATGACTTAAGTGGCCTTTAGACCTGGCTAATTGCAGTGCAGTAACTGGGTGAGGGGAGATAAACCATCTCACTCTAATCAGGGAATGTGAGTGCAGTTATTGCATTTAGTCAGGTCTATAGGCCGCTTTAGACTGTGATTACGACTTATCAATATCATATCATTACGATACGAGATTGAGAATTAAGGACAACATACATCGAAAAGTATATCACTATGAAGCTTGTAAAATAGTAATTTGAAAATCAATGTGTAAAAGAAAGTAACTAGCTACCTACTCTGAAGGAAAGTAATTAAATTAATCGTAAATTTCCACGACGTATTCTGTATTATAATATACGGGGTGGGCCCTGTAATAGAAGCAAATATTCAAAAGGACGCTTCCTAAGACTGCCTTACAGGAGCAAATATTCAAAAGGACGCTTCCTAAGACTGCCTTACAGGAGCAAATATTCAAAAGGACGCTTCCTAAGACTGCCTTACAGAAGCAAATATTTAAAAGGACGCTTCCTAAGACTGCCTTACAGGAGCAAATATTCAAAAGGACGCTTCCTAAGACTGCCTTACAGAAGCAAATATTTAAAAGGACGCTTCCTAAGACTGCCTTACAGGAGCAAATATGCAAAAGGACGCTTCCTAAGACTGCTTTACAGGAGCAAATATTCAAAAGGACGCTTCCTAAGACTGCCTTACAGAAGCAAATATGTAAAAGGACGCTTCCTATGACTGCCTTACAGGAGCAAATATTCAAAAGGACGCTTCCTATGACTGCCTTACAGGAGCAAATATTCAAAAGGACGCTTCCTAAGACTGCCTTACAGGAGCAAATATTCAAAAGGACGCTTCCTAAGACTGCCTTATAGGAGCAAATATTCAAAAGGACGCTTGCTTAGAGCATCTGCAGTAACCCCTTGAGTCTCATTTGCTTTAATTTTTTATTAATTCGGAGAAATTATGATCTAAAGTTATGACCTACAAGTAATGTATCTTGGCACCACAAGATCATAGCACAGCAGTCAATGCAGATTTTGAGGTAACATCATGTAATGAGTCATAATAGTGTTTGCATTTTGGTTTTGAAACGATGTTTTTGTGATTTTTAAATTTTTATTTAATTTTTTTTGTGTTTTTAAAGTAAAAAGTGAATTATTACATTTCAGAAAAGTAAAAAAATACACGTATACATACTTATTTTGAAGATTTATTTTTTATTTTTTTTCAATTAGAACCACTCGGAAGTAATTGTACACAAGCTTAATAAAATAACCTACCGTTTGATTTTTTGCTCCTGTTACACGGCCCACTCTGTAGAACATAGATAGCCTATGTCCATCCCGACAATCCATTCTATATACTGAAGAATGTTTTTAGGGTTCCGTACCTCAAAATAAAATAAAATACCGGCTAAGTGCGAGTCAGACTCGCGCACGAAGGGTTCCATACCATTATCTATAAAAACGGCAAAAGAATCACGTTTGTTGTATGGGAGTCTCCTGTTAGCCTAGTTGGTAGTGACCCTGCCTACGAAGCCGGAGTTCCCGGGTTTGAATCCTGGTATGGGCATTTATTTGTGTGAAGAGCACAATTATTTGTTCCTGAGTCATGGATGTTTTCTATGTATTTATTTATCTATATAAGGATGTTTATCGTCGCCTAGTACTCATATTACAAGCTTTGCTTAGTTTAGGACGAGGCCGATTTGTGTAAGATGGTAAAAGAAAAAAAATATATAAAAAAATATAAATTTTTAGTATTTGTTGTTATAGCGGCAACATAAATACCTACATCATCTGTGAAAATTTCAGCTGTCAAACTGTCACTGTTGTTGAGATACAGCCTGGTGACAGACGGACAGACAGACAGACAGACGGACAGCGGAGTCTTAGTAATAGGGTCCCGTTTTACTCTTTGAGTACGGAACCCTAAAAACGGAACCCTTATAGGATCACTTTGTTGTCCGTCTGTCTGTCTGTCAAGACCATTTATCTCGGGAACGCGTAGAGGTATCGAGTTGAAATTAAGACCATATACACAAGTCTACAGTCCTTTCAAGCTGTGAAAAAATCAAACTTCTAAGTTAACGTAAAAAAAGATACGGCCGTTTATGCCGCAAAAACGTATTTTTTCAAATTTTATAGGTTACTTTCCGTTAACCTATAACTTATGAAATTTGACAAGTAATATCGTTTTATACAACAAGTACAGGGACAAATCTGAAAACTATACATTTGTAATTTTGTACGGAACCATCGTTGGGCGAATCCAACTCGCACTTGTCCGGGTTTTTTTCTATAATCGGATGAGTACCTACTTTCGGTGATTACCTACTCTACCTACAAACTTACAAAGCTATAAATTTCACAGATATTACCTCTTTATTATTAGTATTTCTATACACACTTTTTTTACTAAACGTGTCAAATCAAATTAGTAGTTTATGCAATCGTTATATAATGGATGCTTTTTAGGTCGAGTACAACGTTTAGGCCACGAAGCTTGCTGAGTGGCCTAATTAAGGTACGAGACTTAAAAAGATAATTATATAACTATTGTATACAATACTTTTTCTACGAGTCAACGGAAATAATAATTTATTAAACAAACTTGGTATCTATTGAAAATCGCCCTGCTGAAATGAAGCGCAGCAGCTTAGTAATTTTGCGCGTTGATGACTTCACAGTTATCTTATACAGCTCCTGGATTCATAAGATGACTGCTGGCGGGTATCTTATGAAACCATACGAGCTCCGTCACCAGCTAGTAGAGCTCCAGGATTAAAAAGTATGTGATCTTAGTTTCGTGTACGAAATCTTAATTCAAAGATTAAAGTCGACGAGTAGAAAAAAACACTAATAGCATTTATAAATTACCAATATCATTCTTATCTATTGCATTACTCACGCCTTTAGAGTTTCAATTTTGAATGAAACGTTTTTTCTACAATAAATTGTAACTGCCAGTAATAACTCAAAAGTTGTAAATGGCGTTGTGGGTAGCCATCTTCAAAACACGGCCTACTGATATCTTCTTAGAAGACGTTTCGAAAGTATTGCTAAATATTAGTTTGCAAATTGAATTGTGAAGGCAGTCCAAAACGTTTGTCATCTCATTTTGTACATTTTTAACACATCTTCACTTAAAAGGTTCTGTAGATTTAGAATAATTTTACCGTAGCCTATTACAGTAAAGTTTGGCTGGGACACATTCACTTATCGCTTTCATATAATATTATTGTTTTATTTGCCATTTACTTTAAAATATGTGATACATGATTAAGGTACCTTCAGTAGTACAGTATTCTTCATAGGACAAAAGAGTGAAAATATTCTCAGTTATTAACCTACTAATGTTGTTGGCCGGCCAGACTTCAAAAGTAATTATATTTTCTCACCCATGGCATTTACTAAATTTGTAAGGTTTTCACTATAAACATCAATCAAAAGCCAGTTTAAGGGAATAACCTTTTTATCTCGAGAAAATTTGTAATAATACGTAGTTCCATATCAAAATAAAAGTCAATTTTACAACGATAACCTTATTATTGTGTCTCATTATAATCACCGTAAGAAACATTTATTTAACAAGATAATAGAGTAGACACTATTATGTTGTTAAATCCTTGCAGTGGAGAATACGGAATCCTAAAAATCCTAACAAGTACCTAAGTGCGAACTTCATAAAATATCCATTCTACTTATCAATGCGTATTGACTCTGGAATGGCAAAATAATTATCAGCTACACGTCAGAATGAATGATTCGCGCTCGCGAGTGAATGAACGAACTAAGAAGAATGACTCAGCCAGTGGTATGATGACAATAGGGTTTTTTTCTGAGAAATAAATGGCCAGTAATTTGACATTTGTTATTTTTGGGAGTAGGTAAGAGATTGCGGGGTGATATTTTGTGTGATTGATATCTTATACAAAACTAGCTGTTGCCCGCGACTTCGTCCGCGTAGAACTTTTTATCGTCTTAGAAAATGATTTATCTCAATACAAACTTTGCGCCCTCTTTTACGGGATAAATAAAAAAACGTTGGTGTTCATTTTCTAGTTTGTGAACAAACAGTCTAAAACCAAAGTAAAAAATCTTATACTTAAAAATCTCTTGACATACACAAACTTTGAACCCCCTTTTAACACTCTTAGGGGATGAATTTGGAAAAACTCTGAAATTAGATTTGTAGTCTTTTAACGTACAGAATAAGACCTAAGTTACAAATCTCTTACTCACACTTTAAAATTTTCTTGCTCTCCATTTAAAATTTGAACCCCCTTTTAAACCCCCTTAGAGGTTGAATTTTTCTAATCGCTGAAAGAACTTTTTTCGTATTGTAGGAAGTAATCTTACTACTACCTTTTAGGTCTCTAGCTCAAAAAAAGTGTTGCTCATACAAAGCTTGCCTCCTTCTTAACCCCCTTAGGGGTGGAATTTTCGAAAACTCTGAAAGTACCTTTTTTATAATAATAAGTAATCTTTCTAATAGTTTTAAGTCTAGTTAAAAAAAAGTATTTCCCACACAACACTGGCTCCCCTTCTTAACTCCCTTAGGGGTGGAGTTTTCTAAAACGCTGAAAGTGCTTTTTTTGTATTCTAATAAGTAATCTTTTTGCAAAGTTTTAAGTCTCTAACTCAAAAAAAGTGTTGCCCATGCAAAGCTTGCTCCCCTTTTTAACCCCCGTAGGGGTGGAATTTTCTAAAACGCTTTATGTCCTTTTTTAGGGTTCTGTACTCAAAGAGTAAAACGGGACCCTATTACTAAGACTCCGCTGTCCGTCTGTCTGTCTGTCTGTCTGTATGTCTGTCTGTCTGCCTGTCTGTCTGTCTGTCTGTCTGTCACCAGGCTGTATCTCACTGATACCGTGATAGTTCCAGTTGAAATTTTCACAGAATATGTATTTCTGTTGCCGCTTTAACAACAAGTACTAAAAACAGAATAAAATAAATAGTTTATAGATAATGTACGGAACCCTTCGTGCGCGAGTCCGACTCGCACTTGGCTGGTTTTTTGTATTTTAATAAGTTATCTTTCTACAAAGTTTCAAGTCTCTAACTCAAAAACATAAACTTTTCCTCATAAAAACTTTGCATCCCTTTTTATCCCCCTTAGGGATGGTTTTTTTCCAAAACGCTGAAAGCACTTTTTTGTATTTTTATAAGTAATCTTTCAACAAAGTTTCAAGTGTTCTCAGAAAAAGTGTTCCCCATACAAACCTTGCACCCCTTTTTAACCCCCTTAGGGAATGATTTTTGTAAAACATTGAATGTAGTTTTTTTCATGTTCTAATAAGTAATCTTTCTACAAAGTTCTAAGTCTCTATTTTAAAAATAGTAGTTTTTCCCATACAAACTTTGCACCCTATTTTACTCCCTTAGGGGTGAATTTTTCCAAAACGCTGAAAGTACTTTCTTTGTATTCTAATAACTAATCTTTCTACAAAGTTTTAGGTCTCTAGCTCAAAAAAAAAGGTTCCAACATACAAATTTTGCACCCCTATTTTACCCCTTAAGGGGTAGAATTTTCTAAATCGCTGAAAGTACTTTGTTTGTATTCTAATGACTAATCTTTCTACAAAGTTTGAAGTCTCTATTTAAAGAAATATTGTTTCCCCCATACAAACTTTGCACCCCTATTTTACCCCCTTAGGGGTGGAATTTTCCATAACGCTGACTTTATTTGTATTCTAATAACTAATTTTTCTAAAAAGTTTGAAATCTAGCTCAAAAAAAAAGGTTCTCTTATAATATAAACTTTGCACCCCTATTTTACCCCCTTAGGGGTGGAATTTTCAAAAATCCCTTCTTATCTCTAGCCCACGTTATAAAAGCAAACTACTGTGCATAAATCAACTCTCTAAGATTTGTAGTTTCGGCTGTGCGTTGATGAGTGAGTGAGTGAGTGAGTGAGTGAGTTAGGACATAGGCATTTATATGTATAGATTAAATCATAACTAATGTGCATATATCTAAGATACACAAGGATGTGGCTATTGCTTATGTGTCTAGCGGGGTTGCTTCCGCACCGCAGAGCACATTCTCGGGTGATAAGGGCCTTCACTCTCTGTCTACACTTAAGAGAAATGTTCGGGTACTAAAGCATGTACCTAAAGGCGCGCGGAATCTGGCAGCGGGTAGGTTAATCGGTATAATAGACAATTGCTTAAGAACGAATAGCTTGGAGGATTAGCACACACTGTTATCGTTTTCCTTCACTGCGCTCAGAGTTCCTGATAGGACTGTCCAGCGCCAGTCCCTTACGTCCAAAGTGAAGGAGAACATTGAAGCCATACGTGTGTATTTTCCTGATGAAATTAGTTATAAACCACAGTCACTTTACCGTTCTATAGAGGCTAAGGTACATGAGAGAGATGTACGAGGCGCCGTTCGCCTCCTGCTGTCGGACTCATCGCTAGCTCCTAATAACGAGGACACGTTAAGGGAGTTACAAACTAAGCACCCTGCTCCTTCAAGGCTTCTTCAGTTACCAGCAGAGCCTGATTCATTGAACCCTTTTTTAAGCGTGTCAGCTCCCGATGTTTTGAATGCCTTGGGAAGTTTTTATAATGGATCGGCTGCTGGGCTGGATGGACTTCGTCCCCAACATCTTAGAGTTGACGTCCTCCTCTGCGGGTAGTAACGGGCCTAAATTGCTGGAGTCGTTAACAAATTTGTGCAATTTCCTTTTGAGGGGAATGGTTCATCCACAAGTTTGTCCATTTTTGTATGGGGCGTCAATGTGCGCATTGTCAAAAAAAGATGGAAGTGTTAGGCCTATTGCGGTTGGAAACACTATACGTCGGTTGGTTTCAAAGTTATGTTGTCAAGCCGTTAGAGATGACATGGCAGAGTACCTTCAGCCCCACCAAGTGGGTTTTGGCACGCGATTGGGATGTGAAGCGGCAATTCATGCTACACGTTCTTTTGCGTTGTCCCGGGACAAAACAGATAATGTTATTATAAAGCTGGATATAAAAAATGCCTTTAATAGCGTCGAAAGGGATAAATTGTTAGAGGAAGTAAAGGATTTGGTACCTTCTTTATATCCTTTCCTTTATCAATGTTATGCGACACCTAGTAACCTTTTTTATAATAACAATATTTTGTCTTCGCAAGTCGGTGTTCAGCAGGGAGATCCACTGGGCCCATTGGTTTTTTGTCTGGCCATACAAAAACATGTAACTGCTTTGAATTCTCCCCTAAATGTTTGGTATTTGGATGACGGTACACTAGGAGGTCCACCTGAGATCGTCTTGGAGGACCTGAAAAAGTTGTTGCCAGCTTTATCAGCCATAGGTTTGGAGCTCAATGCGCGGAAATGTGAGATATTCCTTTGTAGCTCGACCAGATCTATTGATGATTTTGAAGCATTACTTCCTGGGCTGAAATGTGTTGACCCTACATCTTTTACTCTTTTAGGGGCTCCAATATTCCCAGAGGGAGTGCCTACTGTTGTTCAGAAAAAGTCGGATGCATTAGCTTCCTCTTTAACTCATCTTCAACAACTTTCCGCCCATGTCGCCTTAGTCTTGTTACGTAGTTCATTTTCCATGCCCCGAATGATTTACACTTTGCGGACAGCACCGTCTTGGTTTTTTCCACAGTGTGTTCAAGCTTTCGACCGTATTTTGCAGTGTGGCCTTGAGAACATTTTAAATGTAAGCCTCAATGAGTCGCAATGGGTTCAGGCTGCACTGCCAATTCGATACGGTGGTCTTGGCATTCGTCAAGTGCATGATGTGGGACTTGTGGCCTTTATTGCCTCTGCTTATGCTTCTGTTGATCTTGTCACTCGCATTTTGTGTCTAGACGGTGGCAACGTTCAGATTCCATTTTTGGAAGAAGCATTAGGAGATTGGAAAGTAAGATGTCCAGATGACGCCCGACCCACTACCTTAAAATCTCAAAGATCGTGGGACGATCTCCTGTGCAAAAGAATCTATGATGGTCTTGTGGAGGTCGCTGTTGGAGTTGATGTGGCCCGGTTAAAAGCAGTGGCCGAGCCTGAATCTGGGGCATTACCATCGCCGCATCTAGGTACCTACACTGCTAGACAACGACTCCCTTAGGATTGGGACTGCGCTAAAACTGGGGTGCTCGGTGTGTGAACCTCATCAGTGCATTTGTGGAGCTACAGTCGAGGCAAATGGCCATCATGGTTTAAGCTGCGGGCGCTGTGCGGGTAGATTTTCGAGACATCATTCGATTAACGAAATTATACGTCAAGCATTGGTCTCCGCAAATCTGCCCTGCGTATTAGAGCCTCAAGGTTTAAGCAGGACGGATGGTAAGAGGCCGGATGGGTTAACACTGGTTCCATGGGCGAGGGGTCACCTCAACCACACGGTACGCAAGGCTGGAGCGGCCGCCGAATGCGCAGCAAAACTTAAGCATTCAAAATACTCAAATTTGGAACCAGTGTATGACTTCGTCCCGGTTGCTGTGGAGACGAGTGGCCCCTGGTGCTCCGAGGCAAAAACTTTCATTAAAAAATTAGGACAACGATTGCGGGAGAGAGGTCGCGATCCCAGGTCCGGCTCGTATCTGGTGCAGCACATATCGTTGGCGGTGCAGCGGGGTAACGCGGCCAGCATATTGGGCACATTTGCGCCAGGTACCTGCCGTCCCGGGAATATATTAGTTTAGCATTAATTTTGTTTTAGTTTTAGTGTACATATTTTTTAATTTATATTGTATCTAACTTTACATTTTTGTCAATAAATATCATTTTAACATTCCATGTACACATACACACATAGTTATAAAGAGTGTATATTCGCCATCAATTTGTTAAGCAGTTTGGCGAAGACTTCGACTAATTTTTTCGTTTTGTTGTGCAAGAAGTAAATAAAAATATATACCTACATATAACTTTACTTACCTACAATTTAATCAAACGTTTTATCCATACTAATAGGCATACGTAGATATTAAACATGCTAAAGTAAATCGATCTGTCTGTATGTTACCTTCTTACAATTAAACCGCAGAACTGATATAAGTAATAAACATAAACTGAGTCCCGGAAAGGCCATAGTGTAAGTACGTTTTATCCCGGAAATTGATTTTTCTTGACCGTCCAAGTGATCATTTAATATTTTGGTGGGCGTAAAGGGAATGGATTTTTTTAATGATTAAAGGGGAATACTCGCGTGAACATTTCGTAGGTATATAAAAGTTTTTCGAACTACATTACCCACTTAATTACAAAACATTTGTATGTTATTAACTTATTATTGTTTTACTTAGTCAATAAAATGTAATTTTTCCTTCAAAATAACAATTCCTAGGTACCTATTCATAAAAATAGTCATGCGTAATACTTTAACTATCATTTTTAAATTCTCTTATTTAACGAATTATGCTTTGTAATTAAGTTATGTAGTCCGGAATACGTTTGTATGGAAATTCCACACTATCCTTCTCCCTTAACGACTTCTACACACAGCTAGAAAAAAAAGAAAATTGTCACAATGTTACAATGCAATGTCGCTTCAATTCGATTAAATGAAGTACTAGGTAAAACTATATCTCACTATCCATTTTAGTGTTATTTGACAGAAATAATCATTACTCAAGTCAAGGGTCTGTGACTGAATGCAAAGAGAACATTATGTCCTGAAGAGTAAAACGTCAAGTCGTCAACGTATTGCAAAGCCGAAAAACGCATCGTTACGTGCTGATAATTAATAATGGCCGATCATGCCCAAAATTTATTTCAACTGGCAACATTAACCTTACGAAACTGTCGCGCCAATAAAATTTATGGAGACAAAAACCGGGAGCAAGTATGAGAACACTAGCCCAAACATGGCGACTGACGAGTAATTAATAAAAATGGCTGTCCTCAGACGAAAGGCAATTAAAAATGATTCCCCAGGCATTTTAATAAAACAAAGTACATCGCACAGCCGTTTTAATGACAATAATAATGGTATGGCAGGAACTTAGTACATTCATAATGTGTGAACTTAAAAACGGCTGACAATTTCAAAGTTGATGATAGACAATGAGTGGAAAAGCTGATTAGACTTTACCTCGTAGTAATTAATGTGAAATTGCTACCTTTTCTTTGCATGATTTTGCTGTTTGAGAGCAGATATCAATGATTTCTTGCTAAGCGATTGTTAATGACAAATGACAATACACATATTTTACCGGATTAGTCGTGTCATTATGTTTTCTGAACTTCATGAATTACGTTCCGACGAGTTAATTGAAGGTATTAAAACTTTCCTAATTTTAATATATTATCTAGTCTAGAGACTAGGACTATTTCTAAAATTCGCAATATTTTACGTTTTGTCAGAAAAATACCATACTACTTAGGCCGAATAAATCAGCCGTTTACCATATTAAGCCATTTAGTTAATCATGTATGTCAAAATGAACAGCTGAAAATTTGTTATTCACTGTTTTTTTCCACGATTATGATAGTAGCTTCAGGGTATAATGTTATTTATGACCATTGTTAACGAGTTGACCCCTTCATAATTATTTAAATTGAGTAGGTACTTAGTTAATTACTAACAAACAACAATTTTATCATGATATTTTTATCACAAGCCTATAATAAATTCTGCTGTAATTAATTATTTTCAGCCACTTCCATGCATGTATTATACATAGGTATATAGGGTCATTTCGCCGGTTACGCGACCACCTTCGGTTAGCGACCACTTGAAGAACATGGTTTTTTTCAATTGAAGATAACATCAATTCTACAGAGCCTATTGAAACAGTCAGCCAGATGCCTTATTGTTTGTAGTTATGGAATAGGAATTTACAAAAAATACAAGAAAAAATGCTTTCAGTTCACCAAGTCAGCTAAGTGGTCGCTAACCGGCACATGAAATTAGGTGGTCGCCAACCGGCGAAATGACCCTACTAATATACCAGTGATTACAATATTCACAATAATCTGTGGTTCTGGTGGATAGCGGAACTCGTCAATGACTGAATAGCAAAAAATTTGTACATTAGTTTTTTAAGAGCCTTAATCTAATTTATTACGCTTTAACTTTTTTCCATTGCGTAGCGGCAATTACCCATACATTTTATATGGGTAACTTTCGTTACACAATGGAAAAAAGTTAAAGCACAGATTAGATGAAGGCCCTTAATTATGTAATTTTTTTTGCAATCCACCCTGATAGTAAACCTTGAATGCTCTTAGATTAGGTAAATAACAAAGTTACACACTCTGACTGACAGCTCATTTTTTTTAAACTTATACTGTTTACAATTTTATTATGTTTTCGTGCAACCTTTGTTTCTGCGCGAGTAACTTGTTCGAATAAAAAACCTACATAGGGTCGTTTCGCCGGTTAGCGACCACTTAGCCGAGTTGCTCACTTTAGATTAGTAAATGTATACCTATTCAATGTACACACATAATATATGGTATTCGTATAGGTTCTGAGTATAGTCAAGTTTTGAAACCTACAGTAAAATATAGCACTTTCATCCATAGATTAGGAAAAAATATGGATAAGGTTTTAAAATAGCGAATTCGCTGGATAGCGACCGCTTTAGTCGGTTTGCGACCACATGTTAGCTAGTTGGCGACCACTCTTGCAAATAGTGTTTAAGTAGTTAATAAAACGATTTATCATCATCATCATCATATCAGTCGAAAGACGTCCACTGCTAGACATAGGTCTCCCCCAAAGAGTGCCACAAGGACCGGTTTTGCGCCACCCGCATCCAGCCGATTCCTGCGATATTTACTAGGTCATCAGTCCACCTTGTGCCCCCACAATCAACTATCCACTCAGCGCCTCCCGGTACGTGGTTGCCATTCGAGAACCTTTCCGCCCCAACGGCCATCGGTTCTACGTGCAATATGCCCCGCCCACTGCCACTTAACTTTAGCGATTCGGATGGCTATATCGGTTACCTACCTTGGTTATGTTGCGGATAGCCTCATTTCTGATGCTATCACGCATATAAACTCCCAGCATAGCCCTCTCCATTGCCCTTTGGGTGACTTTGAGCCTTCTTATGAGGCCCATAGTAAGCGACCACGTTTCAGTGCCATACGTCATCACTGGTAACACACACTGGTCAAAGACTCTCGCCTTGACACACTGCGGAATATTGGACGAAAAGCCATAGCGTAGCTTCCCGAACGCTACCCAGACGAGTCGGATTCGACGACTGACCTCTTTCTCAAAGTTTGACCTACCTAACTGCCCTTATACCACTATAAATAGGAGTGTAGACTAACCATTTATTATTACTCCAAAAAGAAGAAGCTACAACCGTTTTAATATTGCTTGTTAGAGAGAGAAAACGCTAGTGGATCGTGACGTCACAATCCCCGAGCGGCATAGTAAATGACAATCGTTTAATATGCTGAAGGTGCGTTTTGCGGAAAAGGGATAGAATATACCTACCCCCTCTTAAAACTTTGGATACTATAACTTTGTAATTACTTAATCCCCTGATGTTTTTTTTCTCCATTTGACATTACATTTAATCCTTTTTCGAGAAAATTCATCATTATAGGTCATTTTCACACATGTCATTCATAGTAGGTATCTAAATGCCACCTTTTTACAAGCTTTAATTTAACTTTTAGATTATATTCTACTTACACTTAGCGTCTGCCCACGACTCCGTCCGCGTGGAAATCGTTTATATCGTAGCTCCATACAAACTTTCACCCGCTTAGGGGATTATTTCGGGGATAAAAACTATCCTAGGTATCTAGGTAAACTATTATATGTCTCTTCCCGGGACTCAAACTATCTCCATACCAAATTTCATCAAAATCGGTCCATCGGTTTAAGCGTGAAGAGATAACAGACAGACAGACATACACACTTTCGAATTTATAACATAACCATCTCATATAAATTGTGTATTATTATATAATATAATATATAATTATATATTATTATATACTATGGACATAGCATGGATTGGCGCGGCTTAAATACCGACTCAATTGGCTAACCAAGCTAAATATCGCGGGTGCCGCATAAGAATCCATAAGGAAAGAAAAAGAAAACGATGTGGTCGCTATCCGACTTCTTTGGTAATTATGTATTTGGGTACGCGACCACCCCATTTTATTTAAATCTATTTTTATATATGCCGAATTTCAACGAAATTATTACAACAGCTAAATCATTTAAACGATCAATTAACCAATTTCAGCATAATAATAAAATTAAGTGACGTAACTAAAGTTTTCGCGCCAACTGTCGCGTTATTTTTTTCACAAATTCACTGCACGTCAACACTCCACGGAAGCAATGTGTGAATTGAGGTTAGTTTTTCTTGCTTTGGATTGAGCTTTCGGTTTTAAATTGTATATATTCTTATTCTGATACTATTCAAGAATAGTTAATAAGTTATTCTTTTTCTGTTGGGTTTGTAGAAATGTTAATATCTTTAATTGAAGCAGCCTAGTCCGTCAAGTGGTCGCTAACCGGTGGTGGTCGCGTTACCGGCGAAACGACCCTACTTTAATGTCCATCATCAAAAACGCTTATCAACCGTCAAGAATTGCTAACAATGGTCAGAATTCCAAAAAAGACTAAATAAAATATCAATTTCATAACGCGCGGAGCAAGAAATTGCAAAGAGGCAAATTGATAGTAATTGACTTTTTATCAAAATAGCAGTCGGCAATAATTGCCTTGTAATTATGATTATGATTACATTCATTACGGCTGTTACTGTGAGCGGTACATGAGACTTGTTCGGATGCCTAGGTAACTAACCTACATTGTTTCAACTACTTAGTAGAGTATTTTTACAAGCCTACATTGCTCTTTATTAAACTTCGGAACGGGTTGACAGCTGGAGTGTTGATAATCAAAAAAACCTCATTCATAAAATGGTCTGGCCTGCCATTTGTGTCTAGAAAATAGCGGCAAATTAAAAAAAAACCGGCCAAGTGCGAGTCGGACTCGCGGACGAAGGGTTCCGTATCAATAAAATATTTATTTTATTTTGTTTTTAGTATTTGTTGTTATAGCGGCAACAGAAATACATAATCTGTGAAAATTTCAACTCTCTAGCTATCACGGTTCTTGAGATACAGCCTGGTGACAGACAGACGGACGGACGGACAGCGAAGTCTTAGTAATAGGGTCCCGTTTTACTCTTTCTTTGAGTACGGAACCCTAAAAAAAGATCGTATAGCTACACTATTTATGTTGACTCCCAATGACGTTCTATCTAACGGACGAACTGAGGTTATCTATCATCTCTTTTTTACACATAAATGCCACCCTTACAAACAAAGACAGACATATTCCAGGCTCCTTTGTTTTTAGGATTCCAAATTTGAATATTCTAAATTGCTATGCGTTAGATACGGCTTATTCCAAATAAAAGGTAGTCAATAGTACATTATTGCCGTGGCCGGGAAGGAGGCAATTGCAGGCTGAGTATTTTGTTTAAACGGACGAGCTTGCGATTATATTACGAAGCCTGCAATTGCCATTCCGGCTGAGGCTAATATAGTGCTTTTCTCAAAAATGGGGGAATAAAAAAGACTAAAATGAAATCAAGCGTTATTATTAAATACAAATTGAGGATACTGCAAATTACATAAAATTAAACGTAATTTTTTTTTTAAACAAAATCGCAAGTGTATTTTTTTACCGAAAAACGCAATCTTTTTATGACACATACAAAAATGTCGCTTTTGCAACAGAAAAATACGACTTGATTTGGCTGAATAGGTACGACCTGTGCTGTCTTTTATATGACAGTTTCTACTTTTTTTAAAGTTTGGTACTCGACAAATAAAGGAATTCATATGTAACATTCCAGGCGGCCTCCAATGTTTTTTATTTTTGATCTGGCCTTAAACTATACACTTTACCTTCCAATATGTAGCGAGTTATGTTCACTTTGCGGGCCATTATTGAGAAATATTAATTTGATATAGGTACATTGCTACATTGTACCTACTCAATCAGCTTTCCAAAATATAGTCTTAATCTACGTGCATATAATTTTTACAAAATTTTATCATGTTTTTTATACACAATAATCTAAGATTTATTAGCTATAATCATCTAAAACTGAGACTTTATACTCTTTATAGCAATAAAACTGTTGTCAGGTTTTATGGCATCAAAAAAAGTTCTGGAAAAATTCACACAAAAAGTTATGAGTTGTCCATTTTACGACTCTTATCGTTCTTTAGAATTAAATATCAAATTCATCATCACTTTATGGAATTCCAGGGGATCAATGAAGACATAATAAATTAACTACGCAGCCTCACTAACGTTCAAATCTCCACTTTCGCATGAACGAATGAATGAAATCAATGGAACTGAATGAACGCTTTTTTCCACCTGTACCATAGAGTTTAGGATGATAAAAATTTGTTTTGTTGAATGTTTATTATTTATGGACTTGACTCTTGAATGGAAGAGTAGGTTAAAAAAATGGATAGTGACCATTATGGTGTGAAAGAAATAAAAGTAAAGTATCAATGGATTAAGTTGTGAGCCGATACCTGCTGTGTAAGTGGTATAAAAGCAGTAAAACTTACTTAAATCAATTTGTATTTTTTATGGAATTTGTTTAATGCGAGCTATGAACAAATTTTACGATATTTTATTTACACCCTTTTTGGGTGATATATTTTTTCACCTAACATTAAATATTGGGGGTAGTGAAGGAAGTTCGTTAAATATTAACCCTTTAGTTCACTTGTAATAGTCTTCTAGGGTCATTACGCCGATTACGCGACCAACTTCGGTTAGCGACCACTATGGACTAGGTTCTTTCAATTGAATTTAAATAATTAAAATTTCAACAGACTCTAAAAAAACCGCGAGTTGATTACCATTTTTGAATACTTAGGTATTAAATAATTGCATCTACTAAAAACGAGAAGTTTTTTAGTACCTAGATGAACTTTTCAGTTCACCAACTCATGTGAGTGGTCGTAAACCGGCACAATAAATTAGGTGGTCGCTAATCGGCGAAATTACCATATTTTAACTTCGAGGTTTGTAACATGAAGAATAAGTGCACACAAAAGTTGCCATAATGTTATTTACAAATACAAATACAAAATATTTTATTGATTTAAAACACGTAGTGGTTTTACAGACGGCAAGGTTGAGGCCTCTCATTAGGTATATATGTACCTGTGTTGAGAAGTCTCGCTCTTCCAAAGATAGTATATAGTAGTTATTGGCCTCACAGATATCCCACGAGTATGAAATATTATAGTGAATACAAATTAAAAATCTTGTTGCTGCTGTCTCTCTCATTTTATACGTAATTGGTGAAATGTTACTTAAAGAGCGGTTACACACGACGACTTTTTACAGAAATAAAAATGCGATACAGTATGAATGCAGGTAATTGTGACCTATGGCTTAGGGTCGGAAACGCGTGTTATGTATCACTGCAGAAAAGTCTCCGCTTGTAAAGTGATCTAATTGCCCCCAATAACAACTTGACCATTTGACCAACTCAGCCAATTCCCACACACAAATTCCGTAAAAAAACTGAAATATGACGATCGACCACAGCAATGAGTCTCAACAACCTCCGCTGTCAAAGCAAATGGCGTGAAAGACGATCACATTCACCACGATCCACCTCTATTCCCACGCACCCAAAAAAGCGGCACCTTTTTCGATTACAAACCTTCAAAGCTACACAATTAAAAATGTTCACGCGCGCTTAATTCGCATTGTCAAACTCGTATAAAAAATGGACATCATATTCGAACCGCGCCGCCTGTAATCTCTCGCACCCTCATGAATAAAACTAGCTGGTATAAATTCAAATTTCCTCTCCTCCACACGCTCATTTCCATATCTCGGCCGCTCTCCCCCTATGCTTTATTATTAAAACTCGAGCAAAAACCCGACACCCAAGTTATACGCTATCTACGTTCGGAAATGGCATTATCGGAGAGCCCGCGGCACACGTCTCAGCCAATAGGGCATTCTTATCAGAAAATGACTCATTTCAAATGACAGAGTGTTCTAAAGCGCGTTCGAATTTAAAATGTCCCAATCATCCGCGTCCCGTTATTCGAATTTCGAACTTCACTCGAAGTTGTTCGGGTTTTTTCGGCGCGCGCCCGCCTCCGCGCTTGCGCCGCGCGGAGTGGAAACGCTCGTTGCGAGAGGAAATTGGAATAAGAAAATTTGGGGTGTAAAATGAAAGATAGACGAGTGCTAATTTCCGGCTATTACTACGTCTCTTTCTTTCCCGCACATTTATTGCGAGAGCGGGCGGCGGGGGTGGTGTGTTACTGTCTTTTTCTAGCATGTGGCCACGGTTTAGGTAATAGGGGGTACGGTGTAATAGGGCGAATGCGAAACCTTTAACGATAACTTTGCGAAGTGCGTGATACAAACGACGTCGAAATTTCGGGGCGAATGTCTGCTATATTTTTACGGTCACGTATTTTACTGTCCTTAAATAACTTGAAAGACCACTTAAAAGTTCGTTATGGGGACGAATATTGGAAATAATATGGCCAGGTCTGATAATGGCGTTAAATGTTGACTGCGGCGCGTTGCGTCAAATGCCACCGGAATTTATCGACTACCCGCAGACAATTCAGCCACTGCTATTCCCAGGTCTCGGAGTAAATCGTTTTGTAATAATAGCAGTGTAGCAACACTATGGAAATATTTGTGTTTGTGAATCCGTATTAAAATTTAATTGAAGTCAGTTACTTTCAAGATTTAACCTAAGACCACCTCCGCATTTGGCGATCCTTACTTTTCGGTATTCTACTGTCGGTTACTTTTGCGCAGTAATATTATATTGCACGAAAGCAGGGCGATACGTATGCAGTTCCGCGCATCGTGCACTAATCGGGAAGCACTCATTTCAGTTGCGCGCAGTAAAAAACCTGTACTGACTTTACTGTGAGCTACTGATACCACACCGACTGATGCACACAACCAAATGCAAACGTGGCCCAATGCGATTTTTTAGGAACTTTGCTCCAGAATAATAATGTTGTCTTTAAAGACTACATTTTCGTAGAGTACCTATGCACAAAATTGTCTGTACTCTGGCAACATTTCATAGCACATGAGTTTCGCTAATGAAACGCGACCGGAAACGCTACAGAGGATGCATTGTTCCACGTTTAAATGTAAACAGTAACGGATATGAAAGTGTTCGGATTTTGAATATACTGTTTAGACCTGTTTGAGGGGGCAAATTTAATGGTTTACGAGAGTAGTCATTAACATTGACGAAGGAAGTCACTCGACCACTGGTTTGACTGAATATGTGATTCGTTCGCATTCAACTTGGATTTAAAAATTTGATTTTACAAATAATTTATTTGAATATACCTACTTAGGACACTGCATGACTAATTTGGGTAAAAGTCAAAGTCTATGACGTTTTGGTATTTTTGAAACGGAAAAGAACTTAATTGTGTAGGTAATGTGTATGCCAGTATGTCTGTAAGGTACTCGTAAAAGTAAGAAAATAATATAGTAAACATTTCTTTGTCTTGTTCGTAGACTGTCAGCAATATAAAATTAGAACAAGGAATCACATTTAATATTTAGGTATGGTAATTACGCCTGTTACGCGACCAGCTTCAGTTAGCGACCACCTGGTGGTTATTTGAATTAAAGATAATCACACATTTCTATCTAGGCCCTAGAAACTAGAAATACAGTGAGCCGTATGCAATTATTTTAGTAGTTATATAATAGTTAGGTAATCTACTAAACTGAAAGAACGAAAAATTATCCTTTCAGTTCTCCAACTCATCTAAGTGGTGATGGTGATGATTATAAGGACGGTGAATCCTGATCCTTACCCACCGTGATACAGTGAAAACTACCATCATCATCATCATCATATCAGCCGAAAGACGTCCACTGCTGGACATAGGCCTCCCCCAAAAAGTGCTAAAAACTACCATTACCATAGATATATCAACTTAAAATGTAAGTAGAAATTGTACCTTTTTCATGCGAATAAATTTATGGTTTTTGATTTTATGATTTAGACTTAGTGGTCGCAAACCAGCATACTAAATTAAATCGTTCCTAACCGGCGAAATTACCCTACCATCTTTACAAGTTCAATTTATTCACCATAATATCATAAATGAACTCTAAGGGTTGCACCAAATCGTAAGCGGTGTTCGTTAATATCTGAACGTATGGAAAGTTTGACAAGTTTCTATGGAATGACAGTTGCCGGCGCCATATTTAACGTTGATCAGTATGTAATCGTTAGTTGGTGCAACTCGCCGTAAGTTTAGTAATAACCATATATCTACGATAACCTAATATGATAGTGTAACCCAAAACTATCTCAGCCAATATGGATTACAAAGCCATTATGTTATTATGTCTGCAAGTTAATTTCCCGACTCCCCTGTAACTCAATCCGGCTATTAACGCCAAATGAAATCACTGTCGCCCCATGTTTGGCATCATGGCTTTCTTGGCGATAAATGCGTGAAACAAAACGTTGGCTGGGTTTTTCTTCGATTCGGATATTTGAAATAAGAATCGAATCGAATTTTTATCGCATAGTCATTGGCAAAGATCACACTATAAATATGAGATAGTTGTGATACTAAGTTAATTAGTAATACTTAGTACCTCATTATTATCACTGATTTCAAATTGGTTGGATTGTGCTTCAATATTCATATGATACTGATTATTGTTTAATGGGCACCACTTTCTTAATTGCTAATCTAATCGTTCTTAATTCGTTATACATGAACTGCATATACAAATAAATAATGTTTTGGAAAACGTATAACAAAATACTGACTCATAATAAACGTTACTTACGCAGGCAGTTCTTGAAAATTTTAGTTATCATACATTGAATCTATTCTAACTAAGTATTTAATTGCGAAAAGATCTTAATAAAACAACACAGTGCAATTTATGCACTGAAAGTTAACATCCGAGATAAATATCTACTTAAGATTCATCGGAAGAATTAGTTAAACGAGGTTTATAAATATACGTATGTATTTAATTGCCGACAGATGTTAGTTTTTACCAAATAGCGATTTAGAAATAATTCATATCAAATTAAAATTCCTCCAGACAAAAAGCAAGTCCGCAATTAATTCAAATCGATTTCCACTCAAGCGACCCTCGCCCGCCATCAGAATTTCAAATGCCCTTCCAGAAAGCAACCAGCATGGTGTAAAGGTTCTTTTTTGATTCCAATATGCCATTTAAACTGAACGCGCCAAAAGAAATAGTAGTTCCAACCGAGTTAGGTTGGCCAGCCTGATGCTATCTTGGCAGTTGGCACACCTGACCGACGCTAATTGGACAATAAATCAATTCTTCCCAGCTTCTTATTGGCGAATCGTGGCATTCCAATATTGAAAATTTGGCCGCGCGATATTGACAACATGATAAAAAAACAATAGGCGGTTATCTTCTTCTTTTGTGTTCATCTCTGGCTCCGGTTCTTATTAAGGCTGAATCGTTTACGTTTTGTTTGTCTGTATCGACCACTGTCTTATCGGTTAGACAATTTGTTTTTGAGGGCTCGTTATTGAATTATTAATATTAAAATTTGAGGATCCGTTCCAGATCAAAGATTAAAAATAAAATGGTTTCGAGTAAATTCAAACAATAGTCAGTGACTCGCACGTTATTTTTTGTAACGTTATGATACATCTCGAATGATCTATGGGTTTAATAACAGTGTGGTAATAAAAGCAGCACATTAATGCGCAAAGTGCACAGCGTCATCCATTATTAGAGTTATTAACAAAACGGAACGCGTCGGCTAATCTGGGCCCAGCGTAATTAAATTCTGAGAACAAGCGAGCTATTAAAAGGGAAACGGTAGCGCGACGCCATTACGAAACGGAACGTGCATAATTATTTCGTTCCCGCCTTTTTTTCTTTTTCGAGTTCGATTTTCGAAAGCGCGCGCTAATGCGGCGTCGCTGCCCCTTGGCACGGAGCCTTGTAAACAATGTTCTCGTAAAATCACATTCAATTGCCAACAGCGCTCATTTACTTAATAAAATTGATCAGCTACGCGAACTGTTAATTGCATTCCTGCTGAACGAAAAGGAAAAAGCGAGCGGCATTTTGCTCAATTAATACATCCGAAACTTTGAGTCACAACATTTCACAAGTAAAAAGGTTTTATTTTTTTCTATCCTGCCAGACCACCAGCGGATTCAAATGAGCCATATCATTAACCGGGCACAAACAATGTCGTAAAATGACGGGTAGCATGCCTGTCACATCCTCGGTATAATATTATTCATGTTTCTTATCGGCGCGTCTCATCGGCCGTACTGTTAACATGTATTTTGACAGATGACATAAGTTTGGCGCCGTATCAACTGTCATCTAGCGATGAAATACAATTCGGATGTAATAACAAGCTCCCGTCTTACGTGGCTGATAAAGTGGTTTGTGTAAATCAAAGGTGTAATGGTTTTATGACGACTATAGATGCCACTCACGGAGCGTCTTTGTATTTGGGTTTGGGAATAAGTGATAGGTATTTGTCTCTTTAACCTGGATGAATACCTATGTTACTAAAGTAGCATAGCTTAGTCAAGTGGAGGATCGTTGCGCCGGCTAGCGACCACCTAATTTTGTGTGCCGACCACTCAGGGGAATTGGTGAGCTAAAAGGAAGGATTTCGTTATTTCAGTAGATTCATGTTTAATAACTACTTAAAAAATTGCATACTGCTCACGGTTTGTTTAGAGTCCATTGAAATGTACCTATAAATCATTAATTGAAAAAAACCTTATCTACCAGGTGGTCGCTAACCGAAGCTGGTCGCGTAATCGGCGTAATGACCCTACGTTGACTTGGGCATCATATATTTATATATTTGATACGAAACTATTTAATTATTCTCTTATTGTAGAGACTTTCCCGAGCGATTACAATTTGAATTTCTTCAAGAAAGATGTGATCATATGTTTTTAAAGGGTCGGCTATCAACACGAAGTGACCTTTGAAGTTGCAAGCGTCCATATGCTACTAACTATTATAGGTATATATGTATGATAAGCTGGTATTAGACAAACAATTTAGCCGTAGGTATGCATTTTTTGAGTAGTTATAGAATAAGAATTTACCTACTAAAATTGCGAGAAAATATTCCTTTCAGTTGTTCAACTCGTCAAAGTGGTCGCTTACCGGCACATGAAATTAGTTGGTCTCTACCCGGCGAGGTGACCCTACGTGCACTCTTGACAGTGGTCATGGTCATGTCATAGTCGATTTTTGCACCACCACAGCTCTTGCAAGAATGCGTCGCCATGTGGCTCTGTTTTTGGCGGAGTGAACAATCATTGATTGTGTCCTGTGACGGATTTGATGAGGTGACGTCCATCGTGTTGGAGAGCGCCCATGAGATATATTGCAATTGATAAATAATGCATAACTAAACACATATTTTGTTGTATTTTTGGTTAGCTAATTTTAGACACACTGCTCGGTACTTGGTTTGTGTGTTTTTGGTGTTGTGTTCCTGTTGGTGAGTAAGGTCGCCAGAGCTCCCAGGTATGCACTGTATTCAGAGTGTGGGACCTGCATATGTCAATACAGCGAATCCTCAACTCAATAAAAGATCGACAACGCGCTTGTGATTATTATGGTGTCGCAAGCGTTCATATGCGACGGTGTCTGCTTACCATCAGGCAGGCCGTGTGCTTGTTTGCGACCATCGTAATATTTTAAAATAAATTTAAATTAGAAAAAAAATTGGTACTTTTATTGCCGACTGTACTTTTCTGTATACCGTCATCATCTACTTATTGAGACGATTCTCACGAGCCCAAACTCAACGGGGTTACGTCGGTTAAGTACTGAATTCCCATGGCCTCCTTCCGTCTCCATCATCAGATCGGCTCGATGGTACCATAATATTGAATTGTCATCCAAAATATGGGCAGGACATATTGCCAGGCAGCGTGACGGTAGGTGGACCAAAACGTTAACGGATTGGTGGCCAATTGCAGGAAAAAGAAGCGTTGGTCGTCCACCAGCTCGATGGGTTGATGACATAAAAAAGACCGCGGGTCATTTCTGGATGAGACTGGCACGGGACCGGGATAAGTGGCGTGCGCGAGGAGAGGCTTATGCTCAGCAGTGGGCGATCACAGGCTGAAAATGATGATGATGATGATCCAAAATATGCGTTTACCCAACATTTCAGCTTACCATATAATAGAGAGTAGATCATTTACATAAACAAGGAACAGGAATGGATCTAAAATAGATCCTTGAGGTACTCCCATCTCCACCACGGTCTCTAACGAAATGGCCCCATTTATCGCTACCTTTTGGTTTTTTTGTGTTAAATAAGACTCAATGAGATCTAATGCCATAAATTGTAAGTTTACAAATTAAGGTAGGGTAAACTCGCATAATTCGGTGACACGCCTCATTCGGTTATACATGTTTTGAAGGACGCTACCGAATAAAGCTAGTGAATTAGGGCCTTTTAAGGCTCGACAGTCAACAGGGGCAGCGTTTTCGAGTTTTTTAAAACAATCTCAGACGTAGAAAATAGGGTTTAAAAATAAAAAAAAAGATACGTATTACATAAGGATCTAATCTAGTCAAAGTCGCATTCAGTTACGCGATCTAATGAACTTCACTCGATAGAAAAAAATCCCAAAGTTACCTCTTTTTGTAAAGTTTATTCAATATTATGACTAAACTATAGATATTTTAAATTAAATTTTTGTACTCAAATAAAGTTATTAAATATTTATAGACAAATTCGCAGAGTTTGAATAGATAAAATGATTATCTTAATTACTATGTTTAAATACCTACAAAATGCGCGAGCGCGGAGGCTCGGCAGGCCCGATCAGTCGCGCGCTGGCCCATACGAACGACGACTCAAGGACGTTAGCGGGTGTATAAGCCTTAAATGCAACCTTAGTACAGAGCATTAAGTTGTTTTTTCGTTTGCATTCTCGTGGGTCAAATTGCGAGAGCGAGATAGTTAATATTTTCAAATTTCTCGCACGAGACGTCATTTCGGCGCCGCGCGGACATGTATAAACTGGTTCTGCGTTTACAATTAGTTTTTAAATACTAAAAGTGCCTTGATTTGTATAAAAAGTGGACAGTGAAGTAAAAAGACATTATATTTGATATATCAGTTATCGTTTTTAACAAAACTTGTATAGTTTTTTCACAGTATGTAAACTAGTCGGCAATAAAATCTTGTACCAAAAATGATTTTTTTGACAGAAACTGATTTAGTTGTATTTTTTAATTCTCAGAACATGGACGATGATAAAATAAAAAGAAAAAAACCGCAAGTACAATGAAGCTACGTTAAAATCAGCAATTGAAAACGTATTGGAGTCAAACATGACATTATATAAATGCATACATGCAATTTAATTTAATACTATTTTATGTTGTTTTCTAAATATATTTCAAATACAACTCATTATCCCTAATTAAGTGATAAAAAAATATTAAAGCTTGTGTAAGTTGGTTATATACTACTCAAAAGAAGATAAGGGCCACTTACATATTTCTGTTTTTGAGTAAATTTTTAGATGTAAACTAATTAATAAGTTACTAATTAATGATGTCCGGCCTCCTTCAGTATCCAACCTCTTTAATGCTGGTGTTTACCTATGGATGAATGTCTGAAATAAATTGCTATTTATTATTTATTTATTTATTTAAGTCTTACAGCTGGCCAGAAATTGAAGCAAATAAAAAAAACGAGTTTCAGGTCAAATTCCTTTCAGATGGAATCACAATTTTATTTTGTTAAAAAACTATTTCTGTCCATCTTTTGCTTCTTTTAACATCTTTTGTTAATAATGCCACGTCAACGAAGGCATATGGATACCATTACTGCCACCAGAGCCGTTACATTGATTGCTGAAGGTCATTCACAGCGGTCTGTAGCTTTTTCGTTGGGTTTCTCTCGCCGAGCCATCCAAAATGTGTGGGATCGGTTCCAAGAGACTGGCAGTGTTGCAAGAAGGCCTGGATCGGGCAGGGTGCGAGCGACTACGGCACAAGAGGATCGCTACATCCGATTGAGTGCCCGTCGAGAGCGCTCTGTGACGGCACGTAAGTTACAAAATCGCCTACGGTTGACAACGGGGACTCGTGTTAGTGACCAAACAATACGTAATCGACTGCATGAAGACCAGCAAAGGTCCAGACGCCGAGTAGTACGAATTCCTTTATCTAGGGTTCAACGTGGTAATCGTTTAAGTGTTTGCCGCGAACATTCAGATTGGAGCATGAATCAATGGGGTATGGTGCTCTTCACAGATGAGTGTAAAGTGAAGCTTTGTAGTGATGATCGGTGGATTAGAGTATGGAGACGACAGGGTGAGAGATTTTCCGATGTCTGCATCAAGGAAATTGACCGCTTTGGAGGTCCTAGTGTGATGGTTTGGGCTGGGATTAGCTTACAAGGCAAAACTGAGCTGGTTTTCTTAAATCAAGGCACAGTAACTGCACAACGGTACATCGATGAAGTCATCAGGCCTCATGTGATTCCATTCTCACAGAGAGTGGGGCCAGGGTTCTGGTTAATGCATGACAATGCCCGCCCACACACAGCTCGGGCCACTCAGACTGTACTGGATGACTCCCATATTCGTGTCCTACCATGGCCAGCGTATAGTCCGGATTTAAATCCAATAGAGCATATGTGGGACCAATTAAAACGAAGGGTTAGGGAGCATGAGCAAGAGGTTCACAACCAGCAACAGCTTATGGATGCTCTGAAACGTGCGTGGGAAGAGATACCTGATGAAAACATCAGAAACTTAATCGAGAGTATGCATTCAAGGCTCCAGGAGTGTGAAAACAGGAGAGGAGGACACACCCGTTACTAAACCATTAAAAAAAACAGCTTGTGCCAGTTTTTGTTTCGTTTTGCAAAGAGTTTCTGCTTAGTTTTTGCTGTTGACAATGGACTAATTTCATGTTAATTGAAATAAGTGAAACAATTGACTACACAATTAAATGGTTATTAGCATAAGTTAAAAGAAAAGCCTTGTTACATGTTATTTTAATAAATATACATTACTGTTTACTATATTTTTCACGTAGCAATCAAAATACTTAGTGGCCCCTATTTTCTTTTGAGTAGTATAGTTTAATTAGAGTAGTGCGTATCACCGACTTAAAGTGATTGTCACCAAATAAGCGATGTTCAGGCAGCATAAATAAATGCAGATTATGAACAGTATTACTTGTAATAATTAAGATTTAAATGACTGATTATGCTAATAGTAAGACTGTCTGTTGTTCCTTTTAAAAGTAAAAACATTGATTGACAATAACATGGACTTTTATTCAAATTTCGATTTTATCACCTAATTAGATGAGATCACCCTACCTACTATGATCAGTATGATCTACAATTCTACACAATCAAATGCCTTGGAAAGGTCACAGAAGACTCCAATGGCGTCCTGTGACTCTTCCCAAGACATGCAGACTGAATTTAATCACACTTGCACCTGCATACCCTTTGTGCCGACGTTCCACGTTGTGTAGACGCTCCATGGGCCGATTTTGTCGGACGGTCAAGCAAGGTCACAGAAAATCTAGTATGGAGTGGCCTTGATTTGGTCGACCGCCGTGCTTCCGACACGTCGCCGAATCACGCGTCGGCCGGCATGCAGTCCGGCCGATATCGGCCCTAGAGCGTCTCCTAAACGAGGAATAGTTGTACCTTAGACATCGGTTACACGCTAATTCTGACGTCAGTTCAGTCCATCAGTATTATGAGAGAATGATAGTGTAATCGTTGTGAATGACAGAGACAGACAGATCATACTGATGGACTGAACTGACGCCAGAATTAAGGCCTCCACACACCGGTCGCGGGCGCGGGTCATGCGTGGGTCGGGCGCGAGCCCGCCCAAGTTGTAAAACATTGAAACTACACTTCAAACACACATCGAACGCGGGTCCGCGGGCCCGCGACGGGCCCGCGTTTGATGTGTGTTTGAAGTGTAGTTTCAATGTTTTACAACTTCCCGCGCCCGACCCGCGCACGACCCGCGCCCGCGTCTGGTGTGTGGAGGCCTTTAGCGTGTAACCGAAGCCAAAAGCCTCTGCTAGACGGTCGCCAACACGCCCCTCCGACCGAGCGACCTTGGTCCGCACCGACCGTGTAGACAGTTGTATGGACCAGAATTTCATACTACAGCAGTCAGTGCCGACCAAGGTCGCTCGGTTGGAGTGGCGTGTTGGCGACCGTCTAGCAGAGGCTTTAGAGCGGTTATACACGGCGACTTTTTGCGGCGACACAAAACGCGCGACATTGTATCGCGTTTGTGGCGCAAGTCGCCGTGTGTAACCTCTATAAGATACATTCAGTCACAAAGCATATTAATTTAGTATTAATCTTCTCCTTCTTCGATAATAACCACAAAAAAACTTTGCAGCGACAGGTGATACGGTCGGATGTCTTCGATTTTGAAATGCACTGTTTTTGTAAAGGTTCTTAATTTTATTTACGATAGTAGAGTGGATGGATACATATGTATATATTTATCTTGTGCCTTCTGTCATCAATGCCAACCTAAAATTTAAAGGCTTAAAGTTAATTTAAGACCTGAAATTAATAATTTGATATTAACGGTTGAAATTTTTTTTTCATATAATTTTTTCGGCACGCAATGTCGCGCAAGTTTATATCACTAAGTAACATTTCATTTAACATGACATCATTGTTATTAGTAACGGTACGGTACGCAAGGCTGGAGCGGCCGCCGAATGCGCAGCATACCTACTCAAATTTGGAACCAGTGACAGTGTTCCCTTGAACCTCATTTTGAGACAGTTTTACTTTATTGGATAATCGAATAGAGAAAGATGTCACGAATGAAGGACAAAAACTCCCGCGTGGCTCACTGTTATAGTTTTGAAACGAATGCAATCTAAACTTTAAGTCCCGGAATCTTAAGATAATAAATTAATAATATCTTTTTTTTTAAAGAAACCAACTTATATAAATCATGATTTTGCACTGTGATGAAAAGGCTAAATTATAAACTATTTGTGGCCAGGCTAGGGCTTCTCAGTATCAAGATAATCGCGAAAATGTCAAAATCGTATTTATTTTTTTGTGATTAATGTCTTTAGTATTTGCAATTTATGTTGGCTTAAGAACGTAGCCACAATAATGGAATACTACCACAAAAAAATCCGATTGCATATATCACGGACTTCCGGAGATATCAATTTTTTTTGAAATCCCGGTTTCCGGGATTTTGTTAAAATTTCAGTGTTATTTCTTGGCGATATTATTAAGTACCTCGTATATAGCTGGCATGTGGCTATATTTGGTATACATCTAGAAATCATGAAGTACTTATGTATTTCTTATGTCATGTCATGTATTTCGACGACCGCTTTAGCCTAGTTGGTAGTGACCCTGCCTACGAAGCAAGAGGTCCTGGGTTCGAATCCCGGTAAGGGCATTTATTTGTGCGATGAGCACGAATATTTTGTTCCTGAGTCATGGATGTTTTCTATGTATTTAAGCATTTATTTCTTTAAATAAGTATCTATATCGTCGTCTAGTAGGGTCATTTCGCCGGTTACGCGACCACCTTCGGTTAGCGACCACTTGAAGAACATGGTTTTTTCAATTGAAGATAACATTAATTCTACAGAGCCTATTGAAACAGTCAGCCGTATGCCTTATTGTTTGTAGTTATGGAATAGGAATTTACAAAAAAAACGAGAAAATATGCTTTCAGTTCACGAAGTCAGCTAAGTGGTCGCTAACCGGCACATGAAATTAGGTGGTCGCCAACCGGTGAAATGACCCTACCCATAGTACAAGCTTTGCTTAGTTTGGGACTAGGTTGATTTGTGTAAGACTGTCCGCAAATATTTATTTATTTATTTGTTATGTCTCATGTCATGTTCTTCGTTCAAAGTTATTTGCACTTGTATGACTTTATTTGGTATTTAACACCTTAATTATAGCACCTCAGCTAGGGACTTAGTCATTTCTTATATTTGAATAGCTACTTAAAATATAGGTATTGTACCACCATGCCCTATTACTGTGGCAAACGAGCATATACGTTTAATCAAACAGCTACCTACCTATTTAAAAATTAAATTAAGAGAACGCGCGTGCATTACGACAAATAATTCATCAATTACACATTAGGCCAACTACTACCATGCCAAGTTAAAAAGACGTATCTACATAGAACTCATACAGCGATTTAAGACTTTTTAACTTAACGGTAGCATAGCGATGCTATCGCAGACCTTCGAGCCAAAGATATGTTTAACTGGATTACCAACATCGGTCAACCACGTTGAGTAAGGGCGGGTTGCATCAACTACTCTTTACAGGCCCGAAAACGTGAAATATGGCGCCGGCAGCTGTCATCTCATAGACAACTACTGTCAACCTCCGTAAAGAAAAAGATTTTAAGGCGAGGCAGGTTCATGGTCTTCTCTCCCTCTCACTGAGCATAAACGTGAGCGAGATGGACGTGTGTAACATCACTTTTTAGTATATATTAATTGATTTTTGGAATACTGGATAATTTATTAAAAATCTATCCGGTTATTGTGTTAGAACAATAAAAAAACTCTCCTCTTTAAAAAAAAGAACATAGATTGTCGTTGAAAGTTACGAAATCTCGAACATTTAAGTTTATTTTTATGGTGATATTTAAGATTTTTTTACAGAGTTACCAAGCCATTTTTGAAATATTTAGTATGTTCGTTTATTGTGTTTCTTTGTTTCTTTTTCAGTCTACAGTAATTTTTTTGTAGTAGATTTCTTCATTATTTCTTCACACTGGAAGCTCAAAAATCAATATTTTCGTCAGATCAAGAACCGGCCTCGCCTTTAGGGCCTATGCAAACTGCGTTTTTAAGCGCGCCGTTGTCTACGCGCATTTGTGTCAAATCACGTGTGAATCGACACAAACGCGCATCGACGGCGAACTTAAAAAACGCAGTTTGCATAGGCCCCAAGGGACGTGGCGTACGATTACCGACGGTTTGACACAACCGAGCTGAAATCCCCTACTCCATCTCATTTATCTTATAGTATTAAACGAACAATATTTGTATACAATACTGGAGTCGCAACCGCCCAAAGCCAGCAAGTTCTGCAACGGGCGTGTGACTCTGGCTGGAGTCGCAACCGCCCACAGCCAGCAGGTTCTGCAACGGGCTTGTGACTCTGGCTGGAGTCGCAACCACCCACAGCCAGCAGGTTCTGCAACGGGCTTGTGACTCTGGCTAGAGTCGCAACCGCCCACAGCCAGCAAGTTCTGCAACGGGCTTGTGACTCTGGCTGGAGTCGCAACCGCCCACAGCCAGCAGGTTCTGCAACGGGCTTGTGACTCTGGCTGGAGTCGCAACCGCCCACAGCCAGCAAGTTCTGCAACAGGCTTGTGACTTTGGCTGGAGTCGCAACCGCCCACAGCCAGCAGGTTCTGCAACGGGCTTGTGACTCTGGCTGGAGTCGCAACCGCCCACAGCCAGCAGGTTCTGCAACGGGCTTGTGACTCTGGCTGGAGTCGCAATTGCCCACAGCCAGCAGGTTCTGCAACGGGCTTGTGACTCTGGCTGGAGTCGCAATTGCCCACAGCCAGCAGGTTCTGCAACGGGCTTGTGACTCTGGCTGGAGTCGCAACCGCCCACAGCCAGCAGGTTCTGCAACGGGCTTGTGACTCTGGCTGGAGTCGCAATTGCCCACAGCCAGCAGGTTCTGCAACGGGCTTGTGACTCTGGCTGGAGTCGCAATTGCCCACAGCCAGCAGGTTTTTCTTACCACCAGCACGACTATCACAAGAAGGCGCGCGAGCTCTCTCGATTTTTCTTGCACTATCCGTCTCTCTCTTATTAGAAAACTAAGAAAGAAAAAAAAAGCGAGAAGCGAGAAAAATCGAGAGAGCTCGCGCGATAGCCGTACAGGCAGACTGTATGCTTATCAGTGGCGGAGCGCCCATACAAGCCGATTCCCACCGGCTTGCCTAAAACTTCTTGCTAAATATTAATTAACTCGTAAATCATCAAAAACACCCCTTTTTTATGCTCCGGGTTGTCCAGTGACAATTCTCA
Organism: Epinotia brunnichana; assembly: GCA_963854355.1. Classification (NCBI taxonomy): domain Eukaryota; kingdom Metazoa; phylum Arthropoda; class Insecta; order Lepidoptera; family Tortricidae; genus Epinotia; species Epinotia brunnichana. The sequence continues at coordinate 12,018,647 of OY977957.1, forward strand.
CGCGCCGCCACTGATGATTATTTACCATCGTCGTGGTTTATAAAAGGCTAAGTACTAATCCGCTTGGCACAGACCGCAATGGAATGACTGGGGGGTCAAAAAAGTGCAGTATTTGCCTCTCAGTCCCACCTCACTCGTGCATTGTGACAGGTCCAGTTATCCAATATCAATTTAAACCAAGCAACGCACGCACCACGTACAAACATGATGAATTCGACGCTATGCCGGGCCAGGAATGTGTTCTGAATCTGACAAATATGTACCCACCTCAATGTCACAAGGTTCCATCTCGTACCAGAGTCCCATGCAATGTAGAACTATGTGACAGTCACACACACCCATATCTGTGACATCGTGACATCTGTCCATGAGGACAACCCATACAATTAATTAAATTAATAAGTAACTATTGTATGTGGGCGTTAAGACTAGAACGCTTTTGATTAATATTGATTAGTTTGTTTTAATCGGTAGCCCTTTTTAAAGCATTTACATTACGTGTTTAAACATCTGATTAAAAAACTGTCACGCAGTTATTGAAGAAATGCCGCAAGATAAAGCGCATTTCTTCTCTGTCGAGTGATGAAAAAGGTGATTCGAAAAAAATAAAAAATATTGAGTCTCTAACTTTAAGGCTCGGTTATTTCGAAACATTTTCGAAAGGTCAGTAATCGTAAGGTACGCTTGTAAGAGATAACTACCGGTGCCATATTTAACGTGTACCTACCTACGTTAGTAAAGTCTGGTCGACGCAACTCGCCCTTATTGGAACTATGTATTTTGTGATTTCGGTGTATTTTGTAAGGTTCGGTTGTTTCAAGCCGTCGGAAATCGTAATATAAGTTATATCATAATGTCTGTTGAGATCTGACTGTATGACATCAATAGTCGAATCCACACAAGCTCACACTACATAGTGTACAGTCGCCATCACATACATCGGTACACTACAGGATGTTCAAAAATATCGGAACATGCACCCTAATGCCTTGAAAATAGAATTGTGTTCCGATGTTTGTGAGTTGCTTGTTTGCTCCGATGTGTGTGATGGCGACTGTACACTGTATTGTGTAGTAAAGTAGTAATTGATAAAGCCGGCAGAGACGCCTTTTCAAATGAAATAGCAATTTCTCTTAACAAATATTATCCGAGGCGTATTTTGGTAGGATTTTAAAATTAAACCTTATTAACGTGATGTAATGTAACGTATGTAGTTGGCTGAATTGGACGCCAAATAATACGTTTTTTGTACTCGTCGATTAAAATCTGTGTATTAAGATTTCATAGAGAATACTGCAACGTCACTCTTTTCATAGTTGTAGTCCATGTTACTGTCGAAACAATCGAAATAACTGTTACGATACGCTCTAGACAACCGAAAAAAAATTGAAAATAGAACTAAAATAAATTCGACCAATCACGTGGCTGCTTTACCGAACTGTAATGAATTGGACCAATAGAATCGCTTTGATATTTGAGTTTACTCGTTGATGTCGTACGGTCGTATCAACGAGCGTACGAGCGATAGGCTGCACTTCGTTTCAACAGTATCGAGTTTGTTTAATTAGTTCAGTTGGCTCGTAGAAAATTATTTTTTTGTACTCGACGATTAAAATATGTGTATTAAGATTTCATAGAGAATACTGCAACGTCACTCTTTTCATAGTTGTAGTCCATGTTACTGTCGAAACAATCGAAATAACTACTTTTCGATACGCTCCAGACAACTAAAATAAATTCGACCAATCACGTGGCTGCTTTACTGAACTGTAATGAATTGGACCAATAGAATCGCTTTGATGTCGTACGCTCGTTGATGTCTTTTAAGATATCAACAAGCGTACGAGCGATGAGCTGCACTTCGTTTCAACAGTATCGAGTTTGTTTAATTAGTTCAGTTGACTCGTAGAAAATTAATTTTAATGAACTCGTACAAAAAGTATTGTTCACAATAGTGTTATAATCAAGCTTTTTAATCTCGTACCTTACTTAGACCACTCAGCAAGCTTCGTTCTATTATAACACGATTGTGAGAAATACTATTTAAATAGAATTTAGAAATGTTTTACAAATCGTAAAGTGTTTGATGCGAAACAGCCAGAATCTTGTGAGAGTTGTGAGGAACATTGTGAAATTATAAAATTCGTTGTTTATTTAGTTCTGTTTGGTAATTATTTATTTTCTATGTTTAATCGTCTTGTTATATAATTTTTTTTTTATTACAATTTGGATTTTTGGCGTTCGGAAATATATTTTTCTGTGGCAACAGAAGTGCTGTCATATTGGGCGAAATTTGACATCTTTGTTTGACAGTGACAGACAGATGTCATACATATGTCATTTGACGTTTGACGTTCCTCCGCTCACCGCTCGCTTGGGCTTGTTTTGTTGTTATTTACCTAAACCAAGCCAAAACATCAATTAATTATTCATCTACGAGTGCTGAAGCTATTGGAATAATGGCCGACGATGATAGTAAGTAATAACAGTTAATTATAGTCCTTCATTAAACATTCTTCGTTCACCAAAACAAACTTTAGAAATTCTAACCTATAACTCAATTGCAATCGCTAGTTGTTTAATTAAAAGTCAATATCTAATAGGTATATTGTTGTATTGATTTGTTTTGTTCTAAATATGCGACATTAACTGATTTTATTAGTAATGTGTAATTGTGTATAGTCAGAAATCAATCATACTCTGAACTTTTCAGGTCCATCTGACTGCAGCCTCCTTGTGATCGTAGTAGATACAAATCCTAACCAACGCTACATCGTTGAAGACCCTAAGGTCCTCACGAATGTCCTAGACGCCATTATTGCATTTGCCAATTCACATCTAATGCAGAAGTCTAAGAATCAGTTAGCAGTTGTCGGATGCCATTTCCATAAAAGGTAAACAAATATGCACATTTCTTAAAGGAGAAGATTGGTGCCTGTACATTTCACAGCAGCATTGGTTAATTGCAAAAACTGTATTTGTAAATAGTGTTTCCAGATTAGATTGCGGAGCTTTTATTAAAAATAAATGAACACTTTCCGCACCAGAAAACCGCTAGGTGAGCACTCTGCTAATGTTATCAACTATTAGTGTAGTGCTAAGATAAAATGTGTTGATACTATTTCATTAGAATGTGTATAGGGTTCCATAATGAACAAAGAACCTTGTAGTTTGCCATATCTGTGTGTCTGATTGTCCACAACTAACTTTTGAAATGTTACAAATGCTATTACGTGTTAAACATGTGTATTCTTTCTATTTTCAGTGAATACTTATATCCTTCCCCTGGAAAACCTCTGGATGTGCGGCAAATTGATGGACAATACGAACTGTTTACGCTTGTCGAGAAGACCATTAAAATGAGGTAATATAATGCTTCTTTTGTACTCTATGGGTTTGTTGTACAGACACTGGCATCAATATAATATATGATGAACAAACATCGAACTCCAGCGGGCATTTTCGTGGCATGTCAGAATGATAGGTAAGGTTCGCAAATCAATCAATTCACTTTCTAGTATTTGTACTTAGTATTTGGTACCTAGTACTTATAATGTGAAATTCTAATAATGTGACCTTTCTGTGACTTAAGTTCGGAGTCTGTCGTAGTATCATATCCATTGCAATACATAGATATGCAAATTAACAAATAAAGCAAATCTTTCTATTGATTAGATGGCACTCTACCAACAAATATAAGTATGAAGAACAGTCATAATAACGCATGTCAGCTATTTATTTGTTTTTTAAGTGGCCACTTCAGTGGGCTATCAGTCATCACTTCAAAGAGTATTTACACATTAAAGATGAATAAATGATAACGGGTAACTAATTTAATTAACCATGTTACAAATAATACATTATAATACTCGTAAGTTAAGATTTTTTTGTACATCTTACCTTGCCCTCAAACTGGCTCAAACTGCCCCCTATAGTCCGACGTATGATGATGAATCAAAGGCCGCAAAAATATCTGACACTCTCTTACGGCTCTAGGAATAGATTTGTCATCACTTCATCAGATATTATTGCGGCCTTTGTTCCATCATATATTTATGCCGGTGGCTGTACCTCAAAAATATTTGAACTATTTTAACCCCCTGACTGCCACATTCAGTTTGATATTTTGAATTTGGTACTTTCATTAACCATCAACCATCACTAGATGGGATTAATAATAGTACATTACTGCAGCCACCGGGAAAGAAGGGCTTGCCGGGTGAGTAGGTATAGACGGCTGACCGTAGGGAGGCCGGATAGTGATATGAAGCCGGCAAGCCCTTTTCACGGCTAGGCATGTATAGTGCTTTTCTCTAACATATGCAATGAAATATATAAAAATAACTCCTCAAATCAAATTAATTTTCATGGCTGAATGCCGTGATGCTGTGCCACAAATAGTGGAATTAAAATTTTTAAAAAATTACTTCCCAGTGTAGGTAGGCCTTCAATTTCGTATGAAATTCCTTTACAGTTCTCTCGAATTGTTCCGCCCGAAATGTGATACTTTGAAGCCTGATATGACATATGACGCACGTAACGACGACATTTCATTGCATTTGAGAAAAGTAACTAACTACTAAATGGTTAGATTACAAATTTTTGGTTGAAAATGAGTAAAGATATAAATACTCACACAATGCATGTCTATATTGTTGTTGTCTTAATATTCCAGATTAGTGAATCTAATAAAGAGCCAGCCTCAAGACGACAAGCCTGGAGAGTCCCTGCTGGCGGGAGCTCTTGCTATGGCTCTGTGCTACATTGGAAGGGTAAGTCATATTTTAAACGAATTGAAATTCTAATAAGTTGGGTCTGAACTTCAAGCTACCAATGGGATAACAGGTGGTGGGTAGTGACATGGACATCAGATATGGTTTTGCTGCGAAAATTGTGAATATGCAATGGCAGGAGGTTTAGGGGGGCAGGCCTATCTGTAAAATTTAAGTTTTTTTTTTTTTAAGTTATAAGTACTTACCTACATATAAGAAATAAACACCAACTGCTTTTTTACGGAGGAGCGGGTCTTCCTGACACAAGTTTTTTTTACCTACTAGGAAGACCCAACGTTATTTTCAATGTAATCTAGCAATCTATGAAATAAAACATTTTCATTTCATTTTTCATTTCAAAATCCCACAAAAGGTCCTACGGCAACCATGTGACTCGATGAACAAGGCTTAGGCCCGACAACCACTAACAGTATGGCTTGGCATTGGCATCTTTCTTTTATACATGTGTAGCGCGCATGAGAAATGTTATCAAAGTGAGTGAAGCGAAAGTTGTTTGTCAGGATCGTAGCAAATGGAGATCCGTGATCTCTGCCTACCCCTCTGGGAAAGAGGCGTGATTGTATGTATGTATGTATGTAGCGCGCCTGGGAAGGCGTGGGGCGAGCTTTTGAAGGCCCTATGCACCACTGGGGTGCCCTACGACAACAACAACAACATGTGTAGCTCTGTTTTTCCTTTTTAACCGACTTCAAAAAACTCTGTTGTTTATGAACCGATTTGAAAAAATCTTTCTTTTGAAAGCATATACTTCTAGATTGGTGCCGTTGTCACCAAATCCAGTTCTGATGGTGGGATCCTGGAGAAATAGAGGGAACTCTTAAAATTTTACAGGCAAACTTGAAGTAATTTGGCTACTGATTTGAAGTCGGTTAAAACTTTGTTTTTAAAGTAAACTATGTAGCAGAGATTTCCTACAATCATAGAATCTGCATAGACGGTAATAAAAATATTGCAATCTTTGCTGTCTAGACATCACATTATTCTTAAATATGTTTAATAATAATGCAATGTTTTGTCATTGAATTTGCAACTGTAATGCCATAACAGTAAGCTTCATTACTGCTTGTTACCTATCATATTTCATCTAGGCAGGTAGCACTATCCTCGAGCTGCTTTTCACGAAATTTGCTATCGTAATGCCATAACTTTAAGCTTCATTATGGCGTATCTCCAATTTCGTTTCCAGATCCGTCGGCAGCTGGCGCCGGGCGTGCGCATGAGCAGCCGCATCCTCATAGTGACGGGCAGTTCGGATACAGCGGCGCAGTACATCAACTACATGAACGTATTCTTTACGGCTCAGGTAATAGGAGTCATAATAAGAATAAGAATACATTTATTTCAAACATATAATATCCGGCAGGCCCCGAACAAGACTGAGCCTGTATCTCGGGACCTAGCAGTACGCTATACAAATGAAGTAACACACAGATATGACGGCAATTCAGAATATACGATTTTTTTTTAAATACTATATGTCTAAAATTATGTGTGTGTGTGTGTGGGTGTGTGTTTGTAAGTGTGGATGTGTGTGTGTGCATGGGCATGTTAAAGTAATCGTATATGTTGGCAATGCCCATCTACAAAGTCTACAAGTGGGTTTATAAGTTGATGATTGGAACACACTCATTTATTAGTAAAACCAATTTACATGTCAAGAAGAATTATTCTAGGAGTTGCATTGTTAAAATACATTATTTAAATTACGTTATTACAAATACATTATTACAAATTACGTTATTAAAAATACAATATAAAAAGTATATTATTACAATTCCTACTGACTGCGCCAATAAGTCATAGTGAACACATCAATAAACACTGAGATCAAGCAGACACTTATATATATTTATTTAACTCAATACAAACGAGTACCCACAATAATAATATGACCTCAACTTGCAATATTTTTGCTTTAGATTTGTATAGATTACTGGGCACTGGTCATTGCTATATAAACTATTATTTCGTTACACCTTGCCTCAAAAAGGCAATTACCGCCCCTGTGGAAACTCACTTCCCGACTGGCTGGCTGGGATACGTAAAATGTTGTACTCGCTATGGGCGATAGTAAAGAAAGCCTCAGATTGCATATTTATCGCGAAATACCTACGATCAGGACATTCTTTGTTTTACCACCGCACTAGGTGAATAATGTACAGTCACCATCACATACATAGGTACACTATAGGTGTTCAAAAATATCGGCACATGCACCCTAATGCCTTGAAAATAGAGGTGTGTTCCGATGTTTGTGACGTGCTGGTTTGCTCCGATGTATGTGATGGCGACTGTACTATTGTGGTATGTACTGCTGTTGTTGCATGTGTCTATTGTTACAGAAACAACAAGTGCTGATCGACGTATGTTCGCTAGACAAACACCTGAGCCTGCTGCAGCAAGGATGCGATATCGCTGGAGGGCTCTACCTCAAAGTGCCTTCCTTGGAGGGATTACTACAGTACTTACTAGTGAGTACAGTAATTAGTTATAGTCCAGCAGAAGTAGGTAAGCGTACGAAGAGATCAATTTGAGCTGCGCGTCTGTATTACAAGACAATAAGATGTTTAGATAATTTTGAACTTCGGAGCGTGCCTGTACTTACTCTATACCAAGAACCATAATTAAATTCCACCGAATCTACCAAGAAATAGTGACATTTTCCAGTGAAACCTACCATTGTCATGACGTTCCAGGTGTAACCAACCTTATCATGGTAATACGAAATATAATCGTCCGAATCGATGTAAGACTGATGGGAAATACATAGATATTTCATTTATTTATCAAATTCTAAAGAAAACATTCGTCCCTTCAAGACGGACGTAAGATACCGAAAATGAAGTGAGGAGTAAAATGTCATGGCCGCCACCATTTGACCATGCGTAAAATGTCATGGCCGCCACCATTTGACCATACCCACACGACAAGTTGTTGTATTTTTTTATCACTACATAGTATAAAACAAAGCCGCTTCCCGCTGTCTGTCTGTCCCTATGTATGCTTAGATCTTTAAAACTACGCAACGGATTTTGACGCGGTTTTTTTTAATGGATAGAGTGATTCAAGAGGAAGGTCGTGCGAAGCCGGGGCGGGTCGCTAGTTATATAATAATATAGACACACAGGAGTCCGCTGGATGCGGGTGGCGCAGGACCGGTCACTTTGGCACTCATTGGGGGAGGCCTATGTCCACCAGTGGACATCTTTCGGCTGATATGATGATCTATCTATCTAATAGTCATTGGATCGCGACCAAGATGTGCGGTACGTAGCGCGAGTCTTTAGTGAATCTTCCGGTCGCGCTAGCACCATGTCTTACTCTTGTAAGGCAGCCGCGCTTGTTGCTCCCGGAGAGCTTGAGAAGTTGGAGATGCGGCCGCTTTGTCGCCAACATGTACTCCCGGCGTTGAAGATCTTGGGTATTCAAGACGCCCGACGAATAACTCACTTATTCGTCTTGATATCGACCACTCTTGCTATACCGTCTTTACCGGGCAGGACTAAGACAATTCGGCCAAGAAGTCATAAGAGTTCCGACGTCTAGTCTCCCGTTTGAAGTTCGCCATTTTGTTCTCTCTTGGAGGCCCAGAATATATTCGTTAGGGAACCGGCTCCAAAAGTGCTGATTCAGGAATTCAATGCGCTGGAATCTTTGAAGAGATGTAATCTTCTGGTCTGTGAGCTGAGGATGCGACAAAGACACTTCAGACTTTCCAATCAAAAAATGTGCTGGAGTTAGAGGGGTCACATCGGGGAATTTAAAACTGCTTCGATTCTGATCAAGCAAGTTGTCACCACGTTGACAGTTCACGTTGTTGTTATTGTGTGGGCTAGCGCAGGACCGATCATGTTGGCACTCTTTGGGGGAGGCCTATGTCCAGCAGTGGACGTCTTTCGGCTGATATGATGATGATGAAGTTGTCATTTCCTCGAAAGTAAGGTGTGCAAGACCTAGAATACGACGTAGATGATGCTTTACAGACTTCACCGCAGACTCCCAGAGTCCTCCGAAGTGAGGTGTGTATGCTGGGATGAACGAAAAGTTTATCTGGCCAATTGCCATGTCTGCAGCGAAGTCTTGTTGCAATATATTAGACAGCTCATTGCAGGTGCCAACGAACGTGGCGCCATTATCGGAGAAGATAATTCTTGGCCTGCCACGTCGACCTATGAACCTGCTGAGAGCTGCCATGAGAGTCTCTTTGGTTAAATCAGAGACAAGCTCCAAATTGAAGTGCCTTTGACGCTAAACATACAAATATGCAGATAATATAAGCCTTTACCAGCCTTGGTCCAACGTACGACTAATACCTACAATAGAAACTTTAATTAAAAACAAATCGTCTTATTCAAAATAACAACGAGTGATAGCTTACATCTTTAGGTTCATACACAATTGTAAAGGGACAAATATAAAGGTAACCCTAGGTATCAGGTAAGGTAAGGTAAAGGTAATCTTACCTCATCTGAACTGGATTCCGCTTCTGTTCTGCTCGTTCTGAGGAAACAACAAGATTCCTTCCCCGAAGAGCACGAATTGCTCAGATCAGGTAAGACCTTACCAAACAAAGCCGACTCAGTTCCTTGTCAGTTCTTTGACTCTGGTCTTATCAGAGTTGGAGGTCGATTGGTCATCTCCTTTTATGACTAAGACTAGAATATAATATTTTTGTGTCATAACTGATACCAAATGTTCTTGACATCCGAAGTTATACCATTGTAATACGAATATTTCAACAACAAAACAGTTTTAATTAAATACTCGTATATATTCATACGATTGGTTTTAATCAAAAAATTTTTTAACACAGAGTATTTAGGTTCTATCTTTAAGATTGCTAGCAAATAAGTTACTTACGTGCATTTTTTCGACAAGAGTTAATATACTATTGATGGAATGTTTCATTTCAATGGCAACACAGTGGTAGATTTGATGGAATTGAATAAGTATGGTGTATGGTTTAAAAAGTTATCCATGTCTCTCCTCATAATTGAGAGATAGAGATGAACTTTTATCTAGGTGATCTGTGTCACGGTTCAGATATCTCATGTCTCTGTAAACCCGCATTGCTATGTGTGGCATTCCATATTGCAAGCAACGCTACTTGTGCTATATACCCTATTTTAATAGGTATTTAACTAAATGTAAACAAAAAAAACCGCGTCAATTAGTCATTCAGCCAATAAGATAATACCATAGCTAATTCACGTGTTTTTTTTTTGTTTACATTTAGTTAAATACCTATCCGGATAGGGTATACGCTGTAGCGCGTAGGTATACTTTAAATTATTTCAACGGGGCTCATGAATGGTTCTTTGTTAGCCAGGTATACAATGGTATTATCTGCTTTTGTTTGAGGACGCGTGCCATTTTTTGCAAGAAAAAGTTTAGCGCCACATAAAATGTTCATTGTATAATGAACTCTACCGTCTTTTTCAATAGATTCAAAATGGATTAAACGATTAAAAAAAAACCGCTCCCAGCGAACCAGGTATAAGGCGATGTGTGTGGTATTTTATCTCGTAGCTAATTTGGAATATATTGTAAAAGAAGATAGAGTTTATTATTCAATGAACATTTTACGTGGCGATAACATATTTTTTGTAAACTTTGGCACGTGTTCGCAAACAATGTCTGTTCATAAGCTCAGAACAAAGGGCATTCATGAGCCCGGTTGAAATAAATTAAAGTATACCAGCATGTTTTGTCGCTTTGTAGCGGGAATTGCTCATAGAGGCAATCATATGCTTTGAATGAGTTCCATTAATATTCAAAAGATAGTACATTACTGCAGACGCCGGGAAATAATTCGAAAAGCTTTGTATCACTATTTATACCTACTCACCCGGCAAGCCCTTTTCACGGCCAGGCATGTATAGTGCTTTTCTCAAACATGCAATGAAATAAATAAATAAAAACTCCTCAAATCAAACAAATTATCATGGCTGAATGCCGTGATGCTGTGCCACAAATGGTAGAATGAAAATTAAAAAAAAAATTACTTCCCGGCCTAGGCCTTCAATTTCGTATGAAATTCCTTTACAGTTCTCTCAAATTGTTCCGCCCGAAACGTGATACTTTGAATCAAAATCAAAATCAATTATCTTTTACATGTCAAATGGTATTCTACAATATAATATTAATAATCTTACACAATAATCATTTTAAAATTGCAGATTTTAACCAATTAGTACCTAAATGGTTAACAAACTAAATGTCACTAAATGAAAACTAAAAAAATCCAAAATTTGAAGCCTGTTCTGACGCACGGAATGACGACATTTCATTGCAAGGGAGTGTTTTTGATCGACACGAGTTGGGAATTACCTATCCGCACGTGTATCATACAACATTTTACAATGCATCATGCGAGGAAATAAAAAAATATGAATAAAAGGTGAAATTTGGAGGTCACCAAATGTTTTGACAAATAAATACTTTGAACTTTTAACTTTGAAATTTTAATTGTCACGAAATCTCATTATCGCGCAGTATGCGGGAATATTGCAAGGGCGATAAATATGCGCTATGAGGCTTTCTTTATTACCGCCCGTGGTGAGTACAAAATTTTACGTCTCTATCTGGCCAGGAAGTGGCCTTTATGGCCAGGTAACGTAAAGTTCTTTTTCTACTCCTGTACCTTTATCTGTCATTTATATAGGCTGTAGCTCAAATACAATGACACCACTAAATAATAAGTCTTCGATAAACTCTATGGCCCAAAAACGCACTGTTAAGCGTACTTTTTTGGTTCATAACATTTTTCATAAAAGCACTGTTTGACTTTTTTTTAAATCGGCCGCTTTATTGCAGTGGTGCCAACTTCATAAACAAATATTTCGAAATAAAAGTATTTATTTACGATTTAACATTTGTATATTATAATTATTTACTACAATAATAATAAATCATCATCTATTGTGTGTTAAATTACATGTTTTATAAATTCTTGGTATTATTTATAAAAATAATCAGTTCGAATTCGGTCCGGGTCCGGATTTGGTTTGGTTAGGATGGCAAGTGTAAACAAATTAAAAATAAAACAAACCATAAGCAAGAGCTGTCACATTTCCGATTTCCCACCAAAATACAGTTCAAAGTGAAAAGACGAAAGATGATAAACTATTAGTCCTAAACTATTAAGATTTTATTCGTGTTTGTGAAGACAAAGGTGTACGTTCCTTATAAAATGGTCGAAGAAATTAATAACTGCACGCCTGAAGAAATTGCGTGAGTAGCAAAAGTACGAATAGAAAACTTGCTGCCTGAAAAGTTTAACTATTCTGTAGTCTGCTATTAATTTAAAAATCGTCGTAGAAAAAGTATTGTATGCAACGGTGTATAATAACTGGTCTAAAAACGCTCGTGGCGTCTTTAATTGCGATAAACCCACGCCACTCGCCTTTTAGGACCCTTCTTATACAACAGTTGCATAAAATACTATTAATACAGTTGCGAAAAAATAAGAAAAACACAAAGTTAGAACAGTGTTAATTTTTTTTTTTTAACAACTTCATTATTTTTCAACTGTATTACAATGATGTTACAGAATTAATAATATAAAAGGTTCAAATTCCTTACTTGTTGTTTTTCTTATTTTTTCGCAACTGTATTAAAAAACGTCGTTCGATACACGTGGAAAAGTAAAAAACACTAGTGCGCAAAATACAACTTTGCGCACGATTTGCAGCTACAAAAAGTACCACTTTTTGAGCAACTGTAAAAAAAAATCATTTTCTCAAACTTGCAATGAAATGTTGACATGACTTACTTCAAAGTAAGTAAATACTTACGTATCCGGTGCGACTAGTGAAGCTGATATGTAAAGGAATTTCATACAACCTTACACACCTAGGCCTGCAAAGCAACCGTCTTTTGTTTATAAACGTCAAATTGTGACAGAACGTCTTGGCATTCATCACCAATAAAAAAAAAAGATTAGGACTAATGTTAATGTCACCGGGTAAGACGTTGCTTCAAACAAGTTAAAAAAAAGTTTGGCGCGTAAATTGAAAAAAGTTTTCTTTTCTTGTTGGCCGGATTTGTCAATAGTTCGTAATTATTTTGAAACTTTCTAATAAAAGCCTTCGATTTCGAAATGAGTTCGGACGAATATGATATGGACTTGAACTGTACGCCTCCGGAATTGCGAGCAGAAGTAGCCATGAATAATTTACTGCCCCCGAAATCAAAAGTTAGGTACATGACGGCGTATGAAAATTTCAAAAAAATTATAAGTGTCTTCTTTGTTGCAGAACCTCGTCTATATAGTTAGATATATATATTTTTTTAATTTATTTATATATATAATTATTTTACAATACATGGCCAGGCAGCGGACAAAACCCAGCAGGGTTTAACTGCCACTGCATTCACTCAATTAATATTTAGTTTATACATAGGATAACAAGCTTATAAAAATAAAGCGCACACGTTCATAAGTTCATGTAACTATAAACTAATACTTAATTTAGGGAATAAGCGGAATATTTGTTAGTAAGAAATGTGGGACACAATTATAGGTTATGATGTGACAGCACTGATAGGTATCAGAAACGTATTATTTAGTTGTACGAATAAAACAAATTGACTACTTTTTATTTCATTGCAAGTTTGAGAAAAGCACTATACAAATCTCGGCGAGAAACGGGGTTGCCGGCCGCGTATCCCTATCCGGCCTCGCATATCAACTTGGCCTGCAACCCTTTGTTTCCCGGCCTCTATAGTAATGTACTATTAATCAATATACTTTGAGAACGTGATCTGACGAAGACAATAATGCTTATACAGTGGGTGTTCCTCCCCGAAGCGGCGGAGCGCAAGGCGCTCGTGTTGCCGGGCGGCGGCCGCGTCGACTACCGCGCCGCGTGCTTCTGCCACCGCGAGCCCGTGTCCATAGGCTTCGTGTGCTCGCTGTGCCTCAGCGGTAATTTATACCACACAACTGGGAATGGATGAAAATTTCAGAAGTGCCTGATTATTTTTTGGTGATAGGAATAACCTTCCTTGGCACCAGAAAAAAGTTGCAGACTTTTCAGCTGCGGCAGTTATTTTTGAAAAATATAAAAAAAAAATCACTTACGTTTTGGGTCTAGGAAGGCGAATAAGACACTTTCCTTGATCCGTCTCATATTACAAGAAAATATCTGAAATATTCGTGGTGAACTGATACTGGCAATGATATTGACAGATGCAGCAGCTATATTTGTCATATTTTTTTTTTATTATATGATACGGATCAAGGAAAGTTTCTTATTCGCCGCCCTAAACTCACGACGTAAAAGACGTTTTTCAAAAATAATCGACGCAGCTGAAAAGTCTGATACTTTTTTCTGGTGCTAAGGAAGGTTATTCCTATCACCAAAAAAATTATCAGGCGCTTATGAAATTTTCATCCATTCCCAATTAATAAGTAGTACTTATCCTAGAGCCGCCCAAAAACCTATTAAGTATTGTACCTTATTCCAAGCCTATACAATTGAGATGGCAACATCTATTTCCACAGGCAACACTGCCTAGTTCCAAGTGACAGCTGCTATAATTCAGGTTTTCTCCCCACCTAACCACCTTTGAACCAGCAACGGCTCGACATCGGCTGCGCGCCGCGGAGCCATCTTTGGCGTTCTTTTTCTTGCAGAGGCAACACGTAGTACTAACTTCGGCAGTACTACATATAATATGCTTATAAAACGGAAAATTCCTTGCAATTTTCTGTTGAAATGTTCCATGATAGTGACAAAATTGGTAGTAATCAACGAAATGAAGGTGCAGGATTGTGCTCCGCTAACAAAGGCTCGCGAGTAGCATTTCTGCCATTCAAAATTAGAACAACGTTGTAATCGGTTTTTTTTGGTCTGATTTTAAAACAATATACTACTCTATTTCGTGTTGTAGTGGATTCAAATTCCATTGCCATTTTTCTAACGTGAACTAAAGTGAGCCTTTCCACTTATCGTTAGAACAAAGGCCAAAGGTAAATCGCCAGTAACTGGCCACGTTATACTAAATTGAATTCTATTATAGGTGAACAGAGTCTGTTTTTAGTATGAGGGTAAGGGTGGCCAATAATTAAAACCTTATACTAAAATGAATTCTATTGTAGGTGAATAGAGTTCATTACAAGCTTTATATTAACTTGCACTGTTCGTATGTAAGTATGTAAATATGAAAGTATGTAAGTTGTCCGTCAAAATTTGCAATCCATTTTTCAGTCACTTCCTGTTATCCAATTGAGCTGAAATTTTGCAAGCATATGTATATTGCATGACAATGCAATATTATGATGACTTGGAGCTGATCTGATGCTGGAGCTGGAAGGTGGCCATAGGAACTCCGCAATAAAACGACACAACCCCATCGAGTTTGGGCTCGTTAGAATCGTCTCAATGAGTACTTGATGATGGTATGCAGAAAAGTACAGTCGGCAGTAAAAGCTTGTACCAAAAATGAAATTTTTGACAGAAATTTATTTTTAGTATGAGGTTGACAGTTACTGGCGATTTACCCTATTTAAACAATTACATTGTGCGGCAAAAATTATTCATCACATTAATTTGTAATTGAATTATGAACTCTATCGGCATTATATCAACTTCATAACGTCACACATGAATCTTAATTTGTATGTAGTATGAATGACATTCGATAATCATTTTCAATTGCCGTTCTGAAAAAGTTAAGAAAATGAAGTACAGTAATTTAAGTTATTTTCTTTCAGTGTTCTGCAAATTCAGCCCGATATGTACAACTTGCCAGTAAGTATTTACAATTTTTATGTACGGCGTAAGTGCCCACTGAAAGTGCAGCGTTCGGCGAGGCGGCCACCATTTTGTATGTGTTGACCATGATCATAAACGCCACTCGCTCCGCTGCGCGCCCCGCTCCGAACTAGAATGGGCAATCAGAGGGCCTACCGCGAACGGCATTCGAAGTTTTCCCTCTCTGTCGCACTTAAGTACGAACTTGCAAGTATGACAGAGAGATAAAACTTCGAATGCCTTTCGCGGTAGGCCCTCAGGCCTCTTAGAGGTTTATATCGTTTTCGTCATCGTTCATCATCATCCTCCTAGCGTTATTCCTGGTTGTGCCCCTAAAGGAGCCCGGGGTCCGCTTTGTCACCTTATCCCAAGATTTGGCATATATAGGAACTAGTTTTACGAAAGTGACTGCCATCTGACCTTCCAACCCGGAGGGAAAACTAGACCTTATTGGGATTAGACCGGTTTCCTCACGATGTTTTCCTTCACCGAAAAGCTAACGGTAAATATTCCGTACATACGTTCCGAAAAACTCATTGGTACGAGCCGGGATTCGAACCCACGACCGCCGCTTGACAGCCGTATGCCTGAACCACTAGGCTACCGTAGTTTTCGTCATCGTTCAATGTTTAAAAATGTATTACTGAGGGTCAATCAACAATTTTTTGTTATTCGTTGCCATAGTTACGTCCCCTGGGTCACTCCTTAAAACTATTGATTTTATGGGGATTAAATCCATTAAACACGTGTTTTTATTATATTGCTAAACCATTCCATGGGGCATCTCCTTAGTATGATTGAAGTCCAATTTGCAGTATGTTTCTAATAAACTGTCACTATTGTCTCCTGGCTTACCGGGACAGAATAACAACAAGAAAACCGGCCAAGTGCGAGTTGGACTCGCGCACGAAGGGTTCCGTACCACTATCTAAAAAAACGGCAAAACAATCACGTTTGTTGTATGGGAGCCCCCCTTAAAAAAATATTTGATTTTGTTTTTAGTATTTGTTGTTATAGCGGCAACAGAAATACATAAGCTGTGAAAATTTAAACTCTCTACCTATCACGGTTCTTGAGATACAGCCTGGTGACAGACAGACGGACGGACGGACAGCGGAGTCGTAGTAATACGGTTCCGTTTTACTCTTTGAGTACGGAACCCTAAAAATGGTGATGATGTTGGGACTACAGTATAGGGTTCTTCGAGAAAGGGTCGGAAACGCGCATGCGAGTCCCCTGAAGTTGCAAGCGTCCATAGGCTACGGTAACCGCTTAATTTAATGTGGTTTAAAAAAAATTGGTTGGCTATAAAGTCGGTTTACGGACGATAATTTTACGTGATAACGTCATAAAGCCGAACGCTCGGCTCAGGCGGAACTGGACAATGAGTCATACTTGAGTCGCTTAATTTCAAACCCGGGTAAATCCATCTGTCAAATCATGCGTTTTGCTATTAAGAAAAGGTGATAAGGTATATATTTGCTGATAGGGTCGAATGGATTTATCCGATTTTGAATTTAAGCGACACACTTTTTCGTGCGTGCTGCCGGTGTTCATCGATTTATAAGACGTTATCACGACAAAAATACTTGATATGTAATGAAATATCTCTTTATTATTTCTTTTCAGTACCGTATTCAAGATCGGAGGGCCTCCTATCAAGCCTAAAAAGAAGAAGTTGAAGCTCTAAGTTAGGTAATAAAGTAATAATACTCTTTTTCTATTAGAATTAAGTCATTTATGTAAATATCCTGTCAAATAAAACTCATTCTGTAATCAGCTTATTTATTACACAGCCCGAAATCTAAGACTATATCTATACTTAAATTATAAAGAGAACAAATCTGCAAGGTGAGCTTTGTATGAATTTTGGTGTGTTGTGTTGTGTACAATGGGGCTAGCAAGCTATCACATTTTTCCATATCTAAACCTACAATCGCTAGAAGTGTCACTGAAATTGAAATGTAATGCGCTCTGCCTTACCCCTTTTGGTAATAAAGTTTATCTGTGGCGGAGCGCCCATACAAGCATATAGTTATATACTCTAAACTCTTTCATATCATTTTTGTTCCGGGTTGCCCATCGAAAATTTTCACGCGCCGCCTCAGGAGGCTATGCATGTATGAAACACTGACGCGGTCTGTGGTGGTGGTCATTACTCATTGGTCAATAGTAAACTTGACAGTAATTGTCAAATTTAATACTATAGGCCGCCAGCCCGCCACCGCAGAGCGCGCCAGTCTGTGAGAGGCTTTATTCGACCACGACAGGTTTGGGAAAGGGGATATCTGTCATTTTATACATATCGCTACATCATCATCATATCAGCCGAAAGACGTCCACTACTGGACATAGGCCTCCCCCAAAGAGTGCCACAATGGCCGGTCCTGCGCCACCCGCATCCAGCGGATTCCCGCGACCTTTACCAGGTCATCAGTCCACCTTGTCACTACATAGTAAAAAAACAGAGTCGCATCCCGCTGTCTGTCTGTCCCTATGTATGCTTCGATCTGTAAAACTACGCAACGGATTTTGATGCGGTTTTTTTTAAATAGATAGAGTGATTCAAGAGGAAGGTTTATATGTGTGTCGGCGGCCGATCGTAAAATCCGGCAGATCACGAAATTCCTAGGCATATCGTGAAACGCCGCCATTTCATGATTTGGCTAAATGACATACGCCATATCGTTCAAAACTTAACGTTTGACGATTTGTCTAATGACGTTTAGGCAGATCATGAAATTCCTAGGCATATCATGAAAGGCCGCCATTTCATGATCTGGCTAAGTAACACCCACCAGTGACGTTTAGGCAGGTTTAGGTAAATCTCAAATTATATAATTCATACATACTTTTGGCGTCAGTTATGGCAAAACAGTCACCTCATTTCCCAAACTTATCGTAGTCGAGTAATAAAAAGCGTAGCTAGGCAGCTAGGATCTAGATCGCTAAAAACATGATAATGCCACCGAAAAACAGATAGCGTATCGCTTTCAAAAGCCACCGATATTTGGCAATTACTATTTATGGCAATAATATGACTCGTTATCTTGCAATCGAAAATGCATCATTTGTAATCAGTCTTGTAGCGCATACACAATTTATTTTATCTTGGAAAATACACTTTAAGAATGAGCCTTTTATTTGGGTCGTAGGTATTTTATGTGGGTGTACTAAAACAATGAAATTATAGCATCAAGAAATCTATTGTGTAAAATATTTTTGCCTATAATACAGTAATAATATTGTTTAAATATTTATTTGTACATCCAGTTATCGCGTGACATTTAAGTGAGTAAATTCAGTTTTATTGATGTCAAATACAAGTAAAATATATTGACTTTGCAGAAAATTTTAATACAATATCAATATAATTGATAGATATTTCAATTTAAAGTGCGTTAAAAAGTAATTAAAACTTTTTCAGCAATAACAAATGGCCACGTGATTATACCAATATTTCTGCAAAAAAATTAACACTATTAATTATTTAAATAACTTGATGAGCTAGACCAGTATATTTGAACTTGTGGATCGCGTCCCCCCAATGGTGAGGGGGGGGGGGCAAAAGGGTCGCAGCTACTTGCATTTTAAAAGTTAAAGTGATGTGAGGATTTGGTTCAAAAACACTGAGCTAGACTGTTACTGTAGGTATATAAATAATGCGAAAAATCTCTTTACTATAGGTACATTTAAACATTTCATAATATACATTTAAATAGGGAACATTACGCAAAACTCTTCGTAGGTGGCGACACTAGCAGCGTTGACATTGTATCTTGTTCCCCCTTGCGGTATTGTATACGCAATCATCCTTGTCACTCATTTGACAATCAATTGTGCATGTGTGTGTGAATCCCTATATTCCTATACTGGTTTACTATTAGTGGTAGTGCTGCCTCTGGCGGCAGAACACTGCAGTAATGTTCCCTATTGACTTGCGTCTATCACGAAGTGTCAACGTGACGTGCCGCACCGTGGGGATTAAGATTCCCCTTACAAAAAAAAATCAGTACAGATTATGCAAAGTTGAGTGAACTCGAGTGTCATTGGTTTGTTAACTTAAATATTGTTTATTGTGTTGAATTTGGACAATGGCGCGTGAGAAAGATCCAATATGGTCATACTTTAATTGCACTTATATACTGGTGATAGTTATCAAGATGCGTAATTATCTTGATAATTTCAAACCCTGGTATCTAATGATATAATCTGTCTGAATACATTGACGCGCGTTTCTAATCGAAATTGATAATTGTAATCAAGTAATTAAGTCCAATTGCTTGTGCCATGTTTAGACTAACTAGCGACTTTAAGTACTAGTAGTTACCTAGTAAGCCTAGGCAAAGTCCTTTTTCCGAGGGAACGATATATTTTTTGTTGGGGTTGGTTTTTTGGAAAGTTCAGACCAAACAAAAAATTTGCGTTTTTGCTGTTAGGTACGGTTGATTTTTCTCAAACATACGTTGACAAATCGTGGCAGAACTCATGTTCATTCGCTTAGTTTAAATAACTTGTCAAAGAGTGCGGGCAACTAATTCCAAACTGATTTAAATTCAACACGGTTGGTCCAATGGACCCCTGTATCTTACCATGACCAAACCATGACCTAGTAATTCAATAATTTCTAAAAGCCTAAGTATCCTTAAGTTTAAACTTACATCCTACACTTGAGTCGCTGCAGAAACCAGCAATTCGGAAAACACTTCATACTGTCAATCCGATCAAACTAGATTTGATCTTACATGTTAGACCCTCCAGTTTAGTGTCAATTCGAACAAACACTTATAAAGTATGTTCCAAGATTAGTCCACACAATTTATACGCTTAACCTCAGATTCCTGTTTAGTCGAATCCGACCTTAGTCAATACGGACCAGCAAACTGGTAATATATAATACACGATAACACGATGATTCTTAATCGGTGATCAGGAGTAAAATTTTCTAATTCTGTAATTGATACCAAACACGATTAGCTCGAAAGTTACCTAAAACAAACGTTCTTTTTTTTCATAATAAAACTTAATAAGAAATTACTTTATAATTCACAATCATTGTCACCCTAACGTTAGTTTGCGAAAATTTGACGTATGGTGTATTTGACGTATCTACTTAACTTCAAGAAATGTACCGCGTAGACCTGGCTTTTAGTGGAGCGCAGTTGTAAAAAGGTCTTAAAAGACTGGGAATACTGCTTTAGCTATTTATATACTTGGTGTGCTAAGACGGCTCTAACTTATCTACTTTGTCGAGTATCTGAAAAGCACTGTCAATCTCTTCCTCGGGAGACTTGGGTTCGCTCGGGCTCCTCTGGAGGCTCGGGGACTCCAACTTGGCGGGCATGTTGACGTGATACTCCAGTGACTTGGGCTTTTCCACTGGAGTTTCCTGTAATGTTTCAGCCCTATTATAGTTTCATCATTCATCAGACTTTAGGTACAGTCGGCCAAGAAAGTGGTCTACCAGTTTTAAAAAAGTTTCTGTGAGATCTCATTGTCGCTAAAGTTACTGTCATAATTGTATTGCAAGTGGAAATCGACCTTGTTGTTGCATGACGTGGTAGACCACATTTTTGGCCGACTGTGACAATTTGACAATGTTCCATGGATATTTCCTGGATAAAAAACATCTTTATGTCCTTTCCGGGGTCTAAACCGATCTCCATACCGAAATTAATCTAAATCGGTTCAGTGGTATAAGCGTCGAAGCAAGGCTTTTAAGTTAAACATGCCAACATCCATTGGAGATGTGTCCATAAGGCGCATCCGTACATCCGAGCAGTAGTCCGTCGGGTGATTCCGACCGTATGGATAGACAAATTCACCAGGTTTAAAAGAATACGGGGTATATCCATTCTATCACTTGATGTACCCGACGGTCGGTTACACCAAGTTGGAAGTAAGGAGGAACTTAGCATTGGCTACGTATGTGTTCAAGGTGTTACGCGATATGTTACATAATCCCGGCGTGCTAGAGTCGCTGGCGCTAGTGGCTCCGTGCGGGCCGCGGCGGCGCGCACCAATTTAATCTGCTCGCTAACGCGCCCATAAACATACTTAACCAGCTTTCAACTAAATTGGACTTATTTAATTGCACTCTGACTGAGTTTACAAGAAGCCCATGCAGACAATTATGTTTTTCTTAAATATCTGTATGTTGTGTTGTTTGTGTGTTGCTTTATTGATGTTTTATTTTTTGTGTTAATCTTAATCTCTTATTGTTCTACATATCACGTGTTGGACTAGTCTGTAAGCGATATGTATATTTTTGCAAATCAAAAAAAAAAAAGTTGCAGGCCGCACGGTGTTTGGCAAAACTATCTCCCTATATCGCTCTATCTTATAGCTTCGTAGTTCGTACCTACCGCCCATGCCGTCCGCCTCGCTGGAGCGTGGGGATGCGGATAGTGTGATTAGTGTGTTTTAGTGTCCTTACCTCTCTATAAAGATCTTTAGCAACGCTGTGCCTCTTCTTATTCGCCTGTTTCATCCGGCCCGACCTCGAAATGGACCATTTCCTCCGATCCTCAGCGGCCGCTACATCGACTCTCTCATTTCCTTCTTCTTCTATCTTGGGGTTTTTCCGTTTCTCGGATTGGAAGAACGATATTAACTTGTCCATTGCTAGTGGCAACGCATGTTCTGAAAATAAAATATCACGAAACATTTAATTTTGACAGAAACTATGTTTTTTTTTTGAAGTCGATACTTCTTTGCTCGCGTTCTTGTATAGGGGTGCAGTTCAAAATGGTGGCGGACATGAAAATAATGCTGAAATGACCGCCATTTTCAATGTATCGCGAGTCAAATGAGCTACGTCAGTCAATGTTGCCATATATACCGATTTATCTGTACTTATATAGATTTTAGAGAGTTAATTCAGATATATTAGGGTTCCATAGCGAACAAAGAAGTATCCACTTAAACTTAATTAACGGTTGTATCTCCGACACAACCCGCTTCTTTTTTTCTCTATGTTTTACCGGCACAGGCCGATCACGCGCCTGTCGTGGATAGGGTAATACAAACGCATAATCTTGCAATGTAGTAGGCAGTGTATCTGTGTTATCAGGGTTAAATTTAGACCTACCTAATTAGAGTAATTAGGTTTTTATTCGATCGAAATGATTAACCAATTGATGCTTCATAGCATGTAAGCTTTAATAACGTGAAGCGTTCATGTCCTAGCGACGCGGACTGGTCGGTAAGCGAGTTAAGCACGTAGGCCACAGACAGTTCTGGAGTGGGTGACTGCTTTGAGTGGTAGACTTCCGCCGTCTATGAACTCAATGAAAAAGCTCCTATCAATGGGGGTGAGAGGTCTAAGGGCTATGTACATATATAATGTAAAGAATTGTACAGAAACCTACACCCGATTACTATCCAGATGGTGCCCTAAAACAAATTTAAAGCCAACGTTAAATATCGCGCATAAAATTTCCTTAATTCTGTTAGCATCATATCAGCCGAAAGACGTCCACTGCTGGACATAGGCCTCCCCCAAAGAGCGCCACAGTGACCAGTTCTGCGCTACGCGCATACAGCGGACTCCTGCGACCTTTACCAGGTCATCAGTCCACCTACCCACGCTTCGCCTTCCGGTACGTGGTCGCCACTCGAGAACCTTTCCGCCTCAATAGCCATTATCTGTTCTATGTTCAATGTGCCCCGCCCACTGCCACTTAAGTTTAGCGATTCAAAATGAATTGTTGGCCCTAAATTTGGAGGATCTCGACTTTACGAGTATGTAAGCAGTAGACATGGTGATCCTCTGGTTTATTCGCCCATGTCCATATATTGTAACTATAAAATATTAAATATTGTAATACTTGGTGATATTGCCGTACCAGTGTCTGGCACGGTATCTTAGATTAAAATGCTAATCATTATTGGATTTTTGTGGTAAAACAATGAGACGACCTTAGGTAAAATTGTCGGTTAATTAATATCTAATTTATTCCTCAGAAGTTGTTTTATTCATAGATAAATTATAATACGGTTTACCACAAATCTCGAACTATTTTATACTTCACATGTAGGACTCAGCTGTGTTTTGAGGTAACGAGTGCGTATTATTAGATTGCCCAATTAGAAATGAAATTATTATCAAAAGAACGAAAAAGAACCGTTTTCGTTCCCATACAAACAATACCGGTTTCCGATCCCTAGCAGCAAATAATTTCTCCACGAACACGAAATCAAGCATCTAGCTTGATTTCGAGTCCAGTGAATTTCAACCTATACCTAGGTCACGACCCCCTGGGGGGTCGAGTAGCCATTTGAAGGGAGTCCCAACTGACGTGACGTAAGAGAGAGATTTGTTGGATACTAATTTATAAAATAAAAAAGGGGGTCACGAAATATTATTTTCATACCTTTAGTCGCGCTAAAAATGGTTGAAAAACACTGATCTGAACAGTATATTTAAAATAGATAATTTAATATACTCACATTAAAACTTCAACTTGAAGAATTGCGTCTAAGCACTTATCTAGGCTTTAGCACTAATTCACATTCATTACCTGAATGATTGCTATCAATCGACTTTGATTACAATCACTACTTAATCAGAGAACTTAAACACCGATAAGAGCGCGACAACCGCACACACCGGGACCTAGCGTTGCATTGTGTTTTACAGCTGAGTTGTATTTACCGAGAGCCTATCTGATAAGATTATATATTATATCGATGATAATGAGCCTGTATGGGTTATCAGCGCGATCATTATATCGGGTTTTTGCAAAGATATCGGGTTAGGAAATGTGGTAATTATTATATTGCAACAGTGTGTTTCGTGCTATTTCTACATCTACAATAAAACAACGTACCTAACCGAAAGTGTTTGTAAACCATACATTCGGTGATAAACATTGTTTATAAATACTGTTTCAGAAAAAATCCAATTGAATGGCTCTATACTTCACCTACCGAAGTTTATGTATCCCATTCAGCTGCGGTAGTGGGTACTGTAACACTTGTTAACCCAGTACAATTTATAACCTTTGTAAAAATTTTACGAAACTTTACTTTTTTTGACACATGTTTAGATTACGATTGTACTTGGACGACATCTAAACATGTGTCACCATAAATTGGAATCGAACTGTGATGAAATCAATTACCTATTTATAATTATCATGTTTTTATATATACCACACTGGTGGCAAACAAGCTTACGGCCCGCCTGATGGTAAGCTGTCACCGTATCCTATGGACGCCAGCAACTCCAGGGATGTCACATGCTCGTTCTATGTTGAATTTATACAGTGCATACTCATTTCTTAAAGAACCCCATAGTTTAGTCCAGTGTTTTTAAACCTTTTCATGGCGCGAACTCCCTAGTGTAAGAAAATACTTCGCGAGAGTGACTCACTCGTCTGCGTAGTTCTTAAATTGTATTTTCTATTATACAAATAAAAAATCCCTACATGTTTTAAATAACAAAATTCATGCAGTCGCGACCTCCTTTAAGAAGCTTCGGGACCCCCCTGGGGGTCGCGACCCACAGGTTGAAAAACACTGCTTTAGTCCCTCGGGAGAACCTCGCCAGGGAGCTTATTCCACAACCGGAGCGTTCGAGGAAGGAAATTTCTCTGAAACCGTGCCCTCCCTTGTTATAAGAGGGTGTATAAAAATCATGATGGCTCACAATACGCCGTGCGGCGCCCGGGCCGACGCCAGAACACAATAGTCCGACTAAACAAATTGTTCATCGTAATTTTGACGGGTGCTGTTTGACGGCCGATACGAACACACGGTTGGCATGGGTGAATGTATGGAAAACTCGGTAGGTAACCGACCGCTGGCCGGCGCACAGGCAGGACTCGACTCGGTGTACTGTGGATCATTATTCAAATACGTTCAGTCACCATAAAATATGTTTAAATTTTCTTGGACGTCCAAATTACTTCCATCACACGTCCGTGCTCCACGTTTGGGTCACTATGAAGCGACCAGGTACGCACTCGGATTACTACAATATACATTATAGAATGCTATTTCATATCTAACTAGAATATGCATTGATAAATCAGAATTGTCTTTACAAGCCTTTTATCGAATGCAGTAGGAATAATTATAGTACGTGATTTGAGTGCGTACCTGGTCAGCTGTCACTGGACTGTGAACATGTTAAACAGCGTTGGCGTTTTATGCGCCATCTAGTGAAAAAAAAACAAACGGATCACACGGTCAGAAAGTTTTACAATTGTCTAACGTAACATATGAATAGCCCTTAATTTTATGCCGTGCAGCGCGCCATGTACTTTGCTGTTAAAAACACGGAATCAGACTTCGATATTTTTTCCCACGCTAAAGATTTCGTGTGTATAAGTTTAATTTTAGGCACCGCCCAATGTGCAACAGAATGCATACTCGACTTCCACGGAATTTAGTTCTTTCGTAACACAATTAAGGTAACGGGCCACAAGTTCGTGCTAGTACGTGATTTCGTTAGTTTTGTTTCTGACGCATATAATAAGCAATCCGAATATGTTTTATTTAAAATATACATTTGTAAAAAATATCTATCATTTAATCTTGCCAAAAAATCTAATTCTAACATTTTAACGACTATACTAATAGAAATATAACGCTGAAAACTCTCAGTCGGCTGAGAACAGCTGTGCGGTATGCGCGAACTTGTTGTAGACGTAAGGTGCTCGCTCCGACTTCTTAAGGGAATTGAAAGGCAAACGGAAGTCTATTTGAAAAAAATCTTTGAACAGTGATTTGTGGAGTTCCTTAACAGTTGATTTAATAAGAAATAATTGTATATTTAGGTATAGGAGTCCCTTAAAATCGCAATAAATGGACTCACGAACTAGCGGTCATTATTTTTTTCATGTGGTATTTCGTGTTACTACCGAATCAAGGACTTTCTAGATACATCCTTGTATCTTTTGTATTTAAATAATACTTGAGAAATTGTAAATGTAAATCTAAAAAACAGATAATGTATTTAATGAGGTTTTCCAAGAGCTAAATTCGGTATATGTTTTGTTCACTAGAATTCCCGTAAAACGAGGTTGAACGTGACCTACATTTACAATTTTAAGGTGAATTCGCATATTTACTTGCAGCATATTTTTTTTTATTGCTCGATTTCTGTCCGGTATATTTATGTTTATATATTACATGTAGGTTAGTTAATGGTTATTGAACATAATTTAAATGTGATCTAAATTATTAATTGCGGGAATATCCCAGAACTAGTAACACGAAACAAGGCACTACCACTTTTAATACTTTTTCCCAAGTTCGTGACAGAGAAATCTATAGTGGTAGGTAAACACAGATCAATCCTAGTAGTAGATAAGGTCTGGGAAATGTGTACCCTCGTCTGCTATTTGATATTCTTCTTGAAGAGGTAACATGTACTTCGATAAAATGGAATATTGTTGCCTGGCTACTGGGTATTAATTATTTTTGCGGGATAAATAAAACAGTATAAGATTGTTCTTTAAAAAGTGTGACCCATACAACCTTGACTATATAATCAATACATCTAACTAGGTAGATACATTTTACAATTATTAAAGACTCTTAAGAGTGAAAGGTAACTTTATACTCTATTAAACAGAAGAGCGTTTACAGATATGTGTCACTTCCCAAAGGCTGTATAGATATTTATCTCAAGTAAACAGTTTTGGTTAATATAAATAGATAACCTATGTGTGACATACTTTCGAAAGGGTGACCCTGTACTATTGGATAAGTTATTTAAATTGAAATTGAAATTGAAATTTATTGCGTATAATGAATTCAGGTTACAATTGCAGATATAGTTACATAAAGAAAGTTTCACTGAACTCTACCTTTGCAGGTGATCACGCTTATCTTAATAATTAATAGTATTACGTTTCATTAAAATGTCAACAATATTGTATACAACTTTTACCACTAATGTTAAATAATTAAACATACATTAATTGCATAATACAAAATTATTTAAGTTCCATGTATTCCTTTAAACTATAGAAACATTTATCTAAAATCCATGACTTAACTGCATTTTTAAATTTATTCATGTCTAATAATTTGAGATTGTCAGGTAACTTATTAAAAATGTCAATACACATAATAAAACAATTTTTTGAAGTAAGTTTCATAAACAAATCCTGGAAAAACAACAAAAATCACGGTATTTTAAATTTACCAGAGTTTTACCCAGGCCTTCTATTGAATTATGTCAATATTCATGATATTACCTACCTCTTCGATAATCTTGTTCAATACCAAATAACAAATGAGGGTGTATATGCATAAATAAAACGTATCTCCTACTATCAGGTACTCGAAAACTTTATGCCGAAACAGGGGCCACGAACTCACAAACTTAGGAGCAGAGCCAAATTTTATCACGAAATGGGGTTCAAATAAGAGGTTTACAAATAAATTTATAAAAAATACATATTGAAACTAAAACTATATAATTCTTTCATTAAATAATAGCCAAGATATCAATATTCATCACACAAAAGATTTCAAAGCGATATCATGTTCAGTAAAGTCTTAAAAAAAATACGAACTCATAAGAGGCTTAACATGCCGAAACAGTGGACGTTTACCTTAGTCGTTTTTTTTTGTCTTATACAATTTTAGAACAAATTAAATGCAACTCGAACAGAGAACGTAAAAAAAATATTCAAAATTAACTGAACAAATTTTTGTATGTTGAGCAACACGTTTCATAGTGGTATTAATCTTGGGTAGAAACTAAAAGGAAACAAAGACACTCAATAAAATATTTATAATTGGTTTAAAATGTACACAATAGACAAAATATTAAAAGCGTCGTATTTACAAACTTGTCGAGTTAGAAATTAAAATATAATCTAGCAAAACTAGGCGAACACGTATTGAACAATATATGACTTAAATCAGTGTTTTTCAACTTTTTCATGGTCGGGGTCGCACCCCTTAGATTAGTAAAACATTTCGCGAACCCCCACTCTTCGTTGTTTTTAACTTGCCTGTATTTTTCACAAGTGTCGAATCATTTCATAATTTTAATTCAAAATTACAGCTGAATCCCATATCAAGAGGCTTCGCGACCCCTGGGGGTCGCAACCCACAGGTTGAAAAACACTCCTACTCTCATGCCATTGCGAATTAGTCAGAAAAAATCGTATGTAATGATCGAATTTGTCATTAATCTTTTAATTAAAACGAAACTAGGAATAATGACAATGAATTCCTAAACGCTAATGACTTATAGTCTTATTCATAAACGTTATCGTACCCATTTTAGATAAAATGCCGTTAAATTCGTTTGTCTCACTCACTTTGGCATGTGTTTGTGAAACAGAGACTAAACAAATTTTAGCTAACAGAGGTTTCTTAAGTTTTATGAATACGGGGGTTGACTTTTACTAGATGTATTTAATTAAACCCTTTCTACACGACGCAAATATAACATGCAACAAGTTGTATCGTGTGAGTTATATTTGAGAATCTTGAGATTATTTGAATTGGCCGAATTGCATCAAAATAATCCATTCAAAAAGCAACTCTAACGTCCAAGGTAGAAGATTACAATTGCAGCATTATAAAAGTCAGCCATATTAAATAATCTCAACCATACATCGCACCTATCATACAAAAGCTACCATACTGGCAAGAAAGTAAACTTTACTCACAACATTTTGATTTTAAATGATTTTTCATTCTTTTGTACAGAGTGTTACTATTGTATGACTGCGGTTAAGACCAAAATTACCAAGTTTTTTTTTACTATTTCATTTATTTCTATCTAGCCTAGCTACTGAGCACCTATTAGGCGTAGGTATATTCTATATCGTGAATGTTTAATCTAAATTCAATTCAATTCGAATGTCCACAAGTATGTATTTAGAAATAAAAATAAAAACAAAACTTACATTTCGATTAAAAACCAAGTCTACAATCGGTTATAGAAAAAAAACTCACTAAATATTTACAGTACAAAAATTATTTAATAGGCAGTAAATCATTAAACAAAGGTCCAAGGATTTGGAATAGCTGAAAATTTTTACATAGGTATATTTACTAGTACTATATACTATCAAACTATTTCATTCGTGATCCACCTTATTGTATATTCTTCGACTTTATAAAACTCAATACTGACCCTCAATAGTATTTTTCACAATCGTGTTATAATAGAGAGCTTTTTAGTCGAGTACCGTGTTTAGGCCACGAAGCTTGCTGAGTGGCCTAAGTAAGGTACGAGATTAAAAAGCTTGATTATAACACTATTGTGAACAATACTTTTTGTACGAGTTCATTAAAATTAATTTTCTACGAGTCAACTGAACTAATTAAACAAACTCGATACTGTTGAAACGAAGTGCAGCTCATCGCTCGTACGCTTGTTGATATCTTAAAAGACATCAACGAGCGTACGACATCAAAGCGATTCTATTGGTCCAATTCATTACAGTTCAGTAAAGCAGCCACGTTATTGGTCGAATTTATTTTAGTTGTCTGGAGCGTATCGAAAAGTAGTTATTTCGATTGTTTCGACAGTAACATGGACTACAACTATGAAAAGAGTGACGTTGCAGTATTCTCTATGAAATCTTAATACACATATTTTAATCGTCGAGTACAAAAAACATATTCGGATCTTGTGCCGCCCACCATACAAAAAATTGTTCAGTCCTTGAAATAAACTATTCAGGAAATAGAGTTGAATTTATTTTGTTATAAAATTGAATTAATCAAAATAAATACGACTGCAATGGATGAAAATTTTAGAAGTGCCTGATTTTTTTTTGGTGATAGGAATAACCTTCCTTAGCTCCAGAAAAAAGTTGCAGACTTTTCTGCTGCGTCAATTATTTTTGAAAAATATAAACAGTTTCCTCACTTACGTTTTGGGTTTAGCACGGCGAATGAGACACTTTCCTTGATTCGTCTCTAATATACCAAAAAATATTTTTAATATCTGACCCTGGCAATGACAAATATAGCTGCTGCAGCTGTCAATATCATTGCCAGTGTCAGTTTACCACGGATTTTTAAGATGTTTTTTTTTGTAATATGAGATGGATCAAGCAAAGTGTCTTATTCGCCGTCCTAAACCCAAAACCTAAGTGAGGAAACTGTTTATATTACTCAAAAATAATTGACGCAGCTGAAAATTCTGCAACTTTTTTCTGATGCTAAGGAAGGTTATTCCTATCACCAAAAAAATAATCAGGCACTTCTAAAATTTTCATCCATTCCCAATTTGTTACCAGTGACAACAGCTGAGATTTTTTTATCTTTTACCAGTGGGATCTAATGGTAATAGCAATTGATGGTAATTACTGGGATTTTTTCCCCAGTAATTACCACCGAGTACTTTAGTGATAAAAGATGGGAGAATAATCCCAGCTGTTACCACTGGTAACAAATTGGTGGTAACAGATAGGAATAACCCATTCTGCTGCACATTGGGAGGCACTAGGTTAACCCAAGTAATTTATAACTAATTCAGGTTCAGTATGTGTTATTTCCGATCAAAAATGCATTTTGGGGTAATAATTTGACAAGACAATCGTTAATTTCCCATGTTATGATGACAGTTGTTACAGAACTATCAACGCTGTCATCATACGGTGACTAAAGGTGAAGACATTAACCATTCCAGCCAAGCATTTTTATGTAGCAGCATTTTTCCGATTTGTTGCGAAAATCGCTCGTAGTGGCAAGACTCCTATCTGGGTTATGAAACTCATAGATCTTAAATGGGTTAAGAATTGCAGGTTATCGCGATTTAAACCTACCAAGTTGAATCATGAATCAAATTGTTTGTAACGAACTATTTACATTAATACTAACAATTACACGGTTAAACTCACGTATTAAATGGGCGATATGAGATGCGACATGTTTCGAACTCATCGAGAGTTCTTGAGCAGGGTGTTTTCGCGGTAGTGTCGCTTCAAGCACTGCCCGTTCGCGATTCGTGCGGGAGTCCGCTGGATGCGCCACCCGCATCCAGCGGACTCCCGCGACCTTTACCAGGTCATCAGCCCACCTTGTGGGGGGCCTACCCACGCCGCGCAAGCCGGTACGTGGTCGCCACTCGACAACCTTTCCGCCCCAACGGCCATCGGTTCTACGTGCAATGTGACCCGCCCACTGCCACTTAAGTTTAGCGATTCGGAGGGCGCGATTTAATACTTATGTTTAACGGTGTAAATATTATGTAGTATTATTTTAAACATGTCTCAAGAAAGTGTAAAATCAAATATGTACATAACCTCTTCCTATTTACTTCGATTCATCCCAAGGCACTCCGATCGTTTGTGTTTACTTTAGGGCATTTTCAATAATTCGTGCACCCAATTAGCGTGAGTTGTTAAATAAAAATTAACTCAGTGTCAGTTTTGTAACGACAATTAAGTATTTAGTTTGTATAAAAATTTACTTTTTCTTTTCAATATATAAATCATATGCATATAGACCTTATTTAAATGCGAAAAAAGTTCAGTTTGACATCATTTGTATGCTTAACTTTCGTTACAAAACTGACACTGAGTTAATTTTTATTTAACAACTCACGCTAATTGGGTGCACGAATTATTGAAAATGCCCTTTAGTTAGACGACTTTTTATCACGATAATTTTTGTTGTAAACTATCTAGGGTAAATCGCCATTAACTGGCCACTGTTCAATAACTGGCCAAGTTATATTAAATTCTATTTTAGGTGAATATTTTTAGTATGAGGTGGCTAGTTATTGAACGGTGGCCAGTTACTGGCGATTTACCCTATGCGGAACACATACTGTTTCAATTTAAAGTAAGTTTAAAAAGTATCTTTAAGTTTTACGATGTTGCATTACTCCATTTCAACTAGACTTTTTACAAAATGCCAACAGTATGACCCTTAAGCCTCATATCTCGTCACGCGCGGCGTCCCGCGGCGCGTCAGGCTGTATGAAAATTCTCAAGCTTGTATGAACCCTCTGTTATCTTATTGCCTCCTCCGCTTAACACTTCGCACGGCTCTCCGCGTGTCCTTACAAGTCATAAATTATCTAAAATGTCCTTTGCAACCCTTTCTAACTACTATCTACAATCCGGACTTATTTATTTTGAGAGAAATTATATTTTAGGCAAATAGTAGTAGTCTACTCAAAATAACGAAATTATAATTCATAGTTACCTAATCAATGTTAGTTTGGGTTGATTTGATGTCCAAGTCAGAAACTTCGTCGCTAATCCCTAATAGGTCACCCTTCAAAATCTACAAAAGATTTTTTTAGGGAGTCGAAAGAAGTTCTAGTTTAATTACTAAATAACCCAGTCAAGTAAGAGAAAAGAAAAAAAAGTTTTGTCATATATTTCGAAATAATCGAAAAACTGAAAAAGTTCTCTTTCAACTCTTAGGATTTTATTTATATACAATATATTATTTTTAAGCTAAGTTTCTAAATCCGGGTTTTATATCCATCAATTTGTTTAATTTGAATCGTCGTAGAATTATCAAACAAAGATCTAGCGCACTAGCTTATCACCGTTTCCTTCTAAGTAGCCTAGTGTAAAAAAGACGTCGCTATTCATAAGCTACTATATGCTAGGACTACTTCAACCGAACATAACTTTCCTATTACAATTATAAGATAACAACTGCTATACGAAAACAGTCTCTAATTATATACAAATACGATCCAGCCTCGCTTACCAAGTGAGATCTAAAACCATATAAAAGAGGTATTGATTTCAATAATTGTATCTTAGTATGCATTAACACGAGCATTTCATACAAAATATGTATTTATACGACTTGTTCGGACTCGTCCCTGGATGTAGAAACTGTGTCGCCACTAGAGGCCGCTGTGAGGGTCTTGTACAGTTTCAAATTTGACTCTGTGTAATCTAGAATCTTCCGACTCGAATGCCTGATGTACAGCATCTGTTTGTGGTAGATTTTAAGAGCTCCTTTGATGGTTATGTACGTGAGGCCCCCTAGTATGGTTCTGTGGAGGTTGTTCTGTATGGACCGGAAGAAGATTTTGCCTATGATTGTGGAGATGGTGGGAAGGAGTAGTGCGGAGCAGAATATCCTTGTGGGCGAGAGGTGTGAGCTTGAGTTGGCGTTGGGCGGGCTGGATGAGCCCGTGACAATGGCGCCCCGGTCGCCTTCCACACTGAAAAAGAAAACGGGAATATTTCGGTTAATCTATGAATAAGTTCATTTCAAAACAAACATCCTAGATTCAAGACTCGTGGTCAGAACAAATATTGGCACTTATCGGTATTTGAACCCAGTAAATCAGGTTAAAAAGAATTGACGAAGGATTTTTTGCAAAACCGACTGCCATATGACTTGATCTGAACTTCTAACCCAGAAGCCTGTCCCATTGGGATTGGGCCTTGTCAAATGAGTGGGCAACTTGAGAAGAAGTAATCAGTTCTTAAGTCGCTTGAAAACATATTTTACACGGCTTTTAACGACTGCTGACCCACAACAAACTCAAAGGAATTTTGTCAGGATCGCGGCGTAGCAAACGAAAGTCCGTGATGCTTATACGAGGCTTGCCTTTTATATTTTGGGATTTGAATAAGCTAGGGTTGCCATCGGTCAAATGAGGTTTAAAAAGTGTAGTTCAAACATTTAGCGGCAATAAATATTAAGAAAAAAAAAGTATTGACGCGATCGTATTTTGTTTTTAACCGTCATTTGAAAAAATATCGTATCGGCTACCATGGAATTGAATCGCGAACATTTTTGGGCGATTATTTTTTACAATTTTCGACGCGGCCTCAGTCAACAACAGTGTATCATGAACTTATTTCAACTTTTGGAGATGAAGCACTATCAAGCACGATTGGTTATTGTTGGTTTGCAGAGTTTGTTCGTGGCCGTAGTTCGCTTGGGGACGAGTTCCGCGAAGGTCGTCCAAAATCAGTGGTTGTCCCGAAAAACATTTACTCTGTGCGTGAAGTAATATTGCAAGACCATCACGTGACTTATCGAGAGATTGAGGCGTCTTTGGGCATTAATGGGACCAGCATTGTTTGTAACAATATTGCATGACCATTTAGCTGTCAAAAAAGTTTGTTCGCGGTGGATAGGAAAATAATCGCCCGCAAATATTCGCGATTCAATTCCATGGTAGCCGATACGTTATTTTTTCAAATGACATTTAAAACAAAATACGATTGCGTTAAAACTTTTTATTTCTTAATATTGCCGCCAATATGTTTGAACTACACTTTTTAAGCCTCATTTGACCGATGGTAACCCTAGCTTATTCAAATCCCGAAATATAAAAGGTACTTAACTCTCGTACCTACTACATAATATCTAATACTCACTTTCCGAACGGCAGTATATAGGACAGCGCCGGTATCTTCGCGCAGTACTTCCTCAGGAACAACAGCACGGAGTCCTCCCAGTTATACATTTTCGCGCTGATGAGCGTCACGGGGATGGTCGGCAGCAGCACCAGCAACACTAGCGGGTCCGCTGACTCCATCATCTCCAGACCCTCGCGGTGGCCTACCACCTGGAGATAAGGAAATAGGTTGGTTAAAACATGCCATGAGTATTGAGTATTCTTTTTAGGGTTCCGTACTTAAAGAGTAAAACGGGACCCTATTACTAAGACTCCGCTGTCCGTCTGTCTGTCTGTCCGTCTGTCACCAGACTGTATCTCATCAACCGTGATAGTTAGACGGTTGAAAATTTCACAGATGATGTATTTCTGTTGCCGCTATAACAACAAATACTAAAAAACGGAATAAATATTTTTTTTTACAATCTTACACAAATCGACCTAGTCCCAAACTAAGCAAAGCTTGTACTATGGGTACTAGACGACGATAAACATACTTATATAGATAAATAAATACTTAAATACATAGAAAACATCCATGACTCAGGAACAAATGCCCTTACCAGGATTCGAACCCGGGACATCCGGCTTCTTAGGCAGGGTCACTACCAACTAGGCTACAGGAGGCTCCCATACAACAAACGTGATTTTTTGCCGTTTTTTTAGATAATGGTACGGATCCCTTCGTGCGCGAGTCCGACTCGCACTTGGCCGGTTTTTTTTTAGTTTAGTCTTTTATTGCACCATGGTAATTATACAAGTTGATTTACAATATAAGGAGGTATCTCATGGACCCTGAATGGGTATAGCAATTGTACCCTTAAGAACTAAAATAATTATAATTAAACATCACAATATGCATACACTGTTGAATAGTAAAGCTAAATGGCAAGTAAAATTCACTAATACTAGCATATAAATATTATTATATTATACAATTAATCACGTAGATAGATAGAAACATTCAGAAACGGCTATGAATTATTTATCAATTACGAATATCACAATCATTAAAAAAACATTAACTGAGTACTTAATAGGTATTTTTTGTAAGAAATGTTTTCAACATTTTTATGTACACTAGCTCTTTCTAACTTTTCCATTACTAGCTCTTTGTAACTTTCGTGACTTTTCGGGGGACTAAGCTTGCTTGCCAGACGTGTCAAATATATGAAAACGGTTTCGTGTGCGAAGATATCCACCAAGCATGAATACATTCAAAGCGTTGACCCTTAATTGGGATAGATTAAAAGAAGAAGACAAATTTCTAGTGGGTTAAGTTTGTGTGTAAGTTAAACTTTGCTATTTTACCAATAGGGAACATTACCGCAATGTTCTGCCGCCAGAGTGCAGCACTAGCACAAACCGTAAACCAGTAGAGGAAGACAGGGACTCACACACACATGCACAATTGATTGTCAAATGAGTGACAAGGATGCATGCATGGACAATACCGAAAGTGGGTATGAGATACGCCAACTCTGCTAGTGTCGCACCCTACGCGGAGTTTTGCGTGATGTTCCCTATTGATGCATAAGCTGTATGTGAAGTTCCCAAACCGAACTGAGCCTGGGGACCGATGTTTGACTTTCGAGCGCTCGAAAATTAAATAAAAGTAAATACGATTCTAGTGTCAAAATTGCTGGCACTTACTTTCTACCGTTCGAATTAAATACGAGTGGTGGATACCACTCGTTTTTAAATTTTCTATGTCTATTTCAAAATAGAATTCCATCATTTATGACCGTTTTCGAGTGCAAGAGTCGAGCGCTCGAAAGTCAAAAATCGGTCCCCTGCGTGGGATTTGAACTCACACCGTCACATTCATGATGGTCCTGTGATCAGCAATGGGACGAATATACGAGTAGGTTAATGATGATAATGATGTTTTTTTTTATTAGCGTGAGTCTCTTTTATCACGTCTAAGTAAGTTCGAACCTAGTTAACACTAGCGTCATAGTTCGCCCTGTAGCTCTAGTATAAGTTTTATCGATTCATATACGTTTTCGATCGCGTTTGCGTTTAAATTTAATTTGTATGGCAATGCGTAGTTCCTAATAGTTACCACCAGAGGCGCTGTTCGCGTTGCAGTACAAATTGAAACTAAAACGCAAACGCGTTCGAAAACGTATTGTGGGTCAATCAACTTTTTCACCCACACTTTTTCTGTCTCCTGTGTTACTTTTTACGAACTTTCAAAGCAATCTATTTCAAACCTGTGTCTATCAATCCAATGAAAATCTGAGGCATATCGTATACGTGGTTTAGAGCAGTTTCTCTAACAAACATTACAGTTCTGTATCTTGCGTTACCGGACAAAATAGTGTGGGTCCAAAAGTTGATTGGCCCTTGTATCGATAAAACTTATACTAGAGCCTCTGTAGGTTCCAAAATACAGTCAACGTTAAAGAAATATTGACAATTTTGTAAGGTAATAAATAATATATCATGCTCGCTTAAAAGGCTTTGCTTACGGTGGCGTCGTTGATCGGGTCGCCACCTTCCCTAACATATGGTTGAGGGAGGCGATGGCTGAGATATGCGTCATACTCGTGATCGGGTGCTGTTTGTGGAGTCCGGTCTGTTCATGCTTGCAAGGGCATAGTAACTAACTAAATACTAGTGTTATTATCATTATTTTGACGAGAGACATCATTCTGTTCTTGACACGTTTTATTGTTATTGACCCTGTACATCTCTGACAAAATTACATTAATGATCCTTTTTATCTGTTGTAAAGCTTAGAGACGGTTACATTTCTATAAGAACATTAGAATAATTATTAATTGTATTTGGATGCTCAGAGACCTTATACATCTCTGGGGTACTAAATTAATATCATAAACTTATTGTTAATTCTGATACAGACCTTATATCGAATGTAATTTGATAATATTTTACAATTTTGGATTTTTTTAGTTTTCATTTAGTGACATTTAGTTTGTTAACCGTTTAGGCACTTATTGGTTAAAATCTGCAATTTTTTTTTTTTTTTTTTTTTTTTAATTTTGGTTCACCAACAATTGTTTACACTGAAGTTTACAGTAATCCAATTATCATAACTACTTGCTAAGTGTAACAATCACTTAAAGGTAAACACCGCATGCATTATATAAAAAAAACCTTAACATTAACTTATCAAAATTATACATATTTTTTGCTTAACTTATTATTGCGACGTAACTAAATAATTTAAAACTTTTTTTAACAACTTTCTGCGCGAGAAATGGATGTCACCAACTTTATTATTATTGCAAAGCCAAGCAGTTACCAGACCTTATTTTAAATTTCACGACCGAGTCAAAGAAAACATCAGACATGTGACTGCAGCTGTTAATTGCTTTACACATCCTTGGGATAGGCGAGCTACTGCCGAGGACAGTCCTTCTGAGCGGTGTGCAGAATGGCGTGATAGGTTTGCGAGGAGTTCGGGAAGGAGCTCGAAAAGACAGGAGGGCTAATAGTTGCGGACAATCTATTTGATTGTTTACGAGCTTATATGAAAAAAAATGCGTCCGCAACTTTCCTCCGTACTTCTAGTGATCTTAACCCGAACCTCTTAAGACTTTGTGTATAAGAATACGATTTTTTTTTTAATCTGCCAGCAGAGAAACTCAAGTGCCGGACAAACCTTTTCTGCACACGCTCTAGTCGTAGTGAGTGAGTGGCATAGTGCGGCCGCCAGACCACACTACAGTATTCCAGAATACTTCTTACTAGGCTATTGTATAACAACGTTTTTGTTACACTACTTCTTTTGATCTAAAAAATGATTACTGTGTAAGATTATTAATATAATATTGTAGAATACCATTTGACATGTAAAAGTGCCCTTGTGGCCTATTTGCAGAATAAATAATTGATTTTGATTATAACAATGTCTGTGTGTGTGTACGTGTCAATGTCTGATCTTTGACGTCAAGTGTACTCACGTTATTTGGGGCGATACACTCGGGTTAAGGAACTGCGACGAGACTTATGTCTGGTAATCACACTGTTAGGTAGGACAGTACACGGTTTATTTATTAAATTAACACTTCGAAAACGTGACATGTCTTTTAGTGCCCTCGGCGTTTACCGTATTTTGCTGTCTTGCAAAATATCGGATAAGTAATGATTGGTATGACAGGACACAGAAACGTTAGATAGAATTCGCTTTTTTGCGGAAACTACCTACTGACTTTTACAAGTATTATAAAACAAACCTTAAACCTAATGCATACCTCATATCAGAAAAAAAACTATAGTTATTATATCAAACGTTGAGACGCACCCCGAAATACAATAAGTTCTGTTCAGACGACAATATCATGTAAGGCATCTTAGGTACCTACTGTTCGATATACATATTTATCGGTCGTAGACATGAAATAATTGATATCTGATCAGATTCAGCATTAAAATTGTACACTTTGACTCAACGCGTTGTTAAATTTAGACCGAATAATACCTACGGATTTGAGCATAACAGAGATTGGTTCCTCAATTATCGTCTTTTGTCTCAGTCTCAGGAACAGTCACCGGCATCAGTATATGATGAATGACGGGATGGCCGCAAAAATATCTGACACGCTCTTACGACTCTAGGAATAAAGTTATCATCAGATATTTTGGAGGGAGTCTCCAGCATGCGAGTGTGGAGCTGCGGTGCAGGACACGGACCATATTATCCGCGAGTGCCCACTCACCAAGTACCAGGGCAACCCAGCCGACTTGTTCACCCTAGATAACAACGTAACCCAATGGATCCAGCAATTGGGTGTACTGCTCTAATTTGCATGCATTTTTTAACTAAGAAAGATTTTAATTTTTAATTTAGCCATACGAATAAATAAATCAGATATTTTTACGGCCTTTGTTCCATCATATATTTATGCCGCTGTACCATAAAGTTGGGAACAAATAAATCCGGGAATCCGGGTGATATCCCACCCGGATTCTTCAAAATTAACCGGACACCACCGTGTCTAATAATAATAGTACATTATTGCCGTGGCCGGGAAGGAGGCAATTGCAGGCTGAGTGTTTGTTTAAACGGACGAGCTTGCGAGTCCGTTTAATTATAATACGAAGCCTGTAATTGTCATTCCGGCTGAGGATTATATAGTGCTTTTTTCAAAAATGGAGGTATAAAAAAGACTAAATTGAAATCAAGTTTTATTAAGGACCGTACCGGAAAGAAAGTAGATAACTTTAGGCATCTCTAAAAACTGGTACGTACATAAACTCGTTATATTTTTTTTTTAAATAACGAACTATATCCATTTCTTTTAATTGCAACGAAAAACAATTACTACTTTTGTCAAACTGTCAACATGGGGCGAATAAGCTTACACGTTCGTAAAAATATGTTGGACGATTGGTGCAAAATAAAAGGTATGACGATTTGAAAACTGGTTAAAAAGTACGAGTTGAGTCCCGCGGGCGTGCACAAGATAATAAATAAATTTGGTGACTTCTGTACTCTCCAAGATTTGCCTAAATCCGGAAGAAAACCGACTTGGCATGAGAAAAGAAAGTCGTAAGAATGTTTAAACAAAATCCGCCCTTTCAATTCGAGATGCGGCAAAAAGAGCCAAAACTTCTTCGGCTATGAATGCTAAAAGAATCAAACTAAGATGCAACCTAAAGACCTATAAAAAACTAAAACAACCAAAACGAGATGAAAATCAAACAATAGCTGTCAGAAAACTGGCAAGGAAATTATACGACCGTATATTGACCAAGAAAAATCTGTTCATTATAATGGATGACGAGACCTATTGCAAATTGGACTTTAAAGCCTTACCACAGGACCTCAATTTATTACGGTGCCGGCTTATAGAAGGTTACTCGAAAACATAAGGCCATCAACATCGAGAAATTTGGCAAAAAAGTATTAGTGTGGCAAGCGATTTTTCAATGCGGTATGCGATCGCAATACTTCTTTACTACATGGACTTTGAACGCTACGGTATACAGTGACGAGTGCTTCCAGAAAAGATTACTACCACTAATAAATAAGCACAGGAGTAGCACTTTATTTTGGCCATACTTGGCTTCTTGTCTGTACTCTAAAACAACGAAGGAATGAAAAATTCGGCGCTAGTTAGACTTCTAGATATTATCGTTCACTGGTCAAAACGACTAGTGATGATTCACACTCGTACTGTTGACCGAATTATTTCTAGTTGGTACTAGGTGTTAATTGTTGTCTCAAACAACACGGCATTGCGCGGTGACCGAGCGGTTTAAATGGTGTCACACGCGGATAATCCGCTGGCCCACAAACCAGACACCTGTGTTGATAACCTACGAATATGTGGCGATTAGCGGACAAAATAACTTTTCTCAAAAATGACCCGCAAAGTGAACATAACTCGCTACATATTGGAAGGTAAAGTGTATAGTTTAAGGCGAGATCAAAATAAAAAACATTGCAGGCCTGGAATGTTACATATAATAGTACATTATTGCCGTGGCCGGGAAGGAGGCAATTGCAGGCTGAGTATTGCAGAGCTTGCGAGTCCGTTTAATTATAATACGAAGTCTGCAATTGCCATTCCGGCTGAGGTTAATATAGTGTTTTTCTCAAAAATGGGGGAATAAAAAAGACTAAATTGAAATCAAGCGTTATTTTTTTTTTTTTTTTAACAGAATTGCAAGTGTATTTTTCCACCGAAAAATGCAATCTTTTTATGACACATACAAAAATGTCGCGTTTGCAACAGAAAAATACGACTTGATTTGGCTGAATACGACCTGTGCCGTCTTTTATATGCCAGTTTCTACTTTTTAAAAAGTTTGGTACTCGACAAATAAAGGAATTCATATGTGACATTCCAGGCGGCCTGCAATGTTTTTTATTTTTTAATTTTGATCTGGCCTTAAACTATACACTTTACCTTCTCATATGTAGCGTGTTATGTTCACTTTGCGGGCCATTTTTGAGAAAATACCTTTATTTGTCGAGTACCAATTTTTTTTTAAAGTAGAAACTGGCATATAAAAGACGGCACAGCAGGTTGTACTCAGCCAAATCAACTCGTATTTTTCTGTTGCAAGCGCGACATTTTTGAATGAGTCTCAAATAGTTTGCGTTTTTCGGTGGAAAAATACACTTGCGATTGTGGTTAAAAAATAAATTATGACTTTTCATTTTATGTCATTTTCATTATCCTGAATTTGTTTTTTTATAAGGACCGTACCGGAAAGAAAGTAGACAACTTCAAAATGGTATTATTTTTATTCTGTGTGAAACAAAAAGAAACTGAAAAATAAGGTCTTTGTAAATAACTGTTTTGAATGAATTCGTCGTATTTTATATATTTGGCCTGCAACCTTTCTTTCTTTTCTTTTTGATGTGTCTCATTCAATTTTGGCCGATCACTTTTGACACATTTGATGATGCCCTGTTCCACTTTTTTTTTAAGTTTTCATCTGAGGTGGCAGCTTTGACGTTTTTTTAGAGGTGTCGTTTCATGATAGACCAATATCGCTCAATTGGGTGAACTTCTGGGCAATTGGGAGGAATCATCTCCTTATCCACTACTTCTAGGTTAAGTACTATAATTTGTAATGTGTACCTACGTTTTGAGACGAAGGATTTGCAATACCCTTACAGGGTGTCATGTTGTACCTACTATAGACTGTAAGATATTTAAGACCTGACATGAGTGCAATAAAGTATTCTTATTCTTATTCTTCTACCTTATCGGCTTTATACCATTCCTTCGGTTTTAGAGTAATGACAAGAAGCCAAGTATGGCCAAAATAAAGTGATACTCCTGTGCTTCTTTATTAGTGGTG
This sequence comes from Epinotia brunnichana, assembly GCA_963854355.1. Lineage (NCBI taxonomy): Eukaryota > Metazoa > Arthropoda > Insecta > Lepidoptera > Tortricidae > Epinotia > Epinotia brunnichana. The sequence continues at coordinate 12,061,306 of OY977957.1, forward strand.
GTAATCTTTTCTGTAAGCACTCGTCACTGTATACCGTAGCGTTCAAAGTCCCTGTAGTAATGAAGTGTTGCGATCGCATACCGCATTGAAAAATCGCTTGCCACACTAATATTTTTTTGCCAAATTTCTCGATGTTGATGGCCTTATGTTTTCGAGTAACCTTCTATAAGCCGGCACCGAAATAAATTTAGGTCCTGGTAAGGCTTTAAAGTCCAATTTGCAATAGGTCTCGTCATCCATTATAATGAACTGATTTTTCTTGGTCAATACACGGTCGTATAATTTCCTTGCCAGTTTTCTGACAGCTAGGTATTGTTTGATTTTCATCTCGTTTTGGTTGTTTTGTTTTTATAGGTATTTAGGTTGCATCCTAGTTTGATTCTTTGTATCATAGCCGAAGAAGTTTTGGCTCTTTTTGCCGCATCTCGAATTGAAAGGGCGGATTTTGTTTAAACATTCTTACGACTTTCTTTTCTCATGCCAAGTCGGTTGTCCCCGGTTTTCTTCCAGATTTAGGCAAATATTGGAGAGTACAGAAGTCACCAAATTTATTTATTATCTTGTGCACGCCCGCGGGACTCAACTCGTACTTTTTAACCAGTTTTCAAATCGTCATACCTTTTATTTTGCACCAATCGTCCAACATATTTTTACGAACGTGTAAGCTAATTCGCCCCATGTTGACAGTTTGACAAAAGTAGTAATTGCTTTTTGTTGCAATTAAAAGAAAAGGATATAGTTCGTTATTTAAGAAAAAAATTGTGCCGATTTTATGTAGGTACGTACCCAGTTTTTAGAGATGCCTAAAGTTGTCTACTTTCTTTCCGATACGGTCCTTATGCTATAGATACTACAAGTGAATTTCATCAAAATTCGTTCGGTAGTTTTTACTACAACGTGCAAACAGCTTGACAACAGCGCGTATACAATATACGTATGTATATGAAATACAGAATTTAATATTTTCCTCTTTGCCTTAAGGTTTGACTGATAGCGAATGTCATATGGCATTAAGTCCGCTTTTTGTACGATAAGTTTTTCTTTTGTACAATTAACACCAATAATTTATAACACCAATTTCAAAATGTTTACTATGTAATGGATATTTTCAAATAAAACTTTTCCATCGTCCTGTAGTCTTATTGAAGTAAAATTTGAATTTGGTAATCAATCGTGTAGAAACGATTACAATGCAATTACCTTATTTTATATAAAAAAACACATTTTTTTTTCATTCTTACTTATTACTTAAATAGATATTCTTATACCTAACGTAAGTACGTATATTTTCTGATTACTTGACTAGAAGCATTCAAGACTTAAAATATACAAAAATTCAAATTATTGTTATAAAATATTCAAATCAGAAATGTTGTCAACTTATTGTCATAGCGAAGCTAATCTTGTTCTGCCCGCTACTGGCAGACATTTAAACAAAATCAATTAGCAAAACGAATTGAAATCGTTACAGTCCATGAAATCAATTAGAAGTTATAATGCTACTGTTTAACTGAGACGGGCAGAGACGGCTTTACGGCGGTGCAGGGAGTGCGTGCGGGCGCAGCGGTCCTAGGGGGCGCCAAGCGCCATTTGACCGCGCGCTTACTAAAGGGTGCTAGGGTAATGATTGCACGCGGGCGCTACATGGGCTAGAGACGTAGAGACCCCTCTGGAGACGGGACAGGAGCGCGAGGCGAGACGTCAAAGGGACGTAGAGACCCCTCTGGAGACGGGACAGGGGCGCGAGGCGAGACGTCAAAGGGACGTAGAGACCCCTCTGGAGACGGGACAGGGGCGGGAGGCGAGACGTCAAAGGGTACCGGGCGCCGCCGGTGTCTCAGTTAAGCGATCGACATGTACGTACCCTGAATTTTAGGCGAAAAAAAAAACCTTGACAATAAAATGTATTTTTTGTATTAATGAAATTTACTACATTCATTTCAATTATACTGAAGCAGTAATTAGTTCCAGTGCAAGTGCCAGTAGTGTAATTCTAAATTTTCATTAGGTAACCTTATAACGCAATAACAAAAATATTGACCTCAAAGATTTGTATACCTACTTGACCTGACAACTCAGAACTAAGACTATCAGGTAACAAAAATCAAGAGTATTGAGGTCGAACTATAGTTAGAGCTCTCAGACGCGTAGAAATCGATCTGTGAATACACTTGACACTAAACCGTCACAATAACACAAAACATGAAATATGTCGTTTCCTACACGCCTTACAATAAGCACGTGTTAAATGTTTGAATAACCAATGAAGTCTGAGGCATGCCGTTATGTCGGACATGAATGAGAATAAATGACTGCTAACAAACATTTCAATGAAAGTTAAGTTGAATACCTACAACCTCATTGTTTTCTAGGTAAAGTAAATGAATACAGTAGCACAGTAACCGAATTGTTTGAATTGTAATTACAATTTCAAAAGTAAAAGAGCTAAAGGGATAGTACTCGAGCGTGTTCTATTTTATAGTACGACGGTGGCAAACAAGGATACGGATTTCCTAACCGGAAGGCGCGGCGTGGGTAGGCCCCCCACAAGGTGGACAGATGACCTGGTAAAGGTCGCGGGGGTACGCTGGATGCGGGTGGCGCAGGACCGGTCATTTTGGCACTCTTTGGGGGAGGCCTTTGTCCAGCAGTGGACGTCTTTCGGCTGATATGATGATGATGATGATGAAGCGGACACCGTCGCCTATTGACGCTTGCGACACCAGCTGGCGTAGCATGGTTGACATTTTCTTCTCTCCTCTCTCTTAGGCCCGAAGAATCACAAGCGCGCTGCCGACCATTTATTAATTTGAGGATTCGTTGAGTAGACAGCTAGACAAATGCAGGTCCCATAAAGCATACTTGGGATCGGGAGCCCTGGCGAGATCCCTCCGCGGAATGGAAAAAGGGGATACGAACATGTACTCCGCCTTGGAAGGTGATAGAGCAACATTCCTTTCAAAGGTACATATATTTATTTATTGGAAAACTCAACAGCTCACAAAACAGGTTAACATCAGATATAAAAACAGGAGGTCAATTATAGGTTCTCACAGATAGAAACCTAATAGAAGTTAACATCACGATAGAAGTAATAGGACACTTGACTATGTAGTATGTACTCCGCCTTGGAAAGCGACAGAGCAACATTCCTTAAATGAGGACAGATGTACGAGTATAGAAGATTATAACTAACCTGCATAACAGTGACAGCTCCATAAGTGATAGCGATCCAGTATATAGATCCCAGCAGCACGCCTCCGGCTATTAAGGGGCAGATCTCGTGCGTGATCTCCTCCATAGCGTCCAATAGTGCACGAACGCCCCCACCCAAGGCTCACGATACTCTGCCTTGGAAGGCGACAGAGCAGCATTCCTTAAATGAGGACAGATGTATCGAAGATTATAACTAACCTGCATAACAGTGACAGCTCCATAAGTGATAGCGATCCAGTATATAGATCCCAGCAGCACGCCTCCGGCTATGAAGGGGCAGATATTGTGTGTGATCTCCTCCATAGCGTCCATAGTGCACGAACGCCCCCACCCAAGGCTCACGACTATATACTCTGCCTTGGAAGGCGACAGAGCCACATTCCTTAAATGAGGACAGATGTATAGAAGATTATAACTAACCTGCATAACAGTGACAGCTCCATAAGTGATAGCGATCCAGTATATAGATCCCAGCAGCACGCCTCCGGCTATTAAGGGGCAGATCTTGTACGTGATCTCCTCTATAGCGTCCAATAGTGCACGAACGCCCCCACCCAAGGCTCACGATACTCTGCCTTGGAAGGCGACAGAGCAGCATTCCTTAAATGAGGACAAATGTATAGAAGATTAACTAACCTGCATAACAGTGACAGCTCCAGAAGTGATAGCGATGCAGTATATGGATCCCAGCAGCACGCCTCCGGCTATGAAGGGGCAGATATTGTGTGTGATCTCGTCCATAGCGTCCAATAGTGCACGAACGCCCCCACCCAAGGCTCACGACTATATACTCTGCCTTGGAAGGCGACACAGAGCAGCATTCCTTAAATGAGGACAGATGTATCGAAGATTATAACTAACCTGCATAACAGTGACAGCTCCATAAGTGATAGCGATCCAGTATATAGATCCCAGCAGCACGCCTCCGGCTATGAAGGGGCAGATCTTGTGCGTGATCTCCTCCATCGCGTCCAATAGTGCTACGAACGCCCCCATCGAAGGGAAGACGACTATATACTCCGCTTTGCACTGGGGACAAAGCACCTTCCTGGTGATGTTGCCACGCTGTTTTTCATCAACCCACCGTTGGAGGCAGCTTTGGTGAACCTGGAGAGAAGAAAAATAAAATTATTTATTTTTAACCGACTTCAAAAAAGGTTATATGTTTCAGTGCATGTTTTTTATGTTACGCATACTGGACGTACTATACTGGGTCAATTATTCAAATTTTCCTGTGATCGTAGATACCGCGTTCCTCAGCACCAATTGTTCCTTACCTAATCCAGCACTATTACTCTATTACTTTACGCAAAAATAAGAATACCGATTTTTGGGATCTCTGAACGCAGTTAGTTTTTAGGGTTCCGTAGCCAAATGGCAAAAAACGGAACCCTTCTAGATTCGTCACGTCTGTCTGTCTGTCTGTCTGTCCGTCCGTATGTCACAGCCACTTTTTTCCGAAACTATAAGAGCTATACTGTTGAAACTTGGTAAGTAGATGTATTCTGTGAACCGCATTAAGATTTTCACACAAAAATTAAAAAAAAACATTAAGTTTTAGGGGTCCCCATATTTTCATCAAACCCATACGTGTGGGGTATGTATAGTGGGGTAATGGATAGGTCTTCAAAAATGATATTGAGGTTCCTAATATAATTTTTTTCTACACTGAATAGTTTGCGCGAGAGACACTTCCAAAGTGGTAAAATGTGCGTGTGTCCCCCCCCCCCCCCCTGTAACTTCTAAAATAAGAGAATGATAAAACTAAAAAAAATATATGATGTACCTACATTACCATGCAAACTTCTACCGAAAATTGGTTTGAACGAGATCTAGTAAGTAGTTTTTTTTAATACGTCATAAATCGTAAACCGCAATTTATTTCACGGAACCCTTCATGTGCGAGTCCGACTCGCACTTGGCCGCTTTTTTTTTTTTTCTAAAACCAGTCTCGTGGCTCCTAAGAGCAAATTTCCGTGTCTCATGGGCATAGCATAACTTTTATCCCGAAAATCATCCTGATGAAATGGGGGGGCCTGGTGAAAAGTTTGTAAGGACATAAGATATAAACAAATTCCGCAAGGGCGAAGTCGCGGGCAAAAGCTAGTAGAACATAATTTTCAAATACGTAACATTTGTTTATTATACATATGAGAACATATTTCCAGCGAATCTTTACCACGTGTAACTCAATGAAACTTTGTACATCGATAACGTCAGGTTAAGTCAGGTTAACGATAAGGGGGTTAATCTTATAGTTAAAACATTGCGTGTTTATATAAACCGCATAGTAGTTAATAGTATAAGTAAAGAACAGTGCCGCCTTTTTATACGTATACGCCTATACATTACGCGTATTTGACTCGGATTTTATCATTTATTATTCAATATTGCTGGTCGGTAGGATCGGGTACCTACATCAGAATTCAAACACATACTTTAACAATGTTCAGAGGGGCCCCAAAATAACACCACTCATGCTTGACTACACACTACACCATGTATTCATTCAATGCACAGAATATCTAACTTCTACGACAAACAATAACTATCGAGAACCAGGCAGGTTTTGTTCCAGGCAAAATCTCGATAGCACGACCCAGGCATTAACGCGGACGGTACAGCACCATCTAGCGGGTAATCTGTCTAATAAATATACACTAATGCTGAGGAGAATTGCTGCGCAACAGAACAAACAACAGTTTATGAATAATATCTAACTGCTACGAGAAATAAAAAAAATCCAGAACCATCCAGAGGTCATCATCCCAGGCAAAAGCTCGATATCGTGATCTAGGAATTAACGCGGACGGTACAGTACAGCGCCATCTAGCGGGTAATTTGTCTAATAAATATACATTAATGCTTAGGAGAATTGATGGCGGCTGCGCGGCAGTACAAAGAACAGCTTATGAATAAGTTCGATTTTATTACTTTACGACAAACAAAAACTATCCAGAACCTGCCAGAGGGCATCATCAGGCAAAATCTCGATAGCTCGATCAAGCAATTAACGCGGACGGTTCAGCGCCATCTAGCGAGTAATTCGACCAATAAATATACGTTAATGCTCAGGAGTTTGTTACGCGGCTGAACAAACAACAGCTTATGAATCCCGTATTGATTCATGACTTTTCCCGACTCACCTCTAATATATTTTGACCAGGAGAATCGTTACAACCATGCATAAACGGAGCTCAAACTTACAATGGCTATGCGAGTTATCAGTAAGAGTCGTGAACACTAGTCTAAATATGTCATAGTAGTTTATGTGACTGTACATAATGAAGGGCATTAAACACGAGTGTCTTAATGCCTAATTATGTACAGTTACATACACTACTTTTACTTTATCTATCCACATACGCCGGATTATAGCGAGCGTGAAAATACCGAAAAATTATTTTATTGCGCGATAAGTCTAGCGCAGCGGGGCTAGCATAACTTACACCCGCGACTCGGATCGCGACTCGAGATGAGTATCTCGAAGCTGTCAATATGTCGCTTTCCGCAGCACAACTTGCCACCGCGACAGAGTCAGTCACGGCGAGAACTCAAAGTCGCGCCGCGACTCGTCGGTGTTGCCTTCTGATTCCAAAGTATAAAAATTAAGATATTTACGTATGACAACACTGAATCGGTGATAGGGTTGCGCTACGGTTGCGCTATTTCATTCATTCTTTTAGGGTTAAAAATGTTAAAATGTTGTCTATGCTTCAGTTTTTCTGTCACAAATAAGTAATAACTAGAAAAAAAAGCGCGGGAAACGTGGAACGCGGCGGTTTAGGTTTTCGTTTCTCATACTTTTATTTATAAATTTAGTGTAAATTATAGATCAGAAAAGTGTTATTTTGTATGTAGTTTCTTTGTATTTTGTGTAAATATTATTTTTTTGTAGTTAGTGTAAATATCTACATTGGATTAGGTAAGTTTTCTTTACTGTATGTAATATGGAGACGGAAAAGGAACCTCCTGACCCTGGAGGGGGAGGTCTTCAGGTTGGTTACAATGTTATAGTTGATAACAACGAGTCCAGTGTGGACACAGATGCATCTGTTGTTTCTGCTAGTGGCAGAAATACTTTAAAACGTAAACACAGTAAAAGATGCAAAAATTGCGATAAAAAAGTTCGAAAGAGTCAGGATGGCATTAACTTTATTGTTTGTGCTTGTCAGTCTTCTGAGATAAAAATGATCCAAGAAACCCTTCCGAATCATACTAATGACCAAGTGACTAAATCTCCTGTAGTTTCTGACTTGAATATAACCAAAGATAAATTTACAAAAGTTGGCAGAGATTTATTCTCAACCACAGATGCAGCACCATTTACAATTCATGTCCAACTTAAGCAGACCGAACGAAACTCGTCCTTGCATCCGGTATCCTTTGGGAAGTTTTTAATGAGGAACAAATTTAATAATATCATAAATGGTAGCGTGAAACGTATTGGTAGGACTCGTATATCCATGGCCTTCTCGAAGTATAATGACGCCAACGTATTTTTGAGTGATTCTCGCCTTGAAGCTGAGAATTTGACCGCCTTCATTCCATCATTTTCTGTGACCCGCATGGGCTTAGTCCGTGGCATCCCGGCAGAGTGGACAGAACAAGATATTATTGAGAACATTTCTGTACCCGCTGGATGTGGAAAGGTACTCAAGGTAAGACGCCTGAATCATAGAGTTCCGGTTAATGGGTCGATTACATGGCAACCTTCCGAAACCATAGTAATCACTTTCGATGGCCAAATCCTCCCAAAAAAAGTATTCTCTTGCTATAATTCCCTTCCGGTAGATTTATATATATTCCCAACAATTCAATGTTTCAATTGCTGTAAATTTGGACACACAAAAACAAACTGCAGATCGAAGCCTCAGTGTTTCAAGTGTGGGCAGATGCATGCTGGACACACTTGTACAGTAGAGGAAGATTGTGCTAGTTGCTGCTTATGCAATGGTTTTCATTTCGCAACTAATAGATCTTGCCCAGAACACAAGCGTCAAAAGGACATAAAAGTAACCATGGCTAACAACTGCATCTCTTATGGAGAAGCAGTCAAAATCCACCCAGCAGCCTCCAAGTCATTTGCTGATGTTCTTCAGACTCAACCCCAGCCACAACTGATCTACTCTAGTCCACCCCATAATATCCCTACTCTATCCCCAAAAACAACCGCTCAGTCTAATAGCCACAATAGTTATAGAAAAACAATTTTCCTTAAACCACGTACGGCTCTGAGACAAACCACCAAGGGTTATGATGTTGCCGCACATAATGCCTTGGTTAGCGGGCATTCCATGCCATCGCCACAAAACGGCTGTGCGCTGCAGAGCAATACCAATAAAGAAGAGAGGCAGTCTACATCTGATGATATCCAAGCCTTAATTAATCTGTTGTCGAATCCGAATATTAGCTTACCGTCCCACGTTGCCCCTCTTGCTGAGATACTTTTAGTAGCCATACAAAATAATGGACAAAATAATTCAATGGAATTGCAGAAGTGTAATAAATAAAAAGCATGATTTAAGTTATTTATTAAACAAATATGAACCTTATGTTTTTGCCCTTTCTGAGACATGGCTCAAACCCAGAGCTCTTCTTAGAGTTACTGGATATTCATGTCTCAGAGAAGACCGTCCTGATGGGTATGGTGGAGTAGCCTTACTTATCAGGAATTCCATTTCATTTACACCAGTTCATCTCCCATCTCATAGTAACAATGTCTCAATTGTTGCTGCCATTGTAAATAACATGTGTATCATATCTGTATATATTCCTCATCCATCTTCATCTATTTTACACGAATTTGAACAATTAATATGTACTCTTCCAAAGCCCATGCTGATTTTAGGTGATTTTAATTCCCAACATCAGCTATGGGGTAGTTCGATCTCTAGTTACCATGGGGAGCGTATAATAGAAATTCTTGATAATCAAAACCTTTGTGTATTAAATACTGGCCTTCCTACCCGACGAACAGCACCTTTTGAATTAACAAGTGTTGTTGACTTATCTATTTGTTCAGCTCAAATTTCATCTTCTTTAACTTGGCATAGACTGGAATCTACATTTGGTAGTGATCATTTCCCAATCATAGTTACATATTCCAATCCTGTTCCATCATCCCCTAAGCCTAGTCCAAGGCTAAAGTACAATTTATGCAATGCGGATTGGAAAGTTTTTCAAAGTCGTATTGAAGATAAATTGTTGCAGTTGCCTAGTGTAGCTGACAGTGACATAGTGAGTTGTTCAGTTGCATTAGCCCAAGTCATCATAGAAGCGGCTGATGAAACTTTCCCTGTAAAAAATAGAGCATCAGGTAAAATTCCATCTCCTCCCTGGTGGGACAATGAGTGTACTCAGGCAATTCGTAGGCGTAAGGAGGCTGAAAGACAGTACCGTCACTTTATGACAAACGAAAACTTTGAGCTATACATGCAGGTAGCGCGTGACACTAAAAAGTTATTGCGAAAGAAAAAATTTGAAGGATGGAGAAGATTCTGTGCTTCTCTTAATCCTAATGTTAAACCTTCCATAGTGTGGAACAATATTAAGAGGTTCCGACACGCTTTTAATGAGCCTTCTACACAGATTCTTCCTTCAAGTTTAGCTCAGCAATTTATGGACAGATTAGCACCAGCTTCAGTTCCAGAAGAATACGTATTTCACCCTTCTTCCTTTTTATACGATCCCACATGCAGTCCTAATTTTAATGCTCCCTTTAAAATTGAAGAGTTAAAAGGTGTATTAAGTAACTTGAAAGATACTGCACCTGGTCATGATGGAGTCCCATATTCATTTCTGGCCAATGCCGGTGATTGCATTCTTATTTATTATCTTCACATTATTAATTCTGTTACACAGTCTGGAATAGTCCCAGATTCATGGAGATCTCAAATAGTCATTCCTATTTTAAAACCCAATAAACCAGCGTCAGATGTTACTTCTTACAGGCCTATTGCTTTATCTTCAGTATTTGCTAAAATTACAGAACACTTGATTAAAAACAGATTAGAATTTTTTATTGAAAGCAATAAATTACTGGCTGATAGTCAGTTTGGATTTCGTAAAGGTAGATCTACTTATGATAGTTTAGCTATATTAACATCAGATATCCGGTTGGCATTTTCCAGAGATGAATCAGTGGTAGCTGCCTTTCTGGACATTAGTGCTGCATATGATAATGTCTTAGTTTCAGTGTTAACAGAAAAGCTGTTCAAATTAGGAGTACCAATAATGTTAAGCAACTTTATAATTAATATTTTGTCTCAAAGGTCCATTAGTCTTCTCATAGATGATACCAACAGGATTACTCGCTTAGTGTGGAGAGGACTTCCACAAGGGTCTGTTTTAAGCCCTCTGCTTTACAATATTTATTTATTTGACTTAGAATCATCTCTAAATGGCACTGTTAGAGTTTTGCAGTATGCTGATGACTTGCTATTATACTCACCAAATGTTTCTGTTCAACAGGCCAGTAGAACCATTTCTTACTCATTGAGTCTATTGAAATTGTGGTTAGACTCTAATGGTTTAGAACTCTCTATTCCTAAAAGTGTAGTGGTTTTATTCACAAGAAAACTATTTCCTCCTCCGGTCACTGTAGAATATGGTAACAGTCCCGTCTCTGTAAAAAGTCAAACAAAATTTTTAGGTGTCATTTTGGACAGAAAATTAACAGGTCTTCCCCATTGTGACTATGTAGTTTCTAAATGTGAAAAAAATATTAATATACTTAGGTGTGTATCTGGAGTTTGGTGGGGAGCACATCCTTTTTGCCTTAAACTGATGTATAATGCCCTGATAAGGAGTGTTCTAGACTATGGGACATTTCTGCTAGAACCAGGAAGTGTTGCAGGTTTCAAGAAACTATCTAGTATACAGTCTAAAGCTCTTAGAATTATCTGTGGTGCTATGAAATCTAGTCCCATTAATGCAATGCAGGTTGAGTGTTGTGAACCACCTCTTCATTTACGGCGACAATTTCTTTCAGATAGGTATCTCTTCCGTTGCTCACAATTTTCAAATCACCAACTTTGGCCTATCTTAATAAACCTCTCTTTTGAAATAACCTCATCTAAATATTGGAAACATAAGAGCCCCCCTTGCTTAATTAAAAGTTTTGAAAAAGTTAAATCTATACCTGCCCCCACTGTTAGCGCTTCTACACTGCCGATCTTCCAGCATGAATATGAATCTCTCACGCTTGTTCCTTCAGTTTTCTTAAATATCGGCATCTCAAAGAATGATGAGGAACACAATAAGCAGTTTCTGAGTTTCATTGGAACTGAGGGCCTGGGTGCTCATCATATTTACACGGATGCTTCTAAGATATCAGTTGATGGTTGTGTTGGAATTGGAGTTCTACACATTCAATCAAATGTATATCAAAAAGTCAAGTTGCCCCCAGAGTCATCCGTGTATAGTGGCGAGTGCTTTGGCATCCTGAAAGCAATAGAGATGATCATTATTATGCGTCTTAAAAAGTCCATAATATTTTCGGATTCATTAAGTTCTTTACAATCAATTGCAAAATTTCCTTTCAGTTCAAAATCTAATAATCCAATAATTTATAAAATACGTAGCCTTTTGTTGAAATGTTTTCTTAATGACTGTTCTGTTTCCTTTGCCTGGATCCCCGGGCATAGAGGCATAAAAGGGAACGAAAAGGTGGATGCACTGGCTCGGGATGCCATTGACTGTGGTGATATGTTTCCTTATGAAAATATACCTGAAGATCTTTTAGCTTTGCCCAAAGTATACCTACGAGACGATTGGATGAAACTTTGGACATCACCTGATGCAAGGACGGGTTTACGGTACCGGGGCATACAACCTGTAATTCCTGCCAAACCATGGTTTTCTAAAATAACAATTTCCAAACCAGCAACCAGTATGGTAATCCGCATGAGATTGGGTCACTTGTGTACACCGGAGCATCTTGCAAGACTAGGCATTGTGGCCAGTTCTGCATGCATTTGTGGTGCTGATCCCTGTGACCTAAACCACATATTTTTCGAATGTGAACAATACGATCGCTCAATATTATTAAATCAGCTGTCAACCCTTAACGTTCCTTTTCCTGTATCCATTTCTTCACTCCTATGTATAAATGACTCATCCTTGTATATATTTAAAGCCTTGTATTCATTTTTATCTGTAAATAATATTAAACTATAATATATATTATAATAACCCTTTCCTGATCTTTCCTTTCTATCAAAATTTCCGATCCATATTTTCCTGAATTATACCCGTTTCCTCGTTTTTTGGCTGAATGCGCCAAGAGCGCGATGCCATTAAAAAAAAAAAAAAAAAAAAAAAAGTAATAACTATATTCTTAGTAGTCTGTGCAAATAAAGTCAACGTCGTTAGACTCGTTAGCGTTCTAGGAACTTTCAATTCTATTAAATTGTCTCATTAACACAAAACATGTAAGTATAGTACTTATATTTTAATATTTGCAATAACTTTACAGCCTTGTTTCACTATTTTCGTTTTTCCAACAAATTATGTCTCACAATCTCACATCGACGATGTAACATTTCGGTTGTACTTGTTTTGTAAATAAAAAGTTAAATCTTTCTTCACACCCTTTTTTGTTAGCGTTTCAGATATATGTGGATTTTAATTATTTTTCAGACTAAGGCCAGCCTTACCCAAAAAGTCGACGCAAAAGTACCTAGTACTCGTCCCTTACCATGGCAAAAGAATACAAAAAGAAAATGGTTATAATAATATACTACTTGAATATTGGTGAAAATGCTCCACGGGAATCATTAAGGAACCGGAGCTCAAATTGGAGTTGACGCTGACCAAGTGTTTTTAATTTAAAACTTAGGTATCTCACTGATACCACACACTATAAGTTCTTCTCTTCAAGGCTGGTGCGAAGACTCATGAGGAGGTGCCGCCTATAGCCTTGTGTGGAACACATTTAAATAGAGTAAAGTATTTCAAGTATCTGGGTCACCGAAGACCTGTGATAATATGGATTTGGATAGGGAATGCAGGGCACTGCCCGTCTGCTGTCATATGTTGACCCGTAGGTTTGCAGGGTGCTCGAAAGAGGCTATTTAGGGCATACTGCCAGTGTATTGTACATGCAACCTATGGGTCAATCACATGCAGAGGATGTATAGCTCTCTGCGAGTGCAATACAACATCGCCTTCAAGGTGGTTCATCGGAGATGCAGTGCGTCAGGCATGTACGCAGAGGCCGGAGTTGACTCATTCTATTTTGAGAAAGCGCTGTGCCTCCCTGCTCAGCAGGTTGAAGGGGAGTCTGAGAGAGGTGGGACTCGCTGATGTTCCAAAGACGGACTTGTATGCACTCTACCTTTGTAAATTTTGACTGTTAGAAACCCATTTATTTAATATTGATATTAATGATTTGACATGCCGAATCCCTACTATTTTATTATTATTTTATATTGTTATTAATTAATTGAAATGTAATTTTGAGCTTGACTTTTAGTTTTCATATTAAAGATTGTCATGCCGAATACCTATCATTTTATATTGTTATTAATTAATTCTTTGAATTACTATCCACAATGTACTAACTAACAATAGTTTTATGTTTTTGTAACTTACTAACACTTCTATGGGCAACACCTGAATTAAACATTATGTGTGTCATTTCAATCATCTTTTATTTAATATACTATCTTATGACTTGTGAGAAAATATTCATGTACTTGTATGACAATTAGGTATATGCTTTCCATCTTGAAAATTGTTCATGGCGTGTACGGGAGAGAGGTAGTGTTGTGGATAACGCTCATTTCGAGGCTTATAGTCTCGAGGCTTAAAGACTCCCGAGGCTTAAAGACTTGATGCTGTTTAAGAACCGTGTTGGTTTATTTTACGCATATGAATGCAAAATATTGACTTTTCGTCATTTGAGTCTTTAAGCCTCGGGAGTCTTTAGGGTTCGAGTCTTTAAGCCTCAAAATGAGCGTTATACACAACACTAGAGAGAGGGGTAAGACGGGGTCCTTAAGGTTTGATGGTAAATTAAATTGACCGTAATGAGTTTTACATATTAATTTGTTTTATTCTTATAATCTTCTTTGATAATCAGTCTTCATTGTTAACGTGTATTTGGCAGTCTAATCAACATAATAAAATTTGAAAAAATCTAAAATGGACTAAAGTGGTAAATATCTTCTAACTGCTTAAAACAGAAGTCAATTTAAAAAAAATAGTTATTATATTAAAAGACAATGTAATACAACAGAATAGCTCGTCGAACACTTACAAAAACCTAATATATCAATAATTTAGTTAGAGGCACAAACCTCAGACATTTTAATATGAATGTGCTTTTATTTTATGATTTTAGGTACATCTATTACGCCAGTCAGTAGAGTAATTTCTTTGTTGCAAAAGGTGGTTATATCGCTTGAACCAATTATGCACTCATAAGACGCATAATTTCATGTTCTTTAATTTCCTAGTCAATAACTTTTCGCTACGATACACCGTATAGAAGAAGCTACGAGTTAAAAACAAAAAAAGTCCCAAAATATCGAGGATTTGTAGCTGCCATATGTTGTCCCGAGATATCTAGTGTAACCATTTTTGATATTTGCTCGGTTTTGTCGGTATACACGATATAAAAAAATAAAATCTTATACACCACCTTTTGCAACGTACCTTTTTTTAAAAATGGGGGACTCATCTCATTCTCAAATATGAAATCTGTAATGTATTTAATACCTATTTAATTTTCACTTACTTTTCAATTTCCTTGTGATATTTGCATTAAATCAACAAAAAACAACATGCGAGTACGAGTCGCGGGCAAGTCGCGGGCTCGATGCTAGGCGACTTTATCTCGCCGCTTAATGTAAAGACGAGATATAATTTTGTCGCGAAATGGGCAGTTGTGCTACGAAATTCAGTTCAAAGTCGCGAGCCGCTGTCAATTTTTCGCAATGACATTTGTCCGCGAGTATATCTCTTTTCTCGCGCGAGTTATGCTACTGATGCGCGACAAAGCTCCAAGTCGCGCCGATTTGTCTACTCGCGCGTGACTCGCGGTAAGATGTGCTAGCCCCGCAGGAGTTGATCGCTACGCATGAGCCTCGCATTTCAATATCATAAGCCTCCACGATTCATTCAGGAGCCGCATATTATGACCGGCATCGCGGACTTGTTTTCTGGCAGCTGTCATAGTTTTTTCTTAATTCAGAGACAAACTAGAGTCGGGTCCAACTGTCATATCGTTCGATATCTTACTTACGTGCGACATTTGTCAAATTTGTATGCAAATTGACAATTCATTTCGAACTAAACGTCATCTCGACTGATATTAGAATAGAGGTCAAATCAAATTTCTTTGATTTCAGAGATGTTCGAAATTTGAATGAAATAATATTATCGAAATCGATGTTATTATTTAGCAATAATAACATTTTCACAGATAAGAAATTTGTTCTAACGAAACAGTCTATTTTTATGGTGGCCATAATGTGCAGTTCTTGAACGCATCATGGAGGGTTTATGATATTTGGATAGATAAAAAATATAAAATGGGACACAATTTATACAATTCCGATAAATCACTTGATAATTTCCGTACCTAATCTACACGATAAGGAACCTTCTAATTGTGCAAAGAATACAATAACATACTTATTTGTATTTGTGTAGCTTATCCAAATAAATCTAGATAAATATGTTTACCATACTTACAATAACATAGTGTGAAGCATTTATTTCAAATTACTGTTAATTGAAGTTGATTACTAGGTGGAAATACATTTTGTTACTTAAATTAGCAGCTTTCATCAATTCCTTACATCATGACAATGGTCCACAATATAGCAACGCTTAAAATGATAACTTCTGGTTTTCGTCTATATACGTCCAATAATAAATATTTCCATACCAATTATTGACTTCCTCCGTGACCGTCCATGCCGTGAGTAGTCTAAACTTTATATGAGTGAGCGAGTCAAATTAATTTAAGTAATGGGTAGAACGAAAGTTCCTGTAATGATAATGACCCAGTTTGTCGCATTCTTGCTTTATGTATTTGGCTGACACACTGCCGTGCAATTTCCAGTGCAATTGTGCATTTTAATCCATCTAAAACTCTGTGGCGAGTTACTGCAGCCTAGAAAATTAAAGAATCATTCTTATAACCTCAAGATCAAAAGTTTCGTGTCGGTGAAATACCGTTATATTTCCTAAAATACTGCAAGGTTGTGCAGTTTTTTTTAATCCTGTCATGATCTTTATTTAATTTTACATCTAAACTGCAAAAGTAACCGTTTTAGGACTCGTAAAAACCCACGAAAAAAACGCAAAAGTCGTCATTTTTAGGGTTCCGTAGCCAAATGGCAAAAAACGGAACCCTTATAGATTCGTCATGTCCGTCCGTCTGTCCGTCTGTCCGTCCGTATGTCACAGCCACTTTTTTCCGAAACTATAAGAGCTATACTGTTGAAACTTGGTCAGTAGATGTATTCTGTGAACCGCATTAAGATTTTCACACAAAAATCGAAAAAAAACATTAAGTTTTAGGGGTCCCCATACTCAGAACTGAAACTCAAAAATTTTTTTTTCATCAAACCCATACGTGTATTTGATGATATTGAGACCCAAAAATGATATTGAGGTTTCTAACATCATTTTTTTCTAAACTGAATAGTTTGCGCGAGAGACACTTCCAAAGTGGTAAAATGTGTGTGTCCCCCCCTGTAACTTCTAAAATATGAGAATGATAAAACTAAAAAAAATACCATGTAAACTTCCACCGAAAATTGGTTTAAACGAGATCTAATAAGTAGTTTTTTTTTTAATACGTCATAAATCGTAAACCGCAATTTATTTCACGGAACCCTTCATGTGCGAGTCCGACTCGCACTTGGCCGCTTTTCTTTTTTGGATGTTGATATTTTTATGATAGGATCCCGGAATTTGCTATTAAGAGTATAACGATTAACGAAGAATAGTATATTATGTAAATAAGACTAGTGTAAATTATTTAAAAAAACCTATTGTGGTTATTTAATTTAGGGTGACCCGAAACTTTTGCTCTTTAGTGTATATAGCTTTGTAACTTTAATAAAAATGACCTCTTTGGCCTTGTTGGTAATCCTGCCTCTTACCAAGCTAGTGGTCCCTTGTTCGAATCCCGATAAGGGCATTTTTATTTGTGTGATTAGCACGAATATTATTTGTTACCGAGTCTTGGATGTTTTCAATCTACTTAAATATTTATTTATATATTTTTATAGGTATGTATATCATCGTCTAGTATCTAAGCTTTGCTTAGATTGATACTAGGTTTATTTGTGAATGATTATCCGCCAATATACTGCGACATACAACCTGCTCACTACCACAAGGGAGCGTGTTGGCTTGTATAGTTGTTATTTTCTAAGTCGTCCGTTCTGCACTCAAGACCCTTTTATGCTACCGCAAATAACAAATAATACCAAGTAACAAATCAATGCATACAAATAGCAACCTTCTGTATGAAGTCACAAGGTCGATATAGTAATAGATTTACTTGTTAGTAAAGGCATTGTGTCATCGAAATGGATACTCAACCGGTGGTCTGCGTTGCAGCGATGTAGTGGGTCCACAATAAATGTTATTGTAGGACTTTTTTTCAAATGGTTTTAATTTGCAAATCTGTAAAAGTCTTATCAGTAAGTTCATTCATTAAGTGCAGGTGTCTTTTAGAACAATGATGCTAGGCAAAGCCGACCGATTCCCAGTACCTAACATTATCGCATGTGTCTGCAAAAGTCTTATCAGTAAGTTCATTCATTAAGTGCAGGTGTCTTTTAGAACAATGTTGCTAGAAAAAGCCGACCGATTCCCAGTACCTAACATTATCGCATGTGTCACACAAAAGATGAAGCCGCACCGCATTCCAATGTAATGAGTATTTAAGGAAAAGAGAAGGGATGCATTTGTTATCAACTTATGTTCATTACATATTCAGTCACTTTTAAGTGTCACTGCTGTTCTTATGAATTACTTTGCTCCATTTTTGATATCACTCATACCTGCTGACGACCTGCTTACGTGTTCCTGGACTTTTTTGGCTTACTGTTTGGCTGTGTTTGTATTGGTGATAATATTTACGACTTCGGCTGTGCTTTTGGACTTTGTTCGACGAAAAATGTTTCGTCCGTGGCTGACTACCAAAACACCGTCATGTGAATCCGTACCAAATAAGAACTGTAAAGGAAGCTCACGGAAAAATCATCTACACCCTGCTGCTCAACAAGTGATATTAGATGTATATGAAGTAGTTTTCGGAGAAATTGGTCCACGTGGGGCTCTTAAACGTACAGCACAACTAACTAAGAGAAGTGTTAAAATAGACCAATCAAATTAGCTTACCCTGGACATAATTCGTAAACTCGTTGTTTTTATTATTTTATCGGATTTAACTATTCAGTATGAAATATTAATGACATATATTAAGTAAAAAATCCGCGATCGTAACCGTATTAAAAAAAAACACGAGTTAACGTACACTACCTAGCTTTTTCCGAAAAGTAAAAAAGGTAACCAAATACCTTGTTAGTATAACTTTGAGGTGCATTCAAATGCGATCACTTAATAGCAAAATTAAACTGAAATCAAATTCGCTTGTCCGTTTTTTTTTAACAGTTTTCATCTGATCTCAATATCTAGACAAGCCAAAATGGTAACTATGATGTTTTTATCTGTTTTAGCTATATTGCGTCTTTTTAGACATTTAAGTCAAAAATTAAACATGTATTTTGAACGTTTTAATAATAATGTATTTCTCAGTAGTTATAAATAGTAACTATGAAATTTTTGTTTACTAATACGTTTTTGTGTACGATAATCAAGTTTTCATTAAAATTAAGCATGTTAAATTCACGCTTAAGAAATTGAAAATTTAATTGAAAATACTCGCGACCTTGTCGTGGAGCTAGATGCATGCGGTGGGTGCGAGGCGGGGAGAGAGTGGGGCGCCAGCGGGCGAGCGGACGGCGAACCCGTCATAACGAGTTTATTTCAATTATGTGTTTTGCACCGACCGCGCCGTGTACAAATAAAACAAATACAATGGAATATCCTAATTGTAGGATATTTAGCTCTAATGAAAAATTCACAGTTTGTCCCTTACGCCCTTTGAAAACCCTGGTCCAAAGGGCGTAAGGGACGATTGATTTCCTTTTATTATCGTAAACATAAGTAAACTCTTATGAACACACTGTTAAGTAAATGAAAGAGATGATGGCATGATCGTGGTTAGCTTTAAAACACTGGTTAAGTGCGAGTCAGACTCGCGCACCGAGGGTTCTGGACCATCCCGTACAATAGAAAAAAATCCACATAAAATTTTCAGTGATGTAATTAAACATTTACGGTTTTCGAGATTTTTCCTTTATTTGTGCTATAAGACGTTGCTTCGTACCAAATTTCAAGATTCAGAGTTCACGGGAAGTACCCTGTAGGTTTTGATTCCCTTGCGAGTTTCGAAAATTTGCGGAAATTTGCGGCTTAAACGGCTGTATCTTTTGATTTCGTTGGCTTAGAAGTTTGTTTTTTTCACAGCTCCAAGGGACAGTAGACTTGAGTATTTGGTATAAATTTCAGCTGGATACCCTTCCACGCGTTCCTGAGAAACAGGGTCTTGACAGACGGATGAACGGACGGACGGACAACAAAGTGATCCTATAAGGGTTCCGTTTTTTTCCTTTCGAGGTACGGAACCCTAATAAGTGAAAGCTAAGAATTATTCGATTTATGAAATTACAAATTACTACTTATTTAATATTTAAAGCAAGAGTATTTTGGCGTAACAGACACATTTGTGTAAAAGTTCACAATGCAAAATCGCGTATCGTAGAATGAACTGAGAGTTACGACAAAATGTATCAGAGACATTCCTTCTATACCAACCGATAGAGAGAAAAAAACTGAGTATGACTGCATTTTAACTCATTTTCGATATTTAGTCCCATACGCCCTTTGAAACTACGGTAGTCGATATGCTTATTGTCACCCACCCAGAGATGGGCAAAATTTATTCGAATACGATTAACGAATAAGAATAAATAGGCATATTCGCGACTGACGAACAAATATTTTAAATAATTATTCGCCAATATTTATTCGCGAATAACTTAAGGTGGTTCGATTGCCATACAAAGCGTTATTTGACATTCGCAGGCTAACGGCGTGATATTTTAAGAAACTTATGTAACAAACTTTCATCAATTGGCTTCCCATTTGCGCCAAATTCCCCCTTTCCTAGAATAAACTTGTATAAACTAGATTAATTTGAGAAAAATAGTTTTCCCAAAATATCACGTGACAAACCAATTTCTCAAATTAATCTAGTTTATACAAGTTTATTCTAGGAAAGGGGGAATTTGGCGCAAATGGGAAGCCAATTTATGAAAGCTTGTTACATAAGTTTCTTAAAATTTCACGCCGTTAGCCTACGAATGTCAGATAACGTTTTGGTTGGCAATTGAACCACCTTAATCATTCACATAATCCTTCGTAATGCTTTTAGGGAATAATATCTTGAACGAATATTGTAGGAATGCTTTTTAATGGAATATATCTCAAAAACGTAATATTTTCCTACAGACAGAACAGTGATACCTAGTTTCAAAATTTGTTAGAAAAAGGTGACCGCTTCATCAAGGGTACCAATTAACATCGCCGTGCAAGGTGAAACGGATATTAATTGTAATTATTTCACCCGTTTTATTTTTTATGTTTCGGCTTTACCACGGGTGACAAAAAAACCGGTCAAGTCCGAGTCAGACTCACGCACCGAGGGTTCTGGACCACCCCGTACAATAGAAACAAGTCCACTATAAACTGACACTCACTAAGTATGTATTCACATACTTAGTGCGTGTCACTGTATACTGGACATTACATTTTCAGTGTGTAACAACAAAATTACGGTTTTCGCGATTTTTCCTTTATCTGTGCTACAACAAGGCGTTGCTTCTTACCAAATTTCAAGTTTCTGAGTTCACGGGAAGTACCCTGTAGGTTTTGATTCCCTTGCGGGTTTCGAATACTTACGGAAATTTGCGGCATA
Source organism: Epinotia brunnichana (assembly GCA_963854355.1). Classification (NCBI taxonomy): domain Eukaryota; kingdom Metazoa; phylum Arthropoda; class Insecta; order Lepidoptera; family Tortricidae; genus Epinotia; species Epinotia brunnichana. The sequence goes on from OY977957.1 coordinate 12,082,595, forward strand.
AACGGCTGTATCTTTTGATTGCGTTGGCTTAGAAGTTTGATTTTTTTACTGCTTCAAGAAACAGTAATCTTGAGTATTTGATATAAATTTCAGGTTGATATCTCTACGCGTTCCTGACAAAAAGGGTCTTGACAGACGGACGGATGGACAACAAATTCAGCTTGATACGTTACTGAGAAAAAGGGTATTGACAGACGGACTACAAAGTGATCCTATAAGGTTTCCGTTTTTTCCTTTCGGTCTACGGAACCCTAAATACACACAGATATAATATAACATGATTAAGTACATATAGTAATATAGGTATATATAGGTAGGGGTCAAGAATTGACAAAAAAAACCGGCCAAGTGCGGTTTGTTGTATGGGGGCTCCCAACCTGGGACAACCAAACCCTGTAGCCTAGTTGGTAGTGACTCTGCCTACGTAGCCGGAGGTCCCAGGTTCGAATCCCGGTAAGGGCATTTATTTGTTTGATGAGCACAAATGTTTGTTCCTGAGTCATGGATGTTTTCTATGTATGAATATTTATTACGTGGGTAGGCCCCCCACAAGGTGGACTGATGACCTGGTAAAGCTCGCGGGAGTCCGCTGGATGCAGGTGGTGCAAGACCGGCCATTGTGGCACTCTTTGGGGGAGGCCTATGTCCAGCAGTGGACGTCTTACGGCTGATATGATGAAGTAATTATTTATTTATCTATGTTCGGGCCGATCGTCTGCACGCCCCTTAAACGCCTCTCGTGTACGCCCTTTTAGTCTGTGGTTTTGAAGGTGACACTTGGCTGTCACTTTTTTGCTTGTCATAAATTTTCACTGTGAACACGTTCGTGCGGAAAACGTGGTTCTTTGGTAATATCGCTCGCTTTGTAGGCACACAGGTGTCCGAGTGTTTTGTTTGTGTATTGGTAGACAGTACTTTGAGACTCGCGTTTGGTGGAAACAGTGACATTTGGTGATATGTGCTTGGTGGACCGCGTATTGACGGCCCGGCCGCCCGTGGTAAGACACGGCGCTTCCCTTGGCCCCGGAGACCAGCTTGGGAGACTTGATTTAACTTGACTTTGACTGGACCTTGACGGAAGCTACACAGAGTTTACAAATATCGTGTCGCCGGGAATCCATTAAAATAATCATATTTTGACACTTTTGATAGCCATTACTGGCAAGAATTAGACCCACGGATAGTGAGGCGCGCTCAGTTCCTAGCATTAGGTGAGGACTGAACAATCTATATAAGATGTTTATCGTCGTCTAGTACCCATAGTACAAGCTCTGCTTAGTCTGGGACTAGATCGATTTGATCGATCTTACGATTGTAAAAGAAATAAAACAAGTTAAAAAATATTTATTTCGTTTTTAAGTATTTTTTGTTATAGCGGCAATAGAAATACATCACCTGTTAACATTACAACTGTCTAACTATCACGGTTCGTGAGATATAGCCTGGTGACAGACGGACAGACAGACAGGGAGACAGACGGACAGCGGAGTCTTAGTAATAGGGCACCGTTTTACTCTTTGAGTACGGAACCCTAAAAACGATGACGTAATTATATAAGCAAGCCCACACACATGGCATAATGAAACAAACCTGTTAAATGCCCCATGAAGCGATTCACCTAACTCTCAAAAATATTGTTAATTAGTAGAAAAGGGTATTAATACTTGAAAATAGGTACACTTGTAGTGATCGTGTTAAATTCGTGTATGGTACGTGTTGTATTGTAAGTAACGAGCAACCGCATCCTTAATTATTATTCGTGGATTGTTCGAGGATTTGTTCAAATGAAATGAGAATAAATCATTCGTCATTCGAAAGTGTAGACGAATAAATTATTCGCGAATAAATAAGTGACGAATAAATGTTTATTCGAATAATTATTTGAATAAAGAATTATTCGAATAACGCCCCTTTCTGCACCCACTTAAGTAATACTTTTTATTTAAATAATTGTGTACAGAAAACTGAGCGCTTATAAATAGGTAATCGAGATTCCACGACAATTATGTCTCATGCTGAACAATTTAGTTATTATCGATCTAATGAACACAATATTTCAATAAATCTCCAGCCTAGCCGAACCGTGGTGCACGCCAGATTCGTGTTTATAAATGTTTGACAATCATTGACCTACCCATAATAAATGAAGGCTGAAACCCATTGACAGCGGTGGCGAAGCGTCGCGGCGCAGCGTGGAGGTGGTACTAGCTGTAATGATCGAACTACGAACTAATACGAAAAGGTTCGCACAGAATACTGGCCGGGAAAAAAGAAAGAAAGAAAGAAACATGTATTCGAGACAAACAACACACAGCGTTTGTCACGAAACGGTTCTATCTCAGCATAAAAGCGTGCGGATCCTTTCATATTAGCTCGAACATTACAAGTACCACCTCCGCGCCGCCCCGCGCCGCTTCGCCACCGCTGTCCGTGCGTTTCGGCCTTGAATGCCTGCGACTCGCGACAGCCCGGTCGGGAGTTGAGGCACAAAGCAATGACGGCCTTATACTGCAAGAGATAACGTTCATATTAAAACACAAGTATTAAAAATATTTGAATTAATTAATAACCGTGAATATTTTTTGTTTTATTTGTTTCTTATAGTACTAATAATAGGTTGACAGCATAAATCAAACACTTTACAAGTAGTTATGTATTTTGGTTTTCCAAAAACGACCAATATTTGTGATTTTAGAAATCCGCAAGGAGAATCTGTTTAATTTTTAATAATTTATCAACACACATAATATACTATTCAGAATAAATTGTTAAATTGCAGTTATCTATAATTTCTGGTAAGATAAGCCAGAAAATGTGTAACTTACTGAACTTTCTTTATTAATGATAGTCCCGGTTGATTAATTAGTTCAATTTTGATTTCTTTAACTGGAATGCAAGCGTCATGTCATAATAGAGGCACTTTTACAAAGTTACATATTATGCTGAACTTATGAGAACAGAATTTGTTAAAAATTTAGATTTTTGTTTTTTTTACAATGACGCGGAACCCTAAAATGTTTAATTATTTTTATTTTAACTATAACTAACAATACTTTACATCATAGAAAAAGAAAATTACAGTTATCGAATTATGTCCGGGTTTAGCTAATTTGATTGGTCTAAAACTGTTGCCAAGATCGTGAAAAGAGGACACCCGATTGCGTACACAAGAAATACACCGAAATTTGGAAAAATCGACAATTTTACAGAAGACTTCATTGTGCGGACCATTAACAAGTTTTATGAAGAAAACATATCTCCTACGGCGGAAATGATATACAAGGAATTAACCAAAGATGATGGAATATTTCCATACAGTCTATCCTATTTCTTCAAATTACTAAAGAAAATGGGCTTCGAGTATGGGACATTGAACAGCCGTAAAGTTATAATGGATTCACCAAGATTAATAAAAATCTCCGAGATGATTTCTTAAATAAAATAAAAAAACACCGTGAAGATGGTAAAACTATAATCTACTTGGACGAGACGTGGTACGACACTCACGACGTTTCAAAAAAAGGGTGGCAACATAAAGAAAATGTATGTGCATTGAACGTACCAGCATCTCGTGGAAAACGAATCATAATTTTACACGCTGGATCGGAAACTGGCTGGGTACCGGGAGCTTTACTTCTATCGGCAAAAAATATGGCCAACTGTAGTGCAGATTACCACCAGGATATGGACGCTAATCTATTTGAATCGTGGTTCGAGAAGCAGCTGCTGCCTGCAGAATATATTACCTGGCAGTATAATCGTGCTGGATAATGCTTCATACCATTCGCGTCAAACAGAGCTTACAGAGCTAATACCAAATATGAATACAAAGAAGGAAAAAATTGCCGATTTTTTAAAAAAACATAACATTCCATATGGTACAAAGGCTACAAAAAAAAACATGCTGGATAAGTTAAAGGACCGTACTTTTACAAAATCATACTATGTCGACGAGTTGGCGAAGAAGAAGAACTGCGAGATCTTGAGACTGCCGCCTTATTACTGCATTTTAAATCCCATTGAATTAATGTGGAGCAACTTGAAAAGAAATGTAAGGAAAGCCAACAGTGACCCAAAATTCAGTGAAGGAGTGATTAATCTCATAAGGGATTCAGTCATTAAAACAAATCATCACTGGAAGAACTGCTGCGAGCATGTTCATAAAATAGAACTAAATATGGCTCGGAGCTATAATCATCCCAGTATAATTATACATGTCACAGATTCAGACTCTGACGAGTCTGACGACTCGAGTATCAGTACGAGCACCGAAAATAATTAAAATAAATGTTTTTTTAGTTTTTTTTTCAATTATATTTTGTTGGACATCAACTTTATCATTGATATATTATTTATTGTTCCAGTCATTATGATATATTTATTATATTTGTATGTACGCTATATATTTTTTTTTACGAAACAATATGAATAAATATATTAATATGAAATTAATATGTATGTGTTTTATTACTTTTACATAAAATAAACATTCCCTAATACAATAAAAATACTTGATTATCAAACAGTTAGCCGAACACTTTCCAACATTATCAATTAGTTGTAAAACTTGTGGACACACTACATGGCCGGCGACCTACCTGAGTGCGGCCTTTGAAGTCCTAATACTGCAATATCGACCTTGTGACTTCATACAGAAGGTTGCTATTTGTATGCATTGATTTGTTACTTGGTATTATTTGTTATTTGCGGTAGCATAAAAGGGTCTTGAGTGCAGAACGGACGACTTAGAAAATAACAACTATACCCTTTTTTTATCGTACATAAATGACTTACCTAAAGTTATGGACACCGACACGAAATGTGTTATGTTTGCAGACGATGTTTCCCTTCTAGTAAACACTACGAATAGCACCGAATGCAATTTGCAGCTATCCCACCTTTTACACACCGTTAAAATATGGCTCGATGATCATAATTTAGATATTAATTTAAACAAAACAAAAATCATTCAATTTAAACCTGCTCGGAGGAAATCACTAGAATTAAATCTGCAAATAAATGAGGATAAAATACAAGAAGTAAATAACTTTAAACTACTCGGTATAACAATAGACACAGGACTGAATAGGAAAGAACACGTACAGAATACAAAGACAAAAATAGCCAGATTTATCTACGCACTCAACATATTAAAGTCGAACACAAATTTGGAGTCCGCCTTGTCAGCATATTTCGCTTACATAGACTCAAGTCTCCGATATGGCGTGGTCCTGTGGGGAGCCAGTGCAAACGCCCACAAACTCTTCATAATGCAAAAAAATGCATTCGAATTCTAGCGAATGTACGCATACCTAACAGCTGCCGCCCACACTTCATAGAAAATAAACTCTTGACACTACCCTCAATATTTATACTTGAAGCCGCGATCTTTGTTCGTAAATACCCAGAACTATTTCCAGAAAAACCTGAAACTTTTAAGACTAGGAAGCAATACAGAAATAAACTATTATTGCCTAAATGTAACTTAGCTATGTATAAAAAAGGACCGCAGTATAAATGCATACAAATCTTTAACAATATTCCGGACGTAATCAAATTGCAACCTAGTGACGAGGTATTTAAGACTCAACTGAAGGAGCTATTAATAGAACATTGTTATTACTCGGTAGACGAATTCCTTGACGATGAAAGTTTAATATTATACAAACCACAATAAAAATTGGATATTTAAGTTAATTTTAGATCTAAGACATAAAACAATTGTAACTAACTTAATTTGATAACATTTTATCTACCTAACTTATCTGACATATTACCCTAAATGTAAATAATCAAGTAGGTTAAATTTCGGTTTGTTAATCTACCTTGAATTAATGTTTTAATTTATTGTGTGCCCTTACAGGGTGTCATGAAGTGACTTATAATAAAAATGTAACACCTTATTATGTATGCATGACATAACAATGAATAAATGAATATGAATATATATTTATTTACTTCTAAGGAGCCCGTTTCCAACCGGCGCGGCGGTTCCTCGGCGTTTCTATCACACGCCGAGTGCACTAACGGGCCTTATCAGCTTATCACACTTACAAATTGCAATCTGATACCGGACAACAACACAAAGCTACGTCTTGCCATGTGTGCAAAGTAGGTCTGGTAAAAACAAGTATAGGTTCCCACTATTATCATTCATCATTGGCCTCTACGTCTTTATCAGACGATTCAAGAATCGCTTTGCGAATGCATAGTAGGTAGAGTATGTATTTTTTAAATGGCTATGTAGCCGCCCTATGCGGAAGCGGCATTGTCTTCCGCAAAGGTGGCAGGAGAATTGTGCATTTGGTAGTGCACAATTCTGCTGCCTGGGTAGGTTCCCACTATACCATATAAGATATGAAAAATCGTGAGTTAATCGTCATGGGGTCTATACATGTAATGATTTGTCAGCCCCAATTTATCAGAATCTGACTAATTGATATTGTCTGGAGGCATGTCGCGTTGCTGATCCAACTGTCAAACGAGTTGTACTGACAAATTGTATACTCATCAATATGGGATAAGGTATGGATAGATACAATCACGCGGCAATATTTGTATTGGTCTTGGTCAAAATGTGTATGACGTTTAGTCGGTCAGTTATTCAGTCATCCATGAGAGGACGGCTGTGCCCAGCAGCGGGACGTATATGATGACATTTACGCTGGAAACGCATTGACAGCGGTACGGCGGTATTCTGTGCGACCCTTTCGTATTAGCTCTATAACATTACAAACGGTACCGCCTCCGCGCCGCGCCGCCACCGCCGCGCTGTCAGTGTGTACAGCCTTAGTGTAGCCGCGTATTTGAATTGAATCTAGTGGATTCAACTTGCGTTTGCCAGGTTCCAAGATTTACAAACGTTACAAGTTGAGAACACGTAGCCGAGTGTGAAGTCACGCGTTTGTCAATCTGGAGGCCTTGGATTCCCCGGCTCGTACCACTAGGTTTATTTCAAAAACTTAAGGCGAGGCCAGTTCATGGTCTTCTCTCCCTCTCACTGAGCATAAGCGTGAGCGAGATGGAAGTGCGTGTTCGGAAGTGTGTAACATCACTTTTTAGTACATATTAATTGTTTTTTGGAATACTGGATAATTTATTAAAAATCTATCCAGTTATTGTCTTAGAACACTAAAAAAGCTACCCTTTTTATAAATAAAATACATAGATTGTCGTTGAAAATTTCGAAATCTCGAACATTTAAGTTTATTTTTATGGTGATATTTAAGATTTTTTTACAGAGTTACCAAGTCATTTTTTAATATTATGTTCGGTTATTGTTTTTCTTTGTATCTTTTTCAGTCTACAGTAATTTTTCCGCAGTAGGAGTCTTCATTATTTCTTCACACTGGAAGCTCAAAAATCAATCTTTTCGTCAGATCGTGAACCGGCCTCGCCTTAAGAGGATTGTGAAGTGCCGATACGCGGCGCGAGTAGGTATTTCAAAAAATGCTATCTGTTTCACACCGCTCTGTGCCTCATCTGTATCGTGCGATAGAGAGAGTTGCAAGTGCTGGAGGCAATTGTCTACAATTCCTTGTTGAAATATTGTTTCGGGTGATAACGTTTTTACCCCCCTAAACCTTTATGAAATGAAACAATTTTGGTATTATTGGATTTAGTACACTTTAATCTATGTCGGTACGTTTTCCATTTTTAGTAAATCAGTTTAGATTAATTTAAATAAAATAAAACGATAGCCAAAGTTTTTAAGTCATAAATATAGATTTTTAGACACGTAACTTAACTAACGTAAGCAATATTTCTTAATAATCAAAACGTACAGGGGTCAATAAACTTTTTCACCCACACTTTTTCTGTCTCCTGTGTTACTTTTTACAAACTTTCAAATCAATCTATTTCAAACCTGTGTCTATCAATCCAATTAAAATCTGTGGCATATCGTAACTGATGGTGTAAACCATCGTTATACACAATTGGGTACCTGGTTTATAGCAGTTTCTCTAACAAACATGACAGTTCTGTACCTTGCGTTACCGGACAAAATACTGTGGGTCCAAAAGTTGATTGGCCCACAGACCTAGTTTTTTATTATATCTACAAAATATCCAAAAATTTTTTTTTTTTTTTTTTTTTTAATCTTTTTTTAAGGAGCTTAGTCGTTAAACGAGAATGTCGCTCCATACGTCCGCTAGTGGAGATACAGCTATCTAATGCACAATTTGTAGGTCTTATACAATGATTTCGCTTGCGCTGACTCAGGATCAGCCAGCGCCGCGTTACAAAATCCGGTGTGGTAGGTAGTGCGATGGGACTCCCCCCGTACACATTCCATTAAGATGTGGTATACGTCCTCTATTACCCCGCAGTCAGCACAGTAAGGGTTGGTAACTTTTCCCATAAGGAACTTAAATTTATTAGTTGGAACATGTCCAGAGCGGAGCCTCAACGCTATTACAACATCTTGCCGAGAAAGCGAACACTGGGTTATCCAAGGAGACTGTAACGGCTCGGGCTGGATAGTTCTGTACCAGATACCTTTTTCTTGGGACCGTTTATCGAAAAACTCTTTCCATATATCGGCACAGTACTTCCTGACCCTACCCAGGGCTTCAGTGTAAAATGGCACCGCTTGTAGAACTGTACCTTCGGAGGAAGCTTCCTTAGCTAGTCTGTCTGCTATTTCGTTACCGGTGATACCTACGTGAGAAGGGATCCATTGTAAGACAACATTTTTGTTTCTGGATTTGTGCTTCTGAATGAGGTCTAAAATTAAATAAGCTGTCGGTGTTCCTCGATACATCGAGGTACATCGAGCTATGTGTTGTAAGGCACTCCGGGAATCGGTATATATTACTATATTGTTTGCCTGTATAGACTCTAAGTAAGCCAATGCCTCAACAATGGCCTGTAGTTCGACTGACATAATAGAAATTTCAGTTTCAATTTTAAAACACATTCCTGTTTTTAATTGTACATCATAAAAAGCTGCTCCAGCCCCATTGTCATTTTTCGACCCGTCTGTGTATATTTGATAAAACCGCGGATACTTGTTTTCAACGAATTGACTGACTTCTTGCTGCAAGTTGTGTCTACTATACTGCCTTTTTGCCCCAGTAATGACATCGATCTTGGTATATATATTTAATGTGATATTTCCATAATTTACCCACCAATCGAGTGAAAACATTTCTAATTTGTCGCTACAGTGTATTAAGACGTTCTTAAATAGTTCATGAACCGACCACAATAATGGATGTTTTTTTCGTTTCCACGATTCTATTTTAGGAATACACTCGCCCAGCATAGCTATCATATTATTATTAAATTTGAGAGATTTGCACTTAAACCAGAACTTCCCACCCAGGTATCGTCTTCTTATAGAAAGGGGCTGCAGACACAGCTCACTTTGCATGACATGAATAGGCGTCGTTTTAATGAAGCCACCAATAACCCTCATGGCTTGATTTTGAATTTTGTCCAATTTGTTTGTATGACATTCAGCACTATCGTCGTATAAAAAACTACCATAGTCCATGCGACTTCTAATAACTGCTATATATATACGCCTTAGGTGTTTTGGATGCACTTCCCAGCTCGAGCCCGCTAATACCTTTAATAAATTTAAGAATTTAACAGTTTTCTCGGAAATTTCATTTATGTGTTTTGACCATCTCAGGGACCTGTCCAACCAAAGCCCTAAATATTTGACATTTTGTACTACTTGTAATCGATTATGGTCAATATCTAGTTTAACTTGTAATCTCTTGTGGCCTTTCTGGAAAATGCACACATTAGTTTTCTCTGGCGATATTTCCAAGCCCATGTCACTTAGTCCCTGTACGACAGAATTTAAATCGGCTTGTATTCGCGTCGCTGAGATTTCAAGACTCTTGTTGGTGCAATATAAGACAAAATCATCGGCATACTGAGAGATGTTAACTTCACATGAGCGCCTGCATATATCCATCGTAGATACGTTAAATAATAACGGTGACAGGGGGTCACCCTGGGCAAGACCACGGCCGGTGTAACGACAGATTTGGTTGCTATCAACTTTTATTTGTAGGTAACGTTCCCTGAGGTATTCCCACAAATAATTGCACATCTTTTTGCCGACCCCCGAGCGGTCCAAAATCGCCAAAAGCCTTGTAATGTCTACATTATTGTAAGCATTATTTATGTCAATAAAGCAAGCTACCGTGGTTTCATTATTTAAAAAACCCTTTTGTATTTTAGTAATAAGTTGGCTTAAGTTATCCAGACATGACCGGCACCGTCTAAAACCAACTGTTTTGTCCGAAAAGAGACTGTGCGCTTCGAAAAACCATTCTAACCTTCTCTGTATTAAGGAATGAAATATTTTAGCCAGACATGACATCATAGCTATCGGACGAAGAGACGATATTGACTGGGGATCCCTACCGGGTTTTGGAATGGCAACTACGTTAATTTCCCTCCATTGAGTAGGGACAAAACCCGTGTTCAAGAACATGCTATACATATTTGTCAAGGCTTCTTTTCCGCTACTTGGTAGATGTTTAATCATGGAATATGATATATCGTCGCAGCCCGGGGAAGTATCTTTTGACTTTATGCACTTTTCCAATTCTGAGACGGTAATATTGACTTCCAGCTTGTCATTTTGAGAAACAAAAGCCGGCTTAGGCGGTGAAACGTGGTCAGGTGCTAAACTTCGCAACAGATTTGCAGCTCTGTCCGCATCTACATTATGTCTAGGTGACCGATGTCCCTTCAGCCATCTCATTTTCTGCCACACAGTACTAGCAGATGTGGTTTCATCTAAACTGCTACAAAATGCTCGCCATGCTTCATTTTGTGCACTTCGAATTAGTTTTTGTGCCTCGCTAATCCTTTCCTGTAATAAGGTTAAGTTGCTTGGAGTAGGATTTCGTCGAAACTCAGCCAGGGCTAGCCTACGCCGTGCCACTGATTTGGACAGCACAGGGTTCCAGTATGGCTTGGGAGTAAATTTACTTTCTGGATTATGGCATATTTTAACAAATGGAATATGTTTTTCAGCTGACTTATATAGACATCCTACAAAACAGTTATACGCAGATTGCGGATCATCTGGTACAACTAGATTAACAAACATCTCGTCCAGCTGCGCTGAATACGACGCCCAGTTCGCTTTTTTAAAATTTCTTTTTTGAGTTACATCTAAATTCATGGCAAGTTTAGTCCTTAGCTTAATTATTTTATGATCACTTCCTAAAGTTTCGTTCAAGACAGACCAATAAAACTTGGAAGCAATATCTAGGGAAACTAAGGACAAATCTGGAGATGAGAGTCGTATACTACCATTGGCTAGCTGAAAGCGAGTCGGGTCACCTGTATTTAGGGAAACAAAGTTGTTTTCAAGCAAAGAGTCAAATATCTGAGTACCCCTACTATCCGTTTTGTAAGACCAGCTAGAGTGGTGACCGTTAAAGTCTCCCAGGATAACGGTTTTCCTATCAAGGCTTGTAAACAGACCGTCCCAGTCGAGCTGCGTAGTAGTTACATTTGACGGACAATATACTGATATTACATAATTTAAGTAAGCGCAGTTCGATAGCTTAACACAAACATATTCTATACCCGGGTTTGCGCACGAGAGTAAGACATGTGTTTGAGCCCGTATTGATTTATGTGTCAGAATTGCAACACCACCATAAGACGAATCTCTATCCTTACGGAATACATTATAGTTTTTTATGTTCAAACTACTATCGGGTTCAAGCCAAGTCTCACTAAGCGCTACAATATGGATTTTTTCCTGTATTAATAGATTTTCAAATTCTCTTACTTTTGGCCTAATACTACGTGCATTCCACTGAAATAAATTTAAATTTATACATACTTTTTTCGTACTATCCATTGGCTGATCCGAAAACTGTTTTGAGCAATGGTAGTTCTGACAATATTTTGACAATAGATGATATAATCCAACTCTTTATCGTGCTAAAACAAGCGAGTACCTTCTCCTGGAAGCTGAGTTTTCTGACAAAAATAATGTTCTTCAAACGCTCTAATAAGTCACTCAGACAAGTAATTTCCTCTTCACTTCGTTCCCTACAACCATCTTCTTGGTGCGATGTCTCCGGAAGTCCGCTATTCAAATCAGCCCCATTGTCCCCAACTGATTCGCGTATGTTAGTCCTTGGGACCGGTAATGAACTATCCTGCCTCTTCTGCCAGTTATCCTTGTTCTTTTGGCGTGTATAACTATCAACCTTACCAACTACGTGGTTTTCTGGTACTTTACGAGTTATATCCCTATATGAAGGGTGCACCGTGGGGTCCGCGGGCGTAGCGCGGGGCTCAGATGTATTTGCTGAGCATGCTGGAACATCAGGTGTAGGGAGGTGGCGATTCTCTGCCTGTTCAACAATCGCAGGGTTGGTATCTGGTAACGGCGATGGTGGTACATATATATCGAGTGCTTTTTGATACGTGCAATTGAAATCCCTCATAAGTTCTCTGATGCGTTTCTCTTTCAAATACATAGGGCACTTCTTGGACAGAGCTAGATGGTCGCCCCTGCAGTTTGCACATGAAAACTGTTGCGTCTCACAGTTTGAATGACGATCACCACATTTTGGGCAAATTGGTCTGTTAGCGGGGCACATTTTAGCTGTGTGTCCAAATCTCCAACAACGCGAACATTGGGTGACCGGAAAAATATATGGTCTCACTTTAATTCGTAGTTCACATAGGAATATGTGGGTGGGGATCATTGATCCCTTGAATCCAATTCTGACACTCTCGCTTGCTGTCCAACCATCTGGGCACACTCGGTTGAGGCGTTTGACAGAAACTATATCGACGTCACTTTTCATATCATTTAATAGATCTTCCTCGGATAGGTCTGGCTCAATATCGCTAATGATACCAAACGATAAGCCTACTTCTGAGGTGCTTTGCCTTTTCCACTCTAATTTGCTTATCTCGGGATTGTTGGTAAACTTTATAGCGCTTTCATCGTTTTCAAAATTAATCATAAGTTTATATGGGTTAATATACCTCACTTTCAAAACACCCAAGATTCCATGTTGCCTAAATAATTTCGCCAACGCAAATTGCTTAGGAAACGCATTTTTAGAAGTCACTGCCACTTGATGGGGAGTTGCTGCGTGCTGCGATGATCCAAGATCCACGTTCCCCTGGTTTACGTATACATTCAGCGGTACCCCGTCTCTCATATTCATTTTTTTATTTCTTCTTAATACTTCATGCCATTCTTCTTCCAATTCCGCTTCATCCCGATTTCTCTTCTGTAGTCTTATCTCTTCATCTCGCGTAATTCTACTATTCGTGTTTTCCGCACTGTTAATATTCATATTATTCTCATTACCGTCCAAACGTTGTGGGTCATCTTCAATCAACTCGATTTGCACCTCTAAATTATTGTCCTGCAGTTCCGAGTCTAAACTAAACTCTTTATCCATTGTCAACAAGATTCATTTTACACCACTTCACTAGTCGAACCAATACACTAATGAGGGTATGCCTTATTTAATTCACGCAGTTGACGTAAACAACCCGAGCCGGTTACCTGGCCGGACAATGTTATCGCTAAGTGTACGTCTTATTCGTATGGCTACCGAATAGACACTGATATCCAAAAATTATAATAATTGTACTTTAAAAACAAAGTTTTAACCGACTTCAAATCAGTAGCCAAAATTGCTTCAAGTTTGCCTATAAAATTTGAAGAGTTCCCTCGATTTCTCCAGGACCCCATCATCAGAACTGGATTTTGGTGACAACGGGACCAATCTGCTTTCAAACAAAGATTTTTTTTCAAATCGGTTCATAAATTACCGAGTTACCGCGTAACATACACACATAAAAAAAAAAACAGACGAATTGAGAGCCTGTTCCCTTTTTGAAGTCGGTTAAAAATCGAACGATGTTTACGGAGTGAAAAACGTTATCGCTTTTTGTATGAAAATTGGTAACAGGTTCACAATCGTCTTAAGCACGAAATATCGTTTGATATTTAAAAGTGGCTTTTCGGTGAAGGAAAAGATCGTGAGGAAACCGGTCCAATCCCAATGAGGTCTAGTTGTCCCTCTGGGTTGGAAGGTCAGATGGCAGTCGCTTTCGTGAAACTAGTCCCCACGCCAATCTTGGGATTAGGTGCCAAAGACCCCGATCTTCTTTAGGGCACAACCGGGAAAAAACGATAGGAGTAGTTCTAGTTCTCATGTTCTTATTACTAATGTTACTTGGGAAATTCCTTTGTTACATCACATAGTATTTATAAATGTCTGTTGTCGAAGCCTGTTGTGATAAGTTCCCAACTTCCCACGGTATTCTTGCATTTTAAATACGAATACGTAGGTATGTGCAGTTGACGACAATGTATACATTTTTCGTTTTACTTTTTAAAAGTGTAAATAAATATCATATCTATTTGTTGACCTCAACTCTTGAACGGTCAAGTTGTTCTCATGTTCTATGATAATAAATAATTATTGCAATTGCGATCATATAGAAATCATGAAATGTCACTTGATTTATTTACGAGTAATTGCTAATACTTGATCACTATGATTTTGATGGGTTAGGCTCGGCTCATTTTCCCGAAATGTGCACTTTCTCTAAAGGTGCACTTCTTTAGAAGGGTAATTTTCTCGGAAGGTACTCTGTCTCTAAAAGTGCACTTCCCGATATGTACACTTTTTCAATAGGTGCACTTTCCCAGAAAGTGCACTTTCGCAGAAGGTATATTTTCCCGGAAAGTACACTTTAGGGGTAGGGGTGTCCCTGTGTATGGTACTAAGGGTTTCTATGAAATAGTACAAATGCAAACAGATGGACAGACGGATGAACAGAAAGACCGAAACTATAAGCGTTCCTTTTTTGCAATTTTGACTACAAGACCCTAAAAATATATATTTTGCCATCAAACTTAAGGCTCCTCGACACAATCGATTTAGATGAGATAACATTTAAGACAAGAAATGCGTATGGATTAAAAAAAAGTGTGAAGCGTGTGTACGTGTGTTTGTGTGTGGTGTGGTGTGTGTGTGTGTGTGTGTGTGTGTGTGTGTGTGTGTGTGTGTGCGTGTGTGTGCGTGTGTGTGTGTGTGTGTGTGTGAAGAATGTATCTAAATAATAAATGTGTACCTTTTAAGAAAGTGCCCCAAATGGGAAATTGTACATTTTGGGAAATCGTGCGTTTTGGAAAAGTGCACATTTCGGGAAAGTTTCCAAATGGGGAACATTACGCAAAACTCTTCGTAGGTGGCGACACTAGCAGCGTTGTCATTGTATCTCGTTGTCACTTGCGGTATTGTCTATGCAAGCATCCTTGTCACTCATTTGACAATCAATTGTGTGTGTGAATCCCTATATTCCTATACTGGTTTACTATGGCCTCTGGCGGCAGAAAATTGCAGTAATGTTCCCTATTGGGAAAGTGTTATTTATTTATTTATCCTATGGCGGTTACACAGTGGTACATATATATATTCGTATTGATGTCGCTGATAGAGTTCCAGTGTGCGCTGCGAGGTTCAGAAGGAACAGTGCAGCTGCCGAGTTTGTTGTTGTGAGGAAAGTGTTAATTTTGGGAGTGTACATTTTGCGGAAAGTGCACCTTTGCAGAAAGTGCACATTTCGGGAAAGTGTGTTTTACGAGCCTAACTCATTTTGATTTGCCATTCATGGGGAATGATAATGATAAACTGTGCACTTGTGAATTGTAATAACAGGCTACAGTTTGACAGGAATCTGTCGCCATTTAACAAATAGGTATGTAATGTTTATTAAACACAATATCTCCTGCTATTTACAAATTTGTCATTGTTTTACATATTTGTTGGATTGATATGTTTATTAAACAAGGTCTTTAGTCTTATCACCTACAGTAGCGGTGAAAAGTCTATTAAAAATAATAACACGAACCTCTATATGGGCATTTTTTCTTTCAAAGTGTACCACCATTTCATTTGAATAGGCGTCCTTCCATTACTTAAGAGGGCTACTTTACCATACAAATAGTAACGGAATGGACGTAACGAATATTTCGCAGATTAAAACACGTGTTTAATACAGGGACCGGACAACCCTTTCCGCGATAAAAGCCTTTCAATGGGCATCCCTTAAACACGGCTAACCCATTAAAAGACTTTCCAGTTTGAACTGCTAGCCCAATCATTCGACTACCCCTTACCGAAAAACTTAGCAAAAAATAAAGCTAGCCCTTTGCAATTGCTTACCGCTATCCTATATGCCTTGCTATCCTTTAATAAGGGTTAACCTTATCATTTAGCGCTTTTTATAAAGCTTTCCCTCTAGTAATGTCGTAGTTGAGCCTTGCGTGAAAGAGACAGGATTAGTATATCTACACTAGTGTATGAAAAGGAAAGAAAATACGTGCCTAATTAGGGCAGGGTTTTTAAAATCATTTTCTGAGTCTGACTGAACGGAACTTACGTAAGAAGCCGACTTTTTAATTTAATTTAATTGTACCTACTGTACCATCAGACTGACTGAACTGGTAAAAACAAGGTCTACAAGATCAACCATGGATAAGTAAATGTGATATTTTTTAATTTTTTCTACGAAACTATATTTCTTGATTGATAGTTTCAGTTCGCAGATTTTTTTGTTTTGCTATATTTGGATAGGTATTTAACTAAATGTAAACAAACAAAACCGCGTCAATAGTTTGGTCATTCAACCATATCAACCTTTTGTAGGTATTTATGGTATTATTATCATTGGCTGAATGACCAAGTCACGTGTCTTTTTTTGTTTAACATTTACATTTAGTTAAATACAAAATATCTATTCAAATAGGGTACTTATAAGTATAAATATCATGTTCGTTGTTCAAGATCTTTATTTAAACAATAAATATAATCAGATCGATTGCAGCGCCGGGCCATGCTCGTCGACATCACCATCCCATCCCATGTGACGTGAAGTGAACGTCGTGAAGGCTGAGAAGGACAAGTCCAGTTCACGAGCAGGGCTTGGAACCGGTACCGAAAATACCTTTAAAATACCGATATTTATAGGTTCTCTTCGTTTCGGTTCCAGAGAACCGGTAAAGTGAAAATACCGGTATTAGTATCGAAAAATACCGGTTCTTTATAAAGCCTCTGCTAGACGGTCGCCAACACGCCCCTCCGACCGAGCGACCTTGGTCCCCACCGACCGTGTAGACAGTTGTTTGCAGTAAAATTTCATACTACAGCGGGCGGTGTCGACCAAGGTCGCTCGGTCGGAGGGGCGTGTTGGCGACAGTCTAGGTTCCTACTCGTGTATGCGACGTTGCCGTTACGTGCGAGTGCGCGGCGCGGTAAGTACGGTTGTCGGTTGTAGGGCGGCGTTGCCAGCCGAGCCGGCCGGCGCGCGAGAAGTGATTTAGTTCCGTTCCGTAAATTCGGTATTGTTATTAATGACATAATAAAACTTACCGTCAAGTCAGTCAATAGTCGAAAGCTATCTATCACTATCACACACTGGCTTCACTGCTAATTCTTACACCTTACTCCAGTTACACCACAAATATTCCAGTTCGTGGGTTGGTTCATACATTCATACATTGCCTTACAAAAGGTGGAGAGGACAATGTTTTGATTTATACTGATCGGGTACGAGGTCGTGAAAAAAAATGTAATTTTCCGACCTCGGGCCATGTGTGCATTTGCAACCATCCTCGTTTGAAGGGGGTATTTTTTGGTGTTTTTGAAATAGCTCTTTAATTGTTGCCTATGACAAAAGTGTCTATGGCAAGTTTAAAGATGAATAAATTCCTTACATGTTTGTCATACAACATTTGTCAGTAAGTCTTACAGAAAAAAATATGCAAAGGGCGGAAAAAGTTTATTTAAGTAACATCTCTCAAACTAGAAATTTTTGCGCCAAAACTGTTCGCTTCGGATTAAAAATATCAAATTTATAGCGAGTACTTTTACATGCTGAAACAAGTCGGAATCACCCCATGAGCATGGGAAAACGGGGGTGAATGTGGATAAAGTAGGCGTCGCCTGCAATGCGAGGTCGCTTCATAAACTATTATTGTTAGGGCTTGCGGGGTAAAGTTAATCATAATAATCATAATCATAATAAATTTATTGGTAATATAAATTACATGTCAAAGGTTCATTTACATTAATATACAAAATTACACTACGAGGATTGTTTCTCAATGTTACATGTCAGTCAATATTTTAATTAATTGTAATGTATGTATAGGGTACATTTACATTATTTTTTTATTATTTTTTTAATGAACAACACTAGGACAAAACAATTCCTTATGGTCATAGAACGCCTGCTCGATTAGCCATTTTTTAAGTCTTGCCATAAATGCGGATGCACTCTGAGCAGCGATAATATCGCCTGGGAGGTGGTTGTACACCTTGCGACTTGCGACCCATAATGTGAGCGAGTTTTTTCGACTTCGCGAGTCTGTGCGATACGAGGGGCAGCTTTCCTGCGCGCATGCTGCGGGTCGCGTACCTGCGCGGGATATCCTTTATACCAGATGTGTCCACTTCATCTCGAGCAGTTACCGCCATTTGCAATATTAAAAGTGAAGGTAGCGTCAAGATACCTAGCATTTTGAAAATTGGTTTTGCCGAGTTTGTTTGTGAGACGCGCGCTATTGCACGTACTGCACGCTTCTGCAGGCGAAACGCTCTCTCCCAATCAGCGGCTCCAGCCCACAGCTCGACTCCGTACTGCAGGTGCGCATGTACATATGCAAAATAGTCGGCCCGCAGCATTTCCGTCGGAAGTATTCGCGCCAAACGTTTAAGGGCAAAACAGGCCGTCGACAGTTTAGTGCACACCCTATCAATATGCGAACTCCAGGTCAGGCCACTGTCCAGTTCAAACCCCAGGAATGTTGAGCTGTGAACTTGCTCAATGATATTGCCAGCAGCCACTACTGACAGCGATTAGTTAGCGTATTAGTTATTAACTAAAACAGACACGAGAAACTCATTTTCGATGAAAACACGGTATTATTTTATAGAAAAAATAAAAAAAATATGATAAAGTGAAAATAATATTTGATAAAATAATAAAATAAAATAAAAAATAAAAATAAAATGTGTTTATTTCGGACATGGTCCATATAATGTTATTTTTAAAATCTTATACATACTTATACTATATAATGTTAGTAATTTATTAAGTGTACATAATTTAAGTTAATTTAGGTATCTGCCACCCTCTGGAACACCCGGCACGTGCGCATTTGTACACAGTGACTCAGAATGGGGCAGTCCATCTTCTCACTAATGACCCTCAGGATGGTGTGGCGGCTCCCCCGCACCCTGCGCATGAGTGATGCAACACGGAGACGAATCACCGCGCTGAACCCCTCCGTGCGCGCATACGCAAACATTGCTGATGCGCTGCAGTAGCGACGTGGGAGCCCCAACAGCACCCTGAAGGCGTTATTATATTGTACTCGGAGGGCGTTGAAAGCTCGCTGCGTGTAGTTGACCCACAGATTGCACGAGTATAAAGTTTGGCAGTTTGATGTCGGAGGTAAGAGGAGGAGGAATACAAACTTCACATCAGTGTTGAACCTAATAGATGTCTTTTGGAGAAATGTGTCTTTTACTCTTTTTGATGTAAATTCATCACAATAAACATAATTAATTACGCTTGATGGGTATCGTAAAAAAACTGCAGAATGCAAAGAGTTACGCTGTTTTACGCTTACCCGAGCATGTTTTTTTTCGTTATAAAAGTATTAAGAGACCAAAACACTTAAATGACATTTGGGTAATATTTTCTTACTGCTATATTTCTGAAATAATTGCCGTGGCTTGTGAGTGAAAAAAAACATTTGTTTCACTATTAAGTGTTTTTTTTTCTTCTAGTTGTTTTTTTTCGTTATGAAAGATTTTGTATATTAAGTGACCAAAACTCTTAACTGACCTTTGTATAATATTTTATTACTCCTATAATTCTGAAGATTCATGAAATATATGACGTGTCTAACGAGTGAAGAAAGATGTATTTTGCACTGTTTAGTTTTTTTTTTCTTTTAGAGACCAGTATTTTCCACCAAAATTAAATGAAATTTGTATTTATAATAAGCAAATACAATATGACACAAATCCCAGTTGTATCAAAATATTATTTAAAATAATAATTCAGAACAAAAAAGTATGGTTAATAGTATACGTATTTATAAACTTCACAAATATATGTTAAAAATATATATATTTTATTTATTAGAAGATCATGAGCTATTTACATACAATATAGGCTTACAACTAAGATACACTTGTCGAGCCAATGACAGGTCTCCCTAACAGATACAGGAAGAAACTAACGGATTATATTTATATTATATATATATATATATATATATATAAAGATATACCTCATCTTACCTCCGACATGATTTATTTTTCACTTTATCGCCTTTTTTTATTGTTTTCTATAACGACATACCGTGTTGTCATTGAAAATGAGTTTCTCCTGTCTGTTTAGTCGATAACTTTACCCCGCAAGCCCAAACAATAATAGTTTATGAAGGAGGGCACATCGCAGGCGACGCCTACTTTTTCCACACTTACCCCCGTTTACCCACGCTCATGGGGTGAATCCGACTTGTTTCATTTCAGCATGTAAAAATACTCATTAAAGATCACTTTTTCGACCGTATAAATTTAATATTTTTAATCCAGAGCGTAAAATTTTGGCGCGAAAATTTCAAGTTTGAGAGATATTGGAAAAATACTAGTGTATGACAAACATGTAAGAAATTTAATCATCTTTAAACTTGCCATAGACTTTTTTGCCATAGAAGCAACAATTAAACTGCTATTTCGAAAACACCAAAAAATGGCCCCTTCAAATGATGATGGTTGCAAACGCAAACATGGCCCGAGGTCGGAAACTAAAAAATTGTTTCATGACCTCACACCCGACCAATATAAATCAAAACATTTTCCTCTCCACCTTTTGCAAGGCAAATCCCCCATTGTCTGGATTAAAATAAGATCGTCCCAATTACTGACCCCCGACAAGAATACGTCTGCATCCAGAAGCGTCTAAGAGAAGAATATAATTCATCAATCCAACGCTTGCTTGCGCGCACAACCGCAACGCAACTCGCGATGTGAGTAGATAACTTATTGTGTTCTCTTTCTCTCTCATTCACTATAATCGCACTTTCGAGTACCGGTATTTTAACTGCTAAGTACCGGTAAATTTTATCAATTTACTGGTACTCAAGGTACCGTTAGCATGTAGGGTACCGGTTTTAGCAATACCGGTACTTTTGCTTGGTACCGGTTCCTTGGTACCGGTACCAAGCCTAATACCGGTTCCTGGTTGAAGGTAATGATACCGGTTCCGGAAAGTACCGGTATTTCAAGCCCTGCTCACGAAGTCACCGCCATGTGGGAAGTTGATTCGACGATCATTGTACAGTCGCGGAATGAAAAGGTTAAGATCTGTTTTTGCTTGCTCAGTATCTTTGGTATAAGTTATCAGTATCTGCTTTATCGACCGAGTGTCAGACACATTCCGTCATAATGAATGTCATTTCACTACATGGCCTACAGATATGTCCACTATGAGAATTGACCTCTTTGAATTTTGGAAAACGAGTTAAGTAAATAAAAAAAACCGGCCAAGTGCGAGTCGGACTCGCGCACGAAGGGTTCCGTACCATTATCAATAAAAATATTTATATAATATCAATAAATAAAAAAAAGGTTTTAGTTCAACCATTAACAGTCAAGGAAAATTCGTCTAAGTAAATTTGAACTTTGTTGTCAAACAATTGAACATAATTTTCAATACAACACTCGTCTGATACACAATTTAAAAAGGTAACATGTGCTTGCAACGCGTAAATGATTTGATTTGAAAACTGGTCTACCTTTTCATTCCGCCACTGTACCTATCAAAGTCAAGGTCAAGGCTCAAATTCAGAAGGCAGTAATCCTGGACTCGGCGCGTATAGTCCGGTGGTTGTTTTCTCTACAACCCTGACCACCAAGCGCGAACGTCAAAGAACGCCGCCGCCGCCGACGATCGCTTAATATTGGATTCGGAGTAATGTGTGCTTTATGAACAAAGGTAGACGATTTAAATTAGCACGCTTATATGCTAAAAGGAAAGCCTTTTATAAGGCTAACCCTTATAAGCCATATGCAAGGTGTTGGTGAGCGGATGATAAGGGTTTTGTAAGGGTATTGGGATACCGATTACTCAAATGGGTGAGCTTTTATATAAGGGCTTTCAAAGCAAAATGAAAGGGTTTTGTAGGGTATGGTGAGTTAAGCCTTATGCAAAACCCATACAAAACCCTTTATAAGGGATAGCGGGCCGGTCCCTGGTTTAATATACAATTTTACTCAACGCAGGCAAACCCACGGGATAAAATATAGCTTATAACCATCCAAAAAGTCCAGTCTACACGCAGATCAAAGAATTTTTGAAATTGGATAAGTTGTTCCGGAGATTACCCAAAACATACAAACTTCGACGATAAAAATACAATAATCCTCATACATTTTTAAAGACATCCCCACGTAAAAAACCAGTAAGTTGCGAGATACTTGTTTTTACGTGGGGATTTCTTTAAAAATTCGACGTCAGTTCTATGCAGAAAACATTTTCCCCCAATTCTGATTAAAACGAACATAAAAATATAAATAATAATATCGCAAAAGCCTAGTTTTACACTACCAAATGCCAGTGCATCGTTTATTAATGATATTTGGGTTTATTAGGTGACGAAACATTCAAATTACGTTTTTTCGCTCTCCTGTAAAATTTGCCAAAAGTGAGTTACTTGTTTTCTCATTTGGGCAGCCGGATAAGCCACATTAGTCTCAACATTGCATAATAAGACACCAACACTCCCAAGTCAATACTTAATGTGCTATTAGCGAATAATTGTCAGAATTTCCCATACACTTCATCAAAAGAAAAACTGACTGATAAGCTACAAATAAAAACAAGTTTGAGCGGGTAGTTTGACATAAACTAAAGTATCGATGTCACTGTGTAGCATCCATAGTAAGAAATGCTTTGAATGGTTCACACAACAGTTTCGAAGTGTTTTTTTTAACCCCCGACGGAAAAAGAGCGGTGTTATAAGTCTGGCTGTGTGTGTCTGTCTGTCTGTGGCATCGTCGCTCCTAAACGAATGGACCGATTTGAATGCGGGTTTTTTTATCCGAAAGCTGACGTAATCGAGGTGGTTCTTAGCTATGTTTCAACAAAATCGGTTCAGCCGTTTTTGAGATATTGAACTTTGAAATGAAAATGTCGGGGGTTTTTCAACTTTTCCAAGTTGTAGTTATTTTCACTTTGAGTTTTGGGCCCAAAATTAATTAATATTTGTCATCATCATATGAGCAGAAAGACGTCCACTGCTGGACATAGGCCTCCCACACAGAGCCACAATGATATGTGCATTCCAATTATCCCAACAGGTGGTATCATGCGCACATTTTATAGCTACGAGGATTTTTTTAGTGTCAACTCGTAGCTCGTAGTCTGACATTAATTATTTTATCTATCCAAATATCATAAACCCTCCATGATGCGTTCAAGAACCGCACATTATGACCACCATAAAAATAGACTGTTTTGTTAGAACAAATTTCTTATCTGTGTAAATGTTATTATTGCTAAATAATAACATCGATTTCGATAATATTATTTCATTCAAATTTCGAACATCTCTGAAATCAAAAAGAATTGATTTGACCTCTATTCTAATATCAGTCGAGATGACGTTTAGTTCGAAATGAATTGTCAATTTGCATACAAATTTGACAAATGTCGCACGTAAGTAAGATATCGAACGTTATGACAGTTGGATCCGACTCTAGTTTGTCTCTGAATTAAGAAAAAAACTATGACCGCTGCCAGAAAACAAGGCCGCGATGCCGGTCATAATATGCGGCTCTTGAATAAATCGTGGAGGCTTATGATATGTGGATAGATAAAGTAGTGTATGTAACTATACATAATTAGGCATTAAGATACAGTAGACGGCAAACTTCGTGCGCAAATGAGGGGAAGTGGGGGGGCAGCTTGCACGTACAATTCGCCTTTGCGCAGGCAAGGTCATTTGCGCACGAAGTTTGCCGTCTACTGTACTCGTGTGATGTTATTATGAAACAGTCACATAAACTTCTATTTATTATGTCCTTCAAACTCCTCCACCTGTCTTTCAAATTTTATTCATTTAAGTATTTATTATTTTACTAAGCAATTTCTTATTGACTTTATTTTGTTATTGACCTTTACATGTGATATTATTAATATTGCGAAGAAATGAATATAGATTTGTCATAATTTAATATTTTATTAAAAACATGAGCGCCAAGGTGCTACTGTCTTAAACTGGGATTATCCACTGTTTCAGCAAAGGTGTTCTGTAGGTTAAAATCCTGCAAAATCTTTTTTCATCGCAATCAAACTCTGCTTCAAAACAACATAATTTCGTGTACAAAATCTAAAATGTCGAAATAAATAAATTAGTGACATATTTGTTAATTTTTAGGGTTCCGTACTCAAAGAGTAAAACGGGAAAGAGTAATACTAAGAATTCGCTGTCCGTCCGTCCGTCCGTCTGTCTGTCACCAGGCTGTATATCAAGAACCGTGATAGCTAGAGAGTTGAAATTTTCACAGATTATGTATTTCTGTTGCCGCTATAACAAAAAATACTAAAAACAAAATAAAATATTTTTTAAAGGGGGGCTCCTATACAACAAACGTGATTTTTTTGGCGTTTTTAGGGTTCCGTACTCAAAGAGTAAAACGGGACCCTATTACTAAGACTTCGCTATCCGTCCGTCCGTCCGTCCGTCTGTCTGTCTGTCTGTCACCAGGCTGTATCTTAAGAACCGTGATAGCTAGAGAGTTGAAATTTTCACAGGTTATGTATTTCTGTTGCCGCTATAACAACAATAACTAAAAACAAAATATATTTTTTTAAGAGGGGCTCCTATACAACAAACATGATTTTATTTTTTTGCCGTTTTTATAGATAATTGTACGGAACCCTTCGTGCGCGAGTCCAACTCGCACTTGGCCGGTTATTATTTATAGTGTCCCACTCCCACTGCTGAGCAAAGGCCACTAAACTTGGTGGAGGAATAGGGATAACCCTACACCTCCACCAAGTTTATAACTGTATATTATTATATGTATGCTTGTTTATTTATGATTCATGCCCCTTTCAAAGTCGTTTAATCCATTGACCGCAAGCTGAGAGGTGTGACAGATGAATTATCAGATAAAGTTCATGAATGTTTGCATGTTTAGATCAGGGCAATAGACTGCTGCAAGAAATGCTTATGGAAGTTGTCAATAGATTCATAACATAAGTCACACTGAGTTAAGTGATTTGGTACAAAAAAATAAAGTTAAAAAACAGACTTTATTATTTGTTTGTTGTCACTCTTAAAGTAGAAAGAAACATGCCCTAAAGGTTAGGCTGTCAAGGATGTTCAAGAGTAAATATTTTATATTTTTCATGCAGTTGTAATGTTGGTCAAATATTAAAACAACCTTTTCTTAGGTCTTCCAAAAACACGGTTCTAATTTTACTTTTTTATTATAATGCAACAGAACTAGGGTTTGCAATCCGGATATCCGAAATAACCGGATTTCCGCTAAGTTTCGGTTCCGGATCTGACAGGCTCTTGGATCCGGATTTTTCGGATATTACTATGGCTACAAAATGAAGTTTTTACCGAGCCCACGCTGAAAACCGAATGGTAGATAACTCAATCTCTGTCTTTATTCGCCACTTCGTCATCCCAGACCAGATTATTTTTGTTTTTAATTTATTAGTCACATAAACTACTTACACCTACATACTACAAACTAGTAAAATTGCCGCAGTTTGATGGCGAAAGTTGGCGTTGGTTTAAATGCACTAATCTACCGTAGGCAGAGGCACAAAGTAATTACACTAATTACATAAATCGAATATTACCTATAGGTACTATAGCTACCTACTAAAGACTTAGGCCCATATTCATAAACGTTCTACAAGCCTATTTTAACTAAACTGGCGTTAAAATTCGTTTGTCCTTATCTGTCACTTTGACATTTGTGTTCGTAAGAAAGGGACAAAGCACATTTTATTTAGCAGAGACATTTTAAGTTTTATGAAAAAGGGGGTTTAAATGTACCTAAAGAAATATTTAAGAAGGATATTTGACACAGGAAGTAAAATGTAAATGCAGCATCAATACCTACGTTTTATAATTGTAATATTTTTTCTTAAATTTATAGTAGTGACCGACCGAAACATGTTATTTTGCCGAAACCGAAACCGAAGGTTCGGTTTCATTGTAGTTTCGGCCGAAACCAAAACCGAACCTTTAATAAAAAAAAAAAAAGTCCTTAAAAAGTCGAAAAAATGTTAGTAAGCTCGTTTTTTTCTAAAATTAATATCTCGCCGACCTATAATTACATTACAGGTTTCTACTTTCAAAGATTTATCACAATGAAATTTCAGCACAGTTACAGAGGTTCTGTTTAACTACCCTATAAAGTGAAAAAAATACATTATTTGTTTTTTAATGGTGGTATAAAATAAAACAAATTTATTATTAAAATTATTTTAATAATAAATTTGTAAGTTTCGGCGCGGCCGAAGGGTTCGGCCGTTTATGGCCGAAACCGAAAACGAAATTTCGGTCAGACACTAATTTATAGTAACATGATGTTCTTGACTTATCATGTAATATAATAAGCATGGTGCGCTATATTCATGGCCCGTTCACCACTTTTGCCATATCTAGACATAGTCTTGCCTAATGGAATGCTAGCCCCATGTTGGTTCTTCTTCTAATCAATTACTGAGTAAGGTGTCCGGCTCATATTGTCAATTTCTCCTCCTAGGCTTGATATCTAGTTACAACCCTATTGAATTAACTCTGTACATGGAGCTCATTGAAATGTATGTACGAGCACCAGGTACGGAGTTAACTCGACCTGCTGGTCGATCACGTAACGCATTGTACGCACGTTAGGTAGATCTAAATGTCAAAGATTTATATGGAAAATGACAGTTGGATTGTCCTAACGCGAGTTCGGAACGCATTCCAGAGGTCCTCTGGAATGCGTAGCTTTTTGAAATCTTTCAAGTATACGGTGGTATAGCCGTTTTTCCTTAGTTTAGCCTTACGATTCCTACTTTATACCAAAAAAAACCTTGTGAATCTGTATTATCCGAAAAATCCGGATCTATTGAATTTAAATGACCGAAATATCTGGATCCGAAATATTGGCGGATCTTGCAAACCCTAAATAGAACCAAGCACATTTTTTTATAGGGATATAGTCTGATAATGATGATTATAATTTACTAAGTGTGTGATAGATATATTATTTCAGCGATTTGTGAACAATTTTTCCGATGTATGATAATATTATATGTATACTTATAAACCTAATTTATTTAATTTTTGTTACCATCTCCGAGTGATGGAAGAGCGGGATCTTCCGATTCAAGCATAGTATATGCTTAATGGAAGGTTCCAACCTTGTTTGTTTTTATTACATGTGAAAAAGTCAAATAAACTATTTTGTATCATAATTAGTAACGATTTGGTTATTTTTGTTCTGTAAGGGTAATTTCTGGAAGTACAAGTATTAAGGTCCTTACCTATGAAATTGGCGGTTTTTTCACAGATATTATTTTGTACGTAATTTATTCATTTCTATTGCAACTTCCAATTTATATTTTAATTTTATTATTAGACTATGTAACAAAGGTTTTAAATACAAAAAATAGGTTTGAATTTTTTATTTAGTGTTTCAAATTAAAGCTTGAAAACCGCCCTTTTCATGTGCTGCTGGTTAGTGTTTCAATTATGTATAGTTTTATGATGCGAACTATTTTTAAGGAATGAAGATATGTGTAAAGTAGCTTAAAAGTTTTCTATATTCCTACCAAAATTTAGTTTGCTTTGAATTTGACATTGCTGAATAATCCGCAAAATTCAATGTATGAAAATCACAGTTTTCATAAAATTCTCTATACACACCGCCAATTTCATAGGTAAGGACCTAATATTCATGAAATGAAAAAACTTTGAACAGTATATAGGAAGGACATTCACAAAGCCCCACTCCACTTAAATTTTTTGCAATATGTGAGCAGACTCCGGCAGGCCGCTAGTAAAGAAAATTCCAGCTAAATTTACATAAAGGATGGAGATTTACTTCAAAATAGCAAAGACCAGTTGCCCAAAAATTAACTTAACCTCATGAGATTGCATACAAAAAAATCACAATAGTTTTTGAACCAAGTGGTTATGATGATGCATTCCTGTTATCCCTCGTTAGGGACATAGGGGCTTGCAGAAGAACATTTAAACATGATCTTGCACAACTTCTTCTTATTATTTCCAGTAAAAACCAGTTGAGCCAAGTGGTTATAATCAAAAGAAACAGTGCAATTATTTTCCTTACAGTTTTTACTCCAATTTGACTTACAGTTCATTGAACCATTTTGTTCTTTGTATAAGAACCTAGGATTTAGGAGGATAATGTTGGTACAGTGAAGTCAAGAATTGTATGCAGGTTAAAGCCAGCACATGCGGTATTTTTTACTATGTGTAAATTACATAGCACAACCCGACCTTCAAAATAACAAAATCTTATGGTTTATGTACCCATCCTTTACCGGGGCCGCGAATTACCAGCCACAAACATATAGAAAAAACAGCTGATCTGCAAAGGACGAGTTAAGAATGAATGGATAATACCTTCAAGTTGATTTCAACTTTTTTAATATACCTAAGCATTCCTGACCCCTCGGTATTGTGTGTTACCAGAAGATCAAAATTTTTCCAAGGTCAGTATGCAGTACACATCAAAGATATCATTACTTTTGGATTTTACACCGGTAAAGGACAGGTTAAATAAAGCAAAAATGTGTACATGCTCCTGACATTAATTGTACAAGAATGGTTATCAACTTGTCACACAGCATGGTAGTTAATCCATAATTAAATCAATTACTACCCATTAACAAACGCGTAATGAAGAATGCAGTAGGTCTTCATAAACTTCTTCTTGATATATGTACTATGTTTCATTCTTTTAGCATTTAAAGGTCATAAAACGGTAGTATATCAATTTAGCGGAAAGCCGCAAAATTAATATACTTAGGTTTATTTGAGTACTAAGCTTAGGTTTATTTCAGTACTAACAAACTTTCTCTTAACATGTTCGACGGACGACGTCACAACACAAGGGCTTACCCATTTCGTGGTTCCTTTGCACTTGCAGGGCTGTACCCATGCGGCCAAGCGGTCGTCCGCCTCTGTCGCGAAACACACCCAGCAGGTCTTCGCATTCTCGTCATCCCCGTGAACAACCAGCGAATTCGCACTATCACTACGCTCAGAACCAGATTTCTCCGCAACAGACATATTATTGCGTCTTTACAAATAAACAATCAAACAATTTAGACAACGAAAGCACTAGTTTACTGTAACGCGAGATAAACGCAATTGACACACTGTTTATCCGAACAAACTGCAATAGTTTCATGTGGAAAGATAAAAATATTTTTGTCAAGAGTCAAGTCAAACGTCTGACGGAAGGAAATGTCCCTTGCACAAGTTGGGTTGCAGTTGGGTTGCAGGTTTCAACGTCAGTCAGTAGCCGAACGGTATATAGAAATAGAATGAAACGAATGAATGAACAACGACGAGATGTATGATGCGCCTATTGTCAAAGTGACAGCAATGGTGATGCCATATGAAACATATTTTATAAATTTTACGATTACATTGGGTTATTTTACGATTAAATTCCCCATATAGCCGTGTTGGCGCGTAAGCTAAGATCAGCCGAGTATGATATTAGAAAAAATAGACAACTAACCAATGTTGAAACAGCTCGCCTAGCTTATTGAAATAAATTAATATCATCATACAAGAATGTATTTATTGACGTAGATCGTAAGTAACAATGACAGTGACACGACCATAGAGCCAGCGGCGCTACCACGAACTTCGAATCTCGAACTTCGTATATCTCCGTCTCTATCGCATTTATGGTTTATGGTACTCGAGCGACAGAGACGGATATATACGAAGTTCGAGATTCGAAGTTCGTGGTAGCGCCGCAGTTTCGGTCAGCACGGCTATCACAAGACGGCCGCGACATACTCTCGAGCTCTCTCGCACTATCCGTCTTTTTCTAAGTGGTCTAATAAGAGAGAGACGGATAGTGCGAGAGAGCTCGAGAGTATGTCGCGGCCGTCTTGTGATAGCCGTGCAGATTGGAATAAGGTGGCTCGAACTTTTGTCAAAGTCGCTGTCCGGTCATTATTGGGCACCATGAGGCAAAAAATTAGAAAACTGGCCAGAAAATAATAATATGGGCTTTTTATGGTACTATTCGAGTTGTCCATATTATTTTGTACATAGTTGATTGATTTTAGTATGTCAATAAATAATTTAAAAAAAGTTGTCGCATTTTTTTCTTGTATTTATAACAACCGATACAGTAATAGCGACATGCCTGCTCGGCTCATATCGCGGGGCTTAAGTGCCTGCATATGGACCGACACGGTAACGCGCGGACCCCGCCGTAGCCAGTCGCTGCTCGAGTGTTACAGTGTACGCACATGACCTGTTAACCTGTTTTCATAATATATTGTATAACTAAACCGTAAAGAACAACCTTTTACTTACACCCCAGTAGCGAACCCTAAAGTGGTGACCCCGATATAAATTGAATATACTCATATTACGGTTTAGTTCCGGACAGTTAAATACTTAGTGAAATTTAGTGCGTTAAAATATTACCGGAGAAACGGAAACGGCGCCGGGCGGAGGCAACAAGACAACATTAAATTACAAACACAAAGTGCAAATACTGGAGGCGCTCGAGATCATGGCGTATACAGCAGTTATCCTGGCTGAGATTGCCAAGTTGAGCGACCGGATGAGGGACTTGGAGCGGTCGGAACAAAACTACGGCCGAAATTATCGAGGAGGCCGGTCAGCATCCAGAAGTAGGAGTGCTTCAACATCACGCCGCAGTGGCTCCAACCAAGGAAAGAAGGACTGGTTGTGTTATGACCATTATAGGTTCGGTCCGAAAGCGAATAAGTGCGTGCAACCGTGTGATTGGGACAATAAGTCGGAAAACTAAAGGAGGTGGCACAGGACTCGGCGGAAATCTGTGCCATCACTTCTGGCCGTCGGTTACGGGTGACAGACTTAAATAGTGGACTACGTTTCTTGGTGGACACAGGTGCAAATATTTCAGTGATACCAGCAACCAGGAAACAGTGTACGGGTGAGTGCTCAGAACTTCAACTTTTCGCCGCAAACGGCACGGAAATTAAAACTTTTGGTGTGAAATCGATGCTCTTAGATTTAAAGTTACGTAGGCCATTTCGATGGGAGTTTGTCATTGCGAATGTTAAGCAGCCAATACTGGGAGCAGATTTTTTAATTTTTCATAAGTTATTGGTTGATTTAAGTGCCCAGAAATTAATCGATCAGGTGACAAAGCTCAAGCTGAAAGCGCAAATCGTGAGTAGTGATCAGCCTACCATTAGCACTATCGATGATAACCATCCGTACCATCAATTGTTATCCCAATTTCCGAGCATTACGAAGCCCGCAACGTTCAGGGAGGCTCAAGTACATAATATCGTGCATCATATTGAGACGACAGGGCCACCTGTTTACGCTAAGGCAAGGCCATTGCCACCCGATAGATATAAAAAAGTCAGGGAGGAATTTCGCCTTATGCAAGAGCTTGGCATATGCCGGCCGTCTAAAAGTGCATGGGCCAGTCCGTTACACGTTGTAAAAAAGAAAGATGGCGAAATTCGTCCTTGCGGGGATTATCGGGCATTGAATGCAATTACTAAGCCGGATAGGTACCCAATACCGCGATTGCATGACTTCACATATTTATTGGCA
Source organism: Epinotia brunnichana (assembly GCA_963854355.1). NCBI lineage: Eukaryota > Metazoa > Arthropoda > Insecta > Lepidoptera > Tortricidae > Epinotia > Epinotia brunnichana. Next base: position 12,114,495 of record OY977957.1, read on the forward strand.
GGAAAAAAGTTTTTTTCGAAATTGGATATTAATAGAGCATATCACTGCATTCCTGTGGCCAAAGAGGATATTGAAAAAACAGCCATTATAACACCGATAGGTCTATTTGAGTTCCCCAGAATGAGTTTTGGACTCCGTAATGCTGCCCAGACCTTCCAGCGTTTCATGAATAATTCAGTTCTGGAAGGCCTGGATTTTTTGTTCAATTACCTTGATGATGTACTTATTGCGAGCGACGATGAGGCGCAGCATAAGGAGCATCTAAGAAAAGTTTTCGAGCGTTTTGACAAATTTGGCATAACAATTAATTGGGCAAAATGTAGTTTGGGACAACCGAGGTTAGAATTTCTAGGTCACGAAGTTAGTACCACAGGCATTCGGCCTTTGGATGAAAAAGTAAAGGCTATTGTTGACTACCCTAAACCCGAAACAGTGGAGAAATTGCGTAGGTTTCTGGGCATGTTGAATTTCTATCGTTCACACATACCGGGAGCGGCAGTAATTCAAGCGGAATTAGATAAATATTTAGTTATTGCGAAGAAAAAGGATAAAACACCAATTATGTGGACAAGTGAGGCCGATGTAGCCTTTGAGCAGTGTAAAGCGGGCCTAAAAAAAGCCGTTACACTGGCTCATCCTCGTCTAGATGTGCAGGTAGCCCTCATGACGGACGCTTCGAGCAGTTCGGTCGGAGGAGTTTTGCAACAGTTCGTTAATGGTGTTTGGGAACCTTTAGGTTTTTATTCGAAAAAATTAAATAATGCACAAAAAAGTTATTCCGCTTATGATAGGGAACTTCTAGCCGTGTATATGGCTACAAAGTTTTTCCGTAAGGCGTTCGAAGGACGACCTTTGATAGTGTATACTGACCATAAGCCCTTATGTCATGCATTCCATAAAATAAATAGTAACAATAATGAAACGCCACGGCGTACGAGACAACTGTTATTCATCAGCGAGTTTACTACGGACATAAGGCACATAAGTGGAAAAGAAAATATTGTAGCCGACACCTTATCCCGCATAGAGACAATTTTTTGTCCCACGGTACTTGACTACTCGGAACTTGCCGCTGCGCAAGCGAAAGACGAGTACCTGGGACGGATGACGCAGTCGGGTCAAGTCAAAAGTAATAATAACATCGTGTTAAAAGAAATTGCAATACCAACGTGTAGTAGTTCCGTGTATTGCGAAATTTCATCAAATGAGGCAAGACCGTACATACCCGAGAAGCTTAGACGTTTAGTATTTGATAGCGTGCATAATTTGAGTCATCCCGGTATACGTACTTCACGCAAAATGATTTGTAAAAAATTATTTTGGCCTAGCATGAACAAAGATGTAGGACATTGGGCAAAGTCATGTATACAATGTCAGAGGTCAAAGGTGAACCGACATACAATTTCGAAGCTACAGGCTTTCGAGGACGCTGGTCGGATGGAGCACATACACGTAGATTTGGTCGGACCTCTCCCGATATCTCCACGTGGAAATCGCTACCTACTCACTATTATAGATAGGTTTACTAGCTGGCCTGAGGCTTTTCCAATAGAAGAAATGACAGCCGAGGTTGTTGCCAAGACTATATACGACGGATGGATCACGCGTTATGGTTGCCCGATCAGACTCACGAGCGATCAGGGTCGTCAATTTGAAAGTAGCCTTTTTAGGGAATTAATGGTATTACTAGGCATTAATAAATTCAGGACTACAGCGTACCATCCTCAGAGCAATGCTAAAGTTGAGCGTTTTCATCGCTCGTTAAAGGCAGCCCTTATGGCTAGAATCCGTGACAGCTCATGGGAAGACGAACTATCGACCGTTATGCTAGGATTGCGCGCCGCTAGTCGAAATGACAACGGTGTAAGCGCCGCTGAGATGACGTTCGGTCGCACATTACGATTACCTGCTGATTTTTTCACTACTTCTCAAAATGTAGAGTCAGGTGACCCCCTTAGCTTAGTAAATAGTATTCGTAATAAGATAAATAAGCTTAAACCGGTAGCAAAAAGTGCTCTTGACACGCGTACGATATTTGTACACAAGGATCTGCGTACGTGTGAGTTTGTTTTCATTAGAGATGATTCTGTACGCAAGTCATTACAGCCACCGTATAATGGACCTTTTAAAGTAATAGAAAGAGGAGAGAAAGTATTTCTTATTCAATTCCCGAACAAACAAGCTCGCATTTCAATTGATAGGTTGAAGCCAGCTTATGTGTGGAACAACGAGAGTGATACAAGTTCGAGTCCTATAGTACGAGACTCCACTATTAGCGCGCCAAGCGCAAGCGAAACTACCACTAGGAGTGGCAGAGTAGTTAAGAAACCAGTCAGGTTCGCGGACGGTTTTTAATAAGGCATTTACAGCTCGTATTAGGTATATATTTTTTTTTACATGGCACTATAAGTCTAAACTTTATTTTCCCTTCCACTACGGTTGGGCAATGATGTTTATGTTATAGCGTAGCATGACGATAGCGGATCTTAGTACTGGCTGGTTAGCATTTACCTACTCATTTGTGTTTATTATAAGACTAGATTATACAACAATGTTTTTATGTTGACGTCTATTGTGTTTTAATGTGAATAACTTTTGTAAGTACGAAACCATTTACATGGAATTAGTTTGTTTTACTTGTTTAAGTTACTAAGTTGAGTTACCTTGATTACAAGAGTATTATTATTGTACTTTAGTCATTTTATAAGAATTTAAATATAATACATTGTGTAATGTCTTCATTTAGCGGTGTTAAACGTTGGTACATCTTGATTATTGCATATTACATTAAAAGAAACCAACATTTGTTATTATTTCACCGAAGTTATAACAGCAACAAAATCAGAGAACTTTAAGAACGGTTAGTAACGGGGCTCATGCACATCTGGCGTCTACTCATTTTTTGTCATTAGAATTCCAAGGCACCAGACTGCAACTTGACGATTGTAATTTTATGACCGTGCCAAAAAAATTCTAAAGTGTTTTGACAGCATTAACAATGTCAGGGTTTATTGCCCACTCGAAACGCTGTTATCCAAGCTAGTTTACGGGAACTGTGAAACTATTTATGCGTGTTTCTCACAACCACTTGAAATAATATGGAGTTCTAACCATTAGAAAAAGACCTTTGTTTGTATTGAACTTTGTGGATACTGTGGGCCATTAATTATCATGAGCCAATGCTCCTGAGTTAATTTTGAACTGTAGCTTTAGCTAATATTATTTTGTCAAGTGTTTCCTATCAGTGAGGACTGAGAACATTGAGATAAAATTAAGTTACAGAAATATTTGTTTAAGTTAAGCGTTTGACAAATCGTTATTTAAGATATCCGAGATAAGTTTATGAGCACTCGGACTGCTGATTTCATGTATGTATTTTTAGAACTATTTACAAATGTGGTTAGCGATCCCGCAAGAGAGATCATTGTAATAGTTTTATGATTTTATTTTTGTTTTAAAGGGGGAAATTGTATAGCGACATGCCTGCTTGGCTCATATCGCGGGGCTTAAGTGCCTGCATATGGACCGACACGGTAACGCGCGGACCCCGCCGTAGCCAGTCGCTGCTCGAGTGTTACAGTGTACGCACATGACCTGTTAACCTGTTTTCATAATATATTGTATAACTAAACCGTAAAGAACAACCTTTTACTTACACCCCAGTAGCGAACCCTAAACAGTCTTTAGATAATAAAGAAATAATAACATATAATTAGATTAATTAGGTAGGTAATAAATAAAGGATGACTATCCATCTTGTTTTATTTATTTAATCGTATGGCATATATTATTTTTTGGCCTTTTTGAGTTTGTCACTCTTTAGTACCACCCAGGGGACACGTGCAGGGTTGTGGTAGGTAGCTCCTGCGGACGCGAGTGACAGTTGTCCCCCCTTTGTCAAGTGAGTGGGCAACTCGACTGTTAGAGGTACCTTTTGTTTTATGATATATTTTTTTTGTAAAGGGCTCTTTGTAAAAAATAAAGGACGCAAGTATGCATTCGATGGTAAAATACATGACTCCATCGCATAACTGCGTCTTATCGTTCTAAAATATGTGAACATGTTTTTAGGCCTAATACATTATATTTGTTAATATGAGCTATAGATTTAAAACTTGCATTCAATTATTTCAAAAGTAATTATTTCACTCACTATTGCTGTGAAACAATTTTATCGGGTAGAACTAAATGTACGTATGTAGAGAGTGATCATCTGTCACTTCTGTCAGCGCCTCAGCGGAACGTCATGAACCACGAATTGTCACTTTTTTGACTTGTCTTGTCAGAAGTGTCAGAACTGTCAATAATCTCCGAGGCACGGGGTGTGATAGCCGTGTGAAGTTTTATTAAATGGTTTCGTATTAAGATTTAATGTAAGCTTGTTATTATAACAACTCGGTGTGATAAGTCGTTGTTGTGATAATCGTAAACTGGGATAAGCGTCTGCAAGGAAATCTGTGAACAATGTAAGTAAATATTTATCCGTTTCATTTCCGTGAGATCAGCGTAACCCACATCAGCCCACGTTCATGCACGTTGCACAATTGCATCGGTAAAAAAGTTAAACAAAACCGCTTCGCGTAACGTAAATATAAATTTATAATTGATTACAGCTAATGTTTATTTCAAAATATTAAAAGTTGCGATGGTTGTGAAATACGACAGTTATGTCATTTACATAACAAGTCTCCCAAAACTTATTGAAGACAAAAGTTCACAAGTATGAGCCGTGGCACTGCAGTTATAATATTTTAAAGTTTATTAATTACATGGTTATACATAGTTTCTAATAAACAATTAAGTAGGTAATGAACTAATTGAGAGGTCATAATATAATTTATGAATTAGATTACATTCTGTTTTCTAATGGTCATATTTGTATCAGACCTAACTTGCACAGCATATTTAATTATATGTTTTTGCACAAGTTTGGCAACATACAACCCCATTATGTAACATTCAGACATCTTAGATACAAAAGTAATTCGGTCTGTTGTTACTTTTTTATGTTTAAGCTGAACCAATTTAGATAAAATTTCATATGGACACAGGAGACCTGGCTGTTCAATAAAAGTATGCCAAAATAACAAGGCTTGCTTAAGGAATAGGCTACATCACTTTAAGTTAGATATTCTTTTACACTTTTACAGCTATGTTCTTCAATTTAAGTGTCAATGATCACCAGTTTAGCCCTCTCTAATTGGTTATTAATTACTAAGCAGTTGTGGCCAATATAACCCATTAGACATCACTTTAATTAGCCTTCATCAATTCCGGTCCTCTTCACCACCTGGTAGAATTTAGATGGTTCCTTTTACTTGGTCACGCCATCACCATTGGCTACCCTGTGATGGCTGTGATCTATTCTAGATATATATATTTTTTTCGTTTATTTATCCAATATACTTGTAAACTATTTACATAATGATTCGAACAGAGAACGAAAACCATGTATGGTTTATCTGTCGCCGTTGTTGCTCTTTTTACAATTAATAGTTAAGAAAAGGATAGTTTTACTAAAGTTATTACATAATTTGTGTACCGCTCGGGCGCGCATTGGTAGTTGGCAAGTACATATTTTTTGTGATGATTTTTATTTTGTGAGGATTATGAATGTTTTTGGGGAAGAAAAGCTATAGACAGGGAAACCTGGAAAGTTTTGGAGGAGGCTTTCACCGCTTTAGGTGGTCCTTATACAGAAGAAGAAGAAGAATTTGTAAAATAGTGAATTAAAATAGTGAAATAAGAAAAAACACATAATATATAAAAAACTTTATTTACGAAAGAAGAGCATAAATTGTTTTAAAAACTCTGTAATGAGGAAATAAAAGCTTATCTTATCTTACAAATATGTTCTGGAAAACATCATTAGGCCATTCCTTTAATATGTAAGGTAATAGGCCAGTCTGTAGAGTATATCTTTGTTGCAAAAGGTGGTGTAGAAGATTTAGTTTTTAATATTGTTTACATCGATACAACCAAGAAAATATCAAAAATGGTTACACGAGATATCTTGGGACAACTTTTGGCAGCCACAAATCTGGGACTTTTTTTGGTTTCTCACTCGTAGCTTCCATACGGTGCATCCTAGCGAAAAGTTACACACTAGGGAATTAAAGAACATGAAATTATGAGTCTAATGAGTACCAATACATATTAATTCAGTTCAGCGACATAGTAGAAAACCATGGTCGAAAACGAGGCTTTCCTCAAGTTTGTTAGTTATTTCAAGATTAAGGCCCTAAGGATCATTCTTACAGATCGCAGACTAAATATAGTATGTGTTGACAGTTGTAGATTTGTTTATGTTGTTATCTTATTTGCAATTCATAAATATTTTAGATATTATCGGTATACTGGGTATGCATTAAAATTGCATTTTTATGGCCTGATTTGTGATTTTTTATACCTACGAGTATTATCTGCCTACGTACGTAAAGTCGTGCTGTTGGATGATATTGCTGTTGACTTTTTAACCGACTTCAAAAAAGGAGGAGGTTCTCAATTCGCCTGTATTTTTTTTGTGTGTTTATTACGCGATAACCCGGTAATTTATGAAACGATTTGATATTTTTTTTCTTTGTTTGAAAGCTATACTTCTGCTGCTGCTTTATGCTTGCTTATACTTCGAGATTGGTCCCGGTGTCACCAAAATCCAGTTCTCATGATGGGATCATGGAGAAATCGAGGGAACTCTTCTAATTTTATTGGCAAACTTGAAGCAATTTGGCTACTGATTTGAAGTCGGCTAAAACTTTGTTTTTAAAGTAAATTATGATATAGATATTACTAGACAGAGGCACCATTCTTTAAAACTTTGTACATAATTTTTTGGTGTTGATACATCATCATGGTAAATAAGTAAATTACATTGTCTGGGGTTTTTATCATACTGTACCCATGATTAAATTCATGGAATACTCCAGTTTGATATGCTACATAATCTAATGTTTGATCATCAAGTGTGGACCATGATTGCAAAACACCTCCAATAAGGATCTCACGATACGTGTATCTTGGCACGCGGTACGACCTCCGTGTCTCAACATTCGCTCACTCGATAGCCTTGAGAACCTCCCCGCCGCCATTGCGCCCGAACTTCAATTCAACCAGTCTTAAACAGCGCGAGCGCGGTGCGAACGTTCCCGCGCTTAAAAAAGATAAACGTCAGACGCGAGGTTCTTTATAGTGGTACTTTCACTTGCGTTGACAATTGCATCACAACAGGTATGTATGCTCGGCTTTACTATCACGTGTGTTGTAATACCTGTAGCTCACATGATCATTCTTACTTACTGGCGTCGTCGTTTTTAGTGATTACTCAATATAAACATTATGTTTGCGAGCTAGGATTGGTTGCTAGGTAGGTAATATGTTTACGGCACGTTAAAAAAACCTTTATTTTGTTTTTATTTAAAAAATACGTGTAGGTAGGCGTACATATTTTCCACGCTTTTCATTTACATTACGTGTGTAATTTAAAACCCCGCCTATTTATAAGAGGGCAACATAGTAAGCCTAAGCATGATAGCTAACAAGCTAGATTGTCCTATTTTGTGGCAAATGGGTCAGAGGACTAAATCTCTTTTAAGCTACTAACATTAGATTAAGTAAATACTAATAATTTGTGGACCAAATGTTGTCTTTAAAACTGAATAAATAATAATAATAGTATAGCAGCAGTTATTTATATCATTAAAGGTTAAATAAGACATTAAATCCCGTGACTTTGTTTGTTACAACGGCTCCGGACTCCATGTCAATAGCCGGCCTTTATTTATCGTTCACAATAACCCAGGTACAAGCCGGATGTCAGTAAACATTATGCCTCGTTGACGAGGCAAATACTACTTAGCTCACCTACGTCATCAAATGCCATCTTATAAATCTAAGCGAACGAGGTGCTCACAAATATGTGTGACACGTCTTTATTAGGCACAGGCTGCCCGCGCGGCTTTGCCCGCGTATTGCAAATAACACAGGCAAATCCGCGAGATAAAATATAACCTATGACCATTGCGAATGCGAAAGTCCATTCTATACACGGGAGAAAGAATTTCAGAAACAAAATAAGGTTTTCCGGAGATTACGCCCTTCATACAAATTTACCAAGCTAACAATCTCAGACTTTCTTTACGTCTTTTGCTTATAGAAGATGGTAATATATTAATAGTTGATGGTATTTGCCAGTTGCCACAATTGCTTCAGAGAAAAGTAACTGGCTTTGCATAAAAACTTCGGGGTTACCACTTGGCTCAGTCGACTTCAAATAACATGACCTTATTATACATTACCTACCTTATACATTATTCGCCTTTGCCCATTGGAATAGAAATGAATAAAAAAGGTGATATGTGCAATTGACGTAAACCGTACATACACTACATGACGCGCTCCTTTGCGGACTGTACTCAACGAAAACCTCAACAATCAGTTTGTCTAAGAAAATACAGTGTCATTTCTGTCCTGGCGAGAGCCTAATAAAACCCGTAAACCTGCAGACATGCTTGTTGTACAGTCAGTAGGTATAGCATAAATATCAGCCTTAACAAATCGGACAAAAACATCAGAGGGCCTACCGCGAACGGCATTCGAAGTGTTCCCTCTCTGTCGCACTTACGTATGAAATCGCAAGTCTGACAGAGAGGGAAAACTTCGAATACCTTTCGCGGTAGGCCCTCAGAACACCAGAGTGATAAAACCAAGAACTTAGAAATTCGAAGTTCGGGTATCTCCATCTCTAACGGCCGTATTCATAAACGTTCTACAAGCCTGTTTTAACTAAAATGGCGTTGAAATTCGTTTGTCCTTATCTGTCACTTTGACATTTGTATTCGTAAGAAAGGGACAACGCTCATTTTAATTAGCAGAGGCATTTTAAGTTTTATGAATAAGGGGGGGTAAATCTCTATCGGACTTACAGTACTCGAGTGACAGGGATGCAGATATATAGGAACTTCGATTTTCGTGGTAGCGCCGCTGAATTCGTGTCAGATATTTACGCTACTGGGTTGATATTGTAAATTGTTGCAAGTCATTTAGTATCACTGAGGCAAGGTCAGCTTAAAATCAGTTAAAGGTGATAGTGGAATCATTAATGTTCTCATTCAATCGATGAATTCACCTTGACTTAAAATACGACCGGCTCAGCAAATGTTTCTACCCGCAAGAGTTAACTTGAGATCTCGTTCGTACAGTCAAGGTCACCAATATGTATATACCCAAAGTTGCAAAAATATGTATACAACAACCTTACTTCCGTAGCAATAAGGTCTGTATACATATTTCTGTAAGTTTGTGGTGTATACATATTGGTGACCTTGACTGTACAACGTTAGTACGAGTCTCAAGTCAACGCGATAAATTACCGAGTAATCGCGTAACAAACACAAAAAAAAAACAGTCGAATTGAGAACCTCCTCCTTTTTTGAAGGCGTTTAAACCTGAACCGATTTGAAAAATTCTTTCCTTGTTTGAAAGCATATACTTCCAGATTGGTCCCGTTGTCACCAAAATCCAGTTCTGATGATGGGATCCTGGAGAAATCGAGTGAAATCTTCAAATTGTATAGGCAAGCTTGAAGCAATTTGGCTACTGATTTGAAGTCGGTTAAAACTTTGTTTTTAAAGTAAATGATTCACAACACATAACAACGTGAAAAATATAAAATACATCTCGTTCTAGGTGACTGTACTATGCACGCTGTGTTAACCCGCTACAAATAAGCTTGTTTATATCTCAAGGAAAAGGAGTCCCAGTAGTGCAATATTTTTTAAGCTGGATTTTCCTGTTTTATTGCATTATTGTATATCTGTTCATACGTTGGTATTTTCCCGCCAACACACGCAAAGCGACAGGCAAGTTTATGTATATGATAATAAACACCTTGCTAAAAGACTTAAGACGAGCAACTGTGCCTGGTAATGCTTTATCGAATCATCAAAGAGCACGACTTAGAAGAAGAAAAGGTTAGGTTAAAGCCTTGGTCACACACACGGCGCGACGCAGCGCCGCGGCGCGATATCTCCGTACAAACCGCTAGCGTGGTCAAATAGGCCATGTATGGAAATATTGCGCCGCGGTCGCGCCGCGCGACTGCGGCGCTGCGTCGCGCCGTGTGTCTGACCAAGGCTAAGAGTATTCGGAAGATCTTCAAGTGTTATTTATGAAAAAAAGTTGCAATCGTCGTGAAGTCGTGATTGCCGACATGAGCGAAAACGGGCTCACAGAGGAAGACGCCCAGGATCGTGCAAAGTGGAGGAAAGCGGACCCTGGCAAAGGCTGGGATAACGCTATCAATTCAATTCATTTTTATTTCAGACAAGGTCCATACACATTTGTTAGTAAAAAATAATTAACTTATGACTAAATGAGTGTTAGTTAATAATAATACTTAGGGTCTAAAATTCTCGTGCGCGCGTCTTTACCTGCACATGCATGGACGTCCAGCGGGCTAGCATAGGACTGTCCCAGCGGTAAGCGAACACGCTCAGGATGCTGTGCTATGTTACATACATTATATTTACAGTGGTTGTATGTATGTCCTATCCAGCAGTGGACGTCTTCCGGCTGATATGATGATGATAATGATGATGATGATGATGATCTATAGGAACACAAAACTATAGTCTATTTGTCTTTGTTTCATTTGGAAAACTCAAAAAAATTACATACTTACGTTTTTGAAAATCATTCCTTCTACTAGTTTTGTGGAAGCTATTATGATACTGTGTAATGTCAGTATTAATAAAATAAAAAAACCGGCCAAGTGCGAGTCGGACTCGCGCACGAAGGGTTCCGTACCATTATCAATAAAAATATTTATTTTTATTTGTTTTTAGTATTTGTTGTTATAGCGCAACAGAAATACATCATCTGTGAAAATTTCAACTGGAACTGTCACGGTATCAGTGAGATACAGCCTGGTGACAGACAGACGGACGAACGGACGGACGGACGGACGGACAGCGGAGGTAATAGGGTCCCGTTTTACTCTTTGAGTACGGAACCCTAAAAAAGCAGCTCCATCTCTCACTAAGACTTGCACTCGCTAGAACTAATATAGCACAGAATAAGTAATAGTACAACTAATAGATAAGAAAGACCTACTATTTTGTGTGCCGCTGTTGTCTAGCGTTGATAATCCTTGGCACCGAACTTCTATTTACCACTACAAAGCCGCTTTCATTGAAATGAAGCGGGGGCGTTCAACTTGAAGTCACCCAACCTTACCGAACTTAAAGTAAGGCTTCCTTACGGCAATTGAATTTCTAGGTAACTTCTCGATGTAACACGTTCGATTAAACTTAATTAGTTGGGCCATTGAGTGACAAAACGTATGGGACTTTACATACAAAATTTTAGGGACATATTTTGATATTGTATTTATATTTTATAGTGCACAGAATCACGAGCTCTTCCTACCAAATATTATCAAATTCTGACTAAAAATTAAAATCGACAACGTTACAAAAACCGGTCCAGTTACGGCTAATTTATAAATATGGTTCAGGACTTTGAGACAAACCAATAGGTTCAAAGGTTTTACAACACTTATGGTTAGTTACAACAGTGTAGGCTCGTTCAAGAATCTACGGTCTCCGCGGCCTGTCGTAAATGGTAAAAGGGGTCATCGGGGTCGCGAGTGGTCTTTATGGCGGATGCCAAAGTACTTGGCTAAGGACCCCAGAGAAACTGATGACGTCCCAGAACAACCCGTAGGGACAAGGCGCGAGGAGGGTTCTAGTGCGTTTAACCGGAGTCTTCCGATTGACATAGCGCAGATGACCACCGGCCTGGAGATTTTAGAGGGTAGGTACTGGGTAAAAAAAAATCTCATAACCCAGGTTCTAGCAGGAAGCTCCTCTCATGACCTGGCCTCGCAGGTGTCTGGCTCTTAGGATTTCTCCAAGAAAACATAGTTGGAGAGGGAGAAAGCTAAAACTTCAACACACACGATACTGTGAATATGGCTGGCTTATGTAATATTATAACCATAATAAAATTGTGGTAGTTTTCCACCAATTTGTGCAAATGAGCTGTAGTTGAATTTGGATAATCGACAATCGGGAAAATTGTAGGTAGGTGCGCGCGATACGCACGGATAAATCGATTTATGATGAGGCATCGTAATCGATCGATGCAATCAAACAAATCACCGGATTTAGGTACTTGGTCTATAAGGTTTTATAAGGTTTTTTGGCCAAAAAGGTTTTGAACCAAGGAAAATATATTGAAGGGAATAGAACAGTGGTATCTACGCCTAAATGGCCAGATTTAGAGAAAGTAACAGAATGTGGATTACTCCACCGACTAGAGATTTTTAATCAAATTATGTGATGATGATATTGGAAATACTTATTTCCTTGATTCAGGATTTCCAACGAACAGAAAAGTATTAAAATACTTTATGTTATTGTGAGGATATCTGTGAATACCAATAACATGAGAATAACGTTTATAAATACCAAGAAACCTCGATTACGTATGAATAATAAAATTATCACGTCACAATCAACTTAAAGAAAATTATATGCTACCAGCTCGGCGCAGATTCTCGAAGAATTCAATAATACACAAGAAACTAGATCATTTCCTCATACAACCTTTGATCACTCAATTAAACATGTCAGCATTGGCCGTCGGGTGCTTAAGCCTCGCGTGTTAAAGGCGCACATTTACAACGATAATAGGTAAGTATACCAACTTTGAAGTAAACCGACTTGAGTGCTGACTAAGTAAATATTAATCGACATATAAGGTAAACGTCCGAGTGCTCGACGCTGTAGTATATGGCATGAGCAGTATATGTCAAAGTGACATGGCTTAAGGTGGTTCGATTGCCATACAAAACGTTATTTGACATTCGCAGGCTAACGGCGTCATATTTTAAGAAACTTATGTAAGAAACTTTCATCAATTGGCTTCCCATTTGCGCCAAATTCCTCCTTTCCTAGATTAAACTTGTATAAACTAGATTAATTTGAGAAATTGGTTTGGGACGTGATATTTTGGGAAAACAATTTTTCTCAAATTAATCTAGTTTATACAAGTTTATTCTAGGAAAGGGGGAATTTGGCGCAAATGGGAAGCCAATTGATGAAAGTTTGTTATATAAGTTTCTTAAAATATCACGCTGTTAGCCTGCGAATGTCAAATAACACTTTGTATGGCAATCGAACCACCTTAAATTCGAATGAAGAAAAATCCTCTTAGTTCGAATTTAACCTTAAAAATAATTAAAAAAAAATTTAGATTGAGCTAAGTAATTAGTAGAAATACTTTTTGTAACAAATAATTTACTGAATTAAACAGTTTAAATTTTGCTTGCCTTGACATAAAGTGCCCATGCACTTTACACCTACACTCGGACGTTTACCTTAAATAAAGGTATGTTGGTACTGTTCTTCTGATCTAATAAAAAAGGAAAGACAAATATAGTGTTTGACCTTTTCTTTGTAAGAACATATTATATTTGTCAGTGTGGGAAAAAACGCCGCCAAAATTAAGGGAAACTGGGTCAGAAAGTTGCGTATTACAACATAACCTTCACTGAACGAGCTACAACGAGCTACTAAAAAGAGACAGTGTGCGCTCATGTCAATTGACGATCCAGATTTGACTTTCAAAATGTGAGATGCTCTCGGCATGTCTGTGTCATACTCATACTCATTTATTTAAAATGGATAAAGTAGGTACATTATACGTCAAAAAATAGAAATACATTTTCATTACCTATTAAAATAAATTATAAAAATTAAATGTAACAAAAATGTCCATATTGAAATTAAAGATTAAGTACATTTCATTAAAGTCATATAAGAAGTTCAAATGGGGGGGTGAAAATGTGTATCGAGCTCCTTAAACCGCTGCACCGATTTAGATGAAATTTGGTATAGAGATAGTTTGAGTCCCGGGGAAGGACATAGGATAGATTTTATCCCGAAAATCATAACCTAAGGGGGTGAAAGTTTGAATGGAGCCACGATATAAACGAGTTCCACGCGGACGGAGTTAGTTAGGTGCTAAGGGTTCCCCCGTGCTCGTTCGGGGCACAAGGGAGAAAACGCTACGAGGAGGATGAATTTACCTTTAATTTGTAATTCCCTTTTATGAAGGAAACTTTTAGACTTGCGACTTTGTTTTCCTTTCCTACTAAATATGTAAACAACTAGCATTTAACGCGGTTTATATACTATGTTATCAAAGTATTGCGTCGGAAATAAAACGGGAATAACCCGTCTTCATATGTGTTGATAAATAATATTGTTTGCGCAAAGCAAAACAGTTTAATACATCCTCAATAGCCATATAAAGGCATATAATTATTAATTGCCCTCGCGGCTCCGCCTCCCGCGTGTCATGGGGTCTATAGGCATGTTGCGCTGCTGATCCAACTGTCAAACGAGTTGTACTGAGAAATTGCATGCACATGTGGTCGGATTGTTACATCTGTACGACACACCCAATACGGTATTTGACAAAAGTCAAATCAGTTTCTTTTTATGAAACGTCAAAAACGCTTCGTTAGTATGGAATTTGTAGGGATTACTTGCTAGTCACGTCACAAACAAACAGAAATAGAAATGTTTATTGCATATCACATTACAGACATGGATGGTTAATAAGTAGGTACACATGTGACACCCTGCAAGGGCACAGCAATATCAGAGGGCTAACTAATTACAATTATTAATAGTAAATTTATACATAAAAAAAGCCTGATAAGAAAAACACACAGCAAGATTTTTAACTTTTAGGCACCATTAAAGTATTCCTTCAAGTTATAAAAACATCTGTTTGTTAAAAACATTCTCAATTGTTTGTTAAACAGTTTTGGACTTTCCAGATTCTTTTTAGCATTAGGAAGGTGATTATAAATTTTGATAGTCATATAATGAAGGCTACTGCAGACTAGTTTTAATTTCGAGAATGGCAGGTTAAGTTGGTTACGGTTACGAAGCTTAAGGCTGCAAGGAGATTTTTTTTCATACAAACTAAAAACTCGAATATCTCGGAAACCAGCGAGTTTCGACCCCTGGTTGACTGGACATAAATTGTTGCAAATTAGCTCTAGTATAACCCCTTTCAAGGAATAGGTCGAATTACCAGTCACCCTGTAGATGAAAGTAACGGTTAGTATTTGATGTTTGATGAAGTAGGGTGTGCATGACACCATTTGGTCTATATTAACTAAAATTCTGATGCACTTCTTTTGCAAAATAAATATTGTATCAATGTCACTGCTATTTCCCCAAAGGACTAGGCCATATGATATTCGCGAGTAAGCATATGAATAGTATATGCCGTAAGGGCTGTCTTTAGGTCAGTTACTCGCTTTAAATGTTGGAGGGCATAGATAAAAGACGACAACTTTTTTGTTAATTTTTGTAAGTATATGACATTTCCAGCTCATATTTGAGTCTAATTCTATACCTAATAAGGTGGCAGAACTCACAGTCTCTATTTTTGAATTTTTATATATATAATCTATTGGTAATGCTACTTTTTGATATGGTTTGGTTCACAAATAACGTCCTTATTGTTAGTTTTTATGAATTTAAAAATCTTAAAATAACAAAAATAAATGAAAGATTGATACTTTCCGAGTATTTTCGTAATGTTTATCTATTGCGAATGAAAAAAAACAATTTATTTTCACTGTTGTCCAATACCCTATTATGACTTCGACATGTTGAACTGACAAATTGTGGTGAGATCATATAATCTGTAGACCCCATAACAAAACCCAGGCAAAAACCGCTGGGTAAAATATTGCCTACGTCCATCCCGAAGATTCATTATATTTGGTAAAGAATTTTCTAAAATCGCGTTTGTGTAGTGTTAATAATGTTAATACGTTAATATGTCCTTAATTGCGTGTAATTTATTCTAAAAACAGACTTAAACTAGTATTCAAGACTACAAAAACGTAGTTGAATTACGTGATATTTGTCGAGTCGAGACCCCTCGCATGAGATTGACTGAGATTTGGCTCGGACCTCACGTAATTAATAGGGGCCCTAGTACGCATTATGAAGGGAGGGCTTCTTCATGGATTGAACAATCTACTTGAGTTGTTCTAAATTGTCTGATTCTGACATTTCTGACGGCTATGCGACTGAGGAAATTACAACGTCTCGGTTACATAAATCAAAGCTAATTGAGATGACTTTGCAAGTTTGCACAATATTTTCGTAAGGCCTGCTGCGATTGGTCGCAGTAAGGCAATTTTGTTGACAAATAAACCTCGATTTAAATTCATCTCGAATGCAGAATTTTGAAGAATCCTAATTTTATTGACACAATTACCTAAACTTGGATCGTAAAATCCTTTCGTTATTGTTGGATAAGATCGGTATATGCCTGACCTCTGGGCCCATTTCACTAAAGTGTCTGCTAGACGGCCGCCAACACGCCCCTCCGACCGAGCGACCTTGGTCCGCACCGACCGTGTAGACAGTTGTTTGCAGCAAATTTTCATACTACCGTGGTCGGTGCCGACCAAGGTCGCTCGGTCGGAGGGGCGTGTTGGCGACCGTCTAGCAGACGTTTAAGGCGCAAACACACAAGTTTGTACCTTAATACAGCGAATCCTCAAGTGAATAAAGGGTCGGCAACGCGCTTTTGGCCGGCATCGGGCAGGCCGTAAGCTTGTTTGCCACCGTCGTTGTATAAAAAAAAAGAAAATAAAAGCGGAAGTTTCTTTCTAACAAAAGAAACTGAAAAGGGCAATTACTTGTACCTATTACAAGTTGTAACGTATATATGGTTCAAGTTATACCAGTAGCTCACATTCGAGAAAAAATGTGATTTATCAATCCTATCGGCCAGGTCAAAATTATTAAAACTGAAAACTATGCGTGGGCCATCATACTTTGAGCGACGCTTCCATTTTTTTTCAATTCATCCCATAGTGTTTCTAGCCTCAGTAGATGGCCTATAACTAGGTATATAGTTATATACTTTTTATGATCACTTTCGACCTCACCCTTCAATGCTTCTGATGCTATCCTGATATGTCTACATGAGGAGAGATGAGAGCAATAAAATAAGTTAGTATATTCTTATCTAACTAGCTACTCGGCATTCAAATTATATTGCAATCAAAAATTGGGCTGAATTTAGAACTTATTTATGACATTTTCATCAAAATACATAACAAATCCTATAATATGTAATCAGGGCATACCATGCAATACAATACGATATGTATTATAATAATATTAGGTACCGCAATTAATTTCCAATAATGGATTTATTTCTTCCATTTCCTGTTAACGAAACACTAATTCTATACGTGATCATCCTTATCATCTGAGCATACTTACTATGATTTAGATTTTTTATTTCATAATATAAGATTACAATATTATCATTTTTTATTAATCAGTAGTCATTTCACTCAATAAATACGAGTATCATATAACGAAATCAGTCTGCGTATCTTCTTATCATTGTAATAAAAATAATAAAGTGCACCAAGTGCGGCGTTTATGTTTTCGCAGGTTTTATGAAAAAATTGCCTAATGAATTTACTAATTAAGCAACCTTCATTGACTTATATTGGAGACAATCAATTTACCGGACCTTGGTGAAATCTAATTTCCTTGAACGGTAAAACATAAAATAAATATTACAGATACTAACAGTTATTCGCTTTAAAATTAACTTTGTTTTTACCTAGCCTCTATTCGACACGCGCGAATCTGCAAAAGGCGACATTCGCATTTTGTGCGGGCTCGTTGCGATACCAGTACAGTAAGCTGTCAGTGTCAAATCTCAGTCAAGTCAGTACAGATTCTTTACAGCGCGCCTAATAGTACATTGTTTAACAATGGGAGAAAGAGAAATATTGCAAACGAGAGTCTATCAGAAGCCCGACGCCAGAGGCGGAGGGCTTTTGATGACTCGAGTTTGCAATATTCTTTCGCCCGTGTTATACACAATGTTTTTCATCACATTTGCGAGGAGATAAATAACTACAAAAGACAGAAAAATCTAGGGTTCATACAAGCGCACCAATCAAAAATTGACAACTTCACTTCCAGATCAGTGCGAGTGGAGCGCGCAGCTTCAATATTTCAAGCAATCACAGAACAGTATTCTTGCAGCGCATGGCCTAGTAGATTTTTATTACAACCAATCACAGAGCAGAATTCTTGTAGCGCGCGGCCACCTAGATTTGCTTTAACCAATCACAGAGCAGAATTCTTGTAGCGCGCGATCACCTAGATTTGCTTTAACCAATCAGATCACACACAAGCTCGTAACTCCCTAGGGAGTTATAAAAATTCATAACTCCCGTGGGAGATAAATCGGCCATACACCCTTTACGAGCAAGCGTGATGAAAATTAATGAGTGCTACGGCTAACTGATTAGCGCGGGATGCGCGGACGCAGGGCAGTACGAATACGAATGGGTAATTGTTTTTTTATAGCCTGTTTAGTTATCCCACTGCTGGGCAAAGGCCTCCCTTTTCCTCCACTCGGCCCTATTGCTGGCATGCTCCCACCCAAGCAGAACGCGTCCAAAACTCCAAATCGTCCCGCCATCTTTTTGGTCTGCCTCTCCTCCGGCGCGGCGGCCGTCTTGCGGGGTCCATTCCGTACTTAGGGTAACTGACTGATTGCGAATGAATCAACCTGTGAATTAATGCTTATGAATGCTTTTCGTAGTGGTTTTCCCCACAGTATCCTTGAACTTGGGCCTTGACAGTCAGTCGTTCTAGTTACTGGAAAGGTATTACGCAATAAGTAAAGTTCGTCGCGGGCACCCATGATAACACTCCTGATAAACGAATTTCATTGTGTTCGAAATTCGAAACATGTCTCAGTAAATACTCATATTAATGAGTATTTCAACTGTACGTTTAAAAAGTGTTAACTCACGATAGATACAATTTTATTACTCTTGATAGTATTCATTTTCCTTTTGTTATTCTTGGATCATTATTCATTACCTAATCCTAAGATTGGTCCCGATATTGGTCTCAGATTAGGATTATTATTGCCATTATTACGTCTTTATTATTGCTTTATTATCCCAGTAGTTTCTATTATAAGGCCAAGGCCGTACGTGCGAACGGCTTGGTTGTAAATATACGTAAGTAACTATTTTAATATGCAGTCGTGATTGTGTATCGTATTGGTCGGGTCAGAGGGTACGGCGTCGTCTTACAGGAAGTGTTGTCTGACCATTGTCATTTTCACTTGTCTGAAGGATTATAAATGAGTAAATATTTATATTTGTCTTGATTAATACGCGAAATACGATAGTAGATCCAGCTTGGGATTAAAGATAACTACGTTAATTTAAATCACACCCAAACGCAACAACCGCGCTCAAATCGGTTCATCCTTTGGGGGTTATACGATCCTACTTATCTTACCTCGTTAGCACAGAGGATAAATTAAAAATGTATCCAATCCGGAGACGTTAGTTACATTAGGAACTTATATCTATGTTAGTTACACCTTAATAAATTAACAAGTGGAATCAAAACATTTTTCGAAAAACCCAACAGCTTTTTTGCAAATATTATAGCCTATGTCACTCCCACGGATAAGAGGAATCCAACGACATCTCACATGTCGAAATCCGTCAAACGGTTTAGGCTGCAGGGCGTGTCAAAGAATAAGACATACCCACATACATACATAGTTACTTACATACATACATACATACATACGCTCGAAAAACATAACCCTCTCTCCTTCGGCAGTCGGGTAAAAATAAAGTAAGTAAAATAAAACGTTCGAAACACTGTGTGACACAGATCACTGCTATTTTATTTATTTATTTATATACTTACTTCACAATCACAGCTGTCGATCTGTGTTGTTAAAGTGCACATATGAAAAAGGTGTGAAAAAGGGTGAATCTAGACCCAATTCCATCGACAGGATTTTTTTTATTCTAAAAATTTAGTTTTCTAAGCGGTTTTTTTTGTTGCCTGTATAACATGTTTGGGCTAGAGTATTTTTTTGTTGCAAAAGGTGGTGTAGAAGCATTTTTTTAAATATTGTTTACATCGATACAACCGAGCAAATATCAAAAATGGTTACACGAGATATCTTGGGACAACTTTTGGCAGCCACAAATCCTCGAAACTTTGAGACTTTTTTTGGTTTCTTACTCGTAGCTTCTATACGGTGCATCCTAGCGAAAAGTAACTCACTAGGAAATTAAAGAACATGAAATTATGCGTCTAATGAGTACCATAACAATTCGGTTCAGCGACATAGTAAAAAACCATGGTCGAAAACGAGGCTTTCCCCAACTTTGTAAGTTATTTCAAGTTAGTCGTTTTTAAGCTTCTGAGTATAAATTTTGAATTTAACTATAGGTTTTAGCTCCTCAATTATAGGAATTTACAGAATCGAGAGTTATTTCAGCATTAGTATCATCATAACTTGTAATCGAAGAGCTGGCAGTTTTCTCGTGCAACGCATCAGCATTGCAGTTCAGTGAGGAAATACCGCCAGCATACTCGGTACAATGCCTAGAGTGCCTTTTTAGGGTTCCGTAGCCAAAATGACAAAAACGGAACCCTTATGTGTGCCCGTCTGTCCGTATGTTATAGGCATTTTACTCGAAAACTATAAAGTGTATTTGAATAAAATGTAGTGGACCACCTCTAAAAGAATATTTTTTTTGTCATTTCATTATAGAATTATGTAGCGGCTAATAAAATACACATGTCCTCTAAATTTTATTCAAATACACTTTTTCGAGTAAAATGCCTATGACATACGGGCAGATATATATGACGAAACTATAAGGGTTCCGTTTTTGCCATTTTGGCTAAGGAACCCTAAGAAGGCCCTCTAGCACAGAATAAGTAATAGTACTACGTACAGAAGGTTCTCTGTTAACAAATTCCCTGTTTAGGTACATAATATATTATATATTTAATAATGGGCCGCCAATTTGGCGGCTGCCGGCATGTACTTGTAGCGGCGCGACGGGATCACAGAGTGAACCGCCCCTGCCTCTAGGCATTGAACCGAGTATGCTGGCGGTATTTCCTCATTGAACTGCAATGCTGATGCGTTGCACGAGAAAACCGCCATCTCTTCGATCACCAGTTATGTTATGGTTATGATGATACTAATGCTGAAATAACTCTCGATTCTGTAAATTCCTACAATTAAGGAGTTAAAACCTATAGTTAAACTCAAAACTAAAACGCAGAAGCTTAAAAACCACTATCTTGAAATTACTTACAAAGTTGAGGAAAGCCTCGTTTTCGACCATGTTTTTCTACTATGTCGCTGAACTGTTGTTTTGGTACTCATTAGACGCATAATTTCATGTTCTTTAATTTCCTAGTGAGTAACTTTTCGCCAGGATGCACCGTATAGAAGCTACGAGTGAGAAACCATAAAAGGTCCCAAGATTTCGAGGATTTGTGGCTGTCCCAAGATATCTCGTGTAATCATTTTTGATATTTGCTCGGTTGTATCGATGTAAATATGTAAACAATTTAAAAAAAAACTTCTACACCACCTTTTGCAACGTTCGTTTCCATTGACGATGCAAAACTATGGCAAGCTGTGTGACTTGACCAAAATTTAGTGTGCCACTTTTGGACCGCTTATAACATATCTACGTATATTTTATATTACATCATTGGACTGGCCTATTAATATTTTTACAAGAAATCGGCTACAAAGGTAATTAATCACATTTTCGTTCCTACCTTCGTACGTTAATCACCTATTCATTTCTAACTTCCTTTAATATGTCATTTCGGTTATCGAATACTTAATTTTAAATCCTTTAAAAACACTAGTGGGTTTATGCCAAAGTGTTCAATCCAACTATGACATACGGGGTTTATTATTCAAACGGGCAGTGAGGGAAAATCTGAAACTACAATACAAGAGGTACAGTAGACGGCAAACTTCGTGCGCAAATGACCTTGCCTGCGCAAAGGCGAATTGTACGTGCAAGCTGCCCCCCCACTTCCCCTCATTTGCGCACGAAGTTTGCCGTCTACTGTAAGGCAATTTGCTCTTATGAGACCGATTTTAGAAAAAAATCAAATTGCATTCAAATATTTTCAAAAAAGCCTGATGAATCGGACCTGGTCAAATCTGTCTAAAAATCGGCGATGGTTTTTTTGCGTAACGTAATAGTTCTGGATGTAAGGAATAATTAGTGCTAAGGTAAGGACCCTGTATCTACACTCACAGATCACAGGAAAATGCCGTATTTCATAGTTTTATGTACAGAACTAGATCATTTTCTCTAATTCGTTCTCGTGACTCCTAAGAGCTTTGCGTATCTCTTGTAGTTTCGGATTTTCCTTCACTGCCCCGTTTGAACAATACATCCTGTATACCGCCTATTTACAAGTTCTAAACCTTTGTTCAACGTGTCATTTCGCTAATAGATTAGTTTCCGATAACTTTAAAACATGTTAAAAGTTAAAGCGTGTTGTGGGTTTAGACTAAACCGTTCAATCAGCGAGTGCGACCTTCAGAGTTCAAGCACGGACTCACAGCTAATGAGTTACTCGGAAATTAGTTACGGAAGGTAACTTAGGTATATACGACTAAAGTTTGGTAAAGGAAAATCGTGGTGTGTCCAGAGTGACTGTAGTCCGAGCACATATGATAACTTACCTAAATAGCATCACGCAATAAACACGATGTTGGTTATAAAAAACTCAAACAAAGACAGTATAAGTACAGGGATCTAGACACGCCAAGCCAAGTTCAAGCAAAAGAACTGGCTAGCCAGCGCCAAGTGTAATATTACACGAACCACTTGGTACCACTTTTGACCCTTCTATAACTCAAAATCTATTTATTGTCCAATACAAACAAACAAATTGTTAAGAGACAATGCCTGAATTTATGTTCATTCAATCAATCAACCTTAGGTGTAACCAATCAAAAATTATATTTGTAAGGTTTTTTTCCATATCCACTCAATGATAAAACGATTGTTATTGCTATACAAATGTCAAATACCCTGGTAACTAATTTTGAGTTTTGCAACTTTTGCACTGCAAAAATAATCGGTTTATCATTGAATCTATTAATGAACTTCCTTATTCCGATGTTCAATCTTCAAGTCACAATGACGGGTTATAATAATATCATAATCACTATGAGTCTTCATTATGATCGTGATCCTACAATTCATGTCAATGCCTTGAATAACACACAACTCAAAGCTTTACATACAATACAAGGTATAAGACTCCAGGGTCGCTGCTAGATGTGGATAGATTCAAGCAATAGAGATGACTATGTGCCCGTTTAGGCTCAAACTTGCAAATCACTGCGTTAAGTACGTGTTAACGAAATTGTTCATTTACGTAATGATTTAGGTAAACACTCGTAATTACAGTTTCGATGGCTTAGCAACCTATACGATTAACCCTGTACGATTCATATCACGTTTTCTCTAATGTTAAACCCACAACAAGTGGCACTGAAGATTAAATTTAGTGAGCTTCATACCCCTTTTGGTAATACAGGCGTGAATTTATATATTTAATGAATGACAGTAATCAAGTAAAAGACCAAAAGATTGACCAAAAACTTTTTCTTGGATTTAATCTTTATCTGTCACTTTGACATTTCTATTTGTTGGAAAGAACATTTTTGTTACTTAACAGAGCTTTGTTAAGTTTTATGAATAGCGGAGGATTGAAGGGGATTATGAATATTTTAGCTGCTCACAGCGCACTAGATCATTAAGTCACTCGATCATTATAATTTCTGAAGTCGATTAATTAAGCCTATCACGCCAGGAACGCTTGATAGCCACCGTAAATATTTGGTTGCACAACACGGCTTGTTTACAGAGCGTCTTTATTATCCCATTGTCTTTCAAGACAGTAGAGTTCCTTATCGATTCGAGGATGGATCAATAACCGACAAATGAATCTAAACAGGATAGCCGAGCTAGCAACTAACGAGTGCTTGTTCTGAGAGAAAAACTATTCGACCAACGCCTTCTACTTAGATCGGTCCTAAACCCATGAGTTAGGCCGTATGGCGGTTGGATCTTAGAATAAAACTT
Organism: Epinotia brunnichana; assembly: GCA_963854355.1. Lineage (NCBI taxonomy): Eukaryota > Metazoa > Arthropoda > Insecta > Lepidoptera > Tortricidae > Epinotia > Epinotia brunnichana. The sequence goes on from OY977957.1 coordinate 12,138,538, forward strand.
TCTCCACCAAAAGCCACTAAGTTGACCCCGATAAAATGGGTTCTACCTACACTACATATTTAGATCTCCGAAGAGAATTGGGTTTCCGCTTCCAGGTGATAAAAAGACAATTCTGGGACCCCTTAAGTGATGATCTAATTGACCAATATGTCCACACCCATTTTAGGAGTGTGGTATCAGAATGAAAATAGTTCGAAAAGATAAGAGAATGGAATACAGATTCATCCCCTTTTCATTTTCTGGGGCGAAGGTGGTGTGCCGACTTAGATATCGACGCATTTCTCAACGACTATTTAGATAGAAATTACATCGGAAGTTAAGTGCCAAATCAATTACACTGATAATCAAGTGCACGGCCTGCCTGCCGGCAAGCGGTTACCGTAGCCTATGGACGCTTGGACTATAGGGGACTTGCACGCGCGTTGACGACCCGTTAAAAACCTGAATACTCCTTTCGAAGAACCCGATACTGTATAGTCCCTTGGGTAAACCAAGTTAGGGAGTTCATTCCACAGCCAAGCGTTCGCGGGAGGAAATTCCTTTGGAATCGTACCGTGCGCGAACATTTAGGATCAAATGTTCCAAGGGATCTATTCCCTCTGCTGGGAATTGTCCTACTCCCGTATATAGGTGAGAGGGAAAGGGCATAACTAAATAGAATTAGTTTCTCATAATCCGTTTATGTATTTTATCCTAGCGAAAATCGATTAGATGGATTATTTTTATCTAGATCGATTAGCCGAGCCTTCTCACGTGCGGCCAAATTGGTTGCTTAATTGGTTCATTGTTTTCCAAGTGTGAATTACACAGGTGTCGCAGTAGGGAATTAGTATGCTGGTCTTTGTTAGCACATGATTGCGAATATTATGAATTATGATAGTCCTTATCCTTCACGCAACTGTGATATCAAGTATCTGCTCTGAATTCTAAGGTAGCGCGCGGAAGAGGTGTATTTTGTTTGACTTAATTTTGCCCACCTTTGCTACTTGTTAATGAAATCAAGACATTGCAGAATCTATTTCGAATTACGTTTTTGTCTGTTATATTATATGTTAAAAGTTCAATAGGTGAGCATTTCAATTAGTATAGGTACGAGTACATTGTGAATTCAGACATCGCTATCTACATGGAACATCATATCATAACACTGATACTAAGTATAGCTAGCCACAGTAGCTAAATGTTTTCAACTATTATGTATTTACAGTCGGATACTGTTAGTTACGTCAGTCACGCAAAGGCAATTACGCTTGTATAAGTCGTAACTAGGTATCTTCAGTGGAAGGAAATTGTAATTATTATAACGTTTTATTCTTAGCGTGGCCAATCAACCTTGGGCGTCTGTCTTCATCGCTGACTTTGATCAGGTGGAGTTATTCGTTGCTGTACTTATATAAAATTTCATATTGGTATAACCTTGGGCAGCTTTGACAAATCATTAAGAGCATATTTGCTCTTTGATTTATCTGATTTAAACTGTTAACCTTTGAAGAGGTATGTAAACGAACGTAGTTTTATTAAATAACAGTTATTCTATACTCTTCGCAACAAACCCTTCGCATGTGGGTACAGGACATTTCGTTTACGCACGTCGGTTATCGACTAATATAAATGTGCCATTGGTGATATATTATTTCAAATGCATTTGGACTTTTGGTGGAACATAATATCTATTTGTTTATTAGAGGTTCCATTAAAAAAAACCCAGGGTAATTCTACCATAGTTTGTCACACTCGTTAAGTTGTTGAGAGTTATACCAAACAGGCAAACACGTAATAGGGGTGTAGACACTAGATAAAATAACCAATAATATCGTGTTTTCTCAAAAATGATGAAAAATGTAGTCAAATGGAGAAAAAAGCAACGCAAGAGGTTATATCACAAAGTTATAAGTGTCCAAAGTTTTAAGAGGGGGTATGTTCTGTCCCTTTTCCGCAAAACGCACCTTCATATGAAACGATTGTCATTTACTATGACGCTAGGCGGTCGTGACGTCACGATCCTGGAGCGTTTTCTCTCTCTAACAAGCAACATTAAAACGGTTGTATCTTCGTAATTTTTTTGAGATATTTGAATGTGATTTTTGTCTTAAGGCATATTTTTTTGACTGCTTTCTTTTGAAGAAATAATACATTTTGAGTCTACACCCCTATTGGGCATATTCATTATTTTTGCCCCCTTAAACGGACAGTTAAGGATAGGTAGTAACAAAACCGACAGTCAATGTATATCGCCTACGTTTAGTAACAAAACCGACACGTTAGACGTGTCTTAAACTGCATCACTTTAGTTAATCTTAATCAGCCATTTTTTTTCAAATTCCCCAATATTTAAATGCCGCAAATATGAACAGGAGGATTTCCCTCTGAGAAAGTATGTATGATTCCCATGACTTGGGTACCTAACCAGGGTTAAGCTTACAAACTCTTTCCGTCGTGAGGTGTGGTGTGCGTGTGTTACAAACTCGTCACGGCTAACTGGTAGGTACTACATAAACCTATGTTTCAGCTACTTCATATGTCGCAATTATGATCAGAGTAAGAGGTTGTCTAACCAGCCACCCGTTGTCGGCTTGTGTCATTTAATTTTCATATTCAAAACTTGTGTTTCATATTCGGCGATTGGTAATCCATTATTAGCATTAGCAGACATAGAAGTTTTTGTGGCACGAATAAAATTGTCCTAGGGACCCAACGATATTTAATTTATCGATAAATTGTACATTCTTATAACAGTTATGTTATGACTATGAGATAACGTATAATTATGAATATGCAACTTGCATCCTATTGTACAGCATAAAGTCCGTATAGGTCGATTAAGAAAGATAATGGTTTTCATCCTATACCTATGAATAAGACGTTGACATAACATGACAGTCTTGTCCGCTCAGGGAGATTGGTTGATGGAAATAATATTATGCGTAAAAATGGCGCCTAAAAAACAGCGTCGTGAAAAATTCATAAATAATTGGTTAAAAAGCTCTCCGGATTAACGTATACGGGGATCTAAGATCTTTTGTACAAAACATGAGATAGCCTATGAATTACTTAAATCTACTTACGTCACATAGCCTATTTAACTATTAGGTATAGTTTAACTTATTTCAACCGGGCTCATGAATGCCCTTTGTTCTGAGCTTATGAATAGACCGTGTTTGCGAACACGTGCCAAAGTTTGCAAAAAAGATATTATCGCCACGTAAAATGTTCATTGAATAATGAACTCTATCTTCTTATTCAATAGATTCCAAATTGGCTACGAGATAAAACACCACACGCAGCGTCTTAAACCTGGCTCTTCGGGAGCGGGTTTTTTTTATCTTTTAGTCCATTTTGAATCTATTTAATAAGGCGATAGAGTTCATTACACAATGACCATTTTATGTGGCGCTAAACTTTTTCTTGCAAAAAATGGCACACGTCCAAAAACAAAAGAAGATAATACCATTGTATACCTGGCTAACATAGAACCATTCATTTCATGAGCCCAGTTTAAATAAGTTAAAGTATACAGAGTAACAAGTAGTATACCGAGATATAATAATTATTATATATTATAATAATTATTATATCTGTACCTAATTGGTGTTCTGGTGAGGAGCACTGCTTACCCTAAAGCACAGGTTTTAATTTAACCTATTTGGGAAGCAGAGTTTCTAGTTCTAAGGACATATCTGTATGAGGTGTTTATATAAATAAATAAAGTTACTTATATATTTTTTTTTTATACCACGTCGGTGGCAAACAAGCTTACGGCCCACCTGATTGTAAGGCCTTTATTTTTAACCGACTTCAAAGAAGGAGGAGGTTCTCAATTCGTCTGTATGTTTTTTTTTTATTTTTTTATGTGTGTATGTTACGCGATAACTCGGTAATTTATGAACCGATTAGATTTTTTTTTCTGTGTTTGGAAGTTCCGATGATGAGATCTTGAAGAAATCGAGAGTTATCTTCAAATTTTATAGGCAAACTTGAAGCAATTTGGCTACTGATTTGAAGTCGGTTAAAACTTTGTTTTGAAAAGTATATTATTATTGATTTACTTAAATTACATATTATCATTATTAAGTATATAACATCGATGGGTAGTGATCAGCATTTAGTTAATTTTTATTTTATCCGGTGAATTTGATAATTATCTACTACTACTACGTGAAATGTCACTTCGGAATAAGTATTTGAAATATCTAGTTATCGATAAATTTAATATCGGAAGGAAGTCCCTAGTTAATTGAAGTCTTTGCCACAAAAACTGTGTAAATGTATGACTTATACTGAAATAGATTATCTTCTATCTGGGGGCACGGTAGTGCACCCGCCAAGACGAGCCAAGCGAAACGCGAGGGCAGGCACTACCTATCTTTTCTCGAAGCGCTTCGTCGTTTTTTTGAACCCTCATAACTTGTCTTTGGATTATACCAGATAAACAAAATTCTCGGGATATGATGTCAATAGTAAACTTATTAAACATACAAAGTTTAAATTGCATAGTTTTATATACTTTAGATTCTATTGATATCTAAAAAACGCCGATTTCGTCACTGACTCACTCACGTTGATCATCAAAACCTCTAGGGTACTTCCTGAAGTCCTAGAAAGCTGAAATTTGGTATGTAAGCTAGTATTAGTACACAATTAACAAAACAATTCAAAAAATTTGAACTTTTACCCCAAACCCCTTAAACTAGGGGATGCAATTTTGTATGAGACTTCCGCAAATTTGAATACTAGAGGTCTGTGTGCATTTTGCCTCCAGAGCGGCTGCCGCGAAACGCTAACTCATCATTCTCCTAGCGTTATGCTGGGCTCCGTTTTGGCACCTAATCCCAAGATTTGGCATAGGCACTAGTTTTACGAAAGCGACTGCCATCTGACCTTCCAACTCAGAGGGAGAAATATACCTTATTGGGATTAGACCAGTTTCCTCACAATGATTTTCTTCATCGAAAGGCCACTATTAAATATCAAAACTATCAAAAGATATTCCGTACACAAGTTTTTGTCAAAACAATAGGGTCAGGGAGGGTACATACAGGTGTTCGGAGGGAACAGTCGCTCGAATGCTCTGTGCTGGAAAGGGAAAGAGCTTTATATCTGTCCTCTACGTCAATGAGAAGCGTAATATACTACTTATATGTATAATATCTTATAGTACCCGTCATTAACATAAATTGTAGCTTGAATACATAGGTCTGTTAGGTTAGGACCCATAAGAGTATTATTTCCTTATATCTATAATATCTCAAACCGCATCTCTTATAGCGTTCTAGTCGTAAACGATAATCTAACATTCTACATTTCTCTGGTATCTGGATATAATCTTTGGACATCTTATCAAAATTCATGGATGCGCATCGTTGTGAAACCCGACTAAGGAGAGCGAAATATAATCTTCTTATTCACATACTTATTCCTCGATTCTTGACATCTAAAGGCTTCCACACACCGGTCGCGGGCGCGGGCCCGGGCAAGTTGTAAAACATTGAAACTGCGTTCGATGTGTGTTTGAAGTGTAATTTCAATGTTTTACAACTTGCGCGGGGCCGCACCCGACTCGCGCCCGCGACCGGTGTGTGAAGGCCTTAAGTATTGTCAATTTGTCACACAATCCACAATCACATAAAGCCTCTCACAGACTGATGCGCCTGATGCGGTGGCGGAATAGTAAATTTGACAATAGTTGTCAAGTTTACTATTGACGGCCACCGCAGGCCGCGCCAGTGTGTTTCAGGCTTAAAAGCCCGTTCACGTGCTCACTAGCGCGACTGGTAAATAATTGAGATTATTTAAAAGTAGTTCACTATATTTTGGATTTAAATACCTTTTGAATACACCATAATAGTTTTTACGTTGCTGGGTTCGATCAAAATGGCCGTTTTTTTTTTGCATCCAGCAACGTTAAAACAGTAGTTTAATGTATTCACAAGGTACTTAAATACAAAATACAGTGTATAGATGCCTACTTTTTTAAATAACTATCGTTAAATTTAAATTATATCTCAATTATTTACCAGTGGCGCTAGTGAGCACGTAAACGTGCTCTTAATACACGTTACTATTGTGCACGTAATCAAGGGTAATAAATAAAAAAAAAAAAAAATTAAAATATAAAAGCCTTTATTCTACCATAATTCAGATTTCATCTGCGTGCTGCGCATCTGCGTCATGTTGTGTACTAATTGATTCTTAACCTATTTGACTAGTAACAAACAATAATAAATAATTTAATTAACATTCATTTCATTTCAACATAATGATAATGACCATTTCAATAACATGCATGAACATTAATTAAACTTAATTCAAAATATATTATATTAGTTAAGAACCACTTTTTTTTTTTTTTTTTCGTAATCAAGGGTAGATCAGTTAAAACCCCTGTTCAGGCACTACAATAATCACAGCCATACAAAACGTATCAGCAACATACCTTTGCCAGGCTCCGTTCGTCTGAAGACCGCCGTCGCGTGGGCTGAGCTTGTAGCTCTAGTATAAGTTTTATCGCTTCATATACGTTTTCGAACGCGTTTGCGTTTAGTTTCAATTTGTATGGCAACGCGTAGTTCCTAATAGTTACCACTAGAGGCGCTGTTCGCATTGCCATACAAATTGAAACTAAACGCAAACGCGTTCGATATGGTTTTGTCTCGATAAAACGTATACTAGAGCCTCTGCAGCCTGCAGCCCAGGGTTGTATTTCTTCAATTCTTATCGCTCCTTGTCACTAGTGTCCTTTGATAGCACAATATCAATACAAAAGCATATTAAATATCCGATTTGCGACATTTCATTCGGGAGCGCGCTCAAAGCCCTGCAAGTGTAAGGCCATCCTGCCAAAGGCCTAGTTCCCTATTTTGACACCGTCACCATCTTCTTGAGCGCTGCGGTCGCGCGCGGTTTGGTCGCTAGTAATATGCCAATTCGATTTGAATGGACAATGATTAAAGTTTTTATGCCTGAACACCTATATTCCCAACTGAGAGTCCTTCCTATACAATAGGGAGGGTAACCAGAACTAGTGAAATTACATTTTCAGTGCCAATTCTGGCTGACAGCAGCTTACTATTATTTGTAGGTCTAAAGATGGAGGGAAATGTGATATTGAAGTAATAGGTAGCTAGCCCATCCCGACACACGACACGACACACTTGAACCTTATTCCCATAGTCTGGTTATTTAGATTAAGTAAATCAAAATAAAGCCTAATTTTTGATTGGACTATAAACGGTTTCGCCTCTTATATGATTTCATGCAATTAACACATTTCTTATAAGCACGGTAGCTCTAACTATTGACCACAGGAAAGACGAATTTTGTTTTACAGATATAGGTACAGATAGGCAATGTTCACAGAAGATACGTGAACCTAAATATCTGTATGACCCGACCCAGTCTACTCTTACGACACCATCGCGATGAATACAGGTGGTCCATTTCTATCCCGACACCACACGAAAACAAATTAATATTTAAAACACCTATAGTACATTATTGCCGTGGCCGGGAAGGAGGCAATTGCAGGCTGAGTATTTTGTTTAAACAGACGAGCTTGCGAGTCCGTTTAATTATAATACGAACCCTGCAATTGCCATTCCGGCTGAGGCTAATATAGTGCTTTTCTCAAAAATGGGGGAATAAAAAAGACTAAATTGAAATCAAGCGTTATTATTAAATACAAATTGAGTATACTGCTAATTACATAAAGTTAAACGTCATAATTTTTTTTTAAACAATCGCAAGTGTATTTTTCCACCGAAAAACGCAATCTTTTTATGACACATACAAAAATGTCGCGTTTGCAACGGAAAAATACGACTTGGTTTGGCTGAATACGACCTGTGCCGTCTTTTGTATGCCAGTTTCTACTTTTTAAAAAGTTTGGTACTCGACAAATAAAGGAATTCATATGTAACATTCCAGGCGGCCTGCAATGTTTTTTTTTTTTAATTTGATCTGGCCTTAAACTATACACTTTACCTTCCAATATGTAGCGAGTTATGTTCACTTTGCGGGCCATTTTTGAGAAAAGTATATTATGGTCTTGAAAATTGTAAATGCATTGAAGTAATCTGATTGTTATTCCTGCCGCTGGCCCTAATAAATTATACAGTCCATATCGCCCAGGCCACTTCGACGGTCTTGGATCGCATAAACATTTTTCAAAATAAAAATACATAAATATTAGAGGACACAAGCCCCATTCTAATCTCAGTAAAGCGTTTGTTATGGATAATAGACGACAATACACTTAATAAATATAAGTAGGTAGCTAAAGTATTAGGCGCCGTAGGTTCAGCGAAGTTAAGCGAACAGAGTTGTTTATAACTATATGGTTTCAAAAAAATATAATATTGAGGCTTTTCTGCAGGGAAATCAGTGATTCGAAACCAGATTTAAGCAATTTTCGCTCGAAAGAAAAAAATCACGAACATAGGTCTAAAATTCACTTAAAACATTCGTAACAAATTATGCACAAAAGCTAAATATATTAAAATTGGCTCTAAAAATCGGCAATATATATCATGTTTGAGGGAACTTAGTGATTACGTTTTAGGGTTCCGTACTCAAAGAGTAAAACGGGACCCTATTACTAAGACTCCGCTGTCCGTCCGTCCGTCCGTCTGTCTGTCTGTCACCAGGCTGTATCTCACTGATACCGTGATAGTTCCAGCTGAAATTTTCACAGATGATGTATTTCTGTTGCCGCTATAACAACAAATACTAAAAACACAGAATAAAATAGTTTTTATAGATAATGGTACGGAACCCTTCGTGCGCGAGTCCGACTCGCACTTGGCCGGTTTTTTATGTCCTTGATCGTACCATCATCTAATCATCCTATCAGACACATGCTTCAAGTACGAATTAGATTAGCCTTATTAGTGGTACTTATTATAATATTCGATGTCTCCACTAACTAAAATATATTATCTTATCTTTGTACGTGACCGAGTGCACGAGAGATAAAAATTTGGCCAAATTGGTAATTAATCGTATTTTATAATAACTTGATAATTCGGGTCGGCCTGCACTGAGATCCTCAATCAGACTTAAAACATAATTTTGCTAATGACACCTTGGTATCTAGATCGGTTTTTTTTTTAATTTCAACAACGACAAAAAACTGAACAACAACATGCCGAGTTAGCTGTGGGTCAAGAATCAAGATCACCACTTCATGGCAGTCCGATAGCTCAAAACGGAGACGCGGCAGACTCCTTTCTCCTTTTTAAAGAATTGGCCAAAACCTGCTCTTGATCTGAACTACCTTACACCACCAATCGTTCCATGCGGGAACCTAAGCATGCATCTCCATATACATTATACCATATATATTGTAATAATTTAAGTCTTAAGTATATTTAATAGAACCTGAGTGTTTCTAGTGTTGTAGCTGATGAAGTGATGACGATGCAAAAGTGGTTCAATGAATCCTATTTGAATAAATCAATTCTTTCTTTCTTTCAACGTAATGACGTGGTAATGACTCTTTAATACGGTTACACATAGAATTGGGTACCTAATAAAATGTTGTACACGAGTATCGAGTTCAATTTGTTTTGCATGCAATTGACAACATTTATTTTTTTCAAGTGGGCCATTTTATGATTTATTTCGTTAGAAAATGTTTTTTTAAGCGGCACGTGTTTTTTTTTTTTTTTTGTAAAGGTAATCAATTTGACATTATATTAAATTACTACAAAAACACAATAGAATATACAATTAAAACTAGATTTAAAATTAAAACTAACATAAAAATAACCTACCAAAAACTATAAATTACTATCTAAATTTGGACCCTTTGGTAGGGTTCCCATCACGCAGGCAGCGTTCCCGCGTTGAATTGCGATTGCAAGTCTTTGTGCAAGAAAGCTGCCTGCGCGAGGGTCGCCTGTTGCTTCCCTCAAGCGTTTGCTGAGTGCCCCGTGAAGCCCATGCGCGCCCTTGCCCCACGGGCCAAGTGTCTCGACACCAAATGCAACGAACTCGTACTGGGTGCCGAGACAATTGTATTTGACCACCTTTGCTCGTTCCCGTGCGTCTGCCGCCGCGCCGGCACGTCTGCTGGTCGAAGGGAGGTAGGACGCAGCCAACGTGTCAGCGCAAGTGGCGTCCCACACCAGTGCACGGCCCATCTTCCACGGAATCAACGACATCCCGTCAGGGCGCTTACCATCGTTCCGAACAATCTGGGGCTCCAGAGCGGCGGGAAAATTGGCACTGACGAGCGCCCTTCTGAGGATGTCGTTGAGAGAGGCATGGCGGGACAGGCGGCCGGCACCTGAGGAGCAGGCGAGTCCGTGGTGGCCGAGGCGGTCTACGGGGGCCCCACAGGAGGCGCAGCTGTGGCCCACACAAACCTCAGACCCGAGCCGGAGACCGACGGCTATACGGAGTGTGGATGGGTCTATGAATGTCCCGGTATTAGGCGAGGGATAGGCATGTAGCCAGTGTCCAGACTCTGGACTTGATACAGCCAAAAGCCTGGCTCTATCCCTGCCAGTCGTGTCGTCAATCAGCGAATTTAAAACTGAAACAGAGGCTATGGTATCCCAGGCCCTTTGTATTTTAGGTCGGGATGGATAATTTGGGCTCGGTCCAGCCAGCCAGGCATTCGAGGCTTCAGCGAAGCATGCAATCTCGCAGTTTGTAGCCGGGGAGGCTTTAAGGATTTTACCTGCGAGATCGGAGATGCTATGGACTGAAGCCAAGAATGCCGGCAGAGCAATACTGGAAATTTTGCGAGTACCCAAACCACCGTACCTTATCGGTAAGGAGGCTTGGGTCCATGCCTGCTCGCTGAAATGGATGTTAAGAATGGATTCTGTTTGGAATTTTAGAAGGCGATCGATAGGTTGGATGAGTTGGGGGTATTTCCAAACAGGGCAGCAGCGCAGCAGGTAAGTAAATTTGGGGATGAGTAAACAACATTTCAAAACAAATAGAGCAGAGTGACTGCTAATTTTGGTAAGTCGGTCCGAATGGTCATTAAATTTGGAAATAGATTTACTCAAAAAGGGAGGGATGGCTTCATCAAAGATGGGTGAACCTAGGAGATGTAAACTTTCTTTAGGCATGATTTGAATGTTTGGAGCGATGTTGTTGAAATTTTGTAGAATTTGAGAAGCCGAAGACGAATCCACTCTGTCCGAAATATACAACTCGCATTTGTTGAGGTTTAGTTCGAGGCCAATATCTGCAAATTGGTTTTTAATTTGGACTAAATCTGCCAGAACAGTCTGTGAATCACCTCCTAGGGTTCCATCGTCAAGGTACCACACATTTAGTTTTGAATTGAGGCTGTGAATTACCGAATTAATAGCCAAACTAAAAATAGCTGGACCGAGGGGATCACCCTGCTGACAACCCACTGCCGAAAGAATCTCATTGTTTTTGTGCATTAATTTAGAAGGTGAGTGATAACATTGGAGCATAAAGTTGTAGATTTCCGGAACATGTAGTTTAATTTCGTTTAGCAGGGTGTCCCGGTTGACCGAGTTAAATGCATTTTTGACATCTAATTTCATAAGTACCTCACATGAGCTGCCGTGCACAAAGGTGCGCACGGCATGAACCGCCGCCTCGCAGCCTCCGCGGGTTCCGAAGCCAACCTGTATAGGTTCAAAGAGGGCTTGTAATTTGGAACGCGTTAGCCGTACGCAGATCTTGGCGGCCAAACGGCGGAAGGTTGACCCTACGGCAATAGGGCGCACCCCAGCATCCTTCTTAGAGAGGGCAATGAGATTCGCCCCATAAATCACAGGCGTCACTTCTTGGCAGACATCTCCCTGGAGCATAAGATTCACCAGCTTTGTGATGCTTTTAATAAGGTGCTCACCGGCAATGCCCGTGCAGTGACTAGAGAGGTCTATGAGGTGCTGTGGGGAGATGCCGTCCAGGCCAGACGCCGAACCCTTAGGGAAGGATGCGAGGGCTGCTAATACGTCTCGTTCAGTTGCATGAATACAGACTGATGAGTCGGTTGGAGGGTCTACAAAAGTGGGGGTAGAAGGGCCTGGGGGATGTTTAGAGTGCAACGCCGCAGCGGTCTCCGGAGTGTCGGGAGCGAGGGTATCGTTTGAGAAGAGAAGTCGAGTTGCTCCCTTAAGGTCTCCGTCGTGAATTTTTTCCTCGACCTTGTCGAATAGATTGTATTTTCTTGTATGGGATCTAGGAAGTGGATTAGGTGTGGGTATGTTAGCTGATTGGATATTGTTTTTAATTTTTTGGGACAGGGAAATGTTATTTACTTTGTCTTCGGCAACGTGCAGAATTTTGTATGAAAAAGTTAGTAGGTTGTGCCATTTCTCAGTGGTATTGTCCCGAACACAGTTATTTATGGTGTCGGTAAGTGCTTGTGCCACCGTAGATCTCGCACCACGAGGCACGCGTTTGATTAAGGACGTTGTCTGTTTGAGCTTTGTGTTTTTTTATTTCTCCCTAAATTGTAATTTTCATTCAGAAATATCAAATTGAAAAGTAGCAAATTCCAGAAGGTCGTGACGTCAAAGTTACGGCTCTGATGGGCTGTTATTCGCTACGCGTTAATGCGTCTCACCCCGCCGGTCACCCGTTACGAAACTAGACCTCTACCTACGCTTAATTACACGCATCGCGGTGTCAAGGTATATTTGTGGGTGAGCGTTGAGGTGAGCTTAAAACAAGTTACAGAATAGGGGGGCAGCACGGCTAACACAAGACGGCCGCGACATACTCTCGAGCTCTCTCGCACTATCCGTCTCTCTCTTATTAGACCACTTAGAAAGAGACGGATAATGCGAGAGAGCTCGAGAGTATGTCGCGGCCGTCTTGTGATAGCCGTGCTGTATGGCAGCTTGCACTCCTTTCATATGACTGTCTTAGTATTGACGTCACACACGGCTTAAACCACATTTATACAATTTCGCGTTTTTCTTAAAAATGGGTGAGAAATGAAATCTGAAAACTACTTTATTACGTTCAGGTAACATGATTACCGAAATGGTTTTCGAATCATTACACAGTTTGAAATGTTGTCAAATGGAATGTATATATTGCACTTCCATCCTACTATACTAGTTCTCCCCGCTGCGCTGCTTCGTTCTCGTTAAACACACTCCTAGTTTCATATATGTATATGAAAATGTATTTATTTACTCTAGTTTGACGTCAGGATGGTTAAATAGACATTATCAATTACGCACTATACGAATATTAGTCCATCACGAAAATGTAAATCTATCAGATTTAAGAAGCGCAAACGATACCTATAGGATTTTTTCACGAATAACACCGTGGCTGCTCTTATTCACAACTATAATATAATCTACTATAATTATATAATCTCATATTATTATCATTTAACCCTTTGGAGACAACCCGTAACTCTCACTCGTAACTGTATGGCTATAGCACAAATGCGAGCGACAAGCTAGAAAAACATTAATCTAAACTTAATATATTAAATTCGACAGTAACTCTGTCTGTCTATTTTTTACCTTTTCACGATTAGTTACAATTTAGATGAGGAATGGAGATAGTTTGTGAGCCTGGGAAGGACATAGGATAGCAGAAGTTCGTATGGATGGAAGCGCGATATAAAGGTGTTCCACGCGGATGAAGTCCCGGGCCAAAGTTAGTAGGTACAACGTTATGTGCGTAAAATAACGCACATAACGTGCATTTCTTCGCAGTTATGCAAGCAGTGCAGTAACAAGAGTTTTACGCACAACTATAAACGACGAACATGTTACTCGTGCAATGGGTGCAATAAACATTACAAATCTATATTGTATTTATTATCAATACATATAACAGGTTCATTGATGCCTGTTATTTGGTAACCGCAGTGACGTCACTCTATCTCCACGTTTGACGCGTATCTCAGACTTATACAGATATCGATAATGTCTCGGCTATATACCAGCTTAAAGATAATTTCCATTTAGTTTATGTGCGTAAAATAACGCACATAACGTGCATTTCTTCGCAGTTATGCAAGCAGTGCAGTAACAAGAGTTTTACGCACAACTATAAACGACGAAGATGTTACTCGTGCAATGGGTGCAATAAACATTCCAAATCTATATTGTATTTATTATCAATACATATAACAGGTTCATTGATGCCTGTTATTTGGTAACCGCAGTGACGTCACTCTATCTCCACGTTTGACGCGTATCTCAGACTTATACAGATATCGATAATGTCTCGGCTATATACCAGCTTAAAGATAATTTCCATTTAGTTAGTTCCCGCGGTTCGACCTCACTAGGTGCGTTATCTTGACTTTAAAACTAAAGCGATTTCCAAGTTTTTGTATTTTAAATCGAATTGGGTGCGTTCAAATTCGGTGTTTACTTCGATTCGAATTTTAAATTGCCGCCTTGATTTAAATTTATTGTAATGTTATTCGCGATGTGACGCATTTAGATGTGTTTTTCTTACTGGCTTATTACTTGTTCTGTCTGGTTGGTTTGGAGTGTTAATTCGTTTTCGGGTTTATTTGATCTTAAATTTATTAAAAAATAAGTGATTTATTGCTGAAGTTCTATAAAGTTCTCTTAGGTAGATACTTATAATATTTAAATGTGACGGGGATTCGTTTTCATAAATCATAAATTTTAAATTTATTTCGTAAGAAAAAGTACAAATTGCTACTTACATTTTAATTTACAAATTTGTATGGTGAAAACCAAAAGTAAGTGTCAACTGACCCCCGTACTAGTTTGCACTGTGTCACGGTGGGTCAGGATAAATATTTCAAAATATTATTAGTAGCTGCTGAAATCTAGGTGTTTCTCGAAAAGGGTTAATTTCGGTTGGAAATACCGCTTCCGTTTCACCGTTCCCACTCGCCTTCGGCTCGTTTCATAAACCCACACTCGTGTTTAATGCTCTTCATTATGTACAGTCACATAAACTACTATAACGTTAATTTGCTAATTTGTTTCGCGGCATCCACTAAGATCACCTGACCCGATCACCTGGGTGATCGTATTGGATATCTATGCCTCATGAGATCACCCAGGTGATCCTATTGTACGCCATATCCAACACGATCCCCTGGGTGATCCATCCGGTCAGGATTCTGAGGTATCAGAAAGTAATATTACTCTTTCTGGGGTATCCTACTGGATATAATTTTGCCCACTAAAATCACCCAGGGGAGATCGTGCTAGATATGGCGTACAATAGGATCACCTGGGTGATCTTACTGGATAAGTTCGTCCACTAAAATCGCTTGCAAAAAGTAAGATTACTTTCTGGGGTATCCTACTGGATATAATTCTATCCACTAAAATCACCCAGCGGATCGTGCTGGATATGGCGTACAATAGGATCACCTGGGTGATCTCATAAGACATATTCGTCCAGGTTGCCACCACTGTGGTTCCCATTTGTTCTATGGGACAGTGACGTCATAGAACAAAATAATATATTAATTTCCTAATTATTCCATAGAACATTTAGGCTTTCAGATTATCAATTGTTCTATAGAACTCTTACGCCGTGTAACAAAATGATATGGCAGTATTGCATCTTGTTCTATAGATTATATGGGTTTTTTTATTTTTATTTGTTCCATCGAATGGAACTGACAATTACAACTAAAAAGCAAGATGTCACCAATTTGACGTCGGCGAAGAATTATTTTTTCTATTTTAAATACGAAACTACATACAGTGTGAGTCTTTATAATGTGCAATTTTATCGACGGAGAAAAAGTTTTTTTTTTTTTTGGGTATTTTGAATTTTTAATGTTTTTTTTTGTTTTTTATTTCGCAATTCCATACTAATGTAAATAAAACGTTACTGCTCTTAAACTACACCGCCTATCGCCTATCGACACGAAACAAAAACAAAAATAATCATTAATAACAGGCTAAGGCACCAAAATTATAATTGTCGAAAAAAAATTCACGCCCCAATTTATTATTACGAGGTATTTCATAAAATTGTGTTTATTTTTCCTACTTTTTTTTCACAAAAGTAAAATAACTCAATACAATTTCCCATTTACCTAACTTTTTTATTATTTCATGTTATTCTACACCGTATTAGCTTTCTAACAGTAAAATTAGAACGTTTATAACTGAGATACAACTTTCGTTATCAGCGGTCAAACAATGGCCTTGCGCACTACGCACGTGCTACGATGTCGCAGGGTAGAGACCGTATTTTGCCAGTTACTGTAAGTGCTACGACGGTTTGGCAGTGGGAAGTTTGTTTGACCGCTGATATTTTACTATTAGAAAGCTAATACGGTGTAGAATAACATGAAGTGAAAAAAATGTAGGAAAAACAAACACAATTTTATGAAACACCTCGTAATAATAAATTGGAGGCGTGTTTTTTTTTCGACAATTATAATTTTAGTGACTTAGTTTGTTATTAATGATCATTTTTGATTTTGTTTTGTGTCGATAGGCGGTGTAGTTTAAAAACAGTAACGTTTTATTTACAATAGTATGGAATTGCGAAATAAAAAACTAAAAAAATCTAAATAGCAAAAAAAAATTTTTGCTTCGATAAAATTAGGCGTACTTTATCGCATTTTGCTATATGCACATTATAAAGAATCACACTGTATATGTTTTTATTCACAGATAGAGATAATTAAGTCTAGTGATGCCATACCTAAGGTTAAAGTTTGCATACCTTTCACCTGAACTTTCGCTTGCTGAAGTGAATATAAACCTTAAGATATGTCCATCTTTCAAGCAATAAATCAGCGAAACATTACGCGAATCAAATTAAATGTAAATAAGTAAATGTAAATAAATTAAATGTAAATAAATTAAATGTAAATAAATTAAATGTAAATAAATCAAATCAAATCATCATTAATCAAAGTATCTACATACATTATACGTTCATACAAACGTACCATTAACGTTACCTAATATGCTTAAACATAATGCTACTTTACTGAAAATATGTGTGATTACCTACCGAGCTATCGGGACCGATTACTCAATCAACGAATCTTTCAATCGGCTCCCTGGTACAACTACTTAGGGAGTCGTGTAGCGCCATACCACGAAGACTCGGGTTATTTTAACCTTGAAGCCTAAATTTACAATTTTCGTTATATACCTAATTTTTTTCTTCAGTTACACCAAATAACCGACTTCTTCTTCCACAGATAATCAGCGACCATGTGTCCAATATGGCCGCTGCACCTAATCGTGCTGTACCTGCTGGCGATGGTGCCGCTGTGGGTGCTCTGCCAGGCGGCGCCGCAGCTGACCGCCACCTACATGCCAGATCCGCTGACCGTGCACATGGGTGCTGAGTATGATGTGAACATCACTATCAATGGTGAGTGCAACACTAACTAGGCTTTAGTTTAGATAATCAGCGACCATGTGTCCAATATGGCCGCTGCACCTAATCGTGCTGTACCTGCTGGCGATGGTGCCGCTGTGGGTGCTCTGCCAGGCGGCGCCGCAGCTGACCGCCACCTACATGCCAGACCCGCTGACCGTGCACATGGGTGCTGAGTATGATGTGAACATCACTATCAATGGTGAGTGCAACACTAACTATAGGCTTTAGTTTAGATAATCAGCGACCATGTGTCCAATATGGCCGCTGCACCTAATCGTGCTGTACCTGCTGGCGATGGTGCCGCTGTGGGTGCTCTGCCAGGCGGCGCCGCAGCTGACCGCCACCTACATGCCAGACCCGCTGACCGTGCACATGGGTGCTGAGTATGATGTGAACATCACTATCAATGGTGAGTGCAACACTAACTATAGGCTTTAGTTTAGATAATCAGCGACCATGTGTCCAATATGGCCGCTGCACCTAATCGTGCTGTACCTGCTGGCGATGGTGCCGCTGTGGGTGCTCTGCCAGGCGGCGCCGCAGCTGACCGCCACCTACATGCCAGACCCGCTGACCGTGCACATGGGTGCTGAGTATGATGTGAACATCACTATCAATGGTGAGTGCAACACTAACTATAGGCTTTAGTTTAGATAATCAGCGACCATGTGTCCAATATGGCCGCTGCACCTAATCGTGCTGTACCTGCTGGCGATGGTGCCGCTGTGGGTGCTCTGCCAGGCGGCGCCGCAGCTGACCGCCACCTACATGCCAGACCCGCTGACCGTGCACATGGGTGCTGAGTATGATGTGAACATCACTATCAATGGTGAGTGCAACACTAACTATATAGGCTTTAGTTTAGATAATCAGCGACCATGTGTCCAATATGGCCGCTGCACCTAATCGTGCTGTACCTGCTGGCGATGGTGCCGCTGTGGGTGCTCTGCCAGGCGGCGCCGCAGCTGACCGCCACCTACATGCCAGACCCGCTGACCGTGCACATGGGTGCTGAGTATGATGTGAACATCACTATCAATGGTGAGTGCAACACTAACTATAGGCTTTAGTTTAGATAATCAGCGACCATGTGTCCAATATGGCCGCTGCACCTAATCGTGCTGTACCTGCTGGCGATGGTGCCGCTGTGGGTGCTCTGCCAGGCGGCGCCGCAGCTGACCGCCACCTACATGCCAGACCCGCTGACCGTGCACATGGGTGCTGAGTATGATGTGAACATCACTATCAATGGTGAGTGCAACACTAACTATAGGCTTTAGTTTAGATAATCAGCGACCATGTGTCCAATATGGCCGCTGCACCTAATCGTGCTGTACCTGCTGGCGATGGTGCCGCTGTGGGTGCTCTGCCAGGCGGCGCCGCAGCTGACCGCCACCTACATGCCAGACCCGCTGACCGTGCACATGGGTGCTGAGTATGATGTGAACATCACTGTGAACAGACGGGTGATCGACCGTCACCTAACAATGGGCGTTCGAAACGCGGCGGCTGAACCACCCGGAATTTTACACGAACGACCAACGACCATGTCAATGATATGTAGTACTTAACGTATACCACAATAACAGCAGTGCTGCGGTTGACATTTCCGTTGTGGGGTTAGGATCACGTTGCGATGGGGGTTTGGGTCCAGTTAATGTGCGGCCACGTAACGATTGCGCATTAGGGTGAGATCCACCAGAGGCGGTGAGCGAGCAGAAAATGGACCAATAGGAAGCGATGCGCGAGCGCGGCCAGCCACGCTATTGGTTTCACCCTTTCTAACATTACAATAAATTAAAAATTATCAACATATGCATTACAAGTGTTCTTTCAGTTAATACAATTTCGTTGGGTGACAAGCAAAAGTCACTACCAAACCTGTCACTGCTCTTCAAAACCTCGTATCTCGGCACGTAGTCGATATCGAGATACGACCTTTCATTTAAGGTGCTATAGTATCATGGTCTTCTCTCCCTCTCGCTGAGCATAAGCGTGAGCGAGATGGAAGTGCGTGTTTCGAAGCGCGGATATCATGTTTTTTAATTTTAATTTTTTGTGCGTTTAAATAAATAAAAAAGTAATCACTGAGTTCCCTCAAACATGATATTGCCGATTTTTAGAACCAATGTTAATATGTTTAGCTATTGTGCATAATTTGCTACGAATGTTTTAAGTGAATTTTAATATGTTTTAGACCTTATGTTAGTGATTTTTTTCTATCGAGCGAAAATTGCTTAATTGTGTTTCGAATCACTGATTTCCCTGCAGAAAAGCCTCAAGATTACTATTCGTATTTTTTTGAAACCATATTTTTATAAACAGACGCATTATATTGTTTCAAAAACTATGTTCGCTTCACTTCGCTGAACCTATAGCGCCTTAAGTAGGTATTTGTTACTTAGTGAGTTTTGCTTGTCACCCGACGATTTGACATATTATGTATGAATAATAACAACAATTAATTGAAAATTATACAAATATCTCTCGAATACTATAACAATTAACAGTATCGGGCTAACAAGAAGCGTTTAAATTTATTTTAATAATTACAACTTAGAAAAGTTGATTAACTCCCGACATGTTCATTTCAAAGTTCAATATCTCAAAAACGGCTGAACCGATTTTGTTGAAACATAGCTATAAGAACCATCTCGATCACGTCAGCTTTCGGACAAAAAAACCAAGAAGCGGGAGTCGGTTATAAAACACTTTCTTTGCAACCAAATTTTTTGACGGGTTTAGCGGGCTGCTGTCAGCGTACTGTTCCAATATTCTGCAGACTGACGATGTCCGCATAGTTTGTTAGTTGTCTTACTATCCACAGACAATTTTTCAGATTTTGGAAAACAGTTGCGACGTTGGTGTTTTCTTAACAAGTTCGGAACCACCACCCCCACGCCAAAAACTGTCCCAAAAACTGGCTGACTGACGGCAGGCTATTGATATTCGAACTATTTATGACCTAATATTAAAATATCAGCCTTTATAAAACTGTTGCAGTTTTGGTCCCTCAGCTCTCAGTCTATTAGTCATACGCGGGCGAAGCCTCGCGAGCAGCTAGTTTATAATATATAGCTCCTGCCCGCGACTCCGTCCGCGTGGAACTCGTTTGTGTCCTAGCTCCATGCAAACTTTTACCGCCCATTTCAACCCCTCAGGGTATGATTTCCGGGATAAAAGCTATCCTATGTCCTTCCCCGGGATCTACTTTACTATCTTTATACCAAATTTCATCTAAATCGGTTCAGCAGTTAAAAAGTTTGAAGAGGTAAAGTAAAGTAATGAAGTAAAGTAATGTTTATTTGTAAAGTATAGGTAACAAAAATGGTACAATAGTAATATTATGTGTATCACTATGTTTGGCCATTTAGGCATACAAATTCAGATAGTCATAATTATAAATTATATTTCGCTAATTACAGTTTAAGTACTCATTGACTGAATAAAAAGCTTTATCTGTTAAGAATTTAAATAATTTTGATTTAAATTGGGGCATGTCACTAGCACGGGACCGGGATAAGTGGCGTACGCGAAGAGAGGCTTATGCTCAGCAGTGGGCGTTCAAGTAGGGAGTGATATGGGAGCGGGGTGGGACTCGGAAACAGAAACGAATGCATGCTTTTTGCACTCGTTGTATGAGCTTTTTTGTACGACCAGTAATGCAGCCAGCATAGACAACATCACAATAGTTTAATCTTAACAATATCAGCGATTCACAAAGGTTAACACGCAAGTCAACACTTAAGTAATCGCGAACATTGTAAAGAACTTTAAGGCTGTAGAAGCAGCTACTCACAACTTTTTGTATGTGGTTTTCAAAGCGCAGCTTGCCGTCCATGAGGAGGCCAAGGTTATTTGCTTCTACCACCCTGTCTATTGGTTCGCCCATGATAGCAACACCACTGGTAGTCAAAGTCTCGAGGTTACTAATGGTACTACGGATTTGATGCTCTGATCCAAAAACAACATATTTCGACTTGTTCGGATTAAGGACAAGGCAGTTCTTTTCCGACCAAGTAGAAATACGTGCTAGGTCTGCGTTGATGGTATTGACCGCAACAGATATGTTCGTGGGTACGCTAGAGAGGTATAACTGGAGGTCGTCAGCGTAAAGATGGTATTTGCTGCCCCTTATATTGTGAGTGATGTCAGCACTGTACAATATAAAAAGCAGGGGACCCAGTATAGAACCTTGCGGCACTCCTCTTTCCACAGGGCAAAGAGCGGACCGCAAAGTGCTACCATCCATCCTACGTAACGCCACCGTCTGCACGCGGCCGAAGAGATAACTATCAAACCAATTTACGGCAGAAACATCAAACCCGTAATATGACATCTTAGAAAGAAGTAAGGATACATTCATACAGTCAAAAGCTCTAGAAAAATCTAGAAGAACGAGAATGGTACTCTTTTTCCCCAACATCCCGAGCCTGTAGAATATTGTCGACCACATCGAGCAACGCAGTAACTGTCGATCGACCCTTGCGGAAACCTGACTGTAGCTCAGGCAGGATGCCATCTAAGCTTAAACCTAAGAATTTTGTACATTCCGTTTCTTATATGTCACCATTAAAACAGACAGGCAGACAGACACACTTTCGCATTATTAATATGGGTTTGTTTTGTCCACAGGTACTGGAATGGAGGCCAATGATGAATTAGTGTTAAAGTCGACCGACGATGGGTTGGCGACGGCTGCTTGGACAATGGGGGGAGAACCCTCGTATGTGCTCAGTGAAGACCACGCCAACACGGGGCAGTTCGATGGAGTGGTCCATGTGACGGGCGTTTTCTTAGGTAAGTAATACTCTTGAAGATAAAGAAATATATATGTATATATTTTTTTATTTGGAAACAAAAAAAATACAATTAGAAAACACTGTATAGAAAACACTTGAATCTCTCGGTGCGTTCAAGATTCTACTTTGGAATTATATTGTACAATATTTTGCTTCGCCGTAAATATAAAGGGTGTCCCAAGAAGAAGATACATTATGTATGGAAAATTTTTGGGTTTTTTTTGGGACAGCCTATATAATTTTGCTCCCTTGAGTGAGACTCAATCTACTATTATACTTTAGTAACATCATTGCTGATTTGATTGTCAATTCCAGGTTTCAGCGAGATTAGTGTGACCGCAAAACGAGGCGACGAGGAGTACCCCGTGAACCACACTCTCTCCGTCACCATCCTCCGTCCAGAGCGGGTCATTGACCAGATATTTGTCACCAGTGTGGCATTATTCGTAAGTATTCGTCATCTTAACAAATCGCTTAATTTCAGATTTTGAAACATGCTAAGTAGCCCAAATTGCGTATGTTTCAAAGCCGCCTATCGCTTGGCAACCGTTGTCACAATCGATTTTTCTCTCTTCTTAGTAGTGGTCGTGGTGATGTCACGGTTGATTTTTGCACCACCACAGCTCTTGCAATGCGTCGCCATGTGTCTCTGTTTTTGCACCACCACACTCTTGCAATGCGTCGCCATGTGTCTCTGTTTTTGCACCACCACACTCTTGCAATGAGTCGCCATGTGGCTCTGTTTTTGCACCACCACACTCTTGCAATGAGTCGCCATGTGGCTCTGTTTTTGCACCACCACAGCTCTTGCAATGCGTCGCCATGTGGCTCTGTTTTTGCACCACCACACTCTTGCAATGCGTCGCCATGTGGCTCTGTTTTTGCACCACCACATCTCTTGCAATGCGTCGCCATGTGGCTCTGTTTTTGCACCACCACAGCTCTTGCAATGCGTCGCCATTTGGCTCTGTTTATGCACCACCACACTCTTGCAATGCGGTGCCGGTGCCATGTGGCTCTGTTTTTGCACCACCACACTCTTGCAATGCGTCGCCATTTGGCTCTGTTTATGCACCACCACACTCTTGCAATGCGGTGCCGGTGCCATGTGGCTCTGTTTTTGCACCACCACACTCTTGCAATGCGTCGCCATGTGGCTCTGTTTTTGCACCACCACAGCTCTTGCAATGCGTCGCCATGTGGCTCTGTTTTTGCATCACCACACTCTTGCAATGCGTCGCCATGTGGCTCTGTTTTTGGCGGAGTGAGAGCAATCGTTGATTGTGTCTTCTGTGACGGATTTGATGAGGTATGTCCATCGTGTTGGAGAGCGTCCACGAGATCTTTTGCCTTCCATTTTCCCTTGCACCACCAAACGTTCAGTCCTCGTCGCGGGTGATGTGGCAATCGATTTAGGGGTGTGCGAAGTTGGCAATTATAGTTGCCAGAAAAAAATTAGAGGTTAGGTAAGGTCTTTAAGAGAGGTAGACCACAACGGATTGTAATATTTGGAGCCCAACTGGTGAAATACCTACACCTTACAGAAGAATATTCATAATACGAGTAACACCTCTACACCCAGTAGTCTCTCTCTAGTGGCGGGACCCACGGTAGCTCAGTTGGATAAGAGTAATGGACGGATTCCAGAGGTCGTGGGTTCAAATCCCGCCCGTGGCGAATCATTTTTCAATTTTCCTCTTTGATCGAAACTTAGAATTTCGTTAGCGGACGTTTCTGCTTAGTATAAAATTAACACCTCTACATATTTGCTTTGTGAGTATTTGGTGTTATGTTCCTGGTGGTGAATAAAGAAGAAATGGATGAACATTTTAGAAGTGCCTGATTTTTTTTGGGTGATAGGTATAACCTTCCTTGGCACCAGAACAAAGTTGCAGACCTTTCAGCTACGTCAATTATTTTTGAAAAATACAAACAGTTTACGTTTTGGGTTTAGGACGGCGAATAAGACACTTCGCTTGATCCGTCTCATATTGCAAAAAATATCTTAAAAATCCGTGGTAAACTGACACTGGCAATGATATTGACAGCTGCAGCAGCTATATTCGTTATTGCCAGGGTCAGATATTTAAAATATTTTTTGGTATATCAGACGTATCAAGGAAAGTGTCTCATTCGCCGTCCTAAACCCAGAACGTAAGTGAGGAAACTGTTTATTTTTTCAAAAATAATTGACGCAGCTGAAAAGCCTGCAACTTTTTTCTGGTGCTAAGGAAGCTTATTCCTATCACTCAACAAATAATCAGGCAATTCTAAAATTTTCATCCATTCCCAATGCTCTTTGTGCAGTCAACAAAGCCATTGTCTTTAATTGTAGTACGTGGACCCCTACAAAGTTTTATTTAACTAATGGTGTTGCACAATGGCTCTAAAGCTTTTACAGTATCTAATCTCCCTTTTTACACTCATGGCTTATTTAAAGTTTAATCCGCAGTACAGTTATCTATAAGTGTTAGATAGAATAAGCCTATAGATTTTCTCATTTCCGTGATCATATTACTCCCAACAGTCACTGTGTATAGCGTTGTATCGTGATATAACAAGTGAATAGAAAAACAAAACCTTATAAAGTCCGAGTGCTTTTAAAAACGAAATACCTAAAAACAAAGCTATCCATTACACGTTCTGACGAATCTATAGACACCTAAGGCTCAGCAAACTCGTACGGTTTCCGGATTCGGTTTTCGACTTACAGCCATCTAGTCTAGAGCGATAATTATTGTTCTGTAAACGCCTGCGAGCGCTATAAGTCGAAAACCGAATCCGGAAACCGTACGCGGAAACCGAACGTTTGCGCCCAGCCTTAATCATAAATGTCCATCCAGTAAATCGTTGTGAAGATTCGGGAGAATAAAACATACTACCTTCGTCGTTTTCACAGTCATCATTTCAGGTGTTGGTAGCAAGCACAACTCGCAGCCAATCCTATCTGATATATTCCTATTCCTATCTATTATAAGTTTCTGTCAAAAATTTAATTTTTGGTACAAGCTTTTATTGCTGACTGTACTTTTCTGCATACTCATTGGGACGATTCTAACGAGCCCAAACTCGATGGGGTTGTGTCGTTTTATTGCGGAGTTCCTATGGCCACCTTCCAGCTCCAGCATCAGATCAGCTCCAAGTCATCATAATATTGCATTGTCATGTGATATACATTATGCATGCAAAATTTCAGCTCAATCGGATAACGGCAAGTGACTGAAAAATGGATTGCAAATTTTGACGGACAACTTACATACTTATATAGGTACCTCTTTAGTCTTGTGCAGTGACAAAAGTGACTTTTTTAATTCAAGAACTATGACGGATGTGGAGAAAATAAACAGTTTAATTGCAATTATAAGTTTTTTTGTCGTTTGCTATCATGATTATTTGGCCAATATATTCAGCGAACAGGTACCGTTTATTGATATAAATTTTCACCAGTTTTACATACTATTTATTTACCTCGACGAAGGGCGTTGTGATATATTCGAAACGTAGAGAGACCTCAAAAGAGGTAAGTAAAATTAGTAAGTAAACTCCCGTTCGATAAAAATAATAAAATGAAAATATTTGGGGACAATCTTGTATTTATTTATTTTATAAAAAAATGTGTGAGAATCGTGAAAGTTTAAATCAATATATTGTTTAAATTATACTGTTAAACTATTATCCTATTATGCGTATCAATTGTCACTACGGGCTTCTTGTTTCGCGAGTTCTCTTATTAGGAATATTCGCGGTCGTATCGCCGAGAAAGTTTACATTTAATCAATATATTGTCCTGGGTTCGAATCCCGGTAATGGCCAGATATTTGTGTGATAAGCATGAATATTTGTTTCTGTGTCTTGGATTTTTTCTATGTATTTAATTTCTATTATACACCGTGTATTTTTTGATTTCCGTTAATTTCGACACGATGTTCGGTTCATTAACAGAAGCTATTTGGTATGTTGCTTTTTGTTAAATACGAAAAAAATTTTTTTTTTCATTTTTCATACAAACTAAATCAATATTACAGTGTGGGAGGGCTCTAACACTTAATCTCAATTAACACAAAGTTAATTTTCACCTACGACAGCACTTGTCAACACATGGCTCAGTGGTAAATAGTTTGCTTACGGAGTGACCCAGGTTCAAATCCCAATAATTCCCTTTTTCGTTTAACGAAAATTAAAACGTACATAAAATAAAGGAACCTTCACACTGATTCGGTCATTAAATTGATCTATTGAATATCTGAAAAATAGTAAGAGTTAAGACACTAGTTTCTTAGGGCCGATTTTTCAACCCCCAGATAAAACATATCTGTCAGATAAATGTTAGGCTGTCCTTTTCTTTTATAAGTCTGGGGAAAGGGATAGTGATAATTTT
Organism: Epinotia brunnichana; assembly: GCA_963854355.1. Lineage (NCBI taxonomy): Eukaryota > Metazoa > Arthropoda > Insecta > Lepidoptera > Tortricidae > Epinotia > Epinotia brunnichana. Next base: position 12,165,034 of record OY977957.1, read on the forward strand.
ATCTGACAGATACATTTATCTGGTGATTGAAAAACCGGCCCTTAGAGAAATTAGTTCCATTTAACCTGAGGATTCTTCCCTTAAAGTTAACGGAAATCAAAAAAAAACACGGTGTGTGTATCGTCGTCTAGTACCCATAACACCAAGCCTAATTGAGCTTACTATGCTACTTCGATAGTGTAAGATTCATCATCATCATCATATCAGCCGAAAGACGTCCACTGCTGGCCATAGGCCTCCCCAAAAGAGTGCCACAATGACCGGTCCTTCCACCCGCATTCAGTGGGCTCCCGTGACCTTTACCAGGTCATCAGTCCACCGCCGTCTGCGCCGTCCAACTATAAGACTAGTGTATGATTGTCCCTTAATATTTATTTATTTATTATAATTGTTCAGGTGTCCCTGATCTTCATCAACTTCGGTTGCGCGATGCACTGGCCCACGGTGAAGGAGGTCGTCAAGAGGCCGGTGGGACCCGCCATTGGGATGTTGGGCCAGTTCCTCTTCATGCCTCTTGTGAGTACCTATACTGTGACACAGTGGATATACAGTGTGCTACCGGCAAGCAAGCATTTATTAAAACTGTCTTTTTTTTCCAAAAATAATAAGTTACATTTTCTATTTTACTCTTACTAAACGGATATAAGACTATTAATTCTGTAACATCATTGTAATACAGTTTCTAAACTATACATTCCACATTTTCAATATAAGATTACATTATAAATTAAAATTAATAATGTGACAAAGAAGAGATACAAACCATTTCCACAACGCAGGCTTCGTCAATAAATCCAAACAGCAGACATCTGCAAGACGCTTCGTCAATAATTTTCTATTACTTATAAGTTCGCCTAACATAGTGTTTATTGGCGAGGATTGCACTCACTTTCTTTACAGTATATTTAATTTAGTGTACCTATCTTATTACCTTATAATTAAGAATAAAATTAAAAACCTATATTAGATTAATTAACAGTTTTTTAGCCTCTTTTTGAAGATTAGTTGTACCTTGTTAGTACATTCATGTTCAGGAAAGATTGTGTTGAAAATACGAGGTATTCTAATGTTGTTCCATTAGCAATTGTTTACATGTATTAGCAAATCATAATTATTTAAATTAACTGCATAATTAAATTTCCAAAATCCGAATCTTCAATGTACTAGTTAAAAAAAGCGGCCAAGTGCGAGTCGGACTCGCACATGAAGGGTTCCGTGAAATAAATTGCGGTTTACGATTTATGACGTATTAAAAAAAAACTACTTATTAGATCTCGTTCAAACCAATTTTCGGTGGAAGTTTACATGGTAATGTACATCATATATTTTTTTTAGTTTTATCATTCTCTTATTTTAGAAGTTACAGGGGGGGGGGGGGGGCACACATTTTACCACTTTGAAAGTGTCTCTCGCGCAAACTATTAAGTTTAGAAAAAAATTATGTTAGAAACCTCAATATCATTTTTGAAGACCTATCCATATACCCCACACGTATGGGTATGAAAAAATTTTTTTGAGTTTCAGTTCTGAGTATGGGGACCCCTAAAACTTAATGTTTTTTTTCGATTTTTGTGTGAAAATCTTAATGCGGTTCACAGAATACATCTACTTACCAAGTTTCAACAGTATAGCTCTTATAGTTTCGGAAAAAAGTGGCTGTGACATACGGACGGATAGACATACAGACAGACGGACGGACATGACGAATCTTGGGAATAAGGGTTCCGTTTCTTGCCATTTGGCTACGGAACCCTAAAAAGTACGTTAATTTACCCTATTTAAAAAAAGTCCACTTGGCGGTAACACACTGTATAGATGAAAACAGTAAAGAAAAGCCGAACAAAACACAAGTGTCAAAGTGACAGATAAATATAAACTAATTTTAAGGGCATTTTATTTTGCATTGATGTTTAGGTACTGTTCAGCAACTCACCATTTTTTAGGGTTCCGTAGTCAAGGAGTAGGATATGAAGAGGAAGGAAGTAAGTGACGAGATGACGAGTGACAGGGAGGTTTGGAAGAAAAGGACATGCTGCGCCGACCCCAAATAAATGGGATAAGGGCAAGAAAATGATGACTCAAGGAGTAAAACAATTCATGGCACCAACTACGCTAAGAATAACGTGCTCACACGAATTGCTCGAACTTATAATGCGGATTTCAGTAGCGTAGATATATTTAGAGATTCAAAGGCATCTTTTAAAATGCAAGTAATTAATAGTGTTAAGAATAAGCAGCATAAATAGTTTTAGAAATAGGTAACTCACCTCTTATCATGTTTAAAAATGTTGTAGTATTGTACATAAGTTACTAAATCTATTTGTTTAGAGTAAATATGGGATAAATACAATAATATTGTCACTAGGATAAAATATAGCAATATATTCTCATTTGTGGTAACCTATATAGATTGACATGCTTGGTTATGCTTTCATCTTCAAAAAAGAAAAAAAAACAATGACTTAAACTTAATTAAAAAAAAAAAAACATCTCTCTTTCACACATGTTATGATAGTCCGTTCACCTGTCAACTTTACATATCAAGTTATCTAGGTAAACCTGTAATTGGCCATACTACTGTGTGTTATATTATAAGTTACATACTTTGTATCGCTGTTGGTTTTCTGAATAAATAAATAATAATAATAATAAAACGGGACCCTATTACTAAGACTTCGCTGTCCGTCCGTCCGTCCGTCCGTCCGTCCGTCTGTCTGTCACCTGTGCGTATCTCAAGAACCGTGATAGCTAGAGAGTTGAAATTTTCACAGATTATGTATTTCTGTTGCCGCTAGAACAACAAATATTAGAAACAATATAAAATATTTTTAAGGGGGGCTCCCATACAACAAACGTGATTTTTTTGCCGTTTTTATAGATAATGGTACGGAACCCTTCGTGCGCGAGTCCAACTCGCACTTGGCCGGTTTTTTATTTATTTCACTTTTAACTTTGATGACTTTCAAAAGCATATTTGAATATATTTATATTTATTAATTAGACACAATGTAAGTTTACAGTTCGAAACTAAAGCACTTAATGGAATGGTGTACTTAGAGAGAAATAAAGTATTTATTTGGACAACGTTTAAGAAGTACATCTAAACTACTTCTTACAACGTTGAGCTAGCCAGATTTTTTCTCTTATAATTTTTGAGCACGTTTCCAGATGTCATTCGGGCTCGGGTTCCTCGTGTTCCCGGGTGGCGACGACGTGTCGGCGGCGCTGCGGCTCGGCATGTTCTTCACGGGCGTGTCCCCCGGGGGCGGCGCCTCCAACATATGGACCTTCGTGCTCGGGGGCAACTTGAACCTGTCGCTCGCCATGACTTCTATATCCACGCTCGCGTGCTTCGGTAAGGCTAATTATTTATTTATGCTTTTTAAACACATTTTTGAACAAGTTATCCAATGATACAAAAACACCGTAGGCTTACCTAGAAAAAAAAACATCTCCACGTAAAGTGCACTGCCAAAATGCAAGCGATCAGTCGAAGCACAACACACACACACACACGCAAATACGCACGCACGCACGCACGCACACACGCACACACACACACACACACAAATACTCATTCATTAAAAATAAATATTCGTTTTATTTACAAAGGACTTTAATAATAATTACTAAAAGGATTAACATGATACTTGGTGCAGATTATAACAATATAACTTATTTTTTCTTAAATAACGAAAACGTTTATAAAATATTAGGAGGCTCCTGTATAAGAACGGCACTCACACTGCCACTCACAGTGACAAGTGACATTACTTTCGGTCAATCCATTCATGCCAGCTCTCGTGAATCGACCTGTACTTGAATAGTTAAGATTATTTTGTAGCAATACATATTTTCTGTTTCTGTGTCCCTACACACACAGACACACTAAAGATTCAATAACTAAAATAGTTTCTTTCTTTCCAGGATTCATGCCCATGTGGCTATTCTCGCTCGGCCAAGTGGTGTTCCGCAACGCGAACATAGTCGTTCCATACGCGCGCATCGGGTCATTCATTGTGGGCCTCATAGTGCCCATGGCCATAGGCCTGGCCATGCAGCGTTGGACCCCCAAGCTGTCCGCGTTCATGGTGCGGATACTCAAGCCGCTGTCTACCTCGCTACTGCTGTTCATTATTGTGTTCGCTATTGTGACCAATTTGTATATATTCTCGCTGTTCACTTGGCAGGTGAGTTCTTTTTTTATCATATTTTTATTTTATAACACGTTGGTGGCAAACTAGCTCACGATCTATCTGGTAAGCGCTTACCGTAGCCTATGGACGCTTGCAACTCTAGGGGTGTCACATGCGTGATGCGCGACCTTAAAGCCTAAGTTAACTTGCTTTGTTCGTAAGTAAGTTTTCATCAAAATTTGCGTATTAATCTATATATATAAAAGAAGACTTCCTGACAGATCATCAACGCACAGCCGAAACTACTGGAACTAGAAACTTGAAATTTACACCTATACAACCTTTTATAACGTAGGCGACGGATAAGAAGGGATTTTTGGAAATTCCACCCCTAAAGGGGTTAAATAGGGGTGCAAAGTTTGTATGGAGGAAACTTTATTTTTTGAGCTGGAGTCAGGGACCGGAACCGGTTACCCTAATCGGGGTTTTCCATAGGCTTATTTTAAAGGTTGTTTTAAAAACCCCAATCAATAAGGTTACCTTATCATAAGGTAACCTTATTGAAAGGGTAACCCCAACGATCCAGTTAACTCAGTTAACCTAGGTTAACACTAACCGAAATGAAAACCCCATCCAATACGGTTACCGTATCATGAGGTTTTGAACCAGTTTAAAGGAATATGATTGTAACGCACACTTAAATACGACTTATTATTGAATAACCGCCGTGGCTGGCATCGGTTTTACCAAGCTTGCTAGGATACCGCAAGGCGCTCGGCGGCACTGTTGCGACGCCGCGGGACAAAAGTCGCAAGCGCCGTCTGCAAGCCGCGGCACTTAATGCGTTTCACTCAACCATGTTGATCTCTATGCAAACTGGTTTCGTTTGCCGAAAACGCGGCTTCTTATTCAAACAGTGTGTCAAATGGTACATTGCTTATTTATTATGAAAAAAAAAAACAGTTTGAATAAGAACCCGATTCGCGCACCGAGGATTCCGTACAAACTTAGCTTATAAAGGATTTATGATGATTAATAATTAAGTAATTAGGACTATTTTTTTGGTTGATCTTGTTAGGTACTGTTTTCAAATCCAGTTTTCGGAGCTGTACGATTTTACCCAGTTTAGTGCATTTTATTATATACGTTTCTAATGAACTCGTCGATCTCATTGATTGGCTCTAGCTAGCCAAATACACAATATCAGAATGTAAGAATCTGTTGTCAATATGACAACGATACATCGGCACCTCCGCACGTGTAACAACATAGAGTTATTATCCCGGGACTACAAAAGAATATGAATAAATTGTGTTTTTAGAAATCCGGGATTTAAGTATGAACCCTTATTGGTCCTAATTTATGCAAATATTATAAAGAGGAAAAATCTGTGAAGCTGTAGCTTCGTAAGTTTCATAGTGTGTGTGTATGTAAAAATGGGCAGTGATCAGAATTTATGGTGCAACACGGTGGGATATCGAGTAGAAATATTAATATGGAAATCACCAAATTACAATATCTTGTGTAAAAAAAAATATTTTTTTTATAATTGTAGTTAAGCCGCTTAGATCTATGGCAGATCAGTTATTTAGATTTTTTTTGTATGTAGTGATATTATTTTATATCAATTGTTAAAATGTTATTAAATTTTGTTCTCCAAAAATAAAAGTAAGTCTCGGAATCATTTACTCCGTTTCGCATCGGGAAATCGGATCGTTGGTAATAGGTAATAACTGGGCCAATTAATTTTTATTTCATCAATGTAGGTACTGTAGAATGGACTTTCTGGTTGGTCTTAGGCCATAGTTAATGCCACGGTTTGCCTGCGTTTTTTGCAATTAAGAGATAGTACTCATATAAAGAGATTTATTACCTTGTTATTATTATTTTATTTTTCTATTGATATGACTATCGATGTTGTTATCGCACGGCGAGGTAAAAGCGGGCCAAAAACGAATGTGTTTTGGTATTTTCTAATGTTTTAGGATTAACCAGATTACGGCGGCGGTCGTAGTGACAGCAATAAAAATAAATGCCTCATTCATTATTATAAATACGTTCTTGCCAACGTTGTTATCTTTAAGCGACTTAAGCTTTTAACTTCGCGGTTGATTTTAACTGGGGTGTGATATTTCTCATTATTTTCAGAATAAGATTTTTCGCAAACATTCGAGCTTACCTGCAAGTCGTATGTAATTAGTGCATTATTTTTTACCTTCTAGTGAAGTTAGGACGTATTACTTGCAGTGAATTTTGTTATTGTTGTTGTTTTTGTTGCGTTTGTACCTGATTAAATTGACGATTTTGGTAACTGTTTATGGACACTGATTGCTGCATTTCGATTGGTTTGTGAAGTTTTATTGGATTTACTAATGAATGTTATTAAGGTGAGTGTATACATTTGAATATCCCACTTAATATTTATAATTGGGAAAGCTTCGATGTTTGTTACTCAATCACGCTTAAACGGCTCAACCGATTTGGGTGAAATTTTGCACAAAGATAGTTTATGGTCTGGATTAAAATAGAATAGTTTTTATCCCGGGTCCACGCAAACCAAGTCGCGGGCGGAAGCTAGTATTGTATTCTGTCGCCAAATCTTTAAAGTATTAATGTCAATACGTATATTACTACTTAACCACAATAACTACGAAATTATGAACGGTAATAAAATCCCGGACATATATAAAATAATGCTTACTCGACATTTTAAGAATCCCGGCATTGGATGGTGTTAGCAACTTCTAAACGTGCGACGCCCTGGCATTCAGATAATTATACAAATGGCGCCGATAATAAGGAACGCTGTTCATCGGTACTTTGAATATGATGATTGTTTCGGTATCGGCACTTGTCGGTTGTGAAATAATAAGTTAAAGGTATGGTGTTTAAATATATAAATTATAGATCTTGCATATATTAGTTAAGTTTTCTGAAATAATATAACTAAACTTATTTACACTAAAACTTAGAAATGGGTTATTAATGAATTTCTTTCAAGAGTTTCATTAAAATAACTTCTAACATGTGTCAGTATTATTTTCTCCTATACACTCACTTCAGGTTCAGGTTCTCGAGTGGCGTGGCACAAGGACCTTGTGCCACGCCACTCGACAACACCTTGTGACAAGGTGGACTGATGATCTGGTAAAGGTCGTAGAAGTCCGCTGGATGCGGGTGGCGCAGGACCGGCCATTGTGGCACTCTTTGGGGGAGGCCTCTGTCCAGCAGTGAACGACTTTTGGCTGATATGATGATGATGATACACTCAGTTTATTTATCAGTTTAGTAAGGTAAACACTAAACATTCAACCAACTTGAGAAATAACAAAGCAGCCAAACATGCTTAGTGAGCATCAAGTTCTTGCAACGCTGAGTCAAAAAGTCAGAATCAAGATGTCATTTAAAATAAGTAACTTATATTTATTATTAACTTACACCACACTAGTTAACTGTAAACATAACGTAAACTGCGTGCTTTTTAGGGTTCCGTACTCAAAGAGTAAAACGGGACCCTATTACTAAGACTCCGCTGTCCGTCTGTCTGTATGTCTGTCTGTCTGTCTTTCTGTCCGTCTGTCACCAGGCTGTATCTCAACAACCGTGATAGTTAGAAAGTTGAAATATTCACAGATTATGTATTTCTGTTGCCGCTATAACAACAAATACTAAAAACACAGAATAAAATAGTTTTTTATGGATAATACGGAACCCTTCGTGCGCGAGTCAGACTCGCACTTGGCCGGTTTTTCTATCTTCTATCTATCTAATTTCTGTTGGTTGTTATCAAAATTACCCAATCTTGTAATATACCAAATAGATGCCCAAAACTGTATGTACGTATTTGTTTGCTTGCATTACCTACCGTGCAGCTAAGACAAAGAAAAAATACAGATCCATGTTTACGTAACTACGATTTAGTTAATTTTGACGTCAGTACAAACAACTATAAATACGGAAATACCATATACCTATCTTTGTGAATGCTTAAGTAGATAAAAGGTTGCACTCATAACACAGTCGGTAAAATATATTTATAATAATGAATAAGGTATTTATTGTTGTCATTATGACTGTCCCCGCATTCTGGTTAATCTTAAAACAATGGCAAATACCACGAACGGTGAGCTTTCGGTCCGCATCCTGATGCGCAGTGGATTCAATATTACGAGTAGGCGTGATAGATCTGGCGTGATTCCACTTGAACGCAAACAATACACGCAATAAACCAAATACTCCTAGAAGCTCCTAGAAGATTTTAAAGGAGCTGGTTCGGCTTTACCTGTTTTGGTGCAGACCAACAAGTGTTGATACTTTTAAATATTATTAATAGAATAATTTAAAAACAGGTACATACCTGAAAGTAATTTTATTTATTTATTTTATTTCTGAATTATCTTCGGTACTTTCAGTGTCAGCGTCACTTCCAACATTTATTCTAAAGTTGGAACATGGTGTTTTTAAAAATCCTTCTTCAATTTTCTTACAGTGGTTGCAAGAATTCTCCCACAGAATTGGATCGGAAGTATTAATAATGTCACGTATTTTAGTTATAACACTATAGTATGACCATATCTCTCAAATGGTAGTTTTGTTTTGCTGAGCTGTGTTAATTTTGCTTAACGGAAAGGTAACAGGAAAAGTATCAAGATCGTTTGAAGCACCGCCGGCCTGTGTTAAGCAAGTGTTTGCAAAAAATGGGCTCGCCGCGACTTAAGCCTATTGTTATTGCTAATGACGGTCTCAAGTGGAATCACGCCAGATAATATTGAATCCACATAAGCACTCCGATAACAAATACTGTAACAAATCTCTACATTTCTGTTCACATATTAATACGTTAATTAAAATGAATCGCACTAAAACGCTTTTAAAGAGTAATTTTTATGATCCCGGGATCGGGTGGTTTAACAACTCTATATTAGGTGCACACACGCCGCCGCCTCAAAGATTATCCTATCGACTACTGATTTCCGTGACGCGACGCGACGTGGAAATAGTTATTTGTTATACAAGGGGGGAAAGTTGTATTTTACCTGCGAGTGTTCATTTTGGGTATATACTCGCTACGCTCAGGATTCTATTTTTGAACCACTCGCTTCGCTCGTGGTCAATCATAGGATCCTTTCGCTAGCTCGTGTTTCAACACACGAGAAGTAAAATAACTTTTAACCCGTGTATAACACTAATCTTTTCACCTCACTACAGCGAGGAAAATAAGAAATAGGGTAAAAAAAAAGTTAAAAAAAGTTGTAAAAAAAGTAAAAAAAAAAGTTTAAAAAAAAGTTAAAAAAGTTGAAAAAACTTTCAAAAAAGTAAAAAAAAAAAGTTTAAAAAAGTTAAAAAAAATATGTTATAAAATATACAAAAAACCAAAAATAAACATTTAATGTTCTACGTCATAGTACTTATAACGTTCTACGTCTACTTTCTTCACATGTGGATAAAAAGCGATTTTCTCAATAGATATCAAACAATACAAAAAGACCTTTCCGAAAAAAAAAGAATATTTTGTTCGTATAGTAGGTACATTTGCATCCAAATTTTTTTTTTGAAAAAAGAAATGAAAAATAAATATATATTTCCGTAACACAGTGATATGCAGATTACAAGGTAGGGGCTTCCTATTAAGTATATTTTAATATATCTAACTATATATTTATTTCATTCGTTACTTAAGAGCCCTTAAGTTACCTTTACTGCCACTGAACTTTTAAATCTTAATGTTTTTTTCTATAGAAAGTTAGATTGTGTGTGTCATGTCATGATATAAAACTAATTAAATTGTATAACTACCCACCGGGAGTCTGATCCCATGAAACAGCAACGCGAGTACGATACGCGATACTCTATAACATGTTTAAACATAATGCGCAAATCACAATAAGCAGCTGATGATAAGGTTACCATAACCCAATGAAAACCCCAATTAAAAACCCCATCCCAATAGGGTTTGAGCTTAACTCAATTAGTAGTTACGGTTAACACTTCCGATAAGGTTACCGTAACAATCGGTTAACCGTATCATACGGTTAACCCCATAACAGGTAACCGAATTGATTCGGTTACCGGATCGATACGGTTAACCTTAAAGAGGTGTTTTCCGGTCCCTGGCTGGAGTCTTCAAACTTTGTGGAAAGATTACTTTATAGAATACAAATAAAATACTTTCAGCGTTTTAGAAAATTCTACCCCTAAGGGGGCTAAAAAGGGTTGCAAAATTTGTATGGGGGAAACTCTTTTTTGAGATAGAAGCTTAAAAGTTTGTAGAAAGATTACTTATTGAAATACAAAAAAACAACTTTCAGCGTTTTAGAAAATTCCACCCCTAAGGGGGTTAAAAGGGGGTGCAACATTTGTATGGAGGAAACATTTTTTTTTTAGCTAGAGAATTTAAAAATTGTAGAAAGCTTACTTATTAGAATAAAAATAAAGTACTTTCGGCGTTTTGGAAAATTCCACCCCTAAGGGGTTAAATAGGGTTGCAAAGTTTGTATGAGGAAACGCTTTTTTGAGATAGAAGCTTAAAAGTTTGTACAAAGATTGAAATACAAAAAAACTACTTTCAGCATTTTAGAAAATTCCACACCTAAGTGTGCAACATTTGTATGGAGGAAACATGTTTTTTTAGCTAGAGACCTAAACCTTTGTAGAAAGCTTACTTATTAGAATAAAAATAAAGTACTTCCAGCGTTTTGGAAAATTCCACCCCTAAGGGGGTTCAAAATCATTGCAAAGTTTGTATGAGGGAAATTCTTTTTTGAGATACAAGGTTAAACGTTTGTAGAAAGATTACTTATTGAAATACAAAAAAGAACTTTCAGTGTTTTAGAAAACTCCATCTATTTATTAGGGGATTAAAAGGGAGTGCAACATTTGTATGGAGGCAACGTTTTTTTAGCAAGAGACTTAAAACTTTGTAAATAGCATTATAAGAATATTATTAAAGTACTTTCAGCGTTTTGAAAAATTCAATTTTAGAAAACTCCACCCTTAAGGGGGTTAAAAGGGGGTGCAACATTTGTATGGAGGAAACAAGTTTTTTTAGCTAGAGACCTTTTAAACCTTTGTGGAAAGCTTACTAACTAGAATAAAAATAAAGTATTTTCAGCGTTTTGGAACATTCGACCCATAAGGGGTTAAAAATGGTTGCAAAGTTTCTATGAGGGGAATTATATATAAATAATTACTTTTGAAATAAAAAAAAGCACTTTCAGCGTTTTGAAAAAAATCCACTCCTAAGGGGGTTAAAAAAGGTTTCTAAGTTTGTACCATATAAACTTTTTTTGAGATAGAAGCTTAAAAGTTTGTAGAAAGATGACTTATTGAAATAAAAAAAATTACTTTCAGCGGTTTAGAAAATTAAGGGGGTTAAAAGGGGGTGCAACATTTGTATGGAGGTAACATGTTTTTTTAGCTAGAGACTTAAAACTTTGTAGAAAGCTTACTTATTAGCATAAAAACAAAGCACTTTTAGCGTTTTGGAAAATTCCACCCCTAAGGGTTGTTAAAATCGTTGCAAAGTTTGTATGAGGGAAATTATTTTTTGAGATACAAGGTTAAACGTTTGGAGAAAGATTACCTACTTATTGAAATACAAAAAAAACCGGCCAAGTGCGAGTTGGACTCGCGCACGAAGGGTTCCGTGTCAATAAAAATATATATTTTATTTTGTTTTTAGCATTTGTTGTTATAGCGGCAACAGTAATACATCTTCTGTGAAAATTTCAACTGGAACTATCACGGTATCAGTGTGATACAGCCTGGTGACAGACAGACGGACGGACGGACAGTGGAGTCTTAGTAATAGGGTCCCATTTTACTCTTTGAGTACGGAACCCTAAAAAGAACTTTCAGTGTTTTGGAAAATTCCACCCCTAAGGGGGTTAAAAGGGAGTGCTACATTTGTATGGAGACAACGTTCTTTTTTTAGGAAGTGACTTTAAACGTTGTAGATAGCTTACTTATTATATTAGAATATAAATAAAGTAATTTCAGCATGTTGATAAATTCCACCCCTGAGGGGGTTACTAAGGGTTGCAAAGTTTGTATGAGGGAAACTCTTTTTTGAGATAGACGCTTAAAACTTTGTAGAAAGCTTACAAATAAAGTACTTTCAGCGTTTTGGAAAATTCCACCCCTTAAGGGGTTAAAAAAGGTACAAGATTCGTATGGGAAACCCTTTTATTGAGCTTAGATACTTGATAGTTTGTAGAAAAAATGCTTATTACAACAAAAAAAACTCTTCTTCTTAATTTTTCCTTGAAAAGCGTTAATCCCCTAAGTCAGAAAATTTTAAAGTATGAGATTTGTAACTTCGATCCTAGCCTGTTTGTTAAAAGACTACAAAACTTATTTCAGCGTTTTTAGGGTTTCGTACTCAAAGAGTAAAACGGGACCCTATTACTAAGACTCCGCTGTCCGTCCGTCCGTCCGTCTGTCTGTCACCAGGCTGTATCTCACTGATACCGTGATAGTTCCAGCTGAAATTTTCACAGATGATGTATTTCTGTTGCCGCTATAACAACAAATACTAAAAACATATAGTAAAATAGTTTTTTATAGATAATGGTACGGAACCCTTCGTGCGTGAGTCCGACTCGCACTTGACCGGTTTTTTTTTAAATTGAACCTCTAAAGGGGATTCCAAGTTTGTATGGCGAGCAAGTAATTTTTAATGTAAGGGATTTGTAACTCCGGTTATAAACTGTTTGCTGAAAGACTACAAAAAATATTTCAGCGTTTTTTTTTATTTATCGCCTAAGAAGGTTAAAAGGGGGTTCGAAGTTTATGCAGAAATCAAGACATTTTTAAAATAAGAAATTTGTAACTACGGTTTCAGACTTATACTATGAGGGTTCAAAGAGGTTCTAAGTTTGTATAGAGAGCAAGACATTTTGAAGGTAAGAGGTTTGTAACTTCGGATTTAGACTGTTTACTAAAAGAACACAAAACTAATTTCAATGTTTTTTTTTTAAATTCATTCTTTAAACAAGCATTTAGACGATAACATGTTCTACGCGGACGAAGTCGCGGGCAACAGCTAGTATAAGTATAGAATACACAAGTAGATGATGACAAAAATTTAATTTATGATAGAAATTATTTCACCTTTACTTGTATTTAATTATGTAAACTTTACACAAAACACAGAAATGTATAAATGGCGAGCCTAATACCAAATGGCATTCTCTACCAGCCAAGCTTTTAAACAAATCCTTATTTCAACGGACAACTCCCCCACAGATAATAGTAGCGGGCATCGGGCTGCCCTGGCTCGGCTACGGGTTCGGCTACCTCATAGCGCGCGTGCTGCGCCAGCCGCACCCCGACGCACTCGCCATCTCCATCGAGACCGGGGTACAGAACACCGGCATCGCGATATTCCTGCTGCGATACGCGCTGCCGCAGCCGCAGGCTGACCTTACTACAGGTAACTATCGTCCTCTAGCCGCCCAAACTGTAGCCACACCTGGACCTCGCCATCTCCATCGAGACCGGGGTACAGAACACCGGCATCGCGATATTCCTGCTGCGATACGCGCTGCCGCAGCCGCAGGCTGACCTTACTACAGGTAACTATCGTCCTCTAGCCGCCCAAACTGTAGCCACACCTGGACCTCGCCATCTCCATCGAGACCGGGGTACAGAACACCGGCATCGCGATATTCCTGCTGCGATACGCGCTGCCGCAGCCGCAGGCTGACCTTACTACAGGTAACTATCGTCCTCTAGCCGCCCAAACTGTAGCCACACCTGGACCTCGCCATCTCCATCGAGACCGGGGTACAGAACACCGGCATCGCGATATTCCTGCTGCGATACGCGCTGCCGCAGCCGCAGGCTGACCTTACTACAGGTAACTATCGTCCTCTAGCCGCCCAAACTGTAGCCACACCTGGACCTCGCCATCTCCATCGAGACCGGGGTACAGAACACCGGCATCGCGATATTCCTGCTGCGATACGCGCTGCCGCAGCCGCAGGCTGACCTTACTACAGGTAACTATCGTCCTCTAGCCGCCCAAACTGTAGCCACACCTGGACCTCGCCATCTCCATCGAGACCGGGGTACAGAACACCGGCATCGCGATATTCCTGCTGCGATACGCGCTGCCGCAGCCGCAGGCTGACCTTACTACAGGTAACTATCGTCCTCTAGCCGCCCAAACTGTAGCCACACCTGGACCTCGCCATCTCCATCGAGACCGGGGTACAGAACACCGGCATCGCGATATTCCTGCTGCGATACGCGCTGCCGCAGCCGCAGGCTGACCTTACTACAGGTAACTATCGTCCTCTAGCCGCCCAAACTGTAGCCACACCTGGACCTCGCCATCTCCATCGAGACCGGGGTACAGAACACCGGCATCGCGATAATCCTGCTGCGATACGCGCTGCCGCAGCCGCAGGCTGACCTTACTACAGGTAACTATCGTCCTCTAGCCGCCCAAACTGTAGCCACACCTGGACCTCGCCATCTCCATCGAGACCGGGGTACAGAACACCGGCATCGCGATATTCCTGCTGCGATACGCGCTGCCGCAGCCGCAGGCTGACCTTACTACAGGTAACTATCGTCCTCTAGCCGCCCAAACTGTAGCCACACCTGGACCTCGCCATCTCCATCGAGACCGGGGTACAGAACACCGGCATCGCGATATTCCTGCTGCGATACGCGCTGCCGCAGCCGCAGGCTGACCTTACTACAGGTAACTATCGTCCTCTAGCCGCCCAAACTGTAGCCACACCTGGACCTCGCCATCTCCATCGAGACCGGGGTACAGAACACCGGCATCGCGATATTCCTGCTGCGATACGCGCTGCCGCAGCCGCAGGCTGACCTTACTACAGGTAACTATCGTCCTCTAGCCGCCCAAACTGTAGCCACACCTGGACCTCGCCATCTCCATCGAGACCGGGGTACAGAACACCGGCATCGCGATATTCCTGCTGCGATACGCGCTGCCGCAGCCGCAGGCTGACCTTACTACAGGTAACTATCGTCCTCTAGCCGCCCAAACTGTAGCCACACCTGGACCTCGCCATCTCCATCGAGACCGGGGTACAGAACACCGGCATCGCGATATTCCTGCTGCGATACGCGCTGCCGCAGCCGCAGGCTGACCTTACTACAGGTAACTATCGTCCTCTAGCCGCCCAAACTGTAGCCACACCTGGACCTCGCCATCTCCATCGAGACCGGGGTACAGAACACCGGCATCGCGATATTCCTGCTGCGATACGAGCTGCCGCAGCCGCAGGCTGACCTTACTACAGGTAACTATCGTCCTCTAGCCGCCCAAACTGTAGCCACACCTGGACCTCGCCATCTCCATCGAGACCGGGGTACAGAACACCGGCATCGCGATATTCCTGCTGCGATACGCGCTGCCGCAGCCGCAGGCTGACCTTACTACAGGTAACTATCGTCCTCTAGCCGCCCAAACTGTAGCCACACCTGGACCTCGCCATCTCCATCGAGACCGGGGTACAGAACACCGGCATCGCGATATTCCTGCTGCGATACGCGCTGCCGCAGCCGCAGGCTGACCTTACTACAGGTAACTATCGTCCTCTAGCCGCCCAAACTGTAGCCACACCTGGACCTCGCCATCTCCATCGAGACCGGGGTACAGAACACCGGCATCGCGATATTCCTGCTGCGATACGCGCTGCCGCAGCCGCAGGCTGACCTTACTACAGGTAACTATCGTCCTCTAGCCGCCCAAACTGTAGCCACACCTGGACCTCGCCATCTCCATCGAGACCGGGGTACAGAACACCGGCATCGCGATATTCCTGCTGCGATACGCGCTGCCGCAGCCGCAGGCTGACCTTACTACAGGTAACTATCGTCCTCTAGCCGCCCAAACTGTAGCCACACCTGGACCTCGCCATCTCCATCGAGTCCGGGCTACAGAACACCGGCATCGCGATATTCCTGCTGCGATACGCGCTGCCGCAGCCGCAGGCTGACCTTACTACAGGTAACTATCGTTATAAACCATCATAATCATCAATGGTCACTGCATCCCTATCGGATGATTGGTGCAACGTTTGTGGTCACACCAAGAAAGCAAACGGAGTGCCTGTTGGCAAACGAAACTTAGGAATTATTCGAGATAAGTATAATAATATATTGTTATTGTCTATTGTTTGACATAATAGTATCACATGAGGGCGTGTGAGAGGTAGGATGGCCATGTCAACGCCTGGTCGACTAGTATTCTCTATTACTTTACTGAAAACTAAACACTACTTAGGTTTATGGCGGGTTGCACCTACTTAGTGCCTATTTTTTTTTGAGTCAGGTAACAAAGGTTCATGTTACACATACCTTACAGACTAATATACATATCAACATAAACTTATTTTAAAACTGCGGTTTTTAAGTGCGCCGTCGACGCGCGATTGTGACACGTGATTTGACACAAACGCGCGTCGACGGTGCGATTAAAAAACGCACTCTGCATATGCATAGGCCCTTACAATTACAGACCGATCAACGTGAAATATGGCGCCGGCAGCTTTTATTCCATAGAAACGTGTCAAACTTTCCATACATTCAGATTTTAATAAAATACCGCTTACGATTATAGTCAGTTTGGTTACCTTTAGGCTAGGTAACTTGACTGACCAACGAGTTTATTTTATTTTATTGTTTGTATCAAATTAACAATATTAATTTTTTTTAGGGGTGCTCTCCGTACATTAAAAACATTTATTAACATAAATAACTCTTAAAATAAAACAACTAAACATATAGTATGAAAATATATAAAAGTAATAATAACAAAACTAAAGATTCAAAATTACAATCGAAATTTGGACCCCTAGGTATGGTGCCCATCACGCAGGCAGCATTCCCGCGCTGGATTGCGATATAAATTATCTCGGGCCAAGTGTCTCGACGCCAAATGCCTATGAATTCGTATTGGGCGCCGAGACAATTGTATTTACGCGCCTTCTGCCGCCGCCCCGGCACGCTGGCTCGCCGATGGGAGGTAGGACGCCGCCAACGTGTCAGCGCAAGTGGCGTCCCACACAAGCGCTCGGCCCATCTCCCATGGGACCAACGACATCCCGCCAGGGCGCTTACTATCGCTCCGCACAATCTGGGGCTCCAGAGCGGCGGGAACATTGGCACTGACGAGCGCCCTTCTGATGTCGTTGAGAGCGGCATGGCGGGACAGGCGGCCGGCGCCCGAGGAGCAGGCGAGACCGTGGTGGCCGAGGCGGTCTACCGGGGCCCACAGGAGGCACAGCTGTGCTCCACGCAAACCTCAGCCCGAGGAGCAGGCGAGACCGTGGTGGCCGAGGCGGTCTACCGGGGCCCACAGGAGGCACAGCTGTGCTCCACGCAAACCTCAGCCCGAGGAGCAGGCGAGACCGTGGTGGCCGAGGCGGTCTACCGGGGCCCACAGGAGGCACAGCTGTGCTCCACGCAAACCTCAGCCCGAGGAGCAGGCGAGACCGTGGTGGCCGAGGCGGTCTACCGGGGCCCACAGGAGGCACAGCTGTGCTCCACGCAAACCTCAGCCCGAGGAGCAGGCGAGACCGTGGTGGCCGAGGCGGTCTACCGGGGCCCACAGGAGGCACAGCTGTGCTCCACGCAAACCTCAGCCCGAGGAGCAGGCGAGACCGTGGTGGCCGAGGCGGTCTACCGGGGCCCACAGGAGGCACAGCTGTGCTCCACGCAAACCTCAGCCCGAGGAGCAGGCGAGACCGTGGTGGCCGAGGCGGTCTACCGGGGCCCACAGGAGGCACAGCTGTGCTCCACGCAAACCTCAGCCCGAGGAGCAGGCGAGACCGTGGTGGCCGAGGCGGTCTACCGGGGCCCACAGGAGGCACAGCTGTGCTCCACGCAAACCTCAGCCCGAGGAGCAGGCGAGACCGTGGTGGCCGAGGCGGTCTACCGGGGCCCACAGGAGGCACAGCTGTGCTCCACGCAAACCTCAGCCCGAGGAGCAGGCGAGACCGTGGTGGCCGAGGCGGTCTACCGGGGCCCACAGGAGGCACAGCTGTGCTCCACGCAAACCTCAGCCCGAGGAGCAGGCGAGACCGTGGTGGCCGAGGCGGTCTACCGGGGCCCACAGGAGGCACAGCTGTGCTCCACGCAAACCTCAGCCCGAGGAGCAGGCGAGACCGTGGTGGCCGAGGCGGTCTACCGGGGCCCACAGGAGGCACAGCTGTGCTCCACGCAAACCTCAGCCCGAGGAGCAGGCGAGACCGTGGTGGCCGAGGCGGTCTACCGGGGCCCACAGGAGGCACAGCTGTGCTCCACGCAAACCTCAGCCCGAGGAGCAGGCGAGACCGTGGTGGCCGAGACGGTCTACCGGGGCCCACAGGAGGCACAGCTGTGCTCCACGCAAACCTCAGCCCGAGGAGCAGGCGAGACCGTGGTGGCCGAGGCGGTCTACCGGGGCCCACAGGAGGCACAGCTGTGCTCCACGCAAACCTCAGCCCGAGGAGCAGGCGAGACCGTGGTGGCCGAGGCGGTCTACCGGGGCCCACAGGAGGCACAGCTGTGCTCCACGCAAACCTCAGCCCGAGGAGCAGGCGAGACCGTGGTGGCCGAGGCGGTCTACCGGGGCCCACAGGAGGCACAGCTGTGCTCCACGCAAACCTCAGCCCGAGGAGCAGGCGAGACCGTGGTGGCCGAGGCGGTCTACCGGGGCCCACAGGAGGCACAGCTGTGCTCCACGCAAACCTCAGCCCGAGGAGCAGGCGAGACCGTGGTGGCCGAGGCGGTCTACCGGGGCCCACAGGAGGCACAGCTGTGCTCCACGCAAACCTCAGCCCGAGGAGCAGGCGAGACCGTGGTGGCCGAGGCGGTCTACCGGGGCCCACAGGAGGCACAGCTGTGCTCCACGCAAACCTCAGCCCGAGGAGCAGGCGAGACCGTGGTGGCCGAGGCGGTCTACCGGGGCCCACAGGAGGCACAGCTGTGCTCCACGCAAACCTCAGCCCGAGGAGCAGGCGAGACCGTGGTGGCCGAGGCGGTCTACCGGGGCCCACAGGAGGCACAGCTGTGCTCCACGCAAACCTCAGCCCGAGGAGCAGGCGAGACCGTGGTGGCCGAGGCGGTCTACCGGGGCCCACAGGAGGCACAGCTGTGCTCCACGCAAACCTCAGCCCGAGGAGCAGGCGAGACCGTGGTGGCCGAGGCGGTCTACCGGGGCCCACAGGAGGCACAGCTGTGCTCCACGCAAACCTCAGCCCGAGGAGCAGGCGAGACCGTGGTGGCCGAGGCGGTCTACCGGGGCCCACAGGAGGCACAGCTGTGCTCCACGCAAACCTCAGCCCGAGGAGCAGGCGAGACCGTGGTGGCCGAGGCGGTCTACCGGGGCCCACAGGAGGCACAGCTGTGCTCCACGCAAACCTCAGCCCGAGGAGCAGGCGAGACCGTGGTGGCCGAGGCGGTCTACCGGGGCCCACAGGAGGCACAGCTGTGCTCCACGCAAACCTCAGCCCGAGGAGCAGGCGAGACCGTGGTGGCCGAGGCGGTCTACCGGGGCCCACAGGAGGCACAGCTGTGCTCCACGCAAACCTCAGCCCGAGGAGCAGGCGAGACCGTGGTGGCCGAGGCGGTCTACCGGGGCCCACAGGAGGCACAGCTGTGCTCCACGCAAACCTCAGCCCGAGGAGCAGGCGAGACCGTGGTGGCCGAGGCGGTCTACCGGGGCCCACAGGAGGCACAGCTGTGCTCCACGCAAACCTCAGCCCGAGGAGCAGGCGAGACCGTGGTGGCCGAGGCGGTCTACCGGGGCCCACAGGAGGCACAGCTGTGCTCCACGCAAACCTCAGCCCGAGGAGCAGGCGAGACCGTGGTGGCCGAGGCGGTCTACCGGGGCCCACAGGAGGCACAGCTGTGCTCCACGCAAACCTCAGCCCGAGGAGCAGGCGAGACCGTGGTGGCCGAGGCGGTCTACCGGGGCCCACAGGAGGCACAGCTGTGCTCCACGCAAACCTCAGCCCCGAGCCGGAGACCGACGGCTATACAAAGTGTGGATGGGTCTATAAAAGTTCCAGTGCTAGGCGAGGGATATGCAAGAAGCCAGTGGCCCGATTCAGGCCTTGAAACGGCCAGGAGCCTGGACCGATCCCTGCCTGTTGCTTGTCAACAATTTTTTTTTTAGTTTAGTTCCAGGCCCTTTGAATAATAAATTAATTATAAGTGAATACCTATAGTGTGAATATTCATTACCTGCTTCAGTTTTTTCAAGTTTATAGCCTATTTTTTGTTGCGACAAATTTGCGTAATAATGTGAGTTTGTATTAATTCAACACTTCCTCATTTCCAGTGGTCCCAGTGGCTGTTGCAATCATGACGCCAATTCCGATGACCGGAATCTACATCTACCAAAAGCTGAAGGCTTGGTGAGTGACCAAAAATATAGCATTTTTTGTTTGAGTTTTTCCCCTTACGTCAATAATGAGTTTCTTTTCCAAAATAATATTCTAAACCTGTTTTTTCAAGTTTAACTTTAAGTAGATTTTGAAAATATTGTTTAAGTTTTGTTTGTTTATAAAGAGACCAATGCTTTTGTTACAGTAAATTGCGGGGATTTTTTTACAAAATTATTCACAAAACATTTTCTTTTATTTCCATATAAACATATCATCGCGACCATTACCATACGAAATTGCCATTTTAGTATGGGAGGTATGTCCAAAAACATTGAATATTTGTTTCCTAACAAATGGGGATCTGGTGTCGGCAATATTTTTCATCTATTAACTTGCTTTTCACTTCTGCACTACGCTTTCATGGGGAATGTAGGTTGTCAATGAAAAGTATAAAACTTGCGCCGTTGTCAGGCAAAACGTGCCACTATGTCGGTAGCCAATAAGACGCTATTTGCATAACGATGCAATTATAGTTCATATTGACAATCGACAACGCGATTCCTTTTGCCAGGAAACAACGCATATTATACAAGATGTTCGGGCGAAATACAAATCATTTTACCTGCGTATTTATCGAGCAAAAAAAATTAACCCGACCAATTAACTATTGTTTTTCATACATGACAAATGTTTGCTTGCCCTGTAAAAATATGCCTTAGGACGAGCTGCTAACGTTTGTTATTATTCTCTTTTTTAACCGACTTCAAAAAAAGGAGGAGGTTCTCAATTCGAATGTATTTTTTTTTTTTTAATGTTTGTTACCTCAGAACTCCGTCATTTATGAACCGATTCGTACAATTATTTTTTTAACTGAAAGTATATGCTTCCAGATTGGTCCCATTGTTTCCAAAACCCCAGTTGGATGATGGGAACCATGAGGAATTGAGGGAACTCCTCAAATATATTAGGCACGCGTGTAGTAATTTCGGTATTTTCTATTAAAACTCGTGTATTTACACCCGGAAATCATAAATTTGGTGAAGTGGAAGTGATGATGAAGACCACAGATGGCTTGTGGCTTGTGTGATGTCTCAATGATGTACTTCAAACTATATAAGTACGTCACAACTTCTGATATTATTCCGTTGAAATAGCAAACAATGAAGTGCCAAAGGTAATTCTGAGATCCTTGAGGAATCGACGGAAGTCCTCAAATATTATCGGCCCACATACAGCGATTTGGTTTATTGGTCTAAAAATCAACGCTTTTGTTCTCGGAAATCAGTTCATGTGGTAAATTGGAAAAAAAAATGTGGAAATGTTAATGTGGCTTGGCGGAGTACTGAATTGAAGTCGGTTAAAACTTTGTTTTGAAAGTAAATTATTATTAGAAGAGACGTGATAAAAATACATAAATACAAACGAAATTGAAAACGGAGCGGAACCCAGTTTCATAATTAAATACGATGTTATTTTTTTTAAAGTGTTCAGAAACACGCTGGTTAAATTATTTGAATTCACCCTGAGCACCTTGTATTATTTATTGACAATCTTCAGTCACTCTAAACATTTCTTGTATTTTTGAACACACTTTGGTGACTGGTGCTTTTGTGTGTGAGCCGAAATGGTCTTTATTCTTCCCTCTTTAAGGTTTCTTTCTTTCTAGCGGTTTTTTCAGCTGTGGATGCTACGCCTATGTAATCTGTTTCACGAAATTTCAAGTTGTAATTCACTGCCAGAGGCTCTAGTATAAGTTTTATCCATACAATACGTTATCGAACGCGTTTGCGTTTAGTCTCAATTTATATGGCAACGCGAACAGCGCCTCTGGTGGTAACTATTAGGAACTACGCGTTGCCAAACAAAGTGAAACTAAACGCAAACGCGTTCGAAAACGTAAATGTATCGATTAAACTTATACTAGAGCTACAGGAGTCGCAAGTATCGCAACGCCCTACGCTCGTACCCGATCCTGTGGATTTCCCACTAACTAGCGGAAATCCACGGCGTAAGGCGGGTTCCTGACAGTGAAAGTGTTAACAAGTTTAGGGAACTTGCATCTTTTTATTTTATTACGAAAATCAATATAATCCAGCATTAAAACAACAATAGCATTAAAATTTTCGTATGATTTATTTTTCTGATGTTATATGCATTTGAAATCTGCATGCGCCGGCACCCACCGAAAACGCTTATGCTATGACGTCACAACTTATATTCTCGGCGCGTTTACTATGGAGTAAGTCATTAATTTGCAATCATCTCCACAAAATTTGCGTTTAATTCTGTACTTGTCATACAAAATATCATTTCTAATTAAATATTCTGTGTAACTGTTATGTTATTTTATTGAAAAAATAATACATTTTTTCGTCATTTTAACTTGAGATAAAACTAATACAATCGTTGTTTTTCCTTTTTTTTCTTTTGTATGATATCTCTATTTATGTCCGCATTGATTTAGTGCAATTTATTCGTAACTGAAGTCCCATGCAAGTTCCCCATTCCTGGTTTAGCAACATTTTTGCTTAATGTTGTCTAAAGACTTGTAATATTGTTACTTCTTGCTTCGTGTCGTGTAACGGTACACTGTGGCCCATTCCACGAAGCAACAAGTTACAGTTTTACAAGTCACAACTGGCAACAATGGTCAAATATCTAGTCGGTATTGGCCAAGCAAGTGCCCCAGTGTTGCCAGTATAGGGCCTATGCATACCGCGTTTTTTAAACGCGCCGTCGAAACGCTTTTGTGTCGAATTACGTGTAAATCGCCACAAACGCGCGTCAAGGGCGCGTTTAAAAAAAGTGGTGTGCTTGCCCTTAAACTAGTAAAATTGTTACTTGTAATTTCGTGAAACGGACTCTGCTAACTATTTTTACTATAATTATTGTTGTTAATATGAAGTTTTAAATAATAGTTATCCGACATTGAAAAAATGTGCTAAATAAATATAAAAACGATAGGTGTCAGATAACAAGATAAGACTAAACGAAATTTGCTCCATTGTAAATAGCTTTGACTGAATATAACATTTTAATCATTTCATACCTGAGTCAATCAACTATTTTTCTTTCCCGTTAACCAAGAGACAAAATTACAGAATTTTTAAAAAAATGTTAGAAATTGGGTTTCTTACATTCTCAGAAGATGACCCATAAAAATGAGGTTAGGAATGTCAGCAAAATTCTACATTTGGTAGATTTAAACCCCTAAATTCACGGTCTTAAAAAGTCATCCAGTAGAAGTTACTACCCAATGCTACATCTCCAAAGAAATATTGTCAAGCAAGGCACGATTTATTGAAACTATTATTCAAACTCTAACTACATCAAAGCATGTATCTTCACTTTAACCAAATCACGCCATTAAAATTACGAGTTATTGTTGCAGCTATATCGACCGAAACAAACATAAAAAAATCGTTGAACACGACGCAACCCCCAGCAGCGACGCTCCACCACCAGTCGGCGTCGCGACCATTGATGTCGAAAAATAAGGAGCTCCCGGTCTAACCTCAACCAGGTCTCGCTACTTTACCACTGACACGGTATTAGACTGCAAAACATAACAGACGGAAATACTTTAATACAGAAAACTCCCGTGAGTTTCAGACATATTAAAATAGAATTTAATGGGTTATACTCACGACTTTAAGGTCGAATATCACTCGACATGTTTCGAACCAATACCTGATCCTTATTCATGAGCGCAATAAAACAAATATTCGCTTTTTGAATTCAATACACGGTTAAATATTAATATGAACTAAAGAAATGACGTATTAAATGGGTATTTTCATCAAACTTCGTAAAACAGGTGGTTACCTAATTTTGACGTACCAGTCTAATACCGTATTTCACATTTTTAAAACGATAAATTGAACGAGTGATGTTTTACTTATGGAAACAAATTAAGGATTTAAACGTCTAGTTATAATTTAAAGAACATTATGTACAAATATTATTTGATGTAATATTGGCGAAACGGGATTGAATCTAAAACACTTATTTGTTTTAGTTTCACTCCCGTTCTTTAAATTATAATTACTGAGAAATTTGTTTTTGACGTCAGGTTGATATCTTATCATCATCAAACATCTCAGTCAAATGTTAATTCAAGATTTTGAAAGGTTTAGAACTATCGCACATCATTCGTTCAGTTCATCGTAAAGCTCTATTGCCAGCCATACAAGGATCCTACAAACTTCCGACTAACTAAAGGTCAAATTAGCAGAAGCAATAATTGTCGTGTGTACCTACACTCGAAGGCAATCATAGACAATCCAAACACATTCATTTTTATTTTGTTATATGCATCAACTTGCATCAGACGAGCCTACAGACGAATATTCTTACACGGAGCATAGACAATGACCTTGACCTGCACGATCCTTGCCTGACACGTCAGTAGAGCAAATGCTGGCAGATCTCGGCGTGGTAAAGTTGCCAGTCCAAATTAATATTGCCAGCTTTAATAAGTGACAAGTATTTTTGAGATCTGGTTTTGCACTAACAGTTATATTTTTGGAGGAATACATACATTTTCGACACATTTTTGGTGCTCAATTGATCTTTGAAAAGTCAGTGTTAAATTTTATAAGCGTTTTTTAACGCTGCAAAAATTGTTATATATTTTTTTGATCTAGCGTAATGCCTTCATATGTTTTGGCTGCAGCTAGTAATTTATTTTTATGACATTCATACTTGTCATAATTTTTATGAAAGTCACCTATAAAATTGTATGTCAAATTAATACTGTTAAGCACTCAATGTACTGGGCGTGGTTTTAACACATTACTTAGATGATTTGTTTATTAATTTTGCTTGTTACCACGTTGTACTTAATTTATTTGATGAAATAAACATCCTTTGCAATGTTGTTTGAGTTTGAACCCTACGTTAAATGTTAGAAAGTTGACTTTCGCGTGTATTTGTCTAATTTTTTGTCAATTGCAGTTTAGTTTACTAACCTAGAATCTTCTTATCTCTTGAAATAACCTAATAAATGTTATTGTCCCAATTACTTAGATGCTGTAACGTATGGTGTTAATCTATTTGCCATAGTTTGCATACAACGTGGTATTTTTGCTTTTTAACGTCTTTAAGAATGTTTTGTCAGTAATGGTTGTCGGTGCTAATTATGAGCGAGCGAAAAATTTAGACATATTTAGGCTCCGGTGAACAGTAAGCGTTCACCGGAGCCTAAATATGTCTAAATTTTTCGCTCAGACGGGCCGTGCGCTTATTTGCCAACTAGTTATAAATAAACCTTAATACGTGCAAATTTATTCAACACGAAAACCCAGGAAATGGCACCTGTCACAGTTATTGTCAAGTATTAATGTTTTGTATTGAAACAAAAAAATTTAACCTCGTGCCTCCCAATGTGCAACATAATGTACATTTGATTTCAATGAAATTTTACCTTCCATAACTCATAGTCGTATTTCTATTGGGAATATATTTTATGGAACACCATAAATTCGACTCTATTTTCTGAATAACTTGATTCAAATTTGAGTGAACAAAATTTCTGTATGGTGGCCGCATCGGCACGAAAACAAATAAAAAAATCAGGTCTGAAAAGATTTTGAGTTAAAAACAGGTTATATTAACCTTTGTATATGCTTCGCAAGTTCATGATTGGCATCGATGACCAATGTCCGATTTCACATGACTCGTTTTATAGGTGAAACAGATGTGGAAAGGCTGCTAGTATGGCATGAACAGTATTTGTTAAGTTATTGAGAACAATTTAATTATGTTAAGAATGAATTACATCAATTTTGATTATTAAGCTTGTTTTATTTCATCTTGAACTTAAAAAAGGGACCATTTCATCCAGTCAACGCCAACGCCTCTTACGTGTCGCGGCGAATCTTGATGACAGCTTTCATAGGGATCAAGATTCGCCGCGATATGTATAAAAACGTTGAGTCGTCGTGCCTACAGTTATCACAGTAAAGGTCAGGCTACCAAGTAAAGTTTAATAATATTCTCCTCTAACGAATGAGAGTTCAAAACAGATCAAGCATGTAATTTTATTGGACCAGGCAGGATTTAAAACCCGCGTGCCTGTGCGGTTTTTTCTTCATTGAAATTCTTGCCCATAGACATGGTTGATTTGATAGTAACTTCAAAAACTGCCAGGTCGAAAATTTTGTTACAGTCACGGTATTTGACCCTTATTTAACTCTGAACGCCAAGAACGCCTACAGGCGTCTTGTATTGTCGTGCCCGAAGCGCCAAGATACGTTTGTGGCGCCAAGGCCGCGCCATTGTGATGTAGGCTTAAAGCCTGCGTCACACTGGTGCGGCCTGCGGTGGCGGACCATAGTAAATTTGACAGCTAATGACAAGTTTTCTATTGTCCGCCGCGGCCAGGCCGCGCCAGTCTGTGAGAGGCCTTAAGCCTGCACCACACTGGCGCGGCCTGCGGTGGCGGACAATAGTAAAATTGTCATTAGCTGTTAAATTTACTATTGACCGCCACCGCAGGCCGCGCCAGTGTGTGATGGGCTTTAAGCGTTATGACGTCCGCTGTCAAAACAACCTTCTGTCTTTGATATAAGGTTCATAGTTCAGTGACACTTTAGTACGTGAAGCATGGCCGTAACCTCAGAGCATAGAATACTAGAGAGAGGACAAGCCGCCGGCGGCCGTGTCGCAGCTGTATGCTCAATGGGCATACACTGTCATACTGTGCACGCGTGCTGATCGCAGAGAATATTACGTTTTTTCCCAAAATGCCTGATATGATGCGCGTCTATTGTCTAATAAGCGTGTAGGTATACAAGTGTGTGTGTTTTAGATGTGTGCGTGCTTTGTCTTGTCAATTACTTGGGCGTTGTGTGGGTTAATGTACTTGCGACAGGCTCACTCTATACAAATCGGCCGCCATGTCCGATCTCCTTATATTCATACATCTGTGGCCGTAACTCTCCTGACCGAAACCCACGCCACGGCGCGGCGACTGCGTCATCTCCGGCGTCGATCTCGTTCATGTGCTCTGGTGTGGCTCACGTAGCCGATCTTATTTATAAATACCCGAGTACATAACGGGCACACGTGAGCACACCATTTACAAAATTATGAAGAATGGCCGTACCTACCGTACATAGGGATATAGGTACTTACGGTCAGCTTTAAAAATATTTATATATTCTTGAACGTTGACATATACCTATGTTCGTAAACGTATCTTTTTATAGACGTGACTGTACAAAAGTACTTAAAGCTTGCAGACAAAAACCTCTATGATCAAAACAAGGCAGGTACTTGGCCTTTTAAAACGAAAAATTTCGACACTCAAACAACTGTCATAAAGCATGGCCAACCGTCTCAAAGGCGAAACCATGTCAAAATAGTCACAAAATGCATACTTAATAGCTTAAAAACGCTAAAAACTACCAACTACAATGGGACCGAAACCCATCACCACGAAAGTAAAATGTACACCGCAAATGATCACATGGACTCCTTCAAACTAATATGTTCCAGATGAAATCAAACAATAAAGTTATAAGCAGACTAATCCACTGAAGGTACCTGTTGTGTGATCAGATAAACTAAAGTTACAATGAAGAAAACACAGAAGTTATGCAAAAAACTTTTAACAATTAAAACAAACACCACACCTTCCTTTCCACTATGAAAACTGTTATATAACATTTCCACTATGAAAACGGTCTCCCCGTGCCTCGCAATCATAATTGTTTCATAAGTCTGCAAACTAGGTAGCTCGTACGTACCTCGCGTAGGTAAACTTTAGCAATGACAATTTTACAAACAAGATAATCCTCTTTATGACCTACGACGAAAAAGTAACCTTTTCAACGCCCTCAACAGTTCTAAACAGAATTCCAAGTTACCCAGGAGTCTTCTAGTAGGAAAACTGAGTCTGTGATCGATCTTAATACCTACCTATTGAAGAAGTAAAATCAACGTCGTCGACATTCGTGTAAAACATTAAGTCCTTACACCCACTAGCAAGCACTCTTCAACAATGGGCAAACCAAAGCGGGACCCGCCCACCCCCTCCTTTCCGTACAAGATCTCAAGACGGCTGAACGTGATGAGTATTGCGACTCCACTCTTCACCGCGACCGACGAGGGTATGCCGGCGTACAGCCCCAGGGGTGTAAGGATGTCGGCGCTTAGAGCGCCGCCTTCGGAGAGGGTTAACGACGTCGCTTGGCCATATTTACGGTATGTTAGTTGCAGTAACTTCCCAATACGTTTTTTAAGGGTAAGTGGTAGTCGCATTCTCAAAAAGTAGGTAGGTACCTATAGCTTGGCAAGTTCATTGGTGACACTCCCATGGTCCGCATGGGACGAAAGACAGCGGGGTGCTGGAGAAGTGTGCGCGCGGCGGGGGCCGTCTAACTCCGCCGTGCGCACACTTCGTACCACCCACCGCCAGTGTCACCAATGAACTTGCCAAGCTATAAGTAACTAATATAAATGTGAGAAATCCCGGCTCTAGCAGCAGCTGAGGTTGTGGTTGCATAACCTGGAAAACTTAACGCCAACACACATATTCCCATATAAGATTCCACAGCGGCGGAGTACAGCTGGATATAAGTAGGATGACTGCGTTAGGGGGCCTTCGGAAAGGTTCATGAGGCCGTAGGGCCCTAGATAGACCTAGGCCAGTTCCAGAAAGTAGTAAGTCAGAACTTTCACATGCAGATGAAAACGATATAATGATAAACCTAGACCTTATTGAGCAATTGCTTCCACAAAAACTAGTCATCATCATCAACATTGGCCTTTCAAGCTGCGCTTTAATTTAGTGTTCACATTTGGAAAAAGATGATTAATGGGTATATACTTAGTTAGGTACTTGGCGTCCATTAAATTGCAGCACTTCTGTAAAACCAGTACGTCCACGTCTGCAGCAGTCAGTCCACGAAGCGTATCGTCAGCGTAGTATAAAAGTTATCTCATTCAGTGTAAGTAAAAGTATGGGCTCCTAATATCACCCCCATACAACTCTTTACTTGTACAAAAGTAGACATCTCTTTCCAGCCGTCTAATCCTCACCAAACGCATGTACAAGTCCTTGTTCTCCGCCGAACGTCTAGAGAGGATCGACCGCATGATAGAAATGTCGAACACCACAGCATACTCAAAACTCGCAGGCTGTGTGATCGATCTGAAAAACCAGGATAAGAAAGACCCGAAGAAGAAGAAGGGCTGGAGCGAGAGCGAATGGAAGAAGCATATGGACCATATCTCGCCGCTTGCCTTCCCGAAGAAAGACTTAACGGTTGAGTTTACGAGGGTTAGTCTATTTCGGACTTTATAAATTGAATCTCTTGGAGATTCCCTCGTTAGTAAGTATAACTAAGAAGGATCCGGCCGGCTGATGTCAACGCAGCGCATCTTTGGAAATTTTAATGTAACAAGTAGTTTGTTACTCCTACTATACGAATCGGAACTTTTTTTACTTACTGGTTTCATGACTCATCCCCAGGGGCCGTTTCACGAAGCTTCAAAGTCTTAACAGACAACACTGGTCAAATGACCAGTGGTCGAGCGCCGCGGTGTTTGCTAGTTTAGACTTGTAATTTTTTTACGCTTGACTTGAAATGAACCACAAGCATTTACGCCACAGTAACCTGAATATACATAAAAGCGAGGTGTTACATTATGTTTATGATTGCAGCGCGGAGGGAGACGCAAGCTGGAGTTATTGTTGCCGCGACTCAACATCATCAGTATGAGGCCCTATTTCAAGGTGTACCGCCGGCCATCACAGGAGTCCAACTACAGGGATCCCGCCAAGGTGAGACATCATTGTTATCCTATACAGGGGACTTACTACTTATACAGAGCTCTTAATGTTTTGCCAGCAGTCAAACACCATGCAATTTACTTTTCACCTCACTAGCTCGGAAAGGCCTTTTTGTATGTTTGATATCTATTGAGAAAATCGCTTTTTATCCACATGTGAAGAAAGTAGACATAGAACGTTAAAAGTACTATGACGTAGAACGTTAAATGTTTATTTTAGTTTTTTGTATATGACATATTTTTTTAACCTTTTTTTCTTTCATTTACTTTTTTTAAAACTTTTTTTTTACTTTTTTTACCCTTTTTCTTATTTTCCTCACTGTAGTGAGGATAAACGATTTGTGTTATACACGGGTGAAAAGTTATTTTACGTCTCGTGTGTTGAAACACTCGCAGGTAAAATACAACTTTCCCCCCTTGTATAACAAATAACTATTGTATATTTGATACCTATTGAGAAAATCGCTTTTTATCCACATGTGAAGAAAGAGATTTGACATTTGAACGCATCTTAAGTGACATGTGACAGCTAACAAAACGTAGAATGTTAAAATGTTATGTTTGGCTCGTTTAAGTTTCCCTATGTGACATATATATTTATTATTTTTTTCTTATTTTCCTCGCTATAGTGAGGTGAAAAGTTTTGTGTTATACACGGGTGAAAAGTTATTTTACGTCTCGTGTGTTGAAACACTCGCTACGCTCAGGATTCTATTTCTGAACCACTCGCTTCGCTCGTGGTCAATCATATAACGTGCCTGTATTCCCTAAATGGGTAGGCCCAGCACGTGAAATTTCAGTGGCACATCTAGTAAAAGATCGACCAAATGTGATATTGCAGTGACAGGTCGCTAGCCCATCGCCCACAACACACTTCAGCCCTATTCACTTAGTCGCCTCTTACGATGAAGATACTCGTAGGGTGTGGTGAAATTGTAACCCGGCACCATGATGGGTTGTAACACTTGTAACTTGTAAGTAGTGCAAAACTACCACTCTGTTACAATCAATAGGCTTGTTGAGTGGTGTTAAAATTGATAACGTCGTTTTGCTAAATGGATAGTAAACCATCAAATGATTGCAATAAAGTATAAATTACAAAATATAATTCAAATCATAAAAAGATATGAACCTTGAAAGTTCAGAAAAAAAAGTTTTTTTATTTATTGTCCAAGAGTAAATTTAAAGGTACCAATAGAATCCTTACGCTTTTATAGAAACAAATTTGTATAGCAACTATGGACCTAAACGCAGTATTTCGCGACCGAAACAGCAATTTACCTAATTTTCCATGCAACGGTTAGTACAAATTGCACTGTGTGACGTCATACTTTAAAGCCAATCAGTATGAAGCGTTTCGGCTGCTGTCAGCGAGGTCCGTCTTTCTCGATTTTTGGGTATTAATGTCCTTTAAATGTAGTTGCTTCCATACAAACATTTGTTAATCTAAAAAAACTGGTTCGAATGACATCGTAAAGTTTAAAACAAATTTAAGGTCACAAGCCCATTGCTCGCGGTATTCGTGAGCTGGAAAGCCTCATCCTTCACTATAATCCGAGTGCTATGTTTTATGTTCAGGTACCACCGAACGCCCTCAAATACGTCATATCAGACCGAGTTAAGAAACTGGCTAAACCTCGGGAGATTCCTACCGAATACCGATGAAAATCCAGGAACAGATGGGAAGTTTCTCCACTTCCACCGCCTTAGATCACGGGAATACGGACGAAACTCCAGTAACAAATGTGAAGCTATTCCTAGTCTTATCGTTTACAGGACCACCGCCTAACTAAGCCATCACACACACTAGGAAATTGTCACAACAACTTGCTATGGTTAGAATGAGAGCTGTCTGTATCATTTCAAAAAAGTATAGCAAGTTGTTGTGACAAATTGAGCGCAAGCCCAACTTGTCGCCCCCGTGCCGTTTCAGTTGAGTGATCGACCTACACAGCCAACAGTAGATACAAGACAAAGTATGATGACACAATTAGGTATTTTTACTTACACTTCGAATTGCTTATATCCTGTATCTAACCATTAACAATAAAACAACAGTGAAATGTTTATTTCGTTTTATTTACCTATTATTTACATGGTAACTGATTTCAATACTTAATGAATACTGGTTTTGTATATGATAACAATTATAATATATTAGGTTAGATGACAGATCAAGGTAATAAATAAATATAAATAAATTATCCTTATAGCTATCGCGATTCGAATGGGAATTGTACGACTTGAACCTAATTCAAGTTAAAGACTTATTTTCTTTTTTTGGCCATTATGTCCCAACACGGCCAAATCTACCATGTTAACGACCAATTCGACCAAACAAAAATGGACTTTGTCGATTACTCTTGGAGTAAGTTCTTATTCCAGTTTGGTCATGTGACCAAATGGGAAATAAAAATTAAGTTCGACACACGTCAGGAACCCGGATCAGGTTTTTTGGCACAGTTCGGAGGCACGGAGCTACAACGACGGATTAAAATCGGAATATGAATATTCGATTTTCCTGGAAGCGCCGATGGTTTTGGAACACAACTATTTATTGTCAATGAACGGCGCTTCAAACGCCCTAATCACAAAACCGTCTCAGGAAATCGGATCTGGAAACCTGACGTGTAGTATTATGGTTTTTAGATGGTTTACTGCGAGTCGAGGCAGTGTATGACAGCGTAAGTGAAGTCCTTGGTGGTGGACTGCCCGCCCAGGTCCTTTGTCCTGACCTTGCCGTCCATTAGCACCCTGGAAGTAAAACATTATATTTAAATTGTAACCCCCTTATTCATAAAAGTTAAAATGCCTCTGTTAACAAATGTCAAAGTATCAGAGAATGACAAACGGATTTGGACGGCATTTTAGCTAAACCAGGTGTGATGAATAAAGCCAATAAACTTTTAAAAGCCCTTGTAACTGGCCTTTAAGGGGGAACATTACCTGAGCACTTTCTCAGATTTAATTTCTAGATCAGTATTTCCACAGTCCAGTCTGCAAGCTCGAGGCTACGCAGGCCAACGATGGGGGGTACGCGGGGAAGCGGGGACGAGGAAATTTAGTTTGACTTTATAAAACCGACTTTAAATATCGGTAAGGTATAGGTGTTTTTTTAATAATGTCACTTAAATTGTGTTCCAAATTGATATCTGAGGGCTCGAGAAGTCTTTTAATATAAATCCGTGGAAAAATAAAACCGGCCGCCATCTTGAAGTTCTTTAAATACGGTCCCATTTCGTTCAAAATCGATATCTAAGGGTCCGAGGGGCCTCTCAACACGAATTCGAGCTTGGATTTTTAAAAAGGGGCCGCCATCCTGAAATCCTTTAAATACTCCCGGATTTTGTCCAAATCGATATCTGAGGGTCCGAGGGGCCTCTTAATAGTCTTAATACGAATTCGAGGTTGGATTCGTGTTAAAAGGTCCCTCGGACCTTCAGTTATCGATTTTTAACGAAATCGGGCCGCATTTAGAGAATTTCAAGATGGCAGCTCTTTTTTTTAATCCAAGCTCAGATTTGTGTTCAGAGACCCTCAGATATCGATTATCAACAAAATCGGACCGTATTTAAAGAATTTCAAGATGGCAGCCACTTTTTAAAAATCCAACCTCGGATTCGTGTTAAGAGGCCCCTCGAATTCTCAGATATCGATTTCGAACGAAATCGGGCGGTATTTAAAGAATTTCAAGATGGCGGCAACTTTTTTACAATCCAAGCTGGATTCATATTAAGAGGCCCCTCGGACCTCCAGATATCGATTTTAAACACACGGAACCTTAGATAACGACTATGAAAAGGAAAAAAAAATGGCCACCTTTTCTAAACTTATATATTTCTATTTAAAGATCTGATTGAGTGAGAAAGTGTTTATAAAATAACTACATACCTACTTATGAAATGCTATAAATAAATGAATATCTCTCCAAACATATTTTCGACAACCCTGACTCTTGAGCGGTTACGCTAAGCGGGTGCGTAAATTCGTAAGATGAATGAAGCTCGCCTACTGGTTGTAGTTCTTTATACTGTGGTATTTCTGTCGCGCTGACGAAGGTGGAAACGCGTGCGCTAGTGCGGTAAGGACAACTGAAAAACTCTAAGATCGAGGTTCCGTTCTCGACGTCTCTCGAAAAAGGAAATATTAAATGTCGGACTGTTTCGATTTTTGCCCTTATTGTTGACGGATTTGTATAATAGGCCTTTTTTGCGGTCGACGTTGATAGTTGACGTGCGCCAACAGCACAGCAGCATGGCGCACGGGTTGGCGCTGTTGCCGAGAGTGACTTACTTGTTGATGGCGTTCTTCATCATCTTGGAGTAGGAGTGCAGGTTGACGTGCGCCAACATGTTGGCGGAGCACAGCAGCATGGCGCACGGGTTGGCGCTGTTGCCGAGAGTGACTTACTTGTTGATGGCGTTTTTCATCATCTTGGAGTAGGAGTGCAGGTTGACGTGCGCCAACATGTTGGCGGAGCACAGCAGCATGGCGCACGGGTTGGCGCTGTTGCCGAGAGTGACTTACTTGTTGATGGCGTTCTTCATCATCTTGGAGTAGGAGTGCAGGTTGACGTGCGCCAACATGTTGGCGGAGCACAGCAGCATGGCGCACGGGTTGGCGCTGTTGCCGAGAGTGACTTACTTGTTGATGGCGTTTTTCATCATCTTGGAGTAGGAGTGCAGGTTGACGTGCGCCAACATGTTGGCGGAGCACAGCAGCATGGCGCACGGGTTGGCGCTGTTGCCGAGAGTGACTTACTTGTTGATGGCGTTCTTCATCATCTTGGAGTAGGAGTGCAGGTTGACGTGCGCCAACATGTTGGCGGAGCACAGCAGCATGGCGCACGGGTTGGCGCTGTTGCCGAGAGTGACTTACTTGTTGATGGCGTTCTTCATCATCTTGGAGTAGGAGTGCAGGTTGACGTGCGCCAACATGTTGGCGGAGCACAGCAGCATGGCGCACGGGTTGGCGCTGTTGCCGAGAGTGACTTACTTGTTGATGGCGTTCTTCATCATCTTGGAGTAGGAGTGCAGGTTGACGTGCGCCAACATGTTGGCGGAGCACAGCAGCATGGCGCACGGGTTGGCGCTGTTGCCGAGAGTGACTTACTTGTTGATGGCGTTCTTCATCATCTTGGAGTAGGAGTGCAGGTTGACGTGCGCCAACATGTTGGCGGAGCACAGCAGCATGGCGCACGGGTTGGCGATGTTCTTGCCGACGGCACCGGAGAAGATGTGGCGCGCGCCCTGGAAAACAAAACAATATATGAGACAACCATTTTAACCTTGTTGGTGAAATGTACGTTTGTATGTAGAATTATTTCATACATCTTGTCGCAAACCGGGTGTTTAGTGGCCACATCCGAGCCACAAGCTACAGGAGTGGCTTGCGCTCGCTACTACTTAGTGGCTTAATGTGCGGCACAGTGGTCGCGTTTCATATTATGTTGAAATAACATAAAATAATATCACTAAATATATAAATACGTAGCCTAACCGTTAGTAATTTAGAACAACTTTTGATTGGTTACGGCTCGGATCGGCAGTCTAGTGCAGAGTGGACGCGTTTAGTGGCAGCCACTAGTGGGAGTCTAGTGCAGAGTGGACGCGTTTAGTGGCAGTCTAGTGCAGCGTGATCGCGTTTAGTGGCATTCTAGTGCAGAGTGATCGCGTTTAGTGGCAGTCTAGTGCAGAGAGGACGCGTTTAGTGGCAGCCACTAGTGGCAGTCTAGTGCAGAGTGGTCGCGTTTAGTGGCAGCCACTAGTGGCAGTGTAGTGCAGAGTTTTCGCGTTTAGTGGCAGCCACTAGTGGCAGTGTAGTGCAGAGAGGACGCGTTTAGTGGCAGCCACTAGTGGCAGTGTAGTGCA
This sequence comes from Epinotia brunnichana, assembly GCA_963854355.1. Lineage (NCBI taxonomy): Eukaryota > Metazoa > Arthropoda > Insecta > Lepidoptera > Tortricidae > Epinotia > Epinotia brunnichana. Next base: position 12,201,190 of record OY977957.1, read on the forward strand.
GAGTGGTCGCGTTTAGTGGCAGCTACACGCTACTTTATGTCCGGCAGAGTGGTTGGCAGCTAGGTTAGTACAATGGCGCACCTGTTCGAACATGACGCACTCGGGGCTGTAAGACGCGCCGGCCACGACGCCCGCGCCGCCCACCAGGCCGCTGGCCAGGTTGTCCACGATGTTCCCGTACAGGTTGGGGGCCACCATCACGTCGAACTGGTTCGGATTGGATACCATCTGCATCGTGCAGTTGTCCACGATCATTTTCTCGAATTCTATGCGGGGGTACAGTTTCGCCATCTGGAAAAATAACATTAGGGTCGGTACATTTTTTTGGGCACATGGTGAGAGACAACAATCAAGTGGTCAAAAGATTACAACATCGAGATGGAAAAAGGGAGACAAAAGAAACTTCCTATCTTTTCTTCTGTTTCTCTTGTTGTGTCTGTTTCGAACTCAAAAACATAGCCGGATGGAGAAGGGATGCTCTGGATAGAGTCAGATGGAGGACTCTGGGGGAGGCCAATGCCAAAGGCAACCAGACAATGTCTGAGGAAAACGGCTATCAGGAATCAGTAAATATTTTGTTGTTGTTAGACTGTCCCTGTATGCCAATAGTGACAGATTTACTAAGGAAAAATATAATAACATGGATTTCCTAGCATGTTTAGGAGATTAAGAGCCACTAGAGCGTATTACTACCATCATCATCATCATATCAACCGAAAGACGTCCACTGCTGGACATAGTCCTCCTCCAAAGAGTGCCACAAATACCGGTCCTTTTTTTTTTGACGGTTTGGAAATGCTCTTACGCATCCTCCCAGCCTAGGGTAAGCTATAATGGGGGACATGTGGGACTCTCACCCTCCAGCCTTTAAAGAGAAGGGGGAGCGAGTCTGCCCACTAAAACCCGTCCGGCGTTTCCGTCCCTGCCATTAATGGGGGCGCAGTGGGATCGCGCGGGCATTCTACCACGACGCCCCCCGACAATGACCAGTCCTGCCGCACCCGCATCCAGCGGACTCCTGCGACCTTTTACTATGGCAAGTAATCCCAAATCTTTGTGTGAGAAAAGTTATCGCTGCATAATAGTACATTACTTACCTAGGGCGGTTAAACAAAGAATGTCTCAGATCGCAGGCATTTAATATGCGCTCTGAGGCTTTCTTTATTACCGCCCGTGGTGAGTACAAAATTTTACGTCTCTATCTGGCCAGGAAGTGGGGTTTTCCGCACGCATAGCGTGCGGTAATTCCTACTTTATGGCCAGGTATGACGTAAAAATGTTTAATGACTTGAAACTATAATAGTATTTTATGCAACTGTTGTATAAGAAGGGTATTAAAAGGCGAGTGGCGTGGGTTGCGATGCGAGCCTTGGCGAGCATCGCAATTAAAGACGCCACGAGCGTTTTTAGACCAGTTATACACCGTTGCATACAATACTTTTTCTACGACAAATTTTAAATAAATAGCAGACTACAGAATAATTAAACTTTTCAGGCAGCAAGTTTTCTATTCGTACTTTTGCTACTCACGCAATTTCTTCAGGAGTGCAGTTATTAATTTCTTCGACCATGTTAAAAGGAACGCACACTTTTGTCTTCACAAACACGAATAAAATCTTAATAGTTTAGTATTAATAGTTTATCATCTTTCGTCTTTTCATTTTGAACTGTATTTTGGTGGGAAATCGGAAATGTGACAGCTCTTGCTTATGGTTTGTTTTTTTTTTAATTTGTTTGCACTTGCCACCCGAACCAAACCAAATCCGGACCCGGACCGAATTCGAACTGTTTATTTTTATAAATAATACCAAGAATTTATAAAACATGTAATTTAACACACAATAGATGATGATTTATTATTATTGTAGTAAATAATTATAATATACAAATGTTAAATCGTAAATAAACACTTTTTCAACACACCTGCTCGTAAAGTAGGTCTTATTACAGCGTATTTACACTGATAATGCAGAATATTACCCATGCCGTGCCTTTTACATTACATTATCGCACTAGTGCCTTTTCATTACATATCTTTTTAAATATTAGCAAAATAATGCAGAATATTACCCATGCCGTGACTTTTACATTACATTATCGCACTAGTGCCTTTTCATTACATATCTTTTAACATTTTCATTTTTTATTATTATTTTTTTTCCTCGCAAATGTGTTGAAAAACGTCGTATGAAACACGTGAGCATTGGTCATTACACTTCTCGTCTCCATTAAGCCTTCGCCTTCGGCTCAGGCTTAAAAACCGACTCGAGTGTAATTACCAACGTAGCACACTTGTATCATAATGTACTATTATTTCGAAATATTTGTTTATGAAGTTGGCACCACTGCAATATAGCGGCTTTAGCGGCCGATAAAAAAAAGTTAAAAGTGCTTTTATGAAAAATGTATGAACCAAAAGAGTACGCTAAACAGTGCGTTTTTGGGCCATAGAGCATAGAGTTTTGCGATGACTTATTAGTGGTGTCATTGTATTTGAGCTACAGCCTATATAAATGACAGATAACGGTACAGGAGTAGAAAAACGATATAATATACCTCAAAATTGTTCACTGCTTAGAGGTCGTATCCAATCGCGTCGTGAAGAGCGAGAACTTATTTGTGTTATATTTTGATTAATAATAATGCCATTGGCATACGTGCAATAGCACAATATTACTGCACCTGTTTGACAGGGCGTCGCACTGTTGGAAGTTGTGCACATATATAGGAAGACACGAACTATTTATTCCTCCAGCTCGGCACTTAACACAGCTCATAATTGATGAACCTTTTGCTTAAATAATAGTACTCATTGTTTTATGGTATATCAATCGATATTTAGTTGTTTAGTTTTGTGTATTTTTATGTAAAAACGTTTAAAAACCGTTGTATAGAACTTAAACCCAGTATATATCATTAAAAAAATTCTTGTTGAGGGGATGTTTTTATTTTGCCATAATTTGTTTCACACAGAAGCTACGGTAGCCTAGTGGTTCAGGCATGCGGCTGTCAAGCGGCGGTCGTGGGTTCGAATCCCGGCTCGTACCAATGAGTTTTTCGGAACTTATGTACGGAATTACCGTTAGCTTTTCGGTGAAGGAAAACATCGTGAGGAAACCGGTCTAATTCCAATAAGGTCTAGTTTTCCCTCTGGGTTGGAAGGTCAGATGGCAGTCGCTTTCGTAAAACTAGTGCCTATGCCAAATCTTGGGATTAGGTGTCAAAGCGGACCCCGGGCTCCTTTAGGGGCACAACCGGGAATAATAACGCTAGGAGGATGATGATGAATTTGTTTCACACAGCGATTTAAGATTTCCCGCCATACATAAAGTTTTAGAGTATGAAAAAACCTTTCAAATGACATATGGCTTGTCATTATTGGTTTTTAGGCCAGAGTCCATATGAATCTGGGCATCCTCCTTTGTTTAGTGTAGCATTTGATTTCAGTTTCAGTGTCGTTGATTTATTCATAAATATGTATCTTTATCAATGTAAACTGCTAATTCCAATTCCATGTAATATTTAAAGTTACTTTAAATATGATTAGTGTTTAAGTATAATTTTACTGTGCCCTAGCAGGGTTCATGTTCTGAACAATAATGTTAAAATTAAGACCCCCTTGTACAACATGATACGCAATAAATTAATTATATGGACTGCAGTGACATGACGATGATCAAGTTTATGAATCAAGCTTTGACAGCTAAAACCACTGCCAAAAGCCCAGCGGTTAAAGTACAGTGAAGAAAAATGTTGATAATTTGGAGCTCCAACGGTTTTTTGCGTCTCCTGTTAAGTACTGTTTTTCGATTTGTCTTGTACCCCTTTTCACTAGAGCCACAGAAATATTCATGCTCATCCATCACATCACACAAATATTTGCTCTTACCGGGATTCGAACTCAGGACCTTCAGCTTCTTAGGCAGCGTCACTACCCACTAGGCGAACTGGTCGTCATGACCGATGACCTGGTAAAGGTCGCGGGAGTCCGCTGGATGCGGGTGGCGCAGGACCGGTAATTGTGGCACTTTTTGGGGGAGGCCTATGTCCAGCAGTCGACGTCTTTCGGCTGATATGATGATGATGATGATGACAGATGCCTACGCACGCTCCAGTCCAGAGGTGTCATATGCCGAACAAACTGTATATGCCCCTACATAATAAGATAAGATAAGATAAGATAAGATAATATGTGGATGACCGACCGATTGACAGCTCCTGAGGAAGGTGCCGTCGCCCAGCTTCATGATGTTGGCTTTGTGCACGGCGGTCATCTTCTTGCGGCCCATCTTCACCGCGTAGTCGAACGCTTGCAAGTCCAGAGGTGTCATATGCCGAACAAACTGTATATGCCCCTACATAATAAGATAAGATAAGATAATATGTGGATGACCGACCGATTGACAGCTCCTGAGGAAGGTGCCGTCGCCCAGCTTCATGATGTTGGCTTTGTGCACGGCGGTCATCTTCTTGCGGCCCATCTTCACCGCGTAGTCGAACGCTTGCAAGTCCAGAGGTGTCATATGCCGAACAAACTGTATATGCCCCTACATAATAAGATAAGATAAGATAATATGTGGATGACCGACCGATTCACAGCTCCTGAGGAAGGTGCCGTCGCCCAGCTTCATGATGTTGGCTTTGTGCACGGCGGTCATCTTCTTGCGGCCCATCTTCACCGCGTAGTCGAACGCTTGCAAGTCCAGAGGTGTCATATGCCGAACAAACTGTATATGCCCCTACATAATAAGATAAGATAAGATAATATGTGGATGACCGACCGATTGACAGCTCCTGAGGAAGGTGCCGTCGCCCAGCTTCATGATGTTGGCTTTGTGCACGGCGGTCATCTTCTTGCGGCCCATCTTCACCGCGTAGTCGAACGCTTGCAAGTCCAGAGGTGTCATATGCCGAACAAACTGTATATGCCCCTACATAATAAGATAAGATAAGATAATATGTGGATGACCGACCGATTGACAGCTCCTGAGGAAGGTGCCGTCGCCCAGCTTCATGATGTTGGCTTTGTGCACGGCGGTCATCTTCTTGCGGCCCATCTTCACCGCGTAGTCGAACGCTTGCAAGTCCAGAGGTGTCATATGCCGAACAAACTGTATATGCCCCTACATAATAAGATAAGATAAGATAATATGTGGATGACCGACCGATTCACAGCTCCTGAGGAAGGTGCCGTCGCCCAGCTTCATGATGTTGGCTTTGTGCACGGCGGTCATCTTCTTGCGGCCCATCTTCACCGCGTAGTCGAACGCTTGCAAGTCCAGAGGTGTCATATGCCGAACAAACTGTATATGCCCCTACATAATAAGATAAGATAAGATAATATGTGGATGACCGACCGATTGACAGCTCCTGAGGAAGGTGCCGTCGCCCAGCTTCATGATGTTGGCTTTGTGCACGGCGGTCATCTTCTTGCGGCCCATCTTCACCGCGTAGTCGAACGCTTGCAAGTCCAGAGGTGTCATATGCCGAACAAACTGTATATGCCCCTACATAATAAGATAAGATAAGATAATATGTGGATGACCGACCGATTCACAGCTCCTGAGGAAGGTGCCGTCGCCCAGCTTCATGATGTTGGCTTTGTGCACGGCGGTCATCTTCTTGCGGCCCATCTTCACCGCGTAGTCGAACGCTTGCAAGTCCAGAGGTGTCATATGCCGAACAAACTGTATATGCCCCTACATAATAAGATAAGATAAGATAATATGTGGATGACCGACCGATTCACAGCTCCTGAGGAAGGTGCCGTCGCCCAGCTTCATGATGTTGGCTTTGTGCACGGCGGTCATCTTCTTGCGGCCCATCTTCACCGCGTAGTCGAACGCTTGCAAGTCCAGAGGTGTCATATGCCGAACAAACTGTATATGCCCCTACATAATAAGATAAGATAAGATAATATGTGGATGACCGACCGATTGACAGCTCCTGAGGAAGGTGCCGTCGCCCAGCTTCATGATGTTGGCTTTGTGCACGGCGGTCATCTTCTTGCGGCCCATCTTCACCGCGTAGTCGAACGCTTGCAAGTCCAGAGGTGTCATATGCCGAACAAACTGTATATGCCCCTACATAATAAGATAAGATAAGATAATATGTGGATGACCGACCGATTGACAGCTCCTGAGGAAGGTGCCGTCGCCCAGCTTCATGATGTTGGCTTTGTGCACGGCGGTCATCTTCTTGCGGCCCATCTTCACCGCGTAGTCGAACGCTTGCAAGTCCAGAGGTGTCATATGCCGAACAAACTGTATATGCCCCTACATAATAAGATAAGATAAGATAATATGTGGATGACCGACCGATTGACAGCTCCTGAGGAAGGTGCCGTCGCCCAGCTTCATGATGTTGGCTTTGTGCACGGCGGTCATCTTCTTGCGGCCCATCTTCACCGCGTAGTCGAACGCTTGCAAGTCCAGAGGTGTCATATGCCGAACAAACTGTATATGCCCCTACATAATAAGATAAGATAAGATAATATGTGGATGACCGACCGATTCACAGCTCCTGAGGAAGGTGCCGTCGCCCAGCTTCATGATGTTGGCTTTGTGCACGGCGGTCATCTTCTTGCGGCCCATCTTCACCGCGTAGTCGAACGCTTGCAAGTCCAGAGGTGTCATATGCCGAACAAACTGTATATGCCCCTACATAATAAGATAAGATAAGATAATATGTGGATGACCGACCGATTCACAGCTCCTGAGGAAGGTGCCGTCGCCCAGCTTCATGATGTTGGCTTTGTGCACGGCGGTCATCTTCTTGCGGCCCATCTTCACCGCGTAGTCGAACGCTTGCAAGTCCAGAGGTGTCATATGCCGAACAAACTGTATATGCCCCTACATAATAAGATAAGATAAGATAATATGTGGATGACCGACCGATTGACAGCTCCTGAGGAAGGTGCCGTCGCCCAGCTTCATGATGTTGGCTTTGTGCACGGCGGTCATCTTCTTGCGGCCCATCTTCACCGCGTAGTCGAACGCTTGCAAGTCCAGAGGTGTCATATGCCGAACAAACTGTATATGCCCCTACATAATAAGATAAGATAAGATAATATGTGGATGACCGACCGATTGACAGCTCCTGAGGAAGGTGCCGTCGCCCAGCTTCATGATGTTGGCTTTGTGCACGGCGGTCATCTTCTTGCGGCCCATCTTCACCGCGTAGTCGAACGCTTGCAAGTCCAGAGGTGTCATATGCCGAACAAACTGTATATGCCCCTACATAATAAGATAAGATAAGATAATATGTGGATGACCGACCGATTGACAGCTCCTGAGGAAGGTGCCGTCGCCCAGCTTCATGATGTTGGCTTTGTGCACGGCGGTCATCTTCTTGCGGCCCATCTTCACCGCGTAGTCGAACGCTTGCAAGTCCAGAGGTGTCATATGCCGAACAAACTGTATATGCCCCTACATAATAAGATAAGATAAGATAATATGTGGATGACCGACCGATTCACAGCTCCTGAGGAAGGTGCCGTCGCCCAGCTTCATGATGTTGGCTTTGTGCACGGCGGTCATCTTCTTGCGGCCCATCTTCACCGCGTAGTCGAACGCTTGCAAGTCCAGAGGTGTCATATGCCGAACAAACTGTATATGCCCCTACATAATAAGATAAGATAAGATAATATGTGGATGACCGACCGATTCACAGCTCCTGAGGAAGGTGCCGTCGCCCAGCTTCATGATGTTGGCTTTGTGCACGGCGGTCATCTTCTTGCGGCCCATCTTCACCGCGTAGTCGAACGCTTGCAAGTCCAGAGGTGTCATATGCCGAACAAACTGTATATGCCCCTACATAATAAGATAAGATAAGATAATATGTGGATGACCGACCGATTCACAGCTCCTGAGGAAGGTGCCGTCGCCCAGCTTCATGATGTTGGCTTTGTGCACGGCGGTCATCTTCTTGCGGCCCATCTTCACCGCGTAGTCGAACGCTTGCAAGTCCAGAGGTGTCATATGCCGAACAAACTGTATATGCCCCTACATAATAAGATAAGATAAGATAATATGTGGATGACCGACCGATTCACAGCTCCTGAGGAAGGTGCCGTCGCCCAGCTTCATGATGTTGGCTTTGTGCACGGCGGTCATCTTCTTGCGGCCCATCTTCACCGCGTAGTCGAACGCTTGCAAGTCCAGAGGTGTCATATGCCGAACAAACTGTATATGCCCCTACATAATAAGATAAGATAAGATAATATGTGGATGACCGACCGATTCACAGCTCCTGAGGAAGGTGCCGTCGCCCAGCTTCATGATGTTGGCTTTGTGCACGGCGGTCATCTTCTTGCGGCCCATCTTCACCGCGTAGTCGAACGCTTGCAAGTCCAGAGGTGTCATATGCCGAACAAACTGTATATGCCCCTACATAATAAGATAAGATAAGATAATATGTGGATGACCGACCGATTCACAGCTCCTGAGGAAGGTGCCGTCGCCCAGCTTCATGATGTTGGCTTTGTGCACGGCGGTCATCTTCTTGCGGCCCATCTTCACCGCGTAGTCGAACGCTTGCAAGTCCAGAGGTGTCATATGCCGAACAAACTGTATATGCCCCTACATAATAAGATAAGATAAGATAATATGTGGATGACCGACCGATTCACAGCTCCTGAGGAAGGTGCCGTCGCCCAGCTTCATGATGTTGGCTTTGTGCACGGCGGTCATCTTCTTGCGGCCCATCTTCACCGCGTAGTCGAACGCGAACTTGGCGATGCGGTCAGACTTCACCGCCGTGATGATTTTCAAGCACTCCACCACACCTGAGACAAAGATTTCATTAAAAAATATATATATGTATGGGTTGTACAACTGAGATGATTTGATTCTTGATAGTTGATTGTAGACTTGATGGAAACACTGATGTAGTTGAATGATTTTATTGATAACCAAGGTAAATGTATAGGTACTAGCTAGGAGCACGTATTAACGTAGACTGATTCATAAGTGGCGTAATCGCCGATACAGCAATTAATACAACTTCATTATATTTAACGCTGACACGTGAAATGTGCGATGCTTGGATCGTACATATTCCCGGCCACGAGATGAGAATTGATGGAAGATGCAAATTATTTTTTACACAAACCAAATCTTTATTGATTTATTTGATCTTTATTTTTTTTACTATGATCGCTGTTTTACAATCTGGCGTTCTGCTCTGACCCGGCTCTTTCTGCTTTGCTTTTTTGTGCTAACTCATTGCGCTTGTTTTACATAAGTACACAACTACACTTAATCCAGACCTTACCACAACTTAACACTCACTCACATGCACACACACAACCCATTCACATAATTGTTAGATCCTAATACGTAATTACCCTAAGATTACCCTAATTAAGATTTCTATTTATGTACATCTATCTCTTAAGTGATGACTACAAAGTAATAAATGCCAAATACTTTGTATTTTATAACGACCTATGGGGTCAATCGCGGGAAGAGGGGGAAGGGGATGATACTGGGGCGTACAGAATTGAATTTTGATCACGCCCTGCAAGGGTGTTTTAATTTGCGGTGCGCTTTCTAGTTTCCCTTTTCAGAGATTAGCGCGTTAGTGGACTGTATGTAGGTATCCAACCGTGTGGTCTATTGTCGTAGCTACTTGATGCGAAATTGTGCAGGAAAGTTAGCTGCCTTTGGAAATCGGAACAGGTGGATGAATCAGCTAACAGAAGGTTATAGGAGCCATGCGCACTTACTTGTGATTTGGGTGAACTCCTCCTTCACGCTAGCGTTTCGTGGCACACCATGTGCTCGTGTGGGGCGCGCAGCGCAATCCCAAATTGTCCAAAAACACCTTCACTTCACGAACAGTCGAACACCTTTTAATGCTGAGCTGACAGCATATATAGTTTTCAAACGATGTACAGAGATTTGCGGCGGATTTAATAAGATTTAATGTCTTTTATCAGCGGAGGATGTTACACGCACGCGGGGTGAGAATTCAACAACACTTTTCTCTCGCCAGGTGGGGCGAGCGTTGCGCACACGTCGTGTATATGACAAAGACGGCGCGATATATCAGTGCGCATGTTGGAAAGGGATGATGTAGGTATAGGAATCGCGAGTATAGACACGACAACAGATAAAAGTCGGAAAGACCAACATACGAAATCCAACATCTCCCCCGGCTTGAAGGGTTCCCTTCAAAGAGAAAAGTAATAATTATGTACATATGGATGTACATAGAAAAAGATAATATCGCACCATATAACTAAAGATAAGCGAAGTGTACAATTTACCTATAATTAGGTAATTATACTAAAATAATAACTATTTATGATAACTTAAAAAATATATATACATAGATATGTATGTGGTGGCAACCCTACTGCGTAGGCAGCGGGCACCTTAGAGCATTAAACCAACGCGGGCACAGCCGAACGATCGGTCGCTCGAGCGTACCGTTGCGGGTCCGCACTTCAGCAACGCGGACAACACCGTCTCGCCCAGGGAATACCCGAGTTATTATTCCGAGCGGCCACTGCAAGGGTGGCGCGTTAGCAACGTTTATTAAAACTATTGTTCCCACCGCTATCGGCTTGTCTGGAGTATTCCATTTCTCTCTGCTTTGTAAGTTGTGAAGATACTCAACTCGGAACCGTTTCCAGAATGATTGGACAAGCGAGTCTAGCATTGAAAAACGAGTTAATTGATTCGGTCGCTCCTGGCTTAAGTCGGCGGCGGGCAAACGCGGCAACGGCGAGGTTGACATGAAATGAGCTGGCGTTAGCGCGGTGGGTTCTGACGGGTCAGAACTTAGTATATAAAGAGGGCGGCTATTAAGAATTGCTTCGATCTGAGTAAGCACGGTAAGTAATTTTTTGTATGTCAGGATTTGAACACGATGAAGATGAGTTTTAAAGCATTTAATGTTACCTCCCCAAATGCCTCCAAAATGAGGCGAGTTTGGGGGGCTCATACGCCAAGTAATTCGACTTTTTGCAAGTTCTTCCTTGAAATGCGTATAATACGGATCAGACTGAAGAAACGTGTGAAGCTCATTTAGGTAAGCTTTAGAAGCTGCAAAATTATTTTGATATTGAGCAATGCGATTCGCTACAAAAGTTGAGAATCTGTGAGGTGAAGAGTGCACCCAACATAAGACAACTTCAGAGTCAGAAAATGCAAACGTATCCGCAATTGGATGACGCTGAGACAAAACATCGTCAAGCTCGACACCGAATTGACGCGGAAATTTAAGAGCTGAAATCAGTGGAAGCTCACTGATGAACTGCTCCCATAAATGCGATATGTGCGGTGGTGGCAAATCGTCCCAATCCATCCTTAAGAGCCATAGTTCCTTTAAAGGAAACTTGGAATAAGGTATGACAGGGCCGACGAGTGCTAGCACGTCATACAAACGAGCAGTAGCTGAAAGAATAGAACGTTTCGTGCCACTGAGTTGCGGAGGAGAAACGTCAAAGACAAATTCATCCGAAGCGGGAAGCCGTCGAAGACCAAGAATCTTCAAAGTGTCGCCGTCACCGAAGGAGACGTCTTCCGACTGGCGGTGAGATATGGGAATGTGCTCTAGCAACTGCGGAGAGTTGCTAGTCCATTTGACCAGATCAAACCCGCCAGCCTCGAAGAGACTGATTAGTTGATTCGCTATCGCAACTGCTTCCTCGGACGAAGAAGCAGAGGAAGCTAGATCATCCATGTAAACGTCCCCTTCGAGAACGGCGGCAGCGTGCGGGAATTTCTCGCGTTTGTCACTAGCGAGCTGGCGGAGCGTGCGAAGCGCGAGGAATGGCGAAGACCGGAGTCCAATACAGACCCGGTTGAAATTATACATCTCCAAAGGTACTTCAGGCGAAAAGCGATACAAAAATCGTTGAAAAGAGCGGTGGTGCGGATGTACTTCTATGCATAAGTACATTTGGCGGACGTCAGCAAAAAAGGCAACGCGGAATATGCGAACATTCAAAAGAATGTGAAAAATGTCTGCTTGCAAATTACAGCCGGTATGTAGGATGTCGTTTAATGACAGTCCACTGTCAGATTTGCAGCTGCCGTCCAGAACTTGGCGGATTTTTGTCGTGGATTTGTCGTTCCGGATGACCGGGTGGTGAGGTAGACAAAACCCTGGCTTAGAGTACTCTTCGGGCGGAACCAAAGAAATAATCCCCTTATCCAGGTAATCCCGAATGACGTCATCATATTTGTCGCGGAGTTGCGGGTATTTTAAGAATTTATTTTCGAGCATCGAAAATCTTCTTTTAGCGGTTACAAAAGAATTGCCCAGATTATCTGGCGTTTGCTTGAACGGAAGATCGACTGCGTAAGAACCATTATCGTTACGCGTCGTCGTTGCGGTAAATATTTGTTCACATTCCTTGTCATCGGGACTTAGAAATTTCTTTGAGGGTACTTCCTCCAAGTTCCAAAACTTTTCCAAAGTTTGGTTAAGCGGTTCGTGCGTAAGCGCACAGAGAGCACGAGTCGCGAGCGGAGGTGTCGTCACAGTGACGTCCCCCATTATGACGTAACCCAGGGTGGTTTCCAAAGCCGAAGGCAAGCCGGCACTTCGGACTTTGTCAGAAAGTAAGATGTCACAGAATAAATTTGCTCCTATAAGCATATCAATGGGCCCGGGCTCATTAAAACAATCATCGGCCAAAGGTATATTCTTAAAACAATCAAACAAAGATATGTCGATAGGCGAGTCAGGCAAGTGTGACGTAATGGATTCCACCACCAGAGGCTGAATAGTGTAAGAGTTATCGCCATTACTGTCGAATCGGGAACTAAATTGCACTATTGACATCCCAAGTATTTTTTGGGACGAACCCCCAATACCTTGAACCCTGGCAAAACGATTCTGGTTCGAAATCGGTAGCGCTAATCGATTACAACACTCGAGCGTTATATAATCAGATTGGCTTCCAGGATCGACCAGAATCCTTGCATAATGAACCTTACCGCTTGCGTCATAAAGTCGAATTTTTGCGGTCCCTAATAAGGTTGTTTTATGCATAAGCGTTCTCAAGTTATCATCATCATTTGCACTCCGAGCCGACAAATGATTCAACGTTGAGTCATGCCTCAAACCATTATCAACCCTATCGGCCGGGTGATAAGATTGCAAATTGCTTGCCACCCCGTTACTACTGCTAGGCCGCGGTGTGGAATTCGCCTTGTCAACAAAAGTGTTGGTACTGGTTTGATGCGAGTTAGGTAAATAAGTTTGTTTATGCGGCGGATTAAAATGTAATAACGTGTGGTGCTGTGCATTACATATACTACACGTTCTGTGTGACATACAAGCGGAAAATTTGTGTTTATAACTAAGACAATTGTTACACACGGAATTAGTTTTTACAAAATTAAATCTTTCGTACGGGGACATTTTTGTAAAAGCGGCACACTGATATAAGTGTTCGTGTTTATTAGTTTTACACAACAAACAAGAATCAATCGCGGGCGTTTGCGTATTAACGAATGTTTTCGTCGAATTGTTTTTTGGTAGCGGTATATTTTTATTGTTATTAGATCTCGGTTGTGATTGTGAAAATGTTTGTTTTGTTGTCGAATGCGATGCAACCCTGGATTGTTCTTTGACGAAATCAATAAGATTTTTGTACGAAGGACACGTTTCCTTGCGATAAAACATCTCAAATAATTTTATCGATTCGGGATCTAGTTTTTGTAATGCGATATGCAAGAACAAAAAATCTGCTAAATCTTGTAATTTAAGCGCTTTAAACGCCTTAACGGAGGCGTCGAAATTACATAGAAAATACTCCAAATTAGAAGCGGACCCATTCGCTATGGGTTTAAAGTCTAACAGCTGATTAATATAGCCGGCTGCCATGGCGCGTTTGTCTTCATATTTATCAACGAGCGCTTGCCAAATTATGGGATAGTTTTCCCCTGTGGCTGGCAGCCCCGCGCATACCGACCTAGCCTTATCAGTCAGTTTACCTACTAGGAACTGAATACGTTCGCTATCTGTTAAGCGTGAGTTGTTATGAATCACACTTTTAAATTGTTCATAGAATAATGGCCAATTACGAAGGTCGCCATTAAATTCCATTAGCTGCATAGGCGGGAGATTTTGCTTCAGAGCGGAATGCAAAGGCCGCTGAGACTCTGGCGAACTTTCGATTTCAGACTGAATGCGTTTGATTTGACAATACATATCCTCAAACGCGATCCAGGACTGATAATTAGCGGTTGCATCAGGCGTTAATCGTAAAACGCATTCATTGTACGAGTCTAAAACACGCTCAAAATCTGATCGCAATTGGTCTAGATTTGATACGCTATTTAAGAACGTTTTACGTTGAATTTCGTCTTCGTACGCCTTAACCGATAATTTGTATATAGTTTGTAAGCGGGCGAAGAAGGCACTGCGCTTAGCTTCTAAAATAACTAGTTCATTCTGGACGGGGTCCCTAGCCGCCTCGTCCTTAGGGTCATTTTTCGGTGGCATGATTATAAAACTTAGCCCACACAAATAAAATATAAGTAAACACGATTTGCGGGAATAAAATGCGGTTCAAATAAATGTCCGTAAACACGATTTACGGGAATAACGGTGCGGTTAAATAACTGTGAGTACCTACTCGTAAACACAAGTCGCGGGAAAAAGCGGTTATAATAAATGTTTGACAAAAGTCGCGGAAATAAAAGTGCGGTTAAATAAATGTGAGTACCTACTCGTAAACACAAGTCGCGGGAAAAAGCGGTAATATACCTAAATGTTTGACAAAAGTCGCGGAAATAGAAGTGCGGTTAAAATAGATGTAGGTATGTAACACGAATCGCGGGAAATAAAAGTATACAAAGGAAATGTGTTACAAAAAAGAAACAGTTTGTGAGAATAAGGCGGTTTAACTCTCCGTCTACAAAGTAGGTTGGTCGATGACCGTATAGGTACCTATTGACGGCACAGATCGGAGCGCGCGGCACGCGGTAGTTCGAGAAAAGATTAGAACGAAATAAAAGCGGGTAGATATGAACGAAACCGGTCAGCGCTCCCGAGCCAGTGAGAACAATAGCATGTATTTGTGACGTGTACATCAATTGAAAACTAAGAATCGTTAATGCGTTGCTGAAATGTTAGTATCTATAGAATAATGATACGATGATATGATGCGAAGTACATAGATTTAACGTATCTATGGGTAAATTATATAATATAATGTCAAGGAGCTACTTTAAATAGATATAAATCCTAGGTTGGGAATGAAATATAATTATCCGGATCGTTAGTGACCAAAACTTGGGGCGTACAGAATTGAATTTTGATCACGCCCTGCAAGGGTGTTTTAATTTGCGGTGCGCTTTCTAGTTTCCCTTTTCAGAGATTAGCGCGTTAGTGGACTGTATGTAGGTATCCAACCGTGTGGTCTATTGTCGTAGCTACTTGATGCGAAATTGTGCAGGAAAGTTAGCTGCCTTTGGAAATCGGAACAGGTGGATGAATCAGCTAACAGAAGGTTATAGGAGCCATGCGCACTTACTTGTGATTTGGGTGAACTCCTCCTTCACGCTAGCGTTTCGTGGCACACCATGTGCTCGTGTGGGGCGCGCAGCGCAATCCCAAATTGTCCAAAAACACCTTCACTTCACGAACAGTCGAACACCTTTTAATGCTGAGCTGACAGCATATATAGTTTTCAAACGATGTACAGAGATTTGCGGCGGATTTAATAAGATTTAATGTCTTTTATCAGCGGAGGATGTTACACGCACGCGGGGTGAGAATTCAACAACACTTTTCTCTCGCCAGGTGGGGCGAGCGTTGCGCACACGTCGTGTATATGACAAAGACGGCGCGATATATCAGTGCGCATGTTGGAAAGGGATGATGTAGGTATAGGAATCGCGAGTATAGACACGACAACAGATAAAAGTCGGAAAGACCAACATACGAAATCCAACAGATACCTTGCCGTAATACAGTGCAAACTAGTACGGAACGTAGCTTACTTTTACCTCGAAGTGTATACCTACCTGTTATAAAAATAAGAACATCTTTAATAGTCCAACTTGTTCACCATACTTAGTATAAAACTAAATGATGTACTTAATTTAAGTAAGCGATAATAGTACATTACTTACCTAGGGCGGTTAAACAAAGAATGTCTCAGATCGCAGGTATTTGACGCCCGAGCCGAAGGCAAGGGCGATAAATATGCGCTCTGAGGCTTTCTTTACTACCGCCCGTGGTGAGTACAACATTTTACGTCTCTATCTGGCCAGAAAGTGGGGTTTTCCGCACGCATAGCGTGCGGTAATTCCTACTTTATGGCCAGGTATGACGTAAATAAATAAATTGAATTGAATTGAAACAGCTAGGACATTATAATGAATACATTATTTGATGGAGGTAAATCCTCTGAACATTGCGGAAGTAGTTGGATTGTTAAGAACAGTTGCCGCGGCGTGGTGATTTGGTCTCTCCAGTTATTGTCCGTCGTTGCCCGGCTGGTCTGCCGATGGAATGGAGCTGCGCGATGTGATGGACATCGACGTAAGCCTACGTCCGCTGTCCGCGAGAGCCGCTAGCGGAGGGTTGAGTCGCGCGAGGAGTCTTCGTCGCCGAACGCAGCGGCGGACATACAGCGCTGCTATCACGGCTACTACGCCCATGACCGCGTAGATCGCCGTGTAGTTATGAACGTCGTGATAGTTGATTCCATCTGATAATGCACCCTCGTTTTTCATGTGATGACCTTCAGAACTGTGTTGTTCTCTTCGGAGTCTCTCGATTCTCCTTGCAGGACTGGTATCGTGAGATTGATAACATTATTTATTGATGGTACGTTGAACCTAATGACGTCTGCTTGAGTCTTGATCTCGCTGGAAAGTTTCTTTTGAGGAAAGATAGTAAAAGCATCTCCGTTCAGTACGCAGTCTGTTTGTAACGTTATGATCCCGGCCTTCTTAAGATACTCTGCCGTTGCGTCCTGTCCGCATATGATTCTTGCAGTACATACGTCACAACAAAAGTACAGGTATGTATTAGTAGCACTTAGTTCCGTCCATATGTTCCGGCATGCGTCAGAGTGCACTGAGCACTTATTTGTAACTTGATCCACTATACAGAGGTGAGTGTCCGACTTCAGTTGATAAATTGGACCTTGTAGCGTGCAATTAAGTGTCTTAGCGTCGTAGTGAGTACATTTTTGAACTGTTTCATCCAGCATGGGTTTAAATGATTGTTTTTTGATATTTATAGCTACTTGATTTGCTATGGGTCGTATTTTGATCATATTTTTTCCATTGTGTACTGGGATTGATATCAATCTGAAGAGTTCGTAGCTATCGCGAAATACTAAGGGTATTCGGATCTCAAAGAGTAGGTACTGACGGGTCATTCTGGTTCGCACCTTCATTAGTTGATATAACTTGTGTATGTCATTGTTGATATTTTCGCAAGGAAGGGTTAAGTCGTTTGGCAGTTGCCCGGCTATGATATTAAGCTCATCTTTCAATTGTTGTGGTGTTAATAGATGCACGTTGAATTTCCCGTAAATAACGTTAGTGATAGTGTCTTGAATTCCTTTTAAATTGACTAGTATACTGTTTGCGATAATCGATAACACAGTAAATTCATTTATCTGTGTTGTTTCTTGAATTTGGCTACCTTGTTTGTTTATACTTATCTCAAGGTTGTTTATGTGTTCATTGAATGTTTTATGTTGATGTTGTACTGAGAGCTCGACTCTTTTGAGTAGGTTAAATTCGGCTTCAATAACGGAAGTTTGATTTCTCCATAATTGAGCCAAGTGTTTCTCATTGGTTCTGGTCAAGTCGATATCCTTTTGATATTGTTCTGCGAAATGTTCGTCCAGGATACCGAATAAGTCGTGAGCAAAGTAACCGAAGCCATTGATAAGGCCTCTTATTTTTCTAAGTTGTTTGGGGCGTTGACCGAGTAACATGCTGTCGTAGTATTTTAATTGCGAGAAGGCGTAACGTAGCTGTGTCAATACTATATAACATTGATGTTGGTTTTCTATTGCGCGACATATTGTTTCCAAATGATTGATGTATTTTGAAAACAGTTCAGATCCTTTCCAGTAGGGATCGGTGTCGTAGTACACCACGATTTTCCACTCATCCCGGGCCAGTTTCATGTTTGTTATTTTGTCGAAGTAAATTTGTCCATCTTTGAAACTTGATATGTTGTGAGTGCATTGCGCAGGTGATATAAATAACATAAATAGCATGAAAGCCATAGTGATGAAAGAACTAACTGCTAGAGATACATCCTCCACCTTGACTGACAAGGCAGGGCAGTCAAGGTCTAGCTCCGTTGGGAAACCGAGAGGACGGGACGGACTCGGATGCTTAGCCTGCAACGCTGCGAAAGTGCCTGGGCCTGACGAAGTGATTGTGTCCTCGCTCATTAGAAGACGGACAGCTCCTCTCAAATCTCCCTCGTGGACTTTGGCCTCAATCGTCCTATTGAGAGAAGTTGATCGGGATGCCCCAGCACCATCATCCGGCGACAGGTACGAGAAGGCCTCTATGTTTGCTTCGACCTTCGCAGTCAAAGATCCCGGACCCCCCACCTCAGGGGTCCTCAGAGCCCTGTAAGAAAAAGATAGGAGGGCACACCACTCGTCCACCCCATTAACGGCAATGCAACTTTCGATAATGCCGCACAATCTCCTAGCTGCAACACTCCTCGCCCCCCTCGGAATGTGCCGAAGAACCCGCAATGACCCCTTTAATGAGGCGAGTTGGTCGAGGTTGCAACTGTGTCTTTATTTCTTAAATAAATATGTTATTACAAGAATTATACAATTACATTTTTTAACCCCAGCACATAAAACATGGCGAAGATCAACCCCAACAGAAAAGACTTTCGATTTAAAATAAGTTTCTGTCAAATATTAAATTTTTGGTACAGTCGCCATCACATACATCGGAGCAAACAAGCACGTCACAAACATCGGAACACACCTCTATTTTCAAGGCATTAGGGTGCATGTGCCGATATTTTCGAACACTTATAGTGTGTGTGTACTATGTATGTGATGGCGACTGTACGAGCGTTTATTGCCAATTTTCTGTATACCGTCATCTCATCAACTACTCGTTGAACAGGTCAAGTTAAATAAAAGCTAGTAAAATGCACTCAAATCCGGTCACCCGTCTGGAAGCTACGATGCCATTGAAAAACACACAGATACAAATGTTAACCTTATCGTTTTCGTCGCACGAGAATGAAGTCAAATAAGCATGATTGAAGCTTGAAGGAATAATTTCTGACTTTTTTTTAACACCACGACGGTAGTTAACTAGCACACGGCCTTTTTTTTTTTTTTTTTTTTTTTTTTACGTTGGGGGAATGCATTGATGCACCGTCCGCCCAGTCGGAGGGGGACCGGACAGGTGTGTGGGACTCCAAGACAGAAGGTCCAGACTACCCACTAAACCCCCAACGATTGTCCAGCCATTTTCGCTTACAAGGAGGGTCAAAGGTTCGCTTACGCATGCAACTTTGACCCTCGCGACTAGCCCGCTTTACAGGCCTGGCCAGGGAGAGCGCCCCGGGACAATTTCGAGGCGCTTCAGACCCGTGGACTTTTGGTTAGCTAGGGTCCCCTAACCCTGCAACCTGGTCCACTACGGCGGGGGGAGCAAGTGCGCATAACGCCGACGTGCGCGCCCCGCTCTACGTCTGCGGATATGGGGAGCGGAAGGGTCGTCCTCCCGCGCTCTTTCCGCAGCCTCCTTCTGCGCCATTACGGAATTGCAGAAGGAGGCCATTGCTTCCCATGACCTCTCGCTGTCAAGCATCTTAGATACAATGGTTGGCAGCGAGAGGTCCCCACCCAATACATCGGACAAATTATGCCGCTGCGGCCCCCACGCCGAGCATACCTCCACTGTGTGGCGCACATCGTCTACTGCTGCGCCACACCCGTGGCAGCGGGGGCTTTCTTCTCGTCCGGCAACTCGGTGCAGGTACTCTCCAAAGCAACCGTGGCCTGTGAGGACCTGCACCAGGTGAAAACTTAATTCGCCGCGTTTGCGGTCGACCCACCTCTCGAACTGGGGCAAAATTGCCCCTATGGTTATTCTGCCGGCCGTGGACACCTCCAGGTCTGCCCTCCACCTCGGGAGAAGGGCGGTCATAGCTGCATCCCGTAGCCCTTCTACCTCCCGTTGATTGGGATGCTCTCCCCTGGCCCTCAGTTCCGCACGGTATCTAAAGATCTCGGCCAGAACCTCCGCCTGCAGTTCCCAGGGCGGATCATTGGCCAGTAGTGTGGCCGCTGCCCAGGACACCGTGCGGTACCCTCTGCATGCCCTCACGCTTATTACCCTTTGCGGTCGCCTTAGAAGGGTCTTGTTTTTCGACGTGAGGGCTTCCATCCATACAGGCGCCCCATAGAGAGCCATGCTCCGGACGACTCCAGAGTATAGACGCCTGCAGGAGGACTGAGGACCTCCTTGATTGGGAAGCAGCCTTCCCAGCGCTGCTGCAGCGCCTACCAGTTTGGGGGCCAGCCGAGTGAAATGTGCCCCGAAATTCCACCTGGCATCGAGGGTGAGGCCGAGGTACCTCATGTCGGTCCCTACCTCTATGGCTGTCCCCATAAGGGTTAACCGCGCCCCTCGTGGGGGACCTTTACGTGGGCCGTGAAAGAGAACCGCCTCCGTTTTTTCGACCGAGACTTTGAGCCCCAGGAGGTGGATCCTCTCGACGGCCAGTGTTGCTGCCTCCTGCCCTAACCGCGCAGCCTCCTCGTAAGTCCTTCCCCGGGCTGTGACGAGCGTATCGATTACTAGCACACGGCCTGCATTGACCGACGCGACCGCGTTGCTGATCGTTTAGTGACATGAGGATTCGTTGTTTGACGGCTAGAGTCAAATGTAGGTAGGCCTATGTCCAGCAGCGGACGTATTTCGGCTGATATGATGATGGTGACTTACCGGATGGCGCAGGACCAGACATTGTGGCACTCTTTGGCCTCCGCCTATGTCCAGCAACGGACGTATTTCGGCTGATATGGTGATGATGACTTACCGGGTGGCGCAGGACCAGACATTGTGGCACTCTTTGGCCTCCGCCTATGTCCAGCAGCGGACGTATTTCGGCTGATATGGTGATGATGACTTACCGGGTGGCGCAGGACCAGACATTGTGGCACTCTTTGGCCTCCGCCTATGTCCAGCAGCGGACGTATTTCGGCTGATATGGTGATGATGACTTACCGGGTGGCGCTGGACCAGACATTGTGGCACTCTTTGGCCTCCGCCTATGTCCAGCAGCGGACGTATTTCGGCTGATATGGTGATGATGACTTACCGGGTGGCGCAGGACCAGACATTGTGGCACTCTTTGGCCTCCGCCTATGTCCAGCAGCGGACGTATTTCGGCTGATATGGTGATGATGACTTACCGGGTGGCGCTGGACCAGACATTGTGGCACTCTTTGGCCTCCGCCTATGTCCAGCAGCGGACGTAATTCGGCTGATATGGTGATGATGACTTACCGGGTGGCGCAGGACCAGACATTGTGGTACTCTTTGGCCTCCGCCTATGTCCAGCAGCGGACGTCTTTTGGCTAATATGACGACCAGACATTGTGGCACTCTGGCCTCCGCCTATGTCCAGCAGCACACGTGTTTCGGCTGATATGGTGATAATGACTTACCGGGTGGCGCAGGACCAGACATTGTGGCACTCTTTGGCCTCCGCCTATGTCCAGCAGCGGACGTATTTCGGCTGATATGGTGATGATGACTTACCGGATGGCGCAGGACCAGACATTGTGGCACTCTTTGGCCTCCGCCTATGTCCAGCAGCGGACGTATTTCGGCTGATATGGTGATGATGACTTACCGGATGGCGCAGGACCAGACATTGTGGCACTCTTTGGCCTCCGCCTATGTCCAGCAGCGGACGTATTTCGGCTGATATGGTGATGATGACTTACCGGATGGCGCAGGACCAGACATTGTGGCACTCTTTGGCCTCCGCCTATGTCCAGCAGCGGACGTATTTCGGCTGATATGGTGATGATGACTTACCGGATGGCGCAGGACCAGACATTGTGGCACTCTTTGGCCTCCGCCTATGTCCAGCAGCGGACGTATTTCGGCTGATATGGTGATGATGACTTACCGGATGGCGCAGGACCAGACATTGTGGCACTCTTTGGCCTCCGCCTATGTCCAGCAGCGGACGTATTTCGGCTGATATGGTGATGATGACTTACCGGATGGCGCAGGACCAGACATTGTGGCACTCTTTGGCCTCCGCCTATGTCCAGCAGCGGACGTATTTCGGCTGATATGGTGATGATGACTTACCGGATGGCGCAGGACCAGACATTGTGGCACTCTTTGGCCTCCGCCTATGTCCAGCAGAGGACGTATTTCGGCTGATATGGTGATGATGACTTACCGGATGGCGCAGGACCAGACATTGTGGCACTCTTTGGCCTCCGCCTATGTCCAGCAGCACACGTGTGTCGGCTGGTATGACGATGACTTACCGGGCACACACTCGTGCTCCAACGCAGAGTACTCTCCCTCAGTCTGCTCCCTGATGATGATGCAGTCGACGTCCTTGTGCCGGCAGTTGACGTTCGGCAAGGACTTGACGTGCACGACGTTGGCGTACAGGTCGAGCGCGTTGCGCAGCTTCATGTTGAGGGTCTGCAGCTCGCCCGTGTGGGAGAAGTCTGGGGTTGCCAGGGTGCCCTGGGGAATTAATGCTTGTTACAAATTGTATTAACAAAATCACGAAGTTACAATATATATATTTATAACAACTAGCCTTTTGGACATTGTCAGTTTAAGTTTGTAACATTATATCTTGTAGCTTTGTGAAATGGGCCCCAGTTCGTTTTTCACAAGTGAGAGTTCCAAACGGGGTAAAACAAACATTTTTGTTGTATGGCCTTTTAAGGGCTAACTTTATTGATGGACATTTAAGGTATGAGTGATGCCTTTGCTACTTTGAACTTCTATAATCGAAACATATTTTACGTATCCCTAGGCACCTAAACTGTTAGCTTACCAATTGTAAGTATTGTCTACAAGAAACACACTTTTTTTGTTCCTGAATTTGACACAAGTTTCAAATATTCTCTCACAATTATTATTTTTATTAATTATTTATTTCGGACATCAACGATCCATAGAGTGTTAGTTACAAATTCCTTATCAGTCTTATCATTATGTTAGTTAACTTTATTTAGGACATTTATATAAAGGCACGTGAGTTGATACCCAATGTAGGTAAAAGGGACTATTAAGCCTCTCCCCTATCTCGACAAGAAAACTGTTGGAGCTGTCTCTCACTCGGCACATCTGGGAAAAGATACGTTTTCGCATTATTGCATGGAAATCGTCCATGCGAGCCTCCGCAAACATCCCAGATGCACTGCAAAACCGAGGTAGCCCCATCTTCTGTTTAAAGCGATTGATTAAAAAGTGGTATAAATTCATGAAAATGGGATTTTAGGGCATTTTGGGACTAGAGGGTTTTGTGAATAAGCGATTATAACATTAGGTTATTTCGCCACTGTTAGGTGTAGCTATTTTAGGGTATTTTGGGAATAGAGTATTTTGAGACTCATTCGTAATGGGACGCAGTCCACTTGAATTTGGGTTGTATCGAGAGTAGTGTCCTTCGAAAAAAGAGGTTTTTGAGAGAAGGTGATTTCAAAATTAGGGTCTATTAATGATTAATTGATTAGAGTACTTTGGGTGTAGTGTAAAATCAGCCGGAAGGGTCAAATACATCAAATTTTCGCAAACTAACGTTAGGGTGACAATTGTTTTATATTATAAAGTAATTCCTTATTCAGTTTTACTAAGAAAAAAAAGAACGTTTGTTGTACCTAGGTAAGTTCGAGTTAATCGTGTTTGGTGTCAATTACAGAATTAGAAAGATTTACTCCTGATCACGAATTAAAAATCACCGTGTATTGTATAGGCTGATTTAATATTATTATGGACTCGCGGACAAAACCAGTTATATGAGGCGCACTGGTGGCACGCGGACGCATGTACCGCCGACTATACCCCGACTTGCACTAATGTTTACTGTATCGTCGCGTGTCTGTGTGAGTGCGTAGCATCGGACCTTTTTAGGGTTCCGTACTCAAAGAGTAAAACGGGACCCTATTACTAAGACTCCGCTGTCTGTCTGTCTGACCGTCTGTCACCAGGCTGTATTTATTGAACCGTGATAGTTAGACAGTTGAAATTTTCGTTGCCGCTATAACAGCAAATACTAAAAAAATAATAAAATAAATATTTTTATAGATAATTGTACGGAACCCTTCGTGCGCGAGTCCGACTCGCACTTGGCCGGTTTTTTTACTGCACGTAGCCATATATCCACAGCGCCATAAGAGCACTAGAAATGCGAATTACTTAAGGTGATTCGATTGCCATACAAAGAGTTATTTGACATTCGCAGGCTAACGGCGTGGTATTTTAAGAAACTTATGTAACAAACTTTCATCAATTGGCTTCCCATTTGCGCCAAATTCCCCCTTTCCCAGAATAAACTTGTATATTTATTTTATGTTTTCTTTTGCTATTTTATGCATTTTGCTATGAGTATGAGTATTATTAATCTGACATAAGAAATTATTCATTTCAATTAATTATTTACAAATAATAACAATTCTGTACACATCTATTGTATTGTATTGTAACTGAAAAGTCATAATTTTAACACCTTTTTATCTGTTTATTCATTGTACTATGTACTATATAAGCTACGGTAGCCTAGTGGGTCAGGCATGCGGCTGTCAAGCGGCGGTCGTGGGTTCGAGTCCCGGCTCGTACCAATGAGTTTTTCGGAACTTACGTACGGAATATTTACCGTTAGCTTTTCGGTGAAGGAAAACATCGTGAGGAAACCGGTCTAATCCCAATAAGGTCTAGTTTTCCCTCTGGGTTGGAAGGTCAGATGGCAGTCGCTTTCGTAAAACTAGTGCCTATGCCAAATCTTGGGATTAGGTGTCAAAGCGGACCCCGGGCTCCTTTATAGGAGCACAACCAGGAATAACGCTAGGAGGATGATTCATTGTACTATGATTTTAATTGTACAAGTTTCGGTCAAAAATTACATTTTTGGTACAAGCTTTTACTGCCGACTGTACTTTTCTGCATACCATCATCAACTACTCATTGACACGATTTTAACAAGCCCAAACTCGATGGGGTTGTGTCGTTTTATTGCGGGGTTCCTATGGCCACCTTTCAGCTCAAAGTCATCATAATATTGCATTGTCATGCGATATACATATGCTCGCAAAATTTCAGCTCAATTGGATAACGGGAAGTGACTGAATAATGGATTGCAAATTTTGACGGACTACTTACATATTTACATACATACGAACAGTGCAAGTTAATATAAAGCTTGTAAAAATTATGATAATAAACAAATCTGAATCTAGTTACCTTGATGCAGATCTTGTTGCGCGTGATAGAGTTGACAACGTCCTCGAGAGGCGCGCTCAGCGTGGGGTTCACCTCGGAAAAGAAGAACGTCTCGAAGTCCACCGGGATGCCGGCCGCCTGACACACAAACGTTATTAGCCGTGTCCGCACCGGACGCATGCCTCGGCCGAGCACGCCTCGCCCGAGCGTGCGCGCTCAGTGTAGTGCCTCGCCCACATGCTCGGCCGGTTGTCGGCTTCTTGGCCGAGATCAAAGGGGCCGCGGTCGAGCATGCGTCTGGTGTAGACACGGCTATTAAGGCTTATAATCTAACAATATATAAGGTGGGCCAAAAATGTTTGTACTTTTGAAACTTCGATGAAAATAAAACCATGAAAGTTAATTTCCTGATCATTTAATTTTTGTGACAACATCTAATGCAATTTATTTTTTGAAAATAACATCTTTCAAATGACCCCCATCTCGTCGCTGGCACTCCTGCAAACGGATACGCAGATTTTGGGAAACTCGCTGACACATGCTGCGAGGGATCTCGGCTATCTCATCGCGGATGCTTTGCTTGAGTTTGGATATTGTCTTCGGTTTTTTTACCTACAACTCGACTTTATAAATACCTTAGCACGAAAAAATCGGCGGGAGTGAGATCCGGGCTTCCTCCTAAATAAGCGGCGAACTGTTACTGTATTGTATACAAATTGTTTTACACAAAAAGCAAAAAAGGGGGGTTGACAAAATATTCCGCAAGAAAGAATGCAAAAAAATATGCCTAGTGACGAAAATCCCATTTAGCTATCTCAAAAACTTACGAAGTTACAACCATTTTAATATAGCTTGTAGCTCAAGAAAACTAGATTCAAATGTATGGAAAATTTGGCAAAATTAATTGAGAACTTTTATCTATCAGGATATGTAGGTTATAGAGAAAAGTTAAATTTTATCTACTCTCCCCTCCCCTCCGGGGCGAGCTTTCACACTTTATCGCCAAAATGTGTATGACTGAAGTAAATAATAGAATATGCTCTTTTGAAAAAGGTATTATTTATTTCTAAACTCTTTCATTTACCGTTTTTATGTTTTTTTATTTAAATCCTTCGGTCATTCAGCGAACTATACATATTCGTACTGCTTAAACGGTGTTACTTTAAATACCATAGACTTTTATATTAGGTTTTCCTGCAATCTATAGGTAAAGAACTATTTTCTGTATTTTGTACAATTTTTTAGGCCCAGTACTATAGGAGATAAGGGGGGGGGGGGGCGAGGAAATGGTCAATTTTCGCCTATTTCCTTAAATAACTTCAAAACTGTTTATGATTTATATAAAAAAAAATCATAGCAACGGTAAATGAAAGAGTTTAGAAACAAATTATACCTTTTTTAAAAGAGCATACTCTATTATTTACTTCAGTCATACATATGTTCGCGATAAAGTGTGAAGTTTTTGAGAAAACTAAACATACAGCTGAGAAAATATAAAAAATAATAAAAACGTTCGTTTTTGGTGGCAGATTGCGCTAAAACTATAAGTGATATCGCTTTTGTATGTATAAAAGGTTTATGGTAAATTTATCAAGGATTATTTCGTTCGTACACACTTTTTATTTATCGTGTACGGTTTTCTTTTAAAATGGAAAATACCGCGCGCTCCGGGACACTTTTAAGGGCGCGGGGGGGTGAAGCTCGCCCCGGAGGGGAGGGGAGGGTAGATAAAATGTAACTTTGCTCTATACCCTACATAACCTGATAGATAAAAGGGGTCACTATCAAATTTACCTTATCGCTAAAGGACAATATATCTGAAATTTCTGGATTGTGTTATGTCTTTGTAACTACATAGACATGAATGCTAAATGCTTCTTTGGCAAAACGTCTGGATCTTAGAACGTAACAATTTAAAATGATCTAGCAGCAAAACATCTTTTCCTTCGAATGTCTTTATTTCTTAATAGACACAAATGCTAAATGGTCCGGTACACGTTTGTATCTTAGAACGTCTTAATTACTGAACAGACATGAACGCTAAACAGTCAAGAAGCAAAAAGTCTGGATTGTGTAATGTTTTTATTGCTAAATGGAATAAACGCCAAGCGATGAAGCGACCCATTAGCAAAACGTCTGGATTTCAAATGTTTATGCTAAGGTGCCCTTAAGAGTATTTTGCAACATTATAAAATTTTGAATAATTAGTATGTAATCAATTATTAAATAAATTTTAATTTGTATGGAAAAATACAAATACAAGTTAACACATGTTAGCAGTAAACGAATTACCTACTTCAAATTATATTTTTAAGTGTGATGGGATAAACCAATGTTTTTAGGGGGTATGCGTTACTAACAAATAAAAATGTCAGAATATCCATTAATATTATAACTTAGGTATATACATATTTATAAATTATGTACGACACATTAAATTTACTGACGTTTTGCTACTAACTCATTCTGTGTATAATGTCGGGTGACAAGCAAAAGTCACTACCAAAACTGTCACTGCTCTTCAAAACCTCGTATCTCGGGACGTAGTCGATATCGAGATACGACCTTTGATTTAAGTAGGTATTTGTTACTTAATGAGTTTTGCTTGTCAACCGACGATATGTCAATCAAGTAATTTTACTTTCGACGAATCGGTAATTGTAATTATATAGACTATTTCATGACGTTTTGCTATTAACTCGTTCTGTGTTTATGTCAATTAATTAACTATTTTCAATTTCGGCTCATTAAATATTCTAGTCATATGGACTATTTATATTTTCAGACGTTTGGCTACTTATTCATTCTAATTCTTAGCCATCCAGCTAAACAATCTTTTTGCTGACTGAGTATTCCACTTTCATGTCGTCGCAGCTGAATTGACTATATGCTGACTGTGTATTTAAATTTTATGTCATCTAGCTGAAATGGTTGTTTAACGATAAGGTCAATTTGATAGTGACCCGATAAATTTTGCCAAATTTTCAGCTAATTTTCTTGAGCTTTTGTTAGAGAGAGAGAAAACGCTAGGGGGTCGTGACGTCACGATCCCCGAGCGTCATAGTAAATGTCCCTCTTTAAAACTTTGGAAACTTGTAACTTTGTTATTATTTAATCCCCTGCTTTCATTTTTTCTCCATTTGACAATATTTTTAATCCTTTTTCGAGAAAAAATATTATTATTGGTTATTTTATTTGGTGTTTACAACCCTATTGACGACCATTTTAGCCTAGTTGGTAATAGTACCACAGCAGCGTAGGCCCACGAAGCTGGAGATCCTGGGTCCGAATCCGAGTTATGGCATTTATTTGTGTGATGAGCACGAATATTTGTCCCTGAGTTATGGATGTTATGTATCCATTTATCTATATAAGTATAAGTAGGTATGTAATGTATATTTATTTAAAAGTACAGAAATAAAGAAATATATAATAATAGGGGTGGGTCCCTATAATGTTTTTTGAATGCCAATACAATGACTTTTGACGAATGTGGATGGCCGGTGAAAGCTAATTGTCGATGGCGCTCTTCTAGATTCGATACAATGAGAGAGAGAGACACAGGGTTGATGGTCCATAACTATGTACGGAAACCATATACAGTTCTTAGGCAAAAATTTCATTTTTAGCCTTTTTCGGAAAACGATGAATTCCCACTTTGGAGCAATTTGGTAGGAAAAAAAAATGGTAATTTTCGCAAATATATATAAAAACTACTTCCCGCCATACAAAAGTAGCTTTTTTAAGGACCATTATTGGTGCTGTCAGCTTGTTAGTTGCCAGCCCTATTGACAAGAAGAACCAGCGTAAGAAACTCTCGAGACTTAACTCGGACAGATCTTTAATTATGGAGCAACCAGCTTAATTACCTTAAAGACCTCCTATTATTGGTTATTTTATTTGGTGTTTACAACCCTATTGACGACCATTTTAGCCTAGTTGGTAATAGTACCACAGCAGCGTAGGCCCACGAAGCTGGAGATC
Source organism: Epinotia brunnichana (assembly GCA_963854355.1). Taxonomy (NCBI): domain Eukaryota; kingdom Metazoa; phylum Arthropoda; class Insecta; order Lepidoptera; family Tortricidae; genus Epinotia; species Epinotia brunnichana. The sequence continues at coordinate 12,230,586 of OY977957.1, forward strand.
CTGGGTCCGAATCCGAGTTATGGCATTTATTTGTGTGATGAGCACGAATATTTGTCCCTGAGTTATGGATGTTATGTATCCATTTATCTATATAAGTATAAGTAGGTATGTAATGTATATTTATTTAAAAGTACAGAAATAAAGAAATATATAATAATAGGGGTGGGTCCCTATAATGTTTTTTGAATGCCAATACAATGACTTTTGACGAATGTGGATGGCCGGTGAAAGCTAATTGTCGATGGCGCTCTTCTAGATTCGATACAATGAGAGAGAGAGACACAGGGTTGATGGTCCATAACTATGTACGGAAACCATATACAGTTCTTAGGCAAAAATTTCATTTTTAGCCTTTTTCGGAAAACGATGAATTCCCACTTTGGAGCAATTTGGTAGGAAAAAAAAATGGTAATTTTCGCAAATATATATAAAAACTACTTCCCGCCATACAAAAGTAGCTTTTTTAAGGACCATTATTGGTGCTGTCAGCTTGTTAGTTGCCAGCCCTATTGACAAGAAGAACCAGCGTAAGAAACTCTCGAGACTTAACTCGGACAGATCTTTAATTATGGAGCAACCAGCTTAATTACCTTAAAGACCTCCTGCACGGAGTAGACGAGCTCGGGGCCGACGCCATCTCCCGGGATCAGGGTGCACTTAATGCGCCCCTCCTTGCTCTAAATCAAACGTTTTATTATACCAACTGCTGTGTGGGTAAAGGAAAAACTAATTAGTCCATTTTATGCCTTATTTCAATTGAAATAAGGTTGATAGTGGTTCTAGAACTTAATTGGAGTCATTTGTTTTCTCATTAACCTTAAGTTTACAGATAAAGTGAATATTTGAATAATGTTTTGCCATCACATATTTTGTTTTTTTTTATATACAGGGTGACAGGTAATTCGACCTATTCCTTGAAAGGGGTTATACTAGAGCTAATTTACAACAATTTATGTCCAGTCAACCAGGGGTCGAAACTCGCTTGTTTTCTGAGATATTCGAGTTTTTAGTTTGTATGAAAAAAATACTCCTTGCAGCCTTAAGCTGGTGATTGTGACAAAAGTACTTCCATTTGGATGGTAAAAAAACATTTTTGTCACAATCAGCACTTTAAGGCTGCAAGGCGATTTTTTTTCAAACAAATTAAAAATTCGAAAATTTAAAAAAAATCGAGTTTTGACCCCTGGTTGACTGGACATAAATTGTTGCAAATTAGCTCTAGTATAACCCCTTTCAAGGAATAGGTCGAATTACCAGTCACCCTGTATATTGTTCACTAGATCTGTTCTCTTCTGTACAGTCAAGATCATAGACTCAATATATTAAAGGTTCCAAAATATCTGAGCAACCCTTGACAATAAAGCCATATTCACATATTTTCGAACTCAACTGCACCAGCATGTCCAGACTCTAAACCATTTCAAGAATATAAATAGTAAATATTTCTCAAACAGTTCAAAAAGCTGTATATGAAACTTAAGAGTATATAATTACCTGATAATTATTCACTTTTTTAATTGAATATTCTCTCAAAGTACACAAATAAAATAAGGAATGAATAGAATAGTGTACATTATCTAAATAAAGTAAAAACAAGCAACATAGTTAAAATAAAGAAAATAAATAAAAGAAATATGCTTACCAATGGCATCACAAATATATAAGTAAGTGCTTAGACTAGTTAACAATATTTTATGGGGACATCACAAACGCATATGCAGGTTTCATGCTATATGCTTGACACAACATAATATAAAATGCTACATTATATTGACACAACTGATTCATGCTATCATTATGTTAAAATGCCACATAGTAGCCATTCTATTCCAAATTGATTGCCAAAAGAATATGAATTAGGTGTACCCAATGTAGTGTGTAGCGATCATGTATTCCAGAGAATTAAGTAATAAGGCAATGAAATGAATGAGAATAATTTGGAGTTGCCATGTTTCAAATTTTCACAGGTAAATAGAATGGCTTATAGTTACAAAAATAAGTATGTGCAGACATTGCATGCAACATGTGAGAAAACCTTACGGTTGATTCAGAAGAACCTGTAGATCTAAGGAATAAACTAAGAGAATTAAAAAGAAGTAAGATCTAAAATAAACATGTATATCGGTTGTGATCAATTTGGATGCCAATTTTCATTTAATATAAAAATATATTTACTTAAATAAATTTTGATGCCAATTTTAAATATAATTTAAAATCATTTTGAAGATATTTTATCTCATAATAGAGCAATGAAGCAGGATACTTAGAAGATCCGGGAGATAAGTATGGTGTCATTTAGGTTATCAGCCAAGTGCATACATAACTTAACAAAGCAGAGTTGTACAAACAATAACAATATAATTATTTATATATACTGATTGCTGAGCAATATGTAGTTATTCATAATATTTTGAACAAAAGGGAAAAGAAGGAAGGTCTTTCCTTAGCATGAGGATAAATGTTTAACAAAATTGTAACAACATTAATTCCTATTTTCTCCAAAGATGGCAACAAATAATAAAATAATTTCTAACATTTTCGAAGTTTTGAATATTAAAATAACCCCTTGAAGTTTACAAACATTAATGAATATGACAAAAAAAAGATTTCCTGCTTCATTGCTCATCAGGTTCCCAATATCGACTATTAGTTCACAGTTAGTTCTCACCACAGGCAGGGTGCTGATGGAATGTGGTGCGAAACATACGTTTGTTTCCGCGTTTACCGCACTGGTAGTGTGCAGCCCTTTGCCCGCAAGCTGGGACCCCTGAAACACACAATTCATATTATTAGCCTCATCACGTGGTTACAATACAAAGATGTATCAAATGATACGCGACATTGAAGATATCATACTACATCACAAATTACGCCGCGTAGACACCTAGTTAGGCAGAAATAGTGATCAATTACGATGAAAATACGTTACGAAACACATTGTTTCCCAGATATAAGTAGGTATCGATAAGTATCATAAAACACATTGAACATTGAAGACATACCTGCACCAGGGTTCGGATAATATTTCTGCTAATAAGGGACATAGTTTACAGCAATTAAAACCTTACTAAAGGCTATTATTGAAGAAAATGTATTTTTGGAACGTCTTTGCTCGCCAAAGACGTAACTTCGAGGAGTTCCGTTTTACGTTAAGTGACAGCTGTATCCTTGCCATACAAATTAATATGAAATATGGATTTTCTTGAATATTCAGTCATATTTTTTTATTGAATGTACTACAATATTGATTGGTATGGGTACAGCAGTTTCAAATATTGGTTTATAGATAAAATAAAATCTACTAATGTGGAATAAATAGCTGCGTATAACTGACCATAACTGCATGTTTTCGTTCAGAAATTAGTAGTTGCCGGTTACGGTCTTAATTAAATTTTTATTATATATATATACTTATATTAAAATACTAATATTACTAATACATAAATTGAAACTATGAATAATTTACTGAATGGAACAATATTTATGTTAGCTCACTGTTAGCTACACTATTCTACACTAGCGCCAAATTACACATAGAAACACTTCAAGGAAGAATCGATTTTACGTCATTTTTCGAGCGCTTGTCACGGCGCAACATTTAAACAAGAACTACTGCAAAAATTGAAATAGCACCAGAAACAAATTCCAAAATGTATCAATACAAGTCATACTAATCAGAAAATCAATACTAAATAAAAAACAGGACAAATTCTACGCAACATCAAGCTTTCTCCAAATTTAACAATAAAAAGGTGAGTCTAATTGTATGTTTTATAAAATAAAATACGTGTGTATAGTTTTGCTTTTAGCAGTAAAAGTAATTGTAATTTACGCAATGCGTTAATTGAGTGCATATTTTTTATAATTAAATTGTAGTTATACGGTTGTATGAAATATCGATCGGAGTTTCGTGTACAGATGTTACGCCAGCCGAAAGAAAACCGAAAGATAAGGGGGTTGCGGGTCACGGTTGCGCTGATAAACTAATCTTATTGTTATTTTGATGTTCTTGAAGATAAAACTACGTCCTACCTACGATCACATTAAAGCTTGAGAATAATTAAAAACATTTTCGTACTTAGAACGTATAGAGTACGAGAACTCAATTAGGAAACATGGTATAGGTACTTATACTCCTACAATAATAGTACATTGTTGTAGAGGCTAGAAAGTAAGCAATAGATGGACGAGTTAGTTCGAGGGCCGACGCGTAGCGGAGGCCCTCGAAAGTACGAGTCCAGCTATTGCACTTTCGGCCGAGGCTTAACATAGTGCTTTTCACGTCTACTGCGAGGAAATTGCAAATAATCATAATTTTAAATCAAAATTAAGTTCCTAATTGAAGATCATAATACTAATCAAAAAACAAAAGAAGCGCGGCACCGCTCGCCGGCGCGGCGGCGCCGCTCCTCCCGCTCGACGCCCTGTGATTGGTCGAAGAGCTGTTCAAACTGACCAACCACTATTACAATGACCAACCACTCAAAAATAATCGACCAAAAGCAGAGTAGAAAGTAAAAAAGGCCGCTAAACACTACATTTTACTTTGCAAATCTACATTGTTTGACTGTTTTTGAATTGTACTACTAAGAACTACTTTCTACTCTCATTTCAATCCATCTTTGGCCATATTTCCGAGCAGTGGCGTGAAAAAACATTAGTTCAATTAATTCACCAGACCTAAATTAAAATCCAGACTAATAATAATATCTGATTTGCGAACCTTCATATTAATATAATTAAAGTATTTATCTTTATAGTCAATGTAAACAGAGTCGCACTGATTGTGAATTTTATCAATTTATTAGGTACCTAATAAGAAAGCGTTGGTTCGTTATTATCTAGATAATGTAGGTACTATTATTATAAAAATAGACACAATTCACGGTCGTGTTCGTTTGTAATCAATCTTTAATCAGATTTTAAGTATAATTTACCTCTGTTTTTCGATTATGTATACAGGGCGTCCCACGCCTATGCCACATGGAGGGAAAGTACCTTGAATATTGTAGATAGAAGATTTTACTAAAAGAAGACATTATTTTAATTTAAATAACAATTTAAACCGCATTCATAGATTTTTAAATAATTACATGGTTGAACCGGGAATCGAACCCGCTACACGAGAAAAAAAATACTCTGTTGCTTTATCATACCGATCGAAAGGCTACATCATAAGGATTATTTTTTGCTACATAACATAGTGTCAGAATTAAAAGGAAGACCATGAATTTTAACATTTTAATTCAAAATTAATCAATTTAATTTATCAAATGCTCAAAATTAGTCCCATTGACAAAATCATTTACGCGTATTTCGGCAGATTCAGGATACAGCAGAAACTTGATTGGACAGAAACTCGATTTGTTGCATACAACCAGGTACCATCAGCCAAAAAAGCGGTCTACCACTTTTGGACCTTATTTTGTATGCAATAAAGTCGAAAAGTGTCATCAAACCCAGAGTCGACCAGATTCAAAACAGAATCGCTTGCAGTGCTATACGGCTGGAACGAAAATGCGCCTTTAAGGTGGTGGTCGACTCTGGCTTTGGCCGATAGTACCTATTAATTACGTATCTCTTTATAATTTTATCATGCACTTAAATTATAATAGGGAAACGATGCGTACTTCTCAAGTGGGTACTGATTTGTTCATTAGTTATAGTAATAGGTACTTTAAAATGATAATGTCCGTTGTATATCCTTACGGCAATGTCAGGTTTTAATTTTTCTGAACAAAATTTCACATCAAATGTTGAAATGCATGGTCTTCCTTTTATTTCTGACACTATGTTATTTAGCAAAAAATAATCCTTATGATGAAGCCTTTCGATCGGTATGATAAAACTACAAGGTATTTTTTTTTCTTGTGTAGCGGGTTTGATTCCCGGTTTGACCATGTAATTATTTAAAAATCTATGAATGCAGTTTAAATTGTTTGATAAATCAAAATAATGTCTTCTTTCAGTAAAATGTTCCATCTACAATATTCAAGGTACTTTCCCTCCATGTGGCATAGGCGTGGGACGCCCTGTATAGGTACTACATATTTCTGGTGAGCGATAAAGAATATTGTATTGTATAATGTTTTAAACAAAATTTATAGGTAGGTAGGCAGCACTTTTTTTTGTAGTACGGTCGGTCAAGAACGTGGTCTACCAGTTTTGACAAAAGTTTCTGTGAGATCTGATTGTCGCTAAGAGGTTAACTGTCATAATATTATTACAATTGGAAATCGACCTTGTTGTTTCATGTCATGACGTACAAATGAACTTCGACCACATTTTTGGCCGACTGTACCACGTTGGCCAAGGTATATATGCCTTGCCTGCACGGCTATCACAAGACGGCGCGCGAGCTCTCGATTATTCTCGCACTATAGGTACCTCTCTTTCTTAGTTTTCTAATAAGAGAGAGACGGAGGAGTCTTATGATGGGCCTGGCCACATGTCTGCGGTACGGCACCGTAACCACAGAATAAGTAATAGTACTACGTACAGAAGGTTCTCTGTTAAAAAATTCCCTGTTTAGGTACGCCAAACGTGCCTAAATGTGGCCATCCCTTTCTATCGCATGCAACGCGCTGCGACCCGTGAAACCTACCGCGAAAGGCATTCGAAGTTTTCCCTCTCTGTCATACCTGTGAGTTCGTACGTAAGTGCGACAGAGAGGGAAAACTTCGAATGCCGTTCGCGGTAGGCCCTCAGGCCCATAGCCGTGCTGATTCTACGCAGACACTGTCGTCGCCTGAGTCGCCTTGACTCTGTCTTAGACATAATAAAGATTCCATACTCTCAACACAACGCATCCTCAAATTAAATAAATTTCATGTAACAATTTTAAACACACGCTTTATTTAATAGTTCTAAAATAGATAAGTATCTATCTAAAATGTTAACTACAAAATTTCAAAATACGACATTTACCTACCCAAGTTCGTTAACTTCTTGTTTAATGTAAGTCACTTGAAACAATTATAGTCCTTATTCAATTTCAATAAGATTTACAATCGGTCGCATTAAGTGTCATCGTTAGTGTCCCATACTCGTATCGTTTGCGTACTATAACCGGTTTATTTTTTTTACATTGATACGAACGTCTTACGTAATTTTATTGTAATTAAGAAACAATGAATGTTTCATTAGCCATCTAGGGGGTAAAGTGCACTCTCATTGTGTTTATACAATATTATAAATATTTATTTTAAACTAACGTGCTTCTCACAAACCAAATATAGGTTTTAGGTCAGTCATCAAGCAGAAGTAGTAAAGTAGAAAAGCAAGTTCAAAATGACTTACATGAATACAACGGATTATCATATTCCATTCATTAATTCATATTTTTTTTTAATTTTTATGTGTATTTTTTTAATCAAATAAAGGCGATGCTTTTGGACCTTCTCTCGGCTGTTAACCAGAACGCGCTCATTCGCATCACCTCACCAAATATATGCTGCAAATATGATGTTATTCAAAACAACAGGCTTTTTGTAAACGACGAATAAAAAAATCTCCTGTCTACCCAGTGTGAGGAACAGCCGCAACAACCCTTTTATCCTTATCATAAATACTAGCCGAAAGACGTCCACTGCTGGACATAGGCCTCCCCCAAAGAGAGCCAAAATAACCGTTCCTGCGCCACTCGCATCCAGCGGACTCCCGCGACCTTTACCAGGTCATCAGTCCACCTTGTGGGGGCACCCACGCCTCGCCTTCCGGTACGTGGTCGCCACTCGAGAACCTTTCCGCCCCAACGGCCATCGGTTCTACGTGCAATGTGCCCCGCCCACTGCCACTTATGTTTAGCGATTCGGAAGGCTATATCGGTTACCTTGGTTCTGCTGCGGATAGCCTCATTTCTGATGCGATCACGCAGAGAAACTCCCACCATAGCTCTCTCCATTGCCCTTTGGGTGACTTTGAGCCTTCTTATGAGGCCCATTGTAAGCGACCACGTTTCAGTGCCAATATGTCCTGTTGATGCATATTAGTCCAGGCAATGAACTGACAGCTTGTATGGAAAATATGTCAAATTTGGAAATAATTTATAATAGCAGATTTTATTCATGTAATGGATATATTATCAATTAAATAGTTACTTAGTGACAAAATCCAACAAAATTTCAGACATCAAAAAAATGATAACCTAACTAGCTTCTGAAAAGTCAGAAAAAATATTAATAAATGGTTTTATCTTTATTTTGGTTCATTTACATTTGCTCTATAATATTCAAGATAAATAATAAAAAAAAAACAATTAATTCTTTTTTTTAATCTATGTATTTAAAGGGGGAGGGAAAGTTTGTTGGATTCTTGAATAAAGCATCTTAGATCAATGTTTTAAAATGATATAAAGAAAAAAAACGCTATTATAAATTAATGTTTTTCAAAACCGTATTTTGCCTGGAGTATATGTTGATGTTATCCTTATACCACACACAAAATCACAGTGAAACCATATCGAAGAGCACGAATATTGTCCATAGGCTACCCTTGCTTATCACCAGACAAGCCGTATAAGATTCTTTGTCACAGTCGTGATATAAAAGAAATTTATTACGAACGAAACGTATCTTCCATTCCATCTATATACGTATTTGCTTAGTAAACGTATGTCTGATATCTTGATATTGACGTCACATATATGTACAAAATAAATTGACGTAGTTTCACATTCACAACATAGAGTCATGGCCAGATAATTAAGAACATGATTTTTTTCCCCATAGAGTTGCATACAATATGACTTTTCAAATTTGATGATAATTTACAATGTATTTGATTAAATTTTCTGATTATACGGATGTAACCGTGTTTAAACAGTATTTAATATACTTAGTGCAAAAGAGCTTCTGTAAAATTTAGAGTTTAAAAAATACAGGCGATCAAATCAACACTCAATAAGGTCATCAACTGTCCATTTGACCATCCGTATTTTTTTAAGCACAACTTTTTCAGATCTTTTATATAAACTAAATTAAATCTTATTTATACACAGATACCTAAATCTTATAATACTCAGAAATAAAATTGGCCAAACATATTTTAAATCATCATTAAATTTGAAAAGTCATATTTGTATACAACTGTATGGGGGAAAAAATCATGTTCTTAATTATCTGGCCATGACTGTAAACTGTAAGTATGTCGTTGTCGACTCACAATAGGTACCTAATCCCGCTCGAGAGACGGAGTCGAAAAGGTACCGCTTTGCGACCAACCATAAAATTGTGATGTAAATTTTGGGCGCACACCGGAAAAGTTTCAGATATATTTTTTTTGCCATCGATGATTGTAAACCTTATGTAATCTAACTTGAAAACTTTTTGTTTCAGCAGTAAACCTAGTCAAAATGGCCAAGCCGATAGACTTAACGGGATCGCGATACGATCTCGATACTTACATAGGTCGTGCGCAGCATTTCTTCATGTTGACCAACCCCCTCAACATTTTTGCAACCTCGGCTCAGTTAGATGAGGCCAAATCGATCATCAGTCAATACAAGTAAGTACCGGTTTAAAAATAATCAGTACCTTTTTTCATGTTGACCAACCCCCTCAACATTTTTGCAACCTCGGCTCAGTTAGATGAGGCCAAATCGATCATCAGTCAATACAAGTAAGTACCGGTTTAAAAAGAATCAGTACCTTTTTTCATGTTGACCAACCCCCTCAACATTTTTGCAACCTCGGCTCAGTTAGATGAGGCCAAATCGATCATCAGTCAATACAAGTAAGTACCGGTTTAAAAAGAATCAGTACCTTTTTTCATGTTGACCAACACCCTCAACATTTTTGCAACCTCGGCTCAGTTAGATGAGGCCAAATCGATCATCAGTCAATACAAGTACCGGTTTAAAAAGAATCAGTACCTTTTTTCATGTTGACCAACCCCCTCAACATTTTTGCAACCTCGGCTCAGTTAGATGAGGCCAAATCGATCATCAGTCAATACAAGTAAGTACCGGTTTAAAAAGAATCAGTACCTTTTTTCATGTTGACCAACCCCCTCAACATTTCTGCAACCTCGGCTCAGTTAGATGAGGCCAAATCGATCATCAGTCAATACAAGTAAGTACCGGTTTAAAAAGAATCAGTACCTTTTTTCATGTTGACCAACCCCCTCAACATTTTTGCAACCTCGGCTCAGTTAGATGAGGCCAAATCGATCATCAGTCAATACAAGTAAGTACCGGTTTAAAAAGAATCAGTACCTTTTTTCATGTTGACCAACCCCCTCAACATTTTTGCAACCTCGGCTCAGTTAGATGAGGCCAAATCGATCATCAGTCAATACAAGTAAGTACCGGTTTAAAAAGAATCAGTACCTTTTTTCATGTTGACCAACCCCCTCAACATTTTTGCAACCTCGGCTCAGTTAGATGAGGCCAAATCGATCATCAGTCAATACAAGTAAGTACCGGTTTAAAAAGAATCAGTACCTTTTTTCATGTTGACCAACCCCCTCAACATTTTTGCAACCTCGGCTCAGTTAGATGAGGCCAAATCGATCATCAGTCAATACAAGTAAGTACCGGTTTAAAAAGAATCAGTACCTACTAAATACTTAGGTACAAGCTGTAGCGGATTCAGGGGTCCCGGCTAGGGGGGCTCCAAAACCAAATTTTATTACGGTCAAAGGCCAATGGAGTTGAAGCCCCCCCCAAGAAGCGCCGCTGTCTTTCCGTTGTGACACAAACATACATGTACCTTTGACTTGTCTCACTTTATTCAAGTAGGTATTCCTCTTAAGTTCATTAAATTTTCTTTAAAAGCGTTCTTTTTACAAGCTTTCCATTAACTTGCAATATATGTACCTAAATATGTAAGTATGTAATATTGGTATGTAACTATGTTTGTTCGTGTGGAATCTTGCAACTCAATTTTGAAGCAGATATCTTCAACCCATTGAGCTGAAATTTTGGGTTTGGTAAAGTTTGGATGACAATTTAATATTATGGTATAGTGTATTTCAAATACGAAGGCCCGATGCACTTGAGACGGTCAATGGGCGTTAACAATAGGATTAGTGATAACAAAAGATACTCAAAGGCAAACATTATGAGCCCTATTGTTAAGTTTCAAGTGCATAGGGCCTTCGTATTTGAAATGTACTATACCATCGAGCTGATCTGATGATGGAGTCAGAAGGTGGCCATGGGAACTCAATACTTAACCGACGCGACGTTGAGTTTGGGCTCGTTAGAATCGTCTCAATTAGTAACGTAGTTGATGACGTAAATCATAAAAGTACAGTCGGCAATAAAAGCTTGTAGGTAAGTAACAAAACTTAATTTTTTGAGAGAAGCTTATGACAAACCATGTACCTAGGTATCTGCAACAATCCAAGCTGGATAGGTACCCTGAGGTCATGTGTACACACACATAAGTACGTACGTATCTCTTTCACTTTTGTCTCCTCTTTTACGAGCCCAATTTTGAGTTGTCAGGACACTAATCAGACTTAGATATTGACTTTATTGACCTTGACTTACGAAAGAGTAATAACCTGAGCTAGCGTAGAATCAAACTCTTTAAGTATTCCTACGCTAAATTACAAATACACCTGTGTTTGTATTACTGGAAGCATGGACAATTATCCAATGGCAACAGCATTGAGCATACGTGGAACTTGTTTAGACAACATCATTGCCGTCTGGGACTGTATTCGGGTTAACGTACTGAATGGACATCGGCTTTGTATTTTCGGCGCACTGAAAGTACCTAAGCTGTACTTTTGAGAATATAATTAGGTACTAATTAGAGGAGATAGTAAGATATATAAGTAACGTTTTGTGCCATTTGGGTCGTAAAACTTGACTATAAAACATATCGTGCTAGCGGGGTAGCTACAAGGAAGGTTTTCTGCGTTCGTGCTACTTAAGCTAACGTCTTCGATAGTGGCTGTATATAAACGTGTTGAAGGGCCGTAGATGACTTAACCTTTCGAACGCCATTCTTCACGTACGAAAGTGACACCTAAACGCTAACCTTAATTCCATAATATTGTGAAAATGAACCTTAGTTGAAAGCATGAAGGTGACTTTGACAACGTACTTACTTACGACATAACACCTGTAGGTTTTTGACGTTGTGGGCACGATAAAGTGTCTGCTAGACGATCGCCAACACGCCCCTGTAGACAGGTTGTTTGCAGCAAAATGTTATACTACAGCGCCTACAGAGCGGTCGGTGCCGATCAAGGTCGCTCGGTTGGAGGGGCGCAACCTACACGCAACGCAACGCCTGTGTTATCGGCGTCCGTAGGGTTCTACTGCAAATTTACTGTCTGCTCAGATTATTTTTCTCAAACATGCAATGAAATATGTGTCGCTTAAATTCAAAATCGGATAAATCCATTCGACCCTATCAGCAAATATCTACCTTATCACCTTTTGGATTTACCCGGGTTTCAAATTAAGCGACTCATATTCTCTTTACGTTCCTTATAATAGACTCGGAAGTACCTATCCTTTTTCGGGCGCAGCATCTCGAGGCGGCCTGAAATGGGATTTCATATAACTTTTGCCTGCAAAGTAGCTTTCTTTTGTTTCAACGTCCAACCTCATACAGACAGCGTCAAAGATGGCGGCAGGTTTTACGAACAGCTGATTTTAATTTTTTAATTTATTTCATTGCATGTTTGAGAAAAGCACTATGCATGCCTCGGCGTGAAAACGGTATTAGGGAGGGACCGCAGAAGAAGTTCTCACGCGCTATCTTCTGCGGCCGAGGTGGGATCGCAGAGGCGTGTTGGTATAACGGTGCGCCACTCTCCCTACCCCCTGCGAACTTGGCGGGGCCGTTCCGCTGAAGCGGTATTGGTGGGACCGCAGAGGAAGAGGAATGCCGGTATTACGTGTTTTCCCGGCCTCTGATATAATGTACTTAGTATTAAACAAAATGTACTTACACAGTAAAACAAAGAAGATGCCGCCGGGAATGAACGAAGACAAGCTGTGGGGGATGAAGTACCTCTACGACAGCGCGTACCATCCCGACACGGGCGAGAAGATGTTCGTGCTCGGTCGCATGGCAGCGCAGGCGCCGTGTAATACCATCATTACTGGCTGTGAGTAACTCGTGTCCTTTATAGGTTAAGGCGACGTGAGCTCCGAAAACGGATTTTCAAAATATCGTAGCTCTTGTTTGGATTATAATACGGCTGCCCTAAATTTAATTAGCAATTTTGAGGCCTTTCTCGAGGGAAATCAGCTATTCGAATCCTGAGTTTTTGACTTTCGCTCGATAGAAAAAAATCACGAACATGGGTCTAAAATACACTTAAAAAATTCTAACAAATTAACCACAACAGCTAAACATATAACAATTGGTTCTTAAAATCGGCAATGTCATGTTTGAGGGAAATCAGCTATTACTTTTTTATTTATTAAAACGCACAAAGAAATAAAATTAAAAAACATGATATCCGCGCTTCCAAACATGCACTTCCATCTCGCTCACGCTTATGCTCAGTGACAGGGAGAGAAGACCACGAACCTACGTCCCCTTAACTAGCTGCCTGCGCGGCTTCGCCCGCGTATTGCACGCCCGCGTATTGCAAAGAGCGCAGGCAAACCCAAGGGATAAAGTATAGCCTATAACCATCCAGAAAATCCATTCTAGGACGATCATACGAGCGTTTCAAACGCTTGACTTCAGTGGCCATATTTTTGAAGAAGTGGCGGCAGATTTCGATTTCGTTTCTGGTAAGCATACTTATAAGTCTACTGAACATGTAACTAATATCTAAAAATGGCATCCAACATCTATGCCCAATTCTTCAAAAATGTGGCCATCGAAGTCAAGCGTTTGAAACGCTCGAATAATCGCCCTCTACACACAAGTGAAATATTTTTTGAAATCGGATACGGAGGTTGCCCATTAGTCATTACGCATACAAACTTACAAAGCTACAATCTCACAGATTTTTCTTCTTTATAATATATGTAGATATACACTAACCTTCGACCAGTGATATTTAAACCATGGTTACATTCCCATCGCCGAAGAAGAATAGGTACTATGCCGGTCGGCCAAGAAAGTGGTCTACCAGTTTTGACGAAAGTTTCTGTTAGATCTAATGGTCGCTAAGGTTACTGTCATAATATTATTATAACATGTGGAAATCGACCTTGTTGTTTCATAACGTTCAAATGAACCTCGACTAACGAAAAAATCAGTTAACGATTCTGATGTTAGCTACTAAATAGTAGCGCCGCAAATGTGTCAGAGGGGTCGGACGGGTATGCGGGAGGCGACTCGAGGCTAACTTCAGACACGCAAACTTTTGTGCCGCGTACTGTTTTGGGTGAGGACCAAATTCTTGACCATCTTAACTCACTCAATTATATTTTTCTATAAAAGTTTTCCGTTGTGACACGACAATTAACCATACAATTATTATAAATAGTTAATTTTGTGTCACAACGGAACTATTTTCACTTCGTCAGTTTGTACGTATGTATACCGACCGGCTAACGATGGCCAAGAATTTGGTCCTCACCCATTTGAAGTTTTCTTTAACTCTGTAGGTAATTATTCGTTGTAATCAAACCGACCACCCTTCCAGGCATGATCACATTCTACAAGACAAACGCGGCGACCATGTTCTGGCAGTGGGTCAATCAGACGTTCAACGCCCTCGTCAACTACACCAACCGCTCGGGAACCGCTCCTATCACCAAATCGTGAGTATTACTTATTTAGTTTTAAATGTCCGGTCACATTGTGTGCAGTATTGTGTGTAGCTGGCCCTGGTCATTGTAACATAACCCCCAAATAGCCTTCTCCGGGCCGGGAATATGCGTAAGGCATTTTAACACCGTCAAAAAAAAAAAAAAGTATCCATATTCGTGCTCATCAAGTAAGGGTCGCCGTCGTCGGATACAACAAGGAGGACTATATGTATATATATATATAGAAATAGAAATATTTATTCGACAAAAACATGATACACTAGGTTACAAAGTCATTGGGTCCCGAGCTAGGATTCCCTGTGTTACGGGACCCAGTAGAACAGCAAGCATACGATATTAAATAACAGACAAGTATAGAATAGATGTTTTACAAATTACAAAGCTACAATAATTTTAGTTCTGTCAGTGTAATGTGTGAGCGTGAGTGTGTGTGAGAGTCTGAGAGTGCGTGTGTGATCATGAGTATTTTGAAGTGAAGGTATAAGTTGTAAGTAAATAAATAAATAAACAATTGATTACTCGTGAGATTAAAAATATAATATAGCTTTAAATTGTTGTTGTTAACAGAGAACAGTTAAGAGCAGTTCAGTCTCACTGTAGTCGTGTTGCAGCAGCCATTTGGTTAGAGTGCTTCTACTAGGGGGGCGACGGGCTGTATAAAATTTGCAGAAGGTCTTTAGGACAAGAGGGGAGATAAATTGGCTGAAACGCTGGGCAAATCTGGATGTATACTTGGGCGTTTTCCAACGTTGCCGTCGTCTTGTGTCTGCGTCAAAGTTTTTGTCGTGTCTTTTGCCGTATGCAAGCATGACCTTTCTAAGGAACAGCTGTCGGACCGTCAGGACATTCGCTTCCATGTAGAGGTCTTTAGTGCGGTACCGGAATGGTTTTCGGAAATATATTACTACTAATTCGTGACAAAATATGTATTATATTATTTCTTTTGTATGTGTAAATTGTGTGTCACGAATAAATATTTGAATTTGAATTTAATATATATTACTTACTTACATTTTGGGGTTTTTCTTGTAACAGCCGTAAACCTAACCATAACCTTGCAAAAGTTGCAACGTAGGCAAATACGACTAGCGACGCTAGGCGAGACAGAACAGACGCAATCGACAATAAAACTAAATGACTATTTATCACCGAAAGGATGAACTCCCGCACCGATTCGTCTCGCCTCGGTGGTGGAAAACTTCTAATTCCTGTGAATAAAATAAATTAAGATTGTAAACGCGCTCTTCTAACTCGGAGAACTAGCATAGCATGTCTCTTGTCTACACTATGTTCAGCGACAGACACCGTCAGCGAATGTAAGTGTAGGTATTAACTACACTGTGTCTTAAGGCTCCTCTACACATTGGGCCATCACGGCCTTGGGATAGCAAAAAAATTAAATAAAAACAATAATAGTTTATTGGGTTTTTTACGTGGTGGATCACGTACCTGAAGGCGCGGCGTTGGTAGGCCTCCCACAAGGTGGACTGATGACCTGTTAAAGGTCGCAGGAGTCCGCTGGATGCGGGTGGCGCAGGACCGGTCACTTTGGAACTCTTTGGGGGAGGCATATGTCCAGCAGTGGACGTCTTTCGGCTGATATGATGATGATGATGATGATGATGGGTTTATAACACATGTTGGAACCTTCCAGTAAGCATAGCAATGCTTGTGTCGGAAAAAATAGGGAGCAGTGGAATAAAAATAATAATACATATATTTGCGGACAATCTTACACAAATCAACCTAGTCCCAAACAACCAGCCATACAATTTTCCCTTCGGGATAACAATATCGTAGGTAATTTGTTTTACGTCATACCTGGCCATAAAGTAGGAATTACCGCACGCCATGCGTGCGGAAAACCCCACTTCCTGGCCAGATAGAGACGTAAAATTTTGTACTTACCACGGGCGGTAATAAAGAAAGCCTCAGAGTGCATATTTATCGCCCTTGCCTTCGGCTCGGACGTCAAATACCTGCGATCTGAGACATTCTTTGCTTAACCGCCCTAGGTAAGTAATGTACTATTAAATAATCGCTAAAGTAGAAAAGGTGGAATGGTATGTACTTAACATCACCATCATCATCATATCTGCCGAAAGAAGTGAACACTGCTGGATATAGGCCTCCCCCAAAGCGTGCCACAATCACCGGTCCTGTGCCACCCGTATCCAGCGGACTCCCGCGACCTTTAGCCTACCCACGCTGCGCCTTCCGGTACGTGGTCGCCACTCGAGAACCTTTCCGCCCCAACGGCCATCGGTTCTACATGCAATGTGCCCATTGTGCCCACTGCCACTTAAGTTTAGCGTTTCGGAGGGCTTATGTGCTTATACCACGAATCTTCTCCGCAGACAACTACTGGCGTCATACTGCGCCGCGTGTGGTGGGGCTATGGGCACTGCGTTCTACCTCAACTCCAAAGCCAAGGTAAGCAACATATTCTGATCAACATTTCATGGTAGTAGAGCTCAGAAATTCCAACCCACGAGCGCAGATGAGATTGTGTGTGCACACATGCACATTCACATTCACACATTGTGTGTGACACTTTGTTAGTCGACTTTAAAGACATGTTTACTGTTTTCGCCTTTTTACTATGGAATACGGTGCAAGAGAATGGGTGAGGACCGAATTCTTAGTTAGCCTTACAAACTGAAGACGTGAACAAAGTTCAGTTGTGACACAAAAATTAACCATATAATTGTATGGTTAATTATCGTGTCGCAACACTCGCAACGAAAAACTTGCATAGAAAATTGAATTGAATGAGTTACCCTGGCAAAGAATTTGGTCTTTACCCAAATATATATTTAACGTTGACTGTACTTTTGCGAGTTTTCGCCCATACATAGCTACAACGTTTAGGTAATTAATGCGGAATGGATGAAAATTTTAGATGTGTCTGATTATTTTTTGGTGATAGGAATAACTTTCCTTAGCACCAGAAAAAAGTTGCAGACTTTTCAGCTGCGTCAATTATTTTTGATAAATAAGTATAAACAGTTTCCTCACTTACTACGTTTTGGGTTTAGGTTTAGTCACTCACAAGAGTCACAAGTAAGTACTCACAACACAATCAAGGATCAATTCGTGAGATACTTAAAGCAACTGTAGCTGAGGACCCCATGTATTCGTGACAGCGAGCGGTAAAAATGAGAAAGAGACAAAGATGTTCCGCAGTAACATTCTACTGTCACGATTGGCTCACCAAACTTTATTTAGCACAAACAATAGTTATTAAAATACAACTTTCCCCCCTTGTACAAAGGGGGGAAAGTTGTATTTTACCTGCGAGTGTTCATTTGAAACACGAGCTAGCGAAAGGAGTCTATGATTGAATAGAATCCTGAGCGTAGCGAGTGCTTCAACACACGAGACGTAAAATAACTTTTCACCCGTGTATAACACAAATCTTTTCACCTCACTATAGCGAGGAAAATAAGAAAAAAAGTAAAGAAAAGGTAAAAATGGTTTGAAAAAAAGTTTAAAAAATTTTAAAGAAAGTTTACAAAAGTAAAAAAAGGTAAACAAAAAAAATAAAAAAGTTAAACAAAAGTTAAAAAAAAGTTTTAAAAAGTTGAACATGTTAAAAAAATGCTAAAAAAGTAAAAAAAAGATGTCTTAAAATATACAAAAAACCAAAAATAAACATTTAACGTTCTACGTCATGGTACTTTTAACGTTATATGTCTATTTTCTTCACATGTGGATAAAAAGCGATTTTCTCAATAGATATCAAACATACAAAAAGGCCTTTCCGAGCAAGTGAGGTGAAAATAAGATTGTGTCGTTTCTTTTAGAAAGAGTAACCATCCGCTAAAGCCTACTAACATTTAGCTATATGATATCTTTAGCTAGGTACATATATTAACTAACGTAGGAATAAGGAAATTACTAACAAACTGTGGATCTTGTTGTCTGAATAAAGAAATTATATTGTTATTATTATATGTATACCTACACTTACATCACATATTATATCATAATGACTTGAGCATAACGATCAGTTGTTTATCATTTAATTATCACAGGTGTATTGCCGTGACGATTACATTATATAATATATTATGCAGTTCAGTTTCAAAAAGGTTCAAAACACTACCTTATCACATCACCAAACTTTTTTAAGCCGAGATTTGCTAGCACAATATTTGCGCGTGAGTAAGGCAGAAAAAAAAATTTTGCTGTATTATTTAACGTGGAAATTATCACCATTCGTTAACAGTAAACAAGTGACGACCGGAGGTGTGTCGCCTGTTTAAATATTTACTCTACTTATGTAAGCGTACGTACGTAGTGTCTGCTAAGAATGAATAAGAATAAGAATACTTTATTGCACTCATGTCAGGTCTTAAATATCTTACAGTCTATAGTAGGTACAACATGACACCCTGTAAGGGTATTGCAAATCCTTCGTCTCAAAACGTAGGTACACATTACAAATTAAAAATTATAGTACTTAAACTAAGATTTACATGTAGGTAGGTATCAATATCTAGGATAACATTTGCGAAGATTATCTATGGTAACTATTTGCATTAAAGAAGTCTTTCAGTGAATAAAAACTGTTTTCTATTAAATATGATTTTAACTTTTGAACAAATTTAGTATATTTGACCTCATCAGCTAAGTATTTCTTTAGGTAGGCTGTTGTAAATGCGTATTGTTGTCATATGGGGGCTTTTATTTCTCATTTGTTGTTTGAATGTATTTAGGTACGCTGTTTTCTCATTGAAAAAAAACATTAAATATTTTACAGCTGAAAAAAACTCATGAAGCTGTAATCTTTTCAAAAATCTTGACTGTGTACGAACAGAGCCGTACCTAAATTGACGTCATAATTTAGATACGACCTTCTGAA
This sequence comes from Epinotia brunnichana, assembly GCA_963854355.1. Taxonomy (NCBI): domain Eukaryota; kingdom Metazoa; phylum Arthropoda; class Insecta; order Lepidoptera; family Tortricidae; genus Epinotia; species Epinotia brunnichana. The sequence goes on from OY977957.1 coordinate 12,250,151, forward strand.
ATTTGCTACCTACTTTTCAATTTGATATTTCTGAATGAAAATTACAATTTAGGGAGAAATAAAAAAACACGAGTCGCTTAAAAATAATATTTTGAGCACAATAAATCATAAAATGGCCCACTTGAAAAAATGAAAATGCTGTCAATTTCATTGTTGTCCTAATGGTCTCTTTTTCTCCTGCTTTCACTCTAATGTGGACTGTTTTTCTGTTGGTTCGAAGAACTCTACAGTATATAATATGTACCTCTCTAGCCAAACCGTACCTACAAGTAGGTAAATGTTATTAGATCTTTCAATTATTTTTATTTATTTTATTATTTAATTGTACAAACAACAAGCTAGTAAGCAATGAGTAGGTCGCGTTGCACATCATCATCGACTACAAAAGCAATGTAAACCAAAGTCGTGCGTTTAGAAGATGAAGCCATGAAAGTCTACTTTGCACTAAGACCCTAATGACTTGGTAACGCTAGCGGAGATTGGCTTTACTTTACGTGTTAGCTGAAAGCTGAACCTAACCTAAACACATAACCTCTTTTCAACCCGTTATTATTATTTTATTGTATGTCAAGTCGTTATGCAACCTACCTCTCGGTGACTGTATTCCGGGCGGGCCATATTTGAGCCCGTCGCAAAACGGAAATATTTCCGTTGTGACACGCATTGAAACTAATTTGCATTTAATTGGATTATTTGTGTAGGTAAACCGGATTAGTATCGAGCGTGGTACAGTTGTCGTCAAATTTAAATATCTACACTTAATTTTCGCCTCAAACCGGAGGAAAAAGATACAAACTTGTAAACATAGGTATGACGTCGACTGTTAGGTACGTGCATGTAAATGGATTAAATTAGGTTATTTTGATTTACTTTTAGAAGTGGCAAGCCATATGCATTTGCTTCGACTGTGGGGGACAAAGCATGGTAGTATAAGATTATACGGAATCGTTTTTTGTAGTGGCATATATAGATGGCAGACGCTTTCGCAAAAAATACTCCAATAACTTGCCATGTGATAGAACTGGAGAGGAGGTACGTGTTTTTAGGGTTCCGTACTCAAAGAGTAAAACGGGACCCTATTACTAAGACTCCGCTGTCCGTCCGTCCGTCTGTCTGTCACCAGGCTGTATCTCACTGATACCGTGATAGTTCCAGCTGAAATTTTCACAGATGATGTATTTCTATTGCCGCTATAACAACAAATACTAAAAACACAGAATAAAATAGTTTTTATAGATAATGGTACGGAACCCTTCGTGCGCGAGTCTGAGTCGCACTTGGCCGGTTTTTTTATTATTATTTTTCTGTCCACGGTAGAAAATGAAGAACCCGGTGTTCGCGGCGTTGGTCCCATTCGCCGCAGTGTGCGGTGCCAATTTAATCAACATCCCAATGATGAGGAGCAGGTTCGTATTAGCTCTATAACTACAGAACGAATATAAGTTATACCTAATAGATTCGGCACGATCTAAAGAAAGGGGCGAGGCAGCATGACTGCTAAATATTGTGCTTTGGCCCGCTAGCTTCGCTGTACATATAAAATAGTATCAGTAATGCGAACTCGTAGGGCTGGAAATGTCCTGTACGAGTATATTGCGTGCTATAACAGTAGGACATCGTTTGTCAATAACATAATACAGACCTTTACTATGCAATTCAAATAACATTAGGATTGAATTTGATAGGTACCTGTTAAGTTTAGAATTGGCAGCCACTAATTTCTTGGCTAAAAACTTATTTTTAAACGTATGTTGACCAGTGAGCTGATAGGCGGCACGCCGGTGATGACCGCGGACGGACAGCTGGTCGGCAACTCCACGACCGCGGCGCAGCTCGGCATCGGGCTCGTCTGCATCTCCCGCGTCATCATGGCTGTGCCTGGCATGAGTGAGTACCCATACAACCATTTTGAGTAACATTCGGTAACTGTGTCCACACTTTGTGTCGACACCCGTAACATGTTTAGTTTGTTCGGTCGCAGTTCCGTCGCGACGACCAAAAGTGGGGAAGAGTCGTACGTGGCACCTGTACATTTTTTTAATTAGTTAAGATCTTATCTTATAATTGCCGTTGTGACAAGAGCGAAAACGTTTGTTGTATCCTTGGTTGTAGGTAGGTACAATAAGATTAGTACGTTCGTGTTCCAGCCCTAACCCCCTTGCTGACGAACTACGCCCGCTCCAGGGGCCTGTTCTGCCGCTACCCGCGCGGCGTGCTGCCCTTCCAGCTGTCCCTAGTGGGGGTCTGCGTAGTGTTCGCCACTCCGCTGTGTTGCGCGCTCTTCAAGCAGCGCGCGTCCCTATCTGTGGGTAGTTTGGAGCCCGAGCTACAGGTACTACTCTACTAGTAGTGTTACGATTTAGCGCTCGGCCGAACCTTGAAGGCGGCTCGAGTTAAAGCTAAAACTAGCGTTGTCACAGAATAAGTAATAGTCGTTGTGCAGTACCCACTGAGAAGACTCGCATGAGGCTCGGCCAAGCCCTAACTAAAGCTTGTCTCATAAATATTTTTTGACAGGCATTTGTTTTATTTGTAATGTTGTTTTTTCTTGGTAGCATTTATCCACCACTAATATAAACTTTCTTTTTTCAGAAGGTCATGAAGGCGAAATTCCCGAAAGCCACAGAAGTTTATTTCAACAAGGGGCTTTAAATTAAGGGATAAGAATAGCCACGTTGCAATAATATTATCAAGTAGTTTATAATTTTCCAATGAAGGCATTCCTACAAAGTTTATTTTATTTTGAATTAATTTATAACTTGTTATAACCGTTTTTTTACGGTATATTACTGTTTTTATAGTTATTTTTATTATTATAGGCAATATTTTACCTTATACGAACATGTTTAGTTATAAATTACAAGTGATATTTGAAAGTGCTTTTTTGGTTACCTCAATAGACAACTCAATTTTTAGTTGGTTGTGATTTTTGATTACAAAAATCGTGTAGTAATTGTCTAAATAAATGTCACACGGGTGGACACCAAAAAGTTGGACATCATAACTTAAGTTATTAAGTTGCTTAAGCAAGTAATTTTCTATGAATAATTCCGTTGTGCGACAAAAGTTTACAATACAGTTGGTGGTCGGTCAACCTGCTAAAGATGGAACAACTTTTTCAACTCCATCCGTAACTCTGACGATACCGAGACGTTTTTTCACTGTTGAACCTATGTTTTACAGAAAACGACTGACTCAGTTATGATTTTGGCACAGCAACCTACAAACGCACCACTATTTGAAGCACCGCCAAACAGGAGCGTGCAGGCGACTTTGAACTTAGTTACCGTGTAATTAAAGCTCTAACTACAGCGCTTGCTTCAGAAAACAGTGTGGTGCTATGTATATGTAGTCGGATATGCTAAACGAAAAGGCTGTCTGCTTCTACTAAGATAAACGTGCGTAGGCCTATCGTAATCATAACATTCCATAGAACTGTGATTATAGTTTAGTCTGTCATGGATGAGTCGAAATCTGATTTTCGGCCGTCGCACAATGGAAACTTTTTCCGCTGTGACACACGTTATAGTTTAATTTGCATTAAAATTTCCGTTGTGACACAAAATATTTTTAATTTTAAGTATTCGAAATCAATGGTTCCCTAAGCTAATTTTGTGCTCAGACAACCTCATATCACTGCCATTGCTAAATATGTATACTTGATTTTAGGACTAGTCAATTATTAATAGTCAATAAATAATATACTGACAATAAGCGCTAAAGGGCGACCTAGATGTCCTAATCACTGGTTATATTTAAACCCAAACCGGTAGGATGTACAAATAAATATTGACAGTTGGTTACATTTGGCGTTTTATTTTCCCGTCTTTGCAATTTTAACATGATGAAGTCCTGTGGCATTGATGTGTAACCTACGACAGTTTTCAAAACTATATGAGCTATTCCATTTTTTGGGTTATTGTACTCAGAATCGTTGGCGCTAGCGATCCTTATACAATAAATAAAATGTCCCAGATTGAATTATGTACTTAATTTGTTTTCTTCCAGTACGTCAGGACAATAATAGATAATAAAGACAGCATAGACAAATGTGACGATCTAGAATGATTTGGGAATTTGGGACATTTATTTTTAAATCTCAAATAAAAACTTATTTTCTTGTTTCGCCAAGCTGAGGCCAGTTTGTCGGCGAATGTGCGCTCCTTTCTAGAAGTTAAACATTGTTGTGTTATACCTACCTACTTACTAAATTACTTAATTTACTAACACTGAACTTAGTGCTGAATGCCTTTATGGGCAGCCAGAAAATATCGCAAAAAGCACGCGTAGCTGTGCATAGGGGAGTGTTGGTGCCCACACTTATGTATGGTAGCGAAAGTTGGGTGTGGCAAAAAAGACATCAAAGTCGAGTGAACGCAGTAGAAATGAGAGCGTTGAGAAGTATGTGTGGAGTGAAATTGAGTGATAGAGTCAGAAACAGTGTGATAAGAGATAAGTGTGGAATGGATGGAGATAGTCACGAACGTTGAGAAGTGTATGTTAAGGTGGTTTGGGCATGTAGAGAGGATGGATGAAAGAAGATTAACGAAGAGAGTGTATATAAAAAGAGTGGAAGGACAAGTTGGAAGGGGAAGACCTAGGCGAACTTTCTCCGATCAAATTGGAGAAATCTTACAGAAAGGCCAGGTCAAAAGTACCCTAAACCGACGAGCATGTATGAGAAATGTTATGAAAGTGAGTGAAGCGAAAGTGGTTTGTCAGGATCGTAGCAAATGGAGATCCGTGATTTCTGCCTACCCCTCTGGGAAATAGGCGTGATTATATGTATGTATGTATGTATGAACTTAGTGCCTTAGTGTGTGTAGTATTAGTCGTCAGTATTAACGTTGTTATTTTTGTTAGAAACTATGGACAAATTTTACGGTGAAGCGAAAGTGGTTTGTCAGGATCGTAGCAAATGGAGATCCGTGATCTCTGCCTACCCCTCTGGGAAAGAGGCGTAATTATATGTATGTATGGACTTAGTGTCTTAGTGTGTGTAGTATTAGTCGTCAGTATTAACGTTGTTATTTTTGTTAGAAACTATGGACAAATTTTACGCCCTTCGTGAAGGCGCCGAACCAAGGACCACCCTCTGTGTTTTTTGGAAAATATTGATTTTATCAAATTTTAAGGAATAATTAAACGGGATGTCATTTTTTATATGAATATTTCATGGGTCATGCTCATGTTCATCTAGCAACTTCATCTAAGTTTCGTTCATGAATTTTCACAAAAGTAGGCTCCTAGTAAATTTTTAAGTCTTCCGACTATTACTCAGTCGAGTAGATAGTAGATACAGTCGGCCACATATAGTTATTAGCCGCCAAATATTTCAGTACACGTCGTTATTACTGTAAGAATAAGGGTGTGTTGCGATATATTTGGCTAGTACTCTGCTACTAAGTATACGATTCTGACTGTACAAGAAATGGAAGCAAATGTTTACGATCGCAACTAGAGATGGTAGAGCTGCATTATTAGAGGCAGGTTAGTACTGGGGCGCTATGTCGGGTAACCTCCTCGAGTGTCTGGACTCTACCGATTCCTCTTGATTCGGTTGATCCGCAGGAATGGGTAGTGTCTTGGCCGGTGCGCCCTGGAGACAACGGCAAGTGATAATTTAGTGAACTCTAAGTTATCGCTTGCTGGTGTTACCAATAACCTGACATGGGGGGGTCGGGGGATTCCGCCCAGGGAATCGCAAGATTCCCCAGGTGCGGCTTGAGGGAGAGGCCATTGCCGTTTGCCTCTATAATAAATAACGGACCCGGAACCCTGACAAATCCTCTGCTATCAGAGGATTCATGTTAGGCGCGGGGGCTGCGACCGTCAGGCCGGGGCCGAGTTGTGGCTGCGAGGGAGAAAACCTCTATAAAAAGTTACAAGGGGACCTGAGAGGGTGAATCCGAGGCCTATCACCCTCTCCCGGCGTAGAGGTCCTTTGGTCGGGTCGGGAAGCGTGTGGTGTCGCCCTGCACGCTTACGACGGGAGGGGGGGCTTTTGCCTCGGTAGTGAGGGCAGCTGCGGCTGTTGCCGAGGGGCGCCGTGGTGAAATGTTCGCGATCCCATGACGCCCCTACTACACGGCAGAGAGGGCATACCTTGGTGGTTTTAGGTGGACGGTAGTCCGGGGGGTTCCCGGGAGCCCGTCATACCCATCCTAGTTCCTCGGCTAGGTGGGATGCGTAAAGGCCCCAAGTAAAAAAAAAAAAAAAAAAAAAGGCAGGTTAGTACTGGATATACATATACAACATTATAGGCACTCTATATTTACCACAGATGTATGAATATAAGGAGATCGGACATGGCGGCCGATTTGTATAGAGTGAGCCTGTCGCAAGTACATTAACCCACACAACGCCCAAGTAATTGACAAGACAAAGCACGCACACATCTAAAACACACACACTTGTATACCTACACGCTTATTTGACAATAAACGCGCATCATATCAGGCATTTTGGGAAAAAACGTAATATTCTCTGCGATCAGCACGCGTGCACAGTATGGCAGAGTATGCCCATTGAGCATACAGCTGCGACACGGCCGCCGGCGGCTTGTCCTCTCTCTAGTATTCTATGCTCTGAGGTATTTACCCATCTCTAATCGCAACCGAGGAACTGAGTTGGAGATAAATAATAAGAACTTCGATTTTCGACTTCTGTGGTAACGGTTCTGGTTACGTAACTCCATTTTAGGGTTATTCCCACCAATATGTTACCAGTGGTATCAGCGGGGATTCTTTTCCCCATCTTTTACCAGTGGGAACTAATGGGAATAGTAATTGATGGTAACTACTGGGGTTTTTTTTTGTATTTACCACCAAGTAGGTAGGTTTGGGAAAAATATTCCCAGTGGTAACCACCCAGTACTTTAATGGTAAAAGTTGGGGGAAAAAACCAGCTGTTACCACCGGTAACAAATTGGTGGGAATAGCCCCCAGTTTCGTTCACAGCCAAAAGAACACGTGAAACTTTTTGAAGATGGCATAGGAGCCAATTAAAAAACCGTCCTTACTGGCAAAGCGGTACCTTTAGAACGAGAACGAAGCAATCAAAACAGGCCCGGTTTTACAAAGATGCGTTAGACCAAATGTCAGATAACATTTAAGTATAGTCCGACCGAAACTCTTATTTCTTACAGACAGAATTTACCTGTCAAAAAACGCAAGCAGAACTACTTTATAGTCGAGCTTAAAGTCGTTTTTTGCTTGCGTTGGTTTGACAGAATTTACTGATAACTTTTTTTGACATTACTTACCGACATACTGTCTAACGGATCTATGTAAAACCGGGGCTAAATAGTCTTACTTTACAAGAGGTTAAGCTGATTTGGAATAAAAACATTTTTCATTACTTATCATATAATCAAAGTATTTAAAGTACAATTACTAAGGCAATGATAATTACTTAGAATACAGGACTTAGTTCATATTAACTTACAATTATTTCCTCTCAACATTGCATTTATGATTACTATTTACAATTTTCGTGGCCTTTGTAGAAAGTATATAAAATAAATATTTTGCTAATCCAAAATACATTAAATCAATTCACGTTTAGAAGTTTCACAGTTAATTTCAATGTAACTTGGACGACATTTCCTAACACAATTCTTGTCCATTTTAGATTTCGCCGAAACTCAAAAGAGAACACTAAATTTTTAACCCTCAGTTTTTTCGTCATGATTCATGGTATCCTTTATAGTATATTGTCTCGTACATCAGACATCTTATTATTACACAAGTATTATTTTGAGACTGAAATCCGACTCCACACTGAAACTGTAATGCGATACTACTGTGTAATGTCAGTTTTAATAAATAAATAATAAATAATCGCGGTCAAAAGGTACGTACAGTCAGCATCAGATAGTAAGTAGCAGCCAAGTTAGCCAAATATATCGCAACACGTCTTTATTACTATAGGAGTAAGGACGTGTTACGATATATTTGGCTGGTCAATCAACTTTTTCACCCACACTTTTTCTGTCTGTGTTACTTTCTACAAACTTTCAAATCAATCTATTTCAAACCTGTGTCTATCAATCCAATTAAATCTGTGGCATATCATAACTGCTGGTGTAAACCATCGTTATACACAATTGGGTACCTGGTTTATATCAGTTTCTCTAACAAACATGACAATTCTGTATCTTGCGTTACCGGACTAAATACTGTGGGTCCAAAAGTTGATTGGCCCTGCTACTAACTATAATGACGCTGACGGTACACGAACGTTTATTGCCGAATGTTTTTAAATCTTCAAATCAAAATTGGGGTAAATGTTACAGATAGTGCAAACTCGTATAGTCACTGTGGACGACATGTTGTGTGCTGTGAGAACACGGCCTTGTGAAGGATCCAAATGCGTAAGGTAAAGGTCCGAGTGCTCGACGCTGAACTAGTATATGGCAGGGGCACTCTATGTCAAAGTGGCATGGCTTAAGGCGACGTAGGTTCGTGGTCTTCTCTCCCTCTCATTGAGCATATCATGTTTTTTTAATTTAAATATTTTGTGCCTTTAAATAAATAAAAAAGTAATAGCTGAATTCCCTCAAACATGATATTGCCGATTTTTAGAACGAATTTTAATATGTTTAGCTGTAGTGCATAATTTGTTAGGATTTTTTAAAGTGTATTCTAGACCTATGTTCGTGATTTTTTTTTTATCGAGCGAAAGTCAAATACTCATGATTCGAATTCAAGGTTGCTAATTAAATTTAGGGCAGCCGTATTATAATCCAAACAAGAGCTACGATTTTTTAAAAATCCGTTTTCGGAGCTCACGTCGCTTTAAATTCGAATGAAGGAAAATCCTCTTAGTTCGAATTTAATCCACATTGCTTTGACATAAAGTGCCCCTGCCATATACTAGTATTACTATTTAGTACAGCGTCGAGCACTCGGACGTTTACCTTCAGATTATTTAAGATGGGGGAATGGATGAAAATTTTAGAAATGCCTGATTATTTTTTTGGTGATAGGAATAACCTTCCTTAGCACCAGAAAAAAATTGCAGACTTGTCAGCTGCGTCAATAATTTTTGAAAAATATAATCAGTTTCCTCACTTACGTTTTGTGGTTAGGACGGCGAATGAGACACCCGTCTCATATTACAAAAAATATTTTAAATATTGGTCATTGCCAGGGTCAGATATTTAAAATATTTTTTGTAATATGAGACGGGTGTCTCATTCGCCGTCCTAACCACAAAACGTAAGTGAGGAAACTGATTATATTTTTCAAAAATTATTGACGCAGCTGACAAGTCCGCAACTTTTTTCTGGTGCTAAGGAAGGTTATTCCTATCACCAAAAAAAAAATCAGGCGTTTCTAATATTTTCATCCATTCCCCATTGCATCAAAGTTCAACGGACGTTCAAAAAGCAACTCTGCAGTACAAGGTAGAACATTCCAAATTACAGTTTTATAAAAAAATTGACCACATTCGATAATAGAGTTTGAACCGTTGGTGGGATGAAACAGTTTTGTTATGAATGTTGACAACGAGAGTTAAGTTATCTCACTCTCGTTGTCAACATTCAACATAGAATACAATAGTCTTGTTTCAGTCTGAAAAAATGCTTTTGATTATTAGCTTCGTACAACTTGACAGAACTTATACTTTAATTAGACTCAAAATGGACACGAGTATTTACATGAAATCACAGTTACGCAACAAAGTAAATTATCATGTTAATCATGTATATAAAGCTGAAGATGTAAATGCTCGATGGGCTCACAAATGGAATAATTTAATCATGATCACAGTTTTTTATTAACCTTTAAATGCGGACTTGGACAAATACTTGAAACAATGTTATTCAATTATTTCTAAGCGCATTTAAATTATCCGCCTACGTTCCTAATAGCCGTTAATAATGAGGCAACCTCCCAATATTATGGCCACTAATCTACTGGTTCTTGTGACAGTTTTCACAGTACTTGAAAGCGGACTTTAAGACTTTTTTCAAACATAATTCTATTCATCAGTATAGGTAATAAACGCGTCTAAATTGACCCCTAGCATTTCTAACAGCCACTTATTATGGCATTATGCGGCAACCTTCCTTATTGCACTTTTTGATGGCCAACAAGTCTATTATCCTCCACTTCCTCCAGTCAAAGGCCTATTAAAATCATCTTCTTCAATGGAATTTATACCTATTCTAAATTGTAGTTTCATTTGTTTTGTTTCGTTTAATTTTAAAACAAAACAACTCTATTTTCTATTATAGTTGATTCAACTGGGTATTTGACAACAGTGAAAATAAATTGTTTTTTCATACCTTCTTAGCAGCTGTTGTAATTGTTTTAATTTTCCAATTTTATTTGCTTACTGTCTCTTCTATCATCTGCAACGTTCTAGATGTTTATCTTCCAGGAAACTATTGGTCTGTTTTTATGCTTAATGTATTCTGTACACTTATTATGTAAGACTGTTTGTTTCTGAATAAAAAAAAATACTCGGAAAGTACCAAGCTTTCATTTATGTTTGCTATTTTAAGATATTTAACTTTATAAAAACTAACAATAAGGACGTTGTTTGATTGTGACGTCACAGCATAGTTATTCCTTACAAATGCAATACCTATTTGTCCGCAAACTAAAAGCCATTCTACTGGAAATGGCTTGCTATACCATCGACGAGTTTTTTGATGGTCACAAGACATTGGCTCAGTCGCGCATCTAATTTAATGCAGCCCCTTATTAAAATGTTAGTACTTTACCTATGTAGGTATATAAATTATTAATGCATAAATTAATTGGATAGTTATTCACTTATTAAATAATTATATTTATATAGAATTGGCATGTAATGTGATACTTTTTTGAATGTAAATGACTTGTAAATGACAATATTTACCAATAAATAATACAATACAATACAAATTCCATACTAACGGAGCGTTTTTGACGTTACATAAAAAGAAGCTGATTTGACTTTAATCAAATACCGAGTTGCCAATGTTTCTACTTCTAGTATGGTGAGTGGATATAGTTTATTGCACTGACTTATTAATGACCAGTTGACCACGAATATGTTTTTTTTATGACGATTGTCCTTCTTTTTAAACGACATTTTGACTTTTTCCAAACATATATTTAGATAGTCCCCTTGATTTACTAACAGTAACTTATGCTGCGGCAACATCGCCGTGGCCATGGTACTGACGGTGTTATATGGAGCTTGATGGCGTTTACCTAAATTTATTCATCAGTATAGCTAATAAACGCGTTTAGATAGTCCCCCTGATTTTCTAACAGTAACTTATGCTGCGGCAACATCGCCGTGGCCATGGTACTGACGGCATTATATGGAGCTTGATGGCGTTTACCTAAATTTATTCATCAGTATAGATAATAAACGCGTTTAGATAGTCCCCTTGATTTTCTAACAGTAACTTATGCTGCGGCAACATCGCCGTGGCCATGGTACTGACGGCATTATATGGAGCTTGATGGCGTTTACCTAAATTTATTCATCAGTATAGCTAATAAACGCGTTTAGATAGTCCCCTTGATTTTCTAACAGTAACTTATGCTGCGGCAACATCGCCGTGGCCATGGTACTGACGGCATTATATGGAGCTTGATGGCGTTTACCTAAATTTATTAATCAGTATAGCTAATAAACGCGTTTAGATAGTCCCCTTGATTTTCTAACAGTAACTTATGCTGCGGCAACATCGCCGTGGCCATGGTACTGACGGCATTATATGGAGCTTGATGGCGTTTACCTAAATGTATTCATCAGTATAGCTAATAAACGCGTTTAGATAGTCCCCTTGATTTTCTAACAGTAACTTATGCTGCGGCAACATCGCCGTGGCCATGGTACTGACGGCATTATATGGAGCTTGATGGCGTTTACCTAAATTTATTCATCAGTATAGCTAATAAACGCGTTTAGATAGTCCCCCTGATTTTCTAACAGTAACTTATGCTGCGGCAACATCGCCGTGGCCATGGTACTGACGGCATTATATGGAGCTTGATGGCGTTTACCTAAATTTATTCATCAGTATAGCTAATAAACGCGTTTAGATAGTCCCCTTGATTTTCTAACAGTAACTTATGCTGCGGCAACATCGCCGTGGCCATGGTACTGACGGCATTATATGGAGCTTGATGGCGTTTACCTAAATTTATTCATCAGTATAGTTAATAAACGCGTTTAGATAGTCCCCTTGATTTTCTAACAGTAACTTATGCTGCGGCAACATCGCCGTGGCCATGGTACTGACGGCATTATATGGAGCTTGATGGCGTTTACCTAAATTTATTCATCAGTATAGCTAATAAACGCGTTTAGATAATCCCCTTGATTTTCTAACAGTAACTTATGCTGCGGCAACATCGCCGTGGCCATGGTACTGACGGCATTATATGGAGCTTGATGGCGTTTACCTAAATGTATTCATCAGTATAGCTAATAAACGCGTTTAGATAGTCCCCTTGATTTTCTAACAGTAACTTATGCTGCGGCAACATCGCCGTGGCCATGGTACTGACGGCATTATATGGAGCTTGATGGCGTTTACCTAAATTTATTCATCAGTATAGCTAATAAACGCGTTTAGATAGTCCCCCTGATTTTCTAACAGTAACTTATGCTGCGGCAACATCGCCGTGGCCATGGTACTGACGGCATTATATGGAGCTTGATGGCGTTTACCTAAATGTATTCATCAGTATAGCTAATAAACGCGTTTAGATAGTCCCCTTGATTTTCTAACAGTAACTTATGCTGCGGCAACATCGCCGTGGCCATGGTACTGACGGCATTATATGGAGCTTGATGGCGTTTACCTAAATTTATTCATCAGTATAGCTAATAAACGCGTTTAGATAGTCCCCCTGATTTTCTAACAGTAACTTATGCTGCGGCAACATCGCCGTGGCCATGGTACTGACGGCGACGGAGCTGACAGGGCCGAGTATGGGTTCCTCCTTGCGTCGTTTTCTGTTCTTCTTCTCCCACGGCTTGTATGGGATCTTGAGGTGTACGGTTTGTATGTGAAGCTTGACGGCGGTGGACTGGGTGAAGCGGCGGTTGCAGTGTTGACATTGGTATCGTTTCTCGCCGGTGTGTACCTGGTGTTATTGGACTTATTATTATGATAGTTCAGAAATGCTAGAATACAGGGCTCAAAACCGAGAGACTGGTTAGAATACCGCATACAAACTAAACCCTATAAAGCTGTTGTGGAATTTCCATCATCAACTCACACCCAAGCACACACACATACACACACACACCCACCCCCACCCCACACACACACACACACACACACACACACACACACACACACACACACACACGCACACACACACATATATATGCAAACACACTCGCATGTCAATAGAATTTAGTTTATTCAATTAATTTATTCAGGGACCAACATGGATCATTATTGTTAGTAATAAAATAATACTTAGCTTAATATTAGTAACTACAAAAATAATAGAATAGCACACATAGTCAATTTGTTTTCTTAAGATATTTTCTTCATACAAAAGAAATTCAACTTTATTTCAGTGACAATAAGATTGAATGTTCAAAAACTGACCACTAGATGCCGGTCGCGGTTGCTCGGCATGCTGAACCGGCGGTCGCAGTGCGGACACTCGTACGGCTTCTCGTTCGTGTGGGTCCGCATGTGCACCATCAGGTTCGCGTATTGCTGGAATATAGATCGTATTACAAGGGATTAAAACATATTATTGAAAAGCACGTGCACCATTAGGTTCGTATATTGCTGGAACAGAGAAGATCGTGCTACAAGCGTGTTTGAAATTCACGTGCAACATTAGTATTGCTGAAAAATTGTAGATCGTATTACAAGGGAGTAAAAGATATAATTGGGTACCTACTTTCCTGGGTAAAACAAATATAATTATATTAAGTCCGTCAGTTAGATTATCAAAAAAATATTGAACATGTATTTTTAGGGTTCCGCACAAGGAAAAAGCGGAACTCTTATAGGATCACTTTGTTGTCCGTCCGTCTGCCAAGACCCTTTTTCTCAGGAACGCGTAGAGGTATCAAGCTAAAATTTATATCAAATACTCAAGTCTACTGTCCCTTGGAGCTGTGAAAAAATCAAACTTCTAAGCCAACGCAATCAAAAGATACAGCCGTTTATGCCGCAAATTTTCAAAACTCGCAAGGGAATCAAAACTTACAGGGAACCCGTGAACTCAGAATCTTGAAATTTGGTATGAAGCAACGTCTTATAGCACAGATAAAGGAAAAATTGCGAAAAAGTATAAACTGACACGCACTAAGTATGTGAATACATACTAGTGAGTGCCAGTTTATAGTGGACTTGTTTCTATGGTACGGGGTGGTCCGGAACCCTCGGTGCGCGAGTCTGACTCGCACTTGACCGGTTTTTTTTATTTTGGCAATCAAACGTGTATGAAGATATAGCCTTTTAAAGTTCCGCGTGACGTCACATTATGAACGCGGAACTTTAACGGTCCGGACGTTATACGTGTCCAATATTTTTTGTTAATCTAACTGACTAAATATATTTTTTTAGGAAAGTAGCCAATTGAAAATTAGGAGAAACATCCGGTTTGGGTCATTGTCAGATTTAGGTTCGCGTCTTTTCGGTGGACATTGCCAAAGTTAAGGGCTATAAAGCCTAATTTTTGGTTGAACTCTGAATCCGCATAAACGGCGTTGCCCCTTCTATAATTCTATGTGATAAAAACATATTATATGTGAGCGTAAGCCCTTAACTATTGACCACCGGAAAGATGATTTTTGTTTTTGTGACTGACAATGACCCGTTTATGTATTGTTGGAACATATTAGACCGTATTACAGGGGAGTAAATCATACCATTGAAAGTTTGGCGAAATGAGATCTTGTATTTTTAATCCGATAAAGACAATAATAGTTATTTATGCTACAACTGTGGAAACTATGTGATTTCCGACGAGTGTAATTTTTATTCATGAGCGAGTGAAGCGAGCGAATGTATAATTCGACACGAGTCTGAAATCATCTTTACGCGCGTGTATCATACAACGTTTTACTATGCCTTGTGCGAGGAAATAAAATAATTATTGAAATGTCGGTTAAAAATAGAAAGGTAGAAATTTAATTTACCTAGGTTGTCAGGTATGTGCTTAGTATCTGGAGCTGCATTTAACAACTTCCCCACATCTTTTGCTGTCATGTTATTCACGAAATTAATTTTGAGTAAATCATTATATTCCACAACAAAAAGACACTGTACCGTCGCAGTTCTAAGAAAGAAACCGAAACTTGAGGAACGCAATAATAAATTATTAATAAATAAATTTGAAATATGATTAGTAATTTTCACTCGACAGTTTTAACAAATTTACACAAAACAACTCAAAGTACAAACAACAATGACAGGCTTTTTTGTTTTAAATACATGTGCGCTCAACGTATGTACTAGTGCGCATGTGCAAATAGCCGCCATGCCGTGGCGCAAAACTTGCAAAAGGCATTTTAAGCAAAATATGCGTTCAGCCAAACATATTAAGTAGGTAAATATTTCAAACGTATTTATTGATCAAATTTTAAATTTTAAATGATTATTAAAACGTTTTCCAAATTATTAGTATTTATGCACCATTTACATGAAAGAAAAAGTGTAATTGAAAGATTTGTTAAATTTTTCTCAAGTGATAAAAACTCTTTGCGTCGGGCTCAAGCAAGACGGAGTTAAAATTATAAAAACTGAAAAGTAAAAAGCACTAGTGCGAAAAAGTGGCACTTTCCGCACGATTTGGCTGCTTGGAAAACGCTTTTTTGGACATGGATTGTAAATATCTAATGGAAACTGTGTCCCTAACATTAGTATGGTATTGTGATAGAGTTGATAATACACACCTTGGTGGTATGCCCGCAGACATCACACATGTATCGCTTCAGGAACTCCGCCCCCGGGTGCTGCTCCGCGTAATGTTTGCGTGCTTGCACGTCGTTGGCCATGTGCTCGCCACACTAGACAAAAACACCAGTAAAAAAATTCGTCGGGTGACAAGAAAAAGTCACTACCAAAACTGTGCTCTTCAAAACCTCGTATCTCGGTACGTAGTCGATATCGAGATACGACCTTTGATTTATTATATCTTTGATAAAAAAAATGTTCTGTATTTAAATATTATGATATGTAATGGGATTTCAAATTTACTTCCTGGACACTTTTACGTTTTCCTGGACACTATCATCATTGTCAGCCCGTAATCGCCCACTGCTGAACATAGGCCTCTCTTCGAGTACGCCACCCGTCCCTATCCTGAGCTAATATTATCCAGAAGTGACCCGCGATTTTCCTATTATCGTCCACCCATGGAGCTGGTGGACGGCCGACGCTTCTTTTACCTAGAAGTGGCCACCAATCTGACACCTTTTTGGTCCACCTACCATCATTCTGCCTGGCAAGGTGTCCTGCCCAGCTCCACTTGAGTTTGGTAATGGTATCTCCAGATGTTATGGGAACATATAAGGAGTGGACTCGGGCTGGACCAGAAAACTCTGGAAATTCAGTAGGAAGCAACTCAGTATTATTTCTGGGGTGTTCACAGGTCACTTCGGGGCCAAGGATCTCTTGGCCAAGATTATCAGTATCAAGGACTATCGGATAGTTCAGACTGTAGAATGTGTGGTGAGGAAGACGATACTATGGAACACTTATTGTCAGACAGAGAATGAACTACTTTGGTAACGGTTACCCGCAACCAAAGGAATTCAAGGTGCTCCCGGCGAACTGCATCATCCGCTTTGTGGAAATGATGGAGCAAGCCTGGGAGCAGGTATAAAGGAGAGGCAAATGCACAAAAGATCCCACTGGGTCGAAGTGCATCCGAAAGGGCCCTCACCTAGATAGATAAGATAAGATATGGGAACATTTAATACTATTGTTGAGAAAAATACAATTATGTTACCAAATCGCAGCTGGTGGAAGTGACAGTGCCATTGTTGAGGACCTCGGACTTCAGTATGGAGGAGCGCGGCCGCCCGCGCCGCCGCGCGGTCTCGCCGCCCGCCAGGCGCCGCGCCGGCTTTACTATAGATCTGAAAACATACATCTTACTAAGTAAAACTCTTACGCAACTATAACTAAAATGTGCTTTACAATGCACTTGCTCTGAAAGTGCGCCTTTATATAGTTCAACATAAACACGGGCAGTCCGCCATGCTCGCACGACGGAGCGGGGCAAGGTTGTCCACAAAAAAGTATGGTTGAGGAAAATGAAGATTTGGCACATGTCAACTCTAATTGAACGACGTTAAGGTCCAAAAGTGCTACACATTCAATTTCCTTGACTGTACGCGGGTTCCCTTCGTAGCGCGTAGGGAATACACAGAAAGTAATGGAAAAACGTTAAACATGTCTAGGACGCCGACCTGGATATCAGAAACAACAGGCATATAATGAATGACATATTCGACACTATAAAAAGTACTGACAGGTTGGTGGTGGCGTGCTTGTTGGAGCTCCCCAGATGCGTGGCGAAGGCCCCCTCGTTGAGGAACTGTATGTCGCAGTCGGCGCAGAACAGGGCGTCGTCCGGGTCCGCGACGCTCGCTTCCATCACTTCACGCTCCTGGGAATACACACACTACCTTGAGGTCGACTGTCCACCAGACCCCTGCGAGGTCGCGGGCCAAAGGCGAAGCAGATAAGTTTCTGTCAAAAATGTCATTCTTGGTACAGTCGCCATCACATACATCGGAGCAAACAAGCACGTCACAAACGTCGGAACACACCTCTATTTTCAAGGCGTTAGGTTGCATGTGCCGATATTTTAGAACACATATAGTGTACCTATGTATGTGATGGCGACTGTACAAGCTTTTATTGCCTACTTAACTTTTCTATATACCGTCATCAACTACTCATTGAGACGATTAAAACACAACGGGGCTACTTCGGTTAAGAATTGAATTCCCATGGCCACCTTCTGTCTCCATCATCAGATCAGCTGGATACCATAATATTGAATTTGTCATTCAAACTATACTTATACCCAACATTTCAGCTCAATCGGTTCAGGTTAACTGGTTCAAAATTCAGTTCCAAGATCTGTCCCTCACTATATCAAGAACCATAATTAAATTCCATCAAATCTACCACTGTGTTGCCATTGAAATGAATTATTCCATCAATAGTATATTAACTCTTGTCGAAAAAATGCAAGTAAGTAACTACAATTTTAAAGATAGAACCTAAATACTCGGTATTAATAAAGTGCTTCGGAATTAAAACTGTTTTGTGGTAGAAATATTCGTATTACAATGGTAAAACTTCGGGTGTCAAGAACATTTGGTATCAGTTATGACACAAAAATATTATCACTGCACATGTGTCTATATTATTTTATATATAAAAGAAAGTCGTGTTAGTTACACCATTAATAACTCAAGAATGGACGAACCGATTTTTGTGATGAACCGAATAGCAGAATAACTAATAATAAATGCTAAAAGTAACGTTTATTTTTTTTCTCTTTCTCATAAATTTTATATGGCGGTACGAAGTACGCGGGGTCAGCTAGTATTATTAAATATCTTTCGTATTTCACTTAAAAAATACAACAACTAGTAGTGTGGGTGTGTTCAAATGGTAGCAGCCATGACATTTTTACTCCTTTTTTTTTTTTTTTTTTTTTTTTAATTTATTGACCAATATAATCTGAGTAGTACATTTTGGTATACATTTTTTCACCAGCGGAAACCTCTAGGGTTTATATGCTGATGAATAGTTCGCTATGGTACATTAATTTACTTGAATACATCACCGTTATAGACTCATAATTATTACAATACACTCGTATTGGGTTCAGATAACGTCAGATACCTTTTGATACTAGGTATCGATTGTAAGCTATTTACGTATTTATGCTGTAGTTCTTTTGGTAGTTGGTTTATTATATAACTCCTCACTTCATTTAATATCTTACGTCCGTCTGGATGGGACGAATGTTTTCTTTAGAATTATTTAGTTAATTTATTTATTCAAAATTTGATAAATAAATGAAATATCTACAGTCATGGCCAGATAATTAAGAACATGGTTTTTTCCCCATACGAATACCTATGACTTTTCAAATTTGATGATAATTTATAATGTGTTTGATTAATTTTGTTTCTGATTATACGGATGTAACCGTGTTTAAACAGTATTTAATATAGTGCAAAAGAGCTTCTGTAAAATTTTGACTTTAAAAAACACAGGCGATCAAATCAAAACTTTTTATAAGTTCATACATTGTTCCTAATTACAGTATGAACTCGTAAAAACTGTCCATTTGACCATCCGTATTTTTTTAAGCACAAATTTAACAGAACTTTTATATAAACTAAATTAAATCTTATTTATACACTGATACCTCCATATACTCAGACATAAAATTGGCTAAACATATTTTAAATTATCATTAAATTTGAAAAGTCATATTTGTATGCAGTTGTATGGGGGTAAAAATCTTGTTCTTAATTATCTAGGCAGTCGCTTTTGTAAAACTAGTGCCTATGCCAAATCTTTGGATTGGGTGCCAAAGAGCACTCCATGCTCCTAGGGCACATCGGGGAATAAGCGTGACCGCTAACACGAGGAGGGGCGGACGCTTGCTTGCCAAAACAATTAGGAATGGATGAAAAGTTTAGAAGCGCCTGATTTTTGTTTTGGTGATAGGAGTAACCTTCCTTAGCACCAGAAAACAGTTGCAGACTGTTCGGGCCGAATGTATGTCCAACCCTTATCTGTAAGCCCCTTATCTATGGGCACCTTTTTAGTCTTTGGTTTTGACAGTGACACTTGTGCTGTCATAAATTTTCACTTGGGAACACGTCTCGGTCCAAAAACGTGCTTTTTTGTAATATCCCTCGTTTTGTAAACTAGAGTCCGAGGTTATTTGTTTTGTGATTTGTTAAGTGCTTGGAGACTCGTTTTGAAGGCCTGTATCGAGGCCCGGGTTGAACATTTGGTGAAACAGTGCCAGGAAGATTTTTTGCCTGTGACGGATCGCGCATGTCAGCCAGCCCGCCCGCGGAACAAGCACGGCGCTTCCGCCACGGCCCCGGAGACCAGATTGGGAGACTTGACTTGACTTTGACTGTACCTTGACGGATACTAGACTGAATTGAAGCGAATATCACACCGCCGGGAACATCAGTAAGTTAACCCCACTTTTGAAAGCCAGCCTGCTGGCATAATTAAGACCCGCGAGACGGCGTGGCAGTACGGTTCACTCGTTCAGCTGTGTCAATAATTTTTGAAAAATATAAACAGTTTCCTCACTTACGTTTTGGATTTATGGCGGCCAATAAGACACTTTGCTTGATCCGTCTCATACTATAAAAAGTCTCAAATTAAATAAATAAATTAAGCCCAGGACTGAGCAGATTGAAGAGTGATGATGAAAAGAGTCCACAGCCGTCACATCTCTCAGCCATTAGGATATGACAAGAAAGAAGACGTGTGGGATACATGACAACATGACACTTGTACTAACCTCAGTACTATGCGCCAGTTGTTTGTGACAGTACAGGCCATTTTCGCTGACGAAGCTGTGGCCGCACATATTGCAGATGTTTGTGGACGGGTGCTTTATCCTGATGTGCGTTAGCCGAGTCGACGCTTTTCTGCAAAAATACAGTCATATTGAAAACCTCCCTTCAAAATTCAAATATTAAAAAGCATTCGGAAGCTTCCGACAAACCTGTTTTACTTAACATAGTTTCAGTGTAAAAAATCTTAAGGTTCGAAACATGTCGCCCGTGTAGTGTCAATTAAACCTTTATTATTAGTACAACTTTAACACATTCACTGTCAGGAAGTGCGCAGGCGCTTTCTTCTACTTAGCGGGAAAACACGCATCGGCTACGAGCGTAACACTACGAATATGTTAGCACTGAAAGTGTTAAATCATCATATCAGCCGAAAGACGTCCACTGCTGGACATATGCCTCCCCCAAAGAGTGCCAAAATGACCGGTCCTGCGCCACCCGCATCCAGCGGACTCCCGCGACCTTTACCAGGTCATCAGTCCACCTTGTGGGGGGCTACCCGCGCCGCGCCTTCCGGTACGTGGTCGCCACTCTAGAACCTTTCCGCCCCAGCGGCCATCGGTTCTACGTGCAATGTGCCCCACCCACTGCCACTTAAGTTTAGCGATTCGGAGGGCTATATCGGTTACCTTGGTTCTGCTGCGGATACCCCCCAAATGCAGAACACAACCAAAGTGTTAAATATGACTCACGAATTTTTTTATTCAATTACTATAATTTCATGGTACTTACTTGAATTCCTTTTCACAATGTGGACACTGGTACGTGACATTTTTATGCCAACGGTAGTGCATATGCGCCTGGCCCCTGTGATGTTACAAGAATAGAATATAATTACATAATTGTAACGTCAATAGTTACTCTGGGAAAATAGACCTTAACCTTTCGATACCCATGATGGCTAATAGGCCAGCCAGCAGGTTACTAGAAATTTTGGTGGAGATTTCAGTATGAACCAATGATTTCCTGGGAAACTGTACCGAAAGATTAATGCACTTAACGAAAAAAGATCTGTGACAAAGGTCAATAAACTTTTTTCTGACACTAGTTGCCACGGTAACGCCTCCTGGGTCACTTTTTAAAACTGCGATTTCGCGGGTTAAAATCCATTTCTATTCAACAAGAGAGTTTATCTTTAAATTTAGTTAAACTCTGTCATATTGTCTCCTGGCTAACGGGACAAAATAACAACAAGCAATAGTTACAAAATACACTGAGTTCCCTCCTACTACCACATGGTACAGTCACCAGCATATATGATGGAACAAAGCGTGTCAGATATTTTTGCGGCCTTTGATTCATCATATATTGATGCCGGTGACTGTACAATTATGCATTTTTTCTAGAGGACACCTTAGTGACGGACTGCAGTACTAGCCAATAATAAAGCTTTCGTCGTCGAGTTAAGAAAAATAGAAGTAATTAGTACATGCGACGTGATTTTACGAGCGGTCAATGCTTTATACAATACAATACATTTTTTTATTACTCACTAAAATAGTACACGAAAAGAAGAACAAAAATTAAATTAAACATACAAATCATACAATGGTAGACGAGAAAACCTGTTTAACATCAGGCAGGCCGTAAGCTTTTTTGCCACCGACGTTGTATAAAAAAAAACCGGCCAAGAGCATGTCGGGCCACGCTCAGTGTATTCCGTAGTTTTTCGTCCGTCACAGTAAGTGTGTGAAATTATTTTGTAATTTTTTTCAAAAACTATTCAACCTATCAAGTTCAAAATAATTTTCCTAGAAAGTTTTTATAAAGTTCTACGTTTGAGATTTTTTTCATATTTTTAAAACTTATAGTTCAAACGTTAGAGGGGGGGACACATTTTTTTTAACTTCTGGAGCGATTATCTCCGAAAATATTAACTTTATCAAAAAATTATTTTAGCAAACCCCTATTCATTTTTAAATACCTATCTATCCAACAATATATCACACGTTAGGGTTGAAATGAAAAAAAAAACACTCCCAACGTTACGTATAGGGGAGTACCACTAATAAAATAAAAAAACACTTTTTATTTTACCACTTTGTCGGCGCGATTGATATACATATATTAGTACCAAAATTCAGCTTTCTAGTGCTAACGGTTACTGAGATTATCCGCGGACGGACGGACAGACAAAGCGAAACTATAACTTAAGGGTTCCTAGTCGACTACGGAGCCCTAAAAAAACCGATGTTTGACAGCTAGATCTCACTCTACAAAATAGCATGTGCCCTATCGGCCCTTCGCGTGTCGCGTTTTGAGCGAAACTGACAGTGACAACGGGCGCGAGGGCGCGACTATATGTGTAAACCACAGATGTATGAATATAAGGAGATCGGACATGCCGGCCGATTTGTATTGAGTACGCCTGTCGCTAGTTTATGAACCCACACAAAGCCCCAAGTATTGTCAAGACAAAGCACGCACACATCTGAAACACACACACTTGTATACCTACGCTCTTATTGGACAATACACGCGCATCATATCAGGTGCACAGTATGGCAGAGTATGCCCATTGAGCTAACAACTGCGACGCGGCCGCCGGCGGCTTGTCCTCTCTCTAGTATTCTATGCTCTGAGGTGTAAACGATACCGCTCGGGCGATTTTGCACACCGGAGGTGTGTGACCCAAGTTTACCCGAAGTGGCAAGAGGGGTAAGCCTGGCGGTGCTCACTTGTTGAAGCAGATGAACTTGCAAAGCTGGCAGGAGTACTGGAACAGGTGTGTGATGTTCATGTGCCGGTACACCTTGCGCGGCGACTTGAAGTGCAGCTTACACATGTCACACGAATACGCGCCCGCGTACGCCTACACAAACAAACACGTGTTTACTTTCATACCAGAGTGAAGAGAATGAGAAATAGTACATAATAATTTCGGCAATGTGGGTTCATCATCATTGGCTTCTCCGTCTTTATCAGACGATTCAAGCAGCGTTTTGCGAATGCATAGTGGAGCACTTTTTTAAATGGCTATGTAGCCCTATGCCGGAGCGGCATTGTCTTCCGCAAAGGTGGCGGGAGAATTGTGCATTAGGTAATGGCGGGGTGTTTATTTGTCTTTTCCTTCTTTTACTTTCGAGAAGGTCAAACCAGGCCCCGTCATGTTTCTTGCGTCCGTCCGTGAGAGCCCTTCGCCACTTAATCCTATCTTCCGCAATGTGCTCCCAACATTGGTGATTGATGCCGAATGCTGTCATATCCCGCTTGGCACAATCATTAAAACATAGCCAAGTCAAGTTAACCAGGTCAAGTTAACCCTTTTCAGGGCCTACTGCACGTCCTTATATACCAGCGGCCTGTGGGCGAACTATACTCAGACACAATACAGTGCTCTTCGTGTTCAATTTAATAACGCATTCAGGATGCTGATGGGGCTGCCCCGATATTGCAGCGCGTCAGGGATGTTCGCAGAGGCGAGGGTGGACTGTTTCCACACTACTATTCGCAAGCGATGTACATCCCTGGTGCGTAGGGTACGGGCCAGTGCCAACAGCATCCTGAAAATGATCGCTGAACGGATGGACTGTGGGTATCTAAACCACTGCTGTATGATGCACACAAACACACATGTTAACTACGAGGTCGCATAACATTTGACATTTTGTGATTTAAATGAGTAATTAATTTTTTTACTTGACATCCTGTACATTTTTTTTAATTTGAATTTGACATATACATATTATTTTAATTGACTGTACTTAGCTACTTACCTTTAATGTAAATTTCATTCTGGCCTAAATTATAAATTGTATTATTATTGTTTTAAATTGACTATGTGTGCTATTCTATTATTTTTGTAGTTACTAATATTAAGCTAAGTATTATTTTATTACTAACAATAATGATCCATGTTGGTCCCTGAATAAATGAATTGAATAGCAGAGGTCTGCTAATGTGGGTTATTCACTCAAAAACATAAATAAACAAAGCCTACAGAAGGAATGCGCCTGTTCTTATCACTTGAGCGAATCGACAGAAACGAAAGGAAAATTATTTTTCGCTAATGTCGACATCCGCATCCGCAAACACTCCGCATTGGTTTTTGCGGATGGTCTGATGACCTGGTAAAGGTCGCGGGAGGATGCGGATGGTGCAGAGCCGGTCTTTGCGGCACTCTTAGGGGACATATGTCCAGCAGTGGACGTCTTTCGGCAGATATGATGAGATTATGTACCTACTCACGCTGAAGCCCGAAGAGGAATTCTTCCTGGTCAGAAAAATTAGGACATGATGACACGATCCGCGATCATGGTCAATGCTCAGCTTAAGTTTGTATTAAGTAGAGATGCAACGGATATCCGGCCACTATCCGGTATCCACAATTTTACTATCCGGCCGAATACCGAATAGTGCCGAGGTATCCGGCCGGATACCGGATAGTATTTTAACACAGAAGAACATAGATAAAAAGAGAACAAGAGTAAAAAGGAGGGTGAATAAATAACAAACTACAAAGCAATCAATTTATTATGGTCAGTTCAATCTTCGTATGAAAAGATTTATGTTAAAAACTAAAATTTGCGCATTTCCTATCAAAACCTGCCTACGGCGAGTAACAAGTTGCAACTTGCACAGAGCGTCTCGCAAACGCTACTTTAATTCAAGCATGTTACTTAGGGCCGGATAGCGATATCCGGCCGGCTGGACCGCCGGATAGTCGGTGTCCGGTATCCGGCCAAAACACTATCCGTTGCATCTCTAGAGTTAAGAGGATTGTGAACCTGTAAATTTTCATACAAAAAGCGATAACGTTTTTCACCCCGTAAACATCGTTCGATTTTTATAATTTTTGGACATGTTGTAGATATAGTAAAATATTAGGTCTGTACGTTTTGATTTGTAAGAAATATTGCTTACGTTAAAAGTTATTAGCATCTAAAAATATATACTTTTGACTTAAAAACTTTGTTTATCTTTTTTTTTTTTATGAATCTAAACTGATTTACTAAAAAAGGAAAACGTACAGACATAGATTAAAGTGTACTTAATCCAATTATACCAAAATTATTTAATTTCATTAAGGTTTAGGGGGGTAAAAACGTTATCACCCGAAACCATATTTCAACAAGAAAATGTAGGCAATTACCTCCAGGACTTGCAACTCTCTCTATCGCACGATACGGGTCGGGAGGCAGAGCGGTGTGAGACAGATAGTTTTTTTTTAAATACCTACTCGCGCCGCGTATCGACACTTCACAATCCTCTTTAGTCTTACCTCACGGATCTGTGACGATGTTCGGGCGCCACTGTACGCTTCGATTTATTACTCGATCATGTACTCACGGGGTCGTGTTTCCTCATGTGCTTGGTGTATGTGTTGAGCGCGCGGAAGCCGCGGTAGCACAGCTCGCACTTGTACTCCGCCTCCAGGTAGTTCCGCGAAGTCTTGCGCGCCAATATCAACGTGTATTGCTCTTCGTGTTTCACTGGAGTGTATACCGGGAAGTCGGGTGGGAGCTTGTTGATTTTCCTAAAAATGCGCTTTTATATGAGCTTCGTAAATCGTAAATTTGGGGGGGCAATGGTTACTCGCGTCCGCAGGAAGATTTACCCTCAGTTTCCCTGCACGTGTCCTCCGGGTGGTGCTAAAGAGTAATATACTTCTGACTGCTGCACTGCTTGTTCTAATAGCCTCGCAGCAACATACAGTTCTAACCCACGATGGTCTTAATATAAGTTTGTAAAGAACTGTACCCATGCCATACGAATAAATAAATAAATCGTAAATTTATATGAAAAAACAAGTTCAAGCCTCGTTTGCGACTTGTAGAGCCAAAAACTGTCTGAAATTAAAGCATCAATAAATCTGGAGTTTACAACATACAATTCTTGAATTTCTTAAAGATTGAGTCCAAATATTACACATTTTGGGTAAGTTGGATGATGATGCAATATAATGTTCTGATGATAGAGACAGAAGGTAAATAAATCAAATCTGTGGTAGACTGGTGGAGAACTCCATATGGCACTAAGTCCGCCAATAAGGAAGATGCAGCTTTAATATTTACCATTATTTTGTGATCAAAATGTTGAAAAAACATAAAATAATAGGTACTGAAACGTTTTTACTTTAATTTAGGTACACTAATTTCAAACAATAATCACGATTCGAAGCACGAGTGAAACGGAACGTGTTTTTATCCACCGATCAGCGACTGGTGACGTCACTCATGTTATGACAACTAATGAAAGGTTATAATTGTACAGCGAAAGATTGTTTCATTTAAAAAAATTGAAGAATTTTGAATAAAAATGGATGTAGGCATTATTAAAGCAGACTTTAGAAAAATTCCAAAAGTTAGTTTCGACATGGTCTTAAATTATGGTGAGTGACAAACACGAGTGACGTCACAGGAACTGTAGATCCGTTTAGGCGCGAAAGTTTGAATTGTCAGTTTGTAACAGACATTTTTGACTGTAAATTATAGTATTTTCATTTTTTAATACACTCGTGGTCTATTCTACATGCAATTGTTTCAAATGAAAGCAAAAATGAAAATATTGCATCTTGCCTATTGTACAACAAAGTATAAATCATTAAATAAATCGGTTCATCCGTTTGGAGGCTACAAAGCCACAGACAGACACACTTATACATGTTATAACACCCCTATCGTAGGGAGTTAATACATAACCACCGTACCTAACAGGTCGTATAGTGACGACGCCTTTCACTCGCTTGCCTCCCTTAGAGCTGAGCCATTTTGGACGCGACTCGTACCAGTTGGCGTCTTTCTTCCGGCCCTTCTGTAGGTGCGCCCAGATATAGTGCTGCTTGGCTGATAACCTGTGAAACGTGTTTTGTTGAGAAGAGACTGTTGTTTCACTGGCTTAATATTAAGAATATCTGAATTAAGTTCTACAGTAAACAGTTTATTCACTACTAGCTGCCCGCGTGGCTCCGCCCTTGGGATTAGTTGCCAAAGATGACCCCAGGCGCCTTAATGATGCGCCGGGTGCGGAGCAGTCCCAATACTATTTTGAGAATGATTGCGGACAAGCCTGACTGTGCGATTATGCAATACTGCATGGGGCTGTATTGAGATTGCGCTAAGTAGGTAATTAGTAGATATATTTTTGTAACAATTAAATTACTGAAATAAACAGTTTTAATTTAATTTTTTTTTGACAACTACTTTAGCCTAGTTGGTAGTGACCCTGCCTACGAAGCAAGAGGTCCTGGGTTCGAATCCCGATAAGGGCATTTATTTGTGTGATGAGCACGAATATTTGTTCCTGAGTCATGGATGTTTTCTATGTATTTAAGTATTTATTTCTCTATATAAGTATCTATGTCGTCGTCTAGTACCCATAGTACAAGCTTTGCTTAGTTTGTGGGACTATGTTGATTTGTGTAAGATTGTCCGCAAAATATTTATTTATTTATTTATTTTAATTTAACCACCAGTGTCAGTCAGTGGTAAATGTTGTTGTCAAAGGCAAAGGAAGAGCCAAAGGAAGGGATATGTTTTTAGCAGTATATGTTTGTATTTGTGTATGTTCCACTGTAGCGTTTAAAATACTGAACCGATTTTGATAAATGGGGTGTCAATTGATGCGAAATTATACTCCGGGTGACATAGGCTACCTTTTGTATGAAAAATAAAAACATGGTGGCTGTCAAATACAAATAAAAATAAGTGACCGACTTTGAAAAAAATCTGGTATCAAGTGAAAGAGGAGCAAATTTCGAGTTCAAATATATTAAAATATTATTCATAGTTACTTTTCCGTAGTCGGGATTTAGTTTTTTAAACTTTTTATGCTTGTTTTAGTTAGTTTTATTTTAAATATGTATCGTTCATTAGTAACACCAAATAATGGTGCGTGGGCTACGCGTGGTTGCGACGCAGTAAGCGAAGAAAAATGAGCCAATAGGAAGCGATGCGCGAGAGCGGCCAGCCACGCTATTGGTGGATTTTTCCACGCTCACCCCCTCGCAAGCTCGCACAGCTCTGGTGGTCTACCCTTAGGATACAAACGGGTAAAGTAGTAGGGTTATAATGTCTGAGGGGGGGTTGCACCAAACCGTCTGTAGTCGTAAGCGGTGTTCGTTAAAATCTGAATGTATGGAAAGTTTGACAAGTTTCTATGGAATGTCAGCTACCGGCGGCATATTTAACGTTGACCTACCTGTAATCGTAAGTTGGTGCAACCAGCCCTAAGACACACTCAGAGTTTTCCGTTTCAAATAACAAGAAAAAAATAAACTGCATAACATGATAGTACTTGCCGATCAAAACTGACTTCAGTACACTTTTTACACTCGTACTTATACATATGTTTCTCAGTGGTATGTGTCTTGAGCAGATACTCCGTCTTGTAGAAGTAGTTGCATAGCTTACAGAGGAAGTTGCCACTCACATGCTGGAAAAATAAAATGCAAGCACATATTTAGAAGCAAGGACTTATGCCCCTAGGCTTAAGAAGTGAACTTATGTATAATCTTAAATTAGAGCGTGACTGCAGATAATATACAAATGATATGAAGAAAATGGGGACCTTCATGCGGTGCATGGCCGCCGAAGATTTCCGAGAATTACCGAATTTACACTCTACTACTGTGCCCCCAGATTCGGAAACCAAGTGGCACAACATGCTAGTGTATAGAGAAGTGTTTTATTAACTCACTTGATCATGCATCCGTAAATGTGCCGTCAATCTCAGCTGGGTATGGTATCCCTTGTTACAAACTTCACACCGGAACGTCCCGTGACTGAACAAACGGTACACATCCACCGCAGCCTGGGCCTCCTTGTCTGATATCGCCACCATGCTGGCATACTCCTCATCTAAACTAGAACCATCCGGTTCCAATTTCTTTGCACTCTTTCCTTTCAGTTTCGGTTTCTTAACAGGTGGTGGTTCTTCAGAATGGTCACTAATATTGTCATCATGATCAAAGTAATCCATGTCATCAGCCTCTTTCACTATTGATATAGATTGTTCTAAGCCCTGCTGCTCCAAGCTCGGAGCTACCGTTTCATCCTCTTCAACTTTAACATGTTGCGTTTCAGTTTCAAGTTTATTAGGCATATCAATGGCCTGGCTTGTGTGCGTGCTGTGGTGGATGATAGGGATTATGTCACCGTAGTATAGACCCAGACGGCTGGTTTTCGTCCATTGACAGTATGCTTCCTCGTAATTTGTTCTATTTACATCTATGAAGGATAGCTCAGGATTTAGGTCTAAACATTTTCTGTCTATAGCCTCCAGTTTGTGCATACTTATCTGAAATAAAGTTATTCTTCATAGAAGTCAGTTTTAATTTTTAATATTTTTAATTGATTAACTCCTATTTAGTAAAACATGTCAGAGAAAATTGTTTTCAACTATTTTTATTAACAGATTCCTGCTTATATATTACAAGTTTCAAGATGTTATAGAACAGTAGTTCGATCATGTAACGCATTGTACGCGCGTTACGTAGGTGTAAATGTCACTTTTTATATGGAAAATTGACAGTTAAATTGTATCGACGCGCGTTCGGAACGTTACGTGATCAGTGATTACTAGAGATGCGCCGAATGTTCGGTAAATATTCGGTATTCGGCATATTCGGCACGTTTTTCAATGTTCGTTATTCGGCCGAATTATTAGGTACAAATGCCGAATATTAACCGAATCATTTTGCAGGTTTTTTGTCTGCAAGTTGTAAGAATGTAACATATTCAATGTCCTGTGAAATTATTATTCTAAAACGGATTCTTATTGTTAATTTCGAAAATTCGGCCGAATATTCGTATTCGGTAAAACCCATATTCGGCGCATCTCTAGTGATTACCCCTCAGGACCCTTACTGTAAACACAAGATTTTTTTTCAAAATTTGATAACCAACACACACAAACAAAACAAAACAACAAAAACGAAACAACTAGTATTTCCTATTGAAAATAGAGTAAAGTTTGATTTGTTTTAAAATCAAACAGAATAAAACAAATTGAGCACTGTTCCAATTTAGAATGCTATAAATTCCATTGAAGAGGAGAAGACCTTTTAATAGGCCGTTGGGTGGCTAGAGGTCTTTTTAGGGTTCCATAGCCAAAATGGCAAAAACGGAACCCTTATAGTTTCGTCATGTCCGTCTGTCTGTCAGTATGTTTTTATACTACAATGATGGCAAAAAAGCATATGGTTAATAATTATACATAGGGGTTTGACCAAGGGGAGAGAGGTAAGTGCCTTTTCATGACCCAAATTAGAGCCAGTCTAGTCTGACCATAAAATAAATTGATCTCTTTCATTATGGTAACAATGTTAGTGTGAGAAAGACAGGATTCGTCTCTCAGCTCTACCCCCTGATGGGGACAGTTGTTCAGACCATACCTTCATGGAAATGGGAAGGGAACCACTTGAATTTACTATCTGTATGTAATTTGTTCTATAACACTTCTTAAAATTGCATCATTGGCGTTATAGGTGCTGACAGTCCATAAGAAATACAATTTAATAAATTACTAACCTCCTTGTTCGTCACTTGGAGTTCCCGCAGTGTAAAATGGGCTCGCTGGCATTTTTTCCGAAATTTTACAAAGCGTTTTACATACGCTGAGCACTCGACACACAAATATTTGGGCAACCCACGGCAATCGGTCGTCTGCAATAAGACAAAATTCTAATTAAAAATCATATCAACAAAGGCATTATATTATTAGGATATCTCTAATCAGCGAAGGAAAATATAAACATCTATGCGGAAATGCCAGAATTCCATACGAAATGTATACCTTTAGTCCAGATATCAGGTTGTATTCGTGCCGTAACGTGCCAGTGTCCATGTTGTATAGGTTAACATTTGTACTAAAACAAACTGTACATGCTTTTAAATCAATCATTTTATGTGCTTTAATTTAGTTCGACGCTATTTAATAAAAATCATTATGATTTTAACAATAAACAACCGTGACATCGCATCGTTGGTTGACAATTTGATTGAGTGCACAGACTAGTAAGAAGATACTACGTATTGAGTGAATCGTGAATGGAAAGCGTAATTGACAGAACTGTCATGCTGCATTTATGCTGCATTTACACGCTTGCGGTGGCTTGGCAAGCGTCCACAAGCTCCAAGCCTTCACAATCGCTTGGAAGGAATTTAAACGCTTGCGAGAGTTGCGAGTGCGTTAATCTGCGGCGCTACCACGAACTTCGAATCTCGAACTTTGTATATCTCCGTCTCTGTCGCTCGAGTACCATAAACCATAAGTGCGTAAGAGACGGAGATATACGAAGTTCGAGATTCGAAGTTCGTGGTTATAGCTAGGTGCCTCTCTCTCTTTCTCTCTCTTTTTGCATGAGTTAAATAGAGACAGAGATATACTGAACGCCAATTATTGGGCCGTACGTTAACCGTGTACATACGTAGCAAGCGCTTGCCGCAAGCTTCCTTTGATCCGTCTTCAAAAATCGACACTAGTTCGGCTCGGGCCTAGCTCTCGCAAGCTCACGCAAGCACGTATTACTATTACTTATTCTGTGACGCAAGCCAACCCAACACCCCCATGTACATGCTTGTCCGCTTGTGCTTAGTGGACGCTTGCCAAGCCACCGCAAGCATCAAGAAATAATCGGCCACATTTTGCATTATCTGTTAAGATCATTCGAAAAACGCTGTACTACAAATTTAGAAATAAACGTGAAAAGAGATCTAAAATAATCGAAATGACATTGATGTGACATTTGTCTCTGTGGAGCAAAGAGTACTATGAATATATAGAGATAGAGACGTCAGTCAAGGTTTTGCATGCCGCGCGACATCTAGTTTTAACCGACTTCAACAGCCCAAGAGTTAGCTCTAGTAAGTTCATATGTGTGCGTCGAGTGTACGCATGTGTGCGTGAACGGAAATACTCACACACACATATACACTTTACCTGTACATGCATACATATTGATATATAATAATATGCCAATACCTGCTTAACGAATAAATTTAAAATAATAAAGGCAATTTCTGAGTTCTAATATATTTTATTCGAGGAATCACAGTCAATTACGAACATGAAACAGTTATTCAAGCAGTAGGTTACATCAGTTTGGTATCTTATTACGAGTTTGGTATAATATTACTGACTTACAATCGTCAATAACCAAATCAAGGTACACATGAGAAAACAGCAGGTCCAAGCGATCAGCGCACTCGTAGCACACGATAATAAACGATAAATAATAATTAAAGACAATTATGAATCCATTTTCAATGTAATGGTGACAGTCTGACAATGACGTGAATGACGGAAGTTTGGGCATAGACTATATTAAATAAAGTTTGGATGTTTTACGTTCCATTTCACGTAAAATGCTCGAACCGTAAATTCAATGTTCTTTTTTAATAATAAAGTATATGTAAATAGTAAGTGTTTTGAGCCGAAGCAATTGTATAACGAATATACTAATGTGGAAATGTAGTCTCAGTTACAATCAAACTACGTAAAATGGAATTTGCTTTAATGCCATACTTAGGCAGGCCTGTTTCCGCTTCCGCTTTGGACTGCCACCTGCAGACGTCGAAACAGAACTACGATAGGTCTCCTCAAACACGCCGCTATTTTGACGTATAAACGTCAAAATAGGCTTTATAAGGCACTGCAAACACCGTGCTGTGGAGTGCGGGTAGGGATAGAACGGTTTGGATATCTCTCCTGGTAAATTTATTAATTTTATTATAATAATTGTTTTTAGTGCCTCATTGTGGTAAGTTTATGTATTTTATTAGTTCAGCTATAGTTAATAGCCATATTTTCTTAGCCTGAGAGTTGTAAAGTGCTGTCCGAATGAGCCCGTTGGGCTGGCGCGATGGCGGGTAACCATGACCAGTTATTGGGGCCGGCCGGCGTTAACATTCAGCCAGCATCTAACTCACCTATTAGCCCTCCAATGGAAGACCAGAAGGCCACCATAAATCCAGATATCGTAGATTCAGATTATTCTCTAGTAAAATCGAAAGGCCAGAAAAGGCTCGCCTCCAATTCACCCCCGAAAGATTTGAATAAGAATAAATTATCTAAAACGAGTGATCCCACGCAGCCACCTCAGGCCGCACAGCCATCTCAGGCCGCGCAGCCACCTCAGTCCTCTCAGCCACCCCCGAGTAGGCAGTGCTACACCCACAAAGACTCTGGCCCCTTCGTGGTTCATGTCCAACTGAATAAAACCTCTCCGGGTGAAGGTACCTCCCTGAACCCAGTTAAATTTGGACAATATTTATGCTCGCACAACATAACCGGTTTAAAACAGGGTGGAGTAGCCAAAATAGGCAGAAATCGTATCAGCCTGGACTTTGTGAGTGCCAATGCGGCGAACAAATTTCTAGACTCTCATAAACTGGAGAATACGGAATATTTAGCATTCGTCCCATCTTTTAATAATAAAAAAAAAATAAAAAAAAAAAATGGTTTATTTTCAGATTTCTTAGATCCATAGCATTACAAAACACAAAACAAAAACACAAAACACTTATACAACTATATAACTATATTAGTAAAATTATAGCCACATGCATTAATTTAATTTAATTTTTTTTTTTAGGACGTGTAGGTCGGTGTATCGGCGGAGTATGTCCGAGTCCCACCTCTCTGCTATCATTTTCAGGATGCTATTTGAGCTTCCCCTCGTCTGCATCACCACAGACGCCGTCTTCTTCTTTTTAATGTCCAGAGGATGTGTATCATCCGCAGGGTACCAAAAGACTTGTCCAACGAAGAAATCGCGTCATGTGTCATGACTCCAGAAGGTTTTGGTAAAGTAACGAAAGCCAGGCGACTAAGCGTTAAAAAGAAAATCAACGATATTCAGGAATGGATCCCTATTGAGACGGTGGCTCTTACCATCGACGGGCAAAAGCTTCCTCAACGCGTCTTTCTATTTCATAACTCTTTCGTTACTGAAAAGTATAACTTCCCAGTAATTCAATGTTTTCAATGCTGCAGATTCGGCCATGTTAAGGCGAACTGCAGATCGCAACCGCGCTGCTCGAAATGCGGCCAATCCCACCCAACTAATGAGTGCTCATCACACAACGATGCTTCATGCTTGTTCTGCTCTGGGTCCCACCTTGCCACAGACAAGGCCTGCCCCGAATATGATCGTCAACATAGGATTAAATCGGCCATGACCGAAGAGGCCATTTCCTTCATGGAAGCCTCGCAACGATTCCCCTCAACCAGACGATCGTTCGCCGAAGTTTTAGGCCCGAAACCGCCTCCCTCAGTCACGTACAAAAAAACGGTAACTCTATCGAGAAAACCCCGATATATAGACGCCGAATAGCCGAGGGATATGACAGGAAAGCCCATCAAGCGATTCTTGATAGTTATCGCATCCCCCCCCCTAGGGACGGGTGCGCCCTCCCGGTGACGGGTTGGGGTACGGAACTAGGCCAGCCCGGTTCAACCCACGACGATATATCATACGCGTTCCCAGCCATCATCGAATCTCAATATAATACCACGCCTTCTGAGGAGGGCCTTGTAAATGACAGGGTGCTCGATTCTCTATTGTCCACTGTTGTAATGCTTCTCAGCATAGATAGAATACCGTCCAACGTTGCTTCCAAAATTCAAACACTCTGTGATATACTAAATAAACGACTCATCAATGTATACGGCGGTTCAATGGAATGCGCGTAGTGTCTCAAACAAAAAAGCTGAATTACTCTATCTCTCCAAAAAACATAATACCATCCTATTTGCATTAGCCGAAACGTGGTTAAAACCACAACAACAATTTAAATTGTCAGGTTACCACTCGATAAGAGACGACAGAGCAGATGGTTGGGATGGGTCTGCCCTAATTATTAAAAATAATATCCCCTTTTCTCATATACCACTCCCGGTCCACTCTACAGATATACTCGTTGCTGCTAGGGTTTTCAATGTGTCCTATGTTTCGGTGTACATCCCCCGTCCTTCGAGGAGAACTTTGTTTGAATTTCAGGCTATAATTAAAGATATTCCTAAGCCGATCGTTATTATGGGGGATCTCAATTGTCACCATGTGTGTTGGGGATCAGGATCATCGGACAGCAATGGCAGACTTATCCTAGAGTTGGCAGATAGATTTAACCTTTGCTGCCTAAATGATGGCAGGCCGACTAGGCGCACGGCCCCTGGTCAAAATTTGTCCGCGGTAGACTTATCTTTATGTTCCACCGAACTAGCCTCGGAGATATTATGGGATATCTCGCCACTGTCCCATAACAGTGACCATTTTCCGATATTTATTAATTTCCCTCGGAAATCGTTCTACCCTGGCTCTTTGCCTCCCTTGCAGAAATATCAGCTGAGAAAAGCAGATTGGGATAAATATTCTTCTTCTATGGATTCGGAAATCCGCACTCTTGCCCTGAACAGTAATCAAAATTTAAAAATAGCTCACGAGTCCTTTGTCGACGTCATCCACAAATCTGCGGAGGAATCCATCCCTCTTAAAAGGGTCAGTTCAAAGCATGCCCCATCCCAACCGTGGTGGGATTCAGAGTGTTCTAAGGCGGTGAAGGAGCGCAATGAGGCTGAAATGATTTACGCTAGTGATATGAGTCTGGATAACTTCATCTCTTTCAAAAAAGTAAGGGCAAAGTGCCGTAAAACCTTAGCGTCAAAAAAAGCTGAGGGTTGGAATACATTCTGTGAATCTATTTCACCCACTAATCCCCCCACTCTTGTGTGGAAGAATATTCGCAGGTTCCGCAGAGGAACAGCTCCCCCAACAGTTGCGAGTTCATCTTTTGCTTGGACGAATGATTTTATAAATAAATTGGCTCCTCCTACTGCCCCCAACTGCTACGACATCCCAGTCCCATACTCTCCTAATAATTCAGATCATTTCCTTGATAGAGAATTCTCTTTGGATGAACTTAAGATAGCCCTTGCAGCCACAAAAGACTCCCCTCCAGGACTGGATGGTATCGTTTACTCTTTTTTAAAGAAAGCTGGCCAATTGAGCCAGGAGTACTTTTTGGACCTTGTGAATAGAATCTTCGAATCTGGTGATATACCAGACTCATGGAAACACCAAATCATCCTACCA
Source organism: Epinotia brunnichana (assembly GCA_963854355.1). Classification (NCBI taxonomy): domain Eukaryota; kingdom Metazoa; phylum Arthropoda; class Insecta; order Lepidoptera; family Tortricidae; genus Epinotia; species Epinotia brunnichana. Next base: position 12,286,755 of record OY977957.1, read on the forward strand.
ATTCTAAAGCCGGGCAAAGACCCTGAGCTTGCCAATTCTTACCGTCCTATTGCTCTGTCATCCGTCTTATGTAAAGTAGTTGAGCACATGATTAAAAATAGACTAGAGTGGTATGTAGAAAGCTCAGGGTACATCTCGGAAACCCAATTCGGCTTCCGAAAGGGAAGAAGTGTAACGGATAGTCATGCGTTGTTATTTACAGAAGTCAGACTAGCATTCTTGCAAAAACAATCAGTAGTGGGGGTCTTCTTAGATATATCGTCAGCTTATGACAACGTCTTGATATCTGTGCTATGTGAAAAGTTGAGAAGTATTAGTGTTCCCCAGAAATTAACCCGTTTCGTAAATAACCTCTTGTCCGGTAGAAAGATCTCGTTAAGGGCCAATAATAATCAAGATCACACTAAACTCGTTTGGAAGGGCTTACCTCAGGGCTCAGTCTTGAGCCCCTTATTATATAGTATCTACACTTCTGATCTGGATCAGGGTATAAACCAACACTGTAAGGTTCTACAATTTGAATGAATGAATGAATGAATGAATGTTTCTTTATTTCAGGCAATAAACCCATTACTACATTACAATATATATGATACAAAGAAATAAAATAAAATAAAAATAAAATCCTTAACTAATACAAATACGTACAATTATTTGCGATTCGGGTGCCGATGCGCAGATAACCAATGCAGGAAGATTGCATTTCGGTACAAGTTGTTACTGACCGTCTCAATTAGCACATTATTAGAAATGCGTATTCTTTGCCAGAACGACGCTATTCGATTTCTAATAATGGCATAGAAATCGGGTACCCTGGCGTCAGCAAACATTGCCGATGCACTACAGAATCGAGGCTGTTTGGTGATAATACGTAATGCATCTCTACGTAACGTACTCTAAGGGTGCTGTAAGCCTTCCGTGTATATTTTGCCCACAGTTGACAGGTATAAAAACTTTGACAATATGATCTAAACAGGACAAGCTTAACATCCTTAGAGCACTTTGCTGATGACATAGCTCTATATTGCGTCCATCAAAACATCTGTTTAGCTGTCGGCTTTATCAACAGAGCTCTGAACTCTCTGGGGCTTTGGCTAGATTCTCATGGCTTAGATCTGTCTCCCTCTAAGTGCACGGCACTGGTTTTCACAAAAAGTCGATCACGCCCGTCCATTGACATCAAGTTTAGGTCTCATTCTATCCCTGTACATGATAAAACCAAATTCTTGGGTGTTATTTTGGACTCCAAATTATCCCCGTCTGAACATATAAATAGTGTCGTAGCAAAATGTGAAAAGAACCTTAACGTCATCCGAGCCCTATCCGGTGCATGGTGGGGAGCCCATCCCTACTCGCAAAAATTGGTTTATAACGCTCTAATCAGGTCTCATTTGGATTTTGGCTCCATATTGATTGAACCTTGTAATAAATCAGACCTCAAAAAACTGGATTCAATACAAAGCAAGGCTCTTAGAATAGTTACGGGATCCATGAAATCTTCTCCCATCAGAGCTCTCCAAGTGGAATGCGTTGATCCCCCCCTCACGGTCCGACGCCAATACCTGGCAGACAGATACTTGTTCCGGAGCGCTCAACTTGAGCACCACCCCATTTTTCCTAAGTTGAATATGCTGAGAGACCACGTTGAAGCCAACCGGACCGCTCCGGGCAAACCGATTCCAAATTTGCTGACTAGCCTAATCAGATTAAATAACATTGAGACTGAGTCTCCCTTAACAAGATTCCCTAAGATGCCTATATACTCAATCCCGTTTGATGCAATTACGTTCCAACCGAAATCAGTGAACATAGGAGTCGATAGGTCCTCTTCTTCAGCTAACAAAAAATTCCTAGCCTCGGTTGGTGAAAGGTGGCAAAATTGGGACCGTCTCTATACAGATGCCTCTAAGTTCAATGATGGGCCCATAGGATGTGCTTTCATTCACGATAACCTTAACTCAGTACACAAATTCCAATTGCCCAATATCTGCTCTATATATACTGGGGAATGCTTTGCTATTCTGAAGGCGGTTAAATATGTTAAAGAACACAAACTGGCAAACGCAGTAATTTTTTCAGACAGCCTTAGCTCTATCCAAGCCATTACAAACAACTCAATTAAAAACTGGGCCAAAACACCGTTGGTTTGCCTCATCAAGGAGGGTCTCCTATCCTGTCGACTTCTGAACTTGGAAGTAATCTTATCTTGGATCCCCAGCCACAAGGGTATACATGGAAATGAATTAGCGGATAAAGCTGCAAAGGAAGCAGCAGCAAACGGTGATAGAACTTTCTTTCAAAGTTTTAGCAAAGACTTGGACGCGATCTCATCGTTAAAACTATTTTCATCATGGTCGGCTTTATGGGCTACCGATAACAAGTTGCAGTTTTACGAACTGCAAAGAAATATTCCGGCTTCACCCTGGTTTTTTAAATTCAAATTTAAAAAAAGAGTAACTAGTTGCATCATACGCCTCAGGCTGGGACATTTGTGCTCCCCTGAATTTTTATTTAAAATCAAAGTCATAAATAGTGCGGAATGTTTGTGCGGGCATGATGTAGGTTCAATTGATCACATTTTTCTCGAGTGTCCTTCAACTCTTTTCTCTCTTTATGACCTACTAACAAAACTTAAAGTCCAACTCCCTACTAATGTTAAAACTCTCTTGGCTAGTTTTGAGCCCTAAGTCGCTAAGGCTTTGGCTTATTTTATAGATAAAAATAATATCAAATTATAACTATTTATGAATATATATAAGCACTCTTTTATCCACTTATTACCAATATTCAAATATGGTCGTTACGTACAATTAGTCCCCGGGGCAAAATTATTAGGTGCACTCCACGGAACCGTAAAGCCAAAACTTCCCCCACTTGACATTGGCAAAGTGCCTAAGCAGCAAAAAGCCACAACACGGAAAAAAAAAAAAAAAAAAAAAGATGTGACATTTATTTTATTTGTCAATGTCAATACTGTGTAGTGGTTATATTCTCTTTCTCTCATTTCTCATTTCCAGATTTCTTTCGGTTTCCAATTAAATTTCCAGTTTTTCTCGAACTTAATGAAAAAGTGACAAAACAAACTTTGCTGTTATCTTCTAAGAATGGCCGAAGAGAAAAAGAAAGCACTGTTTATTTGTCTTGGTAAGTGTTCACCGCAAAGTACTTCATGAACTTTTGAAAGTTGATAAAAACTAGATGAACTGATTTACTATACGTAGATCCAGATAACTACACAACTGGTGATATTGATGTCATGATGTGCCGTAATTCGCTCGCATTCACACTTTTTTTTTAATTAAAGGAAATATATGCCGTTCGCCGATAGCCGAAGGTGTGTTTCAGAAGACAGTCACTGACTTGAATCTCGGCGACAACTGGGAGATAGATAGCGCCGCTATTGGCAGCTGGCACGTCGGGAACTCACCTGACTGGCGTGCTTTGGAGACTATGAAAAATCATAATGTTCCATACAATAATCATGCTAGACAGGTAATTATTATTTTAAAGACTTACAAACAGCAAATTATCACAACAACTGGCAGAGACGCAGCTATAGTTAGCAACACATACCTGTCATTCTAATTATAGCTCTGGCTCTGTTGGTTGTTGTAGATTGTAGGGCTAAAGGGCTCTATTTACGTATTTTTAGGGTTCCATAATCAAAGAGTAAAACGGGCTTACTAACTAAGACTTCTGTCTGTCACCAGGCTGTATCTCACTGATACCGTGATAGTTCCAGTTGAAATTTTCTGTTGCCGCTATAACAACAAATACTAAAAACAGAATAAAATAAATATTTTTATAGACTCGCGCACGAAGGGTTCCGTACCATTGTACGGTACCCTTCGTGCGCGAGTCCGACTCGCACTTGGCCGGTTGTTTAAATACTGCATGAATAGAATAGTATACACATCCATGATGTTGAACCTCTGGTTGCCAGACTCAGTAAAGTTTACTGAGGCCCTTTAGAGCCGGCCATAATCATTAAATTATGCACACTGGGCAAGTCATGCATTTGGTGGTATTTTATATACCCTTTAGACCTTGCAAATGTAGTACCCCCACATACATAGCTGACCCTAGTAATGTTTCCAGTAGCTACATACCCTTTACCATAAATAATAGGGAACATTACTGCAATGTTCTGCCGCCAGAGTGCAGCACTAACATAATTAGTAAACAGTTTTTTTGACAACTTTGACAAGTCCTTCAAAGCTCTGGATCAAATAGGGAAGAAAATATTTCAATAAATAAAATGCATCAGTGCTGGGTAATTGACTAATTGGATGCAAGAATGAAGGGCATCATTCATTTCCTAAGGAAACGATGATACGAAAACTATGGGAAGCGGCAATACGTCGTAAAGCAAAAAATAGCCCTCATCCACCTTTAAATAGCTATAGGATGCCATTTTAATATCACAGTACAGGTATTTTACACACGAATGATAATATAACGGTTGTAGTTTAACGCGTTTTCATCAATTATTTATTATTGTTTGTTAGGTAAATAAATATGACATTGTACGTCATGGCGGTTTGTTTACGGGTTGTGTTAGTGTCGCCCCCTACGCAGAGCTTTGCGTAATGTTCCCTATTGGAAGAGATCCCTTAAAGGGATATGTTCGCCTTTGTTCCGACTTAACCTATTTTGTCTGTATTTTTACCAATGTCTTGTGTACAATAAAGTATTTACATACATACTAGAGATGCACGGAATATTCGGTATTCAATTATTCATATTCGGCATATTTTTGAATGAATTATTCCGTGCCTTGCAAAATCATTATACCTAAACATTATTATTGTTATTAAATTAAATTTACTGTCCATATTTCATTTTAAAAATAAACAATTTTTCCACTGTATCTGTCAGTTTTTAAACGGCTGATGCAGGCATTACGTTAAAACGAATAATTCGACCGAATATTCAATTTGCCAAAGCTGGACAGAATATTCGGCCGAATGTTCGTATTCAGTGAAACCCTTATTAGGCGCATCTCTAATACATACATACATACTATGAAGTGTGTCCATCTTGGCAGATTGTGAAGGAGGATTTCAACCACTATGACTACATATTCGGCATGGACGAGGCAAACATGAAGGACCTCAAGAGACTTTCCCCGAAGAATGGTAAAGCCAAGCTGCTGATGTTTGGTGATTACGATCATCAAGGTGACAGGATCATCAGGGATCCTTATTATGTAAGTTTATTTATTTATTTATCAGGCAGGCAGTTGAAACAACTGATGATGCCTGTATCCAATTAACTTTAAGGGGCTCCTAGCCCCCCCAATGACCTTCAATCTGTAACTGTCCGTTTTTTAGGGTTCCATACTCAAAGATTAAAATGGGACCCTATTACTAAGACTTCGCTGTCCGTCCGTCCGTCCGTCTGTCTGTCACCAGGCTGTATCTCACTGATACCGTGATAGTTCCAGTTGAAATTTTCACAGATGTGTAAGCCTTATGGTAGCGTATACATACGTATATACCAGCCTTTATGCTGATTGTATCAGGTGATGTGTACCCGGCGGTATATTGACAGATTTAAGTATCTATGGCAGTCGGCATGTATTAAAAAAGTTGAGAAACATAGCGGGGAGATGGTTCGGTGGTAAAAGGGGATTGCTATTTTGTATTTCAATTGTTTTGGTCAATAAACCAGTTTATTCAATAAAAGAGGGTTTTAATTCTTGAAATAGTTGGGACGGACTCTACATTTCAGAAGTGGGGATTCAAAATCTACGCGCATTACGCTCGGAAAAGACGAAAATATATGTAATATTGTTTGGAAGAAACGTACCGGTGAAAGCAATGGGTAAAAACAAAGAAAGGAGATCACGATCACGTAAAAGAAAACATACTGATCGAAGCAACAAAAGTCGGTCAAAATTAATGTTCAAACGGACGAGACGAGGTAGTTCGAGTAGACGCAGTATACGTACACGTACGCCGAGTTTAGACAAGCATTCTACAAGAAATGGTCGCTGTGATCGTAGTGTACATTCATATCGATTTGACGACTATGATGAACCGAATCTTCGTGACGGACGGAAAAGTAGATCGCGTGAACGTCGCCGGCATCATTCTCGGCCTCACGAAAGAAGCCGAAGCCATCGCCGTCAGCCGTCAACGCGTGATGGTGGACGGAATAGCAGGTCACGGGAGCGGCGGCAGCGGCACTCGAGACATAGCAGTGGCCGGAGGCATCACATTGGTGGAACAAGGAGTAGGTCGAAAGATAGATACAGTGTGGCATCGCAGCAAGGCCATGTAAGTAATTTGGACACTGAATCAGGTAATAATGTTGTAAAATTGTTGTCCGATTTAGTTAAGTCGTTAGTAAATAAGCGGCCAGAAGGGAATAAGTTCCCGGTCCTGGGTAATGTTATACCTGAATTTGATCCAATGGTAAAGGGCCAAACAATACACATTTGGCTGAAAAAGGTTGAAGAATGTGCAAAATTGTATAAATGGGAGGACGATCAAATAATACACTATGCTTTGCCAAAGTTGGCTGGCGTTGCTCGCACCTGGTATCAGGCTCTTCCCACTATGTCGTTTTCGTGGCCCGAGTGGAAGAATAAACTTACTGATTCATTTCCAAGTAGTGATGATTATGCTGAACTTTTAACCGAAATGTTGTCCAAGAGAGTAAGATATAATGAATCGTTAGAGTTATATTACTATGAGAAAATTAATTTGCTGCATCGATGTGAAATAACAGGTAAACGCGCCGTTGATTGTTTGTTGTACGGGATAGAAGACCGTTCTTTAAGGCTCGGGGCAAAAGCCCTTAAGTGCCAAGAACCTGAACAGGTCCTAGAATATTTTCAATCTATAAGGCAACAGTCACGTGATCAATTTAGGAATAATCAGGACAAAAAGTTTAATGCCCCAAGCACCAATCCGCAAGCGACCCATAAAATAACCAAGCCACAAACCGGTGCAACTACATCCCCAATTTGCTACAATTGTAATGAACCTGGCCACTACAGTTTTAAGTGTACGAAGAAAATACTAAAATGTACAATTTGTCATCGCTTAGGACATACAAATAGTAACTGTGATAAACAAAGTAATGGTCCCACTAACAAAAATAGTACCAGTGTAACCGAAAAAAATGTGATGCAGTTGAATTCGGGTAGTATTGACGATAATAAATATAGGATAGATTTAAAAATAAATGGAAGTTTGATCAATGGGTACGTGGATTTAGGAAGCCAATGTACACTTTTACGTTTTGGCGAGGCATTGAAATTGGGTCTTACGTGGGTAACCAATAATTTACCTTCTTTACGAGGTATTGGAGGTAATATCGTATTACCGATTGGATTAGTTAACGTCGTCATTGAAATACAAGGAATTTCAGAGCAAGTAGAGGTGCTTATAGTAGAGGATAGTGTTATTAAGTATCCTATTCTGATCGGACACACTTTTACGGAAAAACCGGGAATAATTATTACTAAAACATGGGAGTCATTAGTTTTCGAACATGATTATCAAACTAAACTAAACTTAACTTTACAAACGGACACCGTGGTTCATCCACACGACACAATCGTGGCACCAATTAAATGCGATTTGCAGTATTCTGGTATGGCTTATGTGCACGGCACATTACGCGGTTTACCGGACAGTCAATTCTATTTGATGGCGGGTGAATATAGTATTAAGGAGGGACGTGGCGTGTTAATATTAATTAATGTTTCACACAATACTATTCGTTTAGAAGCCGGGTCATTGATTACTCGCGCTTTACGTACCAACAATACATTGGATGTTAACGTATTAAATCTGGATGACTCTGATACAGATAATAGTTTTAATTATGGACAGCAATTAACGGAAAATGAACTGAGTCGGCTTAAAACATTATTGAAAACGTACGAATCATGTTTCTCAAATAACTTAAAAGATCTCGGCCTCACTAATGTGACTCAGATGGAAATAGAATTGACGGACGATAAGCCCGTTGTATACCGTCCCTATAGGCTTTCATATGTAGAAAGGGAACGCGTTCGATCAATGGTACAGGAAATGCTCGATGCGGATATTATCAGCGAATCAATTTCTCCTTACGCAAGTCCTATTCTCCTTGTCAAGAAAAAAACGGGTGAACAGAGGCTTTGCGTGGACTACCGCGCGCTAAATCGAAAAACAAAAAAAGAGCATTATCCTTTACCACTGATCGACGATCAGCTTGACATGTTGGCAGGCCATTCAATTTTTATTACGCTGGACTTAGCTTCCGGCTATTATCAGATACCCATTGCAGAGAAATCTCAGGAAAAAAGTTCGTTTGTCACCCCTGATGGTCAATATCAATTTAAACGCATGCCTTTTGGCTTAGCAAACGCTCCATCAGTGTTCCAACGCACTATGAACAAAATACTTACCGAGGCAAAGCTTAAGTATGCGCTAGTGTACATGGATGACGTGTTGATTCCAGCTCACACTTTCGATGAGGGTCTATGTCGCTTAGAAGAAGTTCTTGGCCTTATGCGAGACGCTGGGTTGACCCTTAAGCTCAAGAAGTGTCATTTCTTTTACACAGAAATTGATTTTCTTGGATTTCGAGTGAATAGCGAAGGTATTCGCCCTGGCTTAAAGAAAACTGAGGCAATATCAAAGTTTCCAAAACCAGAAAACGTACACGATTTGAGACGTTTCCTAGGTTTAACAAGCTTTTTCAGACGTTTTGTGAAAGGTTTTGCGCTTATAGCTCGTTCGCTTACTGACCTTCTAAAGTCCAATTTTGAATGGAGGTGGGAGGAAGAGCATATGAGAGCGTTTGAAACGTTAAAAGAAAAATTAATTGAACGCCCGATTCTTGCTCTATACGATGCCCGATTAGAGACAGAGCTTCATACAGACGCGTCAAAATATGGGGTAGCAGGTATTTTGATGCAATGTCAAACAGATGGTTTGATTAGGCCCGTGGCGTATTACAGTCGGAAAACAACACCATACGAACAGAAGATGCACTCGTTCGAACTTGAAACTTTAGCCGTGATATCATCATTGAGCAAGTTCCGTGTATACCTTTTAGGTATTTTTTTCAAAATAGTTACTGACTGTAATGCGCTGCGAACCACTCTCACCAAGAGAGATCTTATACCACGTATATCCAGGTGGTGGGTGCAGTTCCAGGAATACGACTGTGAGATCGAGTACCGACCTGGTACTCAGATGGCGCATGTGGATGCTCTCAGTCGTGCCCCTGTGACTGAACCTAGTCCAGACGATGATTCACACGTAATCGACATTTTGCAAGTTGATGTAAAGGACTGGATATCGACAGTTCAAAGTAATGATAACGAAATAATTAGGATCAAAGAGATATTACAGGATAAAAATACAAAACTTGCTGCTGATGTGCACAAAAACTATCAGCTGAAAGGCAATTACGTGTACAAGATTGTTGAAGACGGAATACGTTGGGTAGTTCCAAAATCGGTAAGGTGGCAGGTCCTGCGCATGAATCACGATGATGTGGGACATTTTGGATATGACAAAACGCTGAGTAGGATTCGAGGTCTATTTTGGTTTCCCAAAATGCGACGTTTTGTTAAAAAGTACGTAGAGGCATGTCTTCAATGTGCACATCATAAGAGACCCGGTGGTTGTAAAGAAGGTATGCTCCATCCAATACCAAAGTTGGAGATACCATTCCACACACTACACGCAGACCATTTAGGACCATTCGTTCGTTCCAGGAGAGGCAACACTTACATATTAGTAATAATAGACGCATTCACAAAATTTGTTAGTATTAAAGCAGTTAGAGATACAAAAACTGCAACAGCTATTCGAGCATTTAAAGAACATTTTAGTTACTTTGGCGCACCCACACGACTGATCACTGATCGAGGATCATGTTTCACGAGTGCGAAATTTAAATCTTTTGTTGAAAACTTAGGTATCAAGCATATACTAAATGCAGTCGCAACACCTAGAGCGAATGGACAGGTGGAACGATATAACCGAACTATCACGGAGGCATTGAGCACTAAATGCCATGGCCAAAGTGATAGCTCTTGGGACGAACATGTAGGTAGCGTACAATTGGGTATGAATACTACTTTGAACAAAGCAACTGGCAAAAGCCCTTCAGAGCTCTTGTTCGGGTTTAAGTTGGTGACCTTATCGGAAAATATATTAGGAAACGTAATTAGCGAAACGATTGAACCACTGACTGACGATCATCTGAAGACCTTGAGATCAGCAGCCAGTGAATCAATACAAAGACAACAAAAGGCATCAAAAATAACTTTCGATAAGCACAGGAAACCTGGGCCTAAATATAACGTAGGCGATCTAGTAAGAATTGAAAGAAATATATTTGATAAAGATCTTGTCGGAAAATCTAAAAAGCTGGCTCCTAAATTTCACGGACCCTACCGTATAGTGAAAATCTTGCCTAACGACAGGTTTGTTATCGAGGATACTCCTCTAGTAAGAAAGGGGAACAAGCGATATGAGAATATCGTAGCTTTGGACAAGATCCATCCTTGGTTAAATTTTAAAAATTTAGATAGCGAGGGTAGCGAAAACGACCTTAGTGATGGTGCAGTATTGACTGATGACGATAATGATAAGTAGATTCAGTTATTGGGTAATAGCTAATAGATAAACTGTATTATTGAAATATATTACAATTTAACATATGCAGAGAAGTTGATTGTTATATTTATATTATATTGTTATATTAAAATGAACATTTTTGCGCTGTGATGATAAAAAAACAAAGTGCCTTAACGAACTGTGTTATTGTAAGAGATGGGTGTAGGCTGTGAGCAATCAGTGTGGCGTGCGCTGCACACATGGGCGTAGATCATAGCAGACTGCAGAGTGTAGGTTATGAGCGTTCTGTGTAGCGTACGGCACATAGATGGTTGCAGATCACAGCAGACTGCACTGTCATAGTAGACACGTAAGTGATAATGAATGTAGGCTATGAGCGGTCAGTGTAGCGTGCTCTACATAGATGACCGCTGATCATAGCTGACTGCAGAGTGCAGGCTTTGAGCGATCAATGTAGTGTGCGCCGCATAGATGGTCGCAGATCATAGCAGACTGCTTCATAATATTAAATTGATGAAAATGATTGACTAGTATTGGTAAGAGTATGTAAAAACAGTGAGCTTTCATATTAGTGTAGTGTACACTATACAGATGATGGCAGATCATGGCAACATCATTTCATTAGATTTACTTTTGTTACAATTCGAGCTATCAGTGCGAAGTGATGTGCCGCATAGATGGTCGCAGATCGAAATAAATTAGAGTACAGAGATGTTTTTGTGTACTATTATTGACTGGTCTCAACATAGTTATACTCAGGACATAATCTCAATGTTTAATAGTTTAGTTTATGGCATGTTATGTCATGAGTAATTAATATGCATAAGTGTTGTACTTGTTCTGATACAGTCGTAGAAAACTGTTTGATTAATACGTGGCCAAAGACAGAAGCTTAGATATAGCTTACTTAATTGTTAAGTTTGTTTACCTTTGTAGTTTATAGTCTGTAAAGTTTTTAATTATTAATGAGTTGAATATAAGTACTCGAAGTGAGAGGACTCACTTATGGAAAAGGATGGCCGAGTTGTAAGCCTTATGGTAGCGTATACATACGTATATACCAGCCTTTATGCTGATTGTATCAGGTGATGTGTACCCGGCGGTATATTGACAGATTTAAGTATCTATGGCAGTCGGCATGTATTAAAAAAGTTGAGAAACATAGCGGGGAGATGGTTCGGTGGTAAAAGGGGATTGCTATTTTGTATTTCAATTGTTTTGGTCAATAAACCAGTTTATTCAATAAAAGAGGGTTTTAATTCTTGAAATAGTTGGGACGGACTCTACAGATGATGTATTTATGTTGCCGCTATAACAAAAAATAATATAAACAGAATAAAATAAATATTTTTATTGATAATGGTACGGAACCCTTCGTGCGCGAGTCCGACTCCCGCTTGGGCGGTTTTTCGTGTTTTCTATGGCTTATCATATTAACAACAACGAGGTTTACGGATATAGTATTACATATTTACTTCAAAACTTACCGTTTTCGAGATATATGTCACCAAAACCAGTTTTTTGAACGTAACTTTTGTGAAAACGAGTTAAAAATAATAATCTCTCCTGCACGGATATCACAAGACGGCCGCGACATACTCTCGAGCTCTCTCGCACTATCCGTCTCTTTCTAAGTGGTCTAATAAGAGAGAGACAGATAGTGCGACATAGCTCGAGGGTATGTCGCGGCCGTCTTGTGATAGCCGTGCTGGGTTGTTAGAGACGCGAGACGTCAATAAGGAACATTTATATGCAGATTTCAGGAATAAAAATGCATAAAGAAAATACTTATTTTCTAGTATCAAAACTATAATTCCTACTACAAAAAGACCAGCCCAAAACTTTTTGAATTTCCCGCCAAAACTTTGGGTAAAATTTGGTTAGCCAGACTCTAGCTAGTGTTATTTAGTGTATTTAGGTGTTCGAGCCTTCGCTTAAGCCACTTGAAAAAACTCAGAAGGTACTTACCTAATAGTTGCACCGAGCTAGCATTCTGCGAACCCAGCCTGCGGCGCTACCACGTACTTCGTATATCTCCGTCTCTGTCGCTCGAGTACCATAAACCGTAAGTGCGATAGAGACGGAGATACACGAAGTTCGAGATTCGAAGTTCGTGGTTATAGCTCTGAGGAGGCGAGCGCTGTGTCCACCGTTACGATGCCGAATCTCCAGTTAGTCCTAATCGACCTTATCTTAGAGACAAAAACAGGAAGAGGATGAAAAAAAATATGATGGGACAACAATAACTAAAAATCTCGGAAAGTCAAGTCTGGGCAGCAAAAGAAAAGGTGTGATGGAAGGCGTTGGAGGAGCCATTTGGCATTAACTATGGCTTAAAAATTCTTAACCAATCCGCGTTTTTGATTGCATTTAATGCTTTAATTGGTCTGAAAAATAACACAGTAAAGTGTAAAATAGGTGTATTCCCATTAGATATATTCTGTTACATCTGAAAGGATAAATATGCAGAAATTGCTCCAAAGATTCAATGTCACTATTAAAACTGAGCAGTATGGTCACCGAGTAAGGTTTACATTTGCTTGACAGTTTTATATATATATTTCCTTGTTATTTTTCCAGGATAGCGATGCTAAGGGCTTCGAGAAATGTTACCAGCAGTCAGTGAGGTGTTCCGCAGGATTTTTGGAGCATTTGGAAAAGGAAGGATAAACAGGCATGCATTCCGTGCAATAGCGAATTAAGAGGCATTTATTTACAATTTGGGTCAATCAACTATTTCTTGTTTCTCGTTGCCATGGTTACGTCTCCTGGGTCACTCTGTAAAGCTTTTATTTTACGGGGTTTAAATCCATTAAACACGTGTTTTTGTTATATTGGTAAACCCATTCCATGGTGGTGCATCTCCTTAGCATGATAGGATTCCAGTTTATAGTTTTTTTTCTAAGAAAGTCTGTTACTGTTGTCTCTTGGCTTACCGGGACAGAATAACAACAAGAAAAAGTTGATTGACCCATTTAGATTGTATAATAAATGAGTATATTTACCTAGTAAATTATTTTTATGGTTCAAATATACTGTTTTGTTGTAATTTTGTTTTGCTTTATCTCCTCTCTTGATTTAACTATTCTCGATTCTCACACATTATTCTTACTAAACTTAATCGCGTATTATTTATTTACCTTTTTGAGGCTTCCCGACGTTTCGGATGTCACAACATCCTTTGGTCACAGGACGACTGGCTTAAGAGCAATGCCTAGCCACTTTCGAAATCTCAAATTTTTGACGCAATCTTTCTGTCGCGCTGTTGTGGGCGGCGGGAGCTATATCTATGCGATAAGGGCTCTTACAGACGAGCGACAGCAGCTAGCGACCGCCCGCGACAGCAATCGGCGACGGCTTACTTTTATCTTAAATAAGGAATGAAATACGGAATAATTATTCCCCAAATGGGGTTATTCCAACTAACATTTTATTTAAATAAAAGATAACTTTGTGGTTGTGGTATCGTCGGTCAAATTTTGTAAGGTTTCTTCACGCAATGGATTTTATGACATGTTTGGGTTCATTTGGTTTGTTTTGATGAGTTCTACGAGGGTCAAACTGAAAGTTCTTAGAAAATCAAAAACTGAGCAATCAAGCAACTTATTACTTTTATTATATCTTTTCAAAATAGCCTCCCTTCACATCAATACATCGCTGCATTCGATAGAACCACTGCGAAAAGCACTTTGCCCACTCGTCCTTAGGGGTCTCTTCGACGGCCTTTTGAAACGCAGCCACTGCTTCGTCGGCGTCCATAAAACGTTTTCCTCGAAGTTTTTCTTTAATTTTTGGGAATAAATAAAAATCACAAGGTGCAAGGTCGGGGCTATAAGGTGGGTGACCCAGTAATTCCACGTTTGCCGTCGCCAAATAGTCGATCGTTTGCTTGGCGGTGTGCGATGAGGCGTTGTCGTGGTGAAGCAGGATCCTACTGCGAGGCCGTTTTTCTCGAACTTTTTCCAAGACAAGTGGTAAACAATTGTTAGTGTACCACTTCGCAGTAACTGTTTTTTGATCCTCTAAAATAATTGTTGCGTAATGACCAGTCCTTCCGAAGAACGAGGCCACCATCTTTTTTCCCACACTTCGACCTCTCTTCACTTTAGTAGGCAACTCCTCGGAAGGAAACACCCACTCAGCAGACTGTCTTTTAGTTTCAGGATCATAACAGTAAATCCAGCTTTCGTCACCCGTAACTACGTCGAACACAGCATTTGAGTCACCTCCGTTGAATCTTTGACCCATTTCACGGCACCAATCAACACGACGGACTTTTAGGGCTTCTGTCAAATTATGAGGTATCCACCGGGCACAAAGCTTCCTCACCGCTAAATGTTCATGGAGGATTTTGTGGACTTGACTCATACCAATGGCTAAGCTTGTACGAATCTGCTGATAGGTTACTCTTTTGTCAGTCTCTATCATACGCCGCACAACACTGATGTTATCTTCAGTAGTCGCCGTAGAAGGCCGGCCCTCACGCAGATCATCAGTGAGATCAGTGCGGCCACGTTTAAATTCATTAAACCAGTTGTAAATAGTAGCACGAGATGGGGCTTCATCGTGAAAGGCCAATCGAAGTCTATCATAACTTTCTTGTTGACTTAAATTACATCGAAAGTCGTAAAAAATCATTGCTCGAAAATTTTCTCGCGTTAAATTCATGCTCACGTAGTACACACAATTTTCAATTTGCCGCCAAATCGTAAAACAAATGACAATCGAGTGGAATTCGTACACAAAAATATTAAGAAAGAGTTCCATTTTCAAATTTTGAACTTATTTTTTAATTATATTTATTACAAGTGGCCAGTTCTAAAGACTTTCAGTGTCGCCCTCGTATACGTTATACTTGGTGACGATGGTCTGATGATGGAGTCAGGAGGTGGGTAGTGGAACTCCTCAACGGCTACTTGTATACCCCTCGAGTTTGGGTTCGTTTGGTTTGTTTTGACGAGTTCTATACATTATACTTGGTGACGATAGTCTGATGATGGAGTCAGGAAGTGGGTAGTGGAACTCCTCAACGGCTACTTGTATACCCCTCAAGTTTGGGTTCGTTTGGTTTGTTTTGACGAGTTCTATACATAATACTTGGTGACGATGGTCTGATGATGGAGTCAGGAAGTGGGTAGTGGAACTCCTCAACGGCTACTTGTATACCCCTCGAGTTTGGGTTCGTTTGGTTTGTTTTGATGAGTTCTATACATTATACTTGGTGACGATGGTCTGATGATGGAGTCAGGAAGTGGGTAGTGGAACTCCTCAATGGCTACTTGTATACCCCTCGAGTTTGGGTTCATTTGGTTTGTTTTGATGAGTTCTATACATTATACTTAGTGACGATGGTCTGATGATGGAGTCAGGAGGTGGGTAGTGGAACTCCTCAACGGCAACTTGTATACCCCTCAAGTTTGGGTTCGTTTGGTTTGTTTTGTCGAGTTCTACACTTTATACTTGGTGATGATGGTCTGATGATGGAGTCAGGAGGTGGATAGTGGAACTCCTCAACGGTTAATTGTATACCCCTCGAGTTTGGGTTCGTTTGGTTTGTTTTGTCGAGTTCTACACTTTATACTTGGTGATGATGGTCTGATGATGGAGTCAGGAGGTGGATAGTGGAACTCCTCAACGGTTAATTGTATACCCCTCGAGTTTGGGTTTGTTTGGTTTGTTTTGTCGAGTTCTGCACTTTATACTTGGTGATGATGGTCTGATGATGGAGTCAGGAGGTGGATAGTGGAACTCCTCAACGGTTAATTGTATACCCCTATAGTTTGGGTTCGTTTGATTTGTTTTGTCGAGTTCTACACTTTATACTTGGTGATGATAGTCTGATGATGGAGTCAGGAGGTGGATAGTGGAACTCCTCAACGGTAAATTGTATACCCCTCGAGTTTGGGTTCGTTTGGTTTGTTTTGTCGAGTTCTACACTTTATACTTGGTGACGATGGTCTGATGATGGAGTCAGGAGTTTGATAGTGGAACTCCTCAACGGTTAATTGTATACCCCTCGAGTTTAGGTTCGTTTGGTTTGTTTTGACGAGTTCTATACATTATACTTGGTGACGATGGTCTGATGATGGAGTCAGGAAGTGGGTAGTGGAATTCCTCAATGGCTACTTGTATACCCCTCGAGTTTGGGTTCATTTGGTTTGTTTTGATGAGTTCTATACATTATACTTGGTGACGATGGTCTGATGATGGAGTCAGGAAGTGGGTAGTGGAACTCCTCAACGGCTACTTGTATACCCCTCGAGTTTGGGTTCATTTGGTTTGTTTTGATGAGTTCTATACATTATACTTGGTGACGATGGTCTGATGATGGAGTCAGGAAGTGGGTAGTGGAACTCCTCAACGGCTACTTGTATACCCCTCGAGTTTGGGTTCATTTGGTTTGTTTTGACGAGTTCTATACATAATACTTGGTGACGATGGTCTGATGATGGAGTCAGGAAGTGGGTAGTGGAACTCCTCAACGGCTACTTGTATACCCCTCGAGTTTGGGTTCGTTTGGTTTGTTTTGACGAGTTCTATACATTATACTTGGTGACGATGGTCTGATGATGGAGTCAGGAAGTGGGTAGTGGAACTCCTCAACGCTTAATGGTATACAATTAACCGTTGAGGAGTTCCACTATCCACCTCCTGACTCCATCATCAGACCATCATCACCAAGTATAAAGTGTAGAACTCGACAAAACGAACCAAACGAACCCAAACTCGAGGGGTATACAATTAACCGTTGAGGAGTTCCACTATCCACCTCCTGACTCCATCATCAGACCATCATCACCAAGTATAAAGTGTAGAACTCGACAAAACAAACCAAACGAACCCAAACTCGAGGGGTATACAATTAACCGTTGAGGAGTTCCACTATCCACCTCCTGACTCCATCATCAGACCATCATCACCAAGTATAAAGTGTAGAACTCGACAAAACAAACCAAACGAACCGAAACTCGAGGGGTATACAATTAACCGTTGAGGAGTTCCACTATCCACCTCCTGACTCCATCATCAGACCATCATCACCAAGTATAAAGTGTAGAACTCGACAAAACAAACCAAACGAACCCAAACTCGAGGGGTATACAATTAACCGTTGAGGAGTTCCACTATTCACCTCCTGACTCCATCATCAGACCATCGTCACCAAGTATAAAGTGTAGAACTCGACAAAACAAACCAAACGAACCCAAACTCGAGGGGTATACAATTAACCGTTGAGGAGTTCCACTATCCACCTCCTGACTCCATCATCAGACCATCATCACAAAGTATAAAGTGAAGAACTCGACAAAACAAACCAAACGAACCCAAACTCGAGGGGTATACAATTAACCGTTGAGGAGTTCCACTATCCACCTCCTGAGTCCATCATCAGACCATCGTCACCAAGTATAAAGTGTAGAACTCGACAAAACAAACCAAACGAACCCAAACTCGAGGGATATACAATTAACCGTTGAGGAGTTCCACTATCCACCTCCTGACTCCATCATCAGACCATCATCACCAAGTATAAAGTGTAGAACTCGACAAAACGAACCAAACGAACCCAAACTCGAGGGGTATACAATTAACAGTTGAGGAGTTCCACTATCCACCTCCTGACTCCATCATCAGACCATCATCACCAAGTATAAAGTGTAGAACTCGACAAAACAAACCAAACGAACCCAAACTCGAGGGGTATACAATTAACCGTTGAGGAGTTCCACTATCCACCTCCTGACTCCATCATCAGACCATCATCACCAAGTATAAAGTGTAGAACTCGACAAAACAAACCAAACGAACCCAAACTCGAGGGGTATACAATTAACCGTTGAGGAGTTCCACTATCCACCTCCTGACTCCATCATCAGACCATCATCACCAAGTATAAAGTGTAGAACTCGACAAAACAAACCAAACGAACCCAAACTCGAGGGGTATACAATTAACCGTTGAGGAGTTCCACTATCCACCTCCTGACTCCATCATCAGACCATCATCACCAAGTATAAAGTGTAGAACTCGACAAAACAAACCAAACGAACCGAAACTCGAGGGGTATACAATTAACCGTTGAGGAGTTCCACTATCCACCTCCTGACTCCATCATCAGACCATCATCACCAAGTATAAAGTGTAGAACTCGACAAAACAAACCAAACGAACCCAAACTCGAGGGGTATACAATTAACCGTTGAGGAGTTCCACTATTCACCTCCTGACTCCATCATCAGACCATCGTCACCAAGTATAAAGTGTAGAACTCGACAAAACAAACCAAACGAACCCAAACTCGAGGGGTATACAATTAACCGTTGAGGAGTTCCACTATCCACCTCCTGACTCCATCATCAGACCATCATCACCAAGTATAAAGTGAAGAACTCGACAAAACAAACCAAACGAACCCAAACTCGAGGGGTATACAATTAACCGTTGAGGAGTTCCACTATCCACCTCCTGAGTCCATCATCAGACCATCGTCACCAAGTATAAAGTGTAGAACTCGACAAAACAAACCAAACGAACCCAAACTCGAGGGATATACAATTAACCGTTGAGGAGTTCCACTATCCACCTCCTGACTCCATCATCAGACCATCATCACCAAGTATAAAGTGTAGAACTCGACAAAACGAACCAAACGAACCCAAACTCGAGGGGTATACAATTAACCGTTGAGGAGTTCCACTATCCGCCTCCTGACTCCATCATCAGACCATCATCACCAAGTATAAAGTGTAGAACTCGACAAAACAAACCAAACGAACCCAAACTCGAGGGGTATACAATTAACCGTTGAGGAGTTCCACTATCCACCTCCTGACTCCATCATCAGACCATCATCACCAAGTATAAAGTGTAGAACTCGACAAAACAAACCAAACGAACCCAAACTCGAGGGGTAGACAATTAACCGTTGAGGAGTTCCACTATCCACCTCCTGACTCCATCATCAGACCATCGTCACCAAGTGTTATGTTCTATACATCAACCGAGTGCCTCTATACCGATACCAAATGCGCTGTGTTTACCCCCAAGGGCCCCGAGTATCCGAATCCGAACCGAACTACATTCGTATTCATGGAATATTATTTCAAATAAAAAATCAGGATTAGTTGTATTTGAATAAGAATAAGTTATCTTCATTTTATTCTTATTCCCAAGAATTATTCCCGACGAAACTTATTTGGAATAACTTTGACGGGGATAAAATCAACGTGAATTATTCCCGCGTTATTCTTATTCTATTCATGATTTTATTCTTGAATGCCCAACTGTCTGAAACCCTTTTTTAACTTATCATGCATGAGTATCATACCACGTCTCATCGAGGTAAATAATGTGTTTTCCTTCTGCTCGTTTGCTCTGAATTTCGTTTATATACTTATCTCGTTACTGTAACAATCTGGGAGACTGCATTATCAATCTTCTATCGTCGAGTCTGCCGTATGTGAAACCAAGTTTCTTCAGTAAACTCCACAGAGTAGTCCTACAATATTCAAAACCCAGGTCACATGAAGTCACTTTTTTGTAGATATCAGTTATTGTTGGCACGCAATTGTTTGCATAAAAGTCATGAACAATTCTGACTATGCTATCCATCACGAAATTATAAATTTTTTTGAACGCCACTTTAACTTTTTTTCGAGGTGTATTTACTGGACCATTTGAAATAATTCTTTGTATCGTTCTGCCTGGTACTTTTGTTAGACGGGAAGTTTCTTTAACGGCTCCCTTCTCACTCACAATTCCAATTAAATTGAAATAAACGTTCAAAATTATTATTTGAGCATCATGACTTAGATGCTTTTTAAACACATTCGAATTATCTGCATTATTTTCAGGTGGCACAGGGGTAGGTGATTTCACCCAAGGACGATACATATCGAAAATGTACTGACCAATTCGAAGTTCAAACAACAACTGAACTGTGCTAATTTTGCTAAACGGAAAGGTAACAGGAAAAGTATCAAGATCTTTTGAAGCACCGCCAGCCGCACGTGTTTAGCAAGTGTTTACAAAAAATTGGGCTCGCCGCGACTTAAGCCTATTGTTATTGCTAATGACGGTCTCAAGTGGCGTGATTCCACTTGAGACCGTCATTAGCAATAACAATAGGCTTAAGTCGCGGCGGGCCCAATTTTTATCGTATATTGAACGCACTATAACAAAATCCGATCACATGTGCATGCAATTTCTCAGTACAACTCGTTTGAGCAGCGCAACATGGCTCCAGACGATAGCAATTAGGCCGCGTCCGCTGCGCCATGTTTTCGTGGTTTTTAAACGTTGAACATGTTTTGCCAATCAAAACAATACCCTATTTGTTTGCCGAAACTGACGGAAAACATGTTAGATGTTTAAAAACATGGAAAACATTGGTGCAGCGGACCCGGCTTCTGACAAATCATTACAGATAATTGTTCCTAAAAAAAGGCTGATTCTGTGTTAATTGTGATCTCAATAAATGATAATATTACATTGAATAGTGGTTATTTCTCTCATTGTACGAAGGTACCCCACTATGTACGAAAGCTCCCTACGCTATGTACGAACCTACCCCACGTGTGGGGTAAGTTCGTACGTTTTTCTCATTTTAGTAAAGTTGTCGTAGCATCGCCATGCTTTCTTATATCGAAACAACACATCATTCATATTAAAGGCTGATAAATGCGGTATGTGACAGCATTCAAGTTATTTTTAAATAATGGATAGTTTTTGTTTTATGTGGCTTAAAGTAAAAAGTGTACGAATCCTACCCACTCTCCCCTAATTTGCCCGCGGCGAAGAGGTGCCACGTTGATGCCGCTTGGCTCGCTTTACTGCGAGTGTTTTAAACCACGCTTCATCATGAACTTTACGGCCATCGAACACCAGTTTGCGCAATTTGTCTCTGTCCGCGGCAAGGTCCTCCCACTTGTGAACCGGGATGTTGAATGCGTGCATATCTCGCTTGGCACAGTCCTTATGCCGCAGCGTCTTCTTTTGGCATCAGCAACGGCCCCAAGCAGAACATGCCGAAAAAATTCACCAATCTGTACACATATCTTTGCGGGTCGCAATGAATTCTTCTCGAACTAAGAAATCTCGCGCTTGTAGGTTTTATCCGTTTGTTAGTCGTATAGGTACCTCGAAATCAAAAAATCCTTGTAGCTTTTCACCTATTCGCGTTTCGCCGCGATCTCAAAATTTCTGAACAGATGTTTTTCCTTGTAGTATGATCTTTGGTCGCCAATTACAATGGTGTATAAAATTCATAGTATATTTACTTTCCTGCCTTTCTTCACTGTAGTCGATTCTTCACCTCGATAGATATTTATTTGTAATGCGTTATTACATATCGCCATATTTCCTTTAAGCACTATACCTCTATAGTTTTGTTTCGTAAAGTCAAAGAAAGTTGGTTTCTTGGTACATAACCCAGTTTTGTACGAAGAATATTTTTTCTAGCTTGTTAGGTTAGGTGGACCATGGCCCATAGTCATTTTTAGGGTTCCGTACTCAAAGAGTAAAACGGGACCCTTTTACTAAGACTTCGCTGTCCGTCTGTCTGTATGTATGTCTGTCTGCTGTCTGTTGTCTGTCTGTGTGTCTGTCTGTCTGTCTGTCACCAGGCTGTATCTCATGAACCATGACAGAAAACATAGTTGAAATTTTCACAGATAATGTATTTCTGTATGTATTTTCTCCTGACAAGCAAAAGTACTTGCTTAATAGGAGGCTCCAACCTTTGCTATCTGTTAATTTACTTTTATAACCTAAATACACTTTTTTTTATTTTTATTTTTCATTTTCAAATAAATATTTATATAGGTAGATAATGGTACGGAACCCTTCGTGCGCGAGTCCGACTAGCACTTGGCCGGTTTTTTTTTATTTGTATATTATTCATCATTTATAGAAAAAGTGCTTGTGGTCCACCTAAATAGGTGAACAAAGCAGGTGGACCACGACCGACAAGGGGTTAAAGTTAAAAAAAACATGTAAAAGTGCCCTTGTGGCCTATTTGCAGAATAAATAATTGATTTTGATTTTGACTATACTAGTTTAGTTGAGGAGCTCACATTTATTTTTCATTTAATATCAATTATTACATAATGATTACATTACAATTCAAAAATGTTTTCAAAATAAAACCGACATACGGTACAATGATTGTTGTGTTTGATTGTACATTTTGTAGGCAATACGCGAAACGAAAATATTGGTGAAAACAAAAGTTGGCATTCTGCGACTATTTGAACTGTTAGGAAAAAAGTTTGGCCAGGTGCGATTTCCGGCAAAATGCGATTACATGTATGGATATTTTAAAATGTTGTCCCTGTGCTACCTATTAAGTAAGTAAAAATGAAAAAGTCAACTAAGTGCGATAATAGGCATCGTGCGACTAAATCAGAAAAATCAGTGCATTATAATGGATGACGAGACCTATTGCAAATTGGACTTTAAAGCCTTACCAGGACCTCAATTTATTACGGTGCCGGCTTATAGAAGGTTACTCGAAAACATAAGGCCATCAACATCAAGAAATTCGGCAAAAAAGTATTAGTGTGGCAAGCGATTTTTCAATGCGGTATGCGATCGCAATCCTTCTTCACTACAGGGACTTTGAACGCTACGGTATACAGTGACGAGTGCTTACTCGTACACTAATAAAGAAGCACAGGACTAGCACTTTATTTTGGCCAGACTTGGCTTCTTGTCATTACTCTAAAACAACGAAGGAATGGTATAAAGCCGATAAGGTAGAAGTAGTGGATAAGGAGATGAATCCTCCCAATACGCCCAGAAGTTCACGACAACGACACCTCTAAAAAAACGTCAAAACTGCCACCTCAGTTGACCACTTTAAAAAAAAGTGGAACAGGGCATCATCAAATGTGTCAAAAGTGATCGTCCAGAATTGAATGAGACACATTAAAAAGAAAGTTAGGTTGCAGGCAAAATAGATATACGAGTAATACGACGAATTCATTCAAAACAGTTTTTTATAAAGACCTTTTTTTTTTTGTTTCATTATCAGTTTTCACACAGAATAAAAATAATACCATCTTGAAGTTGTCTACTTTCTTTCCGATACGGTCCTTAAGGGGACGTAGGTTCGTGGTCTTCTCTCCCTCTCACTGAGCATAAGCGTGAGCGAGGTAGAAGTGCATGTTTGGAAGCGCAAATATCATGTTTTTTAATTTTATTTCTTTGTGCGTTTTAATAAATAAAAAAATAATAGCTGATTTCCCTCAAACATGACATTGCCGATTTTTAGAACTAATTGTATTATGTTTAGCTGCATAATTTGTTACGATTTTTTAAAGTGTATTTTAGATCTATGTTCGTGATTTTTTTCTATCGAGCGAAAGGCAAAAACTCAGGATTCGACTAGCTGATTTCCCTCGAGAAAAACCTCAAAATTGCTAATTAAATTTAGGGCAGCCGTATTATAATCCAAACAAGAGCTACCATTTTTTTAAAATCCGTTTTCGGAGCTCACGTCGCCTTAAGTAATTCGTATATATACAATGATTTCCGCTCGCCAAGGATTGCCGATACCCGGTGGCTTACTACCAAATTTTGACAGGAACATTGTATAAGTCTTAAAAACCGCCGGCTACCTTGGGACTCACGGCATTCGAAAGGTTCATAAATAATGTAGCAGAGTTCAACTTTTTAATTCTTAATTGAACAAAAAAAATTACAAACACGGATGCTTTCCATTTACGTGGTTGTTCAGTCATCTGGCTAAGTACTCGATCCTACCGACTACGCCACGCCAGTCAGATGATGCACAGAAGATTCGTCGCTAAAGGCACTAAATCTGAATTTGTTCCGTTGAGAAACCTGCCCATTGCCCTGTTAAACCAAAAAGGTTAATATGAATCTTCAACACCATCACTGTCGCTCTCGTCATCGCGAAATCCTATTTTGAGGTAGTCCTGCAAAGATTAGAAAAACAGCATTGTAGAGTTGTAGCTCAATACGTTCCTACAAGTTATGTAGGTAGTTTTGTCCAATTAGAATAAGGCGCTGTTTCGTGGATTAATCGATATATATACCTCAACTTCCTCCTCGTAATCTCCTAAGAACCGGCACTGTTTTAATAGCATGTGGAGGCGCGTGCTTGCTCGCAGCACGTGCCGCGCGGTCGCCACGAGTGTAACGGCGTCAACAAGTCGCTCGCACGCAGTCAGCCTCAACCACTGAAAGAGTAACTTCACATTCAGAACCAGGATTATCTTCCTTGTTAGCTCTGGGCAAGGTGTAGGGTGACTTGATAACCCTCGCAGAAATGTCACGCAACAAATAAGGAAGGCATGATATTGGGTATTTGACCTGTCAACATCGGGCTCAATAAGTTTTTATTTAACTCCACATTATGTTTATGTTTATATATGTTGTGTTAATCTTATACGAGCTTTTTTTTTATCATTATCGGCGTGTAATCGTGAGAGTCAGGATGGCGGGTGTACCTAAAGATATATAAATAAAATGTATACAAAAAAAATGTACCCATAATGTACTATTTAGCACCACATTTAAAAAAAATGGTACCGTATGTTAGCCAATTATATTTAATTTTAATAAGTTACTCTGTTGATTTCCGTTTACTGTTTTAGCCGGTAACGTTACAATCATAAAAGCGGTAGTTTGACATTTTATTGATTCATTGTTCGATTGGATTTTGTATGAAGTGCAGCTCGAGGAATAAATACGTTGTTTATCACCAAAGTGTTTTTATTAAGGATATCAGTTCAGAACAGGGATCGAGTCCTAACGCCACAGGTAATCAAACTGTTGAAATTTTATATTGAATTGGCTTTCTTGACGTTAATTACATTAAAATCGGTTACAATATTTGAACTAAGTATGAAAAACTAAATGTGAATATAGGTTAGTAAATATAAAATTTTACTTATTTTACGTAAAACGTGAAGTGAAGAAATAACTGTTTCATAAATGTTTGTTGATTTCTTTATTCTGGTTTTATTATATCAAAGCTTGTTTTGCGTAAGCGTTAAAAGTGATTGAATTTCTAGCAATATTACTATAAAGGTAAGAAGTAAATTAGTTAGTATAATTCTGTAGTTTCTTTATTATGTTTTTCAATACTATAGTACGTTGTCCATGCCATGCTTAATGCTAGCTACTACTAATGCAGTAATTAGTAGGGCAATGAAATTTAAGAACAGTTACGCTTGTGTAAACCTTTTTATTTCAGTATGGATGAACATGATAGTCGTGTTTTCTTCCACCTGAAGATTCTGATGGAAGTCGAGCGATGACACCGCCAGCTTCAAGCAGGGACAGCAGAGTTCGCGACCGCGAGATGAAAAGGCGTAGTCGCACGAAGAGGAGCCGATCCAGACGCAGCCGCGGGAGAAGCAGCCGCATCAACTCCAACGGGTCGAAGGATAGCCGGCATCGCCGCAACCGATCGCAATCGGGCTGCAGCTGGTCCCGTTCGCGCGGCCGCCGCTCGCGCCGCAGCCCGTCAGGTTCGCAGAGCAGCCACCCGCACCGCAGCCGGTCACGCGTGCGCCACAGCTGGAGCCACTCGCGTTCACGTCAGAATTGTCGAAGTCAAACGAAATATAGTGATACACGCAATAATTACTTATTAGATACATTGAAGGATTTGTTTAAATCTGTTAGATCAGATAATAATGATTATGTTGAAAGATTTCCTGTAATGAATGTATTGCCTGAATACAATACGGCAAATCGGAGTCAAACAATGGACGTATGGTTGACCAAGGTGAACGAGACAGCTAGTATATAGGTACAATTGGACTGAGCGTCAAATTATCCACTATTATGCACTTCCTAAATTAGCAGGAGTAGCTCAAAAATGGTATCAGGGTTTGTCGAGTTTAAAGTACACATAGCCCGAGTGGCAAGCTAAATTGAAAACCGCGTTTCCCAGCAAAGAAAATTATGGTTTGTTGTTAACAAAAATGCTTGAAAAGCGCTCTAAATATGGGGCTTCTTTGGAAGACAATTTTTATGATAAGGATTTTTTGCGCTATTGCGCAAAAAATCCTTATCATAAAAATTGCAATCTGTCAATTGTTATCTTACACCTATTGGTGTAAGATAACGGGTACTGATGCTGTTGATTGCATCTTATTAGGAATTGATGACAGAGCTGTAAAAACAAGTGCTGAAGCAGCTCAGTTTACAGAACCCGACAAGCTGCTTGTTTGTTTACGCGGCGAAAAGGTTAATATTAAACCTAAGATATCGTCTCGACCGTTGAATAACAATTCCAGCATTGACAATAAGCAAGCTAACCGGGGACATAAGCCAGACAATAGATTAGTCAAATGTTTTAATTGCGGTAAAGAAGGGCATCCTCATTTCAGATGTAAACAACCAATTAGGAAATGCGAATCTAGCTCTAGAATCGGCCATGTGTCCTCTAAGTGTAATATTAAAAGGAACTTAGATGTAAGAGCAGTTAGTTTACCGTGTTTTATAGACTTTGGAAGTCAATGCACGCTCATGAGATAATGCGATGCTAATAATATTTTTGACAATTTGGTCAAAAGATAATTTACCTATTTTTAAGGGCTTTGGTAATTCCGCCGTTCAAACAATAGGTAAAGATATGACGAATATTATGATCGATTCCGTTGACGTATATATTGTGCCCGATGATTATTTGAGCACACCTTTATTAATAGGACAAAGTTATACGAACAGGACCACGTAGTAACGCTTAAAACTAACTAATTGCTAACTAACTGCTTAAATAGCTTGACTTTTACTAATACATCTACGAGCGATGAGTGCAAATCTATTTCGTTGATTGTTAATAATAAAACCACCATAAATAAAGTCACTGAAGTAGAGTTTTATACTAAACCTATTTTAAATGTAAGCATATATGTAGAATACGGTTTGAATCTGCAACCTGGAAGGGAATATGAACCATTGTCAGGTGAGAAAAAGATCCAAGCCGTCAAATACTTTCCTCGGCCTACTGATTAACACAAGACTAGACAATTTATAGGTTTAGCCAGTTTCTTCCGGCGTCTTGTGAGGCATTTTTCAATAATTGCCAAACCTCTATCACAGCTTTTAAAACAGGATACTTACTAAATACTTGCGGGGATCAAGAAGAAAACGCGTTTATTCAACTTAAAAATAGTTGACGAACAGAACTATTCTCGTTTTCCTCAATCCTTTATATGATACAGAATTACAGACGGATGCGTCTAAATTGGGATTAGCTGGTATTTTATTACAGAGAAAAGATAAAGACTAACCGTTTCAGGCTGTTGCGTACTACAGTCGACAAACGTCGCCTGATGAGATGCACTTGCATTGCGACTTAGAGACGTTAGATGTAGTGGCGTCATTAGAACGGTTAAGGGTTTACTTAATAGGCATACATTTCACCATCGTCACTGATTGCAATTCTTTGAGAGCGATATTTGAGAAAAAAAATACATAATATCTAGAGTTGCACGATGCTGGAATGTAATTCAAGAGTATGACTTTGAGATCAACTATAAGCCCGGTAAATCAATGACTCATGTGGACGCATTGAGTCGCCATCTAGCGTAGAGAAGTTGTTTTAGAAGTTAATACCATTACAATAGATTGGATCGTCACAGTTCAGCAAAATGATTCCGAAATTCAGCGTACTGTAAATATACTTAAGGACAAAGAGACAAATAATATAATCGAGATATCCAAAAACTTTGTTGTCAAAAGGGGATTGTTATATAGGATCACTAATGATGGAAATCGATGGGTTGTCCCTAAGGGTGTTAGATGGCAAATCATGCAAGCCAATCATGATGATATAGGAGGATTCAGCTTTGATAAAACCTTTGACAGAATTAAATGCACTTACTTGTTTCCCAAAATGAGAAGATTTATTAAGAAGTATGTAGAGTCATGTTTTGAGTGTGCTCACGCTAAGGTTCCGGTTGCTAATAAGGCACCAGCCAGTTGCATCCTACAGAGAAAATAGCAGAACCCTTTCATACGGTCCATATTGACCATTTAGGTCTGTTTGTTAAGAGCAAGCATAAGAATACTCACTTTTCTATTAATAAAGGAAAAACACCGGCTCAGGAATTATTTGGTACAAATCTATCGGGGATGTCAGATGCGTTATTACGTTTAGGGATATCCCTAGAGGAAGACACAGTATAAAGATATGTTATTAGGTAGGAAATGACGGAGCTTGATGAGCAAAAACAAAAGGATAGATAAGACAGGAACAGAAAACATGTCAGTTATAAAGTTGGTGATTTAGTCAGAGTTGAAAGGGAAGTGCAGTCGACTGGGCAAAGTAAGAAGTTGATTCCGAAAATTAGAGGTCCATATCGCATAACACGAGTAATGGGACACGATAGGTATGAGGTAGAGGATACACCATTGTCCAGGAAGGGTAATAGACCATTAAAGAGCTTATTTGCAGTCGATAAAATTCACCCTTGGTTAGTAAGTATTTAATAGACCTGATTGTCAAGATAAAGATGAAAATGATGTTAGTGGTGACTATCCTAATGCGGAACCTGAAATGTCTGAATAATTTGATAAAATTAAAGATTAATTATTAACGCATTTATATATATTACGTACCGAAACAGGTATGAGGTTTTGGTACATCTACAAATATTATACTTATATGGGAGATGCGAAGGAGGCTTCCATATGTAATGTTATATTTTATTTAAATTATACACGGAAGATATGAATGAGGCTTCCTTTGATTAAGGTAGAATGTTGTCGATAGGCTTCAATGTTCACAAATGAAATGACGTGAAATTTATATTGATACTTAGGTAGGAATGTTGAAGATAAGTATGAGGCTTCAATGTTCACAAATGAAATGACGTTAAATTTATATTGATACTTAGGTAGGAATGTTGAAGATATGTATGAGGCTTCAATGTTCACAAATGAAATGACTTTAAATTTATATTGATACTTAGGTAGGAATGTTGAAGATATGTATGAGGCTTCAATGTTGACAAATGAAATGATGTTAAATTTATATTGATACTAAAGATAGAATGTTAAAGATATGTATGAGACTTCAATGTTCACAAATGAAATGACGTTAAATTTATATTGATACTTAGGTAGGAATGTTGAAGATATGTATGAGGCTTCAATGTTCACAAATGAAATGACGTTAAATTTATATTGATACTTAGGTAGGAATGTTGAAGATATGTATGAGGCTTCAATGTTCACAAATGAAATGACGTTAAATTTATATTGATACTAAGGTAGAATGTTGAAGATATGTATGAGACTTCAAAGTTCACAAATGAAATGACGTAAAATTTATATTGATACTTAGGTAGGAATGTTGAAGATATGTATGAGGCTTCAATGTTCACAAAAAAAAAGACGTTAAATTTATATTGATACTTAGGTAGGAATGTTGAAGATATGTATGAGGCTTCAATGTTCACAAATGAAATGACGTTAAATTTATATTGATACTTAGGTAGGAATGTTGAAGATATGTATGAGGCTTCAATGTTCACAAATAAAATGACGTTAAATTTATATTGATACTTAGGTAGGAATGTTGAAGATATGTATGAGGCTTCAATGTTCACAAATGAAATGACGTTAAATTTATATTGATACTTAGGTAGGAATGTTGAAGATATGTATGAGGCTTCAATGTTCACAAATGAAATGACGTTAAATTTATATTGATACTCAGGTAGGAATGTTGAAGATATGTATGAGGCTTCAATGTTCACAAATGAAATGACGTTAAATTTATATTGATACTAAGGTAGAATATTGAAGACATATATGAGGATTCAATGTTCACAAATGAAATTAAGTTAAATTTATATTGATACTAAGGTAGAGTATTGAATGTGGGCTTAAATGTTCACAAATGAAATGACATAATATGTTATAAGAATTAGTTAAAATTTGACAAGTGTTGATTTGTGCTGATACAGAAACAGTAGTCAATTATGTTTAATTAATTTTATTAAAAGTTTAAAGAAAATGCTTACGTGCATCATTATTTTAGTAGATAATATTAATTATTATTACCATTAGTTTTAAATAGAAGATATTCCTATACTGTTAGAATGACCAGTTGTGCATTCATGTATTTTGATTTAACACAGTTGATCTTTTGTTTTATTTCAAGCGAAATGTGATTATGATTAATCTTTAAAGAATATTGCAGTATGTATTGTATTAGAATAAAGTAGCCACAAAACATTAAATACATCATTATTTTCTAAATAAATGTAATATTTAATTGGTTAATTTTTAGGCGTACTGATGATTAATCACTTTTACTGGCAATTAAATTGTATAAATTCCCGGGACGGGAATAAATTCAGGACGGCCGAATGTTAGCCAATTATATTTAATTTTAATAAGTTACTCTGTTGATTTCCGTTTACTGTTTTAGCCGGTAACGTTACAATCATAAAAGCGGTAGTTTGACATTTTATTGATTCATTGTTCGATTGGATTTTGTATGAAGTGCAGCTCGAGGAATAAATACGTTGTTTATCACCAAAGTGTTTTTATTAAGGATATCACGTACCGTACTCAAAGTTATTACAAAATTAAGGTACACCCGCCAACCAGACCCATAGTCCCATATTTTAGTTTTTCTTAAATATTTCAAAAACTAAGGTCGTAAGGAAAGATAATCTTAAAATGTCATGAAGCTTATTAAATTTCTTACAAAACGATATATTAATTGTATTTATATGACAAATACAAAAGGAAATGCAAGGGATGTAAACGTGATGCAAACTGAAAACACGGATCACGTATTAGACGGTTTCTCTCGCTTCCAGGGGATAAAGACCGGTGCTATCTTTCTCGACGTGGCCAAAGCCTTCGATAAGGTCTGGCATTATGGGCTGGTATACAAGTTATACCTGCTCGGTATACCGGACAGACTCGTACTCACCATACGAGATTATCTCACGGATCGAAGCTTTCGCTACCGACTAAAGGGAACGTACTCGATCTCACACCTCATGGGCCGGAGTCCAGCAAGGCTCTGTGCTCTCTCCCACTCTTTACTCGTTGTTCACAAATGCGGACGACACCGCGCTCTTTACGACCCATTGTAAGTACGCTACTATCCGGCGATACCTCCAAGAGGCAATCACCGACCTAGATCGTTGGTTTGATCTTTGGCGTATCGAAGTCAACCCCGAAAATAGCACTGCAATAGTCTTCCACCCGTCTGACTGCGTTAGAACAGAGGCTCCGATCCAAATGTTTGACCGACTTATCCCCTGGGTCAACGAAATATCTTGTTGTAAACCACCAATTGAATTGGTTGTGTTACACCAAGGACAGGAAAGGGTGGACAGGAAACTGACTTTCCGTAGCCACATCCGTAGAGGGGTAAGCAACCGCGCGTTGTTCGTACTAGGAAGGCTTGGGCCGATATGATCAACAAGTTTAGTAAAATGTCACTTACAAATATGCTACACTCTACAAGACTTGTGTTCAGGGACTGCATAACCGAAAAATACCGGTATTCTATTTTAACGGTATGACGTCATATCGGTTGTCAAATAGCGGTTTCGGTAGCGGAACCTTTATATTTCGCTACCGAAATATAACGCTACATTTATTTTTTCCGGTACCGTAACCGCTATTTAAAGGTACCGATATATCGAATTGGGCCTAGTGTTATTGCCAAACCGCCGGCAAAGGCTCTGCCGCTTTGTATTTTTGTCTTTATATGTTTAGTAGCCAATGCTTCCTCTGTAGAGTGCCAGCTTGCTTACTTTTCTCGATAACCTTTATAATACCGGTATTATAAAGGTTACGGTATCGTTTAAAACTGATACCGCTAACCGTCATTTCAAAACGGTTACGGTACCGTTATGTTCGCGCGGCGCGCATAACCTTTATGACATAAGGGTACCGTAATGGAATACCGGTTTCATACCGGTATAACCGTAACCGAAATCAGTCCCTGCTTGTGTTCGTCCAATCATAGCATATGCAAGTGTAGTATTTGCTCAAGTGCCTATGTCAGCGCTCAAACCGCTTCAGGTCATTCAGAATCGTTTTCTCCGTAGGGCGATTGGTGCCCCGTGGTACCAATCAAACCTCAGCCTGCACCACGACTTGGGGATTAGCACCATGAATGGTTACTTTAAGCAGGCTGCCAGACGTTATTTTGACAACGCTCCCCACCATAGGAATCCGTTAATTAGGAAGGCTGCTGACTACATTCCCATAATCCCTCCCCCCTCTGTCGTTACTCGGGGTTTACTGATTAGGGGCCGCAAGGTTCGGCGTCCTAGGCACATACTCACGGACCCGGACGCCGAAATCACAGCGTACATCGAAAGATGGAAGGCTGCGCTTTCGGCGTCCAAGTCAGCGCGTACACTTGAGCGTTCCCGCCAGCGGGGACGTCCACCGCGTGATCGCGACAACACACACATATAGTCCATATTCGTCAGTTTTAGTGAACCAGCAATCCCAGTAGTTCATCACCAATCACACCTCAGATTTGGTTGATACCGTTCAACCAATCTCACTGGAATGCAAACTCTTAGAGTATTCAGTGTTTACCCATTCCCGCGTGGTCGTGCCGGAGGTTCCCCTTGTATTTTCCCCAAGCTACCCTCCAACCACGCAATTGGACCGCTATATTGGGTTCTTCTTATCATAGCAACAGTCAGGTTCCAAATAAAAATGTTTTTAGTGAGAGCCCTTTTCATAAAATAATAAAAAAACCACTATTAAATAACCTTTTCCTTTATATTTAGATAAACGGGACAATAAAAAATATTTTTTGACATTTTCACCTCCCGTATCTCCCTTATAATGAATCTTAAAAAAAATTAAACGGCATGTGTTAGAAAATTTTGTCAGCTTTATTTTTTATAAAGGGTTCTCTTTTCTAAAACACATGGTTTTTGAGAGAATCACAAAAAAAAACAAAAAATGGGACCTATTTGCTCCCCCCCAAAGCAAGTACCCCACCACTGGGGACTTTTAATATGTTATACCTGGGTATCACCCCTACCATTTGAAATAATTTATTGTTTTTATTTTTTCTTCGTTGTTCGAAGCTGTAAGCTATAAGGCTTAAATCGTCATCCAGTCATCCCGGTCCCGTGCGTGCTAGTCTTTTTCAAGTTTTTATTTAACTTCTATAAATCTTGCAAGTCAAATGCCTACTTCCCAGAGAACAGACAGCACGAAAAAGGTGCTCGCAAATATTATTGGTACGACTCTGTCGACAAAGCTTTAGTGTATTTAGATATATTTGAGCAACCTGTAGAGTACCAATAGATTTGTAGGCAACTGTACAATACAAAAGAATTTAAATTTTGCACATAAGCATGCATATTGCATTTTTAAGTCAGATAAATCCAACAATATGGTACAATTACGTTGGTCTCATGATGGAGACTGACGTTGGTTACAGGTAATTTTGTTAGAATGGTCTCAATTAGTTGGTGTTGCAAAAATGTATACTGTTACGATACCGTAAGATTAGGGCAGGCATAGACGAGTGCCACAACGTCTTGATCCGAGACCGAACTGAAGGCGAGGTCGAGGTGTGTGAGGCGCGGGCCCGTGCGACGCACCGCCAACGCGCCGCGGCCCGTCACGTCTGCGGTAAAAACGGGTCAAAACTTAAGGACGTATACTCATTTACAATACAAACACTGCGGATCCCAAATTAGAGCCTTGGGAGCCAAGAAAGTTGTTACGCGGATATGAATGCTGCCATCTTACTCATAGTTCTTCTTAGTGCTGTAAATTATACAATGCCGATTTCATACTCGTACATGACTAGCTCTCATTCAATTCAAATTATTTATTTCAAACTTATGACCACATGATGTTAACAACAATTACAACTTATAAAACGTTATGTATAAAAAAAAAATAGCGACGGCTACAAATGTTGTCGTTTTTGCAAAACATCGCACTGTGTAAAACTAATCGCCTAGTACCCGTAGTGCAAGCTTTGCTTAGTTTTGGACTAGGTCGATTTGTGTTAGATTGTCCGCAAATATATATTTTATTTTTTATTTTATTTATGTAATTAATTTTAGTACTTTATAGAAAGGTATATGATATTTTAAAAAGTGGTATATGAAAAATTATACAGTTTTAGGAGCATAATCAGCCCTGTAAGATATTTTTCTCAAAAATGGCCCGCAAAGTGAACATAACTCGCTACATATTGGAAGGTAAAGTGTATAGTTTAAGGCCAGATCAAAATTAAAAAATAAAAAACGTTGCAGGCCGCCTGGAATGTTACATATGAATTCCTTTATTTGTCGAGTACCAAACTTTAAAAAAAATAGAAACTGGCATATAAAAGACAGCACAGGTCGTATTCAGCCAAATCAAGTCGTATTTTCCTGTTGCAAAAGCGACATTTTTGTATGCGTCATAAAAAGATTGCGTGTTTCGGTGAAAAAATACACTTGCGATTTTGTTTAAAAAAATATTATGACGTTTAATTTTATGTAATTTGCAGTATCCTCAATTTGTATTTAATAATAACGCTTGATTTCAATGTAGTCTTTTTTATTCCCCCATTTTTGAGAAAAGCACTATATTAGCCTCAGCCGGAATGGCAATTGCAGGCTTCGTATTATAATTAAACGGACTCGCAAGCTCGTCCGTTTAAACAAAATACTCAGCCTGCAATTGCCTCCTTCCCGGCCACGGCAATAATGTACTATTTTCTACTCCTGTACCGTTATCTGTCATTTATATAGGCTGTAGCTCAAATACAATGACACCACTAATAAGTCGTCGAAAAACTCTATGCTCTATGGCCCAAAAACGTACTGTTTAGCGTACTTTTTTGGTTCCTACATTTTTCATAAAAGCACTGTTTAACTTTTTTTAAATCGGCCGCTATATTGCAGTACAACTTCATAAACAAATATTTCGAAATGAAAGTATTTATTTATGATTTAACATTTGTATATTATCAATTATTTACTAAAATCATCATCTATTGTGTGTTAAATTACATGTTTTATAAATTATTGATATTATTTATAAAAATAAACAGTTCGAATTCGATCCGGGCCCGGATTCGGTTTGGTTCGGATGGCAAATGCACACAAATTAAAAACAAAACAAACCATAAGCAAGAGGTGTCACATTTCTGATTTCCCACCAAAATACAGTTCAAAATGAAAAGACGAAAGACGATAAACTATTAGTCCTGAACTATTAAGATTTGTTTCGTGTTTGTGAAGACAAAAGTGTACGTTCCTTTTAAAATGGTTAAATAAATTAATAACTGCACTCCTGAAGACATTGCGTGAGTAGCAAAAGTACGAATAGAAAACTTGCTGCCTGAAAAGTTTAACTATTCTGTAGTCTGCTATTTATTTAAAATTTGTCGTAGAAAAAGTTGTATGCAACGGTGTATAACTGGTCTAAAAACGCTCGTGGCGTCTGTAATTGCGATGCTCGCCAAGGCTCGCATCGCAACCCACGCCACTCGCGTTTTAAGACCCTTCTTATACAACAGTTGCATAAAATACTATAAGACAAAAAATAATTACTGACAATAAAAGTCAACCAATTAAAATCCCCTAACTATACTTTAGTCAATCATTTGTGCACTCACGCCAGCAGTTCAATTTCAAGACCTCCAACTTCTTACAGCTCTCCGTCACTTGCTCCAGGTGTTGGTCCCACGTATAAAAATTCGAACTGAGATGCCTTAAGTGTTTCAGTCGACAAACTGACTCAAAGAAAATGTTGCTTCTCCGAAGGTCGTCGATACCTTCTATTAGTACAGTAAGGTATTCTAATTTGGGCATCTTGTCTAGTAGGATGTGGACATGGTCTCGTATGTCTTCACTAGCTCTGGCCAGGGCAAGCTTCGTCAGGCCGCTGAGGCGGTCCACGACCGTGAGCAAAGGAGGGAACTCTAAGGCCCAGCAACTCCTTAGCACTAGAGTTTTTAATTTTGTCGACTTCAAGTTCACCAAACATCGACCAGTCATTCGTAGGTTGGTTAAGATTTTCAATTCCTCCAAGACATTGCTCGCTAACAATTGACTGATACAGTCATCTGTCAGATTCTGAAACAAATTAAAATTAAAAAAAGAATCTCCCGAATTTCGGTGGTGGTTCTGGGACAAAAATGAAAATAATACTTTTGTGTACAAAATTTGGTCAGCTTTTAGAATGATTATTATTATTATGCGAATTCAAGGAATTCAGTGAAGGTAAACATCGTGAGGAAACCTGTATACATCTGTAAAGAAATTCAAATGTAGATATAAAATAATACTTTTGTGTTTAAAATTTGGTCAGTTTTAAGAATGATTTTTATGCAAATTCAAGGAATTCAGTGAAGAGAAACATCGTGAGGAAACCTGCATACAGTGTATGCAGGTTCCCAGTAAATTAAAAGGTACCGTAGTCCCCAACCCCGCACTAGGCCACTGTGAGGGCTGCTGTGCATTCCCTCTTATCCTCCAAAAGGGGATGCCTGTGCCCAGCAGTGGGATATATAGACAACCGGTTTAGCCTAGTGGGGTGCCTAAATACGAAGCCGACACTCCTGGGTTCAAATTCAGGTATGGGCAAATATTTGTGTCATGAGACTCATGAGCATGAATAGTTAGTTGTCTCTGAGTCTTATATATGTATGTATTTTAAGATTAAGATTAATTTATTCTCATTAAGAATTTACAATTCACTTGTATGAAAACTTAAAACTATTACATAATATTTGATAATATTGTGTGAGATAAGCGATAGAACAAAGAAAACAATGAGGGTATTTCAACATGCGGTATAAAACAATTCAGTTAATAATAATGCATAGTCCTTTGCTTGATTTTTTATTTACACGACATTTTGTATACGACTATTATAACATGATCCCTAGGCTAGCATCACCAATGCGTAGTGAAAGATAAGACTTATACTGGTATGCCAGCAGCAGAGTGTTCAGTATACAAGGTGAAAATAAATCTGGTTTAGTTGCTATGATCACGCTAAGTATTTGACTATGATTCTTAATTGATTTACTTAGGGTCGATGTTTAATGGTAAGTTATTTTGTTTTTGTAATGCAACTCAATCTATTAAATATAAGTATTTTAGTATCTACATCTATTACACATAACACGCCTTATAGAGCTACTAGTACGATTTGGGTGAGATTGGCCCCTAGTATTAATGATTATTATTTACGTATACTAACTTGGATACAAGGGACTAATATTTATTGACAATCTTACACCCTCTGGATGAATCCTCTGCCTACTTACTTTACAATAATCCAAACAAATCTGCTTCAGGCAAGGAAAGTATTCTGCTGTAACATCGGGAGGAGACAGCATGTCCGCTCGCATCAGAAGCTGTAAAAACCATTTACAATAATTATTATAACAAAAAATGCTCAGTTACATGTCTAGTGTGTACAGTTTGCCTCATGGCACTGCATCAAATCAATTTAATATAAAATAAATATATAAATATTTTTCGGACCATCTTACACAAATCAAACCAAGTCCCAAACCAAGCAAAGCTTGTACTATGGGTACTAGACGACGATATACATACTTATATAGAGAAATAAATCACACACACTAATATTATAAATGTGAAACAGTATCTATATGGAAATCCATGTGGTCAAAGATACATAATAAAATAACATCGACGGAAATTGTATTTATACAACAGCTCGTCACACATTTCCAGGCATATTCTAGCCGTAGTAGGTAATTCTTCCGATTTTTCTATGCGTTTAAATTCTGCCAAACCATATGAGAACGTAAAAAAAAAGTTTGATGGAGTTTAGGTATCCGTAGACAGAGTTCGAGAATGACCGATTTAAAAACACAGCACCATCTTTTGGTATCCAGTGGCGACAAGGATTCTTCGCTAATGTATCCAGTGGCTTTGAGGACAGATTAAACAAAAATATGCGAACCGATTTTATTGAAACTTTCCAATATTGTTGTTTATACCTCAGAGTAGAAAATAACGGGCCGTTTTTTTTTAGATATCTAAACTTACTTCAGAGGATGGAATAAAGAACCAAAGATTGTATGGGACTTAAATTTTTTTTTAAATAGAAACTTGAAACTTCGTAGATTGATTTTATATCAAAATACTAGAAACCAAATTTCTGCGTTTTTGAATATTCATTCCCTAAGGAGGTCAAATGGCGTTTGAGAATTTGTATGAAAAAATACCGGTCACCCATCCAAATATTGACCTCACTCGACGTTGCTTAACTTTGGTGATTGTTGCGAAGTGTTCATCGCTATTAGACTACATTATAGGCAATTCCTGAAGGTTACATTATCTTTTAATGATTTTTATAATTACAATATCAATGTTTTTAAAATAAAAATGTACTATTTACTAGAAGGCGACATATTTGTATAAGTCAGCTACTGGGTGGTGTGGTCCTGTTACTGGCTGGTGACTTCAGGCAGACATTGCCTGTTATCGAGGGAGGCACTCCAGCAGACGAAATAAACACATGTCTGAAAGCATCACGCGTGTGGACCAAGGTGGAAAAGTTTCATCTCACGACAAACATGCGAGTCCAGCTGTTTGATGATGTAGAGTCGGGTGCGTATGCTCAAAAATTGCTCGAGATAGGCGACGGTCGATTAAAAACTGATGATGAAGGTATGATTCTATTCACTAACCAATTTTGTTATGTTGTGGATTCGGAAGATGAGCTTATTGCTCAAGTTTTTCCGAATCTGCAACAAAATATTCTAGATGAAAATTGGTTGTGTGAAAGAACCATACTGGCACCAAAAAATGAGACAGTATCAAAAATAAAAAAATAAGTCTTGAAAAAAATATCAACTGAAACAACAGTGAACTCCATAGATACAGTAATGACATCCGACGACAGCACCAGTTACCCGGTTGAGTTCTTAAACTCTCTGGAGCTATCCGGGGTACCTTCCCACAAACTCGAATTAAAAGTAGGCGTACCCGTAATGTTAATGCGCAACTTAGATGCACCAAAATTGTGCAATGGAACAAGATTACGGGACACTGAATTGGGAAAATAAAGGGCACAATCTTAACTGGTGAAGCGAAAGGAGAAGATATACTCATACCCCGTATTCCAATTATACCTAATGAGAAAGGAAAGAGAAAAGCTTCGATAATATTAATGATGCGCTCAACACTGTTGTGGAATGGTTTACAGCAAATAATTTACTGTTAAATTCCAAGAAAACAAAGTGTATCTGATATGTATGCATGTACCTATGTGTGCGTGCGCACCTTATACATGCGTCAGTAATAAACCAGCATTGCATCGGTACTCTCGCGTTTCATTACTACCGCCCTAACCGTATACATCTCAGTGGCGACGAATAGTGATTTACCCGCGCGCGTTACGAAAAGAAATATATTATTAGTGAAATGGCTAATTTGTTCGGAAATTTGTCCGTTTTCGACCACAATTCCCAAGAATGGGAAATTTTCTATAGTCGTTTAGTGCAATTTATTAAACTAAATACGGTTGCGGATGATAAGAAGGGGCCCTTGCTGTTAACGCATCTGTCAGACGAGACATACCGCTTAGCAAGGAATTTGGTACATCCTTTGAAGATTGAGGAGGTCAAATTCGACGAGCTGGTTAAATTACTCAACCAACATTTTACACCGAAGCGCTGTACGTTCGCAGATCGAGCGAGATTTTACGAGGCGATGCGCGAAATTGACGAGACCGTGGAGCAATGGGCGGCTCGAGTTAGAGGTCTCGCGGTGCATTGTGAGTTCGGGAGTGCGCTCGAGATGCTGCTTAGGGACAGGCTCGTGCTGGGGCTGCGCGCAGGGCCGGAGCGCGATCGGCTTTTCGAGCAAGATGCTGCGACACTCACGTTCGCTAAAGCCGTAGAAGTGGCTCAGCAGGCAGAATGTGCGAGGAAGGTGAAGGCGTTGGCCTTATCCAGCGTGACTGTCAAGGAGGAGCCATTGTACAGGGCGAGTGCGGGCCGGGCGGGCCAGGGGGCCAGCCGAGACCAGCCGGCACGGCGTTGTAGTGTATGCGGGATGAAAGGTCACGTGGCGGATCAGTGCCGTTATAAAAATTACCGGTGTCAAAAGTGTCACAATAAGGGACATTTAAAGAAGGTGTGTGGTGTACGTGTGAACAATATTAGTTTATCGGAGCAGGCGGAGGACTTGAATCCAGGTAGCCAGGACTGCGGGGACTGTCAGGAGTGTAAACTTTTCAATTTGAGGTGCGTAAATTACGATCCTATTGTAATGACGGTTGGTATTAACGGTAATAATTATCATATGGAGGTAGATTCCGGTTCGAGCACTAGCGTAATTTCGGACATCATGTACAAAACCAAATTTCCGACTATACCTTTAAAAAGTGTTAGTCTGAGAATGTGTTTCTATAACGGCCATAAAATCACACCGTTGGGTTGTTTTTCAGCTGAGGTGTCATACAATGGCATGACAAAGCAGATTGTATTTTACGTTATAAAAAATGGAGGTCCAGGGTTACTTGGTCGTGATTTTATGGCCAAGTTCGGAATAAGCCTGAGGTGCACAAATTACAATATAAGCTGTTCCTCAGATACGGATGTTAATAGGTTATTAAATGAACATAAAGAATTATTTAATGACGATTTGGGTTGTTTCAAATATGGTGAAGTCAAACTGCAGCTCTAACAGGGCGTAAAACCGAAATTTTGCAAAGCTCGACCCCTACCGTTTGCTCTCAAGGGTCCCGTAGAAAACGAGTTAATGAGGCTTGTAGACAAAGGAATATTAATACCCGTTACTCATTCCGACTACGCGACGCCTATAGTACCCGTAAGGAAAGCAAACGGTAGTGTCAGAATATGCGCGGATTATTCGTTGACTATAAATAATGACGCGTACATAGAGAAATATCCCCTTCCTCGTATCGAGGAAGTGTTCGCAAAACTCAGTGGTGGTCAACATTTTACAAAATTGGATTGCAGTCAAGCGTATAATCAGTTCCCATTGTCCAAGGATTCGCAGAAACTAACTACCATTAACACGACAAAAGGCTTATTTATGTATTCCCGTCTCGTATTCGGGTATTCTGGAGCACCCGCTATATTTCAGAGGGCACTCGAAAGCCTCCTGGCAGGTATTGAAGGGGTAGCTGTTTTCTTAGATGACGTTTGTGTGACGGGCCCCACCAAAGAAATACATGTTTTTATTTTATTTTTATTTATTTTATTTATTTAGTAGTATAAATATACATATCGCTTACAGACTAGTCCAACACGTGATATGTACACAACAATAAAAGATTAAGACTAACACAAAAAATAAAACATCAATACTTAAAGCTACAAAGTCACGATATACAAATATTTACGAAAAACATAATTGTCTGCTTGC
The DNA here is from genome assembly GCA_963854355.1 of Epinotia brunnichana. NCBI lineage: Eukaryota > Metazoa > Arthropoda > Insecta > Lepidoptera > Tortricidae > Epinotia > Epinotia brunnichana. The sequence continues at coordinate 12,328,726 of OY977957.1, forward strand.
GGCTCTTGTAAACTCAGTCAGAGTGCAATTAAATAAGTCTATTTTAGTTGAAAGCTGGTTAAGTATGGTTATGGCTCGGACAATGGGTGCAGTAGCGAGCAGGTTGGTGCGCGCTACGGGGCGCGCGAGCAAGCGCGGTGCGCGCCGCCGCGGCCCGCATGGAGCCACTAGCGCCAGCGACTCTAGCACGCCGGGGTTATGTAACATACCGCGTAACACCTTGAACACATATGTAGCCAATGCTAAGTTCCTCCTTACTTCCAACTTGGTGTAGCCGACCATACCGAGGACAAAAAGCGTTGGGTACATCAAGGGATAGAATGGATATACCCCGTATTCTTTCAAATATAGATACCTGGTGAATTTGTTTTGTATCTTTTCGATCATCAGATTGTACTTCGTCTCGTGTGGATTCCATATGATCGCGCCACACTCCAACCTGCTCCTGACAAGTGCGTTATAAAGGACTTTTACTGTAGCGGCATTATAAAAATTATTTGTTTGTCTTAATACAAAACCTAAATTCTGAAAGGCTTTTTTGCATGTTTCAATAATTTGCTTTCGGAAAGACAAGTCAGGTGCAGCGTGTAGCCCCAGATCACGCACGGACGACGCCCGTGCGATTGGAGGTCCCCCCAAGTTGTAAGCGTGGTGCAGTGGAGAATGCGCTCTAGTGTACGAAATTACGCTGCATTTAGATACATTAAAATACAATTTATTTATCTGACTCCAATTCACAACCCTGTCTAAATCACCTTGTAAACGCTCACAGTCATTGATGTTGTTCACTTTTAGAAAGATCTTTATGTCATCTGCGAATAGCAGGCAGCTAGAATGTTTGACCACGTCCGGGAGGTCGTTGATCATAATGGTAAAATTAAGTGGACCCAAATTACTTCCTTGACTGACTCCCGAAAGCGTCCGATAGCTGTCAGAAGTGTAACCTTTGAAATCGACATATTGCTTTCGGTTACTGAGGTAGTTTGCAAAAAAGTGTAGGAGTCGGGGTGTGAAACCGACAGCGGCTAGTTTCGTAAGCAATATGTCGTTATCGACTGTATCGAACGCCTTCCTAAAGTCGAGGTAGGCAACATCGACCTGTCCACCGAGGCGGTCCACCTCTGGCGCCGCGTAGTTCATGAAGCACAGCAGATTGCTCTCCGTGCTGCGGCCCGGCCGGAAACCGTGTTGCGCATCGTTCAGTCTCGCGCTTACCTGAGGATATATTGCGGCGTGTAGCACTGTTTCAAAAACCTTTGCAAAGGTTGATAGAACCGCTACAGGTCGGAATGCATTTACGTCGGTTCCGGAACCTCCCTTCGGAACGGGTGTCACTCGGGTCGTTTTCCAGTATTCCGGATATATGCTTTTATCAAGGCACAAATTAAAAATATATAAAAGCGGCTCCACGAACGCTACAGTCCTACGCTACAGTGTAAGTAGACTTGAGGAAGTCTTTAGGAGATTTCAGAGTGCCGGCTTGAAATTAGGGAAAGAAAAGTGCGTTTTTTTTCAAGAAAGTGTCACATATTTGGGTCACATTATAAATAAAAACGGGTTGCATAAGTGCCCGGATAAAGTAGATGCTATTGTTAGTGCACCACGACCCAATAATGTGACAGAATTGAAAAGATTCCTAGGTATGTCAAATTATTATAGGAATTTTGTTCCAAATGCATCATCCTTACTAGGTCCATTACATGAGCTATTGCGTGCTGACACGCAATGGCAGTGGACGGAGCGGCAACAGGCAGCATTTACGGCGATGAAACAGGAGTTGGTGTCGGACCGCGTGCTGGCGCATTTCGAGCCGGACGCGCAGCTGTCGCTCGCCGTGGATGCTGGGCCTTACGGTCTGGGAGCGGTGCTGGCTCAAGTTGGACCCGACGGTGTCGAGCGACCACTCGCCTATGGCTCGCGATCCTTGTCAGCCGGCGAGCGGAACTATAGCCAGCTCCACAAGGAGGCTGCGGCAATTGTGTTCGGTGTAAAGCGGTTTCATCAATATTTATATGGTCGACAAGAACCATTTATATTGAAAACGGACCACAAACCGCTATTAGCGATATTCGGCAAGAGTAATGGTATTCCTGTTATGACAGCGTCGCGTTTAATCCGGTTCGGGATTTATTTGTCCGCATACAACTACAAAATAAAGTATATCTCCAGTAAACAAAATGAAGTAGCTGATTATTTTTCTCGAATTCCGACCCCTGATTCGCGTGAAATAGCAGATGACGTTGAGGAAATGCTCACAATAAACTCGTTGCAATTAAATAGTTTGCATTCGCATGACATACGAGATGAGAGTGACGTTTAAAAACAAACATGAACAATGTAATGGCGGACATTTTATCCGACCGATTGCAAATGTCAAAACGCTAAACTCTTATTATTGTGGGACACGATCTCTTCAATTTAGTCGCAATTTATACGTTTAAAACGTTCCGTTTGTTTGAAACCTCTGCTTCTCTGGGTTTTTTATCATGCAATTCTTTTGCGATACATTAAAAATAACACAAATAAAATATTAGTGCTGTATTATTAAATAATCCTTTTAAGTAAATGCAAATTACACATTTTGCTATCATCTAATAATAATGAAAAATGCTTTAAAAAATGTTTTCATAGTTTTCCACTATTCCGCCGCATTTACGGCAGGTATCGTAAAACGTGTTCTATAAAAAACCTTACACTTACTTCTGTAAAGGTCTTTCTAATGCTAAAAAAATCGAAGTATAGTGATGGTTGTTGTATGCATTGAATAATATGTACCTAATATGTACCTGTATATTCATGCATATCAAATCTGACACATGGAATGCCTAAAACCATTCTTACTCAATCAGCGCCATCTGCATCGGCCTACATACGTCCCACTGCTGGGCATAGGCCTTCTCTCATGAATTAGAGGGAACAGGCATCACTACTGCGCGCTGGCCCAGTGTGGATTGGGGACTTCACATACACCTTTGAATTTAAGGTGTGTTAGTGATTGTTTCTCAATAGCGAAACACAATTACTACATACTACATACTTACCTACATAATTTGAAGTAAAAATAATGTTTACCTATATAGTGGGGACGTTAAAATCACCAGATTTTTTGCTACCTATCCTAAGAGTCGAGTATCATTTGGACTTCTACAAATACCGAATTGAACGAACAGCTGCAGATTCAACATAGTATTACTATACTATACCTTGAAACTAAACCATAAGTAAAGCATGTATGTATGTAAGGAAGTATGTATATATGTTGTCTCAAATATGTAAGAGAGTTACATACCTACCTACTTACGATACCTATTAGATAAAAGTAAAAATAAAACAGCTGGGTTTTAACATCTTCAAGGTTGAAGACTTTACATAAACTTTTTGAATTATTTCGCAGATGTAGTTCATAATACCTAATATACATGTCATTGAATTATATTACGTACCTACACAGGTTCTGACAAAGGCACTCTATACTCCGAACTTCTTGTAAGAGTTGACAACAGTTTTTACCCGACTGCCCCGGAAGGAGGGTTATGTTTTTAGAGCGTACATATGTAGGTACATAAATGTGTATAATGTGGACAAGAAAATTCTATTTCACGGGCTACACAGTCCAAACGGCGTCATAGATTTTGTCATAATATGACGTGTCGTTGGATTCCTCATAATTGAGGGAGAGAAAGGGCTATAATATTTAAAAAAAAATAGGGCTTTTTGAAAAAAATGTTTTGATTTCCCTTGTATGAAAAATATTTTGATTTGACTTGTTTGATAATGATAATACCTACATGTGTAGGTACTGTATGTGTACCTACATTGTGTATGGGACCATATTAGTCGTAAATTACAATTTTATTATGACAACCATTTATAGTTCCTACAGTTCTTCAAGCTTGATTCTCTCTCATCTTTTCTGATTTATTTACAGCTTGAGGTACCTTCTTGCTCCACGAGTCCAGTAAAACAATCGGCCCACCAGGTGCTTGCCCCCGTACAACACTACTTACATCCATTGTGAAAGAGAGATGAAAATCCGCTGTATCATAACCAGCTAAAATGGTCAGTGGGTACACCTTCCTACAGCCATCAAAACTAGGTGGATACAAAAAGTCTGCTTTGAGAAGAATAAAACGTTGTAACATAGTCGAATTTACAGTTTTCTGAAGCATGACAAATATAGGTATTTAGAGAAAGGAGGTTGTAACAAATATGTACCTTTTGTACCTATCTCTTAACAGTTGATTAGTTAAGTAATTAAGTCAAGTCAAACTGCCGTATTCAACATTCCTAGAAAATTGTGTACCCAAAAAGGGTAAAACGGGATCCTATTACTAAGATTCCGCTGTGCGTCCGTCTGTCTGTCTGTCCGTCTGTCACCAGGCTGTATCTCATGAACGGTGTTAGTTAGACAGTTGAGATTTTCACAGATGATACTGTTGCCGCTATAACAACAAATCCTAAAAAAGAGAAAAAAATATATTTAAGGGGGCTCCCATACAACAAACGTGATTTTATTGCCGTTTTTTAGGGTTTCGTACTCAAAACGTAAAAAGGGGACCCTATTACTAAGACTCCGCTGTCCGTCTGTCTGTGTCTGTCTGTCTGTCTGTCCGTCTGTCACCATACTGTATCTCATGCATGATCGAATCATGATACTTAGACAGTTGAAATTTTCACAGATGATGTAGGTATTTCTGTTCCCGCTATAACAACAAATACCTACTAAAAAACAGAATAAATAAATACATATTTTTTTAATTTTTACAATCTTACACAAATCGACCTACTTAGTCCCAAACTAAGCAAAGCATGTACTGCTGGGCACTAGACGACGATTAACATACTTATAAATAAATACTTAAATACATAGAAAACATGCATGACTCAGGAACAAATATTTGTGCTCATCACACAAATAAATGCCTTTACCGGGATTCGAACCCGGGACCTCCGGCTTCGTAGGCAGGGTCACTACCAACTACGCTACAGGAGGCTACCATACAACATACGTGATTTTTTTGCCGTTTTTGTAGATAACGTGCGCGAGTCCGACTCGCACTTGACCGGTTTTTTTAGATCATGATACGGAACGGAACCCTTCATGCGCGCGTCCGACTCGCACTTTGCCGGTTTTTTTTAACTATGACGGTGGAAAACAGTCAAACGTTCTGCCTGATGGTAAACAGACACCGTTCCCTATGGACGCTTGTGACTCCAGAAGAAACACAAGCGCGTTGCTGACCCTTCATTGACATGATAATTAATCGTATTGACAGCTCTGCGCATAAAAAGAGTAGCTTAATTTCAAACCCGGGTAAATCCATCTGTCAAATCATGCGATTTTGCTATCAAGCAAAGGTGATAAGGTAGATATTTGCTGATAGGGTCGAATGGATTTAACCGAGTTTGAAGTTAAGCGACTCAAATGAAGGTCCCTGATACTCATCACAGCGAAGTCTCGGGAGCTTTGGCGACCTGACCCTCGACCACGAACACGACACCACATTCCTACTGAGTCTACGGAGTAAGCAGCGGTGTTTTTACCTATGGTACCTTATTTTATTTTGTAAGGTAGAGTAGTAGGTAGTAGTAGGTTCCTATTTAGCAGGTATGCCGTCTATCGACAACTTTTACGTTATAACAGTTAAACATAAAAGCAGTTGGTCGCAACTTTTAACTCTGTGATTACTTCCCTACACTAGTATATCTTGTTCTATACTAATATGGCGAAGAGCCGCAAGCAACTGCCGAAGGACGGTGTCACTTTTCGAGTGTATGTCTGTATGTATGTACCTTATAGATAGGACTGTGTCTATTTATATGGATGTCGATATATGTAATCATTATTGAGTATGGATTATGTAGGCAAGGCATTAATTTAATTTGTAATGTCACATTCTTTTGACGATTGACGGTGGCAAACAGGCAAACGGTCTGCCTAATGGTAAGCAGACACCGTTGCCTATGGACGCGTGTGACTTCAGTACAACACAAGCGCGTTGCTGAGCCTTTATTGATTTAAGGATTCATTGTGTAGACAGATAGATACAAATGCAGGTGTCTCTTACGCTCAACAAAATGCGGCGTCGGGAGTTCTGGCGATGTTACCTACGACCACGAACACAACACTACATTTGGACGGACTCTACGGAGTAGGTAAGCCGCTGCTGCTTACACCGCTGTGTTATATTACCTATGGCTATGTGGTATTTTGTAAGTTAGGGGTACTTTACTAGTTGGGCTGCCCCAAATATGAGCGACATGAGGTTCTGCTGTGACTTAAAAACCGTGGCCGTGTAGGTGTAGGTACCTAGTTCACCAATATGCCATTAACCAAACAAGATTACAATTGAGTTATTTACTCGTCTTACGGAGGGCTAACGAAAATAATATTTGGTGAGTTTAAAAGCCTCGCTAGTATAAGGAGTTACACGAGGATTTCACGAAATATCATATTAGGTGATAGTTACTCGGTACAAATTATTAAGCAAATTCTCCGCTTCTCTACGTTTGAAAACTAGGAATTTGGTGATTTCTGGTGATGGTTGTTGTTTGCATTGAATAATATGTACCTAACTTTATTCTTGTAAATGTACGTTCATATCAGTTCATAGTTAGATATGATATGCATGCATATCACATCTGACATATAATAATATTACTAATAATAATAATATTACGGGACAATCTTACACAGATCAACCTCATCAGATGGAATGCCTAAAACCATTATTTCTCAATCAGCACCATCATCATCGGCTTACATACGTCCCACTGCTGGGCATAGGCCTCCTCTCATGAATTAGAGGGAACGGGCAGTACTACTGCGCGCTGGGCCAGTGTGGATTGGGGACTTCACATACACCTTTGAATTTCTTCTGAGGTGTGTTAGTGATTGTTTCTTAATAGCGAAACACAATTGCCCATTTAAACTACTAGGTACATACTTACCTAAATAATTTTTAGTAAAAATAATGTTTACCTATGGAGTGGGGACGTTAAAAATCACCAGATTTTTTGCTACCTATCCTAAGAGTCGAGTATCATTGGTCTTCTACAAATACCTAATGGAACGAACAGCTGCAGATTCAACATATTATTACTATAACTATACCTTGAAAATAAACCATAAGTAAAGCATGTATGTGTGTAAGTAAGTATGTATGTATGTTGTCTCCAATATTTATGAGAGTGATATACCTACCTACTAACCATACCTATTAGATAAAAAAAAAATAAGACAGCTGGGTTTTGACATCTTCAAGGTTGAAGACTTTACATAAACTTTTTGAATTCCTTCGCAGATGTATGTAGTTCATAATAATATACATCTATACTCCGTATTGAAAATATTAAAACATCCCAGGGTCCAATAGTCACACACTTCTTGTAAGAGTAGACAACAGTTTTTACCCGACTGCCCCGGAAGGAGGGTTATGTTTTTAGAGCGTATGTACATATGTGTAATGTGGACAAGAAAATTATATTTCACGGGCTACACAGTCCAAACGGCTTAATAAAATTTGGCATATTATGAGGTGTCGTTGGATTCCCCATAATCGAGGGAGAGATATATTTAAACTACATATTATATTGGAAAAAAATTATGGATTTTTTGAAAAATTGTTTGGATTTCCCTTGTATGAACAATGTTTTGATTTGACTTGTTTGTTAATACCCACATGTGTACTGTGTGTGTACCTACATTGTGTATGGGACCATATTAGTCGTTAATGACATATTTTATAATGAAAACCATTTATAGTTCCTACAGTTCTTCAAGCTTTTCGTCTCTCGTCCAGAATTGAATGAGACACATCAAAAAGAAAGTTAGGTTGCAGGCAAAATATATATAATACGATGAATTCATACAAAATAGTTTTTTTATAAAGTCCTTATTTATTCAGTTTATTTTTGTTTCATTATCAGTTTTCACACAGAATAAAAATAATACCATTTTGAAGTTGTCTACTTTCTTTCCGATACGGTCCTTAATAACTGGACTACTATGTACCTACTTACATACAAAGACAGCAGGCACAACATTTCCCGTACTCTCAACGCAGCCCTCGGGAAATTCCAACGGGAATTTCTAACAGATCATCGCAACCACAGGAACACAACACCACATACTTACCTACAGAGCAAGTAGTGGTATTACTATAGATTTCGTCTTCTATAGGTATGATTGGACTTCATTGGACACAAATACTTAGATATCAGTATTCTATGAATTCCTTACTATTATATTAATATCCTTTGAATTCTTTACCATTATAGAGGCTGTAAAGGCAGTGTGCAAATCGACAGCGTCAGAAGCACGTCGTGGTCGTGAGCGCTGCAGTTTGAGCCATCAGTAGTTGAAATATATGTGATTTCAAGTTTTTTCTACACAAACAAAACGAATGATCGCGGAAATGCGACCGGCGTCAAAGTCGTGAGTTGGTATAATAGGAAAGGTGAGGGGCTGAAATTGGGGGTGGAAATTTGTATGGAGCTACTTAAACCGCTGCACCGATTTAGATGAAATTTGGTATATAAATAGTTTGAGTCCCGGGGAAGGATAAATAATAGGTTTTATCTCGGAAATCATCCCCTAAGGGGGTGAAGGGGGGGGGGGGGATGTAATCTATTTTGATGAAATTTGGTGTAGATATAGGTTAAGTCCTGGGAAAGGACATGGGATAGTTTTTACCCCAGAAATCATCCCCTAAGGGGGTGAAATTAGGGGTGAAAATTCGGATGGAACCCATTTTAATACAATTTGGTATAGAGATAGCTTGAGTCCTGGGAAAGGACATAGGATAGTTGTAATTCCGGAAATCACTCCCTAAGGGGTTGAAATGGGGGGTAAAAATTTGGATGAATCCCGTTTGGATGAAATTTGGTATAAAAGTCGTTTGAGTCCCGAAGAATGACATTAGATAGTTTTTATCCCGAAAATCATTCCGTAAGGGTATGAAATAGGGGGTGAGAGTTTGGATAAAATCCATGTACCTAGATGAAATTTGGTATAGAGATAATTTGAGACCCTTCAAAGGATATAGAATAGTTTTTGCCTCGGAAATCATCCCTTAAGATGGTAGAAGTTTGCTTGCATTATATTTTCTAAGTATTAAGTTCTACGCGGATGAAGTCGCGGGCAACAGCTAGTATATTATATGTCTGTATGTAAACCAGAATTACAAGAACATGTAGTATGTGTACAAAGGCGAGCTTATCCTATGAGGGAATTCTTCCAGCTAACCTTTTAGCAATCGATCAGGGATAAAGATTGTATCGCATGGCTTTGACTTCTGGTCTTTGTTATAAGCGCATCTAGCGTATACTTATCCTATACTTGTACTTCTATATTAATACATTAAATACCAGTATAATAAAGAGGCGAGCAGAGGAGGATTTTGGCACTCTTTGGGGGAGACCTATGTCCAGCAGTGGACGTCTTTCGGCTGATATGATGATGATGATGATGATGATAATAAAGAGGAAAAGTTAGTTAGTTTGTATTGAGGGGGAGGAATCTCCGGAACCGCTCATCCGATATCATTATATCTTTCACACGTGTGTAGGTAGTATAGACGTTCAGGTTGGACATAGGTAATATTTGGGATTTGGCTGCGTTCTTTGCAATAGGCAGGCCGGTGGGGCCGCGCAGCTCGCTAGTTATAAATAAAGAGGCTCTTTTACAGGATCACAATGCTATCGAATATTAAATTAACAGAACCCCTGGTAAGAGGACTGTGACTTAAAAAAATGCAAAGTGTCCCCATGATGTTCCCTGTTTCGTATATAATATCTGTAAATACATTATGAAGGACTATCAATTAACTCATCATCGCTTCTTTCTTAAAACATCCCATACGTAATGTCTCATTCGCATCTGAAAGCTGAGAAAAATTATTAAGCACATTGGATATTTTAATAAAGACATTCAAAGGATGATGACTATTTCTTATTATTGGTATAAAAATTGTATAAATATCTATGACTTTTTTGACTCATATTCTATTTTTCACCATTTTAGTGACGTTACCTGTTGGGATATCTATTAGCTACTACACCACGCGTTATTTATACAAGAACGACAAGGACCAAGAAAATCTGAACTGACGTGTACAAGAATGCAGTATAAAATAGACGCAAAGCGACGGAACAAAACAGACCTCATTTAGGTGGCCATATATAGGCATATTTTTGCTTTGAGTACTTAGCAATAATAATGTTATAACTTCAATTATAAATATAACCTAACATACTCATCAGCCTCGATTGCATTATCGTGTTATTGTCAGACGTAAGTATGGAATTCGTCCCTCACGTACTTACGTTATTGTTAGTAAGGGACAAGTGCTGTTGTCCAATATAAATAAATATACCTAGATTGAGAGACTGCTTAATAGCTTACCGTTGCTGTAAAATTAAATAAATAGTTATTTTTGACCGATGATATCCTCTTGTTATTATTTTTACAAACGAGCATGCTTCCTACTCCGGAAGAATCACAAACATGTCGCCGGCCCTATATTGATTTGAGAATTCGTAGTGTTGGCAGCTAGAGGCAAATGTAGGTCCCTCACTCTCGTCTAATCATACCGCGTCGTTTGGAGCTCCACAGCCTCTACGTGCCACCAGGAACACAACACCACACACCTACAGACCAGGTAAGTAGGTGTTCAATCTTTGGCCTTTTTAATATGGTGAGAGTTTTACAAATTCATTTATTTTGTATACCTAGAAATATCAGAGAGTAGGAATACCATTATAACCATACATTGTTATTATAGCTTCTGTCATCTATTATGAACTCCCAGTTGTACTGATTTAACTCTTTACCAGGCGAAGGGATATATTCCTCCCATATATTATATCGGTTACCGTAGTCAGGTTTTAACTCCTCCTAAAAAATAGTATTTTATGATCTTCAGTCACAACACGCTTCTAAATCGCGTAATATATCTTTGGCAGCCGTTTAAATTCACTTGAACTCTAATAACAGTAAACTACGGAGAAATTCGAACACTTTCCTTAATTTCTATGGAACAGAAGTACATAGGTCGAACAATTTTTTGATATTTTATAGATTTCGAGTGTTGAAAGGTTATGTAATCGTAAACATTGCTAAATATTCATGCATTATTGTGTATGACCAGAATTATGATGTGGGTTGACGTTATTCCATGGCCTTATTAGAGTTTGATTTTGCGGGAGCTATTCTTCCCATAGCCCGGTAAATTGTCTTGTCATGTCATAAAAACTCACGTAAGTAATAAAACTGTTTTTGTGTTCAACCAAGAGCGAATTCATGTACCTAGCTATAAAATCTCCTTTTAAAGACTTTCCCTGTAGACTTTGGAGTTAAACCTTGGCTTTGATAACCGATATAAGATGTGGGAGGAATATATCCCTTTCGCCTGATCAAGAATTATAATACGACAAAATCGAGTATGACAGTTAATTACTTAGACAGGCGATGGGATAACCGTAACCCACATTTTTATTTCTGGTTTAAACGAACATCTCCGACATTCGTAAATACATTTTTTACAAGGCGCTCAATACGGTTGTAACAGAATATAAAGTACGTATGAAGACACGCTAGTTCTTAGGGGCCTGGTAAAGGGTTAATGATCTTCATTCACAACACGCTTCTAAATCGCGTAATATATCTTTGGCAGCCGTTTAAATTCATTTGAGCTCTAATTTCAGTAAACTACGGAGAAATTCGAACACTATCCTTAATTTATATGAAACAGAAGTACATAGATCGTTTTTTTTTTGATATTTTGTAGATTTTGAGTGTTGAAAGGTAATGTAATCGTAAACATTGCTAAATCTTCATGCATTATTGTGTATGACCAGAATTAGGATGTGGGTTGACATTATCCCATGGCCTTATTAGAGTTTAACTATGCGGGAGCTACTCTACCCATAAAACTATTTTTGTGTTCAACCTAGAGCGAATGGATACATTATTGAATTTGAAGCGTGCCGTGAATGAAGATCATAAAATAAAGTTATCAGTGATTGATAATAAGTGTTTCGTAAATCGTAGTAGATTTGGAGTTAAACCTTGACTATGTATGATAACCGATATACTCGTAAGATGTGGGAGGAATATATGGGTCATTCTTGAGAATTGTGTCTGCGGTTGGGTCTAATTACCGCGACGTTTTACTAACATTTTATATGGAGTCGCGTCAGTTAGACGCAGTCACAAATCTGAAGAATGACCCATATCCCTTCTCCTGATCATCATATCAGCCGAAAGACGTCCACTGCTGGACATAGGCCTCCCCCAAAGAGTGCCACAATGGCCGGTCCTGCGCCACCCGCATCCAGCGGACTCCCGCGATCTTTACCAGGTCATCAGTCCACCTTGTGGGGGCAGTAGACGCAGTCACAAATCTGAAGAATGACCCATATCCCTTCTCCTGATCATCATCATCATCATCATATCAGCCGAAAGACGTCCACTGCTGGACATAGGCCTCCCCCACAAGCCCCAGAGTGCCACAATGGCCGGTCCTGCGCCACCCGCATCCAGCGGACTCCCGCGACCTTTACCAGGTCATCAGTCCACCTTGTGGCGACGGTAGAAGAATCCAACGAATCCAGAATACGACGGAACAAGAATCTGACGATAGAAAAATTCGACAAAACTGGAGTCCGCTAAAACAAGAATCTGACGAATCGGGAACTAATCTCTTCCCTCGCAGTAGTCTTAGGTTGTTACAGCAAAAGTTTGGCCGTGTATGTTTTTATAGTAAAGTGGTAAAAGTAAGATTTTATAATATGTTAAAACCACGCAGCCGATCTCTTCTTCGATTCGAGCCTTGAAAGTAGTGTTGTGGATAACGCTCATTTCGAGGCTTATAGACTCGAGCCTTAAATACTCCCGAGGCTTAAAGACTCAATCGTGTTGGTTTATTTTACGCATATGAATGCAAAATATTGTATTTTCGTCACTTGAGTCTTTAGGGTTCGAGTCTTTAAGCCTCAAGATGAGCGTTATCCACAACACTACTTGAAAGTTAATGTTTCAGAGCGCAAGTGTGGAGTTAGGTAAAGGTAACCCTCCCCTTTGCAGGCCGCCTAATACGCTCGCGTTCACCCAAAAACGACTTCTTACGTATTTACTAGTAAGTTTCGGTTGCATGAAAAATAGATCTAAGGGACGGGACATACATAACAGTATTCGGGTTCGGGTGAATTTGTAGGTATAAGTTACATTTTTTACGTGATATATATACCTACAATATAAAAAAAGTAAATCTTTGCATGATACTTCACAACTTTTAATACGGGACCAAACTCGCCCGTGCGAAAAAACATTTCTGTTTCATTGGAGAGGTGTCCAATCGATTAACCAAATCGTTATAGGTACTTAGTTGTTTTTTTTGCCGATACGTTATTTAGTCGAAAGGAATGGATATGTTTTAGCAGTTTATCATATTATCCGGAGTGATGACAGTCATGTGACCAAAAGAGTGTTAGGTATGAACGTGGAAGGATGGAAGAAACAAGGTAGGCCAAGGAAAAGGTGGATGGACTGTGTGAGAGAGGATATGAAGAGGAAGGAAGTAAGTGACGCGATGACGAGTGACAGGGAGGTATGGAAGAAAAGGACATGCTGCGCCAACCCCAAGTATATGAGATAAGGGCAAGAAAATGATGATATGTGGCGTTCAGAGGGTTGAAAAAGACGGCAGAAAATAGAGTTCGAAGGCTTACTGAAAGCCAATCTTAGACCTTTTTATTAGCATCGAAAGCCAGGAGTTGTGCAATCCCCCTGGCTCAGGACGTTCTCCATTTCTGGGTCTTCCGTATACCTAGCGTATTGTTGCTTCAGAGTTTATGGCAACCACCCCATTATTTCTATAAGATCATTTGTATTTATTATCGCTCTCAGTGTGTTTGATTGACACTAATCAGAGACTGGAGGTAATTATAGCAGTAGCATCCGGCTGCCCGTCAGAAATAAGTACAATGGTAAGCTAAAAGTGAGACCTTCGATAGAATCGGTTTTATCAGCTCGTATAGAAATTGATACAATTAGGTTCTCGCCAATACTCTGTGACTTGGGTCATGTACACGTACCTATATACTGATACATTTGCCTTTCCAGGCTTTATTATTATTATAACGAAAGCAAAAAAGGTACAGTTCGCCATCACATACATAGGTGCACTATAGGTATTCAAAAATATCGGCACATGCACCCTAGTCCCTAATGCCTTGAAAATAGAGGTGTGTTGCGATATTTGTGAGCTGCTTGTTTGCTCCGATGTATGTGATGGCGACTGTACCTACATGTTTGCATTACCTTGACTACCTACTTAAATCACAGTGTATGAGGCCCATGAACATACTCTGGACATAACACAAAAATAATAATACCTCGACCGAACTAGCTGGTCTTATCCAAATCTTGGTTAGTGTGACGGAGAGAGACGTGTAATTTGCTGTCTTTGTCATAGTTTTACTTTTCTTTATTTGCCCCAATCAGGTAATATGAGACTGGGGCAAATAAAGTAGGTCCCTCGTTGTGGCAAGCGTATGTGATCTAGAATTCTGATCTCTATTGGTTTATTATAATCTCTAAGCTGAGACTATAGTCGCTGAAAAGTCACTGTTGAGCGTTAAAATAACGGTTGGTGTAGGCATTAGATGACTTTGAGACTAATTTGGTCGTGCATGATTGCTTTTACGTCCAACATAAAGCATCCGTCCCTCTCGCACTTAACCACTTGCTAGAGAAGGGCGAATATTTTACGTCTGACTTAACCGCAATCTTGCTAGCTGGACTGACGGTGTATAACTCTATTACGAAGGTGTTATATATCTTGGCTATGTAAATCAATATCAGCATCTTAGTGAAGTAATAATTAGCGATTTTGTTGTCGAATAATATTATATTTTATTCTACTAATATTCCTTTATAAAAGAATTGCGAGCGTGCACAAGCGAATATGTGGAGACAGCATTACATGGCATAACTGACATATAAAGTTGCCCGCTACTCACCGCTAGGAGCAATATGTCACCATTCATTGTAAATCAGAAATGCATTAATTAATTTTATCAGTAAATAATAAACCCCGGCTTTAATTAATCCTAAAGTTATCCCAAAAATCTAAGTTGAATTAATTAAGAATGCCTACTTAATAACGTCTCTGTACATTTTAATAACAGGTGGGGCAGAAATGGGCATCGTCCTTGAAAAGTCATAGTGTATATGCAACGCAACTGGGAAAAAAATCGTGTTCTTAATTATCTGGCCAAGACATACATAAGTATTTATTGCGTTTGCCCGCTTCTCCTGAGCTAACCGCAGCAGCCGCCCGTCTTGCGGGTGGCGCACTTGTGCTGGAGGGTCATCCTCCCTCTCTCTCTCCGCTCCCTCTGCTTCCAGCGTATCGAAAGTTGGGAGCGACCTGCAAAAGAAAAGTGTGTCTCAATTAGAAACCTCAAATCCGTAATGTGTGACTTTTATTGAACAATTTTCGGTAATATTCAAGCGCAGGTATCTATAGAACCGCAGCGTTTACCGCATAAAACAACCGCGCGCTTTATAGAACAAAGTTTTTATTTATGTACGTTATAGGGCGCACCAAATATGTGTTTTGCCAATTTGCCATCCACATTTCCACAACCGTCTGCCCGGAGAATTAAGGACAATGGATGGTAACTTGTTCAAATCTAAGTAAAATAATAATGTGACATCCCTTTGTACTGTATTCTATGCAAATAAATATATTCGATTTGATTGATTTGATTTTGTCTTATTGACCATTATATTCGAGAAACAATACACCTAAGTTACCTTTATATGGACTGGCAACTCATCGGCGTGACGAGGCCGGAGGCCCTCGCCCAATTCATCTCATGATGCCATCTACTTGCGCACTCTATATATGTGATGGATTTTTTTTTGCTGTTTTCGGCAACAGCAACTGACAAGCCAAAAAAATAAAATCGTGAAATATCTACAAATAAAAAAGAAACCGGCCAAGTGCGAGTCGGACTCGCGCACGAAGGGTTACGTACCATTATCAATAAAAATATTTATTTTATTTTGTTTTTTGAATTATTATTATAGCGGCAACAAAAATACATAATCTGTGAAAATTTCAACTCTCTAGCTATCACGGTTCTTGAGATACAGCCTGAGGACAGACAGACGGACGGACGGACGAACAGCGAAGTCTTAGTAATAGGGTCCCGTTTTATTCTTTGAGTACGGAACCCTAAAAACGATGCCCTCTGTAACCTAATTGGTTGTGACCCTGCTTACGAAGCCGGAAGTCCCGGGTTCGAATCCCGGTAAGGGCATTTATGTGTGTGATGAGCACGAATATTTCTTACTGAGTCATGGATGTTTTCTATGTATTTAAGTATTTATTTATCTAGATAAGTACGTATATCGTCGTCTAGTACCCATTGTAAACGCTTTGCTTAGTTTGGGACTAGGTAGGTCGATTTGTGTAAGATTATCGCCAAATATTTATTATTTTATTTAATGTTACCTATAAATATGTTTTAGCAAGTGATTGTATGTTATTCTCGTATAAAAAAATATACTTACTTGAAACAGTGCGGAAATTGAGGTTTCTTTGATGCACAAAATAGCTTATCGTCACCTCGGAAGCACTTAGATAAAGTAAACTAAGTTGAGACGTCAAATTACGATAATCTATCACATTAACCAGCCACCATGTTATACAAAACGGTAACGGCTATCATTTGTCATGTATCCCTGTCAACGTGGGATAACTCCATTTTGAATCGGTAATTTGATTGTTTTTTTTTTCCTGCTTTTATTGCCTGCGTGTCTGTATTTAAGTCCCGTAATATTTATTTATTTGTTTACTGGCTTCTGCCCGCGACTCCGTCCGCGTAGAAATCGTTTATGTCGTAGCTATTTCCAGGATAAGAACTATCATATGTCCCCCCCCGGGGCTCAAACTATCTCTATACCAAATTTCATCTAAATCGGTTAAGTGCGAAGAGGTTACAGACAGACAGACACTTTCGCATTTATAATATGAATATGCGCCAGCAAATAAAGGAATGCAGAATGTCACTAACCGTATATTTTAAAAAGTAGCTTAAGTGTGTTAAACTCAAGGCATTACAAAATCGTCTTAATTTGGTGTCATAATAAATAAAACATCCTATTTGTGTGCAAGCATTCATCCAATATTACCAACAAATTTATAAAAGGCATAGAGGCTAGAGTTTTTGAAGCACGACAACTTTTGACACTTGTCGTGCAATAAGTGACTAGCTGTCAAATAGTCGACGGGGCATTTGGAAACCATGTTTGCATGCTTGGTTAACGTATCTCGATCGATACGGAATCATATCCACAATCTCGTGACAAGTGATAGCAACTATGCTAGGCCCCCTGAGCATCCTTATGCTATTAACAATAAAGTAGTCTTCACATGTGATTAAGATCACTTTGTT
This sequence comes from Epinotia brunnichana, assembly GCA_963854355.1. Lineage (NCBI taxonomy): Eukaryota > Metazoa > Arthropoda > Insecta > Lepidoptera > Tortricidae > Epinotia > Epinotia brunnichana. Next base: position 12,346,195 of record OY977957.1, read on the forward strand.
CATGCACATATTTTCGTACTCGGCTGTATATGATCTTGTGTCATACATACTTAACATAATATTCAGAGGAAATTTACACACAATAAAAACTGATAACAATTATTGAAATTTGAATAATTGGTACCTTGAGCACTTCCAAATTACGGCAATTTTTTCCTAGTACCGCAATATCATCATCACTACCACCATAAAATGTAAAAAACTTTTTAAAACTGACGACTGAAGCACCCAATTTGTGAGTCCAAAGCTGGAAAGATGAATAGCCAGCATCAAACCTTATTATAAGGCAATTGCGATCATTACGTTTCTCACTTGACCACTCATCTACATTCATTTTAACATCTGGAAGAAATAAACAGGAATTTTCAAACAAATCAAATTACTTGTATAATCCCCAGGACCAACCAGGACGTAAGAAGAACTCTGCACAGTAAAGGATTTTCTGGTGTAATCTGTGGTAAGGCAGGGATGGGGCCCCTCGTATGATATATGTATATTGTATGCATACTAGTGAATCTGCGCGAACACTGCGGCGCTACCACGAACTTCGAACTTCGTATATCTCCGTTTCGGTCGCTCGCGTACCATAAAATAAACCATAAGTGCGATGGAGACGGAGATATACGAAGTTCGTGGTAGCGCCGCTGCCATCGTAGTTCTACTTACGCGCAAGGATTATACTAAGACCCATTGAAAAATGAAAAAATATTTATTTAATTATAATAACCAGTAGTTAGGTACATTAAAAGGATGGGACTTCCTATTGAGTATGCAATACCTGTATCAGGGAGATCCGCTACTCTATAGCAACAAGTTGTAGGTTTAAGGATATATACAAAACAAAAGTTTACAATTGTATGACAACCAGTTTAGCCTTGTTGGTAGTGACCCTGCCTACAAAGCGAGAGGTCCCGGGTTCGAATCCCAGTAAGGGCATTTATTTGTGTGATGAGCACAAATATTTGTTCCTGCGTCATGGATGTTTTCTATCTATTTAAGTATTTATTAATCTATATAAGTATGTTTATCATAGTCTATATAGTACCCATGAGAAAGAAAAAGAGGAAGACAAAGAAAACGATCGTCTGACAACATTAAAAAGATAGCAGGCCCTCTATGATACCGCACAGCTATAAATAGAGAAGAATGGAAGAAGCTGGAAGAGGCCTTTGTGTCACAAAGACACGCCCGCACTTCATAAATAAATATGCAGTCATAGGCAATAATAGGCTAATAATAATATATATATATATATATATATATATATAGTACCCATAGTATAAGCTTTGATTAGTTTGGGACTAGGTTGATTTGTGTAAGATTGTCCGCAAAATAAATAATTATTATTATTATATCTGTATATCCATTTCATTGTAATATTCATTTGCTTTTATGTAATTTATGTAAAGAAAATAATTCTGGTGAAAAACACACTAATTCTGGTAAAACCACACACATAAATAAATATTTGCAGACAATCTTACACAAATCGACCTAGTCCCAAACCTAAGCAAAGCTTGTACAGGTCGATTCACGAAAGCTGGCATGAATGGATTGATTGAATGCAATGTCACTTGTCACTGTGAGTGGCAGTGTCAGTGCCGTTCTTATACAGGTGCCTGCTAATATTTTGTGAACATGTAGATATGCCTAATAAGTTTTCGTCATTCAAGAAAAAATAAATTATATTATTATAATCTGCACCAAGTATCATGTTAATCCTGTTAGTAATTATTATTAAAATCATGTATGTGTAAATAGAACGTATATTTATTTTTCTGACTTATTTTTAACCCCTTGTATTCCAGCAATCCGGAGTACGAAGGCCTGGTCTCCCAACGACATACCTGTATGTCGGCATGTGTGGTCCCATTGGTCCAGCTGTCAGATCTGGATAATGAACCGTGGTGTATTTTGTATATAAGATTCATTTTCATTTGTGTACATGTGGGTCATTGGGATTCCAGGGTAAAAAAAATGACATGACTGCCGGACGACATACATGTGAGTCGTTGGGAGAGAAAGGGTTTGAATGTGTTCCATTTTATTGCCAAATCTTTTCGGTTTTTAAAAACGTAATTTATGTTATCAACATGCAAACTCAGTCATGTCACTCGCCATCCCATTCATACACACACTATTTTGTATATTTGTCTCGCACTGGGGTGGGAAAGTTTACGATCGGAGATATTCGGCCATCTCCGGGCTTGCGTCGGCGCAACCGACAGGACCAGAACACTGTGACAACTCGTGAACGAAACTTGACTACTGTCAAAAATGTGAAGCGACCGGCCGGTTAATTTATGAAGAAAAAAAGTGAACTAATTGGGGTGAGTTTAGCCATATTTATATATATTTCATCATCACACGGCTTATAGGTACTCCGGTGAACTTTTCGATGCAAGGCTGGGAGAATTTTGAATATATATCTAGAACCAGTGCAACGACCACATCGAATCCCATCTCTTTACACCGGCAAAGAGAAGATTTGAAACCATTTTTGGTCCATCGATCGGGATTCATTGTTTCTCCCTGTTTTGTTATCCTAAAGTCACCGAACATAAAACTACTTTGGTGGATTGTTGGGACGTAGGCAATTCGAGCGGTCGAATCGCAAACGTAACCTACAACTAAAATTTCGAATTTTACTTAAAACTATTTACACTACACATCATTTAGCGGTAAAATATGTGTATTTAGTGTTCGCAACAACCTATTTGATATATATTGACTCCCTCCCATATGTAATTACAATTCACTTTTTACAAATCACATTACACGCACGGTAGGGTACACACAACAAAAGTTTGCATAAAATCAAAGTGTTTTGTATAGTGATTGAAGTTATTAGTTTTGGCAATTTAATTAGTGCAATCTTGGGTGTGTTTTGTTATTGTGTTGATTAAGAAATTGGTCGGATTTCTCAGTTTAATTTTAGAGTGGTTCGATATTTAACACGAGGCGGAAAGTGTTACTTAAATTCGCCAGTCGTAGTTGGAGACAGCGTAGCCTCGCGGTATAAGGCGCGCTTCGTTGTATTATTTAGCGGGAAATAATACTTAGTTTTCACAAAATACTATTTTTAAGCTGGTTTGAAAACAGAAACTTTACGTTTTCATTATTTGTCGTGCCTGTTGGGGGTTTTGTTTTGTTTATTTGATATTGTTCATCAATTTATCGATAAATATGGCTACCAAAAGGGAATTGATGTTTCAAATGAAGTATGACACGGCAAAAAGAAATATAGATTTTTTGTATGATCTCGCCCAATTAACTGATATATCTTCGGAACAGAAAAAAGAGTTTGTAGTACGGTACATGGACTTAGAAAAATATTATGAAGAATTGGTTACTTTACATTACGAGATTCAGTTTAAGGCGGAAGACAGGGAATTGGACGAGCATAAACAGTCATACGACTCATACAATAATAAATATTACTTTATTAAGATGAAACATTTTGAGTTGTTCAACAGTTCTCCAAAGTTGGAAAACGTCGATGCAAATAAACAACAAGCCGGGAGTCGAGCTGTACTCCCGCGCTTGCAAATACCTACTTTCTCGGGAAAGATCGAAGAATACCTATCGTTTATGGAGTTGTTTCAGTCGCTCGTAGGTAGTGACTCGACGTTGTCCAACACGGAGAAAATGTACTATTTGACGGGTTCATTAGTGGGAGGACCTAAGATAATTATTCTATTACAATCGATTTGCTGAATTCGCGCTATAATAATAAAAGATTGTTAGCGGACAGGTTGTTACGTAACCTATTGAGTGTTGCTAATGTAGGGAGTAAAAATTTAAGCGGATTAAAATTATTTTTAAATACTTTGTCGGAAAGTACTAAGGCCTTGGAAAAAATGAATTTTCCTGTTGACTCGTGGTCATATTTGCTATTTTATATTAACTTTCATAAATTGGACAGCAACATGAGAAAACATTTTGAGGACAAGGTGGCCGATAAGGACTTACCGACATTTGCGGATCTAATTAAGTTTTTGGAAACCGAGATACGGATCTTGGAGTCCAGTGCGGAACCCTTGTCCATTGCGCCCGAGAAGCGCGGTGGCGGACCGAGCCATGCGGTGAAGGCTCATGCGGTTTTTAACAATGCGGGATTTTCATGTAGGTTATGCGGTAAGGGCGGGCATTTTATCGCCAAATGCGATAAATTTTTAGCGATGACGCCTGGGGCACGGAAGCGTCACGTGGTAGCACATAATTTGTGTTTTAGGTGTCTGAATGGGCACAATATTGATCGGTGTAACTATAACGGTAATTGTTACAAATGTAATTCGCCCAAGCACCATTCATTGTTGCATTTTGACCTACCGGCGACGGCGTCGGATCGTCAACAGCGGCCTGCGACAAGCAATGGTTCTATGGCTAGGACAGCTCCTGACTCGGCCCCAGCAAGCGTTCCTTCTACAAGTGCGGCCTCGGCCAGTAGTCCTCCAGTGAATGCGGTGCCTGGAACTACGGGCCTGATGGCTTCACATGTTAACAACGATCACGGCGGTTATCAACGTACGGTGTTACTCGCCACGGCGGCGGTACGAGTTCTGGACAGTAGCGGTACTTACCAGGAAGCGCGCGCGCTGCTCGATGGGGGTAGCCAGGGTACATTTATATCGGAAACTTGTGCGAGTAGATTAGGGTTGAAACGGTTTAACTCGAACATGGCTACAGTCACGGGACTTAGCGGCACTCCTGTGAGCGGTTGCAGGGGCGGCGTGAATTTATGTATGATGCCTAAATATGCGGACCGACCTACTCTCATGACTGCGGCTACGGTATTGAATAAAATTACTCATAACTTACCAAGTTTTTCTCTGCCCGCCCACATAGCGGACAGTTTTCGAGGACTGTGTCTTGCGGATGACCAGTTTTTCGTCAGTCGGGAGATAGATATTTTAATTGGTGCGGATCTACTCGGTGATATTTTACTCGGCGGAGATTTTATAAAAATAAATGATCACTTACCTCGCGCGATGAACACGGTGTTCGGACACGTGTTGACGGGCCCGGTAACCTTTACGTCAGTTCACCCTGGCCCTCAGGCTGCAAACATTTCGCAGACGTTTTTCTGTAATGCGGCTACCGACCAGATCTTGGAGAGATTCTGGGAGGTGGAAGACATTCCGGACAAGGTGATAGACCCTAAAGATCTGGAATGTGAAACGGGTTTTGCTAATACTCATCAGCGAGATGAGACCGGGATCATTGCTCATCTACCGTTTTTATCGGACAAGCTTCCTTCCCTCGGGAATTCGGTCCCATTGGCCACGAAGCGGTTCCTGGCAATGGAAAAGCGGCTTCAGATTAATGAAGAGTTTCGGGCTAAGTACGTCAATTTTATGCGGGAATACTTAGAAACTGGTCACATGTCTCTCTGTAACGGGTCAATCGATGATAATGCCGCTGGTGCAGGTTACACAATTCCGCACCACGGAATTTTTAAAGCGGATTCGGACAAGATTAGGGTTGTGTTCGACGCTAGCTGCCCAAGTAGCAGCGGAGTCGCTTTAAATGATTGCTTACATGCAGGACCCAAGTTACAGCGAGATATTGCCGAGATCATTTGCAGATTTAGACTACACGAGTTTGTCTTTACCACAGACATCAGAATGATGTTTCGTCAGATATTGATTGCGGAAGATGATCGACCATATCAGCGGATCTTGTGGAGAGAGTCCCCAGAGTTGCCGCTACTTTGTTATAATCTTAATACTGTGACTTACGGAATGAAGTCCAGTCCCTACCTTGCGATTCGGACGCTGAGGCAGTTGGCAGATGACGAGGAGGTGCGCTATCCTGCGGCTGCGCACCTCCTTCGTTCGTCGGTATACATGGATGATATTTTTGGAGGTGCGGATACTCTAGAAGGTGCTAAAGAGCTCAAACAAGAGCTGACGTACTTGCTCTGCTCTGGCGGCTTCGAGTTGAGCAAGTGGACGGCTAACGATAAGCAGCTTCTGGAGGATGTACCAGCGGAACATTTAGAAAAACTTCGAGTTTTCGACAACGCCGACGGATCTGGCTTTTTTAAAATATTGGGCATCCAGTGGGACCCAAACTCGGATAGCTTTTCGTATCATACAAAGTTGGATAACAAAGAGACGACTACGAAGCGATCCATTTTGTCGACTTTAGCCAGAACATTTGACCCATTGGGGTGGATCACACCGGTGATTTATCAAGGAAAGATCCTCATGCAGCGGTTATGGCTGTTAAACTTGTCTTGGGACGAGCAGCCTCCAGCTGATGTCATTGCGGAATGGCAGGGTATACTAGCGGAGTTACCTTTAATCAGCCACTTACGATTAAAACGCCTTGCCTTGTACAACGGAAGGACCTGTTCCCTTCATGGCTTTGCGGATGCGTCTGAGCTTGGTTATGGCGCCGCGGTCTATCTACGAACAGTAGATCACAATGGGCAGGCCCACGTACATCTAATGATGGCCAAATCACGCGTTGCGGCGGTTAAATCAAAGTTAACCATTCCCAAACTCGAGTTAAGCGCATCGTCTTTGCTTGTGCGGTTAATGAAGTATGTTGTAGAGGCTATTAAAAATGAAGTGGTTATCGAGGAGATGATTTGCTGGTCGGATAGCACCATCGTCCTCTCTTGGTTGCGGATATCCCCCCATTTATTGCAAATCTTTGAAGGTAACAGGGTGTCACAAATTGTTAATTGCGGATTAGAAATAACTTGGCGCCACATACCTTCCGAGATGAACCCTGCAGACGTCGCGAGTCGCGGTTGTCGCGCGTCGGATTTACTCGGGCATACCTTGTGGTGGGGACCATATTGGCTGAAAGGTAATGCGGACACCTGGCCTATAAACATTATGGATAAAGAAAAGGAAACGGACTTACCAGGTATGCGGAAAATACCGGTTAAGGTTCACGCATAGACGATCGATGCGGCGGAGTCGATATTTACGCGGTTTAGTTCATTAAGCATGCTACTTGCGGTTGTAGCATACTGTCTTCGGTTTATGACCAATGCTAAAGGTTCGTCAAATAAACTCACGGGAGTGCTGACGGTTCCTGAAAGAAAATTTGCCTTGGATCGTCTGATCAAACTTGCGCAAGAAGCGGAACTTGCCGATGATCTAGATAATCTAAAGCGGGACAAACGATGTTCTACAAGACTGCGAAGGTTGATGCCTTTTATCGGTAAAGATGGGCTATTGCGGGTCGGAGGTCGACTGCAAAATTCAAATTTGCCATTCAGCGGAAAACATCCTGTGGTACTACCAAAGCGTCATCCACTTACTGCTATGATTGTGGATCACTTTCATATCATATATTGTCACGTGGGAGTTTCTACTCTCCAGGGTATTTTGCAACGGTAATATTGGATTATATCGGCAACACAAGTAGTACGTACGCGGATTTTTAAATGCATCAAATGTTTTAAGACTAAGGCTAAGCCAACTGAACCCTTGATGGCTGCCCTACCTGATGATAGGGTTAATGCTATTGGTGTTTTTCACACCGTGCAAACGGATTTTGCCGGTCCGTTTTTAATCAAACATTCGCGTCTGCGGAACGCCAAAATCATAAAGGCATATCTTTGCGTCTTCATTTGTTCGTCTACTAAGTGCGTTCATTTGGAATGTGTTACTGATCTTTCTACAGACGGTTTTCTTGCGGCTTTGACTCGATTTACATCTCGGCGCGGTCTTCCGAGTGTTATCAGATCGGACTGCGGTACAAACTACGTCGGGTCAAATAGACACTTGAACGAAGTTCAGAAATACTTAGCTTCGCGGGAAGTTCAACAGGGGCTCGTTAATAAGGCTGCTCAGCAAAATGTTACATGGTGTTTTAACCCTCCAGCGGCGCCTCACTTCGGCGGTTTATTTGAGGCCACGGTTAAGGCAGCAAAAACATTACTGCGGCGGGTCATAGGAGAACAGGTCTTGACTTTCGACGAGCTAGTTACGGTATTTACTCGAATCGAAGCGGTTTTAAATTGTCGGCCGTTATGTCCTTTGACTCAGGATCCTCAAAACTTTGAGGTCCTTACGCCGGCACATTTTATTATTGGGAGACCGTTACTCTCAGTACCGGAATACAACTTTACTACTCTCAGTACCGGAATATACCTGACTCACGGTTAAGTAGGTTTAACCTCATTCAGGCTATTTCCCAACGTTTTTGGAGAAAATGGAGCGACCAGTACCTCCATTCTCTTCAAATGCGACATAAGTGGACTTCACTGACGGATCCGCCTCGGACAGGTGATCTCGTCCTAATTAAAGAAGAGAATTTACCCCCCCTCAAGTGGAGATTGGGCAGAATTGCGGAATTGCTGCCCGGTAGAGATGGTGTAGTGCGAGTTGTAAAGCTCAAAACTTCAACAGGCACGTTGACGCGCCCTGTTGTAAAGATTTGCAGGCTTCCCCTGGATTAAATATCGAATTGCTTTAGTTATTAAGTCTTGTTTTAGATTTTAGTTTTCACTATTTATTTGTGTTTTTGTTGATAAAGGCTTTAGCCTTTCTCGGGCGGGGGAATGTTCCATTTTATTGCCAAATCTTTTCGGTTTTTAAAAACGTAATTTATGTTATCAACATGCAAACTCAGTCATGTCACTCGCCATCCCATTCATACACACACTATTTTGTATATTTGTCTCGCACTGGGGTGGGAAAGTTTACGATCGGAGATATTCGGCCATCTCCGGGCTTGCGTCGGCGCAACCGACAGGACCAGAACACTGTGACAACTCGTGAACGAAACTTGACTACTGTCAAAAATGTGAAGCGACCGGCCGGTTAATTTATGAAGAAAAAAAGTGAACTAATTGGGGTGAGTTTAGCCATATTTATATATATTTCATCATCACACGGCTTGTAGGTACTCCGGTGAACTTTTCGATGCAAGGCTGGGAGAATTTTGAATATATATCTAGAACCAGTGCAACAACCACATCGAATCCCATCTCTTTACACCGGCAAAGAGAAGATTTGAAACCAGAATGAATGAATGAAAACATTTATTTCAAGTAACACAGGACTCATACAGGAACTTATATATTAACTTAATGTCAAGAATCGAAAGCTGATGGCTTGTTCGAATTGTAAAAAATTAAACAAAAAGAGCAGACCAAGGAGTCCGTTGTCAACAGAGTTTTTAATTTATTTATATCCTGTTTCCACACTGACGCCGCAATCTACAAAATGACGGCGAAAAGATTCGAAATTCGTACGAAATTTAACTATTATTTTCGCGTTTCACGGCATCGTCATTGTACATGAAACATGGTTATAATTATATATTGATTTATTTATAAAATGCAAAATCTCTGAAACACCATTATCATAATCACTTTTTGCATCAACCTGTATTTAATATTTATGTGATGCACACATAGACATTATCATTTGATCATTCAATTCATTCGTGCCAGCTTTCGTGAATCGACCTGTACTATGGGTACTAGACGAAGATAAACATACTTATATAGATAAATGAATACTTAAATACATAGAAAACGAGTGAAGTGAAAGTGGTTTGTCAGGATTGTAGCAAATGGAGATCCGTGATCTCTGCCTACCCCTCTGGGAAAGGGGCGTGATTATATGTATGTATGTATAGAAAACATCCATGACTCATATATAAATGCCCTTAACGGGATTCGAACCCAGGACCTCTTGCTTCGTAGGCAGGGTCACTACCAACTAGACTAAAGTGGTTGTCAACTAATATAACTAATCAGAGATCAGAACTCACTAATCAGATTCCCATATGAACTCCAAGGTTAGCTGCTATTCTAGATCATTCCACAAAGATGGAGCCACACATACATACTATATGGACAGAACACACACAAACTAGGATGCAATTAGACGGAGTGGACGCAACTTTGTGGATTGTACTAGCTACACCAGACATAATATACTAAACAGTTAAGTAGTACATTCTAACTTAATATCATAAAATTTTACAACTCCTTACGTGATAAGTATGCCAACATCACTCTTTGCCAATGCCGGCTGGTTCGCTCAGTTCGTACTATTTCTTTGACTGACAAATAGTTTAATACACAATTCCAGCAATCCTCATTCAAGTAATCCAGTATAGTCCGCTCATTTTCAACTTGAGCTTCAAAAACCTACATGAAACATACACACAACTTCAGGAAGAATATAGGTAAAGCAAGTACTTCAAGTAATTTTATCTAGTCGATCTAAAATAATTAATCTATTGTGCTTTGAAGACTCACTTGGTGAAAATCGGCGTCCATTTGTAAGATTAGTAGTACCTGCCGCTTTACTGCCTAAACGCCGAAACTCTTGCGCACAAGATTAAAAATACTATTGTTTTGTTGTGTTTTCACTGACTCTTCAACTCTTGCTTGTCACCTTTTACAAATGTCAATTCAATCCGTTTCTGTCATTGTAACTATTTAAGCTACTATGAAAATACCTTTAAAGGACTCTCATTTCTAGAAGTAGCAGCGGTTTTATGTGTCAGGCAAATAGTTGACTAACCGTCCATGTTATGATCGCACCCCATTTGGGGGTTCGTGTTCGCGTTGCGTCGTTGCCACTCTTTCATTTGCCGTAGGAAGGAAAAAGATGCAACACGAATGTTTGGGAAAACACCGCCAAGTGTGGTGCGACCATAATGGTGGCACTCCATTTGGCGATGTTTGGTCACTAACTACATACTAGATTTTCTGTGACCTTGCTTGGCCGTCCGACAAAATCGGTCCGTGGAGCGTCTTCTATTCATTTCATTCATTTGATTTGTAGGCGGTTGTTGTGACCACTTGACAAGTTGATAGGTGTGTAGAACGCTTTATGTTTTGAACTTGACGTTTAGATTTTTGACAAGTTGGTCGAAGAAGTTTTGGTGCCGGTTAATGTACGTCCCAATAATTGGCGTCCAATATATCTCTGTCTCTTTTTAACTCATAAAAAAAGAGAGAGAGAAAGATAGATGGACGCGTATTATTTGTCGAAGTCATAAATAAAATAAGAGTGACAAGAGTGTAAGTGTTTATCGTCGAAGTTAAAGCTCGAGTGGGGTGTTGAATTGTTTTTATATTATTCAGGCGGAAGAATTTCCTCTTATGCGATGTTTATACGAATTTTGGACCAGGAAAATATATTAAATCCGTAGAAAATGTCTGAACCTGGTGTCATTAGAAAACTTAGTGAAGATGTTGTGAATAGAATAGCAGCCGGCGAGATCGTGCAAAGACCGGCTAATGCATTGAAAGAACTGATTGAAAATAGGTAAAACGTCCTAATAATTATTTATTTATTTTTAACCACCAGTATTATGTCGCTTATATACATTTGTTCGTAAAGGTTAGATAGTAAATAAAACTTTTATTTAAATACAGAAATAATAATTATAACATTTATTTATTGAAAACCTTATTGCTAATGTTAACATTGTGGTTGCGTATTAAATCTATGTTTATAGAAAGAAAGAAACATGTAGGTATTTATTTGGTGTGACAAATAAATAAAATTATACATGTGTTAATACAACTGAAATGCACCAAAGTGGATGCCACTTATCATATACCACTACACCAGCTATATATGCTAAATTCACTAGTTTTCAGGGCACCCAGAGAAAGAAACAGATCTTAAAATGTAACTTAGAATTATTAATTATATATGTAACAAAACTTAATTAATGAGAAGGAGAAGTTGCTGGTCAATTAATTAATTCAAAGCTAAGTAAGTGTTTACAAATCAGGTCTAACTTAAGTATGATGAATTGCAGGTGTAGGTGTTAATGTCATTTACTGGTATTGAAATTCAAGAGCTATGTGGATTGTCCGCTTATTCATTTGATATTTGACTAAATTTTGAAGGAATAAAAAGTTATTTATTAATTTATTGGCATTTGTATGGCGGTAACACACTGGTTCATAAATGTATTCGTAACAATTTCGCTGATAGGGTTCCAGTATGCGCTGTGAGATTCAGAAGGAACACACACACACAGACAGCACAGAAGCAGCAGGGGGACGGGAACAGCCGAGATTGTTGCTAAAAAAGTTTATAATATAACTTTAACATAAACAAAAATATTTTGAGGGTTCCGCACCTCGAAAGGAAAAAGCGGAACCTTTATAGGATCACTTTGTTGTCCGTCTGTCCATCTGTCAAGACCCTTTTTCTCAGGAACGCGTGGATGTATGAAGCTGAAATTTATATCAAATACTCAAGTCTACTGTCCCTTGGAGCTGTGAAAAAATAAAACTTCTAAGCCAACGCTTCTAAGATACAGCCGTTTACGCCGCAAATTTTCAAAACTCGCAAGGGAATCAAAATGCACAGGGTACTTATTTCCCGTGAACTCAGAATCTTGGAATTTGGTACGAAGCAACGTCTAAGGCACAGATAAGGGAAAAATTGCGAAAACCGTAAATGTTTACTTACATCACTGAAAATTTAATTTCCAGTATAAACTGACACACACTAAGTATGTGAATACATACTTAGTGAGTGTCAGTTTATAGTGGACTAGTTTTTATTGTACGGGGTGCTCCGGAACCCTCGGTGCGCGAGTCTGACGCGAGTTTATAGAACCGATGCTTGTTGGGGCGGAAAGGTTCTCAAGTGACCACATACCGGAAGGCGCGGCGTAGGTAGGTCCCCCACAAGGTGGACTTATGACATGGTAAAGGTTTCGGGAGTCTGCTGGATGCGGGTGGCGCAGGACCGGTCACTTTAGCACTCTTTGGGGGAGGCCTATGTACAGCAGTGGACGTCTTTCGGCTGACATGATGACGATGATGATGACATATATTTTTATAATGAAGACTTGATTTATGGATTTTAACTGAGTATGCTGTTAACTCTCATTTATTACATTGTTCAAATTTTATTAATTCTAAATAATTTTAGTAACATAGTTGTTATCTTATTTGCAGTTTGGATGCCAAATCAACCAACATAATTATTACTGTTAAAGCTGGTGGTTTAAAATATTTACAGGTAAATAATAATGTTCATATACTTATTTCAATAAAAGTCATAATATTAGATAATTCATTTTGTATAATGTAGTTACGCCTGCTAACGATATTTATAAACTTCAAATTAAAGGAAAAATTGAAAAATTAAGGCGTTGTAAGAAGGAACTGATTGAAAGATTTAGGGGCTGAGACAAATTGTTCCGATAGCTCAGTTGGTTAGTAGCTACGGGCCATGTATGCCTGTGGTCGCCGTTTTCCTTTAATTTGAAGTTATATTAGATAAGTTTACATGTCAATAAAACTTAGTCAAATAACCCGCCACGTGTCATTCCGAGTGCAAAGGTGCCCATCACACTCGCCGCATTGCCGCGTTGAATTGCGATCGACAACCTTTGCAACAGGAATGACCCGGAACGGGAGTCATGCCCTCTCAGTCGCAAACGGCGCCCCACTTCCGCCAAGAATATTCTGGCCTCTGAGCACCAGCATCCCATAGTCTCCACCGCAAGAGGGACAAATGAGTAGTTCACCAATGCGGAGTATTTGTTTATATGTTCATATTCATTAATTACTACGCTACGGGTCCATGTGGCTCTGCTAGCATTCTATATATACATAGCCTGTTGTTTACCTAAGTACGGTCAACCAATTTGATTCCTAGGCGATCATAGAACCTTGCCGTTGTTAATGCTATGTCAATACGGGTTACTAGTATTATTATGTTGCTATGTAGCAGTTAAAATAACAGGGTTCTGTGGTGGCCTAGGAATCAAATTGGTTGATTGTACCTTGTCGTTTTCACTCGTTAGACAACTTCATATGGCAGTTAACATGACATTTAATGCGACACGGTACAAAGGTATCCTAGTCTGTATCCCAAACCGGAAAACTTCAACTCTCATGCACACAACTTACGCCATCGCAATAAAATAATTCAAGCAGTTCCCGCCAAACTAACAATGTTCAGTAAAGGCCCTTACGCAATGTCTATTAGAATCTACAATAAAATCCCGCAGCTTATAAGAAACGAAGTTACATATAACACTTTTGTTAATAAACTTAAAACTTACCTCCTAACTGAATGCCCATACTCGCTGCAGGAGTTCATGGGGCAATAATTTTTTACAATTTAATAGATGGTGCAAATGCAATCAAGTAGGTATGTTGTTATCTAATGTGCAGATTTTATATAAATATAACAATATGTTGATTTTTTTTAAATATATGTATGTTTAGGTTAGTTTAGTATTTAAACATGTTGCTACACCCTAGTAGGGTCCATGTCTGTACTGATTAATTTTAAGAACATCCTGTAAATACCATGGTTGCAGCAAATAAATGAATATGAATATGAATATGAATAAGGTGAGTTGTGAGGCTGACCGTACCTAGTTCAAAGGTATATTGCATTTTCGTTTTATCATGTGTAGTTTTGGTCATCACTCATACTTCAATCTTACAAAATTTACTCGTTACTAAAATTGTAGCCTAGTTTAAAATTCAATCTTAAACACAAAACTATAGCTTGACTGACCTGTATAATAACCAATGAACATTTTAAATTGTTAGATACAAGACAATGGCACAGGCATCAGGAGTGACAACCTAGACATAGTCTGTGAGCGCTTCACAACCTCGAAACTGTGTCAGTATGAGGACCTTCAGGCGATCAACACTTACGGGTTCCGAGGAGAGGCGCTCGCCAGCATCAGTCATATCGCTCACCTGACCATACTCACCAAGACTGCGGCTGCTAAGTGTGCTTATAAGTAAATAATTCTACAATATGTTTTAGGAGAATTGACTGACTTGTTCTATACAACTCTACAAATCTCCACAGATTCCTATTTCTATAGATTTCCCAGTCTTCAAATTACCATTTCTACAGATTTCCATTTCTAGAAATTACCATGTCTATTATTTACTATTTCTATCTAGAAAGTCCAATGTTTACTAATTACCATTTCTAGAATTGCCATGTGAATTTATTACCATATCTAAATATTCCCATGTCTATTAATTACCATTTCTAGAAAGTAAGTACCATGTCTATTATTAATTACCATTTCTTCAGATTACCATTTCTAGAAATTCCCATCTCATGCTAATCCAATGTGTGCAGACGCGTGGGTTCGAATACCATCCTCGTCGCCACCGTTATATACCGTTATATACGCACCTGACATAACCAGACTGGTTTGTTGTAGGAGTACCATCTTTTTCCAATACACTACAATTACCATTTCTAGAAAGTCCCGTGCCTTTTAATTACCACTTCTAGAAATTCGCATGTCTATTAATTACCATTTCTACGATTCCAATTTCTAGTAATTCCCATGTCTCTTAATTGACAACATTTCATAATTCTAAGTCCATGATTTGATTAGCTCATTGTATTCTACTCGAAAAGAGGAACACGCTGGTAGTTTTATATTTCCAGTATTATTTATGTTAAATTTTTAACGAATTTTTAAAAATGCACTCATAGCAAATCCAATTCTACTGCAGAGAGGGCACCTTGCTTTAGTCTTGTTTACATATACCAAATTAAAAACAAACATTGTCAAGATGGCGTCAATGTAACCCACCCGAAAATGAAATTTAAACTTTTTAAACGTTTTAGTCGAAACGGGACTAAAGCAAGGTGCCTATTCTGCAGTAGAATTGGATATGCTATGAATGCATTTTTAAAAAATCGTAAAAAAATGAACATAAATAATACTGGAAATATAAAACTACCAGCGTGTTCCTCTTTTCGAGTAGAATACAATGAGCTAATCGAACTAAGGGCTAAAAATTATGAAATGTTGTCAATTAACAGTATCACATTAATAAAACACAATATTCAGAAATATAACATATGTTTTCAGGGCATCATACGAAGATGGTAAACTAAAAGGCCCAACAAAAGCCTGTGCGGGCAACACCGGCACCCAAATCACCGTAGAAGACCTATTCTACAACGTCATAGCCCGCAAGAAAGCCCTACGCAGCCCTACGGAAGAGTACACGCATATCATGGACGTGGTTGGGGGTTACGCTATACACAATAGTCATGTTGGATTCACGCTTAAGAAGTTTGGAGAAAAAACTGATTTGAAGACTCCTGTCAACTCTTCTGTTGTGGAAAATGTTAGAGTTGTAAGTAAACACCATTTTGGTTTTCTCTTAGTCTCCTAAGGCCCAGGTTCCTGTAGAAAGACCAAAACGGTTCAAAGGAATGTACATCATATGTTAAAATAGATATTCATTTGTTTTGTTTCATTCGATTTTCGAACACATGAAAATTCCAAACTAACCGCTTGGGTTCAAATTAGACTGATAAAGTTCTTTGCATGAGGTCTCAGGACTCTCAGGAGGTTAAAGTAAAGATTTTACATATTTACATTCTATGTAGTTAAACTAAGTTGCAGTGGGCGGGCACACTGCACGTAGAACCGATGGCAGTTGGGGCGGAAAGGTTCTCGAGTGGCGACCACGTACCGGAAGGCGCGGCGTGGGTAGGCCCCCCACAAGTTGACTGATGGCCTGGTAAAGATCGCAGGAATCCGATGGATGCGGGTGGCGCAGAACCGGTCATTGTGGCACTCTTTGGGGGAGGGCTATGTCCAGCAGTGGACGTCTTTCGACTGATATGATGATGATGCATCGTTTTATTAACTACTTAAACATCCTACTACCCGCATCCACTTTGTGGGGGGGACAAAGTGGAATGGATGCGGGTGGCGCAGGACCGGTTATTGAGGCACTCTTTGGGGGAGGTCTTTGAATTGATGAATTGAGCCTGCATTGTTTCAGATACACGGTAACTCGATAGCCAGAGAGTTGATGGGGCTAGAAGTAAAGGACGATACACTGAAGTTAGCCGTGCATGGTTACATAACCAATGTGAACTATTCGCACAAGAAGGGCGTTATGCTGTTGTTCATCAACCATCGTTTAGTCGACTCGCAGTGTAAGTATTTGTGCAGTCGTTGTATTTAGTATAGGTTATAGGTTATACGCGGGCTGGGTTTCCGCAACTCGACGTCATAAATGCGCCTATTTTGCGTAGGGGTTTTGGCACTACTGTTATACGAGCCAACCCAGTTCCACCAGGAAGCCTCCGGTAGTGACCCCGGTGTTGCTCGGTGCTGTGCCCTGTATTCAACCTCCCCAGGACATGTCAGGATGACGTGGGCGGCTGTCACGTCCTCTTCCATGCAGGCTCTGCAAAGAGGACTGGCTGTAACACCTAGAGTAAAAAGGTGTTTGTTTAGTAGTGCATGACCAGTTATGGCTCCTGTCAGAAGACGGAGTGCCGGCCTCTTTAGCTGCTTTAGCTTCCTTGACAATCCGGGGTTGATTGTCGGGAGGGCCTCCCTGGTTTGCCTGCAGGTTCCTAGGGTATTCCAATATTTTTGGTGTTCTACCTTGGTCGGAGTGTGCTCCGCAGCCATGCAGAATTGCAGAGGGTAGAGAAATTGTATTTAGTATATAGGTACTACACTTATTTTTTTTTGTTAATTTGACCGTAGAGTCACCTAGGGTTATTGTGAGGCTGGCTCCCCTCTGGGCATGGAGTGGTGGGGGTAAAACAAGACAACTGCTTTCGAATGGTACCTATCCTAACGAGATCATGAAATTTCTTTTCCCAACTGTATGTTTCTCAGAATTTTAATTTCGGCAAAAAAACTGTTTTCTCGAAGACCGAAGACCCACAATTTTTTGTCTTTATTAATAGTTATTGCGTAGAAGTTATAAGGTTACGTTAGGTCTGTTTTATGAAATATCTAATCGTGAAAATTTTTAAAGTTTCAAAGAAAGGAAAATTCGGACAAACGATACACTTGAGAAATGAAATAGGGAACTTGCGTCTTTTTATTTTATTACGAAAATCAAAAGTATAATCCAGCATTAAAACAATTGTAGCATTAAAACTTTCTTATGATTAATTTTTCTGATGTTATATGCATTTGAAATCTGCACGCGCTGGCACCCCCCGAAAACGCTCTATATTAAACGGGCTTATGCTATGACGTCACAACTTATATTCTCGGCGCGTTTACTATGGAGTAAGTCATTAATTTGCAGTTATCTCCACAAAATTTGCGTTTAAGTCTATACTTGCCATACAAAATATCATTTCTAAACTCGTCCTATACCGCGGCCGTATATATACGGCCAACATTATTTAAAGGAATTTAAACCATTTTGGGTTGGAATAAATTTGCATTTGTTTTATTTTGGCCTTTTTTGAAACAAACGAAATTCAACTCTACTTCTTACGTTAGTTGATTCAAATTTCAATGCCAGTTTGTGTTGTATGGTGGTATACGCATATTCTGTGTAACTGTTGTGTTGTTTTATCGAAAAATAAACACTATATTTTTCGTCATTTTAACGTGAGATAAAATTAATACAATCGTTTTTTTTCTTCTTTTTTTTCTTTTGTCTCTACGTATATCAATAGAGTGTAATTTGTTCGTAATTTAAATCCCATGCAAGTTCCCCATTATCTCCACAAAATTTGCGTTTAAGTCTATACTTGTCATACAAAATATCATTTCTAATTCAATATACTGTGTCACTGTTGTTATTTTATCGAAAAAAAAAATTATTTCGTCATTTTAACGTGAAATGAAACTAATAAAATCGTTTTTTTTTCTTGCTTTTGTTTGATATCTCTACGTTTATCCGCATCGATTGTGTGCGATTTATTCGTAATTGAAACCCCAAGCAAATTCCCCATTAGTGATTGCGGTAGGTGACCCTTTGGAATATAATTATCTTATATAAATTACACACATTTTTAATTTCCAGCAATTCGGAAAGCTATAGACTCCGTGTATTCCACGTATCTGCCGAAGAACTCTCACGCTTTCGTCTATCTCGGCATAGAATTAGGTAAACTCTTAAAATGTTTGGTTTCCCCGGTAACTATCGTTGTCTAACCTCGAATTCAACACTATGCTGCGCGCCGAGTCTTGGTAAAAGCGACCACTGTAGCGACACTCAACCCGCCGTCGTTATTCGTCAAGATCTCATTTTGGAGAGCTACCTACCGACTGTAATCCGTAAAACTAGTTCATGTCAGAATCCATAGTCAACGAATTACGACATCCGATTACAGGTGACTAAGTTTCACTAAGTTACTATTTTACAAGTTTGAACTGGCAACACAGGTCATATACAGAAAAGAAAAAAAAACCGGCCAAGTGCAAGTCGGACTAGCGCACGAAGGGTTCCGTACCATTATCTATAAAAATCACGTTTGTTGTATGGCAGCCCCCTTGAATATTAATTTTATTCTATTTTTTAGTAGGTGTTACCTAAAGTGGCAACTGAAATACATCGCGTGTGAATCAAGCGTATACCTGTTGCCGTTACTAAACACGTTTGTTGTATGGGAGCCCCCTTTAATATTTATTTTATTCAGTTTTTTAGGGTTCCGTACTCAAAGAGGGACCGTATTACTAAGATTTCGCTGTCCGTCCGCCCGTCCGTCCGTCCGTCTGTCTGTCACCAGGCTGTATCTCAAGAACCGTGATAGCTAGAAAGTTTAAATTTTCACAGATTATGTATTTCTGTTGCCGCTATAACGACATATACTAAAAATAAATATTTTTATTGATAATGGTACGGAACCCTTCGTGCGCGAGTCCGACTCGCACTTGGCCGGTTTTTTTTTGTATTTGTTGTTGCAGCGGCAACCGAAATACATCATGTGTGAAAATTTCAACTGTCTAACTATCCCGGTTCATGAGATACGGCCTGGTGACAGACGAACGGACAGCGGAGACTTATTGGCCAACCGCCTCAATTTGTAAAATTGTAACTTGTGGCTTCGAAAAACGGGCCACTGGATTAACACATTCACAGCCACGCTAATCTCGTAGCGCTACGCCGTAGTCCGTAGCAGCTTTAACCTCGTATGTAGCGAAAAGCGGTCGTAGCGCTCTGACGCATATGTGTCGTCATGGGCCCTGTATGGGTTACAGTCGGTACAGTGATACTCGTATTGCCAAGTCTCCTGGCACGTAGCATTGCTATTGCTACAGCCCTGTATCATGCGAAGCAAGCTTACTGTATTGGCTTTTGCCATAAAACTTTTTCCAGATCCTAAAAACGTGGACGTGAACGTCCATCCAACGAAGCACGAAGTGCAGTTTCTGTATGAGGAGCAGATCATTGAGAAGCTGAAGGCGGCTGTTGAGAGTAAACTGCTGAGCTGTAACTCTACGAGGGTATTGTATACGCAGGTACGTGCGAATAGGGGTCTTATGATATTGTGATTAGGTCTAAAATCGAAATTTACGAAGTAGTATTTTATTCATGAACAATAATATATACTCGTAGTGTTAGAAAATGTATGAGCAGGTACGAGCAAGTCGCGATCGTATGATGTTGTGATTAGATCTATATTCGTAGGAATAGACTAGTTGGTAGTGACCCTGCCTACGAAGCAAGAGGTCCTGGGTTCGAATCCCGGTAAGGGCATTTATTTGTGTGATGAACACGAATATTTGTTGATGAGTCATGGATGTTTTTTATGTATTTATTTACCTATACAAGTATGTTTATTATAAATGCCTCTAACTGGGTTAAGTTCGGGTATTGTGTGGTTCAAAATAGACCAACCAGAGAAAATTGTCATCTCCAGCTGTATACGTGTGTAAGCAAAACCCGACCTTACGATGTTGATATAAAGTCTATAAAACACAAGCAGAATTACATCAGAATAATGTGTTTTATAGACTTTATATCAACATCGTAAGGTAATAATTTAGGTAGGTTTTAATTTAGTAAGTGCGGACAAAAAGCGCCTGATGTCATTTTGAGTAGGTTCAAAATATTAAACTAGTAAACTGTACATAATGTAAATATTTCCTACTCAATTCTCACATACAGGCTCGTCTGCCAGGCGCTACAATGGTCGAAGAAATGGTAAAGAAAACTACAGAAGGAGCTAAAATAAACCCTAACAGCATGGTCCGAGTTAACTCTGACGTTCAGAAAATAGACAAGTTCTTCAGAACCAAGCCCGTTGAGACTGACGATACAGATAAACAAGCAGTCAAAGAGACTCATGAAAAAACCCATATAACTGAAAAATCTGTCAATGACAAAATGGATGTTGATGTTCTAGAAAATTCACTAATAGAAGAACCAGTGGCAGTCAATAAGATGCCAGAGAAATGGAAGAATAACTTAGACAGCAACATTAGTTACATAGATCCGAAGGAATCCTTCAAAACTAGGACGTTTAAGTATGAAAGAACAGAAACCAAGTTGACGAGTGTGAAACAACTTAGGATGGACGTTGAAAAACAGTGTAACTCCAATTTGAGGGAGATTCTGGCCAATTTAATATTCATAGGGTGTATAGATTTGCACAAGTCGCTTGTGCAGCATTCTACGAAGTTGTATTTGTGCGACACTACGAGATTAACGTGAGTAGAACCCTGTTCTGCGCCCTGTATTTTTTCATTTCCGATAAAATTAAGGCAGCATTCTTTAATTTAAATTTAGTTAATTTCTCTAAGATACTAATATTGTAATTCTAATTATTTTGGAAGATACTCGATATTTTGTTTGGAACTCGTTTATATCGTAGCTCCATACAAACCTTCATCCCCCATTAGGTGAAATGGGGGGTGAAGGTTGTTGCCTTAAAAAATATCCTATGTCCTTCCCCGGGATTCAAGCTATCTCCATACCAAATTCCATCTCAATCGGTTCAGCTGTGTGAGAAGAGGTAACAGACAGACAGACACACTTTCGCATTTATGATATTTGTATGGATTTGATTTAGTCTACGCAAGAGTGTAAAACTACCTTACTTTAAATTACATATTTGGGGGCAAGTTGTACCAACAATTTCAACCTTGTTAAAATCTCGAGTTGACAAATCTGTATGAATCAATTGCGTAATTGAAGTGTTTTAAGCTAGGTTTGACTGTTGTGAACAACTAGGTTGTGATAGGATACACCTTGAAAGCTTTACTAAGAACTATCGTTTTCAGTGAAGAGTTGTTCTACGAGACGCTGCTATACGACTTCCAGAACTTTGGACTAATAAAGCTGTCAAACTCGCTGCCTTTAGAAGAGCTATTCGTCCTCGGCCTTTCCGCGCAAGAGGTGGAATGGAATTCTGAATTAGGTTTGTATATCGAATACGCGAACGTAGTCGCTTGCTATGGGCCTCATAAGAAGGCTCAAAGTCACCCTAAGGGCAATGGAGAGGGCTATGCTGGGAGTTTCTCTGCGTAATCGCATCATAAATGAGGCTATCCGCAGCAGAACCGATATAGCCCTCCGAATCGCTAAACTTAAGCGGCAGTGGGCGGGGCACATTACACGTAGAACCGATGGCCGTTGGGGCGAAAAGGTTCTCTCATGGCGATCACGTACCGGAAGGCGCGGCGTGGGTAGGCCTCCCACAAGGTGGACTGATGACCTGGTAAAGGTCGCGGGAGTCCGCTGGATGCGCGTGGCGCAGGACCGGTTACTTTGACACTCCTTGGGGGAGGCCTATGTCCAGCAGTAGACGTCTTTCGGCTGATATAATGATGATGATGATCGAAGACACCTTATGTTTATGTTTATTTAATGCAGAAACCATGGTTACAAAGGTGTTACAAATAAGGTAAGGTCATACATGGTAACCCTGTAAGGGCGTAGCATAATATATAATATAATATAACAATTCACAAAAGTATTTGAAACGTACCTATCCTAAATTTATAATCCTAATTTTTTTGCTTTAGAGCAAGTAAAAATTAAACTTAAATTTAAATTTAATAAGAGGGAAGAAATTCTTGAATTCCATAACATTCATATAGTCTAAAATACTAAGTAGTCTTAAGTAGATTATGAATATTACACTGACGTTTTGACGTAAGCTCTACAACAACCACATTATTCCCTGATGGCTCGAGTGAAGAAAAGTACTTCAGCATCCTAAAGGTTTGATTGTCCAATAATTCAGTAATGGATTGGGCAGGTCAAATCTACCTTGCAATATATTAAGTAAGTGTACTACAGTAAGTGTAATTGGACATCCTCTGTATATCAATTTATGTTATCTGTTAAATTGTATGCGGGCTTTGTATTGTGTAACCTAGCCTTATAATTAAAATGTAACTATTACCTCTTATATGGGTCGGTAACAGTGGCGGAGCGCGCATACAAGCCGATTCCCACCGGCTTACCTAAAATTTCTTGCTATATATTACCTAACTCGTAAATCATCAAAAAACAGCCTTTTGTTTTGCTCCGGGTTGTCCAGTGAAAATTCTCACGCGCTGCCACTGGTCGGTAAAGACCTAAAATAAAAGATTTCATTCATTCATTAAAATGCTCTAAACGTCACCAGATCTATGTGTGGAAAAAATCCACCTATAGCATTGCTATAGGTGGATTTTTTGTAAAATAGTTAATAGAAAAATAATTTTATTGTTAATTTGAATCCGATTTTTAATCACGATCGCTATAAAGGCATTTTAGAATTAAATTAATGAGTATGAGTATGAATTCGAGTTGAACTGTATTGCTAAAATGTCGACTCCATTGCTCGCTAACGTCTTATCGTGCGATATAAACTCCGATGCCTGTTGATGACTAAATCAAGGAATCGTTTTTAGCAATGTTGTGGAGCTGAATCACTAAAAACTGTTCTATTGCGCTTTTATTAGAATTTGATAGCTGCAAGAATCGTATTTAAACGCATCAGTCACATCTTTGAAAGAGGAAATATAACCAAAACATTTATTTGCAATGAATGCAAGATGACATGTAAAAAACAAAGAACATCCCTTTTTTGGCATGCCATTTCGAATCGTGTCGTTTCAAATGCACTGCTTCATTCCATATTTCGTTTCTAATTGGATGTGTTGGAAATTCAAAAACATATTTTTTCATTTTATACTTAGTTAGAAAGGCATCGATAAAAACTACAAAATATTTATAAGATATTCAATGGTTAAAATAGAAACAAACTTATTAAAAAAAGTAATGATGTCTGTTGGCATAATACCATCCCTATACAAAATGTGAACATAACAAAAAAAACAAAATTTTATGTTTATCGCTGTATTAACTTGTGAAAAGTGATTCCATCTTTTTTGTTGTGCTTGTCCAAACGACTCACACCATTTTACGGCACAACAAGGCATGTTTATTGAAACCGAACGTTTGGATTATTTAACAGTTTGACACGGTGGCCATGTTCGAACTGAACGGCCGCCAGGCATCCTTTTTAATCCCCGCCTATAAGTGCATCCTTTTTGTGGGGCCACTTTTCGGCGTTAGTTAGACTTCTAGATATTATCGCTCACTGGCCCTAACTAAACTGTTTACTTTCTGAAGGTGGGGTTTTTTTTCACTAGTTCAATTTGAGGTTTTGCTGGTTAGGGACTGAGACATTATTTGTCCTATCCGGAGAAACATGGCGCGGTATCCAAGTTTAGGTTATTTAAAACAAACCCTATCGGGTCATAATTATGGTTCAAATTTGTATGTCCATTGTAGGCGGCATTCGCGACCGCAGCAATAGGGGTGTAGACACTAAACAAAATAATCAATAATTTTGTATTTTCTCGAAAAAGAATTAAAAATGGAACGATTGTCATTTACTATGACGCTCGGGGATCGTGACATCACACAGCAACACTCAAACGGTTGTAGCTTGGTAATTTTTGAGATATTTGAATGGGATTTTTGTCACTATAGGCATATTTTTTTTGAAGTAATAATACATTTTGAGTCTACACCGCTATTGTGTCAATACTAGCAAGCAAATCAGTTTACGTATAGCATATACTTAAAAAAAATCCCAAATCCCTTACAAATACGGTTCAATTTCGGTTGCAGGCGACATGCGTGAGATGGCGCAGCAAATGTGCCAACTGCTGAGCAGCAAGCGATCCATGCTGTTAGAGTATTTCTCAGTGGAGCTGAACGGCGATGGGGAACTGTTGGCGCTGCCGTTGTTATTAGGTGATTTGTTACCGTTTGTACGATATTGGACTTGAGAACAAATCTCTCTTAAAAATGTGCGCTCAAACTTGGCGCGCATAGACAACTCCCACGAACTCATTCTGCCTGCCATAATATTTGGTATTCGACTGATAAACGCCGAGCCGGCTTGCTACGATATCAACAAAGCTATAAAACTGTGACAAAAATGTGAAAATTATATATGAAAGTGGTGCATTGTTATCTGGAAGTGGAATGAGGAAGCCCAGCCTATGGAAATAAATAAGTGAGACCCCCTTTTCTTTTGCCCAATACGTAGTTTTGTCGTAGTTCAAACACCATTGTTACAACTTTTTTGAGATAAAAATTCTCCTCCATTTACTTAGTCTATAGCACTGTGAAGTTCCAGCTTGTGAGAGAAATGACAAATACATTCCTTGGAGTAATTATCATTAGGTTTATCTATACTAGTATTAAAAAAGTCCCTGAGAGAACGAGCTCTGCTCGGGCGAAAATACGGAGGAAACGAATTTTCCCGGACATGAGACCTATCTAGATCAATTGCTCGCCCCCGTAAACTCCCTGTACTCCAAATGTCATCGAAATCGTTAGAGCCGCTTCCGAGAACTGATTGCAAATATATATTGCTCGTTTAATAATATAGTCCCTGGGCGACCGAACTCAACTCGGGTGAAAATACGGAGAAAACATATTTTCCCAGATATGAGACCTAGCTAGATCGATTTTGGCCAAGAGCCTGTGCGACTAGTTTACACTTGACAAATCGACGAAAATAAAATAAAACCGAGCCTTGACGGTTGCGCTGAATAGAACAGAAATTTAGAAAAATATTGTGCACTTAAAGATACAGAGCCAAGTTTTGGATAAACCTTACCAAGTACCTTTGCCTAAGAAACTAATTTAACTGGTAACAAATTATATTTCCAGACAACCACACCCCATTCATGGGCGCCCTGCCAACCTACCTCGTCCGCCTAGTCACCGAAGTCAACTGGGACTCTGAAAAGGAATGCTTCGACACGTTCTGCCGACAGACCGCCATCTTTTATTCACAACCCAATCCGGATATTACCACAGAGTCGGTAAAAGCGGAGCAGTGGAAACAGGAGCACGTCATTTTCCCCGCCATTAGGAGGAACTTTTTACCGCCAACCAGCTTTGTGAGCAATGGCGCGATATTACAGATAGCTAATCTGCCGGATCTGTATAAGGTGTTTGAAAGATGTTGATGAGCGTTAATTATAGTTTATGAAGTTTTACTTGTCGCTTTATTTCCTCTCTATCATTTTCATAGTCAATAAAAGTACTCTAATTAATTATTTCTAGCAAGTTTCCACCCCAAAATTTATTTTTTTATTTTTATGAGCCTATTGTGTGGCAAAGGCCTCTCCCCGTGATCTCCATGCATCCCTACTAGATGCCTCTTCCGCCCAATTGCTGAGGAATACATCCTGGTCGTCCCGCCATCTCCGTCTAGGTCGGCCCCGTCTGCGGCGCCCGTCGTGTGGCACCCACTTGTTATATAGCTATACTAGCCCACCTATCTGGATGCATGCGACAGACGTGGCCGGCCCAGTCCCACTTGAGCCTGACAGTTTTTACACCCACATCAGCTATGCGTGTTTTGGAGCGCAGTGTAGTGTTTCGGACCCGATCCGTCCTTTTGACACCTAGAATACTGCGCTCCACAGCGCGTTGGGTAACCTTCAATTTGGACTTCTGGCTCTCAGTGAGTGACCATGTTTGGGCACCGTAGGTTAGGACAGGTAAAATACACATCCTCCGGGTGGCAGTCACGGGGGCGACTGCCACCTATAGAGAAGAGGTCCTCGAGCTGAAGGGCGTGTCGGGTGTTCGGGCACGCCCCTTAAAATGTTATTCTGGGGACATGTATCTATCTCCTCCCCTCCCGCGACGGGTCTCACATGGGGACAGCTGCTGGCGGAGTCGCGGAAGTGTGCGTGAGCGTTCCCGTGGCTCCGCCATAAAGCAGCGCGCAGAGCACCGTGGGGTTTTAGACGGTAGTCCGGGCGGTTCCCGGGAGTCCGTCATACCCGTCCTGGTTCCCCAGCCAGGCGGGATGTGTAAATGCATTTCCCCACGAAAAAAAAAAAAAAAAAAAAGGTAAAATACACATGTCGACGAGTTTCCGCTTTAGTGTCAGAGGAAGGTTGCCCTTCATTAGCTCCTTCGTGGACCAGTAGCTCTTCCAGGCGTTTTCGACCCGGCGTTCGACTTCCTTGTCTTGCCTGTTGCTGAAAGAGACTAGCTGGCCCAAGTAAATGTACTCGTCGACATAATGTATGATATGCCCGTCAACCTCGACCCTACGTCTCGTGCTGTTGGTCATCACCTGAGTCTTTGACCGATTCATTTTTAGTCCAATCTGAAGGCTTGCCAAGCTCGGGTCTTCGAGCATGAGCTGAAGTTCTGTTGCAGAAGAGGCGAAAAGAACAATGTCGTCGGCGAAGCGAAGGTTTGATAACCTCTTACCGCCGACGACTGTTCCCCTCTCCTCCCAAGAAACTGCCAGGCTCTTGAAGACTTCTTCAAGCGTGCTCGTGAATAGTTTCGGAGACAGCGGGTCACCTTGTTTCACACCTCGCTGTATGCGGAACGACGGACCGGATGGCTGGAGTTTAATGTCTGCTGTGCTATTGTTGTAAATGGTGTTTATTAAATTTTTAGACAAGTGTAGGTATAGTTATACAGGGTGGAATTTCATAAACTGTACATAATAAAAGGAAAAAAATTTCAGCCAATTTCATCGGTGAAACGGTGTTTTTTTTTTTTTCTAGTCATTAGTTTTTTTTTTACAGAATTTTGAAAATTTTTGTAAAAACTCGGGTAATACACCTAATTCAGACGGTATAACTTTTGATCCAATGGTCCTAAAATGAAAATAAAAAATGCAGAGTATTACCAAGGGACAGGTTAATAATTCTTAATAACAATAGAAAACCAACTAGAAGAGAAAATCCGCAAAAAAAAATATTGTTTTTGAAAAATGGCTACAAAAATTACGAATTTTAAAAGAAAAACACAATTTTCTAAAAAAACGCAGATTTAGTTACCATTTTTTTTGCTTAGTATTAAACCTCACTTAATGCCGATTCTAAAACCGTTTTTAAACTGTCTCAGACTTTGAAAAATACCACGCAAATGGGTACGTAAATCAAACCATAAAGCTGCAATACGACTGATTTCTCCTGACACAATTGATCTCTGGGAAGGAGTCATGGTGGGGGTTAGGTTTTGATATGGGTGTAT
The DNA here is from genome assembly GCA_963854355.1 of Epinotia brunnichana. NCBI lineage: Eukaryota > Metazoa > Arthropoda > Insecta > Lepidoptera > Tortricidae > Epinotia > Epinotia brunnichana. The sequence continues at coordinate 12,374,405 of OY977957.1, forward strand.
AGAAGCCGGCGAGGTTACCACCAGAAAAATCTGACTTCTTCGGATTTGGCTTTCAGTAAAAAAATGCTCTACTGCCTGGCTAAACGGTAACAGCTAGGTTAGGGGTGCTCGACCAAATGTCATAGAGAACTGCGAGCAGTTTTTGATGGCGGAAAAAAAAAAAAAAAAAAACGAGTTTCTGAGTTTCGGGTTGCCCATCGAAAATTTTCACGCGCCGCCACACACACACCATAAAACACACATACACACATAATACACAGACCATAAAAATACAGGTTGGGGTTAGTGGGTCCATTACATGCAGCGCACTGCAATGGTTTAGGCACCATCAAACCTGCCTGCAAACATTGCCAGAATGCTGCAGCAATAATAATGAATGTAAAGCGCAATTTACACATGCAATAAATTGCATGCAAGTTTCATTACATTGCGGGTAAAGGTACACCGAGCTCTTCAATCGATTTATCAAACCCCGCAATGTAGTTAAACTTGCATTTTACTCCAGGCAAAATACGGTTTTGAAAAACATTAATTTATAATAGCGTTTTTTTTCTTGATTTCATTGTAAAACATTGTTCTAAGATGATTTATTCAAGAATCCAACAAACTTTCCATCCGGAAGTATTTATTTAGATTTAAAAAAAGCATGAATTGTTTTTTTATTATTATTTATCTTGAATATTATAGAGCAAATGTAAATGAACCAAAATAAAGATAAAATCATTTGTTAATATTTTTTCTGGCTTTTCAGAAGCTAGTTAAGTTATCATTTTTTTGATGTCTGAAATTTTGTTGGATTTTGTCACTAAGTAACTATTTAATTGATAATATATCCATTACATAAAAAAATCTGCTATTATAAATTATTTCCAAATTTGACATATTTTCCATACAAGTTGTCAGTTCATTGCCTGGACTATGTGTATTTTGCGCTTTATAGTCACTATAGTAGTATTTGAATTCTGACAGAGCTGTCATCCCGGTACAATAAACGTCAATGATGACATAATTTGTACTGGGATGACAGCTGTGTCAGAATGCAAATACACACAGAGTCGATAAATCATTTAATGTTTCCCGCCATAAGAAGTCTTTTTACCGCCAACAAGATTACTGATTAGACCGATAGCGAATTTGCCGTATTGATTGAATTACGTATATGGTTAGCAGACAAGCAGCTTGCGCTAGCGACTCCAAAATAATCACAAGAGTGAAAATGTACTTAGCAAAATATGGGTGCAAATATATGCTTAGAACTAAGATGGTTGAATAAGACGAAACATAGGTTAAAAACGATTTTATTAAAAAATACGAGTAAAATCTAACTTGCTCTTTTACCATAAAAGAATAGAAAAACGTAACCTAACTCCAATCCACAGATACCATAAATAACATATTAGAAAAATGTGAGATTTGTATACTGCGGAACTGTTAAGACACATCATTACCTTAACATTTAACATATATTATAATGACTTATGCTGCTAGAGGCATATGATATGTCATGATCTCTGATGATATGTGTAAGAGGCACGAGTTTCACGCACTCATTCGTACTGGTTGCTTATCACTTCATCGTAACATGTATGCACTAAATGTTAGTGTTTATTATCGTATACCCATTCAAAGTTACTACGCAATCCTAGAGAGATCTTTGGGTATATGGGTATATATTTATACAACATATGAAATTCAACACTATTCTAAATAACACTTGGTTTCAATTCCATAGACCAATTATACGGTGGGTTACAATGGGAATCCGCAGTAAGCTCGGCCGAATTTCACCTTCCCATACAAACGGAGTTTCGTTCTCATTTTAAAACCACGTGTTTGATTATAACGAAACTTTGCATATACATGAGGTATATCTAGGTCTGTAATTAGTTTATATGACTCCAGTTTATAAAACAAACGATGTGAATAAAGGGTCGGCAACCCGCTTGTGATTCTTCTGGAGTCACAGGTGTCCATAGGCTACGGTAACTGCTTAACATCAGGCAGGCCATTAGCTTGTTTGCCACCGTCATTACATAAAAAAAAAAAAAACGAAATACAGCAAAAACAAGTTTTGTATGAAAAACTTAAATTTGCTGTATTGTTTTTACTATGGTATCGAAGCTACATAAACTAATTACAGACCTGGATATACCTTAACTTATTCTACGAGTAAGTACAAAGTTTCAGAGCAAACTAGGTAGTCGTTTTAAGATGAGAACGTAACAACGTTTGTATGGAGAATCGAGCTTACTGCGGATTCAGTCCGTAATCACTATTGATATGAGAAGAACGCAACAAATACACTAGCATAAGATGCCTCAGTAGTCTCCAATTTAGAATCGTGAATTCAGAAGTGTAACAACCTCTATTCTATCCGTTTATGATATCTGTGGCCATATAAATGACTTGAAATGAGTATCACGTGTCGACGACATAGTTGGGATGCACGACGAGTACCGGGTCGTCGTCGAGCTCCTGTCCCGAGGACTTCTGTGTGCTCTTGAGGCCAGTGGTTGACAGGGGGATTATTACTTGATCCTGCAACAAAAGAGTAACATTTATTATGTCTGTTTTGCTGGTACAGTCACCGGCATCAATAGATGATGAATCAAAGGCTGCAAAAATATCTGACACGCTCTTACGGCTAAAGGAATAGAGTTGTCATCAGATATTTTTGCGGCCTTTGTTCCTATATATATTTATGCCGGTGACTGTACAAAATATTCTAATAATAGAATAAGGTAAGAATAAATGCTATATGAATTTGATTGTTCAGGTGGAATCTTGCAACTCAATAAAGCAGATATCTTCAACCGATTGAGCTGAAATTTTGGGTAAATGTATAGTTTGCATGACAATTCAATATTATGGTACCATCGAGCTGATCTGATGGTGGAGACAGAAGGTGGCAATGGGTATTCAGTACTTAACCAACATGACCAGAAAAAGAAAAAACTTTATTGTTTAATCGTGTTACATAGATGGTATTTAATAGAAGTGTTAGGTCCCAAAGGTTACCCATTTCGGGTGTAATAATTACTTAAAACTAAGGAAAACCCCGTTGAGTTTGGGCTTGTTAGAGTTGTCTCAATGAGTAGTCGATGATGGTATACAGAAAAGTATAGTCAGCATCCTCGTCCTGATGGTACCCTGTGACACCAGCTGCTCCAGGTACCAGCTGACTGCACTCTTCACATACCACTGGGCACCCTCGGTCTACTACTCACATGGTACATGAGCCGGTCGATGACCTTCTCGACGAGGGTCTTCCTGGCCAGCAGCTCGTCCTCATCCTCGATGGCACCCTGGGACACCAGCTGCTCCAGGTACCAGCTGACCACTGCGCTCTTTTTCATGCCGGAGCTCTCTTCGTCTGGAACAAGTTTGGTTAAATTTATGGCAATGTTCTTGGTCGGACTTATGTGAGACCTCTCAGTCTTGTTGATATACCAATACCAACCTAGCTACTTGCTTGCTTGGTCACGTTTATGTTGGACTTAAAGCATTTGTCCCGCTCACACTTACATAGTGTTGCGTAGTTGTGGTATTTAGAATTTTTGTCAAAGTTGCGTTCGGCGCTCGAGGTTAAACTTGGATTATTCATTGGGCCAACACCATAAACAAGTCTGCAAAAATCAGAACTACCAGATTTGACGCAAACTACCCCGTACTTTCAGGCGACAAGGATACGTGTGAATGTGAACTCTCGTATTTTTATTTTCGCGATAACAATTTTTTTATGCAACACTAATCGTCATACACCAACATTATCACTAACAGTATTAATTAGAATTACACGAGTCACGAGAGCTGGCACGAATGAATTGAACGAGTGAATGATAATGTCTATGTGTGCATCACATAATTTTTAAATACAGGTTGATGCAAAAAGTGATTATGATAATTGTGTTTCAAAAATTTTGCATTTTATAAAAAAAAAATAAGTTAAAAATAAATAACCATGTTGTATGCACAATGACGATGCCGTGAAACGCGAAAATAACAATTAAATTTCGTAAGAATTTCGAATCTTTTCGCCGTCATTTTGTAGATTGCGGCGTCAGTGTGAAAGCAGGATATAAATAAATTAAAAACTCTGTTGACGACGGACTCCTTGGTCTGCTCTTTGTTTAGTTTTTTTACAATTCGAACAAGCCATCGCCTTTCGTTTCTTGACATTAAAAATAAGTCAGAAAAATAAAAATACGTTTTATTTACAAAGGACTTTAAGTAATAATAATTACTAAAAGGATTAACATGATACTTGGTGCAGATTATAATAATAAGTATAATTTATTTTTTTTGAATTACGAAAACGTATTAGGTATATGTTTACAAAATATTAGGAAGCCCCTGTATAAGAACGGCACTGTGAAGCAAAGTGTCTTATTCGCCGTCCTAAACCCAAAACCTAAGTGAGGAAACTGTTTGTATTTTTCAAAAATAATTGACGCAGCTGAAAAGTCTGCAACTTTTTTCTGGTGCTAAGGAACTTTGATCCTATCACGAAAAAAAAATCAATAACTTCTAAAATTTTCTTCCATTCCCAATTGTCATAAGTACAGTCGCCATCACATACATAGGTACACTATAGGTCTTCAAAGATATCGGCACATGCACCCTAATGCCTTGAAAATAAAGGTCTGTTCCGATGTTTGTGACGTGCTTGTTTGCTCCGAAGTATGTGATGGCGACTGTACTCTGTAATGTTTGAGCTTGTGAAACATGTGTGATGTGGTCCATGACTAATGTTGGGTCTCTGTTGAAAACTACTTTTCTACGTTGGCTTTTAGAAGAAGAAGAAGAAGACGGTGGCAAATAGGCATACGGCCTGCCTGATCTATCTCTCTTAAGGCCGCTTCCCACGCCACGGTCCGCGATTCTACGGATCATCACGCACAACCGACGACCACGGACGGCAACGCACGCAGAAAGGGCTCTTTCAACGGTGCGTGTCGGTCTGTGTAAATCTTATCCCGCTAATATCATTCTGAATGCACTTCTGCACTGTTTGTTTTGAAACCATACGCCTGAGAAATCAGCAAAACGTTCAGTCGGGCCCGCTCGCTGCAGCAGACGTCAAGTATCTATCTATGTACCTACTAATAGGTACCTAATACCTACGTGCATGTGAATTTGAAACTAGCTGAACACAGAAGTACATACCACAACCATTTTGTTCTGCACTGTTTGCAGGAGTATGTTTTGAAACCATACGCCTGAGAGCGAACAAACAAGTCGTCTGTGCTACCACGGACGCGTTCGAACCGCGTCGTAACGGATACCGGCGCACCGCCACAGACGTCCTGTGCTACCACGGACGCGTTCGAACCGCGTCGTAACGGATACCGGCGCACCGCCACAGACGTCCTGTGCTACCACGGACGCGTTCGAACCGCGTCGTAACGGATACCGGCGCACCGCCACAGACGTCCTGTGCTACCACGGACGCGTTCGAACCGCGTCGTAACGGATACCGGCGCACCGCCACAGACGTCATGTGCTACCACGGACGCGTTCGAACCGCGTCGTAACGGATACCGGCGCACCGCCACAGACGTCATGTGCTACCACGGACGCGTTCGAACCGCGTCGTAACGGATACCGGCGCACCGCCACAGACGTCCTGTGCTGCCACGGACGCGTTCGAACCGCGTCGTAACGGATACCGGCGCACCGCCACAGACGTCATGTGCTACCACGGACGCGTTCGAACCGCGTCGTAACGGATACCGGCGCACCGCCACAGACGTCCTGTGCTGCCACGGACGCGTTCGAACCGCGTCGTAACGGATACCGGCGCACCGCCACAGACGTCCTGTGCTACCACGGACGCGTTCGAACCGCGTCGTAACGGATACCGGCGCACCGCCACAGACGTCCTGTGCTACCACGGACGCGTTCGAACCGCGTCGTAACGGATACCGGCGCACCGCCACAGACGTCCTGTGCTACCACGGACGCGTTCGAACCGCGTCGTAACGGATACCGGCGCACCGCCACAGACGTCCTGTGCTACCACGGACGAGACCCTTCCCACGGTGTGTCGTGCGAGCTGGTCCGCGTCCGTTATCGCGGACCGTGGGAAGTTGCTTTTAGAGTAGTAAACAACTAATAATAAGAATAGTTTGTTATACTTTGATACGCAACTGGGTCCTGTAACACAGGGCTTCCTAGCTCAGGACGCAGGGTCGTGATACTGATAAGCATATTGTGTTTCTTTTTTTGTCCAAAAAACTTTTTTTTTTGCTGGCTTGACTAAGATTAGCCAAAGTCACGTTGATTTTTCATACTTGTGCTATAGGCGGCGGTAGGCGGCCAAACTAACTGTGTCAAGTGGGGTGACGCGACATCTAGCAGTTATAGGCTAGAATGCGGTGTTCGCCAGGGTGGGCTTACGTCTCCGGATTTCTTCAATGCTTATGTACGATTGAGGGGTTCTCGTACAAGCTGTCACTTAGGCGGTATGTGCGTCAACAGCCTCAGCCATGCTGATGACATGGTGCTGCTGAGCCCCTCAATCAAAGGTCTAAAGAAGCTGCTTCTAATCTGTGAGGATTATGCAAATTCTCACGGATTAAAGTATACTGTACTTAAGTCGGAAATGCTCGTTTTCAGAGTGGGAAAAGAGGTCCGGAGTACGTTCAAGAAGTCAGATTGAATGGAGCTGCGGTTGGGGTTGTTAAACAATTCAAATACCTAGGGCACATTTTAACCTAGAATTTGAAAGACGATAAGGGTATTGAGCGGGAGAGGAGGGCCTTATCAGTCCGCTGCAACATGCTGGCACGCAGATTTGGTAAGTGTAGCAACGATGTCAAGGTGACATTGTTCAATGCATTTTGTCAGTGTTTCTAAACATGTTCGCTGAGGCGCGGGTGCCAGATTTGTTCGCCGTCATGAGGGCGAGAGTTGCCGCTTTCTGGGACAGGCTGGGGTGCTCTCAGAACGAGATCCTCAAGGTCATCTACAACGACCTGGAGAGCCCTATTTTCCGATAGTGGCTATCTGTGCATCGTGACGAGAATCGGAAATGACGATGATCATTTTTGATGTTAACATTTTAATTAAGTATCTTGTCTAACTTGTATTTGTATTTTGGGTAACGTTTCGCCTGTGAATAAATGATTTATTTATTTATATTCCCTTACCTCTCGTTTCCGCCTCAGCCTCCTCTTTCCTCATAAACACGACCAGCATGTCGCTGAGCGTCTTGTATTCCTCGAAGGACAATGTCAGCTTCTTTTTGCCGGAGTCTCCGTTCGTTGACGTCTCTGTAACAGTATCAACCGTTGTTTTACTTTTGCTTCTTGAAGAAAGGAGAATCCTGTGTTATACGTCCCAAAAAATCAAACCCGGGTTGTCACGAGCAGAAAATTGGAATGGAAATTTCGCTACGTGGAATTAACGAGTTTGGGGAACCGATTTAACCAGTCAATTCTTTGACTTCTGTTCAAAATGGCGGACACTATTTCCAATTATGATCTCTATGAATTAAGATTACATAGACAGTCGTAACGGATGTTGAAAAAGGTGCAAGACCAGCAGGGTATGACAAAGTGAAATACATATTTATATGCACCGTAACGAGCGGGTGCCACCCGATCATTGAGCACAACTTAGTAACGCACGTAGCCTACTCACATCGGCTCTAAACAGTTTTAAATTTCTGTGCATGTGACCGCGCGAGAGATAAACTACCCCTCCCTTTTTAAGTGCTCTAATTAGAAAGAGATGTATAGTTCATGTCTCAATTCACGGGTGGTCCTGTGCCAGCTAGCTTTGAAACGAACCTGCTGTGCCGCTGGGTACTTCCTGGTCAACCTCCATGCTGGGCTCGTACTGGGGCTCGTCTTCGTCCAAGTGGATGTCTGGTTGCTCTACGCGGATTATAGATTTGTTCAGCAATCTGAAAAAAAAATTCTATTAATTTCACCTTCAAAATTAAATTAAGTGATTCAATGAAGCAGTGGTGTAATGTGCGGCAGAGTGGTTGCGTTTAGTGGCTGCCACTCGTCGTTTTATGTTCGGCAGAGTGGTTGCGTTTAGTGGCAGGCACTCGTGGCTTAATGTTCGGCAGAGTGGTTGCGTTTAGTGGCAGGCACTCGTGGCTTAATGTTCGGCAGAGTGGTTGCGTTTAGTGGCAGGCACTCGTGGCTTAATTTTCGGCAGTGTGGTTGCGTTTAGTGGCAGGCACTCGTGGCTTAATGTTCGGCAGAGTGATTGCGTTTAGTCGCAAGCACTCGTGGCTTAATGTTCGGCAGAGTGGTTGCGTTTAGTGGCAGGCACTCGTGGCTTAATGTTCGGCAGAGTGGTTGCGTTTAGTCGCAGGCACTCGTGGCTAAATGTTCGGCAGAGTGGTTGCGTTTAGTGGCTGCCACTCGTCGTTTTATGTTCGGCAGAGTGGTTGCGTTTAGTGGCTGCCGCTCGTCGTTTTATGTTCGGCAGAGTGGTTGCGTTTAGTGGCAGGCACTCGTGGCTTAATGTTCGGCAGAGTGGTTGCGTTTAGTGGCTGCCACTCGTCGTTTTATGTTCGGCAGAGTGGTTGCGTTTAGTGGCTGCCGCTCGTCGTTTTATGTTCGGCAGAGTGGTTGCGTTTAGTGGCAGGCACTCGTGGCTTAATGGTTCGGCAGAGTGGTTGCGTTTAGTGGCAGCCACTCGTGGCTTAGTTGCATTAAATGGCAGGCACTCGTGGATTAATGTTCGGCAGAGTGGTTGCGTTTAGTGGCAGCCACTCGTGGCTTAGTTGCATTTAGTGGCAGGCACTCGTGGATTAATGTTCGGCAGAGTGGTTGCGTTTAGTGGCAGCCACTCGTGGTTTAGTTGCATTTAGTGGCAGGCACTCGTGGATTAATGTTCGGCAGAGTGGTTGCGTTTAGTGGCAGCCACTCGTGGCTTAGTTGCATTTAGTGGCAGGCACTCGTGGATTAATGTTCGGCGGAGTGGTTGCGTTTAGTGGCAGGCACTCGTGGCTTAATGTTCGGCAGAGTGGTTGCGTTTAGTGGCAGCCACTCGTGACTTAGTTGCATTTAGTGGCAGGCACTCGTGGATTAATATTCGGCAGAGTGGTTGCGTTTAGTGGCAGGCACTCGTGGCTTAATGTTCGGCAGAGTGGTTGCGTTTAGTGGCAGGCACTCGTGGCTTAATGTTCGGCAGAGTGGTTGCGTTTAGTGGCAGGCACTCGTGGCTTAATTTTCGGCAGTGTGGTTGCGTTTAGTGGCAGGCACTCGTGGCTTAATGTTCGGCAGAGTGATTGCGTTTAGTCGCAAGCACTCGTGGCTTAATGTTCGGCAGAGTGGTTGCGTTTAGTGGCAGGCACTCGTGGCTTAATGTTCGGCAGAGTGGTTGCGTTTAGTCGCAGGCACTCGTGGCTAAATGTTCGGCAGTGTGGTTGCGTTTAGTGGCAGGCACTCGTGGCTTAATGTTCGGCAGAGTGATTGCGTTTAGTCGCAGGCACTCGTGGCTTAATGTTTGGCAGAGTGGTTGCGTTTAGTGGCAGGCACTCGTGGCTTAATGTTCGGCAGAGTGATTGCGTTTAGTCGCAGGCACTCGTGGCTTAATGTTCGGCAGAGTGGTTGTGTTTATTGGCAGGCACTCGTGGTTTAATGTTCGGCAGAGTGGTTGTGTTTATTGGCAGGCACTCGTGGCTTAATGTTCGGCAGAGTGGTTGTGTTTATTGGCAGGCACTCGTGGCTTAATGTTCGGCAGAGTGGTTGTGTTTATTGGCAGGCACTCGTGGCTTAATAATGTTCGGCAGAGTGGTTGTGTTTATTGGCAGGCACTCGTGGCTTAATGTTCGGCAGAGTGGTTGCGTTTAGTGGCAGCCACTATTGGCTGTAATGTGCGCGCTAACAGTCCTATGAACCTGTGAGCCTCCTGCACGTGTCTGGGCTGCACGAGGCTGCTGCAGTGCATCTTGGCGAGCGCCTCGGCGAGGCGGATCATGGACTCGAGCTGGCGCACCGTGATGCGCCACGCGCCGCCCCCGGAGGGTTGTGTAGTACTCTACTAGTATATATATAAGTGACCTGTGAGCCTCCTGCACGTGTCTGGGCTGCACGAGGCTGCTGCAGTGCATCTTGGCGAGTGCCTCGGCGAGGCGGATCATGGACTCGAGCTGGCGCACCGTGATGCGCCACGCGCCGCCCCCGGAGGGTTGTGTAGTACTCTACTAGTATATATATAAGTGACCTGTGAGCCTCCTGCACGTGTCTGGGCTGCACGAGGCTGCTGCAGTGCATCTTGGCGAGCGCCTCGGCGAGGCGGATCATGGACTCGAGCTGGCGCACCGTGATGCGCCACGCGCCGCCCCCGGAGGGTTGTGTAGTACTCTACTAGTATATATATAAGTGACCTGTGAGCCTCCTGCACATGTCTGGGCTGCACGAGGCTGCTGCAGTGCATCTTGGCGAGCGCCTCGGCGAGGCGGATCATGGACTCGAGCTGGCGCACCGTGATGCGCCACGCGCCGCCCCCGGAGGGTTGTGTAGTACTCTACTAGTATATATATAAGTGACCTGTGAGCCTCCTGCACGTGTCTGGGCTGCACGAGGCTGCTGCAGTGCATCTTGGCGAGCGCCTCGGCGAGGCGGATCATGGACTCGAGCTGGCGCACCGTGATGCGCCACGCGCCGCCCCCGGAGGGTTGTGTAGTACTCTACTAGTATATATATAAGTGACCTGTGAGCCTCCTGCACGTGTCTGGGCTGCACGAGGCTGCTGCAGTGCATCTTGGCGAGTGCCTCGGCGAGGCGGATCATGGACTCGAGCTGGCGCACCGTGATGCGCCACGCGCCGCCCCCGGAGGGTTGTGTAGTACTCTACTAGTATATATATAAGTGACCTGTGAGCCTCCTGCACGTGTCTGGGCTGCACGAGGCTGCTGCAGTGCATCTTGGCGAGCGCCTCGGCGAGGCGGATCATGGACTCGAGCTGGCGCACCGTGATGCGCCACGCGCCGCCCCCGGAGGGTTGTGTAGTACTCTACTAGTATATATATAAGTGACCTGTGAGCCTCCTGCACATGTCTGGGCTGCACGAGGCTGCTGCAGTGCATCTTGGCGAGCGCCTCGGCGAGGCGGATCATGGACTCGAGCTGGCGCACCGTGATGCGCCACGCGCCGCCCCCGGAGGGTTGTGTAGTACTCTACTAGTATATATATAAGTGACCTGTGAGCCTCCTGCACGTGTCTGGGCTGCACGAGGCTGCTGCAGTGCATCTTGGCGAGTGCCTCGGCGAGGCGGATCATGGACTCGAGCTGGCGCACCGTGATGCGCCACGCGCCGCCCCCGGAGGGTTGTGTAGTACTCTACTAGTATATATATAAGTGACCTGTGAGCCTCCTGCACGTGTCTGGGCTGCACGAGGCTGCTGCAGTGCATCTTGGCGAGCGCCTCGGCGAGGCGGATCATGGACTCGAGCTGGCGCACCGTGATGCGCCACGCGCCGCCCCCGGAGGGTTGTGTAGTACTCTACTAGTATATATATAAGTGACCTGTGAGCCTCCTGCACGTGTCTGGGCTGCACGAGGCTGCTGCAGTGCATCTTGGCGAGCGCCTCGGCGAGGCGGATCATGGACTCGAGCTGGCGCACCGTGATGCGCCACGCGCCGCCCCCGGAGGGTTGTGTAGTACTCTACTAGTATATATATAAGTGACCTGTAAGCCTCCTGCACGTGTCTGGGCTGCACGAGGCTGCTGCAGTGCATCTTGGCGAGCGCCTCGGCGAGGCGGATCATGGACTCGAGCTGGCGCACCGTGATGCGCCACGCGCCGCCCCCGGAGGGTTGTGTAGTACTCTACTAGTATATATATAAGTGACCTGTGAGCCTCCTGCACGTGTCTGGGCTGCACGAGGCTGCTGCAGTGCATCTTGGCGAGCGCCTCGGCGAGGCGGATCATGGACTCGAGCTGGCGCACCGTGATGCGCCACGCGCCGCCCCCGGAGGGTTGTGTAGTACTCTACTAGTATATATATAAGTGACCTGTGAGCCTCCTGCACGTGTCTGGGCTGCACGAGGCTGCTGCAGTGCATCTTGGCGAGCGCCTCGGCGAGGCGGATCATGGACTCGAGCTGGCGCACCGTGATGCGCCACGCGCCGCCCCCGGAGGGTTGTGTAGTACTCTACTAGTATATATATAAGTGACCTGTGAGCCTCCTGCACGTGTCTGGGCTGCACGAGGCTGCTGCAGTGCATCTTGGCGAGCGCCTCGGCGAGGCGGATCATGGACTCGAGCTGGCGCACCGTGATGCGCCACGCGCCGCCCCCGGAGGGTTGTGTAGTACTCTACTAGTATATATATAAGTGACCTGTGAGCCTCCTGCACGTGTCTGGGCTGCACGAGGCTGCTGCAGTGCATCTTGGCGAGCGCCTCGGCGAGGCGGATCATGGACTCGAGCTGGCGCACCGTGATGCGCCACGCGCCGCCCCCGGAGGGTTGTGTAGTACTCTACTAGTATATATATAAGTGACCTGTGAGCCTCCTGCACGTGTCTGGGCTGCACGAGGCTGCTGCAGTGCATCTTGGCGAGCGCCTCGGCGAGGCGGATCATGGACTCGAGCTGGCGCACCGTGATGCGCCACGCGCCGCCCCCGGAGGGTTGTGTAGTACTCTACTAGTATATATATAAGTGACCTGTGAGCCTCCTGCACGTGTCTGGGCTGCACGAGGCTGCTGCAGTGCATCTTGGCGAGCGCCTCGGCGAGGCGGATCATGGACTCGAGCTGGCGCACCGTGATGCGCCACGCGCCGCCCCCGGAGGGTTGTGTAGTACTCTACTAGTATATATATAAGTGACCTGTGAGCCTCCTGCACATGTCTGGGCTGCACGAGGCTGCTGCAGTGCATCTTGGCGAGCGCCTCGGCGAGGCGGATCATGGACTCGAGCTGGCGCACCGTGATGCGCCACGCGCCGCCCCCGGAGGGTTGTGTAGTACTCTACTAGTATATATATAAGTGACCTGTAAGCCTCCTGCACGTGTCTGGGCTGCACGAGGCTGCTGCAGTGCATCTTGGCGAGCGCCTCGGCGAGGCGGATCATGGACTCGAGCTGGCGCACCGTGATGCGCCACGCGCCGCCCCCGGAGGGTTGTGTAGTACTCTACTAGTATATATATAAGTGACCTGTGAGCCTCCTGCACGTGTCTGGGCTGCACGAGGCTGCTGCAGTGCATCTTGGCGAGCGCCTCGGCGAGGCGGATCATGGACTCGAGCTGGCGCACCGTGATGCGCCACGCGCCGCCCCCGGAGGGTTGTGTAGTACTCTACTAGTATATATATAAGTGACCTGTGAGCCTCCTGCACATGTCTGGGCTGCACGAGGCTGCTGCAGTGCATCTTGTCGAGCGCCTCGGCGAGGCGGATCATGGACTCGAGCTGGCGCACCGTGATGCGCCACGCGCCGCCCCCGGAGGGTTGTGTAGTACTCTACTAGTATATATATAAGTGACCTGTGAGCCTCCTGCACGTGTCTGGGCTGCACGAGGCTGCTGCAGTGCATCTTGGCGAGCGCCTCGGCGAGGCGGATCATGGACTCGAGCTGGCGCACCGTGATGCGCCACGCGCCGCCCCCGGAGGGTTGTGTAGTACTCTACTAGTATATATATAAGTGACCTGTGAGCCTCCTGCACGTGTCTGGGCTGCACGAGGCTGCTGCAGTGCATCTTGGCGAGCGCCTCGGCGAGGCGGATCATGGACTCGAGCTGGCGCACCGTGATGCGCCACGCGCCGCCCCCGGAGGGTTGTGTAGTACTCTACTAGTATATATATAAGTGACCTGTGAGCCTCCTGCACGTGTCTGGGCTGCACGAGGCTGCTGCAGTGCATCTTGGCGAGCGCCTCGGCGAGGCGGATCATGGACTCGAGCTGGCGCACCGTGATGCGCCACGCGCCGCCCCCGGAGGGTTGTGTAGTACTCTACTAGTATATATATAAGTGACCTGTGAGCCTCCTGCACGTGTCTGGGCTGCACGAGGCTGCTGCAGTGCATCTTGGCGAGCGCCTCGGCGAGGCGGATCATGGACTCGAGCTGGCGCACCGTGATGCGCCACGCGCCGCCCCCGGAGGGTTGTGTAGTACTCTACTAGTATATATATAAGTGACCTGTGAGCCTCCTGCACGTGTCTGGGCTGCACGAGGCTGCTGCAGTGCATCTTGGCGAGCGCCTCGGCGAGGCGGATCATGGACTCGAGCTGGCGCACCGTGATGCGCCACGCGCCGCCCCCGGAGCCGTCGCGTTGACGAAGGGTTGTGTAGTACTCTACTAGCAGCTTGCCCGCTTCCTGATAACAAATACGACTAAAGTGAGATAAGCTATGAGTGCATTCATATGCGTGGCATTGACGGAAGACCTAGTTTTGTCTGCCAACTTGGCAGTGCCAAGTCAAAGTTATGATGAAGCGAAGCGACTTGAAACAAGCTTGCCTATTTTAACAATTTATTGAAGAAAATTACATTGAAGCGGTTCACTCTGTGATCTGGTCGCGCTGCTATAAGTACATCCCGGTCGGCCGCCAGCTGGCGGTCTATTAGTGGTTGCCGCGCGCTGTTACAGGACGTAAGCGGTCGCGCTTTGTATTGTCGTCATTCTCCTTGAAAATATGCCTAAATCAAAAAAGCTTAAACATACTGTATCGCAGCGGGTTATAAGAATCCTTTGCGTCGCGTCGCGTAGTTGGCTAAAAAGCGTAATCTGAAGTGGGGGGAAGGGGAGCCCTAGCACTGTATAGGAAAACAACCTTATTTCTTCACGTTCGGTTTATTACTGGCTCTTAGGACTAACACGTTACATTATATCGCTCTTACAACTATAGTACTTATGCATATCTCGCCACACCACCGGGGTTGCCAAAAAAAGAAAAATAATATGATAAAATATTTTTTTTTTGTATATAAACAATATAACGCCAAGGTATATCTTATTCAATAAAGTTTGTTTAAAACATCATTTAGTTGTTTTTATTTTCATGACATATTACTTAAGAACTTACAGTTCTTACACTTATGATAGTATTACATAACATAACAGAAATACAAGCACTGCGGTACACATTAAGTGTCCTTAATAAACAACTTAGTTCTATTAATATGGACAGTGTCCTCTTTTCCATTGATAGAGATTACAACATTAGGATTTTCTAATCTAATAACTTTGTACGGACCTTTGTATAACGTGTCGAGTTTGTTACCGGTTTCACTTTTCACTAACACGAGATCGTCTTTTTTATAGCTCACTGTGTTCACTTTTTCGTCGTAAGTACACTTCCTAAGTTGTTTACACTTTATCAAGTTTTCACGCGCATCTTTGTGTGCCGTTTGTAAACGATACCTTAATTCTAAACTATAATTACTAGGGTTATACAATGGTTCAACTGTACTTCTTACTCTACAGGGTAGTTCACATGTTTTGCCAAAGACGAGTTCGAATGGGGTGTACTTTGTTACTGTATGGACTGAGTTATTATATGTAAAACACCAGTATGGTAGCCAAAAACTCCACGTTTCTGGATATTTATTGCATTGTATTCTTAAATAAGCGCCTAAACTCTTGTGAGTATTTTCTAGGGAACCTATCGTTTCGTGGTGATATGATGTTGATTGGAGTTTATCAATTTTTAAGAGCTTACATACCTCAGTCATCGTAGACGAAATAAACTCGGTGCCCCGGTCCGTAACTATCGCCTTGGGTGGTCCATATCTTAGTATAAAATTATTAACTAAACTACGTGCTACACTTACCGTATCTTTATGTCTAAGTGGATAAGCTTCTACGTACTTGCTCAGCTCACACTGAATAGTAAGTATATACTTATAATTTTCGTCGTCTTGATCGATTGGGCCAACTAAGTCTAGAAATACCTTATCAAATGCCGACGAGGCTGTAGTCGTCACTACCATCGGCTCCACTGTGTTTCGAGAGTGTTTGTATTTTTGACAAGACTCACACTTTCGAATGAATTCTCTTACATCTTTTTCTATAGATGGCCAATAGAACTTTCTTTTAATATTATTAACCATCCTACGTATCCCCGCGTGGCCACTTGTGGGTAGTAAATGGTAGTCACTTATAATGAATTCTTTATCGTTATCATCTTGTATTCTCTTTACTCCTCTTAATACGTTTACGTGTGGTCCGGACCACTCTTTTTGACTATTTATCTCTTGTATCATTCGCTTGATAAAAAGCTCGTTTTCATCATTTTTAATAATACATATTTGTTTTAAGTTTATTTCTTTGCAATACTCGCTCAATCTGATTACAAATTCGACTCGCGTAAAGTGTAACCTGAAATCGAGATCTACATAAATTATATTTTTATCTTTGTCAAAACTGAAACATTCTTTTCTCCTAGATATTTGTCCTTTCTTCTCTAACTTCCTTAATTCCTCGCCTTTTATTAATATCATTTCTACCCCATTTTCTGGTATTCTTAATATCTCCACGACGCGCGGTTGATCAGGCCGCTCGTTGGTATCGATACTAGGAATATCATTTCTCTCACTTTCTCTCCTACTACTCTCTATTCTCTTAGCTTGCGCTCTCGTCATTATCATTATTTGATTATTCATCTCCTTCAACTCGTTTGAAGTAATTACTATGCGTGACAACGCATCTGCGCACACGTTATCTTTTCCTTTGACATAACAAACGTTAAAATCATATTCTTCTAACGCTAAACGGAATTTTAATAACCTACTTGACGGGTCCCTCATTCCGAAAAGATAAATAAGTGGTTTGTGATCTGTCATGATTGTAAATATTTTCCCAAAAAGATAGGGCCTAAAATATTTCACGCCCCAAACTGCCGCAAGTAATTCCTTTTGTATAATGGGATAGTTCTTTTCAGCTTTATTTAAAGGACGACTGGCGTAAGCTACTGGTCTCATATCATTGTTACACAATATCGCTGCTATGGATTTACCTGACGCGTCTGTTTGCAAAACAAATTGTTTGTCGTCGCTAAAATCTGGATATTGTAGTATAGGGGGTGAAACAAGTTTATTTTTCAAATATTCAAAGCTTTGATGACATTCTAATGTGAAATTAAAAGGTACATTCTGTTTACATAGATTTGTTAATGGTGCCGTTATTTCTGCGAAATTATTTATGAATTTTCTATAATAATTACAGAATGCAACAAAACGTTTTACTTCGTCAGCATTAGTGGGTGTTGGGTAATTTTTTACAACTTTGATTTTTTCTGGATCTGGCAGTACACCTTTTGCTGAAACTACGTGACCTAGGTACAAAAGTTCTGTCTTTAGGAATTGGCATTTGGTGGGATTTAATTTTAAATTCACTTGTCGCAGTCGTTCGAAAATATCTAACAGATTTTTGTTATGAATGTCTAGATTTCGTCCGAATACTATAAGGTCATCAAGATATATAAAACATTTTTCTAAATTTAATCCAGACATTGCCACTGTCATTATTCTAGAGAAGCTACTACTGCTGGTGCGTAACCCCATTGGGAGTCTCTTCATGGAATACTGCCCCGAACTTGTATATTTACGACAATCTGGAGTAAGTTTAACCTGATAATATGACTGGCTGAGGTCTAAATGTGAAAAATATATTGCGCCAGACAAGGAATCCAAGATTTCGGTAATGTTAGGTAAAGGGAATTTGTCGTCTTCTAACTTTTCGTTTAACTTTCGATAGTCGATAACTAATCTCCACTCTTTTTTATCTTTATTTTCTCCCTTTTTTGGTACTAATAAAATAGGGCTGGACCATTCGCTCCTACTTTCCTCAATTATGTCATTATCAATCATTTGCTTTATTTGTTTTTGTACCTCTTGTTGTTGACTTTTAGGTATTCTATACGGTTTTACATACATTGGACTACTATTCTCTTTTACCCTTATCGTATGTTCACACACAGAAGTGCTTGTTAGGTGGTCACCCGGTAAATGGAATATGTCTGCATACTTGGAACAAATGCTTTCTATAGTCCCACGCTCATTTAGTTGCAAGTGATCGAGTTTCAGTAACAATAACAACTCCTTCGCTCGAACGGAATTCGAGTCGCACTTGCTAAATAAGCACATGCTGTATTCGCTTAACAAAAACAATGTTGGTTGAAATATAGGTATTGTTACATCGCTGTCGCTTGTGTTAAGGATTTTAATAGGAATTATATTTTTGTCTGGTTTTACTATTAATCCGGCTAAAAGTACATTTTCCTGCAATTCTTGAGAGCATACCACACAGTCCTCCATAACCGGTTTATTCAATCTAATGTAATGTATAGATTCCCATCGAGCGGGAATCGTTATAAAATCATGGCTTACTTTTGTTGATCCGTAGATCGGCAATACTACTGATATTTCGAGATTTTTTAATGTCAACTGGAACGAATCTAAGTCAATATTAGCTTTAGTTCTTTTTAAGAAATCATATCCAATAATTCCATCTGATTTTATTGGTAAGTTATCAAAAATATGAAATTTATGCTCGATAGAATAGCCATCCTGGGTATGCAACGTAATGTATGTATATCCCAGTGAATGCAATGCACCTCCAATGCCATTCACTACATTGTTTTGACTATGAATCACGGCATGTTCCGATAAGGCTTCGGACTTTATCGCTGAAAGCGAAGCTCCCGAATCAATTAGCCAACAACATTGTTTATAAGGTGTGTCTATAAAAACATATCCGATATTTAAGTCAAAATTTAGTATGTGCTGTTTAGAGTGTTTGGGCACGAAAAAACTCACTTGTATTCGGCTGCGCACTTTCGCTGCTTGCGCCCGTAGTAGTAAACACTTGATGTCCCCTACTACGAGAATCTCGTCCGCGATTCGGCCGCGATCTCACATAGCTCCCACGGGACTGGAACCTGTTATATGTAGGCATGTTATAGTTACCTCGATACTGGTTCTGACTATTAAAATTACCTCTGTACTGCGGATGACCTCGACTCGAGAAGTTAGAATTACCTCTATATGGTCTATATCCCCGATATCCGTAGTTTGGGTTCTGATTCCTGTTGGAAGGCCTACCTCTGAAATTCAGCATTGTATTGGTCTGGGGTGTTGCAGATTCCTCATCTTGTGCAGCCCGCACGGCGTCCTTGAAGTCCGTGTAGTCCCGGGCCGCTATGATTGTACTGAGACGCCTATTTCGCAATCCATCGGCAAACTTATTTATAGCTAGCTGCTCATTTATCGGTTTGAGCACCTCACAGGCGTTTTGGTTGTTATTGGCCTGTGAGATAGTCAAGTTTACAAAAATATCCTCTATCTCATTAGCATATTGTGAAATAGACATCTCACCCTGTGAAACATTGTTAAGCTGGATAAGCAATGCATTAGCTGACTTTATTGTCAGTAAATATTTTTTCATGTCCTCAATTAAATTTTCACAATTGGCATAATCTGTTTTTAATTTTAGTTTTGCAGATTTTGTCAATCTTGTGGCAATTACAAATTTTACAAGTAATTTTTTGCAATTCTCCGTTTGTAAACAACTATCGTACATAGCAATAGCGTCTATCAATTTATTTGTTACGTCTTCCGAACCGTCCATTTGAGGCAACAAAGTCGCCGCCGTTTTTAAGTCGAACTTGTCCATGGTAGTGGTTATCGTACAGTTACTCTTTGAACACTCTGATGTAACGTTACATTTGTATGATAATATTTTCTTATAAATACATTCTATGTTATCTACTAAACTATCTATTATATATTCTGCGTATTCTGTTGCAAAATCTTTTTTTTCTAAGTTTACAATAATTATTTTGTAACGTTCATATAGACTCTCAGCTTTTTTGTACTTTTCTAATACATTCGAGGAATATTGGTTTCGTTTTTTCCCCAACTTCCTCAGAGATATTTGTATATCCCTTAATTCCTCAATTATGAGTTCTAAATCACACATTTAGAGTTATACATTAATCAACTAACATTTAAGGACACAATAAAAGGAAATTAAATCTACATTACTATACTAGCGCCGTTAAGAACTCCGTTTTTATTTTAGGACATACGCATTATGGTTGTATGAGTACGCTGCTAATGGTACCTCCTGGTCCTTGCTGCATGGTTAAGTTGCTGTTGCCGGCACCGCCTGCTCCTCGATCTCGTTCCGCTCACGGTCGCCGCGCCCCGACAACCTTAGGCGAATTCGTCGAAAAGCGTTGTCTCGTAGTTCATTTCTGACGAGCTCCCTGTGGCAGTTATTATACTTTCTGTATATGATATAGAGTAATCCTGCGCCACATACAGCAAGCACCACCGACAGAAGTATGTTGTTGATGCTCGTATGAGCCACTATCTCGGTCCCGGAATCGTTTGTGCTGCCGTGCTGGTTTACTATAACCTCCTTATTGTCGCACACACATTTGGAGCACTCCTTTCCCATTTTTGCAATTTATTAGTTTGCACACTTGAACAGGAACAAGACGAAACACCGTCGCACGAAAGTCGAGTCGCGATTGCATCATGACCTTTCTTTGTTGCAAAAGTCCTTAGTCAGTCAATCGCGCTTGGCAAGGTCGCCATCTGAAGTGGGGGGAAGGGGAGCCCTAGCACTGTATAGGAAAACAACCTTATTTCTTCACGTTCGGTTTATTACTGGCTCTTAGGACTAACACGTTACATTATATCGCTCTTACAACTATAGTACTTATGCATATCTCGCCACAGTAAAAAACGTTACGTTTAAAAAAAATATTCTCATCAGCTTTGAATATATGTATGTATGTAAGTACATTATTAATAAAAATATGTATTGTAATTAGTAAGGTGTATGGATAAGACACCTCTGTAATAATCGGCTTGAACGACCTCGCGAACGCGATATACCTCAGCAGATCGTCTCTAGTATAAACACAGACACACACATAGACATGATGGGCGCGGATAGTTGCACGTTCTGTTGTAGCGACTTGGCGAGGTATTCGTATGGCGTATGTATAAGACACCTCTGTAATAATCGGCTTGAACGTCCTCGCTCTTCTCTCGTATAAACACTATCGTAATTCTCCTCCTTATTGCAGTGCAAATCGACGATTTTCCTCGTGATTGCGTAATCGACCATCTCACTGATCGTCGATGAGTATGACGAATAGATCGAATCGGGACATGTTTGGCGCGGATAGTTGCACGTTCTGTTGTAGCGACTTGGCTAGGTATTAGTAATGGCAATACACTTACCTCTGTAATAATAGGCTTGAACCACCTCGACATGATTGGCGCGGATAGTTGCACGTTGTTGTAGCGACTTGGCTAGGTATTAGTAATGGCTAGGGCCTGCAGTACCGGGGCCGGTTCCAAGATTTCAATTTCCCAGTTCTGAGTCCTGCTAGTACCGGGATTCCCGGTTCTCCCGGTTCTTGGTATACTTTTTTGGTGCAATTAGTTAAGTATACAATAAAGCAATTTAAACAGCTTTTTGAACGTATTTATTAGGATCTAGTGGGATCATTAAATAAATTAAAAAAATATCAGCCGAAAGACGTCCACCGCTGGACATAGGCCTCCCCCAAAGAGTACCAAAGTGACCGCTCCTGCGCCACCCGCATCCAGCGGACTCCCACGACCTTTACCAGGTCATCAGTCCACCTTGTGGGGGGCCTACCCACGCCGCGCCTTCCGGTACGTGGTCGCCACTCGAGAACCTTTCCGCCCCAACGGCCATCGGTTGTACGTGCAATAAGCCCCGCCCACTGCCATTTTAGTTAAGCGATTCGGAGGGCTCTATCGGTTACTTTGGTTCTGCTGCAGATAGCCTCATTTCTGATGCGATCACGCAGATAAACTCCCCTTTTGTGAGCCTTCGTATGAGGTCCATTGTAATCGACCACGTTTCAGTGCCATACGTCATCACTGGCAATACACACTGGTCAAAGTCTCGTCTTTAGACACTGTGGAATATTGGACGAAAAGATGTGCCATGCCGTAGCTTCCCGAACGCTGCCCAGCCGAGTCGGATTCGACGATTGACCTCTTTCTCGAACATACCTAACTGGATAGTCTGCCCTAGGTACACATAATCGTCTACAACTTCGAGCGTAAAGTGTCCATTTGTAATGGGAGTTGGTACTACATGGGCATTTGACATGATCTTCGTCTTATCCATGTTCATTCTTAGACCAACTCGCTCGGAAGCTTACTGAGGTCATCGAGCATTGTATATAAGTCCTCCATGGTCTCAGGCAAGACTTAGTAGTCGATGGGCATATATCATCCGCAAACCGAAGGTGGGTGATGTATTCGCCGTTGATGTTGATGCCTAAATAGCCTTGAAAACATCCTCCAGTAAAATTAATGTGGGGTCAAGCAAGGCTGTGTAGTATTAGCTTAGCATCGACACTGTTTGAGCTGTATTTCGCAGTAGCGAGTCCTTAGCGAGGGTATCGGCATTCGCTTTCGCATGGATGGAGAACTTTTCAATATCACTAGGTTTAAATCCCGTACTAAAGTGTCTCATGCATTTATGACTTAAATAACGTACGCGGATGACCTTTGCTTTATTTCTGATACTGCAAAAGGTTTGCAGAGCTTAATGACAAATCTCAACGATGCTTGCACTGCACTTTATATTTGGCCTTAACACAAAATTAAAAAAGACAGAAGTCATGACTGCCATGGATGTCCTGCACAACGTGCCTAATACCCGTAATACCATTGTGAGTATCGGCGGAGAAGCGTTATCTGAAGTGGATAAGTTTAAGTACCTTGGTAGCACAATAACATCCAAGTGCGACCTGGAGTCGGAAATTAATGGCCGCTTACGGCAAACTGCGATCCAAGGTTTTCTGCTCCCACGAAACTTGCCACAAAAGTTAACGCCTACATGGCTGCCGTGCTTGCTTATCTCTTATACTCTACCAAAGCATGGGTCCTCTGCCGAAAACACATCCGCATACTCGACAGATTCCACTTAAAATGTCTTCGAGACATCATGGACATCAAGTGGAGGGACCGTGTCAGGAATACAAATGTCCTGAGGCGCGCAAATGTCGGAGGCATTGACGTGTATCTGATGAGGCGACAGCGGCGATGTGGACACATGTCACGAATGTTGGACGACAGAGTGGCGAAGCGCATTTTCTTTTTAGAACTCCAAATGTAGTGGCCAATACCTTCGCTAAGTATAAGGATGTTCTGAAAAGACACCTGAAGAAATGCAAGTTAGAGCCCTCTGAGTGGTAGGAGAAGGCAGCACGGCGGTCCGAATGACGACGTCTACTCCATCAACAGGTACTTCGAAATTGAGCGTCGTAACGAGCTCGATAAAAAGCGAGACGAGCTCAAGGTACAACTTCGTCGGCGGGGAATTAACCTGCTCAAATTGCGCTCGCTCAAAATAGATATGCAAGCCACATGAGAGCGCACCAGAGAGTAAAACAACAACACTCCAGTCATATTACTTACTATACTCAAAATGGCATTTCGAAGAGAGCTTCACTTGTCATTCTTGTTGTTCGGCATCTTAAAAACTTCAGTACCCGAGTATTTGTTTAAAAAGGTCACTTGGCGTAAAAATAGTTCCACAGTGTATGGCCTTAGATCAATCAGCGAAAATTTCATAATTCCTCATCACCACACCACCGCTTTTCGGGGTAGTTTTAAGTACACAGCAACCAAGTGTTGGAATAATATACCTCCACCTCTCAAAAATATTAATTGTCTGAGCAGTTTTAAATTAAAATTAAAACGACACCTTCTCCAGATACAAAAAACTCTACCCTTGGGCGGTCGAGTCTTGGCCTCGTATCTTTGATGCTTACTATATACGTGTCATTTCAAATTGTTTCGTACGATATTGTTTGAGTGTGTTTGTCTATTCCTAAGTCTAATTTGTACACTGTTCCTTTTGTATAAAATGTGATGTTGAATAAAGTTTTTCTATGTCTATGTCTATATTGCTAATCGATTATATAAAATCCAGAACACACAGCCGCTGTGGTCGCAATCGGTCAAACAGGACAGCATCAGTTACACATCAGCCATTAAATACTCATTGAGAGGATTCTATCTAGCGAGTCAAAAACGGCGTGTTTATCTTGTATACGAAAATTGCATTATTATTTGTGTTGCGGCTCGCGATTTTACAACGAATAGACGTGAAAATACTAAAACTACACTAATATTTTTCAATTATGAAAAGAACCGGGAGAACCGGGACGAAGCCTTCAGTACCGGTTCTTTGGAGACTGTAAAATTCCCGGGATTTCCCGGGAAATTGAGAACCGGGATTTCCCGGGAGCAGGCCCTAGTAATGGCAATACACTTACCTCTGTAATAATCGGCTTGAACGACCTCGACATGATTGGCGCGGATAGTTGCACGATGTTGTAGCGACTTGGCTAGGTATTAGTAATGGCAGTTTGTTACGTTGTTTGGTGGAACCCAGGGGCGCAGTTTGTTAACAAACTGCGCCCCTGGGTTCCACCACTGACGCGAAGTCTCGAGCCGAACTTGCTGAGGGACGTGGTTAAGGCCCTATTCCCTGTCAGGGAGGAATTCACCCCACCAGCAATGGCACCGCCTATGGCACCAAGCAACGAGGAGGAAGAAGAAGAGGCTCCCAGCGTTACTGTTGGTGAACTCGGGGCAGCGGTCTTTAGGCTGAAATCCAAAAACACAGCCCCTGGACCCGATGGAATCCCAGGTCGTGCGTGGGTTCTGGCCAATGATACTCTGGAGCCAAGAATGCTCAGGCTGTTTTCAGCCTGTTTCAAGCAAGCTCTCTTCCCCCGGCCATGGAAGACAGGGAAACTAGTCCTGCTAAAAAAGGAAGGGCGCCCAGCTGACTCGCCATCGGCATACCGCCCTATAGGCCTGCTTGATGAGGTGAGCAAGCTGTTCAAGCGCATAATCGCTGCCCGCCTCAACAAGCACCTGACTCGGGTCGGGCCAGATGTGGCTGACTGCCAGTACGGATTCCGCAGTGGCCGCTCTACCGTTGACGCCATCCTTCGCGTAAGGGATCTTGCCGAAGAGGCGGTGTCCAAGAACGAGGTCGTGTTGGCGGTATCCTTGGAAATCGCCAATGCTTTCAATACCCTGCCGTGGGGATGCGTGATGGAGGCCTTGCGGTTCCACGAAGTGCCCGCCTACCTGAGGCGAATGGTCGGCGCGTACCTCTCAGAGAGGTACGTAGTTTACCCAGGCCGGGAAGAATGGGGGAGACACCAAATGACTTGCGGTGTTCCACAGGGGTCGGTCCTGGGCCCACTCCTGTGGAACATTGGCTACGACTGGGTCTTGCGTGGTGATTACCTGCCAGGCGTAAACCTCACATGCTACGCTGACGACACGCTGGTCACAGCCCAGGGCAAAACAAGCCGACACGCCTGCATACGGGCCACGGCAGGTGTGGCACACGTGGTCCGACGGATACGGTTACTGGGTCTGGAGGTGGCTCTCCAAAAGTCAGAGGCCCTAGTATTTCATGGGCCCCGAAAGGCGCCTCCGCCGGACGCGCATATTGTGGTGGGTGGAACCCGGATAGAGATCGCGTCGTCTATGAGGTACCTGGGCCTCACATTAGACTGCCGATGGACCTTCAACGCTCACTTCAAGCGCCTGATGCCAAAGCTGCTGGGAGCTGCCGGTGCTCTAGGGCGTATACTCCCGAACACGGGGGGGGGCTAAGGCGTCGTGCAGGCAGCTGTACATGGGGGTCGTCCGATCTATGGCCCTTTATGGTGCCCCTGTATGGGCGGACATCCTGCATGGCCGGGAAATCGCCCTGCTGCGAAGGCCACAGAGGGTGATGGCAAACAGGATGATACGGGGGTATCGGACGATCTCCAACGAAGCAGCAAGCGTGCTGGCTGGGTCGCTCCCCTGGGACCTGGACGCGAAGGCCCTTGCAGCGGTTTATAGCTGGCGCAAGGAGGTGCAGGGTCGGGGCGACTCACCAGCACCAAGGGAGGTGGAGGCACGGCGCAACGGTGCGCGCATGGAAATGGTGGATATATGGAATGAGAGGCTGGCGCAACCTAGTGCAGGCCTCAGAACGATCCTGGCAGTTCGTCCTGTCTTTGAACAGGTGTTGGACCGTCACCATGGCACGCTGACATTCCGGCTGACGCAGATCCTCTCGGATCACGGGTGTTTCGGGAAGTATCTGCACCGCATAGGACGAGAACCGACCGCAGCGTGCCACCACTGTGACAACTGCCCAGAGGAGACGGCCCAGCACACGCTGGAGGTGTGCTCAGCCTGGAGAGATGAGCGCGAAACTCTCTGCGCCACGATAGGCCATGACCTCTCGCTGCCTACCATAGTTCGCACAATGCTGGACAGCGACAGGGCATGGAAAGCGGTCCTTGCCTTCTGCGAGGCCGTAATGGAGGCCAAAGAAGCCGCTGAACGCGAAAGGGAAGCCACATCTGTGAATCCCGGTCGCCAGCGGCGAATTGGGCGAAGGCGGCGAGCCTAACTGTGGCCAGGGCCGGCAGGCTTGGAGAAGTCTGTCGGCCGCGTCACTAACTGGCCCGAGACGGCGTTGCGCGTGTTCCCGCGCGCCACTCGTTGAGTTGGTGCAGGTTAACAACTGCTACAGAGTTTGGGGCCCCCAACAAGGCCAGTCACCGTCGGGTCGCGGAAGAGTGCTTCGGCGTGCCCGTAACCCGGCACCTTGGTGACGAGATGGAACACCGTGGGGTTTTAGTCGGTAGTTCGGGCAGTTCCCGGGAGTCCGACATACCTGCCCTGGCAACCCTGGCAGGGCGAGATGCACAAAGGCATTTCCCAAAGTAAAAAAAAAAAAAAAAAAAGGTATTAGTAATGGCAATACACTTACCCCTGTAATAATCGGCTTGAACGACCTCGACATGATTGGCGCGGATAGTTGCACGTTGTTGTAGCAACTTGGCTAGGTATTAGTAATGGCGATACACTTACCTCAGTAATAATCGGCTTGAACGACCTCGACATGATTGGCGCGGATAGTTGCACGTTGTTGTAGCGACTTGGCTAGGTATTAGTAATGGCGATACACTTACCTCTGTAATAATCGGCTTGAACGACCTCGACATGATTGGCGCGGATAGTTGCACGTTGTTGTAGCAACTTGGCTAGGTATTAGTAATGGCGATACACTTACCTCTGTAATAATCGGCTTGAACGACCTCGACATGATTGGCGCGGATAGTTGCACGTTGTTGTAGCGACTTGGCTAGGTATTAGTAATGGCGATACACTTACCTCTGTAATAATCGGCTTGAACGACCTCGACATGATTGGCGCGGATAGTTGCACGTTGTTGTAGCAACTTGGCTAGGTATTAGTAATGGCAATACACTTACCTCTGTAATAATCGGCTTGAACGACCTCGACATGATTGGCGCGGATAGTTGCACGTTGTTGTAGCAACGTGGCTAGGTATTAGTAATGGCAATACACTTACCTCTGTAATAATCGGCTTGAACGACCTCGAAAACGCGATATATCTCAGCAGATCTTCTCTAGTATAAACGCTGTCGTAACTCTCCTCCTTATTGCAGTGCAAATCGACAATTTTCCTCGCAATAGCGTAGTCGACCATCTCACTGGCCTCGTCGATGAGTATGAAGAACAGGTCGAATCGGGACATGATGGGCGCGGATAGTTGCACGTTCTGTTGTAAAGATTTGGCGCGGTCGTAGCGGCCGCCGATAGGGTTGGCAGCGGCGAGTATGGAGGTACGCGCGTTTAGGGTTGCGCGCACGCCGGCCTGTGAACAAATAAACATCCATACTATTTTATTTTATTTATTTATTTAATTAGGCTCACAAATCAAGTTAAAGTCTATAGAATAATACAAATTATGCAATATGTTCGTATCAGATACAGAGAGAATGACTTTGCATAAAATATTTTTTTAGAGGATAGGCGTACAATTTTGCTCGGTGGGTGTTAAACTATTTAATTATTTAATATGATGCGGTGACAGGCTGACAATGAAGTGAAACAATGGATTGATATAATTATTGAGTGAGATTCATCATCACTTCAGCCGAAAGACGTCCACTGCTGGACAGGCCTCCCCCAAGGAGTGCCAAAGTAGCCGGTCCTGCGCCACCCGCATTCAGCGGACTCCCGTGACCTTTAGCAGGCCAAGTCCACCTTGTGGGGGGCCTACCCACGCCGCGCCTTCCGGGTACGTGGTCGCCACTCGAGAACGAGGGTGAGATTATTGAGTGTCATAAAAATGTTTCTAATACTTCTCTTAAATTTAGCCATGTTATCAATAAATATTTATATCTATTAAACGATATGATACAGAGAAAGAATATAATGGAAAAATAAACAATCACTGTCTGGAGCCACAGGACTCGAACCTGTAACCTCTGTATTGTACCCGCAGGCGCAGCGTGGGCAGGCCGCCCACAAGGTGGACTGATGGCCTGGTAAAGGTCGCGGGAGTCCGCTGGATGCTGGCGCAGGACCGGTCATTGTGGCACTCTTTGGGGGAGGCAGTCCAGCAGTGGACGTCTTTCGGCTGATATGATGATGATGATGTAACTTGTATTTGGAAATAAAAAAATAAACAAATGACCTTGGCGATGGAGATGGTCTGCTGTTCCATGGCCTCGTGTATGGCGACCTGGTCGACCAGGTCCATCTTGTCGAACTCGTCGATGCAGCACACGCCGTTGTCCGCCAACATCAGCGCGCCCGCCTCGATCACGAAGTCGAACGATTCCTCGTCCTGCAAACCGAACATCATCACATCAGTCCATAGCGGTCATACTCGTAGCCCAGCGGCGCCTCCCAGTCGTAGTAAAGATGGCAGCGGTCAGTCTTTGGATGGGTGACCGCCGGTTTGAGTAGTTACTATAAATGAGCGCTTCCGTGCTTTGGAAGGCACGCTAAGCATTTGATCCCGGCTGCTGTCTATGACAGTAGTCGTTAAACAGAGTTAGAGGCCTTCGGGCGGCTTAAGGACCTCTAACAGTCGAGTTGCCGACTCACTTGACAAAGGGGGGACAACTGTCACTTGTGTCCGCAGGAGCTACCTACCACAACGCTGGGTGGTACTAAAGAGTGACAAACTAAAAGGCCAAAATAATGTATGCCATACGGTTAAATCAATCCGTCTATATACGTCCAACTGCTAACAGCAACATAACCCTGCAATGGATCAAAGGGCACAGCAATGAGGAATGGATGAAAATTTTAGAAGTGCCTGATAATCTTTTTGGTCATAGGAATAACCTTCCTTAGCACCAGAAAAAAGTTGCAGACTTTTCAGCTGCATCAATCATTTTTGAAAAATATTAACAGTTTCCTCACTTACGTTTTCGGTTTAGGACGGCAAATGAGACACTTTCCTTGATTCGTCCCATATTAATATTACAAAAAATATTTTGAATATCTGACCCTGGCAATGACAAATATAGCTGCTGCAGCTGTCAATATCATTGCCAGTGTCAGTTTACCACGGATTTTTAAGATATTTTTTGTAATATAAGACGAATCAAGGAAAATGTCTCATTGGCCGTCCTAAACCCATAACGTAAGTGAGGAAACTGTTTATATTTTTCAAAAATAATTGACGCACCTGAAAAGTTTGCAATTTTTTTCTGGTGTTAAGGAAGGTTATTCCTAACACCAAAATAAAAAACAGGCAATTCTAAAATTTTCATCCATTCACCATTAAAATTTCACCATGACAATAAGGGAATGGCAATAATATATTGCTCCTACCTCTTATACAATTACAATCAGACATATTTTTTTAAATTTTTTATTATGGAATTTATTAATTTTATTATATTTGGTCTACAATTTTGTTGAGTTGTAAAATTATCTGAAATGGTTTTACAGTTACCTTGACGACGGCAGCAGTCAAGCCAGCCGCGGTAGAAGCCTTGCCGCTCGTGTAGACGGCGCGCGGACTGATCTCGGACACTTGCTTCAGTAACTGAGACTTGGCCGTGCTCGGGTCGCCGACGATACACACGTTTATATCGCCACGAAGCGTCGTGCCTGAGAAACATTTATTCTGAAATTATTATATACCCTGCGGAAAACCCCAATAAAGGAAACCGGTTTCATTTCATCTGACAGCGGGGGGCTACGTTTGAATAGTTCTTTACCTTCAATGGTGGTCTTGGCGACCCCTCCAAACAGCATCAGAAGAATGCCCCTCTTGACTTCGGTGTTGCCATGGATGCTGGGGAACAGGCTGGCGATCAGGTTATTGTACAGATTGCGGTCTCGAGACATTTCGTACACCTGAAACAACACAATACAAACACCCTTTATTGCGGAGCTCACATAAACAAATCAGGTTAATGAGAAACAAAATAATGAGATGTAGGTAGAGTAGTAGTTGCCCCAACAGTTGGAACCATATAAATCTTAAGTAATAGCAATAAAGGGGATAATAAGCAGGGGTTGAGAGGCTCCAACGTCGGTTGCCATATTGGTAACGTATGTGTTAACAATCTGAGCTACGCAGACGATATGGTGCTTCTCAGCCCTTCGATAGGTGGGATTGTT
Source organism: Epinotia brunnichana (assembly GCA_963854355.1). Lineage (NCBI taxonomy): Eukaryota > Metazoa > Arthropoda > Insecta > Lepidoptera > Tortricidae > Epinotia > Epinotia brunnichana. Next base: position 12,404,858 of record OY977957.1, read on the forward strand.
AAACTGCTTAACATCTGTGAGCGTTACGCTAGCAGCCACGGCCTGAAATATAACGTGCTTAAGACCGAGATGCTCGTTTTCAGGTCTGGAAGTGGTCCGGAGTTGATTCCCACGGTGTGTATGAGCGGCGCGCCGATTCGGGTTGTAAAGAGCTTTAAATACCTGGGCCATATTTTAAGTGAATACTTGAAGGATGATGCCGATATGGAAAGGGAACGCAGGGCTCTCGCCGTGCGGTGTAATATGTTGGCTCGACGCTTTGCGCGTTGTTCGAGTGAGGTAAAGGTGACCCTATTTAAAGCTTTCTGCCAATGTTTTTATACATGCCAGCTTTGGAATAGGTACACCAGGCACTCGTTCAACGCGCTAAGGGTGCAGTATAATAATGCCTTTCGTATTTTGCTGAAATTGCCACGTTTCTGCAGTGCGAAGGGCATGTTCGCCGATGCGAGAGTTCCTGATTTCTTCGCCATCTTGAGAACCAGATCTGCTGCCTTTAGGGCGAGAATACTAGCTACCAAAAATGAAATCTTATCGTTGGTGGCTCGTGATTTCAGTGACGTATTCAACACATACTGGCGCAAACTGCACCGGTCTGAGAACGGCCAAGTGTGAGTGTTTTATTTCAGTGTGTTAGTACGTAGGTTTTTTAATCATTTTTGTTTTTCTTTTTTTCCTGTATTTTATTTCATTTATATTGTTTGCTTTTATTGCGTATTTTATGGGTGTCTTGCCTGTCCAATAAAGAATTATTATTATTATTATTATTATATTATAGGAAATAATGTGATACACATTGGGATGTTTACGTTACCCGGAAGCGACTACAGATGTGATTCTTCGAATTGATAATATTAGGTAGAGTTAGAAACCACACATTTACAGTAGCAGATGGTAGGGGAAAGCGGGTCGACGGCGCGTGAAAAAAAACTCAGTCTGCATACGCCCTTAATAAACCTAAACTACCAGTTCAAGTCAGTCAAAAGACCAGTAACTCTAGTATAAAATAACGAAAACGTATATGTATCGATAAAACTTATACTAGAGCTACTGAGCGGCTACCGCTACCGCGAAACACCGACTTCGTTCGTTCGACCCACACATTTGAGCGCCAGAAAGGGAGATCGAACGAACGAAGTTAGTGTTTCGCGGTAGCGCGATCTTTTAACCGGTGTTGCCAGTAGACTTCTAAAATTGTAACTTATTCCGTGAAACAGGCGCAAGGTCCTACAGGCCGGATACTTTATTGTTAGCAAAGTATCTACAAACCAAACGAACGAAGTTGGTGTTTCGCGGTAGCGCGATCTTTTGACCAGTTACTTATACCATGGTCCTTTGAGACCGAATGTATTTTTAGCAAAGAAAGTGTTCCTTTCCTTGTCCCACTCCTTATCAGTCAACTGCTTCCACCTAGGAACGCCGAAGCTTAGTGCAGCTTAGACCAAGGGCCCTTGGTCCTTTGAGCCGGAGATCATATTGTTAACAATGTGTTCCTAACCTCAGTGGTCATGTCGTCGGCCGACTGGTCGGCGGTGCCGAAGCGGCGCGAGATAGCCTGTACGCTGCACGCTAAGAATGTGTTCCTAACCTTGTCCCACTCCTTATCAGTCATCTGCTTCCTCATGTCCTCAGTGGTCATGTCGTCGGCCGACTGGTCGGCGGTGCCGAAGCGGCGCGAGATAGCCTGTACGCTGCACGCTAAGAATGTGTTCCTAACCTTGTCCCACTCCTTATCAGTCATCTGCTTCCTCATGTCCTCAGTGGTCATGTCGTCGGCCGACTGGTCGGCGGTGCCGAAGCGGCGCGAGATAGCCTGTACGCTGCACGCTAAGAATGTGTTCCTAACCTTGTCCCACTCCTTATCAGTCATCTGCTTCCTCATGTCCTCAGTGGTCATGTCGTCGGCCGACTGGTCGGTGGTGCCGAAGCGGCGCGAGATAGCCTGTACGCTGCACGCTAAGAATGTGTTCCTAACCTTGTCCCACTCCTTATCAGTCATCTGCTTCCTCATGTCCTCAGTGGTCATGTCGTCGGCCGACTGGTCGGCGGTGCCGAAGCGGCGCGAGATAGCCTGTACGCTGCACGCTAAGAATGTGTTCCTAACCTTGTCCCACTCCTTATCAGTCATCTGCTTCCTCATGTCCTCAGTGGTCATGTCGTCGGCCGACTGGTCGGCGGTGCCGAAGCGGCGCGAGATAGCCTGTACACTGCACGCTAAGAATGTGTTCCTAACCTTGTCCCACTCCTTATCAGTCATCTGCTTCCTCATGTCCTCAGTGGTCATGTCGTCGGCCGACTGGTCGGCGGTGCCGAAGCGGCGCGAGATAGCCTGTACACTGCACGCTAAGAATGTGTTCCTAACCTTGTCCCACTCCTTATCAGTCATCTGCTTCCTCATGTCCTCAGTGGTCATGTCGTCGGCCGACTGGTCGGCGGTGCCGAAGCGGCGCGAGATAGCCTGTACACTGCACGCTAAGAATGTGTTCCTAACCTTGTCCCACTCCTTATCAGTCATCTGCTTCCTCATGTCCTCAGTGGTCATGTCGTCGGCCGACTGGTCGGCGGTGCCGAAGCGGCGCGAGATAGCCTGTACGCTGCACGCTAAGAATGTGTTCCTAACCTTGTCTCACTCCTTATCAGTCATCTGCTTCCTCATGTCCTCAGTGGTCATGTCGTCGGCCGACTGGTCGGCGGTGCCGAAGCGGCGCGAGATAGCCTGTACGCTGCACGCTAAGAATGTGTTCCTAACCTTGTCCCACTCCTTATCAGTCATCTGCTTCCTCATGTCCTCAGTGGTCATGTCGTCGGCCGACTGGTCGGCGGTGCCGAAGCGGCGCGAGATAGCCTGTACGCTGCACGCTAAGAATGTGTTCCTAACCTTGTCCCACTCCTTATCAGTCATCTGCTTCCTCATGTCCTCAGTGGTCATGTCGTCGGCCGACTGGTCGGCGGTGCCGAAGCGGCGCGAGATAGCCTGTACGCTGCACGCTAAGAATGTGTTCCTAACCTTGTCCCACTCCTTATCAGTCATCTGCTTCCTCATGTCCTCAGTGGTCATGTCGTCGGCCGACTGGTCGGCGGTGCCGAAGCGGCGCGAGATAGCCTGTACACTGCACGCTAAGAATGTGTTCCTAACCTTGTCCCACTCCTTATCAGTCATCTGCTTCCTCATGTCCTCAGTGGTCATGTCGTCGGCCGACTGGTCGGCGGTGCCGAAGCGGCGCGAGATAGCCTGTACGCTGCACGCTAAGAACGCCGTTCTGAAAAAGCACTCAGATTTAGGGCCGTTTCCTTCAAACCAAGTACCACATAAGTCTGTGAAGTTCGCTGGAAGCGTCGCAGAGGTGTCAGAGGGGCTCAAAGGGTGTGCGGGAGGCTGTAACATCACAGACGCAACGCAAAGTTATGTGGCGCGTATTGTAAATTCATTTATGGTTGAAATAATTTGAAACTATATCAACCGCTTAAAGCGGGCTACACACAATTAGTTTTAATTGTACAGTAGAACTGTTCAGTTAAAAAGTGTGTGTGTGTGTAGGCAAAACAGTTCAATTGCACATTTCCCAGTTTTGCCTACATATGTTTTAACTGAACAGTTTGAACACTGTATATTTAAAACTAATGGTGTGTAGCTCACTTAACTCAGTCCTCGCCTACTTCCACCCGCACGCCGCTCGCACCCCGTTATCGTCATACCCCTGCACCCGCGCGCTGAGTTAAGCGGTCGACCTATAGCTGCCTGAGGAAACTGTTTATATTTTTCAAAAATAATAATTGACAAAGCTGAAAAGTCTGCAACTTTTTTCTGGTGCTAAGGAAAGTTATTCCTAACACCAAAAAAAAATAAGGCACTTCTAAAATTTTCATCCATTCCCAATTGAAGCAAGTATTGACACACTCTACGAAATAATAGGTGAGGAGATTTTGATAGCAACTTACTTGTAATGCAGCTCCCGCACTCCCAAGGCCTTAAGCCCCTTGATACCGTCCATGTGGCCCTCGTTGTTCTGCCTGGTGCGCGTGGTCAGCTCCGCTTTGGCTCCAGGCATTGACAGGGAACCAACATCAGGCACTACAATGAGTGTGCCAGTGAAGTCGTACCGGTCTCCAGCCTGGGATATAATAAAAGCATTTGAATGTTCTGCTATTGTTTTATGTGTACAGTCAGATACAGGGAGATGTCACACAGGATACAAACTTCTCATGCCATGGGCTTCTCTGCAGTTGACTGTACATCTTATTATTTATTTGTGTCAATCAACTATTTAATGTTGTTATTCATTCCCGTTACCCAAGAGACAGTAAGACAGAGCCTCTTAGAAAAATTGTTACAAAATGGACATCTAACAAGCTTAGGTTGTGGCTCTTAAAAAAAGAGATCGAAAATGACAAGAAAACTCCACGTTTGGTAGATTTTAACCCGCAGTTTTAAAAAGTGACCCAGGAGAAGGTGACAGAAAAAAGTTGATTCTCCCATTTTTAGGTCGGACTGAGTTAACAAGGTCTCGTTTTACGTCTGGGTTGGAAGATCTAAGTCGCTTTCGTAAAACTAGTGCCTACGCCAAATCTTGGGATAATGCGTTAAAGCGGCCCTGGGCTCCTTTTTCGGTACATACATCCGGGAAAAAACTCCAACATCTTCCATTGAGTTATGTCTTGTGCTACTCTTCTCCAGAGTACCATAATCATTAATACAGTTGCCTACAGTGAATGATTATATATATGTCTGCAAGTTGACAATGCCTAAAGCTTTGTTTTTCATAAAATCCTCACCTGAACAGATTCAACTGCCTCAGCTCTCAATATAATCTCCAGGGACCTAGGGATGCAGCCTCTTGGCAGTTCTGCCTGGGTCTCTTGTATGCGGATCTTCTGGAAGTCCACGAACACGGACTTGTCTGCGTCTAGCATGAACCGGCGACGGTTAGCACACACCGGGTTCCGGCAGATGGTGGGGATAGTGTACTGTAACATATTAAAGAACAGGGTGTGGAGCTAAATACTTTTAAGAGATGATAGAGCCATAGCCAGCCTTTCATTAATGTTTTTATCACTTCTGCCTTTTGAAAATCTTGTAGTTCATCTAGATTTGGGCCAGTTCATTTTGAATTTCTTTTCCCTTGAGAAGTACAAAGTTTTATGTTATTCAGGTTACTCCAATCTTTTTCTAATGTGTTGTGTATGAAAATTATGGACACAGTGGGTAGTTTCGTGACAGGTGTGAAGTGTATATACTATATAAAAACTGTATATATTTTTAGGAATAATGAGAGTGCCATGCCACATAGGCATAAATATTGATTAGGTATATAACCTTGATCCAATTTGACTCTTGAATTCTGTTTCCTCAGTTTCAAAATTTAACAACAAACACTAATATATCTGATTATTATCTATGATCTTACCTTAAACTGTTGCTCCACATTTTTGATCACAGTCTGACAATCCAAACACACAAATGTCCCAGAAACCAGCTCCGGGTGCACTGGATGCGTTCTCACAATCTGTCCTGAGATTCTGATCAGAGTACCAATCTTAGCCGTAGTCAACTCTCGCACTTTGTGCCTTGTGGGCACATCGACAAATGAAATGTAGCACTCCTTGTCTTGTAAATCCTTCTTCATGCCACTATCAGCAAGACTTAACACATAGTTCAAAATAGCCTGATTTATAAATGGGTATAATCTGTAATATTCTTCAATGAGAGTGGTAGCAAGATTTTGATTATATTTCTCGACATCATCGAAGCTGACTTCTAGAGTACTGAGCTCGGGCTTAAGGAGTTCTTTTGCGTGTTTTTCGTATTTTATTTCGTTGTCTTCCTTAAACCTATAAGTAAAGAGCAAACATGGTTAAACATAACCTAAAAAAAATTTATACATTCAAGAATGGCTAACCGAGGCTAGTGGATTGAGAACATAAAAGTACGTAAATAAAAATGTTTTCAGAACTACTTACTCTTCTAAAAAGTCCTGAAACAGCTTCTGGCATCGAACTCCTACTTCATCTTTCACTTGGTGCTGGGTAGCATAGGTATCGGCGACATCCATGATTGTATTCGAGTATAATCACTACTCCTCTCATGAATTGGAAGCTCTTCAGTTAATTTACAATTAAAACATCAACGTTTCAGTAATAAATACGAACAAACATACATTGAAACAAATAAAAACAATTTTTCGCGCAATAAACAAAGACAGACACTCAACGGCTTGACAATGACAGTTATAATATTTGGCGGGAAAACTGGGAAAACATGGCGAAACCTATTCGAGGTGTTGTTTTTAATGGACACGAGTATCCCTTTCTACTTACATCCGTCGGCTTTAATAGTATCTTAAATAGCTTAAATTGGCAAATAGATGCGTTCACTCTTTCACAAGCAACCACAAGGGTGCGTTCAGAATCAAATTGGCTAATATTTTTGTAACTTTTGTTTTGACAAGACTTTTGAGGTTATAGAAAGGAAAGATATTTCTATTATTGCTTATTTGCTCCATACTTCTATATATTCATTAAAATTCATTACGATTTACAATGGCAGACGCACACATTGGGTTTCTTTATAATGCCGCATCAACTCTGCTTCAGACAGAAAGAAATCCAACACAGTTTATATTAAGAAGTCATTATTTGTAAGTATTCTTCCAATATTCACCATGTTTTTGAAGAATTAAACCCTTTGAAGACTTAATTTAGTTCCGATATTTGCAGAATGAGATGCATGCAGATAACCAAGGGGTATGGACTACCAGACAAACATTTCTCATCGAAAACCAGGTGTCCACATTGTTGTACTGAATGGCAAAGAGACACATTGACTAAGGTAAATAAAACTTCTTGTGCACATAAAATTTATATATTTTTATTTCTTTATTAAAATCAGGCAACCAGGCCCATATTACAAATACCTTAAAGACTAACAGTCATAATGCATAATTTAGAAACTAAATAATTACAATCCCTAATTTTACAGATTCAACCAATAACACTCAGTAAGAGACAGAAAAAAAGGTTGAAATCTCAGAAACCAACTCCTAAGAACCTTGATCCCAAGTCTATACTACATAGTAACCAATTGGTAAGTATTTAAATACTGAAGTATAGATTATTTTTGATTTACCATTCTGAAATCTAATTATTAATTAATATTGCATTTTTCTCAGGAAAGAATATGTACATTCTGCAGTTATAGTATGGTGACCCCAGTCTTAAAACCAACAAAGCAAAAGGAAACTTCGAGTAAGAATGATAAGAAAGTGACTGTAGCAGCACCTAATACAACACCCAAACAAAATAAATCTAAAACAAAACATCCTGCTGAAAAGAAAACTGAAACTAGTATTTATTTCAATGCTAAAGAAGTATTTTCACTTAACAACAAGAATAATGCACTGGCCAGCAGCGCTAAACCCGACAAAGTCATAAATAATAATAAAAGAAAAAAGGATAAATTTGCTGGACTATGTCAGCAAGCTGTGCTGACATCTGCAAAACTAAAGGAGGCTAAAGATAAGAACTCACTGTTGTCAAAATTCTTAAAAACATCATCATGAAGGTATAAATCAATAAAATTATTAACATTTACATCTTTTAATTATCATTAAATGTATGTCCATTACATTAGTGTTTGTATGACCTGTTATTACATGAAGATCATTGTTTGTAAATGATTTATAAAAGTTGTAAGAATCATTATTATCCAAGTAGTTGTCAATGTCTATATCTTCCTTCTTTGCATCTTCAACTAGATTTAAATATCCTATAGCCCCAGCAGCATCTGTAGGTCCATCAATACCATCAGTACCAGCACTGAGTAGATAAATATCAAAGTTTTTAAAAACATCAGCAATCTTGTCTATGGATCTAGAAAACTCAAGGGCAAGTTGCTGGTTCCTCCCACCTTTCCCAGTACCCTTTACTTCCACTGTTATTTCTCCACCTAGTACAAGACAAATATCTTTATCAGCCAACTGATTAAGAAATTCTGAATTGACTCCTGGAATATTTAGGGCACCAATAGCTGACTTCACTTCTTTTATATCCAATTTCCCACTTATAAATTCGCAGACAAATTTTGCAAGATTAGCATAAGATCTTGCTATCTCTTTCACATTGCCAGTTACAACATTAGATAGTCCAAAAGCCAAATAATTTAAATCATTTGCTTCTTTCAATGCAGCAGATATACTAAGCTGATTTGTTCCAATCAAATAATTCTTTACATTATCTTTAGGAAATTGCTTTTGTACTATTTCTTCAGATAGCACAGTTCTGAATGACAGTGGAAGGTCCTCATATAGGTTATATTTTTTAATGATATGAATAGCCATAGACAAATCATCTTTGTTTTCTGTGGTGGGCCCACTAGCAATCAAGTCCAAGGGGTCTCCAACAATATCTGAAAGTATTAGTGAGATGACTTGTGCTGGTTGAGCTTGTATGGCTAATTGGCCTCCTTTTACATCTGATATCATTTTCCTAACACAATTCAGCTTGGTTATATCAGCTCCAGCATTTGCTAGTTTCTTTATGATTGTAGTTTTTTCTTCTAAAGTTATAGGTGCCTTGGGCAAAGGCAGCAATGCTGAGCCACCTCCTGATATTAAAACCAGGAGTGTATCATTATGTCCCAATTTAGTAACAAGCTCTTTAATTTTCTTAGCAGTATTTTCAGCATTTGTGTCTGGTAAATTGTTTTTCGCTCCTTCTAAATAGTAAAATTTTTCTGAAGGACTATTATCTAGGCTTCCAACTGGGACACTAATAATTCCTTGCCTGATTTTAGGTCCCATTACCTTCTCTACCTCAACTGCCATACTTTGGACTGCCTTTCCCGTCCCAACCACGTAAACATTTTTGTGCTGAAGATCGTAATTATCATTTAAAATTACTAGCTGTTGATTGACTGGACTGTATTTAATCGAGTTTCTTATTAGGTTCTCAGGAAGTACTGCCGATACACTGCTTTTGAAAATTTGAAGTAAGTCGCGTATCACTGACTTAGCCATAATTTGTTATATTTACGGAATAACTAAAATGAAGACTAAGAAGGATAACAAACGAAAAACAACTTATCTTCAGCACGGCTATTATAAGCCGGTCCGCGAGCTCTCTATTTTTCTCGCGAGAGAGACCTCTCTTATTAGAAACCTTAGAAAGAGAAGTATGGAAAGGTACGAGAGAGCTCGCGTAGGGCAATAAGGTTCATTGAAAATGATAACAAATGTCAAATTCTGGGGTTGCCCACTTGCCCAGCATTACGTTTATGATCCTACGATCTGCTTTGTTAGTAGCTTCGTAGCTTCTACACTTTGATGAATAAATATTTCTCTTAGGATTTACTTTATTACAATCTATATGAAAGTGATTGATGTAAGTACACGTGATATACATTATAATCTCTGTCATAAACTCATAAACATACAAATAATTAAATGAAAATGCATAAATGCGTTGCCGTGTAGTTTCTTTTGTAAAATGGAACGTCGTATTTTTGGTGCCGGTTAATGTACGGCCATGATAATGCATGGCCATGATAATTTCTGAGGGACACTAAGGCCGATTTTGCACTACAATGAATTTTACTGTCCGGCAGTCCGATATTTTTAGTATTGAAAGTTGGAGGGTAAAATTACGTAGGTATAGTGCACAAACTACTATGCATATTTAATGGCGTGTCATATCGGACCGGACTGCTGGACAGTGTAGTGCACAATCGCCCAAAAGGTATACAGGGTGTGGCCTGTAATAGGAGCAAATATTCAAAAGGACGCTTCCTTAGACCATTTCCAGTAACCCCTTGTGTCATTCATATTTTTTTTTGGATTCGGAGAAATTTTGATTTAAAGTTATGACCTCAAGTAATGTATACACCGGGACATCACAGCACAGCAGTAAATGCAGATTTTGAGGTAACATCATGTAATGAGTCATAATAAATTTTGCATTTTTGTTTTCAAAAGATATTTTTAGGATTTTTTAATTTTTATTTCTTGTTTTTTGTGTTTTTTTAATAAAACGTTACTTATAGCACTTCAGAAGAGTAAAAGAATACAAGTAAACTTATTTTGAAGAAAAAAACATTTAAAAAAATATATTTTTTCCAATCAAGTACAGTCGCCATCACATACATAGGTACACTTTAGGTGTTCAAAAATATCGGCACATGCACCCTAATGCCTTCAAAATAGAGGTGTGTTCCGATGTTTGTGACGTGCTTGTTTGCTCTGATGTATGTGATGGCGACTGTACAGTCGCCATCACATACAAAAATTCACAACAAAAATTCGTTCGCTCGTGCGTTCAACTGCAACTTATTGTCGGTAGCCCATAGAGCTGACCATGATAAATATAATAGTCCAGGCAATGAACTGACAACTTGTATGGAAAAAATGTAAAATTTGGAAATAATTCATAATAACAGATTTTTTCTTTGTAATGGATACATTATCAATTAAATAGTTACCTAGCGACAAAATCCAACAAAATTTCAAACATCAAAAAAATGATAACTTAACTAGCTTCTGAATGGTCATAAAAATCTTTATTTTGGTTCAATTACATTTGTTTTATAATATTCAAGATAAATAATAAAAAAAAACCAATTCATGTTTATCACATATATGTTTTATTTTAATCTATATAAATACTTCCGGATGGAAAGTTTGTTGGATTCTTGAATAAAGCATATTAGAATAATGTTTTAAAATGATGTAAAGAAAAAAAACGCTATTATAAATTAATGTTTTTCAAAACCGTATTTTGTCTGGAGTATAATTTAAGGAGGAGATCGCGTCTAAGTCTTTGCTAGAGCTTTGAAACAAAGTTCTATTGCCGTTTACTGCTGCTTCCTTTGCAGCTTTATATTATCCGCTAATTCATTTCCATGTATACCCTTGTGGCTGGGGATCCAGGATAAGATTACTTCCAAGTTCAGAAGTCGACAGGATAGGAGACCCTCCTTGATGAGGCAAACCAACGGTGTTTTGGCCCAGTTTTTAATTGAATAAGTTTACTATTGACTGGCGTGGCCTGGCCGCGGCGGACAATAGGAAACTGGTCATTAGCTGTCAAATTTACTATGGTCCGCCAACGCAGGCCGCGCCAGTGTGTTGCAGGCGTTATTCGAGTCCACATAAAGTCGACGCGTATTATGGGGCCGTACATTACTGGCTCCCGTATTTTCGTCCGTTGTGCGTGCAAGTCTCAACAAGTCGCCGCAAAATTTGAATTGAAAGGAAAAGGAGAGAGCGCTCAGAGTTTCACAGAACTTTGCAATTATTTTAACTTACGACTTTTCTTTATACCAATGTGATAATTAGTGACATTATGAACGCAGGTGAACCCATTTGTCTATCGCAGTATTTTGTAAATAAACTAAACATAAGATCTTTTGGAAACTGTGTGAAACTAAATATTTTAAAACCCGACGACCCGGACTCTTTCTATCTACACGTTTTACGAGATGAGAAGACGGTAAGAGAAACGCCTACTGAATTATTAGCTGTCCTGAACAGCTTGAAGAAGAATCTGTTTAATAATTCAAAGCAGGACTTCAAAAACTACTTTTCTAAAATAACTCAAACTGAGTTTTTGTTGCCGGCTAACAAAGAAGACATTTTCAGCTGTTGTACTAATGGATTGTATCAAATTTTACCCAAAACATTGTTGGGGAACAATCACAATGCAAGCATATTTAGAAAACTTTTGAAAACTGTTGTTTTCAGTATGAGGAGACAAAATATGATAGCCTCTAGGATGATTGAAAATTGGGACTTCTCTGTAAGTCCTTGGGACGCATTACCAACTGATAAAATGCGAAATATTTTGAACAAAATACTATATTGGATATTGAAACACATATTGTCACCAATGCTGTGCTTAAACTTTTATATTACAAGCTGTAAATATGATGCTGATGAAAATAAACTATATTTTTTCTGGAAAAACCAATGGCAACGTTACTATGATAAGCAGTTACTGAAAATGGTTAATTCAAGAATTCTCATGAAATATGATTGTTACTGCTTGGGCAAGAAATTCAAACGTAATCGTAGTCTTCATGATATATTGAAATTAAAAGCCATCATCAGAGAAATACCGAAACTACATTTCATTTTAAAGGCTAACAAGGATTGCCGGCCTATAGTGAGATATAAACAAGACATACTAACCCCGGCAGATAAATATAAAATTAAAGAAAGAATGGCTTTACTGAAGACGCTCACTGGCAAACCAACAGAGAAACTAGAAAATCAATACAACACTTTATACCAGGAGTGGGTAAAACAGAACAAACCCAAACTGTTTTTTGTGAAAACAGACTTGAGCAATGCCTTCGGCTCCATAAACAAAGAAAAGCTCATGAAAATACTGAATGAGAGACATACCCAATTTCAGAATTCCGAGAACAACTTTAACATGACGAAGAAAATTGCTCAACAATATAAAGACATGGTTGCAGAGCTCCGTAAGCCTCTCTTAGTCCGAGCCGGCTCCACAATCTACGAGTGGAGAGAGGGTTTAGTCCAGGGCTATAAGTATTCGCCCGCTTTGTCTGAACTTTATTATACACACCTTGATGAGACTTATTTCTCATGTTTGAGTAAATCATCATCACAACTGAATCTGTTTACCAGAGTTGTAGATGACTATTTGTATGTAACGGATTGTATTGAAGATGCCTTTTCGTTTCTCGATGCTTTGTCAAACTATAGTAATGTGAACTATGGGAAGACTATGATAAATTTCACATACCCGGGTATAAAATCATGTAACAAAATAAGCTTTCTTGGATACAGTTATGATACAAAGACATTGGAAGTCAGTCGAGCCAGCAATGTGTATGCTGGGCAAATGTGCTACAAGATATCATTCTCTACAGCCATTTGCAACCCATACAAGTTGCTTCAGAACAGAATAGGTCAGTCTGGGATCCAAATAAACGGGCACATCTTCAATCTACACAACAACACAGAGGAGCTGATATGGAAACACATATTCACCACATTCAGCTTGTCAGCTAATAAATTCTGTACTATATTAGCAATACTGTGCAACCAAAACGAAATGCTAAACTACCTACCTCTTTATAAGAGGCGTGTGGCAATCAAACTTAGTAACTCCATATTGGAGACTTTGAAACGGAACAAGCCGAATGAAGTCATGTTTGTATATTGCATAAACCACTTGAGATACCTGGCGTTCAAGGCATTAAGTTTATGTGCGAAACAGACTTCTAAATGCAGTATTCTAGTTGCACCAGTGAAGGAAGAAATGGCAAAATGCAATTGTATGTTTGGTAAATGGAGGGAGCATGCAAGTAGGATCGATTTTGAAGGGAAATGCACAATGAAAGCTGTTGTGGATGTTTGCAAGAGGCCGGATCTAAAAGTCATAATGAAAATGTTTGATTTTCTACCTGCTGGCTTTCAATGCTATAAGCGTATTGAATGATTTAGGGTAAAAACTATATATAAATATAGAATAGTATAGTGGGTACTTATGAAGGCTGTGCGGGCCGATTGTTTGGCTGTACATTATAGGGATCCATTTCGCTTATTCAACGCCACCTAGCGAAAACGGACGTAAGCAGTATTTATATTACCTATGTATGTGATTATGTTATGTATGAATTAAAAAACGAATGTATTTAAAACTCATTTATTCTGTTAAGGTGTTGTAAAAATAGCTGTAGTTCACATTGTAATACAACATAAAATTATAAAGTGGAAGATAGATTGATTAACAATGTAAAAAATGGATATGTAATTATGTAAAAAAGCATAGCTAATACTTTATTTTAAGTAAGAAACACGAAATAAAATGTTTTTTAAAGGACGGAAATTGTTACACTTATTAGTTATTTACCTATTACATATTTGTATTAATTCAATTGAGTATATAAAACATCTTTGTATCTTGTTACAATACTACAAAAATATGTACCTATCAATTTTTTCATCTTATTGCCTTACAGTCAGAAACTGGATACATATTTTTGTGGTCAACTTTACAAAGTACAAACTGGTCTATGTTTCAATATAATTGACCATAGTGGTCTATAAACAAAGTAAAAAGCTGCAAATATAACAAATCCTTTGGACGGAATTCATTGAATACAATTTATGAGATTCTTTGTAACTATACTTAAGTCTATGATACTATTACTAGGGTCATTTCGCCGGTTGGCGACCACCTAATTTCATGTGCCGGTTAGCGACCACTTAGCTGATTTGGAGAACTGAAAGCATATTTTCTCGTTTTTTTTGTAAATTCCTATTCCATAACTACAAACAATAAGACATACAACTGACTGTTTCAATAGGCTCTGTAGAATTGATGTTATCTTGAATTGAAAAAACCATGTTCTTAAAGTGGTCGCTAACCGAAGGTGGTCGCGTAACCGGCGAAATGACCCTAGCTTCTTCGGAATATTTTAGAAATGCATTTCTATCACTACATTAAGGCACATACTTATAAAGAAGCTTTAGTCAATAGATTGTCTAGAAAAAAACCTAAAATAATAGTGTCAAAATCTCTATACTAATTATGTTGAATAGTGTTCGGTTTCTTCTAACACATTAAGTTTATGATAGAGTGTACTATGATTAGATTTATATTCGAGACTCGATAAATTATCGAAGGCTAAAGCCGCGTCCGCTGCGCCATGTTTTCGTGGTTTTTTCACGTCAAACATGTTTTGCCAATCAAAAAAATTGAAACCGAGACTGACGGAAAACATGTTGGATGTTTAAAAACATGGAAAACATTGGTGCAGCGGACCCGGCTTAGAGCTAGCACATATCCAAAAAGTCCTGTCTTCCAAAAAGTCCTGTCTTATTATTAGACCGCGCAGACTATCCATCTCTTTCTAAATAGAACATTAAGAATGAGACGGGTACCTCATCTCCAGCGCGGGCTTGTTCTAGCCGTGCAACTGCTATAGGGCTAGCTGCTTATTGCGCGTCACTTCACTATACACTATTTTGCGGCGCGGAGTAATGCTGGGCCCGCTATGTGGTCAGCTGAACGCTGTGTGTGAGGCTACCTAAGCTCACTAGTAAGTTCTATTGGTGAAATAATTATCGAAGTAGTGCTATTACAAACAGCGCTACAGCCAACAGATGTCCAACGAACCCTACTCTGTAAGCATGGGAAAGGAAATCTGCATCTGCCGCTACATAGTAGGCCGCTTGAGGCGCATCACAGGACACTATTCTGGCGGCTCGCAGCAACGCTGGGCCCGCTATGTGGTCAGCTGAACGCTGTTTGTGAGGTAGAGGCTTCAGTTGGACGGCAGCGTCGCTGAATATGAGGTCGGTGTGCGGTGACTTAGAGTCGAACATGCTGAAGCTGTAACAAGATGGCAAAAAATTACCCTACCGAGCTATAACCACGAAAATCGAATTTTGGATATCTCCGTCTTTATCGCATTAAAAATAATCAAGCGACAGAGATATACGAACTCCGAGATTAGATTTTAGCGCCGCAGTTTCGATGTGTGTTGAGAGCTCTAGTTGGATTTTTGGATATATGGGTGAATCTACTTTCTACTATTTAACCCTTAAATGCATTATAATGTAGATCTACATCGTATATTTTGATGGCCCGTGGCTCAATATGCAGTTATCCAAAATTACATTTATTACATTTTTTTATAAATGTGACATTGCCATGTTAAACTCTGAATGCATCCACAAACTTTTGACAGTTATTTTTTTTGTAGTGTCATAATTTCGATCTTTGGCGGGTAACTCTGCACTGGTCGCCGCAAATTTTACAAAAAATTATGCGTTCGTATGTAACTGTACATAATTAGTCATTAACACACTCGTGTAATAAATTTATACTAAGCAGAAACGTCCGCTAACGAAATTCTAAGTTTCGATCATAGCTCAGTTGGATAAGAGCAATGGACGGATTCCAGAGGTCGCGGGTTCAAATCCCGCTCGTGGCGAATCATTTCTCAATTTTCCTCTTTGATCGAAACACTCGTGTAATGTTATTATGAAACTCGCCTTCGGCTCGTTTCAAAAACCCACACTCGTGTTTTATGCCCTTCATTATGTACAGTCACATAAACTACTATAAAATCTTCATAAAGGATTTAAATCCTCCAAATGTAGGATAATGTTGACATTTAAACCCGTTATTTATGGACTGTCCTCTACGCTAATTAGAAGAACATGTTGTAACTTTCTTAAGAAACTCTGTCTTGTTGTCGCTTGGCTAACGGGACAGAATAACAAGAAATATACCCAAGAGATAGAAGAGTTGATTGACCCAATTTTGAAAGTTTATCTCAATTCCTTTCAAGTCGTTTTTATCATTTGTATTCTCATCTTTCATGTTCATCTGGTAAGAGCGCGTTTCGACTGGCGACCGACAGCCGATTATGTAGGTTTCAGTGGCGGCGCGTGAAAATTCTCGATGGGCAACCCGGAACACAAAAAGTTATGAAAGAGTTTAGAATCTATAACTATAGGCTTGACTAAAAATAAATTTTAGGTAAGCCGGTGGGAATCGGCTTGTATGGGAGCTCCGCCACTGGTAGGTTTATCTACGCACACGTGCTCTAAAATGCGTTCAGAAACCGTAGGAAATGACCAGCATTATTACAACCAATCTTACTATGACAACTTTCTTGTCTGTGGTAGTAGGTAAAATCTGTACTTTAATGTTATTATTATTACATTACAGATTTTTGTTTCGTTATGAATTTAAATTTGGAACAGCTGTCAAAACTCAAGTGGGTATCTATTCTAGTATCTATAGATATTAAAACAGTTATCGATACGAAACGTCAATTAATTATGTTTTTTTTAATATAAACCTCACGACATTTGATCACGAGTGACATGAGAATAGGGACATCATTCGTTTACTCTATGATTTAAAAAAAAACATTCGTTTGGAGGCAAAGAGTATATAAAATTACGTTAAGTTAAGACGTGGACGGAGGATCGAATTTCCGCCATTAGGTACTGTTGTAATTTGTTTGTACGTTTTTTGTTGTTACGAAAGTAGAATTGTGAAAAATTGTTTGTAATTTACATTTTAGTTGAAAATATATGTAGTGGTGACTCCGAGAACGATATGAACACTCCGCCGGATATCGTAAATGCTGCCAAGATTGCAACAAAGTTATTTTACAGGTAGCACTAGTAGCAATGCAGGTCATTTTCCTACGGCTTCTGAACCCATCTTAGAGTACTTATGATAATATGTGTTTAGATAAAGTAGACAGTGTATCCAACTGTACATAACTAAAGGCTTAAACACTGTGATCCTATTATGAAACTCGCGTCATCACACTCGTATTTTAAAGCCTCTCATTATTATATCAGTTGCATAATAGTAGTTTATGCTACTGATACATAATGAGAGGCCTTAAAATACGAGTGTGGTTTTATGACACGAGCGTTAGCGAGTTTCATAATAGGATCACACGAGTGTTTTAAGGCCTAATTATGTACAGTTGCATACACTATTATATCTAAACACTCTACTCTAAGATGGGTTCAGAAGCCGTAGGAAAATGACCTGCATTGCTACTAGTGCTACTTAGAGTAAATAAAAACATAATAAATTGACGTTTTGTATCGATAACTGTTTTAATATCTATAGATACTAGAATACAGACCCACTTGAGTTTTGCCAGCTGTTCTTAATTTAAACTCATAACGATACAAAAATCTGTACTGTAATAACATTACAGTACAGATTTTACCTACTACCACAGACAAGAAAGTTGTCATAGTAAAATTGGTTGTAATAATGCTGGTCATTACCGACGGTTTCTGAACGCATTTTAGAGCACTAATTATATGTGCGTAGATAAAATACTATTATTGGAACCTTGTACCAATGACATGACAGTAGTTTTTACCTGAACTCGTCCGTGGCCGTGGCTCCGTACAGTTGTTGCGCGTACACCATGAGGTTGGAGAAGGTGTCCAGCTCCGTGTGGTTGGCGCGGCCCATCAGGACTGAACCCGGGACCTTGCCGAGGTTGCAGTGTTTGTACTCGTGCATTTTACCTGAACTCGTCCGTGGCCGTGGCTCCGTACAGTTGTTGCGCGTACACCATGAGGTTGGAGAAGGTGTCCAGCTCCGTGTGGTTGGCGCGGCCCATCAGGACTGAACCCGGGACCTTGCCGAGGTTGCAGTGTTTGTACTCGTGCATTTTACCTGAACTCGTCCGTGGCCGTGGCTCCGTACAGTTGTTGCGCGTACACCATGAGGTTGGAGAAGGTGTCCAGCTCCGTGTGGTTGGCGCGGCCCATCAGGACTGAACCCGGGACCTTGCCGAGGTTGCAGTGTTTGTACTCGTGCATTTTCGCGCGGGTGCCTGTCAAATATTGGATGACATTAACTACGTCTCTTTACTCTCTTTTAAGCTGGACATTTACTAAGCGTTTCATCATCATATCGACCGAAAGACGTCCACTGCTGGACATAGACCTCCCCCAAAGAGTGCCAAAGTGACCGGTCCTGCGCCGCCGTTTCTTTACTCTTTTTTAAGCTGGTCATTTACTGAGCGTTTGTCTGCGACAAATGAACGCATTTAATTGATGGACGTAGTATTAGTACTACATTTACGGGCGCGCCACGTAGCTGTCACCTCCACGTGGTCGCGTGTTTCGAGATTAACTATCGCGCCATTTGTCCCACCGACCAAACAGATGCGTCCTGATAAATGGACGAAAGTTGGATGTTCCAAAGTTGAATTTTGACATTAACGACCGTTAAATTCTGATGGCGCTCCGTTTGGATATGTGACGTTTCACCTTTGGGTATCATCATCATCATATCAGCCGAAAGACGTCCACTGCTGGACATATGCCTCCCCCAAAGAGTTCCAAAGTGACCGGTCCTGCGCCACCCGCATCCAGCGGACTCCGCGACTTTTACCAGGTCATCAGTCTACCTTGTGGGAGGCCTACCAACGCCGCGCCTTCCGGTACGTGGTCGCCACTCGAGAACCTTTCCGCCCCAACGGCCATCAGTTCTACGTGCAATGTGCCCAACCCACTGCCACTTAAGTTTAGCGATTCGGAGGGCTATATCGGTTGCCTTGGTTCTGCTGCGGATAGCCTCATTTCTGATGCGATAACGCAGAGAAACTCCCAGCATAGCCCTCTCCATTGCCCTTTGGGTGACTTTGAGCGTTCTTATGAGACCCATTGTAAGCGACGACGTTTCAGTGCCATATGTCATCACTGGCAACACACACTGGTCAAAGACTCGTCTTGAGACACTGCGGAATATTGGACGAAAAGATGTGCCGTAGCTTTCCGAACGCTGCCCAGCCGAGTCGGATTCGACGATTGATCTCTTTCATGGGTATCATGGTAAGTAAATAATACCACTATTTAGGCTGTCAGCTTAGGTCGCGTGACCTCATTCCACGGCAGCTCGATGACTAGTGGAAAACGCTCACAGTTTTGACATTCCTGGACCTATTTTGGCGCTGCGATACGCCATACGGTTTGGTTGAGCAGTCGTGGATGCCCAGAATGATAATTATTTTATAGAGTACAAAGTAGGATGGTAGAACTTACCATCAGGACACAACAGTTGCAAGTCGTCGGGTAGTAAGTCACGCGCCCACCACTCAGTGCGTCGGCCACCGGATACCTAAGCACACATTACACAAATCTATAACACAATCTATATACACCTGTAATATGATGAATTTCTCAATTTCTGTTTCTACTTCAGAAACAGAAATTGAGAAATTCATCCTATTTCATTTATATGTTATTGTTAAGAAGTATGATTATTCTGGAAAGTTTATTTTGAAAGAATTATTCACCAATCGATCAATTCCCAATTAAAGAACATATAAATTTCTAAATTAATATTTCTTTCCATCAATTTATATGAATCTGATGGGATAAAAGCTGCTGGGAAACAAGCCATTAGGCCGGCCACAGACACACGGAATGTTCATTCGGTTTCCGTACGGAATGACATGTGCAAGTGAGACAGCGCTATACATGTGTAGAGCGACGTCCCGTTCCCACCTGTCATTCCGTACGGAAACCGAATGAAAATTCCGTGTGTCTGTGACCGGCCTTAACGAGGCTACTAACCATGTCAGAAACCTGGTTAATCAGACGCAGGCTAATCTAAACACTGAACCCAAAATGAAGAGTTATGTATGATGAAAGCACAAACGAAGTTTATTTTGAATAGCATTCTCTTCCATTCATTTTTAGAACCGAAATTATTGCCTTATACCTTTGGTTACAGTTACATTTCTTTTGTTTCATTCGATTTTAAATAAATAAATATCAGGGGACAATCATACACAAATCGAACTAGCCCCATAGTAAACTCAATAAGGCTTGTGTTATGGGTACTAGACGACGATATATTTAGTAAATATATATATACATACTGTATACTTGCATAGAATAACATCCAAAACTCAGAAACAAATATTCATGCTGGTCATACAAACATTTGCCCTTACCGGGAATCGAACCCGGGGCCTTAAGCAGGTTTCGATTTTAAAACAATAGAACATTACCGTTGATTAAATTTTCACGGCTTTTTCTTGTACAGTCAGCAGCAGAAGTTGCTAAGCGGTCATATTGCTCAAAATGATACACATGGACTCTAACGTCAAGGGAATAAGGATCTGTGTAGGTAATTTTGAGCATGTTATTTTGCTTAGCTACTTCTGATGATTAAAGTTTACATTTGGAGCATTGCTTTATATGGGAGCGAGTCGTGGACGCTAACCCAGAGAGACGGAGAACGACTGGAGGCCTTCGAAATGTGGTGCTGGCGAAGGATGAAAAGGATTAGCTGGACGGAGAGAAAGACAAATGAAGAAGTTTTAAGGATGGTTGATGAGAAAAGATGTTTGCTAGGATGTATAAGAAATAGGAGAGGCAAGTCACCTGATACGGCACGACAGTTTCTTCCTAAACATCCTGGAGGGTAAAATTGAAGGCAAGAGAGGCAGAGGAAGGCCTAGGCTACCATATTTTAGCCAAATAAAAGATAAAGCTGATGTCGAGTCATATGAGGAAGTCAAGAGGCAGGCAATGAACAGAGAAAAGTGGCGGTTACTCCACCGACAAGAGCAAGGCTACGGTGGGCGGCTAGTGTAGTGGCTAAAGGTCGTTATTAGATGGTTACCTCTGCGGGCGCCGTGTGCCGCACGAAGGCCACGTCTCCGCCGCCTTCCACCATGCACCGCACCGCTCCCACGTGTCCGTAGTAATCTTCGCTCGCGTCCCGCCGGCAACGTCTGCATAATCATAACTTAGCTTTAATAGTAGTTTATGTGACTGTACATAATGAGGGGCATTAAACATGTTTTTCTACTCCTGTACCTGTTAACTTTTTTTAAATCGGCTGCTATATTGCAGTGGTGCCAACTTCATAGAAAACTTGCTGCCCGAAAAGGCTAACTATTTTGTAGTCTGTTATTTGTTTAAAATTTGTCGTAGAAAAAGTATTGTATGCAACGGTGTGTACGGTGTGTACTGGTCTAAAAACGCTCGTGGCGTCTTTAATTGCGATGCTCGCAAAGGCTCGCATCGCAACCCACGCCACTCGCGTTTTGAGACCCTTTTTATACAACAGTTGCATAAAATACTATTATCTACACCCATATCATAAATCCTCTAGAATGTGTTCGGAAACCATATATTATTATAACGACCACCATATGTGCAACCAGTAACGTAACATTAGCGTTTTATCTGTGCCAGTGTTATTATAATGTATGAAAAATCATAATAGCATCGACAATCGATATTATTATGGAAACCAGGTCCGGTGTTGGGGGTCGTGCAGCATGATGTAGTTGGCCATGATTTGAAATCTAGTCGGCCATGGCGGTGCAATACAGGTTATTCTAATGGTTCCCGAACACATCATTGAGGACTTATAACATGTGGGTAGATAAAATAGTGTATGTAACTGTACATAACTGATCTAGATCTGTTTTTCTGTACACTGGGTGAATTTACAAGGATGGCTTTGTTTAAAATTTGTTATTGTAAAGAATTAGTTATAAGGTGTTGTGCAAAATTATCGCATTGGGTCTATCCTGTAATAATAATTGTATGTATGGAAAAAAAAATATTAGACATTAAACACTCGTGTGATGTTGTTATGAAACTAGTTTTTGAAACAATATAATGCGTCTGTTTATAATAACATGGTTTAAAAAAATACGAATAGTAATCTTGAGGCTTTTCTGCAGCAAGATCAGTGATTTGATACATGACTAAGCAATTTTCGCTCGATAGGAAAAAAACCACGAACATAGCATAGGTCTAGATTACACTTCAAACATTCGTAACAAATTTTGCACAAAATCTAAACTTATTAAAATTGGTTCTAAAAATCAGCAAAATCATGTTTAAGGGAACTTAGTGATTACTTTTTTTATTTATTTAAACGCACAAATAAATAAAATTAAAAAAAGACATGATATCCGCACTTCCGAACACGCACTTCCATCTCATAATCTTTTAAAGGGTAGCACCTCAGAGCATAAAATACTAGAGAGAGGACAAGCCGCCGGCGGCCGCGTCGCAGTTGTTAGCTCAATGGGCATACTCTGCCATACTGTGCACGCGTGCTGATCGCAGAGGATATAACGTTTTTTCCTAAAATGCCTGATATAATGCGCGTGTATTGTCCAATAAGAGCGTAGGTATACAAGTGTGTGTGTTTTAGATGTGTGCTTGCTTTGTCTTGTCAATTACTTGGGCGTTGTGTGGGTTAATGAACTTGCGACAGGCGTACTTAATACAAATCGGCCGGCATGTCCGATCTCCTTATATTCATACATCTGTGGGTAGCACAACGCTTGTCAAATCCTTGTTTCGACAAATGCTTGTTCTGTCAAGTGCTCATTTCGTTTAATTCTATTTTTGTCACACCCTTGGTTCGTCAATGCCTTGTATTGTCAAGATCCTGTTTCGTAACAAATTGATTCTGTCAGATGCTTGTTTTGTCTAATTCTAGTTACGTACAATCCTAACTTTGTCTGATCCTTGTTTCGTCAAATCATTGTTTCGTCTAATGCTTATTGAGTGGAATCATTCTTTCGCCAAAAGCTTATTTTGTCAATAGGTCTGTCCACACTGGACGCATGCGTCAGCCGAGCGCGGCTCGTCCTAGCGTGCGCGCTCAGTGTGGACGTCGCTCGGCGAGCAACGGCGCGCCTGAGCCGTGCGGCCGAGCGTCCGTATGCTCGTCCGAGCGGCTCACCCAACCCGAGCGCGCCGCATCCTATGTGGAATTGTGAACGGGTGTTTTGTGTGGCCGCACGGCTCACCCGAGCGTTTCCGGCTTTTTGGCCGAGATCAAAGGGGCCGCGGCGCATTGCTGCTGGCAATGTACTTATTTATTTATTTAAAGTATGGTTGGATTTTCAAAAAAGGGTCGCCATCTTAAAATTTTTTAAATACAATCTTTTTTTATTCAAAATCGATATCTGGGGGTCCGCGTGGCCTCTTAAGGCGACGTGAGCTCCGAAAACGGATTTTTAAAAAATCGTAGCTCTTGTTTGGATTATAATACGGCTGCCTTAAATTTAATTAGTAATTTTGAGGCCTTTCTCGAGGGAAATCAGCTATTCGAATCCTGAGTTTTTGACTTTCGCTCGATAGAAAAAAATCACGAACATAGGTCTAAAATACACCTAAAAAAATTCTAACAAATTATGCACGACAGCTAAACATATTACAATTGGTTCTTAAAATCGGCAATGTCATGTTTGAGGGAAATCAGCTATTACTTTTTTATTTATTAAAACGCACACAGAAATAAACTTAAAAAACATGATATCCGCGCTTCCAAACACGCACTTCCATCTCGCTCACGCTTATGCTCAGTGAGAGGGAGAGAAGACCACGAACCTACGTCCCCTTAATATAAATTTGCGCATGGATTGCAAAAAAGTTGCCGCCATCTTGTTTTTTTTTAATACGGCCTCGATTTCGTTCAAAATCGATGTCTGAGGGTCTCAGTAATATAAATCCGAGCTTGGATTGTAAAAAAATGCCGCCATCTTGAGTTTCTTTAAACAGTTTCAAGATGGCGGCAACTATTTTACATTTCAAACTCGTATTTATATTAAGAGGCCCCTCGGACCCTCAGATATCGATTTTAATTTAATTTAAATTTTTTATTTCAGATATAATCCATATTTTGTTAATGAAGACTTACGACTAGTGTTAGTAAATAATAATACTAAATAAATCTAACTTATTTCCTATATGATAGAAAGCTCTTTGTCTTCCCTATCCAATGAGCCAAAATTGGACTATCATATCGGCCCGCAATCACCCCCAGAATGCTGTTGGAGCTGCCCCTAAGTCGACCCATCATCGAGACGATTTTTTTCCGTATAATGGCGTAAAATCGTCCGTATGGGCCTCGGCGAACATACGAGATGCACTACACCATGTGGGCAACCCCAACAACATTCTGAGTGCGTTATTATACTGCACTCGTAGGGCATTATAGGCTCTTTTCGTGTACTTCACCCACAGGCTGCTCGAGTAAAATGACTGAGTGAAGGCTTTAAACAGAGTTATTTTAACTTCAACAGAGCATCGAGCAAACCTGCGGGCAAGCATGTTTGACCTTACTGCCAATGCCCTACGCTCGCGTTCTATATCTAGGTCATCACTTAGGTCTTGTGTAATGATGTGACCTAGATATTTAACTTTGTCTACAACCGAAAGTGTGGCTCCATGTAGCACGAGAGGTGGTATTGAGGTCGGCATAAACTTTCCAGCCCTAAACAATAGCACCTCACTCTTCTTAGGGTTGTACTGCAATCCATGCACCTCAGCATATGCCTCACAAACTGTCAGCAGTTTTCTAAGAGCGCTGATAGACGGACTCAGCAGCACCATATCATCTGCATAGCTAAAGTTATTGGCTCAAACACCATCCATATAGCAGCCCGCATATGTGCTACTGAGTTCGCCTATCAGATTGATTATGTATAAATTAAACAATTTGGGAGACGTAAGACCCCCCTGCCTCACACCACACTCCAGTTTATACTCAGCTGACAAACCATCAGCCCATCTTACCTGATTTATCTGGTTTAGATACCAATATCTCATAATATTGACATACCCTGCCGGCGTGCCCGCTTCCTCCAGCTTTTTCCACAGAATGTCATAACTAACGCGGTCAAAAGCTTTTGACAAATCGAGGAAACATGCATATACCGGGGTATGTCTTTCAGTGTAATACCCGACGGTGTGTTTTAAGCACAAAATTGCACTTTCGGTGGATAACCCAGCTCGGAAACCGAACTGAGCATCCTGTATTTTAACGTGCTTCTCGAGTACTGTGTCTAGCTGTAATGTATGTATATGAAGAAGCTGTCAAGAACCGGTCGAGTTAGTAATAAACGGTCCGCGCTCTGTAACTGTCGTTTCCTTTGCTACGTCCCAAATACCTCACTGGCGACGATCTACCCGCGCATAAAAAAATAAAACATAAATAGTTATCGATTAATTATGTCTCACATCGGGAATCTTAATGTTTTCGACCATAATACGCAAGAGTGGCAAATTTTTTACGGAAGATTGGAGCAGTTTATTAAGCTTAATGCAGTGGCGGACGAGAAAACGGGACCATTGTTACTCACCCACCTATCGGATGATACCTACCGGTTGGCAAGAAATCTTGTGCATCCAAAGAAATTGGAGAACGTCCAGTTCATTGAATTAGTCGATGAACTAGATAAGCATTTCTCTCCGCGGCGGTGCACTTTTGCCGACAGGGAGAAGTTTTTCGAGGCGAGGAGGGCTGCGGGAGAAAGCATCGAGGGATGGGCGGTGCGCGTTCGTGGGCTCGCAGTGTACTGTGATTTTGGCAGTGCATTAGACATGCTCCTAGTTAACCGTTTTGTGCTGGGCATGAACGTGGGTCCCGAACGTGACCGTTTGTTCGAGCAGGATGCTACCTCACTCTCATTCGCGAAGGCAGTGGACGTGGCGCAGCAGGCGGCGAGCGCGCGCCAGGCTCGAGCCGCAGCAGCGGTGCCGGCGCATATCAAGGAGGAGCCGGTGTACCGGGTGGGCGCGCCCAGGCCCGGCGCCAGCGCCGCCCGCTGCCACGACACGCGCAAACCGTGCGCTGTGTGTGGTATGAAAAGCCACGACGCTGACCAGTGCCGGTACAGAAACTATCGGTGCCAAGCATGTGGCGTGAAAGGCCATTTAAAGAAAGTGTGCAGTGATAAAAGCAGTAAGTGGCGATTGCACAGTTTGGCTGCTGACCAGGAGTCACATGATGACAATGGATGTCGGAACTGTAAGGAATGTGAAGTTTTTAACGTAAGGTACGTCAAATACTCTCCAATTTTATTATCTGTAGGTATAAATGGTATACAGTTGCAGATGGAACTTGACTCTGGCTCGGGAACAACGGTTATATCGAACAAATTGTATAGACAATATTTCGCGGATCTTGCCTTGCAAAAATGTAATTTAAAGTTTTGTCTTTATAACGGTCATAAAATATCACCGCTGGGTTACTTTGAAACGAATGTGCATTATTTAAATAACTCAAAAGAAATAAAAATTTACGTTATTGAGAATGGAGGTCCACCTCTCGCCGGCCGGGATTTCATGTCAAAATTTAGCCTAGGCATAACGGCATTGAATAATAATATCGATGCCGCACCGCGTCAAAGTTCGAGTGAGATAACGCAAATCATGAATGAATATTCTGACCTGTTTAATGAAGAATTAGGGCGGTTCAATAAATTTGAGGTAGAATTGAACCTAAAGAAAGGAGCAGTCCCCAAGTTTTTTAAGCCCCGTCCAGTCCCTTTCGCACTTAAGGGCCGTGTTGAGGAAGAAATAAACAGATTGGTAGGGTTAGGAATTCTCGTACCTGTAAATTTTTCGAGGTATGGTACTCCAATTGTACCAGTTTTAAAAGATAATGGCAAAGTTAAGATAGCGGGTGACTACTCTATTACACTGAACAAAGACATATATATTGACAAATACCCCATGCCGCGCATAGAGGAAGTTTTAGCTAATTTAGGAAATGGGGAACATTATTCTAAAATTGATTTAAGTAACGCTTACAATCAGTTCGTTTTATCACCACGTTCCCAGGAATTGACAACAATAAGCACAACTAAGGGTTTATTTAAATATACAAGGCTTGTATATGGTTTGGCAAATGCAGGAGCAGTGTTCCAGCGCACAATGGAGTCACTTTTAGCAGGTATCGAAGGAGTCAGCTGTTGGCTCGATGACGTGTGCATAACGGGGCCGTCAGAGCAAGTGCATTTGGATAGATTGCGGGAGGTACTTTCTAGGATTAAAGACGCAGGCCTTAAGTTACAGAAGGATAAATGTGTGTTATTTCAAAAAAATGTGACTTATTTAGGTTACGTTATAGATAAGAGCGGACTAAGGCCATGTTCAAAGAAAGTTGAAGCGATAGTAAATGCACCTCGCCCCACAAATATAACGGAAGTAAAAAGATTTCTGGGCGTCGTCAATTACTACCGTAAATTTGTTCCAAACGCGTCATCACACTTAAATCCCTTGCATGAATTATTACGAGACGGAGCGCAGTGGGAGTGGAACGAAAGGCATGAGTGCGCATTTGAAACGGTGAAAAGCGAGCTCGCGTCAGATAAGGTACTGGCGCATTTTGACCCCGAGGCCCAGCTCGTGCTGACAGTGGACGCCGGACCGGCGGGGCTGGGTGGCGTGCTGGCGCTGCGCGCACCGGACGGCACCGAGCGCCCGCTGGCATTTGCTTCGCGTGCCCTATCGAAAAGCCAACGTAACTATAGTCAAGTTCAAAAAGAGGCGAGTGCAATCGTTTTTGGAGTCAGACATTTCCACCAGTATTTGTATGGACGTCAAGTACCTTTCATATTAAAGACTGACCATAGACCGCTATTATCTATATTTGGCAAGAAAAACGGGGTATCAATAATGGCCGCATCGCGCTTGCAAAGATATGCCTTATTTTTGTCGGCGTACAACTATTCAATAGAATATATAAGCAGTGAAAAAAACGTCGTAGCAGATTATTTCTCGCGCGCAATAACAAGTTGTGATGACTCACAACAAAACAGCGATAGCGGTCCGGCGGGGTGGGGAGCCGCTGTCGATGAATTATCACTATCGCATCTAAGGTTTTTAGATTCCAATGTTACGCCAATTATGTTTGATGATATCCAAAAGGCTACCGCGAACGATAAGACCTTACAAACCGTAATTAAGTACATGAATAGGGGATGGCCGCGGAAAATTCAATGTTCTTCAATTTCTGCATATTTTAATTGCAAACTCGACTTGGAAGTAGAAGACGGTTGCCTTTTCCGGGGGCATCGAATTGTTGTGCCCACTATCTATCGGGAACGAATGCTAAGCGAGTTGCACACGGGCCATTTTGGCATCGTTAAAACAAAAAGTATTGCTAGATCAAGATTTTGGTGGCCATCGATAGACAAGGACATCGAGATGTACATAGGGTCGTGTTTTGCGTGCTGCAGAGTGCAAGCGGCACCGGCGCGCGCGCCCCCCGCCCCCTGGCCGCGCCCCGCCGGGGCCTGGCAACGGATCCACATAGACTATATGTCGATTGCTAATCGAGATTATCTTATAATTATAGACGCGTTCACTAAGTGGCTGGAATGCATTCGAATGAATTGCGGCGTTTCCACTCGAGCTTTGATTTCTAAATTAAAGTCACTTTTTTCTATGTTTGGCATTCCCAATGTAATCGTATCAGATAACGACGCAAAAATTAAATCCAGCGAATTTCATTTATTTTGTGTAAACAATGGTATTAAGCACATAACATCTCCTATATATCACGCCCAGAGTAACGGATCAGCGGAAAATTCAGTGAGAACATGTAAGAAAATGATACGATGCCTACTGACTGAACCGTTATCAGATGCAGTTTTGGATGACAAATTACTGGGACTATTGTTCGAATACCGTAATACTGCACATTGTACTACCGGCGTACCGCCGGCTAAACTTATGTTTGGGCGCTCGTTAAGGTCAAGGCTGGATTTAATTATGCCATCGCACCGTAATAATAATAATTTTAATGGCTCATCAGCCTGTAGAAAATTAGCAATGGGGGATCGAGTGTGGTTAAAGTGGTATATAGCGAGAAAAGATACCTGGGTGATGGGCATTATTCGAGACGTTGTAGGGAATCGCATGTATGATGTATATGTTAGTGATTATGATGTACTTTGCAGGCGCCATGTAGATCAATTGCGAAAATACACTGGCATCATACCAGAGGACTATATACATGTTAAGGAATACAATTCGTGTAAATCGGGCGAGGTATGTGAACCGTTGCAGCCGCCGTCGCCCGCGCCGTCCGCGCTAGCCGCGCCCGCGCCGGCCACGCCGGCCTCGGCGATTTCGCCCCACTTGCACTCCGTGCCACCCTCTCCTTCCGCGCGTCTAGTGGCACCCGACACAATTATAGGCATTGAGAATGACGAGGAAGGGGAAAGGGCGGGAATGGAGGGCGAGTGGTTCGAGGCCCAAGACTCGACGCTGACTGACCCGGAGGAGTTTCGTTGTGACGATATTCCCTGTTCGGTTTCGGCGCAGCCGCCCCGCTCAAATGACGATGATGCCGAACCCGGCAACGAAAGATCGCCCGGAGTCGGAAGGTACTGGTCAAGGTTAAGACCTAGAACTAAGAAAATTGATTTTAAGCAATATTATTAAATTTATGTATAAACCCTCTGTTCGTCCCCAGATGCTCAAATGGCGCTGGAGGAGTGTAATGTATGTATATGAAGAAGCTGTCAAGAACCGGTCGAGTTAGTAATAAACGGTCCGCGCTCTGTAACTGTCGTTTCCTTTGCTACGTCCCAAATACCTCACTAGCACACCGTCTAGTATTTTTGCGGCTGTTGTCGCAAGCGAGATTTTGAACAAAATCGGACCGTATTTAAAGAATTTCAAGACGGCGACCTTTTTTGAAAATCCAACCTCAGATTTGTATTAAGAAGCCATTCGGACCCCCAGATATCGATTTTGAACGAAATCGGGCCGTATTATAAGAATTTCAAGATGGCGAAACTTTTTTACAATCCAAGCTCGGATTCTTATTAAGAGGCCCCTCGGACCCTCAGATATCGATTTAGAATAAAATCGGACCGTATTTAAAGAATTCTAAGCGGGCGGCCACTTTTTGAAAATCCAACCTCGGATTCTTTTCTCAAGCCCCTCGAAACTTCAAAAATAAAATTTGAAAGAAAAAAAATATTTCGCCCCTTTTCTAAATTTAGTTAAGCCCGTAGGTAAATTCGGCCGAGCGCATTTGGCTCGGACATGCTGCGCGCGTTGCGTCACACACGCTCCAATTCGACCGAGCGCATACGTCCGAGCATGCGAGCGACTCGCTCGGGCGAGCGTGTTGACGCCTCGGGCGAGCCGCTCAGCTGAACATGCGTCCAGTGTTGACACACCTAATAACGTATTTAAGTCAGGGAACGATACAATCAAATAATACTCGGCGGCGGCGTGCGCGCCGTCGCAGCCGTATGAAGCATGGAGAAAGACAAGAGTACCTGAAGGCGGCGCCATGGCACAGGTGGCACAGGTTGTCGTGCGGCACGGTGGCCGCGTCCACGTACTCTGTGCTGAGCGCGCCGGGAGCGCAGGACTTCGTGAAGTACTCGGCGGCGGCGTGCGCGCCGTCGCAGCCGTATGAAGCATGGAGAAAGACAAGAGTACCTGAAGGCGGCGCCATGGCACAGGTGGCACAGGTTGTCGTGCGGCACGGTGGCCGCGTCCACGTACTCTGTGCTGAGCGCGCCGGGAGCGCAGGACTTCGTGAAGTACTCGGCGGCGGCGTGCGCGCCGTCGCAGCCGTATGAAGCATGGAGAAAGACAAGAGTACCTGAAGGCGGCGCCATGGCACAGGTGGCACAGGTTGTCGTGCGGCACGGTGGCCGCGTCCACGTACTCTGTGCTGAGCGCGCCGGGAGCGCAGGACTTCGTGAAGTACTCGGCGGCGGCGTGCGCGCCGTCGCAGCCGTATGAAGCATGGAGAAAGACAAGAGTACCTGAAGGCGGCGCCATGGCACAGGTGGCACAGGTTGTCGTGCGGCACGGTGGCCGCGTCCACGTACTCTGTGCTGAGCGCGCCGGGAGCGCAGGACTTCGTGAAGTACTCGGCGGCGGCGTGCGCGCCGTCGCAGCCGTATGAAGCATGGAGAAAGACAAGAGTACCTGAAGGCGGCGCCATGGCACAGGTGGCACAGGTTGTCGTGCGGCACGGTGGCCGCGTCCACGTACTCTGTGCTGAGCGCGCCGGGAGCGCAGGACTTCGTGAAGTACTCGGCGGCGGCGTGCGCGCCGTCGCAGCCGTATGAAGCATGGAGAAAGACAAGAGTACCTGAAGGCGGCGCCATGGCACAGGTGGCACAGGTTGTCGTGCGGCACGGTGGCCGCGTCCACGTACTCTGTGCTGAGCGCGCCGGGAGCGCAGGACTTCGTGAAGTACTCGGCGGCGGCGTGCGCGCCGTCGCAGCCGTATGAAGCATGGAGAAAGACAAGAGTACCTGAAGGCGGCGCCATGGCACAGGTGGCACAGGTTGTCGTGCGGCACGGTGGCCGCGTCCACGTACTCTGTGCTGAGCGCGCCGGGAGCGCAGGACTTCGTGAAGTACTCGGCGGCGGCGTGCGCGCCGTCGCAGCCGTATGAAGCATGGAGAAAGACAAGAGTACCTGAAGGCGGCGCCATGGCACAGGTGGCACAGGTTGTCGTGCGGCACGGTGGCCGCGTCCACGTACTCTGTGCTGAGCGCGCCGGGAGCGCAGGACTTCGTGAAGTAATCGGCGGCGGCGTGCGCGCCGTCGCAGCCGTATGAAGCATGGAGAAAGACAAGAGTACCTGAAGGCGGCGCCATGGCACAGGTGGCACAGGTTGTCGTGCGGCACGGTGGCCGCGTCCACGTACTCTGTGCTGAGCGCGCCGGGAGCGCAGGACTTCGTGAAGTACTCGGCGGCGGCGTGCGCGCCGTCGCAGCCGTATGAAGCATGGAGAAAGACAAGAGTACCTGAAGGCGGCGCCATGGCACAGGTGGCACAGGTTGTCGTGCGGCACGGTGGCCGCGTCCACGTACTCTGTGCTGAGCGCGCCGGGAGCGCAGGACTTCGTGAAGTACTCGGCGGCGGCGTGCGCGCCGTCGCAGCCGTATGAAGCATGGAGAAAGACAAGAGTACCTGAAGGCGGCGCCATGGCACAGGTGGCACAGGTTGTCGTGCGGCACGGTGGCCGCGTCCACGTACTCTGTGCTGAGCGCGCCGGGAGCGCAGGACTTCGTGAAGTACTCGGCGGCGGCGTGCGCGCCGTCGCAGCCGTATGAAGCATGGAGAAAGACAAGAGTACCTGAAGGCGGCGCCATGGCACAGGTGGCACAGGTTGTCGTGCGGCACGGTGGCCGCGTCCACGTACTCTGTGCTGAGCGCGCCGGGAGCGCAGGACTTCGTGAAGTACTCGGCGGCGGCGTGCGCGCCGTCGCAGCCGTATGAAGCATGGAGAAAGACAAGAGTACCTGAAGGCGGCGCCATGGCACAGGTGGCACAGGTTGTCGTGCGGCACGGTGGCCGCGTCCACGTACTCTGTGCTGAGCGCGCCGGGAGCGCAGGACTTCGTGAAGTACTCGGCGGCGGCGTGCGCGCCGTCGCAGCCGTATGAAGCATGGAGAAAGACAAGAGTACCTGAAGGCGGCGCCATGGCACAGGTGGCACAGGTTGTCGTGCGGCACGGTGGCCGCGTCCACGTACTCTGTGCTGAGCGCGCCGGGAGCGCAGGACTTCGTGAAGTACTCGGCGGCGGCGTGCGCGCCGTCGCAGCCGTATGAAGCATGGAGAAAGACAAGAGTACCTGAAGGCGGCGCCATGGCACAGGTGGCACAGGTTGTCGTGCGGCACGGTGGCCGCGTCCACGTACTCTGTGCTGAGCGCGCCGGGAGCGCAGGACTTCGTGAAGTACTCGGCGGCGGCGTGCGCGCCGTCGCAGCCGTATGAAGCATGGAGAAAGACAAGAGTACCTGAAGGCGGCGCCATGGCACAGGTGGCACAGGTTGTCGTGCGGCACGGTGGCCGCGTCCACGTACTCTGTGCTGAGCGCGCCGGGAGCGCAGGACTTCGTGAAGTACTCGGCGGCGGCGTGCGCGCCGTCGCAGCCGTATGAAGCATGGAGAAAGACAAGAGTACCTGAAGGCGGCGCCATGGCACAGGTGGCACAGGTTGTCGTGCGGCACGGTGGCCGCGTCCACGTACTCTGTGCTGAGCGCGCCGGGAGCGCAGGACTTCGTGAAGTACTCGGCGGCGGCGTGCGCGCCGTCGCAGCCGTATGAAGCATGGAGAAAGACAAGAGTACCTGAAGGCGGCGCCATGGCACAGGTGGCACAGGTTGTCGTGCGGCACGGTGGCCGCGTCCACGTACTCTGTGCTGAGCGCGCCGGGAGCGCAGGACTTCGTGAAGTACTCGGCGGCGGCGTGCGCGCCGTCGCAGCCGTATGAAGCATGGAGAAAGACAAGAGTACCTGAAGGCGGCGCCATGGCACAGGTGGCACAGGTTGTCGTGCGGCACGGTGGCCGCGTCCACGTACTCTGTGCTGAGCGCGCCGGGAGCGCAGGACTTCGTGAAGTACTCGGCGGCGGCGTGCGCGCCGTCGCAGCCGTATGAAGCATGGAGAAAGACAAGAGTACCTGAAGGCGGCGCCATGGCACAGGTGGCACAGGTTGTCGTGCGGCACGGTGGCCGCGTCCACGTACTCTGTGCTGAGCGCGCCGGGAGCGCAGGACTTCGTGAAGTACTCGGCGGCGGCGTGCGCGCCGTCGCAGCCGTATGAAGCATGGAGAAAGACAAGAGTACCTGAAGGCGGCGCCATGGCACAGGTGGCACAGGTTGTCGTGCGGCACGGTGGCCGCGTCCACGTACTCTGTGCTGAGCGCGCCGGGAGCGCAGGACTTCGTGAAGTACTCGGCGGCGGCGTGCGCGCCGTCGCAGCCGTATGAAGCATGGAGAAAGACAAGAGTACCTGAAGGCGGCGCCATGGCACAGGTGGCACAGGTTGTCGTGCGGCACGGTGGCCGCGTCCACGTACTCTGTGCTGAGCGCGCCGGGAGCGCAGGACTTCGTGAAGTACTCGGCGGCGGCGTGCGCGCCGTCGCAGCCGTATGAAGCATGGAGAAAGACAAGAGTACCTGAAGGCGGCGCCATGGCACAGGTGGCACAGGTTGTCGTGCGGCACGGTGGCCGCGTCCACGTACTCTGTGCTGAGCGCGCCGGGAGCGCAGGACTTCGTGAAGTACTCGGCGGCGGCGTGCGCGCCGTCGCAGCCGTATGAAGCATGGAGAAAGACAAGAGTACCTGAAGGCGGCGCCATGGCACAGGTGGCACAGGTTGTCGTGCGGCACGGTGGCCGCGTCCACGTACTCTGTGCTGAGCGCGCCGGGAGCGCAGGACTTCGTGAAGTACTCGGCGGCGGCGTGCGCGCCGTCGCAGCCGTATGAAGCATGGAGAAAGACAAGAGTACCTGAAGGCGGCGCCATGGCACAGGTGGCACAGGTTGTCGTGCGGCACGGTGGCCGCGTCCACGTACTCTGTGCTGAGCGCGCCGGGAGCGCAGGACTTCGTGAAGTACTCGGCGGCGGCGTGCGCGCCGTCGCAGCCGTATGAAGCATGGAGAAAGACAAGAGTACCTGAAGGCGGCGCCATGGCACAGGTGGCACAGGTTGTCGTGCGGCACGGTGGCCGCGTCCACGTACTCTGTGCTGAGCGCGCCGGGAGCGCAGGACTTCGTGAAGTACTCGGCGGCGGCGTGCGCGCCGTCGCAGCCGTATGAAGCATGGAGAAAGACAAGAGTACCTGAAGGCGGCGCCATGGCACAGGTGGCACAGGTTGTCGTGCGGCACGGTGGCCGCGTCCACGTACTCTGTGCTGAGCGCGCCGGGAGCGCAGGACTTCGTGAAGTACTCGGCGGCGGCGTGCGCGCCGTCGCAGCCGTATGAAGCATGGAGAAAGACAAGAGTACCTGAAGGCGGCGCCATGGCACAGGTGGCACAGGTTGTCGTGCGGCACGGTGGCCGCGTCCACGTACTCTGTGCTGAGCGCGCCGGGAGCGCAGGACTTCGTGAAGTACTCGGCGGCGGCGTGCGCGCCGTCGCAGCCGTATGAAGCATGGAGAAAGACAAGAGTACCTGAAGGCGGCGCCATGGCACAGGTGGCACAGGTTGTCGTGCGGCACGGTGGCCGCGTCCACGTACTCTGTGCTGAGCGCGCCGGGAGCGCAGGACTTCGTGAAGTACTCGGCGGCGGCGTGCGCGCCGTCGCAGCCGTATGAACTGCAAAAAATAAATATATTACACATTTAAAAAACCGACCAACGATCACATGGGAGCCCCCTTAAATATTTATTTTATTCTGTTTTTTTTGTATTTGTTGTTATAGCAGCCACAGAAATACATCATCTGTGAAAATTTCAACTGTCTAACTATCACGGTTCATGAGATATAGCCTGGTGACAGACGGACAGACAGATAGACGGACAGCGGAGTCCTAATAATAGAGTCCTGTTTTACCTTTTGGGTTACAGCCGACGAAATAACAATGAACAACAGTTGTATAGACATCCTTACAAACTATGGAAAGCTAGAAAAACAACTAACATAATGTTAAAACAGAGAAAATTAGAGAAAGTAAATATAGACTAAGCGAAGCAACGTCACGAAGAAAAGAGCTGTTTTCAAAACACCTTAAAAAAGACAATATCAATCTCATAACTGATTTAAGTAAGAAAATCAGAGAAAACATCAGGAAAGACAGGAAAACTAAGAAGTTGCAAACACTTGAATGGCATATAAAGAGAACTGGGGGCGGTAAAAGAGCTGAAAGAAACAAACAGCGAGTGGATACCAAAGCTGAGAAAAAAGGGAATCACCTCTACAAATAGAAACAATATAAAGGAAATAGCCACTAATTTCTATCAGAATCTCTATTCAAACCCTATAAACCAAGAAGAACAGAACCCATACTCCAGTGAAAGACAGTATATGGTGGAAAACGAACCTGAAATAATCCCTAGCGAAGTAGAAAAAGCCATATGTAGCCAGAAGAGTGATAAGGCCCCAGGTCCAGACAAAATTAAGAATGAGCTTCTCAAAGGCACTCTTCAAGAAATACTAACTATACTTACAACAATATTCAACGAAATACTGAAGACTAGAATAATACCTACACAGTGGAAAACATCGCACATCATCCTTATATTCAAAAAAGGACAAAAAGAAGAAATAGGAAACTACAGGCCGATAAGTTTGATGTCAAACGTGTACAAGGTATTTTCAAAACTGATCTTGGAAAGAATAACCGAAAAGCTTGATGAAAACCAACCACGGGAGCAAGCAGGCTTCAGACAAAAGTTCTCCACCCTGGACCACATCCACACCGTAAAACAAATAGTGGAAAAATATATGGAGTATAACAAGAAACTGTACATGGCATGGCATTCATTGATTACTCGAAAGCCTTTGACAGCATAAGTCACAAAGCCATATGGGAGAGCCTGGAAGAGCAAGGAGTACCATCAATCTACATCAACATTATTAAGGGAATCTATTCAAATAGTGAAGCAAGAATCCAACTGGAAACCCTGGGAAAAAAATTCAAGATTGAACGAGGTGTAAGGCAAGGGGACCCTCTGTCGCCAAAATTATTCTCAGCCGTACTGGAAAGTATCTTCCGCAAACTAGACTGGGAAAAGTTCGGTCTCAATGTGCATGGTGTAAAACTGAACCATCTTAGATTTGCGGACGATTTAGTCCTCCTGGAAGAAAATCCCACTCACCTTAAGGAAATGATACAATCATTGAAAGATGAAAGTATGAAAGTAGGGCTGTCCATGAACAAAGAAAAAACAAAACTGCTCACTAACTCCAAAGAAATTGCTATATCAATAGACAATCACCCACTGGATTATGTACCAGAATACATCTACCTAGGTCAAACAATTTCCCACAAATATCAAACTACAAAATTAACAGAAGAATAGCGAATGGATGGAAAAAGTACTGGTCATTGAAGGAAGTTTTTAAATCCAGAGAGCTACCCATGCAAATAAAGAGGAAAACCTTCGACACATGTGTACTTCCAGTCATTACATATGGTTGTGAAACCTGGGCCCTCACCAAACAACACAGAGAAAAATTGGAACGCTGTCAAAGAGCCATAGAGAGAAGCATTACAGGAATAAGGAAACAAGAAAAAGTGAGAAGTAGCAAAATAAGAGAAATAACCAAAGTTGCGGACATAACTACTAGAATAGAACAACAAAAGTGGAGATGGACAGGCCACATGATCAGAGACCCTCGTGATAAATGGAGCAAAATAGTCTCTGATTGGTACCCCAGAGATGGAAAGCGAAGCAGAGGACGCCAGCGAATAAGATGGGAAGACGACCTTAAACTCACAGCTGGTAACCTCTGGAGAAGAGTAGCACAAGACAGAACTCAATGGAAGATGTTGGAGAAGGCCTATGACAAGAGGCACACTGAACTACGGGACATTATATAACTACACAGAATCATACGTCTAGACATACCTTAGTAGTTCAGGACAAAAGGGCTTATTATTATTATTTCCTTTTGGGTCTGTAGGATGTAAGTTCTCACCGTATCCAGTCGTCGGGGATGAGGTAAGCCAGCGGGAAGATCCAGCCTGCAGCGTGCCCGAAGCCAGTGTGGCAAGAGTTCTTGCCACGAAGGTATGTCAGGTCTGTGTGCGGGTCCTGTTCTTTGGTTGGGTATGTAGGACGTAAGTTCTCACCGTATCCAGCCGTTGGAGATGAGGTAAGCCAGCGGGAAGATCCAGCCTGCAGCGTGCCCGAGGCCGGTGTGGCAAGAGTTCTTGCCACGAAGGTATGTCAGGTCTGTGTGCGGGTCCTGTTCTTTGGTTGGGTATGTAGGACGTAAGTTCTCACCGTATCCAGCCGTTGGAGATGAGGTAAGCCAGCGGGAAGATCCAGCCTGCAGCGTGCCCGAGGCCGGTGTGGCATGAGTTCTTGCCACGAAGGTATGTCAGGTCTGTGTGCGGGTCCTGTTCTTTGGTTGGGTATGTAGGACGTAAGTTCTCACCGTATCCAGCCGTTGGAGATGAGGTAAGCCAGCGGGAAGATCCAGCCTGCAGCGTGCCCGAGGCCGGTGTGGCATGAGTTCTTGCCACGAAGGTATGTCAGGTCTGTGTGCGGGTCCTGTTCTTTGGTTGGGTATGTAGGACGTAAGTTCTCACCGTATCCAGCCGTTGGAGATGAGGTAAGCCAGCGGGAAGATCCAGCCTGCAGCGTGCCCGAGGCCGGTGTGGCATGAGTTCTTGCCACGAAGGTATGTCAGGTCTGTGTGTGGGTCCTGTTCTTTGGTTGGGTATGTAGGACGTAAGTTCTCACCGTATCCAGCCGTTGGAGATGAGGTAAGCCAGCGGGAAGATCCAGCCTGCAGCGTGCCCGAGGCCGGTGTGGCATGAGTTCTTGCCACGAAGGTATGTCAGGTCTGTGTCCGGATCCTGTTCTTTGGCCACCGCTACCGCGTAGTACCAGTTCTTGCCGCTCGAGTAGATCTGAGGGACATACATGATTTTTGAATTACGAAGGTAAACCACAGGCAGGCCCCAGGGTCTACCACAGGTTGAACCATGATTCATGATCTATGGTACTAACCTCCTGCATGAAAGGCACTAGTCTATGCGCTAGGGCCGCGTGCAGCATGTCGCCCGGGTCCATGACCGCCACGTCGGCCACTCCTGACGCCACGGAGCGCTCGCAGTGCCGGGTGCTGTGCCCGCGCCAGCAGATCAAGGGTGGCTGTAGGTATGCCGCTTTTAGAGCCACCTGGAAAAAAAAAAACTATAAGAAAATGGTGTCCAACAAACATCTCAGTACATACAAGGGACTTTATTATGTCTTTCCCTGCAAATCTGCAAAGCGCCTTCCTTAATCATACTATTTATATCCACTTGGATAGCCAGGCGGCTCTCTTGGCTCTTACCTCTAACGTCACAACGTCGAGGCTGGTCGAGAACTGCCGGGAACTATTGAATGACCTGGGTACCAAAAACAAGGTAATTTTACGTTGGGTCCCAGGGCATGCAGGCATCGAGGGAAATGAAAAGGCTGATGAGCTTGCACGAGCGGGGGCGAAGGGAACACACACTGCGGACCAGAGCCGTTCTGTGGTATCCCTAAAAGTCTAACCAAGCTCACTCTAAAAGCCTATTGTTTCTACAAGACCATTCAAGCCTGGAGAGCTAACCCAGGACTGAAACATTCCAAGGCACTTATTAGAGCCTTTAGCAAAAAGGCGTCTTCTGACGCCTTGGCGCTAAGTAGGAACCGTCTACGCATGCTGGTCAGGGTGCTTAGTGCTTACTGGGCACTGCCGCCTAAATAAGCACATGCAAACGATAGGACTGTGTGACACAAGGCAGTGCAGATTCTGCTTTGAAGCAGAGGAGACGCCTACACACATCCTAACCGATTGCCCTTGCCTCATGCGCAGTCGTAACTCCTTTCTGGGCAAACACATCATGTGCCCGGAGGAGATAAAATTTCTTGA
Source organism: Epinotia brunnichana (assembly GCA_963854355.1). Lineage (NCBI taxonomy): Eukaryota > Metazoa > Arthropoda > Insecta > Lepidoptera > Tortricidae > Epinotia > Epinotia brunnichana. Next base: position 12,444,505 of record OY977957.1, read on the forward strand.
GTTCAACAAAATCCTGCAATTCTTCGAGTTTGCAGGACTTGACCAAGAATTGTAGTAAGTGGCGATCACAATAGATCAGCGATGGTCGCAGTGATATAAGGGCTTTGACAGCCCGAAAGCCACTACCAGAATAATAGTAGGGATGCCAAAACGCTGAAAGTACTTTTTTGTATTTTTATAAGTAATCTTTCTACAAAGTTTCAAGTGTGTGGCTCAGAAAAAGTGTTCCCCATACAAACCTTGCACCCCCTTTTAACCCTCTTAGGGAATGATTTTTGTAAAACGCTGAATGTCGTTTTTTTCATGTTCTAATAAGTAATCTTTCTACAAAGTTTTAAGTCTCTATTTAAAAAAAAGGAGTTTTTCCCATACAAACTTTGCACCCTATTTTACCCCCTTAGGGGTGAAATTTTCCAAAACGCTGAAAGTACTTTCTTTGTATTCTAATCACTAATATGTCTACAAAGTTTTAAGTTTCTATTTAAAAAAATATTGTTTCCCCCATACACACTTTGCACCCCTATTTTACCCCCTTAGGGGTGGAATTTTCCAAAACGCTGAAAGTACTTTCTTTGTATTCTAATGACTAATCTGTCTACAAAGTTTTAAGTTTCTATTCAAAAAAATATTGTTTCCCCCATAGACACTTTGCACCCCTATTTTACCCCCTTAGGGGTGGATCCCTTCTTATCCCTAGCCCACGTTATGAAAGCAACCTACTGTGCAAAAATCAACTCTCTAAGATTAGTAGTTTCGGCTGTGCGTTGATGAGTCAGTGAGTGAATAAGTCAGTCAGGACATAGGCATTATATATATAGATTATTATGTCTTTCCCGCTCACGGGACAATGATGTCCCGAACCTTTGGGAGGCGTGCGTGGGGTACGTACAAAGGACCAACTGAGCCAACACGTAGAGGCCCTTTTGACAATTTAATGAAATGCAAGGATTACACCGAGCGGATGCTGTCCCTGCCCGTGTCATGGGACGCACACAGAGACAGCACCCGCTGGGGTGTATAGGGACTATTGCTGGTCGATGGAATCTAAATAAAATGGGTTATTGGGTGAAAATTATGGACTAGTGGCTGGGCTATTGGGTGAAACATCGGACGCTTGCCTAATAAAACTGTCTCACTTTTTATTCCTGGCAGACGGTGACTCGCCAACTGCTAGATGGGCCCCTATTAATAGCGACATTAAAAAATGGCCTAAGGGCAACACCAGTCAGAGAGGCTGGGGGGGTAGAGAGGTGGCACTGGAATTTAAACATATAGCCAACTCGCCACTTAGGTGTCCACATCTACCCACGAGCTGTTGCTCTTGCGACTCCACTCTGGACAGCCAGTAGCGGCAAGCCAGAGGTGGGGGGCCTGTCCAACCATCCTACCGGTCGGCTCCACCTGACCACAGGACACCCCCAGGAGCAGGAGGGTACGTAGGGTCGCTACTGTCTAACAGCCCGCCACAAGCTGCCTTACTTAATCTGGTGGGCGATGGGGCCGTCACATCCCTACGCTACGCTATATTATTATTATTATCTACTGTGTAAAAATACTTATCTATTAATTTTAACTATCTATCAATAAGTTAGAGCCGAGACGCTCAATAACAAATTACGAGACGTGCAAGGCAACATTTTAAGATAAAGGTAGTTGAGAATATTACCTGAACGAATCGACGACCTCTGTAGCCTAGTTGGTAGTGACCCTGCCTACGAAGCCGGAGGTCCCGGGTTCGAATCCCGGGGTAAGGGCATTTATTTGTGTGATGAGCACAAATATTTATTCCTGAGTCATGGATGTTTTCTATGTCTTTATATACTTATTTATCTATATAAGTATGTATATCATCGTCTAGTACCCATAGTACAAGCTTTGCTTAGTTTGGGACTAGGTCGGTTTGTGTAAGATTAACCCCAAATATTTATTTGTTGAAAAGGTCTAATATTGGACATACCCTCATTTTGACGCACTTGTCCATCTCGGCCTCGCTCGTGACGCACAGTATCATGCGCTTGACTGGACAGTTTCTGATGCCAGTGACGGCCTTCTCCGCCTGGTCTCCCACGTATTGGTTGTTCAGGATATGCTTGGCTGCCTGTTCCTCTTCTTGGAGTATGCGGAAGTTTACTGTTGCGTCCTGCGAATATAAAATAGAATTTTCACTCCTCATGCTCGAAAAGTGTGTCATATTAGGCTTAGCAAGCGGGGCTAAAGCAGTAGATTTAGCCCATAGGGAAAATATGTATACATATTTATGATTTTAAAACATTTTAATTTGACCAATCAAAACACTTCACCGTATTAAATCCACCAATCACAACCCTTTAAAAAAACATTTGTATTTTTTATCGACCAATCATGAAACATAATTAATTTCAAACATCATCACAATCATGCCGTTTGGACGCGCCTATAAACGGTCACAGGCTTTTATTCTTGGTGTCAATATTTTGTATCTGTGTCAAAGCAGTTTTAAAAAAAAATCATGCCGCCAAATTGGACAATCTTTTCGCCGTGGAATGATTTATTATTGATTGTGGATGAATAATGTTTGTTTTTACTATTTTCTCGCAGTCGAAGTGAAAAGTAGAGTGTATATAACTCTGGTCTAAAACCCATATTACCACTCGAACAATATATACCATCTCGTGGTAATATGGCTTATTTTAGACCCTGGTCATACAATCTACTATTGCATAATAGGGAACTTGCATATTTTTATTTTATTACGAAAATCTAAAGTATAATCCAGCATTAATCCAACTGTAGCACTAAAGCTTTCTTATGATTTATTTTTCTGATGTTATATGCATTTGAAATCTGCACGCGCCGGCACCCCCCGAAAACGCTCTATATTAAACTGGCTTATGCTATGACGTCACAGCATATATTCTCGGCGCGTTTACTATGGTGTAAGTCATTGATATGCAATTATCTCCACAAAATTTGTGTTTAAGTCTATACTTGTCATAAAATATCATTTCTTATTTAATATTCTGTGTAACTGTCATGAATCATGATTTTTTATCGAAAAAATAAAAAAAAACTTTCGTCATTTTAACGTGAGATAAAACTAATACAATCGTTTTTTTTCTTTTTTTTTTCTTGTGTATGATATCTATACGTATATCCGCATCGATTGAGTGCAAATTATTCGAAATTGGAGTCCCATGCAAGTTCCCCATACATTTGCAGTTAGTTAAATAGTTCACCCTTAAATAAGGCAGTGGTAAATATATGATTTTGAACTTTATCTCTATGTAGGTATCACATAGAGGCCTGTGCTGTCACAGGGCAGTCATTATAGGTCAAGCACAGTGTTGCCAGTTTAGCTTCCTTCGGACCACTGGTAGCACCATTGACGAGTTAAATCAGTCCCCATATTTGAAGTGGTGCCAGCAATATGCTTTGAACATACCTGTAATAGTAGATCTGTGGTCCCATTAGAATTGAACAACTGGAAGGGTGCCTCTATAGTGCGTCCGTTTACGTCCGTCCTTGGCTGGAAAGATGACTCGGTGCTTATGCTGTAAATAAACGTGTCTAATGAACAACTACATATTTATTTTGTAATAAATAAATTTGAATTGTTGTATTATTTTGTGACATATAAAAACAGAATTCCGGGGAATAAGATCGCTATGCCTTTATAATAGTTTTTAATGATTGCCTTTCACAGTATATTATAAATAAAAAAAAGCAACCCCAAGATATCAAACATATCTAAGAACCATCTCAACAGACAAGACTTTCGATTAGAATTTCGCACTCAAATGGGTTCATCTGTTTGGAAGCTAGACACAGATGTAAAACTTATAACTCCTTTCGTTTGCGTCGGGGTTTAATAAAAAGGTAGAGGATAACAATAATATCCTTACAATTACAATATAAATAAATATGTGGGGACAATCTTACACAAATCTACCTAGTCCCAAACTAAGTACTATGTACTATGGGTACTAGACGACGATATAGATAAATAAATACTTAAATACATAGAAAGCATACATGACTCAGGAAGAAATATTTCTAATGTTTTGTCACTAAACTGACAGGTTAAATGCGTCTTAAATATTACTAAAGTTAACTTTAACATGCAAATGGCCAAATCTCACCTTAGCTCGTTCTCATAGTCAACCTTCTCTAAGCTTCTATCGTAGTTCCGTCTGTACGGGTCGTACGGGGGCCGCTCCGTACTGGAAGTGTACAGGTTGCCGTAGCCGTCGCGAGACTCGTAGCTCGCCGTTCGGTTCGAGTTCTTGTTGAGGGGGTTGGGCTCGCCGTAAAGCTGGACCAGCTTTTGGATCACATTTTGGTATCTGTCAAAATAAAAAAAAGGACTAATTTAGTTGAATGCAAATATAGAAAACAATATGTTTCAGTATGCAATGACCCAGTTGGTAAAATTAGTGCCCATGCCAAATCTTGGGATTAGGTGTCAAAGCGGACCCCGGGCTCCTATAGGGGCACAACCGGGAATAACGCTAGGAGGATGATGATGATGCAATGACCCAGCTGCAGTCCTCCCACGCGGTCACCTCGCGCCGGGAGCCGTCGCGGCAGACCAGGGAGAACTGCGAGGGTGACACGTCACCTGGTGGAACACTGACCGTTTCCGCTGCTGTTGCGAAGCGGCGCTACTCGTGACCACAGCGTCGGCGGGCACGCGGCCCCAGTTACAGTCCTCCCACGCGGTCACCTCGCGCCGGGAGCCGTCGCGGCAGACCAGGGAGAACTGCGAGGGTGACACGTCACCTGGTGGAACACTGACCGTTTCCGCTGCTGTTGCGAAGCGGCGCTACTCGTGACCACAGCGTCGGCGGGCACGCGGCCCCAGTTACAGTCCTCCCACGCGGTCACCTCGCGCCGGGAGCCGTCGCGGCAGACCAGGGAGAACTGCGAGGGTGACACGTCACCTGGTGGAACACTGACCGTTTCCGCTGCTGTTGCGAAGCGGCGCTACTCGTGACCACAGCGTCGGCGGGCACGCGGCCCCAGTTACAGTCCTCCCACGCGGTCACCTCGCGCCGGGAGCCGTCGCGGCAGACCAGGGAGAACTGCGAGGGTGACACGTCACCTGGTGGAACACTGACCGTTTCCGCTGCTGTTGCGAAGCGGCGCTACTCGTGACCACAGCGTCGGCGGGCACGCGGTCCCAGTTACAGTCCTCCCACGCGGTCACCTCGCGCCGGGAGCCGTCGCGGCAGACCAGGGAGAACTGCGAGGGTGACACGTCACCTGGTGGAACACTGACCGTTTCCGCTGCTGTTGCGAAGCGGCGCTACTCGTGACCACAGCGTCGGCGGGCACGCGGTCCCAGTTACAGTCCTCCCACGCGGTCACCTCGCGCCGGGAGCCGTCGCGGCAGACCAGGGAGAACTGCGAGGGTGACACGTCACCTGGTGGAACACTGACCGTTTCCGCTGCTGTTGCGAAGCGGCGCTACTCGTGACCACAGCGTCGGCGGGCACGCGGTCCCAGTTACAGTCCTCCCACGCGGTCACCTCACGCCGGGAGCCGTCGCGGCAGACCAGGGAGAACTGCGAGAGTGACACGTCACCTGGTGGAACACTGACCGTTTCCGCTGCTGTTGCGAAGCGGCGCTACTCGTGACCACAGCGTCGGCGGGCACGCGGCCCCAGTTACAGTCCTCCCACGCGGTCACCTCGCGCCGGGAGCCGTCGCGGCAGACCAGGGAGAACTGCGAGGGTGACACGTCACCTGGTGGAACACTGACCGTTTCCGCTGCTGTTGCGAAGCGGCGCTACTCGTGACCACAGCGTCGGCGGGCACGCGGTCCCAGTTACAGTCCTCCCACGCGGTCACCTCGCGCCGGGAGCCGTCGCGGCAGACCAGGGAGAACTGCGAGGGTGACACGTCACCTGGTGGAACACTGACCGTTTCCGCTGCTGTTGCGAAGCGGCGCTACTCGTGACCACAGCGTCGGCGGGCACGCGGCCCCAGTTACAGTCCTCCCACGCGGTCACCTCGCGCCGGGAGCCGTCGCGGCAGACCAGGGAGAACTGCGAGGGTGACACGTCACCTGGTGGAACACTGACCGTTTCCGCTGCTGTTGCGAAGCGGCGCTACTCGTGACCACAGCGTCGGCGGGCACGCGGCCCCAGTTACAGTCCTCCCACGCGGTCACCTCGCGCCGGGAGCCGTCGCGGCAGACCAGGGAGAACTGCGAGGGTGACACGTCACCTGGTGGAACACTGACCGTTTCCGCTGCTGTTGCGAAGCGGCGCTACTCGTGACCACAGCGTCGGCGGGCACGCGGCCCCAGTTACAGTCCTCCCACGCGGTCACCTCGCGCCGGGAGCCGTCGCGGCAGACCAGGGAGAACTGCGAGAGTGACACGTCACCTGGTGGAACACTGACCGTTTCCGCTGCTGTTGCGAAGCGGCGCTACTCGTGACCACAGCGTCGGCGGGCACGCGGCCCCAGTTACAGTCCTCCCACGCGGTCACCTCGCGCCGGGAGCCGTCGCGGCAGACCAGGGAGAACTGCGAGAGTGACACGTCACCTGGTGGAACACTGACCGTTTCCGCTGCTGTTGCGAAGCGGCGCTACTCGTGACCACAGCGTCGGCGGGCACGCGGCCCCAGTTACAGTCCTCCCACGCGGTCACCTCGCGCCGGGAGCCGTCGCGGCAGACCAGGGAGAACTGCGAGAGTGACACGTCACCTGGTGGAACACTGACCGTTTCCGCTGCTGTTGCGAAGCGGCGCTACTCGTGACCACAGCGTCGGCGGGCACGCGGCCCCAGTTACAGTCCTCCCACGCGGTCACCTCGCGCCGGGAGCCGTCGCGGCAGACCAGGGAGAACTGCGAGAGTGACACGTCACCTGGTGGAACACTGACCGTTTCCGCTGCTGTTGCGAAGCGGCGCTACTCGTGACCACAGCGTCGGCGGGCACGCGGCCCCAGTTACAGTCCTCCCACGCGGTCACCTCGCGCCGGGAGCCGTCGCGGCAGACCAGGGAGAACTGCGAGGGTGACACGTCACCTGGTGGAACACTGACCGTTTCCGCTGCTGTTGCGAAGCGGCGCTACTCGTGACCACAGCGTCGGCGGGCACGCGGCCCCAGTTACAGTCCTCCCACGCGGTCACCTCGCGCCGGGAGCCGTCGCGGCAGACCAGGGAGAACTGCGAGAGTGACACGTCACCTGGTGGAACACTGACCGTTTCCGCTGCTGTTGCGAAGCGGCGCTACTCGTGACCACAGCGTCGGCGGGCACGCGGCCCCAGTTACAGTCCTCCCACGCGGTCACCTCGCGCCGGGAGCCGTCGCGGCAGACCAGGGAGAACTGCGAGAGTGACACGTCACCTGGTGGAACACTGACCGTTTCCGCTGCTGTTGCGAAGCGGCGCTACTCGTGACCACAGCGTCGGCGGGCACGCGGCCCCAGTTACAGTCCTCCCACGCGGTCACCTCGCACCGGGAGCCGTCGTGGCAGACCAGGGAGAACTGCGAGAGTGACACGTCACCTGGTGGAACACTGACCGTTTCCGCTGCTGTTGCGAAGCGGCGCTACTCGTGACCACAGCGTCGGCGGGCACGCGGCCCCAGTTACAGTCCTCCCACGCGGTCACCTCGCGCCGGGAGCCGTCGCGGCAGACCAGGGAGAACTGCGAGAGTGACACGTCACCTGGTGGAACACTGACCGTTTCCGCTGCTGTTGCGAAGCGGCGCTACTCGTGACCACAGCGTCGGCGGGCACGCGGCCCCAGTTACAGTCCTCCCACGCGGTCACCTCGCGCCGGGAGCCGTCGCGGCAGACCAGGGAGAACTGCGAGAGTGACACGTCACCTGGTGGAACACTGACCGTTTCCGCTGCTGTTGCGAAGCGGCGCTACTCGTGACCACAGCGTCGGCGGGCACGCGGCCCCAGTTACAGTCCTCCCACGCGGTCACCTCGCGCCGGGAGCCGTCGCGGCAGACCAGGGAGAACTGCGAGAGTGACACGTCACCTGGTGGAACACTGACCGTTTCCGCTGCTGTTGCGAAGCGGCGCTACTCGTGACCACAGCGTCGGCGGGCACGCGGCCCCAGTTACAGTCCTCCCACGCGGTCACCTCGCGCCGGGAGCCGTCGCGGCAGACCAGGGAGAACTGCGAGGGTGACACGTCACCTGGTGGAACACTGACCGTTTCCGCTGCTGTTGCGAAGCGGCGCTACTCGTGACCACAGCGTCGGCGGGCACGCGGCCCCAGTTACAGTCCTCCCACGCGGTCACCTCGCGCCGGGAGCCGTCGCGGCAGACCAGGGAGAACTGCGAGGGTGACACGTCACCTGGTGGAAGTAAGGGTTATAAGACCATAGCCTGCTGTAATACTCAGCGAGGAGTACCCGCTGGCGAGCTTTCAAATTAGCAGAGAAAGAAAGAAAGAAAATACATTTATTTAACGTCACAAAATTACACAATAAAAAGAACAAGCAAAATAAAAGACTCAAATACTAGGACGTTAAATAGGATCCCCACTCAGCATGAAGCGACAGCAAGGCACAGCAAGCTGAGGCGCTGATTTTCAGTGGGGATCTAACTTAAAAACTAACCTAAGTGCCGACACAAACGCCGACAACCGGTATCAACTATGAAAGTAAATAACTAAATAAATAAACCTAAACAGTTAACAAGCGGAAACGGAAAAAGCAGAGGATGGTCGTGTTCGTGTAAGAAGGCAGAGCCTGAATGCGTAAAGCAAAAGATAAATTTTACTATTCACATCACCTGAAAGTCTAAATCCAAAATGTCTTCATTAATCTCATATACCTACTTATTACCTACCGTTAACTTGTGCATGCATACTGCGTCGACGACCGGTATTGTATTATATTAAAGAATTTATTAAGCTCAAATTTTTAAAATCTTTTCAGCTTTTTTTCTTTATGATTACCTATTTTGTTATGTTAACATAGTTTTTATGTATTAATGAACCTCCAGGTCTTTTGATTTATGTATATTGGTACTCTTTGTGTGCCCTTTATATTTTAGTTTATGTGACTGTTTGTGTTCTAAATAAATTAAAAAAAAAAAAAAGATTGGGATTTTCGTAACTTAACAACCTGAAGCCCTAAGAATGATTAAAATACCAAGATCAGATTTAAAAAAGAGGCCGCCATTTTGAACTTTTTTACTATTAGCCCAAATCACCCCGATAGTGATGATGCTGCCATAGCAAAGGTTTTAAATAAAAGAAAAAGCAAGACTATTTAACTAAAAAACTAACAAGACCTATGCTTATTTATTTATTTCACAAGAACGGTTTACCAATTACACTTGTGCAGGAGATTCTTTACTATAGGGCATTTACTTAAATAGATATGTTAAGTACATGTGTAACAAGTCTTAAACCTATAATGAGTTATGTACCCACAAATCGATAATCATGTCTTCTCACAGTAAGAGAGGCACCTGGTCGCGAGCATGGGCAGGCTGTCTGCAAAGAGATCCACTTTCGGATCAGTGCGCAGGAGGCCGTTGAGCGAGCTGATCATGTCGCACAGCGGCGAGTGGCGACGCGCCGCGGTCGCGCGCGATCCAGTGCCGTCCGACAGCTGCACGTACGCGCGCCGGCGTCATTTATTTAGGGGCACGACAACGCAGTTAAGAGTGTTGTGAAGTTCGGTGATATTCATTTTATTACGGAGCACTTTACACGCAGTAACCATCCGCTCATTGCATCTTCTAACTTCTAGGGAGTTGAAGCCCAAGACGCCAAGCAAAAAACTTTGTCGGGTACATGTATGGATAGTATCCATACTGTTTTTTATAGAGAAAGCGGAGGAATGCTTTTTGGACTTTTTCCAACATAAGTTTGTACTTGGCCTCACTTGGACTCCAAACACAGGCACTGGCCTCTATTTTACTTCGAACTAGAGCCGTATAGAGGAGCTTGATGATAAGATGACTTACCAAGTATCTTGTTGGACAGTAACGTGTGCTGTAAGGTGTAGGGTCATTTCGCCGGTTAGCGACCACCTAATTTCATGTGCCGGTTAGCGACCACTTAGCTGAGATGAGTTTTTTTTAGTAAATTCCTATTCCATAACTACAAACAATAATGCATACGGCTAACTGTTTCAATAGGCTTTGTAGAATTGATGTTATTTTCAATTGAAAAAACCATGTTCTTCAGGTGGTCGCTAACCGAAGGTGGTCGCGTCTCGCCAAATGTAGTAGGACGCGCATTATAGCCGGATGGCCGTGTATGAGGGCGCATAGTGACGTGATGCGTAAAACATAAGTCCGGGGTTTGCTCCGATACCCATAGTACAACATTACTTACGGGCCTATGTGTCTGTTGAGTATAGTACAACTTACCAAGTATCTATATATATACTAACAATTTATGGACTTTGTCCGAAATAAAATTGATTGAATTGAATTGAATCTGTAAGGTAGTGTCGCGTACGAAAGCGATTTCGCCGGAGCCCGAGACGAGGCACTTGAGTGTTTTAGAGTACTGGAAACGTAGTACGGGCTTTGCCGCGTACCTTCATTATTATATCAGCCGAAAGACGACCACAGCTGGATGGCCTTCCCCAAAGAGTGCAAGTGATCAGTCCTGCGCCACCCGCATGTAGCGGACTCCCGCGACCTTTACCAGTCCACCTTGAGGGGAGTCTACCCATGTTGCGTGTGTACGTGGTCGCCACTCGAGAACCTTTCCGCACCAATGGCCATCGGTTCTACGTGCAATGTGCCCCGCCCACTGCCACTTAATACTTACCAAGTATCTTAGTTGACAGCAACGCGTGCTGTATGGTAGTGTCGCGTACGAAGGCGATTTCGCCGGAGCCGGATATAAGGCACTTGAGGGCGCCCTCGTAGCCTGCGTATGGGTCAGCCAGGGTACAGCGGACGCCGGCCCCGCCTATGCAGAGCTTGCATAACCTGTTGTAATCAAATTAAAACATTCAGTGTCAAGTTGAACACTGTCAACGGGTTGTCATCGCTACGCTCGTACATGTCAAAAAACCGTTTGTAGAGGAAAGCGCCTACCTACCGGTCTCTGGCATTGAGTGTTAAATAAAAAAAACTAGTGGCTCTGTGAGCTGTAGAACATTCGAGCCCGTCCATTAAAAGAAAAAAAAAACATACCTAAAATGTATTCCACAAAAGGAAACTATAAAATTAACGAACCTGCTCACAAAGTTACATGAGAATCGTTTGAGAAATGCGACCTGTAGAGGACAACAGCGGGACACCAGACAAACTATTTTCTGCCCAAGCTGAAGCATAGAACTTCGTTCGCTTCGCTCGCTCGTTCGATTAAAACACATCAAACATAGCTAAGAGTTCTCGACAGACAAGAGTTGCGATTAAAAAAACCGCGTTTACACATAGTCAAACACACAGACAAATACATAGACACAGACAAATCATCATCATCATCATTATATCAGCCGAAAGACGTCCACTGCTGGACATAGGCCTCCCCCAAAGAGTGCCAAAGTGACCGGTCCTGCGCCACCCGCATCCAGCGGACTCCCGCAACCTTTACCAGTACGTCTAGCACAACTTGCTGCTAAGTCGTGTCGCACGCGATTCAGCGACTCCTGTCTCACTCGTATTGTGCAAATTAGAAAGAGGCGGGGGGATTCTCTCGACTCGCGTCGCGCTTGTTGTGTCAGTTGTGCTAGTCCCGCAGGTCATCAGTCCATAATCTTACTGGTCAGGGTTGTCTCCAATAGGGTTGTACATGTCCTTCAACGAGTTTGGTGCGCAGGAGTCGCTGAAGAATTCAATGGCCGACTTGACGTGGTTGTTGCAGTCTGCTATCCTTAGTCCTCCCTCTTGCATTAGCTTTAAAAAAAAGTTACGCATGAACATGTCATTGTTCAGGACACACTTACATAATAGTACATTACTATAGAGGCCGGGAAACGAAGGTTTGCAGGCCAAGTAGGATAGGGATACGCGGCCGGCAACCCCGTTTCTGGCCGAGATTTGTATAGTGCTTTTCTCAAACTTGCAATGAAATAAAAAGTAGTCAATTTGTTTTATTCATACAACTAAATAATACGTTCCTGATAGCTGTCAGTGCTGTCACATCATAACCTATAATTGTGTCCCACATTTGTTACTAACAAATATTCCGCTTTTTTCCTAAATTAAGTATTAGTTTATTTATAGTTACATGGACTTATATCTCACTATATATAGACGAGGCACTACAACAAAGAAAACACTTATAATTTTTACGAAATTTTAATACGCCGTCATGTATCTAACTTTTGATTTCGGGGGTAGTAAATTATTCATGGCTACTTCTGCTCGCAATTCCGGAGGCATACAGTTCAATTCCATATCATTTTCATCCGAACTCATTTCGAAATCGATGTCTTTTATTAGAAAGTTTCAAAATAATTACGAACTATTGACAAATCCGGCCAACAAGAAAAAAAAACTTTTTTCAATTTACGCGCCTAACTTTTTTTTAACCTGTTTGAAGCAACGTGTTACCCGGTGACATTGACATTAGTCATAATCTATTTTTTTTTTTTGGTGCTTGAATGCCAAGACGTCCTGTCACAATTTGACGTTTATAAACAAAAGACGGTTTTTTTTTTTTTTTTCCCGTGTTGTGGCTTTTTGCTGCTTAGGCACTTTGCCAATGTCAAGTGGGGGAAGTTTTGGCTTTACGGTTCCGTGGAGTGCACCTAATAATTTTGCCCCAGGGACTAATTGTACGTAACGACCATATTTGAATATTGGTAATAAGTGGATAAAAGAGTGCTTCTATATATTCATAAATAGTTATAATTTGATATTATTTTTATCTATAAAATGCTTTGCAGGCCTAGGTGTGTAAGGTTGTATGAAATTCCTTTACATATCTTATCATCTTCACTAGTCGCACCGGATACGTAGTATTTCCGGACCTAATTTGAAGTAAGTCATGTCAACCTTTCATTGCAAGTTTGAGAAAAAGAAGATTAATGAGCAGTCAAGTTTCAAAATATGTGGGCAGTGATGAAAAATATGTGAACACGACTTTATTAAAGTTATTGTCAAAGGCTCAGGTTCTGATTAATATTAACCTTTGGGTGTACATATATTATAATGATGAACTCAGCTGTACAGTCTACGCCAAAAATATGTTTACAGTTATTACAATGGAATAAGGTGCAAAAGTGTAAACATATTTTTGGCGTTGACTGTACATACAGCAGTACATTCAACTATGTTGGCGATGAATATGTTAAGAAAGTATTCTTATTGAGCTGCATTTCTTGTTTTTATCATACTTCCAAGATGAGCAGTGAAATTCTCGTTTAATCATTTGTCATAAAGAAACGAATTTACTACACTTATTTTATTATATTAATTCAGGGAAAACATCAATAATCTATCAGGGCTTTGTAAAATCAAGTTGACTTAGGCTTCAATTAGCTTGTGCAGCATGGATGCATATTTCGCGACCCCCCACCATCTGCTGTTCTAATCAGCTCCGACCCTGCAGGGGGTCGCGACCCAAGGGTTGAAAAACTGTTCTAGAACCTTGGCCAGGCGAAAGGCCTCCGTTTTGAAGCAGAGCATTAATTTACTTACAGTATGAATGGGCATGACCCATCCAGCTAAGGAGCCAACACCAGGGAAGCAGGCCTTGGCTCCTCGCAGACCGTACAGCCCTGTGCCAGCCTGGACATTCGGCAAGCCATCTTTTTTAACCACAGCCACCGCATACTGGTATGGTTCACCGCGGCCATATAACTGCAAAAAGAAATACACAGGTTTTTTCTGCAAGATGATGGAGACATGATCTACAAAAACAATGAGATATTAGAAACGACTTATTTATTATTATTACTAACCTTGTGTTCAGATTTTAGTTCAGATGAAATCTACTATTTGTGTCTTGCTTCTTCTGCAGGTCTGATTGCCCTCCGGCAAAGGTCTCCTCCAGCCTCTTCCACTCTCTCACGTGCAACCCTGTACAGTCGGCCAAAAATGTGGTGTACCACCCTACGGTCGAGGTTCACTTTAACGTCATGAAACAACAAGGTCGCTTTCCACTTGCAATAATATACAATCAGATCTTACAGAAACTTTTGTCAAAACTGGTAGACCACTTTCTTGGCCGACCATACAATGTCTTTGAAGAGAGGACTTTTATTCACAAATATTTAACTCATCTATACACAACACATTTAGTGACAGTAAGTGATAGTGCATATCTCAGGCCAAACAAAACAAAAGAAGACTCAGCATTCACATTTAGTAGCACTGCGAAATTTTTGGTGATGAATATGTTAACAAAAACCTACCTCTTGCATAATAGGCACAAGAGAATGATAACGTCCCGCGACATACACCTCGCCTGCATCCAGGGCCAGGAGTGATGCCTCTCCTTGGTCTACCCATGCCATGCATTGTTCCGTGTCAAAGGCCTGCAATTAGAAAAACGTCGTAAATAGACAAAAACCATATAAAAATAATAATAATAAATTCATTTATTTCGATTAACTAGGATCATACAAATTACAAAAATACAAAACACAGCAGCATATGTAGTTTGAGGCAGATTTTAAGGAGAACACTGGCTGGTATCATAATGAATGCTATGTCTGACAAAGTTTTCATCCCTCTAGCATTTGGATACTAAATGTTTTTACATGCTATTGTGGGGCCAGAATCAACTTGCCAATGGACCCTGCAAAACGCGAGTACGGGTTGAGGTCCGGCATGATTTATGACTAGGCACGTAGATTTCGGCCCCACTGTAGTACAAGATGAATTTATGTTTATGTCTAAAGGTGTTTATGCTTACTACTCTTATCGGTTTGACAGCATGTATGACTATTACTCACCCGTTTACACTGTATTTCAATATAATCCGCTCCAAGCAGACCTTTGTCCAATTGGGCTATCTTCATCAACTTTTCACATTTTTCCTGCGCTGGTATCGAGGTCGTGCACCACGTTACTACATCCTGCCCTTCGACTTTAGGCGGCACGAACACATCATTGATTCCGCTGCCTGTTACTAAAACTAAAAGTATTTGTGTGAAAAACACAAGTTCCGATTGCAACTCAAATGACGCTAAGTTTAGAGGCTAGAATTAAAGTAAATGTAGTTAAAACTTACCTATAGCTACTGATAGTAGGATAACTCTGTGTAGTCCTTCCATTATGGTAGTTTTTAATTCACTAATTAGTCATAATGAATTCGTAAATGACAATAAAAAGTTCTAGTTCTACGGACAGACACACCCGAAGCGAAGTTGTCAGTTGTCACAACAAGTCGTCGGTTGGTGGGTTTGACAATTGAACGAATGGAATTGAAAGCCATTCGTTCTTGGCATTCTTGGCATAAATAAAATGAAAATTTACGGCTGAATCCACACTTACAATATTATAAAGTTTATAAACATTTTAGTATAAACTTTATTTAAATAATGTTTTTAATTATTTTTTCTACTCCTGTACCGTTATCTGTCATTTATATAGGCTGTAGCTCAAATACAATGACACCACTAATAAGTCGTCGAAAAACTCTATGGCCCAAAAACGAACTATTTAGCGTACTTTTTTGGTTCATACATTTTTCATAAAAGCACTGTTCAACTTTTTTTAATCGGCCGCTATATTGCAGTGGTGCCAACTTCATAAACAAATATTTTGAAATAAAAGTATTTTTCTACTCCTGTACCGTTATTTCTCATTTATATAGGCTGTAGCTCAAATACAATGACATCACTAATAGGTCGTCGCAAAACTCTATGCTCTATGGCCCAAAAACGCACTGTTTAGCGTACTTTTTTGGTTCATACATTTTTCATAAAAGCACTGTTTAACTTTTTTTTAAATCGGCCGCTATATTGCAGTGGTGCCAACTTCATAAACAAATATTTCGAAATAAAAGTATTTATTTACGATTTAACATTTATATATTATCAATTATTTACTACAATAATAATAACTCATCATCTATTGTGTGTTAAATTACATGTTTTATAAATTCTTGGTATTATTTATAAAAATAAACAGTTCGAATTCGGCGCTACCACGAACTTCGAATTTCGATCTTCGTATATCTCCGTCTCTGTCGCTCGAGTACCATAAACCGTAAGTGCGATAGAGACGGAGATATACGAAGTTCGAGATTCGAAGTTCGTGGTAGTGCCGCGGGTCCGGATTCAGTTTGGTTCGGATGGCAAGTGCAAACAAATTAAAAACAAAACAAACCATAAGCATTAGCTGTCACATTTCCGATTTCCCACCAAAATACAGTTCAAAATGAAAAGATGATAAACTATTAGTCCTAAACTATTAAGATTTTATTAGTGTTTGTGAAGACAAAAGTGTACTTACGCTCCTTTTAAAATGGTCGAAATAATAACTGCACTCCTGAAGAAATTGTGTGAGTAGCAAAAGTACGAATAGAAAACTTGCTGCCTAAAAAGTTTAACTATTCTGTAGTCTGCTATTTATTTAAAATTTGTCGTAGAAAAAGTATTGTATGCAACGGTGTATAACTGGTCTAAAAACGCTCGTGGCGTCTTTAATTGCGATGCTCGCCAAGGCTCGCAACGCAACCCACGCCACTCGCGTTTTAAGACCCTTCTTATAAAACAGTTGCATAAAATACTATAATAACGCAAGATTTCTAGCATCTTCAATTGAATGAGTGTATTGCCCCTTTAAAAATATAAATAAAATTATCTGTGGTGGTCCATTCAGTTCATTCACCGGTTGACATAAAACATTTCTTGGATTTTGCTTTGCGTAAATTTTTTGATAAAACTTGGATTGGATTCGGTTGGTCTCCTTTTCCTTCCTTCCAGATTTCAAGTGTTCTAGAATTTATACACACTTAATGTTCATATACACTCCAAGGTTAGACTGCCTCTGATAGCGGATGTTCTAATGTCGACGATACAAATGTGTTAACCTCGTTTTTATTTTGTTTGTTTATTTTAAGGTTAAACTACAACTTGTGTTTGCAATAACACGTGGGCTAGAGATCGTAGTAGTCATGGTCGTGTTTACGTGTGGGCACTGCGGCGAGTCAGTGCAGAAACCAAAAGTTGAGAAGCATTATATGACCAAATGTAGAAATAGGCCGTACAACTTATCATGTATGGACTGTTTTAAGGACTTTCTGTGAGTATAATCGGTTACTTAAGCAATATAATAAAACTGTAGCTCTGTACGTTAACTTTTAGGCACTTCAAGTACATTTATTAAATGAAACACTTAAAATCTACTATTATGTTTCAGAGGCAATGACTATGAGGCGCATACCAAATGTATAACTGAAGAAGAACGCTACTCGGGAAAAGGTTTCGTTGCTAAAGAAAAGAAAGGAGAAAAGAAGCAAAATGTTTGGGTTGAAATGCTGCAAGCAGTTTTGGAAGAGCAAAAGAGTGCTCCGGGCAATGTTCGGAGGATAATTGAGACTGTCAGCAAACACAATAACACCCCTAGGAAGAAACCCAAATTCGTCAATTTCGTCAAAAATGTCTGCGGGCAGAAAACAAATCCAAATGATATCAATCAAGCATGGGACATGATTTCAGTTAAACTGGGTGAGTTGGCAGCCTTGAATGCTAGACCTAACCAGAATCAAGAAAAAAAGCCTGACAATGATGAGACTAATGACAAAAAAGTAAATGGGGATATGGAAAATGGTGATGCTGATCATACAGAGAATGGTGATGTTAAAGAGGAAAATGGAGAAGTTGAAGAGAAGAGTGGCAAGAAGTCTAAGAAGCAACGTAAGGAGGAGAAGAAGCGGCAGAAGTATGAAGCGGAATTACAGAGTGCAGCTCAAGAACCTACTGGAGAAGAGGAAGAAGAAGCCCAGCCTTCAAAAAAAGAGAAAAAGAAGAAAAACAGAGCAGAGTCAGTTAGCAACGGTGATGCCGAAGAACTGAAAGAGGAAGAAAATAAAATTAAGAAACGTAAACGACAAGACACTGTCGGTGCCGTTCAGGAGGTAAAAGACGCTGCTGCTGAAAACGGAACTACAGAAGAAGTACCTGTTAGCAGAGTTACCCAGAAGAAGAAAAAAACTAAGAACACTGCAGAAGCAGAAGAAAGTATTTGTCTACATGACCAGAATGTAGCCAAGATTGGTGAATTAGACATCAGAACAGACAAGTTTGACTGGCATGCTGTTATCATGTCGGTATTAGAAAAGAAGGGTGAAATGCCATTCAAAAGGCTTCAGAAAAAGGTTCTCGGAGAGTATGCAGAAGCTACAGGTCAAGATATTGATGATAGAATTGCTGACAAGTTCATTAAGAAATTGAAAAGTGCTCCAACTGTTAGAGTCGATAAAAACAGAGTTTATATTGAGGACTAGATGAAATTGTATTGTTCTGGTCATAATAAGTTATGAGAATTGTTACAGTTTGTTTAGAAGTTCTATACTTATACTGTCAGTTTTCATTGCGATTATTCAGTATGTTTGAGGGTACAATAAAGGTAATTCTGGACTTTTCTAATTATTTAAAATAGTTATAATATTTAAGTAAGTTTAAAAATAACTTTAGAAGTATAGGTATGCTATAATCAACAAAAAAAAATCATTTTGTCTGATCAAACTACTTTTTATAACAGGTAAGAATAGTCCAGAATTTACCCTACCATGCCATAACTGTAAATCTTAGCAGTTGTCTGCCAAACATCCTGCATATTATATCATGTACTTTTATTGAACCCTACTTTTCTGATATTTACAAGTTTTATATGACTTTCTTAATGTATTCAAAGACATACCCTGTAAAATAGTCAGCCAATAAACATGTGTCACCAACGTCAGGTTTTTTAATTGTATCCATTTCTTAGTTGAAGAAAAGTTGCATTGTTTAGTTCAAAGCCTTTATGACACGGACTTAAGATTTAATTTCACCTTAAGAGAATGTGTTTTCACAATCATTATCAATGCTCGTAGTAGTGATAACCCTACCGCTACTTGATCGGGGACTGTTTATTCGATATATTCACAATTTCACACTCGCAGTTTTAACCTCTATATCGGATGGCCGTACACTATTCGTCACCAGCTAAGGCTGCTAAGGAATGGAATTCGCTCCCTTCATCTGTATTTTCTGAGAAGTACGATCTAGGTGCCTTCAAAACTAGAGTGAAATAGGCTATTACTGAATCAGTGAGCTTTGTCGCCGCTTACCATCAGGGTGAGACTAGGGGCACAGTCTATAAACCAATACAGTCAGTCGACGAAGCGGTCTAGACAGGGCTTGGACAGGGCAATCGTGCGGGGTGTGAGGGGCGTATAGGGTGAGCCCCGGCTGCATACATGTAACTTGGGACATGACGTCCCACCACGTCCACTCTGTTACTCTTTACACTGTGCTAGGGGCTTATGCAGACTGCGTTTAAATCACAAGTAAATTGACAAAAGCGACGGTTACTGCGGACTCTTAACAGAAACGCGCGTAGTCTGCGTCGCGTCAGTCAGTAAAGTGAGAATTCGGTAAGTTACTGAGGTAGGAATTCATGTCGTTTTATTGTTGTTGGGATAGTGACATTATTATGCCTAGAGCGAGAACGAGGTAGCAAATATCGGATAAGATTAGTGCCTACTGGTTATTACACTCATAATCGTAACAGCCATAACGTTTCGCCATAAGCAAACCATACTTAAGTCTGACCTCCAATAAGATACATTTGCTATGAATATCGGGTTCAAGTTAAACTGGTGTGTATGTACTGAGGCAAAATGCAATGTAACTATGCATTTATTACAATCGGGCCGGTGCAACCGCACCAATGGGTAATCAACCGCGAACGCGCCGCGTTGACCCTGCGGCGAATCATTGATAGGTATTCAGCCTCCGTAAGCAAGAGGGCGTATCTGCCGTGTAGGTTTGTACCTTCATTACGATCGGCCATTTTGCATCGTTGCAGACTTTATTCGCAATGCACGCCTACCGAACACGCTACAGGCAACCAGCGTAAGGCTCATCTTACGTTACCCGTTGTTATTACGAATGTTGGAGTCTTGTTAAGCTAGAGCTGAGCTTACAGATGAGACTGAAATATTCTGTGAATTCATGTGTTGGCAGGTCATCGGCCGGGACCAGGGACCCATGCAAGTACTGAATTCAATACGACTTATTCCGGGTAATTGCTCGTTATAGGATCATGAAATTAATTTCCATTATTGGTATACAAATTTCCGGCAACGGTCATTTTGGCACTCTTTGGGGGAGGCTTATGTCCATCAAAGGACGTCTTTCGGCTGATATGATGAGGTACGTTAATGACTCATGTATATCAATCAGCCCAGCTAGCTAGCACGATTATTTTTATCGTCACGTTTTACGGCGAAAATGTAGGTACCTACTAAAACGTCACGTAGAAGATGACAATAAACCTATCGTGCTAGGGCCTCAGCACTACTGGACACTACCGACCGGATTAATCCGCCAGGATGTGCAAGCAATCATTTGAGTAGGTACCTACTTAGCTAGTCTAGTAGGAAACTATACTTTCATGCATTTGAGTAGGGTTCAAAACTTCTGTTCCTCTTTCTCTGCAGCTGACGGTACCTATCTTACCTACTGCTTTACTTTTCATTCCATCCTCAGCCAGTTAGATGTAGGTAGGTACTTAAGTGCCGTATTCCGAGAGCACGTATTCCCAACGAAACGACCCATATAAACAAGTAACGTTTTAGAATAAACCAGGAGGTATATTTTTGTTCGTCGCTTCCAATCCCAATCAGATTTCAATCAGTTTTCCGCGCTCCTTACTAGCGCGTCATAATGAGCGCGCGACGTATTAAAATGTGATTGAGATGGTAAAAGAGATGTGGTGAATTGATGTCCAGTAAGCCGTCGTTTGATGTCCCGTCTCTACTTATCTCTGCGTTTTATGTGCCAAGTAATCGAATCGGATTCTATCGACACTTAATATAGCTGATAGAATGATTTGAAGATGTGTTAGATTTATTTATCAAACACTTACCAGCATTTCATCTATATTTAGGTACACTCAACAATAGTAGGTAGGTACTCAGCGTCCGTTATCTGTAGGTATCTACTTGTAATAAAAAATTAGGTAAATATTTACAAGTAAAGTAAGGTAAGAGTTAATCCCGGAGTCCGCTGGATGCGGGTGGCGCAGGACCGGTCACTTTGGAACTCTTTGGGGGAGGCCTATGTCCAGCAGTGGACGTCTTTCGGCTGATATGATGAAGAGTTAATATGCTAGGTATTATACTGAACTAGTCAGCTTTATCTTAGGCTCTGACGTCGCTTACCTTTTACTCTAAGTTGCTTACCACCAGGTGAGACATGGGTGAGACTTAAGGTCAAACAATGGTCAGTCTTTTACAAAAAAAAAACGGTCCAGTGCGAGTCGAACTCGCGCACGAAGGGTTCCGTGCCATTATCTATAAAAATATTTATTCTATTTTGTTTTTAGTATTTGTTGTTATAGCGGCAACAGAAATATATCATCTGTGAAAATTTCAACTGGAACTATCACGGTATCAGTGAGATATACAGACAGACAGACAGACAGACTGACGGACAGCGGAGTGTTAGTAATAGGGTCCCGTTTTACTCTTTGAGTACGGAACCCTAAAAAAGTAAACAAAGCACGTTTAAACGTAGGTAGGTACATAATTACTGAAATATAATCACGCTACAATCCCGTTGCTTCATTATGGCGTCCATGATTAGTTCCAATAAGAAAACTTCTTTACCGAGAAAAAAGCCAACAACGCGGTCGAACTTTTATTCATTTTCTACCTGCAAATAATAAATATCGCCTTGGGGTATAAGGCGGAGCGATTTGCTGCAACATCTATTATTGCATTTTATATGATAGGTAGGTACCTAAGGGAGTTAACAGAAAACCTTTAGCTAGATAACGATTTTTAGGGTTCCGTAGCCAAATGGCAAAAAACGGAACCCTTATAGATTCGTCATGTCCGTCCTTCTGTCTGTCTGTCTGTCTGTCCGTCCGTATGTCACAGCCACTTTGTTCCGAAACTATAAGAGCTATACTGTTGAAACTTGGTAAGTAGATGTATTCTGTGAACCGCATTAAGATTTTTACACAAAAATTGAAAAAAAACATTAAGTTTTAGGGGTCCCCATGCTCAGAACTGAAACTCAAAAAAAATTTTTTCATCAAACCCATACGTGTGGGGTATCTATGGATAGGTTTAAAAATGATATTGAGGTTTCTAACATCATTTTTTTCTGAACTGAATAGTTTGCGCGAGAGACACTTCCAAAGTGGTAAAATGTGTGTCCCCCCCCCTGTAACTTCTAAAATAAGAGAATGATAAAACTAAAAAAAATATATGATGTACATTACCATGTAAACTTCCACCGAAAATTGGTTTGAACGAGATCTAATAAGTAGTATTTTTTTTAATACGTCATAAATCGTAAACCGCAATTTATTTCACGGAACCCTTCATGTGCGAGTCCGACTCGCACTTGGCCACTTTTTTGACTTTCGACTGCTCGAAAAAGAAATACGAGTACCTACCTACCTAAGTACGATTGTAGTGTCAAAATTTTAGGCAGTTACTTTCTACCGATAGAATAGGCTTGTTGCGTGGTGTTAAAATTGATAACGTCGTGTTGCTTAATGGATAGTAAACCATCAAATGATTGTAATAAAGTATAAATTACAAAATATAATTTAAATCATAAAAAGATATGAACCTTGTAAGTTTAGATAAAAAAGTTTTTTTATTTATTGTCCAAGAGTAAATTTAAAGGTACCAATAGAATCCTTACGCTTTTATAGAAACAAATTTGTATAACAACTATGGACCTAAACGCAGTATTTCGCGATCGAAACAGCAATTGACTTGTCACACTAATTTGTAAAACTCATTCTTGTAATTTCACCTTTGGTAAATAAAGTCATTGTTTGTTGTTTGTTTGTTATTTTCCATGCAACGGTTAGTACAAATTGCACGGTGTGACGTCATACTTTAAAGCCAATCAGTATGAAGCGTTTCGGCTGCTGTCAGCGAGGTCCATCTTTAACTCGATTTTTTGTGTATTAAAGTCCTTTAAATGTAGTTGCTTCCATATAAACATTTGTTCATCTACAAAAACTGGTTCGAATGGCATCGTAAACAAATTTAAGGTCACAAGCCCATTGAATATGAGTAGGGTCAATACCACTCGTTTTTACAAACTTTCTTTTAACTTGCAATGTATCTATAAGTGATTTTTTGTCAGACTGTAATTAATGGAGCCTCTTTATTAATTATCACAAATTTGTATGCCATAAGTGGCCCAGCATAGTGTTACAAAAATTAAATTATAAAACCCCCATGTACCGTAATGCACCTATTTTGCACAAATACTTACAGTAGACGGCAAACTTCGTGCGCAAATGAGGGGAAGTGGGGGGGCAGCTTGCACGTACAATTCGCCTTTGCGCAGGCAAGGTCATTTGCGCACGAAGTTTGCCGTCTACTGTACACGATTTGTATTTGTATGCGCCTAACTAAGTAGGTTGGTATGTTTGTTCGGGTGGAATCTTGTAACTCAATTTTGAAGCAGATATTATCTTCAACCGATTGGGCTGAAATTTTGGGTAAAGGTATAGTTTAGCTGGCAATTTAATATTATGGTACCATCGAGCTGATCGGGCTCGTTAGAATCGTCTCAATGTGTAGTTGATGACAGAAATATACAGTCGGCAAGAAGATTGTACCAAAAATGTTTTTTTAGACAAAAACTTTACAATTTTCTATAGCTACTTAATTTCTTTAAATTACATTTTATCGTTTTTGTAAATTTTCGAGTGAAAAAGTCGAGCGCTGAAAAGTCAAAAATCGTCACCCAAGCCACCTCCGCACTCATGATTATAATCATAATCATAATAATCATAAATTTATTTCATAAGTAAAAGTACAAATTGCTACTTACATTTTAATATACAAATTTGTATGGTGAAAACCAAAAGTAAGTGTCAACTGACCCCCGTACTAGTTTGCACTGTGTCACGGTGGGTCAGGATTCACCGTCCTTATAAGTGTCACTTAGTTAAATAAGTAATTATGCTATCCTATTACATTCGTTCAGTAAGTATCGTTTTATAACTAAACTAAGTGGGTAAATTTTTTTATTAATTTATTACTCCTTATACTCGCAAAGCTTGGGTCCTGCCTTCTGTAAACTAAATTCAAGAGTCCTGCTGGTCCATGTATTGAAAACGTGATCATTTACTCGAAAAGCGGGACCTAAAAGTACTAACTATTAGGCAACCGATGAAATCATACTTTTGTTGCCTCGCAAAATACACTAAATTTTAGGTGCGTTTTTTTACAGATTACACCCAAATCAGAGTTTCTAGATAAGTCTGCATTAAATTAATTCTGTAGGTATTTAGGTACGCAGTGACTCAAGTGGAGCGGTGCATACCCGCAATTAAAATCCTAATTGCTATTAGGTAGGTTGTCTGCAAGAGATCGCTTTTTAGCGATAAGATCGCCTGTTGTCCACCATTGTTTATGTTTAATTTACCTCTGTTTTCTACTACATAACTAGTAACCTAACCTAGTATTTCTGGTGAGTAATAAAGAATATTTGTAAATTTTTATTGTATTGTAATGTATTAGTATTTTTTGATGTAAAGGTAATGTACTTTCATCATCATCTTCCTAGCGTTATTATTCCCGGTTGTGCCCCTAAAGGAGCCCGGGGTCCGCTTTGAAACCTAAAGGTAATGTACTTTATCCATTATAAATAAATGAGCATGAGTATGAGTAGGTTATAATATAACTTAGAATGGTATACTTGGATATTAACTTGGAAGGATAGGTTATTTTCAATCTCAGCTACAAAATTATACTTTCTGAGAAAAAGTACCAAGAGTATACGCTTTCATATGAGTTTATTACATTTTATATTTGTACGGTATACTTACAACGAATTAGCTGCTGTATGTGATTTAGTGAAACGAAGCAAATTGTAGATGAATAGGTACGGAACGGAGCGAGTCGGGAGAAATAAAGAACTCGTGAATCACGTGACATGTTTAATGGAAAGGTTCTGAAGAACAGCCTCATTCGCAAGAGTAGTTTTTTTAAATAAGAACACAGCTTACGGGA
Organism: Epinotia brunnichana; assembly: GCA_963854355.1. NCBI lineage: Eukaryota > Metazoa > Arthropoda > Insecta > Lepidoptera > Tortricidae > Epinotia > Epinotia brunnichana. The sequence goes on from OY977957.1 coordinate 12,469,586, forward strand.
GTCCAATTAACTATTTACATTGGGCAAACTACCCATGTATGAACATCTATTTAAAGTCAATCGAAGGGTATCGATTACGGTTATCCTAACTTCTTCTTCTGTAAGGTCAATGTGGTTAATGCCGCTAGGAACATCTACTACAAGTACTCTTACTTGCATGGTCGATAAAGTTGCATTATAATTAGGTACTTAACTATCTTCAAATAGCTTTATAACAGGGTCATAATTTGCTTCGACTAATTTCACACGACCACCTACGTCGCCATCACATACATCGGAGCAAACAAGCACGTCACAAACATCGGAACACACCTCTATTTTCAAGGCATTAGTGTGCATGTGCCGATATTTTTGAACGCCTAGTGTATCGATGTATGTGATGGCGACTGTACAAACTAAATATTACAAGTAGGCCGCAATAGCACTTTTACAATGTTCCACTAGACTTCTCTTTGGCTGACTGATGACTGGGTTATGTGGCATTTCTACCCATTAAAAACTCCACGGCGCTCATCATGCGGTGATCTCCAGGATCTCAAACCGTACGCTCTGTAGTCCTCCTCGGACCTCGCTATTTTTTGCTTCCGATTCGCCGTCTCCTTGGTTGGGGTCGTTAGGTGAGCTGTGCCCTCCCGCTACGGAAAACACGCGCGACCCCGATATCCCCCTTTAGTCGCCTTTTTTCAAGTTTTTTTCTTGACCACTACACGGCAATAACGTTTCACTAGACCTGTTCCTAAAACAGTACACGTTGATATTTTTGTAGAAAGTTCATCGTATTGTACCTACTTAGATAGAAGTCGGAATGTTAGGTTAGGTCTGTTTTATAAAAATCACGAAAAGGTAATAAAAATTAAGGGCAAAATGTCTGATAAGATGAAACATTAGGGCAAATGTTGTTATATGTCTAACAAGGGTCAATCCATTTAGCTGGGTATCGTCCATCTTCCCAGTACACTTTCTAACTTTAAGATCTTGTTAGACAGACGACGCGCGCGGTAGTGACGCGACTATGAAAACGCTCACGCCCGTCCCGTTTACACTTTTGAACGTAATTGCTATGCAAATGGACAGTGCTAAGCTGCGATTTATGTTTGTGTTTGAGCGATTTAGGCTACTGCGGATTTCTGCCGTGCGTTTTTTTATAAGTATGGAGATGGAGCCTCCTTGAAGTGTGCGCACTGCGGAAAATAATCCGTATGCGGATGAAAATCTATGCTTTTCTGCAGATTGCTTGCGGCGCCGCGCCACATGAATTTTCGACATCCTATGGATTGGTTATGCGTAGTGTATGCGCCTACAAATACCTAAATACAAGCGAGGGTAGCAGTCGCGATTGGCCGAGCTGGGAGCGCTTGCGACTTGTCATCGAGCTGCCGTGGAGTGAGGTCACGACTGCGCACCTTTTTTTTTTTTTTTTTTTTTTTTTTGACGGTGTGAAAATGCATTACGCATACACCCTGCCCAGGGGAAGGCCTTACGGGTGTTATGTGGGACTCTCTCCTCCCGAAACCCCCTCTACTAGGCAGAGGGAGGGGAGGAGTCTACCCACTAAAAACACACCGGCGCCACCCGCACTGCCGTTATCGGGGAACGTCATGGGATCGCAAGCATTCTACCACGACGTCCCCCCGGCTGCTGCCCCGGCCACATCGGGGGCACCCTCGCGCCAGAGGAGGGAAGGATCGGCGACGCTTCGACCCTTCCCCCAGACGTGTAGGGCCTTGTGTGGTGGGTCCCTGTCCCACTGGCCCTACTGAGGGAGTTGGCGGTTGATGAATTGTAACCGCCTCCTCCCCACCCGTCTGCACCGGAACAGGGGCGCGTCGGCTCGTTCTTCACGCTCCCGTTCCGCTTTCTCCTTTTGCGACATTACCTCCTCGCAGAATGTCGCTGCCGCCACCCACGATCTCTCGCTGCCCAACATACACGAGACTACGTTGTGTAGCGAGAGATCTTCCGTTTCTAACGCCAACCTTAAGTGTTGGCGTTCTACGGCCCAGCCTGTACACTCCGCCAGCGTATGCTGGGCCGTGTCATCGTCTTCACCACAGTGGTGGCAGACTGGCGAGGCCTCCCTCCCTATGCGGTGCAGGTAATGACCGAAGCACCCATGTCCGGTCATTATCTGCGCCAGCCTATATGTAAGATCGCCCTTACGGCGGTCCAGCCAACCCTCCAATGACGGGAGAAGCGCCCCTATGGTTCGAGTGCCATAGGGGGACTCCTCCAGAGCCTCCTTCCATCTGTCTCTCTCCCTTTCCACTGCCCTTCTCCACGACTGCGCACCTAAGCTAACAGCCTAAATAGTGGTTTTATTTACTTACCCTGAGACCCAAATGTGGAACATCACATTATGAAACCGTGCGAACGCCAAGACGGCCGGCAGCCATCCACTGAAGCAGTTGTTCTCGCGACACGGAGCTCCACAGTCATGTCGTTCGCCTTACTTGAGTTGGGACTAGAATGGCAAAACGTGCGGATATGTCACCGCTATGCGCGTACTAGACAATCACGTTTTTTTCGTTTGCGATTCTAAAATCGCACCGCAACTCGCGCGATCACGCGTCGAGCACGGCTACTTAAGCCAACTCTCAATATAAACGTAGTTTCGTTCTCATTTTAAACTTTTTATTCTAGTTTGTCATTTTAATTTTAATTTATTTTTACCTACCTATATTTTCTGTGTTAATTTAGTTTCTCGGCGAATTAGTTTAACTGTAATGCCGTGTAAATATACTTATAGCAAAAAAAAAAATGTATGGAGAGTCGAGTGACATGGCCACCGTTAAACGACGTAATCGTACCCAAGCAGTCTGACTGAGAAGCATTACTATATACAGTTTATTCTTTCATACGTTTCTCGACGAATGAACCCTAAGCCTGCTGCACTTAAGTAGCCATTTTACTATTTGCAACGAAGACGAGACGCATTCAGGTGCAAGCTTCCTCCCCACAAAGGCCGTTCCTTTTGCCGGGTCTGAACATGCCGTTTTCCACAAGGGAATTGTTTCGAGATTTTGATTAACTCGAGATGATACTAACTAACTAGGTCTTCGCATTTAGCAAGTATGTAGTAATAAAACAGAATTTGATTATTTAAAACTGACGCTCCTAATACCATAAAGGATGACTCACGCTAGAACGGGCCATGTCCGGCTCGGGGCGTTTTCTAAGAAAAACGACGGCGTTTTTGCGCTGCCGAGGCATACCCAAGCCCGGCCGAGCCACGGCCGAGGCTCGGAAGCGGCTCCGTGTCGGCACAGCCCAGCGGTGGCTCGGCCGGGCTTTGGTATGGCTCGGCCGCTCAAAGACGCCGTTCGTGCATGTGCATGTATGTACATACAACATTTTTCATCACACTTGCTCATAAATCGTGTTATTCTATGCCTGTATACGGAAGGACAATGGCCTAAATTGTTCCCGCGGGAAATAATGGTCCCAAGGGAAGTAATGAGCTTGTGTTTGATCTGATTGGTTAAGCAAATCTTGACGGTCGCGTACGACAAGTATTCTGGCTCTGTGATTGGTAATCGAGCAGGCCATGCCCTGCAAGAACCACATGTTCCATGCTCTGTGATTGGTTGAAATATTGAAACAACGCACCCCACTCGCACTGATCTGGAAGTGAAGTTGTCAATTTCGTCAACATTTGATTGGTGCGCTTGTATAAAACATAGATTTTTCTGTCTTTTGTAGTTATTTATTTCCTCGCAAATGTGTTCCTCGCACGGGCGTAAGAATATTGCAAACTCGAGTCATCAAAAGCCCTCCGCCTTACGGCGTCTTGCTTCTGATAGACTCTCGTTTGCAATATTCCTCATACGCCCCTTGTTAAACAATGTACTATTACTTAAATCTTCAGGATGTAATCTACATTAGTAGGGCAGTGAGGGAAGATCTGAAACTAATGAGATACGGAAATTAGTTCTCAGGAGCCACAAGCCCAATTATAGAAAAAATAATAACTACTTCCAAAAATGCATAAAACACGGCCGGGAATCAAACCCGGCGAAATCTGTCAATAAATCGGCGTCGTTTTTTTCACAAATGAATAGTGCTAGTAGTAAGGAACAATTGCTGTATCTACGATTACAGAAAAATGCACTAAGTCCACTTTTCCTAAGTCGGTGGCAAATTCAGTCGGCTCCAATTCTCCTGAATCGACTCTAAAAATACACTTTGCCCCATCGTGCAGCAAAAACTTCACTTGAAAGCATAATTTCTAACCATTCACGACCGTGAACATAATGAAATGAAATGAAATGAAATGAAATTTTTATTTCGTGTAACCATGGACACATGTTGTTAGTAGAATTTACAAAACTAGGGGGTTAGTAGTTACAGCTAAACTTACATTTAAAACAAAACAACACTGACAGGGGAGTGTAGTCCCTCGCAGTGCGACATGTAGGGACAGTCAACCCTGTCCGCTATCATGCGCAGAATGCTGTTGGGACTGCGGCGCACCCTGCGCACCAGGGATGCTGCGCGCGTACGCATAATGCCACCCGTAGCTCGATTTACATTTTCACGTAAAATGAAAACACATTTATCTTACTTTAGAAAATGTAGAGTAGAACACGAAATAATGTAGAGCGTTGAATGAAACATGATTAATGGAGGGTAACGCTCTATTGATAATTGTTTGCATGATTAGGAACCTGGGGGTACATTTGATTAAAAAATTTGAATCGGAATTTGGTTTGTATTTGTTATGGTCACCCACTTACACGCGCGCCAAGGCATGGTAAATTTTTTGTGGACTGTGGGGCTGAGACACTTCAAGAGATTCAACAGTCATATTACCTTGCTATGACGCACTTGTCATTATGCTCGAAATGGACACATATAAAGTCGGATAACTTAACTGACGAGTTGTGTCGAAAAGGCCATTTTGAAATTGGACGAAAAGTAATAAATGAGTAATGACTGGCGCTGAATAGCTTCGGACTTCTTAACTTTATATAGTTTCGTGAATAGGCATGGTAATGATTTGACATCTTGGGGCACAATATAATTATATGTTAGTAAAGAATATTGTAAATCCACCCCTATAATTTCAAGTTCTCTATGATATGTATGTATGGTATACACACATTAGTGACAAGGATGTATGCATAGACCACAGATGTATGAATATAAAGAGACCGGACATGGCGGCCGATTTGTATAGAGTGAGCCTGTCGCAAGTACATTAACCCACACAACGCCCAAGTAATTGACAAGACAAAGCACGCACACATCTAAAACACACACACTTGTATACCTACACGCTTATTTGACAATAAACGCGCATCATATCAGGCATTTTGGGAAAAAACGTAATATTCTCTGCGATAGCACGCGTGCACAGTATGGCAGTGTATGCCCATTGAGCATACAGCTGCGACACGGCCGCCGGCGGCTTGTCCTCTCTCTAGTATTCTACGCTCTGAGGCATAGACAATACCGCAACTGGGAACGAGATAGGATGTCATATTTTTTGTCCCTCATCGCGTATACGGAATTTTTGTCTGTCCCCAGCATGTCTGCCACCACCTGTCAAAAATGTTGTACTGACGTCATTGATATAACACGACTAAATTGTAAATGACATTAGAGTCAGAGGTGTCTTCTGTTACTTCTCAATTTTGTATGGTTAATTTACCATCGTCCCTTTTGGGTATATGCTAGGACGCTATCTAAAAATCCTATAACTACGGCCAAGCGTTATTGACGTTATTGTTCAAACGCTTCAGAGTTGCCAGTTTAGATTTATCAAATTGTAATTTTTAGCATCGTGAAATGGGGCCCTGTTATATTATTATGTAAAAATCGGTACTCGGAATCCCATTAGGGTATTACTTACGATACTCAATATTCGCAACTCTGGCAGCACGGGTAGTTTTACAAGTTCAACCCTGGGGGCTGTTATATCTTGGGAGGAAACGCAAGATAGGTTGCCAGTTAATCTTTGAAATGGTTAAGAGGCGGTAAGTTTCTAATATAATATCCCAGTGATGGTGTCGGTTTAGAATAGTACCACACCTTTTCTTCTCGTGGGTGTCGTAAAAGTTTACTGCGGGATGGGATTGTTGTGGGCGATGGGCTAGCAACCTGTCATGACAATGTGTCATTTTCTCCATCTTTACCTAAACCCGCAATTGTTAGAAGTGGTACTGAAAGTGAAAGTGGTCCTTTTTAAGTCTGGAAAGAAAACGTACACAATACCACCTGTCAAATTAAATGGCACCCCGCTAAAACAGGTTTCAAAATTTAAGTACCTTGGCCATTGGGTCTCCGAGTCCCTCTGTGATGACTTGGACATAGAACGGGAGAGGAGAGCGCTGGCAGTCCGGTGCAACATGGTGGCCCGCAGGTTTGCAAGGTGTTCAGAGCAAGTTAAGTTAACGCTTTTTAAAGCTTTTTTGCCAGACTTTCTACACCTGCAGCCTGTGGGTTAACTACACGCAGAAGGCTATCAGTGCTCTAAGAGTACAGTACAACAATGGTTTCAGGATACTGTTGGGGCTGCCTCGTTTCTGTAGCGCGTCGGGGATGTTCGCTGATGCGCATGTTGACGGGTTTGCCGCTATTATGCGCAAAAGGGTAGCATCCGTGGTGCGCAGAATTCGGGGCAGCCCAAACACTCTACTGAGTACCATTGTTGACAGATTTGAAGGCCGTATCCAGAAACACTGGAACGATATTCATTGTTTGGTTTAATACCTAATGTTTATATTTCATGTACCCACTAACACTAGAATTAAGTTTCTCATATGTTTTTGCTTTTACTAACAACTATGGACAATGTTCCGAAATAAATTATTTGAATTGAATTGAATTGAAAAATTAATCAAATGTTCTCTGCCCTTCTGGGAACACGGGTACGCGATGGACTGGCCTACTTGTGAAGCCTGTCTAAATGGCTTTCCACTAGGCTCTAGAACAGCTTGTTACTGTGAAAATCTAGGATAGGGTTACGATCCTCAGTAATTGCGGGGCCGACTGAGGACGAGGACGAACGGCTTATCGGGCCCCGGGCGTACGGTCTGCCTGGTAAGAAGACCCCGTTTACCGTAGGAAATTGCAGCTTCATATTCATAGCTGCCGTTGCGGACGGACCCTTTATAGATTTTTTTCCTTTACGGCTTTCACTCCTTGCTTATTTTGGCAAAGGGTTATTACGCCAATGTCTGCGTATATGTACAGCCAATTTACACGAGAGGAGATAGATCGCTGGAGAATTTTGATTTTTGAGGAACTTTACAGTTTGAACTTTACTTTAGTCTTTGTGTTACGACGGCTAGCGACATGCAGATCCCTCATTGTCAATGCAACACATCGGCAAATATATCAACCTTACCCACAGCAAGGAACCCATTACATAACTATCTACAGAGTACCATGTGGTGTAGGCGATTATAGCCGTGTAATTCGAATGTTAACCTAATCCAAACTAATTTTGACCCCGTCTCTGTTCTCATGTATTCATAATGAAGTCATCACAACCATTGCCGACAGCTACAGTTTAATTGACAATACCTAGTGGTCAATCAGGCCCGACAGTGCACATACGTGTATTCCTTACCCTGTATCGTTTTTCTAGCCGTGGGCGTCGGAAGCGCGGCATCCACTGATCACCTAACCCGATCACCCAGGTGATCGTATTGGACGAATATGTCTTATGAGATCATCCAGGTGAAAAAGCAGCAAGAAAACAAGGTACACTGCGCTGAAATGAAAATGCTTAGATGGGCCGGTGGCGTTACGAGGCTTGATCATGTAAGGCAACCATATAAGAGGCAGTTTCAAAATAAAGCCTATCCAAGATAAACTAGCAGAAAGCCGATTGATGAGGTGGTACGGTCACGTGATGCGACGACCACCAGAGCACATGACCAGAAAAGTCTTAGACATGACTGTTGCACCCCAGGGGCGAGGTAGACCCGGTTAACCTGGATGGCAGTAGTGAGAAAAGACATGGAAGCGGGAAATTTAAGACCAGAGACGACCCAGGACCGACCGGCCTGGCGACGCATGATTAGAAGGGCCGAGTAAATGGGAAGGAGCCAGGGAAAAGAAAAGAAGATCATCCAGGTGATATAATTCTGTCCACTAAAATCACCCAGGGGATCGTGCTGGATATGGCGTACAATAGGATCACCTGGGTGATCGGGTCAGAAGATCTTAGTGGATGCCGCGGTCGTAAGAGGCGACTATTGGATAGGGTTAAAGTATGCTGTTGGCCAAAGGTTGTGCTATTGCAGTTATAACATTTTCTCCATATTTAAATATGGTAATAATCCACAATATCTTCCATGTGCTCTGCCAACCCGTTTTGGCAATAGGTACAGGCTTATTTTATTTTAAAAGTGTGGCAGCGCCGCTATTGATCTGTGAGAATGAGGGCTACAAGCACATTGTTATCATATTGAGATGCAAAATGTGAAGTTAAATTGACTTCTTAGTGTGTTTAATGGTCTCTCAAACGAGGCAATATACTCCGCATTATTGCTTAACCTTCGTGGCAACGCAGTAAGTTTAATTTATGTTACCAACGCCTTGCCGAATTCAGATGTTGGGTTAAAATCTTAAGATGGTATTTTAGCACTCACTAGGGAGTTAAATTTGACCCCATAATTTGCATCCAGCGCTGTATCTGGTATGTATACAAGCCTCAAAAGGTGTATTCTTTTAATACCACATCGGTGGCTAACGGGCGTACGGCCTGGCCTGCCTGATAGCATGCGGTTACCGTAGCCTATGTACGTCTGCAACTCCAGGAGACTCGTATGTGCGTTGCTACCCTATTATTATTATTATTATTTTGTTTGTGGGCCTTAATATGCCGCTTCGACCAGCAAGTGATCTATTGTGGCAGCCCTTGTTTTAGAGTTCACCGTTAAGTCCCGTTGCCTCCAGGAAATTCCAGATTCTTTGGGCGGTGATATGTTGTACTTCTTGTGGGTGCATTATGTGCCGCCCTAGGTAGGTACTTCTTTTATGCATGAGTGGTCCGCAGGTGCTACCCTAACTAAATATACCCAAATTCAAAGCTAACGTCTCTTGTTGTTTACCTTTCATGCTTAAACCGCTGAATCGATAACAATGTAGATATTTTGAGTCGATAAAGACATAGGATACTTTTCATCCCGGATATAATTCCCTAAAAAAAACGGCCACGATTTCGACCGGCGGCACAGAATAAATAATAGTACTGCGTAGAGAAGGTTCTCTGTTAACAAATCCCCTGTTTAGGTATGCCAAACGAGCCTAAACGTGGATATGGCCATCCCTTTCTATCGCATGCAACGCGCTGCGATAAAACGCGTGCGTGCCGTAGCAACGCTAACATACCGGCTGGAGCCAGTAGTGTAGTAGATTTATAACGTAAGTAGGTATTTATGACTATAGTGGCTCTGTCCGCGGTAGCTCGCGAGGCTACATTTCGAAAAAAAATTTTGTTTTTAATTTTTGAAAAGTGTCTCGCCTAAAAATACTATAATTAACAAATTTGCCCACACAATTTCACGAGAATCGGTTGAGCCGGACAGCGTGACAGACACCGGACACCGGAGATATGAACGATTTTCGGCCCACGCTGAAGCATAGAACTTCGTTCGCTTCGCTCGCTCGTTCGATTGTCACTCCATCAAGAAGTACAACGCCAAAATCTTGTAGTTGCGGTAAAGTGCACAAAAAAGTTACCACTGACAAGTTGACTCCACAAAACCAGAAGATCTCTCCCTTAATTGTCACCCATCGCATATTCCAGAGAGTCTGGGTCAGCCGTTTAATGTTCGAGCAATAAAGAAAAGATTAAATCCGATCTAACAGACGGAACTTCAGCGGCTCAGATGCAAGATAAAACTTTGTACAACAGAACAGACGAAGGATCTTACCAAAGTTACAAGATGTCTACAAGAAGTTTGTAATGTGAATCTGGATGAGCTCACCACATTGTGCCTTCGGTTTCGTCAGAGAATAGTTTAGATGCAGAACATATATTTAGAAGAAAACCTTTTTATTATCGTGATAGAATTTTCATGATAGTATTAAGTGAAAAAAAATTCGTCATTTATTACTGATACGATAGTAATACATGACGATTTTTTTTTCACGTAATACTATCATGAAAATTCTATCACGGCTAAGGTATAATCCCAGATATAGGTACTCACGAAACCTTTAACAACAAAATATTATATCACAAATAGACTACATCACGAAAATCATAGATAGAAGAGTCCGTATCGTAAAAATCGCACTACGAGTATCGATCGCTTTTGAAAATGCGCGACTACTCATAAATTATTTAATCATATGGCATACATTATTTGGCCTTTTGAGTTGGCCTATCGCTAAAATTGCGCGATCAATCGATTTTGAAAACGCGCGATCACTTATAGATCGGTAAGTCCATATCGCTCAAATTGTGCGATTGATCGCTTTTAGAAACACGCAATCACGCAAGAATAGTGAATCTATATCGCTGGAATCGTGTCGGCTTGGAAACGTCGGAATGTATTTAATACTGAAATGCGTTGGAATCGTTTTATTTGACGTTTTCTTCACGACGAATTCTTGTTGACGATTATCAACAAGAATTCGTCGTGCCTATCCTCAGTCATAATCTCTACGAAGTCATAGTTATATTTGACATGCGCAATATTAATCGAAACGCCTTGAAAGGCAAGCTTCGTTCCCTGTTATTTATTATACCTACCTAGGACAATAATTTCTGGCGCTGCATTCCCGCAGGTACAGTATGCCGCTAAATCACGATACTGGCAAAGAGCCACGTAAGATTTATAACGTCTGCACCAAACTATATTTTATTTCAGTTTCTGGGGACTTGTTTGAGCTTGATGCTGGGGCCTGGCCTGTGGGTTTTGAGGAACCTCGACGGGCCTGGTGTATAATAAACCGGATCAGGACAGGGGTCGGCAATTGCGCATCTCTTTGGTGCAAATGGGGATGGTGCGAGTCAGCGGAGTGCCGGTGTGGCTGCCCAGGTCAGACGGTACATCATATCATCTTTGAGTGTCCCATCACCAAATTTAGCGGAAATTCGGCTGATTTCCAGACTCTCAAGGGATGCAGTTGCTTACCTTAAATCCAATATCGTAAACATTTAAATGGATAAATTTTATGCCATACGATAAATAAATTATATTTACTGGACTATAGCTCTCCCAAGAATGTGGGTTTGATCCACTGCAGCTAACAATTAGTGGAATGCCTGAGTTTATAGTTTGTCCTAGATTAGACTTAGTTTCCTTGAATATAATAGGCCAGCTGCCCCGGCTCCGCCGAAATTTTACAGAGAACCCAGGGAGAGCTACGGGATAATAGCATATATCCATCCTGAACGTCCGTATGGTGATTTTTTAAAATTCGGATTTGGTGTTCCAGGCAATATCCTTGGCATACGAACTTATCTGATATCTGATATATATATATATATATGAATCTGATATACTACTTCTTCTATATTAGTATAGATAGTATGCATGAGAAATACTATCAAAATAATTAAAACAGGTAGAAAAGCTCATAATTTCAAGGGATCTCTCCTCCAGCTATCTAACTTTTATGGAAATGAGGCGAAGAAATAAGTGGTGACTCTAAATTTTGTGCATAAAAATTATAAAATATATTTTCTAATCCTTTTTAGGGTTAGATATTCAAAGAGTAAAACGGGACCCTATTACTAAGACTCCGCTGTCCGTCCGTCCGTCCGTCCGTCTGTGTGTCACCAAGCTGTATCTCACTGATACCGTGATTTTTACAGATGATGTATTATTTCTGTTGCCGCTATAACAACAAATACTAAAAACACAGAATAAAATAGTTTTTTATAGATAATGGTACGGAACCCTTCGTGCGCGAGTCCGACTCGCACTTGGCTCCGTACTCAAAGAGTAAAACGGGACCCTATTACTGAGACTTCGCTGTCCGTCCGTCCGTCTGTCTGCCACCAGGCTGTATCTCAAGAACCGTGATAGCTAGAGAGTTGAAATTTTCACAGATTATGTACTTCTGTTGCCGCTATGAATGAATGAAAATTTTATTTCGTGTAACCATGGACACATGTTGTTAGTAGAATTTACAAAACTAGGGGGTTAGTTGTACAGCTAAACTTACATTTAAAACAAAACAACACTGACAGGGGAGTGTAGTCCCTCGCAGTGTGACATGTAGGGACAGTCAACCCTGTCCGCTATCATGCGCAGAATGTTATAACAATAAATACTAAAAACAAAATAAAATATTTTTTTAAGGGGGGCCCATACAAAAAACGTGATATTTTTGCCATTTTTATAGATAAATCTGTCACCAGGCTGTATCTCAAGAACCGTGATAGCTAGAGAGTTGAAATTTTCACAGATTATGTATTTCTAATGCCGCTATAACAACAAATACTAAAACCAAAATAAAATATTTTTTTAAGGGGGGCTCTCATACAACAAACTTGATTTTTTTGCCGTTTTTATAGATAATGGCACGGAACCCTTCGTGCGCGAGTCCAACTCGCACTTGACCGGGTTTTTTTATTAATGTTTTATCATCAATAGTGTTATTAAATCCTCTTTTATTCACACACGTTTATATATTTTTTTAAATCTTTAAAGCAACAATTACTAATATTTCGTGGCATAGTTAATGAAAACAAAGCACGTCGGGCGTCGCAGGAAAATAGGTTTTTGTGAGAAAATAATAAAGCATCGGAAACCGAGGATTTCACTGACATATAAAGGTAGATTACGCAAAACTGTCTGTAGGCATGGACAAGAATAGGTCTACGGTCTCTCCCGCCTGTCGTGAAAGGTGACTAAAGGAGGTCATCGGGGTTGCGAGTTTTGTACTGTGGCAGGAACCACGGTACTCGCCAAACATTTCGTAGAGCTACGCGCCTACGAGCAGAGCGCCACCTAGCGCGTCCCTAGCGCTAAAAGTGATAAAGGACTCAGGACCTTCCCTGAGTCCTAGGCTCTAGGGTTCTTCCCCAGGACGAGCTAGAGATTACGAGGCGATATCAGGGCGCGTACAGCATGACCAGTATGGTGCCGCTGTGGGGTTTCTAGCAGATAGAAATACGACATAACTCAGTCAACCTCTGACGACTAGGTACTTGTACCTAGTTCGCTATTATCCACGAAAAATATATCTATAGATTAAGCCAATACACCTGCTTGGCGAGCCAAGGACCATGTGCTTACCTGCAAATGTGCATAAACCGTCGTCATATCCAATTTTAATTTACGAGTAATCCAGTTTTGATTGAATAGTTGTTCTAGAACGGAGTCATAATGAGTCTTTTGTTGCGTATTTTCTCACTAAGTACTCTGTCTAGATAAGTGTGTAATTAGTATCAGAATCTAAAAAAAATGAGATTAGAAAACGTTAACACATCCACTTTTCTTTCACACCACGCAAATAACCGACGACCCATTTCCACTCAAAAAAAAACCGGTCAAATGCGAGTCTGTCTGGTGCACCGAGGGTTTCAGAATACTTCCATACAAATTTGAAGGAAAAAAAATCAACACAAAAGTATTAAATTACAAACTTAAATATTATTATATTATAATTAGAAGAAAAAAAAACGCTAGATAGAGGTCTCGTTATACTTTACCGGTAATATTTACGTTAATATTGATAATATATATTTTTTTCAAAATTTTCGCTCGGTAAACTTCGGAGATAAGGGGGGGGGGGGGGTATGGTATTTTTGTCTACATTTTACTTTGTAAATCAAAATTTTACCTCTATAGCAAAAAAAACTGTTTTAGATTGTGCAATTCAAACCCTTTCATATGATACCCCACTTGGCCTACTAACAAGACTTTAAATTTTTGTCCCCCCTCTTATCCGTCCTTTTTTACACAATTTAAAAATATTTCTTTAAATTTTTCATTTTCCATACACGTGGATTAGCTTTGTTTACAACTATTCCAAATTTAAAATTGATAGCATTAGTAGTTCCTGAGATATTTAACTTTGTGACAGACGCACGGAGTCGCACCATAAGGGTTCCGTTTTTACCTTATTGGTCCGGAACCCTAAAAAGCGACGCTCGGTCTTCATTGAACACATGCGACCTCTACTCAAATATATGTCTGCGGAGGATTTCCTTTTCATATGTCGTTGGATTGCGCGTCCTGTGGATATTGCGTAGGTACGGCTACGTCTGATAATATTCTTTCAAAATTGAATCTTATGACCGAGGCATACGTTTCAAAATGTATTCATTCGGCTTGTAGAAGGGTTAGGGCGTATACAGGTATTATCTGGGGTTACAAAGTGATTTGGGTTAGGTCCCAAGGTCGCATTCGGTCTGATGGAATTGTATGCCTAATGTTACATTGTGGTGACAATAATGTCGTATTAGTAGAACACGGAGATATACAGGGTGGGCCCTGTAACACGAGCAAATATTCAAAAGGAGGCTTCCTTAGAGCATTTGCAGTAACCCCTTGTGTATCATTCACTTTCAAAATTTTTGGTTACGGAGAAATTTTGATCTAAAGTTAAGACCTCCAAGTAATGTATCTTGGCACCACGAGATCATATCACGGCAGTCAGTGCAGATTTTGAGGTAACATCATGTAATGAGTCATAATAGTTTTTGCATTTTTGTGTTCAACAGATAGTTTTGTGATTTTTTCATTTTTTTTTCTTTTTTTTTGTGTTTTTAAAATAAAAAGTTACTCATAGCACTCCAGAAGAGTAAAAAAATACAAGTAAACTTATTTTAAATAATTTTTTTTTTCGCATAAAACCACTTCGAAATAATTGTTCACAAGCTTAATAATCTACCGTTTAATTTTTTGCTCCAGTTACAGGGCCCACCCTGTATACTAGCACTAAATTATTGCGACGATGTGAAATAAGTTGTTATGTAAGTATAGTCAGCATCATATACTAAGTAGCAGCCAAGGTAGACAGATATTTCGGTACACGTCTTTATTACTGTAAGAGTAAGGGTGTGTTACGATATAATATGTATTTGGCTACTCTGGCTGCTACTAACTTACACTTTGTAGAAGACATAATCGTAAAACATAGGTATACTCGTTTATATGTACCTATGTGTGAGGGTATTTTGTGCATGATTGTGTTCCAGACATGTTTATGTAAATTCAAATTAAAAGCTTTGTCCTTGTTTCACGGAGAAAACCCCTGAGGCAAACTACACAATACTTAAAAGCCACTTAAAAGTTAAAAATATATACAACACTTTTAATTTACTTATACAATATTTTTTTTAGAACTACATTATGTGACGTGTGCTGCGAAATAGGTATCACCATTTCGTGGCACAAAGCTGAGTGGCAGCCATTTTAGCATTTAATCATTATGTCTGTAATTTTTTGTCTTTTATCCTACAAAGTGGTAAATAAACGTATTTTCTTTCTTTCTTCTTTCTTCTAAATATACCTACTCAGTACTCATACATAAAGGGTTGTTTATAACACAAAATTCTGAATTTGACAGATGTCAAACCATGACAGCAGGCTTGATCAATCGTCGATAAAGTACGTGTTACCAATAAATGCAGTGATAATGTAGTTGGTATTAACATAACACCCTAATCAAAGTGCGTCATAAATAATATCACAAGCTGCGACTCCGAATATACTGTCTCTTCATTATACTGTCGCGGAATGAAAGCCTTGAATAAATTCATAAGGCCAGCAGGTGTCGATAAGAGGCGGTTCAATAAATCATGACTTTCATGACCTGGAGGCCAATCTGGCTTGACATTTTACATGCTAACATGATATGAATGTGTAAGACGGATTCATATTTGTCTGACGTGACGTGTGAACGATAACGGTTTAAATTTTTTTTTTTATTAGTTTTGGCAATCGTCTGTTGACATTTGTGCCAGCTTCACGTCAATATATAATGATAAAACAATACTCAAAATTTGTCAAAAAAATCAGATTAGAGCTAAAAACCAAAAACCCAGAATAATGAAACTTGTTAATAGCTACTCGTGTTAGTGGAAGGCTAGGGTTTCTACATTTGCTGCAGTTATTCACATTCACCTGATTAGCTCTGTCTGACGTGACGGCTCCTCTTGTGTTAGGCGTCGAAGCGCATTGGAAAGCGTCACGACAGATAAGTATGAATCCGGCTTTACTTCCACGCCTGCCGAGTTGACGTGTCAGAACGAGTACGAGCACAATGGGTTTTTTCCTTACAGAAGACTGAAGCCATAATAACACTACTAGTTGCTCTGTAGGTATGTGATGTTGGATGCCTGGTGGTAAGGGCCAGATATTCTGAGGCATGCTGTGTCGAGCGTGAGAGACGTGCACTTGTCTTCAGCTTTACAAAGCCAATCCTCAAATCAATAATCAATAACGGGTCAGCAAGCGCTCGTGACTCGTATAAGAAGACGCTACAAGGGCCGATATCGGCCGGACTGCATGCCGGCCGACGCGTGATTCGGCCCGTGTGGATATGTGTCGGAAGCAAGCGACGATATCGGCCCGTGTAGCGTCTCATATAGGCTGCTTATCATCGGGCAAGCCGTAGTGCCACCGTCGTAAGTATGTAAGGAACGTATCTAAGCAGGGCGCTGGCTGTAAGAAGCAACATGCTGGCCCGTAGGTTTTCCCGTTGTACACATGAGGTCAAAATAACTTTGTTTAAATCGTTCTGCCAAACATTTTACACGGGAAGCCAATGGGTTAGGTATACACGACGAGCGTACGACGCCCTGCGCGTCCTCTACAATAATTCTTTCAGAATGCTGATGGGACTGTCCCGGCGATGCAGCGCGTCAAGTATGTTCGTGAGCGCGCGCGTCGACGGCTTCCACGCTATCATGCGCAAGAAGTACGCGTCGCTGCAGCAGCGACTGAGGGGTAGTCACAACAGCATTCTGAAAATGATTGCAGACAGAATGTGTCAATGTCTCTTCCAAAAACAGTGGGTCGATTGTTTCAGAGGTTGTGTGACATACGACAAGTAGGTAGTTATTTATTTATTTTTATTGTAATTTTATTTTGTCTTGTGTTCTTTTATTTGTTTTAGGTTAGAAGTGTTACTTTTGTGATGTTGTCTGTGTCTGTTGTTGTTGTCAATATGGATCACATAGTTATCTGAAATAAATAAATAATAATAATAAATAAACGAGTACGCGTTATGTTGACATCATATTTCTATACAAAATTCGAACCAAATTGACTTCTTGAGCCAACGTTAGTGATGGGCTAGAGTGGCTAGACTTTCGTGACTCGAGTCTGTGAGTGAATCATTTGTTCTAGTAGTCCTCAGGTTTTCAGTTGGAGTTGGATGAATAGTGGTGGTAGATTCGAAACGATTTAGTTTTGATTAGGTGATTTGTAGCAGCGATAGAAATATCTACTCGTAATGTAGGAGACTGAACTAACTCTCCATAAATGGCGCTTAATTGCTTCTCAATAGTTTAGGAACCGAAAAGATACTTAAGTAGGTATAAAATTAAATGTTTCAATCGATTCTGGGAATTCAATGTTTTGAGCAACATAAAATGTTACTGAGAAAATATGTTCTTATTTTAAAAAAAAAATCTCAAAGAAGTAATATCCCACCATAAACATTTCACGTAAATTGTGTCTTGGCAATAGCTTAACATCAAATGTTTTCGCTGATATCGCTTTCACCATTAAAAGAATAAATACTCCACATGACCGAACTCTACTAGCCCCACTCTACAAATTCTATATCTTTGCTAGAAAACGCATGGCATGGCCATATCGCGGCCGTCGAATCCCGCATGCAATACCGTAGATTGAATTCCTGAGATCTAAAGCATCCAGGACGGATAGCATGGATGGCCTTATCACGCGATAAGTGATAGGATAGAGCTGCCGTCCCTGGCTGACTCCGTTCGATAGAATGAGACGACGCGCTCATCCTATCATTTATCGCGTGATAACGCCATCCATGCTACGGGGCCTGAATTGCTTTGTCAAAATATTTTAATGCATCATCATCATCGGTTGTTCCCTCAATACTGAGGATCGTGACATTATGTGCTATTCTTGTTGCCCAGACTTCTCCAAAGGCTTCTATCACCCGCTTTATGTACGGCCTCGTGCAGATGTAGGGGTGTTGCAGTCATTTGTGTACTCCATCTAGCGTGACCTCTGGTCCTCAACTTTGCCCGTCATAATAATCCACTCCAGGCTATCCGATGAACGTCGTGAGAGGTGTCTAAAGTCGACAATATACATATAAAGAATGAGAATACAGTCTTGTCATATTGTGGTTAGTCGACGGTAACTATATGCGCAGGTCTTCCAGAATAAAATAATTATATTCTATTTTATGGATTGGTTTGTTCGCATTGCAGTCCAAGGTATCCGTAGAAGTACGCCAACACCACATCTCAAAAGCATAGATGTGGCTTTTCATTTTGACTCGAATAGTCCAGAGGGGTAATCACGTAACGTGACGAATGCGCGTTAGGACAATCCAACTGTAATTTTTCCATAGAAAAAAAGCGACCAAGTGCGAGTCGGACTCGCCCATGAAGGGTTCCGTAAAAAAAATTGCGGTTTACGATTTATGACGTATTAAAAAAACTACTTACTAGATCTCGTTCAAACCAACTTTCGGTGGAAGTTTGCATCATATATTTTTTTAGTTTTATCATTCTCTTATTTTAGAAGTTACAGGGGGGGGGGGGGGGGAGGGCACTCACATTTTACCACTTTGGAAGTGTCTCTCGCGCAAACTAGTCAGTTTAGAAAAAAAATTTATTAGAAACCTCAATATCATTTTTGACACGTAAAGGTTTGATGAAAAAAAAAATTTGAGTTTCAGTTCTAAGTATGGGGAACCCTCAAAATCTATTGTTTTTTTTTCAATTTTTTTTGAAAATCTTAATGCGGTTCACAAAATACATCTATTTACCAAGACTTAACAGTATAGTTCTTATAGTTTCGGTAAAAAAGTGGCTGTGAGTTACGGACGGACAGACATAGGTACCTATATATTTATACAGACAGACATGACGAATCCATAAAGGTTCCGTTTTTTGCCATTTGGCTACGGAACCCTAAAAATTGACTTTTAGATGTACCTAACGTACGTACATACAATGCGTTACATGATCGAACTGCACACCTGCAGATCTCTGTGCATCTGCTCTGTCTCTAATGCATATTAGAAACATCATGTATGCGCCATTGTTAGGTCAGAGCGTCACCTCCCTAGCGTAACTTTATTAGTTTACAGAAATTATTTACGAGCTCTATAAAGGTTGTATAAAGGTTGATTAACGGCCGGATTAGCGCAGTAATTAGACCGTTTTGTTTCTTAATGGCTGCGGTCGGCACTAATGTGTATTATTGCATTATATATGAGTACGCGTTTATATTTGTACGCTTAGGCTTGGTTGTTTCAAAACGACGGTAATCGTAAGGTACCTCAGTTAAAATGAGGTTGTATGGCAAGTTAGACTGTTTTATATGAGATGAGCTGCCGGCTCCATATTTAACGTTTCTTTCTTCTTTAAATTTAAGAGTTATCCTCTTGTCGGTGGAGTATTTTTCACTTCTCTCTGTCGTACGCCATCTCCTTGACTTGCTGATACGACACGACACCAGCTTTTTCCTTTATTTGGTCCATATAACTGCGCCGTGGTCTTCCCCTGCCTCTCCTTCCTTCTATCTTTCCTTCCATTATGGTTTTAAAGAAGTTGCTAATTAAAGTGTACATTTGGAGTATTGCCCTGTATGGCAGCGAAGCGTGGACAATGACACAAAGGGATCGAGAGAGACTGGAAGCGTTTGAAATGTGGTGCTGGAGACGGATGGAAGGCATAAGCTGGACTGAGAGAGTAACAAATGAGGACGTGTTAAGAAGGGTAAAAGAGAAGAGAGCGATCCTGAACACCATCAGCGCTAGAAGGGGGAAAATGATTGGACATTTGATACGGCACGACAACTTCTTTTAAACCATTTAACGTTTATCGGCCTATAAAGTTTAGTCAATGCAACCCGCCTAATGTTAGAAGTGAAATTAGAAAGCTTACCTGGTCTGAATGTAAAAACGTATTTCACTGATTACATGCACCTATCAAGTTGTTGAAAACCTCTATACCTGCAGTGGCGGCACGTAAGAATTTTCATTGGACAAGGCGTAGCCAAATAAAAGGACTGTTTTTGATGATTTACGAGTTTGGTAATATATAGCGGAAAGATTTAGGGAAGCCGGTGGGAATCGGCTTGTATGGGCGCTCCGCCACTGATACCCTGGCTAATCTATCTATGCGACAAAACTGCGAGATAAATATAGTATAAATACATATAAATATTAGGGGACAACCTTACACAAATTGATCTAGCACCAAGGTAAGATAAGGCTTGTATTATGGGTACCAAACAACGATATATTTAATAGATTGTAAATAAATAGAAAACATCGAGGACTCCGAAACAAAATATTCATTATCACAGTAACATTTGCCCAGAACCTTCAGCTTTGCAGGCAGCGTCAGTACCCACTATAGGCTAACCGGTCGTCAAGATTGGTCAGTGATATTACGTACCGTAAAATGGGGTGAGTAGGGTTCGCGGGGAGAGTTGGGTTATGAATGGGCCCACCGCTACCCTACACGTGACCCCTGGGCGGTGCTAAAAGTGCAACAACCTGGCAACCGTACCTACTTTATATTATATATATATAGTCTTTTCGAAGATCTCACGGTTGTAAATACACTGATACGATCAAACAGTGTATTTTAACAGCCATACCAAGAAAGGAATGTACAGGTTTTAAAGGTTTGGCAACGCGCATGAGAATCCCCTGGAGTTGCAAGCGTCCATAGGCGTCAGGTGGACCGCAAGCTTGATTGCCATCGACGTGGTATAGAAACCGGCCAAGTGCGAGTCGGACTCGCGCACGAAGGGTTCCGTACCATTATCTATAAAAATATTTATCTTATTCTGTTTTTAGTATTTGTTGTTATAGCGGCAACAGAAACACATCATCTGTGAAAAATTCAACTGGATCTATCACGGTATTAGTGAGTTACGGCCTGGTGACAGTCAGGCAGACAGACTGACAGACAGACGGACAGACAGACGGACAGACAGACAGACAGACAGGGCCAGTCATTTTGGCACTCTTTGGGGTAGGCCTATGTCCAGCAGTGGACATCTTTCGGCTGATATGATGATGATGATGGTGATGGCGGTTACACACTGGTACATTTAAGTATTCGTAGTCTCGTAGACACCGGCTCGGTCTCCAAAGACCGCCGCCGCGTCTTTCTCCGCTGCCTCCAAACCGACCGCGAGTTGAAACGCTCGTTGAAAACTATTTTTTATTTAAATCTACAAAAGTTTTCTCTCCGTGTATTGATGTCGCTGATAGAGTTCCAGTGTGCGCTGCGAGGTTCAGAGGGAACAGTGCAGCTGCCGAGTTTGTTGTTCTTTTAGCACCACCCGGAGGTCACGTGGAGGGTTTCTAGGGTTATTCCTATTACGGACGTAGAACAACAACGCCCTCCGCATGCCTTATAGCCCTAGATAACATACATAATGCATGTTAGTATCTGAGGTGTATATGTTAATATGGACCTTGTGGCCTGATTCAAATATAGGTACAGAAAAATAACCGAAAAAATTGTTCATACAATTTTATCATTCATACAAATGTTAGCCCATGTAATACGGAGCATAATTTCGAATCAATTAACACATGATTTATCAAAATCGGGTTAGTATCTTAAACGCTACAATGGAGGAACAGACGTAGAAACATACATAGACTGCTAAAATCATAATCATCATCCTCCTAGCGTTATTCCCGGTTGTGTCCCTAAAGGAGCCCAGGGTCCGCTTTGACACCTAATCCCAAGAATTGGCATAGGCACTAGTTTTACGAAAGCTACTGCCATCTGACCTTCCCAGAACCCAGAGGAAAAACTAGACCTTATTGGGATTAGATCGATTTCCTCACGATGTTTTCCTTCACCGAAAAAACGTATTCCGTACATAAGTTCCGAAAACCCACGACCGCCGCTTGACAGCCGCATGCCCGAACCACTAGGCTAGTACAATAAAAACAATTGCTCTATTATAAAATATTAAGTCAACCCATATCCCTTCCTTTCTGCCGCAATTGGGCAAAAAATAAGACAGCTACAGTTTCGTAGCTTATAAAATAGGTTTAATATTATAAATTAAAACAATATCTACTCTGTTTTATTAAACCCAAAATCCCTACGGAATCGTAAATCTCATTCCATTTGCGCAAATTCACTAAATCTATACAATTTGTTACGACAAATCTGCCCTGAAATAAATCACTTCGAGGCATTTTTGCCAACGTTAAGAAATTCTATGTGAAGTTAAATGCTTCCAAGGATATTCGGGAAAGTGCCTAATCCATTTATCCTTGCACAGTGAAAATATTGTTGACACTATCTTGACTTTAATTAATGAAATAAAAGATTTTTATTCTGAAAGTAGGCCGCAATAGCACTTTTACAAGTCTTTGTTTATTCAACACATTCACTACCAAGAATCGCTACGCGCTACGCTCGAAGCCGATCGTGGATTTCCTCGTATGTATCGGAAAGTGACTATGGCGTAGGCGCCCGCTATGCGGGTACCTGGCTGTGGAAGTGTGTGTCGATTCGACCCAACATGAATACTCTATTCCAATTCCTAGATTAGTCCATATAATTTAGACGTTTAAACTCAGACTAAGTCTTTATTCCTGTTTGATAAAATTTGGCCTAAATAGTTTACTATTATGACATTAATGTTATTAATGCATCATAGTTAAAGTAGACAACACAAACTGCGGGGCTTCCTGATACAGGTGTTTCATACTTAATAGGAAGCCCCTACCTTGTAATAGTTGCAATCAACTTAAATATCACTGTGTGTTACGGAAATAAAATATTTTTTAATTTTTAATTTTTTTCAGACTTTGGCGTCCTCACTACTAAGAACACAACACCACGGTACCTACAGAGTAAGTTGTTAAGTTATGCACTCACTCAGCGTCAAATACCAAAGTAGCAACCAAAGTAGTCAAATAGTTCGGTACACCATATATTTAGTATGGTGTACCGAACTATTTGGCCACTGTGACTGCTACAGAGTATTTGACGCTGATTGTACCAGAAGCCATATTATAACACTTTAATTGCAATAAATTGTCATGATTTTATAGAACGAATATGAAAAATAAGATTAAGTCACGGTACTGATTATATTTATATTGTGACCTTGCTTTCCACACTCGAAAGCGGATTAGAAGCCTAAGGAAAACAGGTTATAGTACGTTTAAATCTTTATTTATACGAGTGTATTTTATACCAGAGGGGTAATCACGTAACGTTCCGAACGCGCGTCGGTACCATTTAACTGTCAATTTTCCATATAAAAAGTGACATTTAGACCTACCCGACGTTTGTGCAATGCGTTATGTGATTGCATCACAAGATTATTTAAAATAATAATTCAGAACAAAAAGGTAGGGCGCTACTTCACCTTGATGCAAAGAACATAGTTTTTATAGATTTGTTTGTATGACAAGTGCCCAAAATGTATATGTATTTATAAACGTCACAAAATTGCCTTTCTGATTCAGCTTTTAAATATACATTTAATTTAAAATATATAAAGATATACCTCATCTTACCTCAAACATAAAATATTTTTTTCACTTTGTGGTGATTTATTATATTTTTTTCTATAAAAACATACCGTGTTTTCATCGAATCCCAGGAACAGCAGCGTCAGGAAAGCAATGTAATAGGCTGTGTCAGACCACATAATTCACTGAAAAAATAAAAATGTACATTTATTCACAAACCCACAGGACACAAATAAATATTAAACCATAAAATAATCACATCAAACATGAAACAAGCGTGTCTCTACGGAATTGACCCGGACACTGGCTCAGTATTATACTGAGGTGTGCATTACAGAGGAAAAAAATACATTCGTACAAAGGTAAACTTCAAGGAATTCAAGGTGCTCCCGGCGAACTGCATCATCCGCTTTGTGGAAATGATGGAGCAAGCCTGGGAGCAGGTATAAAGGAGAGAGCAAATGCACAAAAGATCCCACTGGGTCGAAGTGCATCCGAAAGGGCCCTCACCTAGATAAGATAAGATAAGATAAGATAAGGTAAACTTATCCCTCTAAGGATAAGAGAGGATATAATAGATAGAGTCGACTACAAAGAGAACGATATGACCAAAGTTACAAATAATGTATACACGACTTTATTGTCTTAACATTAAGGCCGTGTATACAATATTATAGTAATAGTAATTTGGGCGTATCTATCTCTTTGTAGTGGACTGTATCTGCCTAAAAAGCACAGTATGCTCAATTTTTTTTTGGGTACATAAACACGGTTTTTATATTCCTTCGCTTGTTTAAATGCTGCTAACTGTACTTTATTTTACAGTTCAGCACTAGTAACCCTGTAAATGCGACGTAACCAGTAAATGCAATACCTTATTACCCATTCCACGACTTAGGTTTGACGTATAAACTCAAATTGTATCATGACCGTTTATAAGTGAGCGCACGATTTTGTGTCTTCTATCGTCGGAATAAGATCTAAAATGTGTATAAAATGTAGTCAAGGCAAACATTTGGAAGGATACTTTGTAATATAATGTAAATTGGTTTTATGACTTCAGCCAGTTAGTTACACTACAATCCCACTAGAAAGGTAGTAACTACAGTTCGTACAGTTCGATTAGATATTAATTCAGGGAGCGTACTTTTCATGCCGATGACATCAATTTGACGTCACGCTGCATATATGATGATCCCAAATAGTTTTTAATCATGTACAAATTACTTCAAAAGTAATCTATTCACACGTGGAATAATTAATACTTGATACGTGAAACGTAAATTAAACTATTTGTTTTGTTTTTATACATACATTTTATTAAATGGTATTGTTACCACCAGGGTCCGTACTTATCATGCCGTTGACGCAAAAATGACGTCACGCTGCATAGAGTTTGATTGCAATTGTATGTATAAAAACAAAACAAATCGTTTAATTTACGTTTCACGTATCAAGTAGGTACCTATTAATTATTCCACGTGTGAATAGATTACTTTTGAAGTAATTTGTACATGATTAAAATGATTGACTAATGATTAATAATTATAATAAAACTATTTGGGATCATCCTATATGCAGCGTGACGTCAAATTGATGTCATCGGCATGAAAAGTACGCCCCCTGTATTATGCTTATTAAATTTTCCACTAAAGCTATTGATAGTAAAACTTAGACTATCAAAGTTATTCATAGGTTTATAACGCAATAGTGGTAAAAACCCATACAGCGCCATGTCAGCGGTTTTATTAACCTTTGGATACCGGACAATCCTTTAAAACCACGTTCGTTCGTTTCTTGGTGAAATTCTTGCATGCGCTCGTGATTGACGCTGGATGGGTTAACAGCGCCTTGAGCGAACAGCGATCCCCGTCTCAATGGCACTTATAATACTCGCGTGCCAGAGATGCAGGGTGACTTTGAGCCTTCTTAGGAGGCCCATTGTAAGCAACCACGTTTCAGTGCCATATGTCATCACTGGCAACACACACTGGTCAAAGACTCTCGTCTTGAGACACTGCGGAATATTGGACGAAAAGATGTGCCGTAGCTTCCCGAACGCTGCCCAGCCGAGTCGGATTCGACGATTGACCTCTTTCTCGAACTTGGACCTACCTTACTGGACAATCTGTCCTAGGTATACATAATCGTCTACAACTTCGAGCGTAAAGTGTCCGATTGTAATGTGAGTTGGCATTTGACATGATCTTCTTAAGTGGCAGTGGGCGGGGCACATTGCACGTAGAACCAATGGCCGTTGGGGCGGAAAGGTTCTCGAGTGGCGGCCACGTACCGGAAGGCGCGGCGTGGGTAGGCCCCCCACAAGGTGGACTGATGACCTGGTAAAGGTCGCGGGAGTCCGCAGGATGCGGATGGCGCAGGACCGGTCATTTTGACATTCTTTGGGGGAGGCCTATGTCTAGCAGTAGACGTCTTTCGGCTGATATGATGATGATGATGACGATGAGAGATGCAGGTACCTACACGAACTTCGAGTTTCAGTTTTCGTGGTAGTGCTGCGTACTACTATTTTGATGCTATTTAAAATTAATATTATTATTATTTTGTAAATTTATCTTTTTTTTTTTGAGTTTATCATACTCGTAATCTAGGATGTCCTAGAGATAAATTATTTATGGTGTTGTTATTATGCCTGTAATTTCCGATTTAAGTATATTTCTTGTACATTTGACATTTATTTGACATGAAATTGATATGTTTTGACATAAGTACGTTTTTGTTTTTGTATTTTAATTTTGTTTTTCTAGTTCAGACATTATATTATATTTTTGACATTATTACATATGATCAATATTGTTTTAAATTTGTAACGTAAATTGTTTGAAATTATTGTAACAAATTTGTTGTATTTACCTGACGAGCTTTCTGTGAATTAATTTTATTTATGTACAAAGAGAATTTGTAAAATATTATGTCAATTTTCAATCAGCAATAAATGAATCTAATCTAATCTAATCTAATCTACTGAATATTTTAAGCATCGTTGGGCATAGCCGCCGCCAGACAAGCGAACTCGGCGGTCTGCATGCAGTCCGCCGGGTGATATCGGCCCATCTGGATAAGTGCCGGATGTAACGGTGGCCGGTGAAACCATGGTCACTCCGTACTAGATTTTCTTTGACCTTCCTCGGCCTTCCGCCGCGCTCGGTCGTCTGGCGTAGGCTCATGATGAATGTGCTACGCTCGCGCGCGTAGCACATAGGCGTAGCTACATTCAAGATGTGCTACGCTCGAAGGCGTAGCAGACATGCGCAATACTACATAGTACTATGAGTTATTGTGGCATTTTGTGGCAATACTTGCAATTTGAAAGGTATAATTACGACTTAGGCTCATACTACGTCCATCTATGCAATATGTGGTATGTAACTATGTTTGTTCGGGTGGGATCTTGCAACTCAATTATGAAGCAGATATCTCCAACCGATTGAGCTGAAATTTTGGGTAAAGGTATAGTTTGGATGACAATTCAATATTATGGTACCATCGAGCTGATCTGATGATGGAGACAGAAGGTGGCCATGGGAATTCAGTACTTTACCGACGTAGCCCCGTTGAGTTTGGGCTCGTTAGAATCGTCTCGATGAGTAGTTGATGACGGTATACAGAAAAGTACAGTCAGCAATAAAAGCTTGTACCAAAAATGTAATTTTGACAGAAACTTATTACCTTTTTGGTCCGGAACCCTAAAAACCAATAGGGGCAATTCTGGAACGCATTTTAATCATATTGGGATCACCTTAGAAGTAAATTGTCTTGATTTCCCTTAAGAGTATAAGCTGTGGGTTGGTTTTGCTATCTGGATGTGGATATAGCTATTATTTTTATTTGCAATGTATATGCCTACTACATACACCGTGAACGTTAATAACCCGAAAGATTTTAACCACGCATTCCGGAGGTCATTAGGAGTAAAAAATGTTATATGAATCCAATCCAAATTCAGCAAAAAAAAAAAATCTGTAGTTTTTTCGGTTTTTTAAATGCAATTTGGATAAGTATCGCTTCCTGGATGGAAATCATCCCTTTTAATAAAATGGTAATAATTATTTCTTCAAAAAAGAATGAATTTAGTGAGTGGTAGCTGTCACTTTGATGTATGTCAATAACGACTCGAAACTTGGCAACATCGGTAGCAACGTCTCCATCAAAAGAGCTTAATGCACTTTACTAATCACAATAAATAGTTTACATGAAAATGATTATATCTTCAAAACTAAGCAGGATTTGACTGGGGTTCAAATAACATTTTTTGCGCCTAATGACCTAAGGAATGCGTGGTTAAAATATTTCGGGTTATTAACGCCCACGGTGTATATGAAATGCTACACGATTAAATAAGAAACAAGTATATGTGAGTGCGACGCAGATTGAGATGGGATTGACATGAATACATTTATTTATTAGTTGCATAACGCAAGCCCTGTTTGGTTGCATATTATGCAGTATAGTTTTGATATGCTGATTTAGAGTGGTTATGAATATTTATTTTCAATAACCCAAATAGCGAAATGGGAAATAGGAATCGACGTTTGGAATAGAAATAGTACGATCGAGATGTACATTAATTAAGGGAAATGTATTCACGTACCACCGTAGAACCCTGTCGCAATTGACAGGCCGCCGTCACTCAAACTCGAGTGATATGACTGATATGTCACCTTATTGCGATAGGGTTAACGGTGGTACGTAAATTATACATTTCCCTTACTGTACGTATATTGTGAGACATCTATTTTTGAAATAACTGCTCCTGCTGTAGCTACTCCCAATATTATTTCAAGTACCAACACTAGGTTGGTACTTGAAATAATATTGTATCGTCGGTTGAGGGACGCAACGGGTGACCCTCGCGCAGGCAGCTTTCTCGCTCAAAGAATAGCGATTGCTATTCAACGCGGGAATGCTGCCTGTGTAATGGGCACCCTGCCTGGGCAAAGTTTTGATACGTTTCTGTAATTTTATTTTATTTTTAAGTCGTTTGCAAATAAGTAAGTACCGTACTATCCATACTAATAAAAATGATGATGTTATTAAATACATTTCTGAAAATATAACACTAGGTTAATATGGATGTGTGTATGAAATGATCAGTGATTCACGAATATAATTTTTTTATTCGCAAAAGACTCGGTTTGTCTAAATTGGCGGTAGTTTCAGATTAAACGACAAAATGTTAAAGAAACTTTTTTTTTCAGATGAATTGTTTATTCTTTTAACACAAATATTACGATAGCACCTACAATATTGAAGAAAGAAATACGCTACTGAAAAACAGTATTAAAGTAGACAGCTAAGACTTAGATTGTATACTAGTTGGGCTGTAGAACACGCGCGTCGATTTTTTTTATATGTAGGGTCAACTGTCCAACATTGAAACTTTGGTGCACAGTGAAACACCTCAATATTTCCAAAAACTGATGTTGCTAGATAGTCCTGTATAGCACATTAGGACAACCTGAGGAAACCACACACGCTCTGTATGTTGTGGACGCGACATGTGGAAGGAAAAGTCATAACAAACAATTTTCTAAATTTGGCACAAAAAGTAAAAAATATAATAATATTATGTTTTAATTTTTGACAAATTATACATTTTGATTTCGTATTTTTTAATATGCCATTGCCTTCTGTACATCACAAAGCGTCTACAGAGCTGTATGTTAAAATGCTTCACTTTTTGTGGCATTTTTCATTGATAATCAAAAAAAAACCTAGTTTGTTCACAATGACACAGCAAACAATGAAACAATGTCCCAGCGATGTAGAACATTTTATAAAATGAATTTTTATATAATGACCAATTAATAACAACTATGTAAAACTCGATTAAATGCAAACAAATGTCGATACTAATAACACTTTTTCAGTGTAGATTAATACTGTTTCATTGTAGAAATTCAGGTGTTTCATTGAATACATGTATATGGACGCACTGAAACAAAACTAATTTTTCTTATAAATTATTTTTATATAGTAACTGTAAAAGTAACGTATATTTTTTTTAATAAGACGTGATAACTAATTAATTTGCCTATCTAAGTGCAAAATATCAGATATAACTTTATAAACGTCCGAGATAGGATGAGGAGTTACCCTAGATGTAAA
The DNA here is from genome assembly GCA_963854355.1 of Epinotia brunnichana. Taxonomy (NCBI): domain Eukaryota; kingdom Metazoa; phylum Arthropoda; class Insecta; order Lepidoptera; family Tortricidae; genus Epinotia; species Epinotia brunnichana. The sequence continues at coordinate 12,499,322 of OY977957.1, forward strand.
ACTGCCAAAATTTTTGTTGACTTTGATGTCTATATAAATTTCGAACCTGCTCACACATTTTCACGAGGTTCAGTTGAGAAACACAGCCTGAAGGTAGAGGAGAACAGCCGGACAGCCTTACAGCCGGAGATTGGGACATCCGGATATACGAAAGAAGAGAACTTCGTTCACTGCGCTCGCTCGTTCAATAAATAAACTAACGTTAAAATAAAGACAGACAGAAAAAATCAAGAGTCATTTTGTATATTAAAGGCTGACCTGAGCTTGAATTTGGAAGTTTCAATAAAATTCCTTAATATAAAACTACTTGAGTATCGACATATTACGTGGAAATTCCACATAAACAAAATTAAAGCTAAATTGTCGAAATTCGTTTACGCGCTTCGGGAAGTTAAAATATCCACAAACATGGAAACCGCGCTATCTACTTATTATGCTTACGCTTACGCATGGCTCACATATGGCATTATGCTCTGGGGAAACAGCACAGACGCGCCTTCTGTCTTCACCATCCAGAAAAGACCAATCCGAATATTGGTCAATATCAAGCAAACTGACAGCTGCAAACCTTACTTTATAAAACATAAATTACTAACTCTTTCTAGTTTATACATATTTGAGACATGCAAGTTTGTACGGAAATATAAAGAGTTCTATGTTAAACGCGAAGACATTCCCTCTTCACGACCTATCCGTAATAAAAATTGACTCGTTCAACCGCCCGCCAAACTGAACCTGCTATTATCAGGCCCATTAATAATGTCGATTAGGATTTATAATAATTTACCTAACTCTATAAAAGAAGAAGAAGACAGATACAAAGTACATAAACAAAATAAAGCAACTACTACTAACTAAATCCTATAACACACTAAATGAATACTTAGAAGATACATTATAAACGATCAGTAAGTCCTCCTCTCCCTAACATTGCAGTGCCCAACGGGGTTCACAATGATCTGTAGCTTTAAGTTAACATCTGTACCTACTTTTGTGATATTGCAATAAATGAGTGAGTATTGAGTACAAAAGAAACGTAAATATGAAATTTATTCAACCCCAACTTATATGAATATTCTTCCAGCTGTTTCGAAGAGAAACTAAATATTATATCGTCGTCGTCAGTCGAGGTGAACCTAAGTGGCATAAAGTCGAGCTAAAGTCTAAAGGTAGCATTCCGATCTTGGCGACCGCGACGCACGACCGCGGCCTTGCGACCTAGCGACCATGGTCGCCACTCGGTAGGCGACTGATAGTATACGCATCAACGCGACCAAGGCGAGGCGACCGACGACCCAATCTCACAATTCATGCTGCAGAACCATACGGGTGCGATATCCGCAAGGCGTTCAGGCGGCTTCGCGCGACGATACTGCCTCAGGAGCGACCGCGACGCGCGGCTCGTGTCGCTCGCTGTACATCTAGCACAACTTGCTGCTAAGTCGTGTCGCGCGCGACTCAGCGACTCCGGTCTCACTCGTATTGTGCAAATTAGAAAGAGGCGGGTGGATTCTCTCGACTCGCGTCGCGCTTGTTGTGTCAGTTGTGCTAGCCCCGCTGGTGATCGCGCTCTGCGGTCGCTTGCATCCGTCAGTGTTTCAAAGTAGTGCGTACAAAGCAGTGAGTCGCGGTTGCCGGTCGCCGTCATGTGTAGCGGTCGCCAAGATCAGAATGCTACCTTAACGCTGTGCCACAAACATACAACTAAACATACTTAATGAAAGGAGGCTCCCACTCTGACGTCATTATAACCAAATGGTTCTCATTTGTATTTCGCTAACGACTAATTACTTCGCCATGCCCGTACATCTTGCGAACCCTTCATTAGGCATCTGACCAGTGACGAGCAAGTCAGTAGATAGTTGAGCGAGTGATTCCACAATACAGTTACTTTACTGCTAACAGACTAGCTAGCATGATCACATTTATGTCGTACATAAATTATTTGCCCCGCTGGCACTTACTTATACAGTGTGAGTCTTCATAAATGAGAGAGACGAATCTAAAGTTACTTGAAAAAAAATTAAAATGATTTATTATTTATTTATTATTATGAGATAAGGTGAATCGAGACCCAATTCCATCGACGGAAGAGAAATAAAAAAAAAATTTAGCCAAACATTTTTTTTTCAAAGCGCTGTGGCACAATTTGGTGGGGAGGGTCAAGGCCAAGCAAAAAAAAAAAAACTGTCGGTGGAATTTAGTTCACCCTATTTCATATTTTCACTTTATAGAGACTCATACTGTATACTAGCCAGTAAAAGACGAATGCTTTATGTTTAATAATAAAATAAAACCATTTATTTATCGGATAACGTCCGCAAGTTTCCTTTGCAGATTTGACTCGAATACAACTTTCCCCAAATTTGCCGCTATAAAAACAACACGCGCGACATAACGCGATAGCCATCATTTTGGGAAAGAATCTTCGAAACAGAAACTCTTTTCTCTTTCTCATCATCAAATTATATCATGGATGTTTTCTATGTATTTAAGTATTTATTTATCCATATAAGTATGTTTATCTTCGTCTAGTACCCATAGTATTAAGCTTTGCTTAGTTTGGGACTAGGTCGATTTGTGTAAGATTGTCCGCAAATATTTATTTATTTATTTTATTTATGTTTATCTTCGTCTCGTACCCATAGTACAAGCTTTGCTTAGTTTGGGTTTAGGTCGATTTGTGTAAGATTGTCCGCAAATATTTATTTATTTATTTTATTTATGTTTATCTTCGTCTCGTACCCATAGTACAAGCTTTGCTTAGTTTGGGTTTAGGTCGATTTGTGTAAGATTGTCCGCAAATATTTATTTATGTATTTATTTATTTTATTTATGTTTATCTTCGTCTCGTACCCATAGTACAAGCTTTGCTTAGTTTGGGACTAGGTCGATTTGTGTAAGATTGTCCGCAAATATTTATTTATGTATTTATTTATTGTATTTATGTTTATCTTCGTCTCGTACCCATAGTACAAGCTTTGCTTAGTTTGGGACTAGGTCGATTTGTGTAAGATTGTCCGCAAATATTTATTTATGTATTTTTTTATTTTATTTCTTGACCTCAGTTTGGCCCAAAAGCAAAAAAAAATACTGGACACTAGATAGACCAAACTAGAAACAAAAATGTAAAAGGGTCACATCACGTTGAGATTTGTTGGGCGAATATTCAGCGTTTTTAAGGCGTTTTTTTTTCGTCATTGTCGTCTCCAGGAAATACTATTAAAAGAGACGAATATCAGAGTCTACTTTTGATGAAGGCGTAAGCCAATACCGGTGCTGAGTCTTTTTTGATTTAAGTTTCCGCGGTATGTTTTACCTCTGCTGAAATACTATTGAGCCGACAATGACTTTAGAACCGAGCGGTTCAAACGCTCGGAGATTGGCCCTGCATTACAATTCTCTCATGCGAGTTGTTGACGTCAGCCGCTATTCAGTAACTTGTCTAAGTTCACCTCAACGCTCACCCACAAATATATCTTGAGGTGAGGTGAGACGCATGAGCGCGTAATAACAGCCCTCTTCAAAAACGTACAGTCACAAAAACACACACGCGATTCTAAATTGTGCGCAGTCAATTCACACTGATATCTGTTCTTCAAGAGAGTTAGATATGTGAATGTATAATTTAACCTGTACATGATACATTCATAAAGTACATGCTACATGATACATTTTGAGCGAGAATATCTCATTCGCCAAGCGGCCGGTGGGTCGAGTGCCCTAATTAAATAAATAGTTTGCGGCCTCGGGGGGTATTACCTCTGTAATGGATCGGGATAGTAACACACGCCGTGCATTTTGTTACTGATGATTGCTCTCTCGGTACAAATGAGGGGTTCATTTTAATGAGGGCTTTTGAGAGTGAGTTAAGTTGCGAAGGATAATAAAAATGTTGATAGTAGCACTGCATTTGGTAAAATAAATATTTGTCGACGAAATAAAATGCAAACATTGTATGTGAAAGTTAACTTTCTGTATCTTTCGCTCATAGATATATAAAGTAAAGATAGGCCCAACCCACACGAGTAATTCGTCCAATATGATGGCCCTAAACTAGCAATGGAGGGCCACCGTGCCTTAGTCTGTGGCAGGACGCCGTACCGTTCAGCTGTCAGATTGTGTCAGAGCCGACTGTCTTAAAATGCCCATTTGCGCCGTAAAAGGGTGCACAAATTATGATACAAAAGTAAAAACAATACGTGGAATATCTTATCATCGGTAAGTATCGTCAGTTTCTTTTTTATCGCTTAGTAACACATTTTCAAAAGAATTATTTCGTTACCTAGCGCCAAATCATTACGTTTTGTTAGTTCGCAACGGCTAGTCAATCAAAAGTAACCTTGTAAGGGCGTCATTTTTATACTGGTGTAGGACCCATTGACTATGGACATTGTTTGATAATATATAGCTAGCTATACATTTGATTGTTATTGTTTCTTATACATATCTTCTACTAATGTAGGTAAATAGATGCATAAGAATAATGTACAAAAGAAAGTCGTTTGAAATGTATTTATTTGAACACTTAGGTACTTTAATATTTTCAACTTTAACGAGTCGATTCGTCGTTCATTGTTTGACGAAGAGACACATAATGTCATATTATTTGGCTCTTATTCTATCATTTGCCACATTGTAAAATGGTGTGCAACTACGAATAAATATTTGTGTTGTAATTATTGTGAGCCTTCGTGGCCTAAGTCACCAAATTGCGCCCGAGATATCGTCCGTGTGGTTTTCTATCATTTGGAGAAAGTAGTGTTCATGTGTATTACTTACATTTGTTACGGAAAAATCATCTACCGCATCCCTGACAAAATTTCGTGACAAACCGTTCAGTAGTTGAGCCGTAAAAGTAAATAGGTAAATATACAAACTCACTTACACATTTATAATTACTTATTTATTACATATGTACCACTATCTCTATGTGATGTTTACATCAACCACTGCCAGCCACTTAATTAATATTGAGAAAAGTCCCCCTTACAAGGTTACTCCGGCCAACCGAACGTGTGGTACGCAGTCCGTACAACAGATCGCGCCACTCATTTTTAATAAGGACAGATGTTAAGCGAATTGTTCGGTCGGGCGTATCTTTACTTTATAAATCTATGCTTTTGCTTCATTTTAACTGCCCTAACATTATCTGGAAGACATCGCTACGTAACGATACTACTACCTACCATTGTATACACTAAGCTCCTAATGTTGTTGTTTTTTTGGGTTCCGTACTCAATGAGTAAAACGAGTCCCTATTACTAAGACTTCACTGTTCGTCCGTCCGTCCGTCCGTCCGTCCGTCTGTCTGCCACCAGGCTGTATCTCACTGATACCGTGATAGTTCCAGCTGAAATTTTCACAGATTATGTATTTACGTTGCCGCTATAACAACATATATATACTAAAAACAAAGTAAAATAAATATTTTTATTGATAATGGTACGGAACCCTTCGTGCGCGAGTCCGACTCGCACTTGGCCGGTTTTTTTTAGATTTAATGTAGTTTTAATTTAGTTTATGTTAATTATCATCTTGTATTTACTTTATAAATAAATATTCTATACAGTTTGGGAATCGAAAAAAATAAACCCCTATTCCATATACATATAAGATAAGAGATAAGACAACACTTGCGTACTAACTAACCGGCATGAGATTTCAAGGAAAAATCCTTTAAAAAAATAAGAACATTTGTTTGCATTGTTTGAAAAGAACATAATAATTGAAATAAGTTAAACTACCTCGTACAATATTTTCCTTTGATATCCCAGATAGATGAAGAATTTGCATGTAAAAAAAAAAACTTAATGTTGTATGAAATGAGGTAACTAATAAATACATTTTCATTCACAATAAAATTACTTTAGGCTAAATATTTAAAATGTTATAACATATTTATTGTATTTTAATTTTTAAATTAGCAGGTAGACAAACAAATGCACCGATAAACGGCTAAATATTGACGCCGCGCCGTGTGCGCTGCATACTGCATAGTAGCAGCGATGTACACAGATTAAGGTTGAATGGATGTGGCTTAGAGCGCGTTACGGATATCAGAGCGCACTGAGGTTTCATTTACATCATTCAGTTTTTTGAGGGATCTTCGATGATTTTTAGGGTTCCGTAGCCAAATGGCAAAAAACGGAACCCTTATAGATTCGTCATGTCTGTCTGTCTGTCTGTCCGTCCGTATGTCACAGCCACTTTTTTCCGAAACTATAAGAGCTATACTGTTGAAACTTGGTAAGTAGATGTATTCTGTAAACCGCATTAAGATTTTCACACAAAAATATAAAAAAAACAATGAATTTTGGGGTTCCCCATACTAACTGAAACTCAAAAATTTTTTTTTCATCAAACCCACACGTGTGGGGTATCTATGGATAGGTCTTCAAAAATGATATTGAGGTTTTTAACATCATTTTTTTCTAAACTGAATAGTTTGCGCGAGAGACACTTCCAAAGTGGTAATATGAGTGTCCCCCCCTGTAACTTCTAAAATAAGAGAATGATAAATCTAAAAAAAATATATGATGTACATTACCATACAAACTTTCAACGAAAATTGGTTTGAACGAGATCTAGTTAGTAGTTTTTTTCAATACGTCATAAATCGTAGAAAGCAATTTATTTAACGGAACCCTTCATGTGCGATCCGACTCGCACTTGGCCGCTTTTTAATAATAATTTAACATTGAATTGTCATCCAAACTATACTAAATCCCAAACTTTCAGCTCAATCGAATAACGGCAAGTGACTGAAAAATGGATTGTGAATTTTAACGGACAACTTACATACCTACTTATATACTCAAATTATTCGTATATTTTGATCTCAAGTATGAGAATGTTTCACAGTACCTACATATTCATTTAAACACACACAACACACAACAGCACACTTATATACTTAATGATATACCTACTTACATATGTACATATACATACAAACAGGTCAAGTTTGTAGCTGCTGCGCACCTCTCCGCGCATGCTTGTCAGCGCGGCGATAATAACGTCTGCGTGAGACGTCTGTCATTCTGGTTGAGAAATAAAACCACGAATCATGTATCCTTATATTGTTTTATTCCCGGGCCCTAAAAGTTTATATAAAGCTTGTAAAAAGGGTTTGAATAGCACTTCACAATTTCTTAAATCTTGATTTACCACAAATAAAAGATACTTTCATATTAGAATGAGAAACAACATATACGGTTCAAAGATTTCCATCTAACAGTAGTCCTACTCGAAAACGTAACATTTTTACTACCTACCATCGAGATCAAAGATTGCTGTGAAGGGTCTCTTCAAAAGATTTATAGGAACACCTACCCCCTCTCAAGTCGTGAAACGATGATAGCGAAAGCGACAGCAAACTCATTCCAATTTCAAACGTGGCGATGAAGTTTAAACGGAAAAACGCCATATTTAATTGCTTAGTGTTGCCATAAATAATAATGTTGAATTTATCGTCAAATTTACGGTAAGTTGTGTAATCTTTTAATAGTCTTTTTGTGACTACGAGGAATTTTGTAATATCAGATTGTTTTATGTCCCATAACAGTCAAGGGAGGAGATCAGCCATAAAAACTAAATTAAGTGGAGAACTACTTTTTGATTAGATCTCAGGTGAACGATTTGGAATTTACGAAATCACTTTGATTTCTTTTTGGATTCCTTGCAATAGCTAGCACAAATTCGGCGAATTATGAATATTTATTTGAACTATGAATACGTATACTACTATTTTTGTATAACAATACCAACGAGTTAAAAAAAGGTTAGCCAATGGGGAATGGATGAAAATTTTAGAAATGCCTGATTTTTTTTTGGTGCTTCCTTCCTCAGCACCTTCATTAGCACCAGAAAAAAGTTGCAGATTTTTCAGCGGTGTCAATAATTTTTGAAAAATATAAACAGTTTCTTCACTTACGTTTTGGGGTTAGGACGGCGAATGAGATATTTTCTTTGATCCGTCTCATATTACAAAAAATACTTTGAATATCTGACCCAGGCAATGACAAATATAGCTGCTGCAGCTGTCAATATTTGTCAGTTTACCACGGATTTTTAAGATATTTTTTGTAATATAAGACGAATCAAGGAAAATGTCTCATTCGCCGTCCTAAAGAAAACGTAAGTGAGGAAACTGTTTATATTTTTCAAAAATAATTGACGCACCTGAAAAGTTTGCAAATTTTTTCTGGTGTTTAGGAAGGTTATTCCTAACACCAAAATAAAAATCAGGCAATTCTAAAATTTTCATCCATTCCCCATTGGCAGATCTGGTAATATTTTTGATTATCCCTTTATTTGACAAAAATAGCGAAGGTCCATGGGTCAAGTCTCGGTGAAGCTAGATAGTCCATCGATTCTGCCCAGGAAAAAAATGCGAAAATACGATCAAAAAATATATCCAGTGAAACATTTCCGAATTATGTTGTAATGGCATAACGGGTAATATTTGCATTATATACTTACCTATGTACAAAATTTTCAGAGCGGAAAGCTAAAGAATTTAGTACCAGCAAGTGCTAAGGTTATATATAAAGTTTTTACATGTTTACAACTACGTATACGCCAAACGGTCTTCGTACATCATACTTCACCGGGCAAACACGTGATGCTAAAACTGTTATGTGTTAAACTTTCCGTATTTCCCATTTGGTAACAGCCAAACTTCTGCACAATTGCTTAAATTTTTACCATAAAGTAGCTGGAATAAGTGGCGTATCAAATCAATTTATTTTAAGCGCTTTGAAAGCATTTTCCAGCACTTTAAAACAACATGAATGTCAGTAAGTATTGTAAAACTTGTCGGGAACGAAATGTCTCAGTTATTGTGTGTAAGTATATGCGTGTGCGTGTGCTCGTGTGCGTGTGCGTGTGCGTGTGCGTGTGCGTGTGCGTGTAGGTGTGCGTGTGCGTGCGCGTGTGCGTGTGCGTGTGCGTGTGTGTGTGCAAGTGTGTGTGTGTGTGTGTGTGTGTGTGTGTGTGTGTGTGTGTGTGAGTGTTCATAACGTCATTCATTACATATATGAAGGCACAGCACGACTACCAGGAGGAAGTGCCTGCTGTATTTGCATAAGGTGTTGTTTCAGATGTAATTTGAGATTGCCAATCGTATTACATTTCTTGAGTGGCAGAGGTATGTTATTCCAGCACTTAGTGGCTGTGTATTTAAAACTTCCTCGGTAAGCGGCGGTATGGTGGCGTGGAGGTAGCAAATTGCTACTAGCAATACAATCTTCAATTCAACATAATATATGTCTTGTCAATACCTGTGAGTTCCTATAGTTGGCGCTTTGTATCCACTGCCAGTGTTTAATGTGTCAATACATGTACCCGTTGGTTATCTCAAATATATAGAATCTCACTCACAGGTCGAGTTCGATGAGAGGCCATCACAAACTCATGATTAAGAATCACGGATCGACTGAAATGGGTGAATACAGCCGTTCTTTCTCCTAATAAATAATTAAAATAAATAAATAATACAATCTCGCTCTTGACCCTTGCGTCGAGTTCGATGCGAGGCCATCACGAACTCATGGTCATGATTAAGAATCGTAGATCGACTGAAATGTGTGAATATAGCCGTTGATTCTGCTAGTAAATAAATAAATAATAGAATCGCACTCACGGGTCGAGTTCGATGAGAGGCCATCACGAACTCATGATAAATAATCACGGATCGATTGAAACGTGTGAATATAGCCGTTGGTTCTGCTAATAAATAAATAAAATAAATAAATAACCATCACGAACTGATGATTAAGAATCACGTTCACGGATCGATTGAAAACATGTTGAGTTTGCTCGTTCAATAATTCTAAGTCATTATTATTATCAATCTAGTTTTACCATTATTATTGGCATCAAGGGGCCACCTTAATGTATTGTGTATTACTTTTGTCAACACCCACTTAGCAACTGAAATAAGTGCTCTTAGTTTCTTTGAGAGCAATACTTGGCAAGTATAAAAGGGATTTTTATAACTCCTTAGTAGACTGAAACGTAGGCGAAAGGCTTATAAGGTTTTTAGTATTTCTATCAAATGTAGCATAGGATTATGAAAAGGCTTTCTTTAAAATAAAGTAATATTTTTAATAATAATATTGTTGATGTCTCGAACAATAAATAAAAGCATACAATGAGAGAAATAAGTCGTAAAAGGGAATACTTTCCGGAGGTTATTAGAAACTTTTGACAAATGTATTGGTGCTATTCGTTATTATTGTGATGGTCCCTTTAAGGAGTGCTGTATTATTGGCCTTTTTGAAGTACAGTTACTTCAAGGTCTTGTTGCTGTTGTTGCATTAGAATTGGATACTATCCTCGTTTAAAAAATAACGAATCGTTGGATATTAAATCATCTAATGATTACAATAAAGTGTAAATTACAAAATATAATTAAAATCATAAAAAGAAGACTTGAAAGTTTAAAAAAAATGTTGCTATGTATTTATTTATTGACCGCCACCGCAGGCCGCGGCAGTGTGATTGAGGCCTTATGCATTTTTCTGTATGTAACAGCCCTTAAATGTAGAGCGTTTTTTAAATCTATTTAAACTTCCAAGAACAGTGTTGCCAACTTTCAGATGCAGCTGCTTAGTGTTTAGTTTGTAACAAAGAACAAATTTTTCTCTCAGCTGCAGTACATCGCCGACGGGAAAACGAAATTGTAAGGAAGAGGGTTAGGGAGTAACGACGTCATTACAATGTCGCTGAGCGAGGCGCGTTTTAAAGGAGGATGATTCCGACAGTGACGTTAAGCTGGCTCCACCTTCGTGCAGATTGTTGAATGCTTTACTCATTTTCATTTCGTACTTATACCATTTTTTACGAAGAGGTCTTGACAATGGTAGGAGAGAGCCAATGCTTGCTAAAAACAATAAAAAAGCGGCCAAGTGCGAGTCGGACTCGCACATGAAGGGTTCCGTTAAATAAATTGCTTTTTACGATTTATGACATATTAAAAATAAACTACTTACTAGATCTCGTTCAAACCAATTTTCGTTGAAATTTTGCATGGTAATGTACCTACAGCGCTCTGACATCGGTGGACAGATTGTTGAAAATGTCTTACTCAGTAGATGAGATTTGTTACAATTCTTGTACGGTCAGCCTCATAAGGGTCTTAACACCTTTGTTAACCGACTTCAAAAAAAAAAGCGGTCAAGTGCGAGTCGGACTCGAACATGAAGGGTTCCGTGAAATAAATTGCGGTTTACGATTTATGACGTATTAAAAAAAAACTACTTACTCGATCTCGTTCAAACCAATTTTCGGTGGAAGTTTGCATGGTAATGTACATCATATATTTTTTTTAGTTTTATCATTCTCTTATTTTAGTTGTTGAGATACAGCCTGGTAACAGACGGACAGACAGACAGACATACAGACAGCCGGAGAGCGGAGTCTTAGTAATAGGGTCCCATTTTACTCTTTGAGTATGGAACCCTAAAAAACATCTTGCACCACCCGTGCGAAGCCTGTATTGCAATTTTAATTTATTCTCTGTATTTTGGTTTAGTTACGATAGGTTTATTATTGAACGGCGAAAGGCCCAAGGCCCATTATAGCCAAACGACCAAACCGTAGCTACTGCGAAAGCTGAATATAAATTATCATTGAGTGACCCAAAACCTTTCTGCACTCGAGGACAAAAATCCATTTTCCTCATTGTTCAGCTAAGACGTCTTCTAAAAAGAAGTCACGTCGTTCATATAAAATGTACCTACATAAGGAAAGTTGTGTCTAATCCGTTGACTTATACTTAAATAGATCTCGCATGTAAAGCGATTTATACGATAGCCAAGATTGCCAATATCTGAACGTTAAGTGACAACTATTATGCCTCCATGATGAGTTTGGGTTTGGGATGCCGGTTGCACTTTGGCGTAAGTATTTATACGGCTAACCTATCACTTGTATTTCCATGCTAATTCTAGCTAGATAATAATAATACATGTAGAGAAGTATTAACCAATTTTCATCTTAAACCGATTTTTATCCAGTACTTTTTTTCCCAATCGCTATTTAAGCAAAATTGCGTAAATAAGAAAATACACAGAAAAAAACATTGGGATAAAGTTAAAAAACACAATTGACAATGCAGCACGATAGTTAGCACCTGCAGTAAGTGTCTATGCGTAATCTAATTTTATTTATCTGTGGTATAATCCCCCTGAGGGCCAACGTAGGGCCAGCTGAGAGTATAATGCCTCAATTTAAGTTGGTAGAGGGCGCCCTAGAGATGGAACTTTTTAAATAATTATCATTAAGTAGATACTAGAGAAGAGGCGTTTGGCCGAATGTGAACGTTTGTCGATGTTGAAAGTTTGGTCAACAACATCTTGCCGAAACTCACGGAACCGAATGATTTTCCGTTAAATTAAAATGGCTAGCCATAGCCGCGATATAGCGAGACCTCAAAGCCGCTGCGAGCCTGCTTCGCGAGATTTCGAGATTTACGAGATCACGCGATATTGGGCGTTTTTCACTAAAAACGTATAAAACTGCTATGAATTACATTTAATGATTATCAACACGTGAAAAAAAAATAAAAACTGCACGTATGGGTTTATAATATAAAGTTCTAAATATTTTTTTTATCAAATAATAGTAGGCTTTAATTTGCCAGTCAGGTGAAACTTGTCATGCTTTGTTTTATATGGAAAGTTCAATCTCGCAATTTTGCGAGATGTCGTACGAAAATTGTATGCGACTCAGTCTCTTAAAATATGGACGAGATCTTGCGAGATCGAGATTGCATTTCCTAGTCGTCAATCTACAGCACACCTCTATTCAATTGTTGACTAACCTCAACAAAAGTTCCCAAGTCGCAAGTGTTTGTTCAGTTGGAGTTTTGAGTGCTTTGCTCTGTCGCCGACATAGCTGGACTTGTTTCAACTTGTTCCAACTAATTACGTGGCATTACCATAAGACTAAGTTCTTAACACCCAAGTTTGCTACGGTAATGTAATGCGATTTATTTGTTTTTAATTTTCGCATAAGATTAGGGCTATGTTTGGAGATTTCGACGATCACGAGGGGGACGAATGCTTTATTACATACATACCATCACGCCTTTATCCCTAAAAGGGGTAGGCAGAGCACATGCAACTTGTGTTCCAGTACTTCCAGTGCCACTTTTAGCATAAATGTGGGTATAAAAGATCGACAAAATGTGATGTTGCAGTGATAGGTTGCTAGCCCATCGCCCACAACACACTTCAACCCTGTTCCCTTAGTCGACTCTTACGACACCCACGGGAAGACAGGGGGTGGTGCTATTCTAACCCGACACCACACGGGGGATGCTTTATTAGGTCATCATCATCATCATTACTTAAGAGCCTTGCTCTTGTCGGTGGAGTAATCGCCACTTTTCTCTGTCCATTGCCAGCCTCTTGACTTCCTCATATGACTCGACATCAGCTTTATGTTTTATTTGGCTAAAATATGTTAGCCTAGGCCTTCCTCTGCCTCTCTTGCCTTCAATTTTACCCTCCAGGATGTTTAGGAAGAAACTGTCGTGCCGTATCAGGTGACCCACCATCTTGCCTCTCCTATTTCTTATACATCCTAGCAAACATCTTTTCTCATCAACCATCCTTAAAACTTCTTCGTTTGTCTTTCTCTCCTCGTTTGTCTGTCTCTTTCTTTATTAGGTATTTATTTATTATCTTATATAGGAAGATCATTAGCGTAAATACTACACAGTAGCTAAAACAGGGTGACAGTGAACTAATAACAGATCCTCACCGATAGCGTAATGAATTATACAAAAAATAAGTGAGCAGAATGCTAAACGAAAATACAGCGCTTTTGCGTCTTGGTACTGCTACATAATTAGGTACAGTGAGCCAAGAAAGTGGTCTACCACTTTTCGACTTTATTGCATACAAAATTAGGTCCAAATGTGGTAGACCACTTTTTTGGTTGATGGTACTTAGTTCTAAATATACTGATACAGGGAGTTGCCTAAACTACTTCCCTACTGCCGGTGGCCGAGACAAGAGTGTTCTCACTGAAGGAACACTTGCACTGAATAGGTCCCGGTCGTCAAACCTCCGAAACACATCATTTAAATAAGGCCGTTAGATATATAGGATTAGGTATAGGGTAACTCGCACAATCGCGTTTATTTTTCATGTCCAAGTCACATTTAAGCTGGCTGTGTAGAACGCCGAAATATTTTAGTAAGCTAGAAATAGTTTTGGTCATTAATCTTTTTGTGTGTGAATGTTAACTGTTGATTGATGAACCCTTTGTCGTATAGAGAATCGAAGATAGTCCATATTTCAACTGGATGACGTCACACAAAGAATAGGCAGATTAATAAGTATTTTAGTACTGTAGCACGTTGAATTAATATACTCCAAATACCTACCCCTTTTCTTTTTTAATACCTACTACGACGGGGGCGTAGAAGCATGAAGAAAAGAAAGAATAGAAGAATAAGAATACATTTTATTTACTACACAAAAGACACATAGAGACAAAGGGAGTAGACAAACAATACAATTGACACATATTGTGTGTGTCTTCGCGGCAGTGAATCGGTCGCTGTCTCAGCATTATGCCGAGGTGTCAGACAGACACGTACATCGCTGGTTTTCAGACAGCACCGTACGTGACCCACGGAACGCAACACAACATAAGACACATAATAAACACATAATTATTGTATACACACAATAAATAAATAATTAATGTAATAAATATGGCCTACGGCATACGGCCTGATGCTTGATGGTAAGTAGCCATAGCCACCGTAGCCTGTGGACGCTCGCGACTCCGGAAGATTTTTTTTATACAAACACGCAACGGTGGCAAACAAGCTTACGGCCTGCCTGATGTTAAGCAGTTACCGTAGCCTATGGACACTTGTGACTCCAGAAGAATCAGAAGCGCGTTGCCGACCCTTTATTCACTTCAGGGGGGCGTCCACAAATTATGTAACGCAAATTGAAGGGAGGGGGGGGGGGTCCGGCCAAGCGTTACGGTCCTGTTACGTTGTGGGAGGGGGGTGTCAAGGTTTGCGTTACGTCACGCACGATTTTTTATAATAGTATACTTAAAAAAAAATAGTTTTTCACATCCCTAGTTTGCGGTTTCATTTCATCATCATTTCATTCACTCAAAATCAACTTCTGCAAATAAAGTCTCCGTCAGGCGAGTTATCACGCGGCGTCAGGGAGAGCTATTGTGCCAGGTCGGTGGAGTGGGTGGCAGAAGAAGAGAGATAGCCACAGAAGATGTGATTGCCGCCGAAGCCGATACCAATTGTGAGAGCGATTCTGATTCCGATTTACCTTTAATAGAATGTATTAAGAAATGGAACCGAAACCCGTTCATAGATGATTAAATTTCTTGATTCCTTGAAACCACACTAATGTTTCATAAAAAAAATGCAGATTTATGATTAAAAAGTATCTAAAATACCACTTATACTTCTTTTCTGAATATTACCCTGAAGACTTGTTACGTAACGGAATTGAAGGGGGGGGGGGGTCCCAGCTAAGCGTGACGGTCCTGTTACATGAGTGGAGGGGGGGGATTAAACATTTAAGAATTTTGCGTTACGTAATTTGTGGACGCCCCCTTGAGGATTCGCTGTGTTGGCAGATAGAGACATGCAGGTCCCTCACTCCCAACACAGCTCAACCTAGGGAGCTCTGGCGACCTTACTCACCACCAGGAACACAACACCACATACTTCATAGCATGCAATAATATAGCGACACAACAAAGCAGTGGTGCTATTATGGCTGCGGTCTTCTGTAAGGTGGAGGTACTTCCCCAGTTGGTCCCCAATTGGTGGTTGGTACCCAATCACGCATTACCAACCCTTTATAGACTGAAAGATTAGTTGTGTTGACAACTAGAGGCAAAGGCCCCTCACTCTTAACACAGTGCATCCTCTGCAGCTCTGGCAACCTTACGCACTACCAGGAACAAGTTACCGCATACCTAACTGTTAACACTGAAGCGATAGCTATAAGGGGAGTAGCAACTCCAGATGACAATTTTTGAAAGGCTACGTAAGGATTTTCGCTGGACACATAGTCAAGGGCAAATACTAGTAAATAAATAAATACAGGTACTAAATTCCATAGAAAACATCACTCAGGGAGATATATTCATGTTCATCACACAAATAAATGCCCTTATCGGCTTTAATATATGAAAAGCATTTGGGAATAATGAATTTTTCGGTCGGCTGGCTTGACGAAGGTTGTCAGGCCGATCAACCGATCATGCAACATTAAATAAAAGGATCGATGGAAATACTGATAAATATCACTTGTCTATGCTTCGATAGTCCGAAAAGATCGGCCGAAGGATAACGCTGGGGGTCTCCAGATATTGAAAAACAGAGAGCCCATCGAAAGTTAAGGGGGATGCACTGCAAAATAATTACTGTACGAATAAGAAAACAAAACGAATACATTTTCGGCTCAGTCAAGGAAAACGCGAAATTCGTGATCTTGAAAACATTGCGATACGTACTGAAGAGTTTTGTGCAATTTAGATTATGTGTGCGTGTGCTTAGCTTAATTGGCATGGTTTAAGATTGTTGGTAATGCTCCGTCTATCTTGTTTCTCAGTCTGAGATTTTCGGATATAAGTATCTCGACTGAGTATTTTGTTGTTTAATAAAAGCCAATACAAAATTTCTGCGTGTCATGCCCGGGGCGATCGATGCCACAATACGTAGTGGAGCCTTACCGTTATGTCGCCTAATTGATGTCTTTAAAATTAGTTTTTACGATTGTATGTATGTTAGTGTTTAAGGTATTTGTTATATGAACCTGTTTGTCTGAATTAAATTAATTATTTATTATATGAATAAGGCTAAATAAAGTGTTCATCACACTAACCTATTTCGCCAATGAATTATTGACAAGCTGTTTTCTACGCAATTTTGCTGGCGCAGGGGCGAATGTATGGAAAACTCGGTGACTGAGTTACGGTCAGACTCACAATGAGCAGGGAACGGTGTTCTGTCAATCATCTTCTATTAAGGAATGGAATTTATTTAATCTTTAAACCACATATAAAATCTGGGGGCTTCGTCGTTTTTTTGAACCCTCATAACTTGTGTTTGGATTATACCAGATAAATAAAATCTCACCAAAAACATTACATATAAAGTGACTGCCAAGACTCCATAGCTCATACAGCTTTCAGCGTTAAAAATATATCAGATCATAAGCAGCGCCAAGCTTCCTACTCTGTGGAGGATGCTGGCGGCATTTCCTCGCTGAATTGCAATGCTGATGCGTTGCGCGAGGAAGACGCCAGCTCTTCGGTCGCCAGTTACTTCAACCAGACGTTTCGTGATTTCCGCAAATAACTTATGCAA
Organism: Epinotia brunnichana; assembly: GCA_963854355.1. Lineage (NCBI taxonomy): Eukaryota > Metazoa > Arthropoda > Insecta > Lepidoptera > Tortricidae > Epinotia > Epinotia brunnichana. Next base: position 12,516,702 of record OY977957.1, read on the forward strand.
ATTTGAAGTTCTGAAGAACCCGCATCAAAATATGTATATTCATATTTTTAATTATACTAGTAGGTATCTACATATTTAGTTGGGAAACTTCGCATATTGGGATTAAGACGTGATCAGAAATTGTTCCAAACTTGATAAATTCATTATGCATGCTATCGCTAGCACCTCGTAAATTTAATCTAGAGATTCCGAATCAGAAAACCAGAACACGTAAACTTGTGCATGTGAGATAATCCCGGAACAGTGGAGAAACTACAGCATGAAATACGGAAACTACAAGCGGAGGACACAGATTTATGCAGTAAGAATACGTTTGACAATGATCTGATGATCTTTTTTAGGAAATACTCGGGAAACTTATTTATGATATTTAAAAGTTTTTAAATATAAGAGATTCATTTATTTATTTATGTGTATAAGAGATACACAAGATAAATAAATAATCGCAGATTGTCAATACAAATTGGTACGTCACCGGTCTGTGATGTATGTACCAATTTTACTTCACCGCAACAGAGCGTTTATGACGTATTGTAGGTATACCTATGCTTCGCATTTCAACATGTGTTTTATGCTAATTCTGCCACGTCAGCTCAGCGCGCAAGGTAAAGACACTCTGATGTTTAAAAATGAGAAATGCAACTGTCTGATCGACCCTAATTCAATTGATCAACTTTTACCCAAAATTTAAGGTGTAAACTTTTAGTTATGGCTTCGCTACTTAACAACTAAGATCGTGTAAATCGAGCAATAATTATAATTTAGCACAGTTGACGAGAACGAGCAATAACAGTTCGAAAAACAGAACAAAACGATACATTTTTTTTTTGTATGTATAAACGTAAAAGTGACTGACTGACTGACTGACTCCACCATTCACTTACTTAAATAAACGCCCAGCCCAAACCGTTGAACCTAGAAAGCTGAGGTTTTCGCAATAGGTGGTTTATACAACTTTAATAGACGTTAGACTGAATGGGACTGAATTAAAAAATGTCAACAGTTTTAAGTATCTCGGACATATACTGACAGACAAACTTAAAGACGACGACGATCTCGAGAGGCAACGACGGGCCATTGCTATAAATAAATAAATAAATAAATATTTGCGGACATTCTTACACAAATCGACCTAGTCCCAAACTAAGCAAAGCTTGTACTATGGGTACTAGAGGAAGATAAACATACGTATATAGAGAAATAAATACTTAAATACATAGAAAACATCCATGACTCAAGAACAAATATTCGTGCTTATCACACAAATAAATGACCTTACCGGGATTCGAACCCAGGACCTCTTGCTTCGTAGGCAGGGTCACTACCAACTAGGCTAAAGCGGTCGGTCAGTGGTCGGCGGTCGTATGCGAAGCAACATGTTGGCACGTCGGTTCGCTCACTGCTCTGACCAAGTGAAAATGACTCTGTTTGGGGCCTATTGCCAGGCGTTCTACACTAGTCACTTGTGGTACCATTACACGAAGCGGTCGTTCAGCAGACTCAGAGTACAGTACAACAACGCGTTTCGTGTGATGTTACGGCTGCCGTGGCGGTGTAGCGCGTCTGGTATGTTCGCCGCGAACAGAGTGGACGACTTCTACGCTAACTATTATGCGTAAGAGGCACTGGTCCTTTGTCAGGAGAGTGAGCGAATCGACAAACAGTATTGTTAAGATAGTGTGCACGACATGCTACCTAACGAGTAAGATGTCAACGACACTTTTTCTGTAATTGGAAATTAATTTAATTTTTTTTAACTAATTTTATTTTAATTGCATCCTAATTGTATATTTTTAATTTTTAATGTAACCAATGTAATTTTATGGGTTAATACCTAAATAAATAACTAATTTATTTATTATTATTAATACCCACTAAGAAGGAGTTTTTGAAAATTCCACCCTCAAGGGGGTAAACAGAGGCTCAAAAATTTGTATGGGGTTGGAGTAAAATTTTAAGTGAGAGACTTGAAACTTTGTGTATGGACTTCTTATACAAGAAAAGTAATTTTAGGGTTTTAGAAAAACCCACCCCTAAGCGGGTTAAATTAAATAGGGGTGCAAAGTTTGTATGGGGTAAATAATTAGAATTATTAGACGAAATTTGGTATAGAGATAGTTTGAGTCCTGGGGAAGGCCATAGGATAGATTTCATCCCGAAAATCATCCCCTAAGACTTTAAACTTTCGCGCGTTTTCAATAGGGATGATGGTTTCAATTTATCGGCGACTTGGGGACCAGTGATTCAGAAACTGAAATCTCGTATATCTTCGGATCTGTGCGCGGATACTGTAAGTGTTGTGTGCCGTGCCCTAGACAATTAACATTAGAATGGATGGGTAGTGGACTTATTTCGGGTGTACCCTCCATGTTTTTATCGACTTTTGGAGGGTAGTGAAATATTGTAAACCCATATCTCTGTTGACAACTTGCTGGGACGACAGTTATCTGCGACCATGACCGGTGCAACCCGTGTCGAAACGTCAGAAATAAAGGTAAATAAATATCGCGTTATACCCGGATTAAACAGTATTTAAATATGTCATCCCCTAAGGTACTGAAATGGGGGTGAAAATTTGGATGGAACCCATTTAGGTAGATGAAATTTGGTATAGAGATAGTTTGAGTCCCAGGGATCCCCTAAGGGGGTGAAAGTTTGTATGGAGCTACGATATAAACGAGTTTCACGCTGACGGAGTCACGGGCAGAAGCTAGTAATGAATAATTGTGTTACATTGAAACACATCCTCTGTTTACTGTGAGCTGACAACAACACTTCCAAGCAGGAATTATTTCACGAATTTGTATCCAAGAGTCTAGAGATAGATACATCTTCTGTGCCACAGAGAGATCTCATACAATATTATCAAGCAACGTATACGGGCTCTGTAAAATGTTAACTGCTGTATTTAATCTAGTTTTTAACCGACTTTAAAAAGGAGGAGGTTCTGAATTCGTCGGAATATTTTTATGCATGTTCCCCGATAACTCGGAAACGTGTGGTATGAAACCTGAGCCAATAATACGAGAATTGATTTGGACCATAGTTGGGTGACCTGGACTATAGTTGTGTAGTTTTACGGTAGGTATGTAAAATGTTATACCACGACGGTATCAAACAAGCATACGGTCTGCCTAATGGTAAGCCGACACCGTATCCTATGGACGCTTGCGATTCCAGAAGAATTGCAAGCGCGTTGCCAACCCCATATAAATTTGAGGATTCGTTTTGTTGATAGCTAGATACAAACATGGGTCACTCTCAACACAACATATACTCGGGACGGGAGTTCTGCTCTGTTTAATCTGTCGTCCTGATATTAAATATGTGTTGGACCGGGTACCAAATAAAACTAAGTAGATAACGAACCTGTTATATTAATTTGAAGAGTAAAGTACCTAAATTTAGCACTAAGCTTAAAATCCTTAACTAAAATCTATAACTAAATGTGTTGAGCGCCAAGAGGGTTTTGAATCAATGTTTGGGATCCCTGCTTATCCGTAGCGCCGGCTAGCGCGATTATTATAAAAAATCCAGTTCAGCTATGACTATACCTCGAAGGGCATGTCCAAAAGCTAAAACAAAGGAGTAAGCTTAGATACGGCTGTCGATACATAACTACTGTCTGATTACAATCTTTTATCTTTAATACTAAAACTTACCCCTTCGCTGGTTATGCCACACACAATTTATACAAAACGAATGTCCGTAATCACTTGATCACCAATGTAATTTCGTTTGTCCTTCGGCAAGCATGTTGTTGTCACAATTTATAACATGACAGGTACATTATTATTTCCACAACTGAACGTACTGTTTGTCTCAAAGACATGATAGTCCAGGCAATGAACTGACAACTTGTATGGAAAAAATTTCAAATTTGGAAATAATTTATAATAGCAGATTTTTTCTTTGTATTGGATATATTATCAATTAAATAGTTACCTAGCAACAAAATCCAACAAAATTTCAGACATCAAAAAAATGATAACTTAACTAGCTTCAGAAAACTCAGTAAAATATTAATAAATGGTTTTATCTTTATTTTGGTTCATTTACATTTGCTCTATAATATTCAAGATAAACAATTAAAAAAAAACAATTCATCCTTTATTTAAATCTATATAAATACTTCCAGATGGAAAGTTTGTTGGATTCTTGAAAGAAGCATTTTAGAATAATGTTTTAAAATGAAATAAAGAAAAAAACCGCTATTATAAATTAATGTTTTTCATAACCGTATTTTGCCTGGAGTATGAGCTGGAATGACTCGGCGAACATATGTCGTAAACCAGAATCCTTTTAAAATATAGAAAAAGTAAATCCCTGCCGGGATTCGAAATCTCGCACCCCGGATCGTTGTCGATCGATCGAGGCCGATGTCCATACCGCGGAGCCACCTGTACATGAGCAGAGCGCGCGAATTAGCCATACAACCCCACAAGTACCTACGTCACTATACAGACTCAAGACGCGATAACGCGGGTGACCAGTACTTTTAGCGTGGGATTGACGTGAGTTGCGTTTACTACAGGCGCTAGCGCCTATCGTCAAGATTTAGTATGAAAAGTCTATACACCGCCCCTGGTGGTCACTCATAGAACTAAAAATCCAAACTGTAACGTGAGGCACTTATACATTACTTAATTCGCCATCGACTTCACGTTCGTTCACGATTTTCCAATATTCAACCTTATATCACTAGCATTTATCGTTTTAATTTAAATGTTTGTCGGTTATGACATTACAGAATACGCGCATCGCGACGTCGACAGTGTCCACTGTCGATACAATATGGCGGCGCGGGGGCCATTTATTTGCATTTTTAAATACAAAATACGCGACAATCCGAATTTTGCGGATATATGTTGTCAATTCAAAACCCTTATTTTTATAAGTTCTTTAATTTGAGATAAATTTCGATCGGATCTACGGTAACTCTTGGCGGAATAATACGATATCACGGGCCACTTTTGCAAGTGAAATAGTAAACTACAGTCGCTACGGTATTCTTCGATACGAAATGTCAAATTTGGGTCTCACACTACCGATTGGTAGTACGAATCGAACGTTACATTACGCATCGAAAACTAAACGCTAGAGCCTAACGTTTTGCAGTTGGTTTCGTAGGACAACGGCATTGTGAGTTACAAGTTTGACGGGTCGAATCGAAGAATACCGTAGCGAGATCGAAATCTATTCGAAGCGCGTTTATTCGATCTCGTATTAGTTACGTAACGTTAGGTTACGATTGTTATCTCACAATAAGGGTACTGTGGGTCGATCACGTAACTTTTCTTACGCGCGTCTGTAAGGTCTAAATGTCAATTTTATATGGAAAAATGACAGTTAGATTGTGATTTTACTGTCAGACGCGCGTACAATGCGTTACGTGATTGACCTACTGTGCGCTCGATTCTAAACGCTACTGCTTAGGATCAGTGTATTAAAATGCCCTGAACTAATCGAGCCGCTGTCGAACATACTGAGGCATGCCCATGACACTGCAGTAGGTAATTGGCACGTAGAACCAATGGCCGTCGGGGCGGAAAGTTTCTCGAGTGGCAACCACGTACCGGAAGGCGCGGCGTGGGTAGGCAGGGTGGACTGATGACCTGGTAAAGGTCGCGGGAGTCCGCTGGATGCGGGTGGCGCAGGACCGGCCATTGTGGAACTCTTTGGGGGAGGCCTATGTCCAGCAGTGGACGTCTTTCGGCTGATATGATGATGATGATGATGAGGTAATTGGCAATTTTGCAGTTTGTAGGCAAGTTTTCAGCACATCATGACATTCATGACTGAAAAAATTACACTATTCTCATCAACGCGTATGGCAAGTTTCCCCTTGTACATACAATTATATACATAACGAAAAAAAGCTGAAATCACATCACAGCATCCCGCACCAAGCGTTGGTAAAATGAATATAATTACCGTTTTAGTTTTAGGTACCTAACTAATAAATGTTGACAATTGCAGTACCTACACATTTAAGGATGATTCACGCTAAAACGGGCCGTCTCCGGTCCGGGCCGTTTTCTAAGAAAAACGCGGCGTTTTTGCGCGGCTGACGTCATACCCAAGCCCGGCCGGGCCACGGCCGAGGCTCGGAAGCGGCTCGGTGTCGGCACGGCCCGGTCGCTCAACTGTAACACCACCGTTTGACGGCCGTTCTACCGCCAACCGAGGCTCGGAAGCAGCTCGGTCCCAGCCCGGCCCGGAAACGGCCCGGTTAACTATAACAACGCTCCAATGCCCGTAGCCCGGTCTCAGCTCGGGCCCGGCACGGACAAATACATCAAAAATACAAAGGCTGTTAGCTGTCATATATGAATATGTGAAATATGGTAGTCCATCTAACCTTGCATTTAGTCGGTTTACATTATGTGATGTTGACCTCATAAAAAATAGTTTAGCACATGTAAAGGTTTATTACAACGATACACTGACCGAATTTTAAGGGCTATTGTACATTGTTAGATATTTTTGTATGAGGCATCTTATGAAGAGAAAGCATAACGTCTGATTGTTCTAATAGGTAATTAAAATAGATATATTTACATTGTATTTAACAAAAACCAGTCAGATTAGGACTGATCCATGATATTATTTAATTATGAGTGACTAGTTTCCGTTTAACTTCGTCCGCGTGAAACTCGTTTATAACGTTATAAAGCTCCATACTAACATTCGCCCCGTTTTCTCCCCCTATAAAAATAACATATGTCCTTCAAAAGGATTCAATCGGTTCAGAGATTTAAGCGTGAAAACGTAACACACAGACAGATATATTGCCAGAGCTTTCGCATGTATAATATAAGTTAGGATTTAGGCTGGGCACAAACGTTCGGTATCCGCGTATGATTTCTGCATGGTAGGAAACCGTACGTGGAACCCGAACGTTTGCGCTCAGCCTTAGAACTTAATTTGTTGTTCCGTTATCAAACTGAATATCCAGAAGCAGCTTCTGGTTGTCTAACTGGTTATACTAAATACAATAATAAATAAAACAGGACAAAGTATAATTTTATTTTTATTTTTGCAAATCTTGGAAAACCACAATATCTGACAGATTTGACATGGTATGTGTAACACACGACTATTAGTTTTTTTTAATGCTTAGCTCATTTACAAAAACGCGTTCTTATTATTAGGTAAATTACAGTTTTCGTACTGATATCGCCTTGATTTACTCGTGCCTAAGATTAGTCAGATGTAAGGAATGTGCGGATAGATTTCCATCTTCCTAGAATGAGCAGATTTTTTAAACGCCATTCATCACTGGCAAAAAAAAGACACCTTAAATGCAGATAAGTATATATTTCCCCTAGTAAATTATACACTTATCTGCATTTATATCAAACTCGTACCGTGCGCAAAAAAGCTGCCATATCGCTATTCCGGCCTTAAGATCAAACATCCACGTAGATAAATTTGTAATGTGCGTCAACCTAGGTCAATTAAACTATGGAAAATGATTTTTTTGTGATTAAAGTATACAGAACCACTATTTGCTGGTGCTTCGATACAAAAATGCTTGCCATCTAATGCTCCAATGCAATTTGGGAAACGCCACAGCTTTTCAAATTCATCTGCAATTTTCCTCCACGTCTCTTCATTTGGCTGTGGCCACCACCTCTTTCATTTAACAAAATATTGCTCGACAAGTTTAGTTAACAATTTTACAAACGGTAGAATGACCAATTCGAAAATTGAGCCAGAGTGTTTTGAATGAATCCCCTGTAGTCAGGAATCTGCAAATAAATTTTACCTTAATTTATAATTTACAAATGGATTTTAATTTATAATTATTAGCATTACCTATAGATATGATTGGGTAGCATTATTTATTTAATTTGTTTTTCTTCTCAAGCGTCAACTCCGAGCAATTGACTGTTGTTACCTACAGTTACCAAACACTTATAAATACATATTATTTAGACATTCAAGTAACAATAACGCACACATTTATGTTTACACAAAATATAGACGCATTGCTGCACAGCATAAAATATAGGATCTGCCTACCTGATTGTACACAAACACAGACACCGTAGCGTATGGATACTTGCGACTTCACTAGTACCTATAACAAGCATGTTCTCAACCCTTCATTCAGACCTCTGATTACGCGTAGTTTCTACGAATCACGGCGTCAAGATATATTTGTGGGTGAACGTTGAGGAAGTTGAGCTTAAAACAAGTTACTGAATAGCGGGGCTGGAGAAAAATGCAGGTAATACACAACTCACCCACACTCTCATAGCGCATAACTACTTAGATTTTATTGAATTTGCATTTTGCTTACCTTAAACAAAGAGCTAGTCGATGTTCGGAGGATATCGGTTTCTGGAACCTAGTAATTTTCTTTTCCAAACAGTGTTTAACTTTTTCATGGATAGAATCTTGTGTCACGTGAAAATAATCATAAAATTTGTCATCATAGGTCCAAAGATCTTTACACAACATTTTGAACTCTCCTCTTGCTTCACGGGAACGCCAAAGTCGATGCACGCCAAATTGTTTTGAAGAACATAGTATCTTCTTCTTCGACATTTTATTTAGCTTTGTTTATCGTATTTTATCGTATAAATGAGAGAACTTATGCAAGTATGTTGCAGTGCTGGAATAAATTACAATGACAATGACTCAGTGACAATGACAGACTTTCTTTGACATTAGAACGACGGAAACGGCCCGGTCGCTGCCCGCTGTGATTGACACGCAATGCTCGGAATCGGCCCGGACGTGGCACGGCGACCGAGCCTCGGTGTCGGCCCGGCCCCGGCCCGGTGCGAGCTCGGTGACATAACGTTTGCACAATGTCCCGGCCCGGTGTCGGCTCGGCGTCGGCCCGGAAACGGCCCGGAAACGGCCCGGTGGTGAAAGGTGTATCAAAATAAGCTCGGTGACGGCTCGGTAAGTTTACGGCCCGGGCCGGAACCAGCCCGGTCTAGCGTGAATCATCCTTTACAGGGTGTCCCGTAAACCGAGGGTAATCCGTGGTCAGCTAATAGGGCGGCTAAATAGCTCTCAGAATATTTTATTTTAGGTTTTGTAAAAATGCCTTAGTTTTCGAGATATTGACATTTTTGTATTTCGAACAAACGATTCGAATTAACAGGGCATTTTCTGAAAAGATGTCGTCGTATCATGGAATTGCATATGTAGTAGTATTGTATGTTTACAGGCATTCTATATTAGATTTTTCTATTTTCTCGTACTATCAGCATAAAAAGAGGTTTGCTATATATTGAAGAAGTAGATACCAAAATAATGTCAGTATCAAATTGTGAATATTATTTACGTCAATTTACGTTGTGCATATATTTTTACGTCTGATTTTATTGTATTCTCACAATTATCAGAATAATTTTGTGTCAGCCCGTACGACTAAGTGTAAGTTATTTATTTTTAATATGGCAGTAATTTTGGTCCGATTGAGACTCAAAGAAAGCAAATTATTTTTAACTATTATAAATATTTTGAACTTGAACTGAAGAAAAATTTAAACTTCCCTTACACGGCTGCCCAGTTAGTTGAAAAAGCTACAGGTGTTTGTCTCTCTACTGTTTATAACATTGTGTCTGCGAGCAATAATGAGAAATTCGCATCAACAAAGAAATTCACCTCCCCGAGAAATAAAAAGTTACGTACTTGTCCGTCATCAGCAGTAGACGATTTTGATCAGCAAGTCATCCGGAGAACTATATACAATTTTCATCTGTCCCATAAGCAATTTCCAACCTTAAAGGCACTCCACTCTGTGTTAAAATCCGATATAGATTACAAAGGCATTTCCACCTTACGAAAACAAATACAAAAATTAGGATTTAAATGGAAAAATACTGAGGACAACCGAAAAATATTAATGGAAAGACACAACATACGACTGCTAAGAATAAATTACCTTAATTACTATTACTGCTGAGGAAAATATTTGTCGCCATGTCGAAAGTGAAGAAAATAAATATCGATGTCAGGAAGGGGAAATGGATCGAATTTCTAACAATCTTATTATCAATACTTGTGACAGCTCAGATGAAGAACACGATAGCGACTAAAAGCAAAAAAAACAGAGGACTACTACTTATTCCATTTCTTAAGGTTATTTTATTAAATTAAGAGAAAATTATTCTCCTTTTGTTGCAAACGGTACAACCACTACAAATGCAATTCCATGTTCTCGATAATTCATTTACACCTACTTGCATTTTGTGCCGTTCACTAACACGGATATTCAAAGCTTAGTAATTAAGATCCGTATTACTTCGTAATAATAAAACGCAAATACCAAATATGAATTATCATGACCTAAATCCCATTTTCAGTTGCAACAGTGCATTATTATCGGAATTTATTCTACAATGATGTCTGTTCTATCATAAATGTATTCGCTAGCGAATTATTCAAATAGCATAACATCGACATAAACCTTCGACATGCAATACCTACCTGAGGCTCTAGTATAAGTTTTATCCATACAATACGTTCTCGAACGCGTTTGCGTTTAGTTTCAATTTGTATGGCAACGGGAACAGCGCCTCCGGTGGTAACTATTAGGAACTACGCGTTGCCATACAAATTGAGACTAAACGCAAACGCGTTCGAAAACGTATTGTGTGGATAAAACTTATACTAGAGCCTCTGCTACGCTCATCGCATGATCGGGGGTCTTATTCTAAGATCTTTACAAATGCAGTGATATTTTATCTCTTAGTTACTTTTATTGAACGAGCGATCGAAACGAACGAAGTACTGGTTAGGTTACTAAGGTAGTCTGGATGAGATCGCTCTCTAGCTATAAGACCGCCTGTTGTTTGCATCAAGTTACTTGTGTTTATTATGTTCTGTATAGTTTTCTTTTATTAAGGTGACATAAAGAGTATTGTATTGTATTACATGTAGTATGTGTAAAAAAGATATGATAGCTTTCACCATTTCATGCATCTAGAAAGTAATTAGATTAGATTAGATTATTTATTTTATGATAAAAAATGACATTACATGTCAAAAAATAAGAATTTTTATCACGATCGATTTAATTGGAAGTTTCAAATGGCCGTTATTACGAAACCACGGTAGTTTTTAGGGTTCCGTACTCAAAGAGTAAAACGGGACCCTATTACTAAGACTTCCCTGTCCGTCCGTCCGTCTGTCTGTCACCAGGCTGTATCTCAAGAACCGTAATAGCTAGAGAGTTGAAATTTTCACAGATTATGTATTTCTGCTGCCGCTATAACAACAAATACTAAAAACAAAATAAAATATTTTTTTAAGGCGAGCTCCCATACAACAAACGTGATTTTTTTGCCGTTTTTATAGATAATGGTACGGAACCCTTCGTGCGCGAGTCCAACTCGCACTTGGCCGGTTTTTTAGAATAACCCTCTTCGGCAACAATTTATCATTGATGTTTTCATATTGCTTTCATTCGTCGATCCCGCGTTGTATAGAATAAAAAAAACGTAGTTTAATAGGAATATCATGGACGTTACGACCTTTTGAGTTAACACGGAGCGGCCGTGAGCTTGGGCATTGCATATTTCCAATATTATGTAAAATGTTATTCATGCAAGTTCATTGACCGCGGAATGGTTCTGTGGCAATCGTAGTTGCATGTCTTTGCGATTACATATTACCTTCGTTATTCTATAACGTACTCGTACACAAATATCTAACGCTTAAGTTTAGGTATTTTAATTTATCAACTTTTTTCACTTTAGTTTTTTTAACTTCGATGCAAACGAAGGATGTCATAAGTTTACATGTGTAAGTTCTATATGTTTGTCTGTCTGTGGCATCGTAGAGCAACAAAGCCACATACATAGGTACAAACAATTCCAACTTATTTACCTCTTGAGTAGATATATTATATAGCCCTGCCCAAAAATAGTCTTAAATAGTGATCTATAGTGTTTGGACAGGATGGCAATATTATCTGATTATGAGCGCTTTTCGGATCCACGAAAGGTTAGACATTAAATTTTCTTTGTTTGAACATAGGGTTACATTTAGTACCATCCTCTTTCGGTTCTGTGAGCTATTTTTTATTCGAATTTGAAACAACTGAGTTGACTCATAAATTCAATATAATTATTGAACCCCTCAGGTTAATCACGTAACGTTTCCAACGCGCGTTAGGATAGGACAGTTTAACTGTCATTTTCCGTATAAAATTTGACAGATCTACCTAACGTACGTACAGTTACGGACTTTAATTGTTGAGCCATTTAGGTGTCAACTAATTTTGTTTTCATAGTAAGCTTTGAAAGGTCCAGTATAAAGTGAGCTCTAAGTGGGTCAAAAATTAAAATTCGTGACTGTACAATGAGTTACGTGATCGACCTGCAGCTAACAAAATTTCACGAGAATCGGTACAGAAATGCGGCCTGAAGAGAATAGCCAGACAGCCGGACATACGAAAGAATGTATGTCTAAGCTGAAACAGAAAACATCGTTGGTTTCGCTCCATAAATTGTTGGCCAAGCAATCGGTCCTGTCACTTCCATAAACGTCCCCAAACTGGCGTTGCCCAGCAATTAATCAAGACGGACCCGTTAAGCTTCACATGTCATCGTTATCGGCCCGCACTCTGATCAGTTCTAATCCTGGGCAGGTATTCATAAAGCTTATCGCCGACCGTATGAGCCTATTGGCGAGAAAACCGACCGCAAATCATAACGTCCTGAAAATTAAATTAAAACTGGTGGACGGAATTGCTGTATTTTTAACCAACTTCAAAAAAGGAGGAGGTTTATATGTTCCACTGTATTATGTTTTTTTTATTTTATTTTTTATATATATGTTTGCCGATCTCTCCGTCAATTGTGGACCGATTTCCAAAATTATTTTTTTATATCGTATTACCCTCGGAAATCGCAATTTTGGTTAAGTGGAACCACGTGGAACTGATGACGAAGACCACATAATATGACTTATGGAACTCCTCAAAGATGTAATGTATGTTCGCCAATTTAACAAACAAAACAAACAAACAAATGACTTTATTTACCAAAGGTGAAATTACAAGAATGAGTTTATGTGTGTGTCAGAGTGTGCGGGTGTGAATGGGTGAGTAATTGAGTATGCGTGTGTGGTGTGTGTCCAGCTATTGCACAGTTCTTAGAATATCTTCTGTTTCCCTGTACGATAGAGTGAGCAACCAATTTTTCAATTTGGTGTGGAGCTGTTTCACTGTCAATTCTCCGTCAATTGTGGACCGATTTCCAAAATTATTTTTTATTCGAATGATAATACTCCTGAGGTGGTCCCATTGTCACCAAGTCAGGTTCTGATGATGGGGTCCCAGGAAAATTGAGGGCAACGGGCTTCGCGTGTAGTGATTTCACTATTTTCTATTATAACTCGTGTATTTACCCCCGGAAATCGTAATTTTCGTGAAGTGGACCTGATGATGAAGACCACAGATGACTTATGAAACTCCTCAAATTTGTAAAGTACGTCAAAGATTCTGACATGATTCCGTTGAAGTAGCAACTAATGAAGTGGTAATACTGAGTTCCTTGAGGAATCGACGGAACTCCTCAAATGTTATCAGCCCACATATAGCGACTTGGATTTTTTCTGTACTAATTAACGCATTTGCTCTCGAAAAGGAAATGTGGAAATTTTAATGTACCATGTGGCTCGGCGAAGTACTGAATTGAAGTCGGTTTAAACTTTGTTTTGAAAGTAAATTATTTACACTACGACGGTGGCTAACAATCATACAGTCTGCCTAATGGTAACCAGAATAATCACATCAATCGATCTTTCGTTGTTTTGGGGATCCGTTCCCCAAATAGCTAGAGATAGCTAGAGCTGGGATAGCTAGAGATGAACGCGGGTCCCTTATTCTCAACTTAATCTTCTCATCCTCGGGTGCTCTGACGAACTTACCCACCACCAGGAGCACACCCACACACACACACCTACAAAGCAAGTAGTGCAGGGCTGCGGTCTTCTAGAAAGAAAGAAAGAAAATAAGTTTATTTCGCTGCTACAAAATTACACAATTACATATACATTTAGACACTTCGTGAAATGTGAAAAAGGAGTCCACTCAGCACAATGCAGCAATGTCGAGCCACAGACGATGACTCGACACTGATGTTATGTGGATCCTTGAGTTGCACTTCACAGGACTGCACTTCCATAGTTACACGATACAGAAAAAACCAGGACATATTAAAATTATCTTAAATATAAGAATGTTCGCATTACATTTTATTTATTGTTTTTTTTTATAGCCTTATGTGTCCCACTGCTGGGCAAAAGCCTCCCTCTTTTCCTTCCACGTATCCCTATCTTGGGCAGTCTCCCACTAGTCTTGGTCAAATAACTCAAGCTCGTCTCGCCATCTCCGACGAGGTCTACCGCGACGCCGTGTTCGGTTCTGTGGGACCCACTTGGTGGTGATTTTAGCCCACAAGTCTTCCGGCAAGCGGGAGATGTGCCCGGCCCAGTCCCACTTAAGTTTGGCGGCTGCGTGAGCTGCGTCAGCTACTTGCGTTTTGGAACGCAGTATTGTATTCCTAATGCGATCTGTTAATTTCACGCCCAAAATACTGCGTTCCATTTATTGATTTAAACTTTTAAAATGAGCTTGAAGCAACCAGTAGTTACATATCTAAGCCAGGACACGAAAATGCTAAGACGAATTAATCTGACGTTCAAATAGAAAGTTTTTAAGGCACTTTTTGAAAATGGCAATGGAGCAATGGAGATTCTGTAATAGGAGGGATATTGTTCCAGCATTTCGTGGCAGAATAGCTAAAATTACCATGAAAAGCTGCACTTTCGTGTCGAGGACAGATAAGACGGACAATCCGCCTGGCGCTGGGATTCATGAACTGAAGCTTCTGGAGATACGAAGGATCTTTGGTAAGCTACCAGGTACTTCCTCAGTTGGGCTGTTCCAAATATGATCAGATTAAGTTTTGCATTGTTTAGTAATAATAAATAAATGATAATATTGAGCGAGATGACATTCCGCTGTGCCCCTGCGAGGTGAAATACAGGAACTTCGTTATTTCGCGGTATCCACTCCGATTACGCATATATTGCGATTCTTAAGAGGATTGTGAACCTGTAATTTTTCATACAAAAAGCGATAACGTTTTTCACCCCGTAAACATTGTTCGATTTTTATAATTTTTAGACAAGTTGTAGATACAATGAAAAACTAGGTCTGTACGTTTTGATTTTTAAGGAATATAGCTTGCGGTAAAAGTTATTAGCATCTAAAAATCGATATTTTTGACTTAAAAACTTTGTCTATCGTTTTATTTTTTTTTAATTAATCTTAACTGATTTACTGAAAAAGGAAAACCTACTGACGTAGATTGAAGTGTATTGAATCCAATAATACCAAAATTATTTCATTTCATAAAGGTTTAGGGGGGTAAAAACGTTATCACCCGAAACAATATTTCAACAAGGAAATAAGGAAATGTAGGCAAATGCCTCCAGGGCTTGCTACTCTCTCTATCGCACGATACGGGTGAGGCACAGAGCGGTGTGAAACAGATAGAATTTTTCAAAATACCTACTCGCGCCGCGTATCGGCACTTCACAATCCTCTTAAGGTCAAGCTATACCAGGCACGAGTGACCAGTAGGTCAATCACGTAACGCATTGTACGCGCGTCTGACAGTAAAATCACAATCTAACTGTCATTTTTCCATATAAAATTGACATTTAAACCTTACAGACGCGCGTAAGAAAAGTTACGTGATCGACCCACTGGTGAGACAAGGTAAGTTGTGAATCGCAAAGACTTCAACAATTTCCCCAATCAGTTTTACAACGTAACACAAGCCCTTAGCTTCAATTATCATACGACGTTCTTCGTGTAAATCAGGCTTTAGCATTTTGTCATCATTGGGGCTTAGTTAAGTCGAGGCATTAGCATTTCACTTGTTTTCTTTTGACAGTAGGTTTGACCCTCTTTAAACGTTTAGTCTAGATTAGATCGGGTGGAATTAGAAAATCTAAAGCGTTTTCTGAAAATCCTATTTATCTTGGGGTGACAATTTATTACCCACTTAATATTGTCTGGTGTTAAGGGAAACATTAGTCTATCAATACTTAAGTAATATTAATATAAAGAGGAATTATGTCAGATTGTAGCTTTGGAAGTTTTTAAATTTGTATATACGGGGTAATCTTCGGAACCATTTACCCGATTTAAAAAAATATTTTACATGTGTGTATAATCGATTTTTAGGATTATGAATATGAATATGAAATATGTTATTACTAATATTAATAGATTAAAGGCTATATTTCATTCCGTAGCTCGACCTGGGTTCTCTGTAGAGCCGTTTTAGTTATAGTTTTCTAGTTTTAGTTATAGTTTTAGTTTTGTCTAAAGTGTGGCAAGGAGTGCCGCACGTCTTTGTGAATTCTAGGGTATATAACTAACTAGCTTCTGCCCGCGACTCCGCCCGCGTGGAACTTGTTTATATTGTAGCTCCATACAAACTTTCACCCCCATTTCACCGCTTAGGTCGCTTATTTCCAGGATCAAAACTATCCTATGTCCTTTTTTGGGACTCAAACTATCTCTATTCCGAATTTCATCCAAATCGGTTAAGCTGTTTAAGCGTGAAGAGGTAAGAGATAGACATACAGAAAGACAGACAAGACACACTTTCGCATTTACTTATAATATTAAGTATGGATTATCCTGCAATTCGCTCTTGAGACGTGGCAAGATACTATGAACTTATTATTTATGACCTTTCTCGACCGTTTCGGATTATATTTTATTCATCGCCCCATTTTATCGGTATCCCGGTATCGGTTTAAAACTTTAAGCACTTGAATTAGGTCGGGAGTAATGCCACAGGGAAATGAAGGGTTTACCGACGATGCTCTAGCAGCTACCCTATCGTTGACCTAGTTTCGTTTCTCTATTGGAAACATTACCTAGAAATTTGTATTATCAAGTTCAATTCATTATCTTGCACCGCTTGCACGAGAGGTCACACGTACGACGTTAAATAAGTCGTAGGTTCCAATCCAGATTCTGACTAATTTTGTTGGAATATGATACGGAAAAGTGGTCGCTCCCTATGGGACTTATAAGATGGCCCAAAGTCTCCCATGCTCAGAAATGTGGCTATCCGCAGCGGAACCAAGGTAACCGATATAGCCCTCCGAATCGCTTATAAATGCGCCTCACCTCACCCGTCACGTCTGATTACGCTTAGTTACTTTACTACGAATCGCGGCGTCAAGATATTTGTGGGTGAACGGTGAGAAGAGGCTAATATAAGTTACAGAATAGCGGGGTAGCAGTCAACGCCACGAATCCTCAAATCAATAAGTTCCGGCGCTTGTGATTCTTCTGGGGTCGCGAGCGTCCAAAGGCTATAGTGTCTACTTATTATAAGGCAGTATATACTTGTGTGCCTAATTAGTATACAACCAGTGAAACCAAAAGATTTTTCAAAAACCCAACTGGTTTTTTAAATATTATACAGGATGGGCTAAAAATTTATGCACTTTTGAATCTATGACGAAAATAAAACCATGAAAGTTAATTTCCTGATCAGTTAATGTTTGTGAATAACATCTTATGCAATGACCCCCATGTCGTCGCTGGCACTCCTGCAAACGACTACGCAGATTTTGGGAAACTCGCTGACACATGCTGCGAGGGATCTCGGCTATCTCATCGCGGATGTTTTGCTTGAGTTTCGATATTGTCTTCGGTTTTTTAACTTAGAACTCGACTTTATAAATATCTCCGCACGAAAAAATCGGCCGGAGTGAGATCTGGACTTCCTCCTAAATAGGCGGCGAACTGTTACATACAAATTGTTGCTTTTATAAAACTGTTTTACAAAAAAAAGCTCGTTGTTGATCAGTAAAACGCTACATTCCAAATAAAACTGCATAAAGTAATGTTAATTTTCCCTTCACTAAAGATATTACTTATAGTGTTGTCATTTGCAAACATTTACGGCCCACCCTGTGTATGTCTACACGATTATGAGGAATCCAACGACATCTCATATGTCAAAATCCATCAAGTCGTTTGGACTGTAAGTAGAATTTTCTTGTCCACATAGGTACATACATAAATACGAAAAACATAAGCCTCCTTCTGAGTCAGGGTAAAAAAAAACGTCTCATTGCCTCACGACTGGTCGCTTTCCGCTGCTTACCTAGGACACGGCCTTATTTGCGATAAGATCTAATAGCTCTAGCGGCAGTCTAGAAATCCATTAGCAGCGCAAAATGGCGGTCAAGCGGCAACTTGAAGGGGCATAACTTGGTAACATGTATTAGGTAGGTGGATCTTTGCATTTGTATATTCCTGGTTATTAATGACCTAGATGCCATAAGCTCCGTAGAGTAGTAATGTACAAAAGTCACGATGTAACAACTCGCCGCTATTTGCAATCTTTTTGAACGAGAGAGCGAAGCGAGGGAAGCTCTCCGCTTCAGCTTGGAAAAAAAATGAAATTATAAAAAGAAAATATCAAAACAATACGGTTTAGCGGGTTCACAGAGCCACTAGTTAAAACACTAAGTTAACTCATTTCTCAAAAAAGCAATAACTTCCCTAGCTTAATAAAAATATGTTTATAACCAAACCGAATTGAATGGGTAAATATTTGATATACTTTAAGATATTATGATTCTGTATATTGGTCAAGTATAAGATATTATGATTCTGTATATTGGTCCACGATAAGAACTTAAGCCACTTTAACACTGAACTCCGCTTTACGAGTTATGGATTATTGTACAAGCAATAAAGCCGGCCAGTATCCCGATTAATTATGCATGCATGCAATTAAAACCTCGTCTGCACTTACTGCCTTTGTGCATGGGTGTTTAATGGCTGCTTTGAATTGTTTTGTCCACCCTAGCATAGAATTTATAACTAGCTCTTCACACCGTGGACGAAGCAGGCATTCGTCCAGAAATGGATGGTTCCCACATAGGAGCATTAAGCTCCTACATAGTTATAGGTATATTAAGCTATTTATTTTGGATTTAATTTCTTTTTAATTTTATTTACCTGTTCTATTTTTGACGTGATAACGTCTTATAAATCGGTGAACACCGGCAGCACGCACGAAAAATTGTGACTCATTGTCCCGTTTCGCCTGAGCCGAGCGTCCGGCTTTATGACGTTATCACGTAAAATTGTCGTCCGTAAACCGACTTTACAGACAACTAATTTTTTTGTAATTATCAATTATTCGGGAAATAAAGGCTTTTTTATTTTATTTTATTTTAATTATTTATTCAAACCGTGAGCGGCGAAGGTGACTTTAGCTTATGGGCGACTATGGATAGTCTCTCGCCTTCACTTTATAATACATCATATCAGTTGAACAACGTCCACTTCTGGACATAGGTGTACCTCAAAGAGTGCCACAATGACCAGTCCAGCGCCACCCGCATCCAGCGGACCTTTACCAGCGGGTGATCACGTAATTTTTTCGAACGCTCGTTAGGACAACTCGATTGTCACTTTCTGTCAAATTCTTTCACCTGCTATATTTAGAATAGCTTTTCTGACTGAATATAGGCTATATTGTATTCTAGGTTGCTTGCGTTCTATTTTCAGTTATTATTCGGAGAAAAATACTTTTTGAGATAAGTACAATACGTTTTTTAGTGCATCTCGCACACTTTTACAAAATGTCAAAGTAACCCATAGATGTCAGTAATACAATTAAACTTAAATAACTACGTTAGTACCTAAACATAAGTGCTGAGAGGTCCAGTGCCTGATTAGGGCTCTGTCCCATCTCTATGCAACGCTTGCGCACTGTGGCGTGGATGTCGTCCACATGCGCGTCGGCGAACATGCCCGACGCACTACAGCAGTGTATTGCAGTGTAGCGTTCATAGCCCTGCGGCGCCCGCGAATCGGAAACGATAACGCAGGTAAAGCAAAGATGGCAGCGGTCAGTCCTTGGATGGGTGACCGCCTGTTTGAGTGGTTACTATAAATGAGCGCTTCCGTGCTTTGGAAGGCACGCTAAGCAGTTGATCCCGGATGCTGTCTATGACAGTAGTCGTTGAGCCGAGTTAGAGGCCTTCGGGCGGCTTAAGAACCTCTAACAGTCGAGCTGCCCACTCACTTGACAAAGGGGGGACAACTGTCACTTGCGTCCGCAGGAGCTACCTACCACAACCCTGCACGTGTCCCCTGGGTGGTACTAAAATGTGACAAACTCAAAGGCCAAATAATGTATGCCATACGATTAAATAATAAGTGTATTTCAACCTTCGGGTCGCCCCTGGGGGTCGCGAAGCTTCTTGAAGGGGGTCGAGGCTGCTTGAATTTTGTTAGTTAAAACATGTAGGGATTTCATATTGGTAAAATAGAAAATATAATTTAACAGAGCACAGTGGTGGGTCGCGAAATATTTTTTTACTCTAGGGGGTCGCGTCATGAAACAGGCTGAAAAACACTGCACTACAGTAGTACTGCAGCAGCCGCAACAATACCCTGAAGGCGTTATTATAATTCGCGTTATAATAATTCTGAACATTCAGAATATAAATTTCAGCTCCAGTCTTTGTTGGTAGGAGTAAAGGCAACGAACTTTACCTTCGTGGACGTAGTTTGCTAAAAAAAATCGACTGTTTTACCTTTAATAAAAACAATTAAAATGGGTAAAGCTTCTTTCATTCCTAGGATATTTTTTGACCGCAAGGTATTCCTTTGTGCTTCTTTGTGTTCTAATTTACGGGTCAGTGGCTGGTGGGGGTAGTTTTATTAGACGAGGATTTGTATTTATAAAACATGAACTTTTAGTCGCATGTAGTACTTGTAGGCTTGTAGTAATTCAGACTCACAAAATCCATCTATACCTACTAAATAATTTATGAAAGCAAAAGTAACTCTGACAATCTCTTTCCCTCTGTCTCTCTGTACCTACCCTTTCACGTATAAGCCGACCAAATGATTTAGTTATAATAGTTGTTAGCCAAGAAATCAACCTTTAACTAGGGGAAAAGGGGAGTGAAAGTTTCTACGCGAGTGCAGTAATTTGACGATTGATTGACTGTGAGAAGTCATCACGGCACTGCCTCCCACAAGGTAGACTGATGACCTGGTAAAGGAGTGCCGCAGGACCGGTCATTTTGGCACTCTTTAGGAGAGGCCTATGTCCAGCCAGTGGACGCGTCTTTCGGCTGATATGATGATGATGATGATGAATCACAGCATGCTCTGCAGCTTGAACGGCCTGATGGATTTTACTATGTGTGGTGTAGTTAAATCATCTCAATCTCTTAAAAAAAAAATTGTGACAAAAAATACTACTAATTACTTAGCGCAATCTCAATTTTTCAATCTTCGTTGTGGGAGTGACACTGACACAGGCTATTTATTAAAATAATTGTAATTTTTTTTTTTTTAAAACGTTTAATTTATACTTGATTTACCATCCTATTAATTTGGAATCAGTTTTTCAACTCTCGCGCGCTTACTTTGCTGTGTACCAAGCGTCAAATCGACCTCGAGCTACAAATACTAAATCAATGATTTCATTCTATACGTCAAGCCGAATAGCCCCCGTATAAAAGCATCATGCATCATCGAAGATATTGGCAGACATGCATATGGACTTCCCGATAATGCATCAGTACTTATTCACCTCACAAAATCCTTTTGTTAAATATATAATATGGATATTGTTAAATGAATAAATGACTATGACCAACTTTAAGCTTGTGTGCGATGTTGACCATTATAATTTGGTCCGTAGATTCCGTATCGTTTCTAATCACTGACTATAGGGGGTATTTTAATAATAATAATAGGGGCTTTGTCCCGTGAATTTAAACAGGAGATACATAATAATAAACCCGCGGGGGCAGCTTGTGCCTGCGGAGGCAGCTTGTGGCGAGCTGACGGTGAGTGGCGACACCGCGGACCCCTAACCTCCAGAGGACCCGAGTGATCTGGCCCTCGCCTCTGTGTTCGCCTTAACCGGCCGGCCAGAGTGGAGTCGCAAGAGCGGAACCTATGCTCCAGAGTGTAAAATGTCAAAACGCCGTCGGCCCGGGATCTGGCGCACCGCAGACTCATCTCTCGACGACCTCACAGCCGCTCAAACGTGTTGCTCCATTGTCGCACTGTGCGTGCGACTGTTTTGTGGGGCCCACTACGGCCAGTTGGCGAGTCACCACCTGCCTTTATACAATTTTGAGATTGATTGTCACGGCAGGTGTCCGCTAGTCTCCTCCCATAACCCATTTTCCAGACCACCCACCATTCAACCCTCCGGCGTCGGGCTTCTGATAGACTCTTGTTTGCAATATTCCACTTACGCCCCTCGGTAAACAATGGTAATAACGTCGGACATAAATCCATAGCTTGTTAGTAAAGGCCTATTAACTAGGTCAGTAAAGTTCAAATTGGGCCACACTTTAATTTACGGAACGAGCGAGCAATGCGAACCAAGTTCTTCTTCTCAGTTTGAGGTTGGGCAAAAATGCTTTTGTATGTGTGTCCGGCGGATGGATGTCCGGCTGTTCTCCTCTACAGGTCGCATTTCACAACCGATTCTCGTGAAATTTTGTGAGCAGGTTCAATATTTTTTCGATACAGTTTTTTTTTTGTCGCTTTCTTAAAACTAGTACCTGTGCCAAATCTTGGGATTAGGTGTAAA
This sequence comes from Epinotia brunnichana, assembly GCA_963854355.1. NCBI lineage: Eukaryota > Metazoa > Arthropoda > Insecta > Lepidoptera > Tortricidae > Epinotia > Epinotia brunnichana. Next base: position 12,539,360 of record OY977957.1, read on the forward strand.
AGCGGACCCCGAGCTCTTTTAAGGCATCAACCGGGAATAACGCTAGGAGGATGATGATGACAGTTTTTTGAAAAAAAAAAAAATTTTTTAAAGACATTATTGCTATTTCTATACCTCACAGAGCCACTAGAATCTACTGATATAATGGTCGTCAACTGCACAGCAGCGTTTAATAAAATAAATATAGATAGCGAATCACTCCACACTTGCAGTTCTTTAGAAACGCACTGACAGTGATCGAGCGCTGCGCTGGCCAGGGGGCCGATTTTTGACTTTCGAGCGCTCGTAAAATTAAATAAAAGTAAATACGATTTTAGTGTCAAAATTGCAGGCTACTTTCTACCGATAGAACTAAGTCAATTCCACTCGCTTTTCAATTTTCAATCACTATTTCAAAAGAGCATTTCGTAATTTTTGTCAGTTTTCGAGTGAAAGAGCGCTCGAAAGTCAAAATTAGCTCGTATTCACATAGATCTGTAACACAATACTTACTCGGGGGTTTTCATTCGAGCAGGGGGCGTAGCATGGTTGCCATTTTTAAGCCCCGACGGAAAAAAAGGGGTGTTATAAGTTTGACGTGTCTGTGTGTCTGTCTGTCTGTGTGTCTGTCTGTGGCATCGTAGCTCCTAAACGAATGGACCGATTTGAATGCCGTTTTTTTAACCCAAATGCTGACGTGATCGAGATGGTTCTAAGCTACGTTTCATCAAAATTGGTTCAGCCGTTTTTGAGATATTGAACTTTGAAATGAAAATATCGGAGGTTTAAACTTTTCTATTGTTGTTAATTATTATATGAACGGACTGCGCATTGTATATAAGTAGAAATGTTCCCACCATTTTAATAGTAAGTGCTCCGTTAGACGAGCTTGAAACGCTCTAAGCAAACTAATTATTTAACACGTTAATTAAGTTGCAGCTTAGCCACCTGTATCAGCAGAACGCTGCTGGAATAGCGGAACAGAAGTATTTTAACCCGTAGCTTGACTTTGAACGGAACACACCTGAATTCTTTCACACTGGCTTCCACTGGTCATCATCATCATCATTGGCCTTGTACATCTATGATAAGATGATTTAAACAGCGTCTATGTCAAGGTGGTGCGGCACTTACGCACATGACTCGTAAGGCCGATACGGGAGCGACAGGCCCGACCGCATAATTGACAAGTCTATCTGCTTGGACTTAGCACCGGTAACTGCCACTCTCCGTGTTGTTTTCTACTCAGCAGGCTGAAGTGGGTGAAGTGACCTCTTCACGGACGCTGCATCGCCTGGGACGCCAATAAGATAATACAGGCATGCCCAAAACCCATATCACTCTCTCGACTTTACCGACTCGGCCCACAGGAACACTGGTACGTCAATAATATATATTAGGGTTCCGTAGCCAAATGGCAAAAAAACGGGACCCTTATGAATTCGTCATGTCTGGCTGTCTGTCCGCCCGTATGTCACTGCCACTTATTTCCGAAACTATAAGAACTATACTGTTGAAACTTGGCAAGTAGATGTATTCTGTGAACCGCATTAAGATTTTCACACAAGAATAGAAAAAAAAAACTATTTTTGGGAGTTCCCCATACTTGGAACTGAAACTGGGGGGAACGTGTGGGGATAGGTCTTCAAAAATTATATTGAGGTTTCTAATATCATTTTTTTCTAAACTGAATAGTTTGCGCGAGAGACACTTCCAAAGTGGTAAAATGTGTGCCCCCCCCCCCCCCTGTAACTTCTAAAATAAGAGAATGATAAAACTAAAAAAATATATGATGTAACATGATGATTACTATGCAAACTTCCACCGAAAATTGGTTTGAACGAGATCTAGTAAGTAGTTTTTTTTAATACGTTATAAATCGTAAACCGCAATTTATTATACGAACCCTTCATGGGCGAGTCCGACTCGCACTAGGTCGCTTTTTTACAAGCTTTATATTAACTTGCACTGTTCGTATGTATGTAAGTATGTAAATATGTAAGTATGTAAGTTGTCCGTCCAAATTTGCAATCCATTTTTCAGTCACTTTTCGTTATCCAATTGAGCTGTAATTTTGCAAGCATATGTATATCGCATGACAATGCAATATTATGATGACTTGGAGCTGATCTGATGCTGGAGCTGGAAGGTGGCCATAGGAACTCCGCAATAAAACGACACAACCCCATCGAGTTTGGGCTCGTTAGAATCGTCTCAAATGATGGTATGCAGAAAAGTACAGTCGGCAATAAAAACTTGTACCAAAAATGAAATTTTTGACAGGAGCTTATTTTAATATCACGACGGTGGCCGACTGATATACAACCCCGCCTAATGGTAAGCAAACACTGTAGCATATGGTCATTTGCGACTTCAGAGTTAGTTACAAGTGCGTTGCTGACGTTATTGATGACTCGTTGTGTGACAGGAGAATACTTTGCATCATATTCGTATTTCAATGTTTTCGTGCATTTTGGAACAAAATGGATTGTTAAGAATCGATCCGAGAAATACATTTCGGATTTCAGTGTCTCCAAACACTGGGGGTCGGTTTTGTAACATATAGATACACAATACACGTTAAAGCGCAATTTACACATGCAAGAAATTGCATGCAAGTTTCATTACATTGCGGGTTACCGAGGATGCTGAGTTCAATTGATCTACCAAACCCCGCAATGTAGTTAAACTTGCATGCAATTTCTTGCATGTGTATTCTGCGCTTTAGTTACGTTTTTCACGTAATACTTATTCAACTCTGCGTACAGTCAGCAGCAGAAGTAACTAAGCGGGCCGGGTGTTCAAAATGACCTGCGCATGCTCTTAATTCTTAAGGATAAAGTCGTGTGCAGGTCATTTTAAACACCCGGCCCGCTTATGCCTATATTATGTAAATGAAGTCAAGGCACTACCTATTATTCTTCTGTGATGTTAGGGCAGATTATCAGTTCATTACCTCGCCATTTTCACGATGAACTGCACTAGCGAGCGAATGCTAGACATTTAATACACGTTTCACAACCAGCATGGCAAAGCAAATATTAACTGAAATTTTCAGTCGAACGCTTTGAATATCGGATTTTTTTTTGCATATTTAGCTTTCATTTCGTTTTCTAGTATTCGAAAAGTAGAGTGTTTAATCCATTCGCCGGCACTGACTTGAACTCAACAGTGCACCACCTGCCACCGACGTCATACGAAGTCCAAAAACAATAGACTTCTGCGTAGAGTTTTTTTTGTGGCGGGCAATCGGTTAACTCGGGACGCCACTCTTCTCAGCCTCGAACTATCGTTGGGCGCTCTCACGTCATTCAAGCGCAAAAATAAGTATCTCGCTTGTAATGGGTGGATATCAACCACAGATGTATCAATATAAGGAGATCGGACATGGCGGCCGATTTGTATAGAGTGAGCCTGTCGCAATTACATTAACCCACACAACGCCCAAGTAATTGAAAAGACAAAGCACGCACACATCTAAAACACACACACTTGTATACCTACACGCTTATTTGACAATAAACGCGTATCATATCAGGCATTTTGGGAAAAAACGTAATATTCTCTGCGATCAGCACGCGTGCACAGTATGGCAGTGTATGCCCATTGAGCATACAGCTGCGACACGGCCGCCGGCGGCTTGTCCTATCTCTAGTATTCTATGCTCATGATATCAACCCTTGGTTAACAATATACTATTCTTCACTTCATATTCGCAATTTTTCACGTAAGCAGTATCCTGAGGACGTTGGCTGCGAGGCTGGATGCTCCATTACCTAGGCACTGGAACACCCTACATTGTGCAGGACCCTATGCCAGGGGATTGAGCATCTAACTATATTAAAATTATAGGATTAAATTAATTTGTAATACTAACCGTAGTCATAATTCGTGATTGTATACTAACAACTTATGGACATTAGTCCGAAACAAATAAATAATTGAAATTTAAAAATTCTTCATTAACAGCATTTATCACTTTCGACATTGTCCACACAGTCTTAACTTTTACACAAAAGCGTTAGCGTTATTAAGTATTTACCTACATCCTATTGGCAATGTTTAACATACTACAATTTTCAGAACAGCAATGAGGAATAAATGAAAATTTTAGAAGTGCCTGATTCTTTTTTTGGTGATAGGAATAGTCTTCCTGAGCAGCAAAAAAAACTTGCATACTTTTCAGCTGAGTCAATTATTTTTGAAAAATATAAACTGTTCCCTCACTGTTTTGGGTTTAGGACGGCACGGAGAATGAGACACTTTCCTTGATCCGTCTCATATTACACGCAGCAAACATTCACTTGAAGATTATATTGTATTGATAATATAAGTACTGCGTTACCCGTTGCGCTGCCGTTAACCCGCATGTGGCAAACACGTGTGTGTAAAAAAAAAGTGAAAATAAAACGAACTTTCCCAGCATCGATCATTGATTCGTTTCATTCTTCTTTATTTCTTTCTTACTCTTCTAATTATTTGACCTGAGGAATATTGCGTAAGTATGTTGGTAAACTTCATTTTCCTCCATATAGAGATAAGCCTGTAGGTAAGTCCGTCTTCCAACAGTATAAGTTACGGACAACAAAGAGAATATGTTTGTGGACCCTTATGTCAACTCTTAAGTAGGTAAAATGATCGGGCTATCTCCCGGGGGGAATATTTTGCTTGATGTAGGTAATGGTTTTAAATTAAACTTGAATTTGTTTAGCGCTTTCTTTGGAATATAGGTGTTCTATTTTTTTCCGTCGTGCCCATTCCCTAATCGCATTTAAAGCGAATGTAATGTAATTCTCATAATTTTGTCTCACTCGCTCACTAATGTTTTAGCTCCATTATGTGCTCTTCACCCGCGTAAATCGGCAATAAACAAGTCAACGCGGATCATTTCAAAAAAGTAAGAATACCAACTTATTGTTCATTATTTAAAAATGCAGATTACAATAATGTCATATTTTTTCGATAAAAATGCAGCTAGTAAAATGGTTTCCGTAATTTCTTTTTATTAATATGGATGTTGAGGAAAATGACGTTACTCTTTATATGTATACTGTCTTGCAGATTATGATATATTTTATTTTTATATTTTTTCCGATGCTAAAACTGTAATAGATAATGTTGTTACTACTAATTTTTACGATAATTTACGAAGGATAAGGCTTGAACGGTATGCGGGGCACAGCCTGTGCTACCCACAGGTGACAAATGCAATTTGGAATCCATACCACTACATCTAGTCAAATAGACACCTATGTTAGACCCTTTGTTCTACAGCGATGTTTGCGGATGTTTGACAGGATGTAATGTACCCCTACTCCGTACTATTGCAGCTGTTGGTGATTATTACTTTGCGATAACCTTTTCTTTTGCGTATAATTTTAAGGAAATGGAAGTGTGGCGTTAAGCAACGAGAAATTCTAATGAACTTCAGTAGGGTGGATTGCAAAAAATGTGTACATAGTAAAGATCCTTAATCTAATCTACGCCTTAACTTTTTTCCATTGTGCAACGGCAATTACCCATACATTTTATATGGGTAACTTTCGTTACACAATGGAAAAAAGTTAAAGCATAGATTATATTAAGGCCCTTAATTATGTACAATTTTTTTGCAATCCACCCAGTATGCAACAACAGAGGGGTAGTCACGTAACGTTCCGAACGCGCGTTAGGACAATTTAACTGTCATTTTTCCATTTAAAAAGTGACATTATATAGATCTAGGTACCTGACGCGCGTACAATGCGTTACGTGATCGACCTGTTGGATCTGCCTAACGCGCGTTCAAAACGTTACGTGATTACCCCTCAGGCCGCTCACCAACTAACCTAAAGAATCCAGACCCACCATAATAGGGTATATGCACCTTTTTATGACGAAAATCAAAAGTATAGTACAGAGGAATATCAACAGGAGTATTAAAACTTTCTTATGTAAGTATTTATTTCTGAGGCCATATTAGGTATTAGAAATCGGCACGCGCCGGCACCTACCAAAAACGGGCATAGACTATGACGTCACGATTCATATTATCGGCGCGTTTACTATGGAGTTAGTCATTAATTTGAAATTGAGTATACATATCCTTTTAATTTGAGTTTAAGTCTATACTTGTGATGTAAAATATAATTTCTAATTAAATATTCTGTCTAACTGTTATGTAATTTTATCGCAAAATGCAAAACTATTACAGTACTTTTTTGTTTATATTTCTATAGTACGATATTTCTACGGAAATTCGCATCAAACGAGTGCAATTTATTTAAAATTGAAGTCCCATGCATATTCCCCATGTAACGACGGGAAAGGTGAAGGGTAGACGAGCCCGTGGCAGACCGCCAGCCAAATTGAGTGATTAAGTCACAAAGCTAACCGGACAACGAAAACAGCAGGCGCTGCTTGCAGCGCGACACCGGTGCCATTGGCGAGCCATCTGCACTCTCCGACGGTGACATAGCGGTCACAATCACGACCCTAAAAAAAAAAAATTCGGGCACCGCCGCTAACATTGCAACTGACAGGAGCCGATGGAGACAGGTCCTCCGTTCCAGACTTGCATCCCACCATTGCCACGATGTTCAGACTTGAAGGACCGACCCGAATCCCTCTCTCAGTAGTCGACAGTATGAAAAGGAACTGTTGACTACATACTAACACTGGTCGTCAATAAATTAAATTCAATAAGCCATAAACCTCACAATATCCAAGTCAAGCACGGAAAGTTTAAGCGGATCTCAAATAAAATATGAAAACTAAAACGGTGAGAAAACTTCTGAATGGAAGATTCGCTGCGGACTTTGAGTAACTTGTGAAAAGGCGGGTACCGTCATTCATGGCACTGGTCCCACCGCCGGCTACAGACTATAAGCTATCGGCAATTACTCGCCCAAGAAACGAACAAAAGATAATAAATAGCTCAAGAGCCAGCTATGAACTATAAATATATTTCTCTCTCTTTTATTTACACGAAAGTGATTATCTTTTGTTCGTTTCTTGACCTAGAGAATAGCCGATAGATCATAGCTTACTCGCTCGCGGTGGGACCAGTGCCTTAACGGCCCAATTAAACACAAAAAAAATTTGAATTCGAATTTACTGTCAGATTAAAATTTTCTTTATTACTTACTGTCTTCACAAGGCTTAAAATTGCACATAAAGGAAATAGAATTTGACGTTTCTTTTGTTGCGGTCTTCAGATGTTTAAATGGCGCTTCCCTTACGCTCTAGTTAGGTTTATTACGTTTGATATGATATGAATAATAATTATTAATTGCATCTGGACGCTCAGAGACCTTACCCATCTCTGGGATATAAAATAATATCACAAACTTCTTGTTAATTCTGATAGAGACCATGTATGTAATGTAATGAATATTTTTTGTATTTAATATTGTTTTCATTTAGTGACATTTACGAGTAGTTCTGTAAAACTGCAACTTCCAAATAATTGTTGTTGTAAGATTATTATAAATACATGTTTTTATTGTAACTTATTGATTGACATGTATGGCCCCCCTTGTGGCCTATTTGCAGAACAACCCAACTAGCACACAAGCGCTATAAGAAGCTGCACAGTAGCTGTATAAGGGAGTTTCATAACGGCCTCGGCTCCATCAGTAGTCGCATAGTAGTGCTATAAGAGGATATAGAGCTCTTATAGCGCTAAAAGGGCCCGTTATGCAGCCTATACTCATACTCGTTTTCATTTAATAGCGCTACAATTGGTATACAGTGGTCGTAAAGGTGTTCTTAGGCTCTACAGAGATGGTACAAAAGCGATGGTTAGCGCCATGAGATCTATAAGTAGCTATTGTAGCGCCATTATATCGCCTTCGCCTTATTTCGGCGCTCTTGTATCGTTATATTAAATACCAAAGCTGTAAATTAATAATATAGTAGTGTTACTGTGGCGTTAACTAAATATACACAATCGTACAGTGACAGGTGGTGAGGATACAACAATGGATTATCAAAATAAGTAAAAAGCTAAGTCTAACATTGCTTTATTTCTTTGTGTACGTGAAATATCAGTGCGAGTACCAGTTTGCTGTCAATATATATGTATGTTATCGTCAAAATTCTCACGCGCCTTCAAATTATTCAGTTTTTAAGGCAAAAATTATATTGATATGTTAGTTATGAAATTAGGGTCACGGGTAAGAAAAAGTGACTTCAATTACGCCAAAAGTTACGAATTATGCATAAATACGATTCTCAAAATATTGTAATAACCTAAAAAAAATACGTTTACCGAATACTGTAATGGCGTCTCGATCAAGCAGCTCTAAGAGTTGGTTACATCTGTTCTACAGGCTTGGGCCGTACAAAGGCGATAGTGTTTGCAGTTGTGGACTTCAAGATTATAAAGTTGTGGTATAGGAGTGCTATATTCAACTGTTTTGGTCGCACACCAGCATGTACTTTTCATTATACAGTTTAACATCACAATTCCGCTGTATTAATCTCTAATATAGCGTTTAGAGCTCTAGTATAAAGTTATGTCCGTCCGTTGTAGATGTATAGTTACAATAGCGCTAGTAAATTCTATTAAAATACTTAAGGTGCTATAATACTATTCTGCAACCCCCTACAGCTGTATAAAAGGTTTCGTATCATTCCTTATACAACTATTTACCGTACAGTAGCCATATAATTCTCACATATAGCGCTCAAGGCGCTATTCTTAAGCTACACAAATCTATTATAGATTAGTAATACAAAAGCCGTAAAAAAATCCATTAAAGAACTTAAGGCTCTACAAAATGCCTTCTTACGCCTTTAAGCGCTATGAAAGCTACGTATAACTCCTTTTAAACACTTTTACCTACTATATTACTCTTTTACATCTCACGGTTGTACAAGCGCCTCCATCTACTCATTGTACTTCTTATGGCTGCCTAGCGATGCTATTGCATGCTCTTGTATCACTATAAGTAACTTTTTTTGCTACTAAACTGCCACTGTACCACCTAGCTGTTAAAGGGTTTTTAAATATGCTACTGTTCATCTTAAGGAACATAAATATGCTACTGTACATCTTAAGGAAAATTGTACAGCACTTGAACGACTCCTATGCAACTCCCAGGCTGTACAATGCCTGTACAAGCAGCTTGTGTGCTAGTTGGGAAATGTTTGATTTTGATAATGTTTGTACTTTGTACCGTCAGCATCAAAAACATGTTTACAGATTTGTACTTAATTTCCTTTTGATTAGGCGAAAATCATTTATTTATTTATCAGCACACCATATAATAGTAATGCATACTAATAAGAAGAGTCTGTGAGATTGTAGCTATGTAAAATGTAAGTTTGTATGTAATGGGTAAACTCAATTTCATAAATTCTTACACCTGCGTGTAGAATGGAGTTTCTGAGTGATTATATCCCGCGGGTTTTTGCCTGTCTTCTTTGCAATACGCGGGCGAAGCCACGCGGGCAGCTTAGCATTCAAATAAATAAAAAGAAACAATTCCGCCACCCCATAAAACTTGTCGAATACTGGTAATCGCAACTTTTTCCTTCCTTCCTATTACGTATTCATATATACCAGGATCCTCGTAATCTGCGACGAGGTTACAAAGTAAGAAAGATTTCATTGGTTTAATAAAATTTTACAATTCGTTGAAAGTCAATTAAAATGGGCTTAGGAACTCGCCGAGAAAGTTTTTTCATAAAGATTTCTTTTATTAAATCTGCGAGTTGGACTATGTAGGATTATCGACTGTATTTTAAGACGCTGAATCTGATTTGATCACTTATGAATGCGCAGTGAAAAACTTGTTAAATTGACAACTCACCTTTTTTCAGCCGGAAGTTGCTATGTTTCCACTTTTTAAAATTGTGATTGTATGTTGTGTCTGTGTTGTAACATTTTTAGGGTTCCGTAACTCCAGGGGGCGTCGTGGTGACATGTTCGCGATCCCATGGCGCTCCCATTAACGGCAGGGACGGAAACGCCGGAGTGGTTTTAGTGGGTAGACTCCCTCCCCCTTCTCTTTAAATAGCGATGGCTGGAGGGTGTGAGTCCCACATACCCCCCATTATAGCTTCCCGGCTGGGGGGATGCGTAAGTGCATTTCCACTCCGTCAAAAAAAAAAGAAAAAAAAGAAAAAGGGTTCCGTAACTCGAAAAGAAAAAACGGAACCCTTATAGGATCACTTTGTTGTCCGTCCGTCCGTCTGTGAATACATACTTATTACTTAGTGAGTGTCAGTTTATAGTGGACTTGTTTCTATTGTACGGGGTGGTCAGAACCCTCGGTGCGCGAGTCTGACTCGCACTTGACCGGCTTTTTCTTATAAACTCTGTTCCTGGCCACCGGGCCACAATAACAATAAGAAATACATAGTTTAATTGACCAATGTGGGGGTTATTGTGTATTTGTACATTAGTGCTTTAGCCAGCGGTCTTAAATTCGTGAAAAAAAAATCTTTAGTCATGGATGTATTCAATATACTTAGGTAGATTTAACCATAGTTAAAGTATAGGTTAGTTTGCATGCCCGCGTTTTTAACTGAGTTAGTATAATGACATTTAAAAACATACGCTTACAGTAAACGATCAGAGATAATATTGTATTGGTATAAGTCACTTACCTAAAGCCTCTCGTTTTGTGCCTAGCCTAAGCAATGAAACAAAGGGCTGCCTACTGACACTTTGTAAATACTTACAAGCGTAATAAACCGCCCGTCAAACGGGGGCGCGTAAATCTTGGCGGGCAATAAACATTGCCGAGCTGTAAACTTTGGACTACTGACTGCTAATTTCAATATACATAGCGTCCCAGCGTAGATTGGGAATCCCAAATTAATATCTAGGGTGCCTCAACTTACACACGAAATATCACCATCATCATATCAGCCAAAAGACGTGCACTGCTGGACATAGACCTCCTCCAAAAAGTGCCACAATGACCGGTCCTGCGCCACCCGCATCCAGCGGACTCCCGCGATCTTTACCAGATCATCAGTCCACCTTGTGGAGGAGCTACCCATGCTGTGCCTGCTGGTGCGTGGTCACCACTGGATAACCTTTCCGCCCCAACAGCCATCGGTTCTAAGTGCAATGTGCCCCTATATTACCTTTGTTCTGCTGCGGATAGCCTCATTTCTGATGCGACCACGCAGAGAAACTCGCAGCATAGCTTTCTCCATTGCCCTTTGGGTGACTTTGAGCCTTCTGAATTTGAGCTTTGAGATCTCGTTTCAGTGCCATATGTCATCACTCTGGCAAGACTTACTGGTCAAGACTCCCGTCTTGAGACACTGTCGAATATTATACGAAATAAAAGATGTGCCCGTAGCTTCCCAAACACTGCCCAGCCGAGTCGGATTCGACAATTGACGTCAAATCTCAAATTTTGTTGAATTTTGAATCTCAAATTCGAGATTCAAGATTCAACATAATAATAACAAAATAATTCATATTTTTTTATTCTCTATTAACATACATAGTTACATTAGCTTACGAACTATAACGAATACGTGTGTAACATAGGAATAATTCATCAGTTCAATTAATACACATCGTATCTTCATGAAGTCTTCGCGCTATCTTGCTAGCATATAGGTTTTTGGTCATGTTTTACATCGTCAAAGAATTTTTTGAGATTTTGATTTACCTACCCCTTAAATATATTACAAGCTGCTGTCTGTCAATACAAAACATCAGCACATTTACGAAATTAACTGTGAATCCATAAATCTTCATTTGCCTACTTTTTTGCGCTAACATGACCTAACGACTTTGAAAAAAATGTTCGTTAGCCAGCTTTCGTTTTCACAATTGAACGCACAATTCATAAGGTCCGCAATTGTGATTTTTGTTTTACGATATTCTGACTTAAGTAAAGGAAGTAAGTTATAAAATTGCTCTTCATTACTTTTAAATATAGATTGTATGTCCACGGCCGACTATTTAAAGCTTTGAAAAGAAATATTTTTGTTATTCCGCACATAAAAGCCGGGCAAAGGTTTTCGAAAATGCTGACGCGTTTTGATATGAAGCCGGATGGAGCTTATTCAGAAAGGTACCGGCGCCGGATTCTGATATGGACGTTTTTTTAAAGCAACATTATGTACTTTTACGGGGATCAACTCGAAAAAATAAAGTGCGGCCGCTGAGTGCGAATTAATGACGTTGAATTATGAGGCAGAGACATGTTTTGAAAGGTCGCGAACGGTATGTTTGCTTGGTGGTTGCATTTTAATTGTGTGAATTAATAAAATACTGAGGGGCGGAAAGGTTCTCGAGTGGCGACAACGTACCGGAAGGCGAGTCGTGGGTAGGCCCCCCACAAGGTGGACTGATGACCTGTTAAAGGTCGCGGGAGTCCGCTGGTAATTTTGGCACTCTTTGCGGGAGGCCTATGTCCAGCAGTGGACATCTTTCGGCTGATATGATGATGATGATGAATACAATACCTACTTACTACTTACTCCGTTGGCTCAGCGAATTAAAGTGAGTCACGGCCTCCGTTACGAGAGTGCGCCACTGTTCTCGGTTCTGCGCCTTGCGAATTGGTAACTTGGAGTGCACACAGATCCACCTGTGACATGTCGCTCCAGCGTTACCTAGGACGCCAAATAGGGCCTCGACCTGTTGAACGACCCAGGTAAGATCTCTTCACTGAACGTGAATTAATAATTGAATGTATTTTTAGGGTTCCGGACCAAAAACGTAAAAACGGAACCCTTATGGTGTGACTCCGCCCGTCTGTCTGTCTGTCTGTCTGTCACAAAGTTAAATATCTCAGGAACAACCAATTTGAAATTTGGAATAGTTGTAAACAAAGCTTATAGTCACAGCGCGCCGAGATTTGGCATGCGGGGATTTGAGGGGCCCAAGAGTTGTAAAAAGAAAAAAAAATTGGAAAAAATCCAAAATGGCGGACGGTATGGGCAAAACAAATTTGCGAGGCCGTAGGCCGAGCTGCGGGAGCTTAAGGCTTGGCTACTATTCCTTGTCCGGAGTGTCTTACAAGCGAACCTGAGGGCCGAAGGCCCGAAGGTGAGCTTCGAGGCACGCGAAGGCCGAAGGCCGAGCTCCGCGTAGGGCCGAAGGCCCGAAGCGTCCAGCGAAGCCGTAGGCCGAGCTTCGGGAGTATAGGACTGTGCGTCTATGCCCCCGAGTGTCTTTAGTCGTAGGCGAAGGCCGAAGGCCGAGCTCCGCGTAGGGCCGAAGGCCCGAAGCGTCCTGCGAGGCCGTAGGCCGAGCTGCGGGAGTTTAAGGTTGTGCTACCACTCACTAACCCCCGTGTGTGTTAAAAGCGAACCTGAGGGCCAAAGGCCCGAAGGTGAGCTTCGTGGTAGGCGAAGGCCGAAGGCCGAGCTCCGCGTAGGGCCGAAGGCCCGAAGCGTCCCTTCAGAGCGCGCTAGCGGAAACCCTACGCCCCCCAAGTGTCTTTAAGCGAACCTGAGGGCCGAAGGCCCGAAGGTGAGCTTTCAGGTACGCGAAGGCCGAAGGCCGAGCTGCGGGAGTATAGGACTGTGCGACTATGCCCCCGAGTGTCTTTCGTCGTAGGCGAAGGCCGGAGGCCAAGCTCCGCGTAGGGCCGAAGGCCCGAAGCGTCCTGCGAGGCCGTAGGCCGAGCTGCGGGAGTTTAAGGTTATGCTACCACTCACTACCCCCCGAGTGTGTCAAAAGCGAACCTGAGGGCCGAAGGCCCGAAGCGTCCCTTCAGAGCGCGCTTGCGGAAACCCTACGCCCCCCAAGTGTCTTTAAGCGAACCTGAGGGCCGAAGGCCCGAAGGTGAGCTTCCAGGTACGCGAAGGCCGAAGGCCGAGCTCCGTGTAGGGCCGAAGGCCCGAAGCGTCCCTTCAGAGCTCGCTCTCTACGCGAGCCCGAGGGCCGAAGGCCCGAAGGGCGAGCCCACGCGGACACACACCCCCCGCACCTTCCCGTCACAAGCAAGATAAGAGTGCGCGATCTCTCTGACAAAAAATACCCTCCGCTTTTCCCTTCCCATAGCGGAATTTCACTTTCCTTTTCCTTGGATAAGCTTATTATATTACACGTGTATGTAATGTGTAAAAAATTAATTTCAATAAAAAAGGACGGATAAGGGGTGGGGGGGGGGGGGGGGTGGACAAAATTCAAAGTCATTAGTACCTAGGCCAAGTGAGGTATCATATGAAAGCTAGCTCAAATTCTATTACATTCTAGATCAGTCTTTATTTTTTTTCTACAGTAGTCGTAAAATTTTGTGTAGATATAGTATATTTAATACAGTGTGTAATGGCCTTCTTTTTTACATATCTTTCGTTAAATTTAAATAATCACAATTATTTACCAGTGGCGCTAATAGTGAGCACGTTAACGGGCTCTTAATCTATGTATGATCTGAGACTAATGGTTCGCATTTCATTTTCAATCTCTTAATAAATTCATGCTTGAAATTTCCGCATTACTCGTATCTGCTGTCACTTTTAGCGTCAAGTTTCGAGTTTAGTGGATGTCCTTCGTCACTGTTAACACAGTCGCATCGCAGGAAACCGAGTGAGTTTCAACCCCACGTTTTAACGTGTTAATTAATATGTCTGACTATAGCTTTAATAATAATTGAAATTAATTGATTTCAATGAACACGTCTCAACGAACTCCAAGGCAAAAATAATAATTGCCATACGATTAAATAAATGAACACGTCCAAAAGAACTTTTATTGCGAACGTAAATACTTAAAATTATTCAGAATATCACCGCAGCCTGTTTTGACAGGCCTTTTAGCACACGCAACAACGCCAGGCTTGGTCACGTTCGACGCTAGTCTCGATGACTGTTGGTTTTACCAGTATGTCTGTTCTTGTCAGAGCTTTTATTCTTTACGCGCTCATGCGTCTCACCCTCAAAGCATAGAATACTAGAGAGAGGACAAGCCGCCGGCGGCCGCGTCGCAGTTGTTAGCTCAATGGGCATACTCTGCCATACTGTGCACGCGTGCTGATCGCAGAGAATATTACGTTTATTCCCAAAATGCCTGATATAATGCGCGTATATTGTCTAAAAAGAGCGTAGGTATACAAGTGTGTGTGTTTTAGATGTATGCGTGCTTTATCTTGTCAATATCTTGGGCTTTGTGTGGGTTAATGTACTTGCGACAGGCGTACTCAATACAAATCGGCCGGCATGTCCGATCTCCTTATATTCATACATCTGTGGTCTCACCTCACCCGTCACGCGTAACGAAGGTAGACCTACGCTTAGTTACTAAACATCGCGGTGGCGTCAAAATATATTTGCGGGTGAGCGTTGAGGGTTGAGGTGAACTTAAAACCTGTTACAGAAAAGAGGGCCGGTGACTGACCATTCACAGGCATGTTCCTCTTGCCACTTTGGCTTACCTCGACTCGAGCACGTCAGAGACGGTAGATATATTACTAGTAGCTAAAACGGTATCTCTAGCGTCGGTTAAAATCTTTCTACACCTGCGCTCCTTTTAAAACCAGTTCTATAAAGGCGGAACGCGGACTGATGTACCACTGACTACCCTGACTTACACTTAAATTTACTGTATGGATACGTGTGAGGACGTTAGAAATTTTTATGGATTGTGTCGTAGGCCTGTTCCTCTTGCCCCTAGCTTCGAAGAAATCGTATTATGAATTAATCCTCTAGCGAAATGCTTCGAATAATTATATTCATTTAGAGAATCCTTTTAAAAGCAAATAGTACATTATGCTCAGCTAGCAAACGTAATGATATTATTTTGTTTGGTTTTAATTAAGCTCAGAGAGGTTTGTAGACTTTTTGAATTAGAAATAAGCAATAAGCATACAACCATTCTGATAGTAAACCGTTTGTGACTCCAGAGGAGAAAATCTTGTTGCCCACTCTTTATTGATTTTAGCTCTTTAGCTGTCTTGAGATATATTCATTTGTCTTTACAAATGAAAATCTGTCACTCTCAACTCTGGGAGCTCTGACAACCTGACTCAGCACCAGAAACACAACACCACACACCTACTGATCACGGAGTGGTGTAATTAAGGCGGCGGTTTTAAGGTGGAGGTAGATTTGTGTTGTGCCTATTCGAAGAGTCTTCATTTCAACCACGTAATGTATTGAGAGCTGAACCCTTTATACTATAAAAGTCGGTTAAAAAGAACATTTAAAAAATATGCTTTTGAGTGGCAATTCATATGATAGCTCATATTATAAAGTTCTTTATTGCGACCGTGCTCAGGCATCATGCTCATTATTTTCATTCTATTCATCGCAAATCTCTTTGAGAATAACAGACCGTATTGCAATCGACATTTGTCGAGTTAGATGTGTGAGAATATGACCCCTACTACAAGTTTCGGTGTTATTGTTTGTAAACATAATTATTATGAAATATCAAAATTTAATCCAATTTGGGGACAGTTAAATTCCAAATTTCAAGTATACTGACTTCATCATTTTCGGTCCGTATGTTATGGCCAACTGCTAAAGTTAAGACTATTTGTTGTGCTGCTGTAGCTTCTCTATAAAGTTTAAAAGGGGTTTTAAGGTAAGCTTTATAAATATCCGTTAGACCTGTTAAATTAAATTGTAGTAACTATGTATTTATTTTCTTATATTTTTCTAATTACCTACTAGGCGACATAAGGCCTACAAATCTCAAACCGGGCCTAAGTTGTCGTCCCCCCTTTCATATCTCTGACTTTCAAAATCCATGACAGAGAGTTTAAAGTCATGTCGGTGTCCACTTCTATCAAATTACGCTTTTGACATACTGGCCCAATGACAGAGACATAAAACAAAAAAAAAGCGGCCAAGTGCGAGTCGGACTCGCACATGAAGGGTTCCGTAAAATATAAATTGCGGTTTACGATTTATAACGTATTAAAAAAAACCACTTACTAGATTTCGTTCAAACCAATTTTCGGTGGAAGTTTGCATGGCAATGTACATCATATATTTTTTTTAGTTTTATCATTTTCTTATTTTAGAAGTTACAGGGGGGGGGACACATTTTACCACTTTGGAAGTGTCTCTCGCGCAAACTATTCAGTTTAGAGAAAAATATCTAAAAACCTCAATATCATTTTTGAAGACCTACACGTATGGGTTTGATGAAAAATTTTTTTTTGAGTTTCAGTTATGAGTATGGGGAACCCCCAAAATTTAATGTTTTTTTTTTCAATTTTTGTGTGAAAATCTTAATGCGGTTTACAGAATACATCTACTTACCAAGTTTCAACCGTATAGCTCTTATAGTTTCGGAAAAAAGTGGCTGTGACATACGGACGGACAGACAGACAGACAGACATGACGAATCTATAAGGGTTCCGTTTTTTGCCATTTGGCTACGGAACCCTAAAAATGATACCCTCTAGCGTGTGTTTAACCTGGAGAGACTGATCGTGATATGAATGATATAATAAAATCCTCAAAGTCGAAATAGGCGTGAACCACACAGAGACGGCGTAAGGCATAAGGCAGGCCTCCACACACCCGTCGCGTGCGCGGGCCCGCCGCGGGTAAAACATAGAAACTACACTTCAAACACACACCAAACGCGGGCCCGCGAGCTCGCGTTCGATGTGTGTTTGAAGTTTATTTTCAATGTTTTACACACGCGACCGGTGTGTGGAGGCCTGCGCAGCGCCGCTTCAACCCATTGGTGAATTAAGTAAACGCAGTGCCTGCGCCGCGCCGCTTGAGTGTAATTTAAAATTAAATACGTCTCCTTAGTTAATTTTAGCTGTGTTTTGTATTTTTAAATTTGTAATTTGTATGATCCTAGTTGGTCGAAATAAATGCATTTCTCATTATTATTTATTAGTACATTTTGTATAAATACAAACGTTTTGAAGCGGCATCGTGCCTGCGCCGCGTCTTCGCCTTATGCCTTCTCAGTGTGGTTCACGCCCTATGCGATGGTCAGAACACCTCGTCAATTGCGTAAATGTACAGTCACCAGCATCAATACATGATGAATCAAAGGCCGCAAAAATATCTGACACGCTTTAACGGCTCTAGGAATATAGTTGTCATCAGATATTTTTGCCGCCTTTGTTCTATCATATATTGATGCCAGTGACTGTACGTACCTACGTCAGGTATAAATGTAATTTCTTGTATGGAACACTGACAGTTGATGTGTCCTAACACTCGTTCGATAAGTACGTAATTCCCTCCTCAAATATATCAACAGCTGAATATGACTGTCAGCGTTACTCCACCAGGCGTCTCAGTGTAACCTATGGCAACAACTGGTAGACGAAATCAAGAGTCACGATCCCAGTGAGGGAACGATCAAGAGAAGGGCCGACCCCATCTGTCAATTAAGCAGAACGGTAGAAAAACCGTAGTTGTGACGTAGTTACCTCGTTATCTGAGAGCATTTTAGCCCTCGACGCGAGCTCGGCTCGCCCCGCACGTATTGTCTCTGCGAATAAACTAGGCTAATTCCTGCCGCCACTCACGTGAAACTGCATTTCAAAAGAACCTACGTCCACGGAAAAGCCAGTGCAATATCAGACTTTCACTGTTTACAAATAAGGTTTAATTCAGAAGAACAGGATTTGACTAGCCCTTTTGGAAAATAAGTCTGCTGCGCTTAGAGTAGCAGGTTTTACGATGTTTCAGGTAGCGTTTTTGTTTAGCATTTATCAATATGGATGTGGAGTTAAGTGCTGTAGTCATCATTCTAAAGAGTATCTTGTTTAACACGTGATAAATAATGCCATTCTCCCCTCTGTGTATCTCGGAATGTAGGAGATCCCTGATTTGAAAATCTTTTTTTAGTATCAAGGTCGGTGACACGATTTCCGGCAGTTTGGTTAGGTATATATTCAAAGGTTTTCTGCGGCCGGGGTGAACCTTTTGACATGTTTATAGTCAGTACAGCAAAACTCACACCATTTTCCGTTAAATAGTTAGACAGAGCACATGTTATTGTAAGTTTAAAATTACGGGACAATCTTACACAAATCAACCTAGGCCCACGGTAAGCTCAATAAGGCTTATGTTGTGGGTACTAGGTGACGATATATTTAATAGATAAATACACATAGATACTTATATACATATATAACATCCACAACTCAGGAACAAATATTCGTGATAAACACACAAATAAATGCCCTGACCGGGATTCGAACCCGGGACCTCCAGCTTCGTAGGCAGAGTCACTACCAACTGGGCAATGTGAAAGTGTAGTGATAGGTAGCTATCCGACACCCACAACACACTTCAACCCTATTCCCATAGCCGACTCTGACGACGCTCACGGGAAGGAAGTGGTTCTATTTTTACCCAGCATTAACTTGATACTTTGCTAGTCATTTTAATTCTTCTACTTTCGTTTATTGCACACTTATATAAATTGCTCACAAACTGTTAGCGGTAGTGAACGAATTGCACATTCCCACCGTGCAGTAAAGTTGGAGAAACTTCGTAAAACTTGGCCGTAACACTTCCACGCTGATATAAAAGTAGAAATACATTTGGGAAGCGATTTCCTGCTATTATTCCTTTATGGTGCTCAGAACCATCGCACCGTTCTAACTTAGGGTTCAACTTATGTTTCGTTTCCTAATTTGGTT
Source organism: Epinotia brunnichana (assembly GCA_963854355.1). NCBI lineage: Eukaryota > Metazoa > Arthropoda > Insecta > Lepidoptera > Tortricidae > Epinotia > Epinotia brunnichana. The sequence continues at coordinate 12,558,874 of OY977957.1, forward strand.
TCATTGTGATTTAGAGCATTCCTAGTCATGTTTGTACCAATACCAACTAAGTACGTCAAATACTTTTAACTTGCTTTTTGAATCCTAATGTTTTGAGACTCTTTAGAATTAAGAAAGTATATAAGTATAGGTGTGTCAAAATTTGTAATAAAGTCATAATATAATAGTACATTGTGACACAAGTGAGCTATGTTGATCATTACATCAGAGGCGGAATTGTCACGCGAACCGCAGGTGAGCGTGATAATAGAGCCGAGGATGTAATTATCAAAGCTCACGCGTGTCATACGACGTTTTTCAACACATTTGCGAGGAAAAAATCCTTTTCATAAAATGAAAATGTTTCAGGCTCCTAAGTTGTTTCCTTTAGTTATTGATGACAACAGGTTTTTACTCACATACATGTACATCTCCAAGAATGCACAGTAGCGTCAATTCATTTATAACTTTTCTATTCACCACGAGTCAACATTTTTAATAATAACGAAACATGCATCATCAATGTTTACAAATATTTGTGAAATTACTTATAATGGCGCGCAACTATTTTTTTTTTCGTGAAGTTCCGCGCAGTGCGCCCGCAGCGAGGCTTAGATGAAATCTCTAAACAGCCAATACAAAATAAAATAAATATTTTCTTATTCAATGTAAATTCATGTAAAATGTTATCAAAAGTAAATAGTTTAACTAAATGAAAAGTTTCTATATCATATCCAAGAAGTAATAATCAGTTAATTCACAAGAAGGATTTAATTTGTTTAGTCGAGTAAGAATCCATTTGTGCGGTCAATTTAAGAATGCGCCGAGTCCATACATAGGTACACCTTGCTGCAAGGTGCCAACGTGTCTTATACTGCCGTGCTTACGATAATAGCAGTAACTTCGTTCGAAATGCAATTCAAATGTTTACCTGAGTCTGATTCAAATAAAGAAAAGAATTGAATAATATTCCGAATAGAGTTACTGCTATTATCGTAAGCGCGGCAGTATATATATATATATGTATAACTACACGAGTGTCGTAATGTTATAAAACACGCGTGTTTAATACCCAGGATTATGAGCCTAAAAGCGGCACAATAAGAGGCACGTTACGAGCAAATGTGTTGAAAAATACTAAATGCGTTGAGAAGTAAGATTATACGTATGCTTTAATTGCCTTACCAAATTGCTACAAACTATTCTAAAATGCTATTTGCGTGCTTGTTACTACGAGCTACGCGCACTGAGCAAACGTGTAAAACACAGTGGGCTAAACACATTACAATCAATATGGAATGCGATACTTTGTCCAAATTGATCATCTAACCGCCCATTATGAAACCTTTCACTCAGAATTTCCGATTTCGATTTGAATGTAACATACGGCTCCGGAAGGGTATGTAATGAGCTAACCACATAATGGCAATAACCATTTCGAAACTATGAATATTATATTAGTAACCACATTTCAGTTGTTGATTGGAACAATGGGAATAGAACAAAGCGGCTCTTTTAGTCAATCTGTCGTGTTATCCGAAGGATCCTGTATCTTGCATAAGCAGTAAATTTCATAGAATAATTGGGTGCAAGTCCTTTTGCCATTTCTCTTTACGATACTAATTTTAAATGCATTTGCAGTATTGTTTGGAGAAAACCTCTTCGTTGCAAGCTTGTTTCAGCAATTCTCTGGGACTATCGTGTTCTTTTGTATTTAGAAAAATACCTAGCACTGACAAAAGCAATAATATTACGAGTGAGTTACTAACTCAGCGTTTCAACGGCTCTGACTTGGGGAGTAACGGTATTTTTAGTAGGCACAAATGAAGTACTGCGTTTAGATAAATAGTTGCTGAAACGTAAGAACCCCATTATATTTTTTTTATTTAGGTACTGTGCGTTGTATTATGATAATTTGATAGTTTACTATACAGTGTACCTACACGTACCGAGGAAACTACTCAAATTGTGACAATGTCACTCCATACGAAGGCCCATGTCATAGTTATTTATTCTTGTACATGGACACCTACATGTGACATCCCTCGGCACTTTTCTCCACAGTCACTTAAATCACTACCAGGGGCCTATTTCTCGTACGTTACAAGTCTTGTAATACAAGTGTGTATCTATTGTAACGCTTCTATTTCAATATTTTTTACAAGTTGCCGTTTCATGTAAATGTATAATTGTTACAAGAGCGGGGATAAAAGAGTTTTCACAAGTGTTGTTGTTTCACAAGTTGACAAACACTAGTAGATAGTATGTACATACTAAAATAGTAATTTCGTTTCTCAAAAGCCTACTTTATACTTGTAGCTTGTGACTTATCACGAAATAATGAGGAGTTTCTATAAACTGCTAATATGCGTTTTTGGTAAAAATCGATTAATAAATAAATGAAGATATTGCATTTTTAAGATCTCAAACGTGTAAGTTTTGTATGCACTTCGTTAAAATCAGAAATATAATTTAAATTTAGCTTTTATTCTCCAACAGTAAACTCATTCCTATGAATTTTTTATAATTGGGAAAGAACCAGTAAATGACCAATAACATAATAATTTTGTAACGAATTCACCCGTATTTAAAAAAAAAACTGACCCACCCTGAAGCTTGTAAACATTAGAGTGACGAAACTGAGTTTGATTTTAAATTTGTAATTGATAATTTTTAAGAAACACTTTTCATTACTACTTGTATTATTATACGCTTGTATATTCCGAAAACACAAGTCAGCCATTTTGTTGAGGACGAGTTGATGAGATTGATTGTCACTTAAATTCAATAAAGTGTCGTAATCATTGTCGTAGCACTTGTAGTAATAATTCCTACGAGAAACAGAATTAAAACACACTTGTACAATTAAATTTTAAATGTAAGCTTGTAGACTTGTGAACTTGTAACGTACGAGAAATAGGCCCCAGATAGTTTTCGTCTTCGTTGAGACGGAGACATTAGTGTAACCTGAATGTTTCCCTCACTCATCACAAAGTAGAAGATTTACAAAGCAGCGCAGATGTCGGAGAATTAAGCGCCCACTTAGCTATAAAAACTGAGTGAGACTTGTCAGAGCTCAAGTCGGCTAGAGGAACTTTCTGAGTATTGCGCCCAGATAATACAGCATATTGTCTTGTAATAGTCATAGTCGTTTATTAAGAGCCCGTTAACGAGCTTACTATAAAAAAAGAAGAGGCCAAGTCAAATCTAACTTAGGTACTTTAAGATCTCACATTTTTAAAACAGCAATTGTTATAGGTATCCAATAAAGCAAAGACAGAGTTTAATACTTGTTCATAATGTTATTTTGTTCCTATAAATACATATTTGGATTTTGCATACAACTTGGCACGCACTCACGATTTTGCACACAACATCATCTCCATTCTTTTTGCGGCGAAGCCCACAGCCAAGCATAATTTTTAGGGTTCCGTACTCAAAGAGTAAAACGGGACCCTATTACTAAGACTTCACTGTCCGTCCGTCCGTCCGTCCGTCCGTCTGTCTGTCACCAGGCTGTATCTCAAGAACCGTGATAGCTAGAGAGTTGAAATTTTCACAGATTATGTCAAAGTCAAAGTCAAAATATTTTATTCAAAATAGATTCATATACAGAACACTTTTTGAAGGTCAAAGTATATTTTCATTTCTTTAGTACCTCAATGTATTTTTACACTTTTACAGTATTATCAATTATCACAGATTAAGTAATGAATAGTACTAGTATTATATAATAAACTTAAAGTTCGAAAGGGTAATTATAGTTGTTAATATATAACTATAATAATGTCAAATATCACTAGTTTACATGTCAATATGTTATAAGTAGGTCAAAGTTCATTTACAATTACAATTAGGCACATGTTAACTATGTTTTATGTATTTCTGTTGCCTATAACAACAAATACTAAAAACAAAATAAAATAAATATTTTTATTGATAATGGTACGGAACCCTTCGTGAGCGAGCCTGACTCGCACTTGGCCGGTTTTTGTATTGAACTTGGCTCTCCTTTTTTACATTTATGTTTTTGGTGGGATGTCATTACTTTTTGTAAAGAAAACAAGGCAGGTATTTACTTCTGTACTTTTAGCGTGGGATTGACGTGAGTTGCTTTTACTACAGGCGCTAGCGCCTATCGTCAAGATTTAGTATGAAAAGTCTATACACCGCCCCTGGTGGTCACTCATAGAACTAAAAATCCAAACTGTAACGTGAGGCACTTATACATTACTTAATTCGCCATCGACTTCACGTTCGTTCACGATTTTCCAATATTCAACCTTATATCACTAGCATTTATCGTTTTAATTTAAATGTTTGTCGGTTATGACATTACAGAATACGCGCATCGCGACGTCGACAGTGTCCACTGTCGATACAATATGGCGGCGCGGGGGCCATTTATTTGCATTTTTAAATACAAAATACGCGACAATCCGAATTTTGCGGATATATGTTGTCAATTCAAAACCCTTATTTTTATAAGTTCTTTAATTTGAGATAAATTTCGATCGGATCTACGGTAACTCTTGGCGGAATAATACGATATCACGGGCCATTTTGCAAGTGAAATAGTAAACTACAGTCGCTACGGTATTCTTCGATACGAAATGTCAAATTTGGGTCTCACACTACCGATTGGTAGTACGAATCGAACGTTAAATTACGCATCGAAAACTAAACGCTAGAGCCTAACGTTTTGCAGTTGGTTTCGTAGGACAACGGCATTGTGAGTTACAAGTTTGACGGGTCGAATCGAAGAATACCGTAGCGAGATCGAAATCTATTCGAAGCGCGTTTATTCGATCTCGTATTAGTTACGTAACGTTAGGTTACGATTGTTATCTCACAATAAGGGTACTGTTCTGTGTATAATTATGAGGTGCCGCGCGCCGCCGACGACACACCGTTGGCCGGTTGTTTAGCGCGTATTACAAGTTTTTTGTATGGGGACACCTCTTATTTTTTGACTTTACTTTATTTTTATATTTCTGTTAAATAGCAAATATAATAATACATATTTGGGATAGTTTCAAATATCTGCTTGTAACGGTTCCAACGCTACAAATTTTTTTGTATGGGGAACCCCCTATTTTTTAAACTTTTTTTATTTTTAGATTTTTTTCCTACGCTTACACACAATTACCGAGCTGGATTCTAAATTTCATCCTTCTAGGTCATCTGGAAGTAGGTTAGGTTTAGGTACATGTCAGTCAGTCAGTGCTAAAATATACGACTTTTTGACCTTCATATCTTTATAACCGTTTGATCTAGCTTCGTGAAATTTGGGCTTCTAGATGTCCTTACGGATATAATTAAATACACGTAGTTTTATGTGTTTACGTTAAAGAGGTTTTGAGTTAAAGAAGGGTCAAAAGTGGCACCAAGTGGTTCGTGTAATGATACACTCGGCACTGGCTAGCCAGTTCCTTTGCTTGAACTTGGCTTGACACGCTGTCGCGTAGATAAGCGTTACTTTCATGAGGTTACACATAACATCAAAATTTAAAAACGTTTTCAAAAAAATATAAAAAATTACTGAAAACTGTATTTCATAAAAGCTTTTCATAAACGTGTCGATTAAAATATCACAGAACTTTATGTTAACTTAAGAAACGGGATAGCGATTCAATTTCGTAAGTGATTGACAGTTTTTGCTGCATGAGTGGTAGTTGGACAAATAATTTTAGTATGGGAGTGTAAGTAAGTGTCAATGAGAAAATAGTAAGAGAGCAATATAAGTAAGAGAGCTCAAAATTCATGAAATTACACTATTATTTATTACGTGTCACTTGCGTCCGCAGGAGCTACCTACCATAACCATGCACGTGTCCCCTGGGTGGTACCTACTAAAAAGTGACAAACTCATAGGCCAAAATAATGTATGCCATACGATTAAATAAATGAAATTACATAATATAGCACATGTATTCTATTCCATACAACATCCCACAGATTTGATTATTGTCGAATAACCATATCCCTAAATTGAGCCCAGCAAAAAAATCAAATGTACAATTTTTCGCGGACATACCCGTCACACCTGCATCAGATCCTGAAAATGGTCGTGTTACGCTCTATTAGGATCGATCTGTCATCACGGATAAGACTATTGTAGTCTATAAGTCTGTTATCGTGCTGACAGACCGATCAGTGTCAGGCAGTGCTTGTCAAGATCACCATCTCCCATGACGAGAAATTAGTAAGATGGCCATATTTGAAAATACCGTATGGGCGGGCAGTGCAAAGGCTGTCAAATCTGGGTAATAGACTGAACTCTAACCCTCATACACTGCACAACCATCCCTAATAATAAGTTTAATATTTGGATACTTATGCGTAGGGAGTAAGACTCAAAATTGCATGCATTTCTGTAGTTGACCCTACATGTATTTGAATGCGTCGAGATCTTGCGTAGACTATACAATATAGGTACATTAATGACAAAGTTTGAGCGCTTAAGCTTATTCGCGGTTGACTGGACATCACAAGGCGTATTAAATTTGGAAACGTGAGTTGTATCAACATCGGGGCTTTTAATTTATTCGCTCATGGTTGTGTTAGGTTAGGATATATTGAAACGAGGCACTCAAAAAAATCATTTTAGGTCGGACTGTTGTAATATCATATTCCGAATTTAAAGCAAGTTGAATTATTCAAGGATAGCACCCGCCATTTCGTTCGTTCGATTTATTATGAAATCGTATGCAATTTCAGTTTGAAGAGAAGTTGCGATTTGTGGATCCGTGTCCAGATAAGAAGATATAAACTGAAGAGAATATCTCTCGCAGAATTTTATTATATAAAATTATTATTACATTAATTCTATTCAATTTAACTGCAAGCCACGATTCCATACGTCTTATCTGACATAAGTGGAAATTTTTAGGTATCGCCTTTGTTTTATATTTTTCCTGTCAATATTTGAGTCCAGTATTTTTTTTTATACAACGATGGTGGCAAACAAGCTTACGGCCTGCCTGATGTTACCAGTATGTAAAAAAGCTCTGGAAATAATTTATAATTGCAGATTTTTTCTGTGTAACGGATATATCATCATTTAAGTAATTACCTGGAGACAAAATCCAACAAATAATGAGAAATAAAAAAAAACACATAGTTAATTAGCTCCTGAAAAGTCGGAAAACATATTAAGAAATGTTTTAATCTTTATTTCGATAAAAGATACGACACAATCCACCATAGCCCAGTATCCCCGTGATGCTGGAGACCGTAACAAATAGAGGAGCATGGCGAGGGCTTCTTTATCCATACACCATCATGAAACCACAACCACTCTGTCGAGAGTAAACGACTGAAGAGAGAGAAAAGCAGAAACACGCTTTTTATACGGTAATGTCCGTGACTCGCCAAAGGCACAAACTAACCATTTTTAACCATCATCGGTATCATTAATTCGTTACATCAACGCAAAAAAAATTAAGAAGAAAAGTGCTTAGGACCGGCAGCCGTCACCATCTTGCAGCCAGCGCTACATTTTGAACCAGGTACGCGTTTTTCACCACTTTCCCTTTTTGCTACTTCATTTCTGGTAAGCCGTATTTTTCAGGGAGCATTTTGAAAGACAAACACATAGGAGTAGGGATATCGCTTTGACATGGTGGGGAAATCGCATTTTGTCAACCCGATTCGATTTGACAAAATGGGATTTCCTCAGTTTAAGTACTTCAGTATATACCTAAATACATGACTCTTATCATCAAGTCGGCAACACTGACAAAAATAAAAGGGCAACGACGGTGACAAACAAACATACGGTCTTCCTGATGGCAAGCAGACGCTGTGGCCTATGGGCGCCTGCAAAATGAAATATTTATTCTGCGAATAGGCCACGAGTACGAAACGGTAATTTACAATAAAAAAAAAATCAGGTACGGTCAGCCTCCCAAGGGGCTAAACACCTTTGCACCGTGTCGCATTAAACGTCATGTTGAACTGCCATATGTAGTTGTCTAACGAGTGAAAACGATAAGGTAATTAGGTGTTCAGCAACTTATGACGCCGACTGTTAAACAGTCGGCCAATACCACATTATGTGGTATTTCAACACACTAAAAACTCCACGTCAGCCGGCTAAGCAATTCGGTAAATCTGCGCTAAGTAATTCGGAGGACTCTTCTCTCAGGTTGAACGTACTACATAGAGCTGTGGCGTCACTCCTGTCAAATCTGACGAGTTCTGCATCGCACTATCGAAGTTTCTTAAATCAGTTGCATAAATATAACATCCAAACAACTCTCATTGGACTTCGGTCCCTGAGAGATCTCTCTATTGTCGTATCTTCTACAGAGCCTTCCTCGCGCTTTGCCCCTGCGGGCTCGTTCTGGGCATCTTCGTCGCCTTCTCTACAGTACATGGGCTCGGGCTCCGCCACAAAGACCACCGACGACCCCGTTGACTCCCTTAAGTCGTCTTTTACGACAGGCGGGGGAGAGAGTAGACCTATTGTTGCCCGAGTCTCCCTCTCTAAACGCGCGGTCACTAAATTGTAAGTCGTCGTTAAAATGGGCGCCTGGACGGTATTAGAAGGGTTTTCGCATTGACTTTAAATCGGATTACAAGAGACTTTACAATATGACTGTATGCCCGAGCAATTAGCGACGTGAATAACAATATATCATTCAAGAAGGCCGTATGTGCTCAAGAATGTATGAATATACAGGGTGGCTCATTCAAATCGGTCAGTATGGTAATGTCTGAAACTATAAGACATACGAAGATTTGTTCTTAGGAACCATGTCACCGATTTTGATAAAAAGAAAAACTGCATTCATACATTGGAAAAAAAACTGTACCCAGCTCGGGAATCGAACCCGGTTGTTTTGAAAAAATAAACTTACACTTTTTCTATTTAAATATCGATTGTGTAGGTCTTAAGCTGTAAATGTCTCTAAGAAACATGATGTCTAAAATGAATAAAATGCATTGTTTTGACATACTTTAATTTATCATAGTAGGTGTTCGAAGTGACCACCGTTACAATATTCAACAAGTTCAGGCATGTAAAATTGTCTCTATGGCTGTTTGTACCTCTCTACTTATTACATGTACACCTTATCACGTGGCATTAGCATTGCATTAAATCTTTAAGGAAGTTTTGTTATCTACAGTAATCAAACACTAACAATCAATTGAAAAGCCCACTTAAAGTAAGTATGTAGATATTGTAGATAGAGAGACGTGTTAAAAACGGTGGTCACTTCGAACACCTACTATGATAAATTAAAGTATGTCAAAACAATGCATTTTATTCATTTTCGACATCATGTTTCTTAGAGACATTTACAGCTTAAGACCTACACAATCGATATTTAAATAGAAAAAGTGTAAGTTTATTTTTTCAAAACAACCGGGTTCGATTCCCGATCTGGGTACAGTTTTTTTTCAAATGTATGAATGCAGTTTTTCTTTTTATCAAAATCGGTGACATGGTTCCTAAGAATAAATCTTCGTATGTCTTATAGTTTCAGACATTCCCACACTGACCGATTTGAATGAGCCACCCTGTATACGCCCTTTTAAACAGATTATGCATAATAGTAGCCCGGAGTAATGATTGGAATTTTCCTCGGGTTTTTAATAAGATGGGATAATTAATACGACATGCCTGTGGCGTGGCCTTACTTGCTTATTCTTTAATAGGCTAGCGCTGTTTCTAAGCCCATTCTTCTGCAATATAAAATAAACACTTCAATGAATCGCTCATAGCCATAGAAAAATAAACCCAGTTGGCGATCTCCGTGTTTTGCAGTCTGTACCGTTCACGATACTGTTATAATTATAAAACTAAGAACTATAGTCAACATGAAATGAAAACAACATTGCCATAACTCTTTGTGACAATATGTCATGTCATATGATTGCCAAATATTCGAAAATCGATTAGAACCTACATACCTTTCTTTGAAACATGTTTCATTTCAAAATACGATAAGAGTTATTGCCAAAATTGCCATATTCTAAAATTTCAAACGGCGCCTCGCTTGCCTTGCAACCCGTGATAAAAGAAAAACAGTTTCCGCTAAAATTCGTTCTCAGCCCAATATTAACTCTAAGACCTATTATATAAAACACAATTTGGAACAACTGGGAAATGGTAAATGGGTCTTTTCGTTTACTTTTTCGCGAACTTGCAACAAAAAAAACATGACTTTATCGTTCGACAAAAAAACCATTTGCCGATTGCCGGTTCTAAAGGCATTTCCTTTTTCCGAAAAAAAATGGCACTATTTTCGCTGTTGTATGTTCTAACGGTAGCACTCTCCGTTTGTCATTGTAGAATTCTCAACTATGAGGCTAGTCCGATACACTATAGTATCCAATTTCAAAAGGCTGCCGCCGCGCCCACGGCCTCGCTCAACGTTTTTAGATTTTTAGTAGGTACCACTTCATTTTAAATTGCATCAAGTCAAGTGGATGATACCTAATACTTTTGTGTTGATTGAGCTGGCTTTATTTTTACGCAGCCAGTTTTCTTGCACCGAACTGGCGCGCCGGCCTCCGAGCTCATCTAAGAGAGCTCAACTAAGTAAACAGTGGCTTTTCGGTTAAGGAAAAGATCGGGAGGAGTGTTTTCCCTCTGGGTTGGAACGTCAGATGGCAGTCGCTTTCGTAAAACTAGTGCCTATGCCAAATCTTGGGATTAATTAGGTGCCAAAGTGGACCTCGGGCTGGTTTGAGCACTACCAGGAAAACGCTAAAAGAATGATGATGATTAAAAAATATATTTTCATATAAAGAAAAAAAAAGGCTTTCATTATTACTTTGCTATTTTCTAATAAAGATTGAACCTGTCCCATAATATATCACAAGTTCAAACAAGATTAAAATGCGACCTAAATTATAGGTAATTCTACATACTGTGTACACTGAAAAAGGCGTTTTCATACTTCGTTATTTACCCTCCATCCTTCCTTCAATATTTGAGGCAGTCTTAATTGAACACCCCCAAAATACCGTTGGTACTTGCGTCTTTTTTCGGCGTATTTGTATTGGATCAATGACAAAAAAGATCTAAGTACCAAATTAAAGGCTCTTTTGACTTGGTTTCCCGCATTATTTGCACCGGACCCGCAGGTTGCGCTGACAGGACTTAATTGCCGAGCACTGTATTTAGGGAACAAATATTAGAAAGTCAATTTGTGAAATATACAGCTGATTATACACACTACGCCATGAAAAGTCAAATAAAGTATAAGTAACTGAGCCCTTAATGTACCTAACTACTGAGGCAACAACTCGTCATACCAAAGAGGAGAATCTAACTCGTCATATCATAACGCAAAAGGCAAATTTTGTTTTAAGAAGTCATGTAAATTTAGGTTTATTTAGATAGGCACTTCGTAGTTTTGTAGTTATTGGTCACAATTGTTCACGCTATTGGTGATTTATTTTGATTTTGTTTGCAAGAAAACGTAGTTTTATATCGACATGACTTTATTGACTGACTTGACACATGACATGATATTATTTTAATTAAATTAACCATAGAGTTCTGAACGTAGTAAAAAGACCGAACATACCGCCTACCAAAATACTTATTTTCTACATCAATGGTGTAAACTACACATTAGGAACATAACTCATTATCACCTCTTTGTCACAACAACACTTAGTAACTTCATAGATATAACATAATTACAACGCAACAGATTAATTAACATAACGTGTTCAGTATTGTTTACTAAGCATAATTAAAACATAACTTTCACATATAAATAACAATTCGAAGGACCTTAATAAGAAAAAAAATGCCTTTTGATTTGATACTATGAAGCTAACCGCCCACCGTAAACTAACTCACGGTAGATCAGAGTGTATGCCTTTGCCTATAAGATTGACTTAATTTTGACCCTAGTGCGACGAGGTGTAACATTCGACGCCAGTAACTGTTCGCTTTTCAATCTTCTGTTCTCTTTCAAATCCTGCATTCCCATAAAATATACCAAAAATCTATAATATTTAATACTTTGCTTTACAATTTCATCTTTAAATCTTGTTGTCTTCAAAAACCATTGTTCCTTTGATTTTTCTATATATCTTAGTAACCTGCAAAAAGGTGCTAAGTATCTCTTCAATATAAACTTCGATGATAATCTTTCTCGATCGGGATTGTCTTTTAATCTGTGATTAAATGTATTCTTTGACTCACGGTCTGCCCGAGATATGCTAATTCTCTCGAATCCTTCATCTTTATTGATCAACCGTTTAGATCCATTCCACCACATGTTACTGCTCGCCATGCCTCCTGATTTCACATCTCCTGAGGCGAGATCTGTCGATTTGTCTATTGACTGTATATATACACGTTTCGTCTTGAAGTTGTCTTCGTGTTGTGAAACATCCACTGCTCCATTTCTGTCGTGTATCGGCCATCGCGGTTTTAACCAAGACAACACTGTGGTTGAGTCCATCAAAACATGTATTTTATCTATAGAAATAGTCGGCAAATCAGAAATCTCTCGTAAAGTCTCACTGATGATAGCTTGCGACCTCGGAACCTCCTCCTCTTCATCCACAACTCTGAGATAGACCATATTTGCATAGGCCACCGAAGATGCATCTGCAAAACCAAGCAGTTGAACATCCTTGCTTCGCGAAGTCATTTCGATCCAACGTGGCGTCTGTATTGCCTTAAGTTCGGTTAACTCTTCTCGGTAACTCTTCCACTCTTCAACAATTTTCGGCGGTAGCTCATCGTCCCAGCCAAGACTGCAGAGCCACAGACCTTGTATTATCATCATCATCACCTTTGCTGTAATGACAACAAGAGCCAAAGTCAACCAATCGAAAGGATCGAAGAGACTTGCAACTTCAGATATGATCTGTCTCTTCGTTATCAGAGTCCTGGATTCTGGTAAGATGACTGTTATTTTAATAACATCTTCTTTTCTATCCCATGTAAGTCCCAATATCTTTATGACCTTGTCCAATTTAATTTCTGTTTTGTTCTCAGGTTCCTCATTTGCATTATAGTTTCGAAGAAACTCCAGCAACTCTTCATATTTGTTTGACCATTTCTGCATTTCGAACCCGCCTGCCCTTAACAGAATGTTAATCTCATTACAAAGTTTCATTATTTCTGACACATCTCCGCGCCCTGTCATCAGATCGTCTATGCAGAAGCTGTTTTGAACTGCAGGCGCTGCCCGAAAGCACGAGTAGGATTCATCGTCAGCTAATTGCGTCAACGTGCGCCCCGCCAGGCAAGGTGCAGCAGCAGTCACGGCAAGCAACTTGTAGCTTTCCACCTTTTCAGGAGGCTCGTCTCTCCAAACCATTTGCTGTAACTCCGTGTGCTTGTGTGTCATCCAAACTTGACGATCCTTCTTAGCAATGTTTCCAATCACACAGATCATGTGAACTCTCCAGTGCATCGCAAGACGACGTAAGCCTGGCTGAAGTCCAATTATCGAAGCATTGTTAAAGGAGATTCTGTTCGCACTTTTCAGTGATACTGTGGCAACCCTTTGCATCTTGGGAGTATCTCCATCTTTCGTTGCAACAACATGATGAGTCAGGTTTATCGTTCTTGTTTCTTTTTCAACTTCAGCTTTCTTGATATTATACAACTCCTTGTAATCTTGAATAAACTTTGTGCGTTCCTTCTTTACCCTTTTATATATGTCTGAATTTTCTTCCAGCTGTTTAAATATCCCGATTGTTTGTTGTTTCATTTCTCCGTATGACGTCACTGTATCCCCAACGCTTTGTTTCAGTGGTAAGTGTGTATCTCTATATCTTCCAGTGTCGTCACTTCTTGTTGTAGTTTTGTAAACTTCCTTACATAATTCTTCTTCCCTTGACCAAGTTTTCATGTTTGTATAACCTTCTGTTTCATTGTTGTCTTCCTCTACTTGATGTGTGACATGAAAACTGGTGATTCTGCGTGAGCTGGAAGAAGATGTATTAGTCTCGCCTGACAAAATCCAACCTAGGTGTGTATACTGAGCGACAACGTTGCCCGGCCCTTTCATAAACCCAGAGTCAATTATTTTGCCAAAAACATCAGCCCCGAGAAGAATATCTACCCTACTCGGAGTGTTAAAGGTGGTGTCAGCTAACTTCATATTATCAAGTTGAGGCCATCTATTACAATTGATTTCCCTAGCCGGCAAACTACGAGTCAATGACTTTATTACATATGCATTCACCTTGACAGAGAAATCAGGTTCATTCCTCGACGAGATTTGTAATTCCACCTTACTTTTGATGCTCATGCTGTTGTCTTCGCTGATCCCAGATACCACTCCGTTTTCTTTAACTTCAACAACTCGACCACTCGAGCTGTGACAAAGGAAGCTTCGGATCCCTGGTCAATCAACGCCCTGCAGACCTGTGGCTGTCCACAATTTGATGCCACTTCTACCTGAGCTGTGGCCAACAAAATGTTTCGTACATCTTCATCTCCACTAGGTCTGACATGTGCAACCACCTTTGAGTCTTCCTTAGTCATGTCTGCCTTATTGTTTTCTTGCGTTTCTTCAAGTTCCTTTGTATCTCGATGTAGTAATGAATGATGTCGCCTCTTGCACACCTGGCATGACGTCTTCTGCTTACATCGCCATACTGCATGATTCGGTATAAGACAGTTGTAACAGAGATTGTTGCTCCGAACGAATTCGTATCTCTCATCCACTGGTCGCTTCGCAAATTGTTTACAATGATGTATTAAATGTTTGTCTTGACAGAATGCGCATTCAGTATCGTTGGCTGTGACATGGAACGTCTTGGGTTGATGTGGTATGTAACTCTTGCTGACCGGTTCTACCATCTCTAAGGTTCTGAATCGAGTCTCCAAGAACGACTTCAGATTCTCGAACGTTGGGAAAACTGCAGACTCATCTCCACTAATCAACTCCTCCCAATGCTTATGAGTTCCAGGGTCCAGTTTTGACACGACCATATAAATGACGATGGCATCCCATTGAGGTGTTGGTAAGCCGAGATTTTTAAGTGCGTTCAGGCATTCGACGGATGTATCTAGCAGCTGTTTCAAGGCGGTGGCTGATTCTTGAACGATTGTCTTTTGGGCGAAGAACTTCTTAAACAGATAATTAGCAATGTACCTTTTGTTATCATAACGCTTCTTCAATATGGTCCATGCTTGTGAATAGTTCTCGCCAGTAATGGGAAATTGTCGTAAAAGAACTTCCGCGTCACCCTTCAGGTTAACTTTGAGGTAATGCATCTTTTGCACGTCGTCTAGTGAACTATTCTTATGAATCAGTGAGGTAAACAAATCATGAAACGATTGCCATTCCGTATAATCTCCGCTGAAGCAGGGAATCGTAACATGAGGCAATCTTATCTCCCTGGTACCTGAACCATTACCCCCCTGTATTGGTTGCGAATCACGACCACCCTGTATACCTTGATTACTTTTTGCCTCGGTGCTAAATTTCTGTAAAACCGTCTTTAACTCGCCTTTGTAAATATAAAAACGTTCTTCGAAACTGTCAAATACATCGTCCGTAAAATATGACAGTTTGCTTTTCTCTTCCTTTGAAACGCTTGTCACAATTTTTTCATCTATGCTCTTAAATTCTTGGAAGTAACTATCTAAAGCTTCCAATCGACCTTGTACATATCCCAATGTAATTCTTTCTTTTGGTGACTTCCTGAAATTAACATGCGCCTTTTCTATAATTTCCAAGCTGTGGTTTTGAAGCGCCACGAGTTTCTCTGTCGGATTCATGTTGTATGCGAATTTATATTTTTCGAACAAATTATTCAAACTTACGATCGCAAATTATATTTGTATATCTTTAGGTCACTAAAATTCTTTAAAATCCAGTTCGGATAGGATCATGTTCACGCTATTGGTGATTTATTTTGATTTTGTTTGCAAGAAAACGTAGTTTTATATCGACATGACTTTATTGACTGACTTGACACATGACATGATATTATTTTAATTAAATTAACCATAGAGTTCTGAACGTAGTAAAAAGACCGAACACAATGCGAATCTGAAGGGCATTTAAAGATGAAATTCAAAATTAAGTATTGTATATTTTTTGTTATTTAATTTAAATATTCTCATTAATATATGACAATATTATTTATCTCTATCGCACTTATGTCACTCGAGCAATAGAGATGGAGATTTAAAAGAAATGGAAATGAAATGTTTATTACGAGTTGGAGAAGTTCGTGTTGCTCATAAAACTGTATTATAAATCGAAGCATAAAACAATTTTTCGCTTTGACGCCGTAACGGTTCAATTTATATGAAGCTTGCATATAGAGATTGCGTTTAATAAACGTTTGGAATTAGCTGTCTGCCACGCAACGAGTGTGGTGGGCAATGTTGGTGATAATGATAACAGTATTTACAATGTAAGGTTTTGTAATATGTATGTCAATCTTTTATTGTACACACGAAAAAGGTGAACCATGTAAGGGTCTTCCAGTTAAGGGGATCCCATACGCCAATGACCTTCGATCTGAATCCCTTGGTTTTCTAATGTTTTTTGTAGCTTATCATATTAACAACAACAGCTTTAAGCAATATAGTATCCCAGATTTACTTCAAACATCACTGTCTTCGAGATATTTGGCATCAAAGTTGAACAATTTTAGACCAAAAAACAGGTTTTCTGGCCATAACTTTTGTGTTAATTAGTTTAAGATCAACCGTACACACGTTTATAGAGACACTAGAGACGAACCCAAATATGTAGATTTCGTATATGTTAGATCTTTCACAGCAATCTTATAACAAAAAAGGTGTTTTTTTAGACAATGTTTTGAAAAAACATAAAAAAATTACTATTTATTTCTTTCAAAATATGGTAGACAACAATGTAGATTAAAGATTGAAGAATCGATAGCCGTTTGCCTTATAATTCTATCTGTAGTGCAAAAGTATTTGTATCGATTCATAACTAGTCAAACATCTATGAAAACCTCGGGTAGCCCCTTAACGTTTGACCAATGGAGTTGAATATAGGAAACGAACGGTAGACAAACTGACGCATATTAATAAACTAACTACATATAATTAAATGCAAATAAGTACAACTAATACATACATACATACCTAAATGTAATATAATGTATGTAATGCTTGCCTGTTAACTTTCTGTAAATGTTTACTAAGCAGAAGCATCTGCTAACGAAATTCTAAATTCCAATCAATGTAGGTAATAATACAAAATATTTTTCGCCACGAATTTTGCAAGTACAAGAGTGAAGGGATTTACAGAATCGTCAACACGAGTGGGGCCAACGGGTGAGTGTTCCGTACGAAAATCGGCGAGAATGGAACACATATGCAAATCTCACTGCGTGTCTGTCCGTCTGTCACAAGCAGTTTTAGGGTTCCGTACCCATAGGGTAAATCGGGACCGTATTACTAAGACTCCGCTGTCCGTCCGTCTGTCTGTCTGTCCGTCTGTCACCAGGCTGTATCTCATGAACCGTGATACCTAGTTAGAAAGTTAAAAATTTCACAGATGATGTATTTTTGTTGCCGCTATAATAAACAATACTAAAAAACAGAATTAAATAAATATTTAAGGGGGCTCCCATACAACAAACGTGATTCTTTTGCCGTTTTTATAGATAATGGTACGGAACCGGAGTCCGACTACGAGTATAGCAATGGGTCGGTTTTTTAAATATCTTCCTGAGGGGTGATCACTTAATGTTTCAAACGCGCGTTAGGACAACTCAACTGTCATTTTCCTATACGAAAAGTGACATTTAGATCTACCTGACGCACGTACAATGCGTTATGTGATCGACCTAGAGCAGAGGGGTAATCACGTAACGTTCCGAACGCGCGTCGGTACAATTTAACTGTCAATTTTCCATATAAAAAGTGACATTTAGACCTACCCGATGTGCGTACAATGCGTTACGTTACGTGATTACCCCTCTGGTCGATCACGTAACGCATTGTACGCGCGTCAGATAGATCTAAATGTCGCTTTTTTCTACATTTTCCTTTGTTAATCAAAATTTTACCACTATAGAAAAACTGTTTTAAAATGTGCAGTTCAAGCCCTTTCATATGATATCCCACTTGGCCTACTAACTAGACTTTTAATGTTTGCCACCCTCTAATCCGTCCTTTTTTATAAAAATTAATAATATGTCTTTAAATTATTCATTTTTTATACACGTGCATTAGCTTTGTTTACAACTATTCCAAATTTTAAATTGATAGCATTAGTAGTTCCTGAGATATTTAACTTTGTGACAGACAGATCGCACCATAAGGGTTCCGTTTTTAACTGACTTCAAAAAAAGGAGGAGGTTCTCAATTCGGATGTATTTTTTTTTTTTACCTTTTTGGTCCGGAACCCAAAACATAGTATGAGCAACGCTAATTAACCCGCGGCGGGCGCAAGCTCGGTGCACCCGCGTCATTTAGCGTCGGCCCTACAACGTCTGCCACAATAAATAATCCTAACCATACGTGGCCACCCTTGAATATATTATTTATATATTTATTTTATTTAAATATATTTACACAGCATTACATATTTACTTAACTGTAATACACGTGAAACGAAACATCGCAAAACTTCAGACACTCCCTACACACTCCCTACAAGCAGATCACACTCGGGTGTAGACCAACATGGCATTCAGCAGCGTCAGCGCCCAGGCCCCGTAGTATGGATGGCCTTATCACGCGATAAGTGACATGATAGAGCATCCGTCCCTGGCTGATACCGTTCGATAGAACGAGACGACGCTGTTCTCTTATCACTTATCACGTGATAAGGCCATCCATGCTACGGGGCCAGAAGTGCGGCGAGTTCCTGTTCGACACAGTTTGCCAACGTTATGCCTATCCATTTGGCGCCGAGATGAACGGCGCGGCGCAGCGCTTAGATTAATGCTTTAAAACTAAATGGTAAAGGTAAACGTCCCATTCCTTGACATATGCACTGGCCCAAAAGTTACACAAAATTTTCCTCTATTCCACTAAGTTCAACTGGAAGTTCAACTAGTTGAACTAATTGGAAATAATATTCCAGTTATTACAACTTTGTAACTGATTTTCAAAGTTGAACTTTCTGAACAAAAATGATCCTATTAGTTCAACTTTATTATTATTTTAAACAAACATTCAAAAGTAAACATGCAAATAACGTTTTTTTGGTACCTTTACGATGCTAGAAGACAAAAAAATGATATGAAAAATGAATATATTACCAGGCAATTATGATTATAGACTCTTTATTTCTGTATACGAGTACGTGCATATAGATTATTATTAACGCAGCATTAATTGCATGAAAAACGTGTTACTAAATACGCTGTATATTTACAACTGTTTACACATTAACATTCTAAAAAGGTTATCTAGGTTTGTTATATTATGCACTGGCTGCTAGTAGCCACGGTGAATACAATTTGATTGATAAATCACTAACGTCATTGTCGTTTCTGCATGGGTATATAAAATTGAATTGTGTGTAAGTTTTAAATCGATGTACAATGGAAAACGAAGAAAATGATTTAACATATTTGAGAAAAGGCAAAAAGAGCGTAATTTTATGTGTGTCTGGTTATACATATTATCGAATACGACAATATTTAGAGGGATCCATTGTATGGAGATGTTCATCTAAGTCGTCAGGAAAGTTTAATTGCATCGGTTCTGTAACAACAAAGGTACGTAGGGTGTTATTACTTTTTTTTAATTGTGACCTCTCTTTCGAACACCATTCTGGAAAAAACGTGCTTTCTGAATAATTTTTCATCTTCATTGTTCTCTTTGGGTCACTACCAGTATAGTTATTTAGTTAGATATCAAATATATACTACATCTCTAGTACGCCAAACTATTTATAATATTTTGGGTAGATTTTCTTTCCATGGAACAATTATTTGAACTTGGCGGTAGTACTACGGGTCGGGAGTGTCATTACTGTTCAATCAAGATTTTTTCATTGTTACAGAATGAAGTTATTACAAAATTCAAAAAGCACAATGAAAATTGCAGGCCAGATATAGCTAAAGTAGAAGTAGAAAAAGAGATAGCAGCGTGTAAAAGCAAACTTGCAACAACGCATTCGCATAAGAGCATCCCTGAAGTATATAATAAGGCTCTTGTATCCATCATGGACAAAGGCTACGACAAAATTTGTAAAGTTCCATCATTTACTTCTGTTAAAAGCAGTTTATATAATGCAAGAAATGACGGTGAAGGTATGCCTAAGTTTTGTTTCGACAATCCGTCCGAAGTTATTGTACCACCTAAATATTCGTCTTTTCTACTAGGTGACTTCAATGACAATGGAGAAAGGATATTAATATTCTGTGATGAGAAAATTAAAAGTAAAGTCGGATCAATACGACACATTTTCGGCGATGGGACGTTCAAAGCTTGCCCTATCCCTTTTAAACAAATTTATACAATACATTACGATGCTCGCAGTACCGAAACAGAAACAAACATTATCCCTTTAGTGTATGCACTAATGTATGGTATGTCTGAAAAATCATATAGAACTTTGTTTCAAATGATAAAATCCCAATTACCCGAATTTGAACCCACAAAGTTTACTTCTGAATATGAAGAAGCGGCAAGGGCTGCTGTTGTTCACATTTCCCGAATATTGTCATAAAAGGCTGTTACTATCATTACTCTAATAGTGTTTGGAGAAAAGCCAAAAAAATAAACCTTACAAAACCAGGATATTTAAAAAAAGTTATAGGTGTTACTAGTGTACTACCACTTCTACCCAGCGAACGAATTAGAGAAGGATGGTCTCATGTTTTAGATAAAGTAGCTTTTTTGAGACTTCATGTTGCCAATATAACAGAATTAAATAATTTTGTCTCATACTTCACGAAATTTCGGCTGAAAAGTGATGATTTCATTAAATCATGGTGTATTTTTGGAGAAAGACACCGCACAAACAATCATTTGGAGGGGTGGCATTTAAAGTTAAATAATGCTGTTAAACGAAAGAAAGTGAATATCGAACAGTTACTAAAAGTGCTACAAGAAGATGGGAAATTATCACAATTTAAACGAGGTCAAATTGAAAGACAACAGACTTTAAAAAAAGGAAGAGAGAATACGTTATCAATGACGCTATCATAATGGACATGCAAATGCAGTTGATTAATGGCGACATAAGTGTACCCCTGTTTTTGGAAATCTTGCGTCCGAGTAATTGATTTTAAAGTTATGTTGTGTTATAGTTAAAATATCTATGTTTTTTGTTGGAAGTAGAATAATATATTTTATTACTTATAATTTGTTTCTTTTGTGGTTGAACTAATTGGAAAAATAAATCCAATTATTTCAACTATTTAACTATAAGGAATGATTACATTAAAGTTGTAATAACTGGAATATTATTTCCAATTAGTTCAACTAGTTGAACTTCCAGTTGAACTTAGTGGAATAGAGGAAAATTTTCGCTGTGCATTCTAAATCTCAGTCTGAGGCATATTGCTATTTACACAAGGTAAGGTTCAATAGTTCAATCAGAGCGAGTAAACAAGTTATGCTTACAATAGAATTGCCGAGCAGAGCTTTATATAAACGTATTGAATTGGAATGGATTTGGTATTTAAGTATACCCTTATTTTGATAAAAGCGAAGACCCATAGTTGAAGCTTCAGTGACACTGAATAACCCAGACAATTCTGTATGGGAAAAAAATACGAGTACAATACTTATATTAATTAGTCACGAAAAATATTAATAATAGAAATAGAAAAACATTTATTCGTGACACACACAACGCGACAAACATTGAAAAAATATAAAAATAAAACACGTCACGAAATGGTCCCAAGTGTCCCAACTCTCAGCAGGGTACACACATGGTATGGTATGGTATGGTATGGTATGGTTGGCATGGTTACATTCATAAACAAATTAATCAGCCTATATACGTCCCACTGCTGGGCATCATGGATGAGAGGGAATGGGCAGTACATATACATTGAATATGACTTAATTCAATTATTTAAATATATACAATGACAGACAACAGGCCGTTTTATCGCTACAACGCGGTTTCTTTCAGACAACCTTCCAGGACAAAAAAAAATTCTGAAGGCGGTCAAAAATTATGCCCAGCCGGGAGGACGTTGCCGAATTTACGAGTAGGTAAAGAATGCAGTGATTGATGAGAAGGTAAAGGTCGCGGGAGTCTGGATGCGGGTGGCGCAGGACCACTAACACACTCACACTCACAATGACTTAATATGTATTGTTAATGTTACGTAGAACCGATGGCCGGGCGGAAAGGTTCTCGAGTGGCGACCACGTACCGGAAGGCGCGGCGTAGGTAGGCCCCCCACTAGGTGGACTGATGACCTGGTAATGGTCGCGGGAGTCCGCTGGAAGCGGGTGGCGCAGGATAGGTCATTGTGGCACTCTTTGGGGGAGGCCTACGTCCAGTAGTGGACATCTTTCAGCTGAAATGAATGAAAGCTGGGCATTCACTTAAGCGCCGCACCGCGCCGTTTGCCTCTGCAACAAGTGGATGCGTCCAAATGGATTATTGTTCGTTTTTTTATTTGTTTATTTAATAAACAGACTATGTATATATAAAGTTAATATTTAACTGGGTCGCACAAAACTGTCGAAACAGTTTGTCTGTGTGATCATATGTATAGTACAGAGTTAACTAATTTGTAAATAGGTTTAGTCTAAAAACATGTTACATACGATTGCATACAGTTATGCCTTAGGGGTTATTTTATACTTAAGTAATGTCTTTTTAATTTTCTTTAAAAGTGGTTTTTCTCTTTTCACGGCTGATAGTTTCTGGTAAACTGTTCAAAAGACGGAATAATTTTACTACATTCACGGGCGCGCTACTGTGTTAGTGTGTTGTTTCGACATTCACTGGTGGGCCATTTGTCTCTGCGACAAATGAATGGACATAATATAGTTCCAATGTTGAATTTTGACATTTACAGCTGTTCCATTCAGATGGCGTGCTGGCAGCTATCTTAAAACGCTAAAGTTTTGATATTCACGGAACGATTTAAGAAGCGCTAGGAGAAGCGAATGGAGATTCGGCTCGTTGAAGCGGTTATGAATGCATAACTAAAGTTTGAGTGCCAGGAACTCGCATGTTTTTGGCTACACATAAATTGCTACGAAAATGTTTACACTGAAGTTAAATTGAATACTGGAAAATTTTTAATAAAAGGCATTGTTCAACCGGGATCGTACCAACGATCCTTTAGCGGAACGAATTGTGCTATAACTTACAGTACTTAGTTATTATGCGCGCTCATTTAACCCAGCCTAGTTTGATGCCTTAATCATGTACAGGCGACACAATAGGCGCAAAGCCACTGTAATGTGTCACTGAACTTACACGCAATTTATTACAAAGTCAGATCCAATTCATTAAGTTAACTTGAATAGAGCCCCAGACATAAGCAAACGCGTATCGATCGCATGAATATAAATGGGATTGTATTGTAACGGGTCGAAAACTTTTCGAGATTTAATACCTGTCAGGGGCGCTCACATCATGCGATGTGCAAATACCTATGTTATTTGGGCTCAATGTTGTGTAAGTTGCAAGTTGCAAAACATATAACATAGGAATATGAAGGTTTTATAATAACTAAGCTCTGGTTTAGTATGATTATGAGTAATAATAAAGAAGGACTGTAAAATAATGTATTAAGAATATTTTTATGTACAGTCGCCATCACATACATCGGAGCAAACAAGCACGTCACAAACATCGGAACACACCACAATTTTCAAGGCATTAGGGTACATGTGCCGATATTTTTGAACACCTATAGTGTACCTATGTATGTGATGGCGACTGTACATGTATGACGTGCTAAATGTGTTGTATATTACATGGTCAATAAACATTCTATTCTATTCTACTCTATAATAATATAAGAGCATATAGCTGCCATTTGAATGATTGACACGAGGTAGATCAGCAGGATAATTTCGTAACTTTCCGAACCGGTGTAAGGACATATGCATCATTCTTTGAAAGTAAAAATTACAGTTTATATAGACAATGTCACTCACTCATTAACTGCTAAGCTACGCTCGTAGCGCTACGCCGTAGTCCGTAGCAGCTTAACCTATTCACGGCTGCGCTACGCTCGTAGCGCTACGCCGTAGTCCGTAGCAGCTTAAACTCCGTATGTAGCAAAAAGCGCTCGTAGCGCTCTGACGCATATGTGTCGTTATGGGCGCTGAATGGGTTAAACTCCATATGTAGCGAATATCGCACGTACCGGCCTGACGCATGTGTGTCGTGATTAGCGCTCACCGCCACGTTACACTCGCAGCGGTACGACGCCATAGTCTATAGCAGCTTAAACTCCATACGTAGCGAAAAGTACCCTTGCGCTCTGACGCATCTGTCGTGATTGGCGTTAAAGAGCTGCTCCGTTGTGCTAGACCTGGACACGCCTGTTTGATAATTAAGTTTGCCCTAGCTCCCGGCGATTTCAAATTAAATTTAGATAGCTTCGTGCACCCGGGGGTTTTTTTTATTTCGGCTAACTCATTTAGAAAGTTTGGTTTGGCTTTGAGTTCGAATGTTTCAGAGTTGTATAAAACCACAATATAATAGACCCGATTTAGTACTTAGTACAGAATGGTTACTGTCTCGAGAGTGACATTAAATGTTTTCTCAAGGTCACAGGTGTAATCCGCACCATTCTAATTTTTCTGTAGGTACACTGTGACCATATTTAAGCTTTATTTTGAACTAGCATTTGCCCGCGAATTCGTCCGCTCCATACAAACATTTGCCCCCCATTTCTCCCCCTTAGGGGCTGATTTCCGGTATACAATATCCAATGCCCTTCCCCGGCATTCAAACTGTCTCCATACCAAATTTCATCTCAATCGGTTTAACGGATTAAACGTGAATCAAGAAAGACGGACAAAGTTACCGTCGCATTTATAATTTTAAATATGGTTTAGCTCTTAATTTAGAAAAATACGCTAATTTATACGCAATAAATTCGATATTAGATTAGCGCCTCCAACGCCTAATTGCCTCCACAGTAGTGACCTCCACCGCTCGCTGTGACAGTGTGCACAAAAATTACAATGGCCTCTTTCTCATCCATGCAACATAATTCATGAAATGCATTTCATGAACGAATGCTGAACATTATTAAAACATTTCCAAATCGTTAGTTTCCAAGTACCAATTTACATACGAATATATGAATATATAGTACACATAAATAAGATAATAAATAAATATCCTGCAACTTACTGTTTCACAGCAACTAATGTTCAACATTTGTTCTGATCCTTTCAATTATGGTGTACAACGTTCGTAAACAACAATTATTAGAACAATAAAGGAAGATTAGAGCAAGATAGATAAGGTTTTATGATAGCCAATTACAGCCGATGGAGTGCACGGAAAACAGTAATCACACCACACCGTCATGCACGGCGGCCCAATCGGTGCACTCAAGCGATTTGTCCTATGACGGCTCGGCCACGACTGAGTGACAGCGGTGGGCCATACATGGGAGCAGGGATTGTAAATCGGTTAATTTGGCCGTACCGATTAGAGCCACACTTTGAGAGCCTTACCCATAATAAAGGTTACGCTCGCGAAGCACCGCTCCAACCAGTTAATATCTCGGAGCGCAACCAGGGAACGAAATCCATTTACCGGTTAAAGAGCGCTCCCTCCGTGTAAGCGTAGGAGCGGCAACTAGCGCGTTCGCAAAACACGAATAAGTCGACTGCGCAGCCGCAGGCAGTGCCACCCACGCGACAGCGGTCATTGATTACGTATCCAAACACCGAGTAACCGGTTAGGGAGCACTTCGAAAAAACTTTTCCATATGAATTCGTTCGAACGTAACCTAAATAAATATTCGGTTTACCCTCAATAAAATAAAATGAATTATGAATTAATAATTTTGTAACCGGCTACAATCCCTGCGCGGGAGCGAGTGATCGGAGCGCGCTCTCTCGCTTACGCGTATGGCGTACCGTTACGACCGCCACTGGAAGTCACAGATGAACACTGATAACTCTTAGGGATCCAGTTAATATACGGTCCGTTAATCCAATTCCACGTCGTATAGACTAAAAAAAACATTTAATTATCGAACCTTTACACAAAATCTCAATAGAATCGGTGTAGAAATGCGTGGTGAAAAAAATCTGCAGAGGAAAATAGCCGGATACTTTTAGACCTACCTGACGCGCGTATAGTTGTTATTTTCTAAGCCGTCCGTTCTGCAGTGCGGCGTTCTTTAGTGCGGAACGGACGGCTTAGAAAATAACAACTATACAATGCGTTACGTGATCGAGCTGTCTACAGTCCCTTGAAGCTGTGAAAAAATCAAACTTTTAAGTTAACGTAAAAAAAAGATATGGGTGGGCGTTTATGCCGTCTGTCTGTCTTTCAAGACCCTTTATCTCAGGAACGCCTTGAAGTATCGAGTAGAAATTAAAACCATACACTTAGCGCTACAAACAGTCCCTAAAGCTGTTAATTTTTTTTTCTTGTACGTTAAAAAAAGATTCGACCGTTTATGCCGCTAAAAACGTATATTTCGACACTCTCAAGGGAATCAAAATTTAAATTAAATTTATTGGCTATAATATTATTAGTTATATTAGAACTAGAATAATAAAATTTGGCAAGTAATATCGTCTTATTTTACAAGTACAGGGAAAAATCTATCATAAAAATGCTGATATTACCTATAGTTTTTTCGTAGCTCTAACTTCGTAAATTTTCATAAAATAATTTAATAATACTTCTTTATTTTCTATAGTAAATACATGATAATTAACATAAGCTAAATTAAATTAAAACTACGTTAAATCTAAAAAAGGCCCTCGAGGCATTGTACCGAGGATGCTGGCGGCATTTCCTCGTTGAATTGCAATGCTGATGCGTTGCGCAAGAAAGCCGCCAGCTCTTCGGTCACCAGTTACATCAACCAGACGTTTCGCGATTTCCGCAAATAACTTATGTGCACTGGGACCCCACGGACCGAGGGTCTCGACGCCAAAGGGTACAAAGTTGTACTCTCTGCCGAGGCCACTATATTTATTACATTTTAGAAGTTCGGCGTTTTTCGCCGCTGCACCCGCTTTAGAAGAAGTCCGTTGGAGGTGGGACGGTGCTAGCGTGTCCACACAGGTAGCGTCCCATACTAGCATCCGTCCCAAACTCCAAGGAATCAGAGCACCACGGACTTTGTTGTCAAAAAAGTGCAGGCCGCTTTTCAAGACATGCGACACTTAATGACATAATCCGCCGGTCTCTTGCCATCATCTCTGACAATGCCAGGCGGCTCAAGAAGAGCAGGCACATTGATGGTGGCAAGAGACCGGCGGATTATGTCATTAAGTGTCGCATGTCTTGAAAAGCGGCCTGCACTTTTTTGACAACAAAGTCCGTGGTGCCCCAGTCGGTCCACGTCCGTGCCACAAGGGCATACGTGTGGAGTGCATACCGTCACCCCAAGCCGCAGACCAGTCGCCAGGCGAAGGGAGGTCGGATCCAGGAAGGTACCGGTATTTGGAGAGGGATGGGCATGTAGCCAGTGACCGGCCTCTCTGGCTCCAACCGCCAAAAGCCTTGCGCGATCTGGACCTGAACTACGGCTCAGAATCGATTTGTAGGTTAAATCGCAATAAATGGGTTCAGTGGTTTAAGTTTGATATGGTAAAGAGAATTTAAGTTTGAAATGGGAGAATGATAGTCCTACCTAACATTTTAAAAGTGAATTAAACCACGGACCGGTTTTTTTATAATATATTCAGGTTTGTTTTATTTTGGTTTACAGTAATATTAGTTGTTGTATTTTATATTTATCCTCATCTCTCTCACCGCTCGTCTCTTCAAAAGTAAATAAACGTACTAATATCACAGAAACATAGTTTTACTACAAAATCTTGCACCATATCACACGTATCCGCGTTGTCTGCATTGCGGGGAATTACGGTCTATACCGAAAACATTACCGTTCGTTCCGTCGAATTTATAATGCCGATGCAATCTCTTCTAATGACGCAAAAATTGCAACGTACAATACGCCAAATTGCTTCTGAGAATTTATGGACTTTTTTTGACTTTTTATACAAATCCGTTAAATCAAATGCAAGGATTTGTTCACCCGTAGTACACCTAGCTAGCGACCGTTCCCGGGACAACAAATATCATAATCAGTGAAGCTCCATTTCTGGGTGTTTGGCAGAAGATTATTAATAGGAGTGAATGGACATTTGTTGAGGATTATATATTAATTACCAATTTAAATCACTGACAAATCAAGGTGATAACTACATATTATGTTATCAATATGTTTTGACTCGCGTTTTGATAGCATAAGGACATCCCCGCCATCCTTATTCGCCGCTCCGACCAATCATATGTTGTCCAGTCTAAATGACGCAAAAGCAATAGAAAATAGGAAGCAATCGGAGAAACTAGTAAATATTGACTGATCCTTCTCAGCAAATGTAGTTTTAATTAGTTTTCAATATGAAACCGTCTGAGCGTGCTTTTGAACACTGTTTGATTGGTACTGTAAACTGAGATCAGTTTACTTAAGGTGGTTCGATTGCCATACAAAGCGTTATTTGACATTCGCAGGCTAACGGCGTGATATTTTAAGAAACTTGTGTAACAAACTTTCATAAATTGGCTTCCCATTTGCGGCAAATTCCCCCTTTCCTAGAATAAACTTGTATAAACTAGATTAATTTGAGAAATTGGTTTGTCACGTGATACTTTGGGAAAACAATTTTTCTCAAATTAATCTAGTTTATACAAGTTTATTCTAGGAAAGGGGGAATTTGGCGCAAATGGGAAGCCAATTGATGAAAGTTTGTTACATAAGTGTCTTAAAATATCACGCCGTTAGCCTGCGAATGTCAAATAACGTTTTGTATGGCAATCGAACCACCTTAATAGACATGGTACCTATTTGTTAATACCATGTATTATATTTAAATCGTTTTCTGTCGCTTGAATTAACATACAAACAATAAACCATTTTTTTAGATATTCTATAGGTAGATATAGTAATCGTCAAAAGCAGAATAAAAGTCAAAGTTATTTATTCTTCAATTTGGCATATTACATGCACCTATGAATGTCGATAAACTACCACTGGTTCGGAAAAAAAACCTCTGCCTCGAGAAGAAACCGCATTATATTAAATCAATTTGTCTCTGTGTGTGAATTATAAATATGTTTAGTAATTGCATTCTCCACACAACATAGCACTAGCGAGCACTAGCGTACTTGCGAGCATTCACTCGATAAATTAGCGCTAGCTTTTGGAAATTTATCAAAACGTGTTATATCGATTACCCTGTTATGTAGCTTGTAATTTATGCGACGCCTGTATAAGATGGGAACTCGTATCGTGGAAATGATTAATGAATATTGTTTTGCACTTTGTTTGTTTTTAAAACGCCTGTGGGAACAATAAAGCATAGGTACTGATTGTTTTAAAATACACGTGTTTGGTTACACTTCGCGTTACTATGATGTACTATACTTATTTGTTTAAATATGTTGCCTGCATGCATGTAAATATACACAGTGATTACAGAACTAAAGAAAACAGCATGTAATAGTGACAAGGAGCCGCACTAACTATTTTCGTTTAGGAAAAAAAAATGAAAGGAAAATACAGATAATAACTACGGGGAAAAATCATAGTACATTAGAAGCAATATGTGCTAAAATAATAAGATAGGTCCTCAACAAAAACTCACTGCAAATCTAAAGTATTGAAATAATTTGAGTTTCGATTTGAGCATAAATATGCCACGCGATTGTTCCCATGACACAGGTAGCGCGATAAAATAATAACATGGATTTTATTTCTTTATTTTGAAGTTCAACAGCATTTACAAAACATTTTAACAAACAAATTTTATACTGCTTATGCCATAGCCAATGACAGAACTCCCTTGAAATTTGTACGTTTGTTTGTGTGTTTAAAACGAAGGAAATACATTAATTTCTTATAACGTAAGCATCTAAGTAAGAATCTATAATATCCTCTGTATCGACAACCTCTTTAGTTAGGTTCACTTTCAAACAGTTGTTGTTGCACACATGGTAAACCTATTGACGCGTTTAGTATTAATTGTCACTAATTGAACGACATTAATTTTGACTTGTGCTGTTCTTATCGCATTAAATGATTGAATTGAGTTGTATTGAATTACAAGCTAATAAAATTTACCTACACACTACCAATGTTAAAAGAGGAAGTGCTATGTTATGCGGAGATAATAATTGAATCAAATGCATAAGACAGGGACTGGACTGGACTAGCATTGTAATACTATTTTCCACTCACTAACTTTTTTAACTTTTTTTTTTTGACTTTTTTGTTTACCCGTTTTCTTATTTGCCTCCCTGTAGTGAGGTGTAAAGATTTGTGTTATACAAGGGTGAACAGTTATTTTACATCTCGTGTGTTGATACACTCGCTACGCTCGATTCTATTTTTGAACCAGTCGCTTCGCTCGTGGTCGATCATAGGATCCTTTCCCTAGCTCGTGTTTCAAATGAACACTCGCAGGTAAAATACAACTTTCCCTCCTTGTATAACAAATAACTATTTCTGAATTACTGCATCTTTAGTGGTTAAATATTTTGCGAGTATAAATTTGTTAATAATAAACACGCCTAATTTCATTGCTCAGACGTAAAAACACATAATTTCAAAATATTTTTTTAATTTTTAAACCTTCTGGGGCGAAAAAAATCACTCACCAAAGCAAACTTAAATTAAAAAACACAGACGTTGGCTCAATTACGGAGATAACTCATTTATTATACCTTTCCTCAGAACGAGGCAAAAAGTAAGCGATTGTGGAAAGTATTTCTTTTCTCTTTATCTTCAGGGATAAACAGTTTTTGTGGAAGTCATTAAAAGTTTTAACTGGCTTTGGCGAGCAGGTATGAGATGACTTTAAACTTAATAATAGGTATTTAATGCTCGGGCTTAATCGTTCCTGGCCGAGATGAATTTTTCGTGCTGTGGTTTGGTCTCAATAATGCTACTAAGCTATTTAATTATCGTTTAATCCACAAAAAAGCGCCCCACTCCTACCGTTAACATACGCCAGAGAATAAACCCAAGCTAATCATTATCTAAAATGCTAGCCATCATATCAGCCGAAAGACGTCCACAGCTGGACATAAGCTGTCACTATGACCGGTCCTGCGCTTCCCGCGACCTTTACCAGGTCATCAGTCCACCTTGCCAGCCTTTCGGTACGTGGACCCCAAACTAAAACGCAATGAGAAGGAGTGGGGAGGTTCTGGTTAGTTGAACGACCTAAAAGGGAAATGTTCCAGTGCTCGACACTGCCCCAATAGTCGGTACCTTCAAATACATAGCAATAAAGGTGACAAGTAGGGTGCTATTGTACTAAGGTGTCAAACATTGGAACATCTATCTTACTTATATCTTCGTATTTCGTATTCGAGCTTCGTAAATGTTATAATATCCACCGAAGCGAAAAGTTTCGAAGGCGTGTCGTTTCTTTTCCAATAATAATAGTTGTTATAAAGCAACTTGTGCTACAACTTCTAGATTCCGGTCACATTTTTACGATTTATTTCTTGTCTTTGTAGGTATTTGTTCACTCAAGTTATGTTATTATGGATGTGTCTTAGTGTATGTAAATACTTATTTCAAGTAATCTTATAATGTCAAATTTAGAATAAATATTTATATTTTAGAATAGGTTTTCAATTAAAAATAAGACATGTGTAACATGTAACGTTTAAAATTTCTCGTTCTGTTGGTGTTTCTTTGATACATTGTATATATTTTAGAGCTTCACACCATTAGACTATACAATTTTCTTATTTAGCATAGTTATAATTACGAAAAATATTTCATTAATGCTCGACACAAAAAGGTTACGCAGGTTGTAAGCGACAACTTACCGAAGACTGAAACCTTAGATTCAGACCATTATTCCGAATTGGAAAACCGCAGAAATATGCCTAAAATAGCAGTTCACTCAATTTCAATTCAAGATACCTAATGGCTTAAAACTATGTGGTTTCAGTTTTCGGTACGATGTCGCTTACACCCTTTTTGGTTTTATCCTATACGAGCTATTTTAATTTAAACTGCAGGTATATATTTGTATTCACGTTCTCGAAAACGGCTCTAATGAATTCGATGAAATTTGGATCATACGAGTTTATGGGGGCGAAAAATCGATCTATCTATCTTGTATCTGGGAAAATTAGTTTTCTCCGTGTTGTCTCTGTTTACTGAAAATTATTTATAAAATACAAAATACAAAACACAAGAACAATATAACTGCGGTAAATAATTATGTTTAGATAAAGCAAACATATTCTGCCCACAAAGATACATATTTTCAATTAAATGAGCACACAAGAATATTTGCCGTGAATAAAGTAGGTTATGAAATATCTGAATCATTCTCATTAAGAAGATGACAAAGGGTGCGGGCAAAAGGGTCGGAATTCCGTCGGCGAGACAAGTATATCGCAAACACAACGCCAACGCTTGTATAGTCAACTACCAAAACTTCTGTGTAAAAATATATATGGCAAAAACTTTTTGCCGACTGTACTTTGTTTCTGGTGGTGACTGGCACGAAGCGTTCATAGCCCTGCGGCGCCTGCGAGTCGGAACCGATAACAAAGGTTAAGCAAAGATGGCAGCGGTCAGTCTTTGGATGGGTGACCGCCTGTTTGAGTGGTTACTATAAATGAGCGCTTCCGTGCTTTGGAAGGCACGCTAAGCAGTTGATCCCGGCTGCTGTCTATGACAGTAGTCGTTAAGCCAAGTTAGATGCCTTCGGGCGGCTTAAGAACGTCTAACAGTCGAGTTGCCCACTCACTTGACAAAGGGGGGACAACTGTCACTTGCGTCTGCAGGAGTTACTTTTTTTTTTAACCCAGGGAAAATCTTCATAGATTCCATCGCGCTTTGGGGAGGCGCGATGGATATGCCGGATTCGTACCGGCTAAAAACCCCGGGGAGTTCTTCCCACTGCCTGTGGCGGAGTCACGGGAACGCTCTCGCATACATCGCGACTCCGCCAGCAGTTGTCCAGCTCACTGGACCCACCTGTGGGGGAATTGGTTGAGTGTTCCCCCGCCACCATCATTTTGTGGCTTACGTTTTTTTTTGTACGGCACGCACTCCTACCCTGGGACCTCGATCCGTAGGAGCTACCTACCATAACCCTACACGTGTCCCCTGGGTGGTACTAAAAAGTGACAAACTCAAAGGCCAAATAATGTAAGCCATACGATTAAATAACACTGGCACAGTAGAAGGCAAGAGGCCGAAGCCCCAAACATTGTCTCCTCCAGGAGTTGGAGCATCTTAAAATGCCGGTTAATGCAGACCTCCAACAGAGCCACCGATCCTCCTCAGCATGAGGAGGTACCGATTGAGGAGGTACTTTTTTTCACAACTATTAATTACTTGACTAAGCCTAAATAAGACGGGTTTGTATAGTATGGTTTAGTTGCTAGGTCACTTTCTGTCTCCATCATCAGATGGTGACGAGTTCGATACTGTCATAATATAGCATTGTCAACGAATTTATCAATACCAAAGTACCACGGGGATATATGTATGGAACGTGGACCAAAACCAACATAGCGGAGAGTTATGTCATTTTATTTACAGGAAGTTCTTATCTCATTACGTAGGTAATCTTTTTAGGGTTCCGTACTCAAAGAGTAAAACGGGACCCTATTACTAAGACTCCGCTGTCCGTCCGTCCGTCCGTCCGTCCGTCCGTCCGTCCGTCTGTCTGTCACCAGGCTGTATCTCACGGATACCGTGATAGTTCCAGTTGAAATTTTCACACGTGATGTATTTCTGTTGCCGCTATAACAACAAATACTAAAAAACAAAATAAAATAAATATTTTTATTGATAATGGTACGGAACCCTTCGTGCGCGAGTCCAACTCGCACTTTTCCGGTTTTTTTTGTTTTCTTTTCACTTTTTATGTTTTCATTTATAACAGTATAACAAAAATTAAGTCACTTAGATAACCTGTGGGATGATTAAAATATACAGAATTAGGTGTATTCTCCAAATTAAACCCGTTTTCTCACTCACACCTATTCACTCTGTCTAAAATATGAATATCTCAGTTCTGCAATGGAATTCAACTTTATGTCCATATAACGAAATAAAGTATGACTTAACTCTAAGCTCTGTTGGTTTTTGGTCCTTTTTGACCATGGTCCTTTGCCAAAATATGTACGAGTCCAGGGATGAGTGGCATACTCAAAAAGAGACGTCCGCCTTTCACGGCAAAACAGAGCGACGAATTGACGTGATTTTTTATAAATAAATAAAAAAAAAAAAAGATTTATTGTCGCAAAAAAAACACAAAATCACAAAATCGAACACTGATGTAGATACTTATATATAAAACAACACAATGCAGAAAATAAATGATCCGACAATAGGCTCGGGGCTCAGCGTTTGCTGCTAGCCTGTCGGCTATACAGCGCTGTTTTTCAGCCCGCACCTACAACACGGGATACAATGTAATTAATAGCTAGCTGCAAGGGGAACATTCGCATTACTCGTAATAAACTTTTACTTTTAAAGAATAAATCATGCAATGCTATGTGGAGATAGTTGAAGGGATGGAGAGTGACAAAGGCTACTTTTTTTCTCTTTCTAACCCCCCACTTCCCTAAAATGGGGAGTGGAAGTTTGTATGGAGCATTCCGCAATTTTCAAGGTAGAAAGCTAAAAATTGGTATGCGAACTATGTGACAAAAAAAAATCGTCCATTATTTTTTTTTTAATATGTGCCTCTATGTACTACTAAAAGAGGGGGTGAAATTTTACATGGGACTTTTCGCAGTTTTCAAGGTAGGAAGCTGAAAATTGGTACACAGACTTAGTAGAAAAATACCTGCCTTATTTTTTATTTTGGAAATCTTCCCCCAGCTCCTAAATGAGGATATGGGGATGGGAATTTGTGTGAGACTTTTCGCAAAATTAGTACAGGTTCAATGACACAAACGAATAATAAAATAATTTGATTAAAACAAATTAAATAAAACAATATATCTAACCAATAAATCAATCAGCATTTGAGAAAAAAAAACAACATTCGAAAGATAAATAAGTGTTACTCATGGATTCCAATAGATGGCGCTGATATGAATTCCACCCCTGAAGGGGTTAAAAAGGAGGCAAGCTTTGTATGGACAACACTTTTTAGGGTTCCGTAGCCAAATGGTAAAAAACGGAACCCTTATAGATTCGTCATGTCTGTCCGTCCGTATGTCACAGCCACTTTTTTCCGGAACTATAAGAGCTATACTGTTGAAACTTGGTGAGTAGATATATTCTGTGAACCGCATTAAGATTTTCACACGAAAATCGAAAAAAAAACAGTAAGTTTTGGGGGTCCCCATACTCAGAATTTAAACTCAAAAATTTTTTTTCATCAAAGCCATATGTGTCTATGGATAGGTCTTTAAAAATGATATTGAGGTTTCTAACATCATTTTTTTCTAAACTGAATAGTTTGCGCAAGAGACACTTCCAAAGTTGTAAAATGTGTGTCCTCCCCCTGTAACTTCTAAAATAAGTGAATAATAAAACTAAAAAATATATATGATGTACATTACCATGCAAACTTCCACTAAAAATTGGGTTTGAACGAGATCTAGTAAGTAGTTTTTTTTAATAGGTACGTCATAAATCGTAAACCGCAATTTATTTTACGGAACCCTTCATGTGCGAGTCCGACTCGCACTTGGCCGCTTTTTTTGAGCTAGAGACTTAAAAGCTTACGAAAAAAGTTCTTTCAGCGATTATAAAAATTCAACCCCGAAGGAGGTTTAAAAGGGGGTTCAAATTTTAAATGGAGAGCAAGAAATTTTTAAAGTGTGAGTAAGAGATTTGTAACTTTGGTCTTATTCCGTACGTTAAAAGACTACAAAACCAATTTCAGAGTTTTTCCAAATTCATCCCCTAAGAGTGTTAAAAGGGGGTTCAAAGTTTGTGTATTTCAAGACATTTTTAAAGTAGTTATGAGATTTTTAACTTTGGTTTTAGACTGTTTGTTCACAAACTAGAAAATGAACATCAACGTTTTTTTAGGGTTCCGTACTCAAAGAGTAAAACGGGATCCTATTACTAAGACTCCGCTACCCGTCCGTCCGTCTATCTGTCACCAGGCTGTATCCCACTGATACCGTGATAGTTCCAGTTGAAATTTTCACAGATGATGTATTTCTGTTGCCGCTATAATAACAAATACTAAAAACAGAATAAAATCAATATTTTTATAGATAATGGTACGGAACCCTTCGTGCGCGAGTCCGACTCGCACTTGGCCGGTTTTTTTAATTTATCCCCTAAAAGAGGGTTCAAAGTTTGTATTGAGAGAAATCATTTTCTAAGACGATACAAAGTTCTACGCGGACGAAGTCGCGGGCATCAGCTAGTAAGCTAATAATGATGATACCAAATTTCAGCCTCATATAATACCGGTAAGTGACTAAAAATCGGTTTGCAAAACGAACACAGCAATTTAAATAAAAGTTTTCTTAGTCGACTGTGCAGTTGACGCCAATCAGTCAATTTTTCGCTTATAAAGAAATAAGGCCTTTTTAACTAGACTAGACATCAATAACCCCTTTTCGAGTACCTATTATGCCTTCAGCGGCCATCCGGTAAAAGCTTGGTGACGTGACGTGACGTTATGGGGAATGGATGAAAATTTAAGAAGCATTGCCTGATTATTTTTTTGTTGATAGGAATATAACCTTCCTTAGCACCAGAAAAAAGTCGCAGACTTTTCAGTAACGTCAATAATTTTTGAAAAATATTTATAAACAGTTTCCTCACTTACGATTTGGGTTTAGGACGGCGAATGAGACACTTTCCTCAATCCGTCTTATACTACAAAAAAATATCTTAAAAATCCGTGGTAAACTGACACTGGCAATGATATTGACAGCTGCAGCAGCTAAGTAGTCATTGTAATTTAAAATATTTTTTGTAAAAATAATCAGGCACTTCTAAGATTTTAATCCATTCCCAATTGAGTTACAAAACTGACTCATAATTTAAATTTACCAAACTAGTAGGATGAGGTACTTTATTGAAACAAGCTCCACACTTAAAAGTTTATTTAAAGATGAATCAAAAATATATTACAACTAATTCAACACCTTTAAATTTATAGCCCATTCCCGCCTTAATATGCTTTCCCCGTGAGCCAGCGTTGGCCATTTTATTAACGCGGTTTAACCCCCTCCTCTGCTACTAAACGTCATGACGAAGTTGCTCGCGTAGCCTGGTAGACGGCACCTTTGAGCCATCAATGAACTGACGTAGTTCCAGCGCTGGTGCTGCACTCGGTTGCCAACATAATACTATACTTAAATATATAATACGTCGGCTCTCTAGTGAATTAACTGATTGAATGTCAGCGTCAAGTCAAAGCTTAGCAAAG
Organism: Epinotia brunnichana; assembly: GCA_963854355.1. Classification (NCBI taxonomy): domain Eukaryota; kingdom Metazoa; phylum Arthropoda; class Insecta; order Lepidoptera; family Tortricidae; genus Epinotia; species Epinotia brunnichana. The sequence goes on from OY977957.1 coordinate 12,596,330, forward strand.
TACTTATCTTATGCTCAAGGGTCAGATTAACGTCGGTCATTTTAGAGATGTAAACCTTTCTGTATAGAAGGTACTTATTTTGTTTTTAATAAGGCCTGCAACACACAGGCGCGGCCTGCGGTGGGGGTTAATAGTAAATTTGACAGCTAATTACATGTTTACTATTCACCGCCGCGGCCAGGCCGCAGTCTGTGAGAGGCTTAAAACGATCAAATTATTCTATAAGACGTACTATAACATAATTAAAATACATGCATGGACCATGGTGCAAAAAAAAAAAGTCAGAGTTAAGTTTTGCAAGAGACGGTGTTTCCGACGCTTGTTTTTGTAGATCCATTGCACTTGGATACGGACGTTGGAGCAAATTGCCTTGTTGCAATCAAATTTCCAATTACACTACTCCAACTCCCATCATCTCCATAAATCAAGGACTCTATTCAACTTAAAGCTTTGAATTGGTATCAGTTTGGTATTTGCTCACGCTATTATACTCGTAACTTCCTGGTCTCTAATTTTATTCTTGTTGGAGACGGGAGGTCAATTTGGCTTAACATTTTACGTAAAAATATGGTATTCATGTGCTACGCTCATTTGTTTCCGTGCGGCCTGAGCCATACAAACGTAGGTATGCACGCCAGGGCTCGGGTACCGGTAACATTTTCAAACCGGTATCACGTTTCGATTTTAAACCGGTTTATAAAGGATTTTTTATAAAGTTTTTTTTGCCTAACCGGTTTAGAACGGCACAAACCGATTCATACACACGCTCGTGTGCGCGAACGCCCGGTTGCGTACCGCAATGGTAGACATAATGTTATTAAACTACTCGGAACTAAACCGGAATAAACCGGTATCACGTTAGCTCGACCCGCATGGAATCGAGAGCGCAAAACCGATTAGAATGTTAGGTTAGGGTGGGTTGCATCAACCACTCTTTAAATATGGCGTCTCTCTGTATATATAATCCTATAGAGAACTGTCAAACTTCCCATATAAACAGATTGTAGCGGACATGACGGTATGCAAAAACCGGTCCTAATTGGGGTCCGAAACGACGAGCGGGGGGGGGGGGGGGGGGGGGGGGCAGTCGGCGGCAAGGGGCTCTCCTCGGAAGTCGCTCAAAACACAAAAATATACGGCGTTGCTCGTAGTCCTTATGTAGCTATACAGCTCACGTCTCGCGTCGCCGCACGCGTCGCCTGTTCATACCTAAACAAGACCTTAGAGAAAAATTTAACTCCAACTTTCAAAATGTTGAGACAAATTGGCCTTCTGAATAGAATATTATCTGATTCATACATCATGAACTTCCGCTCAAGACTGTCTCCCAATGACGTAAGCAAGGAACCGGGGCAGGTGCGACGTAGGCGTTAATCATTCCAATATAGCCCCAATTTACTTCACCCTTAGGTCCTAATTTGATCACTTGGATACTTAGATGATCCCATTAATGTTGCAAGTGTGAAATTTTCCGTTTCGCCGGTTCATTACTTAATAACTCCCTCAATTTAATTAAGGATAGCTCCGAAGGGCTTTAATAATATATTCTGTTGAATTTTATTGAAATTGCTTTTGTTTCATAAGGGTGCTCGCGCCCTTAAGATAAAATGAGGTATAGGCTTTTCAGTGTGTTTTTGTCTGGTTCATACAATAACCCCCTCTTCTCGTATTAACTAGACAAAACACAATATTTACAAAATATTATAACCATTTAGACAGAATAATTTTGAAGCTTATCAAAGCAAACAGATAAAAGGTCGATATAGATATAGGCAGTGAAAAAACTTTATCCACGCACCAAATGAAGATTATTCTTACGTCAGTGTTTTTTTCTCACAATACGAGTACAAAAATCAAAATCATAGAGTTTTAGATCAGCAGCCTAAAGCCCGCGACACACTGGCGCGGCTTGGCCGCAGAGGTCAATAGTAAACTTGTCATTAGCTGTCAAATTTACTATTGACCGCCAACGCAGGCCGCGCCAGTGTGATTCAGGCCTTAAGCATCTCACAGACTGGCGCGGCCTGCGGTGGCGGTAGATATTGGACAATTATTGTCAAATTGACTATTGGCTTCGCAGGCCTCGTCAGTGTCATTCTGGCCTTACCTGGCGTAACGTACGGTGTAAGTTGGTAGAATAGTTAGCACATTGACCCGGCAACGCCGTTGCAGTTGTTTATCATCATCATACGTTGTTTATACTCGTGTTTTATTTATTTTTCACTTCTCATGCTCTAAAAGTTCGTCTTTATGTCGTGCGTAGGCGACATAAAGTCGCTTTTTATGCTCTAGTGCATAAAGTAAAATCTTCGTCGAAGACCAAGGCAATCGGTCCAACAGCCACACGGACAACTTTAACTTCATACAATAACCTCTTTATTTTATTTCGTTTCGTTAATAGTATTCTAAGACCAAGGCAAGGATACCAACAGCCAAAGTACACAATAAAACTTCATGAAATAAACTTATAATTTTTATTTCGTATCATTTATATTTTTATATATTTGTTAATTTTTTTTATTTTAGTAAATCATTATAATATATAATATAAACTATAACAATACGTTATCATAGATATAGAAACAAAATGTTTTTATAACTGAGCAGTATGTAATAACGACCTAACGTCAGGTGGCACGTCCATACAGAAAAAAAAGAACCAAAAAGTTAGTTGGCGAGAACCACAATTATTTTTTAATTGTAATACTTGTGTTACAACTTGAAATTGTTTTACGATTAATTATTATTTCATTTCCTCGCAAGAGTGTACAACTCGTCCATAAAACCAATTTTACATTCGACTTTATATCCACCCGAGTGGGCAAGTTCGCTCGGATTGATAAACGTCTCGCGAAAAATGGTGCGTTTTATGCACTTCTTGTACAATCTACTATTTCACTTCTCATGCTCGAAAAGTGTGTCATATTAGACTTAGCAAGCGGGGCTAAAGTAGTACATTTAGCCCCTAGGGATAATATTATGTATACATATTTATGATTTTAAAACATTTTTATTTGACCAATCAAAACAGTTCACCGTATTAAAACCACCAATAACAACCCTTTAAAAAACATTTGTATTTGCTATCTAACAAACAGAATTAATTTCAAACATCAGGCGTTTTTTATTCCCTAACTCACAATCATGCCGTTTGGACGCGCCTATAAACGGTCAGAGGCGTTTATTCTTGGTGTCAATATTTAGTATCTGTGTTAAAGCAGTTTATTAAAAAAATCATGCCGCCAAATTGGACAATATTTTCGCCGTGGAATTTATTATTGACTGTGGATAAATAATCTTTGTTTTTACTTTTTTCTCGCAGTCGAAGTGAAAAGTAGAGTGTATAACTCTGGTCTAAAAGCCATATTACAACTCGAAAATTTTCCATAACCATCTCCTTGTAATATGGCTTATTTTAGACCCTTGTCATACAATCTAATATAACATATTTAGTACCTAGGTGACCGAGCTCAGCTCGGCTGAAAGTAGAGTAAACGAATTCCCATATTATCTGAATCAAAATCAAAGATCAAGTTGTCGAGATCGTGATTATATGTACAAATATTGCTCGTTGATTAGTACCTACGAGTATACGATTTCGTTTCCATGTTGGTATCCGCTAGGCCATGATCGCCGTTTGAGTACCGGCTTGAACAATTGAGCTATCGAAGAATATACGCATTTAATTTAATCCTCTAGACACACCTTGCGCCATCTGCATCATCTGTCACCTAGAACGAAGACGTTTCTCAAGATTAAATTTCAATTTCTACAAATATTTTCATTTGGGAGACGGGTTGTATATTACTCAACGGCAGAGCCCAAACTTTAATATAAAAGATTTAATTTTAGTTTAGTAAACTGATTAGATGCAATATATTTATCATTCATACGCATAGACATATGCCGCGGAAACGTGATCGCTTACTATGGGCCTCATAAGAAGGCTCAAAGTCACTCAAAGGGCGATGGAGAGGGCTATGCTTGGAGTTTCTCTGCGCGATCGCATCAGAAATGAGGCTATCCGCAGCAGAACCAAGGTAACCGATATAGCCCTCCGAACCGCTAAACTTACGTGGCAGTGGGCGCGGCACATTGCACGTAGAACCTATGGCCGTTGGGGTGGAAAGGTTCTCGAGTGGCGACCACGTACCGGAAGGCGCAGCGTGGGTAGGCCCCCCCACAAGGTGGACTGATGGCCTGGTAAAGGTCGCGGGAGTCCGCTGGATGCGGGTGGCGCAGGACCGGCCATTGTGACACTCTTTGGGGGAGGAATATGTCCAGCAGTGGACGTCTTTCGGCTGATAAATGTTGATGATGATGATATGACTTTTTTTTTAAGTTTTAAAATGTACCTACATGATTATTCACGCATCACTTTTGTTGAATAATGTATCAAATCAAAATCAAAATAATTTATTTCAGTAACTTATAAATACGTATACAAGTATCTGTGCTGGTGCCTCTTTTTAAGTATATAATATACTTGTGCTAAGAAGATCACCGCTCTTCCACATGTTGTGACTTAGGTGTAGGCATAACTTAAAATATAATGTATATAATAAGTAAACATTTTATATTATACTATGTGGTAAGTGTGTGCGCGTGTGTGTGTGTGTGTGTGTGTGTGTGTGTGTGTGTGTGTGTGTGTGTGTGTGTGTGTGTGTGTGTGTGTGTGTGTGTGTGTGTGTGTGTGTGTGTGTGTGTGTGTGCGTGTGTGTGTGTGTGTGTGTGTGTGTGTATCACATTTAATATACAGGTCTCTGAAGTAAATTTTCAATATCAAAATAGCTTTTGGTTTTTAACCATACTGTTAACTTAGATTTACACTCATGCGTGGTGGAGGAATACATATCTATGTGCTTATTTATAAGATTATACAGGTTGGCAGATTGTGCTGCTTGTTGTCTCCTTGCAAATGCAGATTTCACTGTGGGAGTGTGGATAACTTTAGTTCTTTTCCTACGTGTACTTGTTGTTTCCGGTGTATATGTGGTTGTCTTGTGTGTCTTTATGATAAGGCTAAATATATATAATTTTCTTACAGATAATAAGTCACAGAGTGTATAAAGTTTGTTTGTGGAAAATCTGTACGGTTTGAAAAACATCACTTTTAGAAGTGCCCTTTGAGCTCTCTCAAGCTCAAGAAATTTGGTCTTAGTTGCACCACCCCATATAGGGATACAATACGCAAGGACTGACTGGGCCAGTGATATGTAAACTTGATTTAGTACGGTCTTCGTTACTACGTGCCTAAGATTTTTAAAGACCCAGATAAGTTTACGAATTCTGCCCATAATACTCTCAGTGTGCAAGTGCCAGGTGAGTCGTTGGTCGACCATAACCCCCAGGTATCTAGTGGATTCTACCTTCTCGATGGCTGGGCAGGCACAGATGGTTTGCGTGTTGTGGCAAGTATGGATCCTGATTGAGAAGTCTGTGTCTGGTTGCGTACGATTATAGTTTGTGAAGCAAACGTAGTTAGTTTTAGTTGTGTTTAGGGTAAGAAGATTTGTTTGTAGCCATCCGGCAATTTTTGTGAGGCCACTTTCTGCGGATAGGCGCACTTCCTCCCATGTATCCCCTGAGAATACCACAGCAGTGTCGTCAGCATATGTGAAAACGGTTCCCGCCTCAATACGCATGTTACATAGCTGATTAATGTAAATAAGGAAGAGTGTAGGGCCTAGAACACTACCCTGTGGTACTCCGTAGGATATAGCGCGTTCATCACTGATATGATTTCCCAATTTGACCTTTTGGGTCCTATTTCGAAGATAGCTACTAAACAGACACAAAGAAGCACCCCTTATACCAATCTTCTCCAGGGTGTTGACAAGGATGGGGACAGAAACGGTGTCGAATGCTTTTTTGAGATCCAGAAACACAGATAAACATTTTTTATTACCGTCCACTTTACTAGTTATTAGTGAGGTAAGAGCAGTAACAGCATCTTCTGTCGAGATACCCTTTCTAAACCCGTACTGTGCCTTCGATAACAGATTAAATTTATTTAAGTAATTGACCAGCCTTGTGTTTATCAGTTTCTCTAGAATCTTAGAAATGGAGGGATGTATTGTTCTCTCGAACAAAGGCAGAGGTAAGAAAGGATCATATATTTAACATTTTCTATCTAGTAAGTTTTAAGCAACCATGATCATATAAATCAACAGTGAAAATACATGCATCCGGAAAATAATTCCTGTTGTTTCTGGGTTTAGACAGCCTCTCAAAAATCTCATAATTTTCCCTTAAGTGCTTACATTTAAATATGATTATCACACATAAGCTACCGGGCTCGCCCTAGAACAGAAGTGAGCAAACAGTCAACCTCCACAACCTCCCAACTTAAGTGATTTTTAAAAGAATAAGCGACTTAAATCCATATGAAAAGAGTTAATTTTAGCAAAGCACCCTGAAGATAAACAAGAGTTTGCAAAGTGTAACTATGGTGTAAAATTCAGGGAGTCATGTTTTATTAAAACGTTCTCTTAGTCTTATGTCTAAATATATTCTGTGAAGCCAAGAGATATTTTTCGTTGAAGAAGGTTTTCTTAGATTCCTTTGACACGTAATAAAGTTATAAACATTACATACGCATAAGTTTTTATCGTCACTAGTCACTAGCTAGCGGTATACGATACCAATAATAAAGAGGTAATATCTACAAAATGGAAGCGTAGCTTGATAAGTTTATAATTATTATAATGGGTAGACTCCGAAACAAGTGATGATATAAAAAAAAACTTGTGTGAGCTGTTGAATGATTTGATGTGTATGATTGTCCCCTTAAGTATATTTATTTATTTAAAATAACCGCAAAATTAACAAAATAATACCTTATTTTTGCAACAATTCTCATACGAAACAAATAATGATAAAATAAAATGTACTTCATGGTTATTTTAAGAATTTTGTTAATTTACCTAGGTACCTACCTAACAAAGCGATGTGTGATGTTACGAAAACGTAAACGAGCTATAATAACGTTTGTATGGAAAGTTCACGATGTCATGCCACACCTTTGTAAAAAGTAACAATTTTGTAAATCGAATAACTCAGATTTATTATTAGTCGACAGTTGTCTTAAAACAATGTTCCCTACTCGTCAGCTGTCATGTCATGTCCGGATGGAATGGAAATATCACCCAAATCGAGTGTATTCAAATATTTACACTAAGCCATATCTTTGGCAATTCTTTTATAGAAATATAAACCTTACGCTGAAAGAAACACGGGCACTTTTGTTATAAAACGCTCTCGTGAGAGAGGACCTTGTGAAAGTAGTCTTTCCCAAATAATGTCGAAGAAATGTTTGACAAATGATTGACGTTTACATTATATACATGGCATATTCTCTCGTTTTGTCTTTACGGTGAGTAGACACATTTTTAGGATGGCGATGGCACTCGTATTTTTGTTTTTTTTGACTTTGGATTTGCCGGAAAAATCTCTACTTTGCACGCATGAAGCGCAGAAGCGTCTGATTTTTATAAAAAAATATAAAAAAAATCTGATAATATTTATATATAAACCATTTATTTCAGGCATCTAAGGCCCATAGTTTCAAATACCTTAAAGTCTAATAATTTATGAAGTCGTGTGCTTAAACGTAGTCGTGTGTAATGTTAATGTAAGAGTTGTTTTTCTTATCTTACGAATACCAGGTGGGTAATGTTTGTGAACTGATATACAGATTCTTTACATTTAAATTAGTTATTTTCGGGGTATGCATTCTGAACCGCATGCATACCGCCCGGCTGCCACGTGTTATAATACTACTGCGCAAATATAATACTGACAGTATACAAAAAAAAGGCAATCCGGGCGACATCAGTAAGCTCTCGGTAAATAAAAAAATACCGCATTCAGATTCCGCCCCGTTAAATGCGATAGTTGCGAAAAATCATGCATTAACAAGTGCTATTCTTATTATTCACCAGTACCTCCACCTTACAGAAGACCGCAGCCATAATAGTGATAATAGCACCATTGCTTTGTAGTGTTGCTATATTATTGCATGCTATGAAGCATGTGGTGTTGTGTTACTGGTGGTGAGTAAGGTCGCCAGAGCTTCAGAGAGGAGTGAGGGACCTGCATGTATCTATCTGCCAACACAGCGAATCCTCAAGTGAATAAAGGGTCGGCAACGTACTTGTGATTCTTCTGGAGTCACAAGTGTCCATAGGCGACGGTAACTGCTTAACATCAGGCAGGCCGTAAGCTTGTTTGCCACCGTCGTTGTATAAAAAAAAAATATACTATTGTCACTAGCTGTTAACATAACGAATCCTCAAATCCATAAAGAGTCGGCAACGCGCTTGTGATTCTTCTGGTGTCACAAGCGTCCATAAGCGACGGTGGCTGTTTAGCATCAGGCAGGCCGTACGCTTGTTGGCCACCGTCGTAGTATAAACATGTTCCTATCAACATTTTCATTTTTATTCCAAGCTTTTATTGCCGACTGTACTTTTCTGCATACCATCATCAACTATTCATTGAGACGATTCTAACGAGCCCAAACTTGATGGGGTTGCGTCGTTTAATTACGTAGTTCCTAAGGCCATCTTCCAGCTCCAGCATCAGATCAGCTCCATATCATCATAATATTGCATTGGCATACGATATACATATGCATGCAAGATTTCAGCTCAATCGGAAACCGGGAAGTGGGTAAAATTTAACTTGCAAGATTTGATTACAGACAGACAGACAGACAACGGGACAGGTGAAATCAAAATCAATTATTTATTCTGCAAATAGGCCACAAGGGAACTTTTACATGTCAAATGGTATTCTACAATATAATATTAATAATCTTACACAATAATCATTTTAAAATTGCAGATTTTAACCAATTGGTACCTAAACGGTTAACAAACTAAATGTCACTAAATGAAAAGTAAAAAAATCCAAAATTGTAAAATATTATCAATAACATTCGATATAAGGTCTGTATCAGAATTAACAATAAGTTTATGATATTAATTTAGTACCCCAGAGATGTATAAGGTCTCTGAGCGTCCAAATACAATTAATAATTATTCTAATGTTCTTATAGAGATGTATACTGTCTCTAAGCGTTAAAACAGAAAAAAAGGATCATTAATGTAATATTGTCAGAGATGTACAGGGTCAATAACAATAAAACGTGTCAAGAACAGAATAATGATAATAACAGTATTTAGGTAGTTACTATGCCCTTGCAAGCATGAACAGACCGGACTCCACAAACAGCACCCGATCACGAGTATGACGCATATCTCAGCCATCGCCTCCCTCAACCATATGTTAGGGAAGGTGGCGACCCGATCAACGACGCCACCGTAAGCAAAACCCTTTAAGCGAGCATGACATATTCAAGCCACTGGACATTGATAATAGCAAAGATTAAAGCGACTTGTTCGGCGAGAAAAAGCATTACGTGCTCTCATGTTACATAAAACGGAATAAACTATTTCCGGTACTTATAATAATTACAAAGGTAATACGCCAAGACAATCATACTCGAATGTATATTAATTCTAATAGAATTTGACTGCTACTGGCTTAAAGGCATTTTTGTCGTTTATGAAATCGTTGACATTATAATACGCCTTGCTTAGCAAATAATTTTTAATATGAGACTTAAATTTACTTAACGGCAAATTAACAATTTCGGTAGGTGTTTTATTGTAAAAACGTATACAGTTCCCCACGAACGACGTGCTAACCTTGCGAAGACGACTGTACTGCACTGCGATCTTGTGTTTACTTCTGGTGTTGTAGTCGTGGATATCACTGTTGAGTTTGAAGTCCTGAAGGTTTTTCCGCACATACATAATATTCTCATTGTATTGGCACGCTACAGTAAGAATATTTGCCTCCTTAAATTTGTTCCTGAGAGAATTTCGGGCATTTAGTTCGTAGATGGAGCGTACAGCTCGTTTCTGTAGCACGAAGATGGTCTGGATGCAGCCGCTTTTCCCCACAACAGGATTCCGTAGGACATAACACTGTGGAAGTAACTGTAGTACACCAGCCTGGCCGTCTCAACGTTTGTTAACTGTCTTATACGTCTTACTGCATAGGCTGCAGAACCAAGTTTGCCGGCTAGGGTGTCGATATACGCATGCAATTGTAGTTTTGAGTCAAAGGTGATGCCTAAAAACACTCTTCTATCTTCAAATTCCAGTTCTCTTTAATTTGATCCTGGTGAAGAAAGTAAATAAAAGCTTGTAAAAAGGTTGTAAAAAAAGAAATGGACGAAAATGTTGAAAGTATCAGGTGGTTCTCTCCGTAACCATCCCTGAAAAAGCTTACAAACCGCGTCCATCTAAGATTAAGCTCTAAGTAGGCTTAAACTCCGAAGCTCTGGCACACAAGTAAATGTGAGCGACTCTGAAACTCGCAACACACGATGTATTATACATGTGTATGTGTAGGTACCTACCCCAGTAATCCGATGGTACAGCCAGCATCAAAAGTAGCTACGCAGTTGAAGACGTCAAAAGTTCTTATTCCCTTTTAATAAAGAATCTTCATTTGCGTAGCTACTTTTGATGCTGACTGTACAGTCAAGGTCACCAATATGTATTCACTCAAACTTTACTGCTGCAGAAACAAGGTCTGTATACATATTTTTGAGACTTTATGGTTTATGGTTCGAATCCCGGTCAGGGCATTTATTTGTGTATTTATCACGAATATTTGTTCCTGAGTTATGGATGTTATAATTATATGTATATAAGTATCTATATGTATGTATCTATTATATTTATGTATCGTTCGGGTCGGCGACTGTAGCAGTAGTGAGCTGCCTATTCGTTTTGGTGTTCCACAAGGGAGTATCCTCGGGCCCACCTTATTCCTAATATATATGAATGACATTCTTTCCTTACAGCTACAAAATTCAGACTTGATTTGTTACGCCGACGACACTGTGGCTCTTTTCAGCGGTGGGTCTTGGGCTGAGGCCATAGATATGGCTGAAAAGGGAATGTCGTGTTTAGCAGATTGGTTAGACATTAACTTACTTACACTAAATACAAAAAAAACTAAATTTATAACTTTTTTTAAAACACTCTCTTCGGCACCTTCTGCATGTAATCAGCTGAAATGGTCCTCTGCTTACGGCATACATGATACAATCGATCGTGCTGAAACAATTAAGTACCTTGGAGTCATAATTGATCCGAAACTGTCTTTCAGACAACACATCCTGTCATTATCTGGCTGGGTCAGGAAGGTAATCTATATTATGAAGCTTCTGAGGAGCGGCGCATCTAGATAAGTTCTTTTCTTGGTATATTTCGGCCTCTGTCAGTCCATTTTGCAATACTGCATTGCAGCTTGGGGCGGCGCCGCAAAGAGTATAATGATAATAACTGAACGGGCGCAACGAGCCGTACTCAAAGTTATGATGAGGAAACCTTTCCGATTCCCTACCAACGATCTGTATAAAGAAGCGTCAGTTCTTAGAGTTCGTCAACTTTTTATCTTAAAAGCTGTTACAGAATCTCATCAGATTGCACTAGCGGAAACTGATCATGCAAAGCGCCGACAGAAACGCCTAAACCACATGGTCATTCGCACCCCTCATGTAAAATCTGCTTTTGGTAGGCGACTTCCCTACTATCTGCACCCTACGATATACAACAGGGTGTCCCGAGCGTGTTCCATCGACGACTTCACCAGATATATACTCAAAGACAAAATAAAGAAATGGCTTATGTCTCTTACTTATGAACAATCCGAGGACATTATTAAAACCTAGCTCGAAGTACAAACACACACATACACACACTCACACACACACACACAAACACACACACACACACAGACAGAGACACACAGACACTCAAACACACACACACACGCACACATTCACACTCACACACTTATCTTATTATTTTAGATTTAATATTTTCTTAGCACGGTCATCTTGTTCCTTTATTTTAAACTAGCTGTTGCCCGCGACTTCGTCCGCGTAGAACTTTTTATCGTCTTAGAAAATGATTTCTCTCAATACAAAATTTGAACCCTCTTTTAGGGGATAATTAAAAAAAAAGTTGATGTTCATTTTCTAGTTTGTGAACAAACAGTGTAAAACCAGAGTTAAAAATCTCATACATTAAAAATGCCTTGAAATACTCAAACTTTGAACCAATTTTAACACTCTTAGGGGATGAATTTGGAAAAACTCTGAAATCAGTTTTGTAGTCTTTTAACGTACAGAATAAGACCGAAGTTAAAAATCTCTTACTCACACTTTAAAATTTTATTGCTCGCCATTTAAAATTTGAATCCCCTTTTAAACCCCCTTAGAGGTTGAATTTTTCTAATCGCTGAAAGAACTTTTTTCGTAAACTTTTAAGTCTCTAGCTCAAAAAAAGTGTTGCCCATACAAAGCTTTCTTAACCCCCTTAGGGGTGGAATTTTCTAAAACTCTGAAAGTACTTTATTATTAATTTTAATAAGTAACATTTTGAATAGTTTTAAGTCTAGTAAAAAAAAAAGTTTTTCCCACACAACACTGGCTACCCTTCTTAAGGATCTTAAGGATCCCCTTAGGGATGGAGTTTTCTAAAACGCTGAAAGTTCTTTTTTAGTATAATAGTAGTTTAGTATAATATATCTAATAAGTAATCTTTTTGCAAAGTTTTAAGTCTAACTCAAAAAAAAGTGTTGCCCATGCAAAGCTTGCTCTCCTTTTTAACCCTATTAGGGGTGGAATTTTCTAAAACGATTTGTGTTCTTTTTTTGTATTTTAATAAGTAATCTTTCTACAAAGTTTCAAGTCTCTAACTCAAAAACATAAACTTTCCCTGATAAAAACTTTGCACCCCTTTTTATCCCCCTTAGGGATAGATTTTTTCAAAACGCTGAAAGTCTTTTTTTTGTATTTTTATAAGTAATCTTTCTACAAAGTTTTAAGTGTCTAGCTCAGAAAAAGTGTTCCCCATACAAACCTTGCACCCTTTTTTAACCCCCTTAGGGAATGATTTTTGTAAAACGCCGAATGTAGTATTTTTCATGTTCTAATAAGTAATTTTTCGTCAAAATTTTAAGTCTCTATTAAAAAAAAATATGTTTTTCCCATACAAACTTTGCACCCTATTTTACCCCCTTAGGGGTGAAATTTTCCAAAACGCTGAAAGTACTTTCTTTGTATTTAAATAATCTTTCTACAAAGTTTTAGGACTCTAGCTAAAAAAAATTGTTTCCCACATACAAACTTTGCACCCCTATTTTAGCCCCCTATTTTTAGGGGTAGAATTTTCTAAAACGCTGAAAGTACTTAATTTGTATTCTGATGACTAATCTTTCTACAAAGTTTTAAGTCTATATTTAAAAAAAAATGTTTCCCCCATACAAACCTTGCACCCCTATTTTACCCCCGTAGGGGTGGAATTTTCCAAAACGCTGAAAGTGTTTCATTTGTATTCTAATAACTAATTTTTCTACAAAGTTTAAGTCTATAGCTCAAAAAAAAAGGTTCTCCCATACAAACTTTGCACCCCCATTTTACCCCCTTAGGGGTAGAATTTTCAAAAATCCCTTTTTATCCCTAGCCCACGTTATAAAAGCAACATACTGTGCAAAAATCAACTCTCTAAAATTAGTAGTTTCGGCTGTGCGTTGATGAGTGAGTGAGTGAGTGAATAAGTCAGTCAGGACATAGGCATTTATTATGTATAAATAGCTAGAAGATAATGAAACTCCCATTCAAATATCTCAAAAAATTATGAAGCCACATCCGTTTTAATGTCGCTTGTTAGAGTGAGAAAACGATGAGGGACTGTGACGTCAATATACTCGAGCGTCATAGTAAAAAACAATCGTTTCATATGAAGGTGCGTTTTGCGGAAAAGGGACAGAACATACCCCCTCTTAAAACTTTGGACTCTTATAACTTAATCATTACCTATATAACCTCTTGCTTTGTTTTTTTCTCCATTTGACTATATTTATTTTAAATTCTTTTTCGAGAAAATACATTATGATTATTTACCATATTTTCGATTCCTGAGCTATAACCACGAACTTCGGAATTCGAAAATATTCGGGTATCTCTATCTCTATCGCACTAACCATACTCGAGTGACAGGGATGCAAATATATGAACATTGAGTATCGGTTTTCGTGGTAGCGCCGCAGGTACTTTGGCTGAATGCGCCGAGCGCGTGCCATTGTCATTCAAAAAAAACAAATTCGTGTTAATTATATTGTTCAAATTTGTTGATTTCATTTATTGAAATTACGACATAAAACGACATTTGCGCATATAAGTTCTCATATCAGAATCGAATATTTTTTTATGGTTTATATTTTAGCATTTGTCTCGTAAAGGTCTATCGTAGACGGGATTTAAATTATTAATAAGTGAAAGGCAAAGCAATTCCGCCATTTTGACGAAAATTTGACGGTTCTTATAGCTGACAGTTGGAGCAGCGTTTGATTTCAATAAAAATAAATGAAAAATTAAATGAAGTCGTATATTTCGGAAAATTAATTAATTGTCGCAGTCGGATAAAAACTATCCTAAGTTGCAGCTAGAATAATAATGTACCTATATAAAATGTTTCATATTTTTCCGTTCATGGGATGCTGAGAACATTCGAACCGCGCAAAGCTTAGTTTCAAACTGGCTGATTCTTTTTTTAATTTAGAGATTTATTATAAGTGGAGATTATACTTGTAAAATCTGTACTCTCGGCTCCCAAGATACAGGCTGTGCCTAGTTTGGGGCTGACGGAAGTGACGGATATCTTTCTCTGTTTGTTAAAAATGTGTATGTTAACAGAATAGTTTAATTTAATCGCATGTAACGTTGTTATGGTAAATAAATAATTTGTATTTGTTGTATTTGTATTTATATATATCATCGCCTAGTACCCACAGCACAAGCCTTACTGAGCTTACCGTGGGCCTAGGTTGATTTGTGTAAGATTGTCCCGTAATATTTATTTTTATTTTATTTATTTATATTGGTGCAATTACTGTACGTACCTACAGATGAATCACAATATCTAAAGACGTTTTGGAACTTGTATTACAAAATCACAATCGTTCAAAAGTTCTTTTGTCTAAAAAAAACGATATTAGACAGCTAGAAATTCCGATCATGGCGTCCCGCTCTCACGCGTTTGCCACATAGCATGTTCTGTTTCTTTCCTAGTAAATAAATAATAAATACTTGGGGACAATCTTATACATATCGACCTAGTCATAAACTAAGCAAAGCATGTCTATACTAAATAGTAGGCTACAAGGCGACGATATAAATAAATAGTTACATATATACAAAAACATTCATGACTCTGGTACATTTATTCGTGCTCATCACACGAATAAATGCCCTTACCGGGATTCGAAACCGGGACCTCCAGCTTCGCAGTCAGGGTCACCACCAACAAGGCAAAAGTGGTAAGTACATTGACTTTTTACAAGCTTTTATTTAACTTGCACTATTCGTATGTAGGGCAGATGCCCCGGTTCAACTTTAAATTGAGTGTACAGAAAACCAAATGGCCAATCAGTCTAAACTCTTCTGTGATTCTTCTGGAGTCACAAGTGTCCACAGGTACCAGCTTAACATCAGGCAGGCCATAAGCTTGTTTGCCACCGTCGTTTTATAAAAAAAATAAAGTGGCCACAACTGGGGCATCTGCCCTATGTAAGTAAGTTCTCCGTCAAAATTTGCAATCCATTTTTTAGTTACTTGCCGTTATCCGATTGAGCTGAAATTTTGGGTAAAGGTATAGTTTGGATGACAATTCAATATTATGGTACCATCGAGCTGATCTGATGATGGAGACAGAAGGTGGCCATAAGAATTCAGTACTTAACCGACGTAACCCCATTGCGTCTGGGCTCGTTATTAGAATCGTCTCACTGAGTAGTTGATGACGGTATACAGAAAAGTCTGTGAGTGTGAGAGGTTTAATGCTACTCTGCCAAGATGGCGGCCTGATGGAAGACGTCTAGAAAAATGTTCTAGGTAGGCAATCTATACGCGAGATACAATATAAATTAAAAAATATGTAGGTACACTAAAACTAAAACAAAATTAATGCTAAACTAATATGTTCCCGGGACGGCAGGTACCTGGCGCAAATGTGCCCAATATGCTGGCCGCGTTACCCCGCTGCACCGCCAACGATATGTGCTGCACCAGATACGAGCCGGACCTGGGATCGCGACCTCTCTCCCGCAATCGTTGTCCTAATTTTTAATGAAAGTTTTTGCCTCGGAGCACCAGGGGCCACTCGTCTCCACAGCAACCGGGACGAAGTCATACACTGGTTCCAAATTTGAGTATTTTGAATGCTTAAGTTTTGCTGCGCATTCGGCGGCCGCTCCAGCCTTGCGTACCGTGTGGTTGAGGTGCGATGTAGCAAACGTGCTTACACACGTTGCATCCCAAATCAGACTTCGACCCCTCGCCCATGGAACCAGTGTTAACCCATCCGGCCTCTTACCATCCATCCTGCTTGAACCTTGAGGCTCTAATACGCAGGGCAGATTTGCGGAGACCAATGCTTGACGTATAATTTCGTTAATCGAATGATGTCTCGAAAATCTACCCGCACAGCGCCTGCAGCTTAAACCATGATGGCCATTTGCCTCGACTGTAGCTCCACTATACGTGTGGAGTGAATGAGGCAATGGGTTCCAGTCTCCGCATGTGCTGGCCAGAAATGACCAGCGGCGCTGGTATTCAGAATGGTCCCAAAAGAAAAAAAGAAAACATATCTACTTAATAATAGCCCTAGACTTTGTAACTAAGAATTTAATTTAGATACCGATTATCATTTTCATTTAGATACTATTTCAATATCAGTATGTAGGCCTTTTTCAAACTTGACCATAATCTTACGAAAGCGATGCATGCAACAGAACGTAAACTAAGTGTAACGTACTAAAAAGATTTACATGTGATTTACGTCCAAAACGTGTTCTGGAATTTGGCCCAAGTATTGGCTTTCAGCCAGCACTTCACTCACTATACTCCAAACTCATTAGATAACTGGAGTGTCAGTTTAGATATTTTGATTAAGGTGGTTCGATTGCCATACAAAACGTTATTTGACATTCGCAGGCTAACGGCGTGATATTTTAAGAAACTTATGTAACAAACTTTCTTCAATTGGCTTCCCATTTGCGCCAAATTCCCCCTTTCCTAGAATAAACTTGTATAAACTAGATTAATTTAAGAAATTGGTTTGTCACGTGATATTTTTGGAAAACTATTTTTTTCAAATTAATCTAGTTTATAGAAGTTTATTCTAGGAAAGGGGGAATTTGGCGCAAATGGGAAGCCAATTGAAGAAAGTTTGTTACATAAGTTTCTTAAAATATCACGCCGTTAGCCTGCGAATGTCAAATAACGCTTTGTATGGCAATCGAACCACCTTAATAATTATGTTGGAAGGCCTATGTGCGTCCGGGAAACACAAATAATTAATGGTCCGAGTTTCGTTGAAGATATTTGAACTAGGGATCAATTTGAAGACAATATTGGATTGGAATCAATATTTGTTGAGCTTACTATTTCTGAAACGTTAGGACGCATTTTCATTGGTCGTTAACCGATTCAAAGTTAATGACTCACATATGAGCTATGGCTCTACGTGCGGTCTGCTACGAAGCGGAAAAAAGCGGCTGCGCGCTACGGTGTAGCCCACGTAGCGATGCGTGGCATCGAATGGGTTAAGTTGGTTGATAAACCACATGGGGGGGGGGGGGGGGGGGGGGGCGTCTCCGCAGACGGGATAACGACTCATGAACATACATCGTTATCGCGGGAGCAAAAACGACTTGACAGTACTGAAAGATTAGATTCTGACAAATAGTCAATAACAGAAGTGACACTCGCATCGGGAAACATTTATACATACCTACGATTTCAAAATGTATAAATTTTCTTTCAAATATCTTACTTTCGTACTTGGCTTGATTAATAGGAAATACTGAAATAGATTACCTACGCAACCTATTCAGTCAGTTTTCCTGCTACTTTAGACATTTGTCAGCCCTTGATTGGTTTGTAGTAACATAATTAACTAATACTGGATTTTGTAGGAGCCGATTGCTTTTAAGAATGCCTCGAAGGAAAATAACGTGTCATACAGTGGAAAACAAGGTTCATTGAACTTTTCCAGCAAAAATCTCGTGTCTTACACTAAACTCCTTGAAGGCTTAGAATGCGTGGGCAGAATATACTGATGTTTTCCAGCAAACATTTCGTTTCTTACACTAAACTTCGAGTGAGTCAAGGGAATGGCGTACGACAAAAAGAAGTGGAAAATACTCCACCGACAAGAGGATAACTCTTAATTTTAAAGAGAGATACACTAAACTTCTTGAAGGCTAAGAATGCGTAGGCACAATATACTGTTTTACTAAATAGACATTCTGTTATACACGTTCTTTAACCGATTTGATTTTGCCCCCGCGATAACGATGTATGCTCATGAAAGATTAGTCAATAGCACAGTCGTTTTGCGGCATAACATGGTGAAACAACATGGTAAAATCTATTAATCAATTATAATTTACTTTACAAACAAATTTTTAACCGACTTTATATTGGTACCCAAGGGTTCTATCGATATCGCCAGGATCTCATCATTAGATCCTGATCCTTTTCAAACAAAAAATTAATTTACAAAATCAGTCCAGGCGTCTTCGAGTAATCCGGGAACATACCTACATAAAAAATTAAAGATGCCGACGATTGAGAACCTCCTCCTTTTAAGTTGTTTAAAAAGCATGCAAGAGGTAGTTCGACGGAGAGATCCCGCTGCTACCGACCAATGAAAACGGCTCAAGCCCGCACATTTTTTACAAACTTTATGCACCACGAATACCGCGGTCATAAACGAGGCCTTAGAGTAAATATCCAACAGATATGTGCGAAGCTACATTTTCATATTTGACAGCTAGCTGTCCAGCATGCGTGCTTTCAAATAAATGAAATCACAGCTTTGCACATCTATGGTGGAAATTAACATTTAAGCTTGACGCGAAAGGAAGCCAGCACAATAAATATAAATTCAATTTCAATTCAAAATGTTCAGGCAGTCAAGCCCCTGCGCTATGGCTATACTAAAAGTATTAAGGATGTTATTTGGGGTATATTTCCAAGTCATTTCGGGTTTAAAGCACACAACTTTAAGCTGAAGTTCATGCAGTCTACCGTTTATAAATGTTTAATATCTGAAAGTTTGGGATGCTTCGTAGGGAATACATGAATAATTAATTGGGAAAAATTCTTCAGATGCCTGGGATCAGACGAGCGCCCGCGTGCTTACAGGATTACCTATATATATTGCAATAATACAACCACAGTACATATAATAATTTCATATACCATAGAAGATAATTGAAAGGTTTTGAATAGGAAGTTCAACCAAATTTTGTATAACACATAGGCGACGTAGGCTCAGAAAACAGATTTTTAAAAAGTCGTAGCGCTTGTTTGGATCATAATACGGCTACCTCGAGGGACTAGCTATTCTTTTGACTTTCGCTCGACAGAAAAAAATCACGAACCGTCTAAAAATACACTTAAATAATTCGTAACAAATTATGCACAAAAAATAAATATATCAAAATAAAAAAAAAAAAAAAATATTTAAACGCACAAAAAATTAAAATTAAAAAACATGATATCCCCGCTTCCGAACACACACTTCCATCTCGCTCACGCTTATGCTCAGTGAGAGGGAGAGAAGACCGTGAGCCTACGTCGCCTTAAGGCACCTTAAGGTATATTTAAATTAGTTACCTAGAATAAAACTTGATTGTGACTGAATTAGGTTTTATTTTATAACTTTCCAGGATTTATTAGAATAACAGTCCACTAAATTGCATTTAACTTTACATATAATTCATAATAGTAGTATTATTAATTCTATTCATGCTTTTAACCCATTCAAGGCCAATAACTCACATATGAGTCTTAACCTCTACGAGCGATTTCCGCTACAAAGCAGAAAAATGCTGCTACGGCGCAGCACACGTAGCGTTGTCTGAGTCTTAAAATTAAACTATTCTGAGTCGTGATGCCAGTTCAACCATATTAAGTTATATACGTGAATTGTATTAAAAAAAAAAACCAACCAAGTGCGAGTCGGACTCGCGCACGAAGGGTTCCGTACCATTATCTATAAAAAAACTATTTTATTCTGTTTTTTTAGTATTTGTTGTTATAGCGGCAACAGTAATACATCATCTGTGAAAATTTCAGCTGGAACTACCACGGTATCAGTGAGATACAGCCTGGTGACAGACAGACGGACGGACGGACGGATGGACGGACAGCGGAGTCTTAGTAATAGGGTCCCGTTTTACTCTTTGAGTACGGAACCCTAAAAAAATTGGTCGTGGATGTGAAATACTTTGGGTGGTATTTAACAGTTCTTAACATAACCCACCCAAAGCCTGCTACCCAAAGGTTGTCTGGAAGAGATCGCTCTAAAGCGATAAGATCGCCCTATGTTACTATTACTTATTTAACATAATCACGGCCACGCTAATCTCGTAGCGCTACGCCGTAGTCCGTAGGAGGTTAAACCTCGTATGTAGCGAAAAGCGCTAGTAGCGGTCCGACGCATATGTGTCGTCATGGGCACTGAATCTACTCCTTTTTTTTTTTTTTTTAACGGAGTGGAAATGCTCTTATGCATCCCCCAGCCTGGGGTAAGCTATAATGGGGGGTATGTGAGACTCTCACCCTCCAGCCAACTCTATTTGAAGAGAAGGAGGAGGGAGTCTACCCACTAAAACCACTCCAGCGTTTCCGTCCCTGCCATTAATGGGGGCGCAGTGGGATCGCGGGAATTCTACCACGACGCCCCCTGGCGGCTCCGCATAGATGCGAGCCCCCGCGCCAAAGGAGAGGAGGATCTGAAACGCATGTCGACCCTCCTTCCAGACATGTAAGGCCGTGAAATGTGGGTCCCCAACCCACTGACCCTACTGGGGAAGGACACGGTTTAATACGGCTGCAAACCGCGCGCGTCTTCTCCTTCTTCGTCTACGCCGGATTGGGGGCGCATCTGCTCTGTCCTCGCGCTCCCTCTCCGCCGCCTCCTTTTGCGAGATGATTATGTCGCAGAAGGAGGCCACCGCAGCCCAGGATCTCTCGCAGCTCAACATGGCCGCAACAACGTTGTGCAGCGAGAGGTCATCCACTCCAAGGACCGCAATCATTGTGCGGCGCTCCGCGCGCGTCCCAGTGGCTGCACTCATCTAGGGTGTGTTGGGCCGTGTCGTCCTCAGCCCCGCACTCGTGGCAAGCGGTGCTGGTCTTCCGCTTAATTCTGTACAGGTAATGACCAAAGCACCCATGTCCGGTCATTACCTGCGCCAACCTAAAACCCACCTTGCCGTGGGACCTCTCCAGCCATAGGTCGAACGACCCCAGCAGAGACTGAATCTACTCCTAAAATAAAGCAATATTGAATATTCAACTACTACTGCTACTTTTTATACAGTAATATGATTGCCACATCATGACAGGGTAATCCTAGACCAGACCCATAATATATTGTGAAACTCAAAGGATGTAAATACATTTTCGCGATTTTCATGACCAAGCTCCCACAAAATTGTATCAGCCCGTCTACCAACCGAACAAAAGTTAATATTTATAGGCACAGATAATAAACTGTAATAATTCAGCATTCCGCACCCTCGTCAAGAGATGCCATTCATGCTTATCTCACTACCTTTAAACTAATAATAATCGGCAAAGGCTTCAACAGCTCTAGTTAAAAAGGGCCTAAGTTGAATGTATCATACTCCGGGATACAGGTCCGTAATGGACTTGCAGATTAGCCGCAAAAAGAACCTAAGAGCACCTTGCAATAACGTTCTCTTTCTAATCATATCTCAAGGTGCACTAAGGTTACTTATTCCAGAGAAAGAAACTAAGAAACAGAAGCCATTCTTACTCTGCAACACCTGATTTCGTTTGACATCAGCCGTAAGAAGAAGTGAACCTTATGACAAACGGTTTAAGGTTTAATTTTGGGTGTTATTTTTAAAGATGTGATAAGATTTCTGGCTGCTTTGTCAGTTTGCTTAAACGCTTATTGCATTTAATATTCTGAGGTGTTTTTTGAGTTAAGTTTAGTTATTTTGTCAATTCGTATGTTTAAGGCGACGCAGGCTCGTGGTCTTCTCTCCCTCTCACTGAGCATAAGCGTGAGCGAGATGGAAGTGCGTGTTCGGAAGCGCGGATATCATGTTTTTTCAATTTAAATTTTTTGTGCGTTTAAATAAATAAAAAAAATTGCCTTCAAACATGATATTGCCGATGTTTTAGGGTTACCCCTATTACAAAGACTCCGCTGTCCGTCCGTCCGTCCGTCCGTCTGTCCGTCTCTCTGTCACCAGGCTGTATCTCACTGATACCGTGATAGTTCCAGCTGAAATTTTCACAGATGATGTATTTCCGTTGCCGCTATAACAACAAATACTAAAAATACAGAATAAAATAGTATTTTATAGATAATGGTACGGAACGCTTCGTGCGCGAGTCCGACTCGCACTTGGCCGGTTTTTTTAGAACCAATTTTAATATGTTTAGCTGTTGTGCATAATTTGTTACGAACTTTTTAAGTTAGACCTATGTTCGTGATTTTTTTCGATCGAGCCAAAGTCAAAAACTCAGGATTCGAATAGCTGTTGTCCCTCGAGAAAGGCCTCAAGTTTGCTAATTCATTTTTCAACACATTTGCTCGTAACGTGCCTCTTATTGTGCCGCTTTTAGGCTCATAATCCTGGGTTTTAAACACGCGTGTTTTATAACATTACGACACTTGTGTAGTTATGTTTATATCCCGATAAAGACACGTTGGCACCTTGCAGCAAGGTGTATGTATGGACTCGGCGCGTTCTTAAATTGACCGGGTTATACAGGTTTGTTTTTGGGTCAATCAACTTTTTCTTGTTGTTATTCTGTCCCGGTAAGCCAAGAGACAACAGTGACAGTGTTTCTTAGAAAAAACACTATACATTGGACTCCTATCATGCGTGCATGCTAAGGCGATGCGCCACCATGGAATGGGTTTACTAATATAACAAAAACACGAACTTATTGGATTTAAATCCCATAAAATTATATTTTTAAAGAGTGACCCAGGAGACGTAACGATGGCAACGAGCAACAAAGAATAGTTGATCGACCCTTTAATTCTCGGCAAATGGATTCTTACTCGACTAAACAAATTAAATCCTTCTTGTGAATTAATTGATTATTTCTTCTTGGATATGATATAGAAACGTTTCATTTAGTAAAACTATTTACTTTTGATAACATTTTACATGAATTTATATTGAATAAGAAAATATTTATTTTATTTTGTATTGGCTGTTTAGAGATTTCATCTAAGCCTCGCTGCAGGCGCACTATGCGAACTTCACGAAAAAAAATAGTTGCGCGCCATTATAAGTAATTTCACAAATATTTGTAAACATTCATGATGCGTGTTTGGTTATTATTAAAAATGTTGACTCGTGGTGAATAGAAAAGTGATAAATAGAATTGACGCTACTGTACATTCTTGGAGATGTACAAATGTATGTGAGTAAAAACCTGTTGTCATCAAATAAAGGAAACAACTTAGAAGCCTGTAACATTTTCATTTTATGAAAAGGATTTTTCCTCGCAAATGTGTTGAAAAACGTCGTATGACACGCGTGAGCTTTGATAATTACATCCTCGGCTCTATTATCACGCTCACCTGCGGTTCGCGTGACAATTCCGCCTCTGATGTAATGATCAACATATCTCACTTGTATCACAATGTACTATTACGGCAGCCGTATTATAATCGTTTTCGGAGCTCTCTGCCAGGTTCAATACCATACTAGTCAGTTATGTTAGTACTAACTACGAGTAGTAAGTACTAAGTAATTCTAAATGCATCGTGGTATCCTTTGTTAGTAGTAGACGGTATTAAGATTTGACATTATTCTAATTTTTAAGTTTATTGATAGGTATAGGTACACCCACTGGGGCCACTGGTACTGCAATTACTAGTTGTATTATTTATTATAATTTTTTTATATTTATACATATTTATTCTTATAATTTGACATATTTTCCATTGTGTACCCAAATGAAATATTCCTAAATATGATTAAATAGTAAATTGCGTAATTATGTAAGTAAACAATCGCTAAGTATATCAAAATTAATATAAGATAACTGTAGGAACTTATGTGAAATGTAAACGTATATAATGATAAATGAGATTTAATAAACTAAACTAAACCATGAATAACTACTTTGGTTATTACAAACGCATATTATTTATTATTCAATCCAATACCAAGCGGTTTCAATATTAAATAATTACAAACTGAATATTGGCATATAATTACAGGACAGTTGGCATATAACATTTTAATACGTCAAAAGCGCTTCCAAAAGTTGGTTCCCAAGTGGACTAAACAATCAAATGTCCTCCGACAATCACGACAAATTTTTACAATAACTATACTCTTTATTCTAGAGATTTAGCTGCAAAGAGCGGAATTAACTGACTGAAACAAATAAAAGGCCTTGACGTTACAAGAAACTTAATGGAGGGGTAATCACGTAACGTTCCGAACGCGCGTCAGTACCATTGAACTGTCAATTTTCCATATAAAAAGTGACATTTAGACCTACCTGACGCCCGTACAATGCGTTACGTGATCGACCTGCAGTACTAAGTTCCAACATTCTGTAGTAATTAAATCGTACTACAGTATTTGACTGAGAGCCAAATCAGCAACTTTTTAGGGTTCCGTACCCAAAGGGTAACACTGGACCCTATTACTAAGACTCTGCTGTACGTCCGTCTTTCTGTCTGTCCGTCTGTCACCAGGCTGTATCTCATGAACCGTGAGAGTTAGACAGTTGAAATTTTCACAGATTATGTATTTCTGTTGCCGCTATAACAACAAATACTAAAAAAACTAGGGGGTTCCCATACCAACGTGATTTTTTTGCCGTTTTTATAGATAATGGTACGGAACCCTTCGTGTGCGACAAATGTCAAAGACACATTGTAATATAAAGTTTGTAGCAACATACAAACTAGTGATGTAATATTTTTTTGTAGAAACAAAGTCCGCTTTAGGTTTGATGGCTTTATTTTTTAACAGAAATTTGTTTTTTTCGAGTAATTTATTGAGTTTGTTGATAACAAAAAAACACGGTTTGACCAGTTTTTATTTCGTTATTATTCCTTAATGCCGTGTGTACTAAACCATTGGTTTCCATTTTCCTAATGTTACGGAACATTGCTAGACACATTCGATGACTAGAATAACACCCCCCGTAATATTGTCCCCAAATTGATGTCGTTACGTCTATTGTGCGATCTTCATCTAGCGGGCAGATAAATGGACCCCCATTTAGGTGATCGACACAACTATGTCACTGGTTTACAATAGGGGCTTACACTTCTATTTTGTAATGATTCGTGCGATCGCTTTGTCCATTCTTTACTTTATACCTAGGGGTATTTCTTGAGATGTAGAATCAGTATATAATTATGCTTTAGTACATTATGATACAAGTGTGCTAAGTTGGTCATTACACTCGAGTCGGTTTTTAAGCCTGAGCCGAAGGCGAAGGCTTAATGGAGACGAGAAGTGTAATGACCAATGCTCACGTGTTTCATACGACGTTTTTCAACACATTTGCGAGGAAAAAAAATAAAAAATAAAAAATGAAAATGTTAAAAGATATGTAATGAAAAGGCACTAGTGCGATAATGTAATGTAAAAGTCACGGCATGGGTAATATTCTGCATTATTTTGCTAATATTTAAAAAGATATGTAATGAAAAGGCACTAGTGCGATAATGTAATGTAAAAGGCACGACATGGGTAATATTCTGCATTATCAGTGTAAATACGCTGTAATAAGACCTACTTTACGAGCAGGTGTGTTGAAAAATATTTTAAGGAACAAGGTGGACTGATGACGGTCGCGGGAGTCCGCTGGATGCGGGCGGCGCAGGACCGTTCATTGTGGCACTCTCTGGGCGAGGCCTATGTCCAGCAGTGGACGTCTTTCGGCTGATACGATGATGATGATGATTTTAAGGAAGTCTGTGAGGGTGTTTTGTGTAATGTCCGGAACTACACATCCGATTTAAAAACATGTTTCACTAGTATATAGACTGGACTGGACTTTCGGGCTTAGTAATCCACCGATTCACTGATTCTGTTACATCCTGTATAGTATTAAACTATAATATATACTAATGGCTCTGTGAGATCTAGACCTTGCGAGTCTGTCTTTTTAATATTTTTATGAATGTTCAAAAACTGAATCTACAAAAAAAATCCGTATAATTATCGAAACTGCTCACAAAATTTCAGGAGAATCGTTTGAGAAATGCGACCTGTAGAGGCTGTTCCAGCCGGACATGCAACAGCATTTTTGCCCAAGCTGAAACGGAGACCTTCGCTCGGCTCGCTCAACTATGAAATTAGCGACATTTCTATACTTGTTTGTTTGGTTGTTTGTTCTCAAAAACGGCTGTAACGATTTCGATACGTCGTCTAAAATTGTTTTAGTTAGGTCCCGTTTCCGGGAAAATTCCTTTCTCCATAATTTCGCATAGCAAAGGTCGGTCTCTCATGTAATTTATACAATGATGTGAAGTACCTGAGCGTTTTTCAAAAAATATGTACAAAACAACTTTTTTTTCAAAATTCATTTTTTTTTGTTTTTATTACTCAGAATCTTTGACACTATCGATCCTCATACAAGAAAAAAGTGTCCTAAATATTCCATTCCAGATCGTAACATTTTTGTATGCAGTCTTTATTTATTTATATGATCGTGACACACTGGAAGAAAAAAAATACATAGTAAAATCTGGGACACTTTTTTTCTTGTATGAGGATCGATAATATCAACGATTCTGAGTAAGAAAAACCAAAAAATTTCGAATTCTGAAAAAAAAAGCTTTGTACACCTTTTTTGAACAACGCCCACCTACTAGCTGTGTACAGCGTGTTTTCACTCGTATAAAACCTTATTAGATAGTTATACTTTTCTATTCATAATGTAGTAAAAACGTCAAATAGAACGGAGAAAAAATATGTGTCACATACTATGTCAGAAAATAAAACTATAAGCTTTTCAACAAGAACGGGATTTTATTAATATAATAAAAGGGAAACTCAAGCTAGGCTAGGGAAACTTACACGAGCCAAACAAGCTGCAAGGTATAAAACTTGACATACTTCTACTTGGCCCACTTTTTTCGCTCGGCTAACAGAGTAATATGCTTCTTTTATAAATTGAAGACTTAAAGAGTGGGTATTCTAAATTCCATGAAAAATTCACGCTTCAGTCAAAGAGTATTGGAACAGGTGGTGTTTACTTTCGTTCATTTACGCCAATCAATGAGTCCTTCCGCGAAATAGGAAATTACCAGTATTTTCTATATTTGATACTATCTATATCTATACCTCCAGTGATCGAAGTGATGGTAAAAAACATAAGGGCCTGTATGTGTCCGGACCTTAGGTATACAGGGTGACTGGTAATTCGACCTATTCCTTGAAAGGGGTTATACTAGAGCTGATTTGCAACAATTTATGTCCAGTCAAACAGGGGTCGAAACTCGCTGGTTTCCGAGATATTCGAGTTTTTAGTTTGTATGAAAGAAAATCTCCTTGCAGCCTTAAGCTGGTGATTGTGACAAAAGTACTTCCATTTCGATGGTAAAAAAACATTTTTGTCACAATCAGCACTTTAAGGCTGCAAGGCGATTTTTTTTCAAACAAACTAAAAACTCGAAAAATAAAAAAAAAATCGTGTATTGACCCCTGGTTGACTGGACATAAATTGTTGCAAAGTAGTTTTAGTATAACCCCTTTGATAGGTAATAGTTGATGATGCGAAAACCCGCGTTAGCTTTAAAATATTATTTGATACCTACCCACAAGATTATTGCTTATATTTAGGGTAGGTAATTAACATGAATTAAGGTCGCCAGAGCTCCTGAAGCGTATTCTATTTGTGATTTTTTAAATATTTTTTTAATTTTCTAACTTGAAACGACCCGGGGAAAACATTATTTTGAATTTGTGATATTTTGTTATCGTTTTTGTTAATTATAGAAGTACTTTTGTAAGATTTGTTTTTTTCGGCTAGGGGAATATTCCCATTGTCCCAGGAGTATTTTCATTGTTCCTGGGAATATTTCCAGGAACAGGAATTTACTTATGCGGATAAATTACTCTCCACACACTTAATGTTTTCGTAAAAAAATCAAGGGCCCAAGTTATCGTGGAATCCCTGATAGCAAATATATAAACATACACAATTTCAATATTCCCTTGTATGGAAATATTTCCGGGAAAAGCTAAAAGTGACGGACCTGCATTTATCTCTTGCTGTCAACACAACAAATCTTCAAATCAATAAGGGGTCGACAACGCGCGCTTGTGATTCTGATGAAGTCATCTTGCCTGTTTGATACAGTCACGTGATACAAATCTAAACAGGCAACATGTGCAAGTGTGCACAGAGGGGTAACGGTACAAACGGCGCGCGTCGGTACAATTTAACTGTCAATTTTCCATATAAAAAGTGACATTTAGACCTAACTGACGCGACAATGCGTTACGTGATCGACCTGCAGGTCGATCACGTAACGCATTGTACGAACGTCGGGTAGGTCTAAATGTCACATTTTATATGGAAAATTGACAGTTAAAATGTACCGACGCGCGTTCGGAACGTTACGTGATTACCCCTCTGCTGGTCAAATTGCCAGTCGTTATTGGTCAAGTGACGTATAAAATTGTAACAACTAAATTCTCAAATAGTATGGTTGTTAAAGTCGACGGCCTATTTGACCGGACTAATAGACGTATCAAGAATTTACGAGGAGTTCGAATAGCCCAAGTTTGCAGGTCTGAGTGGCGGCGAAATTGAGGCACCGTGCTCCATACTTTCTTCAAAGATATTGTGTTCGCTGGTTTTGTGACCGACTTCAAAAAGAGGAGGTAATATTTGAGACGTCATGGAGATTGGACACATCAATACATACTTATTTATAATTTTACTAGCTTCATAGTGGAACTCGTTTATATCGTAGCTCCATACAAACTTTCATCCCCCATTTCACCCCCTAAAACGATTTTATGTCCTTCCCCGGGGCTTACACTATCTCAATGCCAAATTTCATCGTAATTGGTTCAGCGGTTTAAGCATGAAGAGGTAACCGACAGACATACACACTTTCACATTTATAATATTAGTATGGATTAGTTTTAACATTTTTTAGGGTTCCGTACCAAAAAGGTAAAAAGGAACCCTTACGGTGCGACTCTGTCCGTCTCTCCGTCTGTCACAACGTTAAATATCTCAGGAACTACTTAATCTATCAATTTGAAATTTGGAACAACTGTTGAGAAGGAAATGACGAATATGAGGGGGGTTAAAAATTCAAAGTCTAGTAAATAGATCAAATGGGGTATCATTATTCATTATGAAAGGGCTTGAGTTGCACTTTCTAAAACCGTTTTTATTTTTTTATTTAATAAAATTATTTTTTTATTTATTAAGGAAAATGTAGAAAAAGATACCACCCCCTTATCTCCGAAGTTTACCAAGCGAAAATTCTGAAATAATTACATATGATTAAGAGTAACATAAATAATACAGGAAAAATAAAACGATACCTCTATCTAGCCTATTTTTTTATATCAAGAATCATTTCTTAATAAGGTAAGTAAGTTTGTAATTCACTTACTTTTGTATGTAACTTTATGTCTTAATATTCCTGTGAGATTTTCTTTAGAGTCCCTTATTTCTAATAAAAAATAAATAATCGAAATCGATCCACGTGATAAAACAATATCGCTGATAAACAAACATACTAGGTTGTAAGTTGTTAGTACCAAAATGCAGATGGCTCTGTGCAACGGTAACTTCTACTATGAGCTGTTTAAGATTGTTCAAGAATGAATGGTGGTGGTGTATGAAGCTACTTATTCATAAAAATTCATAAACCTCAGTCAACAAAAGTCACAAATGTGTCAGAGTTTGATGAATGTTTAGGATTATGGGCGAGCCATCAGGGTAGGTATTTGACTGACTTCAGGAAATGGCTATTGGAAAAATAATGCGTCGAAAAAAATAAGCGACTACCCTGCCTCTCTCCAGTGGTTTTGGTTACAGGTAACTTTTTGTTCGTGGTTTATTACTAAACTTGACCCGAACTTTTATTCAAGTGTCGCTTTCTCAACCCAGCCCACATTTATTATCCTCCTAATTGTATGTATTTATAGTTTAGTTTTTTACAAGCTTTATATTAACTTGCTCTGTTCGTATGTATGTAAATATGTAAGTTGTCCGTCAAAATTTGCAATCCATTTTTCAGTCACTTCCCGTTATTTAATTGAGCTGAAATTTTGCAAGCATATGTATATCGCATGACCATGCAATATTATGATGACTTGGAGCTGATCTGATGCTGGAGCTGGAAGGTGGCCATAGGAACTCCGCAATAAAACGACACAACCCCATCGAGTTTGGGCTCGTTAGAATCGTATCAATGAGTACTTGATGATGGTATGCAGAAAAGTACAGTCGACAGTAAAAGCTTGTACCAAAAACGAAAATTTTGACAGAAACTTATTTAAAAGTCCTTAAAATTAAAAGTAGGTACATCTATATATTTTTTTAAAAGCATGCGATATTAAATTGCTACGTTACATCTAAATTATAATAAATAAGAAAACAACAGTAGTATAAAATTCTTCAAAACATTAATTATTAGACTAGGTATTTAAATTACATCATGTTAATAATCCAAATTACAACAAATAAGAATAGCATAAAAATCATCATATTTTCATTAAGTATAGTGAGACTAAGTATTCAAATTATATTATTATCACAATTTATCGTCGAAAAATTCTTTTAGGTCGTAATAACATTTTTTGATGAGGAGTTTGCGTAAACGTTGCTTAAATACAGGCATTTGCAGTTCTTTTAAATTATTTGGCAAGTGGTTAAATAATCTCGGTCCCATCGTAAAATATGCGTTTTGATAGAAGCTAGTCTTAGGTAGATAGTTCGGCAAGATTGTTATCGATTTTTTTGTTTTCCTCGGGAAATGACATTCGTGGATTTTAAATGAATCCATATTGTCTTTAACAAATATGCAGGACTCTAATAGTATTTTTCACAATCGTGTTATAATAGAGAGCTTTTTAGTCGAGTACCGTGTTTAGGCCACGAAGCTTGCTGAGTGGCCTAAGTAAGGTACGAGATTAAAAAGCTTGATTATAACAGTATTGTGAACAATACTTTTTGTACGAGTTCATTAAAATTTATTTTCTACGAGTCAACTGAACTAATTCAAAAAACTCGATACTGTTGAAACGAAGTGCAGCCTATCGCTCGTACGCTCGTTGATATCTTAAAAGACATGAACGAGCGTACGACATCAACGAGTAAACTCAATAATCAAAGCGATTATATTGGTCCAATTCATAACAGTTCGGTAAAGCAGTCACGTGATTAGTCGAATTTATTTCAGTTCTATTTTCAAATTTTTTTCGGTTGTCATGAGCGTATCGAAACATTTATTTCGATTGTTTCGACAGTAACATGGACTACAACTATGAAAAGAGTGCAGTATTCTCTATGAAATCTTAATACACAGATTTGAATCGACGAGTACAAAATAGTATTTTATGCAACTGTTGTATAAGAAGGGTCTTAAAACGCGAGTGGCGTGGGTTGCGATGCGAGCCTTGGCGAGCATCGCAATTAAAGACGCCACGAGCGTTTTTAGACTAGTTATACACCGTTGCATACAATACTTTTTCTACGACAAATTTTAAATAAATAGCAGACTACAGAATAGTTAAACTTTCCAGGCGGCAATTTTTCTATTCGTACTTTTGCTACTCACGCAATTTCTTCAGGAGTGCAGTTATTATTTTCTTCGACCATTTTAAAAGGAACGTACACTTTTGTCTTCACAAACACGAATAAAATCTTAATAGTTTAGGACTAATATAATAGTTTATCATCTTTCGTCTTTTCATTTTGAACTGTATTTTGGTGGGAAATCGGAAATGTGACAGCTTTTGCTTATGGTTTGGTTTGTTTTTAATTTGTTTGCACTTGCCATCCGAACCAAACTGAATCCGGACCCGGACCGAATTCGAACTGTTTATTTTTATAAATAAAACCAAGAATTTATAAAACATGTAATTTAACACACAATAGATGATGATTTATTATTATTGTAGTTAATAATTTATAATATACAAATGATAAATCGAAAATAAATACTTTTATTTCGAAATATTTGTTTATGAAGTTGGCACCACTGCAATATAGCGGCCGATTAAAAAAAAAGTTAAACAGTGCTTTTATGAAAAATGTATGAACCAAAAAAGTACGCTAAACAGTACGTTTTTGGGCCATAGAGCATAGAGTTTTTCGACGACTTATTAGTGGTGTCATTGTTTTTGAGCTACAGCCTATATAAATGACAGATAACGGTACAGGAGTAGAAAAAAAATATATAGAAGTAAGGGTCAATATGTCTAGTTTAACAAAGTGGGGTCTACATGATTCCCTTTGATTCAAGAAACACATAGCCCTAATACATTTTTTCTGCGTTCGGAATAAAGGTAGCATGTGTGTACCGTGAGCATTTCCCCAAAGTATAATCGCATATCTTAAATTTGAAGCTACATATGCATGATATGCATTCAGTGCAGTTGCTTGTGATACTGTCATGGTCAAGTTTTTTAAAACATATACGTATCGGCTGACTTTTTTGCAGAGATTTATTAAGTGCGGTTTCCAACAGAGGTGCGAATCAATTTGTAACGTATAAAAATTTAATTTCACTTACTTGTTCTATTTCATTATCTTTATATTTTATTGTGACGTTCTTTCCGTGTGATTGAGGTAAATAGAATTGCATTGCTTTAGTCTTGGTTATATTTATTTTCGAATTGTTATTTTCAAACCATCTAATTATATTGTTTACAGCGTTATTTGCTTGTGATTCATATGTTTCAATATCTTTTGGTTCAATTATAAGTGTGGAATCGTCTGCAAAAAGCACCATTTGATTTTGCACGGCACACGGGAGGTCGTTAATATACAATATAAACAATAGAATCAGAAATGAGGCTATCCGCAGCAGAACCAAGGTAACCTGTATAGCCCTCCGAATCGCTAAACTTAAGTGGCAGTGGGCGGGGCACATTGCACGTAGAACCGATGGCCGTTGGGGCGGAAAGGTTCTTGAGTGGCGACCACGTCCCGGAAGGCGAGGCGTGGGTAGGTCCCCCACAAGGTGGACTGATGACCTGGTAAAGGTCGCGGGAGTCCGCTGGATGGGGGTGACGCAGGACCGGTCATTTTGGCACTCTTTGGGGGAGGTCTATGTCCAGCAGTGGACGTCTTTCGGCTGATATGATGATGATGGTGATGACTGGAAACAATAAAACTTAAAAACTAAATTGATGGCGCCTCTCTCGTTATAGATTAAACTTGTGTGTTTCAATCATAGCAATATCCTGTTGTTTATCTGATTGTAGATTCCAGGAATTACCGCACTAATTAATACCTTTGTGAACGCGGTGCATGATGCCGTTTGGATAATTCGATTCGAACACGAGTGAGTGTTTTCATTTCCTGACAGGAAATCAAGATGTC
The DNA here is from genome assembly GCA_963854355.1 of Epinotia brunnichana. Lineage (NCBI taxonomy): Eukaryota > Metazoa > Arthropoda > Insecta > Lepidoptera > Tortricidae > Epinotia > Epinotia brunnichana. Next base: position 12,630,042 of record OY977957.1, read on the forward strand.
AGACAATAATAGTGGGTAGTGGGTAAATTTATAGCCATGTGTTGTGAATTATTTGCACTAAGGTATTTTTTTAGGGCGCGATATACAATTAATTACATATTCGTAAACTTTTCAAAATGAAGCAGAGTGGAAAAATACTTTTCTTCCTGAGGTGAAAAGGAAATGTCTAACATAATAAAGTCACGCAAAATTGCATACAATCCGTTCCTGGAAGTATCTATAAATTGACATGCCAGATTCCATGACATGTTTATTTCAAGTTTTTCAAAAATCTTTTGCTTCAAGGTACAGTACAGTCCCGGCGCGTTACTCGTGCGGGCAGGTCGTGTCGATTCGCGGTAAAAGTATTAATTCGGATTTGCGGAGGTGTCGGGCGATCGCTAATTCAAAGAATCGAGCGCAGGTAGCCGCGTCACGCGGATGGCCTGTGTCCTTGAGCCGAGTTGTGTAGTTTTACGATGGCAAGTAATAACCTTGAGCCGTTGAATATGTCCTTGGTGGAGAAAGTTATAGTGAGTAAGGATAATATTGACGACATGGATAGTTTAGATACAATAAGTCAGTCGCAGAATCCGAATGGAATTAAGGTAAACAATGAAATACACTTGACAGGGGAGGCTGGTAATGGAAGTAACGGGGAAAAATACGGGGGAAGTGAAGGTGACGAACACGGATTGGGCATTAAAAGACAACGAGAAGGAGGAGATACGACAGAGAGTGAAGACTCGGAGAAGATGGACAATTGGATGACAATAGACAGAAAAGCAAAGAAGGAAAGAAAAATGCAAATGAATGCAGCGGATAACATCAGCAATCAGGTGACAAATGGCGACAAAGATGACCTTCAAGTATACATCACTAGCAAAGAACCTTTGCCCAAGCAATTCTCATTGGCGCACTTCCTAAAAGACAATGACATAAAAGGTATATGTGGAGTTAAATATTTAAATCCTTTCAAGGTCAGAGTACAATTCGAAAGCCTTACCTGCATGGAACAACTGTACAATTGCGAAAATGTGACAAGCAAAGGATGGCTCATGCACAAACCATTGGAGATAGGTCATTGCTGTGGCATAATTCGAGATGTTGATCCAGAATTAAGCGACGAAGACATATTGAAAATGATAACATGTTCCGAGACTGTGATAGCCGCAAAACCCTTGAACTGTCGTGATAGAAGTGAAGGTAACTGGAGACCAAGTGAATGCGCGCGGTTATTTTTTAAAAGTTCCCAGTTACCGCCGTATGTTTTGGTAGACGGATTACGCATCAGAGTTGAACCGTATGTACGCAATAATCCGTCTTTTGTTAAAACTGTACGCTAACAACAAAAAAGTAATTATACAGTGGATTACGTCACACTCCGGAGTCACGGGGAATGAGGAGGTGGATCGGCTGGCTAGACAAGCGGTTGAAACGGGTGATTCACACCGTAGTATACCTTGGTTTACTGATGCCCTGTACAAGGTCAAAGTTATATGCCACGAAATGTGGACTGAATATTTCGATGAAAGATCCCGCACTAAAGGTATTTGGTATAAAACCATTCAGCCAACACTACCTCGCACCCCGTGGTTCAGTCTGGGTAATTTTAGTAGACAAGATGTGACTGTTGCTCTTAGACTTCGCTCCGGCCACATCCCATTAAATAGCTATGCATACATGATGCGGAAAGTTGAATCTCCCAATTGCACCATATGTGGGATGGTGGAAGATGTATACCACGTTACGATGGAGTGTGGCCGTGGCGACGCACAGCGGCGTGTACTAAATATAAATAACTATGATCTCGGTAGAATAAATAGCATATTAGCTACTCCGACCTCTGAAGAAGCGGAATCAGTGTACAACTTAGTTAAGAATATATTAAAATTAAGAAGTAATTAGAATAAGAGAGCCACTATGAGGGTGGCATTTGTAAAACCCTCGTTAAATAAATGAAGATTAAAAAAAAAAAAGGTACAGTAGAACGCAGGAGACCGCGTTGTATCACCAACCCGATTGACGATTTACGAAACAACAAGATTCATTGGTTCTCCCTTGTTAGACCTATCCACTTTAGCCCTTAATTCTTCATTTGATATAATGTTTTAAATAGAAAACTTTACAGGATTATTCCAAAATAAAACTTACCTAATGACTTCTATTTGATGATAATGATGATATTCAAATAAAAATCAAAATTTTCACTGTTTCGAAGAAAATAAAAATAGGTCAAATGAAACATTAGGGCAACAGTTAGTAATTCAAGTTACAGGACCCCAGTTTCATTCGTACTATACCGGCACGCCGCAAATCTAACATCTTATAAATGACATATCAATCCTCTCCTGTGCAATAACGGTACAGATGTTGTATTTACCGTCTACGTCTTGGAGAGTGGCGCCCGTCGGCAAACGCAACTGGACACCGAGAAGGGCCCTTATTGTGAGAGTTCCGCTCATAAGCACCCGCCACCCGCCGCAAACGGAATCAATGAACGAGTGAACCGTACAGCTGTGCTATGTATAGTAAACGACATAGGTGGCTGGATCAGACACGGACAAAATATGTTCTTTCTGTTTCTGAAAGTTAAAGACACTGAACCCAAATGTTGGTCTTTGAAGAGTGGTTAGGTCCCCAAATTCGTTAAGTCTGCATACCAGAATTTCCATTAGCGTTTGTCCCCACTTTTTATTTTTGTAAGTAATCGATTTAATTCATATATGCAAGTTTTGACAAACGGATTGATTGTTTTTTATAGACGATATAGTTTATATTCCCACTTGTTGTGATTGTTTTCCAGACGCGTTTTTAGTGTTTCGTACCAAAAACGAAACACCTTTTTTCTTCTTATTTTATTGTTTGTTAAGCCGGTCAACATTTGCGTATATGAATTAAATCGACTAAGAAATATAAAAAAAATGGGGTAAAACGCAAATGGAAGTTCTGCTTCGCGGAATTGACGAGTTTGGGGTACCAATCTAACCACTCTTCGAATAATTTAGAATCTTTGTATTTAGAAGGCGCGACAAAGTTTAATCCTAAAATTGTGCTTATTCAATATTCTAAAATGTTAAACGACCAGCTCAAGGTGAATTAAATTATAATCTAAATTCGTGTACATTCACCATTTAGTTCAAATGTATCTAAACAGAAACCTCTGTACAGATTCAGTGGCTGCAAATGCATGTATGCGAAAAATTCACCCGCGGCCGCGCAAACTTGAGAGCGCATTCCCGTAGGAAACACGCTATGAATGTCGTAAAAAGCGCTATTTGCCGTAAAATAGCTCGAGTTAGCGTTAAATTGCATCCCCTCGTTGGATGCCCAGCGTGCTCAAGCATCGATTGGGATTAGATCGGAGCAATTTAGCCTTATTAATATTAATAACGAGTGGCAAAACGGATCGTGGAAGGATTTACGCTGTCTGGAGTCTTCTATAGCTTCCTTTACTGGGATTACAAATTTTCCCTCTTATTCATAAAGCTTAACCTGTGTTTCTTCGCCCCTCATCGCAAACCCAAATTACGAGTTTTAACGGCGTTTTAGCTGAATGGGTCTTATGAACGTTTATGAATTCGGGCCGAAGTCTTTCGCGATTTAACGGGCCTCACACACTGCCGCCGCATTCCGCTGAGGCGTGGGCCACGTACAAATTTCGCCGGACGGAGGTGCGATGCAGTGTGCACCGTGTGGAATTTATATACAAACTGAGATACTGGCATACACTAGCTGAGATATCGTCGCTCCGCTCGCCGCAGCGGGATGTGGCGGCAGTGTGATGACCGCCTAAGACAGAGCCACCAGAGGACCAGCACATTCCACATTTAGGCAATGTACTAAATGTACAAGTATGGAGGAGGAATTGCATACAGTCAATGAGTAGTCATATGAAGAGTGTCTTATTAGAATCCTTAATTCAATAAGCTACCGATGTATTTATACACGTTAGGTTGCGCTGATGCAAGCTATATGCGTCTATGTTGCAGTAAACTATAAAGTTACTGTTAAACTCTAAATCGGTCAATCACCATATTACAGTACGAAATGATAAGAAATTAGGCAGGGCTGTCCCCGCACCTATCTTAAATTTATTGAAATTCAAGAGTCAGTTGGTTTACAAGAAACGTGTTGACGGGGCGTAGAAATTAAAATGTATTACTAAACACCCCGAAACTATTATTAATTGTTATTCACGTTCATTTTGTTTTGTAGTTTTAAAAGACGATCCCCTTATGAGGTTGAAATCTAAAAGTAAATTACGATCTAAAATACTTATTTTACCCCGCTGGGAAGCAAGCTTTAAGCAAAATAAGAACGAGTAAATATGACCTTCATAAATCTAGGTTTAGGATGATTCATGCGGCCTATTTCCGGCTTTGAAATTACTTTCAATAACCCGCCATGAAGGATACAGAAAGGAATAGCTTTGTTTAATATCCTGTCTGATAAGATCTTTCAGGCCTTAAAATCTAAGAAAAAGCATAAAATAAAATAAATGCACGGTTTGTGTGAAAGTTCTTTGTAAAATGTAGCCGTTTTCATTCCTCGAATATTTCGTGAGAAACGTTAAAATTAATAATTAATTACACACGGTTAAACTCACGTATGAAATGTCACAATTCTTCGGGATGAGTGTTTTCACTAAACAACACTACATACACACAGCGACACTGCCGCGAAAATACTCATCCTGAAATCCCAAAGAGTTCGCAATATGTCGCCCATAAGTAATCATCATCATCATCATATCAGCCGAAAGACGTCCACTGCTGGACATAGACCTCCCCCAAAGAGTGCCACAAAGGCCGGTCCTGCGCCAGCCGCATCCAGCGGACTCCCGCGACCTTTACCAGGTCATTAGTCCACCTTGCGGGGGGCCTACCCACGCCGCGCCTACCGGTACGTGGTCGCCACTCGAGAACCTTTCCGCCCCAACGGCCATCGGCTCTACGTGCAATGTGCCCCGCCCACTGCCACTTAAGTTTAGCAATTCGGAGGGCTGTATCTGTTACCTTGGTTCTGCTGCGGATAGCCTCATTTCTGATGCGATCGCAAGATCGAAGTAATAGGTGCATGTAATATGCCTAAATTAAACAATAAATAACGTTGGCATTGACTTTGAATTTTGATTTAATACGTGAGTAAAACCGTGTGATTGTATTGTTTAGTAAAGTCCTTCTTGGATACTTAATGACTAAATTAACTTTGTTGATCGGATTTGGGTATTCTAGTAATTCCATTGTTATGACCCGTAAACCCTTGCACGTAGCTAAGCAACTTTCACTGCGTAGGAAGGCATTAAAGATCTTCCAATTTACACGTGCAAAGTAATAGGTATTACGGCGATTGTTACTTTTTCGTAATTTGCTACTTTCCTAATTTCTTAATTTTTTTCATGATGAACATTTGAACCAGCGGGCGTATAATGGTTGCCATTGTTACCCGACCTACTCATCTTTGCGCGAGGCTGTATGCGTGCGCTTGTGGCATTCAGGCACGCATGCACCCACACAGCGGCAGTAACAAGCACAGGCACATATACAGCAAGATACAAAAATGAATTGAATTATGTGTTAAGCTTTTCAACGCTCTGAAACGCAGCTTCAAAGAGAGAAGTTGTCAACCACACGCCAAATCAACAAGACATTGCGGAGTTAAACCTCATGTCAATGCAAGAAGGTTGCGATCGCGCTGGGCTCCTTGACGCATATATTAGTCGTTGGCGTTGAAGCTACAGTGCGTGCGCGTATTTATATGCGTCGTTGGCATCGGAAAAGTTAACACTTTCACTGCCATGAACCCGCTTAGCGAGCGCCTGCGCCGTAGTCGCTTTCCGCTAAATACGAGAAAAACCTCGGGAGCAGCTACGGCGTAGCGATTCTTGACAGTGAATGTGTGTTTCTTAGCGATAAACAACAAATGAGAGTGTAAAATGTTTATGTAGACGTAGACTTCCCTTTTGAAACGGGGCTTCTAAGTTTGACCCGCATCACATACGTTAACAAGTAAATTAATTAAAGCAGGACGAACAAGGACCCACCTGACACGTAAGTTTCGCATTCGTTGGGTCGGAAAGGTTCTTGAGTGGCGACCACGTGGCAGGTACAACGTGGGTACACCCCACAAGGTAAAAATGTTATTAATGTTGTTATCGTATGCATTAATTAGTATTAAGTTTTGTGTGTCCTTACAGGGCGTCATGGTCTGACCTGAATACTGAATGTAACACCTTAATTGCAATGTACATGGCTTTACAAATGAATAAATAATGAAGAATAAAGGTGGACTATGACTGGTAAAGGTCGCGGGAGTCGGCTGGATGCGGGTGGCGCAGGACCGACTTTGGCACTGTTTGGGGGTGACCTATGTCCAGCAGTGGACGTCTTTCGGCTAATATGATGATGATGATGATGATCGTTTGATACCTACTCTTATTGACGCGCCCTTGTGGTGTCGGGATAGAATAGCAACCTCTTTCTTCCTGTACCTACCTATAAGTGTCACAAGAGTAGTTACAAATGCCTTGAAGTCTAACATACATACTATTATAAAATTAAAAACTATACTGTGAACACTGCGAATATGGAGCCAAGAAGAGTTCACGCGCGATTCTCACCGCGATACGCGCTGCGATTCACGTAGAGGGACCTTTACGTGATCGACCTGGTGGGCAGTTGTACAACGTTGTTGTGTGTAGTTGAAGTTCTACTAGAAATGTTGTCGCAGAAAATAGGCCCTATTTTTGTTGCGTTATTCGTCGCTGCATGCGGGTGGCCCAGGACCTGTAATTGTGGCACTCTTTAGAGTAGGCCTATGTCCAGCAGTGGACTTCTTTCGGCTGTTTTGGTTTTTTGCGGCTTAACGTTGACTTTTGGGACAGCCTGTATATAGCGGTAATTACTTATGCCCATATTCATGAACGTCCATTAATCCTGTTTAATTATAATGCCGTTGAAATGAATGTCTTTATCTGTCCCTTCGACATGTGTGTATTAGTTCTAGGAACAAAACCTATTTTATAAAACAGATGCTTGTTAAGTTTTATGAAAAGGGGATAATTTTTCTCTTCGTTAAAAAAATCTCATAAAGAGAGATCATTGTATCGATAATTCGAAAAATGGAATTCTTGGTTCTATTTGTAAAAGTAGGAGTACGGGTATACGATCCGATATGAGTATGAACCATAGATATAGGCTTTAAGTAGACCTCGCATGTTACTCTTCTGTTTGTATGGAAACAAAATGTGGTATATGATGGAGGAGTGGTATTTAAGTGATTGGAAAAAGATATTTCGATTTCAGATCACCCTGACCTTTCCATTTCATACATCATTATTAAGAAAAGGAAGATTCCTCACTCCATACAATCACACGTAAATCTTAACATCGTCGCCGGTACCTCGTAGTTCCCCTTAATTGTTTAGATGACGTTGTTTTCAATGTAAGCGGTGAAGCAGGCTGTTAAGTAGTCACCCCTTTGATAGTCATTAACTAACCAAACAAAGATAGTTTGATTCCAAAGAGGTTTTGAAAGTTAGAATGTATAGGTTAGGTACCTAGCCACCTAGGTACCTATTTTTAACCGAATTCAAACAAAAGGAGGAGGTTCTCAATTGGGTTGCATTTTTTTATACGTTAACAACACGTTAAAAACTTTTTATAAAAATAGTTAGGTACCTTTATAAAAACCATGAGACAAGAGTATTTTAAAACACAGGGTATACATCGATGTAAACCGTATGTATAGTAATTTAACAAATACAATAGAAATATTGTGTGATGGAAGAGCCAATACCGAATAATTTAACATCTACATCGTACTTCTACGGTGTGTTACTGGCACGCGGGCATTTATTAAAACTGATAAGAATATGTTTAATTTTCAATTTGTTATCATGTGCAACTGCACAATTAAATTTCCAAAATAAACAAAATATGAAGAGCTGTAATTTATTAATGAGTCAATTGAATTATGTTATTGGTTAAGTTAAAGAACAACGTTAATATACCCTACTTGTAAAAAAGCCCACTTGCCGGTAATGCACTGTAGGTACCTATGCTTAGAACAATTTTTTGTCCGGATATCATCTATTTGTATTAAATGGCCCGGAAAAGACCCACTGGCCACTGGGCAAATATGAGTTATATCCCGCAAGAGTTAACTTGAGACTCGATCGCGTACTAACGTCATACAAACGAGCTCTCAAGTTAATTCTTGCGGGCTATAATAACTAAGCCACTACACTACTTTCCTAATCTACTTAGCTACACGTCTGGGATACGAAACAGCATTGAACGCGATTTCATCTCCGAACGGAAATCGAACGCTCGCGGCGGCTTATCCGTGAACAAATGCGTGTTTAAAGCGGCTCTCATGAGGTAAATGTAGGATTAATAACGGTATGTTGCGGTACATTTGTACCTCGTACTTTATTCATAAGTGTAGGTCTTCATCGTCGTCGTTTCCTTAATACTGACGTTCGTGAGCATCAGGTGCGCAATTCTTAACAGCCGTTCTCCAAACCCCTCTATTTTGGATTAATTTATTTAATCGTATGGCATACATTATTTGGCCTTTGAGTTTGTCACTTTTTAGTACCACCCAGGGGACAACGGAGGTGATTGTACCTACTACGTACCGTCCGCAAACGAGGCCTAAGGGAATATTTACACAGTTAGTTAAAACCAAAGCTATTATAGGTCATGAACACATGATCCTTAAATTGGTAATAAATAGTAAGTACCTAACTAATATTCCAAATCCTTGGTCGTCAGATATGAGGAATTTCATTAAGGCCTTGTCTTCGCGGCTGGTCCAAGCAACTGGAAACCCCAGAGCTGGCGCTTACCTCTCGCAACGTATTTCCATTGCGATTCAGAGAGGTAATGCTGCCAGCGTAATGGGGTCCATGCCGCAGTCTGACCTCTTAGAGGCGGTATTCTTTTTATAACTTCCCCTTTTCATGTTTTTTGTTTATAGTTATAACCTATTTTAATGTTATTTGAACTTAATTGTATATTTAACATTTGTATATTATAAATTATTTACTACAATAATAATAAATAATAAATATTTTAAATAAATAAATATTTGCGGACAATCTTACACAAATCGACCTAGTCCCAAACTAAGCAAAGCTTGTACTATGGGTACTAGACGAAGATAAACATACATATATAGATAAATAAATACTTAAATACATAGAAAACATCCATGACTCAGGAACAAATATTCGTGCTCATCACACAAATAAATGCCCTTACCGGGATGCGAACCCAGGACCTCTTGCTTCGTAGGCAGCGTCACTACCAACTAGGCTAAAGCGGTCGTCATCTATTGTGTGTTAAATTACATGTTTTATACATTCTTGGTATTATTTATAAAATTAACAGTTCGAATTCGGTCCGGGTCCGGATTCGGTTTGGTTCGGATGGCAAGTGCAAACAAATTAAAAAAAAACAAACCATAAGCAAGAGCTGTCACATTTCCGATTTCCTACCAAAATACAGTTCAAAATGAAAAGACGAAAGATGATAAATAATTAGTCCTTAACTATTAGGATTTTATTCGTGTTTGTGAAGACAAAAGTGTACGTTCCTTTTAAAATGGTCGAATAAATTAATAACTGCACTCCTGAAGAAATTGCGTGAGTAGCAAAAGTACGAATAGAAACTAGTAAGTATTCTGTAGTCTGCTATTTATTTAAAATTTGTCGTAGAAAAAGTATTGTATGCAACGGTGTATAACTGGTCTAAAAACGCTCGTGGCGTCTTTTATTGCGATGCTCGCCAAGGCTCGCATCGCAACCCACGCCAGTCGCCTTTTAAAACCCTTCTTATACAACAGTTGCATAAAATACTATTGTCTACTTTGTTAAACCACGTTACTGAGTCGTTCATATTAAACACGGGTAGTTTTAATGTTTTTTTCTTCAACATTATATGTATTTTTGTATAACAAATTCACTTACGAGTCCTCTTGTGTACCTAGTGATTTAAAGCACCATATATTATATTCTGTCCGATATCAATATGAGAACCATACCAATAAGGCAATAAGATATTTCGCTAATTATGTATTTAGTTCTTGCATTGTAAATTCACTTTACTTTGTTTTGACGGTTGATTCGAATGACATTTCGTTACGTCAGGTTAAAGTCGCATCCAGACGATCATGCGCCTGCGCAGTTGCGTGGCAGAGGCAGACTGTACTGCCGTGCAATCACAATACACTGCCGTACGAGCGCGGCGTAAGAGTGGAACGAAGTTATAAAAGAGAGTGAGATAGGGATAGATTTTTGCGGATTGTATACATCATTAAAAACATGAAGTACAGCACTTTAATTTATGATCATATTTGAGCTCCGGACGGTGGGTCAGCGTATTTTTAGTAGCGCTGTGCTCAAGCGTTTATTGTATTGTATATGTTATAGCGTTCAAAATAACCCTACCAGTCACAACAAAAAGAACATTTACGTCTATCTTATTAGTTTACGCGTTATTATTTATGTTTCAGTAAGGACAAGAAAATATTCACAAACAATAAAAAAAGAAATCTGAAAGAAAATTTCCGAGCAAAGTTTCGCTTACATCGAAACTTGAAATAAAAAAAGTTAGCAGCATTTCTATCTGGTGTTAGTTAAAATTGGGAGAGAAGCCTTTGTGACGCGCTGTCGAAAATTTATGTGTGTAAATGAAATGAGTTTGCTATTAAAGAATAAAAATAATTAGATAGGTATACAGTTACATCTGTACGACACACCCAATTATTACTTCGACATGTTGTATAGTCAGCATCAAAAGTAGCTACGCAAACGAAGACGTCAAAAATCTTTATTAAAAGGGTCTTTCTCTTCTGACGTCTTCGATTGCGTAACTTTTGATGCTGACTGTACAACGACCAATTGTGGTGAAATCATATATTCTGTAAACCCCATGGGTGTGTAAACTTCAAATAGTGCGTTTAAAATCTTGAAAAGGATCGATTCCACATTTTTTATAAAGCCAGATGTTTTTTAATCGAACGAGCCAGCGAAGCGAAGAAAGTTCTATGCTTCAGCTTGGGCCGAAAATCGTTCGTATGTCCGATGTGCCGCTGTCCGGCTGTTCTCCTCTACAAGTTGCAGTTCTCAACCGATTTCGTGAACTTTTGTGAGTAGGTTTGATAATTAGGTAGGTAGCTAGGTAGGTATAGCTCGCGCGCCGTCTTGTGATAGCCTTGCTTGGCCAAGAGTTTTTTTTTAAATTTACATTGCACTAAGTATTTGTGGCACAGCATCACGGCGTTCAGCTATGAAAATTAGTTTGATTTCTTATCGTTTTTTTTATTTCTTTCATTGCATGTTTGAGAAAAGCACTATAGGTACATGCCTGGCCGTGAAAAGGGCGTGCCGGCTTCGTATCACTAGCCGTCCTGTACCTACTCACCCGGCAAGCCGTTCTTTCTCGGCGTCTGCAGTAATGTACTATTAAAACAGATGCCCCCTTTCATTTTCTTTTGAACAACATTTTTTGGAATTTTGAAATTTAGCTGTTTTGAAGTTTGGACAAACAGTAACAAACACCTTGGCGCATCCCCACGGATGGACGAGGATGACATTAGGAGACGCTTCACGAGTGAAATCCGCAGGACTGCCAAGCTAGGTCACAGAAAAGCTGGTATGGAGTGACCTTGATTTGGTTGGAAGCCGTGCTTTCGACACGCATCCACACGTGCCAAATCACGCTGCAGGACTGCCGATTTCGCTCGTGCAGCGTCTCCTATTCCGCCGCGTGAATTCGGCCCGTCTTGTCTGCAGTTGCAGGTAAAACCAAGGTCACTCTTTACTGGATCCCCTTTAACCATTAATTTCATGTATTCAGCAATTATTTACATTGTATATGAATATTTAAATACTTTTTTCCGGGTCTAATGCGATATTTATTTACCTTTATATCTGACGCATCCGGTTCCGGTGCAACCCGTGTCGAAACGTCAGAAATAAAGGTAAATAAATATCGCGCTATACCCGGAAAAAACAGTGTTTAAATATGTGTACAAAGCGCTAGAGTTTAAAGTGTTATATTGTATAAGAATTTCAGTTACTTATCATAAAAATAAAAACACACAAAAAAAGAGGATAAAAGTCAACCTTCCTCGACAGGACTACCATGCTCGCCTGTGAGGATGTGCCTTTGGGAATTTCATTCAAAATTCAAACTGGCATTGGCCAGCCACTAGGAAACTATCAATTTGTTAAAGTTAGGATGAAATGTATAGTAGGTACCACTGCTATTTCATTTCGATGAATAGAAATTAAGTAAGAAAAAATATGAATTAATTAATAATCGTTGATATTTTTTGTTTAATTTGTTTCTTATAGTACTAATAATATGTTGACAGCATAAATCAAACACTTTACAAGTAGTTATGTATTTTGGTTTTCCAAAAACTACCAATATTTGTGATTTTAGAAATTAATAATAATAATATAATATAATATAATATTTGCGGACAATCTTACACAAATCAACCTAGTCCCAAACTAAGCAAAGCTTGTACTATGGGTACTAGACGACGATATAGATACTTATATAGAGAAATAAATACTTAAATACATAGAAAACATCCATGACTCAGGAACAAATATTCGTGCTCATCACACAAATAAATGCCCTTACCGGGATTCGAACCCAGGACCTCTTGCTTCGTAGGCAGGGTCACTACCAACTAGGCTAAAGCGGTCGTCAAATTCGCAATGAGAATCTGTTTAATTTTTAATAATTTATCAACACACATAATATACTATGCAGAATACATTTTTAAATTGCAGTTATCTATAATTTCTGGTAAGATAAGCCAGAAAATGCGTAACTTACTGAAATTTATTTATTAATGATAGTCCCGGTTGATTAATTAGTTTAATTTTGATTTCTTTAACTGGAATGCAAGCGTCATATCATAATAGAGGCACTTTTACAAAGTAACATATTATGCTGCACTTATGAAATCAAAATTTGTTAAAAATTTAGATTTTTGGTTTTTTTTCAATGACGCGGAACCGTAAAATGTTTAATTCTTTTTATTTTAACTATAACTAACAATACTTTACATCATAGAAAAAGAAAATTACAGTTATCGAATTATGTCCGGGTTTACCTAATTTGATTGGTCTATATAGCAAGTTTACGTTTAAGATTACTTATAGTTAGTTTGATGTGGCAAATGATTATGGTGGATTAAATGGTCTTATAGGATATCCCAGCTCGATGGGTTGATGACATAAAAAAGACCGCGGGTCATTTCTGGATGAGACTAGCACGGGACCGGGATAAGTGGCGTACGCGAAGAGAGGCTTATGCTCAGCAGTGGGCGATTACAGGCTGAAAATGATGATGATGATGATGGGATACGAATACGACCAAGACGAAGAATGGTCTTTTTTTTCTGTTTTTTTTTTGTTTTATTTAAGAATTTTGTACGTAGAAATTAAAGTTTGACATTTTACTACGCACCTTTTTACCTTTGTAGTCAGGCAATGGACAGAGAAAAGTGGCGATTACTCCACCGACAAGAGCAAGGCCTAAGTAATGATGATGATGAGTCAGAAGAGTGACATCCCTGAGAGTGTCACCTAACAAAACGCATTTGAACCACATCACCAGCGGTAAAAGGATTCGTGCAGTGGAAAATAAAACCACGAGGTTTGAGTTAGGTACCGCATTGGACTCCTGTTAAGGGCTACGCTTCCGATACTAAATTGGAAGCTGGTAAAAATATCTCGGTATGCAAACACCTAGATTGTGATAAAATTAGTACGCCTATATATTATACTCCTTTGCAGACCAAAATTTGTTTGCCGCCCTCGTGAACACTGTCTACTGGCAGTGCTAAGGGTATGTAATACTATCCTATACTAATAAACGAGCAATATTTGTACAAATATATATATATATTGCAATCGCGTTCTCGGAAACGGCTCTAACGATTTCGATGAAATTTGGAATGCAGGAGTTTACGGGGGCGAGAAATCGATCTAGATAGGTCTCTCCGTATTTTCTCCATTTTCATCCGAGCAGAACCTGTCGCCCAGGGACTTATACTAATCTGTGCTAAGGCATAGTATAACGAGGGCAAAGTATATTATCTCAGTGCGAGACGGGTCGAGATTTTGTTTGAGTGTGCGTGCGGCGACGTATATATAGTATAGCGCACACATACAAGCCACGCGCGGTGCGTTTGTAGGAAGATATTATAACATACTTTGCCGTCTTTATACTATGGCTAAGGGCACGAACTGTGGCGCGTGGGTACTTAGTTCCCCGCTGGATCGCCCTTTGCATTTCTGAATGGGCTCCTTGCATCAGCTCCCGACTGCAATTTGTTTGCGAGTAGATGGAATGTAGTGCATGATGAATGAAGTTCTGTGAGAAGATTGATGTGCGTCGCTCCTCTGTTAATTCTTAGAACTGTTTATGTTAACATCGTTATTGCTGTAATACCTACTGCTAATTTAAATTATGTTGTAAATCTTGTCCTTTAGTTTCACAGTTGTTTAGTTATTAGGTACTGTTATGCTGTGTAACTACTTTAAATAAATAAATAAATAAAAATATACCCTACTCCATATAACATTAGATTTTATCGGACGAATTCGGCTAGGTACTTTTCTTCGTTTATCTAGGATATTAATGGGAAATATTGTACAAGTTTTATTTTTTCGATCATTAGGTAGATACCTAAGTGCTTTCCAAACATAACAAAATGGTTTCCCTTGAAATCGAATGACGATTAAGGGCCTGGCCACATGTCTGAAATGCGCCGCCTCTGCCGCAAAATTATGCGGCGCGGCGCCGCAGAAACCCGCTTTTAGTAGGTACTGAGAAACGTGGATTTTGCGGCGCCGCATGACCCACCAGACATGTGGCCAGCTGGCCAGGCCCTAACGCACGATTTTTCTAATCTTATATATGGAATAGGGTTTTAATAACTGTCTAGTAATAAAGCGCTATGCAGCATGTTCGCGTTTACGACCTAATGACGATCATACGTGCTAAGCTTATGATGATAAAATAAAAGCATCATCGATATTATATTACGAATACAAACATCATACTTATGACGTGTTTAAATGCTTTGTGAATCGTCATGGTTAGCGCACAACCAGCTGTGTGTAAGCGTGACACACTGATAATAAAACAGGAATGAAATGAAATTCAATGATACATTATTCACCAAGGGCGGTAACACAAATAATATCCCAGATCGCAGATACTTGACGCTCCAACAAAAGGCAAGGGCAATAAGTATATATGTGATCTGCAGCTTTCTTTATCCCTGATGCGTCGGGTGCGGGCCAGCCCCAACAACATCCTTCAGATGTTAGCAGGTAGGGTGGACTGTGCATATTTAGGGCACTGTGGTGATATGCACAAGCCAATCGTCACTTTTCTATGGTAAAAGGTAGTTAGGTAATTAATTGATATTTGTAAACTTATTTATTTTTCAATTTGTGATTGTCAAACATTTTAATTTTAATTTAGTTCAGATTTTATTGTGTAATGATTGAAAATGTATTCTTATGGGTCGATGACACCCAAATTAAATGTTTTTTTGTTTTTTTTTTATTTTTATTTGTTATTTATATCCATGCATGGCGAGTACACAGTTTTAAGTACCTCTTGGTCAGGAAGTAGAATTTTCCGCACCCGTAGCGGGCGGTAATTGCCAGTTTATGGCCATTTGTGACAAATATTATATTTTGCCAACTTGAATTGCAGTGACAATCCCATGAACACAGTAAGTTCGGTGTGTGTATCGTCATCGTCTATCGGAAGAGATGATCTGCCGCAACTTCACACAACAACTCCAGCGTGAGACTGTCGCACGGTGCGTCACGGGCTTTACGCCCTGCTGGCCACGACTTTGGTCTTAAGCGACCTGCGACCAGCGTTTTATCTGTTCATTGCGCGGTCGAGACGCGCAACGCACTGTGGTTAGTTGGGATCACGCGCAATGAACAGATAAAACGCTGGTCGCAGGTCGCTTAAGACCTAAGTCGTGGCCAAGGCGTAACGAGGCGGTCGGAGCGCGCGCAGCGAGTGCTTCTAGGGACGATGCCGCGAAATCACTCATCCTGAAGAAGAACTCCCGAAGAGTTCGAAACATGTCACCCGTAGTGACATTTAAATCGTAAGTTTACCCGTGTAGTTGTTAGTATTATTCTAAACATGTGTTCCGAACGTTTAAATTCGAAACTTGATAATTGTCAATTTGTCACCTTATAGTGACAATGCGTCATGCGTTGCTAGGTCGAAATACTGCGTGTATTTTTAACATTACCTCAAATTGAAACCAGAGGTAGGTAGGTGTTAGGGCTATGAACCGATATTGCAAGATTTTTTTTCTTAACTACTAACTTTTTTTCTTTTTAAAATAATTAAGCACGCAATGTCTTACTGATGTGACGTCACAACTGTCACAAGTAACCCGCTTCTTCCAAGTGTAAGCATTACATTGCTGCTCGATATATATTTTTTAATTTATTAAACTTTGGTAGTTAAGACTAACCTACAATTTTCTTACAATATCGGTTCATAGTACTAAAAGCTACGTATGGTTAAAATTTGAGGTAATATTAAA
The DNA here is from genome assembly GCA_963854355.1 of Epinotia brunnichana. Classification (NCBI taxonomy): domain Eukaryota; kingdom Metazoa; phylum Arthropoda; class Insecta; order Lepidoptera; family Tortricidae; genus Epinotia; species Epinotia brunnichana. Next base: position 12,646,647 of record OY977957.1, read on the forward strand.
CATACAGGTTGTATAACGATGCTGTCGAGCGACTACCATACTCGTCGATTGAAAATGTAGGTACTTTCCTATAATTGTCATTGTCAGGTGAACATTTTAAAGTTGGCGAAATAGGGGAGGTTGAATGCATTCACCGTAAAGCGTTTCTTGTTTCGGTATGTTATCGTTCCATCCGGGTCACTTGTTGCTAGAGCTCGCCAACGCTCCAAAATACCCTGTGATGCACTTGACACGTAACGTGCCCCTAACTCGGTTCCACGAGGGCTAGTGATGTGCCGTTGCTGGGACATTCTCATTTTTGTGCACAAGGCTACTACTGTGGATGACACTACCTAGTTACCGTGTTACCAATTTTACCATCTTGCAACCTTTGTAATTTGGTTACAATTCTGAAAATTAAAATTGTCAAGAAAATACCTATTTTAATCGAAATAAGAATAGAAAAATCGGGCATTAATCGCTAGACTGTTTCTTTTAAAACGCAAAAACATTCGTTCTGTTATGTTTGAAAAGCACTTAATGCTCGAAATAAGTGAAACTAGTACAATATTTCCCTTTGAAATCCTATCTATTATCATACTCCTAGCGTTATTCCCGGTTGTGCCCTTAAGGAGCCCGGGGTCCGCTACCTAATCCCAAGAGTTGGCATAGGCACTAGTTTTACGAGAGCGACTGCCATCTGAACTTCCAACCCACAGGGAAAACTAGACCTTACTGGGATTATACCGGTGTCCTCACGATGTTTTCCTTCACCGAAAAGCTAACGGTAAATATTCCGTACACACTTATGTTCCGAAAAACTCATTAGTACGAGCAGGGATTCGAACCCACCACCGCCGCTTGACAGCCGCATGCCTGAACCACTAGGCTACCGTAGCTTTTTTTACAACCTAAAGTAAATAAATGTACACTCATTTGCACTTCAGGGCAGCTAGCATGATTTATTTATTTATGCTCATATTTTACGCGGCAATCAATTATTATTATTTAAACGGTGTGTTCACATGCCCGCAATGTGCGAGGACCTACACGAAGAAGATTGGCTACATAAGTCACATGCGAGCTCACGAACGTCAACAACATACCTGAGGGCCTACCGCGAACAGCATTCGAAGTTTTCCCTCTCTGTCATACTTACGAGTTCGTACGTAAGTGCGACCGAGAGGGAAAACTTCGAATGCTGTTCGCGGTAGGCCCTCTGAACGCAGTCGCTGTGGCCGAAATCGGTCGGGACTACATCATCATCATATTTTACGTAGGTACATTAGAGCCGTAGAACGTGAACATAAAACCTATCGTAGTAGATGGGCCGTAAGATATTGAACACAAAAAAAACCTTGAATCAAGATAAGTTTTTTGTCTAGGTCCTAGAACAAAAAACTGTGGGTTTTTTTTTACACAAATCGAACTAGCCCCATAGTGAGCTTAATACGGTTTGTGTTATGGGTTTGTGTTGTGTTAAATAAAAAGATGACGATACTTATATTTAATAGAGATAATTTACTTTCAAAACCGACTTCAATTCAGTACTCCGCCAAGCCACATTAACATTTGCAAATTTTTTTTTCCAATTTACCACATGAACTGATTTCCGAGAACAAAAGCGTTGATTTTTAGACCAATAAACCAAATCGCTGTATGTGGGCCGATAATATTTGAGGACTTCCGTCGATTCCTCAAGGATCTCAGAATTACCTTTGGAACTTCATAGTATGCTATTTCAACGGAATAATATCAGAATCTGTGACGTACTTATATAGTTTGAACTACATCATTGAGACATCACACAAGCCACAAGCCACCTGTGGTCTTCATCATCACTTCCACTTCACCAAATTTATGATTTCCGGGTGTAAATACACGAGTTATAATAGAAAATACCGAAATTACTACACGCGTGCCTAATATATTTGAGGAGTTCCCTCAATTCCTCATGGTTTCCATCATCCAACTGGGGTTTTGGAAACAATGGGACCAATCTGGAAGCATATACTTTCAGTTAAAAAAAGAATTGTACGAATCGGTTCATAAATGACGGAGTTCTGAGAAAAAAAAAATACTTCCGAATTGAGAACCTCCTCCTTTTTTTGAAGTCGGTTAATAAATACTTAAATAATTACATAGAAAACATCCAAGACTCATAAACAAAATATACGCGCTCATCACACAAATATAATGTCTTGACCGGGATTCGAACCCAGGACCTTCAGCTTCGTAGGCAGGGTACCCACTAGGGCCTTTTTTTTTTTTTTTGTCCGGGGGAAAATCCTCATGGATACCACCGCGCCACGGGGGGGAGCAGTGGTTATGTCAGACTTCTACTGACTAAAAACCCCCGGGTGTTCCTCGCACCCACTTTTTGACCGGGATACGGGGACCATTATTCTTCCGCGTCCCGGCCGGTGGTCGTCCGCAGTCGGACCCAACACTGAGGGACCACCCATCCCCCTTCCATCAAAAAAGTAGTGTGCCCGGTACACTTGGCACACCACCCAACCCGAGGACCCTACTCCTTCGGACGACGAACGTCCCCGTGTTCGTCGCCTGGAGGTCCTCCTTATGGTGGCAGTCGGCGGTCGTGCGCCAGCCTCTTCCGGCCAACTCTCCGGCGGCGCTGCTGGGGCGCTTCTACGGCATCCTCTCTCGCCCGTTCCGCCCTTTCCTTCTGTGCCACTACTTCCTCACAGAAGGAAAGCATTGCCCTCCAGGACCTGTCGCTGTCGACCATAGATTTAACTACTACCGGCAGCGACAGATCGTCGCCAATTACCTGGGCCAGTTCGTCCCTATGACTCACCGGTCGGCTAACCGGTCGTCTAACGCTTGGGACGTCTTAAACTTAATCATTGAAATCCTAAATAAATGAAGAAATGTAGACGAATTTGACAGTTAAATCCAAATGTTACATGGAATCAGCAGGTCGATCACGTAACGCATTGTACATACGTACGTTAGGTAGATCTAAATGTAAAATGTTAGGTATATGGAAAATTGACAGTCTGGTTAGACTGTCAATTTGCCGACAAGCACATTCTAAATTAGCGATTAGATATTGTATAATACGTGCCGTAGATTAAATACATGCGAGATGTGCGAATGATGATACATGTAGCTACTCGTATATATACCGTGTGAGTTAATGAATAAATAACTATTGTGTTGACAGTACTTCAGAGTCTCTCTCTGAGTGTGGACTGCCATAAACCCCTCTGGGGTGAAGTCTCCACAGTCCACACTCACCCTGTCTACTCCCCCATCAACATATTAATTATTGCCAGGCAGTGGACACTATCCTCATCCACCACCACCGTCTGGCAAAACCACAAAACTAATTTGTGGTCGGACTGTCCTAACGCGCTTTCGAAACGTTACGTGATTAAGTACCTCCTAGGTTTTTTTTAATACCACGTCGGTGGCAGCGAATCCTCCAGTGAATAAAGGGTCGGCAACGCGCTTGTGATTCTTCTGGAGTCACAAAGTGTCCATAGGCGACGGTACCAGCTTAACATAAGTTTGTTTGCCACCGTCGTTGTATAAAAAAAAAGAACAAGCTTACGGCCCACCCGACGGTAAGTGATTACCGTAGCCTATGGACGCTTGCAACTCCAGGGGTGTTACATGCGCGTTGTGCAGGTACATGATTTTGAAGTGTAAATATAAGATACGTATCAAATTAGTAGGTAACTTAGTATTTATAGTAAGCCGGTATTACCTTAGTAGGTACTTATTATATTTAAGGGTAAAATAAATAGTAATAAGTTAATGAAATTCATCTTTTGTTATATATTGGGTATATCTTCTAAGTGCAGAACGTATCTTTGACGCCAGAAATTTTATCCCATGCAAAGGTGCTTCAAAGATTACATCATAAAACAAGTATTTCCCCTGTATTGTGTAATCAAAGGCATCAAAACGTTAATGGGGAATTTGCATGGGCCTTCAATTTCGAATAAATTGCACTCGTTGCAATTTCGAACAAATTGCACTACGTAGAAATATCACACGAAAGAAAAAAAAAAGATTGTATTAGTTTTATCTCACGTTAAAATGGTTTTTTTTTTTCGATAAAATAACATAAAACAGTTTATTTTGTATGACAAGTATAGACTTAAACGCAAATTTTGTGGAGATAATTGCATATTAATACTTACTCCATAGTAAACGCGCCGAGAATATATGCTGTGACGTCATAGCATACTGGCTTTTTTCGGGGGGTGCCGGCGCGTGCAGATTTCAAATGCGTATAACATCAGAAAAATAAGTCATAAGAAAGTTTTATTGCTACAGCTCTTTTAATGCTGGATTATGCTTCTGACTTTCGTAATAAAATAAAAAGATGCACGTTCCCTATAGGGTCAGGACAAGAAGCAAAGCCTCCGAAGGAGCGGCAAGTAATTTGTTTTCGGTCGACTTTCGACGGCTCTCTGATCAATTCAAATTGATTTGCTTACAGTTGGGACCCATTGTATAAGGCAACATTTTTTTACTAAGACAATGTTACTTAGTCGAGAAAATCATTTAAAATAAATCGATGTTATTATGGAAATCTAGTCGGCCATGGCGGTGCAATGGCGGTCATTCTAATGGTTCCAGAACACATTATTGAGTACCCACACTCGTGTTTAATGCCCTTCATTATGTACAGTCACATAAACTACTATTAAGGCGAGTGTAGGTATCATTTTAATGGATGAGATACATTTATAACAGTCACTTAAAAATATCCTGATTAAGCATTTCTTCAAAAAATTGCTACATTTTTTTTTTTACTTTTCTGCAAATTTTTTGTTCTTTCTACTCGGAATCACGATCTCTTTCCATCGCAATAAGAGAAAAAAAGTATCTCAAAATTTCCACACATTTTTGAACTTTCCTATTGTGTTACCGCCAGTAGGTATATGGTAACACAATAGGAAAAAAAAACTTTGGAAGGACATTTTTTTGTGCTATTAGGATTGAAAGAGGTTGTGATTCTCAATGGAAATGACACAAACTCCTAGAAAATGATACAATTAACAATATAGTATTTATTTTCGTGAACGCTTGGTTATGAGCCTAGCTATAAGGAACGTAATAAGCGCCACATTTCAAACAGGGTATGCTGAATATTCTGATATTATTCCGTTGAAATAGCAAACAATGAAGTGCCAAAGGTAATTCTGAGATCCTTGAGGAATCGACGGAAGACCTCAAATATTATCGGCCCACATACAGCGATTTGGTTTGTTGGTCTAAAAATCAACGCTTTTGCTCTCGAAAGTCAGTTCATGTGGTAAATTGGAAAAAAAATGTGGAAATATTAATGTGGCTTGGCGGAGTACTGAATTGAAGTCGGTTAAAACTTTGTTTTGAAAGTAAATTATTGTGTAACACAAAATTACGCGTGAAAATCATTATGTCGGGTTTCAGGCATGAAAATTACATATACCTACTACAGGTGAAAAACTTCAGTAAGGGCTTGGCCACATGTCTGCGGTGCGGCGCCGCAACGCAAAATTTTGCGGCGCGCGCGCCGCAGGATCCCGCGTTTAGTACCGAGAAGAAAAGCGGGTTTTGTGGCGCGCGCGCCCTAAAATTTTGCGTTGCGGCGCCGCACCGCAGACATGTGGCCAGGCCTTTTTTTTTTTTTTTTTTGTTTACGCAATGGGAATGCCTTAACGCATCTCCCCGGACCCGGGGAAGGCCCAGGGGGTATGTGGGACTCGCCCTTATAAGGTAATAATCACTAAACGACTCTGCGGCGTTGACCCTCACTGCCGTTAAGGGGGGCATCATGGGATCGCTAGCATTCTACCACAATGCCCCCCGGCTGCCTTAGCACCCGCACACCAAATGGAGTGAAGGGTTGGTAACGCTTCAACCCTTCTCCAAGACGTTTAGTTAGGGCCTGGTGATGTACTTATGGGCCCCCTACCCATTGGCCCTGTTGGGGAATCTGGCGGTTAGCAGCGGAAAATTCTCTACGCCTTCTCACCCTCCGTCTGCGCCGAAGCGGGTGCGCTTGGCATTGTCTTCGCACATCCGCTCAGCGGCCTCCTTCTGCGACATAACTGTTTAGGCCCTAGCGCCCCTCTTGTTTGCAGTTGTGACGTTTGACTTTGATTAGACTCATTACGCCGCGGCGGTCAATAGTAAACTTATCATTCGCTGTCAAATTTACAATTGACCGCCAACGCAGACCGCGCTAATGTGACAGTCTTTAGACATTCACATGGCACTTTCGGAAACAAAATGACTTAGCTTCTATATTGACATTTATAATTTGTACTAAGTATTTTAAAGTGGGTAATGAAATTAAAGATAAAAAATGTAAACAAATGTGTTGCCACTGCAATAAAATCAATCCCAAGAAGTGGAAACTAAAAATTCGTTAAATACGCGAGGTAAAAAATAATGCGACTAATTTATACGTAAAATAATGCCTGGAAAATATTCGTAAATATTTAAATAAGCGAAATGAAAAGGTAATTATTTTATATTCATAAATATGAGCAGTTTATATTTACGCCACTGGCAATGGTTAGGAATTGTAAACCTTTGGTTCGTAATTTAATTAATATACCTGGATATTCCTATTCCTTATTCTTATTTTTTTAGTAAAACCGAAAAATTAATTCAAGTTCCATTTATACTGAATTGACTGATCGTGCGTAGACCGCTTTAATATCTTTGCCCCGAGCTGAGGCGGCCATTTTCTGAAATCTGAATCGCATTCGTTTTCTGATGTTTGTCGTGATCGAATGTTTTCCTTTCCGCTTCCTAATAAGACATATAATAATGGCACGTCTTGCTTCGATCGCTTGGTGTGGTTCTCGTGGCTGCTGGCAATAGGCTTTTGCTGTATATCGTACCCGGACTATCGTCACCTACTAAGTACCTATTCATACCAACCTACGACATTAAAGTGATCAAAGTAAAATATAAGATGGTTTTAAAAGTAGTGACGATATATTCATTAGTTAAAACCAAAACCTGGTTGATTGCCCCTGAGACGTCACTTTGATGTTGACAGTTCTTTGTTTACATTTTTTATCTTTAATTTCATTATCCACTTTTATTTTTTTTTATTTCATTTTAATTTGACTTTTTGTAGATCAAACCGTCGTGTGGAGCCGTGTTTTATACTCTGAATTAAATACGTAAATCTAAATTATTAAGGTAACCGATATAGCCCTCCAAATCGTTAAACTTAAGTTAGCCTATGTCCAGCAGTGGACGTCTTTCGGCTGATATGATGATGATGAAATTATTAAGCCCCGTTCCTCTTAAAATTCTTTATTCTTCTTAAATGTTTGTTAACAGAGTCTGTTTAAGACGACGTTGTTAATAAGTAGGTATTTCTGTTAACTAAAATAATTGTGTTGTGTCTCTTTCTTACAAATACAAATGTCAAAGTGGCAGATAAACACAAACGAATTTTAACTGCATTTTAGCTAAAACGTTTATGAGTAACTAGTTTCTAAATTAATATAGTCGTCGTCAAAAGGGTAATCTCACAATGAATTTCTGCTTAAAAATTGTACTTCTTTAAAGGTTAGGAGCACTTAACAAAATAACAAAGGATCCCAATTTCTTTTACCCGCTTTGTTTTCACTAGTACTAGGGTATTTTATAGTTATGCTTCAGGGGTCGTAAGCCCGAAGTTAAGAAGTATTTTCACGCCATTTTGATAATGAAAGTGTGAATATTGGCAAAACTAAAGGCCCGGTTAAACCAGAGTTACTAACTATGCTTTGAGCTCCGGCTGTGAGTCACGGGCATGGCTAGATTTTTTATTTCGAAGCGGGGGGGTCATGAAATTTCAGGTGGGATCCAAGAAATATTCAGGTTTATGTAAATTTTTGACTCCCAAAACCCCCTTCCTGGCTACGCCCGTGCTGTGAGTAATGTAAAAAGGTAAATTTAGATGTTGCAATTAGGGATATTATAAATATATTGATGAAGAAATTGAAGTTTTTAAATTTAATAAACTATGATAGAACAATACATCTTTGCAAAATATTCCTAATCCTATGGAAGAGTTACTAATAGTTTCTTTTATATCATTTTAAATCAATTAAGATTCTTATGCATGAACTGGTATAGTCAACAAGGTGTGTTATAAGTTTAAAGTGTTTCTGTGTGCATGTCTGTGGCACCGTAGACAAGAGTCCCCAGTGCGCTCGACACACGTCGGCTCCCCATACAAACGTAGTAGAAAAGAAGATTGCTATTGTTCTCTATTTTTTTCTCTATTATAATTTCTAGGAACAAAAACTAGTTTCTGACCTAGATATATATGTCAGATCCTATTGTGTATACAAAGTTTCTTGTTATTCCGGCATGTCGTATTAAAATAAGAACCAAACAACGTTTTTATGGAGAGTCGACCTTCCGTGGGCTTAAGATGGTTGCCATTTCATCACTTATCGTTGTGGATAAGACATCCGTCACTCTCGCACTCGCATACTTAACGTGACGGATGTCTTATCCACAGCGATAACTGATAAAATGGCAATCATGCGGTCGTACGCACTGGAAACTCTATAAGTGCGGTCTTTTAAAATGGCAGCCATGCGTGCGTAAGCACTGGAAACTCTATAAGTGCGGTCTTTTAAAATGGAAACCATGCGGGCGTAAGCACTGGAAACTCTATAACTGCGGTCTTTTAAAATGGCAACCATGCGGGCGTAAGCACTGGTAACTCTATAAGTGCCGTCTTTTAAAATAGCAATCATGCGTGCGTAAGCACTGGAAACTCTATAAGTGCGGTCTTTTAGAATGGAAACCATGCGGGCGTAAGCACTGGAAACTCTATAACTGCGGTCTTTTAAAATGGCAACCATGCGGGTGTAAGCACTGGTAACTCTATAAGTGCCGTCTTTTAAAATGGCAACCATGCGGGCGTAAGCACTGAAAACTCTATAAGAGCAGTCTTTAAAAAAACTAATTAATCTCGACTAAAACGCTGGTTAAACAACGATTAAGGTGAAATCATACCCGACTGCAGTATTGCCAGCTCATACACCCTTATTACAATCAACCAACTCCTAGCTTTCAACATTTTAGGTTTGATTGAACACAACTCTTTAAGGTAACACATCACTTTCGATTAAAAGAAAAAAAAACACTCAATCTTTTCAAGAAAAACATTTCATTTTAAATAAGTTTGATAAAAAAGGTACAATAGGTGCGTAAATACTTGGATTGAAAAATACGTTACAAAGAAAAGCCTCTGTCGTTTTAAAATATTGCTAAAACTGAAAATATTTTGCGTACCTATGTCGAAAGCTCACCGGCCGTGCCGGTCACTGTGGAACTCTTTGGGGGAGGCCTATGTCCAGCAGTGGACGTCTTTCGGCTGATATGATGATGATGTCGAAAGTTGAATTCAACACATTTTATGAAAATAAATAAAACAAATTATTTTCATAAGAGCACCTCTCGGTTTACGCAGCGCACATATCTTTTGTTATTAAAATAGCACTTTATAAATAGTAGATAATATGTACAGTCACCATCAGATATATCGGGACGGCCAAAGTGCTCACAAATATCTGCACATGTCTCTATTGTCAAGGCATTGGAGACCCTTAAATTGCGAATAAACATGATATTGTTCTTAGTGATCCATACCAATATTGATACATGTAAAATTACCTCTGTCCTGCCGTTTGTTTGTCACCTTTTCAAGCTTAAACTACGGAATAATTTTAGTTAAAATGGTTATCGAAATGTTTTATAGCAAAGGATATGTTTTACTTCGGAAATTATCTCCCGAGGGGTTGCAATCGGGTAGAGTTTGTATTGACAGACAAAATCGTAGGTATGCCAAACGTGAACATTGCATAACTTAATAATCTAAACACAATTAGAGTCTTAAACGTTCATTGATAGCTAGCGTGTCCCATTACTAGAAGTTTAGCACGATCGGATTCTTCAAACTTCCCCGTACCTATTGTGTTATATCACAGTACAATTCATTTGAAATATTAAACCTTACCTCTTACGAAACTGAGTTATTTTTGGATCGGATGGTTTTGTTGAAATACGACTTTATGAAATAGTACACGACGTTATTTTGTCGAAATTTGAATGCACCAATAGAGGGATTTCAGTGGCAGCTGCTGTGAATATCTAATTAGTTTAAACTGCATTATGTATTGGGTTCAGGTGTAGCAACATTTCGAAATTCAAAATGACGCACCAAATTCCCAAAACAACAACCCGAAAATGTATATCAATTTCCTTCAAATGAGGTATTAAAGTTACTACTTCTTCCCTGATATTCCCTGTTTCATTTTCCCCATAGAAGGTGTGAAAAGAGTATCACTCGGTAGCAAAATTATTTGCAGTCATGGGCGTAACCGTAAACACTCCAATTCCCCCAAATTCTTCTTTAAAAAGAAAGAAAGAAGAAAGAAAGACAATACATTTATTTAACGTCACAAAATTACACAATTAAAAGAACAAGCATAATAAAAGACTTAAATACTAGGACTTTAAATAGGAATCTTTAGAACCTTTCGTTTCACCCAGGATTCAATATTTTATTTACCACCGTCGCCGGAAATATACAATTTCGCTCCCTTGAGACACAATCTACTGCTCCTTTTTTACTACAGTCCCCCGCGGCTATGAAGTAAATCCTGACAAACTATGAAGTTTCTGAAAAATGACAATGTTAACCATAGGAAAAAATTACATATTCAACCCTAGACGCATGTCTCAGGATTGACTTCATAGCCGCGGGGGACTATAATTATCGATGATGTACGAGTACGTGCAGCATAATCAAAGGCGTTTTACTGAAAACCACAGACAACGAAACAAAATTGTACTTATTAGTCTTATTACAGTTGATCATTTTAAGATTTATGACAAGAGAAAAATGAAACTATTAAAATCAATAGGTATTCTAACAAGCTCACGACACAAGAGGAAGAAACAGGAATAAAAGAAGTGATTTGAAAGAATAGTCCGATTTGTAAGTGGAAGGTATGCAATCAGGTATCGGGATGGGTCTATAATCCGAATGTAAATTGAGCTAGATTTGCAGCTCGACTGCCGTCTGCCGTAGGTACTCGTATTCATGATTTAGGGTTCAAGTGCCGTAAACTAAATTATTGAACCTAAGGCCACTACCACGGTCGGCGATGCGGGGTCGGTGTGGTATCTGTAAGCTGTCAGTGTCAACTGTCAGTCAAGTCAATACATTTAAAATCAAGTCAAGTAAATTCGAATCAATTTAATTCAATCTAACATTAATTTATTTAAATGTATTTGTGCATTATAAATAAATGAGTATGAGTATTCTTAGATGTGCGCCTTTCGATCGAAGAAGACTCGCCACGTTAGTAATAATAGGTACTACTACCGAGCGAGATGGTCGTATAGAAATCTCAATAAATGTAACAAAGAGATATATATTATTTGTTGCCTTTGTCCGCATGTCTTTGTTTGCCCCAAACTATTCGATATGACTTGGGGCAAACAAACTATTAGCCCAAATTAAGTAGGTCGTTATTTTTAAGCCATAAACCATTTTAACACAAGTAATTTAATTTGAGAAATTGGTTTGTCACGTGATATTTTGGGAAAACTATTTTTCTCAAATTAATCTAGTTTATACAAGTTTATTCTAGGAAAGGGGGAATTTGGCGCAAATGGGAAGCCAATTAATGAAAGTTTGTTACATAAGTTTCTTAAAATATCACGCCGTTAGCCTGCGAATGTCAAATAACGCTTTGTATGGCAATCGAACCACCTTAATTTAGTTGAATAGCAGGTTTTCCTTCCCTTAGTGTACGCGCTCCACGCTCCGCTACGAGTGGGCCGTGGAGCGTCCACATACAATGCATTTGTTTTGTATGGACGCTACACGCCTTAGCGGAGCGTGCACTCAGGCCGTAGGTACGCTTACGGTGGCCCGTGAGTATGAAATTTTTTTTTTTTTTTTTAATAAATATTTGCGGACAATCTTACACAAATCTACCTAGTCCCAAACTAAGCAAAGCTTGTACTGTGGGTACTAGGCGACGATATAGATACTTATATTGAGAAATACATAGAATTCATCCATGACTCAGGAACAAATATTCGTGCTCATCACACAAATAAATGCCCTTACCGGGTTCGAACCCAGGACCTCTTGCTTCTTAGGCAGGGTCACTACCAACTAGGCTAAAGCGGTCGTCAAAACTTCTAGGAAAGGTTGAGGTTTAGGAACTCAGTGAAAAAGCTTCTATAGATGGCGCCAATGTGTTAGGCAGAAGTCTAAGTGCCATACGAAATTAATGGTACAGAGACCTCTTTATTTATAATGAAACTAGTAACAGTAGTCTGCGCTTAGTAAGGGGACGTGACATTTTTCCTGCATTTGTCTTTTATCCACAGAGTGAATTTCGTATTTAATAAACTACTAATGACTTTAATTTAAACTGCCCATGCACACACGCACATACATATACTCAGCCACACACATACTCACGCACGCACACACACACACTCACACACGTGCACACACACATAGTTTTAGGTATATTTATAGTATAAAATATATATATATATATTAGTCTGAATTGCCGTCATATCTGTAAAGTGTACTGCTAGGTCCTGAGATACAGGCTCAGCCTAGTTCGGGGTCTTCTGGAAATTGTATGTCTGATATATTGTATGTTTTTTGAAATAAATTTATTCTTAACCTTATTCTTAAATGGATGGCCGCGAATGTCACTTCTCTGGAGATGCAAGCGTGCATAGGTTACGTTTTCTGCTTACGATCAGGCATGCTAGATACTCACCACAGGCGGCAATAAAGAAGCCTCAGATTGCATATTACTTACGTTAGTAAAGTAGGTACAAATGAAGGCGTCAAAAGCCTTTATTAAAAGGAAATAATACCTTTTGACGTCTTCGATTGCGTAGCTACTTTTGATGCTGACTGTACTATTCTTCAACAAGCGTGTTCTGTTTCTAACCCTATTGTTATTTCATTAGAAAGGTCACCCAACCACCGTCAATCGAACACTCAACAAATGTGAAAATACACTCAAGAGCAAAAGTTTCGGGTCACCCTAAATTTAATAACCACAATAGGTTTTTTTAAATATTTTACACTAGTCTTATTTACATAATATACTAGTCTTCGTAATACCCAAATGTATTAGCAATTTCCGGAACCTATCATAAAGATATCAACATCCAAGAATGACGATTTTTGCGAAATCTCGCTCCATTAACGTTGTTTTTTTCATGGGTTTTTACGAGTCCGATTTATACCTGGTAAAGTGTTTCTTTTTTACTGTTATTTCTGCAGTTTAGATGTAAAATTTAATAAAGATCATGAAATGATTAAAAAACTGTACAACATTTGGACTATTTTAGGAAATTTGACGGTATTTCATCGACCCGAAACTTTTGCTCTTGAGGTAGATGAAACAGAACCAACATATCGAAACGCAATTCACTACAATAAAATTTGGGATGGAAATGTTTCCAGTGCCCTTCACTCAATGGAACCCTCTTTACAAAGAATTTTATGCTTATCCATTTCTTTGTACGTGGCAATTTATTCCCTGGAAATTGAGAGAATGCCTCTCCACTGTCTCATCGGGTAACAATCGTCCATTGTTAGTTTTTTACATTGAATTTTTCGATAGCATTTTTGTATCTTTTATTGAAATACAGGAAATAAATCTACAGTTATGCTTCGCATAATATTATATTGTAGACTGGGGTATTTCGATACAATAAAATCTTTTGAACAAACATGTCCGGAGCTCGTCGAGAATACAATCGGCCAATGGAAATGCTGGGCATATTTATTATTATTATCATCATTTAAGAGCCTATAGCTCTTATTGGTGGAGTACTCTTCATTATTGCTTCTCTGCCAATGTCTGTTACTCCATATAGGGGAATATTAATGCGGTTTCTCCACTAGCTGTCCACAGCGCAGTATAATTAACCGGTTTTATCCAACCACTATTGTTTGGTCAAAAATCCTCCCAGAACCCGGTTCATCGGCCTTTTGTCAACACTGATGACATGGCACAGATGCTACTCTGTATCAGAGGAATGCTTATTCTTGGAATTTTACTCGCTTGTGGCAATGCGTTTGCTGACTTATAGCCAATGTACGCATTCTGAATTTTAAATCCTGAATTCCCATGGCCACCTTCTGTCCTAATTATCAGATCAGCTTGATGGTACCATAGTATTGAATTGTCAGCCAAACTATACTTAAACCCAACATTTTTTGCTCAATCGGTTGAAGCAAAATTGAGCTGTTGCCACCTGAACAAACATAAGTAACATACATTGCTAGTTAAATAAAACCTTGTAAAAAACCAAAATTTAAGAAATGTTGTCGGCTTTTGAATATTTTAAACATACATAAATAATACTTCTAGAACAAATAACAAGTTTTCAGCTCTAAGTATTCATGCGTTGTTGCGAATAATATTATTTATACAACAGGTAGCCACTACATACATAAAACATACAATGTACTCCGTACTCAAATTATGATGAAATAGACCGTGAAACGGAATGACTCTTTCCATTCAACTCCGACCGGCGCCCGGACCAAATTGATATCCCGAAATTGTTGACGTGATTCAGTGATTGTCATAGACCATCGAACTTTATTCACGTCACAATTTTTATAAAACACGACAATGGCCTGCCTGATAAGCGGACACTGATGGTCGCGATTAGTTTTTGAAGCTACGATACCAAGCTGGATACTGTACTACTCTCCTGGCTTTCTCTTCTCGCTTGAACCATGCTGGTGCTGGTTACATGATGCCAGATAATTTAAAACCAGCCAGTAACGTATCATTGCAGTGTGCACTAGCCAGACGGATACTTGCATCCCAAACTTATACTCGTACACAAGCCGGGACAGCGAAATCAGTGGTGGGGGGCGCTACTAATTGCAAAAATAGAACAGCAAACTATTGAACTATCCTGGCTTCAGACATCACCTTACTAGCTTTCTTGCTAGCTTACTAGCCTGGAAATAAATCTGGTTTTATATACACTAAGGTAGACGCACAAGCTTGTTAGCTTACTAGCACTAGCTTGTGACTAATGCCGTCCCCCGCCGATAGGTCTGCTTGTCTATTAACACGGCCTTGTGAGCAAGATGAACAAACCGATTTAAATCGTTTCATTCCGTGGACCAGAAAGAGCTCCCTAAATAATGATGTAAAAAACGTCTATTTGGCATTATCATCAAAATACATGTACATCCTGATAATATCTCAAAGTATTGCTTATTATCTAATACAAAAGACCAAGTTATTAATGATAAAGTTACAAGACAATGCCAGCTCAGCGTGGAAAGTCACAAAGAGAGATCTTTTCGTCCTACAAAAGACGTATTTTAGTAGGATGTTTTAGTCAGTTAATACTTTCTGTACACAGAAAGTTGCTTTGTAAAACACAAAATTGTTTAATCTGAGGTAGAACCGTGTGATACAGCCGCGGATATGTTTATTTAGACGCCGCATCAAACTCAAAAAATAGTTTTTTGGGTTTTTTACATGTATCGAACAAAGGCAAGATTCGAACCTTCCAGTAAGCATAACAATGTTTGTGTCGGAAGAACCCGCTCTTCTATTACTCGGAACTGTTATTCATAAACCAACAGAAAACTGGTACCTAAGAAGACTTACTTATATTTGTTATTATATTTTGTTTTCACTTAAAGCCTTTATCCATTCAGAAAGTCCATTCTACACGCAGGTGAAAGATTTTTTTTAATCGAATAAGCGGTTCCAGAGATTGTGCATTACGTACAAACTTACAATTTACATAGCTACAATCTCACAAACTTTTCCTCTTTATATAATATCAATAAAGATTGTCTTCTGTTACCGCGATATTAGTCATTTACGGGTTTTCGTGACATGTAAAATTATTTTTTATTTTATCACTAAATATCTCAATCTCAATAACTATAGGCGGCTGAATATATTCAAAGGATAGGTTCATGGTACAAAATACTTTAATCCAGCAAGCTACTTAACACACTACTGAAGCCTAAGCCAAGACAAAAAAAACACAATGACAGATTTTAAAACAAAATACAAAGTGATACAAAAAGGTATAAAAAGGTTAAAAGCTCCCAAAAAGGTGTCGTCGTGCACAATAAAAACCGGCCAAGTGCGAGTTGGACTCGCGCACGAAGGGTTCCGTACAATTATCTATAAGAATATTTATTTTATTTTGTTTTTAGTATTTGTTGTTATAGCGGCAACAGAAATACATAATCTGTGAAAATTTGAACTCTCTAGCTATCACGGTTCTTGAGATACAGCCTGGTGACAGACAGACGGATGGACGGACGGACGGACGGACAGCGAAGTCTTAGTAATGGGGTCCCGTTTTACTCTTTGAGTACGGAACCCTAAAAATGAGGAAAATAAAACTTACTTTTGGTAACCGTTGACCACGAGTTTAGTCTTGTTGTAAAGACTTCGAATGCGATCCGTTTGATAAAATTTAACTTAAACTCGTTTTAATTAATTAACTAGTAGCTATGTGAGTAGCAGAACTCGCCAGTAATTTTTTTTAGAAAATTTGAATCGGGAAAATATTCTCTATAATTATTGAATCTGCTCACAAATATCGTGAATCGGTTGTGAAATGTCACCTGTAGAGGAAAATAGATGCCGCACATACGAAATAATTTGAGCCCAAGCTGAAGCAGAGAACTTCGTTCGCTTCGCTCGCTCTTTCACTTAAGTACATTTGTACACGATTGTTGGAAACTGAAGTAGGTGCACTTGCGTGATTTACTTAGACATATATCAATGGATACTTCCATACTTCTTACCTAGAAAAGCGGTAGAGCTTTTTGAGCTCGCATTAACTTAATTTCTTCTTCTTGTGAACTGTGGCGTACCTGCTTTCATAAAGCAAGCTTTTGTTGTTCTGCCAAGGATTAAATAGAAAAGTTTCTTATTATTCATTCATTAGGTAGATACCGTTGCTTAAGAAGTTAGAGTAGATTTTAAATCATACGCTTTAGGATCTTTACATTTTACCTACCGGATTTATATATTTTACAGGAGATGAGCGGGCTGGTCTGTGGTATTCTCTTTAAATAATACAAATGTATAATGGATTTTACAAAAAATAGCAGTGAGGTGGAAATGAGGTTAAAAGGTTCCTTGTGAAAAGTCCATTAACGATATATGAAAACCGTAGTATCCCTTTACGGGTTCCCGAAAATACATAAAAAAAATTGTTTTTATAAAGTGCAACTAGAAAAAATTAAATATTAACAAGATAGAATATTTATTTACATTCTTACCTAGTTATCCCCAGACAGACAATAAAACGAAAATAATTTAGGCATATTACCAGGCGAGGAAGATTTAAGCCGTGTTTTCACATACCTCGCTTGCTTGACAGCTAAAAGGTGTCACTTGTATGAACACCGAGGTTAGCATATCTTTACCCACTGCTGCCCATAATTAAAAATCCATATCCATACTAATACACTAATACGGGGTCCAAGTGTTGGAATGTTCTCCCTCCACCTATTCAAGGAGCGTCTAGCAAGTATACCTTTAAGCTTCAGCTTAAAGTCTTTTTGTTGACGCTCCAGAAATACCAATCCATTTTATTTCTTTTTTTTACTTGGGGAAATGCCTTTACGCATCCCACCTAGCCTAGGAACTAGGATGGGTATGACGAGCTCCCGGGAACCCCCCGGACTACCGTCTAAAACCACCAAGGTATGCCCTCTCTGCCGTGTAGTAGGGGCGTCATGGGATCGCGAACATTTCACCACTACGCCCCTCGGCAACAGCCGCAGCTCAGCTGCCCTACTGAGGCAAAAGCCCCCCCTCCCGTCGTAAGCGACACCACACGCTTCCCGACCCGACCAAAGGACCTCTACGCCGGGAGAGGGTGATAGACCTCGGATTCACCCTCTCAGGTCCCCTTGTAACTTTTTATAGAGGTTTTCTCCCTCGCAGCCACAACTCGGCCCCGGCTTGACGGTCGCAGCCCCCGCGCCTAACATGAATCCTCTGATAGCAGAGGATTTGTCAGGGTTCCGGGTCCGTTATTTATTATAGAGGCAAACGGCAATGGCCTCTCCCTCAAGCCGCACCTGGGGAATCTTGCGATTCCCTGGGCGGAACCCCCCGACCCCCCCGTGTCGGGTTATTGGGAACACCAGCAAGCGATAACACCAGCAAGCGATAACTTAGAGTTCACTAAATTATCACTTGCCGTTGTCTCCAGGGCGCACCGGCCAAGACACTACCCATTCCTGCGGATCAACCGAATCAAGAGGAATCGGTAAAGTCCAGACACTCGAGGAGGTTACCCGACATAGCGCCCCTGAAATACCAATCCTAACCCATCCAGCACTTTCCTATCCCAACCGTGTCGCGTTTTTTGCTTTGTGTTTTTCTTGTGTTTTCATCCATTTGGGTACTGGTACATATTTTACAAATTTATTATATTAATTATTATTTATTATATAAGTGTTTATTAATGGTCTTATGTTGTGTTGCGTTCCGTGGGTCACGTACGGTGCTGTCTGAAAATCAGCGCTGTAGGTGTCTGTCTGACACCTTCGGCATAGGTAATGCTGAGACAGCGACCGATTCACTGCCGCGAAGACACACACAATATGTGTCAATTGTATTGTTTGTCTACTCCCTTTGTCTCTGTGTGTCTTTTGTGTAGTGAATAAATGTCTTCTTTCTTTCTTTCTTAATACTATAAATAAAAAAATAAACAAACAAAATCAAAACAAATCATATGATCATGATTATTTTGCATCGTCTCCACCACCCTAAGGTTGTCTGGAAGAGGTCGCTTTTTAGTGATAAGACCGCCTGTTGTCTACCATTTTGACAAGCTTTATATTAACTTGCACTGTTCGTATGTAGGTATGTATGTAAGTAAGTTGTCCGTCAAAATTTGCAATTCATTTTTCAGTCACTTTCCGTTGTCCGATTGAGCTGAAATTTTGCATGCATATGTATATCGCATGACAATGCAATATTATGATGACTTGGAGCTGATCTGATGCTGGAGCTGGAAGGTGGCCATAGGAACTCCGCAATAAAACGACACAACCCCATCGAGTTTGGACTCGTTAGAATCGTCTCAATGGGTAGTTGATGATGGTATGCAGAAAAGTACAGTCGGCAATAAAAGCTTATACCAAAAATGAATTTTTTGCAGAAACTTATTTATGTTTAATTTACCTTTGTTTTTCTATTATGTACTATTTCTGCTGAGCAATAAAGAATATTTGTAAGTATTGTATAAATGCGATAGTGTGTCTTTTTGTCTGTCTGTTACCTCTTCACGCTTAAACCGCAAAACCGATTTAGATGAAATTTGGTATAGGGATAGTTTGTGTCCCGGGAAGGACATAGGACAGTTTCTATCCCGGAAACCAACCCCTAAGGTGGTGAAATGGGGGGTGAAAGTTTGTATGAAGCAACGATATAAACGTGGAAAGCTAAGTAGTAATAAATAATTATCCCAATTATTACTGATTAGTTGATTACTGACAAATTTTGTTGAACGAGCGAGTGAAACGGACGCAGTTCTCCTTTTCAATACAAAACAATACAATACGATAAGATACAGAGAACCAATATAATGGAAAAATAAACCATCATTATCATATCGCTTAAAACTTGATCGGGGTAACTTCCACGTTGAATAAACACGAAACAAAATAATTTCTTTCGTTAAGAAGTACAATACAATACAATTATTTATTGGTAAAAATGAGATTTTACATGTCAAAGTAATAATAATATGTATTCGTTTTAGGTCACACAGTTCCATAATTATAAAAACGATCCATGCAACAATGTATTATCATATGTATAAGGTATGTGTATGTATTATTTCAGCTTGGGACCAAATTCTTTCGTATGTCCAGATGTTCGGATGTCCGAGTGTCTGACTGTTTTCCTCTACACTCTCTACAGGATGCATTTCTCAATCGATTCTCGTGAAATTTTGTGAGCACGTTTAATAAATTATACATATAGATTTTTGGTCGAGACAGTTTAAAAACAACTTTCTGTCAAAAATTTCATTTTTGGTACAAGCTTTTATTGCTGAATGTACTTTTCTGCATACCATCATCAACTACTCAATGAGACGATTCTAACGAGCTCAAACTCGATGGGGTTGTGTCGTTTTATTGCGGAGTTCCTATGGCCACCTTCCAGCTCCAGCATCAGAACAGCTCCATGTCATCATAATATTGCATTGTCATGCAATATACATATGCATGCAAAATTTTAGTTCAATCGGAAACCGGGAAGTTGGTCAAATTTCAATTACTAAATATTGACCCAATAAACAAAAAAAAAACAAACGGGGTGAGCTAAATAAAAGCTTGTAAAAAATGTTTGAGGAAGGGCGCGACAAAGAGTATTTGTATTGTGTTGTGAGCATCACATCAGATTAGTATGAATCCGCCATTAGTTGGTCGAATTGACACTAAGTCTAAACACGCTTTAAACTCCTCACCAAAAGTCATTATTCAACCTTCTCTATGTTCACAAATAGTAAGCCTTAGAGCACTTCACCAACCCGACAAAAAGGCCCTCAATTCCGAATTCGACAAACATGTCTCTATTAACAGTCGAGTATTTGCTCGCCACACAACCCTTGAAGGTTATTTTACCATACGCTTTTCTTCTCCACCACATTTCATTCAGTTTCGCTCGCTCGCTCACACCTGCGCCGCGGCGCGCCGAGATCAAGTGTTAGAAAGAGCATGCGGAATAACCGAATCGAGGCTCTAATGTTACAGAGGTGTTTTAGTTTGCGCCTCTGTAAGTAGCAACTTAAAGTCTAATTTATTATTTTCTAGAGGCTCCCGAATCTTCGTGCTACAACCATTTAGTACGGATGTATAGTAAAGGCAGTTTGATTGGATATTTAAATTAATAATTAATGTATGTGTTTTAAGGTGAGATACGTACATACCTATTTACATGATGTATTGCACGTACACCAGCACGGCTATCACAAGACGGCCGCGACATACTCTCGAGCTTTACTCTGTCTCTCTCTTATTAGACCACTTAGCAAAAGACGGATAGTGCGAGAGAGCTCGAGAGTATATCGCGGCCGTCTTGTGATAGCCGTTCAGTTGCGAGCAAAGGAGCTTAGACAGGGCTCTATTTGGCTGAAAGTATTGAATTCAGATTAGTTTGGTATTTTGTCCCGACAATGAAACATTATTAGGTACGCTTTCTTACACGATATTATTATAGTATTCACGCGATGTTATTATGTCTATGTATAAAGAGGTAAAGATTGTGAGTAATTTGTATGTAGGTTAATCTACAGAACATTCGATTTCAACAATTCTTTCAAAAGTGAAAAAAATTAAAATGAAAGTGAAAATGAATATGATTTTATTTTCAGGTTCATCATCATCATCATCATATCAGCCGCAAGACGTCCACTGCTGGACATAGGCCTCCCCCAAATAGTGCCCAAAAATTACCGGTCCTGCGCCACCCGCATCCAGCGAACTCCCGCGACCTTTACCAGGTCATCAGTCCACCTTGTGGGGCGCCTACCCACGCCGCGCCTTCCGGTACGTGGTCGCCACTCGAGAACCTTTCCGCCCCAACAGCCATCGGTTCTACATGCAATGTGCCCCGCCCACTGCCACTTAACTTTTATAGATTGCTAGTCACAAAATTACAACAGAAGACCCGCTCCTCCATAAAAAAGCAGTTGTTGTTTATTTCTCATATGTAAAGTACTTATTTATAGCTTAAAATAAAAACAAAGACAAATTAGGTATCACAGGCATAGTGTCGTGAACCTAAAGTTGTGTGTGTGTGTGTGTGTGTCTCTGTGGCTCCTAAACGAATGGACCGATATATGAATGCGGTTATTTTTATCCGAAAGTGTTTTTGTGCGTGCGTGTGTGTTGTTTGATAAAGTAGGTACCTATACATTATAACATTTTCCATTTTGCTATGTTTTACTTACTATACAGGATGACTGCTAATTCGACCTATTCCTTGAAAGGGGTTATATTTACTAGAGCTAATTTGCAACAATTTATGTCCAGTCAACCAGGGGTCGAAACTCGCTGGTTTCCGAGATATTCGAGTTTTTAGTTTGTATGAAAAAAATCTCCTTGCAGCCTTAAGCTGGTAATTGTGACAAACGTACTTCCATTTGGATGGTAAAAAAACATTTTTGTCCCAATCAGCACTTTAAGGCTGCAAGTCGATTTTTTTTCAAACAAACTAAAAACTCGAAAAATTAAAAAAAATCGTGTTTTGACCCCTGGTTGACTGGACATAAATTGTTGCAAATTAGCTCTAGTATAACCCCTTTCAAGGAATAGGTCGAATTACCAGTCACCCTGTATAATTAAATTTACATTAACACAAGATTAAGTACGAGTTCAGTATCTTCATAACTAAACATCTTCAACCATTCCGTGTGTATTGTTAAAGCAATGAGGCGTAGCACAGAAGATCAAATGTACCCTGAAGAAGATCATGTGTGATAAGTAAAATAATTGAAAATTAAATAAATAAATACTGTTATGCGAACACTTATATTATATAAATAAGTTAAGTTATATAGATTAAATTTAGAAATGTGATAGATATTAGCTAAGCTTAGCAAATAATCTCAAAAAATTGAGATTGCGCTAAGCAATTAGTAGACATACTTGTAACAATTAAATTAATGCAATATCATCATTTCCTTGCCCTTATCCCATTTACTTGGGGTCGGCGCAGCATGTCTTTTTCTTCCATACTTCTCTGTCAGCCGTCATATCATCATTCACTTCTTTTCTCTTCATATCGTCTCTCACACAGTCCATCCACCTTTTTCTTGGCCTACCTCGTCTTTTACATCCATCCACATTCATACCTAATACTCTTTTGGTCACATGACTTTCATCCCTCCGCATTACGTGCCCATACCACGCAAGGCGATTGGCCCTCAATTTATCCGCGATAGGTGCTACTTTTAGGCTTCCCCTTACATACACATTTCTTATTCGGTCCATCCTCGTCACACCACACATCCATCTTAACATCCTCATCTCCGTTACATGCAATCTCTGTTCATCCGTCACCTTTAAGGCCCAACATTCCGATCCATACATGACGACAGGTCTCACAATGGTCTTATAGATTTTGCCCTTTAACCTAGGAGGCATTCTGCCATCGCATATTGTTCCGGAGACCTGTCGCCATTTCATCCACCCAGCGCTAATTCGGTTTCTGACATCACGGTCGATATCACCATCACACTGTACAAGCGAACCGAGGTACTTAAAATCGGAGCAGACTGGGAGCATAACGCCGTCTAGCTTTATGCCTGTAAAACTGGAGAGACCGCCGAAGTCACAAAACATATGCTCTGTTTTGGACCTACTGATCCTCAGGCCAACATTCTCCAGTTTTTGTCGCCACTTCTCCAATCTGCTCTGTACCTCGGATGCGTCTTCACCGACAAGAACAATATCATCCGCGAAGAGCATACACCAGGGTGCTTCTTCCTGTATGTCCGACGACAGAGCGTCCATAATCAGTACAAAGAGGTATGGACTTAAAGCTGATCCCTGGTGCAAGCCTACCGTTACACTGAACCTGTCTGTGGTGCCAGCCGCTGACCGGACGCGTGTACAACATCTGTCATACATAGACCGAATTAGTTCCACATACTTCCCAGGCACACTTTGCTCTTTCAAGGCCCACCACAAAACCTCACGAGGTACTCGATCGTATGCCTTTTCGAGGTCAACAAACACCATATGCAGGTTTTTCTGTGCATTTCTGTATTTTTCGCACAATTGGCGAAGTGAGAAAATGGCGTCTGCTGTACCCCGACCCGGCATAAAACCGAATTGGTTTTGCGTTATAACACTCTCATCTCTCATTCGTCTCTCTATCACTTTCTCCCATACCTTCATACTATGTGACATGAGCTTTATTCCTCTATAATTGTTGCAATCCTGTATATCTCCTTTATTTTTAAAAATGGGCACTAATAAACTGTCGCACCATTCGTCAGGGATAGTCTCTTCACGCAACATTTTATTGAAGAATAAAGTCAGCCACTTACATCCATCCTCACTCAAAACCTTCCAAACTTCTGCTGGTATATCATCCGGTCCTACAGCCTTGCTCCCTTTCATACTTCTCACAGCTTTTCTAACTTCATCCATACCTATTTCTCTTATTACACCTATATTAACCGGCTGGTTTTGCAGCACTTTGCTCCAAGGATTCTCTTCATTCATTAACCTTTCAAAGTAGGCTTTCCAACGTTCTTTTATGACATCATCTTTCACCAACACCTTTCCTGCCTCATCTTTCACGCATTTTATATGAGAAATATCTCTTGCATTCCTTTCTTTCATTCTTGCTAAGCGATACAGCTGTTTCTCGCCTTTTGGGCTATCTAGCGAATCGTACAAGATGTCCTGTGCTGCTGCTTTGGCGATAGCAACTGCTCGCTTAGCTTCTTTCTTACGCTCTTTGTACACATTTCTTTTAGCTTCTTGCACACTTTCAAACTCACTTCCAACATCTTGCCAGTCTTTAAATGCTTGTTTCTTTTGTTTTAGCTTTTCTTGCACATCCTCATCCCACCACCACGTTTCCTTATCTATCATACATTTCCCTTTCGATTCTCCCAAAACATTCTTTGCTACTCCTCGTATACAATTTGCTATTTTATTCCAACATTCATTCACATTCAATCCTTCCAAATCCTTCATTTCTATCATTTTATCTACCACGCACTCTTTGAATTTACTTGCACACTCTCTCTTTTCCAGCATATACCATTTCGTTTTAGGAGGGGGCCGTGGTTTTCTAAAGTTTGACTGGACTCTTATGGTCACTTCTATAACTAAAAGCCTATGTTGTGCTACTAAATTTTCACCGGGGATTATCTTGCAGTCTTTGACGCAGTTGATTTTATTCCTCCTTACGAGAAAGTAGTCAATCTGCGTCATGTGGTGGCCACTTTTATAAGTTATAAGATGTTCCTCACGTTTCTTAAACCAAGTGTTAGTGATTGCCAGGTCAAACGCGGAAGCGGCTTGTAACAAGGTTTCTCCTTCCCTATTACGGTTCCCGATTTAAATTAATGCAATAAACAGTTTAAATTAATTTTTTTTTTTTTTTTAGTTGCAGTCCATAGGCTACGGTAACCACTTACCATCAGGTGGGGGGCCGTAAGCCTGTTGCCACCAACGTGGTATAAAAAAAAGTAAAGTTGCAGTATCCAAGAGGCAACCGGATAGCTCGCGGTATTTGAGCTCCTGAAGTGTTGTGGAACCGCCCTGTGCAATCGGAACTAAGCCAACTTGGCCTGGGGCAGAATTATGCGGAAATAATTTCTACTCCGCACTTTGATTGCGTTATGTGTAATACGGGGACGGATTCGCAACTAGTGCATATTCCCTGCCTCTTATGCACCTAACATATGGCTGGTCAGGTCAGAGTAAGCAAAGTAGAGAGTGTGAGCAAACTTTGAATCAAGGGGATGGGGACGGGATGTGTATTTACTTATTTATAGATTAGTTTCGGTACGAATAAGTTAGCCGAGTCCAGTACCGGATAATACTAAATGATGCAAACCAGAGTGAAAACGCAGAGAATGCTCGGTGGAACAAAAGGAAGCCAGCAAGTCACTGGTGTATATACACAGTTATATAACTTGAATAACGAGGGCACGCCCCACTCCTTAAAATAGAGCTCCTCCATGGTATTTCTCACAAGGTACCTACATGATAAATATATATGTAAGTGTATTATAAAAAGCATTTATATAACTTTATTATCTCATTATAAAAAGTGTGTCAAATTATTTATTATTTATTTAAGCTTATTTTTTTCCATATTGTTAGTGTAAGTACATATTTACTAAATCTGTTATTTAAGTAAAGTTGTGTTATTTTATATTTTATTCAATAATTTCTTTCTTATTTGTTTTTTTTTTGAATTTATATGGACCCCGTTCGGGTAAAAGCCTCCTCCATGTCATGCCATTTCTCTCGGTCTTTAGCCAACTGCATCCAGCTAGGTCCGGCGATCTCAGATATGTCATCGGTCCAACGTCTTCGTGGTCTGCCTTTCTTCTACTGTCAATAAGAGTGCACTAATAGTAATTACCCTAATAATACCAAATTTAAAGGTTTTTTTAAATGAAAATAGTGATTCACCATTTTCTCGTTCTCACTTACCTTATCCAGTAGGTCGAACACGTAACGCGTTGTACGAACGTCGGGTAGGTCTAAATGTCACTTTTTATATGGAAATTTGACAGTTAAATTGTACCGACTCGCGTTCGGAACGTTAGGTACGTGATTACCCCTCTGCACCAAACAATCGTTTACTTTAAGCTCAGTGGTAGATTGCTAAAGAATGCCATATGGCATTAAGTCCGCCATTTGTAGGTACCTTCTTTGTGCAATTAAGTGGGTATACATAAATAAATAAATAGGGATGTTGACTGAATCTGGGCATTCACCAAGGCGCCACGCCACGTCTCGGTGACAAAGTAATGCATCCAAGTGGATGAACACAAATCGATGATGACATACGGCACTGAAACGTGGTCGCTTACTATAAGCCTCATGAGAAGGCCCAAAGTCACCCAAAGGGCAGTGGAGAACGCTATGCTAGGAGTTTATCTGCGTGATCGCACTTATTAGGCTATCCGAAGCAGAACTAGGGTAACCGAATCGCTAAACTTAAGTGGCAGTGGGCGGGTTACATTGCACGCAGTACCGAAAGCCGATGGGGCGGAAAGGTTCTCTAGTGGCGACCACGTACCGGAAGACACAACGTAGTTAGACCCCCATAGGGTGGATTGATAACCTGGTAAAGGTCGCGGGAGTCTGTGGATGCGGGTGGCGCAGGGCTGTGTACTTTTGCACTCTTTGCGAGAAGGCGTATGTCCACTTGTCCAGCAGTGGACGTCTTTTGCACTGATAGTACGATAGATATCTATCATTCGTACTATATCAGTGCAAAAGACGTACAATTATACCTGTTGGCAAACATAAATAAAGGAATCATTAGTGTTAATTAACAGCCTTCAAAGTAGATCTGCTGTAGTACCTTTGTATAGTATCTAGTACAAGTTGTGTGGAATTTTGTAACAAGATTGCAAGTTGGGACCGCATCTTGTTTGCTTCGCCGATAAGTTTGTAGCGATTCCGACGCAGATTCAAGTTTAGGCCTATCCATAATTAAACGCGTTATTGCGGTCTTTAGCATTATTACTGGGCTTTGATATATATATGTATACTGGATATATTTGCGCCTGAGTACTTTGATTAAGCTCTCAGACACAAATAAATAAATAAATGATAAATAAATAAATATCAGGGGACAATCATACACAAATCGAACTATACTCCAGGCAAAATACGGTTTTGAAAAACATTAATTTATAATAGCGGTTTTTTTCTTTATTTCATTTTAAAACATTATTCTTAGATGCTTTTTTCAAGAATCCAACACACTTTCCATCCGGAAGTATTTATATAGATTTAAATAAAGGATGAATTGTTTTTTTTTTATTGTTTATATTGAATATTATAGAGCAAATGTAAATGAACCAAAATAAAGATAAAACCATTTATTCATATTTTTACTGAGTTTTCTGAAGCTAGTTAAGTTATCATTTTTTTGATGTCTGAAATTTTGTTGGATTTTGTTGCTAGGTAACTATTTAATTGATAATATATCCAATACAAAGACAAAATCTGCTATTATAAATTATTTCCAAATTTGACATTTTTTCCATACAAGTTGTCAGTTCATTGCCTGGACTCAGTCAGTTCATAGCCCCATAGTAAGCTCAATAAGGCTTGTGTTATGGGTACTAGACGACGACATATTTAATAAATATAATTACTTGAATACTTAGAAAACATCCAAGACTCAGAAACAAATGTTCACGCTCATCACACAAATATTTGCCCTTACCGGGATTCGAACCCAGGACCTTCAGCTTCGTAGGCAGAACAAGGCTAACCAGTCGTCATATACATATATACAAAACAATAGAAGGTACATTTTTGTACAGACTAGAAAGTAGAATTGACGAGTCTATCTCTTGCACTTTTAGCCGAGACATTACAAAGTACTTTTTGTACTCGACGATTAAAATATGTGTATTAAGATTTCATAGAGAATACTGCAACGTCACGCTTTTCATAGTTGTAGTCCATGTTACTGTCGAAACAATCGAAATAACTACTTTTCGATACGCTCCAGACAACTAAAATAAATTCGACCAATCACGTGGCTGCTTTACTGAACTGTAATGAATTGGACCAATAGAATCGCTTTGATGTCGTACGCTCGTTGATGTCTTTTAAGATATCAACAAGCGTACGAGCGATGAGCTGCACTTCGTTTCAACAGTATCGAGTTTGTTTAATTAGTTCAGTTGACTCGTAGAAAATTAATTTTAATGAACTCGTACAAAAAGTATTGTTCACAATAGTGTTATAATCAAGCTTTTTAATCTCGTACCTTACTTAGGCCACTCAGCAAGCTTCGTGGCCTAAACACGGTACTCGACTAAAAAGCTCTCTATTATAACACGATTGTGAAAAATACTATTTCACTCCTACTGCGAGTGAATTGCAAATAATGATAATTATAATTCAAAATGAAGTAAGTAATTAAAGATCATAATACCATGGTGGAGCGTGAACGGCGCGGCGCGGCGGTGGACGCGCTCTTATAGGGCGACGCACCTTCGGCTCGGACCTCGAACCCACTTGTCCATCAATTAAAGAAAGAAAGAAAGAAAAAAAAAATTTTCTAGCTTTTTATTACCTACTTTCTAGCCTCTTTAACAATGTACTATTTTGCACACCGCACACAAACAATACAGTTACAAAGAGAAACAAAACAATAAACTGTAGGAAGAGGTAGGTAGACGACACCAGACGGTCTTATCACTAAAGAGCGATCTGAAAGATTTCATTAAATATTGCAGTAAGTAAATATGTTGCGGCATTAATGATTCCGGCATATAGGCAACGGCACATCACAACTTGTGATGGGAATTCGAAAAGTTTCCTTAAAGTAGACACTTCAATATATGAAACTAATACGGAACATAAAACTTAAAGTAAATAATATGCGGTCTTACCTTTGGGTAGCGGATAAATTGCTACCATTACAAGTAGGTGACAAAATAAAACGATATCCAGCTTATAAAAGTAGCGGCTTTGTAATGTGAGCAACTGACTGACTTAAAAAAAAACTTTTTTATATTTTTAAAAACTGAATCGAAAATATAATCCTATAATTATTGAACCTGCTCACAGAATTTCCACAAGAATCGGTTAAGAAATGCGACCTGTAGAGGAGAGTAGCCGGACATCCGGATTGCCCCAAGCTGAAACAGAACTTCGTTCGCTTCGCTCGCACGTATTAAATTCACTTACTTAATGAGTGTTTCTAATTTTGTAATGCGCTTTGAACAACAGATCACAAACAATAAATCACAAATATTTTGAAATAAACAGGTAAGTAGGTCTACGAGTATTACTCATTTTTATATAGCTCGATTCATAAATCACAAATATTTTGAAATAAATAGGAAAGTCTACGAGTATTATTCATTTTTATAGCTCGAATAGGTAGGGGTGAGGGGATCGTAAAATGTCACCACGCCAACCTTTACTTTGGTGGAGGCGTACCCATTAGTACAGACAACATACACGTACATGATACATTAAGGTAAGTACAGAATATACGGGTTGGTGGATAAGGGTAGCGTAGTTGCTAGGGAAAATTACAAGTATTATCTATTTTATGGTATTACTAAGTTTTTATTTTGGTTTGTAATAAAAAGGGGATTAAATGTTCCAAACTTGTATTGATATCAATTTCAAAAAATCAACTAAAAGGTAAAAGTTGTTGAGAAGTTTTTAAACGCGATGTGTAAGACGGCGAAGTAAAAACACTTTTTAATTTCAAAATTGACCTTTATTCGAAAAACATTAAAAAAATATGACTATTTAATCACTTATCCCACCTACTATAAACTGTTATTTAATTTTGTTATTAAATATAACTTTCTCATATACCTAAGTGTATTTATGTAATTCTTATAGAATACAATAAGTTTATTTCTCCGAATATGGTACATTTGTTGGTATGTTTTACACATGTCAGTTTCACATATATCCTGCCGACATCGGCGTAGAAATATTATTTAATATAAGTTATTCATAAAAATTAAGTATCAAGAGAGATCTTTGAACCGAACCAAATCGGCTAGTCTCATACATTCTATATTTATAAAATTTTCGAAAATATTGTTTCCAATTTACCCTGTATCAGTTCCGCGTGAATGCCAAAGCGAACATTATATCAATATCGTTCAATACCTACACTGCTGAACAATAAAAATGATGTGACTCTGCATAAATTTATGGTATATACTACTTAGTAAAGGCAAGGTGCGTATGTCTGCAAAGTTTAGCACGTCGCGAAGTCAGCTGATGCCCCATCAATCATCATTTTCACTATTCACCAACTCGATTTGGGTGGAAATGCGAACAACCTACGAATTTTAAGCAGAAGAGATTAGGGTGTGTGAAATGTGTATGTTATTTCCTTAATTAGGTACACCGTTTTCATATAATGTCCTGCTGAACCGTAATTTATGCGTGATGTGAGGATACAACACTTTACCGATAAAAAAATTGCTTACGCAATTTCAAAAACAAAACGAACAGAACACCAGTTGTATAGAAAAGATGAACAACGAAACTTTTCTCATAAATTTCGTACGAAACAAATAACGCAAAAAGTACCAGCAAAAAAGGTTCTCACTTAACACGGCTGAAAACCGTCTGGCAACCGCTACTAAATTAAAAAGATTATTTAAAAAGTTAATTTAAAATGCTTTTGCTGCTGAAAGTTTGGCAGTAATTAAACCGCGGCGTAGTAAAAGAGTTTCAGCACGGTAAAAAGTGATCGTCAGTTTTTTCACACTTTTGTTTGGAGTATCACGAACTACCGCAAAAAATTAATAAATTAAGTTCAAGGACAGCGTGTGCCATTACTACTGCCCATTTCCTCTCATTCATGAGATGGAAGCCTGTGCCCAGCAGCAGTTGGACGTATATAGGAAAACGTATATGATAATGATGATGGCGATGATGATGATGACGATGATGATGTTCAATAAATAAATAAATATATTAGAGGACAATCTTACACAAATCGAAGTAGCAAGCTCGATAAGGCTTGTGTTATGAGCACTGGAGGACGATATAGGTATTTAATATTTGTGTGATAAGCATGCATACATTGTAAGGTTTTTATCTTTTAAATCTTACGGTGTGTATCTACCCATGAATGTACCCTACTTTATTCGTGTTGGGCATGGTAGTGTACAATCAGTTAGAGGTTAGGAGGGAGTTTACTCTGGTGTCCTACATATTCAAACTTTTACGCGGTAAGGTCAGTAACTCTGGGGTCAGTACCCCAGAGTTACTGACTGCAGTGGGCCTGTGCGTGCCGTCGCAGTACGTGTGGCGCCGGCGCCGGCCGCCGCTGGGCTGCTATTCGCTACGCGTTAATGCGGCTCACCCCGCCGGTCACCCGTTACGAAACTAGACCTCTACCTACGCTTAATTACTACGCATCGCGGTGTCAAGGCATAATTGTGGGTGAGCGTTGAGGTGAGTTTAAAACAGTTACAGAATAGGGGAGCTGATGGCCGTGCCGCGCGCGCGCACCGGCCTACTGCACGCGGCGCCCTGGACAAGGGCTCTGCGCACGCTCAATCAAGTTGCTACACGAGTCGATGTATTTATTCCACCTCTGAATGAATTCACTAAAGTAACTTTGTATGTGTTACGTTATTGTAAAACTTAGAATTATGTAATACCCTCTACCCTGCGTTATGTTAATAATTTGCTATGCTATCGCATTGGGAGACTGTAATGATAGACGACGTATTGATATTATAAATAAATAATTACCCTCCAATTCGTCAAATTTTGCTTACACAACCCTCGCTAAGAACTAGACATGCCGGCGGTTGTTTTTCATTTTCTTTCCTAAAGTGATATTTATCACCAGTTTTAACACTTTCCTAATCCCTTTTTCCGCCATTTTTCGGCCCCAAATGTGTCACTTTGCGTTGACAAATGTCTAAACTTACTCAACTACACTACAACTAAGTACGCCAAGGGAAGTGTTGAAGCATTTTCCGAGGATATTGGTCATCAATCATGGCAAATTTTAACATTATTTTTTCTCGAGGCTTGACTCGTGAAATATTAGGGCGCCGCGTTGGTTCGGAGTTTGATGACTTAGATTAACGTGTTTTTTTGGAAAACGAGCGTGTATTTTGGGTGATGACGCATTAATTACAACGATGTCGATGTTCAACATAAGGATTAACATTTTTAAAATTGACTTCTAACCCCGCCCCTTTAATATAATATACTAGCGACCCGCCCCGGATTCGCACGGGTTTATAAGTTTATGTGTATAATACATTATACATATAATTGAATCACTTTATCTATTAAAAAAAACCGCATCAAATCCGTTGCGTAGTTTTAAAGATCTAAGCATACATAGGGACAGACAGACTTTTGTTTTATACTATGTAGTGATAGTCCGATGGTGATATACAAGAATACGGCCTGCGGTTGTAAACAGCCAATTCCGAATCACAAGCGCGCTGCCGGCTCTTCTTTATTGATTGGTTTGAGCATGTCCAATGTAACACCTCACCTTAAAATGACAATGCCGTTCACTATGTGGGAATGATACCTAGTGTGAGCGACCCAATTATAGTTTTAAATCTACCTCTTATTTAATTGTAAAAGCTAGGGGCGTGCGGGGAGAGCGAGATGCGCGGGAGGGGTGCAACTGTTATTTTACCTCACCGTAGAAAATTTAAAGCAGTCCATATAAGCTAATGCGCTCGCCGCACGCACCTTACGCTAGTAAATTTGTATGTGTACCGATCTCTTTCAAAAATATAAGTTTGTCGCGAAATATGCCTATTTTTTCATCGTGAATCGAACCCTGAACGCTACACCTAGCAAACAATTTTTAACCCCCGACGGAAAAAGAGGGGTGTTATAAGTTTAACATATCTGTGTGTCTGTCTGTCGGTGTGTGTGTGTCTGTCTGTGGCATCGTAGCTCCTAAACGAATGAACCGATTTGAATGCGGTTTTTTTCATCTGAAAGCTGACGTGATCGAGATGGTTCTTAGCTACGGTTCGATAAAATCGGTTCAGCCGTTTTTGAGATAATGTACTTTGAAATGAAAATGTCGGGAGTTTTTCAACTTTTCTTAGTTGTAGGTTATACGTATTTAACGCACCAAGACAGTACGATGAATTGTCACTGTTAGGTGACGATTTGTTGGTGGAAAAAGGACAGTGGAATACTTTAACAATTAGAACGTACACAAATTTACAAAGTAAGGGAGAGGTATTTTAACCCAACGACTCATACATGAGTCATGCATCTACGAGCGATTTTCGCTACAAAGCGGAACTAGTACTACGGCGTAGCACACATAGCGTCGCTTGGCCTCGAAGAGTTAACTCAATGAGCGCTAATAAACGACACCTATGCGTCAGGCTACGGGTGATTTTCGCTACATAATGGAAATTAAGCTACTAGATTAGAAAGAAAGAAAGAAAACATTTATTCGTGGACAAAACAATGGGCGTAAAAACAAAACACAGAACGTAAAAATAGCAGGGTCCACGAAAAGGCCCCGACTCAGCATGGTGCTAACCTAGAAGGCCAGCGCTGGTCATTACGATATAGCGCTACGAGGCCTACGAGCGTAGCGTTACAGTGAATGTTTTTTTGTCATTTTTTTTCTGCGACAGGCTACGGCTGATTTTCGCTACATAATGGAAATTAAGTTACTATGGATGGATTACGATATAGCGCTACGAGGCTTACGAGCGTAGCGTAACAGTGAATGTTTTTTTGTAATTTTTTTTCTGCGACAGGCTACGGGTGATTTTCGCTACATAATGGAAATTAAGTTACTATGGATGGATTACGATATAGCGCTACGAGGCCTACGAGCGTAGCGTAACAGTGAATGGTTTTTTGTCATTTTTTTTCTGCGAAAGGCTACACGGGTGATTTTCGCTACATAATGGAAATTAAGTTACTATGGATGGATTACGATATAGCGCTACGAGGCCTACGAGCGTAGCGTTACAGTGAATGTTTTTTTGTCATTTTTTTCTGCGACAGGCTACGGGTGATTTTCGCTACATAATGGAAATTAAGTTACTATGGATGGATTACGATATAGCACTGCACTGCGAGGCCTACGAGCGTAGCGTTACAGTGAATGTTTTTTTGTAATTTTTTTTCTGCGACAGGCTACGGGTGATTTTCGCTACATAATGGAAATTAAGTTACTATGGATGGATTACGATATAGCGCTACGAGGCCTACGAGCGTAGCGTTACAGTGAATGTTTTTTTGTAATTTTTTTTCTGCGACAGGCTACGGGTGATTTTCGCTACATAATGGAAATTAAGTTACTATGGATGGATTACGATATAGCGCTACGAGGCCTACGAGCGTAGCGTTACAGTAAATGTTTTTTTGTAATTTTTTTTTCTGACCCTATGTATTGCCCCGCCGCTGGGCAAAGGCCTCCCTAGAATGAATTAAACTTTGCAAAAAACCTCTTTGTAATTCAATACAATCATTAAGTTATGCGCTGAAAAAGTTACGAATCGTAAAAAAAACAACTTATCAATCACGATGGTTCCTAATAAAAGTGAATAATTTATCAACCCGACCTTGACCACCGTAACCTTATCGCGTTGAGGGATAATTGAAGTGTCAACACTGTCTCTCCCTTACGTCCGCTTCTGTTTAGAAGAGAAAGGTATTGACACAACCCATTTCAATCCCTCTTCCTATCTTCTGTACGGTAGACAACAGTGTAAACAAATCTAATAAACTATCGTTATCGCAATTAAACTTTATTGCATTGTGTTAAAGTTCACATTTAATTGTTGCGTATCTTCTTTTGCTGTTTCATTCGGGCCATACTAATGAACAGAGAGAGTAGGTTGCGCCTCGTCTGTTACGACTTTTTGTATGTAAGGATGATCCAGGAAGCCATTTTCTCTTTATATCGCCAATAACGAGTAAACTATTGCGGGCGCCGTTGGTATTCTTAACAGGAAGTATGGCTTTCGGCTTGAACGCCCTTGGCTCCAATACTACGGAGATAGTGTAGTCTAGGAATGAGTGTCGGCATGGCAGTAACACGTTGGGCTATCAAAAGCGGGCCGTTTTACTTTGTGTCTAAATGGTAGTGGTTCCGTGTATAAAATAAGGTTTCTTTTATGGCACGACATGTTGGGTTTCATCGCGTTCGACGTTATTTTGTTTAGTCAGGGGGTGGTTTATGGCGCACATAATGTTTATGGTTACACATTCTTCGTTATCTGTGTCTGAATATGTTTATTTATATGATTTATGTAAATACCTGTGTATAATATTAGGTTCTTCGTTAAAACTTAAACCTAAATGGCAATTTGTGACAACGCGTCCTAGTTGCGAGCTACGTACAGTCAGCAACAAAAGTAGCTACGTAAACGAAGACATCCAAAATCTTAATTAGAAGGATATAAGAACTTTTGACGTCTTCGACTGCGTAGTTACTTCTGATACTGAATGTACATCCAGGAGTCTTGAACTCTCAGTCCAATTTCACCGTACCAGTTTCCTTTCGAATTCCTTTGCTGTTCAGGCAATTCGTCTCTGAAACGATCTTCCTTTTCCATTTTTAGGCAAGGTCTCAAATGCAAAGGCAAGAGGCAAATTCTCTTTCAAACGCAAGTTGCGTAAACATCTCTTTTCAACAATTTAAGATTGATGATATTCATAATATTATATTCATGGGTATTATAATTGTATGTATTTAAGTGGGTATGTATGTATACTTGTATAAAGTACGTATGTTTATATTGTATGCATTATATGTATATGCATCTATGTATATTAATGAAGTTAATTTATTCGTGTTTCCTTTCGTGTGTTACGACACGAGATTCCCACGGCCAGCTCTCACGGGTCGCCATCAGTCATCCCCAGTTCTCGAAAATCGATTGCTCTTTTGCTTAGTGGGCAATTAGCCAATACAAGGACCGAGTTAACGTCATGTGAAAAGTGTGGTGAACCAAGTGTCTTATTCTTCTATCGCGGTCGCGTAAGGTCGTGATCGACCTCGATCAATTAATTTAGTTCTAATAATTAAGTTAATTTGTAATCTCACGTCTGCACCGTTGTAACTTTTTACCAATTAAACGCACTTCGAACATTAAGTGTTGGTTTCAACTAATAGTCCCCTAGACGGCCCTAACGTTTCTCGTGTCTCAGCATTTAGGATCCTGCACCACTAAAGTTTCTGTTTAGCCCAATGGTTGCCCAGAAAAGTTGTCTGGATTTTTAATGATAGATCACATGTTGTGGAGCGTGGTTGCATATTGTTTTCATGGTGATGTCACCAGAAATCTATTTAAGATTGATCTACTTACTAATCGTAAGTATATGGGCGCAATTCCATTGCTCTTAGGTATATACGTATGTATGTATGTAAGTACTTTATTGTACACAATAACAGTTAAAAAAATATACAAGTCACACAATAGATCAAATTACAAAGGCCAACTTATCCCTATAAGGGATCTGTTCCAGCTAACCTTTGAGCAATTGAGAGGAAGGTAGGTAGAACGAGATAGGCAAACCTTAACCGCATGGCGTAATAAGTAAACCGACAGCGGTGGCCCAGTCACCACGTAACGTTCCGAACGCACGTTAGGACAATTTATCTGTCATATTTCCATATAAAATTTCGATCACGTAACGCATTGTACGCGCGTCAGGTAGATCTAAATGCCACTTTTTATATGGAAAAATGACAGTTAAATTGTCTTAACGCGCGTTGATAATGTTACGCGATTACCCATCTGCAGAGGAGTACCTAATTGAAATAAGTTTCTGTCAAAAATTTAATTTTTGGTTCAATATTTTTTTACGTTACTTACACTTAGCTTACGTTCAGTTGCATGCATCGCTTACGTAAGATTATGATCAAGTTTGAAAAAGCACTACATACTGATATTTAAATAGGATCGGTACCTATCTAAATACTCTTCTGTATACCGTCATCAAATACTCATTGAGACGATTCTCACGAGCCCAAACTCAACGGGGTTACGTCGGTTAAGTACTGAATTCCCATGGCCACCTTCTGTCTCTATCATCAGATCAGCTCGATGGTACAAAAATATTGAATTGTCATCCAAACTATACCTTTACCTAAACTTTCAGGTCAATCCGTTGAAGATGACTGCTTCAAAATTGAGTTGCAAGATTCCAGCCGAACGAACTAGTTATATAATACTCGTACAGTCGCCATCACATACATAGGTACACTTTAGGTGTTCGAAAAATATCGACACATGCACCCTAAGGCCTTGAAAATAGAGGTGTGTTCCGATGTTTGTGACGTGCTTGTTTGCTCCGATGTATGTGATGGCGACTGTACATACTACATAATTACATAGTTAGGTACATTATTTACATTGCAAATGTTAACTTGTAAAACTCGCAAGGCTGGTTTTTACAAGCTTTCTATTAAGAAAGCCTGTAAAAACCAGCCTTGCAAGTTTTACAGCTCACAGAGCGACTAGTTGAGGATGACTCACGCTAGAACGGGCCGTGTCCGGCCCGGGCCGTTTTCTAAGAAAAACGACGGCACTTTTACACGGCCGAGCCATACCCAAGCCTGGCCGAGCCACGGCCGAGGCTCGGAAGCAGCTCGGTGTCGGCACGGCCCGGCCCGTGGCTCGGCCGGGCTTGGGTTTAGCTCAACTGCGAACTAGAAAACGGCCCGGGCCGGACACGGCCCGTTCTAGCGCGAGTCATCCTTTAATTAGGTCCATTATCCAGATCTATAGCAACATATAAAATTCTAATTCAAACATTCATTCGTGACAAAGTGCATACCACACATACAAAGGAAATAATATAAAAAAAAATTTAGGCTTTGTCACGAAATGGACCCTGCTCAGCATGTTGCTAGCTTAAGGCCTCCCACAGACTGGTGCGGCCTGGCCGCGGCGAACAATAAAAAACTTGTGATTAGCTGTCAAATTTACTATGGTCCGCCACCGCAGGCCGCGCCAGCGTGATGCAGGCTTTACGGCCAGCGCTGGTCTTCCGCAGGGTCCATTCGGTGAGAGCACGGTGGGCAACAACGACAGACGCTCAAATTACATAAAACAAACAAAGAAATAAACTAGTATAAAAAAACTATTATATAACTAAAAAACACACTTAAAAATACACAAAAAGGAATAAAATTAACAAAAAAAAACTGCGTAATGTTGCATCCCAACAAACCATTACGTGTGTACATTGGATTGCAACCTCGAACCGAGATTGGTAATTCGAGATCTCGCGTTAACATTCTGATACCGAGATTACGGAATTAGAAATCTCGTCAGCCATATCGACGAGATATCAAAAAATCTCGACAATATCGAGAATTCATTTTTTTTTAAACATGGCATTAATATGGTCTAAATTGCCCGAATGAGACTAAAACAATACCTACTATGGCTATGGGTATGGCTATTTTATGTATTTTTCACTTCTCATGCTCGAAAAGTGTTTCATATTAGGCTTAGCAAGCGGGGCTAAAGTACATATTCATGATTTTAAAATTTGACCACTAAAAACACTTCACCGTATTAAATCCACCAATCACAACCCTATAAAAATACATTTGTATTTGCAATCGACCAATCAGGAAACATAATTAGTTTCAAACATCGGGCGTTTTTTTATTCCCTAACTGACAATCGTTAAAAAAGAAGCGGGTTGTGTTGGAGATACAACCGTTAATTAAGTTTAAGCACAGGTTTATGTGGATACTTCTTTGTTGGCTGTACCCGTAAAATATATATCTAAAAAAAAAATTCACTAAAATCTATATAAGTACAGATAAATCGGTATATATGGCAACATTGACTGACGTACGTAGCTCATTTGACTCGTGGCGCGATAAATTGAAAATGGCGGTCGTTTCAGCATTATTTTTATGTCCGTACATACACTAAATAACATTTTGTGATTAACAACTAATGGCAAATAAAGAAGGATTAAAACATGTAACAAACAATTATTTGAAATCAGATTAGGCTTCTCTACAAAAAGTTATTCCAGAAGTCATTTTGAACTGTATCCCTATACAAGAACGCGAGCAAAAAAGTATCCACTTCAAAAAAAAAACGCCTCTGACCATTCTACAGCTGCGTCCAAACGTTCGAGCGTGGTTGTCTGCATACGTGTACATGGCATAAGCTATGAGATTGTGCGGGATAGACTGCTGTCTATCTCGCTTTATTTTCTCGGACTGTCCGACACGAATTATTAACATGCTTTGCGTAATGAAAACTCGTGCGAGATCTCGATTATTTCAGTCGAGAATTCAACACACGAGATTTCCTGCCACCTAGATTGGATCTCGAAAATTCGCTCGACGTCTCGTGATTTCGAGATCTTGCGAGATCGAGATTGCA
The DNA here is from genome assembly GCA_963854355.1 of Epinotia brunnichana. Lineage (NCBI taxonomy): Eukaryota > Metazoa > Arthropoda > Insecta > Lepidoptera > Tortricidae > Epinotia > Epinotia brunnichana. The sequence continues at coordinate 12,686,286 of OY977957.1, forward strand.
TTCTTTATCTACGTAGCAGGCTACTGTCTTGGCTTCTTGTTGTATACAAATGTTCCAAGTTACATTTTTCTGAATGAATTACTGTTGCCTGAACGAAACAGTAAAAAGTTGGTTAGGTACAGTCTGTAGCAGACGTGTCCAAATTGTATATCGTTAGTTGAAACTTTTTGAATACAAGCCATGGGAATTCAGTACGAGTTTATTTCTTTGTTAAAGGTAATACGTAATGGAAGTACAGACGTTTTGGCTCAAAGGCAATAGGCTACTTCCTTAATTGTTTCTACTGTCACTAGAACCAGTTTTTAGAAAGGAGCCATAATCTGTATGAGATTACATTTAGAACACAATACATAAAAGTCCCAGTCGCGGGACACCGACAAACGTTTCACCGAATGCATTGTTTCACTGAATTTTCATTTCATCGAATTTTTGTTACTCAGAAACCGTTAATTTTTTAGGTACAGTTAAAGGTCATTCTGTAGAACTCATTAGGTTAGGTAAGGTTTGTTTCCTGAAAAGTTTACTGATTCTGAAATAAATGGTTTTCGATGAAACGAAAATTCTGCGAAACATACATTCGATGGAAAATTTGTCGGTTAAACGAGGTACAACCATATTAGAATAATGACACATACAAATAATGTATAATGTTACAATATAAAATAATTTGTATAACAACTATTTACCAGCACACGTTATTTCACGACCAATGTACTTGTTTTTCCATAGCCCGATGGAAACACACATTTAGCTGTCAATTAGTATGGACCATTTTGGCCTACCCACGCTGCGCCTTCCGGTACGTGGTCGCCACTCGAGAACCATTCCGCCCCAACGGCCATCGGTTCTACGTGCAATGTGCCCCGCCCACTGCCACTTAAGTTTAGCAATTCGGAGGGCTATATCGGTTACCTTGGTTCTGCTACGGATAGCCTCATTTCTGATGCGATCGCGCAGAGAAACTCCCAGCATAGCCCTCTCCATTGCCCTTTGAGTGACTTTAAGCTTTCTTATGAGGCCCATAGTAAACGACCACGTTTCCGTGCCATATGTCATCACTGGCAACACACACTGGTCAAAGACTCTCGTCTTGAGACACTGCGGAGTATTGGACGAAAAGATATAGCTTCCCGAATGCTGCCCAGCAACCGAAGAGAACGTTTCTGCTCTCAGACTATGATTGCCGAGGGGCAATCGTAGTCTGAGAGCTAAAACGTTCTCTTCGGTTCTTTCATAGCCTAGTTTACTAATCTTAAAGAATATCATTCATATTTCATTTCAGCGGGAAAGGAAAGCTATGTCATCAGGTAAAGCAAAACGATGTCGTATGACTTACATGCCCCCGCCGCCGCGGGCTAACATTAGCCTAGCATCTAACTTCATAACATCGTATCACACTCCTGCTTACTGAAAGAATGACTACTTTCATCCATTGGGATAGCGTTCAGATTTACTTTCGAAGCGCTTAGTCGATACGAGGAAGTTAAAGTTGCTGTTGTAAAGATGGCGTTGCAATTCGTCGTAATTTTTCTGACTCAGTCGTGAGCAGAAATAGCGTGGTGACAATTTATCAACATATTTACCATACCTACAGTTATCGGGAGTCCTATGTATGCCGGTGGCGAAGGACCGCTCATTGTGACACTGTTCGGGGAGGCCTATTTCGGATATACTAGTATATAGATATTATGATGATGACGATACAATTAAGTATATTGAGGCAAAATAAGGTCTTAAAAAGTACAGCGGCTTAATTCGCCCCACAAACGCATAACAATTTGGAATTCTAAGATCGCTTCGTAGGATGGTCTAGCAGCAATTAGTTCTCAAACTCCAGAGAAGCTCCAAAGTTACCTGCATTACTGGTCTTGTAGGTAACTTTGTTCTAGACGTCCGATCCGGGTGGACATCTGGTTGCATAACAACTATTGTCATAATATTGATTGTCATAACACTTTACGCATAAAGTTGCTGCTCATATATATTTTTGGCATAAATTGTTTTATGGCATAATTATTCCGTGTCATAATTATATGGAGTCATAATTGGTTTAACCGTAATGTAGAATGGCATACATTTATTTAGTCATAATGTTGATATGTATAATTAACTTTAGTAATAATTGTTAATGTCATAATTAATTTTAGTAATAATTGTAAATGTCATAACTTTTTTAGCAGGGACTTAGTGGTAAAACCGACTCGGATCGCGGATAGGTTAGAAGAGTCGTCTTCGAGGTTATTTTTTTATAAATGAGCGGAAAAACTTGTTGTTATCAAAACTTTTTACGACCTAAAAAATCAGCGTATTGCAGTTTATGCGTTTCAACAGTATGGATAGAAAGTTATATGAGCTACCAATTTATGACCATTAAAACGTATGCTTATAAAATTTTATGCGCCACAAATTTATGCGCAATACACATTATGTTCTTAAACATTATGGTTCAAAACTTTATGCGCATAAATGTATGACTATTAACAATTATGCATATTAATGAGTATGACGAATCCACGTATGCCTATCAATAATATGACTATTACACTTTATGCAACCCGACCCCTACCCGTCCGATCCATTGGGCGGTGTATAATTTGTAAGTTTATAGTCAAAACTTTCTTCGGAATTATATAGTGTACCGGAACAAGATGCATCTCAATGATATTTGATAGAACATTACAAATGTGTTTTATGATCCAATTTAGACTTAAATGTGAATAGGTTCAAACTTTGCAACTCTCTAGCGAAAGCCATGAAATGCTGCTGATGAATGCCGAGTATTTTGATCGTTTACTTATATATGTTTCGACCAGGTTTCGACGCAATCTTAGAGACACGGCCCTTCGATAAAACATGCATCAAATTAATCCTAACCCACTTTATCACAAGGATATAGGAGCTATTTTCCATCGCTATGACAAGACTTTTAACGTTAACGTTTGGCAACCTACATTTTTCATCACCAAAAAGTCTTAGCGACTCTAATGCTATCAGCATTAGAAGTTAAATTTGAATGCGATTTAGTAAAACGATAGTAAATAGAATTATGTAGAGATTTCCAGTTGGTAATGTAGACTTTTCAGGCCCAAAGTGCTTGTGGTCGCGGTCAGAAGAACTACAAGAATTTTGTGAGCGTGTTTATGGTAGGCCGTATTGCCTATAACGTTATAGAGTTGGTAAAGTCTTTCCTTATACAATAATGTTATAAAGAGGTAAAGGTTGAAAGTTGCTATGTACCTACCTATGTAGTAATCTCAAGAATAAAAAAAACTCTTTAATCTGTTATTAGAATGGTCAATTCCGGGATGGACCAACAAAGCCTATATTCAATTTGTTCGTTCTTTGTAAAAACGGGAAATAGAAACGGGCGGAGCCGCGTCGGCATTTAGTATCGTATATATTTTTAGGGTTCCGTACCAAAAACGTAAAAAAATGAACCCTTATGGTTGAAATTTGGAATAACTGTTAAAAGGGTGAAGACACGTGTATGGAAAATGAAAAAAAATAAATAAACATTTTCATTTGCTGTTTAAATGACGAATATGAGGGGGGTTACAAAATCAAAGTCTAGTAAATAGATCAAGTGGGGTATCATATGAAAGGACTTGAGTTGCACTTTCTAAAACAGTTTTTGTTTTCTACAGTGCAGTACATTTTGATTTATTAAGGAAAATGTAGAAAAAAATACCATCCGCCCCCCCCCCCTTATGTCCGAAGTTTACGAAGCGAAAATTCTGAAATAGTTACATATTATGATTAAGAGTAACATAAATAATACAGGAAAAATAAAACGATATCTCTATCTAGCTTATTTTTTTTTAATAATCTAAAATTATTTCTTAATTTAATTAGTAATTTATTTACTATTGTATGAAACTTTATATTTTCAAATTCCTATCAGATTATCGTTAAAGTCCCTTCTTTCAAATAAAAATAAATAATCAAAATCGGCACGCGTGATAAAAAGCTATCGCTGATAAACAAACATACTAGGTTGTAAGTTGTTAGTACCAAAATGCAGAAGGCGCTTTGCAACGGTAACTTCTACTATGAGCTGTTTAAGATTGTTCAAGAAGGAATGAGGTCCTGACGTGACGGGTATGGTGTATGAAAATTTGTACGAAACCCTCGGTGCGCGAGTCAGACTCGTACTTGACCGGTTTTTTTTTAATTTTTGTGAGTAGGTGTCGTCCTTTTCGCTAATTACTATATACAATTCGCTATAATCCCAGGGGATTCATGTGCAGACTGCAGAGAGATTACATTTTTGCCCACATGTTACATCAAAATGTCAATTTGATTAGTAATAAACGGAAGAATAATTTTGTTATCATTATTACGCAAAGCGTCCCGTCAATCGTTAAAAAAACTTTTTCGATTAAAAATAACAAGGTAAAAAACACAGGTCCCTCCGGGCCTCTTTTAATTCGGTTACAATTTACTTTTTCTATCAGATTTCGCGACGTGGATCAACTTCCGCCATGAAATCTAATTAGTGTACCTACGATATTAACATTTTTGTTTTAAGAGAAAGGCTGGCTGAGTTTTAATCATTAACCTAACCGTTATACTGCCAAAAACCATAAATATGTCAATCAGTGGAAGGCTTCGTCAACCGTAATCATATTGTAGGTATATGTAGGTATATTAATTGATTTATAATCGTTTAAGATGATAAATAATAAAAAAAACCGGTCAAGTGCAAGTTGGACTCGCGCACGAAGGGTTCCGTACCATTATCTATAAAAACGGCAAAAAAAATCACGTTTGTTGTATGGGAGGCCCCCTTAAAAAAAAAATTTGTTTTTAGTATTTGTTGTTATAGCGGCAACAGAAATACATAATCTGTGAAAATTTCAACTCTAGCTGTCACGGTTCTTGAGATACAGCCTGGTGACAGACAGACGGACGGATGGACGGACGGACAGCGAAGTCTTAGTACTCTCGTTTTACTATTTGAGTACGGAACCCTAAAAACTAATTCTCACTTTAGTGAGAATTTTATTATGTAGGTAACCCAATGCTATTTATGCAAACAAGTTAAAACAAAAAAGGTTTTGTTATTACCACGCCGTTAGCGGTAGGTAGGTACTAGAAAAATATATTCGGAAACCAAATTTCATAGACACTAACGAATCGAATAAAAACGTCAAAAGGGAAAGATTTGTTTGGATAACATTATGCAACAGCCGAAAATGTTATAACTTTCGTAATTCCAGATTTCGAATTATTTCATGACACCGATCAGAAATAATATAATTACGTACGACAATAATACCCATCGTCCTCCTATCATTTTCCCAGTTGCAGCCCGGGGTCCGTTTTGGCACCTAATCCCAAGATTTGACGTAGGCACTAGTTTTACGAAAATTACTGCCATCTGCCCTTCTACCCATAGAGAAAACCTGGGATAGACTGCTTTCCTCGCGATGTTTAATTCACCGAAAATGATTTGCAGGTGACTTTCTTGAAACGTACGAGAATATTGATATAATTTCTTCGAGGTCGTTGTTGTTCTACGTCCGTAGGAATAACCCTAGAAACCCTTAACGTGACCTCCGGGTGCTGCTAAAAGAACAACGAACTCGGCACCTGCACTGTTCCTTCTTCTTCCATGCACTGTATAACTTAAGAAAAGTAGTAAGTGAATCTGCGGTTCTTGTAGCATATGATGCATATGTAACTTCGACTTTACGATATGGAATAATTTTTTGGGGTAATTGCACTGACCGTGAGATCGTTTTTAGAAGTCAAAAAAAATGTATTCGCGCCATATGTGGTATTCCGCCAATGGAATCATGTAAGCCACATTACATTAGACTACGTAAATTGACTCTGCCATGCTTATATATCTACGAAATTGCTTGTTATGTTAAATTTAATCAAAATAATTTCCCTAGTTTTAACAGTGTGCGTCAACGGGGTAAAATCTGCAATACCCTTTCATGTAAAACGGCCTTGCTCTCAAAAAGTGTTCTTGGGATGGCTTCAATAATTTTCAATAAGTTGCCAAGAAACATTTTAAACGCAGAAAATTTGATGATGTTTAAAAAGAAACTGTTTGCTCTTCTAGTGGAAAAGGCATACTATTCAATTGACGAATATAGAAAAGATACATTTTGAACTCGCATATTTATGTATTAAAAAAAGCACGCTGCATGAAAATTTATGTTTATATTGACCATTAATTGAAGCCTATATTTTGTTACACCTTCGGGTAAGACATAGCGATACCAAGCTGCATTTATAACATCTTTATAACCTGTGTTTTGACAAATAAATACTTTGAACTTTGAACTTTGAACTTTCCTTCTGAACCTCGCAGCGCACACTGGAACTCTATCAGCGACATCGATACGAATACATATATGTACCAGTGTGTAACCACCATACGATAAATAAGATATAATTTCTCCCTATTCTATTACAAATCTTATTTTCCTGCACCTCTACAAAAGGCAAACTGAATGTAACAAACAGAACATAACACGCTTTAAGTAACTCGTAAAACCAAAATACAGTCAAACTCCAAATTGGAATAATATTTTAAACTCAATAAAACGCATGCCACATCTGGCATAATACCATCACGGTAACCCGATTATGCTTTTTCTGGCAGCCCCTGATTTTGCGGGTACTCCGTTTAAATTCAATTACCTACTACGTTTTACGAGATATGAAAATATGTTTTTGAATAAGACCGGGATGTGCACTGGACGGCGCCGGGATAAGATTACGGGATGAAGGAGAATATTCTTATTAAAATATAAATAAAGTGTTTATTTGTTGAATGAATTTTGCTGCTCCGTCTTTGAAGAGTGAGGAGTTTATTTGAAGTGATGTCTTTATTTTTTTGCCCGACTACGGCAGAGCCGGAAAGAAATGGATATGTTTTAGCAGTCTCTGTTTGTATTTACGTGTGTTATACCGTAGTGTTTCAGATACTGAACCGAATTGGAAATAAATGAGGTGTCATCGATTCGTAATTATGCTCCGGGAGACATATGAAAAAAAACAGTTTTTTTATGTGACCGACACAATTTATAAGCTCATCTATAACCCTGATACTGGTACAGTCAGCATCAAAAGTAGCTACGCAAACGAAGACGTTAAAAGTATTTGTTAGGTACAGATTCTTCGATAGCACAGCGAAAGGGGGGTTGGAAAGCATGAATTCCCAGAGAAAGTAACCCAGCCGATTACACTCATCTTGTGCACCTCAATGGCAGCAGCTCGTGATGTGGTGAAAGCCCAGCTCCTTTCTCCTTCTGCTAATATGCCTAGGTCTTACAAGCCTCGATCTTGGTTCAGCACAGGTTAACGTAAAGTACATAGAAAGCGGTAAAAGTAGCCACGAAAGCACCGTGGTATCTTCTATATTATTATTACGCGAGCCCGATTTTTGTACATGCCATCAGATCTACAGTTATGGTCCGATTTTGATAAATGATATGTCACTGGATTCGTCTCATGCTGCAAATTTGCAATAAGGTCTTCGTTTTTTCATTTTTTATCGGTAAGTTACTAAAATATGAATTTAAAGAAACTACTGTGCGTTGACCACGTGACTTTGGCTGCGTGACGTCACGTGGCGTAACTTCTGTTTTGACTCGAGATGACAATGTAAAATTATAAACAAGAATTAAACTCAAACCTGTTCTAAGTTCTTCAGCATGAAAAATTATAAATGTTGAGTCGGCCACAACACTAAGAAAAGTAAGAAAAATAGAAAGTAAACGGCCTTTTGTGAATATTGTTTATTTACATAAACTGACATACGTATTGTGTCAAATGTGGTTTTTTTTATTGACAGAGACGTCAGCATTACTTGCCATGTTCTTTTTTACTTCAGAAAAGTTTATATACAAACTTATTTTCCCATATTCGAGATGTTGAGAGAAGAATGAGGTTTAATTATTATTATTATTTATCTTTATTCATCTTTCCTCTTAGGCTAGGTTTGTACAATAATCATATAAAAAGTAAAATATATAAAACTATACATACAAAACATAAAATCATTATAAAAACCTAACCTAGGGTGCCACCGGCAGCGAGGCGGGGCCTAAGCTACCGGTGGTCAGGGCGACAGAGACAGGAACCTCCTGACTATCCGCGCAGTATCCAGGAGTACCGCCTTCTGTATCTGACCCTTGATCCAGCCATCTAGCGAGAGTCTCTTAAGGTGACGGTCGAGACTCTTCGCTATTAAACCGTTCGCCGAAACGACTATCGGGACGATGATCGTCGAATCAACATCCCACATGGCGGTTACCTCGTGAGCCAGGTCTAGGTACTTGCTGGCTTTGTCCTTCTCGGCCTTCACGAGGTTCTCGTCATGGGGGATGGTGATGTCGACGAGCACTGCCTGGCGTTTCGATCGATCTGTCAGCACGATATCAGGCCTATTGGCAAGAATAGTCCTGTCCGTGATGACAGATCGATCCCAATAGAGCGTGGCACGACCATTTTCGAGAACTGGCGCAGGTGTGTACTTATAGTAAGGCACTTCGGAGACCACAAGACCGTATAGCAGAGCAAGTTGCTGGTAAATAATTCTGGCTACAAGGTTATGTCTGTGCAAGTACTCGCCGTTAGCAAGATGACCACAACCGGAGATAATATGCCTGAGTGACTCCCCGGGACGGCGGCATGCCCGACAAATGTCGACCGTACCGTCCTTCAAGATATACCTCCGGTAATTGTTCGTCATGATGACTTCGTCCGCAATTGCACAGACAAAACCTTCGGTTTCCCCAAGGAGATCCCCGAAACGTAGCCAGTTCACCGACGCGAGCAGATCCACATCGGGCCCTGTGAGGGCCTTGTAGAACCGCCCGTGAAGCTCCTTGCTCCTCCACACCACCCTGCGGTCCTCGGCGCTCATTACTTTAAGTCTGCGCCAGTTCTCGTTTGCCAAGGAGAGCGGGGTGAAGTTTCCGTCTACTGCCACTACGTCGCGATGCATCCCACACTCGTTGCTTAGGAAATAATCCCTTAGACTGCACACCTCGCGGTTGTGGAGGTCTTTGGCATTTAAAAAACCGCGACCTCCACACTTCCGCGAGATGTACAGTCTCATAACAGACGAGCGTGGGTGTAACATGCGATGCGCATTAAGCAGTACACAAACTCTTCGATCCAGGGCATCCAGCTCAGTCTGAGTCCATCTTAGTACGCCAAAGGAGTAAGTGAGCAAGGGCATCACCCAGGCGTTGAAGGCGCGCACCTTGTTGCCGCCCGACAAACGACTATTAAGTACTTTTGTCAGGCGACAAAAGAAGCGCTCCTTCACCGCCCGCTTTACGGCCTCACCCTCAATACCCAATGACTGTGACATACCAAGATACTTATAGGTTTCTGCTTCGGAAATAGATTTGAGGGACATTGTCTCAGAGAGTTGTAAATTTGTTGAATTTACAACTCTACCCCGCTGTACATGCATAACCGCACACTTATCGACACCAAATTCCATTTTGATGAGCTGGATCATTGTTAACAGACAGGTAGGCTATGTCATCGGCATACGTTGCCACCGTGATGTCGTTGTTTACAGGTAAGTCTGATGTGAATATATTATACAGTACCGGTCCAAGAACTGAACCTTGGGGTACGCCAGCCTTTGTATCAAGAATGGTGGATCGCGTTTCTCCTTGCTTGACTTGGAATGATCGCTCGGAGAGGTATGATGCAACAAGCGTAAACATCGAATGTGGGAGTTTTTCTTAAATTTTTGCCAGCAGCCCCCTGTGCCACACGCGATCAAAGGCCTGCTGCACATCAAGGAACGCAGCCGAGCAGTATTTTTTGCGTTCAAAGCTCTGCCTAATAGTGTGATTTACTCGATGGACTTGTTCGACCGTTGAGTGAGACTTGCGAAAGCCAAACTGATGAGATGGAATAACAGCGCAGTCTTCCAATACTGTTTTGAGTCTGACAAGGAATATCCTTTCCCATAGTTTAGAGAGTAGAGGTGTTAGGTTTATTGGGCGATAAGGCTTTCCTATTTAGGCATGGGGCGGCCCATAACCTGATGAAATAATACGAACTTTGTTTATAACAAAAGGATTTAGTTTATTAAAATAGAAAATACAGATTACTATGAACGTGCTACTGCGCTTACAAGGGCAAAAGTGAGAACGTCTTTAAATAAAATATCGAGACAGTTGTACATCTATCAGGCGCTCTAGTTTTGCGTCCCAATTCCAACAATAATCTCCATATAGAACCATACAACCTGCAGGAAATCATTCGTAAAGAGACTACATAGCCTCATTTTGCAAACTCGCTTCCCCCATAGTTAATAACCTGAAAAAGTTCAATGACATGTAGTTCACTCTCCATTTCACCCACCATCCATTACAACCATCACTCATCATTCATACACAGAATCACTAGTTCCGTTTGAAATCATTTACCATAAGTATCCTTCGCGGGAACTGTTTTTTAAACAAAAAGAGATAAAAAAAAAACTATAGCCACAGTAGATGGCTACAAGCATTAGAACAAATCCGTACAAACGTTCAATGTGACGTACTTACACAGACACACGTCGTTACAGTTAACTTAAGTGCAAGTCGGGGGAGTCAACGGTATCAGTCCGCGTGCCGCCCGTGTGCCTCATAGAACAGTGGCGCTACCACGAAAATCGAATCTCGAAGTTTGTATAGCTCTGTCTCTGTCGCTCGAGTACCATAAACCGTAAGTGCGATAGAGACGGAGATATCCCAACTTCGAAATTCGGTTTTCGTGGTTATATCTCTGGTTTAAAAAGGAGCGTAAGTGTAGCAAGGTTTTACACAATGCTAGTTGAGGTAACACTTTAGCTAATATTATATATTTACTCATGCTACGATCAATCATTGATCAGTTTTTCATAATAAAACACGTTCAATACTTTTATACCGATGCTATGCATTCCCAGGCTATTTATTATAGGTCATTATTATACATATAAACCGGCGGATGGGCTCGTTGGCTCTTTGTGCATGCTTGAAATGACTGAGAGTCCACTGTTTTGCTCGCCAATGTGCATGCTTGAAATGACTGAGAGTCTACTGTTTTGCTCGCCAATGTGCATGCTTGAAATGACTGAGAGTCGACTGTTTTGCTCGCCAATGTGCATGCTTGAAATGACTGAGAGTCGACTGTTTTGCTCGCCAATGTGCATGCTTGAAATGACTGAGAGTCCACTGTTTTGCTCGCCAATGTGCATGCTTGAAATGACTGAGAGTCGACTGTTTTGCTCGCCAATGTGCATGCTTGAAATGACTGAGAGTCGACTGTTTTGCTCGCCAATGTGCATGCTTGAAATGACTGAGAGTCGACTGTTTTGCTCGCCAATGTGCATGCTTGAAATGACTGAGAGTCGACTGTTTTGCTCGCCAATGTGCATGCTTGAAATGACTGAGAGTCGACTGTTTTGCTCGCCAATGTGCATGCTTGAAATGACTGAGAGTCGACTGTTTTGCTCGCCAATGTGCATGCTTGAAATGACTGAGAGTCGACTGTTTTGCTCGCCAATGTGCATGCTTGAAATGACTGAGAGTCGACTGTTTTGCTCGCCAATGTGCATGCTTGAAAAGACTGAGAGTCGACTGTTTTGCTCGCCAATGTGCATGCTTGAAATGACTGAGAGTCGACTGTTTTGCTCGCCAATGTGCATGCTTGAAATGACTGAGAGTCGACTGTTTTGCTCGCCAATGTGCATGCTTGAAATGACTGAGAGTCGACTGTTTTGCTCGCCAATGTGCATGCTTGAAATGACTGAGAGTCTACTGTTTTGCTCGCCAATGTGCATGCTTGAAATGACTGAGAGTCGACTGTTTTGCTCGCCAATCTACGAGACTACGAGAGATGCACTACGAGAGTCGGCGAGCCAACGAGCTAACGATATACAGGGTGGGCCCTGTAATAGGAGCAAAAAGTTAAACTGTAGATTAATAAGCTTGTAAACAATTATTTCCAAGTGATTTAAAGTGATTTTTTTTTAATCACTAAAATAAATTTAATTCTATTTTTTTACTCTTCTGGAGTGCTTTGAGTAACTTATTATTTTACAAACACAAAGAAATATTAAATAAATTTTGAAAACAAAAATGCAAAAACTATAATGACTCATTATACATGATCTTACCTCAAAATCCGCATTAACTTCTGTGCTATGATCTCGTGGTGCCAAGAAACATTACTTGGAGGTCATAAATTTAGATCAAAATTTCTCCGAAAACAAAATTTTTGAAAGTGAATGAGTCACAAGGGGTTACTGCAAATGCTCTAAGGAAGCGTCCTTTTGAATATTTGCTCCTGTTACAGGGCCCAGCCTGTATACTGTTAGCTCGTCGGCTCGCATATGTATCACCCTCTTAACGTTCAAGGTGGAAAGATTCCAAATTCCAATGACAGTTTTATAAAATGTCGGTCACATTACCTACGTTAAACGTGTATATGCGTCAATTTTGTTAAACGTATATTTGCGTCAATTTTGCTTTTTCTAAGCATGTATTGCATTTGCGCAAGTATCTTCCAATACACGTTACAGTATACTTGTGCAAGTCTAAATTGTCGCAAGTAAATCGCTTCGTGTATGGCTACCATAACGCTGCTAACTAAATTTATAAATTTCAAATTAAAAGAAAAAAATTAAAAATTTGGGTACCGAGCCGGATTCGAACCGGCGACCACAGACATGATTATGGCCCGTCGCTACTAACCAACTGAGCTATCGGAACAATCTGTCTCGGCCACTAAATCTTTCAATCCGTTCCTTCTTACAACGCCTTAGGGAGGCGTGTGTGGCGACATCTACCTAGAAGACTTAGGCTTCTTAACGGCACCAACGTCTCAAGTAATATTGAGAAATCGTCAGTAACGAGGCGCCACCCCATACCAAATAAATTTTTTTGAAGCAGTAACGCTGCTAAATAAATTTATAAATTTCAAATTAATGGAAAATTTAAAAAAAAATTAGGCTCTGAACCGGATTCGAACTGGCGACTACAGGAATACATGGCCCGTCGCTACTAACCAACTGAGCTATCGGTTAGTAGCGATGGGCCATGTATGCCTGTGGTCGCCGGTTCGCATCCGGCTCGGAGCCTAAATTTTTCCTTTAATTTGAAATTTATATATGCGTCGTCATTATCAACAACAAAGCACATAATAGGTAGTAGAAGCATGTGAAAATTTTCGATGGGCAACCCGGAACAACAAAAGTTATAAAAGAGTTTAGTAAGAGTAGGTATATAACTATGGACTTGCCTAAAAATAAATTTTAGGCACGTTGTTGGGTTTCGTTTTTATGTTTTTATGAGTGGGTAGATTGTATTTTTTCCCATTACCTGTCAAACCCCGTCATTCCTTTGGCATGCACTGTGTTACGAGATGCAGCTAGCATCGGACGGTCGCTCGCTCATTTTAGACTAATATTACCGCCATATTGGTTGAGGTTCGCTTATAGCCTCCCAGAGTGAATTGATATTCAAAAACTGTTGTGATTTGTAATTTGTGCCTTCAAGAACATTTCTTCAGAGTGCGTATTTTGGTTGGCTAACCACGTCGAGAGCAGACAGCAGACCAGAAATAATCAGGATAGTGCATTGCCGATCCTTTCTCCTATGTGCCTATAAACCAAAATACCTAATCCTATCGCAAAAAATACAGTCCACTTTCAAATTAATTTAAATCCGCAAAATTCCAGCCCTCTCAGGTGTCGAGGTCGCGTATCGCTACTTATTTAATATATTTATGGTTAGTTATGACACCACCAACTGAAGTTGATGGGTTGAGGTCTTGATGATGAAGTAAACGCAAGGAGATTTGACACAGTTTTAATGTAAATAAGATTTTAGAAATTTGGTACAGATAGACAGAGACAAAATATAATTAACCCGGCAACGCGCGGCTCTGTCAGCGGATGCATGCAGACTGATTGGGCCGGCCGTGGGGCGTTAGCAAAAATGCACTTAAGAATGAACTTATAGCTAGACATACATATGTAAATAGGTTTATAATTTATTTCAAAATTATATCATTACACAACATTATATTATTTTGTGTAATTGCTGACAATTACACAAAATAAATAACATTGCAATTTGCAATTCCGTTTTGACCACCGCAAACAATAAAGTTTTGATACTCACTTCAAAATTAGATGGTTTATCATATCATATCAGTACAAACATACCTATTCAATTTCAAATATAATAACTTTTGTACAATTAAGTAATTATATGTATGGATCGCGTTGTAGTGTAAATCGCCAAATATTTAGGGTACCTACATATCCAGAGATGTACGTGTTTTCATTTATAGTTGACACACTGATTACCGATGCTCCCTTAAGGTTAACGATCTAACACATCAATTCCAATAATCATCATCATCGACATATATTTATGAGGTAAGCTCTTGTAAAGGTCGCGGGAGTCCGCTGGATGCGGGTGGCGCAGGACCGGTCACTTTGGCACTCTTCGTCTATGTCCAGCAGTGGACGTCTTTCGGCTGATATGATGATGATGATGAAGCTCTTCTCAGTGGAGCATTTTCCATTCCTCTCTATTCTCAGCTTTCTTCTTGACATCCTGATACGACATACTGTTTACTTTTTCTTGATATGGCCCGTAAAAGATCTTTGTCCAAACATCTTGCCTCTTCTGTTCTCTATGGGTTTTAAAAACGTCCTTTTTTCTTTCTCCTTCTCGAGCACTTCCACGTTCGTCTTTTTCTCGGTCCAACGAATCCTCTCCATCCGCCTTCCAATACTGGGCACCCCATTATTCACCTTTAATGTTATTTCACCAAGTTGACAATTGTCACCTTGTTACGACAATTCGACGTACATTGCTGGATGCTGGGTCAATAACTAACGATGGTCCCCAGCGACATTTTATTTTTACTTGCCGACCCAGAAATGTTTTCGCGCAATGTCATTGTCAGCTGTGTGTCGTGTTAGCGTTCTCACGGCACGGGCTCTAGTGCGTGAAGTAGCGCGGGTTTTCACCAATACACTACGGAGTGTTTCTAGGAAAATGTGCACAACACAAGCATATTTGCCTGGCTTTACAGGCAGGGCCAACGACACTCTAAACAAATAAAAGCGGGTCAATTTTCAAACATTGGCTAAGCTGATTGTCATTGGTTGCATACCACCATTCCGAAAATACATTTTCAATGTCATAGCATCATTCTTATGTATATAACCGCAGTTTTCACCGTACATCCGTCAGTAATGAATCAGGATGAAAGGGATAGTGGTGTTCTTAATATTATTAGTGTCGAGCGTTCTCTGTTATTTTAAGGTAACTGCTTTAACTTTAAACTGAATATACGTTCAGATTATCATTCAGTCAATGAAAAAGCGCCCCACTCTGTAGCCCCACTATTATTTTATCAAAGTGACTAAACCGGTACAGACGTCACTGAAAATTGCTGCAGCGTATGTAATAGGTACTTTTATATTATTCTGTTTCAGGTACAATACTACATAGTGACAGAGCATGCAACGATCACCCATGTCAGTCCAAAATACTTTTCGTTTGCAAACTTCTCCGCGACCAGGAAGGTTCGCCGCAGTCCTATGTACTACGTGGACATCCATTACACGTCAGTTGTTCCCTTCGATGACACTTTCAAGGGAAGTAACATCCAAGTTTTTGCTTAGCTACAAATGCTCTGTCTGTATCTTAGTCTTAGTAGTTAGTAGTCTTAGTAGTAGTAAGTAGTCTTTGGAATTAGAAATTTGATTTCAAAACCTTTTTCACTAGTATATCGATTCGACATTCGAAATATAGGTACTTACAAAGGCTATATTTTATATCTCAAGACTTCGCCTGGGTTCTTTGTAAGTGGGCGGAGCCGCGTTGGCAGCTAGTCACCGAGAGAGCTTCTAAGTCTTGCTTGAAAGATGGGGACCTAAATTAATTCGTTGCGTCATAGTCATAGGTCGAAGCAGCCCGATCAATCCTATCCTATCCTATACTATTAAACGAGCAGTATTTGTATATATATTTGCAATCACGTTCTCGGAAACGGCTCTAACGATTTCGATGAAATTTGGAATATAGGTGGTTACGGGGGCGAGAAATCGAGATCTAGATAGGTCTCGTTTTCGAGAAAATTCGATTTCTCGAGATTTTCTCGCATAAAGATGTCTTAATTCAATACAGTGCGTAATTTCACCACAACTGTCACTGCTTGATTAGACTAATGGTTATAACAACGGCTTATAACGCCGCCGGCCGGAGGTTCAAATCCCAGCCAGGAGACGTTTGTTTTTGCTTTCTTTTTTTATAGGCAATGATTTTTCGTAGAATTAAAACCGGGAAGAGCATGGTCTGACGTTTTTTTTCTTTTATTGTTAACATGTCTTTTTTGTATATCGATCCCAACTGGGAAAATACAAATAATATTTTTTTTATGGACGTTACGGAAATATTTAAGTAATAGTACATTGTGATACAAGTGAGGTATGTTGATCATTACATCAGAGGCGAAATTGTCACGCGAACCGCAGGTGAGCGTGATAAGAGAGCCGAGGATGTAATTATCAAAGCTCACGCGTGTCATACGACGTTTTTCAACACACATTTGCGAGGAAAAAATGTTTCCTTAGTTGCTCTAAGATAGGCTCCTAAGTTGTTTCCTTTAGTTACTTATTGATGACAACTGGTTTTTACTCACATACATTTGTACTTACATCTCCAAGAATGTACCGCAGAGTGGCATCAATTCTATTTATCACTTTTCTATTCACCACGAGTCAACATTTTTAATAATATTATAATTATACTAAACACGCATCATCAATGTTTACTAATATTTGAGAAATGACATAACCTATAATGGCGCGCAACTACCTTTTTTTGTGAAGTTCGCGCAGTGCGCCTGCAGCGAGGCTTAGATGAAATCTCTAAACAGCCAATACAAAATAAAATTAATATTTTCTTATTCAATATAAATTCATGTAAAACGTTATCAAAAGTAAATAGTTTTACTAAATGAAACGTTTCTTTATCATATCCAAGAAGAAATAATCAATTAATTCACAAGAAGGATTTAATTTGTTTAGTTCGAGTACTAATCCATTTGCCGAGAATTAAAAACAAACCTGTATAACCCGGTCAATTTAAGAATGCGTCGAGTCCATACATACACCTTGCTGCAAGGTGCCAACGTGTCTTATACGGGATATAAACATAACACACGAGTGTCGTAATGTTATAAAACACGCGTGTTTAATACCCAGGATTATGAGCCTAAAAGCGGCACAATAAGAGGCACGTTACGAGCAAATGTGTTGAAAAGTATGTTATGGCACTACCTATGCCTTTCTTTTTATCCATAAAGTTTTTTAAGTTGAAAAAATTAAGTTTCAGATTCGTTAATAATTTTAGAATGAAATAAAATCTACTTAACGCTTTTTATAAGATTTATATTGATGATATTTTTGAGCTATTTAACATCAGCGACCTCTAACAAACTGAACTTGTACCAAAATTATGCTCGCTAGATGGTGCTAATCATTATCTGAGAATTAATTCTGGCATTAATAATGCCTTTCTTTGAATTTGTGATTCGAAATACTGAGTTATGAATATTATTTTAAATAATATCGGTGAAAAAGGTCCAAAGTTGTGTTAGAGTATCACGTTCAACGCCCACATGTGAGCCCTCTGAGTCTACCCTTTCGCGCCGCGACAAAAACACGATAAGCAGGTCAAGTATCACTGAGGCGTTAATGTAACTAAACGACTAGAAATATGACATTATATTTTCCTATTTATAATTTCTGGTTGTAATTTTTCACTTTGTAGGTAAACAAAATGGTTTATAGAATCTCTAGTTTATTATTTGAAAATTATATCCGTCACGACGTTTTTCAAAAATGTTATTTTTGCTCTATGTTGAATATTTTTTTTAAAGTGCATTGTGTAATGCAAAAGCTACTAACGGGCCGTGTCTGGCCAGGGCCGTTTTCTAAGAAAAACGACGGCATTTTTGCGCGGCTGAGACATACACAAGCCCGGCTGAGCTACGGCCGAGGCTCGGAAGCGGCCCAGTGTCGGTACGACCCGGCCGTGGCTCGGCCGGGCTTGGTTATGGCTCGGCCGCGCAAAAACGCCGTCGTTTTTCTTAGAAAACGGCCCTGGCCAGACACGGCCCGTTCTAGCGTGATTCATCCTTAACTCTATCTAGAGAGCTCGCTCCATCATTGGACTCTCAGCAATTCATATACCTTTTTTTTCTTGGATTTAACCTGCGAACCTGGTACCCAATCATCGGGGGATGACTGGGTTCTGTGGTATTTCTATCCACTCAAAACTCCACGGATCTGCGCTCTCCAAGAATCATTTCTGCTTATCCAGAAACCCCTAACAGAAATCCAAATCTTAATAAGTCAAGTCGTTTTGGAGATAATTGAGACTAGAAAACATCCATGACTTCAGAAACAAATATTCATGTCCATCACACAAACATTTGCCCTTTACCCGGGATTCGAACTCGGCGACTCACTACGCTAACCGGTCGTAATAACCAATTAAAAATAAAAATAAAAATCATTTATTTCAGACGACAACAAAAGAATCCATATTAGGTCAGTAGGTAGGCAATTAATAACCGACTTCCAAAAAAGGAGGATTTTTATGCTTAATGTTTGATTACCTCAGAACTCCGTCATAATTTATGAACCGATTTGTATTTTTTTAATTTTAGTGAAAGTACGACTATTTGCTTCCAGATTGGTCCCATTGTTTTCAAAAAGCCAGTTAGATAATGGAATCCATGAGGAATTGAGGGAAGTCCTCAATTGTATTAAGCACGCGTCACAGAATAAGTAAACACGTAGACAGAGAGATTTTGGTATTTTTTATTTAATTACACGTAGGTATAAATTTATCCTCGGAACAAAGAAAGGTGAAATGGAACTGATGATGAGACCGCAGACGTCATACATTCTGTGATTCCGTTTAGTAGCAACTACTGAAGTGCCAAAGGTGATTCTGAGATCCTTGAGGAATCGACGGAACTCCTCAAATATTATCGGCCTACTTATAGCGACTTGGGTGTTTTCTGTAATAATCAACGCATTTGCTCTTGGAAACCAGTTCATGCGGTATAGAAAACGAAAACAGACGTGGATCATAACCACAGCCACACCTACATGTAACTTCTAACTGCTAAACTATATTTAGCTAAAAATCCCTAAAACAGAAGGTGGAACTATTGTGGTAGTTTAAGGGGAAAATGAAGACTAATCTAAATATTACCATTTAGCAGTACAAAACTCATTGCCATTTAAAACTAAACTTACAGAGCTGATTAGTTTATTCCCTCGTCACCATCATACAGCAAACTTCAAAGCAACAACATCACAGATTTTTCCTTTTTTATTTAAAAAAACCTTTTTAACTGTCGTTACAGCACTTTTTAGCCACTAATGGCCGCCAGAAGCTGTGGGCGAGTTCCTTCATACATTCTGTATAGCATCGGTGCATACCGAGCGTTTAGTGCCCGCATCCAAGCCACACGCTGTAGGAATGGCTCGCGCTCGCTACTAGTGGCAACTGGCAACGTTTAGCGGCGGCCACTAGTGGCTTAATATTCCGGGAAAAACAGGGTTTTGAATAACATTAATTTATAATTGCGTTTTCTTTGTTTATTTCATTTCAAAACGTTATTGGAAATAATTATATAGGTTCAATGAAGCATGCATTTAATTTTTTTGAATGATTTATCTTGAATATAGACTTTATACCGGCAAATCAATAAACGGATCTCCAAGTCCCTTACCCGCGATCTGCGCCAATTCAATACAAACCGTATTGAAGAGGCCATCGATCGAAATAAGCTCTAAAGAAATGGGCTCTAAAGTGTTCTCACGAGATCTGTCTATTGGGCAGAGCCAGCTCGCAAGGTTGAGAACTGAAGACGGGAGAGTCGTTTCTTCCAAACCTGAGCTTTTGAGTGAGATAGAGCGTTTTTACGGACAGCTATACACGTCAACTCGCAGACCAGAAGTTGGTCTGGCGGAAGACCCTAGAGCTAGACTAACCCGACACTATACCGATGATATCCCGGACATCAACCTGTACGAGATTAGAATGGCTCTGAAACAGCTTAAGAACAGCAAGGCACCCGGTGAAGACGGAATTACAGCCGAACTCCTGAAGGCGGGTGGAAAACCGATCCTTACGGCCCTTCAGAAGTTGTTCGACACCGTCTTACTGGACGGGAGAACGTCAAAGGCGTGGAACAGAGGTGAGGTAGTGCTGTTCTTCAAAAAGGGTGACAACACCCTGCTGAAGAACTACCGACCCATCTCACTTCTGAGCCATGTCTATAAGCTGTTTTCAAGAGAGGTTTCCGAAGAGGCTTTAGTACCGTTGACCACATCCACACGCTCCGCCAGGTTATAAAAAAGACTGAGGAGTATAACCTGCCCCTCTGTTTAGCGTTTGTGGACTACGAGAAAGCCTTCGATTCGGTCGAAACCTGGGCTGTATTACAGTCTCTCCAGCGGTGCCAAGTAGACTGCCGCTATATCGAAGTACTGAAGTGTTTGTACGAGAACGCCACTATGTGAGTCCGACTTCAGGATCAGAGCTCAAAGCCTATTCCGCTGCAGCGGGGTGTCAGACAAGGGGATGTTATTTCCCCAAAACTGTTCAGCGCTGCACTGGAGGACGTTTTCAAGACTCTGGACTGGAGAAGGTTAGGACCACGTTACCCGAAATCGACCTATTTTATATTCAATAATAAACAATGAAATACTGAATTTTTTGATGGGATATTGAGATATGTTATAGTTTAAAAACCGCCCTTGATACTTTTACGAACAAAAACACAATATTTTAAACTTTGCTCGATCATATCATGCCACGAAAATGGGAAATGCTGATCTTATTTCGAGTTGTACATAAAGTAGGCGCAAAATTGACTCAAGTGAACAATTACAAAATATAGGCAATGATGTAAAATAGATCTTTTTACGAACACTTTCTTTAAAAATGGCATTATATTTATTTATACACAATTTATCTGGGAAACTGACCTGCGCGTCTCATTTTCGTAGGCAGATGGCCATGTGACCTCGAGCTGGACGGACGTCTGTAGCGATTTTTGTCATTTTGACACCTGTATAATTCGCAAGTTTAATACCAGCAACCAGATAATAATATGTTGTTAGGGAAAAAATAAAGCATGTGATGTGGTTGGATAAGCATTGAAACTAGATTTTATGGTATTTTTACAATACGCCCTTATATAAAAGTTCAAAAAACACACCATTCGAACACGATTTTTCATATTTTTCTTCTTCGATCCCTTTATTAATGTAAAAAGTTCGAATTCGTTTCTTTAGAACGTGGAAAATTTATATATTACACAGGCCACATTGTCTTATATGGCGTATAGGTGTATGTGTGTGTATTTATGATAGATTTATAGTAACATCTGACATCAATCTGACATACTTATTAGGTAGGTCTGACATTTGACATTTACACTGTTTCTATTGATTTTGCAAAGCTAATATTCTAAATAAATAATATAAAGTACAAGGAGCACCGTATCATGTACCTACCTACGAAATATGAAGATTATACCATTTATGATGTTGTATTCGTGGTCCTACCATAATGTTTACGCCATCCATTAAAACGCAGTGCTGCAGTGCCAACAGATGGAATCCTAATCATTAATAGAAAGACATACTTACTTAGTTACAATATTTATAGGATCAAGCCGGGATCGTCTACAATTGAACGTTGCTCTGATCTCCCGGTAATACTTCTGCTGCTGTAGAACCCTAAACGGGCTACATACAAATTTTCACCCCCATTTCCTCCCCTTAGCGGATAATTTCCGTAATAAAAACTGTCTTTGGACCTTTTCCAGGACTCAAACTATCTTTCAACTAAATTTTATCAAAATGGGTCACAAATAAATTTCCACCCCCAATTACAACCCCTTAGGGGATGATTTTCGGGATAAAACTATCCTATGTCCTTTCCCAGGACTCCAACTATCGCTATACCGTAAATGGGTTCCATCCAAATTTCCATCCACCATTTCACCCCCTTAGGGGATGATTTCCTCCTTGTATTTGTTACGGGAAAAAAAAAATTCTATGTTCTTTATTCAAATCTTCAACCCTCATTTTACCACCTCAGGAGATGATTTTTCGGGATAAAAACTATGCATTGTTCCCTGGGACTGCTTCTATCTGTCTACCAAATTTCATCTAAATGGGTTTTATCAAAATTTTCACTCCCTATTTCAGCCCTGAGGGGATAATTTTCGGGATTAAAACTATCCGTCGTCATACTCAGGAACTCAAACTATCTTTATACCAAATTTTATCTAACTGGGCTACATCTAAATTTTCACCCCCAATTTCACCCCATCAGGGAATGATTTCTGGAATTTCAAACTATCATATGAGGTCCCTTTCCAGGACTCAAACTATCTTTGTTTTTAACCCCTAATTACAACCCCTTAGGGGATGATTTTCGGGATAAAACTATCCTATGTGCTTCCCCAGGACTCCAACTCGCTATACCGTAAATGGGTTCCATCCAAATTTTCATCCCCCATTTCAGCCCCTTAGGAGATGATTTCTGGACTAAAAATTATTTATATCCTTTCCCAGGACTAACTATCTCCATACCAAATTTCATCTAAATGGGTTCTATCCAAATTTTCACCCCTCATTTCACCCCCTCAGGAGATGATTTTTCAGGATAAAAACTATGCATTTTCCTTCCCTGGGACTCCTTCTATCTCTTTACCAAATTTTAACTAAATGGGATTTATCCACATTTTCACCCCTATTTTATCCCCTTAGGGGATGATTTTTGGGATTCAAAGTATCCGTTGTCATTTTTCGGGACTCAAAATATCTCTGTACCACATTTGATCTAAACAGAGTCCATCCAAAATTTCATCCCCCATTACACCCCCTTTGGGGAAGATTTCCGGGATAAAAACTATCCAATGTCCTTTCCCAGAACTTAAACTACCTCTAAACCAAATTTTATCAAAATGGGCTACATCCAAATTTTCACCCCCCGTTTTACCCCCTAAGGGGAAGATGTCCGGGATAAAACTTATT
Organism: Epinotia brunnichana; assembly: GCA_963854355.1. Classification (NCBI taxonomy): domain Eukaryota; kingdom Metazoa; phylum Arthropoda; class Insecta; order Lepidoptera; family Tortricidae; genus Epinotia; species Epinotia brunnichana. The sequence goes on from OY977957.1 coordinate 12,709,402, forward strand.
ATTTGACCTTCCCTGGGACTCAAACTATTTATATACGAAATTGCATTCAAATCGGTGCAGCGGTTTAAGTAGCTCCATACAAAACTCCACCCCCCATTTCATCCCTTTAGGGGTTGATTTCCGAGATAAAAGCTACTCTCTGTCCTTTCCCAGGACTCAAACTATCTTTATACCAAATTTTATCTAAATCGGTTCAGCTGTTTTCACGTGATGCGCGGTCACATAAACAGACAAACAGATAAACAGACAAACAGACAAAAATTCTAAAAACTGTTGGAACGTGTTCTGTTATTGATTTTAAGTATCCCTAGCCAATTTTTCTTCGAATATCTTCCATGTACAGACTTTCGACCCTCTTCAGCTTTATTATAATTATAGATAGATAGACCGTCAGCCCACTCCCAATACGCCTACGTCTCATGACAACACGATAAAATGCCAGGCACCTTTGACACCATCTGCCAAGTAGGTACTTCCAGCCATTTCAGGACTGACAGACTAAGTTTTACTCTCTCTACGATTAAAGTGCTAAATGATACCACTTGTCTCGTACTGTTGTCACATGACGTAAATATACCTACCCTTATAATTTTGACCGAAAGTGAAGGATATTTGAAACTTTCGGCCAATTTTAGCTGCGATAATCTTCTGATTCTGGCTCAGCACAACTTTCTTGACCTGTTGCGATGCATTTGATGTTGTTGTCATGAGACATAGGCGTATTTGGAGTGGGTTTACGGTGTATAAGAAGCATACTTAGAATAAAATACGAAAATATAAATAAGTCACTGTCATTTTCCAGCAAGATGTTTTGACAGTTTTGACAATTTTAGTTTCTCTGAGGAGGTTGGTAACTGGTTCAAATTCTTTGTCACTAAAAATAAATTAAATCTTAGGTCAGTGACCTGTCACAGTAAAGTGAGATAGTGTGCGTGAAATGTAGTGGTGTGCGTTACTGGGGAGAATTACGATAACGTTGCGCCGCCAGCGGATTTTTTATGTCGCGTATGTAGTTTCAAGTCTAATTAGAAACCCTTAGGCATCAACATCAACGGCGAGTACATCACTGACCTTCGGTTTGCTGATGATATAGTAGTCTTGGCTGAGACCATGGAGGACTTGAGTACTATGCTCGATGACCTCAGTAAAGCTTCCGAGCGAGTTGGTCTAAGGATGAACATGGATAAAACGAAGATCATGTCAAACGTCCATGTAGTACCAACTCCCATTTCAATCGGACACTTTACGCTCGAAGTTGTAGACGATTATGTATACCTAGGACAGACTGTCCAGTTAGGTAGGTCCAACTTTGAGAAAGAGGTCAATCGTCGAATCCGATTCGGGAAGCTACGGCACATATTTTCGTCCAATATTCCGCAGTGTCTCAAGACGAGAGTCTTTGACCAGTGTGTGTTGCCAGTGATGACATATGGCACGGAAACGTGGTCGCTTACTATGGGCCTCATAAGAAGGCTCAGAGTTACTCAAAGGGCAATGGAGAGGGCTATGCTGGGAGTTTCTCTGCGCGATCGCATCAGAAATGAGGCTATCCGCAGCAGAACCAAGGTAACCGATATAGCCCTCCGAATTGCTAAACTTAAGTGGCAGTGGGCGGGGCACATTGCACATAGAACCGATGGCCGTTGGGGCGGAAAGGTTCTTGAGTGGCGACCACGTACCGGAAGGCGCGGCGTGGGTAGGCCAGGCCCCCCGCAAGGTGGACTGATGACCTGGTAAGGGTCGCGGGAGTCCACTGGATGCGGGTGGCCCAGAGGCCTATGCCCAGCAGTGGACGTCTTTCGGCTGATATGATGATGATGATGATAGAGCAAATGTAAATGAACCAAAATAATTAAGTACCTATAAAAACAGTTATTAATATTTTTTCTGACTTTTCTGAAGCTAGTTAAGTTATAATTTTTTTTGATGTCTGCAATTTTGTTGGATTTTGTGTCTAGGTGACTATTTATTAGATAATACACACGTTTCATAGAAATCAGCTATTAGAAATTATTTCCAAAATTGTCATTTTTTCCTTACAAGTTGTCAGTTCATTGCCTGGACTATAATGTGCGGACTACTCAGTCGCGTAGTCAGTGGCTGTAATGTGTGGGCGCGCTTAGAATCAACGCAGCTTACATATCGTTGCAGATGGACTTCTACTTCTACCAGTTCCTGAGCAACGAGTACCGACGCAGCTTCGTAGAGATGCACTTCTGGTTCTGCAGCCTCATCCACAAGGATCCGTTCTTCGGCGCCCCGATGAGACAGGGGCGGTTGAAAGATCCCTGCCCGTACCCACCGGTAAAGTATTGATATTGATATTTATTTATCTCATAATATTACTTTGCATCCGCCATCCTCCTAGAGTTTTCTCGTTTGTACCCTAACAACAGGAGCCCGGAGATTTAGCTTAAGCACTCGTTTTTGACCCCCAACGCAAAAAGAGGCGTGTTATTATAAGTTTGACCGTGTCTGTCTGTAGCATCGTAGCTCCTAAACGAATGGACTGATTTGAATGCTTTTTTTTATCCGTTAGCTGACCTAATCGAGATGGTTCTTAGCTACGTTTCAACAAAATCGGTTCAGCCGTTTTTGAGATATAGAAGTTTTTCAACTTTTCTAAGTTGTAGTTATTACCAAAACGACTGCCCTCTAACTTTCCAACCCAGAGACAAAACTAGACCTTGCTGGGATTAGATCAGTTCCCTCATTATATTTTCCTTCACCGAAAAGGCACTATTACTTAAATATTTCTTACATACGTTTTTCCACCACGGGTTGGCCACTAACTGCGGATTGCAAGCCTTAGCAGACGACTTTAATATATTGACTTGGCATTGATATCAATGCACAAAGGCCATCAATCAAAAGTGGATTCTTTTGGAGTCAGATACGACAGGCTCTTCACTCGCAAACTTCAGTATACTCGTAAGAGTTATGTATGAATTAAACACTGCCTTTAACCTTATTTCGTACAAAATTGTCTTTTCCATTACAGGGCGACTATCACATGTACAACATGAGTATACCCACGGCGGCCATACCCCCGGGCTTCCCATTTACTAAAGGCCGGATCTTTGGCAACTTGACCCACAACGGTAATGACGTCTTAGGGGGCTACATTGATATGGAACTCAAAGAGAAGCGGATCAAGACCTCATAGTCTGTGCTTATGGTTTTAGCATTACGCGGATATCAGTTGTAAAAAAGTCGAATATATTTGAATAGAAAATTTCTTGCAGTTATTAAATGAAAAAAAAATGCAATGCATAGGTAGGTAAAATTTGCTACTATCTGTGTAAATGGAAGAAAAAAAATTGCAGAAATGTTATTCCGCAAAATACTTAAGAAAAACTGATTTAAATGTATCAACCCTTCTACATCTGCACCGGAAAAACCTAGCAGCCAACGGATGTGGGACAGCCCAGGAGTCAAGCGTCTATTTGATAACCTCTTGGAAACTGCCTTGGGTGTGGAGAAAGCCAGGCTCAAGGCGGTGTCGAGGCCAGAGTCCGGTGCGTGGCTGCACGCTCTCCCGTCTCCACATATAGGTACCCTGCTCGATAACGACTCCATGCGGGTGGCTGTTGCTCTCCGCCTTGGCTGTAATGTCTGTGAACCCCATGCATGCATCTGCGGTGCCACAGTGGAGAGCAATGGCCACCATGCTCTCAGCTGCTTCAGGTGTGCCGGCAGATTCCCTCGCCACCACGTCCTGAATGACATCATCTGGAGGGCGCTGGTATCTGCCAATATCCCTTGCGTCCTAGAACCACCAGGCCTCAGTCGGTCCGACGGAAAGAGACCTGACGGCCTCACTTTAGTACCCTGGCAAAAAGGTAAATGCCTATTGTGGGACGCAACATGCGTCAGCACGTTTGCAGCATCCCACCTGGGCCGCACGATACGAGTGGCAGGAGCTGCTGCTGAGTGGGCGGCTGCACGTAAGAGGGACAAATACGCAGTGCTCTCACACTACTTATTTGTCCCTCTTGCCGCTGAGACCACGGGATGCTGGTGCTCGGAGGGAAAGTCTTTCCTTAGGGAGGTGGGGCGCCGCCTGCGGGAAAGAGGCCTCGACCCCCGCTCCGGGTCATTCTTATTGCAAAGGTTGTCCATCGCAATCCAACGCGGCAATGCGGCGAGCGTGATGGGCACCTTTGCACCGGGAGTGGCGCGGGGTGGGTTGTTTGAGTAGTTTTAATTTAGTTTAATTTTTTATTTCCAAGTTGTTAATAAAAATAATTTGATGGTTTACTACGTAATAGGTAATTAAAATAGATATATTTACATTGTATTTAACAAAAACCAGTCAGATTAGGACTGATCCATGATATTATTTAATTATGAGTGACTAGTTTCCGTTTAATTTCGTTCGCGTGAAACTCGTGTATAACGTTATAAAGCTCCATTTACCTATATATTTGTATTCTAATAAATAATATTTTCTACACATTTAAATGTATAATTTAAAGTATTTTAACTTGACCCAGTGTGACCAATGAAGCTTTTCTGAAGTTCGATTAGTGTCCGAAGTGTTTTCAATACAAGTAAATAATACACTCAAGAACGAATAACAGATACACTCTGTATTTAAATACTCGTTTAAATATTTTTCTCTTTACTGTACCAGATTGTTGTCATCCAAATCCATCCTTGTGATCTTTATGCGTCTTTCAATTATTTACACAACACAAATTCACACACAGTGACAACGTTTCATACGCAATCCAATGCATTTAAATGGTCAAATTTGCGTTCATCCACATTCTTAGCTTCCAACCTTTACGACGAAATCTGCGATTTCAATTTGAATAATGGTGATCGGATATTTGGCGGCTTTAGATATACCTATTTAGGATGAATTGCTAAACTCTTGGAATCCCTAGATAGGGATAGGTTCCATGGACGTTAAGATAATAGTGTAACCGGAATTCAGCTTGAATTTTACTTGCACCAAAATTTTACTTTACCCGTTCCAATACTCAAACTAATGTTTACGTCATGATCGTGATGATGAGGCGATCATATAATCCATACTAATATTAGAAATGCGAAAGTAACTCATTCTGTCTGTCTGTTATTATCCTTTCACGCTTACATCGCTGAACCGATTTAGATGGAATCTGGTATGGAGAATACGGGGACTACAAATTCGCGGGCTAACGCTGAATACCTAGTCCCTGGGCGACCGCTCGCGCTCGGGTAAAAATGCGGAAAAAATATATTTTTGTCAGATATGAGACCTAGGTAGATCGATTTTTCGCTCCTATAAGCTCCTATATTGCAAATTTTATCGAAATCGTTAGAGCCGTTTTATAGAACGTGGTTACAAATATGTATTTTTATATACAAATATTGCTCGTTTAATAGTATAGGATTCTGTTACTTTCCATGAATCACCGAGCGATCGACGGCAGTGAAATGCGATGCGATACATTCACGGTAGCTACGAGTAGAGTGGAGAGAGTAGTAGTGGACGACATAAATTACAACTTTCATTGTTTTCTATCTTTACACTAGTGGCTCTGTGAGCTGTCGAACTCGGCAGTCTGTTTTTAAAAAAAATCTGAATCGATAAAAAAATATTATAATAATTATCGAACATGCTCACAATATTCCACAAAAATTGGTTGAGAGATGCGACCTGTAGAGGAGAAAAGCCGGACATCCAGACAGCGGGACAGCTAGACATCCTGACATACGAAAGAAATTTCGCTCAAGCTGAAACGGAGAACTTCGTTCGCTTCGCTCGCTCGTTCAATGACAGTTTTTATACGACATACTTCCAGTTACTTAATCGATCTGTTCTCGCCTAGCATTCATAATAATCATCATTAACTTAATCATTGATCTCTTGTGGGTGCAGCTTGATGCAAGGTTTCTAACTTTGTCGGCCACATAGGGGTAATCACGTAACGTTCCGAACGCGCGTCGGTACAATTTAACTGTCAATTTTCCATACAAAAAGTGACATTTAGATCTATCTGAAGGGTCTACAATGCGTTACGTCATCGACCAGCTGGTATGACACGGCTTACGTTCTACATTCTACGCCTGGTACCAATACAAACCATAAATACTCATTATTTTACAAACGTTTATTTTAATAATGTTGTTACAAAGTTTATTGATCATAAAAAGTGCCATTTTACTTCAGACTTACAATAGAATTCAATAAAAAGTATTTTGCGTTTGCAGCGGACCAATAACTGTCACCGCCTGGTAAGCTGGAGTTGAAGTCGATTCTAGAATGACATATCTCTATAGGAGTTACTTGGTGAATACGCCATTTTAAATAAACTCGGTAAGGTAGTATATTGGTTCTATAAACCTTTCAACCAAGCCGTTAGCTGTAGTATATAGAGAATACTTATGTACTTGGATAAAATCTTAAGCTTGGGTCACCCACCTTCTCAGTAAAAGGTTCTGGTCTGTACATTATAAATGCGAGGACAAACTTGTTTTTGCTTTATGAATGATTTCTAAAGCTATATTGGGGTCGATAGATTAGCTTTGCAGTGCTGCTTGAGCCATGCCATCGCTATATCATTGTTTAGTTAAGCCGACTCATATTAATACATTTTGCTTAGGTAGTCGCATTTTAAACTTGAACTTGGGTTCTATTTAACCAAAAATAAATAATATGGAATTAATTTGGTATTTTTAATGCCTGTAGGTTCTGCCACGTTAAGCTTACAATGCATAGAAATAAGCAAACAGCGTAGAAATAAATAACAAACCGAATCAAATTATAGTTTATTCAAATATATCTCCTTGCATGTGAAAATGCAATAAAAATGTAAAATGGAAATTTCTAGAAACATTATGTAATTTTCTTTATTGGTACACTGGTATTGCGTGCCATATGAACTCTCTGAATCGATAGGTTTGATATCATTGTTATATTTATCCGTGCTCTCTTTTACGCCCACGAGAACTAACGTGCTAGAAAGAGTGCACGTTACTGAAATACTTCATGATTATTGAAAAAACAACGGGTCAAAGTAAATTTTGTGTATTCTGTATTTCGTATTAAAGTTCTAGTTGGCCAAGGTTGTTTCATATTTTTACCGGAACGAGGATAAGCCGAGCTTATCTTAACATGTTCTTTCATAATTAAGACCTTAATTACGACTAACGAGCAAGGCTCAAAAGCCGATGCCACAGTGGAATATAACACACAGTACGAAAGAGTAAGATAAAAAAATATTACCGTCATACGTTACTTTCATTCAACGCATTAGCTATAGTAATAATAATTGTTTATTTTTCGACCAACTTGCATCGCCCTACTACTTAAACTTTCTAAATACCTTTTTTCATTTTTTTCAGTATTTGATTTTTTTTTTTTTTTTTTTTTTTTTATTGGTAAAAGTATAAGTAACATTTTACAAGTCAATTTGTTACAATTGTTAGCTACAATAATTATATAATATATTTGTTATTTTCTTAAAATAAATTCTTCAATGCTATAGCATGCTTGGTCAACTAATACAGATTTTAACTTATTAATAAATATTGCATCGCTTTCCGAGTTAACTATTTCAGTTGGGAGAGTGTTGTATATTTTCGCACCAATGACACCGAGTGACTTTCGTGTTTTTTCGAGTCGACAAAACGGGACGTTCAGGAGGTTTTGCCCGCGTGTGTTTCTGCCGTGACTTTGTCCACGGGTTGTGTATCGGTCCATATTAGCTCTTACGTATTTGCAGGCCTCCAATATGAAGACGCACGGTAGTGTTAGTATTTTATGTTCTTTGAACAATTCCTTATTGTACTTAAATATTGTTATGGCATATGAGTGGGTTGGGGCAGAAAGGTTCTTGAGTGGCGACCACGACTGGCAGGTGCAGTGTGATCAGACCCCCCACTGATGACCTGGTAAAGGTTGCGGGAGTCCACTGTATGCGGGTGGCGCAGGACTGGTCATGTGGCACTTTTTGGGGGAGCCCTATGTCCCGCAGTGGATTTCTTATGGTTGATATGATGATGATTTTTGAGTTTGTCTTTAATAGTATTTTTCACAATCGTGTTATAATAGAGAGGTTTTTAGTCGAGTACCGTGTTTAGGCCACGAAGCTTGCTGAGTGGCCTAAGTAAGGTACGAGAATAAAAAGCTTGATTATGACACTATTGTGAACAATACTTTTTGTACGAGTTCATGAAAATTTATAATTTAAGTCATTAATACGAGTATATAAGAAAACTAAATATCGTAACTAATATATTGTCTAGTTCTACTATCCGACTTCTATTACACAAGATAATCCAAATAGTTATTTCTTGAGGAGTTAAAGATGTTTCGTCACTGTCACTACTCATTTTCTTAGTTTATATTTTAACTTTTTCAGCTTAGCTTTGTAAAGAAAAGTTATCACACCACCGGCGTCCGTAATGTTGCAGGTTGCAGTACTGTGCTGTGATTGGCTAAATACTAGCCAATCACAAGGCGTAGTTTTTTTTATTTTTTTATGCCCTGGATACAGCAGCATGTTTAACTAGAATCGCCGAAACGCTATAGATTGGCAATTTTGTATCGGATCGAGTCTCCTTAAACAAGGACACATATTATTGAAATACGAAGTTCTATTTTCAATTTTATTTTCGGTTGTCTGGAGCGTATCGAAATAGTTATTTCGGTTGTTTCGGAAGTAACATAGACTATTCAACGATGAAAAGAGTGACGTTGCAGTATTCTCTATGAAATCTTAATACACAGATTTTAGTCGACGAGTACAAAAAAGATTTCTCCGGTGTATTGTTGGGCACATACCATTTTAATGGAAGTTTTCAGCCCTCTGTTTCAAATAAGCCCACTGTGCGTCTGTCCTAGTATCCGTTTTCCATAAGACACTAACGGTAATTAACAAAATCAATTTGTATAATGGCACTAAAAGCTCACAATTAAGATACAAGATGTATGTATAATATACATACTCGTATGTAATGCGAAAACAGAAAACAGTTAGTGTTTACACCTTAATTACTGTATCGGGTCGAATGAGCCCTATACCAATTAGGTACGCCGGATACCGGTAAACAGTCACGGGGTATGTTTTAATTGTGTTTTCTTCAGCTGCTTTTATTTACTTCACTCCACAGTGTACGTTGTACCTAGAAATGTGATAAAAAGTCTAATTTCAATGGAAATAAGAAAAGTTAAATCCTGGCAGTGTTTGTACAGACAGAGCTTGTAGGCAACGATTCTGGTTTAGTATTTTTCACAATCGTGTTATAATAGAGAGCTTTTTAGTCGAGTACCGTGTTTAGGCCACGAAGCTTGCTGAGTGGCCTAAGTAAGGTACGAGATTAAAAAGCTTGATTATAACACTATTGTGAAGAATACTTTTTGTACGAGTTCATTAAAATAAATTTTCTACGAGTCAACTGAACTAATTAAACAAACTCGATACTGTTGAAACGAAGTGCAGCCTATCGCTCGTACGCTCGTTGATATCTTAAAAGACATCAACGAGCGTACGACATCAACGAGTAAACTCAATAATCAAAGCGATTTTATTGGTGCAATTCATTACAGTTCGGTAAATCATAAAAAAAAATTATATAAGTTCTATTTTCAAAATTTTTAGGTTGTCTAGAGCGTATCGAAACAGTTTTTTCGGTTGTTTCGGAAGTAACAGATTATTCGACGATGAAAAGAGTGACGTTGCAGTATTCTCTATGAAATCTTAATACACATATATTTTAATCGTCGAGTACAAAAACGGTTTTATGAGCATTCAAAGAAATCAAACATTGCGTTTCTGCTTCGATGGTACTCTGAGTATACTAGTTTTTGAAGTGGATACTTCTTTGCTCGCGTTCTTGTATAGGGGTACAGTTCAAAATGTATCACGTGACTTCCGGAATAACTTTTTGTAGAGAAGCCTAATCTGATTTCAATTAATTGTTTGTTACATGTTTTAATCCTTCTTTATTTGCCATTAGTTGTTAATCACAAAATGTTATTTAGTTTATGTGGCGGACATGAAAATAATGCTGAAGTGACCGCCATTTTCAATGTATCGCGAGTCAAAGGAGCTACGTCAGTCAATGTTGCCATATATACCGATTTATCTGTACCGTGAATTGGGGTTACTTTCATTCCTGGGTTTACATTGATCAAAACTTCTCTTCATGTTTAAACTCTAATTTATACGCTTCCAGTGGGTCGATCACGTAACTTTTCTTACGCGCGTCTGTAAGGTCTAAATGTCAATTTTATATGGAGAAATGACATTAGATTGTGATTTTACTGTCAGACGCGCGTACAATGCGTTACGTAATTGACCTACTGAACGCATCGTTTGGTTTTTTTTTATGATTGGCAGCAATGAACGTCACTGTCAGTGTGTCTTTACCAGTCGGGGAATCGGGCACGCCGATCGATGAAAAAAAAAAACGTGCGTACTCATTTTACGGACTTTTAATAGCTTGTATAAGTTCTAAGGTACAACTTTCAGTAAAGTAAATACATTAATTTTATATAGTTCACTGAATCAGGCATGCATCTGGCTATAACATCAAATACTGTTGCAAATCACAACCTAGACGGCAATTTGCTTTTTTCGATACTTGTAGCATGGGGTGTCATTGTTCACTTCTGAGGGTTTACTTTGATCACTGATACCCTCATCATCATCATCATATCAACCGAAAGACGTGCATAACTGGACATAAGCCTTCCCCAAAGAGTGCCACAATGAGCGGTCCTGCGCCACCCGCATCCAGCGGACTCCCACGACCTTTACCAGGTCATCAGTCCACTTTGTGGGGGGCCTATCCATGCTGCGTCTTCCGGCACGTGGTTGCCACTCGAGAACCTTTCCGCCCCAACGGCCATCGGTTCTACGTGCAATGTTATCCTTATGTGAATGATAGCCTTATTTAAGATAAAATAAATAGCCCCAAAGGCATATAAACCTTTATAAATCCTAAGCCTGTGAACGGATTTTTTTTTATATTCTAGTGTATTTTTCCTTATTGGGGTCACTATCATAATCCGTTACAAAAGGGGGGTTTTAAAGTAACCCCGATGTGAGTATAAAGTTGATCACCGACTTAATATATTTTTTCTAAGAGATACATTACGAGTATTAATCTTTTTTTTTGTTGGTGCAATCGATAGAGGCCCTAAAACCGATATTTGCATTTTTTTCCTTATTTTTTTGGATTAACGTTTAGGGAGGTACAGACGTCATTCTGAAATTGATCAAATTAACCCTATTCCACGGTATTTATACAGATTTTAGTGAGTTAATTCAGATAAACCTATATTTTCAGATTCCGTTAAACGGACCTTTCCGGTTTTTTTATTAGGGTTCTATAGCCAACAAAGAAGTATCCACTTAAACTTAATTAACGGTTGTATCTCCGACACAACCCGCTTCTTCTTTTTTATGTATGAATGAATGCAATTTTTCTTGTTACTAAAATCAATGACATGGTTCGTAAGAAGAGATCTTCGTATGTGTTATAGTTTCAGACTTTCCCATACTGACCGATCTAAATGGGCCAACCTGTATATTTTTCATTTTGTATTTTGCTGTTAGAGCGGACTTTAAATATATCATCTCATTCATCTCATCAACGCCTTGATATGTCATTCTGACAGTTTTCCGTGTGAATAAAAATAACACTTTAGTGTAGGTAAATGGATTTTCACTGATATTTAGATCAAAAATATACCTAACATTTAAAAAAATACTGTAACAACCATTGAAACTTACATGACGACCTAAATATGTGTCATGGACCATAAGTAATTGAAAAAAAATATTATTGGTACCTAAATAATGTTACTCGCAGACCGTGTAGGTATATGAGAAATTGTGGTAATTTGAATTACAAATTGAAAAACATATATGTTTCGTGTAACTTGACTTAGTTGATAACGAGCGGGAAATTATTGCCAGAGGCTATCCCTCGGGAAATCACGGAATCAGCTGCAACTGAGCGCGGGGTCGCGGGAAAAACGATATGCTCAAATTCTATGTTTGATGAAAAAACATTAATTGGAAGTCGCATATTGAAAAAATCTGTACAAAACGGTCTCGTTTTACGTATGCCTTACGAAATATAAAGAAAACCACAGATTTTAAAACTGCAGTTAGTGCGTATTATGCGTTTACCCAGACCTGAGGGGTAATCACGTAACGTTCCGAACGCGCGTCGGTACAATTTAACTGTCAATTTTCCATATAAAAAGTGACATTTAGACCTACCCGATGTTCGTACAATGCATTACGTGATCGACCTACTGGCTGCAATATGAGATAATTTTATGGTACAGACCTACCGGATTTATTCGTATTACAGAAACGGTGCATAAGAATTCTCACAAATATTAAAAATAATGAAACATGCAAACCCCACTTTAAAATATTAAGCATTTTAACATTACCCTCTCTCTATATTTTGGAAACTTGTAAATTTGTACGGAAGCATCAACATTTATACACTCAAGCCAAAGACCGTTACACTTGCACCCTAAATCTAAGACATAGAGATAAAATAGCCCTCCCAACAAGTAACTTACAAATGAGAAATAAAAGCCCCCATATGACAACAATACGCATTTACAACAGCCTACCTAAAGAAATAGCTGATGAGGTCAAATATACTAAATTTGTTCAAAAGTTGAAATCATATTTAATAGAAAACAGTTTTTATTCACTGAAAGACTACTTCAATGTAAATAGTTACCATAGATAATCTTCGCAAATGTTATCCTAGATATTGATACCTACCTACATGTAAATCTTAGTTTAAGTACTATAATTTTTAATTTGTAATGTGTACCTACGTTTTGAGACGAAGGATTTGCAATGCCCTTACAGGGTGTCATGTTGTACTTACCTACTATAGACTGTAAGATATTTAAGACCTGACATGAATGCAATAAAGTATTCTTATTCTTGATATTCGGGAGGCTTGGTAAAGTCGATGATTCACGTTGCATTTTTTTGTCCCAATTTTTTTTGTATCATATATCTTTTCTGTGGACTGTGGTGAGCGCCAAAAGCCAAATTTTTGGTTAAGCCGGAATTTTGTAACTTCGGAACTAACTCATAACTTGTTACACTAATTCGTAAAACTCATGCTTGTAATTGCACCTTTGGTAAATAAAGTCATTTGATTTGATTTGGAATAATCATGGTTTCGTACAAATTAATTTTTAAATTTTTTCTGTGTTCCCATTATTATGATCATAGGTATATGAATAGGGAACTTGCATCTTTTTATTTTATTACGAAAATCAAAAGTATAATCTAGCATTAAAACAACTGTTGATAGGTAGCACTAAAACTTTCTCATGATATATTTTTCTGATATTATATGCATTTGAAAGCGATATCCCCCGAAAATGCTCTATATTAAACTGGCTTAATGCTATGACCTTACAACATATATTAATCTCGGCGCGTTTACTATGGAGTAAGTAATTAATTTTCAATTATCTCCACAACATTTGCGTTTAAGTCTATACTTGTCGTACAAAATATCATTTCTAATTCAATACTCTGTGTAACTGTTATGTTATTTTATCGAAATAATAATATTTTTTTTTCGTCATTTTAACGTGAGATAAAACTAATAAGTACAATCGGTTTTTTTTTCTTTTATTTTTTCTGGATGACTTCTACGTATATCCGCATCAATTGTTCCATTTCCAAGGAGGTAAAGTCAAGAGCCAGACTACGTTTTCAGTTTTTGCGTAGACAAAACGCGTTCCCTATTAAACCCCTCTTCACGAGGACCCCGGCATTAACGCAACCGAATTACACACGGAGTTCTATTCACGCATCGCTGAAATTGAATTGTTTGGTAACTTGCATCCCTTTTTAACATATTTGGTAACGCGTGATGCTAGATAGTGACGTGTGACCATTTCAATGAGGGTTTTCAGGGTGTTTCAGATCGAAGATAACTCCATCTCTACTCCGCATTTTTATCTAGGTTGTAATCGCACAAATTGGAGTAGGTTATAAATAGGTAATTTGTCTTTGCGGATTGAGTTATCGTGAAATTTGCACGTAAACGCGGATTTAACAAAAATAAGTGACATATTTCCAGATGCTGCAATCTATATTAAGAAAATGTTTAGCGGAGCGTGACACTGTGTAGTATCACTCTTAGAATTGTTAGCCATACGGCCCAACGTCGTTGATATCAGTCACTGGACTTTTTGCGCTAGAAGTCAAGTGTTAGTGTACAATATCTTACATTCCGTAAATTGTAATTTGACTGAGCTTGAATTATACGGAAGTATTAATGTATTCTATTGCTCACTGACCATAGAATATTTAAATGGTCTTGACTTTGACTCTAATCTCATCAAAATTCAATGTTAATGTAATTTTTACCGATGCAAGAATAAAGTCCCAGCCCAGCATATAGCATACCTTTCGCGTCAACGTCGTTTAATGGACACTTAACGAAGGTAAAACTGGGTCATGTCGAAATTACCCATAATTTGGATGATTTTGATATACTGTGCCTCGTTAAATGTTTCGTTGAAGTAAAATTTACTTCAACGAAACACTAAAACTACTCATCTGACTACTAAAAGTGGAGCCTAGAAAAGAGCGGCAAATTTAAAAAAAAAACAGCGTGTTGCAACACTGTGTATAACGCGATAAAAAAATAATGATACTTGAACAAGTATCAGCAAGCAGAAGGAAGTAAAGTTATATGAAGTAAAACTCAACTTCATTCTACTTTATATTTAAGAAGAATAATCAAAACCACTTTCCAAAATTTTAATTCTGACGAGACATAACCTTAATTCTCTTAAAAAGCAAAAACAGTCCAATTTATTATCGAACAGTTAATTTCTTAGTTACCATTTCAAGTATCAAGATTTTGACATCATACTAATTTAAGGCGTTTGACACATTTGACAACGATATTACTGTCATGTGGCCACATAAAAAGTTTAATTTAAAACTCCGGCTCAAATTTCATTAGCCAGACTCTAGCTATGTTTATGTCTTTATAACTTAGGGCCAATTAAATTCGAAATGATGAGCCCACGTTTTGCTTTAACAGGCTCTGGGGGCCGAATTTTGACTTTCAAGCGCTCGAAAATTAAATAAAAGTAAATACTAATGTAATGTCATAATTGCACGCACTTATTTCCACCGATAGAATTGAATACTAGGGGTCAATACCATTCGCTTTCCAATGTTCTATCGCTATTTCAAAAGAGCGTTTCGTCATTTTTGTCAGTTTTCGAGTGAAAGATTCGAACGCTCGAAAGTCAAAAATCGGTACCCAGTACTCGCCAGGGCTTCTGAGGATGTGTTGTGTTGAGAGTGAAGGACCCGCGTTCGTGTCCAACTATCAACACAACGAATCCCCAAATCAATAAAGGATCAGCAACGCGCTTGTGATTCTTCTGGAATCGCAGGCGTCCACAGACTTCGGTGTCTGCTTAAAGAACATATAGAACATTTGCAGCCTCCATATAGGCCTACTGTTTAACTCAGTCGGTTCTTGCGATACAGTCAAGTTCATTGTAATAGTACATTACTTACCTAGGGAGGTAAAACGATGTCTCAGATCGCAGGTATTTAAAAAAAATAAAAAAAAATAAAAATAAAAATTGTTTATTAAAAGAAAACCTTTTTACAATACAGTTTATCCTGCGGCCCCACACTAGGCTATGCCTGACACGTGGTGGCCAGATTCGGTTTCAACATTAGTCATGTTAGCTACAAAAGTTACTTAAAATTATTATGAACAAATAAACAATAATTTTTATATGCGCGCGTTTGTGTGTGTGTATGTGTGTGTGTGTGTGTGTGTGTGTGTGTGTGTTTGTGTGTGTGTGTCTGTGTGTGTGTGTGTGTGTGTGTGTGTGTGTGTGTGTGTGTGTGTGTGTGGTGTGTGTGTGTGTGTGTGTGTGTGTGTGTGTGTGTGTGTGTGTGTGTGTGTGTGTGTGTGTGTGTGTGTGTGTCTTTAACTGAGTGTAATTGAGTGACATGTATGCAAGGCTACAGGGTTGAGTATTATCAAAACAACCACTTATCTTACGACCTCTAACAGTTTTTCCGTCTCAAAATAGCTAAGACCCTTTAGCCATCTTACAATTTTGGATTTTGCTTCGCGTGGAGTACTATCCGATATCATGCAGGCCTTTACCACTTTATTATAAATAAAAGGGTGCAAGAAATTTGGAAGACGTCTGGCATGTGTGGTTTTTACGCATGGAACCGGTATTTTAAAAACTCGTCTACGGAATAGGGTGGTATAATCTTCAGACTGTGCCGTATCTTTATGCACGTGAGTAGCAACTCGTAGGATCATTAGTTGCCTCACGCTTAGGACGTCCGAGGCCTTATAGAGAGCAATCGTTGGGAATAGCCGGGGTTTCCTGAGCATAACCTTAAGGACAAACCGTTGGGCTCTCTCGAGAGGCAGGAGCGCAGAGCTGGAGGCGCCGCCCCACACCCCAATGCAGTATGAGAGTATCGACTCGCACATCGAGGTATAAACAAGCTTTAAAATGTCCATTGCAGCAGAATTTCTCAGTAGCTTCATTAAAAACACAATCTTTCTGACTCTAGCAGACATAACCTCGATGTGTTTTTTAAAATTGAGATTTTCATCTAAAGTGATACCTAGGTACTTTACAGTGGTGCAGTTATTAACCACCTTGCACTCTCCGTTCACTGAGTTAGATGAAATGGGCGCAGTGCGATCACAAAGCCTGATGTCTGGGCGTGAGCTGGGAGCAGATGCAGTAGTTTTGTGAAAACATAAGTATTTTGTTTTTAAGATGTTTAGGGAAAGTAAGTTGTTAGCCAGCTATTCCGCGATCACCGATAAGCCACTCTCTGCTACAGCGAAGCATCGCTCCCAGGAAGAGTCATGGAATACCAAAGCGGTGTCGTCTGCATAGCAGATAATCTCTGCCTGTTTGATAGGGAGAGACATCATGTCATTGAGGTAAATTAAGAACAGGGTTGGGCCGAGGATGCTTCCCTGAGGTACACCAAGGGATATCGGTACTGTATCACTGACTAAGGCGCCCAATCTTACGCACTGTTTCCGGTTTGTAAGATAGCTTTTGAACCAGTTCCATGGAATGCCTCGAATACCCAGTAGTTCGAGCTTTCTTAGCAATATAGGTATGGAAACAGTGTCGAACGCCTTAGCCAGGTCCAAGAAGATTCCCACGCAGGCTTCTCCTCGGTCAAGGTAGGAAGACACAAGTTTAACTAACAGGGTGGCAGCTTGTTCAGTAGACCGACTCCTCCGAAAACCAAACTGTTTTGGTGAAAGAAGGTTTCCTGCTTCGAGAAAATGGACTAATTGGTTGTTTATAATCAATATATATTGTATATTTTGATATCAATATGCGATCTGAGGCTTTCTTTACTACCGCCCGTCGCGAGTACAAAATTTTACGTCTCTCCCTGGCCAGGAAGAGGGATTATAGCGTGCGGTAATTGCTTTTTTATGGTCAGGTGTGAAGTAAATATTTATGTGTACGTTCCCAATGTTTCAAATAATAAGAATGTTATATGTTAACACACTTAGTATATAAATTTAATAACAATCGATGACATGTAATATTTATAATATTATAAATAAATGACTTATGACTTATCTGAACAACCTTATAGCTTTAAAAATTGTGTTCACATTTTTCTGATTACTTTGTGCATAAATATATTTTATAACTTGACTGCACCTGTGCTAATCGAGAGGGTATGTGTGTGTGACAATAGAGCTTCACATTGTATCCGTTTTGGTGGTGCTTTCTTCCCTGTCACACCGCGCAACTGCCGCCGCCGACTCAGTTAAACGGTGTTTTCAAATGCACCACACCCGTAAAACGTGTCGAACCACCTTAATGTTCTAACGAACATACTGTTGTTTTCTGGGAAAAGAGACGCAAGGTGCAAGATGTCCTAAGGGCCTATGACGGTGCTGTATCTGTCAGACCGTGACAAATATTTTATCCACTAACAATATTTTTTTTCAAAGTTAGCATCTTTAGGTTTTTTTTATGGGAATATTTCGTAATTGTGTACGTACACGATTGTATGAAATGTTGCCTGAGGCGTTACACCTTAATAAAAAAGACAACTTCGTAAACCGTTGACGACTATAAAGTTGGGACCGTTGTCTCCTATTTCACATTTTACCTAAGCCAAGTTCACGTGAGCACCGAAACGACCCGTATTCCTCAAGTACGAAGAACAATGTAGACGTTGTAAAAGTTTACGTTTATATCATGTTTATGTTTCTTGTTACCCAGAGAGATTGTCCGGAATACTGAAGGGTAAAGTTGTATCCAGCAGGTTGATCACGTAACGAATCGTACGCGCGTCAGGTAGATCTAAATGTCATTTTTTTATGGAAAAATGTAAAAAAAAATACTATGATCTCGAGGTGCCAAGATACATTTACTTGGAGGTCATAACTTTAGATCAAAATTTCTCCAAACGTATTTTTTTTTAATGAATGAGACACAAGGGGTTACTGCAAATGCTCTAAGGAAGCGTCCTTTTGAATATTTGCTCCTGTTACAGGGCCCATCCAAATTCTAAGAAACTCTTTCACTGTTGTCTTTTGGCTTACCGAGACATAAACACTAAAAAATTATTAACCCAATTATTCATGTGTATGGAAAAGGTGACTTAGTGCGGAGGGCGCTGTTGTTAGTGTCAATGAAAAATAATTTGTTGATAAAGTGTGGTGGATTAGGGCACTAAGTATATAATTTTTAGGGTCCCGTAGCCAAATGGCAAAAAACGGAACCCTTATAGATTCGTCATGTCCGTCTGTCTGTCCGTCCGTATGTCACAGCCACTTTTTTCCGAAACAATAAGAGCTATACTGTTGAAACTTGGTAAGTAGATGTATTTTGTGAACCGCATTAAGATTTTCACACAAAAAACGAAAAAAAACATTAAGTTTTAGGGGTCCCCATACTCAGAACTGAAACTAAATAAAACTTTTTTTCATCAAACCCATACGTGTGGGGTATCTATGGATAGGTCTTTAAAAATGATATTGAGGTTTCTAATATCTTTTTTTTCTTAACTGAATAGTTTGCGCGAGAGGCACTTCCAAAGTGGTAAAATGTGTCCCCCCCCCCTGTAACTTCTAAAATAAGAGAATGATAAAACTAAAAAAAATATATGATGTACATTACCATGTAAACTTCCAGCGAAAATTGGTTTGAACGAGATCTAGAAAGTAGTTTTTTTTTAATACGTCATAAATCGTAAACCGCAATTTATTTCACGGAACCCTTCATGTGCGAGTCCGACTCGCACTTGGCCGCTTTTTCTTTATTTGCAGAGCCAGGAACACATAATTTTCTATGCGGACAATACTATTATGCTGATAAATTCATTTCTTAAGATTATCATTTAAGTCACCGTGTTGAATCATTTGCGTCACTATCAAAATATCACTATTTTTTATTTTATTATTATTTATTTATTAACAACAAAAAGTTACATAAATACGTTGATAAATCGCTCCACAAAACTAAATTTTTCAGTTTGACTGTGGAGTCAAAAAATACAGTCTCATTTCTCTTCAGTTCAGCATTATCATACTCGTACATTGAAGTATCTTAAATATTGAGGTATCTATCTCATAAATACTCAGTAGAAACGTAAAAGGAGATTTCTACATAATGATTTCTATAACTATGTGTATGTTGATATAATACTTCGTTTTTTGAAAGAAAGAAAGAGAGAAACATTTTTATATTATATATGTCACCGTTAGATCGTGAACACCGTCAGTTTATAATCTAACTCGCAATATTATAAACTGACGAAAAATGGGGAACTTGCATGGGACTTCAATTTTGAATAAATTGCACTCTATCGATGCGGATATACGTAGAGATATCATACAAAAGAAAAAAAATAAAAAAATAAAACGATTTTATTAGTTTTACCTAACGTTAAAATGACGAATTTTTTTTTTCGATAAAATAACGTAATAGTTACATAGAATATTAAATTAGAAATGATATTTTGTATGACAAGTATGGACTTAAACGTAAATTTTGTGGAGATAATCGCAAATTAATGACTTACTCCATAGTAAAGGCTATGGTGTGACGTCATAGCATAAGCCCGTTTAATATAGAGCGTTTTCGGGGGGTGCCGGCGCGTGCAGATTTCAAATGCATATAACATCAGAAAAATAAATCATAACAAAGTTTTAATGCGACAGTTGTTTTAATGCTGGATTATACTTTTGATTTTCGTAATAAAATATTAAGATGCAAGTTCCTTATTGTGAACTGTCAAAACCGTTCACAATTTAACGCATTATTTTTCGTTAGTTTATAAACTATCAATGTCAAATCGTCAAATTGTGAACTAAGATCAAAACGGCTTGCTACGGGACGTACACAAAGACTAGGTAGGTTAGGTTAGTTAGGTAAGCGCCCAGAAATAGGAGCCCCGCACAGCGGGGCTCCGTCGACACTGCTGGATGCCGATATAAGTGGAATAAAATATCTGAATTACAAAAAAAAAAAACAATCATGTTCTGACGTAAGTGGAAACTGATGCAAGTGGAATAATTCGCTCAACCTAACAGCGCACACATTGCGTTCCGAATCAGGCAAATTTGATTCAGTTCACAATTTGACGATATGACATTGTTAGTTTATAAACTAACGAAAATGAATGCGTAAAATTATGTATTATTTTGGCAGTTCACAATATTCCGTCAGTTTACAATATAACAGGTAAGATTATAAACTGACGGTTTTTACAATCTAACGCTGACATATACATGTCATATATATTATGTTCGATTATAAGCAAATTATTATTAATAATAAATACCCTTTACGTCATACCTGGCCATAAAGTAAGAATTACCGCACGCTATGCGTGCGGAAAACCCCACTTCCTGGCCAGATAGAGACGTAAAATGTTGTACTCACCACGGGCGGTAATAAAGAAAGCCTCAGAGCGCATATTTATCGCCCTTGCCTTCGGCTCGGGCGTCAAATACCTGCGATCTGAGACATTATTTGTTTAACCGCCCTAGGTAAGTAATGTACTATTATTGTACTACGATAGGACAGAAAAATCTTACAAAAATTAGAACTACTACTAGATTACTAAAGAACGGTAACAACAGGCGCTCTTTTCGCTTTAAAACGATCTCTTCCAGACAATCTTTGCGTATTTGCTTTGGGAATGAATTAAAAGATAATAGAGAATCCGGCTCGGCTTTATTTTTATTCCATCTACAAAATGTTAAGTACTCAATGTAATTACATAGCAAAATCGAAATAAACTTTGTTCATATCCTTATTAAGATACTTACTCTTACTAAAAAGTATGATTTATATTATAAAATATAATTCTATAATTGTCAATACATTACTTAAGGGTAACCGAGTTTGGGTTTCACCGTAGCGTCTTGGTTGAAGTCATACACATATATTTTTTGAGCCCGTGCGCAGTTGCCACTGTCGATTACCGCCCAATGCGCTGGAAAAAAGGATAAGTTGGACAATATGCTTACTCGCACTTCTAAATAGACGCAACGTGAATCTGAATAGGCATATTTGTCTACCACTTTCCCTAGATAATGTTTCCTAGCAGTTTGTTTTTAGCGAGTACCTAGTAAAAAAATTAAAAGGGAGTAGTACAAATTCAATATTTCGTATCTCGGGAACTTTCATTGAAATAATACATAAATAAGTACTTAATAAATAAATACTACGGTACAATATTACACATGTAAATCGAACTAGCCCCATAGTAAGCTCAATAAGGCTTTTGTTATGGATACTAGACGACGATATATTTAATTGATACTTTTTTATTTATTCCTTAAATATATCGAAAACATGTAAGACTCAGAAACAAATATTCAAGCTCATCACACAAATATTTTCCCTTGCATGGATTCGAACTCAGGACCTTCAACTTCGTAAGCAGCGTCACTACCCACTAGGCTAACCGGTCGTGAACATACACTGGCCTGCAAAAGAAGGTATAACACTCATAAATTTTGTTGTTGTTAATCTATCCAAATATCATAAACCCTCCATGATGCGTTCAAGAACCGCACATTATGACCACTATAAAAATAGACTGTTTTGTTAGAACAAATTTCTTATCTGTGAAAATGTTATTATTGCTAAATAATAACATCGCTTTCGATAATATTATTTCATTCAAATTTCGAACATCTCTGAAATCAAAGAAATTTGATTTGACCTCTATTCTAATATCAGTCGAGATGACGTTTAGTTCGAAATGAAATGTCAATTTGCATACACATTTGACAAATGTCGCACGTAAGTAAGATATCGAACGATATGATAATTGAATCCGACTCTAGTTTGTCTCTGAATTAAGAAAAAAACTATGACAGCTGCCAGAAAACAACGCCGCGATGCCGGTCATAGGTAATATGCGGCTCCTGAATGCATCATAGAGGCATATGATATGTGGATAGATAAAGTAGTGTATGTAACTGTACATAATTAGTCATTAAGACACTCGTGTGATGTTATTATGAAACTCGCCTTCGGCTCGTTTCATAAACCCACACTCGTGTTTAATGCCCTTCATTATGTACAGTCACATAAACTACTATTTTATTTTAAGTCTCTAAGTTTAATAGTTTAGGAGAAAATTGAATTTAAAAACTGTTATACTCGTACCTTCTTTTGCAGGCCAAAGGGTTAAGGGGCAGGTGGTTAAAGGGTTTCAAATTACGCAATTCTTATTATTTCTAATGAATTTACATAAAATCGTTTATTTCTTCTCTGACAGTTCTTCTTTCTGTCAAAATGAGGAATGCGAAGAATAACGAATGTGGTGAATTTCTGATGTGAAGAATGGCGTTGGTGAAAAAATGCTTAGGAATAATCGGTATTGTGTAAACCATGGCATAATTCTGGCCAATATTGGCGGCGATACTCCATGCTATTATTGATACAGATGCAGAAAGAAAATGGAAAGGTACTTACCCTTTCCTTTTTTGCAATTATCAAGGTACAAGTCACACAGAGACCCAAAATCAGCTCTGTTCCCAAATCCATCTGTTCCGCATACTGGGCGAGATGCAGACCTAGAATTAAGAGTAATTATGATGACCTGGTAAAGGTCACGGGAGTCCGCTGGATGTGGAGGGCGCAGGACCGGTCATTGTGGCACCCTTTGGAGGAAGCCTATGTCCAGCAGTGGAAGTCTTTCGGCTGATATGGTAAAGATGATGATTAAAATATGAATTAAAGTAAAAAAAATATTTGCATGGATTCATTAACCTGCGACCTATCGTTAATCAGTTTCGCCAGCGTGGCTGTTTAACGGACTGAGATATTGGTGCATAAAAACGCAAAAGATAATACCGAGAACTGGTACCGATTCTCGTAAAATATGTTCCTCGTTTTTTACTTAGGTTCGAAAATCTTAATGTTTTACTATCATGATTTTCATAATGTGTCCACAAATCCTATCCTATTAGGCCAGCAATATTTGTAATTACGGTGTCAAGAACGGCTCTAACGATTTCGATGAAAGTTGAAATACGGGGGTTCAAATAGGAGAAAAATCTATCAAGCTAGGTCTCATAAATCTAAAAAAAAACAGCTCGATCGCCCAAGTAGGTACTTTGTTATTATTGAAACAAAGGTCTAACAACATGAAATGTATCGACCTTGCGGGAGTCGAACCCGCACCGCTTATAATAATAATAATAAATTCATTTATTTCGACCAACTAGGATCATAATTCATAAAAAAACACAAATTTAAAAATACAAAACAGCAAAAATTGGAAAAATACATAAAATTAAATATGTAAACTACGGCTACAGCTGGACGCACATTATGTAGTCACCTCTACCCCCTACTACCGCCGCAGTTTACTAAGATTTGTTTGTCATCCATTACATGAATCATATATTATGACAATGATTCAAGTAATGACAATTTAATCTCTCAGCCAATGCCCTCAGGATGCTATTGGAGCTAGACCGGACCCTGCGCACCAAGGATGTGTAGCGTTTCCTCATTATATCTTTCGCAGGCGGGAGTGTTTTACCAATGAAGCAGTTAACCGAGCTAATCTTGCCATGGTTACCGGTTATTGACTTTTGTTACAATCTTTTATTTTACTTGGTCTGTTTGTTTGTATGTTAGTTTATTAGTGTGGGACAAATCTTAGAACTGAATTTTGAACCAGTTGACCTCAACCGATTAAGCTGAAATTTTGGGTATAAGTATAGTTTGGATGAAAAATTTATATTATGGTATCATCGAGCAGATCTGATGATGGAGATAGAAGGCGGTTATGGGAATTCAGTACTTAACTGAAGTAACCCAGTTGAGTTTGGGCTCGTTAGAATTGTCTCCATTTGAGTATTTGATGATTTTATACAGAAAAGTACCATTGCCAATAAAAGCATGCACACTACTTACATTATTTTTTTGTCAGAAACTTATATTCGATCTTTAACGGATTTGCGGAACGATGAGGAAATTAGCCACCGAATGGACCCCACAAAATGGCTTCCGAAGTAGAGGCAGACCGAAAAGGCGATGGCGGGATGACCTTGATACATTTTGTACAGATTGGCGAACACTACCTGCACTGGACCGAGACGGGTGGCGGAAAAAAGGGGAGGCCTTTGTCCAGCAATTGGACACAATATAGGCTAATATAAAAACGGATTACGTCCGTAGCACCCTGTAGTGTGAGGACTCATAGTCACGTCTAGTGTTTAGTTCGTGTCAGCGATGTTTGCAAGAACTTACATAATGGTAGTCAAACATTTGACATGGTCGTTGTAACAGCGTTCTCCCTTGCGGTCTCCTTCCTCCCTTCCCATATATTGATCGTTCTCGTATTGGAACTTCATCGTAGTGTATTCACCGCCAGCATCTATGTTTAAAATAGTCTCCAATTCTGCACCAGTCAGATTGACTGGAGGCGACCCTCTCAGAACTAGAAAATAAACACAAAATTGCATAAATAAAAATAAAAAATAAAATAAAATAACATAAAAAATAAAATTAAAAAATAAAATAAAATGCATTTATTTCGGACAACTTAAAAAGGATCCATAGGTTGTTAGTATGTACTAGAAGACTTATATAACTATGTTAGGCCTTAAACTTAAATGTAGGGAGGACCAGTGCCTCAGTAGGCTACCGTCCCATCTGTCGGCCACCACGTTCAGGAGACTGTGGCGGCTGGCGCGCACCCTGCGGAGCGTCGCGGCGCAGCGCTTTCGCAGTGTCGCGTGGAAACTGTCCACTTGAGCGTCCATAAAAGACAATGTAACGCCTAACTTTAGAGTCCTTCGGTCTATTGAGCCTACATATATCTCATTTTTTTTCCTTCCTTGCTTTTTAAGTTGAGCCCCGAAGGGGCCCTTTACTCATCTTTTTCTTGGCCTTATCCCATTTATTTGGGGTCGGCGCAGCATGTCCTTTTCTTCCATACTCTGTCACTTGTCATCTCGTCACTTACTTCCTTCCTCTTCATATCCTCTCTCACACAGTCCATTCACCTTTTCTTTGGCCTACCTCGTCTCTTTCATCCCTCCACGTTCATACCTAACACTCGTTCGGTCACATGACTGTCATCCCTCCGCATAATATGCCCATACCTCCGTAGCCCAGTGGGTAGTGACTCTGCCTACGAAGCTGGAGGTCCCGGGTTCGAATCCCGGTCATGGCATTTATTTGTGTGTTTATCACGAATATTTGTTCCTGAGTTATGGATGTCATATATGTATATAAGTATCTATATGTATTTATCTATTATATATATCATCGCCTAGTACCCACAACACAAGCCTTACTGAGCTTACCGTGGGCGTAGGTTGATTTGTGTAAGATTGTCCCATAATATTTTTTTTTTTTTTTTATACCTCGCAAGGCGATGGGATCTCAATTTGTCGATGATACTACTTTCAGCCTTCCTCTTATATACTCATTTCTTATTCTGTCCATTTTCGTTAAACCACACATCCATCTTAACATTCTCATCTCCGTAACATGCAGTGTATTTTCATCCGTCACCTTTAACGCCCAACATTCAGATCCATACATGACGACAGACCTTACAATGGTCTTATAGATTTTGCCCTTCAACCGAAGAGGCATTCTGCCATCGCATATTGTTCCGGAGACCTGTCGCCATTTCATCCACCCAGCGCTCATTCGGTTTTTCACATCACGGTCGATATCACCATCACACTGTAGAAGCGAACCGAGGTACTTAAAGTCGGAGCAGACTGGGAGCGTAACGCCATCTAGCTGTATGGCCGTCAAACTGGAGGGACCGCCGAAATCACAAAACATGTGCTCAGTTTTGGATCTGCTGATCTTCAGGCCAAGATTCTCCAGTCTTTGTCGCCTATTCTCCAGTCTGCTCTGTACCTCGTATGCGTCTTCGCCGACAAGAACAATATCATCGGCGAAGAGCATACACCAGGGTGCCTCCTCCTGTATGTCCGACGACTTAGCGTCCATAATCAACAAGAAGAGGTATGGGCTTAAAGCTGATCCCTGGTGTAAGCCCACCGTGACACTGAACCTGTCTGTGGTGCCAGCCGCCGACCGGACGCGTGCACAACATCTGGCATACATAGACCGAATGAGCTCCACATACTTCAGAGGCACACTTTTCTCTTTCAAGGCCCACCACAAAACCTCACGCGGTACTCGATCATATGCCTTTTCGAGGTCAACAAACACCATATGCAGGTTTTTCCGTGCGTTCCTGTATTTTTCGCACAATTGGCGAAGTGAGAAAATGGCGTCTGCTTTACGTCGACCCGGCATAAAACCGAATTGGTTTTGCGTTATAACACTCTCATCTCTCAGTCGCCTTTCTATCACTTTCTCCCATACTTTCATGCTATGTGACATGAGCTTTATTCCTCTATAATTATTGCAATCTTGTACATCTCCTTTATTTTTAAAAATGGGCACCAAAAAACTGTCGCACCATTCGTCGGGGATAGTCTCTTCATGCAACATTTTATTGAAGAATAACGTCAGCCACTTACATCCATCCTCACTCAGTATCTTCAAAACTTCTATTGGTATATCATCCGGTCCTACAGCCTTACCATTTTTCATATTTCTCACAGCTTTTCTTACTTCATCCATACCTATTTCTCTTATTTAGACCTATATTTACCCGCTGGTTTTGGAGCACTTTGCTCCAGTGATTTTCTTCTTTCATCAACCGTTCAAAGTAAGCTTTCCAACGTTCTTTAATGACATCACCTTTACACATTTTATATGACATATATCTCTTGTATTCCTTTCTCTCATTCGTGCTAAGCGATACAGCTGTTTTTCGCCTTTTGGACCATCTAGTGAATCGTATAAGATGTCCTGTGCTGTTGCTCTGGCGATTGCAACCGCTCGCTTTGCTTCTTTCTTACGCTCCTTGTACACATTTCTCTTTACTTCTTTCACACTTTCAAACCCACTTTCAACATCTTGCCAGCCTTTAAATGCTTGTTTCTTTTGTTTAAGTTTTTCTTGCGCGTCCTCATCCCACCACCACGTTTCCTTATCTATCATGCATTTCTCTTTCGATTCTCTAAAAACCTTATTCGCTAAACCTCGTATACAATTTGCTATTTCTTTCCAACTTTCATTCACATTTAATCCTTCCAAATTTTCTATGCCTATCATTTTATCAACAACGGGGGCCCTTAGCTAATTACCTATAACTAATACACATATATAACCACCATGATACGACATTATAAGCTGCGCCAATTAATAAGTAGGCGGTCGGTATTCCGGCACCCAAATTTTTCTGCTGATGCCGGATTGCTGGAACTGCCGATTTAGTGCGTACTTATTGTTGGGGGATTCCGCCGAACAAATACTTGACTTTCGGATACCAGCGCCATCTTTAAGTTTATTGTTAGGAATGTTTCCTGGATCCCAAAACTGCCAGGAGACAATATCTAAAGAGTCGGTCTCCCCAGTAATGACGTCATCAATCTCGCTGCGGCCGCGTTGCGGAAAGTGTAAATTACATCCAAACCATGCAACGTACCTATATACTTATGTGGGGTACCAAATGAACACTGAATAAATTGTCTTTAGTTCAATCATCTATACATATAATAAAGCTGAAGAGGGTCGAAAGTCTGTATAAGTACATGGAACATATTCGAAAAAAAATTGGCTAGGGATACTTAAAATCGATAACAGAACACGTTCCAACAGTTTTTAGAATTTTTGCCTGTTTGTCTGTTTATCTGTTTTTCTGTTTATCTGTTTGTCTGTTTATGTGACCAAGCATCACGTGAAAACGGCTAGACCGATTTATATTAAATTTGGTATAGAGATAGTTTGAGTCTTGAGAAAGGACATAGGGTAGTTTTTATCCCGTAAATATACCCCTAAGGGGATGAAATGGGGGGTGGAAGTTTGTAAAGAGCTACTTAAATCGCTGCACCGATTTGGATGAAATTAGGTATATAAATAGTTTGAGTCCCGGGAAAGGTCAAAGAATAGGTTTTATTCCGGAAATCTTCCTCTTAGGGGGTAAAACGGGGGGGGGTGAAAATTTGGATGTAACTCATTTTCATAAAATTTGGTTTAGAGGTAGTTTAAGCTCTGGGAAAGGACATTGGATAGTTTTTATCCCGGAAATCTACCCCTAAGGGGGTGTAATGGGGGGTGAAATTTTGGATGGACTCCATTTAGATCAAATTTGGTATAGAGATAGTTTGAGTACCGGAGAATGACAACGGATACTTTGAATCCTGAAAATCATGCCCTAAGGGGATGAAATAGAGGTGAAAATGTGGATAAATCCCATTTAGTTAAAATTTGGTAAAGAGATAGAAGGAGTCCTAGGGAAGGACAATGCATAGTTATTATCCTGAAAAATTATCTCCTGAGGGGGTAAAATGAGGGGTGAAAATTTAGATAGAACCCATTTCGATGAAATTTGGTATGGAGATAGTAAGTCCTGGGGAAGGGCCTAAATCCCACAAACAATTAAACGAGAACGTATGTAAATAATGTTATTACTCAGTAGACGATTTTTTAATGATAGGTCTTTATAAATTTTATGAATGACATATAAAAATATTGTAGAAATAATGTAAAAATAATATGAAATTAAAGTCTAACTAATTGTAATTAAAATGTTATTAATGTTGTTATCGTATGCATGTTAGTATTAAGTTTTGTATGTCCTTACAGGGCGTCATGGTCTGACCTGAATACTGAATGAAACACCTTAATTGCAATGTACATGGCTTTACAAATGAATAAAGAATAAATTAATTTTCTGTCCAGAAATCATCTCCTAAGGGGGTGAAATGGGGATGAAAATTTGGATGGAACCCATTTACGGTATAGTGAGTTGGAGTCTTGAGGAAGCACATAGGATAGTTTTATCCCGAAAATCACCGAAAATCAATGTAATTGGGGGTGAAAATTTGTTTGCGCCCCATTTTGAGTAAATTTGGTTGAAAGATAGTTTGAGTCCTGGGAAAGGACATAATAATGATCGTTTAAAATTCCAGAAATCATAACCTGATGAGGTGAAATTGGGGGTGAATTTTTAGTTGTAACCCATTTAGATGAAATTTGGTAAAGAGATAGAAGCAGTCCCAGGGAAGAACAATGCATAGTTTTTATCCCGAAAAATCATCTCCTGAGGTGGTGAAATGAGGGTTGAAGATTTGGATAGAACCCATTTAAATGAAATTTAATATAGAGAGACGTAGAGTTCTAGGAAAGGTCCTAATTTTTATTCCGGAACAAATGAAAGGAGGAAATCATCCCCTAAGGAGGTGAAATGGTGGATGGAAATTTAGATGGAACCCATTTACGGTATAGCAATAGTTGAAGTTCTTGGGAAGGACATAGGACATTTTTATTCCGAAAATCATTCCCTAAGGGGGTGTAATTGGGGGTGGAAATTTTATTGTGACCCATTTTGATAAAAATTGGTCGAAAGATAGTTTGAGTCCTGGAAAAGGACATATGATAGTTTTTATTCCGGAAATCATCCCCCAACAAGGTGGACTGATGGCCTGGTAAAGGTCGCGGGAGTCCGCTGGATGCGGGTGGCGCAGGATTGGTCACTGGAAACTCTTTGGGGGAGGCCTATGTCCAGCAGTGGACGTCTTTCGGCTGATATGATGATGATGATAATAATGATAAAGGTAGTTTGAGTCTCGGGGAAGGACATATGATAGTTTTTATATCGGAAATCTACCCCTAAAAGGAAAATGGAGGGTGAAAGTTTGTATCGAGCTACGATATAAACGAGTTCTACGCGGACGAAGTCGGGGGCAAAAGCTAGTACATTATATTTCAACATACATATATGCTAGTTTAAGTACTATTAGAAAACGTATTTGTGTTATACATTACTTTCGTGTATCTTTTCTAGTTTTGCCGCAAAGTCTGAAAGTCCTTAGATTTTTTTTTATACCTTTAATAATAGTACTTAAACTAGCGTATATTTTGAAATATAATCTATGAATATGAATGAACTATAGATAATTTATTCAGCATTCATTTGGTTCCCCACATGTGTATGTACGTTGCATGGTTTGGGTGTAATTTACACTTTTCCAAACGCGGCCGCGGCGTTTTTGATGACGTCATTACAGGGCAGACCGACTGCTTAAAGATTGTCTTCCGGCAGTTTTAGAATCCAGGGGACATACCTAATAACATGCTCAAATATGGCGCTGGTATCCGAAAGTTAAGTTTTTTCCCCTAACAACATGCACTTATTATTGGATTTGTATAGAATACATAAGGAAATGAATAATTGTATCATAGATTGTCACACACTGTAAAACACTTCAAACTACGTCAATAAAGTATTTTAACCAAACATGTGTATATAATATAAAATCAACATGCCGAGAGTTTGACGTTAATTTTATACATAAACATGTTTGGTTAAACATGTTCGGCGCTGTAAGCCGGCAGTCAGTAGTGGTAACTGTCGGATTATAGCGCCTACGTATATTCTAAATTAGCAATAAATATGTGAAATATTACTTTTCTAATAAATACTTACGTGGCTCTGCATCAAATAACTGAAAAGCAAATCCATTGTGTACCACACAGAATATTACAGCAAGATAAAGTTCCTTTACCAAGTACATGGCAGTAGTTGTTTTGAAACTGAGACGATCGTAAACACCATATATACTAACAAAACTTGATTAAAAATCTAATTTCTTAGGACTGATCACATTTGGGTCATTAATTAGGTAGTATTGTTGATGAGTACTAACCAGTCATTAGCAATCATGACTGCAATCAACTATTAATTAAAAAATAGTTAAGTCTTGATTGTTCTTCTCTGCTTTGTATCAAATATACTTACATAGATAGATTTTATGTTTACTTATCGAAAATTTTACAAGAATAAAAATTTTTTTTCTAAGAAAAATGTAATTTTTGGTAATACCACGTTTTATAACTGACTCATTTTTTTTGCACAGTCATTTGTTTTAGCTCAACGGGTAGACGATAATTGCCTTAAAATTCAGTTGCAAGATTAGATCCGAACCAACATACTTACATTGTACATAAGTACATGTTTATATTGCAAGTTGGCTACATATGTCACATGCGAGCACACGACCGTCAACAGCATACATGAACGCAGTCGCTGTGGCCGAAATCGACCGGGACTACGTCATCATAACCATAATCATATTTATTCATAATAATTCAACAATCATAATTGTAAAAATAATCATAAAATTTCATAAAAAGCTTATTTTTTTTATTTATTTATCGTATGGCGGTTACACACTGGTACATATATGTATTCGTATTGATGTCGCTGATAGAGTTCCAGTGTGCGCTGCGAGGTTCAGAAGGAACAGTGCAGCTGCCGAGTTTGTTGTTCTTTTAGCACCACCCGGAGGTCACGTGTAGGGTTTCTAGGGTTATTCCTACGGACGTAAAACAACAACGACCTCCATTTTTATTGATAAAATTGCTTATTAATAAAATAAAATTAAAGCATCATCATCATCATCATACAAATAAAGATTGGAGACCCAGGAGATTCATATTCTTTCTTGACTCATGTAGTACGGGAGCCCAAGAGGGGTTTTTGAGATTTACACGAGCGTGTCAGATAAAAACACATTCCTACTACATAGTTCGTCCTTTTCCGTAGTCCACCCCCACTATTCAAACCGACAGATTAACATACCTACCTTCATTATCAGACACACGTGGAGCGTATCAGGTACATTATCTAAATCTGACGCGCTCGAGTGACTTCTTTTTTACAAGCTTTCTATTAACTTGCAATGTATGTAATGTACGTAACTATGTTACTATGTTCGTTCGGGTGGAATCTTGGAACTCAATTATGAAGCACATAATATATTCAACCGAATGAGCTGAAATTTTGGGTAAAGGTATAGTTTGGATGATAATTCAATATTATGTTACTATCGAGCTGATTTGATGACGGAGACAGATGGTGGCCATGGGAATCCAGTCGGTACTTAACCGACGTAACCTCGTTGAATTTGGGCTCGTTATAATCGTTTCAATGAGTAATTGATGACGGTATACAGAAAAGTACAATCGGCAATAAAAGCTTGTACCAAAATGAAATTTTTGGCAGAAATTTTATTGTTGTTGTGACGTATGACTTACTTAATGCATTTCAAATATAGAAGTTCTACTATTCACCTGCGATATCGCTCCTAGCTTTCAGTGTATATGGTCACCAATATCGCCATTCCTAGAACTAAGTAATAGGTACCAAAACAAATCCGAATTCGCTCCACACCTCTAAAACAGAGCCTTTGAGAGCAAACGCGAGCAAAAGGAACTCACGTAGGTCCCATTCGGTATCCATTCGATTAAAGAACCATTCCCTACTAACCAAACAGCTTAAACGCCTTAGTAAAAGTTTTTAGTACATATTGCTTTGGGTTAAGGTCTAAAATAGCATGATTGTGAATCGCCGTTACTTTATTAGGAGGTTGATAGTGTAAAATGCCAGAGCGTCTTCGTGTGAACGGACTACGGATCTTATGACGGTTTTCAGGGCCATATTTCACCAACTTAACAATTGTCATCCGACAATGACAATCGCCGTGATGTTTCTCGATCGATAAAGTAACGATTGTGAACAGGGACTATATTTACTTGTAGACGCAGCAATGCGCGGGCTCATAGTCATTCTCAGGCGACAATCTTATTGTCAAATTGATGAAATAAGGGCCTCGCAACGACATTTTGTTTCGAAAATTACTGAGTAAAATTTTAAATCAAATAAAGAAAAATTCATTGATTGGAGTAGGATTCAAAACTGTCCGAGGTATAATAGATCCCACTAAAACATTACGTCATGTAAAGTGATTGCCAAGACTCCCTCATATAGCTTTCAGCGTTAAAAAAATAGCTAGTAGCGCCAAGCTTCCTACTCCACACTGCTTAACTCTACCAGCCACGCTATACAAGTTCTACATCTTGGCTAAAAGTACAGCTTGGTTGGGCACATCCCGGTCGCCGCATAGACTCTCCCGCGTGCATATGGTATGAATTTATGATGATATCAATAAACGACGCCGGCGAAGCGCCAGAACCGAACACTTTTTTACTACCTAAAACATATTATATAAGAATAAAATAATATTTTATGGAGGATATGTTTAGTATTAAGAGTTCTATTAGATTTCAAACATTGAAATTAACAATTATAATACAGACTAACAAAGCAATCTCAATCACATTGGAGTGCATGCAACATTGCCTAGAGATGTTTCACATAGCGAACTGCCAAAGGATACTTGGAACATCTGTCCGTAACATCGTCAAAAGCGAATTCAAGCATACCTTGGCTGTAAAATAAAATAAGTCGGACCTGGGATTACGCATAATTGTACCTAATTGCTGGGTTAAATTAAATAAAAAAAACCGGCCAAGTGCGAGTTGGACTCGCGCACGAAGGGTTCCGTACCATTATCTATAAAAACTGCAAAAAATCACGTTTGTTGTATGGGAGCCCCCCCTGAAAAAAAAAAAAAATGTTTTTAGTATTACTTGTTATAGCGGCAACAGAAATACATACTCTGTGAACGCTATCACGGTTCTTGAGATAGCCTGGTGACAGACAGACGGACAGCGAAGTCTTAGTATTAGGGTCCCGTTTTACTCTTTGAGTACGGAACCCTAAAAACGTAAATATTTTATCAAGTTCTCGAGTTTCCCTGCCTCTCACTCTACATATACTGTGACATCATGCACGCAATAAAAATACTTGAATACAGACCGGATTCGAGGGGGGCTTTTAACGTGTGTATAACCCGTGAGAGTTAACTTGAGGCCTCGTTCGTATGACGTTAGTACGCGCTCGAGTCTCAAGTTAACTCTTGCGGGATATATTTATCATTTGGGTAATCACCCAAAAAATTAGAGTCAGGAACCATTTATCAAACAACCCGAAATGCAACGAAAATCCACAACTTCGTCAAAACTCTGGCATGGAGATGAGGGCGGTTAATACGCTCTGAGAATTACCCCAATGATAATTATATAACGTATGCTCTTAGAATCATCAGTACATTTTATTTATTCGTCAGTTTTCTCGTCCGTGTGTCCGATATTTTGGTACGGGTTAGTTGAGATCTGATTCGATGGCACTTGCTCCGATTTCCGCTGCTAACCGACACCGGGAATTGCGCTTACATTTACTGATGAAATGGCCCCACTCAAATCGAAATTCAGTGTTCAGTCCCTTAATCGTGATGTTTTAGATTAGCAAAACGTTTTCGAAACGGCAATGAAAAGTGTTTTCTCATTATAAGATATTAAGAAACAGGATTTTTTAAATTGCCATTGATCTGAGCAAACAAGTTACTCAACATCTGTACACCAGTCTCGAACGATTGTTTGCCACCGTTCTAGTATAGAAAGTATCGCTACATCATGAACCTAAACGTGTTTGACGATATTCACGATATTCTTTTCAGGTGTACGTTCTTTATTTGTTACTGCTTCTGGCTGCTACTCCGTCCGCGCGGAACACGTTCATCTCGTAGCTCCATACAAATTTTCACCCCCCCCATTTCCCCCCCTTAAGGGATGATTCTGAGTTCAAAATTATCCTATGTAATTCCTCGGGACTCAAACTATCTCTATACCACATTTCATCTAAATCGGTATAGCCGTTTTCACGTGATGCGCTGTCAAAATTTGTTGGAAGTTGTTCTGTTATCGATTCTAAGTATCCCCAGCCAACTTTTTTTCCAATATCTTCCATGTACATACTTTCGACCCTCTTTTCTTAGATAGATTGTAAGTTAAGATGGATTTTCAACACAACCAAATGCCCTTATAATTTTTCCCGTCTGGAAAAGCAATTAAAGTTGCGTTGCACCAAGTAGCTTTGTTTAAAGTTTTCCAATATAAGTTCCGTGTGCTATCGAGAGTGTTATTTGTCAAACTAGTTGCGTGTGGGCTCGTTGGTGGGAGTGATAGCGGCGCAATTGTGTTCTAGAATTTTTCTTCACAAATTAAGTTGTAGTTTTAAAAGCATTTATTATACATTTTTATTTAACTTGCCGTGTTAGTTAGTAGGTATGTTAGCTTGGGTCAAATCTTGGAACTAAATTGGAACTTGTAACGATTCAACCTCTTAAATGGCTTGCTTTTTATGTTTTCGTATTCTGAACTTAAATTAACCCCTAGCTGAAAGCTGAAGCTCCTGAGAAGCTTCTAGTCGTCTGAAAATGGAATCCTACCTGAAGGAAAAGCTATTGAATAAAATTAAACAGATAGTAAGCGAGAAAATAAATCATTTATTTACCATAGAAATATCAAATTAATTTTGTTTGTTTTGAAGCTAAAGAACCTTTGATTAATTAATCTAGTAAAATCAAGACTCGATTGTACTAGATATCCACTTTGTTCCTATAAATACTAACTCGTACCAAAGCGAATAGAAAAACCGAGTTAGTTCCGGCCGATCCTATTAGAAAGGTTGAGTTTTATTCTAGTCTAGGTAAATCTATCCTACAGCTACAGGATCTCTCGTTATTTATGTTAAAGTATTCGAGCTTGAGTACCTTAACAGACCAAATCATCTCCTAGGATATTGCCGGACGGAAAGAGATTCGGTCAAATAAAAAACCGTCCGACTCCAGACCTACAATGCCGTAATCTAACCTAGAATTTATTATCTCTGGAACCTAACCTCGAAGACCTATTTAGACCTAAGCTATACGTGATTCGCGCTGGTGAAGTGGCTTGGCGTGTGATTTCGTCTAGTGGGTGAGTCCCCGCGTTGCGTGAATAGACCCAGGCCCTTTTCGAGAAGTATGAAGTTTGTATTTCTATAAAGGGAAAAAGTTACACGTTAATTGAAGTTGTACATTAACCCCATTTTAGTAGAACCTATAACTTAAGTAAGACAGCAATTATACCAGGTTCCTTAGAATTAATTTACAATTCTGTAGTTTCATTAAGTGATGCACAACTATGGAGGCTAAAGTGGGCATAAATTCCTGGTTATACTAAGTTGTGGGAAGTGATAAATTACGCTATGTGGTAGGTGACGCCCTTTAAACAGACTCGCAATACAATAGTGGTCAACTTGTGTTGGCCATGATGGGATCTCTATTGATGATGATGCGATGATATAATAATGAAAATAATCGTAAGTCCATATATTGATGATGATGCGATGATATAATAACGAAAATAATCGTAAGTCCAGATATTGATGATGATGCGATGATAGTCTATTGAAATAGAATATTAGTACATGTTTTACTTACAGGTACATGAATGGCGTAATGTCTAGTGTAATATCGATTCTCCCTAACGATGAATCTTAGAGTTGTTAGCGAACTGTAGCGCTCGCCTCTCGCTCGCTCGCGGCTGCTCGTACTCACTAGTAATCCCACCTCATCTGTTGATTCCGTCTACCCTATCGTTATTTCTATCAAATCTAATACCAATTAGTACTGACTTTTCCTAAGCAATTTATCCCCAAAATATCTCAATGGATGTAACACAGTGTCTTAGCAACCAATCTCACCCAATCAACTCAAAGGCACTTTATAGTCGGAACAATGTTAAATATACGACAATGCACAATTGAACTGACGAATGATGATTAATTACCAACCCACCGTGAGACCTTTGTTGAGATCCCAATAAAACGGCCCCACCTAAGAAGAGACCTACTTAAATATTACTGATATTAAGAGTGAAAGTGTTGGATTCCCTCGCA
Source organism: Epinotia brunnichana (assembly GCA_963854355.1). Lineage (NCBI taxonomy): Eukaryota > Metazoa > Arthropoda > Insecta > Lepidoptera > Tortricidae > Epinotia > Epinotia brunnichana. The sequence continues at coordinate 12,746,661 of OY977957.1, forward strand.
AAATCAATATAACAAAGGCCTCTAGATAAGAGGCCTTTGACTAAACCAAATCGATAGCTCAGCTACTGAGAACTCCCAATTTGCAAGATTGGGAACTCTAAATACCTTTGCCTAATCGATGACACATCCATGACGGTGCTTAAGGTGCGGTCACATCTCACTTGACTAAGGAACCTCTTACGAGCGAATCCTCATTGGCCAAGGTCGTCAATGTGCCCTGAGAACAAGAGTCCTGACACCAAGCGACGCGATCACCGGCGTACATGAACTAAATTACCTTGCTACATTCATTCGGCTAAGGAATCCCACACGGTATACCTATAGGTATATTTGATTCCTTCATAGATTAACGCAACCGCACCCCTTATTAAGAGGTTTGTTAAGACTAAGACGGAAGCTTGACCGGGGAAGATCCCCAATTTGCAAGATTGAGGACCCTCAGCCACTCGCTCCGCCTACACATCCATGAAGAGCGCATAAAGTGCAGTCATACTTCTCTCGACACAGTCGAGGTCTTAAGTATGTCCAAGGGACGATAGTCCATCAACACCGGTGCGAGCACACCTCTTCTTGACGTAATCAAGGTCCTCAATGTGCTCTGGGTGACAAGAGTCAGCGACACCGAGCACTCAATCATAGGTGTACATTATTAAATTACTCAGCTACGTTCACCTATTAAGGAATCCCTCAACCATATCTATAATTAACCACCGGGTCTAATATGTACTTGTAGTAACATTAGTCGCTTATCCGCACCTTAACAATTTATCCTCATAGTGTAACGCGTACCACGGACCGAGTCAATTGCTATAGCTAGGTTGTCGTATAATAATTGACCACTTTATCTCGTGGGGCGCACGGAACCCAATCATATCGCAGTGACAAAACAACTAGTAATATATATGTAGAACAAAACAACATTCCTGTAATATCGTCAGTTATTTAACCAATGACCTAGATCCGTTCAAAACCTATACATAAACCGCTCGTACTTTATCTAGCATATTCCCCAAACTATATACAGTAGAACTAGATTTCGATACACAAATACAAGTATGATAACGTTGAAATGGTTAGATAATAGCCCAAAAACAAATTAATAAGTTTCAGAATCATTAAATACAGTGATTATAAAGGTCACTCACCAGATTTTAATCTCTTAATAGTACAGACACGTACCGGCCTGTCTCAGCGACTTGTAGGGTCCCTGGTTCAGCATGTCCTCTTTCCGCCTTCCGTCGCTGTGATCCCGCCTTGACGCCCCGAGCAAAAGGTGACCCGCGCCTCCATAAATAAATTACAATATAATATTAGCACATATTTTAATAAAGATTTCCCTCATTTGTACCTACAATTAACCACTAGAAACTGGTATACAATTAGGAATTATTTACCATTGTAACAGTAACAGTATACTACGGGCCGCGTCGATTGCAATGACTAGACTATAATAAGTGTTCACTTCATTTCATGGGAGTATACGGAATCCTAATTTGATGATGTCTTAAGCGCATTTATTAGGTGATAAACCTATTAGACCGCCACATATTCAAAATGCACACGTGATCAAATAAGATCATATCAGTTCACGAGCAGAAAGATATTGCCTAAATATTAATCACTCAATTCAAGACAATGTGCGCACAAGATAATTACTCCCTAAGAAATTCCAGAATTCACTATGATTAGTCACACTTTAAAATAAAATATTCAATCTCACCAGACGATCGCAAAGGCATTTGCGACCTTACCAAACTCTAATTCCTCTCAGCAACAGCCGTAATGCAGCCCAGCAGTGACCAGCCTTGCTCCGCCTCGAAGTAGTACGCGCCCAGAGGTCAGCCTCTCTCGTATTCTGCAGCGTGATCTTGCTTCGACGTCCCATAGAAAAGTGAAACGCTCCTCGGCCCGCCGGGGTATTTATAGCCAACACTAACACGATCACGCCACTAATCCGACTCCTCATCTGAAAATATACCTTAACAAAAGGGTATAAGGCCCATTTTCCAGGGAGCGTTCCTCGCCCCACCGTGCCGATCGATAAGCACTTTTCTCGACTTCGCGGGTAGAATGTCTCTGCAGCTCGCGCGTCCGTCCACGCGTTTTCTTGCTGGCCAGCGATCCATTCCTGCAATTAACCTAAGTAGTCTAATTTATGAATCCATAAATCTAGATCTAGCACACATTAAATGATACACTAATCCAACAATAGTGAATTAGTATGCTGAAGTATGTTTTAAACCAATTATTTTGGACGAAATGCGAATTTTCTAATTGTAGTCTAGATTTTAGCCTAGAATAGCATCTAACGCAATTTATATCTTACTTATTTACATACATAATTAACAGGATGATAACGAATGAAAGCTTCAATCCCTTCATATTTGGACCTGAAACCCACAACGCTAACATCTATCAATTTAAAAGAGTAATTCCGCCCTTAGATACTATTGAGTCTGAGAGCGAAGCTCTCGGATCGTCTCAATCTACTGCCGGACATTCACCATACTTAGGTATGTGGGTTCGGTAACGCAATCAATTAATTTAATCTGAACTCAATGAAATAATATATATAAGTAAGTACAGTCAGCAGCAGAAATAGCTAAGCGGGCCAGGTGTTCAAAATGACCTACACACGCTCTTAATTTCTTAATAATAAAGACGTGTGCAGGTCATTTTGAAGACCTGGCCCGCTTAGCTACTTCTGCTGCTGACTGCATGTATAAGATAAGATAGATCGATAAGATAGATAGTTTAATGATAAAACAAAATGTACATCAGTATTGGGAATCAGTCCCGGTAATGGGAATTCTGACCTCGGCACGTAACTATTAAAACCAAAGAGGCTTTTTTCGAAATTATTTCCGCTAACAACATAGTTCAGCTGGGAAAGCGACCCCTTATGAACGTCCTACATTCTGCATTCCACTCGAGAAAAATAATTACCTAATAAAATCGGAACAATATTCGTCAAACTTCTCCCAACAAACATTACAAAAAAGAACTTAACAATGAACTCCGATTGAATTTTCATTGTTCGTTGCATGTCAATAACCGTGGAGTAACTGTACAATGTTATGCAACACAATGTATGTCTCAATTTCTGAAGAATGCAATAAAGTTTAACGTTGTACAGCACTATACAGGTCACAATGCTGCGCAGTAAAGTTGGAGTAGTTTAAGGTTTGTCTACAATGTCTGAGAACGTGAGTCTCGTCACTTCCCAACGTCATTCGAAACCAGATTGTCAATTTGACCGGTGTCGGCGGCTTAGACTTGGACAATTGTATCTGTGCCACTATTCGTGTTAAAACGCTAATTAAACGCTAATTATACTGTACAAGTCGCCATCAGATATCGGAGCGGCCAAAGTGCTCCCAAATATCTGAACACGTCTCTCATGCCTTGACAATATTTAGTCTAGAAGTGTTCAGATATTTGTGAGCACTCTGGCCGCTCCGATATATCTGATGGTGACTGTAATTGAGGGGGAAAAGGAAAGAACATTATGTGTCTACTTGTCTTGTCACTTAATAAAAGAGACTTTAATGTCACTTAATAGCTCATGACGAGACTCTAAATTTCATTAAAAAAAGTGAATGTAGACATGTTCTTCCCGTGAACCCTACAATTACTTGATCGCTACAGTCCATAACATGGTGCGGCTCAAACTTCGTAGTCATATGTGCTAGCGCCATTTATGTATTTCTGCTCCGTCGGCCAAGTTCCGACTGAACTAACTTGATTCATTCACGTCACTAGCGTGGGAGCGACATGTTGTAACTATTTGTGATAAACACGTATTTACTTCGAATATGTTACGCCGTAACAATGATGTAATATAAAAAATAGGTAGATATGTCATCTATACGAAATTCAGTGTTTAAAAATGGCCACCAAATTCTGACAGCATTCGTTTCCATTGACGACGCAAAACTACATATGGCAAGCTGTGCGACTTGACCAAGTTTTAGTGTGCCACTTTTGGACCGCTTATAACATATTTACGTATATTTTATATTACATAATTGCGCCGTAAATCCTTAGGCTACTTTTACCTCCTTGCGCGGATTAAACACTGCGTGTCAATGTCATGAAAATGCAAACCTCAGACTTCCTAAATTAATCTTAAAATATCTATCAATGAACGGACTAGATCAATTATGAAACATTAATCGTACGATGCCGCAGTCCCCTCGACCAAGCAGAAATCAGCAACGAACCAGGTACTTGAATTTATAATAGGTATACATCGCAGCTAATCCGGCAGGCGCAGTGTAGGCTGACCCCCACAAGCTAGACCCCCATAAGGTAGACTCCCACAAGGTAGATCCCCACAAGGTAAATCCCAACAAGGTTTACCCCCACAAGGTATACCCCCACAAGGTAGACCCCCATAAGGTAGACCCCCACAAGGTAGACTGATGACCTGGGGGTCGCGGGAGTTCGCTGGATTCAGGTGGCGCAGGACCGGTCATTATGGCACTAATTAGGGGAGGCCTATGTCCAGCAACGGATATATTTCGGCTGAAATGATGATGACGACGATGATGACGATGATGACTCCTAAAAAAGAACCTCTTAATATCTACGTTAGATGTATTCCAAGATTAAACTTCATAAATATACCTACGTTTTGACCAGGTTAGGCAAATGGCGGCTATACCATAAACGTCTTGAATACACTCCTAAAATCCACAATACACACTGTGACGTCGCGTCGTTAACATGACAACTTTTGATATAACGAGCGCGTCCTAAATGTTCCGCATAATAATATCAACCTGAAAGTAGCTCACGCAGAACCTTTTTAAGAGAATTATGAGGTACAAACGATGCAAACTTTGCTCCCGCTCCCTCATAATATCCTCGCCGTGGCGAAGCAAGCGTCCCTTCAATTTATAACTTGAATCGTTCTGTAAGTGGATTGTGGCTAGTGGCAAAGGCGTTCTGGTCGGCGATTTGTAAATGGAATGTTGGTTAGTTGGAAAACTTTGATTTTAGAATTATGAGTGCTGCTCAATACAATTATGAATTATTGTTAATATTTGTGATATAAATAACTAGCTCCGCCGCGTATACAAATAACCTAGGCGGAGCGAAGGTATAAAAATATAGGTAGCACATACTTAATCCTTTAGGTCCATCACTACATAACATAAAACAAAGTCGCTTCCCGCTGTCTGCCTGTCCCTATGTATGCTTAGATCTTTAAAACTACGCAACGGACATTGATGCGGTTTTTTTAAATATATAGAGTATGTATTATACATATGTATAACTAGCGACCCGCCCCGGCTTCGTAGGTTATATAACCTACTGAAGAAAGGGTTTTTAGAATAGGATGGGTATAGTTTCTGAGATTACCCCCAACATACAAACTTAAATTTCATACTTAGACATCACACCTGTTCATTATTAGTATCGGCACAGATCAAAGAATATTGGATCCGGGACCGTTAATGGTTTAAAATAATATTTTGCCTGTTATAGTCGCATTTGACTATTTATACCGCTAAATATTTTAATACTAATTTACGTTTCTCAGCATTTAAGACATATTGGTTTGACAGATTACAATTAATATAATATAATCAAAATATAATTATCTGAACCTGAAATAATTTGGATGGTATTATTAGTCAGGTCAACAAAGTCGCCAATGGGAGTCCCCGGCATCCGAAAAGAAAATTTTGTAATCGAGTTTAGTTTTCTACATCTTTATAGGGTAGGTACTGGAAATTAGGCGAGCCTATCGGCACCTACGGCATTGTGCTAAGTAAGGTTAAAAAGCCATCTATTTAATTAAACCTCATTCTTTTCCCAACATCTCGAATATGGGAAAATAAGTTTGTATATAAACTTTTTTGAATTAAAAAAATACATGGCAATTAATACTGACGTCTCCATGTCAATATATTTTTTTATCCACAGTTGACACAATACGTCTGTCAGTTTTTATAAACATTGACAAAAGATAATTTATTATCAATTTTGTTCATTTCTTAGTGTTGTATCCATATGTGCCCGACTCAACATTTATAATTTCATTATGCTGAAGAACTTATTACAGGTTTGAGTTGAATTCTTATTTATAATTTATAATTTTACATTGTCATCTCAAGTCAAAACAGGAGTTACGTCACGTGACGCAGCCAAAGTCACGTGGTCAGCGCACAGTAGTATTTTTAAATAAAAATTTTAGTACCTTACCGATATAAAAAGTAAAAAACGAAGACCCTATTGCGAATCTGCAGCATGAGACGAATCGAATGACATACCAGTTATCAAAATCGGACCATAACTGTAGATCTGATGGCATGTACAAAAATCGGGCTCGCGTAATAATAATATAGATAGATAGATGACATACTTTCCGCCCCTATCAATTTCCCACTAGCCTGCTTTATAAATCATGTGAAGTTTTAACATTCCGACAATTATTTATACTGCACACAGTTTTAAAACAGCACGCTGAAACTCCTTACAATACTGATCATGCCAGTAAAAGGCGTAAAGATTTTGTTTGTCCTAATTATACTCAAACACGACACGCTTTCTCTTCTAGATTTTTTCTTTTCCTAGGTAGGTCCACTTCTTTACAATAGTCTAGAATAGAAAAAAAGAATGCACGGCTAGATTTATATCCCCTGAACTACATGAAATGTAAATCAACGCTACGAGAAGCCCTACATAATATGTCCTATGACGATAAGTACTGAGAAGTTATTTATCGTTTTAAAATAATTTTGTTCCATCTTTTTATACCTTTTTTATGTATAGGTTATTATCTTACTAATTATTTTGTACGACCTAGTCTATAAGAATGATATTTTATAATATTTTGCATGTGAATAACATATTCAATTGTTAGTTTTTTTTTGCCTGAAACTCAGGGTATCCTAGTTCAGGCACGTGTTGTTTGCCTCTAATATTAAGCTCTTAGTCTATTAATAGTAAATACTGATGTACATTATGTTTTATCAATAAATTATCTATCTATCTATCTACACAATTTATCAAAACCGGACCATAACTGTAGATCTGATGGCATGTACAAAAACTCGGGCTCGCGTAATAATAAAATAGATAGATTAACTACTGGAAACAAACTTTATCGAGAATTTACACAGAATTAGTAAGGAAGAGACAGTAAGAAAATTTAATTTATCTTCTTCTTTCCCATGTCCCATCTACTTGGGCTTGGATCTCCTTGATCATGTGATAGTCCGTAAGCCCACTCCCAATACGCCTACGTCTCATGAAACACGATAAAATGCATGGCAGCAGGTCAAGAAAGTTGTTCTGAGCAAGAATCAGAAGATTATCGCACCTAAAATTGGCCGTAAGTTTGAAAAATCCTTCACTTCCGGTCAAAATTGTAATGGTAGGTATATTTACGTCATGTGACAACAGTACGATATACGTGGCATCATTTAGCCCTTTAATAAAAACTAAAACTAATAGCAACTTGTACCGATGGAAGAGCGGGACCACCTGACACAAGTATTTATTTACTTACTAGGTCGCCCCAAAGGACCTTTGTAAAAGAACAAAACTTATGAAATAAAAACATTTTTCATTTTTATTTTCATTTTTCAATCGTAGAGAGAGTAAATCTGAAATCCAGTCCTGAAATGGCCGAAAGTACTTGTCAGACGGTGTCAACGGTGGCCATCTTACTCGACTTGCTGCCATGCATTTTATCGTGTTGCCATGAAACGAAAGTGTACTGATGTGGTGTGGCTTACGGACTATGAGCAAACACAATTTTTTTGTTCTAGGTTGTCATTTCATCAAGCTCTGCGGCTGCCAAAGTCTTTTTGATATAAGACCACCATGTGGATTTCGGTCGTCCTCCTCGGTAGTTTTCGGGTAAGCCTAGCGCCAGTAAAGAAAAATACATATCTAAAACAATATATCATCATCCTCCTAGCGTTATTCCCGGTTGTGTCCTAAAGGACCCTGGGTCCGCTTTAAAGCATTACATATACTAGTGGCTCTGTGAGTTGTAGAAATCACGTTTACATAAAAAAAAAAAAATTAAAGGCGCCTGCTTTTAAAAAAAATGTTTTTTTTATTATAAAATTCTATATAATTAAGGAACCTGCTCACAAAATTTCACGAGAATCGGTTGAGAAATGCGACCTGTAGAGGAAAACAGCAGGACAGACACCGGACACTGGACAGACAAACGATTTTCGGCCCAAGCTGAAGCATAGAACTTTGTTCACTTCGCTTGTTTGTTCGATTACTTAATCGAAAAAAAAGGCGTCAGTAAAAAAGATTAAGGATATCGCTCAGCTTAATGTCCAAATGTCTTTATGAAATCTCCACTTATAATAAATCTCTAGAATCAGCCAGTTTGAAACTAAGCTTTGGGTTGTCACGAATGTTCTCAGCATCCCGTGAACGGAAAAATATGAAACATTTTTTGTAGGTAGATTATTATTCTAGCTGCGAAGCTACGGTAGCCTAGTGGTTCAGGCATGCGGCTGTCAAGCGGCGGTCGTGGGTTCGAATCCCGGCTCGTACCAATGAGTTTTTCGGAACTTATGTACGGAAATTACCGTTAGCTTTTCGGTGAAGGAAAACATCGTGAGGAAACCGGTCTAATCCCAATAAGGTCTAGTTTTCCCTCTGGGTTGGAAGGTCAGATGGCAGTCGCTTTCGTAAAACTAGTGCCTATGCCAAATCTTGGGATTAGGTGTCAAAGCGGACCCCGGGCTCCTTTAGGGGCACAACCGGGAATAATAACGCTAGGAGGATGATGAGGATGATGATGATTATTATTCTAGCTGCAACTTAGGTTAGTTTTAATCCCACTGCGACAATTAATTAATTTTCCGAAATATACGACTTCATTAATTTTTCATTTATTATTCTTAAAGTATATCGCCGCCACATCTGTCAGCTTTGTGAAACGTCAAAATGGCAAAATTGCTTTTCCTCAATTTCACCTATTAATAATTTAAATCCCGTCTCCGATAGACCTTCACGAAACGCATACCAAGAGGTAAAGCATAAGAAATTAATCGATTCTGATATGAGAACTTATATGCGCAAATGTCGTATTAAAGCGTAATTTCAATAAATGTATCAACAAATTCGAACAATATAAGTAACACAAATGTTTTTTTTAATGGCACACGCGCGCTCTCTTTGCGCATTCAGCCAAACCACGCAAACCAAAACTCGTATATCTGCATTCCTCTCACTCAAGTAATGTTAGTGCGATAGAGATAGAGATACCCGAATATTTCGAATTCTAAAGTTCGTGGTTAAAAGAAAATACGGATGTCGGATAGATCGAAAATAGGGGTGTAAACACTGTAGACACTAAATAAAATAATCACAATGTTGTAGGTATTTTTTCGAAAAAGGACTTAAAATGAAGTCAAATGGAGAAAAAAACAACGCAAGAGGTTATTTAAGTAGTCACTAAGTTATAAGTATGGGGTATAATAAATTTTCTATTAATTAGTCTATTCCCCTATTTGGAAGACAAGCGGAAAGAGTACCTAATATACATATTAAAGATAAGTCATTTGAAGAAATAGATACCTACAGAAAAAAACCGGCCAAGTGCGAGTTGGACTCGCGCACGAAGGGTTCCGTACCATTATCTATAAAAAGGGCAAAAAAAATCACCTTTGTTGTATGGGAGCCCCCCTTAAAAAAATATTTTATTTTGTTTTTAGTATTTGTTGTTATAGCGGCAACAGAAAAACATAATCTGTGAAAATTTCAACTCTCTAGCTATCACGGTTCTTGAGATACAGCCTGGTGACAGACAGACGGACGGACGGACGGACAGCGAAGTCTTAGTAATAGGGTCCCGTTTTACTCTTTGAGTACGGAACCCTAAAAAACAGTACGGATTGACAACAAAAAGTATTAAAATTATATTTATGCGAACAAAAATATAAATGCTTATGTCCTGACTGACTCACTCACTCACTCACTCATCAACTCACAGCCGAAACTACTTGGCCTAGAGAGTTGAAATTTACACCAAAACTACCTTTTACAACGTTGGCAACGGATAAGAAGTAATTTTTGGAAATCATACTGGGGTTAAATAAAGGGGACATAAGGGGTTAAATAGGGGTGCAAAGTTTGTATGGGGGAAACTTGATTTTTTGAGCTAGAGACTTAAAACTTTGTATAACGATTACCTCTTAGAATACAAATAAAGTACTTTTAACGTTTAGGAAAATTCTGCCCCTAAGGAGGTTAGAAAGGGGTGCAAATTTAGTATGGGGAATACTTTATTTTTTGAACTTTGTAGAAAGATTACTTATAATAATACAAATAAAGTACTTTTAGCGTTTTGAAAAATTTCATCCCTAAGGGGGTTAAAAAGGGTTGCAAAGTTTGTATGAGGGAAACTCCTTTTGAGATAGAAGCTTAAAAGTTTTTAGAAATATTACTTATTACGATACAAATAATACGAAACAAATAAAGTATTTTTAGCGTTTTGGAAAACTCCACCCCTAAAGGGATGAAAAAGGGGTGCAATGTTGGTAAAGGGGATTTTTTGGAGCTAGAATCTCAAAACTTTTTAGAAAGATAACATAATAAAAAAAAAATTAAGATATGAGATTTGTAACTTCGATCTTAGCCTGTTTAGACTACCAAAATTATTCCAGGGTTTTTTGAAATTCTTCCCCCAAAGGGGATTATAAGTTTGTATGAAGAGCAAGACATTTTTAAAGTAAGGGATTTGTAACTTCGGTTTTAGACAAAAAAGGCATGCTTAAGGTGGTTCGATTGCCATACAAAACGTTATTTGACATTCGCAGGCTAACGGCGTGATATTTTAAGAAACTTATGTAACAAACTTTCATAAATTGTCTTCTCATTTGCGCCAAATTCCCCCTTTCCTAGAATAAACTAAGACTAGGCACAAAACTAATTTCAATGTTTTTTTTAATTCATTCCTTAAACAAACTTTTAGACGATGACATGTTATACGCGGACGAAGTCGCGGGCAACAGCTAGTTGTTTAATAAATATTGTATATAATGCAATAAACACGTATGTGGGCTTTATTGGTAAACAAAAACATATTTTATTACATGATAAAGCAACTGGAGAGTATCATACTCATACATTAATTTCATAACGAATTATACGTTAACAATGGTTGAAATCTTAATTCCAGTTCACACAGCGATAAACAAGGGGCAAACAAGGGCCTAATTTGTTAAGAATATAATTACAATACACTTTTCCCTTTTAAACTGAGCGTATTTCGTAAGATAAATGATAACACTCATACCTCTTTTGCGGAGTGCTGCCTAGACAGGGGGTTAAGTTAAAGGCGGTTGGAAAAATACTGTTTAGTAAAAATCTATGGAGAAAGTACCAAGAAGACAATTTTAACGTAAAATAGTCATAATATACGGGCTGCACGATGGTACACATACACGGTGACCTATGGATGCTTAAATAGATAAGAGTTGGATACTTAAAACTCCAGAAGAATCACCAGCTAATGTTGTATCATATTAGGCTTGGCGTGGGTGGAAATGAGCCCTCGCGCCCAATTCAATACCGAATTAAAAACAAATTAATAATCCATGTGGATTCGATGATGTACTGTTTAATACAACTCATGTTTCACTGCCGTAAAACTCAAACCCTGCTCGAACTGCTAAAACGTGCACCTTCGTCTAGGTAGGGCCTTGACGATTAAATTGCATCATCTTCATGGCACATTCGTGGTCAGTATCACTTTCAACTACTTATCGTTTGGCATAATAAAGAATTATTTTACATTAAACGGTTAGGTTCGTTTAAATGTAATGTAATAGCGTCTCTCGGGAGGGACTTAAAGTCTTCGGGTGGCCCTTTGTAAGCATGATGTGTCGAACGGTCTGTTCTGGATGTCCGCAGTCGCTGCATTCAGCGGATTCGCACCAGCCCCACTTCTTCCACGGGTATGCGCAGTTGCTTATTCCCGTATGAAGTGTATTAAGGAGAGTCCAGATTCGACGCGGTTTCTCTAATTAAAGGGGAACTTCGCGCACGGAGAATACAAATAGATGTTCGTCACCGGAAGTCTGGCTGTACCATTCACTATTCTACATGTCTCGGATGTCGTGTTCGGGGTTTTGGTTAAACTCTTAACCGCTGCCGGATAAATTGTGTGTTCAGAGCAGCGTCAGAGCCGATTTTAGCCTCGGCCTAGTGGCAAACGGTATACAGTAGGTCGATCACGTAACGCATTGTACGAACGTCTGGTAGGTCTAAATGTCACTTTTTATATGGAAAATTGACAGTTAAATTGTACTGACGCGCGTTCGGAACGTTACGTGATTACCCCACAGGACAGATATGAGGCACTAGGCTTTGTGATGATATTATTTCGCTGCATTCTCTCGCTTATGCCATTTGCTTGCGGTCGTAACGACCCATATAACCGAGATAAGGCATGTACCGTCATTTTTGCAACCTAAAAAGGTCGTAGCATTATTATGTTGTTATTGTGTTTGTCGAGTAATTTGGTAGCATGCCCTTACGTTCCAGTATTTCTTTCTAATGCGTTATTAAATTTACAAAGCAATTGTGTTTGATATGTTTATAAGAAAACAAGACGATATAATTCGATATCTAAACAAAAATAAGGTTACTCTTAAAATTTAGAATGGCCGTTAGGAACACTCTAGGAATTATATAACCTTGTTAATTTAATTTTTAAACCAGTTGATGTGTCAAATCGAAATGATCACTACGTCATGACAGGGTTATCCATACAAATATTATAAGGAATAAGAGCCTTTTTTTTATACAACGACGGTGGCAAAAAAGCTTTTGTTAAGCTGGTACCGTCGCCTATGGACACTTGTGACTCCAGAAGAATCTCAAGCGCGTTGCCGACTCTTTATTCACTTGAGGATTCGCTGTGTTGGCAGATAGAGACAGGTCCCTCACTCTCAACACAGCGCATCCTAGGTAGCTCTGGCGACCTTACTCACCACCAGGAACACAACACCACATGCTTCATAGCATGCATACATATCATCATCATCATCATTGGCCTTGTACATCTATGATAAGATGATTTAAACAGCGTCTATGTCAAGGTGGTGCGGCATTTACGCACATGACTCATAAGGCCGATACGGGAGCGACAGGCCCGACCGCATAATAAACAAGTAAATGTTGTGCACGATGATATAGGGAGGACAGCAGCATGCTGGTGTCTCCGTTCTCGTCGGAACGACAGAAGATCGATTCGCCCAGGGTCTTCCTCCAGTGGTCTCGGTCCTCAGATTCCAGTTCCCATTTGGTTGGGTCAATCTTAAAGGACAACATGTCGCGTTTTGCGCTGTCCTTAAAACGAAGCATTGGTCGCCCTACTGGTCGTTTCGCATGGGCTATTTCGCTCAGGAGAGTTATACGTGGCAAACGAGAGGGCTCCATCCTTTGCACGTGCCCTAGCCAGCGAAGACGTCTTTGCTTCAAGATAGCTGGGTAATACATATAGCAACACTACAAAGCAGTGGTGCTATTATGGCTGCGGTCTTCTGTAAGGTGGAGATACTTCCCCAGTTGGGCTGCTACACATACGAGCGAGATGCCATTCCGCTGTGCCCTACCTCTCTACTTGTGACTCTGTAAGATAGTAATCTTACGAGCCTGTAAGATTACTATCTTACAGACTTTTGAAACTACTTTTTTGCAAGCTTGTATGTAAGGGTGATCTCCGGAACTATTTATACAATTTCAAAAAATACTTCAGCAGTATATAAATAATACCTTCCGGATGGCCACAAGCTATATTTTACCCTGTGGCTTCACTTGAGTTCTTTGTAGTCACTGATAAAACTTGCAAAGTATTTCCTACCCGCAGGCAATCATAAATTGTACAGGTTATACTTTTAAATTTCTAGTGTACCAAGTAGATGTAGAAAGGGTTTATGTTTCCACGATAAATCTCCCCTAACCCAGTTCAGGTAGAAATTGTGGTGATAGAAACGGTCAGAAATAATATTTTCCCGCCGTCAACGTTGACACTGCGAAGAAAAACGACCACAAAGAAAGCAATTGTGGAACAAACATATTGTTTCCCGTCCTCATTCGAGTGAGTGCGGTCTGGAAAATAGGATCAAGTAAATAGTGGCTTAGTCTGCAGGTAAGAAAATATTTTTCAGTTTGAATTACACAGGTATTTAATGAGGGGTTTGTTTTACACGATATGTTTCTCCTCCTGATTCCCAATTCTGAAATGCGTTGTTATCAAATGAAAACAATGTTAGGGGTATTTAAATTTAGTATCAAAAATCAAAATCAAATCAAAAATATTTATTTGGTATCAAAAATTTGGTTTTTACAATTGTACGTGGCTGACCCCTCCAGGTAAGTATGACAATACTTGTGTTAGGAGAAGCCGCCCCTCCCATCCGGAGTTATGCATAATTTGAATACACAAATCTTACATTAATTTTACATTTCTAGTTATACTGATAACATAGTTGTTATCAGAATTAAATTTAGTTTAAGAATTTAATTACATTGCATTAGTGAAAAAAATACTACAAAAAAAAGTGTGTGTGTGTGTGTGTGTGTGTGTGTGTGTGTGTGTGTGTGTGTGTGTGTGTGTGTTGTGTGTGTGTGTGTGTGTGTGTGTGTGTGTGTGTGTGTGTGTGTGTGTGTGTGTGTGTGTGTGTGTGTGTGTGTGTGTGTGTGTGTGTGTGTGTGTGTGTGTGTGTGTGGGTGTGTGTGTTTATGAGAGGGATTGTCTGTAACTTATAAAATCTATGTATATTTAAGGAGTGATTCGGTGTTATCATATGTAAGCGTAAGTAGCCACTCTGTAATCTTTTTGTTACAATTCACTTGATGTATTGGGTAAATGTTAAGTATTTTATTTATTTTATTATATAAATGCGATGATATTGCTTTAAACTGTCTATCTGCAAAGACCGACTTAGTATAGCATTTAGGGGCTACTATGTGTTGGAGCCTGCGTTTTAATATCGATGGGTTAAAATGAAGCGTTTTGTGTAATTTTAGGACGGTAAGTAATATATATAATTTTCGCATGGTAAGAACATTACTTTCTCTGTACAATTCAGTCGTTGGGTGTCTGAAGGGCAGTTTGTACATTACCTTGAGAAGACATCTTTGCCCTCTCTCTACTTGTAAAAAAGATGTTTTTGTGGCACCACCCCAAACCACAATGCAATATGTCATCACTGATTGCGCAAGAGTCTTGTACAATTGATTTAACAATGGTTTGCTGGCAATGTGTCTGAGAGTTTTAAAAATCCAGATTAATTTTCTGATACGGCTGTTGATGTGTACAATGTGCGGATTCCAGCACAACCGTTGGTCCAAAATAACCCCAAGATATTTTATTGTCTCCACTTTTTTGAGTGGTGTACAACTGCAAGATGATAGGTCACTTTCATTACAGCTATGCATTTTAAGTTTCAAGTTTGTTGTAGGTTGTGTGTTATTATATTTTGTGAAGCACATGTAATTAGTCTTCTCTAGGTTAAGTGTGAGAAGGTTCGACCTGAGCCAGGATGAAATTAGTTGTAGGCCCTTCTCAGCATTGTCATGGACGTTCTGCCAAGTGTCAGAGTTGAAAACTACAGCTGTATCGTCAGCGTAAGAACAAATAAATCCATTGTGGATTTTAAGGTTGGTCAGGTCGTTAATATAAATCAAAAAGAGGGTGGGTAGTATGATTTTATCAATTACCTAACAAATGCATTTTCAGTTCCTAGAATATAGGTCTGTCACCTAAATTGAATTACCTAATATTAGTAAAAGGATTACCTAAATATCAATAAAGAATTACTTGGAAATAATATCTATCATCAAATAATTATATTAAAGAAGAAAGTTGACTGAGCCCCGCTTTCGTTTCTGGGACTCAGTCTCCCGCCCTCCGCCTGGGCTCCCACCAGAAACTCGCTTCGTCGGCCCTTCGTTTCACGTGCGCAACTCGATCTACGCTCTGCTCGGGACGTCACCGCCTCGCTTCGCTCGCCACCTCCCCCCACTCACTTCGCTTCGGCCTCGTGCACCCGTTCAACTCAGGACCTCCTTCGCGAGCTTCTGGCTCCGCGGGCTTTTATATTCACTCTAGAGGTAGGACAGACAAGACCACGTGGAAGTGGGGTGCGCTGATTCGGGTTTTGGTAGCTTTTTTACCTTTAAACATTTATTTATATCTAAAGTTATTTATAGTAAAACTAACTTATATTTTCTGAAATTTATAGCGTTGACAGATCATGTCAAGTAAGTCATTATGATGAACATTTTCATAGACCGCCAATTTGACTCCGCCCCTATTAGGCATTTTTTCATTAAATTAAGGAAATGATCTTTTTATTTTGTGACAGATCTATTATTTTGATGACTGATCTATTATTTTGATGACAGATCTTTTATTCAGGCTATAGAAAAAAAATGATTCATACTTACAGACAGTTTTGATTAAAATGGTGACTAATATATCATTAAACAGATATTATAATTATTAGGCCGCTGGATGCGGGTGGCGCAGGACCGGTCACTTTGGAACTCTTTGTGGGAGGAGGATGATGATGATGAAAATTATTAGGGTATTGCAGATTAGTGACACATCTAAAAGTTAGGTGACAGAAAATATTGTTGCCGTTTATATTTGCTCATTATGTAACGGCTTTGTAATTATGGCACGTCATATTTGACATATCATGGGGCTTCAACGGTTTTGCCAATAAGCCGCATGAGTGCATTGAGCTTCCAAACCGTATCAGGAAACCTGATTCGTATAGACTACACAAACAACCTAGACTGAAAAAAATATTGACATGTAAAACTATGTTTTATCAAAGAATAAATGAAATGAATGAAATGAAACTGAAATATTGTTATTGACGGGAACGGGATGAAGCCCGGAAATGACGTCAGTAAATCTGTCCGAGATTAACAATGGCGTCTTTATTCGTAAATGAAAGGCCTAACTTGAAAAGTTCCGCCAAGACATCAGAATGCAGAACACGGGTGGAACTTTTGTAGCAAGTTATGAAGAACTTTGTACAAGTTAACGATTGTTTTGTTTACGGTCCGTTGCCTTTTATTTTGCAGTCGAAAGTGATTCCGGCAATAATTGAAAAGCAAAACCGAGGGGTAATCGCACGTAACGTTTCGAACGCGCGTCGGCACAATTTAACTGTCAATTTTCCATCTAAAAAGTGAAATTTAGACCTACCCAACGTTCGTACAATGCAATACGTGATCGACCTACAGGTACCGGTCCTACCGGGTCTACGGTCAAGAAGTAGGTACTTACACCGTACCGTGCTCGGGCTGACGCCGAAGAATATAACCCAACTAGGGACCTAAAGTGTTTGGCACAGCCACATATTTTGCTTAATTAATATTAGTTGTTAAGATTAGGTTTTTTACGAAAATTTTGAC
This sequence comes from Epinotia brunnichana, assembly GCA_963854355.1. Lineage (NCBI taxonomy): Eukaryota > Metazoa > Arthropoda > Insecta > Lepidoptera > Tortricidae > Epinotia > Epinotia brunnichana. Next base: position 12,764,088 of record OY977957.1, read on the forward strand.
AGGTGTCACCGTTTGCCGGAAATTTGAAATCATGATCATCATCATCATATCAGCCGGAAGATGTCCACTGCTGGACATAGGCCTCCCCCAAAGATAGGTAATGTACATGTTGCATGTATGAGCCTATGCAAGGCAACAACAATCCTACATATCCCATCTATCTATCTATCTATCTATAAATCAATACATTTAATAAAGCTGAAGAGGGTCGAAAGTCTGTACATGGAAGATATTCGAAAAAAAATTGGCTAGGGATACTTCAAATAGATAAAAGAACACGTTCCAACAGTTTTTAGATTTTTTGTCTGTTTGTCTGTTTATCTGTTTATCTGTTTGTCTGTTTATGTGACCGCGCATCACGTAAAAACGGCTGAGCCAATTTAGATGACATTTGTTATAGAGATAGTTTGAGTCCTGGGGAAAGATATAGGGTAGTTTTTATCCCGAAAATCAACCCCTAAGGGGATTAAATGGGGGGTGAAAGTTTGTATGGAGCTACTTAAACCGCTGCACCGATTTAGATGAAATTTGGTATTTAAATAGTTTAAGTCCCGGGAAAGGTCAAAGGATAGGTTTTATCCCGTAAATACTCCCTCTAGGGTGTAAAACGGGTTTGCAATATTCTTACGCCCGTGTTATACACAATGTTTTTCATCAAATTTGCGAGGAAATAAATAACCACAAAAGACAGAAAAAACTTATGTTTTATACAAGCGCATCAATCAAATGTTGACGAAATTGACAACTTCACTTCTAGATCAGTGCGAGTGGAGGGCGGAGCTTCAATATTTCAACCAATCACAGAGCAGTATTCTTGCCGCCCAGATTTGCTTAACCAATCAGATCACACACAAGCTCATAACTCCCATGGTGCCATTATTTCCCGCGGGAACAATTTAGGCCATTGTCCTTCTGTATACAGGCAAGGAATAACACCATTTATGAGCAAGTGTGATGAAAAAACCTTTGTGTCAAATTGTTAAATTATGACATTATGAGTAAAGCCATTATGAGTGAGGCCTCTCACAGACTGGCGCGGCCTGGCCGCGGCGGGCAATAGAAAACTTGTCATTAGCCGTCAAATTTACTATGGTCCGCCCCCGCAGGCCGCGCCAGTGTGTTGCAGGCCTGAATCACACTGACGCGGCCGGCGGTGGCGGTCAATAGTAAATTTGACAGCTAATGACAAGTTTACTATTGACCGCCGCGGCCAGGCCGCGCCAGTCTGTGAGAGACTTAAAGAAAGCCCGAAGCCTCTCACAGACTGACACGGCCTGCGGTGGCGGTCAATCCTAAATTTGACAATAGCTGTCAGGCTGTGTGTTCCAGGCTTAAGAGGATTGTGAATAATCGCAGTAGGGGGCTTCAGTACCGCACGCTAGATACCTTCACCCACGTTGACGTATTTTAGTGTCCTTACTTCAGGAATCGTTGTTAGTTTAGCTTGCACCTACCTAGTTAGGTCTAGCTCCGCTAGTAAATCCTAACAGTAGGTACCTAACTATTGTAAAGTTGCTAATACACGCTCTAAAAGTACTTAGTTCGACTGTTCATCTTCATCCTTCGCCACCCCGTGCTACAACATGAAATTAGAAAGAGTACTAAGTTATTATACGTTTGTATGTGAGAGTGTCAGCATAACGTATTGGTTCGAAAAATGTCGAACGATATTCGACTTCAAAGACGTGAGTGAGACCCGTACCTATCATTCTATTTTAATATGTCTAAGACTCACGTGAGTTTTCAATATAAAATCTCGTTAAACATTAAAATTATTAAAACATTACAAAGTACAAAACCCTATTACGAAATATACCTAATACAATTCTGCCAGTCTTAGCATAAATACAAATTCCATGGAGGACTAAGTTCATCTCCGCCCGTTTATAAATCGCGAGAAAATGTAAATTGAAAACGCAAAACAACGTTGAAATAAAACGGTAAAGCTTCATTAAAAACAAGTTAGCCCTGTACAAAATGAAAAGGGTTTCAAACCAGTCGCAAATTAGGCCTGCTACGGGGGTTAATGACATTTGCACATAGCTTTCCGTGGTTTCACTGTACCAAATGGCTAGCTTCAAACAAGCCCTTGCTACAGCTTACAACAAAGCGGTCTATCCAACCTTACCACCAACTTTTTGATATGTACACTGTAATTGTTTGTTTTAAAAGCATATTATAAGAGTGTGTTTGTTATAAGAGTGTATGATAAGATTTTGATGAAAATGGTCGGTTTAGTAGCATTAACCCCGACCACGGCTGTTCACCTCGACGCAACGGTCCGAAGGACGAAAGTCGCCAGATTGAGCGTACACACGTACCTTCATGCAAATTGTCGCGGCTTAGACTCCAGTGTTTCGCCATCTGTATAGCGTGTACCGCTAAAGGCGCTCCTTCATAGATATGAACGCGCTTGGTGCGTTTTGTATCATTTAATATATGATGTAGCAGCTCTTTATTATTTACCTTATGAGATGTATAGGTACCTAAAATAGTTATCAAATTAAATTAACGGATGTGACCCCAACGCAGCCTTTTCTGCATACATATATGTAGGCAGAGACTAAAGAACGCCAAACACTTTGATCATTACATACTTCTTTCGCTTCCTTCACATCCTAACGTCATCTTATACAGGCTCGTAGGTTGCGGGTACTTTTGACCAGATGGGTAACCCATCTGGTGAGAAGAAACGCTGTGTTCTTTTCGAACAAGCGTTTAGAAAATTAAAGTGTCATTTGCCCACACTAAAAAATACATTTACGTCCACTTAACGTACGCACACGTTACGTAAACGAGAAGCAGACTTTTTTTTAGTAATTTCAGTCCGAGTTTAAAAGTGCACTAACTGTTGAGCACATCTGCAGCCGCGTATGTGCCTCGTCCACTCCGACCGCTACGCTGTTTTCAGACAATTTCTCTCGCGGTCACTCTGTCCGCTACATTGGCTATTCAGGGACATAACACGAATCTTTGCTCAGGGTAAAAGGTTACGTGTTATACATGCTCTTCTTTGTCGGTTTTATACTTGTGGGTATAATGTTTTGACAGACGTTTCGCTACTAAAATGCAGTCAGTCGCGTAAATTGGAAAGTTCAATTCTGAAACGCGCTCCGCACTCATTAAGACTGAATTTTTATTTGTTGGTGTTCCTGCTTGCGCTAGCCTAATGTATAAAGCGTGATGATAAACCTGAATGGATTTGAATTAAATACAAATTGAATGACTTTCGCTGCATGCAGGTTCTCATGATATTAAGTGCACAACTGCACACATTTACCCCATGCCGCCATTGTGAGCACTTGTACGGGAACAGGTGATTTGTAGTGCCAATTTTAGCAATTGTACGATGAAAGAACGAGAAAGTGTGATATTGTAATGATAGGTTGTTAGCCCACAAATTTTAATAACATCGTACTTATTCCCATAGTTGACTCTTACAGTACGAGTAGGTATCAATCAGAAGGAAGGCTGTGCTTGGTGTTCTAAGCCCAGCTATGCCGGCGTAAGCTCGTTAATCGTTTAATACTTTACAACCCCTAAACTATTGGTATTAGCTAATATGCTATTAGACGATGAATAAACGTCTTTATGGATGGATCCAACGGAAGACCAGCGCTGGCTGCGAAGCCAGCATCATGCTGAGTTGGGCCTATGTCGTGACACGGCAGAGATTGACTTTTCGTTTTGTCTTTGTCTTGTATTAGTGTGTCACGAAATGTTTGATTCTGGTTCTGATTCGATTTCAAAGGCGTCATCCATCAATAACTGACACTGGGGCACCAGGTGACAGACTATAATTATCCACCCTTTTATAGTCAGCTGACGTTTTATTTTCTTCTTAAGGGTCAGCTATTATTTGATAACATAATGAAGCGGGAGAAACACGACTGCAATGGTATGGCCACGTCATGAGGAGACCAGCGGACCACATGACCAGAAAAATTCTCGAGCTTGAGTCAGCGCCGAAGAAACGCGGGAGACCCCGACTCACATGGATAAAGACCGTGGATAACGACCTTAAGAGAAATGATATTGACCCAAAGACGACCCAGAACCGCCAGCTCTGGAGGAAAATGATTAGAAGAGCCGACCCCAATTAAAAATGGGAAGAAGGCCGGTAGAAGAAGATAATGAAGCGGGAGAAAATGACAAAAAAACTACGTGCTTATGAGGCTACCAAGGGTCAACCCAACGGTGCCGCAGAGCGGCACGGTAATAGCGGTGAAGTGTCAAGATAAGACAATTAAATGTGTTATCGAATGAGTCCTTGAATAGATAACCTCTTTGCAAAAAGCTTACCTATATCATTTTTTTTTTTTTGTAGCCTAATTTGTGTCCCACTGCTGGGCAAAGGCCTCCCCTTTTTTCCGCCACTTGTCTCGGTCCAGTGCTAGTGTTCGCCAATCTGTACAAAATGTGTCAAGGTCGTCCCGCCATCGCCTTTTCGGTCTGCCTCTACTTCGAAAGCCATCTTGTGGGGTCAATTCGGTGGCTAATTTGGCCCATCGTTCTGCGTGCATTCGGCAGACATGTCCAGTCCAGTCCCACTTAAGCTTCGCGGTCTTGGCACCCACATCTACGATGCCAGTTTTGGTAGGCAGCTCCGTGTTCCTGATCCGATCGATCCTACGAACTCCGAGTATGCTGCGTTCCATTGCTCGCTGGCAAATCTTGAGTCGGGTCGGACCTATATCATTACGGTTTTTTAATTAAGAACATGCGGCAGTGTCAGACAAGAAAATTGAGAACACTGACATTTTGACGGAATATATTTGCAAATAACAAATATGGCCGGAGAGGACAGGGCCAAAAAGACGAGTGACAATTACTCGGAAAAAATCGGAAACGATCGTTTTGACTCGTTGCGCCCGGTTGCCCCTAGACACGTGTAAACGTAAGTTGTCTATGGTAAACATTATGACACTACATAAAAATATTAGCTATAAACGTCTTCAGTTTGCTATACGATATTCCACCTTAGGCGGATCCCAAATGAAAGCTCGTGACTGTACAACACTGAGACGGACAACTTTCTTAACCATCTTGTAAGAACAAGTTATCGCCGGGGTAAAATTTGGTCACGAAAATCTGTTGCCAACTCGCGGACCATTTGTAAGTATTTGTGATATAATATGTGGAGGATACTTACTTAACTGGCAGTGGGCTGGGCAGATTACACGTAGAACCGATGGCCAATAGAGTGGAAAGGTTCTCGAGTTGCGACCACGTCCCAGCAGGTGCAGAGTGGGTAGACAAGGTGGACTGATGACCTGGTAAAGCTCGCGGGAGTCCACTGGATGCGGGTAGCGCAAGACCGATCACTTTGGCACTCTGGCCTATGTCGAGCGGTGTACGTTTTTCAGCTGGTATGATATTGATCATGTGGAGGTTCAAATTCGAATTATCAAATTTGCTTGCCAAATTTCCTTGATGGGTTGGCGTCTTGATTAATCAACGTTTTAATCGCTTTTCAGTATAAGCGGCCCATGACGACAGGCGACAGGAATACATTTTAACCATTTACAAAGGGTTTTCTTGTTATTTAATTAAGGTACAGCTAGAGAATGGGTCGGGTATGGACCGAATGCGTGGTTCGTTCCTTCTGGCGCTCGGAAATAAGCACGTCTCATAAATTGACAGAATCAAATTTCATGTTATATGGCTTCGGCTTGTGTAAGGTCATCCCGCATTTTGCGGCGTGGAATCGGTATGCGGTATTTGCGTAGTAGTATTAGGTCCTTACCTATGAAATTGGCGGTTTTTTCACAGATATTATTTTGTACGTAATTTATTCATTTCTATTGCAACTTCCAAATTATTTTTTAATTTCATTATAAGACTATGTAACAAAGGTTTTAAATACAAAAAATAGGTTTGAATTTTTTATTTAGTGTTTCAAATTAAAGCTTGAAAACCGCCCTTTTCATGTGCTGCCGGTTAAAGTGTTTCAATTACGTATAGTTTTATGATGCGAACTATTTTTAAGGAATGAAGATATGTGTAAAGTAGCTTAAAAGTTTTCTATATTCCTACCAAAATTTAGTTTGCTTTGAATTTGACATTGCTGAATAATCCGCAAAATACAATGTATGAAAATCACAGTTTTCATAAAATTCTCCATACACACCGCCAATTTCATAGGTAAGGGCCTAATATTATATTGCGCGGAAGCACACACTTGAATGTAGGCGCGCAGTAAAAATCTGTATTGACTTGAATGACAGTCGATACTGAAAACTGACAGCTTACTGACATCGTACTATCGTACCGCCTCCACACCGACAAACCAGGATTTATTTAATCGTATGGCGTTTGAAGTAGGAATATAGATTATTTATAAAAATAGTAGCTTATACATTAACATCCAGATTGCACAACCAATCCACAGCTTCTGGTGTTAAATTATAGAGGTCCCCCGGGTCACCCTGATAACATATTTTAGGACATTGCTTAACGATATGTTCTATAGTTTGATCTTCAATGCCGCAGTCACACAATGTGCTAGCTATCTGTCCATCCGCATTTGTGCTGTGGCGTCACTCCTGTCAAATCTGACGAGTTCGAATCTATCGAAGTTTCTTAAATCAGTTGCATAAATATAACATCCAAACAACTCTCATTGGACTTCGGTCCCTGAGAGATCTCTCTATTGTCGTATCTTCTACATTGGTGACCCCCGACAATGGACATAAGCGCAACTCTGAATATCCTGACTGACGCCCGACTCTTCTCAGCAAGCCAATCTCTCTCTCTCTCTCTCTCTCTCTCTCTCCGCTCGCCACCCTGGCTCTGAGCGCTCGCTCGCCACGCTGGCTCTGAGCACTGGCAAGCTGCACTCTCTCTTCATACATCACTGACCCCTCCGTCTCAAAGGGGGGCTGATGTGGCGTCACTCCTGTCAAATCTGACGAGTTCTGCATCGCACTATCGAAGTTTCTTAAATCAGTTGCATAAATATAACATCCAAACAACTCTCATTGGACTTCGGTCCCTGAGAGATCTCTCTATTGTCGTATCTTCTACAGTGCTTTAGGTAAGTGCACCTGGCGTGCTAGAGCGTTTCTTTACTCACTTACACGGCTGGCAATTACCGCATCGTAGACTATCCGTCTCATTATAATTAGACAACTAAGAAAGAGACGGGTAATTTATCTTGCGCTAATGACCGCCCCAACACATATGCATTTAGTATCATTTTTCTGTCCTTTTAGAAAAGTATTCGAGTTCAGGATAGATCGTTTATTTTGGCATAAGACCGAGAAGTATGTATAGGGCCGAACGACATACGAAATGCTCACGGGCTGTAGTTCAGTTTTCGTAGTTTGATAGCAACATTCCACATGGGGTACACACATGATGATGTGGGATTTATGTTAAGTACCTATTAATTAAAAATTACTTTTGCTTAAAAGGAAACGTAGCAAGGGAGTGAAAGAGATGGATGTGTGTGAGAGAGGGGAGATATTTTATGAAGGCGAGATGTAGAGACAGAGTGTGGTGTGAAAAATAAGTGTTTTATCATGGAAAAGGACATTGTTAAGAAAATATATCCTCCGTTCATGTATTTTAAAATCTAAGTCGCAAGTGAAATAACCCTTTACGTTCCATTTTATCCTCGGGGCTCACCAAAACATCCCTAATTGGTCTGCTGGAGACGTCCAAATTGCTGTTAGCATAAATGTTTTAATCCCTGCAAGCCGACACATACGTCTTGTGTATTTACGTGCCTTGTCTCCAAGGGTTCCTGGGAAGAGAATCCGCAAACCTGCTTGTAGAAAGGGCTTTGTGGTCTTGTTAGGGAAAAAGTTTATGTTACATCATTTCATAATAAACCTTCGTGATCATCAAGCAGTGAACTGGGACAACTGGTAACAAATCGTTGCGCAGGCCAAAATCCTACTTTGGGTCGGTCTCATACATTGTAGTTCATTAGTTAGGTACATGATTCATCATTTATTATTATATTAATTTAACCTAATTCAATATCCAAAATGCTCTACTCAAAAATGTCCAATTTCCTAGGTCCATTCACAAAGGCACTTTCCATTTTTTGTCAATCCTAGCGATTTTGACAAATTATTATGTCCGAAAACTAGCAAATTTCAAATTTCAGATGTAAAGGCGATAACTTTGTGCTCTTTGTTGTATTATTTATTATTCTTCATCATCTAATCCAAACAGCCTTATTTAAAGCCAGGGTGAGGATTTATGTCAGTTTTGATAGGTATGTTGCTATATTTATTTATTTAATACAACATAGGTTACAAATTAATTAGTAATAGGTATGTTTAGTTTTATATCGCCACATGTCTATGGTTTATTTTAGTCTTTTGTTTTTTGTTGCATTTTCAGTTTCCTTACCTACTAAAGCTATCGAACTGTTATAAGGGGTGTGAAATTATAAAATACTGGAAAAAGAATAAAAGCATAAAATGAAGTACTCACAAAAAAATTTGTAAAAGCTATGAATTGATGAAACAAATATTTGCCCAGCCGAAGTATTGTTTCGATGCAAATTTGATAAAGAAAACTAAACAATATAATCATATATTGTTTGGGAACATTGTTGACTTGATACATAAATTTAATAAACTTGTTCGAATTAGACTCGAGTTCTGGCCGTGGGCAGTAAAGTCAAGTAAAGTGCCATATGGGTAATGTTCAAAACTTTCCTGTTTCTGATAGAAAATAATATGTTATGTACTATGTAGGGGTCAATTTGAAAAGGTTTTATGAACGAGGAAGGGCAAACGATGAACGAATGAGGAAGGGCAAACGGTGAACGAATGAACGCGGCAAAATGAATAGTATTGATGCATTCTTTCAATTAGGATTTTTTTTCAATCGCTTAGTAGGTAATGGCCCGTAAATAAAGCTTATTGCCCAAGGCCGGCAAAGGGATGTTATTATTAATCCGTAGGGTGAAAGAGAGATCAATTTTCTTCAATGTGGCTTGATGGGAGAGCGGGATGGTATGTTCTTGCTGGATAAGTGTGCAGGCTCTGAATGAAGCGGCCTAGCAGGCGCTTTTCGCTACTTATCGCTACGAGCCTGTCTGTTTAAAAAAAACGAAAAACTGAATCGAGAAGAGTAATGTTTATAATTATTGAACCTGCTCCCAAAATTCTACGACAATCGGTTGATGCGACCTGCAGAGAGCAGCCGGACAGCCGAGCATCCAGCCATCTGGAAATACGACAGAATATTGACCCAAGCTGAAACGGAGAACTTCGTTCACTTCGCTCGCTCGTTCAATTGATCGTCCAATAATCTACCATTAATACACCGAGCTCCACACTAAATGATGATGGGCTTGACTTAGTAACATATATAACTAAATAATTTATGTAAATAGAAAACAACCAAACGTTTTTTCAGGATAATTTTGGTGGTTTTGTTTTTCTTAGACAACCAATATAACGGCATTGAGTTGCTTGGCGCTTGTAAATCCCTCGATACAAATGTAGAATCTTTATAAAGGTTGGAATTTTGGGGCTATATCGTAAAGGGAGCTATAAGGATTAATGTTTATAGGAACGAAATAAAAATGCGCCTGACACTTGGAGACGATAATGTTGAGGGGAGAAATAAACTGTTAATGGCACATAAGGATGTCTTGCATTTTTTGTGGTATGATTCGAAACTCATAAAAGATAATAATGTAACTCAATAATTATGTGCATGTTGGCACCACTGTCAACATCGCAGTGTATACAAAACCTTATATGTTCATACCAGTGAACTAGCCTTAAAGTTAGTATACAGCAGAAACTCTCACTTTTTAACCCCCGACGAAAAAAGTGTCTGCAATGTGTGTCTGTGTGTGTGTGTGTGTCTGTCTGTGGCATCGTAGCTCCTAAACGAATGGACCGATGTGATTGCGGGTTTTTTGTACGAAAGCAGACGTGATCGAGATGGTTCTTCTACGTTTCAACAAAATCGATTAAGCCGTTTTTGTGATATTTAACTTTGAAATGAAAATGTCGGGGGTTTATCAACTTTTCTAAATTGTAGTTAATACTTATACTGCCAGGAACTCGCCTTGCGATAGCGGGTACCTACGCCGAATCAATAGCTTCTTATTATCTGCGGGGAGTGGCGTGCTTGTTAACATATTCACTGCCAAGAATCGTTACGAGCTACGCTAAGTAGCCGATCCCGTGGTTTACCCCAACGGCGTAGTTGTGCCCTAAAGGAGCCCGGGGTCCGCTTTGACTCCTAATCCCTAGCACTAGTTTTACAAAAGCGACTGCCATCTGACCTTCCAACCCGGAGGGAAAACTAGACCTTATTGGGATAAGACCGGTTTCCTCACGATGTTTTCCTTCACCGAAAAGCTAACGGTAAATATTCCGTACGTAAGTTCCGAAAACTCATTGGTACGAGTCGGGATTCGAACCCACGACCGCCGCTTGACAGCCGCATGCCTAAACCACTAGGCTACCGTAGCTTCGTTACGGGATCCGCTTGACGGGCACCTGACAGCGAAAGTTTTAAGCTGCTACGGACTACGGTGTAGCGCCACGAGCGAAGCTTAGCGGTGTCTGAGTTGAGATGCAAAACGCTGGCCGCCCCGCCACACTCTCCACACCCCGTCCATATGTTACAGGAATTTTACTTTGCTTATAAAACCGCACATTCATTTTGAAAACCTACCTATGTTTCATAGCCATACTAAAGTCCTGTCTGGAGAAAAAGTATACTTTGAACGAAGAAAACTAATAAAAGTATAAAGCGAACAATAATTATATTAGTTTCAAAACAGACTAACATTAAATCGTCTTTACCGCAAAGTAAATAGAAATAACAAAATACGATTTACAAATAGCTCGTCCGTGCGAACTATTGAATCTTCCCCATTTGAAAATAGAGCGTCGTTAAAAGAAAAATACGAGTAATAAAAAGGCTGCAAATCGGAACACTGTGGAGGGAAAGAAGGATACAATTTGTCTGTTTTGTCCGTTTTAGTGACGTACCTATTGCTGCTTGCTAAATCAGCTTTGTTATTTTTAAAGAAGTTAAAGAAGTGATTCGCGAAACTTAAGTAGGCAGCAGTGGGTGAAGCACATTGCACGCAGAACCGATGGCCGTTGGGGCGGAAAGGTTTTCGGGTGGTGACCGCATACCAGAAGACGCAGCATGGGTAGACCCTCCACAAGGTGGACTGATGACCTGGTAAAGATCGCGGGAGGCCGCTGGATGCGGGTGGCGCAGGCCTGATCACGTTGGCAATCTTTGCCCCATAGGTTATAGGTTGTACGCGGGCTAGGTTTCCGCAACTCGACGTCATAAATGCGCCTATTTTGCGTAGGGGTTTTGGCACTACTGTTATTCGTGCCAACCCAGTTCCACCAGGAAGCCTAGCAGACCCTTTATGTTGCCGACGGCCTCCGGTAGTGACCCCGGTGTTCCGAGGTGTTTTGCCCTGTATTCCGCCACTCTAGGACATGTCGTGGGCGGCTGTCTCGTCCTCTCCCATGCAAGCTCTGCAGAGAGGACTGTCTGTAACACCTAAAGTAAAAAGGTGTTTGTTTAGTAGTGCATGACCAGTTATAGCTCCTGTCAGAAGACGGAGTGCCGGCCTCTTTAGCTGCTGCAGCTTCCTTGACAATCCGGGGTTGATTTTTCGGGAGGGCCTCCCTGCAGGTTCCTAGGGTGTTCCAATGTTTTTGGTGTTCTACCTTGGTGTTTAGTCGCAGTGTGCTCCGCAGCCATGCAGAGGGTAGAGGAATTGTGGGTTCCGATCCTACAGCTCTTGACTCTGAACCCTCTCTAGCCAGTGCTTCCGCTGCATCGTTATTGCGTGAATTGCTTTGCCCTTTGATCCATTGCAGGGTTATGTCACTGTTATTACATACCTCTGATAGGATTTTGTGGCACTCGTGTATCAGCCCAGAAGTTGTTGCGTGACCTTGCAGGGCTTGCAGTACGGATCGACTGTCGGAAAATATGCGGATGGGATATTCCCTTACCTCCCTGGAGGCGATTGCGTGAGCAGCCATTATTATGCCCATACACTCTGCCTGGAAGACGGTGTTGTGGGTCCCTAATGGTGTCGAAATGCGTATGTTTAGGTCCTCCGAGAATACTCCTGATCCTGTGCCTGACCTTGTCTTGGACCCGTCCGTGAAGATTCTTAACTCTCTGGGGTTAAGTCCTTCCTGGGGGGTTTTGTATAGTTCAACTTTGTACTTTTTGTCAAAGACGAACTGTCTGGGAATGATGTCTGAAATTGCCTCTATAAGGGGTTCCCTACCTACAGTCTCGTAGAGTATTTCGGTGTATGGAACCCTGGGCGGTCTCCAGAGATGTTGTCTTTTGAGCCTTATGGCTGCTGCCAGAGCCTCTTGCCTGATGAAAATGTGAAGCGGCGGAATGTCCACGATGGCTTCCAGGGCTGCAGTCGGTGTAGTCCTCATGCAGCCACTAGCCGCCATGCAGGCCAGTCTCTGGAGGCGTTGTAGTTTAGCTTCGATCGTGGTTAGCGTGTTACGAGGCCACCACACTATGGCACCGTAGCTTACTATTGGTCGGATTACTGCCTGGTAAAGCCATAGAGTGATCTTGGGGTTTAGTCCCCAGGTCCTACCTATCATTCTACGGCACTGCCAGAAGACGACTGTAGCTTATTGGATTTTATTGTCTAGATGACTGCTCCAATTAAGTTTGGCATCGAGTATTACACCTAAGTACTTTACCTCTGTTGACAATTGGAGTTCTGTATTGAACAGTCTGGGCAGGCGGTAGGTCCCCAGATTCCGTTTGTTGGTGAACATTACCAGCTCGGTCTTCCTTGGATCGACTGTTAGTTCATTGTCATTGCACCAGCGTTCCACTATGGCGAGTGCGGAGCGGGTGACATCGCACACTGTACCTGCATGGATGCCGCTGGTGAGTATCGTTATGTCGTCAGCATACCCGATGGTGTAGTGATGACTGTTGTTTAGATTGGTGATTAGGTCGTTAATCGTCGGGCCTTTTCTTTTATTTTCTTTTCTTTTCTTTTCTTTTTGACATTGTGTATTGTATTCTGTTATATGTAATAATTTATCGTGTAAGTGTTTTGGTGTTAATATGCTGTAAACTTACATTGTATTTAAATGAATAAAATGAAATGAAAAGTTAACCACCATGTTCCAGAGTAGTGGTGAGAGGACGCCTCCCTAGGGGCATCCCTTTGCTACTTGTGCTTGTTTTGTTTTGTCTTCCCCGAGCCTAATGACCCTTTGACTTAACATGTTGTGTATCCATTTAATCATAACCACATTCACTCCATGCCTTCATGCGGTTATGCTGGTGAATTAAGTCTTGTCGAAGGCTCCCTCGATGTCAATGAAGGTGCCTAAACACATAGTCTTGTTTTTGATCGAGATTTCGGCCTTGGTAACCACTGCGTGAAGCGCGGATTCTGTTGATTTACCTGAACTGTAGGCATGTTGGTTCTGATGCAGGGGCACCCGCACTAGCGCCCTCTCTCTCAGATGTCTGTCACACAGCCTTTGCCCGATAACGTATTATCCTTCCCTTGGAAGACGATTATCAGTAAAAAGTAGGTATTCCATGTTCTCAAATATTTCTATAAGAAATATGATCTTAATCTGTTGTTATCAGCCGAGTTTGCGTGATTGAGTAACGGATGTCCAATCAAGTGAACTTTCACATTTATACACTCGCAGACAAAGAATACGGGTCGGTAAAATACCGTCATATTTTCTAAAATAGTGCAAGGTCGTACAGTTTTTTTTTTAATTCTTGTCGTGATCTTTATTTATGGTTTACTATTGAGAGGCATAAAATCATTAATACTAATATAGTTACGCATAATTACTTTACGCCGAAAATAAGATATGCATAAGTCACATTTCGCATATTTTTTATGCATAATATTAAAAAGCATAAATACAGAAAGCATAACCCTCATTAAAACTAATAACAAAAAGCATAAACATGAATACCCATAATAATCAATTGACATCATATTAAAATGCATATCTCTATTATCATATTAAAAGGGGTAGGTACGTATCACAATGTCTAAAATTAAAAAAAACTAACGTTAAATAACCTACGTTCAAAATCCCTAAAATCTAAAAATTTAGATTTTAGTGATTTTAGCCTATGGTTTACTTAGTAGTAAATTGCCTAATTTTCATTAGTAGTAAGTTTTAATAAAAGGTTTTTCCGTTCTTTTATAAAAAAAAATAACCTCGAAGGCGAAAGCGGGAGCTTTGCTCCCGCTTCCGTCTTCTAACCTATCCGCGATCCGAGTCGGTTTTGCCAAATAAATATTTGATGCCCACCCAGCTTTGCTCCCGCTTTCGTCTTCGAGATTTTTTTTTTATAAAATAGCGGAAAACTAATAATATCATTTTAGGTATTTTGACCAGCTTCATTCATTTAGACAACTAAAATTATGGAAAATGACAGATATACCAACTAATTATTAGCCCAAACAATAGTATGCCTAATGTATATTCGGCCAATACACATTAGTCTAGCTAAAATTTTGCTAATAGCGTAGTAGTAGCGTAAAACAGTAGGCCAAAATATTACTATGCGAATGTACTATTATGCCACAAATAATTATGCCAAACCAATTATGCGAAACTGCATTAGTCTAAAAACCATTATGCGATCCAAGGTGATACCTTATTTATTCTACATCAATACTACTAACAGTAAAAAATGACGTCACCAGATTTAAATCGGACTCGTAACGACCCATGGAAAAAACAACGTTAACGGAGCGAGATTTCGCAGAAATCGTCATTTTTGGACATTGATATTTTTATGAGCGGGTCCCGGAAATTGATAATACAGTTGGGTATTATAAAGAATAGAATATAATGTAAATAAAACTAGTGTTAAATATAAAAAAAAACCGTATTGCGGTTATTTAATTTAGGGTGACCCGAATTTTTTGACCGCGAGTGTAATATTAGTAAAAAGAGTGAAAATGAGCGAAGTATTGAAATACAAAAATGTTGTTTGCAATCATCTAAGGCTTGTAGGCCCCAAAGTCCTTAATGCGATTTTGTAATTTGCCATTGATGTTTATTTATTTAAATGCATTTGTTTTATTGTTAAATTAATAATAACAACGCAAGGGTGTTTAATTAATGTAGGTATTTTAATTTCGAATAGGTTAGAATTTATTGAATTACACCCATTACGTGTGTGTGGGTTGTGCACTTAGAAAAGCCCTTTGTCACCAAATTAAATAATGTTGGTTAAACCTTATTACCACATTTTTATTTTATTCTTATTAGGTAGGTTAGATTTTAGTGGTAGTACAATGTCATTAGTGCATTAGTGATAGTAATTGTTTCTCTATTGAGAACTCTTATTTTAGGGTAATATTATGAAAAAAATATATATTTGCTGCGTAAGTAGCGGCTGCAAATGTGATTGAAAGATACGCTTCATCGGTCACTGTCCTCGTAGCTCAGTGGTGAGAGCACTGTACCGGCAAATACAGGGGAACAGGTTCGTCTCCTATCTAGGGCTCAGACGATGATGATTCTCTGTATCATATCGTGAAAATTTGATCGAGGTAACTTCCACGTTAAATTAACACGAAACAAAAATATTTAATAAAATAATTTGTTTCGTTAGGTTTAGCCTAATATCACCTACATCTCACGGACTTGTCGTTCCACCAGCCCCGCTATTCTGTAACTTGTTATAACCTCACTTCGACGTTCACCCACAAATACGCCGGGATTGGAGAGTGGCTAAGCGTAACCAGGGGTCTAGTTTCGTTAGGCGTGACGGGTGTGATGAGGTGCATTAGCGCGTTCCGAATAACAGCCCAGTAAACGGTGACACCCGTCAAAACCGCATCGAAAATAGTAAGCGGAGGAAATATAAATTATGGTAGGTATGTTGCGTAACGCCTCGTACGTAACGTTATGTGTATGTATATCTAAATGCCATGTTTTGAATGGAAACTGAACGAACTGGTGGATTGATGATGTATCTCATATTTAAAAAAAATCTATATCATAGACATTTATCAAATGAAATCCGTCATTGATCCTACGTTTATTTTTGTTTGTTATTAATTGGATTATTTATCAAACTCAACTGACAAAAACACACAATGGTGTCATTGTATAAAATCAAAATAACGGGTTGGAAACATAATCCGTTTTTCATGATAAAATCGCAACTGGAAAACCGATACATTGATTAATTGTTACACAAAAATCACAAATACACTTACAGATCGGTCGTAAATAGCAAAAGCAATTTTTTATGTCAATAGAGAACATGAAACTCGGTTACTTTATTTCGTAGAAAATAATCTACAACTACACAGAAAACTAATGTTACAAACTGAACAACTTTAAAGAGTAAATGTTAATCCTTTTCCCAGCTAAGTACTTATAACTTGAATCTTTTCAAGACGAGGATAAAATCTAAGTAGGTATGCATGTACATAGCACCTTTGACCTCATCATCACTTAACATCAGGTGAGATAGTGGTCAAATGCGTACCTATACGTAACAAAAACTGGTAAATAGCTCTGTGAGCTGTTGGACTAGGGTCTTTAAAAAAAAACAAAGTGTATCCACAAAAATAGTGTACACGCTCACTAAACTCCCGAGAATCGGTTGAGAAAAATGCACACAGATTTTTATTACCAGCAATGAAAAACGTTTACGGCATGAGAACCAATCATTACATGCTTCCAAAAATAATAAATAGTCTCCCAAAACACATACAAGGTTTATACCTATCCAACCCTATATCAGCTAAAGATGTAAACAAGTATTATATGTCAAGCAACAACTATGATAACGCCTTGTAACCAACCAAGATATTGTTCATCAGTGATACAGTAAACGGAATGTAAGTACATAATATATTGATGTAAACTAACATACCTACTTAAATAGTAAATAGTTAGACCGTACTATAGCTGTAAATAAGCCACTAATGGTTTTAGCACCTAATTATGAAACTCTGCGATAAGTATGAATTATTTGGAAATTAAAAAAAAAAAAAAAAAAAAATGCGACCAGGCCCCGGAGCATGGATATCACGCGATAAGTGACAAGAAAACAGCGTCGTCTCGTTCTATCGAACGGTGTCAGCCAGGGACGGAAGCTCTATCATGTCACTTATCGCGTGATAAGGCCATCCATGCTACGATGCCTGCAGAGGACAAACAGCTGGACAGCGAGACATCGGACACCGGACATCGGACAAACGATTTTCGGCACAAGCTGAAGCATAGAACTTCGTTCGTATCGCTCAAATAATGTATTCGGTTTCGCTACGACATTGTCTGCGCAGAATTCTTAAAAATCTGTCTATAATAATATAGATTTGAATCCATTCGTTTGTATGGGGTAAAGCACAGAACAAGGGTAAATAAACCTGTTCAAATTCATAACATACCACCTTTTTACGATGCAATGTGGAGCGAAAACCTTTTCATTCCGAATATTCGTCGGAAAGCGGGCATTCATCTGAAATATGAATGACGTGGAGGACGTTTCTCTCGCACGTGACGAGCACTATCGCTTCTTCTAAATGACGTTTGTTATATAAGATGTCCATGTCTTTTATCACTTTTCGCAGAGTTGCACTACTTGCATGGTTGTTGCATGGCAGAGTGGTTTTGAATGTTGTAAATATCAGTTGCGCAGCAAATAATTTAAGATAATAAAGAATAATTTTGAAGCCACTGTATCCGAGTGGTAAGGCAACTAGACTTCCAATCTGGAGGTCGTGGATTTGAACCCCGGCTCGTACCTAAACTGGGTTGTATCATAAAAACTTATGTGCGAAATATCATTTGATATTTAACATTCGCTTTTCGGTGATGGAAAAAATCGTGCGGAATTAGACATCCCAATAAGGTCTAGTTTTCCCTCTGGGTTGGAAGGTCAGATGGCAGTCGCTTTCGTAAAACTAGTGCCTATGCCAAATCTTGATATTATACTAGTAGGTGCCAAAGCGGACCCCGAGCCCTTTAGGGCACAACCGGGAATAAACGCTAGGAGGATGAAATTAATAATACGATTGTAAACATAATACACTCGGTGGCTTACAATGGGCCTCATAAGAAGGCCCAAAGTCACCCAAAGGGCAATAGACCTCTCTATTGCCCTTTGGGTGACTTTGTTTGACTCTTGTTGGGAGTTTCTCTATGTGATCGCATCAGACTTGAGGCTATCCGCAGCAGAACCAAGGTAACCGATATAGCTCTCCGAATCTTAAGTGGCTGTGGGTGGGGCACTGATGACCTGGAGTCCGCTGGATGCGGGTGGCGCGGGACCGGTCATTTTGGCACTCTTTGGGGGAGGTCTATGTCCAGCAGTGGACTTCTGTCGGCTGATATGACGATGATGAAACATAATACACATCTTTAGTACTTATAAGCAACAGTATTAGCCATTGAAGACTAGAGCAAGAGCCAAAGTGAACGGCCCTGCACCAGTCCGCCTGAAATTGTCAGGGCTCTAGACGCTGCGTCTTCCGGTGCGTGTTTGCCACTCGAAAACCTTTCGACGCCAACGCCTATCGGTTCTACGTGCAATATGAACTGTGTACAAGATGTTATTTAAGCATCGAACGAACACTACTTACATTTTAGCGTTGCAGTCGTTTTAAGCTCCCTCGATATTGAATCATGTTTCGGGAGTCCGAGCGCTGGCGAAAATAATTAAAACAAGTTGTTTCAGCAATTCCAATTATAAAAGATACCAATGAACATTCTAATTCGGCAGGAGTTATCAAAAGTTTAAAATGAAATCAGTGTTTCAATTTAAGGTGGATTAAAGTTTATTATTAAATGGTTGATGCGAAGTTTGATTTTAATAAAGTATGGCCCTCCAGAAGACCTGATCGTCCTTAGCGACGAAGCCATCAAGTGGCGGATCAGCCTCAATATTAATTTACAGTGGATTATGTATATTTGTAACTGTTTCATCCTGTTTGTCATACGATTAAATAAATGAAAAAAAGAATCTGTTTAAGGCCCTGTGTGAGGCTGTGTGGTATCGAGATAGATCACCACCTACCCCCTTTATTTCCTTGGATACTCGTGTCTAAACGATGGGCTAGCAATCTAACACTGCAATATCATCATTTCTCCATCATTAAATGCATGCGTAAGCGATGCACATCCCTGACGCGCAGGGTGCGAGCCAGCCCCAACGGCATCCTGAGGGCATTTGCAGCTAGGTTTGACTGTCAGTACCTGTACCATTGCCACATGATTCATCTACTGACAGGCAAACCAATTTACTGTATGTAGTGTAGTGTCTATGTTTTGTATGTCCCTTTTTAGGTTTCCGTAGCCAAATGGCAATAAACGGAACCTTTATAGATTCGTCATGTCTGTCTGTCTGTCCGTCCGTATGTGAAGCCACTTTTTTCCGAAATTATAAGCGCTATACTGTTGAAACTTGGTAAGTAAATGTATTCTGTAAACCGCATTAAGATTTTCACACAAAATTAGAAAAAAAACGATACATTTTTGGGGTTCCCCATACTTAGAACTGAGACTCAAAAACATTTTTTTTATCAAACCTATACGTGTGGGGTATTTATGGATAGGTCTTCAAAAATGACATTGAGGGTTCTAACATCATTTTTTTCTAAACTGAATAGTTTGCGCGAGAGACACTTCCAAAGTGGTAAAATGTGTCCCCCCCCTGTAACTTCTAAAATAAGAGAATGATAAAACTAAAAAAAATATATGATGTACATTACCATGCAAACTTCCTCAAAAAAATTGTTTGAACGAGATCTAGCAAGTAGTTTTTTATTTTAATACGCCATAAATCGTAAACCGCAATTCATGTGCGAGTCCGATTCGCATTTGGCCGCTTTTTTTAGACTTCGGATGATTATTTGAATTTTGTATTTTAAATGAATAATTGTAGCAATTAATTGTATATAGACTTAGTCTGAAATAAACGATTTGAATTGAATTGAATTGAATTAAATTACCAGAACTGGCACGTGCATGG
This sequence comes from Epinotia brunnichana, assembly GCA_963854355.1. Lineage (NCBI taxonomy): Eukaryota > Metazoa > Arthropoda > Insecta > Lepidoptera > Tortricidae > Epinotia > Epinotia brunnichana. Next base: position 12,784,080 of record OY977957.1, read on the forward strand.
AATTGAGCGCACGAAATACACTGAAACGAAAATAGGATGCGTAGTGTTGAAGAGAATTTACCTCCTTGTTGAGTTTCCTTCTTTTAAACACATTCAGTGCCAAGAATCGCTACGCGGTATGCGTATACCCGATCCCGTGGATTTCCCTGTATGTAGCGGAAAGCGCCTACGGCGTATGCACCCGATGGTTGGGTTCCCGGCACTCCAAAAATAATATCCTAAAAACATAATGATGTATGGTTTTCATGTTATGTATTTAGGTTCGTGTAATAAATATATTGCATTGCAAGAGGATACATTAATAAAGCGGCCAAGAAGGAGTCGACTTGCACACGGAGGGGTTTATCTCTAAACGTGAAAAAAACGACGAAAAAATCGTTCGGGTACTGGGAATTTCTGGATTGATTAATTTAAATTTCCGTAATTTAATTTAATTTTTATTGTATAACCAATATTACAAATCTAACTAGCCCCACAGTTGACACAATAAAAAATGTGTTTTGGGTTCTAGACAACGATGTACAGTCAGGAGTTAATACTAAGTAAAAAATACGTACATAAATAAGGACATAAATATCTGTACAGGACTCTATTGTCAATGTCATAAAGGCGTGTACAGATATTTATGTCCTTTTTTATGTACGTATATTAATACCCCTGACTGTACCTATTTAAAATATATAAATACTTACGCAGAAGACACCCAAGAAATAACAGCAAAATATTATATTCATTGCTCACTCAAATAAACTATTTTGCCCTTACCGAGATTTGAACCCGAGGGGTAATCACGTAACTTTCCGAACGCGCATTAGTACAATTTAACAGTTATTTTTCCATATAAAATAGTAGTTTATGTGACTGTACATAATGAAGGGCATTGAACATGAGTGTGGGTTTCATAATAACATCACACGAGTGTTTTAATGCCTAATTATGTACAGTTACATACACTTCTTTATCTATCCACATATCATAAGCCTCCATGATGCATTCATGAGCCGCTAATTATGACTGGCATCGCAGCGTTGTTTTCTGGCAGCTGTCATAGTTTTTTTTAAATTCATAAACAAACTAGAGTCGGGTCCAACTGATCCGACTAGTTATCATATCGTTCGATATCTTACTTACGGTGCGACATTTGTCAAATTTGTATGCAAATAGACAATTCATGTCGAACTAAACGTCATCTCGACTGATAATTAGAATAGAGGTTAAATCAATTTTTTTTGGTTTTCAGAGACGTTCGAAATTTGAATGAAATAATATTATCGAAATCGATATTATTATTTAGCAATAATAACATTTTCACAGATAAGAAATTTGTTTGTCTATTTTTATGGTGGTCATAATGTGCGGTTCTTGAACGCATCATGGAGGGTTTATGATATTTGGATAGATAAAGTGACATTTAGATCTACCTGACGCGCGTACAATGCGTTACGTGTTCGACCTGCCGGTGTATGGTCGTCAAGTGAAATAAAGTTTAGTCTGCCTTAGATTCAAGTATTTACATACTGCAGTTTAAAGATACATGCCTTATGACAGACAAATAAAAGGTCCCATTGGCATCGTTTGAGTACAGAACCATAAAAAACTGCCACTGGGGCAAAAAAAAAAAACAAAAATAAAAATAAATAAGGCATCATTAAAGGAAGAAGGGGCGACAGGGGCTATTAAATATTACTGCGACGTGCCCTTGAAATGTTTGTGGTAATGCTTCGGTATTTTGGGGACACAAGGGAGCTTTCGATGAAAATCGGACGTCGGCGACCGCCATTGCCATTTCTCTTCGGTTTTACTTCTTCTTAATAATGAATGTATCTACTTTATATGGACTAGTATGTTTCCGGAATAAATAATTTTAATTTCATTTAATTTCATCAGCCATTCTTGCTAAGGAGGCTGCGTTCTTTATGTTAGTTCATTTCTTTCTTCGTTTGAGGTGTGTTGTGGTCAATCCACTACCAGCCTGTCACTACAAAATCACATTTTCCGACATTAAACCCACAATTTCTGGAAGGGACTGGAAATTTAACGTCATGTGCTCTAACTGCCCTTTCAGTGAACGCGGGCGTGAATGTATGTATAACCAGCTTTGCCTACATGACTTCAGTACATACTTTATTACCTCATTGTGTCCCACAATAGCGTATGCACTTATGGCGTGAAAGCATCGGCGGCCTTTGTTTCCGAAGATTCATTTGTCAATGCCAGGGTTGGAAGGCCGGTTCAAGGCCGGCAGCCTGGGTCTGTTTGTATTGGCGTATTACAATGATATTGCAGTGACTTGACCCTTCAATCCGACAGAGTCCACCAGGCTGGACATAATCTTTCACCATGGTCTTTTGTTCTTTTCTTGGCCATACTCGTTCTGACTAGTCTGCGTTACCGAGGCTTGAACACATTTCGCATGTCTATAATTAGAAATGTTTTATTTCAGAACATAGCTATAGGTTCAAATAATGTTCGTTACAATTTAAGAATAAGAATAAGAATAAGTTTATTTTGGAACAACAACAGGGGCTTAGATCTAAAGAAGGAATCTAGTGTTGCTTCAAAAAAGGAGTCCACTCAGCATGAGTCGAGACACACAGTGCAACGACGCTGATTTTCAGTGGATCCGTTAAACTAAAACTAACTTATTAACCTATATAAGAGATATTAACCTAAGAATATACATATTGTACGGTATACAGAGATAGTCCACGCTATGTCCAGCGAAAACCAAACCAAAACCTGAGTTGCAATTACTATAATAATATCCTATTCAAAATAATATTCTTAGCACTGACGCAGATCGAGATGCAGATTGAGACGCAGATCAGCTAGGCCAAAGAAATTTGTTGCTTTAGTAGGTGGAGTTTAAGCTTATTTTTAAATGTAAACAGGGAAGGATGCTCTAAAGCAAAAAATTAAAAGTTGCCAAACTTTCTATTTGAAAAATTCTTAGTAATTTTATAAAATTATCTTTACAAAATTGAATGTTGCTTTAGAGCACATCCTCAACGGAAACTTCCCTTGAGTTCTCGTGAAAGTTTTTAGAAATTTCTCAGAATATTCCTTCTTGAGAATGTTCTGCAATATATATGTCACCGTTAGATTGTGAACACCGTCAGTTTATAATCTAACTCGCGATATTATAAACTGACGAAAAATTGTGAAACGTCAAAACCGTTCACAATTTAACGCATTATTTTTCGTTAGTTTATAAACTATCAATGTCGAATCGTCAAATTGTGAACCGAGATCAAATCGGCTTGCTACGGAACGTACACAAAGACTAGGTAGGTTAGGTTAGTTAGGTATCTTCAGTTGCCCGAAGGGCAAAGCGCCCAGAAATAGGAGCCCCGCGCAGCGGGGCTCCGTCGACACTGCTGGATGCCCATTTAAATGGAATAAATGTATGAATATCAAAAAAATACAATCATGTTCTGACGTAAGTGGAAACTGATCCAAGTGGAGTATTTCGCTCAACCAAACAGAGCACAGGTTTCGTTCCGAATCTGGCAAATTTGATTCAGTTCACAATTTGACGATATGACATTGTTAGTTTATTTTTTATTTTATATATATTTATTTACAATATAACGGGTAAGATTATAAACTGACGGTTTTCACAATCTAACGGTGACATATACAATTGTACCATTACTATTTATTTAGGCTTGGTGCGTGGAAGCGAGTACCAGCAACAAATGTCATAACAATACCACATCTTTACGAAGAGCTAAATAGGCCTTCTGTTGTTTTTATGATCTGTTTTCAGCTTAGTCATGTTTTTTGTCGATAATCGGATGGATGTGTTTGCTAATAATATAGTAATATAGCTTTCTGTAGCGGTGGATATTGGAAGGTCAGGAATAACACGTTAATTCGATTATATTTTCACGAAAATATGCCTCAACTCATCGTACCTCATGTTATATTAGTAAATTATAAGGTCAAATCTGTGAACCTTAAATACAATTGTGTTCGCTAGCACATGGATGTACTCGTATTTTGCTAAACTACCCACACTTATCCAAGTCAAGTCAAGTCAAAAGCCTTTCAGTCTATTACATACTATAAAAACAGTGTTAAGGGGAGAGACAAGGTTGTAATATGCAAGTAAAATTTGCTCACGGGGAACGGGTGCATGCTATGCTGGTGCCTCTTGGCTCGCTTATTCACGAGAATTTTAAAACAGGCTTCGTCATGAATTGCACGACCTTACAACGTCAATTTACGCCATTTCCAAATACACCCCTTATTAATAATAATTAGTTAAAACCTATTCGGGTCATTGTCAGATTTAGGTTCGCGTCTTTTCGGTGGACATTGCCAAAGTTAAGGGCTATAAAGCCTAATTTTTGGTTGAACTCTGAATCCGCATAAACGGCGTTGCCCTTTCTATAATTCTATGTGATAAAAACATATTATATGTGAGCGTAAGCCCTTAACTATTGACCACCGGAAAGATGATTTTTGTTTTTGTGACTGACAATGACCCAATCACTGACGTTCAGTATAAACAGTGAGATTTATTTTTTCAAAGGTATTAAGATAGGCTTTATTTTATCCCGCAGCTCCACCTGATTTTTTTGTTAATACGTGTGCAGAGCACCAGCTGCTCGTAAAATATACATATTTTCTTTTACTTTATACTTTTTAGGGTTCCGTACTCAAAGGTCGTTGTTGTTCTACGTCCGTAGAAATAACCCTAGAAACCCTACACGTGACCTCCGGGTGGTGCTAAAAGAACAACAAACTCAGCAGCTGCACTTGTTCCTTCTGAACCTCGCAGCGCACACTGGAACTCTATCAGCGACATCAATACGAATACATATCTGTACCAGTGTGTAACCGCCATACGATAAATAAATAAATTACTAAGACTCCGCTGTCCGTCTGTCTGACTGTCTGTCTGTATATTGTCTGTCTGTCTATCCGTCTGTCCGTCTGTCCGTCTGTCACCAGGCTGTATCTCAACAACAGTGATAGTAAGACAGTTGAAATTTTACAGATGACGTATTCTGTTGCCGCTATAACAACAAATACTAAAAAACTAAATTAATAAATATTTTTTTATACTTTTTTTTTCTTTTACAATCTTACACAAATCGACTTAGTCCCAAACTAAGCAAAGCTTGTCCTATGGGTACTAGACGACGATAAACATACGTCTATAGATAAATAAATACTTAGAAAACATCCATGACTCAGGAACAAATATTTGTGCTCATCAACAAATAAACGCCCTTACCAGGATTCGAACCTGGGACCTCCAGCTTCGTAGGCAGGGTCACCATCTACTAGGCTACAGGAGGCTGCCATACAACAAACGTGATTTTTTTGCCGTTTTTATATATAACGGTATGGAACCCTTCGTGCGCGAGTCCGACTCGCACTTGGCCGGTTTTTTGAAGCAACGACGCGAGGTACAACAACGTTGATTAAGCAGTGAAAATTGTTCATAGACGTTAAGCAATGTAGGTAGCACTCAAAGTGTTAAAGGGAGTTAGGAGCTCGCGTATCGTGTAGTACTAACATCCAGGCTCCGCCACAGTTTTATCTAAATAGTAACTAACTTCTAGCGCTTCTGCTTCAGTATGGATATATAGAACTTACTATTTATATGACCCAGGTAAAAACACAAACAGGTTGTCGTCGTCAAATGTATTATTCCGTAAACAATAATAATAATAGCAAACCTAGTTTGATTGAATTCTGTTGTCATTTTTGCACAGTATTATTTTGTAATAACTACCTAATAAGGCAAAAAATATGTACCTACCTACAATCAGCGTCATATAGTTAGTAGCACCCAAGGTAGCCAAATATTTCGGTACAAGTCTTTATAACTTAAAGAATATTTAAGGGTGTGTTACCAAAATATTTGGCTACTTTGGCTGCTACTAACTATATGGCGCTGACTGTATTTACAATTAATTTGACGTCGACTCCATCATTAGTTGTTATTGGTAGAATAGCCACGGTATTTTTTTTTCATTCTATTCTATTAGCCTGTTAACATTTTCTCCCTACTTCGCATGCGTCGAACTCCATAACCACATAATTATGCCGACCCTATGTCGCCTATGCCCTATGTGTCTTTAAAATTAATTCCAATACAAAAACATTATCTCCATGCCACTATCTAGAAACCACGTGAAAATTTGCGATTTACACATGAACGAACGTGCGTGGCAAACGTTTCCGCACCGGAGATAATCTGGGAAAACTTGGCTAAATTCTGTGCCCAACAATTTTTTTCAGGGACACAAGACATTCGCGAAGTAATGGATTAGATGTTGTGTACACGGCCTAATAGGATTAAGTTACACACGTGTGCACTTGGGATATTAGGGTGTCTACATAATCTCGATAAGATTTGGCTAATTGATCAGTCTTAAGTCATGTATTCGCTTGTAGTCCACATCTGGTATTTAATCCATAATTACAATCTATACTTGTCTTCATTATATGAATAAGAGTGGAGGTACTTTCTGTCTTAGGTTTGGGACTGATTTACGCGAAAGTTGGTATGAAACACTAAGTTCAAAGTAGATCTTCATTTGAACTCATTGTTTTCATACACAATACTTTATATCTGGTGGGTGATGAAACCCAGTGCTTTAACGTCCAACAGGTATTAGAGTTCATGAGGATGATAACAATGATCGGGTTTAACATTTTATGATAGCTTTTGTTTCATATACCTACTTACATCTCGTCGTGCTGATTTCGACAGAAATTTAAAACTGAAAATATAAGTAATATTTAGTCAAGAGAGAGATGCGAAAGCATCTATTTTGGTCATCTGAAAGCAGGAGCCTACCAGCCCCATTCCTCTATTCCTTTTCTAAATAAGGGCTTGTAGTCTCCACTTTCAGTAGGAAATATGCGAGCAGCCTTAAGAAATAGCCATCATCAATCTAAGACCCCCATTTTGTTTTATCCGAGACATCGATTACGCGGAGTAACCGGAGGAATCTTGATGAATCGATCGACATGACACGGGATCGTTAAAGTCGGTTTTCATAGACAAGCGAAATGTGGAGACATGCATTATGAAATTTTGGTCCTATGGCAATAAAGCAAGAATGAATAAACATTTATGTACAACACACAAATCACATGAAACTGTGGCATGAAATGGTCCTCACCATGGTGCCGTTTTAATTGGCCAGCGCTGGTCTTCCATCGGGCCAACACCACGGTTACCTATGGTAACACTACAGTTGGTTATGGTTGACTGGTAAAGCTACTGTTGTACCTACGCTGAAGTAAAACTAATAGGAACATTTAGTTGTTACAAGTTTCACATTTCACACATTCTATAATTATATAAATAATTGAATTACTAAGGCCAAAATAATTGACAGATACTTAATTAACTATATTGTGTATATTTATGTGGGTAGTGAGACCAATGGGATAGCTACTGTAGCGAGCATAGCGAATCTTAAGCCTCGTAATCAATAGGCATGTTATTTATTAGAGGATTAGTCTATATGATGGATGTCGTTGGCGTCAGTAAATTATGGGGTGTTGTTTAATACTAGAATGATGAATTGATATTATCGATATACTCTAAGGACTTTGACCTTTGGATAAGTGCATTACAAGGGTATGCTTGTTAACGACACATTAATTAAGGTTATAACGGCTGCTCTACGGAAAAAGACAGTAACTATTTTTTTTTCCAAAATGGGTGTTTTTACATTTTTGGAACTTTAGACAGCTAAAAGTGGCAAAAATGTAAAAACACCGGTTTTGAAAAAAATGTTAGTTACTGTCTTTTCCGTTGAGCAGCCGATAATCCGATTACAATCAACGACTAATGAAGGTACCAACCACCCTTAGTTTGTAATTAGAAATTTGGATGTGGGTAGTTTGCACGATATGGTTTGACAGGGGAAATTTATGCTCTTCTCAGTTCACCTGCTTGACCACGAGCGCTGGAAAGGTCTTATAGCGGATAGGTGTAGTTAAGAGATACACCCAGATCTACTATATATAAAGTTTATTGCGGTTAAAACACAGTTCACAAAAGATATAGTACATAAATAGAGTACAAACGGCAGAAATTAGCACGGTAGGTACACGTAGGTCAAAGATATAAGGATATAACATAAAACACATTAATTGGGAATGGATGAAAATTTTAGAAGTGCCTGATTATCTTTTGGTGATAGGAATAACCTTCCTTAGCACCAGAAAAAAGTTGCAGACTTTTCAGCTGCGTCAATTATTTTTGAAAAATATAAACAGTTTCCTCACTTACGTTTTGGGTTAAGGACGGCGAATGAGACACTTTCCTAGATCCGTCTCAAAGATATTACAAAAAATATTTTAAATACTATCTGACGCTGGCAATGACAAATCTAGATTTACCACGAATTTTTAAGAATTTTTTTTTTGTAATATGATACAGATCAAGCAAAGTGTCTCATTCGCCGCCGTCCTAACCCCAAAACATAAGCGAGGAAACTGTTTATATTTTTCAAAAATAATTAACGCAGCTGAAAAGTTTGAAACTTATTTCTGGTGCTAAGGCCCTGGGTTTTCTGACCACAGTCAGGGTCAGGGTCACAGGGTCAGAAAACCCGGGGCCTTAGGAAGGTGATACCAAAAATGAAAACCGGCCAAGTGCGAGTTGGACTCGCGCACGAAGGGTTCCGTACCATTATCTATAAAAAAACTATTTTATTCTGTGTTTTAAGTATTTGTTGTTATAGTGGCAACAGAAATACATCATCTGTGAAAAATTCAGCTGGAACTATCACGGTATCAGTGAGATACAGCCTGGTGACAGACAGACGGACGGACGGACGGACAGCGGAGCCTTAGTAATAGGGTCCCGTTTTACTCTTTGAGTACGGAACCCTAAAAACAGGCACTTCTAATATTTTCATCCATTCCCCATTGCGTGATTAATTAGGTATTGTTAGCTTGATGATGACATGTATATTATTATTATATAATTTAAGTGAAGATATTACTAAATGTAAGCCACTATTTCTCGATAAACCGAAGTTGTTGATTTGACTATTTCCGATAGAGCGCCCTCTGGTGTGGTTTAACTTCATACATCTGTGGGTTTCACGGTTACTGAGTGATAGTCGAGCGGCGTGATCGGCTCACGATCATTACGTTGGCGGCAGCCGGATAGTACGGACGGTTATGAAAGTGATTGTATACGGCTAAAGTGTGCTGATTGAATAAATCTTATTATAGCAATTACATAGTTTTTTCACTTCTGGAACTAATCCCACAGTTTTCTGCCGAGAGACCTGCGCGTGGCCTCTCGGTGCGGTGTCGAATCTCAGTTTCCACTGATCGTGCTGGCAAAATCGAGCGCGCACGAATGCGCTCGAGTTCATAAAACCGTTATCGGATAACGCGGAAGGCGGCCGAGCAGCAGCGCGCAGACATACATCATAGACTATATTGAATAAGACATACATCATCATCATCATATCAGCCGAAATCCACTGCTGGACTACCTCCCCCAAAGAATGCCAAAATGACTGATAATGAAGAAGTGTCTCAAGACGAGTCTTTGACCTGTGTGTGTTACATATGGCACTGAAACGTGGTCGTTTACAATGGGCCTCATAAGAGGGCTCAAAGTTACCCAAAGGGCAATGGAGAAGGCTATGTTGGGAGTTTCTCTTCGTGATCGCATCAGAAATGAGGCTATCCGCAGCAGAACCAAGGTAACAGATATATCCCTCCGAATCGCTAAACTTATTGCCACTTAAGTGGGCAGGGCACATTGCGCGTAGAACCGATGGCCATTGGGGCGGAAAGGTTCTCTAGTGGCGGCCACGTACCGGAAGGCGTGGCGTGGGTAGGCTACTAGGTGGACTGATGACCTGGTAAAGATCGCGGGAGTCCGCTGGATGCGGGTGCCGCAGGACCGGTAATTTTGGCGCAAACATATTATATTTTATATAATACTAATAAACCAATAGTGTGTTTAGTGTTCTTCTTCTTCAGAAGAAGAAGAACACTAAATACATTCCGACGTTTTGAGACTGTAGCAATAACATATTTTGGTTTTACTTTTTACTATACCTATTTAATTGGTTTATTAGTATTAAAACAAATAAAATATGTATGATTGCGCCAAAATTACCGGTCCTGCGGCACCCGCACCCAGTGTGAGTCACCCTTTAGTCGTTTTCACGTGGTGGCACGACCTCGACGACTCATCATTTCAGGTGCTGGTAGCTAGCTTTCACGCCGCCATTCTCTGAATGCCTGAGAGCCTAGATTTACCTATTTATTACTTAATATTGTATTTAATTATGAACATAATATATCTTAACGGACATATCAATAGACGTTTAAAAAAATTGTACTCATTTTTAAGACCACCTTTAGAGCGTAAACAGTATTCTCATCATCATCATCATACTCCTAGCGTTATTCGCGGTGCCCTAAAGGAGCCCGGGTTCTGTTTTGACATCTTAAGGGGATGACAGTACACAACTTTACTGAGACATCACACAACTTTACTGCATTTACTTATTTTTGCATAGGTACCTAAAACTATATAAGTGTGATTGCCAAGTCACAAAATTTTATTTAGCAAGCAAATAAAGATTAGGTAATAAGAATGCCTGACTTGGCTCTACGAAATATACCACCACTTTTTACTGTGAAAGAGTTTCGAGACTTGGCCTATTTTTTACATGGAATGTTTTTTTATGGGATCTCATTTCTTTTTGTAGACTTTGTATGGGAATGTTATTTTACCAACCGCAAATAACGTTTGTATAGTTTTGCAGGAAGGAACGGCAAAAGTATCTTTGTAATCGCATGTATTTGTATAGGATTACAAACTTACTTATGCAGTTTGTATATCTCTGAAACGTGACTGAAATTGCATTATTTTTAGGTTTTTATGAATTATTAGGCTAAAAACTAATAACGTTCAAAATTTGGAGCTTGTGGGTCGACTAGAAGTACCTTAGAATTAGCGTGATCATTATCAGTATATAAGTGATTCTCGGGGAAGTCTGTAACCCCTAGAGAACGCGTCTCCAGGTGGCGAATAGGGGAATGCTCGCCAGCGATATGCAAATGTCGTTGGAGGGTAGGAGGGAAATAAAATACCTCCCGCGGACCCACAGACACACCTACCACCAGGCCACTCGGACATATTCTGACCCTGGGCTGGTGGTGGGCAGCGGCGACAGGCAGGTCGTCGTGGAGAGGATGGCGGCGGAGGAGCGCAAGCCAACGGCGGCATCCTAAGCCTCAGCTAGCAGGAGAGGTCACTGTCTTGGCGTCAGGTGGCAACCGGCCGTAAAACCCTAAAGCCAAACCAATCCTCCTAATATGGCAAGTACAATTAATATGAGAGTAACTGCTAATTTATCACCAGAGACGACCCAGGACAGACGTTCCTGGCGACACCATACAAGGAGAGCCGACCCCAAGTAGATGGGACAAGGCTAGGAAGAAGAAGAAGATTATCAGTATATAAGTGAGTATGTCAGTGACAAAACTAACGAACTTTGACGGACAATAGTTCCTAAACTAAAAGTTCAAATTGAATGTTATTGATACTGTATGTTAGCCATATTATGCCCTACATGTTCCTGAAAATTCAGGGTTCTAGCTTTAGCCAGCATAAAATAACAGGATGTTGAAAATGGCCTGAATGGCTTCGAGAAAAGGATGGTATACGGCCGTGCTTCTTTGTTTTGCTCGACTTGGCGGGGGCATTGCCGTGCCCCCAGATATATAAAATAAAAAGAAATAATAATGAAATAGCCTTTTATTTGTTGTCCTGTAAGTAGTTTTTACATGGTCGATTTCGGCTAAGATTCTTATACAATTGTCAATTATTCGAAGTATAATTAAAAATGTCATGCCATGTCAATTGTGAATTTCGTCATTGAAAATGTAGATAAAGGATTGAAGAACCGATTAACGTTTGTGCCATAAATATGTATATTGTTATGACGGAGGAATATCAATTTAAAACTCATCAAAACTAGTCAAAAAGCGCGTGGAGCCCCTTAACCCAAGATTTGGCATATGCTCTTGTTTTACGAAAGCGACTGCCATCCAACCCAACCAACCCAGAGGGAAAACTTGATCTTGTCTCCTTACCACACGCTTTAAGAAGCTCTAGCAGTAGGTTTACATACTGTATTTTGAAGTATATTTAAGCAGTTTATAATAGAGACACATTTGTATGATTAATTACAGGATGCTTTGAAACACGCTATTCCCACCAATTAACAAATGTGGCACATGATACAAACAATAACTGATTAGGCGATGTTTGTCACATCATTTTCAACTGTATTTCTGTCATATTAAGATACAGTTTTGCATGCAGCTTTTTCGCTCGTTTCGTTATAAAGGATTATAACACGGTAGATTCCAAGCCCACGCGTTTCTGATTAATGATTAAATGATTGAATCACACCACGCATCATTTGCCGCAATCAATCATTGTTGATAACATCATAGGCTTTCGCGACATTTATTGAGATTAAGTACCTATGTACATAATTAAAAAGGTAAATAGTTAAAAGGAATACCAGGTTATTTTACTAAGAAGAAATCTACTTAGCCCTAAAATCAGATTGGGTCGTAAATACACTAGAAAACAATTGAGTTCCCGGAATCCTTCTAAGTATTTCATCAACAAACGTTTTATAGAATGTTTACACAACTTTGTAAACAACTTATTTTACCAAACCCATAAAATTATTCATAATTTTTCAAGATACATATTAAGTAGTTAATTTAAGGGGATGCCTCTTTATGTAAACCATGGCCCCATGCGAGAGATATCCTTAAGTCTGCCGCGCACGAGAAAACGGGATGCAGCACTCTTTCGGAATGTGTTTTTTTGACAAATTAAGACATAACTTTCCGAAGTTTTATTCATGTTTCGACTATAATTAGACGAACAATAGACCATATGCCTATGTGAAAATCGTTCTCTAGTGTTTCCTATTCAGCTGGTCGATTGCGTAACGTTTCATGCGTACGTTAGGTAGATCTAAATGTGTTCTCGGACATATTAAAATATTTTGAAACCGGTCACGTCTTTGATGTCGAATATGGCTCGACATGTTTCAAACCATACGTGGTCCTAAATCGTGAGCACTCGCGGTTCCGGTGCGCCTAAGCGCACGGATTTTATATTTTAATAGGACAATAGAATAGAATATAATAGAATATACATATGTGGCGTCACTCCTATCAAATCTGACGAGTTCTGCATCGCGCTATCGAAGTTTCTTAAATCAGTTGCATAAATATAACATCCAAACAAATCTTATCGGACTTCGGCCCCTGAGAAATCTTTTTATTATCGTATATTCTACATTGGTGACCTATGACAATGGACATAAGCGCAACTCTGAAGATCCTGACTGACGCATCTCTCTCTCTCCGCTCGCCACCCTGGCTATGAGCGCTCGCTTGCAACTCTGGCTCTAAACACTGGCAAGCTGCACTCTTCTCTTCATACGTCGCTGACCCCTCGGTCTCAAAAGGGGGGCTGATGTGGCGTCACTCCTGTCAAATCTGACGACTTCTGCATCGCTGTTGCTATCGAAGTTTCTTAAAACAGTTGCATAAATATAACATCGAAACACATCTCATCGTACTTCGGTCCCTGAGAGTTCTCTCTATTGCCGAATCTACTACACATTTATTCATGACGTACACCAAGAGTTACGCAAGTACCCCTGCAGCAGGTCGATCACGTAACGCTCTGTGCTTACGTTATGTAGATCTAAACGTCAAATTTTAAATGGATAAATGACAGGTAAACTGTCCTGACACGCGTTCGAAACGTTACGTTTCGTAAAAAACGCAATATTTTCCAATTCACGGCCTTAAGTTTGTTATTGAAATGTTGACACTGTTGTTTTCGTCCCATAAATGGGTCATGTCTAAACTTAGTAAACAACGATGACACCATAAAGGGAGCAAGAATCAGTGCTGGTTGATTAAGCAACATCGTGCTATATTCAACTAAGAGACAGAGTTTGTAACAAACACACCATGTGTAGACGCCATTATAAAGCGAATTGTATTAACCTGGCGTAAACATTTAACTTGATTTAGTTCTCTTTCGTTCTCAAGTACTATCCTATAAAATGTTTCACGGTGCACTTAACATTATATTTTTTTTACCGTATTTTCATGATTTATGTAAAAGCAATTAAGATAAAAGTAATAAGGCACGCGGATTAAGCAATAGTAGCCTCTCGGTCAACTACCTAACAGCTTTGACGGTCATATTATTTATATTCTCCCATACTAGCGCTAGTCCATACTGATACTGAAGGAACTCGGCATCAAGCAGCGTCTATCATCCATAGTGCAGTTTCGCATACACGTTTTTCGGGCACGTATGTCGTCGAAGAGAAAAAGCTATCGAGCGATTTGTGGTCCACGGAAACATAGTATAAAGAGGGCAAAGTATGTTATCTTCATAAAAATGTACCGCACGTGGCATATATGTCGCCGCACGCACACTCAAACGAAATCTCGACCCGTTACGCACTGAGAAACGGGTCGAGATTTTGTTTGAGTGTGCGTGCGGCGACATATAGATAGTATAGCGCACACATACAAGCCGCGCGCGGTGCGTTTGTAGGAAGATAACATACTTTGCCGTCTTTATATAATGACGGAAAGGTCGAGGGCACCAGACTGCGAGGCAGGTCACCAATAAGATGGACAGACCAGATTAATGCTGCAGTATATTCCATCTTCACGCAAGCATAAGGAAGGCTGTCAGAGAGAAATGGCGACATGTTGTGAAACCACGACCACTGTGTTAAGAGTGAGAGTACTTGTTAATATAGATCCCATGGTAAGTTGTAAACCATTTTATTTAAGTTAAAATTTTGACCTTAGTGTTTATGTATATTTAAGAAGTATGTTTATTTGTCAAAAAAAAATACAACCTTTTCCCGCAATATTCCCGCCCTCAAAACTTACGACCCAGAAACAAACTAGCTACACCTAATTCAGCGCTAGAAATGATCCATTAAAACCCTTATGGCATGTCAATAAAAAAATATAATAAAAATTAAAGACATTGAAATTTATAAAATATTTTAAAATACAACAAAATTATAAACATAAAGAAAGCTACATTAGACGATTTTTTTAATGATCAGTTTGAGGAGTGGACTAAATTGTAGGTAATTGTAACAGATTGATATTATGAATTATTATTAATTGATTATTGTGACATTTTTAATTTAAATTTAATTTTTTGTTTCTTAATATATTAATTTATGATGTGAAATCCTAAATTTTAATATTTTTTTTATATTATGTCAATTAAATTTTTAATATTTCTTAAGTTCGCGTAAGAAATATAAAAATTATGTAACAATTATTATTATTTATTTCATTGCCGTGCCCTTACAGGGTTCATGTAGATCTGTAACATGTAATTTAAGAACTGGATTTTAACATGAGTGCAATAAATGATTTGGGTTTGAGTTTGAATGTGTTAAACTTGCATGCTACCGCTGGTAATGTGATAACATTACTCTTTAATCCAATTTTATCAATTGGCTCGATAAAAAACAAATTAGAAACAGTTGACCCGTAACAAAGTCTCATTGTAACTCACGCATAAAGACTAAAGTTAAAGGGATTACATTTTACTATCCGATGTCATCAGGTATGAAATTGTATTCAAATGGAAAGGTTGAAGGGTTGGTTTAATTCGTACAAGGGTATACAAAGGGTTAAATTAAATTAAAAGGACGGGACGGACACTTATCGTGAAATAAGGTTTTAAATATAATTGTATTGGGGGTTCTCAGGGTTTTCCGAAGTACCAATTACTCTTCAAGTGAATTATTTGTAGATTATTTTACGTTTTAATCGGAGTAAGTCAGATTTTTATTTGTCTGACGTTTTATACTAATTATTATAAAGAGAAAAATTCTGTGAGGCTGAAGCTTTGTCAGTGCGTATGTGCGTGTTTGGACGGGCGGTTTGAGGAATAATCTCAGGAAGTATTCATCTTTTTGGTAGCAACTGTAGAATGGCACCCAAAAGATGCATCTTTTTTGGTACCAATTCATGCAGATAACACAGAATACTTTGGAATGGATGAAAATTTTAGAAACGCCTGATTTTTTTTTTGGTGATAGGAATAACCTTCCTTAGCACCAGAAAAAAGTTGCAGACTTTTCAGATGCGTCAATTATTTTTGAAAAATATAAACAGTTTCCTCACTTACGTTTTGTGGTTAGGACGGCGAATGAGACAATTTCCTTGATCCGTCTCATATAACATAAAAATATCATAAAAATCCGTGGTAAACTGACACTGGCAATGATATTGACAGCTGCAGCAGCTATATTTGTCATTGCCAGGGTCAGATATTTAAAATATTTTTTGTAATATGAGACGGATCAAGGAAAGTGTCTCATTCGCCGTCCTAACCACAAAACGTTAGTGAGGAAACTGTTTATATTTTTCAAAAATAATTGACGCAGCTGACAAGTCTGCAACTTTTTTCTGGTGCTAAGGAAGGTTATTCCTATCGCCAAAAAATAATCAGGCATTTCTAAAATTTTCAGCCATTCCCCATTCAGAGCAATAAGGCGTAGTTGCAGTATCCAAGAGGCAACTGGACGGCTGGTGTTGTGGAACCTTGCTGCAACCCGAGTGAGAACTTGGACTGGGGCGAAAATAGGAAAAGTAATGAAAAAAAGAAACTGTCGCGAGGCAGCCGCTTCAAACAGCGGTGGCCGGAAAGTGTGTACGCTGTTTATGTAATGAAACGCCGTTTCAATCGGCTGCTGCATCTCGACAATTTTTCTTCACCCCCTCCTATTTCCGCCCCAGTCCAAGTTGGCTTAGTTCGGGTTGCACAGGGAGGTTTCACATCACTTCGGGACACAAATACCGCGAGTGATCCAGTTGCCTCTTAGATACCGCAAGTGGGCGAATATTTAGCGTTTTTAAGGCTTGTACACCCGCTAACGTCCTTGAGTCGTCGTCCGTATGGGCCAGAGCGCGACTGATCGGGCCTGCCGAGCCTCCGCGCTCGCGCATTTTGTAGGTATTTAAACATAGTAATTAAGATAATAATTTTATCTATTCAAACTCTGCGAATTTGTCTATAAATATTTAATAACTTTATTTGAGTACAAAAATTTAATTTAAAATATCTATAGTTTAGTCATAATATTGAATAAACTTTACAAAAAGAGGTAACTTTGGGATTTTTTTTCTATCGAGTGAAGTTCATTAGATCGCGTAACTGAATGCGATTTTGACTAGATTAGATCCTTAAGTAAAACTTATAATTTTTGATTTTTGAACCCTATTTTCTACGTCTGAGATTGTTTTAAAAAACTCGAAAACTGCCGCTGTTGACTGTCGAGCCTTAAAGCGTTTATTTTGCGTCATTGTTGTCGCCACCAAATACGAAAAAGAGACGAATATCAGAGTCCACTTTTGATGAAGACGTAAGCCAAAACCGGTGCTGAGTATTTTTTGATTAAAGTTTCCGCGGTAGGTTTTTTAGCTCTGCTGAAATAATCTTGAGCCGACAATGACGTTAAAACCGAGCGGTTCAAACGCTCTGAGATTGGCCCAAGTACACGTCATTGCTTGAAATATACGAAAATGATAACATTTTGCCACACTTCGAATTTACTTTCCGGATGAACCCGCACCTTTTGTATTTTTAACCGACTTCAAAAAAAGGAGGAGGTTCTCAATTCGGATGTATTTTTTTATTTTTAATGTTTGTTACCTCAGAACTCCGTCATTTATGAACCGATTCGTACAATTCTTTTTTTAACTGAAAGTATATGCTTCAGGATTGGTCCTATTGTTTCCAAAACCCAAGTTGGATGATGGGAACCATGAGGAATTGAGGGAACTCCTCAAATATATTAGGCACGCGTGTAGTAATTTCGGTATTTTCTATTATAACTCGTGTATTTACTTACACCCGGAAATCATAAATTTGGTGAAGTGGAAGTGATGATGAAGACCACAGATGGCTTGTAGAACTTCTGAATGATGTTCTTCAAACTATATAAGTACGTCACAGATTCTGATATTATTCCGTTAAAATAGCAAACAATGAAGTGCCAAAGGTAATTCTGAGATCCTTGAGGAATCGACGGAAGTCCTCAAATATTATCGGTCCACATACAGCGATTTGGTTTATTGGTCTAAAAATCAACGCTTTTGTTCTCGAAAATCAGTTCATGTGGTAAATTGGAAAAAAAATGTGGAAATGTTAATGTGGCTTGGCGGAGTACTGAATTGAAGTCGGTTAAAACTTTGTTTTGAAAGTAAATTATTCTTGCATAACTTATGAAATATTACTAAGCCTCAATATCACTATTACACAATCAAACTCAATTTGCATTCCTGGCTTCCGTTATTAATTTATTAACAGCCGACGGCGATCAGGTTTATGCAAATCTCTGGATTCGTCAGTCTGAGCGGAAGTAATTCGTCTAAGACATTTCTACTTTGGAGATTGTGTCCACCTGGAGTGACGTAAAGTTAGATTGCATGCTTTTAGGGCGGCCGAGTTGTATCAGTGAATTGTATGCTTATTATTATTATAGCTGGTTTTACATTTTCACAGAAAAAAATTAGTAATGTAATTGCAACTATCTGGTAATTGCAACGAAATTTAATACTAGTAATAGGATAGTGATCATAGAGTGAATTATTAAATTTAGTTTCAATTACCAGATATATATACCTAATACATATTATTAAATTACAAAACTCTGTCCAATTTACTTGATTCGAGGTAAATATTCTTGAACCAAGAAATGAATTAGAAAAATGTTAAATAATCTGTAATGCAGCAAAATTATCTTCAGCCAACAATATCTTAATTTAAGCTTTTTTTATAGCGTTTTATTCATAACTAGCTTTTGCCCGCGACTTCGTCTGCGTAGAACTCGTTTATATCGTAGCTCGATGTAAACGAGTTCTACGCAGTATTGTAAAACATTGACTTTTATGAATAAATATCTTGTATCTTGATACAAACTTTCACCCTCCATTTTCCTTTAAGGGGTAGTTTTCTGATATAAAAACTATTATATGTCCTTCTCCGAGACTCAAACTATCTTCATCATTATCATCATCATCATCATATCAGCCGAAAGACGTCCACTGCTGGACATATGCCTCCCCCAAAGAGTTCCAAAGTGACCAATCTTGCGCCACCCGCATCCAGCGGACTCCCGCGACCTTTAACGCCGCGCCTACTAACTACCTCTATACCAAATTTTATCTAAATGGGTTGTATAGTAAGCTCCATCGAAATATTCACCCCCCATTTCACCCTCTTAGGAGATGATTTCCGGGATAGAAACTATCCTATGTCCTTTCCCGGAACTCAAACTATCTGTTAACCAAATTTCATCTAAATGGGTCACTCACATCCAGATTTTCACCACTTAGGGGAGGATTTTCGTGATAAAACTATCCTATGTCCTTCCCCCGGACTCCAAACCGTAAATGGGTTCCATCAGAATTTTCACCCCCATTTCACCCCCTTAGGGGATGATCTCCTGAATAAAAACTATCCTATGTCCTTCCCCAGGACTCCAACTATCGCTATACCGTAAAAGAGTTCCATCCAAATTTCCATCTACCATTTCACCCCCTTAGGGGATGAATTCCTCCTTTCATTTGTTCTGGAAAAGAATATTCTATGTCCTTGCCTAGGACTCTACCTTTCTCTATACCAAATTTCATCTTAATGGGTTCTATTTAAATCTTCAACCACCTCAGGAGATGATTTTTAGGGATAAAAACTATACATTGGCCTTCCCTGGGACTGCTTCTATCTCTTTACCAAATTTCATCTAAATGGGTTTTTTCAAAAAATTTACCCCCTATTTCATCCCTGAGGGGATGATTTTCCGGATTTAAACTATCCGTTGTCAGACTCATGGACTCTAACTATCTTTATACCAAATTTCATCTAACTGGGTTACATCTATATTTACACCCCCAATTTCACCCCATCAGAGGTGATTTCTGGAATTCAAAACTATCATATGTCCTTTCCCAGGACTCAAACTATCTTTCAACCAAATTCACGAACAAATTTTCACCCCCAATTACAACCCCTTAGGGGCTGATTTTCGGGATAAAACTATGCTATATGCTTCCCCAGGACTCCAAACTCGCTATACCCTAAGTGGGTTCCATCCAAATTTTCATACCCCGTTTCGCCCCCTTAGGAAATGATTTCTGGACTAAAATTTATTTTATGTCCTTCACCAGGACTATCTCCGTACCAAATTTCATCTAAATGGGTTCTATTCAAATTTTCACCCCTCATTTCACCCCCCCAGGAGATGATTTTTCAGGATAAAAACTATGCATTGTCCTTTCCTTCTATCTCTTTAACAAATTTTAACTTAACGGAATTTATCCACATTTTCACTCCTATTTTATCCCGTTAGGGGATGATTTTCGGGATTCAAAGTATCCGTTCTCATTCTCCGGCACTCAAACTATCTCTATACCAAATTTGATCTAAACAGAGTCCATCCATAATTTCATCCACCATTACACCCCCTTAGGGAATGATTTCCAGCATAAAAACTATCCAATGTCCTTTCCTAGAACTTAAACTACCTCTAAACCAAATTTTATTAAAATGGGTTCCATCCAAATTTTCACCCCCCCTTTTTACCTCCTAAGGGGAAGATTTCCGGGATAAAACTTATTGTTTGACCTTCCCTGGGACTTAAACTATTTATATACCAAATTTCATCCAAATCGGTGCAGCGGTTTAAGTAGCTTCTTACAAACTTCCACCCCCCATTTCATCCCTTTAGGGTCGGACTTCCGGGATAAAAACTACTCTATGTCCTTCCCCAGGACTCAAACTATCTCTATACCAAATTTATTGTTTGACCTTCCCTGGGACTTAAACTATTTATATACCAAATTTCATCCAAATCGGTGCAGCGGTTTAAGTAGCTCCTTACAAACTTCCACCCCCCATATCATCCCTTTAGGGTCGGACTTCCGGGATAAAAACTACTCTATGTCCTTCCCCAGGACTCAAACTATCTCTATACCAAATTTCTTCTAAATCAGTGCAGCGGTTTAAGTGGCTCCTTACAAACTTCCACCCCCCCTTTCATCCCTTTAGGGTCTGACTTCCGGGATAAAAACTACTCTATGTCCTTCCCTAGGACTCATACTATCTCTATACCAAATTTCATCTAAATCGGTTCAGCCGTTTTCACATGATGTGCGGTCACATAAACAGACAAACAGATAAACAGATAAACAGACAAAAAATCTAAAAACTGTTGGAACGTGTTCTGTTATCGATTTTAAGTATCCCTAGCCAGTTTTTTTTCGAATATCTTCCATGTACAACAGACTTTCGACCCTCTTCAGCTTTATTATATGTATAGAAGATAATGGCGGTCTTCATTATTTATTTCTTGATTCAAGGTTTTAAGCAGCTACGGTAGCCTAGTGGTTCAGGCATGCGGCTGTCAAGCGGCGGTCGTGGGTTCGAATCCCGGCTCGTACCAATGAGTTTTTCGGAACTTAAGTATGTACGGAATATTTACCGCTAGCTTTTCGGTGAAGGAAAACATCGTGAGGAAACCGGTCTAATCCCAATAAGGTCTAGTTTTCCCTCTGGGTTGGAAGATCAGGTGGCAGCCACTTTCGTAAAACTACCTATGCCAAATCTTGGGATTTAGGTGTCAAAGCGGACCCCGGGCTCCTTTAGAGGCACAACCGGGAATATTGGTAGGAGGATGATGACTTTAGGTAGGTTGGTTGTAAGCCTGATGACCTTTAAGAAGGCCGATGGAAATTGAGTTGGCCGTAGGTACTTCATAATACGCATGATAATCCTATATTAGGGCTAGATGTAATACTGATCTTGAAAAGCATTTGACGACTGTTATTTTTACAAAACGGGCCTTTTTCGCGTAAAATTTACCTGTTTGTGTACCGCTTTGAGGTTTCCCGACACACCCAAAACGTAAGGTCCAAGTCCATCCAGGGCAAAAAAAAAAAAAAAATAAAATAAAAAAAAAAATGCATTAAGTTCGGACAACTAAAAAAGGTTCTCGAGTGGCGAATATTTACGTACCGGAAGGCGCGGCGTGAGTAGGCCTCCCATAAGGTGGACTGATGACCTGGTAAAGGTTGCGGGAGTCCGCTGGATGCGGGTGGCGCAGGACCGGTCACTTTGGGACTCTTTGGGGGAGGCCTATGTCTATCAGTGGACGTCTTTCAGCTGATGTGATGATGATGATGATGAATACAGCGCATGAACTCCGTAGGATAGGCGTATTATAATAATATAATATAATAAACCATTTATTTCAGGCATCTAAGACCCATAGTTACAAATACCTTAAAGACTAACATACATACAATTATAAAATTAAAAACTAATTAGTATTTAGGCGACGAAACAGTGTAGCTCCGTTGCGTCGTCAATTCCGGTGTAGAATTCGGTAAGTTGACCCGGAACCGCCGAAACACGACACCCTTCGGCCAGAAGTCAGGACACGCGATGGTCTCCTGCAGCGGCCGCGGCACGCGCACCACAAACGAGCTGAAGTGCACGTAGTGGCGCGAATGCAGCTAGAAAACCCTCAGCGAGTAGCCAGTCTTCTGGTGAATAAATTATGACTGTGATCTTCTGTCAAGATGGAGAATGAAGATACCGCCTCAGTTAGGTAGTCACATTTTGAAATACATGGTCTTCGTGGTAGATGCACTGCATGTTTAAGGCTACGTTTTGTAAAGATACGTTCGTTAAAATCTCATTGTGTAGTTTAGTGTTTGGTTTTTGTATATTGAACGTAAAATGTAGATGGTGCAACCCGCTCTATGTGTCCAACGCAAACACCAAGCCACGCGTTAGCTTGGGCACCAAAATAGTATTAATATTTCCTGTTCATAGCAATGATAATGCTCATTCCCCAGCAATATCACATTTCAATTGTCAATAAGCAAGCTTATCTGAAATGCGAAATTGCTTTTGGTTAATCCGTTTATCGCTGATTTAATTTTAAACGTTAATTATTTTTGATTCACATCGCTAGTTTCGCTAGCCGTGACTTGGTAACATATGTATGATTGAGGAAATAAGACCTCGAACAAGGGTTATGGGTCAGTCTAAGACGTACATTTTGCTATATATTTTGCCATATATGTTTGATCTCACTTACACAAGCGCTGAGCTAACGTTAAAAGAACGCGCGATAGATATTGAAATCAAATAAAAATGCAAGAGTACGTCTTAAAAAGACTCCTTCAACATATTGCTTATGTGCTTACTAAATGGCTGAATATATGGAATCTTGATCAGAATGTCAGAAGGGCATCATTAAAACAGGGATTCAAGCAAAACCCCTTAGAAAAATGGCCAATGTATTGCGGATGTTAAAATAAATAGAATTCTAAAAGAACCGATTTGTTTTGAGACCGTGGGTCGATCACGTAACTTTCCGTACGCGCGTTAGGTAGATTTAAACGTCATTTTTGAAGCTTAAATCTATCCCCTTATGTCATTTTTTTGACATCCGACCCTAGACGGTGAGTGATCTGTACTGAATGAACGACTGAATGGAAATCCCATACTAAAACGAGGAATTGAAGAAATTATTTGCAACACGTAACTTTTTGACGGATAAATTGTACGGAATATTGAGTGACAAAGTCATCATATCTGTCATGTCAAAGCAAGAATTTGAACAAATATAAACATTTGTAATCATGATACAATTTACTAAATATAAGCATCTTGGAAACAAAACGGAAAGTGAGCAGCAATTAATGACATGCCATGTGGTATATTATTTATTCGCATTCGTAATTGATGAATTATTTCAGTCGTATTGCGGGATTTGTTTCAGGATGTAAACCAGAGTAATTACTGAGATCGTAACGCGATACTTTTGAAGCGAAGGAGAAGAGAGTGCCTACAGTATGGAGCTAAGGAATGTCAGAAACGTTTGCCGCGTGTACCGAGCTAAAGAGATGTTCACGGTGGCAGGTATTGGGTATTGATGAAATGACCTTTCTCTAGAAATCTCTCTCACTCGCCTTACCCCACAACTTGTGCCTAGCCCACACACAGCTACTGTTAATTTACCTACTTTACAGCGTGCTATTCTCAATGATTGACTAGTGTATCCGAGTACAGTGGGATGCCTATATTAATTTGCAGTAAGGCTGTTTATAAGCTGCAATTAAATGATTCTTCTTGAGGCCTGGGCACACCAGATGAGATGTTTGTGCAAGCACGTATACGTGTGCCGCACGTGTACCACTGCGTCTTATCTCAGAGTCAGTGTACCTATCTCAGAGTCCCAAAACGTCTGGTACAGTCAGCATCACAATATTTCGGTACACGTCTTTATTACTGTAAGAGTAAGGATGTGGTACGATCTTACGATATATTTGGCTTCTTTGGCTGCTACTAACTATATGATGCTGACTTTACTTAATATTGTGGTAATCTACATTTTAAACTAAATAGCAATGTTTAATGTTTTAGCTGATCCAGAGATCTTCAAATTAGTGGATGATGGTTAGACTTTAAAGTGCGCGTCAGGCTCGTTGGAAGAATAGTCGACCTAGCCTACATCAATCTAAGGAAGGCACCAAATTACCTTGGAAATTCATCCCTATCCCGTATTATTTTCTCCACCCAACCGAACAATCTGTAAGCTAAGATACATCCTCCTGAAGAGCGGTATCCCTTACTACAAGTATCCTGTATACTTAAAAAGAAATGCCAACCTTTATTTGAGATAAGCTTTTTATTTTGTTAACTAATAAGTATAACCAAACCATGGTCAAAGTATAATTAAATTTAAAATAGGCGCACAGTTTACACATAACATTACTCACACTTGAAATACATATTTATTCCGTTCCGACATAATAATAATATTATGATTATAGCTTATTATATGTAAGGGTCTAACTGAAAACCAGCGTTGCGGTGTAGGTACCTCACTGCAACATTGTGCTGAGTCTAGCCCCTTTTTAGCATCACACATTGTAATGCCTCATATCGTACGGTACAGTCGCCATCACATACATAGGTACACTATAGGTGTTCAAAAATATCGGCACATGCACCCTAATGCCTTGAAAATAGAGGTGTGTTCCTATGTTTGTGACGTGCTCGTTTGC
Source organism: Epinotia brunnichana (assembly GCA_963854355.1). Classification (NCBI taxonomy): domain Eukaryota; kingdom Metazoa; phylum Arthropoda; class Insecta; order Lepidoptera; family Tortricidae; genus Epinotia; species Epinotia brunnichana. The sequence goes on from OY977957.1 coordinate 12,809,274, forward strand.
TCCGATGTATGTGATGGCGACTGTACTGTATAGGTTTTAAGTCTAATCTTAAGTCTAATTTGTACACTGTATACTTAGTATGTGATGTTAAATAAAGTTTTTCTATGTCCATGTCTATGAATATATCATATTTTTTAAATTTCTTTTTATTATAAAGGACGATGACCAACTTAGTATGGACGCGTGCCCACACAAAAATTGCAATGTCCAAAGTTAACGTATGTTTTATTTTAAAGCCCATTGGACGTAGATTTCGTATTTCTTTCTTATTTTTAATTTAAAGCTGGAGTCTTATATTTTCTGATTGAAAAAATACGCCTTGTAATGACTTAGCAAGCTTAGCAAGTTATCGTAAGCTAAAACGACTTTGCCGCAATTTATTTTGAAGGCGTTTTAAGTGACAGTAAACAATTGTTTTCATTTAGTTTTATAGTATAGAAGTATTTTCGATAAAATGAAGCTGATTGGATCATCATCAACATCATCTGAGGCTTTATAGTTATTGGTGGGCCCTGGCCTAGTCGAGTATATTCCTCCACGATTCAGACTTAATGTGATGCATATACGAGTAAGCAGTTATGTTTATTTTACAACAGAAATGATGTGTTAACTAGGTACCTGAAAGGTGTCTATTTTGAATGAACTTATAAAAAGGTATTTTTTTGCACTAAGTACATTACTAAACCAGAAATATACATGGAGCCGAAATATAATTCCTAAAAAACGAATACTAGGTACACACCGATATTAAAATGAATTCAGCACAATAATTCTCCATCGCAGGTAAAAGAGAATGTTTACACTATATATGTGCAAAATACACCTGAATAAATGTTTGCGTTAATTTTTAATATTATACAAGTTATTTTATACTGTTCTCCTGCTATTCAACAATAGAGGGCGATAGGTTAACAATTTCAGTTGATAAGTTGAGGTTAATCACTGACGTGTCTGTGTCATTACATGAACAATCAGTTTCTACTCGGCGACAGGTGGCGCTTGTGAGATAATCTTATAACGCTTGAAAACAATGGTCTTTCCCTGACATTAATTCGCATCGCTAACCATTGTCTATGGACTGACTGGAAAACTGTCAATTTAAAAAATTATGACAAGACAAGTTGTCAAATACCTATAAAATAATGTTTTTTCCAGGAAACCAAAAATGTTACTTAATGTGTATTTGCGACACAAAGAATTCAATCTTAATTTTAACATAATAAAGCGACGCCCGTGTCGCCTCGCACCCATAATAAGGAAACAGGCAAAACCACTGGATAAAATGTATAAATTATTTTCATCCAGTGGTCCGCAGTCCACACAGGTGAAAAAAATTGTCGGGTAAGTGGCTACGGAGATAACCCTAACATAACCTGTAACTTTTTCTGTATATAATATTACTAGCCGCTTGCTAGCGCGCCAGAGAATGCAGGCAAACTCGCGGGATTCAATGTAATGTCCATGCAGAAAATCCATTCGAAACACAACAGAAAGAATTATTGAAATTGTCTTATTGGTTTCGGAGATTATCCCCACATGCAAACTTACAAAGCTACAATATAGAAATATAGATAAGCTAGTATAGAAAAACTGCCGACACGGCTCCCACATATTCAAAAAAACAGGCAAATCCGCGGAGTACAATAAATCCTACATCCAACTGGAAACTCCACCTACACCATTACATACACCTGAAAGAATTTTTGAAATCTGATAAGTAGTTCCAGCTGCCGTGATTCTTAAAAAGGCAGTCATCTGACAATTTACCAATTTTGAGTTATATATTGTGCTGTGATCAGGAAAAAAAGACGCGTTGACCTATCTAACCCGTTTTTCTCTATCACATTTAGTTTTTGAGATAATTTTTCAATAAAAGGCAGTCAAGTGCATTCTTACCAGTGCCGAATTCATTAAAACGCAGTCATCTGACATTCATCCTTAAAAAAGCAGTTAAAGTCCTTTGACTGCGTAATATATGGGAAATATTTTAGGCAAAACTTATTTAAAAGGCAGTTTTGTACCAAACTGCCTATTGATAATTATAGTTCATAGAATTTACTTTACAATAATTCATTAAAAAGCAGCTTTTGAGTAAAAATTCTTTAAAAGGCAGTCATGTGACGTTAGCTGCCTTCTTAATAATTATTTGATTGATATTACTTACTTCTATACTTCAAAAAAGGAATGTACGTCACAATTTTTTTTTATTAATTACAATTTTTTGACATCCATCGGATACTAAAACGCAGTTTTCTCGCAATAATTATTTTAAAGGCAGTCATGTTTTACCGCGCCCCTATAATAATATTTGCGTGGATTTTTTAAAGTTTGTTTCACCGACAGATGCGAGCCGCAGCGGACGTTTGAGGCAGGGCGTGCGTTCGTTCGCGCCAAAATCACGTGAGCGTGCCAATATTCAAAGTACGTAATAGACCGGGAGATGCTGACACAAAATTTTAAGGTATTTGTACCAAGTATGGCGACCCTTCAGGGGTCTAATTACGTAATCAGAAAAGGAAAATGATGGTCATAGCGCTAGTACTGGCAGCCCAAATGCGTGGGCGTTAGTTAGTCAGTTATACTGGGCGTTTTCCGCAAGTCGACATCCATTGTGCCTATTTTGCGTGAAACGGCGGTGTGGCGCTACTCTAACCACCCCAGCTCGTCTAGAAAGTTGCTGAGTGCCTTGGTGTTGTTGACTGCGTCCCGTAGTGTGTCTGGAGAACCTAGGTGCTTTATTCTGTATACTTCTACCTGCTTGCAGTCCAACAGTATATGTTTAGTCGATTCTTCTGCCTCCATGCACGCTCTGCACATGGGGCTGTCTGTGATACCTAAGTTATAGAGGTGTCTGTTCAAGGTGTTATGTCCTCTTATTATTCCCACTATCTTGCGCAGTTGGTTTCTATGTGTCCTTAGTAGTGCGGTTGTGAGTTTGTAGTCACGTTTCGACAGAATCTCTTTGCTCTGTCTGCATGTGTCTGTCTCCTCCCAGTATCTTTAATGTAGTTCTTTAGTGTGTTGGTCCAGTTGATTGTATATGTAGCTTTGTGGCAGGGGCAAGATTGGCTCCGGTCCGTATGCCGTTGTTTCTGAGCCTTTCCTGGCCAGTTCATCCGCTGCATCGTTCCTCTTGAGCCACTGTGCCCCTTGATCCATTGTATAGTAACTTTGTTTTTATCTGCGCACACCTCTGTGAGGTTTTGGTGGCTTTCGTATATCAAGCTAGATGTGATGTTATCACTGCTCAGTGCTTGTAGTACCGATTTACTGTCTGAGAGTATCCATATGTTAGTGTTTTCGACTTGTCGTCTCTTTATGGCATTGCAGGCTTCAATTATCCCTACGCATTCAGCCTGGAATACCGTGTTTTGTACACCCAGTGGTTTGGATATGTGTATGTTTAAATCCTCTGAGTTCGCGTATTTGTTTTTGAACCATGTGTAAAGATTCTAAGGTCTGTTTGGTTTAGCCCCTCTTTTAAATCTTCCGTCAGTGATATGCCGTAGTCTTTCCTAAAGACTGCAGTTTTTGGTATTTTGTCGATTGAAGCCTCCATCATAGGTAGGATTGTGATCAGTTTGTTATGGATCTTCGTGTGCGGTATGTCTAGTTTCGTCCATAGGTTGAGGCGTTTTAGACGTATTGCCGTCGCAGCCGCCTACTTATTCTTTCATCGACTATCGGAAAATACAAGAATTTTTGAGTAACAAATTGTTCGATTTTCGTAATTTATCCGACACGTGCGATTAACGCTCACGCATTTTGGCCGCCCGTACCAGCGCTATCACCATCATTTTCCTTTTCTTCATTACGTAATTAGACCCCTGAAGGGTCACCACCATACTTGGTACAAATACCTTAAAAATTTGTGTCAGCATCTCCGGGTCTAATACGTTCCTTGAATATTGGCACGCTCACGTGATTTTGGCGCGAACGAACGCAGGCCCTGATATAAGAAATATACAGTGCCTTTTCCATGATTTTATATTTTGTAATATGCCATTTTAATAAATGATAATATGAGTGTTTTATTTAATTCCAATTCACTTGACTGTTGTTATCGAAGTTTAAGAAAAAATATTTTATAGAAGAAAATTACTTAAAAAGCAGTGAATTGCATTTGAGCATTTAAGACTGCTTTGTAGTAAATTACTCAGTGGATATAATTTTGCTACCGTTTGCTTTAAAGAAGTAGTTTGGTGGAATAATTTATTTAAAGGCAGTAACTGGACTTTCACTTCTTTGTAAATAATTAAACGAAAAGGATTTATAGACAAGAAACTTTACAAAAAGGCCGCTAACTGAAAACACTGCCTTTTAAAGAATTACGAGCATACAATTGAAAGGAATTTTAATTTTCAATGATAAATTTGTTAGTAATAATTCAGTAAAAGGCAGCTTCGGGACTTTAGCTGCCTTTTAGTGAATTATTATAGGTTGTAAATAAACTCCCAAAATGCATACCACAATTATTTTTTGATATAATATAAAGGAATATGTAAAAATATAATAAATAACAATGAAAAAAGATAGAACAGGCACCTTTTTAATACCTAAAATCATCATTGCGTCATATATTCTTACACAGCCTGATTAAAGTAAAAATATCCAATTGAAGACTGCTTTTGCGTTTTTCTCAAAAGTAAGTGATGTCAGAAGACTGCCTTTTTAAAAATCACGGCAGCCAGATAAGTATTACCCCACATGCTTACTAACTTGACTGCCTATTACATACAAAGATAGATAGAGTGTCACTTTTCGAGTGTACTTTATACCTAGGATTTTGTCTATTTTTATTTAGCACACATCCTTTTTAGGATTCCGTACTCAAAGAGTAGAACGGGACCCTATTACTAAGACTCCGCTGTCCGTCGATCTGTCTGTCTGTCTGTCTGTCTGTCTGTCTGTCTGTCTGTCTATCTGTCGGTGTGTCACCGGGCTGTATCTCACTGATACCGTGATAGTTACAGTTGAAATTTTCACAGATGATGTATTTCTGTTGCCGCTATAACAACAATGACTAAAACACAGAATAAAATAAATATTTTTATTGATAATGGTACGGAACCCTTCGTGCGCGAGTTCAACTCGCATTTGGCCGCTTTTTAGATTATGTATGCCAATATAATTATTATTGATTATGGAATATGTAAGCATAGTTCTGCCTGATGGTAAGTATAAACCTGTGCCTATATATGGACGCGTGTGACTCCAGAAGAAACACAAGCGCGTTGCTGAGCCTTTATTGATTTGAGAGTCAACTGTATTGACAGGCAAACGGTATGTCTTATGGTAAGCATACATCGTTGCCTATGGACGCGTGTGTTTCCAGAACAACACAAGCGCGTTACTGAGGCTTTATTGATTTGAGAGTCAACTGTATTGACAGGCAAACGGTATGTCTTATGGTAAGCATACACCGTTGCCTATGGACGCGTGTGTTTCCAGTACAACACAAGCGCGTTGCTGAGCCTTTATTGATTTGAGAGTCAACTGTATTGACAAGCAAACGATATGTCTAATGGTAAGCATACACCGTTGCCTATGGACGCGTGTGACTCCAGAACAACACAAGTGCGTTGCTGAGCTTTTATTGATTTGAGAGTCAATTGTATTGACAGGCAAACGGTATGTCTTATGGTAAGCATACACCGTTGCCTATGGACGCGTGTGACTCCAGAACAACATAAGCGCGTTGCTGAGGCTTTATTGATTTGAGAGTCAACTGTATTGACAGGCAAACGGTATGTCTTATGGTAAGCATACACCGTTGCCTATGGACGCGTGTGTTTCCAGAACAACACAAGTGCGTTGCTGGGCCTTTATTGATTTGAGAGTCAACTGTATTGACAAGCAAACGATATGTCTAATGGTAAGCATACACCGTTGCCTATGGACGCGTGTGACTCCAGAACAACACAAGCGTGTTGCTGACCCTTTATTGATTTGAGGATTCATTGTGTAGACAGCTAGATTTGTAGTATTATGCAGGTGTCTCTCACGCTCAACAAAAATGCGTCGTCGGGAGTTCTGGCGATGTTACCTACGACTACGAACACAACACCACATTTCGAAGAAGTCTATACGAAATAAGCCGCTGCTTAAACCGCTGTGTTATTTTACCTATGGCTATGTGGTCTTTTGTAAGTAAAAGGTACTTTACTAGTTGTGCTGCCCCAAATATGAGCGACATGAGGTTCTGCTGTGACTTAAACACCGTGGCCGTGTAGGTGTAGGTACCTAGTTTACCAATATACCATTAAGTAAACAAGATTACTACTGAGTTATTGACTCGTCTTACGGAGGGCTAACGAAAATAATATTTGGTGAGTTTAAAAGCCTCGCTAGTATAAGGAGTTACACGCGGATTTCACGAAATATCTTACTGGGTGATAGTTTCTCGGTAAAAATGATTAAGCAAATTCTTCGCTTCTTTACGTTTAAAAACCAGGAATGTGGCGATTTCTGGTGATGGTTGTTGTTTACATTGAATAATATGTACCTAATATGTACCTGTATATTCATGCATATCAAATCTGACATATGGAATGCCTAAAACCATTCTGTCTCAATCAGCACCATCTGCATCGACCTACATACGTCCCACAGTCCCACTGCTGGGCATAGGCCTTCTCTCATGAATTAGAGGGAACAGGCAGCACTACTGCGCGCTGGCCCTTCACATACACCTTTGAATTTCTTTTAAGGTGTGTTAGTGATTGATTCTCAATAGCGAAACACAATTACTACATTATGTAGTATGTATACCTACATAATTTGAAGTAAAAATAATGTTTACCTATATAGTGGGGACGTTAAAATCACCAGATTTTTTGCTACCTATCCTAAGAGTCGAGTATCATTTGGACTTCTACAAATACCTAATTGAACGAACAGCTGCAGATTCAACATAGTATTACTATACTATACCTTGAAACTAAACCATAAGTAAAGCATGTATGTATGTAAGTAAGTATGTAATATGTATATATGTTGTCTCAAATATTTAAGAGAGTGTCATACCTACCTACTTACGATACCTTTTAGATAAAAGTAAAAATAAAACAGCTGGGTTTTAACATCTTCAAGGTTGAAGACTTTTCATAAACTTTTTGAATTCCTTCGCAGATGTAGTTCATAATACCTAATATACATGTCATTGAATTATATTACGTACCTACACAGGTTCTGACAAAGGCACTCTATACTCCGAACTTCTTGTAAGAGTTGACAACAGTTTTTACCCGACTGCCCCGGAAGGAGAGTTATGTTTTTAGAGCGTATGTAACTAGGTACATAAATGTGTATAATGTGGACATGAAAATTCTATTTCACGGGCTACATAGTCCAAACGGCGTCATAGATTTTGTCATAATATGAGGTGTCGTTGGATTCCTCATAATTGAACAGAGGGAGAGTGAGGGCTATAATATTTGAAAAAAAAATTGGGCTTTTTGAAAAAAATGTTTTGATTTCCCTTGTATGAAAAATATTTTGATTTGACTTGTTTGATAATGATAATGCCTACATGTGTAGGTACTGTGTGTGTACCTACATTGTGTATGGGACCATATTAGTCTTAAATTACAATTTTATTATGACAACCATTTATAGTTCCTACAGTTCTTCAAGCTTGATTCTCTCTCATCTTTTCTGATTTATTTACAGCTTGTGGTACCTTCTTGCTCCACGAGTCCAGTAAAACAATCGGCACACCAGGTGCTTGCCCCCGTACTACATTACTTACATCCATTGTGAAAGAGAGAAGAAAATCCGCTGTATCATAACCAGCTAAAACGGTCAGTAGGTGGTACACCTTCAGCCATCAAAACTAGGTGGATACAAAAAGTCTGCTTTGAAAAGAATAAAACGTTGTAACATAGTCGAATTTACAGTTTTCTGAAGCATGACAAATATAGGTATTTAGAGAAAGGAGGTTGTAACAAATATGTACCTTTTGTACCTATCTCTTAACAGTTGATTAGTTAAGTAATTTACAGCCCGTTCACACAGGGTTTCCGTATTTACAGTACCCGTTTTAACGGATACAACAAAAAATTATGCTTTGTTCACACATAGGCACCGTATAGCGTTCAACGTATCCGTCATTAACTGAGAGCCCGTTCACATAGTCTCCGTAATTATATCCATACCCAGTAAAAACGTACGGATACATGACGGATACGTATTCCGTTCATCCAGTATTCGATAACAAAACGGAATGTCATAATTTAGCGGACCGACATTTTTTACTGTATACTGAATACTGTGTCATATGTGAAGTTGCTCATACAACTCCATACGCCATCAATGAAAAAAAACGTATACGATAAAACGGAACAGTAAAACGGAAACCCTGTGTGAACGGGCTGTAAGGCAAGTCAAACTGCCGTATTCAATCTGATTCACAGTATTACACAGGGATCCTATTACTAAGATTCCGCTGTCCGTCCGTCTGTCTGTCTGTCCCTCTGTCACCAGGCTGTATCTCATGAACGGTGATAGTTAGACAGTTGCGATTTTCACAGATGATACTGTTGCCGCTATAACAACAAATCCTAAAAAAGAGAAAAAAAAATATTTAAGGGGGCTCCCATACAACAAACCTGATTTTATTGCCGTTTTTTAGGGTTTCGTACTCAAAGCGTAAAACGGGACCTTATTACTAAGACTCCGCTGTCCGTCTGTCTGTCCGTCTGTCACCAGGCTGTATCTCATGCATGAATTATGATACTTAGACATTAGAAATTTTCACAGATGATGTAGGTATTTCTGTTCCCGCTATAACAACAAATACCTACTAAAAAACAGAATAAATAAATACATATTTTTTTTAATTTTTACAATCTTACACAAATCGACCTACTTAGTCCCAAACTAAGCAAAGTATGTACTGCTGGGCACTAGACGACGATTAACATACTTATAAATAAACACTTAAATACATAGAAAACATCCATCACTCAGGAACAATCCTTTACCGGGATTCGAACCCGAGACTTCCGGCTTCGTAGGCAGGGTCACTACCAACTAGGCTACAGGAGGCTACCATACAACAAACGTGATTTTTTTGCCGTTTTTGTAGATAACCGGAAATACGGAACCCTTCGTGCGCGAGTCCGACTCGCACTTGGCCGGTTTTTTTAGATTATAATACGGAACGGAACCCTACATGCGCGCGTCCGACTCGCACTTTGCCGGTTTTTTTTTAACTATGACTGTGGAAAACAGTCAAACGTTCCGCCTGATGGTAAACAGACACCGTTCCCTATGGACTCTTGTGACTCCAGAAGAAACACAAGCGCGTTGCTGACCCTTCATTGACATGATAATTAATCGTATTGACAGCTCTGCGCATAAATGAAGGTCCCTGATACTCAACACAGCGTAGTCTCGGGAGCTCTGGCGACCTGACCCTCGACCACGAACACGACACCACATTCCTACTGAGTCTACGGAGTAAGCAGCGGTGTTTTTACCTATAGTACCTTATTTTTTTTTGTAAGGTAGAGTAGTAGGTGGTTTTAGGTTCCTATTTAGGCTGCCCCAAATATGAGAAGAACATTTCAACATCCAAGCAGGTATGCCGTCTATCGGCAACTTTTACGTTATAAGTTATAACAGCTAAACATAAAAGCAGGTTGCTCGCAACTTTTAACTCTGTGATTACTTCCCTACACTAGTATATCTTGTTCTATGCTAATATGGTGAAGAGCCGCAAGCAACTGCCGAAGGACGGTGTCACTTTTCGAGTGTATGTCTGTATGTATGTACCTTATAGCTAGGACTGTGTCTATTTTTATGGATGCCGATATATGTAATCATTATTGAGTATTGATTATGTAGGCAAGGCATTAATTTAATTTGTAATGTCACATTCTTTTGACGATTGACGGTGGCAAACAGGCAAACGGTCTGCCTAATGGTAAGCAGACACCGTTGCCTATGGACGTGTGTGACTCCAGAACAACACAAGCATTTGCTGAGCCTTTATTGATTTAAGGATTCATTGTGTAGACAGATAGATACAAATGCAGGTGTCTCTTACGCTCAACAAAATGCGGCGTCGGGAGTTCTGGCGATGTTACCTACGACCACGAACACAACACTACATTTCGACGGACTCTACGGAGTAGGTAAGCCGCTGCTGCTTACACCGCTGTGTTATATTACCTATGGCTATGTGGTCTTTTGTAAGTTAGGGGTACTTTACTAGTTGGGCTGCCCCAAATATGAGCGACATGAGGTTCTGCTGTGACTTAAAAACCGTGGCCGTGTAGGTGTAGGTACGTAGTTCACCAATATGCCATTAACCAAACAATATTACAATTGAGTTATTTACTCGTCTTACGGAGGGCTAACGAAAATAATATTTGGTGAGTTTAAAAGCCTCGCTAGTATTAGGAGTTACACGAGGATTTCACGAAATATCATATTAGGTGATAGTTACTCGGTACAAGAATCCTGACAGGACATTGCAAATTGAACAAACACCTGTTTCAAATGGGTATGAAGCAGGACACAACTTGCAGGTTCTGCCAGGAGACAGAGGAGACTGCAATGCACATTCTCTGCTCCTGCGGACCACTCATGCATAAAAGAAGTACCTACCTAGGGCGGCACATAATGCACCCACAAGAAGTACAACATATCACCGCCCAAAGAATCTGGAATTTCCTGGAGGCAACGGGACTTAACGGTGAACTCTAAAACAAGGGCTGCCACAATAGATCACTTGCTGGTCGAAGCGGCATATTAAGGCCCACAAACAAATAGTAATAATAAAAATACTCGGTACAAATTATTAAGCAAATTCTCCGCTTCTCTACGTTTGAAAACTAGGAATGTGGTGATTTCTGGTGATGGTTGTTGTTTGCATTGAATAATATGTACCTAATATGTACCTGTATATTCATGCATGAACATACATTTACAAGAATAAAGTTAGGTACTTTATTCTTGTAAATGTATGTTCATATCAGTTCATAGTTAGATATGATATGCATGCATATCACATCTGACATATGGAATGCCTAAAACCATTATTTCTCAATCAGCACCATCATCATCGGCTTACATACGTCCCACTGCTGGGCATAGGCCTCCTCTCATGAATTAGAGGGAACGGGCAGTACTACTGCGCGCTGGGCCAGTGTGGATTGGGGACTTCACATACACCTTTGAATTTCTTCTGAGGTGTGTTAGTGATTGTTTCTTAAGAGGATTGTGAACCTGTAATTTTTCATACAAATAGCGATAACGTTTTTCACCCCGTAAACATTGTTCGATTTTTATAATTTTTGGACATGTTGTAGATATAATGAAAAACTAGGTCTGTACGTTTTGATTTTTGAGAAAAAAGTTATTGCGTTAAAAGTTATTAGCATCTAAAAATCGATATTTTGACTTAAAAACTTTGTCTATCGTTTTATTTATTTTTAAATTAATCATAACTGATTTACTGAAAAAGGAAAACGTACGGACATACATAGATTAAAGTGTACTGAATCCAATAATACCAAAATTATTTAATTTCATGAAGGTTTAGGGGGGTAAAAACGTTATCACCCGAAACAATATTTCAACAAGGGAATGTAGGCAATTGCCTCCAGGACTTGCTACTCTCTCTATCGCACGATACGGGTGAGGCACAGAGCAGTGTGAAACAGATAGATTTTTTTTAAATACCTACTCGCGCTGCGTATCGGCACTTCACAATACTCTTAATAGCGAAACACAATTGCCCATTTAAACTACTAGGTACATACTTACCTAAATAATTTGTAGTAAAAATAATGTTTACCTATGGAGTGGGGACGTTAAAATCACCAGATTTTTTGCTACCTATCCTAAGAGTCGAGTATCATTGGTCTTCTACAAATACCTAATGGAACGAACAGCTGCAGATTCAACATATTATTACTATAACTATACCTTGAAACTAAACCGTAAGTAAAGCATGTATGTGTGTAAGTAAGTAAGTATGTATGTTGTCTCCAATATTTATGAGAGTGACATACCTACCTACTAACCATACCTATTAGATAAAAAAAAATAAGACAGCTGGGTTTTGACATCTTCAAGGTTGAAGACTTTACATAAACTTTTTGAATTCCTTCGCAGATGTATGTAGTTCATAATAATATACACGTCATTGAATGATATTTCGTACACAGGTTCTGACAAAGGTACTCTATCTATACTCCGTATTGAAAACTAGCTTTTGCCCGCGACTTCGTCCGCGCGGAACTCGTTTATATCGTAACTTTCTCCCCCCTGTTCACCCCCTTAGGTGATGAATTTCCAGATAAAAACTATCTTTAGTAAGGACTCTTTGGGAAGGCCCCGGAATTCAAAGTATTTCTATACCAAATTTCATCTCAATCGGTTCAGCGGTTTAAGCATGAAAAGGTAACAGACAGACAGAGTTACTTTCGCATTTGTAATATTAGTATGGATTGTATGAAGGAAAAGGTATAGATGCATGTAGGCTTTTTTCAGTATTATTTTGCATATTTTCATATCACACGGCCGTAAGGACCTTTTCTACTAAACCGTAGGATTGAATTAACTGACTTGTAATTTAAACATTTTATATAAAAAATAAAAATACTTCAACAAAATGTTACATCTAATAGTTTTCAAAATAGCCATAACAAAACGTCTTTTTTACCCCGTTTTAGAAAACATCTTCAAAACTAAGGCCGCCATAAGGTACCTTTACCCTTGGAACGTCACATATATATATTTACTTATGTAATGTTCATATTCCCCAGGACTCCCCTTTACGGCTATACCGTAAATGGGTTCAATCCAAATTTTCACCCCCTATTTCACCTCCTTAGAGGATGATTTTCGGGATAAAAACTATCCGTTGTCATTCTCCAGGACTCAAACTATCTTTATACTAAATTTCATCAAAATGGGTCACAACCAAATTTTCAGCCCCAATTACACCCCCTTATGGGATGATTTTCAGGAGTAAACTATCCTATGTCCTTCCCTAAGACTCCAACTCGCTATACCGTAAATGGGTTCCATCCAAATTTTCATACCCCATTTCACCCCCTTAAGAGATGATTTCTGGACTAAAAATTATATTAAGTCCTTCCCCAGGACTCTGAACTACCTCCATACCAAATTTCATCTAAATCGGTTCTATCCAAATTTTCACCCCTCATTTCACCCCCTCAGGAGATGATTTAGGATAAAAACTATGCATTGTCCTTCCCTGGGACTCCTTTTATCTCTATACCAAATTTTAACTAAATGGGATTTATCCACATTTACATCCCTATTTCATACCCTTGGGGGATGATTTTCGGGATTCAAACTATCCATTGTCATTCTCCAGGACTCAAACTATATCTATACCAAATTTGATCTAAATGGAGTCCATCCAAAATTTCACCCCCCATTTCACCCCCTCAGGGAAAGATTTCCGGAATAAAAACTATGCAATGTGAAGGACATTGCATAGTTGTTCCCAGAACTTAAACTACCTCTAAACCAAATTTCATCAAAATGGGTTACATCCAATTTTTCACCCCCCCCATTTTACCCTCTAAAGGGAACATTATCGGGATGAAACCTATCCTTTAACCTTCTCCGGGACTCAAACTAATCATATACCAAATTTCATCTAAATCGGTGCAGCGGTTTAAGTAGCTCCATACAAATTTCCACCCCCCATTTCATCCCCTTAGGGGTTGATTTCCAGGATAAAAACTACCCTAAATCCTTCCCCAAGACTCAAACTATCTCTATACCAAATTTAATTTTAATCGGTTCAGCCGTTTTCACGTGATGCGCGGTCACATAAACAGACAAACAGATAAACAGATAAACAGATAAACAGATAAACAGACAAACAGACAAACATACAAAAATTCTAAAAACTGTTGGAACGTGTTCTGTTATCGATTTTAAGTATCCCTAGCCAATTTTTTTTCGAATATCTTCCATGTACAGACTTTCGACCCTCTTCAGCTTTATTATATGTATAGATAGATAGATAGATATATATATGTTAATAAATTAAATACCAGTATAATAAAGAGGCGAGGAGAGGAGGATTTTGGCACTCTTTGGGGAAGGCCTATGTCCAGCAGTGGACGTCTTTCGGCTGATATGATGATGATGATGATGATAATAAAGAGGAAAAGTTAGTTAGTTTGTATTGTGGGGGGGAATCTCCGGAACCGCTCATCCGATATCATTATATCTTTCACACGTGTGTAGGTAGTATAGACGTTCTGGTTGGACATAGGTAATATTTGGGATTTGGCTGCGTTCTTTGCAATAGGCAGGCCGGTGGGGCCGCGCAGGTCGCTAGTTATAAATAAAGTGGCTCTTTTACAGTATCACAATGCTATATCGAATATTAAATTAACAGAACCCCTGGTAAGAGGACTGTGACTTAAAAAATGCAAAGTGTCCCCATGAATCAAAATCAAAATCAAAATCAAAATAATTTTATTTCAAATAGACTCAAAGAATGCTTAAGAAACGTCACAAAAAAAAAGTTAAAGTTGACAAGACACGGAAAAGATTACGATAAGATACAAAAAAGTTAATCATAAGCATCAAAAAAAAAATCATTATAAAATTTAACGGCTGACAGTCCACACAAAATTAGAACCAAAAACAGTTCACATCAAAAATAACAAGGTCAAATAAATAAAATGTCACTTAAAAATTATAAAAATTAAAAACTAGAATAAAATTGAATTTCACTGAGCAATGACTTATTGGCTTAAAAGAAGTTATTGTCTTCTACAAATTCCTTAACACTATAATAGGCCTTACATACTAAGCGGTCTTTTACAATTTTCTTAAATTTAGTAAGTGACAGACTCAAAACATCTTTAGGGATTTTATTGTAGAAACGTACAAAATTTCCCATAAAAGACGAACTAACTTTATGGAGACGGAACCGAGGCACAACAAGTTTGTCCTTCGATGTTCCCTGTTTCGTATATAATATCTGTAAATACATTTTGAAAGACTATCAATTAACTCATCATCGCTTCTTTCTTAAAACATCCCATACGTAATGTCTCATTCGCATCTGAAAGCTGAGAAAAATTATTAAGCACATTGGATATTTAAATTAAGACATTCAAAGGATGATGACTATTTCTTATTATTGGTATAAAAATTGTATAAATATCTATGACTTTTTTGACTCATATTCTATTTTTCACCATTTTAGTGACGTTACCTGTTGGGATATCTATTAGCTACACCACGCGTTATTTATACAAGAACGACAAGGACCAAGAAAACACTGAACTGACGTGTATAAGAATGCAGTATGAAATAGACGCAAAGCGACGGAACAAAACAGACCTCATTTAGGTGGCAATGGCAACACATTACGTAGCTACAAGAAAATATATAGGCATATTTTTGCTTTGAGTACTTAGCAATAATAATGTTATAACTTCAATTATATGATCTTAATTTTATACAAGAATTTTTAAACTCATTTAGGTACAAGTATAAGTTATCAATACTTAAATAGTCCAAGTTAACTGTTTACTATTTTCTTAATATTTACGTGTTACTGGGTGTTCAGAGCAGAACAACAAATAGACTAGAGAGAGAGAGCTATATTGTAAAAAGTTTATCATTTTATAGTTTTATGTAATACCTTCGCAGTCTAGAAGAATATTTTACTTTTTTTTGTCTATGATATGAAACAGATGAAGTTGGGGAGTTGTCAGTTGGATAGATTGTACGTAAGTTGTGAATAAATAATTTAATAAGTTGAGCGAGTTGTTTTCTAATCCTGAATACCAACGAAGGTGGAAATATTATTCAGAAACGGAACATTGGTCCTTCGAACTAAAAATAAAGAATCAGTTACAAAGATTGTGAATTTGAAAAAGAAAAATTAAAAATATTGAAATTTGAAAATTTCTTCGAGAAACGTCAGTAACGCAAATTGTATAAAAACGTCAAGAAGACATTGTGTTGTGACTGCGTGTGCGTGAACAGGTGCGTTCCAATACGCATATTTAGCATCTCGTCTTTTTACGTGAGTGGAGTCGGTAATTTCTGCCTGACGCGGGAGGGCGACCTGCGGTGAGTGCACGTTTGCGTGTACCGGAACGCAACGCCAAACGTCAACGTCAACGTCATAGCAGCAGTTGTCATTGTCATTGTCAATGTGAATATTTTGCTCGCGGTTTAATATTGTGGCGTTCATTCGTGTAGATTTTGTAATTTAAATAGTGTAACGTGGAAGATTGTAGTTTAGGAGTGGTGTATAAAGTTGTACAGCTGTTACATATAAATATGGCTAAGTTGGAAGAGTTGCGAGCGGCCCGTGGATACATTAAAAGTGCCATTACAAGAATACACACTTTCTGTCATTCGGAAAATTTTGCTACTGCTACTTCAGAAGCCGTGTTGGAGAAAAAATACCGGCTTAATAAGGCGTTCGATGAATACGAACAGTATAACAGGGCCATCCTGTCTTTAGGGCCTGGCGACACCGAGGACTATGGCCTAGTTGAAGACAAGCGTGATGAGTGTTCTGAAATGATCAGCAGACAATTAAGTGATATGTCTAGTTCAGGTGAGCAACCTAGTCTCGACTCGCCAGGGGTAAGCCGGGGTAAGTTCACACATTTACCACCTATATGTTTAAAAAGCTTCAATGGTAAGGATATAATGGATTACCATCCAATTGTAAATATGTTTAAGGCAGTGATACATTCTGATGTAAAGTTGAGTTCTTGTGAAAAAATGTATTATTTGCGCTCCTATTTGTCAGGAGAAGCATTGGATTTAATAAAGCATCTAATGCTTAATGATGAGAGCTACAAAGTTGCTCTGAAACTTTTAGATGATAGGTATAACAACAAGCCAAAAATTGTAAATTTTCATGTTAATAGCATAATTGACATGCCTGTTTGTATGAAGTGTACAGCTCATGGTTTGCGCTCTATAGTATCAGCTGTAAATATGCATCTTGCTGCATTAAACAATTTGAATGAACCAGTACAGTATTGGGACACATTGCTGGTTAACATTCTGGCCAAAAAGATTGACTTGTATACCTATCGCGGATTTCACCTTGAGCGCGATATGAGAGAGGTGCCTACGTTGTGTGAATTCCTTACGTTCTTAGAGAAGCGAGCTGTAGCGTTGGAAGCCACGATGAAGGAAGAGCCTCAGAAGCCGGGGAAGTCTGCAGTCAGTGCGGCAGCTGCTACTGGAGTGTCATGTAAGTTTTGTCAAGATTCTCACAAGATTTATGAGTGTGTTAAGTTTAAAATGCTCCCTCCTCAGGAGCGATCTGCCTTTGTGGATGCAAACAATTTATGCAAATTGTGTTTAAATCTCCACAGGGGTAGATGTATGTTAAAGTTGAAATGTGCGACATGCCATCAATTGCATAACACATTGTTGCATAGTATGCCAGCTAAGAGTAAAGTCACCAATGCTGCTCACGTTTGTTTGCCCACTCAGGGAGGACAGGATGTGACTAAAACTTCTATTGGTGATATGGAAATTTTGCCTGCTAAATCGTCTAGCCTAGTTGCCAATATATCTGCCAAGCCGCAGGCCCATAGTGTCTTGTTACCGACTGCTATGGTGAAATTGATGAAAAAAGATGGTACCTTTACCTATGTTAGAGCATTGCTAGACTCTGCCAGTCAAGTGAGTTTTCTTTGTGAAAAGGTGGTGAAAAGTGTAAATAGTTGTGTATATAATACAGATGAAATAGTGACTGGAGTGTGCAATGGGAGAAATGATATCTCACAAAAAACAGACATTGTTGTTCATTCTACGGTGAATGATTTTAAGATCAATGTGTCATGCTGTGTGACAAAAAATATAACTTGCCCTCTACCCCAGCAAACATTTGACATTTCACAATTTAATATTCCTGCTAATGTCAAGCTGGCGGATAAGCATTTTAATGAAACAGATGAGATTTCACTGTTACTGGGTTGTGATATATTTTTCCAGGTGCTGCAGCGAGAGTCACTTCCGCTAACACCCTCCGGTCCGTTTATGGTGAACACGAGTTTTGGTTATGTTGTGGCCGGGAAGCTGCCAGTGTCTGCTGGCAAGATTTCAACATGTAACTTTTGTGTTACTACTGAAGGTAATCCTTTAAATATTGATAAAATGCTGCCTCCATTCCCAGGTGATAAAGAGCTGAAGGCATGTCTATTGTCAAATAATGTGAATTCTTCTGCAAATATTGATGACATAATGTCAAAATTTTGGGAATGTGAAAAAGTACCTGATCTTGTTAAGGATGTTGGTACAGAGCATCAGTTAGCGGAGCAGATTTTTCAGGAATCTGTTAAACTAGAAAATGAGAAGTTTACAGTTGCCTTGCCTGTGAAGTTTGAATTGGGAAAGTTGGATCTAGGTGATTCTTTCAGCAGTGCATTGCAAAGGTTGCTCAATTTGGAAAAGCGTTTTTCAAAGGATGTTGTTTTGCATGAAAAATATAAAAAGTTTATACACGATTATATTGTCCAGGGGCATGCTAAATATTATGACATTGCTAATTATGACCTAATTGCAGGTAATGTCATGTTTTTGCCGCACCACCCAGTAATAAATCCTAAAAGTAAAACCACGCCGGTACGGGCCGTATTTGATGGTGGTGCTGTCACAAAAAATGGTTTGTGTTTGAATGATATCTTATTGAACGGCCCCGTTGTTCAACGAGACCTATTTGATATTCTGATCTTATTCAGAACATTCAAATATGTGCTTTTATGTGACATAAAGGCAATGTATCGACAGATTTTAATTGAAGATAAATACCGCAGCTTGCAAAATATATTATGGCGGGATTCTACTGACGAGCCAGTCAAATGTATACAGCTGCAAACGGTCACGTACGGCCTTAAAAGTAGTGCCTTCTTGGCAACAAGATGTTTAATTGAGCTTGCTCAACGACATAAGGATCAATATCCTTTGGCTGCATTTGCCCTTATGCACACCAGTTACGTTGACGACATTCAATGCGGGTCTAATAATTTGGATGAGCTTATTCAAACTAAACAAGAGTTAATAGAACTTATGAAGCTAGCTAGTTTGTCTCTTCATAAGTGGTGTTCCAATCACCAAGAGATTCTAAACGATATTCCGAGCGAATTGCATCAAATTGACTCTAAAAATTTTGACAAAGACAATGATTACGTCAACACTCTTGGATTGACCTATGATGTCGTGGATGACACATTGAACATGAAGTGTCCTGTAAATGAAGTTCAAGAAAAGTACACTAAGCGACAGATGCTTAGTTTTATTAGTAAATTTTTTGATCCTTTGGGATTATGTGGTCCAGTGTTAGTTCAGGCAAAAATATTAATGCAACAAGTTTGGTTTGAGGATTTAAAATGGGATGATTTTTTACCTCAAAATCTTAATAACAGGTGGGTCAATTTTGCTAATAGTTTGGTTCAAATGTCTTGTATTTCAATAGCAAGGAATATTAACGTTCCACAAGCGCAAACCATTGAGCTTGTGGGTTTTTGTGATGCTTCTAATTTGGCCCATGGTTGTTGTTTGTACTTACGGGTTATTGACGTTGATAATAAAGTTTCAGTGAAGCTTTTGTGCTCCAAGTCACGTATCAATCCTAAAAATAAAAGCTTGAGCATTCCAAAATTAGAGCTTAATGGGTTTTTGATCTTGGCGATTCTGGCTAGGAAAGTGTATACTGATCTATCTCTGAAATATTCAGTGAATACTTACCTTTATACGGACTCTATGATTGTACTGGCATGGTTGAAAACTTTGCCGATTAAGCTTAATATGTATGTAGCCAATAGAGTTGATAAAATTAACAAGCTGGCCTCCGATTTTGAATGGCATTATGTAAATACTAAGGATAACCCTGCAGATTTGTTATCTCGCGGTGTAGAGCCCCAAGCTTTGGAAAAATGTAAGTTGTGGTGGTATGGACCCCAGTTTTTGGCAGATTCGGCTTATTGCCATAAAGTTGTAGAAAGTGATATTTTAACGACTGATTTACCAGAATTTAAGCCCTCATTTAAGGCTTGCAACACATGCGTGGATTCAAGTTTAATTCATGATTTAACACAAAGATATTCTAATATTGACAAATTAGTTAGGATTGTGGTCTATATCCTTAGATTTGTATATAACTGTAAAAATTTAAATGTTGACAAGAAAGTTGGACACTTAAGTCCCCATGAATCGAATTCTGCTTTGCGGATAATAATTAAATGTGAGCAAAGAATCTTTTTTCAAGATGATATCGATAATTTGAATAATAAGCTGCCATTAAAGTCCAGTTTAAATAAATTGCATCCTTTTCTTGATTCTGAAGGATTGCTAAGAGTGGGTAGTAGATTACAAAATGCAAGTTTGCCATTTTCTCAGAAACACCCTATTATTTTGCCTAAAGGTTCTCATATTACCAAAATGATTATTAGCAGAGAACATTTAAGATTGAAACATGCTGGTAACACTTTATTGTTGAATAGTTTAAATGAACAATATTGGATTATAAATGCAAATAGAGAAATAAAGTCTGTTTTGTATAAATGTATAAAATGTTTTAGACTTAAGTCAAAAAATGCTACTCAACTAATGGGTGCTTTGCCATTCGATCGTGTAAATATGACCCGCCCCTTTCAAATTGTGGGTACTGATTACGCAGGTCCTTTTTATGATAAACAGACTAGAATAAGGAATCCTGTAATAACAAAGGCTTATGTTGCAATATTTGTATGTTTTGTAACAAAAGCCATACATATTGAGTTGGCTTCTGATATGACAACTAATACTTTCTTAGGATGTCTCAAAAGATTCATAGCTCGTAGAAATAAGCCTACGAAAATATATTGTGATAATGCTGCTTATTACAAAGGCGCTGAAAATGTTCTTAAGGAGCTATATGATTTGCAAAATTCCACAAATCACCAAAACTCTGTGGTTAATTATGCCACTTCGGAACGAATTTCATTTCATTTTATTCCTTCCTATTCTCCAGTTTTTGGTGGTTTATGGGAGGCAGGAATAAAGAGCATTAAATATCACATGAAACGTGTAATTGGAAACATAGTGTTAACCTATGAGGAGATGTATACAGTTTTGGTGCAAATAGAAAGCATATTAAATTCTAGACCGCTTACTCCAATGTCAAGAGACCCTAATGATATGACATACTTAACTCCTGGACATTTTCTCACGGGTAGTTCACTATCTTCCTACCCTGATACCAATTTAACTAATGTAAATTTGGGAAGATTAAGCTTTTGGAAGCAATGTGTACAAATGCAGCAACATTTTTGGCAGCAATGGCACAAACAATACTTAGTTATGCTGCAGAGCAGGCCCAAATGGAGAAATGAGTCTTCTAATATCGAGATAGGTACTTTAGTTTTGTTACGAGAAGATAATGTCTCACCTTTGTGTTGGCCAGTGGGTCGAATTGTAGATGTTCAACCTGGCAAAGATGGCAAAGTTAGAGCCTTACATGTTAAGACCACGAAGGGTTCTATAGTTAAAACTAGCATCATGAAAGTTTGTCCTTTGCCAATTGACTATAATTAATTAATTTTTAAGTAATTTTAATGTGAGTGTTCTTTTTGCATTTAGTTTTAATTTGGCCTTATGTTATTTCTTGGTTTGGCCCCAATATGTTCAGAGCAGAACAACAAATAGACTAGAGAGAGAGAGCTATATTGTAAAAAGTTTATCATTTTATAGTTTTATGTAATACCTTCGCAGTCTAGAAGAATATTTTACTTTTTTTTGTCTATGATATGAAACAGATGAAGTTGGGGAGTTGTCAGTTGGATAGATTGTACGTAAGTTGTGAATAAATAATTTAATAAGTTGAGCGAGTTGTTTTCTAATCCTGAATACCAACGAAGGTGGAAATATTATTCAGAAACGGAACACTGGGGTTACATGGCAACAATTTTTATTGTAATGGTCAATTCATAAAACTATTATTACAGTACTTACTTATTTGCAAACGACTTAAAAATAAAATAAAATCACAGAAACGTATCAAAACTTTGCCCTTTAGGCAGGGTGCCCATCACACAGGCAGCATTCCCGCGTTGAATAGCAATCGCTATTCTTTGAGCGAGAAAGCTGCCTGCGCGAGGGTCACCCGTTGCGTCCCTCAACCGCTTGCTGATCTCCTTGTGGAGCCCACGCGCGCTTTTTCCCCAAGGGCCGAGTGTCTCGACGCCAAATGCGACAAAGTCGTACTGGGCGCCGAGACAGCTATATTTCCCGACCTTGGATCGCTCTCGGGCATCCGCCGCTGCCCCGGCTAGTTTGGACGTGACTGGCAAGTAGGACGCTGCCAACGTATCAGCGCAAGTAGCGTCCCACACCAGTGCACGGCCCATTCGCCAGGGGATCAACGTCATCCCGTCCGGACGCTTGCCGTCGTCCCGTACAATCCGAGGCTCAAGAGCCACGGGGACGCAGGCGCTGGCAAGCGCCCTTCTCAAGATGTCGTTGAGTGCAGCGTGGCGGGACAAGCGGCCGGCACCCGAGGAGCAGGCGAGTCCATGGTGACCAAAGCGATCTACTGCGGCTCCACACGAGACGCAATTGTGGTCTACGCAGACATCAACTCCAATGCGGAGAGCAACTGCAATTCGGAGTGTGCCCGGATCAATAAAATTACCTAAGTTAGGTGATGGGTAGGCATGAAGCCAGTGCCCTGACTCTGGCCTAGATGCTGCCAACAGCCTGGCTCGGTCTCGGCCGGACGAAGAGTCGATTAAAGACTTTATATTAGCGGCGGAAGCTAACGAGTCCCATGCCCTTTGTAATTTTGGTCTAGATGGCAAAGTTGGGCTCGGTCCAGCTAGCCAGGTGTTCCTAGCCTCAACTAAGCACGCGATCTCGCAGTTTGCAGTCATTGAGACTTTAAGGATTCTACCTGCGAGATCTTGCGTGCTGTGAGTTGAAGATAAGAAGGCCGGCAAAGCCACGCTCGAGATTTTTCGAGTTCCCAGACCGCCATATCTTATGGGTAAACAGGCCTGAGTCCAAGCCTGTTCGCTAAATTTTATATTGAGAATTGATTCTAGTATGGACTTCAAAAGAGTATCAATAGGAAGGACTAGATGAGGAAATTTCCAAATTGGGCAACAACGGAGAAGGTACGTAAATTTAGGAACGAGTAGGCAAAATTTTAGAATGAATAAGGCTGAGTGAGAGCTTATTTTGACTAAACGTTCAGAGTTATTTTTGAATTTTGTGATTGATTTATCTAGAACAGACGGAATGGCCTCCTCAAAAATGGGTGATCCAAGGAGGCACAGACTGTCTTTAGTCAAAATTTTAAGGTTTGGAGCTATGTTTTTAAAATCATCAATTATTTGTGTAGCCAAAAATGGATCAGTTTTTTCGGAAATGTACAGTTCACATTTATCGAAATTTAGTTTCAGTCCAATATCATCAAATTTTTGTATAATTTTGGATAGATCGGCCAGGACGGATTGAGACTTACCGCCAAAGGTGCCATCGTCTAGGTACCATACGTTTAGGTCAGAAGAAAGACTGTGGATGATTGGATTGATGGCGAGACTAAACAGGGCCGGACCTAGGGGATCCCCCTGCTGGCAGCCTACGGCTGAAAGAATTTCGTTGTCTTTGTGAAGTAACTTGGATGGAGAATGGTAACACTGTAATAAAAAGTTATATATTTCTGGTATATGGTTTCGTATTTCATTTAGCAAAGTGTCCCTGTTAACTGAGTTAAAAGCGTTTTTAACGTCTATTTTCAATAGGACCTCACACAGGTCAGTTTGTGTGAAGGTACGCACTGCGTGAACTGCGGCCTCGCAGCCGCCACGAGTTCCAAAACCAACCTGTGTGGGCTCGAAAAGTTTTTGTAATTTAGTACGGGTGTGTCTTACGCAGATTTTTGCTGCGAGACGCCGGAAGGTAGAGCCAACAGCAATGGGGCGCACGCCAGCATCCTTCTTTGTGAGAGCAATCAGGTTAGCTCCATAAAGTATCGGCGTCACATCTTGGCATACGTCGCCTAGGAGCATAAGGTTTACTAGTTTTGTAATGCTTACTGTCAGCTGTTCACCGGCTACCCCAGAGCCGTAGCTAGTGAGGTCTAAAAGGTGTTGAGGGGTGATACCATCTAAACCTGACGCCGACCCTTTCGGGAAGGATGCGAGTGCTGCCACTACGTCCTGCCCTGTAGCGCGTAGGCAAATCGAAGGATCTGAAGGAGGATCGACAAAGAAAGGGGTCAAAGGGCCTGGGGGATGCTTAGATAGCAACGCGGTTGCGGTTTCGGGAGTGTCGGGGGCGATGGTATCATTAGTGAAAAGGAGCCGTGCCGCCCCTTTAAGATCACCATCATGCAATTTCTCTTCAACCTTTTTACATAAGTTATACGGTTTACCTCTAGCTTGAGAAGGCCGTGATAACGGCGGCAAAGCTGGTGCTAAAACATTATTTTTTATTTTCCTTGTGAGGGAAAAGTTGTTGTTATTATTGTCGTCTGGTAAATGTAAAATTTTGAATGGCAGAGTTAACAAGTCATGCCACGATTGGAGGTTATTGTTTTGTACGCAATTGTTTATTGTAGCTGTTAGTATTTCGGCTACAGCGGACCTGGCACCACGCGGAATGCGTTTGACTAGAGGCGTCGAATGTTTTAGTTGGCCGAGAAGGGTTTGAAGAGGAATAGCATGGTAGGGTAATGACGTGGATGGGCTTATGTTATGCGTATTCGGCACAGTTGAGATAGGATGAACGCGAACCTGATGGGTACGCGATTGGTGTATATGTAGGCCTCGTGTTGATGTGAAATCTCTTTTACATACTACGCAACATTCCATTCTACAAAATCGAAAATACAAAAAGAAGAATAACACAATCTACCACATGCATACGAACATAAGTAACTTAACTAGAAAATAAACTACCTAAGAATATAATAAGAACTAAACAATAGAATAAAAACATAAATTAGATCATCTGGAACTGGAACATCACGATTTCACGAATGTAAGTAAATAAACATCGGGAACGTTGACAGTCAGTCAGCCAGCAGTGACGGCTGGAGTCTGCGCACATGCGCTCCCGGGACAGTAGGCAAGTGCGGCGTGTGTCGTTGCTTGGCAGCGCTTTGGCGTCTGTTTTGACACAAATCTCAGAACTCAACACAATCTTATATTCTTGTTTTCCCAAATAATATAATCACTTGGTCGTTGCCCACATTCGTGCATGTAAAGAGGGGTGCTAGTTACACAAAAATTAACATTGCAAGGGCGTAGTGATCGGAGTAGGCGGGGAAAATAATATCAAAATATGGAGCTGTTGTGTCAGCTGTGACTGTAGTTTTTTCTTTTTCCCGTGTTACTTATTATTACGTACTTTAAGGTATTTTTCGACCACCGTCAGTCAACTAGCGGGTGCTCTTCCACGGGCTCACGGTTGGGTTAAGTTAGGTCCTAGATTCGATACTATAAATATAACCTAACATACTCATCAGCCTCGCTTGCATTATCGTGTTATTGTCAGACGTATGGAATTCGTCCCTCACGTACTTACGTTACGTTATTATTAGTAAGGGACAAGTGCTGTTGTCCAATATAAATAAATATACCTAGATTGAGAGACTGCTTAATAGCTTACCGTTGCTGTAAAATTAAATAAATAGTTATTTTTGACCGATGTTATCCATTTGTTATTATTTTTACAAACGAGCATGCTTCCTACTCCGGAAGAATCACAAACATGTCGCCGGCCCTATATTGATTTGAGAATTCGTAGTGTTGGCAGCTAGAGGCAAATGTAGGTCTCTCACTCTCGTCTAATCACACCGCGTCGTTTGGAGCTCCACAGCCTCTACGTGCCACCAGGAACACAACACCACACACCTACAGACCAGGTAAGTAGGTGTTCAAACTTCAAATATTTACTCTGCATGTACCTAAGGCCTTTTTAATATGGTGAGAGTTTTACAAATTCATTTAATTTGTATACCTAGAAATATCAGAGAGTAGGAATACCATTATAACCATACATTGTTATTATAGCTTCTGTCATCTATTATGAACTTCCCCAGTTGTACTGCTTTAACTCTTTACCAGGCGAAGGGATATATTCCTCCCACATCTTATATCGGTTACCGTAGTCAGGTTTTAACTCCAAACCTCCTAAAACATATTTTGTCAATCCCTGAAAATAGTATTATATGATCTTCATTCACAACACGCTTCTAAATCGCGTAATATATCCCCTTTATTGCTGTAGTACCATTGTATAGTACCATCAATGGAACTAGTGACACACTTGTATATCGCTAGTTCCATCGATGGTACTAGAGACACAGTTTTTAGTACCATTGACCGATAATAATAACAGTAGGTGCTAGTGACATACTGTTGTTTTCAAATACCATTAGAAAAAAAAACTTCCTGGACATTTAAAAGTTTTATAATTCCGACACCTCGTAAGTAAGTAGCCTACCTATTTTACCTAAAGGCAGGTCAGTGTAGGTACAACGACGAGCGAAGCGAGGAGGAGTGTTAGGAAGAACTGCGACCCTACAGCGCGCGAGCCGAGCGAGCGAAGCGAGCGTGCCGCGGCAGCGGCCGGCGAAGCGCCAAAACCGACTTTATACGAACAAAATTGCTAATTAGTCCAGTTGCTACTTAGTCCAACTTGACTTTTAGCAACTGGACTAAGTAGCAACTGGAGTAATTAGCAAAAAAGTCGGTTCTCGCTCGGCTCGCGCGCTGTAGGGTCGCAGTTCTTTCTAACACTCCTCCTCGCTTCGCTCGTCGTCGTAACTACACTGACCTGCCTTAGAGTAAAATAGGTAGGATAGACGACTGGCTACTTAGGCGAGTTGCTACTCAAAAATAAAGTTTAAAAAAATGCACTATAAAAAGACATTTTGGGACATTTACCACATAATGCACATAATAGTAGCACACATTATCAGTAATCGGTAGTGTACAGTGAGCCTATGAAAATGTTGAGCACATTAGTGCCTTGCAAATTAAGTAACAAAGTAGACGTTTTGAGAAGTGTACATAATGAGAATGAGATATTTTGGTAAGTAGACGTTTTGAGAAGTGTACATAATGGGAAAAAGCCGTGGTGGGAGTTCACATTTTGGGAAGAGGCCTAAATAGCCACCAGACGTGGTGGGAGCCAGACGTGAAACCCCTAAAGGCGATATACAAGCGTGTCACTAGTTCCATTGATGGTACTATCCAATGGTACTACAGCAATAAAGGGAATATATCTTTGGCAGCCGTTTAAATTTACTTAAACTCTAATTTCAGTAAACTACGGAGAAATTCGAACACTTTCCTTAATATCTATGAAACAGAAGTACATAGGTCGAACAATTTTTTGATATTTTGTAAATTTTGAGTGTTGACAGGTAATGTAATCGTAAACATTGTTAAATATTCATGCAGAATTGTGTATGACCAGAATTAGGATGTGGGTTGACATTTTCCCATGGCCTTATTAGAGTTTAACCGTGCGGGAGCTATTCTTCCCATGGCTCGGTAAATTGTCTTGTCATGTCATAAAAACTCACGTAAGTAATAAAACAGTTTTTGTGTTCAACCTACAGCGAATTCATATGTACCTAGCTATAAAATCTCCTTTTAAAGACTTTCCCTGAAGAATTTGGAGTTAAACCTTGACTATGATAACCGATATAAGATGTGGGAGGAATATATCCCTTCGCCTGATCAAGAATACAATAAGACAAAATCTACCTTTATTCACAGTAGTCCCGTGGAAGAAGTTCCGTGGCGGAACTAGTGAGACTTTTTTTCCCAATAGTTCCGCGGAACAAAAGCATCAATTAAATATTTATTTTATAATCCCATTATTTCCGTGCGTTCTCGTAGATGATAATTGATAATATCACAAAAAGGACATGTGGCCCCACTGGCCGAGTTAGTGCACTACTCGTCATTTTCCCTGATTCGCCATTTTCGTTAATTCGTCAGTTTCCCTAATTCGTCAATGCCATCAAAATCTTTAATTCGTAAATTTCCTTAATTGGTCATTTTCTTCGACTCGTCATGTGTCATTGTTGGTATAATCATGAACATACTCGTATTTTTAATAATTATGATTGTTTTTTTTGGAATGAAGACATATGGGTATAATTGCCAAACCAATTTCAAAACCATTTCATGTACTCATCGATACTGTAGAGACCGGTACAGACGGACTGCAACCAACTGCAATTACTCAAAATGTATTATGGGAACTGTACGACGACTGCAGTTGCGTTGCAGTCCGTCTGTACCGGTCCTAAGCCGTAAACCCGGTACCTTGTGAGCGAAGATAGAATGTAAAAAAATATTTCATTCATTGATATTGGCCCCAAAAGACTCGATAATATCATAATATTATTCGCTTACAAATATCAGGTTCAAAAATTACATAAATATCTACTGCGACAGTATATGACTTAATGAATAAAATGGCGAATTAGAAATTGACGAATTAAATATTTTGATGGCGTTGACGAATTAGGGAAACTGACGAATTAACGAAAATGGCAAATCAGGGAAAATGACGAGTAGTGCCCTAACTCCGGTACAGACGGACTGCAACCAACTGCAATTACTCAAAATATATATGGGAACTGCACGACGACTGCATCACGACTACACCGTTTCTATAGAAATTGCAGTTGCGTTGTAGTCCGTCTGTACCGGTCCTAAGCCGTAAACCCGGTACCTTGTGAGCGAAGTTAGAATGTTAAAAGTATGTTAAAAAATATTTCATTCATTGATATTGGCCCCAAAGACTCGATAATATCATAATAATCATAATATCATTCGCTTAAAAATATCAGGTTCAAAAATCATATAAATATCTACTGCGACTGTACATGACCAGTTAGTGAAAGTGACTTAATGAATAAAATGGCAAATTAGAAATTGACCAATTAAAGATTTTGAAAGCATTGACGAATTAGGGAAACTGACGAATTAACGAAAATGGCGAATCAGGGAAAATTACGAGTAGTGCACTAACTCCACTGGCCATATTTGACTTCTTCTTCAAAAAAGTAGGTTAGGTTCGTTAGGTATCTTCAGTTTCCCGAAGGAACTTTTTCCATTTTCATAACCAGAACCATGTATTATTTTATTTTTATTTTTTTTCTTACTCAACAAAAATTACGATAAACTTAGTCTAAATCTTAGCCAAACTGCATAACAGTTTGTTGGCGAATATACACTCTTTATAATTATGTTTTGGTATCTATATTATGTGTAAAATCTACATATGATTTTTTTTTTATGCTATACTTTTTTTACGTATGGTCTCCTGGGTATCAAGACAGTTTTAACGGAGCCTATTTCTGGTCTGTTTGCCCTTCGGGCAACTGAAGATACCTAACGGATCTAACCTACCTATATTTTACAACAGAAAGGGAGATATGAACTATAGGTCTGTTTAGTAATACGATAGCTTGTACGAATAATCTTTGTATGACTGTTTGTTTCATAATAAATAAATAAATATAAATATTTGCAAATCCTAATAGCCCCACCAAATTTCCAATAAGTAGGTACCGTTGACTTAACTATTGGGAAAAAAAAGTCACATTCTAGGAAGTCTATTCCTTACATCTAACTAATAATAAAGGCAGGATATAAGCAAGCCGATATCAGTACGAGAACTACTGTAATGTATTTAATAATAATAACTCTTTGTCAGATATTATGATTTTCCAAGATTTGCAAAAATAAAAATAAAATTATACTTTGTCCTGTTTTATTATTGTATTTAGTATAATCGTTAGACAACCAGAAGCTACTTCTGGATGTTCAGTTTGATAACGGAACAATAAATTAACACTTTGACTGTCCGTGCATTGTATGTAATGCACTGAAGACCTAGCTCGGAACGTCCGTGCATGATATATAATGCACCAGTGTATATATCGTGTGTTAATATTGGACATTTGGTGTTGGAGTAGTAAATATCCTTGGGACAGACAAAGTGTTAAGTTCTAAGGCTGGGCGCAAACGTTCGGGTTCCACGTACGGTTTCCGGATTAGGTTTTCGACTTGCAGCCCTCTGGAGCGATAATAGGGAACATTACTGCAATGTTCTGCCGCCAGAGTGCAGCACTATCACAATTAGTAAACAGTTTTTTTGACAACTTTGACAAGTCCATCAAAGCTCTGGATCAAATAGGGAAGAAAATATTTCAATAAATAAAATGCATCAGTGATGCGTAATTGGATGCAAGAATGAAGGGCATCATTCATTTCCTAAGGAACGATGATACGAAAACTATGGGAAGCGGCAATACACAAAAAAAAAGCCCTCAGGATGCCATTTTAATATCACAGTACAGGTATTTTACACACGAATGATAATAAAACGATTGTAGTTTAACGCGTTTTCATCAATTATTTGTTATTGTTAGGTAAATAAATATGACATTGTACGTCATGGCGGTTTGTTTACGGGTTTTGTTAGTGTCGCCCCCTACGCAGAGCTTTGCGTAATGTTCCCTATTATTGTAAACGCCTGCGAGCGCGAGAATTCGAAAACCGAACGTTTGCGCCCAGCCTAAATTCTAACTAATATTATAAACAAATTATAAATGCGAAAGCTGGCAATATGTCTGTCTGTAAGTTACGTTTTTTCCACAAACTTACGCCACGTTGGGAAGAGAAGGGGTTAGTCGTCGGGGAAAGAAGGTTGACCAATCTTCGTTTCGCCGACGACATCGTCTTGTTTTCTTCAACCGCTTCCGAGCTTTGTCATATGCTTGACGATCTCAGCACCGCAAGCCTCGAGGTTGGCCTAAAGATGAACATGTCAAAGACCAAAGTCATGACCAATAGCACAGAACGTAGGGTAGAGATAAACGGAGAACATATAGCATATGTCCATGAGTATCTTTATTTGGGCCAATTAGTCTCTTTCCAGGCGCGACAAGAGAAAGAGGTCGATAGACGGACCGAAAACGCCTGGAGGAGCTATTGGTCCATGAAACACCTAATGAAGGGCGACCTACCTCTGTCACTTAAACGTAGGCTCATGGACATGTGCATACTTCCAGTTCTCACCTACGGTGCACAGACTTGGTCTTTGACGGAAGCGCAGAAGTCCAAACTTGGGGTTTGCCAGCGAGCTATGGAGCGCAGCATATTAGGTGTAAAGCTAATGGACCACATCCGGAACACCACGCTGCGCTCCAAAACCCAAATAGAAGATGTAGCTCGGAAGGCAGCCAAGTTAAAGTGGGACTGGGCTGGTCACGTCTACCGCATGCCGAATGAGCTGTGGGCCAAAAGGACCACGGAGTGGAAGCCCCAACACTCAAAACGGAGACGCGGTAGACCTCGTCGGCGATGGCGGGATAACTTGGACTCCTTTTTAAAAGACTGGCCAGTTATTGCTCAAGACCGCGATGAATGGAAGGGGAGAGGGGAGGCCTTTGCTCAGCAGTGGGACATAACGGGCTCGATATAATAATATAATAATAATTATAAACAAATTATAAATGCGAAAGCTGGCAATATGTCTGTCTGTGAGTTACGTTTTTACGCTTAAATCGCTGAACCGGTTGAATCCTTTTGAAGGACATAAGTAGGTTGTTTTTATAGGGGAGAAAAGGGGGCGAATGTTAGTATGGAACTACGTTATAAACGAGATTCACGCGGACGAAGTTACATAATTAAATAATATCATGGATCAGTCCAAACTTGACTGGTGATTTGAAATAAAATGTAAATATATATATTTTAAATAGGGACCTATTAGAACAATCAGACGTTATGTTTTATCTTCATAAGATGCTTCATACAAAAATATCCTACAATGTACAATAGCCCTTAAAATTCTGTCAGTGTATCGTTGTAAAAAACCTTTACATGTGCTAAAAAATTTTTTTATGAGTTCAACGTCACATAATGTAAACCGACCAAGTGCAAGGTTAGGATGGACTCCCATATTTCACATATTCATATAATGACAGCAACCTTCGTATTTTTGATGTATATGTCCGAGCCGTCCGTGCCGCAAATTGTAATTCTTCGCGTATCAGCTCGTCAGTGTAGAGCTAACATTATATTCTAATGTCACAAAACTTCTACTACATACCAGATGTCGCGATGGGATACATTGCATTACCTAATTGTCAGAAAGTTCTCCTACTGCATACTAGATGGCATTTAATTCTTTGGATGAAATATATATTTAATTTATACAAAATTACTGATAAAAAAATATGTATATTTTTAAAATACTATACGAACAAAAAAATATATATGAAGGTTTTACGCAATAATGTGCAATTATATTTTGATCGTGTTTTACTACTTAGTCATTATGCGTTTTGTGTTTTTAGGTTGCGTGGTTGATATATTTTCTTTAAGCATAATAATGGGAGTTTATTAAGATTATTTATCAAAAATACACTGTCCCAAAAAAAATATTGCTTTTCTCATAGAATTGGCGCAATACATAGTAAAGATAAACCATTCGTTCACTGGATTTTCTTTGCAATAACGAAACGGTGAGGCTCATTCACCTAGTGATCTGTACGGTCCCTGAACCGTTTTCGAACGTACGTACGGAGTTACGTGGTGCAAATTTTTGACAAGCGTCGGGTCGGCTCGAAAATGACATTTAAATCTACCTAACGTTCGTAAGAAAAGTTACGTGATCGACCCACTCTGATCAGTTCCCCACAAAGACTGAATCGGCCTGTATTGACCAACCCGGATTATAGTTTGACTAGAGTTCAGCGATTTGATCAAACTGCTGCTGACTAATTCAACTATATAAATAGTACCTAGTTAATAAGTAGTTACCACGAATGTTAAGTGAAAATGTAAGTACTTATTGTTGAAGGTCCAAATAAAAAAATTAAATGAAAGCTGCCATTCCAATACAAAAGTTACCGATGGTCCTAGACTAGACGACCCTACCCGTATTGTTCTTAGTTTAAATAGTGTAAGAAAATTAATGCAGAGGCCGGAAAAATAGGCTTTACTTTACCTTACTTTGTAGAATTGATTTCTTCATGCCCTAAACTAAATACCTTCCACCAGTAATGTGTCAACACACTGGAAGTGTTTGATATAGAACCATTTAAAATACATTCATTTCATCTTGGTTAAACCAATAGTCAAGTGTTTGGTGTCGGCGAGCAAATATCAAACGAAAGTTCATAATGACAATGTGACATCGAATTTAGTTTTCAAATTGCATATCTAAAATGTCATAGAAAACAGCACTTTCTTGGCTTGCGTTTTAGGATTTATATTCTTAACACAAATAAACGATTAATTATTATATTAGTTATCTCAACTGTAAATATAACATCAATTTGTTATTTTCTCAAGTATAAATCTTGTTTATCAGCAGAATTGCACTTAAACAAAGCAAGATGATCTTTGCTTTTTGGACACAATTGAAAAGTTTGTGTCGGACATTCACATAAACATTAAAATGTACAGTCAAGGGCACCAATATGTATACACCACAAAGTCTCAAAAATATGTACACAGACCTTATTTCTGCAACAATAAGGTTGCAGTATACATATTTATGAAACTTTGAGTGAATTCATATTGGTGCCCTTGACTGTAACTACTGTAATCGATTTTCTAATGTAATAAAACAGGAGTGATACATAATTTATTCAATTCAATTCAATTACACGTTACATTTGTTGTGTAAGTTTGATGGCTACGCATGCTAAATATTGGGTTAGTAAACAATGTTGAATTCTGACATCCAACATAAACACCTAATAAGTTAATGATTAAAATTAAGGTACTATTTTGTTGCTAGACAAAAATAGACAGATGGTTTGTAGATTTTTATGATTTTTATGTTCAACAGGGCGACTAAGGACAGTCCCACGTCGCATGGCACTAGCAGAAAAAAACCCGCGCGTCATAGGTCCAACTTATTATGAACGTTTACCCACCGAAGTACGAATGGAAACATCGGTAACAATATTCAAGCGTCGATTAAGAAACTTTCTATTGGAAAATCCATTGTATTCTATAAGTGAATTTTTTGAGATAACCGCATAATTCTGATTTATTGTTTTTGTTAATATTAAATTGTGGTTATATGTAATGACGATCCTACTAGGTGAACTATCTGATATCTATGACATTATAAATTTAAATTATTTAAGTGGACATGGTTAGTTATATTTAAATTGTTATTATTCTTTAAAAAAAATTTATTGAATGTTCTTGACGATCACAATAGGGATTCTTCTAAATTGAGATGTAATTTATAATGTAATCTTTTATTGTGAATAAATTAATCTCAATCTATTTTCTTCGAGTTTTGCCTTTCTTTGAAAGTTGGAAAGTTTTACGTTAAGTTTATTGTTGTCTAGATTCACTAGATTTTAATCAGACGGCCTTGAATGAGTAGAAGTTTTGTAGAAACGAGTTGTCTGAAAGTTTGCAAAAGTAACATTATTTTGGAGACTAACTTATGAGTTTATTAGAACTTTACTTTATTCTACTAATATCTCTTGCTTTATACTATTTGTATGCTTTTAAATATGGGTATATTTAAACTTTATTTAAAATCTGCTATCTTAAAACTACATAAGAACCTAGCTTATAAACCAGAAACTGTAGCAGAACGCAAACGTAGGAGACAAACAGTAGTGGCTAGATCGATCACGTAACGCATTGTACGAACGTCGGGTAGGTATAAATGTCACTTTTTATATGGGAAATTGACAGTTAAATTGTACCGACGCGCGTTCAGAACGTTACGTGATTACCCCTCTCTTCACTCATTCAAATACGAAAAGACATACCTACAAATACCTACCAAATTTAATTAATAAGAAAACATATATTTTTACTTAAAATCAGTACGACTGTAAAAAGCTCTCAATAAAATGGATAACCGAACTGTCTCACAATTAAAAACTGAACAACTCCCTCCTGGTTCTCCAGTAACTAGTTAAGTGCGATACGATAAGTTAAGTTAAACAAGTATACCTAATATAATACACCACACACAAACACACACTCCCACGCACACACACGCACACACACGCACACACACACACACACACACACACACACACACACACACACTCACATATTAGTTAATTAGTGAAGTTTATAATGTTACCTATTTATTAAGTAAGTATGACTGCATTTGTGAGAAACCGTCTATTTGTGGAAGAGCGGAATCTATACAGGTACTCAAATAACTACTAGGAGGTTTTAATCATTGTATGTGTAAACTCCGCAGTTACATGATTTTTTTTTTATTATTACTGTTATTATTATATATTTTTATTCCTCTATCTCTGCCTCAGTTAATTGCCGAAATGAACAGAGTAAAGTGATATCCTTTGTCTAATAATTAACATAATTTTTTTAGTTTAATTGATTTACTTATTTTTGTGTATAGGTTAAGTTAGTTTTAGTCATTTTAGTTCATAGTTCCATGTACATATTTGTCTGATTTTGAAATATATTCTTGACTAATGGATGATGTAAAAAAAAAAAAAAATAAAAAAAAAAACATCTTAGTAAAGTAGAAAAATCTCCGACATTTTAATTTCCTCAATATCTCAAAACCTGCAGAACCGATTTTGTTAAAACGTAGCAAAAAACGATCTCGATTACGTCAGCTTTCGGACAAAAAACCGCGTTACAATCAGTCCATTTGTTTAGGAGCTACGATGGCACAGACATACACACAGACACGTCAAACTTATAACACCCCTCTATTTGATCAGAAGATACAACGTCACCTATTTTCGGGATACTTAATGACGTTGCGTGTCAACCTTACATAAGTTATAGTGTAAGAATGTGGAAGAGTGCCAATGAACTTTTATGATAAATTATGTTACCTACGTTTCGGGCGTCCCAGAAGTTTGCTTAGAATCTTACAACGCTATTTTATGTCTTCATTAAAATGTCGGTTTTATGGTTACCGACTTTTAAATGATTGCAAGTTTGAACAATAGTTTTAAAAACCAAAACTGCTATGTAGTAGGTACAACTTTTTAGCACAAAACTGAAAGTTTCATAAAATTTTCAGTTTTACCTCTTTATTTCGTTCAACTGAGGTACCTATTTACTGCATGACAAAGTTTTTAGGAATTTCATAATACTTTACTTACATACATATATTACTCGTTCATAGTTTGTACTTTAGTAAATATTTTTTCGATTATACATACATACATACAATCACGCCTTAATCCCTGAAAGGGGTAGGCAGCTTGTTTTCCAGTGCCACTTTTAGCTTTTTTTCGATTATATTTATTTTAAATAACCGTAAATAGGGGAAACCCGACCTAGTACCATGATACGTTTTATAGTTACGTTTTACGTGACGGTTCAGTACATTTAAGCCGTAAAACGTGACCATATAACCTAAATATCGTGCCAGCCAGGCTGGTATAATTTTTTTATGTTTAAACTAGAACCCGATAATTATAGTGGTTCTCTATTTGTAGCCAGTGCGTGCTACAAGGCGAATAAATTTCGGCTACGCTACAAAGCGGTACGATATAGCAGTGAATGTATTAACACTTTCACTGCAAGGAACCCGCGTAACGGTCGCCTACGCCATAGTCGCTTTCCGCTACATACGAGGAAAACCACAAGATCATCTACGAGCGTAGCGCGTAGCGATTCGCGGCAGTGAATGTACCTATTCGTCCACATGCTAAGCTCACGCTACGCCGGAATCCGTAGCAGCTTAACACATTCACTGACAAGAATCGCTAACCGCTTCGCTTGTAGCCGATCCCGTGGTTTTCCCCGTATGTAGCGGAAAACGCCGGCTAGGAGGGTTCCTGGCAGTCAAAGTGCTAACGTCGTAACAGCGCCCGTAGTGTGTCAAGATTAACGCTGTGTGCATTGGTCTATTGCAAACGCAAACACGAGATCATAACACTACCGCATTGTCTTACCCTGCGGACCGGTTGAGCGACGATTGGATTTCCACAACTTGGCTTGGCGCTAGGTTCTCCCAAGAGGCCGGCTAGCTTAACACAGTTTAAACTATTCCGTGGAATTTCCACGCTTATCTATGCAAAACAGTATCCTCTTGACAGTTTTCCTACGAAATCTTTAGAAATGGGACACTTTTGCTATACGCTAAAATGCGGTACGAAAAAGATGTTGGTGTTGTACACTCGTGGTAGTTCGTAGCAGCTTACCACATTCACTGCCAAAAATCGCTACGCACTACGCTTATCGCCGATCGCGTGTTTTCCCTCGTATGAAGCGGAAAGCGCCTACGGCGTAGACACCAGATAGTCGGGTTACCGCTGCTCAATGTGTTTACCGATTCACCCCAACACTACGCTCGTAATACTACGCCGTATTCCGTAGCAGCTTAAACACGCACAAAGCCACGCGTGACTCTTGGCAATGAATGTGTTAAGGGGGTTCGATTGCCATACAAAACGTTATTTGACATTCGTAGGCTAACGGCGTGATATTTTAAGAAACTTATGTAACAAACTTTCATAAATTGGCTTCCCATTTGCGCCAAATTCCCCCTTTCCTAGAATAAACTTACATAAACTAGATTAATTTGAGAAATTGGTTTGTCACGTGATATTTTGGGAAAACTATTTTTCTCAAATTAATCTAGTTTATACAAGTTTATTCTAGGAAAGGGGGAATTTGGCGCAAATGGGAAGCCAATTGATGAAAGTTTGTTACATAAGTTTCTTAAAATATCACGCCGTTAGCCTGCGAATGTCAAATAACGCTTTGTATGGCAATCGAACCACCTTAACATAACGCTAAGTCGCGGAAAGTGCCTACGACTTAGGCGGGTTTCCTGGCACTGAATGTTTTAAACACCATATTATTACGTTGCGAAAAGTGCACCTAACGCATGCTGCCCCAGTTACGAAGAAGGGCGCTTGTCACTTGATATCAAAACCGAAAAAAAAACGTGTAAGTTAATTAAATGGTTAAAAATATGCTGTGTAAAAATGAGATGTTCTGTAAACGACTTTAGTTAGGCAAAATACTTTGCGCACACTTTAGTTTTTATAAATTCTATAATTTATTCTTATTCATTTTATTTTCCGCGTTTTTCCTTTTCATCCTAGTAAAAAAATGTTTGGAAAATACTAGTATACTTAGTAGAAAAGGCACCAGTAACCATTTACGTCCTATTAACGAAGCCCAATTAGAATGCTGCCATTCATTTAAGTCTATAACAGATATAACCCCTCTTTCTCCTAAAATATAGAACGCATTTAACCACAAGCGTCTTTTCTATTATATATTTGATATTTGACTGATTTTATTTGTGGTCACTAGCGCCTTTCTTATGTTGTTGTAATGACGTATGCGTCAAATTCAACAATAATGCTCTAAAGCTGAGACTAACTTAAAAAGACGCAGGTGACAACTTGCGTCTTTTCAACTTTTTATCAAACAGCAGATCATAAGTTGCGTCGTTTATTTTATGGAAATGTTGAAAAGTGAAAAAAACATATGGGCGCATATACGCACTTACGCCTTTACATTTAAGGTCTTCAATGTATTTCGGACAACCGACTTTTCAATTTAGTTTAATGTAGTTTAAGTGAGAAAATGCGTGTCACAGCGCGCTTTTTTCTTACGGTAACTCTGTTTCTAGGCTTCCTGGGATAAAATAGAAAAATATTGTCAGACGCGCCTTTTTTTGCTGATCACGGCAGTATATATATCTCAATTTTGACAAAAATGTGACATGCGCCCTTCTTCGCAACGGGGGCAGCATGTGTGTCGTTATTGCTGCTGAGTGTGCTAGACCGCCTTGCAAAGACCTGCTGGCCGATTGCGTAACATAACGTACGTGTGAATGCCATTTTTGCAT
The DNA here is from genome assembly GCA_963854355.1 of Epinotia brunnichana. Classification (NCBI taxonomy): domain Eukaryota; kingdom Metazoa; phylum Arthropoda; class Insecta; order Lepidoptera; family Tortricidae; genus Epinotia; species Epinotia brunnichana. Next base: position 12,848,133 of record OY977957.1, read on the forward strand.
GGAAAAATAACAGTTGAATAACTACTGCTGTTCCAACACTAAAAATGCAATGACCCTGCGATCAAAAGTATCACAACGCAGCCTCAAGATTTCCACCAGCCAAACAGGTTCTTTAGAGGGTCTCCTAAGAGCGGCTAGCTTTACACAATTCAATGTATTCCGTGGAATTTCCAGGCTAATACGGAACCGATGTTTGTATTTTAGCAATTTTATAAAAATGTTGTTCTTTAATCAATTAATCCTAACTACACACTTGCCCCCCACAAGGCGGACTGATGACCTGAGGAGTAATCACGTAAAGTTCCCAACGCGCGTTAGTACAATTTAACTGTCATTTTTCCATATAAAAAGTGACATTTAGATCTACCTGACGCACGTACAATGCGTTACATGATCGACCTGGATACGGGTGGCGCAGGACCGGTCACTTTGGCACTCTTTAGGGGGGGGCCTATGTCCAGGCCTATGTACAGCCGAAAGATGTCCAACGGACGTCTTTCGGCTGATATGATGATGATGACACATTTGCAATAACTAAAACTAAAGAAAATATATTATTAAAATAATTGTTTGCCCTCACCATATCCCCTTGTGTCCCGGGGCATCGTTCCCCAGACATGTAACTTGAGGCGTTGCTTCGTTGGATGGCTAGGTTCATCCTTTGGGTGAAGTTCTCTGGCCGGGTCAGGTTCTTACCCGAAATTGGCGACGAAAGCGATATACTTAATTTAAGCTTGTCCTTTGTATGACATAATTTATCTTGTCTACCTACAAGAAACTAGCTTCATGTAATAATATACTTACCAACTAAAACTTACCTGCAGTGCGAACTAATATACTAGTATTTTCAGCGTCTTAAGGGGTAACTGCGTAACTTTTCAAACTAGTGTTAAGGCAAATCATCTCTCATTTAGATCAACCTAATGTTTATAAATACGGAGCGTAACGCAATCGACCTGATTCTGGTCGAATGCGTTACTTCTAAAAGTTACTAATGCATTTACCTCTCTCTTACTCAAGTAACTTTTTTAGATTTTTGACAAGGTGCATTCGGTGCTTGAGTTCACAAACTTGGATTATTTATTGGGCCAACATCATAAATAAGTCTACAAAAAATCAGAACTACCAGATTTGACGCAAATTACCCCGTACTTTCAGGCGACAAGGATACTGGATTATCTGTTCCCATAGATAGGACAGAGTAGAGATATACCGTTGATAGCGGTTGAGAACCCTCCCTTTATAGAACCACGGTAAACAAGTATCATATATCTCCACTTAGACTCCGAAAGTCACCGAAAGTTGCCACTTCCGCTAAACTTTACGTCATCAACACTCCAACGCCTGAAACAATCCAACAAACGAGCCATAAACGTCCTTAAAACCAAGCTTTTGCCACCGAGATATGTATTATAAACAGTGAAGAATAAGGTTTGTTTTTGTCTAATGTCACAGAGATCGTAATATAACTATTAATGACATGTGGTTTTAGGAATTAACTGGCATAACTTAAAGGTTCGAATAGGTTAGTAGAAAGTATACCTACTCACTTTGGTTCAACTATTCAGCCACTCTTACGCCAGAAACAGTCGCAAATTTTATCTTATTTGTGGTTTCGAGTTTTAAGTATCTTGACGCCGCGATTCGTAGTACCTACAAGTATAGTAACTAAGCGTAATCAGAAATCTAGTCTCAATAGTGAGGTGAGGTGCATTAGCACGTTCCGAATAACAGCCCTGACGTCACGCTTTCGTTAACTTTTGTTTAATTCTATAATAGGCATGATACCTCATGTTAAAATTGATAAAGTAGTGTGGCTAAATGGAAAATAAACCATCAAATTCCCTCCCTGCACTTTGAAAAGCATATCTTAGAAACTGTCGGAAACTGCTTCTATAGACTATCTTATCTTTACAGAGTGCGTAATTATCTCAGTGTCGAAGTATTTTAGTTGCTGTCCCACGCGTGACCCTTTTATTAGGACTCAAGCTCAAGACCCTTAAAATCTGTTTTTCTATAGGCCCACCGTAACATTTACTTTACGATTCGATAACATATTAGTTGAGCTTCAATCTCCAACGGGAATGGATGCAGAGCTGGTATTTTTGACGGAGGAAACAGGCAAGTCTTTATAACGATGTATTTTGGTACGGCTATCACGACGTTTGTATGGGCTTTTATTTATTTAATATACGATTGAAATAAAAATGTGTCTTTCATAACAATAGTTAGCAATATGGGGTACGAGTTTCGTGTTTAACTAATGAAGTGAATTCAATTAATAGTTTACGAAAGACCGCCTAAAAACGTTCATGTATGGTGTTGCGGATGCAACCTATTTTGTACCTTTTTTTGTCTATTATTTTTATACTTTTGGAATGTTTTATTTTGTTTTATCAGTTGTCAATATATTGCTGTCGAAAACAGATTGAGTCGGCTTGGTTTTAATATATTTCCTATAAATAATCACTCCAGCTATACAGTCCATCAGAAGTCCTTTTCATTTGATCCTTCTCCCGTCTTATAATGAATATGCGAAGTAGAACCAAGCAGCTGGCAACGCCGGCTAAAAGTCGTAAGGCGACACGTTCAGAACCAGGTGCACCCGCTGTGGGTGGGGTCGGTCGGTCCAAAAGTCAGGGCCTCACGAAGACTGATGCCACAGAAACACCCGCAGCTCTCGATATTGTTCGCGCGTGTCCCGCAACTACCACCACCGGCGGCTGCGGCTCCGCTGTTGCAGCCGAACATTTTGACGTTTCTCCTAGTTGCAGGTCGCACGTATCAGGGTCTTCGCGGTCATCAGCTACTATAAAAGCACGGAGGCTTTCTGCGGAGGCCGAGTTGGCCCGCAGAAGTATGGAGCGAGAGCAAGAATTGATGATTCGTGAGCAAGAAATTGAGATTGCTCGACAAAGAAAACTACTTGAGCAGGTAAAACAAGTAGAACAATTAGAAATGGAAGCTGCTCTGGCCGCTCAAGAAGCCGAAGAACGTTCCGCAAAGTCGGCCAGTAATGTTCATTCCCGGACGGCATCTTGGGTTCGCGATATAAACCAGGGTAGCTGCCTACGCATGACGAATGAGCCAACTGTCGAATTGCATCGCAATACAGGAAACGATGGAATTATACTCAAAGCGATTGCTGACACTGCAGCTGCAGCAAAAGCTTTGGCTTCAGGTCGTAGAGCCAACATAGAACTCCCTACATTCTTCGGGAATGGTTCCCAATGGCTACAATTTAAACGTCAATTTAGTAGTACTGAGTCTTCTCATTCCCCCGCAGAGAACGTTGCGCGTTTACAGAACGCGCTTCGCGGACCCGCGCGTGAGGCGGTCGCTTCGCTGCTCCACACGGCAGCTGCCCCCGAGGAGATCATGCACGCACTCGAGCGAACATTTGCGTGCCCGGAAATGGTCGTCTTTGGTGAGGTACAAGTGTTGAAAACGCTGCCGCGGCTTGGCGCCGAGCTTAAGGAGATTGGTATTTTTGCCAACAAGGTACGAAACAGCCTTTCTACTATGAAATTACTCGGTCTACGAGAATATTTACATTCACCTGAGCTATTTCATAGTATTTTGGGCAAATTTAACCCTTTAATGAAGATGAGGTGGTCTGACTATGCGTCAGAAATGTCAAACCCTCTCATGTCTAAGTTAGAACTTTTATCTGATTTTCTAACTCGTGAACACGAGCGTTATATTAAATTCGCATTATCTCCTGAAATAGGTTTTATTGCTACACAACAAAACATCATTGTGCCTGTCAATAAACAATTCAAACGTGAAAATATTCACGCTGTGACACATGACAATATTAAAACAGGTGACAAAACCGAATGCATTTATTGTAAAAAGTGCCATGATATAAAAAACTGTTCCGAATTCACAAGGTTATCAGTTGAAAACAGGTGGTGTTGGTTGCGTGAACACAAAATATGCTACAAATGTCTAAAGAGTAAATCACATCAGTGGAAGTTATGTAAAGTGAACCCTTGTGGTGTCGACGGTTGTACTTTCCGACACCATCCACTTTTACACGGCAGGCAGGATACATTTACATCACCGCAAACACACCATACACAGGCGTTCCATAATACAGTGTGTACAGCTGCGCTCAACCATGAGTGTGAAACAGAACTAAACAATATGAACAATACGGGGTGTACGGCACCGCTAAACAAAACTGAGTGTACTGCGTTCAATAATATTGGGTATGCGAATTTGTCTGAAAGGGATGCCAAACACACGCCGTGCTGTTCCAAGACTACACAGGAGTTGTCAAAAGAAAACGTCATGGTTTCTAATACAGGTATTTTAAGTCAACATGTTGGAACGACAACCAAAACACAACCACACAGCGCATTATTAAAAGTGGTACCAGTTATTGTGTCTGGACCAGCTGGCAGTTACGAAACCTTCGCACTCCTAGACGATGGCAGTACAGCGTCGTTAATTGATTCTAAAGTGGCTGCCCGTATCGGGGTGTCAGGGCCAGAGGAGGTTATTACTGTCAATGCTGTAGGTGGCTTACACAAAACTACTAAGATTTCTTATGTGGACTTTTACATACAGGGTAAACACGAATCTGACAGGTTTTTAGTCAATCGTGCCAGGGCCATGCCCTTACTCAGCTTGAGCACGCAAACATTGTCCAAACACACCGCACAGTCTTACGATTATTTGAGTGATTTAACCGATTATTTGACGTACACTGACGCTATGCCAACCGTGCTGATTGGTGCCGAGCACTGGCATCTGTCAATATCTCGTGATATCCGCGCTGGTAGTCGTAATGAGCCGGTAGCTTGTCACACCTGGCTTGGTTGGACATTGTATGGAGTGGCTTCTAGTAAAACGAAACCGGTTGAGTTTGTCAACCACTGTCACCTAGACCGTATTGAGCTTACTGAACATGAACGTTTAGAACTGCTAATAAAGGAGCAGTACAAATTGGACTCACTGGGTATTACCAAACATGAGAAACTTCATAGTAAACTGGATGCTCGAGCTGTTGAGATCTTACACAATACTACCACACGTTTGCCAACTGGTAGGTATGAGGTAGGACTTCCATGGCGGGATAATATTCAGTGCGTTCCCGACAGTTATCCGCAAGCCCTATCTCGCTTCTTAAGTTTAGAAAGACGTATGTTTCGAGAGTCCGATTTTGCTGAAGCGTACAAAAGGTTTATTGACAATATGATTGCCAAAGGTTATGCTGAAGAATGTGATCCTGTCACTTATTATGGTCATTCTGTCAGTAATAGGAACGGTACCAATGTTATCAACAGTAAACACAATTTAGTGGAATGTCCAAATAAAAATAACACTTCGTCAGGTTACATTCAATATGGTACAGTCAGTCCGAATAAAGTGCAACCAAAATGTCATGACTACATGTCAACCACAGACATGGATAAAATAAACTTAAAAACGACTTCTGAATCTTCTGATACAACTCAAAGTGAAACCAATACCGAAATAAGGTGGTATTTGCCTCATTTTGGGGTGTATCACCCACAAAAGCGTAAACTCCGTGTCGTCCATGATGCAGCCGCAATGAATCAAGGCGTTTCCTTAAATTCGTTGCTTCTTCAAGGACCAGATCTCTTAGAAAACTTATTAGGCATACTTTGGCGTTTTAGAGAGGGCGCTGTCGCAATGACAGCGGATATTAAGGAGATGTTTCCCCAAATACGGATCCGTGATCAAGATAGGGACGCATTACGTTTTTTATGGCGCGACGTTAGGTCAAAGAACACAACTCCCATAAAAGAGTATCGAATGACAGCTGTTGTTTTCGGGGCGTCATCCAGTCCATTTACTGCGCTGTATATCAAAAATAAAAATGCAATGTCACATCAGGATTTGTATCCCAACGCAGCCAATGCAAGCATTCACAGTTCCTATATGGATGATTTTTTGGACAGTCTTGATGAGGTAACTGAAGCTGCGCAGCTGGCATCCGATGTGGTGACTATCCACCGTAACGCCTGTTTTGAAATGTGTAGTTGGATTTCTAACAGCCAGGAAGCGTTGCGTCTTGTTCCAACTGAATTGCACGCTGCACAGCCTACTGAAGTGTCTCTTGGTAGTGAATCAACTAACGTCAGAGCCTTAGGTGTCTCTTGGGATCCTATATCGGATACCATTGGTTTTAGGACTGGTTTAGAAGGGCTCAAGTTACATGGTGTTTTTACTAAGCGTAAAGTTTTGTCCCACCTCATGAAAGTGTACGACCCACTAGGATTGCTTGGCCCTATAGTGGTCAAGGGCCGTATACTCCTTCAGGAGGCATGGAGATCCAACATTGACTGGGACACGGTTTTTCCACCTTCACAGGTATTAAGGTGGAATGAATGGTTTAAAGAACTGTCAGATATATCTAATATTAGAGTTCCACGTTGGTACGCTAAGGTAAACGGCGAGCCTCTGCACAGGGAGCTACACGTTTTTGCGGATGCGAGCGAGCTTGCCTATGCGACTGTCGCTTATTGGCGTTTTTTGTACGCAGACGGTACAGTCAAGCTTGCTCTCATATCCAGTAAAGCAAGAGTATCGCCATTGAAGCCCACTTCAATTCCACGCCTAGAATTGCAGGGTGCTTTAATAGCTTCACGCCTTGCTATGACCATCAAGGAATTTCACAAGAAAAAGCCTATTCGGACGTTTTTTTGGACAGATTCGAGAACTGTCCTTAGCTGGCTAAGAAGTGACGCACGAACGTTCAAGCCCTTTGTGGCCCATCGGATCGGCGAAATAACTGAAAATTCATGCGTTCAAGACTGGAGATGGGTCCCAACTGACTTGAACGTCGCGGACGATGCCACGCGAATCAAACCTCTCCATATCAACCCTAACCACCGATGGTTCACCGGCCCCTCATTTCTTCTGGCTTCTCCGGAAAATTGGCCTGTGGAACCAGCTGGCCAGCCTCCAGTTCATGAAGAGTTTAAGCATACTCCTACACTTGTGGTTGGGCATCTGGTTATCACCGCGGATTTCAGTCGTTTTAGTGACTGGTTGCGCTTACTGCGCGCCACTGCTCGCGTTTTGCAGGCGGCTTCTAAATTTCGCTCACTTTTGGACCGCGTTAGACACATTGATCACACTGATCCTAGCACCGATTTTAGGGTTCGTCAACGTACAAACGCGCCTACGTCCACCGCTCTATTACCCCTGACAGCGGAATTGATGCAAGCCGCAGAAAGGCACGTCCTGCAGAAAGTACAGTCCGAGACATTTGGAGAAGAAATTCTGCGGATTGAACGAGGAGAGTTATTGCCCAAGAGCAGTCGCTTAGCAAAGTTATCACCCAAGATGGGAACGGACAATTTGCTACGTTTGGTCGGCAGAATTGAGGCTGTAGAAGACGTCGGTACCGAAGTCAAATCGCCCATACTGTTAGATGGTCATCACCCAGTCGTGCGCCTTTTGGTTCTCTTTTACCATCGCAAGGCTGGACATGCGAATAATGAGATGGTCGTCAATGAGCTGAGACAGAGATACTGGCTTCTTCCCTTGCGCAGCACCATACGAAGCGTCGCCAGCAAATGTTTGTATTGTCGGATCAGGAAGTCAAAACCGATGAATCCAATGACTGGAAACCTTCCTCCGCAGCGGCTTGCCCACCATCGCCGCCCATTTAATTTCACTGGACTTGATTATTTTGGCCCGATTAACTCCACAATCGGACGCAAACAGGAAAAACGATACGTAGCCCTATTTACCTGCTTGACTTCCAGAGCCGTCCATTTGGAACTTGTGCACTCCCTGACGGCTGATTCAGCGATAATGAGTTTACGTCGATTTATTGCAAGGAGAGGTGCTCCCGAAACAATATTCTCTGACAACGGAACTTGTTTTGTTGGTGGTGACCGAATATTACGGGAGTTTTATCAGACAGATGTCAACGATTTTGCTGCCAGCCGAGGAATCAATTGGAGCTTTATTCCTCCCGCTGCTCCTTTCTTTGGTGGATGCTGGGAACGGCTAGTTCGCACCGTCAAAGTTGCACTGAACGCCACCCTACGCGAAAGGGCACCTAACGCAGAAGTACTCGTGACCCTCCTGATGGAAGCTGAGGCCATTGTCAACTCCCGGCCCCTAAGTCACGTTTCTGTGAGTCAAGATGACCAGGAGACGCTGACACCTTTCCACTTTCTAATTGGCACATCCTCGAATCAAGTCCTACCTGCAACCCTTGACGACCGAGACCTTCTTCGTAGAGCAGACTGGAGGAAGGCCTTGAGGTTAGCCGACCATTTTTGGAACCGTTGGGTGAAAGAGATTCTACCTACAATGCAACCACGACAGACAGGCGAAAACAGGGAACGCGACTTAAACATCGGTGACCTGGTACTCATCGTGGACGAAAATCTTCCAAGAGGAACTTGGCCAAGAGGCCGCATCACTGCAACCTTCCCTGGCCGAGATGGCGTAGTCAGGGTGGTGGACGTAGCCACACAGGGAGGCCTTCTTCGTCGGCCCTCCAAAAAGTTGGTCAGGCTAGACGCGTAGGGCTCCTTATTGGCTGGCCCGGCTAGCTTCGTGTGCTTTCGCACACTAGGGGGTGGGATGTTGCGGATGCAACCTATTTTGTACCTTTTTTTGTCTATTATTTTTATACTTTTGGAATGTTTTATTTTGTTTTATCAGTTGTCAATATATTGCTGTCGAAAACAGATTGAGTCGGCTTGGTTTTAATATATTTCCTATAAATAATCACTCCAGCTATACAGTCCATCAGAAGTCCTTTATATATGGAAATATTTGTACGGCTATTTTGTCCATATAAATGTCGAACGCAGCATACAAATGTCGATTCAAAACTAAATAAAAAATTATCGTTTAAATGTCAAATAATATTTCTATATTTTTATTAGTTTAATTGTTATAATTAATTACAGGAGATATTGTACTGAAATGATTATTTACCAAGGTCTTTATTGGTACCACTTGCCGACATTTGTATGGCAGAATCGACATTTGTATGGCAGAATCGACATTTATATGGCAGAATCGACATTTGTATGGCATTATATCGACATTTGTATGGCGCTGACGACGTTTGTATCGCACAGTTTTTTTTAAGCATCAATATCTAGCTAACTATTACAAGCAGATTGGTGCCTCATGTACATTTTTTTTTCTTTTTAAAAACCCTACCTCACGTTGTCGATACGAATCTAATATTCCAAAAAAACAAATAAGAAACCATACAAATGTCGAAAAAACGTACTCTTCAAAAATTTACCCAAAAGCTTGTACCAAAAATGAAATTTTTGACAGAAACTTATTATTTTTTTCGTGAGTTGGTGCATTTTTATCTGACACCACGCTCATCCTGTCGAAACTTAATAATGTGGATACGGTACATACCAATTGCATACTCTCGCGAACTAAGAAAGTTATATAACGCCTACAAAATGCATGCACACGCTTTTGCTTCCCAATACCGCCGCGTTCCCATATTACACCGTATCTCAATACTAACAAACTTTTAAATATGAGTGCTCGACGTACATTTCACTTAGCCACGTTATTATTTGGTATCTTCCACACTAAGAAACCCGCTTAATTGCATAGTAAGTTGATATTCTACCCGTGGCGAGCCAGGCGTATTCCACGACTGGATTGCCCATGGCACAAAACCGCTGCATTTCGTGGCAGCTTTCGTTATGCTTCCACGAAATGCTGGAATAACATTCCACCACCAATCAAGGAGAGCATTACTGTTAGAGGGTTCAAATCCAAACTGAAAAGACACTTAATGGCTCAACAAGGTATTGTTGCCTGAGGGTAGGATAACACCATTATTAGCTCAAATTCCTAAAATTATTAGCCCCAATTTAGTTAACCGCTAAATAATAAAACTATATGTAATTTAAAATTATATTTTATATTACTTAATAACATTCTTGTATCATCAGACACAAGTCGCACAGTACGCTGTCCCGCACACCCCGCTGCCAGTGCCGCTGCGTTGGACGGCGCTGGTTTTTTGTGGAGCCAGTACTCCACAAAAAACCAGCGCCGTTGATCACGCTAGCCGTGCCAACTGCATTGCTGAGTGGAGGCCATTTCAGGTTCACACCCCGATCTGCGTCTTCGATGTATTTGTTAATGTGATTTGTTCTTTGTTACTTATGCTGTGTTACCTGAATAAATTACATTCATTCATTTAAATTGTTGTTATAAAGTATAAATTATAAAATATAATTAAAACCATAAATAGATATGGACCTAGAAAGTTTAGAAAAAGTATGTTTTTTTTTTATCGTCGAAGAGTAATTTAATGCTACCGCTAGAATCCTTACGCTTATATAAAAACAAAATTGTATTACCACAATTTACTTGTTTTTCCATATAACGATTAGTACAAATAACAGGTGTGATTTCATACCCGTGTGTCAATTAGTGTGAAGCGTTTATCGCTGCCGCCAGCGAGGTCAATCTTTGTCTCAAATTTTTGGGCATTTATTTTCTTCAATTGTAGTTGCTCCCAATACAAACATTTGTTCCTCTCCAAAAATTGATTCGAATGACATCGTAAAAAAATCTTAGTCATTATCCCTATTGTCGATAAACTACCGATTACCCATATGAACTGTATTACAAATCTGTTGAATAAACTGTTTGTTTTTTTAATTAAGTCTGAACACGCGAGCCACTATTTATTTGCTCTTATTTAAGCCTAAGGTCAATGCCAGTGACAACGTTTAACGGGCTGATGAAAGCGTGGTTAAAAATCATTAGCGGTCACGCGATGTCCTTTTATAGGTACATGTAAAATAGTTCTAGGAAATGGACAACTGATAGGCAATGTGTATTTTTGGACATCGCCGTTGCTTCGTACTGACACGTCAGCTTTAGCACACTACAAACGATGCTATTGGCAACTTATTTATCACGGTGCCAATCGAACCAGGTTTCTGTGTTGATCAAATGTTTGTACGGGACTAACTACAAGTATTTAGAACACGTAAAAAGACAAAAAAAGAGAGTTGAAGCCGAAACGGCTCATGCAAATTGACATAGTATTATGACGTCACAGCATTAATTTCGTACTAACCGTTGTATAACCACGTAAATTGGTGTTTACGTCGTGAAATACTGCGTTTAAGTGCATAGTTGTCACACAATATTTGTCTTGATTAAGGATTTCATTGGTATCTTAAAATTTGCTCTTGGCCGATAAAAGAAATACACTCATGTTGTTTCTAAACTTTAAAGTCAATATTTTTGAGAATTTAACTATATTTTGAAATTTAAACTTTATGGTAATATTTTGATGGTTTACTATCAAGAGCAAAACTACGTCATCGAAAGCACGAGGAAAGAACCCAATTACTACCGTCACATCTTTAATTATCGACATGACGATAAGGCTCAACTTACGTCAAAGGATGAAGATTCCTTTATGACCATATTTATAAAAAAAAAAAATATTTCAGGCAAAAAACTCATATCATCCTCATCCTACTACATCTAAAAGTATAATTAAAAGTGAAATTAAAAGTTTAATAACATATTTAATATTTGAAGCGCAACACGGATGCCAGAAATTATTGAGTTATGGTGGCCGTAATAGTACATTACTTACCTAGGGCGGTTAAACAAAGAATGTCTCAGATCGCAGGTATTTGACGCCCGAGCCGAAGGCAAGGGCGATAAATATGCGCTCTGAGGCTTTCTTTATTACCGCCCGTGGTAAGTACAACATTTTACGTCTCTACCTGCCAGGAAGTGGGGTTTTCCGCACGCATAGCGTGCGGTAATTCCTACTTTATGGCCAGGTATGACGTAAAGCATGTTATGCACGGCTGGCGAAGTGAGGGAATATTGCTGTAAAGTTGACGTGGAAAATGTTACACTCTTGTGCAAAATAATGTTAAACTCCTTGAGCGAAAGAAAGTGCTCCTAACAATTTTCATTTTGCAAACGTTATACTGGGTGTAAGGGGCAACCGAAAACTGAAACCATAGTTGTAGACCATTACCGTGAATTGAAAAAAAGTGGTATTTTTTCCAAAAATTCCAGGAAAAATTGTTCCCGTTAAAATCGAGTATTGATAAAAAAAAACAAATAAGCAACATTGTTGATTGCAAATTATAGTTGTATGTTTTCCGTTTTTGCTGTTTAATATCTTCCAATTCAGAATATAGTCTGAATCAAGAGTTTGAGTATTCGTCACGTTGTCCATTACACACTGTATACATATCGCTTTCTTAGGTTCGGGTTTCGAACCCGTGGCATGAGGCGGGAACATAATTTTAGTTAAAGCTCTGTAAAATTAGCCCTTTTCTGTTACTTTGATATTCATGTCGCTGATGTGACATAACATATTATAGTTAACAGAGATTTGTTGAGTTTTATTATTAATTGAATTCAAATCTATCTTCCCTAAAAATAATTTTGGGTACCTTCTCTAATGAAGGTTAGATAATTATTTCGGAGACACACCCCTGCACTAATTCTCTGCTCACTTCGCTATTACTTTTGAAATCGTTTTATTGTTTTGAGAGTAAAACACAACCGCAAGATTGTTTCAACTCACTTTCAACCCCACGGGGCTGGTCGAGCGACGATTGGATTTCTGTCGGTCGACGCTTTACAGGCTCATCTCAGGAGAATTAGTGTTTAGTTTTGTAACATAAACCGATTTCTGAAATTATCCAGCTTTTTATTAGCAGCGACCGAATAAATGTAATAAAGTAATAGCGAAGATGATGATGGTAAATGTCATCACTATTCTGTAGGTGTGCGTTGCTGGTGGTGAGTGAGGTTTTGGCAACCTCACTCACCACCAGGAACGCATACCTACAGAATAATCGCGATGATGCGCTGTTTTTTTTTTTTTTTTAATTTTTCGTATCACTCGACCGGTTAGCCTAGTGACTGAAAGTCCTGGATTCAAATCCCGGTAAGGGCAAATATTTGTGTGATGGGCACAAATATTTTGTTTCTGAGTCTTGGATGTCATCTATGTATCTATATCTATTAAATATATCGTCCTCCAGTGCCCATAACACAAGCCTTATTGAGCTTACTATGAGACTAGTTCGATTTGTCCCTTAATATTTAAAAATGTATTTTCCCATGTAAAAAAAATACATTTAGATCTACCTAACGTACGTACAAACCTATATGCAATCGTCTATCTGCATTTGTCTTTTGTCCCTAAGTGCTGTTGTTTTACTGAATAAAACTCAAAAAATATTTTAAAATCTAACTTTATTTCGTCGCTTTCAGGACCCTACATAAGAAAAATACAGTTAGCCCAAAGTTTAGAGTTTTATCTTTTCACTACATAGTTTGCATAAAGATACCAAGATGTAGAGTCACTATTACATTTACATTGCGCATAATTTGCTGTCAACAACCAGAATAAAACAAGATATACAACGCCCTAGTACTCGACGTTGTACTAGTGTACGACATGGACACTTTATATCAATGCAATAAGAGTTACATTCGAACTAACAGGATTTTTTCTGCATTCGAATTTAAGCCGTGTCACTTTGACATAAAGTGCCCATGTCATACACTAGTGCAACGTTGAGGACTAGGATGTTTACCTTAATGGTAACGTTAAAAACCGCAATAACAAATAAAGAACCATTATTATATATTTACACTAACAGATGTATCCAAAGGCGGGGAAAGTCTATCACACAATGTGATAGAAAGTGACAAATCGTACATCAAGTTGAAACACCTCATTAAAATTATTCTATGTTACAACAATTTAATGGCAAAACATGGCATTTTGTTTCTTACGATTCAAGAATATCATTGGATACACTTTCTTATTAATATCTTATATGAAAAGAAAGTTGTTGAGTAATACACGCACACTTATCTATAAGAGCCAATTGAAATGAGAACGTCTGTACGCGGCTTTATAATTTTGATATGCGGACACATTATAACGTATATGTGTGAGCGTAATCTAACGCTGCGATTGGCGGAGCGCTTCGATGTCTATTATTAAGACGCGCACACACTCAACTATTATGGCCTTAAGAAGATAAAGGAACTACATAAAATAAAATCCACTATTATTCAATGATTATATCAATCGAATGAACGAACTGTCGACTTAATATTTTTCCAAGCGTAGTTTCCCCACACGGTATCTGCGAATTATATTCATCTACAATATAATTTAATTTATACATATGAACTATCAGGGACACACATTAATACATTTTTATTCGATCATGATTAGTGAATTCTTATACTTTTGACATGACTGCATATTTTATACTGTCATGTCATGTAGTAAATGATTCTGAACACTGTATTGTTATTAGTTATTAGATATATGGTTGAAAAACGTATTAATACGTAATTGTTATTGCATAGATTTGGTATATTTATCTAACTTTTTATATTATTTAATCTAACGTATGTCCCTGCGTGGTTCGATTTTTAGTTCTTAGAGTTCTAGTTAATAACTTTTAACAATATGTACATAAAATATTTTACATAACTTTGATGTCAATGTCTCACAAAGGTTCAGTTTGATACGTAGAACTTAAAACGAGTGCAGAAAATATAGGACAAAAGGCTTTGGTGAAATGGTATCACAAACAGTTTTTTTTTCATTCATTAAATACACCTTACTAAAAATACGAGCTAGTAACAAAAATAAATTAATGAAAACAATGTATATTTTTTACAAATGAAAACAACTTTAACAGTAATATAATTTTTAACTACTGTATTCACACAAAATTACATTTTAATATACTGGCAGTACCGATTTTCTTATCTTACATTTTTATTACAGGATTATTCTTCGATAAATAATTTGTAGTTTACAGATTTTGCAATTTAATACTACTAAGTGAGAAAATTTAAAGCCTACTGCCTAAAGGCCAGTATCACACTGTAACGGCGGATCTAAGGTCAGCATCATTGAAAACATACTGAAAACTACATATCGCTGTAATGATTTTTTTGTGTGACACATAGCTAGATATCAATCTGTGATCAGAATACGTATTCACGCGTTGCGTAAACTAGGGTACGCGGAAGTTAAAAAAAAATCGCCAGAACGAGTTACTAGATATAATTATAATATCGCGTATAATTTTGCAAACAAGTTTAAAAAGCTCTTGTGTTTTACATTATCTATTTTTATTCTCAAAACAATACCTACGTCTATCTAATATTTCAAACGAATATTTACAACAATTAAATATAGTGTTTTCTATATCTACTATCACATGGATTAAAATACTTTTGGCTACTAATTTAAACGTCTGTAAGTTAAACACCACCCAATGATATTTACTAATTAATCTCCCCAAATTCACTACAATTTCAACAAAAACCATTTTAATTTAAAAATCTTTGGTCAATCCGAAACATCCTAAATTATTAAAACCTTAGGTACAGAACGAACGACTTATGTAATATATACCATGTACTTAATTATTATTAGACAATCACAAAATCACGATTAACAAACAGGAACGACTAGTTACAAATAATATGAATTAATCAAAAATTTAAACAGGCACGACACTTAAGTCTCAATTGAAATGGAAATCAGATAAAATATTTGTTTCATTCAGTGCAAAATATCCTAAGGCGTTTGCACAGATAAAATTGCCGTGAGTTTGATTTAATTGAGATTGACTCTCAATCTAACTTTTTATATTTCCAATTTAGCTTTAAATTAAGATTAGTACCTTCGTTAGCAGACGCTTAGTTCTGCTTTAAAACAAAATTAACGAACTGTTAGACCTTGGATTACTCTTAGGCTTACTTTATTATCATAAAAGTCTTAATTAGATCACAGTATCTAGGTCAGTTGTGTCGACCTGTGGCATTGACAATCATAGAAAACTCTCTGACGCCCGCGTCTCTTCGCGGTCGGCTGTCGACACAATCTCTACACCCTCATCGTAATTCTGAATCTTCGTAGTATTCACACAGTAATGATCCGGATCGCCGTATTGGCTATGGTAAAACTCTTCCCTCATCATGTGATTTAAGTTAGAACATCGAAAGAACAGAATCTCTTGGAACGGTTTCCTGAAATCTCTATTCAGAGTCGCATAAATTATAGGATTAAGTAAACTGTTTATGTAACCTAACCACAAAAACAGACCGCTCACAGCATCTGGTATCGTCCCTTCCTCGACAAAAGGCCTAATAAGAGCTAGTACAAAGAAAGGCAGCCAGCAAATGACAAATGCTGACATAATTATTCCGAGAGTCGTGGAAGCTTTACGCTCCTTAGCCAGTTGGAATCGCAGTTTCTTTTGATGCGGCGACTGAGATGGATGTAGCAAGTCTTTGGCTAGATGGCTCTTCTGAGCAAACGTCGATAGTGACGAGCGAATCCGGTTTGTTGCCGACTTATTCTCTAAAGACGGCCGGCGTCTATTGTCCCTGATTGGTAACTTTATTTCTGGCGTATGAACCATTTGAGGAGTTGATCTGTTGATGGTGTGGATTGGCCTCGTCGGGGTTTTTGGCTGCTGCAGCATGGGGCACTGGGACTCATTGGACTTGCGTTGGCCACTGAAACACCGCCCTGTACTGTTTTCGGTTTTATCTACGCTGCACTGTAACAAAAGAAAATCATAATGACCATCATTATTGTTATGACATACTATTTCTGGTGAGCAATAATCGTACATTACTGCAGACGCCGGGAAAGAAGAGCTTGCCGGGTGAGTAGGTAAATATAGTGATACGAAGCCGGCAAGCCCTTTTCACGGCCAGGCATATATAGTGCTTTTCTCAAACATGCAATGAAATAAATAAATAAAACTCCAAGAAATCAAACTAATTTTCATGGCTGAACGCCGTGATGCTGTGCCTCAATTTGTAGAATGGAAATTCAAAAAAAATTACTTTGCGGCCTAGGCCTTCAATTTTGTATGTAATTCCTTTACAGTTCTCTCGAGTTGTTCCGCCCGAAACGTGATACTTTGAAGCCTGTTATAACGCACGTAATAACGACATTTCATTGCATGTTTGAGAAAAGAATATTTGTATTGTGTTGTATGACGAGCTGTTAAAGTTAATAACGATACATAATATTTGGGGAACACACATACACTAACCGACCTAGTCCCAAACTAAGCAAATTTTTTACAATGATTGTATTTTGATGATGAATAGACGACGATATATTTAAACGTAGGTATATATTTGTAGATAAATAAATGATGAAAAACTAGAAAACATACAAAATATAAGAATTTGCTGACATCTGTTCCTTGAGCTCCTTGCGCCAGCAAAAGTCAATAACGATTAATTACTGCTATCAATAAAAAAACCGTTCAAATATATAATTATTTACTCGAAGCGTGACAACATGTGAACAATATTATTTAATATACGAACAATTTAATAATAAGCTGACAAATACGGTACGAAAGTGACTAAATTAAATAGTAATAATATGAAAGTGCATGGAGCACTGCGAACTTCCTAAGAAAATAGGTTGTAAGTCACACCTGGCCATAAAGTAGCAATTAAAATCCCACCTTCTGGCCAGAGAGAGACGTAAAATGTTGTACTCACCACGGGCAGTAATAAAGAAAGTCTCAGATCGCATATTTATCGCCTTCGGCTCGGGTGTCAAATACCTGCAATCTGAGACATTCTTTGTTTTACCGCCCTAGGTAAGTAATGGACTATTATTTCTATACATTTGTGCCGGGTGGCTTTATCACTTTTTGAATATGAATACAGTACTAATGTGATAAAATTAAATGTATTTTTTTATTTGTGAATATAAAAATATATGTTGTATATTATTTTTGTTTTTTTTTTACAAAATGGTGTTATTGAATTAGTGTTGATTGGACTCTATATTAATTTGAATAAAATGTGTCTATAGCTACACACATCGCTAGCTAGATTAGCTATTTGACTGAATTTATCGATTCGGAATCGTGATTGATCGTTTGCGGTCGCATCGAAAAATAAAATCTGATTCCAATTCAATACTCTTAGCCAAATAGACACCTGGTTAGGTCTAATTTATGTAGTGCAGAAATTGGTTGTTGATTAAATATGCACACACAATATAAGTACTTTACACCTCACCCAAGTGAAAGAGTAAACAAAAGCATATCGAATAAACTGTTAATTTGATCTACGAAATTGTGTCCCGCCCTTGTTATAACTTTCACATCCATCGTTAATGTACTTTTCATCGCTAACCTATTATGACTTGATTGGACATCAATCAATCTTCGACCGAGGCAACGTAACTAGGTCATGAGTGTATTTATGTGATACTTACTGTGGTGTTTGTGCTGGCTGTTGAACCGCGGGCTGCCTGCGGCACCGGCTGACTGCCCAACAGTTTCGCTTCTGCTGCTCCACCGTTCTTCACATTGATCTCTAAATAACAATGCGACTCAAGATGCGATTGAGCCCGCCTTTCATCCTTCACGATCTTTCTTGCAGCACTAAATATCTTGTAGTACACGACTACCATCACCGACAACGGCAAATAAAACGAACCAAACGTTGCATATATCTGATATCCCTGGTTTTGCGATACAGAACATGATGTATCAGTCTTCTCGTTACCCAGTATCAGAACAGGTGGGAGTGATATGAACGCAGCCCCCATCCAGACTATGAAAACACAGAATAGCATTCGTCTTGGTGTTCTTTTGACACCGTATTCTAGAGGTTTAGTGATCGCGTAGTACCGGTCCACGGAAATCATACACAGGTTGAGAATGCTCGCTGCGCAAGACAGGACGTCGCTGGAGACCCAGAAGTCGCAAACCACTGGTCCGAAAGGCCACGTGCCAAGTACGTCGTACACCATTGCGACCGGCATGACCATTATCGCCACGCACAAATCGCTCACCGCCAGCGATACTATCAAGTAATTGCTCGGTCTTCGAAGTTTTCTCACCAAACAAACAGCAATGCAAACTAAAATGTTGCCGACGATAGTGCCAAAGATAACTATCAAGAAAATTGAGACCATGAGAATTGTGACTGGGGTAGAATACTTAGTGTGCTTGATATTGTCGGTGAGAGTTTTGGTGACTGTGGAATTGTCATCGAACAGCGTCCAATTGAAAGTAGAGTTTGGGTTAATTATGCTGAAGTCTAAATTAAGAGCAGAGTCGTTGAAGTCTACCGCGGCGAAGGCCACGTCTGCCGGCAGCACAAAAGACACTAGTATGAAAAGACACGAAGGTAAAGCAATAAAGCTAGGCAGTGGACCATGGGAGTTACGTCTTTGAGTCGCCATACGAGTCCCTGGCTTGGAGGACGATTGCTCGGTTCGTTTTCTTGACCTTACCATACATTGGTTTTGATTTCCCGTTTTTGTTATTCGGCCTTTAATTGCAATATGCCGTCGCTGCCGAAGCGGAGTCAAGTTTGGAATATGACCCCGTCGTGAAGTCTCTCACTTTTCGTGTGGTGGACTTGATTACGGTTTAGAGCGCGTGTTAATTGACATGTCGCTCGCTCCAGCTCTTCAATGTCGAGCGTAGCCATCGGGAGACGTGATTGCGACTTTGTTTTCTTTCTATGTTAGTGATAAGGGTTATTTCCGCTTGTGCCTAACGTTTGGTGTGAAATGGCACGGGTGTGTTGTTTTATTGCGTTTGGAAGCGGATCGAGACGCTGCTAGTCCAATATCCCGGCTGCGGATTGCTTCATTAGTCCCCTTGATTGCTCAAGACAGCTTCCATCTGCAAAGAAAAGAAAACACTCGTAAGGAGAAGTTTTTGAATAGAAAACAACGAGTAATAAACCTGAGGGGTTTAAGAGTTTGCGGATAGTTTTTTGTTGAAGTTTCTTGAGTCCATTTTTATCCCAGAACTTTTATTTTTAGTTAGGAGTAAGTACTTTATTTCATGAACTGATTATACGGAGTAACGTGATACACTTGTTTTTCTTTGTAAGACATCAAATGTTGTATCTAAACCAGGATATATAGTTACGTAGTCAAGTGATAGCTATAATTCTATGTACAACAATTAATTTTCCACTATTACATAATTTACATAAGTACCTAAGTAGCAATTAACTATAATTGCAATCATTATCAACTACTCATTCTTTACACGGCGTCTAGACAAACGTGATAACGATCACAAAGACAGTAAAAGGTAGCCAATTATCATCCATATACGTTTTATTACTTGGCCCCAATGTTGACAATTCATGACATATAAGAAATTGACACACTCTTATAATGTTTTTGCTGATTGATGTTAGGGCTACTTCAAAGGGTAGGAAAGGTTATGATGAAATACTTGTTTACATCTTTACATCACTTGCCATTCCTTTTTACCGCTAATAATAAGCATAAAAATTAAAAGTAAAATCATGATTGTACACATAATATAGATACCAAAACATAATTATAAAGAGTGTATATTCGCCAACAAACTGTTATGCAGTTTGGCGAAGATTAAGACTAAGTTTAACGTTATTTTTGTTGAATAAGAAAAAATAAATAAAAAAGTCCTAGTTCTCAACGTATATTCAACGGGTTCAATTCGAACTAAGAGGATTTATCTTCATTCGAATTTATGCCATGTCACTTTATTATTAAGTTCCCATGCCTTACACTAGTGCAACTTCGAGTACTTAGGTACTATAACGTTTACCTTACTATTAATCGAGCAACTATCGTATATGATTTTGATTCTAAATAGGTTTTCGATACAAATATAAAGGGTAATTTATAATACAGTACAGCGGTTTACAGAATGGATCTAGCTAGTTTTCGCCGGAAAATCACGAAAGTCGCCGAGCAAATCTCGGTTGCCCCAGTACTGGTACTTTAATAAAGTTTCAATTATTTTCAGTAATTTATTATTTCAACTTATAGTCTTATAGTCAAATGTGATTATTTAGCAAATTGCAAATGTGTCCCAGTTCATTTTACTGCTACGCTGCAAAGAAAACGCTACAGAATTAACGATTATGGTCAATCACGTAACGCATTGTACGCGCGTCAGGTAGATCTAAATGTCACTTTTTAAAAAAAACAATAAAGTTTTTTTATTTCTATTTCTATGTGGAAAAATAACAGTTAAATTGTCCTAACGTGCGTTCGGAAAGTTACGGGATTACCCCTCTCTAGTAACAAGGGAAATCAAAAGATTGAATATCTTATAAAAAAAAAAAATATTAAAGCCTATGTCACTCACACGATTATGAGGAATCTAACGACACCTTATACACTCGCGGTTAAAGAAACCGGGTCAGTACGAAACTCTGTAATATCTCCTAAAATAATAAAGCTAGGGATATGAATATTGTTGATAATTTTATACCGAATTAAATAACATCAAATGGTGGAATCGTGATTCTTTTGTTTAATAAAATTACATAGGAAACAAAAATCAACCAATTTTACGTACAAAAATAAGTAGTAATAAAAATTAATACTTCGTATTGCCTCCTCGGGCTCTTCTTACAGCTTCTAGACGATTCGGCATGCTGTTTATTAAGTTCTTTATGCGTTCTTGCGGGATATTGTCCCATTCTTCCACTAACGCCTGTTTCAGGTCTCTAAGTGTAGCTGGGGCGGGGTTTCGAACTCTTACACGCCTCCCAAGCTCGTCCCATACATGCTCAATCGGATTTAAGTCCGGACTCCTCGAGGGCCAGTTCATTCCAAAAAATTATCTCTGACAATTTGAGCTGTGTGTGGCCTGGCGTTTTCATGCATAAACATAGCATTTCCACCCATATTAACTAAGTATGGGCCGACATGCTCATTAAGAATCTCTTCTACATATCTTGCACAAGTTAATGATCTATTTTCTATTAAAACTAACTCCGTGCGACTCTCTGAAGAGATTCCAGCAAAAATCATAACTGACCCACCGCCGAACGCCACTTTTTCCTCAAAACATGCTGGAATAAAACGTTCACCAGGCCGTCTGTAAACTCTTTGCCGCCCGTCATTTGCATAAAGCATAAATCTGGATTCGTCGGAAAACAAAATTCTTGCCCAATCTTCGTCACCCCAGTATCTGTGATCGCGGGCATAAAGTCGTCTTGCTGTTCGATGTATTCTTTCAAGTTTTGGGCCATTGGTCGGCCTATGTGGGGTCAAATTGGCTTCTTTGAGCCGCCGCCTGATAGTCCGCTCGCTGATGCCGTCCCTTCGGGTCTCTAAAAGTTGATTTTTAACTTCAACTGGGAACTTTTGGAGCATGGTTGTAACAATAAATCGATCTTCTCTAGCTGTAGTACATCTTGTTTTGCCAGTTCCTCTTCCAAGGTTCCTCTGCCAGGTCTTCTAAGGTTCTGACCAGTTTGTAGGTAACGTTGGAGGACTCGTTGCACTGTAGAAAGTGACACACCTGTTCTTCTCGCTGTATACCTCTGACTTCTTCCTTCTTCTAACATAGTAATGAATGATGATACGAGTACATTTATCTCGTGTTAGCGGCATGATGGACATTCAAGAATGACCACAAAATAAAACAATGACAGCCTTTTATCATAGTTCTTTGACAGATTGAAAACAATTGCTTAAAAACAAGCAAAAGTAAAACGAACGCGATTTCAAATAAGTACCTAATTGGTCTTTTTTTTCAATTAAACCTTTTTCCAGTTACTACGTAGAATATTGAAGGTTGGATTTAGTAGGATATTAAATTTTCTATAAAACAGAGTTAGTTTCATGCAGATACGACCAACGATTTACAAAATATTGAGGTTTTCGTCACTGACCCGGTTTCTTTGACCACGAGTGTATGTCAAAATCCGTCAAGACTTTTGTACTGTAGCCCGTGAAATTGTATTTTTTTGTCCACATAACATGAAAAACATAACCCTCCTTTTGAGTTCGAAAATGTTAAATAGGCGTACTATGGATACTTCCATGCCATACTGATCCAAGGTGTTGATTTGTGGGCCACCGCGGCGGATCGCGACCGGGCATTTAAGATGCAAAAACGAGCGGTCCGAACAATAATGAGAAAAGCATACGACCACCCCGCGAAAGATCTTTTTAAGGAGTCAAAGATACTCACACTTCCTAGCGTATACATACTAACTGCCTGCAAGTATGTGAGGGCTAACTTACATACCTACATTCTCATTCCAGTGCTCGTCGATGCAAACTGCTATTCATCCCGATTTGTAGACTTGCAAAGACTCGGAAAACAGTCGGTGTCATGGGCGCAAAATTATATAACTCACTACCAGCAGAGTTTAAACTAGTGCAAAATGACACATTTTTTGCAAAACAACTAAAAACGCTATTGACCTGCCTAGCATGCTATAGTGTTGACGAATTTGTCGAGGTGTGTGGTGATCCGAATTTTGCAATTTAATTTTATTACTAATAATTATTCTGTTACCTATGTTTAACGTAGAAATCAAATAACTACCTAATCTTAAGGACATAATTACAAATGTACTACCTACATAAGAAATTCCCTCATGCCATGCATGCAATTGTTATTATAATTATTAAGTATAACACTAAGAATTCAAATTTGATGTACTCTTCTGACATGTAAAATATTTTTTATTTTATGAATAAATAAATCTGTATCTGTATGAGGCAGTCGGGTAAAAAATAACATACACAATCGTACCAATTTGAAACGAATATTTAGATACCTATTGATTGATGTTCGTTGGTGCGTATTAGGCTGCGTTTATAGATAAGCGGGGCGATTGAGAGAACGTCGGAACGCGCGCGAAATCAATAGTAGATTAGATTGTACAACAAGCGCATAAAACGAGCCATTTAACCTGAGACGTTTATATCCACCCGAGTCACCGGCGAGGGTGGATAATTAAGTCGAGGGGTTAAATGGCTAATTTATGCCCGAGTTATACACACTGCTTTTCACTTTGATTGCGAGAAAATAACAAGTACTTAATTGCAAAATTAAATAAAATAATAGCTCATTCCCGTCACTTAACTTTTTAAAGTTTATATTTTTAATTTTCGACACGTGACATTAGACTTAGGTACTTCGTACTGCCTAGTCATTTATTGGTTCAATACGTTTTAAAATAATAATTGACTCGTATTTTATTTGGTTTTATTAATTTAGTAGTAATGGAAATTTATTAAAGCAAATCAAATCAAATGACAAGTGTGGGTGGCTGTTAGGCCCAATTATCTTAGTCTTTAAAACAATTTTACTTTGTGCACTAGAGCATAAAAGTGGCATTTTGTGCAGCATCAAGCACAAAGGCGAACTTTGCGAGTATGAGAAGTGAAAACATTATTGTGGATTACTGTTCATTAGGCGGGAGCGATTTCATCATTCGACATTACTTCAAATGGAATGGAACCAACTGAATGTGACTTAAATCGATCATATGCTTCGTTATTTGTTTTAAGCCAAAATCAACTTCAATGGCTGATAACATTGTGAATCTTGTATTTCCACCCAAGAAATTCTGACAATTTAAAGATTAATTGAAAAATTGTATGGTCCGAGCCGGATTCAAACCTTAATATAGTTTGAGACGTTGGTGCCGTTAGGAAGCCTGAATCTTCTAGGTAGATGTCGCTACATACGCCCTAAGGCGTTGTAAGATGGAACTGATTCAAGAATTTAGTGGCCGGGACGGATTGTTCCGATAGCTCAGTTGGTTAGTAGCGACTGGCCGTGTATGCCTATGGTTGCTGGATCCATCCCGGTGAAACTTTAAAATAAAACCTTTAATTTGAAATATCTACATTTCCATTAGCAGACGTAACTGCTTAATAGAAAATTAATTTATTACAATGTCAATGGTGAATGGTCTGATTTTAGGTATCCAATCACAAATGATATAGTGTCTCAAAAGTAGCCAAAATGCTTTTATTGAAACTCGATTTTCAGGCCTTTTCGTGTCGCAATTAGGCTGTGGCTTCCATGGCGGTGAACGGCACACCAAAGTGAAAAAAAAACACGTTTATCTGACATTCGCCTTGACGGAAAGGTCCGGTGCGGTGGTCTCTAGGTACCAACACCACACTATATTGACCATTATTGGACTCTATCGCAATGCAATACGATTCATAAATGGTCAACTGTGTCTTCGGTGTTATAATGATTTATAGTAGCCCTACCCTTATCAAAGTCGAAGGGCATTGTCCACACTGTTAAAATAATGTTTATTCATGAAATTATAAGTATGTACGGTGACCTACTTCAGTTATTCATCCGCTGTTATATAATTCTTATATAAGTCTTTGTAAATAGACTATTGTTCTAAGTACTTATACACGTTTTTTTTATCACGCGAACTCCTTAAAAAGTCGATTATTGGTGCCATCTCGTTATTTACGCGCGTGTTATCACGTTACTCCTTTTTTTTTTAGGGTTCCGTACCCAAAGGATAAAACGGGACCCTATTACTAAGACTCCGCTGTCCGTCTGTCTGTCTGTCTGTCTGTCTGTCCGTCTGTCACCAGGCTGTTGACTCATGAACCGTGATATGACAATTGAAATTTTCACAGATGATGTATTTCTGTTGCCGCTATAACAAAAAATACTAAAAATCAGAATAAAATAAATATTTAAGGGCTCCCATACAACAAACGTGATTATTTTGCCGTTTTTATAGATAATGGCACGAAACCCTTCGTGCGTGAGTCCGACTCGCACTTGACAGGTTTTTTTCATTTTCATTTCTTTTTCTAACTGGTAAACTTTTCCACGTCGAAGGTTGTTACTAACGAGTTACTCAAAAAATTTAATTAACGAGCAAAGAGAAAATGTTATGAAAGTGAGTGAAACGAAAGTGGTTTGTCAGGATCGTAGCAAATGGAGATTCGTGATCTCGGCCTACCCCTCTGGGAAAGAGGTGTGATTATATGCATTAACATGTATATGTTGCGAATATTAGCATTCTTATTATTTCAGTTTGACTTGTACATTAATGTGTTATCAATTTATCATTTATATTGTACCTAAGTTAATATTTAAGTATGTTAGTACACTTTACTCTTTATTTACTTATTTGCTGTCACTCAATATTTTGGATGTTTCGTAAGGTCGTTACATCCTTGTCTAATTAGAAAGAGACGGATAGTGATAGCCGTGCAGCTCGCGTCCAAGCGCGATTATGAAAATCATTTTAAATCGTATTTTGGCGTGAAAATTCTGAGGGGTGACTTTTTGTTAGCTTCTACCTAACTACACTGAACGTGTTAACAGGGAATTGGGTATATTTCAGTGTGTGGCTTCACGTCCTGTTAGAAGCAAAACGGACGGTTATACCATTAATATTTCACTACACTGTCTATCATAAAGGCACGATTTAATTCCTTAATTTCGTGTCCGGGCCACTCAGGTACCTTTAATCCTGTCTATATTATTCATGGCTACCAACCATTTTATATTCACTTTCCTTTTGTGGCAAACTTTATATTTTATATTTTCGGGCAGGCATTATGCCGAGGCGTAAATATTTGGGCCAGAGCTTCGTTATTATAGGAGAGGCATTGTCCTTTCTGTTGGTATTGTGTTATTGGAAAGAGGTTTGTTTTTATGACGGTGGCATTTTCTCGTAGAAAAACTGCCAAGACTTTTATGATAGATTATTCGGTTGATAACGCATTGCGTTTCTTTTGTTAAGCATATTTTGCCTGTCAAGGGGTATTCTAAATCGATGCTGTCAAGTGAATTTTTCATATACATTTGCCAAACTAAGCTGAAAAGCTGGGTTTCATGGAATCACGTCAAACCCTTTTTAGGGTTCCGTACTCAAAGAGTAAAACGGGACCTAAGGATTACTAAGACTCCGCTGTCCGTCTGTCTGTCTGTCTGTCGATCTGTCTATCTGTCTGTCTGTCTGTCTGCCTGTCTGTCCGTCTGTCATCAGGCTGTATCTCAACAACCGTGATAGTTAGACAGTTGAATTTTTCAGAGATGATGTATTTCTGTTGCCGCTATACCAACAAATACTAAAAAACAAAATAAAAATAATAAAAAATATTTATTTTTTATTTTTTTACAATCTTACACAAATTGGCTTAGTCCCAAACTAAGCATAGCTTGTACTATGGGTACTAGACGACGATAAACATACTTATATAGATAAATAAATACTTAAATACATAGAAAACATCCATGACTCAGGAACAAATATTTGTGCTCATCACACAAATAAATGCATTTATCCCTTTACACCCGAGAGATAAAAAATCTTTAACAGCTCCTTGCGACATTACGTAACTTTATTATTACTTCATAAGGAGTCTAGGAAAAATAACAAAAAAAATCCTGACTGAGCTGGTCTTCCACAATCAGACCCTCACGTTCGTGTGGCTCAGGAATAATATGTAACTCGCACGTTCGTGAGGGTCATGATGTGATTGTCTAGAAAAGTTACATTTAAACGGTTATTGAAGAATTTAAATGAATAAAACACAGTTATAGAAATAAAAACTAAGTAACCTTTATTTACTCATAATTTAGGCACTAAATCACAGCGATTTCTCAGGCAGCATTACAAAATAATCAACAAAATTATAGTTTTCATAACAAAAATGCTAATTTCTAGCTTAGTTAAGACAAGTAATATCTAAATTAGTAAAATTACATGAGATCGTAATCAGACATATATATGTTTTTATGTTATTACTTCTTATGATACAATCTAAAGCAGTCTTTATCTCTCGATATGCATAAAATATGAATAAGATAAAAGATATGGAAAAGAGCTTGCAGATTTCAGAGGCGGTCGTTTTTAATTCTACGCCTGTTTTTCGCATGTAATACAAGTTCGTACATCTAGCGATCTCTTCCACGAAGTCGTTGTCAATGTACTCATGAAAGTAATTTACCGGGGAGCGGACAGGTTTCACTGGTAGCGAGGTGTAATTGTGTGGCTTGTCCGTAAACAGAACTTGCTTCCATGTTCGACTTCGAGGTGCGGGTGCTGATATGGATCTTCCACTGCGTTCATTTCCCCGGGCACGGACAGATCTACCTCTACCTCTGCCTATTCGAACATTTCTAGGTATAGATTCCGACCTACCTCGACCTGGTCGTCTTCTAGCTCCGATTTGCAACGGCGAAATAGGGGGCTGTGATAATGTCCCTAGTGGTGGAGTCGCTGGTCGCGGAGAAAGGGGTGGAGAAGATGCTCGCGTTGAACTTAGGGGAGAACGTGACCGGGGCCTTACTTCACGCAGAGTAGAAATTTCTTCATCCGCGAGCAAGTCATCATCACTGGGCAGGTTATCGAAAAAGTTAGGCACATCTTCCAAATCATCATCATCTAAACCTTCAATTTCTGACAAGTTTCCATCTGCGAGCAGATCTTCTATTATTTTATCGGTCAACGGAGCTCCTAAAATAAGCAAAACATCCCGATTAGTAAGCCAAGCGTGTACATTAATAAGTAATACCTACTAAACCAACATCACAGTACACAACCGAAACCACACGATCGTGAGAGTTCAATTATACGCAAAGCAACCGAAATCGCACGATCGTGATAGTTAAAATTCAAAAACAACTTGCATATATGCCTTTCATTCGAATTAATGCAGAGTATTTAAAATATATCACACACACAAGTACTCTTTGCAATCCAATAGTAAATTACAAAGATATATAATGGTAACTAGTAAAAAAAATGCACTTACGATAGTTAGTCCGACGTTCAAAGAACACAGCCATCTCCCACGCCACGTCAATGAGACTGACGAGTCGCGACGCGTACGCATGACCTTTCTGTATTTTTTGTCTTATTCTAGCATAGCCGCACGATCAATCGACATCGGTTGGGTTCGCAAAAGCGGTTCGCGATACGCGGCATATTTTTTCAAAATCAACACTCACGATCGTTTCGAGTCGGGTGTAAAGGGTTATAATAAAATCAATAAAAAAATAAACATCTACCCCTTAAACACATTCAATTGTAAAGCAAAACTCAATGCATTCCTATCTCGACTGACATACATATCAGGAAACAGAAAGCTTATTGTCCTGCCTAGAATAACTGACACTCACTGCACTGTCATTCATTATAGTTCTCTCATGCAAACTGATCACGATTAAAATTCACACACTCTCTCTCACACACACCCTAGTGCTCACACACATACAGATTACATATAAATACATACATATATACATACATATATACATACATACATAGACTTACATACTCTATTTAGATTCATTTTATTCATATTAATTTCATTCATTTATTATGGTGTTCGCTGGCTTATATTTTTAGCATTTGTCATCATTTTTTTTTCTTGTGTTTCCTTTTCGTATTCTTAAGTACTTAATTTGAATTGCTGCTATTATTTGTCCATCTTGTGAGCTTAGACATCGGAGGAATCACTGACTCCCGAGTCACAGGCGCAAGCCTAGTTTGGGAGACAGAGGCTCACCCCCTGTTAACTTGTCACAAACCTGAACATATGTTTCTTAATATTAATAATATTGAAATGTAATTTTAGGTTTAAACAATAAAGATTATTATTTACCAGGATTCGAACCCGGGACATCCAGCGTCGTAGGCAGGGTCACGACCAACTAGGCTACAGGAGGCTCCCATACAACAAACGTGATTTTTTTGCCGTTTTTATAGATAATGCTACGGAATCCTTCGTGCGCGAGTCCGACTCGCTTTTGGCCGGTTTTTTTTTTAACTGTTAACTATAGGGCTCGACCTCAATGCGGTGAATTTTACAATTGGCTGAATATTCGCTTGATAACGCACTGTGCTTCTTTTGTTTCGCAGCTTTTTCCAAGTCAAGTGCCTAGTAAAGAATACTTTTTCAAGTAAACTTAAAAAGTTACAAACTTAAATGACACTTGTATGGAATCACATCAAAGAAAAATACAAATAAATAAATAAATAACATATAAATATTACGGGACAATCTTACACAAATCAACCTAGGCCCACGGTAAGCTCAATAAGGCTTGTGTTGTGGGTACTAGGCGACGATATATATAATAGATAAATACATATAGATACTTATATACATATATAACATCCATAACTCAGGAACAAATATTCGTGATAAACACACAAATAAATGCCCTGACCGGGATTCGAACCCGGGACCTCCAGCTTCGTAGGCAGAGTCACTACCAACTGGGCTACGGAGGCCGTAAAAACAAACAAATAAAAACAGTTCTTAAACGGGCTTAAATCCAAGCTGGCGTATTTTAAAATATGACTGAAGCTATTTGAAATATAAGCTAAATGCTTACATAGTAAATGGTTATTACAACGGTTTCCTGTCGGTTATGAACGTCACGTAACCAGCGGTATTAATTACATCAGTAATTCACGACGGGAGACTAATTAACATGACCTGGCAACATGGACATGAGTTACCCTAATATTGTGTTGATAGTGCACATTGTTAATTTCGTAACATCGAGGCGGAATGCCCGTAGCAGCCACTGCGTATTAATAATAGGCATGATGCCTCATAATAAATAACGAAGTGTTGCTAAATGGATTATAAACCATCAAATGTAATTATAAATTATAAAATATAGTTAAAATCATTAAAATATGGACCTTGAAAGTTTAGTAAAAGAATGCATTTTTTTATTCTTCAAAATTAAATTTAAAGCTACCAATAGAATCCTTATGTTTTTATGTAAAAAAAAATTGTATAACAACTATCGACCTAAACGCAGTATTTCGCGAGCGAAAGAGCAATTTACTAGGTATTCGATACAACGGTTAGTACAAATAAAAGGTGTGACGTCATATCTGTGTGTCAAGGAAAGTGTCTCATTCGTCGTCTTAACCCCAAAACGTAAGTGAGGAAAATGTTTATATGTTTCAAAATTAATTGACGCTGCTGAAAAGTCTGCAACTTTATTCTGGTGCTAAGGAAGGTTATTC
Organism: Epinotia brunnichana; assembly: GCA_963854355.1. Taxonomy (NCBI): domain Eukaryota; kingdom Metazoa; phylum Arthropoda; class Insecta; order Lepidoptera; family Tortricidae; genus Epinotia; species Epinotia brunnichana. Next base: position 12,878,961 of record OY977957.1, read on the forward strand.
CTATAAACAAAAAAATAATCAGGCACTTCTAAAATGTTCATCCATTCCCCATTATCGCTTCAACGGAAAGGGTGCACAAATGCAGATACCTACATTACAACCTAGACTATACAAAAAAGTGACATGCAAAACTATGTTTTTTTAAGGAATACCTAAATGGATTGAAAAGAATAGTACATTTTACAACTAGTGTGAAAAGAATGTCTTTTTACCACTAGTACCGAGGTATCTTGCCACGAGCTGAAAGCGAGTGGCAAGACTCGGTACGAGTGGTAAAAGACATTTCACACGTGTTGTAAACGACGTTTTTTAATACAATTGCGAAAAAGTAATAAATTAATATTCGTCATTTATATATTAATGAATTCTTTAAATAATAGTACATTACTTACCTAGGGCGGTTAAACAAAGAATGTCTCAGATCGCAGGTATTTGACGCCCGAGCCGAAGGCAAGGGCGTTAAATTTGCGCTCTGAGGCTTTCTTTATTACCGCCCGTGGTGAGTACAACATTTTACGTCTCTATCTGGCCAGGAAGTGGGGTTTTCCGCACGCATAGCGTGCGGTAATTCCTACTTTATGGCCAGGTATGACGTAAATTTATATTATTGTACCTCGATCTCAACTGTTAGTGGCTGCATCGAAACTTCTGCTTGCGTATGCGCTCCTGGTACCTATAGGTGGACCGTTTAACTCGGTCCTCGCCTGCGCGGCGCGCGGGTGCAGGGGTATGACTATAACGGGCTGCGGGCGACGTGCGGAAGGCAAACCCCGGCGCCCGCACCCCGTTATCGTCATACCCCTGCACCCGCGCGCTGCGCAAGCGAGGAATGAGTTAAGCGGTCTACCTACAGATGCGTACATTTTCAGCTTCAAAAATGACTTTCATACTAACGCGATCAAAAATAAATACTCCTAGTATTCGTAAGCGTTTTTAATTTCATAATTTCCAAGTAAAAAATCTAATATAAAATTACTGCGTTTCGAAAGTATAGTTTGGAACTAAAAAGTAAAAAGCACTAGTGCGAGAAATTGAGCTTCTCGCACGCTACGCAGCCACAAAAAGTACCACTTTTTGAGCAACTGTATTAAAAAAGTATTTTTCATCACACTTGCTCATAAATGGTGTTATTCCTTGCCTGTATACAGAAAGACAATGGCCTAAATTGTTCCCGCGGGAAATAATGGCCCATGGGAAGTAATGAGCTTGTGTGTGATCTGATTGGTTAAGTAAATCTTGACGGCCGCTAGCGACAAGAATTCTGCTCTGTGATTGGTTGGAAATATAATCAAGCAGGCTCTGTGATTGGTTGAAATATTGAAGCTCCGCCCTCCACTCGCACTGATCTAGAAGCGAAGTTGTCAATTTCGTCAACATTTGATTGATGCGCTTGTATAAAACATGGGGTTTTCTGTCTTTTGTGGTTATTTATTTCCTCGCAAATGTGATAAAAACATTGTGTATAACACGGGCGTAAGAATATTGCAAACTCGAGTCATCAAAAGCCCTCCGCCTCACGGCGTCGGGCTCCTGATAGACTCTCGTTTGCAATATTCCTCACACGCCCCTTGTTAAACAATGTACTATAGCTTGAACTATGTATTTGTACAGAAAATGTCGCAACGTTTATCATAAAATAGCAAAAATAAGCGAGTCATCATGTTTTGAGGGTATTTTCGTGAGTTTTGTATTTTGGTAATTTAAGAATACTATATTTTTACCCGACTGCCGAAGGAGAGGAGGGTTCTGTTTTAACTATGATCAGCTACCGTATTCAATTCTTCTTAATTGACAAATGGAGACATCCCAACGATATCGCATATTTCTGGAAAAGTTACCGAAGAAAGATTGCGATGGGAATTTTTCATGAATGTATCATTAATTATATTTATAACCTATTATTTATATTATTATTTCGACGACCAGTTAGTCTATGAAGCTGAAAGGTCCTGGTTTCGAATCCCGGTAGGGGCAAATATATGTGTGATGAGCATGAATATTTGTTGTCTTGGATGTTTTCTATGTATTAAGTATTATATCTATTAAATATATCTTCATCTAGTACCTAGGATGATACAAGTCTTATTGAGCTCACAATGGGAATAGTTCGATTTGTGTAAGATTTACCCTTAATATTGATTTAATTGAACGGCCTCCGTAGCCCAGTGGGTAGTGACTCTGCCTACGAAGCTGGAGGTCCCGGGTTCGAATCCCGGTCAGGGCATTTATTTGTGTGTTTATCACGAATATTTGTTCCTGAGTTATGGATGTCATATATGTATATAAGTATCTATATGTATGTATCTATTATATATATCATCGCCTAGTACCCACAACACAAGCCTTATTGAGCTTACCGTGGGCCTAGGTTGATTTGTGTAAGATTGTCCCGTAACATTTATTTATTTGTTTAATTATTATTGTTAATATTTATTATTATTCTTTAGGCAGCAAAATAAAACAGCTGGGGGGCGATTTTTGACTTTCGAGCGCTCGAAAATTAAATAAAAGTAAATACGATTTTAGTGTAAAATTGCAGGCAGTAACTTTCGACCGATAGAATTGAATACGAGTGGTCAATATCACTCGCTTTTCAATTTTCTATCGCTATTTCAAAAGAGCATTTCGTAATTTTTGTCAGTTTTCGAGTGAAAGATTCGAGCGCTCGAAAGTCAAAAATCGGTCCCCAGGTAATGTGATACATACATAGGGTGACTGCTATGTTTTTAGTGTTTGTAATTGTTGGAATAGTATAAACATATTACATACTCCTTGCTTTATACGTGACTTGATGTGTCAAGGTTTTTGAATAAAGTTAGTTGTCATCGGTCTATCAACTGAATTGTGTTCTCGATATTATCTTCTATAATATATTCGCGTTTATTCTGCTAGTTAGCGTATTATTTCCTAGAGGTTATGGGACTCTGGGCTATCGAGAAGAGTCGGATTATTGAAAGATTTGATTAACACGTCACTGGATAGTTGCCCAAGCGTAGAAGAATACGTAAATAAGATTATGGGTACCGCACACAAACTGAGAAACATCGGGTTCTTAGTAGACGATGAGTGGTTAGGAACGCTCATGCTGGCGGGATTACCGGACATGTACAAACCGATGATCATGGGCCTGGAAAGTTCCGGTACAAAAATATCGTCAGATTTTGTAAAGACAAAACTTTTACAAGAAGTTAAAGTTTCTGAGTCTTCGGCATTCTTTACGAAGCATAAGAATAGCACCAGCCATCAAACGAAGCCAAAAAAGAAAGGACCACGCTGTTTTAAATGCAATAAATATGGCCATTTCCAAAATGATTGTCCCGAAAAGAAAGCCTCTAACAATGTTTTTTCTGCCGCTTTTTCAGCTTTCAGCTCAACTGAACAGGACGATTGGTATGTCGATTCAGCAGCAACTATGAATATGTCAAGACGTTCAGACTGGATGTACGAGGTAGAGTCATCTCCGATTCAAAGAATAATGGTGGCGAACAACGAAGCTGTCTCCGTGCAACATATGGGTAAAGTAAACATCCATACCGTTATAAGCAAAGACGAGCATCGAATCCAGGTGAGAAATGTTCTTTATATTCCTGAGCTAAGCGCGAACTTGTTGTCGGTTAGTCAACTCACTAAGAATGGCTGCAAAGTTAAGTTCAGCGATACTAGCTGTGAGATATACAACGCACATGACATCCTTGTTGCGACAGCGCGACTAACCAATAACATGTACAAGCTGAATACTGTAAACACTGGCAATGCGTATGCAGTTTCCTTAAATGAGAGTAAGGCAGATATTGTTACTTGGCATAAGCGAATGGCACATTTGAACATGGCAGATGTAAAGAGGTTGCAATCTTGCGCTGAAGGTATACAAATTACTGGTAAACTTGAACAAACTGTGTGTGTACCATGTTGTAAAGCTAAACAAACCAGACTTCCGTTTCCCAACTTTGGTTCAAGAGCGAATGGATTGTTGGATATAGTACATTCCGATCTATGCGGTCCGATGGAGACGCCATCTATTGGCGGCGCGAGGTACTTCATAACCTTCATAGATGATTATTCGCGAAAAGTATACGTCTATTTTTTGAAGAACAAGCTGGATGTTAAATCTGTTTTTCAGAAGTTTAAAAATGAAGTTGAAAACGAGTTAGACAGGAAAATAAAGATTATACGTAGCGATAATGGTACAGAATACTGTAATAAAGCATTCTCCGACTTTCTAGCAGCTTCCGGCATCAAACATCAAACCAGCGCACCGTACACAGCAGAGCAAGACGGGCTTGCGGAAAGAAAAAATCGCTGTCTGGTCGAGCGCGCTAAGTGCATGCTATTTGAGGCAAATCTGCAGAAAGAATTTTGGGCGGAGGCAGTTGTCGCAGCAGCTTACATCATTAACAGATCGCCATCACGAGTTTTAGCTGAAAGAACACCGTTTGAGATGTGGACGGGTAAGAAACCAAACATTTCACATTTGAAGATTTTTGGCTCGAAAGCCATGGTCCATGTTCCGAAGCCGAAGCGACTAAAATGGGATTCGAAATCACGTGAGCTACTTTTTATCGGCTACTGCGAAAATACAAAGGGCTACAGACTGTACGACTCGAGCAATAAAAAAGTTGTGGTTAGCAGGGATGTGATATTTATCGAGGATTGCACGAGCGCAAATAAAATCACACCGGACCCTGGACCAGTGTCACGGATTACTAGCGTACCTCTGACATCGCAGAGTGTGAGTACGGACAAATCTGAGTATTCCACAGAAAGGGAGGACACTGTCACACCACCGAATGAGACGCATGATGTGGAAGATACATCACCGGAAGAGACGCAAGATGTCACGTTACCCTCGAGTGCTGACACTTCTTTTGACAGCTGTGTGAACAGAGCGAGTGAAGACGAAACATACTTACCTAGCGACGGTCATGATATCAGCAAAATTCCTGCACGTACTATGACATTGAGGTCTGACCGAACAGGTAATAACTGCATGTGTGTCAAAGAGATCACAGATCCGCTTACTGTAAAAGAGGCCTTGTCGAGCGCTAATTCAAATGGAAAAAAGCGATGGACGAAGAGTACGAGTCCCTAATGTCAAATAATACGTGGGAAATTACGACTCTACCTTCTAACAAGCGAGCTTTACCATGCAAGTGGGTTTTTAAGACAAAAACCAATGAAAAGGGTGACATTGTGAAATACAAGGCACGACTGGTAATAAAGGGATGTTCACAGAAAAAGGGAATTGACTACAATGAAGTTTATTCACCGGTTGTCAGACATACATCTTTGCGCTACTTATTTGCCTTGGCGGCAAAACATGACTTAGACATATGTCAGATGGATGCTGTTTCCGCTTTCCTTCAAGGTGACATAGACGAAGAGATTTACATGGTTCAACCTGCGATGTATGAGAAAGGTGACCAAGTATGCCTATTGAGGAAATCATTGTATGGATTGAAACAGGCAAGCAGACAGTGGAATAAGAAGCTTGATTCTTCCTTGAAATCGATGGGTCTGTTGCAATCGAAACTGGATCCTTGCATTTACCACAGGATTGAGAATAAGGAAAATATGCTATTTGTAGCTATTTACGTCGACGACTTGTTGATTTTCACAAATAACCAGACGTCTAAAGGCTTTATCAAAGAGCAGCTGAACAAGCATTTCAAAATGAAAGATCTTGGAGATGTTTGCTACTGTCTTGGGATACATGTAGAGAGAGATAGAAATAAAGGTGTCATTTATTTGGACCAACAGAAGTACATACAAGAAGTACTACATAAGTATGGAATGTCAGATTGCAAAGCTGTTAAGACTCCTATTGATATGGGTGCTAAATTAACAGAGAGTTCTGATGAAACAAAGGAAGTGTTACGAGATATTCCTTATCAAGAAGTAATTGGTTGCTTGCTGTATGTCTCGCAAATAACAAGGCCTGACATAAGTTATGTTATTAATATGCTGAGTAAATATAATAATAAACCTGAGATGCAACACTGGATCGCTCTAAAGCGTGTGATGCGATACTTGAAAGGAACACAGGACTACAGGCTATGTTACAAGAACAGTCCTGATGAAACCATGATGCATGGTTACTGCGACGCCGACTGGGCGAGTTCAGCAGATGATAGACGGTCTTGCACCGGTTACACTTTTTTGTTTCAGGGAGGAGCAATCAGCTGGGGTTCCAGGCGCCAGCCTACCGTGGCTCTATCAACTACGGAAGCCGAGTACATGTCATTGTCGTCATGTGTACAAGAAGCTTTGTGGTTGAAGCAGTTTAATGAAGATTTATGGCCGCTGTTGAAGAATGAAGCCATGGTTATCTACAGTTGTAACAATCCGGCCTGAGTCGGAGAGCATTAAAGAGGGTCGTGAATTATTAATACTAGGCCCGAGCCGTGAGAAACGTTACTTCGTCCTTATATTTTATAAGTGGGCGCCTTAGGACGAATTAGTTTAAAAACGGAGACACTCAATGACAGTAATTAAACAAGTTTAGGTCCTTTAATGTATTTTATTGATTTTAACGCTCATTTATCTCTATATTATAAAATCACACCAATATATTATAAAATAACCCAGGCGTCCCTGGCAAACTTAAAGTTATCTCTTAAATTAAAGAAAACAGTGAAAATCTACCTAGGTATGAACTTTGGACCTTGATAACCAAATTTATAGGAATTTTAAAGTAGAGGATAAGTGTGTGTGTGTACGTAAACGAAAAGGTAAGTACGGTACCTTCACATGGCCTATAGAACCATGCTTTAAATGAAACGCCAGCCGGAAATCCGCACCGCTACCCGCATATCACGCCACTGCACGGCGTCCAGGAATGTGTGACGTCACCTGCCGAAACCGGCGACTCCTTCACAAGCTGGACCCTTACGCCATATATCCGTTCCGGACGACACGGAGCTTCATGCCCGTCCCCGGGAGCCCTGGAATTCGAAAGGTTCACATTCCATTCACTAACAAAACGGGTTGACGCCCCCATTTTGCTTACAAGATTAAAGAAAACATGACACTTACCGTTTAGGGCCAAAGTTAGCACTTATTTCTAGTTATCCAGCCTTGGCGGCTCGAATGAGCACCTCTCTGTAACAAGAAAATGGAAGGTTTAGCTTTTTTAAGCCCTTGTTGGGACCTCTAAGGCCAGCATTTTGGAGGTTAAAACGCGGTATCCGGTGACTTACCTGATAGGTGTTATAAAACGCTAAGGCGCTTTTACGTCAGGCTTGCCTAGCGGACGGATTCAGTAGAACGACAGCCATCTGCTTCGAGATCAAAAAATTACGTCTACATGTGCCGACACTGATCTCCGGGAATCCACAACTTTTCTGTTCTTCTAGGCACCTCTCATTACGGTAGTCGTCAGCCAACGTTTTCTCAAAGAAAAGATGGCCAATCTCTCGGATGTTTGACGATTACATGTTTTTCTTTCTCAGAGCGACTCCTCTTTCGCAATGCCTCCCAACTGAATCTCTTGTCATCTTTTTTTTTTTTTATATCCGCGGTCACTCAACGACCCGGAATCTAGGAAATTTGCCAATTGTATGGTGTGTGACCACCTTAAGAAAAGGGGTGTACAGACCAACCTCCATACGTCCGAGAATTAAAAAAAAACGATGTTACAGTACCCCTCCTGTTGGCGAAAATAATTTTATTTCCAAAACTACTCAAAATTTAGGAATAAAATTATTTGTCGGAGACCTCACCTTTACGCTCCTTTACCCTATTCCAAACACAGATACTAGCTGCACAACTTTCATCCTCTCAACTAATGTTTAAAATCATACCTCTCTACACCAACGTTGGTCTTACAAACTAACATAGTAAACGCTATATTCCCTATGAACTACACAAGCGGCTAAGGATACCTGAAAGTAAAACAGTTCCTTGCATTTACTTGGAAATCTTAAAACGTAAAAAAAACCAGCTTCAGGAGGTGCGACACGCGACCATAAAAACCTGAGTAAGAAAAACTATACACAGAACAGGGTGTATTAACTTGAAAGAAAGTTTGCGGGCCGTGACACACAGACAACCGCTTTAACCTTACAAAGATAGCAAAAAAAAAAATATCGTCACTCCTAACACCACTAAGACGATATACTTAACTTTATCTCAAGTCAATTTAATAGCATATACGAAAAATGTTATTCTAAGGTAAAATTAGACCAGAGCAAAAGAAAACAATGTAATTGGGTTAATAATAACGTTTTAAGGATGTGTACAAAACGGGACGAATTATTCAAAACTTGGTACAAAAATCCGAGCGATGCCAATAAGCGTTTATTATACAATAAATATAGAAATAAAACGAATAATTATATAACTAACCTAAAAAATAACTCAATTAAAATTGAGATTACTAATAGCTTTCACAACTCAAGAAAAATATGGCAAATTATTAATAGACTATGCGGTAAAATAACAAAATCAATTGACGATATTATTACTTCTAGCTTTAAAAAGATATCACCCGGAGAACTTGCTAATAACCTTGCTGTAGGATTTCGAAACAATGTCAAAAATATATGTACTTACTGTAACTATAAATTATTGGACGAAAAAACATATACACAGGACATTGATTTGTCAATGAGATGGTCTAAGGCCAGAAATGACGTAGTGTCCTCCATAATTAAACATCTCAATGACAAAAAAAGTCCAGGCGTTGATAAAATTCGCCCGTCTGATATCAAATACGTCAACGCTGAAATAACACCTGTTTTAACACATTTGATTAATACATGTATTAACAAATCTATTTATCCCGAGAAATTAAAAATAGGAATAATTCGACCCGTTCATAAAAAAGGCCCTTACAATGATGTCAACAATTACAGGCCCATTACAATTTTACCATGTATTGATAAAATAATAGAAAAATACCTCGGTCTTGAAATTAATAAATACCTTACTAAAAACAATGTAATTCATAACAAGCAGTACGGCTTTCAAAGAGAAAAAAACACCTCCCAGCTACTGAGTAAATTCACTAACGAAGTCAATCAATACCTAAATGATAAAAAACACGTACTTGCTATTTTTATTGATTTCAGTAAGGCTTTTGATACTCTAAGATATGACATACTGTTTTCTAAACTCCTGCAAAGTGGTATACGGGGCCCCAACCTTGATCTTTTTAAACACTATCATCTAAATCGTTTTACAACAGTTAAAGTAAATAATACATTCAGTGACATGCTCCCAACCGAGGAAGGCACGGCCCAAGGTTCTATAATCGGTCCAACCGAGTACTTATTGTACGTAAACGATATGTGTAACATATTTGACAGCGGCTCAGTGTATCAATTTGCAGATGACACCTGCCTCCTGGCGGCGGACAAGGATGTGCAAAAGGCTTCAACCCTAATGCAATCAAACTTCGACTCTTTATGTAAATGGGCCCATGACGTAGGCCTTGTTATAAATTACTCCAAAACTAAACTTATGCATATCCATTCTACTCACCTAACGAAGACCCCTAACCCTAACATTCTAGCGCATTGTCACCAATGTTTGCATGATAATAATAAAAATACAAAAACTGTATGCAATTGTGAACCCTTAGAACTAGCCACGGAACATACTTACCTCGGCCTGATCATAGACTCTAAATTTAATTGGGGACCTCATATAACTTATGTCTGCAACAAATTAAGGTCCATACTCTCGAAACTATCATTGTTAAAATTTAAAGTTCCATACAGTACTCTTAGAATGCTATATTTATCCCTAGCACAGTCTGTTATTGACTATGGACTAACTAGCTACGGCAGAACTTATCACACATATATTGATAAAATTTACAAATTACAGTTAAGCCTATTGAAAGCATTAGTACCAAAGTCAGTTAGAAAAAAGTTTAGCCAACAAGATAAGGAAATATTGAGATACTGCAATGTCATTAGTATATACAATAGATTCAAAATTTTAATTATTGCTGAAGAACTCGATAATTTAGAGAAATTAACTAAAACTACTAGACCACTAAGACTCAGAAAATTAGTATACCTACCACTATATGTGTTACCAAAATGTACCAATGTCTATGGTAAACGAAGATGGGAATATTTGTTACCTAGTATCCTGAATGACTTACCATCTGATGTACTCACAAATATATGTGATAAACCGCAACATTGTAAACGTATAATGAAATCTGCTTGTATATCCCAAACCTGATAGTAATAATTAATGAAATAGCTAATCTAAATTACTGTTGCCGCCGTAGACGTGTATGCAGTTTTTGGACCCTAAGCCGCGGCAATAGGATAAGAAACGGTATGCACGTCTCCAGCGTGCTCCCAAGTGCTTCACAGCATATCACGTCATAATGTCGCATTTTGTGTAGGCAATCGCCGTGTGCGCTTTATTTTTATAAGCTTGTTATCCTATGTATAAACTAAATATTAATTGAGTGAATGCAGTGGCAGTTAAACCCTGCTGGGTTTTGTCCGCTGTCTGGCCATGTATTGTAAAAGAATTATATATATAAATAAATTAAAAAAAAAAAAAAAAAAAAACTAGAAGCGAGGCCCACTCTGATTCAGAGCAGAGTGTCCCTTTCAGAGCGTTACAGATAAAAACTTTAATATATGTTTTTATCTCACATCGCTTAGCAAAGTACCATAAGCGACCGAAATTAACCTACTAACTTATAGAACCATCTAACTTAATTTACCAGTAAGAACTAATCTTACCCGCTAACATTGTTAGACATATAAAATATACCTAACGAGCATTAACCTAGCGATCCGGATCCTACAAACTATGCATATCTATCAGTCACCATACCTTATTAAACCATCGGTCGGGACGAATATTATTCATTCAATTTTAACACCTGCTAGTCCAGACGGAAATAATGGAAATGTAAATTGGACAAGAAAACGCAATGTGATGCGCACACTTGCCCTACTAACAACACACACTTAAACCGGAAGATCTCCAAGGGAAAATAAAAGCTTATAGCGACAACACGGCGGACATGCGTGTGCACTGAAACCGATCATACTGGACCCAGAGCTACTGGTAATGTCCCCGTCTACCTGCAATATCGCAGCGTACAAAGCCACTATACAAAACGCCCCTCAACTGAAACTGCGGTATAACCACCCAGCTTACGTAGCCTTACCTAGTGCATGGCACAGGTTGCGGAAGATCTCAAATGAGAAATAAAAGTGGAAAACGACATAACGACGGATTTGCGTATGCGTGGAAAAGGAATAAAAACGGGGTGGGAAAACCTACGGAAAATATCCCACCTTACGTAGCCTTACATGGAGACTGGTGTAAGTTGCCAACCAACGGCTAAAAAAAACTGAACTATTTCAACCCTTCTACTAGTCAATGCTCAAACCATGAAAACCTGCCGTCAGGACTCATGTTCTACCATCTTAAAACGCCTGCAGTCCGAACATATGCAATGTATACTTTCTATTCTGAAAACCATTCCTTAATAAAAACCAACAGTCAGGACCAATCTTAAACCATCGAGAAATACCTACAAGTCCGGACGAAAACATCATATGCTATATCGAAATAATAAACGAGAGCCACGGCCTCTTGACGCATGCACAAGATGGCCGCCGCGGTAACAGCTGATCGCTTTGACCTACATTATAGTTAATGAATGACTTACCTACCTATATTATACTAGTATATAGGTTGCCAGCTCGAGTTACTGGAAACCATAATTCTAGAGTTAAAACAAAACAAACCCGATAAACAGGGTTTTATGTGGTTCTTTGACTGATAAATAATCATGAACAACTGAAAAGTAACGAAACACATGGGCGCCGAGACACTCAGGTCGTCCATACAAGTTATTTACATTGCGGCAGTGCAGTATAAGGTGCACCACGAGCGCAATTAAACATTATTAAAAGTGGATTACGGAGGTGCAACAGGAGTACACCCCTAGCGTAATTACCTAAAGAGAGTATGTCATTTGAATTACGGCAGCGCAGTATAAGTATATGCACCACTAGCGTAATCAAATATCATAAAAAGCAGATTACGGGAGTGCAACAGATGTACACCCCTAGCGTAATTACCTAAAGAGAGTATGTCATTTAAATTACGGCAGCGCAGTATAAGTATATGCACCACTAGCGTAATCAAATAACATATGAAGCATATTACGGGAGTGTAACAGACGTACACCCCTAGCGTAATTTCCCAAAGAGAGTATGTTATTTAAATTACGGCAGCACAGTATAAGTATATGCATCACTAGCGTAATTAAATAACCTAAAAAGCAGATTACGGGAGTGTAACAGATGTACACCCCTAGCGTAATTAAATATAGAACAGAACATGGTTTAAAACTACCAAGAGACAGGGTGTGACACACGACCGACCATCATCCTAGTATATACCACAAAAAAAAAAACGCAGGGCATCTTCACGAGATTAACAAAGACCCCTTTTACCTAATTAGCTCTGTAGGTATCACAGAGAAAGAAATACAGTATATCAGAATTACTGCCTGTTGCCTACATTACAAAAGTTAGCAACAGTATAAGAAAGCTTAACTAGTTAATAAGAAAAAAAAGTTTTAAGAGACATCATCATTAACTACTTAACGACTCGAGTGCGTTCCCACCAACCTGTTAGTTCCGGACAAATCAGCATCGACAGCCACCGCTATCTCCTCCGCTGACGTGTGGCAAGAAGCACTGCATTGTCCACCGCCGGAACCACCGTTGGAGGCTTCAAGCTACCCCGCCGGACCAAAGAGCGAGACTGCCTCAACAAATTTAAAGTGTCGCACGAAACGGTAGTATTGTATGTGATGTGAAGTGTGTCAAGTTCAAACTGGATCTCCTCTTTTAAGAGGTAATCAATTTTAATAGGACGGTCCATAGTCATTAACAAATGTTTATTTTTCAAGTAAGACAATTATGTGTAGGCTCCTGGCCTATAATATGTAAGTATTATGTACTAGAGATATGTAATTTAATATTGAAGTATTACATACAGCCTGTAAGTTGGCTTATATTAAAAATAGGTAGCTAAAGATATTTATAAAAGTCACTCACAATTTTTTTATAATATTTCACCTGTCTAGAATAGACCTAGCAAGTCTAGAATGTTAAGATTTAAGAATTAGGTATTTAGTCATACCAAACTCCAGACTTGGGTCATTGTAGACAGTGAAAGAATAACAGTCTAGAAATTATTATAAAGTTTCAACTTCCTCTCCACACCAGAGTACCTACACACACACTTATTTTTACAAAGTTCAATTATTGCTCGTTTACTAACATTAAATGTCTCCCCACGCTCAACGTTGGGTACGCCACTGTAACAATCCGGCCTGAGTCGGAGAGCATTAAAGAGGGTCGTGAATTATTAATACTAGGCCCGAGCCGTGAGAAACGTTACTTCGTCCTTATATTTTATAAGTGGGCGCCTTAGGACGAATTAGTTTAAAAACGGAGACACTCAATGACAGTAATTAAACAAGTTTAGGTCCTTTAATGTATTTTATTGATTTTAACGCTCATTTATCTCTATATTATAAAATCACACCAATATATTATAAAATAACCCAGGCGTCCCTGGCAAACTTAAAGTTATCTCTTAAATTAAAGAAAACAGTGAAAATCTACCTAGGTATGAACTTTGGACCTTGATAACCAAATTTATAGGAATTTTAAAGTAGAGGATAAGTGTGTGTGTGTACGTAAACGAAAAGGTAAGTACGGTACCTTCACATGGCCTATAGAACCATGCTTTAAATGAAACGCCAGCCGGAAATCCGCACCGCTACCCGCATATCACGCCACTGCACGGCGTCCAGGAATGTGTGACGTCACCTGCCGAAACCGGCGACTCCTTCACAAGCTGGACCCTTACGCCATATATCCGTTCCGGACGACACGGAGCTTCATGCCCGTCCCCGGGAGCCCTGGAATTCGAAATAAACAGGTTCACATTCCATTCACTAACAAAACGGGTTGACGCCCCCATTTTGCTTACAAGATTAAAGAAAACATGACACTTACCGTTTAGGGCCAAAGTTAGCACTTATTTCTAGTTATCCAGCCTTGGCGGCTCGAATGAGCACCTCTCTGTAACAAGAAAATGGAAGGTTTAGCTTTTTTAAGCCCTTGTTGGGACCTCTAAGGCCAGCATTTTGGAGGTTAAAACGCGGTATCCGGTGACTTACCTGATAGGTGTTATAAAACGCTAAGGCGCTTTTACGTCAGGCTTGCCTAGCGGACGGATTCAGTAGAACGACAGCCATCTGCTTCGAGATCAAAAAATTACGTCTACATGTGCCGACACTGATCTCCGGGAATCCACAACTTTTCTGTTCTTCTAGGCACCTCTCATTACGGTAGTCGTCAGCCAACGTTTTCTCAAAGAAAAGATGGCCAATCTCTCGGATGTTTGACGATTACATGTTTTTCTTTCTCAGAGCGACTCCTCTTTCGCAATGCCTCCCAACTGAATCTCTTGTCATCTTTTTTTTTTTTTATATCCGCGGTCACTCAACGACCCGGAATCTAGGAAATTTGCCAATTGTATGGTGTGTGACCACCTTAAGAAAAGGGGTGTACAGACCAACCTCCATACGTCCGAGAATTAAAAAAAAACGATGTTACACAGTGACAACCAGAGCAGTATCAAACTTTCTGGTACTGATGGCTATCATTCAAGAACAAAACACATTGATGTGAGGCATCATTTTGTGCGTGACAAAGTACACGAAGGTGCCATCGATGTTCGCTACGTTCAGACAGACATGATGGTGGCTGACGCGCTTACTAAGGCTACGTCACTCCCGAAGCTGGCCTTCTGCTCCAGGATGATGGGATTATGTTTAAGGGAGGATGTTGGAATAGTATAAACATATTACATACTCCTTGCTTTATACGTGACTTGATGTGTCAAGGTTTTTGAATAAAGTTAGTTGTCATCGGTCTATCAACTGAATTGTGTTCTCGATATTATCTTCTATAATATATTCGCGTTTATTCTGCTAGTTAGCGTATTATTTCCTAGAGTAATATTAATTCAAGTTCCGGGAACTTTCCATACCCGAAATTTTGCAACTTTCGAAACTTCTCCACGGTGCAATGCTGAGCAATACAGTATATTCAATTTAAAACAATTAGAGAAAATACACAACGCATTGGTAATTTCATAGAAATGGTAATGAGATAAAGCATTTTGGCAACCGGATTTCCGCTTTAGGCGGAAGTCTAAATGTGTAATATTTAATTGCGACTCCACCCTTAACCTAATTTGCTTTGTGGTAAAAATGAAGGCATTTTCTCCTCGCTTAAAGAGCTTATTAAATTGTTAATTTACCGCCTCGGCGTTAGAAATAAAATTGAGGTAATTATCAAATGTCAAGTATATTAAGTCTTTCTTTAAAGCTTGGTTAGTTGAAGCAATTAAATCTTGTTTGATGAAAGTTTTATTTGACAAAACTTCGAATCGTAACTTTCATGTAGAAATGAAAAACGTTTGACTCATAATACCATGATCATATCAGCCTTCCGGTACGTAACGGTACGGGTTTGAGTTAAATCATCATCATGTTACAAGAAAAACGTCCACTGCTGGACATAGGCCTCCTCCTGAGAGTGCCACAATGACCGGTCCTGCACCACCCGCATCCAGCGGACTCCCGCGACCTTTACCAGGTCATCACTCCACTGACTTGTATGGAATTATGAAAATCACTAGCAATCTTTTCGTAGTAATCTACGTAGCCGTTACTATATAATAACTTGTTGTACACGTGCGTTTTTGCGACAATGCAGATGCATTGTCCCTGAAGTATAAGAAGTCCCGTTTAGGGGTTTGCCAGCATTGATATTAGGAAATCATTATAAAAGTGTGTCGTGAAGTGACTTATAACAAAAATGTAACACCTTATTATTTATGCATGACATAACAATGATTAAAGGAATATAAATGAATATATAAATGAAAGTAGGTTCCGCCACCTTATGACAAAGTTTAGTGATTGTAATCTCCCAAACTACTACGAGCCCTTAAATAACGATTCATACTTACTTACATACGATAATTTCCATGTTCACAAAGTTAGATGAACTTAAAAACAAGTTTAAAATGTCAAAATAATCGTTATCACATTTAAAAGTCGACTGTACTTTCTTCTAGTCATAATAACTACAGCTGCTCGCGCCATATTTAACGAATAAGTACTGGGCAGTTAAGTGTCATCAGTGCATCCTCTTAGGGTGGGTTAAAAACAAGCTAAAACCCTGATCGAAGGGTTCAATAGTAAGCTGTCTAAAGAGTTATTACAATTCAAAAGGCACAAAACCTGCGCAGTGACAAGAATCCTGACAGGACATTGCAAATTGAACAAACACCTGTTTCAAATGTGTATGAAGCAGGACACAACTTGCAGGTTCTGCCAGGAGACAGAGGAGACTGCAATGCACATTCTCTGCTCCTGCGGACCAGTCATGCATAAAAGAAGTACCTACCTAGGGCGGCACATAATGCACCCACAAGAAGTACAACATATCACCGCCCAAAGAATCTGGAATTTCCCTGAGGCAACGGGACTTAACGGTGAACTCTAAAACAAAGGCTGCCACAATAGATCACTTGCTGGTCGAAGCGGCATATTAAGGCCCACAAACAAAATAATAATAATAGGGTGGGTTGCACCAACTTCCGATTACAGGACCGATCAACGTTAAATATGGCGCCAGCAGCTGTCATTCCATACAAACTTGTCAAACTTTCCATACATTGAGATTTTAACGAACACCGCTTACGATTTCAGACGGTTAGGCGCAATCCGCCGTTAGTCAAGCATTGGTATTCTAGGACTCCTCTGAGAGTCTGAATAGTAGCAGTTGCTACAAATCCTTTTCACTTAAAAACTCATCTCGAAATAAGAAGTAAGATTGCTTAACGTGTAGTCTCACGTCTTGCCTTTTTACTAATGCAAGGAATCTCAAAATGGCGCTGGTGTGCTATGCATAATGCATGTCTCGTCTAGGTCGAGCGAAGATGTACAAAGAATTAGTCGCTCTAGAGCTGTAGCGACAGAGGGATTACTTCGATCATAGACTATGCGGTAAACTTGACTGCGAGAAGTCCAATGATACGTTTAAAATATTGGTGGTTTATTGAAATGATGGCTCGGTAAGCTTCGGTTACCGGTCGAATCGTTGAGGTCGTTGTTGTTCTACGTCCGTAGGAATAACCCTAGAAACCCTCCACGTGACCTCCGGGTGGTGCTAAAAGAACAACAAACTTGGTAGCTGCACTGTTCCTTCTGAAACTGGCAGCGCACACTGGAACTCTATCAGCGACATCGATACGAATACATATATGTACCAGTGTGTAAACGCCATACGATAAGTAAGTAACCGGTCGAATCCGCATGCAAGTATCATTACAGCACGGCTATAACAGGGCGGCCCGCGAGCTGTGTCACGGTGAGATACACTATCCATCTCTTTCCGGTCAGTACGCTTAGAAAGAGAAGGATAGTATATGTCGCCGCGACACAGCTCGCGCGCCGTCTTGTGATAACCTTGCTGATTATCATCAACTAAATTGTTGTGTTTTCACATTAAAAATGTCGAATCGATGGATCAACTTTTATTTTATAGCTTACATGTCTTACATTACATTATACCAGCTTATGCTGGTATAATGAGTACTTGCTGAATTTCTAAGACAACTAGTTATGATTTGGACTTTTGACATTATTAAAAAATGTTAATGACAATGAATTGATCAATAATTTACTTTAAAAGCAAAATTTTAACCGACTTAAATTCAATTCTTCGCCTTTGAAGAGTTCCCACGATTTCTTCAGGATCCGTTCGTCAGATCCTAACCTGATGGTGATGACCATGCGACCGCCTGATAAGGAAAGCCCTTTCAAACAAAAAAGAATTCTCCAAATCGGTCGAGTAAACCGGGAACATACATAAACAAATAAAAGATTCTGACGAATTGAGAACTTTTTTTGAAGTCGGTAAAAAAAGTGCATTTACAATCCTGACAGAGTTTGAAAAAAATAACGAAGGATTGAAAAATACCACCATTGAGGAGATTTCACACACAACTTTTTTTGTCGATCATTACACAATACCCGCTGGCAGAAACTGCATACAGTCATTGTTTAGTGAAGTCTCTCTTTTTACAAGCTTTATATTAACCTGCACTGTTGATAGGTATGTAAATATGTAAGTTGTCCGTCAAAATTTGCAATCCATTTTTCAGCCACTGTCCGTTATCCAATTGAGCTGAAATCTTGCAAGCATATGTATATCGTATGACAATGCAATATTATGATGCTAGAGCTGGAAGGTGGCCGGAACGTTACGGTGGTAGGAACTCCGCAATAAAACGACACAACCCCATCGAGTTTGGGCTCGTTAGAATCGTCTCAATGAGTTGTTGATTATGGTATGCAGAAAAGTACAGTCAGCAATAAAATTTTGTACCAAAAATTAAATTTTTGACAGAAACTTATTGTGATATAATAATACTACTAATAAGATGTCATTGTTTACTAACGAAGTATAGAGCTTAGTCTAAATCAAATGTTTATATTTATAGAAAAAGTTGTTCGGCCCAAAATTAAGATAATAATCTATGTTTGTAAAACATTTGTATGTTTGTAAATTTGTAACAACGACTAGGTAAGCTGTTTTTCTCTGCGTTTGTACTCTAAATTATACTTTCAAATTATGTTGCCTCAAACGTACATATGTGCTTTTTGATTATGGGGACACCGTTGCACTCTCACATATTTATAACATACTATTTCGTTATTGTATATTGCTAGAAGATGAGTAACGAAACAATTTATATTTGAGATTGGATTTTGTCTAGACTCCAATGATATTACAATACAATACAAATCTTACTCTTCATTTTCTTTATTGTACACGTCTCATATATAGAGCAGGTAGGTGCACCATCATCATCATCATCATCATATCAGCCGAAAGACGTCCACTGCTGGACATAGGCCTCCCCCAAAGAGTTCCAAAGTGACGGGTCCTGCGCCACCCGCATCCAGCGGACTCCCGCGACCTTTACCAGGTCATCAGTGCACCTTGTGGGAGGCCTACCAACGCCGCGCCTTCCAGTACGTGCTCGCCACTCGAGAACCTTTCCGCCCCAACGGTAGGTGCACAAGAATAATCAAATATACTATGTGAGCATTACTCTTTTTTTTTAATACTGAATTGACCAAAAAATCTATCTAATTATTTTATCGAACTCGTTCTCAAAATTCCACGACAATCGTTTGAGAAATGCGACCTGTAGAGGTGAACAGCTGGACATACAAAAGTATTTTTGCCCAAGCTGAAACGGGTTTTGAACACCGAACCGCCAGCTTCTCAGGCAGGGTCACTGCCCACTAGACTAACCATTGCTACTTATATTGCGAAAATCTTCTGCAATTTAACATAGGAAACTTTAGGAAATTTCTCACATTTTCGTATGAGAATTGAAACTTTACATTTCCAACACGGAAATTCCGTACCCGAGAAGCACAAAACTTTAACTCTTATACACAGTTTTATGCTTCCCAGGTAGGTACGTAAATTTACCTAATTCCTTTTAAAACTTTTATCTTTTTCGATAACGTTTCCAACTTTTTGGAAACTGTCCGCAATTAGCACATCACTACCTGTGTCACGAAGCTGCTAAATAGTTTTGACTTGTAAAATTGTATTAGGTACAAGTCAAAACCGGTAACACAGGCCAAAATTTGGCCATTTATTGACCAGTCGTTATTGGTCTACCGCCTCAGATTTATGAGTTTAGACTTGTAAAAGTGTAGCTTGTGACTCCAGGAAACAAACCACCGATCGTCAAAATAAAATATTTACCATTTACTCGTAGTACACCTTTCAAAATGAAAAAATAATTGCGCTACATTTTTGACCAATATTACCTACATTTAATTACTAAATGAATAATTGAAAAATTATTGGGCTAAATTAATCTAGAATTAGCTTCTATATGGTATTAGCTGGATGTGAAATGAAAGGAATCTCGAATGAATGGCGAGAAATTCCATGCTTTCCAATAAAAAATGGAGTACTTATTACACGGAACTGCAATTGAAAGTAGAATTCGTGTCATTCTTCTTATTTTGATAATAATACCCAATGCGGGCCCGGTTTTACTATAATTTCAAATTATATTTATATTTTACTTTTTAAGGATTTATAAAAAAATACATGACTTAGTGTTAAGTAAAATAAAGAACAAAAATATGCATACTGTGGGACAACCGATCGATCTAGTCCCAAAGTATCGGTAGAACGTAAGTACCTACCTACAATTTAGAGATTACAATCGTATTCAATCTTTTTTAATTTTCGAGCGCTCGTAAGTCAAAAGTCGGCCCATAAATTTTATTTAAACTTTATTTATTTGTATAAATATCTGATACAGATATTTATGTCCTAAGAACTAGAAACTCTGCTTCCTAAATAGGTTAAATCCTGTGCTTTAGGGTAAACAGTTGCCATACCAACACCATAAATAATCGATAGCGTAATGCTTTGTACATACGTAAAGTCGATAATTTTATAAGTAAAATTGACTTTAATGTGTAATAGTAAAACTGCACAACTATAGTCCACTACCCCAACTATGGTCCAAAAGTAAACTCATTCGTTTCTATCAATACCAATTTCGTATTAGTTTTACGGTAATTATTATTTTATTGAAGCTGCATGTAGGTAGTGCGTACATGTACAGTCGCCATCACATACATCGGAGCAAACAAGCACGTCACAAACATAGGAACACACCTCTATTTTCAAGGCATTAGGGTGATTGAACACCTATAGTGTATATACCGATGTATGTGATGGCGACTGTTACTATCTCACTCTGTATTTATGTTTATTTCTCTCTCGCCTTTCACAATAACAAAGTAGTTTATATAATTATAATTGTATGACGTTTCCGTGAGTCACCAACGGTGCTGGCTGAAACTCAGCGCTGTAGGTGTCTGACTGAGACCTCAGCATAATGCTGAGCCAGTGTCCGGTTCACTGCCGCAGTTCCATATTTTATGTGTTTTTTTAGGGTTCCGTAGCCAAATGGCAAAAAACGGACCCTTATAGATTCGTCATGTCTGCCTGTCTGTCTGTCTGTCCGTCCGTATGTCACAGCCACTTTTTTTCCGAAACTATAAGAGCTATACTGTTTAAACTTGGTAAGTAGATGTATTCTGTATACCGCATTAAGATTTTCACACAAAAATATAAAAAAAACAATAAATTTTGGAGTTCCCCATACTAAGAACTGAAACTCAAAAAAATTTTTTTCATCAAACCCATACGTGTGGGGTATTTATGGATAGGTCTTCAAAAATGATATTGAGGTTTCTAACATCATTTTTTTCTAAACTGAATAGTTTGCGCGAGAGACACTTCCAAAGTGGTAAAATGTGTGTCCCCCCCTGTAACTTCTAAAATAAGAGAATGATAAATCTAAAAAAAATATATGATGTACATTACCATGCAAACTTTCAACGAAAATTAGTTTGTACGAGATCTAGTAAGTAGTTTTTTTTTTAATACGTCATAAATCGTAAAAAGCATTTTATTTAACGGAACCCTTCATGTGCGAGTCCGACTCGCACTTGGCCGTTTTTTTTTATTGTTTAATATGTGTGTCATGTGTGCTAGTGAATAAATGTATCTTTCTTTCTACATATAATTACATTTTTACTATAGGAAACTTACAGTTGAGTTGTCCTAACGTACCTACGTTAGAAAAGGTACGTGATCACCACAGAAAACTTGTCGAGAGACTGGACGCGATTGCAGGAATGTGTGACGCCCGAGCGAGTGGTGCGCCTAATCGCCGGTCGCACTCACACACTCGCTTATATCTCAGCGACAAAACTATCGCTCATTTCTCACCTCACTCGCTTATATCTCAGCGACAAAAGTATCACTCATTTCTCACTTTAATCGTTTTTCGCTGATCGTCGTCAGTGGGACAGTTGCCTACACATTTATGTAATAAATAGCCTTTTATGTCTTCCCACTTACTACAATTACTCTGTAAACCAAGAATCACATTATTTCGGCAATGATAATGATAAGTAAAAACCCCAAGCCCAAGGAACAGGGCCCGGACCATTGCTGGAGCAATAACAATATTAACCCTTTGCCACCTGTAATAACAGTTGTAATTACGTTCCAAGCACTTAATGGCGAAATACACGGTCAGACGGAGCAAGCGTCTGATTGGAACGGCTTCTTCAGTCGCGTATAAGCCTAAATTGAAATTCGTTTTTCGAATTTGGTCCTAGATGGCGCTGTGCCATCTGCATCGATTCCTGAATCGCGCTATTAAGATTTTTATTTACGTTTCATTGCCACTTGCTCATGATTTGTGTGCAGGCCTTATTAAAGGTTATGCTGGTAAATTTTAATATGTTATGCTGGTACTTTGAATTAATACAGTGCGTTATTAAGTAACATTGACATCATTATAGCTGCCACGACGGATTCTATCAGGCACGACGCATCTGTTGACGCGACGACATCTGACTAATTTACTGACTTATAATCTTAGCTTTTCGGTGAAGGAAAACATCGTGAGGAAACCGGTCTAATCCCAATAAGGTGTAGTTTTCCCTCTGGGTTGGAATGTCAGATGGCAGTCGCTTTCGTAAAATTAGTGCCTATGCCAAATCTTGGGATTAGGTGTCCAAGCGGACCCCGGGCTCCTTTAGGGGCACAACCGGGAATAACGCTAGGAGGATGATGATAATCTTAGCGTTATCCACCGTGCATTAACAGCCCAAAATCCTCTTGTAATACTCTAAATCCCTAAAAAGCCGCCGTACGACCCTGGGGTATTGACACTATAAATGCTAAATTAGTGCCACTAGAAATGGGCAACATGGTAAGGAACTATCCGCAAACTAGGAAAGTGGCGCAACAAACGCTTAATTACTTAGTATGTAAGTACCAGTAAAAAATTGCATCATGACGTGGGTCGTAAAGCAACATGTCGGGCTATATCTGGTAACAAGAGTTGATGTAGGTACTAACTGGCCCTTAGAAAATAAATTGTTTTCGTACTTAACGCAACCAGAAAGAGAAAATTTTAAAATGAATAAGGTAAAGGTAAAGTAAGATAAGATCATTTACAACGGAAACGTGCCCCATACAATCTGTTCTCAATAAGCGCAAAAAATACTACTCATAACAAAGCCAGTTGCTCGATTTGTTATCGGAAATGCTGTAACGTACCGTGTTTCACGACTTTATTCAAGGTATTCAGAAACACTGCGTAAGTACGTAAAGTGGTTTGCGAGCCGTTTCTAAGAAATTAAACGCGACAGAGTAAGGGCTGTGCCCGTGAGGCTATTAAACACAAATAGTAGACCTCTAATTACTAGGGTACTTATTACATAAATACCGGTCAGAATGGCGAGTCTACTCACGACACTGGTCATAAAATAGAGATTTTTTTTTTACTGAAAACTCTTTAATATTATAAATTTACGTATTGAGGTACCGTACCATTCGTTCATGAGACTGTTAACTTAACAGTCTCCTGCCGTGAAATATTTACTTCGTTCACTTTCGTTTGTGTAGAGACAATTTTTCTGATGCTGGAGAATATTTACATTAATCTTTCTGTTTCATTGTTGCTATGTATTCCTGCCATTAAGAGTCCCCGGCAAGCTCGGCCGAATTTCATCTGCCCATACAAACGGAGTTTCGTTCTCATTTTAAAACTACGCGTTGGATTGTAACGAGACGTTGCATACAACGTGTCCCAAAACTCAACGATAAGCCGGCACCAGAGGATGGAGCTGCTTATGATTAGTCGAGAAAAAATAAGGAAAAAAATATATCTAAATATATAAAATAAAATATATCTACCACGTGTCCCAAAACTCAACGATAAGCCGGCACCAGAGGATGGAGCTACTTATTTAGATATATTTTTTTCCTTATTTTTTCTCGACTAATCATAAGCAGCTCCATCCTCTGGTGCCGGCTTATCGTTGAGTTTTGGGACACGTTGTATACAATGACATGAGGTATTAATCATTCTGTAGTAGTGTAGATCTGTAATTAGTTTGTATGGCTCCAGTTTATAAAACAAACAAAATACAGCAAAAACAAGTTTTGTATGATCAACTTAAATTTGCTGTATTTTTTGGTATCTGAAGCTACATAAACTAATTACAGACCTGGATATACCTTAACTTATTCTAAGTACAAAGTTGTTATTTTTCTTTTCGTTTCGAAATGAGAGCGTATTGTATGGAGAACCGAGCTTGCCGGGGACTCTTCTCTTCTCTTCAAGTGATACCATTGTAAGTGGATTCGTAATCTCTGGCATGTAAAATAAATGGCATAACTCGTCTCTTGGCAGGCAACTTCGTACTTTCGGCGTTTTTGCAGTTATGTACTATTTTTTCATAATAAATAAATATTACGGGACAATCTTACACAAATCAACCTAGGCCCACGGTAAGCTCAATAAGGCTTGTGTTGTGGGTACTAGGCGACGATATATATAATAGATAAATACATATCGATACTTACATACATATATAACATCCATTACTCAGGAACAAATATTCGTGATAAACACACAAATAAATGCCCTGACCGGGATTCGAACCCGGGACCTCCAGCTTCGATAATAAAGATCTGAATAACTTCCCTTCATGTGAGTGAGATGTTGGCATATTTTATTGCTCTGCTTTAAACGTCATCAAGTAAACTGTGTGACTGAGGTCCGACCGAGCTGCTTTTCAGTCCAATTGCTCTACGTGTGACTATAGGAGCCTATTATACCCATTTCAATTGCTGAGTCGCTATTATATTCGGTCTAAGTCTCACTTTGATATGTATTAGTATATTTACATAAAGCTTTTATTCCAATGGAAGTTCAAAGATATTCCCTCTGAATATAAGGTAACAGTTTGTCTTCGTTGCTTATTGGGGATCTTTGAAGGCTACGTTTTCAAGGTAGGTACCTATATTTGCAATGGAAATCGTATCATATGCATGAAAATTTCCGTTAAAAAAGAGCTTTTGTGAAGATAAATGCAATAAATGTCACATTTGAGATGTTTTTGATTCTCAATTCACGAGATAAGAAAAAGTTATAATAAGCGATTCGCAAAAAAATGCCACAGTTTTTTATTGTAAAATTTTCGGGGAGTTTTATGTTATTTCCAAAGATTCACAAGCCCTTTTAGTCCTAATAGGACAAAAAAAGGATCAACACAGATTATTATCCTATTGTGTGAAAATTTCCCGGATATACTTTGTAGGTTGAATGGAAAGTTCAAAAATGTATGGAAAGGGGACAATATTATTTCTCCTATTAGAATGAAAAGAGCTCATAATTCTAAGCAGAAATAACAAAAAAAATAAGGATAAAGTAATAATAAAGAAATAAAGTAATAGTAATGATAAAGTAATAGTACCTATCTATATTATTATTACGCGAGGCCGATTTTTGTAAATGCCATCAGATCTACAGTTAGGTATTGTCCGATTCTGATAAATGATGTGTCATTCGATTCGTCTCATGCTGCAGATTTGCAACAATAGGTCTTCCTTTCTTATTTTTTTATCTGTAAGGTAATATAAAAATTTGTTTAAAAAAACTAATGTGCGCTGATCACGTGACTTTGGCGCAGCACGGTCACGTGACGTAACTCCTGGTTTGACTTTAGATGATAATGTAAATAAACATATACAAGAATTTAACTCAAACATGCAGTAAGTTCTTCAGCATAAGACATTATAAATGTTGAGTCGGCCACATATGGATACAACACTAAGAAAATAAGAAAATAGAAAACGAACGACAAAAAAATATTACAAAAACTGACAGACGTATTGTGTCAACTGTGGATTATTTTTTTATTGACATAGAGACGTCAGTATAAATAATACCGAATAATACGAGTAATATGTCAGCATAAAATACATGGCAAATGTATTTTTTACTTCAATAAAGTTTATATACTTACAAATTGAATTTCCCATATTCGAGATATTGGGAGAAGAATGAGGTTTTATTACTTAAAACCATTAATTTTATTGTCATTGACCCCATATACGGCTTTTTTATCCTTACTTAGCACAATGCCGTAGGCACCGATAGGCTCGCCTAATTGCCAGTACCTATAAAGATGTAGAAAACGAAACTCGATTACAAAATGTTCTTTTCGGATCCCATTGGCGACTTTGTTGACCTGACTAATAATACCATCTAAATTATTTCAGGTTCAGATAATTATATTGTGATAACAGGTAGGTTATATAAATTGTAATTTGTCAAACCGATATATAACTCAAATACTGGGACACATAAATTAGTATCAAACTATTTAGCGGTATAAATAGTCAAATGCTACTGTAACCGGTAAAATATTATTTTAAACCATTAACGGTCCCCGATGCAGTAGGTATTCGTTGATATGTGCTGATACTAATAATAAACAGGTGTAATGTCTGTGAAATGTAAGTTTGTATGTTGGGGTAATCTCAGAAACTATAAACCCTTTCTTCAGTAGGTTAAAATATTATGTAGAATGGACGTACAGGATTAAGTATGTGCTATATTTTTATACCGTCGCTCCGCTTAGATTCTTTGTTTACGCGGCGGGGCCGCGCGGGTAGCTAGTAATAATAAAGTAGGAGAAAATATCATTGAAAATAGTGGCAATTTTTTTGGATGCACGGAGTGCTGTTTTTTTTAAATCGAAAGTCTTGTATATTGTGATGTTTCCTGCAGGTCGATCACGTAACGCATTGTACGCGCGTCAGGTAGGTCTAAATGTCACTTTTTGTATGGAAAAATGACAGTTAAATTGTACTAACGCTCGTAAGAAACGTTACGTGATTACCCCTCTGGGGTGTGGTTTATTTATAAAGATTTTGATTAAACCATTTTTTGCTGAGGGACAAATACATATGGGGCCAACTGCAACTAGAACACATAGTACCTATAGGTAAAACAAGATTCTTAGTCAAAATCAGACATTTAAACTTACCGCTGAAAACGCCCTATTTATTCATTTATTTTAATCAGGCAACAACCCATATTACAAATACCTTAAAGACTAACATACCTACATATCAATATAAAACTTATTAATAACTACAAAAACACACTATCACCGTTGCGCAATTTCGTGGTGTCAGTTAACCGACCGCGAAAGCCCGGGGTCTTGACGCCTTTCGGCCAAAATTCTTCCTTAGTGAAGGTCAATAGATGGACTATACCTACTAAATTTGCTTCACACCAAACGACTGTAAGACTGCAAATATAATTAAGTAGATTCGCTAATGGATCTAAAGAACCCCGTGATGTGAAATCATTGTCGGTACTAAACACAAAAATGGTAAAAGTAGAATAGTCTTCCTGGAATTTGTGAACAAGAGAAAGCCATTGGCATCAATCGCTTGTTAAAATCTCTCCGTCATTCGCAGTCGTTAAGGCAATTCTTTATTCTTGAACAGAAACCCAGATAATGTATAGGAGACCGACACAATTTTATTTCCAATAGCAAAGTCTGATTTATTATCAGTAGCGTGACTTTCCACGATATGTTGAAAATAATAACATCAACGTCATCATTTCTCCCGTCCTAGGCCGCTGCTGGGCAAAGGAATCCCTATCTTTCTTAGAAGACCAATTACTTTAACAAAGTAAGTTCTTATATCACTACTAGTAACCTAACACACACAAACATTAACTACAATTCGGCTTAAAGAGATTTGTTATAGCTAATTTTATATTACTTTTAGCTTTTTTAGTTTTTAAGTTAGTATTTAATTTCAATACTATTACTTTTGCGATGCCCTTGCAGGGCTCATGTTTGATACGTCCATATTGTAACATCTACCACCTTTATGTAACAACATGAATGCTAATAAATTACTTGATTACTTTCTTCCAAGCGTCGCTTTCTATTGCAAACTAGGCTAGTCCTCCCGAAAAAAGCTTAAGTTTAAAATTGCCATATAAATGAAACAGTCTAACTTTATTGTTTTACAAATAATGAAACTGAAAAATCCTAATACGTAGTCCTAGAAATAGCCGTAAGCAAACGAAAAGTCGTTGACACTTTGGGGTGTATAAGGAGTAAACATTATTATTCAAATTACTTTTTATATATTTTATGTATTTCCATGCGTTTTAACAAATACAATTAATTGTTATACCAAATCGAGTTAAACAGACATCCAGTTTCTGGTTCCGAATACAAATTAGGAATTATATCTATACCCTCAACCTCATTCATTATCACTTCATCAGATTGTTTAGTGGTCAACTGCTTACATATTTTCTATAAACAAATGACTCTGTCAGCTGTAGAACACGCGAGCCAATTTTTTTTTGTTATATTTAGAAAAAGTAACTCGTCAATAAAATTCTATAAAATTAACGAACCTGCTCACAAAGTTTCACGAGAATTGGTAGAGAAGAGAAATGCGACTTGTATAGGAGAACAGCGGGACAGACGCTGGCCGGACAGACAAAATATTTTCGGCCCAAGCTGAAGCTTAGAACTTCGTTCGCTTCGCTCGCTCGTTCGAAAAACACTTTTGTATCCAACAAGGGAGACACAGTTAACTTACTGCTCAAGCCTCCTTCTGTGCCGACAGCCATTGTGCCAGGTCAATGACTCTGAATGCTCCTAATACGTATCTATATCAATTCATCGGAACTGAATTGGCTCAATTTTTATAGGTTTCTTTTTGTTTCAGTATGGCGGGACAGGAAATCGTTGCAAATTATATTTCTTAAACCATACCGCTGAGTAGGTAATCACGTAACGTTCCAAACGCGCGTCAGTACAATTTAACTGTCAATTTTCCATATAAAAAATGACATTTAGACCTACCCGACGTTCGTACAATGCGTTACGTGATCGACCTACTGGTCGGATACGTAACGCATTGTACGTGCGTCAGGTAGATCAAAATGTCACTTTTTGTATGGGAAAATGACAGTAGAATTTTGTACGTTCGTTAGAACGTACAAAAGTTACGTGATCTCTGAAATACATTTTTGTTTCTTCCGACCATTTAATTGAAACGACGCAAGTTTAACATTTCTCTATGTCGACGCAACTTTAAGCTCTTTTATATCTACGCAAAGCAGAATGTGCGAAAATATGTAGATTTGATTATATACGATCTCAGCTTGGCCCCATTATTTTTTATGCTGAACTCATAATGTGGTTAAATTTAAGGTATACTCGTACAAGTTGAAATATTAACAGATGATATTATTTTTATAATAGACGGTAGGTACGCACTTCGAGGTAAAAGTAAGCTACCCTCCATACTAGTTTACCCTGTATTACGGCAAATTATCCCCTTCCCCTCTTCCCGCGCTATAGCTCTTAACCTATCATAAATAAAATAAAAAGATTTGCGCCTGCTTTGACTCATCCGCCATTTGCTGAATGCTCATTTCATCCACAAAAAGCCCCAATACCTACATACAACAGCCCGAACAAAAGGCCTGGTTAAACCCATCTGGGGTAAGGATTATAACTCGGTTCAGGTTAATAAGCTATATTGTGCGGTTCAAACAGGCTTTGTTCCCGGCAGAATCTATTTGGATAGGAATCGTATCGCTCTCCACTTTAGAGTCAGAGTATCATATGTCCATTTGGATTTTTATACGATTATATCACTAATTACATGGAACTTGAGTTTTATAATTGCGTAAATATGCACGAGAATTAAGATTGCTTTTGTCCTCAGATAATTATATTGATTTGGACTGTGTAATGGCTAATATAACATTATTTTAATTTATATTGAAGCCAAAAAGGTAAATGTTTTTTTACCGTAAGACTAAACCTAACTATTAACTCCCTTCTTCACAGTGGGTATTGAAAATAGTAGTTCTACAATTTAAATGGAGTCATTGTCGTTCACATAACTTTACAGATATAGCACCATATTTATAAAACTTAAAAAAATAACCTAAGTTAACTAAAAGTGACGAATAGTGATAAAGGAATTGTCACGGAATTTTATCTAAAACTACATACAAAATGTCCGACATATCAAACTGCCGGTTCCGTATCAAATTCACAAACAAATTTAAATTCAAACTGAAATGAGAATCGGCATCCCGTTTGTATGTTTTCGAAAAATCTCTCAAATTTCCGTTTGTATTTCTGCGTATGCTTTTATTAACATATTGTTTTTGCTTTTTCATACCCGTCTAAGTGAATACTTTTTACTGCCTATTCTGGAATGATTTTGGGGCTGAATAATGTTTCTATCCTATTTCGTTCGTAATTTATTATAGTTCAGTGTGTTAATTAATGCAAGTAGCTCTTGTACATTAGCTCATTCGAGACCAAGCAACGCCACATCATAAATACATCAGGATTTATCCACCTTGTAGCGGAAATCGCTCGTAGACGTATGACTCATATGTGGGTCATGTGCCTTGAACGGGTTAAAACATTAGTGACAGAATATGCGTATCGTGTATTTACAAGGTTTATATTGTCTTGCACTGCTCGTATAAATACGTAAATACCTACGTACTATGTAAGTATATAATATAGGCATGTAAGTTTTTCTTCAAAATCTGCAAACCATTTTTCAGCCGCTTGAGCTGAAATTTGGTATAAGAATGCAAATATGGTGACAATGCAAAAATATCCTACCACCGAGGTGATCTGATGATGGAGACGTAAGGTGGCCATCGAGACTCCAAAACTGCATAAAATAAAGACGTTTATGGCCACATTGGAACACTTTCAACCGGTGACTGCAAAAAAAATATAGTTGGCAATAAAAACATGATGATGATATTTTCGGTAGAAACCTACTTTTACTCTTATCTCTCTTTACAATTTACACAGTCCCATTTTATTAATGAATAATACATGTATGCAACGAATTTCACGTGAACATTGGTTGAAGCGACTTATACATTAATTACTCGGGTATTTTAATTAAAGCTACGTGTAAACAGAACAGGCAATTTACCTAACTAACAGCAAATAAATCAAATATCATGTATTCAAAAAACGCTACAGTGGAACATACAAACATAGACTGCTAAAAACATATCCCTTCCGTTCGGCTCTGCCGTCGTCGGGCAAAAAGATAAACCAGCAGGTCGATCACGTAACGCATTGTAGGTATATACTTACGTTAGGTAGATCTAAATATATAATTTTGTATGGATAGATGAAAGTTATACCGACCTAACACGCGTTGGAAACGTTATGTGATTACCCCTCTGGACATCAAAAATCAAAATCATATATTTATTCTGCAAATATGTCCATCGGTAATTTATTATCAAAAATACATCCCACTTTAATAAATATTTCAAAATTACACAACTAAATGTCACGTGGACGCATTAGTCCAATATGTTAAGTCTATCAGACTCTTTAAAAGCCTTTAGTTACTAGGGTTCGTTATACAGGTTATCCTTTACATCTTGGAAGTCAATTTTGACCAACTTCTCGAAGTCCAATCGAGTAAGTCAGAATGACAATGCAATATTATGGTAACATTTTGTAACTGTTAGTTCGACAGTGCCTCATTAACCTTTTGGACACCGTTCTTCACGTCCCAAAATGCCAGCACGCCAATTTCATAATTTTCATATATGGAAACGAAATAGGGGTGTAAGAAGGCAAATAAATATGCCTAATGACGAAAATCCTATTCGAATATCTCAAAAAATTACGAAGCTGCAACCGTTTCAATGTTGCCTGTTAGTGAGTAAAAACGCTACGGGATCGTGACGTCACGATCGTCTAGCGTCATATGTAAATGACAATCGTTTCATATGAAAGTGCGTTTTGCGGAAAAGGGACAGAACATACCCCCTCTTAAAACTTTGGACCCTTATACTTTGTGATTATTTAACCTCTTGCGTTGCTTTTTTCTCCATTTGACTACATTTTTAATCCTTTTTCGAGAAAATGCAACATTATTGATTATTTTATTTAGTGTCTACACCCATATTGGCGTGCTCAACCAGTTTCGTCCAAAATAAGTACACAACAACAAGCGTCCGTAACACACTTCGTCCTAATCCAAACAAGCAAAAAAAACCAGCAACAGGCATCCTCAATAGCATTCAAAAGTAATTCGCAACACTCTTTGTCAAAGTGTACCCACAGAACAACAGTAGCAGCTTAGATTCCCGGGACGACAGATTCCTGGCGCAAATGTGCCCAATATGCACCCCGCCTGTTCTGATTTTAAAATACCAATTAATATGAATGCGGGGAATGTCCCCAGTTGACAAAAAATACGCACAAAACACTCGCTCTGCTGATTTTTGAAGTCCCGTGCTATCATTGAGACAGCCAAACTCCTCTTCAGCTAAAATTCAAGCCTTTGACCTCTGAAAGACGATTAGTCCGCGCTTGATAGATAACAATTTAAATCTAACGCAAGTAAGATATTATTATATTACGGCGTAACCTACCACTACCAGACACGATCTCAAAATACTATATCTTGGCTAAAACGTATAGACCCGTCGCTTATAAATTCATTCAGCGCGAGAGTCTATGCGGCGACCGGGATGTGCCCAACAAAGCTATACTTTTTAGCCAAGATGTAGAATTTTTAGAGCGTGGCTGGTGTAGTGGTAGGTTACGGCGTGTGGAGTAGGAAGCTTGGCGCTCCTTATGCTCTGATATCTTTTTAACGCTGAAAGCTATATGAGCTAGGGAGTCTTGGCAGTCACTTTACATGTAATGTTTTTGGTGGTCTGACTTACATCGTGAAGAAAACCCTTTATGATAAGTCTTATAATTAGTTCCGTGCTCAATTAGAAAAAAAAACGTTTAAACATCTTGTACACCTTAAGAGTGCCCAGCTCAGCTCAAGTCGACTCTCCATACAACATGAGAATAAACTACGTTTGTAAGAAGAGTCTTCCGTTCTGGCGACCCTTAACACTCCATATCAATACAATCTTAACTTCAAAACACAAATATACACATGATTACAAGAAACATACTTCTAAAGGTCCAATTAATAACTGTATTCACTTGTCTTTTACATCTAACTTTTTATGCACTAGCTAATTAATTATTTATATAGAGCCAGACGTGCCTCTTGGACTAGCTTTAAAATTAGAACACTTCGACTCCCTTCGATCACCTGTGACACGTCCAGTGGCCGTACAGTTATTATAGTTAGCTCCACCCACACCGGATTCGAAAACGCAGAGATAATTTTAAATGGACTCCACGCTGCGTTTTTGACGTCGAATGAAGTGAATCATGTTCCGTTGCCATACTCTAATTCAATACATGTACACGTTCTATTCGTATTAGTACGTACATACATATACATATTTGGTATATAAATAGTTGAGACCCTGGGAAAGACATTGATGCTGCACCTGTGGGTGGTAATAATTAGCATATTTGGTAATATATTTGGTACAGGCATAATATTAATCCAACCAACCAACTGCCAACCAACTTCGAGAAAGAGGTCAATCGTCGGATCTGACTCGGCTTAGCAGTGTACGGGAAGCAACGGCACATATTTCCGTCTAATATTGACTTTTGACCAGTGTGTGTTGCCAGTGATGAAATATGGCAGTGAAACGTGGTCGCTTACTATAGGCCTCATAAAGAAGGGTCAAAGTCAGCCAAAGGGCAATGGAGAGGGCTATGCTGGGAGTTTATCTGCATGATCGCGTCAGAAATTAGCAGAACTAAGCCTTCCGAATCGCTAAGCTTAAGTGGCAGTGGGTGGGGCACGCAGAACTGATGCACATTGCACGCAGAACTGATGACCGTTGGGGCGGAAAGGTTTTTGAGTGGCGATCATGTACCGGAAGACGCAGCGTGGATAGACAAGGTGAACGGATGGATGAGCTGTTAAGGTCGCGGGAGACCGCTGGATGCGGGTGGCACTGGACCGATCACTTTGGCACGCTTTGGGGGAGGCATTTGTCCAGCAGATGACGTCTTTCGGCAGATATGATGATGATGTATTATTAATATCTCAATGGAATCAATGAGTAAATGCGGACGAAATCATGGGAAAAAGTTTGTCAAACTATATTTGCGAAACGCTGCGGTAACGTACTAAAGCTGGGCGCGTACGTACCAACTGTCCCCAATATAGACAACACAAAATAAATCTATTGGCTTTTGCATATTTTCAGACCATGGACGGGATTCAAATTAAATCCAATTCCATTTGTTCTAACAACAGGTTGGAAACTTAAATAAACTAACTGAACCCGTGTGTAAACATCACGGGTGTCGGGTTTGATTTAGCAGGGGATATGAAATGTGTTTAAAAGTGGCAGTATCACGGACAATTTCGATTTAAATAGGTTAGGTCCCGTCCATTAACCGTTGCACATAGATATTTTGCATTTGCATATAAATCACGAGAACGAAGAAGTACTTCTGACGAGACGATCGTATTCCGACAGGTCGCTCGTAGATACCGTAGGTAACTAGAACAGGGGGAGGAGGGGTTAGTTACGGTCCCTTACCTATTTCTTTCAGCCAAACTGTCCTCACGTTAAAAATTAAATTGGTAATAGGTATACCTACCCATTGAAATATTAGAAATAAATAAATGATTAGAATACCCGATTAAAGTTAAATTTAAATTGTATTGAGAGTAGGGTATGTTATGTTTCGATAAAAAAGAACATGTTGACTGACAGGATGACTGACACCCGCTCGTGCAAGTCGAGCGTATACTTGAGATTATTCTAGTTGGCCGCATCGCATTAAAGTACTCCATTCTAACATCATCTCTACAGGTTCCAATTTATATAGATAGATATTTTTGTGGTATCACCAATTGTCTATGATTTAAAAAAAAGGCTACAAGTCAGTTATCAATTTATGTCATTCATTTAAGTGGTTCGCGGTTTACTTATGTTTCATTTTAAATAATATTAACAATGACTATACCGAGTGAGGTCCGCAAAATATTGTTTAAGCAGTTAAGCTCGTAAATAATAACGACAATGTGAGAACTCGATCTGAAGCGTTGTACAACGAAAAACTGCAATTTTAACAAGTCGTAAACAATTAGTAGGTTAGCGCGGTATAAATATTTTGATACTTTATGTTATTTTTGTTTTTAATGTATAATTTGTACTAACCTCTAGTTTGTAAGTCTGTGTATTGTAATTACTTAAGCACTAACATTTAAATAGACCCTGAGTCTGAATAAATAAATAAATTTAAATATGTACTGGTTCTAACATTTGCCTATAACTTTGAATAGGTACCTACGTGAACATATTAATACCTGAACCTCATAAACAGGAAGGTGTAAAGAAACGGATAAACTAGAAGTTTAAGAAAATATAAATAAAACCAAAACATTGGAACGTAAGGAGTCACTTACTAATACCACTGTTTCTTGAAGCTCATAGAGCTGATTTGTAGTATCGCTAAAAGAAAAGTGGCCAGCAAGAAACATGCAGTTGTAATAAAACTTGACCCACTCCGCGGTTTCCGATAGAGTTGATATTTGGCATAGTACTTCATAATACTTATAATGAGCTAAGTCTTATTTACACTACATTTCATCTTTCGCCTTGCTACAATGATATACTTACGGTGAGAAAGTGTAAACATATGCGTTGACCGCACGTCGACGACTCGTCGTTGACTGTACTGTATATGTGTAGTGGTAGAAATGATATGAGCTGACTTTGAGTGCACATCAACGTATATTTAACTCATTTTATTTAGGTACCTTACGTGTGCACAGAAAATCTAAAATATTTTCTAGTATCAAAACTATAATTCCTATTACACAAACTGTGACCAGCCCAAGATTTTTTGAACTTCCCGCCAAAAATTTGGGTAAAATTTGATTATCCAGACTCTATAATTAGGTGCCTCGAATAAGTTTCATCTTACTACATACCAAAACTTCTCCAAATTTACTCTTAACTCTCCCGTTATACATATTTAGCCCCAATGAAAATATAGTGACAATTTAACTTCCAACTCTGACCGCAGTCCGCCGGTCCCCATAGAGGGTTAAACTACCAGAAGCCCTCTAAGTAAGATACAACTTGGCTACTTAGTTCTTCGCCTTTTACCGACTTATGGAACTTCTGGGGTTCTATTTGAAATGCGGAAAGGCATAGTGGCGAAATTGTTTGCTCTCTAGCTTCTTAGGTAAAAGCTAATGTGCGAGGCGCGACTCATTAGGACGTAGTTCTGCAATATACGATTACACACCTGCTTTTTATAAAATAGCAATTGTTGCCCTTGAATGAGGGATCAAAGTTGTACTTTTCCTCCTTGATCCTGCTATTCAAAAAAGAGCGCGACCGCCGTTGCGGCTCGCCCCTGATGTCATGTTTGAATGGCTGTTCTAACTTGACTACAAAAACATTGTTGGACAGTCACAGAATAATGCAAATTCCAGCTGACCACAGTTTTTACTGAATTCTGACCATCATTTGCCACATTTCCGAGCAGTGGCGTAATGATTGACTTTCATAACAAATTTTTAACCGACTTCAAATCAGTAGCTTCAAGTTTGCCTATAAAATTTTAGGAGTTCCGTCGATTTCTCCAGGATCCCATCATCAGAACTGGATTTTGGTGACAACGGGACCAATCTGGAAGTATATGCTTTCCAACAAAGAAATATTTTTTCAAATCGGTTCATAAATTACGGAGTTAACGCGTAACATACACACATAAAAAAAAAAAAACACAGACGAACAGTAGCCGATCCCGTGGTTTTACGGCCTACGGTGTAGGCACCACCCGCTAGTCGGGTTCCTGGCACTGAATGTGTGAATTATCTTCGAGGTACTAAACAAGCCTACACCGAGGCAGCCGTAACGTGACTCCACACGCCACAACATGTCAAGAGCACACTTTTATACGCAGCCTAATGGTAGGCTCATTCACGAATATACTTTAGATCTTTGGGCCCATTTCAGGTGGATATTTGTATTCTATATACAGCTTTATTTCAAAAATTGTTACGTTGTTTTACTTTTATTTGAATGAATGAATGAATGTTTGGGTCGGTAAACTAGAGGCTACGGGTTTGAATCGCGGCCTGTTGCGTGTATTTTAAAAAGCACGGTTTAGAAATAGTAAGTAGTACTTACCTACATCGTATAAATAAATAAAATAAATGAACTGATAAAAAAAAATTGGGAAATGGTTTGGTTGCAATTAAAAAAATTTCGTAGGTACCTTCTTTAGTTGATATAAATATAATTTGAAGATAATCCTATTTTTAATTTAATTCGATTTAATATAACTGACACAAATAGTATGAAACCCGGATTATTATTAATCTTAACGAGACTTAACGTCAATGGAAAATATCAAAAGCCAATTTAGTAATCAAAAAAACCTCTTCATAAAGTTAAATATTTCAGGTCATTATATTTCAGAACTAATACAAATAATCATAAGATATTTCCTGTGTCAAAATCGCTCTGAAAGATAATGCGCGGTAAAAGCCTCCGAGAGCTAACACAATTCTTGTAACGTTGTAAAGAGGGCACCGATAACCTGACACTCCGTAACACAGTAATAGGCTATCCATCCACCGGTGTCCAATAACCGGGAGCTTGACAGGCCGGCCTAATAACAGGACCGTCTGTCACACCGTACTATCAGTACGACTGCTGAGGGTTTCGTAACAAAGAGGTTGAATGTAGTAATTTAAAAAGATACTCGTGCGTTTCCCGCCGCAATGTTCCATCACTGCCGGTTTTTTTTTTAATTAAATATCGTAACGATCACAATAAAATAACGAGAGCACGCAAAACAGCCGTTTTCTTTATTCTTCATGATGCACAGACTAACTTTTTTTAGTCTAAAAATTACCTATAGGCAAAAAGCACTGAATTCTCCAATGATTTTGCATAAAGAACGCGCTATGTTAACTTTACTTTTAAACACTACAAGTTCGGATACCGCAATATTTTCTTTACAACTTTCTAGTTACATCCAATAAAAAAAGATTGTCGAGTAGTGTTCAGTTCTTTCGAATTTCTTTCCACACTTTGTTACAATACGAGAAAAGTTCTTGCATCAAATACTTACAAGTTTCATTTGAAAACCGCCACTGTGGAATTGCCACTCCATGATATTGTTTTCCAGGTTTGCGGAATAAAAATTGAAAGGTTTTGTTTATGGAGTTATGTTGTTTCAAATATTCACTTTTACAGTTTTACTGTAAGAAATACAATGTAAAACTACGGTTGTTTATGTTGCAGTCTTAAAATGTAATATTTTTTCTTTATTGGGATTAAATACAACTTCTACAACAGGATTTTTAAAAATCTCACAAATTACGCTGACCTATAAATTATTAAAATTTGTAATTAACAGTAGCATCTGCTCAAGTTTGCCTTTTAGCTTAAAATCTATTTATTTTTGTTTATTAAAAACGATCCCTCTCATCCAAGAGGAGGCCTGTGCCTAGCAGTGGGACGTATATAGCCTGATTTATTATTATTATTTTATAGTAAAAATTAAGAGTTGTAATGAGTTTCATTGCTAAAAATTTAGCCACACAGGACCGTCTGGGATCACCTTCACAGCAAAGCATGTTGGAAGTCAATTTGACACTTTTATATCAGTTTGATGGCGATGCTGGCGCTCAAAACAAATTGGTATCAAATTGGGATGTGAAATGTTAGTTTAAATCAGTTACATAGAAGAACACATGGAACTGGACACGCGAAAGTAATACAAAACCGTTTCACTTTCAATACTGTGCCGGTTGGTTTAAATTGTTGGTTTAACGAACGTAACTTGTATACGTTCGTTAAAATATGAGAAGTTTGCGGTTGTAATAATTATATTTTTGTAATTTTATTACTGACCACAGTGGAATACATCTGTTGCCTGACGAGTATGCTAGTGCGAGAGTGACTCTGCCGTGCAGAACCTAAAGTGCAGTATCGGGCTAATTTGGGTTTTTTTGTTTTTTGATGATCTGTGATCAGTATTTCAAGATGCACATGTGTATCTAATCGGTATTTCATTTGGACAACTGGAACATGTAAAAAAAAATCTCCTAAAGTACAGTAATGGACTAGCGTAGAACACAAAATACTACTTAAACCGCAGTTAAAACGTCTACGGCTACGAATATTGGACCATTACCAACTAAAACGCAGTAGAATCGTAATTTATCAGATGTTTTAGCCTGTATCAACTCAACAAGTTATTCGTGAAATACTAACTAAACTGCAGTATCAAATTTTAATTCCAAATTCTTCGTACTGTGTTTCGAATATCTTTGATTTTTAGACATAATTACTAACTAAAACGCAGTGAAAAGTATGTTACCTTACTTTAGTCGGTACCCTCCCTATTTAAATAT
The DNA here is from genome assembly GCA_963854355.1 of Epinotia brunnichana. NCBI lineage: Eukaryota > Metazoa > Arthropoda > Insecta > Lepidoptera > Tortricidae > Epinotia > Epinotia brunnichana. The sequence goes on from OY977957.1 coordinate 12,918,350, forward strand.
TACTCTTATTGCCATCTAAAGTGCAGTAGCAAGCCGAGGTACTGCACTTTAGATGGTATTTTCAATGCATTTGTTTTTTATCACTGTACTCGTGGACAGACAGTGTGTTTTTACAGCCTAAACCACAGTGTCTGGAGCTTAACTACTGCGTTTTAAATGGCATTTTGCTCGATTTTTTGTCCTGTTACTGTATTTAAAATAGGTTTTTGTAAAAAAAATACTGGGGCCTGTTTGCCAATTGATCAAATTATTTAATCGTCATCGAACCTTCATTTGCTCAGTAAAAGTCGAGTCAATCACACCACATTAAATGGCCGAAAATCGTCTAGCAAGATTGGAATATACTTGTTTTGTATTTATTTTTGGAGATAGTAAATTAATCACATACCTAGTTGTTGAAATCGTATGTAATCAATGTTTATTAAACATAATTATGTATGACAGTAATAAAAAAGACTACCTACTACTTCAGTATAATACATTATTCAGTCTTATGTAGCTAAATGGCACTTTTATCTTATTGTAACGGACAAACAAGACACGTTTTTAAACTGTCACTAATGAGATCGTAATTACGAATAAAATGGACGGCACACATATATTACCATTCAATGGGTTATTTGTAACAATACAACCTTCAACAATATACAAAATTTACTGCAAATAGAGCTTTTCCCAGTTAGAACAATGTGACTTCTAAACATAATGCCATTAGAATACTTGCGTAACCTCAGGGAATAAAGATATACCTTATAAAACAACTTAAAATTTTAGCTGGAATAATTTTATTAATTAATAATATGTATAAGCGAGGTACAAGAATCAAATTATTTTTGGAAAACTTACTTCTAAGCTGTTTTCTTAAAATAATTCACCAAAAAAACTTGACTGTGTCAGTTCAGGCAAATAAGATAAAGAAAAATTATTTAATTTAAAGATTGCGATCATTATTATTAGGGAATACCCCACGTAATGCGTTATCAGGTGCAGATGAGACAGATAAATGCCACCAATACACGAGCCGATTTTTGGGCATCAGTGAACCCTGCAGTTTCTTAAGACGGCATTGCTTCCTTACGGAACTGGAGCCAAGTTTTACTGGAGCATTTGAGATTATCACTATTTATTATGTAGGCTGGTCGTCTTAAACATGAAAATCACTAAATATAGGTCAGAAAAACTGCACCTCTTGATCTTTTGCTTGGTATCAGTTACTTAAGGAAGCAAAATCTTGATGCTCAAAAACTGGCTTGTGTTTTGTAGGCAATTACCTGTCTCATCTGCACCAGCAGGTCGACCACGTAACACATTGTACGCACGTCAGGTAGATCTAAATGTCATATTTTAAATGGAAAAATGACAGTTCGATTGTACTAACGCGCGTTTGGAACGTAACGTGATTACCCCTCTGACAACGGCAGTACGTGGGGTATTTCCTAATTATAATGATCACCATATTTAAATTTAAATACCTGTTTTTAATTTTTCTTGTTTGCCTGAACTGACACAGTTAAACTTTTCAAGCCTTGACCAATTTTAATTCGTTTTATATTTAAAAGTTTTGGTGAAATATTTTACAAAACAGTTTAGAAGTAAGTTATTAAAAACAAATTTTATTCGTATACCTTATTACTATAATAAATTAATATAGCTAATCCCAGCTAAAATTTTACTTTGTTTTATAAGGGTATACACAGTATAATAAAGATATATCTTTATTCCAAAGTATTCTAATGTAATTATGTTTAGAAGTCACATTGTTCTAACTGGAAAAAGCTCTAGTTGTAGTAATTCTTGTATATTGTTGAATTTTTTATTGTTACTAATAGCCTAATGAATGGTTATATATATTATGTGTGCCGTCCATTTTATTAGTAATTACGATCTTATTAGTTATAGTTTAATATCTGACAAAGTAACTGAACGGACAATAACAATAAGATTAGAGTGCTATTTAAACAGTACATAAGAATAAATAGTAGCATTATACTGAAGTAGTCGTCATTTTTTATTAGTAGGGTTATTTTATTATGTGTAATAAACATTGTTTGCTTACAATTTCACGAAATATGTGTTTTATTTAGGATCTCCAATAATAAATCACAAATAAGTTTATTTAAATCTTGCTAGTCGTTTTTCTCCCACTTAAAGAAGCCTAATTGACTTGACATTTACTGAGCATATGTAGTTTTGAAGACAATTAAATATTAAATAATTTTATTGGCAAAAAGGCTTCAGTCATACTTTTTTTTTACAAAAACCTGTTTTAAATGCAGTAACGGATGTTCGTAGCACTAAAAATTAAGCAAAATACCGTTTAAAACGCAGTAGTATAGCTCCGCGTACTGTGGTTTAAACGGTAATTCATCACTTGTCTGTGTAAGTGAATGCAAAACATGGACAGTAACTCGACTTTTCACTGTGTTTTAAGCGGTATTTCTTTTGGTTTTGCCTGTCTCAAAGAGTGCAGTACGAGCTTGAAATTTTGAAAAAGCCTCATAATTAATTTCAGTGTACACTGAAACCATTGTTTTTAACGTCATCGTATTCTATGTGTTGAGCGCTTTCCATGACAATAAATTATAAGTATATACCGCTTGAACGAACGGAAATAAACTACTTTTAAAGTGTTTTTTGCGTTTATCTCGAAATGGACTTTTTCGAGTTACTGCACTTTAGGTTCTGCACGGCAGGACTGATGTATTATCTCCAACGATGCACGATGATTGTTATAAAATGGCCAAGCATCTTGCTGGCTGGTGGCGCTCCATATTTAACGTTAACCCGTATAGATAAATTATGATAGATGCAACTCACCCTAAGTTGTATAACGGCTTAGTGGCCCTACAAACTAGTTAAGTGAACGGTGTGAGTGGCAGCCAAGTTAATCGACGTCAGGTCAACCATGTGTTACAGGAATAGCACGTAATTCGTTACGTCTCTTACTCGTACTTCGGTTCAGTGGGGACGACGAACGTAAGAGAATAACGTACTTTTTTCTTTAACATGCGGAAATAGAGGTAGTGCTTACTCACAAGGTACCCTGTCATAAAGCTGAGTGGAGATGGACACCATTACAATGACGATTTAAAATTATCACTATCACCAAGAAAAAGAAGAGATTTTTATTTTTTAATTGCTCTGGATAACGAATCGGTATTTGGTTATTGAGCGAGCGAGCGAAGCGAACGAAGTTCTCTGTTTAAGCTTGGTCAAAATTCTTTCGTATGTCCGGCTGTCCGGCTGTTTTACCCTACAGGCCGCATTTCCCAACCGATTCTCGTGATTTTTTGTGAGCAGGTTCAACAATTATAAATATTTTTTGGTCAATTTAGTTTTTGGGATTTTTTCGAAAAATCATGTTTTTTTGAAAAAATATACACTCGCGAGTTCAGCGCTCTTAAAGCCAGAAGTTATTTTATTATTATAGCCCTTAATTCAGGTACAAAATTTAACATATGAGTGTTCTGTTATGGAGCTTATTCATAGATTTGGCTCTTCCGCGTGTTATGCACTTTCCAGAATTGCACTGACCTTGTCATATGACAATGTTAAAAATGCCTACTATGGCTACTTTCACGCTGTTCTAATTCTGGGTGCTGACCAAACAAAAACGTGTTATTCGTATCATTAGCGGAAAGCCATACGACCTTCTTGTAAAAAAGCTATTTAAGGACCTTAAGATACTTACCCTTGCCAGTGTTTACATATTGACCGCTTGCAAGTATGTTAGGGCCAACGTGGACCAATACTTACGCTGCCCATTCGTCGGCTCGTTGGAACAACCGCTTAATTATCCCGCGGTGCAGGCTCGCAAAGACCCAGAAGTCATTCGGGGTATTTGGCGCAAAATTGGATAACTTGCTAGGTACCAGAGGAGATAAAACTATCAAAAACCGAAAAAATGTTCGAAGACAAACTTAAAACTATGTTAAACAACATATTTAGCATGCTACAGCGTTGACGAATTTGTTGAAACGTGCACTGGCTCTAAGTATTAGGAGCACCTACATAACCTTACAGTTAAGGTATCACCATTTAGTGACTAATATTTTTAAATTGAAATTTTCTGTATAACTCAGACATGTTAAGCTATATTTGCGACCTTATTTGACATCTGATTTAATTAATAAATAATACTACTAATTATGTACTATCGAACCAACTGAATCATGATCATGACCCACCAAATAGAACCGTGTTACAGTTAAGGAATATACGCACGATCATATAACGTTAATACGTCAGTTAATTGTAACAAGGTCCCATGGCGGGTCAGTTGGTTCGATAGTACTTACTGACATGTAAAAAATTGACTTTTATGAATAAATATCTTGTATCTTCTTCCATTTGTGCCAACCAGCAAAGGCCTCCTCCATTCTTCTTCATTCTGGCCTCTCTGTGGTCACCCTGCCCCATGTCTTTCCCGCTACCTGATTGATGTCATCGTCCCATCGTTTGGAAAACGATGGGAAAGCCACACGTTATATTTATGTTTAGAAATTACGAGTAAAACAGATTTTTTGCTATACATGTTTTTGCGAAGTGGCTATTGGGGAGTGGCTAGTAATAGGCAATATAACAAATATTGTTCTTTCGTACAAAATAATATTATGGGTGACGGTCCGGTTAACCAATCTAGAATATATTTATTCTAGTTTGGTTAACCGGATGGAACTTGCTTTACATACTTAAATAGACAACTGATATATTTGGTATTTTTATAACGATGAATATTAATTTTGCTTGAAATGTATTTTTTCCTCGCAAATGTGATAATAGGCATTCACGCATGGTAACAATTTTACAAAATCGAGTCAACATAGCATGCCCCTTCGGTGACGGGCATCTAAAAGACTCTCATTCGTAATATACGAGTAAGTACCTATTACTGACCTTGAACTACAATTTTATTATCATTATGTTTCTAGGGCGTTTAAAATAGACAGTTTGCATAGATGCGTTTCAAAACATCAATGACAATTTGGAACTTTTCCTCTTTATACATTTTATTAATGCTTCCAAAACCTTCTTTTATTTTTATAATGTGGGTAAACTGGCGTGAATTACTTTTCATGTAAATTAATTTGGAAGAACACGAAAATACACGTAGTTCCCGTTGTAAAGAAAGAAAAATAAAGGAACATTGTGTAACTACGGCTTAAAAAAATACGGGTGCTAACCAAAAAGAACCTCGTTGGCTCTGAATAATCTTTTGGCACGTGTTGAGACTCAAAATATGAGTCAAAGGTCTTTTGAGCTCTTTGGTGGACTACACACATTAAGTCTAGAAAGTCAAAATTCGAATACGAAATTTAGAATTAATTGTCTCCTAACTAATAACAAAACCACAGATGTATGAATATAAGGAGATCGGACATGGCGGCCGATTTGTATAGAGTGAGCCTGTTGCAAGTACATTAACCCACACAACGCCTAAGTAATTGACAAGACAAAGCACGCACACATCTAAAACACACACTCTTGTATACCTACACGCTTATTTGAGAATAAACGCGCATCATATCAGGCATTTTGGGAAAAAACGTAATATTCACTGCGATCAGCACGCGTGCACAGTATGGCAGTGTATGCCCATTGAGCATACAGCTGTGAAACGGCCGCCGGCGGCTTGTCCTCTCTCTAGTATTCTATGCTCTGAGAACAAAACTCATAAAATAGCAATGAATAATTAATTATTTAAGTATTTTAGAATTCTGAAACGAAACGAATAATCCCTTTAAAACTCAATATTTTTGAATCTTAGTTATGATTTATAATGGATGTTAACCCTTAATTTTGCAAATAAAAGTAAAGGTCCATAGTTCAAGCCTCGGTGACGCTAAATAGTCCAAACGATCCTCCCAGAAAAAAATACAAAAAGATGGTCAAAGATAATGTTCGCCCTGGCGAACACTGTAAAATTAATGGTTGGTTTTATAATAAATAATACATATTTGCGCAAAAATGGGTACTAGACGACGATATACATACTTATATAGAGAAATTATTTATGTTCAATTAAAGTTCACTGTCGCTGCGAAGAACTTGCTGTTCGGAATTTTTATTCGTTATATATCTGTTATTATAGTTAAACATAACATTAATAATACATATTAGGTCATTATTTACATATCGCTTCGCAACTACTACTATGGCACAACGACCCTAAGTGGATCTTGGCCTTCGATACTAAAAAACAACAGGCCCTGTCCAATGCCGTTTCTGTCCAGTCCCGGAGTGCGTTCAGGTTGTTTTTGGACTAAACTCCACCGGTACCTAGATGGCTCAACAGGCCTTAAACACTTTTTCGAGCGTACTGTACTTCGCTGTACGCCTGTAGCCTGTGGACGAGGTACACGCAGCGTGCTATTAATGCCATGCGTGTACAATATAACGACGCCTTCAGGGTATTGTTGCGGCTGCCGCGATACTGTAGCGCGTCGGGCATGTTCGCCGACGCGCATGTGGATGGATTCCACGCCACGCTGCGCAAGCGCTGCGCCGCGACGCTCCGCAGAGTGCGCACCAGCCGCCACGGTCTCCTGGCTGTCGTGGCAGAGAGATGGGACAGCGCCCTAATCAGGCACTGGACCTCTCAGCACTTAAGTTTAGGTACTAACATAGTTATTTAAGTTTATTGTAATACTAACATCTATGGATTATTTTGTCCAAAATAAATGCTTTTTATTTTATTTTTATTTTTATTTAAACCAGTTGAACGAGCCGAGTACGCTCTCTGAACTGCCCGCTCATCGAACGTACTAACCCAAGTACAATTAAGGCCTCCAAACAACGGTCGCGGGCGCGGGTCGGGCGCGCGCCCGCGACCGGTGTGTGGAGGCCTTCAGACTTCTACTCAATGAAGTTCCGGGAGGAACCATACGGATTACGTGCTCGAGCCACCAGAGCGGTCGAAGCATCAACTTTACATAATTATGGGACCCGCGACCGGGTCAACGGTGCAAGTGACCTCTGGATTACGGAGTAATTAAGGCTTGACTAACAACCTTCTTAATAAATTAGGACCCTTGGCCTAACAATGTAATTAATAAGCCGGAATGTCTTGAATTTGTGATTAATGTTCGGTGATAGCGGTTTTATTGTGCAGTTAGATAAACATCGGCCATTTTGTTTTAAGGGCCGTTGTTTTTAAAGAGAACCTTTGTAAAAATTGAAAATTAAATAATATGTTTATTGGAAATAAATAGCATTGTCGTGCATCCAGCCTCGTTAAAGTATGTATTACTAAAGCTAATTAAAATAAAAAAGCTAAGTGTACATCAATATCGATAAACCTATATACTTACCTACGTGCAGCAAAAAAACAGTTATTGCTTTTCAAATCGTTTAAACTACTTATATTAACACAGTTATTCAGATGGATCCCAAAATAATCCCACTTTTTTTTCGTTTGAGTATTCAATAATTGTATCAAAATCCTTGATAGCTTGACTATTCCATAATAAATAAAAAATTAAATCGGGTAACGAGTACGTAGGTATATCATTTAACAATTAACAAAAACTACCAGCCGGAGGTTATCATCACAGGATATTCTCGATAGCGCGATTCAGGAATAGACAAGGACATTTCAGCGCCATCTAACGGATTTCTACAAACGTATACTTACAGATAATTCTTAGGAAAAAAGGGATGTTGACTGATAGTCAGCAGCATTTTATGAAACGATCTGATAGTATGAAGCTTGTAGGGAATAAAGACACAATTTTAAATGGTCAATCAGTGTCAATTTTATGATCTTTTGCGTATATTTTTTTTTTCAAGAGGAGACAGATAGTTACAATATTTGTTGGTTTGCTACAAATACACAAAGTAATAACAAGAAAAAAAATAAAACAAACAAACACAAAACTCAAAAACAACATACGGAAAAGGAACATAAAACAAACAGTTTATACACAGAAAAAAAACTGTGTGCATTGCAGCTAAATAAAAAAAGCGGCCAAGTGCGAGTCGGACTCGCACATGAAGGGTTCCGTGAAATAAATTGCGGTTTACGATTTATGACGTATTAAAAAAAACTGCTTACTAGATCTCGTTCAAACCAATTTTCGGTGGAAGAATATATGGTAATGTACATCATATATTTTTTTTAGTTTTATCATTCTCTTATTTTAGAAGTTACAGGGGGGGGACACACATTTTACCACTTTGGAAGTGTCTCTCGCGCAAACTCTTCAGTTAAGAAAAAAATGATATTAGAAACCTCAATATCATTTTTGAAGACCTATCCATAGATACCCCACACGTATGGGTTTGATAAAAAAAACAAACACTTTTTGAGTTTCAGTTCTGAGTATGGGGCCCCTAAAACTTAATGTTTTTTTCTATTTTTGTGTAAAAATCTTAATGCGGTTTACAGAATACATATACTTACCAAATTTCAACAGTATAGCTCTTATAGTTTCGGAAAAAAGTGGCTGTGACATACGGACGGACAGACAGACGGACATGACGAATCTATAAGGGTTCCGTTTTTTTGCCATTTGGCTACGGAACCCTAAAAAGGTTCCACCTCAGTGTGAAGCGTCATATTTTCCGCGTTCATCCGTGAGTTTTGTTTATTGACAATTTTTATATTACTGTTGTCGACTACCTACCGTATTCACAATGTCTACCAACCAGATGTCATCATCCAGGAGAAATATTTTCGTTAGCGCCATAGAACCCCGTTCACGTGCTTACTAGCGCCACTGGTAAATAATTTAGATTATTTAAAATAACGATAGATATTTTAAAAAAGTAGGCCGCTACACACTTTATTTAGTATTTAAGTACATTGTGAATACATGAAACTAGTTTTAATGTTGCTGGATTCGTCGATCTATGAACTCAAAAGAAAAACTTCCGTTTTAACTTTGGACGCAAAGAGTAAAATCCATCAGCAACGTAAAAACTTTAATGTATAATTTATTCGCAAGGTACTTAAATACAAAATACAGTGTGTAGCGGCCTACTTTTTTATATAACTATCATTAAATTTAAAATCATCTCAATTATTAACCAGTGGCGTTAGTGAAGCACGTGAACGGGCTTTTAAAGACTTGACATTGACGGCACAGCATCATCTAGCCGGTAACTCAGCCATCCTAAATACCTACATAATATTATAATATAGCACGTCTGCGAAAACTCAAACTCAGTGGTTACTTGCGATAATATTTAAGAATTAATATTTTTTGCAGAATTTTTTGCAGAACCCGCGAGGCGTACTTACTAGATTTTCATTTGTTTGTTTTCCAAAAAACAGCAATTTAAAACAGTGTGAAAAGAAAACTTCCCTGAAAGCTTTTTTCTTGTTACAAGACGTTAATTTAAAACAAAGTTTACTGCTGCTAAATAATGAAATTGCATTATTAAGGTATTTTTGGCTTGTACCTATTAGCTCCAAATTTGAGTTATGTAAATACGTTTTTTAAGTAGTTTAGCGGTTCTCATATTCATTGTATTGCTAATGAGTAAATAATCAATAAAGTACTTGATTGGGATTTATTTTTAGACCAAGTTTTAATTTGAAAATCACAAGACACTGCCGTCGCTGAGAATTTACTTATTAGTTAGGTTTATGTATATGATTTGCACACGTTTCACGTCGAGGTGGATTGCAGTTTAAATCATTACGAATTGATTTGGCCCAATCAATTAAGGTCCTATGTCGCTGCGTTTTCTCGTTACAGCGGATTGAAGATGCTTAATAAAATCAGGGTATTAAATCATTTGCACATGTATGCCTCTGGAGTTCATGGTCACAATCATCTTGGAAACGAAGAAAATCGAAGAGGCAGACATTCAGGACTCTGAATTATCATGGGACGGAGATATAAAAATGTTAAAAAAAAGCTGTACCTAAGTCATTTGCACGCGGTTCTCATTGCGCCCATTCGATTCACTATGACTCCGTGGATTCAAAAAAAAATGTGGCAGACACTTTGCTCACTGATTTTCAGCCGTATAACTGTTTGAAATTCACGGAATCAAGGGAATTAGGAGGTTAGTAATTTTAAGATATAAATGCACAAAAACACGTGCCTTTAACGTAGATGAACTTTGGAACCACAACATTAAATTTACCCCTAGTCTCGGACGCCACCTGCGTGGACACATTGGCTCCGTCCCACTTACCCACCACTTCGCAGAGGGCGGGCGCAGCGGCAGCATCTGCAGACGCCTAAGATCTATACCGGGTTTTAAAAAAAACGTTTCTTTGAGCACACTGCTGACCATGGGGCTGGCTTATTTCTCGGTCAAAGAATTGGCATCGCCATTCAGCGAGGAAACGTAGCCAGCCTAATGGGCACCCTACCGCAAATCGCCGACCTGGAGGACTACTTTATATTAGGAAATTTGTAAATATGTACATATTTTAGCTGCAAGTCTTTCTGTATATTTGAATTGTTAAATTTAAATATATTAAAATAATAGTCTTCGTACTCGAACTTGTCAATGACATACTCCGGTAGTGCGTTTCGGAACGTTTTAAAAAAAACAAGATTGAAGGCGAGATGTGGTCTTGTCTGTAGCATTTGATCAATTTAATTTATTTATACCTGCTACATAAGTGTGGCACGAGCGTCGGGTTAAAAAAAATCAAATGGTCTGCCTTTGGAATATCAGAGAGGCCTGAACGTCTGCCTCATGGATTTTCTTGGTTTTCATAAGGGATTCAAACATCAGTCCAAGAGACAGACGCGTGCACATCTTTTCTTTTTTACATTTTTGGAGCACTTTCAATAGGTAACGCAGAGACAACATGTTAGCAGACTATTTTTCCAAGTGTGCACTTCATATACAGTTTTTTAAAACATAAAAATAAATTTAAAAAAATAATACTACAAAAGTCAGAGCCCTGGATGTCTGCCTTTTCGATTCTTTGTGTTTCCAGGATGACTGTGATCATCAGCCCCAGAAGCAGACGTGTGCGCATAATATAGCACATCTTTTTCTTTACATTTTTGAAACGCTGTAAATTTACAACACAGCGCCACCATGGTGGCAGACAAGGTCCTTGATGTTTCTTAGGGCATAAATATCACTATTAATAACGTCTGCCTTGTGTGCTGATCATATAGAAATTTTGTTCGCCAGCTCCCTAACTATTATATAGTGTATTGTGCATTATTAACTTACTCGTATGAATAGAACTTTATTGATTCTTAATTTTTTGATAAAGTTGTCAATGATTATGTTTATCATTATGTCATATGTCATAAGAACAAGCCGAACGTCGATATTTTGTGGTTCTATGACTGTTAATTTTGCTGGGCCCCTTATTTTTAGGGTTCCGTAGCCAAATGGCAAAAAACGGAACCCTTATAGATTCGTCATGTCTGTCTGTCTGTCTGTCTGTCTGTCTGTATGTCACAGCCACTTTTTCCCGAAACTATAAGAGCTATACTGTTGAAATTTAGTAAGTAGATGTATTCTGTGAACCGCATTAAGATTTTTACACAAAAATAGAAAAAAATAAATAAATTTAGGGGTTCCCCATACTAAGAACTGAAACTCAAAAATTTTTTTTTCATCAAACCCATACGTGTGGGGTATTTATGGATAGGTCTTTAAAAATGATATTGAGGTTTCTTACATTATTTTTTCTAAACTGAATAGTTTGCGCGAGAGACTCTTCCAAAGTGGTAAAATGTGTCCCCCCCCCCCTGTAACTTCTAAAATAGGAGACTTATAAAACAAAAAAAAATACATGATGTACATTACCATGCAAACTTCCAACGAAAATTGGTTTGAACGAGATCTAGTATGTAGTTTTTTTTTTATACGTCATAAATCGTAAAAAGCAATTTATTTAACGGAACCCTTCATGTGCGACTCCGACTCGCACTTGGCCACTTTTTTTAAGTTAGGTAAGTAAGCAGTATTTTTATTGATATCTAATTAACACTTTTAACAGAATTGTCTTAACTAAATTAGCGTAACAAACGCTTATAACATAATTATAAAGACGTTTATTTAACTATTTCAAATTGTTTTACCTTGTACATTTACTTAATCAAAGCTCAGTTAAGTAGCCAGATGCTGCTAAGAGCCAAACGGGCAGCAGAAAACGTTCAAAATTGAACCTTAATTCTAAAACATAGGTTTCATTTCCCTAACCATTCCATGATATATATGACATAGATCGTTTATGAACCAGAAACGTTGTGAATCGGTTTCCTATCGTCCTTCGTACGGGTCCGTACTAGTTTCCAAACCATTTGTCAAAACTGCTATTCAATTAGCTATATTTGGTCTAGCCTTCTCTTCTATTTATACAAAAATCGATATTTCGTTTAATATTGAGGTGGGGAGCTATTAACGCAACCACTTTCCTGCCCGCTTTATTAAGGGGCTCCAAGCGCTAATTGACTAGTTTTGATGTGTTTTGAGTTGATATTCCTCCGTCATACATAACAATAGATATATTTATGATACAAACTTTAATCGGTTCTTCAATCCTTTATCTACTTTTGCAAGAGAGTTTTTTAGAAAAAAATGTATACATATTTTTTTATGATTCATTCAAACATGGCCCAAAAAGCCTTGTTTTCATTATTTGTATGTTGTTTATGCACTTTTATATATGAAATTTACATGTAACTGTTCCTTATTGAAGTCTCTAACAACCCAAGAGAGATTTTAATTTTTAACTAATTTTCACAAAAAATACGTCCAAAAAACTATTTTTTTGGCCTAAAACTGCTAAAGTTTGGTGCCATTTATCTCGAAAACGGTGAGTTATGAAGTAAATATGGAACACTATTTCGGTAAACCTCGTTGTTGTTAATACGGTAAGCCACAAAAAACACGAGAAAACCGATAGTAACAGATCGAAGGTCATTGGGAGCTGTAAGCCCCTTAACGCAGGTTTCTAACAGTTGTCTTAGGGTACTTTTGTTGGCTACATCAAACTGTCTGTATTCGTAAGCAGTAGGTATTCGTTAAAATCGGAGTAGGTATATGGAAAGTTTTACAAGTTTCTATGGAATAACAGCTGCTGGCGCCATATTTGGGAAACGTCGGGAATGTTTGCGGAGTAGCGCACGGATGGGTTCCACGCGATTATCCGCAAGAAAGTCGCCTCCCTCTCTGTCGCGCTCGGAGCAGCAGCAACAGCATCCTGATAATGTTGTCAAATAAATGTAACTGCTCCATTTATAAAAAGTGGAGGCAGATCATCATCATCATCATATCAGCCGAAAGACGTCCACTGCTGGACCTACGCCTCCCCCAAAGAGTGCCACAATGGCCGGTCCTGCGCCACCCGCATCCAGCGGACTCCCGCGATCTTTACCAGGTCATCAGTCCACCTTGTGGGGGGCCTACCCACGCCGCGCCTTCCGGTACGTGGTCGCCACTCGAGAACATTGCCGCCCCAACGGCCATCGGTTCTACGTGCAATGTGCCCCGCCCACTGCCACTTTAGTTTAGTGTAGTGGAGGCAGATAATGTTTATCATATAAATATAATTGCATTTTATTTTATACTCGTATAATTTTATGTACAATACCAATTCTAATGTAATAATTCATACGAACATAGTTTTATGATAAGTACTGTACTTACAATTTTATGGGCTCCTGGCCTGAAATAAATAAACAATAAATAAATATTTAATTTTAATAAATTAATCGTAAGTTGGTGCCCTTAGTGTATAGAAATATACCTAATCTTTAAACCTACAATTAAGGTAAATGTTCTAGTCGTCCACGTTGCATTAGTGTATGCCATGGAAACTTTATTTCAAAGTGACATGGCTTAAGAGTCCGCTGTAAGCTCGATTCTTCATAAATATATAAACGTAGTTTGTTATTTTTTTATTATTATTTGTTTGTGGGCCTTAATGTGCCGCTTCGACCAGCAAGTGATCTATTGTGGCAGCCCTTTCTTTAGAGTTCACCGTTAAGTCCCGTTGCCTCCAGGAAATTCCAGATTCTTTGTACTTTTTGTGGGTGCACGATGTGCCGCCCTAGGTAGGTACTTCTTTTATGCATGAGTGGTCCGCAGGAGCAGAGGATGTGCATTGCAGTCTCCTCTGTCGCCTGGCTGAACCTGCAGGTTGCGTCCTGCTTCATACCCATTTGAAACAGGTGTTTGTTCAATTTGCAATGTCCTGTCAGGATTCTTGTCACTGCGCATGTTTTCTGCCTTTTGGTTTGTAATAACTCCTTAGACAGCTTACTATTGAACCCTTCGATCAGGGCTTCAGCTTGTTTTTGTCCTTTGATGAACTTCCACAGCTTGATTGCCTCTGATTGTACCGCGTTGTTTAGCAGTGAATATGCTTTCCGTTTTGTGATGCCACGGAACGGTTCCGTTACGTTAGTTACGCTCTCATTTTAAAACGACTAGCTTGTTTGCTCTAAAACTTTGTATTTAGAATAAGTTAAGTACCATCCAGCTCTGTAATTAGTTAATGTAGCTTCAGATACCAATTTAAAAAAATACAGCAAATTTAAGTTTTTCATACAAAACTTGTTTTTGCTGTAATTTGTTTATTTTATAAACGGGAGCCATATAAACTAATTACAAACCTAGATATATCAAATTTCATTGTATATGCAAAGTTTCGTTACAATCCAACACGTAGTTTTAAAATTAGAAAGAAACTCCGTTTGTATGGGAAGGTGAAATTCAGCCGAGCTTGCCGGGGACTCTTAACATCACTTATGAATCATAACAGTGATTCGAAAAAAAAGAGTTTAAAAGGGATTATTCGTTTTGTTTCAGCATTTTAAAACACTTTAATAAGTAATTATTCATTGCGATTCCATAAGTTTTGTTATTATGAGACAATTAAGTCTAAATTTCGAACTGGAATTCCGAAATTCAACTTTCTGTGTAGTCCACCAAAGAGCTCGAAAAACCTTTGACTCATATTCTGAGTCTCAACACGTGTCAAAACATTATTTAGAGTCAACGAGGTTCTTTTTGGGTAGCACCCGTATTTTTTTAAGCCGTAGTTACACAACGTTCCTTTATTTTTCTTTCATTATAACGGGAACTACGTGTATTTTCGTGTTCTTCCAAACTAATTAACATAAAAAATAATTCACGCCAGTAGATAAAAAAATAATTTGTAATGGTCGTCGCTGAGGGCGAGCCATACAAATCTTTCCGCCTGAAGGGCGTTGCGAAGGTTTCCTAGCTAGCTCAGGGGCAGAAGGGAGTTTCCACTAAATAAGAACAACAATTGAGTCAGAAGTAGGTCGGTGGGACTGTGTTGCCCTTTATTTATAAACAATCTTAATATTACGGAATCTAAAGTAGGGGTTGCAACCCCGTTGCAAAACGTAGTCGGTAATCAGCAACGCTGAGGTAAACGCGGGGAGCCTTTCGGGAAGAGTCTCGAGTGACAGCCAGACGCGAAGGTAAACACGTCGGCGCCTTCGTCGAGGGCCTTTCCCTTCGTGAACCCTAACCTGTGCAGCTGCCACCTGGTGCGAGGAAACCCACCGGCGCACGAGGTGCAGTCAACCCTTGCGACCGAATCGGAGTGGCGGCAAAGAGTGACTGGCCGGGCCGGGGCGCGCTCTCGCTTTTTACACGGTCGGTCGCCTGCGGTGTGTGCGCGCGGTGTGTGCGCTGAAGTAGCCGGACCCTCGTCTTGCTCTTGGTGGTGTAGCCGGACGCCACCTGGTGTTTCTGAATCCTTAATTTATAATCTACTAAAGAGGAAAAGTCTCACATTTTCATTGATGTTTTGAAACGCATATTTGCGAACTGTCTATTTTAACACATTCACGGCCACGCTTAATCTCGTAGCGCTACGCCGTAGTCCGTAGCAGGTTAAACCTCGTATGAAGCGGAAAGCGCTCGTAGCGCTTTGACGCATATGTGTCGTCATGCGCACTGAATGGGATCGGAATAAAAAAAAATCTTCCAATTTCGAATTTAACCCATAGGTATTGCTTTGACATAAAATGCCCATGTAATACACTAGTACAAAGTAGGACGTTAGGACGTTTAACTTTACTAGAAGTTGAAATGAAATTGTGCTTTGCCTCCTACTAATAATTTACTTTAAAAACAAAGTTTTAACCGACGAAAAATCAATCATCCCCTATTTTCCTGCCCTTAAGGTTGGTCTTTTTTTTCGAAATTTATATGGGACCAACTTCAGGGTATAACCTTTCTAATAAAAAAAGAATTATCAAAATCGAACTAAATACTCTGTAAAAAGCTATGCGTGGTAATACATAAAAAAATATATATATACGCGTGGACTTGAGAACCTCCTCCTTTTTTTCTACAACCGCAAAATAACCCCGTCTACCCAATCTTCGCCTTTGCAGCAACCTTATAAACAGTCATCATCCTCCTAGCGTTATTCCCGGTTGTGCCCCTAAAGGAACCCGGGGTCCGCTTTGACACCTAATCCCAAGATTTTGCATAGGCACTAATTTAACGAAAGCGACTGCCATCTGACCTTCCAACCCAAAGGGAAAACTAGACCTTATTGGGATTAGACCGGTACCTTATAAACAGTAAGTACTATATTATCTGTTCAACAATAATACATCTAATCAGAACTGCAGGGCAATATACGAGTAGCATCAGATAATAAATCTCTCGGAAACGCTTCTAACTCAGCACCAATCTGAAATACCACTTGAATTACCTTTACATCAACGGCATATCTCTATAATACAGTAAAGACTAAAATCAGCTTCACAGCTATAAAAATAAGGTTTATTTTTAATTGATCCCTTAATAGAATGACGCCATTTTGAAATAGCGCTCATTTGTTAGCTGCTGTCTAAACAATTCACGGAGCGAACTTTGGTTTGTGTAGATAGGAGTTGCGGGAAGCTATTGGTGAGTTACCGCGGGTATGCAACAATTGTGCATTTCTGCAATTTGCATATATAACTGTCAGCATCAGTAGTGGTCACTGTGCAAATAAACAAACATTTTATTGTTGACAAGCAATTACAAAGCTAGGTGGTTCTGTGAGATGTAGAAATCGCAAGCCTGTCCTTTTTCAAAAACAAAAAGCTTAGTTAATCGAAAGAAAAATACTGTAAGTATAATTATTGGACACTAGCGACCCGCCCCGGCTTCGCACGGATTTATATGTAGGTATAATACATGCATGTGTTATACATAAAAACCTTCCTTTTTAATCACTCTATCTATTTAAAAAAACAGCTTCAAAATCCGTTGCGTAGTTTTAAAGGTCAAAGCAAACATAGGGACAGACAGACAGACAGACAGACAGCGGGAAGCGACTTTGTTTTATACTATGTAGTGATAGTGAAGCTCAGAAAATTCAAGAAAATCGGTTCAGAAATGCAACCTGTAGAGGAGAATACCTGGACAAACGGACATACTAAATAATTTTGGCCCGAGCTGAAGCAGAGAACTAATTTCGCTTCGCTATTTCGTTCAATTAAACTCGCATAAAAAAATACGGTAAAGGCTTTGTCATGAAATTGAGCCAGTTCAGCATGTTGCTACGAGTAGATTTACAGCCAGCGCTTGTCTTCCGCAGGATCCATTCAGTAAGTCATATAAGAGTTAAAAAGGAGGAGGTTCTCAATCGTCGGAATCTTTTTTCTTATGTATGTTCTCCAATTACTCTCAAGACGCCTGTAGCGATTTGGAAAATTCTTTTTTTGTTTGGAAGGGTATCCTTCCTCGGTCTCTAGGATCTGATGATGGGATCCTGGAGAAATCGTGGAAACTCTCCAAATATTACAGGCACAATTGAAGTGGAGTACCTATGTACTGAATTAAAAAAAAAAAAAAAGTAATTTATTCCAGAGCATGGCTCCATAATATATAAGATGTTAGTGATCATTTTCTTGCCTTTATCCCATTTACTTGGGGTCGGCGCAGCATGTCTTTTTCTTCCATACTTCTCTGTCAGCCGTCATCTCATCACTCACTTCTTTTCTCTTCATATCGTCTCTCACACAGTCCATCCACCTTTTCCTTGGCCTACCTCGTCGTTTACATCCATCCACATTCATACCTAATATTCCTTTGGTCACATGGCTTCCATCCCTCCGCATTACGTGCCCATACCACGCAAGGCGATTGGCTCTCAATTTATCCGCGATAGGTGCTACTTTCAGGCTTCCCCTTACAAACACATTTCTTATTTGGTCCATCCTCGTCACACCACACATCCACATGTATAAGATGTTAGTAACAAAAATAATATGTAAATAACAATTGAAGGCGGTAAAAACTTTGTATTTAAAGTAGATTATGCTATGAACACTTGGTCCGCGTAGCTACTTCTGTTCCCTACTTTACATACACGACTAAAGGGAAGTGGCTAAAAATCGTCTTGCCAGATTCTATTAACTTATTGTACTGAAAAAAAGTAAAATCAAAATTATTCTTTAATCCCAATCCGCAACGTACAGTCGCCATCACATACATCGGAGCAAACAAGCACGTCACAAACATCGGAACACACCTCTATTTTCAAGGCATTAGGGTGCATGTGCCGATATTTTTGAACACCATATTGTACCGATGTATGTGATGGCGACTGTACGTAGGCTTCGGCAAGTCCGTAAAGAAACAAATCTGCATAAACCTAATAAAATCAAATTAGATTACATTCTTAGACAGGTACCTACTTTAATACTTAGTTGTAACTCAAGGTAGCAAATAAGGCACTCATATTTAGTTTAATGCAAGCATTTTACGTGGTCCATGACCAAACGTAAAAAGGAAATCGAAAAATAAAACCATATTAAGCCAGGAAAATTCCACCGAACAACAGTGAAATTAGACTCTTGAGGATCCAATATCAACGAACTTAAAACATTAGCCATATTTCATCTCAGTTAAATTGCAATCCCGTCTGTAAATTAGTACATTGTACCCACACAGTCATACGCTTAGGCTGTGTAAGTCAGTTGGGGTCGCTAAAATTCACGTCATGTTTGATTATACGAAGTATACAGTTGTTCAAAGGTTAGTTGGACGAGATCATTTGTGGTCCGTTATATATAGCTACCAGTTTTGAGCAATAAAGTGTTTACTAGGTACCTACTAGTTCTTCTATAGGTACACTTGGCTTATTAATGCCCTTGACTGTACGAAAGATAGTTTAATTACATGTACGTAATATATTGTATGGCCACAATGGAGAACCAGCGCTGGCCCTGCGACCATTTCGTGACAAATATGTATATTGGTATGGTCCACAATTTGTTGTTTTATAGTCACGAATATACCTACACTTTCTTTCTTTCTTCTTTCTTTCTAATCTGGTCGCGTCAAATCAAATGTTAATGACAGTTATCATTGCTACCTATTTAATCCCGAAATAATTTTTAATAAATAAATATTTGCGGACAATCTTACACAAATCGACCTAGTCCCAAACTAAGCAAAGCTTGTACTATGGGTACTAGACGAAGATAAACATACTTATATAGATAAATAAATACTTAAATACATAGAGAACATCCATGACTCAGGAACAAATATTCGTGCTCATCACACAAATAAATGCCCTTACCGGAATTCGAACGCAGGACATCTTGCTTCGTAGGCAGGACCACTACCAACTAGGCTAAAGCGGTCGTCAAATGTAATATAATGATAAAAAATACTTATGATATCAAATTATGTTTATCGGAGCTTTATACTTTTAGCCCGTCAATTCAGGTACGTTTGGAAGACATAATATATATGCATAGATTAAGCATATTGTATCTCATAATCACGCCGCGGGGCCCTCGGGCCGAAGCGCGTGTAGGTATTCAAATATAGAATCCTCGATCTTTTCACAAATTTAAATGAATTAATAGGCACAAAAGGTTAGCTAAAGGATATTTAAAGAGCAACGTTTGGTGAATGGTATTTATTTTATTTCAGATCCTGATATACATAAGTGAACACTTTTATAGTTACATACAAAATATACCTTATTACTTAATACGATTTATCCAATTTACTATTTGAGCTATGGAGTTATCCTGAGAACTGATTATTTTATAAGCTGCGATTATTCTATTGTTTAAGATTTGAATTTTTGTGGTTAAAGAACTTTATTTATCTCTAAAGAAATTTACATTTCACTTAAAACAGAGAAAAATATACATAAAGTAAAAAATATACATAAAGTAAACAGTGAGTAATACAATTATACATTAGTTTAAAAAGTAATACAAATGTTTAGTTTAAGTGGGTACATAAATTAAGAAAAGATCATAGTAGTAAGTTATTCTAGTTTGTACAATGCATAATGAGCTCTAATACAATGTGCTTGTAGTGTATTTCACTGATGACGAGTCATATAATCCAGTTTCTATGTCAGTGTTTCCAGGGCCAGAGCCGGAGTTAGGCGTTAGATATTTTTAGTTACATACTCCTTTAACTTATGTTTGAAAATATTAAAACTTTTACATTCTTTGATATGTTTTGGTAAACTGTTATAAAACTGTGCCCCTTCATAAGTTATACTTTTTTTGCCATATTGTGTTCGCACTGGTCTCAGAGACAAGTTGTTAGCACTCCGTAAATGGCGTATTCCCAGTTCAGCATTAGTTTGAAAAGTCAATTGTGAGTGAATTTTTTTTTCAATTATTTTCCTGATTAGAATGCAAGTATTATTAAAATAAAGTTGATGGAGATTTAAAAATTTTGTTTCTGAATATATTTTTTTACTGGATGTGAGAAAATCATATCGAAAGAGTGTTTTTATTATCTTGTTTTGGGCGACTTGCAATTCTTTAAGCGTAGTTTTATTTGCACTACCCCATACTTCTATGAGGTAGTTCAAGTGGGACTTTACAAGCGAATTATATATGGTGTATCTAACATGTCGGGGAAAACAGTAAGTAGAATTGTAAAGGCAGCCTCGTAATGATGAAATTTTAGAACAAATTTTGCTAATGTGTGGTTTCCAGGTCAGTTCATGGTCTAATATAAGTCCAAGATATTTTTCTTCGGTAGATTTTTCAATTTGTATATTATTTATTTTGAGTGACATTTCTTCGCACTTCTTTTTATGTTTCGATTTAAATAGAACATATTTTGTTTTGGCCATGTTGACAGTAAGTAAATTGTATTTAAACCACTCTTCAAGAACATTAAGATCGTTTTGTGCCATTTTCCCGATTTCGTCTGCAGAGTCACCAAAGTAAAACAAACATGTGTCGTCCGCGTATAGGCTTATCTCTCCATGTACTGGTGTCTGACTGATGCTATTAATGTAAATTAGGAACAGAAGTGGACCAATAATAGATCCCTGGGGGACGCCGCAAGTAATCATTTGAGGGGTGCTTTGTACGTTACCAATTTTTACAATTTGATATCGATTGCTCAGGTATGAATCAAACATTTTAAATGCCTTGTCAGTGACTCCTATTTCTTTTAATTAATATAATAGTAGTGGATGGCTTACCGTATCAAATGCTTTTTTTAAGTCAATAAATATTCCAAGAGCAAATTTTTTGGCATCTATGTTTGCTTTAATT
This sequence comes from Epinotia brunnichana, assembly GCA_963854355.1. NCBI lineage: Eukaryota > Metazoa > Arthropoda > Insecta > Lepidoptera > Tortricidae > Epinotia > Epinotia brunnichana. The sequence goes on from OY977957.1 coordinate 12,939,814, forward strand.
TTGGTTACTAAATCTATTGCTGCTGACAATGTGCTTGATTCGGAGCGAAATCCATATTGATTTTTGGAAAGATAATCCGTTTGCGTTAAATAATTGTCTAGACGATGGTGGATAATTTTTTCGAAAATTTTTGAAATAATTGGTAGCACTGAAACTGGTCTGTAGTTTCCAGGATCCATTTTGTTTCCCGATTTAAAGATTGTTGATTTTTTGTCATATTTTGGGTAATTGGTAGCTTGGAAGAGCTCGTGACTCTGTACAATGTCCGCGCAATTTCCTACAGTATCCTAAAATATTGTTCCGTTGAAAGAGTGATAAAACGTACGATATTTTCGTAATTCAGTAAGAATTTTTTTTTCAAAATTTTAAGGATATCCCTATATATATATATATATATATACATATATATATTAGGATATTGTATGTATTTTGCACTGAATCACGAGCGCTTCCGACCTATCAAATTTTACCAAATTCTGACGAAAAATATAAATCGATAACGATAAAAAAATAGCCCAGCAATTGAATGTGTTCATAGGTTGACTGAAATTTGTAAGCAGGTTCAATAGTTATAAAGTTTTTTTTGTCGATTCAATTTACTGCGTTTTTTTTATTACTAGCCTTCTAGTTCTATAGCTCACACAGCTACTAGTAGTAGTTGTTGTAGTAAGTAATTCTCTCATAACTACTACTTAGTAAAGTTGCAAAACCCCCGACATTTTAATTTCAAAGTTCAATTTCTCAAAAACTGCATTCAAATCAGTCCATTCGTTTAGGAGCTACGATGCCACAGAGAGACAGACACACTCACACAGACACACAGACACGTCAAACTTATAACGTCGGGGGTTAAAAAAGGGTTTACAAAATTTCAAAGACAACTTACATACAAACGCCAGCAACAAAATAAAATACCTACAGTTAAAAATTGTTATCCCAATGTAGTTCACCGATTGGATGCACTACACCGAGTGTAATCCGTAAAGCCTTTGTACGCACGGAGAGCCTAAACTCCAGTTTCAACGTTTGCGTTCTGTGATCTGTGATCCAGTGCAATTGCAACAGCGATCTGTGACAGTAGTACAGTAAATATATGACTACAAACAGGCCGTACATAATACGTCCGATACGACGCACTCATACAGACATGTGTCGATACGTACTTAAGTGCAAGTCGGGATAGTCGGTGGTACAACATTCCGCGTGCCGCCTATACGCCTCATAGAAATAATTGGTTTTAACCCTTTACCTACGGGGCCTTGAATCACTCCGTCATCGCTCAATACGGGCATGTTTTGGCGAGAGTCAGTGGTTAGGCATAACTTCACTTACTTGTAACTTTTGAAGTATTACAGCTACACAGTTGAAATTTCACACACACAATAAGTATAATGTGTTTAATCAATAAATAATCACTTGTAGTAATAATATTCACTATTTTTTCTGATATCAAGCAATACATCAGTCACTAAGAAATTGCAGATTTTTAAGTTACTACTTGCGGATTTCACATGTTTAAGTTTAAGAACATTAGTTTATAGTATATTAAACACAAATAAACACTTAAATAACGATAATTATAAAAATAATGCATAAATATCAATCACTAAAATTAACACTCCAAACACTCCCACGCCGTACTCTAACAAAAACACTAATGTCCGCCATATTGAGTTCAATTATTTGCACGTCTGCAGTACGGGTGTCAACCCAAGTTGCCACCAAAAAAGCGGTCATTTTTATAAATATGTTTATTTCAGAGCCATCTACCGAAACATTTTAATATTTTTTTCTTTGTATCTGTACTAATCCCAATGCATAACGTGACCGCTATTACCAAGACACAAGGTTTCGTTTTGATAAAAAAAAAGATTGAACATGACCATTACTTCGATCAACTATAGTTGACACCCGTACTGCAGCGGTGTTGCCGTACTGGCAACTCTGGTTGACACCCGTAGGTAAAGGGTTAATTGGAGTGCAGGTGTAAAGGTATAAAATTTTGAAAATGTCATTGTCAACGAACCTAGCCAGTTTTAAAAGTAACCCATTCAAGGCCTATGACTCGCATGTGAGTCATGCCTCTACGAACGATTACTGCGACAAAACTGAAAAATGCTGCTACGCGCTGCGTATACACTACTATTTATAGCGTTGCTACGCCTCTAATGGATTATCTGACTTACCAACATTAGACCCTTTTAATAACCATTCAGTCCAACAACTCAAGTCGGGTCTAAGTGAGTTTCTTGCGAGACTCTTCTCAGCTAGGCTAGGTTTAGCGAACCAGCAATAAAACTCCCAATAGCTCGATACCTCTCACACCCCACATCAGGTTGAAACCGCTCAACCAATCTCACTGAAGCGCAAACTCGTAAAGGTTATAGTGTAGTTGCTTCATGTTATAATTTTGATATCGTAGTAGGTACCTATTACCAAATGTATAGTTAACCATCAAATTATTGTAACAAAATATAAATTACAAAATATAATTGATATCATATTACGACATTTTCATTTCAAAGTTCAATATCTCAAAAACAGCTGAACTGATTTTGTTGAAACTTTAGCTAAGAACCATCTCGATCACGTCAGCTTACGAAAAAATAAAACCGCGTTCAAATCGGTCCATTCGTTTAGGAGATACGATGCCACAGACATATATATATAGTCCTCCTTGTCGTATCCGACGACGGCGACCCTTACATTTTCCTCTGGTGAGCACGAATATGGCTCGCAAAGCCGAACTTAGTTTTAAAACATAAATTGTATGACAACAACAATGATGGACCTAAACGCAGTATTTCGCGACCGAAACAGCAATTTACTTCATTTTCCATACAACGATTAGTACACATTGCAAAGTGTTTGTTTCATCATTTTACTTCAATTAGCATGAAGTGTTTCAGCGAGGTCGGTCTTTAACTCAATTTTTTGGGTATTTATGTTCCTTAATAGGCTTGTTGCGTGGTGTTAAAATTGATAACGTCGTGTTGCTAAATCGATAGTAAACCATCAAATGATTGTAATAAAGTATAAATTACAAAATGTAATTCAAATCATAAAAATATGAATCTTGAAAGTTTAGAAAAAAAAGTTTTTTTATTTATTGTCCAAGAGTAAATTTAAAGATACCAATAAAATCCTTACGCTTTTATATAAACAAATTTGTATGACAACTATGGACCTAAACGCAGTATTTCGCGACCGAAACAGCAATTTACTTCATTTTCCATGCAACGGTTATAGTAACCAACGGGATAAGCAACGGGCAACGGGGATGGTGCATGCACAATAAGCACTGAGGGCCAACGCTGATGTTTAAAATAGATTAAATTATTATTGTAACCTACTAACACTTAGATTCATAAGCACACATTTGTACGACTAACACTATATGGGTTCTATGCCTGAAATAAAATAATTGAATAGTACAAATTGCACGGTGTGACGTCATACTTTAAAGCCAATCAGTATGAAGCATTTCGGCTGCTGTCAGCGAGGTCCGTCTTTAACTCGATTTTTTGGGTATTAATGTCCTTTAAATGTAGTTGCTTCCATACAAACATTTGTTCATCTACAAAAACTGGTTCGAATGGCATCGTAAACAAATTTAAGGTCACAAGCCCATTGTAGTTGCTCCCATACAAACATTTCATCATCATCATCAGTACGGTCAGCATCAAATATATGTATCCAATTTTCAACTTTATTCCACCGACATACGTTCGTAAATGTATCCATATTTATGATGCTGACTGTACCTATCGTAAACAAGTTTCTGTCAAAAATGTCAGTTTTGGTACAAGCTTTTATTGCTGACTGTACTTTTCTGGATACCAACATCAACTAATCATTGAGACGACTCTAACGAGCCCAAACTCGATGGGGTTGTGTCATTTTATTGTGGAGTTCCTATGGCCACCTTCCTGCTCCAGCATCAGATCAGCTCCATGCCATCATAATATTGCATTGTCATGCGATATACATATGCATGCAAAATTTCAGCTCAATCGGAAACCAGGAAGTGGGTGAAATTTCAATTACTAAATTTGACCTAAGAAAGAATAAAACAAACGAGGTGAGCTAAATAAAAGCTTGTAAATAAATAAATCGTAGGTCACAAGCCTGTTCCAGTGTTTAAACCGCCCCGTCGTGCCAGTGTTTCCCCTGGATATCCCACAGGCTACTCTCCAACCACGCGGTTCGACAGTTTTATTGGGCTCGTCCTATTAAAGCAACAGCCAGGGATCAAAATAAAACCTTCAAAGACGTTATATACCGGGCCGTGGAAATAGTTTACTAAGTGCCGCCTGGCACTCGCGTCAGGCAATGAATGTTGTATCGCGATCGTGACTCATGCTGAAAGCGTTTTGCGTTGTCACTCAAGCCATCCATCTAGTTTTTGTGTTTCGGAGGCGAAGAGAAGCTTTTAACCGTGATATATTAATATTTTCGTTAAGTTAAAAAACCTACCTATGAAAAAGAATTATGTGAAATACACTATGTACGAGTACTTATGTTTAAAAACTGTCATCACTGTTACGGTAAAAAAAAAACTATAATATTATCTAATTATATGATAAGTATATTAAAAAAAGAAAGGTATAATTTATTTGTTACTCCACGCCGCTAGTGAAAAATAATTGCAGAAAATTTAGATACCTATCAAAAATTACGCCAAATTTAAAGTATTCAACAGTTTGAGCTTCACACTGTTGGTATGCCCATCCGGGACAAATGTATAAAACGTTTCAATAAAACAGCTAAGTTTTTATATGGAGTACTATTTTTGATACAAATGAAAGCGACGGTGTCGCAGGGAGTATTATTTTCGATACCGATGAAAAACCAAAAATTTAAATGTCATAATCAAACGAGGTAAATATCTTAATAATGCACAATTTATCTACTTGACGAATAAAAATACTTCTTTCTTCATTTATAATTTCCAGGTGAAAATATCACAAAAATTTCCAACAGGATTACCTGTAACTTGCTAGCAAAGTAAGCGTTATTAAAAAAATATATACAGAACATAGAACGATTAAAAGACATGGCACCATTTTTGTTAGGTACCGTATGTTTAATACATTATACAAATGTTGAATTTCTCATGCTCACTCATTTAGATGAATATTCAGCATTTTAACGGCCTGTTTTGTTTCATTTACTATCATCTCAGCAAATATTATGATAATAAACGACGACACTATTTACTGGAGACGGAAAGCATGAGAAAGATATTGAAAGGAGAGTGAATGCAGGGAATCGAGTGAATGGGGCACTGAATGCCTTTATGGGCAGCCAGAAAATATCGCAAAAAGCACGCGTGGCTGTGCATAGGGGAGTGTTGGTGCCCACACTTATGTATGGTAGCGAAAGTTGGGTGTTGCAAAAAAGACATCAAAGTCGAGTGAATGCAGTAGATATGAGAGCGTTGAGAAGTATGTGTGGAGTGAAATTGAGTGATAGAGTCAGAAACAGTGTGATAAGAGATAAGTGTGGAATGGATGGAGATATAGTCACGAACATTGAGAAGGGTATATTAAGGTGGTTTGGGCATGTAGAGAGGATGGATGAAATAAGATGTATATAAAAAGAGTGGAAGGGCAAGTTGGAATGGGAAGACCTAGGCGAACTTTCTCCGATCAAATTGGAGAAATCTTACAGAAAGGCCAGGTCAAAAGTACCCTAAACCGACGAGCATGTATGAGAAATGTTATGAAAGTGAGTGAAGCGAAAGTGGTTTGTCAGGATCGTAGCAAATGGAGATCCGTGATATCTGCCTACCCCTATGGGAAAGAGGCGTGATTATATGTATGTATGTATGTATGTATGTATGTAAACGACGATCAGAGTTAACTAAAACAAAATCGGCGCTGAGTTTTATTTTATCAACGTTCTCGCAGTTTAGCCTATTTTGCGGAGATAATCGTAAGATTACCTCCTCCATACAAGCTAACAAAGCTTTTCCTCTTTACGTGTATATTATTAGTATAGAAAACTCCCATATTTCTACTAATGGTATACTATGAATCGTCGTCAACCCAAACATTACGCCTTCTGATACTTGAGTTACATCGTAAAATTCTGACGACCAATTTAACGCAATCCATTAGCATTACATACATCGCCAAATCCATGTTTACGCTCATGCGACAACGAGGCGTTAAATTCGAACAACATTCATTCAATAGATGTTACTGCTTTCACACCTACATACTCCGACAAAGGAAAATATACTTTATCTAGAATGGGCTAAAATTGAATTTGCTTCGCTACGATGGATGTACTCCGACGAAGAATGTGAGGCGCGTGTTTAGTATGTTTTCTTTTGAATCGCGCGTCTTTTATTTTTTTAAAGATTATACTGATGTCGTCGAAGCTTCCAATGCTTGTTTACTTTCGTGTGATATTGGAATTAGCGGATATCCGCCTGTTTCATTTAGCTGCGAATAATATTTATTTGCTATTAGCCAATTGATAAAACAATGTGTAAGAACGTACACATATTAAGGCACTAGTCCCACCAAGGGCGAGGAAGCGATTAGCTATCGACTATTTTCTCGGTCAAGAAACGAACAAAAGATAAACAGCATGTCTCTGACCTTGGAGCTTTAAATACAAGTATCGATTATGGTCCTGAAACTGAACCACTTTTGTTCCGCCACTTTGTAAAATAACTACCTCTATTATTTCTATTTATTAGTGTTTGAACTATAATAAATAAATAAATAAATAAATATTTGCGGACAATGTTACACAAATCAACCTAGTCCCAAACTAAGCAAAGCTTGTACTATGGGTACTAGACGACGATATACATACTTATATAGAGAAATAAATACTTAAATACATAGAAAAACATCCATGACTCAGGAACAAATATTCGTGCTAATCACACAAATAAATGCCCGTACCGGGATTCGAACCCAGGACCTCTTGCTTCGTAGGCAGGGTCACTACCAACTAGGCTAAAGCGGTCGTCAGCGGTCTTTAACCGTACCATCAATGTATTGCAAACACGACCTCATTATTTGACATCCATGAGACTGACAAGTAAGAAAACTAATAAATGGATGATGTTCATTGAAAATTTTATTTAATTTGTATGGAATTATGAAAATATAAAAAGTACGTAGGTATTTTTGAAAAGTTGTAGAACAAAAGTAGTTTCGTTTCAGGCGCATAATTAATGAGACACACTGTAGATCCCGTATCGGTAAAAAAGACATATATTTATAGTTGATCGCTGGCTGTTCACACTGCCAGCGAGGACTCTCTCTTCGCTAGTTGATTGCAGCGATAAAAGCTATCAAAGATAAAACTCGCTCAGCAGTACTCGCTAAGCGATGCTCGCTTGGCAGTACTGCATGCTCGGCCGCCCCACTCGAGCGAGTGGTGCGAGTAATCGCCCGTCGCACTCGAACACTCGCGTATAGCCGAGCAACAAAACTATAGGAACTACACACTCGCTTCTCACTGTTCGCCAACTCGTTTCTAGTTTCTAGCTCTTATCGCTTCTCGCTCATCGTGGACGGTGGAACCAGTGCCTTACACAAGTCTCCCTACTAACAATTTTCCCAGTTGTATCCTACAGAAGCCTTGGGTCCGCTTTGACACCTAATATCAAGATTTGGCGTACTAAGTATACGCAAGCGACTGTCATCACCTAGTTGGGATTAGAGCAGTTTCCTTGCGATGTCATCGAAAAGTTAGTATTGAATCATCATCAACATTTAAGAGCTTGGCTCTTGTCGGTGAAGTATGCGCCAGTTCTCTCGGTCCTCGGCTAATTTCTTTAGGTCCCGGTAAGACAAGACATTTGCTTTTGCTTTTAGTTGCTGTACAAAGCTTATCTTTGGTCGACCTCCACCCCTTGATCCTTCGATCTTACCTTCTATTATATATCTAAAGATAATGTCGTGTCGTGTGTAGTATTAAATATCAAACGATATTTAGACCATACATTTTTTTAAACCAACTGGTAAGCGGGGTTCATACGACGGATCTCCTGTAGCTCTAGTATAATTTTTATCGATATAAATATATACGTTTTCGAACGCGTTTGCGTTTAGTTTCAATTTGTATGGCAACGCAAACAGCGCCTCTGGTGGTAACTATTAGGAACAACGCGTTGCCAAAACGTATATGTTTAGATAAAACTTACACTAGTGATGACTACTGATTGAAAGTCGCGTATCTTACCGTTTCGCTTAGTTTATAACCATTACAAGTCCGGAGGGAAATATCCAGTAGAACGTAAAGTCTTCGTTATTTCAAGGTGTATTGTTTGGGGAAGTCCAACAATGAATTATAAGGATCATCCATCATACCTTTCCGAAAATACCTTTAGGAGCTCAATGGCGTTCGTATGAGTATATTTACGGTGGAGAAGTAGGTACTTACGATAAAGTGCTTGCACGTGGATAAATATATTGTCACATCGCAGCTTGGAAATGTAGTCATGGATGTTTTGATACAGGCTTTACACACAGTTACCAGTATTTCTGTCGCTGCGGGCGACATATTTCGAACCTTTTATGAGTAGTTTTGAGGGTTAATTTAAAAGTAAAAAAAATACTTAACACTTTCACTGCCTGGAAACGACGTGGCGGGCGTCTACGCCGTAGGCGCTTTCTGTTTAGCGGGAAAATCGTGGGATCAGCTACGAGCGTAGCACTAAGTGATTCTTGGCAGTGCTGTGATTGTGTTAACGTGTGAAGAGTGCATAACTCGTACAGTCAAAGAATTTAATTTCCTACCCATTTAGGACTATTTCAAAGAGACACTGTAAATAAAATCATAAGAAGTCTCTTACGTTTTGATTGATTACGTCACTTTGACAAAGTCCTAAATGGGTAGGAAATTAAATTCTTTGACTGTACCTAAAGTAAATATCTAAATACATATTTGCATACTTACGTTGTTATAATTTGCCCATATTCACAGTAGAATCATCTGAAAATAGAAAAAGTATAGTTAATAAAGCTTTAGTTCTTATTATTTTTAACCGACTTCAAAAAAGGAGGAGGTTATATGTTCCACTGTATGTATGTTTTTTTTTATGTATGTTCGCCGATTTCTCCGTCAATTTCCAAAATTCTTTTTTTATTCGAAAGAGTATACTTCCGAGGTAGTCCCATTGTCACCAAATCAGGATCTGATGATGGAATTCCAGGGAATTTAAGGCAAGCCTCAAATTTTATTGGCGCGCGTGTAGTGATTTCGGTATTTTCTATTATAACTCGAGTATTTACTCTCGGAAATCGCAATTTTGGTGAAGTGGAACTGATACTGAAGACCACAGATGACTTATGGAACTTCTCAAAGATGTAAAGTTCGTCAAAGTTTCTGACATGATTCCGTTGAAGTAGCAACTCATGAAGTGGCAATTCTTAGATTCTTTAGGAATCGAGGGAACTCCTCAAATATTATCAATCAACGCATTTGCTCTCTGAAAGCAGTGTATGTGGTAAATTGGAAAGGAAATGTGGAAATGTTCATGAACCAATGTGGCTTGGCGAAGTACCTACCGTAAAATCACACAATATAGTCGAGATCACCCAACTATGGTCCAAATCAATTTTCATATAACGTGCTTAGGTGGGACTATTTTCATGGATGAACTTAAAGACAGGCAATAATAAATAAAATAAATAAAAATCATTTATTTCAGACTCAGAGTCCATAAGTTTGTTAGTACATAAAATAATTTTAAAGCTAAGAACAATAATAACAATAATACAATAACACAAATTTTGATAAAAACGTATAAAGTCACTCATTCGAAATCGGTATTGATAGAAACAAATGAGTTTACTTTTGGACCATAGTTAGGGTATTACTATTACTTGTGTGGTTTTACGGTACTGAATAAATAAATAAATAAATATTTGCGGACAATCTTACACAAATCAATCTAGTCCCAAACTAAGCAAAGCTTGTACTATGCGTACTAGACGACGATATAGATACTTATATAGAGAAATAAATACTTAAATACATAGAAAACATCCATGACTCAGGAACAAATATTCGTGCTCATCACACAAATAAATGCCCTTACCGGGATTCGAACCCAGGACCTCTTGCTTCGTAGGCAGGGTCACTACCAACTAGGCTAAAGCGGTCGTTATAGAAGTCGGTTTAAACTTTGTTTTTAAAGTAATTATTATTAAATGCGGGTACAATAATAATATATGACATCTTTACGAATAACTTTGCCATACTTCATTAAATAGATAAACAGACCTAAGTACCTATAAGGTTTCATATTATTGTAAAATATATAGGTAAAACAATAACACCTCATGTAAATGGAAGAGCGGGATCTTATAACACAAGTATCATTGTTTATTTAAAAGGAGACCCCGACCTCGAACTGTGTTATTCACACCTTTGTTTACACCAATAAAACATTTTGAATTTGAATACACTTTCAATATACTTCTACATCTGTCGTGACTATGTAGGTATTCTGCCTTAAATTGAATATACAATTTAACCCATAGGGTGTAGCTAAAATAATCAATTTATACACAATAAATAATAGTAAGTAATAATAGTCACAATGTCAAAACTTATCAGCTGTCATCACAATAGAACTCAAATAATAAATGTCGAAATACCTGTAAATACTAAGTAAATTTAAAGAATATTAAAATACTAAATTAAACAAGACTATTGTCTATATTGATTGTGTACTGATAATTTATCATCCATTGATAATCTAGCGATTTTCTCATAACAACAATTCATAAAACATAATTTATTACTAAAAAAACTGTGTTTCTTTGTTAAATTAATAAAAAAACATTCAAATTATAAGGACATGAGCAGAGCTCGGACAGGTCATCGCAAAACAATCGTAACACGGTAATAGAACAAGATTAATAAAGTCGCATTATGTACATTATTATTTAATTCTATTTTTCAATTACATTTATTACGGTAACCCAAAGTCACTATAATATCTTTGTAAAGGTATTTCCATTAAAAAAAAATTTAATGCTGATCGTTGCATTTGCATTTTCTGAAACAAACCAATGTTTTTATTTAACGAATTGTGTTAATTTTTATTCACTATTTTCATTTCATTATAAAGTAAATTGATCAAATGTATCTTTGGACATAATATGTAAGCCGTCTTTGTCAGGGCCGCTTTATTTATTCTCCTATACATTTTAGACAGGTCTGATTAATAAATACTAAATATTTGTTAAAAAATATTTAAAAACCCTCCCAACCCTCTTTTGTTTTACCCGAAACTGCCGAAACACTTCCATGACGTCTTCCCGCTGTTGACATGTTACAACCTTAAAGACGGGTTTTCCGGTCCCTGGTTTGAATATAAATCTCAAATATCTTCCCCGAAAATTGTTTATGCAGGGGCAGAAAGTTGGCACTGTTCAAAAGAAAGCATTTTAATTCAACCTATCTTTAAAAAGAACTATTTACGTAATAATGTAGGTATATTTTTTTGTTGCCATAATTAGCATTTGCCTTACGCAGAGTAATTATTTCCATCTTCGCACTGAATAGAGGTGTAGACACCAAATAAAATAACCAATAATGATGAATTATCTCGAAAAAGGATTAAAAATATTGTCAAATGGAGAAAAAAGTAAAGCAGGGGATTAAATAATTACAAAGTTATAAGTGTCCAAATTATTAAAAGGGGGTATGTTCGGTCCCTTTTCCGCAAAACGCACCTTCATATGAAACGATTTTCATTTACTATGACGCTCGTGGATCGTGACGTCACGATCCCCTAGCTTTGTCTGTATCTAACAAGCAATATTAAAACGCTTGAAGCTTCGTAATTTTTTGAGATATGAGAATGGGATTTTCGTCACTAGGCATATTTTTTTGACTCCTCTATTTTTGGAGTAATAATACAATTTGAGCTTCACCCCTATTGTCTCGTAAACTGTCGATAATATTTAATTATCTTGCTTTTACTGCTTAATACGAATGTCACATGCTGTACACAATATTTCTTTGACATTTTCATCATAATAGAGCTCGGGGTAGTACTTAATCCAATTATTAATCGCTTTTATTTTCACCATATATTTAATATATTTAGAAATAACCATAAGTAAATATTTTTACTAATTTAAATTGTTACAACAAAATTGTTTCAAGAATGCCACTTTGACAGAACCATGACAGATATGCAACTAAAAAGGTCAAATGTTAAATTACGATAATATCCGCTTTAGATAATCATAATCTTAAGTATCGACTCTATGGAGTCTTGTTTTATTTCCATATCTGTTTTTGCGACGACCTGTCAGAGCTGTGGACATGATACTAACAGGTACTTCTTTAAAGCAAAGAAAAGTGTTGTGCACGTCAGGGTTTTGATCGTGCTTGGTAAATACGTTATATACTAGCAGCAAATCTAGGACATCGATGGTAGCCGCTCGTCTCTAAATATATTCATGTGTCTAATCGCTTGATGATCTTTGACAGTCACCGGCGTTAATATCTGCCGCAAAAAAGCGCCCATGAATATCTGACACGACTTTTTTTTTTGGAGCCGTTAGGACGTCTGAGATATTTTTGCTCGCTTTGTTATGTCAGATATTTATAGTGTACCCCACACTGAATAATTCCGAAGAGACATTTGTCCGAAAGCATTATCTTTACCGAATTTCATAATTCCGAAAACCATGTTCCGTTTAAGGATTTTTTGATTTTTCAGGACTTAATTCTTACCTAACCTATCCTATTTATACATTCCAATAGGTCATCTACGTCCAAATTTTCGTTTAGCGGAAAATGTCGTTCGGAATTTTGAAAATTTGAAATAATTATGGTTTCCGACAAATGACTCTTCGATTTTCTTTCTTTTCCCATAGTAATGCTGTTGACTGGTACTGACCTGTATTAAACCTTAACACAGCATCGAAAGTGCCTATTCTAATTAAAAATGGTTGGTAAATTAGGTTCCCAATCTTGTTATTTTATTTTTAATTAAAGCTACACTATACTCTTTTAAAAACAAAACACGGTTCCATTAGACGGCATAACTAACGTGTAATTGAATTTCAGCGCTCTAATGGTTCCTTTAGTAGCTAATTTAAACCACTCTGATTGGAAATCGAGTCAGGTCAGACTTTTTCTTTAATGAGGTAACTTTATATTGTTATAGCAACCTTAACCTAGTAACTAAACGCAAATGCCTTGAATTCGTGTTTTTTTTAATGTAAAACTCATTTTTTTTGTAAGATATTTTCAGAAGGCCGATTTTAAAATGTTGGCTTGTTTTTTTTACGACTAGATGTTAGGAAATCATCAAGAATTCATTTTCTGTTGCTATTTTTATGTTTTTAAATAAAGTGAGAATACAAACGCTTTTCCGTGGCCGTAGAAAATTGTGACGTCCCTGTATTTTTCTTACAAACTTTATACTAGTGGCTCTGCGAGGTGTAGGACCTTTCAATATTTTTTCATATATTTTTTTATAATTCGATATACTGAATCGGTAAATAAATTCTCCCAAAATTTCACGAGATTCGGTTAAGAAATGCGACCTGTAGAGGAGAACAGTGTGACAGCTAGAAATTCGAAAGAATTTTGGCCCAAGGTGAAACGGACAACCTCGTTCGCTTCGCTCGCTTGTTCAACTAGAAAAACTGTTTCAAAGTTTCATAAAAAGTTGTTGAGTTGACTATCAGTCAACTATAAATTTTCTAAAAGCGTAGTTAAGTAATTTGAAGACTTTATAATCCATTGAAATTAAAACATACGAGTATGCTCTCTTAGAAATTGAAGAGAAGAGGCATAACATTTTGTAGACTTGAACGCCTTGAAGCTATTCAAGACCACATTGAAACAGGGACCAGTTCAAACGTGGCTTCGACGTATAATCATAATGCGGACTAGATTGTTTCATGCGCTCGCTCATGAGTTAGGGCATAGCCATGTGTAGCGTGCGACGCAATGATAATCGTAGTCCAGGTAACCTCTTTAGCCTTTTTTTAGCTCAAGTAGGCACTCTAAGTTCCGAATTTTTAACCAACATCCAACAAGACCATCCAACTAGACGTAACGACCACCGAGTCCGATATACATTTTTTCAATACCCGAGTCCTTCTAGTGAAAATATGACTCATCTGACTGAGAACGCATTAGCGACAAATACCATTGTACCAAGAGAGCGCTTGAAGCCCGCTTCGCTTCCAATCGGTAATTGTGTATTTTGGAGACGTTGTTGAAGATTGAAATTCAATTAGTAATATCCTAATTTACAAAAGTAGGTACCTATTTTCTAGTACGGACCGAAAAGCTGTAAAATTAAAATTCAATTTCTGAACAGGGCTTTTTCTGAGGGCAGCAAATTTTTAAGCTTGTAAGTTTCATCTTACGAGTATACAAAAAAGGATAAAGTAGAGGTTCAGCTATCGACTGTATCCGCTCCATGATTTAAATTTTCGGTTTTGCTTTTCTTTTTTTTTTTTTACATTTTATCAGTTGAATCTGTTGTGGGATTACGATACTCGATGCAACGAATCTTTCAACCAGTCTAATCACGCCTTAGACTGGGTTGCACCAAACCGTCTGTATCTAATCTTAAGAGGTGTTCGAGAAAATATGAAAATATGGAAAGATTGACAAGTTTCTATGGAAAGACGGCTGCTATCGGCGCCATATTTAACGTTGATCGGCCTGTAATTGTTAGTTCTATTTATTTTATTATATTTGTTTATTTATCATGCACACTTACAACTATTTTTACAGGCATTATGTTGGTGCGACCCACCCTTAGAGTGTGCCAAAAGGTTGCGGGACCACGGTACATTGTTCGGGAATAAATAAAAAAAAATGTTCGCACGGAAAGCTAAGCTTACTAACTCTACACACCCCAAAAACGTTTAATTTTCTCCTCCATTTTTTGTACGATACTCGGAACCCGCTAGTAGTAAAATATCTCCACTTGCCCACTTTTTGTCGCCCACGGTTAGATTGGATTATCCTTGTTTAGGAACACTGAGTTTTTGTTGCTCAAATAGAACTGAAACTGCGGTAAGTTTATTAAAAAGGTCCTACCCAAAATTAGGTAGCTTAAGACCGTCTTCGCTTTAATCTCGGTACTTATACGTTATCGTATACGAGTATTATCTGTGTCTAAGTATAAAAGGCTTGCATAAGTAACTAAATTGCAACGTAAAGCACTTGGAGAAAGATAACTTAAACAACTTTTGAATGCGTATAAAATGAGTTTAAACTTTTAAGTACCTAACTATAGCAAAAAATATAATTGTATTTTTAATCCTCCAGTTTTCATTTATATCAAATTGAAAAAAAAATTGTTGTCTATAAAGTCGGTTAATGGACGATAAATTTACGTGATAACGTCATAAAGCCGAACGCTCGGCTCAGACGGAACGGGACATACTTTGTCGTGCGTGCTGCCGGTGTTCATCGATTTATAAGACGTTATCACGTCAAAAAGCCAGTGATGTAACTGAGTAATTAGAATTTAATGCAAGGAGATTAAGACGGATGGATCATTATTTCTTTCTCCAGACATTCTCTCTTCCAGCGAGCGAGCGAAGCGAACGAAGTTCTATGTTTCTGCTTGGGGCGAAATTCGTTTGTTCGGTGTCCGGTGTCTGTCCTGCTGTCAAGCTGTTGTCTTCTACAGAGGGGTAATCACGTAACGTTCCGAACACGCGTTAGGACAATCCAACTGTCATTTTTCCATATAAAATTTGACATTTAGATCTACCTAACGTGCGTACAATGCGTTACGTGATCGACCAGAGAGGGAATCACGTAACGTTCCAAACGCGCGCTTTAGGACAATTTAACTGTCAATTTTTCATATAAAAAGAGACATTTAGATCTACTTGACGCGCGTACAATGCGTTACGTGATCGACATGCTGCTGGTCGCATTTCTCAACCGATTCTCGTGAAATTAAAAAAAAAAAAAAAAATTAAAATTGAGCATTCGTTTTTTTTTGTCGAGTCACTTTTTCATAATTCCACTTTTCTTTTAAACAGGCTCGTTCTGCAGCTCACGGTGCAGTGGCATAAATCACAATCACCAAACCTAAGGATGGTTAGCAGAGCTAACGAGTTAATCATAATGATATAATATATGACGTCAAAAAAGTCATTTTTCAAACGATGATCAGCGATCTGCTAATCGCAGCACATTTTCTGACGTAAAGGAATAAATCTCGATATCATGAGCAAATGAGGGATCTAGGTCATATCCATCAGCTAGGCTATTCACAACTGTAATCTTTAGTTTAATTAAATATTTAATCGTATGGCATACATTATTTGTCCTTTGAGTTTGTCACTCTTTAGTACCACCCAGAGGACACGTGCACGTACAGGGTTGTGGTAGGTAGCTCCTTTTTTTTTTTTTACTTGGGGAAATGCCTTTACGCATCCCACCAAGCCAAGGAACTAGGATGGGTATGACGGGCTCCCGGGAACCCCCCGGACTACCGTCTAAAACCACCAAGGTATGCCCTCTCTGCCGTGTAGTAGGGGTGTCATGGGATCGCGAACATTTCACCACGACGCCCCTCGGCAACAGCCGCAGCTGCCCTCACTACTGAGGCAAAAGCCCCCCTCCCGTCGCAAGCGTGCAGGGACACCACACGCTTCCCGACCCGACCAAAAGACCTCTACGCCGGGAGAGGGTGATAGAGTAGTAGGTAGCTCCTGCGGACGCAAGTGACTGTTGTCCCCCCTTTGCCAAGTGGGGAACTCGACTGTTAGAGGTTCTTAAGCCGCCCGAAGGCCTCTAGCTCGGCTTAACGACAACTGTCATAAACAGCAGCTGGGATCAACTGCTTAGCGTGCCTTCCAAAGCACAGAAGCGCTCATTTATAGTAACCACTTAAACAGGTAGTCACCCATTCAAAGACTGACCGCTGTCATCTTTGCTTAACCTGCGTTATCGTTTCTGACTGCCAGGCGCCGCAAGGCTATGAACGCTTCAGCTTTAATATTTAGTGACCAATGTAAATAAGAGGTTTACTTGCCGAACCGGTGGTAGATCGACATTCATAGGTGCATGTATGTAATATGCCTAAATTTAAGAATAAAATATAACTTTGACTTTGAAATCTGTAGCTTGTTTCACTAAGCTACAAGTAACAATGTTGCAAATCTAAACTGGTAACACTGCATGGTCAAATGGGAAGCACAGTTAGAACAAGACGCAATGTCACGCGAGCCCTTTCGCGGCGACACAGACTATTGGTCCCTTTCTAATTAGAACTTAAGTATAAAGCAATAGCCAGGTAAAATGTTACAAAAAAAACAACAAAAAAATGAAGGAAATGTAGGTGGTAAAAGGGATTCTTTATAAGTAACAGAGGTCTGACCTACATTGGTTCTAAGCTGAAATGAGAAGCTTTGTGAATAACATCCAGATGTCGGCATCTGATTGATGAGCTACGTGTCAGGTACCCAGCGGATGTCAAAAGGTGGGAGTGCTATTCCGCGAAAACGCCGCGTTCGCAAATATTTCATTCCGCGTTGCTTCTGGCAACTAGAATTGCTAACTTCCCCCACCAAATCGATTGTGGCAACTGTATAGTTGTTGCCCAGCGGAGTAAGGCTGTTCTTGATTTTTTTCATCACACTTACTCGTAACGGGCTTCATAACGCGCAGCATAGGTACTAAGCTACAATGACCTATATGACGCCCTTATCACTCTTGTGTCAGTTATAAAACAAGAAGGTTTTATATAAAACGTACCTATTCATAAATAATATGTACCTAAACGTAAAAATTTAAAATAAAAATGTTGTAATTTATATTTAAACAGACACTTAAATATTTTTTCAACACATTTGCTCGTAACGTGCCTCTTATTGTGCCGCTTTTGGGCTCATACTCCTGGGTATTAAACACGCGTGTTTAATAACATTACGACAGTCGTGTAGTTATGTTTATATCCCGATTAAGACACGTTGGCACCTTGCGGCAAGGTGTATGTATGGACTCGGCGCATTCTTAAATTGACCGGGTTATACAGGTTTGTTTTTAATTCTCGACAAATGGATTCTTACTCGACTAAACAAATTAAATCCTTCTTGTGGATTAATTGATTATTTCTTGTTGGATATGATAAAGAAAAGTTTCATTTAGTAAAATTATTTACTTTTGATAACATTTTACATGAATTCATATTGAATAAGAAAATATTTATTTTATTTTGTATTGGCTGTATAGAGATTTCATCTAAGCCTCGCTGCGGGCGCACTGCGCGAACTTCACGAAAAAAAATAGTTGCGCGCCATTATAAGTAATTTCACAAATATTTGTAAACATTGATGATGCGTGTTTGGTTATTGTTAATAATGTTGACTCGTAGCGAATAGAAAAGTGGTAAATAGAATTGACGCCACTGATGTACATTCTTGGAGATGTACAAATATGTGAGTAAAAACCTGTTGTCATCAATAACTAAAGGAAACAACTTAGGAGCCTGTAACATGTTCATTTTATGAAAAGGATTTTTTTCTCGCAAATGTGTTGAAAAACGTCGTATGACACGCGTGAGCTTTGATAATTACTGCGTGAGCTTTGATAATTACTGCGTGAGCTTTGATAGTAATGATCAACATACCTCACTTGTATCATAATGTACTATTAACAGCGATTTTAAATCGCGGCTGTATGCCGAAGGGTCTTTATCATACGCGGCTCACGTCAAATTCAACAAAATGGACGACTGACATTTTGTAGATTTTATTGAGATTAGTAACAATTTCGTTTAAAATGTATTTGTTTTCTCGCAAATGTAATGAAAAAGATTGTGTGCGCCGCATACGAGTTCTTGCAAATAAACATTTCTATTTCTATTTACGGTAAGAATGTTACAAACTCGAGTCATCAAAACCCTCCGCCTTCGGCGTCAGGCTTCTAATAGACTCTCGTTCTTAAATAATATCTTACCGTAATTGTGGCACAATGTACTATTAAATAAAATAAGGCTACCATTTTCTGAAGTCTAAAATCAAAAAGTAGACGTAGGTCATTCCGATTTGTCATCTCGCTATGTGCCTATTTTGGCATTAAATAGTCGACCTCGGATAAATAGTTTTAAGTTTTTTGCTTGTGTAATTTAAGGGTACTTATGCCCCAATTACTTATTTTAAAATCGCGCTCCGTGTTAGAAACTCATATTAATTATGTTTTCCACGCACGAGAAAATGAGATGCAATATGCATGACTTTTGTGAATGTGGACAAATGTCGATAAATATCAAAATAATAATATACGTAAATTTAAATGTACATCACACCTGGGCTGTTATTCGGAACGCGCTAATGCACCTAACCTCACCCGTCACGCTTATGAAAATAGACCTCTACCTGCGCTTAGTTACTATGAATCGCAGCGTCAAGATATATTTGTTGTTGAGCATTTAGGTGAATTTAAAACAAGTTACAGAATAGCAGGGCTGCGCTGTCATTCGGAATGCGCTTATGAGCCTCACCTCACCCGTAACGCTTAACGAAACTAGACCTCGGCTTACGCTTACTTACGCTTACTAAGAATCGCAGCGTCAAGTCTTATTTGTGGGTGACGGGTGAGGTGAGGTTAAAACAAGTTACATAAAAGCGAGGCTGGCCGTAAAGTGGCAATTATTGACGTGGATATTAAAGCGGCCCACAGCGCGTAATTTTTCGAATAGACTTTATCACGACTTATTCACGAAAACTTTAAAGGTCGCAGTTCTACCTAACACTCCTCCTCGCTTCGCTCGTCGTCGTACCTACCCAGTTTTCGTGATATGGTCTGTTCGTGATAAAGTTTATTCGTGATAAAGTTTTTCGTGATAAAGTTTTTCGTGATAAAGTCGTTTGCGATGTGGGGCATCGGGATGGTAACCCTAGTCAGGCCTCGATTCCACTTATCTTAATAGAAGTACTTACATTCTTAGGTTAGCCTTCGCGTTTCATGTACCTAGTGTTGTTGATAACGCTCATTTCGAGGCTTAGAGATTCGAGCCTTGACTCCCGAGGCTGTTTAATACTCGATGCTGTTTAATAACCGTGTTGGTTTATTTTACGCATATGAATGCAAAATATTGACTTTTCGTCACTTGTCACTTCGGGAGTCTTTACCTTTTAGTATTTAAGCCTCAAAATGAGCGTTATCCACAACACTAGTTTCATGTCTCTTATAATTTTTGAAGACTCATGAAAGTGATATCTTTATGACATACTAGGAAAGTCATTTTGTCAAATCGAATTGGGCCCACTACCGTTGTGCCTACAAGGAGTCACCTCTTAATCATTTCCAATTCTGTCCACGCCTGACTTCTTAAGCATTCAGCTCACCTTTACTTGGGATTTTTACAAAAGCGGTAAATCTAATTTAAAGCACTGATAAAGTTAATTGTAATTTGGAAAGTAAACGTCTCTTTATTTAGTCTTTTAATTCTGTTGAACAAAAGCATGACGGTGCTTGAAAATAAAAGAGATAGGTATTCTTTTGAGGGACGTTAGCATTGGCTTAAGAGCAAAACCTGCAGGAATATCAAATTCTCTTTTGTCAAAACAAAATTTAGCGCTAATGGATGTCCAACTGAAATAGGTTTACCTACAAAAAAATTATTGATTTGGAATTTGGATCTTTGAATAATTTATTTAGTGTATTAAAAAATAGTAACAGAGCATTATATTTATTTGTTAAAGTAATTCCACTTGCTTCATAAAAAATAATAAATATTTGCGGACAATCTTACACAAATCAACCTAGTCCCAAACTAAGCAAAGCTTGTACTATGGGTACTAGACGACGATATAGATACTTATATAGAGAAATAAATACTTAAATACATAGAAAACATCCATGACTCAGGAACAAATATTCGTGCTCATCACACAAAATAAATGCCCTTACCGGGATTCGAACCCAGGACCTCTTGCTTCGTAGGCAGGGTCACTACCAACTAGGCTAAAGCGGTCGTCAATTTTTATTCCGTCAAAATTTATTTCGTCAAAATTTGAATGTTTTTCTTCAAGATTCTCGACAGTTTTCTATAAGATTAGAATCTTAGAATGATCCTCGGGCCAAATATGTACCTACTCCATGTCAGTATTTTTAGCTGATACGTAAAAGTAAAGTAAAACTGCATTGAGCATTATTGAGTATTTATTGAATTGTGTTTCACATATTAACTGTCAAGAACGCGCTACGCTCATAGCGATATCGTGGTTTTCCTCGTCAGTAGCGGAAAGCGACTACGGCGTAGGCGCCCGGTAGGCGGGTTTCTGGCAGTGAAAGTGTTAAGCGCAGTTTACACATGCAAGAAATTGCATGCAAGTTTCATTACATTGCGGGTAACCGAGGCCGAGTTCTTCAATCGATCTATCAGATCTCACAATGTAGTTAACACAATTCAGTGTCGCGAATCGCTACGCGCTACGTATGTAGTTTGAAAAGATTAAAAAAGCTAAACTTTTAAAATAACATTGAAAACGGCTACATGGCGTGAAACTAAGCTAAAATAAATCAAGCTTTTAGTATTCCAAATGCTTATTATTCTAGTCAATCAAAACCTTAATTCTAGTCATAAATGCGCTAGCCGTTGATATTGATTCGTTTTCGAATCAACTAAGTTTGAACCTTTAATTGTAGCCAACAGGGTTGTAAATGGATAATGACGAAAAATTTGTGTGTTTTTCAATCGAAGCCCCGTACGTCATTCTAGGTCACCTGTCAGAGCAGTCTTTGGAGTTTAATTTCAAAAGACGTCAAGAATGGCTGAAAACATAGTTTGAAATGAGGATTTTCATATGACGTCTAATTGGATGGGCTTCGATGGACAGTGAAAATGTAATTGAAATCTTTTGTAAAGTAAAAGTAAACTTTTACGAGAGTTTAAATACAACAAAGAGAAAGACTGCCAAAAACTGTTTTGAAGTTGCGGTTTTGGGATTTTTTATAATGGTATAACAAAAGAACATCGCTTTGTAGCTAAAACAAGCCTGTCTAGGTTCTAAACTTGGAATCAAGAAAATTTTAATAATGTACTCGTATTTCTGAGCTCATCTGTATATTATTATCAGTCATCGGAATTCTCGTAGCATTTTGAGCTGTCATAGGGACTTCTTGTTTATCGACTTCCGATTATACATATGTATATCGATAAATACAGAATACAATATGTAAAATAGTTATGATTACGAGTAGAAGAAAACAACATGCAGTCTTATCGCGAATGAGCGATCTCTTCGAGATAATCTTTGGATACAAACTTTTAGGAAATTATAAATAGAAATTAAAATAATAATATTTTATTATTTCTTATAAATTATTTGTGAACTGATTAAATGTAAAATTGTTAACTATTAATTTTTCACTGCTTTCATTACAAATCTCTATTTAACATATTCAGCCACTCAAAAGTTATCTAAAAGAAATCGCTCCTTAGCGAAAAGACCGCCTGTTGTTTACCTCTACTTTTAATCTTCTTTGATATGTTGTGTTGTGCTCTATAATGCATCGACAAATTGTGTATATCGGAAGTCGATAAACGAGAAGTCCCTATGACAGCTCATAAATGCTACGAGAATTCCGATTGTCTACGCCTCGTTCTGGTTCGGGTATCATCGGCTTCCGTCGCCGGCGCAGTGCATGGTGCGCGGGGCGCGGGGAAGAGGGGGCGCAGCCGGCAGTAGCAAAACGAACGTTTAACGGGCTGCTCGTGCCCAAATACGAATAATATGTGATCTAACACCTTTGTATCACCCTATTACTACTCATTATACGTGCATGTCTTGGACTACGAGTGTCATTTCTCACCGCATCACGAACCCCAAGATCTACTCCTTCAAAGTACACCCCTATATGCGTGTACACCGATGACTGATTATTATTATGAAAATGACGATATTTGGGCATCCATAAAAATGCTGCGTGTACGATTTTGTTAATTATTTGATCCACAGCCAATTTTTGCGCGGGAGTTTGCTGGATGCGGGTGGCGCAGAACCGCAGAACTTTGTAAAAGATTACACTTTATAATACCGACGGTTCATAGCATACATTAAGTCGCATAAGTCGTGAACATAGGTAAATATTTTGTTCCAAGTTCTAACTCACCTTACTGCTGCTTAGAGTGATAAATAGGGCATAGAGATAGTAATTATTTCAACGATGATAATTTTATTTCATCACAACTCATGGTCACCCTACAGGTTTTTTATGCAGTTGACACATTAATGACAAATCACTAAGCACTCTTACAAACTAAGTAAGGCGCCCAAAAGAAAATGTGAGCGAGACTGGAAATGCTTTGAACGATTAAAACATAACTAGCTGCCTGCGCGGCTCCGCAAAAATACAAAGGACCTCGGCGTAGCGACGGGATGAAATATTTATTTTTTTAATTTAAATCTTTATTTCAGATATAGGTATACAATCCATATTTTGTTAATGAAGACTTACGACTAGTGTTAGTAAATAATAATACTAAATAAATCTAACTTATTTCCTATATGATAGAAAGCTCTTTGTCATCCCTATCCAATGAGCCAAAATTGGATTATCATATCGGCCCGCAATCACCCCCAGAATGCTCTTGGAGCTGCCCCTAAGTCGACCCATTTTCGAGACTATTTTTTTTCGTATAATGGCGTACAAATCGTCCGTATGGGCCTCAAATATAGTACATAGTAATCCCGTAGGTCCATTTTACAAAATATATTTCTTCAATGGGTTTAGTTTTTAATTAGTTTATAATTTTTTGCTTGTTAGTTTATTTTTATTTATGATGTTGTTCATATTAAATATATTTATATTAAATGGTTATATTATAATATAATATAACCATTTTTTTTATGAACATAGGTAATAATAATGACACCAATAAATATAAAAACAAGAAAACAACATCATAAATAAAAATAAACTAACAAGCAAAAAATTATAAACTAATTAAAAACTAAACCCATTGAAGAAATAGTTTTTAGAATTGGACGGGTATAGTTTCTGACCTTACCTATCACAACGCCATAGAAGCCGATAGGGTTCCAATTTCCAGTAAAGAAAGCAGAAAGCGAAACTCAATTACATAAATTTCTTCTCGGATGCCCATTGGCGTCTTTGTTGACCTGACTTGAATACTATCTGCTTCTATACTGGAAATTGGAAGCCTATCGGCGCCTACGGAATTGTGCTAAGCAAAGCCGTCTACGGGTCGAGATATTGGAGAAGAATGAGGTTTAAGTCCTGGAACCTCATTCTTCTCCTTAATAAATATCTCGAAAATGGGAAAATAAATTTGTATATAAACTTTTTTGAAGTAAAATAACATGGAAATTTAATGTTGACGTAGATCCCAATAAAAAAAAACAACAGTTCACACAACCCGGCTGTTAGTTTTTTATAAATATTGCAAAATTATTGTTTTTTTTTCTATTTTGTTAATTTCCTTAGTCTTGTATCCATTTGTGGCCGACTCAACCTTTAAAATTAAAAAAAATTGAGAGCTTATTTCAACTCTCAAGCATGCGACGAATCGAATGACATAATTATTTATTAAAATCGGACCATAACTGTAGATCTTATGGCATGTACAAAAATCGAGTAATATAAATATAGATGTTAAATGTTATTTAATTGGCAGTAGAACCACCCAACTAGCACAGTAGCTTTAAAATAACCCTTATATCATTCTTATATCGGTTCCAGCCAAGTGTTAAGGTGTTACAATGCCTGTAAAAAAGGTGTTAGAGCATTATTATTTATTATTATTTTGTGGGCCTTAATATGCCGCTTCGACCAGCAAGTGATCTATTGTGGCAGCCCTTGTTTTAGAGTTCACCGTTAAGTCCCGTTGCCTCCAGGAAATTCCAGATTCTTTGGGCGGTGATATGTTGTACTTCTTGTGGGTGCATTATGTGCCGCCCTAGGTAGGTACTTCTTTTATGCATGAGTGGTCCGCAGGAGCAGAGAATGTGCATTGCAGTCTCCTCTGTCTCCTGGCAGAACCTGCAAGTTGTGTCCTGCTTCATACCCATTTGAAACAGGTGTTTGTTCAATTTGCAATGTCCTGTCAGGATTCTTGTCACTGCGCAGGTTTTGTGCCTTTTGAATTGTAATAACTCTTTAGACAGCTTACTATTGAACCCTTCGATCAGGGCTTTAGCTTGTTTTTGTCCTTTGGTGAACTTCCACAGCTTGATTGCCTCTGATTTTTCCGCGTTGTTTAGCAGAGAATATGCTTTCCGTTTTGTGATGCCACAGAACGGTTCCGGGCCGACTAGGGCCGTGTCTGCGCCCTGCCTTGCAAGTTCATCTGCTCTTTCGTTTCCTACAATGTCGGAGTGCCCTGGTACCCATCTAAGTATGACTTTGTTGGAGTTCGCCAGGGTGTTTAGATTATTTTTACAATTCTGGACTAGTTTAGAGTAGGACTCTAGTGATTCTAGTGCCAGCAGAGCAGCTTGGCTGTCCGAGTTGATGTAGATATGTTGGTTCCTTAGGTTTCTTTCAAGATTTATCTCCACGCATTTATTTAATGCGAAGAGTTCAGCCTGAAAGATTGAGGCCTCCTTCCCCATGCTGACGCTAGCTTTGAACTTTGGCCTCTCACCGTAGATACCACATCCAACATCATCACCTTTTTTTGATCCATCTGTATACCAAATGTGGCTTCCCTCCTTGAAGTCCATTTGGTCATTTGTCCATTTGTCTCTCGGAGGTATTTCCACTGTATACAGTCTAGTGAATTTGCATTCCACGTATGTGTCGTCAGTGGGCATGCTTAGGTTTTTGTTATCAAAAACAAGGGCCTCAAGTTTGCTTAGCGCTTGAGAGCGCCATTTTGGCCTTGTTAGTGTGCATATCCTGTAGATGCACTGCTTCGCCTCCTTTTGCACTTGCAGGTGGAGTGCATGCTCTAACACCCTTTTAACCACGAATCAGGCCCACGATCTTACAGGTAAAGGTGTTAGAAAGCCTTAAGAGCAGTGTTATCTGACACCCAAAGTGTTGACCAACCCTCGACAAACACCGTAGTAACGGTTAAGGTGTTAGCTGAGAGTGTTATAACACTCTTGCTTTCACCGAGTTCCAAGTGAGCATTTTAACTTCTTACTATAAAATTATGTAACAAATATGTCTACCGACAAAATGGCGAAGATAGGTATTAGTGTAATTGACAGGATTTACTTATTGAAAGTGATTTGTGTTTGTGTTATTAAGTGTAAACAATCTGCCCTTGTGATTTAACGGTAAATGTATACCATGTTTTCTATCTCAATTTTAACGCGCCCATGATTTATTAAAGATTTCTAATAAAACTTATGAAGAATGAAATAGACACCTAAAGTTTTTATCATTTTCCATTCTTGTTTTTTGGCCAGTGGCATGTTTAATTAAGTGGCATCTATAGAATGGTAAGAGTAACAAAAATCATGAAGTATTTTGCTGTCAAATATTGAATAATCTAATAAATTTGTAGGGTAGAGTTCACCAAAACAATGGCGAACTTACACTAAAGCTTTAGGTGTCAGCTAAGTCTTCTTTAACGCTAATTTAGTTACAACACCTTTAGTCAAGAATATTGTGCAGGCTTTGCCTTTATAACGGTGTTATAACTAACACCATAAGCGTTAGAAAAAGTTTCAAGACTTACAAATGAGTTGTTCAACACTTCTAGTATCTTGTATACTATACTCTTGACCAACTCTTTTATAAAACCTCTGCCTGCAACCTTATAGTACATATAACACCTAAAGCTTTATAAGACACTCCACGGCAACAACTAAAAAGCAATAAGAGTTAACGAGCACTCTTGTTATGGTTAAGGTGTTAAGGCTTTAACATCTCAAGTATACTTGCTTTGAGTAACACTCTTATAACTCTAAAACCTGCTTAAGATCGTTCAATAAAGCTCTAGTAACACTTTTGGAGTTATTATTTTTTCTTAACTCCTCTATAACACTATTAGTTCCAACTGAGATGATTATAACTCACTTATAAAGGTTAAGTTTATAATAAACCCTTAGCTGACACCAAAATGTTAGTTGGGCAGATATTCTTAATCACCATACTGAAGTGCATCGGGAACTAGTATTTCTGTTCACGACTTAGGAATCATCCTGTATATGTGAAATCACAAGGATGACTTCTGGGACAAACAATTTGTGGAACCGGTGTCTGTTCTGTGAACGTTAATTTATTTGCCGGTATTTGGAGTAAAAATATTCAATAGTCTGAGCTCGGAAACCAAGAAAACTGGCTTTCTGTAGTATTAGGGATTTATTAGTACTCATGTTTATAATAAACAGCCGGCAAACTTCTTGAGCATTAGACGACGTGGTTAGGAAGGACGGCAGAAAAAGTTGCAGACTTGTCAGCTGCGTCAATTATTTTTGAAAAATATAAACAGATTTCTCACTTACGTTTTGAGTTTAGGACGGCGAATGAGACAATTTCCTTGATCCGTCTCATAATACAAGAAAATATCTTAAATATACGTGGTAAACTGATACAGGCAATTTTATTGGTAGCTGCAGCAGCTATATTTGTCATTGCCAGGGTCAGATATTTAAAATATTTTTTTGCAATATGAGACGGATCAAGGAAAGTGTCTCATTCGCCGTCCTAAACCCAAAACGTAAGAGAGGAAACTGTTTATATAAAAAAAAAAATTGACGCAGCTGAAAAGCCTGCAACTTTTTTTTGGTGCTAAGGAAGGTTATTCCTATCACCAAAAAAAAATCAGGCACTTCTAACATTTTCATCCATGCCCCATTGCGCATCCTACAGTAAAGATCAAAAAAAAGCCCGTTTTTATGGAATTACATTTCTTAGTGTAATAATGTGTGTGTGTAATTTGCTTAAGTTTTTTGCCGTCTACTGTAACATATTTTTCAACACACCTGCTCGTAAAGTAGGTCTTATTACAGCGTATTTACACTGATAATGCAGAATATTACCCATGCCGTGCCTTTTACATTACATTATCGCACTCGTGCCTTTTCATTACATATCTTTTTAAATATTAGCAAAATAATGCAGAATATTACCCATGCCGTGACTTTTACATTACATTATCGCACTAGTGCCTTTTCATTAAATATCTTTTAACATTTTCATTTTTTATTTATTTATTTTTTTTCCTCGCAAATGTGTTGAAAAACGTCGTATGAAACACGTGAGCATTGGTCATTACACTTCTCGTCTCCATTAAGCCTTCGCCTTCGGCTCAGGCTTAAAAACCGACTCGAGTGTAATGACCAACTTAGCACACTTGTATCATAATGTACTATTTTTACGGACTTCAAAAAATTAGGAGGTTCTCAATTCATCGGATTCTTTATTTTTAATGTATGTTCCCTGATTACTTGAAGACGCCTGGACCGATTTGGTAATTTGTTTTTGTTTGAATGGTATCTCTTCTCACGTGGTCCTATGGTCTCAGGTCAGGATCTGATGATGGGATCCTGGCACACTAATATAACATTGACATACTAATTTAATATATACACATATTAATTGACATACATACTAATTTAATTGACAATGTAATCAAATATGAAATAAATGAATCTGAATCTTGAGAAATTGAGGAAACTCTTAAAATTTTATAGAGTGGAGTACTGAATAGAAGTCGGTTTGTTTTTAAAGTAAATTATTAGGTATACTTCAATGTAATGAGACATTCTTATTGATTCATCATCATCATCATCATATCAGCCGAAAGACGTCCACTGCTGGACATAGGCCACCCCCAAAGAGTGCCATAATGGCCGGTCCTGCGCCACTCGCATCCAGCGGACTCCTGCGACCTTTACCAGGTCATCAGTCCACCCTGTGGAGGGCCTACCCACGCCGCGCCTTCCGGTACGTGGTCACCACTCGAGAACCTTTCCGCCCTAATGGCCATCGGTTCTACGTGCAATGTGCCCCGCCCACTGCCACTTAAGTTTAGAGATTCGGAGGGCTATTATCGGTTACCTTGGTTCTGCTGCGGATAACCTCATTTCTGATGCGATCGCGCAGAGAAACTCCCAGCATAGCCCTCTCCATCGCCCTTTGAGTGACTTTGAGCCTTCTTATGAGGCCCATAGTAAGCGACCACGTTTTCTTTCCAAATGTCATCACAAGAGTAATGAAAATTAAATTGAATATAATTAATTCATATTGATTATATTCAATTTAATTTCCATTACTCTTTCAGGAATACCTAACAATCGACACCAAAAAAACAAAACAGAAACAATAACTTGTATAAAAGAACGCTATACAAGAACGTGAAGTAGTTAAATATGCACTAGTGCGCAAAGTTTTGTAAATAAATCCGGTGGTGGGTGGTTTAAGGTCGCGGGGGACAAACGATAGCAATCCTATTTGTCGCGGGTAAGGGAACCAGTCGAGGCCAATGCCACAGTAAACTGTTATCATTTGAATTTGGAAGGCCAATATACAAATCTAGTTTTTTTATACTGCGAAAGTGGCAAAAAGCTTACAAACTCCCAGGTGGTATGCAGGCAACGTAGCTTATGAACGCTTGCGAGTCCAGAAGCAGCACAAACCTGTAACCACCTCTTTATTGATTCGGTGATATGCATTAATTGCGTAGGTAATATACGATTTTACCCATAGGGTAAAAATACACACTAAAATATAGACGTTATTAGTTACTTGATGACAAAATTATTCCACTATCATCTATACATCTATCCATCTATACATCTAATCTACAATAAAGCTGAAGAGGGTCGAAAGTCTGTACATGGAAGATATTCGAAAAATAATTGGCCAGGGATACTTAAAATCGATAACAGAACACGTTCCAACAGTTTTTAGAATTTTTTTCTGTTTGTCTGTTTGTCTGTTTGTCTGTTTATCTGTTTTTCTGTTTATCTGTTTGTCTGTTTATGTGACCGCGCATCACGTGAAAACGGCTTAACAGATTTAGATAAAATTTGGTATAAAGATAGTTTGAGTGCTGGGGAAGGGCATAGGGTAGTTTTTATCCCGGAAATAAACCCCTAAGGGGATGAAATGGGGGGTGGAAGTTTGTATGGAGCTACTTAAACCGCTGCACTGATTTGGATGAAATTTGGGATATAAATAATTAGAGTCCCGGGGAAGGTCAAAGGATAGGTTTCATCCCGGATATCTACCCCTTAGGGGGTAAAACGTGGGGGTGAAAATTTGGATGTAACCCATTTTGATAAAATTTAGTTTAGAGTTAGTTTATGTTCTGGGAAAGGACATTGGATAGTTTTTATCCCGGAAATCTGCCCATAAGGGGGTGTAGTGGGGGGTGAAATTTTGGATGGACTCCGTTTAGATCAAATTTGGTATAGAGATAGTTTGAGTCCCGGAGAATGACAACGGATACTTTGAATCTCGAAAATCATCCCCTAAGGGGATGAAATAGGGGTGAAAATGAGGATAAGAATAAGAAGGAGTCCCAGGGAAGGACAATGCAGAGTTTTTATCCTGAAAAATCATCTCCTGAGGGGGTGAAATGAGGAGTGAAAATTTGGATAGAACCCATTTAGATGAAATTTGGTATGGAGATAAATAGTCCTGCGGAAGGACCTAAAATAATTTGTAGTCCAGAAAACATCTCCTAAGGGGGTGAAATGGGGGATGAAAATTTGGATGGAACCCATTTACGGTATAGCGAGTTGGAGTCCTGGGGAAGCACATAGGATAGTTTTATCCCGAAAATTCCCCCCCTAAAGGGATGAAAATTTGGATGCGATGTGACCTATTTAGATGAAATTTTGTTTTATTCAATTTAATTCAAATTATTTATTTCAGACTAAGTCCATATCATGTTAGTAACAATAAAAACTTATAAAACTTAAGTTAACAGTTAAGAGATAGTTTGAGTGCTGGGAAATTACATATGATAATTTTTGTTTTTGAATTCATCCCTTAAGGGGGTGAAATGGGGGGTGAAAATTTGGATGGAAACCATTTCGATGGAATTTGGTATAGATATGGTGTGAGTCCTGGGCAAGGACATAGCGTAGTTTTAATTCCGAAGATCATCCTCTCAGGGCGTGAAATTGTGGTTTAAATTTGGATAGAACCCATTAGGATGAAATTTGGTGCCTATAGAGATAGTTTTACTCGCGTAGAAGAACAACAAATAGTTTTTGTCCCGAAACAAATCCTCCAAGGGCATAAAATAGGGGGTGAAAATTTGAATGTACCCTATTTGGATGAAATTTGGTAAAGAGATAGTTTGGGGTTCCGAAAAAGGATAATGCATAGTTTTTATCCTGAGGGTGAAATGAGGGGTGAAAGTTTGGATGGAACCCATTTAGATGAAATTTGGTATAGAGTTAGTTTCAGTCCCGGAGAATGACAACCGACATTTTTAATTCCGATAATCATCCCCTAAGGGGATGAAATAGAGGGTGAATATTTGGATAAAATCAATTTTACTGAAATTTGGTATAGAGATAGTATGAGTCCCAGGGAAGGACAATTCATTGTTTTTTTTTCCTGAAAAATCATCTCCTGAGGGGGTGAAATGAGGGATGAAAATTAGAATAGAACCCATTTAGATGAAATTCGGTATAGAGATAGTTGGAGTTCCGGGAAAGGAAATCTCATAGTTTTTGTAACGAAAATCAACGCCTGAGAGGATGAGATGAGGGGTGAAGATTTGGATGGAACTCATTTAGTTGAAATCTGGTTAAGAGATAATTTGAGTCCTGGGAAAGGACATCTGATAGTTTTATTCCCGAGATCATTCCCTAAGGGGGTGAAATGGGGGTGAAAATTTAGTATAGCGATAGTTGGGAGTCCTGGGGAAGGACATAGGATAGTTTTATCCCGAAAATCCTCTCCTAAGGGGTGAAAATTTGGATGTTAGTGACCCATTTAGATGAAATTTGGTTAACAGATTGAGTTCCGGAAAAGGACATAGGATAGTTTTTATCCCGAAAATTATCTCTTAAGGGGGTGAAATGGGGGTTGAATATTTGTATGAAGCTACTATACAAACCATTTAGATAAAACTTTGTATAGAGGTAGTTAGTAGGCGCGGCGTTGGTAGGCACAAGGTGGACTAATGAACTGGTAAAGGTCGCGGGAGTCCGCTGGATGCGGGTGGCGCAGGATTGGTCACTTTGGAACTCTTTGGGGGAGGCCTTTGTCCAGCAGTGGACGTCTTTCGGCTGATATGATGATGATGATAAATGATAATAATGATAAAAATAGTTTGAGTCCCGGGTAAGGACATATGATAGTTTTTATATCGGAAATCTACCCCTAAAAGGGAAATGGAGGGTGAAAGTTTGTATCGAGCTACGATATAAACGAGTTCTACGCGGACGAAGTCGCGGGCAGAAGCTAGTTACTCAATAAATAGCAAATTCAAAAGAACAATAAAATAAAACTTAAATTAATAATAATGAGTGAAACCGTTTACTGACGCACTGCGTGTAACTTTATTGTGCAAACAAGAAATATTGTCCTATAGAAAACAAATAATAGGCGTTCGTATATCCTTTCGTGTGTTGACACATACATTAACTATCCTTGAACTTACAGGCTGACGTCACGGAGTCAATATATCGTTAAGGCCTTTTTATTATAGCATTGATTTAGGGTTACAACGTGTGTTTCGGGTTATTTGAATACGAAGGGTTCAACTGTTATGATTTAACTGTTGATATCTTTACATTCATACCTATATCTATCTATACATGAAGACCGGTTAGCCCAGTGGGTAGTGACGCTGCCTACGAAGCTGAAGGTCCTGGGTTCGGATCCCGGTAAGGACAAATATTTGTGTGATGAGCAAAAACCTTTGTTTCTGAGTCTTAGATGTTTTCTATGCATTTAAGTATTTATTTATATCTATTAAGGCATCGTCGTCTTGTACCCAAAACACACGCCTTATTGAGCTTGCTATGGGACTGGTTTGATTTGTGTAAGATTGCTTAATATAATACATACTTAAATATTATAGAAGTATACATATAATTACGCTTTCTGCTTATTGGGAGTAGGCAGAGATGCACGCACGGTCTTAGTGACAAACCTCTCTTGCTTCGTTTACTTTCATGATAAGTATTCTATATAAATACTCGTCAGTATAGGGTATATACAGGTTGGGCCATACATTTTTGCAAATGGCAACACTGAATATCTTGTATAATAATAAATTATATAGTTTTTGAGTGGAGGGAAATTTTACATTACTTTATGCAGTTTTATTTGCAATAAAGGGTTTTACTGGTCAACAACGACCTTTTTGTGTAAAACAGTTTTATAAAAGCAACAATTTGTATGTAACCGTTCGCCGCATATTTATGAGGAAGCCCGGATCTCACTCCTGCCGATTTTTTCGTACGGGGATATTTATAAAGTCAAGTTCTAAGTTAAAAAACCAAAGACAATATCCAAACTCAAGCAAAACATCCGCGATGTGATAGCAGAGATCCCTCGCAGCCGAGATCCCTCGCAGCATGTGTCAGCGAGTTTCCCAAAATCTGCGTAGTCGTTTGCAGGAGCACCAGCGACGAGATGGGACGTCATCTTAAAGATATTATTTCCAAAAAATAAATTGCATTAGATGTTAGCCACAAAATTAAATGCTCAGGAAATTTACTTTCATAGTTTTATTTTCATCAAAGTTTCAAGAGTGCAAGAATTTTTGGCCCACCTGTATAAGTGGTGAGGAATGTGGTGGACGTCTGCTTGAGATAGTATAAGTTAAATACGCTAGTCAGGTGTAGATATCAAAATCTCTTCATTAAATGCACTACAGCTCTTGATTTGGTAGGTACCTACATTTTTTAGAACACAAAAATAGGTGATTTAACGTTGAATGGGTTCAATTTTATAAATACTGTTTTTTATAAAAATGGTTTAAAGACCATTTTTTTTATTTTTTTTTCATGGATTTTAACGTTAATTTTTCAACACTGCCACAGTTTACATAATATAGTTGCCCGGGCAAAAATATTACACTTAATGTTTCCTAGGCACACCCAGGTCGTAAAAAATGCATCAAATTATTATACCGGACAGGGTAAATGTAGACAAATTACTTGACCAATTTAATCTTCCCTGGTAAAATGATGATATTGTATCACTATTATTCAGTTTTCAGTGAAAATCATTACTTATTTCACCCATTTGTGAGATGATTTTGGAGATAAATCCAGGTTTTATACATGGTAAATAATTATTTTAATCCTTTCAACTGTTTTTGCGTGACTATAGAAGTCCAAACTTCCATATTTATAATATCAGTAGGATGTATTATTACGTGTATTTATATAATATATGTTGTTTTAAATTAAACTAGTTGCATACTTAAAAACATTGAATCAATTTAGTATTCAAAGACAGACCTGTCTGTATTGTCTTGGCAAAAGTAAATTAGGAATCGTGTTTAGTATTGAGAATATTAGAAGTTTATTTGATCTATTTGTTGAAACGGTATACACAGCGAGAGCAAACAATTCTGATTAATTAATTGTAGAATGCTTCATTTGCGAATTGAAATGAATTAATATTATTAAGGCAAATTAATTTACAACTTTTTTGGAATGTTTAAGTATTGTAAATAAAATAAACCTATTAGATGGTATAAAAAACGGTCTCAATTGATTGGTAGAGAATGCCATAAAGCATTAAGTCCGCCTTTTGTACTTTTTGTTTGTGCAATAAAGTTTAAATAAATAAATCTTTAGGTTCACTTCGTCGAAATTCCCAATTCGTCCTCTTCCTATCTCGTCCACATTTCCAACTCGTCAGCATTACCAACTCGTCCGAAACACAATTCGTCAGTATTCCCAAGTCGTCAGCATTCCCAACACGTCAGCATTTACGAACTTCACTTTACTATTCAGGGACGCAGTATGTAAATTTGTACAGAGAATGTGTACGAATTGTAATGAGATAGGAATCTGGACGAAATGGGAATGCGGACGAATTGGGAATGTAGACGGGTTGGGGATGAATAAGTTTTTTTTTATAATATTAAAGTGTAATGATTGTACGTTGGCACCTTTACCTGTTAATGAAATCAAACTTAAGTTTCTTGATACTGAGCTGTTAATTTGATGGGTGAGTAGGTAACTATTAAAATAAATATACGATATTAATTTTACAAAAAAAGTTAAGTAAGGTATTATTTCAAGAAATGGTTATCCATTTCAACTTATTACCAAAAACAAATAATACGAGTACAATAAAATATTTCTGATTTGACGACCATTACGTAAAAATTCTCCGTTTGTCATTGAATGCAAACCAACACCATCAATTTGATCACGATCATGATCATGTAATAGAATAATCTAAATATTTATCAAAAGCCACCTGTCAAAATACCTCCAATGAAATATGACGTCATTTTTCAGGGAACTGACTGCGTGTTTCATTTGTTTTCCCCTTTACAGCCGTGCATTGCGTGCCATCTATTTTGCACGTTTATGGTACCCCCAAGGTCATAGCGTAAACCTTTGGAAGGGCAAAGCGTGTAATAAAATTACTACTATCGATATAAAATCGGAATAGGTATGTTTGTTTTGAAGTACCGGAAGAGCACGAAAGGGGTAGGTTTAGTTTCATCATTAAAATAATGTAGGTACGACGCCTCAAAGGCGCTGAACACCTTTGTGCCGTGTTTAAACTGCCATATGAAGCTGCCAGTAGAAGCGTGTTCTGGAGGAGAATGCTTGGAGTAGTGAATACTCCAAAAACTCGGCATCAAGCAGTGTCTGTCCACGCTATCGCTAGTACAAACTTGCAAATTCTTCGGACACGTCTCGAGGCGCAACGGCGACTCCATTGAGCGTCTTGTTGTTCAAGGCAGAGTGGAGGGTACCCGACCACGCGGAAGATCACCCATGCGATGGATCGACCAGATCAAATCTGCTGTGGGTGGTCAATTGTATGAGTGTACCAGGAAGGCTGAGAATAGATCGAAATGGCAAGAAATTGTGGGGCGAGTGCACTCAACATCTGCTCGCCACTCATAACGACCATGACCGTTCTGACAAGAACTTATCGACCAAGAAGAAGAGACGAAGCTGTCAAAAGGGTAAAAGTGACAAGGTAGCAACTACTTTGCAACCGCAGCAGTAGGTTTGTGGATGGAGTAGACAGTTTACATAATTACGTCTAAGTGTATTTGAATAGCCAGCGCTCCTAATGACCTATGGTGGTCGTATAAATTGCGAAGCATAGTTCTGAGTAGGTACCTAAGTATTTGTTGGGGTAAAAAGTGAACATTTTGAAAACTACAGTGCCAGTAACTTAATTCGGGTTTCTTTATACATAAAGAAACACGAATTAAGTTACACAGTTAAAACTTTAAAAGGCCGTGTCTGTCTTAAATAATAGAAGGCGATGTTCCCAAGATATCAATGTCTTTCACTTCTTCTCCTATCATTAAGACAATATCTAACTGGAACTGCCGCCCATGAGTTGTATTGTTATTTTAAACATTTTCGAGTGTATAAAATTATTATGTGTGGAGCAATTTGGCCTTTGGATATAGTAATTGTTTAGTGCATTCGCGACATTAGACGGGTCACTTAAAATTATATTGCCTTGATTAATTTTCGCGATGCTTTCTTTTGGCACGGACATCTTACAACTATTTATTATTTCCCAGGTAGCTCTGGATTTATTTTCAGAAACACTTATTTTGTAGTTGTTTTGTGCTTTTTGCGTTAATCTGATGATTTTTCTTTATCGGCGAGTGAAGTCCTTTAACAGAACTTTATTTGTTGTCAAGTAACCAAGTTTAAGGCGTGGTACAATATTTTAACTATGTTACCGTTCATTCAAAGAATAATTTGAACCACACCGGAAATATACCAATGTGACCGTCTGCGACGCTGGTGAAGGCAAAAGTGGCGGACTGGATATATCTCCTTCCTCAGCACCATGACTCGGTTCTGCTGCAGAGGGCGCCACCGTCAACTTCAGGTTGGTGAACCGCCACCAACTTCAGGATGCCTTGCGTTCCTGTTTGACTCCAAAGATAGCGTTGTTTTCGGTTTAGCCGGCATGAAATTAATTACCGTGGTGACAACATCAGTATTATCGTATTTCGTATGTCAGCTACTCACATCAGTTTTATCCATTGTCGACTAATGTTTTAATAAATAAAAAAATAAAAATAAAATTTGGTGACAATCTTACACAAATCGACCTAGTCCCAAACTAAGCAAAGCTTGTACTATGGGTACTAGACGATGATATAAATACTTGTATATAGATAGATAAATAAATACTTTATAAATGCATAGAAAACATCCATGAGTCAGGAACAAATATTCTTGCTCTTCACACATATTTGCCCTTACCGGGATTCGAACCCGGGACCTCCGGCTTCGTAGGCAGGGTCACTAACCAACTAGGCTACAGAGGTCTAGTATTTTAAACTTCAATATGCTGAATGGGTATAACATCCATTTACCCTTTTAAAGCGTGTTATCAAAATTCGTCTATAGTAGCGTTACAAACAAAAGACTTAAGTCGCTTATACATCTATACATTTTAACCCTTGTTTGCTTCGTATTTTATTTACGAAACGTCGTATATGGCAAGTTTTCAACGATGTGAAACGTCCTTTTTGTATCCATTTTGTAGCGGTAAGATAAGACTAGGCGTTGATGTATCGGTCAGCCTTTATGGATCCTTACAAATTAGTTTCGCTGTCACAAACAAACTAGATTTACGTCGTGACAAAATGGATTAGTTGTGCTATACTTGGAAAGAATCGTGGAAGTTATAGTGTTAAGGGATTGGGATCAAAGTTAAAAATGCGCGATGTTGGGTTAGAATAACAACAATTTCTTCAAGTGGGTACCTATCGTAGAAGTGGACTATGGGATTGAACTATGTCGTGGGCGATGGGCTGACAATATATCACTAAAATATAACATGTTCTCCAAACCTCTAGAACTGGCATTGAGAATTACAGGTATTAAGTCTACGTATGTACGTATGTAATGTATCAAATTTAATTACATATTCATATTTTAAGAAAGTTATTTGCGAAATACAAAAAATTAACAAAAGCCAGGCCATTTATCCGAGCAAAATTCAATATTATGCATATTGACTAATGATACTCTGAAGTTTTTATTTGTGTACGAAATTTTTATCAAAATAACATATAAATTTACTGAGTAAAAGGCAACAGCTGAATTTTATGAAAATAGTTACTTTAAAGTTTCGAGTATATTTATTTAATATAGATGGATACTAATATTATCATAAAATTCAGCTAGTGCCTTTTACAAAGTATAATATATTCTTGCGATGCACGATGTGAATAAACACACGCTTTTATAAGCTATCATTTAAAATTTATTCTTATCCTATTTGCTCAAAAATGTTCGGCTTACTGTTGCAAACATGATATAGAAAAATTATGTATTTTTTTGTTCTGTGGTTGCAAAACTAATACGTGAATCCACTTTTTCCAGGATTTTTGCTTTTTTCAGCCTGTGCAATAATGTTCTATTAACTAAATTTTTGGTACCTAGTGCAATAATGACAATAACATTGGATATAAAATAAATCAACACAAGCTTACAATTTTATAATTAGAATTCGAAATCGCCCACATTCAATATTAGAAAATTCTTTAGAATTCTTATCAAATTATTTTTATAATCGGTGCGTCGCGCTTACACACACACTTGGCTAAGCATTAGCCCTCTGATACGATGATTTGCATCGAATACAATCTATAATGGACCAATTATGAACCGGGGTTTTTCGAATTAAATGTATATGATTCGTCTTAGTTCCTCCTCCAGTCAGTAAGTATCTACTGAGGCAAGTACGTACTTGCCTCAGTAGTGTTCGTATATGTACGAGTATATAAGCGCGACACATTCTTAATCAGATTATCAAATTTAAAATAAAATGCTTAGACATACCGCCTCGAAATATCTTGTGAAACAACTGTATGTAGCACTTGCACAATCTGTAATGACTTACTGCATATCCACTTGGGGTGGTGCTACGAAATCTAAATCATTGAAGTAGAAAGGGGACAGCGTTTTCTGCTAAAAGTCTTATTTTTTAAGCCAAACTGATTCCCCACGGATGAGTTATACATGATCAGTGACCAGCTGTATATCCTGCAATCAATAATTAAACTTCACAGGTCTCTGAACTTCGACCACACACTACTAACACGTCGACGAAAAAACAACGTTTCCCCCTCTACAATGACCTAACACACACACACACACACACACACACACACACACACACACACACACTCTTGATCTGATCCTGTTTGGTCGAATCTACACACTATAATAGTAAGTGGTAATATAGTGATAATATCTATTAAGCCCTTGATCCTGAACTCCATATTGAATGTATACATAATGTTTTAATGTAGGACATGTATCCTTTTTTTTTGTTATTAATATATATATATTTTTTTGTTATATGTTGTTTTGTATATATATATATGTGGTTTTTTTTTCATAATTATTATGTCTGAGTTCAGTGTGCCTCTTGGCAATGGCCTCCTCTAACCCCTTTCAAGTGGTAATAAGTAATTAAAAAACCGGTCAATACGAGTCTGACTCGCGCACCGAGGGTTCCGTACAAACTTTTATACACCATAGGTACCCGTGAAGTCGGGGCCCTATTCATTCTTGAACAATCCTAAACAGCTCATAGTAGAAGTTACCGTTGCAATGCGCCATCTGCATTTTGGTACTAAAAACTTACAACCTAGTATGTTTGTTTATCAGCGATACCTTTTTATCACGCGTACCGATTTTGATTATTATTTTTTTATTATTTTTCTGTATTATTTATGTTACTCTTAATCATATGTCGTTATTTCAGAATTTGGGCTTGGTAAACTTTGGAGATAAGGGTGGTATTTTTTATTACATTTACCCTAAGAAAATTTTACCACTGTAGAAAAAAAATTAAAACTGTTTTAGAAAGTGCAACTCGAGCCCTTTCATATGATACCCCACTTGATCAATTTACTAGACTTTGATTTTTCAACCCCCCTCATAGAAAATAAAAATGTATATTTAAATTTTTAATTTTCCATACACGTGTCTTAACCTTGTTAATAGTTCCTGAGATATTCAACGTTGTGACAGACGGACAGACGGACAGAGTCGCACCATAAGGGTTCCTTTTTTACCTTTTTGGTACGGAACCCTAATTCAAAATACCTACAAAATTTTAAATTACTTAAGTAGATTATTTCATATATTTTAAAGCAACTTGTACCTATGGAAGCGCGGGACTACCTGACACAAGTATTTATGTACTTACTAGGTAGCCCCAAAGGACATTTGTAAAAGAACAAAACTTATGAAATACAAACATTTTTCATTTTCATTTTCAAATGCAATTCTGAACTGCGAAAGAGAGGCGTAGCATGTTCCAAAACTAACCTCTATGCGTTGCCCACTTTTCTACAACCTGTAGGTATCCCCAGCTCGAAGAATCCAAAAAGTCAAAGCACCAAACTTGTTTCACACTTTAGTTCTACTTACACCCCCTATCAGCACATTCAAGATAATAAATTACATTTCTCGCATCAAAAAGGCACTAAGTGCCTTCGTAACAAAGGGATGATAGCGCCATTTAGAATATCCACCGTGTGTTGGCTGTGATTTATATGTTTTCATAACCTTGCTACTCGTATTTTTCCAGCGCCATCGCCAGTGACATTTCACGCTCATTCGCGTCGTAAATATTCGCGACGGAAGCTCGAATAAAGGCTGTTTACTATGGGCTTCGTAAATAATTCTAGGACAGGTAAGTTGGGAATACGTAAATGTAGTAGGTACCTTAAAGTCAGAAAGCTACAGAATGTCGAGGTGCGTAGCATTTTATTACAAAGGAGATTTAGGTGATGTAAATGGGTTCTAGAAAATAGAGACAACAAAATAGTGTGTTTAAAGTCAACTTTTTACTCGTCTAAGTCTAAACAGCCATGACAGGTCAAATGGCCAATCGTTATTAAGACGACGTAGGCTCAGAAAACGGTTTTTAGGGTTCCGTAGCAAAATGGCAAAAAACGGAACCCTTATAGATTCGTCATGTCTGTCTGTTTGTCTGTCTGTCTGTCCGTCCGTATGTCACAGCCACTTTTTTCCGAAACTATAAGAGCTATACTGTTGAAACTTGGTAAGTAGATGTATTCTGTGAACCGCATTAAGATTTTTTTCATCAAACCCATACCCATAAGTATATAGGATAGGTCTTCAAAAATGATATTGAGGTTTCTAATATAATTTTTTTGTAAACTGAATAGTTTGCGCGAGAGACACTTCCAAAGTGGTAAAATGTGTGTCCCCCCTGTAACTTCTAAAATAAGAGAATGATAAAACTAAAAAAAATATATGATGTACTAGAATGAATATGATTACCATGCAAACTTCCACCTAAAATTGGTTTGAACGAGATCTAGTAAGTAGTTTTTTTTTAATACGTCGTAAATCTTAAACCACAATTAATTTCACGGAACCCTTCATGTGCGAGTCCGACTCGCACTTGGCCGCTTTTTAAATAGTCGTAGCGCTTGTTTGGATCATAATACGGCTGCCGGAAATGTAATTAGCAAACTTGAGGCCATTTTCGAGGGACTATATCTATTCAAATCCTGTGTTTTTTATTTTTGCTCGATAGAAAAAAATCACGAGCATGGTCTAGAATACACTTAAAAAACTCGTAACAAATTATGCACAAAAGCTAATTTAAACATATTAAAATTGGTTCTAAAAATCGGCAATATTATGTTTGAGGGAACTAAGCTATTACTTTTTTATTTACTTAAATGCACAAAAAAATAAAATTAAAAACATGATATCCGTACTTCCGAACACGCACTTTCATCTCGCTCACGCTTATGCTCAGTGAGAGGGAGAAAAGAACGTGAGCCTACGTTACCT
This sequence comes from Epinotia brunnichana, assembly GCA_963854355.1. Lineage (NCBI taxonomy): Eukaryota > Metazoa > Arthropoda > Insecta > Lepidoptera > Tortricidae > Epinotia > Epinotia brunnichana. Next base: position 12,981,723 of record OY977957.1, read on the forward strand.
TAAGGAGACGCTACACCCACGAATTTGTCGGACAGCCAAGCAAGGTCACAGAAAATCTAATATGAAGTAACCTTGATTTGGCCGGACGCCGTGCTTCCGACACGTATCCACACGGGCCGAATCACGCGTCGGCCGGCATGCAGTCCGGCCGATATCGGTCCATGTATCTTTTAGTCAAAAGCATCAGTGTTGCCGGTCCAGACTTCTAAAAGTATTACTTTTTAGCTTATCTCGGGCCCAGATATTTGATATGCAAAAATGAATACAATATAAAATCTTCTTTAAATTCAACAAGAGTGCTTCGTAATCTCACGTACCGCGCATAAACATGATCTCCTATCACTTTTCCGCCGTCTAAATTTGCTGCTCCCTCATACGAAGTAACCTAATCAAGCGTGAGCGGATAAAGTGAGAATATGACTCGAAAGCAACAACTGGGAGTCGTTTTGTTATAATATTTGCATACTGTTGCTGATATTGAATAAAAATAGAAAACTGAATAAAAATGGAAAACGTTTTTGAACAGACTTATTTCATATAGCTGGATGGACTTCCATTTTACTCTAGGCAAAATACGGTTTTGAAAAACATCAATTTATAATAGCGTTTTTTTTTACATCATTTTAAAACATTATTCTAAGATGCTTTATTCAAGAATCCATCAAACTTTCCAACCGGAAGTATTTATATAGATTTAAATAAAACATGAATTGTTTTTTTTTATTATTTATCTTGAATATTATTTAAGCAAATGTAAATGATCCAAAATAAAGATAAAACCAATTATTCATATTTTTTCTGACTTTACAGAAGCTAGTTAAGTTATCATTTTTTTGATGTCTGAAATGTTGTTGGATTTTGTCGCTAGGTAACTATTTAATTGATAATGTATCCATTACAAAGAAAAAATCAGCTATTATAAATTATTTCCAAATTTGACATTTTTTCCATACAAGTTGTCAGTTCATTGCCTGCTATTTGTCTTGAGTGAAAGAAGAGGATGTGCCTAGAGTATCACTTTTGTTTTACTGTCGTTCTGGATTTTGAATTACAGAGACAAGTAAGTCGGGATATCCCTACTACAATATTCCGGGGATATGCCATATTTTTACAGTCAAATCGCGACTTACGTGCAACTACTAATAAAACCCGAAGTCACGCAGATTTTTTAAGATTTTGGTCTATGTTATATTTGACATGTCAGTGATATTTCGTACACATACAGGCAAGGTAGTGTCAATATTTAAGGTTGTATTAAATGGGGGTTTGCACGAATCGATCGGTTTAATATCGCATACACCATTGCACGATCTGAAGCATTACCCCAAAACATTACACCGTATCTTAAAGTAGCCGTTACATGTGCGTGATAATACTTTGAATTATATAACAACAATTGACAGTACTTTGCTACCCCCAAGCCTTTTTTCGATATATATTTTCAAATTCAAATAAATTTATTGCCAAAAAGAACACAAAATACAACGTTTAACATAAGTACAATTAAAAAACTTAAACAATATCTTAGAATTAAAACTTAAAGTACTAAATTGCGTTGGATTGGGCAATGGGTGCTCGTCTCAGCATGTGCAAGGCTTGGAGCCTTGCGCTGGTTTTCAGACGAGTCCCTTCGACAGGGTTGGTCGTAACACTACGTCTATCTACTTGTACAATACAATGGATCCCAATGATATTAATCATACGTCTTGTGTTGAGTGTTTAGATGTATAAAAATAGGTATAGAATAACTACAAATGACTAATTACAACTAAATACCAGTATTAATATTAATAATTTTAATAAATGACTTGTCTATCTTTATTTTACCTACGTTTATAATAAGATTGTAGGTATGTGGGTGATGCGTGTTTGTTGTTATGTGGTATGCTGATGTTTTTTTGTGTCGTGTTGTGTGCTGTGTTGCGTGTTGTGTTGTGTTGCGTGTTGTGTTGTGTTGCGTGGGTTTCAAATTTGCCTCTGCAGTTCGAGGAAATGAGCACGTAGTATTTTTTTTTTAATTTAAGGTAGCACATAGGCTGCCTTAAAGGCGGCGGCAGGTCATTTCAGATTTTACTTGCGGCAAATTTAAAACCCCCTCTGTAGAGCGCTGTATGGTGTTGCGGAACAACAAGTTTAAATTCCCTGTGGCTTCTCAGTGGTCTTCTGTGTGCTGATCTGATCGGCTTTTTTCCTTAGATTATAAGCCGTAGTATATTGACAGTCCTCTATTATTCGTATATATTATATTATATAGTATAGTAGCACGCATTTTTGCATATTGGGGTATTGAACATTGATCATCAAACCGGAATAAAACCGATCGGGACCAACACCAAAGGATAGTTTTTTGATAGGTAAGGCGTATGGCGGCGCGATATACTGGCTTTCTGCACGGTTATCACAAGACAGCGCGCGAGCTATGTCGCGGCGAGATAGACTATCCCTTTCTTTCTATTAAATTAGAACACCTTACCAACTTATGTCACGACAAAACACGTTTTGGTCTTTAAATTAATGAAATAATTGAAAATATCGAGTTTTTATAGTTTGTGTACTAGAAGAGCAACATTATAAATATTTTGTCTAAATTTCATCAAAATCGGATAAATATTCACAGTTTTATGGCCACTTAACGAATACAAATGTTTATTGCGGTTTCTGCAAAATGCATTTTTTGAAGTTACAGTGCTTTGTCATAACACGGCAGTTTAGCTTTATTCAGCCTGGACAGCTTTCCATGTCGAGGATTTTCAAGTCGACATTATTCAGATTTGACCAATATTTCGATTTGTCATTTTTCCATTTGTGCTGACAGTTTATCGGAATAAAGTGTATAGTAAAAGTGTAAACATATATTCGATGTCGACTGTACATGTGTACACAAACACGGCCGAACGGATAAGCTCAATGTGTTTCGCTATCATTTCGCCGCATCACTGCGGATGACGTTTTCCGGTAACCTTTAACGGTAATGTGCTTGAGTGGGTTAACTAGCCCGTAGTTCCGTTCAGTTCGGGTCCATTTGGGTAGTGTTTTGATGTTTTTTGACGTTTGATGATAAGGGAGCCCATTTGGAATTACGTTTTATTTATTTTAGCATTGCGTGTACCCTTAGTACCTTGGTATAATTTTTTGTTGGCTTTTTTCGTCCAAATGTTAACGTTCTGATACGAGCCTTATTTTTTGAAGAAAATTTAACGAATTATGCTCGACCACATGATTCGTGACAAGATATTATGTTTGACTGCAAATGCACAATTAATTTAGGACGCGTTTTTAGGATATAGATCTACTTATTGAATTTATATTTGAATCGTCTAAGCCAAGAAGTGGCTTTAGGTTACTTTGAGAGTTTTAACTGTGACATGAACTGGTCATTACTTGTCTGTCATGTCTATTGGACACATTAAATGGTTAATAAAGCTGTTGATATGACAGCTAGCATTATGATAAGCTTATCAAACCTACGACCCATCATAAATTGTATGAATTATAATAATCAGAGTTTAGTATTCAAATACTTGAATAAAGTCCAGCGCGTTAAGCACTCATAGCATAAATAAGTGCAATAAACCCAAGCAAAGTTCCCATAATCACTCAAGATAACAATGCAATTAAATCCTAGTGACTTTATTTCACAAAATGCCTCATTACGGAGCCGCTGTTATGTCAGCTCACGTCACTCCGCGTTACAGAACGCTACAAAAACGTGTTATAAAGGAAAATAAATCACAAAATACCCGGTACCATGGACGAATAAATCTAGAGGACTGCCAATAGGCGTACATTCAATGATTCGTTCCTTCAAAATAAAAGGTACGTAGAAGCCAACATGGTTTCGATTAAGAACTTTCTGTACCATTCATAAAGAATGCCACTAAGACTGACCAGGTTTATAGAAATAGTGACGAATCCACCTTTTACGTAGGTATGTCACTCTATGAACTGAATATAACATTTCTCATAAGAATGGTGACAGAGATCTCGGAAGGGAGGCAAATTTCTTTGCTTAACTCATTAGGTATATGTGAGATAGAAGGGAATCGCTACCCCAAGTTTGATTTTAGGGCAGACCCTCTCTTTCCACCTCTTCCGCGATAAAAATATATTTACTTAAAATGATTCAACGACCTCTGCATGTAGGTAACCCAAGTACACCAAGGTTATATTTTGAAGGAAAACTATTTCTGTATAGTACCCAACTATTGCAGGATTTTATTTTGAAGGAACACGATTATGTGCCGTCTTTGTCAGTCCTCTCGATTAATTCGCCCATGGCCAGTACGAGGAACTTTACTGGCGCGGTGTCAAGTTGCGTCATAGTTTGCGTTGACATCATAGTTATGTGATCCTGAACTATAATTGGGCTGTTGCAGGTGAGTTGGCCAGTGTGCTAAGCTAGTATTTAAATGTTTGTTATCTTTGTACACCTGGCCCCGTAGCATGGATGGCCTTATTCAATATTCAATATATATTTATTTCAGGTTACTGGACCCATTATGTGTTAGTTACAATAAACTTATCACGTAATAAGTGACATGATAGAGCATCCGTCCCTGGCTCACACCGTTCGATAGAACGAGACGACGCTGTTATTTTGTCACTTATCGAGTGATGCTACGGGGCCTGACCATATCATTTATCATTTTTTTCAAGTAACTTAGACTCATTTATGGTTAGTGTGTGCTTATAGCTATGTTACCATCTATATAATCTTTATTATATATTAACAAAGTGGCAAACATCCCACTTCCTGGCCAATAGAAAACGTAAAGTGTTGTACTCATAGGTGGTAATAAAAAAGCTTCAGATCGCATATTTATCACGCTTGCCTTCGGTTGGGGCGTCAAACTCCTGCGATCGGATACATTTTCTGGCATTTATAATTCTTGGGCATAGATTCTTGTAGATATTGATCTATTCGATGTTATGATTGAATATTTAAGGATCCGTTCCCTAATGGAGTATTTAATCGATTTGTTAGGCCGAGGTACTCTGACGAATACTTATTAAATCCACGGATTTTTCAGAGCATCGGTAGAGTGGTGATTCTAACCGTCTCGATGACATAAGGGTACATTCCTAGGATATCGTATAATAAAGTATCCGACGTTTTAAATTGATAGACTTTAAAGTGGGGATATCCCTGTGATACGACTCACAATTGGGCCGCGGGTTCTAAAATCCCTAATTGTATGCATGTACCTAGAACATAAAATTAGGGATATTCGTATGACATCCCTTCAAATTGTGCTACTGAGGACACAAAAACACTTCCTAATTATTTATTACATAAACAATACTGGTATTATAGGCGAGCCAGGTTTGGGTAATATCAATGAGTAACTTATTTGGTTTAGAATCGTATACTGACGATATTTTTGCCAAGTCACCATGATTAAATCGGATGACTACACTTTTCAATTCTGATGCTAACACCTGGTAAATAAATTGGACGTTCTAATTTAATACAATGCGTCACACAGAATGAAATAAAGTTAACGATCTAACGACGTAGGTATTTTGGGTATTTTAAATACTTACCCAAAATACATTATAACGTGTTTTATGGCTGTCGCTCCTAGTTTTTTTAGAAACTCTAACATGGAAGTTGCCTAAAGACACTTCCAAATTGATGATACGGAGTCACTGATGACAAAAAGCTGTCACGGAGACAGTACAAATTCTTTAACCGGCCTTGAAACCTGGCTAAAATGCAGTGTACTAACTGCACTCAAACTTGCTTATTAGAGCGAGATGGTTTATCTCTCCACCCCCAGTTAGTCATCATCATCATCATATCAGCCGAAAGACGTCCACTGCTGGACATAGAGTGCCAAAATGACCGGTCCTGCGCCACCCGCATCCAGCGGACTCCTGCGACCTTTACCAGGTCATCAGTCCACCTTGTGACGGGCCTACCCACGCCGCGCCTTCCGGTACGTGGTCGTCACTCGAGAACCTACTAGCCCCCAGCTAGTGCACTGCATTTATTCAGGTCTTAAAGCCGCTTACGCTGCGCGCCTACTTCAATTAGCGCTTTCTAATTTTCACATGCTACGCTTGGCTTTACTTATATCAAGAAGTTAGGAAATCTGGGCGTCATCAGTAAGCTCACGGTAAAGTACCTACAACATATTGCATAGGTAGGTACAGATTCTGCCAAATGTAACGGTGATTATGCCCCCTCATTATGGTAACAGAGAACAATATACCCTCTTTCTATCCGTGAGTGTCGTTAAAGTCAACTACGGAATCGTATCTTATCTATGTAGGTGAGGGCGCTTTTGGATGCACTTCGACCCATTGGGATCTTTTGTGCATTCGCCCTCACTTTAATGCCTACTCCGAAGCTTGCTCCATCATTTGCACAAAACGGATGATGCAGTTCAGCACCATGAATTCCTTTGGTTGTCGATAGCCGTTACCAAAGTAATTATTTTTTTGTCTGGCAAGGGCATGACATTTGACACAATAAGTGTTCCATAGTCCCATCCTCCTCGCCACACATTCTACAGTCTAATCTATCCGCTAGTCCCATCTTGGCCAAGAGATCCTTGACCCCGAAGTGATCTTTGAACACCCCAGAATTCTGAATTGCTTTCTGCTGGATTTCGAGAGTTTTCTTGTCCAGCCCGAGTCCACTCCTTCTATGAAGCGCTTAGAGTGCCTTAAGCCAGCCTCATTCCTCCAATCGTGTTGGTGTTTGGTTTTGGCGTAGGCTTTAAAGGCCGATATGATGGTTCCCTGCGAGAGTCCCACAAATGGTTCTGGTCCTACCTACGGGATAGTGTTGAAGTGTGTTGTTGGCGATAGGCTAGCAACTTTCCACTGCAATATCACATTTTCTCCATCCGAATGCTACTGTAGCCAAATGGTAAGGCGGGACTTTTAATCACAAGATCGGTCGTGCATATGTACCTACGTAATATCATAAGATATTTAACAGTGGCTTTTCGGTAAAAGAAACCATCGTGAAGAAACTGGTCTTATCCCAAAAAGGTCTAGTTTTCCTCTGGGTTCAAAGGTTAGATGGCAGCTTTCGTAAAACTAGTGCCTACGCCAAATCTTGGAATAGGTTCTAGGGCAATACCGGGAAAACGCTAGAAGGATGATGATGGTCACATTTTCTCATTCTTCAACACATTCACTGCCAGGAACCATAGGGCGCTCAGTTCATAGGCGCTTTTCTCTGCTGAGCGAGAAAAACACGGCATCAGCTATGAGCGTAGAGCTACGAATTTCTCAGCAGTGAATGTGTCCAATTGCTAAAAGTAGCACTCAACATGTCATGTGCTCTGCGTAGCCCTTCTGAAACACAGACGAGTATGTACGTATAAATATCATACTACATTAAAATAAGCCACATAGTTGATTTTAGCATAAAGCCCACAGTAACAATGACTTCCAATCAACCGAACTTAACCATCCATCCAAGCCATTAATAACACCGAAAACCTGTCAAAAGACAACGAACCTGCCTACGGTAGATCAAGAGGGGCGATAACGCAGTTCGGCACGCGACTTGACCTGGGGGTCAATCTGGAACGTACTACTCGCATTACAATTTTATTTCGATGTATCACGGTACTACACGTGTTGGAAGAGAACATGAGATATTTGCCGGGAACGGTCAATAACGTCTGTTGCCAGCAACTTTGAAACAGACAGCGGCCTGCCGCTAAATTTCTTGTATTCTGTTTTTTAAAGTTTTCAATACTAGCTGTAAACGCGAACACAAACTTTCTTTTTACAGTATTTGGCGATTCAAATCGAGAAAATATCACATTCATATTTCTTATTCTGGCAACATAGGCAATGTTTCCGGCAATTCTGTTCCCACTAGTTCTATTACTTATTTGTTCTATTGATGGAACTAGTTGGAATTTTTCTTCCTAGTAGTACCTACATTAATATTCCTATAGTTCCATTAATAGAAAAAATAATAGAACTATAGTGGACCTGGAAATGGGAATATTCGCAACGACATATTTAGTCGCTCATTCTGAAACATCAACTTAGCGCTTGAAGCGATTGGATGACAAATAGAAATGTAATTAGAATGTCAAATGTGTGTCCCAAATGTACCCTTATGCCCTACGTTCTCACCTTTCCTCACTACTGGCCTACTGTAATTTGGTCTCGAGAGTCCTAACAATTATACGTAATCGCGGGTCAGACTTACACTGGCTCGCCTAAGGAGAGTTGACGTTGTGAACCCGTTTGTTCCAATAATGTTCCGGGAATCACGCACTTAACAGTTTGATTGATTTTCGGTCAAACACGTGTACCTTAGTCCTGTGGGGCCATTCAGTCGGCTTGTTCTTAGTTTGGAAGCTTGTTGTTGCCGATAAGTCAATCACAAAGATTGAAAACCTCCAAATAACTTAAAATAACATATACATACATTATAAGATGTTCTTGCTCTTTACGTCGCCAACGAGGCTAATATATATACATTTTTTTTTCATCTATACATATAAAACTCTTGCGTTACTGGTCGATTGACAGACAGCGCACAGCCTAAACCACTAAAGATATAAGCATGAAATTTGGAACATATTTTTTTACAGGACGTGGACGTGTAATAAGAAAGGATTTTTCGAAATTCAACCCTAAAGGGGGTACAATAGGAGTTGAACCGTTGTATGGAAATCGTTCATTTGGAAAGTTATATACTTGAATCTTAGTATGAAGGTTTCTTACTAAAAATCAAAACAAATGATATAGCGTTGTTATAAAAATTCATCCTCCAAGGGGGTTAAAAAAGAGTTGAAAGTTTGTATGGGCAACATGTCGTTTTTAAAGTAAGACGTTTAAAACTTCGGTCATAAGCTCCTTTAATGTACAGTCAAAAACATTGATAAGGGCATTTTTTCTAATTCATCCATCCCTTGAAGGGTTAATCCTCTGCCGCTGATGTTACGTCTGACAGACACCATAAAACCTATGTATTGTTGCTACTTCGCCATTTCACCGCGTATCGTTCTGTCTCTTTCTGTACCTTCCTGCGTGGACGCACGCCTCCCGCCAGTGCAGCGACGGCAGCCGCGACGTGCGCACGGGTGGATTTACAGCTGTTCGGTGTCCACAGGACGTAAGGTCAGTAATAAGTGATCGATCTGTTAGACGTATTGTCAGTAATATTATTATAACCTCATACTGTCTTACAGACGTCAAGTCAGTAAATTAATTATATTCATAGTGTCTACTAGTCGTTACCTCAGTAAAATATTTTGAACTGAAAATCGTTTCTAGGTGCAGCTCAGTATATTGTTGGGTAATTGATTCTAGATGGCGAGCGAGGCTCAGGCTAAGCCTTCGAGGAATAGAAAAGCCACTCGAGCAGTTAATATCACCAACGAGCAGCAAATTCTGCAATGGTTAGACGAAGAGGATGAACACGAATTACTGACCTTACGCCCTGTGGGCACCGAACACCTGTAACTCCTCCCGTGCGCACGTCGCGGCTGCCGTCGCTGCACTCTGCAGTCTGCGTGCGTTCACGCAGGAAGGTACAGAGAGAGACAGAACTATACGCGGTGAAATAGCGACGTAGCAACAATGCATAGGTTTTATGGTGTCTGTCAGACGTAACATCAGCGGCAGAGGGAAGGATGACCTTACGCCGAGTATTAGGTCATGATTTACCTCCTCCACCACCACCGAGTGAGCCTAAATCATCATCTGCAAGGAAGTTGTGTCGTGTCTGTCCAAGCAAATTGAAGCGGCAAACAAGATTTGTTTGTTGTGCTTGTGCAAAACCGATTTGTCTGCAGTGTGCGGCGGAAATTTGTGTAGACTGGAAGAGTGAAGTTTAAGGCTGATTTAGAAAAAAACTACTGTAAGGATTATTATTTATTTTTTATATTTATTAATTGTATGCCAGAAGATAGCAAATTTAAGTTAAAATTGTTGATTACATGTTTATTTATTTTTATAGAGTGTTTTTAAAAAGGGCTGTGTCTAAAGTACCTAGATTACGATGATTATAAACAAGATTGATTACTTTAGTAATCCTTGAGTTTCATTTCAACTAATTAACCTTTACTAGTTCCATATATTACTACAAAACAATACTTATACACGTACATATACAAAAGTTTATCATTTTTTTAAATAATGGCAACTAAAATGCACGTCTGACAGACTACTCCTCAGTAGAATGATTACAAGAAACCCACCTCAGCGGCAGAGGGTTAAGATGGGGGTTGAAAGTTCACATAAGTAATGTGTGATTTTTAATGATAAACTGTGGCTAGAAACGTAAAAGCACGACAGCAGGTTTTAACCGACTTCATAAAAGGAGGAGGTTATATGTTCCACTTTATGTAATTTTTTTTATGTATGTTCGCCGATTTCTGCGTTAATTGTGGAGCGATTTCCAAAATTTTTTTTTAATCGAAATAGTATACTCCTGATGTGATCCCATTGTCACCAAGTCAGAATCTGATGATGGGATCCCAGGGAAATTGAGGGCAACCCCCAAATTTCATAGCCACGCGTGTAGTAATTTCGCTATTTTATATTATAACTTGTGTATTTAACCTCGAAAATCGCAATTTTGGTAAAGTGTTTATGTATGCATGTAATAACAATGACTAAATGGATATGAATATGATGAAGACCACGGATGACTTATGGAACTCCTCAAAGTTGTAAAGTACGTCAAAGATTCTGACATGATTCCGTTGAAGTAGCAACTAATGAAGTGTTAATTCTGTGATCCTTGAGGAATCAACGGAACTCCTCAAATATTATCAGCCCACAAATAGCGACTTGGGTTTTTTCTGTAATAACCAACGCATTTGCTCTCGGAGAGCAGTTCATGTAGTAAATTGGAAAGGAAACGTGGAAATTTTCATGTACGTACCTATGTGGCTTAGAGAAGTACTGAATTGAAGTCGGTTTAAACTTTGTTTTTTAAGTAAATTATATGATGTGTAGATCTAACCAGAAATATATTTTTTTTTAAGTTGCTCCCTAAAGTGGTGAAATAAGAGTTGTACCGAGAAGACGTTCATTTAAAAACTTAGAAATTTGAAAGTTCGTATATATGTTATTTATTTATAAACCACATAATTGACATAGCGTTTTCATCAAAATTCATTCCCTAAGGGGTGGAAATGCCATATGCAAAACATAATGAGAGTTGAAACTTTGCGCACAGGTTCCTTTTATATAGTCAAGTCAAACATGCTGAGTACCTACGTCGATTTCTGAAATTCGTCCCCTAAAAGCATTAGTAAGGATATATAGTTATTATCGTTTAGTGTAGAATGTGTAGAATACGAAAGATTTTTTTAATGTATATCTTAAGGGTAGTATTAGTAATAAATTGTCTTGATATTTGTGTGCCTAATGACAATGCATAGTAATACGATGGAAATATTCCGTACAACCTATACATAAATGTTTACAAACAAATTTTTGGTTCATTGTTTGAAGGAAATCAAATTGCGGTTAGATCGTCGTATGGAAAAGTTTATAGATACGTTTCGTATGTGATGACAAAATAATTCTTATTTAGAGAAAAATAAATAAAACATAATGATATAGGTATTCAGTGTGTTTTTTACACAGAACACGTGTATATAGACTTATAGGTAGGTAAATACGTAAGTGGTTTTTAACAAATTAACTCATAATAGCAAAGTCGGAGCCACAAGTATGATTTGATGAATTTCATCATTTCATTTCATGCATTCATCTAATTTAAGTAAATGCAGCAATTCGTTCTATGCTTCGCATGCATTTTGCACATTAATAAATATGTAATTGATATAGGTCCCGACAAACATCTTGAATCAAAAGGGCTACTGCCTAAACCGGCTACTACGCACCCAAGGTCCAGCTCAAGACGTTTGCCGGCAACTGTACACATAAATTGATATATTTAAATAAGTAAAAAGCTAAACGATCGTGGAAACCACATGTAAATCGGTTCAGTAGAGTAAAAAAAATATTGACGAAGGCCGTTACCGGTACTCGTAACAATTCGACAATTATTGCAAAAATTACACTTACTACGCGGGCGAAGCCGCGGGCAAACGCTAGTTTTATAATAAAAGAGATCTCGCACAATAATGCAGATTCAAATCCTGCGTGCAAAATCGTATTTCATCGAGTTCAACCTTTGTTTCAGCGCCATTCATAATAAACATGTGACAGACCGCTACATACAGACATACATAAAATATTATGTCCAATATGGATTTGGACCATTGGGTCTGGATTGGACGGAATTTAAGCTGCTAAGGTCTATGGCGTAGCGCGGTGCGTTTTTAATTGGTTTAAACAACTGGCAATAACAGTGTTATTTGAAATACGAATTTATAAGTAGGTAACCAAAAATTAATAAAAGTAGATGAGTAGAAATAAACAAAATAATACAGATTTCTGACCTCGTAAGAATACCTTCAACACAAAAGGGAACTTGCATCTTTTTATTTTATTACGAAAATCAAATCCAGCATTAAATATTATATCCGAGGGGTAATCACGTAACGCATTGTACGCGCGTCTGACAGTAAAATCACAATCCAACTGTCATTTTTCCATATAAAATTGACATTTAGACCTTACAGACGCGCGTTAGAAAAGTTACGTGATCGACCCACTGGGCTAAATAAAATAAATAAATAAATAAGTTAATTAATGTAAGAGTAGTATTTAGTAATTTATTTTGTCACTAACACTTAATTTAATTTAATTTATTGTAACTAACACATTATGGGTCCAGTAACCTGAAATAAATATATATTGAATTGAATTGAATTAAAACAACTGTAGCCTTAAAACTTTCGTATGATTTATTTTTCTGATGTAATATGCATTTGAAATCTGCACGCGCCGGCACCCCCCGAAAACCCTCTATATTAAACGGGCTTATGCTATGACGTCAAAGCATATATTCTCGGCGCGTTTACTATGGAGTAATTTGCAATTATCTCCCCATAATTTGCGTTTAAGTATATACTTGTCATACAAAATATTATTTCTAATTTTAAATTCTGTGTAACTGTTAAGTATTTTTATCGAAAAATTAAAAAAAAAATGTTCGTAATTTTAACGTGAGATAAAACTAATGAGTACAATAGTTTTTTTTTATATATATTTTTTATTTTGTATGATATTTCTACGTATTTCCGCATCGATTGAGTGCAATTTATTCAAAATTGAAGTCCCATGCAAGTCCTCCATTATAATTTACCACTTTCAATCGCCTTTGTTCAATATTTATGAGAAAAATATAAAAAAAAACAAAAGTTTTAAATCAAAGTAGCTCACTATGCGGCCAGGCTTCCCCGCTCTCTCAATTCCCGTATAATTAAAAACTCAATCAACCACCAACTTTAGCGCTTAATAATAGCAACCTTATTCCGTAGGCGTAAGGGTAATTTTTTAAGCGTCGATTGTGTGCGCCGAGTTTGAGGAAGTTTATTAATAATGCTCAACTCACACTTCTGAACTAAAGGTCTAGAATAGCAAGGGTTGCTCGTGGTTTCTTATGTACTTAAAACTAACTTTTAACGATGTTATGTAAGATGCTAATCTTAAGGCTATACGAGGGTTGAGGCATCCCCTTAATGGGTTTCAGCGCCGTTCACGACACACGTGCGTCAGAGAGCTATGGGCGCTTTTTAACCGACTTAAAAAAGGAGGAGATTCTCAATTCGCCTGTATGTTTTTTTTTTTTTAATGTGTGTATGTTACGCGATAACTCCGTAATTTATGAACCGATTTGAAAAAATATTTCTTTGTTGGAAAGCATATACTTCCAGATTGGTCCCGTTGTCACCAAAATGTAGTTCTGATGATGGAATCCTGGAGAAATCGAGGGAACTCTTTAAATTTTATTGGCAAACTTGAAACTTATTGGCTACTGATTTGAAGTCGGTTAAAACTTTGTTTTGAAAGTCAATTATCGCTACATATGGACATTAAGCTGCTACGACTTATGGCGTAGCACCACAATCCCGCGTAAGCCACACTTTTCTATGTATGTAAAGCATTGTTCGTGCTTTAGGTAGATATAAATATTTCTATGAATTATTCTTTAGATAAGGTAAAGTGTCGTCATTTATTTATTCAATATAATTTTTGAGTCGGTTGACGTTAAGATGATAAGGACTTAACATTCAATTGTTTTTCTACGTTAATATTTTCAGCATGTTTAGGCTTCCATTAAACAACAAAATATAGTTATGGTACAGTACAGCCAAAATTAATTAGATATTTTAGTTTCCTAGTTCAGATTTTGCCATTGATATCTCATAATTTAGCAATGCAACAGTAACCGCGAGCGACAAAATACAAAATTGATTCTAGTTTAATCCAATAAGTGTAGGGACCACGGAAAAAAACATATCTAGTCACTTTTTAGGGTTCCGTACTCAAAGAGTAAAACGGGAACTTATTACTACTCCGCTGTCCATCTGTCTGTCTGTCTGTCTGTCTGTCCGTCTGTCACCAGGCTTTATCTCATGAACTGTCATGGTTAGACAGTTGAAATTTTCACAGATGATGTATTTCTGTTGCCGCTATAAAAACAGAATAAATATATATTTTTTTACAACACAAATCGACCTAGTCCCAAACTAAGCAAAGCTTGTACAGTCACCATTACATACATCGGAACAAACAAGCAGCTCTCAAACATCGGAACACACCTCTATATTCAAGGCAGCCTAATGGCTTTGTGTGCCAATATTTTTGAACACCTATAGTGTACCGATGTATATGATGGCGACTGTACTATGGGTACTAGACGACGATAAACATACTTATATAGATAAAAATGAGCGACCACTCTCGTCTGACCGCCTCCGTGCAGAGTGTCAACTAAGGCCCGGACACATCGTAGTCCAGAATCCCACCATCAACACTCCATCGCCGAAGGACTTTAGTCTCGGTGTCCAGTTAAACTTTGCTAGGATCATCTGCGCGTGATGAGATTAAAGTGGGTAATTAGTTGCGCTCCTACAAACCCACTCTCTCGTTCCTAGCCCCCTGGCATCAGTGGATCGTGTAACCGATACGACTGATGGAGGCTGAGAATGCAGTGACTTGCCAACGCTTCAGCGTATGCATTATGGCATGTCACGAAAGAAAGAGCCCCTTAGTCGCTTCTTACGACGCCCACGGGGAGATATGGGGTGATGACATTCTAGTCCGCCGGCATCACACGGCAGCCACCAACTAGGCTACAGGAGGCTCCCATACCATAAACGTGATTTTTTTGCCGTTTTTATAGATAATGGTACGGAACCCTTCGTGCGCGAGTCCGACTCGCACTTGGCCGGTTTTTTTGCTTGCTATGAAGTGACATAAAATTCTCATTTTCAAAAAAAAGTCCAATGGACTCCCTGATTTTATTCTTTCCTCCTTCAAATATTTAAACACAAGCCAATCTAGTCGCAATTGTCTGGAGTGGCGAGCAGCGATTCTCTCGGCTAGAGATAATATTAATTCCAGATGGTTGAACATTTTAAAAGAGGAAGCAATATGACTTCTCAAATTTTAGATAGCCGTAAGTAATATAAATGCGCCACGAAAATCTGCCATTTTGGATAAACGGGGCAGCCACGCTGTAAATAAAACGGCTGTACAGCGAAGCGAGGGTAGCGGACAAAGGCTTAGAAATGTATATTTAGACTGCTTTTGGACTGGATTTAACATGTTTCTGGGTTACAGTTAATGTCGATGGGATATTAAGACTGGTATGCTTCTATTCATCACATGAACTGGTCCGTAATATCTGGCTGTGCAACACGGCTCACTGAAATCTAACAAAGAAGTGCTTAAAGTAAGCGTGAGTCACGTTGAAGGTATGTAACTTACAGTCGTCCTTTTGCAATTTCAATGATGTACTACTGACCAATCTATTCTCTTACCATTCTGAGGCCAGTCCGCATTTGGTGGGGCGGAATCTGTATGTAGTATTTTGTACTTTGCTGAGAGCTTACCTACTGATGTCGACAAATTTCCTCACGTGTCGTATTACATGTGTGCAGTAGTATTATATTGCGCTCCGAACTAGGTACTCAACCAATTTCAAAAATATTCGCCAGTGTATAGAATGCACTCTCAGGATGGACAGGTTTTGTAACACATGGGTGGAGAATTCTATTTCGTAAATAAGTTTTATTTAAACCCAGACGAAGACAATGATCTTAGAAGCTAAATTCAGTGACAAAAACACTAAATAATAATATGCCTTATGCCTATAGACATTGACAGGGACTAAGAAATAGAGAAACTATTTGCAATAGCTATGCTGCCCGTAAATCGATATGATGATTGATGAAAAATCGTTATGAAAACGGTCCCTGAATATCGGCTGCAATTTTACAAACGCGAAATTGGCAATCTGACAGGACAGCTCCCAAACAATTTCTAGAACTAACAGAATACTCGTAGCACAGCCTTTACCAAGTTATTATAACTTCCAGCAACGTTGCAAGTTTTACTACAATCTTATGTAAATATGAATTACGTAGCATAATTCCATTAGTCATCGGGCAGAGTTGGAATACTTTGTGTCAACATCCTGAACAAGTTCTTGAACAGATTCCAAGTGGTTTGAGAGCGGCCGTGGTTCTTAACAAACAGAAAAAAAAACCCATCGTTCAAAAGGAGCGTCACCGTGGTGCATTATAGTAACGCTAGACGTTGGATGCATTGGTTTTTGAGAAGAATGGAACTGAGAATTACGGCTTTCAAATACAAGAACAAGCATAAAAAGTTTAAAAAACTATATCCTGACTATGGAAGTAAGGAAGTAACTATGAATAATATTTTTATATATTTCCACTCGAAATTTTCTCCTCTTTCATTTGATACCCAACATGATATGATAGCAAAATATTTTTTGCAAAGTCGGTCACTTATTATATTTTTATTTTTCATGCAAAAGGTAGCCTATGTCACCCGGCTCATAATTTCGAATTGATTGACACCCCACCACCAGTGGGACTAAAACATATCCCTTAGGTATCAAGATATTTCCAACATAAGATCGATCTAGGTCGATTTGTGTAAGATTGTCCGCAATGAATGAAAGATGTTTTTATAACTTGAAGGAATACTTTAATGATGCCTAAAAGTTAAAAATCTTGCTGTGTGTTTTTCTTTTTTCTTATCAGGCTTTTTAATGTATAACTTTACTATTAATAATTGTAATTAGTTAGCCCTCTGATATTGCTGTGCCCTTGCAGGGTGTCACATGTATACCTACTTATTAATACCATCTACGTCTGTAATGTGATATGCAATAAACATTTCTATTTCTATTTCTATTTCTATTCAATTTATTATATACAGGGTGGGCCCTGTAACACGAGCAAATATTCAAAAGGAGGCTTCCTTAGAGCATTTGCAGTAACCCCTTGTGTATCATTCACTTTCAAAAATTTTGGTTACGGAGAAATTTTGATCTAAAGTTATGACCTCCAAGTAATGTATCTTGGCACCACGAGATCATATCACGGCAGTCAGTGCAGATTTTGAGGTAACATCATGTAATGAGTCATAATAGTTTTTGCATTTTTGTGTTCAACGGATAGTTTTGTGATTTTTTCATTTTTTTTTCTTTTTTTTTTGTGTTTTCAAAATAAAAAGTTGCTCATAGCACTCCAGAAGAGTAAAAAAATACAAGTAAACTTATTTTAAAGAATTTTTTTTTCAAAAAAAATATTTTTTTTTTCGCATAAAACCACTTCGAAATAATTGTTCACAAGCTTAATAATCTACCGTTTAATTTTTTGCTCCAGTTACAGGGCCCACCCTGTATATTTTTTTAACAAGTTTTTTTTAAACCACGTGGTCGCGGGGTTCGATCCTGAACCCTCCATATTGGTAGTTGCTTGCCTTACCGCTCTGCTACAGTGGCTTTGTCATTGAATTTGTACGCTCTGACATGTTAAAGAGCCCTTAAAGCCTATTTGCAGAATAAATAGTAGAATTTTGAAGGGTTGATATTTGTTTCAGCCAAGTTCACTCACAAACTTATCTATATCCTAATGTATATCATAATTCGTGACTTTATTTAGTAGTTATGCGTATCCGATTACTAAGTTACCTGACCCCACAATTTAAAGGCCCCTAGGCACATATGGCAATTTCCAATACTGTATAGTTCACAAGTGCTTTAGGGTCTCTGTTTATTGGGTGTAAATATTAAATCATCGTTACGTAGCCGCTGGGAAATCACTAGTAACACAATTATGGAATATGATGCTATCAACTTGCTGCAGTAGTTTTTAGTACAGTACTTATTTTCTAGAGTATATCCAAGATGATAATTAACATTAGCTAAATTAAATTAAAACTAAACTAAATCTACCCCGCAGGCCCTCGAGGCATTTTACCGAGGATGCTGGCGGCATTTAATCGCTGAATTGCAATGCTGGCCCCGTAGCATGGATCACTTATCACGCGGTAAGTAATAAATAACAATAATAATCTCCACTTATAATAAATCTCTAATCTCCACTTATAATAAATCTCTAAATTAAAAAAAGAATCAGCCAGTTTGAAACTAAGCTTTCTGTGGTACGAATGTTCTCAGCATCCCATGGACGGAAACATATGAAACATTTTATATAGGTACATTATTATTCCAGCTGCAACTTAGGATAGTTTTTATCCGACTGCGACAATTAATTAATTTTCCGTAATATACGACTGCATTTAATTTTTCATTTATTATTCTTAAAGTATATCGCCGCCACATCTGTCAGCTAAAAGAAACGTCAAAATCACAGACTAATAAGAAATACTACGGACAAAATGGCGGAATTTCTTTGCCTTTCTTTCGCCTATTAATAATTTTAATCCCGTCTACGATATACATTGACAAGACACATAGGTACCAAAAGCAAATATAAAATTAATCTATTTTGATATGCGAACTTATATGCGCAAATGTCGAATTAAGGCGTAATTTCTACAAATGTAACAACAAATTCGAACAATATAACAAAATAAACTTGGTTTTTTTGAATGGCACGCGCGCGCGCTCTTTGCGTATTCAGCCAAACCACGAAAACCGAAACTCGAAGTTCGTATATCTGCATTCCTGTCATTTGTTAGTGCGATAGAGATAGAGATACCCGAATATTTTCGAATTCCGAAGTTCGTGGTTTAAAAGAAAATACGGATGTCGGATAGATCTAAATTAATATTTTATGTGTGAATATGGTTAAAATTATTTGGAAATACTAATTGTTGTTATTGTTTTAGTATATTTGACTAGCTTTAAGTTTAATATTATACGTCCGAAATGGGCAAGCTGTTGGATTTATTTTAACCAAAACAACTAAATGTACACAGTTCTATTTATATATCAATAAATAAATCTTATTGTATCTTATCTTATCGAAAATAGGGATGTAGACACTAAACAAAATAATCATAATGTTGTATTATCTCGAAAAAAAACAACGCAAGAGGCTTTACTCGTATAGGTAATCACTAAGTTATAAGTGTATATAGTTTTAAGAGGGGGTTTGTTGCGTCTCTTTTCCGCAAAACGCACCTTTATAATGAAACGATTGTTTTTTACTATGACGCTCGAGGATCGTGACGTCACGGTCCCTGATCGTTTTCTCACTCTAACAAGCGACATTAAAACGGTTGTAGCTTCGTAATTTTTTGAGATATTTGAATGAGTTTTTCGTTTCTTCTTTCTTTTGAAGTGAGTCTACAGCTACACCTCTATTTGGAAGACAAGCGGAAAGAACCCATACTATCCATACTAATAATCCATACTTCCATATTAATATTATAAATGCGAAAGTGTGTCTGTCTGTCTGTTACCTCTTCACGCCTAAACCGCTAAACCGATTTAGATAAAATTTGGTATACAGATAGTTTGAGCCCCGGGGAAGGATAAAAGGTAGTTTTTATATCTGAGGGGCTGAAATTGGGGGTGGAAATTTGTATGGAGCTACTTAAACCGCTGCACCGATTTAGATGAAATTTGGTATATAAATAGTTTGAGTCCCGGGGAAGGATATGTATAGGTTTTCTCCCGGAAATCATCCCCTAAGGGGGTGAAAAGGGGGGGGGGGGGGGGGGGGGCTATTTTGATGAAATTTGGTGTAGATATAGGTTAAGTCCTGGGAAAGGACATGGAATAGTTTTTACCCCAGAAATCATCCCCTAAGGGGGTGAAATTAGGGGTAAAAATTCGGATAGAACCCATTTTAATACAATTTGGTATAGAGATAGCTTGAGTTCTGGGAAAGGACATAGGATAGTTTTAATTCCGGAAATCACTCCCTAAGGGGGCGAAATGGGGGGTCAAAATTTGGATGAATCCCGTTTAGATGAAATTTGGTATAAAGGTCGTTTGAGCCCCGAAGAATGATATTAGATAGTTTTTATCCCGAAAATCATTCCCTAAGGGTATGAAATAGGGGGTGAAAGTTTGGATAAAATCCATGTACCTAGATGAAATTTGGTATAGAGATAATTTGAGACCCTTCGAAGGATATAGAATAGTTTTTGCCTCGGAAATCATCCCTTAAGATGGTAAGTAGAAGTTTGTTTGCATTATATTTTCTAAGTA
The DNA here is from genome assembly GCA_963854355.1 of Epinotia brunnichana. Lineage (NCBI taxonomy): Eukaryota > Metazoa > Arthropoda > Insecta > Lepidoptera > Tortricidae > Epinotia > Epinotia brunnichana. Next base: position 13,002,298 of record OY977957.1, read on the forward strand.
TAAGTTCTACGCGGACAAAGTCGCGGGCAACAGCTAGTAAATAATAAATATTTGCGGACAATCTTACACAAATCAACCTCGTCCCAAACTAAGCAAAGCTTGTACTATGGGTACTAGACGACGATATAGATACTTATATAGAGAAATAAATACTTAAATACATAGAAAACACCCATTACTCAGGAACATATATTCGTGCTCATCACACAAATAAATGCCCTTACCGGGATTTGAACCCAGGACCTCTTGCTTCGTAGGCAGGGTCACTACCAACTAGGCTAAAGCGGTCGTCAATCGTGACAGGATAGAGCATCCGTCCCTGGCTGACACCGTTCGATAGAACGAGACGACGCGCTTATCCTGTCACTTATCGCGTGATAACGTCCATCCATGCTGCGGGGCCAGATGCGTTGCGCGAGAAAGCCGCCAGCTCGTTGGTCACAAGTTACATCAACCAGACGTTTCGCGATTTCCGCATATAACTTATGCGCAGTGGGACACTCTGGTGACATATCATTCCTGGTGTTGAGTAAGGTCACGAGAGCTACCGAGAATCAATCAAAATCAATTATTTATTCTGCAAATAGGCCACAAGGGCATGTTTACATATCAAATGGTATTTCACAATAAAATCTTACACAATAATCATTTAAAATTTGCAGATTACAACCAATAAGTACCTCAATGGTTAGGTTAACAAAGTAAATGTCACTAAATGAAAGCAAAAAAATCCAAAATTGTTAAATATTTATTATCCAATACATTCGATATAAGGTCGTTATCAGAATTAACAATAAGTTTATGATATTAATTTAGTACCCCAGAGATGTCTCTGAGCGTCCAAATACAATGAATAATTATTCTAATGTTCTTAGAGATGTATACTGTCTCTAAGCGTTAAAACAGAGAATGTGTGATGTTGAGAGTAGGGACCGCATATGTTGAGAGTAGGGACCGCATTTGTTGAGAGTAGGGACCGCATTTGTTGAGAGTAGGGACCGTATTTGTTGAGAGTAGGAACCGCATTTGTTGAGAGTAGGGACCGCATTTGTCTCTAGCTATCAACATAACGAATCCTGCCAATTCTTCTGAAATTGCAAGCGTTAATAGTCAATTTCAATTTCAATTTATTTATTGCATTATCACATTACAAAATATAGATGGTAGGTACATTATAAAAGGTATTCATGTGACACCCTGCAAGGGCACAACAATATATATATATATATGTATAGAACAGACTAAACTTAAAAATATGGACATTAAGGAAAAGAAAAATATTTACAATTTCGCGTTAAAAAACTCATGTAAACTATAGAAGCATTTGTCGATTAATAATGATTTCAACTGTTGGTTAAACATTTTTGGTTTGACAAGGCTTTTTATATGGTTAGGTAGATGATTAAAAAATTTTTTTGTCATGTAATGCGTATTAGACGTGACGAGTTTATATTTGGAGAAAGGTACTCTAATTTTGTGCATATTCCGATCGTTTCTTTTAATACTCGTTATCTGTTCCTATAAACCTATTTGTTTTCGGACGAATTTACTCGATTCAAGTATATAAATGGAAGTAAGGGTGAGTATTTTGTATTTGACAAAGTATGGTCTACAGGATTCCATTGGATTTATATTAGCTAGGATTCTTAGTCTATGGTGTCTGCTTACCATCGGACAGATAGGCAGGTTTGCCACCGTCGTAGTATAACAATAATTACATGTGCATACCACCGTAAGTGTCCATGAGCGATAATCTCTAACCACACACATCTATCTAGCAGCTTACCCTTATAAAATACTCATTCCTCATCCAATCCGTTTTCGTCACGCCACACATCCATCTTAACATTCTCATCTTCGTAACATGCAATCTCATTTCACCCGTCGTCTTTGCGGCCCAACATTCCGATCCGTACATGACGACAGGTCTCGCAACGTGCAACGCTCCACAGATTTAGTCCTTAAGGGCGGCTTATACTGCCTTACAGTGGCGGAGCGCCCATACAAGCCGATTCCTACCGGCTATTTATATACCTACTCTAAACTCTTGCATAACTCTTTTTGTTCCGGGTTGCCCATCGAAAATATTCTCGCGTCGCCACTGCTACCTTACGATTACAAACCGCTCAACGTTAAATATGGCGCCAGCGCTGTCATCTCATAGAAACTTGTCAATCTTTCCATACATTCAGATTTTAACGAACACTGCTTACGATTACAGAAGGTTTGGTACAACCCGCCCTAAGTCGGTAGGTATTTGGGCCTCGTAAATAGGGCTAACGGGCCGTCAAACATAAAAAAATAAACAATATACTTATATGATTCGTAACTATTTTCATTGTTTGTCTGATTATAGCCCAAACATGATTGCTTTATATTTTACTAGCTGTTGCCTGCGAGTTCGTCCGCGTAGAACATGTTATCGTCTAAATGTTTGTTTAAGGAATGAATTTTTAAAAACATTGAAATTAGCTTTGTAGTATTTTAGTAGGTAAACAGTCTAAAACCGAAGTTACAAATTCCTTACTTTAAATATGTCTTGCTCTCCATACAAACTTTGAGCACCCTTATAATCCCTTTTAGGGGATGAATTTCAAAAAACGCTGAAATTAGTTTTGTAGTCTTTTAACAAACATACTAAGATTGAAGTTACAAATCTCATACTTTAAAATTTTCATGCTCTGCAAGTCTGCATACAAACTTTGAACCCCCTATTAACGCTTATTGGGGAAAATTGAAAAGAAAACACTAAGTTTTTTTATCATAACAAGTATTTTTTCTACGAACTATCAAATTCTCTAGCTCAAAAAATGGGTTCCCCATACGAACCTTGCACCCCTTATTAACCCCTTAAGGGGTGGAATTTTCCAAAACGCTGGCAGTTCTATTTTGTATTTTAATACGTAATCTTTCTACAAAGTTTTAAGATTCTACCTTAAAAAAAAATCCCCCACACAAACATTGCAGCTCTTTTTCTCCCTCTTAGGAATGGAATTTTCCAAATCACTGAAAGTGATTTATGTATAAGTGTATTCTAATAAATAATCTTTCTACACTATTTCAAGTCTCTAGCTCAACAGAGACTTGAAATGGGTCGAAAAAAAATTAGGGTCGAATTTTCCAAAACACTGAAAGTACTTGATTTGTATTGTAATAAGTAATATTTCAACAGAGTTTTACATCCCTCGCTCAAACGATATTTTCTCCATACAAACGTTGCACCTAAAGGTCGAAGTTTCTAAAATGCTGAAAGTATTTATTTTTAAATAGTTAGCATTCTACAAAATTGTAAATCGGCTAAAAAAATGTTTCTTCCATACAAATGTTGCACCCACTTTTAACCTCCTTAGGGGTGGAATTTAGTAAAACGCTGAATATACTTTTTTTTATTACAATAACTAATCGTTCTACAAACTTTTAAGCTCCTATCTAAAAAAAGAGTTTCCCCCATATTAATTTTGCAACCCTTTTTAACCCTCTAAGGGGTGGAACTTTCCAAAATGCTGAAAGTACTTTGGTTGTACTCAAATAGGTAATATTTCTACAACGTTTTAAGAGCCCCCTCTGGAGATGATTTTCGGGATAAAAACTATGCATTGTCCTGCCCTGGGACTCCTACTATCTCTATACCAAATTTCATCTAAATGGGTTTTATCCAAATTTTCACCCCCTGTCTCATAACCTTGGGAATTATTTGAATATATATATATTGGGATAAAAACTACCCGCTTTCATTCTCCGAGACTTAAATTATCTCTTTACCAAATTTCATCTAAATCGGTTCAGCGGTTTAGGTGTGAAGAGGTAACAGACAGACAGACAGACACACTTTCGCATTTATAATATTAGTATGGATTTTTTTACCTCAGCCTACTCCAAATATCACTGTGAACCGACACACCCAAGTTATAATTACGATATTTTAGCTTATTTAAAATCTTATAGGAGGAAATATGAATTAAGCTTTGCCAAGTTACGTACATATTATCGAAATTTGTCCAAAAAAAAGGCATGCGTTACACAATTTTATACGAATCTACTCATGTTAAGGAGATGCCCTTAACATGAGTATTGAGTAAATAACATAATATAGTATTATCCTAATCGTTGATCATTCAATAAATGCCTGATATATACCTGATTGCATTATGTAAGCCTGTATGATGGTCTTCCCTTGCGATAACTTCCTATTAGGGTGATCAGGTTAGGAGTTATAATTGTGTTAGTCCCTCGCTCCGCCGATGAAGGTAGAAAAGTAACCGGTAGAAAATGTACTCGCGTTTCATGTATTTATTTCTAAAATGTATGTTTCTTATAACATAGTCCCTGGGCGACTGAGCTCAGCTCGGGTGAAAATACGGAGAAAATGAATTTTCCCAGACATGAGACCTAGCTAGATCGATTTCTCGCCCCCGTAAAACCCCACATTTCATTCCTCATCGAAATCTTTAGAGCCGTTTCCGAGAACGTGATTGCAAATAGATATTATAGTTCCTGGGCGAAAATACGGAGAAAAAGAATTTTCCCGGACATGAGACCTATCTAGATCGATTTCTCGCCCCCGTAAAACCCTGTATTTCAAATTTCATCGAAATCGTTAGAGCCGTTTCCGAGGACGTGATTGCAAATATATACCTATATACACGGTGGAATTTAATCGGTGATCAGGAATCCAAAAATCTTAATTATCAATCTACACAGAAACCAATACGTGAGATCTCGTGCAATATAGCTCACAATCTAATTAATCACACTTAATTAACATCGGTAAAATGTACACTGACTGATAAATGGACACCCTACTTTTATTGAAGGGAAGTTACTCGTAAGTGTACATACGTCAAGTGCTTGCTGGCTTTGGCGGGAAACTAGACAGATCAGACGTCAATAAATGAAACGTCATTAAACTTTTCAGACTAAACCATTAGTAGGGTGACAATACATTTTAATTAAAATTTAATTTCAACTTAAAAATTAGTTATGATAAAAAAAAACTTGGTTCCACTTAAGTACTACATAAACGTGACCGCCATCGATTACTGAATTAGAAAAATGGGTTCCTGTTCACCGATTAAATTCCACCGTGTATATAAAAATATTGCTCGTTTAATAGTAGTGGATGGGTTAACATGTACAAGGCCACCAAGTGGCTGATAGACCTTAGAATTAATTTATAGTTATTATGTTTCTGTTTTAAATGCCATACGATGAAATAAAATAAAATAACATCTTTATTAAATTACATTAGGTACAGTCACGGACTTTAATTGTTTGGCCATTTAGGTGTCAACTAATTTTGGTTTCCATAGTAAGCCTTGAAGTGTCCAGTATAAAGTGAGCTCTAAATGGGTCAACAATTAAACTCCCTGACTGTACATAGGTACTTCCGCATTTGGGGGGTGGAGTCGTCCATGTCATGTACTTTACCAATGTAGCCAACATTTTCTTACTTGTCAGTAGACTATCAGTATTTTTGTAGTAAATCGGGTTGTAGTATTAAATCGCGTATCTTTACTGACTTGATCAACAGTTGACATTGACAGCTGCTGACAATTTACTTATGCCAAATGTGGAAGTGGCATAACTTGTACAATTACTAAATAAGAAAAAAAAAATTTTACTGTTTATTTTCAGATCTGTGATTAAACTAAAATTAAATAAAAATTACATACATCAGTTACATTAAGTACAATCTTTAATATTTAAGATTTTTTTTTTTTTTCTCAAAAAAAACAACAATGGCAAGTACATCCCTTCCTGCTTCGCCAAACTGAGAACAGTTTGTCGGCGAATGTGCGCTCCCTTCCAAAAGTCAAACATTGTTGTGTTTATCTACTTACTAAATTACCTACTTAATTTACTAACACTAAACTTAGTGTACCATCGACGACACACTCAGCCGACCATTTGTGAACCTTATTACAACAGCATAAAGTCCATAAAGTTTACTGTACCATGTACAGTAGTCGCAGAGTAGTGTATGGCATTTTATGTTTAAGTATGTTAATGTTACATAGGATGGCTCTTAGTTTTTTACATACTATTTCTATGTGATTATTCCAGTTAAATTTATTATCTATTGTAAGGCCAAGGTAAGTGTGATGTGTTACAACTTCTAGGGTATCACAATTACATGAAGTGTGAGTGGTATGCATGCATGAGTGTGTAAAGGCCACAACCCTGGGTATCATATTAATTTTGATGTAAGGAGAGTGTATATGCATTAGTTTAGTTTTTTGATAATTAATAGATAGTCCAGCAAAAAAAACCGGAGGTGCAAGTTTTAGGTCAACGGAAAGTACCCTATACATTTTGATTCCCCTGAGAGTGTCAAAATATACGTTTTTTGTGGTATTTAAAACGGCCTTCTCTTTTTTACGCTAATTTAGAAGTTTGATTTTTTCACAACTTCAATAAGGAACTTGATACCTTTATGCGTTCCCGAGATAAAGGGTATTGACAGACAAACAGACAGACGGACAGCAAAGTGATCATATAAGGGTTCTTTTGAGGTACTGAACCCTAGAAACAGTGAAACATTTCAGCCTCTAACAAGAACCTTCCACGAAACAATAAAAAAAACACAAGTACCTATAGACGAAAGCTAGAGTATCCTAACAGTGAAAAATTTACCAAGAAATTTTAAAATAATATTTACAGATTTTAATACAGAAAAGGTGCAAACACAACCATGATTTATAATTTTCGTGGCTTTTTGGTTCAGTTTTGGCTTTATGTATGTAACATATTTATTATACACATTTTGCCAGGAACTACTTCACCTTATCGATACCTATCTTTTATCTTTACAAGGATAAAGCTAAGCAGCAAGCCAAGCAGGTAAGCTGGTAAATGCCTATCAGATTATTGAAGTGCAATACTCGTAGTTATCTATCTGTAAGTTGTAATAATATCTTTTTTATGACGTTATTTCACTTCACAATGATAAGAGTCATAATAATGTTATGATTAAAAAAACAGGAGAACCCATGGTACTATGTGTTATGTCTAGTCATATGATACCTTATTGTTTATGCATAATATCAAAGGTCACTGTGGCTTAGCTGCATTTTTATGGGAAAATAATCGATAAATAGCATCAATATTTCCCTGATCGCTAGATAACTTTCGTGAAAATTAAACAAATGCACTGATTCAAATCATTTTAAAGAAGTGTAAGTACCTAACGTGTAATCAACAATGTAATGGTGCGAACCTTAATATCAATAAACTTTGCAAAAAATCTTAAACAAAATTTTCGGTCATAATTTTAAGGTTTTTCAAACAAACAAAAAGAAGTTACTTAGTGAAACTGTTACGTACAGCTAATAATTTTGTGATGTGCACAAATTCTGTGCAAGCAGCCTAGCATCCTTTAAAACACCGGCACTTACCACGATTGCACATTTTGCCATAAAAATAACTCAAAGTTAATATGAAGTGACAGCTATTCCATTCCCAAACTCATCGCGGTTAAATAATATTTACTTACCTAAGTTCTGTTTAGTTGACTGTGTAACCACCGCGGCGTGTATACAGTCACTTTGTTACCTTGTTACACAATCAACCATTAAATCCGAATAAAGCCGGTCCATTAACTAAGAGCAACCTGCATCCATGCAAATGTGTCATGATGCGTTTGTCGGCCGAGGAAAATTACTGCACACCAACGACACATGACACTATGAACAAGATGTTCCAAAATGAAGATCGTTTAGGATACAAAGATGTGTCTGAATCCAGGGAACGCTATGGACAATTGGACACGTATTTGTACACAATGATGGAGTCAGGCGCTTCCTGCTGGACTGATTGGTCTTAATTTTTAGGGTTCCTTACCTCAAAAGAAAAAAACGGAACCCTTATTTATAGGTTCACTTCGTTGTCCGTCTGTCTGTCTGTCAAGACCTTTTAAGTTTTATCTTGGGAACGCGTGGAGGTCTCGAGTTGAAATAAAAACCATTTACTCAAATCTACAGTCCCTTGAAGCTGGGAAAAAAAAATTTTCTAAGATAACGTAAAAAAATATACGGCCATTTATACCGCAAAAAAAAATATTTCGACACTTTCAAGGGAATCAAACTTTATTGGGTACTTCCCGTTGACCTAGAACTATGAGATTTGGCAAATCATATCGTCTTATATTATACTACAAGTACAGGGCAAAATCGGAAACTATACATTTGTAGTTTTGTACAGAACCCTTGGTGGGCGAGTCCGACTCACACTTGTCCGGGTTTTTTTTATGTCACTCGAAACCAGCAAGTTTTAAAAAGTAATATTCCAAGTTTAGAACACACAATTTTGACGTTTCATTCCAGGATGGCCAGTAACAAATAATTATATCACCTACTTACGAGGGCGACACTGAAAGTCTTTAGAACTGGCCACTTGTAATAAATATAATAAAAAAATAAGTTCAAAATTTGAAAATGGAACTCTTTCTTAATATTTTTGTGTACGAATTCCACTCGATTGTCATTTGTTTTACGATTTGGCGGCAAATTGAAAATTGTGTGTACTACGTGAGCATGAATTTAACGCGAGAAAATTTTCGAGCAATGATTTTTTACGACTTTCGATGTAATTTAAGTCAACAAGAAAGTTATGATAGACTTCGATTGGCCTTTCACGATGAAGCCCCATCTCGTGCTACTATTTACAACTGGTTTAATGAATTTAAACGTGGCCGCACTGATCTCACTGATGATCTGCGTGAGGGCCGGCCTTCTACGGCGACTACTGAAGATAACATCAGTGTTGTGCGGCGTATGATAGAGACTGACAAAAGAGTAACCTATCAGCAGATTCGTACAAGCTTAGCCATTGGTATGAGTCAAGTCCACAAAATCCTCCATGAACATTTAGCGGTGAGGAAGCTTTGTGCCCGGTGGATACCTCATAATTTGACAGAAGCCCAAAAAGTCCGTCGTGTTGATTGGTGCCGTGAAATGGGTCAAAGATTCAACGGAGGTGACTCAAATGCTGTGTTCGACGTAGTTACGGGTGACGAAAGCTGGATTTACTGTTATGATCCTGAAACTAAAAGACAGTCTGCTGAGTGGGTGTTTCCTTCCGAGGAGTTGCCTACTAAAGTGAAGAGAGGTCGAAGTGTGGGAAAAAAGATGGTGGCCTCGTTCTTCGGAAGGACTGGTCATTACGCAACAATCATTTTAGAGGATCAAAAAACAGTTACTGCGAAGTGGTACACTAACAATTGTTTACCACTTGTCTTGGAAAAAGTTCGAGAAAAACGGCCTCGCAGTAGGATCCTGCTTCACCACGACAACGCCTCATCGCACACCGCCAAGCAAACGATCGACTATTTGGCGACGGCAAACGTGGAATTACTGGGTCACCCACCTTATAGCCCCGACCTTGCACCTTGTGATTTTTATTTATTCCCAAAAATTAAAGAAAAACTTCGAGGAAAACGTTTTATGGACGCCGACGAAGCAGTGGCTGCGTTTCAAAAGGCCGTCGAAGAGACCCCTAAGGACGAGTGGGCAAAGTGCTTTTCTCAGTGGTTCTATCGAATGCAGCGATGTATTGATGTGAAGGGAGGCTATTTTGAAAAGATATAATAAAAGTAATAAGTTGCTTGATTGCTCAGTTTTTGATTTTCTAAGAACTTTCAGTTTGACCCTCGTATAAGAACAGAACACTTAGAAAAATACCGATAGGTAGGAAAAATACGATACAGCCCGCGCGCTGTCTTGTGGTAACCAAGCTGATAATGTTTTTATTCCAGAAGATATTATAGTGAAAGTACTACGACAATTTTGTTGACATCTTGTAATTACTTGATGTATATTATATGCCACATACCTGATACTGATGATCGAGCCAGCAAGATCTGAAAAATATAAACAAGTATTTAGTACATAAAATATACCAATAATATATAAATATATACAAACACAGATATTGAACAAAAAATATTAACTTAGGCTTAACACAATAAGATAAAACTATTAAATTGTAATCAATAGTTTTCCGTTCTGATGGATTGTCGATGACTTCATGAAACCTATTTTAAGTAAAATGCCGTAAATATTCGTTTTTCTTTATTTGTTCCTTTGACATGTCCGTTCGTAAGAAAGTGATAAAACATATTTTCACACCTGCTATTTAGAAAATAGTCATTGTCGCCCTCAAATGAGGGATCAAAGTTGCAGTTTTCTTTCCCGATCCTGTGCTATTCAGAAAAACGCCATCGTTGCCCTCACATGAGGAATTTTGTTTTCCTCATAGGTGTCAGAAGCAGTATATGCCACTCGGTAACACATTTATTTCCATCTTGGGCGTAAACACTTGCATCCCTCGTTACGCTCAAGATTCTACTTTAGAAGTGACTTTTAGAATCTTTCGCTTCACTCAGGATTCAATATACCCATGCCGTAAATATACCATTTTATACCCTTGATACACTATCTGCTATTTATGAATAAGGGGATTACATTTTTTGTCTGAAATCTCCTCTGTTGTAGTATTAACTATAATGTTCATCCGTTTCGTGTGTCGCTGGGCACGGAAACTGGGATGATTGCAGGGAAATGGAGTGTGCTGGAGTGACGTCCTCCTATCAGTATGCTCTGTCGCTTCGAGGCCACGGTCATTTTGCAGCCCACTATTTAATTTCAAATGTCATTCTTTTTTAGCTTAGTTTGCTACCTACAAAATCAATTCTACATTTTCAATATAACACGTAAGTCTTTGACCTATGAACAAAAAACAAACATAATAGTACATTATGATACAAGTGTGCTAAGTTGGTCATTACACTGGAGTCGGTTTTTAAGCCTGAGCCGAAGGCGAAGGCTTAATGGAGACGAGAAGTGTAATGACCAATGCTCACGTGTTTCATACGATGTTTTTCAACACATTTGCGAGGAAAAAAAAAAAAAAATGAAAATGTTAAAAGATATGTAATGAAAAGGCACTAGTGCGATAATGTAATGTAAAAGTCACGGCATGGGTAATATTCTGCATTATTTTGCTAATATTTAAAAATATATGTAATGAAAAGGCACTAGTGCGATAATGTAATGTAAAAGGCACGGCATGGGTAATATTCTGCATTATCAGTGTAAATACGCTGTAATAAGACCTACTTTACGAGCAGGTGTGTTGAAAAATATGTAGTGCACACTCTGGATCAAATTTATAAAAAACCATTACGTTCGACAGCAAAAGTACCAATCAAATACCTGTCACTTTATTATTGACCCCTATTTTATCTAGATAAGCTACAGAGTGGGTAGAATGTCGAATGAAAACACCTTTTATGCCCTTTAGACCAATCAATCGAACATTGAATTCTAACGAAAAAATCTACCGTCTATTTTGCTGGCCCTTAACCGATTTTTTGGGTTTCGTAGTCAACAAGGCATATGATATGGGCATATCGATTCGCCCGTTTCGATGTCCATCTGTCCGTCTATCCGTCTATCTACAGCTTAGCTCAGTGCCCCTTACTATTGTAATTTGGGATGGGTACTTGTACTTACATAAATCAATCACGTTAACAAAATGGTAGAATAAAATCTTAAAAAACATTTTTTTTTCTTTACTTTTCCTACACATAAAGTGGGGATGTATCTTTTTTTCTCGTTAAACCCATGGTGTTGGCTTTCGTTTGATAACTAGTTGTCACGTTCCTCAGTTATCATAAGTGGTGAACTAACAAGAAAAAAATCGGTGAAAAATTACTTTTTGGTACAGGTTTGTAGAGGTTACGGCAATTGTTTGGATGTTATATTTATGCAACTGATTTAAGAAACTTCGATAGCGCGATGCAGAACTCGTCAGATTTGACAGGAAAGACGCCACAAGTTTTTACTTCCGTCTGTACTCTTTGCACATTCAACTATTGTTGAGAACTGGATCGACATGCGCTCGGGAGGAGACGCGCGGGCGGCGGACACAGCGTGACGTCATCGTGGCGGACGGCGCAGGGACCCGCGGGTAGGGTCGCCATACGTCCGTATTTGTCCGGACATGTCCGGATTTTTGACCCTTTGTCCGGATTGCGGCCGGACTTGGCAAGTGTCCGGATTTTTAGGAATGAATCAACGCGAAACATACGAGGCGACTAAACTACGCGAGCAGCTACTATGTGATTCGCGCTTCGCGCGCGGCCGCGGGTCACGCGTGCGCAGGGAGGGGGCTACGGGGTCGGGCGGAGGGAAAGAGAAAGGTATATCCACTATATAGTACACCGCAGAGCGCAGCGCGCCGCCGGTGCGTCGTTCAAGCTACGCCAAATCTCTGTTACAAGAAATGTCAGGATTTTTAGGGTGATGTCCGGATTTTTGTCAGGACATTTAATTCTTCCATATGGCAACCCTACCCGCGGGCGACACTCGGCTTCACGAACCTCACCGGTAACGGACAACTCTCGCATTTTAATATACTATGTTTGGCCGGGTTCCCGATCTGTAATTAAGGCGGATTAAACCAGCCTATAGAATATACAGTCCATTTCATTTAGTCTCAGTAGGACCCTAACAACTATCACTCGTTTAGAGGATTCTAATGAGCCTACACACTACAGTTTAGGAGTTGCTATAGTAAGTTTCTGTATCCATCATCAGCATATGTTTTTGGTAACAAAATCACTTTGGCATCTCACTTGCAGAAGTGAACGAAATATTCACTCGATTTTACTTCAACAAGTTGGTCAAAATTGACTTAAACAATTTTAAACAAACAAAAAATAGATTTGATTGTGGTGTGTTCCACATCAAATTAGAATGAATAATATTTATAGAAATAAAAATATGCTTAAACAAGACGGTGAACTTAAGCAAACTTAACTGCAAGTTAAATAAAATTTTGTATTAAATATACTAAATACTAAATGTATTTCGTATATTTATTACATATTTATTAACAGCCTCTTTATTGAATGGACTAAGACTCAATTTTATATTCCCTCCCTCAAAGTCGTAGACTGCTTAGAAATTTAATAGATTGAAGCGTGGGGGCGCTTGTTAAAAGTTACACTCAATAACATTGTGACGATTGATTGTTCACCTGATTACTTCAAAAAATCGTAACACATAATTTGGTGATAGTACAACCAGCTTTAACTTAAGGATCATAAAGTTCATATTGGAACCACAGGAAATGATGATACGAAATAATGAATTATGAAAGTCTGGTGTTTGGATTTGTTGGACATGTTTAAGTTGTTAGTGGAAGTCATTGAACAACAAATTTATTTGCCTTTAACTGCTTATTTTTTTTTTTTACTTTATCAAAAATAAAAACTTATTCTACTATATTTATATACTCTTTAGTTCTTACTGAAGCCTCGATCAGGTTTATTTGTAAGAAACAGTTGCGACTTAAATAGTTTATTATATACAGCCTGTATTTTTAATATTATCTCAAATTGTAACCAGATGTGGGTAATAGGGCTATGATCCGATATTACAAGAAAATTTTAAGTTAGTCTTAACTAACAAAGTATAACGAATTTTTGAAAATTTATTGAGCAGCAATGTATTGCTTACACTCCTTTAACACATGGAAGAAGCGGGTCACTTGTGACAGTTGTGACGTCACGTCAGTAAGACAAAGTAGTGATACATTGCGTGCTGAATTATTTTATAAGGAAAAAAAAAATTAGTAGGTTAAGAAAATTTTCTTGCAAAATCGGTTCATATCCCTAACACCTACGTCTGGTTACAATTTGAGGTAATATTAAATATACAGGCTGTATATCTAATATTAGTTTGCTATCTATCACATTTCATCCATACCAATATTATTCCTCAGTGCTGGTGTTATGAGAGTCTATATAATGTTTTTAGTCTTTTTTTACATGCTTGTGGATTCTCTGTTCCCTGTATTTTGATTAAAATGTCTGATGGTAGTTGGTTAAGTATGAAAGGTAACATGAAATCTAAGGTACATTTTCCATATATATTCTTATACCTAGTCAGGTAAAATGTAAGGTGGTAAGTATGCCAGGTTTCTTAGTTTTTCACTACGTGTTCTCATTTCTAGGTTTTTTAGTTGGCTAAATTTATCATATATCATCTGGATATTTATTTTTTCATATATACTTAACAGAAACCTCACAGAAACCAAATTAAAAAACGCTAAAGCGTAACACTTTAAACTCTCGCGTTTTGTACACATAATTAAATGATTGTCTTACAAAGGTCTAACGCGATATTTATTTACCTTTATTTCTGACACCGGTTACACCGATAAAATATGTAACTTTTTTCGGGTTCTATATTTTTATCGACTTGTGGATGGTTGTGAAAAGTTATGCACCCATATCTTCGTTGAGAACTTGCCGGGTCAGTCATCTGCGGCCATGTCAGGTGCAACTCGTGTCGAACCGTCAGAAATAAAAGTCAATAAATATCGCGTTAGACCCGTGTAAAACAATAATTTTATGCTAAAGTACACCCTATAAGGTAAACGTCCGAGTGCTCGACGCTATTCGCGTTTTGGTAAACGAAGTCTGCATAAAGGAGTAAGACTTGGTATGACTTCGACGAAATGTTACCTTTAGAATTTTAAAAAGACATGTAGCTTAATAAAATTTTAAATTTCAATTTATTTGAATGCCCATTAAGGGCTTTTGCCATACGATCACATGGCCATGTTTTGTTTTGGTCAATATAATAATTCCTAATTCGTACCAGTACGAAATAAACCAAAGTGTTGAGTAAGAATTAGGTTCACGTATTTATGTATATAAGCACTTTATTGTACACAATAACAGGTTAAAAAAAAATCCGGTCCTCATGAAAATATCTGTCAGAAAAATCGAGTTTTGTTTCAGCTTAAATTCATATAGGTATACGGTGCTTAAAAATACTCCCCTGTTCTTAAACAATTCGAAACTCGTGGCAATATTTTATTATACCAAAGTATTACGAGGAAAGAAAAACAGAAAAACCTTTTCTAAATTTATTCCGTGAGCTTGATTGTTTGTAAATCGAGGCTTTCCTTCATATAATTTATGTCTCGGCCATTCCACTGAAGGTGTAACAAATTGCCGTTGCACCCCGCAGTGTCGAACGAAATTGAAATGATTTTCAGTTGTTTCCGTACCAACGGGTGGAGGTCTATTTACGTGCATCGTTTCCAATCCTAATCACATTTAACGACCGCCTTAGCCTAGTGGGTAGTGAGTAGTGACTGCCTACAACGCTGATGGTCCTGAATTCAAATCCCGGTAAGGGAAAATATTTGTTTGCTGAGCATTAATACCTTGTTTCTCATTTAAGTCTTGTTTTTGTCTAGTACCTATGACACAAGCCTCATCTTATTTTCGGGATAGTCCAATTCTGCAAGATTGTCTCCTTTTATTTATTTATTCATTTGTTTTTTATTTATTTCAATATTTTGATCAGTTGATGTGTCAATTGTGTGAAATCGATATGACGGACACGTCATGAGAAGATTATGTCAGTTTTGGTCCAGAAGTTATTATAAAATTATAAATTATCATATAAGTGCTGAGAGGTAATCACGTAACGTTCCAAACGCACGTCGGTACAATTTAACTGTCAATTTTCCATATAAAAAGTGACATTTAGACCTACCTGACGTGCGTACAATGCGTTACGTGATCGACCTTCTGATCATCATGTTTTTAAGTACCTTGTAGTTAGCTACAAAATCATCATCATAATATGAAAATTAACCCAAGCAGTTGTTTTATTTCTAGAAACTCCAGTCATGAAATGCTGCAATTAATAAAAATTCGTCGATAAACCTGGTTACTCCGACTATGCATCGAAAATGTACTAATGAAGTCTTGACCGTACCATCGATCGACATCGAGGCCCTCTGATCAAGCAATCGCATACCGTTCGGATTGGGTGAAAAATTCAGCTTAATTGTCGACTAGAGTGAAACTCTACGTTCGAAATCGAGTCAGAGTACGTTAATGAGAATGCTAGCAAAACTATTTTAAGAGACTGATTTAACTGAACTCTAATTAATAGTAGTTAGATTCACTAAGGGAAAGACTAACGAGACGATATTAGTGAACTGTTACAGTATTTTGTGTGAGAGAATTTGGGCGGATAAAATACAAAGACTTCGCCAATGTCAAAAAGGGACATAATACAAAACAAAGAGATGCACAATTACTGTCGGTGGTAAAGCATTTGTCCTGATTCTACACATCCTTGCTAGTAAGCGACGGATGCCTTATGTGCCATGCTATAACCATGAGCCGGCGGTGGGCACGCCGTCTTATCGCTAAATCGTGCATTACTAATATATTATTATTTTCTTTAATTCCATTCCAGTATTGATTTTTTGAGAACCGCTTGAAACAAAATGGCTAAACTGTTGAGAACGTTGATCTGTTTTCCGCAGCAATCTGATGGACTGAAAGAAATTTCAAAGCTGTTCAATAGACAAACAAATGCTGTGGACGTGATTCAAAAAAACAAATGAATGAATGAGAATGGTGTGGTGGTGTTATAAAACGAAGAAGTGTTGCAAAAATCTCGCAATTTTCATATTTGAAGAGGTTTTTGGTTACCCGTACCTCTGTGGACGGATCTACTTAGTACTTCGACTGTAGTATAATGTAATAAGTCTTCTTGGTAGTTAAAATCCAACGGCAAGCAAACTAAAAGTCCATGGTTTATTCACACGATCGATTTAAAGCGGTAAATATTTCTGCTAAGTTGTAGTCGTAAAATCGATATCTAACATGATATTGTATCACCAGCACAATCTGGGTTTCAGTACAGCCAACCTTTTATTCGTTAAGTAAATTAAATTATATGGATCTGTATGTGAAAAAAAGAATGCGTACATTTCAACCAGTAGGATAGACAGAAAGTTGGTGAAGCCAATGCTGTTGTAATTCTGTCATGTCATAATCTCGGTAAAGAGATAAGAAAAAAAAAACTTCAAAAACGCTCTATTTTATAGATTGTGTAGAAGTTAAGAATTAAGTTAGCATATATAGGTACCGCTTGGTGAGGTCACAATATATATAGTCATAGGTAGGTGGCAGCGTAAACTTTCGAACGAGTTTTAGGACAAATCAACTGTCACTTCCAACTTCGAAAAATTACTGTTTATTTCCTGTCATTATTACCCTACTGCCTCAGAAGGAGTGTTATGGTATTCGAGCATACCTATGTACCTACATATAAGGTGTGTTTGTATGTACGTATGTCGACAAGAAAATTCTATTTCACAGGCTACCTACAGTCTAAACGTCTTGATAGATTTTGACATAATATGAGGGTGTCGTTGGATTCCTTATAAGTGTGGGAGTGCCATTGACATAGGCTTATTTGAAAACGCAGTTGGTAAATTTCAGCTGTTAAAATATAAAATGAAATTTTGTACGTCTTAACGTACGTTCGGAAATTTACGCGATTACCCTGCTGTAGAATCAAACATTACCAAAATAATATATATGTATTACAATAAATAAATAGCCTTACCAAAACATAAAAACCTCAAAGAACATAAATATAAGCTAAATATTATGCAGCACCGAATAATATCACGAAAACAATAAAGTAACCCAAGCTATGAAATACGATGTTTTACAAGAGGATCGGCGATGGCCCCTTGAGGGTAGTTAAAGATTTGCATAGAATATTGAGGCTAAGCTCATTGAGAAAGTTATTTTCGTGCACGATAAATGGTTTTGCGTTTGCTCTAGAATATGAGCAAACGCAAAACTATTTATTACTTACATTCACTCTTAAGGCGACGACGTAGGCTAGGAAAACGGATTTTTAAAAAGTCGTAGCGCTTGTTTGGATCATAATACGGCTGCTTTAAATTTCATTAACAATCTTGAGGCCTTTCTCGAGGGACTGTAGCTATTCGAATTCTGAGTTTTTGACTTTTGCTCGATAGAAAAAAATCACGAACATAGGCCTAAAATGGGTTAGTATTTAGCATGGAGTCTAATTAGCAACTCGTATATGGGGCAACTCGTCTAAGACGCAGGTTGTCTAAATCGCAGCTTGTCTACATATCAACTCGCCTAAAAGCAACTGGTCTACACGATTTTTTAAGTAGCAACTCGTCTAATTAGCTATTGGTCTATATAGCGACTCGTCTAAATGGAGACTCGACGAAATCGCAACTGGTCAGCAAAAACTACGCGGACAGGTGCAGCTCTGGCCATGATGCCACTTCACACACCGAATTATTTCCAGATGTTCTAGACTAGACCATTCAAGCGTAAACCTAAAGATCATTTGGCATAAGAAGTCAAAAAAGTGGTTGTTGAAAAAATTATGCGTATTTTCTATTAAGACCCCATATTTCTTAGAGCGTTCATCCATTTCGCGACTTCAAATAATTACTTTTAAAACAAAGTTTAAACCGACTTCAATTCAGTACTTCGCCAAGCCACATAAGTACATGAACATTTCCTTTCCAATTTACTACATGCACAGCTTTCAGAGAGCAAATGCGTTGAAATATACAGTTATTTTTTGTCGATTCAGTTTAATGAAATGAAAATCGCGAATTTTAGCTCACAGAGCCGTATTTTAATCAACAACTTTCGATTATGCAATTGATTGCGACCACTCAACACTGGCAACGAAATTTACACTACACGTGAAACACTCACAACTCAAGTCAAGTTCGAGTCTGGGGTCGGTAATCTCGAAAAAAAATCCCCCATCGCTACTTGGTAACTTTCTTGTCATACAAGTTTCTGACAATAGGAACTTTTCTATTGTGAAGAGCGACAATGGATAATTATACGTGTACCTTTATTCTGAAGTCTCCGGGGAAATTCTATAACGGTGACAGGACAGGTGGTTTTAATTAAGTTGGTATCTATAATTATAATGATTAAGAGATGTCTGTGAATTATAAGTTGTAGCTTTGTTAGTATGTATGTAGAATAAAGGAAGTAAGAGACCCTAATCCGATTTTTTAATAGTACATTATGATACAAGTGAGCTATGTTGATCATTACATCAGAGGCGGAATTGTCACGCGAACCGCAGGTGAGTGTGATAATAGAGCCGAGGATGTAATTATCAAAGCTCACGCGTTTCATACGACGTTTTTCAACACATTTGCAAGGATAAATCCTTTTCATAAAATGAAAATGTTACAGGCTCCTAAGTTGTTTCCTTTAGTTATTGATGACAACAGGTTTGTACTCACATACATTTGCACATCTCCAAGAATGTACAGTCACGAGCTTTAATTTAGGACCCATTTCCTTCAAATGTTGTTTGAACATTCACAATGCAATAAGGTCGAAAATTTCAGTTCAATAATAGCGGTGAAGTGTCAAGATAAGACAATTAAATGTCTTATCGAATGGGCCTCTGAATTGATAACCTCTTTGCAAATATCTATCATTACGGTTTTCTAATTACGAACATGTGTGTCAGTGTCAGCCAAAAAAATGAGAAAACTGACATTTTCACGAAATATAATTTGCAAATAACAAATATGGCCGGAGAGGACAGGGCCAAAAATACTAGTCACAATTAGTCGGAAAAAATCGGACACGATCGTTTGACTCGTTGCGCCCGATTGACGTCACTGAGCGGTTGCCCCTAGACACGTGTACAAGTAAGTTGTCAATGGCAAACTTTGTGACACTACATTAAAATATTCGCTCTAAATGTCTTCAATTTGCTATACGATATTCCACCTTAGGTGGGTCCCAAATTAATGCTCGTGACTGTACAGTGGCGTCAATTATATTTATCACTTTTCTATTCACCCGAGTCAACATTTTTAATAATAACCAAACAATAATAACATCATCAATGTTTACAAATAATTGTGAAATTACTTATAATGGCACGCAACTATTTTTTTTTCGTGAAGTTCGCACAGTGCGCCCGCAGCGAGGCTTAGATGAAATCTCTAAACAGCCAATACAAAATAAAATAAATATTTTGTTATTCAATATAAATTCATGTAAAATGTTACCAAAAGTAAATAGTTTTACTAAATTAAACGTTTCTATATCATATCCAAGAAGAAATAATCAATTAATTCACAAGAAGGATTTAATTTGTTTAGTCGAGTAAGAATCCATTTGCCGAGAATTAAAAACAAACCTGTATAACCCGGTCAATTTAAGAATGCGCCGAGTCCATACATACACCTTGCTGCAAGGTGCCAACGCGTCCTAATCGGGATATAAACATAACTATACGAGTGTCGTAATGTTATAAAACACGCGTGTTTAATACCCAGGATTATGAGCCTACATAAAAGCGGCACAATAAGAGGCACGTTACGAGCAAATTAATATATTATAGAATGAACCTTTCGGGATGAATATCCACACTGCCCATACCCATACCTAATATTATAAATGTGAAAGTAACTATGTCTGTCTCTCTGTAACCTCTTCACGCTTAAACCTCTGAACCGATTTAAGTTAAATTTGATATGAAAATTGTTTTAGACATACTTTTTATCCCTGAAGTCATACGAAATGAATGGAAAGAGGTGAAATGTGGAGCGGAAGTTTGTATAGAGGTACGAAATCAACGAGTTCCACGCGGGCAAAAGTTAGTAGGCTATATTTTATTATTTCTTATACGCGCTGGGTTATTCTTTTTTTACTTATAAAGTTTTCTAGTTATTTTAAGTAGGTACACGAGAACGAGACTAAGTACTATACTTATATACATGTACCTCCTTATGTCTCATATTAGCTTAGGAGCTTGCGGTCGGCTTGCTACCAAGTATATTATTATATAATATATAATGGATATAGAGATCAACATAGTTTATATTTTATTCTTTCTGATACGCGCTGGGTTTTTGTAATACCTACTTGGCCAATGCCGCGTGGGCACCTAATTACTTATAAAGTTTTCTACTTGTTTTAAGTACACGAGACTAAGTACTATACTTATATATATGTACCTCCTTATGTCTTATCTTAACTTAGGAGCTTAAGAGCCTGCGGTCGGCTCGCTACCAAGTATATAGATGGAATATAGAATGGATCTAGAGATCAACATATTTTATTATTTCTGATACGCGCTGGGTTTTTGGTAATACCTAAATACTTGGCCAAAGCGGCGTTGAGGTGTTTGGGACGTAGCAAAGGAAACGACAGTTACAGAGCGCGGACCGTTTATTACTAACTCGACCGGTTCTTGACAGCTTCTTCATATACATACATTACACTCCTCCAGCGCCATTTGAGCATCTGGGGACGAACAGAGGGTTTATACATAAATTTAATAATATTGCTTAAAATCAATTTTCTTAGTTCTAGGTCTTAACCTTGACCAGTACCTTCCGACTCCGGGCGATCTTTCGTTGCCGGGGTCGGCATCATCGTCATTTGAGCGGGGCGGCTGCGCCGAAACCGAACAGGGAATATCGTCACAACGAAACTCCTCCGGGTCAGTCAGCGTCGAGTCTTCCACTCGCCCTCCATTCCCGCCCTTTCCCCTTCCTCGTCATTCTCAATGCCTATAATTGTGTCGGGTGCCACTAGACGCGCGGAAGGAGAGGGTGGCACGGAGTGCAAGTGGGGCGAAACCGCCGAGGCCGGCGTGGCCGGCGCGGGCGCGGCTAGCGCGGACGGCGCGGGCGACGGCGGCTGCAACGGTTCACATACCTCGCCCGATTTACACGAATTGTATTCCTTAACATGTATATAGTCCTCTGGTATGATGCCAGTGTATTTTCGCAATTGATCTACATGGCGCCTGCAAAGTACATCATAATCACTAACATATACATCATACATGCGATTCCCTACAACGTCTCGAATAATGCCCATCACCCATGTATCTTTTCTCGCTATATACCACTTTAACCACACTCGATCCCCCATTGCTAATTTTCTACAGGCTGATGAGCCATTAAAATTATTATTATTACGGTGCGATGGCATAATTAAATCCAGCCTTGACCTTAACGAGCGCCCAAACATAAGTTTAGCCGGCGGTACGCCGGTAGTACAATGTGCAGTATTACGGTATTCGAACAATAGTCCCAGTAATTTGTCATCCAAAACTGCATCTGATAACGGTTCAGTCAGTAGGCATCGTATCATTTTCTTACATGTTCTCACTGAATTTTCCGCTGATCCGTTACTCTGGGCGTGATATATAGGAGATGTTATGTGCTTAATACCATTGTTTACACAAAATAAATGAAATTCGCTGGATTTAATTTTTGCGTCGTTGTCTGATACGATTACATTGGGACTGCCAAACATAGAAAAAAGTGACTTTAATTTAGAAATCAAAGCTCGAGTGGAAACGCCGCAATTCATTCGAATGCATTCCAGCCACTTAGTGAACGCGTCTATAACTATAAGATAATCTCGATTAGCAATCGACATATAGTCTATGTGGATCCGTTGCCAGGCCCCGGCGGGGCGCGGCCAGGGGGCGGGGGGCGCGCGCGCCGGTGCCGCTTGCACTCTGCAGCACGCAAAACACGACCCTATGTACATCTCGATGTCCTTGTCTATCGATGGCCACCAAAATCTTGATCTAGCAATACTTTTTGTTTTCCCGATAGATAGTGGGCACAACAATTCGATGCCCCCGGAAAAGGCAACCGTCTTCTACTTCCAAGTCGAGTTTGCAATTAAAATATGCAGAAATTGAAGAACATTGAATTTTCCGCGGCCATCCCCTATTCATGTACTTAATTACGGTTTGTAAGGTCTTATCGTTCGCGGTAGCCTTTTGGATATCATCAAACATAATTGGCGTAACATTGGAATCTAAAAACCTTAGATGCGATAGTGATAATTCATCGACAGCGGCTCCCCACCCCGCCGGACCGCTATCGCTGTTTTGTTGTGAGTCATCACAACTTGTTATTGCGCGCGAGAAATAATCTGCTACGACGTTTTTTTCACTGCTTATATATTCTATTGAATAGTTGTACGCCGACAAAAATAAGGCATATCTTTGCAAGCGCGATGCGGCCATTATTGATACCCCGTTTTTCTTGCCAAATATAGATAATAGCGGTCTATGGTCAGTCTTTAATATGAAAGGTACTTGACGTCCATACAAATACTGGTGGAAATGTCTGACTCCAAAAACGATTGCACTCGCCTCTTTTTGTACTTGACTATAGTTACGTTGGCTTTTCGATAGGGCACGCGAAGCAAATGCCAGCGGGCGCTCGGTGCCGTCCGGTGCGCGCAGCGCCAGCACGCCACCCAGCCCCGCCGGTCCGGCGTCCACTGTCAGCACGAGCTGGGCCTCGGGGTCAAAATGCGCCAGTACCTTATCTGACGCGAGCTCGCTTTTCACCGTTTCAAATGCGCACTCATGCCTTTCGTTCCACTCCCACTGCGCTCCGTCTCGTAATAATTCATGCAAGGGACTTAAGTGTGATGACGTGTTTGGAACAAATTTACGGTAGTAATTGACGACGCCCAGAAATCTTTTTACTTCCGTTATATTTGTGGGGCGAGGTGCATTTACTATCGCTTCAACTTTCTTTGAACATGGCCTTAGTCCGCTCTTATCTATAACGTAACCTAAATAAGTCACATTTTTTTGAAATAACACACATTTATCCTTCTGTAACTTAAGGCCTGCGTCTTTAATCCTAGAAAGTACCTCCCGCAATCTATCCAAATGCACTTGCTCTGACGGCCCCGTTATGCACACGTCATCGAGCCAACAGCTGACTCCTTCGATACCTGCTAAAAGTGACTCCATTGTGCGCTGGAACACTGCTCCTGCATTTGCCAAACCATATACAAGCCTTGTATATTTAAATAAACCCTTAGTTGTGCTTATTGTTGTCAATTCCTGGGAACGTGGTGATAAAACGAACTGATTGTAAGCGTTACTTAAATCAATTTTAGAATAATGTTCCCCATTTCCTAAATTAGCTAAAACTTCCTCTATGCGCGGCATGGGGTATTTGTCAATATATATGTCTTTGTTCAGTGTAATAGAGTAGTCACCCGCTATCTTAACTTTGCCATTATCTTTTAAAACTGGTACAATTGGAGTACCATACCTCGAAAAATTTACAGGTACGAGAATTCCTAACCCTACCAATCTGTTTATTTCTTCCTCAACACGGCCCTTAAGTGCGAAAGGGACTGGACGGGGCTTAAAAAACTTGGGGACTGCTCCTTTCTTTAGGTTCAATTCTACCTCAAATTTATTGAACCGCCCTAATTCTTCATTAAACAGGTCAGAATATTCATTCATGATTTGCGTTATCTCACTCGAACTTTGACGCGGTGCGGCATCGATATTATTATTCAATGCCGTTATGCCTAGGCTAAATTTTGACATGAAATCCCGGCCGGCGAGAGGTGGACCTCCATTCTCAATAACGTAAATTTTTATTTCTTTTGAGTTATTCAAATAATGCACATTCGTTTCAAAGTAACCCAGCGGTGATATTTTATGACCGTTATAAAGACAAAACTTTAAATTACATTTTTGCAAGGCAAGATCCGCGAAATATTGTCTATACAATTTGTTCGATATAACCGTTGTTCCCGAGCCAGAGTCAAGTTCCATCTGCAACTGTATACCATTTATACCTACAGATAATAAAATTGGAGAGTATTTGACGTACCTTACGTTAAAAACTTCACATTCCTTACAGTTCCGACATCCATTGTCATCATGTGACTCCTGGTCAGCAGCCAAACTGTGCAATCGCCACTTACTGCTTTTATCACTGCACACTTTCTTTAAATGGCCTTTCACGCCACATGCTTGGCACCGATAGTTTCTGTACCGGCACTGGTCAGCGTCGTGGCTTTTCATACCACACACAGCGCACGGTTTGCGCGTGTCGTGGCAGCGGGCGGCGCTGGCGCCGGGCCTGGGCGCGCCCACCCGGTACACCGGCTCCTCCTTGATATGCGCCGGCACCTCTGCTGCGGCTCGAGCCTGGCGCGCGCTCGCCGCCTGCTGCGCCACGTCCACTGCCTTCGCGAATGAGAGTGAGGTAGCATCCTGCTCGAACAAACGGTCACGTTCGGGACCCACGTTCATGCCCAGCACAAAACGATTAACTAGGAGCATGTCTAATGCACTGCCAAAATCACAGTACACTGCGAGCCCACGAACGCGCACCGCCCATCCCTCGATGCTTTCTCCCGCAGCCCTCCTCGCCTCGAAAAACTTCTCCCTGTCGGCAAAAGTGCACCGCCGCGGAGAGAAATGCTTATCTAGTTCATCGACTAATTCAATGAACTGGACGTTCTCCAATTTCTTTGGATGCACAAGATTTCTTGCCAACCGGTAGGTATCATCCGATAGGTGGGTGAGTAACAATGGTCCCGTTTTCTCGTCCGCCACTGCATTAAGCTTAATAAACTGCTCCAATCTTCCGTAAAAAATTTGCCACTCTTGCGTATTATGGTCGAAAACATTAAGATTCCCGATGTGAGACATAATTAATCGATAACTATTTATGTTTTATTTTTTTGATGCGCGGGTAGATCGTCGCCAGTGAGGTGTTTGGGACGTAGCAAAGGAAACGACAGTTACAGAGCGCGGACCGTTTATTACTAACTCGACCGGTTCTTGACAGCTTCTTCATATACATACATTACAGGGTACCTAGTTACTTCTAAAGTTTTTTTTTTTTTTAAATTACATGTCAAAAATAGAATCATAATATTTCAAAGTTATAACCTTTCTAAATTCACATAAGACAGAGTACAATAACAAACTTAAACGTATTACTAAGTAACCTAAACCTATTCCTAATCCTAAAACTAAACACCAAACAACCCACCCCGAGCCACTCCAGGTGCAAAGGTTCCCATCACACTGGCCGCATTGCCGCGCTGAACAGCTATGGCTAACCTTTGTACCAGAAATGACCCAGAGCGGGGATCAAGTCCTCTTTCATGTAAGCGACGCCCTACTTCCCTAAAAAAGATTTTGGCCTCAGCGCACCAACACCCAGTCGTCTCCACCGCAAGCGGAACAAATAAATAATTGGAAAGACACGCGTACTTGTCCCTCTTCCGCACTGCCGCCAGCTCAGCAGCGGCTCCAGGCGCCCGCATGGTGCGACTTATGTGCGAAGCAGCAAAAGTACTAACACATGTGGCGTCCCAGAGCAGACACTTGCCTTTTTGCCAGGGCACCAAAGTCAAACCGTCCGGCCTTTTACCATCAGATCGGTTAAGACCTGGAGGCTCCAGCACACACGGCACATTCGCCGACACAAGGGCTCTCCGAACAATGTCATTTAGGGCATGGTGACGTGGGAACCTTCCTGCGCACCGACAACAACTCAGTGCATGATGACCGCTACTCTTCTAAAGTGTTCTAGTTATTTTAAGTACCCGTAACTAAGTCGGATACTAAATAAATAATAAATAAATATTTGGGGACAATCTTACACAAATCGACCTATTCCCAAAATAAGCAAAGCTTGTACTATGGATACTAGACGACGATATATTTAGATACTTATATAGATAAATAAATACTTAAATACATATAAAACAACCATGACTCAGGAACAAATATTCGTGCTCATCACACAAATAAATGCCCTTACCGGGATTCGAACCCGGGACCTCCGGCTTCGTAGGCAGGGTTACTACTACCAACTAGGCTACAGAGGTCGTCAAACTACCTCCTTGTGTCATCTTAGCGCTATTCCAGTAACATACCTATTTTTGGAGCCCACGGTCGGCTTGTTACCAAATACCAAGTAGGGAATGGAAGGGTCGGCGATTGAAACTTTAGGCGATTTTACCGGCCTATCCAATTAAAAGTTTTCGTGAAATGACAGTCGTCTTTAGTAACCTCCCAATGTAGATCTGATTTGTAAGGGTATTCAAACTTTACTACAATGAAATTGCTTTGAAAAATATTTTTTTTGTTTACTTTAATTATTGTCATGGTTCATTTGGGTGGTGGTATAATGGTAAAGGTCTTGGGAGTCCGCTGGATGCGGCTGGCGCAGTCCCGATCACTTTGGCACTCTTTGGGGGAGGCCGATGGCCAGCAGTGGACGTCTTTCAGTTGATATGATGATGATGACTTTAATTATTACCATTCGAGTTTTAGAAGGTTCCTAAGATAATGATAATAATTTCATTGAATGTTGATTAGATATACAGTCAACTAATTTGTTTCCTAGGCCACCGAAGAACCCTGTCATTTTAACTGCTACATAGCGAGGCAATAATCCTAGTAACCCGTATTGCCATAGCATTTACAACGGCAAGGTGGCCTGTTTATGATGGCCTAGGAATCAAATTGGTTGACCTTACGACCCTCTCTTTCGTCAACTTACTCTTGCAGTGTTTTTGGCTAAAATTTGACAGATTATAAATATAACGTCGTCACTACAGTTGGACCGCATTAACTGTACAAAAATGATGCCTACATCTTTTACAATCGTTTAACATAATCCGCTCTCTCTTCCGTAGTGCATAGCCAAATAATGGCCAAATATGTGTGAGCGCGAAAACCAGTGGTTGCCAACTCCCGGCACTTACATTGATTTATAACACACACAACTGCCGTAAACATCTAAGATTGATACAACTTGTGGTCTTTGTAGAGAGTTATTAATTAAATTTGAAGCCCTTGGAAACTTCTGCACTTGGACCATTAATCTTTTTGTCTGCTTACAACGTTCGTGGACGAGTTATGGCAAGTTATAAGTGCTACATGAGAAGACCATTTCAGAGAAAAGTACATACATTTCAGTCAAATAACAATTTTTTGGTGCTTTTCTGTCTCGTTAGACAGGAGACAATAAAGAAAGAGTTCCTTCAAACAAATTACATTATATCATGGACTTCTAGCATACTTAGAAGATGAAGTTCATAAAAAGGGGTTAAAAATCCAACAAAACCCTACGTTTGGTCGATTTTAACCCGCAAAATATTTTTTTATTATTGTTCTTGGCAACAAAAACGTCGATAACCCACATTTCAATTTGATTTGAGTAAGAAGGAACATTTTATTTTTATTTTTTGACCAATATCTTAAGAGTAGATAGATAGATAGATAATAACTTTATTCAGCCACAACAAACAAGTATAGTGGTACAAACATTGAGAGTAGTACATTTTGGTGGCAAATCCATTTTGTATTTTTTCTCACTCCAACTTTAGAAAGTTTCTGTAAAGCCTGTTGTTTGAGTGTGGTAGAGGACGTTTTGGTGCATTAAGACTGCTCTTTGTATCTACTCCTAATGTGAAACATAACAAAATAAAGAATAACTTACGTTTGTCAATCTATTTATATTTTTAATTTTGGTCACAACACTCGCCTTTAAAATTTTCTTTACCTGCTTAACAATTGCTAAGAATGTTAGTAAAGAGTACTACAAAGGTCAATGGAAATCGATTGCCCTCGAAAATAGAACATTAAGAAAACATATGTTAATCTACTAGACAGCTCATCAATATGGCACATGGACCGTGACCGCCGCATTCAGCCGGCAGTCAATAATTGATGACTCAATCAATATGCGAAAACAATTAATGTATACTAGTATACTGTAATTAAATTACAAGACCGAGTGAGGAATGTTGAGATCCGACGCCGCACTAAGGTGCGCGACGTTGGAGATGCCATTACCAAACTTAAGTGGAGTTGGCTATGACCACTGAGCACCTTGCCAGGCAGAGTGATGGTAGGCGGACCAAAAAGGTGTCAGATTGGTGGCCACTAGGCAAAATGAGCGTCGGTTGTCCACTAGCTCGATGGGTGGACAATATTAAGAAGATCGCGGGTCACTTTTGGATAAGATTAGCTCAGGATAGGGACGGGTGGCGTGCTCGAAGAGAGGCCAATGATTATTAGCGGTCTTTTACTCCTTGGCACTCGTCCTCATAGAACTTCTACTGCATTTGTATACATTTTTACGGTTCCGTAGCCAAATGGCAAAAAAACGGAATCCTTATGGATTCGTCATGTCTGTCTGTCTGTCTGTCCGTCCGTATGTCACAGTCACTTTTTATCCGAAACTATAAGAACTATACTACTGAAACTTGGTAATTATATGTATTCTGTGAGCCGCATTGAGATTTTAATGCAAAAATAGAATAAAAACAATAAATTTAGGGGGTTCCCCATACTTAGAACTGAAACTCAAAACATATTTTTTCATCAAACCCATACTTGTAGGATAGGTCTTCAAAAATTATATTGAGGTTCCTATTTTTTTTTCTAAACAGAATAGTTTGCGTGAGAGACGTTTCAAAAGTTGTAAAATGTACCCCCCCCCCCCCCCTCTAAAATTCTTAAATAAGAGAATGATAAAACTTAAAAAAATATAACAAACTTCCCCCGAAAATTGGTTTGAACGAGATCTACTAAGTAGTTTTTTTTTTATAAGTCACAAATCGTAAACCGCAATTTATTTTACGGAACCCTTCATGGGCGAGTCCGATTCGCACTTGGCCGCTTTTTTTAGTTTTAATTAATGATAACATTCAGCCGGAGCCATTATTTAAATGCACTGATACGTCATAAATATCGCGGAAGTAAACATGATGATTACGTAAAACCATATACAAATACTGCGTCGCGATCAACAATGCTATTGTATGTACATACATGTATTATGTATGTACCACTTTACCTATGATATGTAAACGATGTGTGTCGAGCATTACGGCTCATAATAATACTCATATTCTCACATGGGAATTCATTATGGAGAGCCTTGCATATTATAGTGAGTATAAAGCATAAGGCATAGTATGTGGTGAGGATGTGTTTACACTAGTTCAAATTACTTAGTGCAAATTCTTCAAACAATTATGTGTACCGTGCCGCATCCGTGCAATACCATCTTAACTAATCCAACTTCAATATTAGCATATTATAAATGTAAAAGTTTGGATTCTTGGTTGTTAAGATGTTTGTTACTCAACCACGCAAAAACTAATGATTATATTTTTACGAAACTTTCTAGTAATGTAGCTTAGACATCAGAATAGAACATAAGCTATAAAATGTACGCGTAAGAAATCGCGGACAGCAGCAATTATATATATAAAATATGACTGCCCTAATATAAATGTAATACTTACAGTACAATACAAATATTCTTTGCAGCAGAGGTAGATTAAACATAAACAATGGTAGACAACAGGCGGTATTATCGCTAAAAAGCGATCTCTCAACCTTAGGGTGGTAGAAATTATGCAGAATAATCATATGATTTGAGTAGGTGAAACAGAAAACAGAATATAAACAACCTAACTATAAGAAAGACAACACTTCCATAAATATATATATATATATAATTATTATGAATAAACCTACATACACATACAATAACTAAATATCAAATAAACAGTATCATTTACAGTCGAAAACAAACAGCACACATAAAGTAAATAGAAATGAATAGCTACGGAAGAGAAAAATAGTACTCATTAGACTAGTTTAAAAAATGGGAAGAGATCCACAGAATAATGTATTTCTGTTGCCGCTGTAACAACAAATACTAAAAAACAGAATAAAATATATATTTAAGGGGGCTCCCCATACAACGAACGTTTTTTGCTTGATATTGATAACGGTAACAGGTAGTCGCTTGAGATGTTCACAAAATATTTAGTTTTATATGTTCACTTTAAAAATAAATAAATAAAACAAATATTTAATGGGGGCTCCCAAACAACAAACGTGATTTTTTTGCAGTTTTAATAGATAGTGGTACGGAACCCTTCGTGCGCGAGTCTGACTCGCTCTGGGCCGGTTTTTAGGGTTCCGTAGCCAAATGGCAAAAAACGGAACCCTTATAGATTCGTCATGTCTGTCTGTCTGTCTGTCCGTCCGTATGTCACAGCCACTTTTTTCCGAAACTATAAGAGCTATACTGTTGAAACTTGGTAAGTAGATGTATTCTGTGAACCGCATTAAGATATTCACACAAAAATCGAAAAAAAACATTAAGTTTTAGGGGTACTGAACATACACAGAACTGAAACTCAAAAAAATTTTTTCATCATACCCATACGTGTGGGGTATCTATGGATAGGTCTTCAAAAATGATATTAAGGTTTCTAATATAATTTTTTTCTAAACTGAATAGTTTGCGCGAGAGACACTTCCAAAGTGGTAAAATGTGTGCCCCCCCCCCCCCTGTAACTTCTAAAATAAGAGAATGATAAAACTGAAAAAATATATGATGTACATTACCATGCAAACTTCCACCGAAAATTGGTTTGAACGAGACCTAGTAAGTAATATTTTTTTTAATACGTCATAAATCGTAAAGCGCAATTTATTTTACGGAACCCTTCATGTGCGAGTCCGACTCGCACTTGGCCGCTTTTTTGTTTATTTAATTGACTTCAAGTATTTCCTTCGCAATTAAATGTATGTCCATTTTTGGCGGTCATTAGCTTAGTCGGTGACCCTGCCTACGAAGGTGGCGGTCCGGGTTCGAATCCCAGTAAGGAAACGTATTTGTGTGACGAGCACAACTGTTTGTTTCAGAGCCGTTCATTTATATAGGTATTTAAGTCGTCTAGTACCCACAGTACAAGTTTTGCTTTGTTTGGGGGTAGGACGACCAATTCAGTGTAAGGCTGTCCCCGAATCTTGACTTATTTTCGTAAAAGCATATATCGACAATCAAAGTAGGAACCCTACCTGTAGTGTTTGTGGTAGTATCTATGCATAAATAGATACACACCGTCTCGGGCGCACGCCGCACGGGGTGCCACGTCAGTTACACGAGAGCCGACGGCGAGGGTGGACGTGTGTCATTGCTGTGCGTGCGTGTGTGAGAGAGCCGGTGTTTACATACGTAAAGGCAGGTCCTACACTACCGTTCTCAAATCTTATAAACATTATGTTCACCGCCTTACATCAATAGTGCACGACTACGCTTAGCATTTGAACGCGTCGCTTCATTCCACTGCTTCCGACAGCAACCGCGCTCATGAGACTACAATCATATTGAAATGTAAGCCGCGACACAGTAGTACCTACAAGTGACTACGCTATATTGCAAAGTTGTACCTAACTGGAATCGACTGACACTTATGTTTTGTATGCCAATTTGTTCCGACCAGATACAGATCCGATGATACAGGAAGTCCCAAAAACCACGCAAAGAAAACATATTTTTTAGGTTATTTTGGTTTTGCTATTAAATTCAATAAAATCCGCCAACAAGCTTGGCGGATTTTATTGAATTGGCTGGCTCAGTTTGGCGGAAAATTTTTGTTAATTATACAGATATATAAAAAAATAAGTAGCACATGGAGCAAAGGGGCAGGACTTTTTTGGGACGTACGACGTATTTTGTCAAACATTTCCATGATCGTATTGCACCCATAGGTTTTTGCATTTCATTGAACCAGCGTTAAATGTTCTCGTGAGTTTTGGGACATCCTATATATTAGTCAATGTGCGTCACTATTTTTATTCCTTTGGCCTGCTAGGCGACGAGTAAAGAATATGATAGGTACGGGGTAGAAAAAAGGGGACATAAACCTATCATATCAACTTGGAAAGAGTAGGTATTGTACATATCAGATTGACCGTGTGGCACCTACACCTAGATCTATAGATCCGATGCTGACCTGAATATCTGGAATTCGTGTCCATGACTAAATTTAGCGAATATAAACTAGTCAAAATAATAACTATAGATGATTCGGGTCCTTGGTCTATTCCATACTTTATGTTTTTTATTTTACTGAAAAACATATTGGAATCCCAAAATGGTCGCAGTTCTACCAAAAAATAATTAATTTTACATTAAAAAGAAGCATTTTTATGTTTTTTTTATTGAATGATCATTACTTGGTTGATAAGATAAGTAGTAAGGACGTTGCCCGTCCCAAGTTCAACCTCTGTAAATGATTTTACCAATGAAGAGTTAATAGGTACTTAGATTTCCAATATCACAAGTCGGCCCTAATGAATAATAATTTATTATGGTATAAAAAATGTGGTAAAAGTAGCACAATAACTATCAGATATTAGCCTGAATGACGCTTACTCCTTCACCGGAATATACGCGGGAATTTTCTACACGTAAATCCTGGGCTGTTATTCTTTACGCGCTCATGCGCCTCACCTCACCCCACTCGTAACGCTCACCGAAACTAGACCTCTACCTAAGCTTAGTTACTACGAATCGCGGCTTCAAGATATATTTGCGGGTGAGCGTTGAGGTGAGCTTAAAACAACTTACAGAATAGCGGGGCATTCCTAACCGCCTATTTCACTCGACATAATCCCGCCGAGATTTTTATATCCCACGCCCCGAGCATACTTTGGTCTCGTAAAGTCAAGTTTGTCGAATGGGAATGTTCTACTTTTTGGGGGCAATCACAAATTATGGTTGAGATATTTGTGGCTAACTTTTTATAAGACTGTTATTCGGATTGGAATTTTCTACCTTAGACGGTAGAGTTGGTTTTTGAACGGACTTCTTTGAAGCCATTCGGCTAACTCAAATAAGGGGCCAATCAAGTATATGTTTATGGAGCAAGCAGTAAACGTTTACTGACCCAAGAAATAAAACTGCCGTCATTTTTCCTAGGAAAATTATATTTCGAGTTTTTGAACATTTCAATTAGAGGGTGATTTGTTCGTGCAAATTAGCTTCTTGGTACAACTCGCGCTGTGTTGATTTAATATTTACTAATTTCTGTTTGGTGTGGAAGAGATCCCTTACAGGTATAATATCGCCTTTGTACCGATACAACCAATTTTTTCTGTATTTTTACCTGTGTCTTGTGTGCAATAAAGTATTTCCATACATACATAAAACCGTGTTGGAGGGCGAATCTCCGAACTGTAGGCGCTGAAGTAGCTATGCGCTCTAAGAGGTGAAAATGATCACCACATATAAGTAGTTAGTAAGAAAAGCTTGACTTTGTAGATTATTTTGAGCACTTTACCGCTGCTTCTACTGATGACTGTCTGCTGTTCACATTCACTGCCAAGAATCGCTACGCGATACGCACTTAAGAGCCCGATCACGTGCTCACTAGCGCCACTGGGAAATAATTGTGATTATTCCAATTTATCGATAGATATATAAAAACGGATGCCACTACCTTCTGTATTTGTATTTAAGT
The DNA here is from genome assembly GCA_963854355.1 of Epinotia brunnichana. Taxonomy (NCBI): domain Eukaryota; kingdom Metazoa; phylum Arthropoda; class Insecta; order Lepidoptera; family Tortricidae; genus Epinotia; species Epinotia brunnichana. The sequence continues at coordinate 13,036,316 of OY977957.1, forward strand.
ACCTATCTTTTGAATACAATAATAGTTTATACGTTACTGGATTCTTCGATCAACGAACTCAAAAGAAAAACGGCCGTTTTTACTTTGGACGCAGTAAAATAGTATTCCCAAAGTATCACGGCCCAAACTATTTTCTCAAATTATTCTAGTTTATACAAATGCATTCTAGGTAAGGGGTATTTTCGCGCAATTGGAAAGCCAATTCATGAAAGTTTGTTACATAAGTTTTTTAAAATATCACGCCGTTAGCCTGCGAATGTCAATTACGTTTTGTATGGAAATCGAACCACCTTATAAACCATTTTAAATACCTACAGTTGAAATAAATGTAACTATACGCTATTGCAACGATTATTTACTATTACGTTGCGTCCGAACTGCAATCCAATAAAACACAGTTTTTGCACTCCGGTTTCGGTGTTTCACTTTGCTCGGTAACTTCACAAACCTGTGAAGTGTATATACAAAAAGAACCTTGTGGTCTCCGGGTTAGAGTTCACTGTTCAAAGCAACGCCGAAATGAGAAAAGAGTTTGTAAAAGTAATCCGGCCATTTGCAAACAACTGAAATAAATTGAATTGAGTTCGCGTTCGCGATACAGCTTTTTTATGTACAAACCGGTTGGGGAAAGAAAAAGCTGGTGTGCAAGTATTCTGACAACGAAACAAACTTTGCGCTTACTGTGTGCAGTAGAATGTGTGAATAAAATAACTTGCGACTATGTTGCGAGTTCTTATTAGATTTGGTTTCGAACGGTTGCTTCCATGCATGTCGAGTTAACGCTGTCACATGAAAGACATTAAAAAAAAAACAATCTTGACATTTAAGTGGCTTTACGTAGAGTTTATTTGGAAGCAAAGGGGTTTGGGTAAAAATAATGTAATTTTTTTAGGTGAGCGGCCAATCGTAAATGTGGTAAATTATGATAAATCTACTCAAAACGAACATATTTTATAACGAAATGTATTACTGTAAAATGCATCTGAGCCGAGATATTTGCAATATATATTTCCACAGGTCATATTGAAAAGTTATAAACAAAACTTAATTATCTCGGCTCCTATGTTGTTTAACGCGTTTAATTTTATATATCTAAGCGTATTAAGAAGTCCTCTAAACGAGTTAAAAAAAAACCGGCCAAGTGCGAGTCGGACTCGCGCACGAAGGGTTCCATACCATTATCTATAAAAATATTTATTTAATTCTGTTTTTAGTATTTGTTGTTATAGCGGCAACAGAAATACATCATCTGTGAAAATTTCAACTGGAACTACAGAGACGTGAGATACAGCCTGGTGACAGACAGACAGAAAGACAGACAGACAGACAGGCAGACAGACGAACAGCGGAGTCTTAGTAATAGGGTCCCGTCCCATTTTTTGTCATACAAAGTGGCCCATTGCCCTTTTGGGATAGAGTTTTAACATTGTCACGCAATAATAACACATTCATAGCACTAAATACATTTGCAAAGGTAAGTAAAAAGTATTTTAATATTTGTAGAGTGCAATATTTACGGAATCCAATTCAAGTTTGGGAATTGATATTTTGCCTTGCATTAAATCTTTTCTTTGCGTTACTTGCGCGCCAAGTTGGCACAGACTTTCTGTCGCACACACAACGTAAGGCACAAGCATGCCACCCAGCTTCGATCCAACATTCCTGCGTGGAATTGTTTAACTATTATAGGTATAGCCCCGTCTACGACACGCTACTCGACAAAATAACATTAACTATAGTGCGGATATAGGCCTATTGTAATAGGAGCAAAAACTTAAAAAGGATGACTCTATAGAATATCCGCAGTTATTCTATAACGGTCCCAGTGTTTCAAAATTATTGAATTCGGAAAAAAATATATTTGAAGTTGTGAAACATATACCTCTACTAAAATTTGACATGACGATATCGTAGCAAGTAACTCGTTAAATATCTTAGTAGAAGACTGTGCACTTATGTCCTAGTGATGAAAATTATAGTGTTTTTGTTATCTATAATTTTTTTGAGTTTAGTTTTTATTTTTTTTTATTTTTTTAAATTTTTGTATTTAAAATGTAAAATAATATTGATAGTATTTCAGTTAAGTAGAGGAATGCCGTTCGTAAAATATTTTTTTTCATTGTTAAACCACTTGGAGCTGATAGCTGATCGGCTTAATTCAAAGATTCAAATCGTTTATTTACCTAATTAATAATTCACCGTTTCATTTAAGCTCCTATTACAGGCCGCACCTTGTATTGCAACTATATTATTGTTCGCACCCTTTGTCTACGGAGCCTTTAACACCCAATCCAACAAAAACAGTGCATTGTTTGTTTTATCTACTCGTATTGTATTTCGAAACGACCCACAAATTGAATTGGGACGAAGGCGATCCAGATACTATTTGCACATGCTCTTAGAGCACGTTAAGATTAGAATGCAAGTCATCCGACAAATGGAGTGGAAACTTGGGAAGCAAATAGATTTCTTGGTTTAGATTTCTATATTGAGCGCTAGAATATAGGTTATTGGACTCGTTTGTGTAACTAACTTATACTTATTGATAATGTTACTATCATTTAGCCGATCCTTGTTCCGGAAATTATTTCTTAGATCTTACACACATGTATCCCTTTCAAAGTACATACTTCAAAAAACGTGAAATAAGAAATCAGTGTAGTACCTTGCTGTTTTGTTGCTGTCGATGCTAACGATAAGTGTCGGTCCTAAACAACATATTTACGTTCGGGTAAATTTTCAAAGGAGCTGTTTTTGCTGTCCCACGCCTATAATTTCAAGTCAGTTTAACATGGAGTATTGATACCTATATATTTGCATTCTGTGTATTGTAAAGTAGGCACACTAGTGACTAACATTTACTTTACGATTCTTCGCGTTAGTTTAGCTTCAATCACCAACGGGAATGGATGCAGAGCTGGTATTTTTGACGGAGGAAACAGGCAAGTCTTTATAACGATGTATTTTGGTACGGCTAAAACGACATTTGTATGGGCGTTTATTTATTAATATACGATTGAAATAAAAATGTGTCTTTCATAACAAATGGTTAGCAATATGGAGTACGAGTTTCGTGTTTAACTAATTAGTGAATTCAATTAATAGTGTAGGTACGAAAGACCGCCAAAAAACGTTCATGTTGACATTTGTATGGTGACATTTGTACGGCTATTTTGCCCATACAAATGTCGAAAATGTCGATTCAAAACTAAATAAAAAAATATCGTATAAATGTCCAATAATATACCAATTTTTTTTTTTATTCGGTAGTTTCATTGTCATAATTCATTTTGAAAAATATTGTACTGAAACGATTATGTACCAAGGTCCTTATTGGGAGAAATAAAACTAGAGTTTATACATAAGTATACTTAATTTTAAGATAATCTAGCCAACAACAAGTCAATGAAAAATTAAGAACAAAAAAGAAAGAATTAGACGATTATAATTTTGCATGTTTAGGATCACCATAGGAGGGGTGAGTTGTTACTAGTCACTTATCAGAAGTCGACCGATGCACATCCTCGCATATTTTTCCGTGAAGAAGACCTGGAAAAATGGAAACCACTGAAGCCCAAGTCGCCGTAGTCGACCGTATCCCGTAAGAAGGTCGTAGTCTAAGTTTAGTAGCTGCCGAGCAGAGTTAATGTCAATCTACAGTTTGTAGACTTTACCAGAGCTTACAGCGGACAGAAACCTTTACCTCAAGACCAAGAAGCGGCCGCAGAAGGTGCACATAAGAGAGAGATGACCACTTCATTGTTTCAACAGCTCTCCGAGATCGTCACCAAACAGGCGTTGCTATCCCGCAGAGGTACGAGGAGTGGCTGCCAGCGGGTCGACACTAAAAAGGAGATTCAGGTGAAATTGACACCTACGAGGCCTGCGATGGCGCCCAGGTTGCGGCGGCGACACCGTACAGCCCGAAGTGTTTGCTGAAAATAATAAGGATTGGACCATTGAGCAATGGAACTGGGGAGTTCTATTTTCAGCAGAGTGCAGAACGTGCCTAAATTGCTGACATCGAAGAGGAATAGTCTACAGGTGTCCAGAAGAAGGCTTTGCTCAGTGCTGCTTCTCCGAAAGAGTCGCCTACAGCGGAGGTTCCGTCATGTTTCGGGGCGGCTACGGCGGGCGAACTGAGCTGGTTTTCGTGCCTGGTGAGGGTCGTGACCTGTATGCTGCACGATTCAATTAAATCTGCATTTCTACCAGTTACGGTTTTAAGTTGCAATTATGACTTTTAACACAAAATCTTTCTAAGTACCAAAGATAACAATTAGGTAGTCTTCAATCCTTTAAATACAGATTTAGTATATTTTACCTCAATGATATATTATATTTACACTTTTCTCTTTTTTGCAAAGGAATAAGTTACGAAAGTAAATTACCCTTTGATTAAATATGACCATTGAGTAGTCAATTTAAATGTACATTTAGCAAAACACGGAGTAATTTCGTAAGATGGCGTGACTCCACAGAATAAATGGGCCCCGCTTTAAAATGTGAAGGATGACATAACTGAAGAGTATTTTCCTCCTAAAAATGCCCCCTAACGCGAGCAAGGCAACTGTGTCTTAGGACATTACGTTTAATTTCATCTCGTTACGAACCGTCTTGATGTTTAAATGACGTGACAGTTTTGATAAAAGAACAAATGAACGACACGTAAATTAAGGGAAAGGGAAACTACGAGTACATAGGGATCCACTCGATAGTTGGTTCTAGATTAAGGCTAGGCTTCTAGTGCTCCTCAATTGCGCTCAAATATTCGATTTTGACGATTGACGGCTTGTGCTTCATGTGCATGTGTTGATGTTTGTTTTAATATGATAATTCAAGGGCATGGGTGTCCTACTCAAAATGTAGGTACGTAATTTTATTGCTCGTGATCGGTTCCAATTAAACATATAAAATAAAAATAATACTAATAATTATACGGTTGAACTCACGCATTAAATGTCACTACAGGCGACATATCGAAACACTTCTAGTATGGCAACATTAGAATACTTGAAGATTGGTGCCGGTTAATTAAGGCCCGATAATACGCGTCCTTCTATCTTTCTCTCTGTCTTTTTGCACGAGTTAAAAAGGGCCATACATTAACCGGCACCCATTGATTGTGTTTGGTACTTTGCCACAATGACGACTTAGTGCCGTTGGAAGGGAACGTTGGGCATTAGGGAGTTCCAAAGAGTAAGGATATATCGGGAGTTCTTTGTTACCCGTGCGATGATAAGGTTGTGTGAGTTCAGTGGTCAAGACCCAGTAATTATGGTTCTAGTTCAATAGTGTTGTTGGTGAATTTTGTGATTACTCATTGTGGTACAATATTTATTGGGATCGAGGAGTTTCATTTCACTTGTAAAGTTTTATAATTTAGTTGTGTAATTGTCACAACATGTTTAAATAAAGGATCCAAGTGCAAGATAAAAAATAAATGCGATACCTACATACATGATAGGATAGCACGGAATTTGTTAATAGAATGGTAACAAAATTATCGGTTGCATATTATTATAATCAAATCCGTAAGCCAATATAGATAAAATAAATCAGCTCGGACTACTGAAAAGTCACATGGTTTGCGTATTTTCGTTATAACTTCTTTAACAGCTGGTTCAGTTAATACTTACAATAATTGGTTATTTCAACAAACAATGCATATGCTCGGCTCGAAAACGAAACTACTTGAAAAACATAAAAAAACGTTTCAATATTTTAGATTTCACTATCATCGTCAGCGTGTTTACGTCTCACTGCAGTACAGCTGGAGTGGACATAAGCCTACTTTGATGGTTGAAAACGGTCATTAAACCGCAATTCGATTGTGTGAATACGAATGACATAACTAGTAGTAAACTTTAATACGAAAAAAACGGCTAAGTGCGAGTTGGACTCGCGCACGAAGGGTTCCGTACCATTATCTATAAAAAACTATTTTATTCTGTGTTTTTAGTATATACAGCCTTGTGACAGACAGACGGACGGACGGACGGACGGACGGACAGCGGAGTCTTAGTAATAGGGTCCCGTTTTACCCTTTGAATACGGAACCCTAAAAATGAACGGTAACTTAGTGTAACCTGAGGGGTAATCACGTAACGTTCCGAACGCGCATCGGTACAATTTAACTGTCAATTTTCCATATAAAAAGTGACATTTAGACCTCCCCGACGTTCGTACAATGCGTTACGTGATCGACCTGCTGAGACGGGACACTGTCCCGGTAAAACAGAGGGCGCGGATTCGATTCCCGCCTTGCTTTAGTAGGTCACGGATATTTTTTCTTTGTCTTCTGTATCAAATGATTTAAATTTAAAATGTGCGTGTGATATTACCGCTAGTAAAAAAGTTTAATAAAACGATTAGAATTGTTTAAAACTAGAGTGTCACAGATGATTTATATAAACGATTTTCGTTTTATTTATGGTCAAAAGTTCCAATGCTTGACACCTTAATGCCTACCTACTAGTTCAACTATTGTAGTAAATACCTACACCTAATGTTCACCTCTATTTTTTTGACGTAACTAGATTGAACACGTTTAACTCATTATTTAATGAAAAATCTTGTAAACGCGGCAGTAGCTTTTATTAAATTGTGTATTTACCTACACTTAATCAAAACAACTGCGCGTGCAGAGTTACAGTGAGAAGTATCTATTGCAATCTCCAACAATAAACTCGCCACAAGCTGCGCACAGCAGCAAATTGATGAAAACGCAACAGTTTATGCTGTTACAGGCCATTACAATTTCCTACTTCTTAAACAGATCAATTGAGTCTTCCGTTCGGCCGTGACCAGACACTTGTCTAATGATTGCTCTCAGAACAGTCCGAAGCCGAAGTAGCTATATACCTATTAGGGTGATGCTTAAAAACCGAAAATTTGAAATTTCAATGTCTCACCTTATTATATTGTTCTAATACGTAAAAACAGAACGTCTGATTTTTATATTTATTTATAGATAAGATTTAGTCGCGAAGAAGTCGCTACTGAATTTTGAAATTCTTAAGGTTTGCATATCTCCATAGTAAGATTTTTTTTATATTTAACATTTTACTACTTTCATGAGCTCCATTTGATGATAGGAAATGAATAATCTTAAAAATATAAAAAAAGATCACTTATTTTCAGCCAGTAATTCAAAAAATTATTTTATTGTCCCAATATGCTAAAAACGGACTCTGGCGATGATTTTAAGACTTTAAATTTGATTTCAAATAAACGTCGAACATTTAGTGAACGAATTTCGTATTTTCTCGATTGTTTATTCCTTATTTATCAAGTGTAGCTCATGAAAGTAGTAAAATGTTAAATATAAGAAAAAATCTAACTATGGAGATATGCAAACCTTAAGAATCTCAAAATTCAGTAGCAACCCCTAAATCTTATCCAAAAATAAAAATAAAAATCAGACTTTTTTTACATAATTTAGTACAATATAAGAGGGTGAGACATTGAAATTTCAAATTTTCGGTTTTTAAGCATCACCCTAAAATACCTATGTTCCAAGAGATCAGAATGATCAATACATAAGTAAACATACATTTATACCTGTGTGTGTACTCTTTTTGGGAATAAGCAGAGAGCACATTAAATTTAATGTTCTATGATATTGAGATAGTTTGTATTAATATATTTGATGATACCAGTGTTACCTCTTATGCCACCCGCACAGTCAGAACCACCTATCAGAAAATGGGCTGCATTTAATATAACATTTAACAAAACACAACTCAAACAACATAAATGGAACTTAAACTTTTAACACATTCAACTTTTATAGTCACCATCGTATTAACCGCAACACTCGTTTGCAGACTATACTGCTCGGAACTTTTGCAATTTCGTATCAGGCAGTAATTGACTATACGAAATTGAACCGACGCCAATAGTGATAAAGTTTAAATCTATTGGAAATGTTGAATGTATTAGGTACGAATTACGAGCTCGCGGTAACTACTGCTTGCTTGGCAAAATTGCTACCACAGTGTGGTTATTGCCCGCGTGTTGCACATTCATTGGTTTGATAATTATGACCGCAACTGTTGCGTCTCTTTATCGCAAGCACCTTAATGATCCAATTCAACATTCAGTCTGACTAATATTTATTGAATTGGAGTCAAATTTGCATTTGTTGCGGTTAGGATCGAGTCAACTCCCTCCAATTGCTTCGGTTTAGGGTAGTTTTGGTTACTTCTTCCCATTTTATCCCCAAATATCCCATCTCTTGCTAAACGTATAATTTCACTAATTATAGCTAGTAGGATCTATGGGCTCTAGACTTTGCGTGTAGGACTAATAATTAAAAAAACTGGCCAAGTGCGAGTCGGACTCGCGCACGGAGGATTCCGTACCATTATCAATAAAAATATTAATTTTATCTGATTTGAGTATTTGTTGTTACAGCGGCATCAGAAATACATCATCTGTGAAAATTTTAACTCGAACTATCACGGTATCAGTGAGATACAGCCTGGTGACAGACAGACGTACGGACGGACGGACGGACGGACAAACAGCGGAGTCTTAGTAATAGGGTCCTGTTTTACTCTTTGAGTACGGAACCCTAAAAAAACGTGAATCGACAAAAGAATTACCTACACATAATTATCAAACCTGCTCACCAAATTTTATGAGAATCGGTTCAGAAAATGCTACCTGTAGAGGGGCACAGCCGGACATCCGGACAGACATTACGAAAGCATTTTTGCCCAAGCTGAAACGGAGAACTTATTGATGTAGTCTGAACCTACTTTGTGCTATAACAGTAAATATGATAATGAAAACAATACGAAAAACATTGATCCAGCGGGACTCGAACCCGCATCCTTTTTGCCCTATCAAGTTGCCTGTTGTTTTTTCATATCACTAGTCAATTTGTGCTTTACGAGATTTGAGTGTTCGACCCATTATGTAGTAGTCACTTTAAGCTCTAGGCAAAAATCAAATGTAGTCAAATTGTGTTCTAGACAGTCCAAGACCAACCCCAGTTTCGCACGCAGGTTAAACCGGCCGTCAAATATACTAACAAGAAGGCAAGTACGAGTACCTACCTAAATCAATAATATAATATTATGACTACGGTACCGCTGTAGTTGGTTTTCATATTGACTATTTCAACTTATCTATTTGATTTTCGAATAAACAGAGAATTATTTGAACAAATATACATTGATTTTGGAATTGCAATACATTTAAAGAATGTTTATTTTGTTAGAGAAGCAAAGGTTCCATGTTTGAGAGAAATATTACGAAGGTGCACATGACAACTCAATTAAATGTTGTAATTGTAACTAATTTCAAGAACTTTTTCTGCTCTTATGACAGCAATAAAAGATGCTTGTTTTTAAGTGCACCTCATTCGTTTCTCAATAAGCTACGTTAATAAATAATTTATTAAGTTACTTTTACGTATCATACCTACATTTTAACTCGGTATAGAGCAATAGGTAGGTTGGCAATTTATTCTATGAATATATCTCTAATACAAGTCATCACCTATATCCACTACACCTAATAACTACCACATTATCTGTTTTATCTTAGCAAATGCTAAAATGATACCAAAGTGCTTAAGATAATCTAACATTAGCTTCAACTAATGTTAGCACATGACTGTGTATCTATATCCCATTATTCGTTCATATGCAGAATAGTCATGCCCATCCATTGTTCTACTAGGTACAAGAAATAACAAACATGATATTACAGACGTTGTAGCGGAGATATATTGTTATAAACAAATATTACATGCGTCAGAACTGTCAAACGAAATAACTAAAACGTGATTTATAATCATCGTCATAGGTAGCCATTTCAGACAGCGTTTTCGAAGTAATACTAAACTAATTATTAAGGCGAAGCCGGTTCACGATCTTACGAAAAGATTGATTGTTTGAACTTCCAAGTAGTTAGTGTGAAGAAATAACGAAGAATTCTACTACGGAAAAATTACTGTAGACTGAAAAAAAAACAAGGAAACACAAAAACCGAACATAATATTAAAAAATTGCTTGGTAGCTCTGTAAAAAAAACTTAAATATCACCATAAAAATAAACTTTAATGTTTGAGATTTCGTAATTTTCAACGACAATCTATCGGCATACAATAACCGGATAGATTTTTTATGAATTATCCAGTATTCCAAAAATCAATTAATATGTACTAAAAAGTGATGGTACACACTTCCGAACACGCATTTCCATCTCGCTCACGCTTATGCTCAGTGAGACGAAGAGAAGATCGTGAACCAGCCTAGCCTTAAGCATAGGTACATTTACTCTCTTTCTTGCACTAGCGTAAAGCCTACGTTGTGTGAACGTGAGGCACTGATATTCAGATGGGATTGAAACGACATTGTTTGTTTTAATTAAAACACTAAGCTAAAAGTACATTATTTATGAATATGGGGCGCGGATAGAACGCTCTGAAACGCTACAATGTTCTACAGTCCAGTCATTTTATCGACAACTGCAACCTGCAGTTGCAAGCGTCCATAGGCAACGGTAACCACTTACTATCAGGTGGACGTGAGCTTGTCTGCCACCGACGAATCACCGATAAATGAAATGAAAATGAAAAAAACACTGGAAATAAACTATTCTAGATTATTTCCAGATTGTATGTTTTGTTTTAAATGCATGTAGTCATGGGCGCTGATTGGGTTAAGAAGCTAGTATGGTGCGCTGTGTGCTTGTTTAGTCAACAACGCAATTACTAAAGAACGCTTATCAAGACAAATGGTGATATAATGATTGCACTCGACAAGGTAATTGCGATGTCGTTACATTATTTTGTGAGCGATTGTTATATGGCCAGTAACATAAAATAACTTCAATGCGATTCAAAATATATTAGTGGCTATGTAAGCAGTAGAACCCTAGAGCCTGCTTTTTTTTAAATTCGAAAAACTGAATCGACTAAAAAAACCTACATAATTATTGAACCTGCTCACAAAATTTAACAAGAATCTGTTGAGAAACGCAACCTGTAGAGGAAAACAGCTGGACAGCCAAAATACGAAAGAATTTTGCCCCACGCCGAAACGGATAAACTCCATGCGTGATTTAAGGCGTGAACTGACGGAAAATGTGCGAGTTATGTGCCGCTTGTAAATAGGGGTGTAGACACAAAATAAAATAACTAATAATTTACTTTAAAAACAAAGTTTTAACCGACGAAAAATCAATCATCCCTTATTTTCCTACCCTTAAAATTGGTATTTTTTTTCCAAATTTATATGGGACCAACTTCGGGGTATACCCTTTCCAATAAAAAAAATAATTATCAAAATCGAACTACTCTGTAAAAAGTTATGCGTGATCATACATAAAAAAATATATATATATATACGCGTCGACTTGAGAACCTCCTCCGTTTTTTTCGTCGGTTGATAATGATAAATTTTCTCGAAAAAGGATGAAAAATATTGTCAAAATGGAGAAAAAAGTAAAGCAGGGGATTAAATAATCATAAAGTTACAGGTAAGTGTCCAAAGTTTTAAGAAGGGGTATATATTCTGTCCCTTTTCCACAAAACGCATCTACATATATGCTCGCTTTTTCACTCTCTAACATGCAATATTAAAACGGTTGTAGCTTCGTAATTTCTTGAGATATCTGTATGGGATTTTCGTCACTAGGCATGTTTTTTTGCCTTCTTTCTTTTGGAGTAATAATAAATTTTGAGTCTTCAGCCCTATTACCGTTAGCAGTAGTTTTGCATTTAGGAACATTCCCAGTAAGTTCCCATTGTTCCCGGTAATATTCCCAAACGCGGGTAATATACAATACTTGGTATAAAACCATTCAATAATTGCCTCTGTTTATTGTAATACTTCCGCTTATTAGCAATTAATGCACTTAATCACATTATCATTTATCAATCACATATTGTATATAATTCATCCGTTTTTTCTGTCTGACATCCACACTTGACAGCCATCCTTCCCGCCATCCGAAACCTCCTCTTTTTTTCTTTTATACCGCATCAGTGTTGCCAACCTGATGCGCGTTTGTTCGAGCTTAATAGATAATATGAAAATATAAAGGTAATGAGCGCTGCCAACAATACAAAACATTTTCAGCAAGTAATTAGTGTAACAGCTCGGCCATCCTGTTCATAAACGAGTCTCATCGTTTTAAGGTATTCGTTGTCTTCTTAATTTAATCCTTGCTATGACATATAATATAGCACCGCATATAGAATAAGAATACGAACCATCATGTCCTGACATACTTGAATCCGGTCGATACGAAGGTGTCAGATCCAAGTGTGCAGTTCGCTAGTGTGCGCAGTTCACAGCGTCCTGAGTTCCCGTGCCGCCCTGGCTGGCCATCATGATGTAAATTTTCGTTGAACAACCTAATGATATTACTCAAGGTTTGGAGGGTAACAACTAGTGAAACTCTAACATTAGTTACTGTACTTACCACAATTTATTGTCAGGTAAACACATATCTTTCAAATCAGATACAGATTGTCTCAGGTATCCTTTTCTTACACATCTGTAAATCTTGCGTTACGGTTATTGCGCCTAACATAATTTAGTTTTGTGACCTGATAATATCTGTATTTAAATTGCGATTTTTTTTTATCAAAAATTTATAACATCTAACCCTTTCCGTGTTCTGTCCAATAACACTACTCAGTATAATAATAAAATTACAATCCAACCTTTTGTACCAAAGTAGCTATCAATCGGTTTCTTTTTTAATTTATGAAAAAAAATACTGTCTCACTTAATTAAACACCAGCGAAAATAAGATTAATTGAGACAATGTCTGTCTACTTGTAACAATAATAATTGCCATATTTGTAGCTAGATATCAGTTCACTTTTTTATTAAATTATGAATTTTCAAAAATAAACATGAGTCTGTTATTAAGCACAGCCATTATAAAAATGTTAACGAGATCAGATATCACTATAAACGTGTCTATTCTTACATACACTTTAAAGTATGTACTATACTTATGTGCATTTAAAGCATGTGAATTGAATTTTATACCGCTCTGCCATCCTACCTAAGCGAGACCCATCGCTTTGAAAACAATATAAAAACATAACTTGTAACTTTTTTTTCCATAATTTTCAATTCAATAGTATTGTCTTAAGAAAACAATAACGCATTTATCAACTAGTGTAAATAATAATGATACATAATAACACTAATCATTATAAAAATACTCTAATACCTATGTAATATTCTAATTGTCATTCACTTGAGTTTTCATTGGATATGTCCGATTCTACGTACTACTAAAACTGAACCATGGATTAATTTTATCAATTGCAACAATTGTATTTTATTCCTTACAGTAGGACGTGTTACGCTAAAAACGTATTTATAAGATGTGCTTGCATTTTTTAATAAAGATTTGTTTAACTGCTCAATCACCGCACCAACATCCGCTTTTCAGTAAGTAAATGTGTCTCTTTTTATTTTTCATATTATAATATCTTTTTAGGGTTTCATAATATTATATTCAAACTTACAGATCATCATCATCATCAACTTACAGATAAATCACTAGAATTTATTATAATGTAAAAAAATACAGACTGCATTAACGCAAGATAAGAAAACTCCAAATCTTATATTTAAGCAAGTTTTCTTAATTGAATACCTAAACAAATACCTAATTTTTTTGTATCTTTTTTTTTGTGTCATGAGCATTTTCTATCAGAACTATGTCACTAGGGCGCACTTTCATTTACTATAAGGTCCATGGTATTTTACAACAAGCTTTTCAGACTCCTTGTCATGTAGCACTTTCCTTACTAAACGTTTCGGAACACCAGCATACCGACAGTAAATATTCTTCTATCACGCGACCAGTCGTAGACGATTTAGTAGTTTTCACGGGAGTAATACTTACCTACGTATTTTATAAACCAATCTACTTTACGAGTAAATAGCAATCAAAACCATACCTTTTTGTACAACCCATTTGTTAATTCGTCGTCAACTACCCCATACAAGCGTCGGTTTTAAAGTTTACTTAAAATGTTGGTAAGCCTCTGTAAGTATTTCTTTGCTTCTTCTCACCTCGTCGTCTGCTGACTGTACTTTAACTATCCAGTCAGTTTCCAGAACATCCTGATTTCCTTCAGTCAGCCCTGGATTACGGCTCGATGCATTCGAGCCATTTGAACATCCGGTTGATATTCACCTTCACACGTATATTTCATCAGGTGCATCCACCAGCGTGGTAAACTCGCTTGACAAAGGTGGATTCAGTAATTAATTGCTTTCATAGGACATAGGGATTTGACAGCGTTGCAGTTCATCACAATTTTTAAAATGGTATTCCTAAAAACTAAACTCTACATCTGTTCAGCGACTCGACAGCCGCCAGAATTTCAAGTTCATATGAAGATAATTCAAGTTTTCCGACTAGAGAAAGAAACTGGTTGCAATACCTTTATTACGTTGCATCAAAATTACCCTTCGATCATATGGAGCTAAGAGTTCATTTAACCTTTTCTGGATTTCTAAGAATGCTTGTTGCTGTTTGTCGGTCCAATTACAGTTTCTATCTGTAGTAAATCTTTAATAAATTGTCTAAAGAAAACCCTACAAACCCAAAAACTGATGCAGTTCGTGTTGATAGCTTGGCGCCGTAAACTTAATAGAAACAGCTTCGCTCTTATTTAAATTATTGTTTGACACGGGTCTAACGCGATATTTGCTGACCTTTATTCATGACGTTTCGACACGGGTTGCACCGGTCATGGTCGCAGGTGATGATATTTTAAATATGTGTACAAGTACTCGCACATTCAAAAGTTACACATGCTCAGCTTTAGTGTGCGTCCGCCTTTCTTAAATAGTTGCAACACTTCATCTAGTGTTTGTAGAGTTAGTAAATTGTAGAGTTCTTGGCCGGGATCAAAATGTCGTCCATGTATCCATATGGCATATATTCTACCTTAGCCTCATTCACGATCGTGTTAATGGCGCGATGAGAGACACACGGGGCATCGTTTTTGTTACCACTCCCGTTAGAAGAAAATCCTTTTTATTACAATACTATTCGGGTTAAGGTAATATGTTTGCACAACTCCTTGGCCATTCTTGCTATCATAAATCCCAGAAAAGAGTATGTCTCTTGCCTCTCAATGAGGCATGAACATATATAAAATAATCGCCTTGTTAATCTTGAAATATACCTCAGTTACTGCCAATATTGTTGTTGTAATTCTTTAAGAAAATGTTTCTGTGGGGGTGGTTTTTGTCATGATGACGATATCAGGTTTTTCCATAGAGGTAGAATAGAATAGAGGGACTCACCCACACATACACAAGTGGGAACGTGATACAGTGTCATGTTTTCTATCCGCGTATACGGATTGTTTGCCACCAAACCTGTCAAAATTTGTACTGAAACTGACACCACCATGACTTCACCGATATAACACGACTAAATTATAAATGACATTAGACGTCAAGAATGTATTAGCTTCTGATACTTCTTAATTTAGTAAGGTTAATTTACCATCGTCCCTTTTGGGTATACGCTAGGACGTCATCTATTATATCCTCTATCTAAGGGTTTTCCGGTAAACGAATAACCCAACAACCTTGACTATAGAGACACCTATGGGTCTAGTTATCATACCCCCCTCTGAGTATCGATAAACCTTCAAGGGATTGCATGAGAGGTCCTATGGATGTTGTTTGTCAATATCGTTTTTGACCACGTGTTAATACCGAAACTTGTGATATTCTCATTTTTTTATAATAACTTTTGCTGCTACATTTCTTATATTGTGAAGTCGTACACTCCTCTGTCAAATGTCCATATCGGAACCACATAGTATGTTTGGCACTTTGTCACACTCAAAGACAGGGTGCCCTAAATCATGACAATGAATGTATCGTTCCCTTTTTTCCAAATGCAAATAATCCCAAGGTTGACACCTTAACATATTTGTTTTTATGATCCAATCATCATCATATTATCAGCCGAAAGACGTCCACTGCTGGACATAGGCCTCCCCCAGATAGTGCCTCAATGAGCGGTCCTGCGCCACCCGCATCCAGCGGACTCCCGCGACCTTTATCAGGTTCAAACAGCTCCTCATAAAAATGGCTTGCTACAGCATAGACGACTTTATGACCAATATATCATTGACCCACTCATCAAACTGCCTACCCCTTTCAGACCCGGCCAATACAATTGTGCGGGTTGATTACATTTAATTGTCAAATCAAAAACATAATGTCAATATACTTCATTTTACGTTAGCAGGGTCTTGTTTCTCCGGTCTGAAAGGGCTACCCACGCTGCGCCTTCCGGTACGTGGTTGCCACTCTAGAACCTTTCCGCCCCAACGGCCATCTATTCTACGTGCAATGCCAATAACAATACTTATTCCAGTTTTCTTAAGTTCGCAGTTTTTGAAGTAATCATTATTATTATTATTTTACAGTCCATTCTTTCACTGAAAATCATAGTCTTCATTGAAAGTAAATGACTCGAATATTTTTCCATTTTGGCTATGTGTATATTAGTGTACCTAATCCTTGACACCATGTTTTTGCCACCCTGCTTAACTAGGGTAATGCACAGTGAACTCTCACTTTCATTCCATCCGTAAATCACAACTCACTTATTTACATTTGTCAACATGGGATCAAATTCTAGGATCATGTAAGGGTTACAATTAATTTTTGGCTTGTCAGAGCTCCAAACTTGTTTTATTATTGATAAAAACTTATCAAACATTCTATCAGTGTCCACATCCTTATTATTAATAATATTATAACATTTATAACATACCTTTTTGTCACAAAATTTTTCTTGAAGCATGTTGTGTCTAACCTGTTCCCACGTCAGACTCCGTATTCTCCTCTTCCAACTGTGTTGAGGCTCCTCATTCTCAGCGCCAATATCTGTAGATGAGTAGTTCACTCTTCCACTGGGTCTCCCAGCTGTCCTCCCTGTCCTCCATCTGTTCCTGACATCATCACCGGCCTTAATATCATCACCGTGGTCCCTTTTTAATGTCCTTCCTGTTGGGCATAGCAAAGCTTTGCCATTCTATCCAACTATTTCCATCATGAGTCAGCCTTCGACCATGCATCTCTCCTCGAGATTCAGGTACGCCCTGGCTAAACATCCTGAGGCAGCCTTCGACCATGCATCTCTCCTCGAGATTCAGGTACGCCCTGGCTAAATATCCTGAGGCAGCCTTCGACCATGCATCTCTCCTCGAGATTTGGGTACGCCCTGGCTAAATCCTCTTTTAATATTATTCCAACTATTTTCATTTGAATCCATCCCCCTGATCCTTGTTATTTCAAAGGAATCTCCTTAGATGGATTCTACCTCAATTCTTCCATGTGACATGTCCCGCCACTAATTTCACTTCCATCAGATACCATTTCAGACAGGCATTGTTCATTATAATCATCATTTGTCTCATCCATTACAAATCCATTAATCTGAAACTGTTAAACACATTAGCTACTGATTTATCCACTTTATAATCTCATTCAATATAAAGTCCACCCATGTCCAACTTTTGATGATTAGTTATATTCATCCCAGTGCAACTGTCCCTCATGTAGACCGCATCTATTATGCATAAATTGTGCCAGTAATAACTACACATTCTTGTTTTTACATATCTACCCTGTAAAATTGTAACTAAATTCACTTTTCATTTCATTCACCGACTGTCTACTTTAATAGATTAATTAAATTGTGTCTTTTCATCACACTAGGATGTTGTTTCCACTAACAGTAAATATCAAATTACATATACAAACACCATTCCGTCATGAAATAAGTTTTAACAAAAATGTCATTAGAGTATTGCATATATAACAAAATTTATTCTAGAACTTTCCATCTAACTTCAACTCCTTTGTATATACAATATTACCATGGCTTGCATGTTCCATAAAATAGTACATTCTAGTCATTCTGTAAAAATATTTACATGAATGTAATAATGCAGTTTACAAATACTCCACTACCCTAAAGAGACGTAATAAACTGCAAATTACTCCACTGACAAGAGTTTAGCTCTTAAATAAATATGATGATGACAAAACACTCTGGTGTATAATTTAGTAAGCCTTCTTTCTATTAACAAATTCCCACAGATTGTTTCATACAAGTGTATTCTAGAAAATGTTACAATGTGGAAGATGATCTCCTCCGACACATATCCGTCGACGGCGACATCCTGTATGATGTAAATCTTTTTCAATTACTTACATGTAATGTGATGTCAATCTTTTTCGATTGTCGTATGAACAAGTGCATAATGCACCAAGCAAAACAAACACTCCGTCAATGCTTTTCATAACACAATACACATACAAATCTATTTTAACCAAATATTTCTTACAAAGACAAAGGTTTCATGTCATTATACATATTCATCATTAGTTATCCAAACTTTTATGTTAAGTTTGTAAAACAAATTACTTACTTGGCGTTGCGATAAAGTTGTGGACGTGATTAATGGTGAATTAAGTAATTCACTCGTTCTTGTCACTTCTGACCTATAAAACCATTCAATAATTGCCTCTGTTTATTGTAATACTTCCGCTTATTAGCAATTAATGCACTTAATCACATTATCATTTATCAATCACATATTGTATATAATTCATCCGTTTTTTCTGTCTGACATCCACACTTGACAGCCATCCTTCCCGCCATCCGAAACCTCCTCTTTTTTTCTTTTATACCGCATCAGTGTTGCCAACCTGATGCGCGTTTGTTCGAGCTTAATAGATAATATGAAAATATAAAGGTAATGAGCGCTGCCAACAATACAAAACATTTTCAGCAAGTAATTAGTGTAACATTGGGGTAAATGAATGTTCTTACTTTTCACTTAGCCTGAATTGGCTACAAACAGTCCGTTTCACTAAATAGCATCACATGTACATCATATTTTTTACTCAAATTTCTTGCGTGGAAGTTGGGAAACAACTTAGATTTGCTAACGGTACCAAAGTACCGTAAAAGTACCGGTCTTTCCGGCGATGCCTCAAGTCGGCACAAGTGGCGACGTCTCGTGTCAAAGGGCAAGTCTCGCTTTGGGAGTCATTGAAGTCAGTTAGTTAAAAGTGTCATACAGAGATTCAGGTTCATGTATTTCCTGTGTACATGGCCAACGATTTCGTACCCCTCATAATCTCCTTAAGTTAAAATCTATGAGATTATTATGCACATAAATAAACATTAGGAGACAATATTACACAAATCGAACTAGTCCCATAGTAACCTCAATAAGGTTTGTATAATATGTACTGGACGACGGTATATTTAAATGTTATAAATACCAAATATTTGCACTTACCGGGATCCAAACCCAGGACCTTCAGTTGTAGGCAGAGTCACTATCCACTAGGCTAACCGGTCCTCAACTTAAGTTACTTTTTAATTTTTCATTTATAAATTTATGATGTGAAACTTCTAACAGTACCTATTGTTTAATATTTTTAATATTTTGTCACTTAATTTATTTATATTTCTTAAGTTCGCATAAGAAATGTGAAAATTATGTGACGGTTATTATTATTATTATTTTAATTATTGTTTATTTCATTGCTGTGCCCTTACAGGGTTCATGTAGAACTGTAACATATAATATAAGAACTGTATAGTAACATGAGTGCAATAAATGATTTAATTTGATTTGATTAAGCTGTAGCTATATATTGACAGCTAAAATAACTACATTTTGTTAATTAACTGTGTATGTTACTACTACAATGGTTATAAGATGACAATATATTGAATAGATAAAATTACTTAAATGCATAGGTAACACCCAAGATGCTTTATTTGCTCTGATCGGGATTTGAGCCCTGGACCGCCAGCTTCGTAGGCGGGGTCACTACCCATTACCCAATTAGTGTCCAAAGAAATTAGGGGACAAAAACGCTCCGATATTCTCCCCAACATTAAACAAAATGATGTCACAGTGTTGTCCCTTTATCAATCAAGACAGATGGAATCGTGGCCAAGAGGCCAGTTTTTTGAAGTTATCAGAAAGCGAGAATAATACTTGAAGGAAAACGAATACCCACTGTTTCGCCTCATAAGCGTCATCTTTTCTCCATATAAGGGAAAATATTTACTTATTATATTTTCTAAGACTAAATAAATATGTGCATTTCAAACTACATAGTACCTAGTTAAACCCATTCAAAGCCAATCACGACACACGTTTATAAACATAATGGAGTTTACCATTCACGGCCAATGACGACACACATGCGTCATACTGCTACGAGCGCTTTTCGCTACATATGTACCTAGTCGGTCCTTAAGTTCTGTCACCAGGTTTTTGATAGATAAAACTCAGCAATAAACTTTTTCATATTCGTATTATACATGATTTAAAAATGAACAATTTTCGCAATATGACAAAACAACCTTGTAACTTGAGTTAATCGTGAACCCAAAACACGCCGCATCTGACAGAAATACCACTTACAACAAATTAAAAAAATAACAGTGTTCCAGATGACCGATTAGGTTTTTTTATTTATTCTGAAACCTCGATTTTAGACCATGCTTAGCAACTAGCATTTGATTTTCTGTTAGCTTTCAATTCCAATTGCTCCCATCGAGAACTTTACGTACTTTTTACGTTTTCAAGAAAACTCGTAAATTTGATCTTGTGGGCAACAAGTACAACTACGTAAAATGTGAATATGAAAATTAGTTTTACCCAGACTTACTTATCTTATGCTTCCAAATGGAGGAGGGAGAGTTGAAGGAGGGGTTCTGACTGAAATCTCACGTAAGTTTGTAAGGTTTTAAGAATCATGGGAAAAAATACAGTGAATCACGTCCGTGTTTTTGATTGGCTAAAAAAGTGCAAAATCTCTGAAGAAACTAGCATTTGTGTAATATGGCGTTAAGCATTTTAATATCAGTTTTAATTTATCAGTATTTAATGAGCTATCAAACCATATATAGCATTAAATAAAAACATTCTTAGTATCATTTACTATGCGGCAAAACATTACGAGCGTAGCGTAACCCATTCGCAGCCACGCTACGCATAGCGCTACGCCGTAGTCCGTAGCAGCTTAAACTCCGTAACAGTATCACTTTCACTGCCAGGAACGCGCCTACGCCGTAGTCGCTTTCCGCTACATATGGGGGAAACCACGGGGTCGGCTACGAGCGTAGCGATTCTGGGCAATGAATATGATATAGTAGCGAAAAGTGCTCGTAGCGCTCTGACGCATGTGTGGCGTACGCGCGCGCAACCCGTGTCGAAACGTCAGAAATAAAGGTAAATAAATATCGCGCTAGACCCGGGTAAAACAGCATTTTAAATATCGGACAAGTAGTTCTACAGTTTACCGCCTACATTATGTAGACATTTTTATACAGTGTTTGAAGTGGATACTTCTTTGCTCGCGTTCTTGTAATAGGGGTACAGTTCAAAATGTATCACGTGACTTCCGGAATAACTTTTTGCAGAGAAGCCTAATCTGATTTCAAATAATTGTTTGTTACATGTTATTATCCTTCTTTGATTGCCATTAGTTGTTTATCACAAAATTGTTATTTAGTTTGGCGGACATGAAAATAATGCTGAAATTACCGCCATTTTCAATGTATCGCGAGTCAAATGAGCGACGTCTGTCAATGTTGCCATAATTATATACCGATTTATCTATGACTGACCAATAGTTTATTGCGTTAAATAATACAATATTAGCTCATACAATATCATAAAAAAAGAAGAGGAATCTAGTGTTCTATGGTGGGTATTCCGCAGCCGTCTTCGCATCCAAATCTTCCTATTCCTCTTTATCTATACTTATACAGATTTTAGTACATTAATTCAGATTTATATTTTACGGGTTCAGCCAACAAAGAAGTATCCACTTAAACTTAATTATCAATTGTATCTCCGACACAACCCGCTTCTTTTTTTTACAAGCTTTATATTAACTTGCACTGTTCGTATTAATGTACGTAAGAAAGTTGTACGTCAAAATTTGCAATTCATTTTTCAGTCACTTCCCGTTATTCAATTGAGCTGAAATTTTGCAAGCATATGTATATCGCATGACAATACAATATTATGATGACTTGGAGCTGATCTGATGATGGAGCTGGAAGGTGAACTCCGCAATATAAAAGACACAACCCCATCGAGTTTGGGCTCGTTAGAATCGTCTCAATGAGTAGTTGATGATGGTATGCAGAAAATTACAGTCGGCAATAAAAGCTTGTACTAAAAATTATTTTTTTGACAGAAACTTATATATCGAAACACAGACTCGACCAAAAGATCTAGATATAATAATTATACCAGAACCTGCTCACAAAGTTTCACGAGAATCGGTTAAGAAAGGCGACCTGTAGAGGAGAACAGCCGGACAGCGGGACATCTGGACATCCAGCCATACGAAAGAATGTTGCTTCATTCGCTCGTTCAATTAATGTTATTATAGTATGTATTGAAAGGTATAAAGTATCATTGAAAGAAATAAGACATTGTAGATTAAAGGTTAATTTCTGTTTAAGACACGTTTAGTCGAAATACCAGGATCGGAGAATGAATACTGTTAATCCGTAAATTCTTTTTTATTTTCATTTTTGCAGTCCTTTGAACGGAGCAGTTAATATACTTTAGATTGTGAATATTGTAATCAACAACTGAGACCAATATAACTTTTATAATATAATAATAAAAAAAAGCGGCCAAGTGCGAGTCGGACTCACACATGAAGGGTTCCGTAAAATAAATCGCGGTTTACGATTTATGACGTATTAAAAAAAAACTACTTACGAGATCTCGTTCAAACCAATTTTCGGTGGAAGTTTGCATGGTAATGTACATCATATATTTTTTTTTATTTTATCATTCTCTTATTTTAGAAGTTACAGGGGGGGGGGACACACACATTTTAGCACTTTGGAAGTGTCTCTCACGCAAACTATTTAAATTCTTATAGTACCTATTAATACAAGTATTGCAGCATTTTCTTCTCAAAAAAAAGGTATAAACATATTCACTGCCAAGAATCGCTACGCTCGTTGCCGACCCCGTGGTTGTTTCGCTAAGTAGCGGAAAGTTAAGCAACTATGGTGTAGGCACCCGCTAGACGGGTTCCTAGGAACCCGCTAGGTTCACAGCTAGCTGTGAAAGTGTAAAGCAATCCTACAATAAATTTGCAATAGTAAAAAAAAAATTAAAAAAATTGTTTCGCTAAGTAGCGGAAAATTAAGCGACTATGGTGTAGGCACCCGCTAGACGGGTTCCTAGGAACCCGCTAGGTTCACAGCTAGCTGTGAAAGTATAAAGCAATCCTACAATTGCAATAGTAAAAAAAAAAAATTACGAAACCTGTTGTGGATATATAATTTGTAAATGGTTGACGAAGCGTGTTGCAGATATTTGCTGTTTGGATGTATTGACGAAGCCTGCGTTGTGGAAATGGTTTGTACCTCTTTTTTGTCACATTATTAATTTTACTTCTCAAGTTAAAAAAAAAGTAATATATTTATTTGTTAAAACAATTAAATTTTTTAAACTGATATTAATGAAAAACTAAAAACTACCTATTTTTTTTTTTTTTTAAGTTAAAATAAAATAGTTCTTTTAATTTCAAGACGTGGAACTTATGACCTTATGTTTAAACTATGGATACAACTAAATACATCATGTATGCATTCTTCAAAATATTATCAAGAAAGTACCGTAATTTTAAAAACGAGTACGAGTTTGAAATATTGTTCTTAGTTTTTAATACGTAACTTCTACCGACTACACTGAAAGTTCACAAAATAAATACGTAAAGTATTCCTTTTAAATTGCTTTAAGCGATTTTAATGAAAAAGAAGTTAATTTAAAACAAACAGTCAAACATTATTGGGTTTAAATAAACACTCTAAATTGAACCGAGAACTTAATGAGGGTCTGGAAAATCCAAATCACTTTGATTCAAAGATGCCTTAATGAAGATCTTTGATGTAAATACGAATTTAGAATACGGGTCTAACTCAAATAAGACAATAGATAGGTACGGCTCGATTAAGATTAAATGGCGAAGAAAATGAATAATCCGTCCTAATGTTTAATGGCTTAAAGTTAAATTATACTGAACTGAAACTTAATTTTGAATATTAGATGGAAAAAAAGTTTTTTACGTTGACATTTTTAAACTTTTATAAAAAATATATATTAATTTGTTTTTCTGACATAAATATCACGTAACAATTATACTCCTCGATTATAAAATAAATAAACCTGAAAACGTAGCCTTAAGTGTTTAAAAAACGTTGGTACTTACAGAATGTTCATTTGTTTTCAGCAACTTAACTTTTAAGTACTTCAGTCACTTAACCAAATCACTACGGTACCTTACACTGTTATTTTAGTAAAATATTTTTATTCGCATATACGCAGTCTTATCAAACTAAAATTAACAATAGAACAAGTCACTGTCTTCCACTGCACTCACGAGATTATTCGTAATTGTCGTATCTCATGTCGCTCGCTTTGAGAATCGCGGCACGTCCGCGATCAACGAGAGACTCTTACCTACTGCCGACCCACCGTGCTGGCGGGCGATTCCGATCTCAAACTCGGAGACATTTTCCACTCGGTGTCTAATTCATTATCTTCGGACCTAATACTTCATTGACTTATCTGTGATAGACTTTAATTAAATTGAGGAAGCTGATAAATTGTTTAAGACCAAGCGAGGGATATTTTGGACTCGAAATATATTTATATATTCATGGCTAATGTCAATTTCTGTTGTGCAGATGAACAAACAATTTGTACCTACATATTTATTATGGGAAATTTATAGCCTATGATACAACTAGAGGTACGATCTGCACCCATCTGTTTAATGGATGAAAAGTATTTTATATCGAATTTAGTAAATTAAAAATAATTCGTCAATGGGTTGGCTATAAAAATCCTGGCCAGACTACACATAATAAAAAGTACTTGTAAAACAACACAAGGGTGCAAAGTTGTATTTTACCCGCGAGTGTGGAATTGAAAATTGAAACACGAGCAAGCGAAAGGATTCTATAGTTGAACCAAGAGCAAAGCGAGTGGTTCTAAAATAGAATCCTGAGCGTAGCGAGTGTTTCAACACACGAGAAGTAAAATACATTTTTGTACTCGTCGATTAAAATCTGTGTATTAAGATTTCATAGAGAATACTGCAACGTCACTCTTTTCATAGTTGTAGTCCATGTTACTGTCGAAACAATCGAAATAACTGTTTCTGTGCAGGACAACCATCTACGTAAATACTGATAAAATAGATTGCCTGTAACCTAGCTTATAACCCTCTTACAACGTAAGCATTGTATTACAGTCGCCTTATATAATTTGTAGTCGAAATAAATAATAATAGGTCTCACACTTAATTCCTACCTAGTTAAGAGGTAATATACTGTTGGTTTATAAGTAAAGAGTGGCTAAACACTAGGTTTCCACTAGAAATGTAGATAGATTAAGAGGAAGCCTTTAGATCCTATCCGCGCGCTGGCCAAGCATAGACTGATGGGCGAGCGAGGGGGGAAGCTCGGTATTTATACCCCAGGTGGGGGCCGAGGTACGTATATAGACAGCGACACGAAAAACCCGCGCTTTAGATGCGATTGGCCGGCAAACGGAGAGGATCTCGGGTGATAATGCATTACGAATGTCATAGAAATAAGTATAAAACACTGTAAATAACGTATTAGCCTAAGATTATTGTCATAAATAAATGAGATGTCGTTTCGCGCCAAAAATTTCCCGCCAATACTTTCCCGCCCATATTTCCCGCCAAAAGCACGGGGCGGGCGGGCTGCGGGGCAAGGAATTTCATGGTATAAATATGGCGTCCGGGCCTCATGAAATTCAGTTCTACAAATACCTACGAAACGGCATCAACTCGGAAAAGAAAACAAGTCTTTCACTCAGCTGCTCCCTCATCGGAATCCCGTCAAATTCAGTTGCACAACCAGTGCATAGGTGCATCAGGCACATAATGGTCCTTCAGTAAGCCGGATATTCAAGAAAGAAATTGCAGTTTAAGCACAGCTACAGCCTCAAGAAAAAA
Organism: Epinotia brunnichana; assembly: GCA_963854355.1. Lineage (NCBI taxonomy): Eukaryota > Metazoa > Arthropoda > Insecta > Lepidoptera > Tortricidae > Epinotia > Epinotia brunnichana. The sequence goes on from OY977957.1 coordinate 13,062,406, forward strand.
AGAAGATTCCAGTGAAAGTGAAAGAACGTTGCCGAGAATTATCGTCGAAAATGGGTCCAGTCACAAGGTCATCGGCGCCGGGGCAGTCGTTAGCCCAGCTCATCTTCGGGACAGAGCAACCGCCGAGGACCTCAAGAGAAGAAACAAGTAGAGACTCAACATACACGCCACCGACGGCGTCGGACAACGCGACGACGACGGACAACGCGACGAGCACGGACACGATCACTGAGACGCCGCCGTTATCTCAGGAATCGTCACAGACGGGGACGACGCCACGTCCCCCCGCGCCGCCACCGTCGTCGAAGTCACGCGCAACGACCACGAGCCGCCGTGCGCAACGCTTAGCCAAAGCAAAAGAAGAGATGTTACGCATCAAGCTTGAACTCGCCCAAGCACACATCGCCACACTAGAAGCCGAACAAAGCGACGAAGACGAAGGAACTGTGGTTTCCGCCACGCAAGTGAACGAGCAAATCGACGCCTGGTTCGAGAAAAACCACGAGATGCCCGCTATCACTCAAGAACCACACCTTCCTGAAGAAAAGGGGAACAATCCTGACGAAGAAAAAGCAACGGTCCAGCAGCCACTGCCGCGCGCCGAGACCCAGCTCCCCCCGCCGCCCAGCGCACCCGTCGCCGCCGCCGTCGCGACGCCAGTGCCAGCGGGGAACGCCCCCCTCAGGGACCCCCCCCCAGTCGTCACGCCCGCGCCGCCCTGCGCGAATCGCTATGAACAAAGCGGCACCACCAACGCAGTGCCGCAAACAACACAGCAAGTTAACCTATCCGAGCTCGCATCCGCGATCGCTCTAGCCGCCCGCGCTGGCAGCGCCGCCCCCCGATTCGCAACCGAATTACCTGCCTACGCCGGGTCGCATCAAGAATGGCTCACCTTCAAAGCCTCGTACGAAGAATCTCAAATGAAGTTCACCGAAACAGAAAATATAGCGAGACTACGAAGATCACTGAAAAGGAGAGCAAAAGAATCAGTTGAGAACCTTCTCATCTACCAAGCTCCGGCCGCCGAGATAATCAAAACGCTAGAAACACGCTTCGGGAGGCCCGATACCATAGCACTAATTGAATTAGAAAGGCTCCGCGCGCTGCCCCGCCTCACAGACGGCGCGCGGGACCTCTGCTCCTTCTCGTGCCGTGTTGCGAATGCCATCGCCACCCTCCGAGCGTTAGATCGCGCACAGTATCTCTACAGCCCTGAGACTACTAAAGCGATCCTAGACAAGCTGACACCGAACCAAAGATACAGGTGGTTCGACTTCGCCGCCACCACCGTGTCCGCGGAACCAGAGCTAATAAAAATCTCCGCCTTCCTACAACGAGAAGCACAGTACTGCGCAGCCTACGCGCAACCGGAAACAAGCGAACCTCCGCCAAGACGAGTGCACAAAGCCTACGCCACCTCCGAGAGACCAGCCAGCAAATGTTCGTGCTGTCAGAGCGAGACGCACAGCATCGACAAGTGTCCGAAATTTACGGCTGAAGAAATCGACGAGCGCTGGAAGTTAGCTAAAGAAAAAAGACTATGCTTCAGATGCCTAAAATACAAGGGCAGAACGCACCACTGCAAACGGGCGAAGTGCGAGCGAGACGGCTGCGAGTACTTTCATCACAAATTATTGCACAATAAGAAGCCCGCGCCCGCCGACAACGAAGCCGTTACCTCAACGTGGACGACCCGCCGGTCCCGCGCCTTTCTCAAGATATTACCCGTGACAATAAAGGGGCCCAAAGGGGAGGTCAAGACTTCGGCTTTGATGGACGACGGAAGCACTATCACGCTCCTGTCGGAAGAAATCGCCAACAAAATCGGCCTAGACGGGCCTACAACGCCGCTGCGCATAGAGGCAATCACCAGTGAAAAAATAAACGCAACGAAATCCCGCCGAGTCCCGCTCCTCATACGCGGACAAGGCGGGGAGGTGCGCATACACGCCCGCACAATTCCCAACCTACGCTTATCACCCCAAACGATAAGCGAAGACGATATCAGTACGTGCCCACACCTGCGAGACATAGAGCACCTACTGAGATACGACACGGCCGAACCGGGAATACTGCTCGGGCAAGACAACTGGCATCTGTTAATACCAGAAGAAATCCGACGCGGCGACAGAAATCAACCCGTCGCCAGCCGACTACCGCTCGGATGGGTGTTACACGGCGCGCACACCCGCGCCCCCCTACAAGGCGAGGGCATCCACCATATCGTCAGCCATATCTCCAATCAGCCAGCCGAAGAAAGGGAATCGCTAACAAGCGAGGAAGACGTCGACCGGCAGTTAAAAGAATACTTCGCCATCGAAAATATGATGATAGAGCCGAAACGACCCAAATCCGACCCGGAAGAACGCGCCCTCGCTCAGCTCGCGCGATCAACCACGCTCACGGCCGACGGCCACTATCAAGTGCCTCTACTATGGAAAAACGAAGACGACAAACTGCCGGACAACTACGAGAACGCGCTCAAACGCCTACACAGCATCGAGAAAAAACTAGATCGAGATGAAGAGTTCAAGAAGCGCTACAACGCCGAAATGGACCACCTAATCGAGCGAGGTTACGCCGAGCCAGCCCCGCCAAAGAATAACAACGAAAAAAACTGGTATCTACCGCACTTCGCCGTATTGAATCCTATGAAGAGAGATCGCGTCAGAGTGGTCCATGATGCTGCGGCCCGTACTCGAGGCGTATCACTCAACGACAAACTCCTCACAGGCCCCCCCCCTCCTCCAATCACTTCCGGGGGTGCTCATGAGGTTCCGTCAGCACAAAATCGCCGTGTCCGCCGACATAGAAGCAATGTTTATGCACGTAAAAATAAAGCCCGAAGACCGCAACGCGCTACGATATCTGTGGCGTGGGAACCGCCGGGACGACACGCCCCCGGAAGAATGGCGTATGAGCTCCCTTGTCTTCGGTGCAACCTGCAGCCCTACGATCGCTATATATGTAAAGAACGCGAACGCCGAAAAATATAGGGAAACGAACCCTGAAGCCGCCGAGGCCATTGTACGTAATCACTACGTAGACGATTACCTACAGAGTTTCAAGTCAGAAGAGGAAGCGATCAAGATAGCCGCCGAAGTACGAGATATACAGAAAAACGCCCACTACAATCTCCGTAAGTGGTCGTCCAACTCAGCGGGAGTGCTACTAGCGGTGGCCAATGAGAACACAGACCCCTCAGAAGAAAACACCGCAAGCAAGAAAAATCGCACCCCCACCACCGAGCCTTCAAACCTCCACGAATACGCCCGGGAGGCGGCAAACGAGCGCACGAGCCCCGCACACGTAGAGCTCGACGCGAAAGAAATGAAAAATGAACGCGTACTCGGACAAGTTTGGAAGCCCGCCACAGATGAAATCGCTTTCAACTTGGACCTGAGCCGATTGCCGCCCGACGCACTCAATGAAAAAAAACCGACTAAGCGCTTGGTACTGAGAGTGATGATGTCCGTCTTCGACCCCCTTGGGCTGGCCTCACCCGTCACCGTCCAAGCGAAGAAAATACTACAAGAAATATGGAGAAGAGGCACGACATGGGACGCAGCAATAGACGACGACCTCGCGCAGAAATGGACCTTATGGACCACACAGCTGACAGCGCTCCGCGACGTCGCCATACCCCGGTGCTACCCATATTATAGCACCGCGGTAACCCGGGAGCTGCACACATTCGTCGACGCCTCCCTCACCGCATACACGTGCGCTCTATACTGGCGTACGGTAACCGCGGACGGACAAATACACGTGTCCCTCATCACCGCGAAGGCCAAGGTCGCCCCCCTCAAAGTGACCTCGGTCCCACGCCTGGAGTTACAGGCAGCGGCGATGGGCGCACGAATGGCCGTCACCGTGGTAGAAGAACACGACCTGAAACCGACCAGTAAGACATACTGGTCGGACAGTCGCACCGTGCTCACCTGGATTCGCACCGGCGCCCGCTCATACAAACCCTTCGTCGCGCATCGATTAGCCGCCATCGAAGAAACAACGACAGTACGCGAATGGAAATGGGTACCTACGCGCCACAACGTCGCAGATATACCTACCAGAGAGCTCCCGCCAGACTTCAACAGCAGCCACCGCTGGTTCCATGGGCCCGACTTCCTGTACAATGACTACACAACATGGCCCGCCGAACCACAACAACAAAATAATGCACCGACCGGCGAAGAAAATAAAATAGCAACCGAAATTTGTAACAAAATCACGCACACACCGTGGTTACCGCCGGCGGAAAGGTTCTCGCGCTGGGAGCGCCTACTACGCACACTAGCGCGAGTACTACAGTTCATAGAACTATGTCGTCCTAACAAAGGCCGAACTCACTACAAAAGAACACTCAAGAACAAAGAAAAGGACCCCGAGTGGAACAGAAAACACAAGCGACCCGCACCCGCCGCACCGCGACAGGCCCGGCCCGCATCAAAAAGCTACTTATCAATTGACGCGCGGTACCTAATAGAAGCGGAACGCCTAATAGTACGAGAGAGTCAACGAGACAGCTTCAGCGACGAAATTCAGAGACTAATGCAGGGCAAGCCGCCGGCCATGAATAGTCGCTTACGCCCCTTAGCGATCGAACTCATCGACGGCGTGATAACGCTAAAAACGCGCATCAACGAAGCAAACGACATAACCACAACGCAAAAACGGCCGTCCGTATTAGACGGAAATCACGCGGCCATCCGACTGTACATCGACTGCGTGCACCGACAAATGAACCATCACGGAGTTGAAGCGACAGTGAACGAATGCAAACAACACTACGCCATACTACGACTACGTACAGTCGCCCGAATGATTATCCATCGATGTCTGCCATGCCGGCGACAAAAATCGAAGCCGACTGTACCTCCGACGGGAAATCTGCCGCGCTGCCGCCTCGCACATCACGAGAGAGCCTTCACATACACGGGCGTCGATCTGTGGGGCCCCGCGACTATTACAGTAGGCCGAGGGACACAGAAGAGATATGTAGCGCTATTTACATGCCTTACAACGCGCGCTATACATATGGAAATAGTGCCCAGTCTAAGCGGCGAATCCGCCATAATGGCTCTACGAAGAATGATCGCGCGTCGAGGCACACCTACGGAGATTTGGTCGGACAACGGGACGAACTTCCACTCTGCGGATAAGATGCTGCGGGCGGCCGCCGAAGACGCGATGCGAGAGGAGGCGGGGCGACGACAAATAATATGGCGCTTCATCCCCCCTTCGGCGCCATTTATGGGCGGGGCGTGGGAGCGAATGGTGCGAGCGGTAAAAGACACTCTTTACACTGTCCTGAAAGAGCGTCACCCCTCGGAGGAGGTCTTCGCCACGACCCTGGCTGAAGCAGAATACATCGTGAACAGCCGCCCCCTCACACACGTGTCCGTGGAGCCCGATGACCCCGAAGCCCTATCACCGAATCACTTCCTACTCGGCGGATCCGGCAGAGTGCAGTCGCCCGGTACCTTCAACGACAAGGACCTAGTCGGCCGAGCAACGTGGAGGACGAGCCAACGACTCGCGGACCACTTCTGGAGTCGATGGGTCCGCGAGTACCTACCTACACTTCAAGACCGGCGGGAGCCGTATAGGCGCGGCCGGCCCATAGAAATCGACGACATCGTACTCATCGGCGACGGGACCCTCCCACGCAATACTTGGCCCATGGGTAGAGTGATCGCCAAGTACCCGGGACCCGACGGCGAGACAAGAGTGGTGGACGTCAGAACAAAGGGCGGAGTGCTACGGCGACCGACCAAGAAGCTCGCGATTTTACCTACCAAGGATGACGACCTGCACGCCAGCGAGCTGGAACACCGGCCGGGTGTTCCACGGCGGGAGAAATGTGCAGGACAACCATCTACGTAAATACTGATAAAATAGATTGCCTGTAACCTAGCTTATAACCCTCTTACAACGTAAGCATTGTATTACAGTCGCCTTATATAATTTGTAGTCGAAATAAATAATAATAGGTCTCACACTTAATTCCTACCTAGTTAAGAGGTAATATACTGTTGGTTTATAAGTAAAGAGTGGCTAAACACTAGGTTTCCACTAGAAATGTAGATAGATTAAGAGGAAGCCTTTAGATCCTATCCGCGCGCTGGCCAAGCATAGACTGATGGGCGAGCGAGGGGGGAAGCTCGGTATTTATACCCCAGGTGGGGGCCGAGGTACGTATATAGACAGCGACACGAAAAACCCGCGCTTTAGATGCGATTGGCTGGCAAACGGAGAGGATCTCGGGTGATAATGCATTACGAATGTCATAGAAATAAGTATAAAACACTGTAAATAACGTATTAGCCTAAGATTATTGTCATAAATAAATGAGATGTCGTTTCGCGCCAAAAATTTCCCGCCAATACTTTCCCGCCCATATTTCCCGCCAAAAGCACGGGGCGGGCGGGCTGCGGGGCAAGGAATTTCATGGTATAAATATGGCGTCCGGGCCTCATGAAATTCAGTTCTACAAATACCTACGAAACGGCATCAACTCGGAAAAGAAAACAAGTCTTTCACTCAGCTGCTCCCTCATCGGAATCCCGTCAAATTCAGTTGCACAACCAGTGCATAGGTGCATCAGGCACAGTTTCGATACGCTCCAGGCAATCGAAAAAAATTTGAAAATTGAACTAAAATAAATTCGACCAATCACCTGGCTGCTTTACCGAACTGTAATGAATTGGACCAATAGAATCGCTTTGATTATTGAGTTTACTCGTTGATGTCGTACGCTCGTTCATGTCTTTTAAGATATCAACGAGCGTACGAGCGAGAGGCTGCACTTTGTTTCAACAGTATCGAGTTTGTTTAATTAGTTCAGTTGACTCGTAGAAAATTATTTTAATGAACTCGTACAAAAAGTATTGTTCACAATAGTGTTATAATCAAGCTTTTTAATCTCGTACCTTACTTAGGCCACTCAGCAAGCTTCGTGGCCTAAACACGGTACTCGACTAAAAAGCTCTCTATTATAACACGATTGTGAAAAATACTATTGCACCCGTGTGTAACACAAAACTTTTCACCTCACTGTAGCGAGGAAAGTTCAACATGCTAAACAACTTTATTTAATTTAAATAATAAATTTGCACCCTTGTATAAAAAAATATAACAAATAAAATTTTTTTTTAGAATTTTGGTCAAGTGCGAGTCTGATTGTAGTTTTCCCTTACATTTTGAGAACCAGCGCCTGATGAAGGCAACAAGCAATTTTGAAAAGTTTGTTTGTATGGGAGCCACCTTAAATATTTTTTTAATTCTATTTTTAGTATTTGTTGTTATAGCGGCAACAGAAATACATCATCTGTGAAAATTTCAACTGGAACTATCACGGTTCACGAGATACATGAGACACGCTCCAAGGTCAAATTACTTTTTTTGGATAAAATGCGTTTTTGCTCACTGGTTTTAAAGGATAAAAGACGGCTTTCCGAGGCAGTGAGGGGAAAAATATATTTTTATTCTTAAACATTGCACTCAATTGTTTATCGAACTTTTATACAAATCGAGAGCATGAAACAAACAAACCTGTAGAACATTCTAACACTCTGCCGATTTTTTTCCTGGCCTAACTATTGGGTTGGCAGGTATAAGTGGGTAAGTAAAAACTAGTAATTTACACTCATCAATTTAGTAAATATTATGTTTGTTAATATATTTTATAGGCTATATAGGCAACTTTGTTTTTTTTTCAGGATTTCTTTAGCCAAATCATTGGCAAAATATTTTTTAATGCACTAAATTCGTTATTAAATACTTTTCACTTCTCATGCTCGAAATGTGTGTCATATTAGGCTCAGCAAGCGGGGCTAAAGTACTACATTTAGCCCCTCTGATAAATAAAATGTATTTTATCCCATTCTTACTAACACAAATCTCAAAGTGACAGATAAAGAATTAAAGACAATTTAATTTTATCGGCATTTTAGCTAAAATAGGTGTGTTGAACGTTTATGAATAAGTACGGCCAAAAATAAATGAACGTTTTAATTTATATTCAATTATTGTCACAATTTTTTACAAAAATAAGTTTGACATGCTGAATTATGAGATTTGATATTTTTTTTTTCATTTTTTTTGTAAAACAGGTAAGTACAAGTACATTGGTGTTACGAAATCAGTCTAGGATCACTATGTTCTGGCCATGAGGCGTACAAACAGTTATTAGTAAAAACAAGTTTTTTTTTTTCTTAAAGCCCAGCACTTTCGTTGATCAGTCTAAGCCCGTCCTACGTATAAGAATGTCGCAAATCCCCGTCTGTCGATAAGAGTTCGTGGAGTTATTTAAAACAAACGAAACTCAAACAAAAGGCTCTTTCAAGTGTTATTAATTGAATTATATTTCAGCGCTGCATCCTGGACATTTGTATATTCGCACTAGGTAGTCCACTGTTCAATGTACTAGCATCACACATTTAGTTAGAGAATAAAATAAAAAAATAAGAAACTTAATACTTTGCCGAGTCTATGCCGCCGCCTTATCTGTGGCAACACTCGGCCCGAACTTCATTTCGCTTTCTGTGTGCAAGCATCACAACATCTCTAATTTGATTTAATCGAAGTTACATTACAATATTTATACTCGTAAGTGTAAAAATAGTGTCAAGTGATTATCGTAAAAATGGGTAGAAAACGCAAACATAGATACGAGGAAGATGATCGTTTAAAGAGAAAAATACGACGTCTGGAGAAGCAGCTTCACAACCGGTACTCATCCAGTGATGATGGTTAGTTTATCTGTATTATTTTATAAAAGTGATGTGTAAACGTTCCTATAACTGTAATTATAACTAACAGGGTATAGGCCGGAGCGGAAAAATATCGGCCTACCCGGTTTTTTTCTACGAATAATAAATATGTATTCCTTTGTTCTCGTGAAATTGGTTAAAAGGGAATATTCGATTTACAGTTAGATATTCGGTATCTGACGGCTGCTATAGCTGTCAGTTAGTCGAAATAGTGGCACTAATGTTTCATTTCAGAATATGGTGGTGATATTTATTGTCAACTATATAAATACCGTGGGTTATTCTGCGAGACGTGATCACGTTAGATAACACCTAGTCTCATATTGTAACGTAATTACAATTCATGACTTTAAACAAAAACACTGCATCAGCAGAATTAAAATATCGCTCATGTGCGGTATTATACTTTGTTCGGTTAGACTGGAGACTAATGTAAACAAACTATTCCATGAATGCTGTACTCGCATATGGTGGTACCTAATTTTAATTGAATAATATTGGATTGTACGATTTGGTTTACTTTGAGACACTGTAGTGATTCGGTACTTATATAATGGAAATGGGGCAACAACGAGTTTGAATAAAGAGTATGTTTACATAGTCCGGCAGTCTCTTACCGAAACCGGGATGCTAATAGCAATAACGGTATTTTTCAGAGAATCACCACTACAGATCGGCATCCCCGGAGTCCGATTACGGACAGCCGTACCCCTCAGATTGGGATGAATCAGATGACGAACGCATTAAGTCCGTGGCGAGCAAAATGGGGGTCGGCATTTGAATTTCGCATTATAGGTAGGGGGGAGGGAAGGGTGTCATTTTATAGGGGTTGGTCACCCTTTTCAAATGACACCCGATTTGTGTCTAGGAGACGCGTAGTTTTTTTTTTAATACGTGTTTGAAGTTAATTTCTAAAGTATACAATTTTATCACGCATTATGAGGAGGGGGGGAAGGGTGTTATTTTATAGGGGTTGGTCACCCCTTTCAAATGACCTCCGATTTGTGTCTAGGAGACGCGTATTTTTTTTATACGTGTATGAAGTTAATTTCTAAAGTATACAATTTTATAGTCACAGAACCGAATCTGCCCACCCCGACTCCACGTGGTCTTGTCTGCCCTACCCCTAGAGTGTTTTTTATAAATCGGAGGCGCGAAGGGAGAGCAGCCCACGCCCGCCGTTACAAATTACAGGCACCATGGGAGCTGGAGCGGCTGAGGCTGGTCGCCGAAGGCGACCAAAAAGCCGAAGCTGCGGAGGCGACCATGAGTGCCTATAATTTGTTACGCAAGGGCGATAGGGCTGCTTTCCCGTAGCGCCGGAGCTGTATGATTTACAAAATTAGTTACAGAACCGAGTTTGCCCACCCCCAAAAAAGACTAATTTGGTCGTAAGTCCACTAATTTGGTTTTATAGAACATAACCTCAAAAAATAAAAATAAAATTTTCGTGGTAACTATTGATTTCCTAACTTTGGGGAGGGGTGGGGGGGGGGGTTCCTGCCCCCTCCCCCTCCCACCCCCCTCTCTCCCACCCCCCTCCCTACAATGCGAAATTCAAATGCAACCCCCAAAATGGACCTGGCATTTCCCACCGAAATAACGGCAGACGAGTGCGGCCTCATGAATTTAGGCGCGAACTCCAACAAAGCGACCGTAGACCTGCCTACAGCCCCCGCTATACCCAGCGCTGGTGCCGCGGTATCAGTAAACTCAGTGCCTGCAGACCCAGTTCCAGGCACAAGCGCCACACTGACTAGTACTCCTGCAAGTGACGCGCCGGTGCCCTTACCAGCTCAAATTCTAGATGCTCTTGGTGACCCTAAGGCCAAGGATGAACCACTAGGTCCGAAAATACAAGATGAGATCTCTAAACGTTGGGGTCGCGTGCTGGTAGATGGCCTTAACAAGGAGCAAAGACAGGCTTTACACGAGAAATCCCTCTTTCCAGAAAATTTTAAGCTGGCCAAAGCACCACTCTTGAATCCTGAGATTGCCCCTGTCCTGAGCGATCTAGTGAAAAATAGAGATAAGTTACTAGAAAAATCTCAAAACGTACCCGGACGCGGAATTTCCGGTCTTACTAACTTAACATCATCTCTTATTGATGAGGACACTGACAAAGTGGAAATAATAAGGAAGCTTTCCGAAATTAGTCAAATATTCCTGGATTTACACCACGACAACACTAAAACAAGAAGAAAGTTAAAAATTACGTCATTGGATAAAAAGTTTCCGAGCATGATCACTGACGTTAAAAGAGACGAATTTCTGTTTGGATCGAACCTAAGCGAGAAAATTAAAGCTTCTAAGACTGCGGAGCGGTCTGGTTTACAAGTTCGGCGATCGGACTCAGGGCCATCCAGGAAGCAGACATACCATCATTCGGGAAACTGGAGAGGCCCACCCCGGCATCAGGGATCCAGCAAACCCAGACGGGGCGGGCCGAGGAACCGCTACTGGTCTCAGACGACCAAGAGACCACTTCAAAATACGGACCACCCGGCGGAGTCGTCGAAGCCGGGCCTGAAGCAGCGCAGACCTTAGCAAAGGTAAAGCACGCGGGTAGACTGCGTTACTTTTTGTACCAGTGGAAATCGATCACGACAGATCCTAATGTATTAGGATATATAGAGGGCTTTAAAATTCCTTTCGAATCCTCAGTAAGACAATCGACAGAACCTTCAAAAGACAGTTCCAGTAAATCCGAAATTAGACAATTAGATTTAGAAATTTCAAAATAATTCAATCCAGAGCTGTAGTCAATTGCGAAGAAACTCCTGGACAATTTATGTCAAATATTTTTCTCATACCTAAAAAAAACGGCTCGTTTAGGTTTATATTAAATTTAAAGAAACTTAATCGGTTAATTCATCCTGTACATTTTAAAATGGAGGATATACGCACGACTATAAAGCGTATGTCTGCAAATTGCTTCATGGCTACTTTAGATTTAAAAGAAGCCTATTTTCTCGTGAGCATTCACGAAGATAGTAAAAAGTACTTGCGATTTAGATTTCTACAGCAAAATTACGAATTTCAATGTCTTCCTTATGGTCTTGCACTCGCTCCGTTTGTTTTTACAAAGCTTTTAAAGCCTGTTATATCATTTCTGAGAAACAAAGGGTTTTTGGAAGGTGTTATGGGGCCCTTCCGTTCCCATCGGATGTAGGTTGTCCAAATGAAATGCCGCAGGAATCTTGATAGTATATTCGTACTTCACACTTTATATTACAGATACATAGCAAGTCGTAATTACGTAGAGCGCGTCGTCGTAAACATTATGTCGTTGACGCCATGTTATTGGTCGACTCGCTGTCGCTCTCTGTGTGCGTTTTGATACTGCCCGAGAGCGAACGCGTTTCGTTCGCCTTGTTGGCAACATTTGCCACACCACCCCCCTACGGAGTGGAGAAACATATACAGAAGAAAAATAAACAAAAACTTAAGCTTAACTTATAAATCTAGTACATCTCTAAACCTAACCTTCCTACCCGTTCTGGTAAAGACGGGAGCCGGAGTGGCTGGATGTGGGGTTGGTAGGGAGGGTGAGACAGCTGGTGGAGGAACAGAGGTTGATGGTGGAGCTTGCACGGTGGGCGGCGCCGTATTCGACGTGCGAGTCGGGGCGGCGCTGGCAGGCGTACCTGATGGATCAAGGTAAGCGGGTTTAACCCGATCAATGCTCACGGCAACTTCTCTTCCATTGAAATCGATAGTGAGGGTTTTATCCCTCCTGCGTATCACACGATGCGGGCCAGTATACGGTGGCTGCAGGGCACGTCGCACTGTGTCGTCACGAAACATTACGTGTGTCGACGAATCTAGGTCCTTAAACATAAAAGTCAATGGTACAGTATGGCGAGATGCAGGTACCGCTTGAAGTCTCTTCATGTGTTGTCGTAAGCGCGTGACAAAATCAGTGACGTCGCAGGAGGCTGCAGGATCACCTGATGGCACAATGAGTTCGCCTGGGAGGCGTAGGACTTCGCCGTAAATGAGCTCAGCTGATAAAGACTTTAAGTCTTCTTTCAGCGCTGCTCGCATGCCCAAAAGGACGATTGGCAGAGCGGTGATCCAAGCGCCACCATGGCACATAATGGCAGCTTTTAACTGGCGGTTCATTCTCTCAACCATGCCATTAGCACAAGGGTAGTAGCTAGTAGTTCGGTTGCGCTTGGCCCCGCAGACGTTCAGCAAACGTTGGAAAAGGGCGGATTCAAATTGTCGACCATGATCTGTTGTCACCAGGGAAGGTACTCCATAACGGGATATCCATTCCCTGGTGAAAGTCTCGGCGACCTCCTCTGCCGTGATGCTCGTCATCGGCCAAGCTTCTGGTCACCGTGTGAAGCGATCGACGGCGGTTAAGCAATATTGATATCCCTTGTTGTAAGGTAGTGGGCCAATTATGTCTATATGTACGTGCCGGAAACAAGCGCTTGTGTTGGTAAAGGTGCCGAGGGGCAATCTGGCGTGGCGGGTGACCTTGCTTCGTTGGCATGCAAGGCAATTACGGGCCCATTCGCGGCAGTCCTTGCGCATGTTAGGCCAGACGTATCTGTCGCTCACCAGCTGAGTAGATGATGTAGCTCCTGGTGGCTAAGATTGTGAAATCTTTCAAACACCTTCTTAAGGAGTGGTAAAGGAACGTAAGGACGTGACTTATCAGTGGACGTGTCGCAGGTAAGTGTCACGTCTGTACCCAGTATGTGGACCTTCTCCAGTTTCAACGAAGATGACTTTTCTTGCAGCAAAATCCTCAATTCGTTATCCTCTTCCTGAGCTTTTGCGAGGGCAGTAACGTCCGCGTCGGTTGAGATGGTCCACCCTCGACATCGCGTCTGCCACGACGTTATTTTCTCCTTATATGTAAACAATGTCCGTCGTGAACTGTGAAATAAATGAGAGTTGATTGAGCTGCACGGGAGGGAGTTTTTCATTGCGCTGACTGAAAGCGTACACCAACGGTTTATGGTCTGTGTAGATTGTAGCATGTTGGACCTCCAAGATATGGCGAAAATGTTGCACGCTCTCGTAGATCGCTAAAAGTTCGCGGTAGTAGGCAGGCCATTGTTCCTTCTTTTTGGGAAGCTTTTTACTAAAGAATGCGATGGGTTGCCACTGATTATCGACTTTTTGCTGGAGGCAAGAACCAATTTGATGTGCTGACGCATCAGTGAACAGTCCTAGTGGAGCGTCCGGGATAGGGTGTGCCAGCAGGATTGCGTTCGCCAGACTCTTTTTACATTTCTCAAACGCGCGTTCCAGTTCCGACGTCCACGGAACAGGTTTCGCTCTTTTCATGTTTGGAGCAGAGTAAATATCGATCAATGGAGCCTGTAGTTCCGCTGCTTTAGGCAAGAAGCGGCGGTAAAAATTCACCATGCCTATGAACCTACGTAGGCCTTGAACCGTTTCAGGCAAAGGATAGTTCTGTAGGGCTTCTTTTCTTTCGTTTGGTGGTTGCATACCATTTCTAGAGATACTGTATTCCAGGAATTTTATTTCTGCCACCCCGAAAACACATTTGGTTACATTGAGGACGATGCCGTGCTCTGATAGCCTCTGGAAGAGAGTACGAAGATGCTCAGCATGTTGTTCCGCATTGCGGGAAAATATTAAAATGTCGTCAATGTAAGGGTAGCAAAACTCTAACCCTGTTAAGACCCCGTCAATGAACCTTTGAAAGGTTTGGCCTGCGTTGCGTAGTCCATAGCCCATATATGGAAATTCGTAAAGGCCAAAAGGCGTGATTATGGCATTTTTGCCAATGTGTTCAGGGTTGACAGGAATCTGTTGGTAAGCTTTTACCAGATCTATGGAACTAAAAATACACAAAAATGCACCTACAAGGTTGTATGCAACGTCCCCAATGTGCCAGACCGGGTAGCGGTCGGGTATGGTGCGAGCGTTGAGCGCGCGGTAGTCCCCGCATGGCCTCCATGTATCGTCTTTCTTGAGTGCCAGGTGCAGTGGAGACGACCACGCGCTGCTGGAAGGACGTGCGGTCCCCACTCGCACCATCTCCACAAACTCCCGGCGCGCGGCGACCAGTTTATTCGGAAATAGGCGGCGAGGGCGGCAAGACACTGGTGGGCCGTCGGTGGTCAAAATGTGATGTACCGTTGAGTGCCTTGCTTCCCCCGGCAGTACGGGGGGGCGCGTCAGGTCAGGAAACTTCTGTAAAATTTTAGCAAAACCTGAATCCTCAGCAGTAATGGTTTTAACGCTGGCTTGAGCGCTGCATGCAATGGATGCAGAAACATGTAACTCGGTACTAGTATCATTGAGGCGCTGCTTGTGGCAATATGGCACTAGTTTATAATGTGCCAGAAAATCTGCGCTAATGATAGGAGAACTGACGTCTGCAATGACGAAGTTCCAGTGGAAATCTCGACGTAGACCTAGATAAAGTCGAAAGCTATGGGTACCATAGGCTTTTATAGAGCTACCGTTCGCTGCGCAAACATCAAAATTCACTGTTTTGTGACTTCCTTTAAGAAGGTGTAGTGGGAAACAACATATATCTGAACCCGTGTCGATAAGAAATTGATGTCCCGATACCCGATCTTTCACGAATAAGCGACGGCTTGTGTTAGGGCAGTCAGCGGCCGCCACTACTGACTGCTTGGCTAGTTTTCCTGACTCCTGTCCACCCAGCTGCAGGGTGTCCTGCACTTTGTGGCATTCTTGCCGAATTTGTCATGGTACCAACACATTCGTTGGCCCAATGCTGACGATCTGGAGTGACATCTTGGTCGCTGGGAACGGCTTCTTGATCGTGCTCGATCGAGCCTTGTCTGGCATTGTCTTGGAATAGAGCGTCGACTTTGTTTGAAAGTTCTTTAATACATTTCATGACGTAAGCTAGGTTTGGTTCGTTACTACCTGATGATGTTGTTGAGTTGACTTCGGTAGCGGGCTTGGCTGACGGGGAGTCGACGATAGCATCCGCGATTTCTGCCACTTTGTCGATGTCCAAGTCTTTCTGTGTAATGAGGATGCGCTGCACCTCTGTTGGTAGACGCCGCATCCACAGCTCACGTATGATACTGGAATCCTTCAGGTCGGCTCCAGCCAGAGAGCGCAGGTGTCGGAGGAAAGCTAATGGCTTTCGTTCCCCGAGCTCTTCATCGTTCAGTAATCTGCGCACCTGCTGCTCCTTTGTGCTGGAAAGACGTTTGATTAAAGTATTTTTTAAGTGCTCATACTTACTGCCGTCAGCTGGAGGGTCGGACAGAATGTCTTCAACCACATCGGATATCCTATCATCCAGCATAGACAGTATATACCCATATTTAGTGCCATCCTGCTTGATGCCATTTAGCTCAAATTGGGCTTCTACGAGGCGAAACCAGCTCTTTGGTTTATTTTCCCAGAAAATTGGTAGCTTGGCTTTTACTTCTAAAACCTCAGGTGTTTGAACCACATTTTGTGCAAGGCTAAGATTCCTAATTTGCTCTTTAAGCTCCACCATCTGTCTCCTAAGTTCCTCTTCTGCCATTTTTTTAAATACCAGAGGACTAACATCGTAAACAACAATGCTGAATTATTACACATTAATAACGTAAGGTTAAATAAAAGTAAATGCAATAACAACAACAGGGTTGAAAAATGCGGGTTAGAATACAACGCTTAAAGTCCCTTTAAGTTTTACGACGTTTAACGCACCGGCACCAAGACTTCACTCGCGTTGAGATAACAGGTCAAAACTACTTACAGTTTTTCTCGATCAAAACTCTTTGATAGGAATCGAATTACGTAAATAAATGAAACAGTTCGCACTGACGTATCTCTACTCGTCACTGTGAGTTACGGCTGTCAGCTTAGCTGTCACTTGTCGTAAATGTTGCTCGCACGACGTTGTGGTGAATGTCTGTAAACGCCCTAAATGTCGTTAGCAAGCTGCCGCTTGCTTTGCTTCACTAGGTTAGGTTTCAACATGATGGTTGGCGTTCTTGGAAATAACCAAAAAAAATGCACCGGTTTCCACGCACTGTATGCTTCACAAAAACGAAACTGATGAAGACGTGATAATTCTTCACTTTCAACTTGCGGCGCTTGCGGCTTGCTTCGAAGATGGCTGCGCGGTCGTTGTGCTGCGTCGGGGTCACCAATTTGGAAGGTGTTATGGGGCCCTTCCTTTCCCATCGGATGTAGGTTGTCCAAATGAAATGCCGCAGGAATCTTGATAGTATATTCGTACTTCACACTTTATATTACAGATACATAGCAAGTCGTAATTACGTAGAGCGCGTCGTCGTAAACATTATGTCGTTGACGCCATGTTATTGGTCGACTCGCTGTCGCTCTCTGTGTGCGTTTTGATACTGCCCGAGAGCGAACGCGTTTCGTTCGCCTTGTTGGCAACATTTGCCACAGGTTGTTGATTACTGTATATCTCGACGATTTAATTTGCATAGGTAATTCCTATAACGACTGCCTCAGTTGCGTCACAGAGTATATTAAATTACTTGAATACCTAGGTTTCGTAATAAATTACACCAAAAGTTATTTGATACCTAGTCAAATACAGACTTTTTTGGGCTTTGAGCTGGATTCATCAAAGATGTGCATAAGGTTACCAAACAGTAAACGTGAACGGATCCTTGATCTTGTAAATAAAGTATATAATACAAGAATAATGACAATTAGAGATTTCGCTAAATTCCTAGGGGTTTTATGTTCAAGTTGCCCGGCAGTGGCATATGGTTGGGGCTATACTAAAAGACTAGAGCGTGAAAAGTATTTAGCGTTACGAAGACTATGACCGTCTCATGTCTTTATCACCTGACTTAGAAGCCGATTTACTATGGTGGAAAAATAATATAATGTTGACTAGTAACCCCCATTCGGGCTGGACATTATTACCTTGAGATTTTCTCTGACGCTTCTACCACAGGATGGGGCGTTTCTTGTAGAGGAGAACGCGCCAGTGGATTCTGGGACGAAACTGAGGTTCAGAGTCACATAAATTTGCTCGAACTAAAAGCGGCCTTTTTTGCCTTAAGTGTTTTGCCTGTAATCTAAGGAATAAGGAAATATTACTACGCATAGATAACACAACCGCTTTGTCATATATAAACAGGGCTGGAGGAGTCCAATATACCCACCTAAACGATATCACACGAGAAATTTGGGTTTGGTGTGAACAACGTCAGTTGTTTATCTATGCTGCCTATATTAAATCTAAAGAAAACGTGGAGGCCGACGAAGAATCAAGACGGCTAAACATTGACACAGAGTGGAATTTATCCTCACGTGCATTTAACAAAATTTTGCGTCAATTCGGTCAACCACACATAGACCTTTTCGCTACTAGATTGAATGCTAAATGTCGTAAATATGTTTCATGGAAACGGGACCCTGACGCGTACGATATTACTAGTGCGAGCGGGGCGAATGCTTTATGTCCGGCGTTTATAAAATCGGTCAAGCTAGCTAGCTAGTCAACACAAACAAAAATAATTACCACCAAAACCTTGTCGCAATGCAAATTAAGGTTTACAAATGGTGACTCAAGTGCCTCAAGTGATTAAATTAATAGATTTAAGAAGACATAAGAACAGTTGTGTATTTTTGTGGACGTCTTTTCCTACATTCATAGCGGTCTGCAGAATTCTGTCAACCACATCGCCTTTGTATATTTTCAACAACTCCCATTGCCAAAATGCACTTAGCTGATTGGGATCAAACTTTTTTGAATGAGTGTCCCTGAAATTAAAACAAAAAGTGTCTTCTGAACAAAATAAAGACAATAATACTCCAATGGCCGTTTTAGTATCTTGTCTCAGTATGAGCTTAAATCTGATGAGACAGGAAAAATGCGGAGGTAACTCCTCATTCATTTCAACCTGAACATGAGCAGAATATTTCTAAAACATTGAAATGGCGCTCTTGTTTTGGTATAAGGAAACTGCGGACTATCTAATGTTATTAATGTCTCGTGGTTTCGTTGCGACACACCCTTGTGGTTACTTTTACCAAATTGTGACTGAGTATCATTTTGATATGCAATTTGGCCAAAAATCGCCGAGGTTTGGCCTGAGACAACGCCACTGAGCGATTTAGTCATAGGGGCTTCAACAGCAACTGTTGTGTTAGTTAAATGATGAGGCAAACTACTTTGTATCGGATTAAACTTCCAGACATCTTCCACTGCTTCTTGGTTATTTAAGGCTCTAGCGGACATCAACTCTGCCGCCGGGTTAAACCTTGATACGCGGTGTTGGCTTTTCTAATACAAAAACTTCTTGATTTTCTTTTTCACTAACAGGCACAGATAACGACTGAGTCGAAGTAATGATTGGCAGGCACATATTACTGTCTTCAATATCCGCATCTTCTAACGCATCACTAATTAAGTTTGGCGATACTAGGGTTGCATCATTAGCCTTTATTAAAACAGGTTTAGTTTCAGGCAGGTTCTTTTTGGGTAGTTGCTTCGGATTGGCAACAGGAGTTTTATTAAGCAATTTGTTTCGATAGTTGAAATCGTTAGATTCACCAGGAGCGCCGGCGAGCACGAGGTCCACGTCAGCGAGCCCCGGCTCGTCCACATTTCTGCCAGCCTCGCCCTCGCGTGCAGGAGCTACACTCGTTTCCACTCCGCTATCTCTATAAAACGAAATGTCGTGCAAATTTTTCCAGCATGCATCATCATTTTCTGAATCTTCACGAGATTTTAGTTTTGTAATAATTCTCACAAAGTGTGAACCTTTCTTTTACATTTCATTGGAAGTAGGCGTCCATATAATGTCTAAATATTTATGTTCCATGTATCTTAATAAGCCTGTACATGAAAATCCCTGTTTATTTATTACTTTTCTACCTAAGCTTAAAACTTTGTGTTTGAGAGAAGATTCGGAAAATGTAGACTTGTTTAAAGCATCTGTGTGTCTGGGCCTTTTTAATGTAATTTTTTTGGCACATTGTCACAATATTTTGGATAGCTTTGCAATCAGCAACTTTCGCTTTTTCTTGTTGATGTTCTGGCAATAATGGTTTTTTTTCTAATTCTGAATTAGTTTTCGGACCATCCGAAGACGTTTCATCCAGGTTAATGTAGTCAGTGTTGTTTACAACCATTCCACTAGGTTTGCTTTGCCGATCCGTGTTCGCCAAGTTTACGGGCTCTTTGTTTTCATCCAAAACAATAATATCTGTGGAACTTGAGGAAATGAGTCGACGAGATTTTCTTTTCTTACCTTTCATAATGTTTTCATCTGAAGAATCAGATAAAACCATGGATCTTTTGGCTGCCACATTTTTGTTTTCATCGGTTTTATCATTAGTCTTGAAACCCTTCTTCAAATAAAATGAGTGATATTTACTATTGCGCCGTGGACAGATAATTTTATCTTTATTGTAGACTACATTTTGTAAACATCCAGTGCTGTTTTTTTTTCCTCTATTTTATCCAACTGCACTGTTTCATAGTTCTTAAATAATTTTTCATGTTTGCTTATAATTGTTTTGTGCACTGGTAAAGGCCTTTGGACTGACTTTTCTTTCAAGAAACTTTTATTGCATATTGTGCACGCGAAGTATCTATTGAAGGTAGTAGTTGTTCCATGAAGGTCGTCTTTTTTTGGCTTTGGGTTTGACAGCAACATTTACAGCACCGTCTGGTCTGATTGGGATCAAACTTTTTTGAATGAGTGTCCCTGAAATTAAAACAAAAAGTGTCTTCTGAACAAAATAAAGACAATAATACTCCAATGGCCGTTTTAGTATCTTGTCTCAGTATGAGCTTAAATCTGATGAGACAGGAAAAATGCGGAGGTAACTCCTCATTCATTTCAACCTGAACATGAGCAGAATATTTCTAAAACATTGAAATGGCGCTCTTGTTTTGGTATAAGGAAACTGCGGACTATCTAATGTTATTAATGTCTCGTGGTTTCGTTGCGACACACCCTTGTGGTTACTTTTACCAAATTGTGACTGAGTATCATTTTGATATGCAATTTGGCCAAAAATCGCCGAGGTTTGGCCTGAGACAAAGCCACTGAGCGATTCAGTCATAGGGGCTTCAACAGCAACTGTTGTGTTAGTTAAATGATGAGGCAAACTACTTTGTATCGGATTAAACTTCCAGACATCTTCCACTGCTTCTTGGTTATTTAAGGCTCTAGCGGACATCAACTCTGCCGCCGGGTTAAACCTTGATACGCGGTGTTGGCTTTTCTAATACAAAAACTTCTTGATTTTCTTTTTCACTAACAGGCACAGATAACGACTGAGTCGAAGTGATGATTGGCAGGCACATATTACTGTCTTCAATATCCGCATCTTCTAACGCATCACTAATTAAGTTTGGCGATACTAGGGTTGCATCATTAGCCTTTATTAAAACAGGTTTAGTTTCAGGCAGGTTCTTTTTGGGTAGTTGCTTCGGATTGGCAACAGGAGTTTTATTAAGCAATTTGTTTCGATAGTTGAAATCGTGAGATTCACCAGGAGCGCCGGCGAGCACGAGGTCCACGTCAGCGAGCCCCGGCTCGTCCACATTTCTGCCAGCCTCGCCCTCGCGTGCAGGAGCTACACTCGTTTCCACTCCGCTATCTCTATAAAACGAAATGTCGTGCAAATTTTTCCAGCATGCATCTTCATTTTCTGAATCTTCACGAGATTTTAGTTTTGTAATAATTCTCACAAAGTGTGAACCTTTCTTTTACATTTCATTGGAAGTAGGCGTCCATATAATGTCTAAATATTTATGTTCCATGTATCTTAATAAGCCTGTACATGAAAATCCCTGTTTATTTATTACTTTTCTACCTAAGCTTAAAACTTTGTGTTTGAGAGAAGATTCGGAAAATGTAGACTTGTTTAAAGCATCTGTGTGTCTGGGCCTTTTTAATGTAATTTTTTTGGCACATTGTCACAATATTTTGGATAGCTTTGCAATCAGCAACTTTCGCTTTTTCTTGTTGATGTTCTGGCAATAATGGTTTTTTTTCTAATTCTGAATTAGTTTTCGGACCATCCGAAGACGTTTCATCCAGGTTAATGTAGTCAGTGTTGTTTACAACCATTCCACTAGGTTTGCTTTGCCGATCCGTGTTCGCCAAGTTTACGGGCTCTTTGTTTTCATCCAAAACAATAATATCTGTGGAACTTGAGGAAATGAGTCGACGAGATTTTCTTTTCTTACCTTTCATAATGTTTTCATCTGAAGAATCAGATAAAACCATGGATCTTTTGGCTGCCACATTTTTGTTTTCATCGGTTTTATCATTAGTCTTGAAACCCTTCTTCAAATAAAATGAGTGATATTTACTATTGCGCCGTGGACAGATAATTTTATCTTTATTGTAGACTACATTTTGTAAACATCCAGTGCTGTTTTTTTTTCCTCTATTTTATCCAACTGCACTGTTTCATAGTTCTTAAATAATTTTTCATGTTTGCTTATAATTGTTTTGTGCACTGGTAAATGCCTTTGGACTGACTTTTCTTTCAAGAAACTTTTATTGCATATTGTGCACTCGAAGTATCTATTAAAGGCCTTCTTCCATGAAGGTCGTCTTTTTTTGGCTTTGGGTTTGACAGCAACATTTACAGCACCGTCTGGTCTGATTGGGATCAAACTTCTATGAATGAGTGTCCCTGAAATTAAAACAAAAAGTGTCTTCTGAACAAAATAAAGACAATAATACTCCAATGGCCGTTTTAGTATCTTGTCTCAGTATGAGCTTAAATCTGATGAGACAGGAAAAATGCGGAGGTAACTCCTCATTCATTTCAACCTGAACATGAGCAGAATATTTCTAAAACATTGAAATGGCGCTCTTGTTTTGGTATAAGGAAACTGCGGACTATCTAATGTTATTTATGTCTCGTGGTTTCGTTGCGACACACCCTTGTGGTTACTTTTACCAAATTGTGACTGAGTATCATTTTGATATGCAATTTGGCCAAAAATCGCCGAGGTTTGGCCTGAGACAAAGCCACTGAGCGATTCAGTCATAGGGGCTTCAACAGCAACTGTTGTGTTAGTTAAATGATGAGGCAAACTACTTTGTATCGGATTAAACTTCTAGACATCTTCCACTGCTTCTTGGTTATTTAAGGCTCTAGCGGACATCAACTCTGCCGCCGGGTTAAACCTTGATACGCGGTGTTGGCTTTTCTAATACAAAAACTTCTTGATTTTCTTTTTCACTAACAGGCACAGATAACGACTGAGTCGAAGTAATGATTGGCAGGCACATATTACTGTCTTCAATATCCGCATCTTCTAACGCATCACTAATTAAGTTTGGCGATACTAGGGTTGCATCATTAGCCTTTATTAAAACAGGTTTAGTTTCAGGCAGGTTCTTTTTGGGTAGTTGCTTCGGATTGGCAACAGGAGTTTTATTAAGCAATTTGTTTCGATAGTTGAAATCGTTAGATTCACCAGGAGCGCCGGCGAGCACGAGGTCCACGTCAGCGAGCCCCGGCTCGTCCACATTTCTGCCAGCCTCGCCCTCGCGTGCAGGAGCTACACTCGTTTCCACTCCGCTATCTCTATAAAACGAAATGTCGTGCAAATTTTTCCAGCATGCATCATCATTTTCTGAATCTTCACGAGATTTTAGTTTTGTAATAATTCTCACAAAGTGTGAACCTTTCTTTTACATTTCATTGGAAGTAGGCGTCCATATAATGTCTAAATATTTATGTTCCATGTATCTTAATAAGCCTGTACATGAAAATCCCTGTTTATTTATTACTTTTCTACCTAAGCTTAAAACTTTGTGTTTGAGAGAAGATTCGGAAAATGTAGACTTGTTTAAAGCATCTGTGTGTCTGGGCCTTTTTAATGTAATTTTTTTGGCACATTGTCACAATATTTTGGATAGCTTTGCAATCAGCAACTTTCGCTTTTTCTTGTTGATGTTCTGGCAATAATGGTTTTTTTTCTAATTCTGAATTAGTTTTCGGACCATCCGAAGACGTTTCATCCAGGTTAATGTAGTCAGTGTTGTTTACAACCATTCCACTAGGTTTGCTTTGCCGATCCGTGTTCGCCAAGTTTACGGGCTCTTTGTTTTCATCCAAAACAATAATATCTGTGGAACTTGAGGAAATGAGTCGACGAGATTTTCTTTTCTTACCTTTCATAATGTTTTCATCTGAAGAATCAGATAAAACCATGGATCTTTTGGCTGCCACATTTTTGTTTTCATCGGTTTTATCATTAGTCTTGAAACCCTTCTTCAAATAAAATGAGTGATATTTACTATTGCGCCGTGGACAGATAATTTTATCTTTATTGTAGACTACATTTTGTAAACATCCAGTGCTGTTTTTTTTTCCTCTATTTTATCCAACTGCACTGTTTCATAGTTCTTAAATAATTTTTCATGTTTGCTTATAATTGTTTTGTGCACTGGTAAAGGCCTTTGGACTGACTTTTCTTTCAAGAAACTTTTATTGCATATTGTGCACGCGAAGTATCTATTGAAGGTAGTAGTTGTTCCATGAAGGTCGTCTTTTTTTGGCTTTGGGTTTGACAGCAACATTTACAGCACCGTCTGGTCTGATTGGGATCAAACTTTTTTGAATGAGTGTCCCTGAAATTAAAACAAAAAGTGTCTTCTGAACAAAATAAAGACAATAATACTCCAATGGCCGTTTTAGTATCTTGTCTCAGTATGAGCTTAAATCTGATGAGACAGGAAAAATGCGGAGGTAACTCCTCATTCATTTCAACCTGAACATGAGCAGAATATTTCTAAAACATTGAAATGGCGCTCTTGTTTTGGTATAAGGAAACTGCGGACTATCTAATGTTATTAATGTCTCGTGGTTTCGTTGCGACACACCCTTGTGGTTACTTTTACCAAATTGTGACTGAGTATCATTTTGATATGCAATTTGGCCAAAAATCGCCGAGGTTTGGCCTGAGACAAAGCCACTGAGCGATTCAGTCATAGGGGCTTCAACAGCAACTGTTGTGTTAGTTAAATGATGAGGCAAACTACTTTGTATCGGATTAAACTTCCAGACATCTTCCACTGCTTCTTGGTTATTTAAGGCTCTAGCGGACATCAACTCTGCCGCCGGGTTAAACCTTGATACGCGGTGTTGGCTTTTCTAATACAAAAACTTCTTGATTTTCTTTTTCACTAACAGGCACAGATAACGACTGAGTCGAAGTGATGATTGGCAGGCACATATTACTGTCTTCAATATCCGCATCTTCTAACGCATCACTAATTAAGTTTGGCGATACTAGGGTTGCATCATTAGCCTTTATTAAAACAGGTTTAGTTTCAGGCAGGTTCTTTTTGGGTAGTTGCTTCGGATTGGCAACAGGAGTTTTATTAAGCAATTTGTTTCGATAGTTGAAATCGTGAGATTCACCAGGAGCGCCGGCGAGCACGAGGTCCACGTCAGCGAGCCCCGGCTCGTCCACATTTCTGCCAGCCTCGCCCTCGCGTGCAGGAGCTACACTCGTTTCCACTCCGCTATCTCTATAAAACGAAATGTCGTGCAAATTTTTCCAGCATGCATCTTCATTTTCTGAATCTTCACGAGATTTTAGTTTTGTAATAATTCTCACAAAGTGTGAACCTTTCTTTTACATTTCATTGGAAGTAGGCGTCCATATAATGTCTAAATATTTATGTTCCATGTATCTTAATAAGCCTGTACATGAAAATCCCTGTTTATTTATTACTTTTCTACCTAAGCTTAAAACTTTGTGTTTGAGAGAAGATTCGGAAAATGTAGACTTGTTTAAAGCATCTGTGTGTCTGGGCCTTTTTAATGTAATTTTTTTGGCACATTGTCACAATATTTTGGATAGCTTTGCAATCAGCAACTTTCGCTTTTTCTTGTTGATGTTCTGGCAATAATGGTTTTTTTTCTAATTCTGAATTAGTTTTCGGACCATCCGAAGACGTTTCATCCAGGTTAATGTAGTCAGTGTTGTTTACAACCATTCCACTAGGTTTGCTTTGCCGATCCGTGTTCGCCAAGTTTACGGGCTCTTTGTTTTCATCCAAAACAATAATATCTGTGGAACTTGAGGAAATGAGTCGACGAGATTTTCTTTTCTTACCTTTCATAATGTTTTCATCTGAAGAATCAGATAAAACCATGGATCTTTTGGCTGCCACATTTTTGTTTTCATCGGTTTTATCATTAGTCTTGAAACCCTTCTTCAAATAAAATGAGTGATATTTACTATTGCGCCGTGGACAGATAATTTTATCTTTATTGTAGACTACATTTTGTAAACATCCAGTGCTGTTTTTTTTTCCTCTATTTTATCCAACTGCACTGTTTCATAGTTCTTAAATAATTTTTCATGTTTGCTTATAATTGTTTTGTGCACTGGTAAATGCCTTTGGACTGACTTTTCTTTCAAGAAACTTTTATTGCATATTGTGCACTCGAAGTATCTATTAAAGGCCTTCTTCCATGAAGGTCGTCTTTTTTTGGCTTTGGGTTTGACAGCAACATTTACAGCACCGTCTGGTCTGATTGGGATCAAACTTCTATGAATGAGTGTCCCTGAAATTAAAACAAAAAGTGTCTTCTGAACAAAATAAAGACAATAATACTCCAATGGCCGTTTTAGTATCTTGTCTCAGTATGAGCTTAAATCTGATGAGACAGGAAAAATGCGGAGGTAACTCCTCATTCATTTCAACCTGAACATGAGCAGAATATTTCTAAAACATTGAAATGGCGCTCTTGTTTTGGTATAAGGAAACTGCGGACTATCTAATGTTATTTATGTCTCGTGGTTTCGTTGCGACACACCCTTGTGGTTACTTTTACCAAATTGTGACTGAGTATCATTTTGATATGCAATTTGGCCAAAAATCGCCGAGGTTTGGCCTGAGACAAAGCCACTGAGCGATTCAGTCATAGGGGCTTCAACAGCAACTGTTGTGTTAGTTAAATGATGAGGCAAACTACTTTGTATCGGATTAAACTTCTAGACATCTTCCACTGCTTCTTGGTTATTTAAGGCTCTAGCGGACATCAACTCTGCCGCCGGGTTAAACCTTGATACGCGGTGTTGGCTTTTCTAATACAAAAACTTCTTGATTTTCTTTTTCACTAACAGGCACAGATAACGACTGAGTCGAAGTAATGATTGGCAGGCACATATTACTGTCTTCAATATCCGCATCTTCTAACGCATCACTAATTAAGTTTGGCGATACTAGGGTTGCATCATTAGCCTTTATTAAAACAGGTTTAGTTTCAGGCAGGTTCTTTTTGGGTAGTTGCTTCGGATTGGCAACAGGAGTTTTATTAAGCAATTTGTTTCGATAGTTGAAATCGTTAGATTCACCAGGAGCGCCGGCGAGCACGAGGTCCACGTCAGCGAGCCCCGGCTCGTCCACATTTCTGCCAGCCTCGCCCTCGCGTGCAGGAGCTACACTCGTTTCCACTCCGCTATCTCTATAAAACGAAATGTCGTGCAAATTTTTCCAGCATGCATCATCATTTTCTGAATCTTCACGAGATTTTAGTTTTGTAATAATTCTCACAAAGTGTGAACCTTTCTTTTACATTTCATTGGAAGTAGGCGTCCATATAATGTCTAAATATTTATGTTCCATGTATCTTAATAAGCCTGTACATGAAAATCCCTGTTTATTTATTACTTTTCTACCTAAGCTTAAAACTTTGTGTTTGAGAGAAGATTCGGAAAATGTAGACTTGTTTAAAGCATCTGTGTGTCTGGGCCTTTTTAATGTAATTTTTTTGGCACATTGTCACAATATTTTGGATAGCTTTGCAATCAGCAACTTTCGCTTTTGCTTGTTGATGTTCTGGCAATAATGGTTTTTTTCTAATTCTGAATTAGTTTTCGGACCATCCGAAGACGTTTCATCCAGGTTAATGTAGTCAGTGTTGTTTACAACCATTCCACTAGGTTTGCTTTGCCGATCCGTGTTCGCCAAGTTTACGGGCTCTTTGTTTTCATCCAAAACAATAATATCTGTGGAACTTGAGGAAATGAGTCGACGAGATTTTCTTTTCTTACCTTTCATAATGTTTTCATCTGAAGAATCAGATAAAACCATGGATCTTTTGGCTGCTACATTTTTGTTTTCATCGGTTTTATCATTAGTCTTGAAACCCTTCTTCAAATAAAATGAGTGATATTTACTATTGCGCCGTGGACAGATAATTTTATCTTTATTGTAGACTACATTTTGTAAACATCCAGTGCTGTTTTTTTTTCATCTATTTTATCCAACTGCACTGTTTCATAGTTCTTAAATAATTTTTCATGTTTGCTTATAATTGTTTTGTGCACTGGTAAATGCCTTTGGACTGACTTTTCTTTCAAGAAACTTTTATTGCATATTGTGCACTCGAAGTATCTATTGAAGGCCTTCTTCCATGAAGGTCGCCTTTTTTTGGCTTTGGGTTTGACAGCAACATTTACAGCACCGTCTGGATTCACCGAATTTTCAGGAGGGCATACGTCTGCAGGAACAGCCAATTCCTCGGAGTTACCATGAGAGGTTACATCTGCAGCAGAAAGCGATTTAACACCTTCATTATACAGAAGTATCAACGTCTGCGCGTCATTATTCTGAAAGTAAATACATATGATTGATAAATGTTGCATCAAGACAGATTTTTTTTGCTGGTAACATAAAATTCTGCAAAATATGCACATGAATAAGAAGTAATAGCCAAAATTATTCATTCAAACGATACATAAGCTGAGCCTTTTTTGAGATTCAAGAATTCTTAGTAGTAAGTTAGAGTAGTTCCACTATCCACCTCCTGACTCCATCATCAGACCATTGTCACCAAGTTTAATGTATAGAACTCGTCAAAACAAACCAAATGAACCCAAATTAGGGGTTAACAAGTAGCCATTGAGAAGTTCCACTATTCACATTCTGACTCCATCATAAGACCATCCTTACCAAGTTTAATGTATAGAACTCGTCAAAACAAACCAAATGAACCTTAACTTCAGTGAATCCAGACGGTGCTGTAGATGTTGCTGTCAAACCCAAAGCCAAAAAAAGGCGACCTTCATGGAAGAAGGCCTTCAATAGATACTTCGCGTGCACAATATGCAATAAAAGTTTCTTGAAAGAAAAGTCAGTCCAAAGGCATTTACCAGTGCACAAAACAATTATAAGCAAACATGAAAAATTATTTAAGAACTATGAAACAGTCCAGTTGGATAAAATAGAGGAAAAAAAAACAGCACTGGATGTTTAAAAAATGTAGTCTACAATAAAGATAAAATTATCTGTCCACGGCGCAATAGTAAATATCACTCATTTTATTTGAAGAAGGGTTTCAAGAATAATGATAAAACTGATGAAAACAAAAATGTAGCAGCCAAAAGATCCATGGTTTTATCTGATTCTTCAGATGAAAACATTATGAAAGGTAAGAAAAGAAAATCTCGTCGACTCATTTCCTCAAGTTCCACAGATATTATTGTTTTGGATGAAAACAAAGAGCCCGTAAACTTGGCGAACACGGATCGGCAAAGCAAACCTAGTGGAATGGTTGTAAACAACACTGACTACATTAACCTGGATGAAACGTCTTCGGATGGTCCGAAAACTAATTCAGAATTAGAAAAAAAACCATTATTGCCAGAACATCAACAAGAAAAAGCGAAAGTTGCTGATTGCAAAGCTATCCAAAATATTGTGACAATGTGCCAAAAAAATTACATTAAAAAGGCCCAGACATACAGATGCTTTAAACAAGTCTACATTTTCCGAATCTTCTCTCAAACACAAAGTTTTAAGCTTAGGTAGAAAAGTAATAAATAAACAGGGATTTTCATGTACAGGCTTATTAAGATACATGGAACATAAATATTTAGACATTATATGGACGCCTACTTCCAATGAAATGTAAAAGAAAGGTTCACACTTTGTGAGAATTATTACAAAACTAAAATCTCGTGAAGATTCAGAAAATGATGATGCATGCTGGAAAAATTTGCACGACATTTCGTTTTATAGAGATAGCGGAGTGGAAACGAGTGTAGCTCCTGCACGCGAGGGCGAGGCTGGCAGAAATGTGGACGAGCCGGGGCTCGCTGACGTGGACCTCGTGCTCGCCGGCGCTCCTGGTGAATCTAACGATTTCAACTATCGAAACAAATTGCTTAATAAAACTCCTGTTGCCAATCCGAAGCAACTACCCAAAAAGAACCTGCCTGAAACTAGACCTGTTTTAATAAAGTCTAATGATGCAACCCTAGTATCGCCAAACTTAATTAGTGATGCGTTAGAAGATGCGGATATTGAAGACAGTAATATGTGCCTGCCAATCATCACTTCGACTCAGTCGTTATCTGTGCCTGTTAGTGAAAAAGAAAATCAAGAAGTTTTTGTATTAGAAAAGCCAACACCGCGTATGATCAAGGTTTAACCCGGCGGCAGAGTTGATGTCCGCTAGAGCCTTAAATAACCAAGAAGCAGTGGAAGATGTCTGGAAGTTTAATCCGATACAAAGTAGTTTGCCTCATCATTTAACTAACACAACAGTTGCTGTTGAAGCCCCTATGACTGAATCGCTCAGTGGCTTTGTCTCAGGCCAAACCTCGGCGATTTTTGGCCAAATTGCATATCAAAATGATACTCAGTCACAATTTGGTAAAAGTAACCACAAGGGTGTGTCGCAACGAAACCACGAGACATTAATAACATTAGATAGTCCGCAGTTTCCTTATACCAAAACAAGAGCGCCATTTCAATGTTTTAGAAATATTCTGCTCATGTTCAGGTTGAAATGAATGAGGAGTTACCTCCGCATTTTTCCTGTCTCATCAGATTTAAGCTCATACTGAGACAAGATACTAAAACGGCCATTGGAGTATTATTGTCTTTATTTTGTTCAGAAGACACTTTTTGTTTTAATTTCAGGGACACTCATTCAAAAAAGTTTGATCCCAATCAGACCAGACGGTGCTGTAAATGTTGCTGTCAAACCCAAAGCCAAAAAAAGACGACATTCATGGAAGAAGGCCTTCAATAGATACTTCGAGTGCACAATATGCAATAAAAGTTTCTTGAAAGAAAAGTCAGTCCAAAGGCATTTACCAGTGCACAAAACAATTATAAGCAAACATGAAAAATTATTTAAGAACTATGAAACAGTGCAGTTGGATAAAATAGATGAAAAAAAAAACAGCACTGGATGTTTACAAAATGTAGTCTACAATAAAGAGAAAATTATCTGTCCACGGCGCAATAGTAAATATCACTCATTTTATTTGAAGAAGGGTTTCAAGACTAATGATACAACCGATGAAAACAAAAATGTGGCAGCCAAAAGATCCATGGTTTTATCTGATTCTTCAGATGAAAACATTATGAAAGGTAAGAAAAAAAAATCTCGTCGACTCATTTCCTCAAGTTCCACAGATATTATTGTTTTGGATGAAAACAAAGAGCCCGTAAACTTGGCGAACACGGATCGGCAAAGCAAAACCTAGTGGAATGGTTGTCAACAACACTGACTACATTAACCTGGATGAAACGTCTTCGGATGGTCCGAAAACTAATTCAGAATTAGAAAAAAAACCATTATTGCCAGAACATCAACAAGAAAACGCGAAAGTTGCTGATTGCAAAGCTATCAAAAATATTGTGACAATGTGCCAAAAAAATTACATTAAAAAGGCCCAGACACACAGATGCTTTAAACAAGTCTACATTTTCCGAATCTTCTCTCAAACACAAAGTTTTAAGCTTAGGTAGAAAAGTAATAAATAAACAGGGATTTTCATGTACAGGCTTATTAAGATACATGGAACATAAATATTTAGACATTATATGGACGCCTACTTCCAATGAAATGTAAAAGAAAGGTTCACACTTTGTGAGAATTATTACAAAACTAAAATCTCGTGAAGATTCAGAAAATGATGATGCATGCTGGAAAAATTTGCACGACATTTCGTTTTATAGAGATAGCGGAGTGGAAACGAGTGTAGCTCCTGCACGCGAGGGCGAGGCTGGCAGAAATGTGGACGAGCCGGGGCTCGCTGACGTGGACCTCGTGCTCGCCGGCGCTCCTGGTGAATCTAACGATTTCAACTATCGAAACAAATTGCTTAATAAAACTCCTGTTGCCAATCCGAAGCAACTACCCAAAAAGAACCTGCCTGAAACTAGACCTGTTTTAATAAAGTCTAATGATGCAACCCTAGTATCGCCAAACTTAATTAGTGATGCGTTAGAAGATGCGGATATTGAAGACAGTAATATGTGCCTGCCAATCATCACTTCGACTCAGTCGTTATCTGTGCCTGTTAGTGAAAAAGAAAA
Organism: Epinotia brunnichana; assembly: GCA_963854355.1. Lineage (NCBI taxonomy): Eukaryota > Metazoa > Arthropoda > Insecta > Lepidoptera > Tortricidae > Epinotia > Epinotia brunnichana. The sequence goes on from OY977957.1 coordinate 13,094,474, forward strand.
TCAAGAAGTTTTTGTATTAGAAAAGCCAACACCGCGTATCAAGGTTTAACCCGGCGGCAGAGTTGATGTCCGCTAGAGCCTTAAATAACCAAGAAGCAGTGGAAGATGTCTGGAAGTTTAATCCGATACAAAGTAGTTTGCCTCATCATTTAACTAACACAACAGTTGCTGTTGAAGCCCCTATGACTGAATCGCTCAGTGGCTTTGTCTCAGGCCAAACCTCGGCGATTTTTGGCCAAATTGCATATCAAAATGATACTCAGTCACAATTTGGTAAAAGTAACCACAAGGGTGTGTCGCAACGAAACCACGAGACATTAATAACATTAGATAGTCCGCAGTTTCCTTATACCAAAACAAGAGCGCCATTTCAATGTTTTAGAAATATTCTGCTCATGTTCAGGTTGAAATGAATGAGGAGTTACCTCCGCATTTTTCCTGTCTCATCAGATTTAAGCTCATACTGAGACAAGATACTAAAACGGCCATTGGAGTATTATTGTCTTTATTTTGTTCAGAAGACACTTTTTGTTTTAATTTCAGGGACACTCATTCAAAAAAGTTTGATCCCAATCAGACCAGACGGTGCTGTAAATGTTGCTGTCAAACCCAAAGCCAAAAAAAGACGACCTTCATGGAAGAAGGCCTTCAATAGATACTTCGAGTGCACAATATGCAATAAAAGTTTCTTGAAAGAAAAGTCAGTCCAAAGGCATTTACCAGTGCACAAAACAATTATAAGCAAACATGAAAAATTATTTAAGAACTATGAAACAGTGCAGTTGGATAAAATAGATGAAAAAAAAAACAGCACTGGATGTTTACAAAATGTAGTCTACAATAAAGAGAAAATTATCTGTCCACGGCGCAATAGTAAATATCACTCATTTTATTTGAAGAAGGGTTTCAAGACTAATGATACAACCGATGAAAACAAAAATGTGGCAGCCAAAAGATCCATGGTTTTATCTGATTCTTCAGATGAAAACATTATGAAAGGTAAGAAAAAAAAATCTCGTCGACTCATTTCCTCAAGTTCCACAGATATTATTGTTTTGGATGAAAACAAAGAGCCCGTAAACTTGGCGAACACGGATCGGCAAAGCAAAACCTAGTGGAATGGTTGTCAACAACACTGACTACATTAACCTGGATGAAACGTCTTCGGATGGTCCGAAAACTAATTCAGAATTAGAAAAAAAACCATTATTGCCAGAACATCAACAAGAAAACGCGAAAGTTGCTGATTGCAAAGCTATCAAAAATATTGTGACAATGTGCCAAAAAAATTACATTAAAAAGGCCCAGACACACAGATGCTTTAAACAAGTCTACATTTTCCGAATCTTCTCTCAAACACAAAGTTTTAAGCTTAGGTAGAAAAGTAATAAATAAACAGGGATTTTCATGTACAGGCTTATTAAGATACATGGAACATAAATATTTAGACATTATATGGACGCCTACTTCCAATGAAATGTAAAAGAAAGGTTCACACTTTGTGAGAATTATTACAAAACTAAAATCTCGTGAAGATTCAGAAAATGATGATGCATGCTGGAAAAATTTGCACGACATTTCGTTTTATAGAGATAGCGGAGTGGAAACGAGTGTAGCTCCTGCACGCGAGGGCGAGGCTGGCAGAAATGTGGACGAGCCGGGGCTCGCTGACGTGGACCTCGTGCTCGCCGGCGCTCCTGGTGAATCTAACGATTTCAACTATCGAAACAAATTGCTTAATAAAACTCCTGTTGCCAATCCGAAGCAACTACCCAAAAAGAACCTGCCTGAAACTAGACCTGTTTTAATAAAGTCTAATGATGCAACCCTAGTATCGCCAAACTTAATTAGTGATGCGTTAGAAGATGCGGATATTGAAGACAGTAATATGTGCCTGCCAATCATTACTTCGACTCAGTCGTTATCTGTGCCTGTTAGTGAAAAAGAAAATCAAGAAGTTTTTGTATTAGAAAAGCCAACACCGCGTATCAAGGTTTAACCCGGCGGCAGAGTTGATGTCCGCTAGAGCCTTAAATAACCAAGAAGCAGTGGAAGATGTCTGGAAGTTTAATCCGATACAAAGTAGTTTGCCTCATCATTTAACTAACACAACAGTTGCTGTTGAAGCCCCTATGACTAAATCGCTCAGTGGCGTTGTCTCAGGCCAAACCTCGGCGATTTTTGGCCAAATTGCATATCAAAATGATACTCAGTCACAATTTGGTAAAAGTAACCACAAGGGTGTGTCGCAACGAAACCACGAGACATTAATAACATTAGATAGTCCGCAGTTTCCTTATACCAAAATAAGAGCGCCATTTCAATGTTTTAGAAATATTCTGTTCATGTTCAGGTTGAAATGAATGAGGAGTTACCTCCGCATTTTTCCTGTCTCATCAGATTTAAGCTCATACTGAGACAAGATACTAAAACGGCCATTGGAGTATTATTGTCTTTATTTTGTTCAGAAGACACTTTTTGTTTTAATTTCAGGGACACTCATTCAAAAAAGTTTGATCCCAATCAGCTAAGTGCATTTTGGCAATGGGAGTTGTTGAAAATATACAAAGGCGATGTGGTTGACAGAATTCTGCAGACCGCTATGAATGTAGGAAAAGACGTCCATAAAAATACACAACTGTTCTTATGTCTTCTTAAATCTATTAATTTAATCACTTGAGGCACTTGAGTCACCATTTGTAAACCTTAATTTGCATTGCGACAAGGTTTTGGTGGTAATTATTTTTGTTTGTGTTGACTAGCTAGCTAGCTTGGCCGCTTTTATAAACGCCGGACATAAAGCATTCGCCCCGCTCGCACTAGTAATATCGTACGCGTCAGGGTCCCGTTTCCATGAAACATATTTACGACATTTAGCATTCAATCTAGTAGCGAAAAGGTCTATGTGTGGTTGACCGAATTGACGCAAAATTTTGTTAAATGCACGTGAGGATAAATTCCACTCTGTGTCAATGTTTAGCCGTCTTGATTCTTCGTCGGCCTCCACGTTTTCTTTAGATTTAATATAGGCAGCATAGATAAACAACTGACGTTGTTCGCACCAAACCCAAATTTCTCGTGTGATATCGTTTAGGTGGGTATATTGGACTCCTCCAGCCCTGTTTATATATGACAAAGCGGTTGTGTTATCTATGCGTAGTAATATTTCCTTTTTCCTTAGATTACAGGCAAAACACTTAAGGCAAAAAAGGCCGCTTTTAGTTCGAGCAAATTTATGTGACTCTGAACCTCAGTTTCGTCCCAGAATCCACTGGCGCGTTCTCCTCTACAAGAAACGCCCCATCCTGTGGTAGAAGCGTCAGAAAAAATCTCAAGGTAATAATGTCCAGCCCGAATGGGGTTACTAGTCAACATTATATTATTTTTCCACCATAGTAAATCGGCTTCTAAGTCAGGTGATAAAGACATGAGACGGTCATAGTCTTCGTAACGCTAAATACTTTTCACGCTCTAGTCTTTTAGTATAGCCCCAACCATATGCCACTGCCGGGCAACTTGAACATAAAACCCCTAGGAATTTAGCGAAATCTCTAATTGTCATTATTCTTGTATTATATACTTTATTTACAAGATCAAGGATCCGTTCACGTTTACTGTTTGGTAACCTTATGCACATCTTTGATGAATCCAGCTCAAAGCCCAAAAAAGTCTGTATTTGACTAGGTATCAAACAACTTTTGGTGTAATTTATTACGAAACCTAGGTATTCAAGTAATTGAATAGACTCTGTGACGCAACTGAGGCAGTCGTTATAGGAATTACCTATGCAAATTAAATCGTCGAGATATACAGTAATCAACAACCTGTGGCAAATGTTGCCAACAAGGCGAACGAAACGCGTTCGCTCTCGGGCAGTATCAAAACGCACACAGAGAGCGACAGCGAGTCGACCAATAACATGGCGTCAACGACATAATGTTTACGACGACGCGCTGTACGTAATTACGACTTGCTATGTATCTGTAATATAAAGTGTGAAGTACGAATATACTATCAAGATTCCTGCGGCATTTCATTTGGACAACCTACATCCGATGGGAACGGAAGGGCCCCATAACACCTTCCAAATTGGTGACCCCGACGCAGCGCAACGACCGCGCAGCCATCTTCGAAGCAAGCCGCAAGCGCCGCAAGTTGAAAGTGAAGAATTATCACGTCTTCATCAGTTTCGTTTTTGTGAAGCATACAGTGCGTGGAAACCGGTGCATTTTTTTTGGTTATTTCCAAGAACGCCAACCATCATGTTGAAACCTAACCTAGTGAAGCAAAGCAAGCGGCAGCTTGCTAACGACATTTAGGGCGTTTACAGACATTCACCACAACGTCGTGCGAGCAACATTTACGACAAGTGACAGCTAAGCTGACAGCCGTAACTCACAGTGACGAGTAGAGATACGTCAGTGCGAACTGTTTCATTTATTTACGTAATTCGATTCCTATCAAAGAGTTTTGATCGAGAAAAACTGTAAGTAGTTTTGACCTGTTATCTCAACGCGAGTGAAGTCTTGGTGCCGGTGCGTTAAACGTCGTAAAACTTAAAGGGACTTTAGGCGTTGTATTCTAACCCGCATTTTTCAACCCTGTTGTTGTTATTGCATTTACTTTTATTTAACCTTACGTTATTACTGTGTAATAATTCAGCATTGTTGTTTACGTTGTTAGTCCTCTGGTATTTAAAAAAATGGCAGAAGAGGAACTTAGGAGACAGATGGTGGAGCTTAAAGAGCAAATTAGGAATCTTAGCCTTGCACAAAATGTGGTTCAAACACCTGAGGTTTTAGAAGTAAAAGCCAAGCTACCAATTTTCTGGGAAAATAAACCAAAGAGCTGGTTTCGCCTCGTAGAAGCCCAATTTGAGCTAAATGGCATCAATCAGGATGGCACTAAATATGGATATATACAGTCTATGCTGGATGATAGGATATCCGATGTGGTTGAAGACATTTTGTCCGACCCTCCAGCTGACGGCAGTAAGTATGAGCACTTAAAAAATGCTTTAATCAAACGTCTTTCCAGCACAAAGGAGCAGCAGGTGCGCAGATTACTGAACGATGAAGAGCTCGGGGAACGAAAGCCATTAGCTTTCCTCCGACACCTGCGCTCTCTGGCTGGAGCCGACCTGAAGGATTCCAGTATCATACGTGAGCTGTGGATGCGGCGTCTACCAACAGAGGTGCAGCGCATCCTCATTACACAGAAAGACTTGGACATCGACAAAGTGGCAGAAATCGCGGATGCTATCGTCGACTCCCCGTCAGCCAAGCCCGCTACCGAAGTCAACTCAACAACATCATCAGGTAGTAACGAACCAAACCTAGCTTACGTCATGAAATGTATTAAAGAACTTTCAAACAAAGTCGACGCTCTATTCCAAGACAATGCCAGACAAGGCTCGATCGAGCACGATCAAGAAGCCGTTCCCAGCGACCAAGATGTCACTCCAGATCGTCAGCATCGGGCCAACGAATGTGTTGGTACCATGACAAATTCGGCAAGAATGCCACAAAGTGCAGGGCACCCTGCAGCTGGGTGGACAGGAGTCAGGAAAACTAGCCAAGCAGTCAGTAGTGGCGGCCGCTGACTGCCCTAACACAAGCCGTCGCTTATTCGTGAAAGATCGGGTATCGGGACATCAATTTCTTATCGACACGGGTTCAGATATATGTTGTTTCCCACGACACCTTCTTAAAGGAAGTCACAAAACAGTTAATTTTGATGTTTGCGCAGCGAACGGTAGCTCTATAAAAACCTATGGTACCCATAGCTTTCGACTTAATCTAGGTCTACGTCGAGATTTCCACTGGAACTTCGTCATTGCAGACGTCAGTTCTCCTATCATTGGCGCAGATTTTCTGGCACATTATAAACTAGTGCCATATTGCCACAAGCAGCGCCTCAATGATACTAGTACCGAGTTACATGTTTCTGCATCCATTGCATGCGGCGCTCAAGCCAGCGTTAAAACCATTACTGCTGAGGATTCAGGTTTTGCTAAAATTTTACAGAAGTTTCCTGAACTGACACGCCCCCCCCCCCGTACTGCCGGGGGAAGCAAGGCACTCAACGGTACATCACATTTTGACCACTGACGGCCCACCAGTGTCTTGCCGCCCTCGCCGCCTATTTCCGAATAAACTGGTCGCCGCGCGCCGGGAGTTTGCGGAGATGGTGCGAGTGGGGACCGCACGTCCTTCCAGCAGCGCGTGGTCGTCTCCACTGCACCTGGCACTCAAGAAGGACGATACATGGAGGCCATGCGGGGACTACCGCGCGCTCAACGCTCGCACCATACCCGACCGCTACCCGGTCTGGCACATTGGGGACGTTGCATACAACCTTGTAGGTGCATTTTTGTGTATTTTTAGTTCCATAGATCTGGTAAAAGCTTACCAACAGATTCCTGTCAACCCTGAACACATTGGCAAAAATGCCATAATCACGCCTTTTGGCCTTTACGAATTTCCATATATGGGCTATGGACTACGCAACGCAGGCCAAACCTTTCAAAGGTTCATTGACGGGGTCTTAACAGGGTTAGAGTTTTGCTACCCTTACATTGACGACATTTTAATATTTTCCCGCAATGCGGAACAACATGCTGAGCATCTTCATACTCTCTTTCAGAGGCTATCAGAGCATGGCATCGTCCTCAATGTAACCAAATGTGTTTTCGGAGTGGCAGAAATAAAATTCCTGGGATACAGTATCTCCAGAAATGGTATGCAACCACCAAACGAAAGAATAGAAGCCCTACAGAACTATCCTTTGCCTAAAACGGTTCAAGGCCTACGTAGGTTCATAGGCATGGTGAATTTTTACCGCCGCTTCTTGCCTAAAGCAGCGGAACTACAGGCTCCATTGATCGATATTTACTCTGCTCCAAACATGAAAAGAGCGAAACCTGTTCCGTGGACGTCGGAACTGGAACGCGCGTTTGAGAAATGTAAAGAGAGTCTGGCGAACGCAACCCTGCTGGCACACCCTATCCCGGACGCTCCACTAGGACTGTTCACTGATGCGTCAGCAAATCAAATTGGTTCTTGCCTCCAGCAAAAAGTCGATAATCAGTGGCAACCCATCGCATTCTTTAGTAAAAAGCATCCCAAAAAGAAGGAACAATGGCCTGCCTACTACCGCGAACTTTTAGCGATCTACGAGAGCGTGCAACATTTTCGCCATATCTTGGAGGTCCAACATGCTACAATCTACACAGACCATAATTACTACGCATAGATAACACAACCGCTTTGTCATATATAAACAGGGCTGGAGGAGTCCAATATACCCACCTAAACGAGAAACTTGGGTTTGGTGCGAACAACGTCAGTTGTTTATCTATGCTGCCTATATTAAATCTAAAGAAAACGTGGAGGCCGACGAAGAATCAAGACGGCTAAACATTGACACAGAGTGGAATTTATCCTCACGTGCATTTAACAAAATTTTGCGTCAATTCGGTCAACCACACATAGACCTTTTCGCTACTAGATTGAATGCTAAATGTCGTAAATATGTTTCATGGAAACGGGACCCTGACGCGTACGATATTACTAGTGCAAGCGGGGCGAATGCTTTATGTCCGGCGTTTATAAAATCGGTCAAGCTAGCTAGCTAGTCAACATAAACAAAAATAATTACCACCAAAACCTTGTCGCAATGCAAATTAAGGTTTACAATTGGTGACTCAAGTGCCTCAATTGGTCCCACTAAGTCATTAAATTAATAGATTTAAGAAGACATAAGAACAGTTGTGTATTTTTGTGGACGTCTTTTCCTACATTCATAGCGGTCTGCAGAATTCTGTCAACTACATCGCCTTTGTATATTTTCAACAACTCCCATTGCCAAAATGCACTTAGCTGATTGGGATCAAACTTTTTTGAATGAGTGTCCCTGAAATTAAAACAAAAAGTGTCTTCTGAACTAAATAAAGACAATAATACTCCAATGGCCGTTTTAGTATCTTGTCTCAGTATGAGCTTAAATCTGATGAGACAGGAAAAATGCGGAGGTAACTCATCATTCATTTCAACCTGAACATGAGCAGAATATTTCTAAAACATTGAAACGGCGCTCTTGTTTTGGTATAAGGAAACTGCGGACTATCTAATGTTAATAATGTCTCGTGGTTTCGTTGCGACACACCCTTGTGGTTACTTTTACCAAATTGTGACTGAGTATCATTTTGATATGCAATTTGGCCAAAAATCGCCGAGGTTTGGCCTGAGCCAAAGCCACTGAGCGATTTAGTCATAGGGGCTTCAACAGCAACTGTTGTGTTAGAACTAAATGATGAGGCAAACTACTTTGTATCGGATTAAACTTCCAGACATCTTCCACTGCTTCTTGGTTATTTAAGGCTCTAGCGGACATCAACTCTGCCGCCGGGTTAAACCTTGATACGCGGTGTTGGCTTTTCTAATACAAAAACTTCTTGATTTTCTTTTTCAGTAACAGGCACAGATAACGACTGAGTCGAAGTAATGATTGGCAGGCACATATTACTGTCTTCAATATCCGCATCTTCTAACGCATTACTAATTAAGTTTGGCGATACTAGGGTTGCATCATTAGCCTTTATTAAAACAGGTTTAGTTTCAGGCAGGTTCTTTTTGGGTAGTTGCTTCGGATTGGCAACAGGAGTTTTATTAAGCAATTTGTTTCGATAGTTGAAATCGTTAGATTCACCAGGAGCGCCGGCGAGCACGAGGTCCACGTCAGCGAGCCCCGGCTCGTCCACATTTCTGCCAGCCTCGCCCTCGCGTGCAGGAGCTACACTCGCTTCCACTCCGCTATCTCTATAAAACGAAATGTCGTGCAAATTTTTCCAGCATGCATCATCATTTTCTGAATCTTCACGAGATTTTAGTTTTGTAATAATTCTCACAAAGTGTGAACCTTTCTTTTACATTTCATTGGAAGTAGGCGTCCATATAATGTCTAAATATTTATGTTTATTACTTTTCTACCTAAGCTTAAAACTTTGTGTTTGAGAGAAGATTCGGAAAATGTAGACTTGCTTAAAGCATCTGTGTGTCTGGGCCTTTTTAATGTAATTTTTTTGGCACATTGTCACAATATTTTGTATAGCTTTGCAATCAGCAACTTTCGCTTTCGTTTGTTGATGTTCTGGCAATAATTGTTTTTTTTCTAATTCTGAATTAGTTTTCGGACCATCCGAAGACGTTTCATCCAGGTTAATGTAGTCAGTGTTGTTTACAACCATTCCACTAGGTTTGCTTTGCCGATCCGTGTTCGCCAAGTTTACAGGCTCTTTGTTTTTATCCAAAACAATAATATCTGTGGAACTTGAGGAAATGAGTCGACGAGATTTTCTTTTCTTACCTTTTATAATGTTTTTTTTCAACTGAAGAATCAGATAAAACCATGGATCTTTTGGCTGCCACATTTTTGTTTTCATCGGTTTTATCATTAGTCTTGAAACCCTTCTTCAAATAAAATGAGTGATATTTACTATTGCGCCGTGGACAGATAATTTTATCTTTATTGTAAACTACATTTTGTAAACATCCAGTGCTGTTTTTTTTTCATCTATTTTATCCAACTGCACTGTTTCATAGTTCTTAAATAATTTTTCATGTTTGCTTATAATTGTTTTGTGCACTGGTAAATGCCTTTGGACTGACTTTTCTTTCAAGAAACTTTTATTGCATATTGTGCACGCGAAGTATCTATTGAAGGCCTTCTTCCATGAAGGTCGCCTTTTTTTGGCTTTGGGTTTGACAGCAACATCTACAGCACCGTCTGGATTCACTGAAGTAAGGGTTCATTTGGTTTGTTTTGACGAGTTCTATACATTAAATTTGGTAAGGATGGTCTTATGATGGAGTCAGAATGTGAATAGTGGAACTCCTCAATGGCTACTTGTTAACCCCTTTAGTTTGGGTTCATTTGGTTTGTTTTGACGAGTTCTATACATTAAACTTGGTGACAATGGTCTGATGATGGAGTCAGGAGGTGGATAGTGGAACTACTCTAACTTACTACTAAGAATTCTTGAATCTCAAAAAAGGCTCAGCTTATGTATCGTTTTAATGAATAATTTTCGCTATTACTTCATATTCATGTGCATATTTTGCAGAATTTTATGTTACCAGCAAAAAAAATCTGTCTAGATGCAACATTAATCAATCATATGTATTTACTTTCAGAATAACGACGCGCAGACGTTGATACTTCTGAATAATGAAGGTGTTAAATCGCTTTCTGCTGCAGATGTAACCTCTCATGGTAACTCCGAGGAATTGGCTGTTCCTGCAGACGTATGCCCTCCTGAAAATTCAGTGAATCCAGACGGTGCTGTAAATGTTGCTGTCAAACCCAAAGCCAAAAAAAGGCGACCTTCATGGAAGAAGGCCTTCAATAGATACTTCGCGTGCACAATATGCAATTAAAGTTTCTTGAAAGAAAAGTCAGTCCAAAGGCATTTACCAGTGCACAAAACAATTATAAGCAAACATGAAATTTTTTTTAAGAACTATGAAACAGTGCAGTTGGATAAAATAGAGGAAAAAAAAACAGCACTGGATGTTTACAAAATGTAGTCTACAATAAAGATAAAATTATCTGTCCACGGCGCAATAGTAAATATCACTCATTTTATTTGAAGAAGGGTTTCAAGACTAATGATAAAACCGATGAAAACAAAAATGTGGCAGCCAAAAGATCCATGGTTTTATCTGATTCTTCAGATGAAAACATTATGAAAGGTAAGAAAAGAAAATCTCGTCGACTCATTTCCTCAAGTTCCACAGATATTATTGTTTTGGATGAAAACAAAGAGCCCGTAAACTTGGCGAACACGGATCGGCAAAGCAAACCTAGTGGAATGGTTGTAAACAACACTGACTACATTAACCTGGATGAAACGTCTTCGGATGGTCCGAAAACTAATTCAGAATTAGAAAAAAAACCATTATTGCCCGAACATCAACAAGCGAAAGCGAAAGTTGCTGATTGCAAAGCTATCCAAAATATTGTGACAATGTGCCAAAAAAATTACAATAAAAAGGCCCAGACACACAGATGCATTTAAACAAGTCTACATTTTCCGAATCTTCTCTCAAACACAAAGTTTTAAGCTTAGGTAGAAAAGTAATAAATAAACAGGGATTTTCATGTACAGGCTTATTAAGATACATGGAACATAAATATTTAGACATTATATGGACGCCTACTTCCAATGAAATGTAAAAGAAAGGTTCACACTTTGTGAGAATTATTACAAAACTAAAATCTCGTGAAGATTCAGAAAATGATGATGCATGCTGGAAAAATTTGCACGACATTTCGTTTTATAGAGATAGCGGAGTGGAAACGAGTGTAGCTCCTGCACGCGAGGGCGAGGCTGGCAGAAATGTGGACGAGCCGGGGCTCGCTGACGTGGACCTCGTGCTCGCCGGCGCTCCTGGTGAATCTAACGATTTCAACTATCGAAACAAATTGCTTAATAAAACTCCTGTTGCCAATCCGAAGCAACTACCCAAAAAGAACCTGCCTGAAACTAAACCTGTTTTAATAAAGGCTAATGATGCAACCCTAGTATTGCCAAACTTAATTAGTGATGCGTTAGAAGATGCGGATATTGAAGACAGTAATATGTGCCTGCCAATCATTACTTCGACTCAGTCGTTATCTGTGCCTGTTAGTGAAAAAGAAAATCAAGAAGTTTTTGTATTAGGAAAGCCAACACCGCGTATCAAGGTTTAACCAGGCGGCAGAGTTGATGTCCGCTAGAGCCTTAAATAACCAAGAAGCAGTGGAAGATGTCTGGAAGTTTAATCCGATACAAAGTAGTTTGCCTCATCATTTAACTAACACAACAGTTGCTGTTGAAGCCCCTATGACTGAATCGCTCAGTGGCGTTGTCTCAGGCCAAACCTCGGCGATTTTTGGCCAAATTGCATATCAAAATGATACTCAGTCACAATTTGGTAAAAGTAACCACAAGGGTGTGTCGCAACGAAACCACGAGACATTAATAACATTAGATAGTCCGCAGTTTCCTTATACCAAAACAAGAGCGCCATTTCAATGTTTTAGAAATATTCTGCTCATGTTCAGGTTGAAATGAATGAGGAGTTACCTCCGCATTTTTCCTGTCTCATCAGATTTAAGCTCATACTGAGACAAGATACTAAAACGGCCATTGGAGTATTATTGTCTTTATTTTGTTCAGAAGACACTTTTTGTTTTAATTTCAGGGACACTCATTCAAAAAAGTTTGATCCCAATCAGCTAAGTGCATTTTGGCAATGGGAGTTGTTGAAACAAAGGCGATGTGGTTGACAGAATTCTGCAGACCGCTATGAATGTAGGAAAAGACGTCCACAAAAATACACAACTGTTCTTATGTCTTCTTAAATCTTTTAATTTAATCACTTAGTGAGACCAATTGAGGCACTTGAGTCACCATTTGTAAACCTTAATTTGCATTGCGACAAGGTTTTGGTGGTAATTATTTTTGTTTGTGTTGACTAGCTAGCTAGCTTGGCCGCTTTTATAAACGCCGGACATAAAGCATTCGCCCCGCTCGCACTAGTAATATCGTACGCGTCAGGGTCCCGTTTCCATGAAACATATTTACGACATTTAGCATTCAATCTATTAGCGAAAAGGTCTATGTGTGGTTGACCGAATTGACGCAAAATTTTGTTAAATGCACGTGAGGATAAATTCCACTCTGTGTCAATGTTTAGCCGTCTTGATTCTTCGTCGGCCTCCACGTTTTCTTTAGATTTAATATAGGCAGCATAGATAAACAACTGACGTTGTTCGCACCAAACCCAAATTTCTCGTGTGATATCGTTTAGGTGGGTATATTGGACTCCTCCAGCCCTGTTTATATATGACAAAGCGGTTGTGTTATCTATGCGTAGTAATATTTCCTTATTCCTTAAATTACAGGCAAAACACTTAAGGCCAAAAAAGGCCGCTTTTAGTTCGAGCAAATTTATGTGACTCTGAACCTCAGTTTCGTCCCAGAATCCACTGGCGCGTTCTCCTCTACAAGAAACGCCCCATCCTGTGGTAGAAGCGTCAGAGAAAATCTCAAGGTAATAATGTCCAGCCCGAATGGGGTTACTAGTCAACATTAAATTATTTTTCCAATGGTCGTACTCGAACTTGTCAATTACAAACTCCGGTAGTGCGTTTCGGAACGTTTTAAAAAAAATCGTATAATTTCAAGGATGAGGTAATTATTATTGGAATACATTTTGGTATTTATTACTCATACAAATAAATAATAAATAAATAAATTATAAATATTATGGGACAATCTTACACAAATCAACCTAGGTCCACGGTAAGCTCATTAAGGCTTGTGTTGTGTGTACTAGGCGATGATACACCAAACTTCGTATAGTATCTACATAATTATGATCATAAATTCAAGAAAAATGCATTGCGAAAGTTTAAATGTCCGTAAGGCGTCTTTTGGGAATATACACAAAATTTCCACTAAAGTGCACTTACTAAATAGGTTTTGAAGATAACTTACGTAGGGAACTACATGGGTACATTCATAGGTATTCAAGGTTAGTTAGGGCTTTAAAACGTGTTTTCAAAATATTCGGGCGTATAGATACTTATTGAGTTTGAGAATCAACATAAAGAAAACGAAAACGCTGACCACCTCAAAATACAAATCACACCATCCACCAATAGTTATTAACAACATACCTATGTATACAACGTGTCGATAGTTTTAAATATCTAGGCAGTCTGATAACAGGAGACTCCAGATGTACACCAGACATCGTCGCGCGAGTAGCCATGGCGAAAAAAGCTTTTAACCAAAAGAGACAACTCTTAAAATCCAGTTTGTCAAGTAGGAGCAAAAAGTTGCTAATTAAAGTGTACATTTGGAGTATTGCCCTGTATGGCAGCGAAGCGTGGACAATTACACAAAGGGATCGAGAGAGACTGGAAGCGTTTGAAATGTGGTGCTGGAGACGGATGGAAGGCATAAGCTGGACTGAGAGAGTAACAAATGAGGACGTGTTAAGAAGGGTAAAAGAGAAGAGAGCGATCCTGAACACCATCAGCGCTAGAAGGGGGAAACTGATTGGACATTTGATACGGCACGACAACTCATAGCAACAAGCGACGTGTCCTAGACAACCGAGCTGTTAGAGAAAAGCTTTTAGATACTAATTTCGAAGACATGTTATCAATAAATTGTCCTATAGAACTATACAACACCATATCACAGGTGTTTGTTAACATATACAATGATTCCTACATACTTAAATCAAACCGGCACAACAATACCAGAAACAATAAACCTTGTTTAAATGATAATTTAAAGAAAATGATCATTGAGAGAGATAAACTTTTTAACATATGGTGTAATGAACCAAAAAACATGCTAAAGCGACTAAGATATACTAAATACAGGAATAAATGTACTAAAGCTCTGAATAAATGTAAAAACTCATATGACAAAAAATGCATAGCTGAATGTAATAAAAACATAAAGAAAATATGGAAACGTATACATTTACTTTTAGGAAAGAATAATAAGAGCTTAGATGATATTATACATTCCAATATGAAAAACTCCAACAATGACGATTACCTATCTACTACTTTCTCTGAAGAAATTAAAGCAATCAAGTACACATGTAATGATACCTGGATTAAAAGAGATGACTATGTAAAAAAACCAGACCTGTTTATGAGATGGCAACCCGTCAAAAGCTACCAAATCAAAAAAATTATTAACAAAATGAATATTAATAAATCATCAGATACGTATGTCAGATATTAAGCTAGTAGCAGATAAAATAAGCCCAGTGATTGCCAAGTTAGTCAATTTATCAGTTAAACTTCATACATTTCCTAATAAATTAAAACAAGCTATTGTACGACCAATCTACAAAAAAGGTGATCGTAAATCGTTCTGTAATTACAGGCCTATCGCAATATTATCAAGTATTGATAAAATAATGGAAAAGTGCATAAATGACCAGCTTGGTAACTACCTTAGTAAACATAACATTCTGAACCCTTGTCAACATGGCTTCCAAAAAGGTAAGAGTACCACTACTCTAATATCCAAATTTACAGATGAAATAAATAATTATCTAAATGACAAAAAACATGTATTAGCAGTATTCTTGACTTTAAAAAAGCGTTTGATACCTTAGAATCGAACACCTTATTGAACGCCATGTACGAGTGTGGAGTGGGCGAACCGCTAAACGAATGGTTTCGCGATTATCTCACCTCGCGTTCCTACATGGTGAGAAAAGGTAAAACCTTCAGTAGTGAGCATAATGTGGGATGTGGAGTGACACAGGGTTCGGGCTGTTCTCCTGTGCTCTACCTGATGCACGTCAATAGCCTGTGCAATGTACTACAACACTGCTCAGCGCACATGTTTGCCGATGACCTCTGCATCCTACGAGCTGGCACAGACCTCGCAGACACCGTCCATCTAGTTCAACGAGATATTGATTCAGTCATTGCATGGTCCCATGACAATGGAATACTTCTCAATACTGATAAAACCAATTTTTTATTGATCCATTCACCACACTTATGCCCCGTTAGCACTCCTCCCCCTATGTATACCCACACCTTTGAATGCCTTCATAATAATATGGTAAATTGTATTTGTGAACCTATAAAAAGATCTAAATATGTAACTTATTTAGGCATGAAAGTAGACGAAAACTTCTCTTGGAATGTTCATACTAACTTTATCTGCGATAAACTAAGAATATTATTAGGCAAATTTTTTCATCTAAGTTCCAGATACCAATTTGTACTTTAAGGTGCTTATATATGTCACTAGTAGACTCTATTTTGAGTTATGCCCTTGACAGCTATGGACTCTCAACTAAAACAAACATTGATAGGTTCGAAAACATACAACTTAGATTTGTTAAATTATTAGTAAACAGTAAAACTAGACACAAATGTAAAGGTAACTATAAACTTCTTTTCAAAATCTGTAAAATACTGCCAGTTAGTCTTAAACATAAATATTTACTACTTATAAATAACCATAGCAGTCTGGAACCTAGCTCTGAAAATAGCTTGTTAAAAACAGTCGATAATACTTATGTTACTAGGGCTATGGCGTCCGGTAAACTGTGCGTACCGAAGGTTAAAAACTTTTATGGCGACATAACCTTAAAAAAACGTATCCCTTACCTTCTGAACAGTATACTAGAAACTATCAGCCGTGAAAGAATAAAAAACGACTTTAAAAGAAAATTAAAACGACATTATTTAAGTATCATAACACATAAGTAACTGTATGCATGGTTTAGGTTAGGTTAAACATGTGTCTAACCTAAACCTATTTATAAATTAGTACCTAATTAATCCTATACTATTAAACGAGCAATATTTGTATATATATATATTTGCAATCACGTTCTCGGAAACGGCTCTAACGATTTCGATGAAATTTGGAATATATGTGGTTACGGGGGCGAGAAATCGATCTAGATAAGTCTCGTTTCCGAGAAAATTCGTTTTCTCGAGATTTTCTCGCATAAAGATTTGTTAGTGCAATATAGTACGTAATTTCACCGCAGCTGTCATCGCTTGATTAGACGAATGGTTATAACATTGGCTTACAACACCTTTGGTCGGGGGTTCAAATCCCAGCGAGGGAATGTTTCTTTTTGCTTTATTTTTTATAGAGAATGATTTTTCGTAGTATTAAAGCCGGGAAAAGCATGGTCATACGTATTTTTTATTGTTTATATATCTTTTTGTTTTTAAATTATAATAGATATTAAAAACATGATTTTTATAGCTTTGTGCCTTCTTTTTTCCATAAGGTTATTTAGGTTGAAAAAAGTAAGATTAGTCAAGTGAGTGGGCAACTCGACTGTTAGAGATTCTTAAGCCGCCCGAAGGCCTCTAACTCGGCTTAACGACTACTGTCATAGACAGCAGTCGGGATCAACTGCTTAGCGTGCCTTCCAAAGCACGGAAGCGCTCATTTTAGTAACCACTCAAACAGGCGGTCACCCATCCAAGGACTGACCGCTGCCATCTTTGCTTAACCTGCGTTATTGTTTCCGATTCGCAGGCGCCACTGGGCTAATAACGCTTCGCTAGATGGTGCTCATCATTATCGGATACTTAATTCAGGCATTAATAATGCCTTTCTTTGAATTTGTGATTCTAAGTGCTGAGTTAAGAATATTATTATTTATAATCTCTGGTTGTAATTTTTCCCTTTGTAGGTAAAAAAATGGTTTATAGAATCTCTATTTTATTATTTGAAAATCATATCCGTCGCAAGTTTTTTTTTTTATGTTGAATTATTTTTTAAAGAGCATTGTGTAATGCAATATCTACTCACCTAACTCTATCTAGAGAGTTCTGCTCCATCATTTTTATTTTTTGTTGGACCCTGAGCAATTCATATACCTATACCTTTTTTTTCTTGGAGAAAACCTGCGAACCAGCCTGGTACCCAATCATCGGGGGATGACTGGGATCTGTGGTTTTTATATCCACTAAAAACCCCTTACAGAAATCCAAATCTTAATAGGTCAAGTCGTTTTGGAGATAATTTAGAATAGAAAACATCCAAGACTCAGAAACAAATATTCATGTCCATCACGCAAACATTTGCCCTTTTCCGGGATTCGAACGCGGCGACCCTCCAGCTTCGTAAGCAGTGTCACTACTCCTTAATAACTCTATTAATAACTTCCAAAAAAGGAGGATTCTTATGTTTAATGTTTGATTACCTCAGAACTCCGTCATATTTAATTTATGAACCGATTCGTATTTTTTATTTTAGTGAAAGTACGAGTATTTACTTCCAGATTGGTCCCATTGTTTTCAAAAAGCCAGTCAGATGATGGAATCCATGAGGAATTGAGGAAGGTCCTCAATTGTATTAAGCACGCGTCACAGAATAAGTAAACGCGTGTATAGATTTTGGTATTTTCTATTATAACTCGTGTAGGTATAAATTTAGCCTCGGAAACAACAAATTTGGTGAAATGGAACTGATTATGAAGACTCTCGTAGGGAACCATAATATCAGCCTTTAAAGCCTACGCCAAAACCAAACACCAACACGAGTGGAGTAATGAGGCTGGCTAAAGACACTCTAAGCTCTTCATAGAAGGAGTGGACTCGGGCTGGACCAGAAAACTCTGGAAATCCAGTAGGAA
This sequence comes from Epinotia brunnichana, assembly GCA_963854355.1. Taxonomy (NCBI): domain Eukaryota; kingdom Metazoa; phylum Arthropoda; class Insecta; order Lepidoptera; family Tortricidae; genus Epinotia; species Epinotia brunnichana. Next base: position 13,112,674 of record OY977957.1, read on the forward strand.
GCAACTCAGAATTATATCTGGGGTGTTCACAGGTCACTTCAGGGTCATGGATCTCTTGGCCAAGATGGGACTATCGGATAGTAGAATGTGTGGCGAGGAGGATGAGACTATGGAACACTTATTGTGTTAATATCATGCCCTTGCCAGACAAAGAATGAACTATTTTGGTAACGGCTACCCGCAACCAAAGGAATTCAAGGTGCTCTTGGTGAACTGCATCATCCGTTTTGTGGAAATGATGGAGCAAGCCTGGGAGCAGGTATAAAGGAGAGGACAAATGCACAAAAGATCCCACTGGGTCGAAGTGCATCCGAAAGGGCCCTCACCTAGATAAGATTATGAAGACTACACAGACGTCACATATTCTGTGAATCCGTTAAAGTAGCAACTAATGAAGTGCCAAAGCTAATTCTGAGATCCTTGAGGAATCGACGGAACTCCTCAAATATTATCGGCCTACTTATAGCGAATGGGTGTTTTCTGTAATAATCAACGCATTTGCTCTCGGAAACCAGTTCATGCAGTAGGTATAGTGGGAAGGAAATGTTAATGTATGTTCCTTGGCGAAGTAATGAATTGAATTCGGTTTAAACTTTGTTTTTAAAGTAAATTGTGAATACCATTTGTTGGTATAACTTTTTGTATTAGTTGTTTTCTTTATAGTCGGGGGTTTAAATTTAATAATTTTCAATTCCAAGGCAAGTTTTTTAAGACCAATGAAAATAAGCATCTTTTAAAAATAAAATTAAAAAATATATAGGAAGTAAACTTACTCGTATTTTCACCCGAGCAGAGCTCGGTCGCCCAGATTTAATTATTAACTCTGTATTATTATGTTAATAATCACACAGACAAACTGTTCCGACAGTTTTGTGAGACCCAGTTAATGTACCCATGTTTATATACTCTGTTTATTAAATAAATATAATAATAAAACTTCTTTAAAACCATAATGGAAGGAAAGATAGAAGGAAGGAGAGGCAGGGGAAGACCACAGCGCAGTTATATGGACCAAATAAAGGAAAAAGCTGGTGTCGTGTCGTATCAGCGAGTCAAGGAGATGGCGTACGACAGAGAGAAGTGGAAAATACTCCACCGACAAGAGGATAACTCTTAAATTTAAAGAAGAAGAAGAAGATACTTATAGCTTAATTAGTATAGATATTCATGTACACTTTTTAACTAAACATACGACCTTTTTTGAGGCTAACACAAAAACGTTTTTACGCTCTCCTGTAAAATTTGGTCTGAAGCAGATAGGTTTTGATTTACAGGATGAAATATTAGGCAAGTATTTGATTGAAAGTTTGAAAGGCATTAGGTATCAATAAAAGATGACATACATACTGAAATATATTGAAAAAAAAACACGTATTTTGAATTTTCCGCTAAGGAATTCACTGTGAAAATTGGAAAGGTGAATATTTTTTCTTCCTGTATATGGGCCAGCCGAATACTTCTAGATGGAAAACCACCTAGTACCGTAAGTACTTATAAGTCGAAATAGCTGCTTACCAGGAACTTTCTTAATAGTGGTAAGTATACCGCTGAATAAGCCATTGTTTGTCATAAAATAACATTTGACCACAGTTCTAAACATGCAATATCGAAATCAACTCAAGTTATCACCGTCTTTCTAAACAAATATAGGTCGTATGTCGAATTCCTTTGTCAATTACATTTCAGCTCTACGCCATAGGTAATACGTAATAATTTTGATTGTATTTATGAGTGCTTTGACGTTTTCGGTAAATTACTAAATCATGGCGACTCTGATGACCAGTGGATTAACGGGAAACACGGAAAATGCATGAAAAATGAAGCTATTAGAATTTTTTATGCTAATGTATGTATTTAAAATACGCTTAAGGAAGGGGTGAATTAATATTAAAAACCTTCATTATTTTATAAAATTCGTAAGTAGTTTTTTAATGTTTTCGGTAAAATATTTATATTTTTATATTATTCATCATTTTCCCGTTTTGATTTTCATATCGATCTAATCTAACGTGATTTATACGACCGGTTAGCTTAGTGGGTAGTGACGCTGCCTATGAAGCTGAAAGTCTTGGGTTTGAGTCCCGATAAGAAATTTGTGTGTTGAGCATGAATATTTGTATTCAAGTCTTGGATGTTTTCTATGTACTTAAGTATTTATATCTATGAAATATATTGTCGCCTAGTACCCATAACACAAGCCTTATTGAGCTTACTATGTAATGGGAGTAAGCTCAATAAGGCTTCGATTTTTGTAAGATTGTCCCATAATATTTATTTATGTATAATGTTTTCACACCTGCTATTCAATGCGATAAGATTGCAATAAGTATAATAATGCAATCAGGATGCTGATGGGTCTGCCCTGTAATAACAGAATCAAATTGGTTGGCCGTGTAATAACACGGCCAACCAATTTGATTCCTAGGCCACCGTAGAACGCTATCAATTTAACTGCTACATAGCGACGCAATAATCCTAGCAACCCGTATTGACATATCATTTACAACGGCAAGGTTCTATAATGGCCTAGGAATCAAATTGGTTTACTGTACGTCTGGTATGTTTGCGGCGGCGGGCGTGCCGCGATTCCACGCAATAATGCGTAGCAGAGTCAAGTGGCATCACTCATGTACGGGGAGTACGGGGTAGTTACCAACAGCATCCTGAAATCGCTTGTTGAACGGGTGGACTGCCCGATAAGGCGGTATTGGGACGAGCTGCATGCTGCAGTGTGTGCCCCCTCGCGCCGATATTAATTACGTATTTAAGATACTTTGTTACTAGCACTAAATAAATATCTTTTAAGTAAATATTGTTACTAACAAATTATGGATTCAAAGTCCGAAATAAATAAAATAAAAAATAAAAATAAATATTTGCCGACAATCTTACACAAATCGACCTAGTCCCAAACTAAGCAAAGCTTGTACTATGGGTACAGTCGCCATCACATACATAGGTACACTATAGGTGTTCAAAAATATCGGCACATGCACCCTAATGCCTTGAAAATAGAGGTGTGTTCCGATGTTTGTGACGTGCTTGTTTGCTCCCATGTATGTGATGGCGACTGTACTAGACGAAGATAAACATACACAATTTAATTTATTCTGAAAAGATTAATTGGTTGCCCTCAAACGTGGGATATCACTTTTCCTTAGAAGGTATGCAAAGTAGTATGTGCCACTCGGTAGCATAATTAACAACTTAGAAAAGTTAGTAATAGTTAGTTAGTTGAAAAACCTCCGATATTTTCATTTCAAAGTTCAATATTTCAAAAACGGCTAAACCGATTTTGTTGAAACGTAGCTATGAACCGTTTCGATCGAGTCAGCTTTCGGATAAAAAAAACCGCATTCAAATCGGTCCATTCGTTTAGGAGCTACGATGCCACAGACAGACACACACACACGTCAAACTTATAACACCCCTCTTTTTGTGTCGGGGATTAAAAAAAAAATATCCATCTTGGGCGTAAACACTTGAATCTCTCGTTCCGCTCAAGATTCAACCTAAGAATGCCTCGCTACCTTAGGATTCTACATCATTTTACTCCCTTGACCTCCTCATCCTCCTCTTTTTTTACCTTTTCAATCTACAATTTTTCCTTATCACATTGAATAAGGTCCGAAAGTTTAAGTAATCTTTGACGTGTCGGCCGTAAAAATGGACACTTGGCTATGCCTTAAGGATAAACATCATGATGCACTTTTCATACAAACGTTCTCCGGACTACATTGCGTAATACACTACAGCTAACAGTGAACTAATTTCAGTACAAACCCCATAACATTCAAATTGAATCATTTTCACTACATTCAAACTTGCTCTTTCAATAATATCAGGCATAAATCAAGACTTAGGTCCTGAATTCCATTTAGCGTTGTACGTTCATACATTAGTTAAGTTTGCGAACGGATCGGTGACTTCGAGACGGAACCATCAATATAGTTCTGTCTAACTTTGAAGATATGCAGAAGTGCGCAATCCAAATTGATGGAGTTATTGTAGAAGTTGGAGAGATTTAACAGTAAGGTCTTGAATATCGCAGTTTCCTTTGGGAGGTTTTATTTAGATTGTCAATCTCATACCTAGGTAGGTAGTTTCCTACAGGATGCATCAATGAGGTTAAAAGAGGATGCAAACCGGTTTTAACCAAAACTGAAGAAAACGGTTATAACCGATAATTTTGACGTCAACTTTCCTAACCAGCTTAAGAAATTTTTAATAACCGGTCACGGTTTTTTTTTATGTGTGTATGTTACGCGATAACTCGGTAATTTATGAACCGATTTGAAAAAAAACTGTGGTTGGAAGCATATACCTATTTGTCCTTAAGTAGGTTAGATTTGTACTAATATGTACAAATCTAACCTACTTTAAGATCTCACATTTTTAAATAACAGCAATTGTTATAGGTTTCCAATAAAGCAAAGATATAGAGTTGAATACTTGTTCATAATGTTATTTTGTTTCTATAAATATATATTTGGATTTTGCATAGAACTTGGCACTCATTTAGATCTCCATTCTTTTTGCGGCAAAGCCCACAGCCAAGCATAATTTTTGAATTGAACTTGGCTCTCCTATTTTACATTTATGTTTTTGGTGGGATACATATGTTACAAAAATACCCGTAAAGCGGAAAGAGGGTTAAATGGTCCCTTATGAAGAGTCAATTTACTAAATTTGAAAATCAATAAAAAAAAAGAATTAGAACATTTTTTACGGGGTATTTTGTAAGTAAAATTGCCTTAGCAAAGGTGCCTAGTTTTTATTCCTGATTGGACCCGTATTCAGATAAATTACTATTAAATACGTCCCGGTGATGAATAAGATAAAGTTAAGCCAAAATCGAACTGTACTAATTGCATTACATGGAAAACGAGTTATCAGTATTTTAAAAGACTGATTGGTATTTATTTTTATGTTAGATTCGGTACGGTTCTGTCATAAAAACTCAATTTTTTTACTACCTAGCCAAACGTGTGGTTTAAAATAAATTACAGGGAAACAAATCAGCTAATCTTTTTGTGACGAAAATTTAGTCAATTTCATTTCATTAATCTTTTTAATCCTTGATGAAACATTGGGTCCCTGGTCGTCAGACATGAAAAACTTCTATAAAGCTTTGTCTTCGCGGCCGGTCCAAGCCACTGGAGATCCCAGAGCTGGCGCTTACCTCTCGCAACGAATTTCAATTGCGATTCAGAAAAGTAATGCTGCCAGTGAAATGGAGTCCATGCCGCAGTCTGCATGATGTGCTAGAGGCGTTGTTCATTTTATCAATTCGCTTTCTTTTTTGTTTTGCTTTCTATTATAGTTATTTGCCTATTTGAATTTTTACTGTTATTTTCTAGTTTGTTAAATTTCTGTTATTTTCTAGTTTAGTTTCAATAAACGGTGTTTTCATTCAATTATCAATTTATAAGAGTCTATTTCATTTTTAACGAACATAACATAATATTATCACATTTGTACCTACTAACTTAAGTTTTTAAGTTACTTGAACTAACACATTAATGATTTTATTTTTTTCTTGTAATGTATGGATCTTCGTTATCTGTAATAAATGATTGATTGATTGATTGTAACAACAGGTAATTAAGAATCTCTCAATTTCCACAGTACATTTGTCAACACGATTAGGCTGTGGATTTATTTAATCGTAAGGCTAACAATCAATAGCCTATTATAAAAAGACATTATGATATCTAAGCCAGTTGGTTAGAGGATCAGTCTGAGACATGCTACTCCCATTTCAATGTGGTTCCCGCACTTGTTTTCACGCATAAATACCGAGCAAACGCTACAATCCACGCAAGCAAGTTTTCTAGTCTAGATTCGATGAAACCGCCTTCACGCTAGAGCTTCCAAGGTTTCGCTGTGCTGTGTGTGAGGGGCTAGCATTTGTCTCTGGCTGTTAAAATAATGAATCGTCAAATCAATAAAAGGCCGGCCACGCGCGAAAGACTTCTATAGAGTTCCAAGCGTCCATAATCCTATGGTATCTCCTTACCGTCACATAGGCCATATGCTATATGTATTATTCAATGGCGGCGGAATCGGAAACGATACCGCAGATAACGCAGGTTAAGCAAAGATGGCAGTGGTCAGTCTTTGGATGGGTGACCGCCTGTTTGAGTGGTTACTATAAATGAGCGCTTCCGTGCTTTGGAAGGCACAGGAAGCAGTTGATCCCGGCTGCAGTCTATGACAGTAGTCGTTAAGCCAAGTTAGAGGCCATCGGGTGGCTTAAGAACCTCTAACAATCGAGTTGCCCACTCACATGACAAAGGGGGGCCACTTGCGTCCGCAGGAGCTACCTTTTTTTTTTTTTTTGGGGAATGCTTTGACGCACTCCCGTACAGACTACCCACCCAATCCCACCAAACCCACCCACCCCCACTAAACCCCCAACGATTGTCCAACCATGTCGCTGCCAAGGAGGGCTAAAGGTTCGCTTGACGCATTCTACTTTGACCCACGCGACTGGCCCGTTTGCGCGGGCACGACCAGGGAGAGCGCCCCGGGACAATTTCGGGGCGCTGCCATCCCGTGGGCTTATTGGACGGCTAGGGTCCCCTGATCTTGCCATCCAGACCACTACGGCGGGGGGACCGCAGGAGCTACCTACCACAACCCTGCATATGTCCCCTGGCTGGTACTAAAGAGTGACAAACTCAAAGGCCAAATAATGTTTGCCATACGATTAAATAAATAAATTATGCAATTATATTAAAATAGCTGCCTGTGTAGCTAGCTTCGCCTGCGTTTTGCAAAGAACGCAGGCAAACCGGCGGATATAATATAGCCTATAAACCATCCAGAAAAACGCCGTTGTTATATCGATAGATATATACGTATATAACGATAATGTACCAGAGATTTCTCGTCTGTGTTTGCTTCAGTTTACATTTGCCAGATAAATTATAGTTTCACCTATCCTCCTGTCCATTTGAGCCGGCGCCATTAATATAAATCCGTTTCGAAGGCCCTGTGTCCAGTTTCGTGGGAGGGTATACATTTTTACGAACCGCAGTAAGCGTTTGAGTCGGAGGAAATAACAATAGATCACTGTGGAGCTGGGCTGTGAAGAAATAGGTAAGTTATGGGAAGATCGAGATTGGGAGAGGTTTAAGGTGTCCGCACATGATTTGTAATGCATACCACGCGTAGAAGTATGTTTGAGAAGCTTACCTACGGCGTTGTGATGTGGGGTAGTTACGGGCAACGTTAAATGTTTTTAAATCATCGATTGCAATTCGTTTTGGATAAACTAACGTAATTATCTCTTTTCACTCGATTAGTAATGCATTATATATCACGCGAACGTAGTTTGTTTATAAAAACGAGGCATTGTGTTTTGGGGTATTCATTGGTAGCGCTGAATGAAGTTATTTTCGGCCGATTATTCCCTTTTCGACAGCGATTTTATTTAGATATGATTAAAACTGGCTAATTCTTCTAATCACAGTAATTGCTTTAACTGTTTTATTTTGCTGTTAGGGTACCACATGAAGGATAAGGGTTTTTTAATCAAAAATAATAACATTTCAACAGAGTGTAAACAAATCGTGAGCCGTACCGAAGCAATTTTTAAGTAGTTGTTAAACAAAAATCTACTGTAAAAACGAGAGAATATCCATTCAGTTCACTAATTTACCTGAGTGGTCGCAACTGGCGCACTAAATTAGGTGGTCGCTAACCGGCGAAATGACCCTACACGTCTGTATCAAATACGCACATTTGCGTAACAAACAACAAATCAATTTCAAGCAAAAACTTAATTTTTGGTACAAGCTTTTATTGCCAACTGTACTTTTCTGTATACCGTCATGAACTACTAAATAATTCAACGGAGTTATCTATCCTCGGTTAACTGGTTCAAAATTCAGTTTCAAGATTTGTCCCACACTAACAAACGAGCAAAGAGTAATCACGTAACGTTTCGACCGCGCGTTAGGACAGTTTAACTGTCATTTTTCCATATAAAATGGACATTTAGATCTACCTAAGGACTTGCTGGTCAAGTTAAATAAAAGTTTGTATTAAAAATGGAGAAAAATAAACCTTTGAAATCAAACAATTACAACATTTGCAGACAACAATTTATAATTTTGAAGTCCATTTCGAACATTCAGAACTGGTACGCAGACGACTCTGCATGCTTAGGTAAATTTGATGATTTACTAGAATGGTTCAACCAACTAATGACAGAAGGACCCAGATACGGCTATTACCCTGAGCCAACAAAGAGTTATCTAATAGTAAAAGAAGGCCTCACAGAAATTGCCAAACAAAAATTCGATACATTAGGAATCAAAATTGTAAAATCACAACGGTTCTTAGGAAGTTTTATTGGGCCTACAAACGATAAAACCGACTATATACTACAAAAAGTGAAAAACTGGACTGACTGCATCCCTAAAATCACAAAAGCCAGTGAAAAATATCCTCAAGCTGTCCATACTGCATTTACTAAATCACTGCAATATGAATGGCAATACCTACAAAGAGTAACCGGTGGAACAGACGAAGACTACAATGACCTAAAGAACGCAATCAAGACTCAGTTAACGCTCTCCATACTAGGCAGAGAAGTAACATCAATAGAACACGAACTCTTTGCACTTCCAGCAAGGCTGGGAGGCCTTGGAATTAATGATCCCACAAAACAAGCCAAAACCTCACATGAAATTTCATCAAATGCAAACAAAATATTAATAAACGCAATTCGAACCGGCGAAGAAATTAACTTAGTCGACCACCAAGAGCATGTATATAAAGTTCTGAACGAAGAAAGAAAAAAGCGAGAAAAAAATGAACAACATGAACAAGAATCAATCCTTTGTAAGCTGACAACAAAGAAACAAAAAAGCATTCAAAGGGTGATTAAAAAAAAAACATCACAATGGCTAACAGTAATACCGACCAAAGCTCATGATACCGACCTAACAGCAACGCAGTTTCGTGATGGCTTTGCGATCAGATACGGTCATGAACCCTCTGGCCTGCCACCAACTTGCGATGGTTGCGGAGAAAATTGTTTCAACCTCAACCATGCACTTAATTGCAAGAAAGGAGGGCTCATAAAAAGAGGCCACGACCAACACAGAGACGACATCAAAAACTGGGCGGAACTAGCATGGGGTTCGGCTACTACTGAGCCAATAATGCGAGCCGCAACCCTAGATCAACCAGGGTTAATAAGCGACTTACTAATCGAAAGTGTATGGGAGCCAGCGAGGAAGGCGTTTTTTGACATTCGCATCGTAAATGCCGACGCCGCTTCGTATGGCTTACTCACATGGCCCACAATCGCACAAAACCACGCTCGCGAAAAACATCGCAAATATGACCTGGCTGCAGAAGATCTTAGAGCCTCATTTACTCCCCTTGTGGTCTCCTGTGATGGCATCGTCGGAATGGAATATGAATCCTTTATAAAGAAAACATCTCTAAAGCTATGTGAAAAATGGTCCAAACCATACTCACAAATAATAAGCTGGATCAAAGTCAAAATACAAATATCTATCATCAGAGCAGTCTCTATGAGAATTAGAGGAACGAGAAGAAGAATAGGAAGATTTGGATGCGAAGACGGCTGCGGAATACCCACCATAGAACACTAGATTCCTCTTCTTTTTTTATGATATTGTATGAGCTAATATTGTATTATTTAATTAAATTTATAATTTTGAAGTCCATTTCGAAATTTAAATCTACCTAACGTTCATCTGTTCTTACGTGGCTATGTTACGCGGTCAGTGAGGCGAAGTAAATCCATGCAAGAATTTATAGCGTCCGTTTCTTTATCTGATCTAGGGAGCATGTGAGTTGCCTTTATTTTACGAATAGGCTATTTTCGTATGCGTGTAGAGTTATAGTAGTTTGCTTATCTTGAGAGAACCTTGCTTGGTTAAAGAATATAAAATACCGTTTGATGTGCTTGCGATTTCTCAGCATTAATCAAATGTTTTGAGACTTGTTAACCGACTTCAAAAAAAGGAGGAGGTTCTCAATTCGGATGTATTTTTTTTTATTTTTAATGTTTGTTACCTCAGAACTCCGTCATTTATGAACCGATTCGTACAATTCTTTTTTTAACTGAAAGTATATGCTTCCAGATTGGCCCCATTGTTTCCAAAACCCCAGTTGGATGATGGGAACCATGAGGAATTGAGGGAACTCCTCAAATATATTAGGCACGCGTGTAGTAATTTCGGTATTTTCTATTATAATTCGTGTATTTACACCCGGAAATCATAAATTTGGTGAAGTGGAAGTGATGATGAAGACCACAGATGGCTTGTGGAACTTCTCAATGATGCACTTCAAACTATATAAGAACGTCACAGATTCTGATATTATTCCGTTGAAATAGCAAACAATGAAGTGCCAAAGGTAATTCTGAGATCCTTGAGGAATCGACGGAAGTCCTCAAATATTATCGGCCCACATACAGCGATTTGGTTTCTTGGTCTAAAAATCAACGCTTTTGTTCTCGAAAATCAGTTCATGTGGTTAATTGGAAAAAAAATGTGGAAATGTTAATGTGGCTTGGCGGAGTTCTGAATTGAAGTCGGTTAAAACTTTGTTTTGAAAGTAAATTATTTTCAATATTTATTTATGGATAAAATGTAGCAAAAATGAAAAAAACATTGTAAAGCTGAACAATACCTGAAAAGTCTGTCTTCAATTTAAAGTTTGTTCAGTCTAGAGTTTGTATGACTCTTTATTAGAATTTTAAGAAATACAATATTAATAAACCATAATTAATTTTCATATTATTTACTATTTTAAACTAGTTAAGGTCATTGCGCCGGTTATGCGATCAGTTTCAGTTAGCAACCACCTGAAGGACAAGGTTTCTTTAATTAATATATCTACAGACCCTAAAATCTATACAAAGCCAGTTATTAAATTTTATTTTATTTACAGTTTTAGTTTATTTACAGTTATTAAAAAAGCAAGAAAATATAATTTCAATCCAGCAACTCAAGTGGTCGTACACCGGGACAATTAAGTGGTTGCTAGCCAGCGCAATCAGCCTACTGTAAGGGAAACCTTGGAGATGATCAGAGAACTTGACACTGGATTCCATGTAGAATATAAGTAAAATAAGGAGTATGTTTCCATTTATTTTTATCTACCCAGGTACTCTGGACGTTTAATGTAGGAATATTTTTTCGCCTTATTGCTAAAAAAAAGGTGCAATAATAGTTTAAACTTATCTTGTCGACTACATAACACTCCTAAACTTTCTTACATTTAATAAATTATCATCTTCTGTCCAGGATTGGGGCTGATAGACCGTGAAGATATCAAACAACCTGGACATGTAAAAGTTTATATTATAAAATCTGTAAATATACGGAGCACGCACGCGTTAGCGCGCCGTGCCGTTTGTTCTGGTAGTGGGGCGCGTCGCGGCCGGCGCCGCGCCGGCGCTGATGCCCGCCGCTCGCCCCGCGCCGCTCCCCGTTGTCGCCGTAGGGCTTCACGCGGTGTCCGCGTGAACATCTTCTTTTATTTTAAGTAAGAATTTCGTAAGTTTGCTTATTTTGTTTAGTATCACATCAACAAAACAAATTTGGGTATCAAAATAAAACCCAGCCTTTTCAATAAGGAAATTTTTAGGTAGGTACCTGAATAAAGGAATTAGGCCCACGTTACCGAATAAGCTATTGAATTTTTGGTGTTCCGTGGTATATAATCGAAAGTTATTGAAATGGTATAATCAAATATGTATGAGTTACAGCAGTATTTAGCGACCGAAACAGCAATTTACTTAATAAATAACAAATAGCAGACTGTGACGTTATATTTTTATGTCAATTAGTATGGACTATGGAGCCGTATCAAATGTCCAATCATTCAACCCCTTCTAGCGCTGATGGTGTTCAAGATCGATCTCTTCTCTTTTACCCTTCTTAACACGTTCTCATTTGTTATTCTCTCAGAAAGGAGAAGGAAGGAGAGTCAGGGGAAGACGACGGCGCAGTTATATGGACCAAATAAAGGAAAAAGCTTGTGTCGTGTCGTATCAGCGAGTCAAAGAGATGGCGTACGACAGAGAGAAGTGGAAAATAAGTCATAAGTAATTTATTTTTAATATTATAAATATTACATGTCATCGTTTATTTAAATACTCCACCGACAAGAGGATAACTCTTAAATTTACAGAGAGAGTATGAAGCGTTTTGGTTGCGCCAGCAAGGTCAATCTTTGACCCAATTTTTTGGGTATTTTATGTTCTTTAATTGTAGTTGCTCCGATATAAATATTTGTTCCTCTCCAAAAACCCCCTAGTGCCAGGTTCCCTACGAAAATCAGACAAACAGTGCGTTTTTGAAGTTCCGTAAAAAGTGGCTGATTTTACTATAAGTAGGTCAACATCCCTTATCGTGTTTTCTGTTTCTCGAGGGTCGTAGTTTAGACCTAGGGTTCACATCTTGGAACTACGAGTTAAAATTATCCCGGATGTTATATGTCCGTAGGGATAATACTTAAGACTGTTATATGTGTCTTTAACTTTTCTCTCATCATAATCATAGGTTAAATGCACCAGTGCAGCCTAGCAAAAAATCTATTAATTAAAGTTATTTTTTTGTTGCCAGTCTGATTGTGACCTTGATAAGAAATGGAACCCAAGCCGTAACTCCAACTCCCTCTTGACCGATTCCTACCTAAATTCGCGATTGTTCACCGTCAACCCACTCTCGCGTTATCGTTATATTGTTATAAGCACTTAAATTATATAGAAATGCTGCCAGGAATTTTACATTCCTGTTGGGAAATACGTGACGAAAATTGGGACGTCGTAATAAAGGTATAATGCTGCTGAAAAATGTCGTATCCTTACGTGAGGCTGAGTAATGCGAATGCCTCGTGGCAAATGCAGTGAGCATCATATGATATCAAATAGTAGGTGGATGTGACAATTTTAAAGCATTGGCAATCTTTTTCCCGCCTTTGTAGTATGGCACTGGTTTGTATGTACTTCTTAAAAACAAAACTATAGAAATAGACTTACAGACCGAGCTGATATCAATTAGGATGAGAATTATATTAATTTAAGTTGAAATATATAATAGAGACTTGATAAAATAACAAATTTACAAAATAGATTTGTCTTTGGCTATCACGCGTCCTATTCATTAATAAGGATAATGTTCTGTTTAATTTATTTTATTTAATCGTATGGCATATATTATTTGGCCTTTGAAATCTGTTTCATTAAGGCACGTTTAAGTTAAGACAAGAATACTATGACTGTTTTCATACAATTTGTGATAAATAAGAATAACTAGGAGGGTGGACGATCGCCAATGCGATGGATCGACCAAATAAAGGCAATGACGAGCGTGCCTCTGCATGATTGCTCGAGCATAATCTCCAATAGAGAGAAATGGCGTGATGTCGTGAGGCGAGCAACAGCGGCCACCTCATCAAGCGACACTAAAGTCGCCGTCAATAGAACTTGCAAACTATGTAAACAAACAATGTATTGGAATTGACATTTGAAATGTCAATTCCAATACATTGTTTGTTTACATAGTTTGCAAGTTCTATTGAATGACCCTTTACGAGTATATATTATGTTGACCACGACCGACCACTCTGACAATAGTGAAATGACTGAGTAAAAGAAGAAAGAAAGAAAGAAGACATTTATTCACAACACAAAAGACACACAGAGACAAAGGGAGTAGACATAAATTACAATTTGACACATATTGTATGTCTTCGCGGCAGTAATCGGTCGCTGTCTCAGCATTATGCCGAGGTGTCAGAAGGACACCTACAGCGCTGATTTTCAGACAGTACCGTACGTGACCCACGGAACGCAACACAACATAAGACACATAATAAACACATAGTTATTGTATACACATAACAAATAAATAATTACTTAATGTAATAAATTTGTAAACTATGTACCAGTAGCCAAATGGGACAGGAAAAACGGTTGGGATAGGAAAGTGCTGGATGTGTTAGGATTGGGATTTTTGGAGCGTCAACAAATAGCCTTTAAGCTGGCTCTTAAAGGTATAGCTGCTAGACGCTTCTTGGATAGGTGGAGGGAGATCATTCCAACACTTGGACACCGCGAACCTAAAACTACCTCGAAACGCCGTGGTCTGATGCATTAGCACCAGAATCATCGCCTTACACCTATGCGCACTCTTGGGCCATACAAGTCAAGAAGAATAACCAAGAAATGTATACAGGGTGGGCCCTGTAACAGGAGCAAAAAAAAAACAGTAGATTATTAAGCTTGTGAACAATTATTTCCAAGTGGTTTTATGTGGAAAAAAAAAATTTTGAAAAAAAAATATTTAAAATAAGTTTACTTGTATTTTTTTACTCTTCTGGAGTGCTATGAGTAGGTAATTTTTCAAATTGAAGACACAAATAAAATGAAATAAAAACAAAAAAATCACAAAAATATCTTTTGAAAACGAAAATGAAAAAACTTTTATGACTCATTACATGATGTGACCTCAAAATCTGCATTTACTGTCGTGCTATGACCTCGTGGTGCCAGGATACATTACTTGGAGGTCATAACTTTAGATCGAAATTTCTCCGAAACCAAAATTTTTGAAAGTGAATGAGACACAAGGGGTTACTGCAAATGCTCTAAGGAAGCGTCCTTTTGAATATTTGCTCCTGTTACAATTCCCACCCTGTATAAACGTATGTGTATTCCTTTCACTAGGGACTGCTCTTCCTCCTCACTCCTTATGCAGGAACTCTATTTTCGTTCATCGCTTCTGATTTCAATCACACGCCCTCACTTCTTCATGTGGTGAGCTAACGTGTTAAAACGTGTGCGCAATACATATTGATATAAGTGATTGGGAAGTGATAGACATGAACCGGTTTGAGGCTCTTGATAGTTTTTTTGGTGTCCTTTCTTCACGTTTTCAAGAGAGGTAGGGCACAGCGGAATGTCATCTCGCTCGTATGTGGAGCAGCCCAACTGGGGAAGTACCTTACAGAAGACCGCAGCCATAATAGCACCACTGCTTTATTTTATTTATTTAATAATTTACTTCAGAAATATTATTTCCATAATTTGTTAGTAACAGTGATCTTAAAACTATTGTAACGATTCAACCTCTTAAATGGCTTGCTTTTTATGTTTTTGTATTCTGAACTTAAATTAACCCCTATCTGAAAGCTGAAGCTCCTGAGAAGCTTCTAGTCGTCTGAAAATGGAATCCTACCTGAAGGAAAAGCTATTGAATAAAATTAAACAGATAGTAAGCGAGAAAATAAATCATTTATTTACCATAGAAATATCAAATTAATTTTGTTTGTTTTGAAGCTAAAGAACCTTTGATTAATTAATCCAGTAAAATCAAGACTCGATTGTACTAGATATCCACTTTGATCCTATAAATACTAACTCGAACCAAAGCGAATAGAAAAACCGAGTTAGTTCCGGCCGATCCTACTAGAAAGGTTGGGTTTTATTCTAGTCTAGGTAAATCTATCCTACAGCTACAGAATCTCTCGTTATTTATGTTAAAGTAATCGAGCTTGAGTACTTTAACAGACCAAATCATCTCCTAGGATATTGCCGGACGGAAAGAGATTCGGTCAAATAAAAAACCGTCCGACTCCAGGCCTACAATGCCGTAATCTAACCTAGAATTTATTATCTCTGGAACCTAACCTCGAAGACCTATTTAGACCTAAGCTATACGTGATTCGCGCTGGTGAAGTGGCTTGGCGTGTGATTTCGTCTAGTGGGTGAGGCTCTGCGTTGTGCGAATAGACCCAGGCCCTTTTCGAGAAGTATGAAGTTTGTATTTCTATAAAGGGAAAAAGTTACACGTTAATTGAAGTTGTACATTAACCCCATTTTAGTAGAACCTATAACTTAAGTAAGACAATTATACTAGTTCCTTAGAATTAATTTACAATTCAGTAGTCTCATTAAGTGATGCACAATTATGGAGGCTAAAGTGGGCATAAATTCCTTATTATACTAAGTTGTGGGAAGTGATAAATTACGCTATGTGGTAGGTGACGCCCTTTAAACAGACTCGCAATACAATAGTGGTCAACCTGTGTTGGCCATGATGGGGTCTCTATTGATGATGATGCGATGATATAATAATGAAAATAATCATGAAGAAGTCAAGATATTGATGATGATGCGATGATATAATAACGAAAATAATCGTAAGTCAAGATATTGATGATGATGCGATGATATAATAATGAAAATAATCATAAGTCAAGATATTGATGATGATGTGATGATAGTCTATTGAAATAGAATATTAGTGCATGTTTTACTTACAGGTACATGAATGGCGTAATGTCTAGTGTAATATCGATTCTCCCTAACGATGAATCCTAGAGTTGTTAGCGAACTGTAGCGCTCGCCTCTCGCTCGCTCGCGGCTGCTCGTACTCGCTAGTAATCCCACCTCATCTGTTGTTTCCGCCTACCCTATCGTTATTTCTATCAAATCTAATACCAATTAGTACTGACTTTTCCTAAGCAATTTATAATACAATTCATCCCCAAAATATCTCAATGGATGTAACACAGTGTCTTAGCAACCAATCTCACCCAATCAACTCAAAGGCACTTTATAGTCGGAACAATGTTAAATATACGACAATGCACAGTTGAACTGACGAATGATAATTAATTACCAACCCACTGCGATACTTTTGTTGAGATCCCGATAATAACGACCCCACCTAAGAAGATACCTACTTAATTATTGACGTTACTAAAGCGAAAGTGTTGGATTCCCTTGTAAAATCAACATAGCTAGCTTCACGGTAAGAAGCTTCGGTTAAAGCAAAACGACGGCTTGGCCAGCGAAACTCTTCAGTTTGCAAGACTGAAAGGTCTCACCAACCTTACCTTCGTTGACACATCCGTGACGGAGGCCTAAGCGCGATCATCATCTCTACTGACTAAGAAACCCCTTAACGGGCGAATTCTCGTATTGGTCAGGGTCGTCAATGTGCTCTTTGGATATGGTTGTCCACAACGCTAAGCTCTCGGCCACAGGTGTACATAACTAATTTACTACGCTAGATTCATTCATTCAAGGAATTCCACACAATATATCTATAAGTACATCTGATTACTTCATAAACCAACACAACCGTAACCCTTGTTAAGAGGGTTGTTAGAACTAAGACAGCAGCTCGACCAGTGAGGTCCCTCAATTTGCAAGATTGAAGACTCTCAGCCACTCACTCTGTCTACACATCTATGACTGGCGCTCTAGTGCGGGCACATCTCTGCTGACTAAGAAGCCCCTTTCGGGAGAATTCTCGTGTGGCCAGGGTCCTCAATGTGCCCTGTGGATATGGTTGTCTCGACACCGAGCACACAGCCACGAGTGTATATAACTACTTTATTCAGTTGCGTTAATCTAGTAAAGTAACCACCCATCAGCACCTATACTAACCACCGGATATTAATATGAACTTGTGGTAATATTTGTCGCTTATCCGCATCTTAACAATCTATCCTCATAGTGTAACGCGTACCACGGACCGAGTCAATTGCTATAGCTAGGTTGTCGTATAATAATTGATCACTTTATCTCGTGGGGGGGCGCACGGAACCCAATCATATCGCAGTGACAAATCAACTAGTAATATATATGTAGAACAAAACAACATTCCTGTAATATCGTCAGTTATTTAATCAATGACCTAGATCCGTTCATAACCTATACATAAACCGCTCGTACTTTATCTAGCATATTCCCCAAACTATATACAGTAGAACTAGATTTCGATACGCAAATACAAGTATGATAACGTTGAAATGGTTAGATAATAGCCCAAAAACAAATTAATAAGTTTCAGAATCATTCAATACAGTGATTATAAAGGTCACTCACCAGATTTTAATTTCTTAATAGTGGGACACGTACCCAACGCCTCTCTGGTTCCCAGGGCTCCCGCCACTTCTGATCTCCCTCGACGCTCGTAACAAGCCAGCTCCTCCGCCATAAATAAATTACAATATAATATTAACACATATTTTAATAAAGATTTCCCTCATTTGTACCTACAACTAACCACTAGATACTGGTATACAATTAGGAATTATTTACCATTGGACCGTTCCTTAGCGAACATTCATGTACTATAAATAGTCGTGTTCACTTCACTTCATGGGAGTATACGGAATTCTAATATGATGATGTCTTAAGCGCATTTATTAGGTGATAAACCTATTAGACCGCCACATACTCAAAATACACACGTGATCATATAAGATCATATCAGTTCACGAGCAGAAAGATATTGCCTAAATATTAATCACTCAATTCAAGACAATGTGCGCACAAGATAATTACTCCCTAAGAAATTCCAGAATTCACTATGATTAGTCACACTTTAAAATAAAATATTCAATCTCACCAGACGATCGCAAAGGCATTTGCGACCTTACCAAACTCTAATTCCTCTCAGCAACAGCCGTAATGCAGCCCAGCGGTGACCAGCCTTGTTCCGCCTCGAAGTAGTACGCGCCCAGAGGTCAGCCTAGCCTGGCCGCCTTTGCCTTCTGCAGCGTGATCTCGCTTCGACGTCCCATAGAAAAAGTGAAACGCTCCTCGGCCCGCCGGGGTATTTATAGCCAATACTAACACGATCACGCCACTAATCCGACTCCTCATCTGAAAATATACCTTAACTAAAGGGTATAAGGCCCGTTTTCCAGGGAGCCTCCATCGCCTGTCCGCTCCGATCGATAATCACTTTTCTCGACTTCGCGGGTAGAATATCCCTGCAGCCCGCGCGCCCGTCCACGCGTTTTCTTGCTGGCCAGCGATCCATTCCTGCAATTAACCTAACTAGTCTAATTTATGAATCCATAAATCTAGATCTAGCACACATTAAATGATACACTAATCCAACAATACTGAATTAGTATGCTGAAGCATGTTTTAAACCAATTATTTTGGACGAAACGCGAGTTTTCTACGCTTTTAATTGTAGTCTTGATTTTAGCCTAGAATAGCATCTAACGCAATTTATATCTAACTTATTTACATACATAATTAACAGGATGATAACGAATGAAAGCTTCAATCCCTTCATATTTGGACCTGAAACCCACAACGCTAACATCTATCAATTTAAAAGAGTAATTCCGCCCTTAGATACTACTGAGTCTGAGAGCGAAGCTCTCGGATCGTCTTAATCTGCCCCATGATCATGCACAGCGAGAAATCTACGATTTTGAGCGAAGCATTATCACAATCTTAAACATACCTAAGCAATAAACAAGGAATTGCGACCTATTAATGGTGAATTTTTAAATAACTTTGAGTAGATAATTCCGTTAACCTACTGTCTTTATACCAAATTTAAATATAATATTACTCTAACTGAAGGCTAGATTTGTTAGCTGTGTCTATTTACATAAATCTCCCAATTAATTCCGACCAATAATCTATGATTATAATTTTGCAAAAATTGCCAACCCCATAACTCGGGAAGTTTCAATTCGTTGATATATCGATCTCTCCAACAAGTGTATTTTAGGCGTGTGAATGTTTAACCACTACGTTTGCTTGGTGATGGACGTTGAAGAATAGCCCCTGTATCACCTTGTGCCTCCAGTCACCTTCTGGCTTCCGTCAGCACAAGTTTAGCCACATATCTCGGCTGATGACACACATACCCATCCCTACGGTACCACCTTGAGTCCACAGATGCCCCCTGGCCACCACAAACTCAAGTTTAGCCACATATCTCGGCTGGCAATACAAACCCCTATACTGCATCACCTTGCACCTCCAGTTGCCTTCTGGCTTCCGTCAGTACAAGTTAGGCCACATATCTCGGCCGATGACACAATATAATTATCTTCTAGCTTCACCTTGAGCCCACAGATGCCCCCTGGCCACTACAAACTCAAGTTAGACCACATATCTCGGTCGGCGCCGCTAGAAAACTTCCCCAGAATACTCCCATTCGCACAAAGTACTAGGTTGTGAGCCCAATAGATCCTAATGACCACGATGTTGCACTAACACCCCGAACCCTCAGATACCTTCTGGCTACCAAGGATCCAGGTTCGACCACATATCTCGGTTTATGTTATTACAATAACTCCCCATGCGAACAGCAGAACACTGAGTACACAGATAACCACCAAGCAAACCCAGTGGAGAATGTTTCTTCTTGACTAGGATATCCGACTTCAGACTGTATTCCACACTAGAGGCAAACTGTTCATAGACTACTGGGTTAATTTTGCATTAATCCCTTCAATGTCCTGACAGCACCATCAAACCATTAACGATAGTGATAATACTGACAAAACATCAAACAAACTTTAACTTTAATCGTCGTTCGCGATGATACTCTATCTCTATACCGAACGTGACCCAGTCGCACACAGTAACATTCATCAACCCCGTGGGGTCTCTAGGAAGTGCCTTGACATCCTATAGAGAATCCGACTACATGCGTCCAAGCCCCACCCAGCTTTACTGTAGAAATGTCGTAACTACTATAAAATACGTTTGCATTACTCAAATACAAAATGCAACACTTCACCATCGTGTAAGAATAACAGCCTTACTAAATTTAATTTCAACAAACCATGTTCATTGAACCCTTGCAAGATTGTAATCTTGACATTGCAAATTACTTAACATATAATAGGAAATTCCTGATAAATTCCCAGTAAAGGAAGTTAAAATATTATTACTTAAGTTTCAGAATGAATGTTCGTTGACAAATCATCCCGAAGAATATGGTGTCGGAAGTATCCTTGCCACGAAGAGATGTGTAGGACGAAGATAAGACTAGCTTAGCCTTTCAGCTTAGCTTCTGTAGAGTATAGTGTCGCCACAGTTAGTCACACAAGGACCTTGTCATTTTATGACTTTAACCTAACCAAACTATAACTGCGGAAACACCGGTGTAAAATGGTTTGGAGAGATCAATCAGTACCAACAAACCTAGGTTGCACTGCGAACTCCGACCAGTCGGTAAAAGCCCATTGTTATCATACAATCACACTTTCAGCACTACCTCTCACGTGGACTCATACATCTCTTAACTCAACGAACACACACATATACCCTCCCAACCTAATTAATCCCCTTGCCCTAAACACGACTTAGACCAACTAAACGGAATCCGACAGTACAACCACATTAATGATATATAATGTTCTTCCCAAGTTATATGCTATGAGAATTTACATTTACTTTATAAGACGAGAAAATTATGATATGAAAAGTAGAACAAAGTGATAATATAATATTACTACTTTACTTATTTTGCAAAACAAAATTTTACTGCTTTAATTGATCCGCACAGCCCTATTCGCACACAGCCAACTAACCTGCCCTTCATATGTTTGAAGATTATAAAAGACAGTAAGTCAAACTTAATTAACCCTCCTAGAGTAACCCGTAAATATCAAAATTTTAAGCCATATCCCATTTACCATTTACCTATCAGTCATTAATTAAATAGCTGCCCCCCATTCTCACAACTTAAATAATTTTATAGTTGGATCTCAAATTTTCGTAATACTATAATTTATGTAGTAAATACCAGATAAATTGCAATACATAATTCATAAGTTTAAAATTAGTCTTACGCCAATACCATATATTGTGCAAACGTAAGATTCGCCGGTTACTAAATGAAGATTACACCCACGCCCTATTAGGACCCACATAAATTTAACGCCTGATGTCAATATTGTATTGACAAACGCATCATACATCTTAAGATATACCTGTAATAAATGGATTATTTCATGTAAATATTTAACGTTGTTTATGCACTACCTAGCGCATAACATGTGGACAAAATATATAACCATATTCCATGCTTGAGATAAATTTAAGCCGGAATAATTATAACTGCGTAAGGTCCTAACCACTAGACGATCACGGCCCCATATCCTTCCCTTTATTATGAACTCCATCTCTTCGCTCTCATAAAATACCTGTAAGTTTCAATAATTAGTATTCAATCGGTGCTTGAAATTCCGCTCCCGCAACTGCAACTGCCGTCACGCTGTCATAACACCGTCGCCTTTACCCCACATCTGTATCGTAATTCAAAATATACAATCACAAGCTAATCGAATACGGTAGCCGCGACCTCTTCTTCTCCAAAGCCGACCCTGCCCTATTGAACTCCAAATTTAGCCCCAAAATTCGAAATCTGCATCCGTGCATTACTCGAAAATGATACTCGCGCCGATTTTTTCTTTCAAAAATTTTATCAGCCATCCTGGATTCCAAACTTATCTTAAATCTAGAACCTGCATTCCCGTATAACTTGAAAATGATACCCGTTAGGAATCCCTTAAAACAAGATGCGCCGCGATCTAAAATTTCAACTTAAGTATCTAAAATTTGACACGCACGACAATAGGTTATCTGATTCCCCCTTTATACCTATGAGACGTCAATCCGCCGTATACCTACTCTCTCCGAAAGGAAGGGATGACAAGAACAAAATTAAATTTCCTGCCAACTCAAAAAAAAATTATAAATTTCCTACCATCTAGTACTTAATTTATTAGTCATTCCTGTCCCGTTATCCTGTAACTTATTTTATGCTGTCCTCAAAGTCCACGTACAATATCTCTAGACACCACAATTCGTAACAACTAAATATTGGGATATAACCGCTAGTACTCTTTGGGGGAGTCCTGTCTAACAGTAGCTGTCTACCGGCTGATATGATGACGATGGTAACGATGACTCAGCGCTGTGGTTAAAGATCTACTTTCGCTAGTGGTGAAAGGTGAGGTGAGGTGAGGTGCTTCCCTAGTACGCCCAGAATAACAGCCCAGCTGATAGCGAGACAATCCCGTGGTCGTTGCACCAATTTTGATATTCGCCAATGCAGATTGATTCGACTCAAATCGATTTATTGCTTACAGCCAGTATAACCTGGTCTCTAACCTCTCAATATCAATATAGGACCAGGGGTCAGTGCTAATTTTGCCACCCCCAACGCGGCGATCTCGAATCTACCTTAATAGCTACCGGTATAATCTATCGTGAACTACATATTGGACAATTTATTGACTTAGAAATATTTCTGACGATAAATGTTACGCATTAAAAATACCTAAATTCCCATACTACAACCAACCATTTTGTTAATATTTTATAACAAGTACCTAATTTGTTGTTGAACAACCTATATAGGCGCCTTTAATTAACGTCCAACCTGATTTAAAGAAGTAAAATACAACCCATCCGAGAGCCCTCCCCTTTTTGAAAGTCGGTTAACCTTATCGACGCACGACCTCCCGTGAGCGCACACTATAGATACGCCTTACGATCTCGACCACTTAATATCTTATTTACAAACTTACAAGTTGCCTATTCTATTCTAGTTTTAAGCACGGAATCAAGCATAAAGTACTAAATTTCCCCCTTTTTTTTATATCTAGTGTGAAACGAACAACGCGAAGTACTTACGGTTTCACTCGCGCGATTTGAACCAGCGGTGAGTGGATCGCGTAACTATTCTTAACACAGACTATAACTTTTCTTATTCTACTTATCATTATTTTTTTGATATTTATCGTCTAAAATGCTAAATAAAATTGTGGTAGTACCCTCGCAAAAGCTATCATACCGAATGGATTAAAGACAACCGACTACGCTAACCCTCCCGCGATACAAGCGATAATGGCCCTACAACGATAATGTACACCCAACATAATGCGCGACTCAATTTCAATGGGATGTCTACAAATTTTGGTATGAATACAAACACTTACTAGGATTTCTCATTTGGATATAATGTAGTATCAGAGTATTTTATAATCACAATGCTAACCCCAATTACAAAAGGCCCCTTATAAATCGACGCGAATTCTGACATTGGTAGGACCTGTTAATCACATTTATAGTTTAATAACTTTAAGCGCAGGGAAATTAATCATTAGATTTATCAACTAGACACAACGTACTGGCAAGGTCTATCTAATAAAAGGTCCTAGTTTAATGTTAGTAGGCAAGGAAAATCCGTCTAAGTAAATATGAACTCTCTTGTCAAAAAAATTTAACATAATTCCTAATACCTCACTTGCCTGATACACACTTTATAAATGTAAGATGCTCTTGTAACGCGTAAATGATTTGACTCGAAACCGAATTAACCCCTTCATTCCGCCACCGTATTCCACATGACAAAACCCCATTAGAATTAAATTACCACCTCTAAGTAAGCTCAGGCTTTATATATTCACAACTCCTAATTTTTCCTAAACCGTAACAACCGTTTAAACACGCCACTTGGCCGTATATTAAAGCCTCACCACAGATCTTAACCCAAATCAGCAAATGTCAAATTCCCGCGGCCTCGCTAGACAAATTTTGTAAACAACATTCGTCGTAATTAATCAAATAATTTAATAACTAGTGTCTAGATTGCTATTATTTGAAGGAATAAATTGCTCCAGTTACGTCTGACTTGTATAGTACTACAACGAGTGTTTTGCCTCCTATTTCAGCCTATTCCAACGTGTCATTACTCGTGTTTGGGTCAATATTGTGTATTATTATTTAAAGTTAGTTTTAAAGTGAAGTTAGTGAAACAATGAATACTGTGCTACCAGGAACTCGACTAGTGTGTGTCTAGTCAACCGACCGTAAGTAATTCCTACTTCTAAAATCTCCCCATTTTAATCCATAAGGCCTATTTTAATCCAGCACTGAATTAAATAAAGGTACTAACCTCTTTTAAACGGATATGAAAGAACGGAAAACAACCGCGATCTTACTCATGTGACAGTTAATCCATCGGCCGACTACTTATTTCTTACATGAACGAGAGAAATATCACTTGCGTTTGTCGCTAGCATCAAAATATCCCCGCCACGGGTCAAATTAATTTTCCTACGTGACCAATATCTGACCTATTTTGCGCTAGTTTTGTAACCGAACTTGGAAATATGCCCTAATACGAATATCGTTTATAAACAACCATACGTTCTGTTCAATAAACCTACGCGAGTGCCTCGATGATAATTTTATGCATCCGTAAAATTATACCGCAGACCCTTAAATAATACCTAATTACAACCTCTTACATTAACTGATAAGTCATTTTTGTCATAGGTACTTCATGGAAAAAAAATAGACGGACCCTATGTCGTAGACAAATACACAATTTGATGAATACCTAAATCGCATAATGTTAAAACTATAAACGCCTAAATATATAAGTATCCCCAATTACCCTTAACTTACTCCAAACATTGTAAAATTCGTTCAATTTAATAACCAAAGGTTTAAAAAGTAGTAGCCCACAATATTGTTAGTAAAGCAAA
Organism: Epinotia brunnichana; assembly: GCA_963854355.1. Lineage (NCBI taxonomy): Eukaryota > Metazoa > Arthropoda > Insecta > Lepidoptera > Tortricidae > Epinotia > Epinotia brunnichana. The sequence continues at coordinate 13,138,012 of OY977957.1, forward strand.
AATAAAAAAACACAAAAAGATTTTTCCGTACCGGGGATCGAACCCGGACGCTCGCGATTCATAGCCCGCCGGACACACCAATCGTCCAGTGCGCTGTTAAGATAAGTTGCGAAATTAACGACCCATTTCGAAATTCACATTACCTCAACAATGACTAGAGAGGTGGAACAGTTAGTTTACATACTCCAGTATCACATACTAAGGTAACCAATTTAAAGTGCCATGCGATATATACGACTCCTGCCTTAAGGTACATAATAATAATAACACGTGCACAACTTGGTATTACTAATATAATTTCTCCGAATTGCCCTGTTACCATATAATGTAAACATGGCGAATATCTTTCGTAACCTGACGTGAACCGGTACATATATGGTATTTGTCTGACAAGCTCTAATCTTTCGGTTTCAGACTGGGACAACTATCCATCTTATACTTGACAAATTCTGAAACCATTGTTTAAAATACGTAAGTAATAAATTTTACTATCAACGTAACTATCAATGAATTGATCCGTACTATATTTACTTACTATACCTACCTACATTTAAATTGCATTCAGCCCTTTTGATAGAACCCATGACTTTAACACTACCTTATTAATAATTAAGTGCGTTGCGGTTAATCAATTTCATGCCCTACACACATTGTCTTACAATTCTAAGCCTTCTGCCCCCCTTTCTTAGAGCTGAATCTCCCGTGAGATTCGGAAATCCCTATCAGCGAAGTCTTTCGCCTCAGAACCTGAGTATCAAAGTTATTCGCTAACTAATAATGTCGTACCGTAGATCACGCGTGCTTGGTTTTGCATATATATATATATGAAAACCTAACTTGACTGGAATTATAATTAATTATTTAAATTACTCTGAAACTTCACAAACCCCGCTCTATAATTATGACTCACGAAGTAACTAAACCAGACAGACGGATTTCGGAATATCCTTATTCAATGAATTCGTTTTATTTCATTCGCTTGCCAACACGTGTTACCTTTTTTATTTTATTTTTTTATTTATTTTATTTATTTATTTCAGTACAGCAACTATTTTTACAGGTTGACCTAATACAATAGCGCCTTAATCTTATATCTATATATATATCTATTATTACTTACTTACTTATTTTCTAATTCGAACGTTCGTAAGTACGTTAGCGTTAATTAAGCTACTGATTACAATGAAATTCGCTATACCTACAGTGTGTGATGGGTCTAAAACTTTATTTCGCTAAGTTTTGTAAGGCGCAATCTATCTATTATCTTTTTCATTACATTGTACCCACGTAAACCCGCGTGACGCTTTAAGGTACTTAACATACCTATTAGAATTGACCAATATAAAATATGTAGGCTCTAACTAGCTTATACTTAGCCCGCAACCTCCACAAAGCTAATTTTGTCGCATACTATTTCTATATATTTAATTCGCCGATATCAATTCTGGCCCGTGAGAAAAACCACATCAAAAGTTAAGCAACTATATTATTACCTAGTTATTAGAAATAATTTACACTATGCCATTATCATAAAGTTACTATCAATATTAACGCATCTAACTGGCTACATTATTTTCCGTGTCAAAATATTTTACGTGCGACGCGCTTTATTTAAGACCGACCTTAATGCATTACATAAATATTTATCCTATGATCCTAAAACTGTTCACCCATTCCACCAAATTATAAGCGAACGCGACATATAGTTAATTAATATTACTCCTTTATCATCAAATTAAACAACAATTTCCCGCCAAAAATCTTTATGATTACTGGCGCCGCGACGTCGCTAGATTCCAAAATGGCTGCTCGAACCTAAGTTCGATGTTTAAAATTGTTTTTAGTTTGCGCGCGGGCTTCAACGAGCCGATTTCTCGCATATTTAGGCCTATTATTTAATCAGTTTAAAGTGTTTACTGTGGTTTAGTGTGTATTCAAACATAAATCAATGTAGTGATAATTGAACTGGTGCACATTATAAAGTGAATGTGATAGAGTGGCCGCGTATTTATGTGGAAATGTGTGAGTCCTACCATGCCAGGAATATACCTCTGTGGAGTTAGCCAGGTATTTAAGTGCCCTTGACTTGTTGTCTGACTTCAACCCTGTCACTATCTTAACCCTGCCAAAGTGGTTTTATGTACCTACGTAATTAAAAATTGAAATCTCACGCGTACATACAACCGGTTCACTGACTCACGATGACAACCATTTAATTACCTACACACAGCTTACCTTTTGACCTTAATGACCTAACAACAAAGTCCATTATAGTGTACCTTTGATCTTAGGTATTTGAATTTCTAGCCGGAACTAATCCGATTCGAATGCGCATTTTCTTGTAACGTTAATGAATATAACTCGCGCGAATTACCTACTTATCTATTCTTACAATTACTTTCTTTACAAAGAAGATTACGTAGAAAATATCCGCAAGGTTATAGGTACTTAAGATTTCGGACAATACTTAGTAGCGATCGATTTATCGTAAACGCCGAGAATTGGATTCAATTTGACTAGGTCAACTAACTAGGTATAACGCGTACCTACTTTTCTCCCCTAGCTTACGAAAGTTACCTATAACTCTAACCCCTATTATGTGATGAGTTCTTAAGTATGTTCCTAAGTCCTTGGTACTATAATCATCCACCGGTACTTTCCTAACCACTATTTAACGAATAATTGCCCAACCGCGGGACAGATGTCAATGACCTCAACACTATTCTTGCGAACTCAAATGCAACAATTGAATATGAAGGATGAAATAATCGTAGCTAAATACATAAGATGCTAATTTAACAAAATACTATCTTGAGGTTATCTAGATCCGTTTTATTTTATTTTTATTTTATTTTGGAATAAAAGCATTATACCTAAACTTTATTATAACTACTACCGCAACCGCCTGATGTATATGGAACCTACTTAATTGTGCTATGGCATTGGCAGATTGTAAGGCCATTCGGCATAACATTCCTGCCCCCCTTTTATACAAATTACGCGTAGGCACTACTTTGACACGACTGTCCGATGAAAAGAGTGTTTAGGTACTGTTACGTTTTTACTTAATTCTTAGATTAGACTCACTTCTTGACTTCCGTTCGGCCTAAAATTTCGCACATATGTATAAATCGCATGACAAATTAAAGTTATGATGACAAGGAACTAATCTGATGCTGGGGTTGGAAGATAGGCCTAGGAACTTCGTGATACAATGACACAAACCCATCGAGTTTGGGCTCGTTAGAATCGTCTCAATGAGCAGTTGGTAAACATATGTAGAAAAGTACAGTCGGGAATAAAAATGTGTACCCCCAAATGAATTTCTGTCAAAATAATATTAGCCCTTCGTCTACAACAAAATTATTTCTATGCATATTTTTCATAGTTTAGTGTGATATAACTTATTGATTAGTAATTCACCTACGTACCGCGCGTGAAAATCCCTTTGAAATTAAATAAAAGAAAGAAAGTCCTGAAAATAATACACAACACAATTCACGTACGTATCGCGCGTGAAAATCTCTTTGAAATAAAATAAAAGAAAGAAAGTCCTGAAAATAATACACAACACAACATTAAAAAATACAAACTCCATCTCTCTATCTACTCCACGGCAACAAAATGTGGGTTATTTGTATAACCCACACACAGAAAAATCTGTAAATAAATTTAATTAGCCCTTTCACCAAGCGAATCACGTAATCTCCACTTATAATAAATCTCTAAATTAAAAAAAGAATCAGCCAGTTTGAAACTAAGCTTTGCGCGGTTCGAATGTTCTCAGCATCCCATGAACGGAAAAATATGAAACATTTTATATAGGTACATTATTATTCTAGCTGCAACTTAGGATAGTTTTTATCCGACTGCGACAGTTAATTAATTTTCCGAAATATACGACTTCATTTAATTTTTCATTTATTTTTATTGAAATCAAACGATGCTCCAACTGTCAGCTATAAGAACCGTCAAATTTTCGTCAAAATGGCGGAATTGCTTTGCCTTTCACTTATTAATAATTTAAATCCCGTCTACGATAGACCTTTACGAGACAAATGCTAAAATATAAACCATAAAAAAATATTCGATTCTGATATGAGAACTTATATGCGCAAATGTCGTTTTATGTCGTAATTTCAATAAATGAAATCAACAAATTTGAACAATATAATTAACACGAATTTGTTTTTTTTGAATGACAATGGCACGCGCTCGGCGCATTCAGCCAAAGTACCTGCGGCGCTACCACGAAAACCTCAATGTTCATATATTTGCATCCCTGTCACTCGAGTATGGTTAGTGCGATAGAGATAGAGATACCCGAATATTTTCGAATTCCGAAGTTCGTGGTTATAGCTCAGGAATCGAAAATATGGTAAATAATCATAATGTATTTTCTCGAAAAAGAATTTAAAATAAATATAGTCAAATGGAGAAAAAAACAAAGCAAGAGGTTATATAGGTAATGATTAAGTTATAAGAGTCCAAAGTTTTAAGAGGGGGTATGTTCTGTCCCTTTTCCGCAAAACGCACCTTCATATGAAACGATTGTTTTTTACTATGACGCTCGAGTATATTGACGTCACAGTCCCTCATCGTTTTCTCACTCTAACAAGCGACATTAAAACGGATGTAGCTTCATAATTTTTTGAGATATTTGAATGGGAGTTTCATTATCTTCTATCTATTTATACATAATAAATGCCTATGTCCTAACTGCACTCACTCACTCATCAACGCACAGCCGAAACTACTAATCTTAGAGAGTTGATTTTTGCACAGTATGTTGCTTTTATAACGTGGGCTAGGGATAAAAAGGGATTTTTGAAAATTCTACCCCTAAGGGGGTAAAATGGGGGTGCAAAGTTTGTATGGGAGAACCTTTTTTTTTGAGCTATAGACTTAAACTTTGTAGAAAAATTAGTTATTAGAATACAAATGAAACACTTTCAGCGTTTTGGAAAATTCCACCCCTACGGGGGTAAAATAGGGGTGCAAGGTTTGTATGGGGGAAACTACTTTTTTTTAAATAGAGACTTAAAACTTTGTAGAGAAATTATTCATTAGAATACAAATAAAGTACCTAGATTCAGTGTTTTAAAAAAATCTACCCCTAAGGGGGTACAATAGGGGTGCAAATTTTGTATGGGGGAAACAATATTTTTTTTAAATAGAGACTTAAAACTTTGTAGAAAGATTAGTCATCAGAATACAAATTAAGTACTTTCAGCGTTTTGGAAAATTTCACCCCTAAGGGGGTAAAATAGGGTGCAAAGTTTGTATGGGAAAAACATATATTTTTTAATAGAGACTTAAAATTTTGACGAAAAATTACTTATTAGAACATGAAAAATACTGCATTCGGCGTTTTACAAAAATCATTCCCTAAGGGGGTTAAAAAAGGGTGCAAGGTTTGTATGGGGAACACTTTTTCTGAGCTAGACACTTAAAACTTTGTAGAAAGATTACTTATAAAAATACAAAAAAAAAGACTTTCAGCGTTTTGAAAAAATCTATCCCTAAGGGGGATAAAAAGGGGTGCAAAGTTTTTATCAGGGAAAGTTTATGTTTTTGAGTTAGAGACTTGAAACTTTGTAGAAAGATTACTTATTAAAATACAAAAAAAGAACACAAATCTTTTTAGAAAATTCCACCCCTAATAGGGTTAAAAAGGAGAGCAAGCTTTGCATGGGCAACACTTTTTTTTGAGTTAGACTTAAAACTTTGCAAAAAGATTACTTATTAGAATACTAAAAAAGAACTTTCAGCGTTTTAGAAAACTCCATCCCTAAGGGGATCCTTAAGATCCTTAAGAAGGGTAGCCAGTGTTGTGTGGGAAAAACTTTTTTTTTTACTAGACTTAAAACTATTCAAAATGTTACATATTAAAATTAATAATAAAGTACTTTCAGAGTTTTAGAAAATTCCACCCCTAAGGGGGTTAAGAAAGCTTTGTATGGGCAACACTTTTTTTGAGCTAGAGACTTAAAAGTTTACGAAAAAAGTTCTTTCAGCGATTAGAAAAATTCAACCTCTAAGGGGGTTTAAAAGGGGGTTCAAATTTTAAATGGCGAGCAATAAAATTTTAAAGTGTGAGTAAGAGATTTTTAACTTCGGTCTTATTCTGTACGTTAAAAGACTACAAAACTGATTTCAGAGTTTTTCCAAATTCATCCCCTAAGAGTGTTAAAATTGGTTCAAAGTTTGAGTATTTCAAGGCATTTTTAAAGTATGAGATTTTTAACTTTGGTTTTAGACTGTTTGTTCACAAACTAGAAAATGAACATCAACTTTTTTTTTAATTATCCCCTAAAAGAGGGTTCAAATTTTGTATTGAGAGAAATCATTTCCTAAGACGATAAAAAGTTCTACGCGGACGAAGTCGCGGGCAACAGCTAGTAAAAAAATATTTTTCCTTTTATTATAATTTTTTCTTTTTTTTTTTTTTTTTTTTTTTAACGAAAATACTCTATTCTGTAGTAACCCGGGATACTAAAAAGTGAATTTAAAACCCTATTTTCATCCTGGGCACGGCCTCACCAAAATGTAACGATTCAACCTCTTAAATGGCTTGCTTTTTATGTTTTTGTATTCTGAACTTAAATTAACCCCTATCTGAAAGCTGAAGCTCCTGAGAAGCTTCTAGTCGTCTGAAAATGGAATCCTACCTGAAGGAAAAGCTATTGAATAAAATTAAACAGATAGTAAGCGAGAAAATAAATCATTTATTTACCATAGAAATATCAAATTAATTTTGTTTGTTTTGAAGCTAAAGAACCTTTGATTAATTAATCCAGTAAAATCAAGACTCGATTGTACTAGATATCCACTTTGATCCTATAAATACTAACTCGAACCAAAGCGAATAGAAAAACCGAGTTAGTTCCGGCCGATCCTACTAGAAAGGTTGGGTTTTATTCTAGTCTAGGTAAATCTATCCTACAGCTACAGAATCTCTCGTTATTTATGTTAAAGTAATCGAGCTTGAGTACTTTAACAGACCAAATCATCTCCTAGGATATTGCCGGACGGAAAGAGATTCGGTCAAATAAAAAACCGTCCGACTCCAGGCCTACAATGCCGTAATCTAACCTAGAATTTATTATCTCTGGAACCTAACCTCGAAGACCTATTTAGACCTAAGCTATACGTGATTCGCGCTGGTGAAGTGGCTTGGCGTGTGATTTCGTCTAGTGGGTGAGGCTCTGCGTTGTGCGAATAGACCCAGGCCCTTTTCGAGAAGTATGAAGTTTGTATTTCTATAAAGGGAAAAAGTTACACGTTAATTGAAGTTGTACATTAACCCCATTTTAGTAGAACCTATAACTTAAGTAAGACAATTATACTAGTTCCTTAGAATTAATTTACAATTCAGTAGTCTCATTAAGTGATGCACAATTATGGAGGCTAAAGTGGGCATAAATTCCTTATTATACTAAGTTGTGGGAAGTGATAAATTACGCTATGTGGTAGGTGACGCCCTTTAAACAGACTCGCAATACAATAGTGGTCAACCTGTGTTGGCCATGATGGGGTCTCTATTGATGATGATGCGATGATATAATAATGAAAATAATCATGAAGAAGTCAAGATATTGATGATGATGCGATGATATAATAACGAAAATAATCGTAAGTCAAGATATTGATGATGATGCGATGATATAATAATGAAAATAATCATAAGTCAAGATATTGATGATGATGTGATGATAGTCTATTGAAATAGAATATTAGTGCATGTTTTACTTACAGGTACATGAATGGCGTAATGTCTAGTGTAATATCGATTCTCCCTAACGATGAATCCTAGAGTTGTTAGCGAACTGTAGCGCTCGCCTCTCGCTCGCTCGCGGCTGCTCGTACTCGCTAGTAATCCCACCTCATCTGTTGTTTCCGCCTACCCTATCGTTATTTCTATCAAATCTAATACCAATTAGTACTGACTTTTCCTAAGCAATTTATAATACAATTCATCCCCAAAATATCTCAATGGATGTAACACAGTGTCTTAGCAACCAATCTCACCCAATCAACTCAAAGGCACTTTATAGTCGGAACAATGTTAAATATACGACAATGCACAGTTGAACTGACGAATGATAATTAATTACCAACCCACTGCGATACTTTTGTTGAGATCCCGATAATAACGACCCCACCTAAGAAGATACCTACTTAATTATTGACGTTACTAAAGCGAAAGTGTTGGATTCCCTTGTAAAATCAACATAGCTAGCTTCACGGTAAGAAGCTTCGGTTAAAGCAAAACGACGGCTTGGCCAGCGAAACTCTTCAGTTTGCAAGACTGAAAGGTCTCACCAACCTTACCTTCGTTGACACATCCGTGACGGAGGCCTAAGCGCGATCATCATCTCTACTGACTAAGAAACCCCTTAACGGGCGAATTCTCGTATTGGTCAGGGTCGTCAATGTGCTCTTTGGATATGGTTGTCCACAACGCTAAGCTCTCGGCCACAGGTGTACATAACTAATTTACTACGCTAGATTCATTCATTCAAGGAATTCCACACAATATATCTATAAGTACATCTGATTACTTCATAAACCAACACAACCGTAACCCTTGTTAAGAGGGTTGTTAGAACTAAGACAGCAGCTCGACCAGTGAGGTCCCTCAATTTGCAAGATTGAAGACTCTCAGCCACTCACTCTGTCTACACATCTATGACTGGCGCTCTAGTGCGGGCACATCTCTGCTGACTAAGAAGCCCCTTTCGGGAGAATTCTCGTGTGGCCAGGGTCCTCAATGTGCCCTGTGGATATGGTTGTCTCGACACCGAGCACACAGCCACGAGTGTATATAACTACTTTATTCAGTTGCGTTAATCTAGTAAAGTAACCACCCATCAGCACCTATACTAACCACCGGATATTAATATGAACTTGTGGTAATATTTGTCGCTTATCCGCATCTTAACAATCTATCCTCATAGTGTAACGCGTACCACGGACCGAGTCAATTGCTATAGCTAGGTTGTCGTATAATAATTGATCACTTTATCTCGTGGGGGGGCGCACGGAACCCAATCATATCGCAGTGACAAATCAACTAGTAATATATATGTAGAACAAAACAACATTCCTGTAATATCGTCAGTTATTTAATCAATGACCTAGATCCGTTCATAACCTATACATAAACCGCTCGTACTTTATCTAGCATATTCCCCAAACTATATACAGTAGAACTAGATTTCGATACGCAAATACAAGTATGATAACGTTGAAATGGTTAGATAATAGCCCAAAAACAAATTAATAAGTTTCAGAATCATTCAATACAGTGATTATAAAGGTCACTCACCAGATTTTAATTTCTTAATAGTGGGACACGTACCCAACGCCTCTCTGGTTCCCAGGGCTCCCGCCACTTCTGATCTCCCTCGACGCTCGTAACAAGCCAGCTCCTCCGCCATAAATAAATTACAATATAATATTAACACATATTTTAATAAAGATTTCCCTCATTTGTACCTACAACTAACCACTAGATACTGGTATACAATTAGGAATTATTTACCATTGGACCGTTCCTTAGCGAACATTCATGTACTATAAATAGTCGTGTTCACTTCACTTCATGGGAGTATACGGAATTCTAATATGATGATGTCTTAAGCGCATTTATTAGGTGATAAACCTATTAGACCGCCACATACTCAAAATACACACGTGATCATATAAGATCATATCAGTTCACGAGCAGAAAGATATTGCCTAAATATTAATCACTCAATTCAAGACAATGTGCGCACAAGATAATTACTCCCTAAGAAATTCCAGAATTCACTATGATTAGTCACACTTTAAAATAAAATATTCAATCTCACCAGACGATCGCAAAGGCATTTGCGACCTTACCAAACTCTAATTCCTCTCAGCAACAGCCGTAATGCAGCCCAGCGGTGACCAGCCTTGTTCCGCCTCGAAGTAGTACGCGCCCAGAGGTCAGCCTAGCCTGGCCGCCTTTGCCTTCTGCAGCGTGATCTCGCTTCGACGTCCCATAGAAAAAGTGAAACGCTCCTCGGCCCGCCGGGGTATTTATAGCCAATACTAACACGATCACGCCACTAATCCGACTCCTCATCTGAAAATATACCTTAACTAAAGGGTATAAGGCCCGTTTTCCAGGGAGCCTCCATCGCCTGTCCGCTCCGATCGATAATCACTTTTCTCGACTTCGCGGGTAGAATATCCCTGCAGCCCGCGCGCCCGTCCACGCGTTTTCTTGCTGGCCAGCGATCCATTCCTGCAATTAACCTAACTAGTCTAATTTATGAATCCATAAATCTAGATCTAGCACACATTAAATGATACACTAATCCAACAATACTGAATTAGTATGCTGAAGCATGTTTTAAACCAATTATTTTGGACGAAACGCGAGTTTTCTACGCTTTTAATTGTAGTCTTGATTTTAGCCTAGAATAGCATCTAACGCAATTTATATCTAACTTATTTACATACATAATTAACAGGATGATAACGAATGAAAGCTTCAATCCCTTCATATTTGGACCTGAAACCCACAACGCTAACATCTATCAATTTAAAAGAGTAATTCCGCCCTTAGATACTACTGAGTCTGAGAGCGAAGCTCTCGGATCGTCTCACTATGTTAGTAGGTATTTTATCACAATTACAATTAGCAGTTGGATAGCCTATGCAACCTATCCCAATGGAACAGGAAGGGACCATCCAAGCGCGCCGCCACCGTCTGCAGGAGGCTGTTCGGGCTGCCGCGCAGGCAGTTTATAGTGTTGCTATACAGCGTGTCTCTGACTTCGGGGCTTTAAATTCAAAAGTCGATTATGCTCCTGAAACGGAACTACTTTTGTTCTACAACTTTTCAAAAATACGTTATTTTTGTATTTTCATTATTACATACAAATTAAATAAAATTTTCAATGTACATCAACCATTAGTTAGTTTTCATACTTGTCAGTGTCATAAATGTCAAATAATGAGGCCGTGTTTGCAATACATTGATGGTACAGTTAAAGTACTACCAAATTATAGAAATGATAGTTATTTTACAAAATTGCGGAACAAAAGTGGTTCAGTTTCAGGACCATAATCGACATTTGCATTTAAAGCCCCATCGTCAGAGACACACTGTATTATTGCATGCTATGAAGCATGTGGTGTTGTGTTCCTGGTGGTGAGTAAGGTCGCCAGAGCTCCCTAGGGTGCCCTGTGTTGGGAGTGAGGGACCTGCATGTCTCTATCTTCCAACACAGCGAATCCTCAAGTGAATAAAGGGTCGGCAACGCGCTTGATTCTTCTGGAGTCACAAGTGTCCATAGGCGACGGTACCAGCTTAACATCAGGCAGGCCGTAAGCTTGTTTGCCACCGTCGTAGTATAAAAAAAAAAAGTTATGTTTTTGATATTTTCTTACATATTTTTTGTCACCCTTGGTTTTTCACAGTAACGGGCACGTATTTTTTCACGTATTTAAGTACCTATTTAGTATTCACATTAAACTGTACTGGGTTTTGATGATTATAACTGTAACAATTATGGCAATTTATGAGTATAAAGAAAACGATACAAAATTAACGATGTCTAGCCATTGTTTCAAATCTGCCGTGCAGAACCTAAAGTGCAGTAACTCGAAAAAGTCCATTTCGAGATAAACGCAAAAAACACATTAAAAGTAGTTTATTTCCGTTCGTTCAAGCGGTATTTACGTATAATTTATTGTCATGGAAAGCGCTCAACACATAGAATACGATGACGTTAAAAACAATGGTTTCAGTGTACACTGAAATTAATTATAAGGCTTTTTCAAAATTTCAAGCTCGTACTGCACTCTTTGAGACAGGCAAAAACAAAAGAAATACCGCTTAAAACACAGTAAAAAGTCGGGTTACTGTCCATGTTTTGCATTCACTTACACAGACAAGTGATGAATTGCCGTTTAAACCACAGTACGCGGAGCTATACTACTGCGTTTTAAACGGTATTTTGCATGGTTTTTAGTGCTACGAGCATCCGTTACTGCATTTAAAACAGTTTTTTGTAAAAAAAAAGTATGACTGAAACCTTTTTGCCAATAAAATGATTAAATATTGAATTGTCTTCAAAACTACATATGCTCAGTAAATGTCAAGTCAATCAGGCTTCTTTAAGTGGGAGAAAAACGACTAGCAAAATTTAAATAAACTTATTTGTGATTTATTATTGGAGATCCTAAATAAAACACATATTTCGTGAAATTGTAAGCAAACAATGTTTGTTACAAATAATTATGTATCCCTACTAATTAAAAAAGACGACTACTTCAGTATAATGCTACGATTTATTCTTATGTACTGTAAAACTAGCACTTTAATCTTATTGTGATTATCCGTTCAGTTACTTTGTCAGATATTAAACTATAACTAATAAGATCGTAATCTCCACTTATAATATCTCCACTTATAATAAATCTCTAAATTAAAAAAAGAATCAGCCAGTTTGAAACTAAGCTTTGCGCGGTTCGAATGTTCTCAGCATCCCATGAACGGAAAAATATGAAACATTTTATATAGGTACATTATTATTCTAGCTGCAACTTAGGATAGTTTTTATCCGACTGCGACAGTTAATTAATTTTCCGAAATATACGACTTCATTTAATTTTTCATTTATTTTTATTGAAATCAAACGCTGCTCCAACTGTCAGCTATAAGAACCGTCAAATTTTCGTCAAAATGGCGGAATTGCTTTGCCTTTCACTTATTAATAATTTAAATCCCGTCTACGATAGACCTTTACGAGACAAATGCTAAAATATAAACCATAAAAAAATATTCGATTCTGATATGAGAACTTATATGCGCAAATGTCGTTTTATGTCGTAATTTCAATAAATGAAATCAACAAATTTGAACAATATAATTAACACGAATTTGTTTTTTTTGAATGACAATGGCACGCGCTCGGCGCATTCAGCCAAAGTACCTGCGGCGCTACCACGAAAACCGATACTCAATGTTCATATATTTGCATCCCTGTCACTCGAGTATGGTTAGTGCGATAGAGATAGAGATACCCGAATATTTTTGAATTCCGAAGTTCGTGGTTATAGCTCAGGAATCGAAAATATGGTAAATAATCATAATGTATTTTCTCGAAAAAGAATTTAAAATAAATATAGTCAAATGGAGAAAAAAACAAAGCAAGAGGTTATATAGGTAATGATTAAGTTATAAGAATCCAAAGTTTTAAGAGGGGGTATGTTCTGTCCCTTTTCCGCAAAACGCACCTTCATATGAAACGATTGTTTTTTACTATGACGCTCGAGTATATTGACGTCACAGTCCCTCATCGTTTTCTCACTCTAACAAGCGACATTAAAACGGATGTAGCTTTATAATTTTTTGAGATATTTGAATGGGAGTTTCATTATCTTCTATCTATTTATCTCCACTTATAATAAATCTCTAAATTAAAAAAAGAATCAGCCAGTTTGAAACTAAGCTTTCTGTGGTACGAATGTTCTCAGCATCCCATGGACGGAAATATATGAAACATTTTATATAGGTACATTATTATTCCAGCTGCAACTTAGGATAGTTTTTATCCGACTGCGACAATTAATTAATTTTCCGTAATATACGACTTCATTTAATTTTTCATTTATTATTCTTAAAGTATATCGCCGCCACATCTGTCAGCTAAAAGAAACGTCAAACTCACAGTAATAAGAAATACTACGGACAAAATGGCGGAATTGCTTTGCCTTTCTTTCGCCTATTAATAATTTTAATCCCGTCTACGATATACATTGACGAGACACATAGGTACCAAAAGCAAATATATAATTAATCGATTTTGATATGCGAACTTATATGCGCAAATGTCGAATTAAGGCGTAATTTGTACAAATGTAACAACAAATTCGAACAATATAAACTTGGTTTTTTTGAATGGCACGCGCGCGCGCTCTTTGCGTATTCAGCCAAACCACGAAAACCGAAACTCGAAGTTTGTATATCTGAGGGCCTACCGCGAACGGCATTCGAAGTTTTCCCTCTCTGTCGCACTTATGTACGAACTTGTAAGTATGACAGAGAGGGGACACTTCGAATGCCTTTCGCGGTAGGCCCTCTGCATTCCTGTCATTTGTTAGTGCGATAGAGATAGAGATACCCGAATATTTTCGAATTCCGAAGTTCGTGGTTTAAAAGAAAATACGGATGTCGGATAGATCTAAATTAATATTTTATGTGTGAATATGGTTAAAATTATTTGGAAATACTATTGTTGTTATTGTTTTAGTATATTTGACTAGCTTTAAGTTTAATATTGTACGTCCGAAATGGGCAAGCTGTTGGACTTTATTTTACCCAAAACAACTAAATGTACACAGTTCTGACAATAAAGAAATCTTATTTTATCTTATCTTATCGAAAATAGGGATGTATATAGATACTAAACAAAATAATCATAATGTTGTATTATCTCGAAAAAAAAACAACGCAAGAGGCTATATAGGTAATCACTAAGTTATAAGTGTATATAGTTTTAAGAGGGGGTTTGTTGCGTCTCTTTTCCGCAAAACGCACCTTTATAATGAAACGATTGTTTTTTACTATGACGCTCGAGGATCGTGACGTCACGGTCCCTGATCGTTTTCTCACTCTAACAAGCGACATTAAAACGGTTGTAGCTTCGTAATTTTTTGAGATATTTGAATGAGTTTTTCGTTTCTTCTTTCTTTTGAAGTGAGTCTAGACCTCTATTTGGAAGACAAGCGGAAATAATCCATACTATCCATACTAATAATCCATACTTCCATACTAATATTATAAATGCGAAAGTGTGTCTGTCTGTTACCTCTTCACGTCTAAACCGCTGAACCGATTTAGATGAAATGAGCCCCGGGGAAGGACAAAGGGTAGTTTTTATATCTGAGGGGCTGAAATTGGGGGTGGAAATTTGTATGGAGCTACTTAAACCGCTGCACCGATTTAGATGAAATTTGGTATATAAATAGTTTGAGTCCCGGGGAAGGACATATAATAGGTTTTATCCTGGAAATCATCCCCTAAGGGGGTGAAAAGGGGGGGGGGGGGAATTTGGATTAAATCTATTTTGATGAAATTTGGTGTAGATATAGGTTAAGTCCTGGGAAAGGACATGGGATAGTTTTTACCCCAGAAATCATCCCCTAAGGGGGTGAAATTAGGGGTGAAAATTCGGATGGAACCCATCTTAATACATTTTGGTATAGAGATAGCTTGAGCCCTGGGAAAGGACATAGGATAGTTGTAATTCCGGAAATCACTCCCTAAGGGGGTGAAATGGGGGGTGAAAATTTGGATGAATCCCGTTTAGATGAAATTTGGTATAAAGGTCGTTTGAGTCCCGAAGAATGACATTAGATAGTTTTTATCCCGAAAATCATTCCCTAAGGGTATGAAATAGGGGGTGAAAGTTTGGATAAAATCCATGTACCTAAATGAAATTTGGTAAGGAGATAATTTGAGACCCTTCAAAGGATATAGAATAGTTTTTGCCTCGGAAATCATCCCTTAAGATGGTAGAAGTTTGTTTGCATTATATTTTCTAAGTATTAAGTTCTACGCGGACGAAGTCGCGGGCAACAGCTAGTTACTAATAAAATGGACGGCACACATATATAACCATTCATTAGGCTATTAGTAACAATAAAAAATTCAACAATATACAAAAATTACTATAATTATCAAAAAACTAAACTAATGCATATACACTCTCCTTACATCAAAACTAATATGATACCCAGGATTGTGGCCCATACACACTCATGCATGCATACCACTCACACTTCATGTAATTGTGATACCCTAGAAGTTGTAACAGATCACACTTACCTTGGCCTTACAATAGATAATAAATTTAACTGGAATACTCACATAGAAATAGTATGTAAAAAACTAAGAGCCATCCTATGTAACATTAACATACTTAAACATAAAATGCCGTACACTACTCTGCGACTACTGTACATGGCCATGGCTGACTCAATCATAAGCTATGGAATCTCTAGCTATGGTAGAACATACAAAACATATTTACAGCGTATATATAACCTACAAATTAGACTACTGAAAACAATAGTCCCGCTAAAAATTAAATATAAATATAGAGATAATTATCATAAACTATTTAAATACTGCAGAGTCATGAATGTATTCGATAAAGTTAAAATGGCAATTGTAATGCAATATAAACATAAATTGGGAGATCTTGTTAAATACACAAGGAAAGGCAACCTACGAACCCTGACCAGTAAGAATGTATACATAATTAACAAATATAACAACACATATGGGCAAAGAGTGTGGTCTAACTACCTACCCTTTGTATTAAACAGCTTTCCCAAAACTACTGTAGAAAATATAGAAAGTAAACCTACAAAAACTAAAAATATAATTAAGAAAATGTTCATTATGGCCCCCAGTAGTAACATAGATAAATATAACTAGTTATTAAGATAAAAAAGTTTAGTAAATAATCTTAAATATTAAAGATTGTACTAAATGTAACTGATATATATAATTTAATCACAGATCTGAAAATAAACAGTTCAAATTTTAAATTTTTTTTTTTTTTTTAACTAGAGCTTTTTCCAGTTAGAACAATGTGACTTCTAAACATAATTACATTAGAATATTTTGGTAACCCCTGGGAATAAAGATATATCTTTATTATACTGTGTATACCCTTATAAAACAAAGTAAAATTTTAGCTGGGATTAGCTTTATTCATTTATTATAGTAATGAGGTATACGAATAAAATTTGTTTTTAAAAACTTACTTCTAAACTGTTTTGTAAAATATTTCACAAAAACTTTTAAATATAAAACGAATTAAAAATTGGTCAAGGTTTGGAAAACTTAACTGTGTCAGTTCAGGCAAACAAGAGAAAACGAAAAACAGGTATTTAAATTTAAATATGGTGATCATTATTATTAGGAAATACCCCACGTACTGCCGTTGTCAGAGGGGTAATCACGTAACGTTCCAAACGCGCGTTAGTACAATCGAAGTGTCATTTTTTCATATAAAATATGACATTTAGATCTACCTGACGTGCGTACAATGTGTTACGCGATCGACTTGCTGGTGCAGATGAGACAGGTAATTAATTGCCTACAAAACACAAGCCAGTTTTTGAGCATCAATGTTTTGCTTCCTTAAGTAACTGATACCAAGCAAAAGATCAAGAGGTGCAGTTTTTCTGACCTATATTTTGTTTAAGACGACCGGCCTACATAATAAATAGTGATAATCTCAAATGCTCCAGTAAAACTTGGCTCCAGTTCCGTTAGGAAGCAATGCCGTCTTAAGAAACTGCACTCACTGATGCACAAAAATCGGCTCGTGTTTTGGTGGCATTTACCTGTCTCATCTGCACCTGATAACGCATTACGTGGGGTATTTCCTAATATTAATGATCGCAATGTTTAAATTAAATAATTTTTGTTTATCTTATTTGCCTGAACTGACACAGTCAAGTTTTTAGAAGTAAGTTTTCCAAAAAGAATTTGATTCTTGTACCTCGCTAATACATATTATTAAATAATAAAATTATCCCAGCTAAAATTTTAAGTTGTTTTATAAGGTATCTTTATTCCTTGAGGTTACCTAAGTATTCTGATGACATTATCTGAGTCATGGATGTTTTCTATGTATTTAAGTATTTATTTCTCTATATAAGTATCTATATCGTCGTCTATTAGTACCCATAGTACAAGCTTTGCTTAGTTTGGGACTAGGTTGATTTGTGTAAGATTGTCCGCAAATATTTATATTTATTATGTTTAGAATTCACATTGTTCTTACTGAGAAAAGCTCTATTTGCAGTAAATTTTGTATATTGTTGAAGGTTGTATTGTTACAAATAGCCTATTGAATGGTCATATATGTGTGCCGTCCATTTTATTCGTAATTACGATCTCATTAGTGACAGTTTAAAAACGTGTCTTGTTTATCCGTTACAATAAGATAAAAGTGCCTTTTAGCTACATAAGACTGAATAATGTATTATACTGAAGTAGTAGGTAGTCTGTTTTATTACTGTCATACATAATAATGTTTAATAAACATTGATTACTTACGATTTAAACAACTAGGTATGTGATTAATTTACTATCTCCAAAAATAAATACCAAACAAGTATATTCCAATCTTGCTACACGATTTTCGGTCACTTAATGTGATGTGATTGACTCGACTTTTACTGAGCAAATGTAGGTTCGATGACGATTAAATAATTTGATCAATTGGCAAAGAGGCCCCAGTAATTTTTGTACAAACACCTGTTTTACTTAAATACAATAACAGCACAAAAAATTGAGCAAAATGCCATTTAAAACGCAGTAGTTAAGCTCCAGACACTGTGGTATAGGCTGTAAAAACACACTGTCTGTCCACTAGTACAGTGACAAAAAACAAATGCATTGAAAATACCATCTTAAGTGCACTACCTCAGCTTGCTACTGCACTTTAGATGGCAATACGAGTAATATTTATATAGGGACGGTACCGACTAAAGTAAGGTAACATACTTTTCACTGCGTTTTAGTTAGTAATTATGTCTAAAAATCAAAGATATTCGAAACACAGTACGAAGAATTTGGACCAAAACTTTGATACTGCAGTTTAGTTAGTTTTTCACGAATAACTTGTTGAGTTCATACAGGCTAAAACATCTGATAAATTACGATTCTACTGCGTTTTAGTTGGTAATGGTCCAATATTCGTAGCCGTAGACGTTTTAACTGCGGTTTAAGTAGTATTTTGTGTTCTACGCTAGTCCATTACTGTACTTTAGGAGATTTTTTTTTACATGTTCCAGTTGTCCAAATGAAATACCGATTAGATACACATGTGCATCTTAAAATACTGATCACAGATCATCAAAAAACAAAAAATCCCAAATTAGCCCGATACTGCACTTTAGCTTCTGCACGGCAGTAATAGTACCTAGTTATTTTCATATTTAGCCATCCCTATGAAATTTACTTACAACTACAAACCGTAAATATGTCATAAAATGCATATAATAAAGGGGTGAATGACCTCATATGAAATACAAACGATATTCACGTTCTGGTGGCTGATGCTTCAGCGGCGATTACACTGCTTCGTTCCTCTAATGCGGTCACCAAACTTGTTTCAAACTACTTCTTCCAACGACTGTCATCTTCTCTATACTACTGAGGTCACATATAAAGGCAATTGCAGCCATCAGTAACCGAATGCGGCCGACTAACGTCATCTTTGCAGTAATTGCATTGTTGCGGTCACGGTAATGACCTAAGCTTTATTTTACTTAAACTTTATTTTACATAATATTTCTTAATATATTTCTATTGCGGTAAAAGCCTCTTCCAATTGCTTCCATTTTCCTCTGTCTCTCGCTGTTCAAGCCCATGTTTTACCTGCTATTAGGATGCCGTATGCAACTTATTATAATTGCCGTTTTACACTTGCTAGGATCCGCTTCAATAGGGACACACGATTTACCGGGACCGCTCAAATGGAGACACACTTTATCGCGTGATATAAAAGTTACTTAGCGGTGTTTGAGTCGTAATAAAATTCAATGTGTTATTTTTATTGTGTTCGGGAATAGGTCGTTATCTTTTGTTCTTTGGATATTACGGCCGGCGAAATTTTTAGGGCGTGATTTCTTGGCCGCGGTGAATATTAGCTATCAAATGTTGTATTTTTTGTAGCACCGTAGTTACATATAACTAGCAATTTGTATCCTGGTTACACGACCGTCAAAAAAAATAGTGTAAAATGTTTTCAGTGTTCATGTGGGCGGTCCTAAAAGTGCAACAACCTGGCAACCGTTCTGTCTTTTCGAAGATCTCACGGTTCTAAATATGATACGATCAAACAGCGTATTTTAATAGCCATACGATAAATAAATAAACAGTGCTCACGTTTGTGTGAGACTTTCTTTATTCTACCTGAACTTCTAACCGCCATAACTGATTAACGTAGTTACACATTTGTTAGGTATCGTTTGATGGAAAAATAAGCTCTTCGTCCCCGCTTGAAACCACTGTTTCCAGTGTCTACAGTGCAGTGCCTCTAGTCCTGTATGTGGCACTGAATAATATTCTATTAAATGATGCCACCTTATACCTGTTTTCGTAGACGGGACCGAGATTCCTATCCACAGCAGCAGCACGCTATCTTGGGGCGATGTATTTTACAAGCTTTTTTTTAGTCTCACCTGTCCCGTTTTCTGTCTATCTGTAATCAAATCTTGCAAGTAAAATTTGACCCACTTCCCGGTTTCCGATTGAGCTGAAATTTTGAATGCATATGTATATTGCATGACAATGTAATATTATGATGACATGGAGCTGATTTGATGCTAGAGCTGGAAGCTGGCCATAGGAACTCCGCAATAAAACGACACAGCCCCATCGAGTTTGGGCTCGTTAGAATCGTCTCAATGAGTAGTTGATGGTGGTATGCAGATAAGTACAGTCAGCCATAAAAGCTTGTACCAAAAATGAAATTTGGGACAGAAACTTATTTTATTAATAAGTCTGTGTAGCTGTGTGCTTTCACGTTCAACAAGGCATGCGTCATATTGCTGTCACGCTTATTCTTACTTAGACTGAGTGTGATAGCTCTATGACGTATGCCTTGTTAAATATGAAAGCGCAATGGTGTGTCAATCTGTACAGCCAAGAACTTGCATGTTTGGTTTATCTGTAAGGGGTCCATACCATACCATAGGGGTTGGCTATGATAACATTATTATTCCTATTTTTCAGCATACTAACGATTTGTATTCAAAATCATCACTGTTCATATTTTTTTTCGTCATACCTTTTTTGTTCATAAATTTGCTGTAAGTGTAAGTTGGCCAATAAATAATAATAAATATAAAAGATAAAAGCTAGAAACTATTCTAAAGACAGTAAACAAAGACTATGGCAAAGTTTCCTACGGGCTCCTTGAAATTTAATTCGCTCAGTCTATTTTTACCCTTCCCAACACAGTTGGCAAATCTGCCAATCGTTGCATCGTAGGTATCTAAGACCAACATCAATAAACCATCACATCAATCGAAACTCATGAAACTGATTTCTATTTTGTGCACATATATGAAAGGTAAAATATAGGAGAACCGCTGAAACGTTTTGATCAACTTGTTATTATTGTTTAGCCTAAACATTACTGTGATACTGAAATTTAATTCTAAAATTAATTTTTCGTGAAGCATTTAAAACAAATTCTACAGTCAGGGTACGTACATAAATTCAATAAGGACGTAAATATCTGTACACGCCTTTAAGACATTGACAGTAGAGTCCTGTACATATCATGATGTCCTTATTTATGTACGTTTATTAATACCCCTGACTGTACATATTTCCTATACCCTAGTCTTTGTCGTCATAATACTTTATTTTAGTGATCTAACCAGTAACATTTTATGAAACATCAAATATGGTGTTTGTAGGGAAATAAATACTAGTGACTTTACAATGTTCTTTGGTAAAACAGTGCTCATCTTAATGATTTTATCTTTTTAAAATTGAAAAATAAGGTTCAGCTTAATATTTACCGAGTTTTTCCCTGAGTTTTGTTTGTTGACGTAGAAATGCACTAGGTAGGTTCTATTGGCCATAGAATCCTAACTAGATGATTGTTGGAGCATCGTTCAGTCGGGTCGGAATCTAAATCGTTCCTGATGGCTATATAACCTGCTAGCCGACTGACAGACACATATTTCCATATTGACAAATACGTAGGTGCCTTGACGGCAATTGCAAAGTATTTTTCTGTCTGACTTTTTTAACCCAAAAACTTACGAGTCTTTGTCAGGTCTAAAACCCAAAGTTAAATTCTAAATCTCAAATATGAAATTTCTTCCGATAAAATATACCTCCTCGTTCCCATTCACCATTGCCGTTTAACTTATGAATAACCTCGTTAGTTTCACCATAAAAAAAGTAGGTAAATATTCCTTCTAGTAGAAAATGGGTTGTAAAGTGCCAATTACCGTCCACTACGCCTGCAGAAAAATTCCTTTCCAGGTCAAGGGAAAACTTAACATATTTTATAAGTACACCAATAACGGTAAAAAGAAAGTTTCCAATATAAGCTTTAGTTTGTCGCGCCTCGCTATTTTGTCTTTGTAACAAAATGCATACATTCTAATGAATAGACGTAATATTTTAAACCCATTCACAAGTGCGCGACGTAGTTTCAACTTAGTCGTGGTTGGATCAGCCAGCAGACGTATTCATGAAGACTCCAACTGTCCAAACTGGCGTGTTCCAACGTGGCGTGGTCGTGAATGGTGACTGGCCAGTATTATATTTATTGACAAATATATGACGATCAGGAATTCAACTTTTATTCGTCTCGTCATATAATATTCCAATTTAAATACGCGCTTGACTTCACGCGCGCCGAGCTAATATTAATTATTTATTATGTCACAGTAAGCGTGCAAAACGACATGACTTGTACTTAATCCGTTTTGTCCTCCTATTGAACAATCAAAGTAAGTATTTAGTCCGTTTTGATCTAAGACTTAGTCCTACGCGAAATACGTTGCACAATTCAAACAATTCTTTATTTTTCCGCTTCGCAACAGCGCAGTGTTTTAGCTATCATTATCAATAATTTTGGCTAGACACCTATAAACAAATAGGTAATTGATTATCTTTTATCATAGTCATCAAGCTAATTGCACTGCAAGACTAGTAATAAAACTGCAGTTATCTAAAATTATATGCAGATCATTAGTCGGATTAGCGTGCACGAGATTTATACTCGTACGAGTGCAAACTTGGAGTAATAGCAGCGCTCGAGCCAAATGCGTCGAACTGTGCAGATGTGTAGGGTCGCCATGATTACCGTGTAAGCTCGGACAAGAATAGCTAGGTCTACAGTATACCCGGCCTGTCGTAAAAGGCGACTAAAGGGGCTTATCCGGGTTGCAGTGTTCTGGCGGGGGCTGGGGCACTCGCCTAAGAACCCCAGGGATGCGACAAACATGTTTTTGCTCTAGGACGAGCCAAATGTGGCGAGGTGCGAGGGGGGATCCATTGCGTTCAGCATGAGATATTGAAGTCCCCCGCATGAGAGCGCACATACCGTGGAGTTTTTAGTGGATAGGAATATCACATAACCTAGTCATCCTCCGATGAAAGGTTGCCTGGTTCGCTGGTTTTCTCCACGAAAAAAAAGGGCCGACATGATGGTGATAGGGAAAATGTAATCGTTTAATAGGTACCTACTTTCCAACACTCAATACTCACAACAGCTCACCGCGTCCATACAAAAAAGGATATTTCGATGTCTAGACGGTTTCGTCCTGTAATATTATAGTACATTTCGATGCTAGTGCGGAAAGCATGTCATTACCTCACGAGTGCCGAGATATATTGCCACGAGTCGTAGGCGAGTGGTAAGACTCGGGACGAGTGAAGAATGACATTTCCGCACGTGTATCGAACGACGTTTTTTAATACAGTTGCGAAAAAATAAGAAAAACAACAAGTAAGAACTGTATTTAAAAAAAAAATTTTTTGAACATCTTCTTTATTTTTTAACTGCATTACAATGATGTTACAAAATTAATAATATAAAAGTTTCAAATTCCTTACTTGTTGTTTTTCTTATTTTTTTGCAACTGTATTAAAAAACGCCGTTCGATACACGTGGAAAAGTAAAAAGCACTAGTGCGCAAAATACAACTTTGCGCACGATTTGCAGCTACAAAAGTACCACTTTTTGAGCAACTGTATTAAAAAACCTATTTAAACCATTTTTCATTTACAATTTTGCTTAGACGGAGCTAACCGTTTACTTTGAAGAAAGAAGAGGTATATCTGACTTAACATATTGCATATTAGATGTGATGTGTTCCGGTAGATACGGTTCTTTGTTAGTAATTTTTTTTTAGCCACCCGCCCTTCAGGCAGCTTGTAACAAAATCCTTTTATTTTAGATTTAAGTTGCTAGGCTTTTAGACAACTGTCATTTGGAATTAATTTTTTACATGAATTATGAATTCACTATGTAATTTTATATAATCTATTTTAGTGTACATTTTGAATTAATGAAAACTGTTGCTTCTATAAAATTCTTTAACATTTATACGAGCAAACTAAAATTCCGATTTATGTCAAGAGTCCAAGTCCATCCTATACTTTATATCTACTCCTATTCACATGCAGACTAAGTATTACAGAAAGTTTGAAGTAATGCGTGTCAGTAACCGGGAGTGAACTCCTTGCGGGAGTGGACTTTGAACTGTTGATAAAATACCTACATTCAAGGAGTTAACAAGTCAGCAACGTAAAATATTTTTAATTTGAAAGTACTTATAGTAAGAACAACAAAACCTCGAGTTTATTTCTTAATTAATGAGGGAGGGATGTGGGAGATTTCAGATGTTAAATTCGCTAGTTATGTTTAATCATCGATATTTTGACAGTCGGATCTCTCGCTGCAGTGCTGTCCACCCGTGGCATTCCGAAAACCTCTCACTGATTGGACTAACTGATCCTTATATAAATATAATGTTAAATATCTAGTATTCTTATCAGTTTAATACACAGTTGACGACCGCTTTAGCCTAGTTGGACCCTGCCTGCGAAGCAAGAGGTCCTGGGTTCGCATCCCGGTAAGGGCATTTATTTGTGTGATGAGCACGAATATTTGTTCCTGAGTCATGGATGTTTTCTATGTATTTAAGTATTTATTTCTCTATATAAGTGTCTATATCCTCGTCTAGTACCCATAGTACAAGCTTTGCTTAGTTTGGGACTAGGTTGATTTGTGTAAGATTGTCCGTAAATATTTATTATTATTTATTACATTTTAGGCTCAAGTGACTTAAGTAATTCTCTCTCTTTGACTACAAAATGAATTTGATGCTCCATTGGAGACCAAATTGATTAGAGAGGCCAATTAAATCACTACATAGTATAAAACAAAGTCGCTTCCCACTGTCTGTCTGCTTAGATCTTTAAAACTACGCAACGGATTTTGATGTGGTTTTTTTTAAAGATAAGTTGGATGATTCAAGAGGAAAGTTTATATGTATAATACATAATATATTAAGTATCAGCATTGCACCTGTGCGAAGCCGGGGCGGGTCGCTAGTCTAATATAATTTCCAAATTGCAAAGTCTCTTGTGAAAAGTAGTTTAGGCCCGATTATCCATTTCATTTTGCATAATATGGTTACCCTCGCTACTAACGATTATAAATTTGCATTTTGCATACATGATACCTACGTGTACCTAAATACGATGAACTCTGATACAAAAGCGGTGAATTCAGTGTGTAAATTAGCTTCCTACGTGAATAAATTTAGTATGACTAGGGATTGGCTGGAATTAGTTATGTTTGTTAACAGCTTTTTTTCTTCTGACGCCTTGGCGCTAAGTAGGAACCGTCTACGCATGCTGGTCAGGGTGCTTACTGGGCACTGCCGCCTAAATAAGCACATGCAAACGATAGGACTGTGTGACACAAGGCAGTGCAGATTCTGCTTTGAAGCAGAGGAGACGCCTACACACATCCTAACCGATTGCCCTTGCCTCATGCGCAGTCGTAACTCCTTCCTGGGCAAACACATCATGTGCCCGGAGGAGATCAAATTTCTTGAGTTCAACAAAATCCTGCAATTCTTCGAGTTTGCAGGACTTGACCAAGAATTGTAGTAAGTGGCGATCACAATAGATCAGCGATGGTCGCAGTGATATAAGGGCTTTGACAGCCCGAAAGCCACTACCAGAAATAATAATAATAACAGCTTTTATTAATAGCTCGGGAGTTATTGACCAAAATTGGCTAAAGATTGAAAATTAAGCTGGATTTTGGCATACTTACTTTGAGCTTGGTATTGAGCGGAGTAGGACTTGATCGAAGTAAATAAGAAAAACAAGGAAACCAAGGATTTTTTCTATCAAGAAAATTTAAAGCACTCGTATTTTGTGTTTTATTAAATAATAAAATGGTTTTCCCTTATAACATCGACCAACGTTTCATCGAATATATTGTTTCGCAGATTTTCATTTCATAGAATACTAGCTTCTGCCCCCGACTCCGTCCGCGTGGAATTCGTTTATATCATAGCTCCATACAAAGTTTTACCCCCTTAGAGTACGATTTCCGGAATAAAAACTATGTTAGGTATATCCTTACGAAATTTCATCTAAATCGGTTCAGCGGTTTCAGCGTGATAAGGTAACAGATAGACAGACAGATATTTGCATTTTTAATATTAGTAGTTTTCAGAAAACGTTATTTTGTTGGAACAGTTTAAAAGTCATTGTGTAGAACCCGTTAAGTTTGTTTTATAGCAATCGTCTGAAGTATTGTTTATTTAAGTAAATTAAAAATCTGCTTACATTCGATGAAACGTTTGTCAGTAAAACCAAGGTATTAACAATATATTTAAGTTATTTCTTGTAATTAACCAAGTATGGATTTATTCCGAAATAAAATGAATGGTTGATTGATTAATCATATAATTGAACGAGCGAGCGAAGAGAACGAAGTTCTGCGTTTCAGCTTGAGCAAATAATCTTACGTATATCCGGCATCTGTACAGCTGTTCTCCTTCTGTAGGTTGCATTTGTCAACCGATTATCTTGACATTTTGTGAGCAGGTACATTTTTTTTTATTTGGTTTAAAAAAAAATACGAAATACTCACTCGTTTTATAGCTCATAGAGCCTTTAGTAATAATTATATTTTAGATAAGTATATCCGAATTTAATGATTTATGTTACCTAATTCAAGCAGTGCCTTTGTAAAATCTCATAATTTTCTAGTAGTAAGTAGTATATAGTATACACTGCATATGCACCGATGCATCCCTTTAAAATAAGAAGTAGAATACCGGTGTTATTTATTGGCGACATCCCCGCATAGTGAACTGCTCGGGTTAAGTTTTACGTCCGACTCACCTCTTTGCGGTTGATTTTCCGCCTCGATGCAGTTGAAAACGTTCAGTCGTTCGTGCGGAAGTCTCAAACACTTAACTAAATATAATATTGCGGTCCAAACTGATGTCTTTAGTAAATGTTATTATACGGCTCAAAGATATCAAAAATATGTCGCACTTACTTTTCGTCAAATAAATGCTACGGCGGGCCACTTTCTTTGCCACTAACGATAACAAAGAATTGTAGAGGAGTAGAACTTTATAAACTTTTTGGTATGTTTCTAATCATAATCTAGAAAAGCTTTCGTATAAATGGCTAGCAGCCCGCGTGGCTTCACCCGCGTATTGGCAAGGGCACAGGCAAACCCGCGGAATAACATACACCGTGTATTTTTTGATTTCCGTTAATTTCGACACGATGTTCGGTTCATTAACAGAAGCTACCTGGTATGTTGCTTTTTGTTAAATTCAATTTTTTTTTTTTCATTTTTGATACAAACTAAATCAATATTACAGTGTGGGAGGGCTCTAACACTTAATCTCAATTAACACAAAGTTAAGTTTCACCTACGACAGCACTTGTCAACACATGGCTCAGTGGTAAATAGTTTGCTTTTGGAGTGAGGGGTCCCAGGTTCAAATCCCAATAATTCCCTTTTTCGTTTAACGAAAATTAAAACGTAAATAAAATAAAGGACCCTTCACACTGATTCGGTCATTAAATTGATTTATTGAATATCTGAAAAATAGTAAGAGTTAAGACACTAGTTTCTTAGAGCAATTAGTTCCATTTAACCTGAGGATTCTTCCCTTAAAGTTAACGGAAATCAAAAAAAAACACGGTGTATAGCTTATAACCATCCAGAGAGTCCATTCTAGACACATGTGAAAAAAAAACGGTTAAGCGGTTCTGGAGATTAGCTACCTACATACAAACTTGCAAAATGATGAACTTACAAAGCTACAATCTCACAGACTTTTCCTCTTTATAATATTAGTATAGATAATTCTTCCATTACTCAAGCTCAAAACATGTGCCCGGTGCATACCTAGCCGTACGTTATATGATGATGTTGGTAGTTAGACGCAAATACGCTTATAGAACCACTCGAAGTTTCACCAAATTTTCTCAGTAAATCATTCTCAGCGAATTGGCAAGACTCCATTCCATTTGTATTTAGGTAGCGGCCAAAAGATTAACTACACAACATAATTCTTACATTAGCGCTAATGACGTCACTAAGTTTACTTCTCTCTCCACGTCGGTGAAAGTCAATTA
The DNA here is from genome assembly GCA_963854355.1 of Epinotia brunnichana. Lineage (NCBI taxonomy): Eukaryota > Metazoa > Arthropoda > Insecta > Lepidoptera > Tortricidae > Epinotia > Epinotia brunnichana. The sequence goes on from OY977957.1 coordinate 13,166,243, forward strand.
TAAAATCGGATTAGACTGACCGTGGGCGACGAACAAAAGAAAAACAAAACTGGACGCAGGCGAAGGCTATGTTTTAAATTATACCTTAAAAACTGTATAGGTATTCCGCATTAAATGAAAAATTTTCATGGAAAGTTATACGGCTAAGGAAATTGAATCACTTTTCGCTCTTGTCACTTATATTTTTTTTTTATCGAACTTAAGTAACAGATGAAAGGAATTTCACGAAAACGAGACATTGTATAACTTTATTAGGACTGTTCTTCGTATTCGTATATTTTTCCATGGAAATTATATAATCATGAACCATTTTCAAGCAACAGTCTGTTAAAGTTGTTTAGTAGGTAGTAGTTGTTTAGCAGGCTTACTATGTTGTACTTTTTTATTTCTTCATTTATAACTATTGCCAAATTAATTTTCATTCACTTGTTGGGTCGCTGCAACACCTTTTCTTGCAAGAATTATTTTTACAATTAGGTACAACCATCTTAGCTTTAAATTCTCTTAGTTCAATATTGGTGTAAAAACATACTATGTGCAAAAACCATATCACAAATATTCAAACAATTTTAAATTACCAACAATGGAATACATAGAAAATTAAAGTAACTACAACAAACAATAAACGAATTGAATTGAATTGAACTAAAATTATATTTCATGAAATTCTAAAGTTTATAACAAATCACTCCACTTTGAAATTTTAAAGTTGGGAAATGAGTTATAAGCAAATGGAAATATTGTTGGCTCGAAAACTGGCGAACTTTGGAATTATTGGCTTCGTTTAAAGTTTTCACATTCAGATGTCATTTCACACAATTAAAAAACCGGTCAAATGCGAGTCAGACTCGCGCACCGAGGGTTCCGGACCACCCTGTACAATAAAAACAAGTCTACTATAAACGGACACTCACTAAGTATGTATTCACATACTTAGTGCGTGTCAGGTTATACTAGAACTTTAAGTTTCAGTGATGTAAGTAAAATTTACGGTTTTCGCAATTTTTCCTTTATCTGTGCTATAAAGACGTTGCTACGTACCAAATTTCAAGATTCTGAGTTCACGGGAAGTACCCTGTAGGTTTTGATTCCCTTGCGAGTTTCGAAAATTTGCGGCATAACGGCTGTATCTTTTGATTGCGTTGGCTTAGAAGTTTGATTTTTTCACAGCTCCAAGGGACAGTAGACTTGAGTATTTGATATAATATATTTCAGCTTGATGCGTTCCTAAGAAAAAGGGTCTTGACAGACGGACGGACAAACAAATTAACCTATTATGGGTTCCGCTTTTTCCTTTCGAGGTGCGGAACCCTAAAAATGATGTTCAATCTATACTAAGTAAGTTTGGTGCACTTTTAACAGACTTAATAAAAAAGGAGGCGGTTCTCAATTCGTCGGAGTGTTTTATTTTATACCCGTGCCCGATTACTCGAAGACACTTGGACCTATTTGGATAATTCTTTTTTGTTTGAAAGGGGATACCAGTCCTGAGTGGTCCCATGGTCATCAAGTCAGGATCTGATAATTCTTTTTTGTTTGAAAGGGGATACCATACCCGGGTGGTCCCATGGTCATCAAGTCAGGATCTGATAATTCTTTTTGTTTGAAAGGGGATACCATTCGCGGGTGGTCCCATGGTCATCAAGTCAGGATCTGATAATTCTTTTTTGTTTGAGAGGGGATACCATTTCCGGGTAGTCCCATGGTCATCAGGTCAGGATCTGAAGAAGCGATCCTGGAGAAATCGAGGGAACTCTTCAAATAAGGCGAAGTACTAAATTGTTGTTGGTTAACTTTTTTTAAAGTAATATTGCGCGATGTTCAAATTGTTAAAAATGTACGTTGATATTTTCAGCTCTGCTGGTACACCATAATTCAAATTAAATTAAATAGTCATTTATTTTAGATTTTTCGTCCATATTTTACACACTATGTTCATTAAAAATAATCAATAACAATCAAAATAAAAACATGTCAATTTTGAATCATCACTAGATAGTATAAAACAAAGTCGCTTCCCGCTGTATGTTCCTATGTATGCTTACATCTATAAAACAACGCAACGGATTTTGATGCGGTTTCTTTTATTATAGTATCCGCAGAATTAAGTGGTGAGCAGGGTCACAAAAAGGTTTAATTTTTTTGTGACCTTGCTCGCCACTTAATTCTGCGGATACTATAGAAAGAGTATTCTATCAGCGACATCGATACGAATACATAATTATATGTACCAGTGTGTAACCGCCATACGATAAATAATAAATAATAATAATAATAGAAAGAGTGATTCAAGAGGAAGGTTTATATGCATAATACATACCCTTGCAAAGCCGGGGCGGGTCGCTAGTTTAAAATAAATAACAATTGAAAATCACATACGTATAGGTGTTAGTAACATTATTTTACATCGAGTGTTAGTACTTAAGAGGAAAAACCACTGGCCATTTTTCCATACAAACATTCTCGACTGTTTCCTCCGAGGTTTTTGACCGTAGATTTATGATTTTTTGAAATAATATTAATATTATCAATATCTGTGTCGCTACATTTTGTTTTTTTTTGATATTCTTATTTGTATAAGTGCTACTTTAAAAAAAGCTTAAAACGGCCCAATTACTTAGTCGCAAACATACGCTTAGTACACAAATCTGTTAACAATAAGCGCAAAAATCAAAAGAGCCCGACATTTAACATTTCCTTCCTATTCATTTACCAAAATTTGGTTACGATTGATAAAGTGTCGGAGGAGGATATAGTCGAGAACGAAACCTCGATTCTTATGATTTTTACTTGGGACTTTTAGTCGGAGCTGCAGTTGTCCTTATCACACTATCTTTTGGGGCGTCAACGATATGGTATTATAAATACGTACACAGACGAAAAAGTGATAGGCAATCGTCGACACTAAAGGTCGATATCCTAGTGGTGTGAAAAGTTATCGATAAATCTAAAGTCATCGATATCTTCTTTATATACGGCCTTTTGTGAGAAGTACAAGAGGGAAATTCACTTCTTATTGATAGCAGGTAAGTCAAAATAAAGTTTTATTTCGAATATCATAATGCCGTAAAATAGGTACCCTGACAGATAGTTCACCTGCTGAGCAAATACCCAACAAGGGCAATACTTTGTTAATAAATGTGTATTACTTAACTGTGAATTAACCCGTTAAAATTGTAAGACAATAGATAGGGTAAAGTGACTAATATAAGGCCAACTTAGCGAATTTTGTTAATCGATACCATATTATATGTTCGAAACTTAAAAGTGACTATTTGAAAAGAATTACTTAGCTTAAAAAATCTTATATTTTTATTTCTTATTTAGAAACTTTTATTTTTTAGTTTTACCTGTCCCGTTGTCTGTCTGTAATCAAATCTTGCAAGTTTAATTTGACCCACTTCCCGGTGACCGATTGGGCTGAAATTTTGAGTATATCTTCTATAGTTTGGATGACAATTCAATATTATGGTAGGTACCATCGAGCTGATCTGATGATAGACACAGAAGGTGGCCATGGGAATTCAGTACTTAACCGATATAACCTTAACGATTTGGGCTCGTTAGAATTGTCTCAATGAGTAGTTGATGACGGCATACAGAAAAGTACAGTCGGCAATAAAAGCTTGACCAAAAATATTTTTTTGACAGAAACTTTTTTGTATGTAGGAAGTAATTTCCAGAACCTCAACCACTGATCCGATTTCAAAAATCCATACACATGTGTAAGACATGGACTTAGGCTATGTATATTGCGTTCTTTGCAATACGCGGGTGAAACCGCGCGAGCTGCAAGTGTAAAATAAAAATAAAAATGCATCAAAACCTGTATTTTTTTTATAAACACAGCATTTAATTGATTTCCAGACTAAATATTATATTCTACTTATAACATGAAAAAATAAAAAATAAAATTGACATTCTGGGATTCGAACCTGAGACCTCTGACTCGGAGAGCTAACGATTACTGGCCCCGTAGCATGTGACAAGATAAGAGCGTCGTCTCGTTATATCGAACGGTGTCAGCCAGGGACGGATGCTCTATTATGTCACTTATCGCGTGATAAGGCCATCCATGCTACGGGGCCTGACCACGCCACGACGTGACATACATTATTACTCGAAATTCATCTACTTATCTGTGACTGGTAAGTTTGATAATGTGTCGTGAAATACATCATTTAATAACCAACAGTGGTATGTCAACATCGCCGATGAATTGTGTAACATTGTATTCTAAATTTAAATGCAACTGTCTGTGTGCGTGCGTGCACACAAGCTCGCGCACGGCCCCGCCTTCGTCAGCGCGACAGAAATTTATTTTATTTATCGTATGTCGGTTACACACTGGTACATACATGTATTCGGAATTTTTATTGGGAATTCTCGAATCTGAAAAAAGGCTCAGCTAATGTGCGCTCTTAAGAGGTATGGAGCTTAGCACAGTGGTACCTAAGCGCAACGCTGTTTGTCTCTGTGACAAATGGATGCATCCATATGGATAGACGTAATATTGTTCCAACGTAATATTTTGACATCATACAACCGTGCATTTGGAAGGCGACGACGACTTTGCACAGACGCAGTATCCATTTTTGCACTCGCATGGAAACTTCATCATCATCATTATGAACGAACCAAAAGACGTCCACTGCTGGACATAGCAGTGACTGCTGCGCGCGCCGGCGGCAGCGCCCTGCTGGCGGTCGTCACCGATCGTATTGACTGTCCATTTATGAGACACTGGCAGTCATTGCATGCACCAGTGTCTCATATCTGGGCTAAATAAATAAATAAATAAGTTAATTAATGTAAGAGTAGTATTTAGTAATTTATTTTGTCACTAACACTTAATTTAATTTAATTTATTGTAACTAACACATTATGGGTCCAGTAACCTGAAATAAATATATATTGAATTGAATAGGCCTCCCCCAAAGAGTGCCGCAATGACCGCTCCGGACAGACAGAGCTACTTTCGCTTTTATAATATTAGTATGAAAGTATGCATTCAATTAAAATCTTTAAGAAGGCATCAATGAATGAAGCTATAAATAAATGTAAAAAATTTAATAGTGATAAAATATAAGCATCATCGATATAAATTATAAATAAAAATAAATAAATAAGTACTGGATTAGTTTACACCGTTTACGCGTGAAATAAGCACCCCTAATAAATACTGTTTATATGGATGCCTCCTGATATGTTTACATAATCACGACGAGTTTACACGCCTTCTTTAAAGATGAGGTCGCTAAGCCAACGTTGTGTGGAAAATTAAATTAGCATTTTAACCGCGATATTACGTGTTATGGAGAAGATGGAAATAATTGAATCAATTGTTACAAAATAAACGAAGTAAAATAAAGCTTTAGATTACCCTCTTTCATCCCCGTGGATGTCGTAAAACTTGACTACGGAATCGGTATGAGGTGTGTTATGTGCGATAGGCTAGCAAACTGTCATTATACCTACATTCAGTCTTAGATTATTCTATAAGTATTTGACGTTTAGGCTCATAATACTTACGTCTGTATTAAAAAAAAATACTGGATCTAAGAACCTATCGTAGACACTACTTAAACCGTAGGCACTTAGAAACTTACCTGAGCACCGTATTCCTAACTTAGAGACATAAACATTCGATATATTCAATCCTTAACAAAGTGCCCAAATAAAGCTAAGTTTCCACATAAATTACCGTAAAACGGGAGAAGTTATACACCGTGAAATATGGCTTAGACTTTAAGTTAACCCATCAAGAACTATATTTGAATGACGTCGAATCATGTAAAACTTTGACTAAGGGCGCTTGTAAACGTACCAAGGTTTTCAGTCGACATCAAAGGAACGTTTAAATTTCTACCTTATTTCATTGTAATACTGTAGAAAATGTATACATTTCTGTGACATCAACGACATCAAAAAACTACTTCCGGAGGAAACATTACACGTTCGTGTTACCAGGAAGTTAAATTCAAAGCAAATTAAGTTGTATTAATTTTATGCTTAACAATGCATTACAAAATAATCAAAATACAGTTTCCATCAACTTTGTGTATGTTAGTATGTTTAGATCTATTATCTATTACATTCCCATTTTATAAATATTTATTAACTTTTGCTTCCCCGCTTCTTAAATCTTAGTTTTTAGGGTTCGTTACTCAAAGAGTAAAACGGGACCCTATTGCTAAGACTCTGCTGTCCGGCTGCCTGTCTGTCTGTCTGTCTGTCTGTATGTCTGTCTGTCTGTCTGTCTGCCTGTCTGTCTGTCTGTTTGTCTGTCTGCCCGTCTGTCACCAGGCTGTATCTCAACAGCCGTGATAGTTAGTCAATTAAAATGTTCACAGATGATTTATTTCTGTCAAAAATCAAAATCAATTATTTATTCTGCAAATAGGCCACAAGGGCACTTTTACATGTCAAATGGTATTCTACAAATTTTTACATGTCAAATGGTGTTGCCGCTATAACAACAAATACAGAGTAAATTAATATTTATTTGTATATTTTTTTTTCCATTACAATCTTACACAAATTGGGTTAGTCCCGAACTAAGCAAAGCTTGTACTATGGGTACAAGACGACGATAAACATACTTGTATAGATAAATAAATACTTAAATACATAGAAAACATCCATGACTCAGGAACAAATATTTGTGCTCATCACACAAATAAATGCCCTTACCAGGATTCGAACCCGGCACCCCCGGCTTCGTAGGCAGGGTCACTACCAACTAGGCTACAGGAGGCTCCCATACAACAAACGTGACTTTTTGCCGTTTTATAGATACTGGTACGGAACCCTTCTTGCGCGAGTCCGACTCGCACTTGGCTGGTTTATTATTTATTTATGCAGTTATGTTAATTACCTAATAGTTTAAAACTTATCGCCAACTAACTTTTGCCCGCGTCTTCGTCCGCGCGGAATTCATTTATGTCGTAGCTCCATACAAACTTTCGGCCATCTTTTCACCCCCTTTATACCATATTCTCAAAATGTTCATTTCGTGTTCACCAATTTCCATTTGTGCCAAATGATAGTAAATCGATCTAAATAACACTCGAACTAAATAATAACCGAACCTCCGTGAGGACAGCGGCAGCGGCAGAGGCGGCTGAGAAAGCTAAGGTGGGCAAATACAGTGGTCTCGGCGCCTAGTATAATTTTGTTCCATTCGACGTCGAAACCCTAGGTCCGTGGGGCCCTGGCGATCTGAGCATCTTTAAGGACATGTCGAAGAGGCTCAGAGACGCCACGGGAGACCAAAGAGCTGGCAGTTTCCTCACTCAACGCATCGGCCTGGCGATCCAGCGAGGAAATGCTGCCAGCGTCTTCGGTACCATGCCGCAGGGGCCATTTTTAGATATATTTTAGTTTTATTTAGATGTATTTTAGTTTTAGTTTAGTTTATTTATAGTGCTGTATTTAATAACACTTATTGTATAAGAAATGACAGTTGAGTTGTCCTAAAGCTTGTTTGAAAGTCACGCAATTACCCCTCTCTTTTTTGCCTGAGAGGAAGAGTTTTTTTTAACACTCTATATAATATATATTTGTATATACGTCTGCACCGTAGCGTTCAAGATACTGAACTGATTTTGACAAAAGAAGTGTCAATCAATACGAAATTATGTTCCGGGTAACAGGCTACCTTTTGTATTTAAAAAATACATATTTTTCAGCTACTTTTACGTAGTTATACTTCTTAAAATAAATTATTACAGGCAACAGTTTACATACAATTATAACCCAACGCTACGTCAAAAGCCCTCTGTAGAAGTACTTTGACAAAGTATTTCATAATGTCCGGTCCTAAGTAAACGTACTAATGAGAACCAAACAAGATCTAAGCACCATCTATGTGTTTAGGGCAAATTTGTGTGAAGGCTGTTGCATTTTTGAATAAGTTGTTATTAACAGACGCCTTTTGAGAGTTTTTCATAATTTGTTTTCACAAAAGTCAAGTACGAATTTAACACATTCACTGCCAGGAATCGCTACGCAATACGCTTGTAGCCGATCTTGTGGTTTCTCCGCTGAGTAGCGGAAAGTGACTACGGCGTAAGCGCCCGCTAGGTGGGTTCCTGGCAGTGATAGAGTTAATAACTGTTCCCGACAGGTACGTGTCGCGTAGACTGCGGCCGCGGCTGCTAGCCGAGCCGCACGGGCGCACCAACCTGCTTGGTAGGGCACCGATGACGCGAGCAGTGCGTACTCTTAATCTCATAGCGGAAAATATTGATTTGTTTTCGTGTTTTCTCAATGAATTCACAAAGGCAGCATTGCTCGTAATATGTTATAAGAGTACTACGCAAAAAAAAATATTGTTTTATAAAATAGTAACACTGTTGTCTTAGGTTCGATGCCTGTAAAAATAGTTGTAAGTGTGGATAATAAATAAATAAATAAACTATAATTAAACCCTTAGAAAACTTGGAAAACCCCCGATATTTTCATTTCAAAGTTCAATATCTCAAAAACGGCTTAACTGAGTTTGATAACTCGTAGCTAAGAACCATTTCGATCACGTCAGCTTTTTGATAAAAAAAACCGTATTCAAATCGGTCTATTCGTTTAGGAGCTACGCTGCCACAGACAGACACACAGACACGTCAAACTTATAACACCCCTCTTTTTGCGTCGGGGGTTAAAAACAGGTCACTCGTGGTATCGCTCGACTTGTTCCAAGTCCATCCGGGATTTTTAATCATGAGCGTTTACCGTGGATGTAAAGTCAGTATCAAAAGTAACTACGCAATCGAAGTCGAACAAATTATACGCATTTAAGTCCCGTTGAAATAAAAAATTAACCTTGATATCATGTTGGCCGTCATGTATTTTAAATTAGAAAAATAATATTATGTTCTACTTAATAAAAGCGCTTCACGAATACTTTTCAAGTTTTGATCGTTTCTCAACCTCATAAATAATGCAAAAACGCCCTATCACAAGGTTCTATTTTCCGAAATTATTTTTGCAAACTTTATTAGAAACTTTATTTTATTCAGTGATCTTTTATAAGGTGGTTCGATTGCCATACAAAACGTTATTTGACATTCGTAGGCTAACGGCGTGATATTTTAAGAAACTTATGTAACAAACTTTTATAAATTGGCTTCCCATTTGCGCCAAATTCCCCCTTTCCTAGAATAAACTTGTATAAACTAGATTAATTTGAGAAATTGGTTTGTCACGTGATATTTTGGGAAAACTATTTTTCTCAAATTAATCTAGTTTATACAAGTTTATTCTAGGAAAGGCGGAATTTGGCGCAAATGGGAAGCCAATTGATGAAAGTTTTTTACATACGTTTCTTAAAATATCACGCCGTTAGCCTACGAATGTGAAATAACGCTTTGTATGGCAATCGAACCACCTGGTAGATAATGAATATTTAAAAAAAAACATTTAAAATAAATTGGTGCACTCTATAATTAAAATACCTTATTTTAAGCCTTAACCAAACATCAAGTACAATCAATTATTTTTTGTCCTTAATAGCCATTTTATTAACCAATTTGATCGCATTTAAATAAATTGCATTGTTGTTCCCAGTTGATTATGATTAACACTAACCACCAACGCGGCTCCGGTTGCGTATTATTTTAGTTTTTTTTTTTTTATCATCAGTCAATGATGTGTCTGAGTATGAGTATATCAAACAACCCCGGTGGAGCCACAGGACGGAATAAAACTTTTGTCTGTCCCGAATGTCCATTCTATACAATACACTAATTAAAGGTTTGTGGACATTTTAGTTATTAATAGTTCATTTATATATATATAAATATTTTTTTTTTAAAGCTATTGCGAGTGTAACTGTTGTTGTTGCCCACCGTGCTCTCACCGAATGGACCCTGCGGAAGACCAGCGCTGGCTGCAAAGCTAGCAACATGCTGAGCAGGGTCCATTTCGTGACAAAATGTGTATTGTATTATTTCTTTTGTATGTGTTATTTTTTTTATTGTCACGAATAAATATTTGAATTTGAATTTGAATTTGAAATGATGGAGCGAGCTTGGGAGTAGGCTTGAAGGAGAGGGCAAATGCACAAACGATCCCACTGGGTCAAAGTGTATCTGAAATTGCCCTCACTTGATAAGATAAGATAATATAATATATATATATACTACATTTTTTTGAATTAAATTTATTTAATATAAGAAACATTGAACAAAACATTATAAAAATGGATGAGTACCTAGGTAGTATTGAAAATTACCCCCTACATACATGCATTTCACACACACTTACTTCCAAAATTTGTAGCCGATGCCATGTTTTCCCGCTAAGTAAAAGAAAGCGCCTACCGACAGAGTGCCCGCCAGGCGGAAGCTTTACATTGAGTATATATACAAGGGGAAGGTTGCTATCATGGGACTGGCGCTTTGATTGGGCCATCAAAATATTTTAAACGCTACGCATGCTACGTAGAGTTTATAATATTTAATCGGTCCAATGATAGCAACCTTCCCCTATAGGTATAATTGTATATACAAGTAGATAATTTGCATTAACTAAATTCAACTAATTGAGTTAATTACATTTATTAGGCTGTAGGTTATGCACACATATTACTATCGTGTGTTAATGGAAACATTAAGAAGTTATGAGGTGCTTGAGTTATTGTTATTGAGGTTATAAGCAATTTGCTAAACTACTAAAATAAAGGTAAATCTAATTCCATCGATACCTTCGAGAGTACAGTTCACAAAACAGTTGATAATGAGTGAGAGAAAAAAATATGTAATGTAGGACAAATATTTTAGTAATTATCACGCTGTATGTGGCTATATTGTTAAAGATATATTAATAAAATATAAATGTTTTAAGTTGGTAGGTACATTCAATTTCTTGCTATCCAACCCATTCAAGGCCCATGACCCATATATATGAGTAATGGCTCCGCGAACAATTTCTGATACAAGGCGAAAAAGTGCTCCTTCACGCTACGACGTGGCGCACGTAGTGATGTTGGCTACAGATAGGTTGAGTGTTAGGAATTAGGAACTCGCTAGGCGGTAGTCTCATAGCCCCTTTCTACGACAAACCCATTTTCACAAGTTATCGGCTACGAGCGTAACGCTACAAATGCTTCTTTTTATCGCTTTTTATTGACATAAGCGTCTGATAGTAGATGCTGCTACGATAATTCGTAGCGCATTCTATACATAGATGTTGTAGTCTGTACTGTGTAGGTGCTATATTTTTCGTGAAATTTTTGAGGCTGTCATAGTTACTGATGCGCGAATGTATAGCTATCGATGAATTATTGATGAATACTTATTGGTACCGATTGCGATAAAAAATAAATAAATAAATATTATAGGACAATTTTAAAACAAATCGAACTAGGCATAGTAAGTTCAATAAGGCTTGTGTCATGGATAGCAGTCAACGATATATTTATTGGATTTAAATACCTAAATACATAGAATAAAAAAACATCCAAGACTGATTACCATTTATATAAATGTCGAAATAGTTTATATGGACTAGCATAACATGGATAAGCACTGCATAACTTTAAAATAAATGAAAAAGTAAGTAAATCACATTGTATAATTATGTAATGATAATATAGTTAGGAATTTACAACTAACCAAACTGAACTGATTGCAGGGGGTACCTCCCCCCCCCGCACTTATTAACTAAGCATAATTTTTAAATTATAAAGATTTATTTAGTTAAGAAAATATCTGTAAACAATTGCTCTTTATGAAAATAAACAGTTTAAATCTTAAATCTTCTTCTTAGATCCAAATATTCATGCTCGTCAAACAAAAAAAAAATCTTACCGGGATCCGAACTTCGTAGGCAGGGTCACTACCCAACCTAACCTAACCTAACCGGTCGTCAAAGCAAATATCAAATTCGTCTTAATAACAAATTAATTAATTCATTAATTATCCAGTTAATTGGGTGCAGTCTGTGTATTGACAGGTATGTCATGAAGTCGTGATAATTTTTAGATCACTATTGATTCTCAAAGAAGACTTTTTTCCGACCTATTCGAACTAAAAATAATTAAATACCTTTTAGTATCTCTTTTTCTGCTGTCGCTCCCTCGCTCCCAATTGTGTTAATTACTTCTATTCGTAGTTCTCCAAACCACTTAACGCCAAATAGAGCCCTCGGTGATACTCGAGACGTCTTTCGTACGGTGAAACACTTGCAATGATAAATTAGGCATTTTCTTTTATAGTTGATAGGTACAAAACTAACAAATAGTTTTTTTTTTCCGTGTTGTGGCTTTTTGCTGCTTAGGCACTTTGCCAATGTCAAGTGGGGGAAGTTTTGGCTTTACGGTTCCGTGGAGTGCACCTAATAATTTTGCCCCAGGGACTAATTGTACGTAACGAAGATATTTGAATATTGGTAATAAGTGGATAAAAGAGTGCTTATATACATATATTCATAAATAGTTATAATTTGATATTATTTTTATTTATAAAATAGGCCAAAGCCTTGGCGACTTTGGGCTCAACAAATAGTTGTGTGTGAAAAAGGTGTTAACACGTTAATTGACAGTAGACGCCAATAGACATAATCCCATTTATCTGAAGTAGTCTAGCGTTTTTTTCCGGTAGTGCTCAAACGAGCCCGGTGTCGGCTTTGGCATCTTATCCCAAGATTTGGCATAGGCACTAGTTTTACGAAAGCGACTGCCATCTGAACTTCCAGAACGGGAACGCTGAACTTTTTTCGACCAAATCGAAAGTCTACATACCTATTAAATGCGATTGCCCTATGTAAAGAGATGAAATAAATGATGGTTTTTCAGAATGCATTACGTACGAGTATGACACCAACTGACAGCACGTTAGCGAAGTTTTTTTGACAGCCGATGTTAAAATCCACCAATCAAATTGATAGTGATTGATTGCACTTGATCGGTGGATTTACCACGCAGACTTTTCACTTTTCAGTAATGCTTTCTGGAAAACCCTAATTGAGAGGCCCAGGGTTTACCCGTGAATGCTTCCGATTTCCATGCATTTCCTTTGCCATGTTAACGTAGTACAATATGCATCGGTGCATCTTCTATGAATAGCACTGAATAGCGTGAAATCATTCAATTTCCGGCGTCTATGGAAATGCGGTAATATTATCTCTAGAGTCCTATGAAATTCTGGTTGACTATTTGGTCCTAGAGCGCTGAAATTTTGCTAGCATGATCAATTTTTTTTTTTTTTAGCTATTGTGGAACATGCACTCCTCTAAATTGGAGTCAAAAGGTACAACATTATGGAAATTACTTTACCGACAAGAGCCTAGCTCTTAAATAATGATGATTTGATTAAAAAATTAATTGAACCTTCTAACCCATAAACTTATAAAAAATTGAAACACCAAACTTGCTGTAGTACCTACTGTGTTTTGAAGACCTATACGAAAAAGCTAATCATTCTAATAAATAATTATTAACTATCAGGAGGCGAAGTATTTTCCTTAAATTTATTGAGATCTTAAACTCTGTATTCTCTTGTAGGTTAGGAAGAAGTTTAGTATTTGTTTACAAACACAAATTTACTTACTTCATTTTAAACGACAGACTATTTTAAAATTAAGATATTTTAACTTTTTAGTTCAGTGTTCATGAATCCCTAGAGCGTTGCAAAGTTATAAATAATTCAAAAATTAACTTTAGTGCAACGAAAACTCGCGAAAATGGTCATTAAATTTAACGGTAGATGTAAAATTTAAATAAGTCATTTGGAAACGCGTCTATTCCCGGCTCTTCGGGAAATTGCTTTCCTTACCTTGGGCATAGAGCTATCACGAGAGAGTTCTCTGAGATCCCTTATTTGACACAATACGGTATTTGAAAAACTCATTTCAGCTTCTTTTTATGAAACATAAAAACACTCGGTTAGTTTGGAATGTGTAGTGATTACTTACTTGTGATGTCACAACCAAACAACGTCCTAATTGTTAGTTATTATGAATTAAAAAAAGTTAAAATAACAAATATAAATGAAAGATTGATACTTTCCGAGTAAAAAAGTGGCTTATCCAGCAATGTTATTACAGCTTTAAAGAATTTATAGAATCCAACATAAAATAAAATAAAAATATGGATGTTCAATGAATATAATGTTTAGATGTTTAATAATCTAATCATGCAATTTGAATTTTTTAAATTTCGTAATATTTGTGTGTTGCTAATGAAAAAATATTTATTTTCACTGTTTTCAAATACTTACCCTATTAAAAACATAAAGAGGCCTTGTCTTATCTAACCATCAGGTTTGACTTATGCATTATGTAAAAATTATACACAAATTTAATGTGAATCACACAAGACTAGAAAGTACTTAACTGCAAACTAGTAAAAATCACGAGGTATAATCGCGCTCTTGCTGTCAAACCAAAGGGTATCTTAGATGTATATATGTGCAACATATTTACTTATTTATCTACCACCTATTTGAACAGATAGAGGTTACGGGCGAGTCATATCGCGTCGCATCGTGAAAACATTTTTTAAGCAAGGTTCATTATTACATTATAACTATATTCGCAGGTTGTAGGTATTGCCATCAAGGGTTTTATTCGATTGGACGTATTTAATTAGAATCGGTTGTATATTAATATTTAATTTTGTGATTAATAATATGTGGCATGTAATGTTTCATGAATATTATGAATAAATGAGTATGAGTATCACGCACTCAGTTTATCACCTGTTAAATAGTAGCTCTAGTATAAGTTTTTTCTCAAACATGCTCGGAAATGTATGCGTTGATGTCACGAAATGAAGACATGAAGTTCCTTGTTTATGGCTGCCTACATTACTTCTTGGCCTTGTATGAAAACCCTAACTAAAAACATTATTGGCCGCTACTCTACCTTTTTAAATTTGCTTACTGATATTAAACAGACAAAGGAAAAAATACATACTGCCAACCACCAATACTTTTTTTAATTGTTTTAGTTTTTTGTAAAAAAAAAATTTTTAGTTTTTTACATTTTTTTTGTTATTTTTCGTTTATTTTTTAGTGTTGTTTATCGTTTTTAATGATTAAAAAAAATCTTTTCTTTTCTTGGTGTTTGTCTATTTTTTAATGTTAAAATTTTTGTAGGGTCTTTTATGTTATTTTTAAGTTTTTTTTATCTATTTTTCCTTTTTGTTTTACTTTTTTTAATGTTTTTTGTTTTTTTTTTGTCGTTTTTTTTTAATTTTTTCAAGTTTTCCTTTTTGTTTTACTTTTTTTAATGATTTTTTTTTTCCTTTTTTTTGTTTTTTTTAATGTTTTTTCTTTTTTTCTTTTTTTCCTTTTTTATTTATTTTTTTTGTTTTTTTTTAATGTTTTTTGTCATTTTTTTGGGCGTTTTTTTTGTTTTTTTAGTTGTTTTTTCTTTGTTTTTTTAGTTGTTTTTTTTATTTTTTTTTCCTTTTTGTTTTACTCTTTTTTAATGTTTTTTTTTCTTTTTTAGATTTTTTTATCTAGAATCTTTCTCACTTTAGTGAGGTGAAAAGGATTCTATTTTTAAACCACTCACATTCGCTAGCTCGTGTTTCAATTCCACACTCGCGGTTAAATTATAACTGCACCCTTGTATAACAAATAACTATTTATTATTTCCTCACATCGTTTGAGAAAAGCACTATACAAGCCTCGGCCGGAACAGGGATTGCTGGACTCGTTGTATCTGGCCTCGTCTACGACTCGGCCGTCTAGCCCAAACTCGTCCATCAATCCCTTACTTCACGGCCTTTGCAGTAATGTACTATATCGATACATATACGTTTTCCAGCGCGTTCGTTTAGTTTGCCTGCTGCAGCTGTTCGCGTTGCCATACAAATTGAAACTAAACGCAAACGCGTTCGAAAACGTATTGTATCGATAAAACTTATACTAGTAGTCCAGAGCCCGAAGCAAAGCACGGCAAGTCAAATCCAGTAAGCTTCGGTTGTCATAGATTTTTTTTATAAAGTGACATTTTCGTTTGGGCCCCGGAGCGGCCTTCGACTACTAACACTAATGAGCTGTACAACTCGGAAACCTGCCTTTTTTATTTTATATTTTTATTTCGTAAAAATGAACCTTTAAGAATATAATTATAGAAACTTCTCACAAAATTTCACGTGAATCGCTTGAGAATTGCGACCTGTAGAACAGCCGGACAGATGCTGTACATAATAAAAAAAGCCCCAGCAAAATCGGAGAAATTCTTTCACTTCGCTCACTCGTTCAACCTATAACTTACCGTTGCCGTTGGAATAATGTAAACTAATGTAACTAACAGCGAGCTATGGAGCGCAGCATATTAGGTGTAAAGCTAATGGACCACATCCGGAACACCACGCTGCGCTCCAAAACCAAAATAGAAGATGTAGCTCGGAAGGCAGCCAAGTTAAAGTGGGACTGGGCTGGTCACGTCTACCGCATGCCGAATGAGCTGTGGGCCAAAGGGACCACGGAGTGGAAGCCCCAACACTCAAAACGGAGACGCGGTAGACCTCGTCGGCGATGGCGGGATAACTTGGACTCCTTTTTAAAAGACTGGCCAGTTATTGCTCAAGACCGCGATGAATGGAAGGGGAGAGGGGAGGCCTTTGCTCAGCAGTGGGACATAACGGGCTCGATATAAATAAATATAATGTAGCTAACAAGGTAATTCTCTTCATTCATATTTTCTCTCTGTTCTGCTCTCTGTCACAGAAATACCATAAGAATTGCATTTCTACCAATCTCCAGACAGAAGTAAGCGTCTGAGTTTTTGCTATAAATCTTATAAAAAGCGGCCAAGTGCGAGTCGGACTCGCCCATGAAGGGTTCCGTAAAATAAATTGCGGTTTACGATTTATTAGGTTACGTATTAAAAAAAAACTACTTACTAGATCTCGTTCAAACCAATTTTCGGTGGAAGTTTGCATGGTAATGTACATCATATATTTTTTTTGTTTTTTCATTCTCTCATTTTAGAAGTTACAGGGGGGGGGACACACATTTTACCACTTTGGAAGTGTCTCTCGCGCAAACTATTCAGTTTAGAAAAAAAATATAAGTATTAGAAACCTCAATATCATTTTTGAAGACCTTTATATAAGATGGATCAAGGAAAGTGTCTTATTTGCCGTCCTAAACCCAAAACAACAAACTCGGCAGCTGCACTGTTCCTTCTGAACATCGCAGCGCACACTGGAACTATATCAGCGGCATCGATACGAATACATATATGTACCAGTGTGTAACCGCCATACGATAAATAAATAACCCAAAACGTAAGTGAGGAAACTGTTTATATTTTCCAAAAATAATTGATGCAGCTGAAAAGTCTGCAACTTTTTCTGGTGCTAAGGAAGGTTACTCGTATTCCTATCAAAAAAATTAAAAAGGCATTTTTATCCATTCCCAATTGCTGTCGACTGTGTGTTCCTTCCGCGCCGCTTCGCGATGATTTCGCACACGCAGGACACCGCGTAAGATAGAAGACACTGAGTCGCGCACGATGCGTCATAACAGCATGTACTAGCACACCAGCATAGCTATACTGTTACTTGTTTTAACCTCATCTCACCCGTTACCCCTAATATATCTTAAAACCGTGATTCGTAGTAACTAAGCGTAATCTGAGGTCTAGTTTCGTTAGGGGTACGGGTAGACTCGGGCAAGAATAGGTCTACGGTCTGCCCCGCCTGTCGTTAAAGGCGACTTAAGGGGGTCAACGGGTCGCCAGTGATTTTTTGTGGCGGGGGCCACAGCACTCGGCCATCCCAGAGAAGGCGGCGAAGATGCCCAGAACGAGCCAGCAGGGGCAAAGCACGAGGAGGGCTCTAGTGCGTTCAACCTGAGATCCTAGAGTCCTCCGAATTACTTAGCGCAGATGGCGGTTGACGTGGAGTTTTTAGTGGGTAGAAATACCACAAAACCCAGACCTCCCCAGAGAGCTGGGTACCTGGTTCGTAGGTTTTCTCCACGAAAAAAAGGGGTACGGGTGAGGTGGAGCGAATGAGCATGTTCAGAATAACAGATCAAAGGGGCAATTAAGTAACTTTTCGAACGTAAGTTAGGATGACTCAACTGTATTTTTTTCATTTCTTCAGTTTTTATTTTTTCTAAAATCTGTCTCGTGACTCCTAAGACCAATTTTCCGTATCTCTTAAAGTTATGGATTTTCCCTCAATGCCCCGTTTGAATAAAAAATCCTGTATACGTATGTCCCATTACTCTTATGTCAGCAGATTAACACATTCAGTGCCGTGTCCCTACGCCGTAGTCGCTTTCGTGTCCCTACGCCGTAGTCGCATACGAGGAAAACCAGGGGATCGGCTACGAGCGTAGCGCGTAGCGATTCGCGGCACCGAATGTGTGTATTGGGTACCTACATATTTATGAAAATATTAAATCAATACATATTAATATTACAATCGAACCTCCGTGAGGGCAGCGGCAGCGGCAGAGGCGGCTGAGAACGCCAAGGTGGGCAAATACAGTGGTCTCGGCGCCGCGTATAATTTTGTTCCATTCGGCGTCGAAACCCTAGGTCCGTGGAGCCCTGGCGCTCTGAGCCTCTTTAAGGATATGTCAAAGAGGCTCAGAGACGCCACGGGAGACCAAAGAGCTGGCAGTTTCCTCGCTCAACGCATCGGCCTGGCGATCCAGCGAGGAAATGCTGCCAGCGTCTTCAGTACCATGCCGCAGGGGCCATTTTTAGATATATTTTAGTTTTATTTAGATGTATTTTAGTTTTAGTTAAGTTTAATTATAGTGGTGTATTTATTAAATTAAATAATAATAATGAATGATATTAATAAATAAACATTAAATTAGATTATAAATTTAAAAAAAAATTAAAAAACAATTACAATTACAAAAAAAAACATTTAAATCTACCTGACGTACGCACAATGAGAATGAGTTACGCATTTGACCTGCTGGTCCCGTGCGTTTGACATTTGTAACTTAGGTACCGACCAAATTATTGTAGCACTCGCTTGCTGATATATTAGCACTACCAGACTAACATTTTAATGATGACAATATTGCAAGAGCAAAAGATTATCTTGCCTACAATTATCAGACCAGCCAATCTGTTCCAAGGAACAAGAAATTATTTCAATTTACATCATAAAAAACATTCGTCAAAGAAGCTTTGTAAAGCCACGAAAATAAAGACAAAAACGGACTCGAGTGCAGTGAAATCGTCGCAATCATTATATTTTTTAGTGCCTGTAAAAATGTGAAGAATGGGTACTGTGTCACTGTACTCATGGAAAAGAGACCTTAAGTGTGTTTGGGGCATACACCATTATTCCGCTGTTAGCTTTGGCGTTTGTATTAGAGCATCGGTAATAAAGACGTAAGCGTCACACGAATTAAGGTTGCTTTTCCCTTAAAACAACACATATCGCTGAGTTTACGACGCTTGTCGCCGGGGATTCCAAAGATGGCGGCAATAACGTTCGTTATTCAAATTTAACTGACGATTTGACGGTTCAAGAGAACATTGTTGTTTGGAGATATCATGGCAAAGACTCTTTTGTTGTAGAAATGGAGGTTGAGTGAGACTACTGTGAAAGTAATGATTGGGTTTGAACAAGCTTTTATTTAACTTGCAATGTTCGTATGTGTGTATATTATATTTTATTGTATTTATGTAAGTATATGCATTCATATGTATTTGCACCGATGGCCGTTGTGGTGGAAAGGTTCTCGAGTGGCGACCACTTACCGGAATGCGCGTCGTGGGCACAAGGTGGACTGATGAGCTGGTAAAGAACGCGGGAGTCCGCTGGATGCGGGTGGCGCAGGACTGGTCACTTTTCGGGGCGCTATGTCGGGTAACCTCCTCGAGTGTCTGGACTCTACCGATTCCTCTTGATTCGGTTGATCCGCAGGGATGGTTAGTGTCTTGGCCGGTGTGCCCTGGAGGCAACGGCAAGTGATAATTTAGTGAACCTTGAGTTATCGCTTGCTGGTGCTACTAATAACCCGACACGGGGGGGTCGGGGTGTTCCGCCCAGGGAATCGCAAGATTCTCCAGGTGCGGCTTGAGGTAGAGGCCATTGCCGTTTGCCACTATAATAAATAACGGACCCGGAACCCTGACAAATCCTCTGCTATCAGAGGATTCATATTAGGCGCGGGGGCTGCGACCGTCAGGCTGGGGCTGAGTCGTGGCTGCGAGGGAGAAAACCTCTATAAAAAGTTACAAGGGGACCTGAGAGGGTGAATCCGAGGTATCACCCTCTCCCGGCGTAGAGGTCCTTTGGTCGGGTCGGGAAGCGTGTGGTGTCGCCCTGCACGCTAACGACGGGAGGGGGGCTTTTGCCTCAGTAGTGAGGGCAGCTGCGGCTGTTGCCGAGGGGCGTCGTGGTGAAATGTTCGCGATCCCATGACGCCCCTACTACACGGCAGAGAGGGCATACCTTGGTGGTTTTAGGCGGTAGTCCGGGGGGTTCCCGGGAGCTTGTCATACCCATCCTAGTTCCTCGGCTAGGTGGGATGCGTACAAAGGCATTTCCCCAAGTAAAAAAAAAAAGGTCCGGTCACTTTGACACTCTTTGGGTGAAGCCTATGTCCAGCAGTGTACGTCTATCGGCTGATATGATGAATTATATGCATTTATATATTATATTAGGAAATGAGTTTTCAATACTTAGATCTACCTATCCTTTTTAGGGTTCCGTATTCAAAGAGTAAAACGGGACCTATTACTAAGACTCCACCGTCCGTCTGTCTGACCGTCTGTCTGTCTGTCTGTCTATCTGTCTGTCTGTCTGTCAGTCACCAGGCTGTATCTCACTGATACCGTGATAGTTCCAATTGACATTTTCACAAATGATGTATTTCTGTTGCCGCTATAACAACAAATACTAAAAACAGAATAAAATAATTTTTTTTTATAGACAATGGTAAGGAATCTTTCGTGCATGAGTTCGACTCGCACTTGGCCGGTTTTGATTTGTTATTTTTTGGTCAACTATAAGTTTTTCTGCTTAGCCCTGCGGTTGACTGGTAGATAATGTCTCGAGGTATTAAGTCCGCTTTTTGTACGATTAGTTTGAGCAATAAAGCTTAAATAAATAAATAAGGTTGAGATTATTTAATGTGGATATTTTTTAATTTTCTTAGAAAAAGGCCCGGCCGTTTTTGAAAACGTCACATCAAACATAGCTAAGGACCATCTTAATAGACAAGACTTTTGATTAAAAGAATCCGCAATTAAACCGGCCCATTAATAGGGAACATTACGCAAAACTCTTCGAAGGTGGCGACACTAGCAGCGTTGACATTTGTATCTCGTTCCCACTTGCAGTATTTTCTATGCAAGCATCCTTGTCACTCATTTAACAATCAATTGTGCATGTGTGTGTGAATCCCTATATTCCTATACTGGTTTACTATTAGTGGTAGTGCTGCCTCTGGCGGCAGAACATTGCAGTAATGTTCCCTATTAAGATGCCATAGACTGACACACAGATACACATGTTAAACTTATAACACACCTCGTTTGTGTAGGGGGTTTAAAAGGTTTTCATCGAGTTCCTTTCTAGTTAACACTTTCACTGCCAGGAGCCTGCAGGCAATGAAAATGTGTTAATAAAATAATATATAGGTAAAATATTTTCTTCTCAGTTGATTTCGGATGTTGTGTGCCATATCTGATTGCTTCTAATATATTTAGGTATGTCAAGATAAGCTAAAGTCTATTTTGCTAGAATATAGTTCATCATTTTTCTTTGTCACAATAATCTTAAGTGTTTCTGTCATCGCTACATGTCCATTAGGTGATTGGAAATACTAAAACCTATCCTCCTGCCAACACCCACACCATACAAATATAAGGTCAGTGAATTTTGAATCAAGTTGTTTAGAAAATAGAGTTGAATTAGTTTTGTCTTTTTGGATGAAACAAAAGAAACGCGACTCTAAACGTGTTATGAAAGGTGTACGAAGCGTTCATAGCCTAGCGGCGACTGCGAATCAGAAACGATAACGCAAAGATGGCAGCGGTCAGTCTTTGGATGGGGGACATGGTGAAATGAGCGCTTCCGTGCTTTGGAAGGCACGCTAAGCAGTTGATTCCGGCTGCTGTCTACGACAGTACCTAGTCGTTAAGCCGAGGACTTAAGAACCTCTAACAGTCGATTTGCCCACTCACTTGACAA
The DNA here is from genome assembly GCA_963854355.1 of Epinotia brunnichana. NCBI lineage: Eukaryota > Metazoa > Arthropoda > Insecta > Lepidoptera > Tortricidae > Epinotia > Epinotia brunnichana. Next base: position 13,188,375 of record OY977957.1, read on the forward strand.
AGGGGGGACAACTGTCACTTGCGTCCGCAGGAGCTACCTACCAGAACCGGCACGTGTCCCCTGGGTGGTACTAAAGAGTGACAAACTCAAAGGCCAAATAATGTATGCCATACGATTAAATAAATAAATGAAAGGTCTAAATTCCATTGAAATCGATTGAATATTCCATTGCAAATTGGACGGCACGAGGTTACACATTTTGCTTAGTTTTATTGCCAAAGTGCCAATTAGCACCAAATATGGCTATACATAATAACGTTATTTGAAAACAGTAAAAAAATATGTTAACATTTGAAAAATGTTAAACTTCGACGCTATTTAAAAGAATATTTAACTACATACAAATTAAAAATGGGCGCGGACGTCTGACCAAATAGCGACATCCTTTAGTTTCTACTTTGCCCTGAACTTTATCGCTTAACCCAAACCCTTTTACCCAAATTATGACTGTACTTTTACATGCAAAAAACACAAACCTGGAATAGCTAGAAAACTTACATGATCTCCAATAATTTTACATATTTTTCATATTTTTTTCCTGAAACTTATGTAAACTTGCATTGTTATTCCTAAATTTCCCAGCTTTTTCGTGAATTTTACACATATTTGAGATTATTTTATGTAAAATTACATATTTTTAACAGTGTTAAACGGGTCGTTCTTCTTCGTCCTTCGTCTCATTACGGCATCTCATTTGAACATTTATGTTTACGATTTTATAATGTTCGAATGAACGTCCATGTTTTTTTATTGATTTTTTTTTTTTTTATATTTCACTTTCGCTAACCAGCATTTTGATACGTTTGTTTTTCGTAGCATGCCTTGACAGAGTGGTAAACCAAAATGTGGTTTGAAAGAGTCCACGTTGTCACATTTTTTTTTTAAAACCAACTATTAAAAATAAATAAATTGGTCGGAAAGGAATGAAGAAACATACGCATTTTTGTTTAAATCACAAACCGTGGCTATATTTGTCGATAGTTCCAAAACCATAGATGATTATAGTGAATGAAGGGTCGGCAACGCGCTTGTGATTCTTCTGGAGTCACCAGTGTTCATAGGCTACGGTAAATGCTTAACATCAGGCAGGCTGTAAGCTTGTTAGCCACCGTCTTGTATATAAAAACAAAAAAAACAGAAAAACGTCGGTTAGTTGTTGGTAAAAAAAGAAGAAGTCGTCGCGTGTCGCGTCCAGTGTTGTTTATAATGTAACGATCTCTACTAAATTAAGTATTTTGATAAAATAAAGCAATGTTAAATTTCACTAGCATGCACATTTATTAAATGGATCTTGAAACAAATGTAGTGTATCCAATTTTGTGTAACACATCACTACATAGTATAAAACAAAGTCGCTACCCGCTGTCTGTCTGTCCCTATGTATGCTTAGATCTTTAAAACGACGCAAAGGATTTTGATGCAGTTTTTTTAATATATAGAGTAATTCAAGAGGAAGGTTTATATGTAGGTATATTACATGGATGTATTTTACATATAAACCCGTGCGAAGCCGGGGTGGGTCGCTAGATGATTATAAATATAAAAAACAAATAGCCAATTACAGATCCTAGATAAACGAAGAAACATAGAGGAATTTGTCCGTGAAAATTCTAATGTTATCAGCAGGTCGATCACGTAACGCATTGTACGCGCGTCAGGTAGATCTAAATGTCAAATTTTATATGGAAAAATGACAGTTGGATTGTCCTAACGTGCGTTCGGAACGTCACGTGACTATACCCCTCTGAAATGAAATTGACTTGCATGATTTTCAAGTAAACAGACAAACATGCTTGTAATATAAAACAAAAGCTTTGTTAAAAACTGTGTCCACCATTTTATTTGTCCCACGTTATTTGCTGAAACAACGAATAACGCTGGAACTACTGCACTGGGCCCGCCTCGTTGCATACATGAACAAGTATTTCAGACGGGTGTGCCACAAGGTACAAGATTGCAGACTTTGCAGAGAAACACTACTATAAATTACCATATCGTGAAAAAATTCTGATTCTGAAAAATAGGTTTTCGATGAAATGAAAATTCTGCGAAACATAGTTTCGATGGAGCGTTTATCGGTAAAACAAGTTTTTCATTTCATCGAAAAGCATTTTTTTCCGGAATCAGTAAATTGTCAGGATTGTTATAAGTAAAACATACCTAATCTAACGTAATGGGTTCTACAGAATTACTTTTTTAGCTGTAGGTACCTAAAAAGTAAACGGTTTTTGAGTAACAAAAATTCGATGAATGAAAATTCGGCTAAACAATGCATTCGGTGAAACGTTTGTCGGTGAAGTAAGGGTACACCGTGAAAAGGGTACACCGTGAAAAGCTGCAATCTCTTTATAATATTAGTATAGATTATGGGGCCAGAATGGAACATGCAAATCGGGCAGTAAATTCGGCACTATTTACGGCCCAATTTGCATGTTGAAATGATTCTCGCTTGCATGGTATTACCTACCTCGCACTCTACTGAATTTAGTGATGAATAAAGGCAAGGTGATATTCTATGTAATAGTTGTTATTCTATGTATATGTACTCTTCTTAGTAATAAAGGTTTTTTTATTTATTAATTAAAGGCAAGTTGAACCAACCACACTTTCACAAGTCAGTAAACGTCAATAAGCAGCCTTTACCTTATAGACCTGGCTAAATGCAGTGCACTAACCGCATACATAGTCCTCTGCATGACATGTCATGCCAATGATATGTCATGCAGAGGACTATTTAAAGAACGAAACATCATTCCCCTACCCTGTGAACTTATCTACCAGGTGGCTCTCTTCACACACAACAACCTGGATGTGTTTCGTCAGCGGGGCATCAACGCATACCGCATGATGCGCAGCAACAAGGTCGCGCACCTCCTCGTCACACCCGCTCACAAGCTGCGCAAGTCGGAGCGGTCGGTGTACATCATGGGTCCGTCGGTAGGTATATAACAAGCTGCCAGACACTATTAAAAAAGATGCAAATTCCACAGTGGCGTTTAACTAGGTTGAGATTGCGTAAGTGGCTTCTTGACCATTATTTTTATACCATCGGCGAGTTTTACGAACTCCCTACTGAGTGAATTATAAACATACCAATATCGATATATTTACCTTTAAAACTAGTATAAAATGTAATTAATAAATAGATAACTATGAATGAATTGAATGATGTATAATGTTATTAAATATGCGTATGTAAAAACCTGACATGTTATATAACTTGGTGTTATTAATAAAATATTTGTATTTGCAGAACCAAGGTAACCGATATATTTAGCCCTCCGAATCGCTAAACTTAAGTAGCAGTGGGCGCCACATTGCACGCAGAACCGATGGAAGTCTGTATGTAAATATTTCATGATTTAGACCACCGGCCACATAATTCAGCTAACACGATTATCCGCGACTGGGGCCACATGCAAACGAGGTCGGTGTTTGAACGTAATTAGTCGATTGCCACTGTTGTTCCGCTCGCAATGAGCATAATAAGTAATCTAATGATCCTAATACCGTGCCATGGGACGTCCGTGATGATCAATGCTGCTAGTTAACATGATCACTTTTATGTCAGACATAAAACATTAACTACCTACCAGTTAGCCTTGTGGGTGTGGGTGTGGGTACGCTGCCTATGAAGCTGAAGGTCCTGGGTTGGAATCCCAGTAAGGCCAAATATTTGTGTGATGAGTAAATATTTGTTTCTGAGTCTTAGATGTTTTGTAATATGTATTAAATTATTTAATTTAGAGATGTATACCTTTTTTTTTTTTTTTTTTTTTTTTTTTTTGTTTTTTTTTTGTTTAGGGGGGAAAATGCGTTACGCATACCACCCGGGTGCAGGGGGTGACCCGAGTGGTTATGTGGGACTCCCGTATGGGCTAATGAGACCCACGGTGTACCCACTAAAAACCCCCCCACTTGCCACCTCGCCGCCTAATGGCGAGGTCACGGGAACGCTTGCGCACACATCCGCAACCCCGCAAGCGGCTCCTTTGCGGATGCCCGGGGGCCCTCCACGTGAGGCACGCCAGATGTTTTGGCGCGCCTGCCTCCTCGATCTCCACCTGTTCAGTAGCGGACCCCCCTGAGTCCGCTACGAGGAGACCATGGGTGCGGAAAATCCAGCATCCGGTGGCGGATCAGGTCTGTGGTTCCGCCACCGACCACGACTCGGCCGCAGAGGATAGGGAAAGCGGCGCACCGTAATACCGGCATTCCTCTTCCTCTGCGGTCCCACCAATACCGCTTCAGCGGAACAGCCCCGCCAAGTTCGCAGGGGTTAGGGAGAGTGGCGCACCGTTATACCAACACGCCTCTCCCCCTGCGATCCCACCTCGGCCGCAGAAGATAGCGCGTGAGAACTTCTTCTGCGGTCCCTCCCTAACGCATCCTAAGCGGGCTTAGGCAAGCCCGCTAGGAGCGCCCTCTTCGGGCCAGCCGGCAGCTCAAACAGGCCGGCCCTGGGTGCCTCTTAGCTTCGCCGTGGGTGGTCCACGGTTACTAAGCCCCCCCGCCCCGACAAGGCGAGCACCCTCGGGGGGGAGAGATGTATACCTACCGACTAGTCGCCGACTAAGTAGTCGGAAAAGCCAACTATCTGGCCTCATTTGTAGTCGGCGACTAGTCGGCAAAATGTGCCGATTAGTCGGCACTTTACAGATCACAGGAAAACGAGACATAAAATAAGTAAACTGCCAATATAGGGTTCCGGACCAATTAGGTAAAAACGGAATCCTTATGGTGCGACTCCGTCCGTCTGTCTGTCTGTATGTCACAAAGTTAAATAACTCAGGAACTACTAATGCTATCAGTTTGAAATTTGGAAAAGTTGTACACAAAGCTAATCCACGTGTATAGAAAATGAAAAATTTAAAGAAATATTTTAAATTTCTATAAAAAGGAGGATAAATAAAAATAAAAATAAAAAGAGGGAGGGGCAAAAATTTAAAGTCTAGTTAGTAGGCCAAGCGGGGTATCTCATATGAAAGGGCTTGAGTTGCACATTCTAAAACAGTTTTAAATATTTTTCAATAGAGGTATAGGTGTAGTGCTGTATTGGTGGCAAAGGGTATGGTTGGAAGAAAAAACAAATACATTTGAATATTCACTTTTGTTCTTAACCATAAAATAAATACTTACCTTCTTAGTTACACCTGTAGATATAAATAACTATTTATTTACGGTACAAAACCTTTTCCGCCCTAATATATTTTTAGTACATGTATCTACGTTAAATGACATAAAATGTCATAAAAATCTAATTACATTACGCGAAGTGTTTATTTTAATCTAAATAATCCAATGCACATCGTATCTAGAGTGGATATTCAAGTATTTCAAGTGGAGTCCTAATAAAGTGCACGTATGATCACAGTATGGATTTGACACAATACCCGGATTTTATTACGACGGGCTAAGCCACGCGATGTACTGTTTGCAATATCAATATTAAAAGGAAAAAATACAATATAAAGAAGCACTTAAAGTCAAAATCTCATCTAAATAAAATAAGTTGATATAAATATGTATAAAAGTCTCATAATTTGTGAAATATATAATGTTTAAAATACTTGCGTAATAATGTAATTTTGTTTTTTTTTTGTCAACCATACTTTGCCACCAATACAGCACGTTGATAACAATCTTTGCTTATTAGCAAAGCTTATTATCCCGTCCAAGAGTTTTTAAATGAGCAATGATAATTTACCAATTAGTGCACTAGTTTTAGTGAATAGGTACCTAGTACTAGTTTTAGTTACGTTGTTATACCCTAGCAGGGTTCATGTTGAGACTGTATATAGTTTTAAGACCACATGTACACATCATCATCATCATCATCATATCAGCCGAAAGACGTCCACTTCTGGACATAGGCCTCTCCCAAAGAGTGCCAAAATGACCGGTCCTGCGCCACCCGCATCCAGCGGACTCCCGCGACCTTTACCAGGTCATCAGTCCACCTTGTGGGGGGTCTACCCACGCCGCGCCTTCCGGTACGTGGTCGCCACTCGAGAACCTTTCCGCCCCAGTGGCCATCGGTTCTACGTGCAATGTGCCCCGCCCACTGCCACTTAAGTTTAGCGATTCGGAGATTCATGTACACATGAAACGCAATAAACCATTTGAATTTGAATTTGACCTCTATCTAGCATATTTTGTTTAAATGTTCAAAAATCATTGAATATTTTTTAAGTTAGTAATTTAATAACTTTATTTAAGGCTTTTTTTCAAACTTTCTACAAGTGCGGTCTGTGGACTAAGTTTACACAGCGGGCGTACAGCGCGTTGCGCGTCCAATATAATGACGCGTTCAGGAACATCATCGGGCTGCCACTGTATTGCAGTGCGTCGACAATATTCGCGGAGGCGCACATGGATTGCTTTTTTACTATCATGAGGAAACGATGTGCGTCTCTCCTCAATCGCAGTAGTGGCAGCCCAAATAGTATCCTGAGCATACTAGCCCACCACTGGGACTCGCCACTGCTGCAGCGTTATGTGCAACCTGCACGCGCCTGTAATACCGGTGCCCAGGCGTCTTTAATTTTAGTTTAGCATAATTATAAAACACTAACCATAGCTGTAAGTTTGCAACCACTAACACTATGGATTTTATAGTCAAAAATAAATTATTTGTATTTGTAATACTTTTGTGTTGATTTTTTTCCTTCTAATTTGTATGAAAGTATTCTGAAAGTATATTCAAGCAAATAAAAAATAATTATCGAAATAGGTTCACTTGAAAAAGAATTATCTCTGAAAAACCAACATGGATTTTTCTTAATAAAGCGTGGTGAAAGTTTGTTGACCGGTTTTTTTAAGTGAATACGCACACCGCAGCGGCAGTGTGATAACTTCTTTATTAACAAGTATGTAAACGAAAGAGGGATGAATTCTTCATGTCCGATATTCTTGAACGTTCTCACATTCAAAATATTTGCGTAACTAAAATAGTTTCGTATACTTTCTTAAGTGCTAATGCCAATTAATCCAGTATCAAGAACTAAAACAACCACCAGGTTAATAATTGCCAGGAAATTACTTCACATATTGCGTGGATTTGGTGTTAAAAATAAACAAAATGTGATCTTGAGTAATACAAAATACTATTGTAAGAAAACACATGACCTATGACTGTGTACACCTATGCTTTATTCCCAAGCTCATATCTGACATATTGAATATTTAAAAAAATATAGGAAATTTGTAAATATGTACATATATTTTTTTTAAGCTGTAAGTCTTTGTATATATTTTAATAATTTTAAAATAATGAAACCACTTCAATATTTTAATATTTATTTAAAATTTAATAAATTCCTGAAAAATTGGTAAAAAATTAAAAAAAAAAAAAAACTGTTTCGTCGGGAATAAGAATTGAGAAGATAACTTATTCTTATTAAAAAAATATCCTATTCAGCGCTCATCACGACACATAATGCGTCAGAGCGCTACGGACTACGGCGTATCGTGTCTTTATGACATTACTATAGATTTTACTCCACCCGGTTTGTATTTTTTTTTATTAATATGCCTGTAAATGCTAGTGTTGAACTGTGAGCTGTAGAACTCGCGATGTCAGGCATTATTCAAAAAAACATATTTGTTTTAAATTTTCGAAAAATTTAATAGACAATAAAATTCTATATATTTATTGAACCTTCTCACAAATTTTCACGAGAATCGGTTGAGAAATGCGACCTGTAGAGGAGAACAGCCGAACGGACGCCGGACATACGATCAATTTTTTGCCTAAGCAATCGGGTAAGGGTCAACACCAACAGCACTCTGGCAATGTTTGCAGGCAGGTTGGATGGTGCCTACCTAAACCATTGCAGTGCGCTGCATGTAATGGGAAATAATGTCTACTAACACTTTAGATGCAAGATGAAATTTACCTACTAACCCTGACATGTGTATTTTTATTTTTATGGTCTGTGTATTAGTATTTAATTGTATGATCCAAATTGAATTATAAGCTGAAACGGAGTACTTTATTCGCTACGCTCGCTCGTTCAATTATGCTCCTGACAAATGTTAGTTCCCTACAAAGGGGCACAACTCAACTATTTTACTTCTAATTCAAGTAATTATCCGTGGAAAAACTAAGTTATAAATAGTAAAACACTAAATTTTAATTACGCAAAGGTAAGCTCGAAAAGATCCCATGCCTTGATCGCACGTACCGAGCAAACGGGCGTGTCAGTGCTCTCGGCCGAGTACTCGGTGCGTATAACATAGCGAGTGACTGTTTATACGTACCGAGTACTCGGCCGAGACCACTGTCTCGCCCGTTTGCTCGGTACGTGTGATCAAGGCATGTGTAAGGCCTGAGTGGACGCTCGAGTCGGGCGTGCGGCGTGCATGTTAAACAAATGAATCTCATACTGAGGCCCTAGCACGCTAGGTTTTATCGCCACGTTTTACGGCGATTATGTACTGAAACGTCACGTAAAACGTGATATAAAACATATCGTGCTAGGGCCTCTGGTGTCCTGAGTAGACGCTGCACAAAGCGAATGCACGCCCCGCCGAACGCTCCGCTCCGAGCGTTCACTTAGGCCTTACCTCTACACTTACAGGAATAAGTTGATCTTGTGTGACATGAATATGTTTTAACCTGTTATTGTGCACAATAAAGTGCTTACAATTACATACATACAAAAACTTTTCTTAATAATTGTTTATATTTTAACACATTCACTACGCTCGTAGCCAATCCCGTGGTTTTCCTCGTATGCAGCGGAAAGCAACTACGGCGTAGGCGCCCGATAGGCGAGATCTTGGCAGTGAAAATGTTAACATTATTTCAACATTTCTATCATTCTGGCTTTTAACCCTGTCCCTTATCTGAACAATAAAATTAATTGCGTGGAAACAAATCCTCCTTTATTAGAAGTGGCATTAGCCCCAATTACAAAATGTCTGCCGATTTCTCTACCAATTATAATTAAACGCTAGGTTTAATATTTGTGGATTCCGAGCCGGCGTTCGCCATGAATAAGGAACACTAGTTACCCATAATATAACCTACCAAAAATACAATTATTGCGTTTATTTGTTTTTTTATTGCGCCCCCTAAAGTGGATAATGAAATTAAAGATAAAAAATGTAAACAAAGAACTGTCAACGTCGAAGTGACGTCTCAGGGGCAATCAACCAGGTTTTGGTTTTAACTAATAAATATATCGTCACTACTTTTAAAACAATCTTATATTTTACTTTAATCACTTTAATGTCGTAGGTTGGTATGAATAGGTACTTAGTAAGTGACGATAGTCCGGGTACGATATACAGCAAAAGCCTATTGCCTGCAGCCACTAGAACCACACCAAGCAATGGAAGCAAGACGTGCCATTATTATGTCTTATTAGGACAGGAAAACACAAAGAAAAATAACACTAGATTTTTAATTTTTTATTTATTCACTTCCATTCTCGCTTTCTGAGGAAGACGTCGAATCCTCCTCAGTTACATTTATTATTAATGTCTCTGTTACATTGTCTATTAGGTGGTCAAGTTGGCACAAGTTATCCTCTACTTTTATTACATGAGCCACACAATCACTCCATCTTTGAGGCGTCACCAATTTTAAACCTTCTTCGAACATTAAGAATAAGGAATAGGAATATCCAGGTATATTCATTAAATTACGAACCAAAGGTTTACAATTCCTAATCATTGCCAGTGGCGTAAATATAAACTGCACATATTTATGAATATAAAATAATTACGTTTTCATTTGGCTTATTTAAATATTTACGAATATTTTCCAGGCATTGTTTTACGTATAAATTAGTCGCATTATTTTTTATCTCGCGTATTTAACGAATTTTTAGTTTCCACTTCTTGGGACTGATTTTATTGCAGTGGCAACACATTTGTTTACATTTTTTATCTTTAATTTCATTATCCACCTTAGCTGCCCTTACCTCATTAAACGCTGGTTAACTAATTTAATAGCTGGTTTTTTTTTGCGAAGCAATCATAATAACAGTCTATTAATTGTTATAATTTATGCATTGCAATTAATATGACTAATAAAAATAATAACATACTAATAATGTATGTGTAATATGTCTTATTTGTACTAAATGTAATTTTTTATCATGTCATAAATAGGCATTATGCGACTAGATGTATACCCTTTATTTGTGTTTACCTTTACAGGGTTTTCTGTTTACAAAAGAATTACTCTCGTAGTATAACTAGTCAACGTCAAAGATAGTCACCTTATTCCGTTGTAACACGGCGAAAAGTGTATAAATATTTTTACGTCATAACCTGGCCATAAAGCAGGAATTACCGCATGCTATGCGTGCGAAAAACCCCACTTCCTGGCCAGATAGAGACGTAAAATTTTGTACTCACCACGGGCGGTAATAAAGAAAGCCTCAGAGCGCATGTTTATCGCCCTTGCCTTCGGCTCGGGCGTCAAATACCTGCGATCTGAGACATTCTTTGTTTAACCGCCCTAGGTAAGTAATGTACTATTTTAACACATTTGCTCGTAACGTGCCTCTTATTGTGCCGTTTTTAGGCTCATAATCCTGGGTATTAAACACGCGTGTTTTATAACATTACGGCACTCGTGTAGTTATGGTTATATCCCGATTAAGACACGTTGGCAACTTGCAGCAAGGTGTATGTATGCAATCGGCGCATTCTTAAATAAAATAAATAAATAAATATTTGCGGACAAATATTTATTTCTACAGGTTTCTTTTTAATTCTCGGCAAATGGATTTTTACTCGACGAAACAAATTAAATCCTTCTAATGAATTAATTGATTATTTCTTCTTGGATATTATATAGAAACGTTTCATTTAATCAAACTATTTACTTTTGATAACATTTTACATGAATTTATATTGAATACGAATATATTTATTTTATTTTGTATGGGCTGTTTAGAGATTACATCTAACCTCGCTTTAACACCTGCGCGCGCACTGCGCGAACTTCACGAAAAAAAATAGTTGCGGGCCATTATAGGTAATTTTACAAATATTTGTAAACATTGTTGTTTGCAGGTTATTATTAAAAAGCGGCCAAGTGCGAGTCGGACTCGCACATGAAGGGTTCCATTAAATAAATTGCTTTTTACGATTTATGACGTATTAAATAAAATTACTTACTAGATCTCGTTCAAACCAATTTTCGTTGGAAGTTTGCATGGTATAATGTACATCATATATTTTTCTAGTTTTATCATTCTCTTATTTTAGAAGTTACAGGGGCCCCACATTTTACCACTTTGGAAGTATCTCTCGCGCAAACTGTTCAGTTTAGAATAAAATGCTGTTAGAAACCTCAATATCATTTTGAAGACCTATCCATAAATACATATGGGTATAATGAAAAAAAAATTTGAGTTTCAGTTCTAAGTATGGGGAACCCCAAAATTAATTGTTGTTTTTCTTTTTTTGGGTGAAAATCTTAATGCGGTTTACATAATACATCTACTTACCAAGTTTCAACAGTATGGCTCTTATAGTTTCGGAAAAAAGTGGCTGTGACATACGGACGGACAGACAGACAGACATGACGAATCTATAAGGGTTCCGTTTTTTGCCATTTGGCTACGGAACCCTAAAAATGTCGACTCGTGGTGAATAGAAAAGTGATAAATAGAATTGACGCCATTGGAATTTCTTGGAGATGTACAATTATGTGAGTAAAAACCTGTTGTCATCAATAACTAAAGGAAATAGCTTAGGAGCCTGTAACATTTTCATTCTTTGAACAGGATTATTTACTCGCAAATGTGTTGAAAAACGTCGTATAAAACGCGTGAGCTTTGATAATTACATCCTCGGCTCTCTTACCACGCTCACCTGCGGTTCGCGTGATAATTCCGTCTCTGATGTACCTAATGATCAACATAGCTCACTTGTGTCATAATGTACTATTTGACGTTGCTACAATACCTTAAAAGGCATTATCATGACACTCTTTTTCTACTACAAAAGATAAGTAGCCACAGTTACCCTGAGCTTTCCTTTGTCTACAGCTTGTCGACTAGTCTAACTAATGAACATAAAACTTCCGAATCCCCCGTCTTAATCCACGAAAAACATAATGCGCGCCGCGGAACGACCCATAAAACTTTGCGATATCGCCCTTCCTTTGCAAACTCTCCGAAATTCTCAGTACATTGCTTCTGAATAGTGACGTAACGGCGAGCACAATGTCCAGTGTCGGTGGTAATTGACCAATTAGGCTCCAGGGATTAGGGGTTACATGGTCGGTGGAGTAATTCGATGATGGTCTGAGGCAGTGTGAATTATACACTATACACTAGATTTACTAGCACTAGATTGGTTTTAGGCACTAGATTTGGCGGACATCGTCCTCGGTAAACTGCTAAATCGCCCTCTCTTACTAACTTTTCCCTCCAAGTGATAAATTCCGGGACAAAAAGTAGTGTAACTATATCCTTTATGAAAATTCAACAAAAAAAAACGGATTTGTGTTTTAAAGTTTACAGATAAATTAAGCTAAGATGTGCCAACTAGTGCTTCTTCCTATTCGTTATTCTTCACAAACGCAATTCAATACAACAACAATTTCAGTACATTCAATATTTTTCAGACCTCATTTTTACACAAAAATATTTTTTCACAGATGCAATTCTTAAGAAACAACCATTCGCTACCTTAGTTACGCTCACAGTAGTTTACTTTTGTACTGAATAATGTGTCCTCTGTAATGTAATGATAGTACATTATGATACAAGTGAGTTATGTTGATCATTACATCACAGGCGGAATTGTCACGCGAACCGCAGGTGAGCGTGATAATAGAGCCGAGGATGTAATTATCAAAGCTCACGCGTGTCATACGACGTTTTTCAACAAATTTGCGAGTAAAAAATCCTTTTCATAAAATGAAAATGTTACAGTCTCATAAGTTGTTTCCTTTAGTTATTGATGACAACTGGTTTTTACACACATACATTTGCACATCTCCAAGAATGTACAGTGGCTTCAATTCTATTTATCACTTTTCTATTCACCACGAGTCAACATTTTTAATAATAACCAAACACGCATCATCAATGTTTACAAATAGTTGTGAAATTACTTATAATGGCGCGCAACTATTTTTTTTTCGTGAAGTTCGCGCAGTGCGCCCGCAGCGAGGCTTAGATGAAATATCTAAACGTAAACAGCCAATACAAAATAAAATAAATATTTTGTTATTCAATATAAATTCATGTAAAATGTTATCAAAAGTAAATAGTTTTACTAAATTAAACGTTTCTATATCATACCCAAGAAGAAATAATCAATTAATTCACAAGAAGGATTTAATTTGTTTAGTCGAGTAAGAATACATTTGCCGAGAATTAAAAACAAACCTGTATAACCCGGTCAATTTAAGAATGTGCCGAGTCTATACATACACCTTGCTGCAAGGTGCCAACGTGTCTTAATCGGGATATAAACATAACTACACGAGTGTCGTAATGTTATTAAACACGCGTGTTTAATACCCAGGATTATGAGCCCAAAAGCGGCACAATAAGAGGCACGTTACGAGCAAATGTGTTGAAATAGTACATTACTTACCTAGGGCGGTTAAACAAAGAATGTCTCAGATCGCAGGTTTTGACGCCCGAGCCAAAGGCAAGGGCGATAAATATGCGCTCTAAGGCTTTCTTTATTACCACCCGTGGTGAGTACAACATTTTACGTCTCTATGTGGCCAGAAAGTGGGATTTTCCGCACGCGTAGCGTGCGGTAATTCCTACTTTATGGCCAGGTATGACGTAAAATATATTACAGTACAGCTGCTGGTCGATCACGTTACGCATTGTGTGCGCGTCAGTAACTATAGCTAACGTGAGTTTCAATCGTAACCTTACGATACGTAACTACATACGAGATCGAGTAAACGCGCTTCGAATAGATTTCGATCTCGCTTCGGTATTCTTCGATTCGACCCGTCAAACTCGTAACTCACAATGCCGTTGTCCTACGAAACCAACTGCAAAACGTTAGGCTCTAGCGTTTAGTTTTCGATGCGTAATTTAACGTTCGATTCGTACTACCAATCGGTAGTGTGAGACATTTCGAATCGAAGAATACCGTCGCGACTGTAGTTTACTATTTCACTCGCAAAATGGCCCTTGATATCGTATTATTCCGTCAAGACTTACCGTAGATCCGAAATTTATCTCAAATTAAAGAACTTATAAAAATAAGGGTTTTGAATTGACAACATATATCCGCAAAATTCGGATTGTCGCGTATTTTGTATTTAAAAATGCAAATAAATGGCCCACGCGCCGCCATATTGTATCGACACTGTCAACATCGCGATGCGCGTATTCTGTAATGTCATAACCGACAAACGCTAGCATTTAAAATAAAAACGATAAATGCTAGTGATATAAGGTTGAATATTGGAAAATCGATTAAACTATACGAACGAACGTGAAGTCGATCGCGAATTAAGTAATGTATAAGTGACTCACGTTACAGTTTGGATTTTTCGTTCTATGAGTGACCACCAGGGGTGGTGTATAGACTTTTCATACTAAATATTAACGATAGGCGGTAGCGTCAGTAGTAAACGCGACTCACAGGTAGATAGGGGTATTATTATTATTATTATGGTAAAGGCTTTCGGGCTGTCAATGCCCTTATATCACTGCGACCATCGCTGATCTATCGTGATCGCCACTTACTACAATTCTTGGTCAAGTCCTGCAAACTCGAAGAATTGCAGGGTTTTGTTGAACTCAAGAAATTTAATCTCCTCCGGGCACATGATGTGTTTGCCCAAGAAGGAGTTACGACTGCGAATGAGGCAAGGGCAATCGGTTAGGATGTGTGTAGGCGTCTTCTCTGCTTCATAGCAGAATCTGCACTGCCTTGTGTCACACAGTCCTATCGTTTGCATGTGCTTATTTAGGCGGGAGTGCCCAGTAAGCACCCTGACCAGCATGCGTAGATAGGGGTAATCACGTAACGTTCCGAACGCGCGTAAGGACAACTCGACTGTAATTTTTCCATATAGAATTTGGGCCCATAACCCAATGAAACAAATACTCCCTTGTTCCCAGTTTATTTATATCAAGTGTAAAACAGAATTCAAAAGCATGTCAAACATACTCGTAATACCTACATTTTCTGATGGGCAGTTAAACAATTTAGATCTACCTAACGTGCGTACAATGCGTTACGTAATCGACCAGTCTAAAAGTCACTTTTTGTACGGGAAAATGACAGTTGAGATATCCTAACGCTCGATCGAAAAGTTACGTGTTTACCCCTCTGTACCTACTGTATGACAAATCTAGAGAATTAATGCAGTGAGAGAACGCTTTTGTGTTAAAATTAGGACGGTGCAAACTAACAAATGTGAAGAATTTTTGTTGTGAACAGTTGCGAATAGAAAATTACGCTTTTGTGCAAAGCTTAGAACAATTCTCACTAACAGGCATGGTTATTTCGCCATTTTGTTTGGGCACTTATTAGCATACGTCGCACTACAGCGGGCATTCTGCAAGCATGTCGCTTGGTAAGGTTCACAAAAAAAACATCTTAACTTACGAGTACATGTACTTAGTATTTGTGACATAGTTACCTGTTATCATGTATTAATCTTTAATGTGTAATACTCTTTGAAGTGACAACTGATAAGCCCACCACAACACCACATGCACTACAACATGTACATGACCTGGGGCTGGGTAGGAACCAGATGTACGACGAAGGAAAAGTCAACTTGGTGTGACAAGTGGCCATCTAAAAAACAAATAAATCGCTGACAAGCGTCAGTATGACTGTCGTTCATACTTTTATTTGTTGGTGCAGGGCGTCTATTTAATGGAAAGGTTTGCTTTATTTGTTAATTTGCAATCCTACAATAAATTGAAGGGATATAAACTAATAGATACCTAACTAACGTACAGCTTCAGTTGCTAAGGTATTTGGATTTGCACATTACAAATACTAGGTACCAAATACTAAGTACAAATACTTTATTCTGAGAATTCGAAAGTTGATTTTGTGAACCTTACCAAGTAACATGCCCGCAAAATGCCCGCTGTAGTGCGACGTATGCTTATTAGCCTTCACTAGTACTGGCATCATCATCAGCCGGTCTACTTCCCACTGCTGGTGGGCACAGGCCTCATCTCATGAGATGAGAGGGAATAGGCTGTAGCAGTCTCCATGCTGGGCCAGTGCGTACCGTAAAGTGGGGTGAGTTGGGTCAAAATATACATTCGAACCTCGATAAAAAAATATTTTTACATGTGGCACGTTGATTTACATACATAAAGAATGTTCTCGCCGTATTCAAAAAATGTAACGAGAAAAACAAAAGTAGTAGTAAATCCCACCTCACCCCGTATTGGAGTTAGAGGGTATAGAAATGGGGTGAGCTGGGAAAATGTGTGGAGAGAAACTTTCTGATTGTGAATTTCGAATTAGCTTGCGAGATTTTTAAATTCAGCGGTGTCTAGAAGACCTGGAAGCCAAGCGGCATATTCGAAAGACTAAGGCCAAAGCCCTCCTACACCTACACCTATAACCAAGCTACAACTTCATTGCGCACCGTGTGACCGCATTTTTAAAACAAAATTTGGTTTTGCGAGCCACATTAGAGCGTTCCATAATCCAGATATATAAGTAAGTAATTGACGGAGTCGCTGTCGCCGGACACGGCATGGAGAACTACCAGTCCCCAAACGGATGATCTGATTGGTGTGCGGTTTTTTTTATTCGGAAGTCTTGTCTGTCGAAATGGTTCTTAGTTATATTTGTTTTATTGGGGATGTTATACATTTGTATGTAGCTCCCGAATTCAGAATAATAACAGCACAGTAAAATAAGTTCTTAATGGATAAACCCTCAGCTCACTGAAGTCGCTACAGACTTGAGTCACAAAACCACAAACGCTTGCTTTCAGAGTTAGAATCGTCTTAGCTCCACGTCTTGAAACGCTGAGCTGTTCTTATCTAGTTTCGTTGACTGTACAGTCAGCAACAGTAGTTACGCGGGTGAAAAGCTCAACATTATCCAAACACGCTCTTATTGCGTTGTTATACAGACGAGTGTATATTTTGACCTCTTTGTACGTGCATATTCGGCTGCTATTCGTATTTGTTAGACCAGTATTAAATGTTGCTTAGAATTAACTTCGGATGTTCCTTAAAGCAACTTTATCCTGTACAGTGTACATGGACATAATAAGAAATAGTAGGTACCTATTAACCTATACCCTATTCCAGATAAGATAAGAAAATCGTGCGCTCGTATTATTATGGTTGAGAAACCATTCATGATCGAAATGAGTAAAATTTGGACAATATTTTCCTTTGCTATAAACCAAAAAAAACGTAGAAGAATTTGTCCCTTAAAATTATAATGTTATCTGGAATGAGGTAGGTACATATATGTACATATTATGTACAGAAGGTTATTTTTAACCAAATCGATGCTAACTTAGTAAACTCAATGCCATCCCTTCTAACGCATAACACATGCTCTTTCGTCTAATTAAGGTTGCCGCGTTTTACGTGGCACTGGCTGCTAGCGCTGGCCGCGCGTCTATGTGCGAACGATCGTGTCACGGTACGACGGTATCCTGATGTCCTTCGAGGTTGATGGGCACCTTCGGATCACATATCCTACCCCTGCATATTATTACCCGAGTATTGATAATCCAACTCGTGTCTAAACGCGTTCGTACTTATTGGCAACTTTAATTTTCAATTCGTGATTTGAAAGCACACATAAAAGTTACTTCAACAATCATTCATGATTGTTACAAAGTAAACACACTCGCAATAACACACGATAATGTATTCTGAAAACTTTATTATAATTTGGTTATTAAAACAACGCCTAATACTTATTTAAGCTTATGAGTTATGAGGCTTTGTGATTCGCGACCTTCGTGACTTGTATGATCCCGGGGCCATCAGGCTATATAACGCACTCGTTAGAAGCAAGCTTGAAGCTTCGTCAATTATATGGCACCCTTAAAACTTACGCCCTATTACTGGAGAAGGTTCAGAAAACGTTCCTACGATTTTTATACAAGAAAGTTTTTGGGAACTATCCATTCATGTATCCCACCAAATACCTGTTAGGAACCCTAGGTTATAATTCGTTGGAGGTAAGACGTAATTACAATTTGTTGGTGACTGCGTGTCGGATCATACGCGGTGAGTCAGATTGTCCGGAGCTAGTGAGTCGCCTCGTGCGACTCTATACTCCGGATATCCCAAAGATAACCCCTTAGGCCACGGCGACGCGATTTATTGGCGGTGCCGACAGCGCGCACTGTGTCACGCAGGGATTCGCCGCTGATCCGTGCTCTCTTACAACTCAATGCGCTCTTGGCATCAGCACCGCAGTGTGACTTATTTAATTGCGTGGCGATTCTGTGAGGAGATGGATGACTGGCAATGAACTGTACCAATGTAATTATATGTGTTTTTTTTGTTTTGTTGTATTGTTTAGTATCATTTTCATGATGCATTGGTTTTAGGACTGTAATGTTGTGTTAACATGTTTTTAATAATAAATTGATATCCATAAAGTAGACAGGCTTATTTTTTTATCTAACTATACCTATACATGGCTTGAGTCTGGATCTTGTTTATAGTAAGCAAGGGTCGACAACGCGCACGCGAGTCCCCTGGAGGCTACGGTAACCGCTTAACATCAGGTGGGCCCGTACGTTAGTTTGACGTGGTATATAAAAAAACGTGTTCAGGTGTGTGCACAGGCACACAACAAACATACGCGCAAAAACAAACATGGCGATCAGCTACTGAATCCTTTGTACAATGTCTAACAATTGGGAATGGATGAAAATTTTAGAAGTGCCTGATTTTTTTTGGTGATTGGAATAACCTTCCTTAGCACCAGAAAAAAGTAGCAGACTTTAGAGGTGTTAATTATTTTTGAAAAATATAAACAGTTTCCTCACTTACGTTTTGGGTTTAGGACGGCGAATAAGAACTTTGCTTGATCCGATTGAGGAAACTGTTTATATTTTTCAAAAATAATTGACGCTGCTGATAAGTCTGCTACTTTTTTCTGGTGCTAATGAAGGTTATTCCAATCACCAAAAAAATAATCAGGCACTTCTAAAATGTTCATCCATTGCCCATTGGAACAAGTCAAATATCTCTAATCATTTTCGCGCCATCAAATGAGATATGTTTTTTATGTCCGTCGTTCGTGAGGTAAGGGGTAATCACGTAGCGTTTCGAACGCGCGTTAGGACAATTTAACTGTCATTTTTCCATACAAAAAGTGACATTTAGATCTACATGACGCGCGTACAATGCATTATGTGATCGACCTGCTGATCTCAACATTTTCAATCTGGTTTGCACGCTCGCTTCTACAAGTAGAGCATACGTACGTATAAAAAAAATGCACGTTACGTAATTACAACGCAATTGAGATGCCAGAGACGTGCGAAATTAGACCACCATGCAGAATAATTGGATATTTGACAACAGTGAAATAAATAGCTTTTTTCATTAGCAACACGAAAATACTAGAAAGTATCAAGATTTCATTTAAGTTTGCTATTTTAAGGTTTTTATATTCATAAAAACTAAATATAAAGCCGTTGTTTGATTTTGATGTCACAACACAGTAAACCCTACAAATAAAAACTAAAAACTAACGGAGCGCTTTTGACGTTTCATAAAAAGAAGCTGATTTGACTTTTGTCAAATACCGTATCGCGTTACTTTATCGTGGGGTAACTAATAAAATTTTCATTAGCCATAAATATATAGGCTGATGAGCTTGCACGAGCGGGGGCGAAGGGAACACACTGCGGACCAGAGCCGTTATGTGGTTCCTTAAAAGTCTAACCAAGCTCACTCTAAAAGCCTATTGTTTCTACAAGACCATTCAAGCCTGGAGAACTAACCCAGGACTGAAACATTCCAAGGCACTTATTAGAGCCTTTAGCAAAAAGGCGTCTTCTGACGCCTTGGCGCTAAGTAGGAACCGCCTACGCATGCTGGTCAGGGTGCTTACTGGGCATTGCCGCCTAAATAAGCACATGCAAACGATAGGACTGTGTGACACAAGGCAGTGCAGATTCTGCTTTGAAGCAGAGGAGACGCCTACACACATCCTAACCAATTGCCCTTGCCCCATGCGCAGTCGTAACTCCTTTTTGGGCAAACACATCATGTGCCCGGAGGAGATCAAATTTCTTGAGTTCAACAAAATCCTGCAATTCTTCGAGTTTGCAGGACTTGACCAAGAATTGTAGTAAGTGACGATCACAAGATAGATCAGCGATGGTCGCAATGATATAGGGGCTTTGACAGCCCGAAAGCCACTACAAGAATAATAATAATAATAGCCATAAATGTAACGTTTGCCATACCTAATCATAATGGAGTAGTTCTTCTCAGAAACTGTAAGTATATTCAGGGTTGTTATAAAACAGATCTAACCTAACCTACATGGCTCTATGCAGAAATTAAGGTAAACGTCTGAGTGCTCGACGCTGTTCAACAGGGCATGTGCACTTAATGTCAAAGTAATATGGGTTAAATTCGAACTAAGAGGATTTTTATTCATTCGAATTTAAGCCATGTCACTTTGACATAGAGTGCCTATGCCATATACTAGTACAGCGTCGAGCACTAGGACGTTTACCGTATGTAAATGTTACGTCAGAGAAAATCTATTTGTTGGTTAGTGACAATTATGGCAAAAACACTAGTGGTTTCGCCAAACTAAATTATGGATATCAAAGGAATTCGATTAAAGAGAAATGGAGGCCGGCCTTTTCTAGATTCAGTAAACGGCTAGGTATACACCTCCTACAAAATAACGAATTAAACCGTTTAACAGAAAACCATATCTAGACATGACCCTCACCACAATACTAGGGCCTTTTCTAGATTAAGTATACGGCTAGTATACCTACTACAAAATAACGAGTTAAAAAAACCGTTTAATAAAAAAACCATATCTAGACGTGACCCTCACCACAATAGGTACTAGGGCCTTTTCAAGATTCAGTAAACGCTAGTAGTTATACCTACTACAAAAAAACTAATTAAACCGTTTCACAAAAAACTATATCTAGACGTGAGCCTCACCACAATAGCGACCTCATCACCTCACATAACTTTTCAACAGTATGTTAAGATACGTTCATTCCAAAAGTTACGCCATGGCTTTGCAGGCCTGGGAGGTACGAGTATATAAAGAGTTAACGTAAACACGTTCACGTTTTCATTTCGCTATAATTTTATTTCTCCGAGGCTATGATTACTTCAATTTCCTTGCATTTAAGTACTTAAATTTGTTCGACAATTCACAAAGAACAAAGTTCCCTAAACGTCACACGCATATTAATCAGTCGTTATTCTCTCGAGTAAATTACCGAAGTTAGCGCGAGCTCGAGTAATATTAATTTGGGTTTTATTCGAGTTTGCCTTTACGATTGGAAACAGTTTGTATGTCTTGTACACGTGCAGTGTGGCTAGCGCAAGACATACAAACCGACAGATAGACTATCCGTTGGTATCTTTTTAATTGTAATTGCTACCCATAGGTTGTCTGGAACCGATCGCTCTTTAGCGCATAATACAGCCTGTTATTAGCCTCAACTTGTAAGTTTAAATGTCCTATATTTGATTTCTGTATTTAGTTGCGCAAAAAAGAGTATTAGTGTTGTATCGTATTATATTCTAATGGAAAGAATGGGACGATTACTGAGTAGGTAGTCTATAGCTCGCGCGTGAGATAGCTTCTGGGCATTTTTGTGCTCGCCGTACAGCCTAGCCTAGCATGATGGCGTATATGTCGGACATGAAACATTTGTCCCTTACTATTAAGTATGTAGCTAGAGGAACTATAAAAATGAGAAATGAGCGTGATACTAGGCATGCGTACCAAGCCTAACAAAGTATGCGTGACACAACAAATAATAATAAATGGATTTTATTGTGCAAGTAGGCTGCAATGGCACTTTTACAAGTCAAATTCTACCAGCGTTTCTGAAAAAGAAAATCACTGTTAAGAAAAAATGCTGAAACAAACACAAGAGTAAGTAATTTTTTGTCTAAATTAAGCTTATTGCAATGATAGCTAAAAGGGTATGAAGGGTAGGTTCAAAAACTTCATATGTTTATTTCAATGGGGCCCTTCGACGAATAATAAGATCAAACGATAACTTCACAAATGTTATGTGATACATAATAAATACAATGTCGAATATATCAATGATCAAATATATTAATTGTACTTTGATCTCATTGATGAACCAAAGTTACTTACTTAAGCTATAGAGCAAATAATTGTCATTAGCCCAATGGAGACTTTGTTTCGTCTGGATCTATTTTACTAAAAGTACCTACAGTGGAATGTCACCCCTCTGATGTGCTAGCCCCGCTATTCTGTAATTTGTTTTAACCTCAACTCACTGTTCACCCACAAAAAGTTCGTAGTTAACTAAGCGTAAGTAGAGGTCTAGTTTCGTTTGGCATGACGGGTGAGGTCGTATTTAAGTACAACTGCACACCGGAGAAATGTTTCCGCTATACTTTCGTTCTACCTACGGAAATGCTGTATTTATAACTTATACTAACACACTTGGTTACTTAAAATTAGTTCGAGTACTGTTATGTATGTGTGCGGTGGCTGCGCCCACACACCCCTGATGAGAATAAACGTCAGTGCGCTATCCAATGGCCTTGGTTTCACTCGCTCCTAACCCCGTATTTATCAGTGGCGACTCGCGTGCGAAATCTACCCGCGCCGCGTCGTGAAAAAATAAATAAAATAAAATGGCTGGGCCCAATTTTGGGATACTAACCAACTTTGATCATGTTAGTCAGAGTTGGAAAACCTACAAAAGCAAGCTTAAGCAGTATTTTATTGCAAACGACCTAGACGGCGCGAAGGATGCTGCGGGGAAGAAGAGGAAAGCCATCTTGTTAAGCGCACTCAGCGAAGGCACGTTTAAATTAGCAGCAGATTTAGCGTTGCCGAAAGAATTGGAAGAGGTGCCATTCGAGGATATATTAACCCTTCTGGATGGGCATTTTACTCCAATACGGATCGGATTCGGCGAACGTCATAACTTTTACTCCGCATCACAGCAGCCAGGCGAGTCACACACGCAATGGGCGGCGAGGCTCCGCGGCCTGACTGCATACTGTGGATTTGCTAACGTAGAGGAGGCGCTGCGTGACCGATTCGTAATGGGCATGATCCCAGGCCAAGAGAAGGAGAAGCTTTATGCTCAGAATCTACAGGATTTAACGTTGGCTAAAGCAATCCAGTTGGCAGAAAATATTCGCTGTGCCCGCGCGGGGGCCGCGGCCTCCAACGCAGAACCCGGAAGCAGCGCGGATCAGCTGTATAAGATTACGAAGGGCTCGAAGGAAAATGAAGGTCACGCCAAGGTTCCGTGCGCGGTGTGCGGATACACTAATCATAAAGCGACGGAGTGTCGTTTTAGTAACCTTGTGTGTAAGAAGTGTAAAGTGAAGGGCCATTTACGTAAAATGTGCACAAAAGTGAAGTACGTAAATTTGGGCACCGACAACGAGGGCGATGATGACGGTAAGTTGTACAATATTCGTTCAGTTCGTGGAGAGCCTATGGTGGAAACGGTAAGCATTCATGGAGTAGATTTTAAATTTGAAATCGACAGCGGAAGTGCCGTTACCGTTATTTCACAAAATGCGTACAAAATACACTTTAGTGATGTACCTTTACAGCCGACAAATAAAAGACTGCACAGTTATACCGGGGAGAGTATTAAGTGCATAGGAATGATTGCGCTACCCGTGACATTCGCGGGAAAAACACACTCGCTAAACGCATACGTAGTCTGCGATGACGGCCCCGCACTGCTGGGAAGGGATTTCATTTCATTGTTTAACTTACAGTTAACCCCGGTATTTTATTGCAATGAAAGTGTGATAAAAAAATTATACGAGGAATACCCTCACCTGTTCTCGGATGAACTCGGGTGTTATAACAAAACTAAAGTAAAGTTAACATTAAAGGAAAACTCTAAACCAATTTTTATTAAAGCGCGCCCAATTGCGTTCGCGCTGCGAGATAAGATCGATAAAGAATTAGATCGGCTAGTCAAATTAGGGGTCCTCGTGCCGGTTGAACACTCAGATTACGCCTCGCCCATTGTTCCTGTCTTAAAACGAAACGGCACCATTAGGTTATGTGCAGATTATTCGGTGAGCATTAATAAACAGCTGGTCGTTGAGCAATACCCGTTACCTACCGCGAACGAGTTATTTTCTAAATTGTACGGTGGACAAATGTTCACAAAACTCGATCTTTCAATGGCGTATAACCAATTTATGCTCAGCGAAGACTCGCAAGACATAACTTGTATTAATACTCACCGGGGCCTGTACAAATACACCCGATTAGTCTATGGCGTGACATCAGGCCCAGCGGTGTTCCAGCGTGCCATGGAGGGCCTGCTGGCGGGCATGGACGGCGTGTTGTGTTTGTTAGATGACGTGCTGATCACGGGCAGCGATGAAAAACAACACTTGAACCGGCTCCATGCAGTCCTTAAGCGGTTGGAATCGGCAGGGTTAACTTTACAAAAGGAAAAGTGTGTATTTTTCCAGGACGAGGTTTCGTATCTAGGATATGTAATAAGTAAAGATGGCTTAAAAAAATCGTCGGATAAAGTAGAAGCAATGGTGAACGCGCCGGCACCCAAAAATGTAAGCGAACTGCAGTCTTTCTTAGGACTAGTGAATTATTACAGGAACTTCGTTCCTGGAGCGTCTATAGTCCTTCGTCCTTTGTACGATTTATTAAAAAAAAGTATTAAATGGCACTGGTCAAGTGAACAAGAAAATGCATTTAATACAATTAAACAAATTTTAGCGTCTGAGCAGGTGCTAGCGCATTTTAACACTAATGCAAAGGTAATTTTAACCGTGGACGCATCTCCAACCGGGTTATCCGCGATATTATCTCAGATTGAACCGGACGGCAGCGAGAGACCCGTGTCCTTCGCTTCGCGTAGTCTTAACGCGGCCGAAAAACGCTACTCGCAGATACAAAAGGAGGCTACGGCTATTGTGTTCGGGGTACGTAGGTTTCACCAATACCTTTACGGTAGGTCCTCACCTTTCGTGTTACGTACGGACCACAAACCCTTAACAAGCATTTTCCATCCGGAACGTGGCATTCCCGAGGTATCTGCAAATAGGTTGCAGAGGTACGCAATGTTTTTAAGCGGCTATAATTATGAAATCGAATATGTTCGCAGCGCTGATAACAGCGCGGATTATCTGTCGCGAGCATGCCTACCGCCGCGGGGGCAGGGGCAGGGGGAGGAGAACGATTCTCAGGTAGACCCGCGCGCCGACTGGGACCGGGCTGCATACATATGTTTCGTCGCGGAAGGTGATTTACCTATATCAGTTAATAAGCTTCGCAACGAAACCAACAAAGATGTCGTTCTCGATAAGGTCATTAAATATACTTTAAATGGCTGGCCTCGTAAAGTAACCGATGTTAAAATTAAACCGTTTCATTTGTGTCGTACACAATTATCAATAGAAAACGGTTGTTTGATGAGGGGCCATAAAGTAGTTATACCGGAAACATTGTATAGAAAAGTTTTATCGGAACTACATACCTCACATCTAGGTATTGTTAAAACTAAAGCTGAGGCACGTTCAAGATTATGGTTCCCCGGCATAGACGAGGCAATAGAAAGAATGATAGGTTCATGTGACGTATGCATCCATCTACGACCGTCACCGGCGCGAGTTCCTATAGCACACTGGAACCTACCCCCCACGGTGTTTTTTAGGATCCACATAGATTTTTTAGGTCCGATAAACAATCGTACATATTTAATAATTGTGGATGCTTACACAAAATGGGTGGACGTTTACGATATGGGAGCGTCGACGTCGTCTATCTCCGTCATAGATAAGTTGTGTGACTATTTTTCAAGGTATGGGCTGCCTTCGATATTGGTCAGTGATAACGGTACATCGTTTTGTTCGCACGAATTTAACGCATTTTGTGAGAGAAATGGTATACGGCACATGACGTCACCAGCATATCATGCGGCGAGCAATGGCCAAGCCGAATGCATGGTGAAAGTAATTAAGAAAGGGATTAAAGCTAGCCTGTTAACATGTCATAATGCACGAGACAGTAAAATTAAATTATTGCAATACATGTTTAATTACAGGAACTCCGTTCATTCTACCACAGGCTTTTCACCAGCTCAACTCGTCTACGGACGCAAACTAAGGTCGCGGTTAGATTTGCTCAATCCCGTTATACCGTCGCCCTCGCCCTCGTCGATCGCCCTATCTAATGACGTCAAAACGAAACAGTATTTGCAGAATAATAGACTTAACAGAAAGAACCAACAAATGTTTATACCAGGTGAACACGTTTTGTATAAAAAGTTTTTTAATAAAAACAAGTTCACTTGGTGTAAAGGTGTGGTTGAGAAAAAAATGGGAAAAGTGCTGTACTTAGTAAAAAACAGTTTAACTTCAATGTTTATTAAAACACATAAAAATCACATGCTTAAGTATAAGGGTACCGCAAAAAGCTGGGACCATCATGAGACATACGATTGTGAGTTACCTACGGACTCCTTACTCACGCCAAGGACGTCGCCGCTAGCACCGCCGCCACCGCCGCCGCCGCCACCGCCGCCGCCGCCGCCGCCGCCGCCACCGCCGCCGCCGCCGCCAATGCCGCCGTCGCCAACTCCGGAAATTGGGTCACTGTCTTCGCAAGTAATTTCGGAACCATTGCAATTACAACCCTCGGAGTCATCAGATATTGCCGCCGAGAGAGGGGAAGGAGATAAGGTTGCGTCAAGGCCAGGTGACGATGATGAATCCCAGGAGGCAGTAGAGAAAGGTTGGAATATGACATTGCGCAAGCGTACCAATCTTAATTTTAAGAAATATTTTTAATATGTAACAGTTCTATGTATTCAGTTAGTTACGTAACTAGAGGGAGGAAGTGTTATGTATGTGTGCGGTGGCTGCGCCCACACACCCCTGATGAGAATAAACGTCAGTGCGCTATCCAATGGCCTTGGTTTCACTCGCTCCTAACCCCGTATTTATCAAGTACCTATCCTCGAACTGTCAAGTGGTTAAGAGAGACCTTCAATGCGGACGAATTCGAATAGTTAACGATTTTTGAAATTATTTTCACATTGAGAAATGGAATTTGGTTAGACATTTTACCATGCTGCGATTAAACTGAAATTATTACCGATATTTTTTTTTATTTATTTATTATAAGAGATTTATTGGATATACTCTGTGATTATTCATATATTATGTTATGTACTTGTTTTGTGCCATAAAGTGTTTACTAGAAAGTACTTACTACTTTAACGTAAGGCGTTTTTTTTACAAATATCAATCAATGATCATCAAAGGCGGTGCTACACAATTTCGGGTTGTTGCCTTAAATCTTATCATATGGCTCGTCGTAGTACCTACATCGGCTCTTTCAATGACATGCGTTGGATAAGTGTATGGCCTGAGTCCACGCTCCGCTACGAATAAAATTGAAAAAAAACCTGAAATAATTAGGGATTAAAAACAGGTCCTGACTTAAACTTAACAAGATCTGTAACTTATACTCGTAGTGGCATCTGTACACGACATAAAAGTGCAATAAAATAAAATAAATATTTGCGGACATCTTACACAAATCAACCTAGTCCCAAACTAAGCAAAGCTTGTACTATGGGTACTAGACGACGATATATATACTTATTATTAATTATCTATATATATATAGAGAAATAAATACTTAAATACATAGAAAACATCCATGACTCAGGAACAAATATTCGTGCTCATTATTTATTTTATTACACAAATAAATGCCCTTACCGGGATTCGAACCCAGGACGTCTTGCTACGTAGGCAGGGTCACTACCAACTAGGTTAAAGCGGTCGTCATATGCAAATTGAATATAGGCAATATACGGCGTTTGATGATTAAAAGGTGTCCTTTGGCAGAGTAAATCCCCTGAACACCCATACCGTTTTAAGAAGGGGAGCCGTCTTGATTTTTAATGCAGGAGGATAGGGGGGGGGGGGGGGGGTTATCAATAATGTGTTAATTTTATAGCAGCTTGTGTTTAGGCTATTGCATTAAACTTGGTTTTGGTTTCGAATAAACGAAAGATGACAAATTCATTTATGGAATAATATTTACACCATTTGATATAAAAAACTGGACGTAAAAGAAAATACGTTTCTGTCAAAAAATTTTTTTTGGTATAAGCTTTTATTGCCAACTGTACTTTTGCATAGTTATATACCATCATCAACAACTCTTTGAGACGATTCTAACAAGCCCAAACTCAAAGGGATTTCGTCGGTCAAATACTGAATGCCCATGGCCACCTTCTGTCTCCATCATCAGATCAGCTTATATACTTACATACACATACGAACAGGTCAAGTTTATACCAAGCTTGTCTTCTTTCTTCTTTGTCCTCGCCTTTTCCCGTTACACGGGGTCGGCTTTCTTTATCATGCGGCGCCATGTAGTCCGCTGGATGGTATCCTCTTCTTTAAGCCCGAGGCTATTCATGTTTCTGTGGACATTCGTCAACCAGGTCATTTGAGGTCTTCCCCTTCCCCTTTTTTTGGTAGCCATAGAAAGGCATTTCTTCACAACATAATTGTCAGGTCTTCTCATCACGTGACCGTACCATCTGAGCCTTGCTTCACATATTTTGTCACTTATGGGTACAACCTTAAGTTTATACCAAGCTTGTAAACATTAAAATTCATTTTAGTATTTTGTGAGCAAGCATGCTTCAATTTAGACCACATCGTAGCTTCCCGTCACCTGAGATTGTGGTCGAACGCAAGACTTTGCTTTTATTATGATCTTGGTTAGGTTGCAAGTAATTCTTTTTACGTACACATTACTCATATCAATAAATTATATTGGTACTTTTTATATCGTGCAACTATAGGGCTTTCCAAATATGTATATGTTTTTGTCTTAAATATAAATCTATACAGCTTTATGCTGTAGAGGGTCGAAAGTCTGTACATTGAAGATATTGGCAAAAAAAATTGAAGGCCACACTTCAACAGTTTTTAGAATTTTTGTCTGTTTGTCGGTTTGTCTGTCTGTTTATATGTAACGGCATCACGTGAAAACGAGCGAATGGATCAATATGCGACTTTTACTGAAACATTAAATGGATCTTCAGCCAGGCTATAGGCTATAAAAATTATAAAGATTAGGGTTCAAAGGGGGTAAAAAATAGGGTTGAACTTTGTATGGGAACTCCTTGAATCCATGAGCTAAAGACTTGAAAATTGGTAAGCATAAATTTGATTGAAAAGTTAAAACATCCCTATTGAAACTTTCAGCAATATATAGATAAAACGTGAGAAATATGGGATGAAAAATAGGCGCAGAGGTGACTAGAGACTAGATATAATGATGCGAGAGCGGGATTATAACAGTTTCATTACCATGGTAACACGTTGTCACCATATTCGAAAATTCATTGTGTTCTTACAGCTCATTCGTAGCCCGGTGGTTTATCCTATAGCTTACGGAGTCGGTGTCCACGAGTTCAAACCCAGAGACCGGCATGCACTTTTTGTGTAGTTTTAATTTTTTTTGTTAAACATTTTCAAAAACGCAGAGAAGTTTAGTGAATAGAAGATTCGATGCCTTAGGAACTTAATTAACATGAAGAATATTCGAGAAAAAAACATCAAGAAGTGTTCAATAAAGAGTATTTGTATTGTAAAGTAAAAATCGTGTAAAATAATTATTGTCAACTTTTTTACAAAAAAAAGTATAGGCTCTTAAAAAGTATGTCTAGACTAGAATAGGTGTTTCCTAATAAAGCGCGAAACTAAAAATAAATTCATGGAGCGGAGCTCGGCCTTCAGCCTCCCGTCCCTCGCCGCTCACCTTCGGCCCTTGGGTTTCGCTAAAAGAACATTCGGTGATAGTGAGTGCCCACGTACGCTTGCCCTTGGGATCGCATAGTGAGAGTACTCTGAAGGGGCGCTTCTGCCTTCGGTCCTACGAAAAACTCGGCCTTCAGCTGCGCTTGCCTCGCCACTCACATTCGCTACTTGGACCCTCAGGTTTCCCTTGCAGGACATCCGGGGATAATGAGTGTCTGTGGGGGGTCCCAAAGTGAGCGCGTTCTGGAGAGACGCTTTGGACCTTTCATCTCTACGAGAAACTCAGCATTCGGCCTCGCTTGCCTGGCCACTCACTTCCTCAACTGCGGTCCTCTCCTCAGGTTTTGCTTGCAAGACATCCGGGGATAGTGAGTGCCCCTAGGGGCTCGCATAGTGAGCGCGCTCTGAAGGGACGCTCTAGGCATTTCATTCCTACGAGAAAATCAGCCCCCGGCCTTGCTTGCCTCACTGCTCATCTTCTCGACTTCGGCCGTCAGGTTTCACTTGCAAGACACCACACGATAGTAAGTGACCACGTGAGCACGCTCTGAAGTGACGCTTCGGGCCTTCGGCCAATCAAAGCAGTCGAATGCAATATATTTGGTTTACAATTTTTTTTTCACTTTTTCCTTCCAATAGCACATTTTTACTTCCTTACACAGCAGCAGGTCGATCACGTAACGCATTGTAGGTACGTCAGGTAGATCTAAATGTCAAATTTTACATGGAAAAATTACAGTTGGATTGTCCTAACGCGCGTTCGGAACGTAACGTGATTGCCCCTCAGCACTAGAAGTCATGCTAGGACTACTAGCTTTACATATGCACATACAAAAGGAGCTGGATGCGGGTGGCGCAGGATCGGTTACTTTGGATCTCTTTGGGGAGGCCTATGTCCAGCAGTGGACGTATTTCGTCTGATACGAGTATGATGATGATAAGTTTGTTAATAGAATTAAGTAAAACTAAGATATATAATTAATTAATACTATTTTTTGTATGCTGAATTATATGTACCTAAGTGTCCACCTTCTTATTTGCTGCGCCCAACAGGGTACATGATGTGATACCATACTTTATTTTAAGACCACCTGTATAACCATTATGTGCAATAAATGATTGAGTATTGAGTATTGAGTATGATGATACAAAAGGAGGCGGCTGCGACGGCAATACGCCTGAAAAGCCGAAACTACCTATGGACGAAACTAGACATACCCCACACGAAGATCCGTAACAAACTGATCACAAGCCTACCTATGATGGAAGCTTCAATTGACAAAATACCAAAAACTGCAGTCTTTATGAAAGACTATGGCAGAGCAGATTGTACGGAGCAGAAACCTGGACATCGTATGCAAAACAAGAACGCCGGATTAATACGTTTTACATGCGCTGTCTTCGCAACATCCTTGGCATCAGCTGGAAGGACAGAGTGACTAATGAGAGGGTGCTGGAAATCTCACAGCTGCCCAGTCTCACCGCTCTGCTCAAAAAGAGAAGGTTGAGATGGCTGGGGCATGTGCATCGTATGCCACCCACTCGTCTTCCACGCCGTATCCTGCTTGGCGCCGTAGCAAATGCTAAAAGAGGTGTAGGTAGACCTCTGCTACGCTTTAAGGATTGTGCGAAGACGGACAGCGAAGTCTTAGTAATAGGGTCCCGTTTTACTCTTTGAGTACGGAACCCTAAAAAGGAGAAGCTAATTTATGATTTTTCGATTAAAAAATGCAAAATAAATATTAGGGCAACAAATGGAAATATCTTAATCACAAACCGCCGCATAATGAAGCCAACACCAGCAACTATTACCCTTTTTCTGCAAATAAATCTTTATCTTATATTAAATATCTACGTACACTGTTAATAACGATAGTCTATTTTTAGAAAAGATTTAGCCACAATGCTAAGCTTGTACTTTTATAAACTTTCCAAAACTCGGTTCTTAATAGGAATAACGTTGTTTAAAATTGCCTTTAAAGCTTACGAGTGCTCAACAATTAAGTAAGATAATGTTTAACTTGAGTGTTTCAGAGTTGAACTAAGATTTGTTTAATTTTATATGAAAGCATTTTACATAAGATTGATGTGGCAGAGTAGAGTTTATAATCGTAGTAGTTTTTATAAAAGGTGGGTTGAAAGTTGAAGCCGACACAATCCATTATAAGTCGTTTCATTACTAAGTCATTATTAAAAGTATGTTAAATTCAAAAAGGCCCTCGAGGCATTATACCGAGGATGCTTAGTAAAGTTAATGTTCATCTTGTATACACTTTAGAAAGTCATTACTAAGGTTATCTATCTGAAACACTAAAAATATGTGTCCCTTTTTCATGTCGGCATTAGGCCTTTTAGGGTATGAATTGGTGAAATAATGTAAGCCATGTCATCATCATCATAGCAGCCGAAAGACGTCCACTGCTGGACATAGGCCTCCCCCAAAGAGTTCCAAAGTGACCGGTCCTGCGCCAACCGCATCCAGCGGACTCCCGCGACCTTTACCGTCCACCCTGTGGGGGGCCTACCAACGCCGCGCCTTCCGGTTCGTGGTCGCCACTCAAGAACCTTTCCGCCCCAACGGCCATCAGTTCTACATGCAATGTGCCCACTGCCACTTAAGTTTAGCGATTCGGAGTATAATTATTATTATTATTATTTATCGTATGGCAAATCGTTGTATTAGAACCGTGAGATCTTCGAAAAGACGGTACGGTTGCCAGGTTGTTGCACTTTTAGCACCGCCCAGGGGTCACGTGTAGGGTAGCGATGGGTAATTCCTACGGACGTGGTGTATAATAACGCGTACCTAAAGTGTGATATCGAATCGCTAAACTTAAGTGGCAGTGGGCGGGGCACATTGCACGTAGAACTGATCGGCGTTGGGGCGGAAAGGTTCTCGAGTGGCGACCACGTACCGGAAGGCGCGGCGTTGGTAGGCCTCCCACAAGGTGGACTGATGACCTGGTAAAGGTCGCGGGAGTCCGCTGGATGCGGGTGGCGCAGGACCGGTCACTTTGGAACTCTTTGGGGGAGGCCTATGTCCAGCAGTGGACGTCGTCTTTCGGCTGATATGATGATGATGATGATGATGAAAGTGTGATATCAAATTGACAGCCAGACTCGCTCAATTTTATAATAATGATTTGATGATTTCATTGAATATTACATCAGTTTTAATTCACACATGAATCCGGCACGTGAGTGAATGGTTATCTTCATGTCTTTTTGGATTTAAACTTTTGCCAAATCATTTAAATTAAATATTACATATCAAGAGAATTGTACCTTCGTTATTGAGTTTTGAGCTTACGCTTTCAATTTCAATTAAAATGCCATTTGTTGAGATATTCTTAATTAAGAGAGAAGTGGGAGCATTAATTATTTTGGCATAAATGTGTATTTAATTCTTAATTGAGTTGAACTTCATTCATTGTATTTAAACAAATGATTGTGAACCGTATGTGAATATTAGAGCGTCTATAAATGGCGACTTTTCGCACCGGTACAAACGTGCGTTTCACGGACGTGCTACTTTATCGTTACACTAGCCATAGGTCACCATAGTTACATGCATCAATAGCCGGATCGACACCGGACGCATCCTCGGCCACGCGCCCGAGGCATGCGGCCGACCATGCGGATGCTCGTTCGCATGCCTCGGGCGAGGCGTGGCTCGCCGAGGCACGTCTACAGGCTACACTGAGCGCGCACGATAGGGTGAGGCGTGGCTCGCCGAGACACGTCTACACAGAGCGCGCGCGTTCGAGTGAGGCGTGCTTGGCCGAGGCATGCGTCCGGTGTCCGGTTTTTGTCGCTGTTAAAAGTCGCATATTTCTCAGCATTGCTTTTTTACGTTTACGTCTTACGCTTTGTAAAGTGTTGTTGTTAGGTGTGTGTTTTGTGTTTTGTCTTGGTTAATCTCAGATATCCGTTGTGTATACAAATTTGATTCATGTTTCATGCGTTAACTTCCAGGGGCTGGTTAACGTGTCAAAATCAGAACGAGTGCGCGCGACTCAACATTTTGATTGATATTGATATGACCGATATCAATCAAATTGTTGAGTCAAATAGTCCATCTAGTCTTACGGGTCGGCCTCGAGAAGCGGCGGCCGCGGTGCATCATATGTGGGAGCGAGAGATCGGAGCGCGGCCTCTCGCTCACACGTCATCATCATCATCATATCAGCCGAAAGACGTCCACTGCTGGGACATAGCCCTCGCTCACACGTATGGCGCTCTTGTTAGGAGTATTAAATTGGGAATGAATGAAAATTTTAGAAGTGCCTGATAATTTTTTTGTTGGTAGGAATAACCTTTCTTAGCACCAGAAAAAAGCAGCTGCGTCAATTATTTTTGAAAAATATATACTTACAGTTTTCTCACATAGGTTTTGGGTTTAGGTCGGCGAATAAGACACTTTGCTTGAACCGTCTCATATCAATTTATATTAAAAAGCTGTGGTATAGACACTGGCAATGATATTGACAGCTGCAACAGCTATATTTGTCATTGCCAGGGTCAGACATTTAAAATATTTTTGTAATAATAAGACGGATCAAGGAAAGTGTCTTTTTCGCCCTCCTAAACCCAAAACATAAGTGAGGAAACTGTTTATAATTTTCAAAAATAATTGACGCCGCTGAAAAGACTGCAACTTTTTTCTTCTTATTTTTAAAGTAGATCTTTCCTGATGATAAATGGCAAGTTTCCGAAAGCGTGCCGTCCAACGTTAAGTAGTTCTGAAGGTCGGGAGTACTTTGTTTTTTTTTTTATATTTCATAAAATATTCCCCGTCATGACCCTTGCCAACCGCAACAGAGTCTATTAGTTCTACTCGCGTTCCTGTCTTCGATAAAATACAACTGGTCAGTTTTAAGCATACCAATATTTTTATTATGTAGGTATGTATTTCCCGCTCACGGGACAATGATGTCCTGGCCCTTTAGGAGGCGTGCGTGGGGCTAGGTACCTACAAAGTAGTAACTGAGCCAACACGCAGAGGCCCTTTTGACAATTAAATGAAATGCAAGGAGTACACCGAGCGGATGCTGTCCCTGCCCGTGTCATGGGACGCACACAGAGACAGCACCCGCTGGGGTGTATAGGGACTATTGCTGGTCGATGGAATCTAAAGAAAACGGGTTATTGGGTGAAACATCGGACGCCTGCCTAATAAACTGTCTCATTTTTTTATCTCTGGCAGACGGTGACTCGCCAAGTGCTAGATGTGCCCCTATTAATAGCGACATTTAAAAATGGCCTAAGGCCAGAGGTCAGAAAGGCTGGGGGGGTAAAGAGGTGGCACTGGACTTTAAACATATAGCCAACTCGCCACTTAGGTGTCCACATCTACCCTCGAGCAACAGCTCTTGCGACTCCACCACCAGAGGTGGGGGGCCTGCCCAACCATCCACCCGATCGGATCAGCCTGACCACAGGACACCCCCAGGAACACTCACGTAGGGTCGCTACTGTCTAACAGCCCGCCACAAGCTGCCTTACGTTGACTGATTGCACCAGAAATCTGGTGGGCGATGGGGCCGTCACATCCCTACGCCAGATATTATTATTATTATAAATGCGAAAGTGTGTCTGTCTGTCTGTTAACTCTTCACGCTTAAGCCTCTGGACCGATTGTGCTGAAATTGGGTATTGAGATAGTTTGAGTCCCGAGGAAGGAAATAAAATAGCTTTTATCTCCGAAATCATCCCCTAAGAAAGTGAAATATGGGGTGAAAGTGTGTATGGAGCTACGATTTAAAGGAGTTCCACGCGGGTGGAGTCGCGAGCAGAAACTAGTTTGGAATAAAACCAACCATTTTTATGTGACTACATAATGAACTCAGTATGTATGTACTGTTCAGTCATTCTGGCTGCACAGCGCTGGTTTATTTTTTTTTTTTCACCCACACCACATTGACTTGCAATTGATTCGTTTCTCGAGCAGTATTCTTCTAGTACTTAACGTATAATCAAAATCCGCAAAGTAACCCCAGAATACAATCAATTACTTGCTTTTAATTGTTTTGCAGGTACACCATATCATCACACGTCTTTAATTTTTCCACAAATAATTACACATAGATTATATCATATAACGCCTGATGTGTCCCACTGCTGGGCAAAGGCTTTTTTCCACTGCTCTCGGGTTTTAGTTTCATCAGGCTAGTCTTATAAGAAAGTGTCCAACTCATCCCGCTATCGCCGACGAAGTCTGTCGTGTCTACTTTCGAATTCATAGAGAATCATATAGAAATCAAAAATAATAATGACCGTTAAAATGTTTACAGTGGATTCCTTAGCAAAAAAACATAAAACACGTGTTTTTTTCTTTCAGTACTAAAATATTGAGACATAGCAGCTTAAAGATATCCTAAAATACCATGTGTTTCTGGATACCGCGGTAGCGCGCTGTGCGGGAGGCGGCAAGTGCACCCCACCGCTAACCCTAAGCGTCACTCAGCTCCCGATCATAGTATAAAGAGGGCAAAATATGTTATCTTCATACAAACGCACCGCCCTCGGGTGGTATGTGTGCGCTACACTATCTATAAGTCGCCGCACGCACACTCAAACAAAATCTCGACCCGTTTCTCAGTGCGAAACGGGTCGAGATTTTGTTTGAATGTGGGTGCGGCGACGTATAGATAGTATAGCGCACACATACAAGCCGCGCACGGTGCGTCTGTATGAAGACAACATACTTTGCCCTCTATATACTATATCCCAATTATCCACACGTTACTAATTATTTATTCGGACAGCACATTTTATTATGAAAATTTTACCTATGATTTTTTTTCAGAAATGGCATCTTTTATTGATACCTAATGCCTGGTAAAAATTTGAATGGTTTATTAATTCACCCTGTATAGATATATTTTTCTATTCCATTCCATTTTATTATATTCTATTATATTCTTATCCATTTATTGCTGAAAGAAACACGCAGCGGAGACAGTGACCTGATAAAACAATGTGCAACACCTAATCTGCCCGGTGATGGACCTAGACTTATGAATATAAATGGCCCTGCATAAACGCAAGCCTCATAATCTATCCATTTACAACTCTTTGATGTGCTACTTACTGGTTTTACGTACTTTTTTTCATTCAACATGCATGTTTCATGAGTATTGTGAAGTTACAATCACGCAAGTCGATCTTTCTTCTTAGAGGTAAGAGTCTGTATGACTATTCAAATTCTCAAACGGCCTGAAAGCCAGTTTCACCGGGCAGACAACATCCGGTATTAACACTCAGTAGGTAATTTAGATCGTAGGAGTCCGCTGGACGTGGGTGGCGCAGGACCGGTCACTTTGGAACTCTTTGGGGGAGGCCTATGTCCAGGAGTGGACGTCTTTCGGCTGATATGATGATGATGATGAGGTAATTTAGATATGTTACACATAGATTTTATTCAATTTGCTCTCACTAGTGTTAAATTTAAGACTAACTTTTGCCCGTGGCTTCGCCCGCGTAGTAAGTGTAATTTTTGCAATAATTGTTAAATTGTTACGCTGGCAACGGCCTACTACTACTTCCCCTATGAACCCTGCGTCAAATCCCTTTATGTTTTTTTACACTACTGAACCGATTTACATGTGGTTTTCATGAGCGTGTAGCTTTTTACTTATTTAAATATATCAATGTATGTTTACAGTTGCCAGCAAACATCTTGAGCTGGACCTTGAGTGCGCAGTAGCCTATTTAGCCAGTAGCCTAACCCCCGACAGAAAAAGAGGGGAGTTATAAGTTTGACTTGTCTGTGTGTCTGTCTGTCTGTCTGTCTATCTGTGGCATCGTAGTTCCTAAATGAATGGACCGGTTTGAATGTGGTTTTTTAATCCGAAAGCTGACGTGATCGAGATGGTTCTTAGCTACGTTTCAACAAAATCGGTTCAGCCGTTTTTAGATGTTGAACTTTGAAATGAAAATGTCAGGTGTTTTTTTAATTTTTCTAAGTTCAAGATGTTTGCCGTAGGGACTGATTTCGGTTACGGTTATACCGGTATGAAACCGGTATTCCATTACGGTACCGTTATGTCGTAAAGGTTATGCGCGCCGCGCGAACATAACGGTTAGCGGTATCAGTTTTAAATGATACTAACGCCTTTATAATACCGGTTATCTAGAAAAGTAAGCGAGCTGGCACTCTACATAGGAAGCATTGGCTTTATATTTCGATAGCGAAATATAAAGGTTCCGCTACTGAAACCGCTATTTGACGACCGATATGACGTCATACCGTTAAAATAGAATACCGGTATTTTTCGGTTATGCAGTCCCTGGTTTGCCGGGACCTATATCAATTATATATTATTATATAGTATGTACAAAATGCGTGGAACGAATTGCTACGTTTACTTAAATTAGATGAATGCATGAAATGCAATGATGAAATTCATCAAGTCAAACTTGGGGCCCGGACATTGCTATTATGAGTTAATTTGCTAAAAACCACTTAAGTACGTATTTACCTACCTTTAAGTACACGTCTTCTATGTAAAAAACACACTGAATTTTCTTTATATAAGAATTATTTTGTCATTAACATAAGAAAAGTATCTATGAACTTTTCCATACCACGATCTAACCGCAATGTCATTTCCTTCAAACAATCAACAAATCTATACATATTTTTATTGTATCTCTTGCGTTACTGGTCGATTGGCAGACAGCGCACAGCCTAAACCGCTAAAGATATAAGCATGAAATCTGGAACATATATATTCTTTACAATGTCAAAAACAGTCATATTATTAATGTGTAATGTCCATAATATATTCCTTTACTGATTATAATGGGTTTTCAATAAAAATATTCTCAGTTGGCGTTCGTATATTTCGTCAGATGACTCCGTTCGCAACTCGGCGGGTAGCCGTTCGTAATAGGTTGGGCCTATCACTCGAGGGTTCATACATGAAAGTGCCATGCGACGCGGGACCGTTCTGAGTCTCCCTGTCTGTGTTTTACTCCAGCCAGTAGACGAATAGCGCGTTTTTGGAGTATTAATACTCGCTTGGCATCCGTAGAATTGCCCCATATCACTATACCATATGGTATTAAGCAGTGGAAATGTGAAAAATATAAGTTTATAAACAAGCTTTTGCCTCTGATAGCTGCTTCTGTCAAAAATTTCATTTTTGGTACAAGCTTTTACTGCCGACTGTACTTTTGTGCATACCATCATCAAGTACTCATTGAGACGATTCTAACGAGCCCAAACTCGATGGGGTTGTGTCGTTTTATTGCGGAGTTCCTATGGACACCTTCCAGCTCCAGCATTAGATCAGCTCCAAATCATCATAATATTGCATTGTCATGCAATATACATATGCTTGCAAGATTTCATCTCAATTGGATAACAGGAAGTGAGTGAAAAATGGATTGCAAATTTTGACGGACAACTTACATACTTACATATTTACATACGAACAGTGCAAGTTAATATAAAGCTTGTAAAAACATAAAACACTATTTAATACAATACATTTAACACCTATGTTGTACATTCCCCCTGATCTCTCCTCCGCGTACAGTCTAAATTCCTAGAGGTCGTGATCCGAGTCCTCGTCGCATGGGCACTCTGCAGACCCACGCAGCTCTATCTTGAGTCAACGCTGCGTGCGTGCCGGTTGAGAACCTGGGAAACTACATAATTCTAGTTCATCTCAGTCTAAACTTAACCTCACGCCCATGCCGGGAACTAGTTGTACAGATTTACAGGCCGAAACGCACTGAAAGCGGTGGCGGTGCGGTGCGGCGCGGTGCGGAGGCGGTACTGGTTGTAATGTTGGAGCTAATATGAAAAGGTCCGCACAGAATACCACGCCGCGCCGCGTCCCGCCTCGGCGGTCTGTGCGGACCCTTTCGCATTAGTTCGAACATTACAACCGGTACCTACTCCGCACCGCGCCGCACCGCACCGCCACCGCTTTCAGTGCGTTTCGGCCTTACAAGTTGCACCTGTCTGTACTGCCGTACCATCGGTTCTGTTACTGATGAGCTAAAATGATCGCAACTGTCTACATGAGTGTCTGTTCCGGGGGCCAGTTGGCATCGCTCTTGAGCGATCTTTCCTACACGACAGATATTCAGGTCAGTTTGCCCTGGCTTATATCTCTTGTTCCCATTGGTAAACCTTCACAGGAAGAATAAGCGCCGCGCCGGTCTCAGCGTTCGACTCAACGCCCGTCTGACCATCAAGTTAGAAACCATACCATCGTGTAGGTATTCAAATTAATTGCTTTAGGTACTTGTTAAACAAGCGTTAGGATAGCTGTAACTTTCCGATATCAAAAATGTCATTTTGATTTACTTAAC
Organism: Epinotia brunnichana; assembly: GCA_963854355.1. NCBI lineage: Eukaryota > Metazoa > Arthropoda > Insecta > Lepidoptera > Tortricidae > Epinotia > Epinotia brunnichana. Next base: position 13,228,670 of record OY977957.1, read on the forward strand.
GTACGAAACGTTACGCAATCGACCAGCTAAGCACGGCATGGGTCGCGAAAACCAGCAGCAACATCTTGCCGAAGCAGTCGAAAACCTATTCCCACATAAAATTCGCACGCAGTAAGTAGGAAGTAGCCTCTTTCATAAACCGTTAGGCTCATGTTGGCGGCATACGCAATCAAATCTCTTTTAGATGTCAGCAGGAGCAAGAGACCATTCAGGGCGATGTCCACATAGATTACTATCCTTAGTACGTTTTATCTACTCGTTTTGGGATTCTGATTGACCACTTAGAAGCTGACACGTAATGCCTACACCGACATTAAACATATTATTTTTTTCATATATTTTAATTGTGTGGTTAATGTAAACCTAAACCTGCCTAGTTTTAAGACATATTCTATGTCAATGAAATAAATGATTTTGACAATTGACATATGGTTTGAAAGAGCATTGACAAGGGTTTAAAAGAGCTGGTTTACATTTTGCATATCCTGTCTCGCAAAGGTATACAATATAAACTTAGGTCTATCGCGTTAATATATATTTATGTTACATCACAGTTGATATCAAAATGTCAATGATTAAGGTATTATTCTACTTACCTACACTTTATTTTATCATACTTGTATTAATTTTGTAAAAAGTCTCTTATAAACCATAAAAACTCAACAATCTTTAATTTTTTCCGAACATCCAGTGACGAAAAACGTAACACAACCTTCTGCGCGCGCGCCGCACCGCCGTCTGCTCACTCAACGACTAATCCGACTAAAAAACTAGTGGAGCGAGTTGTGCGTTTAGATCTGTTTTAGCGTAGCAATGCGGGTTGTAGTGCTGTATTATTACCATTTTGAATGAAGGTATGCATGCCATGAACACAGTCACGAGGTTTTAGCGTTGTATTTGTAATAAAAATGGTTTCAAATATTTTAAAAATAACGGGCTAAGGTACTTTAGCCAGTTTTAAGTATAATAAGCAGTGATCGGATCTAGGATGCAATTTGGGGTGAACGACCTCAAACGTTATGGTTATCGTGGATGTGTCTCGGATTTTCCGGGAGTTTGGGAAATGGGCTATTGTAAATTAAAAAATACGTCACTTAATATTTGCACACTTAAAGAACACTAGAATTGTCTGATAATGGGTATTTATAACTGTAATTATTATTATTTGTCGATATGTTGAGAATGTGATAAGCAGGGCTCGATTTGAATTACAATATCAGTCAAGACATTATATTCGTGTACTGCTCATTTCAAGTGGCCATTTCATTTAATAAAAGAGGTTGATAAGTGGTAATTGTTTACGAATATACTATTAGAAGGCATTTTATGTGCGGTGCAGTGCAACGTCATCGGCACTAAAAGTTCGAGCCCTGGTGATAAGATTAACAAAATGCTGATACTAATAACTAATAAAAATTATTACTTTTACTTGGTATACAAGTTGTATACCCTGGTAAACATACAAGAATAATAAAAATACATAAAAGATAAGACATACAAGTTACGTTCAGTTATTATATTCTATGCAGTAGGTACCTACTGTAAACATTTTTGTTGTTTTTACGTTTTCTGTAAATTTTATACTGTACTATACTAACTACTTAAAATTAAAAGTTATTTACCTTTTTGTAAAGGTAGGTAACAAAAAAAGTCGCGGGATTGTAAGTCATATCCATCTTAATATTACGGACTTAAACCCCGGGAAATTGCATCCTAGATCCGATCACTGATAATAAGCCAACACAAACTGGTTTTTAGCGTAGTAACAGTTATGTGAAAATGATCTTTAAACAATGTAATAATGAGGCAAAGGGATTTTAATAGTTATTTGTGTCACAAGGGAGCAAAATAGTATATTTACGGCGAGGGCGGTGTATTGAATCCTGAACGTAGCGAGGGATCCTACAATAGAATCCTGAGCGTAGCGAGGGATTCTAACGAAGGATCCTGAGCGTAGTGAGGGATTCAAGTGTTAACGCCCAAGACGAAAATAATTTTGCCCCTGAGTGACACATGTAACTTTTCACACCGACTATGAGGAAAACATTTGCAAAAAAAACCAAAAAAAAACAACAAATAATACCAAAAAATAGGACAAAAAAAAAGAAAAACCAAAAAACTAAAAAAAAAACAAACCAAAACAAACATAACCAAAAACAAACGAAACAAAAAAAACATCAAAAAAACAAAAAAAGAACAAAAAACAAACGAAACAAAAAAATAAAAATTACAAAAAAACCTAAAAAAATTACAAAAAAAAAAGAAAGAAAAATACAAAGACTACAAAAAAAACAGAAAAACGAAAAAAATAAAAAAATCTAACAAAAATATAAAAAAAGAAAAAAAACAGCAAAAAAACCAAAACAAAAACAAAAAACAACAAAAACAAAAAATAACAAAAAAACAAAAAAAAACGAAAATAAACAAAACAAAAACCAAACAAAACTAAAAAACAAAAAAAAACGAACAAAAATAAAAAAAAACGAACAGTAAAAAAAACAAAAAAAAAACAACAAAAACTGCAACAAACAAAAAAAAAACAAATAAAAACAAACGAAAAAAAACTAAAAAAACAAAATAACACAAAACCAAAAAACAACAAAATACAAAAAAAAAATTAAAAAAAAGGACAAACAAAAGAAAAAAAAATCCTCATATATATACGTACATTTCACGTAGAACCGATGGCCGTTGAGGCGGAATGGTTCTCGAGTGGCGACCACGTACCGGAAGGCGCGTCGTGGTCGCCCCCCCCCCCCCACAAGGTGGACTGATGACCTGGTAAAGGTCGCGGGAGCTGGATGCGGGTGGCGCAGGACCGGTCATTTTGGCACTCTTTGGGGGAGGCCTATGTCCAGCAGTGGACGTCTTTCGGCTGATATGATGATGATGATGATGATATATAATATATACGTTTGTCGATTACGATGAAATTACAATCGATTATTTTATCAAGATTATATTGGCACATTGCGTAAATGCTACAAGTCAATGAATAAATTAAAAAAGTATCTTGAACAGAAAAGTAGCATTTTGCTCCCTCTCGTCGGGGACCAAAACTTACTTTTCTGAATGAGAGGTGTTGAAAAGGATATTTGTAACGTTTGTGTTGACAAACGTTTTTATAGTTTTGGATCGAGTGCAAGATTTGTAGGATAAAACGACGGTCAAAGGCATTTAGATATGTTATAGTTTTGTAAGGTTAGTTAGTCACTTTTAAGTACCTATTGCAAACCTCAAAAAATCATGGGCTTAACGATGTTGGGCGGTTCTGTAACTTAAGAACTATAAATCGTAAAAATATAGGTCCAAGCTCCATTGACGGGGAATTTAATTCTCACTCAGAATATGCATAAAACTCAAAAATTACCACTTGTGGGTTAGTCCGGTTTTAGTTAAAGGACGGCAGAGCGCACGGCCCATCTTCCACGGAATCAACGACATCCCGTCAGGGCGCTTACCATCGCACCGCACAATCTGGGGCTCCAGAGCAGCGGGAACATTGGCACTGACGAGCGCCCTTCTGAGGATGTCGTTGAGAGTGGAATGGCGGGACAGACGGCCGGCGCCTGAGAAGCAGGCGAGTCCGTGGTGGCCGAGGCGGTCTACGGAGGCCCCACAGGAGGCGCAGCTGTGGCCCACACAAACCTCAGACCCGAGCCGGAGACCGACGGCTATAAGGAGTGGATGGGTCTATGAATGTCCCGGTATTAGGCGAGGGACAGGGATGTATCCAGAGTCCAGACTCTGGACTTGATACAGCGAAAAACCTGGCTCTATCCCTGCCAGTCGTGTCGTTTATAAATGTTTATACATATCATTCATTTATTGTTTTAATTCTTCTTTAAATTTAAGAGTTCTCCTCTTGTCGGTGGAGTATTTTCACTTCTCTCTGTCGTACGCCATCTTCTTGACTCGCTGATACGACACGACACCAGCTTTTTTCTTTATTTGGTCCATAATTATAACTGCCATATAATTGTTTTCATAAAAATTATAAAAGGCATGTTTAATTAGCCATTTTTAGGGTTCCGTAGCCAAATGGCAAAAAACGGAACCCTTATAGATTCGTCATGTCCGTCCGTCTGTCTGTCTGTCTGTCCGTCCGTATGTCACAGCCATTTTTTTCCGAAACCATAAGAGCTATACTGTTGAATTTTGGTATGTAGATGTATTTTGTGAACCGCATTAATATTTTTACACAAAAATTGAAAAAAAAACATTAAGTTTTAGGGGTCCCCATATACAAAACTGAAACTCAAAAAATTTTTTTTTCATCAAACCCATACGTGTGGGGTATCATTGGATAGGTCTTCAAAAATGATATTAAGGTTTTTAAGATCATTTTTTTCTAAACTGAATAGTTTGCGCGAGAGACACTTCCAAAGTGGTAAAATGTGTCCCCCCCCCCCCCCCTGTAACTTCTAAAATAAGAGAATGATAAAACTCAAAAAAATATATGATGTACATTACCATGCAAACTTCCACCGGAAATTGGTTTGAACGAGATCTGGTAAGTAGTTTTTTTTAATACGTCATAAATCGTAAACTGCAATTTATTTAACGGAACCCTTCATGTGCGAGTCCGACTCGCACTTGGCCGCTTTTTTTTAACTTCGAACTAACATAGGACTTCGTTCGCTTGGCTCGCTCGTTCGATAAAAAATTACTGATTAGATTGTTACCGATTTTATGATTAAACATTACTTCTCATGGTACGAGATTTTTAGAAGATTTTTTTAACGGTTCCTTAAGAAGACTGATTTTTATTTCATTAAGAGAATCTTTAGCCTTATTTTTATTAAGACACTCTACATTGTATGTGTGCCAATAATAATTATGTAAATTGCCTGTATACTGGTATCGATATGATTATTAGGACATATATATTTATATGTTTATAGCCTGTTACTCTGTACAATAAAGTCCTTACATACATACATACATAATTAAGTTTACTGATCAAACGGATCCCAAAACAGCTGCCCGAAGCACATCATTATGCGGTCGGCTAGACGGGCTTAGTTAGAATCAATACACCATTAATTGCAGCGAATTGCGCATTTAGTGTAACATTTACGAAGAAAAACAATTTTCAAGTTCATTTGGTCCGTAAGTATCCATAAAACTACAATTTGCTCGGTATTACGAAGGTCTTGCTACGAGTTCATTTGTGAGAAAGAGAAAGGTTTGAGTTGAACTAACTTGAAGAGGGTCCTGTATATGCCATGATTTTTGCCCGACTAACGGCAGAACCGAAAAGAAGTGATATGATTTTAGCAGTCTATTCTTGTATTATACGAGTACGTATCGTGTTCTACTCTACCGTTGCGTTTAAGATACTGAACCGATTTTGATAAATGTGATGTCATATTACGAGAACAATATTCCTTTGCTATTCCGCTAAATAATAATTTGGCTCAGTGGACGAGGCGCAAGCAGCATCTCCTGCCAGCATCTCCTGATGATGCCTCGTAGAGAGGCGAAACACGTGTCGAGGTTTTTTCATTATTGGTTGTGGTTTGCTGTAATTATTTGCATGTTTATATACGCAAATAGTTGCATTTGATCTCCGCTGATCGACCAGCACGTTTTTAGCGGAATAGCAAAGGAATATTGTTCTCGTAATATTAAGTCCTTACCTATGAAATTGGCGGTGTGTATGGAGAATTTTATGAAAACTGTGATTTTCATACATTGAATTTTGCGGATTATTCAGCAATGTCAAATTCAAAGCAAACTAAATTTTGGTAGGAATATAGAAAACTTTTAAGCTACTTTACACATATATTCATTCCTTAAAAATAGTTCGCATCATACAACTATACGTAATTGAAACACTTTAACCGGCAGCACATGAAAAGGGCGGTTTTCAAGCTTTAATTTGAAACACTAAATAAAAAATTCAAACCTATTTTTTGTATTTAAAACCTTTACTACATAGTCTAATATTGAAATTAAAAAATAATTTGGAAGTTGCAATAGAAATGAATAAATTACGTACAAAATAATATCTGTGAAAAAACCGCCAATGTCATAGGTAACCTAATATATCATGGACTTCCGCAAAGTAACGCCTGTTTCAATAAATTATATGTGGTGTCAATCGGTTTGAAATTTTGCTCCGGGTGACATAAGCCTCAACTAGACGGTCGCCAACGCGCCTCTTCGACCGAGCGACCTTGGTCGGCACCGACCGCTGTAGTATGAAATTTTACTGCAAACAACTGTCTACACGGTCGGTGCGGATCAAGATCGCTCGGTCGGAGGGGCGTGTTGGTGACCGTCTAACAGACTCCATTTGTATGAAAAAAATAGTATTTTTCACAATAGTGTTATAATAGAGAGCTTTTTAGTCGAGTACCGTGTTCTCAGCAAGCTTCGTGGCCTAAGTAAGGTATGAGATTAAAAAGCTTGATTATAACACTATTGTGAACAATACTTTTTGTACGAGTTCATTAAAATTAATTTTCTACTAGTCAACTGAACTAATTAAACAAACTCGATACTGTTGAAACGAAGTGCAGCCTATCGCTCGTACGCTCGTTGATATCTTAAAAGACATGAACGAGCGTACGACATCAACGAGTAAACTCAATAATCAAAGCGATTCTATTGGTCCAATTCATTACAGTTCGGTAAAGCAGCCACGTGATTGGTCGAATTTATTTTAGTTCTATTTTCAAATTTTTTTCGGTTGTCTGGAGCGTATCGAAACAGTTATTTCGATTGTTTCCACAGTAACATGGACTACAACCATGAAAAGAGTGACGTTGCAGTATTCTCTATGAAATCTTAATACACAGATTTTAATCGACGAGTACAAAAAATATTTTTCAGCTACTTTTCCGCAGTTGGGTTTCATGTTTTTAAACTGTGTATGCTTGTTAAGATCCTGTACTATCCCGTGTAGTGTGAGGCGCCAAGTATGCGTTTGAAGGGTGTTGCAAGCGATGAGCTAGAATTATTAGAATTGTATAATCTAGTTATTTTTCTTGTTTTGATTCCCGTATATTTATAATGTATTTCTTGTTGTTTCAACAAATATATTACACTCTTTGAAGTTGTCACAATTTTTCAATTCAATAACTTTGTCGATTAATTGAATATTTTTCTCTCGAAATTGACAATCATACTGTCGTCCAAGTCCATAAAAATGTATTGACGACATGAGTAATCCTAAAAAAGTTCAGTATTGCATTTAGATGTAGGTACAGAACCCTAAATACAAGAAAGAATATTATGGATCCAGGGCGGTTCATCTCACAGCGAATCCACTGCATCAGTTTATTTTCAAAGGTTTCTCTTTTCATCTGGAACGGGCGGTTCTTCGATTATCTAGATTCAAATATGATCTGCGCTTTTGCACAATCCCTATTTTTTTATATCAGAAACTATAACTTGTGCAATATTGGATCGTGTGTTTGGCTACCGTGAAATTTAATTGTGATACTGTATCATAATGTTGCTGTCAATCTTTTGGGCATAGTAGGTACCTATACCTAACTGGTTATTTAACCAGTTGCCTATGAAGCCTACATAAGGTAAACGTCCGAATGCTCGACGCTGTACGAGTATATGGCAGGGGCACTCTATGTCAAAGTGACATGGCTTAAATTTGAATGAAGAATAATCCTGTCAGTTCGAATTTAACCCATATTGCTTTGACATAAAGTGCCCATGCCATATACTAGTACAGCGTCGAGCACTCGGACGTTTACATTACCTAAGAAGAGAGAGACGCTGTGCGTATTTATTGACTGTGTGTGTGCTTAGTGTTATCATTTAGTGTTTATTATTTTTTGGTCATTATTTTTTTTTTACTTTTTTTTAAATACGCGGCTGCCTCAGAAGGAGGGTTATGTTTTTCGAGCGTTTGTACGTGTGTTGACAAGACAATTATATTTCACGGGCTACAGTCCAAATGGCTTGACTGATTTTCACGGCTTAGTTGTCTTTGGATTCCTCATAATCGTGGGAGTGACAATGGCTATAATATTTGAAAAAAAGCTGTTAGGTTATCTAAAAAATTGTTTGTATTACTTGTTATGTATACCTATCCATTCGCAATGCGAAACTGATCCTCATACACACGACACATATCACACTCGGCGCACATAACACATTATTATTAATCGTATGGCGGTTTCACACTGGTACAATATATGTATTCGTATTGATGTCGCTGATAGAGTTCCAGTGTGCGCTGCGAGGTTCAGAAGGAACAGTGCAGCTGCTGAGTTTGTTGTTCTTTTAGCACCACCCGGAGGTCACGTGTAGGGTTTCTAGGGTTATTCCTACGGACGTTGAACAACAACGACCTCCACACATAACACATTGAAATCACATTACCACTCAAAATGTCGATCCAAGTCTTCTACTTCATCCGACCCACCAAGATAAATATATATTGTATTAATATTTAGATTTACAGCAAAGTTCAGCTGCCGCATACTATTAATGACATAACTTTCGGGCCATGTTTATCGGAAGTTTGGTTTGTATCCGTAAACTAACATTCGATCGTAAATAAACAACTATGTTACTTTGTTTTCAGTTTGACGATTACAAAGTAATTAATTTTTCATGGTTATGTATCTTCATCACTGAGTACTAACTAATGATTATATAGGGATTTAGATACTCTAGAATGTTTTCAGTTTTTGATCTGATTATTGGTTGACTACATAAAATATGAATTCGACTACTTATGAATAGGTTTTATTCCCAGACTAGCCCATACACGACTTTCCTCGGATGGCCTGGACTATTGTGAGAGACGACGATTAGGACCAGAGGTCTCGGGCATGCCACCAGCTAGATGGAGAACCCTAATCACTGCAGCTCGGCAGCAGGAGGCCATTTTATAGAAGCCTAGAGGTCTGGCCCGCAAGAATAGGAAATGATGTTACGATCTCAGCATTCAGAAAATTGGGTTTGTGAAATCTCGGCATGATCTTTTTTTCTTTTCTCTGTAGACATTATTTTATTAAAATACATACATACATACATACAATCACGCCTCTTTCCCAGAGGGGTAGGCAGAGATCACGGATCTCCATTTGCTACGATCCTGACAAACCACTTTCGCTTCACTCAGTTTCATAACATTTCTCTTATGCTCGTCAGTTTAGGGTACTTTTGGCCTGGCCTTTTTGTAAGATTTCTCCAATTTGATCAGAGAAAGTTCGCCTAGGTCTTCCCTTTCCTACTTGCCCTTCCACTCTTTATATATACACTCTCTTCGTTAGTCTTCTTTCAAAATATGCTTTAATTTTGTTAACAGCCGACTCGAACGAGCGGTGTTACAAGTTCAACAATGTGTATCTGCGTGTCTGTCTGTGACATTGTACCTCTCAAACAGATAAAGCGAGTTGAGTCTGTTTTTTTAGTCAAAAGTTTTTTCAGTCGAGATATTTCCTAGCTGTGTTTGTTGTGTCGGGTGTGTGTTTTAAATTAGCATTTATCTAAATCTTAACTTATTGAAGCTGACGTTGAAATATGATTAAATAGAATGTATTTGTAAAGCTTTGAAGCTCACGTTCATTAGCCCTGTTAGTGGCTACATGGATTTAGATATAGATTTATTTATTTCGAGATATCGACAGTTCCTTTAACGTACACGTAAAACCTACCCTCGTCAATCCCGTGACAAATCGGATGAGCTGTCGTTCTGTCACGGAAATACGATGAGTAATCTGGGAGGAACGTCACCTTGCGAAGGTGGATTAGGCGAATTAATTTTCAACGTATTCAATTAATAATAAATAATAATAAATAAAATAAATAAATATTTACGGACAATCTTACACAAATCAACCTAGTCCCAAACTAAGCAAACAGTTTAAAGCAATATCATCGCATTTATATAATAAAATAAATAAAATACTTAACATTTACCCAATACATCAAGTGAATTGTAACAAAAAGATTACAGAGTGGCTACTTACGCTTACATATGATAACACCGAATCACTCCTTAAATATACATAGATTCTATAAGTTACAGACAATCCCTCTCATAAACACACACACACACACACACATACACACACACACACACACACACACACACACACACACACACACACACACACACACACACCTCACACACACATACACATACACATACACACACACACACACACACACACACACACACACACACACACACACACACACACACACACACACACACACACACACACACACACACACACACACACACACACACACACACACTTTTTTTGTAGTATTTTTTTCACTAATGCAATGTAATTAAATTCTTAAACTAAATTTAATTCTGATAACAACTATGTTATCAGTATAACTAGAAATGTAAAATTAATGTAAGATTTGTGTATTCAAATTATGCATAACTCCGGATGGGAGGGGCGGCTTCTCCTAACACAAGTATTGTCATACTTACCTGGAGGGGTCAGCCACGTACAATTGTAAAAACCAAATTTTTGATACCAAATAAATATTTTTGTTTTTTTTTGATTTTTGATTTTGAAGCAAAGCTTGTAATAATCAATATCACCTTTTAGTATATAATCATCAAATATACATTTTACGTCACACCTGGCCATAAATGGGCAATTATCTCCCGTTAGAAATATCCCACTTTCTAGCCCCTGGACATACGTAAAATGTTGCAATCACCACAGGCAATTATAAAGAAACCCACAGATCACATATAGTTTATCGGCCTCCCTTTCAGCACGGACGTCAAATACTTGCGATCTGAGGCATTATTGCAAGGTTAACAGCTCACAGAGCCAATAGTTACATTATTATTTGCAACTTTTAACCTCCTAAGACCCCGCGTACAAAATTTTGTACAAATTTCAAAATCAACTTTGAACTTTTACTGAAAGTCAAAAGGTTCCTAATTCAATGACACAAAATCATAGTCTGGGCCCCAGGAGGTATACTTACTAAGTTGCACTCCGTTGACTCGTGACCCAAACTGAATCTTGGCCTCCAACACGTACCTACTTATAACATGAAATGAATTTTTGATCTATGTTTTAATAGCAGTATTTTTTCTGAAAGTATGACTTACCTATATAATAATTATGTTTTTAACTTTTGTAGCAGATTATTAATTCAAAACGCGTCAAAAATGGTCGAGGTTGGTGGAGATCCCTTTACGGCTAAACGTCACAGTGATGTGTTTTTTTGCACGACTACGGGAGAGCTGAACGGAAGGGATATGATTTTAGCAGTCTATGTGCGTATTTACGTGCGTTTCACTTCCACCGTAGCCTTAGAAAGACCGTAGCGTCTAAGATACCCTACCGATTTTTATGAATGAATGAATGAATGAATGAATAATTTTATTTCAGAACCAGGTTCCATATTGTTAGTAACAAATGTCTTAATAATAATGTTTAATATTACACAAAATAAGTTTTCATCACATAGGTAGATTTTAAATGTCAAGTCAGCAAAATTAATTAATAGTTAAAAACATGTCAAAGAAAGAAATAAAATAAAATTAAATTTGAATTAAAATTAAAATGGAAATAATTTAATCGGATTTTATTTTATAAGTAGTTTAGTTTTAGATATAAGTTATTTTATTTGATAAGTAGTTTAGTTTTAGATAGGTATAGTTTTTTAAATATTAATATTATATAATATTGATTAGTATATAGTTATAATCAATTTAATCGGAAATGTCAGAGATAAATAAAAATCTTACTAATTACATGCATACTTGAAATTCAAAATTTAAAAAAAAAATGTCTAATTGTTTATACTCAGCAATACATAATTAATACAATTCATTTTGCTGGCTGGGATCTCAAGTGGAGTTTAATAAGTGAATTTGTCAGTGGACAGTCCGACCTATTTGCCAATGCGTTAAGGATGCTGTTCGTGCTGGCCCGCGCCCTGCTCGCCAGCGAGGCGACGCGCTTGCGCACTATCGCGTGGAAGCCGTCCGCACGCGCCTCCGCAAACATTCCCGACGCACTGCAGTAGCGCGGCAGCCCCAGCAACATCCTGAACGCATTGTTATATTGTACGCGTAGGGTGTTGAGTGTCCGCTTCGTACAGTTGAACCACAGGTTGCACGTGTATAGCGATTGGCAGAAAGCTTTAAACAAAGTAATCTTCACTTCTGCGGTCTAAGTAAAGTCTCTATGTCTAAGTGACATGGCTTAAATTCGAATGAAGAAAAACCCTCTTAGTTCGAATTTAAGGCGAGGCCGGTTCATGGTCTTCTCTCCCTCTCACTGAGCATAAGCGTGAGCGAGATGGAAGTGCGCGTTCGGAAGTGTGTTACATCATTTTTTAGTACATATTAATTGTTTTTTGGAATACTGGATGATTTATAAAAAAATCTATCCGGTTGTTGTCTTAGAACAATAAAAAAGCTATCCTATATAAAAAAAAAACAGTTCGTTGAAAATTACGAGATCTCGAACATTTAAGTTTGTTTTTATGGTGATATGTAAGATTTTTTTACAGAGTTACCAAGTTTTTTTTAATATTATGTTCGGTTATTGTTTTTCTTTGTTTCTTTTTCAGTCTACAGTCATTTTTCTGTGGCAGGAGTCTTCATTATTTCTTCACACTGGAAGCTCAAAAATCAATCTTTTCGTCAGATCGTGAACCGGCCTCGCCTTAACCCATATTGATTTAACATAAAGTGCCCATGCCATATACTAGTACAGAGTCGAACACTCGGACCCTAACCTTAATAAAAGTTACTTTCTAAACTTCCTCGCAGTGTTCTCAAATTTTTTTATATATGAATTTGAAGACAAGCTCAGACCTTCGTCAAACCTAACTCAAGTAGAAACTTTCAAATTGTCGAGACCAGTAGTCTATTTGTATAATTCAAGTCAAATGTATGGGCAGCAGTCGTCTTCACGCTGACTCAGTGCGGTTTGCAGACTTCACATATGCCTTAAAAAACATGGCGAAACGTCGTGTCTCAAATAAGAATCGTATCGTTTCACGCTCAGATACATGGAGATTGCTCCACTAACAAGAGCGTAGCTCTCGAAATGATGATAAAACCTAAAAATACCACACAGATGCGTCAACAGCGATATTTACCGGCATCGCAGTTGCACACGGCTGGATGCACCAGTCGGGCCATCGTTCGTGGAATCGATGTGCATTTGCGCTTGGCGCGCAGATCAAAGTGTCCACTGCACTCTGGATGTCACAGTACACAGAATACTGCACGATTTTTGGCGAGGTACGGTCAAACTAGCAAAATTCTGAACACATTTTTACCGTGTCGCTTTAAAGTCATGTTTAAACTGCCGTATGAAGTCTGATATAGAAAACTCTCGTGAGAATTAGACATAGGTATTAACGCGCCGACAACGCGTGTGCTCATAACTAGGAACCGTGAATCGATTTGATATATGACGACCAGTTTTTGACCTTAAATACGTGAGCGATTCGTTTTAATTATATTTTAATATGTTCATATGACGTCGTCAAACGGGAAAGTGACAAAATATCAAGATCTTATAAGAAGCTTATGAGTTCGACGTACTAAATTTAAGAGTTCGACTCTTGTCGGTGTAGCTCCCTCCACCTGACTCTATCTAGGGCCGCCTTCTTGACCTCTTTATACGACGTGACTGCTACTTTTTATTTTATTTGTTTCATCTAACTTATCCTGAAAAGAGTGGGAGAGAAAAGGAAACTAATAAAAACGATAGAGAATAGGAGAGGGAAAACGTTAGTCACCTTAATTATTATAGGACATGACCCTTTTATTAATAACATCATGGCAGGATAGGTAGAACACAAGCGAAGAAGGGGAAGACCAATGATAAGTACTACTGATAGGAGTTTTAAAATAATAATCAAAGCAAAATGTTCAGCTCGTATAATAGTTGCTCCCACAGCTTGTAACTTCACCAGAGTTCCAGAGGATGCCCTGTGTTGAGAGTGAGGGACGAATCCGCAACTAAAAAAGGGTCGGCAACGTACAAGCAAGTGTGTGACAAATCAAAAAAAAAATAAAAAAATTAATGGTATCATACAAATGTTAATTTAATTTCAATCCTATACGTTGCATCAAATTGACCCCTTGATATCGCGACATTGATTCATTGGGCGAAGCTGCCAGCTCGAGGTGGCACACTTAAAGTTAATAAGTAGCTCCCTATTAAAATTGCATATTTTGAGCAAAGTTCAAAGTGTAGAAAATAAGTTTGCGAATGCAGATACATTCGTGTCTATCAACACAACGAATCTACAAATCAATAGAAAGTCGGCAACTCGCCTATGATACCTTTGGAGTCGCAAGCGACGACAAGGCTAGAAGACTGACTGTCTAGAAGCCTCAGGCGGCATTCGATTGTTTTGTTCTCAGTATCAAATATTTGAAAATTTTAGCGTGATAATTTTGACGTTAAAAACACGAATCGGAAATAATTTAATAATTCATTTAGTCATTGCCTTGTATGTACAAAATATCTAAAATATATAATTCACTTATTAAACTTTAATTGGCAACAATGTTAAAACTTCGCAGTAGGTTACCTCGTTTCCTGTCTACTGTAACATTCACATTATGTAGTGCGTCCATGCGATCACGTCAGTGGCAAAATGCATATCAGAAACGGATGCTGATAGACGCGGCGATGTTCCCTTACAGGCCTGTAGATATGTCAAACCATCGAAAATACAACACGAAAAAAGTTTTTTCTTTAAAACTACAGGAAATATACTTTTTAAATATCATTTTCTCAAACATGTAATAAAATATTCACGTTTTGTTCTATATCTACTTGACCGGCTATCCCAATTTACCCCGCTACTGCAGTAATGAACTATTACTATTCAGTCGGTAACGTATTGTTTCCGGTGAAGACGATTACGTAGGTATAAAAAAAATACTTGATCTTACTATCGGCTAGTTCGATTTGTGTAAGATTATCTTCCTAATATTTACTTATTTATTTACACTGTCACCGGACTTACACGAGTATATATAGTGTAGAAAAAAATCAGCTCAATCGGTTGATAAAAACTGCTCACTCTTTCATTGCCATGACCCCGCTAGGTGAGCATATGAGTGCATATGAGTCGACTCATATGCACTTTCCTCTACAAAAGGGTTTTCACGTGTTATCGGCTACGAGTAGCGACAAAACTGACACTGAATCACTTAATGATGAAAAATTGGACCCACACATACTAACGAACTAACCAGGCAAGTTAATACTTACTGTAAAGATATTTATTATAGTGATAAGAAAAAAATACATTACATTGATAAAAATAATAATTTGATAATACTTGTAATACCTACTAGTTCACACACCACACACACACATATAAATTATATAATAACAAGTGTAATAGTAAGCCAGTTTGTTGTTGGTTTATAATTAACAATTTCGAGTAGATAGAAGCATTGCTATTTTACATCTTTATTTTTTCTTTGTTTTGGACGATCGTGATACAAAATCTTATTTTTTGACATTTATGCAAATTTTTAATGTAATTATTTATCATTAAATAAATAATCTAATCTAATATATGCGTACTGGAAGGTTCCAACCTTGCCTTTGTTTCAACATGTGTAAAAATCTCTAAAAACTATTTTTTTTTTTACTAGTGGCTATGTGAACTGAACTCGCGAGCCTGTCTTCTTTTCAATTATTACTTATTTAATTTAGAAAATCGAAATCGGCAAAAAAATCCATGTGATTATTGAACCTGCTCACTAAATTTCACGAGAATTGGTTGAGAAATGCGACCTGTAGAGGAGAACGGCTAGACAAACGGACATACGCAAGAATTTTGGCCGAAGCTGAAGCAGAGAACTTTTGTTTTCTTCGCTCCATCTTTCAATAAAAACTGTAAACAAGTTTCTGTCAAAAATGTCATTTTTGGTAAAAGCTTTTATTGCCGACTGTACTTTTCTGCATACCCTCATCAACTACTCATTAAGACGATTCTAACGAGCCCAAACCCGATGGGGTTGTGTCTTTTTATTGCGGAGTTCATATGGCCACCTTCCAGCTCCAGCATCAGATCAGCTGCGTGTCATCATAATATTGCATTGTCATGCGATATACATATGCATGCAAAATTTCAGCTCAATCGGAAACCGGGAAGTGGGTCAAATTTAACTTGCAAGATTTGATTACAGACAGACAGACAACGAGGCAGGTGAAAGTAAATAAAAGCTTGTAAAAATCATAAAAAAATTAATATAATTTTATAACAAACACTACTTAGTAACATTTTTATTCAGAGATAGCACTTTATTTCCACTTGACTTCCAATAAGTCTTTATGATTAGAAGTCAGTCGAGGTAATAAGGTACAATTGCTGGCTTTACTCGTTATATTTGAACTAACAAGGCGAGGGTGGTTTATTTTTATTTTTCATGTACAACATGCATGATTTAGAATAAGCCAGTGATTTTCTCATCAAGCAGCTCGAGTTAGAGTAATGAATTTATTTTAAATTCGAGAGATTTTTAAAATATGATTCGAGTAATATTTTTCTTTTTAATGCAGTTTTTAATACCACGTTGAATTATTTATTTCTTGTGTGTTTTCTTGTTTTACTTACGTAGTTTATTGATGTGAAATATTATTATATATAAAAGTATATGGAACAGATAGTCATCGTCGACCATAAGTTTTCAAAACCAGAAACAAACAATTTCCCTAAGTATTTTAAAACCACATCTGCCGCAGGAACAAGTTGGAACAACCATGGCAACATTTTCACCAAAGAGCTTCATTAATATTTATTTTCTAAGCTCATTATTTATGAGACGCCGGGATTTCTGCATTATACTGAAATGGTTTAAGATCCATGACATTATTTAGGAGATTACGCTCATCTTAAGTGAATTCACTCGAGATAGCCTCAGCCTCATCAGACTTTAAAATAAAATTAAAACTTTTTTAATATAATACAAAATACTCGTAAATTATAATAAAATATTCGTTGAGCTTACCTTGTAGTATCACGAAATAGTAAGTGTAAAAACAATATTACTCTATCACATCGAATCAATAATTAAGTACCTAAATAGCTTTCGTCAACAGTCGATATGACAGCCACGGTTATAAGATAAGAGTAGGGTAGACTGGGTACGGTTAAAACACAGGTCGGTTGAAACAACGCAAATATCTCGCAAACCGGGACGGCGAGGGGTCCAAGGGCAGAAAGAAGCGGACGATCGGTTTGTACAAGAAAAAGATCGTGACGTTGCTTCCCGCGCGCGTAGGTAATTTGTTTGTAGAAGATCCTTTTTGATCCCCAAAAGTACCTACATAAGTATTTTCACTCGTAGAATTTTTCAATTATTAAGTATGGTTTCTATTGAAGTGAGAGTAAGTATTGAGTGTAAGTTTATGTTTGAAGTGAAGCTTGCGGATCATGGCAGCGTATCTAGTTTAACTGTATCATTATTCTCAATATCACTACAACGGCATTTTTCCGAAAGTAGGAGGTGGGGACGGTTGAAACGGGACGGTTGATTGATTTGCTTGTATTTTTTTGACATTGACTAATGAAACTCAAACTAAGTTTTCTTTTAGTTTATTTTCATGTATTTTTAATTAGTCTTGCTAGGTACGTTTAAAATGCAAACAGTTTACACAAATCGTTTTTAGGGTTCCGTACTCAAAGAGTAAAACGGGACCCTATTAGTAAGACTCCGCTGTCCGTCTGTCTGTCTGTCTGTCTGTCTGTCTGTCACCAGGCTGTATCTCAACAACCGTGATAGTAAGACAGTTGAAATTTTCACAGATGATGTATTTCTGTTGCCGCTATAACAACAAATACTAAAAAACACAATTTTTTTTTCTTTTACAATTTTACACAAATCGACCTAGTCTCAAACTAAGCAAAGCTTGTACTATGGGTACTAGACGACGATAAACATACTTATATAGATAAATAAATCAATAAATCAAATTAAATACATAGAAAACATCCATGACTCGGGAACAAATATTTGTGCTCATCACACAAATAAATGCCCTTACTAGGATTCTAACCCGGGACCTCCGGCTTCGTAGGCAGGGTCACCACCAACTAGGCTACAGGAGGGTCCCATACATCAAACGTGATTGTTTTGCCGTTTTTATAGATAATGGTATGGAACCCTTCGTGCGCGAGTCCGACTTGGCTGGTTTTTTTTTTCAATTTGATTTACTACTAATACGAGTACACCTGGACCCAAAATTATATTGCCGTTTAGTTTTTAGTTTAGTTAAAAAACACGCTCTTTCATTTGATATATTTTCTTCATCTCATAGATTATAAAAAAAAGCGGCCAAGTGCGAGTCGGACTCGCACATGAAGGGTTCCGTTAAATAAATTGCTTTTTACGATTTATGACGTATTAAAAAAAAACTACGTCCTAGATCTCGTTCAAACCAATTTTCGTTCGAAGTTTGCATGGTAATGTTCATCATATATTTTTTTTAGATTTATCATTCTATTATTTTAGAAGTTACAGGGGGGGGGGGTAGGGGACATATTTTACCACTTTGGAAGTGTCTCTCGCGCAAACTATTTAGTTTAGAAAAAAAAGATGTAAAAAACCTCAATATCATTTTTAGAGACCTATCCATAGATACACGTATGGGTTTGATGAAAAAAAAATATTTTAGTTTCAGTTCTTAGTATGGGGAACCACAAAATTAATTGTTTTTTTTTTCTATTTTTGTGTGAAAATCTTAATGCGATTTACAGAATACATCTACTTAACAAGTTTCAACAGTATAGCTTTTATAGTTTCGGAAAAAAGTGGCTGTGATATACGGACGGAGAGACAGACAGACAGACAGACAGACATGACGAATCTATAAGGGTTCCGTTTTTTGCCATTTGGCTACGGAACTCTAAAAACCAGCCAAGAGCGAGTCGGACTCGCGCACGGAGGGTTCCGTACCATTAACTATAAAAAACTATTTTATTCTGTGTTTTTAGTATTTCTTGTTATAGCGGCAACAGAAATACATCATC
Source organism: Epinotia brunnichana (assembly GCA_963854355.1). NCBI lineage: Eukaryota > Metazoa > Arthropoda > Insecta > Lepidoptera > Tortricidae > Epinotia > Epinotia brunnichana. Next base: position 13,247,654 of record OY977957.1, read on the forward strand.
TGTGAAAATTTCAGCTGCAACTATCACGGTATCAGTGAGATACAGCCTGGTGACAGACAGGCGGACGGACGGGCGGACGGACGGACGGACGGACAACGGAGTCTTAGTAATAGGGTCCCATTTTAATATTTGAGTACGGAACCCTAAAAAGCAAAACTACGGACGATATAGTATAAGGTTCTATGATGGCCTAGGAATCAAATTGGTTGACTGTACATATAGCCGATATGACAGCCACGTCAAGAATATATAGGATTTTGAACTTAGTAAAGCGTGCCAGAGGGAATCACGTAACTATTCGAACGAGTGTTAGGACAACTCAACCGTCGTTTTCCCATACAAAAAAATGTCATTTAAGGATCTAACTAATTAACATAAGAACCGTTACACAATCGACCAGCTGAGCTTAATGAAAGTTAACACATGGAGAAATTCCAGCAAATTGAAACAATTTCATCATCTTTAGCAAATTGAAACGATTTCATCAAAGTTTAAATTAACAACTCTTTAATGTATTTCAATCGTCAATGATATTCAGGCCAGTTCCAAATTGAATGAAATGCAATTACTTAGCTTATTGTTCCTTTTGTTTCAATCCAGCTCTGCTTACTGTTTATTTGAGCTAATATAACTTTGCCAGTGTTTTTTTTGTATTTACGTATTTGTTGTACGCAGATACAACAAATACGTAAAATTCTTTGTATGTTTATTTTTGTATTATTTTAGATACGGCGAATTTACCAGCTTACATTTGCAGAACGCGAAATAATGTATGGTCGTGATTCCTCTTACTTCTAAATTTCTAAGTACTTAATAGACTAGAAATTCACTCCTAACTCTAACCTGTTGCGTGTAGCTGCTTAATCGTGACCAACTCCACGCAATACTACTATGTATACATACATTTATCTCCACTTATAATAAATCTCTAAATTAAAAAAAGAATCAGCCAGTTTGAAACTAAGCTTTGTGTGGTACGAATGTTCTCAGCATCCCATGAACGGAAAAATATGAAACATTTTCTAAAGGTACATTATTATTCTAGCTGCAACTTAGGATAGTTTTTATCCGACTGCGACAATTAATTAATTTTCCGAAATATACGACTTCATTTAATTTTTCATTTATTTTTATTGAAATCAAACGTTGCTCCAACTGTCAGCTATAAGAAACGTCAAATTTTCGTCAAAATGGCGGAATTGCTTTGCCTTTCACTTATTAATAATTTAAATCCAGTCTACGATAGACCTTTACAATACACATGCCAAAAGTTAAACCATAAAAAATATTCGATTGTGATATGAGAACATATATGCGCAAATGTCGCATTATGGCTTAATTTCAAAAAATGTATCAACAAATTTGAACAATATAAGTAATTAACACGAATTTGTTTTTTTTGAATGGCAATGGCACGCGCTCTTTGCGTTATCTGCCAAAGTGCCTGCGGCGCTACCACGAAAACCGAAACTCGAAGTTCGTATAACTGCATCCCTGTCACTCGAGTGTTGTTAGTGCGATAGAGATACCCGAATATTTTCGAATTCTGAAGTTCGTGGTTATAGCTCAGGAATCGAAACTACACCCCGTAAGCCGCGTCCGCTGCGCCATGTTTTCGTGGTTTTCAAACGTCAAACATGTTTTGACAATCAAAACAAAACCCTATTTGTTTGCCGAACCTGACGGAAAACATGTTAGATATTTAAAAACATGGAAAACATTGGTGCAGCAGACCCGGCTAGGTAGACACTAAATAAAATAATCATAATGTATTTTCTCGAAAAAAGGATAATAGAGAAAAAATCAACGCAAGAGGTTATATATATAGGTAATCACTAAGTTCCAAAGTTTTATGTTCTGTCCCTTTTCCACAAATCGCACCTTCATATGAAACGATTGTTTTTTACTATGACGCTCGAGGATCTTGACGTCACAGTCCCCGATCGTTTTCTCACTCAAACAAGCGACATTAAAACGATTTTGAGATATTTGAATGGGATTTTCGTCATCTTCTATCTATCTATACCTACATATAAATGCCCTGACTGACTCACCCACTCACTCATCCACGCACAGCTGAAACTACTGGGGTAAGAGAGTTGAAATTTACACCAGAACTACCTTTTACAACGTAGGCAACGGATAAGAAGGGATTTTTGGAAATTCTACCCCTAAAGGGATCAAATAGGGGTGCAAAGTTTGTATAGGGGAAACTTTATTTTTTGAGCTAGAGACTTAAAATTTTGTATAATAAATATTACTTATTAGAGTACAAATAAAATACTTTCAACGTTTAGGAAAATTCTGCCCCTAAGGGGTAAACAAGGTGTGCAAATTTTGTTTGGGGGAAACTTTATTATTTTAGCAAGAGACTCAATACGTTGTAGAAAGCTTACTTATTAGAATACAAATAAAGCACTGTCAGCGTTTTGGAAAATTCAGCCTCTTAGGGGGTTAAAAAGGGTTGCAAAGTTTGTATGAGCGAAACTTCGTTTTGAGATAGAAGCTTAAAAGTTTGTAGAAAGATTACTTATTACAACATAAATAAATAAAAACAGCGTTTTGGAAAATTCCATCCCTAAGGGTATGAAAAAGGGTACAATGTTGGTAAAGGGGATTTTTTTGAGCTAGAATCTCAAACCTTTTTAAAAAGATTACATAATAAAAGAATATAAAATACTTTCAGCGTTTTAGAAAATTCCACCCCTAAGGAGTGTATAAGGGGGTGCAACGTTTGTAAATATATTTTTTTAGCAAGCGACAAACCTTTGTTGAAAGATTACTTATTACAATACAAATAAATAACTTTCAGCGTTTTGGAAAATTCCACCCCTATAGGGTGATTAAAACAGGTGAAAATTTGTATGGAGGAAACTTTTTTTTTTGAGCTAGAGACTTGAAATTGTGTAGAAAGATTATTTATTAGAATACAAATATATAGGTAAATTCTTTTAGTGGTTTAAAATTTTCCACCCGCTAAGACAGGAATAGAAAGGTGCAATGTTTGTGTAGGAAAACTTTTTTTTAGGTAGAAACTTAAAACTCTGTAGAAAGATTAAGTACCTACTCATTGAAATACAAAAAAATACCTACTGCCAGTGTTTTGGAAAATTTCTCCCCTTAAGGGGTTAAAAAGGGGTGCAAGGTTCGTATGGGAAACACTTTTTTTTAGCTAGAGACTAGAGTAGATAGTTTGTAGAAAAAATACTTACCTATTACAATTAAAAAACCGAGTGTTTTATTTTTATTTTTTCCCTGAAAAGCGTTTAAAGTTTGTATGGAGAGCAAGAAAATTTTAAAGTATAATATTTGTAACTGCGATCTTAGTCTGTTAAGACTACAAAACTTATTTTAGCATTTTTTGAAATATCCTATCCTATCCTATACTATTAAACGAGCAATATTTGTATATATATATATATATGTAAGTATGTATGTATATATTTGCAATCACGTTCTCGGAAATGGCTCTAACGATTTCGATGAAATTTAGAATATATAGATAGGTTTCATGTCCGGGAAATTAGTTTTTTTCGAATTTTCTCAATTTTCATCCGAGCGGAGCTCGGTCACCCAGGGACTATCCCCTAAAGGGGATTATAATGGTGTTCAAAGTTTGTATGGAGAGCAAGATATTTTTAAAGTAAGGGATTTGTAACTTCGGTTTTAGAACTAGAAGTAAACAAAGCCACAAAAAAATTTTTTACAGCCTCATTATTATTTATTTTGTTCGTCATGAAACCGTTTTTCTTTCCTCTTTTCTATTATAACTTTAACTTTCCACTAGCTGCCCGCGTATAACCAAGAACGTAGACGTAGCCTAGTCAAAATTAAAGTCTTGGCCATCTCAAGTTCATTCTAAATACGTGTGAAAGAATTTTCGAAATTGAATAAGTATCTTCAAACATAACCCATAAAATACAATCTTAAAAACTCTCAACGGCACAAACGTTAGCTCTTTATCATATAACTTATTGCCTTTCGAGTAAAAAAATAAGCAGTGATTGAAGTGGAAATTAAAGTGACAGTTATGTGAAAGTATACGAATCGACAGATTCTTCTGTAGTCGTCACATTCTTGACAGATTGGTCGTGGTCGTTACATCAGTGTCGATAGCAAGCTTAACAATTCTTAACTCATTACATCAGTGTTGATAGCAAGCTTAACATTTCTTAACTCGTTACATCAGTGTTGATAGCAAGCTTAACATTTCTTAACTCGTTACATCAGTGTTGATAGCAAGCTTAACATTTCTTTACTCGTTACATCAATGTCGATAGCAAGCTTAACATTTCTTAACTCGTTACATCAGTGTTGATAGCAAGCTTAACATTTCTTAACTCGTTACATCAGTGTTGATAGCAAGCTTAACATTTCTTTACTCGTTACATCAGTGTCGATAGCAAGCTTAACATTTTTTAACTCGTTACATCAGTGTTGATAGCAAACTTAACATTTCTTAACTCGTTACATCAGTGTTGATAGCAAGCTTAACATTTCTTAACTCGTTACATCAGTGTTGATAGCAAGCTTAACATTTCTTAACTCGTTACATCAGTGTTGATAGCAAGCTTAACATTTCTTAACTCGTTACATCAGTGTTGATAGCAAGCTTAACATTTCTTAACTCGTTACATCAGTGTTGATAGCAAGCTTAACATTTCTTAACTCGTTACATCAGTGTTGATAGCAAGCTTAACATTTCATAACTCGTTACATCAGTGTTGATAGCAAGCTTAACATTTCTTAACTCGTTACATCAGTGTTGATAGCAAGCTTAACATTTTGTAACCATATGTCCCGATGTCCGACTGTGCTCCTCTACAGATCGCATTTCTCAACAGATTCTCGTGAAATTTTATGAGGTTTGATAATTGTTTTATATACAGACTCGTGAGGTCTAGTTTTATACAATGCTATATGTCGCGATATGTCATTAAAACATATCGAACTAAGTCCTTGATTGAAGCGTTTCAGACTAATGGCTTTAGACGGGTAGAGCGAAATTGGAAACAATGGAGACAACGGACTAATATAAAGCAACCACTAATACCTAAAGTTATGTTTAATTCTAATCGAATAGTCTTGTAACGATTATTGTGGGATTCGATTGCAAGGGCATATTTGCAATTTCGTGAACCAGAGGGGTATCACGTAACGTTCCGAACGCGCGTCGGTACAATTTAACTGTCAATATTCCATGTACTCGTAAAAAGTGACATTTAAACCTACCAACGTTCGTACAATGCGTTACGTGATCAGCTTACTGCAGCCCACTGTGGGCCTAAGATGGTTACCGTTTTATCACTTTTTATTTTTATTTTAACTTATGGTTGTGGATAAGACATTTGTCACCCTCGCACTCGCATACTTGTCAGAACGTGACGAATGACTTATCTACAGCGACAAGTGATAAAATAGCAACCATTTTAGACCCGCTGTAGGTGACAAGGACATTTTAGCCTTTGTCTATCTTTCCACAATTAGCATGATGGTAATTTTTATCAACCGACTTCAAAAAAGGACAAGCTTATATGTTCCACTGTATGTTTTTTTTTGTATGTTCGCCGATATCTCGTCAATTGTGGACCGATTTCCAAAATTCTTTTTTTATTCGAAAGAGTGTGGTGGTCCAATTGTCACCAATTCAGGATCTGATGATGGGATCCCAGAGAAATTGAGGGCAACCCTCAATGAAATCACAATTTTGGTCAAGTGGAATTGATGATGAAGGCCACAGATGACTTATGGAACTCCTCAAAGATGTAAAGTACCTAAGTCATAGATACTGACATAATTCCGTTGAAGTATCATCTAATGAAGTGTTAATTCCGAGATCCTTGGGGAATCGACGGAACTCCTCAAATATCAGCCCACACATAGCGACTTGGGTTTTTTCTGTAATAATGAACGCATTTGCTCTCGGAGAGCATTTTATGTGCTAAATAAAATTGGAAATGAAATTTTTATGTACCTATGTGGCTTGGCAAAGTACTGAATTGGCGAAGTACATGAATGTCAATATTATAAATATGAATTATTTAAAAATAAAAAATAAAATATCAATGTTCTAAATCTTTTAATTTTTTTTTGTTTGGAAAATTTTAATCGACATAAAAATTTCTCTACCTATTATTATTCAACCTGCTCGCAAAATTTTACGAGAATCGTTTTGAGAAATGCGACATGGAAAGGAGAACAGCTGGATTCGCTTTCGCTCACTCGTTCAATAAAGGATAAGATTGTGGTGTGGCGAAAGTCTGTCGAGCACATCAACTGCAGCGTTCATGAGCCAAGTTAGTAGGCTCACTGTTCAGCGTGGGTTAGGCATAATTTCTCTTTAAATAAAGCGCACAATTGTATCGTACTAAATTCTAAACCCTAACTACACATTCCAACATATTAACAAAGATATAATGAAAATGGTTCATGCTTTTGTGAAAAGCAGGTGCCGGAAGTAAGCCAGTAACAGGAGGTAGCACCCGGTTAGAGCGGAAGTGACGTCATACGCACGCACCCGTGTTACAGTATCTGGGTTATGTTGGCAACACTTTAACTTTAGCGAGGCGAGATTAGCCCGCTTTATTGTTGTGTTGGTATTTTGTGCCTTGATTACGTTTTAACGTTGTTACTTTGCCGACTAGTAATCCGCGGTTTTGTTTCCAAGCTTTGGATTTTATGGTTGGAAGCAGATGAAAACTTATAATTTACCTAAATGTTTGTAAGAAAATATCTAGTGTTTAAGTATTGTGTACCTATTTATTTTCAAATCCTTACCATTCAAAAATAATGTTTATGTGGTTTGTCTACTACTTTTTGAAAATCAGGCGTGTTTAAATGTGAAACAATAAATAACGTCGTTGTTAGTATACTAATTAGATCAATGTTAGTGCTGAGACGACCACCTTATAAAAAAATAGCACCTCAAGTATAAATCATATTCTTATACCTACTACTTAGACTACAAGCACTAACAAGGCTATTTGTGGTGAAATATTATTTCTTTAAACGAAAATAATTAGTAGGTAATCGGTGAATTGATGGAATATTGTATTCCGTTTTATTTTAGGTTTATCAAGACCTTGTTATTTGTTAATAAGCGGCAACCTGGAACAAGACGTGATGGGCGGATGAAAATAGCAGTTATATAATAGGTACCTAAGTACCTACCTAATGCTTGTGTTGGCGCGTGTTCCGCAGCAGCGCCAACGTCACGTCATTTGTCCATAAAGGAAGCTTTGCCCGTCGAACCAATTCTCATCCAATCTACTGTAATATTGTAAAGATGAAAAAATATACAAATCTACATCGATACCTGCAGACTCAAAGGGCGTAAAAGCCATTTTGACTAAACTTACTTATTGATGTGGCTTTACTGCCATGCACCAGCCCATTTTTAAATCCCGACGCAAAAAGAGGGGTGTTATAAGTTTGACATGTCTGTGTGTATGTCTGTGGCATCGTAGCTCCTGAACGAACGGACCGATTTGAATGCGGTTTTTTATCCGAAAGCTGACGTGGTCGAGATGGTTCTTAGCTACGTTTCAACAAAATCGGTTAAGTCTTTTTTTAGATACGAGTATTGAACTTTGACATGAAAATATCGGAGTTTTTTTTAATTTTGAGGTCTCGAATCGTCGGATATCTATTTATGCCCAATCTGGACCGTATAAAAAAGACAATAAGCGTAACCTCCTTTTTTTCAAGTCGGTTGTATAAACCCTACCCTCTTGCGCGTACTTAATGGGCAATGTTTATTTGAATAGCAGTTAGTAGACTTATTGCCGGCAACATGAGAATCTTTCCGGGAATGTTGCTCGTGGGAATATTCCCGATTTGATAAAATGAATACTGGCAGCGGCACATCACGATGAGACCCACAATGAATAAATTCATCTAAAGTTGTTTTTGTTTCATGTTTTTTGTTTGTTTCTTTTTGCTATTTTTAAACATACAAGTAATGAAAAAATATATTTTAGAAGGTTTATTTGTCGAATCATAAAGAGGTGAGATTGTGATTGTAGCGTTGTAAGTAGGTCAGTTTGTAATAAAGGGGTTGTTTGTTCTCTGAAACAATAGTTACTAATACATAAAAAAAAAAAAAAAAAAAAAAAAAAAAAAAAAAAAAAAAGGTACCTACTCATTCATACGATCTGCCCGTGCGGTATACCAGTGAAATAATGTTTGTAGTTAACAAAAATTATTTCACCGGTATAGAGAATACACCTTCAGGGTGCAGATTTGCCTCTATGCTTTACAATACGCGGGTGAAGCCGCACGGGCAGATCGTCTAACATAAAATAACCTAATACATCAAATTAGATAGACCTACAACTCAGTAGCGCAATTCCCAACGGCACGTCGGGAAAAGAGCATAACTTTATGCTATGCTATCGCATGCAGCGCGCATACTTGGCCACGGCCATGCATGAGTCTCACTATGCATGCATGTCCGCATATCTGCATATGTCGGCACAAGCAGCTGCTTCGGCGTGCCGAAATATTTCGGGGTTTTGTTGTAAGTATAAGAATATTTTGTTTACGATAGCTGCGTAGAACAGTTGTGTAACAGAGGATATGATAATGAAATGAGAAACTTTTTATGAGAAAAAAGCAATATATAATACACTAGCGACCCGCCCTGGCTTTGCACGGGTATGTATTATACATAATTACCTATTCCTTCCTCTTGAATCACTCTTTATATTAAAAAAAACGCATCAAAATTCGTTGCGTAGTTTTAAAGATCTAAGCATACAATAGGGACAGACAGCGTGAAGCGGGGAGCGACTTTGTTTTATACTGCACATTTATGTAGTGATGTATTATATATACATCGCCTTTAATCAATAAGACAAGTAGAATGTTGGTTCTGATGAGTGTGATCAATTACTTATGAAATGCTCTTAGTTCTAGTTGTTTTCTGTATTTTATTCTCTTCGTGTGGCATCGGGTTAGAATGGTATCACCCTCTTTCCCCCGGGCAGGTCTTATGACTACATAGGTAGTTAGTCTAAAATATCACGCAGTTACATTATTATTTTCTGATGTTAAAGAATATATGTAAAAACTAACCCCCTTATTCCGGAAACTTGACAAACAAACCTTTGTCAACTAAAATATGTTCAGGGCTAATCTCCTAGCGTTTAAACCGCTCGGTTCTAACGTCATTTTCGGCTCAAGATTATTTCAGCAGAGGTAAAACATACTGCGGAAAGTTAATCAAAAAAGACTCCGTACCGGTATTGGCTAACGTCTTCATCAAAAGTGGACTCTGAAATTCGTCTCTTTTAATAGCCTTTACTGTCGACAACAATGACGTAAAAACCTTTAAAAACGCTGACATTTCACCCAATTACCTTTCTCACAAATACATCATGTAAAAGAGACAAACAAATGTTCCCGGCATTTAAGCTAAAATATGTTCGATGAACGTTTATGGATAGAGATAAATAATTAAAAACGAACTTAAACATCTAAAGAGTAAGATTGAATTCAGAAGAAACCGTGTAAAATAAATACGACCTATTGGAAAATGACTGTTCGCTTCTCTGAACTAACAGTGAAGGTGGCTCGTTAGGAAACCTTAGCAAATTGTATGCAAAACGTCTTAATCCTTTCTATTTCAGGGAAAAAGTTGCACGTTCGAAGATTATACCCTGCAGTCTAAAAGAAAAAACTTTTCGAAACGTATTTAGCTTTCGTAATTGGGAATGGATGAAAATTTTAGATGTGCCTGATTATTTTTTTAATGATAAGAATAACCTTCCACTAGCACTAGAAAAAAGTTGCAGACTTTTCAGCTGCATCAATTTTGAAAAATATAAACAGTTTCCTCGCTTAAGTTTTGGGTTTAGGACGGCGAATAGACACTTTCCTTGATCCGTCTCACATTGCAACAAAATATTTTGGATACAGGGTTCCTTAGTAACGATTGTTCCTTACATCCAAGTTCCAACACTATTAATTTACGCAAAAATAACTCTCCTTTTTAGATGTGTATGAGGCTTTTTTGAAAATCTTTAAATGCAGTTTTTATTTTTTCTAAAATCGGTCTCGTGACTCCTAAGAGCCAATTTCCGTATCATCTCTTATAATTTCGAATTTTCCCTCACTGCCCCGTTTAAATAATACACCCTGTATATCCATTTCAAGTGGTATCAGGTATATATTGGATATTCCAACACCTCAACTACAACATGTCTGAATTACGACGATGTGTCACAGCTATAAATAACATATCATCCAGACGCCTATACTCTAACTAACATATTACGAGTATTATACTAGCGTTAGCCTGCGATTTCGTCAGCGTAAATATATTAAACTAGCTTTTGCCCGCGACTTTGTCCGCGTAGAACTCGTTTATATCGTAGCTCGATACAAACTTTCACCCTCCATTTCCCTTTTAGGGGTAGATTTCCGATATAAAAACTATCATATGTCCCCGAGACTCAAACTATCTTTATCATTATTATCATTTATCATCATCATCATATCAGCCGAAAGACGTCCACTGCTGGACATAGGCCTCCCCCAAATAGTTCCAAAGTGACCAATCCTGCGCCACCCGCATCCAGCGGACTCCCGCGACCTTTACCAGGTCATCAGTCCACCTTGTGCCTACCAACGCCGCGCCTACTAACTACCTCTATACAAAGTTTTATCTAAATGGGTTGTATAGTAGCTTCATACAAATATTCAACCCCCATTTCACCCCCTTAAGAGATAATTTCCGGGATAAAAACTATCCTATGTCCTTTTCCGGAACTCAAACTATCTGTTAACCAAATTTCATCTAAATGGGTCACTCACATTCAAATTTTCACCCCTTAGGGGAGGATTTTCGGGATAAAACTATCATAGGATAGTCCTTCCCCAGGACTTCCAACTATCGCTATACTAAATTTTCACCCCCATTTCACCCCCTTAGGGAATGATCTCCGGAATAAGACTATCAGATGTCCTTTCCCACGACTCAAATTATCTCTTAACCAGATTTCAACTAAATAAGTCCCATCCAAATTTTCACCCCTCATCTCATCCTCTCAGGCGATGATTTTCGTTACAAAAACTATGCGATTTCCTTTCCCGGAACTCCAACTATCTCTATACCGAATTTCATCTAAATGGGTTCTATTCTAATTTTCACCCCTCATGTCACCCCCTCAGAAGATGATTTTTCAGGATAAAAACTATGCATTGTCCTTCCCTGGGACTTCTTCTATCACTTTACCAAATTTTAACTAAATGGGATTTATCCTCATTTTCACCCCTATTTCATCCCCTTAGGGGATGATTTTCGGGATTCAAAGTATCCGTTGTCATTCTCCGGGACTCAAACTATCTCTATACCAAATTTGATCTAAACGGAGTCCATCCAAAATTTCACCCCCCACTACACCCCCTTATGCGCATGATTTCCGGGATAAAAACTATCCAATGTCCTTTCCCAGAACTTAAAATAACTCTAAACCAAATTTTATCAAAATGGGTTACATCCAAATTTTCACTTCCACGTTTTACCCCCTAAAGGGAAGATTTCCGGGATAAAACCTATCCTTTGACCTTCCCCGGGACTCGAACTATTTATATACCAAATTTCATCCAAATCGGTGCAGCAGTATAAGTAGCTCCATACAAACTTCCACCCCCCATTTCATCCCCTCAGGGCTTTATTTCCGGGATAAAAACTACCCTATGTCCTTTCCTAGGACTCAAACTATCTCTATACCAAATTTCATCTAAATCGGTTAAGCCGTTTTCACGTGATGCGCGGTCACATAAACAGACAAACAGATAAACAGACAAACAGACAAAAATTCTAAAAACTGTTGGAACGTGTTCTGTTATCGATTCTAAGTATCCCTAGCCAATTTTTTTTCGAATATCTTCCATGTACAGACTTTCGACCCTCTTCAGCTTTATTATATGTATAGATAGATAGATTAATCTCCTTAAGGAATTAATATTATGCTCGTATTAATAGCAAATATGCACTCCCTTAGAAACGTCTTATCCCCTTTTCACGCCTTTAAGGGATGATTTCCAGGACTCCAACTCTCTCCATCATCATATCAGCCGAAAAACGTCCACTGCTGGTCATAAATAGGCCTCCCTAAAGAGTGCCACAATGACCGGTCCTGCGCCACCCGCATCCAGCGGACTCCCGCGACCTTTACCAGGAGATGACCTGTGGAGGGTCTACCCACGCTGCACCTTCCGGTATGTGGTCGGCACTCGAGAACCTTTCCACTAACGGTCATCGATTGTACATGCAATGTCCCTCGCCCTCTGCCACTTCATTTTAGAGATTCGGAGGGCTATACGGTTACCTTGGTTCTGCTGCGGATAGTCTCATTCGTGATCACGCATCACGCTGATAAACTCCGAGCACAGCCATTTCCATTGTCTTTTGGGTGACTTTAAGCCTTCTTGTGAGGTCCACACACAGTAAGCGACAACAAACTACATATTATCTCCATAACAAATTTAATTTAACTCGGTATACCTACTGAGAGTGGTTTAAGAGTAAACAGGTAACAAGGAGGCGAAATAGGGGCATGCTGTTTTGAACTTACTCATGGTGGCTTCAGACGGATTAGCTGAATTTAAATTTTTGAGGGTTAATCATAATCATAATCATATTTATTCATAATAATTCATATTACATGTCAATATTTTAATCATAATTGTAAAAATAATAAATAATCATAAAAATCAAAAAATAAAATTAAAGCATAGGTACAACGAATTGTATATATGTCACCTTTAGATTGTAAACACCGTCAGTTTATAATCTTACCCGTTATATTGTAAACTGACGGAATATTGTGAACTGCCAAAACCGTTCACAATTTAACGCCATATTTTTCGTTACCTAGTTTATAAACGTTCAATGTCGAATCGTCAAATTGTGAACTGAGATCGAATCGGCTTGCTACGGAACTTACACAAAGACTAGGTGTACGGCGCCACTGTCGCCTGTCAAGACGTATTTGAATTACTCCGTTTTAAAAGTATTGAATTATATTATATTCACGTATTAATTATACCAAATACAGCAAAATTTTAAATAATTCGACAACTGTGATATTGTGAAATATAAATTTTTGACCATGCCACCAAAAAAGGCTACAGCAAAGGAGGAGCTGGACAAAAGGTTAGTGGACGTTATTTTGAATGTCGAAGGTGAATTAAAGGAAATAAAAGACAAGTTAAATGGCTGCTACGATTTAATTTTACAACAACAGCGTGAACTAACAGAAAACAAGAACCAAATTGGTGAACTTATAAAAATAGTCAGATCCCTACCTGGCAATATGGAACAACCACCAGCTGAAATTGCACAGCCCTACAGATTTCACCTCACAAATAACGTTTCACTGGATGAATCCGGCCCCCACGGTCTTCAGTTTATCAGTGATACAAGGGATACACATGCCGCCACCGAGCACATCTCTTCAACAGAGGCTCGGGATGCCAAAGTCGGTGTTCTGAAGCCAACATCCACTCCTGCAGCACCTGAAGAGACAGCTGGGCTTGCGAGCAAGCCTCCACGCAGCCGACCACGTCTTATGACACCTTTGCCAGCCAGTGGATACTCTGGCCTAGGGAACTCATCTGCCACTGTAACAGCTGTGCCATCGTCACTGCCTGTCAGCACAAAAACTCCGTGCACTACTAAGTTACAAGTGTTGCATACTCCTGGTGATCAGCCTTCCCCGAAGGTGCCGTCGGCGGACGAGATGCCACGCAGACAGCCGAGACTCCGTGCAGCCGCGCCGCGTCTCGCCAGTCTTCACATCTTCAATTTAAGCGAAGACACCACCGTGGAAGACGTCCTCAAACACGTACGATCCGAAATGGGTGTAGAAGCAGCAAAGTGTGAGCGACTAGTCGTCACAAGAGGCCAATATTCGTCCTTCAAACTCGACGTACCCGCTGATAAAGTCACCTTGGTGAGAAACACACAGCATTGGCCGGACAACGTCTCAATTCGACGATTCAATTTTGTTCCTCCAAAAAACTCTCAAAGCCCGGGCATACCGTTAAAACCGCATTAGTTCCAAAGGCACCATTTAAAATAATACACCAAAATGTTCGGTCAATTTGTGGAAAAACTGGATTATTAGATTTAATATTACACTCTGAAAACCCCGACGTACTGGCATGTAGTGAGACTTGGTGCAAAAAACAAGAAATTGCGCGAGTTAGGTTATCTGGGTATGAACTGGCAAATCACTACTGTCGGAGGCAAATTGCACATGGCGGCGTGGCGCTATACACACGGGCTGATATCGCATACCGCCAGCGAAACGACTTACAAAGACTGGCTGTTGAGTTTCATTTTGAATTTACTGCAATTGAAATAAGTAATTTAAATCTAGTTGTTATTGCATTATATCGCACCGGGAATGGTGACCTTGACATGTATTTACGTAATTTAGAATTATTATTAGATAAGCTTATTAATGAGGATAAAAGGTTCATTTTGGTCGGTGACCAAAATATCGATTTCATGTCAGATAACACACTGAGACGGCGAGTAGACGACATTCTACTTAGGTATTCGTGCAAAAATTGTGTTGAGTTTCCGACTCGTGTGTCTGCGCACAGCGCGACCTGCATTGACTGCGGGCTGGTGCCGCGCGAGTGGTGGGGCGTCGCGGCCGAGCCGCTGGACACCCCCGTCAGCGACCACAACGCACAAGTGTTCACTTTGCCAATAACACAACGCGGACGGAAACCTACACAAAACTCTTTTATCCAAAAACGATTATTTACTGACCAATCATTAACTACATTTTATATTGACATCGAAAATTATAATTGGTATTTTGTATTTGACGAAACGATTTCCATAAGCGACAAATTTAGCAAATTATTTAATGTATTAAAATATTATATTGACATCCATTTCCCAATCAGAAACACATTGACAAAAAAGAAAAATAAACAAGTACCATGGCTTACGGAGTCTCTTTCTAGACATATCTCAAATTATAACGATTTAACTGAGATGAGACGCCAATATCCGGACCTAACAATTCTCGCGGAACGCATCAAGGACCAAGCAGATCGAATAAAATCGGAATCTTTAACTGCCCGCCGAGAATACTATGCAAGTAGAATAACGAATAGTAAAAATCCAACGAAAGAAATGTGGCGCATAGTCAACGACGAAACATCTACAAAACCCTTACGCAACGCTATTTCACTTAAAGATGAAACTGGGAACGATGTACTACCGAGCAAAGTACCAGAACACCTAAATCAACACTTTCTCACGATTGCTTCTAAATGTACGTTAAAAAATACTAACAAATCCGACTCATTACAGTACCTAAATCGTTATCTACAGAATGTAAACATACCTGACCTTTCCCTACCCACAGTCACACTCACTGACCTTAACCGCACGTTGAGGGCTATGATAAAAACACGCGGGACCCTAGACATTTATGATATAAGTCTGAACATACTTGAGTGCGTCTGGCCAGTCATTGCGGGGTTATTAGTAGAACTAATAAACACCATGTTCACACTAGGTGTATACCCTGATGTACTGAAAAGCACACGAGTATGTCCAGTCTACAAGGGAAAAGGTGAAAAAACGGCTGTAGACAATTACCGGCCAATTACTATTGTTCCCAATATTTCAAAAATAATTGAATCCATTTTATCAAATTGTTTAATGAACCATCTCGAGACAAATAACCTACTGACAGACAGACAGTTTGCCTACAGAAAAAATAGGTCAACTACAATAGCCGCATATAAGATTTACGATTGCATAACAACAGCTTTGGATGCAAAAGAAAAGGTAGCAGGGTTATTCTGTGACCTGTCAAAAGCGTTTGATGTGATTAGTCATGAATTATTGTTAGAAAAGATAGGACACTATGGAGTCAGAAATAACGTTCATAGACTATTCACATCATTCCTTGACAATAGACGCCAGACGGTCGGGGTTCAAATTGAAGGCAAAAATGTCAAATCAACAGAAGGCAGCCTAAAGCTCGGGATTCCACAAGGTTCAGCGCTTGGGAATACCCTGTTTTTGATGTACATAAACGACCTCCCGGCCTCTGTTACTGAAGGTGTGATGGTATTGTTTGCTGACGACACCACTGTGATAGTAAAGGCAACCACGTACTCTCAGCTTGAACATATTTTATCACAGACGTGCAGCCAACTACACGAGTGGTTCTCAGTGAACGGCCTCATCCTTAATGTCACGAAATCCAACGTGATGTTGTTCTCTGCTGGGAGCACCACAAGCATCCCATTGATACAGAGTCCGATGCCACGCTGTGACTCATGTAAGTTCCTCGGATTTACGATCGATACAAGGCTGAAATGGAAAGAACACGTTGACAATTTGTGTGGAAGGCTGAGCAGCGCTGTATTTGCGCTGCGCAAACTGAAACCAATTGTCTCCAGTGACGCCCTGCTTCAAATTTACTATGCGCATTTCTTCTCACTTATGTCGTACGGTATAATTTTGTACGGAAACTCAACCGATTCTAACAGAGTGTTTAAATTACAAAAACAAGCCGTACGCATATTAGCGGGAGTAAATCCGAGGCACTCGTGTAGAGAAATATTTAAAACATTGAAGTTATTGACCCACTACTCACTTTACGTATATGAGGTTATTATGTTCACACGTGGAAATATAAAATTATTTAAACGGGCGAATTTCCCTGGCAGAATCACCCGCCAAACGGGGCGACTACTGTCCGTGCCGCGTCGACTTGCGCTGCTCGAACAGAATCCCCGAGTAGTAGGCCCGTCGTTATATGAACGCCTACCCGCCAGTCTCAAAAATGAAATCTCATATGATAAATTTGGGCACCGGCTGAAAGAACTTTTATTGTCCAAACCGTTATATTCTGTGAAGGAATATAACGAAACCAAATTGTAAAAATATTTTATTATGATAATTATCTTTAAGTTATTAAGTATTTGTGTTGTTTTTGTTTTTTATACTATTTTGACATGTTATACCGTTGTATTTGTATTTTGATATTGTACCTATTGATAAAATAACTCAGTTATTTATTTTGACATTTGACATTGCTTAGGATATCCTAATTATGTATACAACTTCATTGACATTATTATTTTTCTTTTTGACTTTTACTTGTGACATTTTCTTTTGTTTTTATAATGTCAAATTATTATAGGTACATATTGACGATCTCTTAGTGAATCCATCTTATTTTTGATGTAAAATAATATGTTATTTTCTAAAAGAAATAAATGAATCTAATCTAATCTAATCTAGGTAGGTTAGGTTAGTTAGGTATCTTCAGTTGCCCGAAGGGCAAAGCGCCAAGAAATAGGAGCCCCGCGCAGCGGGGCTCCGTCGACACTGCTGGATGCCTAAATAAATGGAAGAAAATGTCTGGATAACAAAAAAAAAACAATCATGTTCTGACGTAAGTGGAAACTGATGCAAGTGGAATAATTCGCTCAACCAAACAGCGCACAGGTTGCGTTCCGAATCAGGTAAATTTGATTCAGTTCACAATTTGACGATATGTCATTGTTAGTTTATAAACTAACGAAAATGAATGCGTAAAATTATGAATTATTTTGGCAGTTCACTATATTCCGTCAGTTTACAATATAACGGGTAAGATTATAAACTGACGGTTTTCACAATCTAACAGTGACATATACATAATTGTACACATTACACAAATAAAGTGCGACCTATTTCGTACTAAAGCCGCTAAATCTATAAAAAGTGTGCTCGATAAGCCATAATTTGAGTCGTGATTTGAAGCTGGCCAGTGATGGTGCATCTGTGATATGTGCCGGTAATTGGTTGTACACCATTGGTCCCATGACATGTGTTAGTTTGCCAGACTTCGCTAGTCTATGTTTAACACCAACAAGTTTGTTAGCGTTACGCAGGTTACGACCGTGTATCGCGTATTCGTCTAAATGACATCGCACGTATGTAGCCACCTGAAATATAACGATGCAAGGTAGCGTGAGTATCCCGAGGGACTGGAAGTAAGGTCTTGCAGAGACTCTTTGGCCTACCTGTGCAATCGCTCGTACGGCTCTCTTTTGCATGCGAAATAGACGCTCCCAGTCGGCGGCGCGGCCCCACAACTCTGTACCATTTTGTAGAAGCGAGTGCACAGTGGCGAAATAGCACGAGCGTAACTAGTACCGTCACAGGTATGCAGCTGAAAATGGTTTTTAGGTTGGTAATAAAATCTAAAAAAACGGTTTAAATACGCGCTAAAAACAAGTACCTTGACATACTTGTTTTTTGGTATGAGGCTCATTTTTTTTAGCTTAGTTGAGCAAATCTACCAGCCATAACCTTCAGAATGCCGTTTTGACTTATCTGTGTACACCGGCCGGACCGTTCAATTATTTTCATCCATTTTCGCGACTAATGAAAAAGTATATTAAAACGGATTATATCGCATGTGTAAATGAATGAACACACACCTTTGTTTTTTTGTTACTGCAATGCTTCTTTAAAAACAATCTGTTTGATTTATTTTATTCACTTGACACCTATTATATATATTTTAAATTAATGTTTCGTAAGTACTCCCATACGGCCGGTCACCACGGGAGAGGCCGATCATGACTGCACAACTAAACTTCAACAAATTAAAGATCCCAACCCGGCTGGTCCCCGTGGGATGTCCGACCAAAACCCTCCAAACCCTCCAATGACAAGCATAACTAACCACTCAAAGAGAAACCAAACATTCAGACTTGATATCTGCACTTACAATGTGAGGACCTTATCATCGGAAGAAAAACTGCTCGAACTATGTGAAGCTCTAAAAAACATTAAATTCGACATACTGGGATTGGCAGAAACAAGAAGGCTGGGATGTCAAATGAACGAGTACCAGGACCACATATTCTGCTTTATAGGACAAACAAGAGGTCTGCATGGAGTAGGCTTCCTAATAAAAAAGGAACTAAAAGCCAACATAGAAAACTTTACAGGTATCTCCGAAAGAATTGCTCTTTTACAACTCAAATTTGATAACATAAAGGTATCAATAATCCAAGCCTACGCACCTACAGAGAACTCAAGTGAAGATGAACTAGAACTGTTCTACAGAGACTTAAGAAAGGCACACACACTAGCAGATGATACAGTTTTAGTCATAGGAGACTTCAACGCGAAGATCGGGATACCCACAGATGAAGAACACCCTGTCATGGGACGATATGGCTATGGGAAACGGAACAAACGAGGGGAACGGCTGATCGAACATGCTTTGGAATATAAACTTTCAGTAATGAACACCTTCTTCAAGAAAAAAGATAGCTGTAAATGGACATGGGCATCGCCGGACTCCAGAACCAAAAACGAAATTGATTTCATCTTGTCTAACAAGCCAGACCTAATAAGCGATGTACATGTGCTAAGCAACACTGAATTTCCTAGTGACCACAGATTAGTACGAGCAAAATTCAAGCTTCCAACCAAGAAAAAAAGCAGAAAAAACTTCAAGTGCACACCAAAAATCCCTGAAACTGATGATGAAATAAAACACTACCTTAGCAACTTGGATACAAATATAGACTACGAAATGGAACCCAATGATGTTCAAAGCTACTACAACATGCTGGAAACAGCTCTCACAACAAGCCTCAAAACCGAAACTACAAACACAACAAAAAAGATCAAGATATTTAGCGACCATACCCAAGAACTAATAAGAAAACGAAAAGAACTAATTCTCACAAAACATAAGAATAGACAAACAAAAATTGAAATAGGCAAACTATTTAAAGAAGTTAGCAAGTCGATAATGAAAGACTACAACAACCACAGGAAAAGTGTAATAAGCTATAACCTGAAAAAGTATAGAAGCACCAAAAGAGGACTAAAAGCCTTAACAATACATAAAACATGGATACAAAAATTAAACAACAACTCAGCAGAAACCAAATCAAGGAAAGACGTCATAGATGCAGCCACGAATTTTTACAAAAACCTCTACAAAAAACAAAATAGAGACAAGGAAGAAGAACCATCTAACTATAACAACACTACTACTACTGCAGGTGAAGTCTATATAGAAGAAAGGGAAGTATATAACCAATTAAAACGACTGAAAAACGATAAAAGCCCAGGCCCTGACGGAATTACTAACGAAGCTCTTAAACTAGGAACTCCCGCACTTCTTAGCCCCCTCACAAAACTGTTTAATACTATACTGACTACTGGTGACATACCAATTCAGTGGGGAAACTCCGACATTACACTCATATACAAAAAAGGAGACCCTATGGACATAGGCAATTATAGACCAATTAGCCTCTTAGCGAGTGCCTACAAGCTCTTCACATCAATTATACTAAATAAAATAACACAGATAATTGACAACAACCAAACTACAGAACAAGCAGGCTTCCGAACAAGCTTTAGCACTATAGACCATATACACACGCTTGAACAAGTACTGGAAAAATATAAAGAGTTCAACAAGACACTATACCTAGCGTTCATTGACTACAGCAAAGCCTTCGACACCATTAGCCACAACTCAATCTGGGAAGCACTGGAATCCTTTAAAGTTCACCATAAATACACCGAGGTCCTGAAAAATATCTATAAAAACAGCACCAGCAGAGTGAGACTCGAGCAAAGAGGAGAAGAGATCAAAATAGAGAGAGGCGTGAGACAGGGGGATCCCCTCTCTCCCAAACTCTTTATAGCCGTGCTGGAGGGAGTATTCCGGAACCTTAACTGGGTAAAAACAGGAATAAAAGTAAATAATCGTTATTTGAGCCACTTACGATTCGCTGATGACATTGTGCTCTTTGCTGAGAACCAAAGCAACCTAGAAGGCATGATAAGTACACTGAACGAACATAGCTCTAAGATAGGACTGGAGATGAACATAAGCAAGACCAAAGTGATGACTAATAGCTACAAAAAACCCATAAACGTTAATGGCACAACAATAGACTATGTGGATAACTATATATACCTAGGGAAACAGGTGTCATTCTCAAAAACTAACAATGAAGAAGAGGTCACAAGGCGATCAAATATAACTTGGAAAAAGTACTGGTCCATGAAAGATATTGTTAAGGGAGACTACAACCTTTCATTAAAAAAAGTAGTGTGTGACACCTGTCTTCTACCATGCTTAACTTACGGCTCACAAACATGGGTCTACACAAACAAAGTAAGAGAAAAAATAAAATGCACACAAAGAGCTATGGAGAGAAGCATGATGAGACTGCGGAAAATAAATAAAATAAGGCATATAAAAATCAGGGAAAAAACGAAAATAACCGACGCTCTCACTTATGCCCTCAAACAAAAGTGGCAGTGGGCCGGCCACATCACACGAATGACAGATGGAAGATGGACTCAAGAAACCACCACATGGCAAGGGCCATCTGGTAAACGAAATGTTGGCAGACCTTACAAGCGATGGGTTGATGATATCATCCAGACAGCTGGCAAACATTGGACAGAGATAGGAAGACAAAGAGAGGAGTGGAAGAGTTTGGAGGAGGCCTTCACCCAAAGAGGGATCCATATTCAACAGATATAAAACTATAACTTCAACTACAAATGTAATATGGAATATAAAGGCTTAATAATAATAATAATAAGTACTCCCATAATAGTTCGTGTTTATGTTAAAATACAGGATTAGCATATAATTATATGTAACAATTATTAATATAAATTTAATTCATTAATAAAGCTTTAAAAACAGAACGCGAATATGAATGAAAAGCATGTTCTGTACTTACATTTCTTGTATTTTTTGTATTCACTTTTATGTAGGTTAGTGGGTATTCTTCATTTTTGCAATAAGACAATCAAACTCTTAGATTGCGTTTACTGAGCTAAAAACAAGTAAGTCGTCGGTCAATCCAATTTAAATCCAAGCAACTCAAAGGTTTTCTGTTCGAGTTTTATAATTGGGCAAAGATAAAAACAAGTATGTAGTTAAACCAAGGTAAAAGCAAGTAACAATATTTGATTTGCTTGATTTTACCCTGGTTGTAGTTGAGTTGATATACTTGAATTTAGCTCAGATTTGTTTACTAATTTGAGTTACTTGTAATTGTTTTTCTTAAATAACGGAAAAACGGTAAAGAAAAAAATTTTGAAAAAATCAGGCTAATGCATCTGAATGTGAGAAATCAATTGGGTCAAAAAACAGATTTTCGACAAAAATGGACATACTTGTTTTTAATTTCGATTACTAATCTAGTGAGCTAGTGACAAAAACAAAAGAAACAAGTATTCTTTTCTTTGCTTTTAACATTTTGTTCATATTTTAGAATATCCACGGTGTAAACAATCTTAAGAATTCCAAGCTACGTGCCCGTGAGGTTTTAAGTAAACACGTTTCTAGAAATTCTATAATGTTAATGATATTATTTTGTTTATCTTTTCAGTTTCACCCTAATCTGAGGACAAAGGTCTTTGAAACCATTCCATTTGCAGGTAATTAATTTGGAACCTGACACATTCGGAGGTAAAGATATACAGTAGGTTTACCTATTTACTTGGCCAAACTAGCAAAGCCCGCACAAGATACAAACACACACTGTTCGGCGCGGTTCAATATTGGGTTGCGCCGATGCTTAACTGTATGACCGTGCTTGCTAGACGGTAGGGTGCGAGCGAGACGGAGCGGTTTGTCTGTCGCACTCGCACGGTGGATCCGTAGGTGGAAGTGAAACAGCAATATTTCTTGTAGGTTGCTTGATGGTAAGAGCAGGACAGCTAGATGTTGTGGCTCGGGGATGCGAGCTTAGACTGAAGATGTTTAGCTATTTTTCTTGCTATTTATATAGTGTCCGGCTTTACCATAAAGCGAGCAATTTATTTATTTCCAAAATAACGTTAATTTACACAATTTTTTACTATTGTTTAAGTGTTTACATTATTGTATTAATTAATCTAGTTATTTTAAGGTGTTACAATCATATTTTTATGACACAGAATTACATGTGAAATAATAAATTATTGTTGTTTGAATACAATTCAATTGGGTTCTTTAGAAATGTTTACGAAAATATACAATTTTTAAGTCAATGTGATTAATTTGAATCTTAAAGTTATTCCTAAGAATGACAATGTTGCTATATATTAAAGTTATCTATGTTATTAATTGTAAACATTTATACAGAATTACGACATAATAAATTCTATTGTCTAAAGTTAATAGTCTGTCATTTATCTAAGTGTGAATACAAAGCAATGGGTAAATTTGTGAATTCTAAGACGAGTTTGAGAGTTAACTTATACTAAAAATGTGTAAAATGTAATAAATTACATTTTCCTAAACTATGTCGGTGCAGTACCGTTTAAACAGAATTACTGGAGATCGATATGTTTACTAACAAATACAAGGTTAAGAGTTATTACTTTAATGAAGGGTTGTGGATCGATCTTGTTTCTAAAATGCAATCTAGTTAAGTTTTGTGTTAACAAGCTCTGACTGACGTGTCAGTCAGGTTGAACACGGATCGTTAGGGTGATCAGCCACAGTTGTCTAGTCAAGTATTTCAATTTCAGGAACTATCCTTGGAGGGCTATTCGAACATAAAATATGTGACCCTTGATCGCTAAACTTTTGCAAATAAACTACCTATCTTCTACGTGTTTGCGATCTATTGTGTACAGTCGACTCCGATACTATGAGAGACTTAGCGTACTGAGCCGTTTCCCTGTATTGCGGTACAGTCGAATTCGATACTATGACGGTCTGAGTAAGCTAAGTCGGTCTTTGCATTGCGGCCTATCGTGTACAGTCGAATCCGATACTATGATGGGATGTCTAGTATACTAAACAAGTCCTCTACATTAAGATGTTATCGTATAGACGAGTGTCCTGACATAAATTAGACCTATGCAGGCGGGAAAGCTATTTCTAGGTGGTAATAAATTGTAGACAACGTGGGTATGATTGACGTGTGTCTGAAACACACACACACACACACACACACGCACACGCACACACACACGCACACGCACACGCACACGCACACGCACACGCACACGCACACGCACACGCACACGCACACGCACACGCACACGCACACGCACACGATTGTAACCAAAAATGTATTTTATATGTGGTATGGTATATTTAAATGGTATGTTTAAATCGTCTGGAATAGACGCAAAGGCCTGTGATGATGATGGTATATTTGTAAAGGAAATTTTGTATTCGTGTTTAAGTCTTCATGTGTCAATCTTGTGTTAATTGATTAATAAATAAGCAAATAAAATGAAATAAATAAAGAGCAATCAAATGAGTAAACAAATTTTCTAATATAAGTATCTATACAACCCACATTAAACATTGCACTGATGTTCGTTACTCTGAAATTTGGATCGCTCCGATCCAACAACATCTATTAATTTCAGCAGCAGATTTGTAGTTGAATCAACCTAAACCAAAAGACGACAGCAGTAATCCTTTACTCGAGCTCTTCTGAGTTTTGTAGAGGCTTGTGTAAGTTAAAACCGTGTAGGATAAAAGTACCCAAGTAGTGAGGAAGTATTTATCATTACAGTATTGTGTCAGAATAGAGATTTATCGTTACAATGAAAGGACCCTGTATAAAATGTTAAAATTTCCATTTTATATTGAAATCTTATCCACTGTTCTCTTTGTCTCTTGTGACAAATTTCTTTGGAAGCTCTAATTACTTACGTAATAAACTTGAAATTAAAAGCTTGAAAATTTCCATTGACAAAGCGCCGGGGAAAAGAAAAAAGGAAATATTTTACAAGGCGACTAAATACAAAGTCAAATTATTTTATAAAAAAGAGGCAAAATCAATTAACAGATTAAATTGAGATGAAACCGGTAACTTTAAATATCTATATAATAAAGCTGAAGAGGGTCGAAACTCTGTACATGGAAGATATTCGAAAAAAAACT
Organism: Epinotia brunnichana; assembly: GCA_963854355.1. Lineage (NCBI taxonomy): Eukaryota > Metazoa > Arthropoda > Insecta > Lepidoptera > Tortricidae > Epinotia > Epinotia brunnichana. The sequence goes on from OY977957.1 coordinate 13,272,586, forward strand.
GGCTAGGGATACTTAAAATCGATAACAGAACACGTTCCAACAGTTTTTATAATTTTAGAATTTTTGTCTGTTTGTCTGTTTATCTGTTTGTCTGTTTATGTGACCGCGCATCACGTGAAAACGGCTGAACCGATTTAGATGAAATTTGGTATAGAGATAGTTTGATTCCTGAGGAAGGACATAGAGTAGTTTTTATCCCGGAAGTCAGACCCTAAAGGGATGAAATGGGGGGTGGAAGTTTGTAGGAGCTACTTAAACCGCAGCACCGATTTGGATGAAATTTGGTATATAAATAGTTTAAGTCCCAGGGAAGGTCAAACAATAGGTTTTATCCCGGAAATCTTCCCCTTAGGAGGTAAAATGGGGGGGGTGAAAATTTGGATGTAACCCATTTTGATAAAATTTGGTTTAGAGCTAGTTTAAGTTCTAGGAAAGGACATTGGATAGTTTTTATCCCGGAAATCTTCCCCTAAGGGAGTGTAATGGGGGATGAAATTTTGGATAGACTCCGTTTACATCAAATTTGGTAAAGAGATAGTTTGAGTCCCGGAGAATGACAACGGATACTTTGAATCCCGAAAATCAGATTAGAGAGATTAGATTAGATTAGATTCATTTATTGCTGATTGAAAATTGACATAATATTTTACAAATTCTCTTTGTACATAAATAAAATGAATTCACAGAAAGCTCGTCCGGTAAATACAACAAATGTGTTACAATAATTTCAAACAATAATAATTAATTAATTTATAAATAGTTCCAAATTTATAACAATATTGATCATATGTAATAATTTCAAAAATATAATATAATGTCTGAACTAGAAAAACTAAAATAAAATATACGTACTTATGTCAAAACATATCAATTTCATGTCAAATAAATGTCAAATGTACAAGAAATATACTTAAATCGGCATTATAACAACACCATAAGTAATTTATCTCTAGGACATCCTAGATTACGAGTATGATAAAGTCAGAATTTTTTTTTACAAAATAATAATAATATTCTTTTAAATAGCATCAAAATAGAATTGTCTAATATTGTTTTTGGTCTGTGAATTCCTTTACTGAGTACAGCGACTTTGACAGTAAAAAGTCTTTCAGTCGGTGTCCAAAACCATCATCCGATGATTCATTTCTGAGACTGGCGGGTAGTCTTTCGTACAAAGCGGGGCCTATTACGCGCGGTGACTTGTCGAGGAGCTCGAGGCGCCGCGGCACGACCTGTAATCGCCCCGTATGACGGGTGATTCTGCCGGGGATATTCACTTTTTTAAATAAGTTTATATTTCTACGTGTGAAATTAATGTAAACATTGTGAGACGTAAAGTAAATATAAATATGAGTAATAGACCTCGAAATCATGTAATATGGGGAGAGAGAAGTTCAGAACAGGTAAGTGAGTACCATGACGCATGCAACAGCAGGCTGCGTGATATTGACTTAGTAGTAGATAATGTTGTGATAGAAATTGTGACAATATGGAACATCATGTAATTATAAATCACCTGTTTGGTGGAATTGTGGATATTTGAGTTGACGCATCTGTACTGAGCTGTAAAAAATCTGTAAAGCGGAAAGGAGGCTATATCACAGGATGGAACAAACATGTGAGTGCGGTGCATAGGGAGGCGAGATTGAAATTCCTGGAGTGGGTCGCTGGTGGCAAACCCAAATCTGGAGGTATATACCGTGATATGTGTGATGGCAGGCGCAGGTTTAAATGTAGGTTAAAGTGGTGTCAGAATAATCAGGACCAAATTAAAATGGATGTATTAGCCTCCCATCGCTCAAGGGCTGATTTAAGTCATTCTGGAAGCACACTAAATCCATGAATGTAAGACCTAGCCTACCGGTGAGTGTAAATGGATTTAATGAGCCAGCGGAAATAGCTAATTTGTTTAAAGATAAATTCAAAGTCGAGTCACCGCTGGGTACCACAGTACAGTCATGTAATGCTGAGTTCGGTGCTGAGTTCACCGTGTTCACGTGTAAGGAAGTGTGTGACGTGATCCGTCACATGACGCGCGGAAAGTCACCGGGACACGATGGACTCAGTATCGAGCATTTGCAAGCTGCTGGAGTACACTTACCCAGAGTGTTAACTATGCTGTTTTCGTTGTGTATTGGTCATGCCTATTTACCAGATGAAATGTTGAGTACCAATAGTTAAAAATAAAACCGGGAATGTGTCGGACGCAGGTAACTATAGGCCCATTTCATTGGCTACAATAATATCTAAAGTACTTGATGGTGTGCTTGACGTGCGACTTGGTAGATATCTAAAGTTACATGATGCGCAGTTCGGTTTTAGAGCAGGATTATCTACTGAGGCCGCCATTTTAAGTCTAAAACACACCGTCAAGTATTACACAGACAGGAGCACACCTATATATGCGTGCTTCCTCGACCTGTCTAAAGCCTTTGACATGGTGTCCTATGGTGTCCTGTGGGATAAACTATCATTGAGTAAAGTCCCGCGTGAAATGATAGATATTTTTAAATACTGGTACGGCAACCAGACCAATACGGTTAGGTGGGGGGCAGCACAGTCGGAGGCGTACAGGTTGGATTGCGGGGTGAGGCAGGGGGGTTTAACCTCACCGAAGCTTTTCAACTTGTATGTTAACGGGCTGATAGAGGAGCTCAGCAGAATGCCGGTCGGGTGTTATGTCGACGGTGTTAGCGTGAACAACATAAGCTACGCCGACGATATGGTGCTGCTGTCCCCCTCTGTCAGCGCACTCAGGAAAATGCTGAGTGTCTGTGAGGCCTACGCAGAAACTCACGGTCTAGTATACAACTCCAAAAAGAGCGAAGTCCTAGTCTTCAAGTCAAACAAAATGAACCCTAAGCATGTGCCCTCTATAGTTTTGAACGGTATTTACCTACAGAGGGTTTCACAGTTTAAATACCTTGGACACTATTTGACAGAGGACCTTAAGGACGACCTCGATTTGGAGAGGGAACGGAGAGCGTTAGCGGGTTAGTTCAAAACAAGTTAAAATCACCCTTTTTAAGGCCTTCTGTCAAGTATTCTACACGGGTAGCCTATGGGTCAGCTACACGCTGAAGGCCTATAATGCTCTTCGGATCCAGTATAATGATGCCTTCAGAATCCTGTTGAGGTTGCCACGGTTCTGTAGCGCGTCGGGGATGTTTGCCGAGGCGCGTACCGACGACTTTTATGCGATTAGGCGAAAGCGGGTTGCATCTATCCTAAGCCGCATCCGACGCAGCGACAACAGGATACTGAAGGTCATCGCTGATAGATCAGACGGTTCCATCCTGAGTACCTGGGTTAAAATTATTAATTAAGATACCTACCTAGACATTCTCTTGACATTTTCACATATTATGTACCTATTGCTCTGTTGACGTTTTTCTTGAAATCAGTAGTTAATTAAGAAACCTTGACATTTTCACATCTGCACTTCTGTTGACATTTTTATAATTATTTAATATGAATTAAAGTAGCACTGTTTTAGATAAATAATCTGAATGTACCTATATTATATTGTATTGTATTGTATGGAATGGAATGTTCTGAAATAAAGATATTTTATTTTATTTTTATTTTATTATTACTTCATATACATAAAGTGAATAATGGGTCATCATATTATATTGTTTAAAAAGCTGTTTACATTACATGAGTGCCTCGGAGTTATCCCTGCCAGTATACGTAAGGCTCGTTTCTGTAAATTAAATACTCGGTCCGAGTCTGTTGAGTTTCCCCATAATATAATACCATATGAAATCAGAGAAAAAAAATACGAGTAATAAATTTGGAGTAATGCATCACTGGAAACAACTGGCTTAAGTTTACGCAGCGCAAATACAGCGCTGCTCAGCCTTTCGCACAGGTTGTTTGCATGCTCCTTCCATTTAAGCGTGGTGTCAATGGTAAACCCGAGAAACTTGCACGAGTCACAGCGCGGTATTGGACTTGGTATTAGCGGGATTTTTTTTGTGTTTCCAGCTGCAAACAACAACACATTCGACTTTGTAACATTAAGGATCAGGCCGTTTGCCGAGAACCACTCATGAAGTTGGTCGCACGTATTACTTACTCTTTTTTCAAGCTGTGAGTACGTATCACCTTTTACTACCACGGTGGTATCATCGGCGAATAGGACCATCATACCTTCAGTAACAGAGGTAGGGAGGTCATTTATAAAGGCAAGAAATAGGGTATTTCCCAGCGCAGAACCTTGTGGAATTCAGAGGTCCAGCCTACCCTAGCCCTATAGGCCCTACGTACTATGAGCGCCTACCCGCCGAAATAAAAAATGAATCATGCGAGGAAACGTTTAAGCGTAAACTGAAGAACCTTTTATTAAATAAGTCATTATACTCAGTCAATGAATATACTGAAATTGTACAATAGACTATTTTCAATTATATCGAATTTAAATTATTTTTGTATTTGTTAACTACTCATTACTATTAAGATTTTGACATTGTTTTACATTAAATTTATTATGTTATTTGATAGGTACTCTCTGTACCCTATTTTTATTTTGTATTTAATCTTGTAAATTATTGACATCGTTGTATTTATCTTGACATTGTGATAACCTGACTTGACATTTAATTTTCTATTCATTTCATTTTAATTATAGGTATATACATATAAATAAATAAAAAATAAAAATAACTTTATTTAGCCTTCATACAGGTCATACACTGCTTACATAATAAGTAGGTAATAAGTAGTAAGTATATATCGTATAAGTATACCTATTACATAATCATATTCATGTTCAATGTTTCATTATTATTGCATATCTTGACGATCGCTGTACGATAAGTAATAAAATGTAAGAAAAATTTTCTGTGAAAATTGTACAATGAAATAAATAAACTAAACTAAACTAAACTAAACTACCTGCCTCAGATCTGATGGTTTTGCATTTTATTTTGACCTCAGCAGTCTGGTGTCGGTTTTCTAAAAAGGATGCAAACAATTTGTGGGCATTATTTGTGATTTCGTACTGTTTTATCTTTTCCAAAAGTAATTCATGATGTATTACATCGAATGCTTTCGATAAGTCGCAGAATACCCCTGCTGCCTTATCTCGGGCATCCAACGACGTTGTTATGCAATCACATATTTCGTATGCAGCTGTCGTGGTGGATCTGTTTTTTCTACAAATTGTTTGTCAGTCAGTAGGTCATTAGTCTCAAGATGAAGCATTAAAGTATTTGAAATAATTGATTCTACTAATTTTGATATGTTAGGTACAATTGTGATCGGTCTGTAGTTATCTACAGCACTTTTTTCTCCCTTTCCTTTGTACACTGGACACACTCGAGTGTTTTTCAGTACGTTAGGATACACAATTACACACCGCATGAAAACATGATGTTAATGAGCTTTACTAGTAACCCTACAACGACTGGCCATATGCACTCGAGTATGTTCAGCGATATATCATATATATCTATGGTTCCGCGTGTTTTTATGGACTTCAGTGTGCGATTTTTATCCGTGAGCGTAACTGAAGGTAGAACGAGGTCAGGAATGTTTTTGTCTTGCAAGAAACGGCTTAGGTACGATGCAGAGGCTGATTTGTTTATACTAAAGTTATATTTCGATGTTATTGTCAAAAAGAGATTGTTTAAGTGGTTCAGTACTAGGCGAGGTGGTATGTCGTGACCGCTTTCATCCTTAAGTGAGATGGCGTGTTTTAATGGTTTTGTGGATGCTTCGTCATTTACTACGCGCCACATACTTTGAATCCCGAAAATCATCCCCTAAGGGGATGAAATAGGAGTGAAAATGTGAATAAATTCCATTTAATAAAAATTTGGTAAAGAGATAGAAGGAAAGGACAATGCATAGTTTTTATCCTGAAAAATCATCTCCTGGGGGGGTGAAATGAGGGGTGAAAATTTGGATAGAACCCATTTAGATGAAATTTGGTATGGAGATAGTCCTGGGGAAGGACATAAAATAAATTTTAGTCCAGAAATCATTTCCAAATGGGGCGAAATGGAGGATGAAAATTTGGATGGAACCCACTTACGGTACAGCGAGTTTGGAGTCCTGGGGAAGCACATAACATAGTTTTATTCCGAAAATCATCCCCTAAGGGGTTGTAATTGGGGGTGAAAATTTGTTCGTGACCCATTTTGATGAAATTTGGTTGAAAGATAGTTTGAGTCCTGGGAAAGGACATATGATAGTTTTGAATTCCAGAAATCACCCCTAATGGGGTGAAATTGGGGATAAAAATTTAGATGTAACCCAGTTAGATGAAATTTGGTATAAAGATAGTTTGAGTCCCTGAGTATGACAACGGATAATTTTAATCCCGAAAATCATCCCCTCAGGGATGGAATAGGGGGTAAAATTTTTGACAAAATCCATTTAGATGAAATTTGGTAAAGAGATAGAAGCAGTCCCAGGGAAGGACAATGTATAGTTTGTATCCCTAAAAATCATCTCCTGAGGTGGTTGAAGATTTAAATAGAACCCATTTATATGAAATTTGGTATAGAGAAAGGTAGAGTCCTAGGCAAGGACATACAATATTTTTTTCCAGAACAAATGAAAGGAGGAAATCATCCCCTAAGGGGGTAAAATGATGAATGGAAATTTGGATGGAATTCATTTACGGTATAGCAATAGTTGGAGTCCTGGGGAAGGACATAGGATACTTTTATCCTGAAAATCATCCCCTAAGGGGTTGTAATTGGGCGTGAAAATTTGTTTGTGAACCATTTTGATAAAATTTGGTTCAAAGATAGTTTGAGTCCTGGAAAAGGACCTAAGACAGTTTTTATTCCGGAAATCATCCCCTAAGGGGGTGAAATGGTGGTGAAAATTTGGATGTAGCCCATTTAGATGAAATTTGGTATAGAGATAGTTTAAGTCGCGGAGACGGACAACGTATAGCTTTTAGCCCGAAAATAATCCCTTAAGGGGATAAAATAGGGGGAGAATATTTGACTAGAACCCATTTAGATGAAATTTTGTATAGAGATAGTTAGAGTCCCGGATAAGGACATAAGATCATTTTTATTCCAGTAATCATCCCCTAAAGGGGTAAAATTGGGGGTGAAAATTTGGATGTAACCCATTGAGACGAAATTTGGTACAAAAATAGTTTGAGTACCAGAGAATGACAACGGATAGTTTTTATCCCGAAAATCATCCTCTAAGGAGGTGAAAAAATTGGATGGTATAGCGATAGTTGGAAGTCCTGGGTAAGGACAGATGATAGTTTTTATTCCGGAGATCATCCCCTAATGGGGTGAAATGGGGGTGAAAATCCTGATGGAACCCATTTACGGTAGAGCGATAGTTGGGAGTCCTGGGGAAGGACATAGGATAGTTTTATCACGAAAATCCTCCCCTAAGTGGTGAAAATTTGGATGTGAGTGACCCATTTAGATGAAATTTGGTTAACAGATAGTTTGAGTTCCGGGAAAGGACATAGGATAATTTTTATCCCGGAAATCATCTCCTAAGAGAGTGAAATGGGGAGTGAATATTTGTATGGAGCTACTATACAACCCATTTAGATAAAATTTGGTATAGAGGTAGTTAGTAGGCGCGGCGTTGGTAGACCCCACAAAAGGTGTACTGATGACCTGGTAAAGGTCGCGGGAGTCTGCTGGATGCGGGTGGCGCAAGATTGGTCACTTTGGAACTCTTTGGGGGAGGCATATGTCCAGCAGTGGACGTCTTTCGGCTGATATGATGATGATGATGATAATGATAAAGATAGTTTGAGTCTCGGAGAAGGACATATGATAGTTTTTATATCGGAAAACTACCCCTATAAGGAAAATGGAGGGTGAAAGTTTGTATCGAGCTACGATAAAAACGAGTTCTACGCAGACGAAGTCGCGGGCAAAAGCTAGTAATTAATATAATTACTCACGAAAGGTATAATGCAAAGAAAACAATTTTATACAAATGAAGATGAATGTATCTTTTAATACTTTTTAGTGTCCATTTAAGCTTTTTCTTCGAAGTTACTCCATCGATCAATGTTAGTTTCAGCTTGCAAAATGTAATTATAAATATAGTTGTAGGTAGACTATACTTTAGGCTACGAGTATGTATGATGTTTCTTTTCTAGAAGGTGTCGGTTTGATTTCTCTACTCTGCACATTTCTATTCGTTAATGGCATACGGCGTACTCGTTTGGGGTAAATCAACGATTGTCAATCGACTGCTTACAATGCAAACACATTCATAAAGATACACTAACTGGTGTGAAAACAAAACACCTTGTATTTTTGCAAGGCACTGAATTGCGACGCAGTACCTATTTGAAAATTTAATGTTTGTCAGAAACAACTTACCTTTATTTCAGCGCTTCAGGGTCTCGGTATAACGACTTGTTCTACAAAACGACTAAAGCGTTTTATAAAGTATATGTTAGACCAAATGTCAGATGAAATTTTAGTAATTAAATAGGTACATTTTTGACATTACTTACACACATAAGGTCTTTGGGGGAAGCCTATGTCAAGCAGTGGACGTCTTTCGGCTGATATGATGATGATGATATTGATGATAAAACCGGGGCTAAGGTTCGGATTTATACAGAACCGTTAGACTAACGTCGGTAAGATCTGACAGGTCTTACGGATCTTTATAATACAGAGCCTTAAAACCTCAGAGCATAGAATACATACTAGTATATACATTTACCTGTTCACAAGTGTTCTCTTTCTGGCATTAAAATGCAGCACTATTTTTCACAAACACCGATCGTGTCATACGCGCCGTGACCGTTTTAGACTAACGACCAAATTAAATTTTCCCTCCATTGGCCATTGAAATTATGGCTTGCTAGCTGCCTCGCTTCATTGGCTATACGTTTCAACGGATTAAAACGAGATCGATACACGTTTGGCTGTTATTTCTCTAAGAAAGTAAGAACAGCTCTTGCGGCCCTCTGAGGGGTCTCCACAGACCTGCAGGAAAAAATGTAAAGCCCGCACAGGGGCAACCACAGCTGAAGGGATAGAGAGAGGACAAGCCGCCGGCGGCCGCGTCGCAGTTATTGTTAGCTCAATGGGCATACTCTGCCGGTAGTTCACCGTCCGTTGTTACCGAGTGTGCACGCGTGCTGATCGCTGATATTACGTTTCTTCCCAAAATGCCTGATATGATGCGCGTGTTTTGTCCACTAGGAGCTACACAAGTGTGTGTGCGTGCTTTGTCTTGTCAATTACTTGTGATTTGTGTGGGTTAATGAACTTGCGACAAGCGTACTCAATACAAATCGGCCGGCATGTCCGATCTCTTTATATTCATACATCTGTGCTAAAAACATTTTGAGTCATAACTATGATACGAGTACCTTACAGGTATCGTATAGAAATCTCTTTTCCTATCTTTTCTTAAATGTTGAATCTTAAGTAATTACGTTATGACTGAATAGCCTTAAAGACTTTTGTGATAATGCAATAAATGATTGAGTATTGGAAGATTCTAGTCAGGACTGGCTGGACAATGCGTATTAGGTATTAGAGGGTTACAATGTTGTCATATAAATTACAAGAGTCTGTTTAACTCGCCCTTTTTTTAAACCGAACACGGTTTATTAAATAAAAGCAGGCAACCATTTCCGCATATTGATGAATTGAATAAAATTGTAATGTAAAAATTATATTACTCTGCAAGAATCGAGCTGATGGCGGTCATAGGACGTAAAATTTACGCATCACATTTTATTAAAATACATTTACAAATTATTATGTATGATTGTTTGAGAAACTGAGAAGTAAATTAAATTTATTTAATACTCTTATATTATACTATTATGTATGTATTTGTTATATTATTATGTATATTAATGGCGGACCCTGGCAAAGGCCGGGAAGAAGAAATTGTATTTCTGAATATACACTCTACAGCAAAAGTTTCGGGTGCATTTTGTATAAAATTTCAGCACAAAATATACCGCCAACCAATTAGAACATACTAAGAACCTCGCCGTTGTAAATGCTATGTCAATAAGGGTTACTAGGATTATTGCGTCGTTATGTAGCAGTTAAAATTGCTACTGTTTACTTACCACCTAATTACCGGACATTAGTTAATGATATTAAGAACGTTATAGAAACAGTAACACAAGTGCACCGACGGAATATTCAGGATTATTTTATGGTTATAGGTGACTTTAACTTACCCTGCATAGAATGGGCTAGTGATGGGCCAACTTATTTAAAAAAGGGTTCCGCGGAAATTCAAAGGGTAGGTATTGAATTAGTTGAAGAATTCTCGTGTCTTGGCATGGAGCAACGAAATTGTATAAGAAATACGAACGGGAATACGCTAGATCTGATATTTAGCAATTTCTCCTTAGAGGTAAATACATTAATTAATCCAATACTGAAAGAGGACAAGGCGCATCCGTGTTTTTCTATCATACCGTATGACTTACTTATTACACCTCTAACAGAAAATATTACCACAAAAATATTATACTACAAAGGTGACTATGAAAAAATAAACAACTATCTTAGTGAAATAGACTGGTACAAATTGTTTTCTTCCTGTGACTCAGTTAACTGTGCAGTAGACTGCTTTTATAAAAAACTAAGTGAAAGTATAGAATTATTTATTCCCAAAGTACAGTACAGTCATTCTTCTAAGCAATATCCATCCTGGTATAGTAAAACCCTTATACGTTTGTTACGTCGTAAATGGAAGGCACATAGAAAATGGAAACGTTTTCAAAATGACCTTGACTACCTAGAATTTTCTTATTTGAGGCGCAGAATCAATCAATTGGAAGTCGATAATTACAATAGTTTTCTAATATCAGCACAAGAACAAATTAAAGGCAATCCGAAAAAAATGTGGAGTTACATCAAATCAATGCGTAAAGGCTCAAATTATCCTAAAACAATGACCGTTGGTAATGAGTCGCTCAGTGACGGCACAGGTATTTGTAATGGATTTATAAACTTTTTTAAAAGCGTGTATGTCGAACCAGACATAAACTACGATACTAGAAATCTGAATATTCCAACTGTAGTAGGAGATGTAAACACCATCGGTAATGTCGTTGTCACAGCTAAAACAATTGCCACGTTACTTGGTAAGGTAGACACCACAAAATCAGCAGGATCAGATAGTATTTCACCACACTATATCCGCAACACAGCTAAAGCTATTAGTTACCCATTGTCGGTCCTAATAAATAGATCTCTATCGGAGGGTATATTTCCCGACAAATGGAAGGAGGCCAATGTCATACCTGTACATAAACAAAAATCAAAAACAGCTATTGAAAACTACCGTCCAATTTCAATTTTAAACATATTTGGTAAAATCTTTGAGAAAATTATATATGACCAAATTTATCCAACTGTATTGCAAGGCATCAGCACTAACCAACATGGATTTCTTAAGCGCCGATCTACTATAACGAACCTTTCTGAATTTACCAACTATGTACTAAGTAACATGGAAGGTGGTGGACAGATTGATGTAGTATACACTGATTTCGAAAAAGCCTTCGACCGGGTAGACCACGTCATCTTGTTGGCGAAATTGGAGACATTAGGCATACACGGCTGTCTATTGAGGTGGATAAAATCATATCTCTCCAATAGATCACAGATTGTCACAATTGGTGGTTTCAGGTCGAATCGTATATTTGTGTCATCAGGCGTTCCACAGGGATCACACTTAGGGCCTTTATTTTATAATGCATATATATTCGATATTTACACATGTATTGAATCGCCTGTTATATGCAGATGACAAAAAAGTTTTTATCAAAATTAAAAGCCCGTCTGACTGTCAAGTTTTGCAAAACACTCTTGATTCTCTAGTAGAATATTACCACAGGAACAAAATAACGGTAAACGTATCTAAATGCCAGATAATAACTTTTTCTAGAAAACCATCTCCTATTAGTGCTTCCTACACTATGAACAATATTATTTTACAAAGAGTCCAGTTAATTCGAGACTTAGGAGTTTTATTAGATAGTAAAATGTTAATGTCTGATCATATTGATAATGTTATAAACAAAGCTTATAAAAACTTGGGTTTTGTAATGAGAGTCTGTAAAGCATTTAATGACCCTGTTTGCATCAAAATTATTTATTTTACTTACGTACGTAGTGTCTTGGAGTATGCGTCTAATACATGGTCCCCTCATTACATTACCTACAAATCTCGACTTGAAAGACTACAGCAGAGGTTTCTAAGATACCTTAATTACCGAACCAAACGTACATATATTAGTTATAGTGATAGTTGTAAGCGGCATAATATGATGAGTCTGGAGGATAGGAGAGACATGCTCGATATGGGTTTGCTTTATGACATTATCAGAGGTTGTGTAGATTGCCCTAACCTTATAGCAGCCATCAATTACTTCACACCGAAAACAAACACCAGGTACCCACGCCTTCTTAGTTTACCTAATCATCAAACAAATTACGGTAGGAATTCTGTAATATATAGAATATCAAGGACATACAACAATCAGTTTAGTGACATCGACCCATTTGTGTATAACAACAAAAAATCGTTTAAAAGTGCAATTGCGAAACAAATACATAATAATATTGAGGAAGGCTGAACACACACACACACACACACACACATACACACACACGCACACACACACACACACACACACACACACACACACACACACACACACACGCATGCATAAAGAAGATAAAAGATTGTAATATTTGTAATATTTACTCATTAACCTAACATATTTTAAGCAAATCCGTTTCTTCCTGTATCTGTTAGGGAGACCTGTCATTGGCTCGACAATTGTATCTTAAATGTAAGCCTATATTGAATGTTAAAAGCTGTTGGTCTTCTAATAAATAAAACAAAATAAATAAAAAATAAAAAAAAATGACATGGTTCTACGGTGGCCTGGGAATCAAATTGGTTGACAGTACCCGAATTTTTTTGCTCTTGACTATATACCGGTGTTACCGGTAATTTCCGTTAACTTCGGCATATTGCAGAGTACATTCACAGAAACAAATTAGCATAATTATTTCTTGAAAAAAAAAAACAAATAACAATCTTTTTTCGATTCTTGTACAAAATAATGGAATGTAGCATTAACGGTCATTGTCTTATTGTACAAGGGTCTTGAAACAAAATTTATGTAATATCGAACGAACTCACTTTGTAAACTTTCTTGTAGTGTATAGGAATCTTACAAATTTAAAAAGTTGTTATGACGTCACAGTTAATAGCTATTTACACTGGTTAAATCTGCAAAACTTGTTAAATTAAATATTGAATATCTTGATAACAGTAAGATTTAAAATACTACTGTCTTGGAGAAATTAACTTTATTTGATCTAAACTATGCCCCCTTGCAATTAACGACAATTGACAAAAACACGTAGTATAACCGTCTTTTATTCCCGAAGTATAATGAGCTTGAATTTATAACGATGGTGGCAAAACATTTGAGGGTTCACTGTGTTGAAAGATGTATTTTTTCCCCTTTTTTGTGATCAAATTTTTGGTTATAAATGGAGCAGTCCATCTTACAGAAGACAATAGCCACAATTCGACTTCATACTTACAATGTAAGAATGTTGTGTTGAAAGTTGGCGAACTTACAATGTTTTTGTGGCAAACAAGCCTGACTGATGTTAAGCGGGTACCGTAGCCTATGGACACTTGTGACTCCAGAAGAATCACAAGCGCGTTGCCAACCCTTTATTCACATGAGGATTCGCTGTGTTGGCAGATATGCAGATATTTGAGCACAACGCTTTCTCAAATCAATAGAGAATTGGCAACACGTTTACTCGTATGACCCCTTCAGAGGACCAGTTTTTAGCTCAGGCTAAAACCACAAAAAAACGAAACTTGGGAATTTCCGTCTTTATCACACTAACAACATTTGACAACGACAAAGATGGGGATTTGAACTTTGATTTTATGGTAGCACCGCTGGAGTCGCAAGAGTCCAATAAGCTACCGTTTCCGCGTTGCATCAGAAAAGTCGTATGCCTTGGTAGAAAAAAAAACTGGAAATATTTTTGCCGTCCGCAAAACCCGACTGCGACGTTCCCCGGTTAGGATACATTACTCTCACCTGGGCCTTCATATTTTTCAAATAAATTGCTTTCAGCTCCGGTTCGGTGCGCGTTACTTCAGATTCATTACCTACTTGTTAATATTACAATACTGGGCGAGGTTAGGTATAAGAATTTTATTTTTTAATGCACTTTTCACGAGCTTTTTATTATGACTGACTTGCGCTTTCGTAGGGGTTTATGTAAGATTTCGAACGAATGTTAAAATAACTCAACTGTCATCATCCCATACAAGAAATAGTATTTTTCACAATCGTGTTATAATAGAGAGCTTTTTAGTCGAATACCGTGTTTAGGCCACGAAGCTTGCTGAGTGGCCTAAGTAAGGTACGAGATTAAAAAGCTTGATTATAACACTATTGTGAACAATACTTTTTGTACGAGTTCATTAAAATTAATTTTCTACGAGTCAACTGAACTAATTAAACAAACTCGATACTGTTGAAACGAAGTGCAGCCTATCGCTCGTACGCTCGTTGATATATTAAAAGACATCAACAACGAGCGTACGACATCCACGAGTAAACTCAATAATCAAAGCGATTCTATTGGTCCAATTCATTACAGTTCGGTAAAGCAGCCACGTGATTGGTCGAATTTATTTTAGTTCTATTTTCAAATTTTTTTCGGTTGACTGGAGCGTATCGAAACAGTTATTTCGATTGTTTCGACAGTAACATGGACTACAACTATGAAAAGAGTGACGTTGCAGTATTCTCTATGAAATCTTAATACACAGATTTTAATCGACGAGTACAAAAATTACATTTAGATTTACCTGACAAATCGTTTCGCAATCGACCAGCGTATGAACAGTATACTAGTAAGTATTTAAGTGGAAAAACTGGAAGAGATCTCTTATAAGATTAAGTTCGCCTTTTTACCTGGATCTTATGTGACATGTATTTGCTTAAACGTGATATTGTGTACAATAAAGTGCTTACATACATTACATCAGTTGTGCTTCGAAATTTGCAAACGGTTTTTCAGCCACTTGCCGGTATCAAATTGAGCTGAAAAGCTATTTATGTAAGTTTGACAATGCAATAGTAGGACAGCACCGAGCTGATAATCTTAGGATGAGATATCGGATGATGTTGGAGACAGAAGGCGGCCATAGCAACTCTAAAACTACTCAAAATTCTTCTTCATCTTAATCGTTCCCCCATTGCTGAGGACTGGGACTCCTAATGCGATTCATGGTCTGCATCCAACTGATCCGGTTCGTCACCTGACGAAAAACGGGTATTGTCAGGAAGCTCTGCCTGTTCAGAGATCTGGTCCGACTATCTCTTTGAGCCCCTATTTGTATCCTTCTAGGTATATTGCCATTGACCTTTCCCGTCACTATCAGTTTTTCTAGATTATTGGCCCCACTCCGTGCAATATGGCTAAAGTAGGTAACAACACGGTGTTGAACTGTAGACGGATGGAAACGTCGGGAAGCCTCAAAGGGGTAAATAAATAAGTTAATTACAGGCGATTAAGTCCCATTTAAAAATATATATATAATGTTTGACGTTGGGTGTTCTCTATTTTGAGTAATTTGGGAACAGAGGTGTTTGCGCGGTGGGCAGTCCAAGGAATCCTTAGTATGCGGCGCCAGCACCACATTTCGAAAGCGTCAATCCTACACAAGATAAATCCGTCGTAAATGAGTCCTAACACATTGGAACCCTCTGAACAAGTAGTTGGTGACTGTGCAATCTGTGCATGTGCAAAAAGTATAGTATACCTATAATAAAAGCTTGTACAAAAGGAGTTGAGGCGAACAAAACAACCACGCTTTATATTATTTTACACATTCACCGACACGCTACGCCAGTATCGCTACGTCGTAGTCCGTAGCAGCTTAAAGCGTGTGCCAGACGGAAAATCCAGCATCCCAACAGGCGTGACCAAGCTTGTTGCCATCCATGTAGACTGCAGATGTAATCCAAATTATAAATGACCTTCATCGTCCTTGGCGGACGGGCGCGTGTTCCCATCCGCAGTTGGAGCGCGTGGATTACATCCGTCTAGCCGGCGGATTACATCCAACTAAGGACAGTTGCGCTCAAAGACTACAATATACATACTGAGATAGACAGGCAACTCGACCAAATTGAGAAGTCATTTAATGCTTGCGTATACAGGCGCCATCTCTTCTGCGGTAGTTACAACTTTTCTTTGAATGTACAAAACATACAAAAAGTGCGTCGGTCGTAGGGATCGAACCCCGGATCATCGACTCTAAATACCACCGTCTGTACCCCTAGGCTACTGATGCATTGTGACAATTCGGCGAATTTTGAAATACCTTGAGGAGGCTAGCCTAGCAATCGCTAGAGCTTCAGAGAGTTCGCCAGCTATCAAGAAGGTGGCACTGTTTTCAATAAGAAACTGGATTTGCATTTAGTTCTAAGTTCGCATAGCATGGTTGCGCTCTGACAGGCAGTGGGTGCGCACGTATGAAAGTACAGTCGCCATCACATACATAGGTACACTATAGGTGTTCAAAAATATCGTCACATGCAGCCTAATGCCTTGAAAATAGAGGTGTGTTCCGATGTTTGTGAGCTGCTTGTTTGCTCCGATGTATGTGATGGCAACTGTACAAAATGAACTAGTACGTGATTTCACGGCAGGAGACGACTCGCGACTGATTCGCGAGCGTGTTGGCGGGTGGATGAGATCTGTATAGCCTAAACACAATCCGCGGATGGAAACCTGGTTCCCATCAAGGTCACCTCTGTTGGGACGCTGGATTACATCCGACTGGCACACGCTTAACACATTTACTGCTAAGAATCGCTACGCGCTACGCTCATAGTCGAACCCGTGATTTTCCCCGTATGAAGCGGAAAGCGACTAGGGCGTAAGTGCCCGCAACCCGGGTCCTGGCAGTGAAAGCGTTAAACTCCATGGTGTAGCGAAAAGCACGTGTAGCGCTCTGAGACATAGGGGACACCGGGGATGGTTGACTATAGGGGTAGGTAGACTAACTATCAAAAACTCGTCCGACGCAAAGGCCTTGAGCCAACCAATAAGGCACGAGAGTCCGTCACCTCCCCCCGCTCAGTCACCGGGAACGCGGCGTCGTGCACGCATGTCGATGGAGAGAAGGAGCGTAATATTGAAAAACAACGAACGTAAGTAATTATTTTTGTCGTTATATTATTTGTAATGACGCCTACTTATTTGTTGTTATTGATTATCAAAGCATTTGTAACAAAAGTGTGAGTCATGGTATTTCTGTGCATTATCATTCTTATTGATTTCGTCGCAGTTTTAAGGTTATGGCACGTGATTATAAATTAAAACGTTGCTCGGGGTTAGTAGACTAATGTATAACGGGGCTGGTCGACCTTACCACATATTAATTAATGATGGCTCGAGTGAGGAAAAGTACCAACAGCATCCTGAAAATGATGGCTGGTAGGTTTGACTGTCCAATACTTCTGTATTGGATTGGGCAGGTCAAATCTACCTTGCAATATAGTAAGTAAGTGTATGTTCTGTGTTCTGTGTATGTCAGTTTATGTTGTATGTTAATTTTGTATGTAAGCTTTGTATTGTGTAGTCTAACCTTATAATTAAAATGTAACTAACACCTCTTATATGGGACGGTGAAGACCTGAAATAAAATATATTCATTCATTCATTCATTAAAAATAATTACATTTGTTAGGTACGATTTGTGACCAAATGATTAAAGTTTATAAGAAGTTCTTTAGTTATGTTTTAAATACTTAATAAGAAGGTACAACATGTTTAAATTTTAGCTACTCAAATTGCTTAGTGTTTAATTGTCAGATTGTTTATTTCTACTTGAAGTATGTTTAATTAGAGTAGCGGAAGATAGCTTTTTTGTTTCAATAAAAAAAAAGTACACCTGTGTTTTGTATCTTTTATCCTATTTCTTCGTAGACATTGCCCTAACAACTGCATAGGTCTTAGCCCTGCTGGCAAGTCAACTTACGCCATACACAGGGTAGGTTGACTAGTTATTCCTATTCTACGAGATCCGGCCTGTACACTATATCGTAATGAATATCGTGCTTTTTGCCACTTTTTTCTAAAGCTTAATAGTATATATATTAACTAAAATCGGTATCAAATTAATATACTCTAAAGAAGTAAAATAATATACAACTGCTTAAGCTGAAAATTGATCAACCATCTCCGGTCTCCCCTACATATAAATAGTATACGTGGTCGCATATATGGCATAATAGGGAACTTGCATCTTAATATTTTATTACGAAAAACAAAAGTATAATCCAGCATTAAAACAACTGTAGCATTAAAACTTTGTTATGATTTATTTTTCTGATGTTATATGCATTTGAAATCTGCGCGTGCCGGCACCCCCCGAAAACGCTCTATACTAAACGGGCTTATGCTATGACGTCACAGCATAGCCTTTACTATGGAGTAAGTCATTAATTTGCGATTATCTCCACAAAATTTACGTTTAAGTCTATACTTGTCATACAAAATATAATTTCTAATTTAATATTCTATGTAACTGTTACGTTATTTTATCAAAAAAATAAAATAAAAAAATTTCGTCATTTTAACGTTAGGTAAAACTAATAAAATCGTTTTTTTTTTATTTTTTTTTCTTCCGCATCGATTAAGTGCAATTTATTCGAAATTGAAGTCCCATGCAAGTTCCCCATTGGCGCTAAATGGGATAAATATCATAGATCTACCAGTTTATCAGAAATCAAAAACAATCGTGATGCTTGATATACATTGAAAATAAATTGAAATGAAAATTAAAAATTAAAAAAATTAAAACGAAATTAATCATGTGTTAATTAGTCCTTTGTTTGTGAGATACTTATGTTTTATCTAATATTGAACGTTTTCATCGCATCTGATACGAACTAAGTAATCAGTTCAGTGTTTACTTTTGGAAGCTGTGTGGGCGTCGATCGGACATCAGCGATATGAAAACCCTACTTTTGAGATGTTTCAAAGTTAAGTCAAGAGTTCTTATCACTTAAGCATTACCGAGTCATACAAAGATTTAAGTTCGCGTCTCTTCTGTAGACATTTACAAAGTTAAGGGTTGTAAAGCCTATTTTGGTTAAACTCTTAATCCGCATAAATGGCGTCCCCTGTTATATGATTTCATGCAATCAAAGCCTTTTTTATAAGCACGGGAGCCCTTAACTATTGACCACAAACTCACTCACTTTTCTATCACTTAATTAGATTTTTTTACCGTGAATTAATATGGCCTTAGGAAAGAATCGAGCACACGTGCTTCAGTTTTACCGGAACAGCGACCTTACTTCTAGATCACCCAGACTACTAAACATCACAGCGAATTTTGGCCTTGTATTGCACTAAAAGAAAGCTGAGAATAGAGACGAATGGAAATTGCTCCACCGATAAGAGCCTGGCTCTTAAATATATGATGATGATTGTACTAGTACTGACCTTTCTGCATTAACTTGAAAGGCTAATGATAGCCTTCTGCTTTCCGATTAGCTACGTAAGTAAGGTAAATATGTGATCAAGTGCATACTGAAAGTAATAACCCCAAATATACGAAATACGATTTAATAACTCCCAATCTAACCACAACACAACACAAGGACTCGTCCCCTCTGCCGCCATCTTGAGACGGCCCAAAACATTATCACTCGGTATTTTAACAACTTTTACAATTAGTATTACGTTTGACACGGCCAATATTTACTTAAATAATCTTATTAGAACAACAAACAATTATTAAACACTTGATCTCTTTTCTAATACTTGTATTTGCAAAATCTATGAATTAGGCCGGACCGGAAGTTTCTATTGAAAAGTACTACCGCTAAGATCCTGTCATTTGCCGTACTATTTACTACTTTATTAACAATTACAAACATGAATTACTTTGTAAGGCTCGATATATATTGTATAAATGATAATAAGAATTAATTTAAGTTCCTTTTTCTAACAATCGGCCATCCTGAAGTTTTGCCTGTCCCTAGGCAGTATGGTGCTAAAAAGAATTTGATACAAAGCACCGCCAGGCACAAACAAAACAAATTATACATCATTTCGACAGAACAATATTAGCATCTACGTCTACATTACCTGGCTTAACATCTTTTAAATAACGTTTAATAAAGGTAGTGAAAAGTACATAATACATATTAACTATTACTTCTCAATATTAACATATCGCTTTTCTTACAAAACTAATTATAATGGCATTATAGCTGAACAAGTCTAGTCGCAATCTAGTTGACTAATTTAACTGACTAGGAAAGATAATTTAACAATGACACCATATAGTTATTTTTAAACCAGATTAACCAATTAAATTAGGTATGCGTAACATTTGTAACTTAACGAGTTACCGACAAAAATCATAATCAATAAAAATTTGCCTGTATTTGCTATTTTGGTTAGGAACTGTATGAATAGTTAACAAAGTATTAGTTACAATTTAAAGTAAATCTCACTTGGTAACAAACAACAACGTTCGGCCATCCGTTACTTATTGGATGACCTCATTCAATTATTTTTAATGAACTTTGGGAACATATTGCAATATGAGTAGTATTTTATCATTTGTATTCATCTATTATCTAGAGTGGTTGCGCCTTGTCGTAGTAAATTGTTGTCCTGTTGTTGTTAGAAACACTCGCAGAATGTAGCGGCCTCTGGGTGGTTGACGTTCCCTTGCTCGCAGGGTACACGTTCAGGACGTAGTAGTGTGCGGTGAGTCAACGTATATAGGTAGTTTCAGCGTACACACGCAGGGTGTAGCGGTCTCTGGTAAGTGGGTGTCTCGTTGCAGCGTACACACGCTGGGTAGCAGGCTCTATTAAGTGGATGTCTCGTTGCTGCGTACACGCGCAGGGTGTAGCAGTCTCTGGTAAGTGGATGTCTCGTTGCAGCGTACACACGCAGGGTGTAGCAGTCTCTGGTAAGTGGATGTCTCGTTGCAGCGTACACACGCAGGGTGTAGCAGTCTCTGGTAAGTGGATGTCTCTTTGTAGCGTACACACGCAGGGTGTAGCAGCCTCTGGTAAGTGGATGTCTCTTTGCAGCGTACACACGCAGGGTGTAGCAGTCTCTGGTAAATGGATGTCTCTTTGCAGCGTACACACGCAGGGTGTAGCAGTCTCTGATAAGTGGATGTCTCTTTGCAGCGTACACACGCAGGGTGTAGCAGTCTCTGGTAAGTGGATGTCTCTTTGCAGCGTACACACGCAGGGTGTAGCAGTCTCTGGTAAGTGGATGTCTCGTTGCAGCGTACACACGCAGGGTGTAGCAGTCTCTGGTAAGTGGATGTCTCTTTGCAGCGTACACACGCAGGGTGTAGCAGTCTCTGGTAAATGGATGTCTCTTTGCAGCGTACACACGCAGGGTGTAGCAGTCTCTGATAAGTGGGTGTCTCGTTGCAGCGTACACACGCAGGGTGTAGCAGTCTCTGGTAAGTGGATGTCTCTTTGCAGCGTACACACGCAGGGTGTAGCAGTCCCTGGTAAGTGGATGTCTCGTTGCAGCGTACACACGCAGGGTGTAGCAGTCTCTGGGAAGTAGATGTCTCGTTGCACTGTAAGAAGGTAGCTACCGCGTACACTCACAGGGTGCATCGGCCTCAGTTTGGTTACGCTTGTTACCGCGTACACACACAGGGTGTATCGGCCTCAGGCAAGCTCAATAAAGTAAATACCGCGTACACTCACAGGGTGTATCGGCCTCAGTTTGGTTACGCTTGTTACCGCGTACACACACAGGGTGTATCGGCCTCAGGCAAGCTCAATAAAGTAAATACCGCGTACACTCACAGGGTGTATCGGCCTCAGGTATTGTTTAGGCTTGTCACCGCGTACACGCACTGGGTGTATCGGCCTCAGACAAGCTTAGTAAAGGTAGGTTTGAAGTGATCGGGTATGTGGTCCTCTCATCGCCGCGTACACGCGCAGGGTGCATCGGCCTCTAGCTGAAGTAGTCGGGCGCGTGGTCATCTTACTACCGCGTACACGCACAGGGTGTATCAGCCTCTGGACCGCCACGCCGCACCAGCACTCGGTTGCATGTTCTCAGTTTCGGTATGATAATTACATTAAATGAATAAGTACGTATATGTATGTAATAGGTGTATAGATGTGCAAATTATATGTTTAATAATTCTCATATTTAGAGTAGGATGCATAAGTGTGTATCAATTCGGTCCTTTTACGTGGAACATTAGATTTTATGGTGGTGGTGATATTTTACTCTTTATTGTCATTGATGTTGAGTCGGTCGGTGCTGGTCTTATTTTGAGGTAGGTTATATGATTTGTGATTTTGACATTTGTCTTCGAGGTGTCCATGACGATTGCACTTTTTGCACTTAACTATTTCATTGGTACACCTAATAACGGCATGTCCGGCTTGTCCGCAGATGTAGCAGGTTACCGAAGATAAAAATCCCTTACAGCTGGCTATATTTTCATTATTAATTTTATTCTTTGGTTCTGAGGATGCGACATTGTGCGACGGGACAGGGTCGGTAGGCGTGAGACCGCGATCTGACATTTTCGTACAAAACTAACTCCCATATTCAAATATGCAAAACCACCGAGATAGATAAGCACTTATGTAAAAGAGTTCTGGACCAGGATAGCATGTACTTTTGTAATGTCAGTAGTAATTGAGTTCCCAGTAACAAAAGACAGTCGATCATCTCATCAAAATGATCAGTAACTCAAGTTCACTGTGTATTTATATATAAAGTGTGAATTATGATATATTAAGAGAATGTATACAACCGAAACCGAGTGATACACATGTATTCTGAAATTTAAAGTTTCGTTTCAGATTCTTCACGTAATAATAACGTCAAAAAACTCAATAGGAAGATACTTCGTACGTCAAAACATTAAATATTTCGCAAGACCCTAATGCTCGAACTAATATGGGCCTATATTATACCTATTTCATTAAACAAGAAATCAATCATCCATAATAGTTAGGTATTTCGTTACAAATAAGTAGTAGTGTATTTAAAACTCTAGCGCCGACATATATAGTTCTGTTCTCTAATAAATCTAAAAGCAGAACATCGCGAGCGCATCATCAATTCATCAAAGAGTAATGAAAACAATGAAACCTCACCTAAGTAAGTACTTAACAACAGTAAGCACCCGTATCACAAAAGTCGATTTACGGACATCACCAGCAGTTAGCGTAACGTAGTTATAAAAATGCTTAACTGAATACACATAAATATTATTATTTGGTGAAATTATTTAATAAAACTTCTTCAACCAACTTCAAACAGTCGTGCGTTTTGTGAAAAACCTATGCCAAACGAAACTCAACCTTATGTTGATGACATAAGGATGTTGATTATTAAGGTCTGAAAGCGATACTCAATTTCGCAGTTCTTGATTTACAAATTATTTGGTGAATGCTCAAAATTAACAAGTTATTTTCACAGAAATTAGTTATTTTGCTGAATTATATGCTTATTTAGTTTAGACAATAGGCAGATTAAAGAATAGTATGCCTGGGGATGCCCTTGGTTTTCGTAAACGCGGCGGCTAGCCGGCTCGGCAACAGTATTTGTTTACTTTATGAACGTATCACTTACCGGTCACATCATTGTTAAACCATATACTAGACCTTTATTTTGGGCGATCAAAGTAGTCCTTTGTCACTTCTGAACTGAAAGTAATAACCCCAAATATACGAAATACGATTTAATAACTCCCAATCTAACCACAACACAACACAAGGACTCGTCCCCTCTGCCGCCATCTTGAGACGGCCCAAAACATTATCACTCGGTATTTTAACAACTTTTACAATTAGTATTACGTTTGACACGGCCAATATTTACTTAAATAATCTTATTAGAACAACAAACAATTATTAAACACTTGATCTCTTTTCTAATACTTGTATTTGCAAAATCTATGAATTAGGCCGGACCGGAAGTTTCTATTGAAAAGTACTACCGCTAAGATCCTGTCATTTGCCGTACTATTTACTACTTTATTAACAATTACAAACATGAATTACTTTGTAAGGCTCGATATATATTGTATAAATGATAATAAGAATTAATTTAAGTTCCTTTTTCTAACAATAGTTTACCCATAGTGATGGAATGTTATGGTTTTCGTAGCGAAAGATCAACTGTTAGTAGGTACCTACTAGAATGCCCGTTCGCTGGTTTAATGTCACCCTACTATCAGACTAAGATAAGAAATATAAAAATCCGAGGTAATCTAATAACTGGCTCATTGTAATCATTTGGCTTTCATCAATCCTAATCACAAGTCGAACTTACTTTAAACAACTTAAATTTTCCTCACAACGACCTTCACTGAATGAAATTTTCAAAAATTCGACCTTTCGCGAAATATTCATAAAACGCGGAAACTGAAAGGAAAAAAGCGGTATCTCACTCGTCAAGTAGGAGAGATAAAGCATATAATTTACGATGCTTTTAGTACTAATGGTAAAGGCTTTATTGCGGGGCCATCATAAAATCAAACTGAAGGTGCCACTTCGCCTGAAATCTTAATGTATTCGATGACAAGATGTTTGAGGGTATTATTTTGTGATACATTGCTGGATAAAAAGTGTCGTCCCAACCATATCATTCTTAAAGTCCTTTTAGATGAAGCCTGTCCCTTCGGCTTTTTCGACTAAACTCGGCCCTCGCACATTTCAGCGGGCGTAGCACGGTCGCCATTTTATTATCACTTATCGTTGTGGATAAGACATCCTTAAGAAGCTACGGTAGCCTAGTGGTTCAGGCATGCGGCTGTCAAGCGGTGGTCGTGGGTTCGAATCACGGCTCGTACCAATGAGTTTTTCGGAACTTATGTACGGAATATTTACCGTTAGATTTTCGGTGAAGGAAAACATCATGAGGAAACCGGTCTAATTCCAATAAGGTCTAGTTTTCCCTCTGGGTTGGAAGGTCAGATGGCAGTCGCTTTCGTAAAACTAGTGCCTATGCCAAATCTTGGGATTAGGTGTCAAAGCGGACCCCGGGCTCCTTTAGGGGCACAACGGGAAATAACGCTAGGAGGATGTTGTGGATAAGACATCCATCACTCTCGCACTTGCATACTTGTCAGAACGTGACGGATTTCTTATCCACAGCGATAACTGATAAAATAGCCACGCCACGGCCATTCAGGTATAATGTACTTTTCAACACACTTGCTCGTAAAGTAGGTCTTATTACAGCGTATTTACACTGATAATGCAGAATATTACCCATGCCGTGCCTTTTACATTACATTATCGCACTAGTGCCTTTTCATTACATATCTTTTTAAATATTAGCAAAATAATGCAGAATATTACCCATGCCGTGACTTTTACATTACATTATCGCACTAGTGTCTTTTCATTACATATCTTTTAACATTTTAATTTTTTTTTTTCCTCGCAAATGTGTTGAAAAACGTATGAAACATGTTAGCATTGGTCATTACACTTCTCGTCTCCATTAAGCCTTCGCCTTCGGCTCAGGCTTAAAAACCGACTCGAGTGTAGTGACCAACATAGCACACTTGTATCATAATGTACTATTATTATCTACGCACATATCATTAGTGCTCTAAAATGCGTTCAGAAACCGTCGGTAATGACCAGCATTATTACAACCAATTTTACTATGACAACTTTCTTGTCTGTGGTAGTAGGTAAAATCTGTACTGTAATGTTATTACAGTACAACTGTTTATCGGTATCGTTATGAGTTTAAATTTGGAACAGCTGTCAAAACTCAAGTGGGTCTCTAGTCACTAGACTCTATAGATATTAAAACAGTTATCGATACGAAACGTCACTTATTATGTTTTTTCTTTTTACTTTTTTATTTTTTTTTTCTTTTTTAGTTTTTAACTTTTTTTTTACTTTTTTACTTTTTTTTTACCCTTTTCACTTTTTTTTTACATTTTTGCACTTTTTTTATTTTTTTTTTTATTTTTTGCACTTTTTTTTTACTTTGTCACTTTTATTCCTTTTTTACCTTGTTTTCACTTTTTTTTTACTTTTTTTTTATTTTTTTTGCTGTTTTTTATTTATTTTTTACTTTTTCTAACTTTTTTTTACTTATTTTTCAATTTTTGTCACTTTTATTCCTTTTTAACCTTTTTTTTTTCTTTTTTTCACTTTTTTTTCATTTTTTTTGCTGTTTTTTACTTTTTTCACTTCTTTTTACTTTTTCTAACTTTTTTTTCAATTTAAAAAAAAATATCACTTATTTTTCATTATTTTTTCCACACTATTATATAAAACCACACTCGTATTTTAAGGCCTCTCATTATGTATCAGTAGCATAAACTACTATAACGTACTAGAGAAGACAACACGAACATTATCTGTTCGCCGACCGGTAGCGCGGGGCGCATGCGGGGGGAGGGTAACTTGTCATATAATACACTGAGACGGTGCGGCCCATGGACCGCAACGCGTAGCGCAAACTTCTTGTTTGGTGTATCATCTCTAGTACATTATACCCCAATGGCTACGGCATGCTTCGCAAAAATATTCTTCGGATTCCTATACATTAAAGTTCATGGCTGTACAAATCTAGCAATAAACTTTACAAAATAAATTATGATTAGGTATTTAATTCATTTACTATTTACTTTATCAACTTTTTTTTCAGTAACTAACAATTGTCAGTACCTGGATGAAAATTCGATATACCTACTTATTTATACTTAGTTATAATATATTTTCTCCATGATTTCGGGTAGGTAATGCGGTGTAATTAAAACAAAAGTTGGTTTTCCTGTGGTCAATAGATTAAGAGCTTACGTGCATATAAATAATGTTTTTATCTCATAAACATAATATAAGAAGAGAATACGCATTAAAAGTCCAATAAAAAATCAGGCTTTGTAACTCTTAAATTTGACTATTTATGTCCACAGGAAAAACGTAATCCTAAAATTCTTAAATCTCTGTATCACCCAGTACGCTGTACGCTATCGTTAACAAAGCTGGATGGAGGCAATAATCAATAACCATAAAATTTCAATTAAACTGATATAATAATCATTGTTAAAAAACTTCCGCGTCATAACACTATTACATACTCAAACTCAAACATGTATTCATGACAAACAATTACTTACGCACAGATAATTAAAGAAATAAATAAAAAATAACACAGGCATCCAGCTCAGCATGATGCTAGCTTTACAGCCAGCGCTGGTCTTCCTTATGATTCGGTGAAGGCACGGTAAGTCACAACTACAGATGTACGAATAAAATTAAACAATAACATATCTTAACAGTATTATCTTCTCATATCACGAACTGCCTTTTACTCAAAACATTCACGAAATTACTTAAAAAAACACGCGCAATGTAATCAAAACAATCAAAATCGTCTAATATTTCGCTCACAGAATAGTCTCCCCAAAAATTGGCTTTCGCAAACGACATCTAAGGTTTCTGCGAATCAAAGTCATTTATGTAATGTCATTTTATATTAATGTTGATACATTTTGCAGAAATTGTGGAGATTCCTTGTTTGCGAGGTATTTTATGGTTTAATTTATGATTTGATACTGAACGGTGTTACGCTGTATTGCGTTTTAGTTGACGTCATATTATTTATTATTTATTTAAACTTTATTGCACACATAAAAAAGTAAAACTGGCGGACTAAATGCCTTCAGGCACTCTCTGTCAGTCAACCATTTGGCTGAACAAAAATTTTAGTGGTGCAGGATCCTAAACACATACTTAGTATGCTGATACTCGAAAGGAAACACAAATCAATTAACTAGATCAATATACATACGAGTACCTACATATACAGAGTGGAAATAGATTTTGGGTCAGTGAGGGCAGCTACCAGATCCCGTGTTGCTAGGCGAAAATGGTCTTAGGAGACCTTCTTTCGATTTCAAATTAATGAAGATTGGCGTCTACAGATTTTGGAAAAAAATACAGGTTGCGAGAAAATGGTTATTTTTGACAAACATTTTTTTTGATGCCAATCGATCCCATTCCTGTCCAGGATCAAAGGCTTGTATGGGGTCAAAAAGAAATTTCTGGCCAGAAAAGCCGTTAATCGAGAAAAACTTTCCCCATACAATTTGTATGAAAATGAAAAGATTTTTTGCATGTATTTTTTTATGTCAATCGATTCCATTTCTATCCAGTATTAAAAGTTTCCTTGGGGTCAACTTTCGGTAATGTACAAAAAAGCCAGATATTAAAGAACTTTTTCTCCATAGTAAACGTATGAAAACAGTTTTATTTAATTTCTGGCTTTTTTGTACATTACCGAAAGTTGACCCTTAGGAAATTATTGATACTGAACAACAACTGGGCCAAAAATTCTTGCACTTTTGAAACTTTGATGAAAATAAAACCATGAAAGTTAATTTCCTGATCATTTATTTTTTGTGACTAACATCTAATGCATTTTTTTTTATATAATATCTTTGATATGACCCCCATTTCGTCGCTGGCACTCCTGCAAACGACTACGCAGATTTTGGGAATCTCGCTGACACATGCTGCGAGGGATCTCGGCTATCTCATCGCGGATGTTTTGCTTGAGCTTGGATATTGTCTTCGGTTTTTTAACTTAGAACTCGACTTTATAAATATTCACGCTCGGAAAAATAGGCGGGAGTGAAATCCGGGCTTGCTCCTAAATAGGCGGCGAACGGTTACATACAAATTGTTGCTTTTATAAAACTGTATTACACAAAAAGCTAATTGTTGATCAGTAAAACGCTTTATTGCAAATAAAACTGCATAAAGTAATGTCAAATTTTCCTCCACACAAAAACTATATAATTTATTTTTGTACAAGATATTCAGTGTTGCCATTTGCAAAAATGTATGGCCCACCCTGTACTATAATGCACAAAGATATCATGAGGATCATCAATCTTAAATGGTTGATATGAGATGCTTACGCAACGATTGTGTTATATTATGCGTACATGTTAATTAATATTCATTCACCTCTTGATTCAATAAAACAAATCCTCAAATCGATAAAGGGTCAACAACGCGCTGATAACTCCATAGGCCACGGTGTCTACTTGTTGGCTTATTTTTCTCCGTCGTGATTCAAAATGTTGACTGTCAATGATTTTGTTGATATGTATCGAAATACATTAACATATTAAAGTAAATTAGTTCTTAGTTACTACTAGCGCCCTATGTGCTGTTATATATGTAATCTGTTTTCACTTTAAAAATAAACGTCAGTTCTCAGTAAAACCACAACGTGTGTTTCATTATAGGTTATGGGCCCAGCAGTTTTAAGTGTTTTAGTAGTTTTTCTCGAGATACTAGCCAGTCTGTGCAGAAAAGTGTACGTGAATAGTAAAAACACTATAAAATGACTTTGAACTACGTTGTGAGCGTTCCGAAACTCAAAGGCTGAGGTAGAGAAACAGTTGGACAGGAAAATCAAGATCTTTTCAAAACGATAGAGCTAGGACTGTCCGCATTTCGAGGATGTATAAAACATCACAAAGTGAAATGAAATAGCCCCCGTCTGTCGGATTATTTTGCAATTAGGCTGCAACTTTGTTTTGTCAGTTATTTTAAGTGTCCGACCGAAGGTTCGGTTTCGTTCATGTTTCGGCCGTAGTTCCGGTTTCGGCCAAAAAACGGCTGAACCTTTCGGCCGGGCCGAAACTTACGAAACGCTACTTCGGGTCGCGTTCGGATAACTTCGGGTGTACTCGTGCCAACCGGCAATATGGCGTAGCTCGCCGGCCACTGGCTCAGTGAAGTGACGCTTTGTGTGGTTGTTCCCGGAGTTATGGTAACTTGTAGTAAACCTTGTTTCATTTTATACAACATTCACGAGTTTCAGGTGTTACAATGTTAATTAATATGTGTATAAAAGCGGTTTACGTCATTCAACGATTTAAACAAGTCTACAAAAGGTTCGGTTTCGGCCGAAACTAGAGCCAAAGCCGAACCTTCGGTTTCGGTTTCGGCAAAAAAACATGTTTCGGTCGGACACTAGTTATTTTATATTTACAAGTGTATTTTGAAAAATTAACTTGCAACAAAACTATAAATCCTAGATAGCAAGAAAGTTGGAAATCTCAAATATATTATTTTCTTGCTCGTGCCACTTGCAGATGCTGGCAGCTTTTCCTAGCTGGGAGTATATCTGACTAAACAAACGTATTGGGTTGACATAAAATTCACATTTAAACGCTAGAACGGGCCGTGTCCGGCCCGGGCTGTTTTCTAAGAAAAACGACGGCGTTTTTGCGCGGCCGAGCCATACCCAAGCCCGGCCGAGCCATGGCTCAGAAGCGGCTCGGTGTCGGCACGGCCCAGCCGTGGGTTGGCCGGGCTTGAGTATGGCTCGGCCGCGAAAAACGCCATAATTTTTCTTAGAAAACGGCCCCAGCCCGTTCTATCTTGACTCATCCTTAATTTGATAGATACATAAAAAGGTTTATTCAGAGGTAGGGCACAACGGAATATCATCTCGCTCATATTTGGAGCATCCCAACCGGGGAAGTACCTTACAGAAGACCAAAGCCAAAATAACACTACTACATATTCTGTAGATATGTGTGGTGTTGTGTTTCTGGTGGCGAGTAAGGGCGCCATAGCTCCCAAGAGTGCCCTGTGTAGAGAGTGATGGACGAATCAGCAACAAAAAAGGGTTGGCAACGTACAAGCAAGTGAGTGACAAATGTAAATTTAAATTAATTTCTATACGTTGCATCAAATCGACCCTTTACTATCGCGACATTGATTCATTGGGCGGAGCTGCCAGCTCGAGGTGGCACACTTGAAGTTAATGTAGCTCTCTACTAAAATAGCATATTTTGAGCAGAGTCCGAAGTCAAGAAAATAATTTTAAATGCTTTAACGATATCAACGTGCTTTGAGTTATTGTAAATATGACTGCACTTTAATAAATCAGAATTAAGAACATACATATATATTATGTGTTTTACATAACAATTATGCTCACATAATTATTCATCTCATTGAGGTAGGCAACTAGGCAGAGACCAAATAATTCGAACGAGTTTTCACTTACTTTATCGATATATTTATGCTAGATAATTGACTTTCAAAACAAAGTTTTAAACGACTTCAAATCAGAAGGTAGCCAAATAGCTTCAAGTTTGCCTATAAAATTTGAAGAGTTCCCTCGATTTCTCCAGGATCCCATCCTCAGAACTGGATTTTGGTGACAATATAGGAAAACAGTAGCTACTGAAATATAAATTAAAATCACGTCCAGTTACACATCATCGATTACAACAATTTAATGAAAGAGTACGTCATTATATATCGCAAGATGGTACAGAAGGGCTAGAAAGTGTTAGTAGTAATAATATGTACAAGGAAATGTTCTCAATAGTAAGAACTCAATTTGATAAAACTTTTCCTATCAAAGTAGTAAAAGTTAAACAAAATTTTAGGTTTAGTGATTGTGCGACTCCAGGTATCCGCAAAAGCAGAGAAAAAATGATTGAATTGTATGAATTGAAGAATCTAATACGAACCGAAAGTTGCACGGAGTATGTCAGAACTTATCAAAAATATTTAAGGGTGTCTGCTGGGCGGCAAAATCAAATTTTATTTGTTATAAGATTAAATTAGCTGACAACAAAATTAAAATGATTTGGAACATTATTAGGAAAGAAACTGGAAAAATCAGATCCCCAATCAATCACATAGTACTCAAAACCTCAGAAGGAATCATCAGTTCTGAATTAGAAGTAGCCCAAGAGTTCGTAGAGTTTTTCACGAACATTCCAATTAAAACCACTGCATTACTCAATTCTTCTTCAAGTAGGGCCAAGAATTTTCTTATAAAACACGTAAACCAAAGTAAACATACATTTGAATTCCAGCACGTCAATTCAGAAAAGGTTAGAAAAACATTTAAAGAAGTGAAAATTAAATTTACAGAAGATCTGTGGGGGATGTCTGTGAAAGTATGCACTGCTATCATAGACATTCTGGCACCCAATTTAGCTTTAATCTCCACTTATAATAAATCTCTAAATTAAAAAAAGAATCAGCCAGTTTGAAACTAAGCTTTGTGTGGTTCGAATGTTCTCAGCATCCCATGAACGGAAAAATATGAAACATTTTATATAGGTACATTAATATTCTAGCTGCAACTTAGGATAGTTTTTATCCGACAGCGACAATTAATTAATTTTCCGAAATATACGACTTTATTTAATTTTTCGTTTATTTTTATTGAAATCAAACGCTGCTCCAACTGTCAGCTATAAGAAACGTCAAATTTTCGTCAAAATGGCGGAATTGCTTTGCCTTTCACTTATTAATAATTTAAATGCAGTCTACGATAGACCTTTACGATTCACATGCCAAAAGTTAAACCATAAAAAAATATTCGATTGTGATATGAGAACTTATATGCGCAAATGTCGCATTATGGCGTTATTTCCATAAATGTATCAACACATTTGAACAATATCATTAACATGAATTTGTTTTTTTTGAATGGCAATGGCACGCGCTCTTTGCGCATTCTGCCAAAGTGCCTGCGGCGCTACCTGGAATACCGAAACTCGAAGTTCGTATAACTGCATCCCTGTCACTCGAGTATTGTTTGTGCGATAGAGATAGAGATACCCGAATATTTTCGAATTCCGAAGTTCGTGGTTATAGCTAGGACCTACCGCGAACGGCATTCGAAGTTTTCCTTCTCTGTCGCACTTACGTACGAATTCACAGGTATGAAGGCTGAATCGAAACTACACCCCGTAAGCCGCGTCCGCTGCGCCATGTTTTCGTAGTTTTTAAACGTCAAACATGTTTTGCCAATCAAAACAAAACCCTATTTGTTTGCCGAACCTGACGGAAAACATGAAACATGGAAAACATTGGTGCAGCGGACTCAGCTGTAGGTAGACACTAAATAAAATAATCATAATGTATTTTCTCGAAAAAAGGATCAAAGTTCCAAAGTTTTATGTTCTGTCCCTTTTCCACAAAACGCACCTTCATATGAAACGATTGTTTTTTACTATGACGCTCGAGGATCTTGGCGTCACAGTCCCCGATCGTTTTCTCACTCTAACAAGCGACATTAAAACGGTTTTGAGATATTTGAATGGGATTTTCGTCATCTTCTATCTATCTATACCTACATATAAATGCCTATGTCCTGACTGACTCACCCACTCACTCATCAACGCACAGCCGAAACTACTGGGGCTAGAGAGTTGAAATTTACACCAGAACTACCTTTTACAACGTAGGCAACGGATAAGAAGGGATTTTTGGAAATTCTACCCCTAAAGGGGTCAAATAGGGGTGCAAATTTTGTATGGGGGAAATTTTAATATTTTAGCAAGAAACTCAATACGTTGTAGAAAGCTTACATATTAGAATACAAATAAAGTCCTGTCAGCGTTTTGGAAAATTCAGCCTCTTAGGGGGTTAAAAAGGTTTGCAAAGTTTGTATGAGCGAAACTTCTTTATGAGATAGAAGCTTAAAAGTTTGTAGAAAGACTACTTATTACAATACAAATAAAAAAAAAGCGGCCAAGTGCGAGTCGGACTCGCACATGAAGGGTTCCGTTAAATAAATTGCGGTTTACGATTTATGACGTATTAAAAAAAATCTACTTGAGATCTTGATCTAGATCTTGTTCAAACCAATTTTCGGTGGCAGTTTTCATGGTAATGTACATCATATATTTTTTTTAGTTTTATCATTCTCTTATTTTAGAAGTTACAGGGGGGGGGACACATTTTACCACTTTGGAAGTGTCTCTCGCGCTCTCAGTTTAGAAAAAAATGATATTAGAAACCTCAATATCATTTTTAACACCTATCCATATCCATAGACACGTATGGGTTTGATGAAAAAAAAATTTTTGAGTTTCAGTTCTGAGTATGGGGACCCCTAAAACTTAATGTTTTTTTTTCGATTTTTGTGTGAAAATCTTAATGCGGTTCACAGAATACATCTACTTACCAAATTTCAACAGTATAGCTCTTATAGTTTCGGAAAAAAGTGGATGTGACATACGGACGGACAGACATACAGACAGACAGACAGACGGACGGACATGACGAACCCAAAAACAGCGTTTTGGAAAATGGTATGAAAAACGGGTACAATGTTGATTTAGATTTAGATTTATTTATTTCGAGATAAAAATTACAATTTGTTGGTTGTTGGTAAGGGGTAAAGGGGATTTTTTTGATTTAGAATCTCAAACCTTTATAAAAAGATTACATAATAAAATAAAATAAAATACTTTCAGCGTTTTATAAAATTCCACCCCTTAGGGGTGTGCAACGTTTGTAAATATATTTTTTAGCAAGCGACAAATCTTTGTTGAAAGATTACTTATTACAATACAAATAAAGAAGTTTCAGCGTTTTAGAAAATTCCACCCCTAAGGGTGATTAAAACGGGTGAAAATTTGTATGGAGGAAACTTTTTTTTTGAGCTAGAGACTTGAAATTGTGTAGAAAGAATATTTATTAGAATACAAATATATAGGTAAATTACTTTCAGTGGTTTGAAAATTTCCACCCGCTAAGAGGGGGATAAAGAGGTGCAATGTTTGTATAGGAAAACTTTTTTTAGGTAGAGACTTAAAACTCTGTAGAAAGATTAAGTACCTACTTATTAAAATAAAAAAAAATACCTACTGCCAGCGTTTTGGAAAATTTCACCCTTTAAGGGGTTAAAAAGGGGTGCAAGGTTCGTATGGGAAACACTTTTTTTTAGCTAGAGACTTGATAGTTTGTTGAAAAAATACTTACCTATAACAATAAAAATACCGAGTGTTTTATTTTTAATTTTTCCCTGAAAAGCGTTCAAAGTTTGTATGGAGAGCAAGAAAATTTTAAAGTATGATATTTGTAACTTCGATCTTAGCCTGTTTAGACTACCTACAAAACTTATTTTAGCATTTTATGAAATATATCCCCTAAAGGGGATTATAAGGGTGTTCAAAGTTTGTATGGAGAGCAAGATATTTTTAAAGTAAGGGATTTGTAACTTCGGTTTTAGACTGTTTGCTAAAATACTACAAAACTTATTTCAGCGTTTTTTTAATTCATC
This sequence comes from Epinotia brunnichana, assembly GCA_963854355.1. Lineage (NCBI taxonomy): Eukaryota > Metazoa > Arthropoda > Insecta > Lepidoptera > Tortricidae > Epinotia > Epinotia brunnichana. Next base: position 13,307,712 of record OY977957.1, read on the forward strand.
GCCTTAGAAGGTTAAAAGGGGGTTCGAACTTTGTATAGAGAGCAAGACATTTTTAAAGTAAGAAATTTGTAAAGAACTACGGTTTCAGACTGTTTACTGTGAGGGTTCAGAGAGGGTTCTTAGTTTGTATAGAGAGCAAGAGATTTTGAAAGTAAGAGATTTGTAACTTCGGTTTTAGATTATTTTCTAAAAGACTAGGTGTACAAAATTAATTTCAATGTTTTTTTTTAATTCATTCCTTCAACACACATTTAGACGATAACATTTTATACGCGGACGAAGTCGCGGGCAACAGCTAGTATTTAATAAATGTATAGACGAAGGCATATTTCCTGATTTGATGAAAGAGAGTAAAGTTATACCCATATTTAAGGCTGGCAATACCAAGGATCCTGGAAACTTTAGACCTGTATCTGTTTTGCCTGTGCTGAGTAAAAATTTTCAGAAGGTTATAATGGAACAGCTACTTACCCATTTTAATAAAAATAGCTTGTTTCATTCGCAACAATTTGGATTTACCAAAGGCAGATCGACAATAGACGCGGGAATATGTTTAGTTAAGTATATTTTTGAAGCATGGGAAGAGAACAGGGACGCGATTGGCATCTTCTGTGATCTGTCGAAAGCGTTCGACTGCGTGGATTATATGTCAATGACCTTCCATTTATGGCGGAACAACTATCGAAAATAGTGTTATTTGCAGATGACACATCACTCATATTTAAAGTAAATAGAGATACCCAGGACACATACAGTATAAACAATGCACTTCAACAGATACAGGAATGGTTCACGGCTAACAATCTGGTACTAAACGCCATAAAAACCAAATGTATGCACTTTAAGCTACCTAACGTCAAAGGTAGCATACAAGGATTGAAAATAGATAACCAGGATTTAGGTTCCGTCCAAAATGCAGTTTTCTTGGGTATCACTGTAGATTCCAAACTGCAATGGAGTCCTCATATTGCAGCACTGTCTAAAAGGCTAAGTTCTGCAGTGTACGCTATTAAAAAAATAAGACAGCTAACTGACGTGGCTACAGCAAGACTCGTCTACTTTAGCTACTTCCATAGCATCATGTGCTACGCTATATTACTGTGGGGCAGAGCAGCTGACATTGAGTCCATATTTATCCTGCAAAAACGAGCAGTTCGTGCAATGTACGGACTAAAAAGCCGCGAATCACTCAGGGAACTATTTAAATCAATTAATATAATGACCTTGTCCGACTTGCATTTTAAATGCAAGCTTTCAGCTTCACAATACTGTTGCAAACAGTACGTACAATGTAGACCTCTATTTCCTTGTCAGCTGACAATGACGCTGTACATTGCTTGCTCTAGAAGTTAAGCTGGCCATTCAAGATGGCTCTAAAAAGTCGTTTAAAAATAGATGGTGCAGGCCGTTGTTATCCAAACAGACTAGACAAGCCAACGCACCATCGGAAAGGAATAATCGTAAATGTAAAAATTCAACACTGCAACACATCATCGCTGGCCTATCCAACCACGACCAAGCGGAGATTACAGAGCTTCAGGGATGATACAGAGCCTCGGTTCCACCTACGAAAAGTCGGAACTTCCTATTGATATTACGTTACGCCTGCGACTTCATTTTCGGTTCCAACAATTTTGAATTGGAGGTTGTATCGGAGAGCAAAGGCGGCGTCCAACACAATCAAACAGGTTTAATACCTGTCGCTTGCTGTCGCTGATCTCCCCACGTGACGCGTGCACTGTAACACTATTGTTTTCTTGTGCATCTCTCTTTAACCTTCGCCTCCGACTCCAATTTTGACTTCGACTTTAGTTCCAATTCCGACAAGCTAAATATAAAACCTCCGAATCTGACTTTGGTTCCGATAAACCACCTCCGTTACATCCCTGGCGGAAACTACGTGGCACTCCCGTGAATATTGTTCTTTATCTTCTGGGTTTTCAGTATTAAGGATGACTCACGCAAGAACGGGCCGTGTCCGGTCCGGGCCGTTTTCTACGAAAAACGTCGGCGTTTTTGCGCGGCCGAGCTACTTATCCCTAAGCCCGGCCAAGCCACGGCTGAGGCTCGGAAGCGGCTCGCTGTCGGCACGGCCCGGCCGTGGCTTGGCCGGGCTTGGGTATGGCTCGGCCGCGCAAAAATGCCGTCGTTTTTCTTAGAAAACAGCCCGGACCGGACACGGCCCGTTCTAGCGTGAGTCATCCTTCTCAAAAGATTATTTAAAATTGTTTGAACATTAAGTGCCATTTAATCATATCTTACCAAGTAGCAACGTATCTTTCATTATCATCATCATATCAGCCGAAAGACGTCCACTGCTCCCCCAAAAAGTGCCACAATGGCTGGTCCTGCGTATCTTTATTTGCACTTATCAGTATATTTTTAAATTTCTTAACAATTTGTTGTACTAGCTCTATTGCAGCACGACCGAGGCTTGAACGCGCATTTGTTTTATTCCCACTAAAGTATTGCTACTGTTTTAATGTTTATTGCGACTGTTACTTTTGCGTGGATCTCGCAAAATTATACCTCCCTCTTGTACAGTCAACTGCAATTTAAATTATACAAGAGCTTTCAGCTTAAATTTACACCTTGCACTATGTGTAAATTAAAATGAAAAATAAATTAAATTACTTAGTCTGCGGAATAAAATGTAACTAAAGTCCGAGTGACCGTTAACTCGCCTGTAAACTTACGCCGATATAACTTTCAGCTGCCCACCATCCAAGAAAAATTTGGCACTCAAATTTGAATCAAGTGAACTGCATGTGTTCCTGCGGGGTAACGGCATATCTTTTCGAACAAGCGTTGGGGCATTCTATAAATAATATTGTCATTCGCAACTTCAAAAAAATCCAGTTGAATATGACTTAAAGTCCTTTGAATATCCATCAGTCATTAGTCCAAAAACATCCTTATTCCTAAAAAAAATTAATTCCTTTCGCCATGTTCCGCTTCGCAAAAAACATGTTGGCACAGTTGATTTCATAGAATATGTAAATAGGTTAGGATTGTGTTACATCCTGGACTGCCGCCTAAATAAGCACATGCAAACGATAGGACTGTGTGACACAAGGCAGTGCAGATTCTGCTTTGAAGCAGAGGAGACGCCTACACACATCCTAACCGATTGCCCTTGCCTCATGCGCAGTCGTAACTCCTTCCTGGGCAAACACATCATGTGCCCGGAGGAGATCAAATTTCTTGAGTTCAACAAAATCCTGCAATTCTTCGAGTTTGCAGGACTTGACCAAGAATTGTAGTAAGTGGCGATCACAATAGATCAGCGATGGTCGCAGTGATATAAGGGCTTTGGCAGCCTGAAAGCCACTACCAGAATAATAATAATAATAATACATCCTGGAAGCCAATTCTCGGGCCGTTTGATATGATGTCTAATAGAGGTGATCTCTACTGATGTCATGTCTACAGAAAAATCTTACCTTAATCTCGAAGACGGTATTTTTTTATTTTCTGGGGAATGTTAGAGATCATGTTGAACGACGGTCTCAATATCTATTGCAACACGCGTTTCGTTTCTCTTGATTGTGTTTGTTTACAATCGATTATACAATGATAAAATATTTTTGAGGGTTTCTACTGATTTATCCGTAATTATGATGATTTAGAAAAGGTGTTAGATTGGTGGCCACTTCTAGGTAAAAGGAGCGTCGGCCGTCCACCAGCTCGATGGGTGGACGATAATATAGGAAGATCGCGGGTCACTTCTGGATAAGATTAGCCCAGGATAGGGACGGGTGGCGTACTCGAAGAGAGGCCTATGCTCAGCAGTGGGCGATAACGGGCTGACAATGATGATGATGATTTAAACACATAATAAACATACCTATAATTGTTTGCTCGATTAAGAACTGATGTGAAAAGAAGCGCATAAAAACTGCTCTGACTTGGCAGTTTTGAGCCTGCAAAGCTGTCAATATTTTATGCCATCACGCCACTGACAGATCTAATGTAAAATAAAATCAGAGATACTACCATCTCGATCGCTACCGACCACTCGTTGCATCTCGTTCGCTGGGAGTAGACATGTCTCGAGTGAGAGATTTTAAGAATACGGAAATTGGTTTTCGTTTGACATCCGCCATTATTTTCGAAATATCTCTATGAGACGTCATCTCGAACGCCCCGAGAATTGGCCTCCTGGGAAATAATAGGTAGATAATATGTTATTTGCGTTCCAAAGGTGGCACACTGAAACCTTGTTAACTGACACGGCTTGCCATAGTTTCGCGTCGTCGTCAATGGAAACGTATGCTGGCAGAATTTGGTGGCAATTTTAAACACAGAATTTTGTATAGACAACGTATCTCTTTTCTATATTACATCATTGACTTCAGGCGAACCTGGTTATCATACATACATACATACATACAATCACGCCTTTATCCCTAAAAGGGGTAGGCAGAGCACATGAAACTTGTGTTCCAGTGCCACTTTTAGCATAAATGTGGGTATAAAAGATCGACAAAATGTGATGTCGCAGTGATAGGTTGCTAGCCCATCGCCCTGGTTATCAGTATTACAAATTTTGGTCAAAATATATTTTCGGATAAATTCATCTCAGGAATTACGTTGTGTACGCCGTCAGGAACTCAATCACCCTTTTTTACCACCAAGAACAACAAAGACAACACAATAAGTACTTATTAATACTTTGCAGCAAGAACATGCGCAAGTATCTTTGCTCTTCAAAGTGGCATTTTCTCCCCGCCATCATTTGTTCTAAGTCCAAAGATTCTACTCGTAAGAAGCAGGTATTTGAACAAAGCTCAATTGCACTGCACTCAGGGAATGCAACTTTTGGGCAACAGAATACTATCACAGCGACAGCAATGATGAATATTCTTAATTTTCTTAAATTTGTGGGATGGTTAAAGAAAAAGTAAAGCTTGTGTTGTTTCATACAAAAATCTTAATTTTTCTAGTAATTTTATGTTAAGACATAAAAAAACAAATATATTTATTTATTTACTAGCTTCTGCCCGCGACGTCGTACGCGTATAAATTATTAATAGCTTACTTTTTATTTTTATGTCTAAAGCCGTTATTGGATAATTTGTAAATAACGATATATATTTTTTTACACCACGTCGGTGGCAAACAACTTATAATAAGTGGTTACCGTAGCATATGGACGCTTGCAACTCCATAGTTTATGCGTGTATCGGTTCAAATTCTCTTTCAATCAAAACACCCTCACAAACGTCGTCATCGTCAATAATATTAGTTAATTTTAGTTATTTAAACTGTATTGCTAAAGCTGGACTTAATGCCACAAAGCATTATCTGTCAGCCAACCTTAGGTCAAAGCAGATAATATTTGGTCATATAAATATTTATTTGACAATTTACATAATAGGCTTATATTTACATAACAAAAGCGCCTACAACGTAAGGACTTAAAATAAATAATCTAAAAGTCCCGGTTGTCGACACGGGTCCAACTTACAAATACCTTAAAGACTAACATACATATTATCATTATAAATTTATTAATAACTACAAAAACACACTATCACTGCGATATGTTGCGCAACTTCGCAACAACACTAACACTTGACACCTTGTTGTTTAACAAGGTGTCAACTATTAGCTCACTAAAGTGTCATCGTAAACATTCATTTGTGGCAACCGTGGTATTTTACAGTGTTCTTATGGGATGAACATGGGTCCCCTACTAGGATGTAGCAACATGTTAAATTCTGATAGTTTATCTATAGGTACCTACTAATATTATTAAGAGAAAATGTCTGCGAGATTGTATGTTTGTAAGCTTGTATGTAATGGGTAATACCCAGAGAACCACTGGACCGTTTTCAAAGATTATTTCACTTGTGTGTAGAATGGAGTTACCGAAAGGTCATGGTCATATGCTTTATTTTAATCCCTTAATTTGGTTTATTCTAGTCAAACAAAGTACTTAAATAATTGATGATTGGCTATTTAATATTGTAACTACTATTTACCTATTATGTAAAATTCTCTGGCTACCGCTACGTGCTCACTATTTAATCAAGCTATGTACTCCGTAATTATCGCATATATCAGCTGTAAGTACCTTTTAAGATAGTTGGAGTTCGTTGTTGTTCTACGTCCGTAGGAATAACCCAAGAAACCCTACACGTGACCTGGGGGCAATCACGTTACGTTCCGAACGCGCGTCGGTACAATTTAACTGTCAATTTTCCATATAAAAAGTGACATTTAGACCTACCCGATGCTCGTAAAATTCGTTACGTGATCGACCTGCTGGTGGTGCTAAAAGAACAACAAACTCGGCAGCTCCGCTGTTCCTTCTGAACTTCGCAGCGCACACTGGAGCTCTATCAGCGACATCGATACGAATACTTTTATGTACCAGTGTGTAACCGCCATACGATAAATAAAATAAATAAACAAGATAATTTTTATGTCAATGATGTATATATGTGATGTGGACGTACTTATATAAAATAATTTAAAAAATCCCGCAGGTTTGCCTGCGTTTTTTGTTACACGCAATATAAGCGGCCAAAACCGCACGGGCAGCTAGTTTACTTATACATTAGCAAATACGGCATGGGCTCAGCCCAGGCTCAGCACGCTGTAGTTTTATTCTTCAAAGGGAAGCCAGTACGATTTAATACCTAATCAATGAATGCACTAACTGGTTAAAAGTAAGTTACACAAAAACAACGATTTAAAGTCAACTGTCCACTAAAACTCGAGCAGTAGCGAAAACTCCCGTTACTCCACTGCAATTAAACTTCTAGATTGCATTCATTAACCGACTTTGTAGAGATCCTTAAATTAAGTACTGCTGAGTCGAAATCTCAATCGACTCAACTTGATAAGGGCATAGCCTCTGGGTGTCTTTGACACTTAGCACATTAACTGCCAAGAATCGCTACGCTCGTAGCCGATGCCGTGGTTTTCCTCGTACGTAGCGGAAAGCGACTGCGGCGTAGGCGGGTTCTTGGCAGTGAAAGTGCTAAAGATCAGCTGGTCGATTGCGTCATAACGTTAACGTAACGGTTAGGTACGCGCGCCGTCTTGTGCTAACCGTGCTGGTGAATAAATCTCAAATACATATTTAAGAGAATAGGCATTTTTTATAATTTATTTAATAATGTTAACGTTTGAATTTCTTGTACAACATTAAGTACTAAGTCATTCTAATTAAAAAGTATGTACATCACTACATAGTATAAAACAAAGTAGCTTCCCGCTGTCTGTCTGTCTGTCCCTATGTAAATATCTGTGTGTATGTTAGATCTTTAAAACTACGCAACGGATTTTGATGCGGTTTCTTTAAATGGATAGAGTGGTTCAAGAGGAAGGTTCATATGTATAATACATGCATGTTATTATAATTTGCATACATACTAGTATACACCCGTACGAAGCCGGGGCGGGTCGCTAGTACAGTCGCCATTACATACATAGGTACTATAGGTGTTCAAAAATATCGGCACATGCACCCTAATGCCTTGAAAATAGAGGTGTGTTCCGATGTTTGTGACGTGCTTGTTTGCTCCGATCCGACCGACCGAGACCGAACAGTTAGTGTCTCGTTCGAAATTAGGTAGGTAGGTATGAGTATACTTAATCAAAACATAATTTCAAATATCTCATTATAATATTTAATTTAAAATTGCTTAATGTTCAAAAGAAAAAGGAGACTGATACAAATAAGATAACACAAATACTTAAACATCTCAAAATTCGTTTAAGGAATCGTATAAGCTTTAGTACCAGATATGGTGGGGTAAGTAGACTTAGATTCTATAAACGACATTCCTGTTAAAATATTATTTTTGAACGTGTATCCACCAGGCTGCGGCGAACACGATTTGCGCTGGACGTAGAGGTTCCAATGTCCTCCAGAAAAATGCATGTACGCAAACGCCGGAACATTCCCAACCAAGCGTGCCGTCTCCACAATATAACCGTAGTCTTTATACTCCATACCGTAGGTAATGGGACCTCCTTTCTGAGCTGGAGTCAGGTTGTTGAACTGAGGAGCCTCCCTGCCGCCCTCAACGTGTCGGAGTCGCAACATACCGTTACTTAGCGGAGTCACCGTCCACGAGCAACCGCTGAAGTCAGGAGTGAACACGTAATGTGGCTGGTTAGCGTTGGGCGTATGTGGGATGTCTATGGAGCCGCCTTGAGGCAACCAGTAAGCGTTCTCGCCAGAAGGATCGACTTCAAGCGCGTAGACGGTCTTCCCGCCTTTCACTTCAGCGAACTTAAATCTTGCTTCGTGCCCTGGTCTAGGGGACTGTGGCGATCCAATAGGGCCGGCTGTGAACGCGTTGCTCCCGAATTTCGACATGACTTGGCTTGGTGTTTTGACCGCTTTCACGGTGCCTTTCACAACGCGAGACTGCCCGCAGTGGATTGGAGTTGCATTGGGCAGCTCCCTATCGGCGCCTTCGGAGAGCCTGTTCCCCCGTAACTGGTGAAGAGGGCTAGCACAGCTCGCCACATAGAGCTGGATGATGAGTATCACGATCGGTGTAATATGTAGCAGTCCCATCGTTGCAGCGTTGAACTGAACTGTAACATTGCATGGTGGCGCATGTCCTTAAATATACGATCAGTTGACTCAATTACTGACGCATTTGTGCATTGTATTCTTGAACAGATTTTTTCCTGTTTTTAATTAGGGTTAACCGTGTTCAGTTATGTATGTTATCTAATGGGAATTTAAGTGACTGTTTTGCCCCGAACAAATATAGGTAAGCATTTTGTTTTCAACTATTAATATTAATTAATGTTTTATCAATTATAATTTGACGACAACAATAATGAGTAGAGTCTGGGATTCTGAGCGAGTAATATAATTACCAGCGTTTTCCTCTTGGGTAATACCTAGTTATACACAAGACTGAAATACCTATATGTCATCTTCTAAGTGGGTCAATAGAACCAAGATTAATCTGTGCTATTCAATGGAGCTAACACGATTCAATTTATTCGACTAGAACTAGCAACTTTGCGTCCGTGACTGCCCCTGGCAATTTTTACTTTAACATACATTTATACTTGGACATTATTTGAATGGGCAAACTTATTAAAAAAGCTACGGTAGCCAAGCGGCGGTCGTGGGTTCGAATCCCGGCTCGTACCAATGAATAGTTTTTCGGTGAAGGAAAATATCGTGAGGAAACCGGTCTAATCCCAATAAGGTCTAGTTTTCCCTCTGGGTTGGAAGTCGCTTTCATAAAAACTAGTGCCTATGTCAAATCTTGGGATTAGGTATCAAAGCGGACTCGGGGCTCCTTTAGGGGCACAACCAGTAGGTCGATCACGTAACGCATTGTACGAACGTCGGGTAGGTCTAAATGTCACTTTTTATATGGAGAATTGACAGTTAAATCGTACCGACGCGCGTTCGGAACGTTACGTGATTACCCCTCGGGAATAACGCTAGGAGGATGAATTATTTGAATAGGCCAAACTGCATCAAAGTATTCCATTCAAAATGCGACTCTATCGCCCAAAGTAGAAGATTTAAATTCCAGTCAGTTTTATAAAATGCACCTTAAATTATCTCAATTATCCCATACAATCCAATTCGCGCCTGTGTCCTCAAAAGAGGTACGCAGAGAACATTTTCAGTGCCAGTTCTAGAAATTGTAGGTTCAAAGAAAGATAATATGTGATATTGTAGTGTCATGTTGCTAGCCTATCGTCCACACTTTAACTGTTCGCCTTTTACGGCATTCACGAATTACAATATATACGATTAATATCAGTTAACGATTCTGATGTTAGCTACTAGTAGCGCCGCAAAGGTGTCAGAGGGGTCGGGCGGGTATGCGGGAGGTGACTCGAGGCTAACTTCAGAGTCGTTTACTGATTTTAATAGTATTGTAAAGGCAGTGGTGTTATTCTAACTCGATACCTCACCCGGTATTTTTGCGATAATAAAGCCTATGCTGCCGCCATAAAGATTTAGGTGTAAATATTAAAAATATTGGTCGTTGAGTTTTTGAAATCAGATGATAATTAGGTATAGCTTTGGCTAACGGGGAACCAATAAACCGATTCTTTTTCTTTTTTTTTAGAGTTGTCTTTCTGGGTGGACTTGTTTTATCCCGCGGGTTTGCCTGCGTTCTTTGCAATACGCGGATAGAGCCGCGCCAGCAGCTAGTGCCTTATAAAACGATTTACCAGCGTCAATTCCACAAAATACTTTAGTATCTAAGCCATTTCTGCATCAATTCTATGCCGCATGGGTGATGAGTTCATGTATTTAAATTTTTATCAATTTATTGTTTTAAATCAGTACTAAAACAAAGCAGATCATTATCGTATTGTATCTAATCGTAAATAATTATCATTTACATATTTTTAAATGGATTCTCACAATCTGTGTCAATGAAACGTATACAATATGTATAGTGGCTTATATGCGGGCGAAAGATCGTTTCTACTAAGTGTAAAATCATTTCAATGGTCGTTATTCAGTCGCAAAATAATAAAATGAAAAAAATTCCATAGTACCTACATAACTGCCCGCGAAGCTTTTCCAACGCATTAAATAAAAAAAAAAAAAAAAAAAATTGGGGACAATCTTCCATAAATCGACCCAAACTAAGCAAAGCTTGTACTATGGGTACTAGACGATGATAAACTTACTTATATATATAAATAAATATTTAAATACATAGAAAACATCCATGGGTCAGGAACAAATATTTGTGCTCATCACACAAATAAATGCTCTTACTGCGATTCACACCCGGGACTTCTACCAACTAGGCTAAAGAGGTCTTATATTAAAGAGAACACAGGCGGAGCTACAGGATGAAATATAGCCTTGTGTTGTAGCGTAGGCTACATACATTTATAAACAAATAATAGGCGTGTATTTCGAAGCTCGTTTTATCACAAACTATCAAAAACAATAGAAAAGGGTCACTCACCTTCGAAATACATGGTTTAATGCCTTTTGAGTAGCCGATACGATGCACAATAGCCTCTGCAGCCCTAAATACATATAACCACACATGTCGACAAACTTTACACACTTATTTCAACGGCTTCCCAGCTCAGAAACTTAACTTCAAGCATATCAGAATCCTCGTCGCGATGAGACAAATAAGTTTTCGATAAAAGTTTTATTAATAATCGCGAGTTCGGAGAGATACGTTAATAAAATGAATAAAAGGGTATTCTTAATTTGAAGTTTGAACATAAATAAAACGTCGACAGCTGTCACTTGTTGCCACGTTCCGTTTGCGTTTTTGTTTTAAAGTAATTTGCTTAATGTCATCGTATCAAACGTAATAATAACAGTTCATAAGTAACTTAAAATACTTATTATTCGAGATAGTTTATATTCTATATAAAATAATAGTTAATTAAATTAGTAACGGTTTGCGACATTAAAAATGTATTATCAACATTTCGTTCCGAAGGAGTTTTTGAACGCAGGATTTGGATCTGTGACAGAATGACGTGGACAAACTACAGAGAGCTTCCTGAGCGCACGACGCGCGGTTGCATCCTGCTTTTGGGTTTTTTCTTGGCTGGTCCGCCATTTTGAGGAGGCGACCTCATGGTCGGAAAAGAGGTCCGACAAGTTGCTGATTTCGCAAGTAAGGTGTTATAAGTAATTTAAGCAGTGTTGTGCGTCGTATTTGTGCGCGTCACGTGAATGGCGCCTTAAGACCACGCCGGTCTACCCCTCACCGTAGGTTACGAGCTTTTAGAGCCTGCGGGCTCGTGACTCATTTGCGCGCTCGTCTTGGGAGGCGAAGCAGCAACCACGCCCTCAAGGCGACCTGCGCAGATCGGCAAACCGAGGTGTTTCACGCAGGCTCCTGCATCCATCCGTACCGCAGACCTCAGGGGCCCGGTCCCGTCCCCTGAGCGTGACTGGGTGCGCTCACAGCAGGAAGACGCCGCTGCTCTGCGCAGAGTTCAGCAAACCATTTCCTTAGAGTGGACTTAACTTTGCGTATGGTGCACTTTTTTATGTCACAGACTTTACAGACAGCATTATAAACAAAGGGGTGGATGAACAATGCGGAGCGTTGGGCATGTGCCGAGTTGACAGAGGGAATGGGGACTCTATATATGCGTCTACTCGTGATGCTATTTATAAGCGGCAACTTTGCAGTACTTCTGTGGACTCTAATGACAGCATTCATGATAAACAGTTGCCTTACTCTAAGTAGACCTGTTTCTTGATAAAGAGTGTCCGTGGGAAACCGAAAAGGTTTTCTCATCATTACCTTGATAACTGCACGTTGCGAGCGTTCAAGGTCAAGAAGTGCTGTCTTACCAGCGCTGCCCCAGACCGCAATACAGTATTGAATAATTGATTGGCACAGCGCGTGGTAGACTACGCGTAGTACCTCCGGAGGTGAGCAGTCCCTTAGATACGTTTTACTAAATAAATCAATTTCCTGGTTTTTTTCGACAGAGCGATTATATGATGTTTGAATGTAAAGTGTTCGTCCAGTGTTAGACCTAGATACTTTACTGTGCTGCATCTGCTTAAAGTGTCACACGAGCAGCCTGCATCATGAGTTCCACAGGAGTGCATTTTAAGTTGAAAGGTAGCCGGGGGAGAGGAAACTACCGTTTTTGAAAAAGGAATGTGGTGGCTCTTGTCCACATTAAGTGTGAGTAGGTTGGTATCAAGCCAATTTGCTATAGTTGATAGTCCTGCCTCAGCTGACAGGTAAGTCTCCTCCCATGTGTTGCCGCTAAAAAGTACTACGGTGTCGTCCGCATAACAAATTATTTCGGAACAGGCAATGGACTGTTGGAGAAGGTCATTAATGTAAATAAGAAAAAGCGTTGGACCAAGAACACTGCCCTGGGGGACGCCGAAGCAAGTAGGAGACCTGCTGCATTTGAAATATTAAAATCATTTAATTTGACAAGTACAGACACTCTTAACAAAAAAATGTCACAAGACTTAGAACAAGACAATTCTATATGCGCAATTATACCACAAAAAGACCTGGGTCCTCTGCAAAAAATATAAATAAATAACATTAAAAATAAATTTTTAAAAATAAGTGCAGAAGAGCGGGGTCTCGGAAAGACATCCTTTGTTGAACACAGGATCAGAACAGCGGGTCCACCAATAAAACAAAGGTACTATCCACTCTCACCGGTCAAACTAAAGGCTCTTAACCAGGAGGTTGACCGTATGCTACAACTCGGTGTGATAGCGCCTTCAAAATCACCATGGTCCAATCCCGTTGTAATGACCCCCAAAAATATGGTTCATTAAGATTTTGCTTAGATGCAAGAAAACTCAATGAAGTCACAATCAAGGAATCTTACCCCTTGCCATATATTAATTAAATTCTGGATAATTTGCGCGGTACTCACTATTTAACGTCAATAGATTTGTCAGCTGCCTATTGGCAGATTTCATTGTGTGATTCCGATGATGTGGACGGTTCCGGGACGTCTTGTCAGAAAACGGCTTTTGTAGTCCAAAATAGAGGGCTATTTGAATTTAAACGCGTCCCATACGGAATAAGTAACGGTGGATGTGAGTTACAGCGTCTAGTGGACTCCTTATTTCATCACAAGTATGGCGAAAAAATATTTGCATATTGTGATGATCTATTGATAGTACATTTGAGGAACACATCTCTATATTAGACGAGCTGGGTACGTGATCGGATCACAAAGTATACACTCAGATCCGCGAAAGCTTGACTGTATAAAAAACTTTCCACGTCCGACAACAGCTAAACAGCTGCGCGCATTCATAGGGTTGTGCTCGTACTATCGCAGGTATGTCGCAAATTTTTCAACCATAATCGCTCCAATGACCACGTTGCTAGGAAGGAAAAAGGGTAAAGAGACTGTAGCATGGGGTGAGGAGGCGGAAAACTCATTTATAGCATTGAAAGAGGCCCTCACACAGGCTCCAGTACTCACCTGTCCTGATTTCACTAAAAAGTTTGAAGTTCATACCGATGCTTCCAGTGTGGGAATTGGAAGTGTTCTTATGTATGTGTTGTGTTGTAACAAATAGATGGCATAGAACATCCAGTAGCATTTTACTTGCGACTACTAACAAAGACCGAGCGAAATGACAGTACAACAGAGCACGAACTTTTAAGTTTAGTTCATTCAATTAACCACTTTCGCCCATATATAGAGTGCAGTCATTTTATTGTGGTCACAGACCATATGACATATGAGTCTAAAATGGCTCAGGACACTGAACAATCCTTTAGGTCGTTTAGCACGATGGGCAATGCAACTCTCTTGTTTTGATTTCGAGATACGACATAGAAAGGGTTCTGCACATGTAGTCCCCGATGTCTTGTCTCGAATCGAACTGAAGGCAGTCACATTTACAGGTCGCGACAGTTCTAAGGATGAGTGGTATAATAAATTATTTAGAAATGTAGAGTCAAACCCAATGTAACAGGTTGAAAAAAAAAAGACTTTTAAACTGTGGTCTGATGACGAATAATAGTACAGAGGTATTAAATAAATTAACCCGTTACACTTAGGTACCTATAATTGCTCGGATTTCAGTCGGACCAAGTCCTTGAACCTTTTCTGTCAAGGGTCCTCTTGTGGTAATAAGAATAAAAGAATAAGATAATGTGTGAGGATGAAATATAGCCTACGAGTATGTGTGAAGATTCATTCTACATAAACCTATATACTGGGTGTTGCCTGTAATAGGAGCAAACAAATTAAAGGATGACTCCATAGATATTCTATATCGGTCCCAGTGTTTCAAAATTATTGAATTCGGAAATAAATATATTTGAAGTTGTGATCCATAAGTAACGAATTTTGACATAACGATATCGTAGCATGTAACTCATTTAATATCTTGGTTATCTTGGGCACTTATGCCATGGTGATTAAAAGTGTCTTAATTTAATATTTAGCAAGATTTTTTTATTTAAAATACTATTGATAGTATTCCAGTTAAGTAAAAGAATCAAGGCATACATCAAAAAAAATGTTTTCTCTTGTTCTTTTTTACTAAACCACTTGGAACTGATTGCTGATTGGCTTAATAATCCACCGTTTAATTTTTTTGCTCCTATTACAGGCCACATACTGTATACGTACTCGTGATTTTTTTTTACTCTCCGAACCTACATACAAACAGACAACGTCATAGACTTATCCTCTTTATTGATCGAGCGAGCGGAGTGCTCGGAATTCTCCATTTCAGCTTGATAAAATTCTTTCGTATATCCGGATGTCCCACTGTCCCACTATCCAGTGGCCCGGCTGGCTGGCTGGTCTCATTTCTCAACCGATTCTCGTGAAACTTTGTGAGCAGATTCGATATAATTATCGAATTACATACCTAATGGTATGTAGATTTTTTGTCGATTTTTTAACAGACTTGCAATTGAACAGCCCACAGAGCCACTAGTAATATTAGTATCGAATAAGTTTGTCTATCCTAGGTATTTTCTTTCCTATTCCTCGTACAACTCTCCTATACCGCGCGTGTTCTATTTTTTGTGTGAATCAGTCTTTGTTCCTTGCAGACGGCGAGAAGGATTATGCCTCGTTTTTTACTGAAACCTGCTGCATAACAAGCTTCGCCTCGTCCGCCTTGCCGGCATTACTTATCTTGACGGTATAATGGAACAACCTAGATAAGTGTCTTGTTGGTGATCCTATAAATATGAATTAAAACTATGTTAAATCATTTCAAATTAAACGGAAAAACATTTAAAAAGTCTTGCTTTGAGCATGCTTTCGAACCTGCCAGAGGATGCAGTGGTTCCCCCAACGCGTCCCTTCGAGAGTGCATCTCCAAAAAAAAATGGGAAAAAGAAGGAAAAAAAAAGGATGCAGTGGCGGTATACGCGCTCCTACTAACCTAAGTAGCTAACGAAACATTTCGTGACAAAATATGTATTATATTATTTCTTTTGTATGTGTAAATTGTGTGTCACGAATAAATATTTGAATTTGAAATTTGAATTTGAAACCAATTTGCTCGGTCAACGGAATTTTCACTGAGTTTCCCGTGAAATGGGGAATGGGGATCGTGTTTGACGTTTAACTTTCTATAAGGACTTCAAACTGTAAAAGTGCCACGGCAACAGTGCCACTGCTGCCTTATGGCATAGGTATGGTGCGGATTCTGTTTCTAGACCGATTTCAATTATCGTTGTGTCTAGTAAACAATGTGATAGTCTTTAATTGTTATGTGGTACTTTTTTTTATTATTGAAAGTAGTAAACATCGACTCTTTTTTAGTGCTACAGTTGTTTTAATGCTGGATTAGGTATACTTTTGATTTTCGTAATAAAATAAAAAGATGCAAATTCCCTATTGATGATAGTACGGTTGAACTCACAAGGGGTAGGTACCTTTGTACCGTGTCAATTTAACGTCATATTCAAAGTCCCATACGAAGTAGTCAAACGATGTCCTATCAATTGACAAAACGATCATTTGAAAAACAACGTTTCATCAATACGTCATTCCATAAAAAAACAAGGACGTTGTTTTATCTGACAATTTTTTATACGTAAACCTTAATTGATAAACACTTTCTTTACTAAAAACATTATTTGACAAAATAACACATGATTTAAAATCTTTCGATAAAATGCCTATCGACGTTTTGTCAAATGGTAATTTTATCTAATAATTCGATTGTGAAGTAAATGTTTTCAAAATTTAATTCATTTGTAAAATATAACATTTTCGAAATGTGTATTATTTATTTAATATTTAAGAATCAAACAGTGTAAGAAAGTAAATCGGTTTTGTAACATTTTAACCATAGGTACTACTACCGCCATCTAGAGAGGAGTATGCACGAAACATGTCGAAACGGCAATACTACTATAGTGTCACACCGCGCGAGTACTAATAGTACCCATTACGCCGCTAGATGTCACTATTACGTCTGCGGCTCTACGCTTGGAACCAACTACGTGCTTTGCTTATAGTTAACCATAGCCCGTAGCTCTACTGCTGTAAAGCTGACATTATTCAGAGCATTTTGCACGTCGTTCTACACGGGTAGCCTGTGGGCGGACTATACGCAAAAGCAGTACAGCGCCTTACGAGTGCTAGGGTAAGTGCACCAGTGAATGAACGCTTAAGGATATTTTTGACTTTAAAAATTGTTTTATGTAAGATAGCTATACTTAATATCGGCCGTGACTGTTTGTACAGCTCAAACAAGTATTCTAGTTCGCTTAAATTACTTTGCTTTTGCAATAAGTTTCCATAATTTTAAGTTATTTGACCTTTTAGGTGGAAAAATGGAAAATCACCAGTGAATGAACAGGGTTTTCTAGTAAATGAACAACTAAAAACCAGTGAATGAACTACTGTTATAGTTATGGTTTGTTGGTTTAAATTGCTGTTTAGCGATTTTGTTTGGAGTATCTCGATATACCAACACACGGGGTGGTAGGTAATGGTTTACTTTTTATAAAACAATTAAAAAACTGTAACAAGTGTTCGTTCATTAACTGGTTCCAAAAAACCAATAAACGAACTAGGTAATTATCGGTTGATGTTCATTTACTGGAAATCTATACACCAGTGAATGAACTAACTTTATGTTCGAAAATGAGGTTTGTTCAAACACTGGACCAACGATGGACAAACCATTGGTGGATATGCTACTAAAAACTTAATCTTATTACAATAACTAGAACATAAGATTTTGCGAAAACATTAAAACAGGCGTTGCCAGTGAATGAACACTCCTGTTCATTCACTGGATTTAGGTGGTTTTTAATTCAAGTTGTAGAACACCTTCTAAAAAACGAGAATCTAAACTTAAATAACTTAAAAAGATATTTGAATAGCACAATTTCGCTCTTATGATTTCCAAAAACCACACACCATAAGTTACAAGTTTATAAAACTAGTACAATGGCACATCAAATAAAAGGTAACAATCTTGTCCCCTTATTACCGGCTCATACAAAAAATTCACGCCCATAGCCCGTCAACTTTAAGCTTCGCTCATTTAGTAACTGTTGCGACTGAGTTGATATAAATGTTACAAAACCCTTACTCTGAATGCTTCTAATCGAGAAAAAAATACCCGGTATGCTAGAAATATACAGAACTCTTAATTTAAGCAAATAATCAGGTTTTCGTTCATTCACTGGATTCGTTCATTTACTGGTGCACTTACCCTACAACAATGCATTTTTCACGCCACTGCTCGGAAATATGGCCAAAGATGGATTGAAATGAGAGTAGAAAGTAGTTCTTAGTAGTACAATTCAAAAACAGTCAAACAATGTAGATTTGCAAAGTAAAATGTAGTGTTTAGCGGCCTTTTTTACTTTCTACTCTGCTATTGGTCGATTATTTTTGAGTGGTTGGTCATTGTAATAGTGGTTGTTCAGTTTAAACAGCTCTTCGACCAATCACAGGGCGTCGAGCGGGAAGAGCGGCGCCGCCGCGCCGGCGAGCGGTGCCGCGCTTCTTTTGCTTTTTGATTAGTATTATGATATTCAATTTAGGAACTTAATTTTGATTTTAAATTATGATTATTTGCAATTTCCTCGCAGTAGACGTGAAAAGCACTATGTTAAGCCTCGGCCGAAAGTGCAATAGCTGGACTCGTACTTTCGAACTAACTCGTCCATCTATTGCTTACTTTCTAGCCTCTACAACAATGTACTATAGGGTGCTGATGGGGCTGCCTCGCTACTGCAGCGTGTCAACAATGTTCGCGGAGGCGCGCGTCGATAGCTTCTCTGACATCATGCGCAAGCGAGCCGCCTCGCTACTGAGCAGGGTGAGGGCCAGCACCAACAGCATCCTAGCAATGTTTGCTCGCAGGTGGGATGGGACTTACCTAAACCACTGCACTAAAGCTCCATTCCATAATGTTTAAGTACTAACACTAGATGTAAAATAATGTTACTAACACCTATGTTCTAAATTCTAAATTTGACATGTTTTTATTTTTATGGATTATATTTTAATGGTTAATTATATTTTTTGTATATTGATACGTATGTTAGTCTGTAAGGTATTTGTAAATATGGGCCTTGTTGCCTGAGACAAATAAATTAATAAATAATAATAATAGTCTCAACCAAGATCAACCAACCGTGCATCCGCTCCAGAGTATATACTCTGGCTGAGGGACACGTCAGCACGTTACTCGATCTCCGGTTGACTGTACTAGTGGTATATTTTCAAAGTTAATACACTTCTCACCGCAACTCGCCACACCGCTACAACAGTCGTTTACAAAAAAGAGTTATAAGATATTACTTACAAACATGACCTGGAGTTTCCTTATTTTTACATTAGTTCGTGGATCATTTATAAAATGTTAAATGAAATGATTTTCAAATGATTATTTTGTGAAATGTTTTTTTGCCAAACGCTAATAGCAAATAGTGTTCAGCTACTTATGCGTTCGATTGTACAGTCAGCATCAAAAGTAGCTACGCAAAAGAAGACGTCAAAAGTCTTTATTAAAAGGGAATAAGAACTTTTGATGTCTTCGATTGCGTAGTTACTTTTGATGCTGACCGTACATACTCATGTCAGTTTTGTATATATTTGCATCATCTCAATCTACAACCTACATAAGCATCATGACAGCAACTAACGTGAAACGTAACACGATACTATCCGAAAAAAGCCATTAAGGGCCTACCGCGAAAGGCATTCGAAGTTTCCCCTCTCTGTCATACTAACGAGTTCGTACGTAAGTGCGACAGAGAGGGAAAACTTCGAATGCCGTTCGCGGTAGGCCCTCTGAGTCGTGTTTATTATTGAAATAGGCTTTCCGATGTCGAATGTCACCCGTCTCGGGCCCTGTAACATGATACCTTGACAGGAACTAAATGGAGGTATTGAAGTATTCGGTCTGGAGAATACTTTGTACGAAAAAAGCTTTACCTACGGGGTTCCTCTGTTTTATGTCCTTGTGAAGACTACCCGTGTTAAATTCCTGATAGAATTAGACAAAAGAGGAATAGGGTATTTTTAGACTTGTCCCGTTTTTGTCCCGTTTATCAATATTTCAACATACACGTACTAAAGGCTCGAAGAGAAGCAAGAGACGCGCGGGAGCGCGCGGTTGCGAGGAGAGGTGAGGGAAGGGCGGTGCGGCCCGCTCGCTCGCCCGCTCGGTCACTAATAAGTAATA
This sequence comes from Epinotia brunnichana, assembly GCA_963854355.1. NCBI lineage: Eukaryota > Metazoa > Arthropoda > Insecta > Lepidoptera > Tortricidae > Epinotia > Epinotia brunnichana. The sequence continues at coordinate 13,327,843 of OY977957.1, forward strand.
AGTCCCGTATCAGTTCTCAACAATAATAGCAACCCTATGAATATACCATACCCACTTACGCTTCGAACCGAAGACTAAATATAATTTCAGAAATCTCAATTTGTTTTTAGTGCTATTTTACACTTAATAATATCCAAATAATTAATACACACGCACAGACTGTCTGTGAGCTGTACTCGCAAGCTTGGCTTTTTTAGGCATTCCAAAAACAAGGGCCGTAGCGCGATGTAATTTTAAATTTGGCACGCGCTCGCAAACAATGTCTATTCATAAGCTCAGAACAATGGGCATTCATGAGGTCAGTTCAAATCGTCTTAACTATATCTGAAATGAAACCGCTGTAAAGGCCGCTTACGGGCTGAATTCAGTCGCCGAATTCCGCCGGTCTGAGGGGTAATCACGTAACGTTCCGAACGCGCGTATTTTCCATATAAAAAGTGACATTTAGACCTACCCGACGTTCATACAATGCGTTACGTGATCGACTCCTGGAATCCTGTTGTGGGGAAAAGCGGCTGATATCCAGACCATCTTCGTGCTACAGAAACGAGCTGTACGCTCCATCTACGAACTTAAAGCCCGAAATTCTCTCAGGGACAAATTTAAGGAGGCAAATATTCTTACTGTAGCATGCCAATACATTCTTGAGAATATTATGTATGTGCGGAAAAACCTTCAGGACTTCAATCTCAACAGTGATATCCACGACTACAACACCAGAAGTAAACACAAGATCGCAGTGCAGTACAGTCGTCTTCGCAAGGTTAGCACGTCGTTCGTGGGGAACTGTATACGTTTTTACAATAAAATACCTACCGAAATTGTTAATTTGCCGTTAAGTAAATTTAAGTCTCATATAAAAAAATATTTGCTAAGCAAGGCGTATTATAATGTCAACGATTTCATAAACGACAAAAATGCCTTTAAGCCAGTAGCAGTCAAATTGTATTAGAATTAATATACCTTCGAGTATGATTGTCTTGGCGTATTACCTTTGTAATTATTATAAGTACCGGAAATAGCTGTTCCGTTTTATGTAACATGAGAGCACGTAATGCTTTTTCTCGCCGAACAAGTAGCTTTAATCTTTGCTATTATCAATGTCCAGTGTGGCTTGAATATGTCATGCTCGCTTAAAGGGCTTTGCTTACGGTGGCGTCGTTGATCGGGTCGCCACCTTCCCTAACATATGGTTGAGGGAGGCGATGGCTGAGATATGCGTCATACTCGTGATCGGGTGCTGTTTGTGGAGTCCGGTCTGTTCATGCTTGCAAGGGCATAGTAACTACCTAAATACTAGTGTTATTATCATTATTTTGACGAGAGACATCATTCTGTTCTTGACACGTTTTATTGTTATTGACCCTGTACATCTCTGACAATATTACATTAATGATCCTTTTTTTTCTGTTTTAACGCTTAGGGACAGTATACATCTCTATAAGAACATTAGAATAATTATTAATTGTATTTGGATGCTCAGAGACATTATACATCTCTGGGGTACTAAATTATATCATAAACTTATTGTTAATTCTGATACAGACCTTATATCGAATGTATTTGATAATATTTTACAATTTTGGATTGTTCTAGTTTTCATTCAGTGACATTTAGTTTGTAACCATTTAGGTACTAATTAGTTAAAATCTGCAATTTTAAAATGATTATTGTGTAAGATTATTAATATTATATTGTAGAACACCATTTGACATGTAAAAGTGCCCTTGTGGCCTATTTGCAGAATAAATAATTGATTTTGATTGATTTTGATTTTTTGATTTTGACCTACTGATTCCGCCCGCTGCTACCTCCATATACAATCAAATACAAATACTTTATTAATAAGTTTAATAACGCCAAGTTACATGTCAGGTTTTTAATATTACGCATATTTAATTACATTGTACGTCATTTAATTCATTAATTACATTTTATACTAGGTATGATGTATGTACGTAAGTATATCGATATTAATAATTATAATTCACTGAGTAGAGAGTTGAGAGAATAAAAAGAATGGTCAAGAAGCTACATACGCAATCTCAACCTAAACGCCACTGTGGAAGTTGCATCTTTTTTAATAGTGTCTCTCAAAATCAATTTGTATATTATATTATAAGCAGTAATGGTGCGTTCCAGCGCCGCGGGTGCACACGAGGTATGCGGCGCAGCCCCTGTGTATCATGTTTTTGCCGAATAAAAATGTATATTTCTATAATCAACTTATTTTCACCTCATTTGCTCGGAAAGGCCTTTTTGTATGTTTGATATCTATTGAGAAATTTGGAACCAGTGTATGACTTCGTCCCGGTTGCTGTGGAGACGAGTGGCTCCTGGTGCTCCGAGGCAAAAACTTTCATCAAAAAATTAGGACAACGATTGCGGGAGAGAGGTCGCGATCCCAGGGCTGTTATTCGCTACACGTTAATGCGGCTCGCCCCGCCGGTCACCCGTTACGAAACTAGACCTCTACTTTCGCTTAATTACTACGCATCGCGGTGTCAAGGTATAATTGTGGGTGAGCGTTGAGGTGAGCTTAAAACAAGTTACAGAATAGGGGGGCTGGTCCGGCTCGTATCTGGTGCAGCACATATCGTTGGCGGTGCAGCGGGGTAACGCGGCCAGCATATTGGGCACATTTGCGCCAGGTACCTGAGCTGCCGTCCCGGGAATCTATTAGTTTAGCATTAATTTTGTTTTAGTTTTAGTGTACATATTTTTTATTTAATATTGTATAACTTTACATTTTTGTCACCAGAAAATAAAAATGTTTATTTGAGAAAATCGCTTTTTATCCACATGTGAAGAAAGTAGACGTAGAACGTTAAATGTTTACTTTTGGTTTTTTGTATATTTTATAACATATTTTTTTTAACTTTTTTTCTTTTTTTTTAACTTTTTTTTTCATTTAATTTAATTTATTTTATACAAGCAAGATATTAATTAACAAAAACAAAACTAAAACCTATACACTTAAAACTAATAACTAGTATATACATACTCCCAGAGGTCGCTGCCTGTGGGAAGGGTGCCCATAAGGCTGGCCACATTTCCTCGTTGGATAGTTATTCCTATGCGTTGACCGAGGAAGTAGCCAGCCATAGAGTCTGCCGAGTTCTCCATCATCTTCTTTTTGATAGCTTTATAAAGCCTGTGGGCGTCCGGACTCCAAGGGCCGAGAGGTTCCACCGCGAAGGCTGCAAATATGTTATTGTTTGTGAGGCCAGCATATTTACGGCGCTTCGCGGTTTCTGCCGCTACCGCCGCCCCGCCTGCTCTCAAGGACGCGGAGGCTAGATGGGACGATGACAGGGTATCAACGCAGGTTAAACTTTTTTTTTAACTTTTTTTTAACTGTTTTTAAACTTTTTTTAACTTTTTTTTAAACTTTTTTTAAACTTTTTTTAAACTTTTTTTTTAAATTTTTTTTAACTTTTGTTTTACCCTTCTTCTTATTTACCTCGCTGTAGTGAGGTGAAAAGATTTGTGTTATACACGAGTGAAAAGTTATTTTACGTCTCGTGTGTTGAAACACTCGCTACGCTCAGGATTCTATTTTTGAACCACTCGCTTCGCTCGTGGTCAATCATAGAATCCTTTCACTAGCTCGTGTTTCAAATGAACACTCGCAGGTAAAATACAAATTTCCCCCCTTGTATAACAAATAACTATTACCTCATCCCTCCCTGAGGTTTCGTGACGTTTCGGATGTGTCACAATTTCCTCGCACTGAACACACAAAAAAACCTCGGGAGCCCTGGCAACCTTATTCACCACTAAGAACACTACACCACAATCCTACAGAGCAAGTATTGGTGTAGTGACTGTGGTTTTCTATAAGGAAGATACTTTTGCCGAAGATAATCATACCGCTGCGCCTTTCTTACTTTAAATGTATCTGTACAGTCAACTATTAAAGAGATGTATATATTACCGTAAGATTATGAACGCCATCAGTTTATAATCGTACTCGCGATAAATATAAACTGTAAACAATTGTGAACCGTCGAAACCGTTCATAATGTAACGCATTATGTTTCTTTAGTTTATAATCTATCAATGTCATATCGTCAAATTGTGAACTGAATCAAATTGGCATGGTTCGGATCGCACATGTTGCGTTGATTGGTTGAAGTAATTATTCCACTTGAGCTACCACTTACGTCAGAACATGTTTTTTTTTATCCAGATATTTTATTTCATTCATAGCCCAGCGGAGTCTGCGAGTCGGAATTAATTATAATTCCGAAATCCACTTTTTCCCTGACCAACTAGAAAATATGCGCCAAAAAGTCCTTTATCAATATGTATTTATCACAAATAAAAGTCTTGATCAGATACGCTTACCTACATAATTTATTTTATCATTTTTTTAAGTCACGGTCATGAAATCTTATATATTTTTTATAAAAAAAAGTATTTGAAATAGACTTGTGGGTGTTCTAGTCTCATGCGTTTAAAATGCATTCCTTGATCGATTTATGCGATAAACGGCATAGGGAAATTTTTAAGGCATATTGAACACTGTGCGCAGGAGTTACCTACCACAACCCCGCACGTGTCCCCTGGGTGGTACTAAAAAGTGATAAACTCAAAGGCCAAATAATGTATGCCATACGATTAAATAAATAAATTACATGTATGTCGTCATCCGACAGTGTCGATGGAGCTCCGCTGCGCGGGACTCCTATTTCTGGTCGATTTGCCCTTCGGGCAACTGAAGCCATCTAACTAACCTAACCTACCTAGTATTTTATATTGCATTCGATAGCATGCCGGTTTGATCTCAGTTCAGAATTTGACGATTTGACATTGATAGTTTTAACACTAACGAAAAATAATGCGTTAAAAACGTCATATACATTTTTAGCCTTACCACAAGGGAATAAGGTGCAAAAGTGTACGTTAAACCAATTCGATTCCTAGGCCATCAACATCATAGAACCTTGCCGTTGTAATTTATATGTAAAAACGGATTACTAGGATTATTGCATCGCTATGTAGCAGTTAAAATGACAGAGTTCTACGGTGGCCTAGGAATCAAATTGGTTTACTGTACATAATATATATCTGTCTTCAACCGTACATTATATCACACGACGATGAAATATGAGTGTCCCAAAGTTCGCAGCGCCAATAAGCGTTTAAAACGAACGGAGGCAACCAGAGCCGACACAACTTTGCGTCAACTCCGCAACAGTAACCTAATCAGCTTCCGAAATTGTTCCCAAACTTTTCAGTGATAGCAAATTCCCAAGTTAGAAATTCCTCTCTTTTTGCGGCATGGATATAAACGGCATTGTGGAGTTCAGAGTAATTATATTTCAATATTTGATTTCGCATTTGAACATCGAGCCGCATCAATGTGCTTATGAATTTAAATTGCAAACTGATTCGCAACTTTTTAATTTGTTCTGCGTTGATATATTATTCATGCTATGAAGTATGTGCTGTTGTGTTCCTGGTGGTGAGTAAGGTCGCCAGAGCTCTCTAGGGTGCGCTGTGTTGGGAGTGAGGGACCTGCTTGTCTATAACTGCCAACACAGCGAATCCTCAAGTGAATAAAGGGTCGGCAACGCACTTGTGATTCTTCTGGAGTCACAAGTGTCTATAGGCTACAGTATCAGCTTAACATCAGGCAGGCCGTAAGCTTGTTTCCACCGTGTTTGTATAAAATATATATAAAAATTAAGATTCCGACAAACTAAGAATCTGACCTACTCAGAAAAGACATAAGAAAATATCCTACTTAGAATTTAACGAAATTAGAAACTGTACTACTTCGAAGCTGGCAAAATAAGGAAATGATATGGCGGTTTCGTAAACCGCCAAAAAAGAAACTGACCTTCTAAGAATATGACAAAATCAGAAACTGGCTTACTACGAATCCAACAAAATAAGAAACCGACCTGCGTCGCCTAAAGGAATTATACTATTTGATAGGAATCTTCTCGTTAAATGGCAAAGCGCTAGTAGAAGTCAAACATGTAAAAGAAGCCTCCCTTTTCAATGTATATTTTACCACCACCGCCATCACCTGACTCGGATTCGTCATCAACACATAATCCCCAAAATCTTTTGCAGGCAATTCCTCTGGAGCTTTCGTCTACCGGGCGAGGCGCAGAAGATCGACCGCATGATGGAGTGTTTCGCGCAGCGCTACTGCCAGCTCAACCCGGATATCTTCACTAACGCTGACACGTGCTACGTGCTCAGCTTCGCGATCATCATGCTCAACACGTCGCTACACAACCCCAGTGTGAAGGACAAGCCTGCGCCTGAGCAGTTTGTCGCTATGAACCGAGGGATCAACAACGGTGGCGATCTGCCACAGGAATTGCTCTTGGTAAATTGGCACACTTATAATTAATAGGATGTAGTTAAGACATCTTCGCCATGCTCAACACATCGCTACACATCCCCAGCGTGAAGGACAAGGCGCCATGGCAGTTTGTCGCTATGACTATGAACAGAAGTATCAACAACGTCAATTACGTTGTATGTACATCACATCAGGTCAGGGGATTTATTTGAGGCAAACAGTAACTAGTGCGTTCTGAAGTATTTTTCTGTCAATGAAATTGTAACTATGATTAGATGATTACATAACATTACGTTTGATTATTGCTTGTCTCCAATAAACTAGGTATAACCTTTTTTTTATTAGGAAAAACTGGTGGCCTATTAATTAGATGGCAAGGAAAATGCGTGCTAAATTTATTATCATTGTTCAATTTAATATTGAATAACTTTACTAGAAAATGGTTAACTAAATATACCTAATGATGACTAACTTTAGATAAAATTCCATCATTGATGTTAACGTCTGAAATCTTCTACACTGACGTTATTTTTCAGTGATTAATTTCATATTTTAAAAGTAATTGAATATAAATGTAATAGTAATTAAAATATGGAATTATTGTATAAAATAAATCTCGATCAACTTATTAAACCAACATTCGAGGACTTTTTACAATGTGTTTTATTGCATAGGAAATTTAAAAAAATAAAGTTAAACCTGGATAATTGACAGCTTCAGGGGCCAGCAATTTTGTGTCCATTAAAGAGGTATTTCGTTTAACCAGGTCGTACCAATTAACCAGGTTCAAAAAATATTGTTTTATTTATAGAGGACCTCTACTATTGAGGACCTCTATACCTGGTATAGAGGTACTCAATAACAGAGGCCGTAATACTGAAAATTTATTTTTTGGAGTATTTAACCAAAAACACGAATTTTATACCTAAATCATGTTTTTATGTTGTGAGAAAATCTAGTTCGCTTATTGTTGGAATTTGCATTATTACTGATCGTGATCGTGTTTACAATATTTATATTATTTTTAATCTCACCGTTTTACTTCAAAATTTGTAGGTTCGGGAAGAGTTGACTTCTAACATCTAAAATCCGAATCTGAATCCGAATTCTACACCGGATTTGACGACGCAACGCAACGGAGTCACGCTGTTTCGTCGCCTAAATAATAATTCGTTTTTAATTATATAATTGTATGCAAGTATGTTAGTATTTAAGGTATTTGTAACTATTTATGGGCCTTAGATGCCTGAAATAAATGGATTATTATTATGTATCTCCTGTTTAAATTCACGGGACAAAGCCCGGTCCTTTGGAAGGCGTGCGTGGGGATACAGATCCAACACGTAGAGGCTCTTTGGAGACGAAGTTTAATGTGATGTAATACACCTGCTAGAACCCATTTACGGGTACATCGGTAGATAACCGTGAACCGGTTCCAACAGGCGTTGGGGCTATTGTGGGTTATATGGAAAGAGAACGGGTTCTATGGTGATGAGATTTGGGTGGATTATGAAACTGGGCTATTGCAAAAATGTCCGGACACCTGCCATAAGATTGTTGTACACAAAGTTATCGAGGCAGGCGGTGACTAGCCGCTCATTAGATGGGCCCCTGTAAGCGTCGTCGTACAGACGGCCAGGAGCGAGACGGCGAGGAGGAGGACGGGTGAGCGGCTCAGGGGTGTCGAGAGGTGATGCTGCGCTTTCTCCGAAGTTACTCGCGGCGTTATGCCTTTTAACACTTCCACCCCTGGAGCATATAGCTCTGACTACTTCTCTCTGGACGGCCAATGAAGGCAAGCCAGAGCTGAGAGTCCTGCGGCCCCCTTGGGGTTCCACTCCGACCGACGAAGACACGCCGGAGACAGAGGCCCTGACTGACTCTCAGGAGCACTCGGGTCCGTGCGGTCGTCACTCCCCAACAGCTCGCCACAAGCTGCGCTGCGGGCTTATCTATATTATTATATCTATATATTTTTGTACATGCCATCAGATCTACAGTTATGGTTCGATTTTGATAAATAATATGTCACTGGATTCGTCTCATGCTGCAGATTTGCAATAAGGTCTTCGTTTTTTAATTTTTTATCGGTAAGTTACTAAAATATAAATTTAAAGAAACTACTGTGCGCTGACCACGTGACTTTGGCTGCGTGACATCACGTGGTGTAAATTCTGTTTTGACTCGAGATGACAATGTAAAATAATAAACAAAATTAAACTCAAACCTGTACTAAGTTCTTCAGCATGTAAATTATAAGTGTTGAGTCGGCCACATATTGTTACAACACTAAGAAAAGTAAGAAAAATAGAAAGTAAACGGCCTTTTGTAAATATTGTTTATTTACATAAACTGACAGACGTATTGTGTCAAATGTGGTTTTTTTTTATTGACAGAGACGTCAGTATTACTTGCCATGTTCTTTTTTACTTCAGAAAAGTTTATATACAAACTTATTTTCCCATATTCGAGATGTTGGGAGAAGAATGAGGTTTAATTAAATCCATTAATTGTCGTGGACCCCATAGACGGCTTTTTTAACCTTACTTAGTACAGTCGCCATCACATACATCGGAGCAAACAAGCACCTCACAAACAACGGAACACACCTCTATTTTCAAGGCTTTAGGGTGCATGTGCCGATATTTTTGAACACCTATAGTGTACCTATGTATGTGATGGCGACTGTACAATGCCGTAGGCTCCGCCTAATTTCCAGTATAAAGAAAGATGTAGAAAACGAAACTTGATTACAAAATTTTCTTTTGGCGACTTTGTTGACCTGACTTGAATACCATACAAATTATTTCAGGTTCAGATAATTATATTTTGATTACAGGTAGGAGGTTGGTTATATATATTTTGTAATTAAACGAGCAATATTTGTACATATATATATTTGCTATCACGTTCCCGGACCCGGCTCTTACGATTTCGATAAAATTTGGAATAAATACAGGGGTTTACGGGGGCGAGATATCGATCTAGATAGGTCTCATGTCCGGGAAAATTCGTATTCTCCGTATTTTCTCCATTTTCACCCGAGCAGAGCTCGGTCGCCCAGGGACTAAATTGTAATTTGTCAAAACGATATGACTTAATACTGGAAAACATAAATTAGTAGATATTAAACTATTTAGCGGTACCTACCTATAAATAGCCTGTGCCGATACTAATAATAAACAGGTGTAATGTCTGTGAAATGTAAGTTTGTATGTTGGGCGTAATCTCAGAAACTATACCCATCCTATTCTAAAAACCCTTTGTTCAGTAGGTAGGTTATATGTATGTATGTATGTAAGCACTTTATTGTACACAAAACAGGTTAAAACATAAACATGATATGTAAGATTAAGTAAAGTAGGTACAAAGGCGAACCCTATAAGGGATCTCGGGGGGAATATAAGGGATACGTAGAACGGCCCTACAGGATTAAGTTTGTGCTATATTTTATTCCGTAGCTCCGCCTAGATTCTTTGTATACGCGGCGGAGCCGCGCGGGCAGCTAGTTATTATTATTATTAAAATCAGAATTATACTTAATTACTGCATGGGATTATTTGATTCAACACCGAACCGCAACTGGGCCATGATTCCATTTGTTCAATTGACAGAAAAGGCATCGCCAAGAAATCGCTTTTGTTTCATGTCTCTGATCTCGAATGATACAGCCCATTTAGGAAGTCGTACAACGAACATACATAGACATATGGCGTAGGATAGCAATATTCGTATATTTAAAAAAAAGAGGTTTCGCGTCGTCGCGGATGCTTTAAATTTCAAGTGTGTACCTACTTGAGATTATTTGAGTCGGCCGAATCGCATCAAAGTAGTCCATTCAACAAGTAAGTCTACCATCCAAGGTAGAAGATTGCAATACTAATGAAAGTTTTATAAAAACTCAGCCACATTAAATAATCACAACCAAATGTAGTTAGCACAGATGCATTTAGACAAGGTATGCCTACGTTAACTGTAATGGTTCATCTCAGTTGCATCTAGACATGAACGCCCACGTTAACTGAAATGGTTAGGACACGGTTAATTATACACGCTCGCTGCGGGCAGCTGATTGGAGATTACATCCAGAGCTTGCGGCGTATTAATCTTCCCCCGTAGTCCAATCTCAGGATCCAGATGACGTGTTAAGGGGCGACGTGTTTAGAAGCCGAAATAATCTTATGGGCTTATTAAGTAAGACAAAATTAGTTTTTGTCAAAAATGCCATTTGGTATAGATGCGCTTAACTCAGTCCTCGCCTACGCAGCGCGCGCATGCAGGAGTATGGCGCCCGCACGCCGCGCGCGCCCCGTTAAGGTCATACCCCTGCAACCACGCGCCGCAGTTAAACGGTCTACGTATACAAGCTTTAATTGCCGAATGTACTTTTTTGCACAATCATCAATTATAATTAAGATATAGAAACATTTGATCTTTTTAGCTTTTCAGTGATGGGAAATATCACATATATGTAATAAATACACCATTAACATAAATTAATCTTAAAAGGTATATGCGACAGCTGATATATGCGACAATGGGCTTGTGACCTTAAATTTGTTTACGATGCCATTCGAACCAGTTTTTGTAGATGAACAAATGTTTGTATGGAAGCAACTACATTTAAAGGACATTAATACCCAAAAAATCGAGTTAAAGACGGACCTCGCTGACAGCAGCCGAAACGCTTCATACTGATTGGCTTTAAAGTATGACGTCACACCGTGCAATTGGTACTAACCGTTGCATGGAAAATGAAGTAAATTGCTGTTTCGGTCGTGAAATACTGCGTTTAGGTCCATAGTTGTCGTACAAATTTGTTTCTTTATAAGCGTTAGGATTCTATTGGTACCTTTAAATTTACTCTTGGATAATAATTTAAAAAAAAAAAAATCTAAACTTTCGAGGTTCATATCTTTTGTTTGATTTGAATTATATTTTGTAATTTATACTTTATTACAATCATTTGATGGTTTACTATCCATTTAGCAACACGACGTTATCAATTTTAACACCACGCAACAAGCCTATTACGGAGTACATAGCTTGATTAATTAGTGAACACGTAGCGGTAAACAAAGAATTTTACATAATAAATTGTAATTAAGTAATTACCCCCTTTGGGTTGGAAGATCAGATGGCAGTCGCTTTCGTTTTAGTGCCTACGCCAAAACGGAGCCGCGTCGCGTCGAATGGATAAAAAGATAAAAGATAAAGATAAATCATTTATTTGTCCAACATAGGTTACAGGATGTTACAATGTTATGGTCAGTTTCACTATGTGGCGCCTTGCGGCTTACAAATTGTTGAGCATGCATGTCAAAATCACTATCATTTATAAATTCATTTATGGTATAATAACTTGTATGAGCTAGAAATTTTTTTAGGGCTATCTTAAATTTATGTAGTTTATCTATTGAATGTAAACATTTTGGTGATTTATTAAATATTTTTGGAGCCATTCCGACTACATTTTTTTGGAATAAGGTTGTTTTGGGTATCATTGGGTTTGTTATTTTATGACGTAAACGGGTGCTATTAAAGTTTAGGAACAAATGGGAGTTACATTTCACGAAAACACACATTTCATAGATATACAAACTAGGAAGAGTTAGTATCTTAAATTTTTGAAAATAGGGCTTACAAGATTCCAAAGAACTAATACCACATAGAGATCTTAGACACCTTTTCTGCGCTCGAAACGCAATTTCTCGATCGGTCGAGTTCCCCCAGAATATTATGCCGTATCTTAACGTTGAAGTAACAAATGCGTGGTATGAGGTAAGCACTGCAGGTAGATTTACTTTTTTTCTTAGATTATATAATGCATAGGAGAATTGATTAAGTTTCTTACATATAGAGTCAATTTGATATTTCCATGTCAACTTATTATCTATATTTAATTCTAAAAACTTTGTTATGTCAGAGTCTTCAATTTTTAGTCCTTTATAAGCTATTGTGAGATTAGGCACGTAATTCGTTCTTTGCTGAAATGTCATGAGTTTTGTTTTATTTAAATTAATGTTTAAATTATTTTTTGTCAACCATTCTATAATTGTATTTAATGTCTTGTTAATGTCAGCTTCATAAGATTTCAAATTTTTCCTAGAGAAGATTACAGTACTGTCGTCGGCAAAGAGAACCATGGGGTGGCCAATTGTGTTAGGCATGTCATTTATATAAATGAGAAATAACAGAGGCCCTAGAACACTCCCCTGTGGCACGCCATAACGGATTTCTCGTACATCCGATGAGTAGATCTGTTCCGTTTTTGTCTTGAAACATATGTTACTTATTTGAGTTGTTTGCCATCTGTCGCTTAAATAAGATTTAATCAGATCATAGATATTACCACGTATTCCGTAGCGATACAGCTTATCTAAAAGTATTCTATGGTCAACATAGTCAAACGCCTTTGACATGTCCATATACAACGCAGAAACTGGGATCCTTTTATCTACATTCTTTAGAACAGTTTCTAGTAAGTCATATATAGCCATGTTAATCGTCATGTTTTTACGGAAACCTTTTTGCTCATTTACAAACAAATTATTGTGTTCAAAGTAGCCAGATACACTATTATAAATATACTTTTCTATAATTTTTGAGAAAATAGGAATAAGCGCTATAGGTCTGTAATTATTCATGTCTTCTTTGCTATGTTTTTTATGTAGAGGTTTTATTATGGTTAATTTCAATTTTTCTGGAAAGCTTCCACATGTAATGCACAAATTTACGATATGACTAAGTAGAGGTGAAATGATATGAGATACTTTTTTTACTATGTAGGTACTTACACCATCGTACCCAGTGCTGCTTGTATTCTTCAAGCCATTTATTATTTTAATAATGTCATCAGAAGTAGTAGGTTTCATGAAAATAGAATTAAGTGAATTAAATGTCAAATTGTTATTTAAATAGATATTAGAATTGGAATTATTATTTACTATATTAATTGGTTGAATTTGGTCAATAAAATGATTGTTGAATTCTTGCGCAATATTTTTTGGGTTAGTAGTCTGAATATTATTATTCGAAATTATTCCTGAAATATAATGTCTTGGTTGATTTGACTTAGAACTATTAATGATTTTCCATGTCGCTTTAGACTTATTTTGCGCGTTTTTAATGAGATAATTGTTTTGAGATTTTTGGGTTAGATTTATAATCTTTTTGAGTCGTTTCGTGTATTTTTTAAAATATTCTTTATCTCCTGCTTCAGGAGACAAACGACACTTCCAAAGTAAATTTCTCTTTCGCCTACAGCACTGTTTTATACCTTTTGAGATCCATGCAGGTTTTTTAATGGATGATATTTTTAATCTTTGGTATGGAAAGCATAGATTATAGAATAATTCGAATAGGTTGGAGAAATTGTTGTAAGCTTCATTAGAATCAACAGATAGGTACACTTCATTGAAATTTAGATTTTGCAAGCACTCTATGAACTTATCGATATTTCCTTGGCTCAGATCTCTTTTTCTTACGTACCAGTGAGTCAGAATATTGGTCCTCTTTACTGGACATGTTAAAACTTGTGCTGTGTGATCGGACAGGGCTAATTCGATTACTTCAGCTTTACTTCCTCTAACATTATGTATTATATTGTCTATGCATGTTTTGCTACACAATCGGGTCGGCTCTAATATGCTTAGTCTTAAGTTATAACTATGTAATACATCCTTAAATTCTACTGAAACCGCGGTTCTTTTGAGCATGTCAATGTTGAAATCACCACTGATGATTACTTTCTTCTTAGTATAACATAATTTATCCAGAATTTTTCTTAACTTATCAAAAAATATTCTCATGCTTACGTTGTCATTTTTAGGAACTCTGTAAATAGTAATGATTATTATTTTGTGTTCTATCAGTTCAATTGCACAGCATTCAAATATACGTGGAATAGAAAGTTCGGCAATCTCGGGTACAATATTATATTTATGAATGTTTCTCACTAATATGCATGAACCACCATCTCTACTTTTTCTGCAGAAATGAGCAGCTAGGCAATAGTTGACTATCATTAATTGATTTTCGTCATCATATTTCATATTGTGTTCTGTGATACAAATAACATCTATGGGCTTTCCGATATTCACAAAACTTTGTAAATGGACACTTAATGCATCAGCTTTATTTATTAATCCATTAATGTTTTGGTGTAATACTGATATATGTTGGTAAGAAACGCTAACTTCCTCGGTGGTTGAATTCAGTTGGATAGTATGTTGACTAGGTTTGGTATCTATAAAAAAGCACCTTTATTATAAAAAGATTCGTTAACGTTCTTTAACATACTATTTATGCATTTTGCGAGCTTATATTTGCCTCTTGAATTGAGTTCATTTCCATCAACTATATAGTCAAAATGTCCTAAATAAATACTGTTCGGTTGAAGCCAAACATGAGAACATTGTTTTGTAAACGTTTCATGCAATGCATAATTAATTTTCTCGACATAACTGTTGTATTGGTCGGCATATTTATTTATGCTATATGGTATATCGCAAAATATTACATTGGTGTGAGTGGCGTTTTTAGCAGTATCTTCTAAGATATTGAGAACCTTATTTACAGAATTAATATTGTAGTCACTACCACCACACATTACAACTAAACAATCACTTTTTGTAAATTCAGCAATTTTTCCTTTTACTCCTTGTAGATCTCGTTCGGTTGTTCCGTATTTTATAATGTCTGCTGTAAAATCGTAGTCATTTCTTCTTATTTTTGATAAAGGTAGTAGCAGGTCAGCACCATGAAAATCAGACAGAAGGAGTAACTTTGGTTTGCGGGTTGTAGTTTGCTGATGTTTAGCTCCATCCATACGGTCTTCAGGAGCATTTTTCCGGGTACTCTCTTTGTCATGGTACAGAGACAGGTCTATAGATGAGACTGAATCGCGATCTTTTAGGGGCACATTCTTACTCATTTGTTTTTGTATCTGATGAGCAGTTCTTTGCAGTAGTTTGGTTGATTGTTGTATACGTGTAAGGGTCACATTTTTACTGTCATGATTAGCTGATTTACGTTTCATTTCTATATTACTTTTGAGGGCATTGCTGAGTTTAGTTTGGAGTTGTTTATTATTCTTTTCCATTATTTTAATTTCTTGTTCTAGGGTTTGTATTTACTTATTATTCGTATGGTTGACGATGATGTTCCAATGTTGAATTTTAAGACCCGTTCCAGTCGGATGGCGCGTTGACGCGTCGCACTCCGTCTATCATAACCCGCGCCAACTAAATACGAGTACCGTTAAGGCCTAGCCACACCGGATACGTATGCGTAAATGCCCGCGTAACGCGGTGTGACATGACTTCCGAGGATTCACGACGCTTTTGGTGTGCCCAGGCCTTAAAACGCTACAGTTTTGACGCGGCGCTGCTTCATGCAGCGTGTTGGAGCCGTCGTTAATAAACAACTTAGGACTTTCAATGTCACTCTGCTGCCAGCTTATATCAACTTTAAGGTCATTACCCTCTTCCGATCACAATTTACACTAACCCTCCTCTTAACACTATCTACACGTGCAACTGAAGATTAGATTGCTAAGTTCACACCTACGTTCTACGTCTACGTTATATCTTCGGTTATAATCTAAAAGGAGGTAAGTCACTTTTGCTGCATTTGCGCGTAAGTCCTTTCCACATGGACGCTTAGATGAAATACTATCTTTATTTATGTGCCAGACAGTTCGAAGACCTTTAGCTTGGGACCTGTAACTCTGTGTATTTGATGACCGGTTAGCCCAGTGGGTAGTGCCAAGTGACGATGCCTACGAAGCTGAAGGTTCGAATCCCGGTAAGGGCAATTATTTGTGTGATGACCATGAATATTTGCTACTGAGTCTTGGATGTTTTGAAGTATTTGTATCTATTAAATATAATTATTGTCGTCTAATAGGTACCCATAACACAAGCCTTATTGAGCTTACTATGGTACTAGTTCGATTTGTGTAAGATTGTCCCCAAATGTTTAATTTATTTATTATTTATTTATGTGTACGGTAGAACAACACAAGCAATTATTTCCGTGTATTTCATTTTGGATGCGGGTGGCGCAGGACCGATCACTTTGCCACTCTCTGGGGGAAGCCTAGCAGTGGACGTCTTTCGGCTGATACGATAATGGTCATGATCTGATGATGATTCCACTTTAACGTATCTTTAACACGTTCCTCGATCCACGTTCGTAGCCGATGCCGTGGTTTTCCCGGTAACAAGAAAAAAATTGTCCCCAAATATTTTTTATTGTACTTTGCCTGCCACAACCGAGGATAAACCAAATAGTTACATAACATACCCTGTACACGTCCTCTTCATATAATGACATCGCTCAAAGTTACCTACTTACCATGCTTTGATGTGATGCCGATGTATTGCTTAGCTCCCTAGTGACAAAATATGCTATTTACATTTACTGAATTATGAACAGGTTGGCTCCGGTATCAAAGATAACGGATCATAGGTGATTTATCGTACTAAATATAATAAATAAGACTTGAAATTCTCGCGCTTTGTACACATACCTATTTAAAATAATGAATAAACATGATACTTGGTGAAGATTTTAATATATATTTTTTTTATAACGAAAACGTATTAGTTACATGTTTACAAAATATTAGGAGGCTCCTGTATAAGAACGGCACTCACACTGCCACTCACAGTGACAAGTGACATTACTTTAGGTCAATTCATTATAGAAATAGAAATAGAAAAGTTTATTTCCCCGAATATGGTACAATTGTTGGTATGTCTTACAAATTTCAGTTTCACATATCCTGCCGATATCGGCGTAGAAATAGAATTTAAGTAGTTAAATCATAAACATTCAAATTATGCATTCATTCATGCCAGCTCCCGTGAATCGACCAGTGAGGGGTAATCACGTAACGTTTTGAACGCGCGTTAGGTACCTAGATCTAAATTACTGTTATTTTTCCATATAAAAATTGACATTTAGCATCAAACGTACAGTCAGCATCAAAAGTAGCTACGCAAACGAAGACGTCAAAAGTCTTTATTAAAAGGCAATAAGAACTCTTGACGTCTTCGATTGCATAGTTACTTTTGATGCTGACTGTACGTACAATGCGTTACATGATCGACCTGATGTACTAACATACCAGATATTGGACAATTTGATTGTGATTAAGATAAGTACCTAACCATGTTTATATACATACGTAAACGATTCCATAGCAGCCCTAGGTACAGCACGCGTCGCCTTTGCATTAAACTAAACACGCTTTTAGA
This sequence comes from Epinotia brunnichana, assembly GCA_963854355.1. Classification (NCBI taxonomy): domain Eukaryota; kingdom Metazoa; phylum Arthropoda; class Insecta; order Lepidoptera; family Tortricidae; genus Epinotia; species Epinotia brunnichana. Next base: position 13,345,432 of record OY977957.1, read on the forward strand.
ACGAGCGCGTGCCACTTATGTGTTAAGTACGTCATACATATATTATGTAAGGACTGTTTGACCATAAAAGACTGAAGTCACTAACTGTAAACTTCCCTACAAACTTCATTCTGATAGAGCATTTTTCTCGTTTACATAAAGTTGCTGATGTGTAACGTCAATATTCTGTATGTTTCTACAAACTGAAGTAACAGGGATGTTGCAGACATCCATTCCGCGTCAATTTCGACATCTTCATCCGCATCTGCATCCGCAAATATCGATGCAGAGTCTTTGCGCATACGGATGTAGAGCAAGGGTCCAATCGCAATGTCTGCGCGATATCATATGGAATTATTTATATTTTTGGGTGTTTGACCCCAAAATCCGCATCCGCGGATATGCGCCTGGAACTATCCGCATCCACAGCCACATTAGAGGATGTCTGAGCTTCATTACTTAGCATGAAGCAGGGATGTTGCGGATGCGATTTTTCACCGAGCGTTTTGCACGTTCATAAAAATTTGCTGATTTCACCATCAGTAAGTACTGGTCTAAAACATGCACACTGCCGAAGGCAAGTTGAAACGCTTGTAAAAACAACAAAGTAAACAAAATACTGCAAAAGCTACTAAAGTTTAATCGCCGTTCTAAAATTAACAGTCGCTGACAAAGTTGCTGCTACTCCTTTAATTTCCATCGCGACTGTTGCCGAAACAAGCGCATATTAAACCTTATACTTTCTTAACTTTATACCTTTTTTATCTCTGTTTACGCAAAAAGAGACTCTGTCGTTTACTATGCAGAGTTGACAATGGAACAACACACTATGAGCATATACGATTTTGAGGTAATAAGCCTGCGATATTAAAGTGGAACCCTGAGTTGGGCGATGTGGAAATATTAAAGCAAACGAAAACGTAATACTTTACATTTCAGGGGCTTTAATTCATGTTCCCACGCCGTGCCTTCCGGTACTCTTTGGGGGAGGCATATGTCCAGCAGTGGTCGTCTTTCGGCTGATAAATATGATGATGATGATGATGAATTCATGTTCGCATACAGTGGTGGCGATTCAAGAGACGTGATCATTAATGATCAGACGATTATGGAGGATTGAAGGATATCTAAACCTGATGTGATGTGAGCCCTACAGTCCCACACCCACGTGACGTTGAGAGAGGTAGGGCACAACGGAATGTCATCTTGCTCGTATGTGGAGCAGCCCAACTGGGGAAGTACCTCCACCTTACAGAAGACCGCAGCCATAATAGCACCACTGCTTTGTAGTGTTGCTATATTATTGAATGCCATGACGCACGTGGTGTTGTGTTCCTGGTGGTGAGTAAGGTCGCCAGAGCTCCCTAGGGTGCGTTGTGTTGGGAGTGAGGGACCTGCATGTCTCTATCTGCCTACACAGCGAATCCTCAAGTGAATAAAGGGTCGGCAACGCGCTTGTGATTCTTCTGGAGTCACAAGTGTCCATAGGCGACGGTACCAGCTTAACATCAGGCAGGCCGTAAGCTTGTTTGCGACCGACGTAGATAAAAAAAAAAAAACGTGTCACGACATTTCTCATACATCACCAGGTGATGTATGAGAAACTGTAAAAAGTTATTAGGTGACTTATGTCTTGAGTGTATGCCATTAAGCATGTTAATACTAAAGGTTAAGGAGTAATGTCTCACATTTATTTTCTGTAACGTGGTGGTTTGTATACATTTGATTGTTAGTAGCTTTGTGCCTTTCTGAGTAGCTAAGAATTTCTTCGTACTCCGTCTTGACTTATCGAATGACGAATCGACGATATGAGTTATAGGATTGATTTGAAATCGTGAAACTATAAAGGTACGTATTTATCAAATAACAGAAATTAAAAATAATACAAAAAATTATACTTAACTTTTAATATTGGCATTGATTACACACACATTATTACCACGCGATATACGCAATATTGATGTATGAAGAAGAAAAAACCATACAGTTTTAAAAATAATTATAAGTATAATGATAATAATGACGAAGTAATTTGGTGCCATACGAGTACATTGCATAATTTGCGTCTCTATTTTTAATCCTTTCTGTTTTTGAGGCGAGGTCCATTTTTTTATATACTTTTCCGTATAGAAGCAATAGCTGTATCTGTCTGCGTATTTTTATCAGCAAAATGATGTTTCGTTTTTAAATTATCGTATTTATTATTTAGCTCATTTCTTAGATTATTGAGATCTTTTAATAGATGGATTACTCCATCAAACTTAGTTTTTACCTTTATTTGTGATCCATTATCTATACTTTCTAGCTTGTCACACGACAAGTCATTATTCCCAATTATGGTTTTATAGAGCATATCAATTTGTATTCTATATAATTTCGTTCTCCTCTCTTCCTCTTTTTGTTCTTTTTTAGCTTTTATCTTCTGAAAAATGTTATCAAGAATATGTGATGGTAAGGACACCTCCTTTAGAGAGAATTTAATTTCATCATTTTTCCCTTTTGATTCATAAAGAACCTCCCAATGCTTTGTTACGGTTGCTTTTATTTTTATCTCTTTAATAAATCTTCTACTAATAAAAGCTTTAGTAAGAAGTTTCTTCATAAGGGGTCCATACGTGAGAAGATCGAGCGCGCTCAAATATTCCACTTGTTTTTCCAATCGTCTTATATCTCCGTCAATTTTTAAGTCATTTACATCACTAACCGCTACACCGAGCATAAAGTTTACAAACACAATAGACACAAATATAAGAAACAAAACAAAAAGTATATGTACAAATTCCTTAGAATTGGCGAGCTCTTTTGAATGTTCTTTCCCAAACAGGTCATCGTATTCAAATTCTGACGTCATCATTACTATAGTTTTTATTAAAGCTGACCAAGGTCCATCAAATGGTGGTTTTGAATGGTACTGTATCATAAATGATAGTGAAAAAGCAATCAAAAGGAATCCAAATGTGAGTAGTATCTGAAACAAAATAATAATAATTATATCAATTAAATATAAATACACCTACAGTCATTATAAATTAGACTTACTTGATTGATAAAAAATGCAAATAAGTAATACTGTTAACTTAATAGCTCAATGCAATGTTAAACAAACTCGCAAACATAATTACAAACCTTCAATATGTTTACGCTAACTTTAGAGAACATTAAAACGTAGAAACCTATATAGGGGAAACGGGATAGTAAGAACATTATTTGTATCCAAGACAGCAGTAGGGCTCCAGTGGCTATGTGCCGTGTCCACTCTGCCTCAGTCCACAACGATTCACCACCCGTAGCCATCAAAATAATAGCGCAAAATATGGATAGTATCTTTGCCCAATTTTCAAATTGATAAAAATATCTAGCACGATGAACGCTTATAAACACAATCTCCTGTGAACAAAAGTTATATTTTTAAGTTAAATTTAGTGTAAGTTTTGCATGCGATACAGTGGCGGAACATACATACATGTAATTTTATTACCACTGACATGTCAATTGTACGATCTTTGTGTATGTTTTAGCAAAATAAATGATTATGATTATGACTGTTATACCGTCAACTACCAGATATGTTTACACTTTTGCACCTTATACAATGGTATACAAATAAATATAATGGTATAATAATATAAATAATGATTTATATAATGGTATATAAATAATGATTTGTTATATGGCAAAAAGTGTAAATTTGACGTCGAATTTACACTTTTATAAATAACCTTTACGTCATACCTGGCCATAAAGTAGGAATTACCGCACGCTATGCGTGCGGAAAACCCCACTTCCTGGCCAAATATATACGTAAAATGTTGTACTCACCACGGGCGGTAATAAAGAAAGCCTCAGAGCGCATATTTATCGCCCTTGCCTTCGGCTCGGGCGTCAAATACCTGCGATCTGAGACATTCTTTGTTTAACCGCCCTAGGTAAGTAATGTACTATATCTTGTTTGTGGTGGTAAACGTAAATACGATGATCAACTGAGACAAATTTGTCTAGGTACTGTTTAAATATGTATGTATTAATATCTTCAGTTCCCTATTTTATACTTCTGCCTTGTCACACAATAGTTATGTTTCGTAGGTACACTCAGTTCAACCTATTAATGTAACAAGACAACATCAACAATTGCACATTTAATCCACATTTTCATTGACATAATAGTGCTAAATGGCCTAATGACGTAAGGTACATAAACTTTAACAACTCACCAGCAAAATTATTAGAATTAAGGGCGTTATAAAGATGCTATAGATCCATCCCCGCAATATAGTGTCACCATTTTGAAAATAAAAGTCATCAATAATAAAACCATACAAAGACAACGCAAAAAATCCATAAATTGACACAACTCCAATGAATAAAGACAATAATGATCTCCATTTCAGGTAAATAAGGCTTTCTACCAAGGGATGTAGTAGTAATTCACGTTGATTACATTTCACAAGTTCTTCTAAAACTTTAATCTGACTCACTCCGTCCACTTTTGTGAAAACTCCATAATCCACTGTTACTAGATTACCAGATTCCTTAGTCAGATCCGAATCGTACGAATCAATAAACGAATCAAACACTTCTTCAAAAAACGGTGTAGGGTTTGGTAATTCCGTTGATATCATTTCTAAAGATGTTACATCTTTCTTCTTATTATACCTTACTGTATTTTCTCTCGTAGTACGACTTGATAAAACAGCACCTTTCTGTAACATAACAACCATCACTTCACGGTTACAACGGGAGGCTGCTAAATGAACAGGGGATCGTCCTTTGTGATCCAGATCCCCAATTGATAATTCATCAAATTTGAGTATAACTTCTGCTGCTTCTGGGTAATTTTTAGCGGCAGCAATGTGTAAAGGTGTCCAGTCAGCTATAAATTCTCCTTTTGTTTTCAAGCGTAAAAAGGCATGTTTTTTTCCCAGGAGTTCAATACAATCTACTCGATTGCTTGCAACAGCGGTATGAATAGGAGAGTATCCTACGTTATTGAACGAATTCAGCATTGTATTCACAATATCTGAATCTGAACATTCTATCAAAAACTCCGCTATGTTCTTAAAGCCAAACTGTATGGCTACGTGTAAAGCATTATGGTTTTCAGCTGAAACCTTCAAAATATCAGCTCCCATGTTTATCAATGTTTCAACACAGCCTAAATTTCCGGATCTGATGGCATTATACAACGGTGACTGCCCTAAATAGTTGAAATTATTAACAACGCCTTTTCCATACGCTAAAAGTTTTCGAAGAATGTGTCTGTTTCCAATATTAGCTGCAAGATGTAGTGGTGTTTCATGTAACTGAAATATAAGAGTAAAATAAATTAAGTTAGTTAAAAAATTACAATATTAATCGTAACATTATTAATTGAATTATATACATAAACTGTGCGTGTACCTGTTCTAAGCGATATATCAAATTCGACGCATCCTCAACGGTTACGTTAGTATAAAATTCGAAAGGCAAATTGGATGAGGCAATTACATCTGCTCTTGCTTCTAGCAAATATTGCACTCCTTGGACCCATTCCGTTACTACCGCCGCTTGAAGCAATGTGAAGCCAGAAATATCCCTCGTATTTGCCCTTTCTGATACTGCAATTGCGTCTTCACACATGTATCTTAGCAGGATCTGTTATTAAAAAATATAAGTCTAATTATTTGCATTACTGTCAAAATTTTATACAAATGCAATCGTCTGTTTGTAACAATTTTGAGGAATAATGTCTAAAATCTTATTTCTAAAATAGCCACTACTTTTTTTTTAACATTCCAACGTAAATGGCAATTTCAATGAACTCAAAAAAGAGATAACAAACAGGGTATCAACTATTGGAATTAATTTGTCAAGCATTGGGAAGTTCACTTAATCTGATCATCATCGTATCAGCCGAAAAACGCCGAATTTAATTTACCGTAAGGTAACTAATTGTAAGGGGGTAAACTAATCTGTAACTTAAAATTGACTAGCGCATTCATAATGTTTATGAGATTTTAATTATTATTCAAACGATTAAATGAGACATTCCCAAGAAAGATGTACCGATTTGCCAGTAGTCCCTTGTCTGTTATCATAACGATGCAATTAAAAACCTTCCGTATTGAAAACGAAATCCGGTACTCTTTGCCCAGGAAAGAAGAACTTTAAATGAATCCTGGACATTTGGCCAATTTTACTTTGAATGCTTCTTCTGTCTGGTTTTTGATGCTGATATGTAGAGGCGTGAGCCCAGCACTGTTAAGGCATGTGACGGACGCTCCTTGGTCTACTAATATCTTTATGGACTCCAGACAATTTAATTCCACCGCCGTATGTAAAGCTGTGTCTAAGCTGTCGATACTTCCTTTCATGGTATTAAATTTGCCTCCAGCCGCTAGGAGAATCCGAAAGACCTGGGGTAAACTGAAATTAGTATAAAACATGTTTAATTCATATTCTGGATTGGATTAAATTATTCGTGTATCTAATCAAAAGAGTTACAAATGGTTCTATCCTAGAATTTACTAACTCTTTAATTGGCAGATACGCAAGTTAGTTTTCACTCACTTCCAGGTGCCTCTATTTCACTAACTTGAGAGTTGTTATCTTAAAATGACAATTGTTAGTAAATTTCTAAGTTCATTTAATTTATAAATTAGCGCTACGAAAGTACTGTTCGTAAGAAAGGTTGTTATTAAAATGTTAATTTATTTTGACTCATTAATTTGCGCTTCGCCTTTTACATACTTATCTATCTTCACTCCTTGATAAAAAGCTATTCCAGCGACATCAAGTGCCGTGCGCCCTCTATCATCTATGAAATTTGGATCTTTTCCGGCTTCTACCAATTTTTGTATTCGTTCGACTAGTGATCGTGCACTAGCATCATGCAAGTCAGTCCATATGGGTTGATATTTTACTTTATCTATGATTTGATTGTCAGCACCCTTGTTAGTGCTAGCTTTAAATGTTCTGTAAATAAAAAAAAGTATTTCATTAAAGGTAACGCTCGTGTAAGCTAGACGATTTTAAATGCATCGGATTATTATATTTATTAATGTTTAATATCAAAAAGCCTCGTTAGTAGAATAACTTTTATACATAATTTGTAGAACTTTCGTCATTACATTATATTTTTACCCGACTCCAGCAAAAGGTAGATTTTGTTTTTAGAGTATATATATATATATGTATATTTATTTGGCGCGCTCTGCAGCTTAAACTTGTTTATAAATATGTATTAACATGTGAGGTGTCGTTAAATGTATCTTTGTCTGGGTAATCTTAGTGACAAAGGCTAAATTGTTTTTTTCTTTAAACAGTCGAATTAAAAAAAATCACAACTAATTATCCTATCAAAACTATAATCAGAAATAGTTCGTAGACCAAAGCCATTTTCAATAGTACTTACTCAATAACACTAAAGACCGTCCCAATCTTCCTTTTATAATCCATTATTTTCAGTCTCATGAAAAGGCTCCTTCCTTCCTCAAGCAGCTCTTTTTCTCTCTCATCAGATTCAGCTTGTAGGTCATTGAACTCTATACAATCGAAATTTATATTATCTTCCTGTCCCATACCATCGTCTCCTTCTTCCATACGAAACGTTTTCAGCGGAATTTCATCATTATTGCTATGCGATGGCGTTGGTGACTCGTCCTGGTGAGACAGTAAAACTATTTTATCCTCTGGAAACAAAAGCACTGAAGTTGTATATTTAAATTAAGTCATTGTTTATCCTTGTTCTTGTTATGCAAAACTGCTTCAACGGTTTACCTTTGTAAACAAGTTCGATTCAACCATATAAAATAAGGAAGTGTGGATTTAATTACTCATTGTATTAAGGATGACTCACGCTAGAACGGGCCGTGTCCGGCCCGGGCCGCTTTCTAAGAAAAACGACGGCGTTTTTGCGCGGCCGAGCCATACCCAAGCCCGGCCGAGCCATGGTTGAGGCTTGGAAGCGGCTCGGTGTCGGCACGGCCCGGTCATGGCTCGGCCGGGCTTGGGTATGGCTTGGCCGCCCAAAAACGCCGTCGTTTTTCTTACAAAACGGCCCGGGCCGGACACGGCCCGTTCTAGCGTGAGTCATCCATTACTCGTGATATTACAAAATGTGCCAGTGTTTCTATTTTTAACCGGCTTCAAAATAAAGAAGGTTCTCAGTTTCACCTGCATGTTTGTATGTATGTTTGTCCGCGATTATTTTTATCTTTAACTCACTCTATAGGAGGGTTCAAATAATGATCAAAAGGCAAAACTTAAATGTATATTTAAGACAAAATAAATTGTTACGTAATCGATGTTAAAGTCACAAATTCCAATTATTTTACGACAACCAAAAAACGTAAAATCTCTTTGAATATAAGGTCTAAAAATTTGGCTGAAGTTCTAACTAAGTATCAAAGTAACAAACTAATGCTCTTTACTATATTTAGAGTGAGTATGCACTATCTAGGTATGCATGTAACATCCTCGACCTCATCATCACTAACCATGATAGCGTTCAAATGCGTACGTATAAGTACCTAATAAATAAATAAATAATATCATACACTGGAGGTTAGTTTAGTAAATAATTTTGATTCTTACCTTGATCTTCATTTATTTCGGTCGCTGACATCACAACAACTTGCTTAATAACTCGAACACTAAACTACATAACACGCAGTCAAAAGAAGTGATACACAAATCACCATACACACGAATGATGATAGTAATTTAGATTATATTTACATTAAAACTGCTGAGAAAGACGCAAGGTTAGAGTGAATCTGTATTTGCAACTGTTTGTTCGAGCCTGTGGAGCCTGTGATCCAAGGGTATCGCGTAGTGAATCACATCGATAACTGGTTTTAAGAGATGCAGCTTGCAAAACACAGACAGTTCGGTGACGCGACCAAGATTTGAAATAACTTTTAAGAATGAAAAATAGATAATTCTTATGTGTTTTTCAACATGTGCTGAGTTATAACCAAGAACTTCGAATCTCGAACTTCATATATCTCCGTCTCTATCGCACTTACAGTTTATGGTACTCGAGCGACAGAGACGGGGATATACGAAGTTTGAGATTCGAAGTTCGTGGTAGCGCCGCCGGTGTCCTTTGGGGGATCTTCTGCCTTCTCGCAGCTATTTCTATGTTAAAGTTAGGTGAAAGTGACAAACGCTGCACATCCTTGGTGCGCAGGGTCCGGTCTAGCTCCAATAGCATCCTGAGGGCATTGGCTGAGAGATTTGATTGTCATTACTTGAATCATTGTCATATGATTCATGTAATGACAAACAAATCTTAGTAAACTGCGGCGGTAGTGGGGCGTATGTGACCACATAATGTAGTCATATGCGTCCAGCTGTCGCCGTAGTTTTACATATTTAATCTTACCTGTTTTATCATTTTTTGCTGTGTTTTGTATTTGTAATTTGTATGATCCTAGTTGGTCGAAATAAATGAATTTATTATTATTATTAAAATTTGTACAATAAAATATAAATTAATAAATAAAATACTAAAAAATAAAATAATACGTGAAATACTGTTCCATGCTAAGAGGGTCGCGTCATGAAAAAGGTTGAATAGCACTATTTTTATACTAATTTATTATAGTAGAATCCACTTTAATACCACCTTTAATTTTGCAAAATTTAATTAGCTGTAGGAGTATTGGATGCGTGAACTCCTTTCTAACTAATTAAATATACCTACATACATAATAAAATAACTTAATTGTATTGTATTGACATGAATAAATATGTTGTAGGTACTCATATTTAGTTTTTTTTTTACCTACAATAAGGACTCCAAATAAAAACGATATAATGTATAATTTCTGAATATTATAAATAAAGACAATGCAATAAAATGGGGTTGCTTAAGGAGCGTCAGTGAACCCTGTCAAAAAATTCGAGCGAACATTTTCTTACTTGTGCGAATAAATATTGACATAAGTTGAGTTATATTAATTAAAGTTGTTTTAATTGGTCTATATTACATTTATTTAAAGCTACTTTGTTTTGCTAGCACTAAGTTATTAAAAAAGCTGTCGTGAGCATGAATCCTGGCTCGTACCATTGACTTTTTTGTGACGTACAATGCGTACGGAATATCCTTTTATACATATTTAACATGATATTTTCAGTGAAAGAAAACGTTGTGAGGACAGCTGCATAGGTCTGCGAAGAAATTCAAAGGTGCACGTGCAGCCCCCAAGCGGCACTGGGCAAGGGTGCGGCGGTCTACTAATCATTTCCTCAAATCTATGAGAGGATCCCTGTCCTCAGCAGAGGGCCATATATAGGGTGATGGTGGTCTATATGTACACTTTGGAGGTTAAATCTTGGCAATTTTTTAATTCTTCTTCTTAGTAGACAGAGTATGTCACTCAAAAGTTCAACAAAACTAACTTTTGCTTGCCAAATAAATGTTGTAATCGGTTCACCAGTAAAAAGTAAACAATCTTTATCAGTCTTGCGCGCGCAGCGATCGGAACTGGTTGTGTGCGCTAACGGTTATTTTAAATCGTTAAAATGTCGAAAGTGCTTAAATGTAGCGTGTGTAATATCGTTATTGACGAACTGTTGTGTTACATACAGAATAAGTTGTCAGTGATAGATGACGACACCCTGGTGCGCCTTTGTAGATCGTCGTCTTCCAGCGAAGAAATTAAAACATCAAAATGTTTATTGTTTGACTCTGTGCCGACGGATCAACGCAAAATATCACGGAAAAAAAGTGGAAAGGAGGTCAGAGACTTGGAGGGCATCGTTGCTTTGTTACGATCGGTCGAAATAGACAAAGTGCCCGTGTTTGTTGCACGCAAGCTCGAGAAGTTGCCTCCAATAACGGTAGATCATATAGATTGTACAAAGCTATTAAAAGATATCGCCAAGGTACAAAAAGATTTAGAAGTGGTTATTTATTTAATCGTATGGCATTTAAAACAGAAACATAATAACTATAAATTAATTCTAAGGTTTGTCAGCCACTTGATGGCCTTGTCGCCAAGGGTGATCAGGTCTTCTGGGGGTCCGTCGGCGTAGCGCGTTATGGGGCAATCCTCGATTATATGGCGAATCGTTTGTTCCTCGGCACCGCACGAGCAAGTTGGGGATTCCACCCATCCGCAACGGTGTTTATAGTGAGCGCAGCGACCGTGGCCAGTACGGAGTCGGTTGATGTTACACCAGTCCCGCCTTGGGAGATCGAACCCTTCTATACAGGAGCCCGGTGCAATAGTGGATCCCAGTTTTCCTACCATCTTGGAGTTCCACGATTGCGACCACTCTAGCTTCAGATCGAAATTTTGGGCTGACAGTTTTCTGGAAATGCTGCACGGGGCGTTTCTGGACTTTAGGCGTACAGTAGCGGGATTCATAAACTCCGCATGCATTGGAAGGCTCGGGTTCTTCTGGATCTTTGCTACTTCTCGTAACAGGGCGACATTCCTACGTAAATCCGGTGGGGCGATTCTTGACAGTACTGGAAGCCAGTGGCAAGGAGTAGATTGGAGCGTGCCGGAGATAAGTCGCATGGCCTTTTTCAGCTCGACGTCAACTCTGGTGGTGTGGACGCTACCCAGCCAGACTGGTGCGCAGTATTCGGCAGTCGAGTAAACCAGAGATAGCGCCGAGGTTCGCAACACGTCTGCGCTTGCTCCCCATGAGGTTCCGCTCAGTTTCTGAATGATGTTATTTCGGGTCTGGAGTTTGCGAGCCATACCAGTAAGGTGCTGTTTGAAGGTCAGGGAGCGGTCTAGAGTGACGCCGAGGTATTTTGGGAAGAAGTTATGTCTCAATGTTGTACCCTGTACATTGACCTTTAGCTCCTGCGTGGCGCACTAGTTATGCAGATGGAAACAGCACGCTTCTGTCTTACTTGCGCTGGGTGTAAGTCGCCATATTCGAAAGTACTTGGCCAATAGCTCCATATCGCCTGATAACGTTGCTTCCAGGTTTTGGAACTCCTTGCCCTGAGTAACGAGACATATATCATCGGCGTAGATAAATTTCCTGGCAGCAGTATCAGGGAGGTCGTGAATATACAAGTTGAACAGAATGGGCGCCAACACGGATCCTTGGGGCAGACCGTTACTCAGCATTCTGGTATTGCTGACCTTTGAGCCCAAGTGTACGCTAAATCGCCGCTGGGAGAGCATGTTCGATAACAGCTTTACGATGGTCAAGCTAGGCACAGTCGCTAGCAGTTTGCAAAGCAATCCTTCTCTCCATACAGTGTCGTAAGCTGCCGTCAGGTCCACAAACACAGCACCGGACTTCAGCCCTGTTTGGAAGCCGTTTTCAATGTGCGTGGTCAGAGCTAGGGCCTGGTCCGTGCAGCTCCGCCCGGTTCTGAAACCTGCCTGTTCCACTGGTACCACTCGATCTATGAGCGGCGCTATCCTTTTGTATATGAGTCTCTCCATTAGTTTGTAGCAGTTGCTGAGCAGCGCAATTGGGCGGTAACTGGAAGCTTCTCCCTCTTTTTTGCCTGGTTTCAAAAGCGCGATCACCTTTGACTCTTTAAATAACCTGGGAAGTTTGTTGAAGTGGAGAATGTCCGAGAAGAACACAGTGAGCCATCTTACTGCGTTGGGACCCAGTCTAAGCAGGAACTCGTTGTATATTCCATCTACTCCAGCGGCTTTCCCAACTTGGAGATATTTGATTGCGTGATGGAGTTCATCTTCCGTAAAGGGGTTGGCTAGCTCTGGATCATCAGCGAGATTAGACTTAAGTTCCCGCGATCTTTTCTTAATCCTCCTACTTTCAGCTTTGTCGCCTTTGGCTCTAGAAATAGATACAATCCTGTTCGCAATTTCATTCGGATGTATTGCAGAGGCCGGTCGTGGTGCTGATATTTTCCCCGAGAGTTTGTTTAGAACAGCCCACGCTTTGCGACTTGAACGCTTGAAGTCCATCGCGTCCACGGTATCTTTCCATTTGCTAGTGCGGTTAGCATCCAGGGTCAGTAAGAGCTCGGTGCCAATTGAGCTGTCCCCTGTATCTCGGTAGGCTCTGTACAGATCTTCACTATCGCAGTTCCAGCCTGGTACGTACTCCTTCCTATAACCTCTGCATACATGGCGTTTGGCGGACGATAGTATGAGCCCTACAAAGCGGTTGTAGTTTTCTGCTTTAGGCTGGATGAAGCGAGCTCCCGCGTCGATGTGGGCTGCGAAGGCGTTCCAGTCAGCGCGCCTGAAATTCCAGCAAGGGAGGGGCATAGAATTGGCCAGGGGGATCTTCATGCCTACTTCCACGATCACTGGTCTGTGTTGGCTATTTGGAAAGTCCTTGAGAACAACCCGGTTTGTTGGAAGGGGCCTGCCTGTGTGGTCCTTAGTTACAAAGGTGAGATCAGGGTTATAGTCCTTCTTCCAGCGAGCCGAGCGAAAGGTGCCTCTGTCTTTGGCGTCAAAAACGAGGAACAGGTTCAACGTTTCGGCCCACTGTGCCAGAGTCTGCCCATTTATGTCGTCCGCTGAGTAGCGCCAAGTGGTATGGTGTATGGTTAGAAGTGGTGAAATCTTCATATGCTACAATAAATCAACTTGAGGACCTACGGCTAGATTTTAACAACATGAAGTACTCGTCAATACTTCAATCTCCGTTTAGTAATGTGAATACAAGACGGGGTGCGTCGATGCATGACAGTGGCCCTAGGTGGGCTACCCTACTTTACCACAAATTCAGAAAAAGAGACCTCTCCTACGTCCTCTTTGTCTCCTTCGATTCCGGTAATTAATAATAATAACAGTGGCCGGATGTCTCCTAGAAACGAGGCACTACCCATAAATATTGATACAAAATGTCCCAATAACGACAAGGTCACGGCTGTCGAGCCGTTATCATCCAATATGAGTCATTCGTACTCACAGGTGGTTGCAGGACCTTGTACGCAAGCGACGGTTGAGTGTCTGAGTACCCAACGCGCTGCGTCGGAAAACTTCGGCTACCCGCGCCAGCATGAAAATGATAATGATGACGACAGTTATAAAAATGTTACTTATAAGCGTAATAAACAACATAACCGATATGCGGGAAAGCGAGGCATGGCCTGCGATGTGGAAAAATATGCTAAATTTAGGGCGGCCGAGAGGAAGATACCAATCTTTATCTCGAATATAAACAAAGGTAGCCTGGAGTCCGACATAATAGACTACGTCAAGGACAAAACTCAAGAAATCATAACGCTAGAAAAACTAAATATCAAAAAATGCTCTCATAATGCATACAAGTTTTTTGTGTCAGAAAGCAAAGTTCCACTTTTCCTGGATGCTAATTTATGGCCAAAAGATATAGTTTTTAAAAGATTTGTGCATTATAGACAAGGCACGACGAACAGAAACGTAAATGTTGACGGCACGCCTAATAAATTTAATGGAAAAAATAAATAGCCAGCAATGTAGTACTGCCAACAGATTGGTACAGTTAGTAAGCTTTAATTGCAAGAACGTAAAGCGATCGGTGGACACTATACGGCAATTTTGTCAGTCCTCGGATGTCATCGCAATGCAAGAAACTTGGTTGCGGCCTGACGATATACATTACTTAGCTGAAATAGATTCAAAGTTTGGATGTACTGGGACGTCGGCAATGGACACCTTGGTTGGCATGCTTCGAGGACGACCCTATGGCGGGGTTGCGATACTGTGGAATAAGAGTGTGTTCCTTAATGTTTCTGTTGTGCAGTGTGATAACGCGCGAGTATGTGCAATAAAAATTACTCTCGCTCGTGAATCGTTACTTGTGTTCAGTGTTTATATGCCTACGGACAAAATCGTGAACTTAGTAGAATTTACGGATTGCCTAAGCCTGGTGAGTGCTACTATTATTAATGAGGATGTCCGAATGGCGTACATACTAGGAGACTTTAATGCTCATCCGAACGAATTATTTTATAATGAAATGATTGATTTTTGTACAGATCAAAACTGGACTTGTGCTGACATATATAGATATTTTAGGGTTAAAATCAGATGTATACAGTTTTATTAGCGAAGCTAACGGGTCTAAGCGTTGGCTGGATCATATTTTGACAAAGAAATTGCAACAAAAACAATTGTAAATATTAGTTTCAAACATGATGTGATGTGGTCTGACCATTATCCTCTTTGCGTTAAATGTAATTTTTGTTGTATTGGCTCTGAGTTATTGTGTGAAATCAAGCCTAATACAAACAAGATTATTTGGGGAGAAAGAAAACCCGAACAGGGGGACATGTATAATAAAATTTGTCATGAGCGACTTGGACGAATTGATTTTCCAGATGACTTTAGATCTTGTTGTGACAATTGTTGTGTTGACTGTGGCCACAAAAAACTTATACTTAGATAAATTGTATGTTAATTTTTTTTTTTTTTTTTTTTTGAATATATTATAACTGCCATCAGTCGATAACGACTATTATCAGTTTCGGTCTGTGTTTTGGTTTGATTGGGTTCAGGAGACCATCGTCTCGCACAACCACTATGCAGCCTTACACAATGTGTTTTCGTTTTAGGCGTTTCACAACTTGTGTCGCATCTAGTAACCTTATAGCCAAAGGATTTGGGTGGCCTGCAAGGCGCTCGATATGTCGTCTCGTGTGCTTTGTAATTTCGTCCTTTATGGTGGGCATGTTGAGGTAATCGTGTATTTCGTCGTTCCGGGTAAACCATGGTGCGTTGGCAATTACGCGTAGAATTGCGTTCTGTGCTCTCTGCAGACACATTATGTTGCTATCACTGGCAATCCCCCACAACTGGATGCCATAAGTCCAGATAGGTTTGATAATGGCGTTGTACAGGAGTAGTTTATTATCCACAGAAAGAGTTGAGTTACGTCCCATAAGCCAATGCAGATTTTTGTGCTTTAGGTTCATCTCGTTACGCTTGTGCTTTATGTGAGTTTTCCAAGTTAGACGTCGATCCAGGTGGAAGCCTAGGTAATTGATGCTCTCGCAGTGCGGCAAGACATCGTTACCCAGTTGGACCGGTGAGCAATCTCCTCTTCTCAAACTAAAGGTAATGTGATTTGATTTTGTAGCACTGGCTTTTATGCGCCATTTTGTTAGCCATCTATGGGTGTTGTTCAACACTAACTGCAGTTGTTCACTGGCTGTTTTAGGTGAATCGTGGCAGGAAAGATAGGCGATATCATCTGCATAAGTGGCGGCGGTCACAAATTCAGAGGTAGGTAAGTCGTAGGTAAATATGTTATAGAGAACGGGACCAATCACTGATCCTTGGGGCACGCCAGCCTTGATATCGTAGAAGCTAGATCTTGCATCACTGTGTCTCACTTGAAATATTCTGTCTGATAAGTACGAGGATATGATATTAAAGAGTGAGTGCGGTAAGTTTTGTTTTATCTTGCACAGCAGGCCCTTGTGCCAGACACGGTCGAACGCTTGTTGCACGTCCAGAAACGCTGCCGAGCAGTATTGTTTCCGTTCGAAGCACTGGCGTATAGCATCGTGAACACGGTGTACCTGTTCAGTTGTGGAATGTGACTTTCTAAATCCAAATTGGTGTGCCGGTATAACATCACATGCATCCAAGTGCGTTTTCAGGCGGACCAGGAAGATCCTTTCCCACAGATTTGACAACACTGGAGTGAGACTTATAGGACGATACGACCCAGTTTCATGTGCCGGCTTGCCTGGTTTGTGTATCATTATAATTTGCGAGATTTTCCATGTACCAGGAAAACATCCCGTTCTGAGGATCGCATTAAACAGACACGTTAGGAGTGTAATGGTTTTCTTTGGTAGTTCCTTGAGTACCTTCGGTGTGATTAGATCATAACCCGGCGCCTTCTTGGAATCTAGGGTTCGAATGACCCTTGCGACTTCTCTTGGAGACGTCGGTCTGATAGGTAAGCATAATTGTAGATCTTGGTTTAGTATCTCGTCCAATTCGCTTTCGTTGGAAGGGCTATCGACATGATTTGGCTGGAATACTCTGGATAGGTGCAGCGCGAAGGCTTCGGCTTTTTCCTCGTCAGTTCTTGCCCAAGAGGATCCTGATTTTATGGGAGGGCAGTGGATTTTCGATTTATTGATGCTTTTACAGGCCTTCCAAAGTGAGTGTTCATTTCGGCCGCTTGGTGACATCATTTCCAATGTGGTTTTTATTTTATCGTTAGAAGATTCTTTGAGAAGATTTTTAAGCTCTCTTGTTGCGCGGTTATACTTTGTCTTATCAGCCGGATGGTGTGTGTGATGCCATTGTCTCCTTAGTCGACGCTTTTCCTGAAGTTTATTTCTAATTTCCAGAGGGGTAGGGTAGGACTTATGCGAATCAGGTAACGTCGGCGTGTTGATCCAGGCTGCCATTTGAATGAGATTGGTAATGTTTAGACAAGCCTTTTCCACGTCGTCACCGCACCTCAGCGGGATCTTGAGGTCAATTTTTTCATCCAGGTAGGTGCGAAAACCATCCCAGTCAGTTTTATAGTTGTATAGGGAATCCGCCATTTCGTGACTAATGATGTTGGCACATAAATTTAGTATAACTGGAGTGTGGTCCGATGACCCATCAAGACAGGATTCAATACTTGTGTACAGATGACTCACTCCCTTGACGATATAAAAGTCAAGAAGGTCAGGCATCCTTTTGGGATCAGAAGGCCAGTAAGTAGGGTTGCCAGAAGACCATGTCTCCAGCTTGATATTGTCTACACATCCTTTGAGTGCGCGTCCTCTGGTTACTGTACACCTTGAGCCCCAGAATATGTGCTTGGCATTCCAGTCACCACCGGCGACAAAGCGTTGGCCGAGTGTCTGGAAGAAATGATGGAACATTTGCTCGGAGATCCGGTGTTTAGGTGGGCAATAGACTGCTGAGAGAACGATAGATCCTGCACGGTCCTCTAGTCTTATCGAGGTGGCTTGTATATGGTCGGTCGAGTAGGCTTAAAGGGGAGAGTGCTTTAAGTTAGACTTTATCACAATAGCTGTTCCTGCGTGGGCTCTGCCGTCTGGATGTGGAGTGATATATACCTGGTAACCCCTGATGTGGAACGTGCTGCGTGTGGTGACATGGGATTCTGATAGAAGTGCCACATCTAGTTTATTATCTGAAAGGATTGCTTCGAGTTCTTGAGTATTTGGAGATAAACCATTTATGTTCCATATCGCTATACGCAAACCAGTCATTTTGGAACTAGTTTAGATATGACTGTAGTTAATAGTCCCATAAGGGAGCTTATTTGTTGTAGGAGTATGTCGATTTTTTCACTTTGTTTTATTAATAGTAGTTCTACTCTGGTATGTTGTTGATTGTCATTGTCAGTCTCATGGTTTGAAGTTGCCATTGCAGGTTGGTATCGAACTCGTCCAGTAGCTGCATCCGAGTACTGCCCGGATACAGGGTGGACAGGTGAAGGTACATTAGTTTGTGCCGGGAGGGTTGGGGGTGCTCTAGCAGCTTTTGTTTCGGTTTCGACATTGTCAGTTCGATTCCTATCAGAGGCTCCGTCGGTTGGTGGTTTTCTCGAGCGAGTCTTGTTCGTTTTCCTTTCTAATATTTCTCTATATACTTGACAGCCTTTGTAGTTTGCAGGATGATCTCGGGAGCATAACGCACATTTCGCCGGCGTTTTCCTGTCTTTTTTGGGACACTCAGAAGATTTGTGGTTTTCAGCACACTTCACACAGCGGTATGGTCGCATGCAATAATTTTTTTAATGACCAAGTTGTTGGCAGCGGTGGCATTGAACTATCGATTTTGATTTGCGTAGGTCTTCTATATTTATTCGTTGGTGATATATGTATTGGATATTTTTTACTGCCTTGTTATTAGCGCTAGGTTCGATATTAACGAAAAATGTGGAAGTTGGGATTTTGTCTACGCCATAGCGGGCATTTATTATTTCTCCTTTTACTTTGTTTCCAGTGTTTTCGATTTCTTCAATGATTGCATCGTGGGGAGTAGTGTGGTGTAGGTTTTTTATAACAACGCGATAGCACTTTGTGTTTTTCCTTGCAAAGGTATTGCCGATAAGTCCTTTTGATCTTAATAGGTTGATTACCTTTTTGTAATTGTCAGCAGTGTCGACCATTATGCGGAGAAGGTTCTTATTTACTAGTTTGTATTTGAATTCGTTCTTTTGGACTACCATGTCCAGTAGCTTGGTCAGTTCGTTCACGTCTTTTATTCCGTAGAGTACGATGGGTGGCGGTTTACTGGGAGCTTTCACATTGGTGGGAAGGTCCTCGCCGCTATCCAAAGGTAGGGCAGAGAATCTGTTGTTGCCGAGTTGATTGCCTTCGGGTGAGGCAACTTGGCTAATTTTTCGTTTCTTTGTTTGTAGGCGCCCGCTGCCAGGTTGGTGGTTGACATTGATCTGGATTTGTAGCTGTAGACACTGGTTGGGAGTGAGGCTTGTCACTCAGTTGTTGTGAGTTGCCAGTGTGAGCATCAGATTGTGATAATGATCTTGGCCTCTTTTCAAAAAAGCTTCTATGCAAGACTTGTTGAGTATATGTCTTTCGACCGTCTTGTTGTTTTGTGTTGGGGTTGAGAGTTTGATTTATAGTTGGATTGTCTTGTTCATTCATGTTGTTCCCACGAGAAGGGTCGATCTAAGTGGTCACTCACAGGGTAACGCCCATTCCTGTGAGAAGGCGCAATACAACGGCGTCAGCCAGGTCCGCCGAGGTTGGCGCTGGTGACTGAATACCCTTCAGCCATGCATCCTTTCGGCACGGTCCACACCTTAGGATTGGGGTAATTATTTAGAGAGGTTTTCTTCCTCGCGACCCAGGCAATTAAGCCAAGATCCCCGGCCTGAATAGGTTGCGGGTTGTGAAAGTCATTTCCTACCTTCAGCTAAAGTGGCTGGTTAGACCACATGACAGGTTAATTAACCGCCGCCTGATGCTCGGCGTTGTTGATGTTACTCGTTTTGCACCACCCGGGGGGCACGTGTAGGGTGGGCCTGGGAGAGGTGGTAAATCCTACGGACGCGAGTAACTCCACCCCCCTAAATGTATGTTAATAAAATAGATGTTTTAAGTTTAAGCGACGCTGCGACTAGTAGTTATTCTGTAATACGGCAGAAAGATTTAAAGAAAATGTGGTGGGGTGGAACAAATATGTCCGTGAGGCACATTTAGAGGCTAGGGATAAATATAAATTATGGGTTTGGTATGGAAAGCCTAAATCCGGTCATCTCTGTGATGACATGCGAAGAAGTCGTAATGTTTTTAAAGAACGCCTCGAAT
Organism: Epinotia brunnichana; assembly: GCA_963854355.1. Taxonomy (NCBI): domain Eukaryota; kingdom Metazoa; phylum Arthropoda; class Insecta; order Lepidoptera; family Tortricidae; genus Epinotia; species Epinotia brunnichana. Next base: position 13,365,599 of record OY977957.1, read on the forward strand.
GGTGTCAATATCATAGAGAACAAATAAAAATGGACATCTTGGCAAGTCAACATAGGGATCAAGATTTTCGTGGCTTTTGGAAATCCACAAAGAGGCTAAACGGAAAATCTAGTCTACCGGCAAGTATCGATGGCAATAGCGATCATAACTGTATAGCTAACATATTTAAATCCCATTTTTCTGTATCGTCGCCGTTGACGGCTGCGCAGTCGAAGAGTGGTGAGGGGCCGCGTGGACAGAAAATTGTGGCTAGATTTACAGCGAGCGATGTTCTCACAGTTATTAAATCAGCTCAGCTCTGAGCTTGACCAATACGTGAATATACATCAAAATCAGTTCGGTTTCAGGGCGGGCCTTTCAACCGAAACAGCTATCATGTGTTTGAAGCAGACTATCGGGTATTATACGGATCGTCACACGGCCGTCTTTGCATGCTTTCTCGACCTTTCTAAAGCGTTTGACCTGGTTAATTATGACGTTTTATGGCAAAAGCTAAAAAACATTTATATGCCTACGGAGTTATACCACATTTTTAAGTTCTGGTATCTTAACCAGGTAAACGTTGTGAGATGGTCGAACACTTACTCGGATCCATACCGGTTGGAGTGCAGGGTGAAGCAGGGGGGGGTTACCTCACCCAAGCTCTTCAACCTTTATGTGAATGCGTTAATAGAGGAGCTCAGCAGCACTCATGTCGGCTGCCACATTGATAACGTATGTCTCAATAACATAAGCTACGCTGACGACATGGTGCTGTTGAGTGCGTCGCCGTGTGGCCTTACGCATTTGATTCGCATTTGTGAGGAATTTGCTCGTGAACACGGCTTGGTCTATAATGTAAAAAAGAGCGAATGCATGGTCTTTCAAGTCAAAGGTAAAGACCTGCCTCCTGTTCCTCCTATTCGCCTATACGGTACCCCGCTGAATAGAGTAGACACCTTTAAGTACCTTGGTCATGTGGTAACCTCTGACTTGAAGGACGATGCAGATATTGAGCGAGAACGAAGAACACAGCGCCCTTCGTTCCCTGACGGGCGAATATGGTGGCTCGCAGATTTGCTCGTTGTTCTGCTGAGGTTAAAGTGACTCTTTTTAGAGCCTTTTGCACAACATTTTACACGAGCAGCCTGTGGGTCTCATATTCGCAAAACAATACAGCGCCATTCGTGTACAATACAACAATGCCTTCAGGGCGCTGATGGGTCTTCCACGCTACTGTAGCGGGTCAGGAATGTTTGCTGAAGCCAGGGTAGACTGTTTCTACACTACCATGCGCAAGCGATGCACATCCCTGACGCGCAGGGCATTTGCAGCTAGGTTTGACTGTCAGTACTTGAACCATTGCCACATGATTCATCTACAGACAGGCAAACCAATTTACTGTATGTAGTGTAGTGTCTTTGTTTTGTACGAGTATGTCCCTTTTTTAGACTAAGCATGATTATTTGTAGTTTGTATTGTAAATGAATAATTGTAGAAATTAATCGTATATGGACTTAGTCTGAAATAAACGATTTGATTTGATTGATTTGAATAATTATCTACACTGTACAGCATTCAGTTATCTCATCATTTGAGTTCGCTTGAGAGAGGAATGAAAGTAAAACGTCGATTAATGTTATTATTTATTTACAAAGCATAAAAGATAATACTTAGTCAGAACATGAAGGTTAAAGCACATATAACATGTCAAAACATACACATTTTCATGATTCAATAAATATTTACATAATAAACACACATTTCACAAGCTCTTATCATTTTCATTTCATTTATTTGAGCGACAAAAGTTGTAATTCTTATCTTATCAATACTTAATAATCTTATAACTAATAAACTTATTTAAAAAAAAAACGTTATAATGCATTTTTAACCAGTAAGTACAGTCATGAACCTTAATTTGCGACCCAATTAAGATTGACAGTCCTACCATAGTGTGTAGGAAAGGAATCCAAAGAATATTTTTGCGAAATGGGTCGTAAATTAAAGAACGCGACCGTACCTACAAGAATATTTAAATAAAAAACTTAAATTTAAGGACTATTATAAATTGATTAACTTACACTCTTATTCTTTAATTTGAGCATAAACTTCTTGCCATCACCGACATTATCTGTCTGAGTATTTTTATCTGAAACGCTATGTTGGTTATGTCCTATATCTTTCACTTGATCTTTGACATCATTTATTGCTGTGGCTAGCTCTTCCAGTCTACTCATAATGTCTCCAAACTTAGTTTGTATCTCCATCCCCTTCTCCACTTTAGAGTTCTCTATCAAATCACTGAGTGAATACCTATCATCAGTTACTATTGTTTTAAAAAGCATGTTCATTTGATCCCTGTACATTTTTTTACTGACCTCTTTTTCATTTTGCTGGTATTTTGATTTTACTTTATGTAGTATAGAGTCCAATATGTGTGGTGGCAGAGATTGTTCTTTGGCAAAATAATGAGGTTCATCAGCATCTGCAAGAACTTCATAACATACCTCCCAATGCTTTATGATACAAGGTCTTATGTAGATTTTTCTTATAAACCTCCTGCAGTGGAATTTTTTGTGAACCAAACTTCTAAAAACGCCTCCAAATACAAAGGCATCTAGAGAGCTCAAAAAATGTACTTGTTTCTTCAGTTTTCTTACGTCTCCTCCTTTTTTAAGATCGGCAACGTCACTTACTGCGACACCTATCATGAAGTTTACAAATACCATCGAGACCAATATTATAAATAATACGAATAACATGTGGTCCAAAGTCTTCGTATAAGCAAAGTCTTCTGTATGTCGTAAATAACGACGGGATGAATTTACATGATTTGATGCATTCATACTATTTGTAGCATTTACAAGATTAGTAGCATTGGCAACAGTAGTTGTATTAACAAGTTTCGAGAGATTTCCATATCTCAACCCACCAGCACGTTTGAATGGCCTGATCTGGTTTGATTCATTTGTTTCTTTGAATAGTGCGCCGTAGTCAAAGTCTGACGTCATCATAGCTACTGTTTTCACAAAAGCCGCCCACGGTCCATCAAAAGGAGGATATGCGTGATATTGAACCATGAAACTTAGAGAAAATGCTATAAGCAGGAATGCACATGTCAGGATTATCTGAAACAAAAAACATAGTCACTATATCAAAATGTTAACCTGAATCAATTTACTTCACACAATATTTGTGCGGTGTTAATGGGGCTTAGAATGCTAATACTGATATTCTTAACAGAACTACTATAGGTCTAAATTTTTTTTATAATCATTGCTTCTTGATATATTTTTTTTTCACGTTATCCAATAGAACAAATAACATAGTCTATTTCGACATTCACGACAGAAATGCCACAGTATAATAATAAAGTTTATGCTTCGTCAATCCATTTTAAACCAATTATACACCTCAATTTATATTCATAAGTTGTAGGACAGTGTTTCACTATAAACAACAAAATCAACACTTGCATTTAAATTAGTGTCGGAGGCTGATAACTAAGGGTAATTACTGGCGCAAAATAAACTACGAACCTTGATAAAGTTGCTGGCAACTTTGCTGAACATCAAAAGATAATATCCCCAATACGGGAACCTTGAGAGAAGGTACATCATATATGCCCACGTGAGAAGCAGAGCTCCAGTGGCCACGTGCCTCAACCATTCTTCTTCCAGCCACCGGCCTTGGTCCGTGAAAAGAAGTATAAGGGTAAAAATTATTGAGCCTAATTTAACCCAGTTTTCCAAAGATCTGAGGTAGCTTAACTTTTTCGCGTATATGTATATGATTTCCTGTAAATAAAGAAAATAAACAATAATTTATTTATCGTATGGCGGTTACACACTGGTACATATATGTATTCGTATCGATGTTGCTGATAGAGTTCCAGTGTGCGCTGCGAGGTTCAGAAGGAACAGTACAGTGCCGAATTTGTTGTTCTTTTAGCACCACCCGCAAATAAACAATTGAAACGCCGAACTTGTGAAATGTAATAAATATAGAAGCCTTGGCAGAGAGTACAGCTTTGTACCCTTTGGCGTCGAGTCGAGACCCTCGGTACGTGGGGTCCCAGTGCGCATAAAATATTTGCAGACATCGCGAAACGTCTGGTTGATGTAACTGGTGACCGAAGAGCTGGCGGTTTTTTGCGCAACGCATCAGCATTGCAATTCAACGAAGAAATGCCGCCAGCATCCTCAGTACAATGCCTCGAGGGCCTTTTTTAGATTTAACGTAGTTTTCATTTAATTTAGTATGCTAATTATCATCTTGTATTTACTTACGAAAATAAATGAGCAGTAAAATTAAAAATATTATGCTTAACACAATTATTTCACCATGTTATAATAACATTGAAGCTAATAGTGGAGCATAGTGTCAATTAATTAACATCCGTTTATTTTATTTCGATACCTATTTAATTTGGCTGGACAGTTATTTACAAACGGAATGTAGCGCAACATCTATTTTACACATTTGTTATACTTCACAATCCTTATTTTTACACAAGAAAAAATGGGAATAAGAAATCATGAGTTTGTGTAAAGTCTAGCATAATTATTGTGTTAGTATTGTACCCGTAGAAAAGTAATTTAATAAATTTTGACTAACAGGTGCACATTGATTTAAGGTTTATAATAATTGTGTTAATCGGATTTACATTATTCAAGCGAAATGTAAAAAAAAACAGATTTTTTGATTTTAAACTAGTTGAGTCGATATTTTAATTACGTACCTGAATAATGACAAGAAGTGTTGGCACATAGAGTAGACTACTGTCAATATAGTAATTTTTATCTTTATCACAGAAGTTAAAAATTAAAACAAAGTTCAGTGTTAGAACAAATATGGTGTAAATTGCTACAATTAAGTAAAAGAAGGGCACCAGAGTAATCCATTTTAAATAAATGAGACTTTCGATCAACGGATGCATTAATATGTCTTTCTGACCACACCTGACTAGTTCTTCTAGTACTTTAATTTGACTCGTTTCATGGTCTTTTAGCAAAACTCCATAGTCAATACTGATCTCACAGCCAGCTTCTCCTAATTCTGGCAACTTTGACTCAATAAATTCATCAAATACATCTTCAAAAAATTGAGTTGAATTTGGTAGTTTTGTTGATATCGTTTCTATAACAGTCTTTTTTCTTCTATCACGATATTCGGAAGGATTGGACAAAACAGCACCTTTGCGTAAAATTGTAGAAACTACTTCACGGTGGCAACGATCAGCGGCAAGATTTAAAGCAGAACGTCCTTTATCATCAATATCATCAATTGCTTCTGCATCGATATCCATTATTACTCCAACTACATCAGGGCAGTTTTTAGACGCAGCTATTTGCAAAGGCGTCCAGTCTGTTATAAATTCGCCTTTCGTTTTGATTCTTAAATATGCTTTCTTGTAATACAACATTTTAATGCACTCCAGACGATTATTCATTGCGGCAATATGCACCGGAGCGTAACCACGATTGTCAAATGAATTTATCATCGTACGTGTAGCATCTTCATCGTAACTGAGAATGTAATCTAAAATTTTTCTGTCTCCGAATTGTGTGGCTACGTGTAAAGCGTTGCTTTTTTCTCCTGTCACCTTATAAATATTGGCGCCTTTTCGGATAAGAGCCTTGACACAGCCAAGATGGCCGCTTCGAATGGCTATATACAGTGGACTTTGATCTATTTTATTCCAGATATCGACGTTAGCATCATGGGTGCCTAAGAGTATTTCGAGAATTTCCTTATCGCCACGGTCAGCTGCTAAATGCAGAGGCGTCTCGTGTATCTGAAACAATAATATTAATATGTTGAATGTTGTTTTTAATGGGACAAGTGACCAACTCAGAATAAAATGTGTTTCTACTGTTCATTGACAGTGTTCATGTGGAACGAGAAAGTGCTTATAAGGATAAAATGGACAAATAACTAAAAAAAACATATCAATATCACACAGATCTAACTCAAAATCTACTTTTTTTAAGTTATGGCTTTCACCTTTATATATATTTGGTTATACTAGTACTAACTGTTATTACTTTGAACCTACTAAGTCCATGTTGTTCTGTCATTAAATTACCAGCCTTTTTCAGTACAATATAGAGTCGGATTTTGATTGCTTCCTGGTAAACTCCAATTACCACGAAGCGTCTGTACAGCAGATATAATCATTCATTATCTACTATTATGTCAGTGGCCGTGAGAATATACTTATACTGTTACCTATACGTCGCGTGTCTTGGTAATTGCAAGTTTGTTTACAAACATGAGAAAATGAGTTATAAAATGAGTAGAGCTGGTAATATCATATCCTTTGTGGTCATTTGGTTTGGATGCATTAATCCTAGCTTTTGCCAGTAACATGATATGTGTTTAAGTTAGCTAGCTTACCAATATTACTGGATAGTTATCGAAATCCGTTAGATAATTTTGGCGTGAAAGAGATCTTAGCAAAGTTGATGACGACCTGAATGTATTCAGGCAAAGTAAATTATTTGATTTGATTATTATGAATTGGCTGCTGCATCTTATGAGGAAGTCATGAAGCTAGCATTGAACAAAGAAGACTCACAATGAGTCCACTAATAAGAGCGTAGCTCTTATGTAATGATGATGGTGTAACGACTAGTAGTAGACGAACCTTAAGCGCAAATTCAAACATTTATTTGTGACAAACCATAGATACAGAAGAAATAATATAAAAAACACATTAGGCTTTGTCACGAAATGGACCCTGCTCAGCATGTTGCTGGCTTTACAGCCAGCGCTGGTCTTCCGCAGGGTCCGTTCGGTGAGAGCACGGTGGGCAATAACGACAGCCACAAATGACATGAAACAAACAGAGAAATAATAAAGGATAAAAAAAACTATTACATAACTAAAATACACACTTAAAAATACACAAAGCTCGTGTCACCTTTTAGTAATCATATTATTACCTCATCTAACCGATAGGCCATGTTCTGATCATCATTCAACGTCACGTTCTTGTAGCGATGGAAGGGTTGGTTAGACGTAGCTGTCACTTCGGCGCCTGCGTCCAATAGGTCGCATACTCCTGGTACCCAGCTGGAGAGCACTGCTGCCTGGAGCAGTGTGGCTCCGTCGTGGTCTCTCGTGTTGGCTCGCTCTGATAAAGGCTCAAGGTCATCGCGTCTGTGGTTTAAGAGTACCTGAAATATTAGAGGAATCTGTTAAATATTGATTACAAACTGACCAGTGCATTTAAAGTTAGTTAGAATAACATTCTTGAAAATTTTGTTTGTATACCTATTCCAATTAGATAAAGACCAAACTTATTCCAATGAGAAGAGTTTATTAGTAAATAAAACCCCTTAACTATATTTTTCATTTACTTACAAATATCTTGATGTCGTAATGATAAAAAAGTCGAATAGGGCGGATGCCCCAGTTGTGGCCACTTTAAGACTGATTGGCCATTCAGTTTTCTGTACCTTAGTACACTCAATTTAAAGTTGAAAGTGGCCAAAACCGGCCCAGTGGCTTGAACCGGGGCACCTGCCCTACCCAGCACATATTTTCGAACTCAATCTATACAAGCTTTTATCATGGCGCTTGGGCTTTTTGCAAAACTATCAAGAACTCGTTGAGAGTGTTACAATGAGCCTAAACACGATGGGTTTGTCTTTTGTAGTTTAGGAGTTGCTATGGCCACCTTCTGTGTACAACTACAATATCGGAGCAGCTTAGTGTCATAATATTGCATTGTCAATATTGTCACCGAAGTTACATAAGTATGCGAAATTCCTGCTTAATCGGATGCCAGCAAGTGGTTGCAATTTTTTAAGGACAACTTACATATTTAAGCTATCAATACCATCATGCGCATTTTTTTTGTGGCTGGTGCTTTTTAGGGTTCCGCACTCAAAGAGTAAAACGGTACCCTATTACTAAGACTCCGCTGTCCGTCTGTCCATCCGTCCGTCCGTCTGTCTGTCACCAGGCTGTATCTCACTGATATCGTGATAGTTCCAGCTGAAATTTTCACAGATGATGTATTTCTGTTGCCGCTATAACAACAAATACTAAAAACACAGAATAAAATAGTTTTTTTTATAGATAATGGTACGGAACCCTTCGTGCGCGAGTCCGACTCGCACTTGGCCGGTTTTTTATGATTGAAACCAATATCAAGCAACGTGAAATACTATTTATCGACCTAGCGGGACTCGAACCAGCATCCCTTTTGCCTTACGCGAGCAGGAAGGAGTTCTTTGCCAACTAAACCATAGGTCCAGTTACTAAGCCGATGACTTTTGTCATGTCATGTATGTACGAGATCTTAAACGGATTATGTACGTAGCTTCCTCTAGTGAGACCTGTTAAGTTACTCTACTTCCAGCCAACCTTTGCATGAACGACTAGAAGTAGATGGCGCTGTATGTAGATCATTTCTTTTTTTTACTTTCTTACCTTAAAGGTTTCATCCAATTTGTGTTTAACGCAAAGATGCAACGGCGAGTAACCTGAACTATTCAGACATTTGACTGAAGCTCCAGCGTCTAGCAGTAATGTTATAGATGGGATACATCTTATTTCAACAGCAGTGTGAAGGGGCGTGTCGACGTTATCAATTTCGTCCTTCATTGTGTTATATGTGCCGCCGGCTTCTAGCAGCATCCTGATGACGTCTGCCATGCTGAAACATGTTTTGACTTTGCTTACAACTGCTATATAAATCTCGGAATAAGTATGCTTTCAGACAAATGTCTCTTTAGAATTTTCGTGTGTTGCCTGAACGACTTACTCGACTATCTTTTTCCGTCGATAGTGGGCATAGCCTGCTACATCGAGTGCTGTCCTGCCTCTGTCGTCGCAGGTGTTAGGGTCGTGACCTGGAAGAGCAACTATGATTTAGCATTTTAATTTTAAAAAATATATCAAATATTAGTATTTATACAGTCCAATATCAGTGTGCTTCACAACCACACTTATAGAGGGGCAGACTGCCGGAACAAATTGTCGTAAATGTGGACACACCGGACAAAAGCACCAAATTTTTTTCAGGTACTAGTTAGGTACATAGCTTTAGGTTTTTGATAGGAACCAGCTCCTCCGACGGCCAACTTTTTTTATGGGGTTCATTTTGAATTAAAGGCATTAATATCTTGGGTTCTGAATCACTTAGAATCACAAACTTGGTGTCTAAGGTCGAATTCCCAAAGGATAGCAAACGGAACCCTGTTACTAAGCCTCCGCTGTGGGTCCGTCTATCTGCGTGTCAGTAATAGCTAGACTGTTTAAATGTTTACAGAGTTTGTATTTCTATTGCTGTTATAAATAAAATTAATAAAAATAAAAATATATTAAAAATTAAACAGTGCTCCCATACATTGAAAGTTATTTTAAGGCGTTTTTTTTCTCGCCCATTACAAACGGTCTATCTCTAGAACCGTAATAGATAGACATTTGAAATTACCGCAGACTATGTAACTATATCTACTATAATTAAAATAATAAAAGAATAATAAGGTTACCAGTCTAGCTATTCCTGACACGCAGAAAGACGGACCCACAGCGGAGGCTTGGTAACGGGTTCCGTATGGTATCCTTTGGAAACTCGACCCTAAAAAATATCTAGTTGAATTCCCTGACCCGAAATATGTATATTTAGACACCAAGTTTGTGATTCTAAGTGATTTAGAGCCCGAGATATTATTAATATACCTATAATTCAAAATGACCCCCATAAAAAAAGATGGCCGACGGAGGAGTTGGTTCCTATCAAAAACTTAAAGCTACTTACCTAACTTTTGTGCAGCGTGTCCACATTATCACCTGAAACTGCCCTACTATTAGGCCTCTTAGGCATTTACATAATTACGTGGAAGAAACTTTTTTTTTCAGCTTTAGTATAAAAACAGTAAAGTAGAAGAAAGAATAGTAGAAATAGGTAGTTCATTATTATTATCATGGTCACCCTGTAGTATTATTTGACACATGTAGTCATTGAATGTTTCATGACATTTTAATATCGTCCGGTATAGTAACCGAATCGTAGGTACGAAGTCTTTTCTGCCAACAAAGTGAAAAATAATAGTTTATTAATTATATTGGAACAAGGTACTTTGAGACCAAGTGTATAAAGTTTTTCTTTTAATCCTTTATCCTATCATTCCTGATCAAGACTCCGATGTCAACCTATATAAACAATCAGTTTTTTACTTCTTTTAATTTACCTGCGTTAAGAAGCGCTCTGATTCTAAACCCCAGGTTCTTGGCACTTGCGTGGTGTAACTCCGTCCATCCTGCTTGATATCGAGGAAGGTGGCTGAAATAACAGGCAAAGTTAGTTTTCGGGAGGAGAACCAGTTTTGATAATCCGCTGTCATCATAATCATAAATATATGATGTTCAGGTTGCCCCAGCAGTAGTCCCAGTAGGTATCGAATCCAGGTACAGTGTAGCAAATGTAAAGACCACATGGTATTTATATTTACTACACTAAAGCTGTCAATAAGCTGACGCTGAGTCTGTGTAGAATAAGTATCTTAACTTATATCATATTCGGTATTTCGCCTGTCCTTTTTTACAAGCTTTCTATTAACTTGCGATGTATGTCCATAACTAACTATGTATGTCACTATGTCATGTTTGTTCGGGTGGAATCTTGCAACTCAATTTTGAAGCAGATAGATATCTTCAACCAATTGAGCTCAAATGGTACCATCGAACTGATCTGATGATGGAGACAGAAGGTGGCCAAGGGAATTCAGTAGTTAACCGACGTAACCCCGTTGAGTTTGGGCTCGTTATAATCGTATCAATTAGTAGTTGATGACGATATACAGTAAAATACAGTCGGCAATAATAGATTGTACCAAAAATTATTTTTTTGACAGAAACTATTTGCAGTCACCACTTACTCCAAACACGACGGATCTATCTCTTCTAGTTTAGGAGTTACTATGGCCACCTTTTGTCTACATCGTCAGAGCTCAGTGTCATAATATTGCAGTGTCAGCGGATTAACATAAGTACTTATAGTAGTAGTGTAATTTGTAGTATTCGTTTTTTTTACGTATAATGTACTTTATCCATAATAAATAAATGAGTATGAGTATGAGTATGCCAAATTTGTTGCTAATTTTTAAGGACCAATTACATATTTACTAGAAATGCGCCGAATATGAGTTTTGCCGAATACGAATATTCGGGCGAATTATTCGGTTCAACGTAATGCGATTCATCAGCTGTTCCAAAACTGACTCATTCAGTAGTAAAAATCGTTTTGAGTTTACACAGGTTAGTTAGTAGTAATAGTTAGTTGATTTTATGCATTAGGACAGGAAAGTATTAATATAAGAAAAAAAAGGGATTTTTTTTTCTTATTGTTACTATCTAGATAGTAACAATAAGAATCCGTTTTAGAATAGCAATTACACAAGGCATTGATTATATATTACATTATTGCAAATTGCAGAAAAACACCTCTATAATTATTCGGAATTGGGTTGTTTTCAAATAAATTGTACCCTAGTTAAGCCTAGCGAGCCACCTCGCTACTTAGCAGGGTGAGGGCCAACACCACCAGATGTTTGCTGGCAGGTGGGATGGGGCTTACCTAAACCACTGCACTAAGCTCCATTCCATAATGTTTAAGTACTAACACAAGATGTAAAATATTGTTACTAACACCTATATTCTAAATTCTAAATTGACATGTTTTTTATCTTTTTTGATTATACTTTAATGAATACTTACCTATTATATACATAATAACATAGTACAATTTAAATGTCTAAAATATGGATGCAAAATCTGAAATAAGTAAATGACTATTAAATTTTATTTTATTTTAAGGGAAAATTAAGAAACGTTAACTTTATCGGGTGAGTTACGAAAATTAGCCATACATTTAATACGGCTAATTTTCGTGACTCATCTGACAAAGTTAACTTATATTATTTGAAAGCAACCCAATGGGGAATGGTTGAAAATTTTAGAAATGCCTGATTATTTTTTTGGTGATAGGAATAACCTTCCTTAGCACCAGAAAAATGTTGCAGAATTGTCAGCTGCGTCAATTATTTTTGAAAAATATAAACAGTTTCCTCACTTACGTTTTGTGGTTAGGACGGCGAATGAGACACTTTCCTTGATCCGTCTCATATTACAAAAAATATTTTAAATATCTGACCCTGGCAATGACCAATATAGCTGCTGCAGCTGTCAATATCATTGCCAGTGTCAGTTTACCACGGATTTTTATGATATTTTTATGTAATATGTGACGGATCAAGGAAATTGTCTCAATCGCCGTCCTAACCACAAAACGTAAGTTAGGAAACTGTTTATATTTTTCAAAAATAATTGGCGCATCTGAAAAGTCTGCAACTTTTTTCTGGTGCTAAGGAAGGTTATTCCTATCAACAAAAAAAAATCAGGCATTTCAAATATTTTCATCCATTCCCCATTGGAACCGAATAATTCGGCCGAATAACGAGCACTGAAAAATATACCGAATACGCCGAATACCGAATACCTAATTACCGAATACATATTCGGCGCATCTCTAATATTTACATACTTATACTTACACTCAGAGGCAATGAAAACAGGTCAGATTTAGGTTCTTCTCCACAGAAGACACGCGAACCTAAATCTGAACCAAAAATTAGGCTTTACAGCCCTTAACTTTGGCAATGTCCACACATTTTCCGAAGTTAAGGGCTGTAAAGCCTAATTTTTGGTTGGACTCTTAATCTGCAAAAAACAGCGTCTCCTCTTATATGATTTCATGCAATCAAAACATTTATTATATTCACAGAAGCCCTTAATTGACCACAGGAAAGACGACTTTTGTTTTCCTCAATCTGTATGACCCAAAAACGTGACGTCTCTGTATCGGTTGTATCGTGATTTGTGGCAGCGTCAAGCAAGGGTGTGTGTAACCCACAGATGTATGAATATAAGGAGATCGGACATGGCGGCCGATTTGTATAGAGTGAGCCTGTCGCAAGTACATTAACCCACACAACGCCCAAGTAATTGACAAGACAAAGCACGCACACATCTAAAACACACACTCTTGTATACCTACACGCTTATTTGACAATAAACGCGCATCATATCAGGCATTTTGGGAAAAAACGTAATATTCTCTGCGATCAGCACGCGTGCACAGTATGGCAGTGTATGCCCATTGAGCATACAGCTGCGACACGGCCGCCGGCGGCTTGTCCTCTCTCTAGTATTCTATGCTCTGAGGTGTAACCATAATACCTATTAGTTTTGTTTTTTTACATCAGTGTAGATAAACACTGTTGTAAAAAAAACAACAAAGGAAAAGCGAACAATTGGATGTCATTAAGTGGTAATTGCAAGAATTATACAATTTACAATTTCATGTTACTACCTACTTTGAAATTGCCCTAAGATTGTTCTGAAGTAATCGAGACGATTATACCTTGTAACATGAAATATATATCAGATTTCTTGCTAATATAAAACATGTAAAAGTTTAGATGTTCGGATTTTTGTTCCTAAAACGACTGAACAGATTTCGATGAAATTTGGTGTAAATAAAAAAGGTATATGGCAGGTCACACACTGATTAAAAGTATTATCTAATTTTGTTGTATGATATTTCCACGTATATCCTCATCGATTCAGTGCAATTTATTCAAAATTGAAGTGCCATGCATATTCCCTATTGAGACATATTATTCTTGTAACATCATGTTAATATTCAATAGTGTGACTTATATGTAAGTATTTAATTGCAATATATTTACCTCTACACCTTAAATCTTGTTTCAAACTTAGAAACTTGGCAGCAAGTTGTGCTAGACAGGTGCATCCAGCCCCGCTATTCTGCAACTTGTTCCTCACCCCACCCTTCACGCTTAATGAAACTAGATCTCTCTACGTATCGCAGTGTCAAGATACACTCAAGAGCAAAAGTTTCGGGTCGATGAAATACCGTCATATTTCCTAAAATAGTCCAAATGTTGTACAGTTTTTTAATCCTTTCATGATCTTTATTAAATTTTACATCTAAACTGCAGAAATAACAGTAAAAAAGAAACACGTTACCGTTTAAATCGGACTCGCAAAAACCCATGAAAAAAACAACGTTAACGGAGCGAGATATCGCAAAAATCGTAATTTTTGGATGTTGATATCTTTATGATAGGATCCCGGAAATTGCTAATACATTTGGGTATTACGAAGACTAGTATGTTATGTAAATAAGACTAGTGAAAAATATTTAAAAAAACCTATTGCGGTTATTTAATTTAGGGTGACCCGAAACTTTTGCTCTTGAGTGTATATTTGTGGGTGAACGGTGAGATGAGGTTAAAACAAGTTACAGAATAACGGGGCGGTTGAGAAAGTCTCTCGGGGAAACCCCATGCATAACACACTTTGCTTAAGTATATCTGCATCTTAACTTGCTTTGCTCAGGGAAAACCTTGATTGGTTATTCCTGGTTTATAAAGGCGAAACTGGTAAACTAGTTGAGCAACTCAGTATTCGCATATTGGCGGTTTCTATTAAAACTTAACCTTAACGCTTTATATTTAAGGTCTTATTTAGAACGAGTTTAGAAGGTAGATACGTCCTTTTAAAGTCGTCCCTCCATTTTGTATCTTAGGGCTTGAGATTGCCGGTAAACTCTTATGAATCACGGCGTCTCTACTGTGCGTAATTAGGTACGCAAAAAACATTAACATAAATGTGTAAGGGCATAAAAATATGGCGCTTACGTCAAATGTAACATAATTTTACCAATAAAACGCAACGAAGACGACGACTGAGACGATTACAGAATTAATTAATTACAAAAGCTACTTGCGAATAGGAGAGGCTGACAAGACCTAATTTGTTGAAATTGATATTGCTTCTAGCATATCAAAAAAATATAAGTTATTATTCATCATATTTCCAAGACCGTAGACGGACTCGAAACATAATTGGAGGAAATCGGCTCGATAGAAAATAATTGCAAAGATTGGTCTTAAAATCGTCTTAAACGGTTCTAAGTCATTATTTTTTTGACGTTATGGGTCTGCAATTAAAAACATGAAGTCCACATATTCATACCTAAACCGCTAACGAGCCATATTTCACAAATAATCCACACTTTTTTTATTTTAATATATATTCATTATTTTCTTCTAAAACCTGGCCGCCCAAGTAACACTCGCTCTCGTTTACTCCGATACAAATAGACAGTGTGCGCGTTTTTGGTGTTGACAGCGCCTTAACATAGGTATTCAATACATTTATACTCTTAGGAGTCTTAGGTATCTAAATAAGGTAAACGTCTTTGACAAAAAGTAGAAAGTTGAACTATACGAAACCCCCCAGGAAGGACTTAACCCCAGAGAGCTAAGAATCTTCACGGACGGGTCCAAGACAAGGTCAGGCACCGGATCAGGAGTATTCTCGGAGGACCTAAACATACGCATTTCGACACCATTAGGGACCCACAACACCGTCTTCTAGGCAGAGTGTATGGGCATAATAATGGCTGCTCACGCAATCGCCTCCAGGGAGGTAAGGGGATATCCCATCCGCATACTTTCCGATAGTCGATCCGTACTGCAAGCCCTGCAAGGTCACGCAACAACTTCTGGGCTGATACACGAGTGCCACAAAATCCTATCAGAGGTATGTAATAACAGCGACATAACCCTGCAATGGATCAAAGGGCACAGTAATTCACGCGGTAACGATGCAGCGGATGCACTGGCTAGAGAGGCTTCAGAGTCAAGAGCTGTAGGACCGGAACCCACAATTCCTCTACCCTCTGCATGGCTGCGGAGCACACTGCGACTAAACATCAAGGTAGAACACCAAAAACATTGGAACACCCTAGGAACCTGCAGGCAAACCAGGGAGGCCCTCCCGACAATCAACCCCGGATTGTCAAGGAAGCTAAAGCAGCTAAAGAGGCCGGCACTCCGTCTTCTGACAGGAGCTATAACTGGTCATGCACTACTAAACAAACACCTTTTTACTTTAGGTGTTACAGACAGTCCTCTCTGCAGAGCCTGCATGGAAGAGGACGAGACAGCCGCCCACGTCATCCTGACATGTCCTGGAGTGGCGGACTACAGGGCAAAGTACCTCGGAACACCGGGGTCACTACCGGAGGCCGTCGGCAACGTAAAGGGTCTGCTAGGCTTCCTGGTGGAACTGGTGTTAGAAATTATATAGTTAATACGCAGTGGTAATCATTAATTTGTTTAAATGAGTATGTATTATGACCTAAAACTTGGATTAAAGCAGGACTGACAGTTGGAAGCGCTCGACCAATCAGAGACCGCCAGGTGTTACTGCGGCTCTCTGATTGGTCGATAGTAATGGAGGGAAAAGTAACGTCAATGTAGTGGCGACCTGGTCCCATGAGGGATTTTTCGGAGTCAGTCTTGATTTAGCCAGGGAGAAGTCAAATACTATTTGTAATGTATTGTGTGTTAGTCTTATACTATTCATTAATACTGTGTCTTAATGGTAAGTTAACAAAGTGAAGGATCAATATAATCAGTAAGTAATTCAATCACTATGTTTGTTTCATTTGAATTTCACCTTCCGCGACTTCGTATGCACTCTCAAGTCGATGATATTTGTTCCTTAATCGAATAAAGCAGCCAATTGCGCTTACATCTCAGAAGTGGGATAAGAAAAGTACCTTAAAAGTACTAAGCTCACTACTATTTTTTTTCCTCCTTTTGTTTAAACTTACCGCTAAGCCCACGTAAACTTGTTTTTGTTCCTATAATCAGAGCGTATGCTGCTAGTTCGTTTCTTTGTAAAATAATATCAAAGGTTAAAGCTTTAAATACCGCGGTAAGAGTCATTCAACAGCTAGAATTGCTAAAATGTTAGGTCACATGGTTCAAAGCAGGGTGATGTATGATTGCGACGCATTATTCCACTTCGACTTTTAATCCACTTGAGCGTGTATTTATTGTTGCTAATAAAATAATGTACAGCTACTGAGTGCGTTGACTAATAATTTGACAAGGTTGGCTTCAGGATTGACGCCCTTTATCCGGGTTTATACAGGTACCAGTAGTAGTAGGTCTTATTTATTAAACAATAATATTTATTAAATTTATATGATAATGTAGCTGTTGTTGAATGCGTATTGGTGTTTAAATAAAACTCTGGTCGGAATACATTTTTATTTGTTCCTTTTTTTTACTAAAAATACAAAATATTTCTGGAGCTATACTTGCTTCTTGTGTCGCTTAATAGTTTAACTGTACCCTTCATCAGTGACTTCGCGAACAAATTATACGTTTCAGGATATAACAGAAGAAGCAGCTCGTGGAAGGGAACTTTATATCCCCACGAGTCCCACAAAGGATACATCGAGTTATCTACGGTTGCGCAGCACGCCCCGACGCCGCGCCAGGCGAGCAGTCAGACGGCGCGGCGCTTGCGCGGTCGCTCCAGTCGGCCCTCGCGGGGGCGCGTCAGCCGCTGCTCTGGAGCAGGAGGCGCAGTCAGCGGTCGCGCGGCTAGCGGGCAGCGTAGCCACGCGGGCAGCCAGCGGGCGCGCAGACGGGCAGTGCAGCCACGCGGGCGGTCAGCGGGCAGCGCAGCCACGCGGGCGGCCAGCGGACAGCGCGGGCAGTCAGCGGGCAGCGCAGCCACGCGGGCAGCCAGCGGGTGCGCAGACGGGCAGTGCAGCGCGGGCAGCCAGCGGGCGCGCAGACGGGCAGCGTAGCCACGCGGGCGGTCAACGGGCCGCGCAGCCACGCAGGTAGCCAGCGGACAGCGCGGCCACGCGGGCAGCCAGCGGACAGCGCGGCCACGCGGGCAGCCAGCGGACAGCGCAGCCACGCGGGCAGCCAGCGGGCAGCCAGCGGGCGCGCAGACGGGCAGTGCAGCCACGCGGGCGGTCAGCGGGCAGCGCAGCCACGCGAGCGGCCAGCGGACAGCGCGGGCAGTCAGCGGGCAGCGTGCAGCCACGCGGGCAGCCAGCGAGCGCGCAGACGGGCAGTGCAGCCACGCGGGCGGTCAGCGGGCAGCGCAGCCACGCGGGCGGCCAGCGGACAGCGCGGGCAGTCAGCGGGCAGCGCAGCCACGCGGGCAGCCAGCGGGCGCGCAGACGGGCAGCGTAGCCACGCGGACGGTCAACGGGCCGCGCAGCCACGCAGGTAGCCAGCGGACAGCGCGGCCACGCGGGCAGCCAGCGGACAGCGCGGCCACGCGGGCAGCCAGCGGACAGCGCAGCCACGCGGGCAGCCAGCGGACATCGCAGCCACGCGGGCAGCCAGCGGACAGCGCAGCCACGCGGGCAGCCAGTGGACATCGCAGCCAAGCGGGCGGCCAGTGGACATCGCAGCCAAGCGGGCGGCCAGCGGACATCGCAGCCATGCGGGCGGCCAGTGGACATCGCAGCCAAGCGGGCGGCCAGCGGACAGCGCAGCCACGCGGGCAGCCAGCGGACATCGCAGCCATGCGGGCGGCCAGCGGACAGCGCAGCCACGCGGGCAGCCAGCGGGTGCGCAGACGGGCAGCGCAGCCACGCGGGCGGCCAGCGGACAGCGCAGCCACGCGGGAAGCCAGCGGACAGTGCAGCCACGTCGGGCAGCCGGCGGGCATGCAGCCGGGCCGCCAGTGGGCAGCGCGGTCATAGTGAACGACGCACCAGGGACATCTCGGTGAGCCCTCTCATAATACTAACATATAAGTAGATCTTGTATCGGTTTAGAGACTATTGAATTGACCATAATATAGGGAAGTTAGGTATGAATAATATTGTACCTGGATTCGACCCATGTAAGAGGAAATAGACTTTGACTATGTGGTTGCATAAGGTAAACGAATGCACCAGTATTTACGGCTGGGTCGAAAAACGGATCGTACAATTTCCCTTGCCAAAGTTAAAATGTACGAGGGTCGACCATCTGTTGTCTTTCCATTTTCATCTTGCTAAAAGAGCTAGGTTTTCTAATCCGCTTAAAGAGTGTTATTATGAAAAGTTAGTTTTGATAAATAGATGTGTGTATTGTTGGCAAACGTGCAGTAGAATGCATTTTGCATGGACTTGATGATCGTTCTGCTAGGCTTGTTGCGGAAGCAGCCCAATATGTGACAATTCTAATAAATCGCTAACGTATGCGAGTAATGTTAGAAATATAAAGACAAATACAGAGCGTAAGTTTGTTAAGAACTTACTACCAAGAGCATGTAGACAGTCAGGCACGTACACATTCAAAGATTATTCGTTGCTGTAAATGTAGGAAAGATGGCCACGTCACATCACAGTTCAGATATTATTGAAATTTAGAATGTACGCAACCATTAAAGAAATGTGGTCGATGCTCAAGAATAAGTCACGATACTGGGCAGTGTTATGCCAAACTTCCTCAATGTCAAGACTACAATATGTATTGCGGCATTTAATGATCCAGTGGGTCGATCACGTAACTTTTCTTACGCGCGTCTGTAAGGTCTAAATGTCAATTATATATGAAAAAATGACAGTTAGATTGTGATTTTACTGTCAGACGCGCGTACAATGCGTTACGTGATTGACCTACTGGTCTTCCCCGTCAGTCTCCTCCGGTTAAGCTCTGTCCGCAATTCTAATGACAAATATTTTAAAACAGCGTTTGTGAATACGGTCCTCCTGTTGTCTCCCGGTGCCGCGAATTCACGGCATCCTCCCGTCAATGGAATTTATATTCAATTTAAATTAGAACAGAGTTGCATTTGTTTTGCATCATTCGATTTTAGAAAAAGAACAAAGTCTACTCTAGTCCGTATTTTGATTTGATTTAAATTTAATTGCCTATTTTCCTGGTATGGCGGGATACCTCAGGTTAAGGTGTCGGAGGTTATGAAGCTATTTAATAATTATAACTAATGGAATCAATATAACTAGTAATCTTCCCTTACTCTTGAGGATTCGGTAACTTTGTAGTACAACGTATACCTATAGATATAACACTTTAAACACTCGCGCTTTGTACACATATTTAAATTATTGTTTTTCACGGTTTTAACGCGATATTTATTTACCTTTATTTCTGACCTTTCTACACGGGTTTCACCGGTCATGGTCGCAAATGGCAGTCGACCCAGCAAGTTGTCAACGGAGATATGGGTGTATAGTATTTTACTACCCTCCAAAATTCGATAAAAATATAATAGATGCCGTCCTAGCGTATGCCCGAAATAGATAGTGGTGAATTTACCTTAATAGATTGGGAAGTATCAGAAGACTGATACATTATTGACGTCTAATGTCATTTGTGATTTGGTGGTATTATATCGGTGACGGCTATCCCAATAATGTATTGTTTTCCTCTGGGTTGGAAGGTCAGATGGCAGTCAATCATAATCATAAATCATTTATTCAGTCACACACTAACTAAAAAGAAATAAGTCACTTTCGTAAAACTAGTGCCTATGCCAAATCTTGGGATTAGGTGTCAAAGCGAACCCCGGGCTCCTTTAGGGGCATAACCGGGAATAACGCTAGAAGGATAATGTACAATATTTTGACAGATGTGGTGGCAAACAGCAAAGATTCCGTATGCGCGGGGAGGGACGGAAAATGTGAGATTGTATCTCGTTCCCAATTGCGGTATTGTCTATGCATGCATACTTGTCACTCATGCGTGTAGGTATGTGTGGGCGAGTCTCTCTATTCTATTCTACCTCTATGGGTACAAATCATTATACATAGATGACGTTGAAGCTAAATAGGACTTGTTAATTTTACCCAAAGATGTTATGCCATTTAAATTGTTGATAGGATAAACCTATACAGAACAACCTCACACCGTTATACAAAAGATCAGTCATCACTTGGATACACTCTAATTTGATCAATTAGTGACCGTTAGTAACAAGTTCAAAATAACATTGCGATCGTGATTTAGAAATGGGGGGTGAGTTATTCTGTTGTAGCTGGGGTATTGTGGATACCTGCCGGAGGAGTAGGACATATTGTAGCTGTTTGCTCTCCTCGTAATCTCTGCTTATTGAAGAATGAGTCTTTGATTTCTCGCGATCGTGTAGCTCGGGAGGAAAGTAGATTCCGAACAAATTGGTATTCCTGACATATCTGAGGCTGATTCAGGATATGAAGAAAACCTTTCATCTCGGGATAAAGAAGGACTTTTAAAATTTTTAAATAAATAAAGAGCATTGTACCTATCTAAATATTCTAAATACATAATAAAACTTGGAATTCAATTTTTACATTAAATATTATTCATATATTATTTAAATTAAATTACAATTATACCTAATTATTTCACAATATTGAATTCACGTTACCTTTTGTCTAAAATGCGCTTTTGAAAGGGTGCAATGCTTATATACTGGTTCTTATAGACTCTTACACTAAAAACGCTTACTTGAAGCCTGTTAGGAACATCGATTAATTCAATTTTTCAATTCAATTCAAATAATTTATTTCGGAACATTGTCCATATTTGTTAGTAAGATTAATGTATTCCGAAAATATTTTGGGTTTTTTTTGGCGTCTCTCGGTGAATCATATATATCATTCACTAGTGAGATCTTTGGGAAGTTTTTGTGCGATAGGAATACTAAATATTACTGTATTGAACGCTGTATCCACACCCAGGGTCACGGGCAAGTAGAACGCTATAATATAAATTTGGTGGACGGTTTGACAGCCAATAGCATTGGCACGGTTGAGACCAAATGCTTGATGTGCAATGAAGATTGTACATACTTACTACTTTAAATTCAAGGGCTTAATCTCACCCCCTCTGAGGCGCTATTTGGCACCAAATAAATAATTGGTTAATGGCACCTAGTGAAAGTCGCATTCTTCCAGAGTTAAGTATGTACCGATGTTACTAGCGCTGATAGTAAATGTGTAGATGAAATGAGAGAAGACATAAATGCGCCCGTTAAAGCTTCACACGAAGCTCGTAAAGCTTCACACGAAGCTCAGATATTGTCCTATGCTGCAAAACGTTGCAGTCCTAAAAGTTCGAGGTAGGATATTTAGTACGTGTCAAAAAACAAATCCCAGCGACTGAAAATAATAAAAAGCTATAGATTTACTTAAGTTCTAGGGTCCATATGGACTAATTAAAATATACGATGTTCATAGGTAGCAGATTGTTGACACTCAGATGATGAAAAATGGTTATAGACGCTATTCCTCTGTAGTAGCAGTTACTTTGATAAAATCAAGCCTAGGGTGAATTATTTCAGACCTCCATAATGAAAGGCTACTAATTAATTAGTGTGATATACAAAATTTTATATATGTACCGGCAATGCAGAGGTCACAAGTTCGAGTCTTGTATTGGGCTTCAGACGATGATGGTGTACATTGTCCATTATATTTGTTATCTGTGTCATATCGTGTTCTCGTCTCTCTTCTTTTCTTTGTTTTATAAATATTTTAAACCTTAAGTTCAAAATTGATGTTAATGTTAAAAAAATAATGCACTAGTGCAATTGTATTTCGAACATCATAGCAGTTAATAAATGAAAATCATCTTATACCCATATTTTCAGTTTTCTGGCCATGTAATAATTGCCTGTTGATTACAATCATCTTTAACCCATTTATTTCAGTGTTAAGGCCATGAAATAATGCATGTTTATAAAATTCATCTTTAATCCATTTATTTCAGTGTTCAGGCCATGAAATAATGCCTGTTTTTGAAAGTTATCATTAACCCATTTATTTCAGTGTCCAGGCCATGGAATAATGCCTGTTTATAAAAATCATCTTTAATCCATTTATTTCAGTGTTCAGGCCATGAAATAATGCTTATTTTTGAAAGTAATCACTAACCCATTTATTTCAGTGTCCAGGCCATGAAATAATGCCTATTTTATTGAATCGCACTGGCCTGAAATAATGCCCGTATGCGAATACATAATACATCACTCGCACTGGCCATGAAATAATGCCCGTATGCGAATACATAATACATCACTCGCACTGGCCATGAAATAATGCCCGTATGCGAATACATAATACATCACTCGCACTGGCCATGAAATAATGCCCGTATGCGAATACATAATACATCACTCGCACTGGCCATGAAATAATGCCCGTATGCGAATACATAATACATCACTCGCACTGGCCATGAAATAATGCCCGTATGCGAATACATAATACACCACTCGCACTGGCCATGAAATAATGCCCGTATGCGAATACATGACACATCACTCGCACTGGCCATGAAATAATGCCCGTATGCGAATACATAATACATCACTCGCACTGGCCATGAAATAATGCCCGATTGCGAATAAAATTCAGGCCATGAAATAAAGCCTGCCAAAAATAATAAAATAAATGTTTATATTATATTACTAAGTAGTTTACTCTTACAGGCCGTGATATAATGTCTACTTACTTGCAAATCAGTAAATCAAATCCATAGAGTACACTCTAGATTGTTTATTGTGATTCATATCGTTATGTTATTAATGAAATAAGTTGTAAACATGAAATAATGATAATTGCAGATGTATAATGCTACAGCTGGTCCATGTGTATGATATATTAATACAAAATCCAACATATTTTGACAATGTGTAGCAAATGTATTCCATTACACGGGTATAAACTCGTACGTATTATTTATTCTTATTTGTTAGTTAATATTACGATTTGATGTGCGAGGTCGTTACATCTATTTTGGATGGCCGACTGTTAGAAATTATATAGTTAATACGCAGTGGTAATCATTAATTTGTTTAAATGAGTATGTATTATGACCTAAAACTTGGATTAAAGCAGGACTGACAGTTGGAAGCGCTCGACCAATCAGAGACCGCCAGGTGTTACTGCGGCTCTCTGATTGGTCGATAGTAATGGAGGGAAAAGTAACGTCAATGTAGTGGCGACCTGGTCCCATGAGGGATTTTTCGGAGTCAGTCTTGATTTAGCCAGGGAGAAGTCAAATACTATTTGTAATGTATTGTGTGTTAGTCTTATACTATTCATTAATACTGTGTCTTAATGGTAAGTTAACAAAGTGAAGGATCAATATAATCAGTAAGTAATTCAATCACTATGTTTGTTTCATTTGAATTTCACCTTCCGCGACTTCGTATGCACTCTCAAGTCGATGATATTTGTTCCTTAATCGAATAAAGCAGCCAATTGCGCTTACACTGGGTTGGCACGAATAACAGTAGTGCCAAAACCCCTACGCAAAAAAGGCGCATTTATGACGTCGAGTTGCGGAAACCCAGCCCGCGTACAACCTATAACCTATAACCTATAAGGTAAACGTCTTGCCTCGATGTTGCACTAGTGTATGGCATGGGCACTTTATGTCAACGTGACATGGCTTAAATTCGAATGAAGAAAAATACGCTTGGTTCGAATTTAACCCAAATTGCTTTGACATAAATGCCCTTAGTGTAAAGTTGAGGACTAGAGACCTTAGTTATGTATCACCTTTTTCTGTCTTTATCGATAATATTATCGATAATAATTTTAGTAGGTACCAAACAGACTGTTGACTTTTTTTGACTTTTGACTTACTAGACGATGATGTTCATACTTTTTTAGATATAAAATACTTACGCACACAGAAAACATGACTCTGGATAATATTAGTGAATTACTCATAAATAATCGTCCATGTGACGATATTTTTAAACCTTTGGTGACGTTCATATGTTAACTTACGCTCTTTAAGTTAAGAGTGTAAGTAAGGAAAATATCGACGTATTAGCAGAACCACTGGCTTATTTCTTTAATTAATGTTTCGATCTATGTACCTTTCCGGACCAGCTTAAAATTGCTAGAGTCATACCAATCCACAAAAAGAGCTCTAAATCAGATCCTAAAAATTACAGGCCTATATCTCTCTTACCAACTATGTCCAAACTTCTCGAGACACTGATGAAAGACAGACTTGTGAAACATCTACTGTGCAATCTATTAAGTGCGAGGCAGTTTGGCTACCAAAAGAACAAGGGAACAAATGAGGCCATCAATCACCACACTTATCGCTGACATAGTCCATCAACTGAACTACAAAAGAAAAGTTGCAGGCTTGTTCCTAGATTTGAGCTCAGCGTTCGATATGGTTGATCACAATACTTATGAGATCAGGGAAAAAATGCTATTTCTTTTCCAGTCCTATTTAAGAAACCGGAAA
The DNA here is from genome assembly GCA_963854355.1 of Epinotia brunnichana. NCBI lineage: Eukaryota > Metazoa > Arthropoda > Insecta > Lepidoptera > Tortricidae > Epinotia > Epinotia brunnichana. The sequence continues at coordinate 13,390,714 of OY977957.1, forward strand.
CAATTTGTAGAGATAAAATCGACTACAAAAAACAATGAAATCGTAAGTAGTTCTAGGATGGCTGCGTTAACAAGAGGGGTTCCTCAGGGATCCATACTAGGTCCTATATTTTTTATAATATTTACGAATGATTTAATACCTTACATAAGTAATAGCCTTTCAAATACGCAGCTAGTGGTGTTTGCCGATGACACCAACGCTATTATATCTGCGGAAAATCTTTCGCAACTAAATGAAAGAGTCAATATGGCATTGGAATATTTTCACATCTGGTTTGGAGTTAATAAATTGAAACTGAACGGCAATAAAACAAATTTCTAGTTATTTAAGACCACTGCCAGAAATAAGGATGTGCTACAAATTTATTCAAAAGAGACCATCATTCATCAAGCGGAGTCAGTAAATTTTTAGGCGTACACATTGATTCCAGATTAAATTAGAAAGATGAACTGCTTGCAATTGCAAACTCAATAAGTTCTGCTTGCTATGCGCTCAGAAGCCTTAGAGACGAAGCCAAATTAACCCAACTTAAAATGGTATACTATGCATTGATAGAATCAAGGTTAAGGTACAGCATCAAGTTTTGGGGAAATAGTTACAAATACAATGTTCACACTGCTTTCGTAGCTCAAAAAAGGGCTGTCCGGACTATCGCGAGGATATTTCAGACTACATCTTGCAAGAACTATTTCTCAGAATATGGAATTCTTACTGTTCCAAGCCTGTATATCCTGGTGGTTCTGACAGACCTGGTGAGGCATATTTCAGAGAATGGTAATCAAGCTACAAGTAGTAAAGCACTGAGCAGGATATCAAGGAATTATGCTGTTTAACAACTTGCCAATAGAAATAAAAAAGTTATATAGCAACTATATGCGATTCAAAAAGGGCCATAAAGCATTTCTACTAAAAAAGTATTTTTATTCAATTGAGGAATATTATCAGTAGTGTTTCCCGCTCACGCGACAGCGACATTAAAAAATGGCCTAAGGGCAACACCAGTCAGAGAGGCTGGGGGGGTAGAGAGGTGGCACTGGACTTTAAAGTTTAATTAAACATATAGCCAACTCGCCACTTAGGTGTCCATATCTACCCTCGAGCAACAGCTCTTGCGACTCCACTCTGGACAGCCAGTTAAGGCAAGCCAGAGTCCTCATTGTAATAAATAAATAAATATTAACAAATAAATATTACGGGACAATCTTACACAAATCAATGTGTAGTTACATATAAAGTCTTTAATTTAATTTCAATTTGGCAATATATTTTTTTTAAACAATAAGAATTAAGAGACACATACAGTTTCTTTTTATGACCTAGTAACCAACTAGACTTAAAGACATCAACTATTAATTGTTGTTATTATAACTCACCTCTTCCTAACAGTATCATTGTACGTCGACTCCGTAGGACTCGTTGGTTCGCTGTCCGGCGCTTGAATTGGCCTGCCATACACTGGCGCCGGCAGCAGCAGGGGTTCCCTGGATATAACACATTGTATAAATATAAAGCTCGTATATGCAACAGTGAGTCGAAACAAAAGAACGTGCGGGAATCCCTTGGACATGAACCATACTGGCTGTTGAGAGGGGTCCCAATATTCTGTATAAATATAAAGCTATATGCAACAATGAGTCAAAACAAAAGAACGTGCGGGAATCCCTTGGACATGAACCATACTAGCTGTTGAGAGGGGTCCCAATATTCTGTATAAATATAAAGCTATATGCAACAATGAGTCAAAACAAAAGAACGTGCGGGAATCCCTTGGACATGAAACATACTGGCTGGTCAGAGGGGTCCCAATATTATCTATACCTACTTAATTAAAAATCTGTATACAACAGTGACACGAAACAAAAGAACGTGCGGGAATCCCTTGGGCATGAACAAGACTGGCTGCTTAGAGGGGTCGCAAATGTCGCAATATTTTGTATAAATATAAAGCTAAGTATATGCAACAATGAGTTGAAACAAAAGTGGGTACTGGAATCCCTTGGGCATGAAACATATACTGGCTGGTCAGATGGATCCCAATATTGTATATAAATATAGAGTAAAAAATACTGTCTAAAAAATTAGCCGACACCACCGGGGACCGAAGAGCTGGCAGCTTCCTCGCTCAACGCATTAGTATTGCAATACAGCGGGGAAATGCTGCCAGCATCTTCGGCACCATGCCGCGGGGAGACCCTTTATTTTAGTTATAAAATAGGTTTTTTACATTCTTTTGTTTTTAATCTTATTTAGTTTAATAATAATAATAATAATAATAAGACAAAAGAACACGCGGGAATCCCTCAGGCGTTCAACTGGCTGTTTAAAGGGGCCCAATATAAATATAAATACTTATGCAACAGTGAGTTAAAACCAAAAAAAGTGCGGGTGTTCAACCATACTGACTGTTCAGGACATTGTGGCAATCTTTAAGGGAGACCTATGTCCAGCAGTGTACATCTTTCGGCTGATATATTATGATGACGATATTGACTAATGTACCTAGACCGAAATACTATCTGTTTAGGAGCTCCAAAATAATTGCATGCTAGTATTTACAAATAGCAGGATAAGCTACCTTTTGTCACCTACCGCCTAATGACGTAATGACACTGATGTACCTACAGTCACCGGCATCAATATAGGTATGATGGATCAAAGGCCGCAAAAATATCTGACACGCTCGAATGTAGCGGCCTATGTTCCATCATATATTGATGCCGGTAACTGTATACTTATTTTATGCAAATAAATTATATTATATTTTACTTATTAAAAAAAAACTTAAGGCCACATCGGAATTTGAAGGGGCCGAATATTATATGCGGCATTTTGTAGTTTACCGAGAGGTTACTGATTTTCGGTCAGATTACCTTACTGGTCTTGACGGTTTACTGTCATTATTATATTTATGCAGTAGTTTGTATTCTGCGAAAGCGGGGCAGTATTGCTTCCGCGTATCCCGCGCCTTGAAGAATAGGCGTGCAGTAACGAATCTGTACTGACTTGACACTGACAATTGCCGTTTTCTGATACTGTACCGAATCCGCACTATACCTAACATGTGAGGAGTGGGTTATATAACGTCGGCATTATTTACCCAAGCGCTCTAAAAGCGCTATTTCCTTAATAATTGTCATTAAATTTTGAAACTTGTTCCTTAGTTAAGAAAATGCTTTTGAACTGACTTTTTAAATTCCTACGTTACCTATGTATGGATTGCCGCTTACGGTAGCATACCTAACCTACACTCGTATATCCATAGTTCATATATCCAATGTATTTATAAGTACCGACTTTGTTTGAAAGGTTAATCATTTAATCAAAAATCGCACGTTATAAATATTATAATTCCTGCTACACGTACAAAGATAACAGGATCAGTTTTTTTTTGTATATTCAAATTACATCTTACAAAACATTTATATTCTCGCCAAACTGTTACGTTTGATGGCGAGACGCGCTCAGTTTTCATACAACTTAACTTATTAAACTCATCTTATATAAAATAAAGTTTCATGCCTAAAGTAAAGAAAAGAAATAGAATTATATCTGCAAGTATACATATATCTACATACTACATACACATCCATATGTGATAAATCGAGAGTGTGTTCTCGTCCCATCAGACATGCACGCGCATATACAGTTCCCGGCAAACAACTTGAACATGCGGGACGAAGTGGGGGGGGCAGCTCGCACGTACAATTCGCCTTTGCGCAGGCAAGGTCATTTGCGCACGAAGTTTGCCGTCTACTGTACATAGGTAGGATAGACTTGACGATACTATTCGACGAAAAATGACAGGAAAATCTGAGTTACTAATGCAATATAGGTTGATATCTTACTTAATTACAGTTTAATGACTATAGAAATTAATAACACGGGAAAAGCATCTGTTTTTGTGTTATGTTGCTCACATATGTTGAACGATAATTAGTGATTTATTATGTATTTGATGTGTATGATTTTAATTTGTATAAGTAATTGCTTTTCAATTAGTATTTATCTCTTTGCCTGAGATACAGGATAATCCTAGTTCGGGCGCATTTAATAAATTTCCCTAACATGTAACAGTTTTAAGCACAATGTAACATTAGCAATAAGGTTTTTGTCAATAAATTATTCTTATTCTTATGTATGACAATGAACAAACAACAAAACGAAACGTAATAAATAACTCTTTTTTTCTACCCTGTATTAAATAATGGTAATAACGGAATAACATTGGTATTTAAATAGTTTTACCGAACACTCATGGAAGTCACGAAATTTCTAAAAGTCTAAAAAGTTAAGTTTTATAAAAACTGACATGTTAACCAAGTTTAAAATTTATTCATTTTTTTAATTTAATCGTATGCCATACATTATTTGGCCTTTGAGTTTGTCACTTTTTAGTACCACCCAGGGGACACGTGCAGGGTTGTGGTAGGTAGCTCCTGCGGACGCAAGTGACAGTTGTCCCCCCTTTGTCAAGTGAGTGGGCAACTCGACTGTTAGAGGTTATTAAACCGCCCGAAGGCCTCTAACTCGGCTTAACGACTACTGTCATAGACAGCATCCGGGATCAACTGCTTAGCGTGCCTCCCAAAGCACGGAAGCGCTCATTTATAGTAACCACTCAAACAGGCGGTCACCCATCCAGTGACTGACCGCTGCCATCTTTGCTTTACCTGCGTTATCGTTTCCGATTCGCAGGCGCCGCAGGGCTATGAACGCTTCTAAATTCTTATAAAGTCATTAAAATAGTAGATATAGTTTTCGAGATCACAGGAATGTAAAAGAATTTCAAGAAGGTATATTTCCATAATTTTCTCCTCTAAATAATTATTTTAATTCACATACCTTGCAGGATCATCGGCTCCATTGAAATGGTTGGAATTCCTCGAGGGCAGCGGAATCAGCGGTATGCTCTGCGTCACCTCCAGTAACCCTTGTTCCACGTCTAGAAATTAAATTAAATTCGTGTTAATAGTTATAGCAATGACGATATCCATACTTAAAGCTGGGCAGACACGATCGCTCCAACAAGCCCATCATTTAATTAATTTCATTTCTCAAAATATTACGTCCATCTATTTGGATGCATCCATTATTCACGTGGAACCAATGGCCGTTGGGGCGGAAAGATTCTTGAGTGGCGACCACTTACCGGAAGACCCCCCCCCCCCCTCCCCCTCACCCCTTTTTCCATTCGTAAAATTTACTTGTCTCCATTATTTTCTTTAGCTTATTTCTGGTATGATTTTTTATGTAAGTATAGCAATTATTCCATTCGCATATTTTACCAATCTTGTATCCTGACAATAGCATAGTTTTATTTCGATAATTTTCTAATATTACTTTTTTTTGTTGTTATTTTCTTTGTCGCACATTTTAATCATTAGAGAAGCTGTTGACATACTTTTTGCCAAAGTTAGGTTATTAAATTTAATTAACTAGTGGCTCTGAACTATAGACCTCGCGAACCCCATTGCTCCGCCGCATATAGAAAAAAAACAATAACGGAATCGACAAAAAAACTATTATTATCAAACCTGCTCACAAAATTTCACGAGAATCGGTTGAGAAATGCGACCTGTAGAGCAACAGCCGGCCATACGAAAGCATTTTTGCCCACCCTGAAACGAAGACGCTTCGCTCGCTCGGTCAACCTATTGCTAGTGTAATATAATCATAAACAGTAACAATGTTGGCGAAAAAGTTACCGAAATAAATTTAAGATTGGAAAATTATGCAAATAGTTATATATATTTATATTTTTTTCTACATTTTCCTTAATAAATGTAAATTTAACCACTGTAGAAAAAAAATAAAAACAGTTTTAGAAAGTGCAACTCAAGCTCTTCCATATGATACCCCACTTGATCTATTTACTAGACTTTGATTTTGTAACCCCCCTCATATTCGTCAGAAAATAAAAATGCTACATATTTTTTTCATTTTCCATACACGTGTGTACACCCTTTTAACAGTTGTTCCAAATTTCAAATTGATAGCTTAAGTAGATCCTGAGATATTTAACGTTGTGACAGACGGATGGACGGACAGACGGACAGACTCGCACCATAATGGTTCCTTTTTTACCTTTTTGGTACGGAATCCTAAAAAGAGAAGGCAATATTAACTATGCAGATCAATACAGATTGGCAAATTCACCAGAGCCAGAGTCATATAAATCGTCACAATTTATAGCATCAATTTAACCTCTCCTCAACTTTGCATACTCATAGCTTCTTGAGTCATGACACTTTGGGATTTCATAGTAGCAGTAAGTAAGTATCATTGTTATTTTTAAACACATATCAGTTTGTCCCGTTACTCAGTGGCCGTCGAAAGTATTGTGTACGGGGAAGCGCCTGATATGTCATTTTAATTACTTACGCGATCGTCCGTTTTACAGACAATACAATAGACTGAGCTGTAATTTTGCAAATAACTAAGGTAAATAATAGTACATTATTGCCGTGGCCGGGAAGGAGGCAATTGCAGGCTGAGTATTTTGTTTAAACGGACGAGCTTGCGAGTCCGTTTAATTATAATACGAAACCTGCAATTGCCATTCCAGCTGAGGTTAATATACATAGTAATAATACATATAGTCGTTTATTGTTTGCGTTCGTTTGACAGAATTCTCTTAGTTTCGTTCCTTCTCTATACGACAGGGTTTCTTAAAGTGTGGTCCAACTGGTCCATGGACCCCTTAGGGGTCCACGGCTACTTCATTCACTCTTAACGTAGGTAGGTAGACATGAGTTATTTTTTTTGAAAATTTTCTTCAACAGGGTTTGCGGTATTTTTGAAATTCTGAAAGTGGTCCATGCCTAAATAACTAAAGTGTAAGAACCTGCACTGCTATACGAGTATACCTACTTGTAGAATCTCCAGTGTCAATGAGGATGATCGAGACAATTACGATGGCATGTGTTTCTAGCGCCTAAGATGAGTGCATGTCATTAAATTATAATCGTTTTACACGTCGGTGGGAACAAAACGTAACCAATAAGATATTCCTTTACAATCACATACTTTATATTTATATCTCGGTAATATTGATTATACGTAGGTACAGTCGCCATCACATACATCGGAGCAAACAAGCACGTCACAAACATCGGAACACACCTCTATTTTCAAGGCAGTAGGGTGCATGTGCCGATATTTTTGAACACCTATAGTGTACCTATGTATGTGATGGCGACTGTACCTACTTGGTTTGTAAATGTAAATCATATACATAAATACATCAATAATCATGTACATTACATACTACATAAATTGAAAATGTAAAACAGCGCCCACATTGCATCAAAGTAGTCCATTCAAAGAGCGACTCTATAGTCCAAGGAAAGGATTCAAATTACAATGACAGTTTGACAAAAAGTCGGCGACATTAAATAATCTCAACTATAGGTACCTACTATCAATTTGAAAAAAAAACGCACTCAAATCGGTTTAAGAGTCCGCAGTAAGCTCGTTTCTCCATACAAAGGTAGTTAATATAATATAATAATCTTTATTTCATTACAACAGAAGTTATTGGTACAAAGAAGTGTGGTTGAAACTAGTCACATACCTAGTTATCTTTTCTAATTTAAATTATTGGTGCAGAATGAAGTCCTTTACTTCCCGTACTAGTTATGTACGCTCTCATTATAAAACGACTAGTTAGTTTGCTCTGAAACTTTTTACTTAGAATATATTAAGTACCATCCAGGGCTGTGATTAGTTTATACTTCAGATACCATAGTAAAAAGATACAGCAAATTGAAGTTTTTTATACAAAACTTGTTTTTGCTGTATTTCGTTTGTTTTATAAACTAGAGCCATATAAACTAATTACAGACCTAGATATACCTCATGTTATTGTATATGCACAATCCAACACGTAGTTTTAATATGAGAACGAAATTCCGTTTGTATGGGAAAGTGAAATTCGGCTGAGCTTGCCGGGGACTCTCAAATACGAGAGCTACGATGATGTTACAGACTGACCCGAAGGTGCAGAGGTATAAAAAAACTTGAGTTGAGAGTATTTAATTAGCCGAATTGCATCAAAATAGTCCATTCACAAAGCAACTTTACCGTCAAAGATAGAAAATTCCAATTGCAATGTCTTTTTTTTTAAATCGGCCACTTTAAATATACTCAAAAAGGATACGCAGGTACACAAGTTGAACTAATATCACCCCTAGTTTGCGTCGAGGGTTAAAAAGATGACGTCACGAGATAATGTTTAAAAAAAAAAGTTTCAAATTAGAAATACTTAGTTAGCATATCTACTAAAAACATTTCTTGTATTTATTTTCTTAAAACATGATAATGTAGGTGATTACAAATTACGTTCTTACTCAAACACGCGCGTAACCAAAGAATAGTAGTATTTATACGTAAATGAAACTTTAGCTGATTAAAATTCTAAATAAAAATAGGATCATTTAGTAAGTACTATAACTTCATTTTTAATAAGATCGCCTTAGCTATCCCTTATAAATTCTGATTGGCATTCGATTTCTTAACCCCTGCCTGGCAAACGAAATAGTCTTAACTAGTTAGTAAAAATGTTTATCTATTTTTTTTACCCGACTGTTCACATAAACAAACAATTATACCAGTGATAATAGATGGCCAACCAACATTTTATTGTAAAACATCAAAAAAGTAAAAATTGAAATATAAGCATTATACATACCTTTTGGCATTGTTTATGTTTTCTGTAATACACTAAAACACCCAAACAATCTCACAACATTAAAAAAACACTAGCCCAAATTAAAAGTCCACATTCTTCGAAACACTTAATAAAACAATTATTGTTTCAATCGAAATTGATCTCTGTCCCACGAGTGATAACAGCGTTGTTGTTCGAAACAAAACACGATCGTTCCATAGCAATGTCAGAATACAACTAACAACAGGTTGATACAACTTAGGGCTTATGAACCCAAACAAGTTGCTGGTTGCTGCGTTCTGTCATAGCAATATTCCCGAGATTGCGTCACTCTACCATGGTGGGAACATACATAATTGGATCAATGGTTATTGCCAGATTTTATTACAGAAAAAACCCATGGTGTGTTTTCTGTATACTAATTAAAAATTATAAAAAGCGGCCAAGTGCGAGTCGGACTCGCACGTGAATTTACGATTTATTAATAACATTGCGGTTTACGATTTATGACGTATTAAAAAAAAACTACTTATTAGATCTCGTTCAAACCAATTTTCGGTGGAAGTTTACATGGTAATGTACATCATATATTTTTTTTGTTTTATCATTCTCTTATTTTAGAAGTTACGGGGGGAGGAGGGGGGGGGGGGGGGGGGGGGACACATTTTACCACTTTGGAAGTGTTTCTCGCGCAAACTATTCAGTTTAGAAAAAAAATATGTTAAAAACCTCAATATCATTTTTGAAGACCTATCCCACACGTATGGGTTTGATGAAAAAAAATTTTTTGAGTTTCAGTTCTGAGTATGGGGACCCCTAAAACTTAATGTTTTTTCGATTTTTGTGTGAAAATCTTAATGCGGTTCACAGAATACATCTACTTACCAAGTTTCAACAGTATAGCTCTTATAGTTTCGGAAAAAAGTGGCTGTGACATACGGACTGACAGACAGACGGACATGACGAATCTATAAGGGTTCCGTTTTTTGCCATTTGGCTACGGAACCCTAAAAAGGAAATCTGTGAGAATGTAGCTTTCTTAGTTTGTATTCAAGATTGATCTCCACGCACTTATATAATGCGAAGAGTTCAGCCTGAAAAATTGAGGCCTCCTTCCCCATGCTGACGCTAACTTTGAGCTTTGGCCTCTCACCGTAGATACCACATCCAACATCATCACCTTTTTTTGATCCATCTGTATACCAAATGTGGCTTCCCTCCTTGAAGTCCATTTGGTCATTTGTCTCTCGGAGGTATTTCCACTGTATACAGTCTAGTGAATTTGCATTCCACGTATGTGTCGTCAGTGGGCATGCTTAGGTTTTTGTTATCAAAAACAAGTGCCTCAAGTTTGCTTAGCGCTTGAGAGCGCCATTTTGCCCTTGTTAGTGTGCATATCCTGTAGATGCACTGCTTCGCCTCCTTTTGCACTTGCAGGTGGACAGGCGTTAGATCGAGCAGTGCATCCAAGGCTGCCCCCGGTGTTGAGCATAAAGCTCCTGTTGTGTGAAGGCTGCTTAACTTTGTGATGGCTGTCTTTTGGTGGACTTTGTTACACCAGACTGCAGAGGCATATGTGATTACCGGCCTCACTACCGCTGTGTAAAGCCACATAGCAATTTTGGGTCTTATGCCCCCCATCTTGCTCCTGCCATTCGACAGCAAGTCCACATGGCTATTTTTGCCATTTGTTTTGTGTTATTCAAATGAACGTTCCAAGTTACCCTTTGGTCAAAAGTAACTCCTTGGTACTTGACCTCATTTGAGTAGGGTATTTCCTGTCCATTCAGTTTTAATTTTAAGCAAGCTTATCTAGTTTCCTTTTTCTAGTAAAAGGCACTAGTACTGTTTTGCTCGCATTGATGGACAGGTCATTTTCTTTGCACCATTTGTTTATGGTGTTGAGCGCTCCTTGCATTAGGTTCGAAATTGTGTGGAGGCAGGGACCTTTGACTATGACTACAAGGTCGTCGGCATATCCTTGCGTGTCATAGTCTAGGTCCTTCATAGTTGCTAGGAGTTAGTCCACAGCATACCCCATACATACATTTAATATTTTTTGGAGCCCATAAAATGACGGACTGAGCAGCACCATATCGTCCGCATAACTTATGTTATTAACGCTTACATTTTCTATACGACAGCCGACATGCATGCTACTCAGTAATTAATAACTTGCAATATTATTCTAAGGTATGCACCTACTCGTAGCTATGTGGGTAACTATAAGTGCGAACAAATATGTCGAACAAATACTTCACTTTCGTATACCGGCTCCATATTTTAGCATGTTGTTAGGCATGTCTCCTGGATTTCAATACTGCCGGGAGTCTGTCTCCCCTGTAATGACGTCATCAAAAACGCCGCGACCGCGCTTGGAGAAGTGTAAATTACACCAAAACCATACAAGGTACATACTCATGTGGGGTACCAAATAAAAGCTAAATAAATTGTCAATCATTCATTATTACATTATATTTCAAGGTATACGCTAGTTTATGTTTATTACTTTTGCTAATAGTAGGTACTTAATCTAGCTTATACATTGAAATATAATGTGCAAATGAACTATTGACCCCACATGTGTATGTACGTTGTATGGTTTTGGTGTAATTTATACTTTTCCAAGCGCGGCCGCGGCGTTTTTGATGACATCATTACAGGGGAATTCGACTCCTTAGAGATTGTCTTCCGGCAGTTTTGGAATCCAGGGGACATGCCTAACAATATACTAAAATATGGCGCCGGTATCCGAAAGTGTATCTTCCCCTAACAACATGCACTATATGTTTGTTCGGGTGGAACCTTGCAACAACTGATATTTTGGGTAAAGGTATAGTTTGGATGACAATTCAATACTGTAGTATGATGGAGCTGATCTGATGATGGAGACCGAAGGTGACCGTGGGAATTCAGTAGGTACCGTAAAACTACTCAACTATAGTCCACTACCCCAACTATGGTCCAAAAGTAAATTCATTCGTTTCTATCTATACCAATTTCGTATTAGTTATTTTGTACGTTTTTATTTAAATTTGTGTTACCTATTATATTTTACCTATTATGTCTTTAAGTTCACCCATAAAAATAGTCGCAGACTATAGTTGTGTATTAGTTTTACGGTACTTTACTGACGTAACCCCGTAGAGTTTGGGCTCGTTAGAATCGTCTCAATGAGTAGTTGATGACGGTGTGCAGAAAAGTACAGTCGGCAATAAAAGCTTGAACCAAAAATTATATTTTTGACGGAAACTTATTTGTTTATATGGCCACGAGTGGGAGAGGGACTCACTAACGTCAAACTGGGTAAGTCCCTTTCGGTCTCGTTTGTCAGTTTATCTATTTATTTATTCCAAACATATGCAAGTTCACAGTGCAATACCAAAACACTTACATATTACAATATTAGAATAAGTCATACATTAATTACATTATACAATAAATAATCAATTTAAAATCAGTCTATTAACGTACAATATAGGTAATAGAATTCAATTTCATTTGTCAAGGTTATGGAAGAAATCAGTCAAGATATTATTTTTATCACGTTTTATCCATCATAAAAATAAATCAAGCTGTAGGTATATTTTACGTAATGAGAATATTTATTCTTGTTCGTCTAAAGTCTTAACTCCGTCTACGTCTACGAATTCGAATCGAATGTATTCATTTAAAACCAACGCCAGCTAGACGGCCTTGACTAGGTAATATTATTATTGTGGAATTTGTTGATAATCAAGTTAATATATGGGTAAATGTAGGTTTAAAATAAACCTGCTCGATGTATAAAAACTTGCATAAGTTGAGTCTGAAGCGCAATTTATACGTGCAATAAATTGCATGCAAGTTTGATTACGTGTGGCGGGGTTTGATAGATCATGTGAACTCAGTATACCTCGGTAACCCGCAATGTAATGAATCTTGCATGCAATTTTCTAGTATTTGTAAATTGCGCCTTAGAAGGCTATTTGGCACAACAATCCGAACCCGAGTACAATATATTATTCTATTCTACGACTCGAATCGAATAAGCGCTCAAAATACGGGACACCACTGATACGACGTGACGCGAGGTGACAACCCTTCTCTTTCTAATTTGCTCAGTGCGAGTGAGACAGGAGTCGCTGATTCGCGCATGGCGCGTCTAGATGGCATATTGCGCTAGCGGACCTGGCTTGCTTCTAAAAATTTTGTAATGTCAGATTTTTTATACCCAGCCCCAGTAGACCTTGTTTGCCACCGTCCAAGCAAGCACACCATGAACTGCCGTTTTGTAATGTAGATATGGTTTGCGTTAAATAAAATTGCGAGACCCTTATCTTCCCTTAAGGTGGCACTCCACTTGCCGGTATTTGCCCAAATATTCGCAACGACGCAACGTGAACACGTAACCCCAAGTATAGTGCTACCATTAAAAGGTTTCTGTCAAAAATTTCATTTTTGGTACAAGCTTTTACTGCCGACTGTACTTTTCTGCATACCATCATCAATTACTCATTGAGTCAATTCTAACGAGCCCAAACTCGATGGGGTTGTGTCGTTTTATTGCGGAGTTCATATGACCACCTTCCAGCTCCAGCATCAGATCAGCTCCAAGTCATCATAATATTGCATTGTCATGCGATATACATATGCTTGCAAAATTTCAGCTCAATTGGATAACGGGAAGTGACTGAAAAATGGGTTGCAAATTTTGACGGACAACTTACATACTTACATATTTACAAGTAGTGCCTACGCCAAAGCGGACCCGGGACAACGTTAGGAAGATGATTTGTTACATACTTACATATTTACATACATACGAACAGTGCAAGTTAATATAAAGCGTGTAACCGAAGCCTAAGATGATGCCTTAGCTGCCTTTTGTGACTTATTTTGAAATGTGACTTCGGGAATTACCCAAACCAACAATAAACATGACTTCATTGTTTCAAAATGATTAACAATAACTCATATCGCGTGTCTCATAGGAAGTGACCTTCCGATTTAAACGAGACGAATATGATAGCTAAGTAGTTTACTACGTAACCGTTTGAATCCGAGTCATTAACTTAGAAACCTGTTTTTATAGCAGGGAACTATCATCTGAGGCGCATTAGCGCGCTCCGAATAACCAGATCTATGCTTAAGTGGGCGCGGGTCAAAATATATTTGTAAGTGAACGGTGAGGTGAGGTTAAAACAAGTTACAGAATAGCGGGGCTGATTACGCTTAGTTACTACGAATCGCGGCGTCAAGATATATTACACCCTGGCCACGACTTTGGTCTTAAGCTACTTGCGACCAGCGTTTTATCTGTTCATTGCGCGTGATCCCAACTAACCACAGTGCGTTTCGCGTCTCGACCGCGCAATGAACAGATAAAACGCTGGTCGCAGGTCGCTTAAGACCAAATTCGTGGCCAAGGCGTAAGGGATGACGGGTGAGGTCACGTTAAAACGAGTTACAGACTAGCCTAGCAGTTCGGGTTGGGGACTCCAGATACGTACTTTGTTCTTAGAATGTTCTTGAATCTGCCGAGCTAGCACGATTGGAGGTGACGCGAGACGAGAAACTCTACCCGCCTCCTTCTTATTTGCACATACTCCAGGCAAAATACCTACGGTTTTGAAAAACATTAATTTATAATAGCGTTTTTTTTCTTTATATCATTTTAAAACATTGATCTATGATGCGTTATTCAAGAATCCAACAAACTTTCCATCCGGAAGTATTTATATAGATTAAAAAAAAGAATAAATTGTTTTTTTTTAATTATTTATCTAGAATATTAAAGAGCAAATGTAAATGAACCAAAATAAAGATAAAACCATTTATTAATATTTTTTCTGACTTTTCAGAAGCTAGTTAAGTTATCATTTTTTTTGATGTCTGAAATTTTGTTGGATTTTGTCACTAAGTAACTATTTAATTGATAATATATCCATTACATATAAAAAATCTGCTATTATAAATTATTTCCAAATTTGACATATTTTCCATACAAGCTGTCAGTTCATTGCCTGGACTAACAGTGCAAGCGAGACAGGAGTCGCTGAATCGCACGCAACGCTTCTTGGCAGCATGTTTTACATAGTTACCCTGAGTGCTCTAATTTCTCTACCTACGTACACCGCAATCGAGTTCAATGGACCCGATGACTAACTGCAAGCTGTAAATTACCTATTTCCTTAAATCATATTCGTACGTTATGCTTGTTATATATTGTATACTAGCTGTTGCCCGCGACTTCGTCCGCGTAGAACTTTTTATCGTCTTAGAAAATGATTTCTCTCAATACAAAATTTGAACCCTCTTTTAGGGGATAATTAAAAAAAAAGTTGATGTTCATTTTCTAGTTTGTGAACAAACAGTCTAAAACCAAAGTTAAAAATCTCATACTTTAAAAATGCCTTGAAATACTCAAACTTTGAACCAATTTTAACACTCTTAGGGGATGAATTTGGAAAAACTCTGAAATCAGTTTTGTAGTCTTTTAACGTACAGAATAAGACCGAAGTTAAAAATCTCTTACACTTTAAAATTTTATTGCTCGCCATTTAAAATTTGAACCCCCTTTTAAACCCCCTTAGAGGTTGAATTTTTCTAATCGCTGAAAGAACTTTTTTCGTAAACTTTTAAGTCTCTAGCTCAAAAAAAGTGTTGCCCATACAAAGCTTTCTTAACCCCCTTAGGGGTGGAATTTTCTAAAACTCTGAAAGTACTTTATTATTAATTTTAATAAGTAACATTTTGAATAGTTTTAAGTCTAGTAAAAAAAAAAGTTTTTCCCACACAACACTGGCTACCCTTCTTAAGGATCTTAAGGATCCCCTTAAGGATGGAGTTTTCTTAAACGCTGAAAGTTCTTTTTTAGTATTCTAATAAGTAATCTTTTTGCAAAGTTTTAAGTCTAACTCAAAAAAAAGTGTTACCCATGCAAAGCTTGCTCTCCTTTTTAACCCTATTAGGGGTGGAATTTTCTAAAACAATTTGTGTTCTTTTTTTGTATTTTAATAAGTAATCTTTCTACAAAGTTTCAAGTCTCTAACTCAAAAACATAAACTTTCCCTGATAAAAACTTTGCACCCCTTTTTATCCCCCTTAGGGATAGATTTTTTCAAAACGCTGAAAGTCTTTTTTTTGTATTTTTATAAGTAATCTTTCTACAAAGTTTTAAGTGTCTAGCTCAGAAAAGTGTTCCCCATACAAATCTTGCACCCTTTTTTAACCCCCTTAGGGAATGATTTTTGTAAAACACCGAATGTAGTATTTTTCATGTTCTAATAAGTAATTTTTCGTCAACATTTTAAGTCTCTATTAAAAAAAAATATGTTTTTCCCATACAAACTTTGCACCCTATTTTACCCCCTTAGGGGTGAAATTTTCCAAAACGCTGAAAGTACTTTCTTTGTATTTAAATAATCTTTCTACAAAGTTTTAGGACTCTAGCTAAAAAAAAATAGTTTCCCACATACAAACTTTGCACCCCTATTTTAGCCCCCTATTTTTAGGGGTAGAATTTTCTAAAACGCTGAAAGTGCTTTATTTGTATTCTGATGACTAATCTTTCTACAAAGTTTTAAGTCTCTATTTAAAAAAAATATTGTTTCCCCCATACAAAATTTGCACCCCTATTTTACCCCCTTAGGGGTAGATTTTTTTAAAACACTGAATCTAGGTACTTTATTTGTATTCTAATGAATAATTTCTCTACAAAGTTTTAAGTCTCTATTTAAAAAAAAGTAGTTTTTCCCATACAAACTTTGCACTCTATTTTACCCCTTTAGGGGTAGAATTTTCTAAAACCCTGAAAGTTCTTTATTTGTATTCTAATGACTGATCTTTCTACAAAGTTTTAAGTCTCTATTTAAAAAAAAAATGTTTCCAAACCTTGTATTTTACCCCCGTAGGGGTGGAATTTTCCAAAACGCTGAAAGTGTTTCATTTGTATTCTAATAACTAATTTTTCTACAAAGTTTAAGTCTATAGCTCAAAAAAAAAAGGTTCTCCCATACAAACTTTGCACCCCCATTTTACCCCCTTAGGGGTAGAATTTTCAAAAATCCCTTTTTATCCCTAGCCCACGTTATAAAAGCAACATACTGTGCAAAAATCAACTCTCTAAGATTAGTAGTTTCGGCTGTGCGTTGATGAGTGAGTGAGTGAGTGATTGAGTGAATATGTCAGTCAGGACATAGGCATTTATTATGTATAAATAGATAGAAGATAATGAAACTCCCATTCAAATATCTCAAAAAATTATGAAGCTACATCCGTTTTAATGTCGCTTGTTAGAGTGAGAAAACGATGAGGGACTGTGACGTCAATATACTCGAGCGTCATAGTAAAAACAATCGTTTCATATGAAGGTGCGTTTTGCGGAAAAGGGACAGAACATACCCCCTCTTAAAACTTTGGACTCTTATAAATAATAAAATAAATAAATAAAATATCTTTATTTCAGATCTTTAGTCGATCCATATGATGTTAGTAACAGTGGAGACTTATGAACTACGTTAGTGACAATAATGACAATAAATTAATGATACTTAAATGACAAATGACTTAACGCGCCGGCTTTGCACGGGTTTATATGCATGAATTATACATATAAACCTTCCTCTTGAATCACTCTATCCATTAAAACCCGCATCAAAATCCGTTGCGTAGTTTTAAAGATCTAAGCATACATAGGGACAGACAGACATTATAACTTAATCAATACCTATATAACCTCTTGCTTTGTTTTTTTCTCCATTTGACTAAGTATATTTATTTTAAATTCTTTTTCGAGAAAATACATTATGATTATTTACCATATTTTCGATTCCTGAGCTATAACCACGAACTTCGGAATTCGAAAATATTCGGGTATCTCTATCTCTATCGCACTAACCATACTCGAGTGACAGGGATGCAAATATATGAACATTGAGTATCGGTTTTCGTGGTAGCGCCGCAGGTACTTTGGCTGAATGCGCCGAGCGCGTGCCATTGTCATTCAAAAAAAACAAATTCGTGTTAATTATATTGTTCAAATTTGTTGATTTCATTTATTGAAATTACGACATGAAACGACATTTGCGCATATAAGTTCTCATATCAGAATCGAATATTTTTTTATGGTTTATATTTTAGCATTTGTCTCGTAAAGGTCTATCGTAGACGGGATTTAAATTATTAATAAGTGAAAGGCAAAGCAATTCCGCCATTTTGACGAAAATTTGACGGTTCTTATAGCTGACAGTTGGAGCAGCGTTTGATTTCAATAAAAATAAATGAAAAATTAAATGAAGTCGTATATTTCGGAAAATTAATTAACTGTCGCAGTCGGATAAAAACTATCCTAAGTTGCAGCTAGAATAATAATGTACCTATATAAAATGTTTCATATTTTTCCGTTCATGGGATGCTGAGAACATTCGAACCGCGCAAAGCTTAGTTTCAAACTGGCTGATTCTTTTTTTAATTTAGAGATTTATTATAAGTGGAGATTAAAAAAATCACTAA
This sequence comes from Epinotia brunnichana, assembly GCA_963854355.1. Classification (NCBI taxonomy): domain Eukaryota; kingdom Metazoa; phylum Arthropoda; class Insecta; order Lepidoptera; family Tortricidae; genus Epinotia; species Epinotia brunnichana. The sequence goes on from OY977957.1 coordinate 13,408,877, forward strand.
GGCAAGTAATTGCACCAGGGTTATATTCTTAGACCACTGCTATACAATAGGTTATCTAACGAACACTTAATTGCCAGATACCATTTCACTATAACGTATTGTATGCGGACGATGTTGTATAATAATAAAATTAATAAATAAAATAAAATTGATTTATTTCAGGCAAAGACCCATATTTTAACACAAGGAAACAAAAGCAATAATAATAATAAAACAATCGACACAAACACTTACTTGATATTACATATTTGCAACACTGGGCAAAGATCATTACCTTATTTGGCCAGTGATGATCTTTACCCAGTGTTTTGTCATCGGGCAGTCCAGGCGCTCAGCAAACATATTCAGGATGGTGTTAGAACTGCCGCGCACTCTGCTCAACAGAGACGCAACTCTCTTCCTTCTGATGGCGTGGAAGCCATCAGTGTGCGCCTCTGCGAACATACCCGACGCGCTACAGTGTCGCGGTAGTTTCATCAGCATCCTGAATATGTTATTATATTGGACCCTGAGCGTATTGTACGTGCGCTGCGTATGACTCACCCACAGGCTGCTGGTGTAGAAGGTCTGGCAATAAGCCCTATACAATGTGACTTTAACTTCTTTTGTGCACCGAGCAAACCTGCGGGCTTTCATGTTGCCTCTTACGGCCAAGGCCCTCCTCTCTCTCTCTATATCCGTATCATCTCTCAAGTCCGGCGTGACCATATGCCCCAGATATTTAAACTGGTCTGCCACCCTTAGAGCAACGCCGCCCAACACTACCGGAGGCACAACTGTCGGGTTATATTTACTTGTTTTAAATATAACAACTTCACTATTTTAGAGTTGTACCTCAGGCCATGTTGCTCTGCATAGCTCTCGCATTTGCTTACCAGCTGCCTTATTGCATTGATGGAGGGACCCAGCAGCACCATGTCATCAGCGTAGCTAATGTTATTGACACTGACTCCGTCAATATGACATCCCACATGCGTACTGCTGAGCTCCTCGATCAACTGGTTAACATAAAGGTTGAACAGAATAGGCGACGACAGCCCCCCTTGTCTGACACCACACTGAAGCTTATACTCTTCGGACATTGTATTTATCCATCTCACATGATTGACCTGGTTACCATACCAGTATTTTAAAAGTGTAACACATTCTGCTGGCACGGTCGTACGGCTTAGTTTTTGCCACAACATATAGATGTTAGACGCGGTAGATAACCTTCAGCAAAACCTCAACGGTTGTGTAAATAGAACATATAGTCCAGGCAATGAACTGACAACTTGTATGGAAAAAATGACAAATTTGGAAATAATTTATAATAGCTGATTTTTTCTTAGTAATGGATACATTATCAATTAAATAGTTACCTAGCGACAAAATCCAACAAAATTTCAGACATCAAAAAAATGATAACTTAACCAGCTTCGGAAAAGTCAGAAAAAATATTATTAAATGGTTATATCTTTATTTTGGTTCATTTACATTTGCTTTATAATATTCAAGATAAATAATAAAAAAAAAGCAATTCATGTTTTATTTAAATCTATATAAATACTTCCGGATGGAAAGTTTGTTGGATTCTTGAATAAAGCATCTTAGAATAATGTTTTAAATGATGTAAAGAAAAAAAACGCTATTATAAATTAATTTTTTTCAAAACCGTATTTTGCCTGGAGTAATAATGGCAAGAAAATAGGTAGCCGTTGTGATACACCACTGGAACATCTCAAGTCACTGTTAAACAATGTGAATATTAAGGTACAATAACCAGTAAGAAACCGAAAATTTGATAACGATGCCTATTGTCTCCCGTGGAACGGGAACCAGCTGCACACATGAGTGACAAAGATGTAAGCATAGACAACAACACAAGTTATTTTTTTTTTATTTATCGTATGGCGGTTACACACTGGTACATAGTTACGAGTATATGTATTCGTATTGATGTCGCTGATAGAGTTCCAGTGTGCGCTGCGAGGTTCAGAAGGAACAGTGCAGCTGCCGAGTTTGTTGTTCTTTTAGCACCACCCGGAGGTCACGTGTAGGGTTTCTAGGGTTATTCCTACGGACGTAGAACAACAACGACCAACAACAACACAAGTGGGAACGAGATACAATGTCATATTTCCCGTCCCTCATTGGCCTCATTGCGTACTTTTTTGTTTGTCCCCAGCTTTGTTTGTCACCACCAGTTGTCCAAAATTTAACTGAAACTGACGTCACGGATACAATACGACTAAATTATAATAGGACATGAGATGGCAAGGATGTATCTATTAGTCTCTTGATCCTTCTCAATTTAGTCAGGGTACCTAGTTTACCTCCGAATGGGACCCCAACCCCACAAGATGGCCTCCGAGGTAGAGACAAACCGAAAATAAGATGGCGGGGCGACCTTGATATGTTTTGTTAAGAGCTGTTCGAATTTCGAATCTCGAAATTCGTATATCTCCGTCTCTATCGCACTTATGGTTTATGGTACTCGAGCGACAGAGACGGAGATATACGAAGTTCGAGATTCGAAGTTCGTGTTAGCGCCGCAGATTAACGAACATTAGCACAGGGCCGAGACAAGTGGCGGAAAAACGGGAAGGCCTTTGCCCAGCAGTGGGACACAATATAGGTTAATAGAAAGAAAGAAAGAAAACATTTATTCGTGACAACGCAATAACAAATTTAGACACAAACACACATACACAAACACATTTGTCACGAAATGGACACAACACAACTCAGAGTAATGCTAGCAAGGTCAGCGCTGGTCTTACGCTGTGGCCAAAAAAAAACCGGCCAAGTGCGAGTCGGACTCGCGCACGAAGGGTTCCGTACCATTCTCTATAAAAACGGCAAAAAAATCACGTTTGTTGAGTCTCCTGTAGCCTAGTTGGTAGTGACCCTGCCTACGAAGTTGGAGGTCCCGGGTTCGAATCCTGGTACTTAAGGGCATTTATTTGCGTGATGAACACAAGTATTTGTTCCTGTGTCATGAATGTTTTCTATGTAAGTATTTAAGTATTTATTTATCTACTTGTATAAGTAAGTATGTTTATCGTCGTCTAGTAGGTACACATTGTACAAGCTTTGCTAAATTTGGGACTAAGCCGATTTGTGTAAGATTGTAAAAGAAAAAAAAATATATATATTTATTAATTCAGTTTTTTTGTATTTTTTGTTATAGCGGCAACAGAAATACATCATCTGTGAAAATTTCAACTGTCTTACTATCACGTTTGTTGAGATACAGCCTGGTGACAGACGGACAGACAGACGATACAGACAGACAGACTGACAGACAGACATACAGATGAACAGCGGAGTCTAAGTAATAGGGTCCCGATTTACTCTTTGAGTACGGAACCCTAAAAAGGCCTCCTTCCCTTTTGGGCATTTGCAAAGACTTCATCTATTAAATTCTCTATCTACGGGCTGGCTAAAATGGAGACAGCTCACACAAGGCCGTGTCACAATCGCGTGTCTTACTGGGCTGTTATTCGCTACGCGTTAATGCGGCTCACCCCGCCGGTCACCCGTTACGAAACTAGACCTCTACTTACGTTTAATTACTACGCATCGCGGTGTCTAGATATAATTGTGGGTGAGCGTTGAGGTGAGCTAAAAACAAGTTACAGAATAGGGGGGCTGATCAGCTGCAGTGGCTTATTTTGTATGACTAACCAAGTCAATGAGCGGAAATGGTTACGAGCACTTTTCGTATTTTATTTCCATTTTTTGTCTAGATATAATTGTGGGTGAGCGTTGAGGTGAGCTTAAAACAAGTAACAGAATAGGGGGGCTGATCAGCTGCAGTGGCTTATTTTGTATGACTAACCAAGTCAATGAGCGGAAATGGTTACGAGCACTTTTCGTATTTTATTTCGATTTTTTCCTTAATTGGCTGATAGTAAATCGTAACCAATACTTAAGGCCCATTTCATGCCACGCAGACGTAAATAAGTAACAAAAAAATAATAAAGGTTAGTTTGACTCGGCTAACAACAACCCATTATTACTAAGTATGTTACTATATCGCAAAAAATAGATGGAACGAAAACAGATCAATTTTTTTAAGAGCCCATTCAGATAAGTTAAATTTAACAATAGATATTTAAAAAAGTATGCCGCTACACACTGTAGGTATTTTGTATTTAAGTAGGTATAGGTACCTTGTGAATACATCAAACTAGTTTTAATGTTGCTGGATTCGCCGATCTATGAACTCCAAATAAAACGGCCGTTTTAACTTTGGACGCATATATGTAGATTAAAGAAACCAGCAACATTAAATTAAAATAATCTCAACTATTTACCAGTGGCGCTAGTGAGCACGTGAACGGGCTCTTAAATATATAGTTTGTTTTCAATCGCCCATACAAGGAAGATATCTATCTGTTTCGAGCAATTTAATATACAAGTCCGACTCGCACTTGACCAATTAAATGTGCATTTAGCACAATTCTAATTACTAGACTTACGTAGGTATATAGTGAGTTGAAATATTTTTTAAAAAAAAAGGGAACCGCCTTCAGAACACCTACCCACTGAAAAGCACATAATATGTTGTATACCAAAACCTTTTCCAGAATGTAACAAATACTTTTCTGAAAACCGCATCAAAATCGGTTAAGCCAAACGCGAGATAATCGCGAACAAACATACATACAAACATACGGGTCAAACTGAGAACCTCTTGTTTTTTTGAAGGCGGTTAAAACACAATTGTGCCTGGATTATCCTGATTCATTGACTTGTTTTGTGTTCACAATGAGATTCAATAAGGAAGGAAGAATCAAAAATACATACATATTCTCAATAAGTAACATATGTATGGAGAATACAGATCACACTTATAAATGGCATGACACCATATTTACATATTTTTTTCTGGGACAAGCTTTAGATTTAGATTAAAACTAAACTACTTATCAAATAAAATAACTTATATCTATAACTAAACTACTTATAAAATAAAATAACTTACAAATAAAATATTTGTCCGAGTTCGCCGTCGCTGGGCAACGTGCCCAGAAGGCTGGCAGCATTGCCACGTTGGATGGCAATACTTATCCTCTGTGCGAGGTATGAGCCAGCCCTCCGGTCACCCGTTATTTCGGCGAGTACATATTAATTATCAAAATGTCATTACCAGAACTATCCGCGTGTTATCAATAAAGACTGTAGTCTATTGTTTTTGTAATCAAGACGGATCAAGCAAAGTGTCTTATTCGCCGTCCTAAACCCAAAACGTAAGTGAGGAAACTGTTTATATTTTTCAAAAATAATTGACGCAGCTAAAAAGTCTGCAACTTTTTTTTGGTGCTAAGGAAGGTTATTTCTATCCCCAAAAAAAAATCAGGCATATCTAAAATCGTCCATATCCCATTCTACGTAACATGACCTAATTTTTATAATCTTTTTATTAACTTGCAATGTATGTAAGTAAGTATGTATGTAATTTGTTCGGGTGGAATCTTGCAACTCAATTTTGAAGCAGATATCTTCAACCGATTGAGCTGTAATCTTGGGTAAAGGTATAATTTGGGTGACAATTCAATATTATGGTACCATCGAGCTGATCTGATGATGGAGACAGAAGGTGGCCATGGGAATTCAGTACTTAACCGACGTAGCCCCGTTGAGTGTGGGCTCGTTAGAATCGTCTCGATGAGTAGTTGATGACGGTATGCAGAAAAGTACAGTCGGCAATAAAAGCTTGTATAATAAATCGTACCGATGGATGCGAACGGGCTTCCGTCGCCATTCACCAGTAGGTCCGTGAAATCGACGCGCTCGCGGGGTGCTCTCGCTAACTCGATATTAATGGCCCGCCACATTGCTTTGCTTTTGTTAACGTTGTTATGTATTAGGGAGTTAAAATAATTGGTTCGTTTCATTTGCAGCATATGGTTATATCTGGTTAGTATTTTCGTCGATGCGGTGCTAAGGTGTTTATTTTCCGGGCTGTTTTTTGAAAGTTTAATGAAATCAAATGTTAATAATTTTAAATCAGTAAGCTCGAAGTCTACCCACGGGTTAATTTTAGGTTGTATGGTAATCGTTTTACACGGGATATGAATATCAAGTAAATTAGTTAAGGTGGTAATAATTTGTCTGGCAAATTCCTCGCATTCGCCGTGGTGACTGTCTACAATCTCCTGCCAATCTATGGATTCAAGAGCGGCCACAAAGGACATTCTATTTCTACTGCTAAATACACGCCTTGTTATCAGTTCAGGCCGTGATTGGCTACGGCGGGTCGGTAGTGGCGCGCGCAAGCGCTGCGCCGCATGGTCGCTGAGGTTCGTGTTTACGCATGTCGCGGACACACGGCCGTCCCGGATGTTCGAGTATGCGTGGTCCAGCAATGTTTCGCTTTCGCCATCTCTCCTAGTGACTTCTTCAACGTACTGACCGAACTGATGGGCGGCTAAAATATCCAGTAGCTGTCTCTTTGTCGAGGATTTGCCGCGTAGGTCGATGTTAATATCGCCCATAACGATCGCATTTAGCTTCTCTTCATCTATTTTGGTCAGTAGGCTTTCGAATAGCTTAAGATAAATGGTGTGACTAGTTAAATTGGAATGGTAAATTCCTACTATTAATAGATTTTCGTCTAGTAGCTGTATCGCGCATACGTCAAATACCTGCTCACAAGACAGATCGCAATAGTCTGGCCGGTCTATAGCCTTTACGTGAGATTTTGCATAAATGCAACTTCCACCGCGTTCTATGTTAGGTCTACAATAATAAGATAATAGGTCAAAGTTGGTTAAAGTGACAGACTGGATTTCATGCCGACGCAAAAAGTGTTCGGTTATGATTAACACATCACAAGTGAGATCATCGTTTAGCAGCATCTCCAACAGCTTTGTCTTGCAGTTTAGGCCTCTAATGTTTTGGTGACAAACTGTGAGGAACCTGGTTCGCGGTGTCTGTATGTCACGCTGCGTTTGCACTGATCTCTGCGCCGGCGGCGCAAGCGGAGGCGCGACGACGGCGGCGGGGGGCGCGCCCGGCGGGCCCGGCGCTGGTTCGAAACCACTCGCTCACCTCGGTTCCGGATGGCCAGATATCAGGGGTCATAAGGCTTTCGAATTTGCTACATGGGACTGTTATCGCAAATGATGCGTAATGTATGTGTTTTAGTCGTAATTTGTCGACCGTGCAATTTGTGATGCCCGTTTTTTTGGTGATATACGACCGGATGGCATCGGAGGTCGTGTCGTGCTTGAAGAAGCAGGCGTGGATCTTCTTGACGCGCTCAGTGGTACGTAGCTCGCTGTCTACCGGGCCAGTGCCGGTGACGGGTACGCGTGTCGGGTTACTCGGGTTCACTTGCATTCGGCCATGTTTATATGATACGTCAAGCCACGTTTTGTCCATTGTATTAATGCATGTCGAATCATTACTTGTTTCATCCGTATTTTCTTCAGAAATGTGGGTGTCTGGAGTCATAATATTTATATTTGGAGTAACTGATAGTGTCGGTTCCTCGGCGGGGGCAGCGTTCGGCTTCGACAGCAATCGGCTTACCTCGGGTGTTATCGGGTGTGCTAGAACGTCGAGGTTCCTCGGTCCGCCAGCGGCTGTTGCGCTCGATTTCTTAGCGGCGGCAGCGGCTGCAGCGGTCGCGGCAGCTTTCAACCGCGCTTGGCGCACGGGGCGCTGCAGCGCTGCTGGGGGTGTGACACTTACGATTGACTTGCGGTTCGTCACTGTGCTCGTTGTGGTACCCTCCAAGTTAATTTTAAGTAGATTTAACACATCACTCTGGTTATTAATTATGCTGTTTTGTTCACTTATTTTAGTCTCGAGTGCACTTAATCGATGTGACATTGCACTGACGGTTTGTTGAAGCTCGCGGATGGCGTTTTCAAGCGCTTTTTGCGCCATTATATATTTTATTTTATTAAATTTGCGTACGCGCAGTCTATCGCGTGGGGCCGTTAACTACCCGATTTTTTACATTAAATCTTGTATATTAAATCGTACCGACCGATTGCGTTAGTGCCCGGCCCTAGCAAGTGCTTTGAGGTAGGGCTGAACAAGAGGCTGCTGTCTTTTTGGTTCCCAAGAAACGTACTGTCAGACAGCCAATACGCATACCGACAGGGCCGGTCCACCACCGACCTCATGCGGGAGGTGCTACACTGCGTCTTGCGCGCTCGTGAAGCAGGACAGCACGTGGGCATTGTATGCTGCGACCTTTCGCGCGCATTTGACACCGCCGACCACGTGCTTATTGCCGACAAACTGGACCACTATGGCATCCGGGGCCCAGCTCTAAAGCTTATGCTTTCGTTTATGACCGAAAGGGCTCAGGTGGTCGTCGGCGACAACGGCAATGTGAAATCCGCAGAGCGCTGCAACCTAATAGGCGTGCCGCAAGGATCCTGCCTTTCTAACACCCTATTTAGTATCCTCTTAAATGACCTACCGCAAGCGATAGCAGGTGCTAATATTTACATGTACGCCGACGACGTCACAGCAGTGGTGAGCACGCCAACGAAGAGCGAATTCGAAAGGGCTCTAAACAACGTTGTCAGGCAACTGCACGAGTGGTTCAGGGCTAATGGGCTGGCACTAAATAAAGATAAGACCAGCTACATGACAATAAAATTAAACGGTCATCAAACCGAGAGCCTGCAGGTGTGCGCAGGTGATGCCCCTATACAGCATGTGTCCTGCACACACCTGCTCGGGTTCCACCTCGACAGTGCACTGACATGGGAAAAGCATATAGATGAGATATGTAGTCGGCTGGGGCGCGCATGCTTCGCGCTGCGCCGGCTGGCGCGCACCGCTGGGCGGGCCGCCGTGCGAGAGTGTTACTTCGCGACGGTCCACTCGGTGCTGACGTACGGCGTGGAGCTGTGGGCCCGGGCCGCCGACTGGTACCGCGTGTTCTCCATGCAGAAGAGGGCCGTGCGCGGCATGGCCGGCAAGCCGGCCGACGCCCCGGCACGGGACCTATTTGTAGAGTTCCGAATTCTGCCCCTGCCATGCATACTGATACACCAAGTGGCAGTCTTCACCCACGAAAACCTTGATCAGTTCAAACGCAAGGGCACGAACTCAAGATATCCTTTACGGAGCAACAAGAATGGAGACAGGCTGGTGGCGGAGTACCATAGACTAGCGAAGTCAGCGAAGTCGGTCTATAGCCTTGGACCTTCCGTTTACAATCGTCTGCCAGATAGCATCAGAAGTGCACCTTCCACTGCAAGATTTAAATCCAGTTTAAAAAAGTGGCTTTTAGAAAATACGTTTTACCAATATGATGAATTTTTCAACATACCATTGGCCATATGACATTGAAATAATTTATTAATATAAATAGAACAATGTATAATATAATAAATAACAACCATTATGAATAAATGTATGTACACACCTAAAACCTAATTAGGTATTTATAATTAGAGCATATCTATTCTACTGTAAAATGACCTATAACAATTGTTATCAATAAAATTTTCATTTCATTTTCATTTCATTTCATTTCATTTCATTTCATTACCAAAAATGAAATTTTTGACAGAAACTTATTTGTAAGTAGGTAGATATTATAAATATCCGACATGACTTTATGTTTAATGCCACACGGACGAGTCAGATATTTTTGCCGGCTTTTTAGGGTTCCGTAGCCAAATGGCAAAAAACGGAACCCTTATAGATTCGTCATGTCTGTCTGTCTGTCCGTCCGTATGTCACAGCCACTTTTTTCCGAAACTATAAGAGCTATACTGTTGAAACTTGGTAAGTAGATGTATATGATAAACCGCATTAAGATTTTCTCACAAAAATATAAAAAAAACAATAAATTTTGGGGTTCCCCATACCTAGAACTGAAACTTAATTTTTTTTTTCATCAATCCCATACGTGTGGGGTATCTATGGATAGGTCTTCAAAAATTATATTAAGGTTTCTAACATCATTTTCTTCTAAACTGAATAGTTTGCGCGAGAGACACTTCCAAAGTGGTAAAATGTGTCCCCCCCCCCTGTAACTTCTAAAATAAGAGAATGATACATCTAAAAATAATATATGATATACATTACCATGCAAACTTTTAACGAAAATTGGGTTTGAACGAGATCTAGTAAGTCGTTTTTTTAATACGTCATAAATCGTAAAAAGCAATTTATTTAACGGAACCCTTCATGTGCGAGTCCGACTCGCACTTGGCCGCTTTTTTTATGGCAGATATTGACGCTGGTGACTGTAGTAGGTACCTGATGACAACTCTATTCCTAGAGCCGTAAGAGCGTGTCAGATATTTTTGCGGCCTTTGATTCATCATATATTGATGCCGGTGACTGTACATAAATAAATACTAGATAATGTCGTTAAGGCTCGACAGTCAACAGGGGCAGCGTTTTCGAGTTTTTTAAAACAATCTCAGACGTAGAAAATAGGGTTCAAAAATCTAAAAAAAAGATACGTATTACTTAAGGAACGGACTTAAGGAGGAGTCAACGTTGAACAACTACCACCACAGGAAAGACAACTTTTGTTTTATACCCATAAATATTTGAGTTTGAGTTTCAATTTCAAAAATTGCGCTCATCCATTACTCGTATTTATCTTAAAATGTCATAGTTCTAATAGGTTTCACCAACCAATTAACAGTGTTGTAAGTAAGCCGTGGTCCTGCTAAGGCTTTAGTTTAGCTTCAATTAGAACTAACGAAGTTTGCGCGCCCATTAATTTTGGTCCCGCGTCACTTTGTATCACTAACTATTTTAGCTTAAAAGCTGTGATACCGCAGTCAAAATTCAAATTTGCAGTAATTAAACTAGTTATTAACTAGTCAAGCGTAGTTTAATTTCCCTCTGGAGGCGTTAAACTTATGCATACCCAGGTACTTAGTATTAATAATGCGAGACTGTGTATGTTATCATTTTCACCGCCCGTGAAAAAAAAACTGTGTTATTCTTTATTTGTAAGAGTATCCTGCTAAATAGGTCCCATTTTTATAGATAAATTAACGAGAGCATGGAATTGCATATGTAGTAGTATTGTATGTTTACAGGCATTCTATGCATATTTGAATTTTCTATTTTCTCGTACTATCAGCATAAAAAGAGGTTTGTTATATATTGAAGAAGTAAATACCAAAATAATGTCAGTGTCAAATTGTGAATATTATTTACGTTGTGCATATTGTGTGTTATTCTACTTTTGTTGCAAACGGTACAACCATTACAAATGCAATTCCATGTTCTCGATAATTTCTGAAATTAATTTCTGGTGTTTTAAGAGCTCCCCATATATATTTTTTTCTATAATAAAATTCCACGTAATAACTACGATCTTGAGAAAACTCTGGGCTCATTCACTTGTATAACCGCTTTAGCCTAGTTGGTAGTGACCCTGCCTACGAAGCAAGAGGTCCTGGGTTCGAATCCCGGTAAGGGCATTTATTTGTGTGATGAGCACGAATATTTGTTCCTGAGTCATGGATGTTTTCTATGTATTTAAGTATTTATTTCTCTATATAAGTATCTATATCGTCGTCTAGTACCCATAGTTCAAGCTTTGCTTAGTTTGGGACTAGGTTGATTTCTGTAAGATTGTCCGCAAATATTTATTTATTTTATTTATTTATTTATAACATTCTTCTTACTTATTATCGATTTTCGAGATAAAATGTATCCTACCGTCCTCCTAGGAACTACTTAAGTAGTATCCCGAAAATCTTCACAATCGATCGTAATAAATTCAAAATAGGTATATTTCTGTGTGTGTAACATTAGGAATGTAACATTTCGTGAATGACAATAACATGAACAATCACAACAGAAGTATCCATAAGTACATGTAGTTACCGAACCACAAGCCGTTACTTAAGCAAATCACATGCCGTTATTTAAGCAAATCACATTAAGCCCCCGGTAGCTCAACCAATCCATGTCAGCCATTTTTGCACGCGCGGCAATCCCCACAAAGCGACAGTTGAAATTCACGACACTCAGTTAGGATATCATGCTTACGTAAATTTACGTTATACAAACGCGAGCCTGTTTGGTTAAATGAATTGAATTTGGATCGAGTTTATATTAAACATGCGATCTTTTTGACACGTTGGGCCGCGTTTATGGAGACAGGCGGGTGGACTTCAAAAACCGGCGAAAAATTACGTTTCGGTCTTTATATACAGGGTGTTTGGTAACTGGATGCAAAGCCGAAAGTAGGTGATCGTTTAGGCCATTTAAAACATTTTAAGCCATACATGTCTAGGGAAGTATCATTACCAGTGACTCTAGGTGCACCCCTGACATCATACAGAGGATTGCTATGGCCAAAAAGGCATTTAATAACAAAAAGTATCTCTTAAAAGCACGCATATCAAAAACAGCTAAAAAGCGACTGATTAAAGTTTACATTTGGAGCATTGCTTTATATGAGAGCGAGTCGTGGACGCTAATCCAGAGAGACAGAGAACGACTGGAGGCCTTCGAAATGTGGTGCTGGCGAAGGATGGAAAGGATTAGCTGGACGGAGAGAAAGACAAACGAAGAACTTTTAAGGATGGTTGATGAGAAAAGATGTTTGCTAGGATGTATAAGAAAGAGGAGAGGCAAGATGGTGGGTCACCTGATACGGTACGACAGTTTCTTCCTAAACATCCTGGAGGGTAAAATTGAAGGCAAGAGAGGCAGAGGAAGGCCTAGGCTAACATATTCTAGCCAAATAAAACATAAAGCTGATGTCGAGTCATATGAGGAAGTCAAGAGGCTGGCAATGGACAGAGAAAAGTGGCGGTTACTCCACCGACAAGAGCAAGGCTCTTAAGTAATGATGATGATGACTTGATGACATGTCTTAGATAAACGTTTTTTTTTAAGTTTTAAGATTTTTCTGAGATAACTCCAAACATTGCCCATTGGCATTGAAACCTCGTCTAGGTTTTGCCTAAAATTGATATGTAAAACATAACTTAACTTATGTCTTAATCAATAAATAAAAAAATAAAAGATTGTTGGTGTGCCGGTAAAAGAGAAACATATAAATATATACAAAATACACATAGTTTATCGCTGGCTGTTCACACTGCCGGCGAGGAATCTCTCTTTTCTAGTTGATCGCAGCGATAAAAGCTATCAAACATAAAACTCGCTCAGCAGTACTCGTTCAGCGATGCTCGCTTGGCAGGACCGTCAAATATGCCTACTCGAGTGAGTGGTGCGGTGCGAGTTACTAATCGCCCGTTGCACTCGCTTATAACCGAGCGACGAAACTATCGGAACTACACACTCGCTTCTCCCGCCAACCGCCAACTCGTATGTAGTTTCTAGCTCTAATCACTTCTCGCTCATAGTGCCTTACGCCTTGGTCACGACTTTGGTCTTAAGCGACCTGCGACCAGCGTTTTATCTGTTCATTGCGCGGTCGAGACGCGCAACACACTGTGGTTAGTTGGGATCACGCGCAATGAACAGATAAAACGCTGGTCGCAGGTCGCTTAAGACCAAAGTCGTGGCCAGGGGGTTGGGCTTGGAGCGTGGAAGCGAGTACTCGTAAAACACAAGCCAATTCAAATTTTTTCGACCGTTTTAGCCTAGAGGGCACCCTGCCTACTAAACTGGCGGTCCCAGATTCGAATCCCGGTAAAGGCAAATATGAGTGTGACGAGCAAGAATATTTGTTTCCGAGTCTTGGATGTTTCCTATGTATTAAAGTTTAACGGCCTCCGTAGCCCAGTTGGTAGTGACTCTGCCTACGAAGCTGGAGGTCCCGGGTTCGAATCCCGGTCAGGGCATTTATTTGTGTGTCTATCACGAATATTTTGTTCCTGAGTTATGGATGTTACATATGTATATAAGTATCGATATGTATATATCTATTATATATATCGTCGCCTAGTACCCACAACACAAGCCTTATTGAGCTTACCGTGGGCCTAGGTTGATTTGTATAAGAGTGTCCCGTAATATTTATTTATTTATTTATTTATTATTTATTTATTTATTTATTTATTATTTATTTATTTAAAGTATACCGTCCTCTAGTACCTAGCCGATTAAACAAGCCTTATTGGCCTTGCTATGGGGGCTAGTAGATGTGGGCTAGTGTCCCCTATTATTATTTTTTATTGAATTCAATTAGGCGCGTCAAGAAGAATGGCCCCCCAGAATTATGTCATAAGCAACAAGCCAGAAAAAATGGAGAAAGTTAATTTCCTTCCCCTTCGCAGTCAATTGACGTAATCTGGCAATGTCATATATTTAATCTGGAGTCGAATTGAAATCGAATAACATTACTGAACGTACAAGGGACCGCGTGTGTTCGTGTGAAATTTGATTACCAAACTCTTACAGAAGGGAGGGTAGGTAATGCTTCCAGAGTGTATAATAATAAAAATAAATAATAAATATTTGCGGACAATCTTACACAAATCAACCTAGTCCCAAACTAAGTAAGCTTGTACTATGGGTACTAGACGACGATATAGATACTTATATAGAGAAATAAATACTTATATACCATAGAAAACATCCATGACTCAGAAACAAATATTCGTGCTCATCACACAAATAAATACCCTTACCGGGATTCGAACCCAGGATCTCTTGCTTCGTAGGCAGGGTCACTACCAACTAGGCTAAAGCGGTCGTCAATGTCGGTGTATGAATGTGGTTTGGCTATCACGCTAGGCCAGGCAGTATACAGGCAGTCAGGGCCTAGGTAGTATACAAATTAGGTAAGGTACTTACTTAAAATTAGAAGATTACTTATATGAAATTTGCCCTGAAAGAGTAATAATAATATTATGGTTTTAAATACCTAAAGCTAAGAAGAGGAAGGCTCTTGACTATTGATATTTGATTTTGATTGATTTTGGTTAAACCCCAATAATTTCTATGAAACAAATTGGAATAGTTAATAGAACCACAGTATGCCTTCTTAAGTCTCAAGAAACAAGTGTAAACTGTGATCCCATTACAAAGTTTGACTACTTTGACCTAGCCCACATGAGTCGCTTTAGAAGCAACCGCGTTTAACAATAGGAAGTAACTTTGTAACATCGTTAGCTAACTTTTAAAGAGGAGCCGCTGGCCAGACATACACGACACACATCTGTTGATGAAATTGCTATACAGTTTAAATCAGGCGCTTAAATAATAAAATTAACTTTAAAAGTCGCATGATAATGCAACTAATCTTTATCATATTGATGCTTGATACTAACTAGCTGCCCACTTGGCTTCGCCTGCGTACCTATTGCAAAAAACACAGACAAAACAGTGGGATAAAACATAGTCAATGTCCATCAAGCAAGTTATTTTTTACACACAAACTTACAAAGATAGGTACAATGTCACAGAGTTTTCCTCTTTATAATATTAGTGTCGACATACATAACATGACGAAAATGCTAAATAAAACCCACCCGTTCCATTGCGGACTTCAGTACGTTGAAACGAAAATAAATCATTTCAGAATCTCTTAACCATTTTATATCGCGGAGACTTATGGAGCAAGTCAGCAAAATCTTTACACTGAAATGTACTCTGCGATTCCTGTGTTTGCTTCTTTTTAATTCAAAGGATATTATCGCCGAATATTTACGAGAATTTTCGGTCTGTATACTTTTATAGTTCGAAGTTGCATCATACATTTTATAATTAGGTATAACATTACCACAAAGACATTAAATGGGAAATATCAGACGTACTTATCACTTATACGTATATATCGATACATCTATACATTTAATATAGCTGTAGAGGGTAGAAAGTCTGTACATGGAAGATAGTTGGCTGGGGATACTTAGAATCGATAGCAGAACACGTTACAGTTTTTAGAATTTTTGTCTGTTTGTATGTTTGTCTGTTTATGTGTTTGTTTGTTTATGTGACCACACATCACGTGAAAACGGCTGAACGGATTTTGATGCAAACTTTACTAATTTGTCGAAGAAATCCCCGGCCGGGTTATAGGCTATAAAAATCTTAAAGGTTAGGGTTCAAAAGGGGTAAAAGATGGGGTTGAACTTTGTATGAGAACTCCTTGAATCCATGAGCTAATTCATTTAATTATACTAGCCTCTGTCTGTAGGTCTTAATTTAACGTTAAAACATTACATTTGCTACGTTTCTTAAAATGGTATTTTATTCCAGGAGCTAGAGATAAGGTTATCTAAAATATTTTTTGTTTGTACATATTTCCGTTAGTGTATTTTGTGAGAATACCTACAAATGACCGCTTAAGTGTCTTTGAACGCAATCTAAAATGTACTTAAGTGATTATTGCATGTAAGTACCTACATAATTAATGACTGTCTGTGTGTACATTTTAGAGATAACATTATTCCGATCAATGGAGCTAAAGAGATCAAATGAATACAAAAGACAGCGTGGGTCTCAAATAGACGTTTTTCTATGTCTACTTAGAATCGCCAAGTCGTCGTATTTGCTTACAGGCAGACCGTATTTGCATTATGACCTCTATTCCCTATGCGTAGAGTCGAGGATAAAGGTATGATGATTAGTTGAATATTAATTTACTTGCTGAAGCCATATAGGACTTAGTCACAGATGTTTAAACATAAGAGAGTTCACTGTATTTCTTGTTGCTGTATTGGGCGCATTTCTTGTTAAGGTCAAAAGTAGTGGTAGAAGGTAAAAAAATGGCAAAAAAAACGTCGTAACAACTGTTGAAATAAATTTAACTCAAAAATGTAGGTGCCCCTTGTTCTACATATTATATTGCACACTACTTATCTGAAAAGATTCTAAGTTTTGCAGTAAATTGTTGAAAGTTGTACCAATGTATTATCACATATTTATGTACCCGACTGGCTCCGAAGGAGGGTTATGTTTTTCGAAGTATTTGTACAAGGAAATTCGATTTCACTGCCTAAGGTCCAAACGGCTTGATGAATTTTAACAAAATTTAATGAGTTATCGTTGGAATACTCATAATTGTGTGAGTGACATACAATAGGCTTATAAATTATAATATTTGAAAAAAACAGTCGGGTTTTTGAAAAATCTTTTGGGTTAAATCGTTTGCTTTTAATGTTATGCTGCAGCAGTACCTAGTCACGTGTTTTTTTGTTTTTTATCATGAGATTTTTTTTACACAAATCGATCTAGCCCCATAGTTAGCTCAATAAGGCTTAGGTGTAATATTTGTAGCGATACAAACGTGATAGTATCTAGATTTTGTAATTTTGTGTTTTTTTTACGACAACTTTAACTTTTTTTTAACATTATCTATGGCTTATGTCGCGATACAAATGTTTGTACTTATCGCTAATCGCTACAAGCAGTCGCCGTGTGTAACCGCTCTTCGACTTTTCACATCTAAATGAATTCGCTGTTACATGCTCTGTATCCGAATGGCATTACTTCCAAGTTCTACAAAAAGAGGCAGTACCTAGTTGTAAAGATCTACGGTACGGTATACCCGCCTACTCGGTGGAAATATAAAACCAAGTTTATTTATATTAAATACGGCTCTTTAAGTAGAGTAGGTTCCCTGTTGATTTGATGAATTTTTTGCTCCAATGTAAATGGAGTCGAGATTAGATTTTCCGATGTTACTTAGTCTTAGTTTAGATAATTTCACAAAAAAGTGTGTTTTTGTGAAAAAGTAAAACTTAATCGTGTGATGTCGATCCCGTGTGTCAGGTTAGAACAGTACCAACACCTTACTTTCATTTGGTGTCGTAAGACTCGCTTATGGGAATAGGGTGGGTTACCTATGTTTGGTCTAACTACTTTTTGTCTAATTTTGGTTTGCCTAATTTTATTTCACCTAATTATTAGTTTGTAAAATCTTATTTCGTATTTTTTTGACTGACATAATTATATTTTGTCCAACATACATACAACATGTAGCATAATTTCATTTTTCTAATCACTGTTAAGCCGAACAATTTCTAAATATACATAAGTTTCGTATATGCATTCCATTTCCCCGCCCTCCACCCAGACTCTAGTCAGATACTAATGTAGGTTTGGAATAAACGCTTTTGTAAGTAAATTAATAAAAAAAAATCGTTTCTGGTGCTTTGCCGGCCGCTACCGCACCACGCTCGCTTCACTCGCTCGGCTCGCGCGCTGTAGGGTCGCAGTTCTTCTTAACACTCTTCGCTTCACTCGTCGTTGTACCTACACTGACCTACCTTAATATTGTGATGATTCAGTATTAGACAAAAAAATCTAAGTAAAAACGTTATTCGGCAAATCTATGTGATGATTAGTTAAAATAAGAATCGACAAAGTGATTTTTTATTAAAATAATAATCGGCAAAACAAGAGGTATGAAAATTGAAATTTAGGGTAAACGTATTTCGAACAAGCAATTATTATGAAAGATGAAATTATACAAATTCACATTAGACAAACAATTAATTATAGTAAAAATTGTTAGACAAACTGAAATTAGGCAAAAAATTATTAGGCCAGTCAAGGGAATCCCAATAGGGTTGTGGGTTGAAGTGTGTTGCTGGCGATCGACTATCAACCTGTCACTACAAAATCACATTATCTTCATCTTTCTATCCACAATTGATAGAAATGGCAAAAATCTAATATTACTTTTGTTAATCAACTTAAATGAATGTCACTTCAAGTAAAGGTAAATTCACGAAAGAATCAAATAGACTAAACACCTTGAGCTAAATAAACTCATTGAAAATATTTAGTGGTTAATATTCTCTTTGCGTAAGTGCTTTGGTACGTGTTTAAAAAAAATAAAAGTCAGTGTTTCGTAAACGTCAGTTATTTTACCTAATGTAAATTCATGGAAATACCATTTCATATTTACTATGAGAATACATTATCTATCACTCATTCTATGGAATAGAACTATTCGTAAATGTAGCTTTTCTAGTAAACCTTTCAGAATAAATTACATCTTAAGAAAATCCACGTTCATTCAAATGAATGAATGAAGTGTTTGTAAATTCACAATGCCGTTTAGAATATCAAAATTGAAAAATGTGAGAGTGCAAATCATAGTTGTCATGACGTTTCTCATCGTCTACGTCTTGGCTACTTACATCGTCGTTGAAAAGTATTACTTCGTCAAAAGTAGAACCAACGCCACGAACAAACCATCCGTGAAGCTAGAATATATCGTCGTTCACCTAGATTTGAAGGGAGCCCCGCCAAGGTTGACGTATCTGGTGTCACTTCTTCCTCTGCTAAAGAGCCATGGAGTCAATGGACTCCTTATAGAATACGAAGACACGTTTCCCTTCGAAGGAAGACTGAAGAACTTGAGAGCGATGAATTACTATAAGAAAAAGGAGGTCAGTATAACATTTTAGTTTTGCCGGTTAATGCAGCCGTCCAACAGGCCGATCGCAAGTCCTGGAGAAGAAAGTCCTGGTGGTTATGCTTCGTCGGCAATCACGATCCTCAGTAATGACCGATTAAGGAGGAAGAGTATTTTAGTTTTAAGGCCACTTTCCCATCTGGTGTTGCTAAGTCGGTACGGTCTCGGTATGCTGTCGCAGTACAGATTCTTTACGCCTATGTTTCAATGAGTGCTTGCTGATTGACGCTAAATGCGCGGGAGCGAAGTGGTAGGTGCAGTAACGGGACGCTGCGCTGGGAAGCGTCCCACTTCTTCTCGTCGGCCATGACGACCTCTGTAGCCTAGTTGGTAGTGAAGACTAGTTGGTTCGAAGCCGGAGGTCCCGGGTTCGAATCCCAGTAAGGGCATTTATTTGTGTGATGAGCACAAATATTTGTTCCTGAGTCATGGATGTTTTCTATGTATTTAAGTATTTATTTATCTATATAAGTATGTTTATCGTCCTTTAGTACCAATAGTACATTTACAAGCTTTGCTTAGTTGGGGACCAGGTCTATTTGTGTAAGATTGTCCCCAAATAATTATATATTTATTTATTTCTTTGTGTTGTCTGCGACTGTTTCTGATCCTTATTATTGTGTTCATGCATGCGGTTAGCTGTGCCTTTAAATAGTTTGGTAACAAGATATTCAAATTGTTTTTATTTTGATTTTATTTATGTCAAAGATCACAAGCGATTACAAATATGAGTAACCAAGATATCATACATAACAATCTGGTTTATGTCACTTAATTTTGTTACCAAAATCACAATCGCAAAAATGCAGAATTCCTTATTATTTTAACAGGAAATTATTCATTTAAATCAGCAGGATGTCGTGTAACATGACTTTTTACCGCATTTGAGTAGAACAAAGTGTTTATTGTAAAAGAAAAATCCTCAAGGACTTTTTTCAGAAATATTGAAAGGATAAATTTACTTCAAAATTAAGAATTAAACCATTCAATAAACAGATATAGACGTGACATGATCCCAAAAACATAGTCATTGGAATGGAAAGCTTTTTAAGAATGTGAGTAATTGGCTCTGTCAGCTTCTATCATTTTCGCACATGGTTGTAGTTATATACCGATGTCATGTTTTGTAATTTAATTTGTTAATGAACTGTTATGAATTATGATAGACAGACCAAAATCTGACTTTTTTAGCGTAATGAGTTAAGATTATTCCTTGTCAGTGCCTTGTATTTACAGCTTCAAGCATACCTCTCCGCTGCAGTGTCGTTTGGATTCGAGATCATTCCTCTGATCCAGACATTTGGACATTTAGAATTCGCGCTAAAGCATGATGAGTTTGTGCATTTGAGAGAAGTGCTAGAATATCCAGACTCCATTTGCCCTTCTACTTTAGAGAGCAGGGAGTTTCTTAAAGAAATGTTAAAACAGGTAACAAAATAATTTACTTTAAAAACAAAGTTTTAACCGACTTCAAATCAGTAGCCAAATTGCTTCAAGTGTGCCTATAAAATTTGAAGAGAGTAAATTGCATTAGCCAGTGTGTGTTTTTTTTGTTTTAGTAAAAAGTTATAAAAAATCATATCTCAGAAAATAACAAAGATAGGAAGCTGAAACTCACAGGAAATAATATTTGCCATGAGGGCTTTTAATAAAAAAAATACAGTATACATTTGGTCAAAGGGCCGATTTTCCATGAAAACACGGCTACGCTCTTTCATTTTTGGTACAAGCTTTTACTGCCGACTGTACTTTTCTGCATACCATAATCAAGTACTCATTGAGACGATTCTAACAAGCCCAAACTCGATGGGGTTGTGTCGTTTTATTGCGGACTTCATATGGCCACCTTCCAGCTCCAGCATCAGATCAACTCCCAGTCATCATAATATTGCATTGTCATGCGATATACATACGCTTGCAAAATTTCAGCTCAATTGGATAACGGAAAGTGACTGAAAAATAGATTACAAATTTTGACGGACAACTTAGGTATATTTACTTATTTACATACTCATACTTACATATTTACATACATACATATTTACATACATACGAACAGTGCAAGTTAATATAAAGCTTGTAATAAAAATACAGACGAATTGAGAACCTCCTCCTTTTTGAAGTCGGTTAATTACACGATTCAAATAGAATCGATTTCCTGAAAATTTGTTATACAGGGTGGGCAGGAGTATACAGACAGATTTTAACCATGGATTCCCGAGGTCATTAGGAGCATAAAATGTTAGATTAACCCCAGTCAAATCCGGCGTAGTTTTGAAGATATTATAAATTTTCATGTAAACTATTTATTGTGATTACTAAAGTGCATTAAGCTCTTTTTATTGCGACGTTGCCACCGATGTTGCCAAGATTCGCGTTGCTATTCACAGACATCAAAGTGTCAGCTACCACTCACTAAATTCATCTTTTTTTGGCAAAATAATCTTTACCATTTTTTTTAAATGGGATAATTTCCATGGAGAAGTGATAGTTATCCAGTTTTTATTTACAAAAACCGACATAACTAGCTTTTTGTTTTTTTTTTCAGGCTGAATTTGACTTGAGTTAATTTTAAATTTTTTACTCCTAATAACCTCAGGAAGCCATGGTTAAAATCTGTCGGTATACTCCTACCCACCCTGTATACTGCCTGTCCCTTTTGCCACTTCGGTTATACTGAGCTCCAACGCGCAGCTAAAAACACGACAAACATAATTAGAAGAAAGGGCACGTTCTATGAGGTAAAGTGGGATGGCATGTTTTGAGTTTTCAACTTGTCATACATCGGCGTTGTTAGATATACTTATGATATTGTATGATCGTGTCTTATTTGAGTAGAGGACTTTCTGGTATACCGGGAACCAGTGACAAGAAATGTACTCATGAAAAAAGTGTTTACATTAATGATTTCAATTTAAAATTGGTTAAGGAAAACATCGTGAGGAAACCGGTCTAATCCCAATAAGGTTTAGTTTTCCGTCTGGGTTGGAACGTCAGATGGCAGTCGCTTTCGTAAAACAAGTGCTTATGCCAAGTCTTCGGATTAGGCGCATAAAGCAGACCCCGGGCTCCTTTGGGAGCACAACCGGGAATAATTAAGATTTACCAGTAGATATTAAAATATTGGACAAGGTGGCCTGATGACCTGGTAAAGGTCGAAGGTCGCGGGAGTCCGCTGGATGCGGGTAGCGCAGGACCAGTCATTTTGGCACTCTTTGGGGGAGGCCTATGTCCAGCAGTGGACGTCTTTGGGTTGGTATGATGATGATGATGATTAAAATATTGTACTTTTCAGGTTATACGTTTCCACCAAAAGATTGCACCGCTGAATCACATCCATATTGGTTGCGATGAAGTATTCCGATTAAATAAATGCCAACTTTGTCGAAACAGGAATCTTACAGACCCGTGAGTATTGACAATAATTATGTATTACTTTATGTGCCCAGCAGTAGGGCGTAGGTATATAGGCCGCCGATTATACTGACGATGTACGATGGTAGTTTACGAAGTAGCAATGTGTGATAGTCAAATATTTCGAATGAAATTCCACTTCATAGTATTCTTTACCCCCGTCACAATGCGTATTATAATTTTAACATGTGTATCTGTCTGTCCGTCTGTGGCATCGTAGCTCCCAAACGGATGAACCGATTTGAGTTCAGTTTTTTTAAATCAAAAGTCTTGCCGGTGAAGATGGCTCCATTTTTTTAGTTATGCATTGTATATGCTTTTATTTGTTTAATTCTTCACTTCCAGAGAACTCATGACTTCACATCTCAAATTCGTTACCAGGACCGTCCACGTTCTCAGCCCACTCTCGACCGTCCTCATTTGGGACGACATGTACAGGGCTGTCAAACCATTCGATTGTGGCCACTTGATATTCAGCGGCACCGAAGCTGTATACTGGGACTATACTCCAAAATTTCACGATGACGTACATATCAACATGTACAAGTATGGAAGGATGTTTGACAATCTTTGGATAGCAACAGCCTTTAAAGGTGCTGATGGTCCCACTGAAATTCTCCCTAACCTTAAGAAGAGGTTTTACAATCATCTCCACTGGCTCAACTTTATATTCGACTATAGCACCAGGAGGGAATTATACAATTTTAAAGGCATCATTGTCACAGGCTGGTCGAGGTATCACCATGGGTACCCTTTGTGCGAGCTTTTCCCTGCTTCGATTCCAAGTTTAATCCTTAATTTGATTCTCATTAATAAGTACACAAACGGTAACGTCGTTCAAAATATGAACCAAATAGACTCATATATCAGTCAACATATACGGAACAGCTTCGATACCAGCCTTCGATGTAAAAATAATACCGAAAATTTCCTAGACTCATTTGATTCACGTACTTGCGGATATGACGAGTCGGATCTCTATGTCATCCTGCAGAATCTTAGTAATGAAACAGCTGTTTTAAATGTCATGATCAGAGAAAACGCGTTTAAATACTATCTTTTACATAATGATACTGCCGGATTTGGAGAATCTAAGATGGAATACGAGTACGTTGATGTAATTCAAACTCAAAAGAACGCGTGCGGCAGAATATTTCGAGAACTGAAGAAGATTGAAGATGAAATTATTGGTTTGCTGTCGGTTTATTATGAGAACTTAGTCATAATAGAATTTGTCCGGTCAAAAATTCGTCGTTTGGAACGTATTATTGACGGATTGTTTGACTTTTGGAATTTTAAGGGTTTGATCAGAAATAACACAACCACGACTAGTAATTCTAGTATTCACATCAAGAATAAATCACGTATATTGTGATTAAATATATGCATTTCATTTATTACACGTAACTAGATCGTATCTAATAGTTCTGAAACGGGTAGTCGGGCTAATCTTTGAACCATTTCCCAAGCATCCAAGTATTTAAATTCACAAAACAACGTGGTCTATCTGAAACTAGATAAATGGTTCATTTATACCCAAAAGTAATACTCTTTTTATAATAGGTAATTAGCATACCAACCTCTAAAAATGAGTGACATATAAGTCGAACGAATTTAAGAGGCGTTTTAGTTTAAAATTGGTTTGATGGACTTTTATGAATAGGGGCATAACATTTAGTAGTGCCTTTAGAGTTTAGCCCAAATTTAGAATAGTGCCATTCGTTAAAGAAGTCCGTGGTCGTTAGTTTTACTTTCCATCAACATAAAGCGGCAATTACATTTCGTCGTTCACCTAAAGCGGTCGCCGAATTCATATTAAACTACGTAGGCCAACAAACGTCATCTTTACACTAGTCTGTCCGCCAATGACAGTTCGTTAACTTCGTGCCGCCGACTAACGTGTTCTTTACACTTTTGCGGTCGCCGCATGCAGAATGCGGCAAACGACGAAGTGTAATTGCCGCTTTACAATACATCTTCCTTTTTTCCTCCTGGTGGTAAGCGGCTACTGTAGCCTATGAACGTTATCAATTCGGCTTTGTGTTAATTTAGTCCAAATTATGTAATTTTTCTGAATTTCTTCCATAAAAAAATTATGCGTGCATAAAATGACTAATGAAATTAGAAAGGGGCATGCAAAAGACAAAGTATGAGGACTTCCAACATTTATTACAATTCTTATACAAAAATACTACAGTACAAATAACATACTCTAGGTCTAGCGGGTTGCGAGCATTGATGTATTGTAACTGATATGAGTTCTGAGGCTCTAGTATAAGTTGTATCGATACAATACGTTTTCGAACGCGTTTGCGTTTTGTTTTAATTTGTATGGCAGCGCGAACAGCGCCTCTGGTGGTAACTATTAGGAACTACGCGTTGCCATACAAATTGAAACTAAACGCAAACGCGTTCGAAAACGTATATGTATCGATAAAACTTATACTAGAGCTACTGAGATGGATCGATTTCACGCAGTCATTTTCCATATTCATCTCGGTCAAATGCTGATAGATTCATGGGTTGATGACAAAATTAAAAGTATTAATTTGGCTAATTTGGCTCCTCTTAACAATATGATGATGAGTGTACATAGACTAACGTAATAGCCTGGTGTAGAGATCGAAATAAACCATTTTGCCATATAATTTGGTAGAGGTATTACTGTTGAACTAGATGTTCTTAGATGGAAGACTAGATCATTATTGCGAAATATCCACAATAAACATAAATTAAACACATTAATGGATACCTCAAAAGTCTCAAAACTACACAATAAGATAAAATAGGTACTCGATAAATTATGCGAGCATTACTACTTTTACTAGAATAGTTTTCACCCATGAAGTAAGTATATGAATTAAGGCATGCGTGTCAAATTCCTGCTTATTTTTTACCAGTATTTTTAAGTAATTCCTAGTAGCTACAACTGCTGAGTTTTTTTTTAATAAGCAAAAATATAAGTATGACAGTGCCTTAATCCCTCGTAAGCGGAATGCGGATATCAAAATAAGCTGATCGAAAGATGAGAGTTAACAATACCTACACAATAAGCTAAACATGTTTAGCGTGGATCCGTGGCTAAGGCCCTTAATTAAGCGATGGGTTAAGTATCAATAAATAAGAATAAAGTTTCTGTAAAATTACTAAAAAAAGAATACCTAACAAACTACGAAATTTTACAAAAATGTAAAATGTACTTGATTTTTGTACAACATATTCTTGAAATGCTAAATAACTTTTTCCAACTCATCTTCCAAATTTTAAGACAAGTGTTTTGTTGTTGTCTTCATTATGAAATCATTAAGCGTTGAGTGTATTTTAGTACTTACGTTTAGCTCATCACACAAACATTTTTGAACACCGGCTCCGTACACGCATAGTAAAATAAAAATTTTGTATGGCTTTACGGGCGATAGTAAGTAGGTACCGTACAACACAGCAAGCTGTCCATCTATGAACCTTATCCCGACGTTATACGGTCTACTAATCTCAATGTAGCGTGTTTATGTTCACACAATGCTTTATTGCTAACAAACAAGAGCTCTCAATTCAGCTACCATATTGCGTAATAGATAACAAAAACAAGCGAGGGTGAATTGAGAATATTTAACGCTAGCTTCGCGTTATACCGATTCAAATATGCTAACAAAAAAACATTTGTTTATTAAAACGTTTGTATTCTTTTTTGCATACAATCAGGCAAACGAATTTACATTTTCGTTCGTTAAGAATGTGAGCGTGAAATTTTTAAATCGGAGCAAATATTTTTACTGTCTAAAGACAATAGCAATTTGAAGAAAATGTTTTAAACTTTGCGATGGCACGCAATGATTAGCATCAGATGTACAGTTAAAAGGTCCATCTCACTTGTCGCAATGCTTATACGTCTATTTCAAAATGTAAGTTTATTCAATAAAGTGCTGAAACGCCTCATGTGGTCTGCGCCTTATTTGACTACATAAGAATAAATACCTAGCAAAGGATATGAAAATTAAAGATCGGTTTTAGTAAACTAATATCGTGAAAAAGACGATTTAAGTATGTGAGTAGGTACATATTTCAATTAGCATTACTTTCATACAATTAGGCTTAGTAGGATCTCAGTGAAGCTGAAAATATTTACTACAACCAATATAAAATATTCAACAGGTCACATTTTAAAATTGGCATTGCTATTTCTACGTCTGCCGTTAAACGGTTACAATAGCATTACCTACCTATATTTAACTTAACTTTGCATTCGTGTAACAGCTGTATAAAATATCTAAACCTAAATGAAGGATGTTTACAATTAAACAACGTAACTGACATATTTTACGAAATCGTTATTGGTAATATTGGTATGATTATGTTCATATGTGAAGACACTACAATTGTGCAGTAGACATTGTTTAGTTAGGATCCCGTTTGCTCAAAAATACCCCTTCATATCATGTTAAATGGAATCACTCAGCTCTACGGAACATTTATGTATAATTTAGATGGAAAAACATTTGGTAACAAACAGTTTCCGTAAATTTCATAATTATTTTTACTATAGGAATGTAAATAGTTTTTGCACAAAAATAACATAACTGCCAATAATTTTACAAAAAAGGCAAAAGTGACGAAGTAATTTTTCATAGTTTTTAAGAAATATCCGGCTATTAATGTGGGCCAAGATGCAAGTCTAACTCTGTGGCCAATTGACCATGCGCCTGCATAGTACTATAGCCTTTGTTTTCGCTTCCGGTAAAATCGACACCAATGTAGTTATATGTTGTTTCTGTAAACATCCCTTCAAATCATTAGTAACAATATCACGTCCTATATTAAGTACCACTCAATCACAATTAATCTGCACAAATTTTTCTTTAGTGTCTTTAGATTCACTCTCATTTCCTTCCTTGTTTTTATCTTCTTCAGTTTTGCTTTTGCTCTTGTGTATTGGGACTATTTCTGTTGGTGCCACAGGATTAATGCCCGATAAACTCTCTTCTTCGGCAATCGGCAATCCGACAGTATCAGCTATCTTCCTACTCGCCGTTTTAAATGTATTTGACAATTTTACTTGAACAACATTGATACACATAGACATTAAAGCTAAACCAAACACAAGGTAAAGAATCGACATCATCATGAACATGGGATGTTTTGGGACATAATCCCCGAGGCCGATGGTCGTCATCGATATGAACACAAAGTAGAAAGACTCGAAGAAATCCCAGTGCTCCCAAAAATTGTAAATCACAGCTCCAATAACGATGTATAAAACTAGTATGAAGATGGCGAGCGATATGGGTAGATTGAATTCTTCGTCTATGACATAATCAGAAGGTGCTGGTGTCTCAGGTTCAATGAAATCATCAGTAACAGTTAATTGTTGGCCTGGTTTAGGTGGTAGAGGCGGTGGAGCGTCACTAAATTTTCTTTCAAGTGGCGGTGGATCTCCATTATCTTCTGATTTAGCTTCGAGATCGTCTTCAGTATTAAATATTTGGGACGGCCTTCTCACAACATCCGCAACCATATTCAATCCCTTCACCATGTCCTGGAATTAAAGGAAAATGCCTTGTTATTTATGTGAAAGCCAACACAAAAGGCTCATAAAAATGTAAGACAACACACGCTCCGAGCGAAATCATAATTCAGACTGAAAATAAAGAGAAACCTTCCGAATATTTTCTTTTCAACAGCGGTAATTTGAAACATTATTTTTCGACAACAGCGTGCTTACAAGTGGAGGACGGCTTTCTAAATTATATCGATACAAATATTGGGTAGGTATTCATGTATTGGATAATTTGAGAGACACGATGTTTTTATTTTCTTTGACATAGATAATATAATTATGTTATTTACAAAGAGATCAATCATGTACTATATAAATTCGTTAACGTTTTTTTTTCTAGTAATGTTGGTTTTTGATGTATTCCGTACAATATGTGACACAAAAATTGCACTCTGCAAAAAACAACAGTGTACAGTCGCCATCACATACATCGGAGCAAACAAGCACGTCACAAACATCGAAACACACCTCTATTTTCAAGGCATTAGGGTGCATGTGCCGATATTTTTGAACACCTATAGTGTACCTATGTACATATGTGATGGCGACTGTATGCACGTTATATTATTATCATTTTTTTTACGCACGCGGAAGTAAGCTTAAAATTAATGCGAAATAATCTTCTATTGTCTTAGATATTTATTTACTCCCAAATATAAAATACACTGGTAAAATTATTTGTTTTCCTTCCGAGCACCTTGCATAACTTATAACGAGTCAATTACAATATTATATCGATATCGCAACCTGCTACGGGAGGGCACGTCACAGCACTACGGACAGAGCAGCGCAGTGAAAGAGCTGAACCTCAAAGAATGCTCACCACGGTTTAAGCAAACTTGACCTAAAGGTAAATCACACCACACACAGTCACACAGGTACATAGGTAGGTGTCTCACATCGTGCTCACACTGCCCAAGTTATAGGCCGTGTTTATGGACTAGCGGGGCGTTCGGCGGCGCGAGACGTGTGCTGTCATTAACACTCCTCATCATCATCATCATAATATCAGCCGAAAGACATACTGCTGGACATATACCTCCCGCAAAGAGCAACACAATGACCGGTTTTGCACCATCCGCATCCAGCGGACTCCCGCAACCTTAACCAGTATCGTGTATTTAGAAACACTCCTAGGCAACGCCATAATTTTGTGTTTGTACGTGTTCGGAGTGCCCTGCGCCGCCTTTTGTCCATAAAAACCACCTATAAATGCATGAGGACGAGAATTAGATCAGTGCTGTGTGATTTATGATGAAAATGCCTTTTATATAAACACATGGTCGAAACAAACACACTGCCTGCCTGATGACAAGAGACCATAGCTTATAAGTGCTTGTTACTTCATAAAATTCACTAACGCCTTGCGGAGTCTCAATTTATAGAAGGATTCGGTAAGTCGACAAAAGGAAAATTCAGGTTAAATTCACAAACAACTCAGGGCATCGTCGGGAGATCTAGGGAACTTTATCACCACATGCCTAGAGAGCAAGTATTGATGTTACAGTCTCCTGCACAATATCTGAATAGACAAAGAACGCAAAAATCTCACATGCTCTTGATTTACAGCTTCGTCAGTTATTTTTTAGCGCATTGTTCAACCCACTTTCAATCTTATATGATTGCGGGTGATTGAGTACTCCCCAATTGAGCTGCTCCAAATATAGTAGCGCTTTGATATACCTCTCGAAATAAATATATCTTACCTCAACGTGCGTCACCCTCCTCACTCTCCTGCAGCTCCTAGTGTAGTAGAACCTCCGTATAAACGACCAGAGGAACTTGATGATGCGCGTGAACAGCTTGCCGAAATCAGCCAGAACGATCAAGAAGAGAGGGATCCCAACGATGGCGTAGGCGATTGTGGCGATCCGACCGGACATCGTCTTCGGGGCTATGTGACCGTAGCCTGGAATTAAAAAAAGTTAAGATCATGTAAATGGTTAACGTAAGGAGCAGAATTAGTGTTGGGGATCCAAATGGATTCAATAAGGGGAAAAGGTATTATGAAGGTACGTGGTAAAGAAACTGTTAAAATATGTCATCGTTAGTTTGTGTTTTATTTAGGAGATAACATGGTGCTAAATCCAAGTTAAGTATAAAAAGTTTGACAAAAGGTTGAAAAATTAAAGAACAGGTTTTAATGATATTGCTTTGTTTGTGGTATTAATTGCTTATGGTCTTACCAATTGTTGTAATTAACGTCAGGCAATAGACGAACGAATTCATAAAATTCCAAGACCTCTGACCGCTAAAGGAGGTGACACCCGCTTCGTGCGCCGTATGCAGTTGGTTCTCAAACTCGTACAACTTGTTCCTGGCCATGGATTTCCAGTCTTCCTCGCGCAAGTAATGGCTGCCACGCCAAAGGTTTTCGATAAAGTCACGTTTTACATTCCTAGTGCTGCACTTGTATGCGTTCTCAAATGATCCTTCTAGAACCTTAAACATTATCCCTCCTAAACCGCACAACGTGACCAAGAGAATGAAATCACAAATGCATTGATTCCGCAAACGTATTATGCTATTGTACGCAGGCTTTTGTTCTATTTTAAACTGTTGCCAATTAGCTATAAGTTTCCATTTGGATTTAACTGGAGTCTTCTTCTCGTTGCCTACTTTTGTTCTTATTTGTTTGTCTTTATCTTTTTCTTTGTCTTCTTTCTTTTCTTTTTTTACCCCGTTTTTAGCCTCGGTGATTGACCTCTTTCGCAGGCCGGATTTATTTTCGACGTGTTGTGTGGAATTATGAGTGTGTGCTAAAATTATATTGTTTCGATCTTCCCTTTTATCAACTTCTTGGCTCAGTAAGTGCAACTTACGGGTCAATTCAGCAGTGCGCTCAGACAAGTCAAAATCATACTCGTTTTCGCTGGCTGAAGAAGAGTAGCAACTCGAAGTGTATTCTGACTGGCTTGCGTCAATATACCCTGAGCTCTGTCTACTTTGCTTTTCAGACTTTATACCAGCTTTTTTATCTGTTGATAAGCCGGATAAGATTTCTCTATCGCTAATAATCTGAATTGTTTTGGGACATGATATACCGCGAGAGCGCCGCGGAGTCGACGGTGTCTTATTTGGAGTTTGTAAAGTTTTATTAACAGCCTGCTTATATTCGGGAAGCAGTCGCGGATCATCTTTGGGTATTGACAAACTCCTTGCTCTCGCTTGCTGCATTAGTTCTATTATTTCTCTGCTGGTTTGGCTCATTCCTGTACCAGTTTTGTCAATAACTTTAACTTCTTGTACTCTGTTAACGGACTGTGATCGGTTTGCTCTTGGTGATCTATTTTTTACAAACCTTCGAGGCGTCGGCACTACTTTACGCCGAGATGATTGTACCGTTAAATTTTGCTGATTAATTTGATCCTCACTCATCTCACTCTCACTAGTTTTACCCTGTAAATATCATTACAGGTATGTATTAGTGTATTTTCTGTACTACGCGCTACGTTGTTATTGCAAACTATATACATGGAGGTACATTTCATTTTTCGTTAATTCAATAGAAAGTACAGCGCTATTAACAAAGCAATGAATAGAATCAAAAACAATTTAATGTAAAAACTGACCCCAAATCTTGTTGCGGACTTGCTCCTTGCTGGCTTTACTGGTGGAACTCTAGATTGTGTTTGTGATGGATCATCTTTAGGCTTAATGATTTGTTTCTGAACGCTTGGCCTACCCTCGCTTGTCAGCTTTCTACTTGGAGTTCTTACAATTCGTTCTCGTACTTCAACTGCTGGCTTGTTTTCTGGAAGTACCTTTCTACTAGGTGTGCGTTCTATTTGATAGACTTTAGTTACAAGTTCTCCGGGAGTAGCGGGTGTTTCCGGTATTTTTGGCTTCGTAGCTGGCTTTTTCTCTGGTTGTACTTCATCCTTTTGATCAAAAGTGAATACATCCTTTTTAACGGGGGGTTTTGAAAATTTTAGTTTATCTTCAGACTTTGCTGCTTGTTCGTCAGCATAAACCATCTCTTCTAATTTTTTAGGTGTAGAAGGGAAGGAGTACGGGAAATTAGTGTCTTTAGGTGACGCGCTTGCCGGTGATGAAGGTGTCAGGGATCGTTTTCTTTCTGGAGGAGGGTCAAAGGTCAACGAGCCTTGTCGACCAGTGTCCTCATCTTTTGGACTTAATGTATACGTTGTACTTAACAACTTGTTAGTAGGATCTATGAAACTCCCTTTGCGTTGTAATTTTGTAATAAACTCTTCTTTCTCCTTCTCTAGAACGGCAAACGGAGACACACTTCTTCGCCTTCGTTCATTTGCAGCCATTGCCCTTGCTTCGATTACTGATTCTGTGTCTAAGTCGTAAACTGGATCTTTAACTGCTGACTTTTCTTGAACTAGTCGCTTCATTTCCTCGTAGGTATTATCTGCTTCAATCTCTCTTGAGTTTCTTGGTTGGCAGTCTTCATCCTCTGATGTAGGAGTATCTTCATGGGGAATGGGAGTACGCCCTGGTTCAGGCGTCTTCTCTCTGTGCCTTGTTGTTTGTCCTCTATTTTTAGAGAGGTTTCTCCTCTTCTTGATGGACATATTTTGGGTTTCCATTTCGTCAACGTTTGCTTTTTCACTGGACTTCGATCTGGACACTAAGTGGCCTAAAGTTTGGGACTGGGAATCTTGGGTGATTGTGGGAATTTGAAGGGTAAATCTATTCTTGTGTTCATTTCCTTCTTCACTCATCCCCACACTTATCCCTTAACTGATTGGCCTGAAAAAAAAAACACTGAGTTCAGTACACGCAGTGAACCGTGCGACGCTATAATGATGATCTGAATGCAATACTGTTACAAATATTGGCAAAGTGCAAGACAGCTCTTGCCAATGCGTATGACATACTTAACAAGGTACCATCCAACACCAATAAGCTGGCGAGTGAATAAAACTTACCTTTCGTGTCAATCCGTTAAGAAACTCCTTTATTGTATCAGGGCGGGTCGACATCTAATAAAAGAATCTATTTTAGACACAGCACTCGCGTAAACAAACTCCGGTGTAGGCGATCATCCATCTTCATCACGTGGAGGTCTATAGAACACTTTATTATCAGAAATTGATTTTAGATTGTCCCTTCCCTTTGTTATTTGATTGTGCAGAACAGGACAGTGCCGCGTTTTAAACTCCGCACGGTTCTCGCTCAGGACTGCGCGCCAAACCCGCCGGGCGGCGATCCAAATTTAAAACACCTATTTCTACATTTTATACGTACGTACGCATTTAACACACGCCGACCAGTCTAATGTGACATTCGACTTCTTATCCACTCAAAATAGACACGTGCTGAGAGACTCCAATTGAGAAATGCAAGGTCTTTATAAGTGGTTCTGCCAACCTAACTGTGTGATGTATGAGGATACATGTCTCGTTTCGGGACAGTTAAATCATTGCCACTGAAGGTTAACCAAGACTGTTTACATTCCGAATGATCTTGCACTTTTGTGACGTGCTTAAGGCTATCTTTGTTACCCAGCAAATCAGTGAAAGGGAGCCAGCTAATCACGACGCAAAATAACACGGGATTCCGTTGGCATCATAACGGACAACGATCGTCACATGACGTGCGTAATGATTTGTAATTAATTGTACACGATCATAAGATCACACCTGATCTTAAAAAGTGTAGGTGTTATGTTAAACGTATCTACGTAGCCCAGCAGATAGATCTATTTAAAAAAATAAGAGTTCCGTTGGACCAATTTTGGTACGGAACACTAATGATGCCATCACGGTGGCAAACAAGCATACGAACTGCCTGGTGGTAAGGAGACACTACAGCAGCCTTTAGACACTTGCGACTTTAAGAGTAGTCACAGGTTCGGTGCACGGTAGTGCCATAATATTGCGCTCTCACCGAACATGTAAGTATGCTTTACATAAAATACCTTACAATACATTACATACTCAATACTTATTTAAATACGAAATTACCAATTTAGATAAAAGCTTCTTAGTAGTAAACGAATCAAGAAGGATTCAAGAATATTAGACGTAAATATAACCTCCTCCTTTTTTGAAGACTGTTAAAAATCAGTAAAATTGGTTCGATGCGATGTCGCCAACAAATCGAATTGAATACCAATCAACTCTCAAATAAATCAAAACGACTTCCTTTGTTTATCTCCAATGCATCCAAACTCCTTCAAAGCCTGTTTGTTTTGTTTGGAAGACACGCTTCAATAGAGATCGCTTCAAAGGGAAAGGTGGCAATGTACGGACGTCTATGCAATCCTTTTCGAATGTAAATAATGGCAGACATTCTTAAAAATAAAGTGGAGTTTATTGTACACTCGTCGTCAAAAACATGTATTATTTCGCCTTATTACAAAGGAATAAGGTCCAAAGTGTGTATGCCTTTGACGCCGTGCAAACGAACTGAACACGGCGCTTACAAAGAGAGCATTGAACAGATGAATTTATCCTTTCATTGTTATATGTCTGAACCTTTATTACGAACTAAACCTATGTTAATGTTATTTTACTGTCTTTGTTTTACGCTTTAATAGCGAACGTTCTCTTGATCAAAAATTATTCTTATTAAAATTTGATCGCATCAAAATTGACTCTTAAAGTGTAAGCACTGATTCGGTCATGAAATGCTCTGTTTAATTAATTTAGATTATCAACTAAAGTTCCAGTACTAAAAATTATTAACCTCCTGCCGCCCAATGACCTATCAGAAGGTCTCCGCATGAGTAGTGGTTCCGGCCCAAGCGTAATGACGATTTTAACTTTTTAACGCCCGCATACCTTTTAAAAGGACTTCAAATTCATCTTGTCACAATAAAATTTACCGCGTATTGAATTCGAATGACTTCTGAATGAATACGTCACATTTGACGTTGACACTAGATGTCAAAATGTGAAACTTCATATGTCAGTTTTGGCGTAACCTCCATTACAATGGCCCGGCGTCGAGGACAATGTAAGTAAATCTGTGAATTTCTTTGCTATCTCGGCAGATTTCGCATGTGTTTTTGTTGTAAGTGTTGCCGAAGATGTTCATCTTAGTTTTACCGTATTTATTTCATGCATTCAATCAATATTATTGTAAATATAACAACTAATAATCGGGAGACCTATTAAAAGGTCTGTGGGCGTATATATTGTTAAAGTTCTTAATAGGTCTACGGGCTGCAACCGCTATGCTATGATTTAGTTTTTGATATGTCTGATCTCTAATAAAAGATATTTTTCAGACATTCCTTTTTTAATTTGTCCGTTTGAGACTAGTTAAAATCCCAATAATTGGTTTTGCTAATATGTTGAAGTGTTGCACTGAAATAAGCTTAGTTATGACCTGATATCGAAAAAGCTGAACCTTTACTACGAACAAAACCAATATTATTAATGTTAATGTTATTTTACTGTCTTTGTTTTACGCTTTAATAGCGAACGTTCTCTTGATCAAAAATTATTCTTATTAAAACTTGATCGCATCGAAATTGACTCTTAAAGTGTAAGCTCTGATTCGGTCATGAAATGTTCTGTTTAATTAATTTAGATTACCAACTAAAGTTCCAGTACTAAAAATTATTAAGTGTGTAATCAACGTTTTCAAAATTGAAGGCCAGTCGGTAATCGAAAAAGAATCTAAGCAATGCTCAATATACTCATATCGTAGTTTTTGCTTTGTCTCCGCTACCCAAAGGTTGACTGGAAGAGGTGGCTCTATTATAGCTATTATGACTTCCTGTTGTCTACCAGTTCATGTATTGTTTTGTTTTGTTGGTGAGTAATAAATTGTACCTACCTATTGTATTGAATGCTGATCAAAGATATTTTTTGTCTACTGTTTAGATTAATTGTTTTTACTAATTGCGTATAAATAATTGAATAAACCTCATTACAGTAATATAAGTCGTCAATACAAGAGAGAACAGAGATGCCATCATATGTAATTATAAGGCATCCAAAATGAATGTAAGGAAACTTATGAACAATGCCTACAGCTATTCGAATAGCAATCGCGCTTTAGCAAGGCTTATTGCTTATCAAATTCAAAAGCGTACGAGAATGATGGCAGTCATTATTGTTTTTAACCCCCGACGCAAAAAGAGAGCTGTTATAAGTTTGACGTGTATGTGTGTCTGTGTATCTGTGTGTCTGTCTGTGGCATCGTAGCTGATAAACGAATGGACCGATTTGAATGCGGTTTTTTTATCCGTAATCGAAATGGTTCTTAGCTACGTTTCAGCAAAATCTGTTAAGCCATTTTTGAGATATTGAATTTTAAAATGCAAATATCGGTGGTTTTTCAACATTTTAAGTTGTTAATTATGAGAATCAGTGCAGAATTAGCCCTTAAGCAAATTAAGCAATTGCTTAGGGCTTAATTGCGTCTTGCAGGGTACCAGAAAAAGCACAAAAATCAAATACTCTTAACTCCGGCACTGTTAATAGTGATATCCAGAAATATTATACACCGTGGACCCGAGTCACCCAACCAGTTTTATTTAACCATAGATTCCTGAAGGCATTATGAGCAAATAATGTTATGTCAAAATAGGTCCAAATATATAATTTTAACTTTTTTGTTTCAAAACATATTATTATGAATTCTATTAATTTCATTGTTATTCCGTGTAAAAAACCTCTAACATGGAGAGCACTGCACTTAGATAATTGACGATTTTACAAAGGAGACTTTACAAGACGTGAATTTTCGAAAATAACTTAATATTTTGGAAACCATACAGTTTTTTTTAAACGACTTACCTTTTACAACTAACAGGGCCATGCAGTAGTAATTGAGCATATGCAGGAATAATAATCTCCACTTATAATAAATCTCTAAATTAAAAAAAGAATCAGCCAGTTTGAAACTAAGCTTTCTGGGGTACGAATGTTCTCAGCATCCCATGGACGGAAAAATATGAAACATTTTATATTAGTACATTATTATTCCAGCTGCAACTTAGGATAGTTTTTATCCGACTGCGGCAATTAATTTATTTTCCGTAATATACGACTTCATTTAATTCTTCATTTATTATTCTTAAAGTATATCGCCGCCACATCTGTCAGCTAAAAGAAACGTCAAAATCTCAGACTAATTAGAAATACTACGGACAAAATGGCGGAATTTCTTTGCCTTTCTTTCGCCTATTAATAATTTTAATCCCGTCTACGATATACATTGACGAGACACATAGGTACCAAAAGCAAATATAAAATTAATCGATTTTGATATGCGAACTTATATGCGCAAATGTCGAATTAAGGCGTAATTTCTACATATATAACAACAAATTCGAACAATATAAACTTGGTTTTTTTTAATGGCACGCGCGTGCGCTCTTTGCGTATTCAGCCAAACCACGAAAACTGAAACTCGAAGTTCGTATATCTGCATTCCTGTCATTTGTTAGTGCAATAGAGATAGAGATACCCGAATATTTTTGAATTCCGAAGTTCGTGGTTTAAAAGAAAATACGGATGTCGGATAGATCTAAATTAATATTTTATGTGTGAATATGGTTAAAATTATTTGGAAATACTATTGTTGTTATTGTTTTAGTATATTTGACTAGCTTTAAGTTTAATATTGTACGTCCGAAATGGGCAAGCTGATGGACTTTATTTTACCCAAAACAACTAAATGTACACAGTTCTGACAATAAAGAAATCTTATTTTATCTTATCTTATCGAAAATAGGGATGTAGACACTAAACAAAATAATCATAATGTTGTATTATCTCGAAAAAAAACAACGCAAGAGGCTATATAGGTAATCACTAAGTTATAAGTGTATAAAGTTTGAAGAGGGGGTTTGTTGCGTCTCTTTTCCGCAAAACGCACCTTTATAATGAAACGATTGTTTTTTACTATGACGCTCGAGGATCGTGACGTCACGGTCCCTGATCGTTTTCTCACTCTAACAAGCGACATTAAAACGGTTGTAGCTTCGTAATTTTTTGAGATATTTGAATGAGTTTTTCGTTTCTTCTTTCTTTTGAAGTGAGTCTACAGCTACACCTCTATTTGGAAGACAAGCGGAAATAACCCATATTATCCATACTAATAATCCATACTTCCATATTAATATTATAAATGCGAAAGTATGTCTGTCTGTCTGTTACCTCTTCACGCCTAAACCGCTGAACCGATTTAGATGAAATTTGGTATACAGATAGTTTGAGCTCCGGGGAAGGACAAAGGGTAGTTTTTATATCTGAGGGGCTGAAATTGGGGGTGGAAATTTGTATGGAGCTCCTAAAACCGCTGCACCGATTTAGATGAAATTTGGTATATTTATTTATTTAATCGTATGGCAATTATTACTTTGGCCTTTGAGTTTGTCACTCTTTAGTACCACCCAGGGGACACGTGCAGGGTTGTGGTAGGTAGCTCCTGCGGACGCGAGTGACAGTTGTCCCCCCTTTGTCAAGTGAGTGGGCAACTCGACTGTTAGATGTTCTTAAGCCGCCCGAAGGCCTCTAACTCGGCTTAACGACTACTGTCATAGACAGCAACCGGGATCAACTGCTTAGCGTGCCTTCCAAAGCACGGAAGCGCTCATTTATAGTAACCACTCAAACAGGCGGTCACCCATCCAAAGACTGACCCCTGCCGTCTTTGCTTGACCTGCGTTATCGTTTCCGATGCGCTGGCGCCGCCGGGCTATGAACGCTTCCCGGGGAAGGACATATAATAGGTTTTATCCCAGAAATCATCCCCTAAGGGGGTGAAAGGGGGGGGGGGGTGAAAATTTAGATGTAATTTATTTTGATGAAATTTGGTGTTGATATAGGTTTAGTCCTGGGAAAGGACATGGGATAGTTTTTACCCCAGAAATCATCCCCTAAGGGGGTGAAATTAGGGGTGAAAATTCGGATGGAACCCATTTTAATACAATTTGGTATAGATATAGCTTGAGTCATAAGAAAGGACATAGGATAGTTTTAATTCCGGAAATCACTCCCTAAGGGGGTGAAATGGGGGTGAAAATTTGGATGAATCCCGTTTAGATGAAATTTGGTATAAAGGTCGTTTGAGTCCCGAAGAATGATATTAGATAGTTTGTATCCTCAAAATAAATCTTACACAAATCAACCTAGGCCCACGGTAAGCTCATTAAGGCTTGTGTTGTGGGTACTAGGCGATGATATATATACTAGATACATACATATAGATACTTATATAGATATATAACATCCATAACTCAGGAACAAATATTCGTGATAAATACACAAATAAATGCCCTGACCGGGATTCGAACCCGGGACCTCCAGCTTCGTAGGCACTACCCACTGGGCTACGGAGGCCGTTGTTGAGGAATCGATGGTTAAAGTCTGTCAGGCCATTCAAGCCCACGGTTACCCATCAAATCATGTGTAAAGCTTACCATCAAAGGCCTGTCAGTTTATTACAGACTATAAAAACAGTTAAAGGAGAGAAAACGTCTCTTCATCGTGTCTTCTAGGTAGATGTCGCCACACGCCTCCCTAAGGTGTTGTGAGAAGGAACTGATTGAAAGATTTAGGAGCTGAGACAGATTGTTCCGATAGCTCAGTTGGTTAGTAGCGACGGGCCATGTATGCCTGTGGTCGCCGGTCCAAATCCGGCTCGGAACCTAAATTTTTCATTTTTTCCTTTAATTTGAAGTTTATAAATATCGTTAGCAGCGTAACTGCGTTATACAAAAAAGTAGAGACAACGTCTCTCAAGACTTTTTAAATGATTTGTAAGTTTATTAATATTATATTGTAAAATACTATTTGACATGTAAAAGTGCCCTTGTGGCCTATTTGCAGAATAAATAATTGATTTTGATTTTATAAGCCGATACAGGACCGGCACGCATGACTACAAGTCATGCAAGTGAATGTTACTCGTGGGGAACTAGCTATGCTGGTGCCTCTTGGCTCGCTTATTCGCGAGAATTTTAAACCAGGCTTCGTCATGTAAGACCTTCCAACGTCAATAAAATTAAGCTTACCAATGGTGGTGTAAATGGTCCCAGCATAAAACATGGAGTTGATGAATGTCCACGTCTTTTTCTGGGTGCACTCCTTCAAGGCATCCTCATACAGCATCAGACTTGATATCGTTAAGTTTAGGGTGTGTTCGTCCTGTGTAGAGAACATTCTGGTAAGAATCTGAACCGTTAAAAAAGGCTTTGAAACTAAGCGAGCAAAAATTCTAAATGAATTGTCTTAACCTTTGGCAAGTCACAAAAAAAATACACTGTTTAAAAATATCGCTCCCAACACAACACCGTTGAATGATAACGAATAATACGCTTCAAAATCGCTGCGGAGCAAAATGCACGAAACGCAAAACGTAACCAATGGCAAAATCTATAATACGCACATTGTCACAACGTATGTAAAAAATGCAAAAAGTACATTCGCAAAATGTGCAAATCGGAAAATGCATACTACTCGCAAAATGTACAATAAAACGTTTTTGCCATTTTATATGTGGGAAATCCAAGTAAGTACCTACTCCAAGTCGTATGAAATTATATAAAACAATTGAAAATATTTTACGCACTCCTCGCTTTTTGTATGCGTTGTGTAGGTACATTTTGCGTATTGTATATTTTGCCATTGGTTACATTTTGCGTGTACTACATTTTGCGTTTTGTGCATTTTGCTCCGAAGCGTTCAAAACTACGCCCCAGTTACTGGTTACAGCAACTACTGTAGTTATAATCATCATCATCATATCAGCCGAAAGACGTCTACCGACACCCCAAAGAGTGCCACAATAACCGCTTCTAGCGGTCTCCCGCCCCCTTCACCCTGTCATCAGTCCACCTTTTGCGACGACATTAACAGGATTAAAAGAAAATAGGTTTAAAATACCATTACCGGAAAGCGAAGCGAGGGTAGACTGATGACGCGGGAGTCCGCTGGATGCGGGTGGCGCACGACCGGTCATTGTGGCACTCTTTGGGGGAGGCATATTTCCAGCAGTGGACGGACGTCTTTCGGCTGATATGATGAGGTTTAATATAATAAATTCCGTCCTATACCATAAAATTACATACCATTAAATACGTCTGATGGTTGTGTAGCACCGCCAAGCTTATTTTCTCGGCGTAGTCTCGTCTCACTTCATCCACGGTCTTATTCTCGGGGTTATTGTTTTCATTGGTACCTGTAAAAAGAATAAATTTCTATCAAAATGTTCAATTTTGGTATTGTGCGGGTTCTATTCGAGACCGAGTCTTAGATAAGTGTAAGTGGGTGTTAAGATAAGACCCAAAAAGCGGCTTTAGGTAGCTTTAGCGGCTTTTGCACAAAGGTATGTGTAAAGAAAGGACGTCCACATTAAAAAATACTACTTAGCAATGTAGACCATTTTCTACTTAAAAGTCTTAAAACTAGACTACTTTAACCCTTTTCCAGGCCGGCAGTTGGAAAATAACAGTCGGATGTCAGTCTTATTCATTGACATGTTTGACAAGCAGTTTGTGGTCGATATAACGCCTCTGCCTGGAAAAGGGTTAACAATTCGAGTAATGTATTTGTGTGTCACACGTCTTATAGGTACTTATGCCATGCCAATAGGGAACATTACTGCCATGTTCTGCCGCCAGAGGCAGCACTACCACTAATAGTAAATCAGTATAGAAATATAGGGATTCACACACACATGCACAATTGATTGTCAAATTAGTGACAAGGATGCTTGCATAGACAATACCGCAAGTGGGAACGAGATACAATGTCAACGCTGCTAGTGTCGCCACCTACGAAGAGTTTTGCGTAATGTTCCCTATTTGATCTCAGTTTACACTTTGACGATTTAACATAGATGGATTATAAACTAACGATAAATAATGCGTTAAATTGTATATGGTTTTGACAGTTCACAATTTTCCGACAGTTTATAAATAATATCGCGAGTAAGATTAAATATTAGGTCCTTACCTATGAAATTGGCGGTGTGTATGGAGAATTTTATGAAAACTGTGATTTTCATACATTGAATTTTGCGGATTATTCAGCAATGTCAAATTCAAAACAAACTAAATTTTGGTAGGAATATAGAAAACTTTTAAGCTACTTTACACATATCTTCATTCCTTAAAAATAGTTTGCATCATAAAACTATACGTAATTGTTTTCAAGCTTTAATTTGAAACACTAAATATAAAATTCAAACCTATTTTTTTGTATTTAAAACCTTTGTTACATTGTCTAATAATGAAATTAAAAAATAATTTGGAAGTTGCAATAGAAATGAATAAATTACGTACAAAATAATATCTGTGAAAAAACCGCCAATTTCATAGGTAAGGACCTAATATGAACTGACGGTGTTCACAATCTAACGGTAACATATGTACACTGACGTGAGTAAATATATGACAAAACTGTCACTTCCAATCCCATTCTAATCTTGGGTATTACATAAACAAAACAGAATTTCTAATTATAACCCGCTCAATCCGTCATTTCCCTGCAAATTAATATTATGTATAGGTCGTCGAACGCTGTCAGTCTGTCATTGTCTGTTGTTTGAACCACAGTTATGCTGACCTAGTTTTGATATAGACTCGATGTTTAGCTTCTCAAAATATAAAGCTAAATAACGGAGTAGGTGTTTGTTGAGCGATTTAGAATATTGTGTGTAGTAAATTATACAGTATTTCATAATTGTTTCTGAAATATGATAGAAACGTAGCTAACTGAGTTATTCTTCTTTTCTACCGACAATAGGCTTGTATTAATGTACGGTTTTATAATGTTCGAATAAAAGTCCATATTTATTTACCTATTAATAGGTAACTAGCTACCCGCGCGACTCCGCCGCGTATCTATACAAATAATCTGGGCGGAGCGACCAAACAAAAATATGGCACATACTTAATCCTGTATAGGTCCATTCTACATATAATCTACTGAAAAAAAGGTTTTTAGAATACGATAGGTATAGTTTCAGAGATTACCCACAAACTTACATTTCATTGCACCTGTTTATTATTAGTATCGGCACAGATCAAAGAATACTGAATCGGGGACCGTTAATTTTTTGACTAAGTATTTATACCGCTAAATAGTTTTATACCTACTAATGTATGTTTCCCAGTACTTAAGTCATATCGGTGTGACAAATTACAACTTATTTAACCTACGTGTAATCAAAATATAATTATCTGAACCTGAAATAATTTGGATGATATTCTAGTCAGGTCAACAAAGTCCGCCATTATGGGAGTCCCCGGCAAAAGGAAGTTTTGTAATCGAGTTTCGTTTTCTACATCTCTATAGGTACTTACTGGAAATTAGGCGAGCCTATCGGTGCCTACGGCATTGTGCTAAGTAAAGTTAACACAGCCGTCTATGGGGTCCATGGCAATTAATGGATTTAATTAAATCTCATTTTTCTCCCAACAAAATAATTTTGTATATAAACTTTTTTGAAGTTAAAAATACATGGCAAATAATACTAACGTCTCTTTGTCAATAAAAAAATTAATCCACAGTTGACACAATACGTCTGTCAGTGTTTAAAAGATCCTTTATTTTCTATTATCTTAATTTTCTTAGTGTTTTATCCATATGTGGCCGACTCAACATTTATAATTTCTCATGCTAAAGAACTTACTGCAGGTTTAAGTTAAATTCTTTTATGTTTATTTACATTGTCCTCTCAAGTCAAAACAGCAGTTACGTCACGTGATGTCACGCAGCCAAAGTCACGTGGTCAGCGCACAGTAGTTTTTTTAATTAAAATTTTAGTACCTTACCGATTAAAAATTAAAAAACGAAGACCTTATTGCAAATCTGCAGCATAAGACGAATCAAATAACATATATATAAATAAATAAATATTACGGGACAATCTTACATAAATCAACCTAGCATATCATTTAGCATAGCAAATAACATATCATTTATCAAAATCGGACCTTAACTGTAGATCTGGCCCCGTAGCATGGATGGCCTTATCAAGTTATCACGCAATAAGTGACAAGATAAGAGCGTCGTCTTGTTCTATCGAACGGTGTCAGCCAGCAGGGACGGATGCTCTATCATGTCACTTATCGAGTGATAAGGCCATCCATGCTACGGGGCCTGATGGCATGTACAAAAATCGGCCTCGCGTAATAATAATATAGATAGATATATAGATAAATAGATATTTAATGTTTCACTTTCTCTAACCAGCAATTTTTTTATAACTTTGTTTTTCGTAGAATGCCCTGACAGAGTGGTAAACCATCTTCTCATGGCCTCCACTGAAAGATTTCACTTTGTCACGTTTTTTTTAAACCCACCTTAAATTTATAATGGCCGGAAAGGAAACTTTAATAAGTCCTAATGAAAAACAGTTTTTTTTTTTATCGCATATAAAACTACTATAATTATCGATTGT
Source organism: Epinotia brunnichana (assembly GCA_963854355.1). Classification (NCBI taxonomy): domain Eukaryota; kingdom Metazoa; phylum Arthropoda; class Insecta; order Lepidoptera; family Tortricidae; genus Epinotia; species Epinotia brunnichana. The sequence continues at coordinate 13,453,477 of OY977957.1, forward strand.
TCAAAATCCAAAATAACAGAAAAACGTTGGTTTACTGTCGGTAAAAAAGAAGAACGAACGACTCAACTAGGTATTATTTGGTATTATGAATGCCATGGCAGGCTGCAAGGCACCGACGAGAAATTTTCAAAATCGCGAAATTTTGTACCTACCCGGAAAGTTCTCGGTTAATTTTATAAGATTATCCTCAAGGCCGTTGGGACGGAAAGGTTCTTGAGTGGCGACCACGTACCGGAAGGCGCAGCGTGGGTAGACCCCCCCACAAGGTGGACTGATGACCTGGTAAAGGTCGCGGGAGTCCGCTGGATGCGGGTGGCGCAGGACCGCTCATTGAGGCACTATCTGGGGGAGGCCTATGTCCAGCAGTCTTTCGGCTGATATGCATGCATATGACTTTAGCGTCGTAAGAGTAAATTAAAAGGACGAATATAATTCTTGCGTTTCAATAAAAAAGTAATTGTATGACATCTATGATTTTCATACAACCATAAAGGGCGCACGCCGCAGTGGAATGAGGCAGCAGTGTGACAACTCCCGGAAAAAATACGGTTTTGAAAAATATTAAATTATAGTAGCGTTTTTTTGTTTATTTCATTTTAAGATGTTGAACGTTATTCAAAGATGCTTTATTATATTATTATAAGATTATCCTCAAGGCCGTTGGGACGGAAAGGTTCTTGAGTGGCGACCACGTACCGGATGGCGCAGCGTGGGAAGACCCCCCCACAAGGTGGACTGATGACCTGGTAAAGGTGGCGGGAGTCCGCTGGATGCGGGTGGCGCAGGACCGCTCATTGAGGCACTATCTGGGGAAGGCCTATGTCCAGCAGTCTTTCGGCTGATGATGATGCTGATGATGATCCTTATAAAATTAAATGTTACCTTCAGGGAACTTCATAAAAGGAAACTTGCCTTAAGTTCTCGTGAAAGTTTTTCAAAAACGGAATATTTCTAAGTTTTTCAGAATGTTCTGCAACGTATTTAAATGTTACATGCAGTAGAGGTAAAAATTCTAGCTGGCTGGTGTAATACTTTAGCGTCGCGTCGTAAGAGTAAATTAAAAGTACGAATATAATTCTTGCGTTTCAATAAAAAAGTAATTGTAATGATATCTATGATTTTCATACAACCATAAGGGGCGCACGCCGCAGCTCGCAGTGGAATGAGACAGCAGTGTGACAGCCTTATACTCCAGGAAAAAATACGGTTTAGAAAAATATTAAATTATAGCAGCGTTTTTTTGTTTATTTCATTTTAACCTTTTCGCCGCCAAGACAAAAGAACAAAAGATACATTGTCGCGCCAACATCACTTTTACAAGAGAGCAAATACAAACCTTATATGGAAGACTGAAGATGTCATGCTCCCCGGCAACCCCACTTTCAATTTCGGGATTTCTGAGTATGTGAAAAAATTGTACCAAAATTGTACCGAATTAGTATATACTTACTTAAAAAAAATTGTACCTCAATAGTTTCGAGAGTACAATTATTTTAAATTGGGGTTTCTGGGGAGCATCTCTCCAGCAACCCCAATCTTAAAAATAAGGAATTTCACGTAGAATCTAAGTTTTTTGGGTTAAATTAGGCCCAAAAAAATTGTACTCTCGTGTTTACCATTGAACGAAATAGCTAGGCTAGTTAAATCACCAAATTTGCGCCAGAAAGCGAACGCCTGCGTGACACGTCAATACGTAAAACACATGTACACCATATTTTGCAAATATTTTTCATCAGGCGCAATATTTTTCTTGGCGTTAAAAGGGTTAAGATGTTAATTGAACGTTATTCAAAGATGCTTTATTCAAGAATCCAACAAACTTTCCACCCGGAAGTAATTACATTAGATTTAAATGAAGCATGCATTATCTTTTTTTGTATGATTTACCTATTATCTAGAATATTATAGAGCAAAATGTAAATGAACCAAAATAAAAAGATAAAAACATTTATTGCTTAATATTTTTTTCTGATTTTTCATAACCTACTTAGTTAAGTTATAATTTTTTTGATGTCTGATTTTGTCGCTAGGTAACTATTTAATTACATCCGTTACAAATTATTTCCAAATTTGTCATTCTTTCCATACAAGTTGTCAGTTCATAGACTGGACCCATCTATCAATACCTATGATTGATTTCTTTCTAGTTATTGTCGTCTTCAGACTTCAATCTGCGTGCTCCTACTGAATAAGCTTCGATATAACAAATATTGCTTTTGCACTTGGTATCTATTTGCAATCTTTGTATGAGCCCCCATTGAAACCTTGTATTCATTTGTACGGGATGAGAATACAGTTATTGTTTCTATTGAGGACTTCCGTCTGTTATAATATAATAGTATTGGTCTTTGGAAATATGCCGCTTTTGAAAGTAATATTTAATACTGCGTTAAGTATCGACAAGCTAGTTACAATCAATACATCAGCTGTAGGTACATAGAATGTTTGTACAATTTAAGGGCATGGGCAACATTCATCGTCATCATCGTCATATCAGCCGAAAGACGTCCACTGCTGGACATAGGCCTCCCCCAAAAAGTTCCAAAGTGACCGGTCCTGCGCCACCCGCATCCAGCGGACTCCCGCGATCTTTACCAGGTCATCAGTCCACCTTGTGGGAGGCCTACCAACGCCGCGCCTTCCGGTACGTGGTCGCCACTCGAGAACCTTTCCGCCCCAACGGCCATCAGTTCTACATGCAAGGAGCAACATTGTATGACAAAAATTTAGTTACGGTTTTTATGGCAGCGGCCAAGGATGTTTTTTGAATAATCGTTTAGTGACCTCTTAATACGCATAGATTATATAAAATTAAACGCAATATCGGAGCCAAGATATTTCAGTTTAAAGTTTTGTTTATAACTTTTCAATATGACCTGTATAATTATATATTGCAAATATCTGGGCTCCGCTGCATTTTAGATTATTACATTTTATAACAAAATATATTCGTTTTGAATAGATCTATTATTTTTGTTCTATCATTTTCCCAGTTGTACCCTAAAAGAGTCCGGGGTCCACTTTGAAACCTAATCCCAAAAAATCCTTTTGTAAAGTCCATTTGAGTTGAAAATACTTGAAACCACAACCATACCTAGATAGATAAATAAAAGTACGGTAAATTTTTTTTCACAAAAAAAATCTGAAGAGCTGTACTAAATCCTAATCAAAATCCCATTCAAATATCTCAAAGCATTACGCAGGTACAATCGTTTTAATATTGCTTGATAGAGAGAGAAAACACTTGAGGTCCGTGACGTCATGATTCTCGAGAGTCATAGTAAATGACAATCCTTTCATAATCAAGGTGCGTTTTTTTCGGAAAAGGGACAGAGTATACCCCTTCTAAGCTTTAGACCAGTAGTTCCCAAACTTATTTTTCTCGTGGACCCCTTCCAAAATTTTACTGGTTTCGGTGGACCCTCTGCTGCTACATTTCTACCACATTCTTAAAGTCACCAAAAAATAAAAATTGTGTCGCTTCTGAGTTCTGTCCCTTTATTCCGATAGGTAAAATAAAAACGAAAAATGGTACATTTTATAACACTTTATTTATTAAAAGAATATAATTACAAGAAAAAAATAATAAGGTAATATACTAATATACCTAGGTTCAGGTCATAATTTTAATTAATGGGAAGGATGTATTTGATGGAGTGTCAGCAAACGATCAATGTTTGGCTTTATTTTTGTGAGCAATAACCGCAAATCCCCCCGTTCTGTGATGTTTAATTTGCTCCTTTTTTTTGTTAAGAGGTTTGTAACTGCACTAAAACTCCTTTCGACAAGGTATGACGAGGGAAAAGCTATTAAAAATTTCCTTGCGATTTCCCACAGTCCAGGATATTTTTCGGGTATTTCTGCTTGCAGCCAAAATGTTTGGTAGCCTTTTCTAAATTTCACCTTCAGCTCCTCATTGGTGCTTAGCTCGAGCAGCTCCTCTTGTAATACAACATTAGCCACTTCCGTTTCATCAAATGGATTTATGATCCATGGTGGTATATCCATCGTCAGCATATCTTCAAACCTGGTTTCAAAGTCATCATGCAGGGCACTTAAATGTTGACTGTAGGTATGGTTATCCTCATCAATACATTCTACCTGCGACAAGTTTGGAAATTGAGAGAATTCACGCCGACTAATGTTTTGCTTCATAAATTTCAATTTCCCAAGAAAAGCCGAAATTATCCCCTTTGTTTTAATTAAATTCAGGCTGTCCCCTTGTAACTGCAAGTTAATATGATTAAATTTTTTAAACAAATCTGTCAAATACGCAATGTCTGCTTTAAATTTGATCAAGTTTTCTTTTAAATCTGGATCTCTACTTTCTAGGAACTCTAATACGGAATCGAAAACAGAGTAAAATCTCGTTAAACATGCACCTTTTGACAACCAGCGTACTTCAGTATGTAAGAGCAGTCGTTTGAAGTCTTCATCATTTTCGTCGCACAATTGAGCAAATAAACGCGTATTCAATGCATTGCTTCTGATTTTGTTGACAGCTTTTATTACAAAATGAAGAGATTGGTTCAACCTGTCACTTAAATGTTTTGCCACAAGATGTTGTCGGTGGATTACGCAATGAATAGCTGTAAGTCCTGGTATAATTCTTTTGAGATGACTTATAAACCCACGATATCGACCGACCATTGCAGGAGCTCCGTCTGTTGCCGCTGAAATAATGTTTGTAAATGGAATCGATTTTTCCGTAAAAAAATTACTCAGGACATTAAATATTGATTCGCCTTTAGTGTCAGTCTCCAAAGTTCTGGCAAATAGCAATTCTTCGTGAATTTCTTCCTCCATAATAAATCGAACATATGCTAATAATAATGCTTCATTACCGGGTAACGTTGACTCGTCCAGTTGTATAGAAAAATGAGTTTTTTGCAGATGATTGCACAAAAAACTTTCGGTATCAGAGCTCATTTCATCAATGCGTCTTTGAACAGTATTGTTACTTAATGGAATTCTTTTTAGTACGTCAAATGGAGATTTGTGCAAAACAGTTTTTAAAACCTCTTCAACAGCGGGTAAAATTAATTGTTCTCCGATAGTGTGCGGTTTTCCAGATTTTGCTATTAGTAATGAGATATTGTAAGATGCCCGCAAGCCATCATCGTTACTTTGAGATGTTGAAGCGAACATACTGTGCATGGTGGGTCTCTTTTCATATTTTTCCTTCAATGTTTGAAAATATTTCAAATCTTTACCTATTTTATCAGTATGACACCTTTTTAGATGATCTTCGAGCTTTGATGGTTTCATAGAGTCATTGCTCAAAACTTTGTTGCATAATAGGCACATGGGCAATTGTTTGTCTGCCTCTGATGGAACAAAACCATATTTCAAATAATCGACACTATATTGTCGACATTTTTTCTTTGCTGTAGCCATGTTTCGTGTCAGTTACCTTACCTGTAAAAAAAAATGTTTTAGTAACCAAGTTTTTTTCTGAATATAGGTATCACACCGCAGCCTTTGTCACCACGCGGTAATAGAATTACGGCTTGTAAAGGGACCAACTAATAAACCGCTAAGACAAATACAGACGTTTTCACAAAACGGTATCAATTTTAAAGTACCTAATTTACCACAAATTTTTAATAGTACAAATAAAAATTGGTGTACTCAGTATCAAATACTGATCATATTTGTGTAGAAAAAAATAAAAGTCGAAATCCCAAAATTGTCCATAAAAGCGATAACTAACATTTCATCAAATCAATGAGTTCACGCGCTCCGTGTATTTGCGTATTTTTTGTCTGCGGCTTCATTGTTAAAACGTGACAAACTGGCATCGAAGCTCAAGCCCTGCTCTTTCCAAAAAGAAATAGTTTTGATAAAATAGTTACTTCAAAATCAATTTAAAATGATTGTGAAATTACTGTTTTATAAAATTAGTAGTCATTTGCAAGAAAAATTACAAAATTAATTGCTCTGCAATATTGCTTATTCGGCCTTTTTAGAAAGGCAGTGCTTCTGTCGTGAAAAAACAATTGAATAAAACGTGCTCTTTGTCTTCAAATCAAAAGAGGACAATTAAAATATCTGTAAGTTACGAAGTTACCTATCTACAAGGTGTTTTTTTAACCGTCTTACACCAAAAGCCCATTTAATGTATCCATTATAAGAAATTGAAAGGTATACCTATTTATTAAATTTTAACTCTTTTTTCATAAAATAACGTATTTAATAAATAACAATTTTAATTTGAATCACTTGTTTAGTTTCAGTCAATAGGTGATAGTACCTAGCAATCGAGCCTGCTAATCAATATCCAATAAAAATAAGTCCACGTGGACTACCGTCCAATAACGTGCGAGCGGCACCTTTCAACCCCGCGCGTAATCCCTATTCTAAGGCGCTCGCGCTTCCCTTTGTGAAATGCCGCCTCAGTGACCTCAGTCACATTTTGGTTTTCGGCTAATGCACATTATGCACAAGTGCTGCTTTGTTATTGGCAAGTGTCCGATCGCGTGTGACGATGAGTGATAGCTGTGGTGATAAGTGATAGTGATAATCTGGATTATTTACAAATGGTTGATTCCAATCTTTTAAATACGCCTGAAATCCCTTACTTTGTTAAATACGTATCTACCACTAATGTTTTACATCGGAAAATTGTGTCAGACAGTCCTAAGCCTGTTTAAGTATGAAGGAAAGATTGGAATTAATCTCTTCCGACCGTCGCAGTGTTAGTGATACCTACCTATTCGGTTTAGAGTGCGTTGCCCTCACCGTTTGCGCCGTGAATACAAACAGTTGTGATCAACCGACTGGTACACGTAAACAAAATACTTAAGTACTATAAAACAAAAAAAAGGTAGGTACTTACTTTTCTCCGGCACTAGCAAACACTGATATAAATTTTCTCACACCTTCTTTTCGTAATTCCGGAAACAAATGAATGAGTTTGCCTTTGGCATCAAGTATTTATAGTGGTGATCAAATTCATGTCTGAACAAGCATTAAGCATTGTCGGGCGGATAGCGCTTTGCAAGTCTGTACACGAAATTGTACCTACGTAATATCGAATACGCAAGTTTGAACAAGTAACAGTCGCTTGCCTTATTAAAATATAATCTGCTTAGTTAGGTACTAAAAACAATGTAGGTAGGTAGTAGGCCCTTTTAAAAACTATGCTTACATTTTTGCTCTTTACTATCAAAACCAGATAAATTTTCGTGGACCCCCATTAACATTTTATGGACCCCCATTTTTTGTTCACGCCTACGTAGACCCCCAGCAAGTCTCCCGTGGACCCCTGGGGGTCCACCTGGACCACTTTGGGAATCACTGCTTTAGACACTATTAACTTAGTGATTATTTATTGCTTAAATAGTGTAAGTTTTCTCTCCAACGAAAAAGGATTCTTTTTCGAGGAAATTCTACATTATTGATTATTTTATTTGGTGTCACCATCCCTACTGTTGGCATTAAAATCGTTACAGATTGAGAACCAGAGTGCCTTAGCTTCAGGGAAACATTGTTCATTATTTAATCGTGATTTAAGCATTCCCTTCAGCTCCCAGACGCCTTTAGAGCCACTGACAAAGGAAATTAACAGGTTTCAGCCGATCGATGCATTTAAAAAGGCGTAGTTATGTCATTATAAAAACTGAAATAAATGTGTAGGAAGGTATTGAAGGGTAGAAACTAGAAAAATCTTGAAGCAATACATCAAGGCTCTACAAACTCATTGAATTTGGATCTGTTTGGTATTTCCTGTAGCACTCCTTATTAAATCAATTTAAATTAAATAGTGATATGTATCTAATAAACAATATTATAACCTTGTAGACGAAGAGTTGAACACAAATAGATTTTGTATTATTTTTTTATTTTTTATTAAGTCATTTAATTCAGGCAGAGCCCATAAAAGTGTTAGTAGGTACCTACTTAGGTACAAAACATAACTTACAAAAGTTACAAAATATTGTTAATAAATAGAGGAGTCACAAAACACTGCATACGGCCATATTACCGGATGAGCATAAAACAATATTATTCTGAAATGTCCAATGTAAAACGTAAAATATTGTCTTTGTTTCGGTTTAATCAATTGAATTAAATAATGAACAAGAAATTATAATGAATTCTGAAAATAATAAACTACAATAAAATAACGTCCAAAATAAAATCGATTGTACAACAGAATAAGGAAATGGCAAAATGAGTTTATTGAATAAAAACAAACACATTAAATAAAAATCATCATCATTTCCTTGCCCTTATCCCATTTACTTGGGGTCGGCGCAGCATGTCTTTTTCTTCCATACTTCTCTGTCAGCCGTCATATCATCATTCACTTCTTTTCCCTTCATATCGTCTCTCACACAGTCCATCCACCTTTTCCTTGGCCTACCTCGTCTTTTACATCCATCCACATGCATACCTAATACTCTTTTGGTCACATGACTTTCATCCCTCCGCATTACGTGCCCATACCACGCAAGGCGATTGGCCCTCAATTTATCCGCGATAGGTGCTACTTTTAGGCTTCCCCTTACATACACATTTCTTATTCGGTCCATCCTCGTCACACCACACATACATCTTAACATCCTCATCTCCGTTACATGCAATCTCTTTTCATCCGTCACCTTTTCAATATTACAAAAAAAATAAAAAATTAAAACTTGACACTAGTTGAAATTTACAAAACTAGAGTGAAGGCCGATCCATGTTTTTAACATGAGCGAATACCACCCGTCGGCAATAGTAGTTTATGTGACTGTACATAATGAAGGGCATTAAACACTAGTGTGTTCGTAATAACATCACACGAGTGTGTTAATGCCTAATTAACGTCGGCAATAGTAGTTTATGTGACTGTACATAATGAAGGGCATTAAACACGATTGTGTTAATGCCTAATTATGTACAGTTACATACACTACTTTGTCTATCCACATATCATAAGCCTCCATGATGCATCCAGGAGCCGCATATTATGACCGGCATCGTGGCGTTGTTTTCTGGCAGCTGTCATAGTATTTTTTTTAATTCAGAGACAAACTAGAGGCGGCGCCAACTGTCATATCGATCGATATCTTACTTACGTGCGACATTTGTCAAATTTGTATGCAAATTGACAATTCATATCGAACTAAACGTCATCTCGACTGATATTAGAATGGAGGTCAAATCAAATTGCTTTGTTTTTCAGAGGTGTTCGAAATTTTAATGTAATAATAGCATAGCATCGAAATCGATGTTATTATTTAGCAATAATAACATTTCCACAGATAAGAAATTTGTTCTAACAAAACAGTCTATTTTTATGGTGGTCATAATGTGCGGTTCTTGATGAACGCATCATGGAGGGTTTATGATATTTGGAAAGATAAACACCTTTAGAATACCGTTAGGGCTCCCTCGCATCCTTTCCATCAATGAGGCGCAGCGCTTTCTCATAATCGCATGAAAACCGTCAACCCCAGCCTCCGTAAACATGCCCGAGGCACTGCACCTCCGATGAAGCCCCAGCAATGATCTAAGTGCGTGAGGTGTCAACAAATTTTGGTTAGCTTTGAAGTGTCCAGTATAAAGTGAGCCTTTGTGCTGGATGTATGCTGCACAAAATGCCACTTTTATGCACAAAGTAAAATTGTTTTAAAGACTAAGATAATCGTGCCTAACAACCACACACAATAAAACTTCGTAGAATAAACTTGTCATATGATTTGATTTGCGTGTGGACAAACGGGGAAAAATCGAAGCGGACTAACGGGTGCGGATTACGGTAGGCTATTAGTCTAAGCATTTTACGGTCCGGTTGTATGGCGAAATGGAAATAATTTATAATAACAGTTTTATTTTGCGTAACAGATAAATCATAATTATAGTAATAACTTCGAGACTAAATCCAACAAAAAATTAGTGATTTAGATATTTTAATAATTATTTAAAAATTAATAAATTCCTGAAAAATTGGTAAAAAATATTAATAACCTTTTTTTTCTGTATTATGATAAATTAATATTTGCGGCGTAATATTGATGATAAATCGCGCAAAAAATGTTCCCGATTATTACCTTTAAATTCAGTTACACACCAATTTTTTTTTCTATTACCATATTTTCGTGTCAAAAAATAATAATAGACTGTAGGTTTCTTCATTCCTTGTTGAATGTAGTGGACCGAAACATTACAATCCAATCACACACTAAACAACAACGGAAGGTGGATTTTAGGGGGTTAATATTATTTAACAATTTCAAAAAATGCAAATTGATCAGTAAGTTTTGGGATTTTCATCATCGGCACTCTTTCGTTGAATGATGTACGAATCGCCTGATAAAATACTTTGCAACTAATATTTTTACAAACACCTGTTAAAGTAGGTTTAAAAGTGCCGCGCGCGAGCCGCAGAGCAAACGTGATTGGCCGGTTGCATGCACCGCGCCGTCCGCCCGCTCGCCGCGTAGGTATAAGTATAAATATGTCTAAGTAGGTACTGCACGAACCGGCGCGCCGCGATTTCAGTGTTTTGCGACACGATCTAACGCGTTTAAATTCAATTAAGTTGATTAAAAACACAGTCATATATTGAAATTATAATTCTATGTTTTTAAAATACCTACCGTAGACCGTACAAAAGTAGGTACTAAGGTAGGTTCTGAGACAGATTTTTTTTAGGGTTCACTTAACAAAATATGTACCTACCTACTTAGTTATAGCCTCAGATCATAGAAGGAAGATCTGAGATCATCTGAGGTTAAAGATGAATCTTGTTGTTTCATTGTAGTTTTATCAATGAAATAGTGTCGTAGCGCCGGTTAGTGACCAGCTAGTTTAGTGTGCCGGTTTGCGATCTCCTTTTTGGGCAAATATGCTTTCGTATGTCCGGCTGTTCAGCTGTTCCCTCTATAGGTCGTATCTCTCAACCGATTCTCGTGAAATTCTGTGAGTGAGTTCGAAATTTATGGGCAAAAATTTCCCCAGGCTTCCGAATTTTCACTTTAGTCGTATTAGTAAGAAAATAAATTCAATATTTAAAAAAGCAAAAATAATTACTTCCTTAAAAATGCTAATTTGTAATTGAATTGTTTTTTTTTCTTGATAATCACTCCAAGTAAATTTGTTCCTTTTTAATTAACTAAAAAAAGTTTACATAACGAAGGGTAGACCAGGGGCAATTGAAACCATTTGCCTTTACAGCATATAACCGTTATAATTTTATGAGTAGAAAGATGAACGCCCAAAATTTTTCAAGTTTAGTTATCTGGTTCCTAAATAAAATGTATTTTGTTAGTCTATAATCCATAGTTTTTTGTCAATAATACGAGTATAATACAAGTATGGGGCGGTATGGTTCAATTGACCTCACATGACTGTCGAACTGACTGACAAATGACTGTGTCTGTGTGTTTGTTTTTACCATTGTCTTGTGTAAAATATTAAAGTACAGTATTTACATACATACATACATACTGTGAATATTTTCAATTGAAACACTATGTGAGGTCAATTGAAACACTCTAATATCTTCGGCACAATGAAAGTAGGGTAAACTGGGTACGGTTGCAACAACGCAAATATCTCGCAAACCGTTGGTGGGACGGCGAGGGGTCCAAGGTGGGAAAGAAGTGGACAATCGGTTTGTACACGAAAAACATCGTGACGTTGCTTCCCGCGCGCTTAATTTGTTTGTAGAAAACCCTATTGTGTTTTGATCCCCAAAAGTAAGTGTTTTCACTCGTAGAGTTTTTCAATTATTCTGGTTTCTATTTTAGTGAGAGTATTGAGTGTGTGTTTATGTTTGAAGTGAAGCTTGTGAATCATCTCAGCGTATCTAGTTTTACTGTATCATTATTCTCATTATTACTACAACGGCTTTTTCCGAAAGTAGGAGGTGGGGACGGTTGAAACCGAGTGATTTTCTTGTATTTTTGACATTGACTAATGAAAGTCAAAGTAAGTTTTCTGTTAGTTTATTTACATATTCTTTTCAGGGTGTTCTCTTCTTTACAGGGTGGGCCATTCATTTTTGCAAATTGCAACACTGAATATCTTCTATAATTTTTTGAGTGGAGGGAAATTTTACATTACTTTATGCAGTGTAATTTGCAGTAAAGCGTTTTACTGATCAACAACGAGCTTTTTGTGTAAAACAGTTTTATAAAAACAACAAATTGTATGTAACTGTTCGCCGCCTATTTAAAGCCAGGATTTACTTGGGAATCACACAACTTTACTGCATTTACTAACTTTTGCATAGGAACCTAAAACGTATGTAAGTGTGATTCCAAGTCACAAAATGTTATTAAGCAAGCAAATAAAGATTAATAAGAATGCCTGACTTGGCTCTACGAAATATCTCACCACTTTTTACTGTGAAAGAGTTTCGAGACTTGGCCTATTTTTACATGGAATGTTTTTTATGGGATCTCATTTTTTTTGTAGACTTTGTATGGGAATGTTATTTTACCAACCGCAAATAACGTTTGTATAGTTTTGCAGGAAGGAACTGCAAAAGTAACTTTGTAATCGTATGTATTTGTATAGGATTACAAACTTGCTTATGCAGCTGGTATATCTCTGAAACGTGACTGAAATTTCAAATATGTTTAGGTTTTTTATGAGTTATTAGGCTAAAAACTAATTACTTTGAAATTTGGAGCTTGTGGGTCTGCTAGAAGTACCTTAGAATTAGCGTGATCATTATCAGTGAGTATGAGTATGTCAGTGACAAAACTAACGAACTTTGACGGACAATAGTTCTTAAACTAAAAGTTCAAATTGAATGTTATTGATATTATATGTTAGCCATATTATGCCCTACATGTTCCTGAAAATTCAGGGTTCTAGCTTTAGCCAGCACAAAATTACAGGATGTTGAAAAAATGGCCTGAATGGCTTCGACAAAAGGATGGTACGGCCGTGCCTCTTTGTTTTGCTCGACTTGACGGGGGAACTGCCGATGATTGTTAGTTACATGCCATGCCATGCAATAGGGCCGAGTGGAGAAAAATGCGGGATGCCTTTGCCCAGCAGTGGAACACCCAAACAGGCAAAAAAAAAAAAAGATTTCTACGGAACCCTCGGTGCGCGAGTACAACTCGCACTTGGCCGGTTTTTAATTTGTTTAATGACTACCATGGCATACAATGAGCTCATCAAACACTCGCAGGCATATCATAAACATTTCTCAATTTATGAGCATCTTCAGAACATCGCGATAAAAACACAGGTGTAAAAAAAGTATAAGACTTTAGTCTCCTTTGTTGCTGCTACCTTATACATTTAGTTTAACCAAAGTAGTTTTAATGCAATTATAACATAATAACGATATAGATTTGCACAAAACAAGCATAATCATGTTTCATAAAAAGTGCTTGTTTCAACTATAACAATGTTTCAATCATAACCATTCCATTGACATCATTCCCGTGACAAAAAGTGTTGTAAACGTCGGGACTAACCATTTGTTTTATTGTATACAAGAACCCTCTCCAGAATGTATTAAATACTTTTCTGAAAACCGCATCAAAATTGGTTCAACCTAACGCGAGATAATCTCGGACAACGTACATACATACATACGGGTCAAACTGAGAACCTCCTTTTTTTACAATGACACGCAGCGTGTAGATTTCTAAAAAAACCTTCATATTTCCATAATTTATAAACTAGGTCAAAAACTACACAAACAATAGTGAACATTAATAGAACAAACATGTGCATCGAATGCAGAACCTCCTTCTATTTTGAAGTCGGTTACTTTTGGGGACGATTAAAACGCGAGGACGATTGAAACGTTTCAATCGTCCCCACACCACGTTTTTAACTTCAAGGTCAAATATTACATATAAAAATAGACTCGAACGCTGATCAACGGCCATTATAAACATTCGTTTATTCCCAGCTATAGTACCAAATTAATTTGATCAGTCAAAATACAAGAGTAAACAAACTTTTTACCGTGAAAAACTGGTTTGGCTCGTGTACACTCCGGTATCGCACCATCACTCGAGCGCTACTGGCCAAGAATTTATACATGGCCAAAACCGCGTGTTCCGAGTGTTGCGTCAGTCGCGTAGGTATTATATTTTTCGAGAAATTTTCCTTGTTTCAATCATGACGTGTTTCAATTGTCCGTGGTCTACCCTAAGTTATTGAATAATTTCAATTACGAAATAATGTAATTCAGATTACAAATTACGAAGTAGTCATGTATGCAATTACACGTGTAATTCATTACCTACTCGTAATTGAATTAAATAACATACAATTTGTATTTTAATTTCAAACGTAAATTAGTTACGCCCAACACTGCCGTTTACCGACGCCATTTTTACGCCGTGAATCGTCGCATTCATACTAGCGCATCGTAGAAAACGATACAAATTATCTGTGTAGGTAGGTTTTGTGCCTTGGGGCCCGGGAAGTGCGACCTTGAATGTCAAGACACTCGTTGCGTGCCGACGCTACGAGCGAATGTGATCCTTAACACAGGCGGAAAGAGTTCAAGTTCAGTTGTAGAATCAAACAGGACTATTCAAATGTGTTTTATGCTTTACATAAAGCTTTTTTTTGTTGGATTTATGTACTAGTTTAATAATCTATATTATTAAGTTAAATTTAGACACAATTTGTCTCTATAAATATATTTGCCGATAGTTTATTGGAGTAAATGTATTTATATGCAATTCTAAACAAAAATTAAAACGATTTTTAGAAAAATAGGTTCATACATTCTTTTTATGAGAATCAAATCAAAGTACTAATTATTACTATTTTTTTCTACGAACTTATGGCACCTGTCACCCAAGCCATGAAATTTGTTAATTTAATGGCTTTACGTGTAAAATAATAGTCGGATTTCACTTTTTACAGGTTTAAGACAATAATACTGTCGTGTTGACGATTAAAAACAGCTATTACTATTTTTAGTAAAAAAAATCGGCGTTTTTTTGACACTATTTTTTTTTACCTACTTCCGGGTCGAAAGTTTGTTGGATTCGTAAATATAGTATCTTAGAATATGTATTTATGACGGAGAAAAAAAAAACCTGGCTATTATAAATTAATGTTTTGCTAAACCGTAAAATACTGAGACTATATTTCCTGTTACTTAGCTTAGGCTGTAACATGTTTTAACCTCACCTCACCCGTCTCCCCTAATATATCTTGACCCGCGATTCGTAGTAACTAATCGTAATCAGAGGTCTAGTTACGTTAGGCGTGACGGGTGAGGCGAGGAGAATGAGTGTGTTCAGAATAACACCCAAGGGGCCAAACGCTTTGGTGCCGTGTCGCTTTAACGTTATGTTGAGGCTGCCATACAAAGTTTTCAATAAGAAATACATACATCGACGTAGATAGAGGCGTCCTAGCGAGTTCCCAAAAGGAAAAGAGGTAAATTAACCTGACTAAATTGAGAAGTATCATATCAGACGACTAATACACCTTCAGTCGTATTATATCCGTGACGTCGGTTTCAGTACAGTTTTTGTCCACTAGTGACAAACCAAAAAATCCAGCGATGAGGGACAGGAAAAATGACATTGTATCTCGTTCTCACTTGTGTCAGACAGCAAGTAAAAAAAAAATGTACTGTTTATTTTCAGATCTGTTATTAAATTACATACATTACTTATTCTGTGACATAAGGTACATTTAGTATAATCTTTAATATTTAAGATTATTTACTAAACTTTTTTATCTTAATAACTAAGTATATTTATCTATGTTACTACTGGGGGCCTTAATGAGCATTTTCTTTATTATATTTTTAATTTGTGTACTTTCTATGTTTTCTAAAATAATTTTGGGAAAGCATTGATGTGTGTATAAATAGAACAAAATCCACCTGTGTTCTGTATCATAAAAAGCTCACGTTATAAATGACTACACTTTAGCGCTGTGGTTAACTTCACTTCTCATATACACCCTTTTTACTCAAAAGTCAGAAACAACCTAAGAACCCTGTTCACATTCGCCTTTCTGTCTTTAACCAGCCGCTTATGCTTTCACGTCGTTGTAATATTTCTACCAAACTCCAAACGGCGTTGTGGTTTCTTTTTTGTTAAAAAAATTACATTATATTATCGCATTCACATATGCGGGTTGAGGGTGAAACAACTACGTGATTGTTGTTTCTGCAGGGATGACTTTATTTGATATTGAACAAAAAGGTATATATACATGTCACCGTTAGATTGTGAAAACCGTCAGTTTATAATCTTACCCGTTATATTGTTAACTGACGGAATATTGTGTACTGCCAAAATAATTAATAATTTTACGCATTCATTTTCGTTAGTTTATAAACGAACAATGTCATATCGTCAAATTGTGAACTGAATCAAATTTGCCTGATTCGGAACGCAACCTGTGCGCTGTTTGGTTGAGCGAATTATTCCACTTGCATCATTTCCACTTGAAGTGGCACCAGGCCCCTAAGGGTGCGCCTAGATAGCCTAGCCTAGATATAGCCTGTCTAGATAAGTTGAAGCCTAAGAATGTAAATGTAAATAGGTAGTCGAATAAAGGAAAGGTCTGCGTTACCAGGAAGGGTGTTATAAAGAAAACAAAGTATTAGTTTTAAAATTTAAGATCATTTATTGATTTATTGGTTTATTTGATTTGTTGTTTGATATTCGATTGGATTAATATTTGAATGATTTGCTATTTGTTTGTTTGTTTAAATATTTTAAACAAAGTATTTATTTAATAGTTAGTATTACTAATATTTGATATTTATTTGTTGGTCTAGATATTAAACTGTAGTATTTATTTGATAAATAGTATCATTAGCATTTGGTTGGTATTTTAAATCAAATAATGAGTAATTGATAATCTTTCATATAAAAGCAAAATCGAAACTTTTATTATTATATCAAATAAGGCTAGTTAAACCCTTATTTGATGCTCGACTCGCTTCCTGGGCATAATGTGGTTGGGAAAAGTCAGTCGAGCTTCCGGAAAAACCTCCACGCCTTTAGTGACACATCATTCTAACTAATTAAGGTACACAACTTAATTAGTTTCTTATAAAACTTCTTAAAACGATAGTATTTTACAAGGATGTACTTTGTGCATATAGTTTCTCGAGTTAAACATGTTTAATCGAATACAATTCACAAGACATTGTTCCTTAGGAAAACAATTACACACACACACACGATAAAAAGTAGGTACTATCAATAATACACCAGTACTGAAGGTTGAATACTCCTTGACACCACAAAGGAATCGAACCCTTGTTGCATTACTTGATTAGGTTCTCTATTACTTTGGATACGAGGGTCGAACTCGTATCTCATTACTCTTATTCAGTATCATAACTTTATTACTTTTGAACAGAGTTCTTTATTTATTTCTTTTACTGATACAATAGACCACCTTAACTGGTCACAATAGGAGTGTTTACAACCACAATATTATCCTCGTATACACCCACAGTTATAAAACCCACAATACAATCTGGTCGTGTTTATTTGGCTTATTCCGTCAAGTACAGAGATTTCTATAATAATTATCCTTTATTAACTGGGCAGTGCAATTACTGTGATCTTTAGTAATTAACTCCAAATAAACACGGATGCCAAAAACCCCTGCTGTAGGTACTTAGCTTTCAATTATTGCGTAGACTGCCGACCACTGATGTTACAATCTAATTAATAGGTTTCACATAGTATAGACTTGTCGAACACTCTTCTTTGACAATCTTATACAATTAGGTATCATTGATATAATATATGTAAACACCATCAACACAATCAGATGTACACGCTTCTCCCGTCAATTATCAAGTGAAGTCCTCCCCATCGGTTGACATCTTGAGACGGCCAACCGTTCCATCATTATTACAAACATTACTATAACTTATAAATATTAAGTTCCAACTCTAATTATAGTGACGTAAGGGTTCTCGAACTGCATGGTCATCCTTGGTGCATCTCTGCAGACGCCGGCGCCGCTCTCTCCTTCAGACGACGCTATTGTTCTAATAGTTACCAACATGTGCAACACAGATTGGCGTGCAGCATAGTCCTCTGTCTGGAATAAACATTTAACAACCGTAGACCATTGTATGGGATAATAGACATTAGCTATGTGTCACAGAACTCCAAATAAAGTGTGTGTTTTGACCAACGACTCCATGCATACTCGTATTGTATCGATTTCCATTGAAATCTTTCACAGCTTTAAGGCAATAACTCGCCTTTTTCCTGACAAGTACGGCCATAAACTATAATATTTTGTTGTCTTAAAATGGTATTCATTCCAATGTTTTTGTTTCGTTAATACTGAGTATTTGACTACTAAACTAGGTAAACCATGTTACCATCTCACACTTACGTCAGAAAATGATTGTTTTTTTTGTTATTCAGACATTTATTTCGGCATCCAGCAGTGTCGACGGAGCCCCGCTGCGCGGGGCTCCTATTTCTGGGCGCTTTGCCCTTCGGGCAACTGAAGATGCCTAACTGTCCTAACTTACCTAGTCTTTGTGTACGTTCCGTAGCAAGCCGATTTAATCTCAGTTCACAATTTGACGATTCGACATTGATAGTTTATAAACTAACGAAAAATAATGCGTTAAATTGTGAACGGTTTTGAGAGTTCACAATTTATCCTCAGTTTATACTGTGTATTTAGACGGTGTTCACCATCTAACGGTGACATACATATGCCCATCAGTTAAAGAATATATGAATCTTGACTTAGTATCAATATTAACCACTAGTATATTTGTTGTTTTTCTATTTCCTCGTTATTGTGTACTTGCATAGGTACATCTGTTGACATAGTCTTAATATATTTTTATTTTTCTGTGTTGTTGACGATCATGATAAAAAATCTTACATTTTTGACATGTACTTATACAATTTTGTAATGTAATATTTGATGATTAAATAAATAATCAAGTCTAATCTATATTAGGTATAAGATGCCCAACTTTTTTTTTTTTTATAATTCACTGCGCCACAGCACGAGTTTTTTCAACACAAAGTTATGCTTCAGGCGTTCTACAGATAGAAAACCAATTCATATCTATTGTCGTTTACCACACAAATAGTCACTTACTAGAAATGGATTATGACTATAGTAAAATAGAGTTCTAAAACGTAAGCCGATATGGAGACAGCAGAGCAATTCTTCTTAGGCAAGAATTAAGAATGGATGAAAATATCAGAAGTGCCTGATTCTTTTTTTTTGTGATAGGAATAACCTTCCTTAGCAACAGAAAAAAGTGGCAGATTTTTCAACTGCGTCAATTATTTTTGAAAAATATAAACAGTTTCCTCACTTACGTATTGGGTCAAGGACGGTCAATAAGACACTTTCCTTGGTCCGTCTAAGAAGAAAATATTTGCCGCCAGACCCGAAAGCAAGGGCGTTACATATGCGATATGAGGCTTTCTTTACTACCGCTCATGATGAGTAGGACAGTAGATACAAAGGTCTCCCCTTGTAGTGGGATTTTTCGCACGCGTAACGGGCGGTAACTGCTACTTTATGAATTGTGACGTAATAGTATATTATTGCCGAGGCCAGGCCAGGAACAGGTAATCCCAGTTTCCACCAAGGTAAATACAGTGCTTTTCTCAAACTATGTAAGGTACAAATACAAAGATATTACAAAAAACATTTGGGGACATACCTAATCACCCGGTGATATTTTTACTTTAACTGAAAGCGTTGATTCCACGACTTCTTTCAAAGACGGTAGGTATTTACTTTCATCTTCTACTAGTTAATACAATACAATACAATACTTTACTGGTAACACCATAGTTACAAGTCAAATATGATATTTCTTACTACATTTTTAAATATTTTATTTTAATCAATACAATAAAACGCAATAAAGACATTTACAGAAATGGTCCTGAAAACGCGCGGCTTGCGCGTTGTAAATGTGTTTTTCGATAGGCGTCCCGATTTAACATGCCGCAATCAGGATTTTTAAGTTTTACACAGCGGTAAATAATAGTTTAAAATAAGATTTTTATTCACCTATGCAGGGAAGAATTTGATCAAAATTAGTCATGGTAGTAAATTAGAGAAAAATATATTTGGGTTAAGTACATTTTTATTACAAGAAAAGTTGTCCGTGTAATGAAAATGCCAAACTATCAGAAAATAGTGTTAATATCGGAACTATCTGCAAAACTCCACTGATTTTACGACCGATCACCATAAACCTGAAAGTCGTAAACTCGGACAATCCCTAGAACCCAAAACGAAATGTGTAACTACCAGGTCTATCATAAATTCATATTAATGCTTAGAACCTTTCAGGATTCGTGCGACTTTTGGGAACAACACTATTTTCATGTAAAAAGGACCTATCTTTAGATAATTTTTAGTAACTTACACCCTTTTACTGTAGAAGTGGAATTACGTATTTACGAGAGGTAAACAGGAGTACATGTAGTGTACTAATGAAGCTTTAGTATGGCCACGGTAAGGTCGACGTTATAGCTCTTAAGTGGAACGCAGAAGGGCTATAATGGCTCAGCTCAATACTGTTTTGTGGTTTTCTATTATGTGTCAGTAAAATGGTGTAAAACGTTGAATGCATGAATTTTCTATGAAGACCACTTCAGGAGAGGGCCGTAGACTTTATCTTTCCTGTTCTCGGTGGTAATAAGGGTCAACAATTCTGATAACAACCAAAATCAAAAAAATATTTGACGACCGCTTTATTCTAGTTGGTAGTGACGCTGCCTACGAAGCAAAAGGTCCTGGGTTCGAATCCCGGTAAGGGCATTTATTTGTGTGATGAGCACGAATATTTGTTCCTGAGTCATGGATGTTTTCTATGTATTTAAGTATTTATTTATCTATATAAGTATGTTTATCTTCGTCTAGTACCCATAGTACAAGCTTTGCTTAGTTTGGGACTAGGTCGATTTGTGTAAGATTGTCCGCAAATATTTATTTTTATTTATTTATTTAACTAACAAGTCAAGTTTTTTGAAGAAGTGCAAATTAAAAATTATTGTTTTTTCGACAATCCTCGTTTTAACACGTTCAATGCCAGGTACCCGCCTAGCGGGCACCTACGCCGTAGTCGCTTTCCACAACATATGGGGAAAACCACGGGATCGGTTACTAGGGTAGCGCGTAGCGATTCTTGACAGTGACCAAGACGTGTGCCAAGAATTGCAGCTCTCTTTTTTGTCCTTTTTTATCGATTTTTTAAGTGATCGAGTTGAGAAATGAAGACCTTTTTAACCGTCTTCAAAAAAAGGAGTAGGTTCTCAATTCGGATGTTTTTTTTTTTTTTTTAATGTTTGTTACCTCAGAACTCCGTCATTTATGAACCGATTCGTACAATTCTTTTTTTAACTGAAAGTATATGCTTACAGATTGGTCCCATTGTTTCCAAAACCCCAGTTGGATGATGGGAACCATGAGGAATTGAGGGAACTCCTCAAATATATTAGGCACGCGTGTAGTAATTTCGGTATTTTCTATTATAACTCGTGTATTTACACCCGCAAATCATAAATTTGGTGAAGTGGAAGTGATGATGAAGACCACAGATGGCTTGTGGAACTTCTCAATGATGTACTTCATACTATATAAGTACGTCACAGATTCTGATATTATTCCGTTGAAATAGCAAACAATGAAGTGCCAAAGGTAATTCTGAGATCCTTGAGAAATCGACGGAAGTCCTCAAATATTATCGGCCCACATACAGCGATTTGGTTTATTGGTCTAAAAATCAACGCTTTTGTTCTCGAAAATCAGTTCATGTGGTAAATTGGAAAAAAAATGTGGAAATGTTCATGTGGCTTGGCGGAGTACTGAATTGAAGTCGGTTAAAACTTTGTTTTGAAAGTAAATTATTACATCTTTAAACATACTGGAAGTTGAGACGATCCGAGAGCTTCGCTCTCAGACTCAATAGTATCTAAGGGCGGAATTACTCTTTTAAATTGATAGATGTTAGCTTTGTGGGTTTCAGGTCCAAATATGAAGGGATTGAAGCTTTCATTCGTTATCATCCTGTTAATTATGTATGTAAATAAGTTAGATATAAATTGCGTTAGATGCTATTCTAGGCTTAAAATAAAGACTACAATTAGATGTGTAGAAAACTCGCATTTCGTCCAAAATAATTGGTTTAAAACATACTTCAGCATACTAATTCAGTATTGTTGGATTAGTGTATCATTTAATGTGTGCTAGATCTAGATTTATAGATTCATAAATTAGAATAGTTAGGTTAGATTTTTTAGAATGGATCGCTGGCCAGCAAGAAAACGCGTGGACGGACGCGCGGCCTGCAGAAACATTCTACCCGCGAAGTCGAGAAAAGTGATTATCGATCGAACGGAGGGGCGATGAAGGCTCCCTGGAAAATGGGCCTTATACCCTTTTGTTAAGGTATATTTTCAGATGAGGAGTCGGATTAGTGGCGTGATCGTGTTAGTGTTGGCTATAAATATTCCGGCGGGCCGAGGTGCGCTTCACTTTTCTATGGGACGTCGAAGCGAGATCACAGCTACAGAAGGCAAGGGCGGCCAGGCTAGGCTGACCTCTGGGCGCGTACTACTTCGAGGCGGAGCAAGGCTGGTCACCGCTGGGCTGCATTACGGCTGTTGCTGAGAGGAATTAGAGTTTGGTAAGGTCGCAAATGCCTTTGCGATCGTCTGGTGAGATTGAATATTTTATTTTAAAGTGTGACTAATCATAGTGAATTCTAGAATTTCTTAAGGAGTAATTATCTTGTGCGCACATTGTCTTGAATTGAGTGATTAATATTTAGGCAATATCTTTCTGCGCATTAACTAATATGATCTTATATTATCACGTGTGTATTTTTAATATGTGATGGTATAATAGGTTTATCACCTAATAAATGCGCTTAAGACATCACCATATTAGGATTCCGTATACTCCCATGAAATGAAGTGAACACTTATTATAGTCTAGTCATTGTAATCGACGCGGTCTGTAGTATGCTGTTATAGTACATGAATGTTTGCTAAGAAGCGGTCCAATGGTAAATAATTCCTAATTGTATACCAGTATCTAGTGGTTAATTGTAGGTACAAATGAGGGAAATCTTTATTAAAATATGTGCTAATATTATATTGTAATTTATTTATGGCGGCGGAGCTGGCCGGTTTCGAGCGGCGAAAGGTGGAAGCTGGGCCCAGGGAAGCTGCAAGGCGCTAGGTGCGTGCTCTTATTATTAAGAGATTAAAATCTGGTGAGTGACCTTTATAATCACTGTATTGAATGATTCTGAAACTTATTAACTTGTTTTTGGGGACTATTATCTAACCATTTCAACGTTATCATACTTGTATTTGTGTGTCGAAATCTAGTTCTACGGTATGTAGATTGGGGAATATGCCAGATAAAGTACGAGCGTTTTACGTATATGTATAGGTTATGAACGGATCTAGGTCATTGGTTAAATAACTGACGATATTACAGGAATGTTGTTTTGTTCTACATATGTATTACTAGTTGTTTTGTCACTGCGATATTATTGGGCTCCGTGCACCCTCACGAGATAAAGTGATCAATTATTATACGACAACCTAGCTATAGCAATTGACTCGGTCCGTGGTACGCGTTATAATATGAGAATAAATTGTTAAGGTGCGGATAAGCGACTAATGTTACTACAAGTACATATTAGACCCGGTGGTTAATTATAGATATGGTTGAGGGATTCCTTAATAGGTGAACGTAGCTGAGTAATTTAATAATGTACATCTATGATTGAGTGCTCGGTGTCGCTGACTCTTGTCACCCAGAGCGCACTGTGGACCTTGATTACGTCAAGAAGAGGTGTGCTCGCACCGGTGTTGATGGACTATCGTCCCTTGGACATACTTAAGACCTCGACTGTGTCGAGAGAAGTATGACTGCACTTTATGCGCTCTTCATGGATGTGTAGGCGGAGCGAGTGGCTGAGGGTCCTCAATCTTGCAAATTGGGGATCTTCCCCGGTCAAGCTTCCGTCTTAGTCTTAACAAACCTCCTAATAAGGGGTGCGGTTGCGTTAATCTATGGAGGAATCAAATATACCTATAGGTATACCGTGTGGGATTCCTTAGCCGAATGAATGTAGCAAGGTAATTTAGTTCATGTACGCCGGTGATCGCGTCGCTTGGTGTCAGGACTCTTGTTCTCAGGGCACATTGACGACCTTGGCCAATGAGGATTCGCTCGTAAGAGGTTCCTTAGTCAAGTGAGATGTGACCGCACCTTAAGCACCGTCATGGATGTGTCATCGATTAGGCAAAGGTATTTAGAGTTCCCAATCTTGCAAATTGGGAGTTCTCAGTAGCTGAGCTATCGATTTGGTTTAGTCAAAGGCCTCTTATCTAGAGGCCTTTGTTATATTGATTTTGCGAGGGAATCCAACACTTTCGCTTTAGTAACGGCAATAATTAAGTAGGTATCTTCTTAGGTGGGGTCGTTATTATCGGGATCTCAACAAAAGTATCGCGGTGGGTTGGTAATTAATTATCATTCGTCAGTTCAACTGTGCATTGTCGTATATTTAACATTGTTTCGACTATAAAGTGCCTTTGAGTTGATTGGGTGAGATTGGTTGCCAAGACATTGTGTTACATCCATTGAGATATTTTGGGGGTGAATTGTATTATAAATAGCTTGGGAAAAGTCAGTACTAATTGGTATTAGATTAGATAGAAATAACGATAGGGTAGACGGAATCAACAGATGAGGTGGGATTACTAGTGAGTACGAGCAGCCGCGAGCGAGCGAGAGGCGAGCGCTACAGATCGCTAACAACTCTAAGATTCATCGTTAGGGAGAATCGATATTACACTAGACATTACGTCATTCATGTACCTGTAAGTAAAACACGTACTAATATTCTATTTCAATAGACTATCATCGCATTATCATCACTATCTTGACTTGCGATTATTTTCGTTATTATATCATCGCACCATCATCAATATCTTGACTTACGATTATTTTCGTTATTATATCATCGCATCATCATCAATATCTTGACTTCTTCATGATTATTTTCATTATTATATCATCGCATCATCATCAATAGAGATCCCATCATGGCCAACACAAGTTGACCACTATTGTATTGCGAGTCTATTTAAAGGGCGTCACCTACCACATAGCGTAATTTATCACTTCCCACAACTTAGTATAACAAGGAATTTATGCCCACTTTAGCCTCCATAGTTGTGCATCACTTAATGAAACTACAGAATTGTAAATTAATTCTAAGGAACTGGTATAATTGTCTTACTTAAGTTATAGGTTCTACTAAAATGGGGTTAATGTACAACTTCAATTAACGTGTAACTTTTTCCCTTTATAGAAATACAAACTTCATACTTCTCGAAAAGGGCTGGGTCTGCTCACACAACGCAGGGCCTCATCCACTAGACGAAATCACATGCCAAGCCACTTCACCAGCGCGAATCACGTATAGCTTAGGTCTAAATAGGTCTTCGAGGTTAGGTTCCAGAGATAATAAATTCTAGGTTAGATTACGGCATTGTAGGCCGTGGGTCGATCACGTAACTTTTCTTACGAACGTTAGGTAGATTTAAACGTCATTTTTGAAGCTTAAATCTATCCCCTTATGTCATTTTTTTGGCATCCGACCCTAGACGGTAAGTGATCTGTACTGAATGAACGACTGAATGGAAATCCCATACTAAAACGAGGAATTGAAGAAATTATTTGCAACACGTAACTTTTTGACGGATAAATTGTACGATGAATCATGTCAATTACTGACTGACAAAGTCATCATATCTGTCATGTCAAAAGAATCAAACAAATTGTGAACAAAGATTATCGTTATAATACATTAATTTTAAAGTGATATATTTCAAATTGAAGTGTTATTTGAAATGCCGCCGAAATACTCGATGAAGTACAAAAGTACCTACAGAATATCAGAAGCACTAAGCAAACAATGAAAAGTAAGAAGTGGTAAATGTCATATGGTATTTACTCACATTTGTTATTGATCTCACTTAATTTGCTGTGTTATGTGCTTCGTTTCAGATAAAGCAGATCTCTAAGATGATCATGCGATGCTGAGCATCAACGATAAGGAGAGAAAGAATTTAAAAGCTGTACCGACGGAAAGAAATGTTGGCGGTGCCGATGTACAATTGTCCATGATTCAAATACAAATAGGGTGCACTACAGAAACATGCACCCAGAAACATGTATGTTTTCATATGCGCGCCCTACACGTCGGTACGTTTGACGCCATGTGCGTTGCTTCATACATGGATGTCGATCACAGAATAGTTTACTTATTCTGTGATGTCGATGTAGGATAAGTAGGCACTCATGAGGTAAGGGCTCGGCCATTCACAATCGGACGACACTCTGTCACCGTGATATGGTGCGGCGCGGCGCCGTAGGAGCTATCGTTGCAGCGCCGTACCGAGTAAAAGCTCACAGTCATCATGTTCCTAGCGTTATTCCCGGTTGTGCCCTAAAGGAGTCCGGGGTCCGCTTTGACACCTAATCCCGAGTAAAAACTCACAGTATTACACTCGTATTCTACGGTGCCGCAACGTCAGTTGATTCGATGCTGTGTGTGTGTGTACCATTGGCAATGTGATATTTTGCTTAGTGTTGGTACCACGTGACACCGTGCATCTACATAATACGGTACCGTAGAAAAGACGTTGCCACTTCGTGAAAAATATAAACACACGGCGCAGCAACATGCGTTTCCACGGGGTGCCAATCTGCGCCATTTCACGTTGACGAAGCCGTGCCGTGAACATGGACCTAGCTAGCCCTAAACTGCAATTAATTTATTATACTTAGAGTTCCATAGCCTGCCGCATTAAAATATTGCCTGATTTAACATATAATTTCTTTATTTCTTAAATATCATATCGGCTTAAACTCAGTTTCAAATGAATACCACAAATGTAGGCACCTTCTTCGGTGTAGTTAGCAGTAAGTTAGCAGTTTGTCGCTGATGGCCTGCCTCACAAGAGGCTGAACACCGCGTGTATACAAGACATTAGTTGAATAGGGAACATTACTGCAATGTTCTGCCGCCAGAGTGCAGCACTAACACAATTAGTAAACAGTTTTTTTGACAACTTTGACAAGTCCTTCAAAGCTCTGGATCAAATAGTGAAGAAAATATTTCAATGAATAAAATGCATCAGTGCCGCGTAATTGGATGCAAGAATGAAGGGCATCATTCATTTCCGAATGAAACGATGATATGAAAACTATGGGAAGCGGCAATGCGTCGTAACGCAAAAAAAACCCTCATCCACCTTTAAATGGCTATAGGATGCCATTTTAATATCACAGTACAGGTATTTTACACACGAATGATAATTAAACGATTGGAGTTGGTGCCGGTTAATGTACGGCCCGATAATACGCGTCCATCTATCGTTATATCTCTCTTTTTGTATAAGTTAAAAAGAGACATAGATATAGAGGATGCCAATGATTGGGCCGTACATTAACCGGCACCAGTTTGTTTACGGGTTGTGTTAGTGTCGCCCCCTACGCAGAGCTTTGCGTAATGTTCCCTATTGGCCGAATTGCATCAAAGTACCTAGTCCATTCAAAAAGTAACTCTACCGTCCAAGGTTTCAATTCCATTGACAGTTTTATAAACATACAGTGGGCCACATTAAATAATGTCAACCATACCGTATACCTACCGTGTCGTGAACTAACATACCATACGAAGTTGTGAAATGGGTGATGGTGACAAGGTGCTAAGGTGTGCAGCTACTTATGAGTTCGACTGTACAACAGCCAGTGGCGCAGTTTCCGTTTGTCTACCTTTCTCAAAATCTCCTTAAACTGCTGGTGGTCAATATTGTAGTAATAAATGTAAGTACCTATCAAATCAAAGTTAAACACTCGTGCAACAATGTGTATTGCTTTCGGTTTTAGGTGATCCGGAAAATCTGCAACAACGTGGATGATGCTTCTGCTTTTAACTACTTTTCTGGCAGAAAGGCCTTTTATGGTTTTTCCGACGATCAAAAATTATGGCTTGTTGTCTACACATCGTGTTCATTTAGTGACTGTCGTCTTTTTAAGATACAACTTAGTGCTATATTTTTGCTAAAATAACCAGTATCGGAATTTGCATTAAATCAAAGTAGTTGGGTCCATATTCAACGTCATCACGGCGTATTTTCGTCATTATTATCTCAGCAAATATTATCAAAATAAATGATTATTAGAATTTGCTTTGGTTAAAAACGTATAAAGACACAGGCTTTGAGTTTTATTTCATAAAAAACTTAACTTAACTATCAAGTTAACTTATATTCTAAGTGTTCGAGAGATTTAGGCATCTTACCAAAAATCAAACGATTTTTTCATTGATGTGGGCCCAACATTTAAAATTATACTACCCATCATTTTGTCTATGGACACCTGAATAAGATGGAAATACAGCATGCTCCCTCTAATGCATAATCAGAGGCATATTTAAAGATTTGGCGCCCCGGGCCAGTAAGTTTTGCCGCCCCGGGCCAGTAAGTTTTGGTGGCTCGCGCCACCCCTCGGAGCGGCTCGGGCCGCCCCTCGGAGCCTGCCGCCGCGGGCCATGGCCCCCTTGACCCTAGGGTAAATACGACCCTGTGCATAATATTTATAAATCCATCAAAAAGTTCGAACGTAGTCGTTGTGTATCATTTGCTAGATTAAACCAAAGAGGTCTTGTAAAGAAAACAGACAATGAGTCATTGAAAACAAAGCATAATCACAGTCGTTGACAGTTTGAAAAGTCAACTAAGTCAGGAAAAATTTGGAAGATTTTTAATGTAAATATAAAGATAAAAACCGATGTAGTTACAATAGGGGTGTAGACTTAAAATTGATTATTACTTCAAAAGAAAGAAGGCATAAAATTATGCCTGGTGACGAAAATCCCATTCAAATATCTCAAAAAATTACGAAGCTACAACCGTTGCTTTCTAGAGAGAGAAAACGCTAGGGGGTAAGTACTTATAGTTAAGTACCTATATGTCATATTATGATACTCAGCATTACGTTATTTGGCTATTCGACTGTTTCATAATATCTCGAGCTTATCGAATTCATTTTACTCGGCTTTATTAAGCGGTCTTCCTTGACTTTGCTGCGGTGAGCGGAGCGACAGTTTTCACTTTGTATACAAGTAGGTAGCTAATAATCATCATCATAATATCATGGTACCATCACGCTGATCTGATGATGATTCATCATAACCATGGCCTGGTGTTGTCTGTGACTTTACTATGTAATGCTATTATCCTGTTCTGTGACTTCACTCTACTCCCTTGCTGGGCAGTGGGCACAGAACTCCTCTCATGGTCCTCATGGATTAGTAGGAATGGACAACGTATAGTCCCCATGCTAGCCCGTGCCATGCCCGACCTTTGAATGTCATCGCAAATGTACGCTGAAATTTATCTTTCACCGAAATGCTAAATATATTATTCCGTATACACCTAAGTTCTGCATAACGCATTAGTATGAGACAGGATCACAGGATTTAAACTTTCAGTATGATT
Organism: Epinotia brunnichana; assembly: GCA_963854355.1. Lineage (NCBI taxonomy): Eukaryota > Metazoa > Arthropoda > Insecta > Lepidoptera > Tortricidae > Epinotia > Epinotia brunnichana. Next base: position 13,482,984 of record OY977957.1, read on the forward strand.
AATTGCATTCTAAGGTATCTGCGGTCAGCTTACGATATGAGCTAATGTTTTTGGCGTAGGCACTCGTTAGGGTTCCGTACTCAAAGAGTAAAACGGGACCCTTTTACCGCCTAGACTCCGCTGTCCGTCCGTCTGTCTGTCACCAGGCTGTATCTCACTGATACCGTGATAGTTCCAGTTGAAATTTTCACAGATGTATTTCTGTTGCCGCTATAACAACAAATAATAAAAACAGAAAAAAATAAATACTTTTATTGATAATGGTATGGAACCCTTCGTGCCCGAGTCCAACTCGCACTTGGCCGGTTTTTATTAGAGTCGTGTCTGGCCCCTTGCCGGCTAAATGGTTACCGGGTATATGAAAATAATCATGGCAGTTGAACATATAAGTAATGCATTTAACACGAAAACTATCACAGATAAATAGGCATAACTAGTTAACGAGTAATAGACGACCGTCTGTCCGTCTGTCCGTCTGTCCGTCTGTCCGTCTGTCCGTCTGTCCGTCTGTCCGTCCGTCCGTCCGTCCGTCCGTCCGTCCGTCCGTCCGTCCGTCCGTCCGTCCATCCGTCCGTCCGTCCGTCCGTCCGTCCGTCCGTCCGTCCGTCCGTCCGTCTGTATGTCTGTCCGTCTGTCCGTCTGTCTGTCTGTCTGTCTGTCTGTATGTCTGTCTGTCTGTCTGTCTGTCTGTCTGTCCGTCTGTCCGTCTGTCCGTCTGTCTGTCTGTCTGTCTGTCTGTCTGTCTGTCTGTCTGTCTGTCTGTCTGTCTGTCTGTCTGTCTGCTTCTTAACTTCTAATACTATAATTCCGCCTCTGATGTAATAATCAACATATTAGCTCACTTGTATCACAATGTACTATTTTATAGATACCCTGTACGGAACCCTTCGTGCGCGAGTCCAACTCGCACTTGGCCGGTTTTTTTTCTTCAAACGACTGCCATCAGACCCTACAATTTTGAAATATGGACGCTTGCCACTACAAAAGAATAACAAGTGCGCTGCCGACTCTTTATTGATTTGAGGATTCATTGTGTTGATAGCTAGATTAGCTAGAGACATGCAGGTGTCCTTGGAAAACAGCGCATCCACGGATGCTTTGGCTAAATCACCATCAGGAAGACAACATCAAATACCCACAAAGCAAGTAGGGGTATTATTATGGTTGCGGTCTTCTGTAAGGTGAAGGTACTTAATTCACCTGTTGGACTGCTCCAAATATAAGCCAAATAACATATATATTATATACTACACTTATACTTATTATGATGATAAAGAGTATACTTTAGGGGTGGCCTGATAAAAAAACATCATCAAGATCTGAAGATAGAAACCATGGATAATCAATGAAACTCGTTAAGTAGTATATATAGCGATGTTTGTAGGTATACTCATATTATCAAAGCAATTTGGGTATATGTAAACAAGCATTTTCTTTGTAGCTTACTAAAATGTCTAGTATTGTTCAAGTGTGTGTTACTTAAGGGATGGCAATTTAGGTATCAATAACTCATATAGCGATTTGGGTATTTCCTAACGCAAGTTATGTATTTACTCTCAAATTTTCAAATTAAGAGAAGTGGAACTGCCTGAAATGACCACAGATATCCTATGAAATTTCTCAATGAAACGTCATCATCATCATCATATCAGCCGAAAGACTTCCACTGCTGGACATAGGCCACCCCTAAAGAGTGCCAAAATGACCGGTCCTGCGCCACCCGCATCCAGCGGACTCCCGCGACCTTTACCAGAAAAATAAAATCAATGAATAGTTTTAGGTATTTCACAATTTTGACATTTTGTTGAAGTAGCAAATACTCGTACTTACTATCGATGTCAGATTTAAAGATGAAAATTGGACTAATGGCTCATGGACTATTGTCACCGTCACCACCCAACCCTGGAGTTGTTTGTGACTTCATGCTACTTCCCACGACTCGTCGAAGCAATTATTGCGATTTAGGTATACTCAATTACTCATAATAGCGGTATTTGGGTATTTTCTAAAGCAAATTATGTATTTAATCTCGTGAGTTACAAATGTATAGAGGTGGAACTGCCATAAATAAATACAGAAATCATATGAAACTCCTCTTTGAAAAGTTGGTATTCCACAGTATTGACATTTCGTTGAAGTAGCAACTGCTTAATGTCTTGAGAATACAAAACTTATGTTAGATTTAAAGATTTTTTTTTTTTTATTTATTTATATTTTTAAATTACATCTAACAAAACATTTATATTCTCGCCAAACTGTTACGTTTGATGGCGAATTGACTCATGGCTCATATACTATTGTCACCACCCTGCTCTGGAGCTGTTTGTAACTTCCTGCTACTTCCCACGGTTGGGCACTTTAACTGCTCCCATGGATGAGTGGTGATATTAATCTTTGAATTTCTTCGCAGATGCAGGCAGGTTACTTTACGTTGTTAGCCTTCACCGAAATGCTAAAGATATTCCAAAATAACAAAGGATTGATGCCCACAACATGCATCTGTAAGTGACGGACACCAAGTTATATACATCTTTGGTCAGAGTAATACTTTCACTGTGCCACAGAACTAATATAAAGTCATCGTCATCATATTCAAAACCAAAGAATATGCCACTGGGGACTAACCTCTATTCATGTATTAGATCGATATAAATACTTGTATTCTCTCGTCTCCAACACCACCTTTACAGTACAGGTCTTCAAATTCATGTTCAATTTATTCATAAAGCCAATTTACATGTTATCAAGCACAGTCAGAGACCTACACACACTCTTAATTTCTTAATAATAAAGTCGTGTGCAGGTCATTTTGAACACCCGGCCCGCTTAGCTATTTCTGCTGCTGACTGTACTTAAATAAAAATAAAAATTACACATTATGGATAATTCTTCTCTGATTCATGGCAGGGCACTATTTATCCCAATGCATGCCCAGCTTTAAATTTCTAGTAGGTTTCTTTACGATGTTATCGTCTACATACATACAAACATACATACAACCTTAGTTTAGTTAGCCTTTATCCCTAAAAGGGGTAGGCAGAGCACATGAAACTTGTTTTCCAGTGCTACTTTTAGCATAAATGTGGGTATAAAATATCGACAAACTGTGATACCGAAGTGATAGGTTGCTAGCCCATCGCCCACAACACACTTCAACCCTGTTCCCTTAGTCGACTCTTACGACACTCACGGGAAATAAGGGGGTGGAGCTATTCTAACCCGACACCACACGGGAATTCCCGTGTGTTATCTTTTATTTTGGTTAAACTAATAATCACTTCCGAGAGCTGCATTATATTAGTACACGCTTACGATTTGAAGCTACAATATCCATTTGAAATTGACACACCATCAATAGAGCAAGTAGTGGTATTATTACGGCTGCTATCTCCTGTAAGGTCTTGACTTCTGGAAGGTCGTAACTGGTGGAGGCCGTGCTTCCTCAGTTGGGCTGCTCCAAATATTAATGAGCGAGATGACATTCCGCTGTGCCCTTACTCTCTCAAACCCGAGTAGATATAAACATAGCATAGTAACCATATTTTATCGTAACGACCCTTTTTTTAACCAACTTCAAAAAAAAGGAGGAGGTTCTCAATTTGGTTGTATTTTTTATTTTTATTTTTTAAGTGTGTTACCTCAGAACTCCGTCATTTATGAACCGATTCGTACCATTCTTTTTTTAATTGAAAGTATATGCTTCCAGGTTGGTCCCATTGTTTTCAAAACTCCAGTTGAATGATGGGAACCATGAGGAATTGAGGGAACTCCTCAAATATATAAGGCACGCGTGTAGTAATTTCGGTGTTTTCTAATATAACTCGTGTATACGGAAATCATAAATTTGGTGAAGTGGAAGTGATGATGAAGACCACAGATGGCTTGTGGCACTTGTCAATGATGTACTTCAAACTATAAAAGTACGTCACCGATTCCGATATCATTCCGTTGATATAGCAAACAAAGAGGTGCCAAAGGTGATTCTGAGATCCTTGAGGAATTGACGGAAGTCCTCAAATATTATCGGGCCACATACAGCGATTTGGTTATTTTCTCTAATAATCAACGTATTTGCTCTCAGAAATCAGTTCATGTGGTAAATTGGAAAATAAATGTGGAAATGTTCATGTGGCTTGGCGGAGTACTGAATTGAAATCGGTTAAAACTTTGTTTTTAAAGTAAATTATCTATAAGTTGATATCAACTAGCGCTTCTTGAAATAAAAGGAACAAACTGAAATTTACATACGGCACTTTCAGGCAGAAAATAATAACACGACGATGAAACATGGTCTGCAGCAACGACGTTCATGTGATGCGAGGAGCATTGTACTCCGAATTAATGTAACACTATCTGTCGCAGTTGAAAAATATACATAGATAGTTAAAGCTGCTTTATATGGTAATCATTTATCTAAGTATTTCCATAATAGTATGCAGGTATAGTCAATGCGGCTTACTTTGAATGCTCAGAATATGCCTTTATCGGTACTTAACTTACAGTAATTATACTTCGAATAAGCCGCTTGACTGATGTAAACTCATTAAAAACTATTTAGTGAGTCTGTGACCTGTAGAATCGCGAGCCTGTCTTTTTTTCATTTTACAAGCTTTTATTTATTTAACTTGACCTGTTCGTTTCTCAGTGTGGAACAAATCTTTCAACCTCTACCGATTGAGCTGAAATTTTGGGAACAAGCAAAGTTTGGATGATGATTCAATATTATGGTACCATCGCGCTGATCTGATGATGGAGACAGAATGTGGCCATGTGAATTCAGTACTATAGCGGGGTAACCCCGTTGAGTTTGGGCTCCTTAGAATCGTCTATAATTGAGTAGTAAATAACGATACACAAAAAAATACAGTTTGCAATAAAAGCTTCTATCAAAAATGTTTTTTTCATAGAAACTTATTCTCTTATTACAAGCTTCTGTTTAACATGAGTTGTCGTTTGTTAGTTACTGTGCGACAAATCTTGCGACTGAATTTGGAACCAGTTATCGTAATCCGATTGAGCTGAAATTTTGGGTATGAGTATAGTTTGGATGACAATCAATCCAATATTATGGTACCATCGAACTGATCTGATGATGGAGACAGAATGTGGCCATTGGAATTCAGTACCTAGGTACTTAACCGACGTAACCCTGTTGAGTGTGGGCTCGTTAGAATTGTCTCAATGAGTAGTTGATGACAAAGCGGAAATAATTTACAGGGATGTTAATGTGCCAAAAAGACAAAATGCTGTTACGGCCTTACCCACAGGCTGGCTCCCTCGGCTAGGTATATTATACCTAGATCTGATATTTTATCTAATGAAAAATACCACGATTCACAGATTTTAAAATTTCGATATTTTAGAAATATTCACGCGACTTTTTGTAGCGATACAAATGCGCGTATCACGAACGCGTGAATGTCGCAAGATACTATCCGTAGCGATAGATCACCTGTCAAAATCACCTTTATCGTCACTGTCTCGCGTTTGCTACCCTTTAGAAAGTCGCTAAGTGCAACCCCTCTTAGGTATAAAAACCATCTGTCACTATACCCACAGTTCAAGTGAAACGCATGGGTACGCATGTTTAATCCTCGAGTTAAATGAATACGGCCAATAGTAATTAACTAAGTACCTACTATTGTAAGTAACTATAATATTAAATTAGCTAAAATAGAACTGCACCCCTGTAAAAATATATATATTTAATTAGTTAAAGAGCGAATACAGCGGCAGATAAACCTTTACGGCTTTGTCCGCTGTACAAATGTTTTCTTTTGTATTGTTTTTTGTAGTAAATAAATGAAAAAAAAAAAACACCAAAGCAAACCATGGTTGTTGAGGCACTCCACACGCCATCGGCACTAGCTCAACGCACAGCGATTGCCATAATACAGAAACGCTTCTTTTTTGGTTAATGGTTATTAATTACAGCAAGGAGCTACACGGGCGGTTCTACAAGACCCTCACAGACCTGCTCGCATGGGTGAACTGGCTACGTTTCGAGGATATCTTCGGGGAAACCGAAGTTTTTGTCTATGCAATAGCGGAAGAAGTTACCATGACGTACAACTACCGGAAATATATCCTGAAGGACAGTACGGTCGATATCTGTCTGGCATGCCACCGTCCCGGGAAGTCACTCAACTCAGCCATATTATGTCCGGTTATGGCCATCCTGCTTACGACGAGTACTTGGACAAGCATAATCTTGTAGCCAGGATTATTCACCAGCAATTTGCTCTGCTAAACGGTCTTGTTGACTTCGAAAGCCCTGACTATAAGTACAGCCTGTTCCAGTTCTCGAACATGATCGTGCCACGCTCTATTTGGATCAATCCGTCATCACAGACATGACTATTCTAGCTAATATGCCTGGTATCGTGATGACAGATCGATCGAAACGCCAGCCAGTACTCGACGACATCACCAGCCCCCATGACGACAACCTTGTGAAGGCCGAGAAGGACAAAGCCAGCAATTACCTAGAGGCAAGTCATGGCTTACGAGGTAACCGCCATGTGGGATGTTGATTCGACGATCATTTTCCCAATTGTCGTTTCGGAAAACGGTTTAATCGCGAAGAGTCTCGACCAACACCTTAAGAGACTCTTGCTAGATGGCTGGGTCAAGGGTTAGATACCTACAGAAGGCGGTACTCCTTGACACTGCGCGGACAGTCAGGAGATTCCTCTGGTTCTCCCTTGTTAGACCTAACAACTTTAGCCCTAATGTTTCACTAGACCTTATGCATTTTCCTTCGAAACAGTGAACTTTTCGGGTTTACTTTGAATATCATCAAATATAAGTTAGGTTTGTTTTGCAATAATCCTATAAAGTTTACTATTTAAGAAAAAAAATGCATTAGATCTAGTGATGCATTAGGTCTAATGAAACATTAGGGCTAAAGTTGTTAGGTCTAACAAGGGCGAACCGATTCCTCTCTCTACTGCCCTGATAACTAAAAATAAAATCAAAAATATTTTTAATTCTAATAAATAAATATAAAAAATAAAAATAAAAAAAACTGGTAGCTTAGGCCCCGACTCGCTGCCAGCGGCACCCTTAGCTTTTTATAATGATTTTATGTATTGTATGTATAGTTTTAAGTTTTACTTTTTTATATAATTGTTGTAAAAACCTAACGTAATATGAAAGTTGAATAAAGGAGATATAATATAGTTACCCTCTCTGACCTACGGCGCAACTACGCTGCTCAACTGGTTGAGCGAACGGGAACTTAAATTCCCCATAGCACACCTAGTTGTTTCATGGGGAAAATGTATGTACTCATGACACAATTTGACAGAAAGTTTGATCATTGGGAATTACTGATTTCCCTATGGCACAATTAGTCACCTACGATTGTTCCCCGGCCCAGGCCCACAACTTTAATGTTTCAAGCAATTAAGAAAAGATAGGTATACGATAAATCGGTTTTCATGAAATTTTACTGTAATGTAGTATTTACTTCATTGCACGTAAAAAATCCATAAAGTGGTAGAATAAAATCTAGAAAAAAAGATAAAGGTAATTGGGAGAACTTTTTCCTGAGTGGTTATTATTTAAACGGCAGATTCTAAAAACGGCAGATATTTGTACAGTTGCCTATAATAAAATACCTCTATTCCACTAAGTTAAACTGGAAGTTCAAACAGTTGAACTAATTAGACAAAAATATTCCCCTTTATTGCTGTAGTACCATTGGATAGTACCATCAATGGAACTAGTGACACACTTGTATATCGCTAGTTCCATCGATGGTACTAAAGACCACAGTTCTTAGTACCATTGTCCGATAATAATAACAGTAGGTACTAGTGACACACTGTTGTTTTCAAGTACCTTTAGGAAAAAAACTTCCTGGACATTTAAAAGTTTTATAATTCCGACACCTCCAAATGCAGTTATTATTTTTGTACTTGGTGTGAAAATAAAACTCATACCCATTGTACAACAATAATTTTCCGCGCCCTCGCACTATAACACTTACAACAGAATCATTCATTATTTCACCGGTTTAATACATTTTATTTACGCACAATTTCTTCTAGTAATACCTACCTATCTGGAAGTTGACACTTTTCAAAGTCAATGAAAGTGGATTGCTTATAATTATCATAGCATAGACTATTATAATATCTAAAACAAAATAGTGGCCAGTTTTTTCCTAATGGTACTTGAAAACAACAGTGTGTCACTAGTACCTACTGTTATTATTATCGGACAATGGTACTAAAAACTGTGTCTCTAGTACCATCGATGGAACTAGCGATATACAAGTGTGTCACTAGTTCCATTTATGGTACTATCCAATGGTACTACAGCAATAAAGGGAAATATTCCAATTATTTCAACTCTTTAATGCCATTTCTAATATTTAGAAAATTTAAATAATTCGAATATTGTTGTCTAGTTCAACAACAAAGTTCGAATAAAGTAATAAAGTAAGTATATTATTTTACTTCTGACAAAAAACATAGGTATTTCAACCTCCTATTAATTTTTTTATTTTTTATTAGGTATGTGAAATAATGGTCTCCTGGTACTTCGACAGCTTTTATATTGTGAAATTCATCTCTTAGTCATGTTTAATGAAAAATAGTGGCACTTGCGAATTTTTAACATACAAGACAACTGGTGCTAAAAAAGAGTACAAAATAGTTATTTGTTATACAAGGGGGGAAAGTTGTATTTTACCTGCGAGTGAAACACGAGCTAGCGAAAGGATTCCATGATTGACCACGAGCGAAGCGAGTGGTTCAAAAATAGAATCCTGAGCGTAGCGAGTGTTTCAACACACGAGACGTAAAATAACTTTTCACCCGTGTATAACACAAATCTTTTCACCTCACTACAGCAAGGAAAATAAAAAAAAGAGTAAAAAAAAAGTAAAAAAAAAACAAAAAAAATAACAAAAAAAGTTAAATAAAGTTAAAAAAAAGTAAAAAAAAAAGTAAAAAAAAAATAAAAGTAAAAATCACTAAAAAAAAAAGCTAAAAAATAAGTTTAAAAAGTTAAAAATAAAAGGTAACCAAAAATATGTCATAAAATATACCTACAAAAAACAAAAATAAACATTTAACGTTCTACGTCATAGTACTTTTAACGTTCTACGTCTACTTTCTTCACATGTGGATAAAAAGCGATTTTCTCAATAGTTAACAAACATACAAAAAGGCCTTTCCGAGCTAGTGAGGTGGAAAGGTATTTAATAAGTTCATATATCACATTACGAGTATGTCCTCTTTTGCAAATGTTTTAAAAACAATAACATGATTGTTAATAACTTTAGTGTGCTATGGGGAATTTAAATTCCCAACGGCTCATCCAGTTGAGCAGCGTATTTGTGCCGTGTTTCTTAATAAGTATTGCGTGGAGTCATTGGTAACTTACTTGTTTTATGGGGAATTTAAATTTCCGACGGCTCAACCAGTTGAGCAGCGTAGTTGTGCCGTGGGTCAGAGAGGATAGGTACTTACATGAAAATAAATAACAATTCGGCAAATGCAAGACCACGTGGTAATGCATCATCAGAACGTGGCCCGTGTTTACTTTATTGGATCTGTGTAAAATGTAAAAATCATTCACTTTACGTTATTCCTCCAACTATCGTCATATCTATTTTATTGTAATTCATTAATTAAAATAGTTTTCAATAATTTTTGTTTTTTTTTCGAGCCCCCAGCAGCGCAGCGTTCGTATGTCACGAATAAAAAAAACTATACAGGGAGTAGAGACCACGAGAAACAAGTCTCCCTCGTGGTCCCACTGGTGGGTAAATCAGTGGAACCACGAGAAAACTGATAACTATATAAGATTTTTTAATTATGTAGATATTTAATAGTACCTAGGGTGGTAAAACAAAGAATGTCTCAGATCGCAAGTATTTGACGCCCGAGCCGAAGGCAAGGCCGATAAATATGCGATGTGAGGCTTTCTTTATTACCGCCTGTGGCGAGTTCAAAATTTTACGTCTCACCCTAACCAGGAAGTGTGCGGTAATTGCTACTTTATGGCCAGGTATGACGTAAAAAAATACAAAGTGACTCCACCCACTCTAGTTTTTGTTCCACACTAATCCATTATCGCGATGGATTATTTTACATAGCTTTTTTATATTGCGTTCTAATTCATAATCGCGATGGCTCAGTGATTCAACTATTAACTAATTTATAAAGTATTTGTAATTTAATAAAGTAATATAGATATTTTTTTTCGTTACTTAATTAGCTGTTGCGTGGGGCTCCTATTTCTGGGCAGTTTGCCCTTCGAGCATCTGAAGCTACCTAACGAACCTAACATACCCCTACCTAGCGTTATACGCGATCGCAACGCAATTTGAGTTTGAGTTTGTGAATAGAGGATTTTTTAGGTAGGGCAGATGCCCCGGTTCTGGCTACTGGGCCGGTTTTGGCCACTTTCAACTTTAAATTGAGTGTACTAAGATACCGAAAACTGAATGGCCAATCAGTCTTAAAGCGGCCACAACTGGGGCATCTGCCCTATTAATGGATTAGCGTGAAACTAAAAGTAGAAACAGATCCATTGATGCATTAGAGTGGAACCAAAAGTAGAAACAGATCCTTTTATGGATTTCTCCAGTGGATTAGAGTGGAAAAGACCGACTCCGCATCCCCAAATGAAATGCTTTAAGGAAAATTTCTACTCTCTTTCTTCGTCGAGGCGCGCGACGCACCTTCGCAAAGAGTTTTGCTAGCCCCCATTTCGGTGTGTGCTCAAAGCAGACGTCCGGATACACCCTACCGACCCGTGGTCACACAAAGTTGCCACACCGGTTTGACCACGGTATTTTATTAAGATTAATTAGATCACGGGTAATGTTTATTTTAGCCTGACCCTAACCAGCCCGTGGTCAGACCAAGTTGGCACATGAGTAGTTAATTCTCTTTGGTAAAAATATTAAATCTAATGACTTCACAAACATTACCTCATACCTTTCTTTGTGTAAGCGTGGTGTGACTACGGATAAATAATAATATCCGTGATCACACCAGTAGTGTGGCAACTTGGTCTGACCACGGGGCTCTTGGAAGGTCATGTATTGTACCTACATACGATCCCTGACACAGTCTGGGGCTTCACGACGGTAATAAGCACTAATTGTCTTATTTGAGCGTTTTTGGTCTAAACCTTTGAGAGCATTCGAATACGCCATGGCTACACGCACTATAATCTCAGAACCGTGTAGGTATAGAACCTTTGGCTTTTAGGGATAAATAATAATTTCAAATCTCTCGAAATCTTCAATCAATCAATCAATCAATCATTTATTTATTTCTTGAATGTGGTACATAAGGTGTAATAAGATACAATGTTGTTCAGCACAATCCAGCCTGAATAGGCATAGAAATATCTCAAAAACTGCATTACTATAACTAAGACTAGAGTCTTATGACCTATCATGCAGCATGCAAAAAATACTACTAAGTTACAACATTACACTACATTACCTATACTAGATTCAATAAATATGCGGCATATAGTCAAAAAATTCTTTCAACGTGTAAAAAGCATTTTGTACCAAAAAGTCTAACAAATATTTCCTAAAAAGAGGCATTTCGGATTGTCTTATTAAATTGGGTAACTTATTATATAATTTGGGGGCCATGCCATAAACACTTTTTGCACGAAAGGCTGTTTTTGATGGCTGATGCGTGATTTTGTGTCCCTGTCGCGTACTATTATAAGCAGGAAATTGATTAATATTTAATTTGACATACATGGCAATTTCAAAAATATATAAACATGGCACAGTTAGTATTTTCAAATTAATAAAGTATGGTTTGCATGAGTCAGGTATCTTTAGTCCACAAGCAGAACGCAGACACTTCTTTTGAGCCTTAAAAACCAAATCTCGATCAGTTGAGTTACCCCAGAACATTATACCGTAACGCAATGTAGCTGTCACATAGGCGTGATAAGCAGTAAGTACCTCAGTCCGACTTACAACTTTATTTAAATTATATAATGCATATGAAAAACTATTTAATTTTTTACATATAGTATTAATCTGGTATTTCCACGTCAGTTTATTATCTAGATTTAATCCTAAAAATTTCGTATTATCAGTTTCCTCAATTATATAGTTATTATATGTCACAGTTATCTTAATAGGTATTTAAACGTTTCAATCGAAAAACAGAGGACTCTTTTATAGTTCTTCGAAATTTCAAGAATATAAATACAAGCTGTAGCGGCTCTAAAACAAAACTTAATATTAAAAAAAATATTGAAAATCAACATCCTCTTACCAAACTATTCGATATAAACTATCGATAGAAACTATGCACTACAATGCTCAGATTCCTTGTCATATCAAAGCAATTTCCTTGTGTGTAATGATATGAGAAATACGCTACCAGTTAGTTAAGAATTCCTTGTTTGATATTTATCTATTTATAGTTTTTAACATTGTAGGTACCATCTGCGCGGGTCTTGGCGTCAGTGTGATGTTAGCATTAATTGTCACCACCTTTGCTGCATAGTAGATGTTTGGGTTTAATTTGGAAATTATATTTTATGTGTCGTGGTTAATCAATTAAGTATTTTATTTATACAAAAACTATATATAAACACTATTTGGAATGCAACATTGGTTTTAAATGGTAGTTAAATACTATGAAGGTCTTCCGCCAAAACGTAACTTTGTCTTTGGTTATTTATCAAAATAGTGCGTTTCGTTTATTCCTGCTAATGCAGTTGATATATGTATTTGTTAAAATAATGTGAGTTTATTTATAATCTTGTATTTTTTTTCTAAAATCGTTGCATTAATGACCAAATAAACATTTATTTCAGCAATAACTTTTAAAGACAAACCATTCGTTCAATGGATTTCCTTTGCAATAACAAAACGGCGATACCCATTCACCTAGTGATCTGTACGGTCCCTGAACCGTTTTCGAACGTACGTACGGAGTTACGTGGTGCAAATTTTTGACAAGCGTCGGGTCGGCTCAAAAATGACATTTAAATCTACCTAACGTTCGTAAGAAAAGTTACGTGATCGACCCACTCTGGAGTCGGACGGTTTTTTATTTGACCGAATCTCTTTCCGTCCGGCAATATCCTAGGAGATGATTTGGTCTGTTAAAGTACTCAAGCTCGAATACTTTAACATAAATAACGAGAGATCTTGTAGCTGTAGGATAGATTTACCTAGACTAGAATAAAACTCAACCTTTCTAATAGGATCGGCCGGAACTAACTCGGTTTTTCTATTCGCTTTGGTACGAGTTAGTATTTATAGAACCAAAGTGGATATCTAGTACAATCGAGTCTTGATTTTACTGGATTAATTAATCAAAGGTTCTTTAGCTTCAAAAACCATACCAAATTAATTTGATATTTCTATGGTAAATAAATGATTTATTTTCTCGCTTACTATCTGTTTAATTTTATTCAATAGCTTTTCCTTCAGGTAGGATTCCATTTTCAGACGACTAGAAGCTTCTCAGAAGCTTCAGCATTCAGCTAGGGGTTAATTTAAGTTCAGAATAGGAAAACATAAAAAGACAGCCATTTTGAGAGGTTGAATCGTTACAAAGTGTCATTGAAAATTCAATTGCGTCTAACTCTTGGGAAATTTCCACTGGGAATACAGGTGTTTTTCATCATCATCATGGTCATATCAGCCAAAAGACGTCCACTGCTGGACACAGGCCTCCACCAAAAAGTGCTACAATGACCGGTCCTGCGCCACCCGCATCCAGCGGATTCTCGCGACCTTTACCAGGCCCCGTAGCATGGCTGGCCTTATCACGCGATAAGTGACAAGATAACAGCGTCGTCTCGTTCTGTCGAACGGTGTCAGCCAGGGACGGATGCTCTATCATGTCACTTATCGCGTGATAAGGCCATCCATGCTACGGGGCCATGAGGATCAGTCCACCTTGTCGGGGGTCTACCCAAACTGCGCATGCCAGATGTTTATTTCTTTGTATCATATATATTGTAATGTAGTAATGGGTTTATTGCCTGAAATAAAGAAACATTCATTCATTCATTTATTATAAGTAGGTATGTATTTATAAAAAAGATTGTTTTACTTGAAAAGTTCCAAAGGATCCAACCTATTTAAACTATTCCAACAAAATACACGTATCTACCGTGTTTGCACATTTTTCCGTGCCCAGTCTTAAACAAAAATGAACAGCATTTTTCCAAGCATCTCTGGAATGCCAACTCTGTAATATTCACTTGAAATTCTCCCGAGATATTCACGACACATTCAAAATGTTCCTTACTTAACCAACATAAGTCTGAGCTCCTAATATACATACATATTTGACTGTAGGTATACCCTGCAGTCAGTGATCAATGATCATATAGAATAGGATTCGGTTCTATATGTCTCTTTCTTGCATCTCTCTTGTTATTACACATTCTTAGGCCAAAACATACGAATAAATTATCAATCAATCAATCAATCAAATAATTTATTTGCAGAAAAAGGGTAAGTAGTTTACATATCTTAGAGTAAATACATTATTGTTTCACCTTTTCCAGCTGTTTCAAACAGCATGCAAATATGTACATCTATATCATAACATTTTTGTAACTATGGTCCTTAAATAATTCAATAACATTTGCAACAAATAATTATAAAATTTAAATATTTAACAGTTATTTAATTATGCCAACATTTTAAATTGTAACAATACTTACTTATATTATTCATTGTTATCATGACAAACATAAAATAAAATGTGTACAGACTAAAAACTACCTACATATACATCATATGACATTTAGTGGTTCAGATATTCGTTGATGTTATAAAAGCACTGATTTAGGAGCCAAGTTCTAAGAGTTTGACAAACTTATTGCCCTCAAGTTCCTTTATTTCGACCAGCAACTTATTGTAAATCATGATGCTCATGTTATAGGCATTTCTTTTGTACATGTCAGTCGTACAGCGTGGTTGAAACAATAGATCTTTATATTGCGTCCTTGGATTATTATAAAACATATCGGAATGCTTAATGAAATATTTTTGGAAAGTCTTGGAAAAACAGCAAATTTTCAATATGTACATGCATGCTAAGGGTAATATGTTAAGTTGTTTGAATAGGGGTTTACAACTACTGCCTATTCTAGCATTTGTTATTGCACGAACACATTTCTTTTGTAGTTTGAAAACCCTTTCAACTTCTACTGAATTACCCCATAGGATGAGGCCATAACCAAGAATGGATGACACATGGCCATGGTAAGCTGTAAGCGCCGAGTCATACGACACGCACTGCCTCAGTTTTCTCAACGCAAATATGAACCGGTCTAATCTAGAGCATAACGAGTTAATTTGTTCCTTCCAATTTAAATAAGAGTCAATATGTAAACCTAAGAATTTAATTGTTTTTGTTTCCTGTAGTGGGATGTTGTTAATACTGATATTGAGTTGGATGGGAACTGATCTATATGATTGAAATTGCATATACTGTGTTTTATTCATATTAATGAGAAGGTTGTTCTTATGAATCCAGTTATTCATATCTGATGAGCACTGATTGTCTCCCTGAACTATTATAGTGGTATCATCTGCAAAGAGTATGGTTTTGGGCTTCGTAGCCTTAGGAAGATCATTTATAAACACTAAACATAACAAAGGACCTAAATTACTACCCTGAGGCACACCGGAAACTACAGTGCGAAGAGGTGACCTGTAAACTACTTTATTAATCTGATTTTTAATTTCTACAAATTTTGAGATTTCTGTACATTGCATCCTATTAGATAAATATGATTTAAGCCAATCATTCACCTGACCTCTGATTTCATAGGCATCTAATTTTGCCAGCAGCTTAGAATGATCAACTAGGTCAAACGCCTTGGTCATGTCAAGCAATATTGACATAACGGGCGATTTATTATTGTTGTTTTCAGTTATATATTTAATGAACTCAAAACATGCTAATTCTGTATTAAGACCTTTTCTAACGCCGTATTTATCAGGGTGCAAAATATTGTGTCTTGTTAAAAAGTTTTCTAGTCGAGCATAAAAGGCCTTTTCCACTATTTTCGATCAGATGAATTATTTTTGTGAAACATCATAACTGCTCTGTTAGTATGAAGATTGTTGGGAAATACCACGGAAATGTACTAGTGACGTCACCGTTGGCTGTTGTTAAAAAGTGATATTTTTTAACCGACTTCAAAAAAAAGGAGGAGGTTCTCAATTCGGTTGTACTTATATATATATTTTTTTATGTGTGTTACCTCAGAACTCCGTCATTTATGAACCGTTTCGTACCATTCTTTTTTTAATTGAAAAAATATGCTTCCAGGTTGGTCTCATTGTTTTCAAAACTCCAGTTGAATGATGGGAACCATCAGGAATTGAGGGAACTCCTCAAATATATAAGGCACGCGTGTAGTAATTTCGGTGTTTTCTATTATAACTCGTGTATTTACATCCGGAAATCATAAATTTGGTAAAGTGGAAGTGATGATGAAGACCACAGATGGCTTGTGGAACTTGTCAATGATGTACTTCAAACTATAAAAGTACGTCACCGATTCTGATATCATTCCGTTGAAATAGCAAACAAAGAAGTGCCAAAGGTGATTCTGAGATCCTTGAGGGGTCCACATACAGCGATTTGGTTATTTTCTCTAATAATCAACGTACTAGTATTTGCTCTCGGAAATCAGTTCATGTGGTAAATTGGAAAATAAATGTGGAAATATTCATGTCGCTTGGCGGAGTACTGAATTGAAGTCGGTTAAAACTTTGTTTTTAAAGTAATTTTTTGTCGTTTATAATGTTTAAAATTCTTGAACATTAGCAGTACCTACTAAATTAAAGCTTGTCATTTTCCGAGTATTTTCGTAAGCTTTGTTTGTGGTAAGTAATTTAAAATTATTTAATTTTGAGTTTACAGTCAAATATTGAGACTGGTTGTGAATCTTATAGTAGTAAACTGAGACTGTTGAAAGAGCAAATCAGTTGTTTCGTGGTACCAGCTTGTCGCTTGAATGGTTATTTTATGTAGAGTAACAACCTTATTTAAGTAAAGTATGTGAGCTTTAGTATTTTGTCTTGAGGTTGTATCTGTTGTAGCGGTCCAAAGGCCGTTATAGATAAAATTTGTGTATACTTCGTTTTTTTAGCATTAGAGAGACCTTTGCAGAACGAGATAAAAGGTTTTTTATCGGGCACACTCTGCGGATCAAACAGTGAATACGAGTTAATAAATAATATCTCGTATTTATTATCATGTTTTAGTAATGCATACATTACTCAGTGTTGTGAACAGATAAGAAACATAATATAAGTTAATTTATATTCTAAGATGAAAAGATAAGAAATTGCGTTTGCAATTTTTCATGGAAAGGTTGTACATTAAAAAACCTAAAGAGGCAGAGTTCTCACACAATGGTCTATTTTTAAACGTCACTTTCTGTCACTATCTGTAATTCACTCATGTGGGTTTTTCATTCGAGTTCATATTGTTGTCGGTTGAGTCGGTTGTGATTTCTATTGCTGTAAGCTTACTTAAAGATTGTTGTTATCGTTTTTGTTGAATTTTGTTATTAGTTGTTGATATACTTAGATATTTTGTTTGTTGGTGCACATTTACAATGTATGAAGCCGAGGCTGGCCCGAGTGGGCTACAGAAGTCGCAGCCGGTTCCGGCTAATGTTTTTTCATCTCCAAAGAAGAAAAGGCAAAAGCAGAATCCTCTGACTGCCAGTGAAAAGCGGAAGCGGGAGGTGAATATTTACAAATTAGTGTCAGAAATGCGCCATATATAGGAGTATCCCACTAAATCAGACCGTGTGAAAAAGACTGCCGAGACTGCTGGCATATCGTTGGCTACTACGGTATACAACATTTAAAAAATATATATATATATGCGTTCAGCTATTGGTAAATATCAAATGATATGTACTCGTATATGTAGGTACATAGGTAAACTCGCATAATTCGGTGACACGCCTCATTCGGTTATACATGTTTTGAAGGACGCTACCGAATAAAGCTAGTGAATTAGGGCCTTTTAAATGCAACCTTAGTACAGAGCATTAAGTTGTTTTTTCGTTTGCATTCTCGTGGGTCAAATTGCGAGAGCGAGATAGTTAATATTTTCAAATTTCTCGCACTAGACGTCATTTCGGCGCCGCGCGGACATGTATAAACTGGTTCTGCGTTTACAATTAGTTTTTAAATACTAAAAGTGCCTTGATTTGTATAAAAAGTGGACAGTGAAGTAAAAAGACATTATATTTGATATATCAGTTATCGTTTTTATCAAAACTTGTATAGTTTTTTTCACAGTATGTTGTGAAAGCCGGTCAAAAAGTTATCATTTTCAAACGTTTGATGCCGTAACGGTATCACCAAATAAAACAAGGTAAGTTAAAGATAAGAGTGAAATTTAGTTAAAACGCGGGTATTTTAATTGTTTATTGCATGTATTGTGTTGAATAATCCATAATTAATAAACTTGCGAAACATAAGCAACGTTAGCATATTATTATGGGTTGTTTATCACCAAATTAAATGAGTAATTTTTTTTTACAAGTTTTATATTAACTTGGCCTGTTCGTATGTATGTAAGTTGTCCGTCAAAATGCAATCCATTTTTCAGTCACTTGCCGTTATCCGATGGAGCTGAAATGTTGGGTATTATTATAGTTTGGTTGACAATTTAATATCATGGTACCATCAAGTTGATCTGATGATGGAGACAGAAGGTGGCCATGGGAATTCAGTATTTTACCGACGTAACCCCGTTGAGTTTGGGCTCGTTAGAATCGTTCCAATGAGTAGTTGATGATGGTTTATAGAAAACTAGTCGGCAATAAAAGCTTGTACCAAAAATGATTTTTTTGACAGAAACTGATTTAGTTGTATTTTTTAATTCTCAGAACATGGACGATGATAAAATAAAAAGAAAAAAACCGCAAGTACAATGAAGCTACGTTAAAATCAGCAATTGAAAACGTATTGGAGTCAAACATGACATTATATAAATGCATACATGCAATTTAATTTAATACTATTTTATGTTGTTTTCTAAATATATTTCAAATACAACTCATTATCCCTAATTAAGTGATAAAAAAATAGTAAAGCTTGTGTAATTTGGTTATAGTCTAATTAGAGTAGTGCGTATCACCGACTTAAAGTGATTGTCACCAAATAAGCGATGTTCAGGCAGCATAAATAAATGCAGATTATGAACAGTATTACTTGTAATAATTAAGATTTAAATGACTGATTATGCTAATAGTAAGACTGTCTGTTGTTCCTATTAAAAGTAAAAACATTGATTGACAATAACATGGACTTTTATTCAAATTTCGATTTTATCACCTAATTAGATGAGATCACCCTAAGTTCCGAGAAATTCAGTGGTATCGGTCGAAATCGAAGAAGGAAGGTTTACGACCACTGCTTCTGTGTTTACCCGTTTGACAGATAATTTTAATCTTAAAAAAAAACGAAGTATAGGTAAGTTCTAACTATTATTTACTCTGTGCTCTGTAAGTACATTCAATATTTCACCAATTTTTACACCCGTCATACCCATTCGCATTATTCGGCGCCATTATTCCACAAACAAGGGAGCTGACAAGACGAATCTATTCCTATTCACCGGGCACTAGATCATTCCTTTCGACAAGAATAATAGGGAAATATGACTCGATGACTTGCGATGAGAGATTAGATGGGCGAGTTACTTGAACTTACCCCACGTTCAAGTAACTTGCATGGCTTTGGTTTAGTAGTTACAGTACTAGCAAGTAGTATTTATAGACAAGCGCGTCGGGAGCGCGTGGTACAGCCCAAATGGATAATCCATTTAAGAAAGTGTCAAAAAAAACTTAAAAATACTCTGTTCGTCTACTAAATTTATTATGATAAGGATGATATAGGATGTTTGAGCCAGTTCAATAATCAATATGAAGAAAGAAAAAAGTTATAAAGAAGACTTTTTCTCTTTCAGTTTAATGTTTCGTAAACATTCACGTAATTGTACCTCTCAATTATTAAATCGGTCAAAAGAGTTCGGCGCCATTATTCAATAAACAAGGCTGACAAGACGAATCTATTCCTATTCACCGGGCACTAGATCATTCCTTTGGACAAGAATAATAGGGAAATATGACTCGATTACTTGCGATGAGAGATTAGACGGGCGAGTTACTTGAACGTGGATCCGTTAGCAAGTTATATTTCGATGAAAAAGGACTGCTTTGGACATTTAGTGAAATATGACTCGATACTTACTCGCGATGAGAGATAAGACGGGTGAGTTACTTGAACGTGGGGATAATAGCTAATGGGTGCACCTGGAGCCGTGTTTATAGACAAGCGATTTGGGGACGAGAAGCCCGGCCCGAATTGATATTATAGAGAAAATATGTATCACAAAGTTTAAGCAATTGATAAAAAATACGTATAAACAATCTGTTTTTTTTTATATTTACTTACGACGTTAATTGAGCATGGGCCTGTTGGATTGTAAATATGAAAAAAGAAGAAAGTACACATTACCTTTACATTTCTTCTTTAACTTTAGTGTTTCATAATAGCATGACATAGAATTGGCGATTGTAAATTGTAAGTAAATAAAAATCAATACTGCTGACTATAAAGTCTGATAACTAACTACTTCAATTTTACAAAATTGACGCAATTTGTTTGCTTATTTCATCGTTATATCTTTACACAATCATGTCAGTTTGTATACAAATTATGAATCCATCTGTCAAAATGTTATATTTTGTTTACAAACACTGCTTACACTTGAAATGTAGGTATTAATAACCACGATACGATTCTTAAATCTGTAGAAAATAGTCGAGTAATGAAACGGTTCACGCGTTTTCGACATTGATATGATATGATATGATATGAGTTATTTATCTCACAATATACAATTTCACTTAAAACTAACACTCAATCAATTTTAGGAATTTATATTGTGATTATTGCAATACCTTTAAGGTTTGGTGCTAAGTAAGAAACCATTTCGTTCCACAATCGTACACAACAACCATTTGATATGCTCTTCACAAGAATATAACATCTCTCAACAAACTCACAGACATTAGCTACTGGCATAAAACACAAAGTAGGTTCTACTACGTTCAAGCTGACTCGCCCTTCACAACCCTCCTATCACCAGCGTAACCCCAACAAGGTCAAATTACGGAAATCAAGCAATCTTTGCAATATTGCCAGCGTTCGCCAATTAAATATTTACCAGCTATTAAGATAAGGCGATTAGTCACTCCTGAAATATCTCGTTCTCCAGGATTATCAGGTATTCTTAAGGATTATAAGGCATTCTGATACCTTCTCCGTTCTTGGAAATTGTTGTGTTCTATCCACGTATTCAGCATCTTTATTGCAGATTTAAACTAATCTTGATTGACTTACAAAATTAAACTTATCTTAATTGACTTACAAAATATCGAGATAAACAAGTTGAGGGGTCGTTATGTACAGTCGCCATCACATACATAGGTACACTATAGGTGTTCAAAAATATCGGCACATGCACCCTAATACCTTGAAAATAGAGGTGTGTTCCGATGCTCGTGAGCTGCTTGTTTGCTCCGATGTATGTGATGGCGACTGTAAATTGTTTTTCGCATCGCGTTCGACCTATGGCCTTTGTTTATAAACAGTAATAGCAATATACAGGTTGTGGCCTGTAATAGGAGCAATAAATTAAACGGTAGATTATTAAGCTTGTGAACAATTATTTCCACGTGGTTTTATTTGAAAAAAAAAAAATTTTTTTTTTTCTTCAAAATTAGTTTACTTGTATGGTTTAACTCTTCTGGAGTGCTAAAAGTAACTTTTTAATATAAAAACACTAAATAAATCAAATAAAAATTAAAAAAACACAAAATTATTTTTTGAAAATAAAAATGTAAAAATATTATGACTCATTACATGATGTTACCTCAAAATCTGCATTGACTGCTGTGCTATGATGTCGTGGTGCTAAGATACATTACTTGGAGGTCATAACTTTCCATCAAAATTTCTCCGAATCCAAAAAAAAAAAAAAAATGGGACACAAGGGGTTACTGCAAATGCTCTAAGGAAGCGTCCTTTTGCATATTTGCTCTTATTACAGGCCACACCCCGTAAAAGTCACAAGCAGGGGGTCACACATTATATAACAGTTCTACCCCCCTATTCTGTTACTTGTTTTAAGCTCACCCACAACTATACCTTGACACTGCGATGCGTAGTAATTAAGCGTAGTTAGAGGTCTAGTTTCGTAACGGGTGACCGGCGGGGTGAGCCGCATTAACGCGTAGCGAATTACAGCCCTGCAGGGTGTCGATTATAGGAATTATAAAGGTGTCAAACATAGCATAGCATCCCTATAAAATTTTGTTTCATGAGCTATTTGTGATACATACATGTACGGCCTGTACGTTTTCGAACGCGTTTGCGTTTCAATTTGTATGGCAACGCGTAGTTTCTAATAGTTACCTCCAAAAGCGCTGTTCGCGTTGCCATACAAATTGAAACTAAACGCAAACGCGTTCGAAAACGTATACGTATCGATAAAACTTATACTAGAGCTACTAAGTGCACGCTCCGCTACGAGCTTCCTACGGTTTTTTTGATGCCATTCGAACCAGTTTTTTTAGAGAGGAACAAATAGTTGTATGGGTACAACTGCATGTCTCTGTCTGCCAACACAGCGAATCCTCAAGTGAATAAAGGGTCGCCAACGCGCTTGTGATTCTTTTGGAGTCACAAGTGTCCATAGGCGACGGTACCAGCTTAACATCAAGCAGGCAGTTAGCTAGTTTGCCACCGTTGTACTATAAAAAAATAATAATAATAAAGGACATAAATAGAATAGACAAAATACCGAGTCAAAGACAAACCTCGCTGGCGGCAGTCGTAACGCTTCATACACAGAAGTATGACGTCCCCGATTTCTATTTGTACTAATGGATGTATGGAAAATCAAGTAAATTGCTGTTTTGGTCGTGAAATACTGCGTTTAAGTGCATAGTCGTCATACAATCGTCTTGGCTTATTAAATTTACTCTTGGACGATAAAAATAAATCCATATGTTTTGTAAATTGCAATAATTAGATAGTTTACTATCCATATTGCACTTGTTTTATATTCAGGCCGTACCGTACGTAATTAGTGAAGAGTTCAGCGAGATAGATAGATAGATAGAAAGATATTTTTCATCACACTTGCTCATAAATGGTGTTATTCCTTGCCTGTATACAGAAAGACAATGGCCTAAATTGTTCCCGCGGGAAATAATGGCCCATGGGAAGTAATGAGCTTGTGTGTGATCTGATTGGTTAAAAGCAAATCAAACAAATTGGTTGGCAAATCTAGTTGGCCGCGCGTCACAAGAATTCTTCTCTGTGATTGGTTGAAAGAAATCTAGCAGGCCGTGGGGCGCCACGCCCCGCCCCCTCGCCCTCCACTCGCAAATCTGTATGTGAAGTTGTCAATTTCGTTAATTTTTGATTGGTGCGGTTGTATGAAACTTAGATTTTTCTGTCTTTTGTAGTTATTTATTTCCTCGCAAATGTGATGAAAAACATTGTGTATAACACGGGCGTAAGAATATTGCAAACTCGAGTCATCAAACGCCCTCCGCCTTACGGCGTCGGGCTCCTGATAGACTCTCGTTTGCAATATTCCTCATACGCCCCTTGTTAAACAATGTACTATATTGTTTCTCATTTTTGATACAAGTTTTGTCCGCTTAGTGGGAGTGGGTAGTGGTTACATACTCGTATGTCTTAAAGAAATCTCCCCTGTTTTGAATTTAATTCAAATTCATAACTAATAAAAATTACGTCACATAAATTAAGCTATTAGATCTTTAAGAGTTCAGCGACTGTGGGCTGTGGGCCCGTATCGAAGCCCGACAGCCCGCTTCTCGCTCCGCATATTCATAAACACAGCCTAAAAGGATGAGTAAAAAGTTGGCGACTTTGGAACTTTTACGCTGTGAAATTAAAAATGGCCATCAGAGCATGACATCAAAGGCTTCGCCACTTTCATAAATATTTATTACTCATTCCTAAAACAATCTCATAATATCTTTGTACAAATTACATATGTATGGATATTTTAATTAAACACTTGTGCCAAGAACCCGCTAGATGGGTATATTCAGCGTTTTTACGGCATTTTTTATGTTTTTATTATCTCAGTAAATATTTTCAAAAATTACGATCACAATTACCTTTTTTCCCGACTACGGCAGAGCCGAAAAGAAGGGATATGACTTTAGCACTCTATGTTTGTATTTACGTGTCTTCCACCGTAACGTTTAAGATACTGAACCGATTTTGATGAATGAGGTATCAATTGATTCGAAATTATGCTCCGGCTGACATAGGCTACCTTTTGTATGACAAATAAATAAAAGTGTTTTTTAAATTAGTTTTCCGTAGTCGGGATAGGTACCTACAGTTTTTAAAAAAAATATGCTGGTATAGTTATTTACGATACAAGTGCAGAAAATAGGAAATTCGCAACGAGTGGGGATAAATTAAAACACGACCGAAGGGAGTGTTTTAAATTGACACGAGTTGCGAGTTACCTATTTTATAGTACATATGGCTCTTTAAAGTTTCGACATATGCACGGAAAGTGCTCTTTTCCGCACACGTACGGAAAAGTAGCACCATGTGTACTGTAAAGGTATTTTTCTCAAAAATGGCCCGCAAAGTGAACATAACTCGCTACATATTGGAAGGTAAAGTGTATAGTTTAAGGCCAGATCAAAATTAAAAAATAAAAACATTGCAGGCTGCCTGGAATGTTACATATAAATTCATTTATTTGTCGAGTACCAAACTTTTTAAAAAGTAGAAACTGGCATATAAAAGATGACACAGGTCGTATTCAGCCAAATCAACTCGTATTTTTCTGTTGCAAAAGCGACATTTTTGTATGAGTCTCAAATAGTTTGCGTTTTTCGGTGGGAAAATACACTTGCGATTCTGTTTAAAAAATATATTATGACGTTTAATTTTATGTAATT
Source organism: Epinotia brunnichana (assembly GCA_963854355.1). Taxonomy (NCBI): domain Eukaryota; kingdom Metazoa; phylum Arthropoda; class Insecta; order Lepidoptera; family Tortricidae; genus Epinotia; species Epinotia brunnichana. The sequence goes on from OY977957.1 coordinate 13,508,022, forward strand.
TGCGGTATCCTCAATTTGTATTTTATAATAAAGCTTGATTTAAATTTAGTCTTTTTTATACCTCCATTTTTGAGAAAAGCACTAAATTAGCCTCAGCCGGAATGGCAATTGCTTCCTTCCCGGCCACGGCAATAATGTACTATTAACAACACCGGCGTTGAGTTTTATTTGATCAATGTTCTGCAACAGTATTTTAATTTAAGTAGTAAGTAGTAGTGGCTAATAATCAAACAAAATTAACAAATCAAAAAAATTTTGCTAATCTCGTGTGTGAAATATCAAGTATAAAGCCCATATTTTGTCAAATTAAAGATATGTGATGTACCGGGGTAAGATAAGATTATCTCGGCTGTCACATTAGGCGCGAGGCGTGAGGTGACTGGTGAGGTGAGAGGTGAGGTGATCACTGAGTTGAAGTCCTACGACGCCGTCACGAAATATATATGTAATAATTTTAGAGAATGTCAGTCCTGGTGTTTTGTGTGAGGTTATAATGACTTTAGAACCATGCGTTTCAAACCGCAGAAGACTCACCCGGGTACCCGGGTGCTCTGCTCATAGGCGCTTTCTTCTACATACGGGTTTTGACATGCTATCTATGTTTTTATGGTTCCGTACCTCGAAAGGAAAAAACGGAACCCTTATAGGATCACTTTGTTGTCCGTCCGTCTGTCAAGACCCTTTTTTTCAGGAACGCGTAAAGGTATCAAGCTGAAATTTATATGAAATACTCAAATCTACTGTCCCTTAGAGCTGTGAAAAAAATCAAACTTTTAAGCCAACGCGGTCAAAAGATACAGCCGTTTATGCCGCAAACTTCCGTAAATTTTCGAAACTCGCAAGGGAATCAAAACCTACAGGGTACTTCCCGTGAACTCATAATCTTGAAATTTGGTACGAAGCAACGTCTTATAGCACAGATAAAGGAAAAATTGCGAATACCGTAAATTTTCAGTTACATCGCTGAAATTTTAATGTCCAGTATAAACTGACACGCACTCAGTATGTGAACTTAGTGAGTAACAGTTTATAGTGGACTCTCTTATATTGTACGGGGTGGTCCGGAACCCTTGGTGCGCGAGTCTGACTCGCACTTGACCGGTTTTTTCATAGGCTATGAGCGTAGCGCTACGAAACCGCGAATATGTAAATTGATGTAATGATATTATGACGTCCGGCTAGCCTAGGGGGTAGTGATATTGTCACGGAAGTGTGCGCAAGCGTTCCCGTGGTGCCACCAAACGGCATCGCATAGAACAGGGGTCACCAAATGGCGGACCGCGGTCCGGATCCGGACCGCCGACCTATTTTGTGCGGACCTTCAGTAACCAGTAACTTGTATTACTGAGTACATACTTTAATAAAATTCTTGAGGAAGTTGATGCAAAATAATGTAAGATGGTTAAGTAAAGGCTGCGTTTCACAAAGATACTCCGGCATTTTAGAACATTTGAAGACATTTAACGACAATAGCTTGCACCAACTTTACTCCAAAGTTCAGTAGTTCAAGGCAAAAAATTACATTTTTCACATTGATATGTAAAAAAATCCTTGTCGCATCTGTACATTTGCTTATTTAACAAACTGGAGTAGAAACGGACCGCGATGGTCATTTTATTTTAAAAACCAGACCCCTGGAGAAACTAATTGGTGACCCCTGGCATAGAAAATCGTGGGGTTCTAGACGGTAGTCCGGGCGGTTCCCGGGAGTTCGTCATACCCACTCTGATTCCCCAGCCAGGCGGAATGCGTGAAAACATTTCCCCAAGAACTAAAAAGGGGTAGTGACCAGGGATCGGAACCGGAACTAGTGACACTCCCTATAAAGCTAAAGGTCCTGGAATCGAATCCCGGTAAGAGCAAATATTTGTGTGATGAGAATGAATATTTGTTTCTGAGTCTTGGATGTTTTCTATGTATTTAACTATTTATATATATTAATTTGACGACCGCTTTAGCCTAGTTGGTAGTGACCCTGCCTACGAAGTAAGAGGTCCTGGGTTCGAATCCCGGTAAGGGCATTTATTTGTGTGATGAGCACGAATACTTGTTCCTGAGTCATGGATGTTTTCTATGTATTTAAGTATTTATTTCTCTATATAAGTATCTATATCTTCGTCTAGTACCCATAGTACAAGCTTTGGTTAGTTCGGGACTAGGTTGATTTGTGTAAGATTGTCCGCAAATATTTATTATTATTATAAATATATCGTCGTATAGTACACAAGCCTTATTGAGCTTACTATGCCTAGTTCGATTTGTGTAAGATTGTCCCTAATATTTATTTATTGTTTTGCCTTAATTCTAGTTATGTATGGCCTCCATTGGTAACGGGGAGAAAGGCGCGAGGCGGCGCGATGCACGAGCTGAAACTTGCGCTACGAGGCGAGACGCGAGGTATATGTTATGGGGTTATACAGACGTTAGTTATTAGGTACATAAATGGACGCTCCAAAATCCGCAATAGCAGAGACCGAAACATGTGGCCAATAGTGACAATTTACATGTCCATATAAAACTTTAAACTCTCTCGATTTTAAATAATGTTTAAATACAGGGATCTAACCAATGATGTAATATATAATTTACTTTCAAAACAAAGTTTTAACCGACTTCAATTCAGTACTCCGCCAAGCCACATTAACATTTCCACATTTTTTTTCCAATTTACCACATGAACTGATTTTCGAGAACAAAAGCGTTGATTTTTAGACCAATAAAACAAATCGCTGTATGTGGGCCGATAATATTAGAGGACTTCCGTCGATTCCTCAAGGATCTCAGAATTACCTTTGGCACTTCATTGTTTGCTATTTCAACGGAATAATATCAGAATCTGTGACGTACTTATATAGTTTGAAGTACATCATTGAGAAGTTCCACAAGCCATCTGTGGTCTTCATCATCACTTCCACTTCACCAAATTTATGATTTCCGGATGTAAATACACGAGTTATAATAAAAAATACCGAAATTACTACACGCGTGCCTAATATATTTGAGGAGTTCCCTCGATTCCTCATGGTTCCCATCATCCAACTGGGGTTTTGGAAACAATGGGACCAATCTGGAAGCATATACTTTCAGTTAAAAAAAGAATTGTACGAATCGGTTCATAAATGACGGAGTTCTGAGGTAACAAACATTAGAAATAAAAAATACATCCGAATTGAGAACCACCTCCTTTTTTTGAAGTCGGTTAAAAAAGAGGTAGATACGTTGTCTATACGAAATTCCGTGCCACTTTTGGTGCGCTTATAACATATCTATCTATTTTTTATATTACATCATTGGATCTAACTCATCTAACAAACACTAATACAATTGAAAGAAAGAAAGAAAGAAAGAAAACATTTATTCGTGGACAAAACAATGGGTTTAAAAAACAAAACACAGAACGTAAAAAAAAAAAAAAAACAGGGTCCACGAAAATTGGCTGGGACGACAGTCATCTGCGACCATGACCCGTGTCGAAACACTCGAAACGTCAGAAATAAAGGTAAATAAATATCGCGTAAGGACCGTGTAAAACAATAATTTAAAATTACACGTCCGTTTGAACCGTACCTATATAAAATAAGAGCGGCTATGTTATTAAGTTTTGTATTCTAACGGAGTATCAACTCAATAATCATTACTGTAATCCTAAATATCCCAAACGCTTTAGATAGGTACGTACTTCTAAAATTCTACTCACACAAAGTTAACTTGTTCAAACAGACGTCATAATAATGTATACACTTTTAACCTTATTACTAAGGTATAAGGTGCAAAAGTGTTCACATATTAACAACTGTATAAGAACACTTTAAGGCCGCAATTTGGCGCGTCGTTAAAATCATACGGCTGTTAAATATGAGTGTGGCTGAATGCGCGGGATGAGCTCTTCAAGACTTGTGCCACAATATTAAAGATATGGCTTTGCAGGTGAATAAAATAAGTCCTTTGTGCAATAAAGTGAAATGTTCTACAACGTACTTACCATCCCGCCGTAACCGCTTGGATACGTTAACGTTGGTAGGCCATCACCCACTACGGCCACAACACAGTTCAAACTTGTTCGCATTGTTTTTGACAAATACGACACCACCCACCCACCACGACCACCACGAGGATCTGTTGTAGAAGAAATGTTTTTTTTTTTTTTTTCGGACAATCATACACAAATCTACCTAGTCCCAAACTAAGCAAAGCTCATGCTATGGGTACTAGACGACGATATAGATACTTATATAGAGAAATAAATACTTAAATACATAGAAAACATCCATGACTCAGGAACAATATTCGTGCTCATAACACAAATAAATGCCCTTACCGGGATTCGAACCCAGGACCTCTTACTTCGTATGCAGGGTCACTACCAACTAGGCTAAAGCGGTCGTCGAATTATGATAATAGATTTATTAATGTAGCCCTAATGAAGGAGCTACCTACATAATTTACTTTAAAAACAAAGTTTTAACCGACGAAAAATCAATCATCCCCTATTTTCGTACCCTTAGGGTTGGTTTTTTTTTTCCAAATTTATATGGGACCAACTTCGAGGTATACCCCTTTCCAACTAAAAAAGAATTATCCAAATCGAACGACTCTGTAAAAAGTTATGCGTGGTCATACATAAAAAAATATATACGCGTCGACTTGAGAACCTCCGTTTTTTTCGTCGGTTGAAAATGCTACAATAGTATTTTTCACAATCGTGTTATAATAGAGAGGTTTTTAGTCGAGTACCGTGTTTAGGCCACGAAGCTTGCTGAGTGGCCTAAGTAAGGTACGAGATTAAAAAGCTTGATTATAACACTATTGTGAACAATACTTTTTGTACGAGTTCATTAAAATTAATTTTCTACGAGTCAACTGAACTAATTAAACAAACTCGATACTGTTGAAACGAAGTGCAGCTCATCGCTCGTACGCTTGTTGATATCTTAAAAGACATCAACGAGCGTACGACATCAAAGCGATTCTATTGGTCCAATTCATTACAGTTCAGTAAAGCAGCCACGTGATTGGTCGAATTTATTTTAGTTGTCTGGAGCGTATCGAAAAGTAGTTATTTCGATTGTTTCGACAGTAACATGGACTACAACTATGAAAAGAGTGACGTTGCAGTATTCTCTATGAAATCTTAATACACATATTTTAATCGTCGAGTACAAAAACGTCTTTAGAACAATAGTATAGGTATAGACGGCCGACCGTAGGGAGGCCGGATAGTGATACGAAGCCGGCAAGCCCTTTTCACCGCCAGGCATGTAATAGTGCTTTTCTCAAACATGCAATGAAATAAATAAATAATAATTTAATTTGAAAACAAAGTTTTAACCGACGAAAAATCAATCATCCCCTATTTTCGTACCCTTAGGGTTGGTTTTTTTTTCAAATTTATATGGGACCAACTTCGGGTTATACCCTTTCCAATAAAAAAATAATTATTAAAATCGAACTACTCTGTAAAAAGTTATGCGTGGTCATACATAAAAAAAAAAATATACGCGTCGAATTGAGAACTTCCTCCGTTTTTTTCGTCGGTTGAAAACTCCTCAAATCAAACTAATTTTCATGGCTGAATGCCGTGATCCTGCGCCACAAATAGTGGAATGAAAATTAAAAAAATTACTTCCCGGCCTAGGCTTTCACTTTCGTATGGAATTCGTTTACAATTCTCTCGAGTTGATTCGCCCGAAACGTGATACTTTGAAGCCTGATATAATATAACCCACGTAATGACGACATTTCATTTCATGTTTGAGAAAAAGTAGTTTTTATTATCGCAAAGATGTGTTTTCATATGTGACACCTCGCATGCCTGAAAGCTACCCATATAGTTGTCAAATATACGAAACACAATTCCGCACGTCTCTGGTGGATTTTCAGCCTAAAACAAAACACAGGTAAGAAAAGGCCATAGTTCTGTGAACCCACAATTCACATAAGAACGCGTAGACAATGGACTAATCACTCTCGCCAAGAATGAGACATTCTTAGGTTTCCTAGGTACAGGGTAATACAGGGGGGTGAATGGACTTTTTTCGGTTTTGTTTTCATGATAACGACTACCATTCCTGCTTTAGACAAAAAGTTTGTAAGCTGCATTGATTGGCATTCATCGATCATCGGAAAATCGACTTCATATGGTAAACGACACGAATAATATAATAAATACCTTAATTCAGCATTAGGTACTTGTTTTGCCTGAGAATTTTAAATTTGTTAAAATATTATAATATTGGTTTTTAATTTTTATTTGTCGGAACCAGGTGATAATGGAGACGAAATAAAACAATAACATTTTTTTTTGTGATTCAGTAATTTTAGTCCCGAAAAACGTTTGCAGGGAAAGTCTTTCCACCTTAAGGTGAAGCAGCTTCAGAAAAGTACCAAAATGGGCTTGGAAATTCCTACTTCATTACGCGAAAACTACATAAAATGTAACGGTTTCTTATTTAAATGCTATTTGAAGATATGTGCTACAATTATATAATGCCCAACACACGATTTGATTAATTTGCCTCGATGGATTAGGCTCGCAAAGTTAGCTCTGATTGCGCGTTTTTCGGTAGGTCGAGTTGACTAAAAACCAGAACCATTTTTTTGCTAGTCAATGTTCAGTATTTATTTTTGTATCCTTTTATTCCTTATTATATATTTGACAACGTAGTAGGCTCATTTTATTTTTAATTAACGTAAATTAGTAACATTAAGCACATAAATATAAAATCTCGCTCAAAACGGATGCGCGTAAGTCATTCGTTTGAATTTTAGTAGGCAGATGGCCAAGCGGCCTCGGGCTGGACGGACGTCTGTCGCGATTTTTTGCATTTTGACAACTGTAAAATTCGCTAGTTTAATACCAGCTGTTAGAAAATAAAACGTTTTCAGGGAGAATTAATAGGGTGTCATGTGGGTGGATAAACGTTTAAAATAGATTTTCGGTCATTTTTACAATTTGTTCTAATTTAAAACACAAAAGTTCGTTCACAAACCCTACCATTACAACCCGATTTTTCATATTTCTCATCTTAAGAGCCCGTTATTAATGAAAGAAGTTCGAATACGTTTCTTTAGTATGTGGAATATTTTTTTATCACACAGGTCACATTGTCTAGTCCAGTGTATGTCGTAACATCTCGCTGCCCCAATTTTATAGGGTCCTATGTTACATTGTCGGGGTACTTCAATTTAGACCTAGTATCACTCTGACAAACTTCAAATTTCAAGTTGATAAAAGTGCAACATAGAACCCTTTAATATTGGGGCAGCGATCTGTCATATAGAAAGATTTGACATTTGGCATTTACGCTGTCTTAGGACTTAGATATTATATCGTTTTCAATAAAATAATAATATATTAAATACAATGAAAATCGTATAGTGTACAAACTATAACGATTATGATAGTATATTGTGATCCGCTGTAATAATGACGCCATCCAGTTAAATCCCCTGCAGTTCCAACCAATTGAATGTGGAAAGAGATTGTCAGAATATTTATACCTACTCGGAATCTGCAAGCATGATGTAATTTGTGTTTATTGTGGTCAAATCAAGACGGATTATTGTCACCCAATTGGATACAGTTCTTCAAGATACCTCCTAACTACACTTCAACTCCAAGTTTTTAACACACTCACTGCCCAGAATCTCTACGCACTACGCTCCTTGCCGATGGCTACGGCGTATATAGGCGCCCGCTAAGCGGGTTCATGGCAGACCAGGCACCGTAGCATGGATGGCGTTATCATATATCATTCTTATCACTTATCGCGTGATAAGGCCATCCATGCTACGGGTCTTGAGTGAGAGTTTGAAAGTCAAGTGAAGAAGAAGTATTAAATAATTGTAACAATTAATATGCCTAAACAGTAAAGTATTACATTGCATATATAGACTTGCATATTTTTGTTGCCTAACATATTTTTTTACCTACAAATAATGAAGTAGGATGATTTCATTGTATGATGTAATTTACATTGAATGATGTACTTTTTATTCTTGTGGTATAAAACATTCCTACTAATGAAGAATTTGTTTCATTTTCTTTACCTACTCTGAGGCTAAGGAATTCACTAGAACAGACATATTTAGATTAAGTATGCTGTAGTAAACAACGTATGCTCGCTTTAAAGCTTTATGGGAAGGATATAATGATGTGACGGATCTTGCCAATGAGAATACAATTAGGTAGCTAAAATCGACTTCCGAGCTATGTTTACAATTTGGCACCTTATTCCTTTGTGATAAGGCGAAAAAGTAAAATATTCTATATATCATCATCATTATCATATCAGCCGAAAGACGTCCACTGCTGGACATATGCCTCCCCAAAAGAGTGCCGAAATGACCGGTCCTGCACCACCCATTCTATATATAGTAGTATAGAATATATATTTTTTTCGCCTTACCAGCTAAGTCTCATATCTGGGAAATTCTTTTTCTCTATTTTCACCCAAGCAGAGCTCAGGTTTATATGTATGTATGTGATACATACATAATATATAGTATAAAATGGCATATCATTTGTAATCCTATGCGTACAAAAGAAATATGAGTAAATAAAATACATTACTTACAAGCAGGAACCGCAATCGAGGGGCCATCCAGGAAGCACGGCAGTCAGTACAATTACCAAAGAATTATTATTAGTACCATTTTTTTATACCATGTATTTTGCAAACAAACACACAGTATGCGAGATATCGAAGCCTATGGACGCTAGCTACTAAAGAGGATTCACCACCGTGCATTGACAACTCTTTATTGATTTGAAGATTTGGAGAATGCTTAGGGTTCATTTGAATTAACTCACAGATATTCACGAGTTTACGATATAATATTGCTTACCTATATTATTCTTTGTAGATATAGGTCAGTAGAAATCGACACAAAATAGGCTTAAATCGCAAGGCATGGTTTTTCGGTATATTGAACCGATATATAGTTAGGATAGTGTGAACACGAAATTTTGGTTTAAAAATCATAAACTATGCTACTTTTACCATCAAGATGTAGTACACTTTAAAAGATAGATAAATTTAAAACAATTTGAGTTAAGCCACAGGTCTATAAACTCAAGCGATGGCCCTTCAAATATAGTATATTTTCCCGAAGATTGTCAATTTTAAGTCATGGGGACCATCAAAATATCAAGTCCGGATCAAAATATTGGCAAAATCCCTCGTCCAATGAGAAAAATTGTTGGATATAAAGTTTTGTTGATATGTAATTTTCTTTCATACAAACCCTCTATACATTCTGTAAAACTACACGCACAATCTTGACAATACGGAAAAAGGTAAAAATGGCTTTTTTGAAGAATTGAGTGCAAAAGGCCTTCAAGAGACCTATAGTTTGTGTGGAAGTAGCCAAGTATCAATGGACAAAGCAATAAATAATCATCATCATATCAGCCGAAAGACGTCAACTGCTGTACACAGGCCTCCCTCAAAGATTGCCACAATGACCGGTTCTGCGCCACCCGCATCCAGCAGACTCCCGCGACCTTCACCAGGTCATCAGTCCGGTCCCCACTCGAGAACCTTTCTGCCCCAACGGCCATCGGTTCGACGTGATTTAGGTTGAAATGTAATTGAGTTTAACTTTATTACTAATATTTTTTCTCATAGCGCGAGGGATTTATGATTATGTTTTTGTCCAGACAGGGCAATTTAAAATCAACGAAGTTCGGAAACAATATATAATTTTCGAAGGGCAATAGCTTCGTCCCCTTAGAGCTTACAGATTTGCAGTTTAATTCAAATACAATTTTTGGAATAGGGAACTTGCATCTTTTTATTTTATTGCGAAAATCAAATGTATAATTTAGCATTAAAACAACTGTAGCACTAAAATTTTCGTATGATTTATTTTTCTGATTTTATATGCATTTGAAATCTGCACGCGCCGGCACCCCCCGAAAACGCTCTATATTAAACTGGCTTATGCTATGACGTCACAACATATATTCTCGGCGCGTTTACTATGGAGTAAGTCATTAATTTGCAATTATATCCACAACATTTGCGTTTAAGTCTATACTTGTCATACAAAATATCATTTTCTGTGCCAATTCAATATTCTGTGTAACTGTTATGTTATTTTATCGAAACAATAATAATTTTTTTTCGTCATTTTAACGTGAGATAAAACTAATACAATCGTTTTTTTTTCTTCTGTATGATATTTCTACGTATATAAATAAATAAATAATAAATAAATAAATATTACGGGACAATCTTACACAAATCAACCTAGGCCCACGGTAAGCTCAGTAAGGCTTGTGTTGTGGGTACTAGGCGATGATATATATAATAGATACATACATATAGATACTTATATACATAACATACATAAATCAGGAACAAATATTCGTGATAAATACACAAATAAATGCCCTGACCGGGATTCGAACCCGGGACCTCCAGCTTCGTAGGCAGAGTCACTACCCACTGGGCTACGGAAGCCGTTATATCCGCATCAATTGAGTGCAATTTATTCGAAATTGAAGTCCCATGCAAGTTCCCCATTTTAATCAACTTTAAGATTCAGGCGTAAAAGGCGTGTCGCGCAACTGGCACAAGCTTTTCGAAGTCGCAAATTTGTGTCTACACTACCCTAACTGATCCATAAAACAAAACCAAATAAGTTACTGACAAAATTAACCCACATACAAACAGGTGAAGTTAATATAAAGCTTGTAAAAACCAGAACTACATCGTGCTTTGCGATTTTAATGTCGAATTCTATAGTTCTAACAACGCATCGCTTTGAACCAGGTTCATTGGATGTGGTACTGGAGAGCACCGAAGAGTTTTTATGATCTTCATGAATATACAAATGACTTCCACATAGCACTAACAAATTACTATAATTATGTTATTAGTGTCTACCCTTTGATGTAGGTATCACCATCACCTGCGACTACATTATTTACTTTCGGTTTGCTGACGACACTACTTACCGTACATCACAATCATAGAGGCACCAAGGGGTGTCAGTGACAGTGATTAAAGAGTACTAAATACGTATTAATATATGTAGGTACGAGTTTATTAGGTCTATTTAGTATAATTCTACTTACCGTACATCACAATCATAGAGGCACCAGGGGGTGTCAGTGACAGTGATTAAAGAGTACTAAATACGTATTAATATATGTAGGTACGAGTTTATTAGGTCTATTTAGTATAATTATATTCTGGCCTGATATTGGTTTACGGGTATACCTAATACATTGGTGTTACACTTTCATAATAACACTTACAGCAGCAGCAGAAACCGAATGTATAATTATGTTTTAGGACGGTATTTTATACTTAGTATTATTTGTAGTACCTACTTTTTTGCATTCTCACACTATAAAACTAAGGAGCAAAATAAGGATTACCTAATATAGATACCTACCCAGTAACGTACAAATAGGTACGTACCAACAAGGCTCGATCATTCTGACTGACGTGATCGCTTAATGGCCCCTCTATTGGGATGAGTTGAGACTTGAGAATTAAATTGAATTATCAAATTTAATTATCCATCCAGGCTCAAGCCCCCCAAAAAGCCAGCTCGATCTGAGTCCTTACCATAATGTAACCCCTTTTGTCAAGCAATGTTCATAAATTTTCGCTTGCTTATTTTCATGAAATTTTGCACCTTAGCGAAGACCGAATAGAGTTGCTATGACATTGCCAATCTAGAGACTAATCTATTGACTTATCAATAGTACATATTTCATATACCAAAATGTACCTAAGAAACATACGCAGAATCATCGCAGAATAAGAAAATGTCAACAAGTCTGACATTATTCTATAAGATGTTTTGACAATTTCACTTTCTGTATGGAGGTTGGTGACTGATTTAAATGTATAATATCACGAAAGCAAAAAAATACCGAGGTCAGTGACCTGTCACAGTAAAGTGAGATAGTGTGCGTGAAATGTAGCGGTGTGTGTTTCTGGGGAGAATTACGATAATGTTGCGCCGCCTAGTAGGTTTTTAGTGTCGCGTATGTAGCTTCACCCGAGATGCTTCACCTTAAACAGTCGATTCGATATCGTCCGGGGAAAGATACCCAAAAATAAGTTATGAGGTAAATAATACATCTAATGTTGTCTTGAAATATAGTCAACATGAAACATACATTAAAAAAAAAGAGTACGATGTAAATAAAATTACATTGAATCCAGACGAAAAAACTGAGGACAATGACATCTGAATTTCCGAGATCATCTTATATTTAGAGATGAATCAACAGAATGTCACACGCGTTTTTTTTATACGGTTCACGTGCTATTTATAAATCTACTGTATTTTTAATATAAAACAGGGTGAACAGAGTGTAAATACGTTTGAAACGTGTTGAGTTAATCCTTTAATCATTTGGACGCAGTGTGATGTAGTAAAAAGCCGCGAAATTACTTGGTCGGCTTTATTTACTGTTTACCTAAATTAAAAGTGTAATAAAAGAATCAAATGTGTTACACAACGGATTCTGTGGTTTAAAATGCGGTTTATGTGGAAGACGTTGAAGCCGTTTGACTTCGATTTCGCAAAAAAATTGGTTGTCTATAAAGTCGGTTTACGGACGATAATTTTACGTGATAACGTTATAAAGCCGAACGCTCGGCTCAGGCGGAACGGGACAATGAGTCATACTTTTTCGTGCGTGCTGCCGGTGTTCATCGATTTATAAGACGTTATCAGGTTATCACGTCAAAAAGGCCAGACATATCGGAACACATCCTTACCCCAACAGGAGACAGTGTTCCGTAGGACCAATTTTGGTACGTAATACTAAAAATGAAGATGTCAAAGTCAAAGTTCGTTTCAATTTAGGCATATTACATGCACCCATGAATGTCGATAAGCTACCACTGGTTCAAAAAGAAAACCCTGTACCTCGAGAAGAACTGGCGTAAAAAAGTCGACGAGGTATCACTTTTTTTTCAAAACAGTTTATACCTACAATATATAATTTCAGTATCAGAGTATTATAAAATTACATAGCTACAGTAGAAAGCCTATTTATTTCTATGACTGTACAGTTTTGGGCTCCCATTTACCAAGAAAATAGTTGGTAGGAAGCACACATTGAAAGCCAAGTTAAAAAGCTCCATTGTGTATTATCATCTAGGTACGTGTTTTTTTTTGTTGTTGCATAATTATTACAAAATCAAGTATTAAATCAATGGCACTAATATGTAGGCACGAATGTTAACTACTAGGGTAAATTCAGAATTTTAATTTACTTTTCGTCAAACCTTGGTCATAGAGTGGCAATTACCGCCTTCTACGCGTCCGGATAATCGCACGCGTAAGGCGTTCGGAAAATCGGAATTCCTCCTCCTTCCAAATCCCATTTCAACTTTGCACTTTCTAACATTCAGATTGAATAAGTTTCTGTCAAAATTTTCATTTTTGGTACAAACTTTTATTGCCGACTCTACTTTTCTGTATACCGTCATCAACTACTCATTGAGACGATTCTAACAACCCCTCCTGGTTTCATTCTAACCCACCTTCTGTCTCCATCATCTGATCAGCTCGATGGTACCATAATATTGAATTGTCATCCAAACTACACCTTTAACCAATATTTCAGCTCAATCGGTTGAAGATTTCCAATTTCAACTGTCGGGCGGATTTTTTTTAGTTCTAGGTTTTAATCATAAAATCCGAATATATTTATTTGGAATACTACAATATCAGACTAGAATTTTTATTCGAACTTAAAAAAAATACTGGAAGTGAAGGATTTTTCAAACTTTCGGTCAATTTTAGGTGCGTTCGCAATCTTCTGATGTTCAGCACAACCTTTCTCGACCTGCTGCCATACATTTTATCGTATTTTCATGACACGTTGGTGTATTGGGAGTGGGCTTACGGACTATTACTGTTTAATACAAATATTGGTGTAGTAATATAATTTACCAACATATCATAATTATTTCAAAGGAGCAAACAGTTTCAGGAGTGGCCCATAGATTTAAAGTTAGAAAATTGCAAAACGCAGGAGGCTATCCTCCGCTTCTAGAGTATCAGAAGCAAAACGCAGTAACAGTATATCAGCCACATAAATAATTCCATCCTTTGTACTATGGTGTAGAGGGTAGGTACACCAAAATGCCCCGAGAATTCCCGGAATTTTAAACTTGAGCCAATGTTGCCCCGCGGGCAGGGAAAGTTCATAGTACAAGGAAGATGTATTGTATTGCTTTCCTTAATAATGGTGAGGGATTTAGAATAGGTAATAATGTCTTATTTTGCTGAGTCGTTTAGGGTAGGTATTTGAGAACATACTACAATTTTACGTCATGTCTGGCCATATAGGTATTGAAAATTAACACCGCCATGCAATAACGTAAAAAACCTACCTACCACGGGTGGTAATAAATAAAAACCTCAAATCGCTTATTTATCGCCCTTTTGGTGGCTTGGGAATCAAATAACTGCGATCTGAGACATTCTTTGTTTTACCACTCCTAATGAGCTATTGTGTTATCGTCCTAGGTGAGTAATTAATGATTGTAATAAATAATTATTACGGTTGTAATGTCGATTACTTATAAGCATTCTAGTGTCAAAAATTAGGAAGTTTACCTTACCTATTTCCTAATACCACAACTTGTATAAAAACGATCTCAGGGGGTGTCAATCGAAGCAATTCATTCGATAATCACCTCATATAATTCGCAGATTGTGACAGAACTAACATTTTAACGCCAGTTTCACGCCAATTGATGTTTAACGGTCCGTAATACGGCAAACAGTAAACTACGATGGCCGTTGTCGCTATTAATGAACACTTACTACCAGAATAGCTCTAGTTAGGAGTATACGTATTATCTAGAGCGCGCTGTAACGGTCTGTAATCTTTACAAATAACAAGTGAAAACTAACTTCGAATAATGTACAGAGCAGGGATGTTGCAGACATTTGCATCCGCAACCGCGGATGTTCCGCATCATTTTCAAAATCTGCATCCGCATCCGCAAAAATCGATGCGGAGTTTTTTCGGATGCGAGTGTAGTAGAATTTTCGAGACGAAATGAGCCAACGCGGCGCGTGCCGCGCGCGTGATAAGTTTAGGTGCTTTCGTCATTACCCAAAAAATTTGTCGCAACGTGTTTGAGTGCTGCGTGATCATAATGGACGTTGTTTATTAATGTTTTGAGTGTTTGACTCCAAAATCTCCAAAATACCAAAAATCCGCATATCCGTAAGCCTCGAGATATCTGCATCCGCTTCTTCATCTAGAAAATCGCATCCGCAATCATCATGAGTGAAGCGTGCACTTTTTAGGGTTCCGTACTCAAAGAGTAAAACGGGACTCTATTACTAAGACTCCGCTGTCCGTCTGTCTGTCACCAGGCTGTATCTCACTATACCGTGATAGTTCCAGTTGAAATTTACACAGATGATGTATTTCTTTTGCCGCTATAACAACAAATACTAAAAACATAATAAAATGAATATTTTTATAGATAATGGTACGGAACCCTTCGTGCGCGAGTCCGACTCGCACTTGGCCGGTTTTTTTTAATTACTCTTTATAATTTTTATTCTTACTGATACATTTATATACCTACTAGGTCCGGCTGTGATCGGGCCAAAGATGCCAAAAGTGGCTGCATTACTTTTTTTTGTTTTACTTGCTCATTAAATGATTAATCTTGTTTTTGAGTTGACTGTATGTATGTGGTATTATATTATACGATTAGGTAGGTACTTAATGTATTTTTAAGCCATATTGATCTAAGCAGAAAAAAACTGTTTTAGTGCTATGTTTATCAGTTTTAACTATTTATTTCTTGATTAGGCAACGAGAGTCATATACGCATACATAAACTTAGCTAGCTTCAATTTAGTAAATTAGTTAACGCCAATCGTGATAGACGAGTAACTTAGCGTGATAAATAAATTAGGTTTTGTAAAAAAATATTATTTAGAACGCTAAAATGTTATCATCGTCATGCTTCAGCGGAATGTACATTAAGTTATGTAATATTTATTGTAAGAGTGACTATTTAATGTTTTATTAGCCTATCAATGATTTTATTGGGAGCACTAGCTGCCCACGCGGCAGCGCGCGCGTACAGAGAACCTAGACAGAGTCACGGATAAATTATAGCCAATTTTACCATCCTGAAGGCCTATTCTAAGTATCATCATCATCATCATAATATATTTAAGAGCTAAGCTCTTGTCGGTGGAGCAATTTCCATTTCTCTCTCTCATCTTTCTTCTTGACATCCTGATACGACACACTGTTTACTTCTCTTGCTCTTTCCCTCTATCTTCCCTTCTATTATGGTTTTCATGTAATCATCGTGTATATAAGTGTCCAAACATCTTGCCTCTCCTGTTCTCTATGGTTTTTAACAACGTCCTTTTTTTTCACCTTCTCAAGCACTTCTAAGTATATACTGGTAAAATATGTTTTTCACGCTACTGGTCAGAAATGTGGCTGTTCAGTCCCTCGCCATAAGCGAGGAAACCGACGTGCCTCACGATTTTTCATGGGTCTGATTTACGCCAGTAATGCTGGGTTGCTACAAAATATGATCCAAATTGGAGCTTAGCTTACCCGTTCCCATCGACGCGATATCTTGTCAAGTCTGTCTGGTATCCGTCAAAGGTCAGTCAAGTTAAGTCAAGTCTCCCAAAGCTGCCGCACGTTCTGCGGGCTGGTGCCTCCAATGCACGATCCGTCGCGGGCACAGATCTCCAATTGTCCGCTTTCACCAAAACGACTCAGGCCTTCAAGCCACCAACACGAGTCTGTTCACACTTCACCAAATATCCAAACAAAACACTCGGACACCCGTGTGTGTCTTCAAAGCGAGCGATATTACCAAAAACCAAAGCACGTTGTTCCACCGAACTCTGACGTGTACGTGTGAAAATTTATGACAAGCAAAAATCTGACAGCCAAGTGTCACCTTCAAAACCAAAGAGGCGCGTTCACGTGGTAGCTTACAGAATAAACGGTCGGTCGGGCAAACGCTCGGCCCGAACAGTGGCAAAAGATGGATAGAATTCAGGCTTCAAAACTGTGGCAGAGGCGGC
The DNA here is from genome assembly GCA_963854355.1 of Epinotia brunnichana. NCBI lineage: Eukaryota > Metazoa > Arthropoda > Insecta > Lepidoptera > Tortricidae > Epinotia > Epinotia brunnichana. The sequence goes on from OY977957.1 coordinate 13,525,092, forward strand.
GCACTCCGTGATTTGGTCGCGCCGCTACAAGTACATGCCAGCCTACCGGCCCAGCTGATATGTTAGCTTAGCGCTGCTACGGCACACACGCGTTCTATCGCAGCGCGTGGCATGCGATAGAAAGACATGACCACGTTTAGGCTCGTTCGGCATAACTAAACAGTGGATTTGTTAACAGAGAACCTTCTGTGCTTAGTGAGTACTATTATTTATTATGTAACTGTGTGGTTAGCTGGACGTCGCACGAACAGACCTATGAATTCAAACTGTCCAACAATGTTATTGTAGTCCCGTTGGAACACGTGGCAGAGCACCGCGCCCCATCGGCCTTTTGTTTAGTACGTATTAAATATGATCTTAATTTTCACGTATAATTATTTGCAACTTCCTCGCAGTAGGCGTGAAAAGCACTATATAATGTCCCGGCCAAAAGTGACAAAGACGGACTCGTCTCCTTCGAGTCAACCGCTTTATAACCCCCGACGGAAAAAGAGGGGTGTTATACGTTTGACGTGTCTGTGTGTCTGTGGCATCCTAGCTCCTAAACGAATGGACCGATTTGAATGCGGTTTTTTTCCCGATTTGCGACCCGATTCGCTGTGTTGGCAAATAGAGACATGCAGGTCCCTCACTCCCAACACAACGCACCCTAGGGAGCTCTGGCAACCTTACTCACCACCAGTACGTCTAGCACAACTTGCTGCTAAGTCGTGTCGCGCGCGACTCAGCGACTCCTGTCTCACTCGTATTGTGCAAATTAGAAAGATGCGGGTGGATTCTCTCGACTCGCGTCGCGCTTGTTGTGTCAGTTGTGCTAGCCCCGCAGGAACACAACATTACGTGCGTCATAGCAGGCAATAATATAGCAACACTACAAATCAGTGGTGCTATTATGGCTGCGGTCTTCTGTAAGGTACTTACCCAGTTGGGCTGCTCCACATACGAGCGAGATGACATTCCGCTGTGCCCTACTTCTCTTAAAATCATCAGTCATTCTGGACATTACCCCCTACATACATTTTTTCCACGCGGATCTACCTGAGTTCTCTTTAATCAGAGGGCGGAGCCATGCGAGCAGCTAGTATATTAATATTCTGAGTATTCCTTGTGTCACAAATAGATATTAATTTGATTTACGACAACACTTGAGAAAAACAACATGTAATATTTAAAATAACTGACTAATCATATGTTTAAAAACGTAGAAGTGTCATCTTCCAAGTTTTAGTCAGTGGTCAGATACAGATTTAAACGTGATTCAGTGTCTTCAGAGCAATATTGAATTCCTACTATCGCCCCCGTTTTAGTTAATTTGTTTGTAATGTAATCAGAGCGTGTTCATATTATCCAGTACGATATTTTTCTGACTTTATCATAATCTAGGACGCCCTAGAGATAAAATAATTGTTGGTGTTATCAACCGACGAAAAAAACGGAGGAGGTTCTCAAGTCGACGCGTATATTTTTTTTATGTATGACCACGCATAACTTTTTACAGAGTAGTTCGATTTTGGTAATTATTTTTTTATTGGAAAGGGTATACCCCGAAGTTGGTCCATAAATTTGAAAAAAACTTCAACCTTAAGGGTAGTAAAATAGGGGTGATTGATTTTTAGTCGGTTAAAACTTTGTTTTTAAAGTAAATTATATTTATTTATTATTATTTCTGTAATTTCCGTTTTATATTTCTTGTACGTTTGACATTGATTTTTATTCATTAATTTGACATGAAAATGCTGTTTTGACATCCTGACATTTATACGTGATTTATACTAGGAGACCATAAGGTACGTATATTTTTTTACTTTTCTGGTCCTGCCATTTTATTCTATTTTGATATTTATCAATATTGTTTTAAAGTGGTACCTATAATATTCCTGTCTGTCCTTTTTAATTAATCATTTATTGATTTCATCATTGTTAGAAATTATTGTAATTTTATTGTATGTAATGTACTTGACGAGCTTTCTGAGTATTCATTTTATTTATATACAAAATTACAATACATACTTTATTATATATAATAGGCCAGAGGCGGATTATCCCAATAGGCAAACTAAATAGGTAGGCACATGCCTAGTGGCACGAGGTTCCAAAGGCGCGCGCGCGCTAAATTTTTGAAAAGTAATTTAATTCGCCACTGTATTAGACCGTGTTTACGCACAACAATAATTTTGATTGTCAAACGCTAAGATTTCCAAACATTTTCACAAAAGCGCGCGGCGCGATGTTGCTCGCAATGGCGCGCGCGTTTTTTTGACTTACGCACTCGTGAGTGCATAAACGCGGCGTACAGTGTGTAAATGATTTAAAACTACATTTGTGCGTAGTTGCCTTATACTTAATTTGAAGCCAATCGGGCTCCTATTTCCCTAACAATTCTTTCTTCCCATTGTCACACGAAATTGTCAATTCTGGAACTACAAGTAGTTAACACTGGGTGATGGACACTACCCTATCTTTACTTGTTAAGGCAATAGTGTACGGAGAAATATCATTAGCAGGTGACAATTGTCAAGATTATTAAATGGGGTTTTGATATTGAACCTAAAAGCCTTGAAGTCTTCTTATAAACTTTGAAGAGAAAGCAACTATGAAGCCACTGCTAAAAACTTAAATAATAAGACTAAATCACAAAAGTTTCGCCTGACAGGCGTCAAGTTCTTAATGAATGCTCGATTCTTTAACCAATTTGAATAATACGCCTCTTCGAATCTTGTTAAATTACTAATGGAGTCTTATTGATTTACGCAAAAAGGCCGGGCAACTTTCACCCAAAAACAATGAGATTTTCATGATTGGCTAGCCCTAACCGCACGCAGACTCGTTTCAAAAGCACACTGGATAATAAGCTGTAATTCCTAAGCAATAAAGTCGAGGTGGAGTGTAAAGTTTGGATGGTTATTGCTGTCGTAACTCGGGTGTCCGTTCCGAAGCTATAGAAATAAATACGTAAACAGCTACTTTTTTAATTATCCGCAGAGCGGAGTTTCAAATTTAACTGTGTGCCGTTTGAAGCGTGGTTTATTTGTATGGGAGAGATAAAGGTACATAAATAAACATACAATGTGTGTGTTGTCAGCGGGTAAGTTATGATTTTTTCTCAAAAATGGCCCGCAAAGTGAACATAACTCGCTACATATTGGAAGGTAAAGTGTATAGTTGAAGGCCAGATCAAAATTAAAAAATAAAAAACATTGCAGGCCGCCTGGAATGTTACATATGAATTCTTTTATTTGTCGAGTACCAAACTTTTTAAAAAGTAGAAACTGGCATATAAAATACGGCACAGGTCGTTTTCAGCCAAATCAAGTCGTATTTTTCTGTTGCAAACGCGACATTTTTGTATGTGTCATAAAAAGATTGCGTTTTTCGGTGGAAAAATACACTTGCGATTCTGTTTAAAAAAATATATGACGTTTAATTTTATGTAATTTGCAGTATCCTCAATTCGTATTTAATAATAACGCTTGATTTAAATTTAGTCTTTTTTATTCCCCCATTTTTGAGAAAAGCACTATATTAGCCTCAGCCGGAATGGCAAATTGCAGGCTTCGTATTATAATTAAACGTACTCGCAAGCTCGTCCGTTTAAACAAAATACTCAGCCTGCAATTGCCTCCTTCCCGGCCACGGCAATAATGTACTATTCCCGGATATACGAGGCAATGAAGTTATAACTCAATTTGATTTTTAAGTGTGATTCAGAAGCGTGGATGAATCAAACTGCTATAACCACAACTTAGAATAGTTGAAAACCCCCGACATTTTAATTTCAAAGTTCAATATCTCAAAAACGGCTGAACCGATTTTGTTGAAACGTAGCTAAGAACCATCTCGATCGCGTCAGCTTTCGGATAAAAAAAACGGCATTCAAATGGGTCCATTCGTTTAGGAGCTACGATGCCACAGACACACACACACACAGACAGATAGACACACAGACACACAGACTCAAATGTTATAACACCCCTCTTTTTCCGTCGGGGTGGTTAAAAAGAGTGTATTTGCTACATTTATTTTGCTGTAGCACTTTTGCGCGCTGAATAAAACTCAGGTTTCTAGGTACAAAGTTCTGTACTACAGTCGCCATCACATACATCGGAGCAAACAAGCACGTCACAAACATCGGAACACACCTTTATTTTCAAGGCATTAGGGTGCATGTGCCGATATTTTTGAACACCTATAGTGTACCTATGTATCTGATGGCGACTGTACAAACTATTATTGAGAGTAGAATACAAGTGAAAGAGTCCTTGATTGATACATTTAGTGCGTTAGTGGCGCTAACCTATTTGAGGCCAAGCAACGCTACGTGTGCTACGCAGTAGCGCGTAGCACCATTTTTCCGCTTTGTCGCTCGTAGAGGGTTGACTTGACTCATATGTAAATGATTAAGGCGACGTGAGCTCCAAAAACTGATTTAAAAAAAATCGTAGCTCTTGTTTGGATTATAATACGGCTGCCTTAAACTTTAATTAGCAATTTTGAGGCCTTTTCCGAGGGAAATCAGCTATTCGAATCTTGAGTTTTAGACTTTTGCTCGATAGAAAAAAATCACGAACATAGGCCTAAAATACACTTAAAAAATCGTAACAAATTATGCACAACAGCTAAACATAATAAAATTGGTTTTAAAAATCGGCAATGTCATGTTTGAGGGAGATCAGCTATTACTTTTTTATTTATTAAAACGCACAAAAAAATTATTAATAAACATGATATCCGCGCTTCCAAACACGCACTTCCATCTCGCTCACGCTTATGCTCAGTGAGAGTTTCGTGAGAAGGAGAGAAGACCACGAACCTACGTCCCCTTAAGAGCTTTAGCACTCCAAAACTATACAACTCTCCTTGATAATTAATTCTAAAATCACATAGTAAACTAATTGCGTCTTCACCATTTTCAACATTCTACACTTCATAAATACCGTATTTTACGTTCAGCTTACTCACAATACTTGCTGAAAAACGTCCGAAATATTTTCAGCTGAATATTTTTACAATTCGCTGTTGATTGTTGCGTAAAGTTGTGAAATTCGGTAAAAATCAAACTAGTTCATTCAACGGCGAAATTATTGTACGTTCAAAACATACGGCGCTCTTAACACGTGAAACATTTTTATTTCGCGTATAAAATGACTCATTTACTAAAGAATAATATTTAAATAACTTGTCCACGTTCAAAGAAAATAGTGAAACTCGTAGTTCAATATTGTTGAGATTAAATGAGATCTTTTCAGCCGGCGCTAATGTCGACATATAAAGTTTACGTCGCGGGATCTCGATTTGCAAATGTCAAAAACACGTCAAAAAAAGAAAACAATGTAGTGTACAGATGTTTTGTGTGACTAGAGCTCAATTGCCTTCGCCAGATAAGTCTCATCACATACAATCAACCTTAAAGTTATAAGGTGACGTGTAAAGTTTTGTTAGGTTGTCTGGAATCTGGAAGAAATCGCTCTTTAGCGATAGATAGATACCTAGATCTCTACTTTTAAGTTTGTATGATACGCAGAACGTATTAGATTTAGTCCCTGGGCGACCGAGCTCTGCTCGGATGAAAATGGAGAAAATACGGAGAAAACGTATAAATTTTCCCGGACATGAGACCTATCTAGATCGATTTCTCGCCCCCGTAAACCCCTGTATTCCAAATTACATCGAAATCGTTAGAGCCGTTTCCGAGAACATGATTGCAAAAGAGCGTAGCCGTGTTTTCATGGAAAATCGGCCCTTCCACCAAATGTTTACTGTATTTTTTTTATTAAGAGCCCGCATGGCAAGTATTATTTCCTGTGAGTTTCAGCTTCCTATCTTTGTTATTTTCTGAGATGATTTTTTTAAACTTTTTACGAAAACAAAAAAAAACCCACACTGGCTAATGCGATTTACGTAAACTTTTGGTACAGTCGCCATCACATACATCGGAGCAAACAAGCACGTCACAAACATCGGAACACACCTCTATTTTCAAGGCATTAGGGTGCTTGTGCCGATATTTTTGAACACCTATTGTGTACCTATGTATGTGATGGCGACTGCACAGTAATCTATATGTAGAGACTCACAGACTGGCAGATTGAATTCTTAAGGGTATTTATTACGTATGTCAATGTCAAACTGTAATGATTGCACGAAATACCCTTAAAAATGCAATCTGCCAGTAGCTATAACGTTAACAATAAAGAGGTTGCAATGTGCATAATCTCTTTTGCGACTAAAATATCTGGTATGGGTATTCCTTATCCTTTAATTTTCCATTTTCTAATATGAAGTACCAACTGGATTATTTTGAAAAAAATACACATTGCAGATCTTTATATAATCAATTACCTAACGAAGAACTGTTGGTGTCGCTTTTATAGAAAGCCGGAAAAAATATATTTTAGTTTTATTTCCTACATGTATCCAAGTTTTTTTTTTTTAAATAATATATTATTTTAAGAATACGTGAGTCTCTATATGTAGAATACTGTACCAAAAATTTACGTAAATCGCATTAGCTAGTGTGGGTTTTTTTTTGTTTTAGTAAAAAGTTTTAAAAAATCATATCTCAGAAAATAACAAAGATAGGAAGCTGAAACTCACAGGAAATAATATTTGCCATGAGGGCTTTTAATAAAAAAAATACAGTATACATTTGGTCAAAGGGCCGATTTTCCATGAAAACACGGCTACGCTTTTTATATATATATATGTATATCTATATATAGCTCGTTTAATAGTATAGGATTTGTGTTGAGATGTGAAATAAATAAATGAACTTATTGTTGTGAACACAATCTTTGACGTAGACTTTACCGGCAACAGTAACATGCTAGGTCAAAACCAAAGATTACCTTTGATGACTGTTTCTTGATTATCCATGAAATACGAATGATACCGTCCCCGGCAAGCTCAGTTCTCCATACAACGTAGTTAAGTTCTCATTTTAAAACGACTAGGTATCTAGTTTGCTCTGAAACTTAGAATAAGTTAAGGTATAGTATATGTATATGCCGGTTGTTGGTGCAAAATAAACTTGTTCTTATTCTTCTTATTCTTATATCCAGGTCTGTAATTAGTTTATGTAGCTTCAGATCCTAAAGTAAAAGAATTTTCATACAAAACTTGTTTTAGATGTATTTCGTTTGTTTTATAAACTGGAGCCATAAAAACTAATTACAGATCTAGACATACCTCATGTCATTGTATATGCAAAGTTTCGTTACAATTCAACACTTAGTTTTAAAATGAGAACGAATCTCCGTTTGTATGGTAAGGTGAAATTCGGCCGAGCTAGCCGGGGATTCTTAAGGAATGAGTGCAAAGAGATTTTGCCCCTAGCTTGTGCACAAATCACGCGAGGTTTTTTTGGCTACTTTTTGACGCCCATCTCCTTAATGATATTTGGTGAAGTTTTTGACTAACCCCCCCCCCCCCCCCCCCCCCCCCATAACCTCACGTATATTTTTTTCATTCGACAAATTGTAAGATAAATAGTAAGTATTGTACATAGTAAATCTTGTTTATTTTTCTATCTTAGTAAAATAGACTCGCTATTTTGAAGTAATAAGTAAAGATTTATGTTTAACGAAACCGAGAAAAAGTATCGCGAACGCCCGCCTTGTTGTAGTACTATTTTATATGTATTATGTTTGTGGTACTCCGAATAACTTAAATTTAGTTAGAGGATACACGTGTTAAATCAATGATTTAGCATTAGCACTCAAGGCACTACCAGTCAAGCATGATGGCCTACCACTACCATAAACCAAGAGCCCAGCTCATTATCTGTCTCAAGGCACTTTTAATTTTATTCGCGTGTCAAAAAAGCATAAATTTCATTAAACAAGAAACACAAATTCTCTGGACAGCTGGGCTGTTATTCTACGCGTTCATGCGCCGCACCACACCCGTCGTCGCGCCAAACGAAACTAGACCTCTATCTACGCTTAGTTACTACGAATCGCGGCGTCTAGATATATTTGTGGGTGAGCGTTGAGGTGAACTTAAAACAAGTTACAGAATACCGATGCTGTGATCCGCCCACGTGGTAGTGCGGAGGAATTTTGAACGGGGACATAAATAGTGTTGTTATTTATATCTTGTTGATATTGCATAATAGTTAATAGTAGTGAGTCATCTGTGACGACAATATTATTGGTACGCAAATTATCTTGGATTGGATGTTAATGGTATCACTTGAACGATTGTTTCCGAAACAGATTTTAATACGCTCCTTGTCCCTAAAAAAAAAAAAAAGATTTACTGTTGCAAAATAACACAAAATCCTTACCTACTTAATTGAAGCGAATGAAGTTTCAGCTTTCTGGGCTAAAATTCTTTGTATGTCCGGCTCTCTGGATGTCCTGATGTCCAGATGTGCGGCTTTTCTCCTGTACAGATTGCACTTCTCAACCGATTCTCGTGAAATTTCTAACGCGCGTTCGGAACGTTACGTGATTAACCCTCAGGTTCAATAATCACATAGATTTTTTTGGCGATTCAGTTTTTCAGTATTTTTCTTTTTTTAAAGACGGACTCAGAGCTAGTAAATATCTATACTAATATTTTAAAGAGGTTTGAGAGAGGTAAGTGTTAAGGGTTAAAAAGGGGCCCGTCAGTCAGTACAGTACCTTTTAACCCATTCATGGCCAGTGACGACACATACAGGGTGGAAAGTTAAAACGGGGCAGTAAGGGCAGCTACTAGATCCCTTGCCGCCACGCAAAAATGGCATCAGGATTTCATTCCTAACTTTTTAAGTGATGACAATCTACATTCACAGATTTTTGAAAAAAAGTACAGTCAGCGAGAAAATCATCACTTGATGAAATTTTTTTTTAATGCCATTCGATCCCATTCCTATTAAGGATCAAAATACTCTTCGGGACCGACTAAGGTTTGACTACTAGAACGCCCAGAAATCAAAGAAAACTTTTTCCATACAGTTAGTATGGAAATCCCAATGTGCATTTTTTTTAATGCCATTCGATCCCATTCCTATTAAGGATCAAAATACTCTTTAGGGCCGACTGAGGTTTGACTACTAGAACGCCCAGAAATCAAAGAAAACTTTTTCCATACAGGCCACCCAAAGTGCAAGTAGTCCTTTAGTTAGACGATCATCAAATTGTATGGAGACGGAGATAGCTTATACAATTTGATGGTCGTCTAACTAAAGTACTACTTGCACTTTGGGATTCCCATACTGACTGTATGGAAAAAGTTTTCTTTGATTTCTGGGCGTTCTAGTAGTCAAACCTTAGTCGGTCCCAAAGAGTATTTTGAACCTTAATAGGAATGGGATCGAATGGCATTACAAAAAAAATTCGTCAAAAGTGACGATTTTCTCGCTGGCTGTACTTTTTTTCTAAAATCTGTGAATGTAGATTGTCATCACTTAAAAAGTTAGGAATTAAATCCTAATGCCATTTTTGCGTGGCGGCAAGGGATCTAGTAGCTGCCCTTACTGCCCCGTTTTAACTTTCCACCCTGTATACGTCAGAGCGATACGAGCGCTTTCCTCTACATACGAGGTTTAACCTGCTACGGACTACGGCGTAGCGCTACGAGATTAGCGTGGCCGTGAATGTATTAAGCTGCTGGAACGCCGCGATCCTCGCGGAATAAACAAGTAGGTAGGCGTCCCGCTGGCACACGGGAACAGTCCAGATCCGGGTCACACACTTGGAATCACCAGCTGCACAGCATTCCGGTGTTGGCACGCACATTATTGTTTGCTTTCAACAGTTTCAACTATTCAATGAAGCACGTCGCGGGCATGCGTATCGCACCACTCGTAGGTCACTACTAAGGTCATATTAGGTGAGAGTAATTAAGCGGCCGTTTGGATAGCGGTGGGGATGGAATAAAATGCACGAACATCGCCCCCGCCCTAAACATAAATTAAATGTTTAGGAAAACGAGTCAAACTTAATTTTAGGTAGTCTTACAAGCTTAGTCAAGGGTCGTTTTAGTACTGTGGTGGGAGTTTGAACATCGACGACACGGATAACACCGTCTTGCCCAGGATAAAGTCTGATGATACGGCCCCGTCTCCATTCTAGGGGAGGAGCGTTATCCTCCTTCAAAAGAACTAGTTCCCCTATGGACGGCGGCTCCATAGGGGCAGTCCACTTGTTACGAGCTTGCAATGTAGCAAGGTATTCGGAAAGCCATCGAGACCAGTAATGTTGAGTTATCTGTTGTAATACTTGAAAACGAGTTAATCGATGCATTTTGACGTCTTTAAATGGATATTCAGGTACGGCTGTTAATGGTTGACCTATTAAGAAATGTCCAGGTGTGGGTTTCAAGGTCATTTGGGTCTTTAGAAATAGGGCAAAGAAGTCGGGAGTTCAGAACCGCTTCGATTTTAGTCATCACAGTAGTGAGTTCCTCAAATGTAAGAGGGGTATCGCCAATAACACGCTTCAAGTGAGTTTTCGCAGATTTCACGGCAGCCTAAAACAAACTACCCCAGTGAGGGCTGCTAATAATAATGTTCCATTAGCAATTGTTTACATGTAAGACCAAAGAGCTGGCAGTTTCCTCGCTCAACGCATCGGCCTGGCGATCCACCGAGGAAATGCTGCCAGCGTCTTCGGTACCATGCCGCAGGGGCCATTTTTAGATATATTTTAGTTTTAGTTTAGTTTAACGATAGTGCTGTATTTATTAAATGAAATAACATAATAAAATGAACCAAAATAAAGATACAAACAATTAGCAAATCATAATTATGTAAATTAACTGCACAATTAAATTTCCAAAATTTAATTGTGCAGTTAATTTCAATGTACTACGGGTATGACGTCGCACTAAACAAAGTATGAAGAGTCACTTACACTTACTTGACAATATACTTTTGCTGGCAATATAAATTTTGTTAGAAAGTTAATAAAGTCTTAGTTTTAGTTTAAAAAATAAATTAAAGTCTAACCATGACTTTAATTTAATTAAGGAAAATAATGTAATAAGTTAATGCTGCAGGTATTTATGGCACGTTTGGTCCGGGTGAGTATCGGAATGGGGGGTGAACTGGTGGTGAATGTTAAATATAGTTGACGAAACCTACACAGGTTTCGTGGATTTATGATTTGTAGATGATTGACGAAACCTGTTGCAGATGTTTGCTGTTTGGATGTATTGACGAAGTACTTTACTCTACTTTAAAAAAAGCCCGCATGCCGGTAACACACTGTATATCAGATATTAATATGTTCTCCGACCGATAGGGATAGGACTTGTAACAATGCCAAAATCGCACGTGATTTGAGCACGCGACGTAGGCCCGAGTTGCCAATTACCTACTTGAGAGCTGTCGTTTACAGAAGTAATTTATAAAAAGTTCTCTGGCGCCAAAATAATGTTTATTTCAGAAGTATTTTTATACAAAATCGTGTACACACTGCGCCTTTAAAGTAGTTCGCCTACGACGAAACGTAGCTTCGTTAATTTTATTATTACGAGTCCAGTTTTCGTTCCAAACTCCAGTCTCATAAATTGCGTACCTCAGAAACAAAATGGCCGATGTCCAACGGTTTAATGAGCAACACTCGTCCAAATACTTTTAAAACACAGCTCACTGTCACCGTCTAAAATACGTTCCCAGACTCTTAGTCACGGAGAATTAGTAAACCTTTAGCTTTCTTAAGAAAAATTGTCATGATATTATAATAAGCGTACTCCATTACACGCAAACGAAATAAGACTTTAACTGTAGAGTAATAATGTCCATTTTGTTAAACTTCTGAGTAAACCTTGGCGTCAGTTACAGTTGGTTTCAGCAGTCAGGTGTAGTTTTCATTGCGGCGCATGTGATAAAAATGGAAGGTGTTTATCATCTTAACAGACTTTATAAAGAGTTTTCGTACCAATTAAATACCGTGCGTAATTAGATAAAATATGCAATAGGTAGGAACTTATAGTTTAAAAATCAGTTTTCGGAAATAATTCCGTGAATTTGTAATGATGTCGCATAAATATATTGTTTGAATATAGCATTGTATAGGGACACTTAGACGCTGATAAACACTTCGTGCTCACATTACACGCTAGACATGCTCCAAAATAAAGTTTTATTATTGGCTACTAAACATGCGAGTAGGTACTTTTAGGTTTTACTTTGGGAATGGAAAAAAGTTACATACAGAGCTCCCGAGGATGTGTTGTGTTGAACACAACGAATCCTCAAATCAATACAAGGTCGGTAACGCGCTTGTGATTTTTCAGACCGTTCTTGTTTGCCGCCGTCGTAGTAAACATTTTTTGGTTCCATTATTACCTGCACACCCGGCTATCAATATTACAAATTGGTTCAGAATTGTTGACAATTCTATACCTACCTAAATTGAAGTCTAAATAAGCTTTTTAGCACTTAAATCAATTAACAGTTTACTAGGAAATCGACCATCGTATCGCTTTTTGATCTAATTATCTGACATTGACAACAGCATTGTCCAATTTGATGCGCCGCAAGATGTAATTATCTACCGATCAAAGGCTTGCTTACATAGGTACATCGGTAGGCTGTGTGCGGTTGCGAAGAGGAATCATTTGTTCAACCAATCAGCGCACATGGCGCGTTCCGATTTATACCAATTTGATTCAGTTCACGATTTGACGATTCGTCATTGCTAGTTTATAAACAAACGAAAAATAATGCGTTAAATTGTGAACGGTTTTGACAATTCACAATTTTTCGACAGTTTATTAAATAATATCGCGAGTAAGATTATAAACTGAATCGCCTCCGCTCCGGGTCACCTCCGATTCAACGAGCCGTCCAGAGTATTGTTTGTACGTAAATTAGTTCTGCAACGCACACTTATCAACTCGGTAACAGCATCGTTGTTCCATATTCGGTTCGAAGGACCAAAATATTCAAGAGATTCATTATCGTCGTCATATTAAACGAAATACTTCCACTGCTGGACATACGCCTCCCCTAAAGAGTGCCACAATGACTGGACTTGCGCCGCCCGCATCCAGCGGACTCCCGCGACATTTACCAGGTCCTCAGTCCACCTTGTGGGGGGCCTACCCACCACCACCACCATCATCATAATATTGCATTGTCATGCGATATATATACGTATGCATGCAAAATTTTAGCTCAATCGGAAACCGGGAAATGGATCAAATTTAACTTGCATGATTTGATTACAGACAGACAGACAACGGGGCAGGTGAAAGCAAAAAGCCCCTGCTAGACGGTCGCCAACACGCCCCTCCAACTGAGCGACCTTGGTCGGCACCGACCGCTGTAGTATGAAATTTTACTGCAAACAACTGTCTGCACGGTCGGTGCGGACCAAGGTCGCTCGGTCGGAGGGGCGTGTTGGCGACCGTCTAGCAGGGGCTAAAGCGTGGCTGGCCGCGTTCGCGCTTCGCTCCCTATTGGTCCATTGTTTCCTCGCACTTATCGATGTAGATAAGACGTACGGTCAACCAAATTGAATCCTAGGCCATCATAGAACCTTGCCGTTGTAAATGCTATGTCAATACGGGTTACTAAAATTATTGCGTCGCTATGTAGCAGTTAAAATGACAGGGTTCTACGGTGGCCTAGGAATCAAATGGGTTGACTGTACGTCACGTTCTGAAAAGTATGCGAGTGCGAGATTGACAAATGTCTTAACCACAACGATAAGTGATAATATCAAACTTATAACAACCCCTCTTTTTAAAAATGGTTAAAAATAGCAACTATGCTATGCCCGCAGGTGTACACTCGCCCTAATGATTAATATTGCTGGTAGGTACATTGCTCGTAGAACCAATGGCCGTTGGGGCGGAAAGGTTCTCGAGTGGCGACCACGTACCGGAAGGCTCGGCGTGGGTAGGCCCCCACGAGATGGACTGATGAACTGGTAAAGGTCCCTGGATGCGGGTGGCGCAGGACCGGGCACTTTGGCACTCCTTGGGAGAGGCCTATGTCCAGCAGTGGACGTCTTGCGGCTGATATGATGATGAATGGTTAATAAACTTATGAAAATGGCAACTGATTCTAATCTAATTCAATAAAACCCGATCCCGATGTCAATTTAGCCGTAATAAAGTCATAACATAGTTAATACCTCTAAATTGGACACTTAATGAGTAATCTCGACTCAATTCTCGTTATATTCTAATGGGGAACTTGCATGGGACTTCAATTTCGAATAAATTGCACTCAATCGATGCGGATATACGTAGAGATATCATCAGTGATCGGATTTCCCGGTGCAACACGGGGTGAATGACCTCAAACATTATACTAATATGGATATACCCCGGGATTCCACAACTTATATTGTTGAATAAGGTTCTGGTTATATTATATTCAGTAAATTTTTGTAACATTTTGTCGCGTAAAATAAATATTTTCGCAAAATAAGTGCATGTGCATATAATAAACGTTAGTATTTTCTTTATTCATGTTAACACTTAGGAATAGGTTTTTTATAATATGCACAAATAAAATACAAAAACACATAAAAAACAATAAAAAATACATACAAACACATTATAAAAAACCTAACCTAGGATGCCGCCAAGGCGTTTATTATTTTGCAATTTCTATATATGTATTTTGAACAATTTTAAAAGATAGGTTGTAAAACTGTTTAAAATTGACCTACCAAATAGTCTTTGGGTATTAGATATCGAATGATATACAAACTATTGAAGTATTGATAAACCGCGTTATGTGTGATAACAATAACAAACATGAAGGATTTTGTAGGTACCAAAAATACTGTACAGGTTTACATTAAATTAAACTAAAGAATATTCAATGCATTGGTAAAGATTTCGTTTATGTTTGTAATTTGAGCTGCCTATTTAAGTATACCTATCATATCGATATAATTTTTTTCAAACGAAATCCCGGAATTTTGGTCATATCCATATTTTGTTTTCTACTTGGTATCCCACGGTGTTGCACCGGGAAATCCGATCACTGGATATCATACAAAAGAAAAAAAACCGATTTTATTAGTTTTACCTAACGTTAAAATGACAAAAATTTATTTTTTATTTTTTCGATAAAATAACGTAACAGTTACATAGAATATTAAATTAGAAATGATATTTTGTATGACAAGTATAGACTTAAACGTAAATTTTGTGGAGATAATCGCAAATTAATGACTTACTCCATAGTAAAGGCTATGCTGTGACGTCATAGCATAAGCCCGTTTAGTATAGAGCGTTTTCGGGGGGTGCCGGCGCGCGCAGATTTCAAATGCATATAACATCAGAAAAATAAATCATAACAAAGTTTTAATGCTACAGTTGTTTTAATGCTGGATTATACTTTTGTTTTTCGTAATAAAATATTAAGAGGCAAGTTCCCTATTACATTTAAAATCAATTGAGTGTCTAAACTTCTAAAGATGCTGATAGACAATAACATTCACATGTTTAAGAACATCGAGCATTCGCCGTTTTTAACCCCCGACAAAAAAAGAGGGGTGCTATAAGTTTGACGTGTCTATCTATGTGTCTGTTTGTGACACCGTAGCGCCTAAACGAGTGGACCGATTTGGATGGTGTTTTTTTTACCCGAAAGCTGACGTGATTGAGATGGTTCTTAACTACGTTTCAACAAAATCGGTTCAACCGTTCTTGAGATATTCAACTTTGAAATGAAAATATCGAGGGTTTTTCAACTTTTCTAAGTTGTTTATTACCAGACTGCCTCACAGGGTGTTTGTGGACAAGAATAATACTATTCCATGAGCTAGAAATTGTATTTAATATTACTTGAGTGTCTGAGGTAAATCCATTATTTATTATAACCCGACTGCCTCAGAAGAAGGGTTATATTTTTCAAGCGTATTTACAGTCAGGGGTAATAGTATAGGTACGTACATAAATAAGGACATAAATATCTGTATAGGACTCTATTGTCAATGCCATAAAGGCGTGTACAGATATTTATGTCCTATTTAGGGTTCCGTACTCAAAGAATAAAACGGAAGACTCCGCTGTCGGTCTGTCAGTCTGTCCGCCTGTCACCAGGCTGTATCTCAGAACCATGATAGTTAGACAGTTGAAATTTTCAAGATGATGTATTTCTGTAGTTCAACAAATACTAAAAAACAGCTTTTTATTTTTTTTCCATACATCAAACGTGATTTTTTTGCCGTTTTTATAGACAATGGCACTTACGGAACCCTTCGTGCGTGAGTCCGAATCGCACTTGGCCGGTTTTTATTTTATTTAGGTACGTATATAAATACCCCTGACTGACTGTACGTATGTGGACAAGAATAATTATATGTCACGGGCTTCAGTCCAAATGGCATGAAGGATTTTGCCATGTAAGACGTCTTTAGGATCATCTTCGTCATAAATATTTGTAAAAGTCTCTTTAGCCGTTGGCCTTCTCTGTCGAGTTTTTTTTAATCTATTAATTTCACGTCTGTGGGACCCTTTAGCCGAACTTCGTACAAGGCTCGAAGTTTTACTTGCCTTTTACTGAGAGTATTAAAAGTTAACATGAAACCAAAATGATGTTGCTTATCAATCCCAACAATTTACAGGGCTGTTATTCGCTACGCGTTAATGCGGCTCACCCCGCCGGTCACCCGTTACGAACCTAGACCTCTACCTTCGCTTAATTACTACGCATCGCGGTGTCAAGGTATAATTGTGAGTGAGCGTTGAGGTGAGCTTAAAACAAGTTACAGAATAGGGGGGCTGGCAAAGTTTTAACGATTTCCTGGATAATGTTTTGGCGTACCGTCTTAAGGCGAGGAATATCCAGGCTGGTTTGTGGTATTTTCCATCAGATTTTATGTAGGCATGTAATAGCATTGCTAGTTGAAGTTCCAAAGAAGCTAAACAACTTTTTGAGCATTTTATAGAAAACTAGCTGCCCGAGCGGGTCTGCCTGCATACTAGCCCCGATGCAGAAGAGTTCGTCCAGTACTTAACAACTGTCACATTTATTTTGATATTTATTACATGCTTAGATCAAACGACTAAGTAATTAGAACAATATTCGTAATGTTTAATGTAGTTTATTTTAATTGTTAAATAGAAACCCTAAAAGGTGGTGATTGTAGATAAATAGAGGGCACTTAAAAACTATTGTCCAATTCAAATTGTGGTCTCCAACTGCACTTCTTCATGGGCTCGAAGCAGAACCGTCAGCTTATAGCTTTGCCATGTCGCTTTCCCCAGTAATGGACCTTTTTTCCCCTGTTGAATTCGTTACCGAAATAGTTTGAAAAAAAAAGGTATTATAGAACTAGTATTAAACGGTATTGAATTTTTATCGAAAACATTATTGCCTTACAAATGGGAGAACCGACAAAACTGCTCTGACTAGACGAAAACATATGCATCGTTGTTAGTATAACAAAGAACTCAAACAAAGAACCATCCAGAAAGCCCATTCTATACACTTCTCAATCGGTACGCTCTTGAGCGGTCGTGGTCGGCATGTACCTAGTCGCATTCCTGGCAGTTATTTTCCTTACAATCTCTAGCCATATCGCTCTATTTCGCCATATAGCTCTGCGGCCACCCGCAGAGCTACGCAGCAACGGTTGCCATTTTTACAAGCTTTTATTACAAGCTTATTACAAGCTTATATTTAGCTCACCCCGTTTGTTTTATTTTTCTGTATTCTTTCTTGGGTCAAATTTAGTAATTGAAATTTGACCCACTTCCCGGTTTCCGATTGAGCTGAAATTTTGCATGCATGTCATGCATATATCGTATCATCATCATCATCATCATCAATATTTAAGAGCTTGGCTCTTGTCGGTGGAGTATGCGCCAGTTCTCTCGGTTCTCGGCTAACTTCTTTAGGTCCCGGTAAGACAAGACATTTGCTTTTGCTTTTAGTTGCTGTACAAAGCTTATCCTTGGTCGACCTCTACCCCTTGATCCTTCGATCTTACCTTCTATGATATTTCTAAAGAAAATGTCGTGTCTTATCAAGTGACCTATCATTTTGCCTCGTCTATTTTCAATTGTGTTCAGCAAGTTTCTTTTTTCTCCCACCATTCTCAACACTTCATCATATATCGTATGACAATGCAATATTATGATGACATGGAGCTGATCTGATGCTGGAGCTGGAAGTTGGCCATAGGAACCCCGCAATAAAACGACACAACCCCATCGAGTTTGGCCTCGTTAAAATCGTCTCAATGAGTAGTTGATGATGGTATGCAGAAAAGTACAGTCGGCAATAGAATCTTGTACCAAAAATGTTTTTTTTGACAGAAACTTGTTAACCGACAAAAAAGGAGGAGGTTATATGGTATGTATTTTTATGTTCGCCGATTTCTCCGTCAATTATTGAGTACCGATTACCAAAAAAATATTTTTATCGAAATTGGATAGGTATTCTTGAGGTAGTCCCATTTTCATCAAGTCAGGATCTGATGATGGGATCCCAGGGAAATTGAGGGCAACCCTCAAATTTTATAGGCGTGTAGTGATTTCTGTATTCTCTTATATAACTCGTGTATTTACCCTCGGAAATGATGAAGACCACAGATGACTTATGGAACTCCTCAAAGATGTAAAGTACTTACGTCAAGGATTCTGACATGATTCCGTTGAAGTAGCAACTAATGAAGTGTTAATTCTGAGATCCTTGAGGAATCAACGTAACTCCTCAAATAGTATCAGCCCACACAACACATAGCGACTTGGGTTTTTCTATAATAATCAACGCATTTGCCCTCGGAGAGCAGTTCATGCGGTAAATTGGAAAGGAAATGTGGAAATGTACATGTAGAAAATTACGGTTTTTTTGGAAATAATTCAATATCAGGCTAATTATTTGTATACGGCTTTTATATGTTATTTTAAACAACTTTTACTATTGAAATCAATAATTGTGTGGACCGGAAGTTAGGAAAAAAAATTAAACCCGCAAGCAAAAATTCTAACAGTATTTTTATAATAAAAACATGTTTGAGTACACAAATTTGGAGACTTACTACCTGAATCCAAAAATATATGCATTAGGAAATAACGGCATTTTAATTAAATATTTATTATGCGCGTATCCCAAAGAACATTATATAGACGTAGTCAATTATAAAGTTAAGAAAGTTTATACCATTTTCGCCTGATTTTTACGGAATTTATGAAGATTACTCTTCATAATTTTTTACCGTATCGGTATTAAATTTAGGGTGATTATTAATGAATATTTAGTCAAATTACCCAACCTATTTTTTGGTGTAAAAATATGGCTGATATCGATATATTGTTGTGTTTTCATAGAGCGAAACCGTTAAGTTCTCAGGGTAATGTACCTATGTGGCTTGGCGAAGTACTGAATTGAAGTCGGTTTAAACTTTGTTTTTAAGGTAAATTATATCACTTATCGTTGTGGATAAGACAGCCGTCACTCTCGCTCGCACTTACCTACTTGTCAAGTCAACCATGCTACGCCCCCCGATGGTCTACTACCTTCGCTTCAATTATTTACATCAGACATTATTTATCAGTATCTATTATTATAGATAGATTACGTGAAGACTAGTAAAGTGACACAAGATATATTATAATTAATATATTCCACATGTAATATTGTTAAATGACGCCGTCATAGACATGTTAATTTATCTTCTGTCATATCACGTTGGTATTGTTGTGTTAATATTCTAGTGGTATTGTTAAAGGTAATGGAGAAATCCTGCAATTCTAAAAGGGATGAACTATTTGCAAACTTGGCTATCATATAATGGCAGAACTTAGGAATGACACGTTTTTAAAGACATTTTGCCTATACTAATGTTTCCACATAGCTATTGTGTGCTGATAATTTGACATGTAATTTTATATTATCAATAAATTATTATGATTATGATTAAAGACTCGCTTGACTTGAAGTATTATAATGTGACATCTAATTGGGTAGCGTTTGCATCAGGAGAGTGTAGTTCTAGGTCCTAGACCTACACCCTTCTCTCCCCTCTAGGGGATTCCCAAACAATCACTGGTACGGAGAGTCATAGATCATATGATGAACGGACTCTTAGTATAATTGTTTAGTGATTGTTTTAATATTTTTTTAAGAGGCTAGTTCGCAAGTTTCTACTGCTCACAGAGCCACTCCTTTTATATCCTTAATATCGGACATTTCGGGTGACTCCAACGTGACATACGCCTTAAAATGATCTAGCCATGCTTGAACATAATGTCACCGAAGTCTTATTAATTAATTAATAGCTATTATGTAACAATCTTACAAAACATGAGATATATGAACTTAGTGATCTGGTGTACAGTAAATTAATCCAACTCATTAAACTTAATCTAAACTAATTATCTAGTTATTATTTGACACCGGTGAAGAGATTGTCTTGCGTTTTCGCAAAGGCCTCTCCTAAATCCGATTGTGGGTCACCCTGGTCCATTCAGGGCCAGCCAACTTCCGAATATCGTCCTCCCATCAGACGCTGCCTTCCTTTTCTTCTTTTATTTTGTGTCGGACACCATTCCGTTACATCGTTCTAGCACATCAAAAAAAATATAAGTTGATATTTCATCATATTTCCAAGACCGTAGACGGACTCGAAACATAATTAGACGAAATCGGCTCGATAGAAAGTAATTGCAAAGATTGGTCTTGAAATCATCTTATTTTTTTACGACGTATGGGTCTGCAATTAAGAACATGAAGTCCACATATTCATACCTAAACCGCTAAGAGCCATATTTCACAAATAATCCACACTTTTTTCATATCAATAATTGTTCATTATTTTCTTCTAAAACCCCAAGTAACACTCCGTCTCATTTACTCCGATACAAATAGACAGTGTGCGCGTTTTTGGTGTTGACAGCGCCTTAATTTCTGAAATTGTGCGCCTATTAATTGTGTGGCTTAAAGGATGACTCACGCTAGAACGGGCCGTGACCGGCCCGGGCCGTTTTCTAAGAAAAACGACGGCGTTTTTGTGCGGCTGAGCCATATCCAAACTCGGCCGAGCCACGGCCGAGGCTCGGAAACGGCTCGGTACCGGCACGGTCCGGACGTGGCTCGGCCGGGCTTGGGTATAGTTTGGCCGCACAAAAACGCCGTCGTTTTTCTTAGAAAACGGCCCGGGCCGGTCACGGCCCGTTCTAGCGTGAGTCATCCTTTAACCTGGTAAGGCTCATCGGCCTAATTTTAGGACAAAAAAAATCATGCTCAACTGCCCAACTCCTGAAATTTTGTAATACAATTTGGATCCTATTTTTGGGAATGCAAATTTAAAATCATTTTTTGTTTATGACCTATTTTTAGGACACTGGGCAGTTATTAGAATTGTCCTAAATATAGCTTCGGCTTTAATTATAAATAAATACGTGACACAATTTGACGTCAAAAATGATAGTTAGTCTATTTTATTAGTTTTTTAGCATTACAAATGTCATTTATTCGCTAATAGTGCTATTTTGCTATTTTCAAACTTCACTACCTAAAAGTGAAATTTCAAATTTCAATTTCTTGTACCCACACAAATACTAGGAAAGTAATACATATTATTTATTGCCATTAAGAGTTGTGGATAGGAACCCTTCGAAACAGGGAAAGCTGGGGATAAAATCTAGTTAAAAAAATCTCGGAATTTTTAGCAAACTTCGTTTCAAAACAGAATTAACTAGACGGTATTTTGTTTCCAAGTTCTTAACTTGAACACAGCTCTCTCACAGAAAATTCAAGCGCGAACATTAATCAGCCAGATTTCTGTTTAGAAATACCTACACGTCTACCAACGAACGTGTTTTTTCAGGGTAATACTCTCGAATAATTTCCCTCTGAGTAAATTTGAACAAGCGGGAATTGGTATCACGAAGTAATTAGAATAATTACGTTGAATTTAGGAGGAACACCTGAGAGAATAAAAATCTTTATAGATAAGCGGCTTAATGTGTAGGTACAATACAATGTTGTTATTGCTTAGCGACTCGACTGAAAGAGTTAATGGGTACACTACATAGTTTTGTACTATAGGTTGTTCTTTGGTGAAATAAAGACTAAATAAATGAATAAATAGTTCCGAGGAGTAATTTGTCCAACTGCATATTTTTCCCGAAAAACATGTACCTCTGAAGGAATTTTTGATTACTAAATATAATCTGCGACCTAATTTTCGTTTGGCGGAAAATTGCGTTTAATTTCGAAATGATTATGGTTTCGGTCAAACGACTCTTCGGAATGTTTCTGTGTCCCGTTAAGAATACTACAGTAAAAATAAACTACGAATTCTTACATTATACCACTAACAAAACTCACGGAAAATCGAGGGTATTTCGCTTCATGAAGAAGAATTTCTAAAACTAATACCTGACTGCCCAAATGCGATTTGAAAAGTGTAAAATAAGTGTTCTCTTTCACTTCCTTTTGGCTTCGCTGCAGTTGTGTAAAAATGGACGCATAAAAACAATTAAGTACACGCGTAATGACACATTTGAACTACACACACATTCAAAAAGGCACACACGCAAAATGACACAGACGCAAAGTGTCACTTCAACGTAAAATGACGTAACAATACAAAATTACACATACGCAGATTGACACACATTTACGCAAAATTGATGCAAAACTATCATCAAACAATCATTCCTAATTCTACTAAGTACTATGCCGTGTGCCGGCTTTACGAAAAAACTACAGTCAGCAGCAGAAGTATAGCTAAGCGGGCCAGGGGGTGTTCAAAATGACACACAACTTTATTCTTAAGAAATTAAGAGCGTTTGTAAGTCATTTTGAACACCCGGTCCTTAATTTAAAGAGATAATACAAATGCTATGTCTATTCTGAAGGTGAAGGTTCATTCTAAATATCTATTGGTGTTTTTTTTAACTTAAACTTATGTTATGAGTTCACAATTCCCAAATTTACCTCGTTATAATTTAAGTACTTTCCTCTTTTATACCTACCTTCGGGCTGAAAGGTACCGTTCGAGGTCTCTAAAGAAATGTTAAATCCAGCTCCATTTTTTAGGTTTATTTACCGCCAGACCTATTTAAATCACGAAATCGTGCAAAATAATGTAGAAAGGGAAGCATTGCTTAAAAATCTGCGTAAGCGAGAAAAAGATTAATGATATTGCAAAACCTTTTACTGAAGGGTTAAAACGTACCCTGTTCCTATATAGAAACCTACTAATCTATACCTCTATCTATACTTATTTATATTATACAGAGGAAAAGTATGTGAGATTGTAGGTCAAGTATGTTTGGAAGGGGCAATCTCCGGAACTGCTCATCAGTAAAAATAAATCTTTTACCATTATATGGAATGGACCATCCGGATGACAAAGGCTATTTTATCCCGCTGATTTGCTTGCGTTAAACGCGAACGGGAACGCGATCGCAGCTAGAACATTATATAGCATCTTCTTTAGCATCGAAACCTGAAAGCGTTATCTACAAACTTCGCGCTCAACTCTTTAGTAACTTTAGTAACTCACCCTCTAAAGCCATGAAGATCCCAGCACCCATAACACTGTACAAAACTAGACACAACATCAAAAAGAAATGCGTAAACCATTTCTTAGACAAGTGCTTGAGTTTACTAACGATCCAAAACGCGGTTTTTTCACCAAAACTCAGTCCACTTTTGGCAGTGTTCCTTATAAAGTCCGAGGCTTGGGTCATGTGCAGGTACCATTCTGGGTTAAAGTTCGGATGGTGCTTATGTGACACTGGTGTGCTAGGTGGCCATCCGTGGTACTTATTAGGGGTTGAATATCTGGAGGCGGCAGACGGGGGTCCTCCGTACGGACTCTGAGGGATCTGTAGGGTTATCTTCGGCCTGCTAAGCCGCTTGGGGGCTGGAGGCGGCGGCGGTGGATACTTCGGTACTTCAAGATCCATAGTTCTTTCTCATAGGTTAGGCGCCGGCGCCGATGTCTGTTGAATAGGTATGTTTTGCTCACGCACGTCCGCGAATGCTCGGCACGGCTGGACACTGACTTTATAAATAAAATGGAGTTAGCTTCCCGTTGTGTCATCGTGGTACAGATTACGCACAATTTCCTTTAAATTATAAATTTTGCTGATTCTTGGGAACTGTCTGAGTATGTAGCCAAAACAATCTGACGTGCCTGTTTCAAGTGTGCCATTTATTCCCGCGACGTTGTCCGCGTGACACTCGATAATTGGCATAATTGCATAACCATGCGTACCCTTTAGGGAACGATATCCCGGATGAAATGTATCCCAGGTCATTTTAACGGGACTCAAAGGTGAATCATAAAGAGATTCAGACACTCCGCGTGAATCGTTAAAATCCAAATTGAATGCGAAGCGACGACTCAAAAGAGACCTCCAAGCTGAAACTATGCCAGGGGCGGTATTTCCCGATATACTTCACAACCAGAAATTAAACTCCTTCATTCAGGAACGAGGGAAAAGTTTTATTTTTCCGTGTTGCCAGATATTTCGCATTTTTCTTGCCACCGAAAATAGGAAACTAACTTTTAACATCTACTAAATTCATCCGAGTTCACTATACTCGTATAGATAAATGATCAATATCTCACATATCTCTGTGTCTGGCGTGTAAATTCGTATAAATTCAAGGACAGTCCTGATAACGGGTCACAAAGTCAGTATTTCATCGAATTTCACCCCGTTCGTTTGTGACCTAGGGAGTTGATATTTCCAACATAAACCCTGCCTGTCCCATTGTGGGCATTCCCAATTAATTAAAAGGTAGTAAACCGATCACATCGTACTGATTAAAAAGTACATATAGGGCACCTAAGGCGTAGACTGTCGCCTCCAAAGCAAGCTGGTCTAATTTGACAGACATTCAGGATTCCAAAGATAATACATAAAGTATGCTCCGAAATTTGATCTGGCTCGCGCGATAATGATAGCTCCATGTGCACGTCTTCACGCGCGCAACTTGCGTGAATTAAAAATCATATTGTCAAAATGAATGATTATTTCGGATTATCAAGCGTTCACCTTTCAGATAAACGAATTAAGTCCCAATATTTTTCAACAGGACCGTAAAAAAATACCTACTTACCTAGTTTAGAAGCAGTAACTAATTGAAAAAGCCTCATTGCTACATTTGGTTGCACTAGTATTTAAAGTTTTACTTAACGACCTCCGTAGCCCAGTGGGTAGTGACTCTGCCTACGAAGCTGGAGGTCCCGGGTTCGAATCCCGGTCAGGGCATTTATTTGTGTATTTATCACGAATATTTGTTCCTGAGTTATGGATGTTATATATGTATATAAGTATCTATATGTATTTATCTATTATATATATCATCGCCTAGTACCCACAACACAAGCCTTACTGAGCTTACCGTGGGCCTAGGTTGATTTGTGTAAGATTTGTGTCCCATAATATTTATTTATTTATTTATTTATAAAAAGCCAAACTTTCAAATTATTTATGAAATAATAATGAGTAGCATATATTTTTCAGAATTATTATCAGCTCATTTAAAAGCCTTACCTTATATTAAAGGTAGCTTCGTTAAAAGAGGGCAGTTAAAAGAGGGTTATTTCGTCCATAAAACGGCAATTTCCAGGTCGCTCTCGGCTGTTCCTCCTAAAAATCAAACCTATAAAAACAAACTAGCTGTTGCCCGCGACTTCGTCCACGTATAACATGTTATCGTCTAAAAGTTTGTTTAAGGAATGAATTTAAAAAAAACATTGAAATTAGTTTTGTGCCTAGTCTTTCGTAAACAGTCTAAAACGAAGTTACAAATCTCTTACTTTCAAAATGTCTTGCTCTCTATACACACTTAGAACCCCCTTTGAACCCTCATAGTAAACAGGCTAAAACCGTAATTAAAAATGTCTTACTTTAAAAATGTCTTGCTCTATATTATACAATTTTCGAACCGCGTTTTAACCTTCTTAGGCGATGAATTAAATAAAAAAGCGGCCAAGTACGAGTCGGACTCGCACATGAAGGGTTCCGTTAAATAAATTGCTTTTTACGATTTATGACGTATTAAAAAAAACTACTTACTAGATCTCGTTCAAACCAATTTTCGTTGGAAGTTTGCATGGTAATGTACATCATATATTTTTTTGAGTTTTATCATTCTCTTATTTTAGAAGTTACAGGGGGGGGGGACACATTTTACCACTTTGGAAGTGTCTCCCGCGCAAACTATTCAGTTTAGAAAAAAATGATGTTAAAAACCTCAATATCATTTTTGAAGACCTATCCATACATTAAAATTGAAGTTCATAAATATCGTTAGCAGGCGTAACTGCATTATATAAAATGTATCCATACATACCCCACACGTATGGGTTTGATGAAAAAAAAAATTTTGAGTATCAATTCTTAGTATGGGGAACCCCAAAATTTATTGTTTTTTTTTCTATTTTTGTGTGAAAATCTTAATGCGGTTTACAGAATACACCTACTTACCAAGTTTCATCAGTATAGCTCTTATAGTTTCGGAAAAAAGTGGCTGTGACATACGGACGGACAGACAGACAGACAGACAGACAGACATGACGAATCTATAAGGGTTCCGTTTCTTGCCATTTGGCTACGGAACCCTAAAAAGACGCTGAGATAAGTTTTGTTGTATTTTAGCATGTTTGTTTAGTCTAAAACCGAAGTTACAAATCCCTTACTTTAAAAAATGTCTTGCTCTCCATACATACCCAACATTGCACCCCTTTTTCATCCCCTTAGGAGTGGAATTTTCCAAAACGCTAAAAATACTTTATTTGTATCGTAATAAGTAATCTTTCTAAAAACTTTATTTGTACGTAATCTTTCTACAAAGTTTTAAGTCTCTTGCTCAAAAAATAAAGCTTCCCCCATACAAAATTTGCACCCCTATTGAACCCCATTAAGGGTATGATTTTCGAAAATCCCTTCTTATCCGTTGCCTACGTTGTAAAAGGTAGTTCTGGTGTTAATTTCAACTGTCTGGGCCCAGTAGTTTCGGCTGTGAGTTGATGAGTGAGTGAGTGAGTCAGTCAGGACATAGGCATTTATATTTTTGTTCCCATAAATATAATTATTATACTTTTTGCTGTCAATCCGTACTGTTTTTTTGCCTATAGGTAGGTATCTATTTCTTCAAATGACTCATCTTTAAAGATTAGGTACTCTTTCCGCTTGTCTTCCAAATAGGGGAGTAGACTCAAAATTTATTAATACTTCAAAAGAAAGAAGAAACGAAAAACCCGTTTAAATATCTCAAAAAATTACGAAGCTAGATCGGGACCGTAAAGTACTCATAGTAAAAAACAATCGTTTCATATGAAGGTGAGTTTTGCGGAAAAGGGACAGAACATACCCCCTCTTAAAACTTTGGACACTTATAACTTAGTGATTACTTAACTAACCTACTCTTGCGTTGTTTTTTTCTCCAGTTGACTTCATTTTAAGTCCTTTTTCGAGAAAATACAACATAGCGATTATTTTATTTAGTGTCTACAGTGTTTACACCCCTATTTCCGATCTATCCGACATCCGTATTTTCTTTTAAACCACGAACTTCAGAATTCGAAAATATTCGGGCATCTCTATCTCTATCTCTATCGCACTAACATTAAGTACTCGAGTGAGAGGAATGCAGATATACGAACTTTGAGTTTTGGTTTTCGTGGTTTGGCTGAATGCGCAAAGAGAGCGCGCGCGTGCCATTAAAAAAAAAACATTTGTGTTACTTATATTGTTCGAATTTGTTGATACATTTATTGAAAATACGCCTTAATACGACATTTGCGCATATACGTTCTCATATCAGAATCGATTAATTTCTTATGCTTTACCTTTTGGTATGTGTTTCGTGAAGGTCTTTCGGAGACGGGATTTAAATAATTACCTAATAGGTGAAATTAAGGAAAAGCAATTCTGCCATTTTGACGTTTCATAAACCTGACAGATGTGGCGGCGATATACTTTAAGAATAATAAATTAAAAATTAAATGAAGTCGTATATCTCGGAAAATTAATTAATTGTCGCAGTCGGATAAAAACTATTCTAAGTTACAGCTAGAATAATAATGTACCTACCTATATAAAGAGTTTCATATTTTTTCCGTTCATGGGTTGCTGAGAACATTCGTAACAACGCAAAGCTTAGTTTCAAACTGGCTGATACTTTTTTTAATTTAGAGATTTATTATAAGTGGAGATAAGTGGAGATAGATGTACAGAACCATGAAACGCGAACGAATTTTGTTTTGGATTCTGTACACTAGACCGACCGAGTGGACCGTCTCTAGCTATCAACATTACGAATCCTCAATGTCAATAAAGAGTCGGCAATGCATATTATGTGACTCTGAAGTCGTGAGCGAGTCTGCTTATCATTAGGTAAGTACTCACGCACGAAGGGTTCCGTACCTTTATCTATAAAAACTAATTTTATTTTGTGTTTTTAGTATTTGTTGTTATAGCGGCAACAGAAATACATCATCTGTGAAAATTTCAGCTTGAAATATCACGGTATCAGTGAGATACGGCCTGGTGACAGACAGACGGACGGACGGACGGACGGACAGCGGAGTCTTAGTAATAGGGTCCCGTTTTACTCTTTGAGTACGGAACCCTAAAAAGGGCAAAAAAATCACGTTTGTTGTATGGGAGACCCCCTTAAATATTTGTTTTATTTTAATTTAGTTATTTATTTTTAAAGTGAATATATAACTAAATATTCTGTGAATATTTCAAGCGTCTATACTTCGTTTTTTTTAGCATTAGAGAGACCTTTGCAGAACGAGATAAAAGGTTTTTTATCGGGCACACTCTGCGGATCAAACAGTGAATACGAGTTAATAAATAATATCTCGTATTTATTATCATGTTTTAGTAATACATACATTACTCAGTGTTGTGAACAGATAAGAAACATAATATTAGTTAATTTATATTCTAAGATGAAAAGATAAGAATTTTAATAAATTGCGTTTGCAATTTTTCATGGAAAGGTTGTACATTAAAAAACCTAAAGAGGCAGAGTTCTCACATTGTTGGACTATTTAAACGTCACAGTCACTAGATCTGTAATTCACTCATGTGGGTTTTTCATTCGAGTTCATATTGTTGTCGGTTGAGTCGGTTGTGATTTCTATTGCTGTAAGCTTACTTAAAGATTGTTGTTATCGTTTTTGTTGAATTTTGTTATTAGTTGTTGATCTATTTAGATATTTTGTTTGTTGGTGCACATTTACAATGTATGAAGCCGAGGCTGGCCCGAGTGGGCTACAGAAGTCGCAGCCGGTTCCGGCTAATGTTTTTTCATCTCCAAAGAAGAAAAGGCAAAAGCAGAATCCTCTGACTGCCAGTGAAAAGCGGAAGCGGGTGGTGAATATTTACAAATTAGTGTCAGAAATGTGCCATAGAAAGGAGTATCCCACTAAATCAGACCGTGTGAAAAAGACTGCCGAGACTGCTGGCATACCGTTGGCTACGGTATACAACATTTTAAAAGAAAATATATGCGTTTAGCTATCGGTAAATATCGAATGATTATGTACTCGTATATGTAGGTACATAAGTTCCGAGAAATTCAGTGGTATCGGTCGAAATCGAAGAAGGAAGGTTTACGACCACTGCTTCTGTGTTTACCCGTTTGACAGATAATTCTAATCTTAAAAAAAACGAAGTATACCTGTTGCCGTTATCAATATCGACCAAAAACGAGGGAAAAAAATCACGTTTGTTGTATTGTATGGGAGCCCCCTTACATATTTATTGTATTCTGTTTTTTAGTATTTGTTGTTATAGCGGCAACAGAAATACATCATCTGTGAAATTCTCAACTGTTTAACTATCACGGTTCATGAGATACAGCCTGGCGACAGACGGACAGATAGACAAACAGCCGGACAGCGGAGTCTTAGTAATAGGGTCCCGTTTTACTCTTTTTGAGTACGGAACCCTAAAAAATAGTCAAATTTCGACTCTGCATCCTACATGTATTTATATGAACCAATGCCAAATAGTAAAAGACTAACACTGAGCAGATGCAAACACGAGATAATCGTCTAACACTTTTATTGTTTGTTATTCTAAAGAGTGAGAGTTACTTTGAAATGAAGTTCGCAGTTTACTCTAAAACATTCACATACATTTCCGTTTGAAACG
This sequence comes from Epinotia brunnichana, assembly GCA_963854355.1. NCBI lineage: Eukaryota > Metazoa > Arthropoda > Insecta > Lepidoptera > Tortricidae > Epinotia > Epinotia brunnichana. The sequence continues at coordinate 13,555,137 of OY977957.1, forward strand.
TGTAGGCGAACAGATGGTCAATCTGACACTTAGATTTTGCGTTGAAGATTTTATAAAGTGCTATGCACCCGCTACGTGTGCGTAAAATCTTATTTCTTACTTCTGGAGACGTAAAATGTTCTATTTCACTACCTAAATAACTAACCTAAATAATTAATGAACTGGGGAATTTGAACTACCTGTGGGCAGTCATCTTCTACGGAGCAAATCAAAGAAAAAGTAGACAGCGTATCGTATCAATATGTCAAGAAGAAAGCTGAGAATAGAGACGAATGGAAATTGCTCCACCGACAAGAGCTGAACTCTTAAATATATGACGATGAGGTATTTTAATTGCCTGCCTAAAGAATAATAGGTTATACCTAGATGTAATTAATGAAACTCCCATGACAAATTCCCTTCGGAAACTTTCTCATCAACATGATCATATCAGCCGAAAGACGTCCACTGCTGGACATAGGCCTCCCACAAAGATTGCCACAATGAACGGTCATGCGCCACCCGCATCCAGTGACTAGCGCACCGGAAACTTCCTAATGGAAACTTATTTTAAGTTCTCGTGAAAATTTCTGAAAATTTCTAAAACTTGTACATAAATTGCTAATCACGCTTTACTTGGCTATGGATGGACCCTGACATGTTTTACGGTTTTCAAGCGTTGTCGATGGTTATCACAATAAGACATAAGCGCTACGCGCGCCCTGAGCTCTCATATCGTGTCAGAAATTCTCGTCTGTCGTGTGCATTTATCCGTCAATATGATAGTGCGCGATACGTATGCATGTTAGAATAGTTATTTGTGTCTCAAGGGAGCAAAATGATTTATTTACGGCGTGGGCGGTACATTGAATCCTGAGCGTAACGAAGGATTCAAGCGTTATCGTCCATGACGAATATAGTTTTGCTCCTGAGTGACACATACAATTTTTCACACCGAATATTATGAGGAAAAAAAATGTTCGTTTTATAATCGATTACGATGAAATTACACTCGATTATTTTATTAAGATCTGTGCTCAATAGGCACATTGCGTAAATGCTACATGCGAATGAATAAATAAAAAAAACGGCCAAGTGCGAGTTGGACTCGCGCACGAAGGGTTCCGTACTATTATCTATAAAAATGGCAAAAAAAATCACGTTTGTTGTAAGGGAGCCCCCCTTAAAAAAATAATTTATTTTGTTTTTAGTATTTGTTATTATAGCGGCAACAGAAATACATAATCTGTGAAAATTTCAACTCTCTAGCTATCACGGTTCTTGAGATACAGCCTGGTGACAGACAGACGGACGGACAGCGAAGTCTTAGTAATAGGGTCCCGTTTTACTCTTTGAGTACGGAACCCTAAAAAAGTAGCTTGAACAGAAAGTAGTAGCATTTTGATCCCTCTTGTCGTGGAGCAAAACTTACTTTTCCGAATTAAAGATGCATAAAATGTAAAGATTTAAGTACATGTACTTGAATGAATCAAAACAATCCAAGTATATTATACACAACGCAGAAAAACCACGGTATCGGCTACGAGCGTAGCGCTACGAAATCTTTGGCACTGGATGGATGTACTTGCGATTGCGATGTAAAAGTTGATTGAGATTTAAATACATTGTAACAAGAGCTGATTCACATTTGTGATTCAATTGATGCTTTCAATATATCACCGAAGTTAGAGGTAATCGCCCTCTCTTTACTGTGTTTTATTTTATTATTAGTATGAAAACTTCTCTTGCGTATCAAAGAAATACAAGGAAAAATGCCAACGTCAATTTCCATTGGGATAAAATTATCTTCGTAAATGCGCGTGGACACTTTGTGATTCATTTTGTTTACATTCTGATTTCGTTCGCTAATCGTTCGGAACCAGGCAACCTGGAGAAGTTGGTGTTGGCCGCGGTCTCCTAGTCGATAGACAGATCAGGTTGTTGCTCTGAGAGGCCTAAGAGTAACAACCGCGATGAAGAAAGCCATGTAGTGTGCCAGTGTAGAGCACAAAACCCTTTCCAAAAATAAGTTTGCGCAACTCCTCTCATGGGATTACTTTTGCATAATCGGGGGCTGGCGAGCATCGCTAAATAATAGGTACTGAATTCCAAGGCCCAGCGCTCATTATCGGCATGGCACGGCTCGGTAGCCTCAGCGTGCCTAAAGACGCCGAGGCAGTCTTCGGGAAGTTTCGGAGAACCGAATAAGAGAGGAACCAAAGACTGCCAGGGCGTACTTAGGCATGCCGAGGCAACCAAGCCGTGCCGTGCCGTGCCGTGCCGATAACAAGTGCTGGGCCTTATAGGGGCCAGGCTGTTACCTGGCATGCCCAAAGACGCCTAGGTATGGCTAAGAACGTCTAACACGCCTTGGTATGCCTGAGAACGCCTGAGGGATGCCTCGGCATTCCCAAGCCCGCCTCGACATGCCTGAGGACGCCTCGGCAATAATTTCTGTTAGTGTGCACCTGCGTGATGCTCGTTGGTGTCGTAGATGCCGAAGGATCCCTTGCCGTGCCTTGCCGATAGTGGGCGCTGGGCCCAAGGTGGCGGCCTTATGGAAGACGTCAAATATATATATGGCCAGTCTATGAAGTAATAGTAAGTCCATGAAAAAAGTCGACGACAGGATATAATACCGAAGGTTCTCAAAAAAGCTCAACTATCAACGGTCATCTAACAACATTACAAGTTGTTCTTTAGTTCCAAACTCGGCCACTGGCACAGTTTTTGTTTCAATCGAGTTTCCTGGCCCAACGACCCCGAACAAGGCCGTGAGGTATTCGGAAACTATGCTATTGGTCCCCCGTGACGGGAATTCGTATTGTCGTCACAGAGCGAGTTGTTCGAATTAGGATGGAGTCAGCAGATCGCGTATGATGATGATGAAATAATGTCAAATTGAAAAATACTAAATTCAAGATATTTATTCAGCAAGTGGGTCAAGGGCTCACAAATATTACATGTCAGACCATGGTCAGAGCTTACAAATAGCTTACAATTAATGGAACAATAGAGATTATATTAGCTAAGAGATGTAGGCCTGTGTCTGCGGCAAAGGTGTGGACCAGCTGGGTGGACATGGCCTTTCATGCAACAGAAGCGCCGGCCGCATGTACCGCCACGGTACCATAAACGACCTGCTGCGTCTGGCGCTCGCCACTGCCTCCATACCTTCGTCATTAGAACCTCCTGGAATAATGAGAGACGATGACAAGCGGCCGGACGGAGTTACCGTGGAAACTCGTTAGGGCCCTGGTCTGGGACGCGACGTGCGTTCGCACTGTCCCACATACAGGCAACACGGTCTCAGGCCGGCGCTGCGGCAGATCAGGCCCAATTACTCAAGCGCCGCAAATACTCTTCTCTAGTTCAGGACTACGAGTTTGCGGCGCTTGCAGTTAAAACGATGGGATCCTGGTCAGCCGACATGAAGGCCTTCATGAGGACCCTGTCGTCACGGCTGGTCCACGCCTCAGGCGACCCCAGAGCTGGCGCATACCTTTCCCAAAGGATCGCTCTTGCGGTCCAAAGGGGAAATGCCGCCAGCGTCATGGGGTCTTTGCCACAGGCAGAACTTTTAGACGGGCTATTTTTTTTGTAATTAGTTTTTAATTTTTCTATTTTTGTTCAGTATTCGTTGTTTTTAATTTGTGTGTTTAATATTCAATATTAACTTGAAATTGTAATATTCGATTTTATTAGATTAAATAATAACAGATTTTACTATTACAAGTCATACGTTAACTTCACCGTAACTAAGCTATTACTTAACACTTTCACTTTCAGGAACCCGCACAGCAGCCGCCTACGCCTTAGGCCTATTGCGATCAGTTACGAGCGTAGCGAGCGATTCTTGGAGTGAATGTGTTAATGTTATGTCTTATGTGACAGTGTAATCGACTCTTGCAAGTCGATTTTCACCAATTTTCCCATTTGCTATTTTCCCTCACTACAGCATTTCAGCACTCCTTTTCAGGGTTCCGTAGCCAAATGGCAAAAAACGGAACCCTTATGGATTCGTCATGTCTGTCAGTCTGTATGTCCGTCGGTATATCACAGCCACTTTTTTGCGAAACTATAAGAACTTATACCGTTGAAACTTGGTAAATAGATGTATTATGTGAACAGCATTAAGATTTTCACACAAAATCAGAAAAAAAAACAATAATTTTGGGGGTTCCCCATACCTAAAACTGAAACTCTTTTTTTTAATCAAACACATACGTGTGATCTATGGATAGGTCTTCAAAAATTATATTGAGGTTTTTTATATATTTTTTTTCTAAACTGAATAGTTAGCGCGAAAGACACTTCCAAAATGGTAAAATGTGTCCCCCCCCCCCCCCCCGGTAACTTCTAAAATGAGAGAATGATAAAACTAAAAAAATTATATGTTGTACGTTAACCATGCAAACTTCCACCGAAAATTAGTTTGAACGAGATCAAAAGCAGTTTTTTTTAATACGTCGTAAATCGTAAATCGCAAATTATTTTTCACCTCACTAGCTCGGAAAGCCCATTTTTATTCTTTAAAAACAGATAGCAAAACTGCATTTTATCCACAAGAGTGCAAAGAATATTTGAAATCCGAACGTGTTATTAGTTACTTTCTTAAACATAATAACATGTAAAGGCCAGTCCAGACCGGACATTTTTCGCCCATCACATTTATTTTATTTAGGTACCTTTTTTTGAATGTTTTATTCTTTTTTAAAATGTTTTTAATTCTTTTTTTCTTTTTTAAATGTTTTTTTGTTTTGTAAATCTTTTTTCTTTTTCTCCTTTTTAAAAATGTTGTTTCTCTTTTTAAATGTTTTGTTTCTTTTTGAATGTTTTTCTGTATTTTTTTCTCTTTTTAATGTTTTTTTGGTCTTTTTATACGTTTTTTTCCTTTTTTTTAATTCTTTTCTTCTTTTTTTAATGTTTTCTGAAATTCTATTTATTTTTTTGATGTTTTCGTCTATATTTTAATGTTTTTTTTTTTTATATTTTATTGATTTAAATGTGTTTATGCAAGGTTTTTTTGTTTTATCCACTTTAAAAAAAAAAAAACATTTTTTTAATGTTTTTTTCTTTTTGATTTAATTTTGTGGTTTTTCCACTTTTTTCTCTTTTTAAATGTTTTTTTAAGTTTTTTTCCTTTTTTATCTTTTTTTACGTTTTTTCTCTTATTTTAATGTTTTTTGTAACTTTTTTTCTTTTATTATGTTTTTGTCTCTATTTTATTGCTTTCTTTCTTTTTTCAATGATTTTTGCTTTTTTCTCCTTTTTATAGATGTTTTGTTTCTTTTTGAATGTTTTTTATCTTTTTTTTATGTTTTTTTGGTCTTTTTTTCTCTTTTTTATACGTTTTTTCCTTTTGTTAATGTGTATTTTTTATTATTTCAAGGTTTTTTTAAATTCTCTTATATTTTTTGATGTTTTAGCCATATTTTAATGTTTATTTTTTATTTTTTATTGATTTATATGTGTTTTTCAAGGTTTTATTCTTTTTCCATTATTCAAAAAAAAAAATCCACTATTTTTACGTTTTTTTTTGTTTTTTTGTCTTTTTTTACGTTTTTTCTCTTAATATAATGTTTTTTGTAACTTTTTTCTTTTTACATGTTTTTTTTTGTTTTTTGTCTTTTTTTACGTTTTATTTCTTAATGTTATGTTTTTTGTAACTTTTTTCTTTTTTATATGTTTTTGTCTCTATTTTATTGCTTCGTTTTTCTTTTATCAGTCTTTTTTAATGTTTTTTGAAATTATTTTTGCCTTTTTTAAAAGTTTTTCTTTATTTTAATGTTATTTTTTTTGTTTCTCAATGTTTTTTCTCTTTTCCTCTTTATTAAATGTTTTTTTTTTAATTTTGTAATATTTTGTTTCTTTTTTCATGTTTTTAATTTTTTTTTCTCATTTTTAATGTTTTTTTTTCCCTTTTTAATATATTTTTTTTTAATTTTTTCGTTACTTTACTTTTTTGTTTTTTTTCCTCGCTTTAGTGAGGTGAAAAGATTTGTGTTACACACGGGTGCAAGTTATTTTGACGTCTCGTGTGTTGCAAACCTCGCTACGCTCAGGATTCTATTTTTGAACCACTCGCTTCGCTCAGGATTCTATTTTTGAACCACTCGCTTCGCTCGTGGTTCAACCATAGAATCCGTTCGCTAGCTCGTGGTTCAACCCTAGAATCCATTCGCTAGCTCGTGTTTCAATTCCACACTCGCGGTTAAAATACAACTTTGCACCCTTGTATAACAAATAACTATTACGGACCGACTCGGACTTGGCTGCTTTTTAACGAATGCACTGAAATGTGTTACAGTATTCTACGCTAAATAACGGTGTGGTAAATTGCTATTGTAGGTACGTTTTTGTCGCCACTCTTTAGAGAGATTTCATCGTCACTGATCTGTCCTGTGTTGCCTTAGATCATCATTTATATTTATTCTTGTAGATTCATCACTCAGCTAAGCCCGCGGTTAAATGACCACAGCCTTATGATCCAGAAAATGATAGCGACTGTTTTCTTTTATAGTAACTTTATGGCATAATAAAAGGGCGTAAAACGACCGATGTTTATTTCTCTGTGACTTTTCGTATACGATTCTGTGGGCGATGTTTGATTTATTTCTTAATGTTCATAGCGCGATGTGTTTTTATGATCATCATGGTTAGTTATGGCATATGTAATGTACGGTCAAATGGGGGTATCATGGGACACGCCGTATTGCTTGCGACACCGGATTCATCAGGAACTGGGTGTGTTTTTATATAGGAACAATCTGGACCTCTGGCTTGCATGTCGAGCTAGAGGTAGACCTAGGCTATACCTACAGACAAACACACTAGTTCCTGGTGAAACCCGGTATCTCGAGTAACCAGGCGTGTCCCTATGTTACCCCATGTGATGGTATCCCCTCATTTGTTATATAATCAATGGCTATACATAGGTAACATAGGTAACTAAATACACCTCAGAGCATAGAATACTAATATTCATATATCTGTGAAATACACTTTCTCTAAATTAATTTGTTACAATCATTCACTATGATATTTACGTTACATAACTACCTGCCTACTTAATACGTATTTCGTTGTTAAAAATAAAACTTTAAAGACACATTGTGTCACTGACTGGTCGTCTAGATCAGAGAGTTTATGATGGCCATCTGCAGTCGTGTGATTTTTATACAGGCTGTTCAACTTTTATTTTATAAAATTAACGATATGTTTAACATGTCGCGATATGCCTCCGACTGCATTTACTAATCCACTTTACTTGGTTAGTTTGATTATTTACATTTTAAATCTTGTTTTTATCCTTTCACTTTTTTACGCAGTCAGTTTTTTTGATTATATAATTAATTGTATTTATAGGACCAAAACACATAGGTACTTAAGCATTAATGCAATGAAAACGGGTAGATTTGTACTAATACTCATGTATCTACCTACAGGATTGAGGATTGATATGGTTACCTACCTACCTAGGTGCAAAGGTTGTATTTATTTATTCCATGTCTATTCACAAAAAAACTTTGACAGGTAGTACCTACACAGTTTAATATTACTGCCGTCGTAAGCAAAAAGGACGCATCTGACTTTCTGACTATAGAATCATTGAAAAAAAAAGACGCACCTGTCTATGAGTAATATAGTCAGATGAGTCCTTTTTGAATTAGACCATAGTCAGAAGCGTCCTTTTTGCTTACGACGGCAGAATAATTAAATTACATAATGAGACGCTGACACTTGTAATCGGGTGAACCTGTGCTACAACTGCTGCAAGTATCAGCTAAGTACCTAGTTTTCTTTTCGCTTGAGTTTAGAACTGTTGGAGTATGTACGATCGTTTAATGGAAGGCAATTACTTAAAGGTTTTACTCTTACAAAAAGCACGTGCTAGGTATAATTAAAGTTTTTTTTTTTTACCTTTAATGAGATGAAACGTTACTACTTATACCTAATTAGTTACCTATTAGGTATGGGGTACGCTTAGCATGCGCATGAGCTGTGTCCAGGCGTTGTCCAGTCTCTATTTTTTTTAATTCCATCCTGTATATGAATGTATACGTAAGATGTTTACAAGTTTACGATGTGCTACCTATCTATTTCATGATTTAGCACATCGATGACTAGGAAATATATCTCGTAAGATAGAACTATATATTCGTTGGATCTGCACTAAAATATTCAAATTTTCTTAAGTGAAGATATTCTGATTACCGGCCGTGTCTGAAGCAGAAAAGCTGAACACATTCTTTTCTCTATATAAATATGGGGTAATAGTGCATAAATATATGATTCTGGCAGCTTGTCTCAGTGCCAGTAATGGTTGGCGAGACTAAAATAATTATTTTCTAAAATTGTTGTGTCGTGAGTATAAAAAAACACTTTTCCGTAAGCATGGCAGGATAATTTAGAGCAAGGTCAAAAATAAAATTAAAAAGTAGGTCATGATATTTTTACGCTTCGACTCATTTTACGTTATGTCGTTATGGTATTTGAAATGCAGAATTTGAGATTTGCCAGTTTTATTTATTTTTATTATTTGATCTGTATAATATGATAATTATGATTCAGGAAAATACAATAAAAACTTACAAAATATTTTACGTCATAGGTACCTGGCCATAAAGTAGGAATTACCGCACGCTATGCGTGCGGAAAACCCCACTTCCTGGCCAGATAGAGACGTAAAATGTTGTACTTACCACGGGCGGTAATAAAGAAAGCCTCAGAGCGCATATTTATCGCCCTTGCCTTCGGCTCGGGCGTCAAATACCTGCGATCTGAGACATTCTTTGTTTAACCGCCCTAGGTAAGTAATGTACTATTATCTATCCAAATATCATAAACCCTCCATGATGCGTTCAAGAACCGCACATTATGACCACCATAAAAATAGACAGTTTTGTTAGAACAGTTGGATTGGATCCGACTCTAGTTTGTCTCTGAATTAAGAAAAAACTATGACAGCTGCCAGAAAAAGAGGCCGCGCGCGATGCCGGTGCCGGTCATAATATGCGGCTCCTGAATAAATCGTGGAGGCTTATGATATGTGGATAGATAAAGTAATGTATGTAACTGTACATAATTAGGCATTAAGACACTTGTGTGATGTTATTATGAAACTCGCCTTCGGCTCGTTTCATAAACCCACACTCGAGTTTGATGCCCTTCATTATGTACAGTCACATAAACTACTATTGTTCGTTTGAAAGGTTAGAATGAATGTTTCAGAGAAGTCGTAAGAAAACGAATTAATCTTACACAGGAGCGACATCGGGAGTAGAAATTGCTGCACTTGACAGCTGTCAGTCCCAACAATATTGACATTTGATTTGGATTTGTCATTGTAGAAGAAAATCAATCGAGTCTTCTGTTTATAACGAAAACAAAGGTATTATCATCAGTTAAAATCCCAATAAAACGTATTATGAAACGTGTGAACATATACAGAGATAAAACAGAACAAGATGGCAAGCTTATTACTGTGGAAAACTCGTTTGAAAACTTACTATCAGAAGTATCATCACTTTTTGAGGTATCTTTAGATAATTTACAATTATACGCTGCAAATGACTGCCAAATTCACGATATACGTGCTATAAGGGACGAAGAAAAGATATACATTAGTGTCAGCGACGACGCGTCTTCCACAGTCACGAAATCAATTGAAAACTTATCACTTTGTGAGGAGAAAATGGTATCCGACTGGATAACGTTGAACGTTGGTGGGAAGCACTTTACCACATCAAGGAGCACCCTTTTAGCTAAGGAGCCCTTGTCTATGTTGGCTCGAATGTTCGCCGGAGACGATGACAAAGAGTACTTAATGCAACCGAGTGCAAGAGATGGTTCGGGAGCGTACTTAATAGACCGGAGTCCAGTGTATTTTGAGCCAATACTTAATTATTTGAGGCATGGCGAAGTGATATTAGATAAGCATGTGAACCCAAGAGGAGTGTTGGAGGAGGCTGTGTTTTATGGTATGTAAATAAAGTGTGTGTAACTCTCCGAGTGTTTCAACTGACTGCAGTTGAGCTTACTCAACATAACAGCATTACCTCACTCAATTTTCAGTAATATTGAACGAACTCACTTTGTACACCTCCTTGTAGAGTATAGGAACCTCACAAAATTTAAAAAGCTGTTATGACGTCACAGTTAAGATCCATTTATTTACACTGGTTAAACCTGCAAAACTAATTAAATTAAACATTACCGAGACTAATAGACGGACAGACATTGACTGGAGTTAAGAGAGAAATTAACTTTATCTGATATAAACTTGCAATTAACGGAAATTGATAAAAACACGTAGTAGATGCAAGTCACACTCGCACAACAATCATGTTGGTATCTTGGCAGTTTTTTTTGCTTGAAAATCACAAAGTTTTAACATGTACTGTAGAATTTTAATATCATAATAATTATTCATCAAATTTGCTAACAGGCATAGAATCAATGATCCCTGAACTAAACCAGCTGATCGAGAGCTCTGCATCCAAGACTGGCAGCAGTCAAGCATTGAACCGCATGGAAGTAGTCAAGGCCCTCATCATGACACCTATTGCCTCTGAGCTGCGGTTCCAAGGGGTCAATCTGGCAGGAGCGGACTTGAATAAGTTGGATCTGCGGAATATTAATTTTAAGGTAATTTAAATATTATTATACCTTTATAACCCAAGGGACTTATAGATGCAAATTGCAATAAAAAAAATTAAAGACTATAGAAATATCTCTGAGAAAAAAGCCAGGGATACACTAGGGGACAAATGTCCTGTAACACGTGTCGCCAGCGACGTCGGGTAGAGCGACGCGACGTTGCCGCAGTTCGCTCGACGTGTCTGGCAACATCGCGCGACAATTGACGCCAACGACGTCGAGTGAAGTGGCGCTACGTTGCCAGTCTTCGCTGGACATGTAATATGTAATAAATACTTAAATAAAAAGCCTTTATGATGTTACTTTGTTTCGCACAACAATGTGTTTTGTGTGTGGTTATTTTATATTTATATATATACTACGGACTTTTTTTTTTTTTGTGTCTGTTTGCCCTTTGGCAAAGGCCTTCCGGCTGTAATATGTATGTGCTCAATATGCCTGCCGAAGTTTCGCGAAGTCGCTCGCTACGGACATAAGTCGCGCGATGTCGCCAGATATGCCAAGCGAAATCGCACGGCTTCGCTTAACATCTCGCCGACACATGAAAACGCCCAAGTATACATCCAGATTTGCCCAGCGTTTCAGCCAATTTATCTCCCCTCTTGTCCTAAAGACCTTCTGCAAATTTTATACAGCCCGTCGCCCCCCTAGTAGAAGCACTCTAACCAAATGGCTGCTGCAACACGACTACAGTGAGACTGAACTGCTCTTAACTGTTCTCTGTTAATTTAAAGCTATATTATATTTTTAATTTCACGAGTAATCAATTGTTTATTTATTTATTTACTTACAACTTATACCTTCACTTCAAAATACTCATGATCACACACGCACTCTCAGACTCTCACACACACTCACGCTCACACATTACACTGACAGAACTAAAATTATTGTAGCTTTGTAATTTGTAAAACATCTATTCTATACTTGTCTGTTATTTAATATCGTATGCTTGCTGTTCTACTGGGTCCCGTAACACAGGGAATCCTAGCTCGGGACCCAATGACTTTGTATCCTAGTATCATGTTTTTGTCGAATAAATATTTCTATATTCTATATTTCTATATGTAGTGGGACAGGCTGCCCTGCACAATAGGCCATCATCACAGGACAGGACGCAGCTATGCGGTAGAATGAGATGAAAGTATGCCTTTCACCCTTTAACATAATAATGGCATCCTGGAGTATGGGCCATTAGGGCACATCATGTAGAGTATAGCCCTTAAAAGTCCCAAACTAAGCAAAGCTTGTACTAGACGACGATATACATACTTAAAATATAGATAAATCAATATTTAAATACATAGGAAACATCCATGACTCAGGAACAAATATTCGTGCTCATCACACAAATAAATGCCCTTACCGGGATGTGAACCCAGGACCTCTTACTTCGTAGGCAGGGTCACTACCGACTAGGTTAAAGCCTGCATCACACTGGTGTGGCCTGCGGTGGCGGACCATAGTAAATTTGACAGCTAATGTCAAGTTTTCTATTGTCCGCCGCGGCCAGGCCGCGCTAGTCTGTATGAGGCGTAAAGCGGTCGGCGGGCGGTATTAAATTATTATTTTTAATTCCAGTATGCCTGCCTGTCATATTGCAACCTCAGTGGTGCCAACCTGTCCAACTGTTGTCTAGAGCGCGCTGACCTCTCCCACGCGAATTTGGAGGGTGCCCAGCTCATTGGAGTAAAAGCACTGTGTGCCAACATGGAAGGTATAAATTATTTTGTGTGAACATGTGTGAAGTCTCAAGACTAGAGTCTTTGACCAGTGTGTGTTGCCAGTGATGACATATGGCACTGAAACGTGGTCGCTTACAATGGGCCTCATCAGAAGGCTCAAAGTCACCCAAAGGGCAATGTTGAGAGTTTCTCTGCGTGATCGCATCTGGTAACCGATATAGCCCTCCGAATCGCTAAACTTAAGTGGCAGTGGGCGGGGCACATTGCACGTAGAACCGATGGCCGTTGGGGCGGAAAGGTTCTCGAGTGGTGACCACGTACCAGAAGGCGCGGCGCGGGTAGCCCCCCACAAGGTGGACTGATGACCTGGTAAAAGTCGCGGGAGTCCGCTGGATGCGGGTGGCGCAGGACCGGTAATTTTGGCGCTCTTTGGGGGAGACCTATGTCCAGCAGTGGACGTCTTTCGGCTGATATGATGATGTGTGAATAAGGCCTGAATCACACGGACTCAGCCTGCAGTGGCGGTCTCACCCTGGGTCCCACCCTAGACCTTGCTAAAGTGACGCCATTTACTACAAGGCATTGGCAGTCCTCTTGATTTATTAACCCATATCTGTATGTTGTTTCTAGCTAGGATCCACATACTTATGTAAACATATAACAGATTATAAATAAAAAATGTTTATTTTCAGATTCTTTAGATCCATAGCATAGCATTGTTAATTACAAAACACTTACACAACTACATTAGTGAAATAATATTAAATGGCCACATGAACTATTTATTATATCGAGCCCGTTATGTCCCACTGCTGAGCAAAGGCCTCCCCTCTCCCCTTCCATTCATCGCGGTCTTGAGCAATAACTGGCCAGTCTTTTAAAAAGGAGTCCAAGTTATCCCGCCATCGCCGACGAGGTCTACCGCGTCTCCGTTTTGAGTGTTGGGGCTTCCACTCTGTGGTCTCTTTGACATGAACTATACTTATTTTTATTATTTTTTTTGGACGTACGACATGTAGGTCGGTATATCGGCGGAGTATGTCCGAGTCCCACCTCTCTGCTATCATTTCAGGGTGCTATTTGAGCTCCTCCTCGTCTGCATCACCACAGACGCCGTCTTCTTCCGTATAGTTTTTAAATTGTAGATCTCTAGTATGTCTTCTACTATTTAGTTAAGGATAGTCCAATAGGAATGTTGATCAGATTGTAGAAAGTCTGATTAATACAAAATAATTTTCACCTCACTAGCTCGGAAAGGCCTTTTTGTATGTTTGTTAACTATTGAGAAAATCGCTTTTTATCCACATGTGAAGAAAGTAGACGTATAACGTTAAATGTTTATTTTTGTTTTTTGTAGGTATGTTTTATGACATATTTTTGTTTAACTTTGTTTTTTTACTTTTTTTACTTTTTTTTTTCACTTTTTTTTATTTATTTTTTACTTTTTTTACCCTTTTTCTTATTTTCCTCGCTGTAGTGAGGTGAAAAGATTTGTGTTATACACGGGTGAAAAGTTATTTTACGTCTCGTGTGTTGAAACACTCGCTACGCTCAGGATTCTATTTTTGAACCACTTGCTTCGCTCGTGGTCAATCATAGGATACTTTCGCTAGCTCGTGTTTCAAATGAACACTCGCAGGTAAAATACAACTTTCCCCCCTTGTATAACAAATAACTATTCCATGTTTCAGGGGCCAATCTGAAAGGCTGCAATATGGAAGACCCTGCTGGTGCCAGGGCAATTATGGAAGGAGTTAACTTAAAAGGTGTGTGGTTGCATGGTGAGGGTTTTCGGTATAGTTTACATTATTTCAACTGGGCTCATGAATGGTTCTTTGTTAGCCAGGTACACAATCTGCTTTTGTTTGCGAACGCGTGCCATTTTTTGCTAGAAAAAGGTTAGCGCCACGTAAAATGTTCATTGAATAATGAACTCTATCTCCTTTTACAATAGATTCCAAATTAGCTACGAGATAAAATACCACACAAAGCGCCTTAGGGCTTGTGCACAAATCACGCGAGGTTTTTTCGGCTACTTGTTGACCCCCCCTCCCCTTTGGTGATATTTAGTGAGGTTCTTGCCTACCCTCCCCCCACCCTCTGTGTTTGAAAAAAGGGACAAAACTTATTTTAGTTAACCGAGGTTTGTCAAGTTTTACGAATGCGCTTGCAAGTCGTGTCCCTGGCTTTTTTTAGGGTTCCGTAGCCAAGCGTAGCGTATGTCACAGCCACTTTTTTTCCGAAACTATAAGACCTATACTGTTGAAATTTGGTGAGTAGATGTATTCTGTGAACCGCATTAACATTTTTACACAAAAATAGAAAAAAAAACATTAAGTTTTGGGGGTTCCCCATATCAGATCTGAAACTCAAAAAAACATTTTTCATCAAACCCATACGTGTACATCTATGAATAGGTCTTCAAAAATGATATTGAGGTTTCTAATATATTTTTTTTCTAAACTGAATAGTTTGCGCGAGAGACATTTCCAAAGTGGTAAAATGTGTGTGTGTCCCCCGTCCCCCCCTGTAACTTCTAAAATAAGAGAATGATAAAACTAAAAAAAATATATGATGTACATTACCATGCAAACTTCCAACGAAAATTGGTTTGAACGAGATCTAGTTAGTAGTTTTTTTTAATACGTCATAAATCGTAAAAAGCAATTTATGAGAGAACAGGAGAGAGGAAAGGACCCTGAGATACAGGATGACCTAGTTCGGGTGTTCTAACCTCAACGCAACCGAGCATACATAAAAGCTCACACATATGTATTACCAATAAGACAAGTAGTATGTAAGGAAATTGTGCCTACTGATTTAGTTATTATCCTTCAAATAAAATTCATTTTCGTTATTTAACGGAACCCTTCATGTGCGAGTCCGACTCGCACTTGGCCGCTTTTTTTAATTCTGTATAAGTATGGCAACAATTTTACCTATGAAATAAGCTGTCAGTCTGTACCTATAGGGCGATTGTGCACTAGGTACACTGTCCGGCAGTCCGGTCCGATGGCACGCCATTAAATGTAGGTACGTAGTAGTTTGTTCACTATACGTAATTTTACCGTCCAACATTCAATACTAAAAATACCGGACCGTAAAAAATCGGACTGCCGGACAGTAATAGTACATTTCGATGCTAGTGCGGAAAGCATGTCATTACTTCACGAGTGGCGAGATAAGAAAAACAACAAGTAAGAAAAGTATTTAAAAAAATTTTTTTTTGAACAACTTTATAATTTTTCAACTGTATTACAATGATGTTACAGAATTAATAATATAAAAGTTTAAAATTCCTTACTTGTTGTTTTTCTTATTTTTTCGCAACTGTATTAAAAAAAAGCGGCCAAGTGCGAGTCGGACTCGCACATGAAGGGTTCCGTGAAATAAATTGCAGTTTACGATTTATGACGTATTAAAAAAAAACTACTACTAGATTTTGTTCAAACCAATTTTCGGTGGAAGTTTGCATGGTAATGTACATCATATATTTTTTTTAGTGTTATCATTCTCTTATTTTAGAAGTTACAGGGGGGGGGGGGCACACAATTTACCACTTTGGAAGTGTCTCTCGCGCAAACTATTCAGTTTAGAAAAAAAATATATTAGAAACCTTAATATCATTTTTAAAGACCTATCCATAGATACCCCACACGTATGGGTTTGATGAAAAAAAATATTTGAGTTTCAGTTCTGTGTATGGGGACCCCTAAAACTTAATGTTTTTTTTTATTTTTGTGTGAAAATCTTAATGCGGTTCACAGAATACATCTACTTACCAAGTTTCAACAGTATAGCTCTTATAGTTTCGGAAAAAAGTGGCTGTGACATACGGACGGACAGACATACAGACAGACAGACAGACATGACGAATCTATAAGGGTTCCGTTTTTTGCCATTTGGCTACGGAACCCTAAAAAACGTCGTTCGATACACGTGGAAAAGTAAAAAGCACTAGTGCGCAAAATACAACTTTGCGCACGATTTGCAGCTACAAAAAGTATCACTTTTTGAGCAACTGTACTAAAAAATTCATTGTAGTGCACAATCAGCAGTTTTTTTTTTCAAATTTGCTGCATTTTTTTTCTGGTCAGTATTCTATCTACAAATCTTGTTCGCAGGTGCTAATCTTGAGGACAGCAACATGTCGGGAGTCAACTTGAGAGTGGCAACACTCAAGAATGCCAACCTACAGAATTGCGTTCTCAGGACTGCGGTCTTGGCCGGTGCCAACTTAGAAGTACATATATTATTCGCTACTTATTGCAATGCATACTTAGTCATGCTAGAGCTGTCATGACCCAATCATACAGGACGCAACTTCTATGCGTTAAGAGTCCGCAGTAAGCTCGGCCGAATTTCACCTTCCCATGCAAAACGGAGTTTCGTTCTCATTTTAAAACTACGTGTTGGATTGTAACGAAACTTTGCATATACAATGACATGAGGTATATCTAGGTCTGTAATCAGTTTATATGGCACCAGTTTATAAAACAAACGAAATACAGCAAAAACAAGTTTTGTATGAAAAACTTAAATTTGCTGTATTTTTTTTACTATGGTATAAATAATCTAAAGCTACATAAACTAATTACAGACCTGGATGGTACTTAACTTATTCTAAGTAGAAAGTTTCAGAGCAAACTAGCTAGTCGTTTTAAAATGAGAGCGTAACTACACTTGTATGGAGAATCGAGCTTCTGCGGACCTTAAAGGGAGTATGACATACTTTTATCACATTCCGGTGCATAAGGCCTGAATCACACTGGCGGCTGCGGTGGCGGTCAATAGAAAATTTGCCAATAGCCGTCAAAATTACTATTGACCGCCAACCGGGGCAAAGTGCCTAAGCAGCAAAAACGCAGGCCTCGTCAGACTGTGAGAGAATTAACTGCGTGCTGTTCTGGTCCTGGGGCCATAATTGTGTACAGGAGCCTTAATAGGAGTCCTGAATGCAGCACGGCTAGTACAAAATGGCGGGCGAGCTGTATCGCGCAATGGGGAAGGCAACTTGCAAACTGACAGCACCAATAATGGCCACCATTTACTTTAAAAACAAAGTTTTAACCGACTTCAATTCAGTACTCCGCCAAGCCACATGAACATTTCCACATTTAATTTCCAATTTATCACATAAACTGATTTCCGAGAGCAAATACGTTGATTATTAGAGAAAAAAACCAAATTGCTGTATATGGGCCGATAATATTTGAGGACTTCCGTCAATTCCTCAAGGATCTCAAAATCAACTTTGGCACTTCTTTGTTTGCTATTTCAACGGAATGATATCAGAATCGGTGACGTACTTTTATAGTTTGAAGTACATCATTGACAAGTTCCACAAGCCATCTGTGGTCTTCATCATCACTTCCACTTCACCAAATTTATGATTTCCGGATAAAATACACGAGTTATAATAGAAAACACCGAAATTACTTCACGCGTGCCTTATATATTTGAGGAGTTCCCTCAATTCCTCATGGTTCCCATCATTCAACTGGAGTTTTGAAAACAATGGGACCAACCTGGAAGCATATACTTTCAATTAAAAAAAGAATAGTACGAATCGGTTCATAAATAACGGAGTTCTGAGGTAGGTAGGTAGGTACACATTAAAAAAAAAAAAAAAAAAATAATAAGCATCCGCTCGGTGTACTCCTTGCATTTCATTAAATTGTCAAAAGGGCCTCTACGTGTTGGCTCAGTTGGTACTGTGTAGGTACCTAGCCCCACGCACGCCTCCCAAAGGTCCGGGACATCATGTCCCGTGAGCGGGAAAGACATACCTACATAATAATAATAATAAACATACAACCGAATTGAGAACCTCCTCCTTTTTTTTGAAGTCGGTTAAAAAGCTAGTTGTATGGCGGGAAGTAGTTTCTATTTATTTTTGCGTAAATGGCCCGAATTGCTCCGAAGTGGTAATCCATCGTTTTCCGAAAAAGGCTAAAAATAAAAGGTATGGATTAAAGCTATGGGGAAGATTTTTTCCTAAGAACCGTTGCGTTGGTTTCCGTACATAGTTAGGTACAATCGATCTTATGTCTCTCTCTCTCTCTCTCATCGTATGGAATCTAGAAGAGCGCCACCTACAATTAGCTTACACCGGCCTTCCCCATTGAAAAATGACAATCAAATTACCATAGAGGAAGAATAGATAGAGGGACTCACCCACACATACACACATGAGTGACAAAGATGTATGCATAGGCAATACCTCAAGTGGGAACGAGATACAGTCTCATATTTTCTGTCCCTTATCGCGTATACGGATTTTTTGTTTGCCACCACACCTGCTGAAACTGACACCACCATGACGTCACCGATATAATACGCCTAAATTATAAATGACATTAGACGTCAAGAATGTATAAGCTTGCCCGGCTAGCACACTAGCAAAATGACGACTTTTATGCACATGTTTTATGTCCACAACCGACGTATAAAATTTTACCGTCATGAGCTAACATGCTATACCATCATTTACGTAAAATGTGACCATTTATATGTCTTGCACATAAAACTATTTGTTTTACGTCAAATGCTAACATGCTCTTGATTTTGGCACATAAAACTTGACGATATGAGCCGTTGACGGACGAAATTTTATGTAGGTCACTCGAGACCCCGGATAAATTTTAACACTATGAAAACAATATAATTTTCGCAGGATTTCTCCGATTTCTGTCACGACACATACGGTTTCAGTTTCAAAACTCCTATCGTCTCCTGAAACAATGATCTAGCATTTTTAATTTTAGCTAGATCATGATTACTAACTATAAATTAGTATAAATAACGCAATGATTATGATTTTTTGCTTGAGTTGTAATAAAGTATATTACACAAATTTACAAATATTATTGATTCAATTATAAACTAACATGTGTTTTGGTACTCGCTAAATTACTTAAAACCACTACGTAAAACTTTTAGTGGGGTGGGAGTAAGTAACGTAAATAAAAACAAAAAACTATTATAACACAACTTAATACAGGAGAACAACTGTTTAGTAAACTGTGCAGTGCTTATCATTACTCTTTAATTAGGTAGTATTATAATAGGCTTCTAACCATAGACTACTATTGAACGAATGAAATGAATGTAATAATTTTGCTACGTATATTTTACGCTATGGCATAAATATATGCTGCGTGATTACCATGTTAGCTAAGTAACGTAAAAATGGGCACAATCGTAAAGTTATACGTCAGAACGTAAATATATGTCCGATTAGTGTGCTAGCTGGGCTGATACTTCTTTAGCGTGGTTAATTTACCATCGTCCCTTTTGGGTATACGCTAGGACGTCATCTATATATCCTTTATCTACGCAAATTACAGTCTTATATATAACGCCTCTGCCTGGAAAAGGGTTAAAGCAATGTACATAATAACGGGCAAGCTTCTGGCTAGCTTCCAAGCTAGGTAGAGGTTGATGGTCATTGATATCCCTATCTCGTTCTATCTTTAGCTTGGAGCAGAACCGTCTTACTAAATGCGCCTTTCAAATTAAATATATTTTAGTGTTGCCATTAACACATTCACAGCCAACAACAGCAATTAAAAGCAATCCATGCTAATAATTATAAATGCGAAATTGTACCTCTTTACGTTTTAACTGCTGAACCGATTGAGATGTAATTTGGTAAGAAGATCGATTGAATCCCGGGGACGGTCATAAAATAGTTTTTATCCCGGGAATCATCCCCTAAGGTGAAAGTTTGTATAGAGCTACGATATAAACGAGTTCCAGAGGCGCTAGCACGATAGGTTTTATCGTCACGATTTACGGGCAAAATGTACTGAGACGTCACGTAAAAACATAACGATAAAACGTATCGTGCTAGCTGGGCAGCGGTAGGAGTCGCGGGCAGAAGATAGTAAATAAAATAATTTTCGTTTTCTATTGTTTCAGTGCTGTGATTTATCCGGAAGCGACTTACATGAAGCAAATCTCCGTGGTGCCAACCTAAAGGACGCGGCGTTTGAGCTCATGCTTACCCCGCTACACATGTCACAGACTATCCGATAAACTTAGATTTAATGTGATTTTATATTTAATGAATATATTATATTATTTATTATCCGCTTACTCTATTTTTTATTTTAATCGTGCGTGCGTCGCACTGTCTGGCCAGCCATTTATGTCTGTATCCAAGGGGCTTGCAGTGGGTGGAGCGCGTCGCGTTAAATACCTAGCGCTCGCGAAACCTCGAGGAACGAGGAGCCAGTCAGTCGTAGGCTGGCGCCGCTCGAGCGAGCACATGTGCGTCGTGCCGTGATCCGCCGCCGCCGCCGACTTGAACGCGACGAACCGCGCGTATTTATTATTAATTGTTCTGTTACTTTTTACGGAGTTTGATGGCCACGATGAAAACTAATAACAGCCGCTGCGCTGGTGTTCTGTATATGGATGTTTAAATACCCAAAGGAACAATGGTTTACCTTTTTTTTACCTGCCGACAAATTGTGAACGGTAAGTTTCTTTTTAAGGTTCCGTACTCAAAGAGTAAAACGGGACCCTATTACTAAGACTTCGCTGTCCGTCCGTCCGTCCGTCCGTCTGTCTGTCACCAGGCTGTATCTCAAGAACCGTGATAGCTAGAGAGTTGAAATTGGCCGCATCTTCATGGATCGCACTTGGCCGGTTATTAATTATTTATTTAATAAGTAAGTACTTATTTAGTATAACTTAGGTACTTAATAATATGAAGTTGCAAGATACCTACAATGTACAACTACAATACGTAAATACATGTTACAATTACAATACGAACCGGCTGGTTAGGTACTTATTACTTTTAAGTTATAAGTACCTACAGTTATAATTTTCTTCAAAATGAAGCACGGGTATGAAAATGTATTTTACTTAGCTAGGTATAATGGTTGTCCTGTCCTATTTTAATTAAATGAGAACGCGCTTATAACAAAATACAACAATACATACATATACATATAGGTAAGTCAGTTCAGGGCTTCATCACTTTTTTGCCAGCAGGCAAGTGTGACAGGGAAAAATGCTTACGTCGTCGAAAAACGCTCGTATATATATGTACCTACTATGGGGCTTGTAATGTGTAGGTACAAATCAAATGTTAATAAACTTCTTTCTCAATCACAAATTTTGGCCCTCATTGCTGTTTTCTTGGCGTGACAGCCCTAGCGCTACACGTGCCGTGCGTGAATGAATACAAGTTATACGATAGACAGAGAAGGAGAGAGTAGGCATGTTTCTTATGCCTAAACGCCGTTTTTGCTAGGGAGTGCAACTTCTGTACTTGTACTATTACTTATTCTGTGCTGTAGCGATGTAAAGCTGCGTATACACCAGACCAGGCTAACGAAAGCCATAAATTCGGACCGGAACTCCGGACTTAATTATCTGCCAGGATCATAATGATAATATTGATAATTGTTCTACCTACCTTCCCTCAATCGCTCAAATTCATTTTTAGGTTTTTTATGAGTTATTAGGCTAAAAACTAATTACGTTAGAAATTTGGAGCTTGTGGGTCTGCTAGAAGTACCTTAGAATTAGCGTGATCATTATCTGGTCCATACACTAACACTCAACAGTGACAAAACTAACGAACTTTGACGGACAATAGTTCTGAAACTAAAAGTTCAAATTGAATGTTATTGATATTATATGATAGCCATATTATGCCACAATACCTACAACATTACAGGATGTTGAAAATGGCCTGAATGGCTTCGAGAAAAGGATGGTACGGCCGTGCCTCTTTGTTTTGCTCGACCTCTATGGATGGAGGCGGATGGAGGATGGAGCCATATTATACAAAGCACATATACGAAGATTGATTGAAGTTGGTATGAAGTCCGGTATTTTACATTTTAGGATTTACCGTTTTGGATCATGGAGTATTGGATATATTTTCATTGGTTGCAGTCGCAGTAGGTACTCCACTCTCGACTACGACGAAAATGAAATAAGAATAAATAACGTTGTGAAAACAAGATTAAAGTAGTAAAACATAACAAGTAGTAGATAAAAAAAAAACTGTATGAAATTACACTATATTCATGTTGGACAACATTACAAATTAAAATATTTTGTTTCCTGTAATTGAAAACTAACTCACGTTTCCTGCGTTGTGGTTGTGGCACCCTTGCGCCGTGCGTCTCGAAGTTGGTGTTGGTTGCATTTGTTTTTTATTCGCGTTCTATTTTTGTGTGTGACGGTACCGTTCTGTGCCGTCCGGCGGAAAAGGTTTATAATTTCCAGATTATTTTAATGATTCTCGATTAGATTAACGAATTAATTGCGAAATACCTCCCGATTGCGATATATCTTCAAGATGCAGAACGGAGACGACAATCCAGCGGCCGCAGATGCACGTAAGTTTCTCATTATGTTGTCAAAAATAGTAATAACAATCGTCTGGATGCGCTGTTTTCTTTGCTATTTTAGTAAAAATGCCGCATTCTTACGACTGAAAACTATGTATAGTTCGTTTTTCGTGAACTTTGGAGTCAATTTAGAAGTACCCACATTTTGTTTGGATAGCGTCTTGCCTTGAAATGTGCGTAGAAGAAACCGATTGTACGCTGCCTGATTAGCAGTGCCGTAATTTTCACTTGCATTTGATTGTTTCGTGCACTGATCAGAACGATTTGATTTGGCTCGACGCTTGCAATTGATATTGTAGGTAGCTTAATTAGAGTGTGAAACATGACTCACATACTTAGGTATAGACCGCCTCTATTAAAAAAATTGTGCGGATATTTCACTGAATTAATTTTACCGGGCGCACCGTTTATAATTCTTATGTTCTTTTACTAGAGAAAGCCGTCCAGAAATGTAACTGTAGATGCAACATTTTTTTTAAATCTACCTACATACTTAAAATATGTTCATCCAATTCCTTTGTCCATTAAAAATAGCGGAACATTGTCCCTCCCAAACGAAAATTAATGTCTATGTTAGTTGCTTTGGCCATTTAAAATAGTTTGTCTTTGTATGATAAATCTTAAAATACATTCAACTCTTTCTATTCATAGAAAAGGGCGAACACACCGGGACAGCTGAGGGTAAGTGAATAATTTATTTAAATGTCTTTAATTGTGGTCCTCCTATTAAGGTAGTGGATGGCTTAAGTAATGGTTGGGAAAGTCTGAAAGTGCTGACAGAACTTTGAACTATGGTTGTAACGATTTTCCGTAACTGTTAATTGATACCTTTTCGATCATTAAAGTTATGGCCAGTATTTAAATGTTACTTCTACTGGGCCTCGCTTAACATTTTTCAGTGTGTTAACATTTTTGCAGCCACAGATGCATTAGATTTATCTTTTATATGGTTTGGTCCTTGACATGCACTGCCAAATCTGTCAACGACTGTCCATGAACATCAAATTTGGGCAAGCAGGACGTCTATAGACATCAAATGTATGGCCTAGCCTTTCAGTACCCTGGGTGCCGCTATGTCATGTGAAAATACTGCTTAATTTTAACTGTAATAAATCCTTAACCCTTCGTATGTCTTAGCACTGATCAGTGCTATTGAAAATTGACTATGACAGAAACGAAAAACCCTTCAGCAATATCAGTGTCAAAACATCCGAATGGTTAAAACCTGCCGGCTCCTGTGGAAGTCATGGGATTTGAACGCGGTATCCTTTAAGATCAGCTGACCTGGTCACCCAGGTGATCATGCTGCACAAATATGTCTTATTAGATCACCCAGGTGATCCTGGATATGGCGTACAATAGGATCACCTGGGTGGTAACATGGGACATATTTGTCCAATACGGTCACGACGATGGGTTATCAAGTCAGGTGATCTTAAAGGATACCATGGATTTAAAAGGTTAAAATCCATAACCCTCGGTATGGCAATGTCATACATGTGTTACTACTTAAACCATGACCTTGAAGGTTGAGAATTAAGTTTCAAACCGTTTGCGGTGTTAAAACTAAATGCAGACCTCTCAACATTCTCCAACCATATCAGAGAAATTCTAAAGGGAGGTCAAATCATGTGCAATGTAATGTGCATCTGTAAAAATATTATGTTCAAATAGTAGCCCTCTCAAATTGCTGTGCCCTTGCAGGGCGTCACATGTGTCTATATACTTATATATTGTAATTCCAACTGGTGTATAAATGTGATACGCAATAAACGCTTGATATTTGAATTAAAAGTATCCTAAACTAACTACTATGTGTGAACAGTGTTGTAAAATGATGCAAGAGTACTAAAACTGTTAAGTTTGAATTGACAGTAACTCTAAATGGAAAACAAAATGTATCTTATTGGGAAAAAAATTAAGAGTTAACTAGGTATGGTATATGTATGTATGGTAGAAGTGAAATATTTTAACATAAAGGGCATTTATTTATTTATAGCTTTTCAGAAAATTACAATAACATACTTAAAACTACAGTAACCGCACAATATTACATTTCTGTGTGCCTACTGGCAAAGGCCTCCCCCAGTCTTCTCCATTCCTCCCTGTCTGGTCCACATCTTGCCAGCCATTTCTATTTCGTCCTCCCATCTTTTAAATTGTCTGCCTCACTTCCGTTTACATCCTCTTGGGTACCATGTTGTTAGAATTTTGCTCCATTTCTCCCTCCGGTCCTCTTATTGTATGTCCAGCCCACTTCCATTTAAGATTTTTCACTTTGTACACTACATCCTCGAGTTTTGTCTTGTCTCTCAGTTATGAATTTTTTATTTTGTCTATTCTTCTCTTCTTGAGTATGCTTCTTTCCATGGCTCTCTGACTTACTTTCAATTTCTTACACTGTATAACTGTATAATAACTTCCTCTTTATACTGGTTGATGTTGATGTTGTGAAGGGACGCCTGGCCGGAAACAGACGGGCAGTCGACCACTCGTCGCGGTCATGCAGCCCAATTCCTAAGGTTTGGGCTCAAGGTTACTGTCCCGGCAGCGCTCCCACATCAAACTCTTCCATTATTCTTGTTTTCCTGCAGAACAGAAGGACATCTTTAAGGTTGATATCCCTCAATTCCCGCTCCTCTAACATATATTTACCAAATGTGTTAAACCGCGGTGCCGCGTACATAACACATTCCGCTAGTACATGCTTACTTGTTTCTTCCTCCCCACAGTGTGGGCAAGAAGCGTCGTTACTTATACATATTATCTTTAAGTGTCTATTTAGAGTATAGGGAACATTACGCAAAACTCTTCGTAGGTGGCGACACTAGCAGCGTTGACATTGTATCTCGTTCGCACTTGCGGTATTGTCTATGCAAGCATCCTTGTCACTCATTTGACAATCAATTTTGCATGTGTGTGTGAATCCCTATATTTCTATACTGGTTTACTATTAGTGTTAGTGCTGCCTCTGGCGGCAGAACATTGCAGTAATGTTCCCTATTGTGACCGATAATGATGCCAGTCAGCAATCTCAGATTGCTCTTACCCAGTTTCAGCATATACCTGGTCCTTTTGTGATCCATACCTTCTATCATCATCTTTGTCTGTCTACATCCAGATGCTTCCCTCCATTCTCTCTCCCCATCTTGTTCTTTTAGCCTTTCTATGACCCCCTTTGTGACTTGAGCCGAGAAAGGAAGGACCGGTTCTCTCTTTATACTGGTACTAAATTGGGTGTTTTTCATAATCTCTTTCATTGACCAGTATCTTTTCCATGCATTTCCGATTTCTGTCTATTTCTTTGGCGATCGACTCATGTGGCGAGATTATGTGGCGATTATAAGCGTATTTACACCACAACAATTATGTTTTACACTGGCTGGTAATCATTAGATTGGTACATATTTTTGACTATATATTTTGTATTTGCTTGTATTTAGTCCAACCAACAGGAAGCCCTAAGCAATAGACACTCAGTAACACTAACATTGCAACCACGTCAAGTTTCGAGTTCCTAGAATCTTTTCAATGAGCAGTTGATGATATTCTTCATTAAAAGCTTATCTGAAGAGATTTTCTTAACTTTCCCATGTTATTAGAAAGGAAAAAACCGGTCAAGTGCGAGTCTGTCTCGCGCACCGAGGGTTCCGTACAAACTTTCACTACGCTTTATTAAGAAAAAATCTATGTTGGTTTTTCAGAGATAATTCATTATAAAGTGAACCAATTTCGATAATTCTTGTTTTATTTGCTAGAAGGTATACTTTCAGAATACTTCCATACGAATTTGAAGGAAAGAAATTCAACACAAAAGTATTAAATTACAAACTTAAATATTATATGATTTTTGAAGAATAAAAAAATCTAGCGTATTTTTTTTATTCCGAGTGAAAAATGTGAAAATAATATATATAATTAATATTAACGTAAATATTTTTTTTTTTCTCCTTCAAACCAATTTTCGGTTATATTTTATTACTAAGAAATTTTATGCAAGATATTAATTAACAAAAACAAAACTTAAACCTATACACTTAAAACTAATAACTAGTATATACATACTTCTCGAGGTCGCTGCCTGTGGGAAGGGTGCCCATAAGGCTGGCCACATTTCCTCGTTGGATAATTATTCCTATGCGTTGACCGAGGAAGTAGCCAGCCCTATAGTCTGCCGAGTTCTCCATCATTTTCTTTTTGATAGCTTTATGTGGGCGTCCGGACTCCAAGGGCCGAGAGTTTCCACCGCGAAGGCTGCAAATATGTGGTTGTTTGTGAGGCCAGCATATTTACGGCGCTTCGCGGTTTCTGCCGCTACCGCCGCCCCGCCTGCTCTCAAGGACGTGGAGGCTAGATGGGACGGTGCCAGGGTATCAACGCAGGTTGCATCCCAGATAAGCGGCCGCCCCATCTGCCACGGCATGAGCGTCATGCCATCGGGTCTCTTGCCATCGTCGCGGGCCAGGCCAGGAGGTTCCAAAATGGCCGGCACGCTTACGCTGGCAAGAGCCCGACGGATGACGTCATTTAGGCAAGCGTGGCGTGATAATCGGCCGGCACTTCTTGTACAAGACAGGCCGTGGTAGCCCAGACGGTCCACCTCGACTCCACAGGGGCAGCGGGGTGGGGTTCCACAATATTCGCGCCTAGGCGGAGGCCGACAGCCAACCTAAACGAATTATTGTCCAACAGAGTTGCGCACTGGATAGATGGGTAGGCATGAAGCCAGAATCCAGATATTAATTATCTATATTATTTTCACATTTTTCACTCGGTAAACTTCGGAGATAAGGGGGACGGAATGATTTTTTTTCCTACATTTTCCTTTGTAAGTATATTTTTTATAACTATATAAAAAAAACTGTTTTAGAATGTGCAATTCAAGCCCTTTCATATGATATAACTAGATGAATTATCGAGAACATGGAATTGCATTTGTAGTGGTAGTATGAGAAAATATAAAATTCAAATATAGAATGCCTGTAAACATACAATACTACTACATATGCAATTCCATGCTCTCGTTAATTTATCTATATCCCTCTTGGCCTACTAACTACACTCTTAAATTTTGTCCCCCCCCCCCCCCCCCCCTCTTATCCATCCTTTTTTATAGAAATTAAAAATATATCTTGAAATTTTCCATACACGTGGATTAGCTTTGTTTACAACTATTCCAAATTACAAATTGATAGCATTAGTAGTTCCTGAGATATTTAACTTTGTGACAGACAAACTTATATTGTGATTATAGACAGACGGGCGGAGTCGCACCATAAGGGTTCCGTTTTACCTTTTTGGTCCGGAACCCTAAAAATGGAGAAAGAAGGGTTAGAATAACACCGCATCCTTTCTTCACGTGGGTGGCGTAGCAGTCTATGGGAATAGAATTAAGGTGTGGTGTGGATGGTGAGCCAGCAACCTACCACAGTCATATCAAATTTGCTGCACCCTCAAAGCATTAGAATGAACATGATTGATGTGATGTGTGAATATGAACATTAAAATTCACATGGCGTGCCTACTCCTATTGCGAATACAGAAAGTTGGTTATGTTATTTTTACCCGACCGGCTCAGGAGGGTTATGTTTCTAGAGTGTATGTATGTTTGTGGACCAGACAATTCTATTTCACGGGACATAGTCCAAACGGGAGATCCCTCATATTCGTGTGAGTGTGACATCTTGTTACTTAGCAGGAACATTTGTATACTACAGAAGAAAAAAAAATTTTATTGTTACATTATCATATTTATCATCCTTATAATTTAACAAAATTTTCAATCCCACTAATTCCATATTGTTCTATAGAAACCTACACTTAATCATTTATTGAGTAAATAAAATGTCAAGCATAACATGTATGTATGGTTGTATGTGCACAGGTGTTGTGTTACCGGTGGTAGGTATAAATCACCTTGATGCTTGGAAAATTCACGTAATGACAATAATGAACATTATTGAGTCTTATTAGATGATAGTTTGGAAGTACATATTATTAGAATGTTCCGGAATAAAATTGTTCTCTGTTCGTTCAATTCGTCTAAGGTTGTCATTGTTAAAACTATGATACATATTATGTTATGCGGAGGTAAACTTTATGGTATTAGCTTTGTGAGCAGGGATTGTAACCGGTTATTTTTTGTATGGGAACTGTAACCGGTTTTTTTCGTTCTTTGTTAATTATTTCATTTTCTAATCGGGCAATCTAATAATACGCACTCGTTACCTCAAAACACAACTGAGTCCTACATATGAAGTATAAAATAGTTTGAGATATGTGGTTATTTCGAGGTTTTTGCAAAAAACCGGTTACAATCCCTGTTTGTGAGGGTGTGCTTTGAAAGTTTGTATGTAGGGGGTGATCTCGGGGACTACATCGGATTTTAAAGATTTTTTCACTAATATATAGAATGTGTCTTTGGGATAGACCGAGGTTACATTTTCTCCCGCGACTTTGTTGCGTTCTTTGTAAAAGCGGGCGGAACGGGCAGAGAGTATGATTTTTTTTCACTATCGTAGTTTTTTTTTTTTGAAATAAGACTGGCTCGTGTTTTCTTCAGCTCACAGAGCAACTAGTTTTATTCGATTAATTTTTAATAATCTAACCTGAATACAGTTTGGGTCAACGGCATAGAGCACTTTTGTTTAAGAACATATTTTATAGTCATTGTATGAACACAAAAGGATCGGTTCTTAACATGATTACAGTGCATTGAACTGTGTTAACAAATGTTTTTGATACCATTACAACAGGTGCATATGTGACGTACGCAGAAATTCGCGAAAATAACTTTAAAATAGACCTAATATTATAATGAAGGTACCTAATGTGGTTTTTAATTGGCGTATCTTTCATGTAGTAAGTTTTTACAAGATAGTGTAGAACTATACTAATGAATGTATACTATGTGAGATTATAAAGAAGTAAGGTTTGCGAGGGTTGAAGTGTGTTGTGGGCGATGGGCTAGCAACCTATCACTGCAACATCACATTTTGTCGATCTTTTATACCCACATTTATGCTAAAAGTGGCACTGGAACACAAGTTTCATGTGCTCTGCCAACCCCTTTTAGGGATAAAGGCGTGATGGTATGTATGTAAGGTTTGCGAGGGTTTAGCTTTATATTCTACTAGCTACTGCCCGCGACTCCGTCCGCGTGAAACTCGTTTATATCGTAGCTCCATACTAACTTTCACCCCCCATTTCATCCCCTTAGTGGATTATTTCCGGGATAAAAACTATCCTTTGTCCTTCCCCGGGACTCAAACTATCTCTATACCAGATTTCACCCAAATTGGTTCAGCGGTTTAAGCGTGAAGAGGTAACAGATAGACAGACAGAAAGACTATAGTTTATCATATGGATTCGCTCGCATTATTTCTAATACGCGAAAGAGCCGCGCGGTTTGCTACGTTTTTTCAAGTAGGATAGGAGGAAGTTTTTTTCAAGGATACAAAGTTTATAAGAAGTTATGCAATGTTAAAATATTCATTACATACCTTGTTTATGCATGAATACATAACATGTGTATCCATGTGTATTGTAAAATTTGACATTACCATTACATATGATTTGGTCAACTTGACTTGGCCTATATGTAATACACTTTTTCATTCGATCGAACCAGTTATCGAAACACTTATTCCAGTCCGAAGTCGGGGTCTCCAAAATGGCCGTTTTGTATGCCTCAACCGCTTCTTCAGGCGTCTGGTACCGTTGACCACGAAGTCGTTGCTTGATTTTTGGAAAAGTAAAAAAATCGTTAGGGCTTAAGTCTGGAGAGTCTGGACTGAACGGCGGGTGTTCCAGAATTTCGACGTTTTGCTCTTTTAAAAACGCAATTGTTTGCCGGGCGGTGTGCGAGCTCGCATTATCATGGTGCAGTCTTATACGACGTCTTGGGTTATTTTTTCGAAACTCGCCGATGACTTCTGGTAAACAGACAGTGGTATACCAGTCATCATTAACCGTTTTACGATTCTCGAGCACGATGGTGGCAACGTGGTCACTTTTCTCCACAAACGTGGCAACCATTTTTTTCGAAGTGCTCCGTGAGCGTATTACTTTGGTCGGTTTTGGCTCATCTTGGAACACCCAAACAGTCGACTGCTGTTTAGAATCGGGATAGTAGGCATATATCCAAGATTCGTCACAACTGATAATGTCGTAAACATGCTTCGAGTTTCCTCGGTTGAATTGCCGCACAGTTTTGCGAGACCATCGAACGCGAGCCGATTTTTGGTCTTCACTGAGTAAATGTGGTATCCAGCGTGAGATCAACTTTTTTACGCCTAAGTGATCATGCAAAATACTGTGAACCACTGGTCCCTGAAATACTTAAGGATGCTTCTATCTCACGGTATGTCGCATGGCGATCTTCGACGATCAGTTGCCGTACAGCATCAATGTTCTCCTGGGTTACGTCTGTTTTTGGTCGACCTTCACGATGTCTATCACCAAGACTAGAGCGGTTGCTCTAGTCTTGGTGTTAGACATAGTGAAGGTCGAACGTTGAAATTCTAAATACCAGCGTTCCACAGTCCGGAGGCATGGTGCTTTATCATTGAAAACCTTAGTCAACTCTTCGAAGCACTGAAGTCGCGTTAGGCCCCTTTTGAAAATGTAAAAAATTATCGCACGTAAATTTTCCTTCGAAGTATCCATTTTCACAACTGACTTGTCAACTTTGAACGAACGCTGTACTAAAACGGCTGGGCCGATTTCGAGTCATTCTTTTGTTTTCGAATTCTAAATTCAAGTATTTTAAGATGACACTAGTTCTTTTTTATGCAATCACGGGAGGTTTGCAAACGACAGAACTTAAAAGGCAGCCCTCGTATCATTCTCTCATAATTCTGATGGACTGAACTGACGCCAGAATTAGCGTGTAACCGAAGCTATTATATAATCTGTGACCGAAGCCTTAGAAGTTCTCATTCTCAAGACTCGATTAGTTACTCAAAACTATTAGGGTCCGGTTGATATTTCACTTATAAAACACCTTTGTCAAAATGTAGGAAACCTTGGCTAATCTGTGATATTAAGTTATTCGGTGATAGCTACTTTAAGGTCTAATAGCGGAGTTACTCGATATCTTTACGGCTTGTAATAATTTGCAGTAGGTGGCGACACTGTCATTCAACTTACTTACGTGCCGCAAGTATCCGAACGCATCCCTAAAAATTAAGAAAAAAAAAACTAAAAAAAAACTCAAAAAACCTATCTATCACCGATTAGCCAAGGTTTGCCCTAATGTCCAATATTTGATTAAATTCTTTACATCTTACGGACATTCATTTGTTTTTTCAAACGATTGCTTTCCAACCATGGTTCGGAATTTTCAAGATAATTGTAGTTCGGGATACTTATTACTGATAAAGATAATCATTTCGAACGCTTTTTCCAAAGCACGAGTGCTTAGTTGGCAACCACTCCAAGCGGTTTACAACTTTAGGTACTATTATGTACTACAGTAGACATATAAAGTACTCGTGATTCTCTTTATAATTTGCACATTGCACAGAATATGCAAATTATAAAAAGCAGAACTGTACATTATGTAATAGGTATGTAAGTCGTCTTCTCTTCACTAGTTTTTGCGGTGCCCAACAGGGTCCACAATTAAGTTTTATTCTTATTGATTAGCAACTAAAACTTAAGTTTACCTAATACCCTGTAAACTAACATTGTGGAATGTAATAAATGATTGAGTATCGATGTACACGCTGCGAAACTGTAGGCGCTTCGCGTTTGTAACGGTTATAGCCGCCTCAATTGATTCAGATAATGAATACAAGCCTCACCTTTGCCCTTTTATTCCAGCCAAGACCGTACCCGAAGAGGTCACCAAGCAGTCCTTCCGTCTGAAAGTATGGCGCCACCTGGAGAGCAACGGGCTCGCCATGTTCCCGCGGCCCGTGTACAACCGCATCCCCAACTTCAAGGGCGCGCCCGAGGCCGCCGCGAAGCTGGCTGAGCTTGACATCTTCAAGAACGCCACCACGGTCAAGGTCAATCCTGACAAGCCGCAAGAACCTGTGAGGTGAGTCATCATTTCAGCCCATTTCGTCCTCAGCAGGCATGGCCAGGAGAGCGGGATAACTTTAAGAATCGGGTGAGTCTTATATGTCAAAACCTCAAGGCCGTGACCAGTGTAAGGCGTGAACCACACAGAGACGGCGTAAGACATAAGGCGCAGCGCGCTTCAACCTATTGTAGTCTTTAATACCTACAATGAAATAAGGTCCATTGAATTGGTGAATTGAACGCGGTGCCTGTGTGTAATTCAAAATACGTCTCCTTAGTACATTTTGTGTTCAAACGTTTTGAAGCGGCATCGTGCCTGCGCCGCGTCTTCGCCTTATGCCGTCTGTGTGGTTCACGCCTAAGTCGCTCTACGTTGGACCGCTTTTCAGGCTGTTGCTGGCAGGGTCGCCG
This sequence comes from Epinotia brunnichana, assembly GCA_963854355.1. Classification (NCBI taxonomy): domain Eukaryota; kingdom Metazoa; phylum Arthropoda; class Insecta; order Lepidoptera; family Tortricidae; genus Epinotia; species Epinotia brunnichana. The sequence continues at coordinate 13,588,282 of OY977957.1, forward strand.
TGTAGGGACGGCGTTCGTGAAATATCTACTTGGCTAGATGATATCATCATCATCATATCAGCCGAAAGACGTCCACTGCTGGACAAAGGCTTCCCCCAAAGAGTGCTAAAGTGACCGATCCTGCGCCACCCGCATACAGCGGACTCCCGCGACCTTTACCAGGTCATCAGTCCACCTTGTGAGGGGGGGGGGGGGTACCCATGCCGCGCCTTCCGGTACGTGATATATTTATTGCTATTTACATATTACTACATAGTACACCGCTAGTCGATATTCTGTATTTCGTTTGCTACACAAACTTCTATACGTAAGTACTATTCATTATTATGCGCCCTAGGTTTACCATACATTTGATTATAAACCGCTTATTTTATCCCTTTGTATCGCGATGGTTCTTCGAGTCTCCTCCCAGCTCCTGTCTAGTTAATCTCTCGGCACCACTGGGCACCGATATACCCAGGTCTGTCTACTAACTAAATATATATTGCCAGTTCAATCGTAGGCGTAGATGTAGTCGTCATAAACCTGCAATCGCCATTGACGTCTAAAGTCTTCATGAGCGACTAACGCAATATCATCAGCGACAGTCATATAGTGTGGCGTGTAACTTTAACAGACCCCGTAGCATGGATGGCCTTATCACGCGACAAGTGACAGGATAGAGCATCCGTCCCTGGCTGACACCGTTCGATAGAACGAGACGACGCGCTTATCCTATCACTTATCGCGTGATAACGCCATCCATACGGGGCCAGCTTGTCTTCATGTCATTGATGATTTAATCACAATCATGTCATGTTATATAAGAGGAGACGCTAATTATGCGGATTATGAGTCTATCCGGAAATAGACGTCAGGCTTAATTCACAAGTCCACGCAAAAGACGCGAACCCAAATCTCTATAAAACCCATATTCGTCATTAAATAAATAAGAATAAATGGTATAAGTATGTTGCTGCATACTGGTACTACAGCTTTTCCTAAGTATTAGTTTCATGGTAACCTTACGCATTTTCGAAATTATCCTCTCAATCTGTACGCACGGTGCCGATTTCTCGTTTTTGGCATCTTGTCAATGGGTTCAATGAACCCACGCCTCTAGTTTGAAAGGTAGGTAAGAATAGTATTGACACATACGACATAGAGTTCATTATCTTGTCAATTTGCCAGGGTGATAGAAAGGGAAGTTCAAGGTTTTGTGATAGAAAGAAAAGTAAAATCATCTATGAGTGAAACAATTGTACAATAGACGCAATTTCGATACATAGCTAACGTTTTCACGAACAATAGTACATTGTTTAACAAGGGGCGTATGTCTATGAGAAATATTGCAAACGAGAATCTATCAGGAGCCCGACGCCGTAAGGCGGAGGGCTTTTGATGACTCGAGTTTGCAATATTCTTACGCCCGTGTTATACACAATGTTTTTCATCACATTTGCGAGGAAATAAATAACCAAAAAAGACAGAAAACCTATGTTTTATACAAGCGCATCAATCAAATGTTGACGAGATTGACAACTTCACTTCCAGATCAGTGCGAGTGGAGGGCGTAGCTTCAATATTTCAACCAATCACAGAGCCTGCTTGATTATATTTTCAACCAATCACAGAGCAGAATTCTTGTCGCTAGCGGCCGTCCAGATTTGCTTAACCTTTAATTACCGAGGTGGTTTTTGAGTAGCACTAACACCGAGGTACTGTCTGACAGACGCCATATTTCAACTCGATTTTAAAAAATCCTATTGACATGCGAGTATTATCAAAGCTTTTAAACTAGTTGGGTAATTATATTAGGTAATTCAAAATGGGATAAAAAACACTGAATAACTTCAATCATGCTAACAATATTTTTTTAATTATGAGGCGACATTTTTGATATGCTAAATTTCCGGACTTGGTTCAGTCTTATTTTTTACTAAAATTATGAAGATATTATCAATAAAACAAAAATATCTTTTGATTATAAGATGTTTCATCATATTAAATAAATGAAAAGCTCCTAACTTTAAACATAAAAAAAACTGACATCATATGATTTAGGCATATTTTTACTGAACAAATTGGTAGTTCCTAATGATACTAACTTCCTACGGGTAATTAATAATATGTAGCGAGCAGAACCTTATACTGACAGTAAGCCTTAGGTACCTGTATTTTTCTTAGAATTTTATATAAAAAAAAATAAAGCTCAAACTTAAAAGATGACGTCACGACTAGGATACACGATAATTACTATAGAGTCACAAACACTAACACCGAGGTGACATCCAGGAGACGTGCATATTTTTTGTACATAAACACCGTGGTGGCGTCTGTGAGACGTCGGTCGCTCCGTAACCGACTCGTGCGCACTCGCCGCGGTTACGGTCTTGGCTGCGTCTAGAGGACCCCAAAAAAGGAAGCTAGCGGAAAGGATAGCTACAGACGCCACACATACGCAAAAATATTTTCGAAATGAAAGTGGTGACGTCTGTGAGACGTATACCACGGTAGTTAAAGGTTAACCAATCAGATCACACACAAGCTCATAACTCCCATGTGTCATTATTTCCCGCGGGGACAATTTAGGTCATTGTCCTTCTGTATACAGGCAAGGAATAACACCATTTATGAGCAAGTGTGATGAAAAAGTATTAACGGTGGTAGACTCAACAATTTTATAATTATACTCCTTACCCTTATTATGGATGATTGAACAGCAGTTCAGATTCCAATAGTTTTTTTCATGAGTAGGATACCGTTCATCCCTGAAATCATCATCAGGGGAAGAAATTGGCAATGGAAGTTAGAGACCAACATAGTCGCGGAAAAATGATAGCACTTACAGTCTTACATACTTGTATCTCCAAAACATAAATGTATACCTACATATCACAATAAATGGTAAAATCTCCTCAAAGACAATAAGCTTATAACCATCCCTCAATCTGCAATACACTTACACATCATCATAATATCAGCCGAAAGACTTCCACTGCTGGAGATAGGCCTCCCCCAAAGAGTACCAAAGTGATCGGTCCTGCGCCACCGCATCCAGCGGACTCCGGTCCGGACTTACACATAATCGTAAGAATTTATACTAATATTATAGGATGTAGAACCGATGGGGCGGAAAGGTACCGGAAGGCGCAGCATGGGTAGACAAGGTGACCTGGTAAAGGTCGCGGGAGTCCGCTGGATGGGAGACCGGTTATTGTGGCACTCTTTGGGGGAAGCCTATGTCCAGCAGTGGTCGTCTTTTGGCTGATATGATGATGATGATAAAGATGATTCCGATTTAAACAATCTTTAATCATTCTTTCGAATGGATTTTCTGGATGGATATGCTAAATTTTATCCCGCAGGTTAGCGTGCCTTTCCACCAGAGATGTGCTATGCCATGCTATGTTTTCATACATTTGAAACGTAGCTGGAGCTACGTGTCAAATGTATGAAAACAGCATAGCATGGCATAGCACATCTCTGGTGGAAATGCAGCCTTACCTGCCTTCTTTGCAAAAAAACGGGCAGCTGGTTACATATATCAGTATATCACATATATATTAGCGCTCCTCGCCGCGATTACTGTATGTTATCCAAGCCGTGACCAATAACTTGGGTAATGCATTCCATGTACAGAACACTGATTTTATAACGCGTTACATAAATACAAAGTGCAGACGCACTCGCCTTATAACTTGACTAGACTCACGTGATAAGTTAACATAAGTCTCATTATTTTTAGTTCATCGTCATACATTTAAGAGTTAGACTCTTGTCGATGTCGCTCCCTCTATCTGACTCTATCTAGGGCCACCTCCTTGACCTCTTTATACGACGTGACTGCTACTTTTTATTTTATTTGTTTCATCTACCTACCCCAGACTTCGAATGTTTCCGTAGCCACCTTTGCTGATGATGCAGCTTTCCTTGCCTGTCACCCAGACCCAAAAGAGGCTAGCAGAGTACTGCAAGCACAGCTTGATGACACCAGCGCATGGCTAACCAAGTGGCGCATAAAAGCAAGTGCCCCAAAGTCCCACCATATCACATTTACACTAAGACGCGAAACATGTCCCCCAGTCAACCTAGGCACCGACATACTTCCTCAATCGACCTGTGTCAAATACCTGGGATTCCACCTGGACCAAAGAATGACATGGAAAAATCATATAAAGAAAAAGAGAGACGAAATGAATCATCGATTCAGAAATCTCCTCTGGATTCTCGGCAGACAGTCGGCCTTATCTCTACCCAATAAGCTGAAAGTTTACTGCGCAATAGTGAAACCAATATGGACATATGGCATCCAACTGTGGTCATCGGCCAGCAAATCCAATGTACTGTCTCTCCAGAGAGCTCAAAACAACATCTTAAGGGTCTTGTCATCAGCGCCCTGGTACGCTCGCAACTCAGAAATCCACGAGTATCTGGAAATCCCAACCATACTTGAAGAGGCAAAACGCTACACAGCCAACTACAAGGACCGACTAGCAACTCATCCAAACCCTCTATCACAGTTGCTTCTAACGCCAAACCCAATGAAGAGACTCAAGAGAGCCAATGTGCTGCCTGACTAGGGGAAGCTGGGGCAATGGCCCTACCTTGCCAATCGCCAACCGCTCTCAACTCATCTGCTCATAGTTGTTGTGACTGATCGCAGATTATCAGAATTATAAAAAAAAAAAAAAAAAAAAATTTGTTTCATCTAACTTATCCTTGTCTTCCCCTCTTATTTAGTTAAGGAGGCTAAAATTGTACATTACTTACCTAGGGCGGGAAAGCAAAGAATGTCTCAGATCGCAGGTATTTGACGCCCGAGCCGAAGGCAATATAGGATATGGACATATAGGATAGTTTTTATCCCGGGTTTTCGCAGACGAAGTCACGGTTGGAAACTGGTATTTTCATAAATAATGGAACTATTATACAACTAGTATTAAACGGTATTATATAACTAGTATTAACGCCTTTGCCCTTTGCCCAACAGTGGGATTCATTGTAATACAAAAAAAAACTACACTAACAAATAAATATACATATAAAAATAATAGCTACAAAATACTAACAAAGAAACGTACATTGTGTTACTAGGCTAATAAATAAATAATATTTTTTTTTTTTTTTAATAGCCTTAAGTGTCCCACTGCTGGGCAAAAGCCTCCCTCTGTTCCTTCCACGTATCCCTATCCTGGGCAGTCTCCCACCAGTCTTGGTCGAAGACGTCAAGCTCGTCTCGCCATCTCCGACGAGGTCTACCGCGACGCCGTGTTCGGTTGTGTGGGACCCACTTGGTGGTGATTTTAGCCCACAAGTCTTCCGGCACTTGTGGGCTAAAATCACCACCAATCACCATCCACCATCAATCATAAAATAATAATTAAACGGTATTTAATTTTTATCGAAAACATTATTTCCTTACAAATAGGAGAACCTACAAAACTACTATGACTAGACGAAAACATATGCATCGGGGCTAGTACTTTACTTTAGGTATGGCGTAAAAATACTTATCAGCGTGGAAATCCAATACGAGCAAATAATTAAACCAGACAGAGGGTTTAGTAGCGTAATCATTAAGGTGGTTCGATTGCCATACAAAACGTCATTTGACATTCGCAGGCTAACGGCGTGGTATTTTAAGAAACTTATGTAACAAACTTTCATAAATTGTCTTCCCATTTGCGCCAAATTCCCCCTTTCCTAGAATAAACTTGTATAAACTAGATTAATTTGAGAAATTGGTTTGGGACGTGATATTTTGGGAATACTATTTTTCTCAAATTAATCTAGTTTATAGGTACAAGTTTATTCTAGGAAAGGCGGAATTTGGCGCAAATGGGAAACCAATTGATGAAAGTTTGTTACATAAGTTTCTTAAAATATCACGCCGTTAGCCTGCGAATCTCAAATAACGCTTTGTATGGCAATCGAACCACCTTAATTAACGGGACTTTTTAAGTTACACTTAATTGAAAGACTATAATGAATTTTGAAAAAATTCCGAGCAGCAATGTAACGCAAATGATTCTTGGTGGTGACAAGTACCTAACTGTCAACGAGCCATAACTTGAAAATTTAACGTTACATTGCGGGCTGAATTATTTTGTATGGTTAAATTTTTCGTTGTAATTTTAGACAAAAAATATCTTATAATACGCTTCTTAGGTCCTGTACTAATCACCATTTGAAGGTTTGCTCGTATTGGATTTCCACGCTGTATTTAATGTGGCCGATTTATTACTAACACTGTTAACGGAATTGTAACTTCTACCTTGGACGGTAGAGTTGATTTTTGAATGGACTACTTTTATGCAATTCTGCCAACTCAAATAATCTCAAGTAAATACGTATATTAATCTTATATTGCATGACCGCATAACAGTGGATAAGATTGCCGATTGGCAGAGTAGACCGAGGAAAGCAATTTAAATAACTAAAACTTAGATAATTTACTTTTAAAACAAAGTTTTAACCGACGAAAAATCAATCATCCCCTATTTTCGTACCCTTAGGGTTGGTTTTTTTTTCCAAATTTATATGGGACCAACTTCGGGTTATACCCTTTCCAATAAAAAAAGAATTATCAAAATCGAACTACTCTGTAAAAAGTCATACATAAAAAAATATATATACAACGTGTCCCAAAACTCAACGATAAGCCGGCACCAGAGAATGGAGCTGCTTATGATTAGTCGAGAAAAAATAAGGAAAAAAATATATCTAAATATATAAAATAAAATATATCTACCACGTGTCCCAAAACTCAACGATAAGCCGGCACCAGAGGATGGAACTACTTATTTAGATATATTTTTTTCCTTATTTTTTCTCGACTAATCATAAGCAGCTCCATCCTCTGGTGCCGGCTTATCGTTGAGTTTTGGGACACGTTGTATACGCGTCGAATTGAGAACCTCCTCCGTTTTTTTCGTCGGTTGAAAGAAAAACCCCCGACATTCTCATTTCAAAGTTCAATATCTCAAAAACGGCTGAACCGATTTTGTTGAAACGTAGATAAGAACCATCTCGATCACGTCAGCTTTCGGATTAAAAAAACCGCATTCAAATCGGGTCCATTCCTTTAGGAGCTACGATGCCACACACACACACACACACACACACACACACACACACACACACACACACACACACACACACACGCACACGCACACGCACACGCACACGCACACGCACACGCACACGCACACGCGCACGCGCACGCGCACGCACGCACGCGCGCGCGCACGCACACGCGCACGCGCACGCACACGCGCACGCACGCACGCACGCACACGCACACGCACACGCACAGACACGTCAAACTTATAACACCCCTCTTTTTCCGTCGGGGATTAAAAAGAAGAGTCCCTTTGGTATGCAGTGGGTAAACGGGCAGATAGATAGATAGATATACCATTTTGCACCTTATCCCATTGCAATAAGGCGTTAGATGGTAATATAATATATTGATCCTCGAATTCTTTCGTTCTGGGCATTTTATCGATTACTCTAGCTAGGTTTTTTTAGGGTTCCGTAATCAAAGAGTAAAACGGGACCCTATTACCTACTAAGACTCCGCTGTCCGTCTGTATGTCTGTCACCAGGCTGTATCTCACTGATACCGTGATAGTTACAGTTGATTTTTTTACAGATGATGTATTTCTGTTGCCGCTATAACAACAAATACTAAACAGAATAAAATAAATATTTTTATTGATAAGGGTACGGAACCCTTCGTGCGCGAGTCCGACTCGTTTTTTTAACCTCCCACGGAAAAAGTGGAGTTTTATAAGTTTGACGTGTCTGTGTGTCTGTCTGGTGTGTGTGTGTGTGTGTCTGTCTGTGGCATCGTAGCTCCTAAACGAATTGACTGATTGGAATGCGGTTTTTTTATCCGAAAGCTGACGTGATCGAGATGGTTCTTAGCTACGTTTCAACAAAATCGGTCCAACCGTTTTTGAGATATTGAACTTTGGAATGAAAATGTCGGGGGGTTTTCAACTTTTCTTAGTAGTAGTTATTTCTATAAATTGTAACCATTATTTAATTCACCCTAACAGTAACAAAAATCCTAACGCAATAACATTTGTTTGCGCTTGTAATATACGTAAAGATGATTAAATATCAAATATATAATCTTTATTATCAACGAACGATAGTAGAATGCATCCGATTGTTTGACCCCTGCCTTATATTCATTCTGATAACCCGACATCGACTCACTGTAGGTACTTAAAATTAACAGTGTCTGTAACAAACTAGATTAAAGGGCATTGGGCAACCTTATATGGAAAAAAATCTCGTTTTTTTTGCAGCGGCCAATGATGTTTTCTTTAAAATCGTTTAGGGGACCTCTTAATACGCATATATTATACAACGTGTTCATGACAATTTCCGGTAATTGCAAGGGGGCATAGTTTAGATCAAATAAAGTTAATTTCTCCAAGACAGTTGTATTCTAACTCTTACTGTTATCAAGAGGGGGCTCTACAAATCACTTTGTAGGTCCAGAACCATTTGTGGGACTCTCGCAGGGGACCATAATATCGGCCTTTAAAGCCTACGCCAAAACCAAACACCAACACGAGTGGAGGAATGAGGCTGGCTTAAGGCACTCTAAGCTCTTCATAGAAGGAGTGGACTCGGGCTGGACCAGAAAACTCTGGAAATCCAGTAGGAAGCAACTCAGAATCATATCTGGGGTGTTCACTGGTCACTTCGGGGTCAAGGATCTCTTGGCCAAGATGGGACTATCTGATAGTTTAGACTGTAGAATGTGTGGCGAGGAGGATGAGACTATGGAACACTTATTGTGTGAATGTCATGCCCTTGCCAGACAAAGAATGAACTACTTTGGTAACGGTTACCCGCAACCAAAGGAATTCAAGGTGCTCCCGGCGAACTGCATCATCCGCTTTGTGGAAATGATGGAGCAAGCCTGGGAGCAGGTATAAAGGAGAGAGCAAATGCACAAAAGATCCCACTGGGTCGAAGTGCATCCGAAAGGGCCCTCACCTAGATAAGATAAGATAAGTTATCAAGATATTCAATGTTTAATTTTATCAGTTTTGCAGATTTAACCGGTGTAAATGGCTCTTAACTGTGACTTCATAACAGCTTTTTAAATTTTGTAAGGTCACATCCTATATACACTACAAGAAGGTTTACAAAGTGAGTTCGTTCGATATTACATATTTTTTTATTTCATGTGTTTCAATGTACAATATGACAATAACCGTTAATGCTGCAAATTGAACAAACACCTGTTTCAAATGGGTATGAAGCAGGACACAACTTGCAGGTTCTGCCAGGAGACAGAGGAGACTGCAATGCACATTCTCTGCTCCTGCGGACCACTCATGCATAAAAGAAGTACCTACCTAGGGCGGCACATAATGCACCCACAAGAAGTACAACATATCACCGCCCAAAGAATCTGGAATTTCCTGGAGGCAACGGGACTTAACGGTGAACTCTAAAACAAGGGCTGCCACAATAGATCACTTGCTGGTCGAAGCGGCATATTAAGGCCCACAAAATAATAATAATAATAATGCTGCATTAAATGAATTTGTACACAAATCGAAAAAAAAAACTTTTTTTTTTTAGAAGTAATTTATGCTAATTTGTTTCTGTGAATGTACTCTGCAATATGCCGAAGTTAACGGAAATTCCCGGGAGCACCCTGTATATAAAATTAAACGGTCGAGATATTAAAGTTTTAAGTTTTGTTTATAACTTTTCAATATGACCTGTGGAAATACATATCTCGGCTCCGATGCATTTTAGAGTATTACATTTTGTAGCAAAATGTGTTTGTTTTGAAATAGATCTATCATAATTTACCACTTTTACTAGTGGCCACTTTTAGTTACCCAATGCCCTTTTTGACCTTCGATTACGCATAGTTGTTAAATATATTTGGTCGAGTGAGATATGGTAGTTAAGAAGGGTTGTCAATTGAATTGCTGATGATTCATTTCGACATCACGAATACCTTGTTGCGACGATATAAAGTCTATATTTATCTGTCGTGACATGCATATCTCTTTGAGATAACAATGTTTAACATCAGCGCTATACTGTGTCAATGTCGTTTCTCCTCCAATTTTCATTGTTTATACATTTCTGTTACATATTGTATATACATACCGATATACCTCTCCGAATCGCTAAACTTAAGTGGCTGTGGTCGGGGCACATTGCACGTAGAACCGATGGTCGTTGGGGCGGCAAAGTCCTAGAGTGGCGACCACGTACCGGAAGACGCAGCGTGGGTACCCCACAAGGCGGCCTCGTGACCTGGTAAAGGTCGCGGGAGTCCGCTGGATGCTGGCGCAGGACCGGTCACTTTGGCACTTCGGGGGAGGCCTATGTCCAGCAGTGGACGTCTTTCGGCTGATATGATGATGATTGTACGGCGCGCGAGCTGTCGCGCTTCGAGATGCCGACAGCTCGCGTGCCGTCTCGTGCTATCGGTGCAGATTTTTAAAACAATTTTTATACATAGGTTCAGGTTTTTTTTTTCTTAAAGTACATTCTAGGTCTGTCATTGCCGTGTAACAACGTAACAACTTTATCGTGTGTCAAATCTGGCATTTAATCAATCGAATCGCTTATTTCACGCATATAATTTTCTTCTTGCACCCAGTACGTGACAAAATGAGAAAATATGAAGTTTTCCTGACTCATTTTACAATACGACGATTTTAATTAAGCGATTATTTATTTTTATAGGCTATGATCGCTACAAAATGTTATCTTCTAAGCACGTATTATAACAATCTGTTGAAAAAGTGCGTCGTCTCCTGACTCACGTGACTAAATTCCTAAGAAAACGTTCTACCATCTCTAATTTAGCATGTTTCTCTAATTACGTTCTTAAAAATATGGATAAAGGTGGACAGGTTGACGTGATCTACACCGATTTTGAAAAAGCTTTCGATCGTGTGGATCACGTCATCCTACTAGAGAAATTATTCAGACTGGGAATACGAGGAGACCTTCTTCGCTGGATAAAATCTTATCTGACCAAAATATCACAGGCGGTAGTTCTTGGAGGTTACCGTTCAAACTTCTGTGAGATTCCTAGTGGCGTACCACAGGGATCTTATTTAGGGCCTCTCTTTTATTGCGCTTACTTGTATGACATCACTGACTCTTTTACAAATGCGAAACATTTATTGTATGCCGATGACAAAAAAATATTTTACGTTATCAAAAGTCCTGACGATTGTATGGCTTTACAGGCAGACCTTAATCAATTACAAAAATACTATACTAAAAATAGAATTACTGTTAATGTCAAAAAATGTCAATGTATAAGTTATACACGTAAAAAACGTCCTGTCTGTTTTTCATACAATTTTGAAGGTACCACAATTAGTAAAGTAGATGTAGTTCGCGATTTAGGTGTCACGTTCGACAGTAAATTAATGTTTTCAGAACACGTTGATTATATTAGTAATAAGGGTTTTAGAAATCTAGGTTTTATCCTACGGTCTTGTAAAGTCTTCAAAAACATAGAAGTAATCAAACTGCTATATTTTGCGTATGTACGCACTACTCTCGAATATGCCGGCCCTATTTGGTCTCCGAATTATACTAAATACATTCATCAACTTGAGCGTATTCAAAAAAAAATATTAACCACCTTAATTTTCGTCTACACCTACCTCCGTCATCCTATGAGAATAACTGTCGAAAACATAATCTGCTGCCGCTTGTCGATAGGCGCAAAGTCATGGACATGTGTTTGTTATATGACATACTGAACTATCGCTTGGACTGTCCCGAATTGGTCTCTCAAATAATGTTTAATGCTCGTCTTCGTCGCACTCGTCATAACCCAATGTTACACGTGCCAATGCATGGCACCAACTACGCTAAGAATAACGTGCTCACACGAATTGCTCGAACTTATAATGCGGATTTCAGTAGCGTAGATATATTTAGATATTCAAAGGCATCTTTTAAATTGCAAGTAATTAATAGTGTTAAGAATAAGCAGCATAAATAGTTTTAGAAATAGGTAACTCACCTCTAATCATGTTTAACAATGTTGTAGTATTGTACATAAGTTACTAAATCTATTTGTTTAGAGTAAATATGGGATAAATACAATAATATTGTCACTAGGATAAAATATAGCAATATATTCTCATTTGCGGTAACCTATATAGATTGACATGCTTGGTTATGCTTTCATCTTCAAAAAAGAAAAAAAAAAAACAATGACTTAAACTTAATTTAAAAAAAAAACATCTCTCTTTCACACATGTTATGATAGTCCGTTCAACTGTCAACTTTACATATCAAGTTATCTAGGTAAACCTGTAATTGGCCATACTACTGTGTATTATATTATAAGTTACATACTTTGTATCGCTGTTGGTTTTCTGAATAAATAAATAAATAAATAAAATAATAATAAATGGGCAAATCATCGTTCCTTTATTGCTCGTTGCTATGGTTACCTTGGAGACTCCTAAAACTGTTTTTATCAAAGTACATTCTATTTTGTGATTGAATCCAGTAATAATGTTTTTCTACTCCTGTACCGTTATCTGTCATTTATATAGGCTGTAGCTCAAATACAATGACACCACTAATAAGTCGTCGAAAAACTCTATGCTCTATGGCCCAAAAACGCACTGTTCAGCGTACTTTTTTGGTTCATACATTTTTCATAAAAGCACTGTTTAACTTTTTTTTAAATCGGCCGCTATATTGCAGTGGTGCCAACTTCATAAACATATATTTATTTTTAATAAAAGTATTTATTTACGATTTAACATTTGTATATTATAAATTATTTACTACAATAATAATAAATTATCATCTATTGTGTGTTAAATTACATATTTTATAAATTATTGGTATTATTTATAAAAATAAACAGTTCGAATTCGGTCCGGGTCCGGATTTGGTTTGGTTCGGATGGCAAGTGCAAACATATTAAAAACAAAACAAACCATAAGCAAGAGCTGTCACATTTCCGATTTCCCACCAAAATACAGTTCAAAATGAAAAGAAGAAAGTTAATAAACTATTAGTCCTAAACGATTAAGATTATTCGTTTTTGTGAAGACAAAAGTGTACGTTCCTTTTAAAATGGTGGAAGAAATTAATAACTGCACTACTGAAGAAATTGCGTGAGTAGCAAAAGTACGAATAGAAAACTTGCTGCCTGAAAAGTTTAACTATTCTGTAGTCTGCTATTTATTTAAAAAAATTCGTAGAAAAAGTATTGTATGCAACGGTGTATAACTGGTCTAAAAACGCTCGTGGCGTCTTTAATTGCGATGCTCGCCAAGGCTCGCATCGCAACCCACGCCACTCGCCTTTTAAGACCCTTCTTATACAACAGTTGCATAAAATACTATTTTATTACAATCTTAAATACATTCTATGATGGGGCATCTGTTAAGTCTGCTAAAAGGAGACATTCTTCACTATTGTGAACAGAATAAAAATAAGGCAAAGTTGACCTACCCTAATAACAAGATGAAAAAGTTGAACCCATACCATACATAAGTATTCAACTTATCAACGCCGGTCAGAGCGAGAATATCAGCCCAAACATTCAGGTGCCAAGAAATCACCGGTGCAATGACTGATAAGAGCTTTGATATCAGCTAATATTCAGGTGGAGTTCACGAATTTAAACAAACAATAGGCACAACAGCCACACGCCGAGTGTTATAATTAAACAAGATGATGTACTAGGGTTATACAGAAGTAATGGATCGTGCATTGCCAAGGTTAAGGGGCTCACAGCTCCCAATGACCTTCGATCTGTTACCGTCCGTTTTTTCGTGTTTTTTTTGGCTTACCGTATTAACAACAACGAGGTTAACCGAAATAGTATCCCATATTTACTTCAAAACTCGTAGTTTTTGAGATATATGACACTAAACTTCAGCAGTTTTAAGCCAAAAACCAGTTTTTTGGACGTAATTTTTGTAAAAATGAGTTAAAAATAAAAAAAACTCTCTTGGGTTATTAGAAACGTCAAAAAGGAACAGTTACATGTAAATTTCATATATAAAAGTGCATAAACAACATACTAATATCGAAAACAGAGCTTTTTGGACCATGTTTGAATAAATCATAGAAAAATGAATATACATTTTTTTTTCAAAAAACTCTCTTTTAAAAGTAGATAAAGTATTGAAGAACCGATTAACGTTTGTGGCATAAATATATCTATTGTAATGACGGAGGAATATCAACTCAAAACTCATCAAAACTAGTCAAAAAGCGCATGGAGCCCCTTAGGGGTATAAAGCCAATGTTTTTGGTTGCACTCTTAATCCGCATAAACCGCGTCGCCTCTTATATAATTTTATGTGAAATAAATATTTTATATATATGCATGTAAGCCCTTAACGGTTGGTCGCAGGAACTCTGTATGACCCACAAGGACATTTATGTACAAGTGTGCGTTCTCATACACTAAACTTTCTTCTTCTATTCATCAATAGCCGTGTCGACACCGGACGCATGGCTCGACTGAGCGTGCGCGCTCAGTTTAGACGTGCCTCGGCGAGCAACGCCGTTCTGCAGACAGGTCAATGTGGTGGCCTATGTGGACAGCCGTGTCTCGGCCGCATGCCTCGCACGCTCAGTTTAGACGTGCCTCGGCGAGCCACGCCGTTCGGCAGACAGGTCAATGTGGTGGCCTATGTGGACAGCCGTGTCTCGGCCGCATGCCTCGCACGCTCAGTTTAGACGTGCCTCGGCGAGCAACGCCGTTCGGCAGACAGGTCAATGTGGTGGCTTATGTGGACAGCCGTGTCTCGGCCGCATGCCTCGCACGCTCAGTTTAGACGTGCCTCGGCGAGCCACGCCGTTCGGCAGACAGGTCAATGTGGTGGCCTATGTGGACAGCCGTGTCTCGGCCGCATGCCTCGCACGCTCAGTTTAGACGTGCCTCGGCGAGCAACGCCGTTCGGCAGACAGGTCAATGTGGTGGCCTATGTGGACAGCCGTGTCTCGGCCGCATGCCTCGCACGCTCAGTTTAGACGTGCCTCGGCGAGCCACGCCGTTCGGCAGACAGGTCAATGTGGTGGCCTATGAGGACAGCCGTGTCTCGGCGGCATGCCTCGCACGCTCAGTTTAGACGTGCCTCGGCGAGCCACGCCGTTCGGCAGACAGGTCAATGTGGTGGCCTATGTGGACAGCCGTGTCTCGGCCGCATGCCTCGCACGCTCAGTTTAGACGTGCCTCGGCGAGCCACGCCGTTCGGCAGACAGGTCAATGTGGTGGCCTATGAGGACAGCCGTGTCTCGGCCGCATGCCTCGCACGCTCAGTTTAGACGTGCCTCGGCGAGCCACGCCGTTCGGCAGACAGGTCAATTCCTAGAGCCGTTAGAGATTTGCTTTGCTTCATCATATATTGGATGCAGGTGACTGATTGTAAGAAAAAAAAATGCCTGAAGTATTACCGTGATAATAATAAAAAACATTGTCCCACAGGGTCCTGTGTTTGGAACAAAAGAAGACCCTCTACGTGCCAGTACCTCGTCTGCAGACTGGCTTCCTCAACCGCCTGGAGTTGCCTGAGGGCGAGACCGGACCTGCTGCCTTCAAGAAGGCCGTCTCGCGCAACGGCATGGAGACATACGGCAAGAGCATTGGTGAGTCGAGCTAACTGACCATTCGTGCACTTTATGTACATTGTAATAAGGTTTAATATAAATACAGGCTGGTCAGTTAACTGTCTTGGCGTTTGTACACTGTATGTGTGACAATGCATTGGGTTCCTCAACCGCCCGGAGCTGCCTGAGGACGAAAACAGCCCTAGCATAAAACAAAGTCGCTTCCCGATGTCTGTCTGTCTGTCCCTAAGTATGCTTAGATCTTTAAAACTACGCAACGGATTTTGATGCGGTTTTTTTACGGATGCGCGGTAGCAGCAACAGTTTGCTGAGGGTGTTGGCAGAGCGCCTCGACTGCCCGCTCACCAAATATTGGGTTGAAGTGGTCATTGGTAGGGCCAAGTAGGGAATAAAATATTCGCTACTTGGTCCTACCTTTCTGCCATAGGTAACCGAAGAGGTGACTAAATTTAAATTTAATTAAAATTTTATTTAAACTAAACTTAATCGTGTAATACTAATATAGTCTTGTAAGCCCCATTTTGTTACTAACACTATTATGGATCTCGGTCTGAATTAAACAATTTTTATTTTTATTTTATTTTATTATTATTTTTAATAGATAGAGTGATTCAAGAGGAAGGGCGTATATGCGAAGACGGGGCGGCTCGCTAGTTTCTTAAAAAAAGCATTGGGTGGCAATGCTTTATTATTATTATGAAATCACGTGCTTTCAAAGTAAAATAATCTTAATTTTTGGACCATGGTTACCTACTTTATTTTTGAATTCAGCTGCCGTCCGTTTTATGTGTGAAGATTTGAATGCTATTTTTCTAACTTGAATCCCTAAGATATCGATGATGCTCAACGGCGACGTTATTAGCCCCGATCGATTATGAGGACACCTTCGAAGCGGAATTCTAGACGGACTCAAGCACACATACTCACATGAGTGACAAGGATGTATCCATAGCCAATATCGCAAGTGGGAACGAGATACAATGTCATATTTTCTGTGCCGAATTTTTGTTTGCCACCTATCTATAAATTTGTCCACCACCACTTGTCAAAATATTGCACTGAATCTCACGTGACCATGACGTCACCGATATATAACACGACTAAATTATAAAGGACATTAGACGTCAAGAATATATTAGTCTTCTGATACTTGTCAATTCAGTAAGGTTGATTTATCATCGTCCCTTTCAGGTATACGCTAGGACGGCATCTATTATATCCATAGAGGTAGAAAAGAATAGAGGGAGTCACCCACACATACACACATGAGTGACAAAGATGTATGCATAGACAATACCGCGAGTGGGAACGAGATACAGTGTCATATTTTCTGTCCCTCATCGCGTATACGGATTTTTTGTTTGCCACCTATCTATAAATCCTCTATCTACGGTAATTTTATTACAGGCATTGAAGACTCAGTTTCCCTGGATCTCGTAGTGATGGGCTCAGTAGCTGTGTCCAAAGAGGGCTACCGCATCGGCAAGGGGCGTGGCTACGGCGACCTAGAGTTCGGCCTTATCATGCACATGAAGGCTGTCAAGCCGAACACTATAGTCGTCACTACCGTGCACGATTGTCAGGTAAGTCTTTCTTCACCAGTGTATACTATTCATCATATCAGCCGAAAGACGTCCACTGCTGGACATAGGCCTCCCCCAAGGAGTGAAAAATTGACTGGTCCTGCGCCATCCGCATCCAGCGGACTCCCGCGACCTTTACCAGGTCATCAGTCCACCTTGAGGGGGGCCTACCCACGCTGCGCCTTCCGCCCCAACGGCCATCGGTTCTACGTGCAATGTGCCCCGCCCACTGTCACTTAAGGTTTAGCGATTCGGAGGGCTATATCGGTTACCTTGGTTCTGCTGCTAAAACGGGACCCTATTACTAAGACTCCGCTGTCCGTCCGTCCCTCCATCTGTCTGTCACCAGGCTGTATCTCATGAACCGTGATAGACAGTTGAATTTTTCACAGATGATAAAAACAGAATAAAATAAATATTTAAGAAGGGCTACCATACAACAAACGGGATTTGTATGCCGTTTTTATAGATGATGGTAGGGAACCATTCGTGCGCGAGTCCGACTCGCACTTGGCCGGTTTCTATCTAACATTTATATGTATTTGTTGCAGGTGTTTGACACTTTACCAGCCGAGCTCTTTGGCCAACACGATGTTCCCATTGATGTTATCGTCACCCCGACTCAGGTAAACCTTATCTGTTTAGAAAACCTTATCAGCAATGATCGGATCTAGGATGCAATTTGGGGTGAACAACCTCAAACGTTATGTTTATCGTGGGTGTGTCTCGAATTTCCCGGGATTTCGGCTATTGTAAATTAAAAAATACGTCACTTAATATTTGCACACTTAAAGCACACTAGAATTGTCTAATAATGGGTATTTATAACTGATATTATTATTATTTGTCGATAAGTTGAGAATGTGATAAGCCGGGCTCGATTTGAATGACAATGTCAGTCAATACATTATATACTGCTCATTTCAAGTGGCCATTTCATTTTAAAAAAATAGGTTGATAAGTGGTAATTGTTTACGAAAAGACAATTTGAAGGCATCCTATGTGCGGTGCAGTGCAACATCATCGGCACTAAAAGTTAGAGCCCTGGTGATAAGATTAACGAAATAGTGATCATCATTTCCTTGCCCTTATCCCATTTACTTGGGGTCGGCGCAGCATGTCTTTTTCTTCCATACTTCTCTGTCAGCCGTCATATCATCATTCACTTCTTTTCTCTTCATATCGTCTCTCACACAGTCCATCCACCTTTTTCTTGGCCTACCTCGTCTTTTACATCCATCCACATTCATACCTAATACTCTTTTGGTCACATTAACGAAATAGTGATAGTGAACTAATAACAATTATTACTTTTACATGTATACCCTTGTAAACATATAAGAATAATAAAAATACATAAAAGATACGACATACAAGTTACGTTCAGTTGTTCTATGCAGTAGGTACTGTAAACATTTTTGTTGTTATTATCTTTTCTGTTAATTTTATACTGTAGATGACTTAAAATTATAAGTTATTTACCTTTTTGTAAAGATAGGTAACAAAAAAAGTCGCGGGATTGTAAGTCATATCCACCTTAATATTACGAACTTAAACCCCGGGAAATTGCATCCTAGATCCGATCACTGCTTATCACCTTATCAGTCATGGACTAGTATTTCCTTTAATCAGGTATAAATTATTAATGATATGCTTCCCAAACTTCTGACACTGAGAACCCCTATTGAAACTAGTTTTTATGTTGCTGGATTCGTCGATCTATGAACTCGTCAGATAAACAGTATATTTGAACATATATGTTGCAACTCGCAAAAAAACGTATTCTAGCGGAAAACATGGTTGTCCAGGTGACAAACCACAATTTTGATACAAATTTACGTTCACTGGGCAACCGGTGAAATTGAGGTCAAATTAATATTTTTTAATACAGTTGTCATGGAGTTACAAGCTATAGTTAATTGGGTAAGGAATGCTACAACAATTAACAACAGTAGATATTATTTTCTTGTATCAGCTTTTAAACAGCACATAGTAGAAACAGGGTGCACACTAAAAAGTTGATCGACCCTTATGGCTCTAGTATAAGTTTTATCAATACAATACGTTTCCGAACGCGTTTGCGTTTAGTTTCAATTTGTATCGCACATAGAGGTAGAATAGATAGAGGGAGTCACCCACACATACACACATGAGTGACAAAGATGTATGCATAGGCAATATCTCAAGTGGGAACGAGATACAGAGTCATATTTTCTGTCCCTCATCGCGTATACGGATTTTTTGTTTGCCACCACACCTGTCAAAATTTGTACTGAAACTGAAACCACCATGACGACGTCACCAATATAATATACTTCTTCTTTCTTTGGCCTCGCCTTATCCCGTTACGCGGGGTCGGCTTTCCCAATCATGCGGCGCCACTTTTTTCGGTCCTGTGCGTCCTCTGTAGTAAGGCCCACCTCCTTCATGTCTCTCTGGACATTTGTCATCCAGGTGGCTGGAGGTCTTCCTCTTCCCCTCTTTTTTGTAGCCATGGATAGGCACTTTTTCACGACATGGTCATCCGTTCGTCGCAACACATGACCGTACCACCTCATCCTGGACTCTTTTATCTTGTCAGCTATTTTAGCAACCATAAAACTCCCACGGACATACTCGTTGCGCACTTTGTCTTTGAGTGTAACTCCGCCGGCCCATCGTAACATACGCATTTCTGTAGTGTGGAGTTTTTGTTCGTGCGTCTTTTTCGCTGCCCAGGTTTCACACCCGTATAACAGCGCTGGCCGTACCGCTGTCTTGTAAACCTTTCCTTTTGTTCTTATGGGCATTTTTGTATCACATAAAACTCCGGTTAGGGTACGCCACTTAAGTCACCAATATAATATACAGTGCTGGACAAAAAGAATCATACACTTACACGAAAAGTATATTTTCCTTTACAACTTTTTTTGTGAACTTCACCACGTGATGTTTGTATAGAAAACTTTTAGGACATTTAATGAGCTCTATTATTAATATAACAATATTAGCGATCTTCTCAAAATATTGTTTTCTAGTGCTTGATTACTTTTACCGCGTCATTTTACTCTGGACAAAATAGATAATACGGACGCTTTACTAGAAATAAAATTGTACCACGTAATTGCCTGGCTAGAAACAAAATAAAAATAGGTCATTGTGTCAGTCTTGACCATTTGAAGTAACTTTCATGTATTATTTCAATGTTGAAGATGTCAGGAAAACAGATTTCCATAGATGTTCGTAATCTGGTTATACGTGATAGGAAAAAACAAATTTCGTTTCGGAAAATTGCCGAAAAATATTCCATCTCTGTGGGAGCTGTACAGCACATTTGGAAGAAACATGAAAACCAAGGAACTGTGGCGAACTTGCCTGGAGTCGGTCGCAAGCGATCAACAACTCTGCGCGATGATGCTAGAATTATTCGATGTGCGAAGCTAAATCCAAAAATATCATCGAGAGCTATTACGGAAACGATGGATCTTAGGGTCAGTTCTCGAACTGTACGTCGCAGGCTCAGAGAAAATGGTTTAAAAAACTGTTTAGCATCTAAGCGTCCATTTATAAGCAGTAAAAACAAAACAAAGCGTCTTGCATTTGCGAAGAAACATATTGGAAAGCCCTTGGAGTACTGGAAGTCAATCTTATGGACTGATGAAAGTAAATTCGAGCTGTTTGGACAAAAAAGCCGGTTCAGAGTGTGGCGTAAGCCTTGCGAAGCGTTGGCAGAACGCAACATACAAAAAACTGTGAAGCATGGTGGAGGTAATGTTATGGTGTGGGGCTCATTTGCTTGGTCTGGAGTTGGCAGCTTAGCTCGAATTAATGGAATAATGACCGCTGTAGATTATATTAACATATTACAAGAAAATTTAGAGATTTCTTTGCTTAAATGTGGCTTGGAGGGCCGATATTTATTTCAGCAAGATAATGACCCGAAGCACACAGCTAAAATATCCGCTGCATTCTTCAAGGCAAATAGGATCAAACAGCTTGAATGGCCGCCACAATCGCCCGACCTCAACCCGATTGAGAATTTATGGTCTTATTTGGATAGCAAAATTAATAAAACAAATGTGACTAACAAGGATTCCTACTTCGGTGCACTGGAAGAAGCTTGGGACAATATCGACCCTGAATACCTAAAGTCATTGGTGGAAAGCGTGCCTAGAAGATTAGCAGCGGTTTTGAAAGCAAAAGGAGGCCACACAAAATATTAGATTAAGTTTAATTGAGTTTGTGTTTAATGTATGATTTAATTTGTCCAGAGCAAAATGAAGTGCTATTGATAAATATCCATGTAAATAAATAAATTTGTTGAATCTTGAAATTTTAATATCTATATATAATAAGCCATGGAATGTGCTACAAGTTTGCCTAAGATATAATATATGTAATCGAATTCATAAAGTAGTTCAGAAAGAAACTCTCATTTCCGTGTAAGTGTATGATTCTTTTTGTCCAGCACTGTACGACTAAAAAAAAAAAATATAAATTACATTAGACGCCAAGAATGTATTCGCTTCTGATACTTCTTAATTTAGTATGGTTAATTTACCATCGTCCCTTTTGGGTATACGCTAGGACGGCATCTATATATCCTCTATCTACGGTATCGTAACACGAATAGCGCCTCTGGTGGTAACTATAAGGAACTAGTTGCTTTACATATTGAAACAAAACGCAAACGCGTTCGTAAACGTATATGTATTGATAAAACTTATAGTAGAGCTACAGCGGCGGTACCACGAACTTTGAATCTCGAACTTCGTATATAGCCGTCTCTATCGCACTTATGGTTTATGGTACTCGAGCGACAGAGACGGGGATATACGAAGTTCGAGATTCGAAGTTCGTGGTACCGCCGCTGGTTGTACCAACAGTTGTTTTCGGAAACGTTTGAATCACAAATGTATGAATATAAGGAGATCGGACATGCCGGCTGATTTGTGTTGAGTACGCCTGTCGCAAGTACATTAACCCACACAAAGCCCAAGTAATTGACAAGATTGTATACCTACGCTCTTATTGGACAATACACGCGCATCATATCAGACATTTTGGGAAGAAACGTAATATTCTCTGCTCGCAGCACGCGTGCACAGTATCGCAGAGTAACCATTGAGCTAACTGCGACGCGGCCGCCGGCGGCTTGTCCTCTCTAGTATTGTATGGTCTGAGGTTAGAACGGTTCAGATTGTATAGCGAGGTGTGTGCAGGTGATAGAGACGCAGCGTATGAGCCAGCGGCCGCCGGGCATCATCTGGCAGCTGCTCTCCAACCGCCGCGTCGAACTGATGCCGGTGCTCGGCCAGCTGCGCGAGATTGAGATGCTGTGAGTTTTGTACCCCTTGCCTCTATAGTCTAGACCTACCCTAAACCTACCTCCCCCTCCTACTATCTAACCAACTCACCTTCTGTTAACTATAGTCCCCCGCGGCTATGAAGTCAAATTGAATATGTCATTTTTTCCTATGGTTGACATTGTCATTATTCAGAAACTTCATAGTTGCACAATGTGTCAGGGTGGACTTCATAGCCGCGGGGTACTGTAGACTTGGGCAAATATTCAGCGTTTTTAAGAAGTTTGTTTCGTCACTGTCGTCGACTGCAAGTCGTGTACTGTCGTGTCTGAACGCAAAGAACGCCTTTGAAGGTTGTAGCACACGTAACCGGCACCGCCTCGCCTCGTCGGCTCGAGGCGAGGCGATGCTGTTCCACTGCCGATATGTGCGTTACAGTATGACATTTCTTACAAAGAATACTGGACGGCTCGAGTTGAGCCGGCGCCCGGGTCCGGTGCCGAGCGGTTACGTGTGCGACATCCTTTAGTGTTATGACGTTCGCTGTCAAAACAACCTTCTGTCTTTCATACAAGGTTCATAGTTACTCTCGTATGAAGAAAATATTGGCGTGTCAGTGACACTTTAGTACGTGAAGAATGGCGTTCAAATGTTTAAAAAATACGAATATCAGAGTCCACTTTTGATGAAGACGCAATTCGATACCGGTACTGAGTTTTTTTTGATTTAAGTTTTAAATAATAATTTCAAATAATCTTAAGCCGACAATGACGTTAGAACCGAGCGGTTCAAACGCTAGGAGATCCCCCCCACATGCCGTGAAAGTTGCTTCCCGGAAGTTTTGTAAAAAAAATAGTTTGTGCAAGATTTTATTGCCTACCAATTATTTTTTGCACAGTCAACTACTTGTTGTGAAGTTCCAGTGGGCCTTTGGGCTCGTCTTGCATGATGGGTTTATCTTGTGTGGTTTAGGAGTTACAATGGCCACCTTCTGTTTCCATCATCAAATCAGGTTACTCCTACCTGTTACCACCAATTTGTTACCAGTGGAAACAGCTGGGATTTTTCTTCCCATCATTTACCACTAAAGTATTTGGTGGTAACTACTGAAAAAAACGACCCAGTACTAAAAAAAATCCCAGCTGCCCACTGGTTACAAATTGGTGGTAATAAGTGGACACTGGGAATAACCCATCAGATCAGGTTGTCGGTGCCATAATGCCCATAATATTGCACTGTCACCGAAGTATTTGGAAGAATGCGATACTGTTCCCAGATGTCAGATATACAGGATGAGAAGTCAGAAACTATAAGAGATAGGGAAATCTGTTCTTAGGAACCATGGCGTCGATTTTAGATTTAATAAAAACGTCTATACCTACTTGGCCGGAAATCCGGCCTCTGATGTAATGTACTATTTATATTATCTATTATAAATATTATCTTTACGTTCCTTATAATAGACTCTGAAGTATCCTTTTTCGGGCGCAGTATTTCGAGGCGGCCTGAAATGGGATTTCATACAACTTTTCAGGCCTAGGCCTGCAGAGTAACTTTTTAATTTTCATTGCACTATTTGTGGCACAGCATCACGGCATTCAGCCATGAAAATTAGTTTGATTTGAGGATTTTTATTTATTTATTTCATTACATGTTTGAGAAAAGCACTATACATGCCTCGGGGTGAAAACGGATTCCCGGCCTCGTATCTCTATCCGGCCTCGCTACGCTCGGTCTATACCTACTTGGACGGAAATCCGAGTTTTCCCGGCCTCTGATGTAATGAACTATTATTTGATCTTAACTATGCCCCCTTGCAATTAACGGAAATTGTCAAATACGTAGTATATTAATCAGTAATGTGTTGTGTTGCGCAGCGCGGGCCGCGCCTGCACACTCGCAGAAGTGGACACGGACGTGGAGGAGCGCGCCGCGCAGCGCGTGCGCCGCGTACGTCGCCGCACACGCTCGCACAAGAGCCAGAGCGAGGGAGAGGTAAACACTAAAACACATATCATACATTATCATGCTTCTCGTGACTGTGGCTGTCCATATATTACGTCATTTCATAACGTGACGCTAGCATGACGCAGCAGGGGGGGAGTGTATTGTCGAAGATGATATCATCTCTCGCATCTTCAAAAAGGGCGTAAAACATTGGCCCCAAAGAGTGCCACAATGACCGGTCCTGCGCCACCCGCAACCAGCGGACTCCCGCGACCTTTACCAGGTCATCAGGCCACCTGGACGGCCACAAATCTAACTAGCACCATAGCTCAACACGGCTTAGCGTTATGGGTACTAGACTACGATATTTAATATACTTAACTCCATAAAGAACATCCAAAACTAAGAAAATATTCGTGCTCGTCACACAAATATTTGTCCTTGCTGGGTTTCGAAACCAAGACCGTCAGCTTCGTCGACAAGGTCGCTACCCACTACCGAATAGCCTAAAGCGGTCGAGGCACTACACTTATCCCTGTCGGTTCTTAAAGGCTGCGGGTGTATTGCATGAACTTGACAGTTGTCACCTGACAGAGGTTGACCCACTCCCCGTGTGTCTGGCCTTAAGTTTGCGAGGACTCATAACTCACTGAATTGTTCCGCAGGGCAACACGACAGAGGGCGAGGAAGGCAAGGGCGCGAAGCCCCGCCGCGGGCCGCGACGCAACAGCAACAAGCAGAACAAAGACAAGGACAAAGAGAACAAGGACGAACAGAAGCCGCGCCGGCCCAGGAAACAGCGGCCTGTCATCGAATTCTCCGTCAAGGTAACACCCGTCCCGCTCCCACTGTGTGTGAGCCCCCAGCCAGGACAAGGACGAACAGAAGCCGCGCCGGCCCAGGAAACAGCGGCCTGTCATCGAATTCTCCGTCAAGGTAACACCCGTCCCGCTCCCACTGTGTGTGAGCCCCCAGCCAGGACAAGGACGAACAGAAGCCGCGCCGGCCCAGGAAACAGCGGCCTGTCATCGAATTCTCCGTCAAGGTAACACCCGTCCCGCTCCCACTGTGTGTGAGCCCCCAGCCAGGACAAGGACGAACAGAAGCCGCGCCGGCCCAGGAAACAGCGGCCTGTCATCGAATTCTCCGTCAAGGTAACACCCGTCCCGCTCCCACTGTGTGTGAGCCCCCAGCCAGGACAAGGACGAACAGAAGCCGCGCCGGCCCAGGAAACAGCGGCCTGTCATCGAATTCTCCGTCAAGGTAACACCCGTCCCGCTCCCACTGTGTGTGAGCCCCCAGCCAGGACAAGGACGAACAGAAGCCGCGCCGGCCCAGGAAACAGCGGCCTGTCATCGAATTCTCCGTCAAGGTAACACCCGTCCCGCTCCCACTGTGTGTGAGCCCCCAGCCAGGACAAGGACGAACAGAAGCCGCGCCGGCCCAGGAAACAGCGGCCTGTCATCGAATTCTCCGTCAAGGTAACACCCGTCCCGCTCCCACTGTGTGTGAGCCCCCAGCCAGGACAAGGACGAACAGAAGCCGCGCCGGCCCAGGAAACAGCGGCCTGTCATCGAATTCTCCGTCAAGGTAACACCCGTCCCGCTCCCACTGTGTGTGAGCCCCCAGCCAGGACAAGGACGAACAGAAGCCGCGCCGGCCCAGGAAACAGCGGCCTGTCATCGAATTCTTCGTCAAGGTATATAACACTTTTTCTAATCAATAATAGTAGTTTATGTGACTGTACATTATGAAGGGCACGTGATTTAATGCCTAATTATGTACAGTTACATTCAATACTTTATCTACCCCCATATTATAAATCCTCAATGGTGTGTTCGGGAACCACTAGAAATAACCGCCATTGCACCGCCATGGCCGACTAGATTTCAAATCATGACCAACTAGATTTCCATAGTAACATCGATATCGATGTTTTTAAGATTTTTTCATACATTATAATACCAAGATATAGAACGAGAACGCAGAGCTTTGGCAGTTTGTGGAAATATGCTGACCCGCAGGTTTGCTCGGTGCTCCAGTGAAGTTAAGGTGACACTCTTACTCGAGCAGCCTGTGGGTGAGATATACGAAGCGAACATATAATGCATTGAGAGTGCAGTTATTATTATAGCCTTTTATTCAGACAATAAAATTTGATATTATATAAATTATGGGTTTTCTTTCTTTACGTTTCATTCATATATTTCTTTTTTCTTCCATTTTTGAGTGTCCGTTTGCCAGTTGGCAAAGGCCTCCTCCAATCTTCTCCATTCCTGCCTTTCTGTGGCCACTCTACCCCATGTTATACCGGCTACCTGTCGTAAATCGTCATCCCATCTTCTTTGTGGTCTGCCTCTCTTTCTTTTTCCATTCCTTGGGTACCATTGGGTGATTATTTTACTCCATTTGTCTTTCCCTCGAATCGTGTGTCCTGCCCATTTCCATTTTTGTCTTCTTATTTTTTGGGTTATATCCTGGACTCTCGTCTTGTATCTGATGCTGCTATTCCTTACTTTGTCTGTTCTTTTAATCCCAACCATACTTCTTTCCATTGCTCGTTGGCATATGGATAGTTTATTTGTTATATTTCTTGTCAGAGTCCATGTTTCACTTCCATATACTAGTATTGGTAAGATGCATGTATTGAATAGTTTGCTTTTGGTTGATATGTGTAAGTTTTTGTCCTTCATTATCTCCTTCAGTCCCCAATATTTTTTCCAACTGTTCGCAATTCTTCTTTCAGTTTCTTTACTTATATTGTCTTTTGGAGACATCAGTTGCCCAAGATAAATGTATTCTTCAACATAGTCGATCCGAGTCTGTTCCGCTGATATTGGGTATTTGTTGCCATTGGTCATAACTTTGGTTTTATCGGGGTTTAGCTTCAACCCTGCCTTTGCACTTTCTGATGTTAGATCGTTAATCATCTTGTTTAGATCGTCAGTATCAGTCAGAGTGCAGTATAACAACATATTTAGAATGCTGTTGGGCTTGCCCAGCAGGTGCAGTGCGTCTGGCATGTTTTGCGAAGCACAGACGGACGGTTTCCCAGCAATCATGCGCAAAAAGATCGTGTCCCTGCTGGGGCGAGTTAGACGGAGCGCCAACAGCATTCTAAGTGTGTTTGCCAACATGTTTGACAGCGCAATCCTCAAACATTGGGTTGGACTTATTAAAGGGGTAGCCCTAAACCCCGACTGAAAAGTATTTGTATTTTGTATTTAATTTAATTAAGTTACCTTGTATTATACTTAAACTAACATAGTTTTAATATAATTTGTGTGTTTTTTATGTTACTAACAACTATGGAGTCCTTTGTATTCTGAAATAAAGATTTTATTATTATTATGTATGTCTTTCCCGCTCACGGGACAATGAGTCCCGGACCTTTGGGAGGCGTGCGTGGGGCTAGGTACCTACAAAGTACCAACTGAGCAACACGTAGAGGCCCTTTTGACAATTTAATAGAATGCAAGGAGTACACATTATTATTATTAATACTGATGTTACGTTTTACTCGTTGCATTAATGGTGGTCATTATATATGGGTGTAGATAAAATATATGAAGTCCCTTTACCGTGAAACTGTTACGAATTAAAAACTACGAGAGCGAATTCCATCAACCTTTTGCACTTGTACGTGTATTATAATGGTCTGTGATATAGTATTTTGGAATATGTTCATATTTATTACATTTACAGATCTCGAACATCAGCCCGAACACGCGGGTGCGCGACCTGAAGCAAGCCCTGTCCGAGCGCGGAGTGAAGCCCCAGATTATGGTGTGGAAGGTAAGCATTTCCATGTCCTGTAGCAACTCTAGCATAACTTTTATCGATACTTATACGTTTTCTAACGCGTTTGCGTTTAGTTTCAATAGGGAACATTACTGCAATGTTCTGCCGCCAGAGGCAGCACTACCACTAATAGTAAACCAGTATAGAAATATAGGGATTTACACACACACGCACAATTGATTGTCAAATGAGTGACAAGGATGCTTGCAAGTGTAAAAATATGGGTGCATACAACTTAATAATAAATATGTCCCCATAGCTCTTATGTCGGTGGACATAATATACGAGGGTCAAACTGAAAGTTCTTAGAAAATCAAAAACTGAGCAATCAAGCAACTTATTACTTTTATTATATCTTTTCAAAATAGCCTCCCTTCACATCAATACATCGCTGCATTCGATAGAACCACTGAGAAAAGCACTTTGCCCACTCGTCCTTAGGGGTCTCTTCGACGGCCTTTTGAAACGCAGCCACTGCTTCGTCGGCGTCCATAAAACGTTTTCCTCGAAGTTTTTCTTTAATTTTTGGGAATAAATAAAAATGACCTTGTGCAAGGTCGGGGCTATAAGGTGGGTGACCCAGTAATTCCACGTTTGCCGTCGCCAAATAGTCGATCGTTTGCTTGGCGGTGTGCGATGAGGCGTTGTCGTGGTGAAGCAGGATCCTACTGCGAGGCCGTTTTTCTCGAACTTTTTCCAAGACAAGTGGTAAACAATTGTTAGTGTACCACTTCGCAGTAACTGTTTTTTGATCCTCTAAAATAATTGTTGCGTAATGACCAGTCCTTCCGAAGAACGAGGCCACCATCTTTTTTCCCACACTTCGACCTCTCTTCACTTTAGTAGGCAACTCCTCGGAAGGAAACACCCACTCAGCAGACTGTCTTTTAGTTTCAGGATCATAACAGTAAATCCAGCTTTCGTCACCCGTAACTACGTCGAACACAGCATTTGAGTCACCTCCGTTGAATCTTTGACCCATTTCACGGCACCAATCAACACGACGGACTTTTTGGGCTTCTGTCAAATTATGAGGTATCCACCGGGCACAAAGCTTCCTCACCGCTAAATGTTCATGGAGGATTTTGTGGACTTGACTCATACCAATGGCTAAGCTTGTACGAATCTGCTGATAGGTTACTCTTTTGTCAGTCTCTATCATACGCCGCACAACACTGATGTTATCTTCAGTAGTCGCCGTAGAAGGCCGGCCCTCACGCAGATCATCAGTGAGATCAGTGCGGCCACGTTTAAATTCATTAAACCAGTTGTAAATAGTAGCACGAGATGGGGCTTCATCGTGAAAGGCCAATCGAAGTCTATCATAACTTTCTTGTTGACTTAAATTACATCGAAAGTCGTAAAAAATCATTGCTCGAAAATTTTCTCGCGTTAAATTCATGCTCACGTAGTACACACAATTTTCAATTTGCCGCCAAATCGTAAAACAAATGACAATCGAGTGGAATTCGTACACAAAAATATTAAGAAAGAGTTCCATTTTCAAATTTTGAACTTATTTTTTTATTATATTTATTACAAGTGGCCAGTTCTAAAGACTTTCAGTGTCGCCCTCGTATGTGGTGGTATTTAAATTTATTATTTATATTAAATTTAATCTTGTTTATTTTCAGGGTTTCCGTGGATACTGTTACCTACACTTCTTCAAGCCTGGTCCACAAAAGGTAAACCTTCTTGCATTACTTATTTATTCATCTAACTAACTAGGCTGGCACGACAACCCAAAACGAGTCTTGGCTTTATTTAAAATTGACAGTGCAATTATAAATATACTTACACAAGTTTCGAACACTGCCGTGTCACGAACATCTCTTCTATTTTTGTTCCGGATGAGAACTAAGTCTTTCGGTGATAATCGTGATACAACCGAATGACAAGTTAGGCCTTTCTGAACGACATTTTTGGTTATTTAGGTCTGCTCGTTTGGAACTGTCAGTAATCAAGTGATCATAAATATTTCAACGATTACCGGTCGGTAAACTAGTCCCTAACCCGCACTGTAGCACTGCAGTATAAGTTTTATCGATACAATACGTTTTCGAACGCGTTTGCGTTTAGTTTCAATTTGTATGGCAACGAGTAGTTCCTAATAGTTACCACCAGAGGCGCTGTTCGCGTTGCCATACAAATTGAAATTAAACGCAAACGCGTTCGAAGACGTATGTATCGATAAAACTTATACTAGAGCTGGTCTGGTCTACTGCTGGATGTGCTGTGCCGTCTCATCCACGAGAGGAGGCATGTGCCTAGCTGTACCCAGGGATTGTAACCGGTTTTTTTCAAAAACCTCGAAATAACCACATATCTCGAACTATTTTATACTTCATATGTAGGACTCAGTTGTGTTTTGAGGTAACGAGTGCGTATTATTAGATTGCCCAATTAGAAAATGAAATAATTAAAAAGAACGAAAAAAACCGGTTACAGTTCCCATACAAAAAATAACCGGTTACAATCCCTGGCTGTACCTGGGACGTATATAGGATGATGATGACGAGGAAAGTGTACTCATTGCTCCCCACCTTTAAGCCTTGTATTCATTAAGGTCGAAACGCACAGACAGCGGAGGCGGTGCGGTGCGGCGCGGAGGCGGTACCGGTTGTAATGTTGGAGCTAATGGGTCAATCAACTTTTTCTTGTTGTTATTCTGTCCCGGTAAGCCAAGAGACAACAGTAACACACTTTCTTAGAAAAAGTACTATAAACTGGAGTCCTATCATGCTAAGGAGATGCCCCACCAGTATGACAATTTACCAATATGACAAAAACACGTGTTTAGTGGATTTAAACCCCATAAAATAATAGTTTTAAAGGGTGACCCAGGAGACGTAACCATGGCAACGAGCAACAAGAAATAGTTGATTGACCCTAATATGAAAGGGGTCCGCACAGAATACCGCGCTGCGCCGCGTCCCGCCGCGGTATTCTGTGCGGACCCTTTCGCATTAGTTCGAATATTACAACCGGTATCGCCTCCGCACCGCACCGCACCGCACCGCCACCGCATTCAGTGCGCTTCGGCCTCTAGGCAACATTTGTTAATAAATACTGTTTATAAACAGTGTTTCACAATGTTTCATCACTCTGTAAACAGTTTATAAACAACGGTAATAAAATATTGTTTATTAAACATGTCGCCGTATTTCCCACTCAGACGGAGAGCAAGTTTATAATTATTTTATTTTTACACTGTTTATAAGCAGAAACCAACCCCTCCTGCCACTAGGATTCATTAACATGATCCATCGATGGCGTAGACTCGAGCCTTAAAGACTCGATGCTGTTTAAGAGCCGTGTTTGTACGCATATGAATGCAAAATATTGACTTTTCGACACTTGACGGTCTTATTCATAAAAAATCCTTAAAACACCGTTGATCAACGTTTTAGTTAAAACACTCACTAAGCCTATTTGACGTTTGTTAAAAAGTGTGATTCATAAACCTCCGCTAAGCCTCTGCTAACTATTGGGCCGTTAATTGACAGATTAGAAATGTTATGTTGCCGTTCTGGGAAATCATAGAGCAAAATTGGTGATTTTCGATTTAAAAAAAAAGTTTGACAGCTTTAATACCGGCAAATTGTAGGTAAATTAACTCCACAAAACTAACGTGCACGTAAATAAGATGGAAATTAATAAAAAGCGATGTGAAAACTGGACGTTGGAAGGCAAGGTAAGAAAGGATACGTATTTACTGTAATTCGGCATTAAATATGAAGTTACCCATGCTTATTTTATAATTTATGCTGACTATAATATTTTGCAGACTGGCGCCCCAGGATTATTCCTCAGTTAAAAAGTTAAGTAGGGCTCCTGGAAGCTCGCTGTGAAATGGTGGCCGCCACCTTCTCAGGCCCCACTAATAGGAGTTCGTCGTCGACGTCAACGAATTCCATTCGGACACGGTCAACCAGGTAATTACCTAATATAACTGTTTGTTATATCTATATGTCTATCCATAAAGTGTTCTGTTCTAATCTCCAATAATAAATGCTTAACCGATACATACCTACCCTTTGCTTACGATATTTCCGTCGGTATTTGAAAAGCAATTGTATGGAAGATGTTGTAGTATTCGAACGTAAAACGTAGCGGTACTCGGATCGGTATCGTATCTATCTGTGCTTTTTTCAAATGTCATCTGCCACCGGCCGGACTGTGAACCAATGACCAAATTCCTATGTCCATGCTGTGAACAGTGAAATTTTGATACGTGAAACTTTCGAGACGATGTGATATTTGCTGTTTAGTGGTTACCTACCTATAAACATAAAAGTTGAACCTGTGATACAATAATCATGGAGTTTTCATCAAAACCAACCTCCAAATCCAAACAATACGCTGGGCCTATGAGGTAGTGTTCTTGTAAACAATAATAGTTACACAAACGTGAAATATTGATGTGCAACGCAAGCTTTCTAAAACTGCTTAACTTAGTAGTAGCTAGATAGCTTTGAAACCAGGAAGTACAAGCACTTGCCTTTAAGTAAACTTTACTGTTACGAAAACTAGTAGGTAGGCTTACATGGTTTTTTCAGAGAATGTTGTGGAGTGGAAAACAATATACCGCCGACCCCTTTTGTTCATGCATAAACAAATCTCGTGTCTGACTGTGGTAGTATGGTTTTGTAATCATGACATAAAGCTGGTCTACACAATCTTTCAATTGCAGTGATCATTATTATTTTCATGTAGTACACGAAATAAATGATTGAATTGAATTGAATAGGCAAGCTTAGTCAAGATATACCATGGATAGGGGAGTGCGTGGTGCATCTTATAAACAACACTACATATTAATTTACCATTTGACGCTGCTCAGTTTCTTAATAAAACATATAGATTGGTAACGTTATTGGATTATATATATAAGCTAAAAATAAACTTGAATGAAAATCAAAGTGTAATTGAACATCATGTTTTATTTCTTCAGATTGAAATAATTCCTGCTTTGGAGGTGGAATCATGAGCCTTACAACAAGACTGGAGAGCCCGTCGACGCTTCGGAGGTGGAAGGGCCTGAGCCCCACTAGCCCAGAGAGCCCGCCAAGGGACATCTAGTGGAAGAAAGAAAGGTATATATTTATTACAATATAATTTAGTATTACATTCGAGTTTCAAATAATAAACAGCTTTCCTATGTTATTTACTAATATCTAACATTGTTTTTTTTATTTCAGATCAGACATGTGTGGGGTTGAAATAGCTGCTCAGAAATTAAGTGCCAATACAGCCAATTAGAACTACACAAGATTAAAGTGGAGAATGAAGAGAGAAGTTTCGTCTTCTCTCTTCATTCAGATATAAATTTGTATTCAATAAAATATGCAATAACCAAATTGTGTTTAATTTTTAATAAGAATAAACATAATTCATTTTTTGTCAATAATTGTACAACATCAACATAATTGAGTCAACCAACCTATTTTCCTTGTAGCAATCCTGCCTGGAATAAGGTATACCTATTTTATGAACCCACCTAGCTATCCTAAACCATGAATTCTTGGCAGTGTATTTGTTAAGTAACATTGTACCCATTTGATATTGATGTAAGCAAAGCAATATTAGGTATTTACTGCCGTATGATACCTACCTTTTTTTATTAGAAGTGCATTTAATAAATGCCTGAAGATATGCAGCATTGGCCGACCTGTGGCTTAGATGCCAGATGTTACATCTTCATTGATTTCTTGTTTCAGTACAATATCATCATCTTCACCTAAAACAATAAAATTGTGAGATGTTTCACCAGATCTATAATAGTAGACACATTCCGCAAAGATGGACCCTACTTGGATGCATGACGTGCAAGTGGGATGCATCTGCGTAGTGGCGTATTGATAGTATGTGTTATGAACAGACAGATAAGTCATCTCGCTCATATTTAGCAGTCTAATGGCCTGGCCAAGTGGCCACGACATTGCGCGAATTGCAGCGCGGCAAGCGTTTTATCTGTTCATTGCGCGGTCGAGACGCGCAATGCACTGTAGTTAATAGGGATCACACGCAATTAATTAGAAAAACCGCTACCACTGCCGCCGCCGCGCGTGTGCGTGGCCAGGCCGTAACTGGGGAAGTAGGTACCACCACCTTAATGTCAGAAATCAGGTATACAATCTATAAGTATCGTTCAATCCGAGGACGCGCCCCACTTATATCTATGACTAACGTTAAGGATAAAAAATGCTGGGGCGCGTCCTCCTGGACGATACGTACCGTAAGAACAGCGGCAGTGGCGGAGCGGAGCACGGCATGTAACTGCTTTCGTACAAGTTCGAGCCTTACGAAGGATAACGTCAGCGACCCGCTCCGAGTCACCACTGCCTGCGCGTTAGAAGTTTTTGTATAACCTACCTCCTGTCCTGGGCATTCAAGTAATAACATCCCTTTCGGTTGAGTATTCAGCTGCATCGCTGCCATTCTTTTGGTGTCATGTCTCCGGTGTTTTTGTAGGTGCACAATTAGGTAATATTTATAATATTAAATACCTACGTAGGTAACTAGTTAATGCGATACGACGAAACAAAATAGGTTAGGTTTATTCACCCACTGTCACTGATAACTTTTTAACTTAAAAATGCGCGCGCTTTCCATTATTCGTGCAGTAATAATTATTTTAATCAAAAGGAAAACTTTGTTTTAAGTAAATTTACTCATTTATTTGTCTGGTTACTTCATAATAAACTCGGAAAGTATTAAAATAACTTTAAACGTTCAAAATCGTATTGAGAGTTTGCTCCACAAGCTCGAATACTTGTTGTCAAAATCAGCTGTTTTCAATTCGAGGGCCATTTTTATCCTTAAAATGCAGATAAAATAGGTTTAAAGGAGGGTCTACGGTTCGTTAAGTTAGCGAGCCGTTAAAATAGGCTTGATGGACCCAACAGCGTTATTTGACGTTTATGAATCACGTTTTAGCGAATCAGTGCTATAGCGATATATATAGATATATATTTTTGTTATTTAGATATATAGTTTTAACTTTTCATGAAT
The DNA here is from genome assembly GCA_963854355.1 of Epinotia brunnichana. Classification (NCBI taxonomy): domain Eukaryota; kingdom Metazoa; phylum Arthropoda; class Insecta; order Lepidoptera; family Tortricidae; genus Epinotia; species Epinotia brunnichana. The sequence continues at coordinate 13,623,521 of OY977957.1, forward strand.
AAGACCGTGAGTCTTTAAGCCTCGGGAAGTCGGGAGTATTTAGGGTTCGAGTGTTGTCGCCTCAAAATGAGCGTTATCCACAAGACTAAGTACAAGCACAGTCTAACTACATACAGTCTGCAAGCTTAGGGCCACGCGGGTTTACGAGAGGGGAGGAACGCGGAGAAGCGGGAGACGAGGAAGTTTAGCGCAAACTCATTGACTTGCCGTTTAGGAAGAGATAAGTGACATTTTGACTGCAGCACCACCTACCGGGTCCAATTGTGTTTTCAAACCATCCAGGAACTCATTGAATTATACACACAAAATTTCATCAAAATCGATCCAGCCGTTTAGGAGGAGTTTGGTGACAAACACACGTCACCAGAATTTTATAGATAAAGAATATATACATATGGGCTGGGGCCCGCGCCGCCGTCGGAACAGCAAAAACAATAGTAGCAACCTAGCCACACTGCCATTGTGTTGATTTTAGAAGCTTATAGACGACCGCTTTAGCCTAGTTGGTAGTGAACCTGCCTACGAAGCAAGAGGTCCTGGGTTCGAATCCCGGTAAGGGCATTTATTTGTGTGATGAGCACGAATATTTGTTCCTGAGTCATGGATGTTTTCTATGTATTTAAGTATTTATTTCTCTATATAAGTATCTATATCGTCGTCTAGTACCCATAGTACAAGCTTTGCTTAGTTTGGGACTAGGTTGATGTGTGTAAGATTGTCCGCAAAATATTATTATTATTATTATGTATCTCCGATTTAAATTCACGGGACAAAGCCCGGTCATTTGGAAGGCGTGCGTGGGGATATAGATCCAACACGTAGAGGCCCTATGGAGACGAAGTTTAATGTGATGTAGTACACCTGCTAGAACCCATTCACGGGTACATCGGTAGATACCCGTGAACCGGTCCCAACAGGCGTTGGGGCTATTGTTGGTGAAATGGATAGATAACTGGGTCTATGGTTATGAGATTTGGGTGGGCAATAAAATTGGGCTATTGCGTAGAGGTCCGGACACCTGCCATAACATTGTAATTTACAAGGTTATCGAGGCAGGCGGTGACTCGCCACTCACTTATAAGATGGGCCCCTGAAAGTGCCGTAGAAAAGACGGCCAGGAGCAACACCGGCGTGAGCGGCTCAGGGGTGTCGAGAGGTGGTGCTGCGCTTTCTGCGAAGTTACTCGCGGCGTTATGCCCTTTAACACTTCCACCCCTGGAGCATATAGCCCTGACGACTCCTCTCTGGACGGCCGGTGAAGGCAAGCCAGAGCTGAGAGTCCTGCGGGGGCCCCCTTGGGGTTCCACTCCGACCGACGAAGACACGCCGGAGACGGAGGTCCTGACCGACTCTCGGGAGCACTCGGGTCCGTGGGGTCGTTACTCCCCAACAGCTCGCCACAAGCTGCCCTTATTATTATTATGTATCTCCGATTTAAATTCACGGGGCGAACCCCGGTCATTTGGAAGGCGTGCGTGGGGATATAGATCCAACACGTAGAGGCCCTTTGGAGACGAAATTTAATGTCATGTAGTACACCTGCTAGAACCCATTCACGGGTACATCGGTAGATACCCGTGAACTGGTCCCAGCAGGCGTTGGAGCTATTGTAGGAAAATGGAAAAGAGAATTGGGTCTATGGTGATGACATTTGGGTGGACAATAAAATTGGGTTATTACAAAGTGGTCCGGACACCTGCCATAACAATGTTATCCACAAGGTTATCGAGGCAGGCGGTGACTAGCCGCTCATTAGATGGGCGCCTAAAAATGCCGTCGTAAAGACGGCCAGGGGCAACACCGGGTGAGCGGCTCAGGGGTGTCGAGAGGTGGTGCTGCGCTTTCTCCGAAGTTACTCGCGGCGTTATGCCCTTTAACACTTCCACCCCTGGAGCATATAGCTCTGACGACTCCTCTCTGGACGGCCAATGAAGGCAAGCCAGAGCTGAGAGTCCTGCGGGCCCCCTTGGGGTTCCACTCCGACCGACGAAGACACGCCGGAGACGGAGGCCCTGACCGACTCTCGGGAGCACTCGGGTCCGTGGGGTCGTTACTCCCCAACAGCTCGCCACAAGCTGCCCTGCGGGCTTATTATTATTATTATTATTAATATTAATAGGTAGATTTGAGATCGAGGGTGGTAGATAGGTAGAACGGAGGCAAAATAGGTAGATCTACCAAGAAATTGGTAGATGTGACAAGTTGACAACACTGATTATACGTTTGGAAATAGCATAAAATATGTACTTACATCAAAAACTGAATTTCTGTAATAAATAAATACCTATGTAAAAGTTTAGTAAATTTGTAGATATTGTGTAAATATAGAAAATGTGAGTGTTTTACTAAATATTGCACCTTCCAAACTCATAGATTATGAGAAAAACAAACCAGAAACAAAGCTGTTAAATATGACGACCACCTTCCTTCAATCTGACCCCCAATTTGTATTAATAACTAACTCTCAGATATCGATTTTGAACCAAATCGGACCGTATTTCAAGAATTTCAAGATGGCGGCAGCTTTTTTACAATCCAAGCTCGGATTCATATTAAGAGGCCCCGCGGACCCTCAGATATCGATTTTGAACCAAATCGAACTGTTTTTCAAGAATTTCAAGATGGCGGCCACTTTTTTACAATCCAAGCTCGGATTCATATTAAGAGGCCCCGCGGACCCTCAGATATCGATTTTGAACCAAATCGGACTGTTTTTCAAGAATTTCAAGATGGCGGCCACTTTTATACAATCCAAGCTCGGATTCATATTAAGAGGCCCCGCGGACCCTCAGATATCGATTTTGAACCAAATCGGACTGTTTTTTTAAGAGGCCCCGCGGACCCTCAGATATCAATTTTGAACCAAATCGGACTGTTTTTCATGAATTTCAAGATGGCGGCCACTTTTTGAAAATCCAATATTGGATTCTTATTAAAAAGCCCCTCGGAACCAATAACGATTATGAAAACGAAAAAAAATGGCCGCCTTTTCTAAACTTATATATTTCTATTTAAAGATCTGAGTGAATAGGTACCTACTTTTGAAATGATTGAAAAAATATCTCTCCAAACATATTTTTGACAACCCTGACTCTTGAGCGGTTACGCTAAGCGCGTGCGTAAATTCGTAGATGAATGAAGCTTGCCTACTGGTTGTAGTTCTTTATACTGTGGTACAAGGCTTGAACTGTGTGTTGTTTTCCAGGGCGAGGGCGACAGCACGGCCACCATCAACATGGAGTCCGTGATCTCGGCGTTGGCGGACATGTCGGTCGGCGGCAGCGGCGGCGAGGGCGAGTCCCCGCGCGGGGACAAGCCGCGGCTGCTGGCCGTCGAGCCCGCGCCGCCCCGCGAGCCCCGCGAGCCGCGCGAGCCCCGCGAGCCGCGCGAGCCCCGCGAGCCCCAAGAGCCGTGCGCGACGAAAGACGACGCGCAGGCAGCTGCGGTTGCCACTGTCGCGCCGGTGGCTGAGGTAATATTAACAGACAATTATTATTTTTTCACATACCTACCAGATGCTACGCGTGCGTTCGTAATGGTTGTAGTCAATCTGCAAGTCTTGTATGCCTACTACTCGTACTTAGAATATGTTTTTTGTACTCGTCGATTAAAATCTGTGTATTAATATTTCATAGAGAATACTGCAACGTCACTCTTTTCATCGTTGAATAGTCTGTTACTTCCGAAACAACCGAAATAACTGTTTCGATACGCTCTAGACAACCGAAAAAAAATTGTAAATAGAACTTCGTATTTCAATAATATGTGTCCTTGTTTAAGGAGACTCGATCTGATACAAAATTGCCAATCTATGGCGTTTCGGAACGTAGCGGCGTCGCGTCATCTGTCAAAAATCTACTTAAACTTTCTCCTGTATCCAGGGCATAAAAAATTAAAAAACCTACGCTTTGTGATTGGCTAGTATTTAGGCAATCACAGCACAGTACTGCAACATTGCGGACGCCGGTGGTGTGATATAGTACTTACGATATTTCGTTTTCTTATATACTCTTATTAATCACTTAAATTATTAATTTTAATGAACTCGTACAAAAAGTATTGTTCACAATAGCGTCATAATCAAGCTTTTTAATTTCGTAACTTACTTAGGCCACTCAGCAAAGCTTCGTGGCCTAAACACGGTACTCGACTAAAAAGCTCTCTATTATAACACGATTGTGAAAAATACTATTTTTTCTACTCCTGTACGTTTATCTGTCATTTATATAGGCTGTAGCTCAAATACAATGACACCACTAATAAGTCGTCGAAAAACTATGCTCTATGGCTCAAAAAGCGTACTTTTTTGGTTCATACAGTTTTCATAAAAGCACTATTTAACTTTTTTTTTAATTCGGCCGCTATATTGCAGTTGTGCCAACTTCATAAACAAATATTTCGAAATAAAGTATTTATTTACGAGTTAACAGTTGTATATTATAAATTATTAACTAAAATAATAATAAATCATCATCTATTGTGTGTTATTATTACATGTTTTATAAATTATTGGTATTATTTATAATTAAAATAATTTTTATTTAATCGTATGGCATACAGGTTGGAACAGTAACAAATACATTAACTAAATAGGTACCAATATATATAAAAAAAAAAAAACCCTAGTCAAATAAACCACCCCTGGTCGCCTCTGGTGCAAAGGTGCCCATTATGCTTGCCACATTACCTTGTTGAATGGCTAAAGACAACCTTTGCACCAGAAACGACTCGGAGCGGGCATCCTCACCCTTTTGCCTGAGCCTACGGCCTATGTCCCGGACAAATTTCTTTGCGTCCGACCCCCAGCAACCCGCTGTTTCTACTGCCACGGGTACAAAAATATAGCCTGATGTAAGGGGAGCGTACTTTTGTCGCTTTAATGCGGCCTGAAATTCGGCTGCTGCCCCGGCCGCGCGGGTAGTCCGGTTAATATGGGATGCCGCGAAGGTGCTGACGCACGTTGCGTCCCACACTAAGCACCGCCCTCTTTCCCATGGCAACAACGTCAGGCCATCGGGTCGTTTGCCATCAGTGCGACTAAGGCCCGGCGGCTCAAGAATAGACGGAACACCTGCCGACCTTAGGGCCCTCTGGACTATGTTGTTGAGGGCATGGTGTCGGGGGTGCCTACCGGAGCACCGGCGGCAACTCAGAGCGTGATGACCATCAGCACCCACCATGTTACCACAGATGCAAACATGTGGTTGGCACACATTGCAGCCCAGGCGGAGAGCAACGGCCACACGCAATGAGTCACCGTCCATTAGGGTTCCCAATTGTGGTGACGGCAGCGCGTGCAACCATGCCCCTGACTCAGACCGCGATACCGCCAGGAGTCTTGCGAGGTCGACACCGGTTGCTTCACAGCCTATGTCATCCCATGCGCGCTGGGCTTTGGGGTTCTCGGGTACGGTAGCCCCTGGATTGAGAGCTGACCACGCTATCAAGGCGTCAGCCATATACGGAATGTTTGTCCTGTCACCATTTGCTTGTAATATGTTAGCGACAAGATCTACAACCCCGTGTACCGACGTCAAGAAGGCCGGCAAACCCACATCCCGGACCCGCCGTACCCCAATGCCTCCGTGTCGGATTGGCAGAGCCGCTTGTGTCCATTGGACATCGCTCAGGGAGACGTTGACTATCGACTCTATTAAACATTTAATGGTTGCGTCGAAAGAATCGACGTCGCTGTGGAATAGCCACGCTGGGGCCGTACGCAGCAGGTACATTACCTTTGGTACCGCAAAACACTTCTGCAGTAGAATTATAGCTATATGAGGACTAATGGTTTTGAGCCGTTCGCCGGCAAGCAGAAGGAGGTTCTTGCGTATCAAAAGTGCCTCAGGTACTGCGGAAGGAAATATCGGTGCACCGAGTAAAGAAAAGGTGTCAGTGTTAAGTTCTCTGAGCCCTGGGAGCAGCGACAAGAAAAAGGAAAAATAAGAACATGACTCCAGACTGCAGGGAAAGAACTCGCACTTGGCCGTATTTACCTCTAGTCCCATATCTTTCAAGCGTGGCAGCAAGACGAGTAAGTCTTGCTCCACCTCTTCAGGTTTACCCCCAATGGTACCATCATCTAGGTACCAGATGTTGAGTGGAGACTTTAGCTCGGTAATGATCTTATGGATGGCTAGGCTGAAAGTTAAAGGGCCCAGAGGGTCTCCCTGCTGAGCTCCCACTTGGGAAAGAATAAGGTCCGGACCACGAAAAAGATTGGATGGCTGGTGATACACCTGACGAAGAAAAGGGTATCTTATCTTATCTTATCTAGGTGAGGGCCCTTTCGGATGCACTTCGACCCAGTGGGATCTTTTGTGCATTTGCTCTCTCCTTTATACCTGCTCCCAGGCTTGCTCCATCATTTCCACAAAGCGGATGATGCAGTTCGCCGGGAGCACCTTGAATTCCTTTGGTTGCGGGTAACCGTTACCAAAGTAGTTCATTCTTTGTCTGGCAAGGGCATGACATTCACACAATAAGTGTTCCATAGTCTCATCCTCCTCGCCACACATTCTACAGTCTAAACTATCAGATAGTCCCATCTTGGCCAAGAGATCCTTGACCCCGAAGTGACCAGTGAACACCCCAGATATGATTCTGAGTTGCTTCCTACTGGATTTCCAGAGTTTTCTGGTCCAGCCCGAGTCCACTCCTTCTATGAAGAGCTTAGAGTGCCTTAAGCCAGCCTCATTCCTCCACTCGTGTTGGTGTTTGGTTTTGGCGTAGGCTTTAAAGGCCGATATTATGGTCCCCTGCGAGAGTCCCACAAATGGTTCTGGACCTACAAAGTGATTTGTAGAGCCCTCTCTTGCAAGCTCATCTGCTCTTTCGTTGCCGATGAAGCCCTTGTGCCCTGGTATCCAAACTAGTTGCACCTTATTGTGCCTTCCAAGTCTGTTTAGTGCTTGGACGCCATTATAAATTAGTCTAGAGTCCACTTTCGGCGCCGTAAGCGCTTTAAGGGCCGCTTGACTGTCACTGAGTATATAGATAGTCCGCCCTTTGGTTCGCCTGTCTATATTCTCCTGTACACAAGCAATTATGGCGTATGTCTCCGCTTGGAAGACAGTTGCCAAACTACCCATGCTTACACTACTACTGTAGTCATTTGCATAAATGCCTGCTCCCGTACCGGATCCCATTTTTGATCCGTCCGTGTACCATATACTGTCTTCGATACCAGACTTTGGTGGTTCTAGACCTTCGGCCCACTCAGCCCTGGTTGGAACTTTTGTTGTGTAGTTCCTGTGGAATACATACTTGGGTAGCATTTTGTCGCTTCCCATGTTTGTTATTCTGTCTAAGAAACCATCAGTCTCCATGTTTGTGTGCTTAGTTTTCGGCTTGCTATCGCTCCACAGTCCAAGAGTTCTTAATCTGTAGAGCGATTTGCGCGCCTCTGACTTAATCACCATGTGAAGTGGCGGTAGGTCCAGTAGGACTTCTAGCGCCGCTGTAGGCGTGGTACGAAACGCCCCTGTTATAGCCATGCATGCCGTTCTCTGCACCTTTCTCAGGGCCTCTCTGCATGTGCTCATTAAAGTCCTTGGCCACCATACCAGGCTACCGTACAGTATTATGGGTCTCACCATCATGGTATAGATCCACTTCAGTACCTTGGGGTTCAGTCCCCATGTTTTGCCATACGCTGATCTACACATTCCAAATACCCTCAGGGCCTTTGTAATGGTGAGATCTGTATGCTTCTTCCAGTTCAGTTCCTTATCCAGTGTGACACCTAGATATTTCACGTCATTGGACATTTCTAGTACCCTTCCGTACAGCTTTAACTGCTGTATTCCGCGAAGGGTCCTTTTCCTAGTAAAGGGTATTACTACAGTTTTGCCTGGATTAATGGATAATTGGTGACAGTCGCACCATCTCTCCACTTCCCTCAGTGCCTTGTTCATGATTTCTGATACCGTACTTGGGAATTTCCCATTAACCAGTATCACTAAATCATCAGCATATCCTACCGTGTGGATGGGACCTTTATTGAGTTCTATCAAGAGTGAGTTCACCACCAAACTCCATAGAGTTGGTGAAAGTACCCCACCTTGTGGACATCCCTTTGTGGCCGTGGCCATTATCTCATCCCCTAAAAGAGATGACTTTATCAGTCTGCCATTTAGCATGTTGCCTATCCATTTACATATGGTCGGCTCTATACCATGTTTTGCAGCTGCTTCGCTAATAGCATTATACGTGGTACGATCAAACGCTCCCTCCACGTCTAAGAAAGCCGCCAGACATAGTTCTTTATTCTCTATAGCCTGTTCAGCCTTGGTTGTTACCAGATGAAGTGCCGTTTCCGTTGACTTTCCTGGCTGATATGCACATTGCAGTTCGTGCAGCGGATGTCTCCTTAGTGGGCCATCCCTTATGTGTCTATCTACCAACTTCTCCAATGTTTTGAGGAAAAATGACGATAGACTTATCGGCCTATACGATTTGGCCTCACTGTAATCCGCCTTACCCGGTTTGGGTAGGTAGGTTACTTTTACCATCCTCCACACACGCGGTACGTGTGCGAAGGCTAAGCACGCCCTGTACAATCTGCTAAGGTGCGGGATTAGTACAGTAGCGCCCTCCTGTAGTAGAATGGGGTAGATTCCATCTGGCCCCGGGGCTTTGTAAGGTTGAAATGTCGAAAGTGCCCACTTTATCTTTTTATGATCTACTACCTTTTTAGACGTTTCCCAATTGTGTCTCGTTGTACTTGTGGTTTGTTCCAACGCACTAATTGTGCAATCGTCTGTTACGCTCTCGTGTATTACTGAGCCTGGGAAGTGTGTATTACACATTATCTTAAGGGTCTCTAGCCCCGTTTTCGTCATTGTACCGTCATTGTCCCTGATGGATGTAAGCGGGACCGACTTTGTGGTTGCTAATGCCTTTGTTAGTCTCATTCCTTCCGGTATTGACTCGATCTGATCGCAGTGGTTCCTCCACGCTCTCCTTTTCGCTTTTCTCACAGCCTTGCTGAGTTCTGTGAGTTTTTGTGCATAGTACCCAAAGTCATTATATGACTTTGCGTCATTAAATATTGCCCTGGTTTCCCTCCTGAGTTTGACTATTTCCGGGGTCCACCATGGTACCTTTTTAGCCAGGGTTTTCTTTTCCGGGCAGTTATTAGTGAAGGCCGTGTATACGGCTTGTACTATTTTGTCCGCTTCGAATTCTATGTCAATAATAGAGTTTAGCTTTCCTTTTGGGTCTCCTAGGTCCACTTTTAGGTCAGTTCTAAAGGCCGACCAGTCCGTGTTCCTAGGATTCCGTTTACGTACCGCATTTGTTTGTATTCTAGTTTGGTACCTAAAGCAAATGTATCTGTGGTCCGAAAGGGAGATGTCATCAGATACGTGCCATGAGTTGATTTTGCTACTAGTGTTATTAGAAGCCAACGTTATATCAATAACCTCCCCCCGCCTAGAATTGACGAAGGTAGGTTCATTGCCTTTATTCAGTAATTGTAAAGAAGAGCTTACCAGGAAATCCAATACCTTCTCTCCTCTCCTGTTGACATCTGAGCTGCCCCAGATGACATGGTGAGCGTTCGCGTCGCAGCCGATGCAGAAAAGGGTAGATCATTGGAGTGTTCTCCTTTACCTCATTCAACAACACGTCCCTCTCCAATGAGTTGAAAGCGTTTTTTAAATCCAATTTCAGAATAATGTTTCCAGCATTCTTTGAATCCAAAGCAAACGCACGCACAGCGTGTATGGCTGCTTCACATCCCAGACGTGTCCCGAACCCCAGCTGATGTGGCTGAAGGTAGGAGGCCATGTCTATCTTCACAGCATGGCACCCAAGCTTAGCTACAAGTCGGCGAAGAGTGCTACCTACAGCTATTGGCCTTATGCCTCCCTCCTTCTTCTTTAAGGCGCAGAGTGAGGCTCCATATAAATATGGGCATATCTGGGGATTAAGCTTTCCACTAAGTAAGAAATTTGACAGTTTGGTCAGGGCTTCCACCAAGCGTACCCCACTGTCTCCAGCAGTGCTTGATGTTAACTCTTTTAAATGGGCCGGACGAATGCCATCCAAACCTGCGGCTGACCCACAGTGGAAAGAATTGATTGCCAGAACCACATCCTCTACTCTAACCGATAAGGCTGGGACGCCATGATCTGGTTCAGACGGGAAACTGAGAGGGCGGGATGGATTCGGATGCTTCGACTGCAGTGCTGCTAGAGTATCTGGACCGGGTGGAGCGATTGTGTCCTCGCTCATAAGCAATCGGACCGCGCCCCTTAAATCTCCCTCATGGACTTTGGCTTCAATAGTCCTGGCAAGTGGCAGCGAGTGGGAGGCTGTCGTACATTCATCGAATGATAAATCTGAGAAGGCATCTATGTTTGACTTTACCTTCGAAGTTAGTGAACCATTGCCCGATGATTCAGGAGCTCTCAAGGCCCTATATGAAAAAGATAGTAGAGAGTACCATTCGTCCACCCCATTAACGGTAATGCAACTATCAATTATGCCACACAATTTATTAGCTGCCATGCTTCTCGCCCCCTTCGGAATGTGACGAAGAACTCGCATCGACTCCTTAAATGTGGCGAGTTGATCCAATGTATGTGCATCTGATTGTAGATTTGGTACTGGTTGCGAGGCATTACCGGGCAAGGCGCTAGTGGGGCAAGAGAGAGGAGGATGGGGAGCATCTTTGTGCATGCGCGTAATATGTGTCTTAAGTCCTCGCGACGTAAACACACGCGAGGAGCCATAACAATGAGGGCACGTCGACTCAGGCTGGGAACTCATAAACAAATATAATGACAATTGATTAAGGAAAACTAAATAGAATAAAAACATAAATTAGATCATCTTGAACTGGAACATCACGATTTCACGAATGTAAGTAAATAAACATCGGGAACGTTGACAGTCAGTCAGCCAGCAGTGACGGCTGGAGTCTGCGCACATGCGCTCCCGGGACAGTAGGCAAGTGCGGCGTGTGTCGTTGCTTGGCAGCGCTTTGGCGTCTGTTTTGACACAAATCTCAGAACTCAACACAATCTTATATTCTTGTTTTCCCAAATAATATAATCACTTGGTCGTTGCCCACATTCGTGCATGTAAAGAGGGGTGCTAGTTACACAAATATTAACATTGCAAGGGCGTAGTGATCGGAGTAGGCGGGGAAAATAATATATATAATATCATATATAATTATAAAAATAAACAGTTCGAATTCGGTCCGGGCCCGGATTCGGTTTGGTTCGGATGACAAGTGCAAACAAATTAAGAACAAAACAAACCATAAGCAAGAACTGTCACATTTCCGATTTCCCACCAAAATACAGTTCAAAATGAAAAGACGAAAGATGATAAACTATTAGTCCCAAACGATTAAGATTATTCGTGTTTGTGAAGACAAACGTGTACGTTCCTTTTAAATTGGTCGAAGAAATTAATAACTGCACTCCTGAAGAAATTGCGTGAGTAGCAAAAGTACGAATAGAAAACTTGCTGCCTGAAAAGTTTAACTATTCTGTAGTCTGCTATTTATTTAAAATTTGTCGTAGCAAAATTATTGTATGCAACGGTGTATAACTGGTCTAAAAACGTTCGTGGCGTCTTTAATTGCGATGTTCGCCAAGGCTCGCATCGCAACCCACGCCACTCGCGTTTTAAGACCCTTTTTATACAACAGTTGCATAAAATACTATTATCGCATGCCGATTACGAGCCTAGAGCGGGACCTACCCAACATTGGCAAATTAATAAAGTTCCTTAAAGGTTTTTTGGCATTATTGCACATCATTAGAAAGAGGATAGACTAAAGAACTTTTTTAAAGAATTTTAAGAACTTAATCTTTTTTAGTTTCTTTAATTGCATATCAAATTATTCCAAGACGAAAATTGTGCATCTAGATTTTTTTTTGAGAGTCATTAAAAAAGTAAGTAGACGTTACTTGCAAATAATTTTTACTTTGATAGAGACGTACAACATTAAACCAATTTAAAAATGAGTAGACTCTACCATTTCCTTTTCTTTTAAATTCAAGTTGAAACGCGTACACCCTTAGAATTTTACAAAATCCCGTGGCCACAATTTTTTTTGAATGCCAGAAATGATAGCAAAATATCTTGCCGTTTTAATTTGGCAAACGATATACCAAACACCAACCTGTACAACTTTAGTTATTTGTTATACAAGGGGGGAAAGTTGTATTTTACCTGCGAGTGTTCGTTTGAAATACGAGCTGGCGAAAGGATTCTATGAATTACCACGAGCGAAGCGAGTGGTTCAAAAATAGAATCCTGAGCGTAGCGAGTGTTTCAACACACGAGACGTAAAATAACTTTTCGCCCGTGTATAACACAAATCTTTTCACCACACTACAGCGAGGAAAATAAGAAAAAAGGTAAAAAAAAGGAAAAAAAAGAAAAAAAAAGTTAAAAGAAAGTTAAAAAAAAGTTTAAATAAAAGTTAAAATATTTAAAAAAAGTTAAAAAATTGTAAAAAAAATTTGTCATATAATGTACAAAAAACCAAAAATAAACATTTAACTTTCTACGTCTACTTTCTTCACATGTGGATAAAAAGCGATTTTCTCAATAGATATCAAACATACAAAAAGGCCTTTCCGAGCTAGTGAGGTGAAATAGTACATTTTACAACTAGTGTGAAAAGAATGTCTTTTTACCACTAGTACCGAGGTATCTTGGCACGAGCTGAAAGCGAGTGGCAAGACTCGGTACGAGTGGTAAAAGACATTTGACACGTGTTGTAAACGACGTTTTTTAATACAATTGCGAAAAAATAATAAATTAATATATCATTGCGATAAAATATGCTTGTTTCGAAGTTATTTTTGAACGAACCCATACTTTACAAATGACACTGACAGTGACAACATACTATTGGAATCAGCGCCATCGGCCTCGAAATGAGAAACTAAATTGACACTTGGCAGTTGACGACGACGATTTTTAGGAAAGTAAATATTTCATACATACCTAAGACAGAGTAGGCTATAAAATGCAAATTCTTAATATTTTTTCGTCATTTATATATTAATGAATACTTTAAATAAATACTCCTAGTATTCGTAAGCGTTTTTAATTTCATAATTTCCAAGTAAAAAATCTAATATAAAATGACTGCGTTTCGAAAGTATAGTTTGGAACTAAAAAGTAAAAAGCACTAGTTCGAGAAATTGAGCTTCTCGCACGCTACGCAGCCACAAAAAGTACCACTTTTTGAGCAACTGTATTAAAAAAAGTTTTGCTAAGCTTCTCGCTCCTCCGTAGGTGACCGTGTCACGATGCACTTTTCTGAACGCTATGTATGTAGGCAAATTCTACCAGCGTTTCTGAAAAAAAAAAGGCCTGTCAAGCAGAAACGCCGAAACAAACTTAAATATTACCATTTTTTTCCAAAATTGCACTTCAATGATCCATTTCTCTAGATAAAACTATGAAATACGGTATTTCCCTGTGATGTAGATACAGGGTTCCTTAGCAACAATTGTTTTATTACGTTACGCAAAAAAAATACCTCTGATTTTTAGACAGATTTGACCAGGTTCGATTCCCGGCCATGTTTGAGGCTTTTTTCAAAATCTTGAATGCAGTTATTTTTTTAACCCCCCCGACGCAAAAAGAGAGTTTGACGTGTCTGTCTCCATCGTATGTCGGCATCGTAGCTCCTAAACGAATGGACCGATTTGAATGCGGTTTTTTTATCCGAAAGCTGACGTGATCGAGATGGTTCTTAGCTTCATCAAAATCGGTTCAGCCGTTTTTGAGATATTGAACTTTGAAATGAAAATGGGGTATTTCAACTTTTCTAAGTTGTTAATTATTCTAAAATCGGTCTCATGACTCCTAAGAGCAAATTTCCTTATCTTTTGTAGTTTCAGATGTATCACTCACTGCCCCGTTTGAATAATACGTCCTGTAGCTATAGTATAAGTTTTATCGATACAATACGTTTTCGAACGCGTTTGCGTTTAGTTTCAATTTGTATGGCAACGCGTAGTTCCTAATAGTTACCACCAGAGGCGCTGTTCGCGTTGCCATACAAATTGAAACTAAACGCAAACGCGTTCAAAAACGTATTGTATCGATAAAACTTATACTAGAGCCTCTGTATATTGAAACTAACGTAGATATATTGTTTCAGGTCCATTGATTCTCCGGCTGCGGACGCGAACACTACGATATTTTGATAACGTACCCCTTATAATTACTACGAACACTCGCTATCGCACCGGCAGCTCTAGTATAAGTTTTATCGATACTTATACGTTTTCGCACGCGTTTGCGTTTAGTTTGAATTTGTATGGCAACGCGTAGTTCCTAATAGTTACCACTAGAGGCGCTGTTCGCGTTGCCATACAAATTGAAACTAACGCAAACTTATTGTATCGATAAAAGTTATACTAGAGCCTCGGAACCGACCTGTCGCATTCGGACACTAATAATTTAGCGTTAAGGTTTATTTTCCTTTGTGCCGGTCCACATAATTCATGCATTGTGTTGTGTATTGCATACGGTTCGAAGTTAATTTTAAAACTGTTAGTTCACTTTAAGTATATGCTATTTGTATGGCATTTGGGCCAACGTTGATGTTTCTCAGAATATAGAATATTGCTGCAATTAATTCATATGAAACTTTGGGGTACGCTAAGCGCGCTCATATATAGTAGTAGGTAAGGTCAGACGCAGGCCGTTGAAGAAATGTTTACTATTATGTTTTTATTTACTAGAGGTCAAGTTTAGGTTCACACATTCTGAATTCATGTACTGAATTCAGTATTTGACCCACTCAACCCCCTGGCAGAGAAGGTCTGCACAAAGTGTACCGTAAAATGGGGTGAGTAGGGGTTGCGAGGACAGTTGGGTTATGAATGGGGAGAGAAGGGATGACAGATGGGTGAGATGGTTTTTAAAGGCTACTACTACCTAAATAATGTATTATTATTACAAATGTAGCTATAGTAATATTCATAATAAAAAAATATCCATCAAATTTCCAAAATCACCTTTGTATGAAATCCTACCTCACCATGTCATGTCTTACTTTTCTGTGTTTATATTTAAAGTTATGAAATGGAACTACCTAAAGTAATAAAATAAAACTAAAATACAAACGGCCAGAACATTTATTAATAAAATTAAGTTTGCATAAAATGTAAAATAAAATGTTATCGAGGTTTGAATGTCAGTTTTGTCCCTACTCGCCCCTTTTTACGGTACCGTTTTATTTGCTCTTGAGTTATTCAGATTATGACTCAAACTGGATTCCGTTCTGTGTGGGACCTGCCTTATACATCCCATGTAGCCAATGCATTTACTGAACCAAGTATTGTAGATATCTTGAAAACAAAATCACGAATTTGGAGCCTTGTCTTTCTTATACAAGGTATAAGAGTGCTTTGAAGAACCATTTCAGGGAGGCGTATCAGTAGACTCATGTTAAAATTGATAACGTAAAAACGTAACGTAAAAAAATTGTAAATAAATGGATAGTAAACCATCTTAATTATTGTAATAAAGTATAAATTACAAAATATAATTAAAATCATAAAAAGATATGGGCCTTCAAAGTTTAGAAAAGATATACATTTTTTTAATTGTCCAAGATTAAATTTAAAGCTACAAATAGAATCCTTACGCTTTTATGGAAACAAAATTGTACGACAACTATGGACCTAAACGCAGTATTTCGCGACCGAAACAGCCATTTACTTGATTTTCCATGCAACGATTAGTACAAATAGCGGATTGTGACGTCGTGCTTTTAAGTCAATTAGCATGAAGCGTTTCGGGCTGCCACCAGCGAGGTCAATCTTTGTCTCAAAGTTTTTGGGTATTTATGTTTTTACTTGTAGTTCCTCTCCAAAAACTATTTCGAATGGCATCTTAAAAAAATCTTAGTCTACAACCCTATTGGACGTGGGAGAACATTGAGGTTGGGTGACAAGCAAAACTCACTAAGTAACAAATACCTACTTAAATCAAAGGTCGTATTTCGATATCGACTACGAACCGAGATACGATGTTTTGAAGAGCAGTGACAGTTTTGGTAGTGACTTTTGCTTGTCACCCGACGAAACAATGGTGGCTTTTCGGTGAAGGAATACATCGTGAGGAAACCGGGTCTAATCCCAATAAGGTCTAGTTTTCCCTCTGGGTTGGAAGGTTAGGCAGTCGCTTTCGTAAAACTAGCGCCTATGCCAAATCTCGGGATTACGTGCCAAAGCGGAGCCCGGGCTCCTAGGGCACAACCGGGAATAACCCTAGGAGGATGGTTAGATGTTTCTTGCGTTCGAATTATAATATTTATAAGCGAATTATTAAGGTACCTTCGGTGATTGGCAAGAAAGCGTTTTTATAGAATTATATCGAGATATTATTGATTGTGGCACAAATTCCTACTACTGTTGCAATATAAAGTAAGAGTAACGTAAACGTCCTATTCGCCGACGGTGCTTTATGTCAAAGTGACATAGCTTAAATTCGAATAAAATATATAAGAAAAATTCTCTTTGTTCGAATTTAACCCTTTTCCAGGCAGATGCGTTGTATCGACCACATACAAACTGTCAAACGTGTATCTAAATGTCAATGAATAAGACTGACATTTGATTGTCATTTTACAATTGCCATCCTGGAAAAGGGTTAACCCATATTGCTTTGACATAGTGCCCGTGTCATACACTAGCACCGTCGAGGACAGGGTCGTTTACCTTAATAAGTATTTAAAATTCGGTGGGTATGCAATATACTATGTTCGGGCCGCATGCATGCCCGACCCCTTATTCTGTAAACGCCGCTCGTGTGTACGGGCGTTGAGTCTGTGGCTTTGAAGGTGACATTTGAGCTGTCACATTTTTGCTTGTAATAATTTTGGACCACACGGACAGGGGTACCGTTTTTGGTTTTTGTTGGAAAAACTCGCTTTGGAGACTAGTCCGGCTTTATTTGTTTGGATAATTTGTAATATCGCTCGCCTTGTAGGCACACGGTTGCCCGAGTGTTTGTTTGGATAATTTGTATGAACTCGCTTTGCCAACACACAGTGTTCGAGTTTTGGTTGGATATCTGGTGAAAGTGTTTTGAGATTCGTGTTGGAGCCGCGCATTGTTGGCACCAGCCCCGCGGAGCCCCGGCAGCGATCAAAGGAAACTTGATTAAACTTGACATTGACTGACCTTTGACGGCTAACAGACAGACTCGACAAAATATCGTGTCGCCGGGAAGCCGGTAAGTTAATCATATTTTAACAATTTTGATTGCCATTATAGGAAATATATCACCCGCAACTCGCGAGGCACGTTCGGCTACTCGCACCGGGCGAGAAATCGAAGAATTGTTGGTATGCAGAGCGTGGATTACCACAAAAAACGCGAATTTTGATGGTTTTTTTTGGGAAAAAGGGTATTTTGAAGTTACATTTGTTCAAATCAGTAACTTGATTACAAGTATTGAAAACCACTACATGGACAGTGCACATATATAACGTTTATAATTTAAGTGTTTTTGTTAAATAAATAAATTTTTTTTTTATTTATTATTACATGCAAGACTTGATGCTCAACTAGGATTGATCGAAAAGCAGAAGCTAGTTGTAAAAAAAGAGACTGAGCTCCTAAACGAAAAGCAAAAACTGAAACGGAAGTATGGCTCCATGGTTAGTTCTTTATATGAGATTCCTACACCAGGGTCACAACCCGACTGCAATGAAGAGCAGGCTTGTAAATCTGAAACTGAATGGTCACCACCAAAGATCTCCCGATCTAAGTCCCGAGAGCCGTCAAGCTGTAGGCCCGCAAGGTCGATGTACGCGAGTTCAGACGTCGTGGGTCACACCGGTCGCGCTCGAAAGACAGCGGTTACGTATTACCGCGGATTGGGTGGTGTGATGAACGCACTAAGACACGAGACCTTACGTCGCAATCTAGAGAACGGCGAAGGTCAAGCGGTCAAGCTCTAGAGATCGGCGATCAAGCTCTAGAGATCGGCGGTCAAGCTCTAGAGAACGGAGAGGCCATAGATATCCAAGATATCAGAAAAAAAGGTCCAGGTCAAGTGATAAAGATAGAAACAGAAGGTCGACGTCTAGGGAGCTTAGTGTTAGAGCGCGGTCGAGGTCAAAAGAGCGGTTAGCACGGTCAAGGGCCCCAAGGTCAAAAGAAAATAGGTCAAGGTCAAAATAAAGAAGGTCACAGTCAAGAGAACTGATACGTTACCGCAGGTCAAGGTCACGAGACAGAACCCGCCGTGACGCACGCGTGTCAAAGTCAGATGGGTACCGTAGAGGCCGAAGGTTAAGGTCACCTAACAGAAGGACCAACCAATTGGCCATAATGCCGAGGAGTCCGCGAGGAAAGTCACCGAGTGAATGGTCTGTAGATCATTTAAAGGCCGGCACATCAACTGGAAATACTAATCTCAAGGCTGATATTACAAACAAACAAGTCCATATAAAAGTAGAAAAAGATGCCAATACAGCAAAGGAGGCAAGTAAGAAGGGAAATAAAAAAAAAAAACAAAGGAAAAAGATTGTTAAGTATAATAGTAAATTTAAAAAAGCTGAGAAATCTACATCGAAAGTTCAAGCTCTCAGCAAATATATTATGATCCTAGTTGCCATAGTAATATATGAAGTTATGGATAGAGAAAAAATTAGGATAACTGCTTCAAATAAGTTAACTCTTATTAAAATATTAGATGAGTTAGTTCAAAACAGACTCGAGCCTATAGTGGTTAAAAACAAAGATGATATAGAAGTTCTGAAGAAATATAAAATTAAATTTCCAATGGAAGGCGACTCGAAAATTATCCAACAGTTGTTGGATGATATTCCGAAGTTAGAAGAGAAAGTACCTGAAGCTACGGTCACAGTTTGTCCCGAAAGTGAAAAGAGTAATGGAACTGGTGACAATTTGGATGTGGATAGTGGACCTACCAAACAGGAATGCACCACGACTAATTTAACAGTTGAAAGCACAGACAATGGACCACAAATAAAACAGGAACCAACAGAGGAACCAATTATAATTATAGACATTGACAGTGCTGAAAAACAAGTCCCTAGGCGTCCCCAGTTCGTAGTCGTGACTAAAGTTCTCGTCAAAAAGCTGAATGAAGTAATAAAAAAGAACAAACTCGGTGGAGAAATCAAGGCTGTAGAGCTGAAACATGTTTTGAGACACATCTTGAGGAACATGTTGAAGGGTCAAGGATTCGTCCCCAGGGAAGAAATAATACGCAAATTCAGAGAAAAATACCCAGAGGAGAATGATGAGCGATTTGTGAGGAATGCGATAAAGGATAGAGAAAAAATTAGGATAACTGCTTCAAATAAGTTAACTCTTATTAAAATATTAGATGAGTTAGTTCTAAACAGACTCGAGCCTATAGTGGTTAAAAACAAAGATGATATAGAAGTTCTGAAGAAATATAAAATTAAATTTCCAATGGAAGGCGACTCGAAAATTATCCAACAGTTGTTGGATGATATTCCGAAGTTAGAAGAGAAAGTACCTGAAGCTACGGTCACAGTTTGTCCCGAAAGTGAAAAGAGTAATGGAACTGGTGACAATTTGGATGTGGATAGTGGACCTACCAAACAGGAATGCACCACGACTAATTTAACAGTTGAAAGCACAGACAATGGACCACAAATAAAACAGGAACCAACAGAGGAACCAATTATAATTATAGACATTGACAGTGCTAAAAAACCAGTCCCTAGGCGTCCCCAGTTCGTAGTCGTGATTAAAGTTCTCGTCAAAAAGCTGAATGAAGTAATAAAAAAGAACAAACTCGGTGGAGAAATCAAGGCTGTAGAGCTGAAACATGTTTTGAGACACATCTTGAGGAACATGTTGAAGGGTCAAGGATTCGTCCCCAGGGAAGAAATAATACGCAAATTCAGAGAAAAATACCCAGAGGAGAATGATGAGCGATTTGTGAGGAATGCGATAAAGGATAGAGAAAAAATTAGGATAACTGCTTCAAATAAGTTAACTCTTATTAAAATATTAGATGAGTTAGTTCTAAACAGACTCGAGCCTATAGTGGTTAAAAACAAAGATGATATAGAAGTTCTGAAGAAATATAAAATTAAATTTCCAATGGAAGGCGACTCGAAAATTATCCAACAGTTGTTGGATGATATTCCGAAGTTAGAAGAGAAAGTACCTGAAGCTACGGTCACAGTTTGTCCCGAAAGTGAAAAGAGTAATGGAACTGGTGACAATTTGGATGTGGATAGTGGACCTACCAAACAGGAATGCACCACGACTAATTTAACAGTTGAAAGCACAGACAATGGACCACAAATAAAACAGGAACCAACAGAGGAACCAATTATAATTATAGACATTGACAGTGCTAAAAAACCAGTCCCTAGGCGTCCCCAGTTCGTAGTCGTGATTAAAGTTCTCGTCAAAAAGCTGAATGAAGTAATAAAAAAGAACAAACTCGGTGGAGAAATCAAGGCTGTAGAGCTGAAACATGTTTTGAGACACATCTTGAGGAACATGTTGAAGGGTCAAGGATTCGTCCCCAGGGAAGAAATAATACGCAGATTTAGAGAAAAATACCCAGAGGAGAATGATGAGCGATTTGTGAGGAATGCGATAAGGGATATCAAAGGTGGGAAGTATCCAGGGTTGACGGGCCATATTATTGAGATTGAGGCACCAGAAAATGATGTACCAGATGAGGTCGTCCTTATAGAAAAAAAATACGACGTCGTTACCGTATTGGATAGCGACGATGACGATGTGGATATAAAGCCAATAAAGCAGCCAGCCACACCCCAACAGACCACAACAGCGCAACACACAGAGAAGCAGATAGCAGAGGAAAATCAGAAAAAAAGCTAGCTTGGACAACACCATACAGAACCTAGAACGTAAAGTTGAAGAAACTCCTGCGAAAGACAAGAATAGTCTTATTGAATATGGAACATGGCGGATCGTGCTCCAGACAGTGTTTTTTATTTTCTGCATCCTGCTGTTTAAAGTATAATTTTGATAGCATATTATGCAGTGAATGGCAAATGTGACGGCTACAGTTAATGAAGAATTATCCTGGAAGTGCGAATAACCAATTCTCGGGCATCATTCGGCGGTTCGTGGTTGCGGCCGCCATTATACTTTTTACTGCTCCAGCTATCACCCAGTGCATTGTGAAGGCCTTCTACCGTACATCGTGCTCAGAAAAAAGCGAGCTTGGACAACACCATACAGAACCTAGAACGTAAAGTTGAAGAAACTCCTGCGAAAGACAAGAATAGTCCTATTGAAGACTCTAACAACAAAGTCAACATAAACGCTATTGAAGATAATAATTCGAAAGTCACAGCTATCATTATTTTAACATCACTAAATGAGCTCATCGCTAAATCAAAGGCCAATCCAATGAGAGTGAAAATGTACCGGATGAAATTAAGAAGGAAATTTAAATTGAGGAAGAAGAGCTTGATGAATCATCCCTGAAGCTCCCTGATGGTCCTAGAGTTACCGCTATTACCAATATGACGTCAGACGCCGAATTGTTCTCCCTAGGTCAGGAAGAACGTAAAGAAGTCAACGAAATAAAGAATGAAAATGACGTATTTTATGATGCGGAAGATAATTTCGTTAACGACATTGAAAGAGCTTTCGATGATGCGAATTTTTGCAATAGTATGCAGGTTGAACTTGTTGAGCAAAACAGTGTGACCGAACAATTTAGAGGTTTAAATAATTCGGAACAATTAAGCAGTGTGAATAATTCGGAACAATTAAGAAGTCTGAATAATTCGGAACAATTTAATAGTAAAACAGCATTACCTCAGACTAGCAGAACAGGGCAGGATGAGGAAGAAACTATATAATCTATAGTCAAATATCTATGTATTAATATGTTCGGGCCGATCGTCGGTCCGCCCCGTAAACGCCTTTCGTGTGTACGGGCGTTTAGTCTGTGGTTTTGAAGGTGACATTTGAGCTGTCACATTTTTGCTTGTCACAATTTTTCTCACCACAAGGTGCTGGGCGGACTTTCGAATGATCCATGGAACATGGCGGATCGTGCTCCAGACAGTGTTTTTTATTTTCTGCATCCTGCGTGCATTGTGAAGGCCTTCTACCGTACATCATGCTAATAATACTGTTTAATTTATAAACCTACTGGCTCTGGCAAAGGCCCTCGAGGCTGCCATTTCTTTTATAATAATAATAATAACAAGGTGCTGGGCTAACCCCACTTTGTCGAAACCAATGTCGGGGGTTTTGTTTGGATAATTTGTAATAACTCGCTTTGCCAACACACAGTGTTCGAGTTTTGGTTGGATATTTGGTAAAGGGTTTTGAGACTCGTGTTGAAGCCACCATTGAGGCCGAGTCGTAACATTTGGTGAATTTGTGCTTTGAGCTGTGACGGAACCGCGCATTGTTGGCACCAGCCCGCGGACCATCGCGGCGCTCTTCGACCCCGGAGGCAGCTTGGGAGACTTGATGTACTTGACTGACCATTGACGGATAACGACAGACTTGACAAAATATCGTGTCGCCGGGATTCCAGTAAGTACAAAATCTTGACATTTTTGATTGCCATTATTGGCACTATATGACCCGCGAGACCGCGAGGCACGTTCGGCTCCTCGCACCGGGCGAAGAATCGAACATACCAGTTAACCAGAACAAGCGATGGTTCCATTTTAGTTTTGCCGAAAGAGAGTTCGCTTAGTGGTTTTTTTGTTTTTCTCTATTGCATTGGACCGGCACTGGTTAGAGAGTGAGCTATATTAAAACTTTAACGAAAGTATCTTTACGAATGTTTTGTTTTCTCTAGTCTAACGTTAGATGTAATTTTAAAAAGCCGTGAATCTTAGAATGCTTCTACCTACGTTTCAATATTATTTAAGCATTCTTCCATTATTATACAATAAAAGAAGCTATATTTTAGTATAATATAGATACAGAAACATTTTTAATATTTAAGGTGCTTTTTAAAAGCGGTGTCCCAAGTTTAGAAAGTTAGTTTGGAAGGATTTGATTAGTGTTAAGAGTATTTATTTGAATTCCGAGGTTGGGGCGCCGCTTATATATTTGTGCCAACTGAGTACATGAGATATGATTGATGCATAGTTGTTTTCCGCGAGAGTTAGACGATTCATTTTAGAGCCCATGTGAACATATCGATGGATGTAAGTTGGTATATATTTTAAAATCTTATGGTAGCGAGTCAATGTTACTTTTTCAGTATTAGGTTATAAATAATGTAAGGCCCGAAAAGTAATATATATTTGACATATAGGATACGTTTAAACTTGTGTATTTAGAGTCGTGCGTACGTCTCGTCCGCATATTATTGGTCTCTTTTTAGCGTAAAAATAAAAATATATTTTATATAGAAAGATTGATTATTTATGGTGTATTTTTCGAAATTTTTAGTTTAATCAGTCAGCGTAGGTAGTGTATTATGTAGCCCTGGTGGAAAATACATTTTAAGGCTATGCTTTTCAGGATTGATTTCAAGTGTTCATTCGCATAATATATTTCCATATACTGTTACTCGTCACTTTCAATGAACTTTAAGCACTATAAAATGTATATAACTTGTTAACGCACTCTTTTTAGTTTATTTTGTAAACTTATAACGTTCGTAGCAGGCATGGGTGAGCTTTTTTTTGTTTTGTATTTTTTTTAATAAATTTATTAAACACTAATTTTGGTTCTTATTTTCACGCTCGTTAACCTTTTGGACGCCAGGGACGACGCCTAAAGCAACTCAGACTGGCGCGCCCTGCGGTGGCGGTCAATTGTAAGTCATTAACTGTCAAGTTTACTAATGACCGCCACCGCCGGCCGCGCCAGTCTGTGAGAGGCTTAAACAGGTCGCGCCAACCGCCAAGAACAATTCTTATAGTTGTCACTCTAACAAAGGAAACCTACATAGCAGTAGAAACAATTTGGTTCTTTCGTAGCAAAACCTAACTGAAACGACTTCTGTATTTTAATATGGCGTTCAAAAGGAAGTTATTTTGATCAGAAATTATACTGATCAAAATAACTAATTAATCCTTTAGGTGTTCTGTCTAACTTTGTGATGTTTGTAACTTAGCTATTTGGCATTAGAAAGTTGAGGGCCGAATTAAATTATATTTTTATACAGAAGTTTATTTTTTATTTTCAAGACCTGATACTAGGCCTAGTTGCTTTAACCTTAACTACAACTTAGGAAAGTTAAAAACCTCCGACATTTTCATTTTAAATTTCAATATCCCGAAAACGGCTGAAACGATTTTGTTGAAACGTAGCTAAGAACCACCTCGATCACGTCAGTTTTCGGATAAAAAAACCGCTTCCAAATATATCCATTCGTTTAGGAGCTACGTTGCCACAGACACACAGACACGTCAAACTTATAACACCCCTCTTTTTCCGTCGGGGGTTGTAAACGGCGATTAGTTATTTCTAATGGGTAATAGGGTTATTTTACTAAAGTGGATAATGAAATTAAAGATAAAAAATGTAAACAAAGAACTGTCAACGTCGAAGTGACGTCTCAGGGGCAATCAACCAGGTTTTGGTTTTAACTAATAAATATATCGTCACTACTTTTAAAACAATCTTATATTTTACTTTGATCACTTTAATGTCGTAGGTTGGTATGAATAGGTACTTAGTAGGTGACGATAGTCCGGGTACGATATACAGCAAAATCCTATTGCCTGCAGCCACTAGAACCACACCAAGCAATGGAAGCAAGACGTGCCATTATTATATGTCTTATTAGGACAGGAAAACACAAAGAAAAATAACACTAGATTTTTAAATTTTTATTTATTCACTTCCACTCTCGCTTTCTGAGGAAGACGTCGAATCCTCCTCAGTTACATTTATTATTAATGTCTCTGTTACATTGTCTATTAGGTGGTCAAGTTGGCACAAATTATCCTCTACTTTTATTACATGAGCCACACAATCACTCCATCTTTGAGGCGTCACCAATTTTAAACCTTCTTCGAACATTAAGAATAAGGAATAGGAATATCCAGGTATATTAATTAAATTACGAACCAAAGGTTTACAATTCCTAACCATTGCCAGTGGCGTAAATATAAACTGCACATATTTATGAATATAAAATAATTACGTTTTCATTTGGCTTATTTAAATATTTACGAATATTTTCCAGGCATTGTTTTACGTATAAATTAGTCGCATTATTTTTTATCTCGCGTATTTAACGAATTTTTAGTTTCCACTTCTTGGGACTGATTTTATTGCAGTGGCAACACATTTGTTTACATTTTTTATCTTTAATTTCATTATCCACCTTAGTCCTTCCTAATAGGGAACATTACTGCAATGTTCTGCCGCTAGAGGCAGCACTACCACTAATAGTAAACCAGTATAGAAATATAGGGATTCACACACACATGCACAATTGATTGTCAAATGAGTGACAAGGATGCTTGCAGTGACAATACCCCAAGTGAGAACGAGATACAATGTCAACGCTGCTAGTGTCGCCACCTACGAAGAGTTTTGCGTATTGTTCCCTAGCTACTGGTCTTATAATATGGCACCCGCTCAAAGGTAAAGGCATACCTAAATCTCTTAAAAGCCTGAAGGTTACTCTGACAGCGTAGTAGATTTTTTTTGGCGCTATGAGCACGAATTCCTTTGACACGTTTAGGTGTCCCAGGCGTAGAGAGGGTTAACCCTCGGATGCGGATATTAAAACAAGCTAGTGAAAGGATTACCTTGAAATTCAATACTAGGCTCCAATTCTTACCGCGGATAGGTACTTACGGATTCGGCACGGGCCTGAGCATACGATGGGTTAAAAGAGAAATAAGAAAATACATAGATAGGGGCATAAGTAAACCCTTTACACACGGGTAATGGGGTCTATACACCTTTATAAATTAGCCTTATGTACCTTAGCTGTCAGTGCCAGATTATGTCAATTTTAAATAATAGCATCAGTTACAAAGTTTTGGTTGAAAATTGTAGTTTGTTCAGTGCTTAAATCCAGACGCCTACTACTTATCACTACTTATCCTCAAAAAAATTCTAGGGTATCCCATTGGGGTAGGTATATGTAGGTCCGTGTGTAAGTATTAGGTATTCAGCTAAAGCTATAGAATATTAACAGTAGGTATACCTAGATACTTCGGTTGATCATCTACTCGTACTAAAGGCTAATGAAAAACCTCTAAATATTTATATTTCTACAAAGGATTAGGTACCCTATACCTAAAGCTATGCGGGGCGGTAGATTAGTGCGCTGTTTTGTTACAAAGTTTTTCTAAACTTATCCGATCTAACGTTCATGTTTTCAAACACTTGTAAACTAAACAGTGCTTATTTCCCCATAAACTATAATAACCGTTATTAAGTTGTTAAGCTAATCTAACATATCAAACATTGTACCACCGTGTTAGATAATTTCGCTTGTATCTGATCACTCACGCGACGGACAGGCTATTTAAAGGACTCCGTTTGTCGTTCCGCCATTTAAAATGAAGTTGTGCGAGATGTATTATGTGCTGTTCTTGTATTTGTTTGGAGTATGTGATGGCCAGGGTCCCGTGGGCGTAAGTATACCTATATAGTTTACCTAATTCATGTGGCATTAGAAAGTTAAATTTTAGTACATGTACAGTCGCCATCACATCATCATCATCATCATATCAGCCGAAAGACGTCCACTGCTGGACATGTGCCTCCGCCAAAGAGTTCCAAAGTGACCGGTCCTGCGCCACCCGCATCCAGCGGACTCCCGCGACCTTTACCAGGTCATCAGTCCCCCTTGTGGGAGGCCTACCAACGCCGCGCCTTCCGGTACGTGGCCATCACATACATCTGTACAATACAGAGTGTTCAAAAATATCTGAACATGCACCCTAATGCCTTGAAAATAGAGTTGTGTTCCGATGTTTGTGAGTTGCTTGTTACCCTGAGAAAATTACGGTTTTTTTTGGAAATAATTCTATATCAGACTAATTATTTGTATACGGCTTTTATATGTTACTTTAAACAACTTTTACGATTGAAATGAATAATTCTATGGACCGGAAGTTAGGAAAATAAATTAACCCGCAAGCAAAAATGCTATCAGTATTTTTATAATGAAAACATGTTTGAGTACACAAATTTGGAGACTAACTACCTGAATCCAAAAATATATGCATCAGGAAATAACGGCTTTTAATTAAATATAAATAAATATTTGCGGACAATCTTACACAAATCAACCTAGTCCCAAACTAAGCAAAGCTTGTACTATGGGTACTAGAGGACGATATAGATACTTATATAGAGAAATAAATACTTAAATACATAGAAAACATCCATGACTCAGAAACAAATATTTGTGCTCATCACACAAATAAATGCCCTTACCGGGATTCGAACCCAGGACCTCTTGCTTCGTAGGCAGGGTCACTACCAACTAGGCTAAAGCGGTCGTCATATTTACGACCTTGAGATAATATTGAATTTCATCAGGTCTATAGAAAGGTTTATTCATTAACAAAAATAAGTGGATTATGCGCGTATCCCAAAGAACGTATATAGACGTACCTAGTCAATTATAAAGTAAAGAAAGTTTATACCATTTTCGCCTGATTTTTACGGAATTTATGAAGATTACTTTTCATTATTTTTTTACCGTATCGGTATTAAATTTAGGTGGATTAATAATGAATATTTAGTCAAATTACCCAACCTATTTTTTGGTGTAAAAATATGGCTGATATCGATATATTGTTGTGTTTTCATAGAGCGAAACCGTAAAGTTCTCAGGGTATGTTTGCTCCGATGTATGTGATGGCGACTGTACCTTCCAAATACAAATTTATTCGTCGATCATAGGTACACATAACATAATATTGCAGACGGTGGTAAAAGCGGCATTGTTTCACTATGTCGTACCCGGAGGCATACGATCTGAACCGGATGCATTAAATTTAGTTACCAACCCGTATAATCACCCTGAGTCTAATGAAATGATATATTAAATTTTTAGGTACCATGTTGTTAAAACTCTGAGTGTAAGGCCTGAGTGGACGCTCGAGTCGGGCGTGTGGCGGAGCGGGGCGTGCGGCGTGCATGTTAAACAAATGAGGCTCATACTGGTGTCCTGAGTAGACGCTGCACAAATTGAATGCACGCTCGCCCGCCCCGCTGCACGCCCCGCCGAACGCTCCGCTCCGAGCGTGCACTCAGGCCTTAGACTGACTCCACTAGTACCTATACATTAGTATACATGGATCATCAGTTATCTGAATAAATAAATATTTATTATTATTAGTACATTGTGTCTCAAGGGAGCAAAATTATATATTTACGGCGAGGGCGGCATATTGAATCTTGAACGTAACGAGACGGATTCAAGTATTTACGCACATAATGGAAATAATTTTGCTACCAAGTGGCACCTACCTACTGCTTTTCACATCATCATCATCATCATCATTATATCAGCCGAAAGACGCTTTTCACATCTATGAGGAAAATTGAAATCCCTTATTTGAGATCAAACAACGACTCTTTTCTGAATAGCAAAAGCAGGGAAAAAAGTAGTTTCTGAATAAGGTGTGAAAATAGTACATTACATTAGAGGCCGGGAAAACACGAGGCCGGATAGAGATACGAGGCCGGGAATCCGTTTTCACGCCAAGGCATGTATAGTGCTTTTCTCAAACATGCAACGAAATAAATAAAAATCCTCAAATGAAACTAATTTTCATGGCTGAATGCCGTGATGCTGTGCCACAAATAGTGGAATGAAAATTAAAAAGTTACTTTGCAGGCCTAGGCCTGAAAAGTTGTATGAAATCCCATTTCAGACCTTTGTATTTGTATTTTGTATTATAATATAAGGAACGTAAAGAGAATATTTCATTGCATGTTTGAAAAAAGAATATTTGCATAGTTGGACTGAAACTCTTTAATGTCCAAGATACTTTTGCAAGGCGACGAAACACGTCCGATTCTTATTCTACTCAGCTTTCAATATTTTAGGCGGAATTCGTGCTGAATTTCGACTCGCCGGTATACGTGTGTCCCGATGAGGCCAGCCAAACTTTCGTGGACACGTCGGCCGTGGAAGTAGACAGGTTCAATGAGACGACCTCGATCATGACTGGGACGATACATTTCAAGAGAGGCTTCGACTATGCTACTATGGTGAGTGGAAAAAACTGCTAATATTTCCTCGGTAGGTTACCTATGTAGGTAGAGTGGGTTTACGTTAACACTGCAACAAATAATTTGTATGGAAATTTGACAGTTTGTATCACAGCAACCTTGGTCGCGAGTTGACTGGCGTAAGCGGGTATCAACATCTTCTTGCTCTAACGGAGTTTTGGAACTACCTACCCGCACTTGGTCTTTATTAATCGCTTGTATACAGTCGCCATCAGATACCTATATCGGAGCGGCAAAAGTGGTCTCAAATATCTGAACACACCTCTAATGCCTCTAATAGAGACGTGTTCAGATATCTGTGACCACTTTGGCCGCTTCCATATATCTGATGGCGGTTGTCACTCGGCCGACGCCCGACACACATGGACGATGTTTCTTGATACTTGCATTGACTAATGACTGTAAATTTAACGGACGACATATGCCTACATATACATTGGTCATGCATGTGTTTATCTTTTTTAGGGTCCCGTACCTACCCAAAGGGTAAAACGGGACCCTATTCTAAAGACTCCGCTGTCGATCTGTTACTAGGCTGTATCTCATGAACCGTGCTAGTTAGACAGTTGAAATTTTCACAGAAAATGTATTATCGTTTCGTCTAGTACCCATAGTACAAGATGTGCTTAGTTTGGGACTAGGTCAATTTGTGTAAGATTGTCCCGAAATATTTATTTTTATTTAAGTATTAATTTCTGTTGCCGCTATAACAACAAAGTACTAAAAAACAGAATAAAATAAATATTTAACGGGGCTCCCATACAACAAATGTGTTTTTTTTGCCGTTTTTATAGATCGGAACCGTGCGCGAGTCCGACTCGCACTTGGCCGGTTTTTTTAAACTTTTATTTATTCAAAATAAAAACTTGCGCTACCTACCTACTACATTTTTTTATTTTATTCTTACTGACGCCTCATTAGGCAAATTTGCAAGAATCAGTTGCGACTTAATTGAGTTTCATATCTAATAAGTAGGTCCCAACATTTCGTATTTACTGAGATAATTACAGGATTAAACGAACTTACCTGAAGTGAAGTTCTATCCTGATTATATGAATTAATTAGTCCGAGGTATTTATTTGTAGTACTCGCTTCTCGTAGCCTTGTGACGCGATCTTCAAAGCCTAGATAAAAAAAATAAAAACACAACTGGCAACATTATTGCCACCATAAACTCATTTAGTTCAGAGTTAATTAGAGAAAACTAGGGAACAAGTTAACCATCATGTTAATCTTGGGAGGGAGGGAGCTTCCTACCTCGGACTAATTAATTCATATAATCAGGATAGAACTTCACTTCAGGTAAGTTCGTTTAATCCTGTAATTATATTCTTAATTAGTCCGAGGTATTTATTTGTAGATGTTTAGAGGACATCAATAGTCATTATAATATTATTAATATATATATATATATATATTTACTTCTGAAAAGTACCAATCTCGATCATTATTCTTACTGTATATTAACTAAGAGCAGTAAGAGTATCAAGTTTTAGTACTAACTTAGTACAATAATTTTTAAACAAGAAATAAAAAATTCAGGTTGTTAACAACTTAGAGATCACTACACTAAACACTTCTATATTCCTTACTGTACTTATAATACTCCATGAGATCTTAACTATCCAGTAAATTACCAGATAAAAAGTTTAAACTTGAAATAAACCTTTAATTTTAATACTTAATTAAGATATGAACTTTTTGAATATTACAATTCTTAATGTTTCTTAATTATGAAGATAACCATACTATGTATCAGTCAATCAACGGAACCACTGCTCCGGTCTGTAGGTACTATACAGGAAACAGTTGTCTGTTGCAAAAATAAAATAAAATTTCAATCTCCAGGCAAATAGTACTTGATCACTATTATTATTAGCTAAAGGCATTATAATGATTAGCGAATGTGAAAGATCTCGTGGAACATCCTACCGTCTTCAATATGCTATCGACAGTGAGGCGTGAGTGAGTGAGTTATCTAAGAGCTCTAGATGACGAAGCATGTCTGGTAGAGTGTGTTGAGAACCTAGACATATCAATTCCACTATCCTTCATAATCTGTCTGAGCCACCTAATGATAGTTTCGGTAGAGGCTTCTTTGAAAGGCCTTTTAAAAGTTTGAAAAAGATTTTTGAGTAAGGGGTTCTATATCCGGAATGTTTGAGTTATTTTTAAATATTTAATTAGAGTCTTGGCTGGGCACATCTCTGGCTTATTGTTCAAATAAGGTATGACTAATTTGGTTGAAGGTCTCCTTGGTCCTGAGGTCCTTAATAGGTCTGTAATAATAATTGTAATACTACAGGGGTAATTTCTATATTTTTGGGTTTAACGTGAAAAAGAGTTTGTACTCTTTGCCCTGTTGCTGTTGCCAAGATTAGCCACATAGCCGCCTTTTTAGTGATAACTTCTAATTGTGAATAATATATGGGATGCAAATTTCCTACATATAACACTATAACTCTGGGTTCCAAATGTTATCATATTTGGGTTTTGTGGTTGTTTGAGACTTAGGGGTCTTAGTTGAAATGATGAAGACATAGATTATCTAGACTTCTGTAATTCTTGTTGTTTACAATGTTGTATATAAAAAAAAAAATGTATGGACAAACGTTTCACTCGTTCATCTGTACCTAATGCGGCCGCCAATTATTAGGCATAGAGCTGAACGATGGCAGTTGAGAGATTGATAAGAATAACCTTTTCAAAGCAATCTGTCAAGTATGAAATAATGGTGGGAATTGATGCACTATATACATAAATATTATGACATTTGCTATACATATATGTCCCCCATTGGCGTAAACAGCTCTTGTATTGTTTTATGGAATTATTTGATAGAAAAACCATCATTATATTTACTGAACGATCGGAAATTAAACTTCTTTTAAATTAAACGCTTCCCTGATAATATGCATGCAGCCAGGGTAAGTTGAGCCTGAAGTGGGTACAGTGTTAAAACTTGTGATGGCCATAGTGGAAATACTAAAAAATCCATGTAGCTCTTCTTCCTTTCTGATTACCCTTAGTAATATTCCAAAAAAGGCCTAAAAGAAGGAAGAGTTCCATTTGATCGTAAAAGCATCAATGTTCCAGGCAAATGGATCCCTTTGCCATGATATATACTCGTATTTGCTGCATTTATGATTAGTTCGTAATGCGAACCAATCCACTTCCGGGGTGCTAAAATGTTCAGTAATCGAATTAAAAAGACTCTGTGAGAGTTCCCATTCTGTATCGATGTTAAAGTTGCGAGACTGAAAAGTCTGCCTCTATATTTTCTTTCGATTTTATGTAAGATGCAAAGGTCCAAAGACTTGTAGCCTCACACCATTTTCATATTTTCCTGGCAATATCGTTAAGTAAGGGGTATTGCACCCCTCTCATATGATTAATATAGGCTATAGCCGTTGTGTTATCTATTCTAAGGAGTATCTCTTTATTTTGGTGTTAATTGGCAAAACATCTAAATAAAACAAAAAATGCTGCCAGCAATTCTAGATAAATAATATGTTGATCTCTCTCCCATTCGATCCAGTTACCCTGTGTAATTTTGCAATTAAAATGCCTTCCCTGCCAGGGAAGCATCTGAATATATTTCTAAAGCAAAATTGTATTGTTTCACATGACTATTTTTTGTCAAATTTCTTTAACTTGTTTATTAATATTCATATCTTCTTCCAAAATTGTCATTATGATACGAGTATTAAGTAATACTAAGTTACCTAATAATCTAGCAAATTCTCTGATAGTAAGTACATGATTGAATCTCTAAGAAGTCTTGTATTAGGGAATGTATTCTATTTCGTTTCTTTAATGTGGGGCTTAATGTCATATTTCTGAAATTAATTATGAAAACCTAAGTATTCTCTTTCCTGACATGGAAAGGCGCAATTTTTTCTGTATTAATTATGAAACCTAAACATTTTAATATGCTGCAAGTTGTCTGTGTATTAGTTAGACATTCATCAAAAGTACTTCAGAGGCAAAATATGTTGTCTAGATATATGACAATTCTAATGCCCCGACTTCTTATATATTCAATCGATGGCTTCCAAAGTTTGGTGAAAAACTAGTGGGACACAGGATATACTGAACGGGAGGCAGTTAAACTTATACATCTTTTTGTTAAACAAAAACCTTAAATATTTTTTGTGCATGTCACTAATAGGCACCAAATAATATGATGCATGTTTTAAGTCAATGGTGTTTTTGATCACAATAGATCAGCGATGGTCGCAGTGATATAAGGGCTTTGACAGCCCGAAAGCCAATACCAGAAGTCAACGGTGCACATAAAAACATCTTTTATGATTAATTTGCACTAAGTCCTGACATTTTCAAGTGATTTTTCTTGACAAATTGGTTCTAACATTTAAATTCAGAATAATTCTATGTGTGTCATCATTCTTAAGTATTGTAAAAATACTGGATAGGAAATGTTTATCACATGGCTGGCATTGGGTTTGTTGGACTATTCATAAAAGTAATAGAGTATCTCCTTTTATCCAGATTAATATTGTTGTCTTTTGCAATATTTGACCAACATTCATAAAAATAAATGAGTCGAGCAGCAAAGTTTACCTTTATGGGTACTTGGCACAACTTCCCCGGTTGACTGGTCATGGTCGTTGGGCTGGTCTCGCTTGTTGTGCTGGACGAGGACAATTGCGATGATGCAGCTTGTATGGTTGTCCGTGTCTGGCTTGATATGGACCTGGTTTGTAATGGGCATGGCGTGCCATGTTTCTTGTCTGCAAATTTTTGGGCCTGGTTGTTCTGGCGCCTGGGCTAAGCTATCAGCAAGCTTTTTGAGACATTCTTCGGTTTAAGGATATTGATTGTGCGTTTTATTGCAGAGAAGTTTTAACTGATTCTTCTTATTGAGAGTATAAAAATTCAGACCTTTTATTCTTTTTGAGACAATGACTTGTCGAGTTGCGGTACAATAAATTTTCTGCCGATCTGCATGTATTGGTGGTGTAATGTGTAATGTTAAACTGAGTAATCTTAAACTGTCACTGAGGTTCTTTATGACCTCCAATTTGTCAGTCTTGTTTGGTTAATTTGTTAATTGACTGTGTAATTAGGGCAATGCCCTGGCCCAGGTCCTGTTGTCTATTCTTTAACATGTTGTCTCATTGAGACGTAGAGCAAACACGCGTTGCTTGCTATTTAAAGCAATCTGGAAAACTCACTGTTTAGCTTTGGTACATCGAGCAGTTTTGCATTCTTCGGGATCTTTATTTCTCCCGGTTATCATATACCTCCTTGTCAAGACCATCGGTCAGTATACCAGTAATTATCTTTATTATTCCAGGGTTTATCTCCTCTCCATATAAATCTGAATGTTTACTTCCCTGTCCGATGGCTTCAAGGATATCCTGTGGCAGCACATCTCTTGCTGTGGATCTAGCTGGCAGTGCTCCTCTTCTGATAACTCAGATTTATCTGGTGCATTTCTCTCACAAAAAACTGAAAAAACCACCTGCGGATCTTCAGGATCATAAGCTGAAATTGCTTGTATTTAATAAGTGAAGTTATTCCAGATTTTCAGTTCAGGCTCACTCGGGTATAACAACCCATATTTTAGAGACAAACTTTCCAACAGAAAGAGTAAAAATGATGGAGAAAAACCGTCCGTTTTATTTATAATATGTGACTGTCGTAACGTATATCCTCTTATCCCAACGGGAGAAGCAAACTTATCGACACTCAAAAGGACCGTAGCCTCCGCGAGGTTATGATATAATTTATTATCTTTCTGCCAGCAATCAAATCATCTCAACGAGATCTTCTTTCCCCGCGGGACAATAAACATATCATGTAATATAAATCAGATTATCCCAACGGGAGAATCACATTTCGGCACTCGAAAAATCGGTAACGGAAGAGGTATGATAAAAACAATGCCGTTTCAACCACAAAAAACCACTTTATCTCAACGAGATCTTCTTTTTCCCGCGGAAAAAGGGACATAATGTATCACATTATGTCAAGTATCCCAACGGGAGATATAATTTTCGGCACTCGAACAATCGGGAACCATTGAGGTTATGATAACAACAATGCCGTTTTCCACATCAAAAAACCACTATCTCAGAGAGATCTTCTTTTCCCAACGGAAAAAGGGGGCATAATGTATCACATTATGTCAAGTATTAAGGCATCTTGTGTGAAAATACTGAAAAAACATACGCTAAAGTCACTTCCATGGCGGGGCTTCTTTATATTTTTCAATTTTACTTTCTAGTCGTCGTATTTTTAGCAACTTTCTTTCCTCGTTTGTATTATTTGCCTTTATAGGCATGATTAAATTAATCACGATCTGAAAAACTTAAAAAAGCACTGAAAAAACTGGTTTTTTCACGTTGAACAATCTTCAACTCTTTCGCGTTGAAGGCGCGGGAAAACGAAATGAGTTTATGGTGGCAATAATGTTGCCAGTTGTGTTTTTATTTTTTTTATCTAGGCTTTGAAGATCGCGTCACAAGGCTACGAGAAGCGAGTACTACAAATAAATACCTCGGACTAATTAAGAATATAATTTCTCAGTGCTGGTGTAGTGACAACATTTCCTACTTTCAGGTAGAGGTGATGGTCGACAGAGAAATCAACGGTCAATACGAGATGATAATTTCTCACGAGATTTGTGACGTTTGCAAGGAATTTGGCAACGAGGCCAGCCTGTATGCCAAATATTTAAACTACTTCGGATTCCCTAGCACATGTCCATTTGCTGCTGTAAGCATTATTTACATTATATTTAACCACCGACGCAAACGATGGGTAAGTGGGTGTTATAAGTTTAACATGGTGTAGGTATCTGTGTATATATGTTTGTGGCATTCAATCAAAATTCTGTCGAAACGAGTATTTTGTTACGAGTAGTTAAAGGGACGTAGGTTCGTGGTCTTCTCTCCATCTCACTGAGCATAAGCGTGAGCAAGATGGAAGTGCGTGTTTGGTAGCGCGGATATCATGTTTTTAATTTTATTTCTTTGCGCGTTTTAATAAATAAAAAAGTAAGAGCTGATTTCCCTCAAACATGACCTTGTCGATTTTTAGAATCAATTGTTATGTGTTTAGCTGTTGTACATAATTTGTTACGATTTTTTTAAGTGTATTTTAGACCTATGTTCCTGATTATTTTATATCGAGCGAAAGTCAAAAACTCAGGATTCGAATAGCTGATTTCCCTCGAAAAAGGCCTCAAGATTGCTTATTAAATTGAAGGCAGCCGTATTATAATCCAAACAAGAGCTACGATTTTTTAAAAATCCGTTTTTGGAGCTCACGTCGCCTTAAGTATGTTTTTTGTGTCAGAGGCGTTTTAATTTGAATTGCACTTCGTTTCATTCTGACTATAGCAAGTGTTTGTACAGTCAAAGAATTTAATTTCCTACCCACTTTGGACTTTGTCAATGTGACGTAATCAATCAAAACGTAAGAGACTTCTTATGATTTTATTTACAGTGTCACTTTGAAATAGTCCTAAATGGGTAGGAAATTAAATTCTTTGACTGTACCTAATGTGAAGGTGGTTCGACGACCATACAAAACGTTTTTTGTCATTCGCAGGCTAAGGGCGTGATATTTTAAGAAAATTATGTAACACACTTTCATAAAATTGGTTTTCCATTTGCGCGAAATTTCCCCTTTTCTAGAATAAATACTTTGGGAAAACGGTTATTCTCAAATTATTTAAGTTTATACAAGTTTATTTTAGGAAATGGGGAATTTCATGCAAATGGAAAGCCAAATTTATGAAAGATTGTTACAAAAGTTTCTTAAAATATCACGCCGTTAGCCTGCAAATGTCAAAAGACGTTTTGTATTGGTCGTCGAACCATCTTAAGGGCGTGCCTGTTTATCGCGTTGTTTGACACGAGGGTCTGACAAAATTACGAAACAATAAAGACTAGGTTTCCATCGAACAAATACTTCACTTTCGGATATCGGCTCCATATTTTAGTATGTTGTTAGGCATGTCTCGTGGATTCCAAAACTGCCGGGAGACAACCTCTAAGTACAGTATACACATGTGGGGTACCAAATAAAAGCTGAATAAATTGTCAATAGTTTATTAGCACATTATGTTTCAATGTATACGTTTGTTTAAGTACTATTAGCAAAAGTATTAAAAAATCAAAGAAAAATCTAAGGAATTGCAGACTTTGCGGCAAAACTAGAAAAGATACACGAATGTAATGTATGATACAAATAATATCTAGTATTTCAGCTTTATAGCGTGTGACAGGGATAGCCCTATTTCTCGCACGTTACCTCCTAGGGCCAATAGAGGTAGACCCCCGGCTCGCTATCAAAAGGATTGAGCCGCGGATCTACAGTCGTTAGCCTGTATGCGCGCACGCCATGTTGCGAGTCCGCGCGATAGTCGGTATTCAGTGGGTTACTAGACAGCTTCGCTAACGGATACGCTCTGCCCTAACGTCTTGAGATATGTTGTTTATATGTGGTTTGTGACTTGTGTAGTTTATGTGTTTAACTCGTGACAATATATGTCTTAGCGTCAGTGTTGTGTTTTCTTCATAAACTATACGTCGCCCTACATATTTGGCTGCCCAACGTTTGGGGGTCTGAGTCGTTTTGTTTCGCCGTTATTCGAAATGTCAAGGTCAAGAAGACCGCGACGTGGCTCGTTAGGGTCTCATGATAATTCAGATGGGAACATTACTATGAACAGCGAAGCCCTAACAGCGATGCTAACCACGCTCCAGCAAACGCAGCAAGAGTTCTGCCAGCAGTTGCTGCGCGAGGTGAGGTCATCGACGCCGTCGCAGGCCGACGCTACCGCTGCCGCCGCCGCCGCTGCCGCTACGTTCGCTTCAATAAATGGTAACTTCGCGCAGTGCACGGCTCGTTACAGCGGCAGCAAGGACGAGAATCTGGATACGTTTGTTGATAGCATCGAAAGTTACAAGTCTTGTGTGCACATCACCGACGAGAACGCCATCCGCGGCTTGGCGCTGCTACTCACGCGCGAAGCCGGCGTCTGGTGGCAGGGTGTGAAGACACAGGTCAGGACTTGGGAAGAGGCGCTCGATAGGCTAAGAAGTGCCTTCGGCGAACGCCGCCCCCCTTTCGTCATTTACACGGAGTTGTTTTCTATGGTACAGGGAGAAGAGTCTACGGAACTATTCATATCAAGAGTGAGAGCTTTGTTAGCTAAATTGCCAGCGGATGACCTTTGTGAACGAGTTCAACTGGACATGGTATTTGGTCTTTTAAATCGTCGCATCAGAAAAAGGCTAAAGAGAGAAGCCGTTGATAGTTTTGAAAGCTTAATAAAACAGTGTCAAAGCATTGAAGACTCCAGAAGAGAGAATTATGTTCCCGTAGCAACAGCGCGCGATCGCGCGAGTTCGCCGACCGTTTCCAAGAACCGCCCGAGCGCGGCCGGTTCCGAGAATCGTACGACTGCGAACGAGGCCACCGACGCCTGTACTTCACGAACTTCGGTTTCGTATGACAAACCTCGTCGTAAATTTTGTGTTTACTGTAAACGTAGTGGTCACAGTAAAGACTCTTGTGAAAAGTTAAAAGAAAATAACGCGAAAGTTATTAAAGACTCAAGTGATAAGTTTGTTGAAAATAGTTCGAAAGTAAAGTGTTACGGCTGCGGCGCCCCTAATGTTATTCGTTCTAAGTGTCCGAACTGTAACCAGGGACAGTCGTTTTATTCCGTTGACGTAAATTCGAGTGACGCCGACGCCGATGCCGCTGCCGCCGACGCCGATGCCGCGGCCGCCGACGCCGCCGCCGTCGCGCACTGGGGCGGTGCGGTCGGCTCTGATTCGCTACCTACATCGCAGCGTGCGTCACCTGCGCGCGCCGACAACACGCGTGCGCGCGTCGGCGGGAGCCGCGCGCGCCTTCGCGCGTGCTCACTGGCGCGAGATGCCCCCTTTCACGGCGCCGAGGCGGCGCGCTCGTCGGACGCGCTGTCGCTAAGCGCCGAACGCCCCGTTAACCCGTCGCCTGCGCTTGGTACTACAGGTAACCCTACGTGTGCCATGGGGGATTTTTCTGAACTTTCACAGAGTGATATATGCAACATTTCAAAGTGTGTTTATGAGGGCGTTGATAATGTTGATAACGTTTACAATAAGTATAAAGTCAATGAATCTCAAACTTTTTCGGAACAAGTCAATGTTTGTCAAACTTTTTGCATTAAAGACAATGTTTGTAAAACTTTTTGTGACAATGTAGAGGTGCGTGCTGTTGAAACTTCTCGCCGCCCTATTTTAAATATTAGTATTCTTGGCGCGAACGGTTCGGCGCTTGTTGATACTGCGGCTAAAAGTTGCATCGCTGGTCACACGTTGTATGCTCTCCTCGAACAGAAAGGACACCCGTTAGTGTCGTCAACAAAGGTTGTTAGGTTGGCTGACGGTGTACGTAGGGAAATGATTGTACTCACCGCTGAGGTAGAGGTGACACTCAAACACAAAACAAAAAAAGTCAGTTTTGTGATTTTTCCTGACGCGGATAATAATGAGTCTCTTTTGGGGATTGATTTTTTGAGGGAGTTTAACCTTAACTTTGAGTTTGGTAATAAAAGCTGGCACTTTGGTGAAAATGATAACCAGAAGTATGAGTTACACTTTGAGAACGTGTCACCTCTCACTTCATGTGTAGCAGCTGTAGAGGCACTTAGGGAGGACGAAGCTACGTTGCTTAGCGCACAGCGACGCGGGGTGCTTGCGCAGCTCCTCACTGAGAACCAGGACTTGTTTGAGCCAGGGGGAGGACCAACTCCTTTTGCCGAGCATAGGATCGATACGGGCGATCATGCGCCTATTGCCGTGCCGCCTTATCGTGTCACTCCTGCCAAGAGGGAGGTCATGCGGGCGGAGATCGAGAAGATGCTGGCGGACGATATAATAGAGGAGTGTGAGTCTCCATGGAGCTCTCCTGTTCTCTTGGTGCCCAAGGCCAATGGCAAGGTACGTTTCTGTGTGGATTACAGGAAGCTCAACTCTGTCACGAAGACCGATGTTTACCCGATGCCCCTGATCGACGAGCTCGTCCAGTCAACGAAACGGAACTGCTTCATGAGCACGCTTGATATGCGAAGTGGGTTTTGGCAAGTGCCTGTCAGACCAGAAGACCGAGATAAGAGTGCGTTCGTCTGTCCTCTAGGTACGTACCGCTTTAAACGCATGCCGTTTGGGCTCAAGAATGCCCCAAGCACGTTCCAGCGGCTCATCGACAGGTTCCGCTCTGGATCCTCTCTCCAGAACGTGACCTTGCTCGCTTATCAGGACGATTTGCTGGTGATATCTGAAGGGTTCGAGCAGCATGTTGCAGATCTTCGCGCAGTATTTCAAAGACTGAGGATGTTTGGTTTGCGCGCTAATCGCGAAAAGTGTGTCTTTGCACGTGATAAGGTGAAGTATTTAGGTCATGTGATCACACAAGATGGCATTTCACCGGATGACGACAAAGTTCGCGCTGTCCTCGAAATGAAGGCTCCATCTTCGCTGCGCCATTTGCGAACCTTTTTACAAACTTGCTCGTGGTTCCGCAAGTTTGTGCCGCGCTTCTCTGCTGTTGCCGAACCATTGACCCGCCTACTGAAGAAGAATCGACCTTGGATGTGGGGTTTCGAGCAGATGGAAGCTTTTGAAAAGCTTAAGAGTAGTTTAGCCTCTGCTCCAATCCTCATACAAGCAGATTATCGGATGTCATTTATATTGAGGACTGATGCCAGTAATTATGCACTTGGTGCCGTCTTACTTCAGGGTGAAGGTAAGGACGAACGTCCAATAGAGTATGCCAGCCGCTTGCTCTCTCCAGCTGAAAGAAATTACAGCACAACGGAGCGTGAGGCGCTTGCTGTTGTGTGGGCTGTGGAGCGATTTAGAGGTTACATAGAAGGGCAAACGGTTGTTATAGGGAGCGATCATCAACCGTTAAAGTGGCTTTTAACCTTAAAGTCACCGTCAGGAAGGTTAGTTCGCTGGTCTTTGAAATTGCAGGCCTTTAACATAATATTCCAGTACACTCCGGGTAAAGCGAATGTCGTCGCCGACACGCTCAGCCGTCCTACCTGTGAAGAGGTAAATAAGGATCAGTGTGGTGTATGCTCAGTCATCGTGGACTTCCCTGCTCGCAGCCCCGCTGATCTCCGACAGGCTCAACTCGATGACCCGGAACTGGAAAAGATTATAAGTGAGTTAGAAAGTGTGTCAGATGCTGCAGCCGTTGGAGTGAAGCGTTGGTCGGAACGAGGGTACTTCATGCAGCAAGGCGTCTTGTACAGGTACAATCCCGATGTCGAAAGCGAAGAGCCGCAGCTGGTGGTTCCCGTTTCGCTTCATCTTGACATCTTGAAGGAATGCCACGATTCTCCGTTATCGGGGCACCAGGGGATTGAGAGGACCTTTTACAAGATCTCGCAGCGCTTCTTCTTCACAGGTATGCGTCGTATCATTGCTGAGTACATTAAGACGTGTGTACCTTGTCAGCGGTACAAAGCATCTAACGAAAAGCCGTCCGGTCTTCTTCAGACTCCCGTTTTAAGTCAGCGCAACGAGGTGGTGGCGATTGACTTGTTTGGTCCCTTGCCAGTAGGTGAGAACGGTGAGCGCTGGATCTTGCTGGTCGAAGACACGGCTACACGCTGGGTTGAGCTTTATGCTCTGAAGGAAGCAACTTCTGAAGCATGTGCTCGTACGCTCGTGGAAGAATACTTCTTAAGGTATGGTTTCCCTCGCAGGGTGGTATCGGACAACGGAGTGCAGTTCGTCGGAGCGGTTATGCAACAGTGTCTCTTTGTTCTTGGAGTTAAGCAGAGCCTCGTGCCACTGTACCACGCTGAAGCTAATCCCGCTGAGCGCAAAAACCGAGACTTGAAAGCGCAGCTTGCCCGGTTAGTTGAAAACGAACACTCGTCGTGGCCAACTAAGCTTGCTATCATCCGGTTTGCCATGAACAGTGCCATGTGTCGCACCACCGGAGCTACTCCTGCATATCTCATGTTTGCGCGCGAGATGAGGTCTCCAACAGAGGTCAGCTATGATTTAAGAGCCATACTTGACAAAGAAAACTTTGTCCCTCAGATCACGCCATATCTGCGATCGTTTATCAGCTCATTGTCAGCAGTTCGAGATCGCGTGGAGTCACAGCAGGACAAACGTAAAGAATATGCTGATAAACATCGTCAGCCAGGTGATGTATTCGACGTCGGGGATAAGGTCCTCATTACGTCTCACGTTCTTAGCAACGCAGCTAAGGGCGTTTCGGCCAAGTTTATTCCAAAGAGGGATGGTCCTTACTTGGTCGTTAAGAAAGTTAGTCCTACAACTTACTTGGTCTCTGGTCTCAATGCACCCGAGGAGGTGCTGGGCAAGTACCACGCTTCACAGCTCGTGCGTTTTAATGCTAGGGATGACGTGGTTCCTTCTCCCGTAGTGCCTAAAAGGAAAAGAGGTCGTCCACGCTGTCGAGATCAGGATATTGTGCGAGTCCATGGACGTGGGCGTCCTCATGAACTCGAGGGGGAGTCTATAGCGTGTGACAGGGATAGCCCTATTTCTCGCACGTTACCTCCTAGGGCCAATAGAGGTAGACCCCCGGCTCGCTATCAAAAGGATTGAGCCGCGGATCTACAGTCGTTAGCCGGTATGCGCGCACGCCATGTTGCGAGTCCGCGCGATAGTCGGTATTCAGTGGGTTACTAGACAGCTTCGCTAACGGATACGCTCTGCCCTAACGTCTTGAGATATGTTGTTTATATGTGGTTTGTGACTTGTGTAGTTTATGTGTTTAACTCGTGACAATATATGTCTTAGCGTCAGTGTTGTGTTTTCTTCATAAACTATACGTCGCCCTACAGCTTTACATTTTAGTTTATTTTATTTTAAGACAAGAGCAAAATTGAGAAAATTGTGCTCAGAAAACGAACAACGCAAAGCGAGTTTTCCCTACAAGATAAATTTTATCGAAATTACTATTTTCCAGAAACCAGCACGAACTTTGAGTACCTATGTTGTTAGACGTGTTATGTGCACCGCAAAACTGCAGAGAGATAGTCTCTAAAGTGTCTAGTTCATCAGTAATGACATTATCTTCATTGCCACGGAGGCTTTTTGAAAAGTGGGAATTGTACCTGAACCATGTAAATGTTTAAACGTGTGCGTGGTCTCTTTGCAGTTTTGCGGTGCACATAACATGTCTAACAACATACTCAAAGTTCGTCCTGGTTTCTGGAAAATACTAATTTCGATAAAATTTATCTTGTAGGGAAACTTTTGTTGATTTTTTGAGCACAATTTTCTCAACTTTGTTGTCGTCTTAAAATAACAAACTAAAATGTAAAGCTGAAATACTAGGTATCATTTGTGTTGTACATTACATTCGTGTATATTTTCTAGTTTTGCCGCAAAGTATGAAAGTCCTTAGATTTTTCTTTGTTTGCTTTATACTTTTGCTAATAGTACTTAAACTAGCGTATACATTGAAATATAATGTACTAATGACCCATTGACAATTTATTCAGCTTTCATTTGGTAACCCCACATGGATGTTCGTTGTATGGTTTTGGTGTAATTTACACTTTTCCAAGCGCGGCTGCGGCGTTTTTGATGACGTCATTACAGGGGAATTCGACTCCTTAGAAATTGTCTCCCGGCAGTTTTCAAATCCAGGGGACATGCCTAACAACATACTAAAATATGGCGCTGGTATCCGAAAGTGAAGTATTTTCCCCTAACAACATGCACTATATATATTATGATTCCTGACTAGGTAGGTAAGTACCTATATGATTGTTTGTCTGATTTAACCGAACAGGGCCTACGCTAGCTGACGCGGGTGCACGGAGCGGGCGCACGCCTGCGGGTACCCGCTCTATGCACCCGCCGCGGGTTAGTTAGCGCTGCTAATTAATACTATTTTTCAATAGGCGTCCACCCGCTCCGTGCACAAACAGCGTCAGCTAGCGTAGGCCCTCATGATCGCTTAAAATTTCCTCGATTGAAA
The DNA here is from genome assembly GCA_963854355.1 of Epinotia brunnichana. Lineage (NCBI taxonomy): Eukaryota > Metazoa > Arthropoda > Insecta > Lepidoptera > Tortricidae > Epinotia > Epinotia brunnichana. The sequence continues at coordinate 13,667,722 of OY977957.1, forward strand.
AAAAAAACGGCAGCATTGGGTTTTAATTTTCTTTTTTAGCTCATCTTACTCAAACAATAGGTAAATTATCAATCGAACCAACCAAGTTTTAAATGATGGTATTATACCCTCATTTGAAATCTCACTTGAGATGATGATGAAATACGAATAAAACTTCACAAAGTTAGGTAGGTAACTTATATTTGTTGATTTTTGCCATAAAAGTCATTCCCGAAGAGTGTTAGGTACATTTCGTTTTATCGTGCGCGGAATACATTTAAACGTAACTACTTATGTCTTTCACGGGGGCGTGGTTTACTCGAATCGAGGCATCCCCTTAAGGATATTTCAAACCGTTGGTAATTTTGTAAGCACAAGTGATCATTGCACGTAGAACCACGTACCGGAAGGCGCGGCGTGGGTAGGCCCCCCACAAGGTGGACTGATGACCTGGTAAAGATAGCGGGAGTCCGCTGGATGCGGGTGGCGCAGGACCGGTTATTTTGGCACCCTTTGGGGGAGGCCTATGTCCAGCAGTGGACATCTTTCGGCTGATATGATGATGATGATGATCGTACGTTGCGTCCGGAAGTCTAACAGTTTTCTACGAGATGACAGCTGCTGGCGCCATAATGATTACCGGCAATAAGAGTGGTCGATGCAACCTACCTAACTATGTTATCTTACAGGGCCTATACTCCGTCCAAAACCTAAAAGCGGACAATGACGACGTCCCCATCAACGGCGCCACGGCTGGCCGATACCAGGTCACCATAAACTTGTACAACAACCCCGATGGCACGTGCAAGAACGAGAAAGTCTTCATCGGGTGCATGAAGCTTGATTTCATTATTGAACAACTTTAAAAATGTCTTAAATAAACACTTTCGTTTTTCTAATCCCGTTCTCCCACGTCGCGGCAGAAGTGAGCGGTAATAATTTACTTTAAAAACAAAGTTTTAACCGACTTCAATTCAGTACTCCGCCAAGCCACATGAACATTTCCACATTTATTTTCCAATTTACCACATGAACTGATTTCCGAGAGCAAATGCGTTAATTATTTGAAAAAAAAAACCAAATCACTGTAGGTATGTAATACTTGAGGACTTCCGTCGGTTCCTCAAGGATCTCAGAATTACCCATTGTTTGCTATTTCAACGAAATCATATCAGAATCTGTGACGTACTTTTATAGTAGATCATTGAGAAGTTCCACAAGCCATCTGTGGTCTTCATCATCACTTCCACTTCACCAAATTTATAATTTCCGGATGTAAATACACGAGTTATAATAGAAAACACCGAAATTACTACACGCGTGCCTTATATATTTGAGGAGTTCCCTCGATTCCTCATGGTTCCCATCATTCAACTGGAGTTTTGAAAATTGAGCAACCTGAAAGCATACACTTTCAATTAAAAAAGAATGGTACGAATCGGTTCATAAATGTCGGAGTTCTGAGGTAACACACATTTAAAAAAAAAATACAACCGAATTGAGAACCTCCTCCTTTTTTTTGAAGTTGGTTAAAAATAACAACTAAGGACAGTATGAAGCATGCCAATAGGTAGATACTATAGGTACACCGTTTAACTCAGTCCTCGCTTGCGCGGATTGCAGGGGTATGACGATAACCGGCGACGTGCGGGAGGTAAAGCAGAGCGCGCCCCGTTACCGTCATACCGCGGCACCCGCGCGCCGCGCAAACGAGGACTGAGTTTAACGGTTTACCTATATATATAGCTCACTGCTACGCTGTCGCCCATCGGACCAAACGATGACTTCAATTCAAGTTAGGCTGTGTGTGTGTCGTGATTGTCCACAGACCAGATGGGGCAAAGTGAAACGCACCATGGGCGCGTAGGTATAGGCATAAATAAAGTATAAGTATATTTTCTCTATGGTATAGGTATACTTTTCGTATCCCCGACGCAAAAAGAGGGATAAGTTTGACGTGTCTGTGTGTCTGTGGCATCGTAGCTTCTAAACGAGTAGATTGATTTTGATGCGGTTACAACAAAATCGGCTTAGCCGTTTTTGAGTTAATGAACTTTAAAATGATAATGTCGGGGGTTTTCAACTTTTTACACGACTGCCCAACGAAAAGGAGTGTAATGTTTTCTAAATTGTTAATTTTATTATAACCTAAATACCTTCACATACTTACTTAGGATTAGGAGTCACTGGAGCTTAACGGTAATAGTGTACTTAAGCCGTACGATTAAAAAAAACCGCAAATCGATCTACAGTTTAGCCATTTGGCACACGCATAGGTACTAGAGGTCAAAACAATTTTTTGACCCGCAGTTCCTAAAAAAAATTCCCTTGGGAGGGAAGTGCCAAGACATTTTATTTTTTGTATGGAAAAAATACCTATTTGACGTGACTTATGGAACTGTAGTACAGGTAGGGTACTTATTAATCATAAAATGATACGTAGTAGTCTCTTTAACCCTTGAACTGCGCCTTTTCATCAGCTGGTATAGTTTGTTTAGTTTTTGACACAAAATATCAAGGTCCACTGCTTCAGATACGATATACTCAACTATTTTTTTAAACAGTATATCACAAATGATACGTTATATCTTGATATCTAACCCAAAGAAAGCAATTTTGAAATTAATTTCGTTAAGTATTTTAATTTTATTTTTATGTGTTTCAATATTACAAAAAAAATATATACCTATACTTAATGAAGTTATTTTCAAAATTGCTTTTTTGAGGTTAGAAATGAGGATATCACATATTATTTGTGGTATATATTGTATTAAAACAACGGCCAAGTGCGAGTCGGACTCGCGCACGAAGGGTTCCGTACCATTATCTAAAAAAAACTATTTAATCCTGTGTTTTTAGTATTTGTTGTTATAGCTGCAACAGAAATACCTACATCATCTGTGAAATTTTCAGCTGTTATCACGGTATCAGTGAGATACAGCCTGGTGACAGACAGACGGACAGCGGGGTCTTAGTAATAGGGTCCCGTTTTACTCTTTGATTACGGAACCCTAAAAAACGATCAGCCATAATGTGTTTGGATGAGCCCAAACTTGGTATGATTCAAAAATTGATTTTGTGTTAATTAAAAAAAAATGGCTGAATTGTAATGATGTGGTATAGTTTTAGAATCGCCTCAAAATGCCCCTTCATTAGATAGAACACGATATTATGTTTCTGAAAAAAAACCATATTTTTTTCCATACAAAAAATAAAATGTCTTGGCACTCCCCTCCTAAGGGAATTTTTTTTAGGAACTGCAGGTAAAAAAAATTGTTTTGACCCTAGTATGCGTGTGCCAAATGGCTAAATTGTACATCGATTTGCGGTTTTCTTTGAAATCGGGCTTGTACGGCTACCACTATAAGGCACGCAATGCTATCAATCTGGTGGTTGTGGGTTTGAGCCGAAGGTGTCGTGTGTTGTCGTGCCCGTTCAGTCTTTTAAGTAAGGTTTGTATTTGTTTTCTTATAACAATGCAATTATGTTGGTGTGACAGTGTCATTTTTGGATGTCTCGATTGGCGGCGAAAAGGTTAATATTAAAAGTAGGTAGCTTTTTGGTAAACGAAAACATCGTGAGGAAACGAAGGAAGAGGAGGTGTGTCTAAAACCAACAACGTATAGTGTTATATTATAACACTTTAAACTCTTGCGCTTTGTACACATATTTAAAATAATGTTTCATCCGGGTCTAACGTATAATGTTTCCTCTAATCATAATCATTTATTTCCGAGAATATGGTGTCTAGTTGGAAGGTCAGATGGCAGTCGCTTTCGTACAACTAGTGCCTACCCCAAATCTTGGGTTGAGGTGTCAAAGCGGACCCCGGATTCCCTTAGACCTGGAAAACCGCTAGGACGACTATGACCGGTAGGTCAATCACGTAACGCATTGTACAGTTGCCATCACATACATAGGTACACCATAGGTGTTCAAAAATATCGGCACATGCACCCTTAATACCTTGAAAATAGAGGTGTGTTCCGATGTTTGTGACGTGCTTGTTTGCTCCGATGTATGTGATGGCGACTGTACGCGCGTCTGACAGTAAAATCACAATCTAACTGTCATTTTTCCATATAAAATTGACATTTAGACCTTACAGACGCGCGTAAGAAAAGTTACGTGATCGACCCACGGTACTAACTTAGAATATATTTTGCAATGCAAAGAAAAATGGGTCACGTGGAAGGCTCTAAATAGGCTGAGGACGGGAGTTGGTCGCTCTAAAGATAACCTCCTGAAATGGGGAATCATTGAGGAGAGCGATGCATTCTGCGAGTGTGGCACCATCCAAACTACGCAACACATGATGCAGTGCTCATTGTGTCCGCCTTCGTGCACTGCGGAAGACCTCTTAATAGCTACACCCCGAGGGATAGAGGTGGCAAAATATTGGCAAAATAAAATATAGTTTAAATTATTTGATCCCTTCACACGAAGAAGAAGAATGCAATGCTCATTTATAAGACGTCGGTTACACGGTATCGATAATTTTGGCGTCAGTTCAGTCCATCAGTCTGAACAGACTGACGAGAGAATGATCGTGTAACCGTTGTGAATGAGAGAAAACTGACAGGATACTGACCATCAGTCCGAGGGTTACACGATCATTCTCTCATCAGTCTGCTCAGAATGATGGACTGAACTGACGCCAAAATGAGCGTGTCACCGATGTCTAAGGGTATTTTACGGTGTATGCTGTGTGACAAATGAAACTCATGTTATATTGCTAACGTGCTACAAATTATATTGTCAGAATGACTAAAACCTATTCGCTACTACCCGGTTCATTCACGTTCTCGTCTCGACTGGACTCGTAGAATACGTCTTTGCTGTCTCTTTTGACTCTTTTCCTCTCTCCAGAGCTGTCTGAAGAGTCTGATGCATCCCTCAACACTTTGCCGTCTTTATCTTTGTTACTTTTCTTCTCATCCGAGTCGCTGTCCTTCTTTTCGGACGATTTGTCTTTGGATTTTTCTTTTGACTTTTCTTTTGATTTTTCCGTTTTCTTTTCTTTGCTTTCACTACTTGAGCTGGATGACTTAGATTCCTTGCTGGCCTTGCTGAAATGTAAGAGGTAAATTTAATACCTTCATTGGCATAATGCGCCTTCGGACGAGGCGAATGCTCAATCACGCCAATATTTTTATTTATTAATTATTATTTTTCTATTTTGGCGCGTATGACGGCAATGCCGATTTGTGCTCTCAGCCAGCCCAGTATGGTGCTTAGGGAGCGGTTCCAGCGCTCCGAGATTTTCTCTGCCATGTGTTTGATGAATGATGACATTTGGGGAGCGAAGACGCTATCGACCGATGTCACGAGTGGGGTGAAGGTTACATGTTGCATTAAATAATGTAGGTAGTGAAGACTTACGCTTCTCTTAGGGTTTCCTTTGATTCAGCAGCACTGGTAATAATTAATTCGAATGTCAATAGATACTAAAATAAGAACATTAAGAGAAGCTTAGACAATGAATTTCAATTTCAATTTCAATGGTTATAGACAAACGACGCGTGAGGCGGCGCGGTCCCCTCGTCAGAAGTCGCCCAAACACTAAAATATGGCGGTGCATAAGTGTTTTCTCAAACTTGCAATGAAATATTGAGGTTGTGTTCTTTATAATAGTAGGCTTTGAAGTATCACGTTTCGGGCGCCGCGAGATGAGAGATCCGTAATGGTATTTATTACATACAAAATTGGAGACCTGGGCCTGCAAAGCGATCTTCTTTTGTTTCAATTTCAATTCGTGACACGACGGCGTGGCATTCAGCCATTGAAAAAAATGTTTGTTTTTTTATTTTTATTTCATTCCATGTTTGAGAAAAGCACTGTACCTACATACCACGGCGTGAAAACGGACTGCCAGCCTCGTAGGGACTTGGTCTGCAATCCCTATTGGAAAATAGGCCTCTGCAGTAATGTACTTTTATGTACAGTCGCGGAATGACAAGGTTCGTCAATTTTGGGGGACCTTTTCATTCCTCGACTATACAGGGGTGAGCGTTTCCATAGGCAACTGACAGTCCGCGTTTAGCGCCGCCACCGCCGAATTGTCAAATCTTTGTGTAAAAAAAACCGGTCAAGTACGAGTCTGACTCGCGCACCGAGGGTTCCGTACAAACTTTCATACACCATACCCGTCATGTCAGGACCCCATTCTTTCTTGAACAATCTTAAACAGCTCGAAGTTACCGTTGCAAGTTACTTGTGAAAGAGCCCATGTGGCCAACTTACAGAATAAACATTTGATTTTGATTTTTGATTTTGAAAGCGCCATTGCATTGCCGCCATATGCATTTTGGTACTAACAACTTACAACCTAGTATGTGTGTTTATCAGCGTTAGCTTTTTATCACGCGTACCGATTTCGATTATTTATTTTTTATTTGAAAGAAGGATCTTTAAAGATAATCTCATAGGAATTTGAAGATATAAAATTACATACAAAAGTTAGTGAATTACAAATTGAACTAAGAAATTATAAAAAAAAAAACTACGCTAGATTAGATAGAGATATCATTTTATTTTTCCTGTATTATTTATGTTACTCTTAATCATATGCAATTATTTCAGAATTTTAGCTTCGGAGATAAGGGGGGCGTCCTATTTTTTTCTACATTTTCCTTAATAAATCAAAATTTAACCACTGTAGAAAAAATATAAAAATAGTTTTAGAAATTGAAACTCCAGCCCTTTCATATCCCCACTTGATCTATTTACTAGACTTTGATTTTTTAACCCCCCTCATATTCGTCATTTACACAGAAAATAAAAAAATATATTTACAATTTTCATTTTCCATACCTAAACGTGTCTTAACCCTCTTAACAAATGTTCCATATTTCGAATTGATAGCTTAAGATAAGAGAGTTCCTGAGATATTTAACGTTGTGACAGACGGACAGACGGACAGAGTCGCACCATAAGGGTTCCTTTTTTACTTTTTGGTACGGAACCCTAAAAACCTATACTCGTACTTGTCATATATAGTTTACGTTTTAACTCGCACTACTTTTATGTGGCGATAACTGTATTCACATAAAGATTTGGGACTACCTGCCATATTAAAAGTTTTAGAGCTTAGAATAAGCTATCCAGTGACATATCGCTTGTCCTTATTGGTCATAACTATACGCCAATTTGCCCACCCTCCTTTGTTGAACTGCAGAACGCATATAGTCAAACATCGCTACCAACAGTACCGAACATTCTCACGAACATTATAGCGAACGCTCTAGTCAATGCTCTGCGGGAGGCGTGAGGAGAGGGACAGCAGTGGAACAATAAAACAAGTATTGCTCGGCTCGACAAACGCTCGAAGCAAATTTTCTGTCTTTCGCTAGAATGGTCGCTAAAACTCTCCTGTTTATTTTATGAGCTTAAGTCCGTAAGCCCACTCCCAATACGCCTACGTCTCATGACAATACGATAAAATGCATGGCAGCAGGTTGAGAAAGTTGTGCAGAGCAAGCATCAGAAGATTATCTTACCTAAAACTGGCCGAAAGTTTGAAAAATCCTTCACTTCCGGTCAAAATTCGCACCTTCGACATCGTCTGCCAAGTACTTCCGGCCATTTCAGGATTGACAGACTTAGGTTTACTCTCTCTACGATTAAAGGGTTAAATGATGCCACATGTCTCGTACTGCTGTCACTATGACGTAAATATGCCTACCTACCCTTACAATTTTGACCGGAAGTGAGGGATTTTTCAAACTGTTGGCCAATTTTATGTGGGATAATCTTCTGATTCTCGCTCAGCACAACTTTCTCCACCTGCTGCCATGCATTTTATCGTGTTGACATGAGACGTAGGCGTATTGGGAGTGGGCTTACAGACTATGTAATGACTAATGACCTTGACGACCGCTTTAGCCTAGTTGGTAGTGACCCTGTCTACGAAGCAAGAGGTCCTGGGTTCGAATCCCGGTAAGGGCATTTATTTGTGTGATGATCATTAATATTTGTTCCTGAGTCATGGATGTTTTCTATGTATTTAAGTATTTATTTCTCTATATACGTATGTTTATCTTCGTCTAGTACCCATAGTACAAGCTTTGCTTAGTTTGGGACTAGTTCGATTGGTGTAAGAATGTCCGCAAATATTTATTTATTTACTATTATAAAAAAAAAAAAAATTACCATTCTAGCGAATGTTTGTCTGAGCGAATGACAAGTGAATGGTCAAGTCTCTCAGCACCTTCAGAATTGAACTTCAATCTCATTTACCTGGCATCAGAATCTCTGTCCTCGTCTCTGCAAAAAAACAAATTAAATTGACTTGTTACACTTAACACAAATGCAGATTCAGTCGAGAGTCGGGAAAAACAGCTATATGTAATCATACTCATTTATTCATAATATTGATATAAAATTACATGTCACATTATTGACTATTATCATGCCAATTATAATTATAAATGTTAATAAATAAATATTATTCAACTGGCTGTTGCCCGCGACTTCGTCCGCGTATAACATGTCATCGTCTAAAAGTTTGTTTAAGGAATGCATTAAAAAAAAACATTGAAATTAGTTTTGTGCCTAGTCTTTTAGTAAACAGTCTAAAACCGAAGTTACAAATCTCTTAATTTCAAAATGGCTTGCTCTCTATACACACTTAGAACCCCCTTTGAACCCTCATAGTAAACAGGCTGAATACTCAAGGCAAAATACGGTTTTGAGAAACATTAATTTATAATAGTGCTATTTTTGTTTATTTCATTTTAAAACGTTGGTATACGATGCTTTATGCAAGAATCTAACAAACTTTCCATCCGGAAGTAATTATATAGATTTAAATAAAGCATGAATTGTGTTTTTATTATTATTTATCTTGAATATTATAGAACAAATGTAAATTAACCAATATAAACATAAACACGTTTAATAATATTTTTTCTGACTTTTCAGAAGCTAAGTTATATTACTTACTAAGTTAAGTTATAGTTTTTTTGATGTCTGAAATTTTGTTGTTGTTGTTATTCACAAAACAGGTCTCTGATTTCATTGTGACGACGAGTTATTAGGCCATCAGTTTTGCAGCAGAGTGGTAACTATTTAATTGATTATATATCCATTACATACAAAAAATCTGCTATTATAAATTATTTCCAAATTTGACATTTTTTCCATACAAGTTGTCCGTTCATTGCCTGGACTAGAAACCGTAGTTACACATTTCTTACTTTAAAAATGTCTTGCTCTAAGATATTATACAAACTTCGAACCCCGTTTTAAGTAGTTTTAACCTTCTTAGGCGATGAATAAAAAAAAACGCTGAAATAAGTTTTGTAGTATTTTAGCATGTTTGTTTTGTCTAAAACCGAAGTTACAAATCCCTTACTTTAAAAATGTCTTGCTCTCGATACAAACTTTGAATGCCCTTATAAATCCCCTTTGGGGGAAAAAATTCAAAAAACGCTGAAATAATTTTGGTAGTCTAAACAGGCTAAGATCGAAGTTACAAATCTCATATCTTAAATTTTTTTATTATGTAATCTTTCTAAAAAGTTTTGAGATTCTAGCTCCAAAAAATCCCCCTTACCGACATTTTTCATCCCCTTAGGGGTGGAATTTTCCAAAACGCTAAAAATACTTTAATCGTTTCGTATATTTGTATCGTAATAAATAATCTTTCTAAAAACTTTTAAGCTTCTATCTCAAAAAGGAGTTTCCCTCATACAAACTTTGCAACCCTTCTTAACCTCCTTAGGGGTGAAATTTTTCAAAACGCTGAAAGTACTTTATTTGTATTATAATAAGTAATCTTTCTACAAAGTTTTAAGTCTCTTGCTCAAAAAATAAAGTTTCCCCCATACAAAATTTGCACCCCTTTCTAACCACTTGAGGGGCAAAATTTTCCTAAACGTTGAAAGTACTTTATTTGTATTCTAATAAGTAATCGTTATACAAAGTTTTAAGTCTCCAGCTCAAAAAATAAAGTTTCCCCCATAGGTACAAACTTTGCACCCCTATCTAACCCCTTCAGGGGTATGATTTCCGAAAATCACTTCTTATCCGTTGCCTACGTTGTAAAAGGTAGTTCTGGTGTAAATTTCAACTCTGTAGGCCCAGTAGTTTCGGCTGTGAGTTGATGAGTGAGTGAGTGAGTGAGTCAGTCAGGTCATGGGCATTTATGTTTTTGTTCCCATAAATATAATTATTATACTTTTTGCTGTCAATCCGTACTGTTTTTTTCTGTAGGTATCTATTTCTTCAAATGACTCATCTTTAATATATAGAATAATTTAGGTACTCTTTCCGCTTGTCTTCCAAATAGGGGAGTAGACTCAAAATTTATTATTACTTCAAAAGAAAGAAGAAACGAAAAACCCGTTCAAATATCTCAAAAAATTACGAAGCTACAACCGTTTTAATATCGCTTGTTAGTGTGAGAAAACGATCGGGACCGTAACGTCACGATCCTCGAACGTCATAGTACTCATAGTAAAAAACAATCGTTTCATAATAAGGTGCGTTTTGCGGAAAAGGGACAGAACATACCCCCTCTTACAACTTTGGACACTTATAACTTAGTGACTACTTAAGTAACCTCTTGCGTTGTTTTTTTTCTCCATTTGACTTCATTTTAAGTCCTTTTTCGAGAAAATACGACATTGTGATTACTTTATTTTGGTTTGCGTGGTTTGGCTGAATGCGCAAAGAGAGCGCGCGCGTGCCATTAAAAAAAACATTTGTTTTACTTATATTGTTCGAATTTGTTGATACATATATTTGATTTATTGAAATTACGCTTTAATACGACATTTGCGCATATAAGTTCTCATATCAGAAACGATTACTTTCTTATTTAACTCTTGGTATGTGATTCGTGAAGGTCTATCGGAGACGGGATTTAAATTATTAATAGGTGAAATTAAGGAAAAGCCTTTCCGCCATTTTGACGTTTCATAAAGCTGACACATGTGGCGGCGATATACTTTAATAATAATAAATGAACAATTAATGAAGTCGTATATTTCGGAAAATTAATTAATTGTCGCAGTCGGATAAAAACTATCCTAAGTTGCAGCTAGAATAATAATGTACCTATATAAAATGTTCCATATTTTTCCTTTCATGGGATGCTGAGAACATTCGTAACACACAAAGCTTAGTTTCGAACTGGCTGATTCTTTTTTTAATTTAGAGATTTATTATAAGTGGAGATTATTATAAAAATCATTCAAATTATAAAAGGCATCTACAATAAAATTAACAATTACACATACACCACCATTAACCCTAATGTCCATAATACAGTCGCCATCACATACATACACTATTAGGTACACTATACATAGGTGTTCACATATCGGCACAAATAGTGCCTTGAAAATAGAGTTGTGTTCCGATCTTTGTTAGACTCCTTAATCTGCAAAAGAGTATACATCTGTCCACCTAGCAGGCATGATTCTTTTTAGAAGCTTTCTATTTACTTGTGACTTTCTATGTAAGTAAGTATGTAGTATGTAAAACTATATTCGTTTGTGTGGAATCTTGCAACTCAATTTTGAAGCAGATATCATTATTCATATTCATATAACATGTGTTTACATTGGTAACTTCAACCGATTGAGCTGAAATTTTGGGTAAATATATAGTTTGTAGGACAATTCAATATTATGGTACCATTGAGCTGATCTGATAATGGTACCATAATATTGAATTGTCCTACAAACTATATCTTTACCCAAAATTTCAGCTCAATCGGTTGAAGTTACTGGTATTCAGTACTTAACCGACGTAACCCCGTTGAGTTTGATCTCGTTAGAATCGGCTCAATTAGTAGTTGACGACGGTATACAGAAAAGTACAGCCGGCAATAAAAGCTTGTACCAAAATTTAAATTTTTGTAACAAACTTATTTCACTAGCAAGTAAACGTAAACGCCATTTTGCTACCAGTGCTGGGCAGGCTCATAATTTAATCAATGGAGATGGAGATACTACTGATTTCAGCCAAAGGGGCCTGGACAATTCTAAAAGCTAAGTGTTTGAGCGATTAATGTCATGGCTGGCGGCAATAGATGCAGTTCTGTTCGAAGCGGCACATAAAATGCCCACAATCTGCAAACCCATAATAATAATTTACTTTAAAACAAAGTTTTAATGACAGTGTTCAAATCGGTTGGTACCAGGTACCCAAATCGCTTCAAGTGTGCCTGTAACATTTGAAGATGTTCCTTGATTTCTCCTGGATCCCTTCATCAGATCCTGACCTGATGACCATGATGAGATTTTAATCTAAGTCCAGACGTCTTCGAGTAATCGGAGAACATAGGTACATAAAAACATAAAACATTCCGACGATTTGAGAACCCCTTCCTCCTTCTTTGAAGTCGGTTAATAAATAGAGTTGACTCGATTGCACTTACTCAGCTTTATCACCACTGTCATCTTTCCTATCGTCATCGTCTCTGCAGAAAATAAAAACAGTTCAGATTTACTACATTCCGTTCTATTAACACGAATTATGGTTGGTCGTATAAGGCTTATATCAGAGACGCGTGAATTTGAGAAACGAATACATTTTGTTTAGGTACCTTCATAGGTAAAATTCTAGAAAAGTTGTTGTTTGTCACTAAATAGTCATTTATTTAGTGACAAACAACAACTTTTCAAGAATTTTTTTCTTAGAATGTTTCGATCGGGCGAATAAAAGAAAAATTAGCTTACTCTTTAACACTATCCCAGTTGACAGTCCATTCTTCATGCGTGATGCCAGTTCGGAACACTCTTCTGCAGGTCTCTCTGAAAAATCACGTTTCTAATAAAGATTGATGATGATTATGATGGATGATGTGATGATGCATTCCTGTTATCCCTCAGTAGGTTCATAGGGCTCGCAGAAGGCAGAAGAGTTCTCAATTTTATATTGTGCGACTTCTTCTAGCTCTTTCCAGTTTCCAGGCGTGACCAGGTGAGGCAGCCTCTTTCTCAACTGATCGCCTCCATATTAATAAAGATTGGTGTTAGAAAATGATCGACGCGAAAATGCGCACCTTAGTATAATAATATTATTGCACCGAAAACTCAAATTGCATTATTGCTGTAGACTGTAGGGTAAAAACAATGCCGCAAAGTGAAAAGTAACGAGTTTAAAAAAAAATAGAAACTTGAGTTATGTTATTCAGCCAGACAAAGCACCGAAGGACCATATTTTAACTGGGCAGACTGGGCAGAGTACTTAATAAGAATACTCCCTCCTCGGGTGATTAATTTTATTAAGGCACTTTGGGAAATTCAACAGTGCTATGGGCCTTGTCATGACATGCTGCTATATCGATTGGTTAATATATCCAGTTCATATGACAACATCATCATAAGACTGTTTATTGCTGCTGCTGTATCTCTTATGGTATCCCAGACCTTCTACCTATCATAAATAGACAAAATAAATACCAGTGTATTCAAAGGTGTGTGTGTGAAGTTCATAACCCTGGGTCAGTGCAGAGACGACTAGTCATTCATTCATGAGAAAAAACAGCAGTAATACGTACCTACTATTGATGATGATGATGATGAACTACCGGCCTTTCGAATCAAGCTATGACTTTTTGGCTATAACGAGAACACCTCTCCAGTCTTTATCTTACTCGGTATCCTTGTAGATGGAGCACGCGATGAACTGACGGTTCTTGAACACGGAGGTGTACAAGAAGGGTCCATGGCAGCTGTGGGACTTGGGGTCTATCTTACAGGCAGAAATCACACCGATAACACGCTCCTTGTTCTGGTACTTTACAATCAGAGGTCCACCGTGGTCGTTCTGTAAATTAAAGGATTATGACATATACTGAAAAAAAAACAATCCAGAGCATAGACGTTGCACGTGGTATGGGACAGCGGGATGTTGAATCACTCGTTCCAATTTGGAGCAACCTTACTGAAGGTGCATGTACATCTATTTACCTCGCAAAATCCTCCTTGGCTAGATCGCCTTGCTGTATAGTCGTTAGGGTCTGTCAAGTGCCTTCCTAAATCTATTTCATCGACTCGTTTGGATTGCTTAATTCCTTTGACGTCTCCTATTCTTCTGGAATCTTCGACATCTGTGCAGTTAGCGTACCGTTTCTGAAAAAACGTAAAAAAATATGGCATGAAAATTTGAGTCTGACCTTCAAAACAAATATTTTAACCGACTTCAAATCAGTAGCCAAACAGCTTCAAGTTTGTCTATAAAATTTGAAGAGTTCCCTCGATTTCTCCAGGATCCCATCATCAGAACTGGATTTTGGTGACAAAGGGACCAATCTGGAAGTATATGCTTTCAAACAAAGAAATAGTTTTTCAAATCGGTTCATAAATTACGGAGTTATCGCATAACATACACACATAAAAAAAACATACAGACGAATTGAGAACCTCCTCCTTTTTTAAGTCGGTTAACCTCATGAGCTTATTCTGTGTCAATTCAATGATATTTCTGTATTGATAAGGTCGCTAAAGCTCCTCGGGATGTGCTACGGGTATGCCGAGGAACCTGCGATTGTTCTGTCACGCGACTATGGAAACCCTTTCGCCTGTAAACAAATACTACCCAGCAACGCTATATATTTGTGTTTATTTGACTAACTCGCATCGTTTTCCCATAAACGTGGCTTTAGACTCTAAAATAAGCATAACCTTACATCACAAATCTCGCTCAGTCTCTTCATGATATCCTTAGTGCAGATCATGTACTGGGTGATAATGCTTCTGAATCGTTGAGCCCATTTCTTCGCGCACTTTTCGTTGTCCATGATGCACACCTTGGCTTCTTGGAGGCATTTGGAGTTATCCGGGATATGGGCCTCATCTTGACGGCGGTAGACTCCCTGTAAATTACGTAATACCCAACTCAAGTCAAGTCAATAATATTAAGTCAAGTAATTAGGTACGTCATCCATTAGCAGGCATTGTTAACTTTGTACTAGTAGTACCTATTTTCACTTAAGTCTATACAACCTCGTTCCATATAATAGTACATTACTTACCTAGGGCGGTTAAACAAAGAATGTCTCAGATCGCAGGCATTTGACGCCCGAGCCGAAGGCAAGGGCGATAAATATGCGCTCTGAGGCTTTCTTTATTACCGCCCGTGGTGAGTACAAAATTTTACGTCTCTATCTGGCCAGGAAGTGGGGTTTTCCGCACGCATAGCGTGCGGTAATTCCTACTTTATGGCCAGGTATGACGTAAATATAACATTACAATTTTGATCGATAATTTGTTCACGTTTTTTATTTATCTAAGAGAAATATTGTACTAGTTTTGCATATTTACCTAATTATTATATCTAACATAACATTACTTATTTTTTTGCGTTTCTAAATAGATATCCTTGAAATATTATTTTTCAAATCTTAGTTACCCGAGTAGTGGTCATCATTTCGCTATAAAGGTCAGTGTATGTTTTTCGATTTCTATTTGTAGGTAAGTAGTATAAGTACGAGGGGCAGTCCAAAAGTTACCGGCCTAACAAAGAAAAGAAGTACCTATATGAACAATGTCCAGAAACTTTTGGACCGCACTGGTATATTGCCTACTAAGAATAGAAGAGGAGCCGTCGTGGAAGCGTACTTGGGAGCCCAGGTATCAATGGGAAGATGAATTTGCATCAGATTCAGGCCAACAAGAGGCACAGGAATGGGAAAAGTGATGCGCTCTCGATTCAGAGGCCAAGGCCCTTTCTAAATCATCTGTCTATCGAAATTGGTAGTTTGTATAATAAACTAAACTAACGAACTAAAATGGCTCACTGACCCAACGTGATAGTCTTGGCCTCCAACACGAGCGACTACATATCCCGATCTTGCGCCATTTCTTGCACGTTCATGACTTGAAGATCGCCCAGGTCTGATTGGATGACGTCGTTCCAACGATACCTGGGTCGTTTGTCTTTTAGTTTGTATAATACCTCTCTAAAGTTACTGCCGCTGCCCCAGCCAGAAATCCACCCTTTAGTTCCCGGTTTCTCAAGTTCCCGGCTGATGTTGTTGAAGCAGATGAGGTCCGCGGCGTACTCACAGTTCTTCTCGACCGTACCGAACTTGAAGGGCTTGTTCACTTTAACGATGGCAATGTCGTTAGAGGACCACTTGATGCTGTCTGCGAAGTCGAATTTGTAGTCTGTGGAAAGGGCAAGGGAGCTTAGTTTGCTTAGGGCTTAGGGTAACATGTAAAATATTTATATTCCGTCGGCAGACAGCACCCATAAACCTTAAAGCGGAGAGCGACTAGTCATAATTATAACGGCTAAACTTGCGCAATAATTTAGACTTGTTAGGGAGTCAATGACGAAACAGCTCCGCACTCAATCCCGAAATGCGAAATCTACTTATGTGTAGGATTGAAATGTACTCAATAAAATAATATTATTTCTACATGTAAAATACGTGACGCCAAACGGATTTTGGGCTGCAGGCTACGTGTGATTGACAAACGGAGCTCTTATAACCATTCAAATAGCTCTTAATTCTTACTTTTGGGAATACACTTCCACACGACCTTCCTCCGATTGTTGCAAACGCACTTATCGTCCTTATAGTCGAAGCTGTCGACAAACTTGGAAGTGCCAGAGACGACATAGAAATGCTCCGCGTCTTCCACACAGGCCGCTGATGTGAGCACGTAGTACCGCTCGACGATGACGCCGCCGCACAACCAGCCTCGGTACTTGTGGGCTTTGGCGGATTCTTTCGTCAGTTGGAGGTAGACCTGATGAAAGTAATATTCTTAAAAGAACTTATATGTATATTAAACTAGCGCACGAAGTGAACGAAGATCTTCGTTTCAGCTTAGACAACAGTTCTTTTGTATATCCGGCTGTTCTCCTCTAGAAGTCGCATTTCTCAACCGATTATCGTGAAACTTTGTGAGCAGGTTCAATAATTAAACTCAGACCAAGAAAAAAGATAGACAGAGCATTACGAACCACCTATTGAAGCCGGTTGTCAACCATCCCAAATTAATTTAGAACACGCTCACGCGCACGTAAAGAAACAAAATGGCACAAAATTGTGCAGCACGTGTCGCAATGCTGTCAAGGTCACCTATTTCTAGTAATGTGAAATTTAATTTGTTTATGTGTGAGTGGGGGGGGGGGGGGGGGGGGGACTAACATCCCCTTGCCTGACACCCCGCTGCAGCGGAATGGCTTCGAGCTCCGATCCTGGAGTCGGACTGACATAGTGGCGTTCTCGTACAAACACTTCAGTACTTCGATATAGCGGCAGTCTACTTGGCACCGCTGGAGACACTGTAGTACAGCCCAGATTTCGGTCGAATCGAAGGCTTTTTCGTAGTCCACGACCGCTAAGCACAGAGGCAGATTATATTCCTCGGTGGGCACATTGCACGTAGAACCGATGGCCGTTGGGGCGGAAAGGTTCTCGAGTGGCGACCACGTACCGGAAGGCGCGGCGTGGGTTGACCCCCCACAAGGTGGACTGATGACCTGGTAAAGGTCGCGGGAGTGCGCTGGATGCGGGTGGCGCAGGACCAGCCATTGTGGCACTCTTTGGGGGAGGCCTATGTCCAGCAGTGGACGTCTTTCGGCTGATACGATGATGATGATGACGATGATGTGTGCGTGAGCGTGTGCTAAACTTATTTGCCTTGGTTGAAAACCGGCTTCAGTAGGTTGTTCGTCATGCTCCGTCTATCATTTTTTCTTGGTCTGACTAATTAAATATAATTTTTTATCGAATCTTATTTTTTTTAAAGAAATTACAGGGTTGCTACTTCTACAGCTCATAGAACTACTAGTAATAACGGCTAAACATACGCACTATATATCACGTATATGTCATTATAAAAGCTACTTGCCATGTACGGCCGTTTCCCTTTCGGTGTGTTTTTACCGTACAGGATTCTTCTAGTGTCTACCGCGGTTTTGTTTTCATATACCCATCCTGCGTCATCGGAATCAACTATTTCATTTGTGCTATTCTTTTTGTGTTCTCGGCGGCTGCTATGTTTTCTGTGGTGCTTGCTAGACCTTGATGAGTGCTTATTGTGTTTCCTGTGCTTGTCGTCATGTTTTTTATGTTTATCGTGCTTTTCGTGGCTTTCGTGTTTTTTGTGATCTCCTTGTTTATCATGTTCCTCGTGGCTCGCGCTATTATGTTTTTCGTCACTTTTCACAGACTTGTGTTTTTTGTGCTTCTCATGACTTCCGACGTCTTTTTCGTGACTTGCGGAACCACTGCTTTTGTCGTTGCTTTTTGATTTACTTGCAGCTTTGTCTTTTTCATTGCTTTTATCTTTTTCTTGATTTGAGGGCACAGATAAAGCTATACCTGAGAATAGTTTTTGAATGTATGTTTAGAATGTATGACATAGTTCTCAGAAATACCAGGGATGTAGAAAATATCTACCGACTTGTAATGAACAGAAAAATGTAACAGAAAAACTTACCTATTAGAAGAGCCAAAGAAATCAGAAGCAGTATTCTCGCCATTGCCTGGTGGTCCACCAACGGCTAGAGAACAGTCGGAAATGAGTATTTCAATTATGTATCAAAAACACAATTATCTGCTTATTTTCCTTCGTTTTATTATTTGAATTCAATAAATCAATTTCCTGGATGTAACGAACCAATTATATTTTCAATTATTGATTGATTTTGTGGAAGTTAATCTTGAGGGGGATTAAAACTTTTGATTGTTTAATTTAATTGCCTTTCCATTATCTTGTTGCCAACAGCTTCTTAATAACTTTATGTAGGTACTTAAAATAAAACGGTTTTTTTTATACATTGACAATGCACATATAATATGTGTGGCTGCCATTTACCACACTACTCTCTTGGCAACATATGCCTGTAATAAAAGTAGTATCTCAAAAATGTTCTTTGTATTATGTCCCATACATCACTTTATTATTAGATCCTAGAACAATTCGATTTGGAAAGGTTTTGATTACGTTTGACAAACAAGTTTTATCAAGTTTTATTTTAGACTAAATGAATTGTTTGAATGTAATATGTAGCTAGATTATTGTCAGTAGATACTGTAGATAGATTATTTTGCCTCAGTAATGAGTAGTGAGTGTTGCCGAGGGGCGTCTTGGTTAAATGTTCGCGATCCCATGACACCCCAAAAAAAGGGGCGAAACGAGGAGGAGTGTTAGGAAGACCTGCGACCCACATCGAACGGCCGGCGGAGCGCCAGAACCGAATTATTTTTTTAAACAGCCACGTTTTAAATTTTGTTTTTTTTTGTTTTTCTTGGTAATAAGGTTTTTTAACAAAATAAGTAATATGACGATAAAATCCAAACATTTATTTTAATCGTATGGCATACATGTTGGAACAGTAACAAATACATTAACTAAATAGGTACCTATATATAAAAAAAAAAAAACCCTAGTCAAATAAACCACCCCTGGTCGCCTCTGGTGCAAAGGTGCCCATTATGCTTGCCACATTACCTTGTTGAATGGCTAAAGACAACCTTTGCACCAGAAACGACTCGGAGCGGGCATCCTCACCCTTTTGCCTGAGCCTACGGCCTATGTCCCGGACAAATTTCTTTGCGTCCGACCCCCAGCAACCCGCTGTTTCTACTGCCACGGGTACAAAAATATAGCCTGATGTAAGGGGAGCGTACTTTTGTCGCTTTAATGCGGCCTGAAATTCGGCTGCTGACGATAAATAATATTTGATTTGTTATTCTGAGATATGAATATCGAAACTTTAAATTTGATTTGGAACACAAATCAATGATTTAGATTTCTTCAAAGCAAGTATCCTGCGTATTGATTATTCTATGAAATTATAATAAATAATGTGAAACGAAATTCTATAAAATGGTTGTCAATAAAACAACGTACAATCCTAAACGTAATATTTGCGCGGCAACCTGTTCAAATATACTTAACTACTTCTTGCCAAAGTTCAATTGCCTAAATGTGGAAAGTTTTGGTAAATCAAATGAAACTGTCATAAATTGTACTACTTTATTATCATACTTGCAACATGCGGTTTACGGCCGTGTTCAGTTTCTTGTCCTGGACCCTTACTACGTAACCTCGGTTGAAGTACACCTTGTCATTCTTCGACGGATTGTCGACGCTGCTGGGCTCTTTGGGCTCGTATTTCACTAGATAATGTTACTACGAAATATACCGAATAGTTTATCTCACAGCAGTCATGCTCTTTCTAGCTTGCATGTTTGACCAGCGTTCGTAACCCATATGGCATAAAGGTGAACTTAAAAAGGCCAAACTGAATGACGATGGCGGTTTTGATCTTGGTGGTGGCGGCGGTGTATATTTGTGTCTGGTTACGGATCAACAGTATTTCAAGTATTTTATTGAATTCATGTTGTTATAAGTAAATAGTTGACAAATGTTACAGTAAGTCTCAAACATAAACCCTGTAAGGGCATCGCAATTCATGTATTTTTATGCATATGTTTGTTGACGTTAGTATTTCAATTACTAATCATTTATGTGTCTATATACTGTGTTGAGACAAATATAATTTGTGTACCTACTTTTATAGTTTATCATCTAGGTATTCATTTATGGAATAATATGCGTTTTCTTTAACCTATAACTTGCACAATATATGATGTGTCGTAGGTACCGAAACTGGTCAATTTAATAGTGGTAAACCCTGTATTAGGCTCTCACGTCGACTGGTTAATAAACCAATTTGTTTAATATATATGACTGCCACGTCACGACAGGGTTTGTAAAGTACCCATCATAAAAATAAGAATAGAACAAGAATAATTTATTTACTACAACCTAAATTAATAAATTGTGCAAATAATTAATGCATTTTTTTTTCTTCACCCAAATCAAATAAAACTCTCATAAATCGTACTACTTTATTATCATAGTTAATAGCAACATTAAGGGCTTACGGTCGCGTTCAGTTTCTTTTCCTGGGCCCTTACTACGTAACCTCGGTTCGAGTACACCTTGTCAGTCCTGGACGAGTTGTTGACGCTGCTGCTGCGCTCTTTGGGCTCGTATTTCACTAGATAGTCTTACTACGAAATATACCGAATAGTGACTTTATCTCACAGCAGTCATGCTCTTTCTAGCTTGCATTTTTGACCAGCGTCCGTAACCCATATGGCATGAAGGTGAACTCGAAAAGGCCAAACTGGGTGACAACGGCAGTTTTGATCTTGGTGGTGGTGGCTTTGTATCTTTGTGTCTGGTAACGGATCTACAGTATTTTTTAAACTATAACTTGCACAATGTATGATGTGTCGTGGGTTTCAAACACTGAGTGATTTAAAAGTTATATAATCATGTCATAATGAGGCAGTCATAAAGACTGGTTAATTAGCCAGTTAATATGGCTAATCGATTAACCATGCCATACACCCATCATAAAATGTGCAAGTTATAAATGCCTTAAACTCTTACAATGTTTTTGAACAATAGGATATTTCCTTCTCCCAAATCAAATAAAACTCTCATAAATCTTACTATTTTATTATCATAATTGCAACATTAAAGGCTTACTACGGTCGTGTTCGGTTTCTTGTCCTGCGCCCTTACTACGTAACCTCGATTGGAGTAAACCTTGTCAGTCTTGGACGGGTTGCCGACGCTGCTGCTGGGCTCTTTGGGTTCTTTGGGCTCGTATTTGCCTTCGTTGTTCACTGGTTTATCCATTTCGTTTGTGGCTGGCCTGATGAAGATGATGAGGTTTGAGAAATCAGTGGAACTAATCAATAAATTCGTGATGGCCAAGAACAGACCAGCATACATTTGTTGCAGTATGGGTCTTACAAGATGTTACATATAAATACAGTTCCAGCATAACCCTGTTAGGGCACAGAAACATTAATATAAAAATATTTATTCTAAAATAATGCATGCAACACAATATGCACAGTAATTCAAACTTTAAATTGAAATAACAAAAATAAGTTACAACAATTATTATACATAAATCATCGTTACAATTTTACGCAAGGGTGTCAATAGGTAACATTATATCATGACAATTATTATTTAATTTTACATTCAGATGTCAGCAGGCTAAATTAAGGTCTCATCTATCATAAATTAATTTCAATGGTAATAGCATTTATTAATAAGAAGTATTTTTAAGTTTTTGTAGAAAACGTTGATTCTATTTTCGCTTTTTATTGTCTCCGGTAGGTATTTTGTAATAGATTTTCATACATCTATAATATGGGCTTTTCTTTTATAATAATAATAAAAAATATTTGCGGACAATCTTACACAAATCAACCTAGATATAGATCCATTTTAGGTGCCGGGAGGATCAGTTGGTTTTTATGCCGTGAGCTTTTCACAAAATCGAACAGTGCCATGTTTTATTTTTACTTGACCAGGCCAAGGCCCGGTCATTGCCAAAGTCGCTTTTCTACTCGCTTTTCTCCTCTGTGAGCGCGTTTTCGCTTATGTCGGCCTTCACGACATCGAGTCATAACTTCTTAGGTCTGCCACGGACTCTTAGAAAATTGGACCTAGGTAGGTACCTAGGTCCAATTTTCTAAGAGTCCGAGAGAGTTAAGGCCAAGAAAAAAAGATAGACGGAGCATGACGACCAACCTAGTGACAACAAACAAATTAAATCGCTCGAAATAGATGATCTTGACAGCATTGCGACACGAGCTAAACAGTTTTATGCAATTTTGCTTAAGTATATGTGCGCATGAGCGTGTGCTAAACTTATTTGGTTTGGGTGAAAACTGACTTCACTATGTCGTTCGTAACGTAATGCTCTGTCTGTCTTTTTTCTTGGTCTATGTACCTAGTTACATACAACTTCTAACTCCTAACGCAAAAAGGGGGGTGTTTATAAGTTTGACGTGTCTGGGCGATTCTCATTTTTGTGCACGCTGTCACAGCCGTGGATGTCACACCGTGCATGTAGAAAAAAAATCGTCGCGAGGTAGCCGATCGAAATATAATTCCATTATATAGCCGTACACTTTTTCAGGCAACCACTGTTTCAATTGGCTGCCTCGAGACAAACATTTTTTTTTAAAAGAAAGAAAGAAAGAAATATATTTATTTGGTATCACAAAGACATTTCACGTGTGTGTTTCATACAACTTAAATGCACCAAAATGGATACCACTCAGCATATGCCAGCAGCAATATATGCTATAGGCGCTGGTTTTCAGGGCACCTAGAGAGAGATACAGATCTTAAAATATAACTTATAATTATAACTTATACGTAACAAAACCTAATTAATGAAAAGGAGAGGTCGCTGCGCAATTAATTAATTCAGAGCTAAGGCAAGTATGATGAAATGCAGGTGTATTGATTTCATTTACAGGTAGGTATTGAAATTCAAGAGCTATGTGGATTGTCCGCTTATGCATTAGATATTTGTAGGTTGATATATTTTGACATCCACGGTAAATCTGCTGCTGTGAGAGCGTGCACAAAAATGAGAATTGCCCGTCTGTGTGTGTCTGTGTGTCTGTCTGTGGCATCGTAGCTCCTAAACGAATGGACTGATTTGAATGCGTTTTTTTTGACGGATCGTGATGGTTCTTAAGTACGTTTCGAGAGCAAATGCGTTGATTATTACAGAAAAAACCCAAGTCGCTATATGTGGGCTGATAATATTTGGCGAGTTGCGTCGATTCCTCAAGGATCTCAGAGTTAACACTTCATCAGTTGCTACTTCAACGGAATCTTGTCAGACTCTTTGACGTACTTTACATCTTTTAGGAGTTCCATAAGTCATACTATGTGATCTTCATCATCAGTTCCACTTCACCAAAATTGCGATTTCCGAGAGTAAATACTCGAGTTATAATAGAAAATACCGAAATCACTAACACGCGCGCCAATAAAATTTGAGGGTTGCCCACAAATTCCCTGGAATTCCATCATCAGAATGAGACTATCTCAGTGTGATATATATAGAGAATAATCTTTCGAATAAAAAAAGAATTTTGGAAATTGGTTCTACATTGACAGAGAAATCGGTGAACATGCATAAAAAACACAATAAGGGAACGTATAATCTCTTCCTTTTTTGAAGTCGGTTAAAAATGGTTTTCGATGTAATAAAAATTCGGTGAAACGAAAAACATTCATTGGATGAAACGTTTGTCGGTAAAACAAGGCTAAACCATGTTTGTCTTATAATAACAACGCTAAGCAGTTTACTGTTTCTGAAAAAAAACTTCAGGGCAATTCATTCGGTGAAACGTTATTTGTTAGGAGGCATGAAAGCGTTACGATATAAATAATTATTTGTGGATCCATACCCAATGGAAATGGCATTGGTAATATGAAAGAAAGAAAGAAAGAAAATATTTATTCGTGACAAAATAAAAAATATAAAAGAAACTGCAGACACATACGCACATAAAGTAAGCACCAGTTGAAAACGAAAAAAAAGTAAACAAACAATGCATTGACTTTGATTTTTTCGTTTTCAACTGGTGGTTACTTTACACATTTGCCACGAAATTGTCACAACTCAGCGTAAATGCTGGCGGCGCCAGCGCTGGTCTTCCGTTGTGACCAAAATAATATGGGGCCCGGCCCCTCCCTTGCGCAAAAACAGTGTTTATTGAATGAGAAAAGCTTACTCACATAGGTAAATTAATTAACAGGTTCGTCGTATTTAATATAAAAAAATAAACAAGTCATCTTGCACCACTCGTGCGAAGCCGGGGCGGCAGCTAGTAATAAATCGTAGATACCCAAAAAAAACTAGTTATCATACAAAAAAAGAAAAAAAAAAAGAAAAAAAAGATACGTTTATAAAAAGAGACCTCTACATTTTTTTCTCAGAATAGAATATTACACTGACCTACTTGTTTTTAGAGTCTAGTTAACGTCCTTTACATACGTCTTGTCAAAGTATCTATCCTATCAAAAACATTTGATTTTCAAGTATGCATCTCACATTGAGTTGCTTATTTTTATCGCAGATACTTGAATTCAGCGTAGAATAAGAGAGCAAAAAAATATACCTACCTACTTGAATATAAAAATTATCAACACCTCAGAAAATAGGAGGCTTAAAGGATTTTTTTATGAGGGTAACTAGAGATGCCTTTTCAGGTAATTTTTCCAAAAATACGAAAATCAATAAAAATGGAGATACTTGAATACTGCGTAGGGCAGCCGACATATTTGGCTACTTTGACTGCTAACTTAGTATATGATGCTGACTGTACTTCAGAGTTAGGTGCTGAATTTATTTTTCCAGAAACTTACCCATCGGCGTGATTTTTCCATGATATTGATTGTTCGGTGTGGGTCACGCCGGACCTGAACTGTCTTCGGCATTTGGGTCTGCGAATCAAATTGAACATGATTTCTGTTGACGATAATTTTTTCATCGATTTCTTTTGTAATCAGTCACCGGGTCTTCATTAGTTACATACTTAATTTCCAGGAGACTTTTCTAGTAATTTAGCATCAAGTAAATCGTTACGGAATTAGCGCGGTGCGTACAAGAGCTAGGGGCTAGGTAGGTACGACAAATGCATTATTTCTTTGTTTTGTATGCGGCCCGTCGCTCCCAGATAAACTGGAGATTATTTGATTAAAATGACAATTTTATAAAAAGTCGGCAAAATTAAATAATGTCAACCATATAGCGCACCACTGCCACTCAAAGTCGTGGCCGAGCAGTGAGGTTGTGACTGATTGTAATGATCAAGAGCTGAGTCTAAAGGATGTTGGTGGAACAAGTAGGTACCTAAGTATTTATGAGCAATTAAGGGAGTAATTACACAAATGATTACACAGGATCAGTTCAGGATGAAGTTCTTTCTCTGATGGCAAACAAGCTTACGCAAAGCACACGTAGCCTATGTACCTGCTAATTTAGAGAAATCATATTCGCGTTGACCCTTTATTGATTTGAGGATTCGCTGTGTCAGCGCCCTTACTCTTCGGCGCTTCCTCGGAACTGAATTCTATTTAAGGGTATATTAAATAGAATTCCGAGATAGAGCAAGTAGTAGTATTGTTACGTCTTCGGTCTTTTATATGTTGAAGGTTCCCCATGCGCTGTTCCAAATATGACCGAGTTGACATTTAATCCTAACACTATAGAAGAAAACATCAAAAGAGATTTTATAAGTAAAGTTGTCATCAGATACGCACTCCACATCCTTATAAATGGCGCAAGAGATGAACTGGCGGTTCTTGTAGATGCTGGTGTAGAGGAAGGGACCATAGCATTTGTTGGACCGCTCCTTGACGAGGCAAGCGGAGATGACGCCAATGACGATGGAATTGACGCCTTCTCCGTAGATGATAGGACCACCGTGGTCGTTCTAGAAATATCATTATTATTAAAGCAAAGCCAGAATGCTAACGACGGACGGTATAATCTTTTTATATTAGTCTTTTCATTTTGTTCCTTTGATAAGTCCGGGTGATACTCACAAAAGGTACCCACGGGCGACTGAACACACAAATTCTGCCTGATATACCTATAATGATTTCTAATGGAGCGAGTGACTTTAAGCATAGTGATGGTAGAAATGGATGATGGGTGAAAGGTGGGTAGAATTATTTACAATGCACTTGCTCTGAATGTGCTCCTTTATATGGTTCAACATAAACACGGGAAGTGGTCGATGCCAGCACGGCAGCGCAAAGACAGTACCTGCCCGTGCGGAATGGATATCAGTACAATATTCCCGCACACTATGCGGGAATGAGATTTCGTGAGTTCGTGACAATTAAAATTTCACCTTTTATGCATATTTTTTTTATTTTCTCGCATGATGCATTGAAAAAGTTGTATGATACACGTGCAGATAGGTAATTCCCAACTCGTGTCGATCAAAAACACTCCCTGACGGTCGTGTTTTTGGTCATCATAAATAACTATTATGTGATGCCGATGAAAAAAAATGCTTATTTCAAACAGACGATGGCCAAAATTGACCTTGTTTTATATTGCTACTAACTCGATTGGCTAGCCGAGACTATAGATACTTAACAGACTAACTAAAAATTCTCATAAACAATTTAACAATGAACTAGGGGAAGCATTACTTACTTCACAAAATCCGCCATCAGCCACGGTCCCCGATGGCTTGGCTCTCCGCAGGTTCGTTTGGTTACTAATGGTATGGTTGATGTGGTCGTGTGCCGAGTGCATCACCAGATTCGTCGGCACCTTATCGATGAACCTTCTTCCCTCTTCCTCTTCGTCGTAATTGATGTCTTGACAGTCTACGTACTTTTCCTGCGACGAAAGTTCATAAATTGATTATTGTGACGTTTCGCATTTGGGTCTCAGGGTAAGTAAATAAAACCACTATTTAGGCTGTCAGCTTAGGTGCGCAGTCGTGACCTCACTCCACGGCAGCTCAATGGCAAGTGGCTAACGCTCCCAGCTCAGCCGATCGCGACTGCTACCTTCGCTCGTATTTATTTGTAGTGCGCATCACTACATCTATTATTCATTTTATAAAGCGAACATATCATCATAATCATCATATCAGCCGAAATACCAAAGGACCGGAAAAGAGCCAAGAGACAACAAATACACATTATGGGTCCAGTAACCTGAAATAAATATATATTGAATATTGAAATACAAAGAAAAAAAATCGTGATCGAATGTAGCCTAAAACGAGACTCGAACCCTCTGCTTAACGAAGTAGTGTCCTGATCTCTAGATCACCCAGAACACAACAGCACCACAGCGAATTTTTAACTGAATCCAAAAAAGGAGGAAGTTATAATATGTTCCACTGTATGTTTTTACAAACTTTATATTAACGTGCACTGTTCGTATGTATGTAAATATGTAAGCATGTAAATATGTAAGTATGTAATTTGTCCGTCAAAATTTGAAATTCATTTTTCAGTCACTTCCCGTTATCCAATTGAGCTGAAGTTTTGCAAGCATATTATGTATATCGCATGACAATGCAATATTATGGAGCTGATCTGATGTTGGAGCTGGAAGGTGGCCGCAATAAAACGACACAACCCCATCGAGTTTGGGCTCGTTAGAATCGTCTCAATGAGTAGTTGATGATGGTATGCAGAAAAGTACAGTCGGCAGTAAAAACTTGTACCAAAAATAAAATTTTTGACATAAACTTATTTTTTTCACCGATTTTACGTCAATTGTGGACTGATTTCCAACATTTTTTTTTATCCGAAAGAGTATACTCCTGAGGTATTCCCATTGTCACTAAGTCAGGATCTGATGATGGGATCCCAGGGAAATTGAGGGCAGCCCTCAAATTTTATAGGCACGCGTGTAGTTATTTCGGTATTTTCTATAATAACTTGTGTAACGCCTCAAATATGTAAAGAAGTACGTCAAAGATTCTGACATGCTTCCGATGAAGTAGCAACTAACGAAGTGTTAATTTTGAGATCCTTGAGGAATCGACGGAACACCTCAAATATAGAAAGAAAGAAAGAAAGATACATTTATTCACTAACACACAAGACACACATATTAAGCAAAAATTATTAAAAAAAAGAAGCGGGTTGTGTCGGAGATACAACCGTTAATTAAGTTTAAGTGGATATTTCTTTGTTGGCTATGGAACCCTAATATATCTGAATAAATTCACTAAAATCTGTATAAGTAGGTACAGATAAATCGGTATATATGGCAACATTGACTAACGTAGCTCATTTGACTCGCGATACATTGAAAATGGCGGTCATGTCAGCATTATTTTCATGTCCGCCACATAAACTAAATAACATTTTGTGATTAACAACTAATGGCAAATAATGAAGGATTAAAACATGTAACAAACAATTATTTGAAATCAGGATAGGCTACAAAAAGTTATTCCGGACGTCACGTGATACATTTTGAACTGTACCCCTATACAAGAACGCGAGCAAAGAAGTATCCACTTCAATAACAGTAAAAAACATGTAACAAGTGTGTCTCTGCGGCAGTGAACCGGACACTGGCTCATCATTATGCTGAGGTGTCAGTCAGACACCTACAGCGCTGATTTTCAGCCAGCACCGTTGGTGACTCACGGAAACATCATACAATTATAATTACACAACTATATAATTAATTGTGAAAGGCGAGAGAGAAATAAACATAAATACATAGTGAGATAATACATACAGCACTACCTACATGCAGCTTTAATAAAATAATAACTACGTTACACATTAACGTGATTTATACTATTAAATTAAAAACAAAAACTAGATAAAAAATTGCAATTGGCATATTTTTTGCTGTCAAAAGTGCAGGATTAGGATTAGGATTTTTGGAGCGTCAACAAATAGCCGTTAAGCTTACGCTTAAAGGTGTATCTAAAAGCGCCCCTTGGATAGGGGGAGGGATGTCATTCCAGCACTTAGACGCCGCGAACTTGAAGCTACCTCGAAAAGCAGCGGTTCGGTGCATAGGTATTATAGCCATTGCCTTGAATCTGCGCGCACTCTTTGACCATACCAGTTTATGGTATGGGATTTCGTGCCTTACCACCCCGAAAAGCAGAGTGGCAAGGTGCAGGCGTCGGCGTGCAGACATGTTAAGCAAGTTAGCGGCGTTCAAGTATGGAGTGATGTGGGACCGGGGAGGGACTCGGAAACAAAAACGAGCACATGCGTTCTGCACTCGTTGTATGAGCCTCTTGGAACGACCAGTAATGCACCCGTCATACACGACATCACAATAGTTTAACCTAGATAATATAAGCGATTCACATAGGTCGACACGCAAATCGACACTAAGGTAATCACATATATTATATAGGACTTTAAGGCGATAGAAGCAGTTACTCACAACATTTAGTATGTGGTTCTCAAAGCGCAAATTCTCGTCCATAAGAAGGCCGAGGTTGGTTGCTTCTACCACCTGCTTGCTCTATTGGTTCGCCCATGACGGCGACATTCCCGGAAGTCCGAGCATCAAGGGTATTACGGATTTGATGTTTTGATATCATAGCGATTTGGGTTTTTTCTGTAATAATCAACGCATTTGCTCTCGGAAAGCAGTTCATGTGGTAAATTGGAAAGAAAATGTGGAAAGTTTCATGTAAATACCTATGTGGCTTGGCGAAGTAGGTACTAAATTGAAATCGGGTTATTATTTGTTTTTTGGTAAAAATATTTTATAAACTTATTTCATTCGTTATTGCTTATTATTGTTGAGCACATGCATGTCTCCCAATTAACGTCAGCATGACGCCTATTAGAGCCTAGTCAAGTGACTTGCTTCTGGCTAGGCTGTACTAAAAGGTTACAAAGGTTTTTAAGTCACTTGCCGAGTAGCCGGATCAGTTTTTTTTGTATTAGTAAGTATTCACTGTTTCATAGTCTGTCTGCACACATTAACAATTTTAAGGCCTAATTTCGTCGCTGGATCCATAGGTATTGTGTCATTACAACTAATGACTTGTGTGATTGGAACAAAATGTATATGTGTACGTACATAAACCGGAAGCTATTGTATTTTTAACCAACTTCAAAAAAAGGAGGAGGTTCTTAATTCGGTTGTATTTTTAATTTTTTTTTTCTTAATGTGTGATACCTCAGAACTCCGTCATTTATTAACCGATTCGTACCATTCTTTTTTTAATTGAAAGTATATGCATCCAGGTTGGTCCCATTGTTTTCAAAACTCCAGTTGATTGATGGGAACCATGAGGAATTGAGGGAACTCTTCAAATATAATATAAGGCACACGTGTAGTAATTTCGGTGTTTTCTATTATAACTCGTGTATTTACATCCGGAAATCATAAATTTGGTGAAGTGGAAGTGATGATGAAGACCACAGATGGCTTGTGGAACTTGTCAATGATGTACTTCAAACTATAAAAGTACGTCACCGATTCTGATATCATTCCGTTGAAATAGCAAACAAACAAGTGCCAAAGGCGATTCTGAGATCCTTGAGGAATTGACGGAAGTCCTCAAATATTATCGACCCACATTCAGCGATTTGGTTATTTTCTCTAATAATCAACGAACTTGCTCTTGGAAATCAGTTCATGTGGTAAATTGGAAAATAAATGTGGAAATGTTCATGTGGCTTGGCGGAGTACTGAATTGAAGTCGGTTAAAACTTTGTTTTTAAAGTAAATTATCGACTGTCTACTCTACAGGAAGACACCGAGAATTACTTCCTGATTTTGACGCAGTCACTTTATAAATAGGTATTTCTTGAAAGTGTATTCCTTATTAGTCGACGAGCTCAAGGCTCGCCCACCAGCAACCATCAACAACAACTACGTCGGTGGGTTAAACTGCGCTCTTACCTACCTACCTACCTTTGTAAGAAAGACATGTAAGCCACTTGAGAGCTCACTAGAGAGTACAATAACACTCCAACAATTGAATAATGACAAATCTAATAAAACTTACGTTACAGATTTCAGACATGGTTTGTCCTAAATCCTTAGTGCATATCATGTAATTGTCGATAATGTTGCTATAACGGGAACCCCAGCGTCTCTTGCATCTGTTCTTGGATATGATCTCCACTCGGGACTCTAGGAGATCCTGCTGGCCTATCTCCTTCCTTCGCCCATTTGCCCACTAAAAATAATATATATTAATACAACGAAGCATATTTCTTCTAATATTCGATGACGATGAAATACCATAAAATATGCCAGTTATTACAACCTAATTTTACAAACAAATTGTACAAACATCCAATAATAATAAACACACAAACACCGACCTGATGTGACCGCCTGTTCTCTACAATTGTTTATGTTTAATTTACCTCTGTTTTTATATTATGTAGTATTTCCAGTGAGCAATAAAGAATATTAGTATTTTTCTTTTACTCGTACCTTCCAAGCTATCCGACTATGGAACTATCTTCCTCTATATTTACGACGGGCTAAATCTAGTGCGTTCTCCAAATCTAATCTTAAACAATTTTATTTGTCTCCCCATTATACTCTGTTTGTACTTTATTGTTGGCTAACACTTAAGTTTATGGTATAGGTATGAATGGTTGTATATAATTATCAGTTTTGATATATTTATTTATGCATGTTTATTTTGCGTATATATATTTATTTATGCTAGTTTTTGTTCACCGACCACCAATTAGTTATGACTATTTATTTTCTCCCCGCTACCCAAAGGTTGTCTGTAAGAGATCGCTGATCATTGTTTGCCTCTGCGCAATATATTAGATGTTTTCTATACTACTGTTCTGTATTAATATTGAGGTAAAGAGTAAAAAAGAGTATTTGAATGGTATTGTGGCCATAAAGTGGCAATTACCGCCTACCACGCGTGCGGAAACGTTGCGTATAATTTTTTGTACTCTCTACGGGTGGTATTAAATAAAGTCTCAGGTCGCATATTTATCACCCATGCTTTCGGTTCAACCGACATAATACCGACCTGAGACATGCTTTGTGTTACCTACTATTATTCCATTAGTGGCCTTTTCTGTGCCGCTCACCGTCGCTTAGTTATATAATTTACTTGTAAAATATCGTCTGGAAAAGCCACTGGCCTCATGGCAGGGAAGAGGAGCAGAGAACGGATGGCTATGCGTTGAGCAGACACGATAACTTCTGTGGCTGGAGTCACACTACACGCCAGCATGCATCAAGCCCAGGACCGAGCAGCTTGGAGAGTGACGGTGAAGAGCACCCACAATATTTTCCGTCAGGCCGTCACGTCCCTCAGCCATGAAGAAGGCAAGGAAGAAGAACAAAATATTATAACACCTGCCACTAACGTAATAGTATGTATAAGTATCCTTACGTCACTGTATTTCATAGTGCTCCCCCAGCCTGCGATCGTGGCCAAGTTCCCCGGGTTCTCCAAGGTGAGACTCTGATTGTTGTAGGGGATAGGCTTGGGGACGAACTCGCAGCCACGCACGCGTCTCTCAAAGTCGAAGCCGTCTTCAACCTTAACGACGGCGATGTCGTTGTTCATCCACCTGATGTTGTCGTTTTCGTGGCCGTCGAAAACGTAGTCTGAAGGGAATTAAGCATAAAGTGTACAGCTTCAGAACACGCTAATCTGGGAATAAGTAGGAAGATAGTTAAGTCTAATTAGAAGCTAGACTCGTACTACGCTTTTTTAGATAAAATAAATGAAACCGAAACATATCTTACACATCCTAAAGGAGCTGATAGACTTGAGCAAACTCTACAGGTAAACGATCACAAAATAAACAGGAGCGTTTTAGCGTGCATTCTAGCGAAAATACTGTATATTTGCTTTGAGTTTTTTTTGAATTTTTGTTATTGTTCCGCCACCGTCACTCTCCGCCCACATCTTCCGCACGCCGTTTACTAGAGCATTCATTAAATTGATCATGAAAATGTTCGCAGCGATGCTATGGTATAAGTCACCCAAAGGGCAATGGAGAGGGCTATGTTGGGAGTTTCTCTGCGTGATCGCATCAGAAATGAGGCTATCCGCAGTAGAACCAAGGTAACCGATATAGCCCTCCGAATTGCTAAACTTAAGTGGCAGTGGGCACATTGCACGTAGAACCGATGGCCGTTGGGGCGGAAAGGTTCTCGAGTGGCGACCACGCACCGGAAGGCGAGGCGTGGGTAGGCCCTCCACAAGGTGGACTGATGACCTGGTACACGTCGCGTGAGTCCGCTGGATGCGGGTGGCGCAGGACCGGTCATTTTGGCACTCTTTGGGGGAGGCCTTTGTCCAGCAGTGGACGTCTTTCAGCTGATATGATGATGATGATGATGATGCTATGGTTGGCTCCGTTCGTTGAGTTCGTCAAATTTAAAATCGATGTTCTGTTACACGTGAATACTCAAGTCCATCAGCACCTTAACGGTCCTGGAAATAAAGTTTAGCCAGATTTTTTATGCACGCTTTAATGCGGCAGATATTAATGCTGGTGGCTGTGCTTACTTTTAGGAACACATTTCCAAATGGCTTTCTTCGCACCGTTCTTGATGCATAAGTTGTTGTATTTATCATCTTCTACTGAATACCTGCAAATGTAGAGAAATATAAGTGGAATGCGCAGAACGGATGGCGAAAAAGAAATTCACCAGATCATTGTACATTTTTCTGATGATCATAACTCACAATAAAAGCACGATACAGGTATTAGCGCTGTGATCTTTATAGTATTATTTATTTGTGGTGATTGAACTGCTTAATGCCAGCACCAATCATATATTTACGTCAGTATTTGTAATTAATTTAAAAAAATAGTATTTTAATATGTTTTTAGCCTTCGCATAGTTCTTATTATGTTATCTTTATATACGCACAATCATACGAATTGTCTTCACTGCGCCCGGTGAAGATTGTGGGAGTTTTCGGAATAAGGGCGGGAAAGGGAACTATTACCTATTACTATAATAGTTCCCTTTGCCGCCCATATCTACATAATAATCCGCCTAGCGTTATTCCCGGCTGTGACCTAAAGGAGCCCGGGGTCCGCTTTGGCACCTAATCCCAAAATTTGGCATAGGCACTAGTTTTACAAAGGCCACTGCCATCTGACCTTCCAACCCGGAGGGAAAACGATGTGTTTCTTCACCAAAAAGCCACTGTTAAATATCTAATGATATTTCGTGCATAAGTTTTGGAAAACCCCAGGGGTTTGACGTCCTGCAAATATCTTAGAAATATAAATTATCTTGAACCGAGACGATTCTGTAAGAAAAAAACCGTTGCTCAAGATAGTTTCACTCCATCCGAGATAATTAATTGTCATCCTAATGAATTTCTTGGTTCAAGTACATTTTTGAAGTGGATACTTCTTTGCTCGCGTTCTTGTAGGGAATTGTTTGTTACATGTTTTAATCCTTCTTTATTTGCCATTAGTGGTTAATCACAAAATGTTATTTAGTTTGAGGCGTACATGAAAATAATGCTGAAATGACCGCCATTTTCAATGTATCGCGAGTCAAATGAGTCACGTCAGTCAATGTTGCTATATATGCCGATTTATCTGTACTTATACAGATTTTAGTGAATTAATTCAGATATATATTTTACGGGTACATCATAATAGCAGATTTCTTCAAATAATCAAAACATTTAATATTTAACAATTCATTGAATATGCTTATCTAAGTAGATTCCCTTTAGATTGAAATTGAAAACAATCGCAAATCCATGGGAAACAATTTAGGACAGGAAGAAAGAAGTATCCACTTTAACTTAATTAACGGTTGTATCTCCGACACAATCCGCTTCTTTTTTTTTGTGCAACAATAATTCATCATCCACAAGGTGGAGTGATGATCTGGTTAAGGTCGCGGGAGCCGCTGGATGCGGGTGGCGCAGGACCGGTCATTGTGGCACTCTTTGGTAGGCCTATGTTCAGCAGCGGACATCTTTCGACTGATATGATCATCATCATCATCATCATATCAGCCGAAAGACGTCCACTGCTGGACATTGGCCTCCCCCAAAGAGTGCCAAAATGACTGGTGCTGCGCCACTCGCATTCAGCGGACTCCCGAATCGCTTAACTTAACTGATAATATGATGATGGTGAATAATTCATCCGGCTGACGCGACCATAATAATCAGTTGGGAACTAATCAGTGAGTTTACTTGTAAGTTCCTGAAATGATGTAGAAATGCTCAGCGTCCTCGATGCAGGCTGCTGAAGTGATGATGTATTCATCGTGAACAATGATGCCCCCGCACAGCCATGAGCGGTAGGCTTGCTGCTTCGCGCTCGAACCCTTCGGCAGTTTTAAGTGGACCTTCGAAAAATTGATAATTTTTATAAAAGACTATGCAGTGATTGACTCTTACCTGATGGTAAGCGACGACAGAGTCTAATATGAAGCTGAGATGACGGGTTTAGTATCACCTAGATCGTAGTTCTGAGGAAATACAGTTGAAGGAAGCGAAAGTGTAGTAATCAAAAAAGTCCAAAGAGATTTAAAAAACTGGAAAAGTGCCAGTAACTATTTAAGCTGTGATAGTTTTCCTTTAACATTAAACATTCTTTTCATTAAACATCTTAACAAATTTAATAAAATTCAAATTTTAGTAAATAATCTTAAATATTAAAGATTGTACTAAATGTAATTTAGTCACAGATCTGAAAATAAACAGTTCAAATTTTTTTTTTTTTTTTTTTTTTAACATTGAATCTTGTAAGATACATATTTTTTGATGCTTTGTTTGCTTGTAATTTGTATACCGCTAACGCCCACAAGGTGGACTGATGACCTGGTGAAGGTCGCGGGAGTCCGCTGGATGCGGGTGGCGCAAAACCGGTCATTGTGGCACTCTTTGGGGGAGACCTATGTCCAGCAGTGGACGTCTTTCGGCTGATATGATGATGATGATACCGCTAACGAGGTTTGAGGCTCAGAGGCTTGGCGCTCACGATTTTTGAACGAGCGAGCGAAGGGAACGAAGGGAACGAAGTTGTCTGTTTTAGCTTCTTTCGTATGTCCGGCTGTCCAGGTGTTCTCATCTCCAGGTCCGAATTTCACAACCGATTCTTGTCAAATTTTATGTGCAGGTTCAATAACTATATAAGTATAGTTTTTTTGTGTCGACTAAGTTTTTGGAAAAAAAAATTGTGAATATACAATATACTCGCGAGTTCTACAGCCAGTTCAATAAATTGGCAAGAAACGGGTTACGTGTCGCGAAGTAATGACCGATCATTAATTAATCAATGCACAAGTGATAAATATTGCGACTAGGGTTACCACAAGAGACAAACTGATGGCAAGTTACCATATTTTAGAAGAAACATTTATTCGCGACAATGCAGCGTTTGGTCACGAAAGGGTTCAATCTCAGCATAATGCTGACATAACTGATCTTCCAATAGAACCATCGAGTGACGGTGGATAACAAAATCCAGCAATAATAATAATAAAAAAAACGGTACGTACCATATACGGTCTACCTTCAGTGACTTCCCAGCCATTTATGATCCTCCGTGTGTCATTGATAATTTTTGCTACATTTTCTGGTAAATGCGTCGCTACTTCAATGGCCAAAATCTCTGAAATACATTTTACTTTACTAAAAAAGTATCTGAAGTTCTAATTAACATTGTTTTAAAAATTTAATATATTATGAAAACTAAAAAGTATGCGGAAAAGACGTTGTACCTACTTATATATGTTATAAAGTTTCCGTATACCTTGTGAGGTACGAAATGTTAAAACTTAAGAATGATTCACTTAGTGCTACATGTAAGAATTTGACATGGATTCTAAATGAAACTATTACAGACATCGAATATGTGAACAGTGTAAAATATAAAAGAGGTTCATTTGAGTCAAAATTGTAGAATATTTCAATCCTGATAGTGAAAGAAGTGACCAGCAATGCATACCTTTTTTAGTTTTCTACAAAAGTAAAAATATATTACCTGAAAACCATAATGATATACTAATTACACTTAAAACAGACTTCATGACGATACAAAATATTCAGATGTAAAGAGATTTCTTAATCAAACCAGACTTGAACTTAATGGGTAATTTCACGCCTTTTCCTTTACAATTAAACAAAGTTAAGTTTGAGGCAATCAAAATTGGTATTAAAATGTATAGGTACTGAAATTTTCGTTATGGTGAATTCATCTCAATATTAAAATATACGAAACATTTGTTTTTAAGTGCCTGTCCCTCAACCTCAAACAACGATAATAGTTATTTACGATACGAGTGTAGAAAATAGGAAATTCGCAAGTGTATCGTACAAAGTTTTACAGTACATAATATGGCACTTTAAAATTTCGACATATGCACGGAAAGTGCTCTTTTCCGCACACGTGCGGAAAAGTAGAACCATGTGTAAAGACTAGTATCGTTTGTTATAAATACAAGAAAAAAATGCGATAACTTTTTTAAAATTATTTATTGACTTACTAAAATCAATCAACTATGTACAAAATAATATGGACAACTCGAATAGTACCATACAAAGCCCAAATTATTCATTTCTGCCCAGTTTTCTAATTTTTTGCCTCATGGTGCCCATTAATGACCGGACAGTGACTTTGTCAAAAGTTCGAGCCACCTTATTCCAATCTGACCGAAACTGTTGCTCTGTATCGGCACTACGTGCTGTTTTACGTAGTTTAGCTTTCATTATAGCCCAGTAGTGTTCAATCGGGCGAAGCTCTGGACAATTCGGTGGATTTGGCCACAAAATTTACATTATTGTCTTTATACATACCATTTTACTACCTTAGCCGCGTAGTGGCAAGACGCTAAGTCAGGCCAAAATACAGTTTTGGAGTTGTGCTTTTTGATCATCGGCAATACTCGTTTCTGAAGGCACTCTTTTATATATATATTATTATCGGCATTCATCGACGAGGTAGTGAAAAAAGTAGTTGACTTCATTCCGCATTCACAAATGGCCTGCCACACCATGACTTTCTTGCCGAACTTCTCAACGCAAATGGATTTTTCAGCCTCTGTGATTTCTGTTCCCTCACGAATAGTGTAATACTGGGGGCCTGGCAAAGACTTGTAGTCCAGTTTTACATACGTTTCGTCGTCCATTATTACA
Source organism: Epinotia brunnichana (assembly GCA_963854355.1). Taxonomy (NCBI): domain Eukaryota; kingdom Metazoa; phylum Arthropoda; class Insecta; order Lepidoptera; family Tortricidae; genus Epinotia; species Epinotia brunnichana. The sequence goes on from OY977957.1 coordinate 13,706,114, forward strand.
CAGCTGTGTTTTTTCGATAAAATCGAGTCATATAATTTTCGGACTCGCGTCTTAACAGATGCTTTTTGTTTTTGACTTCTTTTTGGCTGTTTCTGTTTTTTTAATGTCTTTAAATTATTCATTTTCTTTGCACGTTGTACCAACTTTATTCGCGACATCTCGGACAAATAGCTCTCTATTAGATGCGAATAATTTTACTATCTTTTGGTCCAGTTTTGGATTGGACGGACCTGGTTTTTGGCCTGGCCGTTGTTGGTCCTCGAAGGTATAATCCTCCCCGTACTTACGGATAGCAGTTTGGACGGCTCCAACACTAACACCTTCCATTTGTGCGAGTTTTCGGGACGTAATACCTTTAACCGAACACCATTTGTCCACAATAGATTTTCGCTTTTGCGGTGTAAGACCCATCATTTTTTTATTAGAACAAGTTGAGCAAAAAAATAATAAAGATATCGGTTCTATGACAAATGTCAATCAATTGACTTGTATCAGAATATTTTTAAATAAATAGACAACTTATTACTGCCAGAGCTAACTTGTATTTATAACAAACGATACAGTCTTTACTGTAAATAATCTTTATAATACTCAGTCAGGATCTTAATTAACTAAATATTTATTTATTGCATTATTAGTAATCTAAATCACAATCAAATAATTTTTCTGTTGCCTCCTTGGGGTTTTAGAGATAGATTTCCTTCGTTGTTTGGACATAGTTAATAATTTTTTCGTCAGAATTGTAAATAAAATTCTAGGACACAGGTAGGTAATTGTGCGGACATTGTACAGAATCTTCCTAATACATACAACGATAGAAAAAAAATACAGTTCTTCTTCTTAGTTGCAATGCGTAAAGGAGTTGGGATCCGCTTGCTATCTAATCCTATGTATTGAGTAGTTAGTTGTAGTACGCAACTTGACTGTTAGAAGTCCTTAATAAACCACTTAGAGACCTCGTATTCGGTTTTTGGACATAGATAAAAGCCCTATCGATTAAATACCAATTAAAGTCTCTCACCTCATCTATTTTTCATTAGTGCCGGTACTTGAAGGTGAAATTTTCTAAAATTTTAATTTACCTTTCGATCACGGAACTGGAGCGATTTTTGATTTAGAAAGTCTTGATTAAGTCTTTTTCTTTTATATCTTCAAAATTTGCGGGTGGCGCAGGGTCGGTCATTGTGGCACTCTTTTGGGGAGGCCTATGTCCAGCAGCGGACGTCATTCGGTTGATATGATGATGATGAATCCTCATCAGCATTCATCTTTTACAACAATCAGGTGTAGAGTGAACTATGCGTGAAGTTTAGGATTGTCATTTATTATCGTCTCATCTACGTCTCATCTTACATTCCTTGCCATTGCCAATTTTCTTGTTTTCATTTTTGCATTTCATCTGTGATCTCACTGAATTGTGATTTATTTAGTAGGTACGAGTACATACAAAACAATTCAAAATAGGAGAGGGTTCTCTTTAAACATGCTAGGTAGAAAATAAGATGGCATGGTAGACGAAGGCCTAGATGACCTTCCTCGGCCAATTGAAGAAATTCTTTGAACACTGTCACTGTGTGGCTTTTAATAAATACCTTGAGCTCAGCAGTGGGATGTCTTACTCAATATTACCCATATAAAACATTCCATGTAATAAATAGGCCAAGTCTCGAAACTCTTTCACAGTAAAAAGAGGTGAGATATTTCGTAGAGCCAAGTCAGGCATTCTTATTAATCTTTATTTGGATTCTTGAATAAAGCATTAAGATGCTTGCTTTTGCTTTATTTGCTTTTTAGGGTTCCGTACTCAAAGAGTAAAACAGGACCCTAATACTAAGACTTCGCTGTCCGTCCTTCCGTCCGTCTGTCTGTCACCAGGCTGTATCTCAAGAACCGTGATAGCTAGAGAGTTGAAATTTTCACAGATTATGTATTTCTGTTGCCGCTATAATAACAAATACTAAAAACAAAATAAAATATTTATTTAAGGAGGGCTCCCATACACTAAACGTGATTTTTGTGCCGTTTTTATAGATAATGGTACGGAACCCTTCGTGCGCGAGTCCAACTCGCACTTGGCCGGTTTTTTATTTATATTACATCATTGTTGATCGGCCTGTTAACGTAAGTGGGTGCAACACAACCTAATTACTTAAAATCGTATGAAATTAATTTCACATTAATTGTATGTATTTTCACATAGACATTATTTTGAAATATTGTATTTGTTTTTCTATTTGCTTGGGACAATGATCGTTGAATCAACATCTCATGGCGGTTACCTCATCAGCCAGTGTTTAGGATTAGATAAGTAACTAGGCTATTGTCAGGAGCTTAGAGTAGTCCATCACTGAAGGCTCCTTCAATGCCAAGCGAATCTCGCCCTTTCGGAATGGCTCCTTCCAGAACGTTCATTAGTAGGCAGATGGCTCTCGGCGCGCGCGCATCCCTTACAGCCGCTGAGACATATATACCACGGTGCTTTCGTGGCTATATACTTTTACCGCTTTCTCTGTTGTGCTTTTACCCTAACCTGTACTGAACCAAGATCGAGGCTTATAAGACCTAGGCATAGCAGAAGGAGAAAGGAGCTGGGTTTTCACCACATCACGAGCTGCTGCCATTGAGGTGCACAAGGTGAGTAGATTGCTCATTTCTCTTGCTAATCGCCTTGGTTACTTTCTTTGGGGAATTCATGCTTTCCAACCCCCCTTTCGCTGGGCTATCGAAGAATCTGTAACTGCTGGCTTTGTCCTTCTCGGCCTTCACAAGATGGGGGATGGTGATGTCAATGAGCACTACCTGGCGTTTTGATCGATCTGTCAGCACGATGTCAGGCCTATTGGCTACAATAGTCCTGTCCGTGATGAGAGATCTATCCCAATAGAGCGTGGCACAACCGTTTTCGAGAAGCGGCGCCGGTGTGTACTTTTAAATTTATATGTTTTGAAGCGAAAGGCTCATTAGTAACTAATACTGTTGCAGTACAGTCACTGTAGTTGCTAAGTTAAAGAAATAATTTAACCTACGTGTATTACCTAGCCCGTTTCTCGAAGCAACAATTTGTATTTTTACAAGACTAAACTGGGAACACTGTGGCTCTTGACATTGGTCAAACGACTGACCTTTTGACCAGTGTTGCACATTTTAGACTTAAAATTTTTAATTTGTAGCGTTGTGAAACCACAGAAAATAAAAGTCCAATTAATTATAATATTCTATTAATCAATCAATATTAGTCACCAAAACTCTAAAGTCTGCCGCTGGCCCTCAGGACTATACCTCCGTGCTGTTCTATCTTGTCCACAATATTTTTCTTCTGCGTCGCATTTGCCCTTGCAGTCTTATTCAGCCCTTTGGCAGCTGTCTCGGTTACATTCGCAGGCGCAATTGTCGAATGTTCCTTGTTTGTGACTGTTACGTTGGATTGCTCTTGAGCTCTACGCATCGCGGCAATTTCGTTTTTAGCTGGTCTGCGAATGAAAAATAGTACTGTCTCACCAAACGCTTCAGCCGTGTGGTTAAAGTACCACTTACTTAATATAGATGGTCGAGGGAAACATGCCCGTTTGAGGTATATTAGAAGTTTCTAAGAAGCATTGGACTAGCGAAATGACTGGATTATATTTATAACCTTGTAGTTGATGGGAAGGGTGGGAGGGATGGGGAAGGTTTTCGAGTGGCGACCACGTACCGCAAGGCGCAGCGGTAAAGGTCGCGGGAGTCCGCTGGATGCAGGTGGCGCAGGACCGGTCTTTGTGGCACTCTTTGGGGGGGCTATGTTTAGCAGTGGATGTCTTTCGGCTGACATGATGATCATGATGATTTAATGGGAGGACTGTGTCAAGCAGAGGGGACATAAGCATACTAATGATACTTAGTATTGTCAATGAGTGATAATATTAATGCTAGAATGTATCAATTACCCATCAGGATGATCACTCCAACTCATTACGGTCTCTGTGTGTGTTATACTGGATCTGTACATTTTTGTGCATTCCGGGCTGCAAAATAAGGATTAATACAATATTCAGTTGAAAACCAGAATCCTCGAGCCATTTTATTGATTAATCTTGTATATTGTTAGTGCATAAGAGAGAAGCAGGGCAGGGTACAGCGGAATGTGATCTTTCTCATATTTGGAGCTTGCTCAGTAGGTAGGTATGTCGTTTCGTGTTTCTGGTGGTAAGTTTGCTAGGGCTCCCGAGGGTGTGATGTGACCCGCCGGGGGCGTCGTGGTGACATGTTTGCGATCCCATGGCCCTCCCATTAACGGCAGAGACGGAAACGCCGGAGTGGTTTTAGTGGGTAGACTCCCTCCCGTCGCGTCAGGGATCGCAAGTGTCATAGTAGATGACAGCCGCTTCATATGAAGGTTCGTTTTTCGGAAAAGGGACAGAACACTATAAAATGATAGTAGCAACTAATGTCAAAAGCCCATAGTTTTTGATAAAACTGCATAATCTGAAAAATGTCCGCAAAATTTTTACGTATTACGCATGTAGCACAACATTTTTTGGTTGCAAAACGTAGTTTTACATTCCTCTAAGGGATCCAATTAGGCAATTATAACATACCAACAAGTTTATTTCTACTTTTCTGCATACCATCATCAACTAGTCATTGAGACGATTCTAACGAGCGCAAACTCGATGGGGTTGTGTGGTTTTATTGCGGAGTTCATATGGCATAATTCTAGCTCCAGCATCAGATTAGCTCCATGTCATCACAATATTGCATTGTTATGTATTACGCATATACATATGCATGCAAAATTTCAGCTCAATCAGAAACCGGGAAGTGGGTCAAATTTAACTTGCAGGATTTGATTACAGACAGACAGACAGACAACGGGACAGGAGAAAGTAAATAAAAGTTTGTAAAAAAACAGCTTTACGTCCCGCTTTGCGTTTTTAATGTAAAATATAACTGGCCTAATATGATAAACTCGCAGCATTAGAATGGTCTTTACTTTATCTTTCGTGTATCTTTATCTCTATCGCACTTGCTTATTCGAGCAACAGAGAGGGAGTGACACGAACGAAGTTTAGTCACACTTGTTATGGCGATTTTTGATCGAAAGCTGCACTTTGTGATGAAATCAACCGCTTTGAACTGTGATAGGGACTCAAAGAAACGATTTCACGCGCAGTATTGCAAGATTCACGCTCCAAGCAAATATGTTTTATAAGTAATGCGCTTTCATTTGAGATATTAAACATTGAAATTGGCCCATTCGTTTAGTTTGTACAATTTATTGAAAGATTTTCAAATAATTGGCGCCATCTCTTTTCCTAAGGGGTGAAACTTACGCTGTTGCAGGTCTAATAACTCAATTTGCTCCCTACTACCACTGTGACAAGTGGCTTGCTTCCATTCATCATAAAATGCAGTATTTTTTTAGGGTTCCGTACCCAAAAGGTAAAACGGAACCCAATTACTAAGACTCCGCTGTCCGTCCGTCTGTCTGTCCGTCTGTCACCAGGCTGTATCTCATGAACCGTGATAGTTAGACAGTTGGAATTTTCACAGATGATGTACTTCTATTGCCGCTAACAACAAATACTAAAAAATAAAACCGGCCAAGTGCGAGTCGGACTCGCGCACGAAGGGTTCCGTACCATTATCTATAAAAAAACCATTTTATTCTGTGTTTTTAGTATTTGTTGTTATAGCGGCAACAGAAATACATCATCTGTGAAAATTCCAGCTGGAACTATCACGGCATCAGTGAGATACAGCCTGGTGACAGACAGACGGACGGACGGACGGACAGCGGAATCTTAGTAATAGGGTCCCGTTTTACTCTTTGAGTACATAACCCTAAAAACAGACTAAAAATAATATTTAAGAGGCTCCCATACCACAATCGTGATTTTTTTGCCGTTTTTATAGATTTTACGGAACCCTTGGAGCGTGAGTCCGACTCGCACTTGGCTGGCTTTTTCATAACAAGTATGACTAGTTGACGTTTTGCGGTAGCCGCTCAGTCGGAATCGGCAATGAAAGTTCGTCTCGAAGATTTTTTTTTAGAAACTTATTAACGTCATAGCCTTACGATTTATTCTTATAAATGGCACAGTTGAGAAGTATTCTGTTCTTGTAGACGCTGGTGTAAAGGAAAGGACCATAGCACTTGTTGGTGCGCTCCTTAACGAGGCAAGCGGAGATGACGCCGATGACCAAGGGGTCTCGATTGACGTCCGCTATTAGTGGTCCACCATGATCGTTCTGCAAATAAAATACAATGGCCCTTACTCTTGAATAAAGTTGATGGGAGTATACAACATAATTTACACATGACACATTCTTTTTTTTAATTCCTTTTTTAATAATTTTTTTAGCGAATCGTTAATAACGGCATCAGCTGTTTGACTGAGAACACCGCACGACACATATTATCTATTTTAGTCTGGTGTATTCTTAACCTCGCAAAAACCTCCGCTGCTAAACGTCTCACGCCGAGTGTCGTTATGGTAACCGCTATGGAGCACCAATGATTCAGGATCTATCACTCGTCGCATATTGCCTTCGTTAGATTCCCCGGAGTACATGATGTCAGTGCAGTCGACGTATTTCTCCTAAAATGCAAGAAAAGTCAAACAGAAATCAAGATTTGCTTCAACATTTAGTTCAGCTACAGTGTTACTAGCACGCAACAATCGAGGAACAATATGCAATATAAATATTCGTAGGTCTTACGAGTATATTATCGATAATTTACTTTAAAAACAAAGTTTAAAACGACTTCAATTCAGTACTTCACCAAGCCACATAGGTACTTGAGAATCTCCTTTCCAATTTAGCACATGAACTGCTCTCTGAGAGCAAATGCGTTGATTATTACAGAAAAAATCCAAGTATGGGCTGATAATATTTGAGGAGTTCCGTCGATTCCTCAAGGATCTCAGAATTAACACTTAATTAGCTGCTACTTCAACGGAATCATGTCAGAATCTTTGACGTAATTTACATCTTTCATTTCATAAGTCATCTGTGATCTTCATCATCAGTTCCACTTCACCAAAATTGCAATTTCCGAGGGTACACGAGTTATAATAGAAAATACCGAAATAACTACACGCGTGCCTATAAAGTTTGAGGGTTGCCATTAACTTCCCTGGGATCCCATCATCAAATCCTGACTTGGTGACAATGGCACTGCCTCAGGAGTATACTCTTTCGAATTAATAAAGAATTTTGGAAATCGGTCCACAATTGACGGAGCAATCGGTCATACAATTACAATAACATACATTACATCTTTGAGGAGTTCTATAAGTCAGCTGTGTTCTTCATTATCAGTTCCACTAGACTAAATTTTTTGAAGTCGGTTAAATACCGAAATCACTACACGCGTGCCTATAAAATTTGAGGGTTGCCCTCAATTTCCCTGGGATCCCGTCATCAGATCCTGAATTGGTGACAATGGGACCACATCGGGAGTATTCTCTTTCGAATAAAAAAATAATTTTGGAAATCGGTTCACAATTGACAAAGAAATCGGCGAACATACATAAAAAAAACATACAGTGGAACATATAACCTCCTCCTTTTTTAAAGTCGGTTAAAAAGTCTCGACGTAGTCAGAGAAATTTGAACGCAACCATATTAAATGTATGAAACCGTGATAACGTTCTTATGGATGTGTCACAACACAAAGCAACTTGTACCGATGGAAGAGCGGGACTCTACCTGACACAAGTATATATTTACTTACTAAAAAGGTAGCCCCAAAGGACCTATATGTAAAAGAACAAAATTTATGAAATAAAAACATTTTTCATTTTCATTTTCACTTTTTCACAACGCGACACAAATGTGAACCGGGCTTAATTAGTTAAAAACGGCCAAGTGCGAGTCGGACTCGCGCACGAAGGGTTCCGTAAGTACCATTATCTATAAAAACGGCAAAAAAATCACGTTTGTTATATGGGAAAAAAACAAATAAAAAAAAAATTATTTTATTCTGCTTTTTAGTATCTATTTGTTGTTATAGCGGCAACAGAAATACATCATCTGTGAAAATTTCAACTGTCTAACTATCATGGTTTATGAGATACAGCCTGGTGACAGATGGACAGACAGACAGACAGACAGACAGACATACGTCCCGTTTTACTCTTTGAGTACGGAACCCTAAAAATTACGCATACATTACACAAAGAAATGTGTATTTTGTAATTCCGTAAAAGTGGCTTCCTTTTTTTGATCGTACTTACCCAAGTGTAGGATTCGCAAGCTTTCCGTCATCAAGAAGAAGTGAAGAAAGAAGAAGAAGTTTCAAGAAGTTTGCTGGCTACTGTAAGCTAAGTGATTTAATTACAAAGTAACGGAGGTCTCTGAAGAAAAAACAGTAATTTTTTATATTAACAATGTTATGTTACAGGTGTTTAATACCCACTTTATTGTCTTTTTACATTGTTTTTTTTTATTGTTTACTCATGGTAACTTAATTCAGCGATTACTTCCTATGTGGTTGCATTTTGATAACAGCTGCGCTTTAAATATGTACGCTTTCAAGAAGCATATGATGTCGACGTCGATGTCGAATCACATCATCTGGATCGAGCCCGGCCTTTGTAGGGATTCAAATAGAACGACTAGATAAAAAACCTCTCAACATACATACCTAATGTGGAATTATTTAGCGATGAAAATAAAGAGACAAGTAACGTAAGAAGCTTAGAAGTATCTACCTACTCACAATTTACGATTCTACCTCTTTTAGTGTTCCGTACTAAAATTAGTCCAATGGAGCACTTATGCGATCACTCGGAGGATGTCCGTCTGTCACGTCCAGTTTTGGGTGTTCCTTACCAAATTGGTCTAACAGAAAACACGTATGCTATCACTCGGAGGATGTCCGTCTGTCACGTCCAGTTTTTAGTGTTCCGTACCAAATTGGTCTAACAGAAAACACGCATGCTATCACTCGGAGGATGTCCGTCTGTCACGTCCAGTTTTTAGTGTTCCGTACCAAATTGGTCTAACAGAAAACACTTATGCTTTCACTCGGAGGATGTCCGTCTGTCACGTCCAGTTTTTAGTGTTCCGTACCAAATTGGTCTAACAGAAAACACTTATGCTATCACTCGGAGGATGTCCGTCTGTCACGTCCAGTTTTTAGTGTTCCGTACCAAATTGGTCTAACAGAAAACACGTATGCTATCACTCGGAGGATGTCCGTCTGTCACGTCCAGTTTTTAGTGTTCCGTACCAAATTGGTCTAACAGAAAACACTTATGCTATCACTCGGAGGATGTCCGTCTGTCACGTCCAGTTTTTAGTGTTCCGTACCAAATTGGTCTAACAGAAAACACTTATGCTATCACTCGGAGGCTGTCCGTCTGTCACGTCCAGTTTTTAGTGTTCCGTACCAAATTGGTCTAACAGAAAACACTTATGCTATCACTCGGAGGATGTCCGTCTGTCACGTCCAGTTTTTAGTGTTCCGTACCAAATTGGTCTAACAGAAAACACGTATGCTATCACTCGGAGGATGTCCGTCTGTCACGTCCAGTTTTTAGTGTTCCGTACCAAATTGGTCTAACAGAAAACACTTATGCTATCACTCGGAGGATGTCCGTCTGTCACGTCCAGTTTTTAGTGTTCCGCACCAAATTGGTCTAACAGAAAACACTTATGCTATCACTCGGAGGATGTCCGTCTGTCACGTCCAGTTTTTAGTGTTCCGTACCAAATTGGTCTAACAGAAAACACGTATGCTATCACTCGGAGGATGTCCGTCTGTCACGTCCAGTTTTTAGTGTTCCGTACCAAATTGGTCTAACAGAAAACACTTATGCTATCACTCGGAGGATGTCCGTCTGTCACGTCCAGTTTTTAGTGTTCCGTACCAAATTGGTCTAACAGAAAACACTTATGCTATCACTCGGAGGATGTCCGTCTGTCACGTCCAGTTTTTAGTGTTCCGTACCAAATTGGTCTAACAGAAAACACTTATGCTATCACTCGGAGGATGTCCGTCTGTCACGTCCAGTTTTTAGTGTTCCGTACCAAATTGGTCTAAGAGAAAACACTTATGCCATCACTTGGAGGCTGTCCGTCTGTCACAGCCAGCTTTCTCGAAGGCCGTATGACATAGGAAGCTGAAATTTGGTATAGATATAGGAATTTATTTCATATTACTGATGACATTTTATTTCTTACCGTTCAGTCCTGACATGACAGGCTCAAAACACTCATTTGATACACCGCACCGGTACTAACCTCGCAAACTTCGGTAAGGTCCGGAATCAAGTCTTTAGTGCAGATCATGTAGTTGTCGATGATGTTAGAGTACCGCGTGCCCCATCGGTGCTTGCATTTCCTCTTACTGATTATGATTACTTCGGTCTCACGCAGGACATTTTGTGGCCCCATATTGTTCAATTGCCGTCTGTGGATGCTCACCCACTGGAAAATCTCCTGACGTTTTTAATATGTTCGCTAATATGCTCTTGCCAGACAAAGAATGAATTACTTTGGTAACGGCTATCCGCAACTAAAGGAATTCAAAGTGCTCCCGGTGAACTGCATCATCCGTTTTGTGGAAAGATGGAGCAAGCCTGGGAGCAGAATTAAGAAGAGGGCAAATGCACAAAAGATCCCACTGGGTCGAAGTGCATCCGAAAGGGCCCTCACCAAGATAAGATAAGATAAGGTAATTGTTCGCTATATTACTGTAGCCGAGCCGTATGACACGCGACTTTCAATCTGGACGTCCTGGGTTCGAATCCCGGTTCGTACCATTGGGTTTTTCAAAAAACATGTAGACACTTGCACGGACCTAGTGAGACCTTGTACCATGATACACAAGCAATCACATTTTTGCGACAGTTTTATATAGATAATTGATTTTACGCTAGAAAATAACGATATCGGGATAAAAGTCAAGTCGATGACCGCTTTCGAAACTTTAAATGACTTTTACTATAGGTAGTTTTACAATTTTAATTACCTATTATAATATTTTATCTTATGCTTTTATTTTTACAATTTTTGTTTGTAATGTATAATTATGTGAATGTGATTTTGATATGGGTGGTCAATGCCTGAAAATAAAACTTTATTTATTTTATTTTATTTAAAGTCCGTGACTGTACCCACGAAATATCGTTAGATATTTTAACATTGCCTTTTCATCGAAGGAAAGCATCGTGTGGAAACCAGTCTAATCCCAATAAGGTCTAGTTTTCCCTCCAGGTTGGAAGGTCAGATGACAGTCGCTTTCGTAAAACTAGTGCCTATGCCAAATCTTGGGATAAGGTGCCAAAGCAGACCTCGGGACGAACGCTATGAGTACGATGGTGTTTCTATTTAATACATTCGTAGCCAAGAAACTGCTTTAACTGCTAGACTTGTTCTATTTCTATCTCTAATTCTCGATCGACTATTTAAAATATAATTTAAAATTGTTTATGAATGATAAAAGTTAATTTCGATAACATCACCATTGAAATGTACCTTTGTTTTAGCCAAAAGGTTCTGAATTCAAATTTTACATCGTGTGGGTTGGATCCTTTCCCTAAACTACGTTTGTTTAATAAAATAATACATTAAAAAACAATTGAAGTGAGAGCCTCCCCATTTTCAGAAGCCAAAAAGAGGAATCCGACGGTATGTCGTTGTTGTCGTTGTCCTAGAGCACCCCAGACGTGCATATAGCCTTCATAAGCTCGCGCCACGTCTTCCTGTCCTCGGCGACGACCCTAGCCTCGCTCCAGCTCAGTCCAACTGTGGGCAGCTCACTCTCAACTGTATGCCGCCATGTGTGCACAGGGCGTCCGCAAATTCGCCTTCCGTCCGGCTGCTTCCACTCAAAAGCGATGCTTGCATCCGACTTTATACTTCCATACACTTAATAAGTATTTAATTAGAGTAAAATGGAAGGGTCTTACGTCATCATATTTCAAGGTGCTACCCCAGCCGGCGATGAGGCCGCTGTTCCCAGCATTCTCATACGTTGCGCTCTGTGGAACCACAATCGTGTTGTGACTATTAGATACATGTCAACAATTTGTTATAGAACAAAATGTGCTTGTTGAAATGAATTTATGAGAGGAGCGGCGGTAGCTTGAAGGTTGCTCCTGATTGAAAAACTCAAAATAAAATTCTCCGGTGGTACGCCACATCTTACGACTTGAAGACTGCTCGGTGAAACTAAGGCCGCGTTTACGTACAGAGCTGTTATTCGGAACGCCCTAATACGCCTCATCTCACCCGTCACGCCTAACGGAACCAGACCTTTACTTACGCTTAGTTACTTCGAATCGCGGCGTCAATATATATTTATGGGTGAGCGTTGAGGTGAGCTTAAAACAAGTTACAGAATATGCTGGGCTGGTGTACCTAATGTTGAGCGACACACTAGTCGTATCACGTGTCGTGTGACAGTATGTCGCGCAACATTACGCCGTACCGGCCTAATACTAAATTTACCGACATAAAAACGAGGAAGTCTCTTTTATGTGCTTCTAGCATTTACCACGTTGTTGTAGCAGATGGGCTTGGGGATGTAATCACAGCCCCTGATGCGCCGTTCGAAGTCGAACTCCTCTTCAACCTTCACGACGGCTATGTCGTTGTTCATCCACCGAATGTTGTCGTTTTCGTGACCGTCAAATACGTAGTCTGTAACAACGGGCAATTAAACAGAACATTCTCAAAATATCAGGAAAGTTCTCAGTTTCCGGAAACATTGACGACAATTTAAAAACAAGTCTTCTTTAGGTATATGTATTCCGATGGGAATTTTTAATGGGTAGGTACTACTACATTATTCTTTAGGCAGGCAGTTAAAACAGCTGATAAGTAGCGTACTTGACATGTTTCCAGTGTTTGAAAAATGTAAGTTCTGAGAACTTTCTATAGATTAAATTTCGCAATTTTGGAATCCTCTCCGCGGTGCATTGCTACAGGGAATAGTCTAAGGCCTTATTTATGAATGTGGGTGTCATCCATCCTGTGACGATGGATGTTATGATATGACATTCGAAACGTCGGGAAACCTCAATGAGGTAAATAAATAAGTTTATTATATGCGATTAAGTCCCGTTTAATAACAATAACATATAATTACAATGTGTTGGTGAGTGCGTGTAGGCGCGGTGAGTCAGATTGTCCGGAGCTAGTGAGTCGCCTCGTGCGACTCTATACTCCGGATATCCCAAAGATAACCCTTAGGCCACGGCGACGCGATTTGTTGGCGATGCCGACAGCGCGCACTGTGTCACGCAGGAACTCGCCGCTGATCCGTGCTCTCTCACAACTCAATGCGCTCTTGGCATCAGCACCGCAGTGTGACTTACTTGCGTGGCGATGGATGTATGTGTGCGGTTAATGTCTGAGCTTCTGTGAGGAGATGGATGACAGGCAATCAACTGTACTGTACCAATGTAATTATATGTGCTTTTTTGTTTTGTTGTATAGTTTAGTATCGTTTTCATGACGCATTGGTTTTAGGACTGTTATGTTGTGTTAACATGTTTTTAATAATAATAATAAATAATAGTAGTACCTACGTATGAAAGTGTGGATAAATGGGGATGACTATTAATGATAAATGACAACACTTACTTCTAGGGACGCATTTCCAGATGGCCTTCTTTGCTCCATTCCTAATGCAAAGATTATTAGCCGACGTCATGTCTTCACTGTGCCTGTTTAATTTCAATGTTTTTAATGGAATAGAATAAACATTTATTCGTGACAATAACAAATTAACATGGACATAATTAATCATTAATCACTAATACTTGGTTGATCTAATTGGTGACCGAAGAGCTGGCGGTTTTCTCGCGTGAAGTATTACTTAAGGGTTTCTAATTCGACTTGAAACTACATACGCGACACAAAAAATCCGCTGGCGGCGCAACGTTATCGTAATTCTCCCCAGTAACGCACACCACTACATTTCACGCACACTATCTCACTTTACTGTGACAGGTCACTGACCTAAGATTTAATTTATTTTTAGTGACATAAAGAATTTGAACCAGTCACCAACCTCCTCAGAGAAACTAAAATTGTCAAAACTGTCAAAACATCTTGCTGGAAAATGACAGTGACTTATTTATATTTTCGTATTTTATTCTAAGTATGCTTCTTATAGACCGTAAACCCACTCCAAATACGCCTATGTCTCATGACAACACCATCTAATGCATCGCAACAGGTCAAGAAAGTTGTGCTGAGCCAGAATCTAACTCATTGTAAGACAAAGTCGTTGCCAGGGGTTAGTAAAAAATGAAGTAGTCGTGGATCATCGCACCTAAAATTGGCCGAAATCGTAAAATCGGTCGAGAACGGCATGCGGTTCTTGTCAGTATTATAGCTCGACTGGCTGCGCTCCGCGCATCATCATATCAGCTGAAAGACGTCCACGGCTGGACATAGGCCTCCCCCAAAGAGTGCCAAAATGACCGGTCCTGCGCCACCCGCATCCAGCGGACTCCCGCGACCTTTACCAGTTAGTCCACCTTGTGGGGGGCCTACCCACGGCCGGCCTTCCGGTACGTGGTCGCCACTCGAGAACCTTTCCGCCCCAACGGCCATTGGTTCTACGTGCAATGTGCCCCGCCCATTGCCACTTAAGTTTAGCGATTCGGAGGGCTATATCGGTTACCTTGGTTCTGCTGCGGATAGCCTCATTTCTGATGCGATCACGCAGAGAAACTCCCAACATAGCCCTCTCCATTGCCCTTTGGGTGACTTTGAGCCTTCTTATAAGGCCCATTGTAAGCGACCACGTTTCAGTGCCATATGTCATCACTGGCAACACATTGAGCTGCCGCATCGGCTGAAGACTGTAGGACCATTTCACTCCTTTCCTTCATGAGCTTTGAGTGGAGCTAGAGAGCCTTTTAGTTCTGTTGTTCCTTTGGGCCTTGAAGAACTTAGACCCAGTGGCACGGACAGCTTCCACAAACCCGTCGTTCAGTTCGTCCACATCGCCGCCTAGGCAATTGAAACGGTTTTGAAGTTCGAGCTGAAAGCTCTCGGGGTTTTGAATTTGGATTGATGCTGGACGGAGCGTAGACTTCATCAATCGAGAGCGCTCTTGCTTGACGCATATATTCAATGTACCTCTTACCAGACGGTGATCGCTCCCGGTTTTAACCGTATTGATCACAGAGACATCATTGAATATATGCTTCCTCGTCGACATGATATAGTCAATCTCGTTTTTAGTCACACCATCGGGACTCATCCAGGTCCACTTTCTGTGCTCGCGTTTCTTGAAGAAGGAGTTCATCATGTAGAGTCCCTCCTTCTCCAAGAAACCAGCTAGTAGTTGGCCCCGTTGGTTCCGACTTCCAACTCCAAATTGCCCCACTATCAGCTCATCACCATCTCTCCTGCCCAGTTTAGCGTTGAAATCCCCCATGACAACGGTGAAGTAGGTTTTGGAACTATGCATGGCCTTAGATATATCTTCATACATAGCCTCCACCTCGTCGTCGGAGTGTGTCGAGGTCGGCGCGTAAACCTGTATGACCTTCAACAAGTATCTCTCGGATACTCTGAGTATAAGCTAGGCCACCCTAGTCGACACACTCTCGATCTTTACCACTGTTCACGAGGGATTTGTGGACGATGAACCCGACACCTCCCTGGGACTGTTGGTCGGCCTCCCGGAAATAGGGCAAGTTGCCGGATTTAAGGGTTATCGTGCCCTCCCCCTCTCTTCGGACTTCAGATAACCCTATGACGTCCCACCGCAACTTGCTCAATCCTTCCTCCAGTTCCGCTATCTTTTCGTAGGTTCGCAGTATGCGCGTGTTATATGTTGCCAGGGCCAAGGGTCGTCGGTAGTGGTAGCCGGATCTTTGCCGGAGATTCTTCGCACCCTGACCCCGCTAGTACCCTGGTCGCTACCATAACCAGGGTACCGGGGGTCGCCGGATACTCGGGGCCGTGGCTTGGTTGTGTTCTGCATTTGGGGGGTATATGCCATAATCGCCACGCTTGGCATGCGGGTTGGCGATCGCAGTATTTCCACCGTACTCCAGAGATGCTGCTGCCCATCTCCCGGTGGTCATGGTCGTAGTTTTAGGACATACCCGGGTCACTCTTTGAGTACGGAACCCTAAAAAATGATTGCCCGAAATCATATGAGAGGAGATGCCGTTTATGCGGATTAAGAGTACAACCAAAAATTAGGCTTTAGTCTACAGAAGAGTATGGCCCTACTCCAAAAAGAGTAGGTAAACCTTTCTCACTTGTATGTTCCAGAAACGACGTAGAAGTTTTTTGCGTCTTCAATACACGCTGCTGAGGTGAGGATGTATTCATCATGAACGATGACCCCTCCGCATAACCATCTCCGGTAGTCTTTGTACTTCGGGTTGTGGGTCGGCAGTTGTAGATACACCTAAGAGCGACAGACTTGCATAAGCTCACGACTGTATTACAAAAAGGGACTGACTGCAGAAGTCATGAAATTTTATATTAAGTGGCCATCTGAGCAATCTTAGGTTTAAATTAGTGAATGAATGAATGAATACACATTTATTTCAAGTAACTATGACTCATGCAGTTTTATATACACATTAACCTACTGACTAATTAAATAATAAATAATACACTTAAAGGCACCTGCATTTGATTTGATTTGATTTAAAGCCTAAGCTCTGCAGTACTGTGCATTATCTAAACAAGCTTATATACCAATCCAGAAGAAAAATCTTTCAAATTATTGCATTTTTTAATGAAGAATATTCTACACCCACAAACTAAACTTTCCAATTTTAAATTCTATTTAAACCGTAGCTTTTAAACCTCACCATGTAAGGCCTGTTAGACGAAGACTCGACCCCATCGATAATTCTTCTCGATTTATTGAGAATTTCGCTGACATCACTAACATTAGTCTTCTTTAGAATTTCTCCTACTTCTGGCGGTAGCGTAGTGGCTACGTCGATTACAGCTGCATCTGAAACTACATCTTGGCTGACATTCGAGACAAAAACATTTTATTACTCGACTCAGTTTTTCATGTGCACACATCCGAAATTGTAGGCCTTTTCAGGCGTAGTTTTGACGCTGAACTCGTAGTGTGTAAATAATTGTCTTTGTGACTTATGACTATGACTTAAGGTGGTTCGATTGCCATACAAAACGTTATTTGACATTGTAAAGTTCTAGTATTGAACTTGTGTTTTGTGTGGATCTGTATGATCACCATGTGTGACAAGAATACACAGAATATCTTTAAGTTAGATTGTTGTTTTATTTATGTTAAAAATACGTAAGACATTGTTTGTATATGTACATTCGTGATTGACATATATTTTTTCTAACAAGAAAAGCATCCATGGCAACGAACCACAGAGTTGCTAGTTGGTTCACCATACTTCACATCCTCGGAAGTTTTAAGAATTTAAAGATAAATTCTTCAGTCCCATTCTGAAACTTAAATCTGTTAGTCTGGGCCCGAACAGAGGCTTTGTAAGCATGTCAGCTAATTGAACCTCAGATGGAACTTGATTGACATCAAAATCTCCATTGGCGACACATTCCCGAACGAAGAAGTGTTTCAGCTTAATATGTTTCGTACGCTTGTGGTATTCGTACTTTGGGTTGTGTGCGAGATAAACGGCTGACTTGTTGTCTAAGTTCAAGACAGGTTTCTCTATATTGGTCAGATCATTGAATAATCGATTCAGCCATAAAATTTCCTGAGCAGATTCACTCGCTGCTATTATCTCCGCTTCAGTTGAAGATATCGACACTGTAGGTTGTATCTGGCTTCTCCAGCTTACAGCGCCACCAGAGAATAGGCACACTATACCGGATGTTGATCTTCCAGTTGTCTGGTCTCCTCCATGATCTGCGTCGCTGTAGCAGACCAAATGTGATGGTGAGTTCTTCGAGAATGTCAGGCCCTTATCTAACGTCCCTTTTAAATAGCGGAAGATGCGCTTGACAAGCATGACGTCCTCCTTAGTAGGTGCTGCTAGGTTTCTGGATGCGACTCCAACAGCGTATGAGATGTCAGGTCTCGTACCTACTGATAGGTAAGCTAAAGCACCCACAGCTTGTCTGTAAGGAAAGTTCGTCTTGATACCTTCATCTAATCCCGTTTCATTTTCTTTTATGATGGGTGACGGAGCTGGCTTGCACTTGGACATTCCATATTTTTCTAGGACTTTCTTTGTGTATGCCTTTTGGCACAAGGATATGGTGCTATCCTTTCGTACGTTTATTTCCATTCCAAGGAAGTACGACGCAGGTTTGGTAGTAATTTTGAATCTTCCTCTAAGTTCATTCAAAAACTCTTCGCCTGCTGTTGTCGAGTTGTGCGCTACAAGCCCATCGTCTACGTAGAGAGCTACAATGACTTTTGATCGGTCTTTCGTTCGGACATATAAACACGGATCCGCATCGCTCTGTTTAAAACCAGATTTTAGCAGGAACTCTGCGATGCATGTGTTCCAGCAGCGTGGTGCCTGCTTTAAGCCATACAGACTGCGTTTTAACTTACAGACCCGTTTCGTCCCATCTCGATAGCCTTCGGGCTGTTTCATATAGATTTCTTCCTTTACTTCGCCGTTAAGGAAGGCGGTGGTTACGTCGAACTGAGTCAGTTTTAGGTTTTCACGAACAGCCACTGATAGTAGCGACCGCACGGTGCTCAGTCGAACCACTGGACTGAACGTCCTGTCATAGTCCACTCCTGGTATCTGGGAATAACCCTTAATGACCATTCTGGCCTTATACCTTTCGACGGAACCATCAGGGTTCATTTTTATTTTGTACACCCATTTGCTTGGTAGGGCTTTGCGTCCCTTAGGTAGATCGATTAGGTCCCAGGTGTGATTGTCCTTTAATGACGTCATCTCGTTTTTCATGGCTTCCTGCCACTTGTATTTATCAGGAGATTCCATCGCTTCTTTGTAAGTGTCAGGTTCTTTGGGCTTGTGCAGGTTTTCAATCTCTTCAGCAGCAGCCATGATAAAATCATCATATCGCTTAGGAGCTGGGATTGCTGACCTGTCTCTCAAAGATCTTGTTATGGTTTCCTCAGCATCTATATTGACAAGTTCGTCACCATCGACATGATTGGAACTGGAAAGGGACTCGTAGTGAGACTCGTAGTCGCTTTCGTTGTTTACATGTTCCAGTTGTTCCGCTAGTTCAACATCTTCAGTGCTGTTTACCAAATTTTGTTGCAACGTGGTGTCGAGATTTTCGGTGTCAGTTTCGGTAATGCTGGCAAGTGGTGAGCCGTCTCCATCTTCAATATCGTCAAAGTGTATTGTTGCTTGTTTACGTTCAGGTTTTGACGTTTTCAAAGGTTTTGGACGTTCATCGTTGAAGAGATCGGTGATATCATGTTTGTGTGTTTCGTCGTAGAACATTGATTTCATCACGCGGATATCTTTTGATGTGACCACTTTATTTTTGGAAGGTAGTAGGATTCTGAACGCTTTTGAGGTTTCAGAGTATCCAATAAACATGCCAGGAATTGCTTTTGGTGCGAATTTGTGACCACTAGTGCCTTTAATAAGAACAAACGTTTTGGAGCCAAAGATATAAAGGTGATTAATGCACGGCTTTCTGCCAACCCATGCTTCAAATGGCGTTTTGTTCTGGATGGCACTGTTCAAACTCCTGTTGGATAGGTAGTTTGCAGTCATAACAGCTTCGCCCCAGCATTTTAAAGGTGCTTTCGCGTCGATGAGTAAGGCTCTTGCTTTCTCGATCAGAGTGCGGTTTTTTCTTTCAGCTACTCCGTTTTGGTGCGAAGTGTAAGGCGCACTAAGCCTTCGTTGTATCCCGCAGCGTTTCAGGTAAGCATCGAATTCTTTGTTCACATATTCGGTGCCATTATCCGATTGTACGGCTTTTATTTTCTTCCCTGTGTGGGTTTCTGCCATCTGTTTGAACTCTTTAAATTTCTCTAAGACTTCGCTCTTGTTTTTCAGCATGTACACGCGACTGTAGCGACTGTAGTCATCAATAAAGGTGACGAAGTATTTGTTTCCGCTTAACGTGGGCGTTCGGATAGGTCCACAAACGTCGGTGTGAACGATTTCTATGAGTTCAGATGTACGTTGTGTTGTTTTCTCACGGGGAGCTGGTACTCGGTGCATTTTAGCTAGAATGCAGGTATCACATTCTGGTAATGTTTCTGATGCATCGAAGTTCAAACCGAGTAGAGTTTGGTTTTGGAGTGCATGTTTTAAATCGTTGGCGTTCATGTGCCCAAGTTTTCTGTGCCAGTCATAGATATTCATGTTTGCCGAGTCCGTTTTCATTGAGGATGTCGGAGCTATGTCATCTTTATCATTGGCCAGGTTGTTGCACTCATGCTTGCTTGGTTTGATGTGGTAGAGACCATCTTCTTCTTTGTGAGCAGTGAGAGTTATTCCAGCTTTTGGGTTGCTGACTGTCGCTTTGTTCTTTGTGAAGAGGACAGAACAGCCGGCATCTGTCATCTTGCTAACTGACAGTAGGTTAGTGCACAGACTAGGAACGTACAGCGTGTCCTTCAGGTGAGTGAGTGCTTCACCGTCTCCATTTTTCGAAATGAAAGAGACTGTACCTTTTCCTTCAATCTCTGCAGTGCAGTCTTCAGTTGCGAAGTTAAGTTTTCTGGATGTTTTCTCGATATTTTTAAATAGGTCTCGTCGATAGGTCATATGTGATGTGCAGCCGCTGTCCAGGACCCAAATAATGTTCTCAGTCTTCTTGTTGCGTGTAAGAAGGCACTGATTAGCATAATTGTTCCGATGAGAGTCAGTGTTTAGTTTCTTGGATTTCTCATTGTTTTTCTTCCAGCAGTTTGTACATACTTTGTGATTCTTGCGTTTGAAAATGTTACCTCTTCGTTTGCAAATTCGGCAGGACACGTATAATGCTTCTTCTCCATATGAGGATTCAGGTTCGTCGGTATTGGTCATGTTTTGGTTATGACGTGCTTCAAATTCTTCAAATATTTTGGTTTTAAGCTCTTCTGGCTTCGGAAGACTGTCGCGCGTTTCAATAGCAACTCTAAAGTTTTCATAATCAGGAGAGAGACTGTATAACATCATGATTGTTAACAAGTCGTCGTTGATGATAACGTCCATGTCAGCCAGTTTGTCCACTGTATCCATAAACTTGTTCAGGTGACTGCGTACGTCGTGTCCTTCTAGTTTCGTTAGGATCAGTTGTTTTAGTAGAGACGCCTTTCGTGCGGGTCCCTTACTGGCATAGGTATTTTTCAGTTTGTCCCAAACATCTTTGGCAGTTCCGCAGTTTTTAATTTGTTTAAGCTCGGATGGAGCGATAATAAGGACGAGCTCAGATTTCGCTAATCTGTCTTTATCGACGTCGTCGGCGGTTGCGTTCGAGGACAAGGGTGTCTCAACGTATTTCCAAAGTTTTTGTCTCACTAGGACAGCTTCTGCTTGTATTACCCATGTATCATAGTTGTCTTTCGTGAGTGCGTCTATTTTTGCGCTCGACATTTTATATGGGTACTTACGTTTGGTATTCTTGCAACATCAAAGCTCTGCTACCATGTAAAGTTCTAGTATTGAACTTGTGTTTTGTGTGGATCTGTATGATCACCATGTGTGACAAGAATACACAGAATATCTTTAAGTTAGATTGTTGTTTTATTTATGTTAAAAATACGTAAGACATTGTTTGTATATGTACATTCGTGATTGACATATATTTTTTCTAACAAGAAAAGCATCCATGGCAACGAACCACAGAGTTGCTAGTTGGTTCACCATACTTCACAGACATTCGCAGGCTAACGGCGTGATATTTTAAGAAACTTATGTAAGAAACTTTCATAAATTGTCTTCCCATTTGCGCCAAATTCCCTCTTTCCTAGAATAAACTTGTATAAACTAGATTAATTTGAGAAATTGGTTTGGGACGTGATATTTTGGGAAAACTAGTTTTCTCAAATTAATCTAGTTTATACAAGTTTATTCTAAGAAAGGGGAAATTTGGCGCAAATGGGAAGCCAATTGATGAAAGTTTGTTACATAAGTTTCTTAAAATATCACGCCGTTAGCCTGCGAATGTCAAATAACGCTTTGTATGGCAATCGAACCACCTTAAGTATGTTCACAGATGTATGAATATAAGGAGATCGGACATGCCGGCCGATTTGCATTGAGTACGCCTGTCGCAAGTACATTAACCCACACAAAGCCCAAGTAATTGACAAGACAAAGCATGCACACATCTAAAACACACACTTGCATACCTACGCTCTTATTGGACAATACACGCGCATTATATCAGGCATTTTGGGAAGAAACGTAATATTCTCTGCTCGCAGCACGCGTGCACAGTAGGGCAGAGTATTGAGAGTATGCCCATTGAACTAACAAATGCGACGCGGCCGCGCCCGGCTTGTCCTCTCTCTAGTATTCTTTGCTCTAAGGTATTGTTAGTATCTACCCAAAATCTGTTTATGACGTCATCGGCAGGAACGACGGCTGTTGGAAGATTATCAAGTCATGCCATATGATGTTGAATAAAATAGTCTTGTCTATTATATTCTACATCTACTTCCGTACGTTTTAATCTATAATTTAGAAATTAAAATGCTTGTCACTACTTCTCGTACACTGCATTAGTTTACTAAATATAGGTATATAGCATAGCAAAGAACGCAGGCAAACCCGCGGGATTAAATATAGCCTATGACTACCCGGAAAGTATGTCAAAGTTTTTTTGAAATTGGTCCAGTAGTTCCAGAGATTACCCATTACAAACAAACTTACAAACTTATTAAGGTAATACAATTTCAGACTTTTAACACATAATATTAAGTATAGAGTATAGATAACGCTTTGCCCAACAGTGGGATTCATTGTAATACTGAAAAACGGAAAAAGAAAAAACAACACTAACAAATAAATATACATATAAAAATAATAGCTACAAAATAAACATACATTGTATTACTAGGCTAATAAATAAATAAAAAATAATAAATTAGTTTAAGAAATGAGTTAGAGTATAACTTACCTAAAATATGGCATAACGCACATAGAAACGTATAAATAGACTTCCTAAACATAGTATTGTCCATGCTTACTAAATATGAAAAGAACTAAGAATAATTACAGCGAAGTCATAATTTCACGGTGGATGAAAGTTTGATTGTTTCTTAGATTTATTTACTTGAAATAGGTATAACTATATTGAAATAGGTAAAGTTTGGTTCTTATTACAAGCCCAAGAATCGTTTAATCATCGATCGATCAATGTTATGTATGTATGTATTGTATGTATGTAAATACTTTATTATACACAAGAAAATAGGTACCAAGGCGAACTTATCCCTGTAAGGGATCTCTTCCAGTTAACCTTTGAATATTGAGTATTATCTGGTCGATATTGATTTATAATAATAATAAACCATTTATTTCAGGCATCTGATATGGCCAATATAACAAATATTTACAGACTAAACATAGTGAAATACGATCATATTCTTAAAATTAAAAGTCATTATTTGGGCGACGAAACAGCGTGGCTCCGCTGCGTCGTCAACTCTGGTGTAGGATTCGGTAGGTTGCCCGAGAACCTACCGAATAATGATAGCTTGACGTAATTTGGGCGACGAAACAGCGTGGCTCCGCTGCGTCGTCAACTCTGGTGTAGGATTCGGTAGGTTGCCCCAGAACCTACCGAATAATGATAGCTTGACGTAATTTGCTTGGATGTGGTTGCTTTCCGTCACACTTTTTATAAGCTTTTAATTAACTTGCAGTCGCATGTATGTAATTTGTCCTTCAAAAACGTCCAATCACTTTTTAGCCGTTGCCGGTATCCGATTGAGCTGAAATTAGCATAAGCACATTTTTATTTTAAATAGCTATGCATGGATCCCATCATCCAAATAGCTTTTTGAAAACAATGGAACCAAACTGGAAGAATATAAGTACTTATTAGCGAATAATAAAACCGGCCCAGTGCGAGTCGGACTCGCGCACGAAGGGTTCCGTACCATTATCTATAAAAAACTATTTTATTCTGTGTTTTTAGTATTTGCTGTTATAGAGGCAACATAAATACATCATCTGTGAAAATTTCAGCTGGAACTATCATGGTATCAGTGAGATACAGCCTGGTGACAGACAGACGGATAGACGGACGGACAGCGGAGTCTTAGTAATAGGGTCCCGTTTTACTCTTTGTCGGTTCATAAACAACGGAGTTCTGAGGACACATACATTAAAAAAAATACAACCTAATTGAGAACCTCCTCTAGGTGTCAAAAGGACACATTGGGTCCGAAACACTACACTGCGCTCCAAAACACGCATAGCTGATGTGGGTGTAAAAACTGCCACTCTCAAGTGGGACTGGGCCGGCCACGTCTGTCGCATGCATCCAGATAGGTGGGCTAGTATAGCTAACAAGTGCGTGCCACATGACGGGCGACGCAGACGGGGCCGACCTAAGCGGAGATGGCGGGACGACCTGGATGTATTCCTCAGCAATTGGGCGGAAGAGGCATCTAGTAGGGACGAATGAAGATCACGGGGAGAGGCGTTTGCCCAGCAGTGGGACACAATAGGCTCATTAAAAAAATTTAGAACCTCCTGCTTTTATTGAAGTCAGTAAAAAGTAAAGCTACTGCTGGCTTTCTACCTAGGCATGTGATAGGTTCCAGTGACCCGCGTGAGGGAGCTACAATTTCAAAAGTCAACATGCAACAATGTCAGGCAATGAAGATTGTGTCATTACTAATGAACTAGACACTTTAGAGACTGTCTCTTTGCAGTTTTGCGGTGCACATAACATGTCTAACAGCACACTAAAAGCTCGTGCTGGTTTCTGGAAAATAGTAATTTCGATAAAATTTATCTTGTAGGGAAAACTCGCTTTGCGTTGTTGGTTTTTTGAGCACAATATTCCCAATTTGGCTCATATCTTAAAATAAAAAAAAAACTAAAATGTAAAGCTGAAATACTAAATATAATTTGTGTCATACATTACATTCTTGTATCTTTTCTAGTTCTGCCGCAAAGTCTGAAAGTCCTTGGATTTTTTCTTGATTTTTTTATACTTTTGCTAATAGTACTTAAACTAGCGTATACTTTGAAATATAATGTATCAATGAAATATTGACAATTTATTCAGTTCATTTGGTACCCCACATGTGTATACAGGTTGCATGGTTTGGTTGTAATTTACAATTTTCCACGCGCGGTTGCGGCGTTTTTTGATGACGCCATGTTTTTGATGGGAGATCGACTCTGTAGTGTTCACTTATTTGCCGATTCTATAGGTATATCTGTGTTGCCTGGCTAGCCAGCGCACCACCACTCCCGGCAACGAATGAGAATGAGAATGAGAATGACTTCTCATTCATTCATTCCCGGCAACGCTCGGACCACCACTGCCGTCATGGTGACGTATGCGCACTAGATAGGACAGATACACTACAGACTCCTTAGAGTCAAATGGCCAGTCGTTGTTGGTCAAGCGACTCAGTGTTGCCAGTTTAGACTTGTAAAATTGTAACATGTCTTCGTGAAACTGTCCTGTCACGGTCGCCAATTAAGACAGTAGAAATCGACATTAAAATCGCAAAGCATGATGAATTTTGTTCCGATTTTTTTATGGTATGTTGCGTGTCCACACTACCCTAACTGATCCATACAACATACCAAAGAACCAGAACTTCATCGTTTTTGTGTCGTTTTCTACTGGCGTAAATATTGTACAGGCGGGCAAATACACATTTATTGAAAACTAGCACGTAATTTAAATACAAGTTACGAGAAGATAGCTCAGAGCGACATGCGCTTAATGCTGGTGGCTGCTGACTGGCGTGCGTGCGTGCGTGCGTGCGTGCGTGCGTGCGTGCGTGCGTGCGTACGTGCGTGCGTGCGTGCGTGCGTGCGTGCGTGCGTGCGTGCGTGTGTATGTATGTGTGTGTTTGTGCGTGTGTGGGTGTGTGTGTGTGTGTGCATGCGCTTGACCGTTGTGCGTAAATTTGATTTGACACAGGTGATTTGACACACCCGAGCTTCCGAGGCTGCGCTGTGTTGAGAGCGAGGGCCCCTGCAGTTTTCTTTACATTTCAACGAATCACATGGTTAGGTACCTACCTACCGAGGAAGATGTGATATTAAGGCTACGTTCTTCCGTAAGGTGGAGGTACTTCCCCAGTTTGACTGCTCCAAATGCGAACGAGGTGACATTCCGCTATGCCCTACGTCTCTAAAAACCTTAATAGATATTGGCAAATTGATAAGTTCCGTGACTTATGCTCATAGAACTTGTTAATTGACATAAATATCCAACATTTTGAATAAAGAGTATAAGTATCTCCCTGACTTCGCTGCCAAGAATCGCTACGCGCTACGCTCGTAGTCGATCCCGTGGTTTTTCTCGTAGTAGCGGAAAGTGACTACGGCGTAGGCATGTTGCAGTAGGTAATTGTGTTAAACTATTTCCATACCTATCATATATCATCATCAGTTAAATCAATTCATTAATGAGTATTAATAGAAATTCAATTTTAGGTTTATGGTTAACTTCTGAAGGAAATTTATCAAAATTTTATCAGCTATATCGGTCGAGGATATAAATAAAATTCGAATAAGGCACTTACAATAAATTTATTAGTTATTCACTATCTCACACTCAATGAAAAACCTCATGAAAATTTACGTGAAACTTTAAATTCTTGTTTCTTCGACTGCATAGTCATAGGCGTCATAGGTACTAAAGCAGATAATTTAGGAATAATAATATTATACCCCAAAACTAAATTTTTGACTGAAACTTATAACCGAATATAACCGGATCAGGTTACAACACGGTTTGCGGCTCAAGGCATTTCTAGCGCTTGTATTTTATTTTATAAAAGCCTGTCCAGTGATTGACCCCAGTGTCACCTGATGGTAAGCGATGACAGAGCCTGAGATGAAGCTCACTGGTTCAGTAAAAGACTATTCACTCTTGTTTTGTAGGCACCTAGATCGTGTTTCTCAGGAAATACGGATAAAAGGAGCCAATTCCATTCCTTAACAGTTCGCATAAGGAAAGACGAGGCATTGACATATATATTCGAGCGCTTATAGCCTAACAGAAAGACCAAAAGACGACTGATCAAAGTCTACATCTGGAGTCTTGCATTATACGGGTATGAGACGTGGACAATGACTCAAAAAGATAGAAAAAGGATTGAAGCGTTTGAAATGTGGCTCTGGAGGCGAATGGAGAAAATAAGCTGGACGGACAGAATGACAAATGATGAAGTGTTGAGAATGGTGGGAGAAAAAAGAAACTTGCTGAACACAATTGAAAATAGACGAGGCAAAATCACTCACATGATAAGCAACGACATTTTCTTTAGAAATATTATAGAAGGTAAAATCGAAGGATCAAAGGGTAGAGGTCAACCAAGGATAAGCTTTGTACAGCATCTAAAAGTAAAAGCAAATGTCTTGTCTTACCGGGACCTAAAGAAATTAGCCGAGCACCGAGAGAACTGGCGCATACTCCACCGACAAGAGCCAGGCTCTTAAATGTTGATGATGATGATAGCCTTACAGTTTGCAGCGCTCGAATATTATGTCAATTTAAAATGCGATACGCCCGCCTTAATCCCAAATCCGTAAAATAGTAGGTACCTGATCCGGGAACCTGACGTTTGTTGCGGGCCTTAAACAGCCTTAGCCAAAAGTATTGAATCACTCGTGCGGTTGTCATACAAAAGTCAAACTTTAAAAGGTGCATTTAATTAATTTTATTACAGATAGTTGTGTATGTGTCGGAAAAATTAGTCTTATTTATTGAAGTTAAGGGAAATTTTGTGAAATAAAAATACAATTAATCCTTTGTGTAAAACCCGATTTTTTTCTAGCTTCAGTTTTCAGGCTTTCACACGATACCTTTTTCAAAATGATATCTATTAATGATTTGCACATGTTGGAACACATTTTACGTCTTCATGTATATATATGTATATTTTTTTAATTATATTATTTATAAGTTCCAAAGGAAAAAGAAGCGGGTTGTGTCGGAGATACAACCGTTAATTAAGTTTAAGTGGATACTTCTTTGTTGGCTATGACATCCTAATATATCTGAATTAATTCACTAAAATCTGTATAAGTACAGATAAATCGGTATATATGGCAACATTGACTGACGTAGCTCATTTGACTCGCGATACATTGAAAATGGCGGTCATTTCAGCATTATTGTCATGTCCGCTACATCAACTTAATAACATTTTGTGATTAACAACGAATGGCAAATAAAGAAGGATTAAAACATGTAACAATCAATTATTTGAAATCAGATTAGGCTTCTCTACAAAAAGTTATTCCGGAAGTCACATGATACATTTTGAACTGGACCCCTATACAAGAACGCGAGCAAATAAGTATCCACTTCAAAAGTGGTGTGCTCAATACTTTTGGAAAAGGCTGTATATGGTCCTGCAACACACACTGCACAAGGTCGCGCGCGATCTGTCCCGGGCGCGAGATAGACTATCCGTCTCGTTCTAATGAGAACACTTAGAAGGGGACAGATAGCTTATCTCGCGCGCGAAATTTCTCGCTTAGGGTTTGTGTTAACCGCGCTACAATCCAAAACACGCTGCATATAGTATAGTAGCGTTAGGATAATAACGATAGTTAGTTGTCCCTCCAGGAAACCAGGGGTTTCCTTGTGGAGTTTGATGTTCGTGTGCTGTTGTGATGTTTGCCCTTTTTGACTCGCTTCTTATTAGATGTCAATTTCCTGTAACAGAGTATAAATATATATAACTGTTAGAATACGATTGGAACCAAGCATTGCTACGCCTTAGCACGTAGCAGCATTTTTCTGCTTCGTAGCGGAAATCACTCGTATGCGAGTCGCTGGTTATGAATGAGTCCAGGGTGCAGGTAATCTATAAATTACCAGGCAGGACCCGTTAAACTGTGAAATTTTACTTTAAGTACGAGTACTTTACCTAGTAATTCTGCAAAAAACCGATGTTGGAATTGAGTTTATATTCCACCACGCCACTAATATGATTGCTTTGCACTGAATAATTACTTAAATTAAAATACGAGTACGTATCAAATATGAATATTTACAATTGTTCTTGTGGCCAATCGATATTTTCCACATCTAGTACCGTGCTGGAGGTTCTTAATACAGTTGTACATTTGGTTCTGAAAGGACAAAAAAAGGTTCTGGAGGTTCGATATATTTGAGTTAATAATAAATACGCGCTAAAGAAGTAAAACGACGGACAGAGGCCCTAGTATAAGTTTTATCAATACAATACGTATTCGAACGCGTTTGCGTTTAGTTTCAATTTGTATGGCAACGCGAACAGTGCCTCTGGTGTTAACTATTAGAAACTACGCGTTGCCATACAAATTGAAACTAAACGCAAACGCGTTCTAAAACGTATAATGTATCGATAAAACGTATACTAGAGCTACAGGTCCTTTTAAGGGGACGAGATAGGCAAAAACGTGAAATCGAGGTGTTTTTGGGCAAGTTTTTTGGTGAAAATAAAACACGAGGGGATATTTATGGAAGGAGCATGTTTCGGACCGACATATACTTAAGTTTTGAAGGGAGGTATGGGTATGTTTATGTATATCATAATTAGGCATAATATTATATACTATCTTTAGTAGGTACACAGTCTTGAAAAATTTATGTGCACGTTTTACTTCGCTCAGATTTCTACGTTACGAAATGTTCCAAACTTATTGCTAAAGGCTTATACTATGAATAGCGAACTCCCGCGACCTTTACCAGTTCATCAGTCCACCTGCAACCTGCTGCGATGGCCGCTGAGGCGGAAAGGTTCTCGAGTGGTGACCTCGTATTGAAAGGTGTTGCGTGGGTAGGCACGCACGTTACATGTGCGTACTTCTTATTCGGACGTAATTCTAACAGAAGACCGTAAGTTTGAATACTTATGATGCTAAGAGTTCTAAATACACACGGTGGATATAAACGGTGGATGTCAAGTCCTGACCCGCGATAGGATATAAAAGGGGACTACAGCTCATTCCTACTGATCCTCGGAAGACCTGTACCTACTGAACATAATCAAGTTAAAACTCTTCGAATAACTCACTTCCATAACATGAGCCTAATCAGCACTGGGGCGACTGGAGAATGCCTGAGCTCTTATAACATTCAGGTTTGGATGTAATCGTTTATTTAGGCATAAGAACGTGTACAAGCAACCGACAGATAAATATATACTTACCCGAATCCTATTCTAAATGCTCACGCATGTACTGTACCTACTAGGGAATGCAATAACTCAGGAGATAACTCAGGTAAAGGCTCCGACGGAAGACCAGCGCTGGCCTTCTAGGTTAGCACCATGCTGAGTCGGGGCCTTTTCGTGGACCCTGTTTTTTTTTTAACGTTCTGTGTTTTGTTTTTTAAACCCATTGTTTTGTCCACGAATAAATGTTTTCTTTCTTTCTTTCTTTCAATAACCGGTGTTATTGCATAACCGGTTATGAATTCGGTTATGGTGTAAAAATAATCGAAAATCGGTCTTAACCGCTTACGTTTATTACACCTAATGTTAAAATCAAGGAAATCATCGGTTAAACACCAGAAAATAACTACTAGACCATTGTGACGAAATCTGCAAACCCTTAAAAGCAAATAAAAAAAAATACTTAAAAGCAAAAGTAGTGTAGTTCGAGATTTACTGTATACTCTCTAGAGTCAAACCACAAGACCAAAAAGCATGCGCGCACAGTTTTCTCCTATATAAGCAATTATCCAATAATTCACCACTAAAGGATGACTCACGCTAGAACGGGCCGTATCCGGCCCGGGCCGGGTCGTTTTCTAAGAAAAACGACGGCGTTTCGGCACGGCCTGGCCTTGGCTCAGCCGGGCGTGGGTATGGCTCGGCCCGCACAAAAACGCCGAAGTTTTGAAGACACGGCCCGTTCTACGGTGAGTGATCCTTAAAACGTATAATCTTTATTTTAATTTGATGATATAAGTATAACCGCAAACAACCGCAACCATAATTATGTTGAAATAATCGGGTCTAACCGGTTACTTCGAATTCGGTTAAATCCTTTGCATTTCCTAGTAATTACCTATACAAAGATACAGACAGCGAGTGAAAATAAGACTGATGGTTTTTCAAATAAAATGATTCAAAACAAACCCCATTTCCTTGTAAATGGCACAGTTAATCAGGTGCCTGTTTTTGTAGACACTGGTATAGAGGAAGGGGCCGATGCATCGTCTGGAGTTGTTCATGGTCTTGTAGGCTGATATGATGCCTATCACTGTTGAGGTACTTCCTTGTCCCACCACCAGAGGACCTCCGTGGTCATTCTGAAAATTATTTTGTTTAATATACATATACACATAAATAGTCAAACAGTAATCAAAACTTAACCTAGACACAGAAAATAATAACTAGGTACACGTTAAAATTGCTTTCACTGAATGGACCCCGCGGAAGACCAGCGCTGGCTGTAAACATGCTGAGCAAGAATCCATTTCATGACAAAGTGTGTTTTTTGTATTATTTCTTTTGTGAGTGTTATATTTTTTTGTTACGAATAAATACTTGAATTTGAATTTTGAATTTTAAAACTTAGATATTATAGAAATTCACAATAAAACACAGATACAACACAAGATAATAAGTAAAACGAGATAATAAATACTAACACTAAACAAGCTACCTAAAAATGAATAATATTTCAACTAAATTTCATCAAAATGGGTCACAAACAAATTTTCACCCCTTATAAAACTATCCTATGTCCTTCCCCAAGACTCCAACTCGCTATACCGTAAATGGGTTTTATCTAAATTTTCACCCCTCATTTCACCCCCTCAGGAG
This sequence comes from Epinotia brunnichana, assembly GCA_963854355.1. NCBI lineage: Eukaryota > Metazoa > Arthropoda > Insecta > Lepidoptera > Tortricidae > Epinotia > Epinotia brunnichana. Next base: position 13,737,951 of record OY977957.1, read on the forward strand.
ATGATTTTTCAGGATAATAACTATGCATTGTCCTTCCCTGGGACTCCTTCTATCTCTATACCAAATTTTAACTAAATGGGATTTATCCACATTTTCACCCCTATTTCATCCCCTTAGGGCATGATTTTCAGGATTCAAAGTATCCGTTGTCATTCTCCGGTACTCAAACTATCTCTATACCAAATTTGATCTAAATGGAGTCCATCCAAAATTTCACCCCCCATTACACCCCCTTAGAGGCAGCTTTCCGGGATAAAAACTATCCAATGTCCTTTCCCAGAGCTTAAACTACCTCTTAACCAAATTTTATGAAAATGGGTTACATCCAAATTTTCACCCCCCCGTTTTACCCCCTAAGGGGAAGATTTCCGGAAAAAAACCTATCCTTTTACCTTCCCCGGGACTCAAACTATTTATATACCTAATTTCATTCAAATCGGTGCAGCGGTTTAAGTAGCTCCTACAAACTTCATCCCCTTAGGGGTATATTTCCGGGATAAAAACTACCCTATGTCCTTTCCCAAGACTCAAATTATCTCTATACCAAATTTAATCTAAATCGGTCTAGCCGTTTTCACGTGATGCGCGGTCACATAAACAGACAAACAGATAAACAGAAAAAAAGAGATAAACAGACAAAAATTCTAAAAACTGTTAGAACGTGTTCTGTTATCGATTTTAAGTATCCCTAGCTATTTTTTTCGAATATGTTCCATATACAGACTTTCGAACCTCTTCAGCTTTATTATATGTATAGAAGATAGAAGATGTATAGATTATAAGGTAATAAATAAGATATGTAGGTACACAAAACAAAAAAATATTGTAAAGAAAGTGAGTGCAATCCTCGCCAATAAACAATATGTTTGGCGAACTTATAAGTAATAAAAAATGTAACTTATTATTTTTGGAAAAATAAATTTAAAAAAAAAAAAAAAAAAAAAAAAAAACGCTTTACGCAGGTAAATAAGGCTTGACAGTAGTAACAATGATAAAAGTCATACCTCACAAAATCCTCCGATTTCCCCTCCTTCCCTCCTTAAAGATTTCCGTTTAGCTTTCTGCAACTTCTTGACTCTGGCTAACGAAGTTAGCAGCCGGAGATCTGAAGCCTTGCCTTCTCGGTTTCGGCGTACAGAGTCGCCTTCTTCTTCTGAGTAAATCAACTGTCTACACTCCAGTTGGTTATCCTGTTGGACATTTTGGCTTAAGCTTTAACGATTTTCACACCTTATTTACCAAACGGCACGGCACATCAATCAATTAAATAATTAATAAATTTTAACTCTTTGAGGCTCTCGACGTTTTAGATGTGTCACAGCATCGTGTCAAGTAACCTCAAAGTATTAGTAAATTATACAACAAGTGCATAAAGCAAGGCGTTTTATCCGAGACCTAATTTTATAAGTTGAGGATAATATTAACATTTTATTATTTTTTGGAAATTGGTTAATAACAAGAAAGCGAGAGAATCTATTTATTCAAGACAAATACCATGTTACTCTTAAACCACATATAAAGTCGTGATAATAATCTTCCTATATTATTTTCCGGTGTACTCGAAATCTTTTAACCTTTTCAAACTAAAGCGCTGAATAGGTTTAGGCACATACTTAGACTGGAGATAGTTTGCATCCCGCATATAGGTATGATATTGGGACACGATATACAGTGCAATTAAATTAACAAGTTGTACATACTCTCTCTATCATTTGTTATGCTACATTACTTCTACATATGTGTCATAAAATTTGTATTGTGCAACACAATTGTATTGACTCCATAAAAATGTGTTTTGCCTACTATTTCAATTCTATTTACTGATAAGTGTATTCTCTCTTATTTACATTTACAAAATAACAAGTTGTACATATCTTCTCTAATTGTCGGTTTATTTTGCGCATAAACCGCTTACCGAACGTCTGTACTGTTTATCCCAAAAATCCTCCCTCGAGGGAGTTAAATGAGGGGTTTAAAAATACATAGAAGGCGGATTAAGTTCATACTTCACACGCTTGAGTCATCTCTTGCAAATGGATGCTCTTTCCGCAAATCATGTACTGCTCGATGATTTCTTCGTACCGGTCCATCCACAGACTCTTGCAAGTGTCCTTTGGTATTATCGTGACGTCTGCTTCCATCAGGATGGGAGCGTTTATGTTGGTCCGGGCAATTACTTCAGCTGTCTGTATCAAATACAAGAATTAGTTGAACAACAATTTACTATATTAACTTGGAGTCATCATCATCATCGTCATCATCACCATCATCACTCCTGGACATCACTCCTGGACAAAGCCCTCCTCTTATGGAACCTATTCTTCAAAGTTTGTTCTGTATATTGTTGAGTATTATGAAGACGGTTCAAACACTCGAACTCGAACACACTTATAAGAGACACGCTTAAGAAAGGCAGGGCATGAGGGTACAGTGCATATTAGAAGCAGCTCAACCGGGGAAGTAACTCCACATTACGAAAACGTCATAATAACGCTACTACTTGCTCTGTTGTGTTCCAGTGGCGAAAAAGGTTCCAGAGCTTCTGAGCATGTTGAAAGCTACCATCGAAAGAATAAAAAAAAAATGGATCGTGAAATTAAGATTTAACCGGTTAAGGGTTATTGCTAGTACAGCGTACCGAACCGACTAATTTTGACGCATGTCACCGAATGTGTGAAAATCTCGATGCCCGAGTGAGAGAGGGCCGGACTCTGAACAGGCACAGAACGGTATACCTACTGTTAATCATCCTTTACTCACATCTGCATACTCGTTAGTAGATCCCCACCCCGCAATAGATCCGCGTGATCCTGGGCTCTCCAGATCTTCACTCTGGTTGTTATAGCGGATTATTTTCGGGATGAAATCGCAGCCTTTCACGCGCTTCTTGAAGTCAAAGGGTCGCTCTGTCATCACGACTGCTACGTCGTTGGACATCCAACGAATATTGTTGAACGTGAATCCGTCGTAGCGATAAGCTGTAGATTAAAATGTAAGGCCGCGTTAATCGATGAGAGATGTGTGCGGCAGCGCGGTGTGCGTTGGAAGTCGCCTGAACACAAGAATGAGCATGCCATCGATGTAAAAAAGAGTAACTGTTGTAAGGCAGCGGCAGGTGCTCAGGCTTATATTTTGTCCCGCTTGGCATAAAGCTCAATGCGTCGTTGAGATTCAGTCTTTAGATTTAATTGAATCCCTGTACCCTACATGGCGACATGCCGCTTTTACACTGCGATGGCTCTAATGCGTCATTTTATCAAATGTCGATTCAGCACATCTTTGTACGGTGAGAAGTTGGCCGCTTTGTTTCCACTTGCCCTCCTCAAGCAATATATTAACACTCCAAAGCAACGTAATATGACCCACGTGTCTGTATTTGGGTGACTTCCGTCGCGGGCGTTGCGCTGCCGAATGCCACGCTTCTTGATAACGAGGCTTAATAATTAGCGAAAAATTGGCGGTTGAATGATTTTTAACCGACTTCACTAAAGGAGGAGGTCTGTATTTTTTTTGTGTGTTTGTTTCGCGATAACTCGGTAATTTATGAACCGATTTTTTTTTCTTTGTTTGAAAGCATACATAGCATTTGTCACGTAGATAGGGAACCCAAACTTGGGGTACCTATCTAGAGAAAATTAGAAAGAATTAAGATGATTAAGAATTTATTATTTGAAAGTGAAGTGAAATACTATGGGGCGGTTCGTTCGCCTAGGTCGGGCTATAATAATAATAATAAATTCATTTATTTCGACCAACTAGGATCATACAAATTACAAAAATACAAAACACAGCAAAAATTTAGAGAATAGGTAAAATTAAATATGTTAAGTACGGCGACCGCTGGACGCATATGACCACATTATGTGGTCACTTACCCCCCACTACCGCCGCAGTTTGCTAAGATTTGTTTGTCATTACATGAATCATATGACAATGATTCAAGCAATGACAATCAAATCTCTCAGCCAATGCCCTCAGGATGCTATTGGAGCTAGACCTGACCCTGCGCACCAAGGATGTGCAGCGTTTCCTCATTGTAGCATAGAAGCAATCTACCCTGGCCTCCGCGAACATCCCTGATGCACTACAGAAGCGGGGTAGCCCCATCAACACCCTGAAGGCATTGTTATATTGTACACGAAGGGCGCTGTACTGTTTTTGCGTATACTGTGTCCATAGACTCGCTGTATAGAAGGTGGTGCAGAATGCTCTAAACAGTGTCAGCTTTGCTTCAACAGAGCACCGAGCAAACCTATGGGCCACCATATTCGCTCTAACAGACAACGCCCTCCGCTCCCTTTCAATGTCTGCATCGTCATTCAGGTCAGAGGTTACCACATGTCCTAGGTACTTAAAACGATGAACCCTGTTTAGCGGCGTTCCGTACAACTTAACAGGAGGTACAGGTGGCACAACTTTACCTCTGGCCTGAAACACCATACATTCACTTTTTTTGACATTATATATCAAGCCGTGACTGAGCGCATACTTTTCACACACGCCCATAAGTTTGGACAGTCCACATGGGGAGGCACTCAGCAGCACCATGTCATCTGCATAACTAATATTATTTACACAAGTGTCGTTAATGTGGCATCCGACATGAGTGCTGCTGAGTTCCTCCAGGAGCGCATTGACATACAGGTTGAAGAGTTTGGGTGAGGTCACCCCCCCCTGCCTCACCCCACACTCCAACCTGTATGGCTCGGAATATGCGCTCGACCATCGCACAACATTACTCTGGTTGAGGTACCAATATTTAAACACCCTGAACAGTTCTACTGGAATATTGGTGCTTTTTAGTTTCCGCCAGAGAATGTTGTAATTTACCAGGTCGAACGCCTTAGACAAATCCAGAAAACATGCGTAAACACTAGTTTCTCGTTCGGTATAGTACCTGATAGTCTGCTTTAGGCACAATATGGCAGTTTCGGTAGAGAGACCAGGCCTGAAGCCGAATTGATTTTGGTGGATGTTTAAATACTTATCAAGTTGTGTACTAAGCAGACTATCAAGTACTTTCGCTATTACCGTCGCTAGTGAGATAGGTCTATAGTTGACCTTTTCTCCAACATCGCCACTTTTATCCTTAACGATTGGCACTACAACCGTCTTCATCATAGCTTCTGGTACGTATGAGTGGCTTATACACAAATTATACAGTAACGCAAGGACTCGTGGCAGGTGAGGACCTGCGTACTTAAGGTGTTCTATGCTGAGTCCGTCGTGACCAGGAGATTTTCCTCGTGACATAGATTTTATAACTTTGTCCACATCTCTAGAGGTAAATCTAATTGAAATCTCCTGATCAACCGGCTCATCCTCATGAGTAGAACACGATAGCTGCAAAGGTGACACTACAGTGAATTGCTTTTGAAATATTTTGGCTATGCAGTGATGGTCACTATTACCATCAATGCTTGCAGGAAGGCCAGGTTTACTGTTCAGTTTCCTTGTGGATTTCCAAAAAGCCCGAAAATCACGTCTAGAATGAAGAGATGCTAGAATGTCCATTCGTATCTGCTCGGCATGTTTTTGACACCATTTTAACCTTGCTTTGAAGATACTGCGACTTTTATGCATCTCATCATAAAAATAACCTGACTCGGGTCTTCCGTACCAATCCCACAACCTAAACTTCTCCCGGGCCTCCCTGTGTGCCCCGCTAACATGTTTGTTCCAGCCAACTATAGTTTTCCTCTTAATTCCACATTTCAGTGAATAGGTATCCGAGGAGGCACCGCTAAGTACATTTATAATGTTCACATATAGGTTATCGATAAGTTTTTGGTGTCCGTCCTCATTACAACAACTATCACAACATGTACGAAACTCGCACGGGAATTCAATTTTTCTTAGTCCATTATGACAGATCTTATTATATAAACCAATCTGTTCACTTGTTCTGTCTCCCCACCTTATGTTATCAGTCACCGACTTATTGTTAAACAGCTTTGTCTTGTCCACATCTAAATGACATTTTATACGCAAAGGGTAGTGATCAGACCACATGACGTCATATAAAATATCAATACTTTGTATACTTTTTGTAGCACATTTTGTTGCCAATATATGGTCCAACCACCTTTTAGACCCGTTTGCTTCGCTAACAAAAGTATATGTTTGAGAATGTAACCCTAAAATGGCTACATCTGCACATGTCCATTCTTGTTCGCAGGAGAAATTAAACATCTCCGTGTAAAAGAGTTCATTGGGGTGTGCGTTAAAATCCCCTAAGATGTACGCTAACTCAACGTCCTCATTATTTATGATTGCACTCACCAGGGCTAGGCAGTCTGTGAATTCCACCAAGTTCGCTAGCTTGTCCGTCGGCATATATACACTAAACACGAGAAACGATTTTTGTGCAACAGTAATTCGTACTGCACATACGCGCGGGTTCTCACACCTCACTACTGACACATTATTGAAAGTACTTTTATTCCACAGAAGCGCCACCCCGCCAAACGGCCGACCCTTCAGCATACCACTTGTAGTATCGATAGCCGATGTACCCGTGTGCCCAAATGTTTCATCTATGCTTGATAAATACTGAATTTCGTCGGTTCTGAGCCACTATGCTTCAGATGCCAGGTCTGTTTGAGGGGTGGTAGGTCCTTCCGAGTACCCTCACTCCCCTCGCGGTACGCAGCTGGACGACAGGAGACGATGGTGGTCCGAGGTGGTGGGTGGACGCGCTGGTAGCGGTAGTAAGTGCCGGGAGAGCGTCACACGCCAGGGGCCAGGGGCCTTGTGTACTCCCTGGGGGAGCATCTGCCTCGGGCTTCAAAGGTGAACGTAATCGTTAATGATGTGTTATGAATTGTTATTATCTATTGTTTCATTTAATTTATAATTTTGATGTTGAATTTACTTAGTATTTTGACATATATTATTTGAGCTCTATGACAGCCGATAAATTTTGACATTGTGACTATTATTATTATTATTGGGTTATTATTCATTACTATTTATATTTTCTTGAGTGTATTGATTAGTTTAGCTACACCCTATGGGTAAAATTGTAAATTCAGTTTAAAGCTTAATAAATAAATGAAATAAAATAGTTCCCAAACCTGGGAACCACACTTCACGTTTTTTATTTTATGACATAAATTAGCTAAGTCCGCTCAATAGTGGCGTCTTTATTTAAATCAAGGTGGCGCGGCTCCTCTGTGTTGCGTCTAGATGTAAAGTGTTTGACGACCGCTTTACCCTGCCTACGAAGCAAGAGGTCCTGGGTTCGAATCCCGGTAAGGGCATTTATTTGTGTGATGAGCACGAATATTTGTTCCTGAGTTATGGATGTTTTCTATGTATTTAAGTATGTATTTCTCTATATAAGTATATATATCGTCGTCTAGTACCCATAGTACAAGCTTTGCTTAGTTTGGGACTAGGTTGATTTGTGTAAGATTGTCCGCAAATATTTATTTATTTATTTATATACTTCCATATTGGTCCCATTGTAACCAAAATCCAGTTCTGATGATGGGCTCCTGGAGAAATCGAGGGAACTCTTCAAATGTTATAGGCAAACTTGAAGCAATTTTGGCTACTGGTTTGAAGTCGGTTAAAACTTTGTTTTTAAAGTAAATTATTTAGTCCTTACTATAAGATCATGCCCGTCTCGTAGTGGTCTCTACAGCCATCAAAAACTTTATATAACTATTATGTACTAACTATTTATGTAGTCTTTACTGTAATATTGGTTGCCATAATAATTTACTTTCAAAACAAAGTTTTAACCGACTTCAATTCAGTACTCCGCCAAGCCACATTAACATTTCCAAATTTTTTTTCCAATTTACCACATGAACTGATTTTCGAGAACAAAAGCGTTGATTTTTAGACCAATAAACCAAATCGTTGTATGTGGGCCGATAATATTTGAGGACTTCCGTCGATTCCTCAAGGATCTCAGAATTACCTTTGGCACTTCATTGTTTGCTATTAAATAATAAAATAAAAATAAAATAAAAATCATTTATTTCAGACTCATAGAATCCATAAGTTTGTTAGTACATAAAATAATTTTAAAGCTAAATGTTAGTAGGCAAAACAGAAAAGAAAAGAAAAGTATAATTTGTACGCTGAGAGGCACTGTGTCGTTCAGGGCAAAACTCAAGAGTTATTTTACCCTCCCCGTCACAATGCCAACCCAGTGCCCTAACATAGGGCAATCCCAACGTCCTTCCAATATCCTCAGAATGCTGTTCTCACTTCCTCGCACTCGTCTCAGCAGCGAGGCGACCCTCTTGCGTATGATGGCATGAAAGCCATCAGTGTGCGCTTCGGCAAACATGCCTGACGCACTGCAGTGACGAGGCAGCTTGAACAGCATCCTGAAGATATTGTTGAATTGCACACGTAACGCATTGTAGGCTCGCTTTGTATGCCTCATCCATAGACTGCACGTGTAAAAAGACGTACAATAGGCTTTAAAGAGTGTCAGCTTGACTTCCCTTGTACACCGTGCAAATCTACGGATGAGCATGTTGCCCCTGATTGCTAAGGCTCTTCTCTCCCTTTCGATATCCAGGTCATCATTCATATTCTCGGTTACTATATGACCCAGATATTTAAACTTACTGGATACTTTTAGGGCCTCACCGTTCAACATGACCGAAGGTACACTTTGTGGATTATACTTACGGGCTTTAAAGATCACCATCTCACTTTTATTTGAATTGTACCTAAGACCATGTCGTTCAGCGTAGCTCTCACACCTTGCAATCAGTTGCCTTATGGAGTTGATTGAGGGACCAAGCAGCACCATGTCATCAGCATAGCTAATGTTGTTTACGCAGACATTGTCAATATGGCATCCGACATGCATGCTGCTCAGCTCTCCAATCAACTCATCTATATACAAATTGAAGAGGACAGGAGAAGTCAGCCCACCCTGCCTCACTCCAGATTCCAGTTTATACTGGTCAGACCAGTCTCCAGCCCACCTCACTTGATTCACCTGATTGGCGTACCAGTATCTTAATATTAGGGACACACATTCGGTTGGCACCGAAGTTTTATTTAGTTTGTCCCACAGCAAATCATATGCCACCAAGTCAAATGCTTTAGATAAGTCAAGGAAGCACGCATAAATTGGCGTGCTCCTTTCCTTATAGTATCTAACAGCTTGCTTAAGGCACATAATAGCACTCTCCGTCGATAGTCCAGCTCTAAACCCGAACTGAGCATCGTGGAGTTTAATATGTTTCCTGAGATGGTCATTAAGCAAGCTGTCAAGCACCTTGGCGATTGTAGTGGCAAGTGAGATGGGCCTGTAATTAGCGATATCTGACACGTCCCCTGTCCTATTTTTAACAATTGGAACGACTACAGTTTTCATCAGCTGCTCAGGTAAGTAAGCATGGCGCAAGCACAACGTAAAAAACATCGCCAAGATGCGCGGCAAATGTACACCCGCATATTTGAGATGTTCGATACTGAGACCATCGTATCCCGGAGACTTTCCCTTCTGCATATTTTTGATGACTTTATAAATCATAAATCATAAATCATAAATTTATTTCCATTTAACCTTAGGTGGTAAATACATTGTGGTCGAGTCCTCCTATTAGGTATTATATAACCTGTGTCAGGAGACCTCGCTCTTCCAAATTATACATTATAGGTAGTTCTAACGTTAAAATGGTTTTTATAATGTTCCAAAGATACAAAAATAGGTACTTAAGCCTAGCTTAAACTATATGTATGTGTGTGTGTGTGTGTGTGTGTGTGTGTGTGTGTGTGTGTGTGTGTGTGTGTGTGTGTGTGTGTGTGTGTGTGTGTGTAAGTGTGTGTGTGTGTGTGTGTGTGTACGTGTGCGTATGTGTGTGTTTTGTATTAATTAATTATTATAAACCTCAAAGTATATTTTCAGTCTCATAATAGTTCAGTCCACTTAGCCATGTTGATACAGTTTTTTTACAGTCGTAGCAATTTAATATATAAATATTCAATTCCCTGTTTATCTTATTATATAACAGTGCGGATTGTACATCAAACTGTCTCTTTGCAAAAGCTGATTTGTACGCAGGCAAAGGTGCTTTTTTATGAGTTCTTCTCTGAGTTGACAGTTCAGGTTTGAAAACTAGCGATCTGTGAAGTTTTAAGATGGCAGACATTATGTACAATTTGCGAATGCTATGTACTTTACATAGCTCATAAAGTTCTGTAGTGGGGTATCTGTAGGGTTTAAAGTACATCGTTTTTAACAAACATCTCTGACCTCTTTCAACTTCCAGATACTTGGTTTTATCAGCGCCCCCCCATACTGGAATGCAGTAGGTCATTATAGATTGAGCTAACACAATGTATACTTGTTTTAGTAAATTGGCGTTACTGATATGTCGTAGAGTCTTAAATATCCACACTAGCTTTCTTATTCTACCGTTTAAATATTCTAGGTGTTGATGCCAAGATAGCCGTTGGTCGATTATTATGCCTAGATATTTAATCGAGATCACTTTTTCTAGTGGGGTGCATTTACATAATGTGTTGTTTTGCGGATTACAGTTGTGAATTTTGAGTTTTAGTTCCTGTCGAGGTTGTGTGCTGACCGTCTTTGTGAAGCAGATGTATTTAGATTTAGCTATGTTGAGTGTAAGTAGATTGGATTTCAACCACGCGTCGATCTTGCGGAGCCCCATCTCAGCAGCACCAAAGACCGCTTCCCAATTCTTGCCTGTGAATGCTACAACCGTGTCATCTGCGTATGAAATAACATGTCCATCGTGGATGGCCATGTTAGTAAGATCGTTAATGTAGACAAGAAACAGGGTCGGCCCCAGCACGCTGCCTTGTGGGACGCCACAGGTCACCTCAGCATCTGTACTTGTATGGATTCCAATTTTAACCCTCTGACAACGATCCCGAAGGTAGTCAACCAGCAGATCCAGAGGTTTGCCTCTGATGCCGTAGTGTTCTAGTTTTTTTACAAGAATGGGGAGAGATACAGTGTCGAAGGCCTTTTTTAAGTCAAGGAAAACAGCAAGGCACTGTTTCCCTTTGTCAACTTCTTTGCTCACCATCGATGTAAGTTTCAAAATTGCGTCTTCCGTCGATTTCCCTTGCATAAATCCAAATTGAAATTTTGATAATAGTTTATATTTGTTAAAGTAGCTTGATAGTCTAGTATTAATAAGTTTCTCTATTATTTTTGAGATTGATGTGAGCACTGAAATCGGCCTGTAATTATTCGGGTCGGTTCTCTCTCCACTCTTATAAACCGGCGTAATTAGCGACTGTTTTAGCAGTTTCGGAAATACACCTTGGGCAAAACATAGATTCGCTAGGTGGCTAATCACGGGCACTATAGTGGTTTTGCACAGCTTTAAATATTTTGTAGGTATACCGTCAATTCCCGGGGCACTATCGGATTTTAACGACATTAAAATGTTTTCAACCTCACGGGGATCTGTTTCTAGTAAAACGAAAGATGACAGCGTGGCGCTATTATTATGTATGGTACCGGTGTCGGTTCTAGGGATATTACCAACAGGTATGTCTGCAGCAAGATTTTTTCCAATGTTACAGAAAAACTCATTGACGCAATTGACAGCATCCTTGGGAACAGGTTTGTGTTTGAGTAGTTCAGTGTTGGAAGTTTTGGTGGCTTTATAATTGGTTATTGACTTTATTGATGTCCAGAGACTCTTAGGGTTCTTTGAGTTTTCCAGTAAATTTCGATCATAATGTCGTTTAAGTTTTTTTATTAAATTACATAAGTAATTCCGATATCTCCTAAATGTGACCTTTAGAACCTCATTATCTGGGTCCGTCTTTAGCTTCAACTGCATTTTATTCCTGTTTCTGATACATCGCAGAATACCCGGAGTTATCCATGGCTTAATAGTTCTTCGGTTTCTGGGTATTTTACAGACTTTTTTACTTTCATTTAATGATTTGTTAAGTTTATGAATAAGTTGCTGTATTATGAAGTTAGGGTTGTTACTTAAAAGGAGGGAATTCAGGTTTTTTTCTAATAGATTGTTGGCTGCATTTGCATAATTAGTTACTTCAATAGTTTTAGGAGTTGTTTTTTTACTGTAGTTAAAGGATAAGATCAAGAGTGTGGTGCTGTGATCTGTGATTGATGTGTTAAGGACGGCTGTGTAGGCGGTGGTTGAGGTTTTGTTTATTTTTAACATGATATGGTCTAAACAGTTACCTAATCGGGTTGGTTTGATTAGTCCAGGGAGGATGCCATGTACACTCAACATGTTCAGGTAATTATTTCTGTTATAGTATTCATAACTCGGCTCAACTGTACGTGGAATCAGGTTTATATTTATGTCCCCGGTGATAGCTATAGTTTTAGCCGATAACGAGTTTAAGCAATCATTTAGTGAGTTAACAAAGTTTGAGGCATTAGTGTTAGACGGGGACCTATATATACCGAGTATGATTATGTTATGTAAAGATATTTGTAGGCACGATGCGTGCTCAAGTTTTACTTCGTCAATAATTGCATTTAAGTGGGTTTTTACATACACGACAACTCCGTCGTTTTGGTTTAAATTTTGCGATGAAGCCATTGAATTATAGTTAGGTATAATAGGGATGGGCTTTATAGGGTTTAATCGACATTCTGTTAGGATCAAGATGTCAGGATCAAAATCCAGTTGAGATAGTGTAATTTGGAGATCGGGAAGATTTGTGTAGATACTCCGTATATTCTGCGATATGACAGAAAGGTTGTTGTTAGAAGGTGGTATATATTTGCGAATGTCTTGAACGTCACATTCAAACGATTGTGCTATTTCCATACTGTCAAGCTCATCTATTAGATTAAGCTGATTAGCCATTGGAGGAGAAAATAGTTCTAGAAGGGTTAACTATGGGGGGGTTTATTATAGACATTAGATGTTTACATCGATTAATGTGTGAATAATGAGATAATGAGCGCTGCGTGTAATGTTTTTTTAGTCTGAAGATGCGTATATTTTGTGTATTGATATTGCTATTTTTAAATAATAGGTAATTAGTTATTCTTTTAGGGACAAATGATGCCATAATGCAGTGGGTTTCCTTTTTTAGTGAGTGTGTGTGTATATCATTATGTAGTGTATTTGAGTATAAATAGTTTTTATCATTGCATATGAGTGCAGAGAGTGTGTATATGCCTTTCATAAACGATTTATGTAAGCGGATCGTTTGTTGTGAAGGAGCAGACATTCTAAGGCAGGTTGACACATTATGCAGTGTGTGAGTGTGTTTTATTGGTTTTATGTGTAGGTATGTTAGTTTCCAAGTACCAGGGGCGCATAGTACAGTAATAATTATGCTATACTTAAAACTAGAAGTTATATTTAAACTAAGTGTATGATGCTCGATTTCAGTTGTACTAGGACAACATGAAATTGTAATATAGTGATGAGTAGTAATTTGAAATGATAGTCACGTTTCCTGGGTGGCGGGGACGGCTCGGGCATTCTTCGTTGCAGCAGAAACTTTGTCAACTTGTTTTGCGGAAAAACTTCTTTTTTTTATTATTTATTACTTTATTTTATTTCAACTGAATAATATCAGAATCTGTGACGTACTTATATAGTTTGAAGTACATCATTGAGAAGTTCCACAAGCCATCTGTGGTCTTCATCATCACTTCCCTTCACCAAATTTATGATTTCCGGGTGTAAATACACGAGTTATAATAGAAAATACCGAAATTACTACACGCGTGCCTAATATATTTGAGGAGTTCCCTCAATTCCTCATGGTTCCCATCATCCAACTGGGGTTTTGGAAACAATAGGACCAATCTGGAAGCATATACTTTCAGTTAAAAAAATAATTGTACGAATCGGTTCATAAATGACTGAGTTCTGAGGTAACAAATTTTTAAAAATAAAAAAAAAATAAAAAATACATCCGAATTGAGAACCTCCTCCTTTTTTTGAAGTCGGTTAAAAAGGATCGGTGCTTACCGGGCCGGTGCCGTTGAACTTAAGATTATAATTATTAGGTACCTACGTAATACTTACTTTTTGGGACACATTTCCAAACTGCCCTCACTGCGCCACCATTGGCAATACAATCGCTTGTCTGTCCTGTTGGTACCCATCTGTTCAAAAGGAAGGAACAATTTTAAGGAAATGTATGATACTCTAGATGGTTCTTTCGATGACATGACGACGGTGGCGAACAAGCATACGGCCTGCCTAATGGTAACCACACAAAGCCACTTAGAAAGAAAAAAAGAAAGAAGGAAAGAAAAGAGATTTATTGCCACACATAAAACACATCATACACATTAATTAACACATTTTTAAAATATACATTTAGATAAAAAGGGATGGACTCAGCGTTTGCTGTGACACCGATTTGATGTCACAGCGCTGGTTTTCAGTCCACCCCCGAGGATAACAAATTCTAAAAGATGATTTGCGGGTTTTACTAACAATAACTCCAATATGAAAAGAAATATATCTACAATAACTAACTAAATATTAAAATTTAAAAATAAAAAAGCGAAGCGAATTAGGAAAATTTGCTGTATGTATTTCACTATACACAATGCGATTAAAATTACAAATTAGTTGGTTTAAGTGTAGTTATTGAATAATTAATTCATTAGGGAACTATTTGCTGGTGCTTTTTTTGTTTATTGAAAATTATTATTTTTTGTTTATAAAAACTTATGGACACTTGCGACTCCGGAAGAGTCACAAGTGTGTTGCAGACTATTTATTGATTTGATGATTCGATGTGTCGACATCTAGTTGCAAATGCAGGTCTCTCACTTTCAACACAGCTCTGACATTACAACCTTATTCACTACTAGCGGCTCCTTATTCCCTCCACTTTCTTTTCAACACAGTGTGAGAGTCACGCGAGTTGGTTAGTCACGACATTCGGCCGGTCAAGCTCTTGTCGAATAAAATTAATATTCGATCCTAGTTTTCTCACTACCTTACAGGATTTACTTTTGCGAAAAAATGCCTACAGGGTCTATGCCAACGCTTTCTTGGATTTCTTGGCTTTCTATTCGCAACTTGGTAGCCAGTTGCAGACCATTCTGTTGGTTACATTCTTGCCAAAGTAGCCGTGGCCCCGTGGCAGGCACTACATTAGGTAAGTGGTATGTTTGCTGTACTGTACTGTAGCCTGTTTTTGTTGTCGTCCTGAATGAGACGAGTGAGTATATGTATAGTTACTTATACTTACGTTCGGAGATGATGACGAAGTGCACAACATCAACAACGAGTAAGAAAAGTTAACTTCCTTGGTTTTAGCCTAGATATTGCGATCCGGAGTATTCGGGGTTCAAAAATCCGGATTCTACAACCAACTCACAATCCGTTTTAAAATCCGGATTTTCGGAATTTTTTCTTTCACTTTGTAGCATAAAAATTAAACTAACTGACATACTAAGAAACCAAGATGTTATTATATTTTCCAAATGCATGATAGAAAAATATTACATTTTAAAATTCATTATTGCTTTCGTTTTAATTTCGATTAAGCTTTATTTGGATACTTTAAGTTTTTCTAACAATTATGAACTTCTTTCAATTATTCCTACTTATAAACATAACGCACCAAGATCCGGATTTTAAATCTGGATTTCATACAAAACATTATCCGAAGAATATAATTTGCATCGCAATCCCTATTTTTGCCAAGGCGACCATGGCGGTTTCTTCAAGAGATTAGTAGTTTCTTTTAGTGTAAGATAGGAGTAGAGGTGATATTTACTTGTGTGTGATGTGTCCCGGAGATGATGTGGAAGTGCACGACGTCTTCAATGCAGGCACCCGAAGTGAGGATGTAGAATGGGTGCACGTGCACACCTCCGCAGAGGCAGATGCTGTCTGATGTGACTGGACGGAGTATACCAAGCTCTTTCTAATTATGTATGCACATGGGTGCCCGTTGAAACTGGACGGAGATATTTCCAAAGGAAGAGTCTTTTTGGTAGACGTGCTTGCCAGAGTAGCTGTTGCAGGCAATTCGTTAGGTTAGTGGTCTGTTCGCTCTTCTGTCGTTCTTTATTGAATCTGTCTAGCGCAGCCTGTTATAGTCCCCTTGTTAGGTTCTGAACGAGGTGAGTATAGTTACTTATGTGTTCCGGCGACGATGTGGAAGTGCATGGCGTCTTCAATGCAGGCGGCCGAAGTGAGGATATAGCGGGGGTGCACGATCACGCCTCCGCAGAGCCAGTTGGGGTCCGGATGTTTGTGGGCGCTGGATGCCACTGCACGGAGGTATACCTGGGGAATAGAAGAGAACAGCAAGCTTTAATACTATTGTCTAGCTAGGGGTGATGTTTGAAGTGAAGAAGCAAGGCACAATGGCGGAATATCATCTGGCTCATATTTAGGCAGCCCAAGATCCCGGATCCTGTGTCCGTATTTTGTCTTATTGAGGAGTTCTGATGGTCACCTTCTATCTCCAACACCAGACCAGGTTTATGATACCATTACTATTGCATTACCATCCGTCTTACACCAGTGTAAAACATTTCAACGCAATTAGATTTTGGAAAGTTTTTCTGATTTGCAACATTTAACCCGAACGAACAAACATTGCAAGATACCTAAGGTGCGGTTGTTTCAAGCTGTCTGTATTCGTAAAGCTTGAAACTAACTGGCGTGGCCAGCGGTGGTGGTCAATAGTACTCTTGACAATTACCGTTAAGTTTACTATTGAACGCCACGGCAGGCCGTGCTAGTGTGATACAGGCTTTTAATTTGTATAGGAAGTTTTATAGTTTACCATAATATGACAGCTGCTGGCGCCATATTTGAGGTTTACCGGTTAGTAAAGTAAGATACTTACAACCGACCCTAAATAAGCTCGTAAAAACTCACCATGTAAGGTCTTGTGTCGAAAATTTCTTGTCCTTTCAAGATTCGTCTGCTATCGTGCTCCGGTCCAAGAGTTTGATCCCTGCGTCCATTGCGAGATTCTGTGAAGAATATTGTACAAACTTAACCACTAAAACATAACATGTATAGTGATTGCCAAGATTCTCTAGCTCATAGAGCTTTCAGCGTTAAAAAGATGTCAGATCGCAAGTAGCGCTAAGCTTCCTACTCCACACGGCTTAACTCTACCAGCCACGCTCTACTTCATTCCACATCTTGGCTAAAAAGGACCTAAAAGTAGTAAAGGGTAGGTAGGTAAACTAGTGGCAGTAGAAAACGCAAGCCTGTATTAAAAAAGACTCGACACAAAAATTTATAATTACTAACGAACCTGCTCACAAAAATCTATATTACTAACGAACCTGCTCACAAAAATCTATATTACTAACGAACCTGCACACAAAAATCTATATTACTAACGAACCTGCACTCAAAAATCTATATTACTAACGAACCTGCTCACAAAAATCTATATTACTAACGAACCTGCACACAAAAATCTATATTACTAACGAACCTGCTCACAAAAATCTATATTACTAACGAACCAGCTCACAACAATCTATATTACTAACGAACCTGCTCACAAAATTTCAGTAGATTCGGTAAAGGGGCTCACAGCTCCCAATGACCTTCGATCTGTTACCGTCCGTTTTTTCGTGTTTTTTTTTGGCTTACCGTATTAACAACAATGAGGTTAACCGAAATAGTATCCCATATCTACTTCAAAACTCATAGTTTTTGAGATATATGGCACTAAACTTTAGAAGTTTTAGGCCAAAAAACCAGTTTTTATGACGTAACTCTGTAAAAATGAGTTTAACCTTTAATTACCGAGGTGGTTTTTGAGTAGCACTTACACCGAGGTACTGTCTGACAGACGCCATATTTCAACTCGATGAAAAAAAAATCCTATTGACATGCGAGTATTATCAAAGCTTTTAAACTAGTTGGGTAATTATATTAGGTAGTTACAAATGGGATAATAAACACTGAATAACTTCAATCATGCTAACAATATTTTTTTAATTATGAGGCGACATTTTTTGATATGCTCAATTTCCGGACTTGGTTCAGTCTTATTTTTTACTAAAATTATGAAGATATTATCTATAAAACATAAAATATCTTTTGATTACAAGATGTTTCATCATATTAAATAAATGAAAAGCTCCTAACTTTAAACATAAAAAAACTGACATCATATGATTTAGGCATATTTTTAATGAACTAATGTGTAGTTCCTAATGATACTAGCTTCCTACGGGTAATTAATAATATGTAGCGAGCAGAACCTTATACTGACAGTAAGCCTTACTTGTTTTTTCTTAGAATTCTATATAAAAAAAAATATAGCTCAAACTTAAAAGATGACGTCACGACTGGGATTCACGATAGTTACTATAGAGTCACAAACACTAACACCGAGGTGACGTCCAGGAGACGTGCATATTTTTTGTACATAAACACCGTGGTGGCGTCTGTGAGACGTCGATCGCTCAGTAACCGACTCGTGCGCACTCGCCGCGGTTACGGTCTTGGTTGCAGCTAGAGGACCCCAAAAACGGAAGCTAGCGGAAAGGATAGCTTCAGACGCCACACATACGCAAAAATATTTTCGAAATAAAAGTGCTGACGTCTGTGAGACGTATACCACGGTAGTTAAAGGTTAAAATAAAAAAAACTCTCTTGGGTTGTTAGAAACGTCAAAAAGGAACAGTTACATGTAAATTTTATATATAAAAGTGCTTAAACAACATAATAATATAGAAAACAGAGCTTTTTTGGACCATGTTTGAATAAATCATTGAAAAATAAATATACATTTTTTTCCCAAAAACTCTCTTGCAAAAGTAGATAAAGTATTGAAGAACCGATTTCCGTTTGTGGCATAAATATATATATATTGTAATGACGGAGGAAGATCAACTCAAAACTCATCAAAATTAGTCAAAAAGCGCGTGTAGCCCCTTAAGAAATGCGACCTATAGAGAAGAACAGCCGGACAGACACCGGGCAGACAAAACTATTTTCGGCCCAAGCTTGCTCGTTCGATTAATAAAATACAGGTGACAGTGACTTTTCCGTGAAGAAAATATCCTGAGGAAACCGGTCTAATCCCAATATGGTCTAGTTATATCTCTGGGTTGGAAGGTCAGATGGCAGTCGCTTTCGTAAAACTAGCGCCTACGCCGAATTTTGGGATTAGGTGCCAAAGCGGAGCCCAGGCTCGTTTGAGCACTACTGGGAAATTCGCTAGGAGGATGATGAGGTGACAACTATTAGGCATTAACGTGTCAAACATTAGAACGTTTACATAGGTACCTTAAATTTTGAAAGGGAGTATTTTATCAAAAAATCTCGTAAAGAGTGAAAAACCAGCCAAGTGCGAGTCGGACTCGCGCACGAAGGTTTCCGTACCATTATCAATAAAAATATTTATTTTATTTTGTTTTTAGTATTTGTTGTTATAGCGGCAACAGAAATACATAATCTGTGAAAATTTCAACTCTCTAGCTATCACGGTTCTTGAGATACAGCATGGTGACAGACAGACAGACGGACGGACGGACGGACGGACAGCGAAGTCTTAGTAATAGGGTCCCGTTTTACTCTTTGAGTACGGAACCCTAAAAACGTAGGTACTTCAGTGGCATAAATAAGTTCTACGCTACTGTGTTGTTTATAAAATTTTGCTAATTAACTGAAATACTGACCGCGATGACAATAAGTTCCGTAAAATCCTAGTAACAACAGAAAGTTCAAAGTTAACAACATCACGTGTTCACTTCTATTAAATAAAACTGTTCGGTTCGTATATACAATTTCACGCAACAAAGGATTCTGTTAATGAAGACTGGGTACGGGTGAGTCGGCTTTTATGATTAATTCAGAGTTTGGTAATAAAATTGAATAAAGTGCCTGGTTTTTAGGGTTCCGTACTCAAAGAGTAAAACCGTCCGTCCGTCCGTCCGTCTGTCTGTCACCCGGCTGTATCTCAAGAACCGTGATAGCTAGAGAGTTGAAATTTTCACAGATTATGTATTTCTGTTGCCGCTATAACAACAAATACTAAAAACAATTTTTTTAAGGGGGGCGCCCATACAACAAACGTGATTTTTTTGCCGTTTTTATAGATAATAGTACGGTAACCCTAAAAATCTATGGCGTTTTATAACATGCCCTATAGGTGGGCTATCTGAACTCCAATTTCACTTTGAATTAACCAAGTTCCTGTTATCATCATCATATCAGTCGAAAGAAGTCCACTGCTTGACATAGGCCTCCCCCAAAGCGTGCCACAATGGCCGGTCCTGCGCCACCCGCATCCAGCGGACTCCCGCGACCTTTACCAGGTCATCAGTCCACCTTGTGGTCTACCAACGCTGCGCCTGCTGGTACGTGGTCTCCACTTGAGAACCTTTCCGCCACAGCGGCCATCGGTTCTACGTGCAATGTGGCCCCGCCCGCTGCCACTTAAGGCGACGTAGGCTCGTGGTCTTCTCTCCCTCTCACTGAGCATATGCATGAGCGAGATGGAAGTGCGTGTTCGGAAGCGCGGATATCATGTTTTTTTTATTTAATTTTTTTGTGCGTTTAAATAAATAAAAAAGTAATACCTGAATTCTCTCAAACATGATACTGACGATTTTTAGAACCAATTTTGATATGTATAGCTGCTGTGCATAATTTGTTAGGATTTTTTAAAGTGTATTTTAGACCTAAGTTCGTGATTTTTTCTATCGAGCGAAAGTCAAAAACTCAGGACTCGTATAGCTGCTGTCCCTCGAGAAAGGCCTGAAGATTGCTAATTAAATTTATTTTAAAGAGGAGAGTTAGATTTTATCTAATTAAAAGAGGCACGATTTAAAAAAAAATGATCTTCACTTCCTTTCTGATTTATATAATCACTTGCTAATCGAATCTTGTAGGTAAGTTTATTTTCCATCGCTTTCAAAGCGTAGGTACTCTATAATGGATGTTTTCTAATTCTAAAGGCCATTACAAACCTTAGAATTGAAATTGAACTCGAGTTGGTCAAATTGGTTCAAAGTGTATTCAAAAAGCTACTCTACCGTCCAAGGTATTTCAATTCCAATGACAGTTTGGTAAAAAGTCAGCCATATTAAATAATATGAACCGTCATTAATAATTAGGGAATATTACTGCAATGTTCTGCCGCCAGAGGCAGCACTACCACTAATAGTAAACCAGTATAGAAATATAGGGATTCACACACACATGCACAATTGATTGTCAAATGAGTGACAAGGATGCTTGCATAGACAATACCGCAAGTGCGAACGAGATACAATGTCAACGCTGCTAGTGTCGCCACCTACGAAGAGTTTTGCGTAATGTTCCCTATTGGAAAGAGACAGCCATCATTTAATTCATTGCAAGGTGCATTGTGACAAATTGCACGGTGTGTGCAATCTTTTCGTGAGATAAAAGATAAAACAAAACATAACATTTTCCATCCCTCCATGCAGGCGTGGACAACAAAATTACTGCAGCTTTAGCTTTACCACTGTTGGAGGACGTATTCCTAGTACTGCTATTCACCACAAGATGTCGCTACGCAAATGAGAGCGTACACTATTTGTCAATAGATGGCGTACTGCTTCAGAGCGGGGGTAATAATTCAACGACAAAGATTATTTCAACGATGAAATCTACATCTAAATTCAATTGTGAACAAAATATATGTTTTATGATTAATTTAGAGTAGGTAATCGTTTTCACGACGGCTGACTTCTTAAGTATCGAATCTTTCACTCGAAAACTGCCAAAAATTACGTAATGCTCTTTTGAAATAGCGTTAGAAAATTGAAAAGCGAGTGGTATTAACCACTCGTATTCAATTATATCGGTGGAAAGTTAGTGCCTGCAATTTTGACACTAAAATAGTATTCACTTTTATTTAATTTTCGAGCGCTCGAAAGTCAAAAATCGGCCCCCAGATACAACAATAGACAAAGAAAGAACATAGGTTAGGAACAAATTCGACCTGACGGCCCGAGCAAAAAAGTCCAATCTTTACACAGCCTTTGCAAGATTTCGTTTATTTCACATTATTTCGAAAAGCGTACTTAGATACTGAACTTTAGAACAGGAGTGATCCAAGAACCCCGGGAATGTACTTTATCATAAATAGGTTTTGTATGTACCTAAATAGGTAACTATAATGAACATTTTTTACAAAAAAATATGTTTTCCATGTCAATATCAATATCAATATCATTTATTGCATCTATAGTTGTACAGATCTTATAATAGGTACATGAGTTCCATATGGGCCCTGATAGGGCGTAGCAATTTATATTTAGTTTTATTTAATTACATGCCATTTATATGCTTAACATTCTTTAAAATATATTTTTTCCTTAGGCAGTTATTTTATTAATCATGCACATGCATTTCAATATTCCTCTAATTACTAGCTAGGTCACATACTGTATCTAAACATAGCTACTTATTTACATCTATTAACTAAAACATTATTTGATAATCGTATATACCTATGTAATTCTAGTGTCAATTTATTATTTTGAGCGGTAAATTGTAAATGTACTATTAAACTATTTAAGGGTGTCTGTAATAAATTCTTGATACGAGTAATATGTTTTACTTATTAGCCAATCTTTAAGTCTACTGCGGAAACTATTAAAATTATCCTCTTTTTTTATGAAGTCAGGGATTTTGTTGTAGACTTTTATTGATTGGTAATGAGGTCCACTTTTATACATATTTAGCTTAGGTTCCGGGAGGGCTAATTGGTTATTTCGACGGACGCTTTTAACAAATGTGTATTGAGTTAGATGTTTTTTTTACAAACAGTGCTACTTCCAGTATATATATGCACGGTAGGGTTAGCAGCTTAAGTTTGACAAAGTGGGGTCGGCAACTTTCCGGGCAGCGTATGTTTGCTATTATGCGTATACACTTTTTTTGCGCTACCGTTAGGGTTCAAGTTTACAGGTTAGGTACAAAAAACAGTCTGAGAAAGTAATTTTAATTTCAGTCAATAGGTATCTAATAACACTCGTTACTTCACTATAGAATAATACTGTGTGCTGTAGATTTTGCAAGCCTGTTTTTCGAAAACCAAATCTAGATATATCTTTTTTTTATTTATTTTTTATTTTTTATATATTTTTTTTTTATCTAGATACTTACCTACCTGAAAATTCAAAAATAATTATTAAACAATAAACATGATCACTTTTCACGAGAATCGGTTGAAAGTTGAAAAATGCGACCTGTAGAGGAAAACAGTCGGACATCCGGAAGTACGAAATAATTTTGGCCTGAGCTGAAATAAACAACTTTGTTCGCTTCGCTCGGTCGTTCAACAATGAGTTAGCTTAGATTTTAGGTAATAGATATCATAGATTGGCCCGGCGAACTCGATACTCTTACCCTTGATTTTTTTATAAATTTAAATCAACTCGCTTTTAAGAGCTAGCTCTTATATGTAAAGATCCAGTCAAAAAAAAAGCTTTTAATGGACAAGCAAAAAAGGTTATTACTTAGATAAATGAAGTTAATTAGAAGAGTATTAATTAATCAATTTACTTTAAGGCTGTGAAATAAAGCAATTCGGAGCTAATTTAAGATTTCAAGGAGGAAAAACAAATGCGAAACTCCATTCCGATCCAAGCTAGCTTAACTTTTTTTTTTACTTATGTTTTGGGATTGTGTCAGTTATATTGGAGAGCAGTGGCGGAATTCCCATTAAAGACGATTCCTACCGGCTTGCCTATTTTTTTTTACTAAATGCCTATTGCAAAAATATGTTTTCTACTGTACCATTGTAAAATATGTTTTCTACTGTACCATTGTAATAGTACATTATGATACAAGTGTGCTAAGTTGGTCATTACACTCGAGTCGGTTTTTAAGCCTGAGCCGAAGGCGAAGGCTTAATGGAGACGAGAAGTGTAATGACCAATGCTCACGTGTTTCATACGACGTTTTTCAACACATTTGCGAGGAAAAAAATAAATAAATAAAAAATGAAAATGTTAAAAGATATGTAATGAAAAGGCACTAGTGCGATAATGTAATGTAAAAGTCACGGCATGGGTAATAATCGGTAATATTCTGCATTATTTTGCTAATATTTAAAAAGATATGTAATGAAAAGGCACTAGTGCGATAATGTAATGTAAAAGGCACGGCATGGGTAATATTCTGCATTATCAGTGTAAATACGCTGTAATAAGACCTACTTTACGAGCAGGTGTGTTGAAAAATATGTTTTCTACTGTACCATTGTAAAATATGTTTTCTACTGTACCATTGTAAAATATGTTTTCTACTGTACCATTGTACTAGTTGCTCTGTGAGCTGTAAATTCGCGACACTCTTTAAAAAAAATGTTTATATTTATTTTGAAAAACTCTTTCGACAAATAAACTACGTAATTATTAAGCTCTCAAATTTTCAGGAGAATCGATCGAAATTTTCTGGACTTGACCAATAATTGTAGTAAGCTGGCGATCACAATAGATCAGCGATGGTCGCAGTGATACAAGTGCTTTGACAGTCCGGAAGCCACTACCAGAATAATAAATAATAACGGCGAGTTTCATACGTCGGTTCTTTTCGTGGCAGAGGTTTATTTTTCAGAACCGATGGTAGTTTATTGACATTCATAGGTATCTTAATTCCCTACCCGTTTAGTTGAAATTTATATTTCAATAATAGTATTGAAATGTCAATACGTATTATTTGTCACTTCACATTAAAGATAACCTCCTTGCGAAAAGTTATTATTAGGGTCATTTCGCCGGTTACGCGACCACCTTCGGTTAGCGACCACTTGAAGAACATGGTTTGTTCAATTCAAGATAACATCAATTCTACAGAGCCTATTGAAACAGTCAGTCGTATGTCTTATTGTTTGTAGTTATGGAATAGGAATTTACAAAAAAAACGAGAAAATATGCTTTCAGTTCTCCAAGTCAGCTAAGTGGTCTCTAACCGGCACATGAAATTAGGTGGTCGCCAACCGGCGAATTGACCCTATTTGCTTTTCTACATGTGTCATGTCAATCGAGAAAATTGTAAAATAATATTCACGTTATTAATTTGAAAAATTAAATGCTCACTAACCCTGAACTATTAAGAGCTCGAAATAGTGGAGTTACACCAGTAGCTCTAGCATAAGTTTTATCGATACATCGCGTTTGCGTTCAGTTTCAATTTGCATGGCAACGCGTAGTTCCTAATAGTTACCACCAGAGGCGCTGTTCGCGTTGCCTTGCAAATTAAAACTGAACGCAAACGCGTTCGAAACCGTATATATATCGATAAAACTTATACTAGAGCTAGGTACTGGAAGGAATGGGAATTCATGAGCTAACACGTCCAAAAGTTCAGTTCACCATGTCAACGTAAGTAGTTATATTTGTCGGATGTGAGAGCAGCTTGGTTCGACACGAAACTGTTAGACACTGGATATATTAACATGTATCTTGTCTCTTTACAAGAATCTTATACATAGTATTAATAATATTCATCCAGAGGATGTAAAGTTTAGATTCATATTAAAAAGTCTCAACCCTTAGAATAATAACGCATAGAAACGCAGTTCACGCGCAACGGTGAGGCCACTAAAACTCGGCCATAAATGGCCCAGTACGCCGATCGGTGGAACAAATTCCGTCGGTGGAAATGTTCCTGTATCGGTTGAAGCCAAGATTTTGTATACCTAATTTAACGGAATTAAGTAGCGTTTAAATCAAAAACATAAGTTTCTCTTTTTTGTAGATATTTTGTTGCCCTTAGGTACGGGGCGGTATATGTTAGCCTGGCGACAAGCCCCTTTTTATCAATAAATAAAAAAAAAAAAGTAGTTACTCTGGCTTTGAGTTTGTTGCGTCTTTTCCAATTTTGGTATGGAACACTTAAAATTCTTAAAACAAAGGATCCGATCGCAATAAGAATAAATAAAAAAAAACGTATAAAAAACAATTCTTTACAAAACTTGATATTAGGTGGATCGTGGATCAGATCGATATGCTTAATTTAGCCCAGTTTCTCTCTCCGGTATGCCACAGGTGTTTATAATACATATGTGTATGCAATCATTTGATTATACGGAACATCGAATGTAATCAAATGGTTTTGTGACTTTTGTGTGTAATCAAAATTGTGCATAATTTGACAACAAATGTGTAATGTGTGTATATTAGGATGAATGTGATGTCAAAATACCTATATCGAATCATTGCATTCAAATACAATTCATGCTGGTGCTAGTAGTAACGGTTGTGTATGGGCTGCGTTCACTGTTACCGTAAAGGCCCACAGACACGTACCTAGTGGTTTGTGGGATGCAACTTTTGGCTCTTAGTTTTTTCAAAATTGTTCGTTCTTTCCTTTTTGTGTATTTTTATTATTAAGTGTGTATTTTAGTTATTAATAGTTCATTTATATATATATAAATATTTTTTTTTAAAGCTATTGCGAGTGTAACTGTTGTTGTTGCCCACCGTGCTCTCACCGAATGGACCCTGCGGAAGACCAGCGCTGGCTGCAAAGCTAGCAACATGCTGAGCAGGGTCCATTTCGTGACAAAATGTGTATTGTATTATTTCTTTTGTATGTGTTATTTTTTTTATTGTCACGAATAAATATTTGAATTTGAATTTGAAATTTTTTTTTTTTAATTTCCTTTAAAATTCCTAGGTAATGGTTCTGATAGACTAATTTCGGTAGGTACGGAAAGCGTTATAAAGGTACTAGGTAAAAATTATGAAATTCGTTTTTTATTGGAAAGAAACATTGGCGCCTTCTCGGTTCCTCACTAATATATATTTTTTTTTCAAATAGGGTTTTTTTCTACAGTCAAGTGTAACAAATAGCAATACGGGTGAATATCCACAACTTTATTTACTTATAAATAGCTATGTCCCATCGCACTTAGGTATATCAGCAGATTAAGGATTCGGTAGGTAGGTACCTATTGTAACTACCTGTGTTATGAGTTATGAGAGAATTAAATCGATACCTATACCTATTATATTTTAGCACTTGACTGTACTACGATTAATTTTTATTTTTTTAAGAATAGCTATGTAACTTTTACTAGTTTTTTTTTCTTGGCTTTGACAATTAAAACAAAAGCTTTACTACCTATTTGATATTTTTTGAGTAGGTATGTATATACCTAATAGGACTAGTTTATTTCTTATTTGAACCTATTTCAATAGGGGTGTAGACTCAAAATTTATTATTAGTAGGTCCTTACCTATGAAATTGGCGGTGTGTATGGAGAATTTTATGAAAACTGTGATTTTCATACATTGAATTTTGCGGATTATTCAGCAATGTCAAATTCAAAGCAAACTAAATTTTGGTAGGAATATAGAAAACTTTTAAGCTACTTTACACATATCTTCATTCCTTAAAAATAGTTCGCATCATAAAACTATACGTAATTGAAACACTTTAACCGGCAGCACATGAAAAGGGCGGTTTTCAAGCTTTAATTTGAAACACTAAATAAAAAATTCAAACCTATTTTTTGTATTTAAAACCTTTGTTACATAGTCTAATAATTAAATTAAAAAATAATTTGGAAGTTGCAATAGAAATGAATAAATTACGTACAAAATAATGTCTGTGAAAAAACCGCCAATTTCATAGGTAAGGACCTAATACTTCAAAATAAATAAGGCAAAAAAATATGCCTAATGACGAAAATGCCATTCCAATATCTCAAAAAATTACGAAGCTGCAACCGTTTCAATGTTGCCTGTTAGAGAGAGAACACGCTCCGGGATCGTGACGTCACGATCGTCTAGCGTCATAGTCATAGTAAATGACAATCGTTTCATGTGAAGGTGCGTTTTGCGGAAAAGGGACAGAACATACCCCTTCTTAAAACTTTGGACGGTTATAACTTTGTGATTAGTTAACCTCTTGCGTTGCTTTTTTCTCAATTTGACTACATTTTTAATCCTTTTTCGAGAAAATGCAACTTTATTGATTATTTTAATTAGTGTCTACACCCCTATTATTCTCGCAATATTAGGTACCTAATACCAGTTACTATAGTTTTACAATTATTCTCTACAACGTTAGACCAAAGTGCTACAACTCAAATTATCATAAACCTTTATTCTCAAATCGATCGACAGAATTATTGTAAAAGCAAATCGCTATTCGCGAGCAATATCTACCCTTTCCCAGTAACTGTCCAAGTCAATTCCATAAAGTAGCTATCTTCCGCAATACATTATCCTTCCTATCTCAGACCATAACATGAAACTCGGGATCTATTTTATTATAAAGTGCATTGTCTACTATGGAAGAGCGCGGTCGACCGACGAGCATAAATAATTTATCCGTCTTAAAAGATTCAAAAATAGTTTCCTAACATTGCCCCCCCTTAATATGTACACCATTTGTCAGGCCATAACTAGATTTAAACGACGCGTTACAGAACAAAAGGTCACGCCCATTCATAGAAATACGCTCGTCTCATTTCAACGCGCGGTTAATCCAACCAATTAGATGCGCGGCGTCTCGCTTTTACAAACGCTTTCTGGTTAACTTTACCTTTTACAAAGACTGCTTAGAACGTGGCAACTGCTGGATTTATCAAACACATTTTAGCTCTTATAATTAGCAAGGCAAGGTGCAAGTTAGATCAATAATCGAAGTGTAGGGGGGAACCAATTGAAGCGAGACTCCCCTTGAAAGGGACGGAACGAACCGTCTGTTTAAGTTAGTGAGTCCAAACGAGTTTTTATGTTTGGAAATCGTATTAAGCTTTTGTTGGAAACTGTTCCACTCAACGGGCATAGTTGAGGCGTTTGTGCGGTCAACTATCCGTATTGAAAAGAGAGGGGGCAACGCTGATTGGCTCGTTCCGTTTGATATTGTGTGTGGCGATCCGGTCGCGGGCGGTCGCGTTCGATTCAAATTTGGAACACAGCGCGCGAAATAAAACGTTCCGTTTTCGAAATTTATCCGGTGTTCGAATTTCAAAATGCTTTTCAGCTGTCGGTGAAGCGATTTAAGTGCCAGTGTTTTTTAAGACTGTAATAAAAAAAAAACAATAAAAATGTCATCAGTGCATTCAGATGATGATCAGGAAGAGATCAACGTGGATTCAGACAGCAGACTATCTGGTCACGACAGAAGCATAGCGTCCGACGATCAGAACTCAGATCACAGCTACCATGAAAGATATCCCTCCCCAGACCATATGACAGACACGCAGCCAAGGGTGAATCTACCCTTCAGTATATCTAGATTATTAGGGAAGCATTTTGAAGATATAGAGAAAAGGAGGAACTCAGGAGAGAGTGACAGAAGCGAGGACACAGAGTCGGAAAGTGCAAAAGATGACGCGAAGGAGATGCCTTTAAATTTCTCCCATCCTCCAGGGTTGTATTCTAACTCTGTGCTGTTGAGGCCAGGGTTGAGTATGGGGGGGTATGGGTTCGGTAACCCTGGGGTGGTGAGGGTGCCAGCTCACAGGGCGTTAGGGGCACTCGGGGCGTGGGGGGTGGCGTTGGATCCGATGCGGCAGGCGGCTGCAGCGGCGTTCGCGCATCAAGTTGTTAAGGACAGACTGAATGGTGAGTATCTTGATCATTGCTTCACCACCACTCATTTGTTTCTGGCAGTCAGAGTTGCCAACTTTGCACACTCCTGAATCGATTGTGGCAACTGTAGCTGCCAAGTAAGTTGCCAACTTTGCACACTCCTGAATCGATTGTGGCAACTGTAGCTGCCAAGTAAGGCACAGCTTTGTTTCTTTAAAGCAATTTGGCAACTTCTTTTAAATCCGAAAGTGAGCGGACTCAGATCTACCGTGGTTGTTCGTGCAATCTTCTTCCGATTAAAAAGCTTTGTGACCCTTATAATGACCATCTTTGTGAGTACGTTCGTTGAGGACAGTAACTGTACCTGCGGTAGCGGTAGTAATGACCCGACGCAAACTTGATTCAAATTGATATATTTGGATGTTGTGAACTGTTCCTGGCGGTAAAGACGCCAAAGTTCCTGAAGATACACTGTATTTACAGAGGCTCGTATGTACCTTGAGCTGTCAACACAGCAGCTGTACCTTACAAAAGAGTTAGGGGCTTTTAGGCGGGTTCTGATCTTCTAAAAGTCACGTCGCCTATTCAATTATCAAATGGACTTAGCCCGAGATTAAAGTCCAAATTGTATGGAATTTGGTTATTCTTTTTTGGTTGAATTGACACTAAAACTAGTGTACCAGAGCCAAGCTAATCTATTCGACCAAGCTAAAGTAAAAAACTATGAGTTATTAAAAAAACATGTTTGGCAACGTAGCTATGCTAAGCACTGGTGGTAAAGCAGCTGATGAGAAATAGAGAAGAGGCTAGCAAAAGGTGGATTGGCTGTATAAGAAAAGATAATTATGAATAGTCAAGAAGTGAGTCACGAGATGACGGGCGACCAAGAGGTACAGTCGGCCAAAAATGTGGTCTACCACCATACGGTCGAGGTTCATTTGAACATCATGAAACAACAAGGTCGATTTCCACTTGCAATAATATTATGACAGGAACCTTAGCGACGATCAGATCTCACAGATACTTTCTTAAAAAGATGTATAGATATATCTAGGTGCAAAATAAAATATAAAGACTAAGTAATAGCCGTATTCATAAACATTCAACAAAACTATTTCAGCTAAAATACCGTTAAAATTCGTTTGTCTTTATCAGTCACTTTGACATTTGCGTTAGTAAGAAAGGGACAAAAAACATTTTATTATCAGAGACACTTTAAGTTTTATGAATAAGGATGTTAAGGCCAAAATACAATTATTAGGACAAACCAAGATAAACTCGTTATTGATGTACAATAAATGAGGACCTACATCTTCTTCAAAAGTTAAAAATAATGAACATTCAAGGAGAAATTTTGTGAAACAATTTTGGTCTCTAGATCTCGTCCAGTGCATTTTTTCCTTCGACAGTTATAAAGAAAATGTTAAAGCTCCAGTAGGCCCAACCACTTCTCGCTATCGGTTCGTCTTGGCTAAGCTATTTGCGGTGAAACCTAAACTGTTAACTGAGCCCTGACTCGGCAGTTTATCATAATAAGGATGCCGATGCTTTCTGTTTGTCGTCTAAATCAATGAAGACATGAATTTTGTCGTTATCTGACGTATCATTATTGATATTAAGATCCTCTTCTCTGTTCTTTAGTTCTTTATCGGCATCTTCTGTAGTTTGTTAGTTAACGCTAGTTATAGATTTTTATATTCAGGGCCTTTGTCGAGACGTTGATATAAGCATGCATAATCATGACTAAATGCGCACGGATAAGG
Organism: Epinotia brunnichana; assembly: GCA_963854355.1. NCBI lineage: Eukaryota > Metazoa > Arthropoda > Insecta > Lepidoptera > Tortricidae > Epinotia > Epinotia brunnichana. The sequence goes on from OY977957.1 coordinate 13,769,160, forward strand.
TTAACGGCATTAGTTTAAAAAAAACTTTCTTCTTTTGGTATTTTTTTAAATCTAATTTATTAAATCATCAGAGATTTCGCTAATGTTTGGCGAAAAAAATGATGATATATCATCCGATTGCACAGTAAAATTTTTGCAAATTCAATTTTGCTTTCTCAAATTTTGTCAAAAAATAGAGAACCTACCAACCGACCCATATTGACACGTGTCTGTCTAGACTTTAAGATATCTTCCACAAGAATGTATCCTTCACTTTCGTTTATTAGCGGCCGTTCGATAGATAACTACTTAAAAGCCACACTTAACTGGTTGTTTACTTAACTAACCGTAAAACTCTTATCTTACAACTCACTTTAAATAAAATAGGGTCAGAATCGTAAATTTTCTTAACAGCCCTGTCAAAAAAGAAAAGAATTTGAGGATAAACAACCAAAAAAAGGTTAAAAGATAAATACGCAATACAACTAAACAATGCGTGAAACTTTCGCCGATTTTTTGTTTTTGGTGGCAACTTGGGCTTTTGACTTTTGTAGTAACTTGGTGTAGTTACTAATCGAGAAGGCATTTATTAAGTCTATACGAGATTTTAATATTATTATTTTTTTTTACCAAAGTACCAAGGATGTAGTCACCGGCATCAATATATGATGAATCAAAGTCCGCAAAAATATCTGACACGCTCTTACGGCTGTAGGAATAGAGTTGTCGTCAGATATTTTTGCGGCCTTTGTTCCATCAGATATTTATGCCGGTGACTGTATCACCATTAATATCTGCCATAACGAAGCCGGCAAAAATATCTGACACGTTCCTATGGCCTTAGACATAGAGTCGTGTCAAATATGTATGCGTGTTTTGTTGTGGCTTGTGGCAGATATTAATGACGGTGACTAAACATTTCTTGCAGATTTAGAGTGCATTTGAAACGAGCGTCAAATAAGAAAACTTATTAAATTTACTAACATGTCGAAATAAGTAAAGCAATGAATATTTGAAACTACATAATGTTACACCTTAGTCACTAGAAATGACTTGAAAAAAAGTCGAAAGACAGATTTTTTCTACACGGTCGTCGTAGACGCACACCTACGGCAGATACCTACTGCACTACGTAAACACCTTAGACATAATACGAGCTTAAATAAATAGAAAAAATAAATAAATATCTTTGGTCTTATTTTGACAATCTTTCAAATTGGATTCTAAGAAATAAGATGAAGCATACTTAACTTGATTTTGCTCAGGCCTCGTCAATGCCTCGCGCGATGACACACGCAAGGGTATAATGTGTTTTTTCATTTTTTGTGTCGGGATTGGTGGCGCCCTGTAATTTGTCGCCGAGGACCTTTTTTGTAGCTGTTTTTGTGTTCCCAGTGTAAGTTCCGCTATGTGTTTACACCGGAAATGTTAGCTACCACAATTGGATTCTGAATTGAAGGGGATAGGCGAAAAGTGCCGGCTTTTATGATTTACTATAGACCTTTATATCCTTCTTTTAAGCGTGAGCCCAAAGATACCGATTTTTCCGTTTTTAACACATCATTATATTATAAGTACCACCTTAGGGAATTACAACCTACTTGGAAATACTAAGCAACTAGGCACTTTTTTTTTTTTTAGGGTTCCGTACTCAAAGAGTAAAACGGTATTACTAAGATCCTATTATTACTTCCGTCCGTCCGTCTGTCTGTCACCAGGCTGTATCTCAAGAACCGTGATAACTAGAGAGTTGAAATTTTCACAGATTATGTATTTCTGTTGCCGCTATAACAACAAATACTAAAAACAAAATAAAATATATTTTTAAGGGGGGCTCCCATACAACAAACGTGATTTTTTTTGCCGTTTTTATAGATAATGGTACGGAACCCTTCGTGCGCGAGTCCAACTCGCATTTGGCCGGTTTTTTTAATATAAACAGAAGATTTAATAATGTTAATAACACCTATACCTATTCTAAATTCAAAATTGACATGTTTTAATTTTTATTGATTATATTTTAATGAATCTTTCTATCTAAAAGTGTAAAATATGGATGAGAATCTGAAATAAATGACTAATTAATTTAATTAATTTAAAGCTGGCAATGATTTCTGTGATCAGAATTGAAATAATACACTCATTAAAATGCAAATTTGCTCCAAAAATAGCTAACTTTAGGTCAACGGAACAAAAAACAACCAATTTGCATCACACTCACACTCGAACATCAATTGCCCGTGATTTACGAACTGCGCTAATAACAGGACCGGCGCGTGTGAGTTCCGTTTTTTTGCCTTTTTTCTTTTTTTGCGACCACCTAGTGTCTGTGTCCCACTCGGATGTCCAGCCAGTAATCAACACGGCAACTTTTAAAAAGTAAAAAGTAGTATGTCGGGATACTTTATTGCAATTTTGATCTTGGTACAATAAGATTAGTTTCGAAGTAACAAAGCAGGGTTTTTTTACTTATGTGTATTCGGTTTGGTGTTTTTATTAACACCGGAAATGCTTTAGATAATGGGTCAATTTTGGCAAAACAGTGCATGGGAGATATTTTTTTGGCGCTAAAAAAGTGTTGGTAGCCGACGGGTATCGTGTATCCCTGTCAAACAATTTTTGGGTCAAAAACCCGTGTATCGTACTTTTCGTACTCATTAAAGTATCATGAATCATGATCAGGCATCGGAGTATTTTTAGCACGGTAAGACTAAATTGAGCTATGGATTCGTAGTAAGCATTAACATTAAATATTTACTCATACTCATCCTAATTAATTTAATTCATAAAATCAATAATACCTATAAAATAATACACCACCACCTTCATTGCGCGGGGATGGAGCATATAACTCCATTAGGATTATAGGATTAAATTAATTTGTAATACTAACCTTAGTCATAATTCGAGATTGTATACTAACAACTTATGGACATTAGTCCGAAACAAATAAAGAATTGAATTGACAAATAACAAATAATTTGAAGGGTCCAGGGAAAAAATATTTTAAGTTATTTTTTTTTTCAAAAGAGTAAAAATTTAATTTTAATGCTTACAACGACTCCATAGCTCACATTAGTCTTACCGTGCTAGAAATACTCCGATGCCTGATCATGATTATAAATTAACTTACGGAGGTATCTTTATTGAAGGTCTTATTGAAAATATTGCAAAAAATAATCAGGAAATAGTTTAAATTCAAACAGACGCAACAAAGCCATCTAATTAACATGGCGTATCCTATCCGTGTCCTAAGCGGGATTTTATGTTTTTACCATTTTAGAGCATTTTATGTACTTTTTTACCATTTTTACTGCCTTTGATGTTTGAATTAATTGATTTTACGATCGTCTAATTTATTTTATGTGTTTTTAACTGGACTAAAGAAAATCTACCTTGCGATATAACTGTTTGTAGTTATCACACTGTGATGACGATGACACCGTAGATATCATTATACAGAGACTTTAGACACCCCTTACATTGACAGTCACATATTAACTTGAAAATTGATGTTTTTTTCATTTGTTTTTAACCAATAAGACTTCTATAAAGGCGCCGCCACTCAAAGTCGAGGCCAAGCCGTGATGTGATACTTAGTTGTATTGTGTGCTTCTAGTATCAAATTATTTCCGCCAGTTGATATGTCAACCGGAGCGACATTTCGCTTGCATGTAGTCGGTACCTAATTTGCACCTAAAGTATACTGGATGTGCCGTTGCGAACAAAGTCAATGTTGTCAGCTACTTGAAGACTGACAGCCGGCTGAGGCCCTAGCACAACAGGTTTTATGTCACGTTTTACTACATTTTCGCCGTAAAACGTGGCGATAAAACCTAGTGTGCTAGGGCCTCTGTTGTCGCATAATTTTCATCACAGAGCCTGGGCAAAGGTACCTACTCAAAAGGTACTCTGTACGTGAACGGACGAACTTTTTACAGTAATTTACCTTAGATTAAAATAAAAAAATATCATATTGATATTTCTTCTATCGGCCACACAGCCTTGTCATAAATTTTGCAAGTTATCTCCACTTATAATAAATCTCTAAATTAAAAAAAGAATCAGCCAGTTTGAAACTAAGCTTTGCGCGGTTCGAATGTTCTCAGCATCCCATGAACGGAAAAATATGAAACATTTTATATAGGTACATTATTATTCCAGCTGCAACTTAGGATAGTTTTTATCCGACTGCGACAATTAATTTATTTTCCGTAATATACGACTTCATTTAATTTTTAATTTATTTTTATTGAAATCAAACGCTGCTACAACTGTCAGGTGACACTGACAGGTGAGCTGTCAGCGAACTGCGAAGTCAAAATATTCATGGCGGGTTATGATATGAATGATATAACTGATATTTGATGTGTACTATAAAATTTGTCAACCAAAAATATCTCGGCAATTTTATACAAGTTTCAAAAGATTATGATCATCATGAAATTATATTTAAAAGGCCCATGGGAAATATCAGTCAAAATTGAATATAGGTGAAAAATTGAGTAAGTATAGGTGAAAATACAGTGAATCGAGATTCTGATGTTAATGCTACTTAATTAAATATTCGAGATGAGAAACAGGCGTGATACTGTTCTTGCAGATAAGAGAGACGGCCAACATAACAAATCCGTAAAGACGGAATTGAGTCAATCTAAGCATTGAAAACTAACAAGAATTTTAACTTATAACTGGGACGTACCTAATTGTAAAAAGAATTATGAAGAAACACCGAGACAAGTATTACTTGTATAGGTAATTTAGTTATTTGCTGGACAGCTATGTACTCTCAACATTGATTTTGGTTGTATTATCAAAATGTATTACTTGTACTTCCCTATCATTTGATTTTACACGATGTATACCTACTAGCTACCCGTGTATTGCAAAGAATGCAGGCAAACTCGCGGGATAAAATATAGCCTATAACCTTTGCATTCAACATGCAGGTGAAATGAATAAGTGGTTCTGGATATTATGTAGGTACCCATTAAGTAGGTACATGCAAAATTGTAAAGCTACAATCTTCTTTTAGTAAAATTTAATATATTTTAATTGTGTGAATATTTTCTTTAAAATAAACATATAGTAAACATATAGATTATTTAACCAAAGTGTATGATATCTTTCACCCAGTAGGTCTATCCTTTGCAATGCAATGTTCAGTCTGAAGAAAAGGTTCACCACTTATGTCTGGGCAAATAGATATTTTATAGGAGATAGACAAGGTGGACTTGGTAAAGGATGCGGGAGTCTGCTGGATGTGGGTGGCGCAGGACCGGCCATTGTGGCACGCTTTGGGAGAGGCCTATGTCCAGCAGTGGGTGTCTTTCCGTTGATATGATGATGATGATAGGAGATATTTCACAACCTTAAATTGACATAATATTGCCAAGATAATAAGTAATGATGCTGTTCTATGGCAATCTTCTTTACATATAGAGCTCTCAATGTACAACAAATTGTCATTGCCACATAACAACTGTCAATGTGATGAAAGGAAAGGTTAGTATAGGATGTTAATCTTAAATTATCTGATGTATTGGCAGTTTTTAATTTCATATATTACAAGTACATATTATACAACAATTCAAAGACAGCACTGTGAATTTCTAAACTTTCTCCATCAACTTTTATCTTAGAGTCACTCTTCTCAGGTAAAGGAAATTTTAAAATCGGTTTGGTGGTTCCAGAGATTACCCATTACTTTGGCAACCATTACATACAAAGTTACAATCTCAAGTTTTCCTCTTTGTAATATTAGTATAGACAATGTTCTTCAGATAACCTGGAGAGGATTATTATGATGCAGCACACCGGCAGAGCACCTGCTAAATCGAGCATACAAATCACTGAACCCTTGCAACTACATCTGCATGAGGCCACGCATAAAGTGGGTGTTAGGAGCCCATGGGGTAATCTGGTCAACAACAATAGGACATGAAGTCACCATCCTCAGCATTGGGGGAAGGACTGATGATGATGATGATAGATAATTCGGCAATAATCATCTGCCAAATATGATAATGTGCCCAGTGAAAAATAAAATTAGATACAAAACAAACATCAATTTTAATAAGCACAATAATTGAAACTTAGTAAATCGTTCATTATTTTTGGCTTTCCAATTGCTGAGTGGTTTTTCTTCCTTTTCTTATTCTGCATACTCAACTGAACACAATTCCATTTTTTTTGGTTTGTCTTTACACATCATATTATAATTATTATGTTCCTTGGTTGAGAAAATCCATGGCCCATGAAAATCCATACCTAAAATAAATTATTATATAGATTAGGTTTTTACAACAAAAAAGTTTATAACTGTAGTATTACATTAAATAGGTACACAAAAGAGTGAGTTTGTCTTATAGCTCAAGCCCTAGCTTGAGACATACTGTGCCCTAGCACAGTATGTCTTCTCACTCATATTTGGAGCAGCCCAACTGGAGAACAACCTCTACCTTCCAGAAGACAGTGTTGTGTTTGTGATGGTTAGTAAGGTCACCCACTGTGAGGAATCTACGTAAGTCTCTCACTGTCAATGCAACGAATCTCCAAATCAATAAAGCATATTAGTATCATAACTTACCAAATCTTATTATTAGTTTTATGCTCATTAATGAGTGCGCGAGTCGTGGGGTAGGACAGGTTAAGCTGTCCTATGAGAGGCATCAGCGTTTGTTTTGTAACCACTCGATTGTAGGATTGAGAATACGATTCGGTTTTGGTAAATGCCTTTACAAATCAATGATCTTCACTTCACAAACACCACGTCCAGCGTTTTCGCTATTGTATCCTTATTGTTGGTTATAATTTATTCGGGAATCACGGAGTAGAGTATAACGTAGTGTTTATATTCTCTTTGTAGAGTAGGTGCCGGTTATGTACGGCCATGATAATGCACGGCCATGATAATGTACAGCCCAATAATTCGCGTCCAATGTACGTGAATGATTGGATCGTGCATTATCAGCCCGGACAAATTTTAATGTGGCATCCCCCCGTACCGAGTTTCCTCAGGGTGATAATACACGGCCCAATAATATGAGTACAATGTATAATGTAATGTATGTTAAATGTGATACACACACACAAACACACACACACACAAACACACACACACACACTTACCACATAGTATAATATAAAATGTTTACTTTCTAATTTATATTTTAAGTTACTTATGCCTACACCTAAATCACAACATGTGGAAGAGCGGTGATCTTCTTAGCACAAGTATATTATATACTTAAAAAGAGGCACCAGCACAGATACTTGTATATGTATTTAAGTTACTGAAATAAATTATTTTATTTTTTGATATATAGCACAAATATATGCAATTTGTCAAACCAACTTGATGTAGTTAAGGCTATTATACAACTAGCAATTTGTCACAGCAATCTACCGACGCAGCTGTAAAGTCAGTTTGAAGGCGGTTGTTGTGACAAAATGTTATACTACGTTTACAAAGCCGAAGTCAGCAGGGAAGTTGGAAGGGAAGTGGGCAGAACGGGCGTAATACCGCATTTTACGCCCATTCTGCCTACACTTCCCTGCTCACTTCGGCATAGTGTAAACTAGGCATTAGATGTATAGAACTCCTTAAAATCATCATCCTCCTAGCGTTATTCCTGGTTGTGCCCTAAAGTAGCCCCGGGTCCGTTTTGGCAAGTTTTGACCGCCACCGCAGGCAGTGTGATTCAGGCCTTGGAATGAAAGATATATACGGTTTCCTCATAGACGGCCATACACGATGATTAAATACTGATGATCCACCATAGTTGTCTCTTTCTATTGCATTTTGTAGAAAGAGACAGCTATGGTGGATCATCAGTATTTAATCACCGTGTATTGGCCGCCATTCCAACTATAGTAAGTGGTTGTGTCAATTTGCTAGGCGTGTAAGGCCTGAGTCACACTGGCCCGGCCTGCGGTGGCGGTTAATAGTAAATTTGATAGCTAATGACAAGTTTACTATTGACCGCCGCGGCCAGGCCGCGCCAGTCTGTGAGAGACTTCATGGCTCTTACTAAAGCAAGTTGGTGCGACAAATAATATAGAACGCCATAACGTGCGCCCACTTTTATCATCGTGATATTTTTCTAGCTGTCTGTCATAACCTATTAAAGATAGAGAAGCTAGAAATATATCACCGTACAATTTCGAGTATCACAATATGATTATAATAAAAATATTGCTAAAATACTCAAGTGTCAATCAAGTAATTGAGAAAGAGAATGCGCATGGATCGCGTGATAATACTTCACCGTGTATGGGCGCCATCCATCAAACAGAATCGTGTGGTGTGGCTTTAGTCGCTGATAGATTATTTCTTATCTTTGGGTGGATTTTAAAATTATCCGGATTTTCTGCTCTATTATCTCAATCCTGTAATACACGTCAATATGCCTGTGATTGGGATTGTAAAATGAGTGGGTCGCCTGATAATACTCACTGTGTAATGGCCGCCATGGTCGAAACAATGCAAGACCGTTTAAGGAGACGCTACACGGGCCGATATCGGCCGGACTGCACACCAGCCGACGCGTGATTCAGTCCGTGTGGATACGTGTCGGAAGCACGGCGGCCGGCCAAATCAAGGTCACTCCATACTAGATTTTCTGTGACGTTGCTTGGCCGTCCGGAAAATTCGTAGGTGTAGCGTTTCCTTTAGGCCTCTCACACACTGGTGTGGCCTGCGGTGGCGGTCAATAGTAAATTTAACAGCTAATGACAAGTTTACTATTGTCCGCCACCGCAGGCCGCGCCAGTGTGGTGCAGGCTTAAGCCCTGTCACACACTGGCGCGGCCTGACCGCGGCGGACAATAGAAGAGTTGTCTAATGCTGTCAAATTTACTATGGTCCGCCACCGTAGCCCGCACCAGTGTAATTCAGGCCTAACAGCTCTTATGGTGGGCACACACTGAACAAAAGAACGAACGCGAACCATTACACGCTGCACGGTGTCCGGCAAAACCAGAGTCCTCCGTGGTCGCCCGTCTATATACGCCTTTAAATAATCAAGTTGTACTTACTACTTTTTTAAAACCTATGATTAAAATATCGAAATATATAATATAATAATACAATGTAAACATACTTCGTAACGTTTCATTATATTATTTAATAATTTCCACAAAATATTTGACTGACTATGAATTAATTGATATTATATTGGCTGTTTGGAGCCTTTTTTGTCTTACATGCGCGCGCATAGGTATTTCAATATCAAAGTAAGTAGGTATATAGGTACAAAAAAAAGTTCGCGCCATTATTTATTCATTTCATATCATAGGTATCATACTTAACTCGTGTAGTGTAGGTTAATATAAATATTAAATGCTGCAAAGAATGGTCAGCGAAAACGTAAGTAGGTACCTTATAATCTAATGTAATGTGTTTTCCTCGCGAGTGAAATAGGTAGGTAGGTACTAGGTACGTTGTACTTCGTACAAAACATGCGTGCCTTGATCCTTAAGGTGTAGTTACATATAACTTACCTATATGGTATAAGTTAACCCTTAGCGATTAGCGATGGCTTAGCGTGGCCTGCGGTGGCCGTCAATATAAAACTTGACTGCTAATTTCAAGTTTACTTTCAGAGTGAATCACACAAGACGCGTCAGTGTGATTCAGGCTTCAAGCCTCTCACAGACTAGCGCGGCCGTCAATAGTAAACTATATAACCCTCCTCTCCTTCGGCAGTCGGGTAATAATAATCGTATAGTTTATTACTGACGTTACCGCAGGCCACGCCTTACTGGCGCGGCCCGCGGTGGCAGTCAATAGTAAATTTGACAATAGCTGTCAAGTTTACTATTGACCTGGCCGAATTGAATTCATCACATCAATCTTGGTCCGGGGCAATAATTGGAAGCCACTTTTGTTCGGGCTCATAATGCACGGCCCAAAAAAGTGGTACATTATCTGGCCGTGTATTACATAAGTATTTATGTTAATTGGCTCCATACACTCTAGCGCCTCTAGCACCGATTTCATACGCGGTACCATGGCGGTAGCCGTCATTCCGCTTAGGCATGCTCTTGATAATGGGCCATCAATACCTCATGACCCATCATACAGGATACAACTATGCGTTAAAGGGAGAAAGGGCCTACTTTTATCTCATCCGCATAAGTACTGCCGCCGTGATGGTAGTTTGTGTTCGTCGTCATTTAAGTAGAGGAACCTTTACATGTGGCTTGCCAAGCAGAATTTCGCAACGGAATTCTGCCTGTGGGTAGCTATATGACCGACTGCAATGGATAATACGTACATGCCATACCATGCCACGACGACCGAGAGCCCCAGCTAGCACGATAGCTTTTATCGTCAAGTTTTATGGCGAAAATGTACTGAACCGTCACGTAAAACTTGACACTAAAACCTATCGCGCTATTAGGACCTGCACGGCTATCACAAGACGGCACGCGAGCTCTCTCGATTTTTCTCGCACTATCTGTCTCTCTCTTATTAGAAAACTTAGAAAGAGATGTATAGTGGGAGAAAAATCGAGAGAGCTCGCGCGCCGTCTTGTGATAGCCGTGCTGTGGCGACAAAACATATAATCCTACTAAATAATGTTTCCTCACGACTGTGAATGTATGACTATATTTGTAGCAAAATTGATCAGGAATATGGATTCCAATTGAGGTAGGCCGACGACCCACATAGCCTGTTCACACAGATGTTACAATAGCTACAAAAATGACTCCTTATCAGTGGCAGTTTATCGAACATAATTTATATACATATGTATAGGTGTATAAACCGTTAACTGTTGTATTGTTTACAGGAAGAACAGAACGTTTATTTTGGTTCCCGATTTTGAGTCAAGAAAGCATTCGAAAGTAACTACTTATACTAGAGACATGACCCAATAAAGAATAAAATGGTTCGCAGAAAGACAAATCTTTCACGTCGCACTCGGGTCGCTATAAAGAGAAGACGAGAGAGCGTTCGCAAAGCAGAGGCTCGAATATCAGAGGAGCTTACTCAAAGCTCAGCGACTTCAGACTTAGAACAAGATGCTATCTCCCAGACTTCAGAGACATTTACATCGAATTGTGCGCGTTTGTCTGCTACCAGAGAAAAAGACGCCATGCCACGGACATCGCAAACATTTACACCAAGTTCTGCAGGTTTGTCTACAAGTGGAAACGAAGACGCCATGTCACGGACTTCACAGAGATTTATACCAAATTCTGCAGGTTTGTCTGCAATCAGAGACGATGAAGTCATATCACAGGCTTCACAAACATTTACACCAAATTCGGCGCGTTTGTCCGCAAGCAGCGGTGAAGATGCCATGTCACGGCCTTCACAAACATTTAAACCAAGCTCGGCGCGTTTGTCCGCAAGCAGCGGCGAAAGCGCCATGTCACGGCCCTCACAAACATTTACACCAAACTCGGTCCATTTCTCCACAAGCAGCGGTGAAGACGCTGTGGCGCGAGCTTCGCAAACATTCACATCAAGCTCGGTGCATTTGTCTACAAGCAGAGACGAAGATGTCACATCACAAACATTTACACCAAGGTCGGCGCGTTTGATCGCAAGTAGCGGTGAAGACGCCATGTCACGGGCCTCACAAACATTCACACTAAGCTCGGCGCGTTTGTCCGCAAGCAGCAGTGAAGTTGCCACATCACAATCGTTACAAGCATTTACACCAAGCTTGGCGCGTTTGTCCGCAAGCAGCAGTGAAGACGCCGTTGCACAAGCTTCGCAAACATTTACACCAAGCTCGGCGCATTTCTTCGCAAGCAACGGTGAAGACGCTGTGTCGCAGGCTTCGCAAACATTTACACCAACCTCGGCGCATTTCTCCGCAAGCAACGGTGAAGATGAAGATGCTGCGTCACGAGCTTCGCAAACATTTACCCCAAGTTCGGTGCATTTCTTCATAAGCAGCAGTGAAGACGCTGTGGCGCGAGCTTCGCAAACATTTACACCAAGCTCGGCGCATTTCTTCGCAAGCAACGGTGAAGACGCTGTGTCGCAGGCTTCGCAAACATTTACACCAACCTCGGCGCATTTCTCCGCAAGCAACGGTGAAGATGAAGATGCTGCGTCACGAGCTTCGCAAACATTTACCCCAAGTTCGGTGCATTTCTCCATAAGCAGCAGTGAAGACGCTGTGGCGCAGGCTTCGCAAACATTTACACCAACCTCGGCGCATTTCTCCGCAAGCAACGGTGAAGATGAAGATGCTGCGTCACGAGCTTCGCAAACATTTACCCCAAGTTCGGTGCATTTCTCCATAAGCAGCAGTGAAGACGCTGTGGCGCGAGCTTCGCAAACATTTACACCAAGCTCGGCGCCTTTGTCTACAAGCAGAGACGAAGACATCATATCACAAACGTTTACACCTAGCTCGGCGCGTTTGTTCGCAAGCAGCGGTGAAGACGCCATGTCACAAGCTTCGCAAACATTTATACCAAGTTCGGCGCGTTTGTCCGCAGGCAGCGGTGTAGTCGCCATGTCACAGGTTTCGCAGACATTTGCACCGAGCCCGGTGCCTTTCTCCGCAAGCGGCGATGAAGATGCCATGTCACGGGCTTCGCAGACATTTACACCAAGCTCCGCACATTTTAATGAAGAAGAAAACCTCATACAACTTCGATGGGATCAAATAGAAAATAGTGGTTTTGCCTACTTACCTAATATTAATTACCAAGAATTTGCCTCAGTTGGGAGAATGGTTAATGTTTGCGGTAATTGTCAAGCTTTGAAGTGGGCAAAAGAATCGATGGGATTCTGTTGTTCAGGTGGCAAAGTTCGTTTTGATTTATTTTCAAATCCGCCTGAACTTATAAAGTCACTTTTGAATGGAGAACATCCATTATCACAACAATTTCTAGCCAATATTCGTACATATAATGCCGCTTTTCAAATGACGTCTTTTGGTGCAAAACAGGTGATACACGGGACATTTATGCCTACCTTTAAAGTGCAAGGACAAGTGTATCACCTAATAGGATCTTTATTGCCCGAAGAAAATCCTAAATTTTTGCAAATTTATTTTGTTTCCGATTACCAAGAGCAGGCTAATATCAGGAACCAACACTTCACAAATTTAAACTCCGGTCTCATATTTGATCTTCAGGAGATGCTTCATCAGTCTAACCATTACTTGTCCGATTTTAAGGCCGCATTGGAATCTATACCTCCTGATCAGCAGGAGGAGTACAAATTTGTTATAAGTGCTGATAAACGACCTCCTACAGAACACCGCGGTCGCTACAACCCTCCTTCTACCAACGAAGTAGCTGTTGTTCTGGTAGACCAACAGTGCGACAAACGTGATATTGTCTTACGTGCACGAGATAACCGTCTGAAACGTATAAGTGAAACCCATCGTTCTTACGATTCATTACAATATCCGCTTATTTACTGTCGCGGTGAAGATGGTTATAACTTTGCAATACGACAACTTGATCCTACCACTGGGGCAATACGAAACGACAAAAAAGCCACGGCGCTACAATTTTACTGCTACCTTTTGCAGGTCCGACTAAACAGATTTACGTATTTACAACGTTTTCGCGGTCTATTTTCTCAATTCATTGTTGACATGTACGCAAAAATCGAAACTGAGCGTTTAGTTTATATCCGCACTCATCAAAGGCAGTTACGAGCTGAGAATTATGCAGATCTCCAAGATGCACTGCAAAATGATACTAATTCCGAGAACATGGGGCGCTTGGTAATTTTACCTTCAAGCTTCATCGGAAGTCCACGTAACATGCACGAGCAAGTGCAAGACGCACTTTCGTATGTTCGCAAATATGGTAAGCCAGACTTATTTATCACTGCTACTACAAATCCTAAATGGAATGAAATAACTCAAGAGCTGCTGCCAGGTCAAGTTCCGTATGACCGACACGACTTAATAAGTAGAGTTTTTCATTTAAAACTTAAATTATTAATTAATTTACTCACAAAAGAAAAAATGTATGGCGCATCTTTGTGCTTTACATATAACATTGAATGGCAAAAGCGAGGACTACCACACGCTCATATACTTTTATGGCTTAAAGAAAAAATACGTCCCCATGACGTAGATAAAGTAATAAGCGCAGAAATACCAAATCCCATTTCAGATCCTGCTTTACACGCAATTGTGAAGCAACACATGATTCACGGACCTTGTGGCCCTTTAAACAATAGCTCTCCTTGCATGCAGGACGGACGATGTGTTAAAAAATTTCCGAAAAGCCTACTACAAGAGACAATTACAGGTGAAGATGGTTATCCTAAATACCGGCGACGTGCTCCAGACCATGGAGGGTTTACTGCAATGCTACGGTTGTTGGAAGTAGACAATCGGTGGGTTGTACCATTCTCACCTGTATTGTCGAGAACGTTTCAGGGTCATGTAAACGTGGAACTGTGTAACAGTATAAAATCGATTAAATACATTTTCAAGTATGTAAATAAAGGAACCGATCAGGCTACGCTTGCTACAAGTAATGACCGTGACGAAGTAACCAGATTCCAAACGGGGCGTTACATTAGTTCCTCGGAAGCAGCATGGCGGATATTCAGTTTTCCGATTTTTGAACGATTTCCGCCTGTGATACACCTAAACGTTCACGTAGAAGGTGGGCAACGTATTTATTTCAATACAAACAATTTAACAGAACAGTTAGAGAATCCCAGGCAAACAACATTAACGGCATTCTTTTCGTTATGCGAGGCAGACGATTTTGCAAAAACATTGCTTTATGACGAAGTTCCATCGTACTATACGTATGACAAACAACACGGATTGTTTACACGCCGGCGACGTGGAACGCCTGTTGAAAATTTTCCCTCCATCATGAGAGAACACGTTATTGGAAGGGTGTACACCGTGCACCCCAATAACGCAGAATGTTTTTATGTGCGGTTGCTTTTGCACAATGTTAGAGGACCGACGTCTTTTTCAGATTTAAAAATTTTCAATGGCACCGAGTACCCGACTTTCCAGGCAGCTTGTCGGGCTCGCGGACTATTGGACGATGACCAGCATTGGGACGAAGCTCTATCAGAAGCATCACTTGGTGATAGTCCACATCGTTTACGACAGTTGTTTGCCGTGATGTTAGTTTTTTGCGGGATTTCCGACGCCAATCACCTGTGGCTAAAATACCAAAACTACTTGGCAGAGGACTATTTACGCACATCAGGTCCTGAAACTCATCACGAGCTCGATGACCGCATGCGCAATATCAAATTAAACTGTTGTTTGTGTGACTTGCAAGAAATTGTCATCTCAATTGGCGGCCACCCGTTACCACACTACGGTCTGCCTGAGCCTGACCTGAATGAAACCGACACTCATAGAGAATACGCAACCGAAGTTAATTATAACTTCGCAGAACTTACTGTTGCTCTTGAAGGGGTTTCAAGCCTCACAACAGAACAAAAAGGAGTTTTTGATATAATATTCCAAAGTGTTTCAAATGCATCCGGAGGATTGTATTTTTTGGATGCCCCGGGAGGCACAGGAAAGACTTTTTTGACGAAACTCATTCTTGCACAAGTTCGAATCCAAGGTCAAATTGCCTTAGCTGTGGCATCATCTGGAATTGCGGCCACGTTACTGCCCGGAGGAAAAACTGCACATTCCATGCTAAAAATTCCCATACAATTAGATGTCACTGAAACTCCCGTCTGCGACATTTCGCGCAATTGTGAAAAGGCTAAAGTATTGCGTGACAGTGTACTAATTGTATGGGATGAGTGCACAATGGCGCATCGCAAAGCAATTGAAGCAGTAAATAGAACGCTTCAAGACATACGCCAAAATAACCAACTCATGGGCGGGCTTACTGTACTCTTCTGTGGAGATTTTCGCCAAACATTACCAGTCGTAACCCGTGGAACGAGAGCGGATGAAGTGAATGCTTGCTTTAAAAAATCTGATCTGTGGCCATATGTTAACAAATTAAATTTAACAACCAATATGCGAGCTCTACTGGGGGGAAATATAAATGCTCAACAGTTCTCCGAATTGTTGCTAAGCATAGGCGAAGGCAGATATCCCGTAGTAGAAGGCAAAATAACTTTAACAAACGACATATGTAAATTGGTATCCAATCTCAACGAACTTATTTCGTCGGTGTATGGCGACCCACATGACATAATAAATCAGGAGAACAGCTGGCTTTGCGAGCGAGCCATTCTTACGCCTCGGAATGATCAGGCGACAACAATCAACTCAAACATAATGGAAAAAGTTGAAGGGCAGTTCCACACTTATACCTCGATAAACCGAGTAATCGATCGAGAAGAGGCTACAACGTACCCGGTAGAATTTTTAAACTCATTATCAGCGTCTGGTCTCCCAGCGCATGAACTCAAACTCAAAATAGGCGTACCTATCATTTTAATGCGAAATTTAAGCCCCCCAAAATTATGCAACGGAACGCGTTTAAAAGTAGTTGCGTTACAGAGGAACGTAATCGAAGCGGAAATACTTACCGGTTGCGGTGCAGGAGAATGTGTTTTTATTCCGCGCATTCCAATAATTCCCAATAATTACCCATTTCAATTTAAACGGATTCAACTGCCTGTTAGTGTTGCTTTTGCCATGACCATCAACAAGGCCCAGGGCCAGACATTGCGCAAAGCAGGCATAGATCTCACTAGCAGCTGTTTCTCGCACGGTCAACTCTACGTTGCTCTCTCTCGAGTCAGCGATGCCGCTGATGTATGTGTTTACACACCGGAGAATAAAACTTCTAACATAGTTTATCAAGAAGTTTTGCACTAAATAATTTATGCCGTACCTACTAAGTAACTCAGCGAACATACCGTCTCAGATTCATCATTGTCATTAATAGTGTACCGTCAAATTATGTAAATTATATATGTTTCGGAACACTTCCCGTGTGTAAATGCACGGTAATTAGGGGTTGATGGCGCCACAGGGGCCGTGAATCATGTTCGTAATTACAATAACATGTAGATCTGATACACATGTGATATCATCTATCTGTATGGTCCATATAAAAATGTGTAGTCAGGTAGGTAAACGTGGTTTCGGAACACTTCCCGTGTGTAATGCACGGTAATTAGGGGTTGATGGCGCCACAGGGGCCGTGTATCATGTTCGTAATTACAATAACATGTAGATCCGGGGGGCTAGCACACTAGGCTTTATGTCGCGTTTTACGTGACGTTTCAGTACATTTTCGCCGACATAAAACCTAGTGTGCTAGCTAGGCTGATACACATATGATATCATCTATCTGTATGGTCCATATAAAAATGTGTAGTCAGGTAGGTAAACGTGGCAAGCTTCGGTTTTGCCATTCAATAGTAAAAGCATAAATTATTCCCAAAAAACGTAACAATGTCTAACAATGTAATTCATCATTCATCAAGTGACTGCATTTTTACAAGCTTTTATTTAACTTGCACTTTAGACCAAGCGTTTAACTCAGATGGTCCCTGATCGGCGCGCGGCACAAGCGGGGAGACGTCAAAGGGTGTAGGGCGGTTAGTGGGCGGCAAGTCCTTACTTTTTGACGTCACCCCTGCTACTTTGCAGCATCAGCAGCGTCCACGCGCCGTCTGAGTTAAACGGTAGGGTATCTATAGTACCTAAGTAATATATAATGTTAATTTGTGTACATCAAATATGATCAACTTACAGAAGTATTTTTTTAACTAATGATACCTAATATATATATATATATATATATATATATATATATAAAGTTAGTCTGATGACGGAAACGGGAGGCCTTACCCTTAGAGACAACTACAAAAGGTAGTTTAAAAAAAATACACGTCTATTTAGACGTCAATCCGTCGTGTAGTCAATATTTATGACTAGTGGCCTTTTTAAAGTGTTGCTTGGACTGATCAAATTGTAACTTACCGACAAGCTTTACTGGTCATGATATCGATGATTTTCATAACAACTATCTGATAATGCTACGAATAATACGGTTTCCCAACCAAACTTATGTTCCTTACAATGTTGCGGCGAGAAATTGATGACTGTGTAAATAAATATTCGGACAGCAATATGTTAACCGTGTCTTAAAACAAAAAAAAATTTGAGAGTAACACGTTTATTTTTAGGCTGTATATTGATAGATATGTGTACCTAAGACATTATGTAGATGACACTACTGCCTACTTGCTAAATGTTATATAATTTTTATACTTTTTAATTAATTGTTTTAGTAGAAGCAAACGTGTCACTACCCACCACGTGGTTGCATGTACATGGCATGATTAAATACTAATGTGAAGACATACAGTCTTTCATACTAATAAGTAATAAAAAACTGTTACGTTGTACAATTCAAATCTAAAAATGCTGATTCGACTTTTAAATTAGATCATAGCATGCGAAACCCATAATTTGTAGATAAGGATGTAGATATGTCTTTTATAATGATTATACCTTTTTTTACAAATTGTTCTATTTTTTATAGGCACATATAGTTAAACTCAGTTTTATACAGATCCGTTAAAAGCCGTCAATTTCTGTAAATAAGTAAAGTAAAAATAATATTGACTTATTAAAATTTACACCGACATTAGATATAACGGATTTAAGTAAAACTTGAACGCATAGTTGCGTCCTGTATGCTGAGCTGGCCATAATCCGACAATTCGACCGAAGTTCTGTATAAATTTTATACAGAACTTCGGTCGAATTGTCGGAATACTATAAAACCTGTCACAAGCTAACGCGACCTGCGGTGGCGGCCAATTGTTTACTATGATAATTAATGTTTCAGACACACGCGGCCTTGATTATCATAGTAGCTATACATCTGGCCGCCACCACAAGCCGCGCTTATTTTAGGCAGGCCTAATGAATAATCAATAAGTAGGTACCTATGTCCTCCATGGTCCAAAGAGAAGGAACACATTTAATCCTACGCAAACGAAGTCGCGGGTACAGCTAGTAGACAAATAATGGTGGGCCGTCGGAATGGTTTAAGTATTAAGTAACTAACCAAACCGTGTGATCTAGTGCGTGTAGCCGTGCCGTTTGTCGTGTTGCGTAACCACGTTACATAAAAGTTACCGCTATCGGTGATGGTCTTAATAGCCATGCCTTTTTTGTGGAAACAAACTTCCAGCCAGAGGCTCTAGTATAAGTTTTATCAACACAATACGTTTTCGAACGCGTTTGCGTTTTGTTTCAATTTGTACCTATGGCAACGCGAACAGCGCCTCTGGTGGTCACTATTAGGAACTAACCGTTGCCATACAAATTGAAACTAAACGCAAACGCGTTCGTAAACGTATATCTATCACTAAAAGTTATATTACTTAGAGCTACAGATACCTCTCGTGGAAGGTCTGGAGCAGATCTCTTTATGGTATTTCTACCCACTATAAACGCCGCGGTGTCACCACCGGATTATCATGCCGAGAAATTCCAGAACTTATAACCTACTTAACGCACTAGAGCTATTCTCTTAATAACCATGCCTTTTTTCCTAGAGAAAACCTCCAAGCCAGACCCAGATTTTGGGGGCAGTCTTTGTTTTTTACACAAAGATTTGACAATTGCCACCATACAAAAAGTTGTAGAATATGAAAAAACCTTTCCAATGATATATGGCTTTCATTATTGGTTTCTAGGCCAGAGTCCATACATATCTGCCCATCCTCGATCCCAAACTGTCAATTCCTTTCACTAGTGCTCGCTAAAACGCTCCTGTTTATTTTGTGAGCTTTTACCTGCGATGTAACATTCACTAGAATGCTGGTGGACTCACTCTAAGACCGTCATTTTATTATCTTGTCGAATTAGGCGACAAATTCGAGGCAATCTCAATCCACTTTCTACCGATTTGCGAGGGCTCGCGATCAATAGAGAGGGTAATTGGTCCAATGGCCGGTCGTTACGGTAATGGCGGCCGTTTCCGCGTCCCATTACTGGACCACAGACACCTTCAATTACGGCCATGGCCCGGAACGATTCTTTTTCTTACGCCAAAAAGGCAAGAGTTTGGAAATATCTAGGATTTTAAATGTGGATGAATGACAATTTTCGTGAACGGTCGTACCTATGTAATTAGACTATTTAGATTTAGACCATCGGTTAATAATGTCGAAGACGCACTTACGTCCATTTTCAATGAGAACAACACATAGGTAAAGTAAACGTCCAAGTTTAGGTAGGATTTTTCTTTATTCGAATATAAGCCAATGTCACTTTGACATGAAGTACCCATGTCATACACTAGTACAAAGTCGAGGATTAGGACGTTTACCTTATGGTCGCACCACACTTGGCGATGTTTGCCCAAATATTCGTGTTGCATCTTTTTTCTTCCTACAGCAAATGAAAGAGAGGCAACGACGCAACGCGAACACGAACCCCCAAGTGTGGTGCGACCATTATATACATCGAAATGATAATCTTTTATATTAAGTGGCTAGGCGTTCCATCCGTACAGAAACTTTAATGTCATATTCCTGTTTTTGACTATTCTCTTCTTGAAAATTTAATTGCATGAAGGGAAAAATGGGTTCAGTAGGTCTGGGTACTTAATGTTACTAAATTTATTTTTAGGATAGCCAGATAATGAGGGTATTTCCACCGCCCACGTTCCGTTCAAGAGCTATCCATAATCTAGGACAGACATTCAGATAGACAATTGAGTGAGTTAGCTTTAATTGTATTATTATCAAACCTAAATTGGATTATAAAACACGTACCCTATAAAAGGAATCAAGTTTTAATACTTAATGCTAAGGAACAAAACTGTTTTTGCTAAAGATTTTGTTAAACTGGGGCTTTAATAAAGCGATTACTTGCGTTCGCTGTCGGCTCAGAGGAGCTATGGCTAATAGTAGGATAATAATTATGATAAAAGCGTTCAATTATTTTACTGGAGGAGGTACAGGGTGTCCGATGGCAATATTTTTTTCTGATAATTAATTTAAAAAATAAGTGGTATAGAATAAAATTATTAATTACAACAAATTACTAATAAACGAAGACAAATGCGATTTAAGGTTTTTAATTATCACTTTTTCTACAGATTGAACACACGTTTGTACGTACGCCTGAAACTTTACTTAACTTTTTTGTAAAACGCCGAGCAGTAGCTCGATCTAGTATAAGTTTTATCGACACCTACGTTTTCGAACGCGTTTGCGTTTAGTTTCAATTTGTATGGCAACGCGAACGTTCCTAATATTTACCACCAGAGGCGCAGTTCGCGTTGCCATACAAATTGAAACTAAACGCAAACGCGTTCCAAAACGTATGGTATCGATTAAACTTATACTAACTAGAGCTACTGAAAATCACGTATACTAAAAATCTGATATCGTCCTTTAACTTTACAGTACTCACATCCAAATTTATTTAGAAACAATCTTTGAAAGTGCTTTATAAAAAACGCTATTATGCATTGAGATTAATGAGATTTCGTGGGGGAACGAGACGAGGTTTTAGGATTTTTCAGAGACGCCTTGACTGTAATCAATTATGGCTCCACTGTTTGGAAAGTGGCATATCATTTTGAAACCATATATTTCAATTAAAGAAAGGGTCACCTTCAACATGTTGTTTAAAAATGTTTCCATCTTCAAGCAATTTCTTTCATATTCGATGACAGCCAAAAATAGGGTCAATGAATGAAGTTCTCTAAAATTGCACCCTAGTAGTTAGGTTTTGGGAATTGACATGGTCCCAGTAACGATTTATTTTTGAATGAAAGAGAGCTTATTGTTTTATGAGTAGATGTTATTTACTAAATTCCAAGTCACTTTAATCATCAATAGCGTAAAAGTATGATTCTCCTGCCTCACGTTTCATGGTAGCAAAATCCGCAAGGTTCAAAATACCAAAACACCCATTTCCATATACCCCGCATTTAGCAAAAACTTAAATCTTCCACGGGACACCCAGTACTTTTTGCCCTGGCGGGTTTATGGTCATCATCGTGATTATTTAAGAGCTAGGCTCTTGTCGGTGGAGTAACTGCCACAGATTTTTGTCATCTGCCAGCCTCTTGACGTATTCGTACGACTCGACAGCTACTTTCTCTTGGTATCTATTGGTATGGTTGTGTAGTATTTGTGATGAATTTTTTTATCGAAAGATTTTTAAGTAGGTAGGTAATCGTTTAGTATTCTGAAACTTCACCTAGACACCCGATTATATATTATACGTTTCGCTAGAAACGAACGACACATACTTCAAATCGGCCTAGGCTTAGGCTCACATTAAGACTGACTCTCAATTAACAATACTTAACGCTTTTTTTTTCTAATTTTTATTTTTGCAATTCAGGGTTTGATGCCATCTGATCAAGCAACTGCTAGATTTCGTAAAACTAGTGCCTCCACCGAATCTAGGGGTTAAGTGCCAAAAAGGGGACACCGGGCTCCTTTAGGGTACAACCAGGAAAACCGCTAGGGGATGATGATTTTTTGTTTTACAATAAAAATTAACAGTCTCCTCTGTTTACTATAAAACCCGTTCATAAAAGGCTGGTCAAAGATAAATAGTTCAACTGAAAGGATAACATATCCATGAACTTTGCAGTAATCTAGCTGATTACAAGAATAAAAGTTCCGTCGGCCATGTACCTACTTGTTTTTTAATGAGCTTTTTCGCTATTGCGAATATATCGCTCGATAAGTGCCTCTTAATTAACAAAGTTGTACACTTATACTAATTAACTTAAATTATGAAAAAAATGATCTGTCCTTCAGACAATATTTTACTAGCTCTAATATCTTTTCTCAGCAAATAGTTGCTGCTTGCTTGATAGTTTTTACTTGCTCGCTTTTCAGCTCATTTTACATAGGTACTCTATACAGGGCGTCCCAAACGTATGGGACATGAAGGGGAAGTACCTTAAATATTTTGCTGAAAGAAGACTTTGACATTTAAGTCGGTTCGATTCCCAGACGATGCAAGTATTTTTTAGAAAATCTTTGAATGCAGAATTACTAAATGGAAAAATAACATAAAGTCTTATTTCAGCAAAATACACTATCTACGATATTTAAGGTACTTCCCCTTCATGTCCCATAAGTTTGGGACGACCTGTATATACTGTGGTATTGATTAATGTATTCCAAAATACTTCGGTAGAAAACTCTACCCCGACTACGGTAAAAAAAATGTTTTTTTTTTTTCATATAAAAGGCCTATTATGTCACCAGAACATAATTTCGAATCAATTCATTCATCAAAAACAGTTCAGCATTAAAAAAAAAATAACTGCAAATTGCAATAACAAAGTTAAGGTTATATTACAGTCTTCCTTTTGGCTCTGCCGTAGTCGGTCAAAATTTCCAAAATTGTAAAAAAAAATGTTTAAGTTTTGCGATTTTCTAATTTAAGTAGGTACATCATCATCCTCCTCCTAGCGTTATTCCCGGTTGAGCCCCTATAGGAGCCCGGGGTCCGCTTTGATACCTAATCCCAAGATTTGGCATTGGCACTAGTTTTACGAAAGCGACTGCCATCTGACCTTCCGACCCAGAGGGAAAACTAGACCTTATTGGGATTAGACCGGTTTCCTCACGATGTTTTCCTTCACCGAAATGCTAACGGTAAATATTCCGTACATACTCGTAAGTTCCGTAAAACTCATTGGTACGAGCCGGGGATTCGAACCCACGACCGCCGCTTGACAGCCGTATGCCTTAACCACTAGGCTACCGTAGCTTCCAATTTAAGTACATAGGTATTAAAAATAATAATTGATTGTTTTACATTGATTTGAATAAGTAACTCATTGAATCCAGTTTTTAGTACTTTAGTGCTATTTCTTTTATTACAATTTACTCTAACAAATAAAAAAACGGAGCGAAACTAACAATCGTCATTAAAATAATGAAACATGGATTTTATGACGGCATAAATGTTAACAGTAAAACAAACATTAAATAATCAAATAATTAAAGTAAATGCTAAATTAAACCAATTGACGGTATTCAAGGGTATTCAAGTAGCCGTAAAGTAACAGGGTTTAAATAAATGACTTTAAATTTGCAATTTTAATAACAACCGTACTCAAAGAGTAAAACGGGACCATATTACTAAGACTCCGCCGTCCGTCTGTCTGTCTATCAGTCTGTTTGTCCCTCCGTCTGTCACCAGGCTGTATCTCATGAACCGTGATAGTTAAACAGTTGAAATTTTCACAGATGATGAATTCTGTTGCCGCTATAACAACGAATACTAAAAAACAGAATAAATTGAATATGTAAGGATACTCCCATACAACAAACGTGGTTTTTTTGCTCGTTTTTTACAGATTATTTAGTTGTATATTCACTTTAAAAATAAATAATTAAATTAAAATAAAACAAATATTTAAGGGGGGCTCCCATACAACAAACGTAATTTGTCTGCCGTTTTTATAGATAATGGTACGAGTCTGACTCGCACTTGGCCGGTTTTTAAATACTACAGTGGCCAATAAACAAGGGGCGGCTTAAAGGTAAGCAGACAACGTCGCCTATGGACGCTGGTGACACCAGCCCGCTATCCTGTAGTTTGTTTTAACCTCACCTCACCGGTCACCACAAATATATCTTGACACCGCGATTCGTAGTAACTAAGCGTAGGTAGATGTCTAGTTTCGTAAGACGGGACGGGTGAGGTGAGGCGCATTAGCACGATCCGAATAAATAAAAAACCGGCCAAGTGCGAATCGGACTCGCGCACGAAGGGTTCCGTACCATTATCAATAAAAATATTTATTTTATTTTGTTTTTAGTATTTGTTGTTATAGCAGCAACAGAAATACATAATCTGTGAAAATTTCAGCTGGAACTATCACGGTATCAGTGAGATACAGCCTGGTGACAGACAGACAGACGGACGGACGGACGGACGGACGGACAGCGAAGTCTTAGTAATAGGGTCCCGTTTTACTCTTTGAGTACGGAACCCTAAAAATAATAAAAATCAAATCGACCTAGTCCCAAACTAAGCAAAGCTTGTACCATAAGGACTAGACGACGATAAACATACGTAGATAAATTAGTAGTTTATGCATTCGTTATATAATGTATGCTTTTTAAGTCGAGTACCACGTTTAGGCCACGAAGCTTGCTGAGAGGCCTAATTAAGGTACGAGACTTAAAAAGCTAATTATATAACTATTGTATACAATATTTTTTCTACGAGTCAACGGAAATAATAATTTATTAAACAAACTTGGTATCTATTGAAAATCGCCCTGCTGAAATGAAGCGCAGCAGCTTAGTATATTTGCGCGTTGATGTCTTCACAGTTATCTTATACAGCTCCTGGATTCATAAGATGACTGCTGGCGGTTATCTTATGGAACCACGAGTTCCGTCACCAGCTGGTAGAGCTCCAGGATTAAAAAGTATGTGATCTTAGTTTCGTGTACGAAATCTTAATTCAAAGATTAAAGTCGACGAGTAGAAAAAAATACTAAAATACATCGAAACATAACATGAAACGCAATAAACGATTGAATTTAATTGAATTGAAAATATCCATGACTCAGGAACAAATATTCTTGCTCATCACACAAATAAATGCCCTTACCGGGATTCGAACCCAGGACCTCTTGCATAGTACTGGTAGGCAGGGTCACTACCAACTAGGCTCAAGCGGTACGCAATCAGTCCAGAAGAATCCCAAGCGCGTTGCCGACCCTTTATCGATTTGAGGAATTGTTGTGTTGACATCTAGAGAGAAATGAAGGTCCCACAATTAACACAGCGCGACCTCGGAAGCACATTCAAAGTCAAAGTGATTTATTTTTCAACTTAGGCATATCTTTTTTTACATGCACCATTTGTTTGTGACTTGATTTTCGATTGATATTATGCTTCACACATAAACCTATAAGTTTATCACAACCGTTTTTAGAGTTCCTCTCGGGACTCTATTACTCCCCTGTCCGTCTGTCTGTCTGTCTGTTTGTCTGTCTGTCTGTATGTCCGTCTGTCACCAGGCTGTATCTCATGCATGACCACCCGTGATAGTTAGACAGTTGAAATTTTCACAGATGATGTATTTCTGTTGCCGCTATAACAAAAAATACTAAAAAACAGAACTAGGGAGCGAAGCGAAGATCTCCGTTTCAGATTGGGCCAAAAAAAACGTATGTCTGGGTGCCCCGCTGTCCCGCTGTCCGGCTGTCCTTCTTTTCTCCTCTACGGGTCGCATTTCTCAACTGATTCTCGTGAAATTTTGTGAGCAGAACTTCGTATATCTCCGTCTCTATCGCACTTATGGTTTATGGTACTCGAGCGACAGAGACGGAGATATACGAAGTTCGAGATTCGAAGTTCGTGGTAGCGCCGCAGGTTCGTTAATTATAATAGCTTTAAGAAGGATTAAAAAAAAACTACCTGTGTAGGGTCAGGACACATCGCTTTCCTTGTTGTGGTACATACATTTTGAAATATTTCTAATGCTATTAACTCTTAAATCGTATAGTCATTTAAGTGCTTACCAAAGCAACCTGAACAAACGCGATCCGGAAGAATATATTTGTACAGCAATGATTCATATGTAGGCATATCTACATTTTATAAAACAATTTTTTAAATAGATTCACTAAATTAATGACAGATACCGCGTAAAATACAAAAAAAATGCATTAAAAAAACAATTTCACATATTTATTCGTGACAAAATAATAATAATAACACGTACAAAATAAATAATATAAAAACACACTTACATAACAAACTCGTATTCGAAATAACACGTCCGTTTTTGTAGTAAAAATACATTCAATGCTTGCTTCTTTTCATATTTTCCAACGATCTTCTATACACTACGTCTAACACGCCCCACTCTCCCCACTCTCCTCACCGCATTTCCTCGGGGAGGCGCGGGCGTTATGAAAATTTGACGCGTACCGATATGCGATGATACGATAAGGGGTTATTCTTAGCGATATTTGCCCCGGTTTCCCCTTTCGGTAAGTGTTTATATTTTACGGCATCTTTTATTGAAATTGAAGCGCGAAATGCGATGGGTTTTAACAGGTTTTTATGTTTAGTGGAATAGACAATACGGTATGTGACTATTAGAATTAGAATTAGAATAGCCATTTATTGGATATAAAACATTATTACATGAAAATATAGTTTTTAACAGGTTTTTAAAACTTACAATGATTGACTTATACAATTATGTTTTTATTTATTTTTATAATAATTATTAATTGACATTGATTTTAAATGACCTCTCCTTCAGTGAAGATGGAGGGACGGTAGTAAGACTCCATGGGTTACCAGCCCTGCTAGGAGAATATATAAATATAACAATTTAATACATAGTGTTTGACTTAATTTAATTTACCTAATTATTAGTATTCAGTTATCATTCGTATACATCATTATATTATTATTGTTTTATTATTTAATTTATATTAATAAAAAAAAAAAATAATAATAATGTGACTATTACCTAAGTTAAATCTGCATATTATTTTTATGAAACGTTAAATAACGCTCCGTTTGAATGGATTACTTGTTTGTGACGTCACAACTGAACAACGACGTCCTTCTTGTTAGTTTTTATTAATTTAAAAATCTTAAAATAGCAAACATATAAATAAATAAATAAATATTTGCGGACAATCTTAGACAAATCAACCTAGTCCCAAACTAAGCAAAGACGACGATATAGATACTTATATAGAGAAATACATACTTAAATACATAGAAAACATCCATGACTCAGGAACAAATATTCGTGCTCATCACACAAATAAATGCCCGTACCGGGATTCGAACCCAGGACCTCTTGCTTCGTAGGCAGGGTCACTACCAACTAGGCTAAAGCGGTCGTCAATAAGGTTGTAAGTAAGTATGTGAAAGATTAATAGCTAATAGGTACTTTCCAGGTATTTTCGTGATGTTTATCTGATGCATGAAATAGATAAGTCTATTTGTGTCACAAGGGAGCAAAAATAGTATATTTACGGCGAGGGCGGTGTATTGAGTCCTGAACGTAGCGAGGGATCCTACAATATAATCCTGTGCGTAGCGAGGGCACCAACGTAGGATCCTGAGCGTAGTGAGGGGTGTTAACGCCCAAAACGAAGATAATTTTGCTCCTGAGTGACACCTTGCAACTTTTCACACCGACTATGAGGAAACAAATATGCAAACAAAGAAAAAAAAATAGGGAAAGAAATGAAAAAAAAAATCGTTTTCAATCGATCATTTTATTAAGATCTGTGTTCAAGTGGCACGTTGCGTAAATTCTACATGCCAATGAATAAATAAAAAAAGTAGCTTGAACAGAAAATTGCATTTTGCTCCCTCTCGACGTGGACCAAAACTTACTTTTCTGAATGGAAGGTGTGAAATAGTAGATTGTTAACCAAGGGTTGAAAGTGACCCACAGTACCCGAGATATTTCTGGCGCTCGAACGAAGTGAGAGCGCCAATAGTTCGAGGGTAAAATGGGTAATTTCACCCGAGTTAAACACTCTACTTTTCATTTCGACTGTGAGGAAAGTAAAATACTGCACGTACATTTTATGAAACAGGTATATTAAGAATAATCAGTTAAAATACACATACTGCCAACTTTAGAAAAGTTTAAAAAACGTATCTGATCTAATAGTTTTAATCTTATTTCTTGTATTTATATAATTCTATAAATAAATGTATAGAATGACTTGCTTGATATGAAATAAATTAATTATTCGATTTTAGAAATACCTAAGTAAAATAATTAAAACTATATCCAACCTCTAACCTCTTTGCACTGGCCACTTGCCACGGCCTACTCGATTGTAATCGATTGTAATCGAGTAGGCCGCGACGACGCTACTAATCTAGAGGGCCATGACGAAACGTGAAAAAAAAAATTTAAAAGCATTATTTCGGGCAGCCGATATTTACAGAAAGGGTTTTGAATGTTGATTTTCTGTAATTAGGAAGAAAAATAC
The DNA here is from genome assembly GCA_963854355.1 of Epinotia brunnichana. Taxonomy (NCBI): domain Eukaryota; kingdom Metazoa; phylum Arthropoda; class Insecta; order Lepidoptera; family Tortricidae; genus Epinotia; species Epinotia brunnichana. The sequence continues at coordinate 13,798,041 of OY977957.1, forward strand.
CAACAGTAAAATGATTTTTTATCAACATCGTCGTAATGAACCCGTCGCTTAATGTATAGCTGAGTTTCGATATATGTAAAGCTTTTATTTTAATAATATGAAGTAACTCAATTATCTTCGACTCCGTGGCTGACCGTAACAATTAAAAAAAAAATACTTTCCACCCTAGGGGAGAAAACGCTATTTTCCACCCGGCTATATGCCCATGAAAAGTCAACTTTCAGAACAGGAGAGATGAAAAAACTTTTTATGTTCACTGTTTTCTAATGCCCTATTTTTGAGTGACCGCGATAGTGGGGTTATGGGCACAGAATACTGATTCACATAGAGTGTAAAATATATTATTGGGCGTGTTAATGTTTAGTACAAAAACAATTTCTATAATTTAATTTTTCATAAAAACGTTTATCATAATTTCTGATCTTTGATTGACTGGTAGAGAATGCTTAATAGCATTAAGTCCACCTTTTGTACCATAAGTTATTCTTTTGTGCAATAAAGATTAAATAAATAAATAAGCATGGATTTTATAACCTCTGTGTGGGAAGCAACGTCAACCTCCAAAAAGCTGAACAAAAACGCCACCAAAATGAATAAAGACGCAAAACATAAAACCAACATAACCCTCTATCAATACACGTTTACATCTTCCCTAAAACATTTTCGCATAAAAATATCCGTTGATATATTTTATATCCAATCCATAACGCGATGGCCTATAAAGCGAGGCGTATTTCACTTGATATTTACACTTACGAGAGTGTTGGGGGACCGGGGCGGTATTTATATCGATATTTATGCGCCTTTATAAAGATTAGCATTCTGGTGATATTAGAAAGCAAACGGCGATGAACAAAATAGATTTTAGGTTCCTTTCAGCTAGCTTTAAATGGTAGATTGTGTCTCAAGGGAGAAAAACTATAAATACGGCGCGGGCGGTATATTGAATCCTGAATTAAGCGAAAAATTATAGAATAGAATCCTGAGCGTAACAAGGGATTCAAGTGTTTACGCCCACGCTTTTCTGAATAACAGGTGTAAAAAAAAACATCAATTCAAGAGCTGGCCTCTTGTCGGAGCAGCTTGATGTAACTGTTTCCAAGTTTCCAAAGGATGACTCACGCTAGAACGGCCCGTGTCCGGCACGGGCCGTTTTCTAAGAAAAACGACGGCATTTTTGCGCGGTCGAGCTATGGCTCAAGCCTGGCTGAGCCACGGTCGGGCCGTGCTGACACCGAGCCGCTTTTGAGCCTCAGCCGTGGCTCGGCCGGGCTTGGGTATGGCCCGGCGCGTAAAAACGACGTCATCTTTCTTAGAAATCGGCTCGGGCCGGACACGGCCCGTTCTAGCGTGAGTCATCCTTAAGACCATGTGCGGGCTAGTTCGCGGCCCATACTTGAATTTCGAGCCACCGTAATACTATCTATCTATGGAAATCATATTACAAGCTTTTATTTAACTTGCTATGTATGTATGTACTCGTAACTATGTTTGTTCGGGTGGAATCTTGCAACTCAATTTAGAAGCAAATATCTTCAACCGATTGAGATGAAATGTTGGGTTTAAGTATAGTTTGGATGACAATTCAATATTATGGTACCATCGAGCTGATCTGATGATGGAGACAGAAGGTGGCCATGGGAATTCAGTACTTAACCGACGCAACTCCGTTGCGTTTAAGCTCGCTAGAATCGTCTCAATGAGTAGTTGATGACGGTATACAGAAAAGTACAGTTAGCAATAAAAGCTGGCAGAAACGTTTTTGTAACGTAGATTAACTAAGAAATCAACTGATAACTGGTTTTGTAAATGAACTAGAGCCAACTGTATAACGCTATAGGTACACTACACTAACTTTATCATCACCATCAGACAACTGAACAACATAATTCAAACCCCTAAATTGGCTTTAATTAAAAAATAAAAACATGACGTCTAAAGTCTCTGCCGGGGAAAAAGTAATTACGCGAAAGATTATCGCGAAGAAAAATTAATATACAAATTAACACTGTAAGGCTTAAGGGTGATCCTTTAATGATATCATCCCTCGAGAACCCTTTTCATCCGTTAACCCTCAGACGAAACCGTTTTGGAAAATGGTTAGTTGATATTCGCCGCTGGTCAAAATGAGCCTTATGACAGAACAGTTAAGGTGGTTCGATTACCATACAAAACGTTATTTGACATTCGTAGGCTAACGGCGTGATATTTTAAGAAACTTATGTAACAAACTTTCATAAATTGGCTTCCCATTTGCGCCAAATTGCCCCTTTCCTAGAATAAACTTGTAAAAACTAGATTAATTTGAGAAATTGGTTTGTCACGTGATATTTTGGGAAAACTATTTTTCTCAAATTAATCTAGTTTATACAAGTTTATTCTAGGAAAGGGGGAATTTGGCGCAAATGGGAAGCCAATTGATGAAAGTTTGTTACATAAGTTTCTTAAAATATCAAGCCGTTAGCCTGCGAATGTCAAATAACGCTTTGTATGGCAATCGAACCACCTTAAGTCACAATTAGATGTTGCATAATATTCTCAAGCGCCAGTGGTTCTACGCGTTTTGATATTTTTAATGTTCTGTAACAAAATGTAAACGGGATACCTACCTACTTATGAAATCACCTCAGTATCCTGCCTGTCGAGCCGATTAAAACAATCATCTATTCTTCCGTCTGTTCGAGCGTATTAGGTAAGTGTTTGTGAAGATATGGAATATACGTTGATCTATACAAGAGTACAGAGTCATTAAATTAAAAGACAAAGTTTTTGCATATTAGGATATACATTGCGTGCTAGCAGTGTATGTGTATTAGAAAACGGAAAGTACAAATATTGAGACGCCATCTATATTTTATTTAAATCTAAATACTTCGTTTTTCACTCATTGTGCTTTCAGATTCCATTTTTAAACGTTTTCTGTATTCCACTTAATTATTTAATAATTCCTTGTCACACGTCCATGATGATTATCTAGACTTTTTTGCTTTGTCATGTGTTTTTATGAGATCCCGTACACATACTTATTGCTTTTGCACAGTGTTCAAAATGACTCAAAAAATTTCCCTATGCTGTTTATCGCATAAATCGATCAAGGAATGCATTGAAAAAGTCATGGTCACGAAATCTTAAATATTTTTTATAAAAAAAAGTATTTGAAATAGACTTGTGGGTGTTTTAGTCTTGCGTTTCAAATGCATTCCTTGATCGATTTGAGTCATTTTGAACACTGTGTTTTGGTCTCACAGTAATGGAGAATATTTGAACGAGCGATCGAAACGAACGAAGTTTCAGTTTGGGAAAAATATTATTTCGCATGTCCGGCGTCTGCCCGGCTGTTCTCCTCTTCTTCTTCTTGTTGTGCCATATCCTCAGCGGATGTCAGCGACCATCTTCCGGAACTTGTTTCTATCTTGTGCCAGTCTGCAAAGACTGGCAGTGTCATAAATGTTAGACCAGCTTTTAATGTTATTCACCCAGGTTAGCTTTCTCCTTCTTCTGCTTCTTTTACCGTCGATTTTCCCTTCCAAGATGTTACGGATTATACTATATTTTTCGTGTCTATAGATATGGCCAAAATATGACGTTCTCCTCTACAGGACGTATTTCTCAACCGATTCGTGTCAAATTTTGTGAGCAGGTTAAATAATTGCTTAATTTTTTTTGCCAATTCAGTTGTTACAAAAAAAAAAAATTTTTGGAAATATGACTGGTGCCGGTGACTCACAGAGCCACTGATCTTAGAATTTTTAAATGTATGATCAATTGATTATACAACAACTAAAATCAGCACTTTTTTTAGTTTATCTTTTATTCAAATTTTGGTTGAAATCTTTCCATTCTATAAAATAAACCAAATTCACGATGCCTATTGCATCTTATTTTTTCCTCGCAACATCCAACCTCAACCACTGTGCAGTCAACTGTACAAAACAAAACACCATCTCTTCTTTCCCCACCGGCCGGGGGAAAGAAGACGAATGCCTGACGTCTAATTGGCTCGTCCTGGGAATACCGGCGTTCCATCACTCGAGCCCGCGTTTGTCCGCGCCTTGGATTTGAACCACTGTGCGATTTAGTGTCGAGCGAAATTTTGAATGATAATATTTTTGTGCGCTATTTGTCTGGAGATTTGAACTGGGTAACTTTATTTAGAGTAGAGTGGAATTTTCAAGGAGGATCTTTTTGTACCATTTGAACAATTGCATTGTGTAGCTGATTTAATCTCGAGCGAAATTTTGTATGATAATACTTTACTGCCCTATTTGTCTGGAAAATGTGAACCTCTGTTTAATTTTATTTAAAGTGAAATGATAATACCTACCTTTATTGGTCTCTAAGATATAAATCTCTCAGTGTAGTTGATTTGGAGTAGGAGGCATAACTTATTACATTTTCTCAAGCGCCGCAATTTGTGGGTGATGTTTTGATTGATTAGTAATATTTTGTGCACAAATTATCCGTTGCATTTAGCCCCCGTGTGTGTGATGAAGTTTGTGCTGTGCATTGATTAAATAAGCTGTATAAGAGGTCCAGGCCCCGTAGCATGGATGGCCTTATCACGCGATAAGTGACAGGATAAGCGCGTCGTCTCGTTCTATCGAACGGTGTCAGCCAGGGACGGATGCTCTATCTTGTCACTTATCGCGCGATAAGGCATCCATGCTACGGGGCCTGGGTTCGAATCCCGGTAAGGGCATTTATTTGTGTGATGAGCACTAATATTTGTTCCCGAGTCATGGTTGTTTTCTATGTATTTAAGTATTTGTTTATCTATATAAGTATGTTTATCTTCGTCTAGTACCCATAGTACAAGCTTTGCTTAGTTTGGGACTAGGTCGATTTGTGTTAGATTGTCCGCAAATATTTATTTATTATTATTATTTATAAGCAACCAAATTGCAGACGAACTGCTAAGAGTGCTTAGTTTCTAACAGTAAAGCTGTCACTTGGTGTGGTATGTTTTTAAACCCCAAGATTGTTTATATTGTCATGTGAATTTGTTAGTCTGTCTGTGGCATCGTAGCTCCAAAATGGATCAATCGTTTTGAATGCGGTTATTTTATAGAATTTCTTGTCTTTGGAGATGGATCAAAGCTATGTTTATTGTATCGGGGATGTAATAAAAAAAAAATATAATTTAATATTTAGAAATTGACATCTTTGAGGTAAGCATGCGGTAACCTGTGCGTCACCTTAAAAAAACATTGTTTCTCTGAATGAGTTAGGTATTTACCAATGTTTCATGTCTCCGAATTGTTTATTTTCTCAAAACATGTTATCTCTCTAGTCATGTTATGAAACGAACGTAACCTAACTTAATGGGTTTTGTAGGTAGGGGGAAAGTGCAATGAAAGGGACAGGTTTTGAAAGGGACAATTTCAATTAACCGCGTTAGGAACCAAGTAGTAGATTTTTATTTTCTGCATTCTGGCAACACTGACCCATAGACAATATTGACGTAAATGTCACTTGGCTGTCTTGAGAAACAAAATGGCGAAACGTGGTTGAGTTATTTCGTGCCTCAAAGTATTTTTTTTGGTGTTTTTGGGAAACGTTTATAAAATAGTTGTGATAACATTCCGTATTCATTGTACTGCAAACGTATTAGTAGTTTTATTACCTAAAAGGTGAGTACACATTTATACGAAGTAACTCAAAAATATTTTTGCTGTGAAGTTATTTCTAAAAATGCACGAAATTCTTGTTTGGGACAGCTGGACGAGTCTTGAAAGGGACGTCCCTTTCATGACGTGTGTAATGTGTGCTAGTGTTTGATTATGAATGCCTAATTATTGTTTCAGGATAAATGGTTGAAGGTATCATAAAATAAAACTTAAAATGCCTCCTAAGAAAAGAGACCGAGTTGATCCTAAAAAAATAGAACAAGCCGTAAAGGAAGTGATAGAGAATAAAATGTCTTTGCGGTCTGTAGCTTGTGCTTACAATATGAGCAAATCTCACTTAGCTAGGCTTGTCACAAAGGCTAAAGAATCGGAGGAAGACTTCCAGTATCGGGAATCGTAGAATTTCTACTGTAGAACAGGAAAATATGCTAGCGAACTATCTGAAGACCTCGGCTAAAATGTGTTTAGGGTTGACAACTGTCCAAGTCAGAGAGTTAGCTTATCAATATGCTTTAAAATTAGGGATTGCTTCCGAAAAGTGGCATGCTGACTAAATCGCAACAATTGATTGGCTAAAGAAGTTTTTGAAACGACTAGATACATTGAGTGTTAGAAAGCCTGAAAATACATCTTTAGCACGAACCACTGCTTTTAACAAAGTCAATGTCACACGGACCAAAGGAAAACAAAATGACAAAAAAGGCAGCTGCAAGAATAGAGGAAAGGGAAAAAAGCAGACAAGTAAAAAGGGACAAAGCAAGGTATCAAGCAAGGCACCAAGCAAGACACGGTTGGAACTTTCCAGTGACAGTGATGTGACAATTCCTAAATCAAACTCTAGTGATGATTTTTCTGATAGTGATAATGAGCCCTTACAAAAACTAAGAAAATCTTCAAATACTCGTACTAAAGATGATATATGCTGTGTCTGCAAACAAAAATTTTCTACCAGTAAGGAAGACTGGTTTCAATGTAAAATGTGTCAAAAATGGGCAAATGAAAAATGTGGTGTCAAGGGCACCTTTAATTTTTTTTGCAGTCTGTGTCATTAAACTTAAGTTTAAACAAATCTTAATAAGACTAATTGTGATCTCATAAATAAGCCGATTTTGTGATAAAAATGTTCCAAATAATAATTTTGTGTTATAAGATAATTATAAAACAATTTTTCTATGATAACTGTTAGGAATATATAATATTTGAGAATTAAAAAAAATATATTTATACATGTCCCTTTCATGACTATCACTGTCCCTTTAAAGACCACCTAGTCATGAATGGGACATATGTTAAGTTTTTTTTAATTTGGCTTTCATGCTAAAACGTCTTGAGGAGATATTGTTTTTAGTTTATTTTTTCAAAGATAAATAAATATAGTTACGTAATAAACAAAACTTTGTTTTATTAACATTCATTTATTACTTGAAATCTTTGACTAAATAAAATTGTCCCATTCATGGCACCTCTCCCCTACTATAGTATTTTCAACAGTTTGGAAGACTCAATGATTTCAAGAAATAACATGCTTAGTTTATTAAAAAAAAACCGGCCAAGTGCGAGTTGGACTCGCGCACGAAGGGTTCCGTACCATTATCTATAAAAACGGCAAAAATCACGTGTACAGTCTCAGTACTGTACATTTTTCTGTTTACGTTGCGACCTACTTTTAGGCCACGCTACAATATAATATTATAAAGTAAATTAGATCAGTGCAAACATAACTCGCATACGAAGAACATCAACTGAAGGAACGGCTAATTAATCTTACTATTTATACCTTACAAGTAATAAATAAGTTTTATAACTACAACTTAACTTCTCCGTTCTCTCAACGCACTCCAACTCTACTATCTAAGTGTATGGGCTAACTGGCTCATACATTAATGGTCCTTCGAACCTAAACAGGTATTTAGTGTTTTTGTTACTTTATTGCGATAGCGAATCGGTTTGCTGGCCTCCCACAAGCGGGTCTCACCAGTGAATTGAGAAAGCGCATATATCGTACGTAGAGTGCAGGGGCACTATTTACCTGTCAGTGAACTACTGTGAACAAACAAGATAACTGCAACGGCTCATCGCTCTCCGGACTCTGAAGACTAAAGACCGAAGCAGTGAAGCAACACAACCAGCAGAGCTGTACAACCATCGTCGGATAACTATTGAGAAGACTTCCAGAGTTACCACGGTACATATGTAACTTCAACTTATAACTTCAACTTACAACTTATATCGAAATCAACGTAAAACTAACTTCAAACTCAACTCAACTTCAACTTTAACTTTGACAAAATCAACTCAACATGTCTGTCAAGCTTCAACAACAGCAAACCTGCTTTGAAAAAATCAAAACTTTATGTGTTAACTACAAGAAAGACTCCGCAACAAGAAAAACTCATGACTACTTGAACCAGCGGCTAACAAATCTCGACGCCCTATGGGGTGATTTCGAAAACCAACATGCGGTCCTTGAAGAGGAAATCAAGGACAAAAATATCCCCTACTTCCTGGAAGGCATATACGGCAAAACTAAGGCCATGTATGAAAACAACAAGTCAGATATGCTTAAACTAATGCATAACCTAACTGAAGTGAAGATTCCAGTCAAATTTGACCTTACGGGACTACTGGACGACGAAGCGAACGCTGACGTCATTGTGCTACTATGTAAACAAGAATGTAACTTCAAGGCAATTGATCGTGCGATGTCAAAAATCGACACGGTATCTAGCAATGAAAAATGGGAACTAGAAGATAATCTTAACATCTTGAAATCAAAATGGTCAGACATCGACAAACTACACTGGGAAATAGATGGCGTACTTAAAGGATCTCACGAAACTTACTACGACACCTTCGTGGACATCGAAAACAAGTACGACCGTATGCGGAAAGAACTTAACTGCAAGATATGGTCAACTGCTCACCACCAGCAATCTGCGCCTAGGATTGAGATTCCCGAATTTACAGGAAACTATAACCAATGGATTTCCTTTAAGGATCTTTTCATAGAAACCGTCCATAACAACCCAACAATCAACAAAGCGCAAAAAATGCAGCATCTCAAGACTAAGCTTCGAGGCGAGGCGGAGAGATTGGTCCAGCATCTAACTATCAACGCCGAAAATTACAACTCATGCTGGAATATTCTGAACCAAAGGTACGACAATCGACGCCTGCAATTTACTTCTTTCATGAACACTATGCTGAATTTACCTACTATTCAGCAATCTGACGCCTACAACCTAAAGAGAATGCATGACGTCATAACTGAATGTCTAAGCGGACTAAGAAATATCGGCTTAGATACATCAACTTGGGATCCGATTATTGTACATTTAATGACGATGAAACTGGACGCCACTACGCATACCGACTATGTAAGAGACCTTCAAGATCATAGAGAGGTCCCGGCACTACACGACTTTCTCATCTTTCTCGAGAGAAAATTCATGGCTTACGAAACCATGAAACGCTCAAAACAAGAAGTCACCATCCAACAAAAACCAGCATTCGTGAAAACTTTCAACAAGGAAGCTTCTTACCCAGTCAAGAAAACTAACTACAACTTCTACAAAAATAACTCAAAAACATATCATATTACGGGATATGGTCAATGTCCGTTTTGCAACGAAGCACACGTGTTGATGCAATGTCAGAAGTTCATCAACCTAGATATACCGCAGCGGAATGACACTGTTGCGAAACTACAAGTGTGCAAAAATTGCTTGTTCAGTCACGGCGACAAACAATGCAACTCTAATAAAACCTGCAAGGAATGTAACTTAAGACACCACTCATTATTGCACAACGTTATGAAGAAGCATATAACTAACTCTTATAATAGAAAAAATAACTACGAGCCCAATCCATCTACTTCAACTCAACAAGCGTCGAACCATCACCTGGCTACAAAGGATATGGAAGTCCTACTAACTACGGTTCAACTTCAAATTCAATCTCATGATGGAACATTCATCAAACTTCGTGCTCTTTTGGACCAGGGTTCGCAAGTGAACTTACTGTCTGAGAATGCAGCACAACTACTGAAACTACCCAGGAAGAAACTAAATGCAACTGTATCTGGAATTGGAGACTTGTCCGGCAACTGCAAAGGAAAAATAGAACTTAACTGCAAGTCATTATACTCCAATTACTCGTTTAAAGCTGAAGCGTTGATTCTCAACAAAATAACGAACAATCTACCTAACTCTACCTTCAAGAAAGGAAACTGGCCGCATTTAGAAAACTTGAAACTAGCCGACATCGATTATAACGTGTCGCGCCCTGTAGACCTACTGCTTGGTGCGGACGTTTACGCCGACATTATTATGGATGGTGTACTGAAGATCGATCAACAAGCTCCTATTGCCCAACAAACTCATTTGGGATGGATACTTTGTGGAAAACTACAAACTTTTAACTGTCATGTAACATTAATTAACATGAATGAACTTACAAAGTTTTGGGAAAACGAAGACATCGCTCAAAACAACGAGGAAATCTCCCAAGACGATTACTGCGAAGACTACTACCAAAAAACTGTTCAGCGAGGTTCCGATGGAAAATACACCGTGAAAATGCCCATGCACGCTAACTTCGAAGAAAAACTGGGTAATTCTAAATCAATTGCCATCTCTCAGTTTCTACAACTAGAAAGAAAACTACAGAAACAAACTAAGCTTGCTGAAATGTATAAAGAGTTCATAAAAGAGTATTCCGACCTGCAGCATATGAAGCCTGCAACTTCCACTTCAGCTAAAGACTGTTTTCTCCCGCATTTTGGAGTCCTAAGGGAAAATGCCACAACCACTCGGTTAAGGGTTGTTTTCAACCCATCCCAAAAGACGAGCGCCGGGTACAGCTTAAACAGCTTACAAGAAAAGGGTCCTAACCTACAGAAAGACATTCAATCACTACTATTGAAGTGGAGAGCCTACAAATATTCCTTCACGGCGGATGTCCAAATGATGTACCGATGCATCTGGATTTCTGAAGAACAACATCACTTACAAAAAATAATATGGAGAAACTCGCCCTCTGAAAACCTTCAGGAGTACTCTCTATGTACGTTAACTTACGGATACAAGTGTGCCCCGTGGCTAGCAATGAGAACTCTCAAGCAGCTAGCCATTGACGACGGATATAAACATCCCGCTGCTGCCGAAATACTGAAAAACGAATTTTACGTCGATGACCTCATTAGCGGTCACAACTCTATGGAAGAAGCAAAGCAACTACAAAAATCATTAATCGAGTTACTCCGAGGCGGCGGCATGAACCTACGAAAATGGTCAGCAAATCACCCGGCTTTACTCGAGCAACTAACTGAAGATCAAATTTCGACAAACATATTCGACTTCAAACACGAAGACTCCACGAGAACTTTAGGACTTGGCTGGAATCCTAATTTGGACACTTTTGTAGTCAATTGGAACTTACCCGAAGAAACTAGATACCCATTAACTAAACGGGTTCTCTTATCAGAAATATCACGCCTTTACGACCCCTTAGGCTGGTATAGTGCTGTAACGGTGACAGCTAAACTAATCTTTCAAAAGGTGTGGACCAACCCTCATCTAACTTGGGACGCAGCTTTACCTGTCGACATACAAGAGCAATGGCTGAAGCTAAAAAACGAACTACCTCTATTAAAAAAGGTCAAACTCAACCGATGGATTGGCGGGAAAACAAAGCAGATCGAACTTTTAGGCTACTGTGACGCAAGCGAAAAAGCCTTTTCCTGCGTCATTCACTCTCGCACCAACGACGAAAACGGAAAGCCAAGAACGACATTATTAGCTGCTAAAACTAGGGTTGCCCCTATATCTCAAAAAACTACTCTGCCGAAACTGGAACTTTGTGGATCCCTTTTACTATCACAACTCATGAAGAAGGTGATGGAAGCGTACAAAGACTACGACATAACTATACAAGCATTTTGCGACTCCCAAGTAGTCCTAGCTTGGCTACAAGGAGACGTGTCACGTTGGGAAAAGTACGTGGCTAACCGAGTGACGAAAATTAAACAAATAATACCAGCTGAGAAATGGCAGTACATCAAATCTGAGCAGAACCCTGCTGACTGTGCTTCAAGAGGAATGTACCCGAGCAAGCTGATTAACTTTGACCTCTGGTGGCACGGACCGTCACTTGACGAAAATGACCAGAAAGAAGAACTTTCAAACTTAAATTGTCATTTTACAACTAACATCGGAACTGTGAAAAAAGAAGAGACAACCCTAGCTACAAAACAAGATAATAACTTTATCAATGACCTACTTCAAAATAACAGCTCGCTAACACGATTAATAAGAATCACCGCGTGGATTATGCGATTCACAGCAACATTACGTCGCAAACAGAAACCTGATACCACCTATTTAACTACAAATGAATTAATCGCCGCTAATTACGAAATAATTCGATGCGCACAAAGAATGTCATTTCCGGATGAATGTAAACTTCTATTAAAAAACGAAACACAAAACGACGTACAAACGCCACAAACCAACGAGAAGAAACCTGCACGATACATGCTCAGGAAAAAAAACAACAAACAATGTTTTCTAACACTGTTTACAACCTTCATAACCATGTGCGCAATCATAACAAGTTCACGGTCAGCTGTCGTGCCGACGTCAGCTCAAATTACGAACCTGGAACCCGAGCGACCTATATACTACGATACTATAGGCAAAGTACAAGTTATTCATAACGAATGGATATTACTGATGTACTACAACTTAACTAACTATTGGGAAGGAATTGGACGCATCGAGACTTACCTGCAAGGAGTGGACGACTGGTGCCAGAAAACAGACCCGAGGTACTGCAAAACTACCCTTACCCAGCTTTACCATGAAATGGATGTCTTACAACACTACAACACTATGCTACTAACCCCGCAGAAGCATCTAACGAACAGAAAGAAACGCGGACTCGTAGATGGGGTGGGATACGTAGCTAACAGGTTATTCGGGATTCTGGATCAACAATTCGCCGAAAAATATACAAGCGACATAGAAGCCGTGCGTACCAACGAAAACTACTTACTTGAACTCATAAAAAACCAAACGTCCATTGTCGAGATGGAGAACAAGGTTTTGAAGAAACACGAAGCCAACATTCAGGGACAGTTTGAGGTCATAGAAAACTTCATGAATCAAACAGATATAAACTTTGCCAGAGTTGAGTCGGCAGTGGAAATAGCAATGGCCACAAGTTATTTTAACTCCGCCGCTTTGTCAGCCTATCTACTTATGAATAACTTGAAGAACATGCAAGAAATGCTGTTCAACACTTTAACTGATGTCTACAAAGGTCATATCGACGTACACCTTGTAACACCCGTAAATCTGTTGGAACAGATGAATGTCATCGCGGGAAAACTACCCAGAACTTTGTCACTGCCCGTCGATAACATACGAGAAGACATCAAGGACTTATACAAACTATTATATGTCAAAGCGCGAGTCACTGGCAAATATTTTTTATTCGAGCTGCATATACCACTCATTTCGGACGAAGATTTTACGTTACATCGTGCCATCCCATTACCTGTCAAAACGGCTCAAGACCACGTCATAGTTCAGACTAGCGCAATATACATAGCAGTGAACTTTCAGAAAAATACCTACATTTCGTTTAAAGAAGATGACCTTCAACAATGTGTCCAACTAAAACTCGACAACTTTATATGCAACAAAAACCTGCCAGTATTCAACTTACATAACGATAACATCCCATGCGAGGCAAAACTAATAGGTCATCGCACCACAACTCCATGTGACGTAACACATACGTCATGTAAAGACGCCTGGATCGAGTTGCATTCACCGAACACTTGGCTCGTAATTTGTTGCGATACCTGCACATTACGGGTTATATGTGATGAAGAAGTGACGTCACACACAATGACGTCTTCTGGAATAATAACTTTAGAACAAGGCTGCATGCTGCAATCGAAATACCTGACTATTCACTCGCTTAAACAATATAACAGCAAGGTGAAATTGGACAACGTCATCAACGTGCCTTCACTAACTTCGTCGATCAACCGAATCGCAAATTTAACCTACCACAACATACCCCATCAGTATCTTTCCGAACACAATAATCAAGATATCGAAGAAATTGACAAGAGACTACTCAACCAACGGAGCAAGGAACAAAACTTCCCGACCGTTCTCACAACTCACGATATCCATCAATATATTATTTGCTACTTTCTACTTGCTGCAGCCACCATTACTGCCATTCTTTGGGGAGTGGGAAGACGCTATCCCGATTTTTGTAAGCTGAAGAAAAAGAAACAATGCTCACTGCAATCAGTGAAGCCACACTACGAGGATATTGAACTTCAACCTATACCAGAAGAGAGAAGCCTGCCAAGACCTAAAGCGAGGTCAGCGAGCAGCCCGGGACAGCATCCGAGCCGTCATCGAGCCGCCAACGACAACGTCACTTTTAACTTACATTGACTTGAATTTTGTTAAGTAATTTTTGTAATGGCTTTTCCTTCTATTGACAATTATCTTTTTTCTTTTCCCTTCTTTTGGGGTTGCCAGTATGTACAGTCTCAGTACTGTACATTTTTCTGTTTACGTTGCGACCTACTTTTAGGCCACGCTACAATATAATATTATAAAGTAAATTAGATCAGTGCAAACATAACTCGCATACGAAGAACATCAACTGAAGGAACGGCTAATTAATCTTACTATTTATACCTTACAAGTAATAAATAAGTTTTATAACTACAACTTAACTTCTCCGTTCTCTCAACGCACTCCAACTCTACTATCTAAGTGTATGGGCTAACTGGCTCATACATCACGTTTGTTGTACTTAAAAAAAAAAAATTGTTTTTAATATTTGTTGTTATAGCGGCAACAGAAATACATAATCTCTGAAAATTTCAACTCTCAAGCTATCACGATTCTTAAGATATAGCCTGGTGACCGACAGACGGACGGACGGACGGACGGACGGACAGCGAAGTCTTAGTAATAGGGTCCCGTTTTACTCTTTGAGTACGGAACCCTAATAACGCTTTTTACAGACAACCCAGGCGGAGCCACAGGAAAAAATATAGCCAACTAGCTTCTGCCCGCGAGTCCCGCGACTCAGTCCGCGTGGAACTCGTCATATCGTAGCTCCATACAAACTTTCACCCCCCATTTCACCCCCTTAAGGATGATTTCTGGGATGAAAACTATCCTATGTCCTTCCACGGGACTCAAACTATCTCTATACCAAATTTCATCTAAATCGGTTCAGCAGTTTAAGCGTGAAGAGGTAGGTAACATACAGACACACAGACAGACATGTTTTCGCATTTATAATATTAGTATACTTTCATAACTTTTTTGTTCCGGGTTGCCCATTGAAAATTTTCACGCGCCGCCACTGGCTAGGTTGTCCACCCTGAAGATCTATTCTATATACTGGTGAAAGATTGATTGGAATCGGATGAGTAGACACACATAAACAACAACAACCTTACTACTACCAGGCGCGGCTCACTCGCGATTTGTGTTTATCGCTACAAGTACATGCCGGTCGCCCCTTCGAAGGGGTATATTCAGTGGCTGCCACGTGTTGGTACAGGACGCTCGCACGGGTCGCAGCGCGTTGCATGCGATAGAACGGGATGGCCACATTTAGGCACGTTTGGCGTAGGTACCTAAACAGGGAATTTGTTAACAGAGAACCTTCTGTACGTAGTACTATTACTTAACCACCTACTACAGACTTTACCTCTTTATAATATTAGTACCTATACCTACCTCTGATTATGGATGGAACCCCGAAGCAATCAGACCTTTACAAACGAATAGCTCACAGCGAATATCTAGACAACGAAACGCAATTACCGAAACCTGTAGCTCGACATTTTTCAATTACACACACAGTGGTGCAAACGAAAAAAGCGGCCAAGTGCGAGTCGGACTCACACATGAAGGGTTCCGTAAAATAAATTGCGGTTTACGATTTATGACGTATTAAAAAAAAAACTACTTACGAGATCTCGTTCAAACCAATTTTCGGTGGAAGTTCTTTGGAAGTGTCTCTCGCGCAAACTATTCATTTTAGAAAAAAATGATATTAAAAAACCTCAATATCATTTTTGAAGACCTATCCATAGGTATCCCACACGTATGGGTTTGATGAAAAAAATTTTTTTGAGTTTCAGTTCTGAGTATGGGGAACCCCCAAAATTTAATGTTTCTTTTCGATTTTTGTGTGAAAATCGCAATGCGGTTCACAGAATACATCTACTTACCAAGTTTCAACAGTATAGCTCTTATAAATTCGGAAAAAATACGGACGGACAGACAGACATGACGAATCTATAAGGGTTCCGTTTTTTGCCATGTGGCTACGGAACCCTAAAAATGAACGGACAGAATCCCATGCATATTCCACGCTACAAGCGGGTACCAATTCCCACTAGTTATGTAACGAACGGGAATCGGGAATACGGCGTGCTCATATTATATTCAACGGATGAAAGCGCAGTGCAATCGAGATACTGGTTTAGGTTGCAACTGCGTTGGGGTAATACCCGGCTAAGCCAAAAAGTCGTACGTTGCTGTAGAACTAGTATGGGGATACGACACTTTGGCGGAGCAGGGTAGTAAATGCTAGTTGTTTGTGCTAGTGTCTATCCCTGAAGAGTGCTGTGCACTTACGCTCGAAAGTCCAGTACCGGGATATAAAGAACAGAATAGAATATTAGAATTTTATTTGTGTTTTTATTAGTTTCATGCTGATACCCGGCTATGTAACTATCGGATCTGAAGCATTTAAACTAAGTGTGAATATTTGAAAACTTTTTTGGGTTCACACCTATCTTATACGGAAGACCAGCGTTGGCTGCGAAGCCAGCATCATGCTAATTTGGGCCCATTTCGTGACACGGCACAGATTCACTTTTTCTTTTGTGTTTGTTTTGTGTGTTACGAATAAATGTTTGATTCTTGATTCTATGTATATAATGAGTGAGGATAGCCTACTCAGTATTACTTATAGTAATTTCCATGTTTAGGTTTGGAAATGTTAGTAAAGTTCGCAATGCAAATTAATTACAATGGCACATTTTAATACGACGGTTACAATAGACGTTTCTTTTCATTTTATCTGCAGTGCAATGAAAGCCTTAATTGTGATTGTGCATGTTGGTTTTATTTGCAACAATAGTTAAATATTATCTCAGGATCTAAACATTGAGTAACTTACTGTCTGATGTTGCAACGTGTAATTAAATATGTATTATAGACACGTAATATATTTTTCATCACACTTGCTCGTAAAGGGTGTATTATAGGCAAGTTTATAGAGCAGCTATAGTCGATTTACTTCCCGCGGGAGTTATGGATGTATAACTCCCGAGGGAGTTATGAGCTTGTGTGTGATCTGATTGGTTAAAAACAAATCAAACAAATTGGTTGGCAAATCTAGTTGACCGCGCGTCACAAGAATTCTTCTCTGTGATTGGTTGAAAAAATCTAGCAGGCCATGGGGCGCCACGCCCCGCCCCGTCGCCCTCCACTCGCAAATCTGTATGTGAAGTTGTCAATTTCGTTAATTTTTGATTGGTGCGGTTGTATGAAACTTAGATTTTTATGTCTTTTGTAGTTATTTATTTCCTCGCAAATGTGATGAAAAACATTGTGTATAACACGGGCATAAGAATATTGCAAACTCGAGTCATCAAAAGCCCTCCGCCTCCGGCGTCGGGCTTCTGATAGACTCTCGTATTACTCTTACGCCCCTCGTTAACAATGTACTAATAATAAGCTGGTTTTAGAGTGGTTTGTAATTTAGTGACAGTCGTTTATATTTAAAAGTATGTCATTTGCTACGACTTTCACGTTTAATCGTAAGGTACTTGTATTCAGTTTGACTATTTCCAGGTCCTGGACTTTTCTCATTTAATCATAATCGTATTTATTCAGACACTAAACAGTGAAAACTTCGGCAACCTCTTTAGTTAGGGTTATTTTCAAAGACATGCTGTACCGACGATAAACCTTGTAACATGTTTAATGTCAGTTAAAACGTATGATATGAATGGCAATCTAGTAACCCCAGCGAGCTTGGAAGAGTATGCGTTATGCGACAGAAAAAACCGGGCAAGTGTGAGTCGGACTCGCACACGAAGGGTTCCGTACCATTATCTATAAAAATAATTATTTTGTTCTGTTTTTAGTATTTGTTGTTACAGCGGCAACAGAAATACATCATCTGTGAAAATTTCAACTATCACGGTATCAGTGAGATACAGCCTGGTGACAGACAGACAGACAGACAGACAGACGGACAGCGGAGTCTTAGTAATAGGGTCCCGATTTACTCTTTGAGTATGGAACCCTAAAAAGGTATAATTCGGTATATTTTCGTGTCAATCATTGAGGCTGTAAGCCTTGCGATAATTTTCCTTCTGAAGTTTAGTAATATTATCAATTCTGTGTTAATGAAATAAAAATATAACATTAAAAAAGCTTGTCTATTAAAAAAATAATTATGTACCTACATGTATCATGATTACAAACTTTAAGCAACTTGAGTCACATAGCGTATCGTGTCCGAAAACGGTTTAAACATAATTCCGTATGTAACCACTCGTTTATGAGCGAGTTAATTATGCCCGTGAGAGGTTCACATGACACAGTGGGCGATTATCCGCACGCTCGCTCATTTGGCTCATTAAAATTTTGTCCCCGCGTTGACATCGCGCGGACCACTGTGTAATCTCGGAGGTTGACCCTGCTGGAAGGAAATTGTTTTTGTACATGTGGTTTTAGCGTTCATGGGTGAAAAGGAAATGAATCTAACAAAGAGACAGAACGTTGTCACTTGTTACGTACATCTTACACCGACTTTATTTAGTAACCGATGAGAGAGCAATACATTGAATGACTGAAATGTAATGATGTGATATATTTTTTTCTACTCGTCAACTTTAATCTTTGAATTAAGATTTCGTACACGAAACTAAGATCACATACTTTTTAATCCTGGAGCTCTACCAGCTGGTGACGGAGCTCGTGGTTCCATAAGATAACCGCCAGCAGTCATCTTATGAACCCAGGAGCTGTATAAGATAACTGTGAAGACATCAACGCGCAAATATACTAAGCTGCTGCGCTTCATTTCAGCAGGGCGATTTTTAATAGATATCAAGTTTGTTTAATAAATTATTATTTCCGTTGACTCGTAGAAAAATTATTGTATACAATAGTTATATAATTAGCTTTTTAAGTCTCGTACCTTAATTAGGCCTCTCAGCAAGCTTCGTGGCCTAAACGTGGTACTCGACTTAAAAAGCATACATTATATAACGATTGCATAAACTACTATTAGAATCGACTCAGAAAGCCGTTCATTAGTCATTTGATAACCACACACGATAGGTTTCAGTTTTGTTTTTTCCGTACTAAGAAAAGATGACGTCATAATTCCTATCCTTTTTTTTTGGTGCTGCAGGTCAAATTGATTTATATGGACTAAAAATCAATCGTTCCGATTTTCATGCTTTTAATTTAACACCATTTGAAGCTTTGTTTGGCGCACCGCTAAGACTACTTCTCGTAAAAGTACCTAAACTAGAAAGGTTCAAATAGAAATATGACTCCGTCAAAAAAAAATACTAAATTCTAATAGGAAACATTAAAGAATGCTATTATTTATAAGACAATCTATAAGTTTGGCCCCTCCAGTGGGCGCATTCAATTGCTTTTTGGGACCACGGTCGAGCTGAGGACATTAAAGAATGCAGTTGAATACCCAATCCAATATTTTGATTGGGGCGAAGTTTGATCCCTCTAGGGGCCACCATTTGAGGGCTAGCAACGCTAGGTGTGCTATGCCGTAGCACTTACCAGTATGTTCCCAATTTGTAGCGCAAATCTCTTGTAGAGGGCTCATATGTTAGTAATTGGCCTTGAATCGGTTAATTCTAAATTCAGTGGAAATAGCACGTTTAATACGTTAGGTGCGAGATTAATCCGAAAAAAACACTTGTTTTTGTTCCAAGTTGCGTGAGTTTGAGACAACCTTAGCTATTTAATCATCCTGTAATTGTAAGTAACTATCTATAATGTCAAAACATTGTAAACTTATACACTTACACGACACTTACACATACCTTTTTGTACTACAAAGGCTCTTATTATTGCATTATTGCATGTAATCAAATTGGCAGGTACATAATAGTTGGAGCGGCGGCGTGCGTGGGTTGACATGTTCACGATATATCTTATGATATGTGCTCGTGTAATGTTTTAGAGACAAACTCAATTACATAATAAATATTTGATAGATATGTCGAAGACATATTCTAGAAATAAGCAGCCAAGTGCGTGTCGGGCTCGCCCATGAAGGGTTCCGTAATAGTATTTTTCACAATCGTGTTATAATAGAGAGCTTTTTAGTCGAGTACCGTGTTTAGGCTACGAAGCTTGATGAGTGGCCTAAGTAAGGTACGAGATTAAAAAGCTTGATTATAACACTATTGTGAACAATACTTTTTGTACGAGTTCATTAAAATTAATTTCTACGAGTCAACTGAACTAATTAAACAAACTCGATACTGTTGAAACGAAGTGCAGCTCATCGCTCGTACGCTTGTTGATATCTTAAAAGACATCAACGAGCGTACGACATCAAAGCGATTCTATTGGTCCAATTCATTACAGTTTAGTAAAGCAGCCACGTGATTGGTCGAATTTATTTTAATTGTCTGGAGCGTATCGAAAAGTAGTTATTTCGATTGTTTCGACAGTAACATAGACTACAACTATGAAAAGAGTGACGTTGCAGTATTCTCTATGAAATCTTAATACACATATTTTAATCGTCGAGTACAAAAAAATTATTGCGGTTTACGATTTATGACTTATTAAAAAAAAAACTACTTACTAGATCTCGTTCAAACCATCTTATTTTAGAAGTTACAGGGGGCCGGGGTTAGTGTAACTATACATAATTATTAGGCATTAAGATACTCGTGTGGTGTTATTATGAAACTCACCTTCGGCTCGTTTCATAAACCCACACTCGTGTTTAATGCCCTTCATTATGTACAGTCACATAAATTACTATTAGTTTCGTAAGATCAACCCGTCGTGTTCATGTTCTCAATTAGTAGTGAAACTGTGCAGAAAAGTACCGTTGGCAATAAAAGCTTGTATCAAAACATTTTTGACAGGAACCTATAATGTGTATCAAGAAATGACCATATTTAATAATATTAATGAAACATATGTCATCTTAAATTAAGATGATTTTCTTGAACGAACAGAAGAAATAATCTCGGCTGAAGATTACTATCGCTTCATTCGAGATAATTTAACATTTTCCTAATTTAAAATATTTCATTTTCTAAAGTAGGTATATACAAGGGGTGTGTGTGTAATGTTTCGTATATAACGAATACCATAATTTCGGCTTGTATAAGTGGGCAAATTGCATAAAAATTATTTGCATAATTTCATCGATTATAATTATCAATTTTCATAATTGCGAATTGTATAATGATCAAACGCTATAATGGGCATGGGCACTCTGTATTAGTACATTATGATACAAGTGTGCTAAGTTGGTCATTACACTCGAGTCGGTTTTTAAGCCTGAGCCGAAGGCGAAGGCTTAATGGAGACGAGAAGTGTAATAACCAATGCTCACGTGTTTCATACGACGTTTTTCAACACATTTGCGAGGAAAAAAAAAAAAAATGAAAATGTTAAAAGATATGTAATGAAAAGGCACTAGTGCGATAATGTAATGTAAAAGTCACGGCATGGGTAATATTCTGCATTATTTTGCTAATATTTAAAAAGATATGTAATGAAAAGGCACTAATGCGATAATGTAATGTAAAAGGCACGGCATGGGTAATATTCTGCATTATCAGTGTAAATACGCTGTAATAAGACCTACTTTACGAGCAGGTGTGTTGAAAAATATTTTATTCTCATAATGTACTTTTTTATAAAAAACGTATTTCCTAATGATCTACGAATATCTAAACGCCTATCAAAACAAAAGTCCGAAGTTATATAAGTACAATTTACCTAACTTAATACTTATATAAGTATAAAAGTGTTCGATTCTGTATAATGGCCACTCTGTATAATATTTCATGGTCATAATATACGTTTTTATGAAGATCTTATCGTTTCTGTGACCTAATCCTCCGCCCTCCGCCCGGGCTCCCGCCAGAAACTCGCTTCGTCAGCCCTTCGTTTCACAGGCGCACTCGACCTATGCTCCGCTCGGGAGGTCGCCGCCACCTCCCCCCGCTCAGGTCGCTTCGGCCTCGTACGCCCGCTCAACTCAGGACCTCCTTCGCGAGCTCCTGACTCCGCAATTTTCATATACACTCTAGGTGTAGGACAGACAAGACCACGTGGAAGTGGGGTGCTCTGATTCGGTTTTTGGTAATAATGTTTCCTTTATCAGTTTTTTTTATTCTGCTTAGGGATCTAGAGTAGGTACCTACCTGATAATTATTCCAAATGTTCTCATGAGTTTTAATCATTATACTAAATGATATTAGTTCATATGAACGTTATGGAAAATGTGTTGGTGATAAATGATAGTTATGTTATTTAAATATTATGACCAATAAAAATATGCATTTTGTCATTATGATAATAGTTTGTTATGATTTCCGGACGTATTTATGCTACTTGAAATTATGCATCTTGTTTGTATGTCAAATGAACGGCACCAAGTTGGCACCAGAAGATTGTAGTTGTTACGCCTTACTTCCAGACAACAAACACCTGTTTCAAATGGGTATGAAGCAGGACGCAACTTGCAGGTTCTGCCAGGAGACAGCAATGCACGTTCTCTGCTCCTGTGGACCACTCATGCACAAAAGAAGTGCCCACCTAGGGCGGCACATCGTAACCGTGTAGGCTCGGACAAGAATAGGTCTACGGTCTCCCCCGCCTGTCGTAGAAGGCGACTAAAGGGGGTCATCGGGGTCGCAATGTTTCTGACGGGTGCCGGGGCACTCACCTAAAAACCCCAGGGAAGGCGACCATCATCATCCTAGGACGAGCCAAATGTGGCGAGGCGCGAGGAGGGCTCCAGTGCGTTCAGTATGAGATCCTGGAGTCCTCCGCATGAGAGCGCAGATGCCGGCCGCCGTGGAGTTTTTAGTGGATAGAAATACCACATAACCCAGTCAGCCCCCGATGATTGGGTACCTGGTTCGCAGGTTTTCTCCACGTACAAAAAAAAAAAAAAAGAAAAGGGCGGCACATCGTGCACCCAGAAGAGGTACAGTCAGCATCAAAAGTAGCTTCGCAAACGAAGACGTAAAAAGTCTTTATTAGAAGGGAATAAAAACTTTTGACGTGTTCGATGGCGTAGCTACTTTTGATGCTGACTGTACAACATATCACCGCCCAAAGAATCTGGAATTTCCTGAAGGCAACGGGTCTTAACCTACTACTACTTAACAGAGAGTTAAAGCCCAGATAACCTAACAGGAACTAACTAGAGTAATATTATAAAAGAAGAATAAAATTGAACACAATAAAAGCTATTCACTATCCACTACACTCATGTTTTCCCCCAATTCCGCGTTCAGCCTTGCCACACGCATGAATCATACCGCTAAGCGGATTACGGTCGACGGAACCTCGTTACGTACCCTTTTCGGGATCCCCCGTGACAGTGTGTAACTAATCGGTTTTATGTAAGGGCTGTGTGGAGTGTGTGGTCTTTGACTTTTTTGGAGGCTTATGTGTGCTGTTTTAATTAATGGTGAAGTAAACTATACACTGAATTGAAGAATATTAGGCGACAGACGATTGACGTGAGCTCACCTACTGATGTCGTACCGATTTTCTCTTCAGTGAGTACAGTCAGCATCAAAAGTAGCTACGCAAACGAAGACGTCAAAAGTCTTTATTATAACTGAATAAGAACTTTTGACGTCTTCGATTGCGTAGTTACATTTGACCCTACCACTCATTTATTTAAGTGTCTGAATCTGTACCTACTTCGACTGACAGTTGACAGCTTACTGATTTGGGCGAGGCAGGTTGGTTTCTTATTTTGTTGGATTCGTAGTAGGCCAGTTTCTGATTTTGTCAAATTCTTAGGAGGTCAGTTTCTTTTTTGGCGGTTTCGTAATATGTCATTACCTTATTTTGTCAGCTTCGAATTAGATACTAATTCGATACTGAATACGCGCCTTTTAATTACTCCGATTCCTCAATAAACCAGTGCCTACAACCACTGCATCGCTGCTCATATGGTGAACTGATATGTTACTGCCTCCACACCGCCTCTGCTCGGGTGAAATTAGAGAAAAAGATGTTTCCCAGAAATGAGACCTAGATATATCGATTTTTCATCCCCGTAACCCATTGCAAATTTCATGGAAATCGTTAGACCCGTTTTCAAGATCATCTTTACAAATATAAATATTGCTCGTTTAATAGTAGGTATCTATAGGATATTCTTAGTGGTTATTTCTGTATCCAGAGCACAGGATAAGATTTAATATAAAGCAGCTTTCTTTCCTTATCATGGTAGATAACGTTGCCCAGCCGGTGCAATAATGGGTTTCCTTTCTGTATCGAACCGCACTTTCAGCTTGCCGTCAAACCGGTAAGCAATAATGCCATTACTTTTCAACCACTTATATTGTAACGTTGATTTTTATCGTCTTCACATGTGTCAAATTTATTTCATTTTTAGGGTTCCGTACTCAAAGAGTAAAACGGGATCCTGTTACTGAGACTTCGCTGTCCGTCCGTCCGTCTGTCTGTCACCAGGCTGTATCTCAAGAACCGTGACAGCTAGAGAATTTAAATTTTCACAGATTGTGTATTTCTGTTGCTGCTATAACAACAAATACTAAAAACGATTAATGATTTTTTAAGGGGGGCTCCCATACAAAAAACGTGATTTTTTTTTGCCGTTTTTATAGATAATGGTACGGAACCCTTTGTGCGCGAGTCCGACTCGCACTTGACCGGTTTTTTATTCTACGTGATCTCCATTGAAAACCAGTTCTACGTGGCACATGCGCGGCAGGCGGATTGATGATGTAGCGCAGATAACACCAAACTACGCTTAAGTTTATTGTATCGATGGGTGTGCGTCACCTACCTACCCTACTACTGTCTACCTTTATACATCATATATATTAAATAATAAATAAATATAAGCGGACAAACTTACCCTTCCTGTTCCAGCGATCCGGCGGTCGAGGGCCTAGAATTCCAACGACCCATACATGGGTCGGCATGTGTGGTCCCATTGGTCCAGCAGTCAGACCTCGAAAATGAACCCTGGAGATTTTGTAATAAAATTCAAATTAAAAAATAAATCATGACCCACATGTGGGTCATTGGGATTCCAGAGTAATAAAAATGACCCCCCAGTGGGACCTACCGTTTGACCCACATGTGGGTCGCTGGGAGAGGAAGGGTAATACTTACACTCAACTAACCAACGCTAGACGACGATAAACATATTTACTTATAGAGATAAATAAATACTTAAATACATAGAAAACCTCCATGACTCAGGAACAGAATATTCGTGCTCATCACACAAATAAATGCCCTTACCGGGATTCGAACCCAGGACCTCTGACTTCGTAGGCATGAGCAATACGAACTTAGAGGACTTGTACGGGTTTGTTTTACTGCTTTTAGCTATCTAGGTATTGTGTAGGTACACTGGAAATATAAATCATGACAAACAGTAAACATTTCGCTATTAAGGTAAAGTAAAGCTCCATAAAATCAACATAATCACAGCCTGAAACCCTTTGTCTTGCCGCAGCCAATTATCCAGTACTCCTATAATTCGGCCTAGATTCGTGCTGGGCTCCATTACAGGTAGTCTGAATCAGCGGAATGGCTGTCGTGCCGTTTGCAAAAATAACTTTACTGTTTAAAAAACATAATGATTCGTGGACTGACTGACTTACCTATACCTAACCCGCGAGAGTTAATTTGAAACCTCATTCGTATGACGTGACTACGCGCTCGAGTCTCAAGTTAACTCTTGCGGGATATACTATAGGCAGTGGGAGGGGTAAACTTTATGGCTATGTGATATGTGATAGGGTTCTATTTTAGGAAAAATGGGTGCCTTTATACCGGTCCGCCTTTTACCGGTACCCCATTAAGGTAAACAGATTATGTTATTTTATGTTAGCGGTAGTTCCAAGGTAACCTGAGTGAATCTATGGTGAAAAGCTTTCTTTATTTTACATGTCACAAAACTATTTTCAAATCACAACGTGTCATTGTTTTCCTTCAGCTAATTCGAAGATCGATTTGAATACAAACAAAACTAACGATAAAAAAACTCATCCAAATCGGTTCATCCATTTCACAGAAAAATATAGAGACTACACATGTTTAACTTATAAAACCCCTCGACAGCGATGGGCCTGGATAACTGTAAGGATCTTAAAATATAAGAAGGGTTAAAAAGTATCTTATGAAGACCACTGTTAATGATTGCATCGCAACCAGGAAAATGGAGGCTTTCTCTACTGTTCATATGTACATTATAATCTTCGATTACTTACATCAAACTTTGGATAATTTCCGACTACTTAAGTACATCATAAAAACAAATTCACATAACTAATTGTATGCTTCTTAGAATAAAAGACAATATAAATGACTATCTTCACGATGTTTAACTTTTCGGACCATTCTCCGTCTAACCTTAAAGTTAAACATCGCCGTGTAACAATTCCAACGAGTTATGTATTCCCTCGCAATTGCACATAATTTGTGGTCACGTGAAGCAGCCATTACCGTAGCCGACCAATGGGAGCACGCCGTTTAATACGCTTCCATATTTGAAAACAAAAATATGACGTTCGTAATTTGAATTTGGAGGAGATTCGGTTTTAGTGGTAATTAGTTTGTGGTATCGGAGATCTTGTATTATTGGTAGGGGATGATTACGTTTTAAGTGAAGAAGATTATAAGTAGTAGATTGTTAACCTAGGTTTGAAACTGTTGAAAGCCACCCATTTAAGACGACGTATTTTGGCGGTCGAACGCAGCACGCAAACGCTCTCAGAGCTAATCGTCATCATAAAGTTTCTAATAATCATAATTATTACCTTGCCTATCAAGTGTTTACTTACCTATCTAGTGTTGTTATTAATCATAGCTATATCCTCTTCTTATGCTCAAAATAATAGTAACGGCGAATGACTCTTCAACTGTTGTTTTAACAATTTACTGAGATTTAATGGTAGGTAATTCTTCGTTAAAACGATATCAAGGTATCTAACTGCTTTGGTCCCCGATCAGTAAGGATCATGAATTGACAATTTCACAATTATTCTGTATCAACTAATCCCGTTTCTACGAACCTATAGGTACATATATGTTTTACATTGTTTGGATCAACCCAATGTAAAACTGTGTAGTCAGATAATCTAAAAACACGAGTAAAAAAAACTATAAAAAGAGTAAATGGATCCATTATAACCTACAATAGCCATAAATATCATTTTATATCATCGGCATTGAATATAATGTAGCTAACGATGGAGCTCATCTCACGCATCATTTAATACAAATCGATCTATTACGAGAACCGATGATAACCAGCGATTACCGAACGCTGGCCAATCGCAGAGCTCGGTTATAAACGTAATTTATTGAGTTTCGAATTTTAAAAACGTATTCAGCCGCCATCTTTGTAATTTTGAAAAGCTACGTGTAACTGCTACTTTGGTATGATTGCCTTATTACGTGTTTTTAATGGGGTATGTTGGGATAAGTGCGTTATTATCTGTAGCGTTTTATTTTGAGCTGAAAAGTAATGAGTTATTGCTTTTAAATCGTTTTTTCTATGATTAAGAGCAATAACACGAGTTACAAGTACACGTACACGTAACTTTATATAAGCCACACTTTCATAAGATTTCATTTGGGCATTATTTAGTACATTGGTTAGATTTATTTCTCTATGTTTATTATTTTTGTTAGCATTTATAACGAGAGCGCAGAAATTTTGGTAACGACTCCACATTGATTTAATATACATATACAAGATACACAATCTCGCATGAAAATGTTGTTATACATCGTCCCACTATGACATAGGGAACATTACGCAAAACTCTTCGTAGGTGGCGACACTAGCAGCGTTGACATAGTATCTCGTTCCCACTTGCGGTATTGTCTATGCAAGCATCCTCGTCACTCATTTGACAATCAATTGTGCATGTGTGTGTGGATCCCTATATTCCTATACTGGTTTACTATTAGTGGTAGTGCTGCCTCTGGCGGCAGAACATTGCAGTAATGTTCCCTATTGACAGCTGTATTCAGATACATGCTAACATCGCTATTTTTTACCTTAAATATTCATGCAAAAAAAAAAGCTCAATATACTAGCTGTCAAGTGTCAAATTTGCAAACTAACTTTTCAAAATATTTAAAACTTTTTAGTGAAATCGCCATTTTCATAATATTTACGGCAAAAGTGAACATCGGACGAATGGAGTCGCTTTTCTCATTTTTATATTGTACTAGCCATTGCCCGCGACTTCGTCCGCGTAGAACATGTTATCGTCTAAGTGTTTGTATATGGAATGATTAAAAAAAACATTAAAATTAGTTTTGTAGTAAACAGTCTAAAACCGAAGTTACAAATCTCTTACTTTAAAAATGCCTTGCTCTCTATACAAACTTCGAACCCCCTTATGACCTTCTCCGTTTATAAATGCGAATTCACCTAGGACATTTTGATGCACTAAGAATTAATGTAATTAGCAAGTTCTCTTATAAAATGAGTGCAAGTGTTTACAATTATTACAAAAAAACATTAACAATAATAAATAATATCTCATAGTTAAGTTTTCTCGCCCTTTTCTTTAGAAAACCAACATAAAAGGGCTCACTTTAAACACATTTTTTTTAATGATTGTATAATCAAGCTTTGATGGTCGTTTGTATCTTTTGAGTAGTTTTGAGATTACTAATATGAAAACTTTTGTGTGACATTTAAGTACTTACATGCGAAAGTAGGTCATACACACAATAAACGACTTATTTGGCTTGAATAGTTGATCACGCCTATCTCGTGCTAATATTGCGACCCATTTTGCACGTCGTAGAGGATTTCGTGGAAAGCTTTAATTTAAAAATATAAGAAATATTATTATAAACACTTTTTTTTGGAATAACATAAGTCAAAATAAGCCAACACGATATATTTAAATTAAATAAGTAATAGCTACTCCATATATTTTTGTTCTGTGATAAGTCATAATTTGTATGTACTAAATAAATTCCTAAAAATCATGAAAGCATTATAAGTTTAACCAAAATCTGTTTATAAACAAATAGAACTTTTGTATAATAAGACATTCCATCATTTTTATTTGTTTTTCGGTTATTGTTTTTGCAGTTTTTCACTGCACATTTCGTCATGATTGACAACTGCCACTGTCTGTGGTCGGAACATGACTAACAGCCAAACTACTGCCCAATTCGATTTGGCAGTAGTTTTGACTTGCCATTTTTTCCTACTGACTGTTTATCTTTATATATTAAATAAATGCGACTCCACCATTAAGTCAAAACTACAGAGTCTCGAACACCGACGGCGAGTAGCTTGTCTATCGGTGTTATATCGGATACATTTTGGAGAGTGTGCGCAGGAACTGCACGACTTAATTCCACCTTCCCCGTTCCATCACCGAACGACTAGGCGTGGGGAGCGAATGCATCTTTATGATGTCAACTTACCATTTATGCGCACGAAGCGATTTGCTTCGTCTTAATGCCAACTGTTAATGAATGGAATTCGCTCCCTTCATGTGTATTTCCTGAGAACTACGATCTAGGTGCCTTCAAAACAAGAGTGAATATGCTATTACTGAACCAGAGAGCTTCATCTTAGGCTCTGTTGTCGCTTACTATCAGGGGTCTGGGGTCAATCACTTGAGTCTTATAAAAAAGACTTTGTAGAAGAACTTTCTAGTTATATAAATACTGAGATAGCATTTTCGCCATCTGTATTCCATTCCAGAAAGCTACAAGTTACGGGGTTCGGGTGGCGTAAGACCGGTGATTGTGGCACTCTTTGGGGGAGGCATATGTTCAGAAGTGGACGTCCTTCGGCTGATATGATGATGATGATTGATGATTTAACCTGTGTTAAAGGTTTTAGACTTGTAAAAATGTTACTTGTTCCTTCGTGAACGCCACTGGAAAACTCACTGACGTTAGTTAAAATCTTATTATACTTATCTACTCGTTTCGTGACACTATTTGTTTTTTTTATATGCTGGTCTCTGTGCATGTACCTACAGTCAAACAATTTGATTCCTAGGCCATCATAGAACCTTGCCGTTGTAAATGCGATGCAAATACGGGTTTACTAGGATTATTGCGTTGCTATGTAGCAGTTAAAATGACAGGGTTCTACGGTGGCCTAGGAATCGAATTGGTTGACCGTACCTATATGTTGTTGTCATGAATGAATGTTTATTCTATTGTATTCTACACGTAATAGGTATACTGTGGGTCAAGTTCCAACTAAAATACAATTTCAGATTCATTACGAACAGAAACTAATATCGTTTCGCGTAATAGCCCATACTTTTATAGCAATTGTTTGAGCAATTTAACATACACAAACATACATAATTTAACGTGGCTTAATGAGATTTTTATTTATTCATGACTTGTAATGATTCAAAGCTATTAAGCCTCGGTTACAATTGTGAAGATAGCATGCAGATTTAA
Organism: Epinotia brunnichana; assembly: GCA_963854355.1. Lineage (NCBI taxonomy): Eukaryota > Metazoa > Arthropoda > Insecta > Lepidoptera > Tortricidae > Epinotia > Epinotia brunnichana. The sequence continues at coordinate 13,828,441 of OY977957.1, forward strand.
TGCTTGAGTTTTTACGAATAATCGGAGGAAATAATTATTGTAATAAGAAACGAATTGGAATCTAAGTAAGATAATATTAAATTGGGTGCAGTAAAATAAATGAGGCTCGTACCTTTCTGAAAGGTATCGTTTGAGATTATTTAAGTTGGCCGAATTGCGTTAAAGTAGGTACCTAGTCCATTCAAAAAAACAACTCTACAGTATAAAGGTAAAAGAAAATGTCGGTCTCAACTTTTATGCCTTGATCACACGTACCGAGCTAACGGGCGGGACAGTGCTCACTGCCGAGTACTCGGTGCGTATAAACAGTCACTGACACGCCCGTTTGCTCGGTACGTGTGGTGTGATCAAGGCAATAGTCAGACATCGATGGGAGAATCCATATTGAAGCTGACGCTATATTTCATAAAACATGATTGATTTTTTTTCGGAATATTTAATGAGACGGCCAATCTATATAAGGTATGCGACCTCACTAACCTGACATCATAGGGATATGTTTTATCTAGAATCTTGTAAAGCAATATAAATAATCATCACACGCCATTGATGTGCGGGTTTTTACAAGCTTTCTATTAACTTGCAATGATAGGTACCTACTACCTATGTACCTAACTATGCAAGTATGAGGTTTAAATGAATAGGTAGGTAACAACATTTATGTTTGTTCGGGTGGAATCTTGCAACTCAATTTTGAAGCAGATATCTGCAACCGATTGAGCTGAAATTTTGGATACAGGTAAAGTTTGGATGACAATTCAATATTATGGTACCATGGAGCTGATCTGATGATGGAGACAGAAGGTGGCCATGGGAATACAGTACTTAACTGGCGTAACCCCGTTAAGTTTGGGCTCGTTAGAATCGTCTCAATGAGAAGTTAATGACGGTATACAGAAATGTATAGTCGGCAATAAAAGCTTGTACCAAAAATGAAATTTTGGACAGAACTTAAAGAAGTAAAATAAATATTGTGAGTACATAAAACCTAAAAGATGGATTGGTAATATCATCAAAAATGATTTACTCAATGGGACCGATATATTATCACGCGATACCTCTAATCTAATACGTATCACATGCATATTGACGTTATTGAAGCAACGTATCCATACATTTTCGTAGGTATATCGTGAGAGGTAATAGTCCTATGAAGATCTTGCAATAATAATCAACGTATAATGTTTGACACTAATGACAGCCTCTAAAGAGTTCCACAATGACCGGTACTGCACCACTCGCATCCAGCGGACTCCCGCGACCTTTACCAGGTCACCAGTCCACCTTGTCCGGTCTACCCACGCTGCGCCTGCCAGTACGTGGTCGCCATTCTTAGGGGGAGGCCTATGTCCAGCAGTGGACGTCTTTCGGCTGATATGATGATGATAAATGGCTACCAATGATGTTTTATTTAATATATACAACCGTAGCTTTTCCCATCTGGCGTAGGTACCTGTACCTACCGCCATAGCTCGAACTTGTAGCCAAGCCCATATACCTAAAATCCTCACTTTAAACTTTCTTTTCAGCATCCTTCCCCATCACGAGGCGAATCGGCCACCCGTACCAGAACCGAACGCCCCCAAAGCGCAAGAAGCCCAGGACTTCCTTCACTCGTCTCCAGATAGCGGAGCTGGAGAAGCGGTTCCATAAACAGAAGTACCTGGCGTCGGCGGAGCGGGCCAGCTTAGCGAAGACCCTGAAGATGACGGATGCGCAGGTCAAGACGTGGTTTCAGAATCGGCGGACTAAGTGGAGGTGAGTTCCTGTTTTGTTTAGAAACAACGGTTGTCTTCACCGAAACGCTAATTGGGTCAAAAAACTCAAATCAGCTTCTTTTTATGAAACGTCGAATACCTTAATGTCCTTATTGTTAATTTTTATGAAATGAAAAATCTTATAATAGGTAGCGTTTTTATGAAATTAAAAATCTTAAATTACCTATGTTATCTTTGAATCTTTGAACACGAATGAAAGCGTGATACTTTCCGAGTATTTTGTTGTTGTTGTTTATCTGTTGCTAATGAAAAAACAATTTATTTTCACTGTTGTCAAATAGGTAAACAGTTGTTAATGGAGGAACATATTAGAAGTGCCTGATTATTTTTTTGGCGGTAGGAATAACCCTCATTAGCACCAGAAAAAAGTTGCAGTCCTTTCATCTTCGTCATTTATTTTTCAAAAATATAAACATTTTTTTGGGTTTAGGGCGGCGAATAATACCTACACTTTGCTTGATATGTCTTATATTACAAAAAAAAAAACTTAAAAATCCGTAGTAAACTGACACTGGCAATGATATTGACAGCTGCAGCAGCTATATTTGTCATTGCCAGAGTCAGATATTTAAAATATTTTTTTGTAATATGAGACGGATCAAGGAAAGTGTATATTCGCCGTCATAAACCCAAAGCGTAACTGAGGACACTGTTTATATTTTTCAAAAATAATTGACGCTGCTGAAAGTCTGCAACTTTTTTCTGGTGCTAAGGAAGGTTATTCCTATCAACAAAAAAAATAATCAGGCACTTATAAAATTTTCATCCATTCCCCATTGTAAAATGCAATAATATTCCGTCCAAAAAACTCACTGGCGCGAGTCGGGAATCTGAATTCGAAGGATACCTATTCGCCAGCTTACACTCGCACTCATTAATGTCATGAATTTGACTCTACATTACCTACATCTACAAAAACATAATCGGTGTCAATATTACATTACTTACCTAGGGCGTAAAACAAAGATTCAGGTAAGTATTTGACGCGCGAGCTGAAAGCAAATAAATATGCGTTCTGAGGTTTTGCCCGAGATCAGTACATACGTCACCCCATGGGTCTGGAAGTGGGATTTTCCGTAAGCGTGGCGGGCGATTGCCTATTAATGAAAAATATTTTGCAATGCTGTACTAGTGTAATTTAAGTACGCTATTTAATATGTCTCTCGCCGTTAATAGTCCAAACAAAAACAGGATACTATAACAACTTAATAGCTCGTAGTTCGGAAAAGGTAATTAACATAATTTAATGAGCACGTTTAATCAACGGGACACATGTTCCGTGGAGGCTTTTAAGTGTCATGAATTATTCAGCTACGATGACACGACACGGTCGACAATATTTACATTAAACTGGTATTTGTAAACTATCGATATTTGTGTTGTATATTAATGAAGGGATTATGCCTATATTCGTCGGCATAGAATTGTAATAAAGATATATAAACGTTTTGTATTGCGATAAAAGTATTCTATATTCATTTCCAAATGCAGTTGAGTCTTCACAAACAACAGAATCGGTTGGCATCATAAAATATGAGAGTTAATTTTAAGCTTCTCAGCTAACATCATTTAATTTTAAACCATAATTCGTCATATTATTTATTTATTTAATCTTTATTGCACAAAAGAACAACTTAAAAAAAAAAAAAAAATTGTTTATTAAAAGAAAACCTTTTTACAGTACAGCTTATCCTGCACACCGCTCTAAACCCAAAACGTAAGTGAGGAAACTGTTCATATTTTTCAAAAATAATTGACGCCGCTGAAAAGTCTGCAATTTTCTTCTGGTGCTAAGGAAGGTTACTCCTATCACCAAAAAAATAATCAGGCACTCCTAAAATTTTCATCCATTCCCCATTGCGCCACCGCTCGCCACGACAGTATGATTCAGGCTTAAGGCGTCGTAGGTTCAGCGAAGTTAAGCGAACATAGTTTTTAAAACAATATAATGCGTCTGTTTATAATAATATGGTTTCAAAAAAATACGAATAGTAATCTTGAGGCTTTTCTGCAGGGAAATCAGTAATTCGAAACACGATTAAGCAATTTTCGCTCGATAGAAAAACACCACGAACATAGGTCTAAAACATATTAAAATTCACTTAAAACATTCGTAGCCAATTATGCACAAATTGCACAATAGCTAAACATATTAAAATTGGTTCTTAAAATCGGCAATATCATGTCTGAGGGAACTAAGTGATTACTTTTTTATTTATTTAAACGCACAAAAAAATTAAATTAAAAAACTTGATATCCGCGCTTCCAAACACGCACTTCCAACTCGCTCACGCTTATGCTCAACGAGAGGGAGAGAAGACCATGAACCTACGGCGCCTTAATACAAAGAACGCAGACGGTTCCGCGGCATAAAATATATAAAAGTACCTAAGTAGTCAATGTTCATTCAGGTAGCAGGTAGGTACAGTCGCCATCACATACATAGCTACACTATAGGTGTTCAAAAATATCGGCACATGCACCCTAATGCCTTGAAAATAGAGGTGTGTTCCGATGTTTGTGAGCTGCTTATTTGCTCCGATGTATGTGATGGCGACTGTAAATTCTAATTATTGTTGAAATCGGATGAACAGTTTCATATACTTACCGAATAATATATTTACAAAGTCACAAACATTACATTGAAATTAGTATAGATTAATAAAAACGTATTCAATTCGAACCCCACCAACAAAAGGATTCTAAATTCAAAACTGCGAGACAATGCAGTCCGAATCGTGCTGGTGGCATCATGCCCGATTACCTTCTAATGGACAAGCGCTGTTTGTGTTCGGACTCGATAACGCATGCTCGATACGCACGGCGCCAAGCCACTGCTTTATGATTAAAAAACAGAAAAAAAAGTATACGAGCACTCGTGATCTACTCTGTGATACGTGGTTTTATTCTCTTTATTGAGTGGATTATCCTATTGTTGTAATGTTATTGATGAATAGGTGACAGAGAAAGTGTTAATGGTACGATAAAATATGGGAGTTATTTTAATAGACAAGGTTTATCACAAACTATTTATAACAAAATCCCCTTGCAACTTGTGACGTCTAGACGCCATAGAGCAATCTTCTATACGAATACAATTCCAAATTAGAAATTGTTCAAATTAAAATTAACATGCCTATGGTATTCGAAATTCAATTTACGCATTATACGATGAAAATACGTTGCCAAGGCAACCCTTCTCACTTTTGCAACTTTATTTGCGGTATATTAAGTTCTTATGTCATTGATATACAGGCTATTGTTGCTTGTCAACAGGCAGGTTGGCAGTCAGTCTTAATGGGTTTTATCTTAAGTCCTTATTGTTTTGTTTAGTTTTATGTCTGTTTATCTGTTAATGAGAACCGACTAGGCGCCGATATGCTGGCTGATTAATTCCTCCACTAATACCATAGACAACTTAAAGATGAAGAATTTGGTTAAAGAGGTAATAAATTGTTTATGGTAAATAGTTTACATAAAAAAGTTATAGTCAAGTTTTGGACGGATAAGATGGATATAAAATAACCAAAATAACGCCATTTCGTTTTTGCCTTACTACATATCAGTCACTGTAAATATGTACTAGATATTATTGTGTATTTTAATCGGTACCTTATACTGAGCAACTCTTGAAGTTAAGGATGACTCACGCTAGAATGGGGCCGCGTCCGGCCCGGGCCGTTTTCTAAGAAAAACGACGGCGTTTTTGCGCGGCCGAGCCGTGCCGACAACGAACCGCTTCCGAGCCTCGGCCGTGGCCCAGCCGGGCTTGCGCATGACTGGGCCACGCAAAAACGCCGTGGATTTTCTTAGTAAACGGCCCGGGCCGGAAACGGCCCGTTCTAACGTGAGTCATCCTTTAGTCGGGAAATACACTCAAAAAATAAGTAGGGGCCCTGGGGCTCTGCCTAAGCAGAACCAATTTCAATATCATTGATTTTATAAAATGATGATTTACGCAGTTGTTAACTAAAATATAAGTATCAAACAAGGATTTTTTTTTAAGAAAAGTCTTTAAATTAGAGACATTATATGCCTAGAAAGCCGTGAATCTGATGCAGCAAACTAGCCCACCGCATACTTTAATTATAAAAAAGACAAACGAATAAAATATCTAGATACCTATAGCCATCTGCCGTTAGGGCGTCGTCAGCCGATGGCCTAAGGGGGGCAAGCATACACACACACATACATAACACGTATAAATATACATAAGTGGTTTTTTTTTGCTTGCCTACATGTTTTACATTATATTAATGTCGGGGGGGGGGGGGGGGGCAGCTGCAACCCCCTGGCCCCCATTGGCGACGACCATGGGCCCGATCCCGTGATTATTCCTTTAAAGTTCCCGAGAATTTGCAGAGGGACCATTATCAATAAAAAATATTTATTTTATTCTGTTTTTAGTATTTGTTGTTATAGCGGCAACAGAAATACATCATCTGTGAAAATTTAAATTGGAACTATCACGGTATCAGTGAGATACAGCCTGGTGACAGACAGACATCAGACAGACGGACAGCGGAGTCTTAGTAATTCAATTCAATTCGATTCAATTCAAGACATTTATTTCGACCAACTGGGATCATAGATAAAGTTAGTTACAGTTTCTTAGCCTAAAGTTAGTAAGTACTATAACCTAATACATATAAAATAAGGACAGTACTTAGTAGGGCTTGACTGTCAGTACGTGGATCATATGGCAGTGATTCACATACTCACAGTCAAACCTCTCCGCAAATGCCCTCAGGATACCACTAGAGCTAGCCCGCACCCTGCGCGCCAGGGATGTGCAGCGTTTCCTCATGGTTGTATAGAAACAGTCAACTCTGACATCCGCGAACATCCCGGACGCACTACAGAAACGGGGCAGCCCCAGTAGCACCCTGAAGGCATTGTTGTACTGTACACGTAGGGCGTTGTACTGTTTTTGCGTATAAGAGACCCACAGACTGCTCGTGTAGAGGGTCGTACAGAAGGCTCTGAATAGAGTTACTTTTACCTCAGCAGAACAACGAGCAAATCTGCGGGCCACCATGTTCGCTCTAACAGACAACGCCCTCCGTTCTCGCTCAATGTCTGCATCGTCCCTCAGGTCAGAGGTTACCACATGTCCCAAGTATCTAAAGGTATCCACCCTTTTTAATGGTGTTCCATACAGACGAATAGGGGGTACAGGTGGCAGATCTTTGCCTCTGACATGAAAGTAATAGGGTTCCGTTTTACTCTTTGAGTAGGTGCGGAACCCTAAAAACAATCACTAACAGCAGTGGCGTACTTTCCTTTAAGTTTCTAGTTATCATCTTTTACCTCATTCAGCCAATAAACATTTGTATTGGTAAACCGTGCCTTTAGGCCGAACCTTTAAAATAAAAGACTCATTTACGTAAAGATAAAACGAGGATTTATTGTGCAGTTTAAGATATTCTAATATTGCTTTACGAACATTAACATTCTTGAGACGGATATAAACGTTAAGTTTTACATGTGTTTGTAATGTAAATAATCGGTGACAGTGTGTTGAAATGATTATTTTAACTTGAAAAGGACTTTTTTGTACTTGTCGATTAAAATCTGTGTATTAAGATTTCATAGAGAATACTGCAACGTCACTCTTTTCATAGTTGTAGTCCATGTTACTGTCGAAACAATCGAAATAACTGTTTCGATACGCTTCAGACAACCGAAAAAAATTTGAAAATAGAACTAAAATAAATTCGACCAATCACGTGGCTGCTTTACCGAACTGTAATGAATTGGACCAATTGAATCGCTTTGATTATTGAGTTTACTCGTTGATGTCGTACGCTCGTTGATGTCTTTTAAGATATCAACGAGCGTACGAGCGATAGGCTGCACTTCGTTTCAACAGTATCGAGTTTGTTTAATTAGTTCAGTTGACTCGTAGAAAATTAATTTTAATGAACTCGTACAAAAAGTATTGTTCACAATAGTGTTATAATCAAGCTTTTTAATCTCGTACCTTACTTAGGCCACTCAGCAAGCTTCGTGGCCTAAACACGGTACTCGACTAAAAAGCTCTCTATTATAACACGATTGTGAAAAATACTATTGAAACATACCTAGTGAGTTTTCGTTGAATTGAGATCCACGAAAAATTATTCAAGAACTATTCATGAGATGATAAATCAATTTCGTACTCGTACTCGTTGATGGCTATTCAATATGCAACTGACATTATAATATAAATAAATAAATATTACGGGACAATCTTACACAAATCAACCTAGGCCCACGGTAAGCTCAATAAGGCTTGTGTTGTGGGTACTAGGCGATGATATATATATTAGATAAATACATATAGATACTTATATACATATATACCATTCATAACTCATGAACAAATATTCGTGATAAACACACAAATGAATGCCCTGACCGGGATTCGAACCCGGGACCTCCAGCTTCGTAGGCAGAGTCACTACCCAGACCCACTGGGCTACGCGAAACAATTGCAGGAAACGCAATGCCACCCGACATTTTAACCCTACTACAGGCAAATAAAAAAAAAGCGGCCAAGTGCGAGTCGGAGTCGCACATGAAGGGTTCCGTGAAATACATTGCGGTTTACGATTTGTGACGTATTAAAAAAAAACTACTTACTAGATCTCGTTCAAACCAATTTTCGGTGGAAGTTTGCATAGTAATGTACATCATATATTTTTTTTAGTTTTATCATTCTCTTATTTTAGAAGTTACAGGGGGGGGGGGACACACATTTTACCACTTTGGAAGTGTCTCTCGCGGGAACTATCCAGTTAAGAAAAAAATGATATTAGAAACCTCAATATCATTTTTGAAGACCTATCCATAGATATCCCACACGTATGGGTTTGATGGAAAAAAAAATTGAGTTTCAGTTCTGAGTATGGGGACCCCTAAAACTTAATGTTTTTTTTCGATTTTTGTGTAAAAATTTTAATGCGATTTACAAAATACATCTACCTACTAAGTTTCAACAGTATAGCTCTTATAGTTTCGGAAAAAAGTGGCTGTGACATACGGACGGACAGACAGACAGACAGACATACAGACAGACAGACATGACGAATCTATAAGGGTTGCGTTTTTTCCATTTTGCTACGGAACCCTAAAAAGTGAGTTCAAGACTCGTTTCGTTGCAGCTTCAGCGACTTCTAGAACAAAGAAAGTCGGCTGCAAAAAACTGAAAAAGAGCATCAAAGAATATGTATAATAAAACCTACCTACTACGAGTATACTAAAGATACAATATCAAGAAAAGGGTCTTCTCTTAAAAACTCCCTGAGCTATTCTCGGGCGATCCAACGCAGAGTTTAACAAATAATTTCAATAGGTAGGTTCACCAAAGATGAGCTTCAAAATTTGGTCCCAGTCCCAGGCGAACAAAACAGTAGGTATGTACGTTAGATGGTCACTATGAAGCATTCAAAGATAAAACTGGTTTTTAAAATGTCACTAACCTCACTCAATAGATTAATCATTATTAGTAGTTGAATTGTCATCATTCGACCCGCGCAGATAGAACAGCATCATTTGTCATAGATAAAACCTATTCATTTGCTACTCTTTGTAGATAGAGCCTGGGTTTAATGCGTCGAGAAGCGAGATATTATTATAATTACTACGTACTAGCTATGGCTAGCGACTTTGTCCCTGTAGATCTCACGATAAACATTATTTTCACAATTTTTAAAGAATTCGGAATTAAAATTTACCTGCCCTATATAGCCATCGAGGATAACCTGAGCTACAACCACCAACTTCGAAATTCGGTTTCTCCATCTATATCGCACTTACATTACTCGAGTGACAGGGATGCATTTATACTTCGAGTTTCGATTTTCGTGGTAGGTAGGATATTTCGATTGGCTGGGACACAGGAACACGATAGTGTATACAGAATAAGTATATTCGCGAGCAAAAAAATGGAATCACTTCGCCATGTTTGGGCCTTGTAAAGTGATCATTTATTTGCTCGCCAGTAGGTATTGTAATGTCAAAGAGCGAAATTCCATACCGCTGTACCCTATCTCTTACAATCTCTAGGTCTCTAATATTCGAATTATCATAGTTTCAATTGAAATTATGATAAATTCAAATTCAAATTCAAATATTTATTCGTGACAATAAAAAAATAACACATACAAAAGAAATAATACAATACACATTTTGTCACGAAATAATTACATTGACAAACAAATCTTAGTGAACTGCGGCGGTAGTGGGGAGTAAGTGACTACATAATGTAGTCATATGCATCCAGCTGTCGCTGTAGTTTTCCATATTTAAGTTTACCTAAGTATTTTACCAATTTTAGCAGTTTTGTATTTTTTAAATTTGTAATTTGTATGATCCTAGTTGGTCGAAATAAATGAATTTATTATTATTATTGGCATTCATGTGTTAACCATGCATATATATGAATGCAACACATGAAACTACACCTAATAATCCATTCATTAAAAGCGCATTGTCACACCCATTCATACATTACGATACTTAACACCCAATTGAATTGAAACAATGGAACCATATTTTACTACACCTACTGCCCTTTAAGTACAAAAGATTCCATCTCACCCAATTTCCTTATGTAGATAATCCCTTTTTGTGTCTGAGACAGTATTGTATATCTTTCATATAAGATAAGCATGTGACAACATTATAAATGAGATGTCGATAAATCGAAGCTTGCATAAATTTTATCGATATCGATGTCTAGTCGATAGGATTTATGGTTGTTTTAAATGTCAATTTGGTGCGTATTTTACATCTGTTGACCATTAGTTTGATGGAGTGGAGAAAGTTATTATTGATGTAGTTGCGTTTATTAGACAAGATGAAGAGAAAATTGTTGTATTAATCTTACATGGTTACTGCTACTAATACTAGGCAGGTTACTAGACATCATTTTTGTGGTAGCAATTGTTTAAAATCTATTTGCAGTTTTATGTAGTAGACTCTAACCGAAGAACAGATATTGACCATGTGTAAGGAAAATTTCGTTTTTTAGGGTTCCGTACTCAAAGAGTAAAACGGGACCCTATTACTAAGACTCCGCTGTCCGTCCGTCCGTCCGTCCGTCTGTCTGTCACCGGGCTGTATCTCACTGATACCGTGATAGTTCCAGCTGAAATTTTCACAGATGATGTATTTCTGTTGCCGCTGTAACAACAAATACTAAAAACACCGAATAAAATAGTTTTTTATAGATAATGGTACGGTACCCTTCGTGCGCGAGTCCGACTCGCACTTGGCCGGTTTGTTTTCTGGATTATTCAAACACAAAGTTTACCTATGCATTACTGTAAATGTAATAACGTATTAGATTAGACTAATATTGAATGGTTTCAATTTAAAGGTTGGCATGTTTGGATCTTTCTTACCTACTCAATCACCCAAAAACGGCTGAACGGATTTGAATAAACTTTAACGTACAGGTAGGTTATTATCTGGGCTAATAAAGGGTACATTTTATCCCAGAAACCATTCCTTAAGGGGATGAAATAGGGGTGAAAGCGTGGTAAAAGCTATATTTGTATAATTCTAACAAATCGCCTAAACAAATCTAACCGAATCATCTAACAAATTCGAACCAACCTCACACATGGTCAGCATTGAAATAAACTCGCCCTGAAGCAAAGAAAATCGGCATCAATGCTCCACGCTAAGTGCGTATAGCTATGTATAAGCCATGAAGGCGGTACAGCCGGGGGTAAATATTGTATGAGCAGCACAACTCGGCAGTTTGAGCCATCCATTATTAATCGGCGGGAAAAAGTCCATTTTTACATGCATGCATTGTTACCCGTTGTTTATTGCCTATTTTTGTGACTTTTATACCCGGAGTTCAAGTTACTGTTATCGTTTGGGCTTAAGTTGGGATAAGCTGGCGGTTGGAAGAGTTTAATATCGAATAATAATGATGACTTTAGCTTATACCCTATTCCAGACACTAATATTAGACAAATCGTCATGCGATATCAAGAAAAACCATTTTGAACGCAAGGACATCAGTATTTTTACGTTTGGAAAACACTTAATGATCGAAATAAGTGGTATTTACTAGTACAACATATCCCTTTGAAATAAATAAACGAAGAAATTAAGACGAATTCGTCTGTTATTAAATCAAATATTATATGGAATGAGTAGGTACATAATATGCTCAGACATAATTATTAGGTTGTCCTAATAATGTACATTCAAAAGTGATTTGAAACTCACAATAGTCATTTTATTACCGACCCTAATGATATGCTCGGTACTATAATAATAGTTACGTACCTAACACCATAAAAAAATGGAAATCATCAAAATGAACCATGACGCTCTAAAATAATATAAACCGGCACTTTTATCCAGAATCCTAATTAAGTCATAATTATATCGATAAATGGCAGCTCATCTCTAACTTATTAATGCAATTTAAACATGACAGCTTTTAAAAGCATGACACATTTAGACGACATTAATTTTGCACTCAACGACAGATTTATCAGTTTTATCACTCATTAGATATCAGCTAAATATTATTTGCACGAATATAGGTAGCTTTCACCTTTAAAAGTTGCATAAACTCGAAAGTAATTTTCTAGTATCAAAGGCTAACCTTTGAAATTCCACAAAGTAATTTCATCGAACTATTTACACGCTGTAAAGGTTGCCTTGCCAATTCGATATTCCGACAATCGACAATTCCGACCGACAAATCGAATTGGCTAACAATGTACCGACCAATGGCAACACGGAGGGTGCGCTCTTTACTTATTCACTCTCCCTGCTTCATTTTCTTCCTGTAATTCTTTTCCCTTGTATGTATAAGTGAATATTAAAACTCCCTGAATTAGGGTGTTGTAATCTGTTAAACAAGAACCCTAGCTGTTGCCACCACAAACGGTCTATTTCAGCTTAAAGCGTGTCTTGCGATTTAATTTTGGCAAGGAGAGCTTCCGTTTACGCCAATCTTGTTCCTATATCTTTAGAGTTAAGGACAGGAATCGCTTGTGGTTTACGTGTGAAGTTGTGACTGTTTTAGGTTCGTCAGTTGTTGTTCTGGATGTCTTTCGGATAATTGCTGCTTGTAGGCTGTCTCCTTAGGAATTAAGAAACAAATCCGTTGGCTGATTGATACGGGGATCGGATGTTGGGGATAGGTGCGAGTTTGTAAGGTTATTTATTCGAATTGTTGCGTCAACTAGTTACGTTTTTGTTTGAGATACAACTCGTAGTTTAGAAGACGTAGAAACTCTAAATATAGACTGACATGTCATGAAAGCTAGTTAAAGCTACAAGTTTTATTCCTTCAAGTTTTTTGATACCTTGTATAGTTTTCGAGATATCCGCTCTTGAAAGTCTGTAATTTTGGAAAACAACAACTACCTTCTTCGCCTTTGACGGCTTCTTCATCAACCTCAAGCACGAAAGTAGCAGAGCATCAAAGGCGCTATCGACTCAGCAAGTCTGTTGACATTGACATACATTTCACCGAAGAGTGTCGTGCCGTCAGTTTCGGTGTCTTCAGTGGTATAGAATAGTCATGTCATAGTAAAAGGAAAGAGGGCAGTAGGCTATCTCCGGCCCAATCCGCGATATAATTGCCTACTGTACTTGCCTTTTTAGCAAAATTTTAATTCAGTGCATAGGAATTGGCAAGGACCGGGAAGTTGTATTTTTTACTTGTATTGTCTGGGTTCAGGGATTTTGTGGTCGGTTTTACCACTTTACCTAAACCTTTCACGACGAAAGAAAGAGCGATAGGCGATACCTATGTGGTTGCGGGGGCAGCAGATGGGCGGCGCGGGGCGGTGATGAGCACGAGTAACCGTAGTTTAATGATAGTACCTACTGTCAAGCAATTCATAGGTTTAAATAAAGCCTGGCCCTTGCCAAAGATAACAGGTACTTAGTTACTAAATATACCTACCTACAATACTGAGAAATCGGCATGACTAAACGTAAACAAGGAATAGCGGCATATCAATTGATAGATCAAAAGTACCTAACACATTCTAGCGGGACAGCAGTAGGCCTGCCTACTTCGTCTGTCTGACAACAAAAAAATAAGCAGGTATCATCAAGTAAAAATTCAGTAGGTAATCTGAACAGATACAACTCTGGAATCGATGTATTATTTAGATACCCAAGCACACAGCAATAAGTTCTCCGTCGATTATCACACATTTTTTTTCATTCAAAAAGAGGTTAAAAAAACTGCTAATAGATACCCTCTAATTTAATCTAGTATAAGGTTTTATTTTTATTCTTAATTATAAGGTAATAAATAAGATATGTAGGTACACAAAACAAAAAAATATTGTAAAGAAAGTGAGTGCAATCCTCGCCAATAAACAATATGTTTGGCGAACTTATAAGTAATAAAAAATGTAACTTATTATTTTTGAAAAAAATAAAAAATAAAAAAAATATTTAGCGGTGCCGAAAAGCCGTGACGCGCGAACCTCGTGCAATGTTAGCTTAGCCCCGACTGGCGCACTGACAAACGGGTCGAGATTTTGTTTGAGTGTGCGACAGATACTGTGGCGCACACATACAAGCCGCGCGCGGTGCGTTTGTATGAAGATAACATACTTTGCCCTCCTTTTACTATGGTCATGTCGCTAGGAGACATAGTTTCCGAGATATAAGCGAATAAATTAACACTGCTGGATGCGGGTGGCGCAGGACCGGCCATTGTGGCACTCTTTGGGGGAGGCCTATGTCCAGCAGTGGACGTCTTTCGGCTGATATGATGATTATGAAATTAACACAAGTTTTTTAAGTTTTATGAAGAAGGTATATGTAAAAAACATCCATTATTTCTATACAATATAATATTTAAGTTATTTGCTATGTTCAAGACTTCACGAAGATTATGTTACAATACAACAAAATATGGTTTAGATTATTTATTGTGGCTGAATTTTTATAAAACTGTCATTGCAATTTGAATCTTCTTACGTGGACAGTAAAGTTGCTTTTTCAATGGACTACTTTGATGCAATTCGGTCAACTCAAATAATCTCAAGTAGGAATACATAGTGACGTTGCGAAGGAACATGGAAGTTATCGATTTACTTTTTTGCGTGAAAAAAGTCAATTCAAGGTTGGTAGGTTGGTGCTGTCGAGGAAAGGGCGTTTGTCACGACTGTTTTTTTTAAAGTTGGTTTTCTTTTTGTATAAAACTTTGCTGACAAAATTATCCAATCATAGTTTTCTAGTTCAGCAATACCTGGGTATGAAGGTATGCTGTAAGTTTGTTACAAAATAACCGAAAACAGATATTTAGCTAGTACTTAATTAAAATGTGTAGGTATTTAATTGCAATTTTGGGAATTCCGAAGACTTTGACTCTCACTTGAATTTTTACCCGGCTAGGTACGTGACAGCAAAAGTATTTAATGCGGCGCGCAATCTATCTGTAATAATACTAATAATTATACTTCATTTCCTGAAAGTATTTTATAGGCTAGGTATGTTTTGCAAGCAGCAAGCAGTCAGGTGTTAAAAAAACGCTAACTGTAGGTAATTGTTTTAGTATTTTTTATAAGAGAACGATAATAAAGGTAGTATTTTTTTTCATATGGGTAAGAAAAAGCGCATGATTCAATACTATTCATATTTACTAAGTCAAAAGTTCGCTCTGAGATGTGGCTTCTATTTGGTGTCATCGTCATCATAATATCAGCCGAAAGACGTCCACAGCTGGACTTAGGCCTCCCCCAAAGAGTTCCAAAGTGACCGGTCCTGCACCACCCGCATCCAGCGTTCTATTTGGTGTACATGTATTGTACCTATTGTGTAACAATTTAATTATACTCATTTTACAATTAATCCTTACCAACAAATATAAACACGAAACTTATTATATAGCCACCTTTTCTAGAAAAAAATCTCACTTGTTTATTTTTTGGCTACCATTTTTATGACTCTCTTCCAAAACAACTCATTTCAAACCTACCTTTAAAAGCCGTTATTAATAAATAACAAATCTCCAATTTGAAAAGGTTTTCTGAATCTTATGGAATCCTTCGTCTATTATGCATGCAGAATGGCCGACTCGAAGTTCGGAGACGTACCCGATTTAGACGTTCAACTGTTTTGACAATCTCACGCCACAGGCTAGTGCGGGGAAAAGAATGCGGGTGTCGATAAAAGACTTCAGTAAAATATCGATATATAAATAAAATATGAATATAAAATTGACACCCAAAAAATCTTAGTAATAAACTCTGGAGCGTAAGAGTCGATAATTTACGACTGAATTCTCTATTTCTGATTCATGTTCAATACTCGTAGGTAATTGAACGAGCGAGCGAAGCGAACGAAGCTCTCCGTTTCAGCTCGGCCAAAAATTATTTCGTATGTCCGGCTTCTGTCCGGCTGTTCTCCTCTAGAGGTCGTATTTCTCAACCGATTCTCGTGAAATTTTGTGAGCAGGTTCAATAATTATAGAAATTGTCGATTCAGTATTTTTTTTTATAATGACAAGCTTGCGAGCAGAGCCACTAGTTTATTTGATTCAGGCCAGATTACCAAACCAATCGACATTCGGTTCTGTTAACAATAGTGGCAACTGAGATTGAGGAGCTGCAGTTAACGTAATGAAAAGCAGTTAGTCTCAAATGCCGTCTTATTAAACGTAAGTAACTTAACACACATAGATTGTAACGTAACTGATAAAGAAAGACGAATTTTATCAGAGTTTTAACTAAAACAGGTTTGATTAACATTATTCTGAATAAAGGCACAAGTGTCTATTAGTTGTTAAATTACAATCCGTAATTGGAGATACTATTTCCACTTTGTGTATTAACATTCTGATTTTTTTTTTCTTATTATTGACAATCGTGATAGGATTCTTATAATTCTTACATTGTATGTAAACCTATATATTGTAATTTTTATCTCGAAATAAATAAATCTAAACATCTTAATCTATTAGAATACAAATACTCTTGAATGCCCACCTCACACAAACGAAACAGTTACAAAGGTAAACAAAACAATAACATGTAGGTAGAGGTAGACAACAGGCGGTCTTATCGCTGAAGAGCGGTCCATTCCAGGCAACCTTTCCACCAATCGGAGAAATAAATAAAACTAGATTATGCAGTAGGTAGTACAGAGATTACAATGAACTATAAATAAACATACACAATCATACAAATATCACAAATAAACACGTATAATACATAAAAGAAGCCAAAAAATTATAATAAGATACCATCTGGATCAGGGGAGGGACAAATCATGTTCTTTAAGGAGAGATTTGAAGTTACCAATAGATTGCCTGTCTAATGTCAATAGGGAGATAGTTCCACAGTTGAATAGCCTTATGGTTGTTCGATTTCCATACAAAACGTTTTTAGACATTCGCAGGCTAACGGTGTGATATTTTAAAAAAAACTTATGTAACACACTTTCATAGGTTGGCTTTCCAATTGCGCGAATTTCCCCCATTCCTAGAATAAAATTGTATAAACTAGAATAATTTGACAAAATAAAATTTTCCCAAAGTATCACGTCCCATACTAATTTCTCAAATTATTCTAATTTATACAAGTTTTTTCAAAGTTAGTAAAATAAGTTTCTTAAAATATCACGCCGTTAGCCTGCAAATGTCTAAAAGCGTTTTGTATGGAAATCGAACCACCTTAAAAGTAAGTATTGAATCTGTAATAGAAGTTGAAACTCATTAACCGCACCCAAAGAAACGGGGCATATTTCACCAACAATTTGTTCGAATATAAAACGGTATAAAACCTTAGAACACGGAAAGTAATTAATAAAGCAGATCTCAATCAAGCGCCACGAATTTGTTAGGACGCGGAGATGAACACTGCCAGGGATGTAGAATTTTGTGGAACATTCATTCAATAAAAATAAATGATTATGTACTTTTTGAACGAGCGAGCGAAGCGAACGAAGTTCTCCGTTTCAGCTTGGGCCTAAATTCTTTTGTTTGTTCAGATATCCTGCTGTCCGGATGTTCTCCTCTACAGGTCGCATTTCTCAACCGATTCTCGTGAAATTTTGTGAGCAGTTTCAATGATTAGGTATATATAGATTTTTTTAAGTAGATTAAAACAAACTGCGAACAAACTGTCATGCAGTTTGGCAGTGGTTTTATTATGTAACCATTTTATGTGTCCTTTCAAGAAATAAATAATAAGAATAATAAAAAAAAACTGAAATAAAAAAATAAAATATTAAAAAAAGAGAAGCTGTCTAGTTTGACAGCTCACAGAGCCACTAGTTATTATAAATAAATAATTATATTCACACTTACGTGCCAGTACGCCTTGCACTTAGTGACTTAGCAATGACGATTTAAAACTCTCACTACGAGTACAACAAACTCTCATTAAAACGTAATGAATAAACATAATATCCTTTCTTTCTTTTTTCTTTCTTACATTTTACAGACTGCTCAATAGGGCAACTTAACACCATGAAACCTTTGTCAAACCACTACGAGGCTCCCATTATACGTAGCAAATTTATATCGTTGTCAGCGCGTTATAATCAGGCTGAAATTACTAATTGCCACCGCTGGCTCATTCGCTTTACCGCTTATCTAATTATCAAGACGGGAGTTTAACTGGCTTCTGTCAGATAGAGATGGGGTAGGGAAGTATCGATAGTTTTAAAAACAAGTCGAAAATAATTATCAAGTAATAGAAAAACATTTATTCGAGAAAATAAATTTGTCACGGTCCTCTACTCAAAATGGTAGCTGACGTGATAACTAGCGTGGGTCCTCCGTTGGAACAATCATATTATTTAGTATATTGTGTGGCATCTTAGATGTTTAAATAACAACACAACGGCGGAAATGATATTTGTTTTGATTTTTTAACAGTGCCTAAGTATCTTGCAGTCCTCCTTCATTCCTGCAAAGGTGACAGAGAACTCCAGAACTACATTAATAAAAATAGCTGATTACCTATTTTTATTTTATGCGTGTCTTCATCGATGTCGAAGACGGTGGCATTTATGTAAATAATTATAACGTTTTGTCTTTTGTGAATTCTGATAGGCCAGTTGCTCTTCCTAACTACTCGTTCCTTGTATGTAAAATGATATTAAAATGTGTTCAATCTTTTGTGTCATATGAGGAAGTATAAAATCTACGATATTGCACAATACAGCCTAATAAAATTACAGCTACCTACTTGCAGGTGCTTACTTGTGAGGATTCTGCTTTAGATTTAGTATTTTATTGAGCCATACAAAAATATACACCACAGTTACGTTGATGATTAAATAAACTCACTGCCAAGAATCACCACGCCTACGCGTTACCCGATCCCGTAGTTTTCGTCCTATGTAGTGGAAAACGACTAGGCGGGTTCCTGGCAGTGAAAGTGTTAGGATCGCAGCAATAGTCTCTGATGAATAAAATAGCATTGTTTTCTACGTTTCGATTTATATAAGTCATGTTTTTATTTTTATCGATAACCGGCAACACAGCATTGCCACAACCCTACACTTTGCTCATACATTAGCCGTTCTAATAAAGTTCTCGCTACGATAATAGACTTAACGCTTTGTTTAATCATTCATTACCCTGTCCAATCTAATTAGAGCCCTCTTAAATCGTTGTAATACCCTTTGTAACGAACAAAGCCCTCATCTAAAGGGGGGGTGGGGGCTCATCTTAATTTGGTGGATTTAGGGAGGCCATATATCAGAAAGTTGGATTCGGCAATATGAACTTTATGTCTGTCTGTTTTAATTGAATGTGAATTATTACTTTGCAGTTCCTTTCGGCTTATTTTTGGTAATTAAATTGGTTTGGCTTTGAGTATTTCTGGATTTTAATTTGTTATGTAAGTACCTACCTGACTTGTAATTTATGTAGTTGGGTCCGGTATTGCGTAATTTATGGTCCGGAGATAATCAACTATTTCTCGTTGTCATTCTGTTCCGTTAGCCAGAAGACAACATGAAAGAGTTTCTTAGAAAAGTTCTTACAGCATTGACTTGACAAAACAGCTCGGTTAAAAATGTTACTGTACATATTATAAAGTTTTTCTTACTTCGAAACTTGATTGAGTTGTGTAAGTTTGCCCCCCAATTTTTAATTAGGTATCATGGGAGCGACAATTAATTACTGTTTGTAAAAAGTCTTCTGTATAAAAGAGCTAGCTTATTAAACCTATGTACAAAATAATTATTTTGATTTTGTGCTAGCCACGCGGTGTGAAGTTTGCGTGACGTTAGAGTTCAATCTAGTGCCGCGTTTAATAATACTGAACCGATTTTGATAAATAAATACAAATATATGGCTTTCGGCTCTGGGTACAGAAAGTCATTTCACACTGGAGTGGTCCTTATAGTTTCTTGACCCGCCAATTTGCGTTCCTATACACACTTAAACTTAAATACAGCCATCATTGCCTTTAAGCACAGTTCCCAATTACGATAAAAGCGCGCATCTAATTGAAAACATCGCGATATAACGTAAAAGCTTTATTCACTAACATAACTCGCCATTTATTAAAGGAATATCGGCTTTATCTGGACGTGTTAAGGTCCTAGATTGTGCACAGAAGCAGGTCGCGTATGCAAAGTACTCGTTCTCCTGGTATCTTAATTAGAACGATATGAGCTTCTGTCTTGTGGCCGCAGTTAAAAAAAGAAACAAATGAATACTGGCCAGTGATATCGGCAACAACCAAATCAAAGTTGAAACTATTGTAAGAGACAGTAGAGGCAAAGGGTGGGTATTTTTGTGTAGGTACCAGTATTGTTATATTCTGCCGTATATTTAGGGCAGAATGTTTTAAATATTTAGTACTAGCTGCCCGCATATTACTCAGAACGCAAGCAAAGGCACGGCATTAAATATAGGTTAAGCTCCATTCTATATCTATACACCTTCCGAAGGTCCATTATTTACAATGCTGAAGTAAGTTTGGAATTCGGATGAGAAGTTCCGGAGGCTTTGTAAAATGGTAACCCTTACCTACAAATTTACGACCCCACAGACTCTAGGTACTTAGTGCTTTAAAAATACCAGCGGGCGTAGTATGGTTGCTATTTTATCACTTATAGTTGTGGATACGACATACACACACACACACACACACACACACACACACACACACACACACACACACACACACACACACACACACACACACACACATCACAGAAATAATATACCTAAATTCCAGCGAATGAAATTAATAAGAATAATAATCTTTATTTCAGGCATTGCCCATATTATACACGATACAATTAAATTATTTTTTTGTACTCGACGATTAAAATATGTGTATTAAGATTTTATAGAGAATACTGCAACGTCACTCTTTTCATAGTTGTAGTCCATGTTACTGTCGAAACAATCGAAATAACTACTTTTCGATACGCTCCAGACAACTAAAATAAATTCGACCAATCACGTGGCTGCTTTACTGAACTGTAATGAATTGGACCAATAGAATCGCTTTGATGTCGTACGCTCGTTGATGTCTTTTAAGATATCAACAAGCGTACGAGCGATGAGCTGCACTTCGTTTCAACAGTATCGAGTTTGTTTAATTAGTTTAGTTGACTCGTAGAAAATTAATTTTAATGAACTCGTACAAAAAGTATTGTTCAGAATAGTGTTATAATCAAGCTTTTTAATCTCGTACCTTACTTAGGCCACTCAGCAAGCTTCGTGGCCTAAACACGGTACTCGACTAAAAAGCTCTCTATTATAACACGATTGTGAAAAATACTATAAATTAGATTCCCAACTCAAACACTACAAAAAAATTAATTAAAAACATTATACAAAATACCAAATTTAAAATACACGATTCCAGTAACACAAAAAATAATCAATTAAGTACCTGATTAATTTAAAATACTTATCCTAAACCTTATCTAACAAATGCAGTCCTCTCGCGTGCTGCAAGTTACAATCACGGCAAGGATGCTGTTTGGACTTTCGCGAATACGGCGCAACATCGAAGCACACACAAAAATCACACATACATACGCATACATTAAAAGTACACATGTTAAAATTCAGAATACTCCATAATCCCGTTTATTTCTTAACTCTCTCAACCCTTAAGACGCCAAACAGACCAAGGAAAACATTTACAGCGTCGTACGGCTAGATGTGACGTAACAAATTAAGTGTTGGACAAGAACAGTATCCTAAATGCAATGTTAGGTAAGGGGTGTCAAGCCGCCAATACGCTTGGTCGTAATAGACCGCGAGCACGGAACACCACGTAAATTAAGCACACAGATTTTCTTAAACAGATGTGAGGGATGAATTCATGAGTAATGTGTGGAATGAGCGATGGGTGAATGAATCTGGATGATGGAGAAAAAAAATCTAATGCGAATATCGAAAGCAAAAGGACGGTGGCGAGAAAAATGCCTTTCTAAATTTTGGGAATGGTAAGTCCGGAAAATTATTCATTGGCGGGATACGGAAGCACAGCGCGTAGGCGGGTTGCCCCCCAAGGTCGCCCAAAATGTACGTGTTACAGAGTCCGCGCTATGAACTTATTATAAATGCAAATTATACTACTCTAGTTAATACTGTTTAGGTTGGTCGTGGATCCGGGTCCGACGATCACGACGACTCTATGAGGAGATGATGAATAGGCCGCGGCAGGCCTGGACACCACGGAACTCGATGGTCTGCCCAACTCTCACTCTGTAATATGGCTCACACCCCCCAGCAGGATGCCACGTTAAGTTGAAGGGTCTTGAAGCGCGTAAACGACCGGCAGCCTCCTTAACGCCCGTATCCGACGGCTAACAACAAATAGGGGAAATCAAATTAATGGAACCTAATAGGGTAAAAACTCACCCGAACACTCTCGGTCCGGCCTTCCAAAATTAGAAACTGCGTTGGTTGAGCCAAATTGAGCCAATCCAGCGCAATCATGCTCAGCGAGCACAAAATAGGCCTCTTGTGGCGCTGTGGCTGGAGCTTCCAAAAAATGAATCACAGCTGGAAGATTTAATAAATGTGAAGAACGCGCACTTCCGCGCTTTGGATTTACTGATGAATCCGACAAAAATAACTGCTTGAGTATTAAAATGAAGCAAAAAAAACTTCTTCCTTTCAAAGCTACTCTCGACAGAATGCAGTCCTCACCGATTTGTTTATCAAAATTTGACAAGGTTCTGGAAATATCTTCCACAAAATTCAAGTTTTGAATAATTAAAAAAGTAAAAACCAAATAATCAGCCAGACCCCAACACAAGGATATAAACGTGAAGCAAAGAGACTTAATACAGGGCAAAATTAATTCAATGAAACAAATAAAAACGCCATCTACGAGAAAAACCTGACATCACACAGACAACAGGGAATGCATCTAAATACAACAAACGCAATGAAGTTCACCATCAAACGACCTAACTCCCAAAAAGGAATTCAGATGGCGCATGCAATAAGCCTGAAGCGAGCCTTTTCGCTGCATTAGATATTAATATAAAATAGCTCTTATAATCTTAACTATAAATTTGTATACTCCTGTTACCTAAGAAAGAGCGGGGCTCCCAACACAGACATTTCCTTGCTTACAGGGCGACTCCATCCCTTAGATCATATTTGATGTGTATTATTATGTGTATATTCTTTTATAGGGATGTAAACTCAAAATGTATAATTTCTTCAAAAGAAAGAAGGCAAAAAAATATGCCTAATGACGAAAATCCCATTCAAATATGTCAGAAAATGACAAAACTACAACCGTTTTAATGTTATGTTACTGCTACGTTTAAATGCTAGGGGATCGTGATGTCACGATCCCCGAGCGTCATAGTAAATGACAATCGTTTCATATGAAGGTGCGTTTTGCGGATAAGGGACAGAACATACCCCCTCTTAAAACTTTGGACACTCATAACTTTGTGATTATCTAACCTTGCGTTGCTTTTTTCTCCATTTGACTACATTTTTCATCCTTCTTTGAAAAAATACAACACTATTGGTTATTTTATTTAGTGTCTACACCCCTATTAATAAAATTATCAAGTAAATAATTTTTATTTTCTATTTGTATCTGTCACTTTCGCACTCGCATACTTGTCAAAACGTGACGGATGTCTTATCGACAGCGAAAGTGATCAAATGGCAACTACTTACTTATGCTACGCCGGCAGTATTAGATTAGTATGTGTTTTATAATATTTAAATCGTAGGTGCGACAAATTAATATAATCTTTAGATCGCACTTTTGTGTTCAACCGTACCGTCATCATTTCAAAACTTCACCGTGGTGATCCCAACAGCGCTTAGTACACTCCTGATATTAAGTTCATTCTACTTTGCTTATTAATAATTCCAAAGACGCTTACCCTAAGTGTGTTCACCCCTTTTAAGTAAAGGCCATAGGAGTTAAGTTGTGGCGGTAAGAACCCCGACTTAGAAAGTTGGAACTGTTGGAAGAGACTTTTAGTTAACATGGCTCTTTCAGGTTAAGAATAGTTAATGTTAATGCTTTTGCTCGAGACTTTGGCTGTATAGAACTCGCTAATCGCCCTCAAATGTACTCCTACTAGACCTAAGTTTAGACATAACACAGAAGGTGGCCTTAGCAAGAGCTTAGACATGTTGTACTCCCAGTAGCTTCTTACGAATCCAACTGTTGCCGATGCCGCCGGTGCGAATCCCAGTAATGTTTAGGTTTGCTTCTCTTCTGTAGACATTGCCAAAGTTAATGGCTACAAAAGCCTAATTTTTGGTTGGACTCTTAATAATCCAGTCTGTGGGGAATGACCTCCATACATTGCCTTGCAAAAGGTGGAGAGCTGGAGAGGAAAATGTTTTGATTTATATTGGTCAGGTCTTGAATAAAAATGTAAAATTCCGACCTCGGGCCATGTGTGCGTTTGCAACCATCCTCATTTGAAGGAGCCATTTTTTGGTGTTTTTTAAATACCTAG
Source organism: Epinotia brunnichana (assembly GCA_963854355.1). Lineage (NCBI taxonomy): Eukaryota > Metazoa > Arthropoda > Insecta > Lepidoptera > Tortricidae > Epinotia > Epinotia brunnichana. The sequence goes on from OY977957.1 coordinate 13,853,139, forward strand.
CACTTTAATTTTTGCTTCTATGAATTATTGACCACAGGAAAGACGATTTTTGTTTTAATGGTAATTCGGTTTAATCGACATCTATAACCCCATTTGTATCCTGTGATAGCAGCAGCAAGTTTAAAATCGCTTTTCGTCATTGTAAGTCCTCGTGCAGATGATTAATCTAGCGATTGGTTGGCCAACTGATCCGGGTTGAGGTCGTGGTTGCGGTCGCAGCGATTGTCAGTCCTTGAAACCGTTGGTTTGAGGCATTAAACTGCCTTTTAAGGTTTTATTGTTCTAGACGCATTTAGCTTTAATGTGGCCATTTTACAACTGTGCCAGGGTAAAATAACATACTATGCTTAAGCTTGGTTTGTAGCGCTACAAATGTTTAAAAAATAAAATGTTGTCCTAGTTGAAGGACAATTTACTTGTATCATGCATTGCCATTAAATAATTATAAATTATACGTAAGCTGAACATAACAATGAAACATTGATTCTTTCAAAATTGCAACTTCATTATTTTGAAATACCGAACAGTGTGTGTGTAATCAGAAATTTTAAAGTGGCCTTTGTCCTAAAAATAAAACAAAAAAAAATTGACTGACCAATATGTCATTTAGTATTTCACATATAATTTTGATAACTGAAATAGGACATATAATTATATTTCAATAAACTAAACTGACATTCAAGATAGGTATTATAGTCATCAGTGAAATAATGTTAGTATGTATTACCTAAATTAGCATCAAATTATTAATACCTTGGTTTGTAGATATAATAAACTTACCAACTTGACAGTCGGTAATTTATTAAATATTTACCTATTTAAGAAACGCATAAATTTAATTGTCTATTACAATGACAACCAATATCAATAATCGCTCCCAATCTGCCTTGAGTGGAACTAAGCACTTACGTCCGAGGGTAACGTTTTAACGGGATTGTATTTAATTATTCATACCGACCGATAAACGGATCAATCCGTCGACGAGTTGTCCTTCTCATCTAGGTTTGTAAATAATGCACACTTATGATGCGGCTTGGCTAGGCAAGTTGCTAGGGATGTGAGATTGTTTTGATGATTTGATTTTATATTTAAATTTGGAATGAGATAAATATGGGACAAATGTTTAATAAACTTTTGAATAGTAGTTTTGGTTTTATGCTATATTTAGTAAAAAAGGAATTGCGAACCGTAACTCATGGATGCTTGCGATGAGACACAAATATACTGTATTGATTTGATATTTTTTTTCTTCAAAGTTATGTTCTTTTGTTTCGTTATAGTATTGATGAATGTAACGAAACATAAAACACTTTGAGTTTGTCCAAACTGTAAAATCATTAATGAGAAAAATGTAATCGTACTTCGGGTCTTATTGCGTTAACTTTACAAATTAGAACATGTAAATTGCTAGCACTATACTAAGTTGTAAGGGACATCGCAACGGTGGAACTCATCATATAACTCCGTTATTTTTTCCTGGAGGTTCTAGAAAACAAAACCACTTGATTTAATAAATATACGATTACGGTATTTAGCTATTCATTGCGTGCATTTCAGTTTTCATTGCGTGGTCCCTTACACCCTGTATATGTATAAAAAATAGCTATTCTGTGTGTTAACATGAAGCACTTCAATCTTGCTAAAATATTCCGCTCTCGCGGGAGTAAATGGTAGCTCATAAGTAAGGGGAGTAACAGAGCTCTTGTGGAATTTTCACAAAGAATTTTAAAACGATTGTCATGATACGATTTTGCACAATATTTGATTATTTTTCATGATTTATGTATGTAGCAATATCGCCAAATTAATGGATTCGATGGTTTTGGTCTTGTAAATAATAAGCTATACCTACAATTTTAGGTAAGAAAACCCTAACACATTCAATGCCAGGCCACCTAATGGATGCTTTGTTTGTTTGTATAGGCGCTTCTACTTATCGGGAAAACTATGGCATCAGCAACGAGAGAAGCGCTACGAATTCATTGGCATTGAATATGTTAATCTAGTATTTTTTATTTGTTTTGTTTATTGACATAAGTTTGTCATACTTTTCGCTTGTGTAAAATATGTATGTTTCACTCAAGTGACTCAACAAACATATGCGCTTTTAAAATGTGGCTCGAAATATATATTCTTTCATTCAATATCGATTGGATGGTCCCTTCCTTAAAGCCTAAAGTTTATGACTGTCAACCAACCGTTGGTTTAAATTTAAACTGAAGTTTCACGAGGGTGGTGTCGTAACTTGAACCTTCGGTTACGGCAGTCACCTACCAATACATAAAGGTGTTTTACAGTCTGTATTGTTTTGCTCGCTATATAAACGATCATACGGGTTTTTTTAACACGCATCATTATAAAAAAAGCATATGATTGGAGAGCCATGCCTTTGTTATTGAAAATACAGAAGCTAATTCCATTTTAATGTCAAAATAAGTATATTTGGTAAACAACCATTCCCGTGATTGATCGAACCCTAATTCAAAACACAATCAATCCCGTTGATTAGTTAATTGACGTGAATCAGTCCGCAACTGACTCAACTTAACCCAACCACAAAAGGACCTATTCAACAGGAATACAATACAAACAGCAACACGCCAGACTAACCATTTATAGATCGTATCACGTTGCAATAGAGTTCACAAATGGCTAGTAAATTGTGTCGTCAATAATACTAAGATAGTCTCTTTTTAGTTGATAACTCTAAACGTATTATTGACGTGCTAACAGACCGAGTTTCTTAATTGGCGGCTAAACGACGGTTGAAGCTCGATCGATTCTCTAACAGAATAGTTTGTCATTATTAATGAGGATATATTTCTAATGCATGTATGGTGTTTTAAACGTATTATTTTTAACCTTTTAGTTGCTATTTTCAATCTGAGGCTTCTTTCATTCCGTAGGAGTTTAACACTAGATTTGAATTGATACAATAATTAGTAGACATGAAAGAAATCGCAAGGTCAAATTCGACCTTACCCGTATAACTTTAATTTGAGTTGCCTCTTAACTACATTTACTATATTTATAGGAAACATTTTAATTCGTGATTATTTACTATATTTATAGCAAACATATATACATTCATTAGCGATTATTATGACATTTTGTAATGTTTTTGTGCTTGTACATTGAATTTATAAACATAAAAATACACTTCTAATTCTTGTGAGGTGCTCAATTGCTGTATGCATAATGAAGTAATACAATAAACAAGTTCAAGCTTACCTAAAGTGCTAAATATTATCACGTTCACATATGACGAAAGCTGACGAAATTATGAAAATATCTTCAAAACAAACCGAACTAGATCCAAAAGAAAAACTAGGTTGCAATAAAAAAAATAAGCGTACATTATTCAGGTTGAGTTTAAAATAAATTTAGATATTTCTTTTATCTGCTCAAATTAATTCAGCTAATCAGATAGTGCAAAAATGGACGCACAGGCTATTGTTAAACCAGATTTCACTAGTTAATGCTATCTGGCTAATAATTGAATTAAATAATTCAATTGCAATTGGTTTCTGTGTCCGCTGCATAATGCATTGCCATTAGCGGGTGTGGACAAACCGCATGCATGCGGTATTAGATTTAATTGTTAATTGCATTGTTTATAGAACGAATTATTCGTTAATTACATTGAATAGCTTCGGTAGTTTGTTTTATGAGTCAATATAATGCCATCATTGTCTCTTTTGATCAGACCGATAGAAGCTTCTTTAAATTACTTTGTTATTCTCTGGAAATAGTATTTAAAGTTTTATCGTGTAATGCGGTCATATTTTTTTTATAGTTTCATATTTATTTGCGCAATAATAAAATTTTCGTGATTTCGTGTGTTCTTGTGTTTTTCTTAATTAATTATGTTTGAATATCTTTATTTAGCATTTTTGTAAAACCAATGTTCTCTAAATAAATGTTGGACACATATACGGCAAACTTACCTAATATTATTATGAAAACTAACAACATAATCTCTATTGTTCCAGAAGGCAAACAGCGGAAGAACGCGAAGCAGAGCGCCAAGCAGCAAACCGACTCATGCTTTCCCTCCAAGCCGAAGCTCTTAGCAAAGGCTACATGCCAGAGCCACCGTCTTCCGCACAGCTTTCAGCGCTTCATTATCAAAGCCAGGCCAATGCAGCGCCGGCTCCTCCGAATAACACAGCGCTAAGCGCTTTACAGAATCTTCAACCCTGGGCCGGAAATCAAGGGTTTATGAACGCTCAAGCTCCGAACTCAGCGCAACCTCACCCGCCGCCTGTGGCGTCACCAATTTGTTGAATTTGAACGTGGAACCATAGTCTTAATGTTTGTGATCGAATTTCATAAAAATAGGTTTAAAAAGGCACTTTGTTTTACTGAGTCAGCTCCAGCTGTATTTACACGATGATAGCACCAGCGAAATTGGCAGTAGATTCAGTTCTAACGTCACACAAACTTGCTCCTCCCTGCACCGTGTAGGTACCGCAGGAACCGACTCTGTATACAGACAGCATTGTCTAATTCGCATTAGACTGAAGACAAACAGCATTGAATCGATAGCATTTATAGATTTTCAGAAGATGATACTCTTGCTGTTTAACATTGGGATACTATTAATTATCTAATAAGCTGTGCGTACACGAACAGGTATGTAAGTACTTTATAAAGTACAAATGCTATTTTTTTCATCAAGTCAAAAAATGTAGATATAATTGTGCTTAAGTATTAGAGACAACACTTGAATTTAAAGTGTGACTATGTTTAATGCACTTTAGTCTTAATATAACTCAGTTTTTGGAAAAATACACTTGCCATTTGTTTAATTTGGTGTTTTTGTTGCATATCATTTGCTGTCGGGCAAACATAAGAGAACATAATGGCTTGGTGACGCTATGAAATCTGATGCTGCACATTATTCTACATGACCGTTACATTTACTTACAGTAAAAAATAAATGACTAAGAAGAAACAAAATCATAGTTATTACTTCGTTTGTACAAAGCTTTTCCCTATGAGTAATATTGTAAATAAATATCCAATAATGTAAATGACTCTTAGGATTAAGTTAAGGAAATAATTTAAAATTACCCAGTAAGTAGTGTAATTATATTAATCTGTTACATGTATGAATTTGTACTATAATAAGTACGCATTATATATGAAGACGATTGTACATTCATACGTAGCTGAAGGGTTGTAAATAAAAACTAAGGCAGAATAAACAGTATTATTACGCAATTATGTAAACAAAATAACGACAATTAATAATATTATAATAATTGTCCTTATGCATGAAAGTATATTATTTTCTATTTAAATCATTGTAAATAAATTGACAAAAATTGCACATTTAATTTCAATTTGTACATTATCTAGATCTCGCTTAAATAATAGATTTGCTATAAACGTAATAATTGTAAATATTCAAAAAAAGTTAGACGCAGTAAACTCTCTTAATGATAAAGTACATAACTTAAATTGTATTAATAATTTAAATGTGAACATTGCTTATGCAAGTTTAATTTGTTTTTGTATAATCTTTAATTGACTCATTACTAAAGTTAATTGTTAAAATGCTTGTGATACATAAAACATTCCAAATTATCTTTTACGTAACACAAGAACAGAGATCATTGTTAGATACGTATATAAAATAATGGAAATTGAAATAACGTCTTAAGAGTCGCCAGTACAATGGACTCAAGTCGGCTCTCCATACAAAAGTTGTTTGGTTCTCACTTTATATTTTTTTACAGTGAGACACCAAGACACTGTGAAATGCGCACACAATGTTATTTAAGTAACATGAACTTATAATAACAATAACCTTAACAAATACCTGAAGACGGACGGTCATCCATTGTCTCACATAACCTCTTACATTCATCACATATTACTTATCTTCCAACTACTTCCAAACACATCGCAGTCAGGAGCTGATTTGAGAAGCGCGTTGAGAGTATCCATTGCAAAGCGCGAAGGTGATTTCCTGTACGTCACAGTGCGCGCTTTGGGAACTGCCAGTAAGTCGCGATTTCGTGGTCTTAAATTGTACTATGGCAGATCCCATTGTGTAGGTATACAAAGTTTCATGTTATTCTAGCATGTCGTTTTAAATTGTGAACCAAACCATGTTTGTATGAAAAATCGAGCGTTCTGTCGACTCCTAATACTTCAAGGTGTACAGCACCGGTAGCATGATCACTTGTATGTCTGACATATAGCATTGGCCCCTCTCGAAGTTCCATATTAGTGAGCAAATAATCCCTCAAGTCTATCATTAACGCGATCATGCTATAGATAGCGTAGGGTAGAGCTGTGCGAGGTGGCGAGTCGGTGAGCGGGGAAAACATAGACCAATATTATAGGAATAGATGCGCAAGCGCAGTCAGCCACGCTATTGGTGGATTTTTCTCGCTCACTGCCTCGCAACAACACACTGAAAGGGACTCAGGCCGAAGAACGAAGGAAGAAACCAAGTATATTATTTTGTAGGTTACCTATTTATAAAAGGAACTTGAGATCAATTCGTTGGTTGCTGATGATTAATCATCATCATCATATCAGCCGAAAGACGTCCACTCTGGACATGGCTGTGAGTGGTGCAGAACCGCTCATTCTGGCACTCTTTGGGGGAGGCCTATATCCAGATGTGATGATTAATATCTGTCATTCATTTAAAATATTAATTTGTGATTAATGGATGTTTTACATCGTCAAATATCTGTCCTTGTACCGAACTGATGTATGCAATCTGTACCTAAGTATAATTAATTACGAGTTTTCATTGCGCTGGTAATCCCAGGTGAAGATTTAATAAAATATTAAAATATTTAATCAAATTGTTTTACTTAATATACCTTGACGTTAATAGCTATAACATGCTATTAAATTTGCTGCACTAAAATTCCTCTTTAAAGGACATAAGGTGAGCCGTGTGCTTGTTTGCCACAAGCGTACGGTTCGCCTAATGAGAATATTATCTTGTCTTTAAATACGAGAGTATTGTTAAAAAGTAGGCTGAAAAGATCCCATATGAAGTATCTGTTCTTTTAAAAGGACACGGGCGCAGAATAAGCACTATTAAGTTAAATTAAGTAATAGAATTTTCTGAACTGATCCACAATTATGTAGTAGCAAGATAGCAAGTAACTGCATCAAAAATCAAATTGCATATAAGGTAAACGCCCCAGTGTTCAATACTTGACACATTAAGACTTATGGTAGGGTTTCAAACATTAGGACTTTTAAGTAAAGTAAAAAAAAAAAGTAAAAAAGTCATTTATTTAAACAGAGTGAGTTTTACATAGTTACCAGGGGTCCCCACACTAGGCTACGCCTGTATCGTGGAGAACCAGTTAATTTTTAAACATCAGAAATAAGTTACCACAGATATTTATTACATTTGGAGGAGTAAGAAAAAATATTTTACATTGAAAAGTTTATACTTAGAGACTAACTTAGATATTAAAGATAGCTTCAGTCTCGGCATAATTTAACGAATGAAGAAATTTAAAAATAAGTGATTTGGCTTCATTTTTTGTGCTGCCCGTTAGGTTACAATATTTCAGTAAAATTGCTACCCTAATATAATCGCCAAAACGTTTACCAAAGCTGGAAAAAACTCTAGGAACTGGTAACCTAAAGACGCGTTTTTTAAGTAGTGTGTCGTAGCAAGTCATATATTTAGAGGTTTTGTGTTTACATAATGAAATTTTAAGGATATAAAGTTGACGTACGGTTAAAACGTGTGATTCGGCATACAAGGTCGCAGTTGAATATCGAAAGGGCCTCTTTAACATGACTTTCAGCACCGAACGTTGCGCTCTTTCGATTTCCAACATGGTCGTCTTTGCTGCGCTGCCCCACGCTGTGATACAATAACTGATCACTGACTGGCACAGCGCAGTGTAGACTAGTAGTAACAAAGAGCTATCTGCAGACTGCCGAAGTTTTTTGAAAATATAAATAGATTTTCTAATTCTTGCGGAGAGTTTGTTTATGTGGTGCTTGAAATTAAGTTGTTTGTCGACAAATAGACCCAGGTACTTAATAACGTCAGTGCGCTGGATGAAATCGCAGTTACAGGAGATGGCAGGGAAGTCTTTACAAGAATGATTTTTTATAACGGGATTGAGGGACGGTTTCGATGAGGCGGTTTTGTGAAAGCAAAGAAATTTTGTTTTATTATTGTTAAGAGTCAAAAGGTTGGCACGAAACCAGTCGGAGGCAATTTTCATGCCTTTTTCTGCAGCAGCAACTGCTTTTTCCCAGCTAATATCATTAAACAGAATTACCGTGTCGTCAGCGTAGCAAATTATTTCAGAACCTGGAATTTGCAGGTTTAGGATGTCGTTGATGTAAATAATGAAAAGAGTGGGTCCGAGTATGCTTCCTTGCGGTACGCCAAATTTAATTTGCTCCGTAGTACTGCTAATAGAACCCACTCTGACCAGCTGACTCCTCCCAGACCGATAGCTCTCAAACCACGTCAGCGGTACACCACGTATGCCTAACATTTGTAGTTTCCGTAGCAAAATTGGAAAGGAGACAGTGTCAAAGGCTTTTGCCAGATCTAGGAAGACACCCACACACTTGAAGTTATTATCTAGGTAGGAAGAAACAAGGTTGATAAGAAGTGAGGTGGCGTCCTCGGTGGAAAGGTTCTGCCTGAAACCGAACTGTCTCTCAGATAGAAGACCGAACTTCTCAAGGTACTTAACTAAACGAGTGTTTACCAGCTTTTCCAGAATTTTTGAAAAGGTACTAAGCAGAGATATTGGTCTATAGTTTCCAGGAATATCTTTGGGGCCGTCTTTGTGAATTGGAACGACCGCTGCTATTTTCCAATTCTCAGGAAAACAGCCCGAGCTGAGGCTTAAATTATAAATGTGAGTGATGGGCTCTATAATATTATTTTTGACACACTTTATAAGCTTGTTATTAATCCCGTCCAGGCCTGGTGCACTGTCATCCTTCAGTTGCATGATGATGGATTCAATTTCTGTACAGTCAGTAGGCTGCATGAAAAAGCACTTGTCCGTGACACCACCGAATTGAATTTTGTTGGCGAGGTTTTCTTCTGTCTCTCCTGTTTGTGATATAATGTTTTTGGCTAATTTTTGACCGACGGATGAAAAGAAATTATTGCAGTTATTTAATGACTCTTTGGGATACGGGGTGGAAATGAGTTCAACTGGTTGCTTATTTTGTTTGTTTATGTTACAAATATTTTTAACAACGTTCCACAGTTTCTTTGTATTGTGGTTATTGGCAGAGAGTTCAAGATTTTCATGTTTTTCTTTTAGTTGTTTTAGGAGATTGTTACAGAAGTTTTTGTACCTATAATAGGTTAATTGGAGAATTACATCATTCGGAAACTGTTTTGATTTTAGGTGTAGCCTGTCGCGATGTTGTGCACAACGTACTAGTCCGGGGGTCATCCAGGGTTTTAGTGTAAATTTAGATCTGGAGATTTTTATTTGTTTAGAGTTTTTCACTACGGCATTTTGTATTATATACATAAAATTGCTAGTTGCGATGTTTACATCAGATTCACCACATACTGTATGCCAGTCATTAGATGAAAGCTCATTAGAGACACCTTCGTAATCAATTACTGTTTTTATTCTATTTGGTTTCGGGTGGGACAATGAATGAGACGAAATTTCGATAGCTGCGGCTTTGTGATCTGTCACGTTGAGGTCACAGACCAGACCAGATACTTGTCGTTTAGTTCGGATAAATATATGGTCCAGACATGCTCCTTCCCGCGTAGGTAGAGTGATCGCCGGTACAAGCCCATGCTCAGCAAGAAGACAAAGGTATTCTGATGCGTTTGTGCATTGCTTATTAATGGAGATAATGTCGATATTTATGTCACCAGTGAGGATTAACTGATTGACATGCTTGAGCGTTATCAGTGTGTTCTCTAGGTCACAAAGGAAATTAGTAGTGTTTTTAAAAGATGGTGATCTGTAAAAACCGAGTATTGTAAATTATTTTGGAATATCTATTAGCAAACAACACGCCTCATCAAACCGTGGTTCTGATACAGTTGCGTTCCAGAGATCTTTAACATATACTACGACGCCGCCGTTCTGATTTATGTTGTGAGAGGTATGATAAGAAGAGTAGCCGGGTATTTGGTCTATTGCTAATGTATCTTGTAATCTGCATTCAGTTAAAACAAGGACGTCAAACTCCACGTGTGTACGGTGTAGGTTCAGAATGAAAAAGTCGAAATTTTTATTTATACTGCGAATATTGAAAGTTAAGACTTTAAAGTTCGTTTTGGATTTAAAAACGGTATTACAAGAGTCTGGGCTGTGTAGTTCATGACAAGGTATATTTAAAACAGAATCTATATAATCTCCTATATCAGCGCTATTCATTTTGGGAATAAAATATAAGATATGTTATTGTTGGATAGATATAGTAAGTACATACACTTCCTTCATAATTATTTGAGGTGATTATGTAGTAAGGTAACACATTTTGACTTAGCGGAAACATTATTTCAGATAAAGCTAGACTAATTTTACCTTAGGCAATGTAAAAAAGCACTTTTTAAATTCTGACTCTTAGGGAGAAACGCCGGTATAATTGTTTTAGTAAATACGACGGTAATCCGGCAGACTTGTTTACCCTCGACAGTGACGTAATCCTATGGATGCAAACTTTGAAAATTATTTTATAGTATACAACTAATTAAATGCCATACGATTAAATAAAATAGTTTTAGTGAGTTTATATTCCATGGTCTGGTTTGGTTCTGTATAACTATACAGAGTGTATTATTCAAATGGGGCAGTGTGGGAAAATCTGAAACCATAAGAGATCCGGAAGTTTACTCTTATGATTCACGAGACCGATTTTTGAAAAAATTACAGCAATTAAGGATTTTTAAAAAAGCCTACCGAAATGAAACTATGAAATACGGCATTATCCTGCGATCGTAGATACAGGACTCCAAAGATTCAATTGTTCCCTACAACCAGCAGTATTAAACGTGATAGTATGAACTCCGTTTTTAAACAAATTGGAAAGGGTTCGATTCCCAGCCGTAGGTATATTTAAAAAAAACTTATAATGCACTTTTAATTTTTTTATAAATTCGGTATGACCCATAAGCCCATAACAACAAATTTCCGTATCTCCTATAATTAAAGATTTTCCCTGACTGCCCCGTTTGAATAATACACCCTGTATACCTACTTGAGCTTTGCTCTGTGGAAACACAAATAATTTAAGTTGCCTGGCAATAAGACCTAGCTAGATCGATTATTCGATTTTACGGTGGTTGTACTGAAAATCTCATCAAAATCGTTAGACGTTTTCGAGAACCCATCTACACACAAATAGTTACTTAATAAATAGAATGTCGCACTAGGCGACAAAGGCTAACTTACATGATGTAATACTAAAATCAAATAATAATGTAGGAATTTAGATACAAAACACATTCATAAATATGTACGTAGTTAGTCAAAGTAGTCAACAGCAAAATGGTTGCCTGATTCTAGACCGTAATCTCTCGTGAGGGACACAGTAATAACTACGCTGGAGTAAGAGCTATACAGCGTCCTTCTCGTTAGTGGCTATATAAATAGAGAAGGTACATAGGTACTTACTATATCTATATAATATGACGTGATCAAGTTCCCAATAACATGATCCTTATTGAGCTTACTCATAGGGCTAATTCGATTTATAATTATACCTATTTACACAAATACAAAAAGACATAGTGGTGCAGGATTATAATCGCGAGAGGAAACATAGGTCAATTGATTATGTACTTATTACATAGACATACGAGTATAATTAATAAAATAGATAGGTAGGTACTTAAATGCATAATACATGTAGATAATAATTATGTACCCGTAGAAAGATAAATATCATGAAGATCATCAACCGTAATTCAAACGTACGAGTATCTATGTAGGTATATAATAATATTCTCCAATAATATGTAGATATTTACATATAAGTATATATATAGGTGACCCCTTATTCGATGGAATGGGTGAAAACTCATCATCGACCCCTTTTTAATTGAACTTGATGTTGGAGTAAATTGATATCCAGATTATTAAAGTAGGATTACTTAAATCCTCAAAGACCACAGGTTTGATTACAGAGGCATCCAAAATAACCGCCATAATACAATACTATAATAATTCCACCGAAACAAAAACGCTTTTCAACCTAAACGAAATCGATTTCAAGGAAAAAACTTATTTCCGTCCTTCAAAAACGGTCGATTTAACGTCATTTAGGGCGAACATTAAAATGATACCTACAATTTGGTTGTCCTTGCCACAACTGTAATGACAAAGCATTATAAAGGACGTGACTTCTGTACTGTCATTAGTATCCTTTGTTTTACGAACCGAAAACAATTTTTGAAAGCACTTGTATCCAGGTACCTGCATGGGAAACGACTGCCCAATCTCCAGTTGATTCCATTGCCGTGTTCGTACCGCTTTTAATAGAAGCCATGTTTGTTACGTGAGCAATGTATTGCAAACGAGTCAAAATGAACGCTGTATTTTTTGTGGTAAGCACGGTTGAGTGAAGGTTAGTCCAAATGATATTTTAAAGGATGTCCTTTTATAATCGATGTTTAAGAAGCAAAAAATGAATTCACATTGTAGCACCTTGGATGATATTTCACGATCTAATTTACCCCACTGTAGGGTCTGTAGGTATATTATATAGGTACCCAACTGTTAAGTATGTACACTAACTCTGTAAAATTATTAATAGAGATCTTGCATGGGAATTCAATTTTGAATAAATTGCACTCAACCGATGCGGATATACGTTCTAGTAGTATATGTATAATACAAAAAAAAACGATTGTATTCGTTTTATCTCACGTTAAAATGACGAGAATTTTATCGATAAAATTACAAAACAGTTAGACAGAACATCGAATTAGAAATTATATTTTACGTCATACCTGGCCATAAAGTAGGAATTACCGCACGCTATGCGTGCGGAAAACCCCACTTCCTGGCCAGATAGAGACGTAAAATTTTGTACTTACCACGGGCGGTAATAAAGAAAGCCTCAGAGCGCATATTTATCGCCCTTGCCTTCGGCTCGGGCGTCAAATACCTGCGATCTGAGACATTCTTTGTTTAACCGCCCTAGGTAAGTAATGTACTATTCTAACACACGTATAGACTTTGACGCAAATTTTAGTAAACGCGCCGAGAATATGAGTTGTGTTGTGACGTCATAGTATATAAGCCCGTTTAATATAGAGCGTATTCGGTGGGTGCCGGCGCGTGCTGATTTCAAATGCATAATAACTAACACCAGAAAAAGAAATCATAAGAAAGTTTTAATGCTATACAGTTTATTCCTCTGGGTTATACTTTTGATTTTCGTAACAAAATAAAAAGGTGCATGTTGTCTAACATCAAAATCAAGCGAAGCCTAACATTATTGCCATCATTATTTCATTATTGAAAACATACAGTAGTAACGCAATGAAAGGCAAATAGTTTAACCTGTTAAATTATGGGTACCTGTTGGTGTTTTTGAGTTAATTAGATATTGTACTTATATACAAGTATTGTAAATTAAACAATTGTGACCTAGGTAAATAGATGTTCGCTCTGCGCAAACACATACTATTTACATCGCCCGAGTGATTTAAAAGTGTATAAGTGGAAAACAAAAACACGGTCCAACTTTTTTAAACAATTTGAGCATTTAAAATGTCAAAAATTGTCTCATCTAATAACAAATTGGTCCGTTTTTGTAATCGCGTGACTGCTGTTAAAATTAGTCCTCGAAGGGTGATTTCGTTGGGATCAATGTGACTTGACTACCGTAATCGATGTGGCGTGTATCTGCCACGGGTTTTAGTGGGGTTAGGTAACATTGGCTCATCATCATCATATCACCCAAAAGACGTCCACTACTGGATGTAAGCCTCCCCCAAAGAGTGCCACAATGACCGGTACTGCGCCACCGGCATCCATCGGACTACCGAGACCTTTACCAGGTCATCAGTCCATCTTGTGGGGGGGTTTACCTACGCTGCGCCTTTTGCCAGTTATTCCCAGTCAATTCAACTTCACATCTTCGACTTGCAAACCGGATCTTTGATGGAAATAATTTACTTTAAAAACAAAGTTTAAACCGACTTCAATACAGTACTTCGCCAAGCCACACAGGTACATGAACATTTCCACATTTCCTTTCCAATTTACCACGTGCACTGCTTTCCAAGAGCAAATGCGTTGATTATTACAGAAAAAACCCAAGTCACTATCTGTGGGCTGATAATATTTGAGGAGTTCCGTCGATTCCTAAAAGATCTCAGAATTACCACCTCATGAGTTGCTACTTCAACGGAATCTTGTCAGAATCTTTGGCGAACTTTACATCATTGAGGAGTTCCATAAGCCATCTGTTATCTTCATCATCAGTTCCACTTCACCAAAATTGCGATTTCCGAAGGTAAATACACGTATTATTATAGAAAATACCGAAATCACTACATGCGTGTCTATAAAATTTGAGGGTTGCCCTCAATTTCCCTGGGATCCCATCATCAGATCCTGATTTGGTGACAATGGGACCACTTTGGAAGTATACTCTACTCGAATAAAAAAAGAATTTTGGAAATCGGTCCACAATTGAAATCGGCAAACATACACAAAAATAAAAAAATAAAAAATACATGTACACAGTGGAACATATAACCTCCTCCTTTTTTGAAGTCGGGTAAAAAGAGCGTGCTCTTTTAGATACCAGCTGCACGCGCGGGCCTTCGCTCCGGTCCAAAAAAAATAAAGGCGATATTTTTTTTGAAATCGGTTAAAAACTTCCGGGTATTACCCCCTCATACAAACTTGCGAAGCTACAATCTCACGGAATGTAGGTGTTAGGTACGTTCCACGTCATTTCGATGGTGTAGGGCGAAACTATGCAAGTTAAACGTTTATTAAGCGCAATTTACACATGCAAGAAATTGCGTGCAAGTTTAACTACATTGCGGGGTTTGATAGATCAATTGAACTCAGCATACCTCGGTAACCCGCAGTGTAATGAAACTTGCGTGCAATTTCTCGCATGTGTAGGAGACGCGTTTTAGAAACAGGTTATCGCTGAAAATGCTCCTTAAATATTCAGTAGTTATGTATAAGCTTGAAACGAGTAAGAATGAACCAATTCACGTCAGCGTTACTATAACTAGTCTGACAAGTTGACAAGAGCATTTTTGTGAACAATTTACATGTCACGGCATGTCCTGGGACGAATTATTATCCGGTGCCGCTCTATCCTCTATATTTCGTAATAATAAGCAAAGGCTTTTAGTTATTTTGTGTCAAAAAACGGGTCATTATTGTGTAGTATACATGCGTATTAAAGTAGTTATACATAATATGCATTGTTTATGTATACAAAAGTGCTGTAACCTAATAAAGTCCTGTGTTTTTTTTACTGTAGTAAATAGTCCTAATCCTAACTGCCCTATGTACTATTTAAAGTACAGTCGAGGGGGAAAGAATACGTACATAAATAAATACATAAATATCTGTACATGCCGTTATGCCATTGAGTCCTGTACATATATTTATGTTCTTATTTATGTACCTGGGTCATTGTCAAACACAAAAACAAAAATCATCTTTCCGGTGGTCAATAGTTAAGGGCTTACGCTCACATATAATATGTTTTTATCACATAGAATTATAGAAGGGGCAACGCCTTTTATGCGGATTCAGAGTTCAACCAAAAATTAGGCTTTATAGCCCTTAACTTTGGCAATGTCCACCGAAAAGACGCGAACCTAAATCTGACAATGACCCACCTACGTATTCGTTCACCCCCGAAATTACTCTGAGTTTGTACAGTTACAAACTAAGAGTAATTTTGGGAAACTTCGGGAAACTTTCTTGGGAAATTTCATTGAAATCATCGCAATGCCTCCAAATCGCATAAACTTAAGTGGCAGTGGGCGCACGTAGAACCGATGGCCGTTGGGGCAGAAAGGTTCTCGAGTGGTGACCACGTACCGGAAGGCCAGGCGTGGGTAGGCCCCACAAGGTGGACTGATGACCTGTAGGTCGATCACGTAACGCATTGTACGAACGTCGGGTAGCTCGGTATAGGTCTAAAATTGTACCGACGCGCGTTCGGTACGTTACGTGATTACCGGTTATTTTGGCACTCTTTGGGGGAGACCTATGTCCAGCAGTGGACGTCTTTAGGCTCATATGATGATGATGATGATGATCGCAATGCCACCGCTGCGGCGTGCGGAGCGACGGTTCGCAACGTTGTATGCCAGTACCTCTGTTTGTATATAAATTCCGCACGGTACTTCACACTGCACCGCACCCTCGTCCGGCAAAATTTGCACGCAGCTGCGCACGCCGCAGCGGTATGCGGCGGCAGTGTGTGATGCGCCTAAACTCTGTATCTATAGGTACCTAAGATTTCTACTTTTAACTGTCAATCCGTTAAAAAAACTTCCAACTTTACTTCTTTGTCTTTAAATAAAAAAAAATAAAAACCATCTACACATCCAGAGGCCATTGATTGGCCTCACTTAAGTACTTACTTAAGATCCCATGTCCCCTAAATGGGACAGAGGACGTCCACACTCCACAGTGAATCTCCATGCAGATCGGTCTTGAGCGTCTTGCTTCATTTGACTTTCACTCCAAGACTTCCAGATCTTCGTCTCGACTACCACAGTCAGTACGCGGCCAGGCCCCGTAGCATGGATGGCCTTATCACGCGATAAGTGACAGGATAGAGCATCCGTCCCTGGCTGACACCGTTCGATAGAACGAGACGACGCGCTTATCCTATCACTTATCGCGTGATAACGCCATCCATACTGTCCGCTCCATAGAGGTAGAATAGATAGAGTGAGTCACCCACACATACACACATGAGTGACAAAGATGTATGCATAGGCAATACCGCAAGTGGGAACGAGATACAGTGTCATATTTTCTGTCCCTCATCGCGTATACGGATTTTTTGTTTGCCACCACACTTGTCAAAATTTGTACTGAAACTGACACCACCATGACGTCACCGATATAATACGACTAAATTATAAATGACATTAAACATCAAGAGTGTATTAGCTGATACTTCTTAATTTAGTATGGTTAATTTACCATCGTCCCTTTTGGGTATACGCTAGGACGCCATCTATATATCCTCTATTTACGGTCCGCTCACAAAGTACTGGGTGGAGGTGGCTATTAGTAGGGCCAAGTAGAGAACTTTGGACTGACTACTTGGCACTGTGAAGGGCTAGCCTAAACAATCTAGTATTTTAATTTAATTTTTGTATGCCTCATCTTATGTCTCTAACAAAAATCTTAAGTTTTCTGTACTAACAACATATCGATTGATCAAAATGGCCTGATATAAACCATTTTAATTCTTTTAGTTACTTCAAAAAAAAGGAGGAGGTTCTAAATACGGTTGTATTTTTTTATCATATATTTTTTCTCCTCCTTGAACTCCTCAAATATTATCGGCCCACATTCAGTGATAATGGTTTTCGTCTCTAATAATAAACGTTTTTACCCTCGGAAAGCAATTCATACGGTAACGTGGTATGTGGAAATGTTCATGTGGCTTGGCGGAGTACTAAATTGAAGTCAGTTAGAATTTTGTTTTTAAAGTAATTTATTTAGTGTACCTACACGCTATTGTCAACGATATCGGTTTCACGTCAAGAGTTAGAAACTATGCGTGATTGATAGTTGCCCAATTACGTTCCTAATGGGGTGTAAGTGTCCGCGTCAACCTTCGAGGGAGAACCTGCCCCGTTACTCTGTAACTTGTTTTAAGCTCACCTTCACGCTCACCCACAAATATAATCTTGACGCCGCGATTCATAGTAAATAAGGGTCAAGTTTCGTTAGGCGTGATGCGTGGGGTGAGACGAATGAGCGTGTAAAGAATAACAGCCCAGCGAACAACGTCAAATAGAACACGAATAGTTAAACGTCAAGAAAGTTGTATTATTCACCGGTAAAACCCAAATATCTGGTTTATTAACCAGATATTAATTGATTTATTTGTATCAAGCAATTGCGTATTACAGACTGACATACTTATCAATATACCTAGAAAACATAACACAATAACAAGTTAAGACGGCGACGCGCCGTGCATTGTCTGAGACTCACGAACATCATAAATTGACCAATCGAGTTTCAGATTTTTTTACTCCCGACGCAGAAGGGGCGTAATAAGTTTCACGTGTCTGTATGACTGTCGGTCTGTCTGTGAGTATGTCTGTGGCATCGTAGCCGCTAAACGAATGAACCGATTTTGATGCGGCTTTTTTGTCCAAAAGCTGACGTATTTAATCGAGATGGTTCTTAGCAACGTTTATTTTTCGTTGATTTGGACAAACTATCGACAAAAAAAATCTATATAATCATCGAACCTGCATGTAAAATTTCACGTAACTCGCTTGAGCAATGCGACTTGTAGAGGAGAACGGCCGGACATACGTTAAGATTTTTCGCCCGTGCTGAAAAAAAAAAACGTTTATTCTCTTTAAGGCTTATAGATACATACCTACAATTAATCTGCCAAACCAAAGTGCGGTTTGTTGGCAGAGATTTATAAAAAAACCAAAAAAAAGGATACCTTGGTTTGCTTCGCTAGCTCATTCAATAACATATACATACCTATTACCAATGTACCTATATAGAGACGTTTGCAGAGGGTAGGTATTTATTTATCAGTCAAAAGTACTGCATTAAACTTACCTGCTATTCGTTCCATGAAACTGAAAGCAGAATAAATAGAGTTCAAAATCACACAAAAGTTTTTACGTCATACCTGGCCATAATGTATAGGAATTACCGCACGCTATGCGTGCGGAAAACCCCACTTCCTGGCCAGATAGAGACGTAAAATTTTGTACTCACCACGGGCGGTAATAAAGAAAGCCTCCGAGCGCATATTTATCGTCCTTGCCTTCGGCTCGGGCGTCAAATACCTGCGATCTGAGACATTCTTTGTTTAACCGCCCTAGGTAAGTAATGTACTATTATTGTGTGTCGGTCTGTGATGATTGTTCAGAGGCAATTAACACGCGACTGCGCCTGATTAGCATGCGTTAGATTTAATCCAGAGCTGGCGCGCAATTTTACCCCCACGTTGAGCTACGAAGCAAAACCGGGAATACACATGATTGTAGCCTGAATACTTGCATAACGTACAACTAAAAAAAAAAAAATTAAAATTAAAATTTAAACTGTTTATTGCATTAATTTAATTGTTACAAGTATGTCTACTAATTGCTTAGCGCAATCTCAATTTTTTGAGATTATTTGCTAAGCTTAGCTAATATCTATCACATTTCTAAGTTTAATCTATATAACTTAACTTATTTATATAATATAAGTGTTTGCATAACAGTATTTATTTATTTAATTTTCAATTATTTTACTTATCACACATGATCTTCTTCAGGGTACATTTGATCTTCTGTGGTTTATTCTCTATAATATCTATAACCTCACTGGGTAAACTATTTAGGATATGCGGTAAGTGACTGGACCATACTCTTTGTCCATATAAACTCCTTGCACGTGCCACATATTGTCATGTGCAGGGATTGTAACCGGTTTTTTTCAAAAACCTCGAAATAACCACATAAATATCAACTATTTTATACTTAATTTGTAGGACTCAGTTGTGTTTTGAGGTGACGAGTGCGTATTATTAGATTGCCCAATTAGAAAATGTAATAATTAGAAAGAACGAAAACATTAATAATAATAAAATATTTATATTTATTTATTTTAATATTAATATAAACAAAACTGGTTACAATCCCTGGTCATGTGTATACACTAGGTGTCCCCTTATTTCACCGACAAACGTTTCACCGAATGCATTGATTCGCCGAATTTTCAATTCATCGAATTTTGTTGAACTCAGAAACCGTTACCTTTTTACTAACTTTTTTTAGCTAACAAGTCATTCTGTATTCATTACGTTAGGTTTGTTTTATAACAATTCTGAAAAGTTTACTGACTCTGAATAAAATGGTTTTCTGCGAAACATTGAAAAACCGTATACATGAGGGTTTCTTAAAGTGGGGTCCATGGAGCCCTTAGGGGTCCGTGACGTGATTGCTAGGGGTCAACGGCCAAACCGTGTAGGCTCGGACAAGAATAGGTCTACGGTCTCCCCCGCCTGTCGTAGAAGGCGACTAAAGGGGGTCATCGGGGTCGCAGTGTTTCTGGCGGGGGCCGGGGCACTCACCTAAAAACCCCAGGGAAGGCGACCATCATCATCCTAAGACGAGCCAAACCAGTGCGTTCAGTATGAGATCCTGGAGTCCTCCGCATGAGAGCGCAGATGCCGGCCGCCGTGGAGTTTTTAGTGGATAGAAATACCACATAACCCAGTCATCCCCCGATGATTGGGTACCTCCACGAGGTTTCCTCCACGAAAAAAAAAAAAAAAAAAAAAAAAGTGGCCCACGGCCACTTTGTTCACTCTTAACGTTGGTAGGTACATATACCTTGGTTGGTTCTTTTCATTTTCTTCAACAGGGTTCCGCGGTATTTTTTACATTCTGAAAGAGGTCCATGCCTAACAAAAGTTTAAGTACCACTGGTATACATCAACTGGCATGCAAGTAGTCGCAAGCAATTTGAATAACTGGCATGCAACATGAGGGCACGCGGGGGGCTGCAAAACCGAAACGTTTCCACGTATGTGACAGACATGCATTGCATGTAGGTACCTAAACTTTGAAATGGAATGCAAGTTCAACTTTCAAATGCCACTGTGTGCCAGTTACTTCTACATGCCGTTAACTAGTATGCACGCTACTGTTCCGTTTTACAGGCATAAATAAATACATACATATTTGGGGACAATCTTACACAAATCGACCTAGTCTCAAACTAAGCAAAGCTTGTACTATGGGTACTAGACGATGATATAGATACTTATATAGATAAATAAATACTTAAATACATAGAAAACATCCATGACTCAGGAACAAATATTCGTGCTCATCACACAAATAAAATGCGCTAATCCCGGATTCAAACCCGGGATATCTCCGGGATTTCATGATTTCAGCAAATCACAAATTAATTAATTGAAGTTCTTTTGGCATCCAACATATACCTAGTTATATAGTTCCTCATACATTTTAGGAATAGTTCTATAGTGTTTATAAAAAAAAATGGTATTTAAGGTCCACCAACAGTTGTTAACACTAAATACATAGGTTTCTTTTAAAAATAAGTTGTAAATATTGGGCTGAGTGCCACAAACACTTAGTAAACACAGCATGCGAAACAAAGTATAAAATTAATTACTCTCAGAAACTAATGAAATGACGGTAGTAATACATACGAACCAATCTAACGTTTACAAACGGATAGTTTAATACTAACAATACATACACACTAGTGATATCCTATGGATTTTAAACAATTGATAGTATGCTAATTCTAAAATGTCATCCAAATGGACTAATAATTGATATTCTGTCCTTTTTATAGAATCCTTTATAGTTCCTGATATTTTAAAGGCATAGTTCTAGTAGTTCCAGCAATATGCCTCTGTTAAAAACCCTATCTGTTCAATAATTCATTATCTCTTTCTTAATTACAGTATTGTGTACCTAAGTAGTGTCTCCGAAACGTAGTAGCTCCCGGACAGGATTTAGCCAGCTCATTAGCGCACCGCAGTTTATGCCACCCGCAGTAACGTATTGGAATTGAAACGTTTTACACATTACTTAATGCCAATTGGTTTCTAACTGCTTACTTAAATAACTGCAATGGTTCGAAACAAAAGCTAGACTCCGATCTAGTTTCAACGCTTTACTAATACTTCGGGCACGTTAGTCGAAACCAAATCTCCATGGAACGACTGGGGACGGGTAGAGGGAAAGCGATCACACGGTCGTTCTCCTACGCGCTGGACGGATTTGATAAAAGTTTCTGTCAAAAATTTAATTTTTGGTACATGCTTTTATTGCCGACTGTACTTTTCTGCATACCATCATCAACTACTCATTGAGACGATTCTAAAGAGCCCAAACTCGATGGGGTTGTGTCGTTTTATTGCGGAGTTCCTATGGCCACCTTCCAGCTCCAGCATCAGATCATAATATTGCACTGTCATGCGATATACATATGCATTATGTATGCAAAATTTCAGCTCAATCGGAAAACGGGAAGTAGGTCAAATTTCAATTACTAAATTTGACCCAAGAAAGAATAAAACAAACAGGGTGAGCTAATAAAAGCTTGTAAATAAAAATATCTACGACACAATCCACCATAGTCCAGTGTCCCCGTGATGTTGCAGACCGTAACAAGTGGAGGAGCATCGCGAGGGCTTCTTTATCCATACATCATCATGAAACCACGACCAATCTGTCAAGAGTGAACGAATGAAGAGAGAGAGACGTAGATCTAAATGTAATTTCTTGTATGGAAAAATTACAGTTCAGTTTTCCTAATGTACTATCGGCCAAAGCCAGAGTCAACCACCTTAAAGGCGCATTTTGGTTTCAGCCGTATACGGTATAACATTGCAAGCGATTCTGTTTTGAATCTGGTCGACTCTGGCTTTGGGCGATGGTACGTTCGATTCTCTGGGGCCCATTTCGCACAAGTTAAAACTGATCACTGGTCTAAAGGCCAATCGTTATATTGGTCAAGAGCCTCATTATTGCCAATTTGGACTTGCAGCTTCATGGAATGGGTACTGTACCTCCGTTTGGCTAATACTATCAATGGTATTATGAACCATCCTGATTACAGTGGATCACACTCACAACACACTTGACTATATACGTTTATGCATGGGGATTATCATCTTCATCATTACATCAGCCGAAAGACGTCTACTGCTGCAGGCCTCCCCCAAAGAGTGCCCAATTGGTCCTACGCCACCCGCATCCAGCAGACTCCCGCGACCTGAACCAGGTCATCAGTTCACCTTTTTCCGGGAGGGGGAAACGCTGCGTCATCCGGTACGTGGTCGAAACAAAACCCTTACCGCCCAATGGTCATTGGTTCTACGTGCAATGTGCCTACTGCCACTTAAGTTTAGCGTTATGCAAGAGGTAAGTAGATGTTTTCTGTGAACCGCACAAAACTTACACAAAAATTGAAAAAAAACATTAAGTTTAAGGGGTCCCCATACTCAGAACTGAAACTAAAAAAAAATGTTTTCATCAAACCCATACGTGTGGGGTATCTATGGATAGGTCTTCAAAAATGATATTGAGGTTTCTAACATCATTTTTTCTAAACTGAATAGTTTGCGCGAGATACACTTCCAAAGTGGAAAAATGTGTGTTCCCCCCCCCCCTGTAACTTCTAAAATAAGAGAATGATAAAACTAAAAAAAATATATGATGTACCATGCAAACTTCCACCAAAAAATAGTTTGAACGTGATCTAGTAAGTAGTTTTTTTTTAATACGCCATAAATCATAAACCGCAATTTATTTAACGGAACCCTTCATGTGCGAGTCTGATTCGCACTTGGCCGCTTTTTTTTTTGATTTTCTCATTCTGAATCTTTGATACTATCGATCCTCATACAAGAAAAAAGTGTCTTAAATATTCCATTACAGATCGTCACATTTTTGTATGCAGTCTTTTTTTTTATATGGTCGTGAAGTGACGCAATGGAAGAAAAACCTTAGTAGTAAAATCTGGGACACTTATTTTCTTGTATAAGGATCGATAGTATCTGAGTAATGATTCTGAGTAAGAAAAAAAAAAGACGAATTCTGAAAAAAAATAGTTTTCTACACTCTTTTTTGAAAAACGCTCATTTGCCACCCTCGTCATGTCGTTTGAGTCACGTCATGTCGTGTAAGTATCAACGTGCCGATTGATACTTACACGCCTCCTCTCATGGGTAAGAGGAAACGGGCAGTATCCCCCCACGCTGGCTTAGTGCGGGTTGGGGACTTCGCATATACCTTTGAATTTCTTCACAGATGTATGCAGGTTTCCTCACGATGTCTTCCCTTCATAAGGTCTATAGGTAATATTATGAGTATATGATGTCATTCCCGCTTTTATTTTCATACATGATACCGAAATGAAACAAAGAACAATCACATACAAAATCTAGACGGTAGGTACAATCAAATCGAAAACTCACTAATAATTAATGAATCAACTTTTCAGTGTACAAATCTCCCCTATTATTTGCTACTCGATAACGCTTTTACGGCTCCCTTACAAAAAAATGAAACTGGGGACTTTAAAGTTAAAATCAACGGTTCAAATCTAATTGGGCGTATGTATTGTGTTCTTGTACGGGACTTGTGACGTTTTGAGTCTGCGCCGCCGAAATTGGCTTTGACGGATGACAGAGGATGACCCTTGATCGTCTTCTCTCAAATATTCAGGAGTGTTGAGTTGCGTGCCACTTATGTACAGGACTGTACGTAGTGGGTACGTGATATTGAGTTTTATTTAAATTAGATAGTACTTATGTATTTTTGACGGACGGTTAGCCTGATTGCGAGGTATATTCATTTGTGAATTGATAAATCGAGACGTTTTGATGGCCCAGTGGATATTAGACCGTCATGAGATTGAGCGACAACAGTCAGGTAAGAATGTGGCTTACCACTTTTGTACCTTAATTACAAATTACAATTAAAAAAATTTAATGTAATAATAAAAAGAAAACATTGCCATGGGTAACTGATGAAATAATGGAGTACATGAGTAAACACAGGGACCTCCATGAAATCCAGCGTCAATATCCCGGCAACCTGATTATATCTGAATGTATTGATAAGTATTTTAACTTTATTAAATCCACAACGCTGCGCGCTAGGCAATACCATATCGAACATAGGATAGGTGAAAGCAGAAATCCCTCCAAGGAGATTTGGAAAGTGGTAAATGAGGAGATAGGTGCAAAAAATAAATCTCAATCTATCTGCCTCAATGACTCCTCGCAAACAAAAATACCACCGAGCGAAGTTCCAGATGAGTTTAACTCGCATTTCCTAAATATAGGTTTAAAAAATGCCATCAACACAAATCCCGCTTTAAGTAGGCGCTATCTATGTAGTTACCTACATGACCTTGACGTACCGACGATGACCTTGCCGACTGTTACAAGTGACATGCTTCTTCTTCTTCTAAATAAGGTAATTCGAAAAATGTTAAAAACACGCGCAACTGTTGATACTTATGACATTCGATACGACCGCTTTAGCCTAGTTGGTAGTGACCCTGCCTACGAAGCTAGAGGTCCTGGGTTCGAATCCCGGTAAGGGCATTTATTTGTGTGATGAGCACGAATATTTGTTCCTGAGTCATGGATGTTTTCTATGTATTTAAGTATTTATTTCTCTATTTAAGTACGTATATCGTCGTCTAGTACCTACCCATAGTACAAGCTTTGCTTAGTTTGGGACTAGGTCGATATGTGTA
The DNA here is from genome assembly GCA_963854355.1 of Epinotia brunnichana. Taxonomy (NCBI): domain Eukaryota; kingdom Metazoa; phylum Arthropoda; class Insecta; order Lepidoptera; family Tortricidae; genus Epinotia; species Epinotia brunnichana. The sequence goes on from OY977957.1 coordinate 13,878,599, forward strand.
AGATTGTCCGCAAATATTATTAGGGCGTAGGGATGTGACGCCCCCATCGCCCACCAGATTTCTGGTGCAATCAGTCAACGTAAGGCAGCTTGTGGCGGGCTGTTAGGGAGTAGCGACCCTACGTACCTGAGTGCTCCTGGGGGTGTCCTGTGGTCAGGCTGAGCCGATCGGGTGGTTGGTTGGACAGGCCCCTCACCTCTGGCTTGCCTTAACTGGCTGTCCAGAGTGGAGTCGCAAGAGCTGTTGCTCGAGGGTAGATGTGGACACCTAAGTGGCGAGTTGGCTATATGTTTAAAGTCCAGTGCCACCTCTCTACCCCCCAAGCCTCTCTGACTGGTGTTGCCCTTAGGCCATTTTTTAATGTCGCTATTAATAGGGGCCCATCTAGCAGTTGGCGAGTCACCGTCTGCCAGAGATAAAAAATGAGACAGTTTATTAGGCAGGCGTCCGATGTTTCACCCAATAGCCCAGCCACTAATCCATCATTTTCACCCAATAACCCGTTTTCTTTAGATTCCATCAACAGCAATAGTCCCTATACACCCCAGCGGGTGCTGTCTCTGTGTGCGTCCCATGACACGGGCAGGGACAGCATCCGCTCGGTGTACTCCTTGCATTTCATTAAATTGTCAAAAGGGCCTCTACGTGTTGGCTCAGTTGGTACTTTGTAGGTACCTTGCCCCACGCACGCCTCCCAAAGGTCCGGGACATCATTGTCCCGTGAGCGGGAAAGACATACATAATAATATTATGTATCTCCTGTTTAAATTCACGGGACAAAACCCGGTCCTTTCGAAGGCGTGCATGGGGATATAGATCCAACACGTAGAGGTCCTTTGGAGACGAAGTTATTATTATTATTATTATTTCACTAAATATTTTATTATGTATATGGCCAATTATTTCTGACATTTTAATCGTACTTATTAATATTATTTTTGATACAGGTGTATACCCAGAAGTGTTAAAGAGTACCAGAGTGTGCCCAGTGTATAAGGGAAAGGGTGACAAGTGCGATGTCAATAATTACAGACCAATCACAATAGTCCCCACAATTTCTAAAATTGTGGAGTCCATCCTCTTATCGCATTTAATGGCCCACTTAGAGAACAATGACCGCCAATTCGCTTATCGGCAAAATATGTCAACAACAACTGCTGCGCTCAAAATATTTGACTGCATTGTTTCCGGTCTGGATGACAAATGCAAGATGGCAGGTATATTTTTGTCATTGTCCTAGGCTTTTAATGTGATTGATCATGACCTGCTTTTGGACAAGTTACATCATTATGGGATACGAAACTTAAGCCACAAATTGTTTACATCATTTTTGTCCGACCGGAAACAAGTAGTTAAAATATCTGCGAGCGGTAAACGACTGAAGTCCAGTGCTGGCAGCGTGAATGTAGGAATCCCTCAAGGTTCGGCGTTAGGAAATTCCCTTTTCCTAACGTTTATGACCTTCCCGCTTCCATCACAGCTGGTCTCTCTGTCCTATTCACGGACGATACCACAGTGGTTGTCAGCGCGCGTACTTATGAACAGCTTGGAAAGAAGATACATGACGGCTGTGATCAACTGCAGAGGTGGTTTGCTACCAACGACTTATTCTTAAATATAACAAAATTATCCGTGCGTAGCAAACAGCCCGATGCCGATAAGTGATAAATGTAGGTTCCTGGGTTTCACTCTGGACTCTCACCTTAACTGGAAGTGCCATGTAGACAAACTATGTGACAGATTGAGTAGTGCAGTCTTTGCTTTGCGTAAACTAAAACCTATGGTATCAGACGATGCCATGAAGCAGGTGTATTTTGCTCATTTTCATTCGCTGATGTCCTACGGTACGCTCATTTGGGGAAACTCAACGGATGCCAACAGAGTGCTGCTTATGCAGAAACGTGCCGTACGTGCGATGATTGGGACAAAATCGAGGACTTCGTGTAGAGGCCACTTCCCAACGCACGGTATTATGACGCACTTGTTTGTAAGGAAAAACTTTTCCTCTTTCGATACCGTAAATGTGATTGGCAAAACACTCCGCCGCACAGGGCGTTTGAGAACAGTTCCCCGTCGCATGGCACTTGCAGAAAAGAACCCGCGTGTCATTGGGCCTTCCTACTACGAGCGACTATCCGCTGATCTGGACTGGAACCATCTGACGAAGCATTTAGACGCCGCCTGAAATACCTTTTATTGGAAAATCCATTATACTCAGTTAAAGAGTATATGGATCTTGATTTGACATGTTAAATTATTATTTTTACCTATTTACATTTGTCTTAATATGATTTGACATTAAATATCACCTATGTTCTAATGCACATTACACTATATTGTAAATTGAATGACGATACCTAGTGGTTGACATATTTTTATATTTACTCGTTTTTGAGTAAATTTGTTGACATTGTATAAATTTAATATTACATCTTTATTTTTTCTTTGTTTTTGACGATCTTGATAAATATTCTTTATTTTATTGACATGTAAGCAAATTTGTAATGTAATTTTTTATCATGAAATAAATAATCTAATCTTACCTAATGAACTTTTGAAAATAATAGAGTCAAATAGTGGTAGTCAAGATTCGTGGCTAAATAAATTAAAAAAAAAAAAACTAGAAAAATCTTCCCAGTTCAAATTTAAACCATATTGCTTTGACATAAAGTGGCCATGTCATACACTAGTTCACCGTCGACGACTAGGACAGGACGTTTACCTTATCTAGTGCCTTTGCCTGCAATACAAGCGGTCATTGGTTCGGTAGCGGCAAGTATATGTGTTTTTGTGTTAATTTTAGTTTTGTTTAGTTTATTCTAAGCTTATATTATAACTCTGTGGTTATGTAGTTTTATAAGTTTGTATGTAGGGGGGTAACCTTCAGAGCTACTCAATACTCATTCGATTTCAAAGGACCTTTGGGATGGACTGGTAATACGCGCGTGGAGTACGGGCTCATTAGTATTAAAATACAAATAAGGCCTGTCACAGACTGGCGCGGCCTGCGGTGGCGGTCAATAGTGAATTTGACAATAACTGTCAAGTTTACCACTGACCGCCACCCTGCGTTCATGGACGCGCCAGTGTGTTTCAGGCTTAAAGTGAGAAATGTTTTGCCCTTTCATTGAATGTCTCCTTTTGGCTTGTGGGAAAAGTATTTTCATAATACCTTCCCAGACAATTGAATAAAATTGTGGTAAGTAATCGAATACTTTACTAAATAATTGCCATAAGTAGGTATAAGTATTGCCATAAGCCTAAAATCAGACAGCATCTCCTATTACCAACATTTGACCCAATCCTGCCAAATCACAAAATTACATCTGTCGTTACATCAAAATCCAACATATCTCGTCAACCATCAAATATCCGTGCGAATATGAAGCCCACAATCCACCAATATTAGCTGACCTCGGGAAGCATGCATGCGTAGTACATTCTCCGTTGACTCTAAGGGGGTGAAGGGGTCAACTTTGGCTGGTTTATAATGGCCCTAAAATAAGTCTCTGGAGACAAATTGTGATATTTTGGAATCGTCACACGGTTTTGTTTGACACGGTCTCACGCTTACTACTAATTAGAGGAGTGACGGATTAATCTGTTATTCTTCAGGGAGTCAATGAAATTATTTTTTATATTTATTTATTTATTTTTATTTGCATTCATGATCACACAATATATATAACGATAACCGAAAAAAATAAGCGAGCTGGCACTCCTACTAAAGACATTTAAAGACAAAAAGGCAGTGCCCCTGCCGGCAGTTTGGCAACAACGCCAGGCCAAAGTCGAAATATCGGTTACCTTTGAAAATCGGTTACGGTACCGGAAAAAATAAAGGTAACCTTTATATTTCGAAAGCGATATATCAAGGTTCCGCTACCGAAACCGCTATTTGAAAACTGATATGACGTCATACCGTTAAAATTGAATACCGGTATTTTTCGGTTATGCAGTCCCTTCTCCAAGCCCATCGCCCTGCTTTCGCGCATGATATTCCTACCGAATATAATCTGACACTATAGTCAGATGTCAGTAAACTCCCGTTAAAGTAGGCATAATAGCAAACTTAAAAAAGTGGAAAAACCCACGACATTTTCATTTCAAAGGTTATATCCCAAAAGTGGCTAAACTGATTTTGTTGAAACGTAGCTAGGATCCATCTCGATCACGTCAGCTTTTGGACAAAAAAACCGCATTAAAATCGGTCCTATCGTTTAGGAGCTACGATGCCACAGACAGACACACAGATACACCGACACACAGACACGTCAAACTTAACACTCCCCTCTTTTTGCGTCGGGGGTTAAAAATATTACCTCATACAGATCCCGCCCACCAAGTCAGGAAGTCACCTTACTTACATAGAAACATAACACAAGCACACAAACAACATTAATTACAATAAACAAAACACGACACATTTATCACAACACAATCAAGCCAGCCACCTACCCCACTTTTTATTAGCTCGTAAAAGCGCCCTCCGTGACTACAGTTTTTCCACTCCATGGTTGCACATGGTTGTATGTGTGTGTATTCTGTAGATACTTGACAATCTATGAATACTCAATTTAACAGTGTAACAGAACGTTCACAAATAAATAAATATAAGGGGACAATTATACACAAATCGAACTACTCCCATAGTAAGATTAATAAGGCTTGTGTTATGGGTACTAGACGACAAAGAAAATCGACATAGGTTTTTCGGAAAAAAATTACCTTATTTTAGTCAACTTCAAAAGCAATAGAGTAGAGAGTACCTAAGTCGCGACAACTTTTTAACAAAAGTCCATCATCAAGTCATAAGTACATATATTATGTAGACGAGCCGTTTAAGTATTTTACAATTAGGATGCAGAACCTGCATCCTAATTGTACTAACAGTCAGGTGATTTCTTGTTATGCCAATGATTGTGAGCGATGTTTGTCCAAAGTTTAACAATCAACATGTAACCAAGTCTTCTGGCCAATATTAAAAATGGAAGGCCAGGGTTTTCCTGTGCGTCCTTCATCTCACGTCAACTAGGTTCTGTTATAATGTTATAATAATACTATTTCATTTCATTTACATAACATGTAGACGTCTAACTAAGTACTAGGTAAACGTCAACATGAAAATTCAAGGCGGATAAATATAAGTGGAGCGTTCGTAAAACCAAAAAGCAATCCAATTAATTCGTCTGTGCCGAAATAATGGTAAAAGCAGTCTTTGCACTCTTTTATAGTTAACTTTAATTAGTTAGTGTCGCAAGACTCCATATAGATCGTTTAATCCATATAGACGCCCCCCACTCCTACCTCTTCTATGGACAAAAGGGTCATACACAGTGTTTGAAACAAAATTCGTATTTTCTGTGGTCAATAGTTGTATGTTATATAGCTTTCAAGCATATAAGTAATGTTTTTATCGCATAATCTATAATATTAAAACGTAAACTTCCTGACTGACTCACTCACTCACTTAAATCAACGCCAACTCAAACCGTTGAACCATAGAAAGCAGATTTTTTTCACAATAGGTAGTTTATATAACGTAAATATAGTGGGTAAAATCAGCTTTCTAAGGTTTTTTGTGAATTCCACTCTAAAAAGCGTAAACAGGGGGCTGAAATTTTGTATGGAGATGGAGTAAATTTTCAAGTGAGAGGCTTGAACCTTTGTATGGTCTTTATTACAATACAAGAAAAGCAATTCTAGGGTTTTCGAAAACCCCACACCTAAGCGGGTTAAATAGGGGTGCAAAGTTTGTATGGCGGAAACTCTTATTTGAGCTAAAAAAATAAAACTTTATCAAAAGATCCTTAACACAATTAATACAAAAAAAATTTTTTTTTGCCTTTTCGAAAAATACAACCCAAGGGGGTTAAATATAGTTTTTTGATGGGGGCGAAAGTTTGTTTGGACCTACGATATAAACGAGTTTCAGACGGCTTTGCAGCCAAAATACTCGTAACTTTGACAGAAAAGACGCGAGCCTTAATCTGTGTATAATGTATATATGACCCAAAACACAAACTAGAACGCAATGAGAAACGTAGTGTGTTCTCGTGGATTAAACCATTTGTATCTACTAGATATCCCCATACAAAATATTCACGCATACATGAGCAGGCGCACAAATGAGCAAACATTACTGTAACAAGTGCGCCTTCATAAATTTTCGATCCGCACCACACACAGCTCCGAGGGTTGAGCCCCTGGGGATTGGTGGCGTTAACTGGCTCTTGATATTGATTCTCCATGACAAACCAAAAGCAACTCTATCCCAATCATCTATAACTCACATTTGATCAACATAGTGATGCTACATACGTCTCTTCAGATTTTGAATCCGTAATTGCTATAGCATTGCAACGTGACATTGGAATTATGACCAAGGATAACGGTATTAAGGTTGAATTTGGTAAGATTATTATCAGTCGTATGCGTCGTTTATTTATGGACGTTAGGCGTGATTCCCATAATCTGTAATGCGTCGGTGAAGTGAATTCTGCACTTGCCCGTTTAGAAGCGCAGTCCATAAATGGATAACATCTTGTTCCATTGAGATATGAATTTGAAGGGGTGATGACTCCCAAAGGTCCTGGTGATGTCTATATTACACTTGCTTTCTCACGGTTCGTTTATCCGATTAAAAGCCAATGGATCGTGAAATTCTGCAATTGTTTGTTCTTGACCATGTTTTGCACATATGGCAATATGGGGTTCAGGAGTTTTATTGGTGTATGATTGATTATGACTTCATCGTTTTATTGTTAACTCAAAATCGTCTAGTTATATTTTTATTGAAGACCGTGCGTTGAATTTGCAACCATCAATTTTAATGTCAAAGCTAGAATAAGTAAGTTTAGAACATTCTTTAACTGAAAACAACTGGTTGACATATTTGTTCTTTTGATTTTGTTTTATTTTTATATTTACTCGTTATTGAGTAAATTCGTTGACATTGTATTAATTTAATATTATATCTTTATTTTTTCTTTGTTTTTGATGATCGTGATAAATAATCTTATTTTTTTGACATAAAAGCAAATTTGTAATGTAATTTTTATCATGAAATAAATAATCTAACCTAATCTAATCTAATCATGCATGCTACGGAGAGTACTGAGGTTGATTAATGATATTCTTGTGAGGTTGGTTCGTTACAAATAATGTATCGGTTAATTAAAATAATATAATATAGGTAGCCTATGCTCAGAAGAAAAACCTATTCTTGATGAAAAAATCTGCCATATGTACCCTAAATAAATATAAGTAATGTATTTTTACACCACCTACCTATACTGCATAATCTAGTTACTTTACTTTCCGCGTGTCCAACAAGCATTGTAGGTACGGGGATGTGATTATCATAACGCCTAATGACAACTCACGTTAGTTAACCAGTATAAGCGTGACCTCCAATCGCATACAATTGTTGTAAGACTTACGATTGGTTAAACTGGAATGATATGAGAGGTAATGCCTAACAGGTTGCGAATCCGCATATCTTTACATATTGGCATGAGGAACGGTGTTTATACCCGGGTGGGAATTATTGGAGATACGCATATTTAGTGCTACCTTCCTGTATAAATTAATTATTAGTTAACCGTAAGGTAAAAAAATACTTCGTATGACAACCAACTTTAAGCAAGTGCATGTACATTTCTCCAAGTGACTCGTTTCATTCTCTCACGAGCCTGTACCAGTACAGACCATGTACAGACGCTATCTTGACAAGCATCTGTCAAATATGTTACTCAGTTCATTTAATAGCGTTTGTTCAGTTACGTTCCATTACAGTATGAAAAACAGTAAAACTATGTGCCACTCGGTTGCAAAATCTAATCTAATATGTGGTAAACGGTGTGGGTCACACATATTGTAATCATTAGTCATATAAGTATGCATAAGTACCCCTTGAAGTGGCTGTTTGTTTACCTAAATAAATAATAAAAAAATAAAAATATATATTTCCGTCTTGAGCGTACACACGTGAATCCTGAGTTATTTACGCTTAAGATTCAATGATACACAATCTAATATTTATTTTGCAAATACCTATAGACGTACATATGCGTCACTTTTACTTCAACATTCCATCTGCGACCCGCAGCTTTACAAACACTGCTTTAACAAGTACTTACTAAAATAATAACAAAAGACACGCGGCAATATCATATCCGCCATAACCATCGCACCTACATAACGCTAAAAGCATAATAATTTAATAGGCATAAAACGTAACCCCAACACCAGTGATAGGTCTGGCAAATATTACTAGTATTATGTTAGGGATGCGATCGACCCCCGCGTTTTTATTGTCAGGGTTCTGTTGTGTTACACCCCTGTGATTATGGCTAGGGTTGTCAAAAATGTAAAGCTCAGCTACGTTCGATGTATTCCATACCCGTTTAAAATATAAGGAGAAAATAGCTAACATGGAGCTGGTGTATGAATGATATAATATACATAGTTGAAACGTAATCGATATATATAAAAGAAGACTTCCTGACAGATCATCAACGCACAGCCGAAACTACTGGAACTAGAAACTTGAAATTTACACCCATACTACCTTTTATAACGTAGGCGACGGATAAGAAGGGATTTTTGGAAATTCTACCCCTAAAGGGGTTAAATAGGGGTGCAAAGTTTGTATGGAGGAAACTTTATTTTTTGAGCTGGAGTCTTCAAACTTTGTGGAAATATTACTTTATAGAATACAAATAAAGTACTTTCAGCGTTTTGGTAAATTCCACCCCTAAAGGGGGCTAAAAAGGGTTGCAAAATTTGTATGGGGGAAACTCTTTTTTGAGATAGAAGCTTAAAAGTTTGTATAAAGATTACTTATTGAAATACAAAAAAAAACTTTCAGCGTTTTAGAAAATTCCGCCCCTAAGGGGGTTAAAAGAGGGTGCAACATTTGTATGGAGGTAACATGTTTTTTAGCTAGAGACTTAAAACTGTGTAGAAAGCTTACTTATTAGAATAAAAATAAAGAACTTCCAGCGTTTTGGAAAATTCCACCCCTAAGGGGTTAAATAGGGTTGCAAAGTTTGTATGAGGGAAATTATTTTTTGAGATACAAGGTTAAACGTTTGGAGAAAGATTACCTACTAATTGATATACAAAAAAGAACTTTCAGCGTTTTAGAAAATTCCACCCTTAAAAAAAGGGAGTGCAACATTTGTATGGAGGCAACGTTCTTTTTTTAGCAAGAGACTTTAAACTTTGTAGAAAGCTTACTTATTAGAATATAAATAAAGTACTTTCAGCGTGTTGATAAATTCCACCCCTGAGGGGGTTACTAAGGGTTGCAAAGTTTGTATGAGGGAAACTCTTTTTTGAGATAGAAGCTTAAAACTTTGTAGAAAGCTTACAAATAAAGTACTTTCAGCATTTTGGAAAATTCCACCCCTTAAGGGGTTAAAAAGGGTGCAAGATTCGTATGGGAGACACTTTTATTGAGCTTAGATACTTCATAGTTTGTAGAAAAAATGCTAATTACAACAAAATAAACTCTTCTTCTTAATTTTTCCTTGAGAAGCGTTAATAGGGGGTTTAAAGTTGGTATGGAGAGTCAGAAAAATTTAAAGTATGAGATTTGTAACTTCGATCCTAGCCTGTTTTTCAAAAGACTACAAAACTTATTTCAGCTTTTTTTTTAATTCAACCTCTAAAGGGGATTCCAAGTTTGTATGGAGAGCAAGTAATTTTTAATGTAAGGGTTTGTAACTTCGGTTGTAGACTGTTTGCTAAAAGATCACAAAACTTATTTCAGCGTTTTTTTTTAATTTATCGCCTAAGAAGGTTAAAAGGGGGTTCAAAGTTTATGTAGAGAGCAAGACATTTTTAAAGTAAAAAATTTGTAACTAAGGTTTCAGACTTATACTATGAGGGTTGAAAGAGGGTTCTAAGTTTGTATAGAGAGCAAGACATTTTGAAGGTAAGAGATTTGTAACTTCGGTTTAAGACTGTTTACTAAAAGACAACAAAACTAATTTCAATGTTTTTTTTTTAATTCATTCCTTGAACAAACATTTAGACGATAACACGTTCTACGCGGACGAAGTCGCGGGCAACAGCTAGTACGAATATATAACGATATGTTCCTAAAGTAAGATTAAAAAAAACAATAAAATATGTCTGGTCGGAATGATAAAAAAAAACGATTTGCACCGCAATTCTGCAAAAGCTCCCTCCCTCATTCATTACTTTTTGCCCAACTACGGCAGAGTCGAAAGGATCTCAGCAGTGTATGTTTGTAATTACGTGTGTTCCACCGTAGCGTTTAAGATACTGAACCGATTTTGATGAATTAGGTATCAATCGATTCGAAATTATGCTCCAGGTGACATAGGCTACATATTGTTTGAAAAAAGTAGTTTTTTTTTTAATTAACTTTTCCGTAGTCTGGATACAATTTTATGAACTTTTTATGCTTGCAAATATTGATGATGTACTCGTGCGTACATGATCAAAATTTTTACGAAACAAATACTCACACTTTTATATTTAGGATTAGTACAGTCGGCCTACACACTACGGAACACCTAAGTACCTTGTCATTTTCACTCGTTTCACAACTTCATATGGCAGTTTATCATGACGTTTATTGCGACACAGTACAAAGGTGTTAAGACCCTTTAAGACTGTAATGCACCCCTAACTTTTTAGTTGAAAAAAAAAGTTTTTTTACACAGATTTGATAAAAAAAAACATCTTTTACCTTTTTTTTTTGACGCAAGTGCAAACCCTGCCCTAAAGCCCCTGTCGCCAACCCTACCGTTTATATTTTAATTCGCCGTCACTCACCGGGCCGGTATAAGTGTTGTCCGTGTGTCTGTCTGTTTGTTGCACAACAGATTGTTCTCGTAAAGTGCTCGAGGTGCCGTAGATTGCTTTTGTTGCCCGTCAATTGTTTTTTTACCCCCAATTGATTTTAGTGTTTTAGCGCCATTTGTTTTGCTGGTTTAGTTACTGTTGTCTATTGTCGGATTCGAATTGTGTGGGACATCAGCCGAAAGGCGTCCACTGCTGGACATAAGCCTCCCCCAAAGAGTGCCAACGTGATCGGTCCGACCCCACCTGCATCCAGCGGACTCCCGCCTCCTTTACCACGTCATCATTCCATCTCACGCTTTAATATTATCAATTTAAATAAAAAAGGTTGGAAGTAAATTTACACCATACAGTGCCCATAATTACAAGAAGCTAGATTTCAGAAGATAACTAGCTGATTATCTAAAAGATTATAAATAAGAACTAATGAATAAAACTAACCCCATAAGCCAATTACTTAACAAAACCGCCTTCGCAAATCCTATCACGCAACGAGATCGATTATAATTCGATCACAAACAAATAAATTTTATCATTCGGCCAGCGTAAGTTGGTCCCTCGCCCTTTTGTGGAGTCAAAAGGCGAGAGCGAGCGGAGGGTTCAGATTACAATGGATACATTAGTTAACCCTCAAAAGTGCGTTAAAACTCAATAGAGGGCCGGCGATATGGATGGGCAAAGATTATTCATACTGTATTTGCAGATGCGTCAAATCGTTCCAATTTTAAATAGCATATCAGCCGAAAGACGTCCACTGCTGGATATAAGGCCTCCCCCAAAGAGCGCCATAATGACAGCTTGATGTCGTTGGTGCAGCATTTTTAATATGATGTCTTTAAATTACGATTGGTCAACGATCATTTGAAACGCCGGAGAGTTAGGACCTTGGACAGTCACAACTTGCAGGTTCTGCCAGGAGACAGAGGAGACTGCAATGCACATTCTCTGCTCCTGCGGACCACTCATGCATAAAAGAAGTACCTACCTAGGGCGGCACATAATGCACCCACAAGAAGTACAACATATCACCGCCCAAAAAATCTGGAATTTCCTGGAGGCAACGGGACTTAACGGTGAACTCTAAAACAAGGGCTGCCACAATAGATCACTTGCTGGTCGAAGCGGCATATTAAGGCCCACAAACAAATAATAATAAATAATAATAGGACCTTGGACGGTTGCATGCCTATTGAAGAATTGTATGGGCAGCGCTGACTCCCCGTACTATTTTTGCAGGCGTGCACCCGCACCGTGCACCCGCTGAAATCGGCGAAGGGACTTAGTTGCTGAAGCTAAGCTTAGAAATAGTGGTAAACAGCTCTGAATCATTCAAGTTAATAGGTTTTAGGTACCCACGTAGACGAGATGTGTTGTGAGCTCACTAATTTTTCTCTTTCATGCAATATTTCTTTTTGTTTCCTTGGCTCTACCGTACTTGATTACTCCTCGTGCCGCCCCTCGCAATTCAAGACTGGTACTCCCTCAGTCACCGCTCGGCCACGACTTTGGTCTTAAGCGACCTGCGACCAGCGTTTTATCTGTTCATTGCGCGGTCGAGACGCGCAACGCACTGTGGTTAGTTGGGATCACGCGCAATGAACAGATTAAACGCTGGTCGCAGGTCGCTTAAGATTAAGACCAAAGTCGTGGCCGAGCGGTCAGGCATTCTCATCCAGCGTCTGTGTTTCCGGCGATTCAACCTTTGATGTCTGTAGCTCTACTTGCCAAATAAAACGAAATAAATGTAGGTTCAAGCCTTGATCGCACTGTACAGAACACAGAAGATATTTTTTGAAAGGAATGATTTAATCATAATATGACACAAATATAAGACAGGGAAGAGTCAACAAAGCATTTTTGGGTAAGAGTATCTTTGACTGTCTTTCATCAGAAATAAAAAAAGAGTAGGTAGGTGAGAGAGAGTAGTAGTAGATTTCATACGTGAGTTTAACCGTGTAATAGGGTATTATCCTCATCTTAAAATTGATTACGTAGTGTTGCTAAATGAATACAATACGAATATACGAATCACGTACTAAAAATAATTTGATACAAGTAAATAATATCGAAATTATCAATACACCAAAATGGACCTTATCCCACATCAATAAGGATTTTTAATAAATTGCCAAACCACATAAAAATGAACCCAACCAAACCAAGTTCATAAAAATCTTAAAACAATTTCTTGTGAACAAAACTTACTACACAGTAAAGGAATACCTACAAGACAATAATAACCTAACTGAATAACAGTCCAATCAGGCAATGGTACCAAAATTTTAATGCCTAATACTTAATGACATATTTCAATTAAAATAAAATACAAAGATCTCATGTAGTTAAGTCAGTAAATGTACACCTAATGTTTTAAGTGTAATGTAATGTAATGTAATACACCTGCTAGATCTGAATTACTATTATTATTTAAATTTCGTTATTACTTATTTATATTTTATTAGTTTAGTTAGTTATTAAGATAATTAAGCATGTAAATTGCAGTGCCCTTGCAGGGCTCATAGCTGATCTTATTTTGATATACCACCTTATGTATACCTATGAAAGCAATAAATTACTGAATACTGAATAGTAAAGCAGCAAATTATTGTAATAAGTAATAAAGTATAAATTACCAAATATAATTAAAATCATAAAAAGATATGGACTTAGAAAGTTTAGAAAAAAATATGTATTTTTTTTATTGTCCGAGAGTAAATTTAAGTGTACCAATAGAATCCTTACGCTTCTACAAAATTGTATGACAACTATGGACTGCAGTATGCAGTATTTCACAAAACGACAATTTAGTTGATTTTCCATATAACGATTAGTACCAATATTACACTGTAACGTGACGTCACATTCAATTAGTATGAATCGTTTCGCCTGCCGCCAGCGAGGGTCCGTCTTTAACTCATTTTTTTGTGTATTTATGTTCTTTAATTGTAGTTGCTCCCATACAAACATTTGTTCCTCTCCAAAAACTGGTTCGAATGGCATCGTAAAAAATTATATGTCTCACGAAATTTTGAAATTCCAGTAAAAGAGTTGTCACCTCTGCTCAGTATTTTCCAGTCTATCTGTTCCCCTCATCGCTTCAATAAGTTAATTGTTGGCGCAGAAAGGGGCATCGAGAGCTCGTTAACTGTGGGTTTGTTTCTGTCTACTATTATAGTTACATTGCACAATAATGATTGCACAGACAGTACTAGGTGCGTATAAACAGTCACTCGCTATGTTATACGCACCGAGTACTCGGCCGATATCTAGCACTGTCACGCCCGTTTGCACGGTACATGTGATCAAGGCATTAGGACGGCTTGCAACAGCACCAGCAGTTAAATATGTCCCTGGAAACTGTTCCTAAAGAAAACGTCCCGTATAATCAAATTTTACCGGCAGATCGTACCGGCACGGCAGGTGCAGCGTGGGTAGACCCCCCCCACGATGTGGACTGATGACCTGGTAATTGGTAAAGGTCGCGGGAGTCCACCTGATGCGGGTGACACAGGGCCGGTCATTGTGGCACTCTTTGGGGGACGCATATGTCCAGCAGTGGACGTCTTTCGGCTGATATGATGATGATGATTATCGGTTATCTTAGTTCTGCTGCGGATAGCCTCATTTCTGATGCAATCACGCAAGAAAACTCTCAGCATAGCCCTCTCCATTGGCATTTGGGTGACTTTAAGCCTTCTAATGAAGCCTATACTGATTTTGCACAGAAGTCAAATTGAAAACTTCCGTAACAATAACAACCTTTCGCTTTTAATCTCCAAACATACAGGATAATAAAATAATAATTTAGTCCTGCACCCGACAATAAACATTCACTCGTATTGGTATTTAATTGAGTTATATTTAGCAGGGGATGGCGTTTGACGAATTAAAAAGGGGACCGTTATGATTAGGGCGACATTGATTCAGACGATTCTGGGGTAGCCAGGGCAGTACAAAAATAAATATGATCTGCTTGGCACGTGTCAATTATAACTCGTTGTTAAGTCCTCTCTGGCTATCCCGGTTGCACTCTGAAGGAGTGTGGATGAAGAGGGTACATGATCCGAAGAATTGACGTGGACTAGCGAAGATAATCAATCAGTCAATCAGGAGGTCTTGGGTTTGAACCCAGGGTCGTAACACTGGGTTTTTCATAAATACTTATATCATTTGAGCTTTTTGGTGAAGGAAAACATCGTGAGGAAGCCGGTCTAGTTTTTCTTTCAAAGTTGGAAGGTCAGATGGCAATCACTTTAGTAAAACTAGTGCCTTCACCAAATCTTAGGATTAGGTGCCAAAGCGGTTCACGGGCTCTTTTAGGATAAGACCAAGAAAAATATTAGGATGATGAGGAGTGAAGCCTTCGTGGAAGTGGCTGCCACCTAAGATCAACCGAGAATGGGAACTAGATCATTCATATCATCCGAAAGACGTCCACTGCTGGACATAGGCCTCCCCCAAGGAGTGCCAAAGTGACCGGTCCTGCGCCACCCGCATATAGCGGACTCCCGCGACCTTTACCAGGTCATCAGTCCACCTTGAAGGGGCCTACCCACGCCGCGCCTTCCGGTACGTGGTCGCCATTCGAGAACCTTTCCGCCCCAATGGCCATCGGTCGGTCGGTTACTCCTCTAACTCAGCGCCTATGTCGCCTAACTTTTGATTCCAGTTTTTAATCCTTAACGTGCCTTCCAAATTCAAATAAATACATTCATTCATAACCCGTTCATTGTCATGCAAAAAATACTTAGTGCAATCGGTTCTCTTGGTATAAAATAGACTCGTCAACTGGCTACCTGATCCCTAAGATTGGTTCCGATTTTAGTATCTGCCATCTGCTGGTTTACTGTGTAGCGTTTTGTATTTGTAAGTACGTTATGTAGATCTAAAAATGACAGTTTAACTAGTTGTCCTAACGCTCGCTCGAAGTAACGCAACCCGTCTGACCTATACCTATTGACATTGGGGGTGCAAGGGGTGGGTATGTATGCACTCAGGTGTGCAGCGCTGAGGTGCAAGGCACACACTCACCCAAGTCCTTCTTACACGTCCACGTCGCCACTGACTCTGCCGCCGCAGGTCAGTGGTGAGTCTGCTTCTTAATGGAGTGGACCGTGCACCCTGGAAATGCTGGTGATCACAACGGGCGCTGCACTCTCACTATCTACCCCGGATCGCTAGTAGCCAAGTAAGAAGGGCTGTACCCGGCTGGAGTTCCCACCAGTCGAGTAATCCTTTACCTTTATCCCGTGTTCCCAAACTCTCCTTCCCTATCCTCTCACACTCCAAACAACCCCGTCACACTTCCCCAAATTCCCTCCAAACTCCCCTCCTTGGAATATTTCCACGGTTCCGCCGAGGGTGTAGGTGACCTCGGTGGACTACCTCCACCTACCTGCGCTAGTCCTACGCAGTGAACGCCGAACGCCAGGATGACGGAAGCCTGGGGGGTTGAGCCGACCAGGAGTCGGGGATCAGTTACTCCTGGGACGCAACACGCCCTCTTTGGACCTGATTTCAGGCAAACCGGTAGCCTTGTGACTAGCCACCACAAGGTAATGGACACGTGTCCCGTACGGTCGAGGTGGTACGGTCCGCAGGCGAGGTATGGGGGGAGTGTTCTCTGGGAGAACACTGGGGCTCGGCCATGCTGACGGAGCAAGGGCTGGTGGAACAACTGGGTCAGATAAGATCGTCTGGCCCAGCCACCCGTCTGCAGCACCCGATGTCGCGCATGAGCAACAACTCTCCATACCTATACCTCTTGGGTATTCCTGGTGTCCTGAGGGACATCCCCAAAGGTGCGGGCTCCACGGTGGGTGGGAAGCTCGAGAGGTGAAAATTACACAATACAACTATGGATACTAAAAGATCTAACCCTACACAGGAGGTAGACGGCGCAGCACCCGCTGTACCCGATACCAACAACACACAAGGTGCAGGCGCTGGTAAACCAGTACCTCCCTCCACATCACGTGCCTACAGGGAAGCGGAAGCAACCCAGGTAGACACTGCACAACCTGGCGTCGGCGCTGTGCCTACATTACCGAAGCACAGGGCAGACAAGGGTGCATGGGGCAAAAAGGCCGCCGGGAAACCGGCGACCAAGAAGCCCAATAAGCACCCGAAGCACAAGGGCCCGGTACAGGCGACAGGCCGTACCCCGCCCGCTACACAGGGCTCCACTGTGGAGGCAGTTCCGGAGGCGGAGAAATCCACCAACATGGAGCTTGACGCCACAGAGGAGACCGAAAGCGAGATGTCGACGGAGGAGACCGATGAAGATGGCGCCGTCCCCTTCCTCTCCGTCTTGTAAAATCCTCCAAGCCAACCTCCATCACAGCGAAACCGCAACGGCTCAGTTACGAAAGTGGATGGAGGTCAACACTACAGCCATAGTACTGATCCAGGAGCCGTGGGTCAGGAAAGGTACCGTCTGTGGTCTCCGCAGCACAGAAGGTAAGCTGACAGTACAAGCGGGACCGGAAAACCCCCGGGCCTGCATCTATACATCAAAAAACATACAAGCGCACCCTCTAACAAGTTTCTGTTCCAGAGACATGTGCGCCATAATGGTGCGAGGACTGCAGGGCTCCACACTACAGGAGGTGGTAATGGCTTCGGTCTACATGCCGGAAGCCGATGATCCACCGCCACACGACATGACGAGGCTAGTCAACTACTGCGAAGAGGCGGGACTCGAGCTCATCACGGGCACCGACTCGAACGCACACCACGTCCTCTGGGGCATGACTACAGGGAACGACAGAGGTAAGAAACTTGTCGAATACCTATTCACTACAAACCTAAACATAATCAATACAGGTTCATCTCCAACGTTTGTGAACAGACGAAGCAAAACAATCATTGATTTGACACTAGCAACCGAAGAAGCATCGAAGCACATCTTAAACTGGCATGTATCGAGTGAACTCTCATGCTCAGACCATAGATGGATTCGATTCGACATTCAGGTAAATACACTTGCGGCAACACCCAGGAGGAACCCCAGGAAAACGAACCGGGCCCAGTACGCACTGCGAATAGGGCAGGCACTCATACGTACGGAGGTTCCTCCTAAACTAACAGGCACCGCAGAAATAGACAAACAGGTAGGTGTCCTTACAGATACCATCATAGACTGTTACCACCAGACATGTCCTCTAACAACCCCGCCGACAGGCAATGGTAACAAAGCCAACTGGTGGGGACCTGAGCTGGAGAGACTCAGGAAGAAAATGAGAAAACAACTAAACAGGGCAATGAACACCGGTGCAGACCAGGACTGGGATGATTATAAAATCACCAAGTCTAGGTACAAAAAACGGCTCAGATACAGGAGCACAAGCTCATGGCGTAACTTCTGTACCAACATTGAGTCCACTACACAGGCCAACAGGGTAAGGAAGGTTCTCTCCAACAACACAGCCTTAACTCTAGGATCCCTGCGTAAACCTGACGACACCCTCACCAACTCACCGGAGGAAACAGAGTGCGTCCTGGTTCAGACGCACTTTCCGGACTGCGAGATAGCGAGTCCAACGGTACGGTTGGATGAGGAAACCGCCCCAACAGAGGAAGGGTGGCGACTGGCCAGCGAGGTAATAACCCCTCAAAGAACTCAATGGGCCATTGACAGCTTTGACTCCTACAAATCCCCAGGACCAGATGGAATTTTCCCCGCCCTACTGAAATGGGGCGGGAGGGCGCTAACACACAGGCTCACCATCATCCTGAGTGCCTGCTTGGCACACACGTTTGTGCCCAGGCAGTGGAGAGAAGTCAAGGTTATCTTCATACCAAAACCAGGTAAAGGAGATTACACGGACCCCAAATCCTTTAGACCAATAAGCCTAACCTCCTTCTTGCTGAAGACGTTGGAAAGGCTGTGTGACAGACATCTGAGAGAGAGGGCGCTAGTGCGGATGCCCCTGCATCAGAATCAACATGCCTACAGTTCAGGTAAATCAACAGAATCCGCGCTTCACGCAGTGGTTACCAAGGCCGAAGTCGCGATCAAAAACAAGACTATGTGTTTAGGCACCTTCATTGACATCGAGGGAGCCTTCGACAAGACTAAATTCACCAGCATTACCGCAGCACTGGGAAGGCATGGAGTGAATGATTAAATGGATACACAACATGTTAAGTCAAAGGGTCATTAGGCTCGGGGAAGACCAAACAAAACAAGCACAAGTAGCGAAGGGATGCCCCCAGGGAGGCGTCCTCTCACCACTACTCTGGAACATGGTGGTTAACGACCTAATCACCAAGCTAAACAACAGTCATCACTACACCATCGGGTATGCTGACGACATAACGATACTCACCAGCGGCATACATGCAGGTACAGTGTGCGATGTCACCCGCTCCGCACTCGCCATAGTGGAACGCTGGTGCAATGACAATGAACTAACAGTCAACCCAAGGAAGACCGAGCTGGTAATGTTCACCAACAAACGGAATCTGGGGACCTACCGCCTGCCCAGACTGTTCAAAACAGAACTCCAATTGTCAACAGAGGTAAAGTACTTAGGTGTAATACTCGATGCCAAACTTAATTGGAGCAGTCATCTAGACAATAAAATCCAAAAAGCTACAGTCGCCTTCTGGCAGTGCCGTAGAATGATAGGTAGGACCTGGGGACTAAACCCCAAGATCACTCTATGGCTGTACCAGACAGTAATCCGACCAATAGTAAGCTACGGTGCCATAGTGTGGTGGCCTCGTACCACGCTAACCACGATCGAAGCTAAACTACAACGCCTCCAGAGACTGGCCTGCATGGCGGCTAGTGGCTGCATGAGGACTACACCGACTGCAGCCCTGGAAGCCATCATGGACATTCCGCCGCTTCACATTTTCATCAGGCAAGAGGCTCTGGCAGCAGCCATAAGGCTCAAAAGACAACATCTCTGGAGACCGCCCAGGGTTCCACACACCGAAATACTCTACGAGGCTGTAGGTAGGGAGCCCCTTATAGAGGCAACTTCAGACATCATTCCCAGACAGTTCGTCTTTGACAAAAAGTACAAAGTTGAACTATACGAAACCCCCCAGGAAGGACTTAACCCCAGAGAGCTAAGAATCTTCACGGACGGGTCCAAGACAAGGTCAGGCACCGGATCAGGAGTATTCTCGGAGGACCTAAACATACGCATTTCGACACCATTAGGGACCCACAACACCGTCTTCCAGGCAGAGTGTATGGGCATAATAATGGCTGCTCACGCAATCGCCTCCAGGGAGGTAAGGCGATATCCCATCCGCATACTTTCCGATAGTCGATCCGTACTGCAAGCCCTGCAAGGTCACGCAACAACTTCTGGGCTGATACACGAGTGCCACAAAATCCTATCAGAGGTATGTAATAACAGCGACATAACCCTGCAATGGATCAAAGGGCACAGTAATTCACGCGGTAACGATGCAGCGGATGCACTGGCTAGAGAGGGTTCAGAGTCAAGAGCTGTAGGACCGGAACCCACAATTCCTCTACCCTCTGCATGGCTGCGGAGCACACTGCGACTAAACACCAAGGTAGAACACCAAAAACATTGGAACACCCTAGGAACCTGCAGGCAAACCAGGGAGGCCCTCCCGACAATCAACCCCGGATTGTCAAGGAAGCTAAAGCAGCTAAAGAGGCCGGCACTCCGTCTTCTGACAGGAGCTATAACTGGTCATGCACTACTAAACAAACACCTTTTTACTTTAGGTGTTACAGACAGTCCTCTCTGCAGAGCCTGCATGGAAGAGGACGAGACAGCCGCCCACGTCATCCTGACATGTCCTGGAGTGGCGGACTACAGGGCAAAGTACCTCGGAACACCGGGGTCACTACCGGAGGCCGTCGGCAACGTAAAGGGTCTGCTAGGCTTCCTGGTGGAACTGGGTTGGCACGAATAACAGTAGTGCCAAAACCCCTACGCAAAATAGGCGCATTTATGACGTCGAGTTGCGGAAACCCAGCCCGCGTACAACCTATAACCTATAAATACCTATTGACACTAAATTTCACATTGAATATGCAATGTTCGGTTTTAAATTGTACAGTTGACCATCGTTAACTGGCTAATTAATCAGCTAGACATCGGTGATATGACGTGCATTAATTTGAGCTGTCAATACGCTTATACATTATACATGTGGTTCGATCCGGAGGCAACTATCAAATTAGACTGCGAATTATTATTAGTTTTAGTGACCTTTCGGATCCCGGCTCGTACAAATGAGTTTTTTGGAACTTGTGTATGGCATATCATTTGATAGTTACTGTTAGCTTTTCGGTGAAGGAAAACTGCGAAGAGAATCAAAGGTCGTTGTGAAGTCTACAGTGGGGAAATACTTTCTGCTCACTCCCATCTACGAGAGCAGCCTGTGCCCAGCAATGACTTAAGTCAATAATATTCCATGGATAATGCTTTCGGCCAAAGCCTGGAAATGTGCAACGATCGGAGGCCCTACCGCGAAACGAAAGCGTAGTTTGTTCGTGTATCTTCCTCTCTGTCGCACCTTTTGCTTCGAGCGACAGAGAGAGGGAGATACGCGAATAATATGATATGATATGATATGATTTATTTATCTCACAATATACAATGTCACTTAAAACTAACACTCAATCAATTTTAGGAATTTATTTAACATATATCAAATTAAAATTTTAAATTATAATAACAAATATTTTAAAGGGAAATGATGTACACAGGTATTTGTCAACAAGTTACAAAATGATAATTAGAGAGTAAGATGTCAATGAATATAAAATTAAGATCACCGTATACGGGTCGTCATTTATCTACAACACCCACACAGTTTAAATGAGTAGGTAAACAATTCTGATGTCAATAAAGATACAATTTAACATAAGTAATAAATCTAATTACCAATGAACTTTGTTGTCGTTTTGCGGTAGCGCCCCTGTTATTATTTGTCAACGGCATTTGGCCGCTTTGAGTGTTTGACTCAGTCTTCCGTGCTTTGGGTTGATTCCACCTTTTGAAGAACTCTCTCTATCTCTCTGGTCGGTCCTTCATGTCTGAAGAGATATACGAATGAACTTCGTTGTAGTTTTGCGGTAGCGCCCCTGTTATTATTTGTCAACGGCATTTGGCCGCTTTGAGTTGTTGACTCAGTCTTCCGTGCTTTGGGTTGATTCCAGCTGTTGTAGATCTCTCTCCTAGCTATCTGGTCAGTCCTTTATGTCTGAAGATCCTGGTCATGGTGGGATGCCATGGAACGGACGAACTGTCCCTATCGGCTCCTGTCAGTTGCAATATTAGCGACTGTGTACTGTTTTGGTGCGTCTGGATCAGTGTTCTTGAGTTGGTCCGCCATCTTGTTGGTGACCCGATCTCTGGGTATTTTCCCTTCTGTGTTCCCAACGATGAGTATCTCGTCGGCTTGTTTAACTATTCGAGGCTGTTAGCCTTAGATAAGCCGAGTAGCGTTGTACCGTGCACGGATATATACCTAACTCACCGAAGGACAGAATTATTTTTGCATTTATAATATAATATTTAAGTATAGATAAAATGTAATAATTTAGAAAGTAGCAAGCAACTGACGGATCTGTACCGGAACATACCCAGTTAATTGTACGGTAAAATAATTATGTCATCGAATCCGCCGTCATTATACGCTGATGATATTCACATGATTCATTGATTGACAACTCCGTTGATTGGTGTTCTACAATAATATCGAGCAAGGTGTTGTTGTGATTGTGACAATATGAAAGTGGAATAAATATTAAATTAATAAATAAATGAACGTGCACAAAATAATTACTAGGTAAACTTAATGTCAGAAGTAAAATTTAATGCAAAGCAGATTGGTTGCTGTGACACTAGGCCAAGAAAATTAAAATTCTTCGAAGAATGAATTCCCACAAAGCTGGAAATCGTTTTAATACTTTCATTTGGTCCTAAATGCATGTAATTCGAGTTTGCACCATCCCAGGAGGTGAGCTAAACTTTTGGGAGCCCAATAAACGCGGAATTTTTGCTCTTTTTTCAGTTATATGCACATAGCACAAAAACGGTATGTCGGATGGAAAATGTATTCGAGACAATATTAAAGAAGGTTAAATTCTGCGTCGAATGATTATGAAAAACTTCAAATTTGGTTCAGTGGTATAGTCGAAATCAAAGGTCTAATAAGGAAAGGAACTGGGAAAAGGGGTCTAGCAGGCTAAAGCTAGTGAGAGTGGCCCCCGACGAGGGATTTGATGATCCTTTCCGGGGGTGTACTGGCAGGTCCTAAGAACACTACATGCTTAATATCAGTCCACGATCTTCTTTTGTTTTCGAGTAATTTAGGATAGTATACAAAAAACAGGTTGTCATTTAAAGTGTCATAATAGGTAAACTGTTCAAGATAAAGTAACCAAACAAAATGCTCATAAATAAAAATAGAATAGGCTGTAAAGTGCATATATTCAATCAACATCATATCCTTAAACATCCTTTAAAAAAATACTTTTAATTTTGTTTTATTATTTTTTGACACTTTTTGCACAAGAAAAATATCGTGACAAGCCACTAATGCCCACTACATATACATACAAAACATTTTCAAAATCTTCGTGCGGTATGTCAAAAAAATACAATCGTCGAACAAGTAGATACTAGCATATAATTAAAGTACCAGTGCAGTGTGTAGATAAGTCAGTACGGGTATGTAGGTATACTGGTATAGAAAAAAAAACGTTATATACACCCCTCAATTTCAAAATTCAGTAATTATGAAAGACTAAATTTGGCATTCATTCAAAAATTTTTTTTCTCAAGTCCTTCTAAGTTGCACATTTTCCATAAATATGAGGTGTGAAAACATTTTAATGTAAATTTCTATCATCATCATCATCAGTCATCACCATATTTACCTCAGAGCATAGAATACTAGAGAGAGGACAAGCCGCCGGCGGCCGTGTCGCAGCTGTATGCTCAATGGGCATACACTTCCATACTGTGCACGCGTGCTGATCGCAGGGAATATTACGATTTTTCCCATAACGCCTGATATGATGCGCGTTTATTGTCAAATAAGCGTGTAGGTATACAAGAGTGTGTGTTTTAGATGTGTGCGTGCTTTGTCTTGTCAATTACTTGGGCGTTGTGTGGGTTAATGTACTTGCGACAGGATTACTCTATACAAATCGGCCGCCATGTCCGATCTCCTTATATTCATACATCTGTGATATTTACCCAATCAGAAAACTAGTTATATAAATATTCACACCCTGAGTAGAGATTCGAAGTAGTAAGAATGAAAAACATTTTTAATTACAACAGAGTTGTATATTGCCACAAAGATAAAATATGAATGAAAACATATTATAAAAATCAATGCAGAAAATAGGGCGCTTTCGACAGACCGAACTTTAGCAGCATAAGACAAGCACTAGAAAGACACAAAACCCAACCGCTGCTCATAGGCCCGAAGCGTCCCATCAGAACGCGCTCTCTACGCGAGCCCGAGGGCCGAAGGCCCGAAGGGCGAGTCCACGCGGACACACACCCCCCGCACTCTCTCACAAGCAAGACGTAAGAGTGCTAACTCCTACTTACAAAAATACCTTCCGCTTTTCGCTTCCCATAGCGGAATTTCACTTTCCTTTTCCTTGGAAATACTTACCCAATTCCAGTCTGATTTTGAATAAAAGTCCAACTAGAAAATGACACCGGTATAGGCAAAAAATTAGTTTTTTCAATACACTGGTACCTTAATATTGCCTTGCTTGTATCTACTTGTTCGACGATTGTATTTTTTTCGACATAACGCGCGAATATTTTTAAAAATGTTTATGTAGTGGGCATTAGTGGCTTGTCACGATATTTTTCTTGCAGGTGTACCTGTGCAAAAGGTGTAAAAAAATAATAAAACAAAATTAAAAGTAGATTTTTTTAAAAGAAGTTTAAGGACATGATGTTGATTGAATATATGCATTTTATAGCCTATTCTATTTTTATTCATGAGCATTTTGTTTGGTTACTCTATCTTGATTAGTTCACCTATTCATCATCCTCCTAGCGTTATTATTCCCGGTTGTGCCCCTAAAGGAGCCCGGGGTCCGCTTTGACAACTAATCCCAAGATTTGGCATAGGCACTAGTTTTACGAAAGCGACTGCCATCTGACCTTCCAATCCAGAGGGAAAACTAGACCTTATTGGGATTAGACCGGTTTCCTATTCCGGATTATACTTATGACATAAAGAGGGCAAAGTATGTTATCTTCATACAAACGCACCGCGCGCGGCTTGTATGTGTGCGCTTCAGTATCTATACGTCGCCGCACGCACACTTAAACAAAATCTGTGTGTCAGAGAGAAACGGGTCGAGATTTTGTTTGAAATTTTGAATACTATAGCGCACACATACAAGCCGCGCGCGGTGCGTTTGTATGAAGATAACATACTTTGCGCTCTTTATACTATGATTTGGTATAAATCGTGATCATTTGTTTATTAACATTTGTCCGGAAATAGAACGTGGAAGGTGGTTTGGTTTTACACACTGAAGTCATTGAATGAAATGAATCTCCTATTAGTTCTCGGTGTTCTAACGTTTCAGAACGAGCATATCAAATACTTAACTTACATTTGATGTCATATTAGTGCGCGAAAATGTCGATCCATCTCTAAGTACAATTTGGCAAAATAAAAAAAGATACGAAATATTTTCACAAATTCTACAAAATTAAGATCTATAATGTCTACTACTAACTGCTAAAAGCTGACAAAGATGCCCTGGCAGTAACCGTTAATCCGGCAATGGCGACGCGTCAGTAATTATCTATAGTGGTTTCTATTAATAGCTCTATTAAATTTGCCACTATAATGCGGCTACTACAAACACATCATCCCCTAGTCCCGTTACTATTGGGATCTGTGTATCCCATTTTTAACCCCACCCCGGTACAAACGAGAAGTGTTTTAAGTTTAACATGTGTATCTTTGTATTCTCGTAGCTACACTTCAGTGCGGCTTTTTTAACCGATAGCCTTACCCAGTCTCTTTGCGCTGCTAAAGCAGAGACGGCTACGATGGCTTGGACATGTGCATCGCATGCAGCCATCGCGTTTGCCACGTCGAGTAATGCTTGGCGCTATAGCGGATGCCAAAAGAAGCATCGGTCGGCCGATGTTGCGTTATAAAGACTGTGCCAAGCGGGGCATACACGCGTTCAACATTCAGCTCCGTAACTGAGAGGAGCTCGCTGGTGACAGGGACAAATGGCGTAAATTGACGTTGGAAGGTCGTACAACTCATGACGAAGCCTGGTTTAGAATTCTCGCGAATAAGCGAGTCAAGAGGCACCAGCATAGCCCACGTTCCCCGCGAGCAAGTATCACTTGCATGACTTGCGGACGTGCGTGCCGCTCCCGTATCGGCTTATATAGCCATAAGAAACGTTGTCTCTCCCCTTAACACTGTTTTATAGTCTGTAATAGACTGAAAGGCCTATGATGATGATGATGAGCCTTGTCTGTCGAGATAGTTTTAGCTACGTTTGTTGTGTCCGGGGGGGTTTAATCTATATACATATAATAAAGCTGAAAAGGGTCGAAAGTCTGTACATGGAAGATATTCGAAAAAAATTGGCTAGGGATACAAAATCGATAACAGAACACGTTCCCATAGTTTTTAGAATTTTTGTCTGTTTGTCTGTTTATCTGTTTGTCTGTTTATGTGACCGCGCATCACGTGATAACGGCTGAACCGATTTAGATGAAATTTGGTATAGAGATAGTTTGAGTCTTAACGAAGTACATAGGGTAGTTTTTATCCCGAAAATCAACCCCTAAGGGGATGAAATGGGGGGTGGCAGTTTGTATGGAGCTACTTAAACCGCTACACTGATTCGGATACAATTTGGTATATAAATAGTTTTGAGCCCCGGGGAAGGTCAAAGGATAGGTAAATCCCGGGAATCTTCCCCTTAGGGGGTAAAACGGGGGGTGAAAATTTGGATGCAATCCATTTTGATAAAATTTGGTTTAGAGGTAGTTTAAAATAAAAATCAATCAATTATTTATTTTGCAAATAGGCCACAATGGTACTTTTAAGTTCTGGGAAAGGACATTGGATAGTATGTATCCCGGAAATCTTCCCCTAAGGGGGTGAAATGGGGGGTGAAATTTTGGATGGACTCCGTTTAGATCAAATTTAGTATAGAGATAGTTTGAGTCCCGGAGAATGACAACGGATACTTTGAATCCCGAAAATCATCCCCTAAGGGGAGGAAATAGGGATAAAAATGTGAATAAATCCCATTTAGTTAAAATTTGATAAAGAGATAGAAGCAGTCCCAGGGAAGGACAATGCATAATTTTTTATCCTGAAAAATCATCTCCTGAGGGGGAGAAATGAGGAGTGAAAATTTGGATAGAACCCATTTAGATGAAATTTGCTATGTAGATAGTTGGTCCTGGCGAAGGACATAAAATCATTTTTAGTCCAGAAATCATCTCCTAAGGGGGTGAAATGGGGGATGAAAATTTGGATGGAAACCATTTACGGTATATATAGCGAGTTGGAGTCCTGGGAAAGCACATTAGATAGTTTTATCCCGTAATTGGGGGTAAAAATTTGTTTGTGATCCATTTTGAAGAAATTTGGTTGAAAGATAGTTTGAGTCCTGGGAAAGGACATAAAATGATAGTTTTAAATTTCAGAAATCATCCCCCTGATGGGGTGAAATTGGGGGTAAAAATTTAGATGTAACCCATTTAGATGAAATTTGGTATAAAGATAGTTTGAGTCCCTGAGTATGACAACGGATAGTTTTAATCCCGAAAATCATCCCCTCAGGGATGAAATAGGGGCTGAAAATTTGGATAAAGCCCATTTAGATTTAATTTGGTAAAGAGATAGAAGCAGTCCCAGGGAAGGACATTGCATAGTTTTTATCCCGAAAAATCATCTCCTGAGGTGGTGAAATGAGGGTTGAAGATTTGGATAGAACTCATTTAGATGAAATTTGGTGTAGATAGAGGTAGAGTCCTAGAAAAGGACATATAATATGTTTTATTCTGGAACACATGAAAGGAGGAAATCATCCCCTAAGGGGGTGAAATGTTAAATAGAAATTTGGATGGAACCCATTTACGGTATAGCTATAGTTGCGAGTCCTGGGGAAGGACAAAGGATATTTTTATCCCGAAAATCATCCCCGTGTAATTGGGGGTGGAAATTTGTTTGTGACCCATTTTGATGAAATTCGGTTGAAAGATAGTTTGAGTCCCGGGAAAGGACATATGATAGTTTTTATTCCGGAAATCATCCCTTAATGGGGTGAAATTGGGGGTGACAATTTTGATGTAACCCATTCAGGTGAAATTTGGTGTAAAGATAGTTTGACGCCTTGAGAATGACAATGGGTAGTTTTGATCCCGAAAATCATCCCCTAAGGAGGTGAAATGAGAGTGAAAAATTGGATGGAACCCATTTACGGTATAGCGATAGTTGGGAGTCCTGGGGAAGGACATATGATAGTTTTTATTCCGGAGATCATCCCCTAAGGGGGTGAAATGGGGGTGAAAATGTGGATGGAACACATTTACGGTAGAGCGATAGCTAGGAGTCCTCGGGAAGGACATAGGATAGATTTATCCTGAAAATCCTCCCCTAAGGGGGTGAAAGTTTGGTTGTGAGTGACCCATTTAGATGAAATTTGGTTTACAGATAGTTTGAGTTCCGGGAAAGGACATAGGATAGTTTTTATCCCGGAAATCATTTCCTAAGGGGGTGAAATGGGGGTGAATATTTTAATGGAGCTACTATACAACCCATTTAGATAAAATTTGGTATAGAGGTAGTTAGAAGGCGCGGCGTTGGTAGGCTGATGACCTGGTAAAGGTCGCGGGAGTCCGCTGGATGCGGGTGGCGCAGGATTGGTCACTATGGAACTCTTGGAGGCCTATGTTCAGCAGTGGACGTCTTTCGGCTGATATGATGATTATGATGATGATGATAAAGATAGTTTGAGTCTCGGGGAAGGACATAGGATAGTTTTTAAATCGGAAATCTACCCCTAAAAGGGAAATGGAGGGTGAACGTTTGTATCGAGCTACGATATAAACGAGTTCTACGCGGACGAAGTCGCGGGCAAAAGCTAGTAATTTATATTCTTAGTAGTTATTCAAAGAAAGGCATAGATATAAGTTTAACAGTCCTCTGAAGGTACAGCAAAGTTCTTGGCAAAATCAACGCTTTTGGTAGGTTAATTTGTTGGCCTGACCTGCAGGAGCCGACACGTCAGAAGTCAGAGCTCGTCAGCCCCGCTATTCTGTAACTTGTTTTAAATTCACCTCAACGCTCACCCACAAATATATCTTGACGCCGCGATTCGTAGTAACTAAGCGTAGATAGAGGTCTAGTTTCGTAAGGCGCGAGGCGCATGAGCGCGTAAAGAATAACAGCCCAAATGAATGCGATTACAACAGATATCGTTTTGTCGCGTCAAGAAACGACATGACAGTAAAAAAATCATGAACCCTTCAAACTCAATAATAATTCATCATCATCATCATTTCGGCCGAAGGACGTCCACTGCTAAATAATAAGTAGTCATGTTATACATCAGGCGCTAACAGACGATTCCCGCGCAATTTCGCGCGAGTCGTTAAGTCCGCAGCCGCCCTAACGCGATTAGCCCTATTGATTTTACAATCTTTCCACAAGAGAGTTGGAAGTTAATGTTATCAGAGTTTGATCAAGGCGGTTGGCAGTTAGTGCGGGAGGTAACTTAATAATGCTACAGATTAAATACGAGTACCTACCTCTAGTATGTGTGTATGTATGTAAATACTTTATTGTACACAAGAAAAATACAGACAAAATAGTAGGCGAAATTAAGATGTAATAATTCTAATAAAAGAAAAGATTATCCACGACAAAATGTGTATTACTTGTTAAACAAAAATCTAGTTTATAACAGACTGAACCTACCTTACCTTGGTATCACACAGAGTAGATACAATACAACCGGAGAGATATCTAAATGAGCTCACAGTACCAACATAATAAATGTAGTTACGTTGTATAGTGCCAACATTACCAACAAATTATCCCTTACAGTTAAACTTTGAGCAAATGAGACGAGATCAGCATCTAGGTATAACGTAACAGATATTGCACTCTTAAGGTAAACACTTTTAATGAGCATTCTACCGAATGAACAACAGTTCAGTTCAGTTGTCACAAAATAAACAGTCCTGAGCGTTTTGTCCTAACATTGAAAGTGTGATGTATTAAGAAAGCGACGGGCATTGAGACGTCTACCATATAGAAATATCCACTTTCATATTTTAGACTTGTCGATAAGTTAGTGGTAGTCGTACAAGCCCAATTTCAAAGAAAAACCGCAAATCGATCTACAGTTTAGCCATTTGGCCCACGCATACTAGAGGTCAAAAATAATTTTTGACCCGCAGTTCCTAAAAAAATGTTATGATGTGGTATATTTTTAGAATCGCCTCAAAATGTCCTTTCATTAGATACCACACACGATAGGTTTCTGAAAAAAAAATATTTTTTACCATACAAAAAATTAAATGTCATGACATTTTTTAACGCACTCCCCTCCTAAGGGATTTTTTTTTAGGAACTGCGGGTCAAAAATTTTGTTTTGACCTCTAGTATGCGTGTGCCAAATGGCTAAGCTGTAGATCGATTTGCGGTTTTTTTAATCGTACAAGCTACACTATCTGTAGATATTAACTGTTATTAGTTACCGTACCATAGACGTACGGACGATATGACACACGTAAATACAACGGCGCGATATAATATAATCTTTATGAGATCTTCCATTCGGGTGTATTACCTACTTGGATTGTGAAGTCTTGATACTTGTAATTGAGGTCTGTGCATCAGTAGAAAATCTTTATATTATTTGGCGCGATTCTTTTTAAAGTTTACTATTCAAAAAACATTGTTTTATTTTTTATAGGACTGAGTCAAATACATATATATTTATTTAAAGCTTTATTTTTTTACTTAATTCTGATTGAAGGTTAACGTTACATAATTTGTACATTCTAAGTAGGTAGGTACATCACGAAGTTTCGATATCTTTTCCGATCACGGGGAAGACTGAATAGCATTACGCCCGTTATCGCCTTTATTTGATCAGTCCATCGCATCGGCGATCATCTACGCGATCTCGTGCCCTCCATCCTCCATGGAGTCTAAAACTTTACGAAAAGATATTTATTTATTCCGTTATCTAAGTACCTACTTAAGTAGATGCAAAGGAAAAAAAACATATACCCATGCATGCTAAAAAATCTCCGTCCGTTGAAAATTTAATTTGATGTCCTCTGCACTACACCTTTTGGGATCAGATGCGTGAATTTATGTACGTCGTAAAGTACCAAAACTTATAACTCCCACTACTATCCGAGTTTCAGCCAAAAACGTTATTGGGACGTGACCAGTTTGCAAAGCCCGTACGTGTGCTCACCCTACTAAACCCCCTTGTTATTGTTATGTAATTTGAAGGGGACATTTACGGCGCTGCGGTGACCATACTTCGTGGAGGATTGGTTAAGGAGTAGATGCATTGGAGGTATTTTTTTTAATCCGCAGCGGTTGCAAATTTCCGTACGGTACCTGATCGTAAGCGGTTACCGTAAGCTATGGACGCTTGCGACTCGAGAAGACTCGCATGCGTTTTGCCGAACCACCTTATAAATGGTGAATGATGCTATAACTGTTAGGTTAGAGCTGTTAGCAACGCGAATTAGTTGACGTACGATATGAGGCAGTACCTACAGCTCATAGGTTGGGAAATCTTTTTACTTATAGGGTGCTGATTCAATTCCATAAAAATCTACTAATGGGGCTTGAGAAAACCAAAAATTTCATTTGCAGGTCGCAAAAACAATAAGACGTAGGTCGAAGTTACTTGAAAAATATAGCAGAACTAAAACAAAATATATACATAATTATTTTTCAGAGTGGCCTAACTTATAAAAATACACAACGGATTTCGTATATCGTAAATACAAACAAAAACAAATGACTTTATTTACCAAATGTGCAATTACATACAAGCATGAGTTTAGTGTGACAAGTTATGCTTGGTGTTAGAGTATCCGTGGTCCACACACTAGGTCGAGCCAAATCGAATATGCTGTTGAAGGAATATGATAGGTAAACCACGGGATCGGCTAGGTACGAGCGTAGCGCGTAGCGATTATTGGCACTGAATGTGTTAAAATAATGGATGTGTTGTGTTGAGAGTGAGTAACCCGTTTTCGTCTCTAGCACGTCTCTAGCTATCAACACAACGAATCCTCAAATTAATAAAGGGTCGGCAACGCGGTGTTGATTCTTCGGAATAGTATCAAACAAAAAATATAAAGACATAGCACATGCAGGGATGGATTTCACGCCATAATGCGTTAAAAGATGGCCTCAATCCGAAACAGAATACAGAGAAGTAGAAATAGAAGTAGAAAAGAAGTAGAAAAGCTTTATTCAACATCACATTACACGAAATTATAATTAAACATACATGTGAACCTCAATATTAAAATATAAATTTAAAATTAATGTTACAGTTATGATGTGTGTGTGTGTGAGATGTTAAAAAGGAGCTTGCCTCAGCATAATGTTACAGCGAGGCCACTGCAACAGCATACTAAGAGTACGAGTATTAATAGCTGACCGGTCTGATAGTCTTTTGCAAAGACACTGGATGGCGGAACACTAGTTTACTAAAACCCTCATTCTGAGAGGGTTTACTACATAAATTAAAAACTAACTAACATAGATTAGCCCTACTTTGGTACTAACAATGTGAACCGTTGTTGTCTAAATAAAGAAATTTTAATTTAATTTCAATTTAATAGGTAGCCCGTTATATACAGTTCCGCGTGACGTCAATGGGGAACTTGCATGGGATTTCAATTTCGAATAAATTGCACTCAATCGATGCGGATATACGTAGAGATATCATACAAAAGAAAAAAAAAGAAAAAAAACGATTTTATTAGTTTTGCCTAACGTTAAAATGACGAAAATTTATTTTTAATTTTTTCGATTAAATAACGTAACAGTTACATAGAATATTAAATTAGAAATGATATTTTGTATGACAAGTATAGACTTAAAAGTAAATTTTGTGGAGATAATCGCAAATTAATTACTTACTCCATAGTAAAGGCTATGCTGTGACGTCATAGCATAAGCCCGTTTAGTATAGAGCGTTTTCGGGGGGTGCCGGCGCGCGCAGATTTCAAATGCATATAACATCAGAAAAATAAATCATAACAAAGTTTTAATGCTACAGTTGTTTTAATGCTGGATTATACTTTTGCTTTTCGTAATAAAATATTAAGATGCAAATCGCTATTATGGTAAACTTTTTGGCATAATGTGACGTCACGCGGACCTTTAACGGG
The DNA here is from genome assembly GCA_963854355.1 of Epinotia brunnichana. NCBI lineage: Eukaryota > Metazoa > Arthropoda > Insecta > Lepidoptera > Tortricidae > Epinotia > Epinotia brunnichana. Next base: position 13,911,853 of record OY977957.1, read on the forward strand.
CTATATCTTCACCATTTTTTTGTTTGATTGACAAAATTAAAAAATACGTGTCCAATATTTTTTGATAATCTAACTAAAGGACTCAATACAATTATATCTTTTTTACCCAGTAAAGTACCCAATTGTTCATTATTCCCTCTTCCAGTTACCTCAACCAGTGAACAACCTCCCTAAACCAACATCCACGTATTTGATATTCGCATGACGTTCCAAATGAAACATTGATACGCTGCAGTGATTCCTATTGGCTCCGTACGTGATCCCAGCATTCGGCATAGGTTTTATAAGAATCTATGATCTTCGTAATGCGACGAGGGAGTTAGGAAATATCGGGTTAGGCGTCTCGTAAGGTCTTGGGTTTGATTCCTTGTTCGTGTAATAGATCTAACTAGAAGCCCGGGGGTATTCTAGATACTATCAATTAGATGTTAATGTATAGTTGAGGAAATATAATTTGCACCGAGCCATCGAACAAATTGTTCGGTGAATCAGTGCACATTATTATTTCGTCAACCATAACGACAAAATGTTCTAAATTGTATGTATGTAAATACTTAATTGTACATAAAACATAGGTAAACCTACGGACAAATTATTATTATTACGAGTGAGTAACACAAATTGAAAACTTTTCAGATTCTGTGAAGGTATAATATGTCCTAGTCCTCGAAATATGACATGGGCACTATAAGTAAAAAATATTTTTCTTTGAACTAATAGGATTTTTCGTTAGTCGAATTCAAGATAGCCATGGTCACTTTAACATTAGTGCCCATGGCATGCACTAATCTAATGCAACGTGAAAGGACTTGGAGGTTTAGGTACGTTATATACAATTACCTTATTAATTTACTTACCTACTGCCCATGCGGTTTCGCCTATGCCCACTTAGCACTTACGCAAAATAGCAATGGATGTCGACTTGCGGAAAACGCCCAGTATAACTAACTAAACTAACTATAGCTACTGCTCAGAGCTTTTTTTGAAATCGGATGATTCGTTCAGGAGATAACTCATTCGTTCCGGAGATTACTCTCTACAAACAAACTTACTTACACCCTCACATGGACACAGTCACAGACTTTACCTCGATAAGGTATATTAAGTAGTATAGGTTCGTGTCGCTAAACTTAAGTAGCAGTGGGCGGGGCACATTGCACGTAGAAGCGATGGCCGTTGGGGTGGAAAGGTTCTCGAGTAGCGACCATGTCCCGGAAGGCGCAGCGTGCGTAGGCTGATAGGTGGACTTATGACCTGGTAAAGGTCGCGGGAGTCCGCTGGATGCGAGTGGCGCATGACCGATCATTGTGGCACTCTTTGGGGGAGGCCTATGTCTATGTGGCCGCCTTTGGCTGATTTGATGATGCTGATGATGATGAGGTTAGTGTCTCCAAATACGCGAAAGCTTATATATGCTCTTACAACGAAGGAATCAACGAATTTTGCTGTAAATATTGCAAAGGCAAAGATATCCAGGGTGGGCGGGTAGTGCCCCGGCCAAGTTCTGGTAACAACGTGTTTGACATCGAGACGTTCATTAATACGGGCCTTATCGCGCTTTCATTTAAATGCCTTCGTCTTGTAAACTACGGACCCGGCCGGTGCACGAAAGTACGGGACTTGATTTGATTCGGATCTTAGTGTAGGTACGGGCCTGAGTCGGGTACGCTCCTTACGATGGTTTACTGGGGGCGGGTACCTACGCCTCCCCCCGTGACGGGTCCTATATAGAGAGAGCGGCTGGCGGAGTCGCGGAAGTGTGCGCAAGCGTTCCCGTGGCTCCGCCAAAGAGCAGCGCGCAGAACACCGTGGGGTTTTAGACGGCAGTCCGGGCGGTTCCCGGGAGTCCGTCATACCCGTCCTGGTTCCCCAGCAAGGCGGAATGCGTAAAGCATTTTCCCCATGTACCTGAGTGTGCGGTGCGTGGAGCGTCCGTATAAATTGCATTTGTCAATGGATGCTGCACGCCCCGCTCACTCAGGCCGTATACTGTTGCCCGGTTTCAATTGTAATTTCTTTAATTGTGGACTTCAAAAATTAAACTGAGACTAAAATGTGACTAAGACATACTTATCACATTCTAGCCACCACTTTGCAAATTATAATGTAATTCAAGTTTGCACAATTGGCTATGTGAGAACACAAGAGCATAACATACATTTTTCAATTATTCGTACCCCGATATTGAGGTGAAATATGTATTTCGCATAGTTTACATTTATTAGTTAAATAGGGCCTTAAAAATGAATACCACCAGAATAGTGAAAAGCTTTGATTTCATATATTTGACACCTAGCTGTCAAGCGTTCACATCTTCGCAAATCTCTGGTTATGCACCCTAAATGGTGTGCCTATTTCCTTAGCGATTCAGAACGTGACAGAAATTCTCCCACTTAGAACTTGCGGACAATCGACATATCAAACTAGTTCCATAAGATAAGATAAGATAATTTACTTCATGATAAGAGATAGAGAGACATGATAGTAAGCTCAATAAGGCTTGTGTTATGGGAGATACTAAATAGACGACGATATATTACATATACATAGAAAACATCTATGACTCCGAAACAAATATTCATGCTCATCACACAAATATTTGGCCTTACCCCCCCCTGGGGTCTACCCTGGTTAGCTTCGAAACCAGGACCTACAGCTTCATAGGTAGCGTCACTACCCACTGGGCTAACCGGTCGTTGCCTTGCCACTTCTGTATCTCGGACGCGTGTACACCTGTACTTTCTACCAGCCCGTGCCGCCTTCTCCACTTATAATAAATCTCTAAATTAAAAAAAGAATCAGCCAGTTTGAAACTAAGCTTTGCGCGGTTCGAATGTTCTCAGCATCCCATGAACGGAAAAATATGAAACATTTTATATAGGTACATTATTATTCCAGCTGCAACTTAGGATAGTTTTTATCCGACTGCGACAATTAATTTATTTTCCGTAATATACGACTTCATTTAATTTTTAATTTATTTTTATTGAAATCAAACGCTGCTACAACTGTCAGGTGATACTGACAGGTGAGCTGTCAGCGAACTGCGAAGTCAAAATATTCATGGCGGGTTATGATATGAATGATATAACTGATATTTGATGTGTACTATAAAATTTGTCAACCAAAAATATCTCGGCAATTTTATACAAGTTTCAAAAGATTATGATCATCATGAAATTATATTTAAAAGGCCCATGGGAAATATCAGTCAAAATTGAATATAGGTGAAAAATTGAGTAAGTATAGGTGAAAATACAGTGAATCGAGATTCTGATGTTAATGCTACTTAATTAAATATTCGAGATGAGAAACAGGCGTGATACTGTTCTTGCAGATAAGAGAGACGGCCAACATAACAAATCCGTAAAGACGGAATTGAGTCAATCTAAGCATTGAAAACTAACAAGAATTTTAACTTATAACTGGGACGTACCTAATTGTAAAAAGAATTATGAAGAAACACCGAGACAAGTATTACTTGTATAGGTAATTTAGTTATTTGCTGGACAGCTATGTACTCTCAACATTGATTTTGGTTGTATTATCAAAATGTATTACTTGTACTTCCCTATCATTTGATTTTACACGATGTATACCTACTAGCTACCCGTGTATTGCAAAGAATGCAGGCAAACTCGCGGGATAAAATATAGCCTATAACCTTTGCATTCAACATGCAGGTGAAATGAATAAGTGGTTCTGGATATTATGTAGGTACCCATTAAGTAGGTACATGCAAAATTGTAAAGCTACAATCTTCTTTTAGTAAAATTTAATATATTTTAATTGTGTGAATATTTTCTTTAAAATAAACATATAGTAAACATATAGATTATTTAACCAAAGTGTATGATATCTTTCACCCAGTAGGTCTATCCTTTGCAATGCAATGTTCAGTCTGAAGAAAAGGTTCACCACTTATGTCTGGGCAAATAGATATTTTATAGGAGATAGACAAGGTGGACTTGGTAAAGGATGCGGGAGTCTGCTGGATGTGGGTGGCGCAGGACCGGCCATTGTGGCACGCTTTGGGAGAGGCCTATGTCCAGCAGTGGGTGTCTTTCCGTTGATATGATGATGATGATAGGAGATATTTCACAACCTTAAATTGACATAATATTGCCAAGATAATAAGTAATGATGCTGTTCTATGGCAATCTTCTTTACATATAGAGCTCTCAATGTACAACAAATTGTCATTGCCACATAACAACTGTCAATGTGATGAAAGGAAAGGTTAGTATAGGATGTTAATCTTAAATTATCTGATGTATTGGCAGTTTTTAATTTCATATATTACAAGTACATATTATACAACAATTCAAAGACAGCACTGTGAATTTCTAAACTTTCTCCATCAACTTTTATCTTAGAGTCACTCTTCTCAGGTAAAGGAAATTTTAAAATCGGTTTGGTGGTTCCAGAGATTACCCATTACTTTGGCAACCATTACATACAAAGTTACAATCTCAAGTTTTCCTCTTTGTAATATTAGTATAGACAATGTTCTTCAGATAACCTGGAGAGGATTATTATGATGCAGCACACCGGCAGAGCACCTGCTAAATCGAGCATACAAATCACTGAACCCTTGCAACTACATCTGCATGAGGCCACGCATAAAGTGGGTGTTAGGAGCCCATGGGGTAATCTGGTCAACAACAATAGGACATGAAGTCACCATCCTCAGCATTGGGGGAAGGACTGATGATGATGATGATAGATAATTCGGCAATAATCATCTGCCAAATATGATAATGTGCCCAGTGAAAAATAAAATTAGATACAAAACAAACATCAATTTTAATAAGCACAATAATTGAAACTTAGTAAATCGTTCATTATTTTTGGCTTTCCAATTGCTGAGTGGTTTTTCTTCCTTTTCTTATTCTGCATACTCAACTGAACACAATTCCATTTTTTTTGGTTTGTCTTTACACATCATATTATAATTATTATGTTCCTTGGTTGAGAAAATCCATGGCCCATGAAAATCCATACCTAAAATAAATTATTATATAGATTAGGTTTTTACAACAAAAAAGTTTATAACTGTAGTATTACATTAAATAGGTACACAAAAGAGTGAGTTTGTCTTATAGCTCAAGCCCTAGCTTGAGACATACTGTGCCCTAGCACAGTATGTCTTCTCACTCATATTTGGAGCAGCCCAACTGGAGAACAACCTCTACCTTCCAGAAGACAGTGTTGTGTTTGTGATGGTTAGTAAGGTCACCCACTGTGAGGAATCTACGTAAGTCTCTCACTGTCAATGCAACGAATCTCCAAATCAATAAAGCATATTAGTATCATAACTTACCAAATCTTATTATTAGTTTTATGCTCATTAATGAGTGCGCGAGTCGTGGGGTAGGACAGGTTAAGCTGTCCTATGAGAGGCATCAGCGTTTGTTTTGTAACCACTCGATTGTAGGATTGAGAATACGATTCGGTTTTGGTAAATGCCTTTACAAATCAATGATCTTCACTTCACAAACACCACGTCCAGCGTTTTCGCTATTGTATCCTTATTGTTGGTTATAATTTATTCGGGAATCACGGAGTAGAGTATAACGTAGTGTTTATATTCTCTTTGTAGAGTAGGTGCCGGTTATGTACGGCCATGATAATGCACGGCCATGATAATGTATAGCCCAATAATTCGCGTCCAATGTACGTGAATGATTGGATCGTGCATTATCAGCCCGGACAAATTTTAATGTGGCATCCCCCCGTACCGAGTTTCCTCAGGGTGATAATACACGGCCCAATAATATGAGTACAATGTATAATGTAATGTATGTTAAATGTGATACACACACACAAACACACACACACACAAACACACACACACACACTTGCCACATAGTATAATATAAAATGTTTACTTTCTAATTTATATTTTAAGTTACTTATGCCTACACCTAAATCACAACATGTGGAAGAGCGGTGATCTTCTTAGCACAAGTATATTATATACTTAAAAAGAGGCACCAGCACAGATACTTGTATATGTATTTAAGTTACTGAAATAAATTATTTTATTTTTTGATATATAGCACAAATATATGCAATTTGTCAAACCAACTTGATGTAGTTAAGGCTATTATACAACTAGCAATTTGTCACAGCAATCTACCGACGCAGCTGTAAAGTCAGTTTGAAGGCGGTTGTTGTGACAAAATGTTATACTACGTTTACAAAGCCGAAGTCAGCAGGGAAGTTGGAAGGGAAGTGGGCAGAACGGGCGTAATACCGCATTTTACGCCCATTCTGCCTACACTTCCCTGCTCACTTCGGCATAGTGTAAACTAGGCATTAGATGTATAGAACTCCTTAAAATCATCATCCTCCTAGCGTTATTCCTGGTTGTGCCCTAAAGTAGCCCCGGGTCCGTTTTGGCAAGTTTTGACCGCCACCGCAGGCAGTGTGATTCAGGCCTTGGAATGAAAGATATATACGGTTTCCTCATAGACGGCCATACACGATGATTAAATACTGATGATCCACCATAGTTGTCTCTTTCTATTGCATTTTGTAGAAAGAGACAGCTATGGTGGATCATCAGTATTTAATCACCGTGTATTGGCCGCCATTCCAACTATAGTAAGTGGTTGTGTCAATTTGCTAGGCGTGTAAGGCCTGAGTCACACTGGCCCGGCCTGCGGTGGCGGTTAATAGTAAATTTGATAGCTAATGACAAGTTTACTATTGACCGCCGCGGCCAGGCCGCGCCAGTCTGTGAGAGACTTCATGGCTCTTACTAAAGCAAGTTGGTGCGACAAATAATATAGAACGCCATAACGTGCGCCCACTTTTATCATCGTGATATTTTTCTAGCTGTCTGTCATAACCTATTAAAGATAGAGAAGCTAGAAATATATCACCGTACAATTTCGAGTATCACAATATGATTATAATAAAAATATTGCTAAAATACTCAAGTGTCAATCAAGTAATTGAGAAAGAGAATGCGCATGGATCGCGTGATAATACTTCACCGTGTATGGGCGCCATCCATCAAACAGAATCGTGTGGTGTGGCTTTAGTCGCTGATAGATTATTTCTTATCTTTGGGTGGATTTTAAAATTATCCGGATTTTCTGCTCTATTATCTCAATCCTGTAATACACGTCAATATGCCTGTGATTGGGATTGTAAAATGAGTGGGTCGCCTGATAATACTCACTGTGTAATGGCCGCCATGGTCGAAACAATGCAAGACCGTTTAAGGAGACGCTACACGGGCCGATATCGGCCGGACTGCACACCAGCCGACGCGTGATTCAGTCCGTGTGGATACGTGTCGGAAGCACGGCGGCCGGCCAAATCAAGGTCACTCCATACTAGATTTTCTGTGACGTTGCTTGGCCGTCCGGAAAATTCGTAGGTGTAGCGTTTCCTTTAGGCCTCTCACACACTGGTGTGGCCTGCGGTGGCGGTCAATAGTAAATTTAACAGCTAATGACAAGTTTACTATTGTCCGCCACCGCAGGCCGCGCCAGTGTGGTGCAGGCTTAAGCCCTGTCACACACTGGCGCGGCCTGACCGCGGCGGACAATAGAAGAGTTGTCTAATGCTGTCAAATTTACTATGGTCCGCCACCGTAGCCCGCACCAGTGTAATTCAGGCCTAACAGCTCTTATGGTGGGCACACACTGAACAAAAGAACGAACGCGAACCATTACACGCTGCACGGTGTCCGGCAAAACCAGAGTCCTCCGTGGTCGCCCGTCTATATACGCCTTTAAATAATCAAGTTGTACTTACTACTTTTTTAAAACCTATGATTAAAATATCGAAATATATAATATAATAATACAATGTAAACATACTTCGTAACGTTTCATTATATTATTTAATAATTTCCACAAAATATTTGACTGACTATGAATTAATTGATATTATATTGGCTGTTTGGAGCCTTTTTTGTCTTACATGCGCGCGCATAGGTATTTCAATATCAAAGTAAGTAGGTATATAGGTACAAAAAAAAGTTCGCGCCATTATTTATTCATTTCATATCATAGGTATCATACTTAACTCGTGTAGTGTAGGTTAATATAAATATTAAATGCTGCAAAGAATGGTCAGCGAAAACGTAAGTAGGTACCTTATAATCTAATGTAATGTGTTTTCCTCGCGAGTGAAATAGGTAGGTAGGTACTAGGTACGTTGTACTTCGTACAAAACATGCGTGCCTTGATCCTTAAGGTGTAGTTACATATAACTTACCTATATGGTATAAGTTAACCCTTAGCGATTAGCGATGGCTTAGCGTGGCCTGCGGTGGCCGTCAATATAAAACTTGACTGCTAATTTCAAGTTTACTTTCAGAGTGAATCACACAAGACGCGTCAGTGTGATTCAGGCTTCAAGCCTCTCACAGACTAGCGCGGCCGTCAATAGTAAACTATATAACCCTCCTCTCCTTCGGCAGTCGGGTAATAATAATCGTATAGTTTATTACTGACGTTACCGCAGGCCACGCCTTACTGGCGCGGCCCGCGGTGGCAGTCAATAGTAAATTTGACAATAGCTGTCAAGTTTACTATTGACCTGGCCGAATTGAATTCATCACATCAATCTTGGTCCGGGGCAATAATTGGAAGCCACTTTTGTTCGGGCTCATAATGCACGGCCCAAAAAAGTGGTACATTATCTGGCCGTGTATTACATAAGTATTTATGTTAATTGGCTCCATACACTCTAGCGCCTCTAGCACCGATTTCATACGCGGTACCATGGCGGTAGCCGTCATTCCGCTTAGGCATGCTCTTGATAATGGGCCATCAATACCTCATGACCCATCATACAGGATACAACTATGCGTTAAAGGGAGAAAGGGCCTACTTTTATCTCATCCGCATAAGTACTGCCGCCGTGATGGTAGTTTGTGTTCGTCGTCATTTAAGTAGAGGAACCTTTACATGTGGCCTGCCAAGCAGAATTTCGCAACGGAATTCTGCCTGTGGGTAGCTATATGACCGACTGCAATGGATAATACGTACATGCCATACCATGCCACGACGACCGAGAGCCCCAGCTAGCACGATAGCTTTTATCGTCAAGTTTTATGGCGAAAATGTACTGAACCGTCACGTAAAACTTGACACTAAAACCTATCGCGCTATTAGGACCTGCACGGCTATCACAAGACGGCACGCGAGCTCTCTCGATTTTTCTCGCACTATCTGTCTCTCTCTTATTAGAAAACTTAGAAAGAGATGTATAGTGGGAGAAAAATCGAGAGAGCTCGCGCGCCGTCTTGTGATAGCCGTGCTGTGGCGACAAAACATATAATCCTACTAAATAATGTTTCCTCACGACTGTGAATGTATGACTATATTTGTAGCAAAATTGATCAGGAATATGGATTCCAATTGAGGTAGGCCGACGACCCACATAGCCTGTTCACACAGATGTTACAATAGCTACAAAAATGACTCCTTATCAGTGGCAGTTTATCGAACATAATTTATATACATATGTATAGGTGTATAAACCGTTAACTGTTGTATTGTTTACAGGAAGAACAGAACGTTTATTTTGGTTCCCGATTTTGAGTCAAGAAAGCATTCGAAAGTAACTACTTATACTAGAGACATGACCCAATAAAGAATAAAATGGTTCGCAGAAAGACAAATCTTTCACGTCGCACTCGGGTCGCTATAAAGAGAAGACGAGAGAGCGTTCGCAAAGCAGAGGCTCGAATATCAGAGGAGCTTACTCAAAGCTCAGCGACTTCAGACTTAGAACAAGATGCTATCTCCCAGACTTCAGAGACATTTACATCGAATTGTGCGCGTTTGTCTGCTACCAGAGAAAAAGACGCCATGCCACGGACATCGCAAACATTTACACCAAGTTCTGCAGGTTTGTCTACAAGTGGAAACGAAGACGCCATGTCACGGACTTCACAGAGATTTATACCAAATTCTGCAGGTTTGTCTGCAATCAGAGACGATGAAGTCATATCACAGGCTTCACAAACATTTACACCAAATTCGGCGCGTTTGTCCGCAAGCAGCGGTGAAGATGCCATGTCACGGCCTTCACAAACATTTAAACCAAGCTCGGCGCGTTTGTCCGCAAGCAGCGGCGAAAGCGCCATGTCACGGCCCTCACAAACATTTACACCAAACTCGGTCCATTTCTCCACAAGCAGCGGTGAAGACGCTGTGGCGCGAGCTTCGCAAACATTCACATCAAGCTCGGTGCATTTGTCTACAAGCAGAGACGAAGATGTCACATCACAAACATTTACACCAAGGTCGGCGCGTTTGATCGCAAGTAGCGGTGAAGACGCCATGTCACGGGCCTCACAAACATTCACACTAAGCTCGGCGCGTTTGTCCGCAAGCAGCAGTGAAGTTGCCACATCACAATCGTTACAAGCATTTACACCAAGCTTGGCGCGTTTGTCCGCAAGCAGCAGTGAAGACGCCGTTGCACAAGCTTCGCAAACATTTACACCAAGCTCGGCGCATTTCTTCGCAAGCAACGGTGAAGACGCTGTGTCGCAGGCTTCGCAAACATTTACACCAACCTCGGCGCATTTCTCCGCAAGCAACGGTGAAGATGAAGATGCTGCGTCACGAGCTTCGCAAACATTTACCCCAAGTTCGGTGCATTTCTTCATAAGCAGCAGTGAAGACGCTGTGGCGCGAGCTTCGCAAACATTTACACCAAGCTCGGCGCATTTCTTCGCAAGCAACGGTGAAGACGCTGTGTCGCAGGCTTCGCAAACATTTACACCAACCTCGGCGCATTTCTCCGCAAGCAACGGTGAAGATGAAGATGCTGCGTCACGAGCTTCGCAAACATTTACCCCAAGTTCGGTGCATTTCTCCATAAGCAGCAGTGAAGACGCTGTGGCGCAGGCTTCGCAAACATTTACACCAACCTCGGCGCATTTCTCCGCAAGCAACGGTGAAGATGAAGATGCTGCGTCACGAGCTTCGCAAACATTTACCCCAAGTTCGGTGCATTTCTCCATAAGCAGCAGTGAAGACGCTGTGGCGCGAGCTTCGCAAACATTTACACCAAGCTCGGCGCCTTTGTCTACAAGCAGAGACGAAGACATCATATCACAAACGTTTACACCTAGCTCGGCGCGTTTGTTCGCAAGCAGCGGTGAAGACGCCATGTCACAAGCTTCGCAAACATTTATACCAAGTTCGGCGCGTTTGTCCGCAGGCAGCGGTGTAGTCGCCATGTCACAGGTTTCGCAGACATTTGCACCGAGCCCGGTGCCTTTCTCCGCAAGCGGCGATGAAGATGCCATGTCACGGGCTTCGCAGACATTTACACCAAGCTCCGCACATTTTAATGAAGAAGAAAACCTCATACAACTTCGATGGGATCAAATAGAAAATAGTGGTTTTGCCTACTTACCTAATATTAATTACCAAGAATTTGCCTCAGTTGGGAGAATGGTTAATGTTTGCGGTAATTGTCAAGCTTTGAAGTGGGCAAAAGAATCGATGGGATTCTGTTGTTCAGGTGGCAAAGTTCGTTTTGATTTATTTTCAAATCCGCCTGAACTTATAAAGTCACTTTTGAATGGAGAACATCCATTATCACAACAATTTCTAGCCAATATTCGTACATATAATGCCGCTTTTCAAATGACGTCTTTTGGTGCAAAACAGGTGATACACGGGACATTTATGCCTACCTTTAAAGTGCAAGGACAAGTGTATCACCTAATAGGATCTTTATTGCCCGAAGAAAATCCTAAATTTTTGCAAATTTATTTTGTTTCCGATTACCAAGAGCAGGCTAATATCAGGAACCAACACTTCACAAATTTAAACTCCGGTCTCATATTTGATCTTCAGGAGATGCTTCATCAGTCTAACCATTACTTGTCCGATTTTAAGGCCGCATTGGAATCTATACCTCCTGATCAGCAGGAGGAGTACAAATTTGTTATAAGTGCTGATAAACGACCTCCTACAGAACACCGCGGTCGCTACAACCCTCCTTCTACCAACGAAGTAGCTGTTGTTCTGGTAGACCAACAGTGCGACAAACGTGATATTGTCTTACGTGCACGAGATAACCGTCTGAAACGTATAAGTGAAACCCATCGTTCTTACGATTCATTACAATATCCGCTTATTTACTGTCGCGGTGAAGATGGTTATAACTTTGCAATACGACAACTTGATCCTACCACTGGGGCAATACGAAACGACAAAAAAGCCACGGCGCTACAATTTTACTGCTACCTTTTGCAGGTCCGACTAAACAGATTTACGTATTTACAACGTTTTCGCGGTCTATTTTCTCAATTCATTGTTGACATGTACGCAAAAATCGAAACTGAGCGTTTAGTTTATATCCGCACTCATCAAAGGCAGTTACGAGCTGAGAATTATGCAGATCTCCAAGATGCACTGCAAAATGATACTAATTCCGAGAACATGGGGCGCTTGGTAATTTTACCTTCAAGCTTCATCGGAAGTCCACGTAACATGCACGAGCAAGTGCAAGACGCACTTTCGTATGTTCGCAAATATGGTAAGCCAGACTTATTTATCACTGCTACTACAAATCCTAAATGGAATGAAATAACTCAAGAGCTGCTGCCAGGTCAAGTTCCGTATGACCGACACGACTTAATAAGTAGAGTTTTTCATTTAAAACTTAAATTATTAATTAATTTACTCACAAAAGAAAAAATGTATGGCGCATCTTTGTGCTTTACATATAACATTGAATGGCAAAAGCGAGGACTACCACACGCTCATATACTTTTATGGCTTAAAGAAAAAATACGTCCCCATGACGTAGATAAAGTAATAAGCGCAGAAATACCAAATCCCATTTCAGATCCTGCTTTACACGCAATTGTGAAGCAACACATGATTCACGGACCTTGTGGCCCTTTAAACAATAGCTCTCCTTGCATGCAGGACGGACGATGTGTTAAAAAATTTCCGAAAAGCCTACTACAAGAGACAATTACAGGTGAAGATGGTTATCCTAAATACCGGCGACGTGCTCCAGACCATGGAGGGTTTACTGCAATGCTACGGTTGTTGGAAGTAGACAATCGGTGGGTTGTACCATTCTCACCTGTATTGTCGAGAACGTTTCAGGGTCATGTAAACGTGGAACTGTGTAACAGTATAAAATCGATTAAATACATTTTCAAGTATGTAAATAAAGGAACCGATCAGGCTACGCTTGCTACAAGTAATGACCGTGACGAAGTAACCAGATTCCAAACGGGGCGTTACATTAGTTCCTCGGAAGCAGCATGGCGGATATTCAGTTTTCCGATTTTTGAACGATTTCCGCCTGTGATACACCTAAACGTTCACGTAGAAGGTGGGCAACGTATTTATTTCAATACAAACAATTTAACAGAACAGTTAGAGAATCCCAGGCAAACAACATTAACGGCATTCTTTTCGTTATGCGAGGCAGACGATTTTGCAAAAACATTGCTTTATGACGAAGTTCCATCGTACTATACGTATGACAAACAACACGGATTGTTTACACGCCGGCGACGTGGAACGCCTGTTGAAAATTTTCCCTCCATCATGAGAGAACACGTTATTGGAAGGGTGTACACCGTGCACCCCAATAACGCAGAATGTTTTTATGTGCGGTTGCTTTTGCACAATGTTAGAGGACCGACGTCTTTTTCAGATTTAAAAATTTTCAATGGCACCGAGTACCCGACTTTCCAGGCAGCTTGTCGGGCTCGCGGACTATTGGACGATGACCAGCATTGGGACGAAGCTCTATCAGAAGCATCACTTGGTGATAGTCCACATCGTTTACGACAGTTGTTTGCCGTGATGTTAGTTTTTTGCGGGATTTCCGACGCCAATCACCTGTGGCTAAAATACCAAAACTACTTGGCAGAGGACTATTTACGCACATCAGGTCCTGAAACTCATCACGAGCTCGATGACCGCATGCGCAATATCAAATTAAACTGTTGTTTGTGTGACTTGCAAGAAATTGTCATCTCAATTGGCGGCCACCCGTTACCACACTACGGTCTGCCTGAGCCTGACCTGAATGAAACCGACACTCATAGAGAATACGCAACCGAAGTTAATTATAACTTCGCAGAACTTACTGTTGCTCTTGAAGGGGTTTCAAGCCTCACAACAGAACAAAAAGGAGTTTTTGATATAATATTCCAAAGTGTTTCAAATGCATCCGGAGGATTGTATTTTTTGGATGCCCCGGGAGGCACAGGAAAGACTTTTTTGACGAAACTCATTCTTGCACAAGTTCGAATCCAAGGTCAAATTGCCTTAGCTGTGGCATCATCTGGAATTGCGGCCACGTTACTGCCCGGAGGAAAAACTGCACATTCCATGCTAAAAATTCCCATACAATTAGATGTCACTGAAACTCCCGTCTGCGACATTTCGCGCAATTGTGAAAAGGCTAAAGTATTGCGTGACAGTGTACTAATTGTATGGGATGAGTGCACAATGGCGCATCGCAAAGCAATTGAAGCAGTAAATAGAACGCTTCAAGACATACGCCAAAATAACCAACTCATGGGCGGGCTTACTGTACTCTTCTGTGGAGATTTTCGCCAAACATTACCAGTCGTAACCCGTGGAACGAGAGCGGATGAAGTGAATGCTTGCTTTAAAAAATCTGATCTGTGGCCATATGTTAACAAATTAAATTTAACAACCAATATGCGAGCTCTACTGGGGGGAAATATAAATGCTCAACAGTTCTCCGAATTGTTGCTAAGCATAGGCGAAGGCAGATATCCCGTAGTAGAAGGCAAAATAACTTTAACAAACGACATATGTAAATTGGTATCCAATCTCAACGAACTTATTTCGTCGGTGTATGGCGACCCACATGACATAATAAATCAGGAGAACAGCTGGCTTTGCGAGCGAGCCATTCTTACGCCTCGGAATGATCAGGCGACAACAATCAACTCAAACATAATGGAAAAAGTTGAAGGGCAGTTCCACACTTATACCTCGATAAACCGAGTAATCGATCGAGAAGAGGCTACAACGTACCCGGTAGAATTTTTAAACTCATTATCAGCGTCTGGTCTCCCAGCGCATGAACTCAAACTCAAAATAGGCGTACCTATCATTTTAATGCGAAATTTAAGCCCCCCAAAATTATGCAACGGAACGCGTTTAAAAGTAGTTGCGTTACAGAGGAACGTAATCGAAGCGGAAATACTTACCGGTTGCGGTGCAGGAGAATGTGTTTTTATTCCGCGCATTCCAATAATTCCCAATAATTACCCATTTCAATTTAAACGGATTCAACTGCCTGTTAGTGTTGCTTTTGCCATGACCATCAACAAGGCCCAGGGCCAGACATTGCGCAAAGCAGGCATAGATCTCACTAGCAGCTGTTTCTCGCACGGTCAACTCTACGTTGCTCTCTCTCGAGTCAGCGATGCCGCTGATGTATGTGTTTACACACCGGAGAATAAAACTTCTAACATAGTTTATCAAGAAGTTTTGCACTAAATAATTTATGCCGTACCTACTAAGTAACTCAGCGAACATACCGTCTCAGATTCATCATTGTCATTAATAGTGTACCGTCAAATTATGTAAATTATATATGTTTCGGAACACTTCCCGTGTGTAAATGCACGGTAATTAGGGGTTGATGGCGCCACAGGGGCCGTGAATCATGTTCGTAATTACAATAACATGTAGATCTGATACACATGTGATATCATCTATCTGTATGGTCCATATAAAAATGTGTAGTCAGGTAGGTAAACGTGGTTTCGGAACACTTCCCGTGTGTAATGCACGGTAATTAGGGGTTGATGGCGCCACAGGGGCCGTGTATCATGTTCGTAATTACAATAACATGTAGATCCGGGGGGCTAGCACACTAGGCTTTATGTCGCGTTTTACGTGACGTTTCAGTACATTTTCGCCGACATAAAACCTAGTGTGCTAGCTAGGCTGATACACATATGATATCATCTATCTGTATGGTCCATATAAAAATGTGTAGTCAGGTAGGTAAACGTGGCAAGCTTCGGTTTTGCCATTCAATAGTAAAAGCATAAATTATTCCCAAAAAACGTAACAATGTCTAACAATGTAATTCATCATTCATCAAGTGACTGCATTTTTACAAGCTTTTATTTAACTTGCACTTTAGACCAAGCGTTTAACTCAGATGGTCCCTGATCGGCGCGCGGCACAAGCGGGGAGACGTCAAAGGGTGTAGGGCGGTTAGTGGGCGGCAAGTCCTTACTTTTTGACGTCACCCCTGCTACTTTGCAGCATCAGCAGCGTCCACGCGCCGTCTGAGTTAAACGGTAGGGTATCTATAGTACCTAAGTAATATATAATGTTAATTTGTGTACATCAAATATGATCAACTTACAGAAGTATTTTTTTAACTAATGATACCTAATATATATATATATATATATATATATATAAAGTTAGTCTGATGACGGAAACGGGAGGCCTTACCCTTAGAGACAACTACAAAAGGTAGTTTAAAAAAAATACACGTCTATTTAGACGTCAATCCGTCGTGTAGTCAATATTTATGACTAGTGGCCTTTTTAAAGTGTTGCTTGGACTGATCAAATTGTAACTTACCGACAAGCTTTACTGGTCATGATATCGATGATTTTCATAACAACTATCTGATAATGCTACGAATAATACGGTTTCCCAACCAAACTTATGTTCCTTACAATGTTGCGGCGAGAAATTGATGACTGTGTAAATAAATATTCGGACAGCAATATGTTAACCGTGTCTTAAAACAAAAAAAAATTTGAGAGTAACACGTTTATTTTTAGGCTGTATATTGATAGATATGTGTACCTAAGACATTATGTAGATGACACTACTGCCTACTTGCTAAATGTTATATAATTTTTATACTTTTTAATTAATTGTTTTAGTAGAAGCAAACGTGTCACTACCCACCACGTGGTTGCATGTACATGGCATGATTAAATACTAATGTGAAGACATACAGTCTTTCATACTAATAAGTAATAAAAAACTGTTACGTTGTACAATTCAAATCTAAAAATGCTGATTCGACTTTTAAATTAGATCATAGCATGCGAAACCCATAATTTGTAGATAAGGATGTAGATATGTCTTTTATAATGATTATACCTTTTTTTACAAATTGTTCTATTTTTTATAGGCACATATAGTTAAACTCAGTTTTATACAGATCCGTTAAAAGCCGTCAATTTCTGTAAATAAGTAAAGTAAAAATAATATTGACTTATTAAAATTTACACCGACATTAGATATAACGGATTTAAGTAAAACTTGAACGCATAGTTGCGTCCTGTATGCTGAGCTGGCCATAATCCGACAATTCGACCGAAGTTCTGTATAAATTTTATACAGAACTTCGGTCGAATTGTCGGAATACTATAAAACCTGTCACAAGCTAACGCGACCTGCGGTGGCGGCCAATTGTTTACTATGATAATTAATGTTTCAGACACACGCGGCCTTGATTATCATAGTAGCTATACATCTGGCCGCCACCACAAGCCGCGCTTATTTTAGGCAGGCCTAATGAATAATCAATAAGTAGGTACCTATGTCCTCCATGGTCCAAAGAGAAGGAACACATTTAATCCTACGCAAACGAAGTCGCGGGTACAGCTAGTTGGTAATAAAGTTTGAACAGAACATAATATTAAATAGCTTTTAACATTCCGCGCGCTATCGCTGCGTCGTCGAGACATTTATATTTAGCCCATACGTGTCCAATGTTTACCTTTCAGCTCTTTATCGGTTTTTTGCCGTGCCCCTTTTTAGAGGTCCGTGGGATTGTGATTGGTTTTTAATTATTATTTCGGTAATTTTATTTTTATACTGTTGTTGCGAGGTAACATTGGTTGAAAAGAAACTTTGACTATCATTTTGATCTTGTAAAAAGAGCTCAATATTAACTAAACTAACTTTGGCAATTTTTTGGCCGAATTCTGGAAATAAACCAGTTTCTCTGGTCGGCTGGATTTCATATCCTACGCATTGCCACGGCTGGGTACATACTTAAATTATACAATATAACGATCCAAAATACCAACAAAGATAAATAAATAAATACATCAAATTATTTATTAACGGGTACCATTTTTTGTATTTTTGTTTAATTTCTTTATCGTTTTGGGTAGGAAGTGAAATTGCATGTATCCCAAATACATAAGTAAGAATTTCAATTTATTACCTATTCCACGGTTTTTGTGTTCGTTGAAAAAAAAACCTGCATTTCTGTATCAATATAAATTATTCACCAATTTTTTTTTGTATTTTTTTGTCTCGCGTTAAAATTCGTTTTTACCTGTACCTACACAGAACCCAGAACTAAGCCGGACGCTAGTTTTTAATCAGCACCAGTGATTTGTGTATATTCGCCTCCTGCCCTAAAACCTTTTAGTCTCGAGCGAGCGATAACGCTAACATTCAACGATAATTAATCGCCCGTATTAATACTTCCACTCACTTCACAATAAACATCATAAGTGTACATCAACTCCTAAGGCAGTTACGACCTTTTGAATTTTGGAAGTGGAACCGCGCGTGATGTGATGATTTACGTTAAGAGCTTTCGTAATTAAACATTAAAACGTCTGACTGTTTACAAGATTTCTTTGATGACGTGGTTTGTCGAGCTTTGGATTCTAGTATTTTATTCAAGACTAGCTACCCGCGCGGCTTCGCCCTCGTATTACAAAGGACTCATGTCATGTGTGTGCTGATGCAGAGCCACGGGATAAAACACAGCTTAAGTCCATCTTGTAGATGCATTCCACATGCTGGTGAAATACATTTTGGAATCGGATATGCAGTTCCGAAGATTGCCACCTGCATACAAACTTACCAACATATCTCACAGACATATGAGACACAGACATATGAGACAGAGATATTCCTCTTTATAATATTAGGTACTATACATAGTGTTATGGGGACCTTTGCGCCAGGGACGTCTCGAGGGGTACTGTTTGACTATAGGCTTAAGGTAGTCTTAAGTTTATTGTATTTAATTGTATTGACATGAATAAATTTAATTAAATATACGTATACGTTCTGTTAATGACTTCATGAAAATTAAATATTATTTGACATTTAGGGATAGGGGCTGCGATCCTCGTTCCGGGTCGTTCCTGGCAGATTTCGTTGGCCATCCAGCGTGGCAACGCTGCCAGTGTCATGGGAACTTTTGGGCCACCAACGACCCGGGGCGGTCCTTTTTGTTAGTTGATAGTTTGATACTTTAATTCTAATGTAAGTGAATTGTAAATATTTTTATCAATAATTAAAGTGGAGATTATTTGACATTGATAGTAATAGATTAAGTACTATAGATAATATTAAACTATGATGACATTTGGTGACTTGCCCGTTTTTGTACATTTCTTAAGTAGGTAGGTACTTGTCAGATTTACAAGGCTTTTCGCCTACATCAGTTCAACTCGATATTGCATTCTCATCTTATCTATTATACAGAACACAGGCAAATCCGCGGGATGACATATAGCCCATGTCCACCCGGAGAGTCCATGCTGTAAGTAAAAAGGCGAAAGAATATTTGAAATCAGATAGGTGGTTCCCACAGAACTATATCAAGATATAGTTCTGTGGTGGTTCCTGAGATTACCCATTCCCATTACACACATTTCGAACACACGTTAGGAATACTCAACTGTAATTTTCCCATTCAATAAGTGATATTTAGAGTTAGACCTACCTGACGCGCGTACAACGCATAAATGTGATCGACCTGCTGATCTTAACTCAAGATGATGTCTGTTTCATTGACGATAGATCTTCGTAAATTGCGACTCGTTACTTATTTCTTGGTCCAAGTTTTTTTTTTCTGTGTAAGAATGGAAGTGTAGATACCCAATAGGACATGTTTAACATTATTGCTAGTGTTATGAGCAGTATATTACGTGCGCCCACGCAGCGTTGTTTTACTTTGCCGATAAGGTGGACTGGACTTGGCACTGACTCAGGGACGACTTGATTCAAGGGCGAGCGTGGGGCACACTAGAATAGGTACCAAACCAGCCGGCAATGGGGAGTGGATGAAAATTTTAGAAGTGCCTGATTATTTTTTTGGTGATATGAATAACCTTCCTTAGCACCAGAAAAAAGTTACAGACGTTTCAGCTGCGTCAATTATTTTTGAAAAATATAAACAGTTTCCTAACTTACGTTTTGGGTTTAAGGACGGCGAATGAGACACTTTCCTTGATCCGTCTCATTTTATAATTTTTTTTTTAATATCTGACTCTGGCAATGACCAATATAGCTGCTGTAATAGCTGTCAAATTCATTACCAGTGTCAGTTACCACGGATTTTAAAAATATTTTTTTTGTAATATGAGACGGATCAAGCAAAGTGTCTCATTCGCCGTCCTAAAACCAAAACGTAAGTGAGAAAACTGTTTATATTTTTCAAAAATAATTGACGCAGCTGAAAAGTCTGTAACTTTTTTCTGGTGTTAGCACCAGAAAAAAGTTACAGAAGAGAAGAAGAGAAAGAGAGAGAGTTAGGAAAGGTTATTCCTATCACCAAAAAAATAATCAGGCATGCACTTCTAAAATGTACATCCATTCCCAATTGTGTAACATTTCAAACGCGTGTACCTATTCCACTTGTCCAATGTCTCACATTTTCCTTAAAAAATGTGAGATGCAATGCACATTGGACAAGTGGAATACCACCCTAAGACAACTATCAATTGGCGATGGTTGAGCTCCGGGTCATACTCATGAACGGATTTTCTTTCTGGGGTCCGGTCAGTTCATGATTGCGAGGACGGTTTAGCAACTAAAACTTAAGTTTACCTAATACCCTGTAAACTAACATTGTGGAATGCAATAAATGATTGAGTATTGACTTCAAGTAATTTCATTCTAGAGTTCAGTGGAACTGATAAGAGAGACTTCACTCTGTTTTCGTTAGATTTTATGATTTAGATGCTAACGCTCTAAACCGATCTATGCGGTATGGCTATCTCTGGGGAAATTCCCAATTTATAACGTCTAAGTTGGATGGTAAGTTAGCTAGCGCAAACGAAATGTGCCGTTTTTGTTTTTTTTTAGGAGAGGAAAATTTCTCGCTCAGTGACTCTCGCTCAGTGACTCCTTGACAGGCATGGGAACGCCTGCCATCCCTCACGCACCAGATCACTCCCCCGGTCACTCTACGGAGGCAGGCGGCGATCCTGTGCTGCTCGCCTTCGTCCAGCACGCCTGCGGCGCCGTGGGTCGGCCAATGGGTGGACCTCCCTGGCCCGTTCCGCCATTACCTTCTGCTGGACTATTGTTTCGCAGAAGGCCTTAACTGCTTGCCAAGACCTGTCACTGTCAACCATGGACCTGATCACGGCTGGGAGCGACAGGTCCGGTCCCACTATGGCCATCAGGTCGCTGCGCTCTAGCCCCCACACTGGACACGCCTCCAGCGTGTGCTGCGCCGTGTCGACCACCGCGCCGCAATCGTGACACTCCTCCGTCGGCTCTCTGCCAGCCACTTTGTGCAGGTATCTCCCGAAACATCCGTGTCCCGAGAGAACCTGCACGAGCCGGAAGGTTAGAGCTCCGTGTGTCCGCTCAAGCCACTGCGACAAGACTGGCCGGATCGCCTCGATTGTCCGGGCGCCAGCACTCGGCCACCCCAGCCGAACTGCCCACTCAGCAACTGCCTCGCAGAAGAGCTCCTCTCGCTTGGCCTCAATAAGGTCTAAGTTGGACGGTAAGTTAGCAGTAGCTACCGCAAACAAAATGTGCCTACTCCAACGGGGATTAGGTTGGGATTAGGTATAACAGCCGAACGGATCATGGGTTTCTCAAAACTGAAATAATGGTAAGTATGAAGAAACTTATTACTTATATTACATATCAGGATTCATTAGTTGCCTAATTTTGTCAATGTGCATGGGAAAAGAAGCGTCAGATACGACATCCTTATATAATAAACTAACTACCTAAAGAACAACATCATAAATACGTTAATAGCTTAAAATCAATACCTAGTATCAAAAGATATATACCTACATTATGGTGTTGAACCAAATTAAATACTTGCGAGTGTATTGACTGTAGTTGGTTAAGTAAATCAATGTACTATAGTGAACTATTCATCAGCATATAAACCCGAGGTTTCCGCTGGTGAAAAAATGTACCTATACCAAAATGTTATAAAGATACATTGATTGGTCATTAAAAAAAATAAAAAAATTACTGTCCACTAATATTTAATTATTTATTTATATTAAGAATAACACAATGTATACAATTTCAGATATTCTATAAAATAGACTAGCCCTGTGTGTCGCGGCCCGCGCCTGCGCGTCGCGCGACAGTCGTAGGCGCAGCGATATCGTGACGACTTTATTCGGACGCGCCGATTTATGCGCGTGCGCTTGCGATTGCAATGTTTTGTTTCGCGCTGTCTCAAATTGTTTACATTGTGTTGAATTGCGTTTCAGGGAAGAAACTAAAAGATCTTGTTTTTTTTGGTCACGTCACATGTAGTCTACGGGCATACACTAAATCAATTTGAACATGATTAAATTATACCTAGGTACTGTTTTTTATTTTCGGCCTTTTTTTGTAAGTCGTTATAAAATTACTGATTAAATTTGATGCGTCATATTTTTTTTAGGGTTCCGTACTCAAAGAGTAAAACGGGACCCTATTACTAAGACTCCGCTGTCCGTCCGTCCGTCCGTCCGTCCGTCTGTCTGTCACCAGGCTGTATCTCACTGATACCGTGATAGTTCCAGCTGAAATTTTCACAGATGATGTATTTATGTTGCTGCTATAACAACAAATACTAAAAACACAGTTTTTTATAGATACCTAATGGTACGGAACCCTTCGTGCGCGAGTCCGACTCGCACTTGGCCGGTTTTTTTTTCAGATTATTTTTTTCTAAAAACACAGTAGTTCCAGCATTACTTTCTAAACCATCTTTGTTACCCATATACTTTGGTCTAGTGGGAACATTTACTTACTAGTCTTGGCCTCACTAAACTACATTAAACCCCATACTAAAATTCACCACATATTATTGGTATGTTCTTATTAAAATATTCAGTTCGGATGTCACAAAAAAGTTCAGCCCTATTTAACCGCTCACGGAATACGTTTATGCAAACCAAAACCAAACTTAATACTGATGTCATAAAGCTGTCTCATTCGCACTTCCCTGGCAGTGCAGTGGAACAAAGCGTGTCTCACTCCTAATACCACGTGTGACCTACGGGGTCACGTTTCTTTGCGACAGACAGCGACAGACAGAAGGCGGGGTCGGTTTATTTATATGACGCTCTGAGGCCCTAGGACACTAGGTTTTATCGCCACGTTTTACGGCAAAAATGTACTGAAACGTCACGTAAAACGTGACATAAAACCTATCGTGCTAGGGCCTTTGAAGTTAAGCACTAACTGCGCTCTCTGCTCTTTGCCGAATATCAAGTACAAAGCCAATATTTTGTAAAATTAAAGACATGTGACGTATCGGGGTAAGATTATCTCGACTGTCACATTAGTAGTGAGGCGTGAGGTAACAGATGAGGTGAGAGTTGAAGTGACCGGTGAGTTGAAGGCTTACGACGCCGTCACGAAAGACATAATTGTATTAGAGAATTGCACTCCAGCAGAGTATATTCTGTTTTTCGACGTAGATAAGTATAACGAGACTCCAACGTCTTCAAGAGATCTCCAACTTCACCTATCGATAATCACCTTCATAAAAGCGTAGGTATGCTTCCGAGCACTGCTATCACAGGACGGCCCGCAAGCTGGCCCGCGAGCTGTGTCGCGGCGAGATACAATATCTGTCTGTTTCTAATTAGAACGCTTAGAAAGAGACGGATAGTTTATGTCGCCGCGACACATATCCCGAGCCGATAGCTGATAGCCAAAAATATGTGTCAAATAGGTACGTACTTACTTCAAAAAAAACAACAGCGCCTCTGACATATCAACACTAGGAAAATTGGCTGAAAATAAAAGTAGTAATAACAGGAAGTAATTTGACAAGCAACCAAGTGTCGAAACAAAATAATCGAAACAAAAATAGGAGACGCCAAATAACAGAAGCCAGACTTTAACGAAAATATAAAAAGCAAATCGTAATATACTTAATTGCATACGGCGTCCCTATCAATTGTAGTCCAGAGAACAATAAAAGTCAATCCAAACTGTCTACTCATTACAGAGCTTACTCTGCTAAAACGGGCAACACATTTATAAAAATAAAAACTCCGAATTCAAAAACGCCGTGCAAAATCAAAAGTCATTAATGTCCAATAAGTTAAAAAGTTAAGCGACGCGCGTAATAAATCATTTTTTATTTCATCTCGGTACCAATTTTTCCAAGTCTTTTTTTCATCAATTTAACACGAACAAAAAATGGCACTCAATTGTAAGGTTTACGCGCTGATGTTTTTTTTTTATTATGGGCAACCCCGTTTAACGTTTTGGCCAATGAGTGCGCGCGCTCGGCGACCGTGCGCCGCCCTCCTGCCCTGTGATTGGTCGGTTGCGTAGAACAGATTGTGCGATGGCGGGAAACGGATTTGGACAAGTTTAGGGCATCTCATTCTTTCTGTGGCAAAGGGACGCTCGAGATTTTTTTCTTAAGGACATCGATAAAGGTTTCCGAGGCTTGCATTATATTTTTAAGTTGTACTTAGGTAAGTTTTATTGATAATAGAATACAATGTATCTATTAAGTAAAATACGACCTAAGGATATAATAATAATATGTAAATAATTCAATAAAATTATAACTTGAGATATGGTGCAAATGAACGTTGCAAATATGATACTAAGTTGTATTTTCGTTAATTATTAACAGTATTATTAAAAACCCATTTACTTTTTCCTGTCACTAGTTGCTATGTCTCCGTCAATTTTTAAACTGCAATTTTAGGGGTTTTTATTTAAATTCACCCAATATGGGTTTTCAACCATTTTCAACCATTTTTTATGCGTAGAGCATAATAAAAGTCCATGTTCTAACCTGGTTTTCTAGAACGCTCTATAAGATTGTCTCCTGGCTAACGGGAAAGAATAACGATAAGAAATAGTAGATAGACCCATACCTGATCTAAATAGGTAGGTACGCTGTCACCTCGAACGTCTTTCAAACTGTTAACTTCTGAGTTCTCTGTCCACACCTCATCTTCCAAACCTAACTTCTTTCCTTCTTCGTCGCAGGAGTTAAATTATATCGTTACCTGAATATATAGTAAAAAGTAGTGTAGCTACCTAATTTAATTTCTCTCTTTTAGTTAGATGCATTGCCTACAATCCCTACCTACAGCTAAATTAGGTCTTCTAAATTCACGTACCTACCAACAGTGCAATGCGAACAACACTTCAGCCTATTAAATAGCACCCCTGCCTACGAAGCAAGTGATCCTGTTTTCGAATCCTGGTAAGGACATAAATATTTCTGTGATGAGCACGACCATTCGTAGTGTTGGGTGCTTTCTATGTTAGGTATTTAAGTATGTTTTACCTAAAACACAAGCCTAAATAAGCTTTCTGTGGGACTAGATGGATTTGTGCAAGACTGTCCTCTTATATTATAATATTTATCGATAACATTTTAATCGACACTATCTCATCCCTATCAAGCCAATTTGATACGAGCAGAACCCGAGCAAAGTTACTAAACGATGTTGAGTCTTGGGTCGTTTACGATAGTCGTTTAAGGCAGTTGGGGCAATTTCGTTCAGCGTTTTGTATCGGTATCATAGTTATAGTACATCGGTCGACTTTAAAATACTTACTTAGGTACTCGTAGCTTTGGTGAATGCTCTGAGCCTCCGAATTTAACTTGTCCACCCAATTAAAAAGTTGCACGACGTTAATAGATACATACTGATTTAAGCGTTTTTTAGGGAATATTAAGGCAAATTACCTACTCGCGGAGCGAATCCATACTAAGTAATATTATAAATGAGAAAGTGTGTGTGTCTGTGTATCTGTCTGTCTGTCTGTTACCTCTTCACGCTTAAACCGCTGAACCGATTGAGATGAAATTTGGTACCTATAGAGATAGTTTGAGTCCCGGGTCACTACTACAAATCATCCCCCAAAAAGGGGTGAAATGGGGGGTGAAAGTTTGTATGGAGCTACGATATAAACGAGTTCCATGCGGAAGCAGCCGGGGGCAGAAGCTAGTATTGCATATTTAAGATTTTATACCTATTAATTAATTATCCAACTTTAGAAAGCGAGGTTCTACACCTAATTATTTAGGTAAACAATATATTATCCGTATAACGCTGTTATTATGAATGTAAATAACGAATATTAATAAAAGAGACTTATTTATAATCAAATTGTTTTAAGTACTTACCTAAGACCTATTAAAACGACTAAAGATGGTACGAATAGGAACGCGCACTGACATCTGTTGACCACGTAGGGTACTAAATGGTTCAGTTGGTATTAGCGCCCTCTGTCGTTGAGTAGCTGCACTACATATAACCGTAGGTTTACAAGAGAACGTTTTAAATTATTTTCTTTCGTTCTTCGTTTCAGTCTGTACTTAGACAGAAAGAGGGCACTGTTATTAATAATGTAGATACAACATTGAATGGACAGTTGGACATTGCTTAAAAAACAAGAATTTGAAACAATTTATTTTTAACTATTTGTAGGTATGCATTAGATATATTTTTTATTTATTTTTGTCCTATTAAGGCGACGTAGGCTCGTGGTCTTCTCTCCCTCTCACTGAGCATAAGCGGGAGCGAGATGGAAGTGCGTGTTCGGAAGCGCGGATATCATGTTTTTCAATTTAATTTTTTTGTGCGTTCAAATAAATAAAAAAAGTAATAGCTATGTTCCCTCAAACATGATATTGCCGATTTTCAGAACCCGTTTTAATATGTTTAGCTGTTGTACATAATTTGTTACGATTTTTTTAAGTTTATTTTAGACCTATGTTCGAATAGCTGCTGTCCCTCGAGAAAGGCATCAAGATTGCTAACAAAATTTAGGGCAGCCGTATTATAATCTAAACAAGAGCTAAGGGCAAGGAGGGCAAAACCGTCGTATTTTTGTACAAGTTCAATTTGGTTGGCCGTAACTATGTAATTATACACTTTTTAATAAACTTGATGCTTATAATAGGTTAAGTATTTATTTAACTTTTTGAGGATATTTGTGTAAATACTTCGGGTTATTTAAATATGTTTTTTTCTTTAAAACATGTCAGCAGACGGATTTTCCCTAGAGTTAGGGCGTTTCCGTCTAGCAGTTACTTTTCGTGTACCAGGACGTATTACAAATCTGTACGTCAAGTAAGCAAATGTAAATGTACTTTTGATCGAAACTAAACTAAAAGTTTAAGGTTTATTTTTAATTTCATGGCCAAATATAATTTTATTGAGGACAGACCGACAGACAGACAGACAGACAGACAAACGGAAAGCGGAGTCTTAGTAATAGGGTCCCGTTTTACTCTTTGAGTACGGAACCCTAAAAATGGACAAGTGACAATGAGCTACAGTCCCCACCACGCTGGCGCAGTGCGGGTTGGCGACTTGGGTCAACACAATGGGTAGGTACCTAATTAAAATGAAATTACACGGTATCAACACATCTTTTAATGTGAAATATTGTTGTCAACATTTTTAAAATATTTATAATATTTTCTCACTAAATGCTTGTGTATAATAAAGTCACCTTTACGAGTACATTGACATTAAGTATAGTTATTAAAAATACAAATTTCAATTACCGTTAACAAAATGCATATTTCAATAAATAATAACACAACAATTTTACTTAGTTCTAGTTTATATAATATTTAAAATTATTATAATAAATAGCATACACACATCCAGCCAATATGCGTTGCTAAAAAAATCTTAAAAATATTTTTGTAAATATAATACCTTCTTCAAGATAACTTTGAATTTTAAATTGGCATCATTGGGACTCGATAGTGTAATATTGACAAGCTCGAAAAACTTAATCGATATTGGATTTCAATTTACCAACACTTTTTAACAATAACCTATTGTTTTTTTATAACAATTAAAAAGATTAGGGCTTTGCTTTCCAAAAAATGGTTTACATACTTACTAAAATGGCAAACAACCTTTAGCTACCTTTATTTTTTCAAGTATCTATAAAGTCTTATGCAAAGCGATTTAGCTTGCAACACTATAAGCATTAAAGCCGCGTCCGCTGCACCATGTTTTCGTGGTTTTTAAACGTCAAAAATGTTTTGCCAATCAAAACAATACCCTATTTGTTTGCCGAAACTGACGGAAAACATGTTAGATGTTTGCAAACACCGAAAACACGGCGCAGCGGACCCGGCTTTAGACGTAAATGTTACCTAATGTACGTATTAAAATTAAAAGTTGTAATACTGTACAGCCAACATCATAGGTAGGTATGTTTAAACTTTTGCACGATAAATGTATAATTTAAGTATATACCTTTTGATGTCGATTGTACATTTTGTTAGACGACTAAGGGCCATTTCACACGAACCACAACCACACCACAACGCAGCAACAAAAAGTGGCTTACGTGTGAATAGAACTACTTACTTATTCATTTTCATATAAATTATCGCCCGACCACGTGGTGACCACCTGCGTTACCAATTTTTGTCACTGCGTTGTGGTGTGAAATGACACTAAGGCCTTGGTCCCCAGTCTCCGCACGTCGCGTACAGCGTTAATTTGTATGGAAGTGCAACTACATTTCAATAGAAAGTGGCGTGCGGAGTTAACCGGAGACCATGGACTAACAGTGGTTGTCCATCGGCAACGAAGCGATGCAGAGCGAGAAATTCCGTCACACCAACAAGATAGAGGGAGATAGAGATATCAATGACTTTAGAATTAACATCCACGTCTCGTTCTATCTTACAGCTTGAAGAGTGATTGCAATCCGCTACGCAGAAGCGTTCTAGTACACTACATGCGGAGTGCCTATGATGAAACGTATGCCACAGCGCCCGTTTGCAGGGGGCTTTTTCCCTGGATGATAGCGGTGGGCGGGAGTTCTCTTGGTTGAACCTATGTTCAAGCATAATTGACCGATAGATTTCTATGCTATCGACTGATGACTTTCATTAGTCGCTATCCGGTTTGCGGGGAGCCATAGTTCAGAAGAACATCTTTGGTCCAAGTTTTTTTATGTTATTTACTTAGGTTTTTTCTGTATTTTTGTTAGTTACATTACCTCGTAGAGTTCATCCTCGGTAACAGTTATACAGAATCATGTTACATTGCGGCGTGGGTAGGCCCCTCACAAGGTGGACTGATGACCTGGTAAAGGTCGCGGGAATCCGCTGGATGCGGGTGGCGCAGGACCGGCCATTGTGGCACTCTTTGGGGGAGGCCTATGTCCAGCAGTGGACGTCTTTCGGCTGATATGATGATGTAATTAGGTGATGTGGACTATAAGTTGGTTAGTTTTATGGTATATCGACCGATTTAACGACTAATGAAAATGCCAAAATGTGTGTTACCCGTCCTACGACTGACTAACTAACAAATCTGAAGGTAAAATAAGGGTTTATCCTGTCTATGTGCATTTCGATGTCCCAGTGCAGAATCAGCATGTAATCGGGATGTTCAAAGAAAGTTGT
This sequence comes from Epinotia brunnichana, assembly GCA_963854355.1. Lineage (NCBI taxonomy): Eukaryota > Metazoa > Arthropoda > Insecta > Lepidoptera > Tortricidae > Epinotia > Epinotia brunnichana. The sequence goes on from OY977957.1 coordinate 13,941,496, forward strand.
CGAACAGATCCTGGCGGTCGTTCTTGTACCGTTTGGGCGTTTCGTCGTCTTCAGTATAGTCGCAGGGGACGAGCAGCTGTGGAAACAAAAGTATATTAAAGTATCATTCACCCTTCACATAGTTCACATTAAAGGGAAAACACAAAAATAACACCTGGCAAACACGGCCTGTGTGTTGCGGCCGAGCAAAGCTGCGCGCCTTCACAACGTTGCATACACATAACGTCAGGCGATAGAATAATCTACGGCTGTCAAACTACATTACGTTCACTTACATGCAATCCGATCTTGTAGCAACAAGCATGTTTTATTTTAATTAAATTGTCAAAATACAATTTTGGAGTTTACTTGAAGCTCCCTTATGTACGCTCAGACACTGTGACAATTTAAAACATTGGATTTCAGAATTTTAAAATTTTTGAACAACAATACCTATGCGCCAATTAGTCTTCCGAGATTTTGGATGTTGCCACGGTGTTTTTAGGGACATATAGCCACGGTCCGTTTACCACTAAGCAGGCTGCACCTTACGCTTATTTCCGCCATATTGTAATAAACTCGCCTTCTCACACAAAGGCTTCCCCTCCAGCACATACTTCAGATTGCTCATCAGCGAGCTGAGGATCATCTCCAGATTTTTCGCTAGCTCCGGCCCCTCCTCTCTAGTGGGCCTCTACCCATTTGTCTAGTCTTGAGGTTTCGTTTACAAATGACTGACCACTGACCAGTGATTAACCCTAGTCTTACCTGATGGTAAGTGCTGTCGGCAGATGAAGCTCACTGGTTCAGTAATAGCATATTCTCTAATACTTTGATGGCACCTAGATCATAATTTGTCAGGGAATTAACATGACGGGAGTGAATTACTACTGCTACATCCAGCAACGTCTTGCGTCTAAAGGCTACAATGTTCGCTTATCATAAGGCAGGCTATACCATGCCTGAGACAATAGTTTGAAACCATTTCGTTATAAAAAAAAATGGTTGTGTATAAAGTCGGTTTACGGACGATAATTTTACGTGATGACGCTGTGTGTTGTTTGTCTCGAATAAATGTTTATTTCTTCTTTCATAAATGCGAACGCTTGGCTCAGGCGGAACGGGACAATGAGTCAAGCCTTTATGTGCGTGATGTCAGTGCCGATTTATAAGACGTTATCACGTCAAAAAACTCACCTTCTCACTCAAAGGCTTTCCCTCCAGCACATATTTCAGCTTGCTCATCTGGCACGGACTGAGGATCTTCTCCAGATTCCCCGCCAGCTCCCGACCCTCGTCTCTTTTGTGGGCCCGCTTCCCGTTGGTCCAGCCTCTGGAGTACTGGAAGGTCTGGGCCGCGACGGTGGTGAAGGTCACGAAGATGAGGAGGAGGGTTGAGGCCTTCATGTTTGACCCCATGGTTCTGGAAACTAAATTAATGTTAGGTGGGAAAAGCTCTTCTCATCTGATACTCTATTTTCCATCCAGAGGGGTAATCACGTAACGTTCCGAACGCGCGTCGGTACAATTTAACTGTCTATTTTCCATATAAAAGTGACATTTAAACCTGCTGTTTTCAGAAATTCTCGAGACCTGATTGCGAATTCCAGAAGGTTGCAGGTTCGAATCCTAATCGGAGCAACACATTTTTTTCCTTTTATTGTATAAAAGTTCATTTAGGATAGCGAAGCTGTTAGATCTTCATCATCATCATATCAGCCGAAAGACGTCACTGGACATAGGCCTCCCCCAAAGAGTGCCAAAGAGTAAGTTGGATCTTACTTCCGGCTAATTTTGTCCGGAGAAACGTCACTTGGGTTTTTTTCATATCTGAAGTGACTTGGTATTTAGGTATAATAAAAGGTAAAGGTAAGGTAAGTAAATAATCGGTAAATATTCTCGTTTACATTTTATTCCCATTTACTTACCATGAAATGAAATTAGATTAAATATGAGACTACCTATATATGTTGTAAGTGGTAAGAGACCGACTCGTTTTTTTTCCGGAGGCGATTTCATCGTGGTTCTTTGATAGGATCTCGATATCACCAAATCTAGTCAGAGACGAACTTAAGGCGACGTGAGCTACAAAAACTGTATTTTAAAAAATCGTAGCTCTTGTTTGGATTATAATACGGCTGCCCTAAATTTAATTAGAAAACTTGAGGCCTTTTTCAAGGGAAATCAGCTATTCGAATCCTGAGTTTTTGACTTTCGCTTGACAGAAAAAAATCACGAACATAGGTCTAAAATACACTTAAAAAAATCGCAACAAATTATGCACAACAGCTAAACATACGAGTATTAAAGTCGGTTCTAAAAGTTGGCAATGTCATGTTTGAGGGAAATCAGCTATTACTTTTTTATTTATTAAAACGCACAAAAAATTAAAATTAAAAAACATGATATCCGCGCTTCCAAACACGCACTTCCATCTCACTCACGCTTATGCTCAGTGAGAGGGAGAGAAGACCACGAACCTACGTCCCCTTAAAGATTAACTATGGTTTTTACAAAATATAATGCCTCATGCCAGTTTCCTAGCACTAGAATGCTATCACTTGATTTGACGTCATTCGATAAAAAAAAAACTCAATTTCATCTTTCCGTACTATTAAACTCGTGAATATTATATTACCAAAATTCAAACGCCCAAAGACAATTGAAAACGCAATCAACACCAAGAATTCCTATCAGTTTACATCCCTTTCAAGTCTCCTTCAAAGAAATAAAAATACTTTAGATAAACACCGCCATTTTTCAGCGTCAACTTACAAAAGGACAATCGAAGTCCGTTCTAAAGATAACTAATTAGTACGGTCTCCATTTAACTCGTTAGTTTCCTGTAATTATAGCAATTACCTATTGGACTTGGCGGCCTTTTTACTCGGCAGCGACGAGTGTTGCTGAGTTGAGGGACTTGGGGTGGCTTTGTTAAATAATTGGATGACGGAGTGCAGAATTTTTCACGTTGCGTTTGTTTGTATTTAGTAAATGCACTAGGTATTTTGGAGTGCTGACTGCTGATATTGTTTTATTATTACTACAGGCAAAATACGGTTTTGAAAAACATTAATTTATAATAGAGTTTCATTTCTCTGCGCGATCGCATCAGAAATGAGGCTATCCGCAGCAGAACCAAGGTAACCGATATAGCCCTCCGAATGGCGGAAAGGTGATCGAGTGGCGACCACGTACCGGAAGGCGCGGCGTGAGCACAAGGTGGACTGATGACCTGATAAAGGTCGCGGGAGTCCGCTGGATGCGGGTGGCGCAGGACCGGCCATTGTGGCACTCTTTGGGGGAGGCCTATGTCCAGCAGTGGACGTCTTTCGGCTGATATGATGATGGTGATAATGAGAGTTTCATTTTAAAATGTTATGAACAAAAGAAATAAAGCAAATAAATCAAAAGCAAGCATCTTAATACTTTATTCAAGAATCCAACAAACTTTCCGTCTGGAAGTAATATAGAGTTAAATTAATAATATAATTTACTTTCAAAACAAAGTTTTAACCGACTTCAATTCAGTACTCCGCCAAGCCACATTAACATTTCCACATTTTTTTTTCCAATTTACCACATGAACTGATTTTCGAGAACAAAAGCGTTGATTTGTAGACCAATAAACCAAATCGCTGTATGTGGGCCGATAATATTTGAGGACTTCCGTCGATTCCTCAAGGATCTCAGAATTACCTTTGGCACTTCATTGTTTGCTATTTCAACGGAATAATATCAGAATCTGTGACGTACTTATATAGTTTGAAGTACATCATTGAGAAGTTCCACAAGCCATCTGTGGTCTTCATCATCACTTCCACTTCACCAAATTTATGATTTCCGGGTGTAAATACACGAGTTATAATAGAAAATACCGAAATTACTACACGCGTGCCTAATATATTTGAGGAGTTCCCTCAATTCCTCATGGTTCCCATCATCCAACTGGGGTTTTGGAAACAATGGAACCAATCTGGAAGCATATACTTTCAGTTAAAAAAAGAATTCTACGAATCGGTTCATAAATGACGGAGTTCTGAGGTAACAAACATTAAAAAAAAAAAAAAAAAATAAATACTTCTGAATTGAGAACCTCCTCCTTTTTTTGAAGTCGGTTAAAAATAATAAAGCATAAATTGTTTTACGTCATACCTGGCCATAAATTAGGAATTACCGCACGCTATGCGTGCGGAAAACCCCACTTCCTGGCCAGATAGAGACGTAAAATTTTGTACTTACCACGGGCGGTAATAAAGAAAGCCTCAGAGCGCATACTTATCGCCCTTGCCTTCGGCTCGGGCGTCAAATACCTGCGATCTGAGACATTCTTTGTTTAACCGCCCTTGGTAAGTAATGTACTATTATTTTATATTTTACCGTGAATATACACTGTGGGCGTTAATAACCCGAAATATTTTAACCACGCATTCCTTAGGTCATTAGGCGCAAAAAATGTTATTTGAACCCCAGTCAAATCCTGCTTAGTTTTGAAGATATTATCATTTTCATGTAAACTATTTATTGTGATTAGTAAAGTGCATTAAGCTCTTTTGATGGAGACGTTGCTACCGATGTTGCCAAGTTTCGAGTCGTTATTGACATACATCAAAGACATACATCTACCACTCACTAAATTCATTATTTTTTGGAGAAATAATTGTTGCTTTTTTATTAAAATGGATGATTTCCATCCAGGAAGCGATACTTATGCAAATTTTATTTACAAAAACCGTAAAAAATACAGAAAAAATTTTTTTTTTGCTGAGTTTGGATTGGATTCATATAACATTTTTTACGTCATACCTGGCCATAAAGTAGGAATTACCCCACGCTATGCGTGCGGAAAACCCCACTTCCTGGCCAGATAGAGACGTAAAATTTTGTACTTACCACGGGCGGTGATAAAGAAAGCCTCAGAGCGCATATTTATCGCCCTTGCCTTCGGCTCGGGCGTCAAATACCTGCGATCTGAGACATTCTTTGTTTAACTGCCCTAGGTAAGTAATGTACTATTACTCCTAATGACCTCCGGAATGCGTGGTTAAAATCTTTCGGGTTATTAACGCCCACGGTGTAGAGCAAATGTAAATGATCAAAAAAAGATAAAACAATTTTTAAATATTTTTTCTTACTTTTCAGAAGCTAGTTAAGTTATAGTTTTTTGATGTCTGAAACTTTATTGGATTTTGTCGTAAGGTAACTATTTAATTGATAATAATATATCCATTACATAAAACAATCAGCTACTATAAATTATTTCCAAAGTCATTTTTCCATACAAGTTGTCAGTTCATTGCCTGGGCTATATCAGCACAAAGTGTTGTGACATATTTATGTCATGTTGTGTCAAACATCTATTTTGTGCGAGAGTTACTGATGCCTTTTCCATAACGAAATGCGACAAAAATATAGAGGATTTGTTGCCGCTATTTCTTCGCATTTAGGCAGTATTTATTTAGGCATGTTTGTGGATAAGGAGTATTAAGCCTAATACAACACACATATCATAAACATTACAAAACTCGAAAGAGATCACAAAAAACTTTTCGTCGAGCGTAGCACAAGTATGACACAGAAGGCCGTTTATATCCAGTAATGTACGGGCCGGCCGGATACTAAATCATACTGAAATTTAAGATGGTTGCTTTTTATGATCGAGGTATGGCGTGCTGTACGTAGAATGAGAATATAGGCCAAAATACAGGAAAATAACAGCCTATCCTTCTGCAACAAATAACTTCATTTGGTATAGGAATTTTATTTAAAACGTGTATTCTCAAGATGAATTAGATAGTTAGATTAATTAGTAAAAATATGCAATTAAATGTACATAACTGCTTGACAGCTGAAGTAAAAAAAGGATAATGAATACCTGCCCGTATCCTTTGAATGAAATGAAGCGGGAATATTAATTTAACTATTTCGTTGCGCGATTCTGTTGGACAGAATCACGCTGTTCGTAGCAAACGCACTGGTAAGGCGATTAGCGTCGCGACGGCGATCACAGACATCACAGTACATCAAGTCGCCCAAGTTGTATTGAAATCACCATCGCGATCGTTACAACAGTGCGGCTCCGGCCTTATGCCGTCGGTTGTAGTAACATTTCCTGCTTTGAATCGAAAACTGAACGTATTGCTTCGATGCGCTATGGCATCACGTGCAGCTAATGTCTATATTTATTCGAAATACGTGTTAAAATATTACCGAACTTGGCTATGCTCTCTTCTTCACGTAAAGGATGACTCACGCTAGAACGGGCCGTGTCCGGCCCGGGCCGTTTTCTAAGAAAAACGACGGCGTTTTGCGCGGTCGAGCTAAACCCAAGCCCGGCCGAGCCACGGCCGGGCCGTGCTGACATCGGGCTGCTTCCGAGCCCCGGCCGTGGCTCGGCCGCGCAAAAACGCCGTCGTTTTTCTTAGAAAACGGCCCGGGCCGGATACAGCCCGTTCTAGCGTGAGTCATTCTTAAGTAGGTCTTAATACTCTTAATGTCTACTTAATGATGGAAATAAGTTAAACGAGTACAATATTTCTCTTTGATATCCTATTTGATAAACGAAGAAACGTAGACGAATTTGGCCGTTAAAAACCTAATGTTATATAGAATGAGGTAAACATATATCTTCACATACACACACACACATCATTCACACGCTAGGCGTTATCTAAGACCAAAGAGACATCAAAGCGGACGTAATCAATTTCGTACTTTTTACCATTCTACGTACCTTACACCCTTCTAAGAGGCAGAACGTGCCTAATTAAGTTTTTAGGGTTGCTTAAATATGGTTTCCTCATTTCAGGTTTCTTTAAATGCAGCAGAATCCAAATAAAGGGTCCTTAAATTAATTAAAGAAGTTATTAGAGTAATAAGTGTGATAAACTGGTGTTGGCGCAGCGAATACAAGATCTGCCCGGTTATGAAGAACCTGTCTTGATATTTTTCACTTCAGTATTAGTTGACCCACGGGTTCGTAACTACAAAGTATATGAAAGCGGACGTCAGATTTACCCTGGTTACTTGAAGTTGTCTTTGTGGATGAAAAACTTTAACATCTCTGTGACTTACTTTTTGACCTACTTAATAATCTCTGTGACTTACTTTTTGACCGAAGTATCCTACTTAATATTATTATTATTGCTGCTGTTTTGACCTATTTTTAACCGATTACGGTTATCTTCTCAATTTCATTAAAAATTTCATTAAAACTCTCTAAATCTGTGACTTGATATGACACACTACTTAAAAAACGTGCCTTTAGGTTACCAGTTCATAGAGTTCTTTCCTGCTTTGGTAAACTTTTTCGCGATTATATTAGGATAGCAATCTTGTAACCACTTACTGAAATATTGTAACCTAACGGGCTGCACAATAAATTAAGCCAAAACACTTATATTTAAATTTCTTCATTCGTTAAACTATTAAGTTAACTGAAGTTATTTTACAAGTTTTATATTAACTTGACCTGTTCGTATGCACATGCAAGTGTGTAAGTTGTCCGTCAAAATCTGCAATCCATTTTAGTCACTTGCTGTTATCCGTTTGAGCTGAAATTTCAGGTAAAGTTTGGATGACAATTCAATATTATGGTACCATTGAACTGATCTGATGATAAAGACTGAAGGTGGCCATGGGAATTCAGTATTTAACCGACGTAACCCCGTTGAGTTTGGGCTCGTTAGAATCGCCTCAATGAGAAGTTGATGATGGTATACAGAAAAGTACAGTCGGCAATAAAAGCTTGTACCAGAAATGATTATTTTACAGAAACTTATTAATATCTAAGTTAGTTTCTAAGTATAAACTTTTCATTGTAAAATATTTTTTCTTACTCCTCCGAATGTAATATATATATGAGGTAACTTATTTCTGATGTTTAAAAATTAACTGGTTCTCCACGATACAGGCGTAGCCTAGTGTACCCCTGGTAACTATGTAACAAAATGTGTTTAAATAAATGACTATTACTATTACTTACTATAGAAGATTTTGTTACATTTCTTTTCGCTAATTATGCTTAATTAACAGCAACATTCGGTATGTGAATGAAATGAGAGTAATATTATTCGAGGCGGTCCGTGGTTCTCGGTATCACTAGGAACGACCCTTTTCCATTTAGTAAGCAATAAAACAATTGTAAAATACTTGCCAACCATTTTGCAAGACAAGTTATTTTTCCTAAATTGGTTTAAGTACAATGTGTAGTGTCTCTTTGATCAGAGATTTGTTTTTGACTAACACGGAGCTTTCTAAAACTTGCGTTCACAAATAGCTTCTAAGAGAGCCCATGGTCGAATCGCTTTTTGAAGTGGATACTTCTTTGCTCGCGTTCTTGTATAGGGGTACAGTTCAAAATGTATCACGTGACTTCCGGAATAACTTTTTGTAGAGAAGCCTAATCTGATTATAAATAATTGTTTGTTACATGTTTTAATCCTTCTTTATTTTCCATTAGTTGTTAATCACAAAATGTTATTTAGTTTATGTGGCGGACATAAAAATAATGCTGACATGACCGCCATTTTCAATGTATCGCGAGTCAAATGAGCTACCTCAGTCAATGTTGCCATATATACCGATTTATCTGTACTTATACAGATTTTAGTGAATTCATTCAGATATATTAGGGTTCCATAGCCAACAAAGAAGTATCCACTTAAACTTAATTAACGGTTGGATCTCCGACACAACCCGCTTCTTTTTAGGGTTCCGTAGCCAAATGGCAAAAAACGGAACCCTTATAGATTCATCACGTCTGTCTGTCTGTCTGTCTGTCCGTCCGTATGTCACAGCCACTTTTATCCGAAACTATAAGAGCTATATTGCTGTTGAAACTTGGTAAGTAGATGTATTCTGTGAACCGCATTAAGATTTTTACACAAAAATCGAAAAAAAACATTAAGTTTTAGGGGTCCCCATACTCAGAACTGAAACTCAAAAAAAAAAATTTCAATAAACCCATACGTGTATGAAACCCATCTATGGATAGGTCTTCAAAAATGATATTGAGGTTTTTAATATCATTTTTTTCTAAACTGAATAGTTTCCGCGAGAGACACTTCCAAAGTGGTAAAATGTGTGTCCCCCCCCCTGTAACTTCTAAAATAAGACAATGATAAAAAAATATATGATGTACATTACCACGCAAACTTCCACCGAAAATTGGTTTGAACGAGATCTAGTAAGTAGTTTTTTTTAATACGTCATAAATCGTAAACCGCAATTTATTTCACGGAACCCTTCATGTGCGAGTCCGACTCGCACTTGGCCGCTTTTTTTGTTAATCTGGGATATCAAAGGGAGTATTGTTCTAATTTTGCTTATTTCGATAACAGTAGTAATGCTTCGGCGTTTCATAATGGTTTTTCTCGAAACATGATGATTAACGCCACATTGTTCTAATGTTACGAGTATATGCAGTAGGGTATAGAATCTCAGGTTGAACGTACCAGCGGGCGCAGCATCGTTGCCACTTTATCACTTATCGCTGTCTATGCTATACGTCTCGTTTTGTCAAGTATGCGAGTGCGAGAGTGACGGATGTCTTATCCACAACGATCATCATCATCATTTCCTTGCCCTTATCCCATTTACTTGGGGTCGACGCAGCATGTCTTTTTCTTCCATACTTCTCTGTCAGCCGTCATATCATCATTCACTTCTTTTCTCTTCATATCGTCTCTCACACAGTCCATCCACCTTTTCCTTGGCCTACCTCGTCTTTTACATCCATCCACATTCATACCTAATACTCTTTTGGTCGATACGATGATAAAATGGCAAACATGCTTCGTCCGCTGAGCGGCTACCGCGAAATACAAACTTCGTTCGTTCGCATGATTATCTTTAGTTTTATCACACTTTCACATTTGAGAGGCAGAAAGGGAGATAACGTACGAATGACGTTTTTGTTTCAGAACCTATTTCGCTCCATGCTCGTACAGGCTCGTTCTGGGACGCCATCGCCGTCAAAAAAGGAAGAGGTTCTCAATTCGTCTGTATTTCTTTTTTGTGCGATAACTCAGGATTTTTTTTTCTTTGTTTGAAATCATATACTTCTAAGATTGGTCCCGTTGTCACCAAAATCCAGTTGTGATGGTGGGATCCTGGAGAAATCAAGGGAACTCTTCAAATTTTATAGGCAAACTTGAAGCAATTTGGCTACTGATTTGAAGTCGGTTAAAACTTTGTTTTTAAAGTAAATTATTTAGAGTATTTAGCCAAGAAGGCCCCCGAAGTCCGGGTCCGGTTAAAGAACGGACCAATTATTCGCGGCCACATTATGTCTGTCTCTTTTCAACCCATGCCTAAATAGAGAGAGAAAGATACGTGGACACCGATTATTAGGCTATACATGAACCGGACCCAATAGCAGCCTAACTAGCTTGATAGCTTTTATGTCGGAAAGCATTCGCCCCTCTGTATTTACACTGCAAGGAAGAGACGACCGCTAGCATACGCGACATAAGCTAGGCGACACCTTTAACAACAGGCGGGGAATGTAAACCTATTTTTACCGAGCCACACTATTTATTCAAATAAACCCAAACAGTTTGATAATTACGCCATTTCTAAGTCACCAAATAAGCTTATGTATGTATATTGCACGTCCTAACGAAAAGGCAAGGAAAATTCCGAGTGCGTACACTTAGTACGGTTCTCTTTGACTTTAAGTTAATCCCGATAGTGTGGGTGCTTATTACCATAGATAACGATCTCAAGACTTGAAACCTCAACTGATTTCCACTCCACTAGGATCGATGTTGTCGGATGTTGGGTTTTTATTTCCATTTAACTGTATTACGATTAGGTAAGGTCTGATGAATCAGCTTAACTTGAGACTAAGTACAGTCGAATTCATGAATATGTGAACGATTTCAAAGGTTCAAAAATATCTGAGCACTCTTATGCCCTTAACGGTCACCAGGAGGCTCGACTCTCCATACAATCGTAGTTTTGGCTCTCATTTTTAAACTAAGTACCTATTATCATTTCTAGCATCAGAAACTAGCTATTGTCGCAAAAAAAACACAAAAAAAAACACAAAATCACAAAATCGAACACTGATGTAGATACTTATATAAAACAACACAATGCAGAAAATAAATGATGCGACAATAGGCTCGGGGCTCAGCGTTTGCTGCTAGCCTGTCGGCTATACAGCGCTGTTTTTCAGCCCGCACCTACAACACGGGATACAATGTAATTAATAGCTAGCTGCAAGGGGAACATTCGCATTACTCGTAATGAACTTTTACTTTTAAAGACTAAATCATGCAATGCTAGTTGAATAATAAATAAATATATATTATAAATTATAAAGTAGTTCAAGTATATATATATATAAAAAAACAGGTCAGTAACATTGAGTATTCCGTCCAGCAATGGTGTACCAAGCGGTTTAGTACTATAAATAAGGGTATTTAAATGTGGTCATTGTTCACGTAGCTGGTTTTGTAATATAATTCTCTGCACATTCATTTTGAGGGTGGGTAGGATATAACGGATCCCACTGTATGCCGTTTTAAAATGGGAACCATACCGTCAACTGGGGTTACTTTGATTCGCGGGGCGACTTTGATCAAATAGGTTTTTCTCCGAAATCATTGTTTTTACTTGTGGGTGAACTGTGGCAGTGAATATATTAGTTATCTATCTTGCTGTATACTCGATTAAATCTTCTTCATTTCAAATAGTTTTGCTTTTATACTACATTCTAAATGATCAAAGTAGCCCCATTTTTTCCTAAAGTAACCCCAGTCTACCGGTACTTACTACGTTTGTATGGGGAGCCGACTTTAGTAACTGTATTACGATTAGGTTAGGTCTGATGAATCAGCCTTACGTGAAATTAAGTACAGTCGAGTTCATGAATATGTGTGTGTGTGTGTGTGCGTGTGTGTGGATGTGTGTGTGTGTTTCTTAAAGGTTCTAAAAATATCTGAGCGCCCTTATGCCCTTAACAGTAAAGTCATGTTCACATTATTGTGATCACTTTGTCCATGTACATATTTTCGAATTCACCTGTACAGGTTGACGTCATAGACATTTTTTTTGCAAATAACAATTTAGTTTCATTGCAATGCAAAAGCTGAAATAAAGTATTACTTATTCGTGGTAATTTTATATAACAAAATAATCGAACGAGCGAGCGAACTGAACGAAGTTGTATGCTTCAGCTTAGTATAGGCCGAACATCGTTTGTCCGGTGTCCGGCGTCTGATGTCCCGCTGTCCGTTTTTTCTCCTCTACAGGTCGCATTTCTCGACCGATTCTCATGAAACTTGTGAGCAGGTTGGAAACAATGGAAGAAAAAACCGGCCAAGTGCGAGTCGGACTCGCGCACGAAGGGTTCCGTACCATTATCTATAAAAACGGCAAAAAAAAACACGTTTGTTGTTGAGTTTCCTGTAGCCTAGTTGGTAGTGACCTCAGAGCATAGAATACTAGAGAGAGGACAAGCCGCCGGCGGCCGCGTCGCAGTTGTTAGCTCAATGGGCATACTTTGCCATACTGTGCACGCGTGCTGATCGCAGATAATATTACGTTTCTTCCCAAAATGCCTGATATGATGCGCGTGTATTGTCCAATAAGAGCGTAGTTATACAAGTGTGTGTGTTTTAGATGTGTGCGTGCTTTGTCTTGTGAATTACTTGGGCTGTGTGTCGGCCCGCATGTCCGATCTCTTTATATTCATACATCTGTGGTAGTGACCCTGCCTATGAAGCCGGAGGTCTCGGGTTTGAATCCTGGTAAAGGCATTTATTTGTGTGATGAGCACAAATATTTGTTCCTGAGTCGTGGATGTTTTCTATGTATTTAAGTATTTATTTATCTATATAAGTATGTTTATCGTCGTCTAGTATCCAATGTACAAGCTTTGCTTAGTTTGGGACTAAGCCGATTTGTGTAAGATTGTAAATGCAAAAAAAAATTATAAATATAAAAAAAAAAAAAAAACTGGTTTTTAGTACTTATTTGTTGTTATAGCGGCAACATAAATACATCATCTGTGAAAATGTCAGCTGTCAAACTATCACTGTTGTTGAGATACAGCCTGGTGACAGACGGACAGACATACAGACAGACAGACAGACGGACAGCGGAGTCTTAGTAATAGGGTCCCGTTTTACTCTTTGAGTACGGAACCCTAAAAAAAGACAGACTCGCGAGTTCTACAGCTCACAGAGCCACTAGAAATAGCATAATTGGGAATGGATGAAAATTTTAGAAGTGCCTGATTATTTTTTTGGTGATAGGAATACCCTTCCTTAGCACCAGAAAAAAGTCACGGAGTTGTCAGCTGCGTCAAAATGATTTTGTCAGATATAGGACCTTCTGTACAAGTACTAATAGGGAACATTACTGCAATGTTCTGCCACCAGAGGCAGCACTACCACTAATAGTAAAACAGTATAGGAATATAGGGATTCACACACACATGCACAATTGATGGTCAAATGAGTGACAAGGATGCTTGCATAGACAATACCGCAAGTGGGAACGAGATACAATGTCAACGCTGCTAGTGTCGCCACCTACGAAGAGTTTTGCGTAATGTTCCCTATTGGGATATTCATTACAAGCTTCTGTCCGCTACTACGTCCCCGTCGAACTCGTTTATATCGTAGCTCCTGTAGCTCCATACAAACTTTCACCCCCCATTTCACGACCCTAGGGGCTGATTTCCGGGATAAAAACTATCCTATGTCCTTCCCCGGGACTCAAACTATCGTTAAACCAAATTTCATTTAAATCGGTTCAGTGGTTTAAGTGTGAATAGGTAACAGACAGACATACATGCTGGTAGTATGCTATGATGATTTGCTCCACACACGAATAAACCCTTGCTGCGATCGTAAAAGATAGGACAGCAACATTATGAAACATAGGTAACTTAGACATACATAAAATAGTAGGTACCTAAACCATTTTCGCTAGTTTTACTACAAAACTATTGCCACTACAAAAGTAGGCACATACAATAGTAGACCCAGAGTAGACCCAATAAAGTAACGTACAAAATATTTTAAAATACACAATATTTTAATATACTCCAGCCAAATACGGTTTCGAAAAACATTAATTTATAATAGCGTATTTTTTGCATATTTGATTTTAAAACGTTATTCTTAGATGCATTACCTATTTAAGAATCCAACGAACTTTTCATCTAACCTAATTACATCGATTTAAATGAATCATGAATTGTATTATTTTGTATTATTTGAACCAATTATTAGAATCAAAATAAAGATAAATTCATTTATTAATATTTTTTCTGACTTTTCAGGTGTTTGATGTCTGAAATTTTGTTGGATTTTGTCGCTAGGTAACCATTTAATTGATTATATATCCATTACATAGAAAAAATCTGCTATTATAAATTATTTCCAGATTTGTAATATTTTCCATAGGTACAAGTTGTCAGTTCATAGCCTGGACTAATAGTATCGTGGGCTTAGAATAATAACGCATAGAAGGATAATTTCATACGGCCAAGCGTGAGGCATAAAATGGATTCATGTAGTTGTGATCAACTCGTATTCACACGCGCCAATACGCACACAAACGCACCAATTTTGTTCCACCGATCGGCGTACTGGGCCATTTATGGCCGAGTTTTAGTGGCCTCATCGTTGCGCGTGAACTGCGTTTCTAGGCGTTATTATTCTAAGATCGTGGGTATGTGAACAACAGCGCACTTATAAAATAAAAAAATCGAAGTTAAACATTTTTGCCCGACTACGGCAGAGAGGATGGGATATGAAGAGGTACGTGTGTTCCTCCGTAGCGTATCAGATACTGAATCGAATGTATGAATCTGATGTATGAAAAAAAATCGTTTTTTTACAAGCTTTATATTAACTTGCACTGTTCGTATACAAGTATGTAAATATGTAAGTTGTCCGTCGAAATTTGCAATCCATTTTTCAGTCACTTCCCGTTATCCAATTGAGCTGAAATTTTGCAACCATTGGAGCTTGGAGCTGATCTGATGCTGGAGCTGGAAGGTGACCATAGGATCTTCTTAATAAAACGACACAACCCCATCGAGTTTGGGCTCGTTAGAATCGTCTCAATGAGTAGTTGATGATGGTATGCAGAAAAGTACAGTCGGCAATAAAAGCTTGTACCAAAAATGATTTTTTTGACAGTAACTTAGTAGTAGTAGCAGTTAGTTTTCCGTAGTTTGGATTCAGTTTTTTTGAACTTCCTGCTTGATGCTTGTTTCAGTAATACTTTCAGGATAGTTACCTACTAATAATTGAATTTTGCTGCCTAAGGGTCGGTTTCTTTTGCATCAAAACATCTGTAATCGTAAGCGGTGTTCGTTAAAATTTGAATGTATGGAAAGTCTGACAGACGTCTGTCTGATGAAATGACAGTTGCTGGCGCCATATTTAACGTTGATCGGTATGTAATCGTTAGTTGGTGGCTGGTGCAACAAAGCGTCGGTAATCGTAAGTTATATTAGTTTATAAAATATCTGTCTGAGTGGGGAGATTGACAGTATTCTATAAAGCTGTAATTTTAGCTGTCATCCCAATATGATTTATAACCTAAATCATAAAAGAGGTTAGAAAACGGGATATGATCATGGGTTCATGGGGTCTAATTAGCAACTCGTCTATGGGGCAACTCGTCTATGTCGCATTTGGTCTAAATAGCTGCTGGTCTAAAAATCAACTAGTCTACAATTTTTTTGGAGTAGCAACTGTCCTAAATAGCATCTGGTTTAAGTAGCAACTGGACTAATTAGCAACTGGACTAAGTAGCAACTGGACTAATTAGCAACTGGTCTAAGAACAGAACATTTTGTTTCGTATAAATAAAGTCAGTTCTGGCGCTTCGCCGGCCGCTGCCGCGGCACGCTCGCTTTGCTCGCTCGGCTCGCGCCCTGTACGCTCGCAGTTCTTCCTGACACACCTCCTCGCTTCGCTCGTCGTCGTACCTACACCGACCTGTCTTAGAGTAGAATAGGTAGGAGACTAGTCGCTACTTAGACGACTGGCTACTTAGGCCAGTTGCTACTTAGGCGAGTTGCTACTTAGACCAGACGCTACATAAGCCGGTTGCTACTTAGGCCAGTTGCTACTCCAAAAAAATTGTAGACAGCACATATTTAGACCAAATGCGATATAGACGAGTAGCCCCATAGACGAGTTGCTAATTAGACCCCATGATCCTATCCCTTCTAAAGTAGAATCTTGTGACTGTGCGCAATAACAGTCCGGTCTGTTAGGCACTAATTTCAAAACACACCTTTATTCCGGTCCGGTATGTTAGGCACTAATTTCAAAATACACCTTTATTCAATACGCTCTAATTTCAAAAAGACCTTATCCTATAATGAACGAAACCCGAAACAATCTATTCCCAGAAAGCCCCAGTCTCAATATGCACTTTTAGCAATAGCACTTAATTTCAAATAACATGAATCTCATAAAACACTTACTTGCAAAATACACCAATCCCAAAATACCCTAATTTTTAGCATTAAAACACACGAATCTCTTAATGAATGATTTCCAAAATACCCTGGTCCCAAAATACCCTAGTGCCTAAATACCTTATTCCCATAATACCCTAATCCCAAAATACTTGTTTTCAATGGCCGTCTACCAGGGAATATTTGAATGGGTGAAATTATTTTTATTATTATTAGTGTTTAATATAGATATTGCCCCGGCCTAGGCTCTGCAATGACACGACTCGAACTTGCGACAGGCGAACTCAATACAAATCGGCCGGCACGTCCGATCTCCTTATATTCATTATACCTGTGGTTATTATGGGTCAGTCAATTATTTCTTGTTGTTATTCTGTCCCGTTAGATAAGAGACAATGTGACAGAGTTTCTTAGAAAAATTGTAACAACATGGAAATCTATCAAGCTTAGAAGACCTCTTTAAAGAAGAGGTCGAAAATGACAAGAAAAACCCCACATTTGGTGGATTTTAGCGCTAGGGTATTTTGGGAAAAGGGTATTTTGGAAATCAATCATTACGAGATTCGTGTTTTAATACTAAAAATTAGGGTATTTTGGGATTGGTGCATTTTGCAAGTAAGTGTTTTATGAGATTCATGTTATTTGAAATTAAGTGCTATTGCGAAAAGTGTACATATATTGAGACTGGGGCTTTCTGGGAATAGATTGTTTCGGGTTTCGTTCATAATAGGATAAGGTCTTTTTAATATTTATTTATCGTATGGCGGTTACACACTGGTAATACATGTATTCGTATCGATGTCGCTGATAGAGTTCCAGTGTGCGCTGCGAGGTAAAAAAATAATCATTTGTTTTTTTTTATATTAGAGCGTATTGAATAAAGGTGTATTTTGAAATTAGTGCCTAACAGTCCGGACCGTGCAGGTCGATCACGTAACGCATTGTACGAACGTCGGGTAGGTCTAAATGTCACTTTTTATATGGAAAATTGACAGTTAAATTGTACCGTCGCGCGTTCGGAACGTTACGTGATTACCCCTCATGTTACAATTTGAGGCAATATTCAAAATACATGCTGTATATTACTGTAAGAATAAGGGTGTGTTACGATATATTTGGCTACACTGGCTGCTACTAACTATTTGCTGACTGTACAAAAACTTCGTTTTTGACAGAAACTTCAATATAATAATTTGTTTTTTTTTTATATATTTCGTTTAGGTTAAAATAAACAAGTAGGTACATGAGTTGGATATGTACTTTTTAATTTCGAATAATGTAATTTTAAGGAACCTACTTATACTAAACGACCATTACGATTTCGCTAGGACAGCTTCAAAAAATAAGGCTAATCCCACACAAAATATCATACCGTTATACTTTTGAGTGCATGTCTGTATTTTTATTGCTTTGGCTCACCGGGTAGATAGTAGTCTAGCCTAACTAGATAGTAAATAGTTTAATGAATTTTATTTATTTATTTTTTATTTGTTTTAGGCAGCTGACGCTGATACGTCTAACTAAATCATAGTTCACTTAGCACAGGTACACACTGCTATAGATAGTTTGTCTCAAATGTAAGGCCAAGAGTGGCATAAATCCTCAATTTAATAAACTTCTGGAGTCGCAGGCGTCCCGCGTCCATTGGCCACGGTGTCTGCTTACGAACAGGCAGGCCGTATTAGTATTTGCCACCATTGTGATAAAAAAAGGTTGTACATTCTCTATTTTATCTAACACAACCTAGGTACTAATTTTTAGGGTTCCGTACCTAAAGGGTATACTATTATTGGGACCCTAATACTAAGACTCCGCTGTCCGCCTGTCTGTCTGTCTGTCTGTCCGTCTGTCACCAGGCTGTATCTCATGAACCGTGATAGTTAGACAGTTAATATTTTCACAGGTGATGTATTTCTGTTGCCGCTATAACAACAAATACTAAAAAAACAGAATAAAATAAATATTTAAGGGGGCTCACATATTACAAACGTGTTTTTTTGCCGTTTTTATAGATAATGGTACGGAACGCATTTGGCCGGTTTTTTAAATTAAGCGTAAATTCAGATTATAGTTTTGATTATAGATAAACAGTTAAATATTTTTAGTTTGGTTATATCAACGGCTTTATATAATTTTAACCTGAAACTGTATTAAAAGTTGCACAAAACGTCTCAAGATTTGTTTAAATAAAATAAAAAAACTTACCTGAACAAAGTCCACAAATCCGAGCACTGGCTGGAAGATTAAAAACAAAACTGTTCCAAATTTTAATAAGTTTGAATTTCGAAGACTATTTCATACGACGGTTGGTGTAACTGTGCTGGCAGGATAGAAACACTCCCTTTTATATGACGGGATGCGGGCGCTACACAGTGGTGCCATGAAAGCGGGATAGAATATTCTCAAGCGAAAATTCTGCTAGTTTCCATTTTAATCCTACATAGTAGAATCTATAACCTTACAACGTAAATATTTTTCTGTTTTTCGCTGCCGATCTCTTTTTGCGACGGTCATCATTTATTCACGGTAAGTATTCCAAATTCAAATGAGCCTAAGTTAAAAACCTATCGTTTAACTTGCGTAATTTAGGAGCTGCAGAAGGTGGCCTCTGTCTCCATCGTTAGATCGGCTTGGCGGATGCAACGTTATATGCCTAGCAGTGTGACGTATATAAGTTGATGCCCATGAATGCGATACATTAGGACTAGGAAGGCTGGAATAGTTATTTGTTCAACAAGAGAGCAAAGTAGATTTTTGCTGCGAGTGTTGATGTTGAGTCCCGAGCAAGCGAAAGATTATATATTTGAATCACGAGCGTAGCGAGTGATTCAAATATAGAATCTTGAGCGTAGTGAGGGACTCAAAGGCACGAGATGCAAATATCTTTGCACTCGTGTGATACATACAACTTTTCACCTCAGCAGTGAGAACATCGTCACGTTAAAAAATATATCGCTAGGCTTTTACGCACCTATAATATTCTGAATTTTGTCCTACGTTATGTAAGTACGTAGATGTCGATTGAAGCCCACACTATGATGTGTCACCAGTGCTCGATATCAAAATTAAAAAGCTACTTTGACTCACGGAGTGAGCAAAATCGCATTTTGCTCACTGTTTTCACGCAGCAAAATATGCTTGTTCGAGCTGCTGAGGTGAAAAATATTTTTAAAAAATCTTGAAATTCAGTGCCACCAAATAACTAAATTCATGTTAACTCCACAATCCTCCGGCTCTGCTAATGAAATACTTGGTTAACAATAAAATTATCTTCAAGATCTAGAGAAGACTCTAATTTAACCTTGAATTTTTTTGTAAATTTAAAATACCGAACGAGTTAGAGGTCATTGTGGAAGCCCCACTGGTTTTCTCCCCACGCAACTTCGAGGGCTGGTGGAGCGAGTAAGTAAACTATTGGTTAAGTGTTGCATCTTGATTAACCCTAAGTAGCCATAGAGCGTAGCAGCATTTTTCCTCTTTGTAGCGCAAATCGCCCGTAGAGGCATGGCTTATGTGAGTCCCCGTATTAACCCATTAAATTTCAATGCCTGAATAATTTAATACTATAAGCCTTTTATAGTAAAAGGTTATATTTGGTTGCCGCATTCATTTTTATTCAATAAAACAATCACATTTTGCGGGTCGATATTTTTATTTTGTAAAAAACTATTTAGATTTATACTTATACTTTATTACTATATGCGTGCTTCATGTCTATTAATATAGGTGTAATATTTGCAACAATCAGAAGAGACGCAGATTCGTTGGACGCTAAAAAAGTAAAATATTCAAAATTTGAAAATATTTGACGTCCAGTAAGGGAAATGTATTCACGTTCCTTTTCATCAATACATACTCGTAGTATAAAACAAAGTCGCTTCCCGCTGTATGTCTGTCTGTCCCTATGTATTCGTAGATCTTTAAAACTACGCAACGGATTTGGATGCGTTTTTTTTAATAGATAGAGTGATTTAAGAGGAAGGTTTATATGTATAATACAAACCATACAAATGAAATGAACTGAACATTTATTAATAACAATCGTTACAGGTCATGGTCAATTTGGTAAATTTACAACATTATACATGCATGTATTATACACATAAACCCGTGCGAAGCCGGGGCGGGTCGCTAGTGCCTTATAACATTGTCATAGTAACAAGAACTAAAAAGGTACGTGAATACTACCTTACTGTAAGTACGTACGTTACGTACAAAATCATAAATATTTGTGATCTACTCTGTATTGTGTAAGCCTGTGAACACAAGTGTGTGTGTGAGCACGACAAGCTGGTATTGAGATGAGATTTGAAAGGATTCTCTTAGTCTTCAGAGTCTTAGCCATTGTGGACCAGGTATAAATGCCTAAAGGGGCGATGCCATTTTTGTACGACGACCACTTCTGGCTAAGTAGTGACAGTGAATACGAAACTAGTAGTCCCGGGTTCAAATCCCGGTAAGGGCATTTATTTGTTCTTGAGTCTTAGATGTCTTCTATCTATTTAAATATTTCTTTATCTATGTAATTAAGTATTTCTTCATCTAGTATCTATAGTAACTTTGTTTAATTTGGGACTAAATTGTTCCTAACTATATATTTATTACAAAAAGTTATGTCCGCTTCATCTGCACCCTATCCACTTTAAATCTTCCACTAATTTAACTCTTACATTAACTTTTTAATTAACCTACGTTTAACTACCCGATTCTACTCGTCCTCCTCCTTGTACTGAATTTACAACGAAACAGAGTCCTGCCGTTTCACAAACATTCTATGGTGCAATTTTGAACCATAGCGGCATGTCAATAAAGTCGTTTAAAGCTTGATAAGAACCCTCATTGCCATCGTTTTCAAACGAATGAAAGTAAATTAGCTGAAAATGCACTCATTATTGGTGTTTAGTTTATTTGATTGAAATTCTTTTTTTTTTTTTTTTTTTTTTAATTTATTGACGAATATAATCTGAGTAGTACATTTTGGTATACATTTTTTCACCAGCGGAAACCTCTAGGGTTTATATGCTGATGAATAGTTCGCTATGGTACATTAATTTACTTGAATATATCACCGTTATAGGCTCATAATTATTACAATACACTCGTATTGGGTTCAGATAACGTCAGATACCTTTTGATACTAGGTATCGATTGTAAGCTATTTACGTATTTATGCTGTAGTTCTTTTGGTAGTTGGTTTATTATATAAGGAAGAAGATATCTGACGTTTCTTTTCCCATGAACATTGACAAAATTAGGTAATTTGAACATAGCTTGTTTTGGTAAATTTTGTCTAAGGTTGCTTTTTCTTACATATAATACTAAATGTTCTTTGTACGCATACTCTTCCCTCAAAATACATAGTTTAACTTTATTGAACACTGACATTACTTCACAATAATTAAACAAACGCTCATAGTTTGGTGATATTTTATTCCTTGTGTTTTTGGGTACAATGTTTTTAAGTAATCTAATTTGTAGTTTATAAATATCGTTCAGGTAAGTTTTGTAAGTTCTACCATAACTGCTTAGTCCGTATGTAACCACTGAATCTGCCATGGAGGTATACAATAGCTTAAGTGTGCGATAAGGTAGTTTATATTTTAAAATGTGTATTTTACTGAGTAGTGCTCTTAGTTTATCGCATACATGCTTTATATGCGGACCCCAGTTAAATCTCTGGTCAATTATTAAACCCACATAAGTATGTTGCATGACTATTTCAATCTGTGTACAATTACACTTAATACATTTAACATCATAATTATTATGCAAGCAGTCGACGCTGTGCGCTATGAGGCACGGGATGTGAGCTGCCTTATTGTGTCTAGTATGTATGTGCATAGCTTTGGTTTTTTGAGCATTAATGACAAGCCCCATATCGTGCGACCAGCGGCACAGCAGGTCGAAGTTTGCCTGCATTTGCTGTTCTGCCCTTACAATGTCTGTGTCCGCGACTATCAGGCAGGTATCGTCCGCAAACTGGTATACAGAACCCTCTCTGATCATAGAACACATTTCATTTACGTATATAAGGTATTCACTCGGCCCAATTATTGAGCCTTGGGCTGTGCCCATAGTGGTTTCTATGCCTGAACCTGTACTCATTACGTTGTCTATTTTAACAAATGTTTTTCGGTTGTTATGATAGTTTTTGAACCAAGTCAATAGAGGGCCCTGTATTCCAGTTTGGTACAACTTGTCATATAAAGTGTTAAATTGCAACATGTCGAACGCTTTGCTAAAATCAATGAAAACAACGATCACGTAACTAGTTCTACGATCTACATAACTAGTTCTACTTTCCTGGCATTGTTTTTCTATAGATACGTTAACACCTTTATTTATTAACCCCCGACGCAAAAAAGGGGTGTTATAAGTTTGACGTGTCTGTGTGTCTGTCTGAGGCACCGTACCTCCTAAACGGATTGACCGATTTGAATGCGGTTTTTTTTTATCTGAAAGCTGACGTGATCGACATGGTTCTTAGCTAGGTTTCAACAAAATCGGTTCAACCGTTTTTGAGATATTGATCTTCGAAATGAAAATGTCGGGGGTTTGTCAACTTTATTGCACAAATAGTACAAAGGGCTGACTTGATTCCACAAGAAATTCTCTACCAGTCAACCGTATGGCTAAACAGAAACATGCTAAGGTGGGCGCAGTCGTGCAGTGAGATATAAAAACTTCGAATTCTATAATCATCTAGGTACTAATATCAGCATATACTTAATAAACTAGTGGCTATGTGAGCTCTAAATAACACTCGCGAGTCTGATATTTTTTTTATTTTTTTTGAAAAATTTCCGTTAACTGAGTTGAAAAAAAAAATCTCATTGCCTATATTATTGTTGCACAAAATTTCACGAGAATCTGTTGAGAAATGCGACCTGTAGATGAGAACAACCGGCCAGCAGGCCAGCGGGACAGCGGGACATCAGGACATACGAAAGAATTTTGGGCCATGCTGAACGGAAAACTTCACTCGCTTCTTTTTTTTTTCTTTTTTTTCCGCTTCTTTTACAGATTTTGGTGTTTTGGTGTAACCGTGAGCGGTTTTCGCTAAAATCTAAATGTATGTTAAGTTTGGCAAGTTTGTATGGAATGACAGCTGCGGGCACCTAAAAAGAAAGACATTTATTTCAGAAAACTGGTTCCCATATTTAGTTAGTAACAATTGCCTTAAAATACTATAATAAATAATAATAAATAAATAAATATTACGGGACAATCTTACACAAATCAACCCAGGCCCACGGTAAGCTCAATAAGGCTTGTGTTGTGGGTACTAGGCGACGACGGTCAACGAAACGACACGGGACCTCCAGCTTCGTAGGAAGAGTCACTACCAACTGGGCTACGGAGGCCGTTAAATGGCTATGGTTCGACCTCAGAGCATAGAATACTAGAGAGAGGACAAGCCGCCGGCGGCCGTGTCGCAGCTGTATGCTCAATGGGCATACACTGCCATACTGTGCACGCGTGCTGATCGCAGAGAATATTACGTTTTTTCCCAAAATGCCTGATATGATGCGCGTTTATTGTCAAATAAGCGTGTAGGTATACAAGTGTGTGTGTTTTAGATGTGTGCGTGCTTTGTCTTGTCAATTACTTGGGCGTTGTGTGGGTTAATGTTCTTGCGACAGGCTCACTCTATACAAATCGGCCGCCATGTCCGATCTCCTTATATTCATACATGAAATACTTTACTGTGGGTTCGACACATGAAATACTTAGATAAAAATAAAACACTATAACTAACAGGGCTTCTCCCGCGCTTCATCGTTAACGCTTAACGTTGATATCGGTCTGTAATCGTAAAATGGTGCAACCCGCCCTTAGCTTTTGTTACTAACAAATTATGGATTAATAGTCCGAAATAAATGTTTTTTTTTTTTTTTTGCGAGAAAACCACGGTATCGGTTACGAGCGTAGCGTGTAGCGATTCTTGGCAGCGAATGTGTTGAACGAAGACATCGAAAGAAAGAAAGAAACATTTATTTGAGACAAACAACAGACAGCGTTTGTCACGAAACGGTTCTTAGTGCATGTTGTTAGGGGAAAATACTTCAATTTCGGATACCGGCGCCATATTTTAATATTTTGTTAGCCATGTCCCCTGGATTCCAAAACTGCCAGGAGAAAATCTCTAAGGAGTCGATCTCCCCTATAATGACGTCATCAAAAATGCCGCGGCCGCGCTTGGAAAAGTGTCAATTACACCCAAACCATGAAACGCACATACACATGAGGGGTATCAAATGAAAGCTGAATAAATTTTCAATAGTTCATTGGTACAATATATTTAAATATATAGGCTAGTTTAAGTACTATTAGCAAAAGTATTAACCCCATTTATTCTTTACCTGACATTAAATGTACCTAATTGTCTTAATCATAACCCTGTTTCATATATTTTTCTAGGTTTAAGCCTATTATTTTGTCATTTATTTTGTCTAATTGTTAAATCTATTATTATAACACTTTAAACTCTCGCGCTTTGTACACATATTTAAATACTGTTTAATCCGGGTCTAACGCCACAAACAAACGTCAGAAATAAAGGTAAATAAATAAATATCGCGTTAGACCCGGATTAAACAGTATTTAAATCTATTATTGTTGATCATTATGTATTAATGCATGGACGTGTCCTTAATTGCAATAAATAATGAATACCTACTGAATACTGAATTGTCTTTAGTTTTAGAACTTGCGCCCTTTAGGTCAGGTACTTTAGGAACAGAATGACTTTTTTATTGTTGTAACTTTTACTAGCACTGTACCTGAAATGTGGTTTACACACGCTATGTGTTGCCGCCCGATAGTACATTATTGTCGATGCTTGGAAGTAGGCAATTGCAGGCTGAGTATTCGTTATATGGACGAGCTTGCGAGTACATAATACTGCTCCAGGATTCCTACTGCTTTAAATACAAATAATAGCTTTTGTGTATAGTTTTTATTTGGTTTTCTTTTAATTAAACGCTTTAGCAGATTGACTAGGTGTTCAATTGTATTTGAAACCATAATTGTAAAACATTTTTAGACATCGCGAGGAAACCGGTCTATAATCCCAATAAGGTCCAGTTTTCCCTTTAGGTTGGAAGGACAGACGGCAGTACATAGGCATACCTTCTTAAAACTAGTGCCTACGTCAAATCTTGGGATAAGGTGCCAAAGCGGATCCCAGGCTTCCCTAAGGGCACAACCGGGAAAAACGCTAGGAGGAATTATGATATTTTTTTTTTTGGTTTTATGTAAATTTGAAGGTCATATCGATTCAGTCAGCTGTTTTATGAGGTTTACATATTAGGTACGTTTTCAAATATCAAGGTCAAATGTCAATTAGAAGCAGGCCTTTTAATTATTGTAAAACATAATTATACGTCGTTCCCAAGGGTGACAGAATAAACTGGAAGGGTTACATAAACTTGAAGCGATTTTTGTGAGCCATTTTAGTGACATCTTTTTGCTATTTTAAGTACCGAATTAAGAAATAAAAATACGGTGTTGTAAAACATTAATTCATAATAGCGTGTTTTTGTTGAGTTTATTAAAAAAAATTGTTCTAGCATAGGTAATTTCAAGATATATTGATATAAAGCATTCATATGCTTTTGTATGATTTGTCTTCAAACTACCCAAAATAAAGATTTAAATATCTACTAATATGTTTTACGACTGATTTGTATGTAGGATTTTGTCGCTATTTGCATTATATTATTTAAATGGTGACATACCGATCCGTTAGGTACACAGAAATAACTGCTATAATAAAATAATTTGTATTTTTTTCCTGAAAGTAAAATGACTTGACTATTAGATATTTTAGCGTATTGCAAGTATCATATTATAAAAGGTTTTAAAAATATAATTTGAATCATGTACGATTGAACAGCAAATTAGCTATTACGCAAGTGCGTAATATCTAAGAATTATTTTCATTACATATGTGCTATGGGCTACAACACAGGACTGGAAAATAGCGGCAAATTTAAAAAAAAAACTCATATTGTATGTACCACGAAATGTATGGCGGCGTAACAGGTACTTATAACTGACAGTTTATTTCATACTTAGGTAAAATTGTTGCCAATGAAATAATTTGATAAAAATCCTGTGGTCACGACTCGCTTGGTAGACTCTAGCGATTTTTGGCAATGAAAAAGTTAACCCCTTAACCGTCACGCTACGCTCGTAGCGCTACGCTCGTAGCGCTACGCTCGTAGCGCTACGCTCGTAGTGCTACGCTGTAATCCGTATTAATATTCACTGCCAAGAATCGCTAAGCGCTACGCTCGTAGCCGATCCCGTGGTTTTCCCCGTATGTAGCGGAAGGCGACTACGGTGTAGGCGCCCGCTAGGCGGGTTCCTGGCAAAGAGTTAAAGTGGTTCGATTTTCATACAAAACGTAATGTTGCAAATAAAATAATTTGAGAAAATAGTTTGGGACATGATACTTTGAGAATTTTTTTTTCAAGTTATACTTGTTGAAGTATACAAGTTTATTCTAGGAAAGGGGTATGACGAGCATAATTTTAACGCTCGACGCAAACGAGTTATTATAAGTTTAACATGGTGCACTACTTAACTGTTTATCTGCATTATAAGCTCCTAAAATAATAAACCGATTTGAGTGCAGTTTTTTTAATCGAAAGTATAGTCGAGATGGTTCTTAGCTATGTTTGTTTTTAACCCCCGCGACGGATAAAGAGGTGTCTTATAAGTTTGACGTGTCTGTGTGTCTGTCTGTGGGATCATAGCTCCTAAACGAATAGACCGATTTGAATGCGGTTTTTTTCGTTTCAACAAAATCGGTTCAGCCGTTTTTGAGATATTGAACTTTGAAATGAAAATGTCCTGGGTTTTTCAACTTTTTAGGGTTCCGTAGCCAAATGGCAAAAAACGGAACCCTTATAGATTCGTCATGTCCGTCCGTCTGTCTGTCTGTCTGTCCGTCCGTATGTCACAGCCACTTTTTTCCGAAACTATAAGAGCTATACTGTTGAAACTTGGTAAGTAGATGTATTCTATAAACCGCATTAAGATTTTCACACATGAATTGAAAAAAAACATTAAGTTTTAGGGGTCCCCATACTCAGAACTAAAACTCAAAAATGAGTCCACCTCCCCCCCCCCCCCCCCCCTGTAACTTCTAAAATAATAGAATGATAAAACTAAAAAAAATATATGATGTACATTACCATGTAAACTTCCACCGAAAATTGGTTTTAACGAGATCTAATAAATAGTTCTTTTTTAATACGTCATAAATCGTAAACCGCAATTTATTTCACGGAACCCTTCATGTGCGAGTCCGACTCGCACTTGGCCGCTTTTTTGAAGTTGTAGTTATGTCGGACGTGTTTTGGTTTTTAGACGATTTTATTTTCTTAATAAATCAATAAGTATTGCTTGAATCGCTTCCAAGCACCTACGTCCGCGGGGGCGCCAAAAGTCTACATTCGTAGCTTGTAATTATATTCCCGTGATTATGAAATGCGTCAGAGATTGAATGGATAGATAATTAATGACTACTAGTTTACAGAAACAGTTAATGTTATAAATATATAACATTTAACTAGTTGTGCTGTCACTCTTCGTCTGCAATTTTTCGTATATCCTAGGGCTCAAACTGTCACAATACATATTCGCATTATCAAAACATTAGGAGTAAATTAAAAACTGCCGAGGTTTCAAAAAAGGAGTGTATAAATTCTTAAAGGGTCGGCGCGTCTAAAGGCTACGGTAACCATTTATCATCAGGTGGGCCGTAAGCTTGTTTGCCACCGACGTGGTATAAAATATTTTTTTATGATACAAGTGCGGAAAGTAGGTAATTCCCAACGAGTGACGATGACCGGAATTACCTATCCGCACGTATATCATACAACATTTTACAATGCATCATGCGAGGAAATAAAAAAATATGCATTAATTGTGAAATTTGGTGACCTGTGTTTTGACAAATAAATACTTTGAACTTTAAAATTTTAATTTTCACGAAATCTCATTATCGCACAGTATGCGGGAATATCGTACTGAAATCCATTCCCGAACGGGCTGGTCACCTCCCGCGACGCCGTGCTGCAACACGCTGGCATGGGCCACTTCCCGTGGAAATGTTGAACCATATAAAGGGGCACATTCAGAGCAAGTGCATTGTAATTGTTATTTACGTCATACCTGGCCATAAAGTAGAAATTACCGCACGCTATGCGTGCGGAAAACCCCACTTCCTGGCCAGATAGAGACGTAAAATTTTGTACTCACCTTTATGACAAACGTGACTGTTACAGTACTTTTAATTTTAAGACCTAGAACTTATATTATGTATGTTTCTTTAAGTAACCTTGGTTTTTACACATAGGTACAATATCTATTCTTCAGTTTTATCTCCAGTTATAGTGAAAGAGAATCATTTTTGTCTTGAACGGACACATCGGTCCAACAAAGCCCATTGTTTAGCCACGTGCTTCAAACGCTTCGAAATTAAACGGTCATGTTTAATAAACACTTTACTCGAATAGTGAGTCTACTGTAAAAGTAGCAAGGTTCAAATTAAAATGAAATGTATACCGGTATTAATAACTTTTCATTAGTAGTTCAAGCATACTTAGTACAATGTAAATATTTTGCGGTTACTCTTAACAATGAAAAAAAGAAAGAAATGAATTTATTGCCAGCCAAAATAACACTACATCACAATTTAGGAGAAAACACAGTACTTATATAATAAAAAGAAACTTAAGGCGACGTGAGCTCCAAAAACTGTTTTTTTTTAAATCGTTGCTTTTGTTTGGATTATAACACGGCTGCTCTAAATTTTTGGTGCCAATCTTGAGGCCTTTTTCGAGGGAAATCAGCTATTCGAATTCTGAGTTTTTGACTTTCGCTTGATAGAAAAAAATCACGAACATAGGTCTAAATTACACTTAAAAAAATCATAACAAATTATGCACAACAGCTAAACATATTACAATTAGTTCTAAAAATCGGCAATGTCATGTTTGAGGGAAATCAGCTATTACTTTTTTATTTATTAAAATGCACAAAAAATTAAAATTAAAAAACATGATATCCGCGCTTCCAAACACGCACTTTCATCTCGCTCACGCTTATGCTCAGTGAGAGGGAGAAAAGACCACGAACCTACGTCCCCTTAATAATAACTTAATTACTAAAAATCATGTGTATAATTAATATGTGAAAGGATGAATGAAGGCAAAGGCTTTGTCATATTTTTGTGCCTATTACAAAGAGAAGTGAATTCGTTCTAGTAAAATTATTCGCACCATACATAACTGGCCGTTAATGGTTAGATCGATATCTTTCAGCTTTCTATTCACAGGTATTTTTTCAACGACTATACTCGTTGAAAAAAAATACCTGTAACAGACAGATAAATAAATAAATAAATAAATAAATGATTTATTTCACAAAAACACTTGTTACATGATATTATGGGGTATATCCATCAGACTCCAAACTAGGCTTAAGCCTGTATCTTGGCAGTCTGCGAGTGCGAAAAAAACAAGATTTACAGGAGTGTTAAGGAAATGTAGTTACTTAGTTATATAGTTCAGATAATACTAGTCGAGTTGGTATATAAACTAAATTCTATTGACATATTGAGATACCGAGTATCGTATAAGTGTTCCTTCCTCCTAAACTACCTACAAAATTGAATTCTAAATTTAGCCTCTCATGTATTTCTTTAACTCGTCGATTGGCTTTTATTTAATTTGCATCGAAATTAATTTCATCGCTTCTGTTGTTTTAATTTTGGTGAATGCGACCGGAGAGCCGGAGAGAGAGGTAACATCGAGTGACACAATTTGCCCAGTGTACCTCACTAAACCTTAAGTGGTGAGGTACAAGTGATTCCTCACGTACAGTAATTATTTAGTACTAGCTTCCGCCCGCGACTGCGTCTGCGTGGTCCCGGGATAAAAACTATATTATATTTTAATCGAGGCTATAAAATATAATCGTACAAAGATTCATCCAAATCGGTGGAGGCGTTTAAGCGTGATTGAGAAACAAACATCCAAACTTTCGCATTTATTTACATTAGTAGAGGATAGTAGGATTAGTAGTACTTATTAAGAGAACAATTATCGGTGGAGCCGTTTAAGCGTGATTGAGTAACAAACATCTAAACATCCAAACATCCAAACTTTCGCATTTATTTACATTAGTAGAGGATAGTAGGATTAGTAGTACTTATTAAGAGAACAATTATCGGTGGAGCCGTTTAAGCGTGATTGAGTAACAAACATCTAAACATCCAAACTTTCGCATTTATTTACATTAGTAGAGGATAGTAGGATTAGTAGTACTTATTAAGAGAACAATTATCGGTGGAGCCGTTTAAGCGTGATTGAGTAACAAACATCTAAACATCCAAACATCCAAACTTTCGCATTTATTTACATTAGTAGAGGATAGTAGGATTAGTAGTACTTATTAAGAGAACAATTATCGGTGGAGCCGTTTAAGCGTGATTGAGTAACAAACATCTAAACATCCAAACATCCAAACTTTCGCATTTATTTACATTAGTAGAGGATAGTAGGATTAGTAGTACTTATTAAGAGAACAATTATCGGTGGAGCCGTTAAAGCGTGATTGAGTAACAAACATCTAAACATCCAAACTTTCGCATTTATTTACATTAGTAGAGGATATTAGGATTAGTAGTACTTATTAAGAGAACAAATATCGGTGGAGCCGTTTAAGCGTGATTGAGTTAACAAACATCTAAACATCCAAACATCCAAACTTTCACATTTATAACATAAGTAGGATAGTAGGATTAGTAGTATTAAGAGATAACAGTTTTTGTACATTATTTTTCGATATCAATATTTTGGTTACATAATACCTGGTCTGCTGTATATATTATAAAATAAAAATATTAGTCTCATGTAAGTAATAATAAATAAAAGTAAATCAAAGCCCCCTGGGCCAGCCAGTGTGTGAGGATGGGGGCTATACTGCCCGTACCCTCTATCTTATCCATGTGCCCAGGAATAGGACATAATATAGGCTGATTTTAATATTATGTTATTATTATAATAAACGAAAGGCCTTCTTAATAATTACTTTAAAAACAAAGTTTAAACCGACTTCAATTCAGTACTTCGCCAAGCCACATAAGTACATGAACATTTCCACATTTCCTTTCCACATGCACTGCTTCCAGAGAGCAAATGCGTTGATTATTACGGAAAAAACCCAAGTCGCTATCTGTGGGCTGATAATATTTGAGGAGTTCCGTCGATTCCTAAAGGATCTGAGAATCACCACTTCATGAGTTGCTACTTCAACGGAATTATGTCAGAATCTTTGACGAACTTTACATCTTTGAGGAATTCCATAAGTCATCTGTGGTCTTCCATATCAGTTCCACTTCACCAAAATTGCGATTTCCGAAGGTAAATACACGAATTATAATAGAAAATACTGAAATCACTACATGCGTGCCAATAAAATTTGAGGGTTGCCCTCAATTTCCCTGGGATCCCATCATCAGATCCTGATATGGTGACAATGGGACCACCTCGGAAGTATACTCTTTCGAGTAAAAAAATAATTTTGGAAATCGGTCCACAATTGAAGGAGATATCGGCGAACATACATAAAAAAAAAACATACATACAGTGGAACATATAACCTCCTCCTTTTTTGAAGTCGGTTAAAAAAGTGTAACTTTTTCGCAGAATTAGTTTTTTTATTGTGTAGTTATTTAAGTAATAAATAACGTGCGTCTCTCAAATTTGTTAAAAATTACGTCGTAGGTATACCAACTTGTAAGAAAACTTCAGGCCTAGTTAATAGTACATTATTGCCGTGGCCGGGAAGGAGGCAATTGCAGGCTGAGTATTTTGTTTAAACGGACGAGCTTGCGAGTCCGTTTAATTATAATACGAAGCTTGCAATTGCCATTCCGGCTGAGGCTAATATAGTGCTTTTCTCAAAAATGGGGGAACAAAAAAGACTAAATTTAAATCAAGCGTTATTATTAAATACAAATTGAGGATACTGCAAATGACATAAAATTAAACGTCATATTTTTTTTAAACAGAATCGCAAGTGTATTTTTCCACCGAAAAACGCAATCTTTTTATGACACATACAAAAATGTCGCGTTTGCAACAGAAAAATACGACTTGATTTGGCTGAATACGACCTGTGCCGTCTTTTATATGCCAGTTTCTACTTTTTAAAAAGTTTGGTACTCGACTAATAAAGGAATTTATATGTAACATTCCAGGCGGCCTGCAATGTTTTTTATTTTTTAATTTTGATCTGGCCTTCAACTATACACTTTACCTTCCAATATGTAGCGAGTTATGTTCACTTTGCGGGCCATTTTTGAGAAAAGTTTTTTTTAACTGGATGAGGCGTTCAAATTCTTCGGCGGTGTTGAAAATCGATACGCTGGTAAGGACACCATGATTATTATTTTACTTGTAATGATACGTAAATTTGAAAAGTTAAAACTTAGTATAACTTACCTATTCATATTTGAGATTGGTAGGTAGGGTAGGCTTGCACCGAATTATAAAGAAAATGAGGTAACTATATGATCCTCTTGCGTACCTAGGTGGTTTTCTTTTCTGAAATGAGCTAGAAAATAACCTAGACCAAATTTTCATGACACTCGATTCGATTTGCATTTTTAACAAGATATTTTGAATATGAGAAAAAATCTAGCGCCATTGCGATTGTGTGTCAAGAATGTAGAGATTTTTAACTAGAGAGGCTTTATATTTAAGTTATCCAAGATAAAAACGGATAAAAGCTTACACAAAAAATTAAGACTGTTATATAAACGTAAAATTAAAAATAATAATAAATCAGCCCAAGTACATCCCACTGCTCTCATGGATGAAAGGGAACGGGCAGTAGTCGACCACTGACTATAATATTTACTTTTAAATATATTTATTTATAAAAAAATAGTAGGTAGTGTCACTAATGACCCTGTCTGCGAAGCGGCCCGGGTAAGACAAATATTTGTTTCCTTGGCACACTTTTATGTTACTGAGTCTTGCCAGCAATAAGCCAGATTTTTCGCGTCTTAGCACATGAATATTAAATGTATGTCATAGAATTCTTTGAATGAGCCCCTGAGAACATTCAGCCATTTTCTCAGATTTCGACGTTACGTAACCATACTTGCTTGACAGCCTGCGTCACATTTGTCCATAAACTAGTACGCAGAAAAACAAACACAGTCTTTGAAATTTTTGCAAAAAAAAATAACAAGCGTCAAACGTTCAAAAAACTTTATCCCGACTACGGAAATCTAACTGAAAAATATCGGTATTATTCATACAAAGTCACCCGGAGCATAATTTCGAATCGATTGATATCTCATTCATCAAAAAACACACGTAGATACAAACATTAGACTGCTAAAATCAAACCACTTACTTTCGGATCTGCCGTAGTCGGGCAAAAAGATGTCCATGCTTATACGGGCAACGCCGCGGATAAACATTGTTTTTAATATTTATACGCTTTTCAACCTTTAAACTTAACCTTTTATTTATCCTACGATACCTTTATCCCCTGCTGTGAAACAAATGCGTGTATACTCATATTTACTAAAATAAACCTTGAAATATTTCATATTGAAACAAATCTACGCCATTACTCAACCCAACCGACGAGGCAAAATTCGTACCTAAGACTAGTCTCATATTAGCGGGTCGATTAGATACTATGTTTTGCATACTAGTATGATACTAATGTACACAATGTTACGAAGTCGATATTCTACGGGGGTTCTCGAGCGGCGACCACGTCGTCACGTCGACCAGCCGTGTATTCAATAACCGATGTCACCGACTGGCTGACAGCTATTCGATTTGCATTCAAATACAAATAACTTTATTTTGCATTACACGGCCAAATTAGAAACATAAGTGGATCAACAATCCCGGTTCGTGATGGTACCTACCGGCAGGCGAAGCGTGGGTAGACCCCTACAAGGTGGAGTAATGACCTGGTAAAGGTCGCGGGAGTCCGCTGGATGCGGGTGGCGCAGGACTGGTCACTTTGGCACTCTTTGGGGGAGGCCTATGTCCAGCAGTCCAATTAAATACCAAAACAATGTCAATTTGTTATTGGGTAGTTCTTATTGTAAAGTCTCCGATATTTATTGACAAAGAAGCAAATAACCTTTATCAATTCAAATAGTCTTTTTACTGAAGCACATCAAATCGATTCCATCATTCCTTTTTCGTCGTCTAATGCCTTGATCACACGTACCGAGCAAACGGGCGAGACAGTGGTCTCGGCCGAGTACTCGGTGCGTACATATAAACAGTCACTCGCTATGTTATACGCACCGAGTACTCGGCCGAGAGCACTGACACACCCGTTTGCTCGGTACGTGTGATCAAGGCATACCTGCCAACCACACACAGAATTGACAGACTTATGTTTACTCTCTCTACGAATAAAGGGCTACATGATGCCACGTGTGTCGAACTAAAGTCAAATCAAATGATGGAAATGAAAAAAAAATATATATATTAACGAAAGATTAATTCAATGATTTTACTTTATAAACAAAGTTTAAACTGACTTCAATTCATTACTTTTCCAAGCCACATAGGTACATGAAAATTTCCACATTCCTTTCCAATTTACCACATGAAATGCTTTCCGAGAGAGCAGCAAATGAGTTGATTATTACAGGAAAAACCCAAGTTGCTTTATGTGGGCGTGGAACATACATATAACCTCCTCCTTTTTGAAGTCGGTTAAAAATCATAGTGGCTATGGTCCCACACTAGGCTGGGCCTGTCCCGTGGAAACTGGTACAGATTAACAATTACGCGGCTTAAAAAAAATAGAGTAAGACAAGGTATGAAATTTTACAAAGCCACTAGCCACCCTTAAAATTTTGAACGGAAGTGAAGGATCTCCTCATACTTTCGGCCAATTTTAGGTGCGATAATCTTCTGATCGCTCGCTTCACCACAACTTTTTCGACCGGTGCCATGCATTTTATCGTGAAGACGTAGGCATTTCGGGAGCGGGCTCAAGGACTACCATCAAAAAGTACCAATCCCACATTATTTTAAGTCAAATTGACCCCTGCTTAAACACGGCACCTGCGAAACGAATTGATTGTAACGAGATTTCTACTTCCATTGACCATCCATAAATTGAATTTTATTGAACCTTAATTATTCTTGTGCCGGGAAAAGATGGATTTCATGGTTCATTGACTTCTTCAAAGCAAGATCCTTTCCTTAGGTGCTTTTTTTTATATCATCCTGTAAAATACCTAGGTAAATCAGTCGCGTTAAAAACCGACCATCATATTGTCACCTAAAATGTAAACTACAAATTCATGAAAAGGTGACTTAAAAAAAATCTTTATTTTTTATGTCCAAGAGTTAATACAAAGTTAGGTACCGATAGATAGAAAAAAAAATAAGAAAATTATACCTACTTAATACAAAAGATTGGATTAGAATATTTTATTGAGTGGTGTGCCTTTCAGTACTAAAATTACCAAAAACCATGATTCTTTTTCTCAAAATTGTCCTTTTTCTGTTAATACCTTGTATACCTACTTACAAATTATCGCTATAGAGCGTGCGAGCGAGGCCGCAAAAATATCTGATGACAACTCTATTCCTAGAGCCGTAAGAGCGTGTCAGATATTTTTGCTGCCTTTGATTCATCATATATTAATGCCGGTGACTGTACCTATACGGAAGGATAGATTTGAAGTCATAATTAAATATGTGTCAATTTGTATGACCGGTTTTTGCGGGTTGTGTTGTGCTCTAATTATAGTTGGAATACCGACAAATATTTATTTCATCCTCTCTACAAACAGGTTCGAATAGCATCAGAAAAAAAGGAATGGGGACCTGGCCTGACTTTACCTACATTTCAATTGAAAACTACACATAATTAAAACTACTAGTCACGAAAATTACTAGGGTAGCCACAAAAGTAAAATGAATCTCAACTCTATACAGCTTGTACAAGACTCAAATGACAATGACGGAAAAATATTACTTGGGCCTTATCTATTCTCCGATCCGAAGTTAATTAACTTGCTATGAACTGCATCGGAAACGCGGCCATGTCTTAATTGGGTACATTGTTCTTAAAATATTGGATATTTCTACTGTTAATTTGACTGAGCGTTGAATTGTAATAAGATTTGTATTCGCGTGATGGAACAACCAAATCACTGCACCCTTGTTGGACATCTGCACTAGGCCAAAGGACCCTTTGAAAGAGTTTGGTTCTCACCATTAAGGGAACTACATACGGCTGGTGATCTGGTGAAGGAGTCTGGTTAGCAAGAATAGGACATGACGACAATGCTAAGGATTGGGGCAACGACTAATGATGACGCGTGCGATTGTTTTTACACGCACCAAGCCAAAGGCACCAAACATTTTCTTAAACTGGCTGTTGATTTCATAGGACGAACCTAATAAAGTGATCGGGATGCGTGGTGGGAGAGTAATCATGAGTTACCTCTCTCTAAAATTGTTAATATGAGATACTGATAAATGTGTACTAGTACTCTATGTCAAAGCAATATGGGTTAAATTCGAACTAAGAAGATTCTTCTTCATTTCGAATTTAACTAAGCCATGTCACTTTGACATAGAGTGCCCATGCCATATAAATAAATAAATAAATAAATATTATGGGACAATCTTACACAAATCAACCTAGGCCCACGGTAAGCTCAGTAAGGCTTGTGTTGTGGGTACTAGGCGATGATATATATAATAGATAAATACATATAGATACTTATATACATATATAACATCCATAACTCAGGAACAAATATTCGTGATAAACACACAAATAAATGCCCTGACCGGGATTCGAACCCGGGACCTCCAGCTTCGTAGGCAGAGTCACTACCCACTGGGCTACGGAGGCCGTTAATATACTATACTATAGTATCCTCAAACCAAACGGACGACTGAGCCAATACGAGCCAATACGATCCCAGTCGTCTATTTGGTTTGAGGATAGTATAGTATAGCGTAGAGCCGTCAGACGTTTAACTTACTCTGTATCACTTGTGTAACAAACTTTGATACGAAACTGGGTAGGTCCTGTAAGTTACACGACCTACCCAGCTGCCCTGCGATATTTGAGATCAATGTGATATTTGAGAAATGAAACGGCGCAAGAACGTAAACAAATAAATATTGTTATGCGAACACTTATATAGATTAAACTTAGAAATTTGATAGATAATAGCTAAGCTTAGCAAATAATCTTAAAAAATTGAGATTACGCTAAGTAATTAGTAGACATATTTTTTGTAACAATTAAATTACTGAAATAAACAGTTTAACGTAACACAGCCGATGCTTTATTGCAACTGAATGGCGGTATTCATACTTATGATGAAATACGTATAGGTATACCCATATATCCACACATAACAGTTTTATTAATTTTCTTCACCCTTACTCTACCAGTTGGCGCTTCAGTGAGATAGGTTGAACGTTTTCAACCGAATCTGGGGTGTGGGTGGTATCGAACTACTGGGAGTTTTATCGCTGGTTCACTAAACCTAGCTGAGAAGATTCCAGCAAGAAATTCAGTTAGACCTAGAAGGCACACGACGCATTCATTTGTATTTATTTGCCCGTGTTTCAACGCGGGCTCTGCGACGCTGGTCGCTCCGCTTGTCCATTATAATCATAGTTATCAGCTGACAGACGTCCACTGCTGGATAAAGATGTCCCCCAAAGAGTGTCAAAGTGATCGGTCCTGCGCCACCGGCATCCAGCGGACTCCCGCGACCTTTACCAGGTCATCAGTCCATCATCTTGTCCACACGGCCTAAAATGTCAAAGCGAGCGCACGACGAATACCATATCGATTACAATTCAATGCGTCAAGTAAAATATATTTGGTTACATGACCGGTAAGAAATAGGTAAAGGCAAACTGTTTTCATAATTTTAAGGAATCTAGTTATAGGAACTCAGAATGAATCTTATAGCCATAAGTAGTAGTTTTTGCAATTCAATACCAATCTATGCAAACTCAGCTTAACACGTCATCTCTGGAGGATGACATTAGGATAGTAAAACTGAATTTTGGATGCGTTGTTCATACAATGCATACATTTAGTTTTATAACTTAAATTAGATATTGATTTTCGAAATCTACGGAGAGGTTGTTTTTAGATTTCCCGGATTACGCGCCTACACAACATCAGTGTAAGTTGAAATTAATAGTGTAACGC
Source organism: Epinotia brunnichana (assembly GCA_963854355.1). Classification (NCBI taxonomy): domain Eukaryota; kingdom Metazoa; phylum Arthropoda; class Insecta; order Lepidoptera; family Tortricidae; genus Epinotia; species Epinotia brunnichana. Next base: position 13,980,206 of record OY977957.1, read on the forward strand.
GTAGGTCGTTGTATTTTTCATAAAGCTCATTTGCCAACCGGTGGAGTAATATTTTCTTATAAGAAAACCTACCTCGACGGTGGCAAACAAGTATTCGGCCTGTCTGACGGTAGGCATATAGACATCCTAGCCTACGGACGCTTACGCGGGCGAACCCTAATTGATTTGAGAATTTGTTCTCTTGTCATAGAGTGGACCTTCAATCTCAACACAGCGCCAACCATGAACCAGATCATGTATCTAGTGGTGTTAGTAACGCTGCTGTCATCTTTAAGGTGAAGTTATAGTTGAGATCTTCTGAACTGGACTGATATTCTTATCTTCAGAACAATAGCATTCAAGTCTTACAGTACGACTAAGTGGTTGGACGCGTGCCATTTTTTGCAAGAAAAAGAAAAGCGCCACATAAAATATTCATTGTATAATGAACTCTATCATCTTATTCAATAGATTCAAAATGGACTAAAAGATCTAACAAAAACCAGGTATAAGGCGCTGTGTGTGATATTATCTCGTAGCTGATTTGGAATCTATTGTAAAATAAGACATTACTTATTCAATGAACATGTTACGTAACGATAACATTTTTTTGCAAAATTTGGCACGTGTTTGCAAACAATGTCTATTCATAAGCTCTGAACAATGGGCATTCATGAGCTAGTTCAAATCGGTTTAACTATACTTCTCCTGTCGGGCAGCTCCAAATATGAGCGAAATGACATTCCACTGTGGGCTACCTCTCTACTGCAGCAAAACGGATAAGGGCTAGAAGGGTGATGATGAGCGTCAATAGTTGCTTCTGAGTCTTGATGTCTTGACATATTTAATTATTTATTCAGCTTACTATGGGAAAAGTCCGATTTGTGTAAGATTGTCCCCTAATATTTATTTGAATAGGTACCTACCTTAATTGTGTATCTCTCTTGGATGACACCTATGTATATGCCCTACGAAGTTTTCATTAAACCAAAACTAAAAAGAACTCTATGAAATGTATAACGTTGAGTTATTCGCGCTAAGGTTATTGTGTTGTATATTTGCATCATTATACACCCTACACTATCATATCGCGTCCGTGACTCACGGTTCAACGCACGGTGCAGCCTAAATAGTGCGTTTATGTCGGACATCAGCCCCCTTATTCTGTAACTTGTTTTAAGCTCACCTCAACGCTCCCCCACAAATATACCTTGACACCGCGATGCGTAGTAATTAAGCGTAGGTTGAGGTCTAGTTTCGTAACGGGTTACCGGCGGGGTGAGCCGCATTAACGCGTAGCGAATAACAGCCCTGGGCATTCGTCCCTCTCACACTTACAAATCTTACAATACTAGACTAGTAATGCTAGTAAGGGACAATGGTGATTGTTAGGTACCTAGGCATATTCCCGGATCCGGTTATCTGACATAGCTTCGGGGCAACCGAAAGTAGAGCCGTAGTCTTGATGTCATAATTTACTTACGACCTTCTGGAATTCGCTACAATAGGGAACATTACGCAAAGCTCTGCGTAGGGGGCGACACTAACACAACCCGTAAACAAACCGGTGCCGGTTAATGTACGGCCCAATAATTGGCATCCTCTATATCTATGTCTCTTTTTAACTTAGACAAAAAGAGAGAGATAACGATAGATGGACGCGTATTATAGGGCCGTACATTAACCGGCACCAACAAACCGCCATGACGTACAATGTCATATTTATTTACCTAACAAACAATAACGAATAATTGATGAAAACGCGTTAAACTACAATCGTTTTATTATCATTCGTGTGTAAAATACCTGTACTGTAATATTAATATGGCATCCTATAGCCATTTAAAGGTGGATGAGGGCTTTTTTTTGCTTTACGACGTATTGCCGCTTCCCATAGTTTTCATATCATCGTTTCCTTCGGAAATGAATGATGCCCTTCATTCTTGCATCCAATTACGCGGCACTGATGCATTTTATTCATTGAAATATTTTCTTCACTATTTGATCCAGAGCTTTGAAGGACTTGTCAAAGTTGTCAAAAAAACTGTTTACTAATTGTGTTAGTGCTGCACTCTGGCGGCAGAACATTGCAGTAATGTTCCCTATTGAATTTAATATTTTTGAATGAAAATTACAATTTAGTAAAACGTTTTCTAGCAAACTGAATCATAAAATGGCCCACTAGAAAAAAATCAATGCTGTCAATTGTACCTACTGAAGTCCAAGGGGGGCCTGTTGGAAGACGTCATGAAGAATGTTCTGGGTAGCCAGTCTATCATCATCATCATCATATCAGCTGAAATATGTCTGGACATAGGCCTCCCCCAAAGAGTGCCAAAATAACCGGTCGTGCGCCACCCGCATCCAGCGGACACCCGCGACCATTACCAGGATCAGTCCACCTTGTGGGGGGCCTACCCACGCCGCGCCTTCCGGTACGTGGTCGCCACTCGAGAACCTTTCCGCCCCAACGACCATCGGCCGCCAACCAGTCTATATAGTAAGTTAATGCTGCGAGCATACGTAATTAATGTTCGACATTCTTTCTGGTCATGTGTCGTTCTTCTGAAATATCCTCCTACAACGTTGTTACTCTTGTTATAGTATCAATAGTTGCGATACAACTAAGAATATAATACCCGTGCAAATCGTGTGGGTAAAACGTTCTTGAATACTAGCTTTTGCCCGCGACTTCGTCCGCGTAGACTCGTTAATTTCCCTTAACTTAATCCATCGTATGATTAGCTCGTATACGTGCTAAGCATTTGGTCCTATTAGGTAGTTTTAAATCATAAGGTCATTTATATCATCATCATATCCAGCCAAAAGACGTCCACTGCTGGACTGGCTGGAGTATACTTCCATTTTTTATTTCATCCACTACCGTTAGGTAATAATTTCATCCACTACCGTTAGGTAATAATTCCTAAGATAGCATTCAATGTCTGCAAAATATAGATAATTTACTTGTAGGGCAAGAGTCACCTATAACTGTTCTGCCGTTTTAAGGTGTCTGAGTAGGTAACAATCATCCAAAATTACAGACGTTTGCAATTATATCATGATAATGAGAAGAGAGTGAAAAACTATACCCAATTATGGTTTTCAATACTTGTGTGAATGTTGCTCTTGTAAATAAGAGTCATGTACAATTTATTACTCTTCTTATAAACCATTCAATTTAGTTCAGTTTACATGTATCACTTTGAGGGCTGAATCACGAAAGTGACTACTTCCTAACCAAGTAACCACACCCACGAAGCCCGGTTTTTTTATGAAACATGCACTTACTGAATTCGTACCGCTGCGCTCCCTCTTCTTAGTCGTAAAAGCGATTGTTGTGAACTCGAAATTGGAGCCCGGCAGAATTTAGAAGCCTAGAGCTACTTCCCTCCTTCCAAGTAGCCACCTTGTAACAATGTGAAGCTAGGCGGAAGGCTTTTCTTTTCGACCAAAGAGGGAGTAAGATCGATGCAATATCCTTCCATATCTCTCGCACGCACGCACCTCCTAATAACTCCAAATAATAAAAAGAAAAGCAGCCAGCCTTAGACCTTAAATTTCAAAAGACTGCATAACTTCAGTGGCCTCAAGGGATAAATTGAGGAACCACAGTACGCCATTGGCCGTCCAAGACCGAACCCTGGCAGCGGCCTGAAGGTGGAACCTCCTCTGAAGGTCAAAGAGGCTCAGAAGTGGAACCTCATTACCTCCATCCCAGAAATTTGATTTCAGACCGAAAGCGAACTTCAGAGGTCCACTCAAAATCCTGTTGTAAATTTCACTTACCTAAAGTCCTTCAGCTTGTACGAATGGTTCAATTGCATTTTAATTGTATGTCCTTTTTGCCTTCGTAGGTATATTGTTAATGACACTTATTGTACCCAGAAACTATTTTAGCTTTTTAATCGACTGCAAAATAAGAAAGACGTTCTCAAATTGGTTAAAAGTATTTTTTTTAAATATTTGTTACCTTATAACTCCTTCATTTACGAACCGATTCGTACAATTATTTTTTCATTTGAAAGTATAGGCTCCAGATTGGTCCCATTGTTTTCAAAAAGTCAGTTGAATAATGTGATCCATGAGGAATTGAGAGAACTCCTCAATTTTATTGGGCATGCGTGTAATGCTTTCGCTCATGTATTTACACTCGAAATCCACAAATTTGGTGAAGTGAAACTGATGATGAAGACCACATATGACTTATGGAACTCCTCATTGATGTAAAAAGTGCGTGTCACATATTCTGATATGATTCCGTTTAAGTAGCAACTAATGTAATGAAAAAGCTGATTCCGAGATCCTTGAGGAATCGACGGAATTCTTCAAATATTATCATCAGCCTACATATAGCGATTTGGGTTTTTTCGTTGATAATCAACGTATTTTTCTCGGTAAGCAATTCATGTGGTATAGTGGAAAGGAAATGTTGAAATGTTCATTTATGTGGCTTGGCGCAATACAGAATTGAAGTTGGTTAAAACTTTGCATTAGCAAATTATCTTGTATGTTATTGGGCATGTGAGCTAATCAGCTACATTCTAGTCTAGCATACATTGTTAATTAATTTTCAATTTCAAACAGTTGCGTTGCCTCTTGCTTCAGAAAGACACTGACTCTTTATTTATTCGCTCGCTACCAAACCAATGTTTTCACAGACAACTGAACCTTTCTATCATGAAGTTTCAAAGCGCGTTATACTGTTTAAATTTATGTCCCACATATAATACAACTAATGCTTAAAATACCAATTTTTAAACTTGATAAATCGTTGATTCATGGCGTGACAGTATTCCTGATGTGTTCGGCATGCATCCAGTTTAGTTGACCCCTTAATGCATAACAACCATTGATATCTGTCGACGTTGTTATGCTGGTCAGTCAATGTTGACAACTTCTGAACTATCCAACCTATTTCATCTGCTTCTTCAAACAACTATTACGGGCTGAGAGGTCAGAATATTTTGGTATATTGCCGCAAGCCCTCTAATTTTTTCTCACACAATTATCTACCATTATTTCATGGAATGGCGTAAACATTCATATGGACTTGAGTCATTTTGGCTTTAAGATATTGAAACGTTGACTTGTCTTTCATACGTCAAGTTCTGCATATAAGTCGAATTGCTTACGCTATTATACTGCTTATTGTTTAACACTTAAAACCGAAAATGGCGTGCCTTGAAGCAAAAATATTTCGTCTCTATACAAACTTTCATTCCCTTTTTCGTCCCTAAATGGGATGAAATTTGACATAAATTATAGCTTATGTCTTATTCTGATATATAAGGTACATAACTGGAAATTTTTATAACGATTCGTCCAGTAGTTTTTGAGATTTGTAATTCTGTAATCGCCTCACCACCTATTTTTCATCCCATATTTTTCACGTTTTATCCCTACATTTCACAAATGTTGAATGGGGTTCTTTTTACTTTCTACTCAAGTATATGCTTGCCAACTTTTAAGTCTTTAGCTCATGGATTAAAGGAGTTCCCATACAACGACTAACCCCATTTTTTACCCCCTTTGAACCCTAATCTTTATGATTTTTACAGCCTATAGCCTGGCTGAAGATCCATTTAACCTTTTAGTAAAAGTTTCATATTAATCCATTCGCTCGTTTTCACGTGATGCCGTTACATATATTATCAGGAGGTCAACTATCCGAAGAAACAAGTATCCCCAGTACCTATTGGGGATACTTGTTTCTTCGGATAGTTGACCTCCTAGCCTAGCCTAGCCTAGCCTGAACACAGCAGATCCTGGTACCTACCAGGATCTGCTGTGTTCAGGCCTGGCCTGCATAACACATGCGTTGCACTGGGATGTAACAGTTCCAATTAAACATATTTCTGAAGCCAAGCCAATCTTACCTCCTCGTGGTGCATCCTCCTCCGTATGTCAATGGCATTATAAATGCCAATAATATAATGTAATATAATAAAAAGTGAACATAATGGCAAAATGTCAAATGTATATGGATCAAATATTGTAAATAACGTTAAGCATATGGTATAATCTTATAGCGAACAGTGTAAAAAGGGTAGAGGAACCAAAAGATGAACGTTTAAGCGACTATCCCAACTTTACAATTTTTTTTCGAGGAGTGGTGATTTAGTTTGTTTACATTTAATTTTTTTATACGATTTCGTATATAGTCGAGAATATGACTATTTTAAACCATCCTATTACAATACAGTATTTTATTAAAAATGGTTTTATGCTGAAGTATGTCATTTTGCCCAGAAGATGAACACTGTGCCCAATAGTTGAACATATTGACACCAATAGTTGAACGAAGAAAAACGTAACACCGCGTAGCCTCTGACTTTTGGTCTAGTTATTATATAATCATTGTTATAGCAATTTATACTAGTTAACGATCACAATATTGATACTAAACACAGAATAAAACATTTCAAATGTACCCTTTTCATATGGTTACAATTATAAGAGATTATTTACATATTAATCATTTAAATTTTTTTTTATTAATTTATCATTAGATTAAAATAGATAAATTGTTGGGTTTTAAATGTATAAGTCAGATTTCATATTTATTACGTATCTTTGTTATTAAGATGTTCATTGTACTAACCCTTGCCTAAAACTTGAACGAATAAATGTTGTTCGTTCATGTATTGGGCACGATGGCAAAGGAATGAACGGACTAAATTTAACAGAGCGTTCACTTATTGGAATCGAAGCCAAAATTTGAACGAACTAATTTTATTCGTTCATCTTCTGGGCAGCGGATCTTTGTTGAACAATCGTGCTTTTCATAGTAAAACAAAGCCCAAAATAACCGTGTTGCGAATGGATGCTCACGTTCAACTTTTGGTTCAAAAATCAACAGTTAAAAAACGAATAATTTGAGCCATAAAAGTTTTATGTACCTTTTCAATAAGAATTTATATAAGCATTTGAAAAAACTATACCTTGCCCAGTAGATGAACGCCGTTCATCTATTGGCTCAGGTACAAAAAGTTGGAACCGTTAGTTGAACGCTAAATATCTCTTAAATTAACAATGAATACGCAATTTGTGATAGATAATCCATTAAGGCATTAATCAAGAATCTATATCACGCAAAACAATCCATGTAGACGTTTTATTAAATTTTATACATAATTTAGAGCTTAAATTTAAGAGCGCTTTCCTTAAGTAAAACTCCATACAAACGGTGATTTTGGCGCGAGACCTCGACGCGACAACCGCTCACAGCCGTGTGTGTGTGGGAACTGTATGGGAGTTTAAATGCCAGCCTCGGCAAAGGGATGATGCGTTAGAAAAAAAATATCCCGAAGGCGTAAAATGTATCGCGATTTTTTATTTCAATTTTACGACAAAACGTTCAAAACTATTGGGTGGTGTTCATCTTTTGGTTCCTCTACCCTAGATGGCGCATCAAATGTCATCAATTACAGGGTTACCGTTTTTAGGCCCAGAGATTGTTCTCTATTTCAGTTATAACAAAGTAGTATAATAGTAGTAGGTGTCTCATTTAAATCGGTCAGTATGGAAAAGTCTGAAACTATAAGACATACGAAGATATGTTCTTAGGAACCATGTCATCGATTTTAGTAACAAGAAAAACTGCATTCATACTACACCGATGACATTTATCAGTGGCATTTGTAGAAGTTTTAATACTCAGGGAGTCGGAGGTTTCAAATGTAGGTATATATGACATTTCAGTGACAACAAAGTTGCTTGCAATTTGATGCGATAAGGTTCTAAGTATGCTCATCATTTTCATGGGCCGACTGTACACATATGTATGTACCAAAGAGAATATAAATAAGAGACGGGACTTCGAACAAGGTTTGGGATGACAGTGACATTGTCATTTGATTTTGACATGACAACTCATTCGAACTTTAGCTAGTTTGAAATACCACAATACCAATAAAAATAAACGCTAGTACGGAAGTAGACTTACCAACCTAACGAACGAGGACGATAGTAGGGTTGTAGTACTTAACGTTATCGATATCGATATTATTAGAACCCAACGTTATCGATATCGATAAATTATGATTAGGGACGTCGTTGGGCCCACTGCATGAAAAGAAAATTGCTTTACAAAATCTAAAACTAATCCGATTTAGGTATGAAATAATAAAAGGAGAACAAATATTTCATACAGTTTATTTACAAAAATTCACCACTCTGTACACATATCTTTGCGGGCTTAGAATGATAACGCCTAGAAATAAGAAACGCAGTTCACGCGCAACGGTGAGGCCACCAAGACTTAAATGGCCCAGTACGCCGATCGGTGGAACAAAATTGGTGCGTTTGTGTGCGTATTGGCGCGTGTGAATACGAGTTGATCACAACTACATGAATCCATTTTATGCCTCACGCTTGGCGCGTCGGCCGTATGAAACTATCCTTCTATGCGTTATTATATTTGTTTGTTTGACACACACATGCTATGCGAACTTAGAACTTAATGCAAATCCAGTTTCTTATTGAAAACAGTGCCACCTTCTTGATAGCTGGCGAACTTTCTGAAGCTCTAGCGATTGCTAGGCTAGGCTGTCAAGGTATTTCAAAATTCGCCGTATTGTCACAAGGCATCAGTAGCCTAGGGGTACAGACGGTGGTATTTGGAGTCGATGATCTGGGGTTCAATCCCTACGACCGGCGCACTTTTTGTATGTTTTGTACATTCAAAGAAAAGTTGTAACTACCGCAGAAGAGATGGCGCCTGTATACGCAAGCATTAAATGCCTTCTCAATTTGGTCGAGTTGCCTGTCTATCTCAGTATGTATATTGTAGTCTTTGGACACACACATGTTTTCTCGTGAAGTTATAATATCCATGGTAACCGGCCAAAGTCACCATGACAAAATGACAGACAGAGAAAGAACGGAAGTAGGAGATAGCATGAGTCCGCCATAGCAATAGCACAGATAGAAAACTTGTCACTTGTCAGATTTGATCTGAATTTGAGCAGTTGGCCGTCATTCATATTTTTGTTCCTAGTTGCGCTACACCTAGCAACATCAGGAAAAAGCTGTGGACTGTCACGTGGAATTCGAATATGGATTTGAAATTCGAAATTTTGAATCCCAGAAAAGTTGATAGAAAGTTTGTGTTCCAGTTCCACGTATCGTTACAATGTTCCCTATAAAGCCTGCATCACACTAGCGCGACCTGCGGTGGCGGACCATGTGCAGACCATAGTAATTTGACAGCTAATGTCAAGTTTTCTCCACGGCCAGGCCGCGCCAGTCCGTGAGAGGCCTAAAGCCTGCATCACACTGGCGCGGCCTGCGGTGGCGGACCATAGTGAATTTGACAGCTAATGACAAGTTTTCTATTGTCCTCACAGACTGGCGCGGCCTGGCCGCAGCGGACAATAGAAAACTTGTCATTAGCTGTCAAATTGATTATGATCCGCCACCGCAGGCCGCGCCAGTGTGGTCATAGAGAAATATATATATACTGTGGTTGCAGGCCTTATTGTGAACGCATCTAATCTAAGCCGACACTGTCTGAGACACCGTTAAAAATGTCGAATAAAAATGACTGCATGCTGATAGTGTTGCTAGCTATAAAACAAACGGCATTGTGAGTGAACCAGTGAACGAAGAACGAACGATAAATGTCATGGACATAGGATACTCTGGACAGGCTATGCCACAACGAGGGACGGAAAGGCTCCTATGCAGCTAAATTAAAAACTGGTCTTAAAATGGCTGATGGCTTACCATAAACAACCTACTTAATTTGGATTGGTAATGGTTTGTTGGGCAAAACTTCATACTTAATCAGAGGGCCTACCGCGAACGGCATTCGAAGTTTTCCCTCTCTGTCGCACTTATGTACGAACTCGTAAGTATGACAGAGAGGGGAAACTTCGAATGCCGTTCGCGGTAGGCCCTCAGTTGTGCCCAATAAAAAAAAGTGGAACTATGACAACGACAACGAATGATATATCACTTTCTGTCACACTTATTGCGTTGGGTATAACACTATCGCGCTTGCTCGTGGTATTGTTATTACCATAGCTTGTCCAGAGTATCCTATGTCCATGATAAAAGTCTTCTCAATTAATTTGATTCATTCAATCAATCAGTTCGTTCAGTCTGCATGAGATGAGTGAACGTGAACGCGAATCGTGGAAACATGTCCGCCGTTTATGTTGTTTGACGTAAATATTAGCAAAAACTAAATAGTTTTGCATCCGCGTAGTGATTTATGGTGCTATAATAAGTTTTAATAATGTGTGTGGTCGTGTTGTGATCTGTTCATATGCGGCTGTTGTACAAAACAGGTCCAATGGAGTCTCTCAGAAAATGGTTTTACAAACCAAAGGTATGTCAAAACAATTTTCTATCCTAATTCCTACAATGTGTCGCAACGACCTTAAAAACGATTAATTTCGAATCATTTACCTTAACTAATGGTGTTTTATTCGTTGTTTCTGTTAGCATTAGAAATGGGTTGGTATAAAACGAATGTAAACGTTTGGCCTTTGTTGCTGCCTCTATCGTTACAGATGGGTATGATTCAGAAGTTGTTTCTCTTTAATATCGCTCGCACTGCCCATTGTTCTGGCTGTTAGTGGATTTGGCAGTTATTTAAGATTCTTTTGGAAGGCTGAGAATGTATCTTAAATGGTTGAAAGGCGTTGTTCAGTTTCCTTTTAACAAACCTTACGTCACGCGACTTGAGTGGTACAATTTACCGTCTGCTCTGCCCATTCCTATATCTAAGACAGGTATTACGCGTTAAGGTGCAAATACAGGTATTACGCGTTAAGGTGCATAAATTAACAATCTTGTTTACTCTCCCACTTGTATAAGTCCTTATTTGTTGTTATTCTACATTCAAAACACACCTATTTTGTTCTTAGTATGTATTTGGTCAGTAGTAGTTGTTAGAGGCAAAGATTAAACCATTTAGATAAGAGTTTGTACTGTAATGGTTCAGGTGATTAGAAAGGGCATGTTTGGTTTACTTTGTTTACCTATTTGGTAGATAGTGATTGTAAATGAATGGTCTTATAATATTGCTCTAAATCACTTCATATTACATGGAAAACACTTCTAAGTTTTTAGTTATTTTGGCCAGAAACTTGAGGAATAAGTTGATTGTCCCAATGACCCATTTAACATTAGCTTCTTGGTGAACGAAAACATTTTTAGGAAACTGGAATACATCTGTGAACACATTAAAAAATGCACACTGGCCGGAGTGGAGTTGCCAGTTCCCACTCATTCATCCTCTATATGTATAATAATATAATTATATGCAGATGATGTTATTACTTGCAATGACAATGACAGTGCAAAACACATAATGATGCGGAGCATATATTATATCCCACCAAAAACATAAATGTAAAAAAGGAGAGCCAAGTTCAATACAAAAATAATGCTTGGCTGTGGGCTTCGCCGCAAAAAGAATGGAGATCTAAATGAGTGCCAAGTTGTATGCAAAATCCTAATATGTATTTATGGGAACAAAATAACATGATGAACAAGTATTAAACTCTATGTCTTTTCTTTATTGGATACCTATAACAATTGCAGTTTATTTAAAAATGTGAGATCTTAAAGTAGGTTAGATTTGACTTTGCCAGTTTTCATTACATCAGTCAGTCATTTTATAAAGTTATTCAACATATACATTTTTTTGATTCTGATAAAAACTGGCCAAGTCAAATCTAACTTACTTGAAGATCTCACATTTTTAAATGTCATGTTTGTAAGATTGTGTGAAAATGGTGAGCCCCAGAGCAACTATTCCTTCTTCTCCCGATACAAAATATAACATATAAAGAATGGATCTTCAGAATGGAACTATGTTTTATCCCATGACCGCAAGTATTTAATAAAAAGAAAGGCCAGGTTAAGATCACACTAAACTGCACATAGAGTCATAATCATAAATAAAATATAATTAAGCAAGAGGTGTGTCAAAATCCATGAACTTAGGGAAACAGGAGTGCAAAAATATGTATAAATTTTATTTGTCTCTTAAATAATGTTCGGAAACCTCAGCTGACATAAGAGTGATGGGACATATTTAAGAGTAAGTTGTATGCACCCACATTTTCACATTTGGCTGTTTGTATATCGTCCGGTGACAAGCAAAAGTCACTATCAAAACTGTCACTGCTCTTCAAAACCTCGTATCTCGATACGTAGTCCATATCGAGATACGACCTTTGATTTAAGTAGGTATTTGTTACTTAGTGAGGTTTGCTTGTCACCCGACAATATGTAGATATGTGTATATACCAGTCGCGGAGCGCCCATAAAAGCCGATTCCCACCGGCTTGCCTAACATTTCTTGCTATATGGTAACAAACACGTAAATCATCAAAAAACAGCCCTTTTTTATGCTCCGGGTTGTCTAGTGACAATTCTCACACGCCGCCACTGATATATACAGATACAGACAGGGGTGGAGAAGACTGGAGGAGACTTATGCCGACTAGCAAGCGGACACCCAAAATAAATAAATAAACCTATGAACTAATTAAATGTGAAAATCAACATTTGGATGTTGCAAACAAAAGCTATAATAAAAAAAAATATGTATGTAGATATGTACCTATTTGTTAAATAGGTAGTGACACTAACCAGTAACCACAAACAAACAATGCTCCAGTTGGCCTAACCACATTGTCAATATGCAATTTAGACAGCCATTTATATTACTTTGTTGTATTGTGATTGAATACATTGTTTACTCATTTATTTCTAGCTCATAATGTACCACTGGGCAAAGGCCTCCTTCTCTTTTACCCGACTGCCTCATAAGGAGGGTTATGTCTTTTGAGCATATGTATGTATCTACTGTATCTAGACAAGAAAATTCTATTTCTCAGTCTATAGACCCAACAGCTTGATGGATTCCTCATATTCGTGTGAGTGAGATAGGCAAAAAAAAAAGTTGGGTTTTTGATTTCACTTGTTTTCCATGTGCAACAGCTAAACTGAATACAATATATGTCAATCATTATTTCTTTCTGAAATCTCAACTATTTATGAAATGGTTTTTTTGGGTGTAAATTTAGTACAGAAACATTAGATGTAAAGAATAATGTGAGAAAAGTTTTCCTTCTCAAAGTCTTTATCACATTAAATGCAGACGACATGGTGTTGCTGGGCCCGTCAATCGGTGCTATACAGGATCTAATTAAAATATGTGAGCGGTACGCGAGGACTCATGGCCTAAGGTACAATACCTCGAAGAGTGAGTTACTGGTATTCAAGGCAGGTGCAAAGTGTTATCCACATCTTCCCCAAGTCAAGCTTGATGGCACTCCTCTGAAGGTAGTTGACGAGTTTAAATACCTGGGCCATTGGGTTACCGCGTCACTGAGCGACAACAAGGATATCGAGAGGGAGCGTAGGGCGCTGGCGGTTAGAAGTAATATGTTGATCCGTAGGTTTGCTCGGTGTACTAAAAACGTAAAAATCACTCTGTTTAAGGCCTATTGCCAGTCATTTTACACCTGCAGCCTATGGATCAATTATACTCAAAAAGCTTACAGCGCCCTGCGCGTCCAGTATAACAACGCTTTCAGGATGCTGTTGGGGCTGCCGAAACATTGCAGCGCGTCAGGAATGTTCGCGGAGGCGCGCACGGATGGATTTCACGCAATATTGCGAAAACGTGTTGCATCTCTGCAGAGACGTATCGGCCTTAGCCCCAACAGCCTCCTGGAGACAGTGGCAGAAAGGAACGATGGCTCATTTCTGTATCACTGGAATAAATTGCATGTGATATCCTTGTAGCCAAGCATGCCTTTTAGTTTGTCATATATGTATTAATGTTTAATATAAGTGGATACATTTGTAAAGTGTACTAACATTACATTTAAGTTATTTATTGTAATTAACCAAATATGGATTTATTCCGAATTAAAATTATTGATTGATTGATTGATTAACATATAAGTAAGATTCCGATTCACCAGAGGCCCTAGCACGATAGGTTTTATGGCGAAAATGTACTGAGCGTGACGATAAAACCTATCTTGCTAGGGCCTCAGGTCATAAATACAATATATGTAGTAGTCATATTGTCTATATGGCAAAGTGTTTTTTGACGTTACCAGCTACAGCAGCACTATGTGGATAATAAAATACTCATTTGATCCCTAATATAAATCAGCTAATTCACAACAGCTGATTTCAAACACATTATTCATGTCCATCCTGTGATGTGTCACAGGATATGATATATCTTCAGAATCAGAACCAACAATCAATAATAGTTAACCATTGAGAAAACAAAAATAGAAGTATCCTATTGAGTTCTGTATTTAGTTACAGTGCAGGAACTACTTTGAGGAATGAAAATATTTGAATAATAATAATTGTGTTTAAGTTACTTGGCAACATTCAAGTCAGATGGCAGTGGCTTTCGTAAAACTAGTGCCTACGCCGAATCATGGGGATTAAGTGCCAAAGCGAACCGCAGGAAGGATTAGGACACAACCAGGGAGTTGCAACAAACCGTCTGTAATCGTAAAAGGCGTGAACCACACAGAGACGGCGCGTGGCGAGGACGCGGCGCGGGCGCGATGCCGCTTGGATGCCGCTTCAAAACATTTGTATACAAAATGTACTAACGTATGCGGAGTGAAATTTGCACAAAGTTCAATGTCGTATTAAATAAAAAACACATTGTTATTTTTATAAATATTAATGTTTTTTAATAGTGTATTTCACGACGTTCAATGCAAAAAAAAGTTTACTCCAATGCAAAATGATTTACGGCAGTTTTGTGGTACTTTGTCCATCGCTGTCGAAAATACAGATAAGCATTTTTTTAGATGCAATTTTATCCTTCTTAAGAAAACTTTTTTAGGAAACTTCGTATGCTCGACATATTTCACGTTGTCGTCCGTTGAACTATTGGTGTTCTCAAAATAAAAGTTACCTTGCCACGAATTTCCATTTTAAGTGACTTATGATTCGTCACCCATAAATCCCATAACGCAAAAACCGCTAGTTTTTACATGTTTTGACCAAATGACGTAGCCGCATTTTCCGAGTAAGTTTATGATTTTTGGAGACGGCGGGCTTAACTTTTCTTGAACGATTGAAGATGCCCATGTCTTTAAGATATTTTTTAACCGTTTTACCGTCACATCTAAATTTCCTTCCGAGCTCTATATACGATTTAGCGACTCGGCCGGCCGTCATTTTCTGTAGTCGAGCTCTGTCATAATAGCCTCCTTGCGTCTTTATAAGAAGACTTGTAAATATCTTATTGTCTATAGTGTCTGACATTGTCTGTCACTATGTCATTCTATCAACAACTATGTTTCTTTATCATGTCCTATTTTATTATTGAATAAAGCCAATATTCTATTTGGTCTTGTCGAAACTTATATCAAGAACCTTGCAATAAATAATTGACACTGAAAAACTTAAAGGTACCTTCACTTACCTTGACGACGTAACTGTATGCGGTAAGGACAAATCCGACCATGACAAAAATCTTGAAATGTTCATGAAGGCCGCTGAAAAATATAAACTAACCTTAAACATGAACAAATGCACATTTGAATCAGAATCAATCAACTTGCTTGGATATACTATCGCGCACAACGTTATAACGCCTGACAAGTCTCGATCACTGATACTGCTACACTGAAGAGAGCGCTCGGTCTCTTCGCCCACTATTCCAAGTGGATCGACAACTTTTCTACGAAAATCAGACCTTTGATCCAAGTTACTTTTCCATTATCTCAAGAAGCTACCACTGCCTTTCAAAACCTTAAATCCGATATATCGAAATCAGCATTAGTAGGAATCGACGACAGTGAAATATTTTCAGTTGAGACAGACGCTTCCGATTTTGCCATCGCAGCGACCCTATCACAAAAGGGTCGTCCTGTCGCATTCTTCTCTCGTTCTCTCAACGACTCCGAGAAAAGGCAACCTTCGATTGAGAAAGAGGCCTGCGCCATAGTCGAAGCTTTGCGAAAATGGAGACATTTCCTGATGGCAAGACATTTCTTACTCATTACAGATCAGCAATCTGTCGCATACATGTTCAATCAAACACACTCTAATATATATATAAGAACGAAATAATAAATAAAGAACGAAAAGATCGAAAGGTGGCGGTTGGAGCTCTCGTGTTTCAAATATGATATAGTCTACCGACCTGGGAAACATAACTTCGCCGCTGACGCACTTTCACGAGTATGCATGCAAATAAATACTGCCGCTTCTAACTCTAAACTAGTGGAACTACACCGAAATCTCTGCCATCCAGGGGTCACGCGCATGGTTCATTGGGTCAGATCGAAGAACCTACCGTACTCCGTAGAGGATGTAAAACGAATGACGGCCGCATGCCCAACGTGTGCCGAAATAAAACCACGTTACATGAAACATCAAGGACATCTTATCAAAGCGACAGCCGCGTTTGAAAGATTGAACATTGATTTTAAGGGACCGATACCATCTAGCACCCAGAACCGATACATACTGACAATAATTGATGAGTTTAGTCGCTTTCCCTTCGCTTATGCATGTAAGGATGTATCTTCAAGAACGGTAATCAATTGTCTTGAAGACTTGTTCTCCACTTTTGGAACTCCAGCGTACATCCACTCCGACAGGGGTACATCTTTCTTATCGGATGAACTTAGACAATTCTTGTCTTCCCTCGGAACATCATGCAGCCGCACTACACCCTACAATCCCCAGGGAAATGGACAGGTTGAACGTCTCAACGGCACGCTGTGGCGAACGATCCAACTAAACCTCAAATCAAACAATGAAGATATAGTAAACTGGGAAAAGGCACTGCTACCGGCGCTGCACTCTATAAGATCTCTCCTGTGTACGAGCACAAACACAACACCGCATGAACGCTTATTTAATCACCCACGCCGTTCGCAAAACGGACAGTCTTTGCCGACTTGGCTACATTCGCCTGGACCGGTGTTTATGAAAAGGCACGTAAGAAGCTCCAAGTATGACCCCGCTGTACAGGAAGTTCAATTGTTGCAGAGTAACCCAGAATACTCTTTTATAAGACTGCCTGATGGGCGAGAGACAACAGTCTCCAATAGATCGTTAGCTCCAGCACCACGAGCTGTTGACGATGACCTTTCAGATGACGAAGTTAACGATGACCAATCTGAAGAAATATCTGCCATTCAAGACCCGCTTGCCAACATCGATCCGGATGCAGGAATCAGCCAACTTCGGCGTTCGGGCAGGGATCGCAGACCTCCAGCCTTCATGAATGACTACGTCTCTTCGTAGAGGGGGCGAATGTCATAATAGCCTCCTTGCGTCTTTATAAGAAGACTTGTAAATATCTTATTGTCTATAGTGTCTGACATTGTCTGTCACTATGTCATTCTATCAACAACTATGTTTCTTTATCATGTCCTATTTTATTATTGAATAAAGCCAATATTCTATTTGGTCTTGTCGAAACTTATATCAAGCTCGCTCAGAAAACTTGCTCAAACTGCTATGGTTTCCAGAACCGTGCTTTCTAATAATGGTTTTCCGCAAGGAAAAGGACGAGAGAATATTATAAACTGTGCTTCGACTCTCACCCATCTCTACAAAATGTTCCACCACCTTCGATTTCGGCCATAGGGGATGTGAACTGTAGAAATTACATACAGTTTCACGACGTTGTTCTTGTCGACTAACCATAGTTACAAAATTTATGAACCAATCCTCACGAAACTTACCAAAGTGATTGACAGACATATAGACGTTACAATGACAGTTATACATAATTTTTGTTTTAATTTATTTTTCACATTTTACATAGCCAAACTTTGTCTAAATTTCACTCCGCATACGTTAAGGAGACGTATTTTAAATTACACAGAAGCGGCGCGGCGCAGGCACCGCGGTTCAATTCACCAATATTCACCATTATTCATTGTATTAAGGTCTACAATAGGCTGAAGCAACACGCTGGTAGTTTTATATTTCCAGTATTATTTATGTTCAATTTTTAAAAATGCACTGCATGCAAATCCAATTCTACTGCAGAAAGGGCACCTTGCTTTAGTATTGTTTACATATACCAAATTAAAAACAAACATTGTCAAGATAGATGGCTTCAATGTAACCATATGTAACCCACCCGAGAATGACATTTAAACTTTTTAAACGTTTGGGTCGAAACGGGACTAAAGCAAGGTGCCTATTCTGCAGTAGAATTGGGTTTGCTATGAATGCATTTTTAAAAAATCGTAAAAAATTGAACATAAATAATACTGGAAATATTAAACTACCAGCATGTTCCTCTTTTTGAGTAGAATACAATGAGCTAATCGAACTAAGGGCTAAAAATTATGAAATGTTGTCAATTATTTACCAGTCGCTAGTGTGCACATGAACGCTTTCTTAAAATCTGAGTATGGAAAGTGGGACAAGTTTGTATGGGATGGCAGCTGTCGGTGCCATATTTAACGTTGATCGGTTTGTAATCGTATGTTGGGGCACTATCATCTGTAACCTTTTATCTGAAAAGAAACAGAACATATTGACATAATAATCTTAGACGACACGACAAACAATCTAATGATTGCGTTATCAGTGAATCATACACTAAATTGCGCGGAGTACATTTCCATTACAACGTTCATTCAACAGTGATTTAGTGGCGATCGATTAGGTGCAAGTTAGAAGCGAAAATGGAAATCTGAGAAGTAGGCACGATCAGATTCATCACATAAAGTAAGGACCGTATCGAAAATTATGGAAACAAGTTTGTAAGGGTTGCAATATTTAGAATTTTCTTTCATATGTCAATGTGACAGGTATATATTCAATTATTGGAATTTAATATAAAAAATAACACAATTCTTCTAATATCCAAGATGAAGGGTTTGTCAGATAAAAAACGACTTTCAATTGTGACCAAATACTGCAAGGGATCGGGTATGTCTATGAGAAAGATAGCTGCAGAGGAAGCAGTTAGCCTGAAAGCGGTTTATAATACCATCAAACGATTTGGCATGAATCATACTTTAAAAGATTTGCCTGTTCGTGGCAGAAAACGCGGCCCTTTGCGTCCTAATTTGGAGAAAAAGATATGCGAACAGTTTTCCCGGAAAAAAGACATTTCCATTCGGGATTGTGCGAAAAAATGCCATACTACTATAGACATGGTCCAGCGTGCCAAGAAGCAGAACTTGTTGGTAACATATAAAAAGCAAAAAACAACCGAAACGCAGCAAAACCCAAGAGTCTTCCGTCAAAACTAGGGCTCGGAAGTTATACGACCAAAATTTAAGTAAAAATTACCAATGCATCATCATGGACGATGAAATTTATTATTATTATTATTTATTTTCAATATCAGACATCATTACAATGGTCCATAATCTTTAGTAAAACTTAGCCTAGGGGTTAGTACTTAAACTAAAGAGGTATTGTTTTACTTACCGCCTAGCGGTCATAATAATATTGTAATGCCGCATGAAAAGAGAGTTGTATCTGTCTGGCATAGTGGCGAGAATGGGGTTTGAGCTGGCCCGGACCCTGCAGAGCAATTTATGTCAAACTTGACTACAAAACATTGCCTGGGCCGCAGTTTTATACAGTAGAGAGAGGAGCAAAGGTCCCTAAAGAAGACAAAGCAATTTTTTGCGAAAAGTTTGGCCAAAAAGTGATGGTTTGGCAAGCTATTTGTCAATGCGGCATGAAAACGTCTCCGTTCTTCGTAAAGGGCAATTTAAATTCCGATAAAAGCTAGTGCTGCCACTCATTCGCAAGCACAGTGGCCGTGCATTGTTCTGGCCTGGTTTAGCTGCGTGTCACTATGCTCGCCATGTACTGGCCCTGTAGCATCACATATCACGCGATAAGTGACAGGATAGAGCATCCGTCCCTGGCTGACACCGTTCGATAGAACGAGACGACGCGCTTATCCTATCACTTATCGCGTGATAACGCCATCCATGCTACGGGGCCTGGACTGGTATAGAAAGAATAATGTTGAATTTGTTGCGAAAATGCATAATCCCCCGAATTGCCCTGAAATTAGACCAATCGAGAGATTTGGGCTCCGATGAAGGCAAGGTTAAGAAAACAAGCCAAACCAACTGATAACATCGAGCAAATCAAAAAAGACTGGATTCGTACCCAAAAATCCTGCAGTACAGTTGCTGTCAAGAAGTTAATGAAGAATATTAAAAGTAAAGCCAGAAAACTAGCAAAGGGAGGCAATAAATAAAAAAAAATTACACTATTATTATATTGTTTGAAGATTTAAGAATCGCATTATTTTAGTGTTTTTTTTTGTAATAATAGTACATTACTTACCTAGGGCGGTTAAACAAAGAATGTCTCAGATCGCAGGTATTTGACGCCCGAGCCGAAGGCAAGGGCGATAAACATGCGCTCTGAGGCTTTCTTTATTACCGCCCGTGGTGAGTACAACATTTTACGTCTCTATCTGTCCAGGAAGTGGGGTTGCGTGCGGTAATTCCTACTTTATGGCCAGGTATGACGTAAAAGTTTTTACGCACATTACACCATAATACTTGTTTCCATAATTTTCGATACGGTCCTTATTCGTGTTTTAGTAGCAAGACTTTTACTTAATTGCAAGCGTCCATAGGCTACGGTAATCACTTACCATCAGGTGGGCCGTAAGCTTGTTTGCCACCGACGTGGTATAAAAAAAACTAAGAAAACGAGAGGGACGATTGCTTTATACAGGGTGACTGGTAATTCGACCTATTCCTTGAAAGGGGTTACTAGAGCTAATTTGCAACAATTTATGTCCAGTCAACCAGGGGTCGAAACTCGCTGGTTTCCGAGATATTCGAGTTTTTAGTTTGTATGAAAAAAATTCTCCTTGCAGCCTTAAGCTGGTGATTGTGACAAAAGTACTTCCATTTGGATGGTAAAAAAAATTTTTGTCACAATCAGCACTTTAAGGCTGCAAGACGATTTTTTTTCAAACAAACTAAAAACTCGAAAAATTAAAAAAAAATCGTGTTTTGACCCCTGGTTGACTGGACATAAATTGTTGCAAATTAGCTCTAGTATAACCCCTTTCAAGGAATAGGTCGAATTACCAGTCACCATGTATGTGACATATACACGTGATCGTGTTACTGCTGGATAAGGGTTAGCTAGCACAACTGCGGATGTAATACTTTTTGCGTGTTAAATAGACAAAGCATTCCTCAATTTCTGGCACTGGAAGAACTACATAATCTATCGTTTATCACTAGGTAAAAGTGACTAAAAACACGCGTTCTTGGTACAAAAAAACTATTCATTCTTGTTTGGTTAAATTCACTTACAAGATTGAATTTCGTTCGTCAGAACACATACAGGATGACTGGTAATTCGACCTATTCCTTGAAAGGGGATAACCCCTTTCAAGGGAGACTAGAACTAGAGCTAATTTGCAACAATTTTTTCGAGTTTTTAGTTTGTTTGAAAAAAAATCGCCTTGCAGCCTTAAAGTGCTGATTGTGACAAAAATGTTTTTTTACCATCCAAATGGAAGTACTTTTGTCACAATAACCAGCTTAAGGCTGCAAGGAGAATTTTTTTCATACATACTAAAAACTCGAATATCTCGGAAACCAGCGAGTTTCGACCCCTGGTTGACTGAACATAAATTGTTGCAAATTAGCTCTAGTATCCCTTTCAAGGAATAGGTCGAAATACCAGTCACCCTATATAGTAGTCGCGTCGTGTTTGGATACTTTGAATACAATAACGTGCAACTCTCCTCAACTCGTTCTCATGAGCTAGGATGCGTGCTCCCGCCGCCGCTTATCGCTACCGCTTCCGCGTTCCTCTTCACCTTGTACCACTGACTGTTTACATACCCTACTAATCACTTGGTTGCATTCGTTATAATTCGTTTTGTATAACTTTATCGTCGCCCTGTATACTTGTGACCACGTATTGTTGGAGTTATATAATTTAAAACTGTTATGATGATTATTTAATAGGAAGTAAGTTGGTCGTAGTTTAATGTTAGTTTAAGCAAATGTTATTGAGTCAACGTCAGTTTTTTTTTGTGTATTTATATCTATTGACGACCTATCTGGTTTTTGTTTGTCATGCGTTCGACAAAAAAAAAATCTATGCTTTTGTTAATCGTTTTTTGTCCGTGCAGTTCCTTCTATTGCTGACTGTACTTCGTTTTTATTTGGGGTTAGTATGAAGGGCAAATTAGATAATTATGTTTACTTTCTATAATTTTGGCTAGTCTGAAAGTTAATTATAATTTTATTATTCATTCGATTATTTTATATCCTCGAAGGCGATCAAAAGACCGTTTCGGAGATCGACGTCCCATCCCACTCTGACGCGACACCGGTGACATCTCGCGATCTCGCTTGCAGCTTTCACTTTTTTTGTCGCTTTCCCAATACCGAGCGAAACTCGGTCGTCATGCCAAATGTTTTGCGAATGTTGCCAGGAGTTACGAAAACAAATGAATACTTGCATGTCATCAAACGAATTTAAGCTTTATTACAAAGTGATAAGACTTTAGCGTGTGCAATGTTTTCGTGGCCGTAAGCGGTATCGCGAACTCGTATTTTGTTTGTTTATAAGCCTTGTGTGCCTTGTCTAGGTACTTTGATGACACCTGCATTACCTAAATGGTGTAAGCGTTAAATTTGGTTTTTGTGGTAGGTACTTAATTAAATAAATAAATATTTGCGGACAATCTTACACAAATCAACCTAGTCCCAAACTAAGCAAAGCTTGTACTATGGGTACTAGACGACGATATACATACTTATATAGAGAAATACATACTTAAATACATAGAAAACATCCATGACTCAGGAACAAATATTCGTGCTCATCACACAAATAAATGCCCTTACCGGGATTCGAACCCAGAACCTCTTGCTTCGTAGGCAGGGTCACTACCAACTAGGCTAAAGCGGTAATTATTGAAGGAGCGAGCGAAGCGAAGGAAGTTCTCTGTTTCATCTTGGTCAAAAATTATTTCTGTTGTTCTCTTCTACGGGTCGCATTTGTCAACCGATTATCTTGAAAATTTGTGTGCAGTTTGTGTCGATAATTAAATAATTGTATACATAAAATAACTACAACTTAGAAAAGCTAGAAAACCCCCGAAATATTAATTTCAAAGTTTAATATCTGCGACTGGGAACAGTGGGAACTGATCTGGGACTGTCGCTTGGACAACAGTCAAGACTGAAAACACGCTCGTTTTCTGTAGAAGTGGGCTTGACGGTCAACGGCTTGACGGGCTTGATGCAACATCTCAAGATTAGGAGTACGTTTTCCCGTAGACTCATAAATATTAAATTCTTTCCTAATTAAACTTTTCGTGACTTGGTGTGGATCACGTTCAGCTGGAATCGTCGGCGGCGAGTTACAAAGCGTGCTAGTGAGATGTCCGCTGTTCGTGTTTATATTGCGCGGGCGGCGTTATCATTGTTAAAAGCGGCAAAATGGCGAGCCTGACTTTAGCCCTTATATCGTGTTCGCCGGAGCTCGAGAGTCTCGTGAGTCGGCTATTTGTTTCTCGTCTCGAATGGAGGCGAAACTCTCGAGTTGTCTCGAGTTCGAGAAGTCTCGAGCAGAAACCCTAGACAACACAGTGCACAAGGTATCAGTGGCGGAGCGCCCATACAAGCCGATTCCCGCCGGGTTCCCTCAAATTTATTTTTAGGCAAGCCTATAGTTGCTCTTAATAGCCTATAGTTTTTTTTTGGTCCGGGTTGCCCATCAAACATTTTACCTTACACAATTTATGATAGGTAGAGGTAGTGGGTCTGGGAAACTGCGAGATTTAACAGTGATAGATGTCACACTGTGCATGGACAGATTGATAGATTAATTACCTAGTTGATGTGATACAAACGTTATGACGAGGTTATATCTAGGTCCTGTAAAATCCCAGTGTTTCAAACCGTGGGTCACAGCAGAGATATATATATTAGCTTAAAGCAGTATAAGCGATGTGACGCACTCATACAGGCATCACGCGTCGCTACTGTTCCGAAACGTTCAAAAATCTAATGTTTTTGATCCTCATTCTTGCCTATTTAATAATTATAATTTATATGCACATTTTTGAATAAAATGTTCAATATATGTTTAATAATTGGTCACATATTTGTTGTGTATAGACAATACATTTTTCATATGGCAATGTTTGGAATTAAAAAGGTAGACAAGAAAAACTAGACGTACAACTTACCTTACAACGACTAAAACACATGTCACGTTTCTGTAATTCTCCACTTCGGATTAAAACCAGCAATTCTACAGTCCACTTTTTTATTTAACATCCTACGGACCTGCGAAGATTTTACATGGTCCTTACGAAGCCTCTGAAGTGGGTGAAAGCAGGACTGTGAGCAAAGTCGAGCTTCTTCAATTCAACGGGCACAATTCTGCAGGACAACTCAAAGACGGCGTTCTGGTGGTCATCAAGGACAGAACTTTGCCACCTCTCCTTTGGCAGCTCGGTAGAGTCGTCCGCATCATTCCCGGCGCCGACGGTGTCGCGCGGGTCGCCGATATCCGCACCAAGCGAGGTGTAATCCGGCGGGCCTTCAACACCATTTGCCCGCTCCCTGTGGGAACCAATTGAAGATCTTCAAACTTCAAGGCCGGCAGCATGTTCCGAAACGTTCAAAAATCTAATGTTTTTGATCCTCATTCTTGCCTATTTAATAATTATAATTTATATGCACATTTTTGAATAAAATGTTCAATATATGTTTAATAATTGGTCACATATTTGTTGTGTATAGACAATACATTTTTCATATGGCAATGTTTGGAATTAAAAAGGTAGACAAGAAAAACTAGACGTACAACTTACCTTACAACGACTAAAACACATGTCACGTTTCTGTAATTCTCCACTTCGGATTAAAACCAGCAATTCTACAGTCCATTTTTTTATTTAACATCCTACGGACCTGCGAAGATTTTACAGCTACTATAAACTAAGTGGTATGTGTGAATAGAACAGATTAAAAATTAAGCGCAGGTATAAAAAGGTCTTAACTTTGAGGTCTTTAAGTGACTCTAGTCGAGATACTGCTATAGCTGATATATTTACTGTGCCGTGGGTTCCCCACTAATAGGCTTGTTGCGTGGTGTTAAAATTGATAACGTCATGTTGCTAAATGGATAGTCAACTATCAAATGATTGTAATAAAGTATAAATTACAAAATATAATTCAAATCATAAAAAGATATGAACCTTAAAAGTTAAGACAAAAAACGTTTTTTTATTTATTTTCCAAGTGTAAATTTAAAGGTACCAATAGAATCCTTACGCTTTTATAGAAACAAATTTGTATGACAACTATGGACCTAAACGCAGTATTTATCGACCGAAACAGAAATTTACTTCATTTTCCATGCAACGGTTAGTACAAATTGCACGGTGTGACGTCATACTTTAAAGCAAATCAGTATGAAGCGTTTCGGCTGCTGTCAGCGAGGTCCGTCTTTAACTCGATTTTTTGGGTATTAATGTCCTTTAAATGTAGTTGCTTCCATACAAACATTTGTTCATCTACAAAAACTGGTTCGAATGGCATCGTAAACAAATTTAAGGTCATAAGCCCATTGTTCATAGGCATAGCATAGTCCATTCATTAGTCAACTCAGCCCACACTTCGCTCCGCCCGCGGGCCGAAATGCCCACTACTAAATTTATTTATATTTTTACAAGCTTTATATTAACTTGCACTATTCGTATGTATGTAAATATGTAAGTATGTAAGTTGTCCGTCAAAATTTGCAATCCATGTTTCAGTCACTTCCCGTTATCCAATTGAGCTGAAATTTTGCAAGCATATGTATATCGCATGACAATGCAATATTATGATGACTTGGAGCTGATCTGATGCTGGAGCTGGAAGGTGGCCATAGGAACTCCGCAATAAAACGAAACAACCCCATCGAGTTTGGGCTCGTTAGAATCGTCTCAATGAGTAGTTGATGATGGTATGCAGAAAAGTATAGTCGGCAGTAAAAGCTTGTACCAAAAATAAAAATTTTGACAGAAACTTATTTTATAGTCATCTCAGCCCGCGGGCTGCAATGACTACTATGAAAAAAAAATATTATACTTATTATTTATTTAAAATCTCAAGCTAGGCTTTTTAACATTACTTACAAATATAAAAAGAAGTTATATAAGTTGTTTTATTTATTGTTACAACATTATCATTGCAATTGCATTCTGGCGCTTCGCCGGCCGCTGCCGCTCGCTCGGCTCGCGCGCTGTGGGGGTCGCAGTTCTACCTAACACTCCTCCTCGCTTCGCTCGTCGGGGCTGTTAGGTCTGGGCTAAGTTAATATTTTCATAGTGGTCGTTGCGGCCTGCAGGATGAGTTGACTTTAAAAAAAAAGCGGCCAAGTGCGAGTCGGACTCGCACATGAAGGGTTCCGTGAAATAAATTGCGGTTTACGATTTATGACGTATTCAAAAAAAAACTACTTACTAGATCTCGTTCAAACCAATTTTCGGTGGAAGTTTGCATGGTACATCATATATTTTTTTTAGTTTTATCATTGTCTTATTTTAGAAGTTACAGGGGGGGGGGGGGACACATTTTACGACTTTGGAAGTGTCTCTCGCGCAAACTATTCAGTTTAGAAAAACATGATATTAAAAACCTCAATATAATTTTTGAAGACCTATCCATATATACCCCACACGTTGGGTTTGATGAAAAATTTTTTTTTGAGTTTCAGTTCTGAGTATGGGGACCCCTTAACCTTAATGTTTTTTTTAGATTTTTGTGTAAAAATCTTAATGCGGTTCACAGAATACATCTACTTACCAAGTTTCAACAGCTCTTATAGTTTCGAAAAAAAGTGGCTGTGACATACGGACGGACAGACAGACAGAGATAAGGATTCCGTTTTTTGCCATTTGGCTACGGAACCCTAAAAATATAAATAAATTTAGTAGTGGGCATTTCGGCCTACGGGTGGAGGGAAGTGTGGGCTGAGTTGACCCATATACCGCATAGTCGCATGTGCATGCACTGCACACACACATATGTGATACTGTTGATACGTTAATAATTTGTACGTCACCTGTAATATTGGCGGTATCTCGAGGACATTAGGACCTAAAATCATAAATTGCTGCCTTATCAGGTCACTTCAACTTCTATTTCATTAACTCGTTGATGACATTGTAATTTTACCTATACGGTAGGCGGACGACATAATTAGATTAGATAAAACTTTTGCTATGTTACCCAAGGATGGTTATTATTCTTAGACGTTCGGTCCGGAATGGCAAATGAATTAGCCATTTATATGTATCCTTTCGACCTCTGCTCGAATGTGTGTCCACTATGACGTCAGCCCCGCTATTCTGTATCCCTTTCGGACCCGGCTAATACAATCGTGCGGGTTGATTACATTTAATTGTCAAATCAAAAACATATATGTCAAAATACTTCATTTTACGTTGGCAGGGTTTTTAAATGTATTCTGTGCATTCGTATTCGTACACGTTGTTAACTTATACATTAAGGCATGTTATTGTATTTCTCTAGATAAGTGAATTGTATTCTTTTAGAGAAATACATTTTTAAACGATAAAACTATAGGGTCTTGTTTTTTGGGTCTGAAAGGGCTAAATAACTTGTTTTAACCTCACGTCATCGTTCACCCACAAATACACTGTCCAAAAGTTTCTAGGGATCAAATACGTTTTAGAGTATTGCTGCAATTGAGGTTTGTTATAGTAAAATAACTCTCTCATACTCTCCCTCTCTTTTATTCTGGACCTTCAAACTTTAATTACAGTACCGGCCAATAATATATCACCTTTGCGTTTTATTGTATGAACGTGTATAAGAGAACAATTTAGGTTTGTTGAAACATCTCGTATTTTACTAGTTACTATCAAATTTTGACGACAACTGCAATGCAATACTGTAAATTTACGCTGTAGCCGGCATTTACGCTGAGTTGTGAAGTCACAACTCAGCGTAAATGCTGGCTACAGCGTAAATTTACATTATTGCATTGCAAAATCGCCTTTATCGCGTAATTCGATAGCGAGTCACAAATACCTGGTATTCGTTAATAAACGACTTTCACACGAAATCTTTATACTCAGTGTTATAATATCACAGTAACGTGAGAGAAAATGTAGTACCCATAGTCTTGTTTAATTAGTTTGTTGCTAGTAGTTGTTCACAGCGATATGATCAGCTGAACTTTAGTAAAGACCCCTGAATCTTGCGAATACTCAAACAATGAGATACTTTTAGAGATCACAGGACACAGGTAATATAATACCTGATTGGAAGACTCGAACACAATTTATGTATTTAGATTTACCACCTAAGGTTAAATATAAATAATTTTATGATTTATGATAGGCGGGTCCTATCAAAAGGTTAATGTAAATAATTTACTTCAAGTAGGTAATTAGTTTGAGGCGTGATACTTTGGTACAACTATTTTTCTCAAACTATTCTAGTTTATATAAAAAAATATTCTAGGAAAGGGGAAATTTCGCGCAAATGGAAAGCCAACTTATACAAGTTTGTTACATAAGTTTCTTAAAATATCACGCCGTTAGCCTGCGAATGTCAAATAAAGTTTTGTATGGAAATCGAACCACCTTAAAAACAACGTTTTTACCGATTTCAAATCAAAGAGTCGAGTGACCTGGACTTTTATTCGCTACGCGTTAATGCGGCACACCCCGCCGGTCACCCGTTACGAAACTAGACCTCTACCTACGTTTAATTACTACGCATCGCGGTGTCAAGATTTGTGAGTGAGCGTTGAGGTGAGCTTAAAACAAAGTTACAGAATAGGGGGACTGGTGACCCTTAACGGACGCAATAGTAGATTGTTAACCAAGGGTTGAAAGTGACCCATTTAACCCGAGATATTTCTGGCGCTCGAACGAAGTGAGAGCGCCAATTGTTCGAGGGTTAAATGGGTAATTTCACCTGAGTTAAACACTCTACTTTTCATTTCGACTGTGAGGAAAAATAATTTAATATCAACCTATAATCGTAATAAACAACTCGTTAATGCAGGTACATATAGCTGAGTGTCGATTTGTGAAAAGTTTTTATTTTAATGATTTGACGTAACTCTATTATCTTCGACTCCGTGGCTGACCGTAACAATAAAAAAAAAATACTTTCCACCCTAGGGGAGAAAAAGCTATTTTCCACCCGGCTATATGCCCATGAAAAATCTACTTTCAGAGCAGGAGAGATGAAAATTAAGATTACCGATGGTTTCAAACTTTTGGTGTTGTATATTATTGTACTGCTGACCTTGTGTCATCTAAAACATTTGTAATATCTATGGATCCTATGCCCCAGTTTTAGTACCCAAAACGTGCTATATCATGAAACTAGATTAGACCACTTGAAAATACGTTTTTCTAGGGAACGTCCACTCCGCCTAGAATCAATAGCGCTATTGTCTGCCATTCTATAGGTTAAAAACACAGTACCATCACCATAATAACACTGCGATGAGTGATTTTTATTGTTATTTATCTATATATCAACGCTACTGATATATCATAAAGATGATATTTATTTTATTTTATTTATCTTGTATATGGTATTCTCTCGTTGCAATTATTACTCATACTATAGTATACCTACATCATGAATGCCTGTCTATTTAGACCAGCAAGACAGCAGGACTGGCTTACCACGAGGCAACTTGACCCAATATAATAGTATAGCTAATAGGGTTTGTTGTATTTAATTTTGTAATTCTATTGTCATTTGTCCGTTTTCGTGTTTGTTACACGTTCACTGTTCCCATACAAAATGATCTGATCTGACAATGTCACACGGTCAAGTCTGCTTCCAGTTCGAAGCTGTGAATCCATTGTGGAAGCACGGACAGGAGAAAAGGCTGAAACGCACTGACAGCGGTGGCGGCGTGGTGCGGCGCGGCGCGGAGGCGGTGCCGGTTGTAATATTCGAGCTAATACGAAAGGGTCCGCACAGAACGGCGAGGCGCGGTGCGGTACCGCCTCCGCGCTGCACGCTACGTCGCGTCGCGCCGCCACCACTGTCAGTGTGTATCGGCCTATATATAGAAACGTCTAATAAGCTGGAAAACCTGGGAACTTATTCACAAAAATCAACATTTGTTACTCTTAGGTAAATGCCTTTTTTTAACGTTGGGGAAATGCATTTACGTATCCTGCCTGGTCGGGGGACGCATTCGACCGTGTGCGTCCCGGCGGGCGGCCCACAGGGTAGCAGGCCGCAGATAATATGCGTCAGTCGAACGGGCGCATCCAGCCTTCTGGGGTCGCTTTTTGAGGGGTGTCCCCCGACCCCCACGGTCTCATTAAGGCCGAGGCAGCAAATGCGCGTAGCTGCGACAGAATCATCCTCACGTACCCGCTCCGTGGCCTCTTTCTGTGACATTACCTGGTCTCTGAAAGAGGCCATCACCTTTCATGCCTTCTCGCTATCAAGCATGGCGTTACCAACGCTCGACAACGAGAGGTCTGCCCCTGTTACTGCCTGTAATATAGCCCGCTGGGGCCCCCAGGCAGTGCACTCCTATAACGTGTGGTGCGACGAACAGTATCCACGGGTGCACCATGTCATGGCAACAAGGGGATGATATCCTCTCTCTGCTGTGCAGATACTTACCAAAACTGCCATGGTTAGTAAGTATCCGCATCGTCAAGACGTAATTGGTATGGTGAATATTTGATATCCCGGAAATTATCGGAGTGAAATGGGGTGGAAGGAAAAAAATCTAGTAGTATATAGAAAGAAAGAAAGATACATTTATTCACTAACACACAGGACACACATTTTAAACAAAAAAAAACGGTAGTAAAAAAACACAAAAAACATGTAACATATGCTTCCAGATTGGTCCCATTGTTTTCAAAACATCAGCTGGATGATGGGGATGGGAACCACGAGGAATTGAGGGAACTCCTCAAATATATTAGGTGGTGGGAAATCATAAATTTGGTGAAGTGAAAGTGATGATGAAGACCACAGATTGCTTGTGGAAGGTCTCAATGATGTACTTCAAATTATGTTGATGCAACAATGAAGTGCCAAAGGTAATTCTGAGATCCTTGAGGAATCGACCGAAGTCCTCAAATATTATCGGCCCACATACAGCGATTTGGTTTTTTTCTCTAACAATCAACGCATTTGCTCTCGGAAATCAGTTCATGTTGTGAATTGGAAAATAAATGAGGAAATGTTCATCTGGCTTGGCGGAGTACTGAATTGTAGTCGGTTAAAACTTTGTTTTTAAAGTAAATTATTTGTACACAAATAATATATCCAAAACTTACGTTACAAATATAAACGGGTCTCTTCGAGTAGAATGAGGTAAATTTCGTTAAGAATACATAAATTAACGTATAGGTACATGAATATGCGGGAAATCCCTGTAACTAGTCACTGATTGTTACGTTAGCTAAGGGCATAGGGTTTTCCTTATAGCCTATCTATAGTATTAAAGTAAACGAGGCAACCTTATTTGAGCCGGCAGAATTGCATCAAAGTAGTCAACCCAGCGAATCCTCAAGTGAATAAAGGGTCGGCAACGCGCTTGTGATTCTTCTGGAGTCACAAAGCGTCCATAGGCGACGGTACCATATTAACATCAGGCAGGCCGTAAGCTTGTTTGCCACCATCGTAGTATACCTAAAAAAAATGTCCATTAAAAATGAACTTTACCAATCCAAAGTAGAAGATTCCAATTCCCAAGACAGTTTTATTAAAACTCGGCCATATTAAATAATATCAACCATACATTGGTTTTTTTGTACTATGTTTATAAGTAGCCGCGTATGTTTTTATGCAAAAAACCTGACAAACACGCTCGTGTCTTGTTTTCAAAGAGTTCAAATAAAAAGACTCGTGGTTGACTTCTCTTTGTACTGAATTGAATGTCATTTCCAGGAAAGCATGTTTTACTTGAGCTATCTTATCTAATCTATACCTATACTAATTCAACGAGCGGTCAAAGCGGACCCCGAACTCCTTTAGGGCACAACTGAGAATAACGCTAGGAGGAAGCGAACGAAGTTCTCCGTTTCAGCTTAAGCGAAAAACCGTTCGTATGTCCGGCGTCTTGTCCGGTTGTAAAAAAAATGTTTTTTGAAAAACGGACAGGCTTGCGAGCTACACAGCTCACAGAGGTAGGTACTTAGGTTCCAGTGTTATAAAGCGAAAAACTTAGATTTAGATAATAAGTTTCTGTCAAAAATTTCATTTTTGGTACAAGCTTTTATAACCAACTGTAATTTTCTGTATACCGTCATCAACAACTCATTGAGACGATTCTAACGAGACCAAATTCAGCGGGGTTAACGTTGTCGACTAGGTACTGAATTCCCATGGCCACCTACTTTCTGTCTCAATCATCAGATCAGCTCGATGTTACCATAATATTGAATGGTCATCCAAACTATACCTTAACCCACAATTTCAGCTCAATGAGATAACGGCAAGTGACTGAAAAATGGATTGCAAATTTTGACGGACAACGTACTTTATACACACTATATATATACGAACAGTGCAAGTTAAATATAAGCTTGTAAAAATAAAGACAGGCCCGCGATAAGTCATCATCATTATCATCATATCAGCCGAAAGACGTCCACTGCTGCTGCTGGACATAGGCCTCCCCCAAAAAGTTCCAATGTGACCGGTCCTGCGCCACTCGCATCCAGCGGACTCCCGCGACCTTTACCAGGTCATCAGTCCACCTTGTGGGAGACCTACCAACGCCGCGCCTTCCGGTACGTGGTCGCCACTCGAGAACCTTTCCGCCCCAACGGCCATCAGTTCTACGTGCAATGTGCCCCGCCCACTGCCACTTAGTTAATAAGCTGCCGCGATAAGTACTGCTCATTAATTGTTCCTTGCTCACAAAATGGATACAGTGATTTAAATAATTATGTAAGGCATCGCTCATTCTCTCATTTTCGCTTCAGTGACACCTACCGGAAGGGACAGTGGGTATTTCCATTAAACGGTCACAACTTCCGATCGATTCAGTCTGTTTGATAACTGGGCTACAGGCGCGGTTTATGAATAGGTTCTTTAAAACATCCATTATCTAATCGTAATCGGTACTGACTTACTTTCACTTGTGCACGATGTACTACAATGAACATACGTATGAACGCAAATCAATGTTCAACGCTAACGCACAGCTTACTATAAACTATAATCTACTTATGAAGGGAATAGGCTTGTTGCGTGGTGTTAAAATTGATAACGTCGTGTTGCTAAATGGATAGTAAACCATCAAATGATTGTAATAAAGTATAAATTACAAAATTATAATTCAAATCATAAAAAGATATGAACCTTGAAAGTTTAGAAAATTTTATTTTTTTATTTATTGTCCAAGAGTAAATTTAAAGGTACCAATAGAATCCTTACGCTTTTATATAAACAAATTTGTATGACAACTATGGACCTAAACGCAGTATTTCGCGACCGAAACAGCAATTTACTTAATTTTCCTTGCAACGGTTACTAAACAAATTGCACGGTGTGACGTCATATCTTAAAGCCAATCAGTCTGAAGCGTTTCGGCTGCTGTCAGCGAGGTCCGTCTTTAACTCGATTTTTTGGGTATTAATGTCCTTTAAATGTAGTTGCTTCCATACAAACATTTGTTCATCTACAAAAACTGGTTCGAATGGCATCGTAAACAAATTTTAGGTCACAAGCCCATTTAAAGGGCCTTGTCGTGTGAATATTATTATTTATTTACCTCGACGTTCTGTCCGCGTTGCAATTGGTCGCGTGAAGACTTCGGTTTTGAAGAGGTGTAAAAACCGGCCAAGTGCGAGTCGAACTCGCGCATGAAGGGTTCCGTACCATTATCTATAAAAACGGCAAAATAATCACGTTTGTTGTATGGGAGCCTCCTGTAGCCTAGTTGGTGGTGACCCTGCCTACGAAGCCGGAGGTACGGGGTTCGAATCCTGGTAAGGGCATTTATTTGTGTGATGAGCACAAATATTTGTTCCTGAGTCATGGAGGTTTTATATGTATTTAAGTATTTATTTATCTATATAAGTATGTTTATCGTCGTCTAGTACGCATAGTACAAGCTTTGCTCAGTTTGGGACTAAGCCGATTTATGTAAGATTGTGAAAGAAAAAAAATATATAAAAAAATGTGTATTTATTCTGTTTTTTAGTATTTGTTGTTATAGCGGCAACAGAAATACATCATCTGTGAAAATTTCAACTGTCTAACTATTACGGTTGTTGAGATACAGCCTGGTGATAGACGGACAAACGGACAGACAGACAGACAGACGGACAGCGGGGTCTTAGTAATAGGGCCCCGTTTTACTCTTTGAGTACGGAACCCTAAAAAAGAGTTGTATGATCTAGTAATTTTTTCGATAAACAAAGTCACCGTACCCGATCATTTGCTCTGGCTTCGTTCGCGTAGAAGAATAGATCACCCATACAAATTTCCATGAAAACTCAAAATTTCTATCTCCGCAAAAAAAAAATAGGATACTTTTTATCCCACCCCCGACGTCCGTCGCTCCTTTCCATACTAAATTCCGTCTAAATAAAATGTCATATTTGGGTCAATTAAAATTGTTGTTCTGTCTCGTTAGCCAGGAGACAAAATGACTGTTTTCCCTAAAACATTGTTACAAAATGGGCTTACTATCATGCTTATAAATCTTAGAATATAAGAAAAGCCCAAAATATAAAAAATATGGGGATACATATCCCATACGAAAAGGGGTTAAAATGTCAACGAATGCCCAAGTTAGGTTGATTTAAACCCTAAAAATAACAGTTTTGGCTATCACAGGACGGCCCGCGAGCTACGTCTGTTTCTAAGCGTTCTAAATTAGGCTGAGGCAGCCGTGTTGCCCCGTTATCCTGTAACTTGTGTTAAGCTCACCTCACCCCTCGCCCACAAATATATCTTGAAGCCGCGATTCGTAGTAATGTAACTAAGCGTAGATAGATTAGGTAGGTCTATAGTTTCGTTAGGCGTGACGGGTGGAGCGAGTCGCATGATCGCGTAAAGAATAACAGCCCTGGAGACGTAAGCATGGCAACATTGGCAACTATAGCGACAGAAAGTTGATTCTCCCAATTATTACTATGACTAGTATGAATGCTGGGACTGCTCACATTGACCTAAATCTGCACCAAAACATAACCAAGTTTGGTTTATTGGTGACTCATCAACATAATAGGCGTAGTAGAGTGAATGGTAACCAAGGTTTTCGCACTCGACTGATTTCGTGTCTACCATTACTAGCCTTACATTTATGGAGAGGTTCCTAATCTTGTTTTAACTGTTTGGCTTTCTTATCGTATTTAGGAAACAGTCAAGGTTTTTGGCGATTGAATCCCAGTTTGCTTTATTCGTTTATTCCTCGATAAACGTAGTTGTCATGTTATTGATGTGTACATAACAGCGATTAGATAATATGTGTGTCATCATCATATCAGCCGAAAGACGTCCACAGCTGGACATAGGCCTCCCCCAAAGAGTGCCACAATGGATGGTATGTGTGTGTACATGATAATAACTGTTTAGTGAACTAGTGTTTAAGCTAATGTATAGGTGTAGACAGCTTGACTTTACACTTCTGAATATTGAATACCTACGCCGTATTTTTTTCGTCGCCGGTTCTTAGAAACAGGTTCTTGGCAACGTTAATAGGATCACGATATTACCGAGAAAATGTATTATCTGTATCATCATCATCATCATTAGCCTATATACCTACAGAGCTCCCTAGGATGCGCTGTGTTGGGAGTGAGGTACATGCATGTCTCTATCTGCCAACACAGCGAATCCTCAAGTGAATAAAGGGTCGGCAACGCGCTTGTGATTCTTCTGGAGTCACAAGTGTCCATAGGCTACGGTAACTGCTTAACATCAGGCAGGCCGTAAGCTTGTTTGCCACAGTCGTTGTATAAAAAAATACATATATATATATATATATACTTCCCATTGCTGGGCCTGTCTCATGGCTGAGGAGGAAAGTATCTGTATAGCAATTCTATGATGTCCACCGCTGCAGAATAAGTATGATTTTCCTTAAGTTAGGTTAAGACGAAGGCAGTGTTGCTCACTGGCTTGAAAAATAGGCCGGTGCTCTATTCCCGCCAGTGCTGGCAGCCATTGATTTTAGCTTGGGCTGGCAGAACGGCTCTGGCTGTGATGTTCTTCGTCTAACAATGATCAGCCGAAGTCCATTCACAGCTCAACGTAGGCCTCCATCATGTTGCGCCATAATTTTCGATTCTGAGCTTTCCCCATCCAGCCACTGCCAGCAATCCTCTGAAGGTCAGCAACCATCTAACAGTGAATACTTTTTTCAGAGGGACGACCGGTCGCTGCTCGCCCAGTTTTTCTTCGCGGACGATGCACTCAACATGGTGGCTGCAGAACTGGACTCGTTCGACGGACGCAAGGATCCGGAGAGGTGTTCCACCCTCGTTAACCAGCTGAGGCATGCTCAAGTGAGTTACCTTATTATGACGGGGAAGCAAAAGCTATTAGGGATTAGGAGGGAGAACATTACGGGGGGATTCTGGAA
The DNA here is from genome assembly GCA_963854355.1 of Epinotia brunnichana. Lineage (NCBI taxonomy): Eukaryota > Metazoa > Arthropoda > Insecta > Lepidoptera > Tortricidae > Epinotia > Epinotia brunnichana. Next base: position 14,016,758 of record OY977957.1, read on the forward strand.
CTACCATGAAGCTCAATTGATTGAGTATCTTCCTTGTATACCTATACAGAACAGAAGAAGGGGAGTATGGATCACAGAGCTTCTGAGGATGTGCTGTGTTGATAGCGTAAGCATTCTGATTCTAAAGGGTTGGAAATGCTCGTGTGACTCTCCTGGCAACACTTAGGCGCTCGACCAATAACGACAGGTATTTTGAACATTGTTGCCGTTCTAGACATGTGAAATTGTAGCTTCGTGAAACGGGCCCCTGGTTTTGCAATCGTCTTTAGGCGGTGTCCGATTGCCACCAGGCGCTACGTTTCCCTCCATGGTATGATAAAAGGGAGAATTATAAGTCTTTCAAGTACTTTCCGCTGTATCTCTTTACTTTGTCGTCGAGCAACAAGCTCGAGTGGTTATAAACTTATAACAACGCATCAAAGGCTCACAAAACCTTGCACAAAGTCTTGTGCGTACAGCAATACCCAAGTAATAAGGCGCGCGGATTAAGCAATAATAGCCTTTCGGTCAACGAATTAAGCGCTTTGACGCGCGCCTTATTACTTGGGTCTTGCTGTACGACGATATGCAAATGCACAACGGGAAGTACTTATTCCTCTTGCATTTGTTCCAACCTTGGTCTCACAGGTTATAAAAAAAATCCCTGCAGCAAAACCAATATGTGACTTCTTGAAGCAATGTTCCTTTGATTACAGCTATTATGCTATTGAATGAGTAACTAGGGATTTATGACTCATAATAATAACGTATTACGTCTTAATGGATAGGTACTTAAGTAGTCGCTTTGCGGCGTGACAAGTATGGGTAAGTAAATTATATTGGTCAGCATGCAAAAAAAAACTAGTTACAGTAAAATCAACCTTAAGTCATTAGTAATTAGGTATAATTTGCGACTATTAGCATATCTGTTTTCCAATGCTTTGTTTTGATACATTCAACTTAAAAAACCTGTGTAACAGCTCCAGATATTATTTTACTTGCAAATTAGACTTCATGGTTTTATTTTAATACGATTCAATTTCGGATGTGGAATAATATAAATAACCTTAACAGAACAACGTAAATAGTTTGTTTACAATAGAGATTACCTTGCATGTTGATGGCTTATCAAGTAGTGACGTGAGCGGAAAGGTATTACTTTGATATCAGTTTGAATGAAGAAATATCTGTTTGGAATTGTTTCAAGTGCAATCCAGATAGAAATGCAGATGTGTGCATACATGCTTGACGCGTGTAAAATCTTGGTTAAAATTGTGCCTAATAAATACCTTTTGTTCATTTAATTTTCAGGCGTCCAATTTCGTATGATTTATTGAAATGATTCGTGAATCCTCTTGCATGCACTTCCTGCGTTTGCGCACAGACAGATGTACCTATGTGAGCGTGATGAATATTGAGATAGGTATTTAATTGTTAGTCTGAAAATGGGGACCTATTTAAATTTTTTCACGTCAAGATGGTAGCAGTAGTATGCGAATTCTAATGGTTTAATAACAATGTCAAATATACATATGTTCAACTAATGCTTCGATCTGAATTGAGATGTTCCATAAGCAACTTTCTTTTTCTATAGTTCATCGTGGAAGGTTGTCTGTCAACTTTTAACTGACGATGACGCTACCAAAGTGAACGTTACTTGTCACTTTCTATAGATATGACACGATAGTCGCAAAAAAGCATATGTAACGGTCCCTCCGATGTCAACTCCAGGATGTCCCGTTCTTCAGATCCTTTAAAAGTATACGAGGCTTCCCTTTATTGGCAACTTACGGGACAAATCAGACCCTTTCTCAACTCAATAGGATTGCGGATCCTCACTCCTCAGGAGTCAGGAGCTACGGCAGGTACCTATTTACCGACAAGAACACAACATCACGTATCCTTTGTGCTTTTGTCTTTGTATCTTTTGACATGTAAAAGTGTCCTTGTAGCCTATTTGCAGAATAAATAATTGATTTTGATTTTTGAGTTTTTGATTTTGTATCAACGGTAAAGTTTAGGTAAAAAAAATATTCAAACCCATTGGAAAGGTTGTAAACCTTGTGACTAAATCAAAAAGTCGCAATTACAGTGGCGTTGAAAACTACACTTTTTGCGCAACAACACTTCATTGTTGTTTTTATAACCAACCATGATTGTTTTCCTTGAATTCAGTTTTGATTTAACCAGCATACGGGATGACTGTTCAATATAATACAATAGAAGTTTCATTCATTAGCTTGGCTGGTATTCACAACGTGTACTTCAACAAACCTCAATCCAGACCAGTAGGTGAGACGAGGCAGTTTGTAAATTTCATAGTTGCTTGTTCCTTGTTATTTTATTACGCATCGCGACGTTGAAATATAATATATGTCGAGCGAGCGGCGAAGTGATGTGAAACAAGTTGTGAATGGAATTGGAATGACATTGCTTGCTTTTTCGTCGTAGGATCTTGTATGACTAACATTTCACAGTATAGGCTAATTCGCGAATTATATTTTTTTTCGTGATTAAGTCTATACGTGGTAAAGTTTTCGTCATTAAGATTTTTCGTGATAAAGTCTATTCGTGGTAAAGTTTACGTAATACCTATAAGTTTTTCGTGATAAAGTCTATTCCTGATATAATCTTTTCGTTGTAAAATTTTCGAGATTAAGATTTTTCGTGATAAAGTCTATTCGTGATAAAGTTTTCGTGATATGGTCTTTTCGTGATAAAGTCGTTCGTGAAAACGTTTTCGTGAAAAAGTCCATAGGCGACGGTACCAGCTTAACATCAGCCCGTAAGCTTGTTTGCCACCGTCGTAGTATAAAAAAGAAAAAAAAAAGGAAGCTCTGAGAGTGCGAATACCCAATTCTCCGCTGGCGGAGCCGCCTGCATACCTAGTCTATACTTCTATAAACTATTATATAAAGAGAAAAAGTCTGTGATCTGATGTGAGTTTGTCCGGATTCCAAATCCGATTTCAAAAATTAATTTACCTGTGTTTAGAATAGGCTTTCTAGATGGATATAGGCTTTATTTTGTTCCGCGGCTTTGCATTCGTTCTTTGCAATACGCTGGTGGAGCGGCGCATGCAGGCTATATCGTATTACGGTGATATTCTAATGTTTGATATACTTAAGTACGTCCCTTTAGGTATCATATTGTGACGCCATGTTTAAATTAACGCTGTCGATGGACGTTGAGAGAGTCGGTTTCTAAGAAAATGTGGGCGTTGACTGGTAATATTTTATCTGCTGACACTATTTCTCTGATTAGAGCATAGATTCATGCTCTTTTTGAACAAACAAAAAAGAGGAGGTTATCAGTCGGAATGCATTTTATGTCCTGCTAACCTAACCGTACAAGTTTGGAGATAATCGGGTAGGCTTGTTTACCAACGTTCGTAGTAAACTAAAATTTTATTTTATTTTATAGCTATACTTAAGTGTCCCACTGCTGATGCTGGGCAAAAGCCTCCCTCTTTTACTTCCACGTAGGTATCCCTATCCTGGGAAGTCTCCCACCAGTCTTGGTTAAAGATCTCAAGCTCGTCTCGCCATCTCCGACGAGGTCTACCGCGACGCCGTGTTCGGTTGTGTGGGACCCACTTGGTGGTGATTTTAGCCCACAAGTCTTCCGGCATGCGGCAGATGTGCCCGGCCCAGTCACACTTAAGTTTGGCGGCTGCGTGAGCTACGTCAACTACTTGCGTTTTGGAACGCAGTATTGTATTCCTAATCTGTTAAATTCATGCCCAAAATACTGCGTTCCATTTCTCTGACAAACCTTGAGGGTAGACTTCTGAACTTTTGTCAAAGACCAAGCTTGTTCTTCTTCAAAGACCAAAAAATGCTCTCGAAAAAAAATTTGAGCCCTGATCGGATCGCATCCATAGAAGTCTGTTTGCCATACAATTTTAATGTCGTATAGTTATTTAACATAATGTTACTTAGTATCGCAAGTTAGACACGGAATGGACATACAATGTTAAATAGAAGTACTGAATGCCTATTGATTTTGGAGTATGTATTACGCATGTGTAATAAAATAGGCTTTGTATCGAAAGGTCGCGCAATTCTTTTATAAAATTTTAAACGGTTTACACATATTATTGAACTGGGCGTTTTCCGCAAGTCGACATCCATTGTGCCATTTTGCGTGAAACGGCGGTGTGGCGCTACTCTAACCACCCCAGCTCGTTTAAAAAGTTGGTGAGTGCCTTGGTGTTGCTGACTGCGTCCCGTAGTGTGTTTGGAGAACCTAGGTGCTTCATTCTCTTTACTTCTACCTCCTTGCAGTCCAGTAGTATATGTTTGGTCGTTTCTTCTGCCTCCATACACGCTCTGCACATGGGGCTGTCTGTGATACCTAAGTTATAGAGGTGTCTGTTCAAGGTGTTGTGTCCTGTTATTATACCCACTATCTTGCGCAGTTGGTTTCTATGTGTCCTTAGTAGTGTGGTTGTGAGTTTGTAGTCGCGTTTCGGCAGAATCTCTTTGGTCTGTCTGCATGTGTCTATCTCCTCCCACAGTATCTTTGGTGTAGGTCTTTAGTGTGTTGGTCCAGTTGATTGTATATGTAGCTTTGTGGCAGGGGCAAGATTGGCTCCGGTCCGTATGCCGTTGTTTCTGAGCCTTTCCTGGTAATACTTGTGTAGGTTCGATTATAAAACGACGTCCGTTTTTAGTTTGTGTAAGTTTCAACTCCGTCAAAAAACGTCGTAAACGAGTCTTTGAGTTGGCACTCTTGGCAGTCGCTTTCGCTTTCTCATAAGTTTCTGGCAAAAATCCAATTTTTGCCTGACTAAGGAAAAGCCAAAAGGAATTTCAGCAGTCTATGTTTGTGTGTACATGTGTTCCAACGTAGCGTCTAAACTACTGAACCGATTTTGATGAATAATGTGTCAATCTGTTCGTAATTATTTGGTAACAAGCATTTATTGTGTATACTGTTTTTCAATATTCAAAATGATGTTGCAAAGGGAGCTCGACCTCCTACGCAGTTGCTGAGTATACATATCCTATAATACTATTATAAATGTGAAAGTTTGGATGTTTGTATGTCTGGATGTTTGTTACTCAGTCACGCTTAAACGGCTGAACCTATTTGAATGAAAATTTGCACGAAGATAGTTTATTAGCCTGGATTAAAATATAGAATAGTTTTTATCCCGGGTTTACGCAGACGAAGTCGCGGGTGGAAACTAGTACATAATAAACGTTATTATCTAAGTATATCTAATGTATATGAGCAATCTGAAGAAACATTAGCATACGCCATTACTAATCAAGTTTTTTTTCACCATTGCCAAGCAAATTAAAACGGCTAATTAAGACTCCCATATTACTCGGCAATTAGAATTACCAGCGTTAAATTTGCAGTGTTTGGCCCGGTTTTATAGTTTCTTAAAGATTTTCGGCTTCAAAAAATCACACAAGTGACTTGAATATGAATGAAACCATCAAAACATTTTTGGGGGTATTTTTTAACATTTCAAGCCTCTTTATGGAACTTTACTTGTTATTCAAGTTTTAAATACGTTTTAACAACATGTTGGGAATTTGATACTTTTTGCTACGTGTTGTCCAATTCCCACGCAATATGGAAAAACCTAACGATCTGTTCTAGTAATTGTATTAAAAGTTAAAAGACAAATTAAGTGCCCGACCGGTCCCTGTCCGGTCCCAGTTTTTAAATAATTATGGGTTTGGCCCTAGCAGCAAAATCACTAATGCATAGTGAATTAAAAAAAATAAAAATAATAATAAATATTTGCGGACATTCTTACACAAATTGACCTAGTCCCAAACTAAGCAAAGCTTGTACTATGGGTACTAGACGAAGATAAACATACGTATATAGAGAAATAAATACTTAAATACATAGAAAACATCCATGACTCAGGAACAAATATTCGTGCTCATCACACAAATAAATGCCCTTACCGGGATTCGAACCCAGGACCTCTTGCTTCGTAGGCAGGGTCACTACCAACTAGGCTAAAGCGGTCGTCAAAAAAAAAGTTAACTCCTACGGAAAATGCTTATGAAAAATAAAAGAAAATTGAATGGTTGGCCTTGCAACTACACATTTTCGTATACAATGCAGAAGAAAATGATTAACAGAATGCGACATAGTGCCTATTATCCGATTTCCTACCCAGGGGGAGATATAGAGTTTGGTAAAAATATTGAAATAAAACGGATATTATAAACTCCTGCATGCAGTGTCAAATTTAATTTCACATGTTGTTAATCATTGAGTGGAATTCTTAGCATTTGCATACATTTTTAGTGGAAAACACCCAATCTTTTCGTAAATCTCTAAATCTCGGCTCGGTCTGAAATCTTCGAGATTTCATTCGATAAATAAGACTAATCTATCACGTTACAGAGAGATAGGAATACTACGACTCATATTTTAACGCGTTACCAACCTTTCTAGATCCATAAAGTCCCAAAACATCAATTAAGCTATGTTAATACGTTTTACGATTTGAATGATCGTAAAGTACGCGCTACATTAGCTCTGAAGTTAGCTACTAGTAGCGTCGCAAAGCTGTCAGAGAGGTTCGGCGGGGGACGGGAGGCGACTTGAGGCTAACTTCAGAGACGCAAACTTGCCTCGTATTGTAGTTAATGTGTCATCACAACCATACAAACGTTCCTTGGCCTCCGATGTAAATAAACAATTGCCGGCCACCTCGTAATCCTTGAGCGGTGTAAGCTGTTCGCGTATTTTTGTTTTAAACGGTTATGGAGGTCGGATGACGTCATTTGGTATTGAAATTAACATGGGAATGTTTAACTTCTTTCGCAAATTATTAAAATTTACTAGTTTCTAGTATTCGCACCTGTTAATTCGATCAAATACGAATATGAATAGTTGGATATGAGAATATTTCCTATAATATTTACTTTTAATCTCAAATTAGCTTAGGCCCATATTTCAGTTTGATAAAATCGACCAAATTCCAGCCACACAGCATAAACTACATAATACATACCTAGGTGTATAAATTGTATGAGTCACTAACTTACAGACCTTTCCTCTAAAGCATACTAAAGTCCGACTTCAGGATCAGAGCTCGATGCCTATTCCGCTGCAGCGGGGTGTCAGACAAGGGGATGTTATTTCCCCAAAACTGTTTAGCGCTGCACTGGAAGACGTTTTCAAGACTCTGGACTGGAGAAGGTTAGGCATCAACATCAACGGCGAGTACATCACTCACCTTCGGTTTGCTGATGATATAGTACCTAGTCTTGGCTGAGACCATGGAGGACTTGAGTACTATGCTCGATGACCTCACTAAAGCTTCCGAGCGAGTTGGTCTAAGGATGAACATGGATAAGACGAAGATCATGTCAAACGTCCATGTAGTACCAACTCCCATTTCAATCGGACACTTTACGCTCGAAGTTGTAGACGATTATGTATACCTAGGACAGACTGTCCAGTTAGGTAGGTCCAACTTTGAGAAAGAAGTCAATCGTCGAATCCGACTCGGCTGGGCAGCATTCGGGAAGCTACGGCCCTTCTTTCAATAATCTTTTCGTCCAATAATCCGCAGTGTCTCAAGACGAGAGTCTTTGACCAGTGTGTGTTGCCAGTGATGACATATGGCACGGAAACGTGGTCGCTTACTATGGGCCTCATAAGAAGGCTCAAAGTCACTCAAAGGGCAATGGAGAGGGCTATGCTGCGAGTTTCTCTGCGCGATCGCATCAGAAATGAGGCTATCCGCAGCAGAACCAAGGTAACCGATATAGCCCTCCGAATTGCTAGACTAAGTGGCAGTGGGCGGGGCACATTGCACGTAGAACCGATGTCCGTTGGGGCGGAAAGGTTCTCGAGTGGGGACCACGTACAGGAAGGCGCGGCGTGGGTAGGCCCCCCACGAGGTGGACTGATGACCTGGTAAAGGTCGCGGGAGTCCGCTGGACGCGGGTGGCGCAGGACCGACCATTGTGGCACTCTTTGGGGGAGGCCTATGTCCAGCAGTGGACTTCTTTCGGCTGATATGATGATGATGATGATGATACTAATATTGTAAAGAGGAAAAGGCTGTGAGATTGAAGCTTTGTAAGTTTGTATGTTTTGGGTAATCACCGGAACCGCTTATACGATTTAAAAAAAGTGTTTCACCTGCGTGTAGAACGGACTTTCTGGATCGTTATAGGCTATATTTTATATCGCGGGTTTGCCTGCTTTATTTACATTACGCGGGCGACGTCGGACATATGAATAACTAGTTTCCACCCGCGAGTTCGTCTGCGTAAACCCGGGATATTAACTAAGTATCCTATATTTTAATCCAGGCTATAAACTATATTCGTGCAAAATTTCATCCAAATCGGTTCAGCCGTTTAAGCGTGATTGTGTAACAAACATCCAGACATCCAAGCAGCCAAACTTTCACATTTATAATAGTAGATGAATAATTATGAACTGGCGATGTGGTGGTCCTTGGTCGGTAAGTGGTTTTCGTATTTTTGCTTTAAGCATTTATGGAGATAAGCGCAGCCGCGAGTGCGAATGACATCATTATTATGGCGGGTCCACACGATATAGGCAAGTACTTTTGTATAAGAGAGAGAGAGAGAGAGAGAGAGAGAGAGGAAAGAACATTCTTAAGTATTTCTGTCCTTATAATTGAACCTAAATAATTCATGTATGGAAGAATATCGAAGATTTTTTTCCTTAACAGAATGCCAGCTGGGTTTTCCTCATAATCCTGCATAGCGTGCTAAGTACAGACTCTTATCTGTGCAACGAAGTGTTCATGTTGACATGAAGTGGTATAAAAATAGTTCTCAAATTTTGGTCAAAATGTGGTTTAGGTAGCCCCACGAGGGATCGTATCCTGACGTTACATATGTCTCTAGAGATTTTGGGCGTGTGCTTTCGGCAAGCACAATACCAGCTGGGTTTTCCTCATAATCCTGCATGGCGTGCTAAGCACAGACTCTTGTCTGCGCAGCGAAGTGTTCATGTTGACATGAAGTGATATAAAAATAGTTCTAAAATTTTGGTCAAAGTGTTGTTTAGGTATCTCCACGAGCGATCGCATTCTAATATTACATATCTCTCTAGCGATTTTGGACGTGTGCTTTCGGCAAGCACTGTTTAGGGCTCAATTTCTCTTGTCGTTATACCTCAGCCACGCTATGCTGCCGCGATGTTGCCCTCTCTGGCCACACACAATCGCGACGCTCCCCACTAGGTTACTTGCCTTTATTGACGCACCTTTGACTCGCGCCCTAAAAACCGACAAAACAGGGAGCGGCGGGCATGATGAGGTGCAAGATGAGCGGCATGATGAGTAACGTTGCCACACCATGTCTCTGCCTTTCCTCGCTATTTCCCAGGTCCCTCGACGAGTGGTGATGTGACAGGGGTATTACAGTCTGCATCCCGAATGCGCGGATACCTCGCGTAATCTTGTTTTTCCTTTTGACAAAAACAAGGATAGTACTGACTCGCTCCACTAAACTGACACTGGAAAAAAAAGACACATACAGACCAAAGAGATTCTGTCGAAACGCGACTACAAACTCACAACCGCACTACTAAGGACACATAGAAACCAACTGCGCAAGGTAGTGGGAATAATAACAGGACATAACACCTTGAACAGGACATAACAACTTTCTAGACGAGCTGGGGTGGTTAGAGTAGCGCCACGCAAAATAGGCACAATGGATGTCGACTTGCGAAAAACGCCCAGTATATAATATAAATATAACTAACTGATAGTGATAACTGACTCGCTTCTTGAAACGACGTGTGAAAATGAGCCCTCAGTGAAGGTAAGTAACTAGAAGTCGCTTTTTTCTTGTTAAAAAGTTGCCTCGAGTTTTTTTTTAACATAAAGATGGCAGTTGCAACGTCTTACCTTGAATGGGATTGTGATTTATGTCACTCAGCGTTTGTATTGTGAAGGCCAGTAGGTATGTCGTTATGTTACCTATACCGAATTTCATAGCTTTCTAAAACCCATTCAGCGTCAATCACGAGATATGGGTCAGTACAGTATGGGTCAGTACTCCAGGCAAAATACGGTTTTGAAAAACATTAATTTATAATAGCGTTTTTTTTCTTTCCATCATTTTAAAACATTATTCAAAGATGCTTTATTCAAGAATCCAACAAACTTGCCATCCGGAAGTATTTATATAGATTTAAATAAAACATGAATTGTTTTTTTTTATTATTTATCTTGAATATTGTAAAGCAAATGTAAATGAACCAAAATAAAGATAAAACCATTTATTCATATTTTTTCTGACTCTTCAGAAGCTACTTAAGTTATCCTTTTTTTGATGTCTGAAATTTTGTTGGATTTTGTCGCTAGGTAACTATTTAATTGATAATGTATCCATTACAAAGAAAAAATCAGCTATTATAAATTATTTCCAAATTTGACATTTTTCCCATACAAGTTGTCAGTTGGGCGTTTTTTGCTACATATGGTCATTAAGAGTCCCCACTCAAGTCGACTCTCCATACAAACATAGTTTGGTTCTCATTTTTAAAATGGCATACTGGAATAACATTTTTTTTTATATGCAATGGGAACCGTCGTATCACGGGAAAAAAAATTAAGCGATTAGTTAGAGACATTGTATGAAAAACGTTCTATAGGCACTCGCTCTATTTTTTAACCCCCGACGGAAAAACAGGGGTGTTATAAGTTTGACGTGCATGTGTGTCTGTCTGTCTGTGTGTGTGTGCGTCTGTCTGTGGCATCGTAGCTCCTAAAGGAATGGCCTGATTATAATGCTATTTTTTTATCCGAAAGCTGACGTGACGTGACGGTTCAACACAATCAATTCAGTCGTTTTTGAGACATTGAACTTTTAAATGAAAATGTCTGGGGTTTTTAAACTTTTCGAAGTTGTTTATTGTCAATTTTAATATCTAGCAACAGAAGCTAGTTTCCGACCTATAGATATGGTGAATCACATTGTGTACCTATACAAAGTTTCACGTTATTCTAGTACGCCGCTAGAAAATGACGACCGCTTTAGCCTAGTTGGTAGTGACCGTGCCTACGAAGCCGGAGGTCCCGGGTTTGAATCCCGGTAAGGGCATTTATTTGTGTGATGAGCACGAATATTTGTTCCTGAGTCATGGATGTTTTCTATGCATTTAAGTATTTATTTCTTTATATAAGTATGTTTATCGTCGTCTAGTACCCATAGTACAAGCTTTGCTTAGTTTGGGACTAGGTAGATTTGTGTAAGATTGTCCGCAAATCGTCGGGTGACAAGCAAAACTCACTAAGTAACAAATATGTTAGCGACGTGCTCAAAATGGGTTTATTTTAAACTGTTATTTTTTGTAGTTTTATAAGGTACTTTGGTAATTTGAACCTGTTGGTTTTTAAGCCAAAATTTCGGGTAGGTATACGTGTGACGCAGCGACATAGTGCTAACGGTCTTGCATTGACTTGACCTGCAGTCGTCCTCTGTCTATCCGCGCGCGACACACGTACCTACTGCTCTCTCAATTGTATCACGTGGTGTCACCATTTTTTCCGAAATTAAACTGTTTTCGTGGCTCAAATCAGTGCTTTTTATTGTGGAACACCTACAGGACCTACAAAGTGGTCACTTCGAAAGGATCTTATGTTCCACACGCCGAAGAATATGGTGAAAACTCGCAGCACTACGCGCAAGGAGCTCGAGAACAAAGAGAAACAGGATAGACAAATCCAGCAACCAGGACCTTCTCAGCCAACTGATGGAATTACGCAGAACAAGGAGACCAAGGATGAAACGCAGATTATTATCCCCGCGTTTAAAATATCGGGTAGTAGCGTAAAGTCGAAGTTCCGCCAGCCACGTATGCCCGCTTCGCTAACGGGGACAAAGTCCAAGTCGACATCATCGTCTGTGCTGGCTCGAAGGAAACAGCTGGAACTAGAAGCGGCTCAAGAGAAAGCGCGTATCCAAATAGACCTCATCGACAAAAAGCTTGAGGCTGATTTAGCCAACTTGGAAGAGGAACAAAAGGAATACAGTCCGCATGAAGACGCCCACACCGAAAATCACAGTGAAGTGGAGAAGTGGTTGGAACAAAGCCAGCGTGAACTTGAATCCGCCGTACAGCAAGCCCCCGATCATGGTAATCAGCTGGGCTTGCCGTGCCCGCCGGAGGTCGTCGACCCCGGTACCTGTAATGGAACGGTTCAAATGCTCGCGAGTGCACTTCAGAATCTAACCGCAAGTTCTACTAATCAAAGAAACGAGAAAAACCTGCTTAGCCGATTATGTACTCCCAGAGACTTGCCAAATTACTCTGGAGACCCGTTGGACTGGCTACAATTTAAGCAGGCTTATGAGGAGTCCACCGAGGTGTGCGGATTCAGCCCGAAGGAGAACTTATGGAGACTGAGGAAGTGTCTCCACGGACCGGCGAGAGAAGCAGTTTCAGCTCTAATGGTTAGTGCCACATCTCCCGACATAGTGATGAAAACCTTAGCACTAGTATGTGGCAATGCTGAAAGCATTCTGAACCGGCTCATGCAAGGATTACGAAGACTTCCACCTATGCCAAATGAGTACAGCAAAGACATCGTGTCATTTTCAGTAAAGGTGCAGAACTTCATCGCAGCCGTACATGCTGTCGGCCGCCACGAATACCTACACGACATAAACATGGCCAATATTATTTTAACTAAACTACCAGCAGTCATAATATCAAAATGGTCTGACTACAGTTTCCCTATAATAACTGAAGGCAAGAAATCACGTCTAGAAATACTCGGCGACTTTTTGAACAATGAAGCAGTTAAAATCACAACAACAGCAAACATTCACGCTACGGACCCGCGCAACGTCGGTTATCAGTATCACCCGAGAAACAAAAGTGATAATAATAACACTCACCGCCAACAGACAGTTTTAGTGCAATCGGCGCGCAGTGACAATAATAGGTGTTTATTTTGCCGAGGGGCAAATCATATGCTAACTGAGTGCAAGTCGTTTAAAAAAGCGTTGCGAAAGGACCGCTGGCGGCATGTCAAGCGCCACGGAGTTTGCTTCAAGTGTTTAGTGTCGCGCCACGACCGTGAAACCTGTTCCGCGCCGGCCTGCGATAAGGACGGGTGTGGTGAAGCCCACCATCGGTTGCTGCATTACCTACAAGATCGCAATCTCGATAAGGATACTACTCCGGGATCTCACGACGTGCGGGAAGAAGTCGAGTCCAGCCCTTCTGCCGAAACAGTGACGCATATAAACTTAAGTGCGCGTAAAGTATTGCTAAAGGTAGTGCCGATAAATATACATGGACCTAAAGGTATTATTACGTCAACAGCACTATTAGACGACGGATCGAGTGTTAGCCTAATTAGTAAATCACTCGCCGAACGCGCCGGTCTGCGCGGGCGCACTGAGACCATGCGCGTAAGCGGTGCGTGGAGCGAGAGCGATATTGTATGTACGTCTATGGTTATGTCTATAAATGTGTCTGGCTATAACGATAGTAATGTTTTTAATATAAATGTGCGAGGTGTAGATAATTTGAAACTTCCCGAACAAAACTCAAGGTCAATCGATTGTAATAAATATGCCCATTTGCAAAAGTTAAAGGATAAATTAATGTTAGATGCGAGTTCATGTACTCCTGAAGTATTAATTGGGCAGGATAATTATAATTTACTTATGCCACTAGAAATATGTGTAGGTAAACCTAATGAGCCGTCCGCTACGCGATCCCCCCTAGGTTGGTGCGTGCACGGTGTTGTCCGCGCTCCCGGCGGCGGCGGCGGCGGCGGCGGCGGCCGCGCTCAGGCTGCCCACACCAGCCTGCTCCTGGCTATGGATCCGCACCCGAGCGCTCACGACATAGCGCTCCACGATCTTCACGAGGAAGTAAGACGTTTCTTTTTAATTGACTCCTTAGGTGTGTGTAGCAAGCCTCGTCAAAACAGTGAGGATGTTCGTGCCATAGCCCAGTTAGACCGCACGGCGACCTTTGTTGACGGCAGGTGGCAAGTGGGTCTGCCGTGGCGAGACGAGAACAGCGTGCTGCCCGACAGTTATCCGAACGCCTTAAAAAGGTTAAGGGGAGTCGAAAAGAAGATGGCGGCGGACGGTGAGTACGCTAAGAGGTACGAGGATCGAGTAAATCATTTGTTCGAGAATGGGTTTGCAAAGGAAGTCATGGACCCGCTATCTACTTCTCAGCGTACCTATTATTTAGCGCATTTTGGAGTAAATAATCCAAACAAGAGAAAGTTGCGCCTTGTCTTCGATTGTTCAGCAATAAGTAATGGCGCGTCCTTGAACCATTACTTACTTCAAGGTCCCGACCTACTCGCGGGTCTGTTCGGCATTATGGTACGGTTTAGAGAGAACAGATACGCTGTGGCCGGTGACATTCGTGACATGTTTCTTAGGGTTAAAATTAGACCCGAGGACCAGGACGCACTGAGGTTTTTATGGAGGACTGACTGTAAGCAGCCAGTTAATACTTATGCTATGACGTCACTGGTCTTCGGTGCTAATTGTGCGCCTTTCGTGGCCCAATATATAAAAAATAAAAACGCACAACGTTTCCTGTCCACAATGCCCACCGCGGTTGCCGCCATCTGCGAGCAACACTATATGGATGACTATTTGGATAGTTTGCCGGATGAAGCCGCAGCTATTCAAATGGTAAAAGATGTTACTTTTATTCACAAGGAGGGCGGCTTCGAAATGTGCAACTGGACAAGTAATAGTGAAGCGGTCTTGGACAGCGTGCTAAAAGAAGCCTTAGGGCCGGCGGCCTTAAGGTTCAAATTAGACCGACAGTACGAAGGTGAGCGAACACTTGGTCTTATCTGGTACCCGGCTGTAGACGAGTTTGGATTTGACTTGTCACTCAAGTGCATATCTAACGATATAGTAAGTGGTAAACAAGTACCGACAAAAAGGACCATGCTTCAAGTGATTATGTCGATATTCGACGTGTTCGGCTTCCTGTCACCATTTACCATACAAGGTAAAATAATGTTACAATCTCTTTGGCAATTATCTATTGGTTGGGACGAAAATATTCCTAACAATGTTTTCGTTAAGTGGGCCGAGTGGCTTACTCTTTTAAAACAAATGCGTCATGTACGTATACCGAGGTGTTTTCTGAGTCCCATAGGTGCGAGCGCGACGGAGACCCGGGCAGCCGCTAGCACTGTTAACAGTGCTACGAGCGTAGCCGATGATCCCGCCCCCGCCCGTCCCGCGCCTGCGTCGAGTCACGCGAAAATTGCTTCGGCTACGCCGCCAGTCAGTGCTACGACAGTGACGCTGGGATCGGCTACGAATACCTTTAATGATTTACAGATGCACATTTTCTGCGATTCGTCGTTGAAAGCGATGTGCGCAGTGGCTTGTTGGCGTTGGATTTGTAACAATAAAATATTTGTTGCCTTCATAGCAAGTAGGTGCAGCAGGTATTCCCAGGTAAAGACGGGCGGATCAGGCTGGTGGAAGTCAGAACTAAATCCGGCGTTCTGAGACGGTCGGCGGCTCGCGTCGCTAGAATCCCTCTGGTTGATGAGTGCTGAGCCAGCACTGGGGTGGGGCGTGTTAGCGACGTGCTCAAAATGGGTTTATTTTAAACTGTTATTTTTTGTAGTTTTATAAGGTACTTTGGTAATTTGAACCTGTTAGTTTTTAAGCCAAAATTTCGGGTAGGTATACGTGTGACGCAGCGACATAGTGCTAACGGTCTTGCATTGACTTGACCTGCAGTCGTCCTCTGTCTATCCGCGCGCGACACACGTACCTACTGCTCTCTCAATTGTATCACGTGGTGTCACCATTTTTTCCGAAATTAAACTGTTTTCGTGGCTCAAATCAGTGCTTTTTATTGTGGAACACCTACAGGACCTACAAAATACCTAATTAAATCAAAGGTCGTAAATCGATATCGACTACGTACCGAGATACGAGATTTTGAAGAGCAGTGACAGTTTTGGTAGTGACTTTTGCTTGTCACCCGACGAAATATTTATTTATTAAAAAAAAAGGTAACCTAACTACGTTTGTATGGAGAGTCGAGCGTCCTGGTGACCCTTAACCTCCTAAGGCCCACCATACGACACAAACTGACATTGAAATTTGAATCAACTATCGTAAGAAATAGCGTTGAATTTCGTTTGTTTCAAAAAAGACATAAACAAAACAAATGCAACTCTATTCCAAACCAAAATGGTTTGAATTCCTTTAAGAAAATAAGTCCTTTCAGTAGGCCCATGAGCCTTACAAGGTTAAGTTAACTGGCTACAGTGCGTAGGAAAAATGTGTGGGCTTTGTTGTTCGACTTATTATCTTTGGAATATCACAGGCGCACCATTTGTGAAGGGTTAATATTAATTTAATTGAGATTGAGACATAAAGTGACGCTACGCTAGTGAATCTTAACTCACTCGTAGTAGGCATTAGAAAAAAAACATGCTGTCAGTCATTTGGGTTTCGTTAATGCACGCGTGAGCGTGAAGCATGTATCAAAACGCGCACGTCGGCCATGTTTGGCCGCATGCGCCTCGCTGCCCAACGTCACGCTCATTTTATGTGAACATAAGGCAACGTGAAGGAAGCCTTTCAAGAGAGTAGGTACTAGAAAACGTAGCAGCTATAATAAGCTATAATTATATTTAACATAAAAATAGCGCCCCTTATAGGCCTACCGTTTAACTGAGTAGGTGCCTGCGGTTGGGGCACTTATGTCTGTGTGATTACGTCAAATCCAACGTTTGGACGGTTTTGTTTGCTTTTTAGCTACAGGGTGTTTGGTCCATCGTTTGCCAAATTCAAACGTCAGGTAGTTTGGGTCATTTGCTATCACGTCCAGCATTCAAAGAAAAATTATGTCCACGGGTTTTTTTTTTACTATTTAAAAAAAAAGTGAAATTCTAAGGGGGGACCCTTTGATTTTTTTTTTTAATATAAAAAAAAAACCTGTGGCTACAATTTTTTTTTGAATGCTGGAAGTGATAGCAAATGACCCAAACTACCTGACGTTTTAATTTGGCAAACGATGGACCAAACACCCTGTATATCTACTGTAGTTTAACGATTATGTGTATACATTCATTTCCAAAGCGTCATATTTTCCTCCTAGATATTTCAGTGGACTGGTTAACTAGCAAAATCATTTTAAATACGTCATCCGTTTTATCTGCCGCCACATTCTGAATTAACCACTAATTTATACGCACTCAATGCATTAGTAATCCAGTAATTGACGCATAAAACATCAGTTTTTCCTTAATCACGGGTTGAGTAATAGTACATTACTATAGAGGCCGGGAAACGAAGGGTTGCAGGCCAAGTAGATACAAGTAGATACGCGGCCGGCAACCCCGTTTCTCGCCGAGATTTGTATAGTGCTTTTCTCAAACTTGCAATGAAATAAAAAGTAGTCAATTTGTTTTATTCGTACAACTAAATAATACGTTTCTGATAGCTGTCAGTGCTGTCACGTCGTAACCTATAATTGTGTCCCACATTTCTTACTAACAAATATTCCGCTTATTCCCTAAAATAAGTATTAGTTTATAGTTACATGAACTTATATCTAACTATATAGACGAGGCACTACAACAAAGAAAACACTTATAATTTTTATGAAATTTTCATACGCCGTCATGTAGGTACCTAATTTTTGATTTCGGGGGCAGTAAATTATTCATGGCTATTCTGCTCGCAATTCCGGAGGCGTACAGTTCAATTCCATATCATTTTTGTCCGAACTCATTTCGAAATCGATGGCTTTTATTAGAAAGTTTTAAAATAATTACGAACTATTGACAAATCCGGTCAACAAGAAAAGAAAACTTTTTTCAATTTACGCGCCAAACTTTTTTTTAACCTGTTTGAAGCAACGTTTTACCCGGTTACATTAACATTAGTCCTAATCTTTTATTTTTTTTGGTGATTGAATGCCAAGACGTTCTGTCACAATTTGACGTTTATAAACGTTCATTGCACATCACTGTACTCGGCAAGTCTGTGGTTCAAGTATACCCAAAAGGCATACAATGCTCTGCGCATCCAATTTAATAATGCCTTCAGGGCGCTGTTGCGGCTGCCGCGCTTCTGCAGTGCGTCTTTTATGTTTGCCGAGGCGCGTACAGACGGTTTTGACGCCGTTTGGCGCAAAAAGTCTGCCTCTCTCCTGAATAGAGTGCGCGGGAGCAGCAACAGCATCCTGAAAATGAAAGCTGGTAAGTTTGATTGTCCCTTGACAAAAATACTTACTGACCGTACCAAATCCCTTTTTACCATTAAGTACTAACCTAGACTAAGAATAAATAACACCAGTGGACCTCATAGTTGTCTTGTAATTAATAAATAAATAAAAAAAAAAAATAAAAAAAAAAAAAAAACAAAAGACGGTTGCTTTGCAGGCCTAGGTGTGTAAGGTTGTATGAAATTCCTTTACATATCATCTTCACTAGTCGCACCGGATACGTAGTATTTCCGGACCTAATTTGAAGTAAGTCATGTCAACATTTCATTGCAAGTTTGAGAAAACGTTATTCCTCATTCGATCTATAGCTGGAAACGCACTGACAGCGGTGGCGGCGCGGTGAGGTGCGGTGCGGAGGCGGTACCGGTTGTAATGTTCGAGCTAATATGAAAGGATCCGCACAGAACGGCGCGGCGCGGTGCGGTATTCTGTGCGGACCCTTTCGTATTAGCTCGAATATTACAACCGGTACCGCCTCCGCGCCGCACCGCGCCGCTCCGCCACTGCTGTCAGTGCGTTTCGGCCTTAAGAATATGGTGCAAAATTCGATTCGTCAAAACCTGTAAATGGATATGGGTGAATTAACTGTTTTCTGTCACTAGTTGCCATGGTGACATTTCCTGGGTCACTTTTTAAAACTTCAATTTTATGGGCGATTCCATGACAAGAAAACCCCACACTTGGTGAACTACCAACTGTGGGGTTTTCTTCTTGTCATGTTCGACCCCTTTTGGTATTGTTAGAGAAGTCCATATTGTAAAAAAAAATCTAAGATGCTCTGTAATTTTGTCGCCTGGTTAACGGGACAGAATGACAATAAGAAATAATTGATTGACCCATATAAGGTTTTTTGAAATCGGTTGGTTGTTGAATATTTACCAATTTCTGGAAACATAGGGTACCTACTGCGAGAGGTCGACCAAGTGGGGCCCCCACTGTGGGGGTAGAAGTGCAATCACAAGACGGTAGAGACAATTGAACTAGCTTTATTTATTGATGCAGCTGAGGTATATATATTATACATCAGAGCTTAATCTGCAGATCTTCTTGTATTATAGACTTCCAGCCAGCTTGATTTGAAATGTGAGTAGTTCTGTTTACGTATACGGTAAAAGGTTCGATATACAACCTCTACAGCACCCTTGAGGCGAATAGCTGATGGTTTATGAACTTGCTGTTTTCCTCCTAAGGGCTCGGCTACTATTACTTCGAGTGGCGGCGGCAGCGGCTGCGCAATAACCTCACACTCGCACTTATGGCGTACCTCTACTGCCGCTGCCGCTCTAAAAGTCTGCTAGACGGTCGCTAACACGCCCCTCCGACCGAGCGACCTTGGTCCGCACCGACCGTGTTGACAGTTGTTTGCAGCAAAATTTCATACTACAGCGTCTAACCGTGTAGCAGACACTTTAGTCGTGGCCGCGCCGTGAGCTAAGAATGTAATATAAGACTTGTTTCCATATAAATTATCTAGTTGTTCTTAATTATTTCCTTGTACGGTCGTTAGTAAACGGTCTAATTTGTTGGCATGATTATTTAATAAGTCCATTATTGCTGGACTGTTTGTTAATGCGCCCCGGGATGTAAAGCTACGCTGGCAGCCAATATGACTAACCCAAAGTCACATTCAGCCAAAGAAAACCGCCCAGCCACCCACACTCAAACCGTGCGGTTTTCAGAGTGATCATCATTATCCTAGCCTTTGTCCCATGTCATTTGGGGTCGGCTCTCCGTATCAATTTGCGCCATTCTTCTCTATTATGCATCGCGTCAGGGCTTGCGCCTATCGTCTTTAGGTCCTTCAGGACTGTACTCAGCCAAGTAGTTATAGGGCGACCTCTACCCCTTCTTCCCTCTGAGATATTATTTATCATTTGTTTGGTCATGTGGTCATCGTCCCTGCGCATTATGTGGCCAAACCAGCGTAGTCTGTTTTCGCACATCTTTTCTGGTATAGTGCAGCCACCTTAAATGTACCTCGGTTAATAATCTCGGTTAAGTGATATATACTTTTATTTATTGTTTACGATTGAAAGAAAAGTACTTAAAAAGACAAAAAAACGTTGTTATTTCATTTACATAAAACCGAGTTATTCTTCTTTGAAAAAACAAAAACCAAGTCGTTATAGCAAAGTAGCTTTCAGCTAAATCGAAGTGAACATATCGCCGCGTTATTAAATAGATATGACACCTAGCACTTTTTTGTAATATCTTTGTATTATTTCCGCACATTGTTTGAGAAAAGCACTTAGTTTATACGTTGCGGAAACCGGGATTGGTGACTTGTATCTCAGCAGGGCGAGGGCGAGATACAAGACAGCCAATCCCAGTTTCCGAACTTAAAATTCTAATGTTATATTATAAAGACCGAGGTATTGTTGCACATACCATAATGTGTAAAGTTACAGTACAGTTAATTATTTTATCTATCCAAATATCATAAACCCTCCATGATGCGTTCAAGAACCGCACATTATGACCACCATAAAAACAGACTGTTTTGTTAGAACAAATTTCTTATCTGTGAAAATGTTATTATTGCTAAATAATAACATCAATTTCGATAATATTATTTTATTTAAATTTGGAACATCTCGGAAAAACAAAGAAATTTGATTTGACCTCTATTCTAATATCAGTCGAGATGACGTTTAGTTCGAAATTAATTGTCAAGTTGCATACAAATTTGACAAATGTGTAAGTAAGATATCGAATGATATGATAGTTAGAGCTCTGACTCTAGTTTGTCCATGCCGGTCTTAATATGCGGCTCCTGAATGCATCATGGAGGCTTATGATATTTGAATAGATAAAGCAGTGTATGTAAAGTTCAAAGTTCAAAGTGCTTTATTTGTTAAACATATGTATAACTAAAAGATACAGATATGTTAAATAATTATAGCGTTCCACTATGTTTTGCCAGTTGGCGTACAAAAACATTATATTACATTGCATTACATTATTAATAAAAATAGTCAAAAACATTACATTACATTATATATAAAAAGAGTCAATGTCATTTGCATAATAATAATATTAATAAGCCCGCAGGGCAGCTTGTGGCGAGCTGTTGGGGAGTAACGACCCCACGGACCCGAGTGCTCCCGAGAGTCGGTCAGGGCCTCCGTCTCCGGCGGGTCTTCGTCGGTCGGAGTGGAACCCTAAGGGGGACCGCCGCAGGACTCTCAGCTCTGGCTTGCCTTCATTGGCCGTCCAGAGAGGAGTCGTCAGAGCTATATGCTCCAGGGGTGGAAGTGTTAAAGGGCATAACGCCGCGAGTAACTTCGGAGAAAGCGCAGCACCACCTCTCGACACCCCTGAGCCGCTCACCCGGTGTTGCCCCTGGCCGTCTTTACGACGGCATTTTTAGGGGCCCATCTAATGAGCGGCTAGTCACCGCCTGCCTCGATAACCTTGTGGATAACATTGTTATGGCAGGTGTCCGGACCACTTTGTAATAACCCAATTTTATTGTCCACCCAAATGTCATCACCATAGACCCAATTCTCTTTTCCATTTTCCTACAATAGCTCCAACGCCTGCTGGGACCAGTTCACGGGTATCTACCGATGTACCCGTGAATGGGTTCTAGCAGGTGTACTACATGACATTAAATTTCGTCTCCAAAGGGCCTCTACGTGTTGGATCTATATCCCCACGCACGCCTTCCAAATGACCGGGGTTCGCCCCGTGAATTTAAATCGGAGATATTAATAATAAAAAATAAAACTAAAATTCAATTGAAGTCATCACTGAGATAATTAGAAATATAATAATAGCATTTGTTTAAAAGTAATGTCATGAGTTTGCGTTTCAAAACCGGTATCGGAGTCAGCTTAAATTCAGACGGTAGTTTGTTGTATATCTTTATTGCTACAGAATACACACTTTTTCACATTAAAGCGGTTTTTGCAACAAATGTGCACAGGTTCCCTCTGTATCTTTGTCGTAAATGCCTGCCAGTGGCATCAATCAGGGACTGATTTCGGTTACGGTTATACCGGTATGAAACCGGTATTCCATTACGGTACCGTTATGTCATAAAGGTTAAGCGCGCCGCGCGAACATAACGGTACCGTAACCGTTTTGAAATAACGGTTAGCGGTATCAGTTTTAAACGATACCGTAACCTTTATAATACCGGTATTATAAAGGTTATCGAGAAAAGTAAGCAAGCTGGCACTCTACAGAGGAAGCATTGGCTACTAAACATTTAAAGACAAAAATACAAAGCGGCAGAGCCTTTGCTGGCGGTTTGGCAATAACACCAGGCCAAAGTCGATATATCGGTACCTTTAAATAGCGGTTACGGTACCGGAAAAAATAAAGGTACCGTTATATTTCGGTAGCGAAATATAAAGGTTCCGCTACCGAAACCGCTATTTGACAACCGATATGACGTCATACCGGTATTTTTCGGTTATGCAGTCCCTGGCATCAATCTTTTCGAATAGTGCTGGATTATTTTTTATAAACATTACTGCTTCAAAGATGTAAAGAGAGGGCATAGTCAAGATTTTCATGTCTTTAAAATGTGATACACAGCTATCAGTTTGTTGGAGACCACGCATTGCCCTGATACACCTTTTCTGTGCTTTGAAGACCGCTTCTCTATTCAATGAATTGCCCCAAAAAATTATACCATAGCGCAGCGTCGATGCTACAAATCCATGATATGCAGTTAATACGGCGTCAGGACTCACTTGCTTGGCCAGTTTATATAGAGCATAAGCATACTGATTTAATTTCCGGCAGACTTCCTCAGTATGAGGGTATGAGTATTCCAAGATAGGTGGTTATCTAGGTGCACTCCTAAGAATTTTGTAACAGAAACAGATTCAACGATTGTCCCATCATATTTACAACAAATTGGCAAGGGCAATATACGCTGATGAAAGTGCATGATTTTAGTTTTTTCAAGATTAATTAACAAATTATTCATATTTAGCCATTCAATTATGTCCTTAACAGTATTATTAATCTCACTCTCAGTAACTGTACATAATTAGGCATTAAAACACTCGTGTTTAATGCCCTTCATTATGTACAGTCACATAAACTACTATACCAATACCAGTGCCAATGAGGTATTTTGTTAACGCGGGTGTGTGTGTGGTTGATCGGTTACTTTCGATATCCATAATTTCATTTGCCATAATCGTCATTTCGACTTATAAGTCGAAACATTAATGCATTGTTTTCCCTTTTCGTTCGGATAAAATGTACCTACATTGAATTAATACAGAATGCACCAGTTCCGCAGCTTTCGAATCGCTTCGACCGAGCTTGATACAAACTGTGGAAAGGTCTGCGCTTTCGTATAGTTCTTTAATATACATACATACAATCACGCCTTTATCCCTAAAAGGGGTAGGCAGAGCACATGAAACTTGTCTTCCAGCGATATAACAACTAAGTATACTATTTTAGTTGTTGATTGTTTCTAACCCCCTTATTCATACATTAATAATATTAGGAGACAATCTTACACAATTCGAACTAGCCCCATAGTAAGCTAAATAAGGCTTGTGTTATGGGTACTAGAGGACGATATATTTAATCATACATCTAAAATATCTAAATACTAACCGATATAGTCCTCCGAATCGCTAAACTTATGTGGCAGTATATTGCACCGCTTTTACGTACCGATGGCCGTTGGGGCGGAAAGGTTCTCAAGTGGCGACCACGTACCAGTAGGCGCAGCGTGGTAGACCCCCCCCAAGGTAGACTGGTGACCTGGTAAAGATCGCGGGAGTCCGCTGGATGCGGGTGGCGCAAAAGCGGCCATTGTGGTACTCTGCGGGGGAGGCCTATGTCCAGCAGTGGACGTCTTTCGGCTGCTATGATGATGATGATGATGATGATGATGATGATATAATTACTTAAGTAAATACACAGAAAACATCCAAGACTCCGAAACAAATATTTATGCTCATCACACCAATATTTACCCTTACCTGGATTCGAACCCAGGAACGTCGGCTATAGTGGTAATATTATATTATAGATTAACTATATATCGGCAATTAAAACTATCGTGGGGCACTTGACATTCGCATACTTAATTAATTTATTCCATTTATCTCTGGCATATGTACCGAGAAAAAATACACATTGTTAACGCATAATAAAGTATAGGTTATAATGAATGCACTATGGTTGATATTGCTACGTTAATTTAAATTCAACCATAGTGTTATCAGACGAGTTCCCATTACGTTTACGTTTATCAGGATATCAAACTTTAACAGCTTGAGTCAAAGTTGAGATTGCCACTTTTTTAAGAAGATAAGAGCTTGCGAGCGTTAGTGTTTCATATGATTGATATACTCATCTTTCCACGCATATAAGGGCTTATGTCTCAAGGGTTTCTTAGTACAGACGCTTGTTAGATTAAGGGCTGATGTGCATACCAACTGACATTGTGTTACAAAACTACACGTGCTGTCATGGAGCGTGGTACAGTCACGTCTATACTATGTGTACATTTCCGATCTTACGTCCAGGGAATAGGGTTCAATTTCATGTATTTTAAGAGTGAACTTTATAGGCGCGAGGCGTGAGTCACGGTCAACAACAGAGCCAATTATGTGCTGTATCTTAGTTCAGAAAATTTATTGTTTACTATAATCATAATTCAACTGTAAAAGATGATGTTGGCTGCTATTTTGTAAGACAATGTTAGAGCTTTATGTTACACTAGTTTATGGTTGTCAGTTTAGGTACTTGCCTTATGAATAATAACTTCACTTAATTAACAAACCAGCAACACGAAACAAATTTGTACGACCATTTTATTCTACATATTTCTATTAATCTCTAAGTGTCAGATTTTTTGTTTTAACACATTACTCAACTCAAATATACATTATACAATTTATATGAAAGAAATTTAATAATAGGAAGATACTCCTGCAGCAATTGATAGGAAGGCCTACCCCACTATAAACTCAATAAGGCCAGGCAACGTTATGTGCAAGTTTGTGCTGAAAATTTTCAGCACAAACTTGCTTTTATTGCCGACTGTACTTTCCTGCATATCGTCATCATCTACTCATTGAGACGATTCTAACGAGCCCAACCTCAACGGGGTTACGTCGGTTAAGTACTGAACTCCCATAGCCACCTTCTGTCTCCATCATCAGATCAGCTCGATGGGACCATACCATTGAATTGTCATCCAAACTTTAAAATTTCAGCTCAATCGGTTGAGGATATCTGCTTCAAAATTGGGTTGCAAGATTCCACCCGAACAAACATAGTTACATACATACCACATACTTACATAGTTAGTTAGGTACATACATATGTACATTGCAAGTTAATAGACAGCTTGTAAAAAGAATTGTGCTGGCACGGGAATGTAAAGGTATTAACCACCTTTACGTTGCTTTACACACTTGGGTCAATCAACTATTTCTTGTTGCTCGTTGCCATGGTTACGTCTCCTGGGTCACTCTTTAAAACTATTATTTTATGGGGTTTAAATCCACTAAACACGTGTTTTTGTCATATTGGTAAACCCATTCCATGGTGGGGCATCTCCTTAGCATGATAGGAGTCTAGTTTATAGTATGTTTTCTAAGAAAGTCTGTTACTGTTGTCTCTTGGCTTACCGGGACAGAATAACAACAAGAAAAAGTTGATTGACCCACTTAAATAAATAGAAGATTCCAATCATAAGACATCATGTTTCTATAATTGTATTTGCACGCATTTCATTGTGTTTTATTGCAAATTGAGTGATTGATTATAGGTACATAGAACATTTACTTATTTACTCGTATAAACGCAGTCATCGTATTCTCATATGTTTACCTATGAATGCAAAATGTTATAACAGTGACAGTTAGGTACGACTGAAGTAGCACAATAAGCTTATGTAAAAAACACCCTTATGGCGCCGTAGGTTCAGCGAAGTTAAACGAACAGAGTTTTTGAAACAACACAATGCGTCTGTTTATAATAATATGGTTTCAAAAAAACACGAATATTAATCTTGAGGTTTTTCTGCAGGGAGATCAGTGATTAAAAACATGATTTTCAGGCAATTTTCGCTCTATAGAAAAAAATCACGAACATAGGTCAAAAATTATGCACAAAAGCTAAACATATTAAAATTGGTTCTAAAAACCGGCAATATCATGTTTGAGGGAACTTCGTGATTACTTTTTTATTATTATTTATCGTATGGCTTGTTTTTTATATCTCTACTTCAAAGATTTACGGTTTTCAAGTACGCTACCGCGTCTTTAGTTAAAGTTTTAAAATCCTCCACTTGCCCGTGGTATTTGGTTAGAGGGCAGTCAAATACCGTGTGGTGAACAGTCTGCTCGGGAGCTCCACACCGGCACACTGCTGATTCGCACCAGTTCCATTTGTGCCATAAGTAAGCACAGTTCCCAACTCCTGTCCTTATCCGATTCAGCATGCACCAAACGCGTCGGGGCTCTTCAAATCCAGTAGGTCGTGCCTTGGGATTAGGCTTGAAGATATCATCAGGAAGAGATCTTGACTCCCATTCAGATGCCCAGGATTCCTGTAGGTTGGAAGTTGGTTCAGGATCATGGAATCTCAGCGCTGGAGGGTGGCGTGACTTTAGTCTTGTCTTTTTAAAGTCGGCTAGGTCTTCATCGACGGGTAGTGTTGGAGATGCCCGAATTTTTTGTATTTCGAGTCCAAGGCATCTTTCTCTTCGCATATGAGGAGGCAGTATATGGGATAGGGCTGGTAGCCAGTAAGTTGGAGTAGGCTTAAGGCATCCCGTGATGAGGCGCATCGTGTGGTGGAGTTGGACGTCCACCAGGGAACTGTGGGCGCTGTTCAGCCAGACCGCAGAGCTGTATTCAGCCGTCGAATATACCAGCGACAATGCTGAGGTCCGGAGAGTAGCTGCATTGGCACCCCAGGTAGTTCCGGTGAGTTTTTGGATGATACTATTGCGAGTTTTCAGCTTTGCAGACACTTTCTCAAGGTGATGTTTGAAGTTCAGGCTTCTATCAAGGGTAACTCCCAGGTATTTGGGGGAGGAATTATGTTTAACCCTGGTGTTTCTGAACTTCACATTGAGTTCTTTGTTGGCCATTTTGTTGTTCAGGTGGAAGCAAGCTACTTCGGTTTTAGTAGGGTTTGGACACAGGCGCCACTTAGTAAAGAAGTTGTCCATGGTAGATAGATCCCTTGTTAGCGTTAATTCGGTAGCCTCCATGCTAGCATCCTGTGTTACCAAGGCCAAATCGTCTGCGTATCCAAACTTACGACTGGTTGTTTCGGGCATATCGTGGATGTACACATTGAAGAGCACAGGTGCGAGGACTGACCCTTGGGGAAGGCCATTATTGAGCACTCTTACTCGACTAACACAGTCACCAAGGTGTACGCGGTACGGTCTGTTACTAAGCGCGTTTTCGAGCAGCCTGTATATTTTCATTTATTAATTTAAACGTACAAAAAATTAAAATTATAAAACATGAAATCCGCTCTTCCGAACACACACTTCCATCTCGCTATGATCAGTGAGAGGGAGAGCAGCCCATGAACCTACGGCGCCATAAGAAATTCCATAATTGTGTTTCATCGCACAAAGTCACCGCCGCCCCTAAAGGTTAAGCGTGTCGTGGCATTTCGTCAGTTCCTCCCTATGTTTTACTAATGAGTTCACCCTAGTTCGGTTGTTAACGAATACATTATTCTATGTTAACGTCAGTCAACGACCAACGTCTCATAAAGCGCGAATAACACGTGCAAAAAAATTGCATGCAAGTTTAACTACATTGCGGGGTTTGATAGATCCAACTCAGTATAAGTACCTCGGGAACCCGCAATGTACTTAAACTTGCATGCAATTTCTTGCATGTGTAAATTGCGCTTTATAAGATGTTGACAAGTTTTCTCGATTTTTAAGGCACTGGGATATAAAATTAACATTTGCTTTAGCCAAATTATTTTTCCATAGAGTAAATCTCAAAACGGTCCTGTACATAATATTCCGTTTCTACTCAATTCAATTAGGTACTTAATTTTTTTGAATATCCATATCGGGTTAGTTACATTAGGAACTTATATCTATGTTAGTTAAACCTTAATAAAATAAAGCAAAATCGTCGTTTATTTCGCAATCATTGGCACAACAAATATCGCATATTATTTGATCATTTCTTGCTTATTATTTGATCATTTCTTGCTTTATGGATCTAAGAGATTTTTAAGATATCTGGGGGGCGGTCGTTTCCCCGCCAAGACGAGTCAAGCGAAGCGGAAGGGCAGGCACTACACCTATACCTTTTCTCGAAGTGCTTCGTCGTTTTTTGATATAAATTACCCAATGTAGAATAATTCCTTTTTATTCTATTATATTTTATCACAAATAAGCTACAATGTAGTAGGTACCTAGGTCACAAAAAATATACTTAGGTACATAAGTACGTCACGACGTCTCTACAGTTGAATCAATCTATAGAGAGATATCACAGATCCATATTTGACGATCATAGTATTCTTTTAGATTGACAACAATGTAGTTGGTAATTCAATGTAATATTATGAAATAAATAAATCACTATATTCAATATGTGCTGCTGTAAACGTCAAGTCTGTGGGTTAGATATACTCAACGGGCTTACAATGCCGTGCGCATTCAATAGAATAATGCTTTTAGGGTGTTGTTGAGACTTCCGCGTTTCTGCAGTACCTCGTCCATGTTCGCCGAGGAGCACAAAGACGGCTTTGATGCCGTCTGGCGCAAGAAAACGGCCTCGCTGTTTGTTAAACAGGGTGCGCGGGAGTAGCAACAGCATCCTAAGCCAGGGACTGATTTCGGTTACGGTTATACCGGTATGAAACCGGTATTCCATTACGGTACCGTTATGTCATAAAGGTTATGCGCGCCGCGCGAACATAACGGTACCGTAACTGTTTTGAAATAACGGTTAGCGGTATCAGTTGTAAATGATACCGTAACCTTTATAATACCGGTATTATAAAGGTTATCGAGAAAAGAAAGCAAGCACTCTACAGAGGAAGCATTGGCTACTAAACATTTAAAGACAAAAATACAAAGCGGCAGAGCCTTTGCCGGCGGTTTGGCAATAACACCAGGCCAAAGTCGATATATCGGTACCTTTAAATAGCGGTTATGGTACCGGAAAAAATAAAGGTACCGTTATATTTCGGTAGCGAAATATAAAGGTTCCGCTACCGAAACCGCTATTTGACAACCGATATGACGTCATACCGTTAAAAACGAATACCGGTATTTTTCGGTTATGCAGTCCCTGTCCTAAGCATGATAGCTAACAAGCTAGATTCTCCTCTGTTGTGGCAAATGGGTCAAAAGACTAAACCTCTTTTTTGTATTAATTATTAAGGAACTAACATTAGATTAAGTAAATAGGTAGGTACTAATAATGTTTGGACCATATTATGTTGTCTGTAAATAAATATAGGTATAATATCAAAGTGCTCAACTATTGCCGTTCGTTACAGGACCGAGTGCTGAACATCATCAGTCAGATCATGGACCAGCTACTGGGAGACGAGCGGGTGGCGCGCGGCTTCCGCGTCAAGTTCCCTGAAGATGTGCTGCAGGATAACCTGGCGGGGCAGCTGTGGTTCGGGGCAGAGGTTAGTAAAACCGAACACGTAGAACCGAAGACCGTTGGTTCAGCAGTGGACGTCTTTCAGCTGATACTCGTAGGTATAGTTCAATAGTAGGGGAGGTCGTTGTTGTTCTACGTCCGTAGGAATAACCCTAGAAACTCTACACGTGACCTTCGGGTGGTGCTTAAAGAATAACAAACTCGGCAGCTGCACTGTTCCTTCTGAACCTCGCAGCGCACACTAGAACTCTATCAGCGACATCAATACGAATACATATTATATGTACCACCGTGTAACCGCCATACGATAAATAAATAAATAAATAGTGACGGAGTAGAAATGTCTAGTTTAGCAGGTCTTGAAAGGGGAAGTCAAAGAAATGCTGGACTGACGTCAGGAATGATATGCCCGCTAGTTTTTGACAAAACATGTCGGTTATTGTGTGGAGGCTCTAAGTTGGTGAGAATGTAATCGGGATGAATGATAAAGTAATAGACTGATAAGGGCGGGATGCACCAACTTACGATTTCAGACCGATCAACGTTAAATATGGCGCCGGCCTCACCTTCCAGCATACATGCAGATTTTAACGAACACCGCTTACGATTATAGACGGTTTGGTGCAACCCACCCTAAGTCACATAATTGCACACAAACAGAAAACACTCTCTATTGATGTTGACAAACGCATATTTGTACGCCTAGTGTTACTTGATAATACCACATGCCAATAATAGGTGTACGATCTGCCTCAGTACCTATGGTAAAATGCATCGGGATACAACGCTATTTTTCACATGTCTGTTTTGGTTAAACATAGAAAGCGACTTCAATATTATTTTAACACCTGTACCTACCACATGTTTCTAGCCAATAAACGACATCATCCATTCACACATATTGATCCGGGATTTTTGAGCAGCAAGTCTAACGAAATCGAATCGGGCAATACAATTATTTCGGTCAAGCACACCAATCTTCACCTAAACATGTTCTATTTCCAGTGCTTAGCAGCGGGTTCCTCCATAATGAACCGTGAAGAGGAATCAGCGGCCATGCGTCCTCTGGCCAAAGCCCTCGCGAGGAGCCTCGAGACCGTCCGATCGTTGCTGCGAGAGCAATGCTTGAGACCTAGAGTCCTGGCTCTTTCGCAGCAGGACGATATGCTGCATGAGAGCTTGAGGATATTTGACAAGTAAGTTTAATTCCAGTGCTTAGCCGCTGGTTCTTCCATAATGAACCGCGAAGATGAATCAGCGGCCAAGCGTCCTCTGGCCAAAGCCCTCGCGAGGAGCCTCGAGACCGTCCGATCGTTGCTGCGAGAGCAATGCTTGAGACCTAGAGACCTGGCTCTTTCGCAGCAGGACGATATGCTGCATGAGAGCTTGAGGATATTTGACAAGTAAGTTTAATTCCAGTGCTTAGCCGCTGGTTCCTCCATAATGAACCGCGAAGAGGAATCAGCGGCCATGCGTCCTCTGGCCAAAGCCCTCGCGAGGAGCCTCGAGACCGTCCGATCGTTGCTGCGAGAGCAATGCTTGAGACCTAGAGGCCTGGCTCTTTCGCTGCATGACGATATGCTGCATGAGAGCTTGAGGATATTTGACAAGTAAGTTTAATTCCCGTGCTTAGCCGCTGGTTCCTCCATAATGAACCGCGAAGAGGAATCAGCGGCCATGCGTCCTCTTACCAAAGCCCTCGCGAGGAGTCTCGAGACCGTCCGATCGTTGCTGCGAGAGCAATGCTTGCGACCGAGAGGCCTGGCGAAAGGTCGCAGCAGGACAATATGCTGCATGGGAGCTTTAGTATATTTGACAAGTAAGTGGAAAACCTTCGTTTCCAGTACCTAGCCGTTGGTTCCTCTATAATGTTGCTGCGAGAGCAATGCTTGCGACGGAGTAGAGTGCGCGGATTACAGCTGTGAATTTTTAGTTACAGTTCCTGTCGAGGTTGAGTGCTGACGGTCTTTGTGAAGCAGATGTATTTAGATTTAGCTATGTTGAGTGTAAGTAGATTGGATGGCTCATAAAATTGCTGTTGCTGGTTATGGGCTTCTTGTTCCGCACTGCCTTAGTATGCAAATCTAGCCAGTATCACTCCGATCAGAGGCACATGTCTGCTAACTTCACAGGCTCCACGACGTGACATGCATTGAGATTTGCTAGGCTTAAGAGGCAATGGGCAGGCCACGTTGCTCGCAGAACGGATGATTGATGGGTCCTAAAAGTTATGAAATGGGGTAACCATTAATAACGTAGCGTGCATGCCTCCCACAAGATATACTAAACATCAGTTCCTTCCAGAACCCCGGACTCCCTGGATTCGCAAGAAACCGATTATTGTGGCGGGCTTATGTCCAGTAATAGCATGTTTCAGCTGATACAATTATGATGATATTGACAAGTTTTCAATGTAGAAATAGGAACTTGCGAATCTTGCGATACTCCTGTCATAGTCAATAAGTGATAATAGTAAGTCTACAAAATTTTTCTTTATTTTCAGGCTGTTCGCTGAATTTGAACTCTGCTACGTAAGCGCCATGGTGAACGTTAAGACCCCGCACGAGTTCGAAGCGCAGCAACTGATTTGCGTGCTGTTCTCGGAAAGCCTGCGGAGGGCACTAAAGCAGTATTTGCTTACACAAGAACAGGTGAGGTTATCTTGTTCTATCATCTTTTGTTATTTTTCTATCTTCATTTGTTTTAGGAGATTTCGTCAAACTGTTTATTCTGTATATCAGCTCCAGGGTTTATCAACTAAAAAGCTACGAAATTTGTATACATACCTATTTAGGTACAAAAACCCCAACATCACATAACCAGATGCCCTACATTTTACTTAAACTCTCCCATTTGACTCGAGCTCGGACACCATCAAAAACTGTCCCACTCACATTTGGGCTATTCTGGTCTCCTAGCCCAAGCCTAATCCAGCTTGATCGTACCAAAGGAACACGAGAGGTTCGCCTATTAAGAGCGCACATGCTTAGTGAAAGCCACACTTGCAGCTTGTGGCTATACAAAATGTATGAAATAATTCGTCCAAAGCTTGTGCCGGCCCCTAGTGGCTCAATGTGCGGTGGCTCTTAAGCCTCAAGGCGACGTAGGCTCGTGGTCTTCTCTCCCTCTCACTGAGCATAAGCGTGAGCGAGATGGAAGTGCGTGTTCGGAGCAGGGACTGATTTCGGTTACGGTTATACCGGTATGAAACCGGTATTCCGTTACGGTACCGTTATGTCGTAAAGGTTACGCGCGCCGCGCGAACATAACGGTACCGTAACCGTTTTGAAATAACGGTTAGCGGTATCAGTTTTAAATGATACCGTAACTTTTATAATACCGGTATTATAAAGGTTACCTAGAAAAGTATGCGAGCTGGGGCACTCTACAGAGGAAGCATTGGCTACTAAACATTTAAAGACAAAAAGACAAAACGCCAGTGCCCTTGCCGGCGATTTGGCAATAACGCCAGGCCAAAGTCGTAATAACGGTACCTTTAAAAAGCGGTTACGGTACCGGAAAAAATAAAGGTACCTTTATATTTCGATAGCGAAATATAAAGGTTCCGCTACCGAAACCGCTATTTGACAACCGATATGACGTCATACCGTTAAAATAGAATACCGGTATTTTTCGGTTATGCAGTCCCTGGTTCGGAAGCGCGGATATCATGTTTTTTAATTTTAATTTTTTGTGCGTTTTAATAAATAAAAACGTAATAGGTATTCCCTCAAACATGATATTTTTAGAACCAATTTAAATATGTTTAGCTTTTGTGCATACTTTGTTACGAATATTTTAAGTGTATTTTAGACCTATGTTCGTGATTTTTTTTCCATGGAGCGAAAGTCAAAAACTCAGGATTCGAATAGCTACAGTGCCTCGAGAAAGGCCTCTTAATTAACTAATTAAATTTAGGGCAGCCGTATTATGATCCAAACAAGCGCTACGACTTTTTTTTAAATCTGTTTGCTGTACCTACGTCGCCTTAAGCCTTAAGTTCCTGCCCGAATCAATGTGTGTTATCAATAAGATAAAGAGACGAACGATAGTTGAAAAAGGCTTGTTTTGCTTCAGGTGGACTCTTACGACCCTGCCCTTATGTTCGCTGTGCCTCGACTAGCCATCGTTAGTGGCCTCCTCATATACTCCAGTGGTCCGTTGAGCATAGACAAGTCGCCCGGTAAGTTCTAGAAATTGTACAAACTTAGTCAATTATGCCAAGCCAAATACACGCCACAAGTAACTCCTAAGGCCGCAATTTAAATAAATAGGTAAAATTCTCTCCTGGTCTTTGGACTTTGACCAGTGTGTGTTGCCAGTGATGTCATATGGCACTGAAACGTGGTCGCTTACAATGGGCCTCATAAGAAGGCTCAAAGTCACCCCAAGGGCAATGGCGAGGGCTATGTTGGGAGTTTCTCTGCGTGATCGCATCAGAAATGAGGCTATCCACAGCAGAACCAAGGTAACCGATATAGCCCTCCGAATTGCTAAACTTAAGTGGCAGTGGGCGGGGCACATTGCACGTAGAACCGATGTGGCGACCACGTACCGGAAGGCGCGGCGTGCGGTAGGCCCCCCACAAGGTGGACTGATGACCTGGTAAAGGTCGCGGGAGTCCGCTGGATGCGGGTGGCGCAGGACAGGCCATTGTGGCGCTCTTTGGGGGAGGTCTATGTCCAGCAGTGGACGTCTTTCGGCTGATATGATGACGATGATGAAATACAGGCCACAAGTAAATCCTAAGGCCGGAATTAAAATAAAAAGATAAAATTCTCCTTTACCAAGCGCAAGGTCCTGCGCCACCCGCATCCAGCGGGCTCTCGTGACCTTTACCAGGTCATCAGTCCACCTTGTGGGGTTCCTAACCACGCCGCGCCTTGAGAACCTTTCCGCCCCAAAGGCCCTTGGTTCTACGTGCAATGTGCCCCGCCCACCATTCCCGCGGCTATTGTGGCACTCTTTGGGGGAGGACTATGTCCAGCAGTGGAAGTCTTTCGGCTGATATGATGCTGATGAAGTGCAAGGTTGTGTGAAAATACATAAAAGTCACATATACCTTATGCGTCCGAATGCTCCCTTTCACTGTGGTCTCTTTTTGTATGACATACATCACATATTTCCTACAAGTTGAAATGATAAGTAGAGTGAAACAGCCTTATCACGCTCAATAACTGACGTGGTAACTTATACTTGAATGAAATGAGTGATCTTTCGGCCTTCATTGGTAATTTTCTAAACTAGGCCTAAACATTTCTAATATTCTTTTGTTTGTATTCCAGAGGAGATGTCAGACATGTTCCGTCCATTCCGAACTCTTCTCCACAAAATACGGTCTCTCCTGTGGACGTTAGACCGGCGGGAGTTGGTAGCACTGGAGCGGTTACTCTGTACCAACGAGGACGTCTCCAGCTTGGCTGGTCTGGAGATACCGCAAGGTAAGTTCATCTTAGACCTGTTTTGAGGACTCCTTTTCAAATTCAAATTCAATTTTTTTTATTTCAGACCATGTCCATAGTGATTAGTACATATACAATTGCTTATCCTAAGTTAGTCAGATACCTAAATCTAATATTACCTACAATATATTATACACAGAGCCTCTCATGTGCACCGAGTCCCAGTGCTTCCACACAGCGCAGGCAGGAGACTCCAGCCCCAGCCCGCACGAGGCTGTTGGAGCTGTCACGCTCGCGGCGCATCAGGGAGGCGGTTCTCTTGCGTATTATTGCACTGAAGCCATCAGTACGTGCCTCCGCAAACATACCTGATGCGCTACAAAAGCGGGGCAGCCCCAACAGCATCCTGAACCCGTTATTATATTGGATGCGCAGGGCATTGAACGCCTTCTTAGTATAATTTGTCCACAGGCTGCACGTGTAAAAGGTCTGACAAAATGCCTTAAACAGCGTTATTTTGACATTCCAATCACAACGCGCAAACCTGCGGGACAACATATTACACCGTACGGCCAATGCCCTGCGCTCCCTTTCTATGTCCGCGTCATCTTGGAGATTGTCGGTCACCCAATGTCCAAGGTACTTTTGAATCCCCCTGGTTTCCAGGGGAGCCGGTGGGATTAAAAACTTATTTCTGGTAACATTTGGTTAAGCCACTGGGAATCAAAAAGTAAATTAGGTTGATATTAGACCTGACTTCTCTTGTAGACGTTAGACCGTCGGGAGTTGATAGCACTGGAGCGGCTATTTGACTTAACTGCCGTCTTAACTGGTTGTGTGATTTAAGTTTTGTGTATCAATATGGTTATATCCCTTTTTTGCTCAGAAATGTGACTTAGTATGATAGTGATTATTTATGTATGGTTATTATTCCAGGCGCTGAGCAATCGGAAGACCCCGCCTGCCAGTACCCGGATATCGGCGAGTTCGTATCGCGGTTTTACGCTGACCACGCCCACTGCCGTGACCTTTATACCCAGAGGTACTAATTCCCATTTTTATAAAAGACACGGATATACAAGAGACACGGATCTTTTTTGTGCGAGGCGTTGAACACGCCCCTTGTCGCTAATTTTGCTAGACACAGAAGACTGTTCAATCATGTTTTGAAGCGCAAATAACAAAATAGTCAGTCTCCTATCCAAATCTCAAAAAGACTGACGAATTACACTAAGTTGGTGTACAATTAAGTATGGTTGACGTCAAATATATGCTTACACTTTTGCACCTTATCTCTATCCCCTTGTGATAAGGCGACAAATGTATACATCTCTGTGACGTTGACTGTACTACCTAGTGTAGCTTAAGAGGCCGCAGTAAGCTAGGCCGAATTACACCTTCCCATACAAACGGAGTTACGCTCTCATTTTAAAACTACGTGTTGGATTGTAACGAAACTTTGCATATACAATGACATGAGGTACATCTAAGGCTGAAATTAGTTTATATGGCTCCACTTTATAAAACAAATGAAATGCAGCAAAAACAAGTTTTGTATGAAAAATTTAAATTCTCTGTATTTTTTTCCCTATGGTATCTGAAGCCATATAAACTAATTTCAGCCTTAGATGTACCTCATGTCATTGTATATGCAAAGTATCGTTACAATCCAACACGTAGTTTTAAAATGAGAGCGTAACTACGTTTGTATGGAGAATCGAGCTTACTGCGAACTCTTAAGTACCTATCGATGTGCGGTGGTCTTAATGCTTACTTTTTTCTGTGTGCATATTCTTAGAACAAGTGACAGCGATTCATCGATAGAACATCATCTCCTAATATCCTTATGGCAGTTCGATTTTCTACGAGCGAATGTATAGGTTTGTAATCGTGTAACAATTCAGTAGTTCTGCTAGGATGTAACTCAAACTATTTCAAAAGTTCGCTCGATAGATAATCGATTCCCAAATGCGACAAACTGGCGGTGCCACACTTCCGTCTTAAGCTTCAATACCAAGGCCTAAGTTTTTTTTCACAGTTCCACCGAACCTGTTACAACGGAGAGCGACTACCTACCCGACTACATAGAGGTGATGACGCCCATCATCGACGGCCTGCGTCGCCTCAGCGCGACCACTGATGACACTGACGACAAACACGCCACTTCCGACACGACCAGCGTCGACACATTCCAAAACGACTTCCTAGACAAAGCCCGAAAACCCAGCAGAACAGAAAGCGACCTATCATCCCTAAGAAACCTCTCCACAAACGGCCTAATGATGTTCGATCCTTTAGTCATCAACGCGGGAAATTCAGCCGAAACCTCCAACAGACAGTTACCTGACCACGACCTAGTAACGTCCCTGAACGAACAAGTCACTGAAATAGCTGATAGATTATCATCCATAGTTGCTAGCGATGTAGATATGCTAGAACACCAAATGCACTCTTTCTCTACCAACGATATGCCTACCCTCATATCCACGGAACCCACCGATCCGTTTTTCAGCGGGCCTAAGAACGAACAGCTGAGCTGTATGCCTAGTACTAGTCACGGATATCTGATACCAAACGCAATAAGCCAAGAGCCAGTAGTGTTATCTTCTCTATCGCATAATAACTCCGCCGTTTTTAACCAAGAGGAAGACAGTAGTGCAATACCGAACACGGATCTCCCGCTAATAATACCAGATAATATAGACGCTGACATTGTAAATACTAACATATGTATAGCTAACGCTAATCTAAGCTCACTATTACTAACTAACGAAGAATTCAGACAAAATTTCCTTGACAATAATGAAGTGACGCAGGAGATTTCATCAGCTCACATAGAGAAGAGTGGAGAAGATGGAGTAAAGTTCATGTTAGGTTACGAAAGTGACCACGAATCTGCGGTAGATTCAGGCGTCAGTACTGAAAACACTAGCTTAGATAGATCGCCAGACACGGAAAGCAAAGAAATCAAAGAAAACCATTTCATGCAACAGAACAGGGTATTGAAAAGTCCAGAAGACGACAGAGACAAAGAGAACACTCTAGAAAATTCCTTTTCCAGTGTAAATAATGGTGACGTTAGTGTAAATATAAAATATGAAGAGGAAGATACTCAGAAGAATGAGGCTTCATCATCGAATATAAATGTAAATATAGATAGTTTTAACGAAGGTTCTGTAAATTGTGAGAAGTTACAAAGTACTGAAGATAACAGGACGGCGAATGAGCTTCTAAGGGAGTTGAATCGAAACATAATAGCCGATAGGAATATGAGACAGGAGGACAATACAAATTTGCCCAACTGCTCGAGTAGTTCTCGACAGAAGAAAGTAAGAAAGTCGACAAGTAAGAGCAAGAAGAAGAAGACGAAGATGTGGTCCCCAGGGACGGTCATATTGGACAATCGGTCCGCTCAGAGCCAGAGTCCGCTGAGATTGAATTTGGACCATTTTGTTGATGACGGGTGAGTCAAAATGATACTATTATCTTATTACCCCATTCAAGGCTAATGATTCATATAATGGGGGTGTAATGTCGCAGTCAGATCGTATAATCTGCCGTATTTTTTAAAATGCGGCGGTTCACCGATTAGCTGGATTGTGATTACGATACGTTCTTCAATGAGGCGGCCTACATTTAGCCGCATCGCAATACTATTTAGATTGTAGAGTGACCAATAAAATGTATAATATTGACACTTATTAATTTTAAGTTAGACCTGCCTGCTGAAAAACTCATTATAGCTGTTTGACATTTTGTTGGTCAATCTACAATCTAAATAGTATTGTATTTAGCCAACCTTATGTACACACACAGTTATACAATAAAAATATTCTTATTCTTAATCGCTTTGCTTGATTCCCAATTTTTGTTCTCAGTATCTGTCTGTGTACTAGCTGCCCGATAGTCCATGCTAGTTTTTGAAATTAGTGAAGTCGTTCCACAGATTACCAGCTATGTACAGTTAGCAGCAGAAGTTGCTAACCGGGCCGAATCTTCAAAATGACACACGAATTCATTCATAAAAAATTAAAAGCGTGTGTAGGTCATTTTGAACAAACGGCCCGCTTAGCTACTTTTGCTGCTGAGTGTACAATGTACCTACATGCAAACTTACTTTGGGAAGGGCAGCGAAAGTTCTGTCATTGTAGAGATCCTTGATGGAGTCCTTTATGCAGCAGTGCACGTCTTTCAAATGATATGATGATGATGATGATGATGATGATGATGATGATGATGATGATTTTTGCAGCTTAGCGGAATGCGCAGACGACGAACAAATCGCTCTCGCGCTACAAGCGCAAGAACTCGCGGCGCGACAGCATGCGAGGGGGAAGTTCAAGTGAGTACATAATGTACATAGGTATCACAGCTTTAAAAAATAAAAAACTGTTTGTTTCGGACATGATCCATAATCTTAGTTGTTTTTGACCGACTAAGGAAAAAAGAGAGATTCGACACGTATAAGTATGTAATAGTATTTGAACTACAACACTGTAATCGCGTTTGTTATAAATATGTTACATTTGCAATTCTTGCTTATGTATTCCCTACTTTAAATACAATATCTAAATTAACTAGAAATCTCATCACAATTTTGGTTCTCAAATTTAAATTCATCATTGTAAAGGTAAAATGTAGGAGTGCGTGTAGCTTTGTGAGTTATATGTTAGAGATAATCACTATAAACACGTCCGATTTAAAACACGCCTAACACTCAGTCATTCATACACCCTTCACAATTCCCAGATCCAGCGAAGACCTAATACACCGCCTGTTCGTCTGCATCGCCGGAGTCGCCGACCAACTACAAACCAATTTCGCAGCCGATCTGCGCAACATACTCAAGTCCGTGTTCCTAATGAACCAGACCCCGGACGCGCCCGAACCGGACCCGGCGCCGGAGCCGGACAAGTGCGACATCGAGTATGCGGCCACGGAGGATCAGGTCATACAGAACGGTGAGTGAGAGACCTGCGCAACATACTCAAGTCCGTGTTCCTAATGAACCAGACCCCGGACGCGCCCGAACCGGACCCGGCGCCGGAGCCGGACAAGTGCGACATCGAGTATGCGGCCACGGAGGATCAGGTCATACAGAACGGTGAGTGAGAGACCTGCGCAACATACTCAAGTCCGTGTTCCTAATGAACCAGACCCCGGACGCGCCCGAACCGGACCCGGCGCCGGAGCCGGACAAGTGCGACATCGAGTATGCGGCCACGGAGGATCAGGTCATACAGAACGGTGAGTGAGAGACCTGCGCAACATACTCAAGTCCGTGTTCCTAATGAACCAGACCCCGGACGCGCCCGAACCGGACCCGGCGCCGGAGCCGGACAAGTGCGACATCGAGTATGCGGCCACGGAGGATCAGGTCATACAGAACGGTGAGTGAGAGACCTGCGCAACATACTCAAGTCCGTGTTCCTAATGAACCAGACCCCGGACGCGCCCGAACCGGACCCGGCGCCGGAGCCGGACAAGTGCGACATCGAGTATGCGGCCACGGAGGATCAGGTCATACAGAACGGTGAGTGAGAGACCTGCGCAACATACTCAAGTCCGTGTTCCTAATGAACCAGACCCCGGACGCGCCCGAACCGGACCCGGCGCCGGAGCCGGACAAGTGCGACATCGAGTATGCGGCCACGGAGGATCAGGTCATACAGAACGGTGAGTGAGAGACCTGCGCAACATACTCAAGTCCGTGTTCCTAATGAACCAGACCCCGGACGCGCCCGAACCGGACCCGGCGCCGGAGCCGGACAAGTGCGACATCGAGTATGCGGCCACGGAGGATCAGGTCATACAGAACGGTGAGTGAGAGACCTGCGCAACATACTCAAGTCCGTGTTCCTAATGAACCAGACCCCGGACGCGCCCGAACCGGACCCGGCGCCGGAGCCGGACAAGTGCGACATCGAGTATGCGGCCACGGAGGATCAGGTCATACAGAACGGTGAGTGAGAGACCTGCGCAACATACTCAAGTCCGTGTTCCTAATGAACCAGACCCCGGACGCGCCCGAACCGGACCCGGCGCCGGAGCCGGACAAGTGCGACATCGAGTATGCGGCCACGGAGGATCAGGTCATACAAGTCCGTGTTTGCATTTATTTTTCCGGGTATTTTTATAAATAGTGTTTGTAAGTAATATATTTATTTAATTATTTTTACTCTCTACAAATACGGTATTGGAGAAACTAG
Source organism: Epinotia brunnichana (assembly GCA_963854355.1). Taxonomy (NCBI): domain Eukaryota; kingdom Metazoa; phylum Arthropoda; class Insecta; order Lepidoptera; family Tortricidae; genus Epinotia; species Epinotia brunnichana. The sequence continues at coordinate 14,058,182 of OY977957.1, forward strand.
ATCTCAAAGACTCCCGAAACCTTTTGCCCAAGAACCGACACTTTCGTTGACATATAAATCTAATCCATACATAATTCTTCAATTGCAGGCAGTTCGTTCGACAGCGTGTACTCCGCCGAGGAAGTGTACGCGGACAGCACGTCAGAAACCGTGTCCGAGGGCTCGCTGTGTCGCCGCCGGCCCGACAAGCACGAGCGGCCGCTGCAGAGCGCGTCCACTGGAGACCTCACCTTCAGGTACAGCACGTCAGAAACCGTGTCCGAGGGCTCGCTGTGTCGCCGCCGGCCCGACAAGCACGAGCGGCCGCTGCAGAGCGCGTCCACTGGAGACCTCACCTTCAGGTACAGCACGTCAGAAACCGTGTCCGAGGGCTCGCTGTGTCGCCGCCGGCCCGACAAGCACGAGCGGCCGCTGCAGAGCGCGTTCACTGGAGACCTCACCTTCAGGTACAGCACGTCAGAAACCGTGTCCGAGGGCTCGCTGTGTCGCCGCCGGCCCGACAAGCACGAGCGGCCGCTGCAGAGCGCGTCCACTGGAGACCTCACCTACAGGTACAGCACGTCAGAAACCGTGTCCGAGGGCTCGCTGTGTCGCCGCCGGCCCGACAAGCACGAGCGGCCGCTGCAGAGCGCGTCCACTGGAGACCTCACCTTCAGGTACAGCACGTCAGAAACCGTGTCCGAGGGCTCGCTGTGTCGCCGCCGGCCCGACAAGCACGAGCGGCCGCTGCAGAGCGCGTCCACTGGAGACCTCACCTTCAGGTACAGCACGTCAGAAACCGTGTCCGAGGGCTCGCTGTGTCGCCGCCGGCCCGACAAGCACGAGCGGCCGCTGCAGAGCGCGTCCACTGGAGACCTCACCTTCAGGTACAGCACGTCAGAAACCGTGTCCGAGGGCTCGCTGTGTCGCCGCCGGCCCGACAAGCACGAGCGGCCGCTGCAGAGCGCGTCCACTGGAGACCTCACCTACAGGTACAGCACGTCAGAAACCGTGTCCGAGGGCTCGCTGTGTCGCCGCCGGCCCGACAAGCACGAGCGGCCGCTGCAGAGCGCGTCCACTGGAGACCTCACCTTCAGGTACAGCACGTCAGAAACCGTGTCCGAGGGCTCGCTGTGTCGCCGCCGGCCCGACAAGCACGAGCGGCCGCTGCAGAGCGCGTCCACTGGAGACCTCACCTTCAGGTACAGCACGTCAGAAACCGTGTCCGAGGGCTCGCTGTGTCGCCGCCGGCCCGACAAGCACGAGCGGCCGCTGCAGAGCGCGTCCACTGGAGACCTCACCTTCAGGTACAGCACGTCAGAAACCGTGTCCGAGGGCTCGCTGTGTCGCCGCCGGCCCGACAAGCACGAGCGGCCGCTGCAGAGCGCGTCCACTGGAGACCTCACCTTCAGGTACAGCACGTCAGAAACCGTGTCCGAGGGCTCGCTGTGTCGCCGCCGGCCCGACAAGCACGAGCGGCCGCTGCAGAGCGCGTCCACTGGAGACCTCACCTTCAGGTACAGCACGTCAGAAACCGTGTCCGAGGGCTCGCTGTGTCGCCGCCGGCCCGACAAGCACGAGCGGCCGCTGCAGAGCGCGTCCACTGGAGACCTCACCTTCAGGTACAGCACGTCAGAAACCGTGTCCGAGGGCTCGCTGTGTCGCCGCCGGCCCGACAAGCACGAGCGGCCGCTGCAGAGCGCGTCCACTGGAGACCTCACCTTCAGGTACAGCACGTCAGAAACCGTGTCCGAGGGCTCGCTGTGTCGCCGCCGGCCCGACAAGCACGAGCGGCCGCTGCAGAGCGCGTTCACTGGAGACCTCACCTTCAGGTACAGTCATCGGCATTTATATCTGCCACTACAAACGCATATAAATATCTGACACGACTAGGACGTGTCAGATATTTTTGCCGGCTTCGTTATTGTCTGCAGGCTACCTCTCCCACCACGCATTCCGTTCGCTTTATTGGATGAAAGTAGCCAGGTAAAAAAAAAAAGGTTCAGCCGTGTTTTCTATTAGAATTATTGAATTAGACAATTAAGACAATATAATTATAATTTGGTATTTATTTGAATGAATAATTTAAATCTTGAATTTATCTTTATTTGCTATGTTGGGAGTTTCTCTGCGTGATCGCATCAGAAATGAGGCTATCCGCAGCAGAACCAAGGTAACCGATATAGCCCTCCGTATCGCTATACTTAAGTGGCAGTGGGTGGCGCACATTGCACGTAGAACCGAAGGCTGTTGGGGCAGAAAGGTTCTCGAGTGGCGACCACGTACCGGAACGCGAGTAAGGCGGACTGATGACCTGGTAAAGGTCGCGGGATTCCGCTGGATGCGGGTGGCGCATGACCGGTCATTGTGCACTTTGTGGGCAGTAGGCCTATGGCCAGCAGTGGACGTCTTTCGGCTGATATGATGATGATGATAAGTTACATCTTGAATGATGAAGTTGTTTTTTGTTCAGGGAGCGGACTTCTGCCCCGGAGAGTGACCGCGTAGAGCGCGCCCCGGAGTGGGTCCCGGACATCGCGGCCCCGGCCTGCATGCGCTGCGACTCGCACTTCACCGCCTTCCGCCGCCGCCACCACTGCCGCAACTGCGGTGAGTGTCTCCACCATTTTGTTCAGGGAGCGGACTTCTGCCCCGGAGAGTGACCGCGTAGAGCGCGCCCCGGAGTGGGTCCCGGACATCGCGGCCCCGGCCTGCATGCGCTGCGACTCGCACTTCACCGCCTTCCGCCGCCGCCACCACTGCCGCAACTGCGGTGAGTGTCTCCACCATTTTGTTCAGGGAGCGGACTTCTGCCCCGGAGAGTGACCGCGTAGAGCGCGCCCCGGAGTGGGTCCCGGACATCGCGGCCCCGGCCTGCATGCGCTGCGACTCGCACTTCACCGCCTTCCGCCGCCGCCACCACTGCCGCAACTGCGGTGAGTGTCTCCACCATTTTGTTCAGGGAGCGGACTTCTGCCCCGGAGAGTGACCGCGTAGAGCGCGCCCCGGAGTGGGTCCCGGACATCGCGGCCCCGGCCTGCATGCGCTGCGACTCGCACTTCACCGCCTTCCGCCGCCGCCACCACTGCCGCAACTGCGGTGAGTGTCTCCACCATTTTGTTCAGGGAGCGGACTTCTGCCCCGGAGTCGGCCAAGTATCAAGTACGGCGACTTCAGGGGTCTAATTACGTAATGACGAAAGGAAATTGATGGTCATAGCGCTGGTAATGGCGGCCCAATCGCGTTGGCGGTAGTCGAACGTGCCGGATAAATTACAAAAGTCGAACAATTTGTTACACAAAAAATTTTGTATTCTCTTACTTCTCCGGTGTGACTTACAGCCTGCCATACCGATGAGAACACATTAATTAAAAAGTCGTAGGTATTTTAGCACTATATTCTGATCACTGTTCATGAGTAACACGGAGTTGAGTATATTACGCACTCACGGTTCTGTATGACTTGATCCTCCGTGGCTGCATCCTCAATTATATCGCACGTGTCCGGCTCCGGTGCCGGGTCCCGTTCGGGCGCGTCCGGGGTCTGGTTCATTAAGAAGTTGAGAAATGCCACCCAGAGGGCCTACCGCGAACGGCATTCGAAGTTCGACCTCTCTGTCGCACTTACCTACGTACGAACTCAATCAATCAATCAATTAATATCATTTATTGCATCCATAGTTGTACAGATCTTATAATAGGTACATGAGTTCCATATGGGCCCTGATAGGGCGTAGCAATTTATATTTAGTTTTATTTAATTACATGCCATTTATATGCTTAACATTCCTTAAAATATATTTTTTCCTTAGGCAGTAATTTTATTAATCATGCACATGCATTTCAATCTTCCTCTAATTACTAGCTAGGTCACATACTATATCTAAACACAGCTACTTATTTACATCTATTAACTAAAACATTATTTGATAATTGTATATACCTATGTAATTCTAATGTCAATTTATTATTTTGAGCGGTAAATTGTAAATGTACTATTAAACTATTTAAGGGTGTCTGTAATAAATTCTTGATACGAGTAATATGTTTTACTTATTAGCCAATCTTTAAGTCTACTGCGGAAACTTTTTTTTTTTTTTTTTTTTTTTCTCACAGGTATGACAGAGAGGGAAAACTTCGAATGCCTTTCGCGGTAGGCCCTCTGTAGAGTAGAAAAGCCGGACAGCGTGACAGACACCGGACACACGAACGATTTTCGGTCAAAGCTGAAGTGTAGAACTTCGCTCGCTTGTTCGATAACTTTTTATGTTATATTGTTAACCCTCGACAAAAAAGAGGAGTGTTATAAGTTTGACCTGTTTGTGTGTCTATGTGTCTGTCTCTGGCCTCTTACGAATGGAGCGATTTGAATGCGGTTATTTTGTATCCGAAAGCTGACGTGATAGAGATGGTTCCTAGCTACGTTTCAACAAAATCGGTTGATCCGTATATTGAACTTTGAAATGAACATATCGGAGGTATTTCATCTTTTCTAAATTATTAATTATTGTGTAATTATCTGAACTTGTCTACTACAAACTTTCCTCTGACATTAACTACAATACTCGTATTCCATCAACAGGTAAAGTATTCTGCGCATCGTGCAGCTCTAACTCCATCCCGCTCCCACGCTTCGGCCAAATGAAGCCGGTCCGCGTGTGCGAGGAGTGCTTCCGATCCGTCGCCCACGGCTGTCGACGAGCGCAGCAATATCGGTGAAACTATTCTAACGTGGCACGGAATAAAATAGGGTAACTTTTTGTGATGAGGTGACACAGAAGTTTATTTTGAAGAGCGAATAAAGCCTGTCGCATTCTGGCGCGGCCTGCGGTGGCGGCCGGTTGTATACTATGATAAATATCGTGTCTGAATCATTGATAGGATTTATCACGGTATAATAAAATAAGGTGAGTGAGATTTCCGACGATGTATCTTATGTCACACAAATGTTGCCGTTGTGCAAAGTTGGCACAGAAATGTTGCTGTTGTGCAAACTTGGCACAGAAATGTTGCTGTTGTGCAAAGTTGGCACACAAATGTTGCCGTTGTGCAAAGTTGGCACAGAAATGTTGCTGTTGTGCAAAGTTGGCACACAAATGTTGCCGTTGTGCAAATTTGCCACAGAAATGTTGCCGTTGTGCAAAGTTGGCACAGAAATGTTGCTGTTGTGCAAAGTTGGCACACAAATGTTGCCGTTGTGCAAAGTTGGCACACAAATGTTGCCTTTGTGCAAAGTTGGCACACAAATGTTGCCGTTGTGCAAAGTTGGCACACAAATATTGCCATACAGACTTGACACCTTTCATAAAAACAAGTTTCGTTAATTCACGATTAATACATTAAAAAAATATATTAGCGAGTTTAACTATTTATTTGGGGTGAAAATATACATTTGTCGTATACAATTAGTAATTTAGCGTATACATCGATTGAAGACACGTAAGTGTAGTAATGTAATTTACTTGGGTAATTTACTTTCACACATTGACATCACACAGTCCACCATTTTTAAGATGCAGATGACGTAGGTAAGATAGATGACGTCACGAACTGTCACGCGAATGACTTTGTGTTAAAATAATAAAAAGAAAAATTGAAATAAAAAGATTTAAACATTTTTTTTTGTTCTACCATGGGATTTATCATAGTATAAAAGTCAGCTGGCCGCCACCGTGCTCAATAAGTTTACACTGGCGCGGCCTGCGGTGGCGGTCAATAGTAAATTTGATAGCAAATGTCAAATTTACTATTGACCGCCACTTCAGGCCGCGCCAGTCTGTCAGAGGCTTAAAGGAACGCAACATCATATTGTCTAGTAGCCTCTGGTTTTTCTAATAAAGGGTAAATCATTTACTAACTGAATTGACATCACAATAAAGTACTCTTTGGTCGCGCATGATCCTCGTCACACGATAATCAGCCTTATTTATTCTGTGCCTAGAACATAAATTGCTATACAAGCATAATACAGCTTGTGTTTATTTGACAAGCAACTTATACGTCCTGAAAACTTATCTAGTAAGGCCACTTGCACATTCGATTCAGACTAAGTAATGTGAGTTCTATTAAAATGGCTGTAGAGTTTAAAGTCAAACCTTTATTTGATAAAAGACGCTGCCATTGCGATAGATGTGAAATAATTTGTGTCATCACATTGCTATATAAAATGTACTTTTTCTGAAGTGCCTCTCGACTCGAATCCATTTGTAAGATGAATACGGATCCTATAGTCCCCCGCGGCTATGAAGTGACTCTAGGGTTGAATATGTAATTTTTTCCTATGGTTGACATTGTCATTATTCAGAAACATAGTTGCGCAATGTGTCAGGATTGACTTCATAGCCGCGGGGGACTGTAGTAGGTGCAAATTCAGAAACAGCAGGGTAATTGCATATTTAACGGACGTCCGTTCATTTCTAACCTATTGTTATAACAGAAGTATGCGGACTTCCGTGGTTTCACTCAAATGTGCGACTTACACTTTTTTCTCAGAACTTATTTTTGGTTTTTCCTGTTTAGTATCATGGGCATCTTGATAAAGAAAAAAAAATGCCCCCAATTTTCCATACATTTTTTAGGATTCCACTATGTGACGGTCTACGGACCGATTCTGTATGCAGAATGTATGAAAAAAACGTCACATTGTGGAATAAAAAACGGGGGACATTTTTTTTCTTTATCGGGATCAAGAGTGCTCATGATTCTGAACAGGAAAAAACCAAAAAAAAACTAAATTCTGGGACAAAAAGTAAAAGCCGCACATTTGAGTACGTAATTACCCTGTCCTAAATATTGATAATCCAGATATGCCCCAAATATGGTCGCGCCCCTGACGTAATTTACCAATATTATATCGAACATTACCTATATCACATTCAAAGTTTATTCCAAAACTATGTTTTTAATAAATATTTTAGTACCTCCTAGATTGTTGGATAAATGTAATTAAGTTATGTTAATATATAAGATATGGATAGGTATAATTCATCGATATTGACTGATATAAACAAAACTATTTAATGATTCTATAAAAGTTTTCCATTGTTCTAGGTAGCTCTCTAATGAATGAATATTTAAAAGTGTTATCAATGCATAATTATACCTATTTCATATTATTGAGAGGCGATTATTATTTGCAGTCACTTGTTTCAAGATCATAGATCATTTTTGTATTTTTTTAATCATGTAAGATGTCGAGAGTAAGGCTTATTCCACCTATTTTCCATTTTACCCTTTTACCAATACTCCTAGATCTCAAAAGAACTTAGTGTCAAAATACCTAAATCACAGAATACCTAACTTTTTTTCTCATAACACCATATTCTTAATAATGGCCGAATTTCAAAATAGCTTAGTCTCATAATGCCTAAACTTCAAAACAATTTAGTTATTTTAATATTTTGTCATAGAAATGACAGAAGTCGTTCGGTATTTGAAGGAATTTGTGCATTTCAATCTTTAGGTATTTAGAGAATATGACGTTTTGGGTCAAAGTCATAATGAATTTCGTTCATTTTAAGAATGAGACAATTTGAGATTTAGGTATTATGAGCCCATGGTAATTTGAAAATTAGGGGTAATCGTGAATAAGGCATTATGAAATTTAGGTGGAATAAGCCCTACTCGATGTCGAGTGTAAGGTTTGAATAAGACTGACGTGGCCTGCGGTGGCGGTGGCGGTGGTGGTAGTAAACTTGCAATTGTCTTTACTATCGACCGCCACCGCAGGGCGCGTCAGTGTAATTCAGGCCTAACGGCTTGGCCACGGCTGGGCAGCGAAAGCGCGCCATAAGCGGGAACGAGAGGCCGCGCTCGGATCTCTCATTCCCTCGCCGTAAGGGACACATGACCACACTCTAGCACATCATATCATTTTATATCATTTTAGGGGTGTCCGGTGAAATAAGACCGACAAACGTTTCACCGAATGCATTGTTTAGCCGAATTTTTTTACTTATAAACCGTTAACTTGTTATGACATTATATGTAAAATGTATGCACGTGTTATAACTATGTCTTCAATATACTTGACAGACCGGCTGCTATGTGCTCATTACACCGTTCCAATTTAGACACTGAAGCGAGATGCAGCAATACATACATTGAAGTGAGACAGGTGAAATTACTATAACGAATCGCTGCGTCTCGTTAATTACTTTATTAGAAGCAATAAGCCTAAGGATGAATAACAGATGAGTGACATGTCTTTTCATATAACTTGATACCTCTCTTGTTTGACAGCTAAGTTCGCACATTTTCGGTGGATATTCACCTTAATTCACCTTTACGGGTCATTGTCAGTCACAAAAACAAAAATCATCTTTCCGGTGGTCAATAGTTAAGGGCTTACGTTTACATATAACATGTTTTTATCACATAGAATTATAGAAGGGGCAACGCCGTTTATGCGGATTCAGAGTACAACCAAAAATTAGGCTTTATAGCCCTTAACTTTGGCAATGTCCACCGAAAAGACGCGAACCTAAATCTGACAATGACCCTTACATAACCTTAATAATAACGCATAGAAGGATAGTTTCATACGGCCGACGCGCCAATACGCACACAAACGCACCAATTTTGTTCCACTGATGCGGCCGAGTCTTGGTGGCCTCACCGTTGCGCGTGAACTGCGTTTCTAGGCGTTATTATTCTAAGCCTTTACGACGCTTTGTCAAAGATACAAGTTGTCAACCACACACCAAGTCAACAAGACATTGGTGCGGAGTTAAACCTTATGTCAATGCAAGAAGGTTGCTATCGCGCTGGGCTCCTTGACGTATATATCAGTCGTTGGCGTTGAACCTGCGGCTGTTGGCTTCGAAAAGGTTAATAGACCCCCAGCCAAACAAAATAAGGCTCCAGTATATCAAAGCTGGTGGAAAACCGGCCATAGATTTAGTATTAACGTGACTGCAAATAAAAGCCTGCCCGAGACAGAATTCAACACCTAGGCTAAGTAGCGATGTTAGAAAAGAACTATTTTTATCAATTAAAGTGTTTATATTTTTAACATAAAACCTCTTTAAAACCTTTATTCCACTTTTGTAACCACGGTGTTAGGCTAGTTAATGTAAGTACGAGTATAATGTTAATTCGTGGATGTAAATTTTGTAAAAGTTATGTAACATTGGTACCTTCAGGTATGTAGTGACTGTTTAGCGTTATATAAAGTAACATTGAAATATTCCGGTGACCACAAAGTAAGTGATAATCAACCGTTACATATTTTAATCGTGTATAATAAATGTCAGATTATTAGCTAACAGGAAGTTTTATTTACTTTGGGTACGTCTTTCATACAAACTGTCCCATTCTCCTTCGTTGATTTCCGGAATAAAAAGTCATTGCCATCGTCATGTCAGCGTAAAGACGTCCACTGTTGGACATAGGCCTCCCCCAAAGAGTGCCACAATGACCGGTCCTGCGCCGCCGGCATCCAGCGGACTCCCGGTCATCAGTCCTTGTGGGGAGGTCTACCCTCTTCCGTACAAACAAACACTGACCAGACTAAATTTTATCTAAATCCGTACTGACTTTATGACGAAAGCAGCACCACAAATAGATACCCTTATCCAAAATAGACGGATATTTTCGCCGCACCCCATTCACCTTTTAGTGTTAGTTAAAATTAACTAAACCACGGTAAATAGATTGCTAAAGGAAAATCTCAATCAGTCTTTGACCTTTTAACACTTTCACTGCCAGGAACCCGCCTAGGGCGCCTACGCCGTAGTCGCTTTTCCGCTACATATTACGAGGAAAACGACGGGATCGCCAACGAGTGTAGCGATTTTTGGCAGTGAATGTATTAGCCCTGCACTGCATATACAATCAGTTCTAAGGCGGACTCACGGGCCGCCGAGTACCCCGACATGCGCTTAAGTTCATTGGAGAGATTCGTGTTTTATTAACGTTGTGGAAGTGCGCACTGTCCGGGGAGGCAGAATGCGTGTGACCTCAGAGCATAGAATAACGTATGCGGAGTGAAATTTGCACAAAGTTAAATGTCGTATTAAATAAAAAAACACATGGTTATTTTTATAAATATAACTGTTTTTTAATAGTGTATTTCACGACGTTCAATGCTAAAAAAAGTTCGGCAGTTTTGTGGTACTTTGTCCATCGCTGTCGAAAATACAGATATAAGCATTTTTTTAGGTGCAATTTTATCCTTCTTAAGAAAACTTTTTTAGGAAACTTCGTATGCACGACATATTTCACGTTGTCGTCCGTTGGACTATTGGTGTTCTCAAAATAAAAGTTACCTTGTCACGAATTTCCATTTTAAGGCGACGTGAGCTCCGAAAACGGATTTTTAAAAAATCGTAGCTCTTGTTTGGATTATAATACGGCTGCTTTTAATTTAACTAGCAATCTTGAGGCCTTTTGTGAGGGAAATCAGCTATTCGAATCCTGAATTTTTGAATTTCGCTCGATAGAAAAAAATCACGAACATAGGTCTAAAATACACTTAAAAAAATTCTAACAAATTATGCACAGCAGCTAAACATATTACAATAGGTTCTTAAAATTGGCAATGTCATGTTTGAGGGAAATCAGCTATTACTTTTTTATTTATTAAAACGCACAAAGAAATAAAATTAAAAAACATGATATCCGCGCTTCCAAACACGCACTTCCATCTCGCTCACGCTTATGCTCAGTGAGAGGGAGAGAAGACCACGAACCTACGTCCCCTTAAGTGACTTATAATTCGTCACCCATAAATCCCATAACGCAAAAACCGCTAGTTTTTACATGTTTTGACCAAATGACGTAGCCACATTTTCCGAGCAAGTTTATGATTTTCGGAGACGGCGGGCTTAACTTTTCTTGAACGATTGAAGATGCCCATGTCTTTAAGACATGTTTTTACAGTTTTTCTGTCATATTTGATTTTCCTCTGAGCTCTCTGTAAGATTTTGCAACTCGGCCGGCCGTATTTTTCTTTAATCAGAAAACTGGCTAAAGCTGGAATGTTTCACTGAACCAGTCATTCTAGTAGTACTTTTTCTCAAAGAAAAGGACACAAAAATAATATAAACAGAGCTTCGGCTCTCACCCATTTGCACAAAATGTTTCACTATCTTCAGTTTCGGCCGTAGGGAATGTGTACTGTAGAAATTACAAATAGTTTCGCGACGTCGTTCTTCTCGATTTGCCATAATTTCAAGAGAAAAAATCCAATGTCCATGAAACTTACCAGATTGATTGACAGATATGTCTTTAAATTAACCGTAAGATGCAGTTGCTGTCTTGATTTTTTTAAACATTGTACATATTTAAAACTTTGTGCAAATTTCATTCCGCATACGTTACTAGAGAGAGAACAAGCCGCCGGCGGCCGTGTCGCAGCTGTTAGCTCAATTGGCATACTCTGCCATACTGTGCACGCGTGCTGATCGCAGAGAATATTACGTTTTTTCCCAAAATGCTTCATATGATGCGCGTGTATTTTCCAATAAGCGCGTATGTATACAAGTGTGTGTGTTTTAGATGTGTGCGTGCTTTGTCTTGTCAATTACTTGGGCGTTGTGTGGGTTTAATGAACTTGCGACAGGCGTACTCAATACAAATCCGCTGGCATGTCCGGTGTGACGGACTAACCGAAGCTGGACTGCCGTCTAAAACCACCAACGAGTTCCGGCTCCGCCTTGTAAAGGGGGCGTCGCAGGATCGCTCCTGGCATTCAACTGCGTACGTCCCGGTGGGCGGCCCACAGTAGCAGTAGTGATGTGTGCCTGTGTGAGGACGTCACATCGGACGTGTGTACCTACAGTCAGCATCAAAAGTAGCTACGCAATCGAGGACGTCAAAAGCTCTTATTTCCTTTAAATAAATACTTTTCACGTTGTCGTTTGCGTAGCTACTATTAATGCTGACTATACGCATTTGTTTTACTACTGTAATCAATGCATCTACAAAAGAAAAACATACTATATAGGTACCTACAAGCCACACACCAACAGCCCAAGATATCCTGGAATGGAGAATGCTGCAACGACAGAGGACCAAGCCCACTTAATATTGATGATGATGAGGATAATTGATACCTACAGCATAATTGAAAGAAGAATAACGCATGCGTTAATTTACGCGGGTAATTGTTGGTTTACCACAAGCTCATACCGATTGTGGCACCAGAATACCAGATAGTACACATTCAGTGCCGATAATCGCTACGCTCGTAGCCGATACCGTGGTTTTCCTCGTATGTAGCGGAAAGCGACTACGGCGTAGGCACCCGATTGTCGTGTTCCCGGCACTGAATGTGTTAATGATACCAATTACTACGAGTAATTTGACACTAATTACTCGACCCGTTTCCAAAGGAATTAGGCAATCTACTCGTATCCTGACACTGGATACGAGTAGATTGCCTAATTCCTTTGGAAACGGGTCGAGTAATTCGAAATTAACCGTCCTATTTGTTAGTGTAATAAACAGGATGACAACGTCTCTTGAGGTGAGGTGGTCTTGAGGTGGTCCTTCCATATTACATTGATGCACAGTTGCGTTATCAAGAAGGGCTAAGGGCTACTTAACTATGTACTTACGTAGGTAATACCTAAAAATTTGTATCATCATCATTGTCAGCCCGTAATCGCCCACTGCTTCGAGTACGCCACCTGTCTCTATCCCGAGCTAACATTATCATGAATTGACCCGCGATCTCCCTAATATCGTCCACCCCCTTCCATCCCCCAGTGGTGGATCCAGGACTTAGGTTTAGGGGGGCTTCAACTATTGGGGGGATTCAACCTACTAAAATTAAAACGCGGCTACCCGGCCCGGCCTGTTCGGTGGGAATCGTACATTTTACTCATATCTAGCTGCGCGCTTCGCTTCTTCCGCGTATTAGGTACAGAGAATCCAGACGGAGTCGCGGTATAAGATGTAGGTAAGTAGGTACATTCTATATACTGGTGAAAGCATTTATGAAATCCTCCCTCCTACAAATTTACATCGTCACAGACTTTTCCTCTTTACAATATTGTTATAGTTAGAAGTGTATTATAAAAACATAAACGTTTTATAGTTATTTTCACCTCAGCAGCTCGAACAAGCATATTTTGCTGCGTGAAAACAGTGAGCAAAATGCGATTTTGCTCACTCCGTGAGTCAAGGTAAGTAGCTTTTTAATTTTGATATCGAGCACTGGTGACGCATCATAGTGTGGAGTCCACACTATGATGTGTCACCAGTGCTCTATTACAAATTCAGAATATTATAAGTGCGTAAAAGCCTAGCGATATATTTTTAACGTGACGATGTTCTCACTGCTGAGGTGAAAAGTTGTATGTATCACACGAGAGCAAAGATATTTGCATCTCGTGCCTTTGAGTCCCTCACTACGCTCAAGATTCAAATTTTAATAGGATCTTTCGCTTGCTCGGGACTCAACATCAACACTCGCAGTAAAAATATATTTTGCTCTCTTGTTGAACAAATAACTATTGTCATACAAGGGTGAAAAGTTGTACCTATTTTACCTGAGAGTGTGGAATTGAAACACGAGCAAGCGAAATAATTTTATAGTTGAACCACGAGCGAAGAGAGTGGTTCTAAAACAGAACCCTGAGCGTAGCGAGTGTTTCAACACACGAGAAGTAAAATACATTTGCACCCGTGTGTAACACAAAAATTTTCACCTCACTGTAGCGAGGAAAGTGCAACATGCAAAATATCTTTTTTTTAATTTAAATAATTTATTTGCACTCTTGTATAAAAAAAAACAAATAACTATATTTTTTTGAATTTTGGTCAAGTGAGAGTCGGATTTTAGTTTTCCCATACATTTTGAGACCCAGCGCCTGATGAAGGCAACAAGCAATTCTGAAAAGTTTTTTGTATGGGAGCCCCCTGTAATATTTATTTTATTCTGTTTTTTAGTATTTGTAGTTATAGCGGCAACAAAAATACATCATCTTTGAAAATTTCAACTGTCTACCTATCACGATTCATGAGATGCATGAGATACGCTCCAAGGTCAAATTACTTTGCCCACTAGTGGATAAAATGCGATTTTGCTCACTGGTTTTATAGGATAAAAGACGGCTTTCCGAGGCAGTGAGGGGAAAAAAATATTTTTTTACACGGGTCTAACGCGATATTTATTTACCTTTATTTCTGACGTTACGACACGGGTTTCACTTTCACCACCGGTCATAGAGCCCGTGTCGAAACGCCAGAAATAAAGTAATAATTTAAATATGTTTGAAGACAACGTTTAAAGTGTTAAACATTTAAACGTTGTCTTCAAACTTTAATCGTCCGTTTACGAGGAAAAAAATCTCAAACAACCGTTTCACTGCAGGATTCATTTAAAATGCCACTTTGGTAAGTATAATAATTCTCAGCCCTAGGTATTGCGCACTGCTATTCGCCTAAGTTACTGTTTTTAATCTGCTGGAGAGCGGTCGGCTTGTGTGAGGGTTGATTTATTTTATAGTGATCGGTACCTAAGTATTGCTTTTTTGCAGCCCTATAACTTTGTAATTTGTTGGGAAATTGAGGCGAAGGTGCGTACCGAAATGTAAAGTAGGGTCGTTTCGCCGGTTAGCGACCACTTAGCCGAGTTGCTCACTATAGATTAGTAAATGTATATCTATTCAATGTACTCACATAATAGATGGTATTCGTAAAGGCTCTGAGTATAGTCAATTTTTGAAACCTAAAATAAAATATAGCACTTTCATCCATAGATTAGGAAAAAATATGGAAAAGGTTTCAAAATAGCGAATTCGCTAGATAGCGACCGATTTAGTCGGTTTGCGACCACCTGTTAGCTAGTTGGCGACCATTCTTGCAAATAGTGTTTAAGTAGTTAATAAAACGATGCATCATCAACATCATCATCATCATATCAGTCGAAAGACGTCCACTGTTGTACATATGCCTCCCCCAAAGAGTGCCACAATGACCGGTTCTGCGCCTACCGCATCCACCCGATTCCTGCGATCTTTACCAGGCCATCAGTCAACTTGTAGGGGGCCTACCCACGCTGCGCCTTCCGGTACGTGGTCGCCACTCGAGAACCTTTCCGCCTCAACGGCCATCGGTTGTACGTGCAATGTGCCCCGCTGCCACTTAACTTTAGCGATTCGGAGGGCTATATCGGTTACCTTGGTTCTGCTGCGGATAGCCTCATTTCTGATGCGATTTCGCAGAGAAACTCTCAACATATAGCCCTCTCCATTGCCCTTAGGGCGTGACTTTGAACCTGCTTATGAGGCTTCTTATGAAATTCTGAAGCGACCGCGTTTCAGTGCCATACGTCATCACATCACTGGCAACACGCACTGGTCAAAGACTCTCGTCTTCAGACACTGCGGAATATTGGACGAAAATATGTGCCATAGGCCATAGCGTAGCTTCCCGAACGCTGCCCAGCCGAGTCGGATTCGACGATTGACCTCTTTCTCAAAGTTGGACCTACCTGACTGCCCTTATACCACTACAAATTGTTACTCTTCTAAATCTACTTTACATTGCTTGTCAATGAATAATAGAATCGAAAACGGCGCGCCATCTCATCTCGCTCACACCACAGTGCTATTATAATATATATTGCTATTACAGTCACACATCATGTCATTCATACATAGTAGGTATCTAAATGCCACCATTTTACAAGCGTTTATTTAACTTTTAGATTAAATTCTACTTTCCTACACTAGCTTAGCTCCATACAAAATTTCAACCCCTATTTCAGCCTCGTAGGGGATTATTTCCGGGATGAAACTATCCTACGTCTTTTCCCGGGACTCAAACTATCTCCATACCAAATTTCATCAAAATCGGTGCATCGGTTTAAGCGTGAAGAGGTAACAGACAGACAGACAGACACACTTTCGCATTTGTAATATAACCATATCATATAATCATATAAATTATTTATTGTATATATATAGTTTTTCTCTTTATTGTTTTAGTATTTTATAATTATATATCATTATTATTATTATTACATATACTATGGACATAGCATGAATTGGCGCGGCTTATATACCGACTCAATTGGCTGGCCAAGCTAAATATCGCGGGTGCCGCAAGAATCCATAAGGAAAGAAAAAGAAAAACGATGTGGTCGCTATCCGACTTCTAGGGTAATTATTTATTTGGGTACGCGACCACCCCATTTTATTTAAATCTATTTTTATAATATGCCGAATTTCAACGCAATTATTACAATAGCTAAATCATTTAAGGAATCAAATAACTAATTTTAGCATAATAATAAAATTAAGTGACGTAACTAAAGTTTTCGCGCCAACCTTCGCGTTATTTTTTTTACAGATTCACTGCACGTCAACACTTTACGGAAGCAATGTGTGAATAAGAATAAGAATAACTTTATTGTTCTCATGTTGGCATACAGGTGGTCTTACAAAATTTACAGTACAACATGAGACCCTGTAAGGGTATTGCAAGTCTTACAATCTAGAACTTAAAACTAAAGTAATATACCTAGTACTAGTAGGAGGTAACAAAAGTGTTAAATCTAAAAATAATACGCCTAGGTAACACACGTTATATAGGTTATTTTGTTCTTGCTTTGGATTAAGCTTTGGGTTTTAAATTGTATATATTCTTATTCTGATACTATTCAAGAATAGTTAATAACTAATTATTTTTCTGTTGGGTTTGTAGAAATTTTAATATCTTTAATTGAAGCAGCCTAGTCCGTAAGGTGGTCGCTAACCGAAGGTGGTCGCGTTACCGGCTAAACGACCCTAGGTACACTTTTTACTCTGGGCGCTGTAAAAAAATAACAGTTAATCAAATCAAGATAACGTTATTTACCTGGCTTTAATATAAGTGTAAAAAGATATTTGTTGTAGATATAATTTGATATAGCCGAGCTAACAATGATAGTTTTCCTAAAATATGGAAATTGTAAAACACTAAATCATTTTTTGCAAAAAAACTAGAATCCTATCCCTTCCCATGGGTAACCCAGCGTCAGCGTGTAAGCGGGAGTCTTTCATAAAAATATAGATGCTCCAGCATGTACGGTATTAGTATTGCAGATATGGCCAGTGTACGAATGATCCCCACTTCCCCCAATTAAATATCAAACTGCCAGTATTTCATTTTCCATACCATAAAAAGAAGCAAAAAATACGTTCCATTTCCAAAGAATTGATTTAGGGGCACGCTGGACCGCGCCGATAAGAACACAAAAGGCGTGGAGGTTTTTTGAAGTGGAATTTGTTGGGAAAATTCTAACAAACCATTAATTTCTGGGAAAACGATGGGTTTTATCAACAAAAAGTCAAATGGAATTAAATCTTCTTATCGTGTAGGTACCTGCTGAAAACCTTGAGAAAATAGTTAGGGACATGATGACAATGACCCAAAGTGGGTAAACAATTTTTCTCAAATTATTCTAGTTTATATATTATATCATTCCTGGATAAGACTATTAGCACGGGACCGGGATGAGTGGCGAACTCGGAGAGGCTTATGCTCAGCAGTCGGCTGTGTAATCAGACAGGCTGATAACGATGATGATGATCGTACAGGGTTAAGTCTTAGCAGCAGACAGTTGCAGTTGCAGTGCCAACAAAAATGCGACACCACCCATAAAACTACGATTTAAATCGCTACTATCGCTACTCATCACACCCGCTGCATTATCGCTCGAAATATTCGTGCGTTATGGATTCGATGCAGAACTGATAACCAATTGTTTTTTTTGTCCTGAAAAAATATAACATTGCGTGGAGAGCTGGTGGCCGTTTTGGCAGAAAGGTTCTCGCGTAACGACCACGTACAGGAAGGCGTAGAGTAGACCCACCCCAATGTGGACTGATGACCTGGTAAAGGTGGCAGGAGTCCGCTGGATGCGGGTGGCGTAAGACCGGTCATTGTGGCACTCTTTGGCCTATTTCCAGCAGTCGACTTTTGGCTGATATAATAATGATGATGATGATCATAAAATTCTTGACACGGAGGTATATTTTTTATGTTGATGTTTTGGTGTTGTCTAGGTGGTTACGAAAATACGTAGGCTAAAACAAACTCAAACATTTATTCTTGACAAACATACAGATAATAAAACGAAATAAATAAAATACACGTTAGGCATATTAGCAGAAACACAAAGCTGCGGGTGTATAGTATTCATAAGACCCATCCTTATGCACGGCTGTGAGGCCTGGACACTAACACAAAAAGAGGAAAATCAACTCCTGGTAACGGAGAGAAAAGTTTTCCGGAAAATTTTGGGACCTGTCAAGAGAGTCTGGAACATGGAGAATCCGGAAAATGTTGAGATCGAGGAGTTGGTGGCCGAGCCAAACATCATCGGCAAAACGAAATCTCACAGACTTCGCTGGTTCGGTCATTACCGCGAATGGGAGACGATCGGGCAGTCAAAAGAGCGTGGGTACTTGGGCCGAACAACTGGTCCCCGCCCAGCCAGCCGCGTCTGGTAGATCTGCGTCGTCTTCAAGCTTAAAGCTGGCTGGAAGTGGTGCAGGATAGGTGTAGGGTAGGATAAGTGTCGTGCATTCGTTTCGGTGGCCAAGACCCTCTATCATCATTCATCACACCACTGAGCCAAAATAGTTGGGTAGTTATCAGGCTTTGTCAAAAATGGACCCAGCTCAGCATGTTGCTAGCTTTACAGCCAGCGCATTAGGTGTAGGCACGGTAGGTAGCAATGACAGATGCATAAATATTTATTTTTATTGAATTAAAACAACAATTACACAGCATAATTCACAGTAAATTTTGCGCCAAACTGCATAACGGTTTGTTGGCGGACAGCACTCATTAACTTCCTTATCTACTGTCTAAAAATTATTATATAACCCTTCAACTGTGGCGAAAAAACATGGCCACCTACCTCTGTCTGTGGACCCCTCTGAGGGCCGCTTCACAGAAAATGTTTCTGGCGATACGTGATTTGGTAAAATTGAATTTTCATCAGTTTTTTAACTAATTACAGGCTAGATTTTATATAAAACACAATCTATTTTAAATTATTTAACTGCAACTATGTATCATCACTACACTAAAGTCGTATTAAGGCTATCTAACCGGACTTATCACCAGGGCACCAAAATTTAGTACATATTTTGGTAATTTTGAATATGTTAGATTAGTTTTCTGGGTTAATGAACGGCATTAATTTGAAGATATTGGAGTTATACACATTCAAAAACCATAAAATGGCAGGCTCAAAAGTATTTTTTTACAGGAGATCATTTGAAGTATTCTACCAAAATGGGACCTACACTCAAAAGGTGCTTGCATGGACTTTGATTTAGATGTTCATTACTGGAGTGTGTTTTTACTATATTTATTCAATTCATACATAAACAGTAAACATAGGTCATTGACTAGGTGTTTCTAGAGATTTTTTTTATTGTAGGTGCACTAGACGTTATTTTAGAGATAAATGAAAAAAGGCTTATCTACTTTCATCCAGAATGATCACTTGCGATCGACTGCAATTATCACAGCAACCATATGTTATGAACCAGATAAATTAGGTTTCTAAATATTACGATTAAATAAACTTTTAGTTTTAATTATAATCTTATCATCAGTTAAACAAAAATCCCATAAAAACATGATCTAAACTCGATACAAATCAAGGTCATGATTAGTATGAGTGCGCAGCGTCGATGACGTCACGTGGTGCGATGTGGGAACCCCTCGGAGGGCCTTCTACCGGCCTGTTAACGGCCTTCTGAGGGCTTTGTTATGATCGTTACCAATTTCGATCGATTTATTTACTTTCGGACCATTATTAATCCATTTAGGATCATTTAAAATGAATGTACGATAAATAACGGTAATGTTAATAGCTGTTAGTGATATCAAATTATAAGAAAAGCGCTAAATAACGTGTTGGCAAATTTTGACCTTCAGTAGGTATGTTATGTTAGTGACAGGTTTAGTACCGAGAATGGGCTTAACTTAATTTTTTTTTAATGAAGAACGATAGATTACTTACATGTCCAGAAGTGTTCTCTTTCTGGCACTTAAATTCAGCACTAAACCCACAAATTTTCACTCGCGAACACCGACCGTGTCATACGCGTCAATGACCGTTTTAGACTAACGATCAAATTAAATTTTTCGTCTATTGGCCATTGAAACTATGGCTTACTAGCTGTCTCGCTTCATTATCTATACGTCTCAATGGCTTAAAACGAGATCGATACACGATCGGCTGTTATTTCTCCTAATAAAGTAAGAACTGCTCCTGCGGCCCTCTGAGGGGTCTCCACAGACCTGCAGGAAAAAATGTAAAGCCCGCAGAGGGGTCACCACAGCTGAAGGGATATATATTTTTTTATTAAAATGTTCAGCTCATTCATTGTAACTAAGTAAGTACAATAACTATCTATCAATTAGTTAGCGCCGAGACGCTCAATAACAATAACGTGCAAGGCAAAATTTTAACGTGTAGGTAGAATGACATGAAACAATAACATATCTAAACACAAAAAAGAATAAAAAACCGGCCAAGTGCGTATTGGGCCACGCGCAGTGTAGGGTTCCGTAGTAAAGTTGCCTGTCTGTCTTTGTTACATCTCAAGCGCGCACCAACCAAACGTTGCGGTTGCGTCACCCGAATTTGTACGAAAGTTGGCCTTTCCATGTACAGGTTTAAGTTGCTCGACTATTACTCATTCACTAATTAAGTCGCCTTATCCGTGAACAAATTCATTATATGTAGGCATTAGTTTTTTCACATACCTCGTCATAACCATTTAGCCAGCAGGCGGGGGGGAGGACACACACACACACACACACACACACACACACACACACACACACACACACAACGCAACGTCACGCCAATTCAGCGAGGAAATGCCGCCAGCGTCCTCGGCACATTGCCTCGAGGGCCTTTTTTAGATTTAACTAAGTTTTAATTGAGTTAATTAATTTAATTATCACCTTCTATTTACTTTAGAAAGTAAATATTATATGAGTATCTACATACAATCATAAAAACACACAAAAAAGAGAAAAAATGTAATACCTATTTATTAAAAATTATGCAAACCTAAGCAGTTTTTTGGTCTGCGAAAAGTTGCACGCGAAGAAATGACTACGTGCGTAGGTGGTAGTGTGTAGTAGGCCTTTATGCAAACGGTGAACGCAGCCTAAATACCGCAAGCATTATGACCAGGCGTCGGAGTATTTGTAGCGTGATAAGACTAAAGTATGCTATGGAGTCGTTGTAAGCATTAAAATTAAATTTATACTCATACTCATCCTCATTAATTTAATTCATTAAATAAATAATAACTATATAAAGACAACTCTATAGATCTTTATTGACGAATAAAAAATAATATGAGGGTCTTTATTCGTCAATAAAGATCTATAGAGTTGTCTTTATATAGTTATTATTTATTTAATGAATTAAATTAATGAGGATGAGTATGAGTATAAATTTAATTTTAATGCTTACAACGACTCCATACCAAAACTTTAGTCTTGTCGCCCTACAAATACTCCGAGGCCTGATTATGACACCTTTTCGGAAACGAGACGGTTTATGTAAATGGCGCTTTACTTAGGATCCATCTGCTCTAGCTAGGAAGCTAGCTACCTAGGAACTTGAACTGAACTGGTGACCTAAAACGAGTATTTTCTGGGTCTGGCTCATTATTCGTTTCGCGTAACTATTTGCCTTCGTTGTCTGCGGGTCTGTAACAATGTTCAAATTGTTAGGTAGGATGAATTGTGCAGCTTATAAAAGAATCAGTTTTTCAATTATAAAATAAACAATGAACGGGCTTAATTATATGCTATGACGTCACAACTTATATTCTCGGCGCGTTTACTATGGAGTAGGTAAGTCATCAATTTGCAATTATTTCTACAAAATTTGCGTTTAAGTCAATACTTGTCATACAAAATATACCTAATTTCTAATTCAATATTCTGTCTAACTGTTATGTTATTTTATCGAAAAAATGATAATAGTATACAATCGGTTTTTTTATTTTATTTTTTATAATATTTCTTCGTATATTCGCATCAATAGAGTGCAATTTATTCGAAATTGAAATCCCATGCAATCCCCTTTGAAATAGATGTTCTTGGAATTAACCCTATTCCATCTTGGTCGACGCGACACTAGTGTTGTAGGTAGGGCTCGGAGCGAAAAATTCACCTGAGAAGAGTCGTACTTCGTACTATACTGTGCAGTTGATTACATAATGGGCTAAATTGCTGTTCATGCTGTGTGCACTTGCTTTGGATGTCATAATGTTAGTCTATAAGCTATTCATAAATAACTATTGTATCTCATAATGTGTGATGTCTGTAAAGTGTACCTTCCTACCTAATAAATAAATAAAATAAAATGAGCGTTGCACAGCTCTTGCTCGCGTTCCTCGCTAACGTCCTTCGCACACAGTTCTCGTACGAATTTCTCGCAAACATTTCACTTGTTTCGTATGTTAAAAACCTCGCTCCGGTCAACCCATAACCACCAGCGCGGTGCGAAGCGAGGATAGGAAAATAACGCATTCCTATTGGTTGATTTTTTGCTCGGTCAACTCCTCGCAACCTTGCAAGCTCTGGTGGTTCACCCTAAAGGTAACATACCCATCTGGATGTGAAGCCCATGAAATGGATCTACGTTCCCATGAGAATCCACCCTTTTTAGCCAATTCCTCGCATCTTTGCCTTAGGTCACTGTCGTCGGTAGAGTCGTTCCTGGAAAAAAAACCTATCATTGTATTAAATGTTAGAGCTTTATCTACACTTGAATAAGAATAAATTTATTTAGAAACATAATACAAGTCTTAATAAGTACATACGGGTATCCAGCAGGCCCCGAACTAGGCTGAGCCTGTATCTCTGGACCTAGCAGTGAGAATGATATACCATAACTTAAAACAACAATTTTCTTAGGTACAGCGACTTCCACACTAGGCAGAGCCTGTATCATGGGAGTCAAATCAAACACGAGAATTACAAATAACATGCGGCTTTTAGCAATCTTTAAAGAAATGTTAAAGCTGGAAACGCACAGACAGCGGTGGCGGCGTGGTGCGGTGCGGTGCGGAGGCGGTACCGGTTGTAATGTTCGAGCTAATATGAAAGTATCCGCACAGAATACCGCGCCGCACCGCGCCGCTTTATCCTTTCATATTAGCTCGAACATTACAACCGGTACCGCCTCCGTGCCGCACCACCGCTGTCTGTGCGTTTCGGCCTTTAGACTTAGTACTAAAATTGTTTTTATTTTTTTATGGAATTTGTGGGGCAATAAAAACACGCAAAATAAGTACGCTATACAAATGGAATATAATCTTGTCCACACGTAATTGACGGCAATGCTGACTATTTTAATGCGGCCGACTTTTCTTAAAACTGTTATTGGGATTGGAATCATCCACCTTGGACGGTAGAGTTGCTTTTTGAATAGACTACTTTGATGCAATTTGGCCAACTCAAATCATCTCGTTGCTAAAATAGTAGATTGTTAACCAAGGGTTGAAAGTGACCCATTGCACCCGAGATATTTCTGCCGCTCGAACGAAGTGAGAGCGCCAATACACTCAAGAGCAAAAGTTTCCGGTCGCCCTAAATGAAATAACCGCAATAGGTATTTTTAAATATTTTACACTAGTCTTATTTACATAATATTCTTCGTAATACCCAAATGTATTAGCAACTTCCGGGATCCTATCATAAAAATATCAACATCCAAAAATGACGATTTGTGCGATATCTCTCTCCGTTAACGTTGTTTTTTTTTCATGAGTTCTTACGAGTCCGATTTAAACCTGTTTTTTTTTTGCTGTTATTTCTGCAGTTTAGATGTAAAATTTAATAAAGATCATGACTCATGACAGGATTTAAAAACTGTTCAACCTTGCACTATTTTAGGAAATATGAAGGTATTTCACCGACCCGAAACTTTTGCTCTTGAGTGTAGTTCGAGGGTGAAATGGGTAATCTCACCCGAGTTAAACACTCTACTTTTCATTTCGACTGTGAGGAAATTAAAATACTGCACGTACATTTTATAAAACAGGTATATTAAGAGTAATCAGTTAAAATACACATACTGCCAACTTTAGAAAAGTTTAAAAATAGTTATTTGTGCAACAAGAGAGCAAAGTTTATTTTTGCTGCGAGTGCTGAATTTGAGTCCCGAGGAAGCGACAGATTCTAAAATTGAATCACGAGCGTAGCGAGTGATTCAAAGTTAGAATCTTGAGCGCAGCGAGGGACTCAAAAGCACGAGACGCAAATACTTTGCTCTCGAGTAACACATACAACTTTTCACCTCAGCAGTGAGAACATATTTTACACAAAAAAATAAATTTATAAGGTTTTACGTACCTATTCTTTTGCGAATATTCAGGAAGAAATCTTGTTTTACGTTCTTTACTGTTTGTTTTAACTCCCCAGTGCGGCTAGAAGGTACCTACTAGAAGCATGCGAGAGCGCGGGGCGAGACAAGGCGCAACAAGCCAAAGCATATTTTAGTAATCCACACGAGTCTCGTGTGACACTAACACAACACTAAAAACTAACCGTATTATTGTTAAAATACTGTGACTCGTATTCTCACGTTTCACTCATATTTTCGAGCTATTTTTGAAATATTCAACACATTTGTCTGTTTCACTTACGCTCACCAAAACTAGCCGTACTTATTGTTGTTTAAATAGGTACTGCCGTCTTTACTGGTTTAACAATATTTCCTTCTTCCAATATTGGAGAAATAATTAATTTATCCTAGTCGTTTTTATATTTAAAACTAATATCAATAGCGCAAGAATGGAGAATAATATATCGAATTAAATCTAAAACAATTGACCAAGCCGCATTTTTTTAAAGGGGCGGGGCGCCCGTTTGCGTTCGGATACTTAACTGTATCTGTGGTATACCTAAGTTCTTAAAAATCAAGATTGTTAAAACTTGAATCATTAGTTGGTCAGCGTATGAAAATGTATATTTATCTATTTAAGCAAAATGGACATTATTCTGAGATGTTTCACGTTTTTCTTCTTCAATTAAGTTTTTGGTAATTTAAACTTACTTAATATGTTTAAGTGTGTTTTCGAACGTGTTACTTGCTTCGCGCTGTTTTGGGGCTCTACTTTGAAATTCGAATGTCGAACTATGAATCGACCTATTTCTGTCGTATTCTTTTTTCGTAGTGAAATGAAAGGGACAGAGCTCATAAAGTTCAAGAATTCTGAATTTGTAATAGACCCCACACTAGGAAATGTCAGTGCTCGACACCAAAATTAAAAAGCTACTTTGACTCACGGAGTGAGCAAAATCGCATTTTGCTCACTGTTTTCTCGCAGCAAAAAGTGCTTGATCGAGGTGCTGAGGTGAAAACGTATTTGATCTAATAGTTTTAATCTTATTTCTTGTATTTATATAATTATATAAATAAATGTGTAGAATTATTTGCTTAATATGCAAAAAAATAAATATTCGATTTTAGAGATACCAAAATAAAATAATTAAAACTATATCCAACCTCTAACCTCTTTGCACTGGCCACTTGCCAAGGCCTACTCGATTGTAATCGAGTAGGCCGCGACGCTACTAATCTAGAGGGCCATGCCGAAACGTGAAAAAAAAAGGTTTAATAGCATTATTTCGGGCAGCCGATATTTACAGAAATGATTTTGAATGTTGATTTTCTGTAATTAGGAAGAAAAATACCAACAGTAAAAGAAATTGGAAAGCTGATTGAAATTGACGGCCCGCTGGATACCCAAATGGACGGATAGCTATCGCGACCGATGGGCCAACCAATTGTTCAACGGTCACGATTACCTAAAATCGCAGAGACAAACGTTCTAAATATAGTTCATTTATTTTCAACTTAGCTTATAAATGTATATTGTTTGTGGTCTGCGCGTGCCATTTTTTTGCAAAAAAGGGTTACCACCACACACAATGGTCATTGAATAGTAAACTATCACCCTAATTCCATAATTAGGAGGAAGATCAAATGAAGCAAGCTAACAAAGAATGAAGCGAACATTTCTCTGGTTTATACCAGACATGCTGTGTGTGGTATTTTATCTCGTAACGTGGTGGCACCAGTAATGGAATGGAGCCAGTAATGGTTACTTTTTTTCTTTAACCGTTGAAAATAAAGACTAGCAACAATTTTTTCTCAAAAATAGTATGAAATGTTCCCATAACATCTGTGAAGATAGTATCCGAAAGTGACTCATCCTGGACAATTTCTAGAAGTGTCCAGGAAAACGCAAAAGTGTCCAGTAAGTAAGTATGAAATCCCATTACATATCATTATATTTAAATATGGAACAATTTTTTTTATTAAAGATAAGTTAAGGAGGTTGTTGGCAGTTAAGGGCCTTTAATAAAAAGGAGGTACCATAGAGGTTAACGTGTCCGAATTGCACTTGTATTGCACGATGTAAAATGGCGGTAGATTCAGTTCAATCGTGTTTTTCTATTATTTTGATACCAATTAGGAATCCGATACTAACTGTAGAAAAAGAATAAAATAAAAGATTTACAATAAACATAAAACGAATACGAAATTTATGTATTTATTCTATTGGAGTTGTGGCATAACAGTATCTTAAACACCATAGAGCAATAAAAAAAAAGTCGCACTGGTATTTTGGCGGGATTGACTTCATTGAAATAAAATTGTTAAAAATAAGAACTGATGGATCAGATTGCATGAAAACAGATTTCTATTTAAAAGCAGAGGCAAAATTGGTGATCAATAATTTACTTTCAACTAAGTACCTATGTATGTCCAAGGAGAGATAATTGCACAATTTTGAAAAATTCATGAAGCGGAAAGCTGAACATCAAATTACAAGTTGGTCACAAAATGTATTTATTTTTGAGAAAAGCACTATACATGCTTCGACCATAAGTGTGCCATCCTGGACGAGTATGATTTAGCCGGCGGAGCCGAAGGCGAGCTTACTTACTGGTCTCTGCAGTAATGTACTAATATGGCAACACTGAACCATACACAGTGTCTATCCTACTTTCATCCCGCACAATATAATTGAGATAGGTCGTTTTGTTTAAGATGGTGAATTAAAAATCAAGTAGGGGCAGTGCTTCTGTGAACAAATCATGATTTCTTAACCGAATGCTTAAGGAAGTGAGTGTAGATTTTTGCTAATTATTTAATTACTTAATTATTTTATTCCCGTGTGGTGTCGGGTTAGTTTCCCGTGTGGTGTCGGGTTAGTTTCCCGTGTGGTGTCGGGTTAGAATAGCACCATCCCCTTTCTTTCCGTGGGTGTTGTAAGAGTCGACTAAGGGAACAGGGTTGAAGTGTGTTGTGGGTGATGGGCTAGCAACCTATCACTATGACATCACATTTTGTCGATCTTTTATACTCACATTTATGCTAAAAGTGGCACTGGAACACAAGTTTCATGAGCTCTGCCTACCCCTTTTAGGGATAAAGGCGTGATTGTATGTATTTATGTATGTTAATTACTATGAAAGCTATTTGAATTTCAGTATATTTTATGGATTGCTATAAATATCTTTCAAATAATGTTGTAAATGAACAATTTGAGTTTAGGTTAATTAATTTGAAATAGATAGTGTTCGGGCCGAATGTATGTCCGACCCTTATCTGTAAGCCGGAGCGTGAGTGTCCCTCTTTAGTCTTTGAGAGTGACGTGTACTGACACTTTTTTGTCTTGTCTGTAGCAAAAAGGACACGTCACGTTTTTGGTCGGAAGAACGTGTGCCGCTTTTTGTAATAAACCTCGCTTTGCCGACACACAGTGTCCGGGATTTGTTTTGTGGTTTTTGTAAAAGTGTTGGAGACTCGCTTTGGAGGCCTACCACCAGACATTTGGTGAATTGTGCTATGACGGACCCCGCATTGTTGGCGCTTTGCACGGCCCCGGAGACCAGCTTGGGAGACTTGACTTGACTTTGACTGACCCTCGACGGAAACTAGACAGAATTGACACGATATCTCGCCACGGGAAATCAGTAAGTTAAGCCCACATATTGTAGGCAGCATTACTGGCATAAATTAGACCCACGAGATCGTGTGGCACGTCGGTTCCTCGCATTAGGCGAGGTACTGAACAGATAGTGTCCATCATTGGATCCGCTAAAGTTACGTTTCTCCAATAATGGATACTTATCGATAACTATGATTTTTAACTGTACGTTATAACAAAAAGATTCGTCCGAGCGCGGCTGACTGTATACGGGGCAAAAGTTATAATATAGAGCGAGACAGGAAACATTATATTCTCTAACTCGATTATCTTATATCGTATGCTCCGTATGCAGTACGCCGTGCTCAGACGTCTGGACGCTGTCTTCCGTGCTTGGACGTCTGCACAGCTAGCACAAGACCGCGAGCTATCTCGTGGCGAGATCTATCCGTCTGTTTCTAGTTAGAACACTTAGAAAGAGACGGATAGACTACATCGGCGCGAAACAGCCCGCACGCGGTCTTGTGCTAGCGTTTCAGGACGTGCGTAATATAATAAGCTAGCTCTACACACCACAATAGGCGGTGGAATGAGATGAAGGTACATATGTCTTTCTCCGTTTACCGCCCTGTTGCATCCTGTATGATGGACCATCGTATTTCGCGGCTATAATACCCGCCCAACTTATTTTTTTAAGTATTTAAACGTGGCTTGATTTATTATGCCGGTTTCAACTGAAATAATATATGAAACATTAAAAACAATCAAAACATCAATCCTAAAAGTATTATACTTACATGAAAATTAATAAAAATGTTAGTGAGATTATAATTTGAACGCATTTCACATATTTGCTCATGTTTCTTATTCAAGCTGTGCCTGAAATTTGTTTATAAATAATTCAGTACCTTATCGGAAAATAAGTTTCTGTCAAAAATTATATTTTTGGTACAAGCTTTTATTGCCGACTGTAGTTTTCTGCATACCATCATCAACTACTCATTAAGACGATTCTAACGAGCCCGAACTCGATGGGGTTGTGTCGTTTTATTGCGGAGTTCCTATGGCCACCTTCCAGCTCCAGCATCAGATCAGCTCCATGTTATCATAATATTGCATCGTCATGCAATATACATATGCATGCAAAATTTCAGCTCAATCGGAAACCGGGAAGTGGGTCAAATTTAACTTGCAAGATTTGATTACAGACAGACAACGGGACAGGTGAAAGTAAATAAAAGCTTGTAATTGTAAAAATACATGATATCTTCGTATCCTGTCCTGCCCCGTAAAATATAAGCCAGAATAAAAACGACCTATACGAAAACATTGCGTTATCCTAGTGCCCAATACTGGGGTATCCATTATTGGGGTCTATCCATTACTGAGTCTCGAGAAGTATCCATTACTGGAGATTGGGTGACCATAACTGGAGCTTTGACATATTTTTGCTTATTCCAATTTTTCTATTAATCTATGTCGCTTCAATTATCAAAAAGCGAATATTTCATTTCTTACGGATATGATTTATAGTTTTTACTCATAATTTTTGTTTAAAGTACAAATACTATTATTTTATTATTGATAAAAATACACGACCTCCTTAAAGTATCCATTACTGGCGCCATCACGTTAGTTCATTTTGAATCTATTCAATACGACGATAAAGTAATTCCGTGGCGGTAATCTAGCAAAATATGCCACGCGCCGTCCACAAACCATGGCCCATTCGTGAGCATGATTCGTGATTCAAATAATTTTAACTGTACCTTAGGATGCGCTGGATGCGGGTGGCGCAGGACCAGTCGCTTTGGAACTCTTTGGGGGAGGCCCATGTCCAGCAGTGGACGTCTTTCGGCTGATACGATGATGATGATGACTTTAGGTTATATTCTGTGACATGACTAGCTTACAATAGGCAATGGAGGAAGAAGCCATTGCAATGGGTGCTGGTGAACAGGAATGGCGCTGTACACTTCTTGGACCCGCCCTCCACTTTGAACGCGGAGGCGACTCCGATGAGGACCGGTTTCGGGCCCCTCCAGGTAATCAATGGGCCGCCGTGATCGTTCTATTAAACATATAAGCGTACTAACTTCTGTCCGCGACTCCGTCCACGTGGAAGCTCCATACTGAACTTCACCCCCCATTTTACCACCTTAGGGGATGATTACCGGGAAACTAACCGGGGAAGGCCCCGGGACTCAACTATCTCTATACTAAATTTCATCTAAATCGGTTCAGCCGTTTAAGCGTGAGGAGGTAACAGACAGACAGGCACACTTTGGCATTTATAATATAGATTAAACATAATTATAAATTTCCTTTGCAGACGTTACTGCTTAATACAAAATAAATTTTGTATGGAATGTCGCATACCTACTGACGATTTTAAAATGTAATTCGGCACCAACGTTTCTCTTTGGTGCCGTTAGTAAGCGGCTCATTCTTGAGAATTGTGTCTGCGGTCTAATAAAATTATAATTCTATACCTTTAATTGAAATTTATATCATACACGCGCATTTTAAAGCAAATCTCGGTATTCGAAGCGGGTTTATGTTAGATCAGAATGCAATTAGGATAATTAAGCTCCCTACTGCTCTTACTGCGTTCTACTAATCTTAACTTGAATCAATAAATTCGTTAGGAAGACCGCCATATCTCAAATGAGACAGAAAACATCTTGAATTAAGATGATTCTCTCGAACGACGAAAAAAAATCTTGGCTCAAGATAAACTCGCTTCACTCGAGATAATTTGACATCTTCCTAATGAATTTCTTGGTTTTATTCTGTGTAGTTTGTCTATTATCTATCTCTTAGCTTAATTATCCTTATTTGATGTTTATTTTATGCTGATATTGCTCAAATTTCTTTAGTCTGGAGTTCGACAAGTTTTATATTCTTTGACGGAATTTATGTCAATAATTTAACGAAACGAAAAGGTACCTGACAGATGCCCCTTCTTCTTGTTTCGCCAAGTGTCACATTTCCGTCATTTCTTCTCGAATAATCAAAGTCAGCTATGCACTGTTGAGAAAACCGAGAATGGTAACTTACTACTTCTACGTATACTTAGTAGATCTCAATCTTTCCTTAATCCATAGCAACGGAGGGCGTTACGCCACGCGCACACTATCTGAACATGTATTTGATCCCGCCTTTTTGTTACGTCTGGGAACAAATGGGAATAAATATTCCCATCTGTTCCCACTGGAGACAACTGGGAAAAAATCATTCCCATTTGTTACCACTGGGGACAACTGGGAAAGAATCATTCCCATTTGTCCCCAGTGGTCGCAAATGGGAATGAACATTCCCAGTTGTTACCACCCATTTTGACCAAGAAAATGGTTAAATATAAATAAACTTTTAAATTATTGAAATTTTCAAGTACAAACTTTGGAAGGCCAATTTTATGTAAAATACCTAATCAATGTATTTCCCTATGTCTAACCCACAGATGTATGAATATAAGGAGATCGGACATGGCGGCCGATTTGTATAGAGTGAGCCTGTCGCAAGTACATTAACCCACACAACGCCCAAGTAATTGACAAGACAAAGCACGCACACATCTAAAACACACACACTTGTATACCTACACGCTTATTGGACAATAAACGCGCATCATATCAGGCATTTTGGGAAAAAACGTAATATTCTCTGCGATCAGCATGCGTGCACATTATGGCAGTGTAAGCCCATTGAGCATACAGCTGCGACACGGCCGCCGGCGGCTTGTCCTCTCTCTAATATTCTAAGCTCTGAGGTCTAACCATTTTCTTGGTCGAAATGGGCGGCAATAACTGGGAATGTTCATTCCCCTTTGTGACCAGGGGGGACAAATGGGAATGATTCTTTCCCAGTTGTTCACAGGGACAAGGCGGGAACAAATGGGAATGGCCCAACAACATGTGCACTATACTGAACCCGCGTAGATGCCGCCATGTTGGTGCTACATTGATTCCGGGGATTATTTAAACTCTCATAAGGCCCAACATAGTCGTCATGAAAAATAACTAATTTATTAATTTTATGATTTTGACAAATAACTACTGTGGTGAATTATTCGATAAATGCTTAAAAATGGCTCTTGCTTGTTAGTTAAACTCGAACAACTCTGATTGTGCTTTTATTTATAAATGAGAACGCGTATTTGGGTTGCCACATTTTGTCAGACTGGTTCTCGAGTGGCGACCACGTACCGGAAGGCACGGCGTGGGTAGGCCCCCCACAAGGTGGACTGATGACCTAGTAAAGGTCGCTGGAGTCCGCTGGATGCGGGTGGCGCAGGAGCGGTCACTTTGGCACTCTTTGGGGGAGGCCTATGTCCAGCAGTGGACGTCTTTCGGCTGATATAATGATGATGACCTATTATGTCTTACCTCATCTCCCATTCTCAACGAGCCGAGGCTACACTCCTTTTTATATTTTTTGCCATTTTCTTTGCCATTTGATCTTATTTTTCCGCCATCGGCATCCAAGCCACCCTCGTGGATACTACAGATCATGTATTTGTCAATGATATGTTTAATTTCGGTTTCTTCGAAGTGTTTCTTGCATTCGTCTTTGGTCGCGAGTTTAATTGCCCCCCATCGTAAGTCTTTCTGGTTGTGATCTTGCGTGTCATCTGTCTGCAGTCAAAATGTTAATCTATAAACACACACACACACACACACGCGCGCAAATGCACACACGCACACGCACACGTACACGCACGCGCAAACGCGCACACGCGCACACGCACACACGGACACACGCACACCCGCACACACGCATACACGCACACACGCACACACACGCACTTTTAGTATCGTAATGTAAATTAAAATTGCTTGAACTTGGCTTGACACGCTACCGCGTGTCTAGATCTTCAATTTAATTCAATTTTGTTAACTACTATGTTATCAGTATACCTAATAATGTAAGATTAATGTAAGATTCTTGGGAGTTTTTTAAGCTATATTACATTCTTTTAGCTGTTGTTTTGAATGAGATATTAATGGGTTTTTAAAATGAGGCTATTTGAGACCAGAAACCGTCTCAAATAGCCAATAGGTTATTTGGTTACTGGTACAAAATATCCCCCTTACTGTAAAGGTAGGTTGACCATCTTTTTTTTTCAACAGTGCAATGGTGCGAGAGTACAACTGTACGTACCGTAATTGTCGGAAGGGAAAAAAAATCAACCCTACACGTCATGCCTATACCCAAGAAGCATTGACTAATGTTATGGCCGACGTGGCGCTCCGTCTTTGGCAGAAGCTGGCGAGGAACATAATTTAAATTACGACTGTTTTTGATACTGCTAATAGGGAACATTACTGCAATGTTCTGCCGCCAGAGGCAGCACTACCACTAATAGTAAACCACTATAGGAATATAGTGATTCACACACACATGCACAATTGATTGTCAAATGAGTGACAAGGATGCTTTCATAGACAATACCGCAAGTGGGAATGAGATACAATGTCAACGCTGCTAGTGTCGCCACCTACGAAGAGTTTTGCGTAATGTTCCCTATTATGCCTGTTGTTATGTATTATGTATGCTGTTGTGTTATGTATGTTGTTGTTGTTGTTTTAAGTAATATGTAGATTTACCAAATACAGTTCAGTATTTTTTCTATAAACATTTTATAGGTACTTAAGGAAATAACAAAGAAACATATTCTATCTAAAGTTGACTTAGAAGCATATTTTTTTTACATATATACACTTCATTTGCTGTCGTCAAAAGGACGTTTATTGTATGTTTATATAAAAGAGCACATTTTGGGTTAATATAAATGTAACTACGGGTTAAAAGTGTGCTACAGGTAAAAAAAGATTTTAATAAAACTTGACTTTGTTAATACAACTTCGTGATTTTTTTTCTCCTGTTTTTTTTCTAAAAATATGGTTACTCTGCTTTTGATACCTTCGGCGGTCGTTCCTAAAGCGTCCTAAATATCACTTGTAATGTTTTAAATAACAAAAGCCTCCAAATTCAGCCAAAACCAGTTCGAAACCCGTCGATTCCCATAAAGCCCCAAATACGAGGTTATTTAGAACACCTCTTTAAAAAAATATTACTCATCCTGTATTAACAATTAAGACACGTGCAGTATATATAATGGTGGAGCATTATCTATTAAAAATATTACATATTTGATTAACACATAAAACATGGATTTACTTATGTTTTAGTAAAAAAAAATTCCCAAATAGCCACATTTTACGGTAGCAGTTTTATTTCACCCCTTTGATTTTCATGACGGACAGGGGAATCAGTATGGGGTGGGGCGGGCTGATAGAATATTTTAGTAATAGGGGTGTAGACTCAAAATTGATTGTTACTCCAAAATAAAGAAGGCACAAAAATATGGCTAGTGACGAAAATCCCATTTAGATATATCAAAAAATTATAGACGAATTTTATAATCGAGAAAATGGAATTGCATTTGTAGTGGTTGTACCGTTTGCAACAAATGTAGTTATGGTTAACATTATTTAAGGTGGCGGACTTTTTATGAAATTGTCATTGCAATTGGAATTTTTACCTTGAACGTTAGAGTTGCTTTTGGAATTAACTACTTTGATGCCATTCGTCTTATTCAAATAATCTCAAGTACCTAACTATAAGTAACTTACACTCCTCCATTTCTCAGTATGTCCCCACCCGAACACAATGGAGTCGGTACCAGGCTCCTGAAGTTTTAATTCATAGTTTATCTCAATGGACGAGGGTTTATATGAACAGTATTCTTGAAATGTATCATCTTCGAAGTCGAACGGAGACTCCACTTTTACTAGCGCAATGTCTATGTTGGCCCATTGCTCCATTTTCGGGTAGTCAAATTCGTAATCTGAAAATAGATTTGTATCCAGTTAGGCAGACAACTGAACCAGGTGACATTCAGCTTATGGAATGCAATCTCGTGGCGAGATTTGTAATGCGACATCTCGCGTAAAAATACTGATGTCGAGATTCGAGATCTCGTCAGCCAAATCGACGAGATCTCGACTAATCTCGACAATATCGAGATTACACATTTTTTTTTCAAACATAACATTAATAAGGTCGAAATTGCTCGAAAGCGGCTAAACAATACCTTTTTTACTCTAAATAGGGTATATAGCTATTATATTTTGAGCATAAAACATATGTATGGAATACGGAACAAACAGTTTTCGTTGACAAAAATAAAAAAAATGTTTGTCTATAAAGTCAGTTTACGGACGATAATTTTACGTGATAAGTGTGATAACGCTCGGCTCAGGCGGAACGGGACAATGAGTCATACTTTTTCGTGCGTGCTGCCGGTGTTCATCGATTTATAAGACGTTTACGTTACGACTACTTATGATTTGTAGGTAGGTAGGTACAACAAAAACGTGAATAATATGCACACACCCACCAATATTTAATGTTTTCATTTTTAATAATTTCTTTTGAAGCATTTAGTTGCCAATGGCTGTCCGACACGACTTATTGGAGATCACGCGAGAACGAGATTGCATTCTCTAATTTCAGCTGTGCTGAAAAGGATTCGTATATTTATATCCTCCTTAGCTCCTGATGCTAATTCAAGAGCACAAAAGCGTACTGTAGATTACGCTTTTGTGCTCTTGAATTAGCATCTTTATAAGAAAAGTCAATCTCTATTCACTCATCCTGTGAAAACTGGGGATGGTCATATGGCACGCTACCTGCATTGATACGCTAGCGCCTTCCCATCTCGAAGCGTCCTCTAAGGCTGGTTTTAGTGTCTCGCTGACACCCCTCGGCTCTGACAGGCCAATATGTAGGTATGATGTTTAGAGAGCGTTCTAGAATAACGCCTACAGCTGAGCGCTGCCGAAGCCACGTACGAAGTCGTACACGCCACGCGTTGGCGCCGCTGAGCGGTCACTGCCGACCGCTGCTCTGCCTACAGTGAGGTGTGCGTTCTGGTTCGAGCTGAGCGGCACGCGACGGCGCGGTACAGACATGGCTAGTCAGCGAGGGGCGCCGACTGGCTGCGCGCCGATCGCTCGGCACCGACGATCAGTGTGACAAACCAGCCTTAAGGCCTCCACACACCGGTCGCGTGTGCAAGTTGTAAAAAATTGAAAATAAACTTCAAACACACATTGAACACGAGCTCGCGGGCCCGCCGCGGGCCCGCGGCGGGCCCGCGTTCGGTGTGTGTTTGAAGTGTAGTTTCAATGTTTTACAACTTGCGCGGGCCCGCGCACGCGACCGGTGTGTGGAGGCCTTAAAGCCGGAGCTGCGGCCGCCACGGCAGAAGAACACTATCGGCGCAAATATGCTGTCCTCGCCGATGACTAAAGCTCTAGATTTGGGGTGGGGTTGACCGTGGGGCCGTGTATGAAAAATAATGCCGTTAGTTCTCACCATTTGGCACACATGTGAATATGACCTTCTTCTTCGTTTTAGAAGTGCACGGATCGGTGTTGAGGTTAGCGTACGTGACGTATTTTTTGTAGCCGGCAATGGCATACGCGTATTTGACGTCTTCCACGCATGCGGCTGAGGTGACGATGTACGAGGGTGTCACCAGGGCGCCGCCGCACATCCATGCATCGTATAGTATTGATTCGTTTGCTTTTATCAAGTACACCTTTAAGAACATACATTGCTTAGATAAATTCATGTCTGTAGTCCGCTAAAGAGGTTAAAGAGGATTGTGAAGTGCCAGATAGTATTTTAAAAAAAGCGGCCAAGTGCGAGTCGGACTCGCACATGAAGGGTTCCGTTAAATAAATAGCTTTTTACGATTTATGACGTATTAAAAAAAAACTACTTACTAGATCTCGTTCAAACCAATTTTCGTTGAAAGTTTGTATGGTAATGTACATCATATATATTTTTTTAGATTTATCATTCTCTTATTTTAGAAGTTACAGGGGGGGGGGACACACATTTTACCACTTTGGAAGTGTCTCTCGCACAAACTATTCAGTTTAGAAAAAAATGATGTTAAAAACCTCAATATCATTTTTGAAGACCTATCCATAGATACCCCACACGTGTGGGTTTGATGAAAAAAACATTTTTGAGTTTCAGTTCTTAGTATGAGGAACCCCAAAATGTATTCTTTTTTTATATTTTTGTGTAAAAATCTTAATGCGGTTTACAAAATACATCTACTTACCAAGTTTCAACAGTATAGCTCTTATAGTTTCGGAAAAAAGTGGCTGTGACATACGGACGGACAGACAGACAGACAGACAGACAGACATGACGAATCTATAAGGGTTCCGTTTTTTGCCATTTGGCTACGGAACCCTAAAAATGCTATCTGTTTCACATCGCTCTGTCTCCCGACCCATATCGTGCGATAGAGAGAGTTGCAAGTCCTAAAGGCATTTCCTTGTTGAAATATTGTTTCGGGTTATAAGAATAACGTTTTTACCCCCTAAACCTTTATGATTTGGTATTATTGGATTAAGTACACTTCAATCTGTGTCTGTACGTTTTCCTTTTTTAGTAAATCAGTTTAGATTAATTAAAAAAAAAGCGGCCAAGTGCGAGTCGGACTCGCACATGAAGGGTTCCGTTAAATAAATTGCAGTTTACGATTTATGACGTATTAAAAAAAAACTACTTACCAGATCTCGTTCAAACCAATTTTCGGTGGAAGTTTGCATGGTATACATCATATATTTTTTTGAGTTTTATCATTCTCTTATTTTAGAAGTTACAGGGGGGGGGGGGACACACATTTTATCACTTTGGAAGTGTCTCTCGCGCAAACTATTCAGTTTAGAAGAAAAATGATGTTAGGAACCTCAATATCATTTTTGAAGACCTATCCAATGATACCCCACACGTATGGGTTTGATAAAAAAAATTTTTTGAGTTTTAGTTCTGAGTATGGAGACCCCTAAAACTTAATGTTTTTTTTCGACCTTTGTGTGAAAATCTTAATGCGGTTCACAGAATACATCTACTTACCAAGTTTCAACAGTATAGTTCTTATAGTTTTGGAAAAAAGTGGCTGTGACATACGGACGGACAGACAGACAGACGGACGGACATGACGAATCTATAAGGGTTCCATTCTTTGCCATTCGGCTACGGAACCCTAAAAAAGATAGACAAAGTTTTTAAGTCAAAAATATAGATTTTTAGATGCTAATAACTTGTAACGTATTTAAGCAATATTTCTTTAAAATCAATTCATTATATGTACAACATGTCCAAAAATTATAAAAATCGAACTATGTTTACGGGGTGAAAAACGTTATCGCTTTTTGTATGAAAATTTACAGGTTCACAATCCTCTGAAGGGTCGTCAGGACGCTCGATACAAATGTGGTTTGGTTCACATTTTAAAACAACATCCTAGAATAATACGAAACTATGTATACCTACCTACACAATGGGATTCGCCATATCTAGGTTGGAAACTAAATATTTTCTGTTGTTATGGCGAATACCATAATCCCAGTTTAATGTTATTCCAGTATGGCGTTTTAAAATGAGGTCCAAACTTGTCGACTTGTGTGCCGACTGTGCTGGCGAGTCTTAAAGAAGGAGAAAATGAAATTTTGCAGTGATTACTAGGCTTATAGGCTATATCTCTCCCCACAGCCAACTTTAACCATATCCTCATCGATTTTTACACCCACGGTGCTTACAACACCCATAGCTTATTCTAACTTGATGCCACACTGTGATTTTTAATCATATTGTAAAAGACATTAAATAAATAGTAGGGGAGCCCAACGGGGGATTAAGTATGGGATTTACTCGAGCGCGGCAGATTATCATATGGGATTGGTGTTGAGTACCTCCACCTTTTATAAAAACCTCTTTACATGATTGCGCGTTCATTCGTCATCAAAAAAGTCGCCACGGGCTCGCGATAAATATCTGACGCATTCGATTTTTATTGCCCTTTCGCATGGCCATCCCCACCATCCAAACCACCAGAATAACATAACCTCGTTATCAGAGACACGTGCGCGAAGAAGCGTTCATAGCCCGGCGGCGCCTGCGTATCGGAAACGATAACGCAGGTCAAGCAAATACGGCAGGGGTCAGTCTTTGGATGGGTGACCGCCTGTTTGAGTGGTTACGCTAAGCAGTTGATCCCGGTTGCTGTCTATGACAGTAGTCGTTAAGCCGAGTTAGAGGCCTTCGGGCGGCTTAAGAACCTCTAACAGTCGAGTTGCCCACTCACTTGACAAAGGGAGGGCAACTGTCACTCGCGTCCGCAGGAGCTACCTTTTTTTTTTTTTTTTTTTTTTTTTCGTGGGGAAAAATGCATTTACACATCCCGCCTGGCTGGGGAACCAGGACGGGTATGACGGACTCCCGGGAACCGCCCGGACTACCGTCTAAAACCCCACGGTGCTCTGCGCACTGCTTTATGGCGGAGCCACGGGAACGCTCACGCACACTTCCGCGACTCCGCCAGCAGCTGTCCCCATGTGAGACCCGTCGCGAGAGGGAAGGAGATAAATACATGTCCCCAGAATAACATTTTAAGGGGCGTGCCCGAACACCCGACACGCCCTTCAGCTCGAGGACCTCTTCTCTATGGGTGGCAGTCGCCCCCGTGACTGCCACCCGGAGGTCTTCGTTAAGGCGGCAATCGCTGGTTGTGCGCGGCGCGCCTGCGTCCGATCCTGCGGCGGCGCATTGGGTCAGCCTCAGCCCGGGCTTCCCGCTCGCGCTCTGCCGCCTCCTTCTCGCCAGGATCCAGCATCGCCTTCCAGGCTGCTTTGCTAGACACCATAGCCCGCACTACGGCTGGCAGCGACAGATCTTGCCCTATTCGGGCGACCAACTCCTGTCTTTCTGCACTCCAAACCAGACACTCGGCCAACGTGTGTTGCACCGAGTCTATGCCGGCTCCGCACTGGTGGCATTCCGGGGTCGGCTCTCTCTGTGCGATTTTGTGCAGGAAGGTGCCGAAACAACCGTGTCCCGACAGCACCTGCGTCAGCCGGAAGGTGAGAACCCCGAAATGCCTTTCAACCCAGTCATGGAGGACTGGGTGAACCGCGTCTATGGTGCGGGAGCCGGCGCTCGGCTGTTCCAGCCGCTGCTCCCATACGTCCATCGCCTCCTGCAGCAGCTCGGTTCGCCGCTTCCTTATTTCCTGTGGAGCTAGCAGGTCCCCCCGGTCTCGCGCCTCCTCGCGCCACAGATACAGGTCCGCGAGGGCCCTCGCGTCCAGGTCCCAGGGCATGGTTCCGGCTAGCACACACGCGGCTTCCGCGCTTACGGTGCGATACCCTCTGATTGCCCTGAGAGCCATCACTCTCTGCGGTCGGCGCAGCTGAGCGATGTTTTGGCTGCTGAGCGCGTCTACCCATACTGGGGCACCATAGAGCGCCATAGAGCGCACAACCCCCGTGTACAGGCGGCGACATGAGGCCTTGGGCCCTCTCAGATTTGGTAGTATCCGCCCAAAGGCTGACGCCGCACGCAGCAACTTGGGCGCCAGGCGCTCAAAATGTGCTTTGAAGTTCCATTTACTGTCAAGCATGACGCCAAGGTAGAGCAGCGTCGGCTTGACAGCAATTGGAACTCCTCCCACCACAATCGCTGTGCCGGCTGCGGGCGCTTTCCGTGGACCATAGAAATATATGGCCTCGGACTTCGTCAGAGCCACCTCCAGGCCCAGCCGACGGATTTTCCCCACGCAGTGGGCAACTGCTGCCGTCGCCAACACGGCTGCGTCGCGATAGCTGGGTCCCTGGGCCGTTACGAGCGTATCATCTGCGTAGCAGATGACGTTGACTCCACGCAAGTTTTCCCCCCGCAGGACCCAGTTGTAACCTATATTCCACAGGAGTGGCCCTAAGACCGACCCCTGTGGAACTCCACAGCGCATTTCCCTCCTGCCCCATTCCCGTTGCCTGGGCCAGGTTATGAACCTCTCACTAAGGTACGCCTTGATGATGCGAAACAGATGGAGGGGTACTTGGTGATACCGCAACGCCTCCTTTATTGTGTCCCAAGGTAGAGTGTTAAAGGCGTTGGCAATGTCTAACGATACCGCCAAGACGACCTCACCCCGGGACACGGCCTCGTTCGCCACTGTCTTCACCCGATGTATTGCATCGACCGTTGAACGGCCCCTGCGGAAGCCAAACTGGCAGTCGGCTAGATCCGGCCCCTCGCACTCCAAGTGCCTGATGAGGCGAGCAGCAATTATTCGCTCGAAGTGCTTACCTACTTCATCGAGCAGGATTATCGGCCGGTATCCGGACGCAGAGTCTGCCGGTCGCCCCTCCTTCCGGAGCAACACCAGCTTCCCTGACTTCCATTCCTTCGGGAAGCAACCCTGCTCCAGACACGCGGTCAAGAGACGCAGCAAATTCGGTTCTAACGCTTCCATGGC
Source organism: Epinotia brunnichana (assembly GCA_963854355.1). NCBI lineage: Eukaryota > Metazoa > Arthropoda > Insecta > Lepidoptera > Tortricidae > Epinotia > Epinotia brunnichana. Next base: position 14,099,443 of record OY977957.1, read on the forward strand.
CAGGACCCAAGCACGGCCCGGAATGCCGTCAGGCCCTGGGGCCGTGTTCCTAGCACGAAGCCGGTTGATCGCCACGCTCAGCTCGGCAGGACGAATTGGTGGGACGGTGTCCTCCTCTCTTGGCCTTGCCACTGGCGGTGCCATTATAGGCGGCTGGTGGGGTCCCCTTTCCGGGAAAAGCCCTGCGACCACGCGAACCACAAATTCTGGCTGGAGTGTTTGGGTCAGCGGAGGCGCCCAGGGGCGCAACTTATTTCGGACCAGTTTATATGGCCTTCCCCACGGGTCGGCGTTTAGGGTCTTGAGGAATTCGGCACGACTCGCCTCAATTGCCTGTCCTATGGCCACCGAGAACCCCAGTTTGGAGGCCTTATAGGCCTCATATAGGCGGCGCTCCTCGCCCTCGTCGGTTTGCCTGCGCCTTCTTTGTCGCATGTACTGGCGCCGCGCGGCTACACACTCATCGCGCATTTGCGCGAGCTCGGCGGTCCACCAATACACGCATCGTTTAGGCGGCAGAGGCTTGGCCCGGGGCATTGCCGCGTCACAAATTCGCGACATGGCCTCCCGGAGCCGGGACGCTTCAGTCTCTACCTCAACCATTCCCTCCGGTACAGGTAACCAGGCCTGCACGGTCGCCGCCTCTTTCAAGAGTTCCCGGTCGAGTTTGGCGAGGGCCCACCTAGGGCCGCTCTCGACCGGGCCATTCTGGCTTGAGTTGTTCGAAGTCAGTGAGGGTGTGGAGACTTCAAACCGAATGTATCGGTGATCCGACAGCGTCTCCACCCCCACCATGACCTCCCATCCCTGAACACGGTGCGCCAGGGAGGTACTCGCAAACGTAATGTCCACGATGGAGCCACCTTGTTGCCGTACACACGTGTTTGCCGTTCCCTGGTTGATAACAGCCAGACCTGTCGCGATCGCCCACTCCTCTAGGGTTGCACCTCGCGCATTCGTCGCAGGGGAGCCCCAAGCCGTGGATTTTGCATTAAAGTCCCCGGCAACGATCACCGGGTGCGGGAGGAGCTGACCGACTCGAGCCCCTATTTCATCCAGGAACCGCTCAAAGTCGGCCAGACAGCGGTTTGGAGAAAAGTATACCGCTATAAACCAAACTTCGCCACACAGCGCCACAACCCTGCACGTGTCCCCTGGGTGGTACTAAAGAGTGACAAACTCAAAGGCCAAAATAATAATTGCCATACGATTAAATAATAAAAAGAGACACGTGGAGCGTATACAGTATACACTATCAAAATCTGACGCGCTCTAGTGTCTGTTTTTTATTGTTTTTATTATATATATCCTCACTTTCTGGAGCTCTGGAGACCTGATGCAACACCAGTAGTAGTCTTGTTTTGGTTGTGGTCTTCTGTAAGGTACCGTAAAATGGGGTGAGTAGGGACCCCTCAATCCCTACAGATGAGACGCGATTTTTTCCCGTTGCTGCTTTGATTTTGTGGATTTGCCCTAAAAGTAACTTTATTATACTTTTAGACATATTTTCTTATCTTGCGGCAACACGGAGTTGCCAAAATACAACATTAAAGAAAAGTGAAGTATCTAGAAGTGTGAGGTGAAAGATATGTGGCCTGGAGGGGAACCAGGGTTGTGGGGAGCGATCATGTGGAAGAGGAGCGGCAAATATGAGCGGAGAGTGGGACGGAACGCGGATCGAGGCAAGCTAATCCGAAATTCACAATCCGAAAGTTTTACCTCATACATTTTCCCAGCTCACCCTGCGTGCGCCTGCTACGGCGTGAGGTGGGATTTCCCAAATTTTTTTTGTGTTTATTGTTAAAATTATGAAATGAAACGACAGATAATATCAACGTAATTTGTTAGCCTAACTAAGCACGGTAATTTGTTAGCCTGCGATCGACCGATCTCCCGGGACCAATCTGAAAACCAGCGTTGAGCCTAGCCCAGCACATTCTGAGACTGGGGCCTATTGTCACGTGTTAGTTTGTAAGTTTAAGTTTATTTATTATTTTATTTTTCTTGTATTTTTTTTTTCTTTATATTTTCGAGTGACGATAAATACTTTTTCTTTCTTTCTTTCTTTCAACGTGTCACATGTAAATTTTTTTTTTCGTGGTTTGAATTTCTATTTTGACCCAACTCACCCCATTTTACCCAACTTACCCCAGTTGGTTCGCTCCAAATACCAGAACCAGATCACTATATTATATATATCCAGATTCAGGACGTTCGTGCCTTGAAAGCCTCGCTATGCTCTGGATTGTACATTTGAGCCATTCGCTTTGCTCATGGTTCAATCCTTCACTAGCTCGGCTTTCATTACAAGCACTTGTGCCAAGCAACGACTTTGAAGCCTTGCATAACAAATAACTATTTTATGTCCAGCCCCCATCTGGTCCAAAGGTGCCGTAAATACTGGCTGCATTACCCCGCTGAACTGCCACCGATATTTGTTGGACCAGGTAAGAGCCGAAACGAGGATCACACTCCTTACGAGTATGTCTTGAACGCTGACCTAGGGCCCGAATAAGCCTCTTGCCTTCAGAACATCAAGGACCAGCCGGACCGGACCAAAGTCATACGCTGATTCTAGGTGGGCGTGTTTCCTATGTTTTAATCTAGTCGCATTTTCGGCAGCCGCATGCACCTGCTTTTCTCATGGTTGTAGTTAAGGTGAGTGAGTGCAAATGTGCTCACACAAGTTGCATTGAATAGAAGGCAGCGGCGCTTTGTTCAGGGAATCATCGTAAGGCCCCTTCTCGGTCTCTTACCATCGGTACGGCTTAGTCCTTGGGGCTCCAGAACGCAAAGAACGTTGCCTTGTCTTCCTAATACGATATCGTTTTCTAATAGAAATAGAAATAGACCTCGAAGAAGACGCACTTGCACTTTTGGCCAAAAGATTACATAGTGATTTTTACGCCCACTGCGAGGAAATTACAAATAATTATAAGTAGGTGTATATCTAAATTGTTATGAAAGATCATTAAGGATGACTCACGATATAGAACGGGCCGTGTCCGGCCCGGGCCGTTTTCTGAGAAAAAGCCAGCCCGCGAGCCATACGCAAGCCCGCGGCTGGGCCGTGCCGACACCGAGCCGCTTCCAAGGTTTGGCCGTGGCTCGGCCTGGCTTCGGTATGGCTCGGCCGCGCAAAAACGCCGACGTTTTATATAGAAAACGGCCCGGGCCGGACACGGCCCGTTCTAGCGTGAGTCATCCTTAATACTACGCTGGAGGGCAGCCAGCTGCTCTGATTGGTAGAATCGCTGTTTCAACTAGACTACAATAACATTGGCGTGCAACGTACATATATAGCTCATCACAGTTTTGAAGCATCAATTCTGACAATCTGTGAAAATGACCAATACTTTACCACATATCTACTGTTTGTGTGTTTTGTCGGCTTCCTCCCATCTACAACTTTACGTTGTGCTTTGCATACTGAAAACAGAAACGAATAAGCTTGGTAATTTTGTATGTAAGACAATCTCCAGAAACACTTAACCGATTTTCAAAATTCTTTCTCCTAATAAATAGGCAAAGCTTATGTGACCAACCGTGAACCCGCCCCGCCCGCCGTGTGTGTGTGTGTGTGTGTGTTGTGCTATGTTTGTTTAAGTTCTTTGCAATACGCAGGTAAAGCTGCGAGGGTAGGTCAGAGAAACCAGGGCCTTACTAATATAACAATACTATAGAGACTGGCAGCTCAGCACGTACCGGAAGGCGCGGCGTGGGTAGGCCCCCCACAAGGTGAACCTGGTAAAGCGTAAAGGTCGCGGGAGTCCGCTGGATGCGGGTGGTGCAGGACCGGTCACTTTGGCACTCTTTGAGGGAGGCATATATCCAGCAGTGGACGTCTTTCGGCTGATATGATGATGATGATGGTAGCTCAGGGACTGTCCTGCGAGTGAGCTGGTGTCTAAGTGTGTCAAGGCTGAGGGCCACCGAGTCTAGTAAATAAAAATAATCATATGAAACAAGGGTACACACATACACTCACGCCTGAATCCAAAAAAGAGGTGGGCAGAGCTCATGATAAATTTTCAGTAGCATTTCTAGGTTAAATTGAATATAGCAAAATAATGATGTAGTGATAAGTTCTTTAGCCCATCGCTCGCAACTCGCAACACACTTCAACAATATTTATTTCTCTCTCTCACTCAGAGAAAGAAAGGGGGTACTATTCTAACACGGGGGATAACATATGAAGTTAAAAATTAAAATTCAATATTTATTCTGCTAATAGGCCACGAGACTACTTTAACATAAGCTAAACCGTTTATTTTTTATTTAAATTGTCAAATAATAATCAATAAACTCTCCAGGTCTTCGATCTTAACCTCGTGAGGCCCAAGGTATTTATTTATTGTACAAAGCTACATCTAACATACCGGCCTGGACTTAAGAAGTAAAATTATTAGGTGAACACCCAGTGTGCCATACGATGTACAGTCAACGCTGACGTCAAAGATATGTATGTTTACACTTTTGCACCTTATTGCTTTGTAATAAGGTGCAACAGTGTAAATAAATTATTGAAGTCGACTGTACATAAATTAAATCTTGACTATTATTGATATGAAAATACAACTCATTAAAATATTAACCAACATGAAAGAAATACGGAAAGAAAGAAAGAAATATATTTATTTGGTGTTACAAAGAAATTACACATGTAAATTAATTTTGTATAAAGCATTTACCCTGCTAATGAAAATTATAAATTTTCCAATTAAAGAATCCGATTTGGATTTTTTCGAATCCGGCTCGGAGCCTAAATTTTTCTATTTTTCCTTTAATTTGAAATTTATATATTACACATGTGTTTTAAATAAGAGAGCTCTTTCAGGGTGCCCTGAAACCCAGCGCCTTTAGCATTATATTGCTTCTGGCATGTGCTCAGTGGCATCGTTTTCGGTGCATTACCAATATTTCCATACAATAGTAGTTAAAAATAGTAGATTGTACAACAAGTGCATAAAACGCACCATTTTACTCGAGACGTTTATCCATCCGAGCGAGCTTGCGAGCGAGGATAGATATAAAGTCGAGTGTAAAATGGGTTTTATGGACGAGTTGTACACTCTACTTTTCACTTCGATTGCGAGGAAATGAAACAGCAACACGTAAATATAGTAAATGAGACGAAATACAAATTATAAGTTTATTTCATGAAGTTTTATTGTGTACTTTGGCTGTTGGTATCTTTGCCTTGGTCTTAGAATACGAACGAAACGAAATAAAATAAAGAGGTTGTTGTATGAAGTTAAAGATGTTCGTGTGGCTGTTGCAGCGATTGCCTTGGTCTTCGACGAAGATTTTACTTTATGCTCTAGAGCATAAAAAGCGACTTTATGTCGCCTACGCACGACATAAAGACGAACTTTTAGAGCATGAGAAGTGAAAAATATATTTTTTTGTTTGTTTCTTTCTTTGTTTCTTTCATATAGGAAAGTATTAAAAAAAGTTTATTTCAGACATTTGGAGTCCATAAAGTGTTAGTGTTATAAATTAACTTAAATAACGATGTTACTACCGAAACTGAAATGTTGAGTGCCTTATTAGGGCACCCATCTCCCCATTAATGAATGTAGATGTAGTGCGTCTCAAATAATATTTACCATAAAATGTCATATACCTACAATTAATTCCGATCCAGGCCTTGACCTTGTCGTAGGTACATAGCAAAAGAAAATAAACTAGCGTAGCTTAAAAAATCCAGACTCTAAACACGTAAATTAAACGTGAAAACACTTACGATTTATAAGAATGAAGCACAATATACAAATATATTGAATTCTGAACATGTTTTTATGAAAACCTTCATATGACTGAACATTTTATCTCAATCGATTTCATGCTAGAGTGAGCCCTATGGTTGATGCGCAATTGAAATCTTAATCGAATTTGTGATTTATTTTCTTCAGAATTCTGACTTTGCAATAATATAATATACTACCTAATCAAGGTTTTCAATGTCAAAGTTGTTATGACATAATAATACTTATTGGAAAATGGTTTGTTTTTAGGGTTCCGTACCCAAAGGATAAAACGGCACCCTAGCACTCCGCTGTCCGTCCGTCTGTCTGTCTGTCTGTCTGTCTGTCTATCTGTCCGTCTGTCACCAGGCTGTATCTCATGAACCGTGATAGTTAGACAGTTGAAATTTTCGCAGATGATGTATGTCTGTTGTTTTGTCGTTTTTATAAACAATGGTACGAAACCCTTCGTGCGCGAGTCCGACTCGCACTTGGCCGGTTTTTTTTCATACCAAAAATGCACTTCCACATAATACATCCATAGTTCCATGGTTGCCCGTACCGCTTGATCAACATCATAATATCGAATAGGATTGCATACAAAAGACGTCCACTGCTGGACATAACCCTCCCCTATATGGTGCCACAATGACCGGTCCTGCACCACACGCATCCAACGGACTCCCTTCGACCTTTACCAGGTCATCAGTCCATCTTGAGAGGTCTTACCCACGCTGCGCCTGCCGGTACGTGTTCGCCCTCCGAGAACCTTTCCGCCCCAACGGCCAATGGTTCTACGTACAATGTGCTTCGCCCACTGCCACTTAAGTTTAGCGGTCCGGATACCGCTTGATACCCGAAATATATTCCCAAAGTGGACTTTAAGGAAAACCATTTCTAAATTTTCCACCAACAAATAGCAGAAACAATTCAGGAGATATCTACCAACTTGCACCAATACTTTTGATTACATTTTCCCCAGTGCACTGAAAGTTTGAAAGTATTTTAACTTACACGCTTGGAAATTTCTGACGGAGTTGAAAATATTTTAACTTATTTGCGAAAACGAGTTTGATTCTTTAGCAAAGTACTTAAGGCCATGTATGCCACGTTGGAATCGAGAGAAATGTCAGATTTAGAGAGCTCTAAAAAGAACCAACAAAAATTCTAAAAACAATTTATGTAAGTAGGTATATGTTAACCATTGGAATTTAATTTCTAATGTCAGAATATCTATGGATTTATGATTGCTAAATTATTGGGCTGTTTTAAACTTTAAATTCGCTACTGCTTGTAAAACTATAGGTATTATTTTGACAGTTCTTTTGGGAAAATTATGTTTTACCTAAAACATAATGGTTCACAGTTTTGTAATAATAATCTGTTATGACTATTTTTATACCGATTTTCGCAAGTTCCGTGCGCGCGTCGCGTCACAAGGTGGGGTGGTTCATTGTAGCACTCTTTGGGGAAGGCCTATGCCCAGCTGTGGACGTCTTTCAGCTGATATGATGATGATGATGATGTTGATCCGTGCGCGGGCGAAGAACATACAAAGCAAGACAGAGAGACAACATTTTTAACCGAGTTCAAAAAAAGGAGGAGGTTCTCAATTCGGATGTATTTTTTTTATTTTTTTTTTAATGTTTGATACCTCAGAACTCCGTCATTTATGAACCGATTCGAACAATTATTTTTTTAATTCAAAGTATATGCTTTCAAATTGGTCCCATTGTTTTCAAAACTTATGTTGGAAGATGGGAACCATGAGGAGTTGAGGGAACTCCTCAAATTTATTAGGCACGTGTGTAGTAATTTCGGTATTTTCTATTATAACTAGTGTATTTACACCCAGAAATCATAAATTTGGTTGGATGGTGGAAGTGATGATGAAGACCACAGATGGCTTGTGGAACTTCTCAATGATCTACTTCAAACTATAAAAGTACGTCACAGATTCTGATATGATTTCGTTCAAATATAGCAAACAATTAAGTGCCAAGGGCAATTCTGAGATCCTTGAGGAATCGACGGAAGTCCTCAAATATTATCGGCCCATGCAGTGATTTGGTTTTTTTCTCTAATAATCAACGCATTTGCTCTAACTAAATTGCAAAAGAAATGTGGAAATGTTCATGTGCCTTGGCGGAATACAGAATTGAAGTCGGTTAAAACTTTGTTTTTAAAGTAAATTACGAAGATTACATTCGCCTTAAGAAGGTACATTTAATCTCGCGGCTTTTAATTTACTTTAGTGTAGTGTAGTCGGTACGAGCTTGGAATGAGTCACAGTCTACATATTTTAATATTCTTTGTGCCTTTGGATCCAAACTGTAAAGTTATATTAGTTTTAAAATTACGAAAAAAAATTTTACACATAATATTGAATAAGAAATTATATTTTGTATGACAAGTATAGACTTAAACGCAAATTTTGTGGAGATAATTGCAAATTAATGACTTACTCCATAGTAAACGCGCCGAGAACATAAGTTGTGATTGTGACGTCATAGCATAAGCCCGTTTAATATAGAGCGTTTTCGGGAGATGCCGCGTACAGATTTCAAATGCATATAACATAAGAAAAATAAATCATAAGAAAGTTACAGTTGATATTCCTCTGGATAATACTTTTGATTTTCCTAATAAAATAAAAAGATGCAAATAAAAAAATAAAAAAAAACTGGCCAAGTGCGAGTCGGACTCGCGCACGAAGGGTTCCGTACCATTATCTATAAAAAACTATTTTATTCTGTGTTTTTAGTATTTGTTGTTATACCGGCAACAGAACTACATCATCTGTGAAAAATTCAGCTGCCTATCACGGTATCAGTGAAATACAGCCTGGTGACAGACAGACGGACGGACGGACAGCGGAGTCTTAGTAATAGGGTCCCGTTTTAAGGATGACTCACGCTGGAACGGGCCGTGTCCGGCCCGGGCCGTTTTCTAAGCAAAACGACGGTGTTTTTTCGCGGCCGAGACATACCCAAGCCCGGCCGAACTACGGCCGAGGCTCGGAAGCGGCCTAGTGTCGGTACGACCCGGCCATGGCTCGGCCGGGCTTGGTTATAGCTCGGCTGCGCAAAAACGCCGTCGTTTTCTTAGAAAACGGCCCGGGCCGGACACGGCCAGTTCTAGCGTGAGTCATCCTTTACTCTTTGAGTACGGAACCCCAAAAAGGAACATATTATTATTGGTTTTAATAAATGCCCGCGTGCCCTGCCCTGTATTCGTATATGATGAATGACGGATGTACTCGTGCTTCCACACTGAACATTACATTTTGTTCACTATGATCCACTTATTAGAGGATGAAATAAACCTTTCTATAAGCTCATTATGCCTAATTAAGCTTATTATGAACACCCTCCGCGTAGAAAATCGTGTTATGGTTTCTGAGAATCCTGAGCCACGTTTATGATATTCAGTGTTGTTATACTCGGGTGGGATTAGAGTACGCTTTTTTGGGTTCCGTACTCAAAGAGTAAAACGGGACCCTATTACTAAGACTCCGCTGTCCGTCCGTCCGTCCGTCCGTCTGTCTGTCACCAGGCTGTATCTCACTGATACCGTGATAGTTCCAGCTGAAAATTTCACAGATGATGTATTTCTATTGCCGCTATAACAACAAATACTAAAAAGACAGAATAACATAGTTTTTTTTATAGATAATGGTACGGAACCCTTCGTGCGCGAGTCCGACTCGCACTTGGCCAGTTTTACACTATTTTGGTGAATAAAAAAACGGGAATTCCAGCCACGTTGGCGATGTATAAAGTAAGAAAAAATGCTAAAAACGTAGAAAAAGAGTTCAGGTATATAAAATATTATCAACAAAATGCACATGATGTCGCTGTATGTTCAAAAGTATTATCATTGAATGAAAGTTTATTAGATTGCTGGTAATGACACCAATTCCATTATCTTTAAAGTGTAAGTCACGAATTGGTGACGTCACGATATTGAGTATATGTCCACTTACACTTTCCTTGCACTTGGAAGAGAAAAAAAAGACAAGACGGAGACATCTCTATTTTTTACAAGAGTGGTCACATCTCCATATTACAACCGGTCATTGAAACTAGTCGAATAGCGCCCCTTTGGGTCGCGTATTTATTAGAGACGCGACGCGAGTGACAAATGGTTTAATTAAGGAATCACAGACAGGCAGTCGTTTAATGAAGCGTTTTTTCTTTATAATATTGTTTAATAGCCCTATTTAATATAATTAAGGACGACTTAAGAAAATTAATTAGAGACTTTAATCTTTTTTTTTACGAAAGTAAGCGCTATTGACATACATGCTTTGTTGTTGTCAAAAAACTAAATCATGCGTCTGCCTCTGGTTTATTTACAAACTGACCCCAGACGGGTACCTGCGTTAGCTTTACGAATGAGCGAGGCTTAGGACAAATCGACTGTGATTTTCCCTGACATGACATTTAGATCTACCTAACGTACGCAATCGACCTAATGGATCTGGGGGCACGGTAGTGCTCCCGCCAAGACGAGCCAAGCGAAGCGCAAGGGCAGGCACTACCTACCTTTTCTCAAAGTACGTAGGTATTACGTGAAACAAGCATATAAACTTCAAAAAACTGAAATCCGACTTTAGAGAACTAAATTAAAAAACATACAAAAGGTACTCTATATCACGCGGGGCATAATTTCGAATCGATTGATACCCCATTAATCAAAATCGGTTTAGTATCTTAAACGCTACGGTGGAACACACGTTCATAAAAATAACTATAGACTGTAAAAATCACATTCCTTCCTTTCGGCTATGCCGTACCTAGTCGGGCAAAAAGGAGGCGCATTATTTCTCAAGCCAAAAGCAAAGCATCGAAAACTTTAATTCAATGTAAACTTAATAAAATTTGCATATTCGAATCTCTCAATTTTCCGTTTTCTTCTCAAGTACGAAAAGATAGTTCTATCTGAAGAACATTCTCCATAAGATAGGGGCCCTTTCAGGCATAAAGGCTGTTTGTAACTTTAAAGCGAAAAAACCAAAGTCGATTCGGAGGGTAGTTTAAATTCAAAGCTTTTCGCTTTGTTGAGAAACTATGCGGGACTTTTTAATCGTATTAAATGCGCTTTTGGTAAAGTTTTAGTGAAAAATTGAAAGCTGGGTGCTGTAGTTGAAACTCTATTGAGAGTTTCAAAGGACCATCCTTTGAAACTCTCAATAGTTTCAACTTTGCTTGTTGATTCTTTTTCCCTTGCATAGACGTAGCGTAAATGCACCATTTGCTTTGTCCTCAATATGACATTGGACAAAAGTAAGACTAGGTAAATAATGTTTACATGACCATTAGAAAAACTTTCGAAAATACTTGAAACTCTGAAACTCAAATTTCAAGTTCAAAAATAATTTATTCAAGTAGGCTTAATAATAAATTAATAAGCACTTTTGACATGTCATACAGAACGCAAAAAAAGTATGAGTAAACATACACTCAATAATTAATACAAAATAATAATAATAATGAAAATAAAACAATTGGTAACAATTAACAACAATTAAAAAAGACAATGTCAAACATACATAAAAGTCAACAGTAATAAGAGTCAGCACAATGAAATATAAATATTAGAATTTCATACGTTAGGCATAGGTCAACTCAGTCCCAAGCATTTTTGTCATTAATATAATCCTTGATACCATAATAAGCTTTACCAATTAATCTACTTTTAATATGTTTCTTGAATCTATTCAATGGGAGTGCAGTTACACTACTTGGCAGTTTATTGTAGAACCGTACACAGTTACCCTTAAAAGAATTTTTGATCTTTTGCAGTCGCGTGGATGGCACTGCTAGTTTGTCCTTGTTTCTGGTATTAATATTATGTATGTCACAATTTCTTTGAAAGGTATCTATGTGTCCATGGACATATGCAATATTTTCATAAATGTATTGGGAGTATACAGTCAATATATTAATCTCCTTGAACTTATTTCTAAGCGAATCTTTAGCACGCATTTTATAAATAGAACGTATGGCGCGCTTTTGCAGTACAAAAACGGCATTGACATCAGCAGCACTACCCCAAAGCAAGATGCCGTATGCCATGATGCTATGAAAGTAGGCAAAGTATACCAATCTAGCTGTCTTTTTTGCTTTTAGCAAGTGAGTTGAAAAATAAGTTAAGTATAGATTTTCATGGAAATTACGTCGATACGTTCATTGAAATCGATGTCGTCATTTTGAGATTATCACTGCGTAAAAAATGTCTTGCAGTCCTTGTTACTGTTTAAAGTACGATGTTTAGTTGCTTACATTTTATAGTACACTAACTTCATCGTAGATGGCGGTATTACATTCGTGAAACACGCTATCGTTGTTTTCCCGTAGCTTGTATAAGGCTCCCTTCGAAATCCGAATTAGATGAGTATTAAGTTGTCAAGAGAATGTTTTATTCATTAAAGTGCAGTGACGTATAGTGAGTGAACAGTTACTTTTACAGTGAGAAATGGTGTCATTCTCACCTGAGTTCTACTACAAGGGTACAACATTGTACAAGGCGAATCAATTCAATTTGATGGGATCTATTCCAATGAAAATCTTGAATTGGATTTTTTTGTATAATTCTCACTTGCTTCCACGTGCGCCAAATCCCGCGCGCCAGAACGAACGCACAACAGATACAATATATTTAATGTCATAGACCTGTGTTTAACCGTACAACATTCCATTTTGTTATCCCGTGCGTCAATTTTACGACGTGTTAAGTAATTGTCTACCTTTACAGCCACTTACATTTAAACGGGGCCTGCATTTTCGGACAAACATTTTAATACGTATTCAACCAGTAAGTAAGTATATAAATATCGTTTTTCCTGCTCCCACTGCAACGTTATCTAATGTAAGCAACGAGTCTTCACACATCTCTGATCATCTGGAGTGTGGTCGTGGCCAGTTCTGGACTTGGATTTTGGTGGCTTTTTAAATCTAATGTGGATGTTGCACGTGCACTAAGGTCCACATACGTATGGATGTTTTGTTTCAGAACGCAGGCCGAAATCGTTATAGGACCGGAATATTCAACATGTAAGAAGCTCGAAATTATACGGAAGGGCGGATATGAGCATCAAAGGGTTAAATATGGATAAAACTATGAAAGGCTTTTATAGCGTATCATTTCGGAGAACTCTTGTTTAGTATCCTTTGTGTTTCGTCAACATTCACGCATCATAATATATTGCTGAGGCATTTCTCTAGTACGTTTTATTAAAAAAAAAATTTTTTAAATAGCTTTACAACTAAAAAAATATAATACCCCTGACACAATAAAAATAGCTTAAAACCATCTCGATAGACAAGACATTCGATAAAAAAAACTTTAAATACAGGCATTGAGGTATAAATGTACTAACGTACGTTAGTACATTACGAGTATAGTAGAAAGTAGTCTAGTTTTTCACCTAAAACATAATATAAAATTCGCCATAGAGTTGGTACTTTTTGGTCCTTAATTACTCCAGGCAAAATACGGTTTTGACAAACATTAATTTATAATAGCGTTTTTTTTCTTTATATCATTTTAAAACATTAATCTATGATGCTTTATTCAAGAATCCAACAAACTTTCCATCCGGAAGTATTTATATAGATTTAAAAAAAGAATGAATTGTTTTTTTTTAATTATTTATGTTGAATATTATAAAGCAAATGTAAATGAACCAAAATAAAGATAAAACCATTTATTTATATTTTTTCTGACTTTTCAGTAGCTAGTTAAGTTATCATTTTTTTGATGTCTGAAATTTTGTTGGATTTTGACACTAAGTAACTATTTGATTGATAATATATCCATTACATAAAAAAAATCTGCTATTATAAATTATTTCCAAATTTGACATATTTTCCATACAAGCTGTCAGTTCATTGCCTGGACTAATAAAAAAAAAAAGAAATTTGTTCACAGATTTTCGGTTTAGTTAAGTTAATTGTTACCTATATAAATAACGGTGTTTCCGTTAGTTAATTTGGGTTATTAAAATAATATATTACTTGAAAGGAAATATACAGGTCTTCAACACAAACGGCAAGTCTCATTTCAGAACCAAAAAAAATTAACAAAGACAAGAACAAGACAAATAATGAAAGTAATCGTCTATTAGGTATTTAAATCTTTTTTCAAAGGAAATGAAATTCTCAATTGCGAAAATCTTATCACTGAGCAAATAATTGCTGAGAGCCTATTATGCTACTCGTATTCTCGACCCGTATCAACTCTCTGTACATTTGCCTATATTAACTTGTCCCCCAGATTAGTAACAAATGGTATGTAAAGGGGGGTTAGACTTATGTTGGTCTTTCTGAGACGAGTTTGTCGGTTTTTATGTATTACAGCACTGGATTACTTGCCGGCTGTTTGTCTTGTACTTATTTGTTTACTGAGATCCGTAAATACGTGCTTAAATTTAAAAACTTCAAGAGTTGAACCTAGCTTGATGTCGTTGAGGAAAGTAAAGTAAAAAAAAAACAATGGTCACAAATAGAAACCCAGCTACTTACAAAAACATCACATTGAGGTCCGGATGCGAGGAACGCATTGATGCAGTAGAGTGCGCGAACAAAAGTTGATTTGCCCCCTTGTTCCTCGTAGATAACCAATTTTGATAACTGGCATTCTACTAGGAAACATAATTCCTTCTAGTTAACTCGGTTATCAAACGGGATTATTTTTTTCCTCGTAGAAAACTGTTATTTTATTTGGTTTTCTACGAAGAAGACACTATTCTTCCTAGCTAACTCGGTTATCAAATGGGATTATTTTTTTTCTCGTAGATAACTGTTATTTTATTTGGTTTTCTACGACGAAGACAGTTTTCTTCCCAGCTAACTCGGTTATCAAATGGAATTATTTTGTTCCTCGTAGAAAACTACGAAAATAACATATATTCTAAACGTAATCTCTTTATTACATCAATTCTATAATTATAAATTAAATGACAATTCACCATTTCAGTATTTAAAAAAACTGCCAAGCCACAATGAATATTTCCACATATACCTCATTTGTTGTCAGTCCTACAAGATGACACAAAAATTGACGAGATTAAATAGGTGGTTCACGATCAAGAAAAAAACAGCTCTTAATGTTGCAGTGAATATCCACCTAGACAGGGCAGGAACCCAACTTAAAGAAGGCAACATTTGTGTTGGGCATTGTCTTGAAAAAAAATCTCCTTTGTTTTAGTCCTTTTTTTTCAAGAAGAAGTTGTTTTTTAAAATACATAAACTGGTGATTTGTCATTTAATTTATAATTTTAAAGTTGATCTAGTAAAGAGATTACTTTTAGAATATAGGTATGTTATTTTCGTAGTTTTCTACGAGGAACAAAATAATCCCATGTGATAACCGAGTTAGCTAGGAAGAAAAGTCTCTTCGTCGTAGAAAACCAAATAAAATAACAGTTATCTACGAGGAAAAAATAATCCCTTTTGATAACCGAATTAGCTAGGAAGAAAAGTGTCTTCTTTGTAGAAAACCAAATAAAATAAGAGTTTTCTACGAGGAAAAAAAAACCGTTTGATAACTAAGTTAACTAGAGGGAATTATTTTTCCTAGTAGAATGCCAGTTATCAAACTTGGTTATCTACTAGGAACAAGGGGATTTGCCGTGGGACACTGCGCGTTTTCGGCACTGCCAACAGCTGACGGGTGCGGGAATGAGACTAAAATTCGCTTTCGTTAGCGAGGGGACAAACAGGCGTACCAGTTGTACATACATAATGTTGCATCAGGAGCTCAAAACAATAGCAGAGACTTGCCTTGACTTGTCCATCGATAAGAGACCAGCTTTTAAATCTACTAACAATAAGTAGATGTTGTTTGAAAATCTATGAAGGAACTCTGTTACGGATTCAATGTCATAAACAAATGATTGAATGGAAGTACCTTAAAATGTCATTAATACTAAGATGGTCATTAATACTAAGTAGCTTCAATGGTTTCGTTCTCGTTCTGACAATAATTTAAAGCTAGGTATTTACGACCGCTCTAACCAAATGGAGTGGCGCTGCGCCAAAACTGACAAAACTGTAGGATAAAGATAGTCAGCGCGGGTCGCTGGATTTTTAATCGTATGGCATACATTATTTGGCCTTTGAGTTTGTCACTCTTTAGTACCACCCAGGGGACACGTGCAGGGTTGTGGTAGGTAGCTCCTGCGGCCGCAAGTGACAGTTGTCCCCCCTTTGTCAAGTGAGTGGGCAACTCGACTGTTAAAGGTTCTTAAGCCGCCCGAAGGCCTCTAACTCGGCTTTACGACTACTGTCATAGACAGCAGCCGGGATCAACTGCTTAGCGTGCCTTCCAAAGCACGGAAGCGCTCATTTATATGATAACCACTCAAACTGGCGGTCACCCATTGAAAGACTGACCGCTGCCATCTTTGCTTGACCTGCATTATTGACCCCGATTCGCAGGCGCCGCTAGGCTACGAACGCTAGGGTAGCTGGAAATCCAAACCGCCAGAAAGTCATGGTGACGCGCCAGCCGCGCCATCCGAATGGAACGCTGTTAATGTCAGATTTCAACGTTGGAACACAAGCCGATAGGATGCACCTACTTCCATTTGAAATCCAACCGGAGACAAATGGCGCGCAAGTAAATCAATCAATCAATCAAATCGTTTAATTCAGACTAAGTCCATATACAATTAATTTCTACAATTATTCATTTTAAATACAAAATAAAATGCAAAATAATTACAAATAATCATCCTAAGTTTAAAAAAGGGACATACAAAACAAAGACACTACGAGTACACTACATACAGTAAATTTCACAGGAAAAAACTTAACTGCGTGATTCAGGAATCGACGCAGACGGTACAGCGCCATATAGCGGCAAATTCGACCAACTCATATAGGTACATACGTATATAAATAAATTCCAATTGATACGCGGGTGAATGTGCCTGCAAGCGAGCGCACAAATCACATATTAGACCACACTGAAATTAAATTGGATTGCAAAATATTTATGACTCAGTTGAACTGAACCCCCAGGTAATCAGCGTAAAATGAGATTATACGAAGATTTTACAATCCGATACGATAACGGTACTCGTAAACATAGCGATACTTACGCTAAATACATCCAGGGCGTAATTTCACATTATATCGCGTGTCTTTGAACATGGTCGTAATATCACGAAAACCATGTTTGCTGCAAACATATTTGGGGACAATCTTGCACAAATCGATCAAGTTGTCCCATACCATGGGTAACAACGATAAACATATTTGTATAATAGGTATTAGGTAATATGTTCATCACACAAGTATGCCCTACCGCGATTAAAACCCGGGACAGTAAGGTTCTCGGGTCACTACCAACCACAGACCAGTAAACCGATAGTCAACAGTCTGTGCTACCAACTAAAGCAGTCGTCAAAAGGATAAATTAAGTACAAATTCTTTCCAAATAGCACAATTTTGATACTTCGCCGATAACATGGCAACTTTTTAGAAAATTGCTATATGACAAGCACTAATTAAAGCAACTCGAATCGGGTCCCTTGTCTCCAGACGCTAGGGGGCTATTTTGCGAATAATTCAACATCTAATTACGTCACACGGCCTCAGCCTCAAGCTATAATCAAGTTAATGATGATAATATTAATTATTAAACCGTACGGGGAACAGTCTGGGTACATGACTTGTTGTGATGTTAAACTAATCACTATTTTGAAGAATGAATTATATTATTTTTGTATTTAGCAGTCTCATCATCATCATCATATCAGCCCAATACGTCCACTGCTGGACATAGGCCTCCTCCAAGGAGTGCCACAATGACCGGACCATTTTTTGGCCCCGCCAAGTTCGCAGGGGGTAGGGAGAGTGGCGCACCGTTATACCAACACGCCTCTCCCTCTGCGATCCCACATCGGCCGCAGAAGATAGAGATAACTCTTCTTCTGCGGTCCCTCCCCAACGCATCCTAAGCGGGCTTAGGCAAGCCCGCTAGGAGCGCCCTTCTCGGGCCAGCCGGAGTGCCTCATAGCTTCGCCGTGGGTGAGCAGTCCACGGTTACTAAGCCACCCCGCCTCGACAAGGCGAGCACCCTTGAGGGGGCCAATGACCGGTCTTGCGCCACCCGCATCCAGGCTCCCGCGACCTTTACCAGGTCATCAGTCCACCTTGTGGGGGGTCTTCCCACGCTACGCCTGCCGGTACATGGTCGCCAGTCGAGAACCTTCCCGCCCCAACGGCCATCGGTACTAAACGGTATAACGTCTGCTAACGGGAAAATAATGAAACATTTGTTGCTGCGAACAGGATACGAAATCGCTTATTAGTAGGTACCTAGTTGTATTAAAGTAGGAAATTGATACTAACAATTGTAAGGTATCAGTCATGCAGTATTGCTAAGAATAAACCTAGTTTTGCACTATTATGCTCACTGACCTACTTTAAAAACACTACATATAAAATAAGCTTTCACGAGAGCTACTAAATATCTGGGTATTTTCATCAGTTTAACTACGCAAAATGATCGACTATAAGTGGATTTTTATGCCACAATAAATAACAATCGCTCATCATTGGCTTCAAGACAGGGTGGCCTGTTTTAGCAATGCTGGTTCCATTAATAATCATAGTAAATATACAGGATGTGGCCTATTCTTAAGCAATTTTCGCTCGATAGAAAAAAAATCACAAACATAGGTCTAAAATACACTTAAAAAATTCTTAACAAATTAATACGCACAAAAGCGTTTAGCTATTTATATTGCAATATCATGGTTCTTAAAATCGGCAATATCATGTTGGAGGAAACCTAGCTATTACTTTTTTATTTATTTAGACGCACAAAAAATTTAAATTCAAAAACATGGTATCCGTGCTTCTGAACACGCACTTCCATCTCGCTCACGCTTTCGCTTCGCTCAGTGAGAGGGAGAGAAGTCGTCGCCTTAACACATTCACTGCTAAGAAACGCTAGCGCTACGCATTATGGTTGTAGCCGATCCCGTGATTTTCCGCTAAGTGGCGTTGCCTACCCGCTCGGCTACGACTTTGGTTTTAAGCGACCTGCGACCTGCGTTTTATCTGTTCATTGCGCGGTCGAGACGTGGCCAAGGCGTATAAGGGTTCCTGTGTGTTAAGATACCTTGAGATACCTACTGCTTTAGCTTATATATTTACTGTGCCTAATCTTAAAAAGCTTTGAAACGTTTAAAAAAATAGCGATATCATAACGATATATTTGTTTATGTTGAAAGATATCGTTATAACAAAAGCAGTATACTCCATAACGATATAAATATTGTAACCTCAGAGCATAGAATACTAGAGAGATGACAAGCCGCCGGCGGCCGTGTCGCAGCTGTATGCTCAATGGGCATACACTGCCATACTGTGCACGCGTGCTGATCGCAGAGAATATTACGTTTTTTCCCAAAATGCCTGATATGATGCGCGTTTATTGTCAAATAAGCGTGTAGGTATTGTACAAGTGTGTGTGTTTTAGATGTGTGCGTGCTTTGTCTTGTCAATTACTTGGGCGTTGTGTAGGTTAATGTACTTGCGACAGGCTCACTCTATACAAATCGGCCGCCATGTCCGATCTCCTTATATTCATACATCTGTGGTTGTAGCCGATCCCGTGTTTTTCCGCTAAGTGGCGTTGCCTACCCGCTCGGCTACGACTTTGGTTTTAAGCGACCTGCGACCAGCGTTTTATCTGTTCATTGCGCGTGACGTGATCCCAACTAACCACAGTGCGTTGCGCGTCTCGACCGCGCAATGAACATATAAAACGCTGGTCGCAGGTCGCTTAAGACCAAAGTCGTGGCCAAGGCGTATAAAGGTTCCTGTGTGTTAAGATACCTTGAGATACCTACTGCTTTAGCTTATATATTTACTGTGCCTAATCCACAGTAGAAATATAGCTTAAAGCAACAAAACAAATCCGTACAAACTTGTGGGGCACTTATAGACACGCGTCGCTACATATAAACTTTAGTGCAAGCCTGGGTAGTTGGCGGCAGGCCTTTAAAACGTTTTAAAATATAGCGATATCATAACGTTTGTTTAATATTTGTTTATGTTGAAAAATATCGTTATAACAAAAGCAGTACACTCCATAACTATATACATATTGTAACATAATGAATATCATAAAATTATAAAATACGGTCGAAGAACGTTATAATATCGTTTTAAAATGCGAGCCGCGCTGTCATCGCACGAGTATGCGACACTGAATGCGAGAAAGGGGTATTCATATTCATATTCATATTCATATTCATATATTTATTCAGCTTACTTAAACTAGGTATACAAATTAGATAACTAACAATATGTTGTATTATATTATAGTATAAGTAGAGGTTACATTAAGTTAAGTAAGCCACCTTCCGTACTAGTTTAAACTGTATTACGGCACCAACCAATATATTGGTGTAGATTTATAACGTTATATACCGCTATACAGCGCGTCAAATATCGTTTTGAGTATAACGCTTTAAAAAGGCTAAAGGAAAAATAACATTATAAACGATAGCGCTATGCGAAAATAGCGCCATTTAAAGGCTTGGTTGGCGGTACATGATTGTGCATAGAACTAATTGTAAATGGAGCGCAGGCTTAAAAATACTATAGAGATATACTGCTTTAGCTAATATATTTACTGTGCCTTAGTCCCTTCACATGATTTTCGGTATATTTTTCCACCACCCTATGTAATCTTACTGCCATAAATATGTCCACGAGGAGAAGATAATGAAGTACCCAATCAGATAATACAAGGTCATTTATTCCCCCAAGACTTGGTTACCTATAAGGGATCGTTGGTCCGTCGTCATTGGATTTGATACTTATTGTAATTTTTTTGTTGGCATGTTTTATACTATGTCGGTTACCTTGGTTCTGCTGCGGATTGCCTCATTTCTGATGCGATTACGCGGAGAAAGCCTCCGAATAGCTAAACTAAAGTTGCACATAGAACCGATGGCCATTGGGGCGGAAAGGTTCTCGAGTTGCGACCTCGTACCGGAAGGCGCAGCGTGGGTAGGCAAGGCCACCCACAAGGTGGACTGATGACCTGGTAAAGGTCGCGGGAGTCCGCTGGATGCGGGTGGCGCAGGACCGCTCATTGTGGCACTCTCTGGTGGAGGCATATGTCCAGCAGTGGAAGTCTTTCGGCTGATATGATGATGATGATGTTTTATACTTACTATGTGTTACATGATAATGTATGGTTACTTCTTCTGCTTTGAAGTTCACATTAACAAATACACTGCCAAGAATTAGTACGCGCTACATGCGTAGTCGATCCCGTAGTTTTCCCGCTAAGTAGCAGAAACCTACTAGGAAGGTTCCTGGCAGTGACAGTGTTAAGGTCTATTGCGCTTCCAGATAATTCAACTACCCAAATCGATTCAAGCACGCCTATACATTTTGAAGAGTTCCATCGTTTTCTCTACATGGGAAGGATACCCGGTCAAACAAAAACCGTATTTTCCAAATCGGTCCAGCCATTTTCGAGTATTCGGGGAACAACCATTACATAATTTACTTTAAAAACAAAGTTTTAACCGACTTCAAATCAGTAGCCAAATTGCTTCAAGTTTGCCTATAAAATTTGAAGAGTTCCCTTGATTTCTTTAAGACCCCATTATCAGAACTGGATTTTGGTGACAACGGGACCAATCTGCTTTCAAACAAAGAAATTTGTTTTCAAATCGGTTCATAAATTACCGAGTTATCGCGTAACAAACACACAAAAAAAATACGAATTGAGACTCCTTTTTTCAAGTCGGTTAGAATAAAAAGATCTCGACGACTTCATAACCTCCTCCTTTTTTGAAATCGGTTAAAAGGATGATTTCATAAGTGAAACACCTAAGAATTGCAACAGAAGATTTCCACAACCCACAAACTACTTACCAATTCATCCTTACATCCCGTCCTAAGCTCCTCCGTAACATTTGCCGTATTATTTTTCATATCCGTAAGACGGTACCCTAATATTGAGGGCATGTGAGGGCCGGGTCAGTCGGGGCAATAAATGGGTATTTATGATTTTTGAACGGGTTGTAAAGGAACTGACTTAGTGATGAAACAGGCAAAGTTAGTGAAAAAAGAATCCAGTAAGTGCATAAAAAAACATGCAAAAGCACATTATTTACATATCTATAGTACTGTAGGTACAGGAGACCGATTTTTCACTTTCGAGCGCTCGACTCTTTCACTCGAAAACTAACAAAAATGATGAATTACTATTTTGAAAAAGCCATAGAAAATTGCAAAACGAGCGGTACTGACCACTCGTATTCAATTATATCGGTAGAAAGTAATTGACTGCAATTATGACACTACAATCGTATTTACGTTTATTTAATTTTCGAGCGCTCGAAAGTCAAAAATCGGCCCACTGATATGATTCGATTCGGTATGATTTACTATAATGCAGCACAATTGGAAAAATTGACAACTCGAAATTATTGATCGAATCTGAATAAATTAATGTCAATTTGAAAATCCTCGACATGGAAAATTGTCCAGCCTGAATAATGCTAAAATGTAATTATGTAAAATTGACATACCTACTTATGTAATATAGGTCGAAAGAAATACGTCAATATGGAATTATGTGCACTCCAAAAATATGACTAATCGGAAATACGTAATATATGAATTTTGTTCAAAAATGACGATTTTCATATAACATTTTGATGTCAATTTAAAACAGAGAACATTCACTTTGCACGTACGAGTATTTGAATATGAACCTATTTCATAGTGGACAAAATTCCATTTGGGCTAGATTCATTATAAGAACAAGTAAAAAAATGGTCATAAAAAATTATACACACAGTTAAATTTTAACCATATTCACTTATAGTGGTATCTATTTACGACGACCTCTGTAGCCTAGTTGGTAGTGACCCTGCCTACGAAGCCGGAGGTCCCGGGTTCGAATCCCGGTAAGGGCATTTATTTGTGTGATGAGCACGAATATTTGTTCCTGAGTCATGGATGTTTTCTATATATTTAAGTATTTATTTCTCTATATAAGTATGTATATCGTCGTCTAGTACCCATAGTACAAGCTTTGCTTAGTTTGGGACTAGGTTGATTTGTGTAAGATTGTCCCCAAAATATTATTATTATTATTTCATCTTAAGTTCGGTTTGTATAATAATCATAAAACAAGTAAAATATAAAGCTATACATACAAAACATAAAATCATTATAAAAACCTAACCTAGGGTGCCGCCGGCAGCGAGGCGGGGCCTAAGCTACCGGTGGTCAGGGCGACAGAGACAGGAACCTCCTGACTATCCACGCAGTATCCAGGAGTACCGCCTTCTGTAACTGACCCTTGATCCAGCCATCTAGCGAGAGTCTCTTGAGGTGATGGTCGAGACTCTTCGCTATTAAACCGTTCGCCGAAACGACTATCGGGACGATGATCGCCGAATCAACATCCCACATGGCAGTTACCCTCGTGTGCCAGTTCTAGGTACTTGCTGGCTTTGTCCTTCTCAGCCTTCACGAGGTTCTCGTCATGTGGGATGGTGATGTCGACGAGCACTGCCTGGCGTTTCGATCGATCTGTCAGCACGATATCAGGCCTATTGGCAAGAATAGTCCTGTCCGTGATGACAGATCGATCCCAATAAAGCGTGGCACGACCATTTTCGGGAACTGGCGCAGGTGTGTACCTATAGTAAGGCACCTCAGAGACCACAAGACTGTATAGCAGAGCAAGTTGCTGGTGAATAATTCTGGCTACAAGGTTATGTCTGCGCAAGTACTCGCCGTTAGCAAGATGACCACAACCGGAGATAATGTGCCTGAGTGACTCCCCGAAGAGATCCCCGAAGAGATCCCCGAAACGTAGCCAGTTCACCGACGCGAGCAGATCCACATCGGGCCCTGTGAGGGCCTTGTAGAACCGCCCGTGAAGCTCCCTGCTCCTCCACACCGCCCTGCGGTCCTCGGCGCTCATTACTTTAAGTCTACGCCAGTTCTCGTTTGCCAAGGAGAGCGGGGTGAAGTTTCCGTCTACCGCTACTACGTCGCGATGCATCCCACACTCGTTGCTTAGGAAATATTATTATTATCTACTTTTGGTCCAATTTCAAAATGGTTATTTCGTGTTGACGAATTTCCATTTGTGCCGAATGACAGAAAACCGTACCTAGTTATATTATAAAGAGGAAAAGTCTGTGAGATTGTAGCGTTGTAAAAAGTAAGTTTGTATGTAATCTCCGGAACCGTGTATCCGATTTCGAATAATTGACTTTCCGGACGGTCATAGATTATGTTTTATCATATTCATATTCATTTATTTCGTTTATTTGAAGACCTATCCATAGATACCCCACACATATGGGTTTGATGAAAAAAAATTTTTTGAGTTTCAGTTCTGAGTATGGGGACCCCTAAAACTTAATATTTTTTTTCGATTTTTGTGTGAAAATCTTAATGCGGTTCACATAATACATCTACTTACCAAGTTTCAACAGTATAACTCTTATAGTTTCGGAAAAAAGTGGCTGTGACATACGGACGGACAGACAGACAGACAGACGGACGGACATGACGAATCTATAAGGGTTCAGTTTTTTGCCATTTGGCTACGGAACCCTAAAAAGTATGTGTGTATGTAAGCACTTTTTTGTACACAATAAAGCTGGAAACGCACAGTCAGCAGCGGTGGCGGTGCGGTGCGGTGCGGCGCGTAGACGGTAGTGTTCGCTTAAAATACCGCGCCGCGCCGCTGTCTGGCTGTGCGTTTCGGCCTTAACAGATTAAAGCATAAAAGATACATGTCACAAAAGATTAATTTACATTTATTTTTCTTGTAAACTATAGCAATATTGTATTCTAAGTCACCTCTGGAATTGAAAATAGAAGTTGCAACTAATGATCATTATCAACAACATTTAAGAGATTGGCTCTTGTCGGTGGAGTAGGCGCCAGTTCCCTCGGTCCTCGGCTAATTTCTTTAGGTCCCGGTTAGACAAGACATTTGCTTTAGCAACTCATAGCATCAATAAAATATCAAGATTAAATAATCCATATAACAATATATTTATTATTATTATTTATCGTATGGCAAATCATTGTATTAGAACCGTGAGATCTTCGAAAAGACGGTACGGTTGCCAGGTTGTTGCACTTTTAGCACCGCCCAGGGGTCACGTGTAGGGTAACAATATATGTAAGTTAAAATATTGGCTAACCGCTCTATCTACAGAAATCCACCAACTGAAACACGAATATGCATGAAAGAAGCCATGGTTGCTTTCTATCTTAAATTAGGTACCAACTTATAAAACGTCATTAGCAAAACATTGGAACCTACAACAATGCAGCATTCTTCCGACCCATTAGACTCCATCAAACATATTCCGACGAAACAATATCGAAAAACAAAAGCGTTCCCCTAAAACCAACATCTTTACCCGGAAAATTACAAGAATGACTCTCAAAAGTAAATTTAGTGTGAAAAGCAAAAAGCGGTTGCCTAAACCAGGATGACTAGCAATTCTCAGCAATTGTACTCAAACAAAAGTGCCTAATTGCCGCCCGGGACGGAAAAGATGACAAATGTGGCAGTAAATGCATGTGGGTCGGAAATGAGGCTATTCATAGAAATTTCCAGTTGTGTGTTAACTTATGTAACGAATTAGTTCGCGCATTTCAAAAATTATGCATTGTTATTTAGCGTTATTTAATTGAAATATACAATCTGCTGCACGCCTTTTTGTATTCTGTTCAGCAACAAGCGACGCAAAAATTCGAATATTACCTACTGTTTTTTTTTGCGTAAATGGATGAAGTAAATACTTAAACGAAATACCTACATTTTTTTTTATACCACGTCGGTGGCAAACAAGCTTACGGCCCCACCTGATGGTAAGTGACTACCGTAGCCTATGGACGCTTGCAACTCCAGGGGTGTTACATGCGCGTTGCCAACCCTTTAAGAATTTATGGGGTCCCGTAACACAGGGAATCCTAGCTTGGGACCCAATGACCTAGTGTATGTGTGTATTTTGCCGAATAAATATTTCTATTTCTTATACACTCCTTTTTTGAAGAACCCCATACTGTAGCCCCTCGGGAAAACCTCGGCAGGGGAGCTCATTCCACAACAGGAGCGTCCGAGGGAGGAAATTTCTCTGAAACCGTACGGCACGCCATTTAGGTTCCAGGGTGTTTTTCTTTAGTAAAAGTGACATTTAAATCTACCTGACGCGCGTACAATGCCTTACGTGATCGACCAGCTTCAGTAGGCCACTTTTTATACGGATAATTGACTGTTAAATTGTACCGACGTGCGTTCGGAATGTTACGTGATTGCTCCTCTGGTTAAATTGTACGAACGTCGGGTAGGTCTAAATGTCACTTTTTATATGGAAAATTGACAGTTAAATTGAACCGACGCGCGTTCGGAACGTTACGTGATTACCCCTCTGGTCGATCACGTAACGCATTGTACAAACGTCGGGTAGGTCTAAATGCCACTTTTTATATGGAAAATTGACTGTTAAACTGTACCGACGTGCGTTCGGAACGTTACGTGATTGCCCCTCTGGTCGATCACGTAACGCATTGTACGAACGTCGGGTAGGTCTAAATGTCACTTATTATATGGAAAATTGACTGTTAAACTGTACCGACGTGCGTTCGGAACGTTACGTGATTGCCCCTCTGGTCGATCACGTAACGCATTGTACGAACGTCGGGTAGGTCTAAATGTCACTTATTATATGGAAAATTGACTGTTAAACTGTACCGACGTGCGTTCGGAACGTTACGTGATTGCCCCTCTGGTCGATCACGTAACGCATTGTACGAACGTCGGGTAGGTCTAAATGTCACTTATTATATGGAAAATTGACTGTTAAATTGTACCGACGTGCGTTCGGAATGTTACGTGATTGCCCCTCTGGTCGATCACGTAACGCATTGTACGAACGTCGGGTAGGTCTAAATGCCACTTTTTATATGGAAAATTGACTGTTAAACTGTACCGACGTGCGTTCGGAACGTTACGTGATTGCCCCTCTGGTCGATCACGTAACGCATTGTACGAACGTCGGGTAGGTCTAAATGTCACTTTTTATATGGAAAATTGACTGTTAAACTGTACCGACGTGCGTTCGGAACGTTACGTGATTGCCCCTCTGGTCGATCACGTAACGCATTGTACGAACGTCGGGTAGGTCTAAATGTCACTTTTTATATGGAAAATTGACTGTTAAACTGTACCGACGTGCGTTCGGAACGTTACGTGATTGCCCCTCTGGTCGATCACGTAACGCATTGTACGAACGTCGGGTAGGTCTAAATGTCACTTTTTATATGGAAAATTGACTGTTAAACTGTACCGACGTGCGTTCGGAACGTTACGTGATTGCCCCTCTGGTCGATCACGTAACGCATTGTACGAACGTCGGGTAGGTCTAAATGTCACTTATTATATGGAAAATTGACTGTTAAATTGTACCGACGTGCGTTCGGAATGTTACGTGATTGCCCCTCTGGTCGATCACGTAACGCATTGTACGAACGTCGGGTAGGTCTAAATGTCACTTATTATATGGAAAATTGACTGTTAAATAGTACCGACGTGCGTTAGGAACGTTACGTGATTGCCCCTCTGGTCGATCACGTAACGCATTGTACGAACGTCGGGTAGGTCTAAATGTCACTTATTATATGAAAAATTGACTGTTAAATAGTACCGACGTGCGTTAGGAACGTTACGTGATTGCCCCTCTGGTCGATCACGTAACGCATTGTACGAACGTCGGGTAGGTCTAAATGTCACTTATTATATGGAAAATTGACTGTTAAATTGTACCGACGTGCGTTCGGAATGTTACGTGATTGCCCCTCTGGTCGATCACGTAACGCATTGTACGAACGTCGGGTAGGTCTAAATGTCACTTATTATATGGAAAATTGACTGTTAAATAGTACCGACGTGCGTTAGGAACGTTACGTGATTGCCCCTCTGGTCGATCACGTAACGCATTGTACGAACGTCGGGTAGGTCTAAAGGTCACTTTTTATATGGAAAATTGACTGTTAAATTTTACCGACGCGTGTTCGGAATATTACGTGATTACCCCTCAGGACAATGGCTTACTTTTAATGACGTAATTACATAAATAGCCGTACTTACATTACCGCTATATCATTTATAAGTAGTTGATAGTGCTCCTTTTTTCGTAAGTTTGTCCACAAATATCCCTTCGATATATTTATTTATTATGTTGTACCGGAACATATATTGCAATGCCATCCAAGTCAAATAGGATATATTCGCAAAGCCGTTTTATGAAGGTTAGTGGCTACCCTTTTGTCTTGTCAAAATAGAGGGTAGACATAAAAAGATAATGGCTCCCAAACCTTTGATCGTGCTGAGTATTTCAGACGACGGAGCAGAGAGGGCGCGGGAGAGGTAAAAAATATGAAAATAAATGTCGATCGGATCTACGGTAACTCTTGACGGAATAATACGATATCATGCGCCATTTTGCAAGTGAAATAGTATAAACTACAGTCGCTACGGTATTCTTCGACTCGAAATGTCAAATTTGTGTCTCACACTACCGATTGGTAGTACGAATCGAACGTTAAATTACGCATCGAAAACTAAACGCTAGCGTCTAACGTTTTGTAGTTGTTTTCGGAGTACAACTGCAGTATGAGTTACAAATTTGACAGGTCGTATCGAAAAATACCGTAGCGAGATCGAAATCGCTTCGAAGCGCGTTTATTCGATCCCGAAAGTAGTAATCGAATGTGACTCACACTAAAGGTACAGGACTCAATGTACCGCCCTCTCCGTAAATATGTCATTTTGGTGCCTTGAGACACAATCTTCTACATATTTACGCCCTTCAAGATTCTGTCTATTTTGGAAACTTCAATTTAGTTCTCTCGCGGCAACTATCTCTGCGAGGATAGTTTTACTTAACCGACGTTTTAGTTTTCGTTCCGTGTGTTTGCATTTCGTTTTTACGAGTTTGCGTTGCGGTATCTTTTCAAGTTGTACAGTGAGTCAAATATTTTGCGAACACCGTACCTACGTAGGTTACACGTCTTATTTGAATGTATGCTTAAAGGGCTTAAACCACTCGACTGGTACTTTATACCATAATTATTATTAGGGCGTTTTCACTCAAATGTGCGATTTTTACTTTTTTTCTCAGAATTGTGATTTTTTGGTTTTTCTATTCAGAATCATGGGCACTCTTAATCCCGATAAATTAAAAACTGTCCGCAGTGTTTTATTCCACTACCTATGTGACGTTTTTTTTCATACATTCTGTATGGACTGTCACATAGTGGAATCCTAAAAGAATGTATGGATAATTGGGGACAATTTTTTTCTTTATCGTGATCAAGAGTGCTCATGATTCTGAACCGGAAAAACTAAAAAATTCTAAATTCTAAGAAAAAATTAAAAGTCACACATTCTTGTAAAAACGCCTTATTATTAGTTTCATACTAGATACTACCGTGGCAAACACTCTTACGGTCTATCTGCTGGTAAGCAGACACCTAAGTCTATGGACGCTTCCAATCCTCGGGAGCTCTGGCGACCTTACTCACAACACAACATACCTAGAGCCTTAGAATAATAACGCATAGAAGGATAGTTTCATATGGCCGACGCGCCAAGCGTGAGGCATAAAATGGATTCATGTAGTTGTGATCAACTCGTATTCACACGCGCCAATACGCACACAAACGCACCAATTATGTTCCACCGATCGGCGTACTGGGCCATTTATGGCCGCGTTTTAGTGGCCTCATCGTTGCGCGTGAACTGCGTTTCTAGGCGTTATTATTCTAAGCCTAGAGCGAGGTAGTGGTGTCATTATGGCTAATACGGTTAAAAGTAAGGTTTGGTTTTTAAGATATATTGTTGTCATCAATGTTACCATCATCATCATATCAGCCGAAAGACGTCCACTGCTGGACATAGGCCTCCCCCAGAGAGTACCACAATGAGCGGTTCTGCGCCACCCGCATCCAGCAGACTCCCGCGACCTTTGCCAGATCATCAGTCCACCTTGAGGGGGGCCTACCCACGCTGCGCCTTCCGGTACGTGGTCGCCACTCGAGAACCTTTCCGCCCCAACGGCCATCAGTTCTATTCTTCGATTCGGAGCGCTAGTCTATGGACCCTGTAACGTCTCGCCTTAAACGAAACCCTTACCCCCGAATAAACCCCTTAAGAAAATCGACCCCGTAGCTCTGAAGGAGCTCTAAACAAATCCAGGAATATTATCTTAACTTTAAAGCAAACTTATTGACGACTCTACTGTAAATTGCACTTATTTACCTACTTTATTAAACCTACTTATGTTGTGTGCTTTTATTACGAATACCTGAAGAAATGGCCAATTGTGATCGCTAGTGGTAGGAACCTCGAGATGTTGTGCACCGTAATAACCCAGGTTCTTTTATGATAAGCTTGACAGGAAATGGACTCTTCATCTGTAACATTTTTAAAGCTAACCTATCTGTACTTAATTGAACCTATCTGAACATAACTTCCAATTGCTAATTTTCCCTATTTCTTGTCAAATACGATCAAACTAAATTTGAGAAGTGGAATCTTATATTGTGAATGGCTTTATGGTTAAAACATTTTTATGTTTTTTTGTAAAAATCCCCTACCGCCTATTACACGCTCCTGTTAAACAAGGAGTAGCCATTAGAATTCATATAAACAACATTATTTATTTTACCCTTCATTGAGCTAGAAATCTGCACTAGATACTTGGGTTTTTTGTACAAAGGTTCTATCGACGGGTTGTGTAGTAATCTTTTATTACTCACACAGGCTACTCTCTTGTTGCGGATGGGGATAGAGCGTCCTTGCCACTTTACCTTCCTAACTAACCTATGGATTTATGACCCAGATAATGAAGTTACCAGCGTTTCCAACCTAACGGTCTGTTTCGAGAAGAAACGCCAAACAAACTCGACAGACATCTTTTAGTAATAATTTATTGGAACATATCATGTTCTTAACTTATATGGTCAAACTCCTACGACCATCCTATAGCGAGAACCTGTAGGTAATGCCAAAACAATCCGTTCATTACATGTGAAACATTTAACCCAAATCGTACCCCAAATGTAGAGTACCATTCCACTCATGACAACAAGACACCCAATCGGACTTGAGGGACTGCTTCGCCTGCCCTAAAGCCCAGAATCATTTCATCTTTCTGAAACAACCCTGCCAGGATATCCATATATCATAAATAGAATTATAACCCTTTGATGATAATAAGTATTTGATCGTTACACCTTAATGTTTCACATATAATCAAACGCGGAACTCAGCATCACCTTGCCCAACCCTACTCTCAATGCGAACTTAACTAAGTTATTTAAACCTCCGTTTGATAATTCTATAGCGAGAACCTACAGGTAATGCCAAAGCAACCCGTTCATTACATGTGAAACATTTGTCTCAAATCGTACCCCAAATGTAGAGTTTTATTCCACTCATGACAACAAGACACCCAATCGGACTTGAGGGACTGCTTCGCCTGCCCTAAAGCCCAGAATCATTTCATCTTTCTGAAACAACCCTGCCAGGATATCCATATATCATAAATAGAATTATAACCCTTTGATGATAATAAGTATTTGATCGTTACACCTTAATGTTTCACATATAATCAAACGCGGAACTCAGCACCACCTTGCCCAACCCTATTCCCAACGCGAACTCAGTTACCCACAATAGTAATTTAACCCTCCGTTTGATTTTATTGGAATAGTAGACCTATATTTCAGCTATTTATACCTACAGTATATATTTCCCAATGCCCTTAATACAGTGTATGAATTTACTCCTACGTCTACCCCGTCAAACCCTGTCCTGCTTATTTCCCGAACCATACCTTTAGTTCAAGAAATAAGAATGTATCCCTATTACTTATATCTGTAAGTCGTTCAGCCAGCGAAACTGAGACAGTAACCTATCAGCTTGTGTCGATGCCTCCCCCCACTGTGGCCGAAGCCGGAAACAGTGAGTAAGACGGGCCCTATTGTGTAAATATAAGGTATAAGATATTAAATATATTTAATAGGACCGCTCCTCAGAGAGCCACACGATTTCAACGAGTGAGGTAACCCTCAGTGCGGATCACATGAATGACTACGCCTCGTCTATGTCGTCAGCCGATTCTGAGGCGCGTGAGGGGCCCCTTAAAGAGGCTTTCGTCTCCTATGTTGGTAAAGAGGAAGACGCCAGACCACCCTCAAGTCTGGTAGCAAAAGACTCTGAGTCACGCCCATTTGGCACCGGTAGGCGGGAGTGACTCCTCAGGTATACTAAAACCTGGACAGTATTTCTGGTTTTTAAATATGAAATAAATAAAATAACCTCTCAAAAGTACTATGAAAATGAAAAAGAGTAACCCCTCATTATGAGGAGAATTTCTTCATAATGACGGGTTACTTATTTAAAGCAAAGAAAACACCCACCAAGAATTTGTAACACGAAAAACCAGAGACACTGACAGTCTGAACGACGAGAATTGAATGATCCAAATACTCATGCGACACTGGCTTTTATACTATTTTACGATCGCTATAGAGCGACGGGGGCAACAGGGGCTATTGGGGCAACGAGAGCAACGAGAGCTACGAGAGCAACGGGGGCAACTAGGGCAGCGAGCGCTGTAGTCACGTGGTTTGTGTCATGACAAAAAGGTCGTCACGCTCCTTTTATTTAGTTTCTTATGCTTTAGCTATTAAGATTGAAGTTCGTTCGCCTTCTATGTTTCCTTACATGGCGGATTGCCCGAGTAGAAGTATTATTTAGGTATCCATATTTTCATTGATTACTATAATTCTAGATTAAATGTTATTTGTGAACCCGCTAATATTATGTTGAATTAATTCGTACATTAACATTCTTAGATGAAATTAGTTATTCTTAGATGTAATTTGAGGAAGGCCCTACGTCAAGCAGCGGACGCTCCCTGGCTGATATAATGATGATGATGACTGCCGATTTACACTAGCGAATGCTAGCTTAATTGATTTCCTTCTCCCCTATAATTAATAAGTAAATTTTCTAACTTTGGGTATGAAATAAAAGTTCGTTTTCATAATTTAATAAATGTATTATAATATAAAATATCAGAAATCCGCTAGCGAGCATGCCCATTCCGTTACAACCCTTAATCTATGGAGCCCTAGTCAATGGACGCTTCCAATTCTCGGGAGCTCTGGCAACCTTAATCACCACCAGGAACAACACCACATATCTACAGAGCAAGTAGTGACGTCCTTTTTTTTTTTTTTTCCGTGTTTGGCCTGCAGTGCGGCCAGTAACGGATGCGTTACGGTATATCCACTCTGGGGGCCTGAAAGTAGTGACGTCATTATGGCGCTGCGGTCTTCTGTAAGGTTCGGTTTTTAAGAACTTATTGTTGTCATCATCATCATCATATCAGCCGAAAGACGTCCATTACTAGACGTAGGCCTCCCCCAAAGAGTGCCATAATCACCGATTCTGCGCCTACCGATCCACTGCGGGTGGTGCAGGACTTATTGCTATGAAACATAAAATTACGAGTATATTACGTCTCAATTTTGCGGGGTTGGAAATATCCATTCCATTTTTTACGAGTATCCTAAGAAGGGTCTAATTAAGTACAAGTGACACCTTAATTTTTCACCTCTAATAACTTCTATGAAGAAAGTAAACTAATTTACAAAACTCTCAAAAGAGTTGGATAATTAACGTCTCCAAGTCCGTAAAAGTATTCAGTCTTTTACACAAAACTCGTTTTAATTGTCTTTAAAATTAAGTTGATAATCCTATGATATAAATTAAGACTTATTGAGTATTGGATCTGAAATATGCAATTAGTACCAGCAGCTATTTCACACAAAGTTTTGAAGTCCATAACGTGGGAATGTATATTAAAATATAAAGCAATATCTAAGAAACCTGCACTCCGGCTGAGCTCACTGCAATGGATTCCAGTAAAATCTGTTAGTTTGCTTTTCACACGAAATTCATATCAAGTAACAAGTTAAAAGCGTTAACATTTCCATTAAATGAGAAGCAGTTTTAATTTGGCGAAAATTATCAAGTAATCAAGTAATCAAGTAATTTATTAGCATTCATGTTGTTACATAAAGGTGGTAGGTAGGTGTTACAATATGGACGTATCAAACATGAGCCCTGCAAGGGCATCGCAAAAGTAATAGTATTGAAATTAAATACTAACTTAAAAACTAACAAAGCTTAAAGTAATATACAATTAGCTATAACAAATCTCTTTGAGCCGAATTGTAGTTAATGTTTGTTTGTGTTAGGTTACTAGTAGTGATATAAGAACTTTGTTAAAGTAATTTGTCTTCTAAGTATTCACTAATAGAATAATACGCTTTATTTAGAAGAATTTGTTTTACTTGGCTTATAAATTTATTTTCTTTGCTTTCTTATTTAATTTTTTCTGGTAGTTTATTATATAATTTTATGGACATTATTAAAGGGCCGGATGAGTGGAGTTTTAATCGGGAGGGTGGTGCTATTCATCTGGTTTTATTTCTTAATGCATATGGTACAGGTGTGTCTTCTCGTTTGGTATAGAATTCTGAGTATTTGCGGACAAATTTACATATTTCTAAGATGTATAAGGATGGTAGAGTGAGTATTCGGTGTTTGATAAAGTGCGGCTTACAACTGTCTATTTGTTTTAGGTTCACTAGTATTCTTATAAGCTTTTTCTGCAGGGTGAATATGGTGGAAGCATCGGTGCTATTTCCCCAGAGGATAATTCCATAGCTGATCCAGGAATAGCTTTACGCGTAATATGTTGCCAGTGCGGTCTCAAAGTCGGTGGTTTTCTTTATTTCCCGTAGCGCGTACGCAAATCTGGAAAGTTTGGTTTTAATACTTTTTAAGTGTGGTTTCCATGATAGGTGTTTGTCTATAACGATTCCTAAAAGCGTAAATGTGTCGACTACCTCTATTGTTATAGAATTGTGGTTACAGTTAATTGTTACCGGGTCTTTCTGATATGGGTGAAATGTCATTAATTTTGTCTTTTGGTAGTTGATTTCCAGGTGGTGGTCGTGCATCCAATCTGTGATTTTATCTAAGATGGTATTTATTTTATTATTTATGTGTGATGTATTTTGACAGGATGTAAGTATAGAGATATCGTCAGCGAAAAGGATTGAAGTTTCTTGTATAATTTTAGGAAGATCATTGATGTAAATGAGAAAAAGAAGACAGCCGATTACACTTCCCTGTGGTATTGATGATGTGATGGTTGTAATGTCCGACTGCACATTTTTAATTCTATTGATATTAAAGTCGTAATGTTCTATTTCTACATACTGGTAAATTAGTGACCGTAAAACAGTTCTAACGGCGTATCACAGTTTTGTAGTCTGAACTTTGCGTTATGGGATAATGTTTTGGGGAAACTCTACATACAGAAATATGATATTTTGAGCTCAGAAGATGTGTTAGGGCCATCGCTGGACTGACTCCGTCACAAAGCTGCTAACCACATTTTAAACCATTAAATGGTTTGTCATTTCCATGGTACAAGCATGGAAAAGGCAAAACACCAGCAAACCATTTATTTCAGGCATCTAAGGCCCATAGTTACAAATACCTTAAAGACTAACATACATACAATTATAAAATTAATTATTAATTAGGCGACGAAACAGTGTGGCTCCGTTGCGTCGTCAATTCCGGTGTAGAATTCGGTAGGTTGCCCCGGAACCGCCGAAACATGACACCCTTCGGCAAGAACACACGCGATGGTCTCCTGCAGCGGCCGCGGCACGCGCACCACAAACGAGCTGAAGTGCACGTAGTGGCGCGAACGCAGCTGGATAACCCTCAGCGAGTACCCAGTCTTCTGGTGAATATACTCCACTTAAAAGCAATCCCTATTTGTTTGACATGAAAAAAATTGCAACGAGACTAAATTTTCGATACAGGAAGCCTGAAATATGCGTTGGTAAATCCAGAATAGCGCTGATGAAAAATAATATTTTAATTATGGCTCCAAAAAATTCACTTCATCTCATATTCACCTGACTTTGTGATTTTATGTTCGTATACCTAATAAGGCTCATCATGGTATTCGTACTGTAAACACTAATTTAACAACTGTATTATCTTTACCTGTGATAATGAAATAATAGTACATTGTTTAACAAGGGGCGTATGAGGAATATTGCAAACTCTAGTCATCACATTTGCGCGGAAATAAATAACTACAAAAGACAGAAAAATCCATGTTTTATATAAGCGCACCAATCAAATGTTGACGAAATTGACAACTTCACTTCCAGATCAGTGCGAGTGGGGGGGCATAGTTTCAATAGTGGTTCTTGCAGGGCATGGCCTGCTCGATTACCAATCACAGAGCCAGAATTCTTGTCGTACGCGGCCATCAAGATTTGCTTAAACAATCAGATCACACACAAGCTCATTACTTCCCTTGGGACCATTATTTCCCGCGGGAACAATTAAGGCCATTGTCCTTCCGTATACAGGCATAGAATAACACCATTTATGAGCAAGTGTGATGAAAACGTGTTTGTATAATATGGTTGTCGACTACAAGGTACCTACGTAGGTACAGTGTTTTATGACCTCAGAGAGGATATACCGTAACGCATCCGTTACTGGCCGCACTGCAGGCCAAACGGAAAAAAAAAACCTAAGTGTTTTATGAAAGCCAATTTTGTTCCACCTCTTATTATTGTAAAACTATTTTTTTTGTTCACTCCAAGCACTAGATGACTTGACTTAAACTCCGCCATCGATAAGACATGTGGTTTTTAAGGGTACACACAGGGTCACCAGAATCACAAAAAGCGGCCAAGTGCGAGTCGGACTCGCACATGAAGGGTTCCGTAAAATAAATTGCTGTTTACGATTTATGACGTATTAAAAAAACTACTTACTCGATCTCGTTCAAACCAATTTTCGTTGGAAGTTGGCATAGTAATGTACATCATATATATATTTTTAGTTTTATCATTCTCTTATTTTAAAGTTACAGGGGGGGGGGGGGGACACACCTTACCACTTTGGACGTGTCTCTCGCGCAAACTATTCAGTTAAGAATAAAATGATTTTATAAACCTCAATATAATTTTTGAAGACCTATCCATAGATATACACGTATGAGTTTTATGAAAAAAATATATTTGAGTTTCAGTTCTAAGTATCCCAAAATGTATTGTTTTTTTTTCTATTTTTGTGTGAAAATCTTAATGCGGTTTACAGAATACATCTACTCACCAAGTTTCAACAGTATATCTCTTATAGTTTCGGAAAAAAGTGGCTGTGACATACGGACGGACAGACAGACAGACAGACAGACAGACAGATAGACAGACAGACAGACATGACGAATCTATAAGGGTTCAGTTTTTTGCCATTTGGCTACGGAACCCTTAAAAACATACTTACAAAGAAAACTGATTAAATGTTTATATTAACACTCTTAATGACAAATATTCTGACCATTTTTGGACCCGGTCATGTGGATAGTGTACGAAATAATACCAAATTTGACACTTTCTGTGTTTTTCTTTTCTCGAGTATAACGCTGTATTAGGTTAAGATATTAGACCGTATATTCTGTCCTTGCATTATATTCTGCCGTATATTCTGTCTTATCCTTGCACAAGTGAATGACTTTACTTATCATATGGTACATAATGGGATAATGTTCGTAAGGACACATCAGTACACAATAGACGTCTGATTTTCAAGAGTTTTCTCTTACGAGTATCTGTCATATTTCTCCGTATAAGTATAAATATTTTATGCTCCGCGTGCTCGCTGTTACAGATTTATTGTTGAACTTTTTACTTCTCCGAGACTTAATAAATCCTCATCGCCTTTGTTTACGAAAGTCTTGAAAAATATATGTGTATATTTTGTAATTTTATACAAACAATAAATATAGCAGAGAGCTATAATAACGGTATGTATTACCCGTTCAAAAATGTTCAATAATAATATACCATTTATTTAAGGCATAATTGTGGCACTCTTTGGGGGAGGCTTATGTCCAGCAGTCAGTGGACGTCTTTCGGCTGGTATGATGATGATAATGATGATCTAATCTAACAAATACCTTGAATACATAGAATAATAAAGTCAATGAAGTTCAAAGAAGTATATCGTATGTATTTCGGTAAGGGCATTTATTCCTCAATATTGACTTACCTTACTATTAACTTACCTACTGACTTAGATATATACTTACTAACGTGGCGCAATGACGCGAGTTAGTGGATCTTGGGCTCTGCCACTAAAAACCGCAATGTTTCTTTGTCAATGAGCATAAATATTTGTGGAGGTTTTCTATGCAATAATGCAATTTGTGAATGGAGCGAGAAAGCTTTGTCAAGTTAGTAGCAAGTGGAAATCTGAGATCTCTGCCCATCCCTCCGGGAAACGGGGGTGATTATATGTACATATTATATACATAAACTTGTAGTATTTATTAATGAAGCACCCAAAGTATGGTTTTACTTTATTTATTTATTATTTTAGTATGACAGATAACTCGCTTAGTGCATCTACATTACTTCAAGTGACTCGTGTCATTCCCTCATAAGCCTGTACCCGTACAGACGCTATATTGACAGGCAGCTGACAAATATGTTACTCAGTCCATTTAATAGCGTCTGTACAGTTACGTTCCATTACATCATACCCTTTTCCTTAAAAAAAAAACAACAAAAAAAAAAGAATATTCTTCTTGCCGTTACTCTAAAAACTTACTTTCTAAAGTTTAGTTACTCTAAAGTTGTACTTACATATCAAAATAACATATTTTGAGACCA
This sequence comes from Epinotia brunnichana, assembly GCA_963854355.1. NCBI lineage: Eukaryota > Metazoa > Arthropoda > Insecta > Lepidoptera > Tortricidae > Epinotia > Epinotia brunnichana. The sequence continues at coordinate 14,138,078 of OY977957.1, forward strand.
CTGGGTTGAGACCACTGGGCTGTGTTACCTAGAATCCAGCAAGCACCGAATTATTGAGCTCTAATGTGATAAGAAGTTCTTGTATACATACAGTTATTGATATCCTTAACTACGTATGCTCTAAAATTATTAATTTGAACAATTTTTCCCAACAACCATCTATTAGATAATGGATCTTTCTTAAACCACACCATTTGATTTATCTTAAAACTATGTTTTGGTTTTGTATTCTTATTATAATTTGTTTCATTTCTTTTTAGAGTTTTTTGAAATTCAAACTTCACTCCTGAATTTATTTTCGACTCTAAATGCAATTGTGTGCAAGGCAGTTTAGTTTTCAAATTACGATTCATCATGAGCTGAGATGGAGAAAAGTTAGTTCCTGATACCGGCGAAGATCTGTATTGTAAAAGCGCTATTCTAAAATCTGTTTTATCTTCTGAACATTTGATTAACATTTTTTTTGCAATTTGTACTGCTTTTTCTGCCATTCCATTTGATTGTGCATATCTTGGACTTGAGTATGTAAATTTAAATCCCCATTCAGAAGCAAAGTTTTTACATAATGAATCAAACGTCACATGATCTGCCACAACTTCCATTGGTACTCCATAACAAATAAAAATATCTATTAATGTATTAATTATGCTTTGAGCAGACTTGTTGTTAAGTTGTTTTATATCTAGCCATTTTGACATATAATCATATACAACAAGATAACTTTTCTTCTTATATTCCATGATATCAGTTCCTAATTTAGAGAAAGGCAAGTTTGGAATTTCATGTGACAGCAACGGTTCATTTGTATTATTATTTTGATACATTTGACAAACGTAACATTTTTTAACAAAGTTTTCAATATGATGATCAATTTGTGGCCAGTAGTAAAGATTACGAGCAACTTGTTTCATCTTGGTTGTTCCTATATGGCCCTCATGTAATTTTTGCAAAAACAATAAACGTAGCGACTGTGGAATCATTAATCTGTGAGCAAAAAATACTAAATGTTGATCTACTGATATATCTTGTCTAAATTTATAAAATGGTTTCACACTATCTGGTACATTTTTCACATTTTCTGGCCATCCATTCTGAGTATAACTGCTTATTATCTTTAATTCTTGATCATCCAAAGTTTCTATACTTAAGTTTTTCTTTTGTTCTTCAGTGCATTGTAAATAAGATGCCTGTCCAATACAGTGGATGACTTCATACATATAAGACTGATCTTCATCAGTTTCATCTAAATATGACCGTGATAACAAATCTGCAATATGCATCAATTTTCCTTTTAAATATTTAAATTTAATAGTATATTTTAATAACTTTAACTTTAATCTCTGTAGTCTTGTGGATGGGATTTCATGTATACCTTTTTTTAATAAAATTTCTAATGGCTTATGATCATTCAAAACAGTACATTGCTTCCCATAAATAAAATAATGAAATTTTTTAGTTGCCCATACTACACTTAATAATTCTTTTTCAATTTGTGAAAAATTCTTTTCTGAAGCTGTCAAACTTCTTGATGCATAACTTACAGGTTTGTTATTTTGCATTAGGCAACAACCAGACCATCTTTACTGGCATCGCACTGAATAGTTACTTCTTTTGTGGTGTCAAAATATTGTAATACTGGTGTAGTACTAATTTGCTTTTTTATACTTATGAAAGTTTCTTCATGAATGTTGGTCCATATCCAAGTCACATCCTTTTTTAATAATGCCTGTAAAGGTGCTGCCAAATCTGCTAGTTTGTCTATAAAAGTTCTTAAATAGTTAACCATACCTAAAAATATTTGTAATTATTTTTTGCTCTTTGGATTTTTCATATTTAATATTGCTTTTATTCGATCTGGATCAACACTCATGCCATCTTTTGAAAAAACATGCCCAAAGTACTTGACTTCTTCCATTTTGTACTGAAATTTTCTTTTGTTAAATCGCACATTATTTTCTTTGGCTCTTTCAAAAACTTGAGTTAGAATTTTGTCATGTTCATCTTCATTTTCAGCACAAATTAAAAGATCGTCACAATAGATCACAACTCCTGGAATATCTCCAAATGTCCTCTCACTATATTTTTGAAATATCTCCGGTGCCACGGATAATCCAAATGGTAATCTACAAAACTTGTAACAACCTAGTGGCGTGCTAAAACTACAGAGATCTGTTGAATTTTCTGTCAACCTAATATTATAAAATCCGTCGGATAAGTCTAGGACGGAGAAAACTTTTTTATTAGCTAGTTTTGCTACAATTTCCTGTAAAGTTGGTATTAAATAATGTTCTCTTACCAATACTTCGTTCAACTCCTTAGGGTCCAAACATATTCTTAGACTTCCATCACTTTTTTCTATTATTACCATATTACTAACAAACGACTTTGGATGTTCTACTTTTTCAATAATTCGGTGCTCCTCAAGGCTTTTTAATTTTACCTTTAAACGATCTAACAAAGAACATGCAGCTCCAGTGGTAACTCAAATTCACCAACACCCTGAAATAATTCAGAAAAATTATTTATGACAGTTTCCTTATTATTCCTGTTAATAGTATTAATATTAATGTTATTGAGCAGCTTTAAATCAATTAAGGATTGTAGTCCTAAAATTGGTCGAACATTTTCTTTTATTATTATAAATTCTGTTTCAAACAAATCATCATTGAGAGTGATACCTAACTTCACTGTACCTATTGGTCTGATTCTTGTTCCACCAAATGCTTCTAGAAGAATCGTTGTCACAGAACATTTAGGATTTTCATAATTGATATTTTTTTTTAAATCCCGAAGACACAAAACATTTACTTGCGCACCTGTGTCACATTTGAAGAGGAACTTTTTATTTTCTATTCTTAATGAAACCATCCACTCGTTGTTTTTAATATTATTTCTTAATGAATGACAAACCTTAACTAGTCACATGTCATGTACAAAGTTATCATTAGCATTGTTATACATTTGATGTTGTTGTTCATCTTTTTCTTCTTGAATAACATGTACCGGCCTGTTTTTGCAACCTTTTGCAAAATGATTCATTCTCTGACAATTCGTGCATAGTTTACCATATGCTGGACACTCCCTCGGCCCATGATCCCTATCACATTTGAGGCAATGATAGAAATAGCTGTTGTATATCGGTTTTCTTTGATTTAATTTATTTATGTTGTTGTTATACTTAGCTTCATTTTGTTGCCTGTGCAGCTCATCCACTAACATAGATGATCCACGGACTCCCTCCTTCTTTTGAATAGCCCGAGCATGTTCTTGTGATAATTCAGCGGCTCTACAGCGGTCGACAGCCCTGTCTAATGTAAGATCACTTGTTTCTAGTAATTTCTGCTGCATCTTCTTGTCACTTACACCCATCACAATTCTGTCCCTCAACATTCTGTCCTCAAGATCCTTGAAATTGCAACTTTTCACCAATTTTCGAATTTCTGAGTAAAAACTGTCAAATGATTCACCTTCTTCTTGCACTCTATTGTTTAAATGAAATGTGTTTATTAATTCATTTTGTTTCGGTTCAAAGTATCCATCATAGAGCGTGATTAATTCTTCATATTTTGGTGTTGTTGCGTCTTCTTTCTTTAATACATTAAAGTATAGGTCTTGTGCATCTTGTCCTATACAATTAAGCAAGATGTTTGCTTTCCTTGCCTCACTTACTTTTTCCAAGCCAGCTGCTGATATGAAAATCCGCAATTGTTGTTTAAATTTCCTCCATTTGTCGTAAAGATCTCCAACAGAGTCCAACTGCAAAGGAGCTGGCATTTTGTATTCAATAGGACTCGCCATCATAAATTCACTTTTGGTTGAATCTCCTTTTTCTTCATCTGACATGTAACTGGCTTTAATTACCCTTTATTGTAGGTTCTGCACCGACTGCGCCATGTAGTATTTATTAATGAAGTATGGTTTTACTTTGGTTTTACTCAAATTGTATTACATATTAGCCATTCTCAAAGTGTGCTCCGCGGAGCCCTAGAGCAATGCAAAACCTCTTCGGGGGCTTCGCGAGAGTACCTACTATTATGTAACAGTTGCATTGTTAATAAAGAATACACACATTGAGGCTCCGTCAAATATTTTGCTTTCCAAAAGGGTTCCGACACCAAAAAATTTCGAGTACCGAGTATTCATCATCATCATCATATCAACCGAAAGACGTCCACTGCTGGATATGGCTCCTCCAAAGAGTGCCAAAATGACCGGTCCTGCGCCACTCGCATCCAGCGGACTCCCGCGACCTTTACCAGGTCATCAGTCCATCTTGTGGGGATACCTACCCACGCCTCACCTTCCGGTACGTGGTCGCCACTCGAGAACCTTTCCGCCCCAACGGCCATCGGTTCTACGTGCAATGTGTCCCGCCCACTGTCACTTAAGTTTAGCAATTCGGAGGGCTATATCGGTTACCTTGGTTCTGCTGCGGATAGCCTCATTTCTGATGCGATCACGCAGAGAAACTCCCAACATAGCCCTCTCCATTGCCCTTTGAGTGACTTTGAGCCTTGAGGCCAATTGTAAGCCACCACGTTTCAGTGCCATATGTCATCACTGGCAACACACACTGGTCAAAGACTCTCGTCTTGAGACACTGCGGAATATTGGACGAAAAGATGTGCCGTTGCTTCCCGAACGCTGCCCAGCCGAGTCGGATTCGACGATTGACCTCTTTCCCGAAGTTAGACCTACCTAACTGGACAGTCTGTCCTAGGTATACATAATCGTCTACAACTTCGAGCGTAAAGTGTCCGATTGTAATGGGAGTTGGTACTACAAGGGCATTTGACATGATCTTCGTCTTATCCATGTTCATTCTTAGACCAACTCGCTCGGAAGCTTTACTGAGGTCATCGAGCATCGTACTTAAGTCCTCCATGGTCTCTGCCATGACTACTATGTCGTCCGCAAACTGAAGGTGAGTGATGTACTCGCCGTTGATGTTGATGCCTAGCCTTCTCCAGTCCAGAGTCTTGAAAACATCCTCCAGTGCAGCGGTGAAAAGTTTTGGAGAAATAACATCTCCTTGCCTGACTCCCCGCTGCAGCGGAATAGGTTTCGAGTTCTGGTCCTGGAGTCGGACTGACATAGTGGTGTTCTCGTACAAACACTTCAGTACTTCGATATAGCGGTAGTTAACTTGGCACCGCTGGCGAGACTGTAATACAGCCCAGGTTTCGACCGAATCGAAGGCTTTCTCGTAGTCCACGATCGCTAAGCAGAGAGGCAGGTTATACTCCTCAGTCTTCTGTATAACCTGGCGGAGCATGTGGATGTGGTCTACGGTACTAAAGCCTCTTCGGAAACCGGCTTGTTCGGGAGGCTGGAAGTCATCTAGCCTGCGAACGAGACGATTTGTGATGACTCTTGAAAACAGCTTATAGACATGGCTCAGAAGTGAGATGGGTCGGTAGTTCTTCAGCAGGGTGTTGTCACCCTTTTTGAAGAACAGCACCACCACCCCTCTGTTCCATGCCTTTGGCGTTATTCCTTTCAGTAAGACGGAATTGAACAACTTCTGAAGGAGGAGTTCGGCTGTTATTCCGTCTTCACCGGGTGCTTTGTTGTTCTTGAGCTGTTTTAGAGCCATTACAATCTCGTATAGGCTGTTGTCCGGGATGTCGTCGGTATAGTGTCGGGTTAGTGTAGTTCTAGGGTCTTCCGCCAGACCAACTTCGGGTCTGCGAGTTGACATGTAAAGCTGTCCGTAAAAGCGCTCTATCTCACCCAGAATCTCAGGTTTAGAAGAAACGATTCTACCATCTTCTGTCTTTAACTTGGCGAGCTGGCTCTGCCCAATAGACAGATCTCTCGAGAACACTTTAGAACCCTTATTACGCTGGTAGGCCTCTTCAATACAATTTATATTGGCGCACATCGCGGGTAAGGGACTTGGAGATCTGTTTATTGAGCTGCTGGTATAAGGTCGCATCGGCTGAAGACTGTAGGACCATTCCGCTCCTTTCCTTCATGAGCTTCTGAGTGGAGCTAGAGAGCCTTTTAGTTCTGTTGGTCCTTTGGGCCTTGAAGAGCTTAGACCCAGTGGTTCCCAGTACCGAGTATTACGTAATGCAATTTGAGGCTATTTTTTTACCATCTGAGGTAAGTAAAGTCTGGCCATGTTGACTGAATCAGTCAATAAAACCCTATTATCGTCTATCAGATAGTCAAAACAGCAATTTAATGAGTTTTGTTTATTCGTTATGCTATGTAATAATAATTTATTTTTATTGTAGTCAATTAGTATTGGCTCTTTATGCCTTGGGGTGACGAACCTACTTAAATTATTAAGTTTAATGGATTATGCGATAATTAGGACGTGATGTTGAATGTCAATTCAAGTTGTATACATATAATCGTACATACAACTATGTCCCTTCACTGATTCCATTATATGTACCTACTTCCATACACGTAGTAGGACGGTATACAAGGGAGAAATATTATCCGTGCGACGTCCAAAATACGGCACAGATGTTGCCACTAAACAACCGCTGTTTCACCGACTTTGTACCACGTCGAGAGACTTAAAACTAATGAAATTGCTGGCTGAATGTAGCGGAATTTTGACGCGCTCCAAACGAAGATATTATTCCTTCAGAGATTTAATATAATTACAGAGACGCGATGCAAAGTACGTGAATAATTTAGTTGGGAAATAAATATAGAAACGGTGAGAACCCAGATTTACCTGTTGCATAATCCTCTTTGTGAATGTAGTTTGAAGTGGTTTTTACGAATTATTAACTAGTTTATGCAATGTATGCGAATGCACATGCCTTTTTACGGTTAAGGTTTTAGTTTATTATTTTAATGTCACACATTTCGGCGTTTCTGCAGTCGCTTTCGTAAAACTAGTGCCTACGTCAAATCTTGGTATTAGGTGCCAAAGCAGACCCCGGGCTCCTTTAGGGAAAATGCTAAGGATGATGATGATTTTTGGTATGTATACATTTTTCGCTTTATCACAAAGGAATAAGGTGCAAATGTGTATACATATCTTTGGCGCCGACTAGACTGTACATTGGCTAAAATAAATGTATATTCTGGAACACTTGAGTGTGACATTGACATCATTTTATGGAACGTTGGCTGGCAATCGTAGATATACATAAATTACAATGTTATTTTACAGCAGTATCAATGTTTTAAAAACATTTTATGCATGCATTCATTCTCGTAAACCCGGTTGTTATGATATTTTCTGTTATAATATTCAGATAGCATTAGCCATATGAGTGTGAACATCACTCGTTCATATTTCAGTGACTGATTTTAAATAGATATGATTTTGTTTCCTTCATTACCTAAGGTGCCATCCAGGATTTTAGTTTTGAGGGGGGGCTTGACACTATTTGCGGGGCGGCTTGATCCCGCTGCGCTGAGGATAGATCTAAGCAGAGACTCAGATGCTTTTGGGAGGGGGGGGGGGGGATCTTGAGCCCCCTAGACCCCCCCCCCCTGGATCTGGTACTGCCTCATTATACATTTGTAGTAATTGGAGTAACTAGAGCGCGCCTTTTTGTGATTGGTGCGTATTGAAGAGAGACTCTCTATGTTTTTTTTTTTACTAGGCACATGGTTACAGCGGTCAAAGCCATAAAGGCTTCACTGCCGCTGCATTCACTCGTTAGTTAGGGCATAAATTGGAAAACTTTGAGATGCCTCCATGCGATGTGGACAAGCCATGTTGGTCATGTGTATTTTAACTGCATATTGTAGTGCTTGTCAGAAGCCAAAACAGGATTGCTCAAAATTTATCTACAGAGAACGATTCCGTTTTTGGGTGCAATTTACTTTTTTTTGCATCAGCCAACTCAAACAATTCACTCGTACAATAATTTAATATGACAAATTACGACGATTCTACATCGTATAAAATCACACAGCTAGCAATATGAAACTTCACAAACATTTGTCTAAAAAAGCCATGCACGTAGTTGCACCTCATTTTTCCGTGCGTGGAAGACATAAACTTGTCTCTTACGTTACTACACCAGTTTGCAAGAATCCAAGCAACCCTAAATGTACAGAACTCCACCAAAATTGTTATCTCTCTGCGCACTAACCTTACTAGAACTAGTACTAGTTTAGGAGCACCAGATTAGATTATTACTAGTCAGAGCCATAAGTTTCCTTTGAGACGGGGCGATATTTATCTGTGCTGCAAGGTTTGTTTATAGTTTAATCGAAATAATTCACTTCCTTAGAGAATAGAGAGATTTTGTTAGAAGAAAATGTTTAAAAGTAAGCCAGCCTGTACAGTTATATAATTGACAACATTTAATTTTTTTCAAATGGGCCGCTTTATGTTTCAGTTCGCTAGAAAACGTAATTTTTTAAGGGACGCGTGTTTATTTATTTGTCATTAAATTGTAATTTTAATTCAAAAATATTAAATTCCAAAGTAGTGAATTCATCGTAAGTAAATTATGACGTCATTACTAAAGCTCTGTATCGCAGCTTGACACAACTTTCATAGACAGACGTACTACTCGTATTGACGTCACACACGGTTTAAACCAAGTTTATACAACTTCGCGATTTTCTTAAGGGGACGTAGGTTCGTGGTCTTCTCTCCCTCTCACTGAGCATAAGCGTGAGCGAGATGGAAGTGCGTGTTTGGAAGCGCGGATATCATGTTTTTTAATTTTATTTCTTTGTGCGTTTTTATTTATAAAAAAAGTAATAGCTGATTTCCCTCAATCATTACATTTTTAAAACCAACTGTAATATGTTTAGCTGTTGTGCATAATTTGTTACGATTGTGTGTGTATTTTAGACCTATGTTTGTGATTTTTTTCTATCGAGTGAAAGTCAAAAACTCAGGATTCGAATAACGGATTTCCCTCGAAAAAGGCCTCAAGATTGCTAATTAAATTTAGGGCAGCCGTATTATAATCCAAATAAGAGCTACGATTTTTTTAAAGTTCGTTTTCCGAGCTCACGTCGCCTTAAAAACGAGGCAGAAAAAAAAAAATTAAACTACTTTATTACGTTCAGGTAACATAATTGGGAATGGATGAACATTTTAGAAGTGACTGATTATTTTTTGGTGATATGAATAAACTTCCTTAGCACCAGAAAGAAGTAGCAGACTTTTCAGCTGCGTCCATTATTCTTGAAAAAATATAAACAGTTTCCTCACTTACGTTTTGGGTTTAGGACGGAAAATAAGACACTTTGCTTGATCCGTCTCATGTTACAAAAAAATAGGTATCTTAAAAATCCGTGGTAAACTGACACTGGCATATTGACAGCTGCAGCAGCTATATTTGTCGCATAATATGAGACGGATCAAGGAAAGTGTCTCATTCGCCGCGCCGTCCTAAACCCAAAACGTAAGAGAGGAAACTGTTTATCTTTATCAAAAATAATTGACGCAGCTGAAAAATCTTCAACTTCTTTCTGGTGTTTAGGAAAGTTATTCCTATCACCAAAAAAATTATCAGTTACTTCTAAAATTTTCATCCATTCCCCGTTACTGAAATGGTTTTCGATTTTGGCATCATTACATATTTTGAAATGTTGTCAATAAGGGTGTAGACCCTAAATCAAATAATCAATAATGTTGCTGAATATCAGACGGAGTGACAGAAAGAGGAATTGTGAAATCAGGAAAATAACAAAAGTCACAGATGCTGCTGAACTAGCATGAAGGTTGAAATGGTGATGGGCCGGCCATGTAATAAGAACAACCGACAATGGGTGGAGCGAGAGGATCCTACACTGGCACCCACGAGACGCGAAACGCCTGCGCGGTCGCTCGCGGCGGCGGTGGGCTGACGACATCGCCCAAATTGCCGGACCGGCATGGACCCGCAAAGCCAAGGACAGGGTAATCTGGAAGGAGTTGGAGAAGGCCTTTGCCCAAAAATGGGTACCTCACTTGTAAAAAAAAAAAAAAAACTGTTTTACATCATCTATTTTATTTAATGTGAGAAATAGAGGCTTATAAATAAATAAAATAAAATGTGAGATGTCGCAAAGAGACATTAAATAAGAGGACGCAAAAAGTCGCAAAATTCATTACACAGCAAAATCAAACGAGATTTTCATGTACAGTGTTTGAACGGCGAGGCACGAATTATCCAATATGGGTGTCGACTCCATCGACCTTTTCACGTCTCAATTTTAATTTGTTTCGTGCCCTCGGTCTGATACGACCCAGAATAAAAACACATACTCGATTCGAGGTGAATGTTCTTAAAGAATGTTCTAAAAGATAACTATTATTGGAAATATTAAATTATGTCGAATGAAGCCATATCGTCTTGAACCAATTTTTTGTCTTTTGGTTGAAAAGAATCATCATAATTCAAGATAATATCTGTTTATTCCTGATATTGTCGGTCTTCCTAATTTATTTCTTGATTCGAGTACGTAATATGTTTTTTTAAAATAGCTCGGAGCGCGAGAAAGTGAACGTTTATATATTTGGAGCAGCCCAACTGGGGAAATACTTACTTACAGAAAACCGCAGCCATAATAATATAAATTTTCTTTAGGTAGGTATATGGTGTTGTAATATGGTGCCAATGGCGAGTAAGGTCGCTATAGAGACAACGAATCCTCAAACGAATATATGACTGGCAACACACTTGTGAGTTCTCTCATCGTAAACGTCCGTAAGCTACAGTCGCCATCACATACATCGGAGCAAACAAGCAGCTCACAAACATCGGAAACACACCTCTATTTTCAAGGCATTATAAGGTGCATGTGCCGATATTTTTGAACACCTATAGTGTACCCTATGTATGTGATGGCGACTGTACAGTGTCTGCTTATTGTCAAACAGACTGTATACTCTTTTGCTTCCGCGTTGTATATTATAAATAAATAAATAAATATTACGGGACAATCTTACACAAATCAACCTTAGGCCCACGGTAAGTTCAATAAGGCTTGTGTTGTGGGTACTAGGCGATGATATATATAATAGATACATACATATAGATACTTATATACATATAATGACATCCATAACTCAGGAACAAATATTCGTGATAAACACACAAATAAATGCCCTGACCGGGATTCGAACCCGGGACCTCCAGCTTCGTAGGCAGAGTCACTACCCACTGGGCTACGGAGGCCGTTAATTATATTTACTAGTAATATGGTATCCGGCGACGGCGATTCTAACTAGCTAGTTCCGGGCGTGAGCGGCTTGCGAAGCCGAACTTATACTCTTAACACACTCGGTCGCATAAAAAAGTGCGTCACATTGAACTGTGATTGGAATTGGAAGCGAGCGACAAAGATTGACTCCGTGCTCACGCTCTTATTTCGGGGTGGTCTGTGAGGCATGAAATCATTGCTTATTTCCAACGCAAAATAAAAAGGGATTATCATTGTTTAAAAATCATGTGACATACGTTCTTTATAAAGGAGAGAATAAAGCGAAAATCAGGAAATTGATTTAGTCTCAAACAATCGAAATTCTATATTATATTGCTTATACCTAGTACAGTCGCCATCACATACATAGGTACACTATAAGTGTTCAAAAATATCGGCACATGCACCCTAATGCCTTGAAAATAGAGGTGTGTTCCGATGTTTGTGACGTGCTTGTTTGCTCCGATGTATGTGATGGCGACTGTACATGAAATATATTAATGACGTCCTGTGTGTCAAAAGGGTGTTAGGACGCTCGAATCTCCATACAAACATAGCTTGTTTATCATTTTGTAACGACATGCTAGAATTCAATGAAACCTGGCACACACAATGGGATCCACCATATGAGGCTCGTTAAATTAGTTCCTGTTACTAGAAAAAAAATGCGAGTAGAACTTTTTCAGACAAGTCTCTTATAGCTCTTTTTTAGGGGTCCGTACTCAAAGAGTAAAACGGGACCCTATTAATAAGACTCCGCTGTCCGTCCGTCCGTCCGTCCGTCTGTCACCAGGCTGTATCTCATGAACCGTGATAGTTAGACAGTTGACATTTTCACAGATGATGTATTTCTGTTGCCGCTATAACAACAAATACTAAAATACTGATATTTTTGCCGTTTTTATAGATAACGGTACGGAATCCTGGGTCCAGACGGCCACGTCCACGGCCCGGGCTGGACACGGCCCGTTCTAGCGTGAGTTATCCTTTATTCCATAGAGCCGACCATTCTGAGGGCTCTTTAATATAATGTACCTTCATAATTAACTATCATTCTTCTAAAATTCTAGGTACTAGCAGAGCTGCTTATTCATTTACACCTCCATCATGAACCCATCATTCTTTCCAAATTATTAAGTAAACGTAATATTTACTGCTGAGTGAAAATTAATCCTTAATCAATTATCCCGAAGCTTTATCGAGTATTCTTGTAACGAATTTTCGTGGGCTGAAGGTATAATTAAATTTTGAAGGCCCAAAATCGCTGTAACATCACGATTATGATAATCTGCGTAATCAGCTTAGGCTGCTGTTTATTTTCACTTTGGAAACAATAATTGTTACAATGTTGCCGAGTTCAACGGAGCTTGTACAGCTTCTATCTTCTACCTATGGTGTCATAGGGGCATTTTTTTTTCAAAGTGTACCTTTTTTTTTGAATAGGCGTCATTCCATTACTTAAGAGGGCTGCTTTACCATACAAATAGTAACGGAATGGACGTAACGGAACGAATACTTCGCAGATTTTGTGTTTTAACACGTGTTTAATATACTGTTTTAAACAATTGTAATAGTATTTTACTGAAATCATGGTTAATGATAATGACATTCGTAATCTCGTAACGGAACCAGGACACTAGTTTTTAGGTCCACCACTCGACGCACCGTTCGCGCGCGATTTCTAGCCACTACTGACAGTTTGTAAACAAAACGAATGATGTTACGTAACGGTATGAGATGCTATTTAGATCAAAATAAACACCTAATTTGGTAATAAAAATACCTCGTTCCCACAAAATCATCGTCACGGAATGTGGACATGTCCACTTTTCCAAAATCACTGGACAAGATTAATTTTTTTATGATTATTTTTTAAGTTTATTGTGTAAAAAATACTTAAGCGAGATAAATATGAGGTTGATTTAAGAAAATTCATGTTTTCCACTATCAGAAACAAGTATTTCCAGGCACAATATACAAGTCCTAATTATTAGGACTTGTATATTGTGCCAACTTCAAGTATCGATTCGAAGTATTAGGACCTAATACTTCGAATCGATACTCGAAGTTGGCTTTCCACAGGTGGACAGGCAAAAATTGAGGGTCGGCAGCCAGAAAAACCAAGAAAATGTGGTAAATTGAATGCTAAATTATAGGTTTTTTGGGTTTTTATACGATTAAGATATATTATTGACGTTTTAAAATCGCTACAAGTACAATTTTTCAACGTGTTTCGTATTTGTAGGATGTCAAAGGCACTGGACACGCTAAAAACATCAAGGTACAAGAAAAAATAAAAACGCCCATAGTGTTGGTGAAATTCGTTCATATTGGCTGACATTATGATGCAATTTTGACAAGCTTTTACTTAACTTACACTGTTCGTATGTTTAAGTTTGTAAAAAATAAGTGCCTAATTTTGCAAATCATTATGTCAAACCACTTGCCGGTAAGTATCAACACTTCACCTTTTGGGGGCGCCCATGCCGCATCTTCCGGTATGTGGTGGCCAAAGGTTCTCCTTTCCGCCCCAGCGGACATCGGATCTACGTGCAATGTGCTCGCCCACTGCCACTTAAAGCACTGTTAAAGGTGGCGGAGTCACTTTGGCACTCTTTGGGGGAGGTGTCCAGCAGTAAATAACGTGGTAATGCAACATATCATTTATAAATTTAAAAGATAAAGTTAACTTTTAAGTATACAAACTGAATACTTCATTGTCGTCACAAAACTGACACTGAGTCAATTTTTGTTTGACGGACTCACGCCAATTGGGTAAAATGCCCACACAGAGCCAAATCGCAAATAAGCCTATCACTACATAGTATAAAACAAAGTCGTTTCCCACTGTCTGTGTAAGTATCTTTAAAACTACGCAACGGATTTTGATGCGGTTTTTTTTAAATAGATAAAGTGATTCAAGAGTACAAGTACATGCATGTAATAAATATATAAAACCGTGCGAAGCACAAGTGACATTTACCCAGAAAAATGCGCCATTTTGTCCAACCTACAATATTCTTTTAAGCTGCTGTACAAACAGGTCAATTACGATAGAGGACCGACAGTCGCCTCAGAAGCATTAACTATTCCCATGAGCTTTTCCTTTTGCAGCCAGGATGTTGTGAGGTGGAGTCCGTTTGTAGGCGGGTATCTGTGCAATATGTAATCCGATGGTTTAATCCGTAAAGGTGTATGTACCGTCAGCCGCAGAGAAACGTGACCCCTCCCTGCATAGAAGTTTGTATTCTCTGCGTACGCATCACCGTTTTTTGCAGCTGAATATACAGACATTCCTACATTCATAATACGTGTCAATTGTATTGTTTGTCTACTTCCTTTGTCTCTGTATGTCTTTTATGTAGACACACACAGTATGTGTCAATTGTATTGTATGTCTACTCCCTTTGTCTCTGTGTGTCTTTTGTGTAGTGAATAAATGTCTTCTTTCTTTCTTTTCTTTAATTCACGCCCGTTTCCCCAGAATGAGTAGGGTAAAAAGTAAATTAAACTTTCAGTGCCACTTTTAATAATAGTGTGTTTAAAGACTGAGGAAATGTGATATTGCAGTGACAGGTTGCGCGCAACGCACCACACCTCAACATCCTAAGGGAAAAAGCGGCAGCAAAATGGCGGTGAATATATACTATTGTATCTCTCAGATATTAGATATAGAGATATAACATCCTCATATATATATAAGGATTTTACACTTTAAACTGAACAACACTACGCTGGGTATAGCTAATTGGCTAATTAATAATGATAATAGATTTCTAATGAAACATTCCATTTAAAGTTTGTATTCCGTTCAAATGTACTTATTTTGTATTTTACTTCCGGAACATTCTATGCAGTAACAAAAGCTTTTCCTTGTCAATATCTTTAAATCATTGACATAATATTGAATTTAATCTGGCCCGGGGACAACTTTCTGTAGAAAGGAGTTTGACTCGCACCCGCTTCCGCTTTCGTTTCCCTCTCCGCTAACAAGCGCTCCAGACCCAAAACTTTCAACGCACTTACACTATCTCTCCTCCCATGCTATACAGCATGTGTGAGTGGGACAACTGCTAAGCGATGGTCTGTAATTTTTCAGTAGCTGGATAATGGGAATGGCTGGTATAAGTTGCCCAGCACAGTTAAGTTTACCTCACAATGTATTTTGCTGAGAAACGAGATTAGGAAATGAGAAATAGCTCGCCTGGAGTCAATTTTATACAGCTACAAGGTACAATTTTACGGTGGGTAGCACTGAACCAAAATGCTTCTTTGTTTGCTTGGTCATCACACTACAAACGGGCGTCTGTAACATCAGTTTTTTAAAGGAATGATGGGTTGTGATAAGTGGTACAGATTATTTTAGGTTTAATGTTCATACAAACTGAAAATTCTTCATGTTTTAGAGATAGCAATACCATAAACACCAAATTATTAAATTTATTATTCGATCGAGGTTTTATCAGATATTTTTTTTTACAACCACAGGAATGTATGGCTAAAATCAGTCACATTATTGGGGCTCACGGTGTGCATACCCGAACACCAGAACTTTACTATAGCTACTAACTCAAAATGAATGAGCTGAGTTGGAAATTTCAAACCACATTTAGGCCACGCTTCCAGTGAACCAGTAAATCCAACATAATTATAGCTCCGGCAAACTTATTTAAACGATCAAATTACGCATGTTTATTAGATTTGTCACAGCCGATTGGATCGTTGATTTGATTAGTGATTATAGGCTGGAAATAATTTGTGAGTAACTTTTGTGTCGTTTTTATGGAAAAGGGGACTTGATTTTACATTTAATTATACATTTCTTACAGGGATTTGAGACCCTTATACTATAGCAAATAATAAAATAAAATAAAATAGTCTTTTATTCCCGACCTTTACAGATTTAAATTATAAACTTAAAATTATACACTGACATCGGTGGTGTGGTCGATTTACCTCTCGGCATTGGCCTCCCCTAAAATCTTCCATTCATTATTATCTGTTGCAAATATTTAACTATAAATATTGGAATCTGCAACCTTCTGGCACAATTGTTTTTGCCTTTTTTTTCATTGTCACATATGTTTTTGGAGATAAACTCCACTTTATACGCATGGACGCGTCGCATTCCATACTTGAAAATTGAAATGTATAATAAAATGATTGTTAGCAGACCGGACTGCTTCATACAAAATTAACATTACTATTTTTTAATTGAACGAGCGAGCAAAGCGAACGATCTTCTCCGTTTCAGCTTGGACCAAAGGAAAAGGTTTGATAATAGGCTTGTGTACAAAGAAAAGAAGAAGAAGCCATTCGAAACATTTTTTGGAGAGGTACAAACGTTTGTCTGGGAGCAACTACGATAGAAGATCATAAATACCAGTATAAATACCCAAAAATTTAGGCACATAGATGCCATACAATGTATTTTTACTTCAGGCGTAAAGATGCTTTAAATTTGGTCTTTGGCAATAAAAAAATTGCGATTTTTTTACTTTACATTTGAATAGAATAGAATAGAAAATTTGTATTCAACATCACAATTACACGACATTATAATTAAAGATACATGTGAACCTTAAGATTGACTGAAAATCATCATCATCATATCAGCCGAAAGACGTCCACTGCTGGACATAGGCCTCCCCCAATACTCGCAACTGTAACATTAATTTTAAATTTATATTTTAAGTCTCCGGACCGGTCCGGAGACTTAAAATATAAATTTAATAATAATGTTACAGTTACAAGTATGATACAGTATGTGTCCTTTTTAACAAAAAAGGAGCTTGCCTCAGCATAATGTAACAGTAAGTTCAGGCCGACCCTGGACGTAACTATGTGAATCCATTTTGCATTACTCGCTGTTTGTCGGAAACGAAATGTCTTAGGTATTGCGCGCGTGTGCGTGTGCGTTTGCGTGTGCGTGTGTATGTGTGTGTGTGCGTTGCGTGTGCGTATGTGTGTGTGTTTGTGTGTGTGCTCGTGCTCGTGCTCGTGCGTGTGCGTGTGTGTGTGTGTGTGTTTTTGGGTGTGGCTTGGTGTGTGTGCGTGTGCGTGTGCGTGTGCGCGTGTGCGTGTGCGTGTGCGTGTGCATTTGCGTATGCGTGTCCGTGTGCGCGCGCGCGTGTGCGTTTGTGGGTATGTGGCCGTGTGTTTGACTTGACTTGGAATACGGAGTGTGTTTATGATATTGTTCCATAGGAATGAAATTTGAATAACAATATTGTAAGTATGTTTGGATGTTCATAATAAACGTATTTGTCAAAAGACATAATTAAAAGCAAATAATTTAATAAAGAAATAAATTTAATGTACTCTGATGTACCTACATATGGTCATTCGTTACATATATTAAGGCACAGCACGACTGCCAGGAGGAAGTGCCTGCTGTATTTGCATATTAAGGTGTCGTTTCAGATGTAATTTGAAGTTGCCAATGGTATTACATTTCTTGAGTGCCGCAGGTGTCTTATACCCGCACTTAGTGGCTGTGTATTTAAAACTCCCTGGGAAGGCGGTGGTATAGTGACGTGGAGGTAGCAATTCATGACAGTCTGATCTGATGCTGTTTAGGGAGGACCTGCTTGAGCGTCAGGTGAACTTTTTATGTACATAGTCTGATTTGGACGTTTTTACCACGCCAAAGAACAAGGAAGATGATAAGTTCTTTTCGGTATGTCATATTGAGAAAACCTGCGGAGTTCTGATAAGGCGTCACGTGTGATCGCGGGGGACACCAAAACAGTAGGTAAGGGTGCAAAACGCATGCGCACATGCGTTTTGCACCCTTAACACTATTCGATAGGTACGTATAAGCCAATAACCGTGGGACATATACCACATCCCCATAATCAAACCTTGAAAGTACCAGGGAATCGCATAACTTAACACGCAAATGTACACTAAGAAAATCACTAATACGGTAAAGTACCTTAAGCCTGTAAAATTAAGCTTTGGCGACATTCGCTATATGACCCTCGAAACGCAATGACTCGTCCATTACAATGCCTCAATTGCGCGCCTCAGGTACTCGCTCTACTTCATCACCCGATATGATAACAACTGGTTTATGGTTATTAAGCAGGTTTTTAGAGCAGAAAATCATAAATTTAGATTTACTGGGATTAAGCACCAAAAGCTGCAATACTTTCCAAATCGTCGTTTAGTTTAGCAGTAGCCACATCGGTATTAGCTGCATTAAATGATATGTGTATTTGAATATCGTCAGCATAAAGGTGAAACTTACAATTTTTTATTACGTCTCTGATATCCGCTGTATATAATATGAATAGAAGTGGTCCCAGTATTGAGCCTTGTGGCACTCCTCTGGATACAGCCGATGGTTTTGACTTCACATATAAACTACGATTGTTCTTAAGTTTAACAATTTGGCTGCGGCCATCGAGATAGCTGGAAAACCACGAAATTGTCCTCAACTCAAAGCCATAGTATTTCATTTTGGATAGCTTTAAGCTATTTTGTAATTTAATTCAATATTGTAATTTACACTTTATTAATAATTTGATGGTTTACTACCAACACAGCAACACTACTATATATCTACATTTTAACATGAGGAATATACCCACTTACCCCTCAGAATAATCAATCAGCAGGAACATTGCATCCAGCTTCATTAAAATAGCTACGCAATTTGGGAAGTTCGGCGTGAGTGGTAATACTTGCAGGGGCTCAATTTAGAGTATTCTAGTGACGTATTGAAATTATATTGCGATTGCATTAAATGGGGCGTCGCTTACACACACTGAGAATTCTCCAGCGTAAATGAGAGTGCTAGACCCAATACGATTCCAGTCTGATTTCAATAGGATGGTTGCGCGTTGCGGAATTGATTCCCAGGGTTCGCTCGAAACGGTTCAGTAAGTTTAATTCATGAAACGTCACACGCGAGTGCAAAGCGCTATAAAAAGTTATCAACTTTGTGGTCCAAGTGAGCGCAGTAAGCGGCACTTTTCACCTCTGGTCTGTCTGTTTCTGCGATGCGTCTAATAAAGTATTGTAGCTAGTGACCAGTAAGCACCTTTTCCACCAACAAGGCGATAAGAGGAATTCAAATGACTATTTAAACGTATGACATTTTTTGCTTGGCCTCTGTCTGGCACCACTAGTCCATTCTAGACACGTTGCACAGACATTCAGATGACTATGAGTAATGGTTTCTGTGCCTGCGCACCTATGCACTGGTGTGATCGTCAAGTGATTGACGCGAGATTTGTTGACGTTGGGTCGAAGTAAAACACCGGATTTACTTCTGTAATGGAGATCTTGCTAGTTGCGCTGCGTTGTGGACTGTGCTGTGTGAGGCGGGGGTAGCGTATTATACTGTCGCGCGGGAGGGATACCGTCCGCTTCCCTGCGCCTCGTTTAGCGTGGTAATTACGGCGTATTTTCCCGCGCCTCGTGTAGCGTGTTTATTATGGCGTGGTTTTTAGCGCGCGCAGCTGGCAAGGATCTTTAATCTTTATTGTTAAAATATCTTAAACTTTTACAACCTAAAACTATTACAATGAGTTACTTAAACCCGAACACCTGCCTACCATCCTGCACAGTTTCAAGGATAATACATACAAGACACAATATCACATATTTGTGAAAGGTGTCAAACTATGTTCAGATCTCTATGAGCACCCTTGATGTGATGGCAATTATACACACATACTCCGCCCGCTCTTTAAACTTGGACCAACCAGTAATACATTGCATCAATCTTCGAGTATATTACTACAACGTGCACATACATCTGTAAGGTTCGAGTATAAACGTAGTCTGAGCTAACGCGTTAGCTCTTTTATATAAATCTATGAAAATCTCAAAAGCGCGATGTAGCTTTGTGCTCAGAGCAATCAGCGCCAGTGATTGATATAAGTGAATAATTCTAGTAATTGTTGTACACACTTTCAAAA
Source organism: Epinotia brunnichana (assembly GCA_963854355.1). NCBI lineage: Eukaryota > Metazoa > Arthropoda > Insecta > Lepidoptera > Tortricidae > Epinotia > Epinotia brunnichana. Next base: position 14,158,138 of record OY977957.1, read on the forward strand.
GAATATATGTACAAAAAGCTACGGTAGCCTAGTGGTTCAGGCATGCGGCTGTCAAGCGGCGGTCGTGGGTTCGAATCCCGGCTCGTACCAATGAGTTTTTCGGAACTTATGTACGGAATATTTACCGTTAGCTTTTCGGTGAAGGAAAACATCGTGAGGAAACCGGTCTAATCCCAATAAGGTCTAGTTTTCCCTCTTGGAAGGTCAGATGGCAGTCGCTTTCGTAAAACTAGTGACTATGCCAAATCTTGGGATTAGGTGTCAAAGCGGACCCCGGGCTCCTTTAGGGGCGCAACTGGTAATAACGCTAGGAGGATGATGATGACATTCAAAAAAAAGCGCCTGGACCAGCCATATATATTGCATCAATATATTTACTACAAAATGCACACGTACATATCTGTAAAAGAGAGCTATCGCACTAACTTGCTTACATAAACCGAAGAAAATCTCAATAGCGCGACCCATATTTGCACTCAAAGCGATCAGTACCATCTAGCGTGGTATTGGTAAAATATTCTGGTAGAAGTTGTATAAGAATAAGAATATTTTATTTGTAGAAAATGGGTGTACATAAAAGATCTTAAAACTTGTTTTGGCGTCTCCATCTTCAGCCTGATTCACAGACATACAAATCTATAGTATCTTACAGCTAATTACCTACTAAATATTAAACTTTAAACATTATAGATCCCGGGGTCTTACAAAGTGCTCCTGTATACCGCCGACTCCTCAAAATTAGGCCAGCCAGTATATATACAGTACATTGCATCAACCTACATACTACCAAATGCACATATATCTGTAAGCTATAAACAAATAGAGCTGTCGCACTAACTTCCTAGCATAAATCAAGGAAAATCTCAATAGCGCGATCTATCTTTGCGCTCAAAGCGATCAGCGGGATATTGGTCAATTATTATGGTAGAAGCTACATACATCGCCAACGGTCCAAAATTGGACCAACCAGTAATAAATTGCATCGACCTATATTCTACAAAGTGCACATACGTCTGTAAGGAAGGTGTGAACGCAGACTGAGCTGCCACATTTATTCGGGAAATGTCGGCCAACTTTGTTACTGGGGAATAAATCCCAGTAAAGTTGGTTGTTCATTTGTTTTTGAGCTGAACATTCGGCCGTTTCTACAGGCTTATTCTGACAAATGACTGTTTACGCAACGATGAATAATAGCTTGAATATTAATGATATTATTTAGATCGTTTTGGTACAAATTTGGTTGTTAAAGTGTGACGAAGACAATGTTGTGATTATTGTTTGTTTTGTAATAGGAAAAAGCAATTGAGTTTTGCAATTATTTATTAAACTACTCCTTCCTGAAGCACACATGCACACAGCATACACGGGTGAAATAATTCTTGGAATCGGTTACTTTTTTTAAAGTCTATACATATAGACGTTAAAAAATATACAATCTTACAGACTTTTCCTCTTTGTAATTTTATTGCAGAGTAGGTAAGTATAGATGCTAACGTGTCAATGGGGCTCATGAAATGTATGTATGTATTGTGGAAACTTTTTGGTACATCTGTATATAGGGTACGTACCCAAATATCCTTCAGTTTCAGAATGAAAACAGGCTCGTTTTCATCTGTTTGCTCACAACCTCCATGAAGCCAATTGGTTATGGATCGCATTCCAATTTGGTTTTAATGCGCTTCATGCTCTCGTTCTCACATGTTACATAGGCGCGCGGACACACGCGTGCGAAACATATTATTGCGACGAAGAAATGCGAAACGCAACTATTGAATTGACCCTCATGTTTGTGTGCATGCATAATAATTGAAGATAAAGTTTTGGACGCGCATTGAAAACTGTCCAAAACTGTCATGTTTTTAACAACATAACTTTTACGGATTGAAATTTGAAATCGTCTGTGCAACTTAGTTTTCAATGTTTTGCTGTCAAATTGTTTGTTTAGAAGTTCATTTGGTTGAAAGGATAAAGGGAATATCTTTTCTCTGCGGTGGGACAACTATTATGCTGTTGAAGTCTTGTTAGGACAATTTCGCACAAGTCTGTCTGGCTTGAGCGTTTAATGAAGTTTAATACTGCGATATTTTAAATAGCAACTATAATACGTGTGCCGTCTACAAAACAAAGCTGTGCGTACCATAGGTTATATTAAATTGCAAATCATTTATTATTAAAGTAATCAATAGCAGGGGTAGGTAACTGACAAACCTATCGCTCCACAGTCCACACGGTTTACAAAGATACATATGACTATTTGTCTCCTGGCTCTAGAATGTTCCACGCGCAGCCTGTTTCGTTTGGAATTGTTTGTGTAGTAATTGAATCGGTACCGTTTGATGTGCTCGGATTTCGCTTAATTAAGTTTTGGCGAAGGTCTAAACGTGCCTTAATGTGGATATCAGCGTGTTTACTGTTCTATTTCTGCGGGTTTTAAGGAGCTGCGGGTGTAGGGAGAAGCTCCAGGAATGTCGCCTTCGTTGGTTTGGTCACGTTTCTCGCAGGCCATCTGGCTATGTAGGGAACAAATGTCTTGGCCTAGTTCTGGATGGCCCTCGACCCCGTGGCAGACCTAAGAAGCGATGGCTGGATGTCGTGAAGGTAGAAATGAGCGAAAATGGGCTCACGAAGGAAGATGCCCAGGATCGTGCAAAGTGGGGGAAAGCGTGTAGGAAAGCGGACCCTGGCAAAGGCCGCTAACGCTAGGATGAAGAAGAAGATATAGAGGAGTGCGTAGGTGGGTGTTTTTTTCATAATCTGTGTTTTTCAGAATACACTGTGGCGCGAGGATTAGGCGCTAAATCTATTGATGATTAATCATCATAATGTTAATTGGTATGTTTAGAAAACATCCACATACTCAATTACATAATAACACATGGAACATTTTGCTCGTCGTCAGTAAGTAAAGTCACACAGCGCCCTCCGCGTTTGCCGAGTGAACTTTCGTCGTTGCGTTGTGGACTGGATAATGAATGACTTGATACAAAAACATGACTTGTATGTATTATCCTTGGACATCATTACTAATAGAAAGGATCTGAATGTCTGTCAATTAGACAGTCTTGACGTAACTGGTGACACGAGGCAGGTTGACCCATACAAAAACATATTAAACAGCTACGCAGGGTTTTTGACGTCCGTTAGTATGAAAAATCTGTGCTACATCATGAAGTGCGCTGCATAGACTTAAGTCTGTATCGGCTGGACCCTCTCTTACCCGATTCGCAAATACTACTAAACGCAAATTTTAACAGCTCACATTACTGTTATATAGTGTATCCTCGGGGTAAATTGAATACAAACGGCAGTTGAGGGCTCTCAAAAATATTTGCTTAGAGGGGAAATAGAGTCACGTTCCCATGTTTACTGGGTAAACAATACAGGGGGCTATTTGGCTTAACGTACATATAAAATGTTCGACCCCACAAAATGGGAAAAAGAGTCCTTGTCCAATATGCGATGGTAGCCATCGCTCGGTCATGTATGTAAGTGCCGCACTGCGATAACATAGACGCTGCTAGCATTATTGTATTTTTAAAGATGTAAAAATGATGATTGACATCGAATCAGTTTGATGAGACGTAGGTCACAGCGGAATGTTTTAAGAGTTAGGGCGGAGGATATTAGCACCTCTAGATATTAATATTTTCGTTCATAGCAATTGTATTTGAAACATAAATGGTTTTTGCATTTTATCTAAACGCTTGCTTCCATGCGCTTGCTTGCTTGCTTCCAGACCTTCCAGGCACGATTTTGAAATTTTAGAGAGGTATGCCGCCACAGCGAAATATTCATATTGAATCAGCCATAACGGCCCGGCCACATGTCTGCTGTGCGCCGCGCCGCAAAATTTCACAGCAGACATGTGGCCGGGCCCTATTGACCCACAAAGATTCCAAACCGATCTCAAATTGATACGTTGGCTCAAAGAAATCCCAATTCGGGCGTTAGGCGTAGATAACTTGTTATACGTTTAGTTGCTATGATTGACGGCACGAGTTTGTGATGTTTGTTCAGTCATAGACCGAAAAAACTCCTGATTGCAATAGTTGAGGACTCTCTGGTCGATTTTAAAACGTTAACTGAATTTTCAGCTCGTGCTGTTGAGGCAATATTTTGAATTGAAGCCTTCTTGGCCAAGTGACATATTTAATAACAACTACACTAGTTTTAGTGAAAACTGCTGTCTGACCATCCAAACCTGAGGAAAAACTATACCATGTTGGAGTTTCGTCAAAAGAGTGGGCAATGTTCGGCTTAGCGACTGATGTCCTAGACAACCACCAGGATCAATGGCTTAGCGTGTTTAAAATACGAATGCGCTTAGTTAGTATAGTATACACTCGATAGGATCGTTAGATTGTTTTACAGGACATTTTCCGCAAGTCGACATCCAACGCGCCTATTTCGCGTGATAAAGGAATAGCGCAAGTTTAACAGTAGTGCCTTGGCATTGTTTATCGTGTCATGTAGGTAATGTGTATGGAGTATCTAGGTGATTTTTGTGTATAGATTTTACTTTCACGATGGGACTTGTATTTTCCTTAAGGTGGCATAACGTAAGCTTCTGACTAAGCAAAAACGTAATCTGCTCCTAATTAATCTTCATGTTGGTCTTGCCAGTTTGTTTGGGCTGTAACCCGATTGTTTGGCAACTAAATAATGTTCTTAGTTATGCTCGGAGGCTTTATAAACGTTATTGTAACTAACTTGGGAATCTGCTGAATCAGAAAGTCACGTGTTACCGCCAAAAGTTATAAATAGATAGATAAATCAGTTAGTTGGCATTTTGCAACATCAAACAAACAAAATAAAAAAGTACAGTACAAAAAGAATAGGAAAAAGATAAAAAAATAAAAGAACAAGTAATAACAATTGTGTTACGAAAAAAAGTCAAATAAAAGACATACTGTGCCTTGCAAGTGTTGTAACAATGCCAAAAAGGTGCAGACAGTCAGCATCATATAGTTGGTAGCAGCCAAAGTAGCCAAAAATATCGCAACACGTCTTTATTACTATATAGGAGTAAGTTGAATCACAAAACGTGCCCTAAGCCCACACATCCATCGCAAACTGACCATGGTATAAGTATTTAGTTATGTTTAAATTTAAATTTGCTTTCATTTTGACAGAAATTGTACAATTATTTAAACTAGATTCGACTAGAATAGACAGTCTTAACACGCTAAACAGATTTCCACGTACTCAGGTCATTCATTAACTACATAACAATTTACTAAACTATACAAAATACCCGGCAGCATTATATAACAAAGCCGTAGTCGAAGTTATATTATCTGCGTAAGTAACTTTTATTTCCACCTGGGCGTGTATTTCCGGCGTTCAAGTTTGTTCTAATCGAAATGTGTGGGCGGAAACAAAGTTATAAACAGAGTGACTACGGGAAAAGAAAAATCTTGGAGGGAATGTGAATAATAGTGTTAGAAGTAAATTATTAGGAGTTTGCCACTGACAGCATTATAATATTCGTAATACCCTTTACGTATACACGGTGACATTTACTCCGTGATCAAGAACAATTTTTTCTCAATGCAAAACACGATTAACTCGTTACCTTAAACAAACGCATTTTTTTCCTGAATAAAACTGAATAAGGAATTATTTATTATTAAATATCATTGTCACCTTAACGGTAGTCTAAATATGAAACTAAAACCTCCTTGAAAAAAATTGTTTCATAAACCAACCTCAAAACCAATTATTAAATCATGTCTCTGTAATATTCGGGCGGAGCAGTGCAGCCAGCCAAACAAATAACATAAATAGTGGCATTTAATACGCGAGTTTAACCCTATAGTTAATATTGGGTTGTTTTCAAATAAACTGTACCCTAAGAAACGTTAACTTTGTCAGGTGAGTTAATACAAAAATTTGCCATACATTTATATGGCTAATTTTCTTGACTCCCGGTGAGACTCAACGTTAACGTTTCTTAATTTTATCTTAACTAGGGTACAGTTTATTTGAAAACAACCCTATTAGATAGGTACTATTTTAAACATGACTTACGTAAAATTAAATTCATCGTTTGAACTCTGACTTTCATAGTAGAAGAGCAGATATTTGCATTACAAACACAATTAATGTTAGAACCTACATATAAACTATATGTACACTGGCTGTATAAAAACTGAAAGACATTGTCGTTGCATTGCTTACATGACGGTTACTAGGCTCCTAACAGTATAGCTGTAACTCACAATACGTATTCACGGATTAAACTAACTTTTACTCTACTAAAGTGGTTTTCCTCTATCATGGTAGCTTTCGCTTAGGTAAAGTGAGTTGCGAAGCTATGTGTGCTGTGTAAATACTTTTTATCGCAAAAAATAAATTGTGTGCACGAACTTATCCCAAATGGCGACGTCCAGCACAGGGGCGGCTATTGTTACTACCATGGAAAAATTGAACGGCATGGGTAACTACGGATCGTGGAAATTTCTGATGAAAATGGTCCTAATCCAGGAGGATTTGTGGGAGTGCGTTGAGAGCAAGGACGGCGTGAAGCCTGATTGCGATGATAAGAAGAAGCAGCAGAAGGCTCTGGCTCGCATTTGTTTGAGCATAAACCCTGTGGCTATCACCCACGTGCGGAACGCCACTACCGCATGGGAGGCGTGGAAAAGTCTTCAGGGTGCGTATGAAGACAGAGGTCTTAGTCGAAGACTTGGGTTAATGCGGCAGCTGTTCGGGATGAAACTCCAGGAGTATTCCGGTATGGAACCTTACATTACAAAGATAAACGATATCTCACAACAATTAACGGATATCGAAGCTCCTTTGAACGACGAATTTTTAGCTGTAATAATGCTAAGTGGGCTCACACCCGACTACGACCCACTGATCATGGCGTTGGAAAATTGCAACGTAAAAATGTCGAGCGAGCTAGTTAAACAAAAGTTGTTACAAGAACAACAACGTCGGACCAACGGAATGGATACGAGCAGTGATTCCGTGATGGTGATGAAACGGCGTGATAAACCTGTCAAATGTTTCCGCTGCAAAAGGCTGGGCCACATTTCCAAGTACTGTCCAGAGAATAAGAAGTCGAAGGATCCCGTCGCTAAAGAAATGGCGAATATGATGAGCGCGCTGTCGGTGGACGTGCAGGAGGATTCCTGGTATATAGATAGTGGCGCTTCCCGTCATTTTTGCAACAGGAGGGACATACTCAACGACTTCGTGGTGGACACAACCTTGGAAGTCACCGTGGCGAACGGTGAAAAACTTAAAAGTGCAGGTTGCGGCAGTACCGAACTGCATGTTAAAGATGGTATAAAAACTTTAACCAGTGTAGTTTTTATTCCTAACTTGTCATGTAATTTGATATCTGTCAACGTTTTGACGTCAAAAGGTTTTCGAGTTATATTTTGTTATGATTTTTGTAATATTTATTTTGGAAATGTTTTGATTGCTAATGCAAAACGTGAAAATGGTCTTTACAAATTACAAACCTTTTCGACGCGTAGTAAACCAACATCGTCTGAATCTGCGTCCGCTAACCGTGTCGCAGCGAACGTGGGGAATGGGCGTGTTGTGTCTCAAGATGTATGGCATCAGCGATTGGGACATTTGAACTGCAGGAGCATGAATCTACTGAGAACAGGTATGGCGAATGGCATAGACTTTAATAACTCTGAATATAAACAATGTATTTCGTGCATAGAAGGGAAAACAACAAAATTACCTTTCCCAAAGAAATCGTTTACTAGGGCGACTGAAGTTTTAGGACTCATACACAGTGACGTGTGCGGGCCTATGCCGCAAACTTCGTTTGGTGGATCTCGCTACATGCTACTTTTTATAGATGATTTTTCAAGGAAAACTTTTTGTTATTTTATTAAGACAAAGGACGAAGTTTTTGAAAATTTTAAGCAATTCAAATCTCTTGTCGAGAATCAAACAAACAAAACAATTAAGGCTTTGAGGACAGATGGGGGAGGTGAGTTTGTTAGTAAACAATTTGACGCTTTTTTGAACCAGCATGGTATTATACACCAGAGGACTGTTCCTCACTGTTCTTCTCAGAACGGCGTAGTGGAACGAGGGAACCGCACGATTGTTGAGGCTGCACGGTGTATGTTACAGGGTGCTGGCTTGGAACAAAAATACTGGGCAGAGGCGATGCACACTGCGGTTTACTTGAAAAATAGATCGCCAACCAAGGCTGTGTTGGGTGCTACTCCTGAGGAGAAATGGTCGGGATCAAAGGTAAACCTGAACCATCTACGAATTTTTGGCTGTGTCGTAGAGGGACGAAAGAAGTTAGACCCGAAATGCAAGAAGTATATCTTCATAGGTTATTGCGAAAATACGAAAGGATATCGACTTGTGGATCCCGCTTATCCGACAAAATGTATAACTTCGCGCAATGTTGTGTTTGTAGAGGACAAATTCTTCAAGGATACAGTTGAACGATCTGTGGTCAACGAGCTGACTCCGTATGTGATCATCAGTAATGGATCTGAAAATATAGGAGAGCAGACGGCGGAACCTGTTGACAGCACAGAAGAGCCCCACGATATCCTGATCCATGACACAGATAATACCGACAATGAAGAATCCAATACTTCAGATGAAGACTACGTTCCTGGTTCGTCATCTTGGGATTCGGAGGAATCGAGAGAACGGAACGAGTTTGAGGACACCTACTTGTCGGCACTGACGACCGGTGCGAGTAGCGACACGGAAACACCAACTACCGTTCGCGAGGCACTAGACGGTCCTGAGTCTGCGCAGTGGAAGGCAGCGATGCGGGATGAGTATCAGTCTTTCTTGGATAATAAATGTCTCGAACTTGTGGACTTACCGAAGGGCAAGAAACCTGTTAAGTGCAAGTGGATTTTCAAGAAAAAGAGAGGACTGAACGGAGAGCTCTTACAATACAAGGCTCGATTGGTTGCGAAGGGATTTACACAAAAATATGGAGTAGATTATTTTGAAACGTTCTCACCTGTCGTAAGATACTCTACAATAAGATTACTTTTGGCGCTGGCGGCTGAATATGACATGGAAGTGGATCATATGGACGTCAAGACAGCGTTCTTAAATAGTGACTTGAAGGAAGTCGTTTATATGGAAATTCCTGAAGGCTTTGACGTGGAAAACAGCAAAGGAAAGGCATACCGTTTGCTTAAAGCTGTATACGGACTAAAACAAGCCAGCAGATCATGGAATGAGAAGATAAACGACGCGCTTGTCAAGAAGCTGAAATTTAAACGACTAGCGTGTGAGCCTTGTGTCTACGTCAGATCTAGTAATAACGGACTTGTCATCCTCGGCCTTTATGTCGATGACATTTTATTACTTAGCAACAGTCAAACTGAGAAAAAGGCGGTAAAAGAGGAGATAATGAAGCTATTTGTTATGAAGGATCTTGGGCCTGCAAAAAGTGTACTCGGAATACACATCCTTCGTGAAGATGGAAAGATCATTCTCAATCAGTCTGCTTATATTAGCAAAGTTTTAGAGAGGTTCAAAATGACTGAATGCAAACCAGCTAAAACACCGATGGAAGTTGGACTGAAACTTACAAAATCCGAGAAGAATGGAGACTATGAATACAGGAACTTGATTGGTTGCCTTCAGTATATCGCAGTCTGTTCACGTCCTGATATTGCGCATGCTGTGAGTATGCTAAGCCAGTTTAACGATTGCTACTCAGAAGCTCACTGGAAGGCGGCAAAGCGAGTGCTTCGATACCTTAGGGGTACTATGGAGTACAGCATCACCTATGAGAAGAGCGGGTTAAGTGTGACTGGGTCAGCGGACGCAGACTGGGCGGCTAGTGTAGTCGATCGTTGGTCGTATACTGGTTACATATTTAAATTGGGCAATTCTCTAGTTTCGTGGGAGAGTCGTAAACAGCGAACAGTAGCTCTTTCTAGCACGGAAGCTGAATATATGGCGTTATCCGATGCGTGCAAAGAGGCGCTGTTCATAAAAACATTCATGAAAGAGTGCTTGAGATTGGATGTCAAAATAGTAGTTTACAATGACAACCAATCTGCAATAAAATTGACCGAAAACCATATGTATCATGCAAGGACTAAGCATATTGATGTTAGACATCATTTCATTCGCGAAATATTCGAAAACGGTGTATTGGTTGTGAATTATATGTGTACCAACGATATGCTGGCGGATGCTTTGACAAAGCCTTTGAGTACTGAAAAGTATCAGCGTTTTGTAAAAGATTTTTATATGCTTAAGTAGGTGCTTAGTGATGTAGTAGTTAGTATATGTAGTATGAACATATAGTTTAAGGGGTGGTGTTAGAACCTACATATAAACTATATGTACACTGGCTGTATAAAAACTGAAAGACATTGTCGTTGCATTGCTTACATGACGGTTACTAGGCTCCTAACAGTATAGCTGTAACTCACAATACGTATTCACGGATTAAACTAACTTTTACTCTACTAAAGTGGTTTTCCTCTATCAATTAAAATCTAATTGGATATGGAAAAGGAATTCAATCCAGAGCGAGGATATCCTTGCATACGAATACGTGCACTTGTGCAGTGATTTAATTTCCTGCCCGTACCGTATGAGTTACGAGTAGGACTGAACGTATATATGCTAAAGCAGTAGCCCAACTGTATACAACAATTTAGGAAATAAAACAAATATGAGTAAGAAAATGGTGAGGCCGAAAAAATTTATAAATTGGTGTTTAAGTACCACTAACTTTTTTTCTTACCAGCTTACATTACATATGCTATGTAAACAGGCGTTAAAATTAACTTTGTTGTAAATATAAAATAAACATCGATCAAATGAACATGATTTTCACTTGGTACTAACGATGGCTATGCGCTAACACAAGCTCCCTCCTCCGCGTGTGCCTTTTCATATTGTTATTTTTTTCAAACGTCAAAAACTCGTCTCTTTATTTGATGATTATGAGATTAAACGTTTATTAAAATCACGGTAACTGTAAATACTGGGTTGCGAGCGAGATAAAGGTCAAACTGTTTAAAGTGTCAAAGGTCAAAGTGAACACTTGGGCTACTGCTTCAACACAATACACGTATGATATGCTGTGACTAGAACTCCGGACCCATTAGGGAGCGGCCATTATTGCCAGTCTCCGTTCAATCTGCCATCTTTGAACCAGGGTTATAGGGTATTCTTGAATACCAGTGTAAAGATATGCACCTACCTACGTTGTGGATAAAACATTGGTCTCTCTTGAACTCGTATACTTGTTGGAACGTTACGGGTATCTTATCCATATAGAAAGAAGAAAGAAAGATAGAAGACATTTATTTACTACACAAAAGACACACAGAGACAAAGGGAGCAGGCTTACATTACAATTTAACACATATTGTGTGTGTCTTCGCGGCAGTGAATAGGTCGCTGTCTCAGCATTATGCCGAGGTGTCAGACAGACTCCTACAGCGCTGATTTTCAGACAGCACCGTACGTGACCCACGGAACGCAACACAACATAAGATAAGACAACATATCGATAAGTGATATAATTTACTTTAAAAATAATGTTTAAACCGACTTCAATTCAGTTCTTTGCCAAGCCACATTCGCCACATGAAAATTTCCTTTCCAATTTACCACATGAACAAATGCGTTGATTATTACAGAAAAAACCCTAGTCGCTATCTGTTGGCTGCAGCTGATTATTTATTTATCGTATGGCTTGTTTTTTATATCTCTACTTCAAAGATTTACGGTTTTCAAGCTGATAATATTTGAGGAGTTCCGTCGATTCCTCAAAGATCGCAGAATTAACACTTCATTCGTTGCTACTTCAACGGAATCATGTCAGAATCTTTGACCTAGGTACTATATCTTTAAGGAGTTTCATACATAAGTCATCTATGGTCTTCATCATCAGTTCCACTTCACCAAAATTGCGATTTCCGAGGGCACGTAAAATACACGAGTTATAATAGAAAATACCGAAATTACTACAAGCGTGCCTATAAAATTTGAGGGTTGCCCTTAATTTCTCTGCGATCCTATCATCAGATCCTGATTTAGTGACAATAAGACCATCTCAGGAGTTTACTCTTTCGATGTATGTGATGGCGACTGTACAAGGGTGTGCATTTATAGAAACATAAAATAGCAGTTATTTTACAGTAACCTAGTTTCGTTCGTCTACAAAGGCTCCAATCGCTATAAAAACCAACTATTTCAGATTCATGAAACTTAAGCATGGCTGAAGAATTTAAATTGCATCGTACGACTTTAATATTCAGCAACTCAATTTAGTTCATCTCTTTGCCCTATTGCATTGTTTTATATTATGACGGTGATAAACAAGCATACGGCGTGCCTGAAGCAGACATCAAACCTATGGACACTTTTAAATTTGTGCGTGTGCGTGTGCGTGTGCGTGTGCGTGTGCGTGTGCGTGTGCGTGTGCGGGTGCGTGGTGTGTGTCGTGTTCCCCAGCCCTAATTATTTATTAGCCTTAGTATGTATGTTTCTTTGTTAGTATTTTGTAGCTATTATTTTTATATGTATATTTATTTGTTAGTGTTGTTTTTTCTTCTATTTTTTTTGTATTACAATGAATCCCACTGTTGGACAAAGGCCTCCCCCATCTTATTCCAAGTCCGTTTATCGGTCGCAATTCTTGTCCATGTAAGTCCAGCGTAATCTTCAATCTCGTCTCGCCATCGAGTCCTCGGTCTTCCCACCTCTCGTTTGAGGTATCTTGGATACCAGGCAGTAGTTGTTTGCGTTCATCTACTGTCTTTGTATCTGGTCACGTGTCCTGCCCACTCCCATTTGAGCTTTTTGGCTGCTTGGAGTATGTCCCTCATGTGGCTTTTGCTTCTTAGTTCGCAATTTGGTATTTTGTGCATTATATTTTTCCTAAGTATTATTCTTTCCATTTTGCGTTGGTTAACTTTTATTTTCTTTGCCATTTTTTTATTCAATGCCCATGTTTGTGAACCGTATGTGAATATTGGTATAATACAGATTTTGATTTTGGATGGTATAGATATTTTCTTATTTTTAAATATATATTTAATTTGCCAAAATTGTTTCCAAGCATTAGTTATTCTAAGTTCTAGTTCGTCCGTGTGGCAGTCCTTGAAAGATAATAGTCTTCCTAGATAAATGCCCTAATGCTCCACGTAAAATCGACATTCCGCTGTGCCAACGTTTCTAAAATCACAATGTCCGCACTAATTCTGTGGGATAATCGATGGAATATGGTGCAATGCAAAAAGCATTTGAAATTTAAATACGAATGGGGCAAACTAAAGTCGATCCCCAACAGACGCCTTGTAGTGTGGGAGCTAATATCGCGCTGAAAGCTTTAATAATTCACACTGGATAAACAATGGATTCCCAGCTATGTAAATCTGGTGCTTACGTCGGCTTCGATATCTAGACGTGTGCCGCTGTAATCTACGGCTAATCGTCTACTACCCTCAGCAAACAAGTTTGTTTTATTAAGGACTGTTTGAATGACTGAAACACTTTTAATCTTATTTCCAAACATATAGAAGTGGCAATATTGGCATATAGGTGTAGAGCGTTTACCCAGATTATTCGGATCAGGCCCGGTAGCATGGATCACGCGATAAGTGATAGGATAAGCGCGTCGTCTCATTCTATCGAACGGTGTCAGCCAGGGACGGCAGCTCTATCCTATCACTTATCGCGTGATAAATCCATGCTATGGGGCCAGGGAACCACTATGATAGTGGCATAAGCAAACAATTTTTTTTTAATAAAAAAAATAATGAAATTCATGTGGCTTGTGTATATTGAAAGGTTTAAATTGCCTTAACGTTGAAAAATCTCAATATCTCGCACTTGTTCTCACAACTTCGCTAGGTGCATTAGGAAGCAAGCGTTTCGATGAAACACAAGAAGCATTTAATATACGACTGCGATGATCTAAAATAGACCTTTACACATTAGACAGTACCTAATGCCCCGCTAAAAGCTTTAATAATTCGCACTGGATAAACAATGGCTGCCAGGCTATGTAAATCTGGTGCTACGTCGATATCTTGACTACGTCTCATCGTCGGGTACCGTCAGCAAACAAGTTTGTTTTATGTATTTGTTTAAGGGCTGCATTAAAATACATGATTGAATAGAATAAATAGAGCTACTACGAGCGCGAACGTGAAGAACCCTCTTTGAATAAAAAAATGCATTTTTAATCATCAACGTAATTCTGGGATCTTTTGTTTAAAAAAAAAAATAACAAATTATCCTACAAATTTTCAATTCAAATGAAGCTGATAAGTATTTATTTCAGATCATAGTCCATATACTTGTGTCTCTGAGGATGGCTAGAGAAATTTCTTCACATACTTAATGATACCTAAAAACTTGAAATATGCCGCGGTAGCTGTTACCGCAACTGCCAAACTTCCCATATGAACAGATTTTAAATGATGTTTGATACAACCTACTGACCCTAAGAGCCGATGATTCTAAGGTGAAATATAAATTTAATCATTATCATTATCACCCTTATAATAATATAAGCTTTTGATTTGTTAAAAAAAATATTAATATTTTTTTTAATTAAATACCAATGCAGGCCCCGTAGCATGAATGGCGTTATCACGCGATAAGTGATAAGATAAGCGCGTCGTTTCGTTCTATCGAACGGTGTCAGCCAGGGACGGATGCTCTATCCTGTCACTTATCGCGTGATAGGCCATCCATGCTACGGGGCCTGAACTACGTCACACTGCTGCTGACAGGGAATGGCTTGTAATTCCCACAAAGGCCCAGTAAGGCAGTGGGCATCACATAAATAACAAAACGAAACATAAATAAAATACAATACATACATCCCTGACCTTCGATCCTTTCTTTACATGCAGTTGTTGTTTTTTTAGGGTTCCGTACTCAAAGAGTAAAACGGGACCCTATTACTAAGACTCCGCTGTCCGTCCGTCCGTCCATCCGTCTGTCTGTCACCAGGCTGTATCTAACTGATACCGTGATAGTTCCAGCTGAAATTTTCACAGATGATGTATTTCTGTTGCCGCTATAACAACAAATACTAAAAACACAGAATAGAATAGTTTTTTATAGATAATGGTACGGAACCCTTCGTGTGCGAGTCTGACTCGCACTTGGCCGGTTTTTTATTATTGTGACGAATAAACAACTACATATTGTATTTGTAAAACGTCAAGTCTTTAACTAAAATTTTCTGTTTAGTTTTTCTGCTGCCCCTGCCAGTAAGACACCCGCTGCACTTGTCCCCCGAGAATTAAGGTCGGCAGACAGACCCAACTTTGCCACTCCGCTGCCGCCTTAACCGTAATTGTTGTTCCGATGGAGAGTTCCGGAAAAATCAATCAGTTCCAATCTAAACAATTGAAATCTTTAGCGGTGAAGTTTTCTTAGTATTTTGTTGGCCTTAGAATAAAGTAAAAGTTCAACTTTAGAATAAAGTGTTAGATGTGCGCGTTCGTGAAAAACGAATGTTAAGGCATCTTTTCTGTTTAATTTCTATGGCCTTGGTTATAAACGTGCGTGCCACTTTTAGCTAAAATGATAAAATTCGTTTAAAGTTTCTATCAGTCACTTTGAAATTTGCGTTTGTCAGAAGGGGAGAAAGAGCACATTTTTGTTAATTCTTTAAAATGGACCTCCATTGGATGGACGGGGGGCGAATTTTGGCTACGAACGCAAGTTTCAGAAATAAAAATAAAAAATATTGCGATGAAACCTGTATCCAAAAATTACTTTGATTGCAGAAATTTGAATTTGGTAAACGGAATTAATAATTTGAAACATTCAAAAAATCATTTACCAAAAATCTAAATAATATAAAGTAGGTATTTTATAATAGGTACAACCTATAATTGCGGAGTATTTCAATTATTAGTATTACATTTTGAGACGCAGCGAGCGGTTTATAAATAAAAACTAGGTACGCCCAATTTTGAAGGAATGTCTGGCAATTTCCTAAACATTATTGATGTTACACAATTAGCCATCTCAAACCAGGATGCACGTAGTCCAATTTCCGTTTCAGACTATGCAATAGCTATGGGAAAGCCCTATTACTTCCTGCGCCGTTTTAACCTAGTGCATTTATCTAAAATTGAAATCCTAGCTAGCCTTAAGGGCGTAAATTGGAAAATATCGCGTTCTATGAAACTCAGCTTTGACCAGATTAGGAACCAATAGGTAATTATTTTCAGTTATACCTATGATTCTTGACTATGATTCTTTGTCTAATAATTTTTTTCTCTATAGAAAAAAAGAACTAAGTTGGGTCGTTATTATTATATCCTGAACCTGAGCCTGCTCTATTACAATATTAATTAAACTATTAATCCACTTACAATTATGATATTTTACTTTATCTAAAAGCTCATAGCAGGAATTATCGGGGTGTGGGCGTATACTGGGATCTCATGCATAAAGACGATGGTTATTAGGTTTACAAATTTTACTTCTGACTTCATTACAGCATTGTTACAAAAAACATGTGAAATACAGGGAACTGGCAATTTCGGTTCGCAGTTTCCGTCACCCCAAAGTCCAAACCATGTTCGCAGTTTTTCTCCATCAAGGAGAGCTCCCTCCTTCTCTCAGACTTTTCTCCTCAATGACAGCGAGCTCGATGGTCCGCTGTTCGGTCTCTAACTCAAATAACACTCGTTATAGCCCTCTGTTGGCGCACGGCAGAACTAATGAGTTCCCGACTGTGCCAAGACAAATATGTCCTCGTTCACTGACATTGCAATGATGACATTTGTAAAATTATGGTAAAGCACGTTACGACCGAAGTCACGAATTCACGATGAATGTGTCCTCTCCTACAAATATAACTTCAATAATCATCGAAGTCTGTCCAAAAAAGTTCTCCCTGAAGTAGATTGTATCTCGTTTATTCGTGCGTGGACAATTTATGTAATGTTAACATGTCCTTGCTTTTAACACGTCTCTCTATCTACAATATCTACATACTTACTTTAAGTGGGCTTTTCAATTGATTGTTTATGTTTGATTACTGTAGATAACAAAACTTCCTTAAAGATTTAATGCAATGCTAATGCCACATGATAAGGTGTATGTAACAAGTAGAGAGGTACAAACAGCCATAGAGACAATTTTACATGCCTGAACTTGTTGAATATTGTAACGGTGGTCACTTCGAACACCTACTATGATAAATTAAAGTATGTCAAAATAATGCATTTTATTCATTTTAGACATCATGTTTCTTAGAGACATTTACAGCTTAAGACCTACACAATCGATATTTAAATAGAAAAAGTGTAAGTTTATTTTTTCAAAACAACCGGGTTCGATTCCCGAGCTGGGTACAGTTTTTTTTTCAAATGTATGAATGCAGTTTTTTTTTATCAAAATCGGTGACATGGTTCCTAAGAACAAATCTTCGTATGTCTTATAGTTTCAGACATTCCCATACTGACCAATTTGAATGAGCCACCCTGTATATTTATTTTATATTTTCTAGACTGCGTTACCCTATAACTCGGTGAAATTAGTAAATACCATCCCTGGCGTTCGTATATTTCAATGAGCTCCAGATGTGGAGTTAATACAATATGGTTGTGTAAGTATGTAGGTTTGTCATATGTGTTATACAGGGTGTATTATTCAAACGGGGCAGTGAGGGAAAACCCGAAACCATAAGAGATACTTACAGAAATTTGCTCTTAGGAGTCAAAATACCGATTTTCAAAAAGCCTCATACGCAGCCGGGAATCGAACCCGGTCAAATCTGTCAAAAGATCAGAGTTCGTTTTTTTACGTAAATTAATAGTGATGGATGTAAGGAACAATTGTTGCTAAGGAACCCTGTATTTACAATCACAGAAAAATGCCAAATTTCATAGTTTAATGTACAGTGGCGGAATGAAAAGGTTGATCAGTTTTCAAATCAAATCATTTACGCGTTGCAAGCACATGTTACCTTTTTAAACTGTGTATCAGACGAGAGTGTTGTATTGAAAATTATGTTCAACAGTTTGACAACAAAGTTCAAATTTACTTAGACGAACTTTCTTTGCCTATTAATAGTTGAACTAAAACCTTTTTTATTAGTTTGATCTTGCCATTACGTTGTGTCAAGTTTGATAAATCCAGTGATTAAATCCTCTTAGCTTAAAACAGGTCCTGTCAATGTCATCATTGCTATTTCTTGTACCAATACGTTTTTTTTTCTTATTTCAACTTGTTTTCAAAATTCAAAGAGGTGTAATGAAATGACATTCATTATGACGGAATGTGTCTGACATTCGGTCGATAAAGCAAATACTGATAACTTTACTGAGCAAGCAAAAACAGATCTTAAGGTGGTCAACCTTTTCATTCCCTGACTGTACAGAAATGGATTTCCCCATCCCATACTATAAAGCCGCTTAGTAAGTATGGGGAGATGTGACGTCTGAAACTAGACGAAATTGATAAATTCGTGGTAAATTTATTTATTTTCATGATTTACACCAATCTATTGAAAACTGTAATAAAATATCATTCTCATACTTAGTCATAGTGGGTAGGAACTGTTTGCACGGGGAGAGCCATTTTCGTACATTAAAATATGACATTCGGCATTTTCCTATGATTGTGGATTCCTCAGCAACAATTGTTCCTTATACCCAGCACTATTAATTTACGCAAAAAAATACTCTGATTTTTAGACTGATTTGACCGGGTTCAATTCCCGGGCGTGTATGGCTATTTTGAAAATTTTTGAATGTAGTTTTTATTTTTTCTAAAATCGGTCTCGTGACACCTAAGAGCAAATTTCCGTATCTCTTATAAGTAGTTGCGGATTTTCCCTCACTGCCCCGTTTGAATTATACATCCTGTATATATATATATATATATAAGTGAATGATACTGAGCCCAGGGCCTGAGTTCGATTGTCAACTCCTCGGACACGGCGCACTAAAATCGAAATTCGAAGTTCCGATATCTCCAACTATTTTTTTACAGGTAAAAAACGTCATTTATTCCAAGCATAACCAATAATAACCAATGTATGTCCAGTCAATATGACATCGATGTAATGACAAGGCTTTTTTTGACTTTTGAATATTTCGAAGTGTCACAAACCATAATGCCTCAACGTGAAAGCCTCATAAGCCTTAAAAATTAATGTTAAAAATAACTGTACCTTAAAATGACTGCATAGTAGGGGCAACAAGCTCGTTAAACCTGCTCATAATTGGCTTACAGTCGAGTCTCATCACAAATCGCTTTCAATCTACAGTCAGCTCAAATATTCGATCGCAATTTAAAAAGACTGTTAGTTTGTGAAGCGATCTTTTAAAAAAAAAATACAAGCTTTATATTTACTTACACTGTTCGTATGTATGTAAATATGTAAGTATGTAAGTTGTCCGTCAAAATTTGCAATCCATTTTTCAGTCACTTCCCGTTATCCAATTGAGCTGAAATTTTGCAAGCATATGTATATGCATGACAATGCGATATTATGATGACTTGGAGCTGATCTTATGCTGGAGCTGGAAGGTGGCCATAGGAACTCCGCAATAAAATTACACAACCCCGTTGAGTTTGGGCTCGTTAGAATCGTCTCAATGAGTACTTGATGATGGTATGCAGAAAAGTACAGTCAGCAGTAAAAAATTTTACCAAAAATTTAATTTTTGACAGAAACTTATTACTACTAGTATAGGTACGGAGCGCGGGCGACGTGCGGGAGGTGAGGCCCGGCGCACGCACGTCACCCGCGCCCCGTTATCGTTCTACCCCTGCACCCGCGCGTGGCGAGGACTGCATTAAGCAGTCTACCTATAGCTTTTTCCATTTCCATTCGTATTTTGTTTTGGTTCCCATAAACAAAAAAAAACAAATGAAACTAAAAAATTTTTTTTGATAGTTTATAATTTCACTCCTATTCCATTGACGATATTGTTCACAATTATATAGCCTTTTGTATAGTAGGCAACAACTTAGACATAACTCGGTCTTCCCCATTAACTTATACAACTAAAACGGTTGACAAAGCGTCTCGCTATCGCCTCACATAAACCGCCATTAGCTAAGTGCCTATCAGTGCTGTGCGGTGAATGTGATCATATTTAGAAAATAGATACACAAAAGGATCTTAGATGTTATGTATACTTAACACCAGAAGACTCTTTCGTACAGTCGATGCCAAAAATATGTTTACAGTTTTCGCCTTATTACAATGGAATAAGGTGCAAAAATGTAAACACACACAAACACATTTATGTATACCCACGATCAAAACGGATGTTATAAGTTTAACATATTGTGATGTGTCCAGTCAGGCGTGTTAGTATACTACATAAAGAAGGACATATAAATATATCTGTACTATATTGTAAAAGTCATCAAGTAAGTCAACATTTTGCATTAGAGACGCTATGAAAATTCTTCGACTGCGCCCCAGGCACCGTAAGGATTTCTCGATAAGCCGATCTTCCTCGTTCACTCTAACAACTAGCACGGTTAACAAAGCGTCGCTATCACATCTCCATACCGCCATTACCGACGTGCCTTAATCAGTCGAATGTGATCACACTGAGACCTAGCGCGGGGTCTTGCCGTGCGCGGACTCAGATACCACTGTATTTTATTATGAAAAGTAAAAATTGAGAGAAGAGACTCAGAGAAAAACAGGAGCAATAAGAGCACCAAATATCCGTAACATACAGAACATCGTAAAAAAATAGCCACGTGATTATAACCAGAGATGGGCAAAATGTAATCGAATACGAATAACGAATATGAATGAATAGAATAATTCGCGAATGACGAATAATTATTCGCCAGTATTTATTCGACGAATAAATTACTCCTAGAATAATTTAGTCGCGAGTAACTTCTTCATTCGAATAATCAATCGTAATGCTTTCTGGAATAATGTCATTAACGAATATTGTAGGGATCTTTTTAGTCTCTATC
This sequence comes from Epinotia brunnichana, assembly GCA_963854355.1. Classification (NCBI taxonomy): domain Eukaryota; kingdom Metazoa; phylum Arthropoda; class Insecta; order Lepidoptera; family Tortricidae; genus Epinotia; species Epinotia brunnichana. The sequence goes on from OY977957.1 coordinate 14,179,066, forward strand.
TAGTTGGCCTCCGCGTTGTACAAGACCATTGTAAGCCCAATACCTCTATGCAATTAAATTTATTTGAACCTTAATCACAAGTAGGTAGATTGTATTTAAAGAGGCACGTTTAACGTCATTTTGAGTTTCCATTTAGAAGTTTTGGCACCCTTATATATTAACGGTTGCACTTACCAAAGATAATCAGATAACCAGATCGTTATAGAATTTCCAGTATTTTTCATTCAACGACTCACGTAACTCACATATAGTTAATTATTAGAAAAAGGTAAATATACAACTTGAAGATTTCAAGTGATCGTGTACGTGTTGTTAACGAGCAACCGCATTCCTTAATATAATTCGTGGATTATTAGAGGATTTATTCATAGATTTATTCGAATGAAATGAGAAAAAGTAATTCCTCATTCGAAAGTGTCAGATGAATAATTTGTTCCCGAGTAAAAAGACAATGCCTTTTTTGTTGAACAGTAGTGTTAGCCACTTTTACACAATGAATCACGTCTTTATTTCGTCAAGTTCACAACGTTCCTATAAAATTTCTGTAAAGTGTACAAATAAAAGTACAAGACTCGGGATATACTTCCAGTCTACTTTAGAGCCTCAAACCCGCTTCTCTTATCAACATATTACCGCTTAGTCTAATTCAGTTATCCTGTAGTACAAGTTAATGCGTGATATGACGTCACACAAATTGACGAAGTTTCGAGACAACGCGCGTTACATTTGATTGGCAAATGTTTGGGCAAATGTTAGATAGTTTCATGGAAATTAATATGGTATCTTGAACAGTTAGCTAAAGCGATATCTATTTGTAGACTACTACATTAGTGACGTACCGTTGTCAGGAACATTGCCAAATTGCCTTAAGGTTCCTAAGTGCTTAAGTGACATGAAAATACGTACGTCACTTAAGTACCTACCTACTACACTACACGATATCCGATCTCATGTCAAGGTGGCCCTATTTTGTTTTTCATTTTTTTTCTTTACTCTAATTCTTTCTTTATAAAGCAGTCTTGATATCGGATCTTTCTTTAATAACGCGTAGCGTGACGATTGCTTAATTGCATATTTTCCGTGAGTATTTTGTGGCGTTTCATCTCGCCACGGGTCATATGTTTCGAAGCGCTAATAGTATCAGACTTGTGATTGTAATACATATTTGAGGGAGCATCATCCTTTTTCGTTTCATGTTACCTAGCCGTAAGAGTCGACTACTAAGGTTGAAGGGTGAATTGCAAAAATTTTGTACATAGTTAAGAGCCTTAATCTAATCTACGCTTTAACTTTTTTCCAATGTGTAACGGCAATTACCCATACATTTTATATGGGTAACTTTCGTTACACAATGGAAAAAAGTTAAAGCATAGATTAGATTAAGGCCCTTAATTATGTAAATTTTTTTTGCAATCCACCCTGAAGTGTGTTACACCTACAAGAAGTTGCGTTGCCTACAAGGATTGAAGTGCTAGAAATGGAACTGAAAATGTATTTTGTGTGTAGATGTGTACTGAGTTTATGTTAAGCGAAATCCGTTGATATTTTAAACCACGTATCTATTGACACAGCATGGGCTCCACCGTTGTGTGACGACAATTGTTGACGTCATTTATCATCGCTTATCGATATATTATATTAAATACAAATATTGAGGCTGCGTTAGACACAATATTAACTATAAGTACAAAGATGGGATGACAGCTGTGTCAGAATGCAAATACTATAGCTAACTTTAGTAAGGATTACTCACGAAAGTTTAAATGCAAATTCAAAGCAAAGAAAGAGAAACAGTTCTGCAAAAGAAAAATGTAGGTACGTAAGTAACTCTAATGGTCTAATGGTTGTTCGAAAGACCCCCAAAAATAAAAATTCAGTCGGCTCAGAGAGCAATGGAGCGAAGCTGCCTGAGTATCAAACTGAGAGATAGAGTGAGAGTCACTAAAATACGCAAAAAGACTAAAGTTATTGACGCTCTTTTATTTTCGAAAAGGCTAAAGTGGAAATGGGCGGGCCATGTATCGAGATATACCGATGACAGGTGGACCTTGAACACCACGAAATGGAAGAGGCCGTGTGGTTCAAGGAAGCGAGGAAGACCTAATAATAGATGGCAAGACGAAATAGCCTCAGTCGCAGGAAAAAATTGGTTAAAAACCGCACGAGACAGACCGACTTGGCAAGCCTTGGAGGAGGCTTTTACCCGCGAGGGGTCCATTCAGCAATCTTTTTAATTTATTTGAATGTTTTAATAATTAATGCTGTAATGGAATTTAAATAAAGCTTTTTTATTTTTATTTTATTTATTTAAGTAACTCTAGATACAATACGCAAGTGTCCTCGGTTGGAATTACTTAGAATTTATTGAAACTTGAGTATTTATCTAATCGAATGCAGAATAATAAAATATTTAGTCGACAAATATATTCCCTTTGGTTGTATTACGTCTTATGAATCCAATTCTTTGTAAATATTAATAAGATTTTACTTCGATTGTCTATAATCCAAAAAGTAATATACTCGGTTTAGTAAATTACACTTTGGGAGAAAATGAGCATTTCTTAAAGCGAGTAGATGCAAAAGTATGAATGACTAAGACATTCAAATCAATTCAATTTATTTATTTCAGGATTAACATCCATAATATGCTTCAGTTACGATCAAAATGAGCCGGAGAAAAATAAAATGGTGGTTCTTATGTCCTAACGATCCTTCAAAAAGTTACATAATGATATTTCTGAACTAATAACAAATGTATAATAATTATTAAGTATTGTAAAAAAAGTTTAGTGACATAGTTTTGATGTAGTAATCTCTACTCACCGGATTTTTGAAATATATTTTTTTATATTTTGGATGAACTTTCAAAGGTGGCAATAAACTTAGTTTTTATTCAGTTTTAATTCTTTGAAGGCACTTCGCGTCAAACCCCTTCTACTGACCGCCACCGCAGGCCACGCCAGTTTGTGACAGGCTTTAATTTTCTTACTAGTGTTGTGAGGCAATACAATTTTGGGGCAACAGTTACCGTTATAATATTCAGTCCGCCTTTGTAGCCCAGAAAAGAGCCATCAGAACCATGGCCAGAATATGTCAGACCACATCTTGTAAAACGTATTTTTCTGAGTTACAAATCCTCACTGTTCCTAGTCTATATATACTTGTACTTCTTATTGATTTAATCAAGTACCTAAACTGTATTGAAACACTGGAAGACAGACAAAAGCGCCTGGCAACAAGAAGAATGGACTTACCTCGAATTTTTACCACCAAACTCAACGTTGTCAAGCACTCTTCGGGATACCAAGCAATTAACCTCTTTAATAAGCTACCCGTTAAATTAAAATGCATTACAAATTTAAACATATTTAAAAATAATTTAAAGGCTTTTTTGTTGAGGAAGTGTTTTTACTCGATTGAGGAGTTTTTTACAGCATAGGGTCTAAGTGTGACAATTGTTTGACATAGCTATTTACATTATTGGAATTTGACATTGATTTTTATATGATGTACATATTATTTTCTAATCTGTATTTTTAAATGAATTAATATGTTTTGTCATGCATGTTGTATTGTACCTACTTATGATCTGGAGTGATGTGTAATTTAACTGTTTGTATTTATTATTATCTTTTTAGTTTTGTATATTATTGTTATTTTTAATGAAGTTAATTCAAACACAATAGATATTGTTAAATGAATAAATTACTATGACTATGACTAGGCTTTACGCTGGCCTTATAATATCTTCCATGACATATATCTGGAAAGTTTAAGTGTAAGCATTCTTTACAACACCTTAAGTGTTGACACTTGTAACGCCATGAAAAACGAGCGAAAATGTTGTCATATTTTCCCGTAACCCCCGGAATCCTGATTGATCGAGCTTGAAGCAACAAATTGTGGCGTTGGCGGCGTGTCATCCATCTTTGTGTACAGTCGCCATCACATACATCGGAGCAAACGAGCAACTCACAAACATCTGAACACAACTCTATTTTCAAGGCATTAGGGTGCATGTTCAGATATTTTTGAACAACCTGTAGTGTACAGATGTATGTGATGGCGAACTGTACAAAGAAGGATTTGTAAATACGCGACAAGACGTGTCAGTGGTCCATGTGAAATGACTAATTGGTTTTACGACCTTGAGACAATATTGAATGTCACCTGGGGTTTTTTCACAATACAAGCCTGTATTGAGTAGCTTTGACAAAAATAAATGCACTATGCACGTATCTAAGAGAACCTATAGAAGTAGTAATAAAAAGTAAAAAGAAAATTTATACCATTTTCGCGTGATTTTAACGGAATTTATAAAATAAATATATGATTTTGTACCGTTGCGGTATTTAATGTAGGAGGATTATTAATGAATATTTGTCTTGGTCAAAATACCTAAACAAATTTCGCGCCGTCTTGTGATGCCGTGCTGGCGACGGAAGACTACTTAAACGCGGAGTTGCAGTTGGTGCGATGTTCGCAAATCGCAGTGCACTAGGATTGGTGCACGTATAAAATGAACGTATATTACTATTCCGAAAGGCGACAGATTCTAAATAGACTGTATCAAATTGAGACCTTACGCGGGTCGCCGTGATTTTGCAGAATGAATGTTGATGTTTGAGCAGATTGCGTATCGGCTTACCTGGAGATTTTGAAGGCAGGCTCAGCATCCGATGAAGGCACTCCCTAAGGCTAAGCCCAGCGCTGGATCCAGATAAGCGGCACCCCGGGTTCTACCACTCAGATGCACACACAGATGTAATATAGCCGAGTCGCAATCTCTTTATGAGAATTTGATTGGAAGCCGGTGAAATGAGTCACTGCCTTGGCCCGACAAGCCCAACAATCACAACTTGTGGGCGTTTATAGACTTAAAGCTCGTAAATAACGGACGAGCAGCGAGCTGTCTTATATCGAATCTCTAGACTAACTGGTGGGACTAGGAGCCGTGGGAGCGAGGATGCAGTGTTCTGATCTTTAAATAAACTAATTATAACGGCATTTTAACCAAAAAGATTTAATTGACTACGTTTTCCTCCTATTAATACAATAAAAATAGTAACACATTTTAGATAGTCGAACGTCTGTTAGCTAAAATGTGGTTTGTCCCTTTCTTAGAAACGTAAACATCCAAAAGACCCATAAAAACAATCTAATTTACGGCAGCATTTAGCAAAAATAATCGATGGACTCCAGTTAATAGGGCGCACGTAAAAAGGAACGTTATAAAGGCATTTCTTTTTTATAAAGTACCCTCTAAGTTAGGTAGCGCTGCGGCGCTAGGTACAGCCAAGGGCCCCAAATATGTATTCACTCAAGGTTTCATAAATATGTATTGAGCCGAAACCGAAACATATCAGCCGAAAGACGTCCACTGCTGGACATTAGGCCTCCCCAAAGAGTGCCAAAATGAACGGTACTGCGCCACTCGCATCCAGCGGACTCCCGCGACCTTTGCCTACCCACGCGTCGCCTTCCGGTACGTGGTCGCCACTCGAGAACCTTTCCGCCCCAACGGCCATTGGTTCTACGTGCAATGTACCCCGCCCACTGCCACTTAAATATGTATACTACAACCTTATTGTTGCAGGAATAAGCACTGTGTACAAATGTACATATTACAAATGTGCTATGTAGACTTAGTGGTGTATGCATATTGGTGCCCTTGACCGTACCTATTATCTCCAAAACCACCCTTCAATACATCTTATTTGTCATCCTAATACTTACAGCTTGCCGATAATTGCCAATCTATGGAGGGATGACGAAATTCAGAATTTATAGATAGCATCGAGCGAAGTACGGTAGCCTAATGGTTCAGGCATGCGGCTGTCAAGCGGCGGTCGTGGGTTCGAATCCCGACCAATGAGTTTAATGGGTACCAATGAGTTTTTCGGAACTTATGTACGGCATATTTACCGTTAGCTTTTCGGTGAAGGAAAACATCGTGAGGAAACCGGTCTAATCCCAATAAGGTCTAGTTTTCCCTCTGGGTTAATTGGAAGGTCAGATGGCAGTCGCTTTCGTAAAACTAGTGCCTATGCCAAATCTTGGGATTAGGTGTCAAAGCGGACCCTGGGCTCCTTTAGGGCACAACCGGGAATAACGCTAGGACGATGATGATCGAGCGAAGTACCTCCTAGTATAGTAGTATCTATATCATTTCCTTTTACTAGTGAGTTATTTTGCTATTGTGCTTTTGTTTTAATTCATCATCATCATCATCATATCAGCCGAAAGACGTCCACTGCTGGACATAGGCCTCCCCCAAATAGTGCCAAAATGGCTGGTCCTGCGCCACCCGCATTCAGCGGACTCCCGCGTGTTCCTCAGTTCAGGCAGTCTTTGAAAAATGTCATAACTTATTTATTGGTTTACATGAGAAAGATCATTAGCATTGGGTCGTTTGATACCAATAATGTGAAACTTTTAGAAATATAAATATTTATTCGGCTAAAGCATAATACACAGGAAACAACTCATTGGGTCGCGGTCTGTGTGTTATTTTGGAACAATGTTAACAATAATTTCGTATCATAGGATACTTACCCATTGTACAAAGTCTCTGGGGGCCATTCTTTTCAGCGAAAACCTTTTTCTGAAGATAGTTTATTAGGTACAAAATATGTAAAGAAAAGAAAAGGTATTAGTAAGATTTTAACTTTCTAAGAAAGGTGATATTTAAAATGCAAATCGAATGAAAGTCTAGTTTCGAAGTCTCGATTGTCATTAAAACTAAAAATGTATCTACTCTTCGTTTTTTGCTCAGGGAATTAGTTTAGTAAGTAGGCTTCTAAAACGTTTTCATTGTCTTTGTAAGTTATTTTGTTTTATACCATCAGGTATTAAAAGAAGCATAGGTCCCTACCTATGCCCCTCACCCCCCTGGGTGGGGGGCATATCGGGGTAGCGGGGCATAGCGGGGCAGTATAGGTTTTTCGAGAAATCAAATCGTAATGGCAATTCAAATAGCGCGCCGTGATTGGTGTTTAGTCGGCACGTGACCTCCGCGGACATCGTGAGCTCTCTCGATGCCGGCTGACGAAATATTGAATACGTTAAGAATATCAGTGTTTTTCTTAAACATATTGTGACGATTCAATTTAAAATCATTGGTTAATTTCGTGATATAGGTAATCGCGGCGAAAAAATATTGATGTTTGCAGTGGATTTGGCGGACTTAATATTCCATCAACAATGCTGGCTTGTAAACAATAAATATTTTGTTGTAATGGCGCATATGGGCATAGTGGGGTAGGAAAATAAAACAAAATTAAGAAAAAAAGACGATAGATCTTCCAATGACGATGATGCGAAATGTATTACTCAGTCTACAGAGGGTTGGATCAAGTGCAGTGGTTGGGCACACTTATAACTGTGATATGTGTAATGATGATTAATTGTGATAAATATCTTAAGATTCATTCGGCTGATATGATGATGATGATGATTATCTTAAGATTAACCAATGTCCGTACTGTTAGAAGTGATATTTTTCGTTATTAAAGAGTTGATTCGTTTAAAAAAATTGTTATATTTCACTACCCCACAATACGCCTTGTACCCCATACCCCACACTGCCCCATTCTATACCACACAATGCCCCTTCCGCTTCCCCACTTTGCCCCTTCAGCTGTCCCACTTTGCCCTAATATACGGGGCATAGCGCGGCAGATGCCACTGTTTAAACAAATGATCATATAACTAAATATAATATGATTTATGTAAAAAAACATATACGATATGTATTAAAAACTTAAAAATTTAAGTTCAAGTTTCTTTCAATTGTATTGGTGTATAAAACATTCAATATTAATTCGAGCACGTACTGAGCCATAAGTTTCGCGAGTGTTCTGGCCTGATACGAGCCATTACCCGCCAACTTCTGTCTGGCTCCTTGTAATTCACAAATTGATCTCGTTACTTTACAACAGTACAAGTATTAACCCAGAATAGATAAGTAGTCTATATCTTTTAAAGAGGTAAAGTTTGCGAGCAGAGCTGCGTAATAAAGAAGAGGCCTATACTTAGCATTGGGTAGATAAGGTCTGAATAGATAGAAACTCAGAGCATAGAATACTAGAGAGAGTACAAGCCGCCGGCGGCCGCGTCGCAGTTGTTAGCTCAATGGGCATACTCTGCCGCTAGTTCACCGTCCGTTGTTACCGAGTGTGCAGGCGTGCTGATCGCAGATAATATTACGTTTCTTCCCAAAATGCCTGATATGTTGCGCGTGTATTGTTCAATAAGAGCGTTGGTATACAAGTGTGTGTGCTTTAGATGTGTGCGTGCTTTGTCTTGTCAATTACTTGTGCTTTGTGTGGGTTCTTCGGTTCTTCGGCCGGCATGTCCGATCTCCTTATATTCATACATCTGTGGATAGAAAGTTTGCGGTAATCGTAATCAATCAAAAATACATTTGCCAGTTTATAGAATGAAACTATATTTTATCACGCGGCTTTGTTTCCGTTCTGTGTAACACGCGCGGGCAGCTAGTAGTAGCTACTAACCATATCACATAAGGTTCACTCGCTCAAAAATTACAAAGAACCCGGTATTTCTCATGGCAATACACCGAATTATGCTAATTTATCTGTCCTTCGAAAGGCTTTATTAGAAAGGTGTAAATAATTTACTTTTAAAACAAAGTTTAAACTGATTTCAATTCAGTCCTTCGCCAAGCCACATAGTTACATGAAAAATTCCACAATTCCTTTCCAATTTACCAAATGGGATCCACGTGGAAGTAATAATCATAGTACTGTTTGATACCCTTTCTGCAGTAGGAGAATCAGGACATTATGGTATTCATGTTCCTACCAGTAGGAGAATTTAGAAGGAGCACGACCCCGCACTCGTAACAAGGAATTGTTTAATATAAACTGGTTAACAAAACAATTATCAATTTAGATGCATTTATTTCCCAACCGATCTGTAGTCACACCAATATGCAACACTGGTGTGACTACCGTTCATTTTACCCGACCATTCACAATATAAAATCATTATGCCGAAAAAAGTACCAGGAGACCATACAATATACCTACATGAATAGGAGGTACATTTCTTATTCATAACCAGTTATGAAATCTTAGTAATGAACGTGGACGAAGGGCACGAATTCATATTATGATCGTATATTTCTCATCTAAAAATTAAACTATCGATGTAGTGTATCGACATATTTCTTAAATTTATTCCAGCCAAAATGCAGTGGGTGCATGGGTAAATAGAAATTCCCCGTGCACCCTCTGGTGGGTTGACCTGGTGGGTGGACGGGTCGCGAGCGGTTATTAATTTATTTTTAAAATGTTTTATTGTTGTTGCTTTTTGTTTGTTTATTTATGTAAAAAAAATTGTTCCGCACACAACGAAATACGGCCTTATATTGGTTTTTTATTTTACCATGCCTAGGAAATTAGGGTAGTGATGTAGTTGTATTAATATTAATGGTGCAAACGAAACTAATTAGCCTCATCTGCCCCATTGATGGTGCAGGTCAATGGTGCATACGGTACAACGGGTAAAATCCTAATGTTAAATATAATAATGAGGTGCAGAGACCGGAAGGCACGGCGTGGGTAGGCCCCCCACAAGGTGGACTGATGTCCTAGTAAAGGTCGCGGGAGTCCGCTGGATGCGGATGGCGCAGGAGCGGCCATTGTGGCACTCTTTGGGGGAGGCCTATGTCCAGCAGTGGACGTCTTTCGGCTGATATGATGAAAGAGACAAATGCAGGTTCCCTCACTCTCAACCCTACCTTACTGCCTTCAATCTGTATTGTAGCCCAGCACAGGTATAATTTCTCAATTATCTCACCTCTAATAACGCTTCAGCTAATTGGACTTTCCTTAGAACTGTAGTTTGAGTTCAATAGTATCTAACTTCAGGCGATTTGACTGTAACACTCATTTCTCTCTATTAAGCAAGCACAAAGTAATTCAATTTACTGTGCATGTAGCCATTTGTTGACTTTCCGGGTTGGTTTTCTTCATTATGTATACAAGTATTTTTGCCCAACTACGGCAGAGCTGAAAAGAAGGTGATGATTTTAGCAGTCTTTGTTTGTATTTACGTGTGTTCCACCGTAGATTTTGATGATTGGGGCGTTAATCGATGTATAGGTATGGTGCGTGTGATATAGGGTACCTTTTGTATGAAAATAATAGTTATGTTTTTTGGTTAGGTTTCCGCAGTCGCGTTACAGTTTATTGAACTTTTTATTATGATTGTACTAGTTTGTATTACGCTTTTGTACTGATAATACAACGAGAAAAACAAAAAATAATAATAATATATAGGTATATATAATTTGGGGCGTTGGCGCGGAAAGGTTCTCGAGTGGCGACTACGTACCGGAAGGCGCGGCGTGGGTAGGCCCCCCACAAGGTGGACTGATGACCTGGCAAAGGTCGCGGGAGTCCGCTGGATGCGGGTGGCGCAGGACCGGCCATTGTGGCACTCTTTGGGTGAGGCCTATGTCCAACAGTGGACGTCTTTCGGCTGATATGATGATATACAGGGTGGCTCATTCAAATCGGTCAGTATGGGAATGTCTGAAACTATAAGACATACGAAGATTAGTTCTTAGGAACCATGTCACCGATTTTGATAGAAAGAAAAACTGCATTCATACATTTGAAAAAAAACTGTACCCAGCTCGGGAATCGAACCCGGTTGTTTAGAAAAAATAAACTTACACTTTTTCTATTTAAATATCGATTGTGTAGGTCTTAAGCTGTAAATGTCTCTAAGAAACATGATGTCTAAAATGAATAAAATGCATTGTTTTGACATACTTTAATTTATCATAGTAGGTGTTCGAAGTGACCACCGTTACAATATTCAACAAGTTCAGGCATGTAAAATAGTCTCTATGGCTGTTTGTACCTCTCTACTTGTTACATACACCTTATCATGTGGCATTAGCATTGCATTAAATCTTTAAGGAAGTTTTGTTATCTACAGTAATCAAACATTGTTGGGATAAGTAACCCTTATTTCCTGTCAGATGGCGCTGCGAACACCTATTCACGGAATGACAGATCCTACTTTATATATTTTGTCATGTAACTTGTGTCGAGTCTGTGGTTCAGAGCAATAAACATCTAATTGTAACTTAATATGTGATTTCATTAAAAATATCAATAATTACGAGAACAAAGTGGTCCAAACGAGCCGAATCATCGAGAAGAGGAGAAAAATTCAGTAATCTTAGGATATCGCTGCAAAAGTTGTGAGAAAAAACGGCAATCGTGGTGTGATGTAAAAATCAAACTAAACTCAGTGAAAAGTACAAAAACGTTACAAATACATGCTAGTCGGACGTAATTGGGTTCGCAAAAGTGAATTAACTGTGAAACAATTAGTGTCAAGTGGAAAAGTAACTTTTGTCGTAAAAAACTGGTAAATTTTCGTCCAAGTGTTAAGTGGAAGAAAACAGTGAAAATACACAATAATTCATTGCAAATCGGACTAAACAGTGAAATACAACAAAAAACACGAACGTTCAGTCATTTTGGAGCTACGATCGACGAGATTATTCGTATTTCGTGCTGTGATTTTACTACATAACCTACAAAATGGAAGATCACATGGCGGAACAAGAAATTACTTACGATCTCATAAGAAAAGTTGGGATTAACTTCAAGAAACAATCGAAGGCAAGAATTACTAAAGGCTACGTTAAAGCGAGAATAGATACACTAGACGAATATTGGCTGAAATTTCGAACTACACATTTTCTCATAGTGAAAGCTGCTACAGAGGCAGAGAAAAGGGAACACGTTTACTTCACAACGGAATTTTTTGAGTCGGGAGAAGATGAGTACATCAATATGAAAGGAGAGTTATCGGATACACTAGAGAGATTCAACACATCCGTGACTTTGAAAGATCAGAACAACGGTGAGATGTCCGGGGTGAACTACATAAATTCAGTTGAAGATGTGAAACTACCTAAGGTGTCTTTGCCTCACTTTTCGGGAAATTATCAAGAATGGACGTCATTTAGAGACCTGTACACGTCACTGGTACACAACAAAATGACATTGAGCAAGGTACAAAAACTCCATTATTTGAAAAGTAGTGTCACCGGAGAAGCTGAACAACTGCTGAAGCATCTACAAATAACAGAGAATAACTACGAAATTGCATGGGAAACACTAGACAAGAGATACAACAATAAAATAATTATAGTGAAAGCAATATTGAATAGATTTATGAATCAGAAGAAAATTAGCCAAGCTACATCTAAATCTATTAGAGAATTGCTCGACACAACCCAAGAGTGCTTAAACAGTCTGACAAATAATGAAGTAAACACACGAGAGTGGGATACAATCATAATTCACATTATAGTTGACAAATTAGACGATGACACACACAAGCAGTGGGAGGAGGAGATCAGCGGGCTTCCTGTACAAGAGTTACCCAAACTTCAGAGATTCACTGACTTCTTAGAGACTCGCTTCAGAATATTAGAAATGGTTCCATCTACAACACATGTGAAAGAGAGGGATAGAGCTATTGTGAGACAGAGATCATTCTTGACAAGCTCCGCCTCTACGAATGCACAGTGCACATACTGCAAACAAAAACATTTCCTATTTCTATGTAAGGAGTTTACAAACATAGATGTCAACAAGCGAGTACAACACATCCAAAATGAGAGACTATGTTTCAACTGCTTGTCACCAACACATAATGTGAAGAACTGCAAATCAAGAGTTTCCTGCCACCAGTGCCACAAAAGACACCATACATTACTACATTATCAGAGTCCACCACCAGCAGAAAGAGAAGGAGAGCCAAAAATACAGTCCACACAGAGAACAAACACAGAGATATCGAGAGAAACATGTGAGAAGGAGTCTACATCTGGACCTTATGAGTCACCAAAAATGAGAAATTACCTAGTTACACAAGGTCACACTGCACTCATGGCTACTGCCCTAGTGAACATTAGAACTGGTCAAGGCATGCAGCTATTAAGAGCCTTAGTCGATCCATGTTCTCAGGAAACCTTCATCAGCGAGTCAGCTGTTCAGAGATTACAGCTACGCAGAAAACCAGCAGATGGGCTTGTAACCGGTGTGGGACAGATGTCAACAAAAATCAAGTTCTCGACTAACATAGAAGTTTACTCAAGATTAAACAACAACTTCAAGAGAGAATGTACTGCATATGTTGTTCAACATGTCACTGAGCAGATGCCTACAACGAGAGTACATCCCGAGAAATGGACACATCTACAACACTTGCCATTAGCAGATCCAACATATCATACACCTGGCAACATAGACATGTTGTTAGGAGTAGACATTTACACAGATATCCTGATGAACGGAGTGATTAAAGGAGAACCAGGTACCCCTATAGCACAACAAACACACTTAGGGTGGATACTGTCAGGAGGACTGCTAGGAGATAGCCCGAGAGAAATCAAGAGTTTACATCTAAACATTTCACTAGAGAAGATGGTTGAGAAATTTTGGGAGACCGAGAGATTAGAGTCAGAGGAGAATGAAGCTCTCACCCCTCCAGAACTACGAGCAGAAAAAATATATCAAGAGACACTAACAAGAGACCCGAACGGAAGGTACATTGTAGCACTTCCATTCAAGAGTGATAACCCAACTATACCAGAAAATTCAAGAGAGATTGCATTCAAGAGATTCATGAGTACTGAGAGAAAATTAACCACTGATCCAAAGTTGAGAGAAGCATACAATGAAATCATGAGAGAGTACATAAAGCTAAAATATATGGAGTTAGTAGAACGAGAAGAGCCTACGAGAGAGAGAGAGAGAACAGTGTATCTACCATTTCACGCAGTGGTACGAGAAGACAGAGACACTACTAAGGTCAGAATAGTTTATGACTTGTCCTGTAAAGGAAGCAATGGAGTTAGCTTGAATGACGAGCTCTTAGTGGGAACATCACTTCAATCAGAACTTCGAGATATATTAATGAGGTGGAGAATGCATAGAGTCTGCTTTGTCGCCGATATAATAAAAATGTATCTGCAAATCATGGTAAGGAGAGAAGACACAGACTTTCAGAGAATATTTTGGAGATTCAGCCCAGAAGAAGACCTCAGAGAATATAGACTGCGGACTGTGATCTTCGGAACAGCTTGTGCCCCCTTCCTGGCCCTCCGCACATTGAAACAAGTAGCAATCGATGAAGCAAGCAAAGTAGAGTATGATTATGCACGAGAGATAATCCACAACTCCTTCTACATGGATGATGTACTGTCGGGGGGAGATACAGAAGAGATAGCAATAGAAGCTAAACGTCAACTTACAGAAGTATTGAGAAGAGGAGGGTTTGAACTACAAAAATGGGCTTCAAACAACAAAAATTTCATGAACACAGTAGAACCAGAGAAGAGAGCCAAGAATGCAGAAATTGGTATAAATAGCAAAGAGACAATCAAGACACTTGGTATCGCTTGGCACTCCAGTGAAGATAACCTGCTAATAATGAACAATGTTAACACATTACCAAAGGAACGAGTAACTAAGAGAACCGTACTTACTGTCATCGCATCTCTATTTGATCCAATGGGTTGGCTAGCCCCTTCTGTGGTGATGGCGAAGATATTTATGCAGAAGCTTTGGGCGAAAGGGTTATCATGGGATGAAGAGTTACCTGAAACCCTGAAGGTGGAGTGGATGAAGTTCTGCAAAGGCATAAAAGAGCTGTCAGAAATAAAACTAGAAAGATGGATAGGCACTGCAAATACAAACCAACGAGTGGAGCTGCACGGGTTTGCTGACGCCTCGATGGCCGCCTATGCCGGAGTAGTGTACTGCAGAGTAATCCAGTCAGATGGACGAGTCAGAGTATCACTGGTTATAGCAAGAACGAAAGTAGCCCCGCTGAAAGAGCTTACCTTACCTCGTCTCGAGTTGAGTGCTGCTTTATTATTAAGTCTGCTACTGAAGCGCACTGCTGCAGCTATGAGGATTGAGTCACAAAATACTTACGCTTGGACGGACTCAAAAGTAACTCTAGCTTGGATTCTGGGAGACCCGCTGAAATGGACAACATTTGTGAAAAACAGAGTCATTGCTATTAACAACCACATAGAAACAACCTGGTCATATGTGAATACCAAAGAAAATCCAGCAGATCCAGCATCCAGAGGTGTATCACCTGAGAAATTAAATGAGAATACATTATGGTTCAACGGTCCTGCATTTCTACACCAAAAAGAATGGAAGAAAGAAACTTGCAAACTAGTAGAAGATACAGAGTTAGAAATGAGGAAAACATTCAAATGTGCAACAGTAAAGGTGAAAGAAGAAAATTTTATACTTACCTTAGCAAAGAGATACTCGTCATTGAAAAAACTAGTAGCTGTTATAGCTTACTGTAGAAGGTGGGTTAATCTGAAAGAGAAAAGAAACTTACCTACATTTGTAACACACGAAGAAAGAGAAGAAGCGCTTACGATTTGCATAAAACTTTCTCAACACCTGGAGTTTCCAGAGGAAGTTGAAGGATTAACAAACCGTAAACCGTTAAAGAACGGCAGTAGATTACTGTCACTTACACCATTCCTCGATGATAAGGGAGTGTTGAGAGTTGGAGGAAGATTAAAACACGCAGATTTAGAATTCCTGAGCAAACATCCAGTAATCATATCTAAGAGAAATGTACTGATACAAATGTTACTTCATGATGCACACAAGAAGACGTTACACGGAGGTCCGCAGTTAATGACTACATACCTGAGAGGAAGATACTGGCTTATTGACGCAGGAAATACAGTAAAAAGCTTTGTGAGAAATTGCTTTCCTTGCGCTAAACAGAAAGCCAAGACAATCACTCAACTGATGGGAGACTTACCTGAGCCACGAGTGAAGCCATCGAGACCTTTCTACATCTCTGGCGTAGACTTCGCTGGCCCAGTCAACGTACGCATGAGCCCTGGACGAGGATCAAAATCGTTCAAAGCATATATCAGCATTTTCATCTGCATGTCAACGAAAGCTATCCACATTGAGTGTGTGAGCAACATGACTATGGAAGCATTCATGGCCGCATTCAAACGGTTTACTTCAAGAAGAGGATTTGTCAAAGAGATGTGGAGTGACCACGGCACAAACTTCGTTGCTGCGAGTAAAGAGCTACTAGAGACCTGGAGACTTGGTCAATGTTCGATCCCGGCGGAACTCGCCGCACTTCTTGACACCAAGGGTACGCAGTGGAAATTTATACCACCCGGATCACCAAACCACGGTGGTTTGTGGGAAGCAGGAGTGAAGAGTATCAAATTTCACTTAAAAAGAACCATCGGAGATGCTACACCTACATTTGAAGAGCTGAACACCCTACTAACACAAATAGAGGCGTGTCTCAATTCGAGACCTTTATCACCATTGAGCGATCACCCTGATGATTTGGAGCCATTGACCCCATCACATTTTCTCGTTGGAGAACCACTGATTACCATCCCAGAGAGAGATTTCACAGAACATAAGGAACATTCCTTATCACGCTGGCAAAACATTCAAAAAATGTTACAAGTATTTTGGAGAAAGTGGCAATCGGAATACTTAACTAGATTACAACAGAGACCGAAATGGAAAACTAAAAAACCAGAGTTTGAGATTGGGGACTTAGTACTGATAAAAGACCAGAGATACCCACCTAGCAAATGGTTATTGGGACGAGTCCTGCAGAAATATCCTGGACAAGACCACGTGACACGCACTTATGATATCCGTACCGTGTCCGGCGTGTTCACACGTACAATTTCGAAACTTTGTCCATTGCCTGACGTCACTAGAAAGGACAATGCTGTCCTTTAGGCGGGAGTATGTTGGGATAAGTAACCCTTATTTCCTGTCAGATGGCGCTGCGAACACCTATTCACGGAATGACAGATCCTACTTTATATATTTTGTCATGTAACTTGTGTCGAGTCTGTGGTTCAGAGCAATAAACATCTAATTGTAACTTAATATGTGATTTCATTAAAAATATCAATAATTACGAGAACAAACATAAACAATCAATTGAAAAGCCCACTTAAAGTAGATATTGTAGATAGAGAGACGTGTTAAAAACGGTGGTCACGTCGAACACCTACTATGATAAATTAAAGTATGTCAAAACAATGCATTTTATTTATTTTAGACATTACGTTTCTTAGAGACATTTACAGCTTAAGACCTACACAATCGATATTTAAATAGAAAAAGTTCATATTTTTTCAAAACAACCGGGTTCGATTCCTGAGCTGGGTACAGTTTTTTTTTAATCAAAATCGGTGACATGGTTCCTAAGAACAAATCTTCGTATGTCTTATAGTTTCAGACATTCCCATACTGATCGATTTGAATGAGCCACCCTGTATAATATAATAATAAATCAGTCTCATGGATGAGAAGGAACAGGCATATTCACTGGTATGATAATTTGCTGCCGAGTCACATCGTGCGCGACTCGGCGACATTTATCTCACTCGCACTGTACGGATTACGAGTACAAAGAGGACGGTAGATTTTCACGTCTCGCGACGCAGCGTTGTTTTGCTAGCTCCGCTAAATAAAAATGCTGCGTGGTGCTACGGAATTCTCGATACTCAAGTGCAATTTGCACGGTTACTTTCTAGGGTTCCGTACTTAAAGAGTAAAACGGGACCCTATTCCTAAGACTCCGCTGTCCGTCTGTCTGTCTGTCTGTCTGTCTGTCCATTTGTCACCAGGCTGTATCTCAACAACCGTGATAATTAGACAGTTGAAATTTTTCACAGATAATGTCTGTTGCAGCTATAACAACAAATACTTAAAAACAGAATAAATTAATATATATTTTTTTTTACAATCTCACACAAATTGGCTTAGTCTCAAACTAAGCAAAACTTGTACTATGGATACTAGACGACGATATACATACTTATATAGATAAATAAATACTTAAATACATAGAAAGCATCCATGATTCAGGAACAAAATATATTTGTGCTCATCACACAAATAAATGCCCTTACCAGGATTCGAACCCGGGACCTCCGGCTTCGTAGGCAGGGTCACTACTAGGGTTTCTCGTTTCTCGGCTCATTTCATTTCTCGAGTTTCGAGAATTCTCGACTCCAATTTCTCGAGTTGTCTCGACTCTCGAGTCTTTGGTAAGAAATTGTAAATTATTGCTGAAAATTAAATGAAAAACAAATTAAAATCAGAATTATTTTATTGCACTTTGCACTACAAGTTAGATATACAAACAAAAAAAAATTTAAATTCTTCTTACAAACATACAAAAACTAACATCACTCGCCAACAAACTGTGAATACAGTTTGGAGAGGTAAAATATGTAACTATAAGCTTTAAGTATTTTTTTCGAGTTCAATAAATAAAAATAATAAAATCTTACAAAAAATCAAAATTTAAAATAAAAACAATATACCATACCTAATCTACTTTTTCAGTCTTTTGATGAGACATAAACTGGTATTTTTGATAGAGATCTTTTCTTCTAACAAGCAAGGCTAGACTTATTTAAATAAAATTAGGACTAGGAATCAAATGCAAATAATACAATAATCATCACAAACAAACGATTTAACTACAATGACGTGACATAAAATTGAGGAGTTTCAACAATCATACTTATTTAACAGTCTTTTAATGATCTAAGTGAGATATATATTAATAATTTGTATGATCATTCATCATTCCTGTGTTAACAGCTAATCATTTTTATAATTCAGTATAATTCACCGACCAATCTGAGAGGGAGACTGACTAACTGGTTTGATGCGGCGGCGGCGAGTTACAAAGCGTGCGAGTGAGATGTCCGCTGTTCGTGTTTATAGTGCGCGGGCGGCGTTATCATTGTTAAAAGCGGCAAAATGGCGAGCCTGACTTTAGCCCTTATTTCGTGTTCGCCGGAACTCGAGAGTCTCGAGAGTCGGCTATTTGTTTCTCGTCTCGAATGGAGGCGAAACTCTCGAGTTGTCTCGAGTTCGAGAAGTCTCGAGCAGAAACCCTAGTCACTACCAACTAGGCTACAGGAGGCTCCCACAACAAACGTGATTTTTTTGCAGTTTTATAGATAATGGTACGGAACCCTTCGTGCGCGAGTCCAATTCGCATTTGGCCGGTTTTTTATTTTTAATATTGGCACTCTTTGGGAAACCAAAGAGTGCGGAAGTAGTCGGTCCAGCGCCACTCGCATCCAACGGACTTCCGCGACCTTTACAATCAGGTCATCAGTCCACCTTGTTGTTTGTGGGGTCTACCCACGTTGCGCGTGACTCCACACCACTCGGAACCTTTCCTCCCCAACGGCCATCGGTTCTGCGTGCAATGTGCCCCCCCCCACTGCCACTTAAGTTTAACGATTAAGAGGGCTATTCAGTTCTGCTGCGGAACGCCTCGTTACTGATGCGATCACGCAGAGAAACTCCTAGCATAGCCAACTCTATTGCCTAAGTCGTGGTCATGGTACAAGTAGGTATGTATTTCAGTCTGGTTCAAAATTCACAACCCCCGTTCACTTAATGAATAAGGATTAGCCAGGTGAAATTAAAAGCAAACAAAATATTAAGCTCAAGGCTAATTTATTGCTAGACGCTTTCATAAATTCCATAATAAAATTACGAGACGATAAAATTAAATCCTAACCTAACAGAAAAGGCTAATCATGGCAATTATCACTTTAAAAGCGTGTAAAGTATAAAATTCATTCGTTCATTCATTCTTTCATTCGTTCATAAATCGTTGGCTAGGGCCAATTAACGTGAGCCTTTATGTATAAATTGTATAATTCGCGCACCTGCTTTTCCATTCAAAATTTTGTCTCAATTCATTCAATCAACTTTTATAACTTGCCCAACAGATTAGTAACAACTGTGCTTGATAGGAGATCGCGTTATGCTGGTCTGTCTAAGGTAAATGTATGTGTTGTGAACCAGCAACCCCTTTTTTTTTTTTTTTTTTTTTTTTTTTTACTTGGGGAAATGCCTTTACGCATCCCACCTAGCCGAGGTACTAGGATGGGTATGACGGGCTCCCGGGAACCCCCCGGACTACCGTCTAAAACCACCAAGGTATGCCCTCTCTGCCGTGTAGTAGGGGCGTCATGGGATCGCGAACATTTCACCACGACGCCCCTCGGCAACAGCCGCAGCTGCCCTCACTACTGAGGCAAAAGCCCCCCCTCTCGTCGTAAGCGTGCAGGGCGACACCACACGCTTCCCGACCCGACTAAAGGACCTCTACGCCGGGAGAGGGTGATAGACCTCGGATTCACCCTCTCAGGTCCCCTTGTAACTTTTTATAGAGGTTTTCTCCCTCGCAGCCACAACTCGGCCCCGGCCTGGCAGTCGCAGCCCCCGCGCCTAACATGAATCCTCTGATAGCAGAGGATTTGTCAGGGTTACGGGTCCGTTATTTATTATAGAGGCAAACGGCAATGGCCTCTCCCTCAAGCCGCACCTGGGGAATCTTACGATTCCCTGGGCGGAACCCCCCGATCCCCCCCGTGTCGGGTTATTGGTAACACCAGCAAGCGATAACTTAGGGTTCACTAAATTATCACTTGCCGTTGTCTCCAGGGCGCACCGGCCAAGACACTACCCATTCCTGCGGATCTACCGAATCAAGAGGAATCGGTAGAGTCCAGACACTCGAGGAGGTTACCCGACCTAGCACCCCGAACCAGCAACCCCTGCTTTAACACGTTCGCTGCGAAACAAGGCATTATTTGCCTGGTTGATGGCTTTCTGTCTGTGCGCGCTCTAAAATCGTGCCATCTCGCTCGGTGCGGGCGCCGTAACTCGTAAAGTACTACGCGTACGAGCGAAATAGTTATACATCTATGGTCCATTTTGTAAGCTTATGACGTTTAACGATTAAAAAATGCACCAGGTTTTTCAGACATAGTTCGCACTGAGTTAAATTGAATAAGCTCAGTGCGAATACCAGGCCTTGATTTGTAGGCCTGGTAGCCGCACTGAGCGGGTCGCAGCGGGGGAGGGGCGCGTGCGCCGCGGCTAGTGCTGTCGAGTGCTTTGTTTGTTGTCGATAGTGCGCACGTGTTTTCAGTTGTGAGGGCTACGTTTTAGTCGTGTGATAAATTGTGAAGAAATAATGTGTGTCAAAGTGTTGTGAAATGGCGTCAAATAATATTTTTTCGAGTATTGACGAAGACTTTGACATATTTCCCGTTAGGCGTGTTATTAAGCCAAAAAAACCAAAAAGAAAGTTAAATTTATCATCACCAACTGTGTCCACCATGTGTTTTCATCATTATTTGTATTAAATTTGTCGATTTGATGTATTTTTTTTACTGTCCCATCCCTATTAATATGTTTCCGTAGTGCATTACCAGGTTAAAAAAACACGGCATAGCTTTTTATTGGTGCTTTAACAGGTCTGGTAAACCTGGTCCGATTCCCGGGCGAAGTAAGGTTCAAGTAGGTCCACTAATGAACTTTATACACGCGAAATTTCTTTCATTCAAACTTAATATTGTTGATCTTGGGTTCATATTTCTATGAATGGCTTTCACCAGGCCATTAAAACCTTGTTCGCATACGATGAAACCTTACTACCAGACAGAAAATACCTGGCAACGCATGGTATGCTAGGTACAAAAAATCGGTTTCGCAGTTAACGTGTTAACTCGGAGCTTGAATAAATTTGCTTCTACAACATAGACTGGGTAAAGTGGCAAAGCGTGAGAAGGTAGCTTGGAGAAGGATTCTGCTGATGCGCATTGTCAAATCGAATAAGACGTATTCATTTAACTAGTGACTTCTTTGGCTCACCATACAAAAGGGCACTGAAATTAAATCAAATAGTACGGAAAATAGGTCTTCTCTAATTTCGAACGAGACTAAAAATGTATTCAAAACTCTGTCCTAATTAAAAATGACTTTAATTCCTATTTAAAGGATTTTTTTTCAGTGGGTTTTTTTTCATTTGGGGTTGTGTTTGCATATTTAGATACGGTCAGTATCATCTCATTTACATACGAACAATGCAAGTTAATATAAAGTTTTTACAAAGTTTATTCTCTGATATGTATTAAGAAAGAATACGGTACCCTAAAAAGTCCTCGTATAAATTAAGTCGTGTACAAAGAAATTGAAATAAAAATCTTCGGAGCGTAAAGGTAAATTGTTTTTACAGAATTAATGAATGGATTCTGAAATCCAATTTAAAAACGCGGAAGATGGGTACTGCGATCTAAAAGAGGTATTAATTTAAAACGAATAAAATTTATTTGATATGGAACTGAGAGTCTATTTGAGTACTTGTTTGAATTAGTACTCGATTTCATTTGAGCCGTAAGGCCGTGTTTTTGAATAGGAGGATAATTGCCTTGTAAAAATGTTCTTCTGGTGTTTTTTTTTCAAGGGAACGTTTCTGTGGAATAGGTTGAATTTACAGTTTTACGGGCACTAACTCCCTTATTTACAAACGTCCACCAACCTATTTAAAAAATGACAGAAAAAAATGTTTTGTCTTTATCTTTCACTATATCATATATATTTGTAAAAAAGAAATAATCTCATTTTAACTAAGGAGTAGCGACAAATGATATATTTGCTTTTGCTATGTGGGGAGCTCTTTTTCCCATTAAGATAAACAAGGAAAGGACAGTCGCCATCACATACATAGGTACACTATAGGTGTTCAAAAATATCGGCACATGCACCCTAATGCCTTGTGGTTAATAGAGGTGTGTTGCGATGTTTGTGAGCTGCTTGTTTGCTCCGATGTAAGTTAAGGGAAATCGACAAGCTCTCCGCGTGACGTATGTGGGCTCTAACGAGCAGTGTCTATATGAGCTTTTAGAATAATACAGGATATATTATTCAAACGGGGCGGGGCAGTGAGGGAAAATCCGAAACTATAAGAGATACGGAAATTTTCAGATCGATTTCCTTACATCAAACTATGAAAAACGGCATTTTTCTGTGACGGGTTCCCTAACAACAATTGTTCCTTACATCCAGCACTATTAATGTACGCAAAAAACGAACTCTGATTTTTAGACAGATTTGACCGGGTTCGATTTCCGGCCGTGAATGAGGCTTTTTAGAAAATCTTTGAATGTAGTTTTTATTTTTTCTTAAATCGTCGTGAATCCTGGGAAAATATTTCCGTATCTCTTATAGTTTCGGATTTTCCCTCACTGCCCCGTTTGAATAATACACCCTGTATAGATCATTCAATTCAAAAGCGAAGCATCAGGATTGGGTCGGCGGGGCGACCTTCGCTTTGTGCTCCTTAGTACGTGAAGATGATTAATTTATTTAAACTTACCTCGAATTAAAATAACATCCGATTGGCAAAATACGATTGGATTAAGAGCCAAATAGGTTAGTGCACGGCACCACCGCGCACGGCTGTCAAAGTAATAATCAGGGCGGCCAATCTTAGTACTAGGTGGACGGTAATGACAGCATAATAAGTTTACTAAATAAAGAAGGACATTAAGTATAGGGGCAACTAGTTTGGATACCAGGGCACAAGGGCTTCATCGGCAACGAAAGAGCAGATGAGCTTGCAAGAGGGGGCTCTACAAATCACTTTGTAGGTCCAGAACCATTTGTGGGACTCTCGCAGGGGACCATAATATCGGCCTTTAAAGCCTACGCCAAAACCAAACACCAACACGAGTGGAGGAATGAGGCTGGCTTAAGGCACTCTAAGCTCTTCATAGAAGGAGTGGACTCGGGCTGGACCAGAAAACTCTGGAAATCCAGTAGGAAGCAACTCAGAATTATATCTGGGGTGTTCACTGGTCACTTCGGGGTCAAGGATCTCTTGGCCAAGATGGGACTATCTGATAGTTTAGACTGTAGAATGTGTGGCGAGGAGGATGAGACTATGGAACACTTATTGTGTGAATGTCATGCCCTTGCCAGACAAAGAATGAACTACTTTGGTAACGGTTACCCGCAACCAAAGGAATTCAAGGTGCTCCCAGCGAACTGCATCATCCGCTTTGTGGAAATGATGGAGCAAGCCTGGGAGCAGGTATAAAGGAGAGGGCAAATGCACAAAAGATCCCACTGGGTCGAAGTGCATCCGAAAGGGCCCTCACCTAGATAGATAAGATAAGATAAGTATAGGGGCCTACTATGAATATCTGGTGATTTCCAATTTAGTCACATAATAATTTACAGATGTAAAATGCAAATAATAGATAGAAGCACGCGGCACCTACTAAAAATCGGAGAATAATTAATTACTACTAATATCAATAAATAATTTCAAAACTAAAATACTTGTATAATTTATTAATTTTCTTTAACTATATTGTGACGACGGCGGGGTCAATAATGGCCTTGTTTCTATGGTGATGAAACGCGCCGTCAAGGTATTTCGAAATTCACCGTATTGTCAAAAGACATCAGTAGCCTAGGGGTACAGACGGCGGTATTTTGGAGTCGATGAGCCCCGGATCAAACCCTGCGACCGACGCACTTTTTGTATGTTTTAACATTCAAGTGGAGTGCTCAAAATAAAAATATCAGATGGCGCATCAAATGTCATCAATTACAGGGTTACCGTTTTTAGGCCCAGATATTGTTCTCTATTTCAGTATATAACAAAGTAATTTGTGGTAATAATCCACTGACGACGTGAGAAGCTGTGTTTTCATATATTTGACACCTCGCATACTTGACAGCTAGTTGTCAAATATCTATTTTAAAGCAGCTTCGCACATCTCTTGTGGATATTCAGCCTATGCGTCTAACTCCTAAGTACTCATTCAACAAATCAAATAGGTGTGCAATAAGATGATAATCATTAGGGAGTCCATGTGGGAGCGCATTTTATGATTTCTCACTCATGTCGTAAATATAATAGAGAAACAAGCTAAACCAAACTAAACATATTATTTAAAAAACATAAATGTAGGTACAACGCAACTTAAAAAGCAGAATTAGTGCCTACGCCAAGTATTGGGGTTGGGTGTCAAAGCGGACCCCGGGCTACTTTGGGGCAGAACCGGGAAATCACTAGGAGGAAGATGCAACTTAAAACGCATACTGAAAAGAAGCTTAGCATTATAATCTTAACTATTAAAGATTTAGCTAAGTAAGCAACATACCTAGTTTTTTTTTTCCTGGAATAAACAGTATTTTTTTGCATAACTTTCATTTTGAGCTAACCCATCACAAATGAATCGGTTTAATTCTCAATTTCTCACTAAGCTCTTTTGTTTAAGGGGGATAAGTAGGGTTTCCATCAATTGTTTACCGTGGGTGACACCTGTCATAATCTAATATAGTCCATATTGACAGGTAAGCCATTCTGGACCCAAGGACTCTCTAACGAGTTGTCTGAAGAGCGAGCGCAAGGTCAATTATTTTCAACAGCAAGATGTAGACGCACATAAATAAATAAATATAAATACCTAAATAAATATTTGTGGACAATCTTACACAAATCGAACTAGTCCCAAACTAAGCAAAGCTTGTACTGTGGTCACGTGTTACGAAACTAGACCTCTAGACACGCCAATATACATCGGCCAGAACCAAGGCGTCGAGGTCCCAGGGCGGAGTCCCCGCCAGCACGCAAGCCGCCTCGTGCGAGACGGTGCGGTATGCTCTCGCCATCCTGACCGCCATGACCCGCTGCGGCCTTCGCAGCTGGGCTTGATTTTGGGCGCTCAGGGATCCGGCCCAAATGGGCGCTCCGTACAAAGCCATTGACCGCACCACTCCCGCGTACAGTCTGCGGCAGCTTGCGTTTGGCCCGCCCACGTTTGGTAGCAGCCGGCTGAGTGCCGACGCCGCTCCTACTAATTTAGGAGCTAGGCACCTAAAGTGCTCTTTGAACGTCCAACGGCTGTCAAGGATTATGCCTAGGTACCGCATTGTCGACTTGACACCGATGGACGCTCCTCCCACTACTTGGTTGGAACCTGCCGGAGGGGCCTTCCGGGGCCCATGAAAACACAGGGCCTCGGATTTGTTAAGGGCCACCTCCAGCCCCAGCCTTCTGATTCGGGCCACCACTGTTGCCACGCCTGCCGTGGCCCGAATCACCGCCTCCCGGTACGAGCTACCGCGGGCTGTCACCAAGGTGTCGTCGGCGTAACATGTCACCTTGACCCCTGGCAGATTGCCCGCCCTCAGCACCCAGTCGTACCCAATGTTCCACAGGAGTGGGCCAAGAACCGACCCCTGTGGGACACCGCACGACAGTCTCTTCTCCTTCCAATCTTCCTGCGCTGGATACCTGACGGCTCTATCGGTGAGGTAGTCCTCAACCGTCTTCCGCAGGTACTCAGGCACCGCGTGACGCTTCAGTGCAGCCGTGATGCAGGCCCAGGGCAGGGAGTTGAACGCGTTGGCTATGTCAAGAGACACCGCCAATACTACCTGCCCGTGGGAAACTGCTTCATCCGCCAGGGCTTTCACTAGCGCAATAGCGTCGATAGTGGACCTGCCCCGGCGGAATCCAAACTGGTGGTCGCTAAGATTTGGACCTGTCCCCTCCAGATGCCGGTTGAGACGGGCAGCCACTACCCGCTCAAACAGTTTGCTGGCCTCGTCCAGCAACACAATTGGTCTATAGGCCGAAGGTGAGTCCGGTAGTCGCCCCTCCTTACGCAAAAGGACCAGTTTCCCCGACTTCCACACACGGGGAAACTGTCCCTGCGTTAGACATGTGCCAAATAGCGCCCTCAACCGCGCTTCCAGCGGACCCAGGGCCAGAACCCAGGCCCGGCCGGGAACTCCGTCGGGGCCGGGAGCAGTGTTTTTGGCTCGGAGCCGTAGCACCGCTGCTCCCAGTTCACCCTCCGTTACCTCCGGCGCATCACCTACGTCAACTGGCCTCCCTCTAGGGGGTAGCATGGGTGGAGGTGTGTGCTCCTCTCTCGTCGGGAACAGGCCATCGACCACCCGGTCGAGGAGCTGTGGCGGGAGGCTTTGCGTGAGTGGGGGTGCCCAGGGGCGGAGCTTGCGCCTCACCATCCTGTACGGCCTTCCCCACGGGTCGCTGTTGAGAGTCTCCAGCATTTCCTTCTCGGCCAGGTCCTTGGCCCTGCCTATTGCCCCCTGCAGCAACTTGACGGCCTCCCTGTATGCAGCGTACAGCCGCTCCTCTTCTGGCACGTCACGTATTCGACGCCTCCGGCTGTGAGTGTACGGACGTCTCGCTGCAACGCAGGACTCGCGTAGCTGCGCGAGCTCCTCGGACCACCAGTACACTCTGCGCCTCGGGGGAACGGGGCCAACCCGCGGCATGGCTGCGTCGCATACCTCCACCATGGCACTCCCCATCCTCTCGGCCTCCGCGTTGACATCCATCGGACCGTCGAATGCTGGCAGCCAGGCCTGCACCAAGGCTGCTTCCACCAACGCATCCCGGTCCAAGCGCTTAAGTGCCCAACGCGGGCCATCTCTTCGCAAAGGCTGACTTAGGCCACTCTGGTTGTCCGGAAGAGTGGAATCCTCGAACCGAATATATCGGTGGTCCGACAACGTTTCCACATCCTCCAGTACCTTCCAGCCTCGAACACGGCGCGCCAGGGCAGCGTTAGCGAACGTGACGTCCACAATGGAGCCGCCCTGTTGCCGAACGCATGTGTTGGTAGACCCACGGTTGAGCACAGCCAGCCCGGTAGCAACCGCCCACTCCTCCAGCTCCATCCCGCGGGCGTCCGTTGCCGGTGACCCCCACGCCGTACACTTGGCGTTGAGATCACCGGCCACGAGTACCATGCCAGGACGACTTCTGCCGATCATGGCTCCGATCTCCACCAAAAACTGCTCGAATTCAGCCAAACATCGGTTCGGCGAGAAATACGCCCCAACCACCATAGTGTCACCTATCCACGCCGCAACGTAGCCGTGGCCCTTTTCCACTCTTTGGGGCAGCGGGGAACCAGCGTATGATCCGGTGACAATGGCCACTAGGCCGTCCAGGTCACCAACCCAGTTGTCCCTGGGAGGAACAGAATATGGCTCGGCGACAATGCCCACTCCAATCAACCACTCCGCCAGGCTTTGAGTCAACAAGTCTTGGGCCCTGGCCGAATGGTTGATGTTTGCCTGCAGAAATTGGGTGGCCATTAATCTAGGGCCATTTCCTCCACCACCTCGTTGCGAGCCTCCGGTGTTGTTGAGGCTGGCTGAGAACGCTGCGAGGAGACCCGGAGGCCATCGCCAACGCTCTTTATCCTTCTCGGGCGTGGTGCAGAGCACAATTTTGAGCCCAGGACGTGATCCGCCGATTTGCCCGCAGCTTTGCACAGCACACAAAGAGGCGCGGCCGTGCACTGTGCCGACTTGTGGCCTGGCTGACCGCAACGGTAGCACAGTTCACTGCGGTCCGTCAGGGACTGGCATTGCGCTTTGACGTGCCCGCTCTCCAGGCACCGGAAGCATCGCATTGTTCTTGACTCAAGTATTTTGACCTGAGCCGAAGACCACCCCACCAAGAAACGACCGTTTTCGGCCACCTTCTTCGCCGCCGTGACCGGGCAGCGCACCCAAAGAGTGCCGAGGCCAGTGTAATCTGAACGAATCTCACCGGTCTTCACCTGGTCCTCCGCACAGCCACCAGCTCGCGCGACGGCGGCGACCACATCAGCGGGAGTTACGGAGTCATCCAGATTAGATAAGCGCAGCTCCGCGCATTTTGTTGGCCTGGAGACCCTGACTCCCTCCCCTAGCTTTTCGGCCAGCTCTTTTGCCAGCTTGTCAGCCTTTTCACCACTGGTGGCTCCCGGCAACTCCAGGACTCGCGCACCCGTCACTGCACGCCTAAAACGGAGGTTCACGATGCCGAGGTCAGCGAGGTTAACCTTGTTCTTGGCCTCTGCGAGCACCTTGGCATATGTTACTCCTTTAGCTTCCGCCTCTGGTTGCAGCGTCAGCACCACTGCCGCAGACCTTGGAGGGCGGAGCTTGCGACGCTCCGATTTAGGGCGTGCTTTCGCCTTGGGTAGGGGCTGCGCGTGGAGTTGCGTTGCAGCTTCACCCTTTGCCCCGGAGCCAGCAACCTTGTTCCACTGCTGAGTCATCGCCGCCGGCGCAGGAGGCAGTGGTCGCGGCTCTGTAGCTGCCGAAGCTGCCGCAGCAGCCGCAGCAGCCTGAGAGCTCATTTTGCCCTTATTTCTTCTGGGTTTCTTTTTGCCCCCGGGTTGGGCACCTTTTGCCGTGGCCGTGGGAGGCGTCTTACTTCCATCTGGTGCTGGTTCTGCTGCTTGCGCCTTTTTGGGCAGCTGTGTAGTTTCATCATTCACCCGCCTTCCATCAGCCTTCAGTCGAGGCCGCAGGTTCTTAGCAGGCAACAGCCGCCCTTCCATCTCCAGCGCTTCGAATCGGGCATTCATCAGAGCAACGATTGTTGCCCGGTCCGATGGTGGCTCCGTATGATCCACACGCGGGAGCGCACTTGGCTGGGCCTCGTCCTGAGAGGGTGCCTTAGGCACTGCTCTTATTTCTATCTCAAGCCGGTCCAGTTTTTCCTTCATTTCGGCCACTTCCGCTTGCAGCCGTGAGTTGCACGCTTCCAGGTGCCTGACCTCCTCCGTTGACGTGCGCTTCTCCAGGATACCAAAAATATCCTTGAGGGCTCCACAAGAATCCTTCAACCTGCGTTGGTGACCACCTTTGAGGTTACCAGACGTCTTCTGCACCTTTTCGATAACAGCAAGGCTGTCCATCACCTGCTTGCGGAGCACAGCAGCAGGCACTGCTTCCACTTCGTCTCCTGAAATATAGCCAAGAGATTGGCGGGTTTGGATGGTCATTTTGTCGACCTCTTCCTCCGCCCTCAACTTTGCCGTCTCGCGCAGTTCGGCGTTGTATTGCGCCTGCGCAGCTGCTCTGCTCATAAAATCCGCCTTGGTTCGCGGTGTTGCTCTCGGTCTCTGTACTGAAGGAGACACGGGATCTACCATATCCACCTGCTCATCTTCACTGCCAGATCCAGCCACTAATAGCTTTCTTCGTTTCTTGTCAGATTCATTTGACTGCCATAAGCGCCCCAGTGGTGACAACGAGCGCGAACGCACAGTGGCCAGGCTGTCGTTGTCTTCCGACTCTGACGCCTTCCTGCTGCTCGTCGGTGTTGGCGCTCGAGATAGCTGCTCCTGGTCGCAACGGGTGAGATCCCCCCGCACGTCCGATATCGATCCCTGACTCCTTAGTCCGGTCCGTTTCCCTACCTTGGTTGGTGTTTCGGTGCACGACAACGTGGCGTCCACCTCCACCATTTCCCCGCTATGCATATCAGTGTCCATGATTACTTCGCCGTTGTTGTCGTTTTGAGCCATCCCAGTTTCTGAATTTTTTTTATTATTATTTGACATTTTTTATCCCACGAGTAGGGTCGATTTATGCTACACCCCCGGGTGACGCCCATTCCGCGGGTGTGACTATATAGAGTATATACTCTGAAGGTCGCCCGGTATCCAGAGGTTTTTACGACTTTACTGTCGGGTTTTATAGGGTTTTCCTTCCCGCGGGCCGGCCAATTAAGGCAAGCCCTCCGGTCCGCGTGCAAAATGCTGGCACCTCCCGTACCCCATACCGCCACTGATGGGGGTCGTTGGGAGAGTGCTGCGGGCTCCGGGATTCGAGGGGAGCTGGCGTAGGCTCCCCTATTGGTAGTTCGGCTAGAACTACCCTCCTTGCTCTTCATCCCCTATATGGGGTCCCTCTCTCCTTGGTCATCTCTGGAGTACCCTCTGCTGTAACAGAGGAACTAGAGCGCCTTCTCGTGTGCTGTTCTTCGTCTGGTCCCTCCCCCCTTGCCTTCCCGGTATGGGTGGCCCTATCCGGTATAGCCTCGGGGATCCTAGGAACACGCAAGCCCCCCCACCACAACAAGGTGACAGCACGTCGGGGGGGGTGCTTAATTACTACCTACCGTAAAACTACACAACTATAGTCCACTACCCCAACTATGGTCTAAAAGTAAACTAATTCGTTTCTATCAATACCGATTTCATATTAGTGATTTCATACGTTTTTATTTAAATTTGTGCAATATATTGCCTGTCTTTAAGTTCATCCATGAAAATAGTCACACCTGAGCAAGTAATATGAGAATTGATTTGCACCATAGTTGGGTGACCTGGACTATAGTTGTGTAGTTTTACGGTACGCATCGCGGTGTCAAGGTATAATTGTGGGTGAGCGTTGAGGTGAGCTTAAAACAAGTTACAGAACAGGGGGGCTGGACATAGGCCCCCGCCGGCCGGCTTCGTATACATAAATAGAAGCAAAGAATGCTCGTCCTTGACACGACTTCTCTGTAAGAATGGTCTACTTTATCCTACTCAAGTTATGTTTAATCATTTCATTCAACCAAGGGTTGTTTGGAAGAGATTGCTTGGTTTCTTTTGGTTTCTATTGTATAATGGATTATACACTACTTTACAAAATATTCCACAGAAACTTTCCAATTCTGATGAGCGTTATAGGAAACACAACCAATGAATTCCTCTCCGATATTTTATTGGTGTTATAATGTTACACATACATTGTCTTTATATAAAGGGTATTTTTGTTCCAATACCCACAGGAGGCTTATTCCGATTAGTGCCTGTAATCCTACCCGTGTAGGTACGTCGAGACAATCGCCTACTTAACTACTGATCCCAGATAGGAACCAACTTCGGTTCTTATGAGCTTTGCGATTTCCATAAGCCCGACGCAGATGTGGGTAGGCTTGGCTTGTGATAGTTTTACTTTACATTTGAGATTACTGGAACTTCTGGTGAAACCTACCATATTAGTACAGTGTTACAATGGGGAATGCATGAAAATGTTAGAAGTGCCAGATTATTTTTTTGGTGATATGAATAACCTTCCTTAGCACCAGAAAAAAGTAGCGGACTTTTCAGCTGCGTCAATTATTTTTGAAAATATAAACAGTTTCCTCACTTACGTTTTGGGTTAAGGACGGCAAATGAGACACTTTCTTTGATCCGTCTCATATTACAAAAAATATTTTAAATATCTGACCCTGGAAATGGCAAATATAGCTGCTGCAGCTGTCAATATCATTGCCAGACGCAGCTGAAAAGCCTGGAACTTTTTTCTGGTGCTAAGGAAGTTTATTCCTATAACCAAAAAATAATCAGGCACTTCTAAAATTTTCATCCATTCCCAATTGAGATATTTTTTGTACCATATCGGTGACGAACATGCATAAGGCTCGCCTGTTTAATAGATTTTCCACTGGAGTAATTGTTTTACACTACGTCGGTGGTAAAAAACCTGACGGCTCGCCCGATAGGATCACAGAAGCATGAATAAAATATCACAAATACTTGTAGGTAAATATACATTTGTCCAAAAATATCATTAAAATCTTGTTTCCTGTCCGCGGAAAATAAACGTGACTTACAGGAGGGTTACCCACATTTATGTAGTTTTAATAGTTGTATCTATAGACTATGTGTTGTATTAGAAATACAATAGGCAGAATAGATACGGGTATAGTGATAAAGCGGATATAGGTTTGGTACAGTACTCGTAATGAAGTATTATTATATTAAAAAAGAGTTTTATTCGCCAACAAACTGCCTTGACTTTTGGTGAAGATGTTTATTTTTGTAGTGTAACAAATACGGTTTTTTCCGGGTCTAAATCGATATTTATTTACCTTTATTTTACTCCAGGCAAAATACGGTTTTGAAAAACATTAATTTATAATAGCGTTTTTTTTCTTTCCATCATTTTAAAACATTATTCTAAGATACTTTATTCAAGAATCCAACAAATTTTCCATCCGGAAGTATTTATATAGATTTAAATAAAACATGAATTGTTTTTTTTTTATTATTTATCTTGAATATTATAAAGCAAATGTAAATGTACCAAAATAAAGATAAAATCATATTTTTTCTGACTTTTCAGAAGCTACTTAAGTTATCCTTTTTTTGATGTCTGACATTTTGTTGGATTTTGTCGCTAGGTAACTATTTAATTGATAATGTATCCATTACAAAAAAAAAATCAGCTATTATAAATTATTTCCAAATTTTTAATTTTTTCCATACAAGTTGTCAGTTCATTGCCTGGACTATTTCTGACGTTTCGACACGGGTTGCAGGTCATGGTCGCAGATAACGTTAAAAGTTATCTGCGACCATGGCCGGTGCAACCCTTGTTGTAACGTCAGAAATAAAGGTAAATAAATATCGCGTTAGACCCGGAAAAAACAGTATTTAAATATGTGTACAAAGCGCGAGAGTTTAAAGTGTTATAGTATAACAAAGTTATAAAAATGAAGAATTGAGGCAGCCTTTTTCATACACTTGTTCTGACATGTTAGCTCAATTTGCATAGGCCTACAAAACACATTAAAATCCGAAGTGACGCTCAAAAATAGCCCTCCCGGTTTCACAGTGGCTATTTACGGGAATGACCCAAACGGCAGTAATGGAAATCCGGTGTGCGCGAAAAGGGCGCGTGTAGCGGTCATTCGCGGAGGAAATGGAACTGTAACGGGATTGCAGATCGGTTGCGTGTCGCCAAAGAGCTGGCAAACAGACTGTCAGTGGCTTAGACCGACTTCCGCAATTTATAGGTAAATAAGTTTCTGCCAAAAATTTAATTCTTAGTACAAGCTTTTATTGCCGACTGTACTTTTCTGCACACTATCATCAACTAATCATTTAGACGATTCTAACGAGGCTAAACTCGATGGGGTTGTGTCGTTTTATTGCGGAGTTCCTATGGCCACCTTCAGATCAGCTCAGCTCCAAGTCATCATAATATTGCATTGTCATGCGATATACATATGCTTGCAAAATTTCAGCTCAATTGGATAACGGAAAGTGACTAAAAAATGGATTGCAAATTTTGACGGACAACTTACATATTTACATACATAAGAACAGTGCAAGTTAATATAAATCTTGTATATACTTCAAACGTTTCCTACAGATGCAAGAAATTGCATGCAAGTTGACATTGCGGGTTACCGAGGCATAATATACATGCTGAGTTCAATTGATCTATTAAACCCCCTGATACAGTTAAACTTGCATGCAACTTATTGCATGTGTAAATTGCGCTTTAGTAAAGGCCCACTTGCATGACGTGTTTGAATAGTATTTGTTAGGCATGTTTGTGATAGACAATTTAAATAATGTAGTGTGTATTCCCTACTCAGTAAGTATAATTTTTGCTGTTTGCTAAAAAAAACAATTCCATTGCCGCTTAAAAACATACTACATTCTTAGCAATCCCCGTTGATGCTTATTAGAAAGCCGCCAAACCAAAGAAAGTAAACGGAGAACCTCATTTGATTCACATCCTCCGCCCTAAAAGTCTTTGACGGAACTTGTTGCCCGTCTGACCTGTATCTTTGATGGCGTAAATCGATGTTGATAGTACAATACATACACGTCCCCTCATTTCCCATCTATGTTTGGGTATGTTAAGGTGAGGCTCAGGCCGTTTTTAAATGACTTTAGATGAGGAGGGGATCTCAATTCGTCGAAATCTTTTATTTTTTATTTATGTTACCTGATTACTCGAAGATCGTAAGGATACCCTTTCAAACAAAAAATATTTTTTTTTGTTGAAAGGGTATATGCCTGGCCTACTTACCAGGTGGTCCCACGGTCATCAGGTTAGGATCTGATGATAGGATCGTGGAGAAATCGAGATAATTCTTGAAATATGGCGAAGTACTGAATTGAACTCGTTCAAAACTATGTTTATAAAGTAAATTATTGTAATCGTGTCAACATTGCGTGGTTTTACTAGTTTGGAACTTATACTTTCGAAGCTAATTAGTCGTAACATGATAATATACTTAGAACGCTTGATAGAATATAACCGAAATTTCGTCACTACTTTGAAAAATCTCGTATCTGAAGATCGTAAAGTTTCTAGGAGTCACAAAGACATCCTGTAAATTAATGTGATTGATCAAATAAGTTCATGCTAGTTTCATGAAATTCTTTATTAAGTTACGTAAACACTATTTATTAAATTTACTGTTATTCGTAAGATACGAGATTTTTGTATTAGTTATTGACTGAAAGTTTTTGAGGTACGATAATTAGTTCAGGGGGGGTCTGAGCCAATTATCGTACCCAAATCATCTGAGTCCTTACCAAAACCGAACCTCAGTGGGGTCAGGCTACTCTGAAAAGAGGTTTGTGTTTACAGTTTACAGTAACGTTTACCCTTAAACGTCAATACAAACATAACAATGACGGTGTTTCCTGACACAAAATAGTGGTTTGAACTCGGTTCCCTACCGAATTGGGAACGTATTTTTGTTGTAATTGAATTACGTGGTAATTTTGTTTCCACTAATTGAACAGGTTAATCAACGAATGATAATTAATTAAGTTCAGTAAATGTATGTTTACTAAGCAAATTAAACAATTTTACGAAATGAGAGGAGAATTGTATAATTTGATACTATACTGAAATCCTGATATGCCTATTCTTGGGATTTGTTTATATTAGGTAGTCAGGCCAATTAGACAAAGAGAAACCCCATTAAAAAATGCTCTAGACAAGTTCGCCTTGTTTTTATTTTGTTGTATACATATTTATTTATTTGGAGAACAAACAGACATAGATGTAGGTCCTACCACAGTTATGTAGGTCCTACCACAGTTCCCACTAGGAGTTACATTGATTAACTACTTGAACTTTGAATTTTTTTTTGTATACCCTACATGCAAACCTATAAAGTCAGAATGGCCGGTCCTGCGCCACCCGCATCCAGCGGACTCCCGCGACCTTTACCAGGCCACCAGTCCACCTTGTGGGGGGCCTACCCACGCCGCGCCTTCCGGTACGTGGTCGCCACACGAGAACCTTTCCGCCGGCCATCGGTTCTACGTGCGATGTGCCCCACCCACTGCCACTTTTAAGTTTAGCGATTCGGAGGGCTACATCGGTTACCTTGGTTCTGCTGCGGATAGCCTCATTTCTGATGCGATCGCGCAGATAAACTCCCAGCATAGCCCTCTCCATTGCCCTTTGAGTGACTTTGAACCTTCTTATGAGGCACATAGTAAGCGACCACGTGTCCGTTCCATATGTCATCACTGGCAACACACACTGGTCAAAGACTCTCGTCTTGAGACACTGCGGAATATTGGACGAAAAGATGTGCCGTAGCTTCCCGAATGCTGCCCAGCCGAGTCGGATTCGACGATTGACCTCTTTCTCAAAGTTGGACCTACCTAACTGGACAGTCTGTCCTAGGTATACATAATCGTCTACAACTTCGAGCGTAAAGTGTCCGATTGAAATGGGAGTTGGTACTACATACGAGTAATAATGTGAAAATAATATATTTCAGAAAGAGTAGAAATTAGTTGTTTATGTGACTGTACATAATGAACGGCATTAAATTCAAGTGTGGGTTTATAAAACGAACGTTAGCGAGTTTCATCGTAGGATCACACGAGTGCTTTAATGCCTAATTATATACAGTTTCATACACTACTAATTTCTACATATTATAAATCCTCAATAATGTGTTCGGGAACCATTAGAATAACCGCCATTGCACCGCCATGCCATGGCCGACTAGATTTCAAATCATGACCAAAGTTAGATTTTCATAATAACATCGATATCGATGTTATTATGATTTTTCATGCATTATAATACACTTACGTTACTGGTTGTAATAATGGTGGTCATTATATTTATGGTTTCCGAACACATTATAGAGAATTTGTGATATGGGTGTAGATAAAATATTTTTTTCAACACACCTGCTCGTAAAGTAGGTCTTATTACAGCGTATTTACACTGATAATGCAGAATATTACCCATGCCGTGCCTTTTACATTACATTATCGCACTAGTGCCTTTTCATTACATATCTTTTTAAATATTAGCAAAATAATGCAGAATATTACCCATGCTGTGACTTTTACATTACATTATCGCACTAGTGCCTTTTCATTACATATCTTTTAACATTTTAATATTTTTTTTTTTCCTCGCAAATGTGTTGAAAAACGTCGTATGAAACACGTGAGCATTGGTCATTACACTTCTCGTCTCCATTAAGCCTTCGCCTTCGGCTCAGGCTTAAAAACCGACTCGAGTGTAATGACCAACTTAGCACACTTGTATCATAATGTACTATTACTATAGGGTACATATTCCCTAAGAGGATTGTCAGGTTTTTATTTCAACCATGACAATGTATCTTATAAGATGCCAATTTTCAGAACCTTTTTTGTAGATGATTTTTTTGCTCGCGCGCTTTGAGTCGCAAACGCCGCCAAATTTTAATTGCTTAGAAAAAGGTTAAGCCTCTCACAGACGGGCGTGGCCTGCGGTGGCGGTCACTAGTAAATTTCACTAGTACTGCGCTAGTGTGAATCAGGCCCTAAGTAGCCTTTAGACCTGGCTAAATGCAGTGCACTAACTGGTGGAGGGGAGACAAACCATCTCACTCTATTCAGTGAGTGTGAGTGCAGTTAGGGCACTGCATACATATGCTACTACATAGTCAGGGCTAAAGGCCGCTTTAGGCGACAGGTCATAACTGTCAAAACAGCCTACACTCATTGTCTGCCATTTTGAAGCATATTTGCTGGCGCAGCGCCAAAGGAAGAGTTAAAATTTAAACGCGCGCCGGCAATATGAGGCACCTCGTTTTGGCATCCACTGGGGTGGTAAATCTACTTAAAATCTTTAGAGAGTAAACTTTATGATACTATTAATATTCAGGGAATAATAATGTACACACATTGCTTGTTTATAATTTAAATGCGGTTTCCCGTAATTTCTCATCCACCGACAGAATAAAACTCTACACAAAACTGGGAAGCATGAAATATTAAATAAGCTTCCTTCGATTGGATTAAGGTGTTATGTACTTATTAATTTATTTTCAAGCCTATCCCACCGCTGGACAAAGGTCTCTCCTCTCAATTTTAATTTTCCGGTTACTTTCTTAATTTAAAAGAATCTTATAACATTGTAATTAGACATGACTGAATTAAATTATTACAAAATTAAGTTCAAAGCATGTTTTTTTTGACACGCTTAATTGGTACAAACTAATTTAGAAATGCTTACCAACTGTATCGAAAGAAAGTTACACTAAATGGCCCTAATCCCAAAGTTAATAATTGCAGCCAGCTTGCAGGTATTAAGTATCTGTTCGTTGCAACTCTTTCAGACATCCTAACTTAACAAACTAATAACTTAACAAGTACTAAGTTAAACCCTATAGCGATATTTAACCAACTTTGCTACGGTCCATGGAACGTGTGTACATGGCATTACGAAGTTTTAACCGAACGTGAGGACACAGCACAGTTTAAACGCAGTAAGTTGTAGGTATGAAATTATCGCTTAAGGCGCCGCAGGTTCATGGTCTTCTCTCCCTCGATGGGAGTGTGTGTTCGGAAGCGCGGATATCATGTTTTTTATTTTCTATTTTTTGTGCGTTTAAATAAATAAAAAAGTAGTCACTAAGTTCCCTCAAACATGGTATTGCCGATTTGTATAACATAACCAATTCTAATATGTTTAGCTTTTGTGCATAATTTGTTAAAAATGTTTTAAGTGTATTTTAGACCTATGTTCGTGATTTTTCCCTATCGAGCGAAAATTGCGTAATCATGTTTCGAATCACTGATCTCGCTGCAAAAAGGCCTCAAGATTACCATTAAATTTTTTTTGAAACCATATTATTATAAACAGACGCATTATATTGTCTCAAAAACTCTGTTCGCTTAACTTCGCTGAACCTACGGCGCCTTAAGAAATTCACTGCCTACAATCGCTACGCGCTACGCTCGTAGCTGATCCCGCGTCTTTCCTTGTAGATAGCGGAAAACGACTACAGCTTAGGCACCTACTAGTCGGGTTCCGGCAGTAATAGTGTTGACACTTTTAGTGTCAGGGACCTGCTCGGTGGTGCAGTGTGGACTTGTTTTCCACTGACGTGGTATTCGAAAGAACGGTGGGCGCTCTGCTTATCACTTTGACTGCCACGAACCCGCCTAGGGTTAAGTAGCGGAAAGCGGCTACGCCGTAGCCGCTTTCCGCTACTTAGCAGGAAAACCACGGGATGAGCTACGAGCGTAGCGCGTAGTGATTCCTGGCAGTGAAGGTGATGTGTTACTCGTTCATCGTAACACTACGCTCGTAGCGCTACGCCGTAGTCCGTAGCAGTTAAAACTCAAATTAGAGCGTAAAATATCTCTCGCTGCGTAATAGGAAAGAGTGTAGAGTTTATTTTGTTTATAACTCGAACAAAAACATAACAAATGCAACACGTTCCAATTTCAAATAGTTTTAATTCCATCGAAATGCATGCTTTTATTTTTAACCCCCGACGCAAAAAGAGGGGTGTTATAAGTTAGACGTGTCTGTGTGTGTGACACACGCAGACAGACACGTCAAACTTACATCTGTGGCATCGTGGTTCCTAAACGAATGGACAGATTTGGATGCGGTTTTTTTATTGGTAAGCTAGTGTGATCGAGATGGTTTTAAGCTACGTTTCATGGTTTTGCCATTTTTGAGATATTGAACTTTGAAATGAAAATGTCAGGGGTTTTTCAAACTTTTATTATTTAAAGGAAGCACGCATGGTATGTATAATTAATTATAAGCATGGATTAATGCTTACTGTTATTAATTTTCCCGCTGTCCTTTAAAACATAACGAGTTGGATGTAAAGCAAGAGTGAGTAAACTTGAGCGAATGAAGATAAACAGGGATCCTCGAACGAATCGCGTGACATGAATTGGAGGGTTCGAGCTCGAATTAAAAGTTAGCTTACGAATGTACATTCTAATGTACAGTTACCATCAGATATATCGGAGCGGCCAAAGTGCTCACCAATATCTGAACACGTCTCTATTGTCGAGGCACTATTGTTCGGGTGGAATCTTGCAACTCAATTTTGAAGCAGATATCTTCAACCGATTGAGCTCAAATTTTGGGTAAAGGTAAAGTTTGGATGACAATTCAATATTATGGGTACCAACGAGCTGATCTGAGGATGGAGACAGAAGGTGGCCATGGGAATTCAATACTTAACCGACGTAACCCCGTTGAGTTCGCTTTCGTTAGAATCGTCTCAATGAGGAGTTGATGATGGTATACAGAAAAGTACAGTCGGCAATAAAAGCTTGTAACAAAAATTAAATTTTTGACAGAACCGTCAACGCACGAATGTGTCGATTTACACGTGATTCGGTAGGCTACTTATGGATAGGATCCTCAGAGCATAGAATACTAGAGAGAGGACAAGCCGCCGGCGGCCGTGTCGCAGCTGTATGCTCAATGGGCATACACTGCCATACTGTGCACGCGTGCTGATCGCAGAGAATATTACGTTTTTTCCCAAAATGCCTGATATGATGCGCGTTTATTGTCAAATAAGCGTGTAGTTATACAAGAGTGTGTGTTTTAGATGTGTGCGTGCTTTGTCTTGTCAATTACTTGGGCGTTGTGTGGGTTAATGTACTTGCGACAGGCTCACTCTATACAAATCGGCCGCCATGTCCGATCTCCTTATATTCATACATCTGTGATAGGATCCCTTAGAGCAACCACTCTGTGTTACAACACGCGGCGACTTTTTACAACGATACAAAACGTGCGACCATTGCACGATTCTAGCCATAGAATACCAGCACGGCTATCACAAGACGGCGCGCGAGCAATCTCGATTTTTCTCGCACTATACGTATCTTTCTAAGTTTTCTAATAAGAGAGAGACGGATAGTGCGAGAAAAATCGAGAGAGCTCGCGTGCCATCTTGTGATAGCCGTGCTGTCAAAATCGGTTTACTCTTGTTTTACCGACAAACTTTTCATCGGATGAATTTTTCGCCACATTTTTAGTACAGAAAACATTTTGTTTTTAGGAACATTAAACTTTTTAAGTTTGTTATAAAACAAACCTCACCTTACCTAATGGGTTCTACACAATTACCTTTTAGCTATAACTAAACAGTTATAAAGAAATGAAAATTCGGCGAAACAACGCATTCGGTGAATCCCGATACCTGGTTTACTCTTAAATAAATAAAAATAAAATAAAATAAAATAACTTTATTGGTAAGGAACAAGACTTACTACTACTTACACTGTAAACACTTTTATAAGTTAAGCATACGCAAGTATTGACTGCTGATAGTGTAGGTAATCAGTAATCAACTACGTATGTAAATACATTTTTTTTTGTAATACTACGAGTAAGCTTCCTCTGTTCCCCGTACTAGTAATTATACTGTATCACGGTGGAACAGGATTCGCCATCATCGCTGTTTAAATGTTGTTTAACTTAAATAACTACATACTAAACATGAGATTTATTTGTCAAATTTAAGGACACTAACAATAAGTAAGGAATGCGGGTGAGTTGACAAAATCATATCGGCAATGCCGCGCTAGTCGAACGAGGTTGTAAACACATAGTATATGCAAAGTGACCAGAAGAGTCAGTGGATGGATTTATTGTTATTTATGCAACGTATATACAATAAGTTATACAATAAGATGCCGGAAAATATTAGGTTGTTAGATGACTTTAAATTCCAGACAAAACTGAAGGACTGGTTAATTAGCAAATGTTTTATGATTTGAATAACTATTTCTTGTGATGTGAATTCTATCTTTTTAAGTGTAAGTATTATTACTATTGTACTCCCGAAATGGGCATACTGTTGAGACTTATTACTTTATGACATGTTATGTGTACGCAGTTTTGACTATAAATTATATCTTATCTTATTTTATATTACCTATATTTAGTATATCTATGACTAAGTATGACTAATTCTAAGTACCTAGACGTTATGCATGTTCGTGTGTGAATATTCATGTGTGCTTCTGGGTGTGTGTGTGTGTGTGTGTGTGTATGTGTGTGTGTGTGTGTATGTGTGTGTGTGTCTGTGTTCGCCATTTACTTATTTTATTAACAGCTCAGTGCTTTCGTAGTTCAGCTGTTTTAAGTGTGCTTCTATCATTGACTTACAAGCGTATGATGCAAGTGAACGTAAACTTATGTTTTTACTAATTTTATTATAGATAGCTGGTCCAAGAACCTTTATAAAGCGCTTTGCAAACGTGGTATTATGTTTCGGAATGGAATATACTAAGTCATTTCTTCTTCGTGATGCAGAGTAATCAGGTGGGTTTTTGTGTTGTGCTAGTAGAAGATACTTTATAAATAATTGTCTTACCGTTAAGACCGAAGTCTGCTGGTATAAGGACTGTGTGGAGTAGCGATAAGTTTTAAAAGTCATTACTTTAAGTACGACCCTCTGGGCTCTCTCTAGTTTCAGCTTCAGCATCGCCGTTTTTGTTGTACCACCCCATATAGTTATACAGTAACTAATGATAGATTGACATAATGCGTGGTAAATTGAGGTGAGTAGCTTATTGTCACAAACATGCCGTAAGGTTTTGAAAATGTAGATAAGTTTCATTGCATTGTTGTTGCAGCAACACCAGCGTACGTATGTTTGTCATTTTATCACTTAATGGATTGGTGGATATCAGCGTCATGTTCTGGCAGACTAGTATACGAATGTGACGAACTGTTTTAACGTAAAACGACATCTGTTAAAACTTTTTAGGCCTAAATAACCACCCACACCTTCGGATACGGCGTTTTTCTATCGGCGTGGAGAGCAGGCGTAAGAAATATGACGCATGAGTCACGTCACTGCGTTCCCGGAGCGTCAGCGTATTTTGAGCAGCGGTGTGACCGATGCTTTATTCACAGTGATAAGTGGTATAAAAGCTGCCATCACACGCCCGCAACTTATCAATAGCTGTCAGTCTCTGTTACTTTCATTCACTTTCTTTTTTCTTTCCAGAATTTTTTCATTCGCGAAATATTTTTAAATAAATAAATAAATAAATATTTGGGGACAATCTTACACAAATTGATCTAGTCCCAAACTAAGCAAAGCTTGTACATACTTATATAGATAAATAAATACTTAAATACATAGAAAACATCTATGACTCAGGAACAAATATTCGTTGCTCATCAAACAAATAAATGCCCTTACCGGGATTCGAACCCGGGACCTCCGGCTTCGTAGGCAGGATCACTACCAACTAGGCTACAGAGGTCGTCCAGAGATGTACAAAATTCGATATAAAATACTTTTCATCCATTAAACAGATCGGTGGAGGGTCGCTGGAGCGAGATGGTCCAGGCGGATCTGCAGGAGCTCCAAATCAGCAATAGGCTTGTAAGCTAAGATTTATGTACGATGCCATTCGAACCAGTGTTTGGAGAGGATCAAATGTTTCTATGAGAGCAACTACAATTAAAGAACGTAAATACCCAAAAAAATGTGTTAAAGACGGACCTCGCTGGCGGCAGGCGAAACGCTTCATACTTATCCTTGTATGGAAAATAAAG
Organism: Epinotia brunnichana; assembly: GCA_963854355.1. Lineage (NCBI taxonomy): Eukaryota > Metazoa > Arthropoda > Insecta > Lepidoptera > Tortricidae > Epinotia > Epinotia brunnichana. The sequence continues at coordinate 14,222,433 of OY977957.1, forward strand.
TAAATTACTGTTTCGGTCGCGAAATACTGCGTTTAGGTCCATTACACAGTTGTAGTACAATTTTGTTTCTACAAAAGCGTAAGGATTCTATTGATAGCTTAAAATTTACTCTTGGACAAAAAAAATGCATATTTTTCTAAAATTTCTAGATCCATAACTTTTTATGATTTTAAGTATTTTTTGTAATTTATACTTTATTACAATAATTTGATGGTTTATAAAATACTTTCAATCCATTTGATAGAGTAATTATATTTAATATTAATATCAATGTAACTATGGATCTTTATCAGGAATAAATTATGATTATTATTATTAAATAGATGGGTGAAGTAATTAATTTAATTATTATTAAATTTATTTTATTTTATTTTTAAGTCGTTTGCAAATAATAAATGTACATAAGTATATTAGTAAATGATGAATAAAGTCCTTTGGAACTAAAAAAAAAAAAAAAAGATGGGTGAAGGTCGGGCCTCTATTCTTATCTTAGGCTGTAACCGTATTAACCTTTTTGTCATCCTCGTTGCCAAGAACGAAAATTGACGTTAAAAAAATAGAAGCACTGACATCTAAATATTAATTTATATAAGTGGCAGCATAGTCTATTGCTGAATATCAATGCATCGTTAGACAATCTGGACATTATACCTAATTAACGAACATGTCGATTGATGTCCGATGCATAATTGATAATTATCACAATATCTAGTATTAATCCTGCGGCGGCAATATCTATAAACAGGTCAGTAGGTTTCATTGATTGATTAGGTATACACTATTACTAATACTATTGGCTATAATTCATTTACCCACACAATAAAGTACCAGTGAGAACACTCGAGAATAGTGAAGAGTTATTTGTCCCATGCATCATGATTACGAATCTTCGAAAATCTGTAAGCCAATTTCCACTGAACGTTATTACCTACTTATCGCCATAAATGATTTAATGGGTTACAAAATAGGTTAGGTTTGTATTTTTTGTCCTGAAAATTCAAAAACATGCCCAATGCAACACAGTTTTCGGAAAAATTACATTCTAAAAATATGCTTTCGGAGTAGGTATTAGTATTCGGAATTTTGTACCCAGTAACAGTACAAAAATTGGGTTGGACTAAAATAAAAACAACACTTACTTAGTCGGAGTTAAAATGGATTCTTTATTCCGTGGAGTTAAACGTCAATATTGTATTTATGATTACTCGTAAATGTCTCCTCATGTATCATGTAACTAACGCTTTTTTTTGTTTGTCGATGAAATCATAAACATTTACCATCGTCGATGATTCATTTTGTTTTCCGTTGTGTATTATTTTGGTGAGCATTACGGTAATACCTACTAGTATAATGAAGCACTAAGGTGCGTGACGTCGGCGAAGTCATAACCAAACTCGAATCGAGTTGGGTAGGACATATTGCCAGGCAGCGTGACTGCAGGTGGCCCAAAGCTTTAACGGATTGGTGGCCACTTACAGAGAAAAGAAGCGTCAGTCGTCCACCAGTTGATGACATAAAAAAGACCGCGGGTCATTTCTGGATGAGACTAGCACGGGACCGGGATAAGTGGCGTACTCAGCAGTGGGCGATTGCAGACTGATAATGATGACGATGATTACGATGATGAATATAATGAAGAGGAATAGTCTGTGAGAGTGTAGCTGTAGTTGGGTGTAAATAATCTCCGGAACTGCTTATCCAAACTCTCAATTTTTTTCACCATTATGTAGAATAGACCACCAGGATGGACATATAGGTATACTTAATTTTTTTGTCGTTTCAGATTTTAGACTTAAAAAAAAAACACTAAGCCACACAATATGGCTTAACCGTCCCGTTTGTTACACTAAGTAGATAGGTATTTATTGCTTATGTTATGAATGTAGGTAAGTCACTTGACATTTTAATAACAACGACACAGGACAGTAAATTCTTATCCTATACTATTATAAATGTGAAAGGTTGGATGTCTGGATGTTTGTTACTCAATCACGCTTTAACGGCTGAACCGATTTGGATGAAATTTTGCACGAAGATAGTTTATAGCCTGGATTAAAATATAGGATAGTTTTTATCCCGGGTTTACGCAGACGAAGTCGCGGGTGGAAAATAGTAAAGTTATAATTCGGTAACGTAACCTTCGTTCACCTCGCGTTTGAAGTGAACCCAGTCGGGTGGACGAGGGATCAGGCTTTCATCTGACGTGCCGATATCTGGGCCTCTACATCTGCCTATAGTTTCAACTGTGGTTGATTGATATGTATAAGACGTTCAATATATCGCTGCCCCAATATTATAGGGTTCTATGTTGCACTTTTATCAACTTGAAATTTGAAGTTTGTCAGAGTGACACTAGGTCTAAATTGGAGTACCCCGACAATGTAACATAGAACCCTCAGAGCATAGAATACTAGAGAGAGGACAAGCTGCCGGCGGCCGTGTCGCAGCTGTATGCTCAATGGGCATACACTGCCATACTGTACACGCGTGCTGATCGCAGAGAATATTAAGTTTTTTCCCAAAATGCCTGATATGATGCGCGTTTATTGTCAAATAAGCGTGTAGGTATACAAGAGTGTGTGTTTTAGATGTGTGCGTGCTTTGTCTTGTCAATTACTTGGGCGTTGTGTGGGTTAATGTACTTGCGACAGGCTCACTCTATACAAATCGGCCGCCATGTCCGATCTCCTTATATTCATACATCTGTGATAGAACCCTATAATATTGGGGCAGCGAAGTTTTAAAGATAGACTTATACATTGGTATGTTGTGAAAAGCGAGAAAGGTAAAGCCATCTACGTAAAATGTTACATTGTGTACGACGTCAAATATATATTTATATGACGGAAATAAAACGTTTTATTAATAAAACCTTGCTGAGTGCTGTGTTCACCATTCAGCACGGCTATCACAAGATGGCGCGCGAGCTCTCTCGATTTTTTTCGCGCCATCCGCCTCTCTCTTACTTATTAGAAAACTTAGAAAGCGACGTATAGTGCGAGAAAAATCGAAAGAGCTCGCGCCCTCTTGTGATACCCGTGCTGGATGGACAAAGGCTTTATTTTGTCCCGCGGTGTGGTCTGTGCTCTGTGCAATACGCAGGGCTGAGCTGCGCTAGTTGAACGAGCGAGCGAAGCGAACGAAGATCCAGTTTTTAAAAATGACAAACTCGCAGAGCGTTTAGTATATAATTCAGGGCCTATTGTTACATATCCACATTTCAACGGTTTAACTTACTTTTTTACCAGTAACTTATTCCAGTTACATTCTACTTATGTATTCACCCCTGTTTCACCCCAATCCGATTTTCTGACATACATTATTAACAGGTAAACACTTGAACAGGCTTACTTAAGTAAGGTGTCCTAATTCTAAGCTACTTCTGAAAAAATGTCCTATGTGCAATAAGATTATTATAACGCATACGCTCTTTTGACTGCCTCAGAATTTAGTCCAGTATCAGGTGAACTGAATAATTTAGCGCCTACGTGAAATGTGGTTAAATAAAACACCGTATGTTACCGTCAGCTGTGCACTCCGGTTACTCAAGTCCTGCTTTACAGTAGACAAAGAAATAAAGGAAATACGTTTATTCATGTCGATTTCAAAAGACACTTAAGTATGTTAGCACTGAAGCTTCAAAAATAAAGTATTTAACATCGTCATGATTTCCATCGTAAAGGTACGCTTTGAAATTAACTTACTATTAATTGAATTACGCTGACACTTACAATAGGAAGGTTTTGGTGAAATTAGGACGGTACATCAACGAGATATTTGGAAAATCTACCTCTAGGATTAAACTTAACAACTAACTATCTAAACTTTTTTTTTTAATAACTGATGATATATTTCATTACTACATTAGACATTGAAAGATATTTATATCTACATTTAAATGTAATTACGGAGCTAAGAAAACACCTGCCACTTAAAACCCAGCGCCGATCGAAGATGACACGGAGGTGAGAAAATATCTGGAAACAGCCAACACGATTTTAATATAAAATTTGCCATACGGATTTCTGTCTTTGGTGCAACACATGCTTTAATGACCTTCGATTTTGGGTCTTCAACATAATCGTCATCATATTTACCTACTTAACAAATTGTTGGTTTTGTTGAGATAAAATTTTCGCCTTTAAGTATTTTTTTTATATTTTTTTACTTAACTTTGGTTGACTTACATACACCTACCTTGTATCTTTTGAATGCACAAGCTTGGTCTTCATATTATTTGCAGTCTATTTAAAATTTATTGCCTATCATTTCTACAAGTAAATACTACATGAGTACATACGACTGTTTACATATACCTACAGGGTTTTTGATAATTTTACGTACTCGTATTCCTATTAATGAGTTGTATTTGATTGTAATTTGTGGTTTATTGCAACTTTTTTGACCCCATAAGTTATGCATTCGGAAAAAGCGGACCATTTTCGTTTTTATCACAGTTTCTTTCTTAAACAAGTCAGCTTGACCACTTTAAAAATGTGTTAGTAATAAACTAATTATTTAAATATTTTTCTTAATTATGACCTACTTACTTCATCCCTTAACAGAAATACTTTGAAATTACCAAAAACCCTGTATAAGTACTAGTTTAGAGACTTCACCTCCAGGAACCCATTCTTCGTGGCCTCGGTTATTGTATGCGTTATTGAATTTATTTTCAATCTCGACTCGGTCGCATTTAACTTCTAACGTGAAAAGCCGTCTTATGCGCCGCGAAGGTGAGCATTATTATCAGGTATAATAAGGTAGCCCAGATGACTCAACCACGGGTGAGTTTACTTTAACCTTTCGATAACAGGGAGCCACTAGTCTGTATTGAAAATACCGGATTATGGCAGAAAAAAGTCTAAAAACTCGTGCCTCCCCTGACAACCACGGAATTTTAACGCTGTAGTGAGGATTTGTAGTTTTGACAGCTAGAGATATAGGTATTGCAGGGTCCTCACTCTCAACACAGGATTTTCTTGGGTGCTCTGGTGACCTTAGTCACCACCAGCCTAGCTAGCACGATAGGTTTTATAGTCATGCTTTATGTGACGTTTTGGTACATTTGGGCCGTAAAATTTGACCATAAGACTTATCGTGCTAGGTGAGCAGGAACACAGTGTGACAAACACACTATTTGGGGCTTCATCATCATTCTTTATTGTTTACTAGCTTTTGTCGCGACTTCGTCCGCGCAGAACTCGTTTATATCGTTACTTTCTCCCCCCTTTTCACCCCCTAAGGTGATGAATTTCCAGATAAAAACTATCTTTAGTAAGGATTCTTTGGGAAGGCCCCGGAATTCAAAGTATCTCTACACCAAATTTCATCTCAATCGGTTCAGCAGTTTAAGCATGAAAAGGTAACAGACAGACAGAGTTATTTTCGCATTTGTAATATTAGTATGGATTGTATGAAGAAAAGGGTCATTATGGCTGAGTTGCATGATTTTATAGATTAGCTTACTCCGAACGCCTTTTTTTACAAAATATACTCCGCCGCAAACTTGGTGTCTATGACCCGCCTCACCATAATAGATGCATGTAGGCTTTTTTCAGTATTATTTTGCATTTTTCATATCACACGGCCGTAAGGACCTTTTCTACTAAACCGTAGGACTAAATTAACTGACTTGTAATTTAAATATTTTATATTAAAAATAAAGATACGTCAACAAAATGTTACATCTAACTAATAGTTTTCAAAATAGCCATAATAAAACGTCTTTTTTACCCCGTTTTAGAAAACATCTTCGAAACTACCGCCATAAGGTACCTTTACCCTTGGAACGTCACATACATATATTTACCCATGTAATGTTCCTATTCCCCAGGACTCCCAACTACCGCTATACCGTAAATGGGTTCCATCCAATTTTTCATCCACCATTTCTCACCCCCTTATGTGTTTCCCTTATTTCCTCCTTCCATGTGTTCCGGAATAAAAATTATTCTATGTTCTTTCTTTGGACTGAGACCTCTCTCTATACCAAATTTCATCTAAATGGGTTCTATCGAAATCTTCAACCCTCATTTCACCACCTCAGGAAATGATTTTTCGGGATTAAAACTATGCATTGTCCTTCCCTAGGACTCCTTCTATCTCTTTACCAAATTTCATCTATTAAATGGGTTTTATTCAAATTTTCACCCCCTATTTCATCCCTGAGGGGATGATTTTCGGGATTAAAACTATCCGTTGTAATACTCCGGGACTCAAACTATCGTTCAACCAAATTTCATCAAAATGTGTCACAAACAAATTTTCACCCCCAATTACACCCCCTTAGGGGATGATTTTCGGGAGTAAACTATCCTATGTCCTTCCCCAAGACTACGACTCGCTATACCGTAAATGGGTTCCATCCAAATTTTCATACCTCATTTCACCCCCCTAGGAGATGATTTCTGGACTAAAAATTATGTTAAGTCCTTCCCCAGGACTCTTAACTATCTCCATACCAAATTTCATCTAAATCGGTTCTATCCAAATTTTCACCCCTCATTTCACCCCCTTAGGAGATGATTTTTCAGGATAAAAACTATGCATTGTCCTTCCCTGGGACTCCTTCTATCTCTTTACCAAATTTTAACTAAATGGAATTTCTCTACATTTTCATCCCTATTTCATCCCCTTGGGGGATGATTTTCGGGATTCAAACAATCCATTGTCATTCTCCGGGGACTCACACTATATCTATACCAAATTTGGTCTAAACGGAGTCCATCCAAAATTTCACCCCCCATTTCACCCCCTTAGGAGAAGATATCCAAAATGAAAACTATCCAATGTCCTTCACCAGAACTTAAACTACCTCTAAACCAAATTTTATCAAAATGGATTGTATCCAAATTTTCACCCCTCCATTTTACCCCCTAAAGGGAAGATTTTTGGGATAAAAACTATCTTTTGACCTTTCCCGGGACTCAAACTAATTATATATATATTCATTCAAATCGGTGCAGCGGTTTAAGTAGCTCCATACAAATTTCCACCCCCCATTTCATCCCCTTAGGGGTTGATTTCCAGGATAAACTCTACCCTAAGTCCTTCCCCGAGACTCAAATTATCTCTATACCAAATGTCATCTTAATCGGTTCAGCCGTTTTCACGTGATGCGCGGTCACATAAACAGACAAACAGATAAACAGATAAACAGACAAACAGACAAAAATTCTAAAAACTATTGGAACGTGTTCTGTTACCGATTTTAAGTAGGTATCCCTAGCCAATTTTTTTTCGAATATCTTCCATGTACAGACTTTCGACCCTCTTCAGCTTTATTATATGTATTGATAGATAGATTGCGTATTCAATAGTAATTTATAGAGATACCGAATCACATGGCACCCTGATAGGGCATGGCGAAATAATTAAAACTAGTTTTTGCATATTAATGACTAAATTACCAAGGCACATACGACGTCACGTAACTTGGCCTGGCTATGAAATTCCACATATCATCGACACTTTAAATACATGTAAGGATTTGACATCCCTACATTCCCTTCGTTTTTTTCTATCCTAAATAGCACTAACCCGTTGAATTTTTGGCCTTACTCAAATTACGAATGTCCTAGTTCACAGCTATGACAGCACTAATTGCTTGACCTGGACTTGCTTACTAGAAACGGTTTTCAATTTAACTTGAAGCCCGTACACTAACTGGGGTGAGCGAGTTACTGTTACAACTTTTGACCTTAGTTACTGTACTGGCAGTTAATTTGGATGTGCCAATCCTGCACTTTGGTTAATTAAGAGGGTCTTTAGTTGATACTTGGGTCGAGTGGGACTGCGGCGCTACCACGAACTTCGAATCTCGAACTTCGTATATCTCCGTCTCTATCGCACTTATGGTTTATGGTACTCGAGCGACCGAAACGGAAATATACGAAGTTCGAGATTCGAAGTTCGTGGTAGCGCCGCTGGGCCGGCCACGTCTGTCGCATGCGACCGGATAGGTGGGCTAGTATAGCCACCAAGTGGATGCCGCAAGGGCGAAGCAGGCGGAGCAGGCCTAAACGGGGATGGCGGGATGATTTATATGCCTTCCTCGGCAAGTGGAAGAAGCGCAACTACGGGAGTCATTGCAACAAAGGAGAGAGGCAAAGAGGAGAATGGAACACTCACATAGGCGAGGAAAAAAAGGCTCGTGGATCTGGGGCATTTCCAGGTGACGTAATGACATCGCTGCTTCATATTAATAACTAGTTAATCCTATTCTATTAAACGAATTATTAGATTACTAGATTTACTAATTTATGACAAGAAAAAAGAAATAAAACTAAAACTAAAGGTCAAATAATTGCCCCAGATCGCTGCCAGGCGGTAGTGTGTCCAGAAGACTGGTATCATTGCCACGTTGTATGGCAATACTGATCCTCTGGGCGAGATAAAAGCCAGCCTTCTGGTAACGTGAATCCATTGAAGATTCGGTGTGCGCTTGGTCCACACGGTCAGAGGGTCTTGTACATTTATTTGTAAATGGGTTTTCGATAACGGCTTTAACAATGATTTAAAATACAGATGTACAGAATTTTATTTATAAAATACAATATTTAACGTGTCAAGAGCGTACATCAAATTTAAATTTTTACTGCTACATATTAAAATAATATCCCATAAAAAACATTCCATGTAAAAAATAGGCCAAGTCTCGAAACTCTTTCACAGTAAAAAGTGGTGAGATATTTCGTAGAGACTTGGCTCTTTTTGGTTTTTTTGACCGTTTTTCTGCTTGCTGGTTACATCTGCCGTATTTTGGAAAGCACGTCTAGCTGTTGACTTACAGAGATAATCACTGGCTTATACACAACATGGAAACGTCTATCTAGATATTCTAGACACATGCACAAGCGACTTCTAACACCGTGGCGCAGCCAAAATTAGTCGTTTTGATTCAGATTCAGATTCATTTATTGACAATAAAAGATTACATCATAAGTTATTTGATGGATGATAAGCTTATTTAGCATATTTTGCTATTAAGAATACCGGGATCCTGAAAAAGGTCCTTAAAAAGGCGGGATCCCGGGATTGGTAGCCCTAGTTCTGACACGTTAGGAGCCGTCACATCAGAGAACATAAGATGAACATAATGTGAATCTAACCGTACTAAACGTATGCAACCGATATCGTACTATCGCCTCATGACATGACACGTCAGATAAGTATAATAATTTCTCTCTCTACCTCTTCAGTCGTTCACTCTTGACAGATGGTCGTGGTTTCATGATGGTGTATGGATAAAGCAGCCCTCGCGATGCTCCTCTACTTGCTACGGTCTTCAGCATAACGTGGACTATTTATTTAATCGTATGGCATACATATTATTTGGCCTTTGAGTTTGTCACTTTTTAGTACCACCCAGGGCACACGTGCAAGGTTGTGGTAGGTAGTTCCTTACCTCACGCAGCGGGTAGTGCTCTACGAAAAACGAGGAGGGCAGAGGAGGGAGAGGCCCATAGCCTGTGGCGTACCCCAGGGGTCCGTTCTTGGACCCCTTCTATGGAACCTGGGGTATGACTGGGCCATAAGGGGCGCTCTTCTCCCCCGGACAGCAGTGATCTGCTATGCGGATGATACTATGGTAGCTGTCCGGGGGGCAGAAATGAGGGAGGCTCTGCGGCGGGCGGAGGTGGCCGCGGAGTTAATGGTGACCCGCATCCGGTTGCTGGGGTTGCAGGTCTCCCTCCCCAAAACGGATGCCATAGTCTTTGGGGGGAGGGGGTGGCGGCTGCCTGCGGGTGCAGCTCTGAGAGTGAGCGGGGAGATGGTCCAGGTGAGGCCCCACATCAAGTATCTGGGCCTCATCCTGGACCGGAGGTGGAATTTCGGGGAGCATTTCCGCCAACTTGCTCCCCGAATAGTGAGTGCGGCTTCAGCGTTGGGGCGGCTGCTGCCCAACGTAGGGGGGCCATCAGTCGCGTGCCGCCGCCTCTATGCCGGTGTCGCCCGAAGCATGGCCCTGTACGGGGCCCCGATTTGGGCGGATCGGCTCAGCGCGGCAAACAAGGCCCTGCTTCGTAGGCCACAGAGGGTGGTGGCCATACGGATCTGCAGGGCATACGTGACGGTCGCCTGGGCGGCGGCGTGTGCCTTGGCTGGCACACCTCCGTGGGAGCTAGATGCGGAGGCGCTGGCTGAGGCGCACAGGGAGCGGGTGCGGTGGAAAGCCACCGGGGAGTATCCTGCTCCCGAGGAGGTGAGGGAGGCCAGGAGGCAGACGCAGAGGAGGTTGAGGGAGAGGTGGAAAGGTGACCTCGAGGGCTCCCCCTATGGAGTCCGCACCATAGGGGCACTCCTCGGGTCGTTGGACAGTTGGCTGGAGAGGGCCCATGGCAAGGTGGGGTTCAGACTTGCGCAGGTGATGACCGGACATGGCTGTTTCGGTCATTACCTGTACAGGATTAAAAGAGAGGGTAGCCCCGCCTGCCATGAGTGCGGCGCGGAGGACGATACGGCCCAGCACACCTTGGAGTGGTGCACTCGCTGGGCCGAAGAGCGCCGCACAATGGTGTTGGCCCTCGGAGTGGATGACCTCTCGCTGTCCAACGTGGTGGCGGCCATGTTGAGGAGCGAGAGATCTTGGGAGGCGGTGGCCGCCTTCTGCGAAGTCGTCATATCGCAGAAGGAGGCCGCGGAGCGGGAGCGCGAGGAAAATGCGGACGCACTCCCGCTCCGGCGCAGACGGAGGGGTCGAAGGCGTGCGCGGTTTGCTGCCGCGGGCCGCGTCTTCCCCCAGTAGGGCCAGTGGGTTGGGGGCCCACATTGCACATGGCCCTACACGTCTGGGGGGAAGGTCAAGCGTCTCTGACCTTCCCCTCCCTTGGCGCGGGTGTCCTGGCGTAGCAGCCAGGGCCGCCGGGGGTCGTCGTGGTAAGAAATGCTGCATCCCATGACGGTCCCCTTAACGGCAGGAGAGGATGACGCCGCTGGGGTTTTAGTGGGTAGGCTCCTCCCCTCCCTCCACCTTATGCGGAGGGGGTTGCGGAAGGAGAGATCCCCACATAACCCCCCACTATGGCCTTCCCCGGGCCGGGGGGTATGTGCAAACACATTTCCCCAGCGTCAAAAAAAAAAAAAAAAAAAAAGGTAGTTCCTCCTGACGCAAGTGACAGTTGTCCCCCCTTTGTCAAGTGAGTAGCCAATTCGACTGTTAGAGATCCTTAAGCCGCCCGAAGGCCTCTAACTCGGCTTAACGACTACTGTTACTACTGTCATAGACAGAAGCCAGGATCAACTGCTTGGCGTGCCTTCCAAAGCACGGAAGCGCTCATTTATAGTAACCACTCAAACAGGCGGTCAGCCGGTCACCCATCCAAAGACTGACCGCTGCCATCGTTGCTTTACCTGCGTTATCGTTTCCGACTCGCAGGCGCGGCAGGGCTATGAACGCTTCAACGGGGAGACTATGGCTACTATGGACTATGGTGGATTGTGTCGCAGCTTTTATCAAATCCGTCCAGCGCATAGGAGAACGACCGTGCGATCGCTGCCCTCTACCCGTGCCTGGACAACGAGTTGTTCCATGTACATTTGGTTTCGAGTAATGTGCCCGAAGATAAGTATTAATGACGATGATACCTGGACGCTAACAGCACGGCAATGCAAAAGCACAAACTTTAGGGACCTTACAAAGCAGCTGTTAGTGCATACTAAATCAGCCGCACATACAAACATTTTGCATTGAACTGTAACCTCAAATATAATTTGACACCCAGAACCATAACTGTTTCATGTCATTAGAGGTCAGACTGATACTGGTTCTCCAGTAGCGAATTGTTTTCGTTGTGGACTGAGCTACAAACAGAGCCGAGACCGAGTTTCAGAACCGTTTTTCGCATGTCTAAATCACATGGTAATCGTCTTGATTCATGGTATCCCTCTTCCGTAAGTGTACAGCAACGTGTGTATAAGGGACTAAGTAACGTGTGTGTAAGTGAAGTTAAGTATATTGATATGAGGTTGATACTAAAATGGGATTTTACTATCGCAATTGGGGCGCCAGTTGGCGAGTGACCGCGCTCACAGACATATTTAAATGGACGTCGCATGTAACACGACTCAATGGCATCATGACGCACTTTTCACTGTACATGTATGAGGTATTGCGGGTGTCGGTTTCTTTACGTATGTGTCTACAGTTTGCTTCTATGTATTTATGTGTTTTCTTTCGTTCTTTCTTTGTTGATGTTCGTGAGAAATCATTTGCAATTGTTCAAGGGTGTTGAGGTCACGCGTAAACAACTCTCTGATCAACAGGGAGACTCAGAACGGTCCCGCGTCGCATGTCACTTTCTGGTAAGAACTCTTGACCTCGAGTGATAAGCCCAGTGTATTTCGAACGTCTATCCTCCGAATTGCAAACGGAGTCATCTGACAAAACATTCTCATGCCAAATGAGATGTTTTTTATTGAAAAACCCATGAACTAATATAAATATGGGCATTAAACATTAACAATAATCACAAGCTTGAACCATTAGGAATTAGAGGTACGCAGCTCAAATTATTTGCAGACTATTTAGAGGGCCGCACGCAACGCACAAAAATCGACAATTTTATGAATTCTGACCTAAAATTTGCCTCTTTAGGGGTCCCACAGGGAAGTATTTTAAGTCCTACACTGTTTTTAATTTATATAAATGACCTTTGCAATCTTAAAATCGATTGTGGTAAAATCATTTCATACGCTGACGACACTGTCCTACTTTTTTCTGCAAACTCAGTAGAGCAAGTCTATGAATATGCACAGCGAGGCTTTAATATCGTAAGTAACTGGCTTCTACATCACCTACTAACCCTGAACTCGGAGAAAACAAATGTTATAAAGTTTTCCATGCGCAAATCGAAACTAGCTCCGACTAACCTTAAAATCTATGCTCACAATTGTAAACATCCCACAAATAACCGGTGTGCATGTCCGGGCATAGCTACCACAAATAAAATAAAATATTTAGGAATCATAATTGATGACTCTCTCTCTTTTCGACTTCATGTGGAAGCGTTGTGCACTAGAGTTCGTAGTTAATATTTATTTTCAAAAAAATACGTACGATCGCAGACTCGCACATAATCAAACAAGTTTACTTTACGTTATGTCAATCTGTATTAACTTACTGCATCTCTTCATGGGGTGGCTTGGCTAAAACCACATTACTAACCTAGAAAGGGCCCAGAGAGCAATCCTTAAGGTTTCTACTTTCCGCCCCTATCAATTCCTCACTAGCCTGCTTTATAAATCATGTGAAGTTTTAACTGTCCGACAATTATTTATATTGCACACAGTTTTAAAACAGCACGCTGAAACCCCTTACAACACTGATCAAGTGATCATGCCAGTAAAAGGCGTAAAGATTTTGTTTGTCCTCATTATACTCAAACACGACACGTTTTCTCTTCTAGATTTTTCTTTTTCTAGGTCCACTTCTTTACAAAAGACTTAATGCACGGCTAGATTTATATTCCCTAAACTATTTATTATTTATTATTAATATCTATATGAAATGTAAATGAACGCTACGAGAAGCCTACATAATATGTACTTTTTTATATATAGGTTACTAGCTTTTGCCCGCGACTTCGTCCGCGCGGAACTCGTTTAAATCGTAACTTTCTCCCCCCTTTTCACCCCCTTAGGTGATGAATTTCCAGATAAAAACTATCTTTAGTAAGGACTCTTTGGGAAGGCCCCGGAATTCAACGTATCTCTATACCAAATTTCATCTCAATGGGTTCAGCGGTTTAAGCATGAAAAGGTAACAGACAGACAGAGTAACTTTCGCATTTGTAATATTAGTATGGATTGTATGAAGGAAAGAGCAGATGAACTTGCAAGGCAGGGCGCAGACACGGCCCTAGTCGGCCCGGAACCGTTCTGTGGCATCACAAAACGGAAAGCATATTCTCTGCTAAACAACGCGGAAAAATCAGAGGCAATCAAGCTGTGGAAGTTCACCAAAGGACAAAAACAAGCTAAAGCCCTGATCGAAGGGTTCAATAGTAAGCTGTCTAAAGAGTTATTACAATTCAAAAGGCACAAAACCTGCGCAGTGACAAGAATCCTGACAGGACATTGCAAATTGAACAAACACCTGTTTCAAATGGGTATGAAGCAGGACACAACTTGCAGGTTCTGCCAGGAGACAGAGGAGACTGCAATGCACATTCTCTGCTCCTGCGGACCACTCATGCATAAAAGAAGTACCTACCTAGGGCGGCACATAATGCACCCACAAGAAGTACAACATATCACCGCCCAAAGAATCTGGAATTTCCTGGAGGCAACGGGACTTAACGGTGAACTCTAAAACAAGGGCTGCCACAATAGATCACTTGCTGGTCGAAGCGGCATATTAAGGCCCACAAAAAAAATAATAATAATGAAGGAAAGGGTATCGATGCATGTAGGCTTTTTTCAGTATTATTTTGCATATTTTCATATCACACGGCCGTAAGGACCTTTTCTACTAAACCGTAGGATTAGATTAACTGACTTGTAATTTAAACATTTTATATGTTACATCTAATAGTTTTCAAAATAGCCATAATCAAACGTCTTTTTTACCCCGTTTTAGAAAACATCTTCAAAACTAAGGCCGCCATAAGGTACCTTTACCCTTGGAACGTCAATTTACTTATGTAATGTTAATGTTCCTATTCCCAAGGACTCCCAACTACCGCTATACCGTAAATGGGTTCCATCCAAATTTTCACCCCCAATTGACCCCCTTAGGGGATGATTTCTGTAGGTTATTAACTTACTAATTATTTTATACTACCTAGTCAATAAGAATGATATTGTATAATATTTTGCATGTGACTAACATTATTAAATTGTGTAATTATTAACTAATGTAATTATTTTATTTAGGCTGCCTTTCTGCTACGAGCTGTATATATGAATTTTATTAGAATACTGTACTTACTTAAATTACACAAATATTTAATGTTTAATAGGACAAGTACCATTTAGTACAACAAATAAAAAAACTGGCCAAGTGCGAGTCGGACTCGCGCACGAAGGGTTCCGTACCATTAATACATCATATGTGAAAACTTCAGCTGGAACTATCACGGTATCAGTGAGATACAGCCTGGTGACAGACAGACGGACGGACGGACGGACAGCGAAGTCTTAGTAATAGGGTCCCGTTTTACTCTTTGAGTACGGGACCCTAAAAACGGTTCTCACTAGCCTGCACTCGTTTTGTAACGCATTTTCATTTTATGTTTAATCATTTAAATTTTGTCTTCTTTTAATATTTCTTTATGGCACCTTATCCATATTAATATCTACAAGACACAACTACATGCCATTAATGACGTTAAAATAGCTTGGCCCCGCCGACCTCTGTTAATAATATTACTGTTTTTGACATTGTAAATTATTACTTATTATTATATCGCTATATTTATGTGTATTATTGCCGCGGGAAAACCTCAACTGAGAGCTCATTCTTATTGTGTAGTATGATGTTTGGCGAGAAGTCAATGCATTTGAGTGGTCTACTTTGATATATCCCTGTGGAGTGCCAGTTGGCTAGTGAGCTAGTGACCGCGCCTATTGCTTTAATTGGCTTTTGGCCAAACTAGATTAGCCTCGAGTTATTATAGCACTACAGCATATTAATGCGATGAAAGGGGTGTGGGCTGGGTACCTCGAGACAGTGTTGGCAAGGCATCTATTAAGCAACTACAAAACTTACAAAAACAGAGAAAAACAATAAAATAATAATCATCATCGGGATCCTGAAAATTACGCAACTGCGGCGCTACCACGAACTTCGAATCTCGAACTTCGTATATCTCCGTTTCGGTCGCTCGAGTACCATAAACCATAAGTGTGATAGAGACGGAGATATACGAAGTTCGAGATTCGAAGTTCGTGGTAGCGCCGCTGACTTGGCGGAGCGAGTTCGCCGTACGGTATTTTTAACCCCCGACGCAAAAAGAGGGGTGTTATTACTGTGACGTGTCTATGTGTCTGTAAGTGGCGAATCGACCGATTTAAATGCGGTTTTTTTTTCCGAAATCTGACGTTACCGAGATGGTTCTTAGCTTAGTTTCAACAAAATGGATTCATCTGGTTTTGAGATATTGAACTTTGAAATGAAAATATTTTTAAGGGGTTTCTCAACTTTTCTAAGTTGTTAATTATGTTCTAAGCTTAGCATACTGATGATTTCGTCCAGATTTTCTTACTTTTTTGTATGCTGCCAGTTTTATATTTGCACTGTCGTAATATCATGCGCGGAAGCGGCGCAGTGCACTTGCAGTACCGCATACGTACCGCGTTGCTTCTGCGCATCCCGCGCCAATCATGGAGCACTAATTTGAAGTAGGCATGCGGTAAATAATCGGTATTGACTCGACTGACAGCTGACACCTTAAGGATATCGTACCGCCTCCGCAACGACAAATCAGGAATAAATCGTAACTTAAGTTAGTTAGTTAGTTACAGGTAGTAAAAGAGCTGTGCGACTCAACTCAACTGACAGTTATTTGTTTTTTTTATTTTTACAAAGTGCCGCACTACCGGGAAAAAAACGCTAGGTGGATGATGATTTACCTATTTACACAAAAAAATTACACAGCATTACAATTTGCACCAAGGCACTGGAAATTTCTGTTTTAATAATATAACATAAGTAACACAATACTTCAAGCACTCATGACGCACGTCACGTCCGACTATCTATTTACTTGCAAACATGTCACAATCAGGTGCTAGCGACAGAAGCGCGTCAAACATGGTGGGTGCTCGAAGTGTGTGAGAGCTTAAATGGGAGACGGTGCGTGCATGTGGGACTGCTAAGAGATTGGTAATTGACTAGTGACTTGACAGTTGACAGTATAACCCGCAAGAGTTAACTTGAAACTTCGTTCATATGACGTTAGTACGCGCTCGAGTCTCAAGTTAACTCTTGGGGGATATAACAGCTGACAGATTACTAATACCGCATCGAGCCCGCACAAACAAACATGGAAGTGCCTAGCATATTTAGTTCTGATGCATCATCTATCATCCTAGTGTTTTTTTCCGTTTGTATCCTAAAGAAGCCTGTGGTCCGTTTTGGCACCAAATCCCAGGATCATTGCGTAGCTGCTAGTTATACGAAAGCGACTGCCATCTGACCTTCCAACCGAGAGGGAAAACAAGACCTTGTCGGGATTAGATCAGTTTCCTCACGATGTTTTCTGTAACCGAAAAACTACTGTTACATTATGAAATGATATTTCGTACATAAGTAAGTAGTATTAAGTTTGTTTTTTCTATGTTTTATGATTAGATTGTTATGTCGACATAGTTTTCATATATTAATGAAACTCCAGGTCTTTAGCTTTATGTCTGCTGCTACTCTTTGTGTACCCCTTGTAGTTTTGTTTATGCGACTGTGTGTGTTCTAAATAAATAAAAATAAAGAAATAAGTAAAAACAACAACCTAGCACTCTTTCTGATATGATGATGATATCATCATCACCATCTTCATCATATCAGTCGGAAGACTTCCACTGCTGGACAAAGGCCTGCCCCAAAGAGGCCAATGTCCTATGATGATGATATAAGGAAAGGAAAACCCCAGTGCTACGAGCCGTGGTTTAAACCCACTTTCAGATTGAAGCGTGCTTTACTTACCTACTGCTCGACTTTACCGTTTTATGAATGATGCATAAAACTAAATTCATCGATATTTCTGTAAGCATAGTTAACATAATCCAGTAAACTGCAGTACAAACTAGCCGGAGAACTTGCTCGAGTCAGGGATGAACGGGCGGGCGAACTTGCTGCGAGTAATTAATTAACAATCCAATAGTCTAACTAACTGGGAACGCTGCCAAGAGATTATACAAAGTGGCCTGAAGATAGATTGCAAGTCCAACCATTTTTTATATAACTACGAAGGTGAATAAGCATATGCGGTTTCCTGATGGACAATCGACATCGTGGCTTATGAACGTTTGGGATTCTAGAAGAGTTACAAACGCGTTGTCGACCCTTTATTTAGATTAAGATTTAGATTTTTAATTTCATTATATACAAATGGACCCTTTTTTTACTAGGGGAAATGCATTGACGCATCCCACTACACACCATAGCCGAGGAACTAGGATGGGTATGACGGGCTCCCGGGAACCCCCCAGACTACCGTCTAAAACCACCAAGGGCATCCTCTCTGCCGTGTAGTAGTGGCGTCATGGGATCGCGAACATTTCACCACGACGCCCCTCGGCAACAGCCGCAGCTGCCCTCACTACTGAGGGAAAAGCCCCCCTCCCGTCGTAAGCGTGCAGGGCGACACCACACGCTTCCCGACCCGACCAAAGGACCTCTACGCCGGGAGAGGGTGATAGACCTCGGATTCACCCTCTCAGGTCCCCTTGTAACTTTTTATAGAGGTTTTCTCCCTCGCAGCCACAACTCAGCCCCGGCCTGACGGTCGCAGCCCCCGCGCCTAACATGAATCCTCTGATAGCAGAGGATTTGTCAGGGTTCCGGGTCCGTTATTTCTTATAGAGGCAAACGACCCCCCCCGTGTCGGGTTATTGGTAACACCAGCAAGTGATAACTTAGGGTTCGCTAAATTATCACTTGCCGTTGTCTCCAGGACCCACCGGCCAAGACACTACCCATTCCTGCGGATCAACCGAATCAAGAGGAATCGGTAGAGTCCAGACACTCGAAGAGGTTACCCCACATAGCGCCCCATACAAATGGACCCTGGCTAAGGCGGGATAACGCTAGGTAGAAGAAGAACAAAATCGTACCTTGTGAGTGTATAATCTTGACGCTTACATCTTGATACCTTTCCTGGGTTCCTCTAGCCTCCAAAGATGCAAAGATAATATTTAAGCTAATCGTCTTTTTCTAATAAGTACCACTATAAACTTTGAGTTATTGATAATTGATAAACGAAAAGTGTTATTACAATTTATTTCCTGAAACCTTCATTTCTTCTAGAGATTTTGTTGTTTGATCAACATACAACAACACCCAAATAAAAGCTATTAAAACCAACTGTTCTACATTTGGAGTTGGATAATCCTTTTCGTAGATACCAAACTATTTTAGCTACAAAGTGCATATTTCCTCCTTGCAATAAATTGTAAAGTTTGAAGCAGTTATTACCGGAGGTTGCACCTAGAAGGAAGTTAAGTTTTAATCTATAATAGCAGCGAGTTGGTAATTAAAGTAACAGTGAAGGCGCGCCTAGGAATAGTGCGGGGACGCTATCGGTATTAAACAGATATTTTGAAAAAAAAAGTAGTAGTTCCACTAACTGAAGTTCCAAACTTGTGTAACTACGTAATGGTTAAACGATTACATAAGGCTAGTCCGATGGAAAATGGAATCGAAAAATTCGACAAATCAGTCTGGGCCTTTTTTTCTTTACTTGGGTTAAGCAGTTATAATATGTGTCAGCATATCAAGGCAGTGTTTTCTTATGATGTTTATTTGTCATTTAGGCTACTACTACATTCTACTAGGTACTTTGCGTTGTTTTGTACATTACCGAGAGAGACACACGTTGCCCAGATTTCCTAACTAGTCAGTATAGTATTAAGTAAGTACAGTTGCGTTAATATTGCGCGGATGCGTCGCGGTAGGTACGCATGCAGTACAGAACCGCATACTGCCCCACTACCGCGCATCCCGTGTGAACTCATTTAAATGTAGATGCGCAGTTAGCAATCTATACTGACTTGACTGATAGTTGACACAGATAGCTGACATCTTACTGCGACCTCACCAAAAATGCGGAAGTGGCCGTACAGTCGCCATCACATACATCGGAGCAGACAAGCACCTGACAAACATCGGAACACACCTCTATTTTCAAAACATTAGGGTGCATGTGCCGATATTTTTGAACACCTATAGTGTACCAATGTATGTGATGGCGACAGTACATAAAGAACCTGCTGGAAGTTTATACTCAGCAACCAGACGACATGAACTCGATCTCACTTAAACAGAATTCGATTGGAATAACGAAGACAGGCAATTAAAGTTGGCACTGCGAAAAAACTCAAAAGATGGAATTAACAAGCAGAATCGATACTGGACGGTATATTTCAGATTAAACGTCAAGTGGGAAAGTTAACTACAGTGACATAGTGACAGAGGTTTCGTTAGAACAGTACGTAACTTTTGATATGGACGGATTCTTCTGTGTTTCCAGGGGGCGTACTTTTCATGCCGATGACATCAATTTGACGTCACGCTGCATATAGGATGATCCCAAATAGTTTTATTGTGATTATTAATCATTAGTCGTCAATCATTTTAATCTATAATTAAACCATTTGTTTTGTGTTTATACATACAATTGCAATCAAACTCTATGCAGCGTGACGTCATTTTTGCGTCAACGGCATGAGAAGTACGGACCCTGGTGGTAACAATACCATTTAATAAAATGTATGTATAAAAACAAAACAAATAGTTTAGTTTACGTTACCTATTAATTATTCCACGTGTGAATATATTACTTTTGAAGTTATTTGTATATGATTAAAATGATTGACGACTAATGATTAATAATCACAATAAAACTATTTGGGATCATCCTGGTATGCAGCGTGACGTCAAATTGATGTCATCGGCATGAAAAGTACGCCCCCTGGCTGTTTACCTTCGGTTTTTATTTCTTCTACATATACATATATGTACGTTTCAAAATTACGGTAGGGTTTTAGAGCGATCTTCAAGCCTTGACCTGCTGGTCGATCACGTAACGCATTATACGTACGTTGTTTAGATTTAAATATCAATTTGTATATGGAAAAATGTATTTGTAAATGGAGTCCGCTGGATGCGGGTGGCGCAGGAGCGGCCATTGTGGCACTCTTTGGTGGAGGCCTATGTCCAGCAGAGGACGTCTTTCGGCTGATATGATGATGATGATACGGAAAAAAAACCGGACAAGTGTGAGTCGAACTCGCCCACGGAGGGTTCCGTACAAAATTACAAATGTATAGTTTTCCGTTTTTTTTTTCTGTATTTGTAGTGCGTTTTTTTCTGTATTTTTAGCCCGAATTTTTTCTGTATTTGCAGTCCGTTTTTTTCTGTATAAGACGATATTACTTGCCAAATTTAATTGTTCTAGGTTCAAAGTACCCTATAAATTTTGATTCCCTTGAGAATATCGAAATATACGTTTTTTGCGGCATAAACACATAAACAGCCGTACTTTTTTTTTTACGTTAACTTAGGAGTTTGATTTTTTCACAACTTTAAGGGACTGTAAACTTGAGTATAATATGGTATCAATTTCAGGTCTTGACAGTTATACAGACAGACGGACAACAAAGTGATCCTATAAGGGTTCAGTTTTTTCCTTTTGAGAAACGGAACCCTAGAAATGACAGTTGGATTGTCCTAACTCACGTCCGAAACTTTACGTGATTATTACCCCTCTGGAGGGACAACTCATGTAGGAAGGCAAAGAGCCACATTATCATGAAATCTCATTCTCGCACGTATGTATGTGGGAATATTGGCCTGCAATCCATTCCCGCACGGGCTGGCCCCGCCCGGCGCCGCCCTCCCGTGTTTATGTTGAACCATATAAAAGCGCACTTTCAGAGCAAGTGCATTGTAATGACTAACTATTTTGAAACTGAGTAACTTTTATTGAAATTGTTGCAGGAATTAAAAAAAAAATACCATTTTAATTTTTAATTTTTTTCATTTTATTTTTCCAAGACTATTTGTATTGTAATTGTAATGGTAGGCCAAAAGTGAAGGTACTGGCGGGTCACTTACGCTGCGTCGTGCGACTGCCGGCGACAGTCTAATAACAACGGAGTTTAGAGTTCGGCTGTTCGCACTTGACGTCAACTGCAACTGCCCTCGTTACAGAACATTCTAACTGACTGTTATTTAATCAGTTTAAGAGGGCGATCGTTTTTTGGTCAGGAATAAGCGAGAATGACGGATTTTTGACGTTGTAATTCTAAGAAACGGAGAGCTTTTTCTAGATCCTGATTACTTATTTGCATAGGTAAACTCCTCATATTGGTCCTAGCCGCCTCCAATTTACGAAGAACTGAATACTTTAACCGAAAATACCCGATTACCGACAGTAGTTTTCTGAAGAGAGCGCATAGTCATAAGTTTGAGCCCCTAATACTCCATGATGTTATATGAGAACCTACTTGTTTTTTTCTATTTTCACTAGCGTAATATGTTGCCATTGCTCCTAGCCGCCTCGAATTTTCCTTATTCTGCACGTAAACTGTTCTCAATTACACCATATTTGTCAACAAAATTGTACTGAAAACTCAAGGATTTTCTCATTATTGTTGAATAATTTTTGTATTGAATCTTACACAACATTAAAGTTCATGCTTGTACCAACAAGATCCAGTCCAAAAAATATAACTTTTGTCAAAATTTATATTTATAAATAATTATTCAAAACTAGTATAAATTTACCGTCGCGCGGGAATTTATCTCAGTACCGGCTGAATAGCCCTCCGAGACAGACGTGTAGTGTGTTTATTTGTGGCTATTCACGAAGCTAACCGGCCACTCTTCAGATAAAATAATATTATTTTGATCTCCGACTAGGCATAGTTGTTACCAACCTCGGGGTCAAACTATACTGGGGATACATTCGTGAGGCTAATCGAGACAAGTTATGAATTGCATAGCTGCCATATATGACGTAGTGTAGCGAAAAGGCTCAAACCCACCGGATACGTAACATTTAAAATTGAACCTTCTCCCTAAAACAAAAGTCATACATTTCAATGGTGATGTCTTGTGGGTTGGATCCTTTTGTCTAAACTACGCGTTCTATAGTCAATTATTATTGTACGAGTGATCGTGATACTTGATAGATTTAATTTATTTACTTGTTACTATCAGTCCACCTTGTTAGTATGTATGTATGTATGGGAGTTTGGGTGAAATCTTCAAATTAGGTACAATTGCGTATCTTCGGTGACATAATATCATAGAGCTGGTCTGATGATGGAGTCGGAAGGTGGCCATAGCAACTCCTAAACTCAACAAGATAAAGCCATCGAATTTGGGCTCATTTATTTGGTCATGGCACGGCAAGACTTTGGTGCTGGATGATTTCCAGAGTCTGATGATGGAGCTATAAGGTGGTCATGGAACTCCTAAACTAAACTAGATAAACCCATCTAGTTTGAGCTCATCTGTTTTGTCTTGGTAAACACTTTGGTGATGGATGATTTCCAGGATCTGAAGATGGAAGGTGGTCATGGGAACTCCTTAACTAAAATAGATAGACCTATCTTGTTTGGGTTTGTGTGATTTGTCTGTACAAGTACCCACGAACCAGCGACATAATATGCAGGGTTATTGAAAATAACAAGATGAATAAAAAACTTTTTAAAAAACAAGCTTATATGGCGTTTGTTAAGTACAGCACGATCCTACCTTGCATTTAGTAATTATTTTCGTTTATATATAATAATAACACACACCGGGGGTTTACACTGGAAAGGAAGATTTTTACGTGGTTTTATTACATTTCTGAGTCATCATCATCATCATCATCATATCAGCCGAAAGACGTTCACTGCTGGACATACGCCTCCCCCAAAGAGTGCCACAATGGCCGGTCCTGCGCCACCCTCATCCAGCGGACTCCCGCGACCTTTACCAGGTCATCAGTCCACCTTGCGGGGGGCCTACCCACGCTGTGCCTTCCGGTACGTGGTTGCCACTCGAGAACCTTTCCGCCCCAACGGCCATCGGTTCTACGTGCAATGTGCCCCGCCCACTGCCACTTAAGTTAAGCAATTCGGAGGGCTTTATCAGTTACCTTGGTTCTGCTGCGGATAGCCTCATTTCTGATGCGATCGCGCAGAGAAACTCCCAGCATAGCATAGCATAGGCTCAAAGTCACTCAAAGGGCAATGGAGAGCCATTGCCCTTTGAGTGACTTTGAGCCTTCTTATGAGGCCTTTAGTAAGCGACCACGTTTCCGTGCCATATGTCATCACTGGCAACACACACTGGTCAAAGACTCTCGTCTTGAGACACTGCGGAATATTGGACGAAAAGATGTGCCGTAGCTTCCCGAATGCTGCCCAGCCGAGTCGGATTCGAAGGGTACCGTACCATTATCTATATCTTTAAACGGCAAAAAATGTGTTGTATAGGAACCCCCTGTAGCCTAGTTAGTAACTTGGTAGTGACTCTGCCTACGAAGCTGGAGGTCCCGGGTTTGAATCCCGGTAAGGGCATTTATTTGTGTGATGAGCACAAATATTTGTTCCTGAGTCATGGATGTTTTCTATGTATTTAAGTATTTATTTATCTATGTAAGTATGTTTATCGTTGTCTAGTACCCATAGTACAAGCTTTGCTTAGTTTGGGGCAAGGTCGATTTGTGTAAGATTGTAAAAGAAAAAGAAACAGATAAAAACTAAAATAAAAATAAAATTATGTATTCTGTTTTTTAGTATTTTTTGTTATAAATAGCGACAACAGAAATACATCACATTTCAAATCTCTATCTATCACGGCTCATGAGATACAGCCTGGTGACAGACGGACAGACAGACGGACAGCGGAGTCTTAGTAATAGGGTCCCGTTTTACTCTTTGAGTACGGAATCCTAAAAAGTGACATAGGTTTTATGCTCAGAACATAAAAAAAGGGAGAAGTGCCGTACTGCTTAATTTCAACCAAAACCGATGTCCCCAGTTTTCTCCCAACGCAGCGCCCACAGGCACACACATTGAACCGTGTAAAAACAAAGCCTCGGGCGTTGCCAGTGAGTCTACGGCAACATGCAAACAAGGGCTGTGATTGGCTTAAACGCACTACACTAGGGGGGCGACAAACGTTAAAATTATGTTTTATCGACATTGATATTAAAATTAATATTATGTTAAGATATTGATGGGTAACAACTTCAACGACATGGTAAGTTTATGTGGTGGTATTTAAACTTCTAGCTACAAGTTTAAATAACACGGGTTGTTAACTTACCATAAATCGCAAAAGTAAAAAATATTGACGAATACCTACAGAGTAACATAAACGGCTTTTTATAAGTTCGTGTTCACATACATTTAAAACTCTGGTCACATCGATATTTTTGACCTGTAGGTACCAGGCCGATCCGACTCGCATTTTGGCGCGAAATAATATTATGTCCATTACTCATATTACGAGATTTAAGGCTAAGGGCGAGTATCCACCAAAGATGTGCGAAGATGTGTTACCATACATTTTATACCTAGGTTTCAAGCAAGCGAGGTGTCAAATATTCGAAAAGTGTACGGCTCTTATTAAGTGGTTGGAAACATTTTTCTTGAAAATGTTACGAACACATTAACTCTTCTCTGTACAGGAAACCAGTTAGGACCTCTGCCAGTAGCATCTATCCATTTTTTTAGTACCTACTCGGATTCTTTGGAAAACTGTAATAAGAAACCGAGATTTCTTCTTCAACTATCACATTTCAAATGAAAGTAAAAAATACTCATTTAAAATAAATTATTGGTAATAATATCACATTTAAAGTTGTTCTGAAGCCATTTGCAACTAAATTATATACTTGTACATACAATTTTAATATGTCTATTTACCGTTCATACTGCAACTTAGTGAAAATCTTATTAGTAGGTACCGTAAACATTTTGTGCCTTTTAATCTTATTAGTATGTTATTAGTTACCTTTAAGATAGGCACCCAACCAAAACAAGTAATTAAATAAAATAAAACAGCGAAAGTAGTCGAAATAAAATAACTAGTATAATATCGTACTTCTATTTTATCGATTACGCGTAAATTGTAACTGCACTTTGGCACCGCTCTAGTTTGCGACGCCAAGCAGCGGCCGTACCACTAAAAAAATCAAGCATCGTCCATATCCATAGTGGTTTAATACATTGCGCCGTGGTTTACTGTATTGAACGTTCAATGTACAACGCATAGAACAAAAATATGCTTTTTCGTTCGATATGTTAGTTCGATCCCGAGAAATGATGCAGCGTTGCCTTTATTTATTAAAATATTAGTTTTTACTGACTTAAGTGAAAATACTAATACTCACATGTGGTGCGTGACTCCACCATTCATGTAGGTTTTAGTTTCATTCCTATTTTTGCATGTAACCACGCTACAATTCGGCATTTTGAGTAAACGTGGAAAAACATTTCAGATTCACGGCAAATTGCGACTAACATGCGGTGGGCAGTGACATGCCCATTTGGCCATGTCGCACCGACACGCGCCAAGCCCCCGTTTCATATCTATTCCTTTTTATCATCTGAGGTTTTAGGCTTTTGAATAACACGCATTAATTAATTGTATTCTAGATAAAAAGCTGTGTTTGTATAATTTATAATTTTCAGTTCCTTTGGTAAGAAACGGACATAGCAATTTCTATGAAGGGCAGTTTTTTTTTACTGTCCATAACAAAAAAAAAATTCTTCAAGAAATGAATACGTAAGTACCCAGTAATTTCCTAGTAGAGGGTCTACTGGTATAATTTCACTACATTACTATATATAAATAAGACTCAGATAACATGCAAACTATTAATATCCGTAAAACAAATTATTATTCTTATTACTGACAACTTTAAAACTCGTTAGTTTATTTTATACTAAAAAAACGAAACTAAATATACTTTGTCATATCATAGTATTTTAATACAAATAGAAAACTTGTGCTCAAAAATCAAATACTTACTTTATTCAAATTATCTAACTTCGCTAACATGATGTTCTAGAACATCATGTTAGCGAAGTAATACTTACCACTTTTTAGTGCAAGTATCAATATCGGTCACGGAGTGAATTCCAACGGTGCGCTATACAGATATTTGCATCGGCAAGCTCCGCGGTTAGTTCTATCCCGATCGCACTTACATATAGCTAGAAAGGGACGGCACCCGCGGCTGGTGCGATCTCGCTGTGCATGTGGGGGTTAGGTACGTTTGTGTGGGTGGTAGTAGTATTTACACACACAAACGCACTACGCGTGTCAAAATACCGAATTCTGAGCGAGCGCTTTTTTGAAGAGCACTCTTAAGGCGGTATAGTATCATGGTCTTCTCTCCCTCTCGCTGAGCATAAGCGTGAGCGAGATGAAAGTGCGTGTTTGGAAGCGCGGATATCATGTTTTTTTTAATTTTAATTTTTTGTGCGTTTAAATAAATAAAAAAGTAATCACTAAGTTCCCTCAAACATGATATTGCCGATTTTTAGAACCAATGTTAATATGTTTAGCTATTGTGCATAATTTGCTACGAATGTTTTAAGTGAATTTTAATATGTTTTAGACCTATGTTCGTGATTTTTTTCTATCGAGCGAAAATTGCCTAATCGTGTTTCGAATCACTGATTTCCCTGCAGAAAAGCCTCAAGATTACTATTCGTATTTTTTTGAAACCATATTATTATAAACAGACGCATTATATTGTTTCAAAAACTATGTTCGCTTCACTTTGCTGAACCTATAGCGCCTTAAGAGAAATTGGGAATTTTGGACAGCTAGTGGTGTTAGAACGTACGATTCATAAAAGGAGACCCTTGTGGCATAAACCCACGAGAAGAGTGGTGGACTGTATACTAGCTGTGTTATTCTAAAAACCCCGATGCACCCCAATACTCACAAAGAAAGGAGAGACTGACTTACCCGTTACTGTCGTCACCATAACGTGCAAGCCACCATCTTCTGCTCCCAGTGCACTTGTAGTTGTGTGATTAACTTATTTTATATTCGATTTTAACTTAGAATAATAACGCATACAAGGATAGTTTCATACGGCCGACGCGCTAAGCGTGAGGCATAAAATGGATTCATGTAGTTGTGATCAACTTGTATTCACACGCGCCATTACACAAACGCACCAATTTTGTTCCACCGATTGGCGTACTGGGCCATTTATGGCCGAGTTTTGGTGGCCTCACCGTTGCGCGTGAATTGTGTTTCTAGGCGTTATTATTCTAAGGATTTTAACAGTAGCTGTTGGCGTTATTACTTTCCTTTCATAGACTTTTTTTCGACACTGACACTTGACGGATTGTGTCTATGGTTGTTGGTTGTCTATGTTGTTGTTACTGTCGTAAGTATTGATGTCCATCGGTTCGGCTACTTCGGCTGTATACTGAGCAACCCCTACTAACAATCCTATTCCAATCGCCATTCATTATAACTGTGTCGCACATGAGAGAGGTAAGCCACAGTGGAATATCATATTTGAAGGCCCCACGGAAATAACATGCATGTCTCATCAATTTTTTTTTCAAAATGTGATTTGAATACCACGTGATAGTTCATAACGAGCTCAATATTTTGACAGTAAAATCTCATTTTGAAAAAAAAGTGACTAGACATTTGGAGCAGCCCAACTGGGAAAGTATCTCCTCCTTTCAGAAGACCACAGCGATAATAATACGACTACTTGCTTTGTGGGTATTTGGTGTTGTGTTCCTGGTGGTGAGGAAGGTCGCCAGAGCTCCCGAGGATGTGGACACAGTGTGTTGGGAGTGCGGGACCTGCCAAGTCTCAATTATTATTATTCTGGTAGTGGCTCCCCGGCTACCAGAGCCCTTAATTCACTGTGATCATCGCTGATCTATTGTGATCGCCACTTACTACAATTCTTGGTCAAGTCCTGCAAACTCAAAGAATTGCAGGATTTTGTTGACCTCAAGAAATTTGATCTCCTCCGGGCACATATGTGTTTGCCCAGAAAGGAGTTACGACTGCGCATGAGGCCAGGGCAATCGGTTAGGATGTGTGTAGGCGTCTCTTCTGCTTCAAGGCAGAGTCTGCACTGCCTTGTGTCACTTGTTTGCATGTGCCCTGTAAGCACCCTGACCAGCATGCGTAGGACCGCATGGTATTCCTATACTTAGCGCCAAGGCATCTGAAGACGCCTTTTTAGGGTTCCGTAGCCAAATGGCAAAAAACGGAACCCTTATAGATTCGTCATGTCCGTCCGTCTGTCTGTATGTCCGTCCGTATGTCACAGCCACTTATTTCCGAAACTATAAGAGCTATATGGGTGATCGGTCGCTTGTCGATGCGCTGCGTGCATTTTTAACCGCGAGTACCGTGCGAGGCAGCAATGTCCTCTAAAGTGGTGAAATGTCCGTCGTGCAATATAGTGATAAATGAAGTTCTCGCGTTTGTGAGCAACAAGATTGAAGTGGTCATCGAGGAGACCATCAGCCGTATTTGTGTCAGCGCTTTCTCGGAGACTGATATCTTGGAGGCAAAAAACTTGTTATTTGATTCCATACCCACTGTAAAGCGAAATATATCGAGGAAAGGTACTGGAAAGAAACTTCGTGAAATAGATGATATCATTTGGGTTTTTAAAAACACGATTGCCGAGGAGAGACCTATATTTGTGGCCAGAGACCTTCATAAACTACCACCTCTGCTGTTTGATCATCTTGATGCGACAAAGTTGTTAAAGGATATTTTGATATTACAACAGGAATTAACATCGTTAAGAGAACAATCTGCTACAGTTAAGCAACTAGATTTGTTGAGGTTGGAGGTAGATTCGATGAAAAATCAGCCTCATGTTAACTTATCAAATACATCGATGCAAAGAAATGTGAATAAAAAGCGAGGAGGTTTCGTTAGAAATTTTGAGTTAAACAGCGGGCCCATCGGCTTGCCTCCGATGTCCAATGATGGTCAGATTGCGAGTAATTTTGATGTATCCTTGTCCGATAGTAACAGCCAAAATACCTACCGTGACATTGAACCGTCATACATGCTAGAAAGTGGAAATATTCCGGAATCGCAATCACCAAGTTCGCCCCGTCTCCTTCCAAATCGATCAGCCGAGAGTAGTCGTATTTTGTCAACTTGTGAGGTGGATCGCGATAAGATTAGTATGAGTCATACAGTAACCGACCGGTCGCCTGCGCCGGCCGTTATGACGTCTTCACCGGCCCGCGCGCATGCGCCGGTCGCCTTAGCCCCGCCGCCGGTCCCCGCGCATGTACCGACTGTCACTGCGCAGCAGCTACTGCCGGCCGTTGCGCATGCGCAGGAGGCGAAAACAGCTGACCTAACTGTCGCCTCAGAGATAAACAACAGAGCTCGTACATTAAAATCGAACGGAATGTCAATGGCAGATATTGTGCGCGGAGGTGAATTTAAGCAGAAAAGTTGCACGATTGAGTGGATATCCGCTCAAAGAATGAGATTGAGAAACCGCTTTGTAGGCAATAGAGGGAATGCAATTTTGAGTGCTGAAGAGAAATTTAAAGCCGCTGATATCAAAACACCCATATATATATATGAAGTGGCAAAAGATGTTTCTACAAAAGACATATCGGATTATATCAAAAATAAATCTGGTTTAAATGTAGTTGTGGTTCCAATAAAAATGAAAGTACAAAAGAAATACAATGCATTTAAAATCTTTGTTCCTAAGCATAAACTGAGCATATTTCTAAGTGACAACTTTTGGCCTGAAAATATTGCTTATCGTCGTTTTATTGATTTTGGCCACACTACGCCAAATACTGTGAATACTATGAACAGTTCCATGATGAGGCCGCCTAATACTTCGAATGGATAGTTCCACAATGGATAGTTCCACAAAGTTAATTACGTTTAACTGTAAAAATGTTGTGAGGTCGATCGAATGTGTGAGAAGACTGTGTAACGTAGCGGATGTGATCGCGCTACAGGAGACCTGGTTGCTTCCGCATGATCTAGCGTTCCTGGGAAACATAGACGACCGCTTCGCAGCAACAGGTACTTCTGCGGTTGACACGTCTGCCGGCGTGCTGCGTGGGCGTCCCCATGGAGGAGTCGGCCTGCTATGGAGAAGGGACCGGTTTCCCATTGTATCGGTCATATCGTGCAAAAGTGTGCGTCTGGCCGCTATCAAGGTACTGTCAAACAATCGTTCTATCTTAATATTTTCAGTGTACATGCCCACCGCTTGTAACGATAATTTAATAGAATTCATAGAATGTCTAAGTGAAATAAGTGCTATAATCGAAAGTCAAAGTGTAGAATCTGTGTTTATGTTAGGCGACTATAACGCGCATCCTGGAGAACTATTTGCTACAGAACTTATGAATTTTTGTGAAGAACAGTCTTGGTCATGTGTAGATTTTGAAAGGCTGGCGCCTAGTACATACACTTTCGTGAGTGACGCGCACGGTTGTCAGCGGTGGCTAGACCATTGTCTAGCCACCAGCGCTGCGCGTCAGTCAGTGCATAGCGTGTCAGTGTTATTCGATACATATTGGTCGGACCATTACCCTCTGCTTGTCGAATGTAATCTTACCAGAATAAAACCTAAGCTTGTAAATGATACTCCTGCTATTAACAAGGTTGCGTGGGGGGAGCGGGATGAGGCTCAAATTACACAGTTCAACGAAATATGTAATTGTAAACTGCGGGAAATCGATTTTCCTACAGAGTTAAGTAGTTGTGCAAATAGGGTGTGCATGGACAGTAATCATAGGATGATTTTGAAAAATATGTACGGAATGATCATAGCCACATTGATTGAGGCATCAGAGAGCAGTTACAATACTAAAGTCGTAAGACGGGGTAGGTATATTACGGGCTGGAACAAGCATGTCCGGGGTGCTCACGGGAGGGCTAGGCTTTGCTTTCAGACCTGGGTGTTGTACGGAAAGCCTGCGGCGGGACGTATTTATGAGGAGATGTGTGATTCCCGGCGACTTTTCAAATCAAAATTAAAATGGTGTCAAAATAATGAACAACAGATTAAAATGGATATCATCGCTCAACACCATTTTGATAAGAAGTTTGGAAGGTTTTGGAAATCTACCAATAAACTCAACCTTAAGTCCGGGCTTCCCGTGAGCGTAGACGGTGTGAATGATCCGTCTGAAATAGCTAATTTATTTAAGAGTAATTTCAAGGTCGAATCGCCGCTGGGTCCAGCGTCGCAGGTGTTTAATGTTGAGGACTTCCCCCCCGAGCTGAGCGTCACATTCACCGCAAAACAAGTGTCATCAGTTATTAATAAAATGGTCAGGGGTAAATCACCGGGACATGATGGACTCAGCATTGAGCACCTGAAATACGCTGGAAAACATCTGCCTAGAGTACTAGCTATGTTTTTTACACTTTGTTTGGGCCATTGTTATCTGCCCGATGAACTAATGCAGACTGTTGTAGTTCCAATCGTTAAAAATAAAACTGGCGATACCTCAGACTTGTCTAATTATAGGCCGATATCCCTGGCTACCACCATTGCCAAGGTACTGGACGGTCTGCTTGATGCCAGCTTGGATCAGCATATCAAAGTGAATGACGCCCAATTTGGCTTCCGGCGGGGGCTGTCCACAGAGAGTGCTATCCTGGCCCTCAAGAATACCGTCCAGTACTATACCAGTAGGAACACACCGGTTTATGGTGTGTTCCTAGATCTATCGAAGGCATTCGACCTTGTATCATATGACATCTTATGGGACAAGCTACGTAATGAGACAAGTGTACCTCGGGAAGTGATAGCCTTGTTCAAATATTGGTATTGCCATCAAAATAATTTTGTAAGGTGGGGCAATTCAATATCCAGCGACTATAAATTGGTATGCGGGGTCAGACAGGGTGGGCTGTCTTCCCCCAAACTGTTTAACTTGTATGTCGACCAACTCATCGAGGAGCTGAGCAGTACCTATACCGGATGTCACATTGACGGAGTCGCCGTCAACAATTTAAGTTATGCTGACGACATGGTGCTGCTTGGCCCTTCGATCGACGCAATGAGGAGGTTGACAAAAATATGCGAGTCGTATGCTGCGGCCCATGGACTCAGGTACAACGTGAAGAAGAGCGAAGTGATGATTTTTAAAGCTGGCAGGAAAATTTATCCGACTGTACCGTTAGTGACACTCTACGACGTCCCTTTAAAATTTGTCACTAAGTTCAAGTACCTGGGTCACTGGGTGACGGATGACCTAAGTGATAACTTAGACATTGAGCGGGAGCGTAGGTCGTTGGCTGTCCGATGCAACATGTTGGCCCGCAGGTTTGCGAGATGTACTGTAAAAGTAAAGACTACACTTTTTAAAGCGTACTGTCAGTCGTTTTACACTTGCAGCCTGTGGACCAACTTTACGCAAAAGTCATACAACGGCCTACGTGTTCAATACAATAACGCATTCCGGGTGTTGATGGGGTTGCCGCGATTTTGTAGTGCCTCTGGTATGTTTGCGGAGGCACAAACTGACGGCTTTGCGGCGATAATGCGCAAGAGGTGCGCCTCCATGATGCGTCGCCTGCGCGGCAGCCCCAACAGCATTCTGAGCGTGTTTACGGAGCGTGAAAATGGCCCCATGCTCACCCGCTGGCAGAGACTGCATGCAGTCATTGTTTAATTATGTTATGTCCCTCTTTTTATGTCATACTTACACTAGCAATAAGATTTCATTGTTTACTAACCATATATGGACTCTAGTCTGAAATAAATGATTTTTTTTTTTTTTTTTTTTTTTTTTTTTATTTTATTTATTATTTTATACTGTTGAAACTTGGTAAGTAGATGTATTCTGTGAACTGCATTAAGATTTTCACACAAAAATCGAAAAAAAAGAACTGAAACTCAAAAATTTTTTTTTCATCAAACCCATACGTGTCTATGGATAGGTCTTCAAAAATGATATGGAGGTTTCTAACATAATTTTTTTCTTAACTGAATAGTTTGCGCGAGAGACACTTCCAAATTGGTAAAATGTGTGTCCCCCCCCTGTAACTTCTAAAATAAGAGAATGATAAAACTGAAAAAAATATATGATGTACATTACCATGCAAACTACCAACGAAAATTGGTTTGAACGAGGTCTATGAAGTAGTTTTTTTTAATACGTCACATATCGTAAAAAGCAATTTATGTAACGGAACCCTTCATGTGCGAGTCCGACTCGCACTTGGCCGCTTTTTTATGTCTCTAGCCGTCAACTCGAATCCTCAAATCAATAATGTATCGGCAGCATGCGTGTGATTTTTCTGGTATCGCAACCGTCAATAGACGACGGTGGCTGCTTACCATTAGGCAGACCGTAAAAAAACACGATAAAGCTGGAAACGCACTGACAGCGGTGGCGGCGCGGTGCGGTATTCTGTGCGGACCCTTTCGTATTAAGTAGCTCGAACATTAGAACTGGTACCGCCTCCGCGCCGCTCCGCCACCACTGTCAGTGTGTTTCGGCCTTAAGAGGATTCGCTATAATAGGAAGCAAGAAGGGCCTCCCAACATAGCCCAACCTTGGGTGATCTTACTCACTACCGGAAACACTTCACCATAAACCTACACAGCAAGTACTTCCCCAAGTGGACTACTCTGCTTTGACCGTGGCTCAGTAACCCTACGGCCACACTTCGCCCGAATGTTGTTGCCGTCCCTGTCCGACGAATCATATACGTTAGACAAGGACGGCAACAACATTCGGGCGAAGTGTGGCCGTAGGGTAAAACACAGGTTTTGAATTGAAATTGTTATACTCGTATATTTTATATTTTTATATTTTACACTTATATATTTTATATTTTACAAAAATAATTCCACTTAAGTCTTCACAACTTCGTCTCGCTACCGTAACTCCACTCGCGCCGTTTTCCAATAGTCGGCACCGCCATCTTCGACGCCATCGAATCGCTTGACCAATTGGGAGACAGCGCGAGCTACATCAAACTTCCGTTTCCAAATTAACAAATATATTTTGATAAA
This sequence comes from Epinotia brunnichana, assembly GCA_963854355.1. Lineage (NCBI taxonomy): Eukaryota > Metazoa > Arthropoda > Insecta > Lepidoptera > Tortricidae > Epinotia > Epinotia brunnichana. The sequence continues at coordinate 14,257,127 of OY977957.1, forward strand.
TGCTCACAGTAATATTTATCAAAATATAAGTTTACTCGTATACTATTGATATAATCTAATGTAAATTAAAATAAATATATTCATGATGTTTTGAACCGCTAACACTATATACGAGCTAAATTATATTTCACTGAGTGCTCTCTTAAACTTTAATACTTATAGGTATTTTTCTAATAAAACTAAAACTAACACAACTTGAACCATGCTTCACAATAGTAGTTTATGCAATCGTTATATTATAATGGATGCTTTTTAAGGCGAGTACCACGTTTAGGCCACGAAGCTTGCTGAGTGGCCTAACTAAGGTACGAGACTTAAAAAGCTAATTATATAACTATTGTATACAATACTTTTTCTACGAGTCAACGGAAATAATAATTTATTAAACAAACTTGGTATCTATTGAAAATCGCCCTGCTGAAATGAAGCGCAGCAGCTTAGTAATTTTGCGAGCTGATGTCTTCACAGTTATCTTATACAGCTCCTGGATTCATAAGATGACTGCTGGCGGTTATCTTATGAAACTATACGAGCTCCGTGACGAGCTCGTGGAGCTCCAGGATTAAAAAGTATGTGATCTTAGTATCGTGTACGTAATCTTAATTCAAAGATTAAAGTCGACAAGTAGAAAAAAAATTTAAACCATACTATATAAAGAACTATACAACAAGGTGCTGTTATAGGTTATGAAACGCTGTCGCAAAATATGATTTCGATCGCCGATGACTTTGCTGCTTTTTTCAAAATCGGCCATGACCAATAATACCCGTTAAATATAGCCCATGTCTAATAAATATGAATACGTCGAATTGCAAGTATTGCAACGCCGCAGTGGTTCCTATAAACTTTTAGAGAGGTAACTCACAGCAGAATGCCATCTCGCTACATAGCATACGTAATTATGTGAAAATTAATCAGTCAAAGTAACGTGTTTATGCATAGGTATAATTTACAAATTGAAAAAAAAGAAGTTAATTTCCATACAAACTGGACTCGGTTTCAGTATTCTGACGACAATTAAGTACTTAATTGTCGTGAGAATACTGAAACCGAGTAAATTTTTGTTTGACAACTCACGCTAATTGGATACATAATTATTTGAAACTGCCCTCATATTTGAAGCAGACCAACTGGAAAAGTACCTTCACCATATAGAAGACCGCAACCATTACTATAGTTGCTGTCTTGCTACACTACTAATTTGCTCTGTAGGTTTGTGGTGTGGGCACACGAATAGCACACGGGTAGGACAACGAATTGTAAACTCAATAAAGGTTCGGCAACTACCAGGTGCTTGTTTTCCACAGTCTTAGGATGGGTTGCAACCACAGATGTATGAATATAAGGAGATCGGACATGCCGGCCGATTTGTATTGAGTACGCCTGTCGCAAGTACATTAACCCACACAAAGCCCAAGTAATTGATAAGACAAAGCACGCACACATCTAAAACACACACACTTGTATACCTACGCTCTTATTGGACAATACACGCGCATTATATCAGACATTTTGGGAAGAAACGTTATATTCTCTGCGATCAGCACGCGTGCAGAGTATGGCAGAGTATGCCCATTGAGCTAACAACTGCGACGCGGCCGCCGGCGGCTTGTCCTCTCTCTAGTATTCTATGCTCTGAGGTTGCAACAAACTGTTTGTAATCGTAAGCGATGTTCGTGAAAATCTGAATGTATGGAAAGTTTGACAAGTTTGTATGGAATGACAGCTGCTGGCGCCATATTTAACGTTGGTCGGTCTGTAATCGTAAGTTGGTGCAGACCGCCCATAGAATAAAAAAAAGCGGTCAAGTGCGAGTCGGACTCGCACATGAAGGGTTCCGTGAAATAAATTGCGGGTTACGATTTATGACGTATTAAAAAAAAACTACTTATTAGATCTCGTTCAAACCAATTTTCGGTGGAAGTTTACATGGTAATGTACATCATATATTTTTTTTAGTTTTATCATTCTCTTATTTTAGAAGTTACAGGGGGGGGGACACACATTTTACCAATTTGGAAGTGTCTCTCGCGCAAACTATTCAGTTAAGAAAAAAATGATGTTAGAAACCTCCATATCATTTTTGAAGACCTATCCATAGATACCCCACACGTATATATAAAAAAAATATTTTTGAGTTTCAGTTCTGAGTATGGGGACCCCTAAAACTTAATGTTTTTTTCGATTTTTGTGTGAAAATCTTAATGCGGTTCACAGAATACATCTACTTACCAAGTTTCAACAGTATTATTTATTTATTATATTTATTAACCAAAGATATAAAAAACTTATTCTAAAACATGTCCCTGCAAAACTGTTTGAACAGTTTGCCTGCAGGTAAGTCTCTTTTATGCTTAATATACATAGCATAATAATAACATCGTTTTTAATCCTATTTTATACTTAAATGCTAACTTATTAATCTTGTTATAAATATGAGTGTGATATGATAACGCTTGCTTGCAAAATAAGCAAGCAAGCAGTTACTTAAGTGTAGGTATGCAGTAGGTGTTTTTTTAGTGCTTTTTTAAATTTATGTTTATTTGGTTCATTTCGGATGTCTTCGGGTAAAGTATTTAAGAAGTACGGAAGTCTCTTGGCTAAAGTACGGTCTCCAAAATAGTTATCAACCCGGGGTACTTCATACTTACCCGCGGACACCGACCTTGTGCTATGTTTGTGTTCTATCGGTATTGGGCTATGTACTCGATTGCTATGATTGTTAACTGCTAAAAGGTATTTATGTTTTAGGCTAACCGGAAGTATTTTACAGATTTTAAATAATTTTGAATAATCGCCCTTGCAACTGTTTTTTGTTTTTTTATTTACTAGTAATTTTAAGAACCTAATTTGCAATGCTTCAAGTTTGTCTATGTAAGATTTGAATGTAAGTCCATAGCAATCAAGGGCATATCCCAGCACCGAGTCTACTATAGCAAAGTACAGACATTTTAGTATATTGCTTGGTACTTTAAAGCTAAGGTGGTAAAATTTTCCTAGGAGTAATCTTAATTTACTACAAATATAGTTAATATGTTGTAGCCAGGAAAATGTAACATCAACCTTGACGCCAAGATATGTAACACAGTCTACCTTTTCAATATGTTTGCATTGGCAATTATTTAAACTATTATGAAGACAAGTAAAACTATGGGTATACATAAGTGGTGAGGTTTCAGCTATTGACAAATAAGGTGATTGAATGATGAGGAATTTGGTCTTATCTGTATTTAACACTATACCATTATCATGGGACCATTTAACGACTGCGTCTATGTCCTGTTGAACCAATCGACAAGTTTCTGAAAGGTTGGTTCCGGCAAGTAGGGTGCATAGATCGTCTGCAAACATGTGCGCGGAACAGTGACGCAGTACTCCACATAGACTGTTAATTATATAATATAATAGCTCTTATAGTTTCGGAAAAAAGTGGCTGTGACATACGGACGGACAGACAGACGGACATGACGAATCTATAAGGGTTCCGTTTTTTGCCATTTGGCTACGGAACCCTAAAAAATATCTCTGCGATATAATGGAGAATGGATAAAAATTTTAGAAGTGCCTGATTATTTTTTTGGTGATAGGAGTGACCTTTGCAAGTTGCAGACTTTTCAGCTGCGTCAATTATTTTTGAAAAATATAAACAGTTTCCTCACCTACGTTTTGGGTTTAGGACGGCGAATGAGACACTTTCCTTGATCCGTCTCATATAACGAAAAATATTTTAAATATGACCCTCGCAATGACAAATATAAATGCTGCAGCTGTCAATATCATTGCCAGTGTCAGTTTACCACGGATTTTTAAGGTATTTTTTTTGTAATATGAGACGGATCAAGCAAAGTGCCGTCCTAAACTCAAAACGTAAGTAAGGAAACTGTTTATATTTTTCAAAAACAATTGACGGAGCTGAAAACTCTGCAACTTTTTTCTGGTGCTAAGGAAGGTTATTACTATCAATAAAAAATTATCAGGCACTTCTAAAATTTTCATTTATTCCCCATTACCCCGAAACGGCGTCAATTTTAATAGTTTGACTTGCGCCTTCATTCTGACATAGATAGGTATTTGGCATTAGTGCGAAAAGTAAAAATCGATTCCTATTGGATGCATATTGTATGATAGACCCCGATGCCTTTTAAGAGCCGAAAGTGAGCTTTTTTTCGATGGGAAAATGCGCCAGTCACGTCTTAAAGAGCCTTATCAATTTATAGGGTTTGAAATTGTTATTTTAGAGTATAGTCCAGTCATGCCGTTAATTGTACTAAAACGGTGTTTGATCAAACCTTTCACGATTTTAACACATCAGAACATCACAAAAATACTAATCAGACACTACAATTTTGCAGTCTTCTTTTTTAAGAAAATCGCGTCGAATATTTCTAGAGTCAGGAGATAGCGCGGATTAAAGAAAAAGTGTTGAACTGAATAAAGCCACTGTATATCTAATTATGTTATAGTGTTATATCATATGTTTTTTTACAAGCCTTATATGTACATATTTGTACTTTTTTTATTGTAAGTATGTAAATCTTTCACTTTTCGGTACCCGATTGAGCTGAAATTCGACATGCTCGAGTATGTAAAAGACGAATAAATGAATATGAATATGAAAGGTGGTAACGAAATATGATGGCACCATCCCGCTGATCTGCTTACGGAGACAGAAGGTGGCTTTAGCTCTTCTAAAGTACACACGATTATCCCATCGTAATTGGGCTCATTAAAACACTCTTAATTCGTGGTTGACGTTGACAACTATACAAAAATGTAGGTACAATCAGCAAAAACAACCTAACGAAAAATTATGATAAAAAACCACAGCCCTAAAATATCATCATATAATTGTTCATCGCTTCTAAAGTCAACCACATTTGAGTGTGTTTCGCGCTCACTCTCACTAATTTTAACTAGAACAAGCGCGAAATACATTGAAATAGGTTGTGATTTTGGAAAGACGAACCCCATACTCACCAAAATAACATTCAAATGAACTGAATATGCAGAGCAAAATAATTTACCCCGTTTGCAAAATGCAAATTGTCATTTCTAAATTCTAGCCCATACCACGGTAGATATACAGATTCAAGCGGGGCAGTGAGGGAACATCTGAAAGTACAAGAAATAAGGAAATAGATCTCCCCGTACAAACAGTGCCATGTAGGACGTAGGTACTATGCATGAGTATGGAAACGATATTTTATTAGGTACAGTTTTTAAAAGATTGGTGGAATTATTGAAAATAGATGTATAAACAACTACCAATTTCGTCTACTTTCAGACGTCACATCTGCCCGTACTAACCAGAATGGCTCGAGTCCTCATCTAGTACGACGAGATCCCATTCTGTGACTAAAACTATAAACTAAAAAAAAAACTTTAAACTAAAACTATTTTAAACTACTATAAACTAGGTTATTATGGCTAGGCTATTGCGTTACGCAAAAAAAAAACTCCTGTGTCCATACTAAGGCTGTCTTGCATAGATCTATGTTAGCGTATGTAGATTGGGAAAAGTGGAAAATTAACTTTAAATTGGATCGTTTGTGTTGCCAGACGGCAAGTATTTTTCTTAACAATTAAATTGAAATTGTGTGTACTGTTTAGCAAGAAAAATGTTGGATAATAGGTTTTCAAATAGTGTATTTTGAGGTTAGAATGTATATTGTTTTCAATTATTATCAATTGAAAATACTATATGCTTTACGGATAGAGACATCTTTATATTTATAACTATACAACGTATCATCATCATAGTCACGTCATCATCATTTATAGAACAAAAAAAAATAAAGAAAAAAAAATAAGAACTGAAATTAACACAAACTAGGGAAAACTAATCATCATCATCATCATCATATCAGCCGAAAGACGTCCACTGCTGGACATAGTCCTACCCCAAAAAGTGTCACAAGGAGAAAACAATTATATAGAGCATATGAAATTTATTTTTCAGTGCCACTCAGTGATATTGCAGTGATTAGTTGCAACCGATGGCTTTTGATATAATTTGATAATATTGAGCGCAGCGCGCTGTAATAGAAGTAATGTTAAAAAACCTTTTCTTTTTTCAACGGAGGACCTTTATCGAGAGACAAAACTACTGAGTGTAAGGCGGTTATATATTCTGAAAGCAGTAGCTAGAGCTCATACGGCAATAACAAACTTATCAATTTATAGGCAACTTCTGGGCAAGCGTAAGTTTAGAGCTCCGTTGCCAAATTACACATCAGCCCTTGCCAGGTGCTCTCCGGACTATATGCAATTACGCATCTATAATAATATCTGCCAAACTCAATCCATTCAAAACTACGCAATAGGTAAAGTTAAGGTGATTATTAAAAAGTGGCTAGTGAGACACGGAGGTCCTTCTCCTTGGCTGCTAACACGTACTTAACACACTCCACACTACTAACACACGCACACACATATACACACACACACACACACACACACACACACACACACACACACACACACACACACACACACACACATACACACACTTGCACCGTTGCTTGTATTGTATTGTAAATTTTGCTTGTTAATTTGTTTCTATGTTTTTTCTACCAAATTCGTTTCACATATTTGCACTCCCAGGGCCCCAAGAAACAGGCTCAGCCTAATTTGGGGTCCGCCGGATATCTCTGCTTTTTTATACTTGCATGTTAAAACGAAATAAATAATTTTGAATTTGAATTATATTTTTGTACCATCGAGTTTATACCTACGCTCCGAAAGGTTCAAAAATATCAAAGCAACCTTATCCCCTTACGTATAAAGTCTTGTTCACATCTTTTTGATCACTCACTTCGGCGAGAGTTAATGCACACAATATCATCCCAAAAGGATTCAGATATATTTAGCCCGACATAAACAGTTTTTAGGAAATTAATTAGAATATCTGGGCGACCGAGCTCTGCTCGGGTGAAAATGAGTTTACTATTTATTATATTTATTACTTAGGTTTTTAAAAGTTGTTTATTTTCATTGGTTATAAAAAGCAAAATGAAAAAATCGAAAATACCAAAATCACTATACGCGTGCTTAATAAAATTGGGGAGTTCCCTCAATTCTTCGTGGATTCCATCATCTTAGTGGCTTTTTGAAAACAAAGATACCAATCAGGAAGCAAATACTTTCAGATAAAATAAGAATTGTACGAATCGGTTCATAAGTAAATGACGGAGTTCTGAGGTAAAAAACATTAAATTTAAAAATCCTATTTTTTAAGAAGTCGGTTAAAATGGGTTTGACGACCGGTTAGCCTAGTGGGTAGTGACGCTGCCTACGAAACTGGAGGGTCACCGGGCTCGAATTCCGGTAAAGGGCAAATGTTTGTGTGATGGACATGAATATTTGTATCTGAGTCTTGGATGTTTTCTATTCTCAATTAACTATATCCAAAACGACTTGACCTATTTGGGTTTGAATTTCTGTAAGGGGTTTGTGGATCAGCAGAAATTATTCTTATGGAGCAGAACAAAATCATTGGGAATCTTGCCAAGAAAGTAATTTAACTCTCTACATAGTTATAGTAAGGTGAGTGGCTTTTGCATCACACAACGCTCTTTAAAAATAATTAAACGTAAAGAAAAATTGCATCTTTGAAAAGTTTCGCGACAGATGTAATAGAGATTTCTATAAACCCCCGACTATACAATAAATAAATGCACAGACTTAATAGAGAGGTGTAGAATTGGTAGAGAGTAGAAAATGCAATATCCCGAGATTTCAGACCTAGGCAACATCTCGCCAGACCACAAAGCCAGTCTCGCGAGATTTAGAGATTTATTAGATCTCGCGAGGTTGGGCACTAAAAATGCTATGATTAAGGTCGTGAACAACCAATTCTGTTCCTTCCATATTTTGAAGATAATATTAATATTTGCCCGGTGACGGTTATAAATGATTACTTTTACGTCACATCTAATATTAGGACTGAAAGCTCACAAAATTGTTGACCTTCAAAAGTCCCCATAAAAATGCATCTGCTCAATCCATTAGCTGGTAGATTAAGCAAGTGCTTGGCGAAAGCGGCGTAGACGTAGGGGCGTTGAGTAGAGCAGAGTTAAGCCGTGTAGAGTAATGCGTTTTATATAAAACCTGTAATCTTTTAAAGATGCATGATTAAATTATTACCTAACTATTGACCAATGGTTACAATTAAGGCTCATTGGAATCACCAAGAGTACCGTCTCTGTCTCTCCTTGTTGGCTTTGTAAAACCATGTAGGTTTGTTATCAATTCCAATTTAAGTTATCAAATGTATAAAACTCATTTATCACACTTAAAAAAAACAATGTGTTCACTTTTTTCATTAAATAGGAGATTTTTCTGGCAGGAATAAGAATGAGGGATGGTGTTTGGAAAAAATAATCGAGATTTAACAATTAGACCTGGCTTTTTTTTAAATACAGTATTAAAAACTCTTTGGTCTTTTGTTAAGTTTATATAAACATCTTAACACGATCAACACCACGCAATGGCTGATGTTTCATTGGGGCCACGAGGAACACATGTGAGTGATCTTGTGCTGTACCCACTGTTAAGCCATGACAGTCACCGGTGGGCCTTCGCTGACTTGCCATTTAAACATTTTTACAATAACACAGCACAGATACCGTGCAAAATTGCTAGCGGTGGGGGCCGCGTAGCCCTGAAAAACAACAGCGCTTATTTAGATACAGCAATAGACTACTCGTAACAGCCGTATTCATTAACGTTCCACAAGCCTATTTTATTTAAAATGGCGTTTAAATTCGTTTGTCTTTATCTGTCACTTTAACATTAATTGTGATCGTATGAACGGGACAAAGCACATTTTAGTTAGCAGAGGTATTTTAAGTTTTATGAATAAGGGGGTTAGAATTTTACTAACGAGTTTTGCTACATACGGTGGTAGAATTGTGCTGAATTTACCAAACAAACTGAAAATTTACAATCGGAAATTATAAAAATAGGAATACGTAATCATATTTCTAGTCGTTTAGTTACATAAAGCCTCAGTGATACTTGACAGTTATCGTGTTTTTGTCGCGGTGCGGAAGGGTAGACTCAGAAGACTCACATGTGGGCGTTGAACGTGAAATGACGATTTTCACGGCCGCTATTATTAACCATAATATTCATACCTCAACATTTAGAATCTTAAATTCATAGAAAGGCCTTATTAATACCAGAATTAAGTTTCAGATAATGATTAGCACCATCTAGCGAGCATATTCTTTGTTTAAGTTCAGTTCTATAGATGTCGCTGATGTTATTTTTGAGCTATTTTAGACCAATGAAAATAAAAATCTTACAAAAAGCATTAAAACGGTTGTATTTGATACTAAAATGATTACCGAATCACTAATCTAACTTTTTTCAACCTAAATAACCTTATGGATAAAAAGAAGGCATATTGGTTAAAATAATCTACTTAAGTCGTGGGCCTAGGTTGATTTGTGTAAGATTGTCCCGTAATATTTATTTATTTATTTATTTATTTAAATAATTCCGTAACTTCGTAAACAAAACTTTTTATTACCTAGTAATTTTGCCCAGTTGGGATCGCAAAACAAAAAAGGTATGTAGGTACTTACTTAAAAAAAAAAAACAAAAAATGTCTGACCATGCTTTTCCCAGCTTTAATACTACTAAAAAACAAACATCCCTGGCTGGGATTTGAACACCCGGCCGACGGCCTTGTACATATATGCCAATGTTATAACCATTAGTCTGATCAATCGGCGAAAGCTATCGTGAAATTACGTACCTACTAAGTATATTGCATTTACAAATCTTAAGGCGAGAAAATATCGAGAAAACGAATTTTCTCGGCAACGGGACCTATCTAGTTCGATTTTACGTCCCCGTAACCACATATATTTCAAATTTCATCGAAATCGTTAGAGCCGTTTTCGAGAACCTGAATGCAAATATATATAGTTATATTTTTTTTGTGGTATATACTTACATTAGAAGTGATAAAAGTTGTTTAAAAGCGGGATAATAATATTTACATTAAATAACATTAAAACTAAACTAATAAAATTAAGTAAGCCTAAAATATGGATAAACACAAGAAGTAAGTAAAAAAATAACTAGAAACATAATACACAAAGGAAAAAAGTAAAATTAAACAAATAACGATAAGATTATAAATAAAAAACTTGTCCCAGATTGGCGCCAGGCGGCAGGGTGCCCAGGAGGCTGGCGGCATTGCCACGTTGTATCATATGGCAATACTTATGCGTTGGGCTAGGTAAGCGCCAGCCTTCTGGTCACCAGAAGTGTCGACAAGGCGCTTAGAAAGCATTTTAAATAGTTTTAATGCGCTGGTGCCCCATGGCCCTAAGGTCTCGACGCCAAAAGGCTCAAACATGAAGCCACACTGTCAATGCCAGCATATTTGAGCCTTTTGTGTGACTCGGCTGCGTCAGCAGCAGCACCAGCCTTAGTTGAGGGAGGGCGCAAGGGTATCGACGCAAGTAGCGTCCCATACCAGTTATATATATATACAAATATTGCTCGTTTAATAGTAGGTATAGGATAATAGCAAATATCAGATATTGAAGGGTTTGTATTACCTATTTATCTGTACAAATACCTACCTAATTCTGCTTATGAAAAACTATATGACAAACGAATCATATCACGAGACACAAATAAAGCATTATTAATTCATCGCCAATCCCTTTGGCAAATAAAATATTATATTCGTATAAAAATATTCCAATACGCCAATAAACATCGCTCAAACAGCCGTATTCGATGCCACTCTTACAAAAACGGCATATTGATTTCCCTGTAGGCATCTGTTTGCGTTCACTTTGGAAACAACGGGATATAGCAACAGTAAATAGTATTGTATTTTCGCTTTTTTACCTTTTATAACGACGGTGGATTTCCTATAACGCCTTGGCCACGACTTTGATCTTAAGCGACCTGCGACCAGCGTTTTATCTGTTGATTGCGCGTGATCCCAACTAACCACAGTGCGTTGCGCGTCTCGACCGCGCAATGAACAGATAAAACGCTGGTCGCAGGTCGCTAAAGACCAAAGTCGTGGCCAAGGCGTAAGTAACTACGTACTGCTAACAGCTGGTTGTAAAATTTTATGTGGTGATTCTGACTGCCCTGAACTGGTGGAGCGGATAGTGAGGCTGCACATTCCGTTGCAATCTCAAATCCATCTACGTCCGCGAAACCGACCACTGCTTGCTCCCCTGGAGACGCAAAATGTGCCTCATAGAAAATCGCCGCTTATTCGAGCTCTGCGCTGCCTCAATGTAGGTACTTCTCGCGTCTGCATCTGACTGGGATGTTTTTGCTAGTAGCTGAGTAAAACGTCCGTCCGTTGATCTTGGGTATCTGTAGTACTGTGTAATAACTGTTTGAATAAATAAATAAATAAGGTAAATACTTAAACGATATGATACAGAGAGCGAATATAATAGAAAATAAACCACCATCGTCTGAAGCCCTACACAGGACTCTAACCTGTAACCTGTGTATTGCCGGTACAGTGCTCTCACCACTGAGCTTCGAGGACAGTGACTGATAAAGCGTATCTTTCAATCACATTCGCCGCCGCTACTAGTAGCGACCTCTCTGTATTTTCTTAAAAGGCTTAAAAACCTTAGGACTGCTCTAATGGGCAAGCTATGCGCTCGACCTATTCAAAATACTTAAGTATTTACTTTACTTTTTCAACTTTTATTGAAAACTCCGACATAACATTCGGCGTCCGTGTCAGTATGACCGACCTTACTCAAACAGAGAGGCCACAGCGGAATGACATCTTACTAACATTTGGGGCAGCCCTGCAGGGGAATTACCTGCACTAAGATGGCCCTCAGAAGACCGCAGCCATCTTCTTTTCTGTCTTATTTTATCTAGGTGAGGACCCTTTCGGATGCACTTCGACCCAGTTGGATCTTTTGTGCATTTGTCCTCTCCTTTATGCCTGCTCCCAAGCACGCTACATCAGCGGGAGTACCTTGAATTCCTTTTGTTGCGGATAGCCGTTACCAAAGTAATTCATTATTTGTGTGAGACCGTAGCCATAATAACATCACTGCTTGCTTTGTGGGTATGTGGTGTTGTGTTCCTGGTGGTGGATAAGGTCACCAGAGCTTTCGAGGATACGCTGTGTTGAGTGTGTGTGTGTGTGTGTGTCTCTAGATGTCAACACAACAATTCCTCAAATTAATAAAAAGTCGGCAGCGCACTTGTGATTCTTCTGGTAGCGCAAGCGTCCTGCGTCCACATTATATACCCCAGAACCTAGATTTATATCCGCCTCATTACGATACTTGGCAACAGTTGCTAGTACCAGGTCTATAACCCCCTGAATACCCCTGATTATAGGTGTGGATCAGATTATTAGTATTGAGTTTTTAAGTTTTTTGACTAATGTGACCTGATATGTAACTATTGGTAATCACAGGGGTAATCACGTAACGTTTCGAACGCAAGTTAGGACAATTTAACTGTCATTTTTCTATATAAGAAGTATCGTAGTCGCTACCGTAAAACTAGTGCCTAAGCCAGATCTTGGGATTAGGTGTCAAAGCGGACCCCGGGCTCCTTTAGGGCACAACCGGGAATAACGCTAGGAGGATGATCACTCTTTATTGCCCACGACATGAGAGAAAAATCTTACCAAAATTGGTTTATTAAATAATGGTAACAACAGGCGGTCTTATCGCTAGAAAACGATCTTGCACTCAACCTATGGGCATATATGTAGAATTGGGCAATCTTTATATCAAAAGAAATTCCTATTTTCTAACGAAACAGCAGAACTTGATTTATAATGAAATCACACAACGGTAATACTAACTGTGAAAATAAATGATTTTCTGTCAGCATCTGCGACATTATCTGGGAACAAGCAATTGTTCTTGTTTGTGACTTATTCAGAACACCCGTATCACGGAGTCATCAGGAAACTTAATATCTTTGACTTGTTTGTTCACAGTAAGTCACTTTCTGATCCCGGCTGCCATACTTTGAAACAAAATTCTGAAGTAGCCCGCCAAAAATAATATTAGGTATATCACTGTTTTTTGACATTTATTTTGTAAAATATTATGTTATTGGTATTTTTAATTTTTTTCTTGTTGTTTTGGTATACTCTGTATAATCTGACGATCTTTTATGTGATATAAACTTAGACATATATATATATTTATTTTAGTATGGACATCAATTAGTAAAAAAATAAATAAAATTCGTTTATTTCAGACCTAGATCCATATTTTAATAGTACAGAAAAACCTTAAGAACTATGTTAGTGATTTAGCCTACGGCATATAAAAATAAAAAAAATAAAAATATTACATTTCTTAGGCTAGCCCTTCACAGTGCCAAGCAGGGAGTCCAAAGTTCCCTACTTGGCCCTGCTAATAGCCACCTCCACTAGTGGTATTTTGTGAGGGGACAGTCAAGGCGCTCAACTAACGCCCTTAGAAGGCCGTTGCTGCTGCCGCGCACCCGCCTAAGCAGTGACCCCACTATTTTTCGCCTAATGGCAAAAAATCATCCGTTCGTGCCTCAGCGAACATTATTCCGGATGCACTGCAGTGCTTCAGTTATGAGCTTATTTAAAATTTTATATAAGTTGACATTTCATTGTAATTAATATTCTATTTGACGATCATGACATAAATTAATTTATATTGCAATTACATATTATGAAATAATAAATCTAAATCTATATCAATAATATTTTTTATGAAAAAAAAATGGTCCAGTGCGAAGCCGTGTTGCCGTGTATAATTATATTCAGCTGTCAAATATGCGAAGTGTCTATAATATGAAAAAGCTCGGCTTCAAAGTATCACTTTTCGGACGCGGCGAGACGAGAAATCCCTAACGGAATTTCATACAAAATTGTAGGTGCCTTCTTTTGTTATAATATCAATTCGTGACATGACGTGACGGCGTTCAGCCCTTAAAGAAGTTTGGAGTTATTTTGTAATTTCATTGCATTGAGAAAATAACTTCGGCGTGAAAAGCGTGCCAGCTGCATATCCCTATCCTATATATTGTGTATATGTCTACATCTAATTGGCCGGCAACCCCTATTTTCCCGGCTTCTGCAGTAATGCACCTCCTATTCCAAATAACTGGAGAATATTCAGGCACAAAATCACAAGGACATATATGAACCTCAAAGTATTGTCTCACCTAACCTTAAACTAGTTTCACATTTCTATCTCTTATACCGGCAAAATTCCCAGTAAAACAGGCAATATTCCCGAAATATTACCGATATTAGTAAACCTAGGAATGGGAACAACATAACGGCATGTGTATTTATATTAGTGTCATGTCTACCTAGTCAAGGATTTCGCTTTGTGTGAGCCAACGGTATTGAGCTAAGTTTAGTCGTTTCCGTGACTTATCTGGGAGCGATTGGAGACAGGAAATTATAGCGAACGTCGATGCGAACCGTTTAATTACTTTTCAATATTGCCGTACGGACGGCGACGAGTATTGAGCCTTGGGCCAGATGCTTCAGTGTTGCTTACTGTAAGTGTTTAAATGTGAAGGATTTGTGCTGTTTTCAGTAATATTGAATTGCCTTTTAATTGAATTTCATGAGAATCGGTTGAGAAATGCGACCTGGCCCCGTAGCATGGATGGCGTTATCACGCGATAAGTGATAGGATAAGCGCGTCGTCTCGTTCTATCGAACGGTGTCAGCCAGGGACGGATGCTCTATCCTGTCATTTGTCGCGTGATAAGGCCATCCATGCTACGGGGCCTGTAGAGCATAACAGCTTGACATCCCGACATCCGGACATACGAAAGAATTTTGGCCCAAGCTGAAACGGAGAATTTTGCTCGCTCTTTTAAAAACAAGGATAAATGAAATAAAAAAAAATGTTTTGCAAGTAGGCCGCAGTGGCACTTTTACAAGTTAAAATTCTACTAGCGTTTTTGAAAAAGAAGACCACTGTTAAGAAGAAACGCCGAAACAAACTCAACAGTCAGTAATTTTTTGCCAAAAAGATAACAACCTATTTTTACCCCTAAAGCAAACCAAGGGTGTTTTATGTTTAACATTATGTATCTATCTATGTGTATGTCTGTGGCACCGTAACTACCAAACAGATAAACCAATTTCAGTGCAGTTTTTTAAACGAAGTCCTTATCTGTCGAGTTAGTTCTTACCTGCGCTTATTGAATCGGGAGTGTTTAAAATGTTATTTAAATTTATGTACTTAAATTTCACGTAAAATAAATTATGCATACCTACATAAATTATATAAGGATAGAATCACATGGACGCTTTTACCTTACGTGACGAAAGTAACCTTAATAGAATAAAACAAAAGGCTTTATTAGTGACGAGCTTAGTGCCACTATTTTGCAACAAAAAATTCCATTGGAATCTGAATAGCTTCGAGAAAAGGATAGTACGGCCGTGCCTCTTTGTTTTGCTCGACGATTGACATTGATCAATATGATAGTATTGATATGATATGATATAGTAAACATACGTTCGTAAATGTTTTTTTTTGACAATTTGTAAATGCAGTAAAGTTGCGTGATTCCCAAGTTGCAGAATTTTATTTAGCAAGCAAATAAAAATTAATAAGTATGCCTGACTTGGCTCTACGAAATATCTCACCACTTTTTACCGTGGAAGAGTTCCGAGACTTGGCCTATGTTTTTTGTGGGATTAATTATTTCATAATAAACGAAAGAGGATGTTATACCTACTACAAACTGATTTGCCACTACTACTGTATTGATATGATATGATATAGTAAACATACGTTGGTAAATGTTTTTTTTTGACATGACGCACCATGATTTTTCAAAATGTTTTAAATGTATACGTAGGTGACAATTGTGGCTCATTAAGTAATTTTTTTGATAGTTGTGTCTCCGCGAGAAGTGGCAAAAAAATGAAGCGAAAAAAAAACTATATTTTTTTTCATCCAAGCTCAAGGATATGAATGTTTGTAAAAATATGCATTACGAACCCCATTTTATGATCCTTAATTCTGAATTTATTTGGTTACTCTTGCTTGCTTGGTTTAGCTAAAATAACTGTTTAAAAATAACCTTGATTTTTTGACATTTTCGTGAATAAGTCTGAAACAAAAGAAGATCGAAGGCTGATATTACGCATACAGTGTTCTTAGGTCCTGCCACTACTGCACCTCAAATAACAACCAAATCCCTTGCGGCGGCCACTCTTGTTAGCTTTGCCTGCTAGACCCTTTTGATCTAAAGTTATGACCAAGTTATGTATCTTGGCACCACGAGATCATAGCACAGCAGTCAATGCAGATTATGAGGTTACATCATGTAATGCATTCATTTAAAACAAAATTGGATTCGGAGAAATTTTGATCTGAAGTTATGACCAAGTAATGTATTTTGGCACCACGAGATCATTGCACAGCAGTCAATGCAGGACGTCACGATCCTCGAGCGTCATAGTACGAGTATATGACAATCGTTTCATATGAAGGTGCGTTTCGCGGAAAAGGGACAGAGCGTACCCTCTCTTAAAACTTTGGACACTTATAACTTTGTGATTATTTGATCCCCTGCTTTACATTTTTCTCGATTTGACTACATTTTTAATCCTTTTTCGAGAAAATAGTAGATAATTGATTATTTTACTTAGTGTCTATACTGACAGGGGTTAGCGAAGAACCGAGAAAAATGGCGCACTAGTCTCGTGTCAGAGGCTAAGAATAATTTTTGGTCGCTGAGCCAACGGAGTAAGTAAGTAGTAGTAACTAGTAAGTAAGTAGTGAATCTACAAAAGGATTCAATATCAATCTCACGAGAATTGGTTGGATATGCGAACTGTAAAGGAGAACAGTGGGACATCCAGATATCCAGTTAACGACAGAATTTTGAACCAAGCTGATACGGAGAACTACGTTCGTTCGTTCATAAAGATAAATGAAATATGATATTGCAGTGAAAGGTTGGCTAGTCCATCGCCCTATACCTTTTTTTTTTTGTTTAGGGGGAAAATGCGTTACGCATTCCACCCGGGTGCAGGAGGTGACTTTCGTGGCGAGGTTACGGGAACGCTTGCGCACATTTCCGCGACCCCGCTGGCGGCAGCCACCCACAAGCGGCTCCTTCGCGGATGCCCGGGGGCCCTCCACGTGAGGCACGCAAGATGTTTTGGCGCGCCTGCCTCCTCGATCTCCACCTGTTCAGTAGGGGACCCCCCTGAGTCCGCTACGAGGAGATCATGGGTGCGAAAAATCCAGCACCCGGTGGCGGATCAGGTCTGTGGTTCCGCCGCCACGTCTCGGCCGCAGATGATAGGGAAAGCGGCGCACCGTAATACCGGCATTCCTCTTCCTCTGCGGTCCCACCAATGCCGTTTTAACGGAACGGCCCCACCAAGTTCGCAGGGGGTAGGGAGAGCGGGTTATACCAACACGCCCCTCCCCCTGCGATCCCACCTCGGCCACAGAAGATAGGGAGAACGGCGAGTAATACCGGCACTCCTCTTCTTCTGCGGTCCCTCCCTAACGCATCCTAAGCGGGCTTAGGCAAGCCCGCTAGGAGCGCCGTCCTCGGGCCAGCCGGCAGCCCAAACAGGCCGGCCCTGGGTGACTCTTAGCTTCCCGTGGGTGGGTTACTAAGCCCCCCCGCCCCGGCAAGGCGGGCACCCTCGAGGGGGATCGCCCTATACCTACTTCAACTCTATTCTCATAGTCAACTCTTACGACGCCCTTGGGAAGAAATACGAACACATAACATTTAAATTATGTCTAAAACGCATTCCGCAATCGGACCCAAGGCCCAAAGGGAAAACTAAAGGTATTTAATAATGCGAACTAATGTAGAGATCCTTTGAAAGGTCCGAGAAAATTCCGGAGGGCCTTCAATTAGATTACCTCATCGAATGTGAGTATAGAAAAGTGCCCATGCCCTGAGAATTGAGTTGTATTTAGAATTCTCTTTCTACAATTATTTCGTCATTATATCAGCAGAAAGAAGTCCACTGCTTGACTTAGGCCTCCCCCAAAGAGTGCCAAAGTGACTGGACCTGCGCCACCCGCATCCAGCGGTCTCCCACGACCTTTACCAGGTCATCAGTCCACCTTGGCGGGGGTCTACTACAATTGTTTGATTACTTTTTAACCGACTTCAAGAAAGGAGGAGGTTATATGTTCCACTAAAGTATTTTTTTTATGTATGTTCGTCGATTTCTCTGTCAGTTGTGGACCGATGTCCAAAATTCTTTTTTTATTCGACATAGTATACTCTCAAGGTGGTCCCATTGTCACCAAGTCAGGATCTGATGATCGGATCCCAGGGAAATTGAGGGCTACCCTTAAATTGTATATGCACGCGTGTAGTGGTTTCGGTATTTTCTATTAAAACTCGTGTATGTACCCTCGAAAATCGTAATTTTGGTGAAGTGGAACTGATGATGAAGACCACAGATGATTTATGGAACTCCTCAAAGATGTAAAGTATGTCAACGATTCTGACATGATTCCGTTGAAGGAGCAACTAATGAAGTGTTAGTTCTGAGATCCGTGAGGAATCGACAAATATTATCAGCCCACAGATAGCGACTTGGGTTTTTTCTGTAATAATCAACGGATATGTGCACATTTTCATGTTGATGAAGTACTGAATTGAAGTCGGTTTAAAATTTGTTTATAAAGTAAATTATAATTCATAAAACTTCATGTGCACATACAGAAAATGATCGTATTAAGCGTTTCCTTAAACCAGTTTGTGGAGTTAGTTATACTGGGCGTTTTCCGTAAGTCAACATCCGTTGTGCCTATTTTGCGTGAAACGGCGGTGTGGCGCTACTCTTACCACCCCAGCTCGTCTAGAAAGTTGGTGAGTGCCTTGGTGTTGCTGACTGCGTCCAGTAGTGTGTTTGGAGAACCTAGGTGCTTCATTCTGTATACTTCTATTTACCTGCTTGCAGTCCAGTAGTATATGTTTAGTCGTTTCTTCTGCCTCCATGCACGCTCTGCACATGGGGCTGTCTGTGATACTTAAGTTATACAGGTGTCTGTTCAAGGTGTTGTGTCCTGTTATTATACCCACTGTCTTGCGCAGTTGGTTTCTATGTGTCCTTAGTAGTGTGGTTGTGAGTTTGTAGTCGCGTTTTGACAGAATCTCTTTGGTCTGTCTGCATGTGTCTATCTCCTCCCAGTATCTTTATTGTAGGTCTTTAGAGTGTTGGTCCAGTTGATTGTATATGTAGTTTTGTGGCAGGGGCAAGATTGGTTTCGGTCCGTATGCCGTTGTTTCTGAGCCTTTCCTGGCCAGTTTGTGAAAAAAGCACTAGAAATCTGTGTTGACTAAAGAATTACAATAGGGGTGTAGACCCAAAATGTATTATTACTTCAAAAGAAAGGAGGCAAAAAAAATATGCCTAGTGACGAAAATTCCATTCAGATATCTCAAAAAATTACGACCGTTTAAATATTGCTTGTTAGAGAGAGAAAACGTCACGATCCACTAGCGTCATAGTAAATGACAATCGTTTCATATGAAGGTGCGTTTAGGGACAGCGTTTAGGGGCGAATAGGGACAGAATATAACCCCTCTTAAAACTTTGAACACATATAACTTTGTGGTTGTTTAATCCCCAGCTTTACTTTTTTCTCCATTTGACAATATTTTTAATCCTTTTTCGAGAAAATTCATTAATATTGCTTATTTTATTTGGTGTCTACACCCCTATTCAATGTAAAAACTTGCACGCTCGTGAGTCGGTTCTAAGGGATATAGTGATATTTTTAACAACCTTTATTTTTATTGATCAAAGAAAACTTAATGTGAGTTACCTACTGTCTTGGTGTTCAGTAAGTATCTTTATATATATTTTGTTAAATGATTATACAAGTATCATGATGGCACAGATTGGTCTGATGATGGGCCTGTGATTGATGCATTTACACAAGTTAACTCAACGCAACTATATGAAATGTGTATATGATTGGTGACAATGCATTGAATAGTACATCATTATCATGATCATCATCATCATATCAGCCGAAAGACGTCCACTGCTGGACATAGGCCTCCCCCAAAGAGTGACAAAGTGACCGGTCCTGCGCCACCCGCATCCAGCGGACTCTCGCGACCTTTACCAGGTCATCAGTCCACCTTGTGAGGGGGCTACCCACGCCGCGCCCTCCGGTACGTGGTCGCCACTCGAGAAACTTTCCGCCCCAACGGCCATCGGTTCTACGTGCAATGTGCCGTCATGTGATGAATAGTACAGTCGGCATTTAAAGCTTAAAATATCAAAACTGAAAAAAATACTGAATTTTGTTTTTCTGTAAAAAATCAAGCAAACGGGTACGCTTAGATAGGATAAAGCAACTATTTAATTAAAACCACATATTTTTTGTCTTCGTTATTTCAATATTTTTTTATTGCTATAAATTTTTAATTAATTTTAGATTTCTATTATCGTCTGCCGACTTTTCCAATATCCAGTTTAAAATGATATTTTCAGTCACGGGTAAAAACGTCATGTTCAGGAGCGCGTGAAATTAAATTAATTACATCTTGATGACTTGGTAATTACGAATACTGTTCAGCTTTCAACAATGCCCTTTTGCGCGCATAATATTATTGAGAATTTAACAATTTGTTGACAAGCTGAATGTTATTCGTCTATTCTTCAGATCGCTATCATATTATAGCCTTTATTCAACGAAACATAAATAATTATATGTATTTTACAATGTGTTTTTCTACTCCTCTGTATCCATTTGGTCTTGCTTTACGTCATAGGCCCTTGGAGACTTCCACAGTTTGTGATCATAGTGCTTTTCTCTTGTTCTCCTTTCGGTGTTGATCTCTTTCCTTCTTTTACGATTTTTTTATTTATTCGTTTTTAATCATTTGGTTTTTCTTTTTTTTCCTTTTTTGTTGTCATGTTCATTTATCATGATCTCTTCTTGGGGGTTGTGGTCTGTCGTCTCACGGTGACCAGGGTTGGGACAGATCACTATACCTACGATCAGTGTCGCGCAACTAGGAACAAAAAGATGAATGACGTCCATTTGCTCAAATTCAGCATCAAATTTGACAAGTTCTGACAAGTGACAAGTTTTCTATCTGTGCTTTTGCTATGGCGGACTCATGCTATCTCCTACTTCCGTACCTTTTCTTTCCGTCATTTTGTCATGGTGACTTTGGCCGGTTACCATGGATATTATAACTTCACGAGAAAACATGGGAAACTATGCTTTTGACGAAATGTAATTATCTTAAAATGAACACGAAATATAAAGCGCCAATATTGATTTACTTATGAAAACAACGGTTGGCACCTGGATAAAACCTGGTAAGGTTTCTTAGTACGAGAAGAATTAATTGCGACCCCATTCTAACGAAAAAGATATGTGTACAGATTGGTCAATTTTTGTAAATATACTATGATTTGGTAATAAGTGTGAAATAAACTGTATGAAATATTTGTTCTCCTTTTATTATTTCATAAATCGGATTAGTGTCAGATTTTGTAAACAATTTTCTGTTCATGCAGTGGACCCAACGACGTCCCTAATCATAATTTATCGGTATCGAAAACGTTGGGTTCTAATATTATCGATATCGATAACGTTAAGTACTACAACCCTACTATCGTCCTCGTTCGTTAGGTCGGTAAGTCTACTTCCGCATTAGACGTTTATTTTTATTTGTATTGTGGTATTTCAAAATAGCTAAAGTATGAATGAGTTGTCATGTCAAAATCAAATGACAATGTCACTGTCATCCAAAACCTAGTTTGAAGTCCCGTCTCTTAGAACGTAGGTAGTGGTTATATTCTCTGCCTACGATTATATAAATAAGTACTAGGTACAAATTAATTAAATGTATTAAGGGCGAGGATACATTATTGTTACTAGCAGTTGACACTATTGTGCAATCCGAGCGATATATGGCTTGAAAAGCCGTGACTCCCTAAGATAGTTTTTTAAAACTATTGGATTTATGACCGTGCCAAGTCAGTATATTTATGAAAATATTATGTATGTTAGGAAGAATCAAGAATTATTTCGTAAAGGATGTGACACATTCATAAGATACATACTAGGAATAAATGAAAATTGATAGCAGTAAGGACTAGGTTAAGTAGAGTTCAAAGTCATTTGTGGATTTTGTGGGGCTCTGTATACGCTGTTACAACAAGTTACCAGATCATGTTTTAGACATGTCTGAAAATAAATTAAAGTCCTTTGTAAGGAAAACTTTGAAAAATACATAGAGCTTATACAGATTGGACGAATATTTACCTGATAAGGATATATGGACAAAATGTCAATGCCATTACTTAAGTTACCTTTTGTATAAAACTATGTATGTAAAACTTGACATTAAAAAAGAGTTCGCCATGAATTTATTTTGAATAAATGATTTTGAAATTTAAATTTGAAACCTGAGCAGCTATGTAACACACACACACAAACACACACACAGTAGCACAGCACAGTATTACAATTTGTTAAACTGTAATTAATAATTATTATTATTAGTGAACTACATAGAAGTGGACCTGTTTTTGTTTATCGCTTAGAAGAATCCGAATCAAGTCACATTTTATTCGAATACTGGCCTTGATATAACCATCATAATCATATCATAAAAATATCAAAATATATTTATTTACCTTAAAAGAACATACAAGAGAGAAACATTGCAGTGATCTTCACACTAGGCGTAGCCTGTATCGCGAAGATCTTAGAATGATTACCAGATTGGAGCGACTCCTAATTTAATAAATAGGTTCTAAGTTTTACAGAAGAGTATAAACCGAAGCGTCTTGATATACTTAGATGAAAAAATATACGGTATGGACGTTTTATGAGTTCCAGAAAAGCACGTAGGTACCTATGATACGAACGAAACCAAGAGAGTAAATCCTATAAAACATCTTAAGCAAAAAACGACCTTATGCGCAAATCGTAAAGGCACTTTTTGCATACGTTTGTTCGATAGACTTTACTTTTAGAGTTTCGGTTCTACTATAAGTACTTAAATATATCTCGAAATGATCCCGTAAAGACCTAGAAAAATGTATTTGCGGGTGAAGTCGCGGCCAAGAGCTAGTTCAAATAACAATGTAAACACAAAAGTTACTCTTCCTGTCTACTACCTTTTCACCGCTGAACCGATTTAGATATAATCATTTATTAAGTTAAAATAATTCATTTATTTGGATAAAATCATTCATTGAGATAAAAATTATTGATTGAAATAAAATCGTTCTTTAGGTAGGTAAGTATCTAAGTTTAAATTTTATGACAAACTGTAAGTTGGATCACGGCTATCATCTCTTAGGGAGGTTAAATGGGCTAAGAAGGGATGAAGAGAGGTAGGGCACAGCGGAATGTCATATCGCTCGTATGTGGAGCAGCCCGACTGGGGAAGTACCTCCACCTTACAGAAGACCGCAGCCATAATATAACTACTGCTTTGTAGTGTTGCTATATTATTGCATGCTATGAAGCATGTGGTGTTGTGTTCCTGGTGGTGAGTAAGGTCGCCAGAGCTCCCTAGGATGCATTGTGTTGGGAGTGAGGGACTTGCATGTATCTATCTGCCAACACAGCGAATCCTCAAGTGAATAAAGGGTCGGCAACGCCCTTGTGATTCTTCTGGAGTCACAAGTGTCCATAGGCGACGGTATCAGCTTAACATCAGGTAGGCCGTAAGCTTGTTTGCCACCGTCGTAATATAAAAAAAAGGCGAAGTATAAATAAATAAGAAGCTGCATGGGAATACAATGAACGAATTATTCGTGGAAAAAATCGTGACGTGACGTATGGCATGAACTATAGAATCGGAATGGGATAGAATAGAATCGATTACAATATTAAGAACAGCAGAGTCCCTGGGCGACAGAGCTCTGCTCGGGTGAAAACAGAGAAAATACGGAGAAAACGAATTTTGCCGCACATGAGACCTAGCTAGATCGATTTCTCGCCCCCGTAAACCCCTGTATTCCAAATTTCATCGAAATCGTTAGAGCCGTTTCCGAGAACGTGATTGCAAATATATATCTGGGGGCACGGTAGTGCCCCCGCCAAGACGAGCTAAGCGAAGCGCAAGGGCAGGCACTACCTATCTTTTCTCGAAGCGCTTCGTCGTTTTTTTGAACCCTCATATTTTGTGTTTGGAATATACCAGATAAACAAAATTCTCGAGATATGATGTGAGTAGTAAACTTATTAAACATATAGAGTTTCAATTGCATAGCTCTTATACTTTAGATTCTATTGATATCTAAAAAACGCCGATTTCGTCACTGACTCACTCACGTTGATCATCACAACCTCTAGGGTACTTCCTGAAGTCCTAGAAAGCTGAAATTTGGTATGTAAGCTAGTATTAGTACACAATCAACAAAACAATTCAAAAAAATTGGAACTTTTACCCCCCAAACCCTTAAACTAGGGGATGCAATTTTGTATGAGACTTCCCAATATTTTGATGCTAGAGGTCTGAAAATGTAAATAGGGACTTCTTATTATAAATAAGAAAATACGTATTTCAGGATTTTTAGTAAATCACCCCCTTTAAATTAGGGGATGGAAGTTTGTATGAGTTTTCCTATACACTTCTTTAGAAATTACCTTACAAAAAGGAATGAGATCCCACCAAAAACATTACATGTAAAGTGACTGCCAAGACTCGCTAGCTCATATAAGTAGATTTCAGCGTTAAAAAGATATCAGATCATAAGGAGCGCCAAGCTTCCTACTCCACACGGCGTAACCTACCACTACCAGCCACGCTCTAAAAATTCTATATCTTGGCTAAAAAGATCTATGACCCGTCGCTTATTAATGTCGCTTATAAATTCATTCAGCGCGAGAGTCTATGCGGTGACTGGGATGTGCCCAACAAAGCTATACTTTTTAGCCAAGATGTAGAATTTTTAGAGCGTGGCTGGTAGTGGTAGGTTACGCCGTGTGGAGTAGGAAGCTTGGCGCTCCTTATGATCTGATATCTTTTTAACGCTGAAATCTATATGAGCTAGCGAGTCTTGGCAGTCACTTTACATGTAATGTTTTTGGTGGGATATATAAATACAAATATTGCTCGTTTAATAGTATAGGATAAAAGAAAATCGTTTATATTCGAGACGTAAAAACAACAACAGCTATGCCACAAAACGGTTCCAATTCAGCATAAAGCTGTCGATAATGGTATGACAATTATGCACACAAGTCAAGCCTAACGTATCAGAATGCGCAGCAAATGTCATATTAATACGTCGAGTGAAATATACCACCAGTGTTTATCATTCCGACGACGAGGTGCAACGGAAATTGGGTGCTTCGGTCATTTCCTCCCCTCCTGCATTCTTGGAAATATTGTTACCAGTAAATTATTTAACTGAAGTACTTTTATATAACTGCGTCTTTTAAATTCTTTTGTTTATTAAAATACCTGCTGGGACAGAGGTCTGCTCGCTATTCCATTTCGGGATAATAAGATGCAACTGTAGTACTTTTAAACAACTAGCTATTCATTTCTGTTTATTATGAAAATATTTACTGTGGCAAGTCCGCTCACTTTTTTTTCCCCGGATATGCAACCATATAAATAGGTATACAGTTCATAGAACTTGAGAGTAAACAAAGGTTGAAAGATGTCGAGCAAAGACATTTTTGAACCTACATAGTTGAGAAGATATAATATTGGACACACCCCTTAACATCTGAATTGATTCACTCCTTAGAATAATAACGCATAGAAACGCAGTTCACGCGCAACGGTGAGGCCACTAAAACTCGGCCATAAATGGCCCAGTACGCCGATCGGTGGAACAAAATTGGTGCGTTTGTGTGCGTATTGGCGCGTGTGAATACGAGTTGATCACAACTACATGAATCCATTTTATGCGTCACGCTTGGCGCGTCGGCCGTATGAAACTATCCTTCTATGCGTTATTATTCTAAGATTCACTCAATATAAAATGTACTTTACGCAAAACAACTACAGTCCCCCGCGGCTATGAAGTCAATCCTGACACATTGCGCAACTATGAAGTTTCTGAATAATGACAATGACAACCATAGGAAAAAAAATTACATATTCTACCCTAGATGCATGTCTCAGGGTTGACTTCATAGCAGCGGGGGACTATAGCTGCCTGCCCAAGCAATGGCATCACTAAAGTGTCAAATTAACACTTTGAACGCCAAGAACCTGTAAAGTGGTCGTGTATCGTCGTGCCCACCACGCCAAGAACCCCTACAGCGGTTATGACGTCCGCTGGCCAAGCAACCTTCAGTCTTTCATATAAGGTTCATAGTCACTCTCTTATGTAAAAAAGGTTGGCGTGTCAGTGACACTTTATTACGTGAATCATGGCGTTCAAAGGGGTAACAACAATTGAGGATCTATCGAGACACCGTAGACATTGACGGTCATTGACGTGACTCAAAAGCATATAATATTACACTAATATTATGAAACTAACTAGACACCATAACTTCTGAAACATTAAATATAAGCATTCGCAACGACTTCGATTACTAGAAATTACGATATCTAATCTAGATTCCTAATCTAAATACTTCGATGTAAAGTTTCTTAATCTGAATATCTAAATCTGTCAATTACATTTTTGGGGTGAACCGTATCTTTGGGAAGACACGAAACAATTTGCATTTGACTAAGCGGTGGCAATATCGTTGGCAAGTGGCGGGCGTTCTACAAGAGCCTTTAATCTGTTGAAATTGTATTATAAAACTAGTTTAAAACAATCTGGTCGAGACGTTTCATAACTAGAAGCGATACCTACGCCAAAAGAAATCTTGAAACTTGTAACTAGCATGAATTTTCTTCTGCTATTAAAAAAATAATTTGGACCTTCAAGTTTCACGATAGTTTCCGTGTTTGTATTTTTAATTTGAACAATTGAGCTAGAGAATTCTCATAACTCATCCTTATCCTCCTAGCGTTATTCCCGGTTGTGGCCCCTTAAGGCGCCCAGGGTCCGCTTTGACACCTTATCCCGAGATTTGGCATAGGCACTAGTTTTACGAAAGCGACTGCCATCCGAACTTCCAAACCAGAAGGGAAAACTAGAGCCTATTGGGATAAGACCGAATTACTCACGATGTTTTCCTTCACCGAGAAGCTAACGGTCAAATATTCCGTACATAATTATGTTCCGAAAAACTCATTGGTACGAGCCGGGATTCGAACCCACGACCGCCGCTTGACAGCCTCATGCCTAAACTACTATGCTACCGTAGCCTATAGAAATCTCATAACTAACATAATAAATTTCATTCCTTACTTACAACAATGGCGGGGGGAAAACTAGGCCCCCATATTATAGAAATAGAAATATTAAATTGTATTGTATAAAACCGTGTAAGTACAAAGGTAGAAGCATGATATTATGGGTTCCAACAGTTTTACCCTTTTCGGGCATTAAATTTTGTAAATCTTAACCTAGTTACAATTTTATTTATAAAAATTACTACATTATAATATTACACATAACTATAATATTCGTTTAGGCTGTAGAAAACCTTATCTATAAGAAAGTTTTTTAAACACCTTTTGAAGTTATTTCCTTCCAGGTTTTTTATTTCTACAGGAATATTGTTAAAAATGCGTATGGCTGATATGAATGTACTTTTATTGTATATGGATGTACTTACTTTTGGGACAGTAATATCATATTTGTATTGAGACCGTACGTTAGGTTTGCACGATCTCCACTGAAAGCATTCAGGGTAGTTTTTAACAAGTAGGCATAATTCTAGTATGTATATACCGGTAAGAGTCAGGAAACGCTTTTCTCGGAAAATATTTCGAAGTGATTCCACAATGTACATTCGGTAAACAGTCCTTAGGCATCGTTTTTGCAGTATGAACGTTTTATGCACATCAGTGGAATTTCCCCAATAAATGACTCCATAGGTAAGTAGTGGATAGATTGTTCCGTAATATGCATTTTTTACTATGTTTTCAGAGCAAGTTTCCGAGAGAATTGACAAAACATAGCATCGACTAGAAATCATTTTATTTACCTTGTCAATGTGCGCTTTCCAATTCAGATGTGAATCTATTTCGACTCATAGAAAGTTTACATGGTTTACTTCATCTATTTCAGTATTTTCGTTTGACACTACAAGGGACTTCGGAATAGATTTATAATTTCTGAATTGGATAAGCTTGGTTTTGTTGAGGTTAACATTGAGGTTAATATAACCCCGAATCATATCCTAGAGAGAACGTAGACGTAGGTAATAGGCGAAATATAATGTCTAGGTTGTTTAGTGGATAGCTTGAAAGATTTGCCTATATATTATATCTTTTGTTGATTCATTATCTTTCTTTTCTCGCGAAATAACCCAGGTAGCGCTTGCTATTCAAAACATAGAAAACCTGACCCATCCTGCTTCCATTTTTTTGTATTCTTAACTAAGTTTAATTGATGACAGAACCTAGTTAAGGTACCTACCTATGACTACTAGGCTAGGCTAGACTAAGCTACTTAGCGTAATTTGTCAATGAGCCTTTGTCTTACCAATGATACAAAATCTAACCTTACTCTATCGGGCAAGGCTATGTAGCTCATTGGCTATTAGGAAGAACTGATAATTTGTTAAATTGGCAACAGGCTGTCATTGAGAAACTCAAACGGAAATATTATGTTGTACTTAAATATTGAATTAAAAAACACAAATCAATGGAAAGGAAAATCCTAAACAAATATTTAGGCAGAATAAATAAATTACTTACTTACTTAAAATACTTACACAAATCAACCTAGTCCCAAACTAAGCAAAGCTTGTACTATGGGGACTAGACGATGATATAGATACTTATATAGAGAAATACATACTTAAATACATAGAAAACATCCATGACTCAGGAACAAATATTCGTGCTCATCATCACACAAATAAATGCCCTTACCGGGATTCGAACCCAGAACCTCTTGCTTCGTAGGCAGGGTCACTACCAACTAGGCTAAAGCGGTCGTCAAAATCGTCAAATGTGTTAAGGATGACTCACGCTAGAAAGGGCCTTGTCCAGCCCGGGCCGTTTTCTAAGAAAAACGACGGCGTTTTTGCGCGGCCGAGCCATTGCCAAGCCCAGCCGAGCCACGGCCGGGTCGTGCCGACACTGGGCCACTTCCGAGCCTCGGCCGTGGCTCGGCCGGGCTTGGGTATGGCTCGACCGCGCAAAAATGCCGTCGTTTATCTTAATAACCGTTCTAGCGTGAGTCATCCTTAAATCTGACATAAGTACTCATACTAGGCGATGACGAAATGTACACATATACCTACATAATAAAGAAAAAAAACTGCTTTGCTTTTGAATATGCAAATAATAAAATACACAAAGAAAGTTTTAGACATAACATCCTAAATATTTCAAAGGTATGATTATTATGTTCGGTGAGAAAAATGTATTTTTCGCCTTATTTGAAAGGAATGAAGCAACGATGAAAACTTTATTTATCTTTGACATCGACGGGTTTAATTCGGAGATTCGGAGTTAGAAAAGTCAACATCCACCAACTAATAGAAGAGTGCGGATAACGGGGTTTCGCATTTTCTCACACTTATTAGCTTAGGAAGATCTTGATTAAGCAAGCCTCAGAAGCAGAACAATTAAACATTCCCCAGAAACGCTCAATTAGGGCGGTCAAGATAGTCCGGATAAATAGCGCGTGTTGGACAAATCGGCGCGGATTCGTCGCATCGCTGGGTGAAGTGAATTTATGTCCCTCCTTAACAAATGATTTTCATTAGCGCTGCCATTTTTATAGAATACGCCACGACAACCACAAAAATGTCCTCTATGTCACGTTAACCCGACTGCTTAGAAAGAGGGTTATCTGGACATGAAATATCTATTTAAAGGGTTACAGACAGCCGTTTGGGCTTGATGAATTTTGATATATGAGGTGTTGTTGGATTCCACACAACCTGTGTGGAGTTACAAAGGTTATACCTACTTAATAATTGAAAAAACCGGCCAAGTGCGAGTCGGACTCGCGCACGAAGGGTTTCGTACCATTATCTATAACAAAAACAGTTTTATTATGTGTTTTTAGTATTTGTTGTTATAGCAGCAACAGAAATACATCATCTATGAAAATTTCAGCTGGAACTGGCAGCCTGGTGACAGACAGACGGACGGACGGACGGACAGCGGAGTCTTAGTAATGGGGTCCCGTTTTACTCTTTGAGTACGGAACCCTAATACGCAGTTGGGTTTTTTGAAAAATCTTTTATTTCACTTCTTTAGACCAAAACACATTGCCGACACTTATCGAATTGAGGATTCGTTGTCTCAATACAGTGTCCTCAGAACTCAAACAGCATATTTTATTCCATATTTCATTCAGTTAAAAATGTAATTGGTATCTCGCTCTCAGTGCTGGTGCTACAACAACACGAGTATTTCATCATAAGCATTAAATATCCTAACCACCAGTGCATGGCGCTGCGTCCAACATATCCTCAGGCAATTTGGCTTCCTAATTCTCAAGAGATGTATTTATTTATTTATCGTACGGTGGTTCCACACTGGTAGGTACATATATTTATGTATTCGTGGTGCTAAAAGAACATCAAACTCGGCTGCTGCACTGTTCCTTCTGAACCTCGCAGCGCACACTGCAACTCTATCAACAACATCAAGAGATGTAAAAAAAATAAAAGAATTCTCCCAAAATAGGTAAGCCAGAAAGTTCCTTGGACGAACCGTCACTGGTTTCCGGTCGACGCCGCGCGCTGCGTACAACATCCAGTTGTATGGAAGTGCATCTATATTTCTATCATCATTATCATCATCATCATTTCAGCCGAAAGACGTCCACAGCTGGACATAGGCCTCCCCCAAAGAGTGCCACATATTTCTATACAACGTGACAATGTAAAGTCGCCGTCAATGGACTTTGCTAACTATGTAAACAAACCCAATAATATTATTATATAATATTAATAGTACATTAGGTACATCAGAGGCCGGGAAAACACGGATTTCCGGCCAAGTAGGATAGAGATACGAGGCCGGGAATCCGTTTTCACGCCGAGGCATGTACTTATATTATAGTGCTTTTCTCAAACATGCAATGAAATAAATAAATAAAAAGCGGCCAAGTGCGAGTCGGACTCGCACATGAAGGGTTCCGTGAAATAAATTGCGGTTTACGATTTATAAATAAAATAAAATATCTTTATTTCAGAACATTCCATTCCATACAATACAATACAATATAATATAGGTAGGTACATTCAGATAATTTATCTAAAACAGTGCTACTTTAATTCATATTAAATAATTATAAAAATGTCAACAGAAGTGCAGATGTGAAAATGTCAAGGTTTCTTAATTAACTACTGATTTCAAAAACGTCAACAGAGCAATAGGTGCATAATATGTGAAAATGTCAAGAGAATGTCTAGGTAGGTATCTTAATTAATAATTTTAACCCAGGTACTCAGGATGGAACCGTCTGATCTATCAGCGATGACCTTCAGTATCCTGTTGTCGCTGCGTCGGATGCGGCTTAGGATAGATGCAACCCGCTTTCGCCTTATCGCATAAAAGTCGTCGGTACGCGCCTCGGCAAACATCCCCGACGCGCTACAGAACCGTGGCAACCTCAACAGGATTCTGAAGGCATCATTATACTGGATCCGAAGAGCATTATAGGCTCTCAGCGTGTAGCTGACCCATAGGCTACCCTTGTAGAATACTTGACAGAAGGCCTTAAAAAGGGTGATTTTAACTTGTTTTGAACAACGGGCAAACCTACGGACCAACATATTGCTTCTGACCGCTAACGCTCTCCGTTCCCTCTCCAAATCGAGGTCGTCCTTAAGGCCCTCTGTCAAATAGTGCCCAAGGTATTTAAACTGTGAAACCCTCTGTAGGTATATACCGTTCAAAACTACAGAGGGCACATGCTTAGGGTTCATTTTGTTTGACTTGAAGACTAGGACTTCGCTCTTTTTGGAGTTGTATACTAGACCGTGAGTTTCTGCGTAGGCCTTACAGACACTCAGCATTTTCCTGAGTGCACTGACACAGGGGGACAGCAGCACCATATCGTCGGCGTAGCTTATGTTGTTCACGCTAACACCGTCGACATAACACCCAACCGGCATTCTGCTGAGCTCCTCTATCAGCCCGTTAACATACAAGTTGAAAAGCTTCGGTGAGGTTAAACCCCCCTGCCTCACCCCGCAATCCAACCTGTACGCCTCCGACTGTGCTGCCCCCCACCTAACCGTATTGGTCTGGTTGCCGTACCAGTATTTAAAAATATCTATCATTTCACGCGGGACTTTACTCAAGGCTTTAGACAGGTCGAGGAAGCATGCATATATAGGTGTGCTCCTGTCTGTGTAATACTTGACGGTATGTTTTAGACTTAAAATGGCGGTCTCAGTAGATAATCCTGCTCTAAAACCGAACTGCGCCTCATGTAACTTCAGATATCTACCAAGTCGCACGTCAAGCACACCGTCCAGTACTTTAGCTATTATTGTAGCCAATGAAATGGGTTTATAGTTACCTGCGTCCGACACATCCCCGGTTTTATTTTTAACTATTGGTACGACAATTGTCCTCAACATTTCATCTGGCAAATATTTATGACCAATACACAACGAAAACAGCATAGTTAACACTCTGGGTAAGTGTACTCCTGCAGCTTGCAAATGCTCGATACTGAGTCCATCGTGTCCCGGTGACTTTCCTCGCGTCACGTGACGGATCACATCACACACTTCCTTACACGTGAACACGGTGAACTCAGCACCGAACTCAGCATTACATGACTGTACTGTGGTACCCAGCGGTGACTCGACTTTGAATTTATCTTTAAACAAATTAGCTATTTCCGCTGGCTCACTAAATCCATTTACACTCACCGGTAGGCTAGGTCTTACATTCATTGATTTAGTGTGCTTCCAGAATGACTTAAAATCAGCCTTTGAGCGATGGGAGGCTAATACATCCATTTTAATTTGGTCCTGATTATTCTGACACCACTTTAACCTACATTTAAACCTGCGCCTGCCATCACACATATCACGGTATAAACCTCCAGATTTGGGTTTGCCACCAGCGACCCACTCCAGGAATTTCAATCTCGCCTCCCTATCCGCACTCACATGTTTGTTCCATCCTGTGATATAGCCTCGTTTCCGCTTTACAGATTTTTTACAGCTCAGTACAGATACGTCAACTAAAATATCCACAATTCCACCAAACAGGTGATTTATAATTACACGATGTTCCATATTGTCACAATTTCTATCACAACTAACTTATGACGTATTAAAAAAAAACTACTTATTAGATCTCGTTCAAACCAATTTTCGGTGGAAATTTACATGGTAATGTACATCATATATTTTTTTTTGTTTTATCATTCTCTTATTTTAGAAGTTACAGGGGGGGGGGACGACACATTTTACAACTTTGGAAGTGTCTCTCGCGCAAACTATTCAGTTTAGAAAAAAATGATGTTACAAACCTCAATATCATTTTTGAAGACCTATCCATAGATACCACACGTATGGGTTTGATGAAAAAAAAATTTTTGAGTTTCAGTTCTGAGTATGGGGACCCCTAAAACTTAATGTTTTTTTTCGATTTTTGTGTAAAAATCTTAATGCGGTTCACAGAATACATCTACTTACCAAGTTTCAATAGCTCTTATAGTTTCGGAAAAAAGTGGCTGTGACATACGGACGGACAGACAGACAAAAAGTCGGACGGACATGACGAATCTAGTATAAGGGTTCCGTTTTTTGCCATTTGGCTACGGAACCCTAAAATCCTCAAATCAAACTAATTTTCATGGCTGAATGCCGTGATGCTGTGCCACAAATAGTGGAATGAAAATTAAAAAGTTACTTTGCCGGCCTAGGCCTGAAAAGTGGTATGAAGTCCCATTTCAGGCCGCCTCGAGATGCTGCGCCCGAAAAAGGATACTTCCGAGTCTATTATAAGGAACGTAAAGAGAATATTTAATTGCATGTTTGATAAAATGACAATTTCAATACATTGTTTGCAAAGTCAATAGGGAACATTACGCAAAACTCTTCGTAGGTGGCGACACTAGCAGCGTTGACATTGTATCTCGTTCCCACTTGCGGTATTGTCTATGCAAGCATTCTTGTCACTCATTTGACAATCAATTGTGCATGTGTGTGTGAATCCCTATATTTCTATACTGATTTACTATTAGTGGTAGTGCTGCCTCTGGCGGCAGAACATGGCAGTAATGTTCCCTATTGACGGCTACTTTAAGTGGCGTCCGGCGTCAACCAGACACCATGGACTTAACCACGTCGTTACCGTATCGTCATCGTTGGGCATAAATGGTATATCGCTAAAAGATATCTATCTCCTTAAAGACTAAATTGCCGTCTCTGTTTCTATTTTCTGTTATATTTTTAATCAAAATCGCTTATTCTGGCTGCATTTTCAAAATTGAGTCTTATAAACAGTTTATTGGATCATCTTTGCATACTAAGTAAATTGGGTGCTTAGCCTTTAGAGTTTACGAGATTATTTAGAGAGACAAAGTAGGTATAATATAAAACATCGAATTGGTCTGAGAATAAGTTATATTACCCAAGATAGCTTTTATGAAGCTAGATTTGTATTCGTTTTCTGCAGACAGGTGATTTGTTATTATAAATGTGCTTAATTCTAGAAAATATTAAATGAGCTTTGGAAAAGTGTGAAGAACACTATACCTATTTTGTACTATTTACTGAGACATAAATCCTGGTTATATTAAAGTAAGTAGTAAATCATTGTAGGTATTGTTTAATAGCTACGGTTTTTTAGATTCTTGTGTTACTTTTATACTATCATCTTTTAGTGCCTACTACAATAATAGTGTATTTACACATAATGGCATCAACGAAAATCAGCGTTACGCAGTGAGTCCTGTCGTTCGCTCTGTGACATCAAGCTGAGTGCAAGCCCTTTAGAGGACCAATTTCATATTAATATGTTTGAAGTTATGTTTTGTTTCACTTAAAAATGCTAGTTAAGAGTTTTGGTGATAGTATTTTTGTTTTATATTTCTCTTTCAAAAATCACACATTTTATTTTGTGCGCCACGAGGTGTTTTGTTCAATTAAGTGCCGGTTTAGCTTGAGTTGTCCTTTTGCACCGCGCAACTGCCGTATGAATCGACTCAGTTAAACGACATGGGTCTATATCGCACATAATTATGTCCATTGTATGAATTTTGTTGTATAAATCACCGGAAATTTGTGAGTGTGTAGCTTTTTTAATCTTGTTTTTGTGTTTGTTTTCTTTAAATCTAGGCAACACAAAGGCCCTAAAACCAATAACTACTGGCCATTTTGATCTACGTTGTCTATTCAGACTTGTAAAACAATAACATGTAGCTTCGCAAAACGCGCCATAATATAAGAAACTAGCTAACTTACTTTAATACAATTATTGTTAAAGTTATTAAAGATCCCTTTGTCCCACAATCCTCTCTTTAACCTCTCTCCCAATAACTCGAACAACAAAACAAAAGCCGCTCTGATTGTGTCCACGTGCGAGATCCTATCAACCCCTATAGGTTAGTTTATCAGGGAAACTTTGGATCCCTTTTCTTTCACTTGTTTGCAACTTTGTGCGTGGGAATGCGGGCATTAATCGATCTTAATGCAAAGTCTGAGTACACTTTTATCCCGTAGGAAAGCTTTTATAAGATTAGCTTTAGGATTAGGCGTCAGATGGTATTTAGCTATTTCTATATATTATATAAGTCTTAAGTAGACAAGCGCCAAATCGTTTTTAAAATTCTCGAGATCTGAGAATCCAGATAAGCCGATTTAAAGGAATTATCGCATACAATATCGAATGAAATGTAAACGTCCTAGGTCCTTGAAGTTAAACTAGTGTATGGCATGGGCACTCTATGTCAAAGCAATATGGGTTAAATTTGAACTGAGAGGTTTTTCTTCATTTAACTCACTTTGACATAAAGTGCCACTGTCTTAAAGTGTCATGTTGTCACTTAGTGCAGCGTAGAGGACTGGGACCCTTAAAGCCTACCTTACCTACATACCTTAGACTTAGCCTACCTTGCCTGGTTACGTCAAAGCTGGCCGCCCAAGATAAGAATCCTGGTAACGGCAAAATATTTGTGTAATGGGGCATTTCACGTGAAGCGGACATAAGAAAAAAAGTGATATCTTGAATTTTGCTCACATTCAGGTAAGTTAAAGTCTTTGAGGGCATGAACATATTCATTCATTTTTTTTCTTGTACGGCACTTAGTTGAGAAATTATGGACTACTAAAGTTTGACCCACTATGAAATACTTATTTTTTTAATTGTACTGTAGCCGTTAAAAATGCAATAAAAAAGTACAAATAGTGTTTAGACAAATAAACAAAGGGTTTTTTTATTATATTATGGTACGACAGTAAAAAAAAAATGTTTTTTTACTCAAAACTGGAATTTAATTTTTTAACGTAAAATTTTAATAACTTCGACCATGTTTTATTTTATTTTAGTAAGTCAAAATAAAGCTAAATCTATCTAGATATTATCGAAAAAGTTTCTAAATGGAGACTGCGTTCGTTTTCGAGATAGAGGACGTTATGTGTAACAGAGCGTCTTGCATGCGTAGGCCGAGCCGACCGAATTTGTGAGTTTGCTTATAAGTGAACTTATTCAAACTACTTGGGAGCGTTTTTTTAACCAACTTCAAAGCAGGCGGTTCTATGTTCGACTGAATACATGTTTTTTTATCCTAATATAGTATTTAATAGGCTCCTAGGTAGTTAATGAAAGAAATTAGAAGGGAATAAATAAATAATGTGTATAAGTACGATAAATATAATATATACAATATACTTTGGATATATATTTTTTAATTTCTTACCCTTTGTATTAACTTTTTTCAGGTACTTTATTATTAAGTGTTCTTAGTTTTATTTAGTATAATGTTCATTTATTTATTATGGCGGCTTTCCGTGATCGATGTTTCAATCCGTTTCAATTAGCACGGCATTGGCATAAGAAGGACTTTAACCTAGATGCTGAAATTCATTTCCACGCAACGTCTCATGGAAAGGGACCATGTGATGGCCTGGTAAGGCTAGAATAGGATTGTTACGTGGTGTTAAAATTGATAACGTCGTGTTGCTAAATGGATAGGAAATCATCATAATATTATTGTAAAAAATCATTAATTACAAAATAAATATTAAAATAATAAAAAGATATGAACCTTAAAATTAAAAAAAGAAGTTTTTTTTAATGTCCAATTTAAAGGTGCCAATAGAATCCTAACGCTTTTATAGAAACAAATTTGCAGGATAACTATGGACCTAAACGCAGTATTTCGCGACCGAAACAGCAATTTACTTCATTTTCCACGCAACGGTTAGTACAAATTGCAAAGTGTGACGTCATACTTTAAAGCCAATCAGTATGAAGCGTTTTGGCTGCTGTCAGCGAGGTCCATCTTTAATTCGATTTTTTGGGTATTAATGTTCTTTAAATGTAGTTGCTTCCATACAAATATTTGTTCCTCTACAAAAACTGGTTCGAATGGCATCGTAAAAAAGAATAAGGTCACAAGCCTATTATGCCAATGCGGTTAAACGAATGGGCTAAGGCTTCTCTTACTCAAATAGCGATTTACTATTGTTCTAAGGATGACATCCAACACCAAAGCGAATTTCTGCTACCCCGTTTTAATTCCGCAGTTACCAATACAGGAACCAAAAAACTGCACAGCTTTGTTCCAACACCGAAAGGATTGATTGTTAAGAGAACTAGCAACAGATTAAATTATAATATTGTAAAAATTACAAAACAAAGCTCTGCAAAGTAACACTAGCCTATTTAATTATATTAATTTTATCCATTTACAACATTATACTAAATAAAACTAAGAACACTTAATAAAAAAGTACCTGAAAAAAAAGTTAATAAAACGAGTAAGAAAGTAAAAAAAAATATCCAAAGTATAATGTAAATATTATATTTATCTTACCTATACACATTATTTATTTATTCCCTTCTAATTTCTTTCACTGCACCCTACATTGCATACCTAGGAGCCTATTAAATACTATCTTAAGATGAAAAAAAAACATAGAACCTCCTGCTTTGAAGTTGGTTAAAATACGCTCCCAAGTAGTTTGAATAAGTTCACTTATAAGCAAATTCACAAATTCGGTCGGCTCGGCCTACGCATGCAAGACGCTCTGTTACACATAACGTCCTCTATCTCGAAAACGAATGCAGTCTCCATTTTGAAACTTTTTCGGTAAAATCTAGATAGATTTAACTTTATTTTGACTTACTTAAATTAAAAAAAAAATGGTCGAAGTTATTAAAATTTTACGTGAAAAAATTTTTTTTTTTTTAAGTTAAATATTTTATTTCAACATAAGTCAATTACACAGTTAGACAATAAATAAAAAGGTACAATGAGTGTTAATAATAAATTATTAACTTAGTCAAAAAGCCCGCCCAGAGCCACCCCCGGTGGAAAGGTGCCCATCACGCTCGCCGCGTTGCCGCGCTGAATCGCGATGGACAGACGTTGCACCAGGAATGACCCGGAACGGGGGTCAAGACCCATCTCCGCTAGACGGCGTCCGATCTCCTTGATGACTTTCTGGCCTCTGAACCCCAACAACCGGTCGTTTCTACCGCGAGCGGGACAAATAAATAACCCTCCAAAGCAGAATATCTGTCCCGCTTCCTAAGAACCGCCATCTCAGCAGCCGCTCCAGCCGTGCACGTGGTGCGACCGAGGTGCGAGGCCGCGAAAGTGCTGACGTACGTGGCGTCCCATAGAAGGCACTTCCATCTATGCCAAGGCACCAGGGTCAAACCATCAGGTCTTTTACCGTCCGTCCGACTAAGGCCTGAAGGCTCCAGCACACACGGAACATTTCGCGGGAATCGGCCAGCACATCGACCACAACTCATGGCGTGGTGACCATTACTCTCCACCATGGTGCCGCAGATGCATAGATAACGTTCACAAACATCGCAGCCCAGGCGGAGAGCCACAGCCACCCGCATGGAATCATCGTCGAGAAGAGTGCCCACGTGCGGAGAGGGCAGCGCCCGTAACCACGCTCCGGCTTCAGGTCTCGACACTGCCAACAGCCTAGCCTTGTCCACACCCATCGCCCTCCCCAGCAGGCCCTCAAACACCCTCTTGATTCCCACGTCATCCCACGCGCGTTGTCGGTCCGGTCTCTCAGGCACCTGCACACCCGGGTTGAGGGCCAACCAAGCCGCCATGGCATCAGACGCGTAGGGGATAGTTGCCCTGTCACCATTGTTAACTAAAATGTCAGTAACCAGGCCCAGGACACCCCCCCCCGCCGACGCCAAGAAGGCCGGCAGTCCCACGTCCCGCACGCTCCGTAAGCCCAGGCCCCCACTCCGAATGGGCAAAGAAGCCAGACTCCATTGATCCGGGCTAAGCGAGACATTCAT
Source organism: Epinotia brunnichana (assembly GCA_963854355.1). Classification (NCBI taxonomy): domain Eukaryota; kingdom Metazoa; phylum Arthropoda; class Insecta; order Lepidoptera; family Tortricidae; genus Epinotia; species Epinotia brunnichana. Next base: position 14,296,619 of record OY977957.1, read on the forward strand.
CAAACACTCAGCGGTCTCCCTCTGCCCGAGGTCAAACGAGTCGACTTGATCAGGGTACAGCCACGTCGGAACAGTGCGCATAAAATAAGTCAATTTGGGGACCGCAAAACATATCCGTAGTAAAACCAGAGCAACCTGAGCAGGAAGGCTCCTAAGCCTGTCCCTAGCAGCTAGAAAAAAATTAAATTCCAGTTTTGAGTAAAAAAAAATATTTTTTTTTTACTGTCGTACCATAATATAATAAAAAAACCCCTTTGTTTATTTGTTTAAACACTACTTGTATTTTTTGTACTGCATTTTTAACGGCTACTGTACAATTTAAAAAATGAGTATTTCATAGTGGGTCAAACTTTGTCGTGGGTCGATAATTTCTCAACTAAGGTGGATAATGAAATTAAAGATAAAAAATGTAAACAAATGTGTTGCCACTGCAATAAAATCAATCCCAAGAAGTGGAAACTTAAAAATGCCTGGAAAATATTCGTAAATATTTAAATAAGCAAAATGAAAACGTATTTATTTTATATTCATAAATATGTGCAGTTTATATTTACGCCACTGGCAATGGTTATAGGAATTGCAAACCTTTGGTTCGTAATTTAATTAATATACCTGGATATTCCTATACCTTATTCTTAATTTTATAGTAAAACCGAAAAATTAATTCAAGTTCCATTTATACTGAATCGACTTGTCTGATCGTGCGTAGACCGCTTTAATATCTTTGCCCCGAGCTGAATCGCATTCGTTTTCTGACGTTTGTCGTGATCGAATTTTTTCCTTTCCGCTTATGCACTCTGTTGTTGAATTTTTGTTTGTTGTTACGTTTTTGTTTTATTTTGTTGTTTGTGTGGACTCATACGACCGAAAACACCATGGAGCCTCAGCCAAAAGTAGTGACGATATATTCATTAAATAGTTAAAACCAAAACCTGGTTGATTGCCCCTGAGACGTCACTTTGACGCTGACAGTTCTTTGTTTACATTTTTTATCTTTAATTTCATTATCCACCTTAAGTGCCGTACAAGAAAAAAAATGAATAAATATGTTCATGCTTTCAAAGACTTTAACTTACCTGAATATGAGCAAAATTCAAGATATCACTTTTTTTCTTATCTCCGCTTCACGTGAAATGTCCCTAATGTCAATTGAACTACCGCTAGTGTGGTTGAAATGTGAGACTCTTAATAATTTGAATCTTGACTATAATAACAACAATACGTTTTTCGGAATTCATGTAGGGAATATAATTCAATTAATGTTGTATTGACATATGCGTGCGTTGTTGTTGTACGTCTGCAGGTCGATCACGTAACGTATTGTACGCGCGTCAGGTAGGTCTAAATGTCACTTTTTATATGGAAAATTGACAGTTAAATTGTACCGACGCGCGTTCGGAACGTTACGTGATTACCCCTCTGCTAACGAAATTTATTCATATGAAACTAAGGTTTTTTTTGCAGATGTTTCTGCTTATTACAAAACGAATTAAGTATGAGGTGGCGAATCGTGAGTAGATTAAGATGCTACAGGTGGATTAACAGGGAATGGATTAAGCCGTTTATCCCGATTTTTGTATATGACAAGCCGAGTTAGGGTGACTATATATTTACCAGGGATGTGCGATTATGTGTTTTCATCATAATATTTGACACCTCTCATGCTTTATGGCACCGATATTTTACCGATGGCCGTTGGGGCGGAAAGGTTCTCGAGTGGCGACCACGTACTGGCGCAGCGTGGTGTGCGTTTGGTGTAAAGGTCGCGGGAGTCCGCTGGATGCGGGTACGCAGGACCGGTCATTGTGGCACTCTTTGAGGGAGGATTTTATCCAGCACTGGACATCTTTCGGCTGATAATGATGATGATGGTTTAAGGCTAGGTAGGCTCAGGTTGTGTTTTTAATCGTTGTTGGTAACTACCTACCTTTATCACATACATACTATCCCTGATGACGAGTAAGTTGCCATAATGGCAGCTAAAGTCAGATAATAATCACACACATGATGTCTGTCTTAAAATAATGTAAAGCAAATAAGTAACAATAACACATAAGCCTTTATAGCGCCAAGCATTTTACTAGAAGATCATTACGGCGATCCAGGGGTCCGCCTATAGGTATAGGCTTAATTACTCGTATTTTACGACATCGGCAACGCATGTTCACTACTACCGTAGTTCGAAAAAGGCGTACCCGACTAAGGTAATATCCTGAGTTAAGTCCTTTTGACAATAATGCTTGCTTCTCAGAAGCAACATGGATTAAGTGCGTAGGAGACAGGAGACTGTTGAGACCTTTTTCGGTCTCATGAAGCAAGCTGATCATGGAAACTGGCAGAAGAAACTGGACCCAAATGCTTTGGAATAAGGTTTAATTCTAAGGGAGTATGAAATCTCTGATTTAAATGATACTCGAAATAATTTGCAATGAAATACGAGGAAACATGAATCGAACAAATATCTCTTTAAGTAATAAAGAATGTTTTAAATATGTATGTGGACGGGTATATAAATTATGTGTTGAGCAATAATGTAAAGAAATATTTAATTTAAATTTTAGCCTTTATTCGGAACTCGTCCACCTTTCTCAACATGTTTCTTCATACTCAAATTCGTTTAAGTATGTTATTTTAGTATTCCTCGGGGTTAGAAGGTTAGACGGCAGTCGCTTTCGTAATACTACGTACGAGTAATACGTAATACTAGTGCCTATGCAACGCCCGGCTGAGGTATACGTTTACGGTCGGCTCGCATGTCCACGCCCTGTGGCACACCCACTTTCTGTAGTTTGCCCTAAAACACCTTCTAGTTTAAAAGGCCCGGCTCAAATCAAGAAAACAGGCGTAGATGGAAGTTTCTCTCTGCATATGGTTAAGGCGCTATAGTATCATGGTCTTCTGTCCCTCTCGCTGAGCATAAGCGTGAGCGAGATGGAAGTGCGTGTTTGGAAGCGCGGATATCATGTTAATTTTTTGTGCGTTTAAATAAATAAATAAATAATCACTAAGTTCCCTCAAACATGATATTGTCGATTTTTAGAACCAATGTTTAGCTATTGTGCATAATTTGCTACGAATGTTTTAAGTGAATTTTAATATGTTTTAGACCTATGTTCGTGATTTCTTTCTATCGAGCGAAAATTGCTTAATCGTGTTTCGAATCACTGATTTCCCTGCAGAAAAGCCTCAAGATTACTATTCGTATTTTTTTGAAACCATATTATTATAAACAGACGCATTATAATGTTTCAAAAACTATGTTCGCTTCACTTCGCTGAACCTATAGCGCCTTAACCGTTTTATTATACATAGGTAAATATAACGTGTTTAATTTGAAGTTTTAATATAGCCAGCTTGTATTAACGACAGCGCTGCCATCTTTTCTAGCAGGGACATTTATACTGGTACCTATTCATAATTGATGAAATGATCTTTCTTATTCCACATTGTATTTACGTTAGGACATTGAAACGCCCATTAGATCAGTCGGTTTGATTGAATACAAAGGAATTAAATAATAATCGAAATACCCAAATTTGGGTACCTACTGGTACTATGAAATATAAATAAGCCTAGAGTCGCCGCCCCTCTGACACCTCTGCGATGCTATTTACATATAGTAGCTAACATCACAGACGCAAAACGCCTGAAACACACTGGTGCAGCCTGCGGTGGCGGTCCATAGTGAATTTGAAAATAGCTGTCAAAATCACTAATTGACCGCCACCGCCGGCTGCACCAGTCTGTGAGAGGCTTTAATATGATGCGTGAAACCTACGTCAGAAGCGCGTCAATGTCAAATTGTTCGTACGACGCACGCGTCACAGTGCCACGTGGTTGACGCAAATTGTTCGTACGACGCACGCGTCACAGTGCCACGTGGTTGACGCAAATTGCGTGAAATCGTATAAATATAAATAAATTAATATCAGAGTACAATCTTATACCAAACGATCTAGTCCCACAGTATAACCTTAATAAGGCGTGTGTCATGGGTACTATATGACGATATAGATACAATACTACTTACTCAAGAGTCCGCAGTAAGCTCGATTCTCCATACAAACGTAGTTACGCTCTCATTTTAAAACGACTAGCTAGTTAGATCTGAAACTTTGTTTTCAGAATTAGTTAAGTACCATCCTGGTCTAAAATTTGTTTATGTAGCTTCAGATACCGTAGTAAAAAAAATACAGCAAATTTAAGTTTTTCATACAAGACTTGTTTTTGCTTTAATAGGTATTTCGTTTGTTTTATAAACTGGAGCCATTTAAATTAATTACAGACTTACTGACTGTCAATCCTTTCCACGACCAACTTCAGGAGAGGAGAGTGTTAGTGCACGCCACAGGGACGCCACGCCACGCCATCACGATCGCCACACGCTTGCGCAGCACGGCTTGGAAGTCGTCAGTGAGATAGAAAATATTTTTTTCATACCAATTTTACTTAAGACCTGCCTTTCAAGTGATTTTTTTTATAATAACAGATAAATGGGCTATGTTACGGTATTTTTACTATACAAAAAAAACGCTTTCGTGTGTTCGTGGTAGACAAGTACGAGTAAGCAAAAATTATTTTTGATAATTTTCAAATATTGCGTTTTTTTCTGTCTTTTTTATGAAAAGGTAGACAGTTAAATCCACAAATGAAAGCGCCATCCCTTTATTATACCAAAATGATACCAAGCTTGACCTAGTAGCTATGGTTAGGCAGAAATATAACTAAGACTGGACCTCGGGGGACGGCCCTTCCCCCCCCCCTTTTTGGGTACTAGCCAGGGGTTGATCTCGTGGCTAAGACGCTAAATCAGCTTAGTTTGACCTATGGAACAATCGTGCCAAGCGGCGTCGCCTGAGACAAAAGTGCAGACTGCTCCATACATTGCTGCCACTATTTCCCCTACTACCTGACGCGCTGCAGCGCCAATTATTTGCACACGTTTTTGACTAAGAATAGAAAATGTATTTCTCTGTAATTGACCTTAAAAAAATCTATTAATGTGTTATGTCTCTACAAATTATAAATATCCACTACTTTTCCCGTTGCCAACGATATGCGACGATTTCGTTTGTTTGGCAATGTCCAGTACAGTAGACGGCAAACTTCGTGCGCAAATGACCTTGCTTGCGCAAAGGCGAATTGTACGTGCAAGCTGCCCCCCCACTTCCCCTCATTTGCGCACGAAGTTTGCAAAGGACTAAAACGTAATACGGTCCGCGCAAATTGTGGAAGAATGTTAGGTTAATAAATACTATGCTAAACGATAATGATACAGAGATCGAATATAATGGAAAAATAAACCAAAATCTTCTGAGCCCTAGACAGGACCAGTGGGGTAATCACGTAACGCTCCGAACGCGCGTCGGTACAATTGAACTGTTAATTTTCCATATAAAAAAATGACATTTAGTTTAGACCTACCTGACGTTCGCACAATGCGTTACGTGATCGACCTGCAGGACCCGGAAACAAAAATATTTAATACCTAAAATAATTTGTCTCCGTAAGAAGTGAAATACTATACCTACTGGTCAGAATGGATTATATAAACCTGAGCCGTGCATGTTTTAAATAATGGAAAAAACTTTATCTACTATCAAACGAGCACCATTTGGTATGGTAGGGTATACTTCATTGGAGACCCGGAGAAATATGTATCTAGTAAAATACTTCTTCAATTTAATACGCGGCCTTGTGACCAATCCACAACTGCTTGCTCTTATAGGACTCCGAGTTCCAAGTCTATCCACAAAGCAACTACGCCCTCGTCACCGCGGTCTCTTCGCTGTCCCTCCAACTAGGACTCGCGCACTAGCCTCTTCCCCGCTGCATCTAGTACTAAAGCTATTAAGGTGGTTCGATTGCCATACAAAACGTTATTTGACATTCGCAGGCCAACGGCGTGATATTTTAAGAAATTAGTAGTAGTTACTAGATTAATTTGAGAAATTGGTTTGTCACGTGATATTTTGGGAAAACTAGTTTTCTCAAATTAATCTAGTTCATACAAGTTTATTCTAGGAAAGAGGGAATTTGGCGCAAATGGGAAGCCAATTGATAAAAGTCTGATACATTAGTATCTTAAAATATCACGCCGTTAGCCTGCGAATGTCAAATAACGCTTTGTATGGCAATCGAACCACCTTAAATGACATACTCGACAGTGACAGCCAACTGGACATATTTTTAAGCCCGAAACCTAAATTTTTGGTGGCTGCCTATCAATATTTAGAAAAAGTTGTCACTCTTAGCTCCATAACGACATAATCTATATTATTAAAATAACCTGGACCTATGAATATTATATAATTTTAGTTTTATAAGTTTTATTGAACTTCTGTATTTCGTTGTAAGAATCTCAATCTGAAAAAAAAAAAAAAAAAAAAACTACTTTTTAACAATAATTATTAAATGATCAAACGATCTTACCTGAAGTGAAGTTCGATCTTAATTGTCATGTCTTCGACGAAAGATTTATATATTTAAACAAAGGTAGAGTTGCCCTGCAACGTTCGGACTTATTCGCACCCAGTTCATCGGTAACGTAGAAAGAGAAAAAAGATATCGCCCTCCTTCTACGGCACCGGTCCCTGCAACCTCATTCTTTTCAGAGACAACTTCAACATTGGCATCTGTAGGGTTGATATATGGGAGGGAGGGAACTTAAATCTTTCGTCGAAGACATGACAATTAAGATCGAACTTCACTTCAGGTAAGTTCGTTTGATCATTTAATTGTCATGTCTTCGCCTCAAGATTTATATATTTAAACAAAGGTAGATGTTCAGAGCCAAACAATGTTGAAGTATTATAGAAATAAATAAAAACCAATAATGAAAATCAACGAGTTACTTTTATTTTTATTCAGACAAAAGTAATGTTTATTATAATCGACCAGGATATATCATTTAGGTACTTAATTGTTTCAATTGGGTCTAGGAATCATTACTCAGTTAAATAATGCACTAGCAAAACTAGAGACAGGTTCTACAATAGGAAGTCTATAAAAGTTTGCAAAAACTAACGATTGGCTAGACCAACCTGCTGTCTTCCTAATGATATCGACACTAACACCCGCTCTTTCAGCGGCTGAAGTAGACGAGTGACGAGTGCTATGTGCACTAAATATGTTAGTGTCGATACCACTGGCCAACAAAGTTTGCTTAATCCAACGTGCTACAGTTTGAGATGTTATTCCAGGATAAGGGCTTCTTGAAGTTAAAATAAGTTTGTCCTCATTTAATGGTCTTATTGCGGACGTCTTTTTTAAGTAATCAACCAATACTTTCGCTGGACATACACTAGGCCTTAGATGGAAAAAAGGTAATTCTAAGATAGGCTGTTTTCTACCAACGCCAGATGTCTTAACTAAATCTTTAATATGTATTACAATTCTTTCCTCCATCACATTAATGTTAGGAATCCTAATCAGCGATAGTGTTTGACATCTCTGCCCCGTCGCTAAGGCTAGTAATACCACTAACTTCTTACTGAGAACGTCCAGATTTAGAATCTCATTAGGGTAGAAATTACTTAGGTAACCTAATACTACATTGGGATCCCAAGTGACAGAGTACTTGGGGAAGGTCGGTCTTAACTTAAATACGCCTTTGAAAAACCTTCTAATACGGTCGTCTTGAGTCATGTTATTTTTGCAAATAAGCGATAAAGCCGAGCGATGGTTGTTAAGGGTACCATACGAAGACCCTTTCCCTAAGCACTCCGTTAAAAAATCTAATACATCATATACTTGAATATCCAGTGCTTCAATGCCTTTTCTATTACAGTAATGCCACCAAAGTTTTAGGCTCGAAAAATATTGGGACATAGTATTTCGAGACAAGGATGAAAGCATAACCGTTAGTGCTGACTCTGGTACTTGCCGCCTTGCGAACGCCTGCCTGACAAGATGTTCGCAGCCAGGGAAAGGCGTTGATGCATTGGATGTACCTCCCTGAAATTAGAAGATAATAATGTTTTATTTGGAGAGAAGATTATAGTTTCACCGACTATCAGAGACTTATACAGGGGGTACCATGGCTGTGACGGCCATAGTGGTACTACAACGATTCCAGTTGCTTGTTCACGGATTATCTTTTGTAAAACTTTTAAAATTAATGAAAATGGCGGAAATGCGTAGAAATGAAAATTGTTCCACCTCACTGTAAAAGCATCGATATTAAATGCATAAGGATCTCTTTTCCAGGAAATGTATTTCGTACATTTTGCATTTACCCTGGACGCAAACAGATCAATCTCGGGTCGGCCAAATTTGCCTACTATTTGCGTAAAGGCATTATCGTCCAACTTCCATTCGATATCGATGTTTCTAGATTCTCGATCTGCATCGGTATTTTCACACGACTTAATATAGGATACAAATATATGTATATTGCGGGTTTCACACCAAGTCCAGATTTGGTTTGCAATATTATTTAAATGCACATGTTGTACTCCACCCATTTTATTAATGTACACAATTGCAGTGGTGTTATCAATTCGTAGCAGAATATTACAGTTATTTAAATCTTTGGCAAATGACTTAAGACCGAAATAAGCTGCTAGTAATTCTAGGTAATTTATATGCTGATTAGACTCATCTTTACTCCAAGAACCACCAATGTGTTCACCATTACAAGAAGATCCCCAACCTTTCAAAGAAGCGTCCGTAAAAATCTCTAGCTTATAATCATTGACCTCTAAGGATTTAAATGCTGTTAGTATGTTATTTTTCCACCATAACAAATCATCATGTAAATTACCTGAAATATTCATAGACTTGTCATAATCTTCATTATTTTTTAATAATGCAAGGTATCTAGCCCTTTCCAGAGCCTTCGTATGTACCCAACCATAAGCGACAGCCGGGCACGCGGCTGTGAGTGTACCCAAATAACCAGCAAAACAGCGAATTGACATTGCCTTGCTGGCTAGTAAACACTTGGTACGCGACAGGATGTCGTGTCTCTTTTTTGCTGGCAATTCCAGAGTCATGTTTTCCGAATTTAAAATAAATCCTAAAAACTGACAGGATTTTTGGGGACTAAGCAACTCTTTGAATAATTTATTATAAAACCTAAACTTGTTAGGCATTCAATTGTTTTATTTAGGTTGTTAAGGCAATGTTCGAAAGTATTACCAATAAGCAGGCTATCGTCCAAATATTGAACCGAATTGTAACCACGTGACCTTAAGGAAGCTGACACCGGTTTCATTATCTTTTTAAAAATATGAGGCGCGGAGCATAAACCAAACGCTAAGGCTCTAAATTCGTATAAAACGCCATCAAAACAAAATCGGAGGTATTGTATATTGTGTATATATGAATTTGTAACGAGAAATATGCTTCTTTCAGGTCTAAGTTAACCATGTAACAGTTAGGTGTCAACAATCTAATCGCAGTTCTTATATCTTCCATTTTAAAGTGATTGGGTCTAATAAATTTATTTAAATTTTTTAGATTTAAAATAAGACGTTTTTCACCGTTACTTTTCGGAATAAGGAAAATGCTAGAAATAAATTGATTAAGAACGGGTTCACATCGTTTTATAGCCCTTATTTTAGTTAATCGTAGCAACTCATCTTTAACTAGATCATGATCCTCCTTCGATAGTGACAACTTTGGCAAAGTGTTAGGTAATTGAAATGGCTCGCTAGCAAAAGGAATTTTATATCCCCCAATTGCATCTAAAACAACCTTATCGATCTCCAATTGTCAATAAAATCAGATAAGCGACCAGCGCGTACCTCTGTATCTAATGTCTGCGAGCCGTGGGCGCTGCGTAGTTGCGACGCGCTGGGAGCGCTGGCGGCGCTGGCGCCGCGCGCGACATCGGCGGCGGCGGCGGCGCGAACGGTCGGCGGCTCGCCGGAGTCTGCGGGGGCGCGGGGACTCGCGGCCCACCGCTGCGGTTCAGCGGCATTCTCGAGCTGCGCTGAAATGGACGGGGCGGTGGGCCCCTCCAGTTTAAACTAGAAGGAGCAGTACTTGTAGTGGCCTGAATTAGCTGACCAGTCTTTTTAATCCCTCTAGAAGATTTGATAAACTCGCCGAGGTTGTCACCAAATAGATGCGAATCTCTCTTGCGATCTTTAAAGGGATCAACAAAACTTTTTTCAAGCATTGGCGTTATTAAAGCGCGTCTAGTTTCAGTTTCAGCGAAATGGGCATCAGCCACTAGTTTTGAAGCATCGCTTAATAACTTGAGGGTTTCCTGAATATCTAAAGATTTCTTTAGCATACCCGTAATTATTTTTCCAAGCAACGACAAAACACAGCCCAACTGGTTTTGTTTTTTAAGTATACGCATATCCCGATTTTTTGAACTTTCTACCAAAACTGCCGCTATCTCAGGATTAAGGATGGGCGATTTAGATAGCGGACAGTTCTTTGGGAGCAAATATTTTTTTAAAAGTTCGTCCTTAGCCTCCTTTGAGAGCCCATCTTTTAAAATAGGCGTCCTAATTTTTGACAAATTGTCGTTAATATCTTCGCCCCATTCAGCCGCCTCCGGAATGAAATCACCTAAGGCTTGAAGTAATTCGGGATCGATTAGTTCGGGTTCAATTAGTGCTGGTGTCGGGATCATTTCAACTTGCTGCACAGGTCCTGCAGGCTCCGTCGGCGCCGACGATGGTCCTGGAACCGGTTCTGGGTCCTGTGCTGCCGGTTGAGGGTCCCCTGGCCCACCGTCGGCCAACATACCCAACTGTTCATCTACACCCGGCGCCAGTACAGTTTGTAGGGGCGGCGGTTCATCTTAAACAGAGAAAAACAAAGAACAGGTTAACCTGTAATTTTGATTTATTAAATAATAACGGTTAACATCTCGTGTTAACTCGGTAAAGTTGCTACTGGTTATTATCTCGTAATAACTCGGAGCGATAATTTCCACTGCCTAACATCTCGTGTTAGATCGGGGAGTAAGTAATACCATTCACACAACGGGATCACTGCACGTATCACTTTATATAAAAAAAAACAATACTCACTGTGTTCCATTTCCTCGTCACTCAAATAAATAATTCGTGACGATTTTTTCCTTAATTTAGCTTCATACTTTCTTATCTTCTTTTTCCATCGTTCCTCTTCTGAGCTTGCTTTTCTTTTCGGCATTGTCTTCGACTATTTAACCCTTGAAATTGAAAGAAGAAATATCTTCTTGCTAGTAGCCGGAATGAGGTTGCAGGGACCGGTGCCGTAGAAGGAGGGCGATATCTTTTTTCTCTTTCTACGTTACCGATGAACTGGGTGCGAATAAGTCCGAACGTTGCAGGGCAACTACCTTTGTTTAAATATATAAATCTTGAGGCGAAGACATGACAATTATTCTTTTGACATTATACACTCTAAACTCGCATGATAAATATTAATTTACCAATTAGCATGTAAGGTATAACTGTTAGTGCTAATATTAATGGTAATAATAAATGATAAATGATAATTTGTATAATTATTTGGTTGTAAATGGGTTCTCGAGAACTCGGACCAAGAAAACAAGATAGACGGAACAAACAACCTTGTAAAGCTGGTTTTTAAATAAGTTTAGCACACGGTCACGCGCGCATATACATACTCGTACAAACAAAATTGCACAAAACTCTTTAGCAAGTGTCGCAATACTCAAGGTCACTGATCACATATTTCGAGTTTTGTGAGATTAACCTATACCGCCATTGACTTGATACGAAGTCCGCACATTTCATGCCCCACACGCCAACGACTTGATATCAAGTCACAAAGTTCAAAATAAAATGCACCTCCATTTGACAATACGAAGTTGACAGTTGTTTTCGTGCAATTTGTTGCTTGGCGTGGGTGGCACGTTATTTCTTTTTTAACGTGGCGGCGAACAGGTTATCAAGACGTCACTACCCATAACGTAACGTCGTTAACGCGGTTAACGGCCTTAACTTGTTTTCGTCAAGGGCTAAATGACGTATTTATAATTCATATTAATGTGACACGCAGTTATTTACTGAAATAGTGTAGGTAATATATCATTTTGATTCTCACGGATAGTTTCAACAAAGTCGTGTTACCATTTTGTGTCTAAGACAGATTAAGTAGGTATACTGATTAATACGAAGATTGTGTTTCTTATTTGTAATTATTATTTTATATTCAAACACGAGAAAAATTGTTTATTAAATAAACTATTAGCCAAATAGTCTCTTTCAGCAACAGGCAAGACAATGAAGTCGAACGCCGGGTCGAAAACGCCTGGAAGAGCTACTGGTCCATGAAGGAGCTAATGAAGGGCAACCTTCCTCTGACACTAAAGCGAAAACTCGTCGACATGTGTATTTTACCTGTCCTTACCTACGGTGCCCAAACATGGTCACTCACTGAGAGCCAGAAGTCCAAATTGAAGGTTTGCCAACGCGCTATGGAGCGCAGTATTCTAGGTGTCAAAAGGACGGATCGGGTCCGAAACACTACACTGCGCTCCAAAACACGCATAGCTGATGATGTGGGTGTAAAAACTGCCAGGCTCAAGTGGGACTGGGCCGGCCACGTCTGTCGCATGCATCCAGATAGGTGGGCTAGTATAGCTAACAAGTGGGTGCCACATGACGGGCGACGCAGACGGGGCCGACCTAGACGGAGATGGCGGGACGACCTGGATGTATTCCTTAGCAATTGGGCGGAAGAGGCATCTAGTAGGGACGCATGGAGATCACGGGGAGAAGCCTTTGTCCAGCAGTGGGACACACAATAGGCTCATTCAACAAAAAAAAAAAACTAAAACTGACAGAAAATCTGGACCGTTCAAGCCTCCAAAGATAGGTGCTTCGTGGTCTCATAATTATGCAATTACATTGCGGTAATAGGGGTATAGACACTAAATAAAATAATAAATCATGTTGCATTTTCCCGAAAAAGGATTACAAATGTACTCAAGTGCAGAAAAAAGTAAAGCAAGAGGTTAAATAATCACAAAGTTATAAGCGTCCGAAGTTTCCTAAGCGTGAAGATGGAATATGTTCTGTCCCTTTTCCGCAAAACGCACCTTCATATGAAACGATTGTCATTTACTATGACGCTAGGCGGTCGTGACGTCACGATCCTGGAGCGTTTTCTCTCTCTAACAAGCAACATTAAAACGGTTGTACCTTCGTAATTTTTTTGAGATATTTGAATGGGAGTTTTGTCTTTAGGCATATTTTTTGCCTTCTTTCTTTTGAAGTAATAATAAATTTGGAGACCCTATTATAATTGAATATTTTCATGTAAAAACTTGGGAAACGCAAGAGAACATGTGTGCCGTTGCATTTTCCACGGGTGTAAAGCTACAATAAGCTCAATAGGGAACATTACACAAAACTCTTCGTAGGTGGCGACACTAGCAGCGTTGACATTGTATCTCGTTCCCACTTGCGGTATTGTCTATGCAAGCATCTTTGTCACTCGTTTGAACTTTTGACAATCAATTGTGCATGTGTGTGTGAATCCCTATATTCCTATACTGGTTTACTATTAGTGGTAGTGCTGCCTCTGGTGGCAGAACATTGCAGTAATGTTCCCTATTACTCGCGCGAGCTTTCGCCCGTGCGCCCGCGTTAAGTTAGACGTCACCTTGACATTAAAGTCTTGATTTGTTTGCGTTGACCGTAAACGATTGAATGACGTTGTATATTTGAGATTATTTGAGTTGGCCGAATTGCAACAAAATAGTCCATTCAAAAAGCAACTCACTGTCCAAGGCAGAATATTCCTATTCGAACGACAGTTTTATAAAATGTCAGCCATATTAAACTAGTGGCTCTGTGAGCTGCAAAACTCGCAAACCTGTTTTTGGGGTTCCGTACTCAAATAGTAAAACGGGACCCTATTACTAAGACTCCGCTGTCCGTCCGTCCGTCCGTCCGTCTGTCTGTCACCAGGCTGTATCTCAAGGACCATGATAGCTAGAGAGTTGAAATTTTCACAGATTATGTATTTCAGTTGCCGCTATAACAACAAATACTAAAAACAAAATAAAATAATGTTTTAAGAGGGGCTCCCATACAACAAACGTGATTTTCTTGCCGTTTTTATAGATAATGGTACGGAACCCTTCGTGCGCGAGTCCAACTCGCACTTGGCCGTTTTTATTTTATTTTATTATAATTTGAAAAAGTGACTCGTCATAAAAAAATTACATAATTAACGAACCTACTCAGAAAATTTCAAATTTTACGAGAATTTGGTGAGAAATGCGATATGTAGAAAAGAACAGACGAAAAGGGTAAAACGGAACCCTATTACTAAGACTCCGCTCCGTCCGTCTGTCTGTCTGTCCGTTTGTCACCAGCCCCCCTATTCTGTAACTTGTTTTAAGCTCACCTCAACGCTCACCCACAATTATACCTTGACACTGCGATGCGCAGTAGTTAAGCGTAGGTGGAGGTCTAGTTTCGTAACGGGTGACCGGCGGGGTGAGCCGCATTAACGCGTAGCGAATAACAGCCCAGATACGGCGTCAGTCAGTCAGGACTTTTACGTTTATATGTATAGAAGATGATTTACATTTTACCAGAATGCTCATTTTAGATTAATTTATGAATTTGAACGCGTTACTTGTTGATATTATTTTGACCGCTTAGTTTTTTTGTAACAATATGAAAGTGAGAGAGCGAATAAAATATTACGGTACTTTGTCTCACGTAGCGTAGTGAGTAAATAGCAGTTGCTCACGGTTTTCTAGCAGCTAGCTCGTTCCAGTTGCTAAGATTATACATTTTTAGGGTTCTGTACCCAAAGTGACCCCCGAAGTGACGGGACCCTATTACTAAGACTCCACTGTCCGTCCGTCTGTCTGTCTGTCTGTCCGTCTGTCACCAGGCTCTATCTCATGATCCGTGATAGTTAGTCTCTTGAAATTTTCACAGTATTTTGTTGCCGCTATAACAACTTATACTAAATAACAAAATAAAATAAATATTTAAGTGGGCTCCCATACAACAAACGTTTTTTTTTCCGTTTTTATAGATAATGCATTTGGCCGGTTTTTTATGTAATTTCTAACTTATCTGTGAGTCCTTTAATTTGATTTGTAATACTATGTAGGACTTAAGGCCTGCGCAAACCAGAGGAGCGCAGCGCAGATCACTTAAAATTTATCAATGTATATGTCACCGTTAGATTGTGAAAACCGTCAGTTTATAATCTTACCCGTTATATTGTAAACTGACGGAATATTGTGAACTGCCAAAATAATTCATAATTTTTCGCATTCATTTTCGTTAGTTTATAAACTAACAATGTCATATCTTTCGCAGAACATTTCCAATCGGTATTTCTTCCCGATGCGCCAGCTCTCGATCCATCCGTAGCAGACGCAGCAAGCGTTGCAGACTCTAGGCGTGTAGATGTACAAGCATTTAGTACAGACGAGGTACGGCGAGCCATTCAAAACTGCGATCTAACACGGGCGCAGGGCCGGATGCTTTACCACCTTATGTTATTAAGGGATGTATTGAATACATTATTAAACCTATTACGTACATATTTAATATCATATTGTCATCTGGAATATATCCATTGTCCTTGAAAGAATCGCGGGTCACTCCTATTCCTAAGTCAGGATCAAAACTTCAAGTGGAGAACTACAGACCGGTAGCAATTCTATGCTCTTTGGCTAAAGTGTTCGAAATGGCATTGCATGCTCGCATTCTGCCCCAGTGTTTGCCATATATTACACCCGCGCAACACGCCTTCTTGCCAAAGCGTTCTGTTACTACCAACCTAGTTTCACTTGTTAGCTTAATGTCAAAAGAACTGGACGATAAGAAACAAGTTGATATAATTTACTTGGATTTCCAGAAAGCTTTTGACAGGGTAGACAACGATGTCCTATTGAGAAAGTTGGGTGATATGGGAGTGGTGCCTGGGCTGCTCAAGCTATTTGCTAGCTACCTTTCAGAGAGGAGGCAATTTGTAAAGTATGGGCCCTATCACTCCGAATCATACAAAACACTATCCGGAATAAGTCAGGGGTCAAATTTAGGACCATTACTTTTCAATATTTTAATCAATGACCTGCCCGCACAGGTTCAGAGCAGTATGATTATGATGTTCGCAGATGATGTCAAATTAATCAAAGTCATCAATACTAGTAATGATTGCATGGATCTGCAAAGTGACATCAATGCAGTGTATAGATGGAGCATATTACATATTCGCCTCTTCCTCACCACCACCAGTACACTCTGGGCGACGACAACATCACGAGAGTCACCGCAGTCCGCGATCTGGGCGTGCTGTTCGACCCGCACCTAACATTCCGGGAGCACGCGCTAAGCGTTGCCAAAAGAGCAGCACAAAAGTCGGGCTTCGTTCTGCGAAACTCCCCGCTCATTACCTCAACGGCCCTTCGAGCTCTGTACGCAGCCTTGGTAAGAAGCGTGCTCGAGTCAAATGTCACGGTCTGGATCCCGCACGAGGCTAAATATACCTTAATATTAGAACAGGTGCAAAAGAAGTTTTTAAGAAGTCTTTACAAAAAGGAATATATGCACTTATCCATATTTCTACCCGACTCTGTTTCTATTAGGGACACTACGATACAACTCTTTAAAAGTGAGGCGGTATTTAACCGTAGCTAAATTTGCTCTGGGAATCATTCGCAACACAATTGACTGCTCCGGATTGGTTGGAGAAGTGGTACGGTTATATGCGCCCTGCACACGATCTCGCTTGCGCCACGCGCCCCTGCTGGCCCGGCCGCGCGCGCGCACCGACCTACTGCAACACGCGCCGCTCCCGAGCGCACTCTCTGTCCTCAACTCCGTGCTGGACGCAGCACCGTCCTGTGATCTGTTCACAACGAGATTGGCCTGCTTGTTGCAGGAATGCAAGGTTTTTATTGAACAATCCTTAGGTATCTGATTAATATGTAAGTAACTACTCTTGTATGCGTAATGTTTTAATTTATAATATAGCTTAAGATCTGTAACGCTTTGGCGGTTAGCTGTAAGTTGCAGATGTACTTTTAAATACAATAAACAATATCGTCAAATTGTGAACTGAATCAAATTTGCCTGATTCGAACGCAACCTGTGCGCTGTTTGGTTGAGCGAATTATTCCATTTGCATCAGTTTCCACTTACGTCAGAACATGATAGTTTTTTTTTTGTTATTCAGACATTTTCTTCCATTTATTTCGGCATCCAGCAGTGTCAACGAAGCCTCGCTGCGCGGGACTCCTATTTCTGGGCGCTTTGCCCTTCGGGCAACTGAAGATACCTAACTAACCTAACCTACCTAGTCTTTGTGTACGTTCCGTAGCATGCCGATTTGATCTTAGTTCACAATTTGACGATTCGACACTGAAAGTTTATAAACTAACGAAAAATGTTGCGTTAAATTGTGAATGGTTTTGGCAGTTCACAATATTCAGTCAGTTTACAATATAACGGGTAAGATTATAAACTGACGGTGTTCACAATCTAACGGTGACATATATATTATGTTTTTCTATTTTAATAACATTAAGGTATAAATTTTAATGTTATTAAAATATAAAACAATATACATTTATACATTTAATGTGACTTGCGCTGCGCTCCGCCGGTTTGCGCAGGCCTGTTGACCTCCTTCAGTATTCATAAATAAATAAAAACGCTACAAACAAGCACCAAATGGCGAGAATCCCTTTTGAAAATATCTGTTAAAATTCTCAATTAAAAGTTGTTTAATTTATCAACAAAGTATCATAAATCATAATAGATTAGATATAAGTACTACTTACCTACTAGATTGTCATCTGTTGTGGCAAATGGGTCAGAGGACTAAATCTCATTTTTGTGTTAATTATTAAGGAACTAACATTAGATTAAGTACATATGTACTAATAATATTTGGACCTAATGTTGTCTTTAAATAAAATAAATAATAAATAATAATAATCATACCAAACTATCACCTTTTATTCCAAACTCGTCTTTATAAATAAATAAATAAATAAATATTACGGGACAATCTTACACAAATCAACCTAGGCCCACGGTAAGCTCAGTAAGGCTTGTGTTGTGGGTACTAGGCGATGATATATATAATAGATACATACATATAGATACTTATATACATATACATCCATAACTCAGGAACAAATATTCGTGATAAATACACAAATAAATGCCCTGACCGGGATTCGAACCCGGGGCCTCCAGCTTCCAGCTTTATTCCCAAATTGTCCTCATTTACAACTCCTACGCCGCCGGTATTTCGTTAATACTGCAAACAACGATAGTTAGACAGATAGAACCGGCCATTAGGCAAATAGTTATTACGATGTGTTAGGCACGTAAGGGAAACCTTGAGGAGTCATAAACATTAGCAGAGAAGCGAACAGAACAGTGATTCCTACAACGGTCACGGACTCTTACAAAATTTGATAGAAATCATAGTAATACAGTCCATTTCAGGCAGTTTAATATCACACCACGGGCCCAAAATGTCCAGTTTATGCCCTCTACTCAGAAAATTTACCAAACACGTAACAAAAAACCAATATAAACAAGACTCCCGTTACGTGCAGTTGCTACAAATGTCAGGGTCAAATTATATTAGAGAAGAGCTCACTGGCCTACATTCTATGAATGGATAGGCTGAGCCGGGCATTCATGAATGATGTTAATATGAAGGTTTTAGTCGCCCGCTGCGTCAACATAGAGCCGACGAATAATGTCATCTAATGAAAATATATTGCTTGTCACGTATATGACTTTAAGGCTTCATAATATTACCGTAGTTTAAGGCGACGTGAGCTACAAAAACTGATTTTTCAAAAATCTCTTATTTAGATTATAATACGGCTGCCCTAAATTTTATTAGCAATTTTGAGGCTTTTCTCGAGGGAAATCAGCTATTCTAATCCTGAGTTTTTGACTTTCGCTTGATAGAAAAAAATCACGAACATAGGACTAAAATACGCTTAAAAAAATCGTAATAAATTATGCACAACAGCTAAAGCTATTAAAATTGGTTCTAAAAATCGGCAATGCCATGTTTGAGATAAATCAGCTATTACTTTTTTATTTATTAAAACGCACAAAAAATTACAATAAAAAAACATGATATCCGCGCTTCCAAACACGCACTTCCATCTCGCTCACGCTTATGCTCAGTGAGAGGGAGAGAATACCACGACCCCTTGAATGTTAATGTCCTGTAAACGTGGTGTTATAATTTGTATTTGACGAGCTTTTGTTTTAGTTTCATCCAGCTGTCGGTTACGAAATCGTACAAGTCACAAATTCAACCCTCTCTTTGTACGATTGAACTGAAATTTAGATTGTAATGCTCAATTAAATCATGCACGAAAACTATTATAGTAGAAAGCCCTCGCAACACAGCTAACCGGCGAAAATGGAGAGATGTTGCCAGGAAAGCAGTTCAAGCCGAAATGATCTACGAAGATTAACTTTGTACCTGCATGCGCGTACCCTCAAGGCCTCCACACACCGGTCGCGTACGAAGTTAAAGGCCTCCACACACCGGTCGCGGGCGCGGGTCGGGCGCTGGTCGGGCGCGGGCCCGCGCAAGTTGTAAAACATTGAAACTACACTTCAAACACACAACGAACGCGGGGCCCGCGCCCGACCAGCGCCCGACCCGCGCCCGCGACCGGTGTGTGGAGTAGTGATGTGCCGTGGGAATATTCCCGGGAACGGGAATATTCCCATCGGGAACATTCCCGGTAATATTCCCATGTGCCCGGGAATATTCCCAAAACAGGGGAATATTGGATTACATATTGGGCAACGTAAAATTTTATTAAAGTTAGTTACAGGGAATAGTACTCCGAAGAATAAAATTACTTATGCGAAGTATACATGTTTTACAAATATAGTGATTGATATACACTCAAGAGCAAAAGTTTCAGGTCAGTGAAATACCGTCATATTTCCTAAAATAGTGCAAAGTTGTACAGTTTTTTAATCCTGTCATGATCTTTATTAAATTTTACATCTAAACTGCAGAAATAAAAGTTAAAAAAAAACACGTTACCAGGTTTAAATCGGACTCGTAAAAACCCATGAAAAAAACAACGTCAAAGGAACGAGATATCGCAAAAATCGTCATATTTGGATGTCGATATTTTTATAATAGGATCCCGAAAATTGCTAATACATTTGGGTATTACGAAGAATAGTATAATATGTAAATAAGACTAGTGTAAAATACTTAAAAAAACCTATTGCGGTTATTTAATTTAGGGTGACCCGAAACTTTTGCTCTTGAGTGTACATTAAAATTTTACCTTTTGTATCTATTACAATATCGTTCCTCCTTTTCGCGATGCATTTTATGTACAATATTTGTTAACCTGTTATTGAAGCCTTTATGTTTATATTATATAACTCTTTCTTTCATTATAGCTGACGTCTCACTTCCTCTAAAAAGGTAGACCTTGTAGCACTAGTTCAGTCTTCTCACGTACCTGGCGCTATCAAGACGTGCGTAGATGTGCTTGAATCATGAAGCCGAGGAGTAAAGTGTTTGAACATTTTACTACGTATAACGTTAGTAATAAAGTCACGTTTCGTTGCAAATACTGCAGTAGAGTGTACCTATTTATTTAAAAATGCGACAAAATTTGCCTGTCAATTAGGTAAATGCCCCAAAACACCATTTGTCATTCAGTGTTTTTTTAAAGACCGTGAAACAATAAGTACAGTAGTGGTTCAAGTGGATCGCATGGTGAACCTAGTTCTTCTTCACCATCACATAGCCAATATCGAGAGCCGTTACTAGTAGTGATATAAGAACTTACTTTGTTAAAGTAATTTGTCTTCTAAATATTCACTAATAGAATAATACGCTTTATATTTAGAAGAATTTGTTTCACTTGGCTTATAAATTTATTGGCTTATAAATAGGCCAAGTCTCGAAACTCTTTCACAGTAAAAAGTGGTGAGATATTTCGTAGAGCCAAGTCAGGCATTCTTATTAATCTTTATTTGCTTGCTAAATAAAATTTTGTGACTTGGCAATCACACTTACATAGTTTTAGGTACCTATGCAAAAATTAGTAAATGCAGTAAAGTTGTGTGATTCCCAAGATGCAGAATTTTATTTATCAAGCAGATAAAGGTTAATAAGAATGCCTGCCTTGGCTCTACGAAATATCTCACCACTTTTTACTGTGAAAGAGTTTCGAAACTTGGCCTATTTTGTACATGGAATGTTTTTTATGGGATATAATATAAAGTACACTACTCGAACTCCTACTCTAAAATTACTCCAGTGTTCAAGCAACATCTGCCGACTGCCTTGATTGTATACGAGATCATTCCGGAATTCCGTCCAGCTCCAAATTAAGGTACCTATCCTTCCAAAAATATATAATCGTTTTGAATCTTATGATAAAGGGGTAAGGTTCAAAACCGAGAACATATTTATGAACTCGGTTCATTGTTTGCAGCTTGCAACGTTTAAATAAACTTCGCTCAGTCTTTCACGCGATTTAAAGCCGCAGTAAGTTTTAAATGAGAATTTTAACTGATATTTTAAAATGGGATTCTCGCAGTTTGGTGGTTTTTGTAGCGTGTTTATGCTGCAATGCTGACAAGTTGAGGTAAAATGGCGTCTCGTGTGAAGACGACGTAACAATGTTTCTCAATTTTTTTTTGCCGTCCTTCTGTCTGTCTGTCTGTCTGGTGTCGTGCTTAGCCTGGTGGCTGTATCTCATAAACCGTGATAGTTAGACAGTTGAAATTTTCACAGATGATGTATTTCTGTAGCCGCTATAGCAACAAATACTAAAAAACAGAATAAAATTAATATTTGATTGGGCTCCTATACAACGTGATTTTTTGCCGTTTTTAGGGTTCCGTACTCAAAGAGTAAAACGGGACCCTATTACTAAGACTCAACTGTCCGTCCGTCCGTCCGTCTGTCTGTCACCAGGCTGTATGTCACTGATACCGTGATAGTTCCAGCTGAAATTTTCACAGATGATGTATTTTTGTTGCCGCTATAACAACAAATACTAAAAACACAGAATAAAATAGTTTTTTATTGATAATGGTACGGAAACCCTTCGTGCGCGAGTCCGACTCGCACTTGTTTAGGTCCATCATTAATTGTGCATGGCGGGGCGGATAGAAGGTAGGTACTTATAATTTTTTTTATATTTTAAAACCTATGCAGAAGCTGGTTTATTTTATATATTTTGTTTGACCTGTTCCGTATTTATTACTCGTAGTAAACTACATTTTCTACAATATTAGCGGACTTTTTTTCCGTTTTAGTTCTCTCGCCGGTTACAAACAGTTTCAATGTAATTAAAAGACCTAGGCGAACGAAAAGTTGGGCGGCGAAGAAGAAACTTTTCCAGTGTTGCCATTATCGCTGAACCGTTTTGTGTTCGGGACACAAGATATTTTAATTCCTGAATGGTGAAACCTACTTGGCTCAACAAATTCTCTATACTAGTGGCTCATGTAGAACTCACGTGCTAGATTTAAAAAAAAACGCAATAGTAAATCTACAAAAATTCTATATATAATTATTGTACCTGCTCACAAAATTTCAAGAGAATCGGTTAAGAAATGGGACCGGTAGAGGAGAACAGCCGGACAGCGGGACATCGGACACCAGACACTGGACACTGGGAACCGGACACCGAAAACCGGAAACCGAAAACCGGACATCGAAAACCGGACACCGAAAACCGGACACCGGACATTCGAAAGATTTTCGGCCCAAGCTAGAGCATAGAAATTCGTCCGCTTCACTCGGTCTTCGAAAACTGAATAAAATAAAATGTCCAAGTTTACGTCTTAACCGACGCTGAAATAATTTAGTTGCATTAGTGACGTTGCAAATAAAAAAATATCACAATAAATATATATTTTTTTAATACCACTCTTTTTCTAGTAACTTGAGGTGACACCCGTACTGCAAAAGTGAAGATTAAGTTACTCAATATATGATGGCGTCCATTGTCGATGTGTCATATTTTATCGACTCGTCACAGACGTAATGCGTGTGTTTTAAGTAGGTATTGTAATTTATTTTTAAGGTATTTCTATATCTTGTTATGTTATTGCAATAACAGTTCTTTAAGATTTATTATATTATTTATTAAAACGGCAAAAAAATCACGTTTGTTGTATGGGAGCCCCTCTTAAAACATTATTTTATTTTGTTTTTAGTATTTGTTGTTATAGCTTTGATATAGGCA
Organism: Epinotia brunnichana; assembly: GCA_963854355.1. NCBI lineage: Eukaryota > Metazoa > Arthropoda > Insecta > Lepidoptera > Tortricidae > Epinotia > Epinotia brunnichana. The sequence continues at coordinate 14,319,798 of OY977957.1, forward strand.
ACTGAAATACATAATCTGTGAAAATTTCAACTCTCTAGCTATCATGGTCCTTGAGATACAGCCTGGTGACAGACAGACGGACGGACGTACGGACAGCGAAGTCTTAATAATAAGGTCCCGTTTTACTCTTTGAGTACGGAACCCTAAAAATTATCGACAAATAAGTAGTCCATAAAAAATATGCAAAAAAATTATAACTCATTAGTGATTTTTATTCTAAACAGTGATACTTTATCAAATCGACATAATATATAACAGTGAACGTGCATGTGAATTTTAAAGTCCAAAGCTGAATTCGATTATTAACTGTCACAAACTTCGGCCAACAACTGTCATCATCACTTTGACCGATTTAATATAGGTACCTAATTAACGCATATAGCGAACTTAATAAATTACATTGCCTTGGAAGTCTTGGAGCGTACTACCATAAACACTGACTTGTTTGAATGGCTGTTGATTAAAAACATCCTTTTCTTTTATTATAGACCAGCTACTTAAGTAGGTAGGTAGTTTGTAAGTAACATGGTTCAGTTGTCTATTCCACGAGCAAATAAAGTCGTTCTGTAGGTGACCACTTTGGAAGTTTGCGAGCAAATTAAATATTAAGGGACGTCTGGCGAGTTTAACGAGTACCGCCAGGTTCCGCAGATGTAGGTGCATTTTATATTAAATACGTGAAATAGTTATTTGTTATACAAGGGGGGAAAGTTGTATTTTACCTGCGAGTGCACACGAAACGTAAAATAACTTTTCACCCTTGTATAACATAAATCTTTTCACCTCACTACAGCGAGGAAAAAAAAGGGGAAAAAAGGTTAAAAAAGTAGGTAAAAAAAAGTAAAAAAAAGGTAAAAAAAGTAATATTATGTCGTAAAATATACAAAAAACTAAAATAAACATTTAACGATCTACGTCATAGTACCTACTTTTAACGTTCTACGTCTACTTTCTTCACATGTGTATAAAAAAACGATTTTCTCAATAGATGTCAAACATACAAAAAGGCCTTTCCGAGCTAGTGAGGTGAAAATATATTTTTCTCAAAAATGGCCCGCAAAGTGAACATAACTCGCTACATATTGGAAGGTAAAGTGTATAGTTTAAGGCCAGATAAAAATTAAAAAATAAAAAACATTGCAGGCCGCCTGGAATGTTACATATAAATTCCTTTATTTGTCGAGTACCAAACTTTTTAAAAGGTAGAAACTGGCATATAAAGGACGGCACAGGTCGTATTCAGCCAAATCAAGTCGTATTTTTCTGTTGCAAACGCGACCTTTTTGTATAGGTGACATAAAAAGATTGCGTTTTTCGGTGGAAAAATACACTTGCGATTCTGTTTAAAAAAAAATATGACGTTTAATTTTATGTAATTTGCAGTATCCTCAACTTGTATTTAATAATAACGTTTGATTTCAATTTAGTCTTTTTTATTCCTCATTTTTGAGAAAAGCACTATATTAGCCTCAGCCGGAATGGCAATTGCAGGCTTCGTATTATAATTAAACGGACTCGCAAGCTCGTCCGTTTAAACAAAATACTCAGCCTGCAATTGCCTCCTTCCCGGCCACGGCAATAATGTACTATTCATCACACTTGCTCATAAATGGTGTTATTTCTTGCCTGTATACAGAAGGACAATGGCCTAAATTGTTCCCGCGGGAAATAATGGTCTCAAGGGAGTAATGCGCTTGTGTGTGATCTGATTGGTTAAGCAAATCTGGACGGCCGCGTACGACAAGAATTCTGCTCTGTGATTGGTTGGAAAATAAAATCGAGCAGGCCATGCCCAGCAAGAACCACATGCTCCATGCTATGTGATTGGTTGAAATATTGAAGCTACGCCCTTCACTCGCACTAATCTATTGTCAATTTCGTCAACATTTTATTTGATGCGCTTGTATAAAACATAGGTTTTTCTGTCTTTTGTGGTTATTTATTTCCTCGCAAATGTGATGAAAAACATTGCGTATAACACGGGCGTAAGAATATTGCAAACTCGAGTCATCAAATAGTCTGATAGACTCTCGTTTGCAATATTCCTCATTCGCCCCTTGTTAAACAATGTACTATTCTTTAATACTACGACGGTGGCAAACAAGCATACGGCATACGGTCTGCCTGATGGTAAGCAGCCTGTGAATACTTGCGATTCCAGAAGAATCACAAGCGCGTTGCCGACCCTTTAGTGAATTGAGGATTCGTTGTTTTGATAGCTAGAGACGAATGCGGGTCCGTTATTCGCAACACGAAACATCCTCGGTAGCCCTGGAGATCTTACTCACCACCCGGAACACAACTGTCAACACCACATGCCTACCTACAAACCAAAAGGAATACTACTAGGAATACCTACTCGTACTATGAAACAAGTATGTCGCAACGTTTCGAGGACTTTCCGATAAAATCGGTTTAAATGGTGTTCTTGAGTAATAATTGCGGAAACCCCAAGACAATGTTAGAAGTAAAGCATTTAGTTATTTTCTGAGCCCATTGAGTAATCCCACTGCTGCTCTTACTAAAAGCGCTTCTCCGGTTAATTGCTGAGGAATTCATCAAGGTCCATCTTCTCTGTCAAAACGTGCCTCATCTGCGTCGCCCTTAATGTGTAGCACTTATTAATATACTATAAAGCTCCAGCACGACTCATTTCTCATTCATATGGTTGTTCTCCATGAAGGAGTGTAACTGGAGCTTTGACTTGTATGGAAAAAGTGTTACTGTCATCAATGTGACCCCCAGAAAAATCTGACATTTGAAGATTTGGCTCCTGGAAAAAAGTTGCTATACAGCCTGGCTCAACGGTTACAGCTAGGTTAGGGGTGCTTGACCAAATGTCATAAAGAACTGCGTGCAGTTTTTGATGACGGAAAAAAGCGCTTCAGAGCGCGCTTGCGGAAACCCTACGCCCCCCAAGTGTCTTTAAGCGAACCTGAGGGCCGAAGGCCCGAAGGTGAGCTTCCAGGTACGCGAAGGCCGAAGGCCGAGCTCCGCGTAGGGCCGAAGGCCCGAAGCGTCCCTTCAGAGCTCGCTCTCTACGCGAGCCCGAGGGCCGAAGGCCCGAAGGGCGAGCCCACGCGGACACACACCCCCCGCACCTTCCCGTCACAAGCAAGATAAGAGTGCGCGATCTCTCTGCCTTACAAAAATACCCTCCGCTTTTCCCTTCCCATAGCGGAATTTCACTTTCCTTTTCCTTGGTAATTCAAAAACCAAAAAAATACAGGCAGATTTTGAATAATAAAGTCAAACACAACACCGGTACCGCGGCGCGCTCGCGCGCCGCGCCGCAGGCAAATACTAGTTATTAATTAATTAATATTATATAAAGCTGCAATACGACTGATTTCCATTGACACAATTGATCTCCGGGAAGGAGTCATGGTGGAGGTTAGGTTTTGATATGGGTGTATAGAAGTCGGCGAGGTTACCACCAGAAAAATCTGACTTCTTCGGATTTGGCTTTCAGTAAAAAAATGCTCTACTGCCCGGCTAAACGGTAACAGCTAGGTTAGGGGTGCTCGACCAAATGTCATAGGGAACCGCGTGCAGTTTTTGATGGCGGAAAAAAAATTAAAAAAAAACAAAGTTTTTTTTTAATTTTTTTTCAAAATGGTCCTAGAGCTTTGAAATTTGGCTAGCGGGATCCTATATGGCTCTAGATTCTGAAAACCAAAAAAAAAAGTTTCTAGCTTTAAAAAAAAATTTGTATGGGGAATTTTTTCGATTTTTTTTTCCGGCCAAACCGCTCGACTTTTGGATAGGGGTCTCGACCAAATGTCATAAAGGTTCCCAAGAGGAGTACAATCGCATTTTTTTTTGGCCGAAAAAAAAAACTTTTTTTTTTTTGAAATTTCAAATTGGTCACAGCGCGCCGAGATTTGGCATGCGGGGACTTGAGGGGCCCAAGAGTTGTAAAAAGAAAAAAAATTTGGAAAAAATCCAAAATGGCGGACGGTATGGGCAAAACAAATTTGCGAGGCCGTAGGCCGAGCTGCGGGAGCTTAAGGCTTGGCTACTATTCCTTGCCCGGAGTGTCTTACAAGCGAACCTGAGGGCCGAAGGCCCGAAGGTGAGCTTCGAGGCACGCGAAGGCCGAAGGCCGAGCTCCGCGTAGGGCCGAAGGCCCGAAGCGTCCAGCGAGGCCGTAGGCCGAGCTGCGGGAGCATAGGACTGTGCGACTATGCCCCCGAGTGTCTTTTGTCGTAGGCGAAGGCCGGAGGCCGAGCGACGCGAAGGCCGAAGGCCGAGCTCCGCGTAGGGCCGAAGGCCCGAAGCGTCCTGCGAGGCCGTAGGCCGAGCTGCGGGAGTTTAAGGTTGTGCTACCACTCACTAACCCCCGAGTGTGTTAAAAGCGAACCTGAGGGCCGAAGGCCCGAAGGTGAGCTTCGTGGCAGGCGAAGGCCGAAGGCCGAGCTCCACGTAGGGCCGAAGGCCCGAAGCGTCCCTTCAGAGCGCGCTTACTACGCGAGCCCGAGGGCCGAAGGCCCGAAGGGCGAGCCAACGCAGACACTTATTACCCCCGAGTGTCTTAAAAGCGAACCTGAGGGCCGAAGGCCCGAAGGTGAGCTTCGCGGTAGGCGAAGGCCGGAGGCCGAGCGACGCGAAGGCCGAAGGCCGAGCTCCGCGTAGGGCCGAAGGCCCGAAGCGTCCTGCGAGGCCGTAGGCCGAGCTGCGGGAGTTTAAGGTTGTGCTACCACTCACTAACCCCCGAGTGTCATAAAAGCGAACCTGAGGGCCGAAGGCCCGAAGGTGAGCTTCGTGGCAGGCGAAGGCCGAAGGCCGAGCTCCGCGTAGGGCCGAAGGCCCGAAGCGTCCCTTCAGAGCGCGCTTGCGGAAACCCTACGCCCCCCAAGTGTCTTTAAGCGAACCTGAGGGCCGCAGGCCCGAAGGTGAGCTTCCAGGTACGCGAAGGCCGAAGGCCGAGCTCCGCGTAGGGCCGAAGGCCCGAAGCGTCCCTTCAGAGCTCGCTCTCTTTGCGAGCCCGAGGGCCGAAGGCCCGAAGGGCGAGCCCACGCGGACACACACCCCCCGCACCTTCCCGTCACAAGCAATAATAGAGTGCAAACTCTGCCTTACAAAAATACCCTCCGCTTTTCCCTTCCCATAGCGGAATTTCACTTTCCTTTTCCTTGGTAATTCAAAAACCAAAATAATACAGGCAGATTTTGAATAATAAAGTCAAAGGTTCAAATAGGTACCGCGGCGCGCTCGCGCGCCGCGCCGCAGGCAAATACTAGTTAATATTATATAAAGCTGCAATACGATTCATTTCTCTTGACACAATTGATCTCCGGGAAGGAGTCATGGTGGAGGTAAGGTTTTGATATGGGTGTATAGAGGTCGGCGAGGTTACCACCAGAAAAATCTGACTTTTTCGGATTTGGCTCTCAGTAAAAAAATGCTCTACTGCCCGGCTAAACGGTAACAGCTAGGTTAGGGGTGCTCGACCAAATGTCATAGGGAACCGCGTGCAGTTTTTGATGGCGGAAAAAAAATTAAAAAAAAACAAAGTTTTTTTTTAATTTTTTTTCAAAATGGTCCTAGAGCTTTGAAATTTGGCTAGCGGGATCGTATATGGCTCTAGATTCTGAAAACCAAAAAAAAAAGTTTCTAGCTTTAAAAAAAAATTTGTATGGGGAATTTTTTCGATTTTTTTTTCCGGCCAAACCGCTCGACTTTTGAATAGGGGTCTCGACCAAATGTCATAAAGGTTCCCAAGAGGAGTACAATCGCATTTTTTTTTGGCCGAAAAAAAAAAGTTTTTTTTTTTTGAAATTTCAAATTGGTCACAGCGCGCCGAGATTTGGCATGCGGGGACTTGAGGGGCCCAAGAGTTGTAAAAAGAAAAAAAATTTGGAAAAAATCCAAAATGGCGGACGGTATGGGCAAAACAAATTTGCGAGGCCGTAGGCCGAGCTGCGGGAGCTTAAGGCTTGGCTACTATTCCTTGCCCGGAGTGTCTTACAAGCGAACCTGAGGGCCGAAGGCCCGAAGGTGAGCTTCGAGGCACGCGAAGGCCGAAGGCCGAGCTCCGCGTAGGGCCGAAGGCCCGAAGCGTCCAGCGAGGCCGTAGGCCGAGCTGCGGGAGTATAGGACTATGCTACTATGCCCCCGAGTGTCTTACAAGCGAACCTGAGGGCCGAAGGCCCGAAGGTGAGCTTCGGGGTAGGCGAAGGCCGAAGGCCGAGCGACGCGAAGGCCAAAGGCCGAGCTCCGCGTAGGGCCGAAGGCCCGAAGCGTGCGAGGCCGTAGGCCGAGCTGCGGGAGTTTAAGGTTACGCTACCACTCACTAACCCCCGAGTGTGTTAAAAGCGAACCTGAGGGCCGAAGGCCCGAAGGTGAGCTTCGTGGCAGGCGAAGGCCGAAGGCCGAGCTCCGCGTAGGGCCGAAGGCCCGAAGCGTCCCTTCAGAGCGCGCTTACTACGCGAGCCCGAGGGCCGGAGGCCCGAAGGGCGAGCCTACGCGGACACTTACTACCCCCGAGTGTCTTAAAAGCGAACCTGAGGGCCGAAGGCCCGAAGGTGAGCTTCCCGGTAGGCGAAGGCCGAAGGCCGAGCGCCGCGAAGGCCAAAGGCCGAGCTCCGCGTAGGGCCGAAGGCCCGAAGCGTCCTGCGAGGCCGTAGGCCGAGCTGCGGGAGTTTAAGGTTGTGCTACCAATCACTAACCCCCGAGTGTCTTAAAAGCGAACCTGAGGGCCGAAGGCCCGAAGGTGAGCTTCGTGGTAGGCGAAGGCCGAAGGCCGAGCTCCGCGTAGGGCCGAAGGCCCGAAGCGTCCCTTCAGAGCGCGCTTACTACGCGAGCCCGAGGGCCGGAGGCCCGAAGGGCGAGCCTACGCGGACACTTACTACCCCCGAGTGTCTTAAAAGCGAACCTGAGGGCCGAAGGCCCGAAGGTGAGCTTCCCGGTAGGCGAAGGCCGAAGGCCGAGCGCCGCGAAGGCCAAAGGCCGAGCTCCGCGTAGCGCCGAAGGCCCGAAGCGTCCTGCAAGGCCGTAGGCCGAGCTGCGGGAGTTTAAGGTTGTGCTACCAATCACTAACCCCCGAGTGTCTTAAAAGCGAACCTGAGGGCCGAAGGCCCGAAGGTGAGCTTCCCGGTAGGCGAAGGCCGAAGGCCGAGCGCCGCGAAGGCCAAAGGCCGAGCTGCGGGAGTTTAAGGTTGTGCTACCAATCACTAACCCCCGAGTGTTTTAAAAGCGAACCTGAGGGCCGAAGGCCCGAAGGTGAGCTTCGTGGCAGGCGAAGGCCGAAGGCCGAGCTCCGCGTAGGGCCGAAGGCCCGAAGCGTCCCTTCAGAGCGCGCTTACTACGCGAGCCCGAGGGCCGGAGGCCCGAAGGGCGAGCCTACGCGGACACTTACTACCCCCGAGTGTCTTAAAAGCGAACCTGAGGGCCGAAGGCCCGAAGGTGAGCTTCCCGGTAGGCGAAGGCCGAAGGCCGAGCGCCGCGAAGGCCAAAGGCCGAGCTCCGCGTAGGGCCGAAGGCCCGAAGCGTCCTGCGAGGCCGTAGGCCGAGCTGCGGGAGTTTAAGGTTGTGCTACCACTCACTAACCCCCGAGTGTCTTAAAAGCGAACCTGAGGGCCGAAGGCCCGAAGGTGAGCTTCGTGGCAGGCGAAGGCCGAAGGCCGAGCTCCGCGTAGGGCCGAAGGCCCGAAGCGTCCCTTCAGAGCGCGCTTGCGGAAACCCTACGCCCCCCAAGTGTCTTTAAGCGAACCTGAGGGCCGAAGGCCCGAAGGTGAGCTTCCAGGTACGCGAAGGCCGAAGGCCGAGCTCCGCGTAGGGCCGAAGGCCCGAAGCGTCCCTTCAGAGCTCGCTCTCTACGCGAGCCCGAGGGCCGAAGGCCCGAAGGGCGAGCCCACGCGGACACACACCCCCCGCACCTTCCCGTCACAAGCAAGATAAGAGTGCGCGATCTCTCTGACAAAAAATACCCTCCGCTTTTCCCTTACCATAGCGGAATTTCACTTTCCTTTTCCTTGGTAATTCAAAAACCAAAAAAATACAGGCAGATTTTGAATAATAAAGTCAAAGGTTCAAATAGGTACCGCGGCGCGCTCGCGCGCCGCGCCGCAGGCAAATACTAGTTAATATTATATAAAGCTGCAATACGATTCATTTCTCTTGACACAATTGATCTCCGGGAAGGAGTCATGGTGGAGGTAAGGTTTTGATATGGGTGTATAGAGGTCGGCGAGGTTACCACCAGAAAAATCTGACTTTTTCGGATTTGGCTCTCAGTAAAAAAATGCTCTACTGCCCGGCTAAACGGTAACAGCTAGGTTAGGGGTGCTCGACCAAATGTCATAGGGAACCGCGTGCAGTTTTTGATGGCGGAAAAAAAATTAAAAAAAAACAAAGTTTTTTTTTAATTTTTTTTCAAAATGGTCCTAGAGCTTTGAAATTTGGCTAGCGGGATCGTATATGGCTCTAGATTCTGAAAACCAAAAAAAAAAGTTTCTAGCTTTAAAAAAAAATTTGTATGGGGAATTTTTTCGATTTTTTTTTCCGGCCAAACCGCTCGACTTTTGAATAGGGGTCTCGACCAAATGTCATAAAGGTTCCCAAGAGGAGTACAATCGCATTTTTTTTTGGCCGAAAAAAAAAAGTTTTTTTTTTTTGAAATTTCAAATTGGTCACAGCGCGCCGAGATTTGGCATGCGGGGACTTGAGGGGCCCAAGAGTTGTAAAAAGAAAAAAAATTTGGAAAAAATCCAAAATGGCGGACGGTATGGGCAAAACAAATTTGCGAGGCCGTAGGCCGAGCTGCGGGAGCTTAAGGCTTGGCTACTATTCCTTGCCCGGAGTGTCTTACAAGCGAACCTGAGGGCCGAAGGCCCGAAGGTGAGCTTCGAGGCACGCGAAGGCCGAAGGCCGAGCTCCGCGTAGGGCCGAAGGCCCGAAGCGTCCAGCGAGGCCGTAGGCCGAGCTGCGGGAGTATAGGACTATGCTACTATGCCCCCGAGTGTCTTACAAGCGAACCTGAGGGCCGAAGGCCCGAAGGTGAGCTTCGGGGTAGGCGAAGGCCGAAGGCCGAGCGACGCGAAGGCCAAAGGCCGAGCTCCGCGTAGGGCCGAAGGCCCGAAGCGTGCGAGGCCGTAGGCCGAGCTGCGGGAGTTTAAGGTTACGCTACCACTCACTAACCCCCGAGTGTGTTAAAAGCGAACCTGAGGGCCGAAGGCCCGAAGGTGAGCTTCGTGGCAGGCGAAGGCCGAAGGCCGAGCTCCGCGTAGGGCCGAAGGCCCGAAGCGTCCCTTCAGAGCGCGCTTACTACGCGAGCCCGAGGGCCGGAGGCCCGAAGGGCGAGCCTACGCGGACACTTACTACCCCCGAGTGTCTTAAAAGCGAACCTGAGGGCCGAAGGCCCGAAGGTGAGCTTCCCGGTAGGCGAAGGCCGAAGGCCGAGCGCCGCGAAGGCCAAAGGCCGAGCTCCGCGTAGGGCCGAAGGCCCGAAGCGTCCTGCGAGGCCGTAGGCCGAGCTGCGGGAGTTTAAGGTTGTGCTACCAATCACTAACCCCCGAGTGTCTTAAAAGCGAACCTGAGGGCCGAAGGCCCGAAGGTGAGCTTCGTGGTAGGCGAAGGCCGAAGGCCGAGCTCCGCGTAGGGCCGAAGGCCCGAAGCGTCCCTTCAGAGCGCGCTTACTACGCGAGCCCGAGGGCCGGAGGCCCGAAGGGCGAGCCTACGCGGACACTTACTACCCCCGAGTGTCTTAAAAGCGAACCTGAGGGCCGAAGGCCCGAAGGTGAGCTTCCCGGTAGGCGAAGGCCGAAGGCCGAGCGCCGCGAAGGCCAAAGGCCGAGCTCCGCGTAGCGCCGAAGGCCCGAAGCGTCCTGCAAGGCCGTAGGCCGAGCTGCGGGAGTTTAAGGTTGTGCTACCAATCACTAACCCCCGAGTGTCTTAAAAGCGAACCTGAGGGCCGAAGGCCCGAAGGTGAGCTTCCCGGTAGGCGAAGGCCGAAGGCCGAGCGCCGCGAAGGCCAAAGGCCGAGCTGCGGGAGTTTAAGGTTGTGCTACCAATCACTAACCCCCGAGTGTTTTAAAAGCGAACCTGAGGGCCGAAGGCCCGAAGGTGAGCTTCGTGGCAGGCGAAGGCCGAAGGCCGAGCTCCGCGTAGGGCCGAAGGCCCGAAGCGTCCCTTCAGAGCGCGCTTACTACGCGAGCCCGAGGGCCGGAGGCCCGAAGGGCGAGCCTACGCGGACACTTACTACCCCCGAGTGTCTTAAAAGCGAACCTGAGGGCCGAAGGCCCGAAGGTGAGCTTCCCGGTAGGCGAAGGCCGAAGGCCGAGCGCCGCGAAGGCCAAAGGCCGAGCTCCGCGTAGGGCCGAAGGCCCGAAGCGTCCTGCGAGGCCGTAGGCCGAGCTGCGGGAGTTTAAGGTTGTGCTACCACTCACTAACCCCCGAGTGTCTTAAAAGCGAACCTGAGGGCCGAAGGCCCGAAGGTGAGCTTCGTGGCAGGCGAAGGCCGAAGGCCGAGCTCCGCGTAGGGCCGAAGGCCCGAAGCGTCCCTTCAGAGCGCGCTTGCGGAAACCCTACGCCCCCCAAGTGTCTTTAAGCGAACCTGAGGGCCGAAGGCCCGAAGGTGAGCTTCCAGGTACGCGAAGGCCGAAGGCCGAGCTCCGCGTAGGGCCGAAGGCCCGAAGCGTCCCTTCAGAGCTCGCTCTCTACGCGAGCCCGAGGGCCGAAGGCCCGAAGGGCGAGCCCACGCGGACACACACCCCCCGCACCTTCCCGTCACAAGCAAGATAAGAGTGCGCGATCTCTCTGACAAAAAATACCCTCCGCTTTTCCCTTACCATAGCGGAATTTCACTTTCCTTTTCCTTGGTAATTCAAAAACCAAAAAAATACAGGCAGATTTTGAATAATAAAGTCAAAGGTTCAAATAGGTACCGCGGCGCGCTCGCGCGCCGCGCCGCAGGCAAATACTAGTTAATATACTATAAAGCTCCAGCCCCACTCATTTCTCACTGACATGATTGTTCTCCATGAAGGAGTATAAATGGAGCTTTGACTTGTATGGGAAAAGTGTAACTGTCATCAATGTGACCCCCAGAAAAATCTGACATTTGGAGATTTGGCTCCTGGAAAAAAGTTGCACTACAGCCTGGCTAAACGGTTACAGCTAGGCTATGAGTGCTCGACCAAATGTCATAGAGAACCGCGTGCAGTTTCTGATAACGGAAAAAAAATTAAAAAAAAACAAAGTTTTTTTTTAATTTTTTTTCAAAATGCTTGTAGAGCGCTGAAATTTGGCTAGCGGAATCCTATATGGCTCTCGATTCTGAAAATATTTTTTTTTTTTTTTTAGCTCTAAAAAAAAATTTGTATGGGGAATTTTTTCGATTTTTTTTCCGGCCAAACCGCTCGACTTTTGAATAGCGGTCTCGACCAAATGTCATAAAAGTTTCCAAGGGGAGTACAACTGCATTTTTTTTTTGCCGAAAAAAAAAACTTTTTTTTTTTTGAAATTTCAAATTGGTCACAGCGCGCCGAGATTTGGCATGCGGGGACTTGAGGGGCCCAAGAGTTGTAAAAAGAAAAAAAAATTGGAAAAAATCCAAAATGGCGGACGGTATGGGCAAAACAAATTTGCGAGGCCGTAGGCCGAGCTGCGGGAGCTTAAGGCTTGGCTACTATTCCTTGCCCCGAGTGTCTTACAAGCGAACCTGAGGGCCGAAGGCCCGAAGGTGAGCTTCGAGGCACGCGAAGGCCGAAGGCCGAGCTCCGCGTAGGGCCGAAGGGCCGAAGCGTCCAGCGAGGCCGTAGGCCGAGCTGCGGGAGCATAGGACTGTGCGGCTATGCCCCCGAGTGTCTTTCGTCGTAGGCGAAGGCCAAAGGCCGAGCGACGCGAAGGCCGAAGGCCGAGCTCCGCGTAGGGCCGAAGGCCCGAAGCGTCCTGCGAGGCCGTAGGCCGAGCTGCGGGAGTTTAAGGTTGTGCTACCACTCACTAACCCCCGAGTGTGTTAAAAGCGAACCTGAGGGCCGAAGGCCCGAAGGTGAGCTTCGTGGCAGGCGAAGGCCGAAGGCCGAGCTCCGCGTAGGGCCGAAGGCCCGAAGCGTCCCTTCAGAGCTCGCTTACTACGCGAGCCCGAGGGCCGGAGGCCCGAAGGGCGAGCCTACGCGGACACTTACTACCCCCGAGTGTCTTAAAAGCGAACCTGAGGGCCGAAGGCCCGAAGGTGAGCTTCCCGGTAGGCGAAGGCCGAAGGCCGAGCGCCGCGAAGGCCAAAGGCTGAGCTCCGCGTAGGGCCGAAGGCCCGAAGCGTCCTGCGAGGCCGTAGGCCGAGCTGCGGGAGTTCAAGGTTGTGCTACCACTCACTAACCCCCGAGTGTCTTAAAAGCGAACCTGAGGGCCGAAGGCCCGAAGGTGAGCTTCGTGGTAGGCGAAGGCCGAAGGCCGAGCTCCGCGTAGGGCCGAAGGCCCGAAGCGTCCCTTCAGGGCGCGCTTACTACGCGAGCCCGAGGGCCGGAGGCCCGAAGGGCGAGCCTACGCGGACACTTACTACCCCCGAGTGTCTTAAAAGCGAACCTGAGGGCCGAAGGCCCGAAGGTGAGCTTCCCGGTAGGCGAAGGCCGAAGGCCGAGCGCCGCGAAGGCCAAAGGCCAAGCTCCGCGTAGGGCCGAAGGCCCGAAGCGTCCTGCGAGGCCGTAGGCCGAGCTGCGGGAGTTTAAGGTTGTGCTACCACTCACTAACCCCCGAGTGTGTTAAAAGCGAACCTGAGGGCCGAAGGCCCGAAGGTGAGCTTCGTGGCAGGCGAAGGCCGAAGGCCGAGCTCCGCGTAGGGCCGAAGGCCCGAAGCGTCCCTTCAGAGCGCGCTTGCGGAATTCCTACGCCCCCCAAGTGTCTTTAAGCGAACCTGAGGGCCGAAGGCCCGAAGGTGAGCTTCCAGGTACGCGAAGGCCGAAGGCCGAGCTCCGCGTAGGGCCGAAGGCCCGAAGCGTCCCTTCAGAGCTCGCTTCCTACGCGAGCCCGAGGGCCGGAGGCCCGAAGGGCGAGCCTACGCGGACACTTACTACCCCCGAGTGTCTTAAAAGCGAACCTGAGGGCCGAAGGCCCGAAGGTGAGCTTCCCGGTAGGCGAAGGCCGAAGGCCGAGCGCCGCGAAGGCCAAAGGCCGAGCTACGCGTAGGGCCGAAGGCCCGAAGCGTCCTGCGAGGCCGTAGGCCGAGCTGCGGGAGTTTAAGGTTGTGCTACCACTCACTAACCCCCGAGTGTCTTAAAAGCGAACCTGAGGGCCGAAGGCCCGAAGGTGAGCTTCGTGGCAAGCGAAGGCCGAAGGCCGAGCTCCGCGTAGGGCCGAAGGCCCGAAGCGTCCCTTCAGAGCGCGCTTGCGGAAACCCTACGCCCCCCAAGTGTCTTTAAGCGAACCTGAGGGCCGAAGGCCCGAAGGTGAGCTTCCAGGTACGCGAAGGCCGAAGGCCGAGCTCCGCGTAGGGCCGAAGGCCCGAAGCGTCCCTTCAGAGCTCGCTCTCTACGCGAGCCCGAGGGCCGAAGGCCCGAAGGGCGAGCCCACGCGGACACACACCCCCCGCACCTTCCCGTCACAAGCAAGATAAGAGTGCGCGATCTCTCTGACAAAAAATACCCTCCGCTTTTCCCTTACCATAGCGGTATTTCACTTTCCTTTTCCTTGGTAATTCAAAAACCAAAAAAATACAGGCAGATTTTGAATAAACAAGTCAAAAGTAAACCTCGGTACCGCGGCGCGCTCGCGCGCCGCGCCGCAGGCAAAAAACTAGTTAATATTATATAAAGCTGCAATACGATTCATTTCTCTTGACACAATTGATCTCCGGGAAGGAGTCATGGTGGAGGTAAGGTTTTGATATGGGTGTATAGAGGTCGGCGAGGTTACCACCAGAAAAATCTGACTTTTTCGGATTTGGCTCTGAGTAAAAAATTGCTCTACTGCCCGGCTAAACGGTAACAGCTAGGTTAGGGGTGCTCGACCAAATGTCATAGGGAACCGCGTGCAGTTTTTGATGGCGGAAAAAAAATTAAAAAAAAACAAAGTTTTTTTTTAATTTTTTTTCAAAATAGTCCTAGAGCTTTGAAATTTGGCTAGCGGGATCGTATATGGCTCTAGATTCTGAAAACCAAAAAAAAAAGTTTCTAGCTTTAAAAAAAATTTTGTATGGGGAATTTTTTCGATTTTTTTTTCCGGCCAAACCGCTCGACTTTTGAATAGGGGTCTCGACCAAATGTCATAAAGGTTTCCAAGAGGAGTGCAATCGCATTTTTTTTTGGCCGAAAAAAAAAACTTTTTTTTTTTTGAAATTTCAAATTGGTCACAGCGCGCCGAGATTTGGCATGCGGGGACTTGAGGGGCCCAAGAGTTGTAAAAAGAAAAAAAAATTGGAAAAAATCCAAAATGGCGGACGGTATGGGCAAAACAAATTTGCGAGGCCGTAGGCCGAGCTGCGGGAGCTTAAGGCTTGGCTACTATTCCTTGCCCGGAGTGTCTTACAAGCGAACCTGAGGGCCGAAGGCCCGAAGGTGAGCTTCGAGGCACGCGAAGGCCGAAGGCCGAGCTCCGCGTAGGGCCGAAGGCCCGAAGCGTCCAGCGAGGCCGTAGGCCGAGCTGCGGGAGTATAGGACTATGCGTCTATGCCCCCGAGTGTCTTTCGTCGTAGGCGAAGGCCGAAGGCCGAGCGACGCGAAGGCCGAAGGCCGAGCTCCGCGTAGGGCCGAAGGCCCGAAGCGTCCTGCGAGGCCGTAGGCCGAGCTGCGGGAGTTTAAGGTTGTGCTACCACTCACTAACCCCCGTGTGTGTTAAAAGCGAACCTGAGGGCCAAAGGCCCGAAGGTGAGCTTCGTGGCAGGCGAAGGCCGAAGGCCGAGCTCCGCGTAGGGCCGAAGGCCCGAAGCGTCCCTTCAGAGCGCGCTTACTACGCGAGCCCGAGGGCCGGAGGCCCGAAGGGCGAGCCTACGCGGACACTTACTACCCCCGAGTGTCTTAAAAGCGAACCTGAGGGCCGAAGGCCCGAAGGTGAGCTTCCCGGTAGGCGAAGGCCGAAGGCCGAGCGCCGCGAAGGCCAAAGGCCGAGCTCCGCGTAGGGCCGAAGGCCCGAAGCGTCCTGCGAGGCCGTAGGCCGAGCTGCGGGAGTTTAAGGTTGTGCTACCACTCACTAACCCCCGAGTGTGTTAAAAGCGAACCTGAGGGCCGAAGGCCCGAAGGTGAGCTTCGTGGCAGGCGAAGGCCGAAGGCCGAGCTCCGCGTAGGGCCGAAGGCCCGAAGCGTCCCTTCAGAGCGCGCTTGCGGAAACCCTACGCCCCCCAAGTGTCTTTAAGCGAACCTGAGGGCCGAAGGCCCGAAGGTGAGCTTCCAGGTACGCGAAGGCCGAAGGCCGAGCTCCGCGTAGGGCCGAAGGCCCGAAGCGTCCCTTCAGAGCTCGCTCTCTACGCGAGCCCGAGGGCCGAAGGCCCGATGGGCGAGCCCACGCGGACACACACCCCCCGCACCTTCCCGTCACAAGCAAGATAAGAGTGCGCGATCTCTCTGACAAAAAAATACCCTCCGCTTTTCCCTTCCCATAGCGGAATTTCACTTTCCTTTTCCTTGGTAATTCAAAAACCAAAAAAATACAGGCAGATTTTGAATAAACAAGTCAAAAGCAAACCTCGGTACCGCGGCGCGCTCGCGCGCCGCGCCGCAGGCAAATACTAGTTAATATTATATAAAGCTGCAATACGATTCATTTCTCTTGACACAATTGATCTCCGGGAAGGAGTCATGGTGGAGGTAAGGTTTTGATATGGGTGTATAGAGGTCGGCGAGGTTACCACCAGAAAAATCTGACTTTTTCGGATTTGGCTCTCAGTAAAAAAATGCTCTACTGCCCGGCTAAACGGTAACAGCTAGGTTAGGGGTGCTCGACCAAATGTCATAGGGAACCGCGTGCAGTTTTTGATGGCGGAAAAAAAATTAAAAAAAAACAAAGTTTTTTTTTAATTTTTTTTCAAAATGGTCCTAGAGCTTTGAAATTTGGCTAGCGGGATCGTATATGGCTCTAGATTCTGAAAACCAAAAAAAAAAGTTTCTAGCTTTAAAAAAAAATTTGTATGGGGAATTTTTTCGATTTTTTTTTCCGGCCAAACCGCTCGACTTTTGAATAGGGGTCTCGACCAAATGTCATAAAGGTTCCCAAGAGGAGTACAATCGCATTTTTTTTTGGCCGAAAAAAAAAAGTTTTTTTTTTTTGAAATTTCAAATTGGTCACAGCGCGCCGAGATTTGGCATGCGGGGACTTGAGGGGCCCAAGAGTTGTAAAAAGAAAAAAAATTTGGAAAAAATCCAAAATGGCGGACGGTATGGGCAAAACAAATTTGCGAGGCCGTAGGCCGAGCTGCGGGAGCTTAAGGCTTGGCTACTATTCCTTGCCCGGAGTGTCTTACAAGCGAACCTGAGGGCCGAAGGCCCGAAGGTGAGCTTCGAGGCACGCGAAGGCCGAAGGCCGAGCTCCGCGTAGGGCCGAAGGCCCGAAGCGTCCAGCGAGGCCGTAGGCCGAGCTGCGGGAGTATAGGACTATGCTACTATGCCCCCGAGTGTCTTACAAGCGAACCTGAGGGCCGAAGGCCCGAAGGTGAGCTTCGGGGTAGGCGAAGGCCGAAGGCCGAGCGACGCGAAGGCCAAAGGCCGAGCTCCGCGTAGGGCCGAAGGCCCGAAGCGTGCGAGGCCGTAGGCCGAGCTGCGGGAGTTTAAGGTTACGCTACCACTCACTAACCCCCGAGTGTGTTAAAAGCGAACCTGAGGGCCGAAGGCCCGAAGGTGAGCTTCGTGGCAGGCGAAGGCCGAAGGCCGAGCTCCGCGTAGGGCCGAAGGCCCGAAGCGTCCCTTCAGAGCGCGCTTACTACGCGAGCCCGAGGGCCGGAGGCCCGAAGGGCGAGCCTACGCGGACACTTACTACCCCCGAGTGTCTTAAAAGCGAACCTGAGGGCCGAAGGCCCGAAGGTGAGCTTCCCGGTAGGCGAAGGCCGAAGGCCGAGCGCCGCGAAGGCCAAAGGCCGAGCTCCGCGTAGGGCCGAAGGCCCGAAGCGTCCTGCGAGGCCGTAGGCCGAGCTGCGGGAGTTTAAGGTTGTGCTACCAATCACTAACCCCCGAGTGTCTTAAAAGCGAACCTGAGGGCCGAAGGCCCGAAGGTGAGCTTCGTGGTAGGCGAAGGCCGAAGGCCGAGCTCCGCGTAGGGCCGAAGGCCCGAAGCGTCCCTTCAGAGCGCGCTTACTACGCGAGCCCGAGGGCCGGAGGCCCGAAGGGCGAGCCTACGCGGACACTTACTACCCCCGAGTGTCTTAAAAGCGAACCTGAGGGCCGAAGGCCCGAAGGTGAGCTTCCCGGTAGGCGAAGGCCGAAGGCCGAGCGCCGCGAAGGCCAAAGGCCGAGCTCCGCGTAGCGCCGAAGGCCCGAAGCGTCCTGCAAGGCCGTAGGCCGAGCTGCGGGAGTTTAAGGTTGTGCTACCAATCACTAACCCCCGAGTGTCTTAAAAGCGAACCTGAGGGCCGAAGGCCCGAAGGTGAGCTTCCCGGTAGGCGAAGGCCGAAGGCCGAGCGCCGCGAAGGCCAAAGGCCGAGCTGCGGGAGTTTAAGGTTGTGCTACCAATCACTAACCCCCGAGTGTTTTAAAAGCGAACCTGAGGGCCGAAGGCCCGAAGGTGAGCTTCGTGGCAGGCGAAGGCCGAAGGCCGAGCTCCGCGTAGGGCCGAAGGCCCGAAGCGTCCCTTCAGAGCGCGCTTACTACGCGAGCCCGAGGGCCGGAGGCCCGAAGGGCGAGCCTACGCGGACACTTACTACCCCCGAGTGTCTTAAAAGCGAACCTGAGGGCCGAAGGCCCGAAGGTGAGCTTCCCGGTAGGCGAAGGCCGAAGGCCGAGCGCCGCGAAGGCCAAAGGCCGAGCTCCGCGTAGGGCCGAAGGCCCGAAGCGTCCTGCGAGGCCGTAGGCCGAGCTGCGGGAGTTTAAGGTTGTGCTACCACTCACTAACCCCCGAGTGTCTTAAAAGCGAACCTGAGGGCCGAAGGCCCGAAGGTGAGCTTCGTGGCAGGCGAAGGCCGAAGGCCGAGCTCCGCGTAGGGCCGAAGGCCCGAAGCGTCCCTTCAGAGCGCGCTTGCGGAAACCCTACGCCCCCCAAGTGTCTTTAAGCGAACCTGAGGGCCGAAGGCCCGAAGGTGAGCTTCCAGGTACGCGAAGGCCGAAGGCCGAGCTCCGCGTAGGGCCGAAGGCCCGAAGCGTCCCTTCAGAGCTCGCTCTCTACGCGAGCCCGAGGGCCGAAGGCCCGAAGGGCGAGCCCACGCGGACACACACCCCCCGCACCTTCCCGTCACAAGCAAGATAAGAGTGCGCGATCTCTCTGACAAAAAATACCCTCCGCTTTTCCCTTACCATAGCGGAATTTCACTTTCCTTTTCCTTGGTAATTCAAAAACCAAAAAAATACAGGCAGATTTTGAATAATAAAGTCAAAGGTTCAAATAGGTACCGCGGCGCGCTCGCGCGCCGCGCCGCAGGCAAATACTAGTTAATATTATATAAAGCTGCATTACCACTGATTTCTCTTGACACAATTGATCTCCGGGAAGGAGTCATGGTGGAGGTAAGGTTTTGATATGGGTGTATAGAAGTCGGCGAGGTTACCACCAGAAAAATCTGACTTTTTCGGATTTGGCTCTAAGTAAAAAATTGCTCTACTGCCCGGCTAAACGGTAACAGCTAGGTTAGGGGTGCTCGACCAAATGTCATAGGGAACCGCGTGCAGTTTTTGATGGCGGAAAAAAAATTAAAAAAAAACAAAGTTTTTTTTTAATTTTTTTTCAAAATGGTCCTAGAGCTTTGAAATTTGGCTAGCGGGATCCTATATGGCTCTAGATTCTGAAAACCAAAAAAAAAAGTTTCTAGCTTTAAAAAAAAATTTGTATGGGGAATTTTTTCGATTTTTTTTTCCGGCCAAACCGCTCAACTTTTGAATAGAGGTCTCGACCAAATGTCATAAAGGTTCCCAAGGGGAGTACAATCGCATTTTTTTTTGGCCGAAAAAAAAAACTTTTTTTTTTTTGAAATTTCAAATTGGTCGCAGCGCGCCGAGATTTGGCATGCGGGGACTTGAGGGGCCCAAGAGTTGTAAAAAGAAAAAAAAATTGGAAAAAATCCAAAATGGCGGACGGTATGGGCAAAACAAATTTGCGAGGCCGTAGGCCGAGCTGCGGGAGCTTAAGGCTTGGCTACTATTCCTTGCCCGGAGTGTCTTACAAGTGAACCTGAGGGCCGAAGGCCCGAAGGTGAGCTTCGAGGCACGCGAAGGCCGAAGGCCGAGCTCCGCGTAGGGCCGAAGGCCCGAAGCGTCCAGCGAGGCCGTAGGCCGAGCTGCGGGAGTATAGGACTATGCGTCTATGCCCCCGAGTGTCTTTCGTCGTAGGCGAAGGCCGAAGGCCGAGCGACGCGAAGGCCGAAGGCCGAGCTCCGCGTAGGGCCGAAGGCCCGAAGCGTCCTGCGAGGCCGTAGGCCGAGCTGCGGGAGTTTAAGGTTGTGCTACCACTCACTAACCCCCGAGTGTGTTAAAAGCGAACCTGAGGGCCGAAGGCCCGAAGGTGAGCTTCGTGGTAGGCGAAGGCCGAAGGCCGAGCTCCGCGTAGGGCCGAAGGCCCGAAGCGTCCCTTCAGAGCGCGCTTACTACGCGAGCCCGAGGGCCGAAGGCCCGAAGGGCGAGCCAACGCAGACACTTACTACCCCCGAGTGTCTTAAAAGCGAACCTGAGGGCCGAAGGCCCGAAGGTGAGCTTCGCGGTAGGCGAAGGCCGGAGGCCGAGCGACGCGAAGGCCGAAGGCCGAGCTCCGCGTAGGGCCGAAGGCCCGAAGCGTCCTGCGAGGCCGTAGGCCGAGCTGCGGGAGTTTAAGGTTGTGCTACCACTCACTAACCCCCGAGTGTCATAAAAGCGAACCTGAGGGCCGAAGGCCCGAAGGTGAGCTTCGTGGCAGGCGAAGGCCGAAGGCCGAGCTCCGCGTAGGGCCGAAGGCCCGAAGCGTCCCTTCAGAGCGCGCTTGCGGAAACCCTACGCCCCCCAAGTGTCTTTAAGCGAACCTGAGGGCCGCAGGCCCGAAGGTGAGCTTCCAGGTACGCGAAGGCCGAAGGCCGAGCTCCGCGTAGGGCCGAAGGCCCGAAGCGTCCCTTCAGAGCTCGCTTTTTACGCGAGCCCGAGGGCCGAAGGCCCGATGGGCGAGCCCACGCGGACACACACCCCCCGCACCTTCCCGTCACAAGCAAGAATAGAGTGCAAACTCTGCCTTACAAAAATACCCTCCGCTTTTCCCTTGCCATAGCGGAATTTCACTTTCCTTTTCCTTGGATATACAAAAACCAAAAAAATACAGGCAGATTTTGAATAATAAAGTCAAAACTCCACCACGGTTCCGCGGCGCGCTCGCGCGCCGCGCCGCAGGCAAATACTAGTTAATATTATATAAAGCTGCAATACGATTCATTTCTCTTGACACAATTGATCTCCGGGAAGGAGTCATGGTGGAGGTAAGGTTTTGATATGGGTGTATAGAGGTCGGCGAGGTTACCACCAGAAAAATCTGACTTTTTCGGATTTGGCTCTCAGTAAAAAAATGCTCTACTGCCCGGCTAAACGGTAACAGCTAGGTTAGGGGTGCTCGACCAAATGTCATAGGGAACCGCGTGCAGTTTTTGATGGCGGAAAAAAAATTAAAAAAAAACAAAGTTTTTTTTTAATTTTTTTTCAAAATGGTCCTAGAGCTTTGAAATTTGGCTAGCGGGATCGTATATGGCTCTAGATTCTGAAAACCAAAAAAAAAAGTTTCTAGCTTTAAAAAAAAATTTGTATGGGGAATTTTTTCGATTTTTTTTTCCGGCCAAACCGCTCGACTTTTGAATAGGGGTCTCGACCAAATGTCATAAAGGTTCCCAAGAGGAGTACAATCGCATTTTTTTTTGGCCGAAAAAAAAAAGTTTTTTTTTTTTGAAATTTCAAATTGGTCACAGCGCGCCGAGATTTGGCATGCGGGGACTTGAGGGGCCCAAGAGTTGTAAAAAGAAAAAAAATTTGGAAAAAATCCAAAATGGCGGACGGTATGGGCAAAACAAATTTGCGAGGCCGTAGGCCGAGCTGCGGGAGCTTAAGGCTTGGCTACTATTCCTTGCCCGGAGTGTCTTACAAGCGAACCTGAGGGCCGAAGGCCCGAAGGTGAGCTTCGAGGCACGCGAAGGCCGAAGGCCGAGCTCCGCGTAGGGCCGAAGGCCCGAAGCGTCCAGCGAGGCCGTAGGCCGAGCTGCGGGAGTATAGGACTATGCTACTATGCCCCCGAGTGTCTTACAAGCGAACCTGAGGGCCGAAGGCCCGAAGGTGAGCTTCGGGGTAGGCGAAGGCCGAAGGCCGAGCGACGCGAAGGCCAAAGGCCGAGCTCCGCGTAGGGCCGAAGGCCCGAAGCGTGCGAGGCCGTAGGCCGAGCTGCGGGAGTTTAAGGTTACGCTACCACTCACTAACCCCCGAGTGTGTTAAAAGCGAACCTGAGGGCCGAAGGCCCGAAGGTGAGCTTCGTGGCAGGCGAAGGCCGAAGGCCGAGCTCCGCGTAGGGCCGAAGGCCCGAAGCGTCCCTTCAGAG
Organism: Epinotia brunnichana; assembly: GCA_963854355.1. NCBI lineage: Eukaryota > Metazoa > Arthropoda > Insecta > Lepidoptera > Tortricidae > Epinotia > Epinotia brunnichana. The sequence goes on from OY977957.1 coordinate 14,341,401, forward strand.
CGCGCTTACTACGCGAGCCCGAGGGCCGGAGGCCCGAAGGGCGAGCCTACGCGGACACTTACTACCCCCGAGTGTCTTAAAAGCGAACCTGAGGGCCGAAGGCCCGAAGGTGAGCTTCCCGGTAGGCGAAGGCCGAAGGCCGAGCGCCGCGAAGGCCAAAGGCCGAGCTCCGCGTAGGGCCGAAGGCCCGAAGCGTCCTGCGAGGCCGTAGGCCGAGCTGCGGGAGTTTAAGGTTGTGCTACCAATCACTAACCCCCGAGTGTCTTAAAAGCGAACCTGAGGGCCGAAGGCCCGAAGGTGAGCTTCGTGGTAGGCGAAGGCCGAAGGCCGAGCTCCGCGTAGGGCCGAAGGCCCGAAGCGTCCCTTCAGAGCGCGCTTACTACGCGAGCCCGAGGGCCGGAGGCCCGAAGGGCGAGCCTACGCGGACACTTACTACCCCCGAGTGTCTTAAAAGCGAACCTGAGGGCCGAAGGCCCGAAGGTGAGCTTCCCGGTAGGCGAAGGCCGAAGGCCGAGCGCCGCGAAGGCCAAAGGCCGAGCTCCGCGTAGCGCCGAAGGCCCGAAGCGTCCTGCAAGGCCGTAGGCCGAGCTGCGGGAGTTTAAGGTTGTGCTACCAATCACTAACCCCCGAGTGTCTTAAAAGCGAACCTGAGGGCCGAAGGCCCGAAGGTGAGCTTCCCGGTAGGCGAAGGCCGAAGGCCGAGCGTCGCGAAGGCCAAAGGCCGAGCTGCGGGAGTTTAAGGTTGTGCTACCAATCACTAACCCCCGAGTGTTTTAAAAGCGAACCTGAGGGCCGAAGGCCCGAAGGTGAGCTTCGTGGCAGGCGAAGGCCGAAGGCCGAGCTCCGCGTAGGGCCGAAGGCCCGAAGCGTCCCTTCAGAGCGCGCTTACTACGCGAGCCCGAGGGCCGGAGGCCCGAAGGGCGAGCCTACGCGGACACTTACTACCCCCGAGTGTCTTAAAAGCGAACCTGAGGGCCGAAGGCCCGAAGGTGAGCTTCCCGGTAGGCGAAGGCCGAAGGCCGAGCGCCGCGAAGGCCAAAGGCCGAGCTCCGCGTAGGGCCGAAGGCCCGAAGCGTCCTGCGAGGCCGTAGGCCGAGCTGCGGGAGTTTAAGGTTGTGCTACCACTCACTAACCCCCGAGTGTCTTAAAAGCGAACCTGAGGGCCGAAGGCCCGAAGGTGAGCTTCGTGGCAGGCGAAGGCCGAAGGCCGAGCTCCGCGTAGGGCCGAAGGCCCGAAGCGTCCCTTCAGAGCGCGCTTGCGGAAACCCTACGCCCCCCAAGTGTCTTTAAGCGAACCTGAGGGCCGAAGGCCCGAAGGTGAGCTTCCAGGTACGCGAAGGCCGAAGGCCGAGCTCCGCGTAGGGCCGAAGGCCCGAAGCGTCCCTTCAGAGCTCGCTCTCTACGCGAGCCCGAGGGCCGAAGGCCCGAAGGGCGAGCCCACGCGGACACACACCCCCCGCACCTTCCCGTCACAAGCAAGATAAGAGTGCGCGATCTCTCTGACAAAAAATACCCTCCGCTTTTCCCTTACCATAGCGGAATTTCACTTTCCTTTTCCTTGGTAATTCAAAAACCAAAAAAATACAGGCAGATTTTGAATAATAAAGTCAAAGGTTCAAATAGGTACCGCGGCGCGCTCGCGCGCCGCGCCGCAGGCAAATACTAGTTAATATTATATAAAGCTGCAATACGATTCATTTCTCTTGACACAATTGATCTCCGGGAAGGAGTCATGGTGGGGGTAAGGTTTTGATAGGGTTGTATAGAGGTCGGCGAGTCTACAACCAGAAAAATCTGACTTTTTCGGATTTGGCTCTGAGTAAAAAATTGCTCTACTGCCCGGCTAAACGGTAACAGCTAGGTTAGGGGTGCTCGACCAAATGTCATAGGGAACCGCGTGCAGTTTTTGATGGCGGAAAAAAAATTAAAAAAAAACAAAGTTTTTTTTTAATTTTTTTTCAAAATGGTCCTAGAGCTTTGAAATTTGGCTAGCGGGATCGTATATGGCTCTAGATTCTGAAAACCAAAAAAAAAAGTTTCTAGCTTTAAAAAAAAATTTGTATGGGGAATTTTTTCGATTTTTTTTTCCGGCCAAACCGCTCGACTTTTGAATAGGGGTCTCGACCAAATGTCATAAAGGTTCCCAAGAGGAGTACAATCGCATTTTTTTTTGGCCGAAAAAAAAAAGTTTTTTTTTTTTGAAATTTCAAATTGGTCACAGCGCGCCGAGATTTGGCATGCGGGGACTTGAGGGGCCCAAGAGTTGTAAAAAGAAAAAAAAATTGGAAAAAATCCAAAATGGCGGACGGCATGGGCAAAACAAATTTGCGAGGCCGTAGGCCGAGCTGCGGGAGCTTAAGGCTTGGCTACTATTCCTTGCCCGGAGTGTCTTACAAGCGAACCTGAGGGCCGAAGGCCCGAAGGTGAGCTTCGAGGCATGCGAAGGCCGAAGGCCGAGCTCCGCGTAGGGCCGAAGGCCCGAAGCGTCCAGCGAGGCCGTAGGCCGAGCTGCGGGAGTATAGGACTATGCGTCTATGCCCCCGAGTGTCTTTCGTCGTAGGCGAAGGCCGAAGGCCGAGCGACGCGAAGGCCGAAGGCCGAGCTCCGCGTAGGGCCGAAGGCCCGAAGCGTCCTGCGAGGCCGTAGGCCGAGCTGCGGGAGTTTAAGGTTGTGCTACCACTCACTAACCCCCGTGTGTGTTAAAAGCGAACCTGAGGGCCAAAGGCCCGAAGGTGAGCTTCGTGGCAGGCGAAGGCCGAAGGCCGAGCTCCGCGTAGGGCCGAAGGCCCGAAGCGTCCCTTCAGAGCGCGCTTAATACGCGAGCCCGAGGGCCGGAGGCCCGAAGGGCGAGCCTACGCGGACACTTACTACCCCCGAGTGTCTTAAAAGCGAACCTGAGGGCCGAAGGCCCGAAGGTGAGCTTCCCGGTAGGCGAAGGCCGAAGGCCGAGCGCCGCGAAGGCCAAAGGCCGAGCTCCGCGTAGGGCCGAAGGCCCGAAGCGTCCTGCGAGGCCGTAGGCCGAGCTGCGGGAGTTTAAGGTTGTGCTACCACTCACTAACCCCCGAGTGTCATAAAAGCGAACCTGAGGGCCGAAGGCCCGAAGGTGAGCTTCGTGGCAGGCGAAGGCCGAAGGCCGAGCTCCGCGTAGGGCCGAAGGCCCGAAGCGTCCCTTCAGAGCGCGCTAGCGGAAACCCTACGCCCCCCAAGTGTCTTTAAGCGAACCTGAGGGCCGAAGGCCCGAAGGTGAGCTTCCAGGTACGCGAAGGCCGAAGGCCGAGCTCCGCGTAGGGCCGAAGGCCCGAAGCGTCCCTTCAGAGCTCGCTCTCTACGCGAGCCCGAGGGCCGAAGGCCCGAAGGGCGAGCCCACGCGGACACACACCCCCCGCACCTTCCCGTCACAAGCAAGAATAGAGTGCAAACTCTGCCTTACAAAAATACCCTCCGCTTTTCCCTTGCCATAGCGGAATTTCACTTTCCTTTTCCTTGGATATACAAAAACCAAATAATTACAGGCAGATTTTGAATAATAAGTCGAAACTCCACCACGGTTCCGCGGCGCGCTCGCGCGCCGCGCCGCAGGCAAATACTAGTTAATATTATATAAAGCTGCAATACGATTCATTTCTCTTGACACAATTGATCTCCGGGAAGGAGTCATGGTGGAGGTAAGGTTTTGATATGGGTGTATAGAGGTCGGCGAGGTTACCACCAGAAAAATCTGACTTTTTCGGATTTGGCTCTCAGTAAAAAAATGCTCTACTGCCCGGCTAAACGGTAACAGCTAGGTTAGGGGTGCTCGACCAAATGTCATAGGGAACCGCGTGCAGTTTTTGATGGCGGAAAAAAAATTAAAAAAAAACAAAGTTTTTTTTTAATTTTTTTTCAAAATGGTCCTAGAGCTTTGAAATTTGGCTAGCGGGATCGTATATGGCTCTAGATTCTGAAAACCAAAAAAAAAAGTTTCTAGCTTTAAAAAAAAATTTGTATGGGGAATTTTTTCGATTTTTTTTTCCGGCCAAACCGCTCGACTTTTGAATAGGGGTCTCGACCAAATGTCATAAAGGTTCCCAAGAGGAGTACAATCGCATTTTTTTTTGGCCGAAAAAAAAAAGTTTTTTTTTTTTGAAATTTCAAATTGGTCACAGCGCGCCGAGATTTGGCATGCGGGGACTTGAGGGGCCCAAGAGTTGTAAAAAGAAAAAAAATTTGGAAAAAATCCAAAATGGCGGACGGTATGGGCAAAACAAATTTGCGAGGCCGTAGGCCGAGCTGCGGGAGCTTAAGGCTTGGCTACTATTCCTTGCCCGGAGTGTCTTACAAGCGAACCTGAGGGCCGAAGGCCCGAAGGTGAGCTTCGAGGCACGCGAAGGCCGAAGGCCGAGCTCCGCGTAGGGCCGAAGGCCCGAAGCGTCCAGCGAGGCCGTAGGCCGAGCTGCGGGAGTATAGGACTATGCTACTATGCCCCCGAGTGTCTTACAAGCGAACCTGAGGGCCGAAGGCCCGAAGGTGAGCTTCGGGGTAGGCGAAGGCCGAAGGCCGAGCGACGCGAAGGCCAAAGGCCGAGCTCCGCGTAGGGCCGAAGGCCCGAAGCGTGCGAGGCCGTAGGCCGAGCTGCGGGAGTTTAAGGTTACGCTACCACTCACTAACCCCCGAGTGTGTTAAAAGCGAACCTGAGGGCCGAAGGCCCGAAGGTGAGCTTCGTGGCAGGCGAAGGCCGAAGGCCGAGCTCCGCGTAGGGCCGAAGGCCCGAAGCGTCCCTTCAGAGCGCGCTTACTACGCGAGCCCGAGGGCCGGAGGCCCGAAGGGCGAGCCTACGCGGACACTTACTACCCCCGAGTGTCTTAAAAGCGAACCTGAGGGCCGAAGGCCCGAAGGTGAGCTTCCCGGTAGGCGAAGGCCGAAGGCCGAGCGCCGCGAAGGCCAAAGGCCGAGCTCCGCGTAGGGCCGAAGGCCCGAAGCGTCCTGCGAGGCCGTAGGCCGAGCTGCGGGAGTTTAAGGTTGTGCTACCAATCACTAACCCCCGAGTGTCTTAAAAGCGAACCTGAGGGCCGAAGGCCCGAAGGTGAGCTTCGTGGTAGGCGAAGGCCGAAGGCCGAGCTCCGCGTAGGGCCGAAGGCCCGAAGCGTCCCTTCAGAGCGCGCTTACTACGCGAGCCCGAGGGCCGGAGGCCCGAAGGGCGAGCCTACGCGGACACTTACTACCCCCGAGTGTCTTAAAAGCGAACCTGAGGGCCGAAGGCCCGAAGGTGAGCTTCCCGGTAGGCGAAGGCCGAAGGCCGAGCGCCGCGAAGGCCAAAGGCCGAGCTCCGCGTAGCGCCGAAGGCCCGAAGCGTCCTGCAAGGCCGTAGGCCGAGCTGCGGGAGTTTAAGGTTGTGCTACCAATCACTAACCCCCGAGTGTCTTAAAAGCGAACCTGAGGGCCGAAGGCCCGAAGGTGAGCTTCCCGGTAGGCGAAGGCCGAAGGCCGAGCGCCGCGAAGGCCAAAGGCCGAGCTGCGGGAGTTTAAGGTTGTGCTACCAATCACTAACCCCCGAGTGTTTTAAAAGCGAACCTGAGGGCCGAAGGCCCGAAGGTGAGCTTCGTGGCAGGCGAAGGCCGAAGGCCGAGCTCCGCGTAGGGCCGAAGGCCCGAAGCGTCCCTTCAGAGCGCGCTTACTACGCGAGCCCGAGGGCCGGAGGCCCGAAGGGCGAGCCTACGCGGACACTTACTACCCCCGAGTGTCTTAAAAGCGAACCTGAGGGCCGAAGGCCCGAAGGTGAGCTTCCCGGTAGGCGAAGGCCGAAGGCCGAGCGCCGCGAAGGCCAAAGGCCGAGCTCCGCGTAGGGCCGAAGGCCCGAAGCGTCCTGCGAGGCCGTAGGCCGAGCTGCGGGAGTTTAAGGTTGTGCTACCACTCACTAACCCCCGAGTGTCTTAAAAGCGAACCTGAGGGCCGAAGGCCCGAAGGTGAGCTTCGTGGCAGGCGAAGGCCGAAGGCCGAGCTCCGCGTAGGGCCGAAGGCCCGAAGCGTCCCTTCAGAGCGCGCTTGCGGAAACCCTACGCCCCCCAAGTGTCTTTAAGCGAACCTGAGGGCCGAAGGCCCGAAGGTGAGCTTCCAGGTACGCGAAGGCCGAAGGCCGAGCTCCGCGTAGGGCCGAAGGCCCGAAGCGTCCCTTCAGAGCTCGCTCTCTACGCGAGCCCGAGGGCCGAAGGCCCGAAGGGCGAGCCCACGCGGACACACACCCCCCGCACCTTCCCGTCACAAGCAAGATAAGAGTGCGCGATCTCTCTGACAAAAAATACCCTCCGCTTTTCCCTTACCATAGCGGAATTTCACTTTCCTTTTCCTTGGTAATTCAAAAACCAAAAAAATACAGGCAGATTTTGAATAATAAAGTCAAAGGTTCAAATAGGTACCGCGGCGCGCTCGCGCGCCGCGCCGCAGGCAAATACTAGTTAATATTATATAAAGCTGCAATACGATTCATTTCTCTTGACACAATTGATCTCCGGGAAGGAGTCATGGTGGAGGTAAGGTTTTGATATGGGTGTATAGAGGTCGGCGAGGTTACCACCAGAAAAATCTGACTTTTTCGGATTTGGCTCTGAGTAAAAAATTGCTCTACTGCCCGGCTAAACGGTAACAGCTAGGTTAGGGGTGCTCGACCAAATGTCATAGGGAACCGCGTGCAGTTTTTGATGGCGGAAAAAAAATTAAAAAAAAACAAAGTTTTTTTTTAATTTTTTTTCAAAATAGTCCTAGAGCTTTGAAATTTGGCTAGCGGGATCGTATATGGCTCTAGATTCTGAAAACCAAAAAAAAAAGTTTCTAGCTTTAAAAAAAATTTTGTATGGGGAATTTTTTCGATTTTTTTTTCCGGCCAAACCGCTCGACTTTTGAATAGGGGTCTCGACCAAATGTCATAAAGGTTTCCAAGAGGAGTGCAATCGCATTTTTTTTTGGCCGAAAAAAAAAACTTTTTTTTTTTTGAAATTTCAAATTGGTCACAGCGCGCCGAGATTTGGCATGCGGGGACTTGAGGGGCCCAAGAGTTGTAAAAAGAAAAAAAAATTGGAAAAAATCCAAAATGGCGGACGGTATGGGCAAAACAAATTTGCGAGGCCGTAGGCCGAGCTGCGGGAGCTTAAGGCTTGGCTACTATTCCTTGCCCGGAGTGTCTTACAAGCGAACCTGAGGGCCGAAGGCCCGAAGGTGAGCTTCGAGGCACGCGAAGGCCGAAGGCCGAGCTCCGCGTAGGGCCGAAGGCCCGAAGCGTCCAGCGAGGCCGTAGGCCGAGCTGCGGGAGTATAGGACTATGCGTCTATGCCCCCGAGTGTCTTTCGTCGTAGGCGAAGGCCGAAGGCCGAGCGACGCGAAGGCCGAAGGCCGAGCTCCGCGTAGGGCCGAAGGCCCGAAGCGTCCTGCGAGGCCGTAGGCCGAGCTGCGGGAGTTTAAGGTTGTGCTACCACTCACTAACCCCCGTGTGTGTTAAAAGCGAACCTGAGGGCCAAAGGCCCGAAGGTGAGCTTCGTGGCAGGCGAAGGCCGAAGGCCGAGCTCCGCGTAGGGCCGAAGGCCCGAAGCGTCCCTTCAGAGCGCGCTTACTACGCGAGCCCGAGGGCCGGAGGCCCGAAGGGCGAGCCTACGCGGACACTTACTACCCCCGAGTGTCTTAAAAGCGAACCTGAGGGCCGAAGGCCCGAAGGTGAGCTTCCCGGTAGGCGAAGGCCGAAGGCCGAGCGCCGCGAAGGCCAAAGGCCGAGCTCCGCGTAGGGCCGAAGGCCCGAAGCGTCCTGCGAGGCCGTAGGCCGAGCTGCGGGAGTTTAAGGTTGTGCTACCACTCACTAACCCCCGAGTGTGTTAAAAGCGAACCTGAGGGCCGAAGGCCCGAAGGTGAGCTTCGTGGCAGGCGAAGGCCGAAGGCCGAGCTCCGCGTAGGGCCGAAGGCCCGAAGCGTCCCTTCAGAGCGCGCTTGCGGAAACCCTACGCCCCCCAAGTGTCTTTAAGCGAACCTGAGGGCCGAAGGCCCGAAGGTGAGCTTCCAGGTACGCGAAGGCCGAAGGCCGAGCTCCGCGTAGGGCCGAAGGCCCGAAGCGTCCCTTCAGAGCTCGCTCTCTACGCGAGCCCGAGGGCCGAAGGCCCGATGGGCGAGCCCACGCGGACACACACCCCCCGCACCTTCCCGTCACAAGCAAGATAAGAGTGCGCGATCTCTCTGACAAAAAAATACCCTCCGCTTTTCCCTTCCCATAGCGGAATTTCACTTTCCTTTTCCTTGGTAATTCAAAAACCAAAAAAATACAGGCAGATTTTGAATAAACAAGTCAAAAGCAAACCTCGGTACCGCGGCGCGCTCGCGCGCCGCGCCGCAGGCAAATACTAGTTAATACTATATAAAGCTCCATTACCACTCATTTCTGACTGACATGATTGTTCTCCATGAAGGAGTATAAATGGAGCTTTGACTTGTATGGGAAAAGTGTAACTGTCATCAATGTGACCCCCAGAAAAATCTGACATTTGGAGATTTGGCTCCTGGAAAAAAGTTGCTCTACAGCCTGGCTCAACGGTTAGACCTAGGTCAGGGGTGCTCGACCAAATGTCATAGAGAACCGCGTGCAGTTTTTGATGGCGGAAAAAAAATTAAAAAAAAACAAAGTTTTTTTTTAATTTTTTTTCAAAATGGTCCTAGAGCTTTGAAATTTGGCTAGCGGGATCCTATATGGCTCTAGATTCTGAAAACCAAAAAAAAAAGTTTCTAGCTTTAAAAAAAATTTTGTATGGGGAATTTTTTCGATTTTTTTTTCCGGCCAAACCGCTCGACTTTTGAATAGGGGACCCGACCAAATGTCATAAAGGTTCCCAAGAGGAGTACAATCGCATTTTTTTTTGGCCGAAAAAAAAAAGTTTTTTTTTTTTGAAATTTCAAATTGGTCACAGCGCGCCGAGATTTGGCATGCGGGGACTTGAGGGGCCCAAGAGTTGTAAAAAGAAAAAAAATTTGGAAAAAATCCAAAATGGCGGACGGCATGGGCAAAACAAATTTGCGAGGCCGTAGGCCGAGCTGCGGGAGTTTAAGGTTTTGCTACTATTTACAGCGCCTAAGTGTCTTTCAAGCGAACCTGAGGGCCGAAGGCCCGAAGGTGAGCTTCGAGGTACGCGAAGGCCGAAGGCCGAGCTCCGCGTAGGGCCGAAGGCCCGAAGCGTCCAGCGAGGCCGTAGGCCGAGCTGCGGGAGTATAGGACTATGCTACTATGCCCCCGAGTGTCTTACAAGCGAACCTGAGGGCCGAAGGCCCGAAGGTGAGCTTCGGGGTAGGCGAAGGCCGAAGGCCGAGCGACGCGAAGGCCAAAGGCCGAGCTCCGCGTAGGGCCGAAGGCCCGAAGCGTGCGAGGCCGTAGGCCGAGCTGCGGGAGTTTAAGGTTACGCTACCACTCACTAACCCCCGAGTGTGTTAAAAGCGAACCTGAGGGCCGAAGGCCCGAAGGTGAGCTTCGTGGTAGGCGAAGGCCGAAGGCCGAGCTCCGCGTAGGGCCGAAGGCCCGAAGCGTCCCTTCAGAGCGCGCTTACTACGCGAGCCCGAGGGCCGAAGGCCCGAAGGGCGAGCCAACGCAGACACTTACTACCCCCGAGTGTCTTAAAAGCGAACCTGAGGGCCGAAGGCCCGAAGGTGAGCTTCGCGGTAGGCGAAGGCCGGAGGCCGAGCGACGCGAAGGCCGAAGGCCGAGCTCCGCGTAGGGCCGAAGGCCCGAAGCGTCCTGCGAGGCCGTAGGCCGAGCTGCGGGAGTTTAAGGTTGTGCTACCACTCACTAACCCCCGAGTGTCATAAAAGCGAACCTGAGGGCCGAAGGCCCGAAGGTGAGCTTCGTGGCAGGCGAAGGCCGAAGGCCGAGCTCCGCGTAGGGCCGAAGGCCCGAAGCGTCCCTTCAGAGCGCGCTTGCGGAAACCCTACGCCCCCCAAGTGTCTTTAAGCGAACCTGAGGGCCGCAGGCCCGAAGGTGAGCTTCCAGGTACGCGAAGGCCGAAGGCCGAGCTCCGCGTAGGGCCGAAGGCCCGAAGCGTCCCTTCAGAGCTCGCTTTTTACGCGAGCCCGAGGGCCGAAGGCCCGATGGGCGAGCCCACGCGGACACACACCCCCCGCACCTTCCCGTCACAAGCAAGAATAGAGTGCAAACTCTGCCTTACAAAAATACCCTCCGCTTTTCCCTTGCCATAGCGGAATTTCACTTTCCTTTTCCTTGGATATACAAAAACCAAAAAAATACAGGCAGATTTTGAATAATAAAGTCAAAACTCCACCACGGTTCCGCGGCGCGCTCGCGCGCCGCGCCGCAGGCAAATACTAGTTAATATTATATAAAGCTGCAATACGATTCATTTCTCTTGACACAATTGATCTCCGGGAAGGAGTCATGGTGGAGGTAAGGTTTTGATATGGGTGTATAGAGGTCGGCGAGGTTACCACCAGAAAAATCTGACTTTTTCGGATTTGGCTCTCAGTAAAAAAATGCTCTACTGCCCGGCTAAACGGTAACAGCTAGGTTAGGGGTGCTCGACCAAATGTCATAGGGAACCGCGTGCAGTTTTTGATGGCGGAAAAAAAATTAAAAAAAAACAAAGTTTTTTTTTAATTTTTTTTCAAAATGGTCCTAGAGCTTTGAAATTTGGCTAGCGGGATCGTATATGGCTCTAGATTCTGAAAACCAAAAAAAAAAGTTTCTAGCTTTAAAAAAAAATTTGTATGGGGAATTTTTTCGATTTTTTTTTCCGGCCAAACCGCTCGACTTTTGAATAGGGGTCTCGACCAAATGTCATAAAGGTTCCCAAGAGGAGTACAATCGCATTTTTTTTTGGCCGAAAAAAAAAAGTTTTTTTTTTTTGAAATTTCAAATTGGTCACAGCGCGCCGAGATTTGGCATGCGGGGACTTGAGGGGCCCAAGAGTTGTAAAAAGAAAAAAAATTTGGAAAAAATCCAAAATGGCGGACGGTATGGGCAAAACAAATTTGCGAGGCCGTAGGCCGAGCTGCGGGAGCTTAAGGCTTGGCTACTATTCCTTGCCCGGAGTGTCTTACAAGCGAACCTGAGGGCCGAAGGCCCGAAGGTGAGCTTCGAGGCACGCGAAGGCCGAAGGCCGAGCTCCGCGTAGGGCCGAAGGCCCGAAGCGTCCAGCGAGGCCGTAGGCCGAGCTGCGGGAGTATAGGACTATGCTACTATGCCCCCGAGTGTCTTACAAGCGAACCTGAGGGCCGAAGGCCCGAAGGTGAGCTTCGGGGTAGGCGAAGGCCGAAGGCCGAGCGACGCGAAGGCCAAAGGCCGAGCTCCGCGTAGGGCCGAAGGCCCGAAGCGTGCGAGGCCGTAGGCCGAGCTGCGGGAGTTTAAGGTTACGCTACCACTCACTAACCCCCGAGTGTGTTAAAAGCGAACCTGAGGGCCGAAGGCCCGAAGGTGAGCTTCGTGGCAGGCGAAGGCCGAAGGCCGAGCTCCGCGTAGGGCCGAAGGCCCGAAGCGTCCCTTCAGAGCGCGCTTACTACGCGAGCCCGAGGGCCGGAGGCCCGAAGGGCGAGCCTACGCGGACACTTACTACCCCCGAGTGTCTTAAAAGCGAACCTGAGGGCCGAAGGCCCGAAGGTGAGCTTCCCGGTAGGCGAAGGCCGAAGGCCGAGCGCCGCGAAGGCCAAAGGCCGAGCTCCGCGTAGGGCCGAAGGCCCGAAGCGTCCTGCGAGGCCGTAGGCCGAGCTGCGGGAGTTTAAGGTTGTGCTACCAATCACTAACCCCCGAGTGTCTTAAAAGCGAACCTGAGGGCCGAAGGCCCGAAGGTGAGCTTCGTGGTAGGCGAAGGCCGAAGGCCGAGCTCCGCGTAGGGCCGAAGGCCCGAAGCGTCCCTTCAGAGCGCGCTTACTACGCGAGCCCGAGGGCCGGAGGCCCGAAGGGCGAGCCTACGCGGACACTTACTACCCCCGAGTGTCTTAAAAGCGAACCTGAGGGCCGAAGGCCCGAAGGTGAGCTTCCCGGTAGGCGAAGGCCGAAGGCCGAGCGCCGCGAAGGCCAAAGGCCGAGCTCCGCGTAGCGCCGAAGGCCCGAAGCGTCCTGCAAGGCCGTAGGCCGAGCTGCGGGAGTTTAAGGTTGTGCTACCAATCACTAACCCCCGAGTGTCTTAAAAGCGAACCTGAGGGCCGAAGGCCCGAAGGTGAGCTTCCCGGTAGGCGAAGGCCGAAGGCCGAGCGCCGCGAAGGCCAAAGGCCGAGCTGCGGGAGTTTAAGGTTGTGCTACCAATCACTAACCCCCGAGTGTTTTAAAAGCGAACCTGAGGGCCGAAGGCCCGAAGGTGAGCTTCGTGGCAGGCGAAGGCCGAAGGCCGAGCTCCGCGTAGGGCCGAAGGCCCGAAGCGTCCCTTCAGAGCGCGCTTACTACGCGAGCCCGAGGGCCGGAGGCCCGAAGGGCGAGCCTACGCGGACACTTACTACCCCCGAGTGTCTTAAAAGCGAACCTGAGGGCCGAAGGCCCGAAGGTGAGCTTCCCGGTAGGCGAAGGCCGAAGGCCGAGCGCCGCGAAGGCCAAAGGCCGAGCTCCGCGTAGGGCCGAAGGCCCGAAGCGTCCTGCGAGGCCGTAGGCCGAGCTGCGGGAGTTTAAGGTTGTGCTACCACTCACTAACCCCCGAGTGTCTTAAAAGCGAACCTGAGGGCCGAAGGCCCGAAGGTGAGCTTCGTGGCAGGCGAAGGCCGAAGGCCGAGCTCCGCGTAGGGCCGAAGGCCCGAAGCGTCCCTTCAGAGCGCGCTTGCGGAAACCCTACGCCCCCCAAGTGTCTTTAAGCGAACCTGAGGGCCGAAGGCCCGAAGGTGAGCTTCCAGGTACGCGAAGGCCGAAGGCCGAGCTCCGCGTAGGGCCGAAGGCCCGAAGCGTCCCTTCAGAGCTCGCTCTCTACGCGAGCCCGAGGGCCGAAGGCCCGAAGGGCGAGCCCACGCGGACACACACCCCCCGCACCTTCCCGTCACAAGCAAGATAAGAGTGCGCGATCTCTCTGACAAAAAATACCCTCCGCTTTTCCCTTACCATAGCGGAATTTCACTTTCCTTTTCCTTGGTAATTCAAAAACCAAAAAAATACAGGCAGATTTTGAATAATAAAGTCAAAGGTTCAAATAGGTACCGCGGCGCGCTCGCGCGCCGCGCCGCAGGCAAATACTAGTTAATATACTATAAAGCTCCAGCCCCACTCATTTCTCACTGACATGATTGTTCTCCATGAAGGAGTATAAATGGAGCTTTGACTTGTATGGGAAAAGTGTAACTGTCATCAATGTGACCCCCAGAAAAATCTGACATTTGGAGATTTGGCTCCTGGAAAAAAGTTGCACTACAGCCTGGCTAAACGGTTACAGCTAGGCTATGAGTGCTCGACCAAATGTCATAGAGAACCGCGTGCAGTTTCTGATAACGGAAAAAAAATTAAAAAAAAACAAAGTTTTTTTTTAATTTTTTTTCAAAATGCTTGTAGAGCGCTGAAATTTGGCTAGCGGAATCCTATATGGCTCTCGATTCTGAAAATATTTTTTTTTTTTTTTTAGCTCTAAAAAAAAATTTGTATGGGGAATTTTTTCGATTTTTTTTCCGGCCAAACCGCTCGACTTTTGAATAGCGGTCTCGACCAAATGTCATAAAAGTTTCCAAGGGGAGTACAACTGCATTTTTTTTTTGCCGAAAAAAAAAACTTTTTTTTTTTTGAAATTTCAAATTGGTCACAGCGCGCCGAGATTTGGCATGCGGGGACTTGAGGGGCCCAAGAGTTGTAAAAAGAAAAAAAAATTGGAAAAAATCCAAAATGGCGGACGGTATGGGCAAAACAAATTTGCGAGGCCGTAGGCCGAGCTGCGGGAGCTTAAGGCTTGGCTACTATTCCTTGCCCCGAGTGTCTTACAAGCGAACCTGAGGGCCGAAGGCCCGAAGGTGAGCTTCGAGGCACGCGAAGGCCGAAGGCCGAGCTCCGCGTAGGGCCGAAGGGCCGAAGCGTCCAGCGAGGCCGTAGGCCGAGCTGCGGGAGCATAGGACTGTGCGGCTATGCCCCCGAGTGTCTTTCGTCGTAGGCGAAGGCCAAAGGCCGAGCGACGCGAAGGCCGAAGGCCGAGCTCCGCGTAGGGCCGAAGGCCCGAAGCGTCCTGCGAGGCCGTAGGCCGAGCTGCGGGAGTTTAAGGTTGTGCTACCACTCACTAACCCCCGAGTGTGTTAAAAGCGAACCTGAGGGCCGAAGGCCCGAAGGTGAGCTTCGTGGCAGGCGAAGGCCGAAGGCCGAGCTCCGCGTAGGGCCGAAGGCCCGAAGCGTCCCTTCAGAGCTCGCTTACTACGCGAGCCCGAGGGCCGGAGGCCCGAAGGGCGAGCCTACGCGGACACTTACTACCCCCGAGTGTCTTAAAAGCGAACCTGAGGGCCGAAGGCCCGAAGGTGAGCTTCCCGGTAGGCGAAGGCCGAAGGCCGAGCGCCGCGAAGGCCAAAGGCTGAGCTCCGCGTAGGGCCGAAGGCCCGAAGCGTCCTGCGAGGCCGTAGGCCGAGCTGCGGGAGTTCAAGGTTGTGCTACCACTCACTAACCCCCGAGTGTCTTAAAAGCGAACCTGAGGGCCGAAGGCCCGAAGGTGAGCTTCGTGGTAGGCGAAGGCCGAAGGCCGAGCTCCGCGTAGGGCCGAAGGCCCGAAGCGTCCCTTCAGGGCGCGCTTACTACGCGAGCCCGAGGGCCGGAGGCCCGAAGGGCGAGCCTACGCGGACACTTACTACCCCCGAGTGTCTTAAAAGCGAACCTGAGGGCCGAAGGCCCGAAGGTGAGCTTCCCGGTAGGCGAAGGCCGAAGGCCGAGCGCCGCGAAGGCCAAAGGCCAAGCTCCGCGTAGGGCCGAAGGCCCGAAGCGTCCTGCGAGGCCGTAGGCCGAGCTGCGGGAGTTTAAGGTTGTGCTACCACTCACTAACCCCCGAGTGTGTTAAAAGCGAACCTGAGGGCCGAAGGCCCGAAGGTGAGCTTCGTGGCAGGCGAAGGCCGAAGGCCGAGCTCCGCGTAGGGCCGAAGGCCCGAAGCGTCCCTTCAGAGCGCGCTTGCGGAATTCCTACGCCCCCCAAGTGTCTTTAAGCGAACCTGAGGGCCGAAGGCCCGAAGGTGAGCTTCCAGGTACGCGAAGGCCGAAGGCCGAGCTCCGCGTAGGGCCGAAGGCCCGAAGCGTCCCTTCAGAGCTCGCTTCCTACGCGAGCCCGAGGGCCGGAGGCCCGAAGGGCGAGCCTACGCGGACACTTACTACCCCCGAGTGTCTTAAAAGCGAACCTGAGGGCCGAAGGCCCGAAGGTGAGCTTCCCGGTAGGCGAAGGCCGAAGGCCGAGCGCCGCGAAGGCCAAAGGCCGAGCTACGCGTAGGGCCGAAGGCCCGAAGCGTCCTGCGAGGCCGTAGGCCGAGCTGCGGGAGTTTAAGGTTGTGCTACCACTCACTAACCCCCGAGTGTCTTAAAAGCGAACCTGAGGGCCGAAGGCCCGAAGGTGAGCTTCGTGGCAAGCGAAGGCCGAAGGCCGAGCTCCGCGTAGGGCCGAAGGCCCGAAGCGTCCCTTCAGAGCGCGCTTGCGGAAACCCTACGCCCCCCAAGTGTCTTTAAGCGAACCTGAGGGCCGAAGGCCCGAAGGTGAGCTTCCAGGTACGCGAAGGCCGAAGGCCGAGCTCCGCGTAGGGCCGAAGGCCCGAAGCGTCCCTTCAGAGCTCGCTCTCTACGCGAGCCCGAGGGCCGAAGGCCCGAAGGGCGAGCCCACGCGGACACACACCCCCCGCACCTTCCCGTCACAAGCAAGATAAGAGTGCGCGATCTCTCTGACAAAAAATACCCTCCGCTTTTCCCTTACCATAGCGGTATTTCACTTTCCTTTTCCTTGGTAATTCAAAAACCAAAAAAATACAGGCAGATTTTGAATAAACAAGTCAAAAGTAAACCTCGGTACCGCGGCGCGCTCGCGCGCCGCGCCGCAGGCAAAAAACTAGTTAATATTATATAAAGCTGCAATACGATTCATTTCTCTTGACACAATTGATCTCCGGGAAGGAGTCATGGTGGAGGTAAGGTTTTGATATGGGTGTATAGAGGTCGGCGAGGTTACCACCAGAAAAATCTGACTTTTTCGGATTTGGCTCTGAGTAAAAAATTGCTCTACTGCCCGGCTAAACGGTAACAGCTAGGTTAGGGGTGCTCGACCAAATGTCATAGGGAACCGCGTGCAGTTTTTGATGGCGGAAAAAAAATTAAAAAAAAACAAAGTTTTTTTTTAATTTTTTTTCAAAATAGTCCTAGAGCTTTGAAATTTGGCTAGCGGGATCGTATATGGCTCTAGATTCTGAAAACCAAAAAAAAAAGTTTCTAGCTTTAAAAAAAATTTTGTATGGGGAATTTTTTCGATTTTTTTTTCCGGCCAAACCGCTCGACTTTTGAATAGGGGTCTCGACCAAATGTCATAAAGGTTTCCAAGAGGAGTGCAATCGCATTTTTTTTTGGCCGAAAAAAAAAACTTTTTTTTTTTTGAAATTTCAAATTGGTCACAGCGCGCCGAGATTTGGCATGCGGGGACTTGAGGGGCCCAAGAGTTGTAAAAAGAAAAAAAAATTGGAAAAAATCCAAAATGGCGGACGGTATGGGCAAAACAAATTTGCGAGGCCGTAGGCCGAGCTGCGGGAGCTTAAGGCTTGGCTACTATTCCTTGCCCGGAGTGTCTTACAAGCGAACCTGAGGGCCGAAGGCCCGAAGGTGAGCTTCGAGGCACGCGAAGGCCGAAGGCCGAGCTCCGCGTAGGGCCGAAGGCCCGAAGCGTCCAGCGAGGCCGTAGGCCGAGCTGCGGGAGTATAGGACTATGCGTCTATGCCCCCGAGTGTCTTTCGTCGTAGGCGAAGGCCGAAGGCCGAGCGACGCGAAGGCCGAAGGCCGAGCTCCGCGTAGGGCCGAAGGCCCGAAGCGTCCTGCGAGGCCGTAGGCCGAGCTGCGGGAGTTTAAGGTTGTGCTACCACTCACTAACCCCCGTGTGTGTTAAAAGCGAACCTGAGGGCCAAAGGCCCGAAGGTGAGCTTCGTGGCAGGCGAAGGCCGAAGGCCGAGCTCCGCGTAGGGCCGAAGGCCCGAAGCGTCCCTTCAGAGCGCGCTTACTACGCGAGCCCGAGGGCCGGAGGCCCGAAGGGCGAGCCTACGCGGACACTTACTACCCCCGAGTGTCTTAAAAGCGAACCTGAGGGCCGAAGGCCCGAAGGTGAGCTTCCCGGTAGGCGAAGGCCGAAGGCCGAGCGCCGCGAAGGCCAAAGGCCGAGCTCCGCGTAGGGCCGAAGGCCCGAAGCGTCCTGCGAGGCCGTAGGCCGAGCTGCGGGAGTTTAAGGTTGTGCTACCACTCACTAACCCCCGAGTGTGTTAAAAGCGAACCTGAGGGCCGAAGGCCCGAAGGTGAGCTTCGTGGCAGGCGAAGGCCGAAGGCCGAGCTCCGCGTAGGGCCGAAGGCCCGAAGCGTCCCTTCAGAGCGCGCTTGCGGAAACCCTACGCCCCCCAAGTGTCTTTAAGCGAACCTGAGGGCCGAAGGCCCGAAGGTGAGCTTCCAGGTACGCGAAGGCCGAAGGCCGAGCTCCGCGTAGGGCCGAAGGCCCGAAGCGTCCCTTCAGAGCTCGCTCTCTACGCGAGCCCGAGGGCCGAAGGCCCGATGGGCGAGCCCACGCGGACACACACCCCCCGCACCTTCCCGTCACAAGCAAGATAAGAGTGCGCGATCTCTCTGACAAAAAAATACCCTCCGCTTTTCCCTTCCCATAGCGGAATTTCACTTTCCTTTTCCTTGGTAATTCAAAAACCAAAAAAATACAGGCAGATTTTGAATAAACAAGTCAAAAGCAAACCTCGGTACCGCGGCGCGCTCGCGCGCCGCGCCGCAGGCAAATACTAGTTAATATTATATAAAGCTGCAATACGACTGATTTCCATTGACACAATTGATCTCCGGGAAGGAGTCATGGTGGAGGTTAGGTTTTGATATGGGTGTATAGAAGTCGGCGAGGTTACCACCAGAAAAATCTGACTTCTTCGGATTTGGCTTTCAGTAAAAAAATGCTCTACTGCCCGGCTAAACGGTAACAGCTAGGTTAGGGGTGCTCGACCAAATGTCATAGGGAACCGCGTGCAGTTTTTGATGGCGGAAAAAAAATTAAAAAAAAACAAAGTTTTTTTTTAATTTTTTTTCAAAATGGTCCTAGAGCTTTGAAATTTGGCTAGCGGGATCCTATATGGCTCTAGATTCTGAAAACCAAAAAAAAAAGTTTCTAGCTTTAAAAAAAAATTTGTATGGGGAATTTTTTCGATTTTTTTTTCCGGCCAAACCGCTCGACTTTTGGATAGGGGTCTCGACCAAATGTCATAAAGGTTCCCAAGAGGAGTACAATCGCATTTTTTTTTGGCCGAAAAAAAAAACTTTTTTTTTTTTGAAATTTCAAATTGGTCACAGCGCGCCGAGATTTGGCATGCGGGGACTTGAGGGGCCCAAGAGTTGTAAAAAGAAAAAAAATTTGGAAAAAATCCAAAATGGCGGACGGTATGGGCAAAACAAATTTGCGAGGCCGTAGGCCGAGCTGCGGGAGCTTAAGGCTTGGCTACTATTCCTTGCCCGGAGTGTCTTACAAGCGAACCTGAGGGCCGAAGGCCCGAAGGTGAGCTTCGAGGCACGCGAAGGCCGAAGGCCGAGCTCCGCGTAGGGCCGAAGGCCCGAAGCGTCCAGCGAGGCCGTAGGCCGAGCTGCGGGAGCATAGGACTGTGCGACTATGCCCCCGAGTGTCTTTTGTCGTAGGCGAAGGCCGGAGGCCGAGCGACGCGAAGGCCGAAGGCCGAGCTCCGCGTAGGGCCGAAGGCCCGAAGCGTCCTGCGAGGCCGTAGGCCGAGCTGCGGGAGTTTAAGGTTGTGCTACCACTCACTAACCCCCGAGTGTGTTAAAAGCGAACCTGAGGGCCGAAGGCCCGAAGGTGAGCTTCGTGGCAGGCGAAGGCCGAAGGCCGAGCTCCACGTAGGGCCGAAGGCCCGAAGCGTCCCTTCAGAGCGCGCTTACTACGCGAGCCCGAGGGCCGAAGGCCCGAAGGGCGAGCCAACGCAGACACTTATTACCCCCGAGTGTCTTAAAAGCGAACCTGAGGGCCGAAGGCCCGAAGGTGAGCTTCGCGGTAGGCGAAGGCCGGAGGCCGAGCGACGCGAAGGCCGAAGGCCGAGCTCCGCGTAGGGCCGAAGGCCCGAAGCGTCCTGCGAGGCCGTAGGCCGAGCTGCGGGAGTTTAAGGTTGTGCTACCACTCACTAACCCCCGAGTGTCATAAAAGCGAACCTGAGGGCCGAAGGCCCGAAGGTGAGCTTCGTGGCAGGCGAAGGCCGAAGGCCGAGCTCCGCGTAGGGCCGAAGGCCCGAAGCGTCCCTTCAGAGCGCGCTTGCGGAAACCCTACGCCCCCCAAGTGTCTTTAAGCGAACCTGAGGGCCGCAGGCCCGAAGGTGAGCTTCCAGGTACGCGAAGGCCGAAGGCCGAGCTCCGCGTAGGGCCGAAGGCCCGAAGCGTCCCTTCAGAGCTCGCTCTCTTTGCGAGCCCGAGGGCCGAAGGCCCGAAGGGCGAGCCCACGCGGACACACACCCCCCGCACCTTCCCGTCACAAGCAATAATAGAGTGCAAACTCTGCCTTACAAAAATACCCTCCGCTTTTCCCTTCCCATAGCGGAATTTCACTTTCCTTTTCCTTGGTAATTCAAAAACCAAAATAATACAGGCAGATTTTGAATAATAAAGTCAAAGGTTCAAATAGGTACCGCGGCGCGCTCGCGCGCCGCGCCGCAGGCAAATACTAGTTAATACTATATAAAGCTCCATTACCACTCATTTCTGACTGACATGATTGTTCTCCATGAAGGAGTATAAATGGAGCTTTGACTTGTATGGGAAAAGTGTAACTGTCATCAATGTGACCCCCAGAAAAATCTGACATTTGGAGATTTGGCTCCTGGAAAAAAGTTGCTCTACAGCCTGGCTCAACGGTTAGACCTAGGTCAGGGGTGCTCGACCAAATGTCATAGAGAACCGCGTGCAGTTTTTGATGGCGGAAAAAAAATTAAAAAAAAACAAAGTTTTTTTTTAATTTTTTTTCAAAATGGTCCTAGAGCTTTGAAATTTGGCTAGCGGGATCCTATATGGCTCTAGATTCTGAAAACCAAAAAAAAAAGTTTCTAGCTTTAAAAAAAATTTTGTATGGGGAATTTTTTCGATTTTTTTTTCCGGCCAAACCGCTCGACTTTTGAATAGGGGACCCGACCAAATGTCATAAAGGTTCCCAAGAGGAGTACAATCGCATTTTTTTTTGGCCGAAAAAAAAAAGTTTTTTTTTTTTGAAATTTCAAATTGGTCACAGCGCGCCGAGATTTGGCATGCGGGGACTTGAGGGGCCCAAGAGTTGTAAAAAGAAAAAAAATTTGGAAAAAATCCAAAATGGCGGACGGCATGGGCAAAACAAATTTGCGAGGCCGTAGGCCGAGCTGCGGGAGTTTAAGGTTTTGCTACTATTTACAGCGCCTAAGTGTCTTTCAAGCGAACCTGAGGGCCGAAGGCCCGAAGGTGAGCTTCGAGGTACGCGAAGGCCGAAGGCCGAGCTCCGCGTAGGGCCGAAGGCCCGAAGCGTCCAGCGAGGCCGTAGGCCGAGCTGCGGGAGTATAGGACTATGCTACTATGCCCCCGAGTGTCTTACAAGCGAACCTGAGGGCCGAAGGCCCGAAGGTGAGCTTCGGGGTAGGCGAAGGCCGAAGGCCGAGCGACGCGAAGGCCAAAGGCCGAGCTCCGCGTAGGGCCGAAGGCCCGAAGCGTGCGAGGCCGTAGGCCGAGCTGCGGGAGTTTAAGGTTACGCTACCACTCACTAACCCCCGAGTGTGTTAAAAGCGAACCTGAGGGCCGAAGGCCCGAAGGTGAGCTTCGTGGTAGGCGAAGGCCGAAGGCCGAGCTCCGCGTAGGGCCGAAGGCCCGAAGCGTCCCTTCAGAGCGCGCTTACTACGCGAGCCCGAGGGCCGAAGGCCCGAAGGGCGAGCCAACGCAGACACTTACTACCCCCGAGTGTCTTAAAAGCGAACCTGAGGGCCGAAGGCCCGAAGGTGAGCTTCGCGGTAGGCGAAGGCCGGAGGCCGAGCGACGCGAAGGCCGAAGGCCGAGCTCCGCGTAGGGCCGAAGGCCCGAAGCGTCCTGCGAGGCCGTAGGCCGAGCTGCGGGAGTTTAAGGTTGTGCTACCACTCACTAACCCCCGAGTGTCATAAAAGCGAACCTGAGGGCCGAAGGCCCGAAGGTGAGCTTCGTGGCAGGCGAAGGCCGAAGGCCGAGCTCCGCGTAGGGCCGAAGGCCCGAAGCGTCCCTTCAGAGCGCGCTTGCGGAAACCCTACGCCCCCCAAGTGTCTTTAAGCGAACCTGAGGGCCGCAGGCCCGAAGGTGAGCTTCCAGGTACGCGAAGGCCGAAGGCCGAGCTCCGCGTAGGGCCGAAGGCCCGAAGCGTCCCTTCAGAGCTCGCTTTTTACGCGAGCCCGAGGGCCGAAGGCCCGATGGGCGAGCCCACGCGGACACACACCCCCCGCACCTTCCCGTCACAAGCAAGAATAGAGTGCAAACTCTGCCTTACAAAAATACCCTCCGCTTTTCCCTTGCCATAGCGGAATTTCACTTTCCTTTTCCTTGGATATACAAAAACCAAAAAAATACAGGCAGATTTTGAATAATAAAGTCAAAACTCCACCACGGTTCCGCGGCGCGCTCGCGCGCCGCGCCGCAGGCAAATACTAGTTAATATTATATAAAGCTGCAATACGATTCATTTCTCTTGACACAATTGATCTCCGGGAAGGAGTCATGGTGGAGGTAAGGTTTTGATATGGGTGTATAGAGGTCGGCGAGGTTACCACCAGAAAAATCTGACTTTTTCGGATTTGGCTCTCAGTAAAAAAATGCTCTACTGCCCGGCTAAACGGTAACAGCTAGGTTAGGGGTGCTCGACCAAATGTCATAGGGAACCGCGTGCAGTTTTTGATGGCGGAAAAAAAATTAAAAAAAAACAAAGTTTTTTTTTAATTTTTTTTCAAAATGGTCCTAGAGCTTTGAAATTTGGCTAGCGGGATCGTATATGGCTCTAGATTCTGAAAACCAAAAAAAAAAGTTTCTAGCTTTAAAAAAAAATTTGTATGGGGAATTTTTTCGATTTTTTTTTCCGGCCAAACCGCTCGACTTTTGAATAGGGGTCTCGACCAAATGTCATAAAGGTTCCCAAGAGGAGTACAATCGCATTTTTTTTTGGCCGAAAAAAAAAAGTTTTTTTTTTTTGAAATTTCAAATTGGTCACAGCGCGCCGAGATTTGGCATGCGGGGACTTGAGGGGCCCAAGAGTTGTAAAAAGAAAAAAAATTTGGAAAAAATCCAAAATGGCGGACGGTATGGGCAAAACAAATTTGCGAGGCCGTAGGCCGAGCTGCGGGAGCTTAAGGCTTGGCTACTATTCCTTGCCCGGAGTGTCTTACAAGCGAACCTGAGGGCCGAAGGCCCGAAGGTGAGCTTCGAGGCACGCGAAGGCCGAAGGCCGAGCTCCGCGTAGGGCCGAAGGCCCGAAGCGTCCAGCGAGGCCGTAGGCCGAGCTGCGGGAGTATAGGACTATGCTACTATGCCCCCGAGTGTCTTACAAGCGAACCTGAGGGCCGAAGGCCCGAAGGTGAGCTTCGGGGTAGGCGAAGGCCGAAGGCCGAGCGACGCGAAGGCCAAAGGCCGAGCTCCGCGTAGGGCCGAAGGCCCGAAGCGTGCGAGGCCGTAGGCCGAGCTGCGGGAGTTTAAGGTTACGCTACCACTCACTAACCCCCGAGTGTGTTAAAAGCGAACCTGAGGGCCGAAGGCCCGAAGGTGAGCTTCGTGGCAGGCGAAGGCCGAAGGCCGAGCTCCGCGTAGGGCCGAAGGCCCGAAGCGTCCCTTCAGAGCGCGCTTACTACGCGAGCCCGAGGGCCGGAGGCCCGAAGGGCGAGCCTACGCGGACACTTACTACCCCCGAGTGTCTTAAAAGCGAACCTGAGGGCCGAAGGCCCGAAGGTGAGCTTCCCGGTAGGCGAAGGCCGAAGGCCGAGCGCCGCGAAGGCCAAAGGCCGAGCTCCGCGTAGGGCCGAAGGCCCGAAGCGTCCTGCGAGGCCGTAGGCCGAGCTGCGGGAGTTTAAGGTTGTGCTACCAATCACTAACCCCCGAGTGTCTTAAAAGCGAACCTGAGGGCCGAAGGCCCGAAGGTGAGCTTCGTGGTAGGCGAAGGCCGAAGGCCGAGCTCCGCGTAGGGCCGAAGGCCCGAAGCGTCCCTTCAGAGCGCGCTTACTACGCGAGCCCGAGGGCCGGAGGCCCGAAGGGCGAGCCTACGCGGACACTTACTACCCCCGAGTGTCTTAAAAGCGAACCTGAGGGCCGAAGGCCCGAAGGTGAGCTTCCCGGTAGGCGAAGGCCGAAGGCCGAGCGCCGCGAAGGCCAAAGGCCGAGCTCCGCGTAGCGCCGAAGGCCCGAAGCGTCCTGCAAGGCCGTAGGCCGAGCTGCGGGAGTTTAAGGTTGTGCTACCAATCACTAACCCCCGAGTGTCTTAAAAGCGAACCTGAGGGCCGAAGGCCCGAAGGTGAGCTTCCCGGTAGGCGAAGGCCGAAGGCCGAGCGCCGCGAAGGCCAAAGGCCGAGCTGCGGGAGTTTAAGGTTGTGCTACCAATCACTAACCCCCGAGTGTTTTAAAAGCGAACCTGAGGGCCGAAGGCCCGAAGGTGAGCTTCGTGGCAGGCGAAGGCCGAAGGCCGAGCTCCGCGTAGGGCCGAAGGCCCGAAGCGTCCCTTCAGAGCGCGCTTACTACGCGAGCCCGAGGGCCGGAGGCCCGAAGGGCGAGCCTACGCGGACACTTACTACCCCCGAGTGTCTTAAAAGCGAACCTGAGGGCCGAAGGCCCGAAGGTGAGCTTCCCGGTAGGCGAAGGCCGAAGGCCGAGCGCCGCGAAGGCCAAAGGCCGAGCTCCGCGTAGGGCCGAAGGCCCGAAGCGTCCTGCGAGGCCGTAGGCCGAGCTGCGGGAGTTTAAGGTTGTGCTACCACTCACTAACCCCCGAGTGTCTTAAAAGCGAACCTGAGGGCCGAAGGCCCGAAGGTGAGCTTCGTGGCAGGCGAAGGCCGAAGGCCGAGCTCCGCGTAGGGCCGAAGGCCCGAAGCGTCCCTTCAGAGCGCGCTTGCGGAAACCCTACGCCCCCCAAGTGTCTTTAAGCGAACCTGAGGGCCGAAGGCCCGAAGGTGAGCTTCCAGGTACGCGAAGGCCGAAGGCCGAGCTCCGCGTAGGGCCGAAGGCCCGAAGCGTCCCTTCAGAGCTCGCTCTCTACGCGAGCCCGAGGGCCGAAGGCCCGAAGGGCGAGCCCACGCGGACACACACCCCCCGCACCTTCCCGTCACAAGCAAGATAAGAGTGCGCGATCTCTCTGACAAAAAATACCCTCCGCTTTTCCCTTACCATAGCGGAATTTCACTTTCCTTTTCCTTGGTAATTCAAAAACCAAAAAAATACAGGCAGATTTTGAATAATAAAGTCAAAGGTTCAAATAGGTACCGCGGCGCGCTCGCGCGCCGCGCCGCAGGCAAATACTAGTTAATATTATATAAAGCTGCAATACGACTGATTTCCATTGACACAATTGATCTCCGGGAAGGAGTCATGGTGGAGGTTAGGTTTTGATATGGGTGTATAGAAGTCGGCGAGGTTACCACCAGAAAAATCTGACTTCTTCGGATTTGGCTTTCAGTAAAAAAATGCTCTACTGCCCGGCTAAACGGTAACAGCTAGGTTAGGGGTGCTCGACCAAATGTCATAGGGAACCGCGTGCAGTTTTTGATGGCGGAAAAAAAATTAAAAAAAAACAAAGTTTTTTTTTAATTTTTTTTCAAAATGGTCCTAGAGCTTTGAAATTTGGCTAGCGGGATCCTATATGGCTCTAGATTCTGAAAACCAAAAAAAAAAGTTTCTAGCTTTAAAAAAAAATTTGTATGGGGAATTTTTTCGATTTTTTTTTCCGGCCAAACCGCTCGACTTTTGGATAGGGGTCTCGACCAAATGTCATAAAGGTTCCCAAGAGGAGTACAATCGCATTTTTTTTTGGCCGAAAAAAAAAACTTTTTTTTTTTTGAAATTTCAAATTGGTCACAGCGCGCCGAGATTTGGCATGCGGGGACTTGAGGGGCCCAAGAGTTGTAAAAAGAAAAAAAATTTGGAAAAAATCCAAAATGGCGGACGGTATGGGCAAAACAAATTTGCGAGGCCGTAGGCCGAGCTGCGGGAGCTTAAGGCTTGGCTACTATTCCTTGCCCGGAGTGTCTTACAAGCGAACCTGAGGGCCGAAGGCCCGAAGGTGAGCTTCGAGGCACGCGAAGGCCGAAGGCCGAGCTCCGCGTAGGGCCGAAGGCCCGAAGCGTCCAGCGAGGCCGTAGGCCGAGCTGCGGGAGCATAGGACTGTGCGACTATGCCCCCGAGTGTCTTTTGTCGTAGGCGAAGGCCGGAGGCCGAGCGACGCGAAGGCCGAAGGCCGAGCTCCGCGTAGGGCCGAAGGCCCGAAGCGTCCTGCGAGGCCGTAGGCCGAGCTGCGGGAGTTTAAGGTTGTGCTACCACTCACTAACCCCCGAGTGTGTTAAAAGCGAACCTGAGGGCCGAAGGCCCGAAGGTGAGCTTCGTGGCAGGCGAAGGCCGAAGGCCGAGCTCCACGTAGGGCCGAAGGCCCGAAGCGTCCCTTCAGAGCGCGCTTACTACGCGAGCCCGAGGGCCGAAGGCCCGAAGGGCGAGCCAACGCAGACACTTATTACCCCCGAGTGTCTTAAAAGCGAACCTGAGGGCCGAAGGCCCGAAGGTGAGCTTCGCGGTAGGCGAAGGCCGGAGGCCGAGCGACGCGAAGGCCGAAGGCCGAGCTCCGCGTAGGGCCGAAGGCCCGAAGCGTCCTGCGAGGCCGTAGGCCGAGCTGCGGGAGTTTAAGGTTGTGCTACCACTCACTAACCCCCGAGTGTCATAAAAGCGAACCTGAGGGCCGAAGGCCCGAAGGTGAGCTTCGTGGCAGGCGAAGGCCGAAGGCCGAGCTCCGCGTAGGGCCGAAGGCCCGAAGCGTCCCTTCAGAGCGCGCTTGCGGAAACCCTACGCCCCCCAAGTGTCTTTAAGCGAACCTGAGGGCCGCAGGCCCGAAGGTGAGCTTCCAGGTACGCGAAGGCCGAAGGCCGAGCTCCGCGTAGGGCCGAAGGCCCGAAGCGTCCCTTCAGAGCTCGCTCTCTTTGCGAGCCCGAGGGCCGAAGGCCCGAAGGGCGAGCCCACGCGGACACACACCCCCCGCACCTTCCCGTCACAAGCAATAATAGAGTGCAAACTCTGCCTTACAAAAATACCCTCCGCTTTTCCCTTCCCATAGCGGAATTTCACTTTCCTTTTCCTTGGTAATTCAAAAACCAAAATAATACAGGCAGATTTTGAATAATAAAGTCAAAGGTTCAAATAGGTACCGCGGCGCGCTCGCGCGCCGCGCCGCAGGCAAATACTAGTTAATATTATATAAAGCTGCAATACGATTCATTTCTCTTGACACAATTGATCTCCGGGAAGGAGTCATGGTGGAGGTAAGGTTTTGATATGGGTGTATAGAGGTCGGCGAGGTTACCACCAGAAAAATCTGACTTTTTCGGATTTGGCTCTGAGTAAAAAATTGCTCTACTGCCCGGCTAAACGGTAACAGCTAGGTTAGGGGTGCTCGACCAAATGTCATAGGGAACCGCGTGCAGTTTTTGATGGCGGAAAAAAAATTAAAAAAAAACAAAGTTTTTTTTTAATTTTTTTTCAAAATAGTCCTAGAGCTTTGAAATTTGGCTAGCGGGATCGTATATGGCTCTAGATTCTGAAAACCAAAAAAAAAAGTTTCTAGCTTTAAAAAAAATTTTGTATGGGGAATTTTTTCGATTTTTTTTTCCGGCCAAACCGCTCGACTTTTGAATAGGGGTCTCGACCAAATGTCATAAAGGTTTCCAAGAGGAGTGCAATCGCATTTTTTTTTGGCCGAAAAAAAAAACTTTTTTTTTTTTGAAATTTCAAATTGGTCACAGCGCGCCGAGATTTGGCATGCGGGGACTTGAGGGGCCCAAGAGTTGTAAAAAGAAAAAAAAATTGGAAAAAATCCAAAATGGCGGACGGTATGGGCAAAACAAATTTGCGAGGCCGTAGGCCGAGCTGCGGGAGCTTAAGGCTTGGCTACTATTCCTTGCCCGGAGTGTCTTACAAGCGAACCTGAGGGCCGAAGGCCCGAAGGTGAGCTTCGAGGCACGCGAAGGCCGAAGGCCGAGCTCCGCGTAGGGCCGAAGGCCCGAAGCGTCCAGCGAGGCCGTAGGCCGAGCTGCGGGAGTATAGGACTATGCGTCTATGCCCCCGAGTGTCTTTCGTCGTAGGCGAAGGCCGAAGGCCGAGCGACGCGAAGGCCGAAGGCCGAGCTCCGCGTAGGGCCGAAGGCCCGAAGCGTCCTGCGAGGCCGTAGGCCGAGCTGCGGGAGTTTAAGGTTGTGCTACCACTCACTAACCCCCGTGTGTGTTAAAAGCGAACCTGAGGGCCAAAGGCCCGAAGGTGAGCTTCGTGGCAGGCGAAGGCCGAAGGCCGAGCTCCGCGTAGGGCCGAAGGCCCGAAGCGTCCCTTCAGAGCGCGCTTACTACGCGAGCCCGAGGGCCGGAGGCCCGAAGGGCGAGCCTACGCGGACACTTACTACCCCCGAGTGTCTTAAAAGCGAACCTGAGGGCCGAAGGCCCGAAGGTGAGCTTCCCGGTAGGCGAAGGCCGAAGGCCGAGCGCCGCGAAGGCCAAAGGCCGAGCTCCGCGTAGGGCCGAAGGCCCGAAGCGTCCTGCGAGGCCGTAGGCCGAGCTGCGGGAGTTTAAGGTTGTGCTACCACTCACTAACCCCCGAGTGTGTTAAAAGCGAACCTGAGGGCCGAAGGCCCGAAGGTGAGCTTCGTGGCAGGCGAAGGCCGAAGGCCGAGCTCCGCGTAGGGCCGAAGGCCCGAAGCGTCCCTTCAGAGCGCGCTTGCGGAAACCCTACGCCCCCCAAGTGTCTTTAAGCGAACCTGAGGGCCGAAGGCCCGAAGGTGAGCTTCCAGGTACGCGAAGGCCGAAGGCCGAGCTCCGCGTAGGGCCGAAGGCCCGAAGCGTCCCTTCAGAGCTCGCTCTCTACGCGAGCCCGAGGGCCGAAGGCCCGATGGGCGAGCCCACGCGGACACACACCCCCCGCACCTTCCCGTCACAAGCAAGATAAGAGTGCGCGATCTCTCTGACAAAAAAATACCCTCCGCTTTTCCCTTCCCATAGCGGAATTTCACTTTCCTTTTCCTTGGTAATTCAAAAACCAAAAAAATACAGGCAGATTTTGAATAAACAAGTCAAAAGCAAACCTCGGTACCGCGGCGCGCTCGCGCGCCGCGCCGCAGGCAAATACTAGTTAATATTATATAAAGCTGCAATACGACTGATTTCCATTGACACAATTGATCTCCGGGAAGGAGTCATGGTGGAGGTTAGGTTTTGATATGGGTGTATAGAGGTCGGCGAGGTTACCACCAGAAAAATCTGACTTCTTCGGATTTGGCTTTCAGTAAAAAAATGCTCTACTGCCCGGCTAAACGGTAACAGCTAGGTTAGGGGTGCTCGACCAAATGTCATAGGGAACCGCGTGCAGTTTTTGATGGCGGAAAAAAAATTAAAAAAAAACAAAGTTTTTTTTTAATTTTTTTTCAAAATGGTCCTAGAGCTTTGAAATTTGGCTAGCGGGATCCTATATGGCTCTAGATTCTGAAAACCAAAAAAAAAAGTTTCTAGCTTTAAAAAAAAATTTGTATGGGGAATTTTTTCGATTTTTTTTTCCGGCCAAACCGCTCGACTTTTGAATAGGGGTCTCGACCAAATGTCATAAAGGTTCCCAAGAGGAGTGCAATCGCATTTTTTTTTGGCCGAAAAAAAAAACTTTTTTTTTTTTGAAATTTCAAATTGGTCACAGCGCGCCGAGATTTGGCATGCGGGGACTTGAGGGGTCCAAGAGTTGTAAAAAGAAAAAAATTTGGAAAAAATCCAAAATGGCGGACGGTATGGGCAAAACAAATTTGCGAGGCCGTAGGCCGAGCTGCGGGAGCTTAAGGCTTGGCTACTATTCCTTGCCCGGAGTGTCTTACAAGCGAACCTGAGGGCCGAAGGCCCGAAGGTGAGCTTCGAGGCACGCGAAGGCCGAAGGCCGAGCTCCGCGTAGGGCCGAAGGCCCGAAGCGTCCAGCGAGGCCGTAGGCCGAGCTGCGGGAGTATAGGACTATGCTACTATGCCCCCGAGTGTCTTACAAGCGAACCTGAGGGCCGAAGGCCCGAAGGGCGAGCCAACGCAGACACTTATTACCCCCGAGTGTCTTAAAAGCGAACCTGAGGGCCGAAGGCCCGAAGGTGAGCTTCGCGGTAGGCGAAGGCCGGAGGCCGAGCGACGCGAAGGCCGAAGGCCGAGCTCCGCGTAGGGCCGAAGGCCCGAAGCGTCCTGCGAGGCCGTAGGCCGAGCTGCGGGAGTTTAAGGTTGTGCTACCACTCACTAACCCCCGAGTGTCATAAAAGCGAACCTGAGGGCCGAAGGCCCGAAGGTGAGCTTCGTGGCAGGCGAAGGCCGAAGGCCGAGCTCCGCGTAGGGCCGAAGGCCCGAAGCGTCCCTTCAGAGCGCGCTTGCGGAAACCCTACGCCCCCCAAGTGTCTTTAAGCGAACCTGAGGGCCGCAGGCCCGAAGGTGAGCTTCCAGGTACGCGAAGGCCGAAGGCCGAGCTCCGCGTAGGGCCGAAGGCCCGAAGCGTCCCTTCAGAGCTCGCTCTCTTTGCGAGCCCGAGGGCCGAAGGCCCGAAGGGCGAGCCCACGCGGACACACACCCCCCGCACCTTCCCGTCACAAGCAATAATAGAGTGCAAACTCTGCCTTACAAAAATACCCTCCGCTTTTCCCTTCCCATAGCGGAATTTCACTTTCCTTTTCCTTGGTAATTCAAAAACCAAAATAATACAGGCAGATTTTGAATAATAAAGTCAAAGGTTCAAATAGGTACCGCGGCGCGCTCGCGCGCCGCGCCGCAGGCAAATACTAGTTAATATTATATAAAGCTGCAATACGATTCATTTCTCTTGACACAATTGATCTCCGGGAAGGAGTCATGGTGGAGGTAAGGTTTTGATATGGGTGTATAGAGGTCGGCGAGGTTACCACCAGAAAAATCTGACTTTTTCGGATTTGGCTCTGAGTAAAAAATTGCTCTACTGCCCGGCTAAACGGTAACAGCTAGGTTAGGGGTGCTCGACCAAATGTCATAGGGAACCGCGTGCAGTTTTTGATGGCGGAAAAAAAATTAAAAAAAAACAAAGTTTTTTTTTAATTTTTTTTCAAAATAGTCCTAGAGCTTTGAAATTTGGCTAGCGGGATCGTATATGGCTCTAGATTCTGAAAACCAAAAAAAAAAGTTTCTAGCTTTAAAAAAAATTTTGTATGGGGAATTTTTTCGATTTTTTTTTCCGGCCAAACCGCTCGACTTTTGAATAGGGGTCTCGACCAAATGTCATAAAGGTTTCCAAGAGGAGTGCAATCGCATTTTTTTTTGGCCGAAAAAAAAAACTTTTTTTTTTTTGAAATTTCAAATTGGTCACAGCGCGCCGAGATTTGGCATGCGGGGACTTGAGGGGCCCAAGAGTTGTAAAAAGAAAAAAAAATTGGAAAAAATCCAAAATGGCGGACGGTATGGGCAAAACAAATTTGCGAGGCCGTAGGCCGAGCTGCGGGAGCTTAAGGCTTGGCTACTATTCCTTGCCCGGAGTGTCTTACAAGCGAACCTGAGGGCCGAAGGCCCGAAGGTGAGCTTCGAGGCACGCGAAGGCCGAAGGCCGAGCTCCGCGTAGGGCCGAAGGCCCGAAGCGTCCAGCGAGGCCGTAGGCCGAGCTGCGGGAGTATAGGACTATGCGTCTATGCCCCCGAGTGTCTTTCGTCGTAGGCGAAGGCCGAAGGCCGAGCGACGCGAAGGCCGAAGGCCGAGCTCCGCGTAGGGCCGAAGGCCCGAAGCGTCCTGCGAGGCCGTAGGCCGAGCTGCGGGAGTTTAAGGTTGTGCTACCACTCACTAACCCCCGTGTGTGTTAAAAGCGAACCTGAGGGCCAAAGGCCCGAAGGTGAGCTTCGTGGCAGGCGAAGGCCGAAGGCCGAGCTCCGCGTAGGGCCGAAGGCCCGAAGCGTCCCTTCAGAGCGCGCTTACTACGCGAGCCCGAGGGCCGGAGGCCCGAAGGGCGAGCCTACGCGGACACTTACTACCCCCGAGTGTCTTAAAAGCGAACCTGAGGGCCGAAGGCCCGAAGGTGAGCTTCCCGGTAGGCGAAGGCCGAAGGCCGAGCGCCGCGAAGGCCAAAGGCCGAGCTCCGCGTAGGGCCGAAGGCCCGAAGCGTCCTGCGAGGCCGTAGGCCGAGCTGCGGGAGTTTAAGGTTGTGCTACCACTCACTAACCCCCGAGTGTGTTAAAAGCGAACCTGAGGGCCGAAGGCCCGAAGGTGAGCTTCGTGGCAGGCGAAGGCCGAAGGCCGAGCTCCGCGTAGGGCCGAAGGCCCGAAGCGTCCCTTCAGAGCGCGCTTGCGGAAACCCTACGCCCCCCAAGTGTCTTTAAGCGAACCTGAGGGCCGAAGGCCCGAAGGTGAGCTTCCAGGTACGCGAAGGCCGAAGGCCGAGCTCCGCGTAGGGCCGAAGGCCCGAAGCGTCCCTTCAGAGCTCGCTCTCTACGCGAGCCCGAGGGCCGAAGGCCCGATGGGCGAGCCCACGCGGACACACACCCCCCGCACCTTCCCGTCACAAGCAAGATAAGAGTGCGCGATCTCTCTGACAAAAAAATACCCTCCGCTTTTCCCTTCCCATAGCGGAATTTCACTTTCCTTTTCCTTGGTAATTCAAAAACCAAAAAAATACAGGCAGATTTTGAATAAACAAGTCAAAAGCAAACCTCGGTACCGCGGCGCGCTCGCGCGCCGCGCCGCAGGCAAATACTAGTTAATATTATATAAAGCTGCAATACGACTGATTTCCATTGACACAATTGATCTCCGGGAAGGAGTCATGGTGGAGGTTAGGTTTTGATATGGGTGTATAGAAGTCGGCGAGGTTACCACCAGAAAAATCTGACTTCTTCGGATTTGGCTTTCAGTAAAAAAATGCTCTACTGCCCGGCTAAACGGTAACAGCTAGGTTAGGGGTGCTCGACCAAATGTCATAGGGAACCGCGTGCAGTTTTTGATGGCGGAAAAAAAATTAAAAAAAAACAAAGTTTTTTTTTAATTTTTTTTCAAAATGGTCCTAGAGCTTTGAAATTTGGCTAGCGGGATCCTATATGGCTCTAGATTCTGAAAACCAAAAAAAAAAGTTTCTAGCTTTAAAAAAAAATTTGTATGGGGAATTTTTTCGATTTTTTTTTCCGGCCAAACCGCTCGACTTTTGGATAGGGGTCTCGACCAAATGTCATAAAGGTTCCCAAGAGGAGTACAATCGCATTTTTTTTTGGCCGAAAAAAAAAACTTTTTTTTTTTTGAAATTTCAAATTGGTCACAGCGCGCCGAGATTTGGCATGCGGGGACTTGAGGGGCCCAAGAGTTGTAAAAAGAAAAAAAATTTGGAAAAAATCCAAAATGGCGGACGGTATGGGCAAAACAAATTTGCGAGGCCGTAGGCCGAGCTGCGGGAGCTTAAGGCTTGGCTACTATTCCTTGCCCGGAGTGTCTTACAAGCGAACCTGAGGGCCGAAGGCCCGAAGGTGAGCTTCGAGGCACGCGAAGGCCGAAGGCCGAGCTCCGCGTAGGGCCGAAGGCCCGAAGCGTCCAGCGAGGCCGTAGGCCGAGCTGCGGGAGCATAGGACTGTGCGACTATGCCCCCGAGTGTCTTTTGTCGTAGGCGAAGGCCGGAGGCCGAGCGACGCGAAGGCCGAAGGCCGAGCTCCGCGTAGGGCCGAAGGCCCGAAGCGTCCTGCGAGGCCGTAGGCCGAGCTGCGGGAGTTTAAGGTTGTGCTACCACTCACTAACCCCCGAGTGTGTTAAAAGCGAACCTGAGGGCCGAAGGCCCGAAGGTGAGCTTCGTGGCAGGCGAAGGCCGAAGGCCGAGCTCCACGTAGGGCCGAAGGCCCGAAGCGTCCCTTCAGAGCGCGCTTACTACGCGAGCCCGAGGGCCGAAGGCCCGAAGGGCGAGCCAACGCAGACACTTATTACCCCCGAGTGTCTTAAAAGCGAACCTGAGGGCCGAAGGCCCGAAGGTGAGCTTCGCGGTAGGCGAAGGCCGGAGGCCGAGCGACGCGAAGGCCGAAGGCCGAGCTCCGCGTAGGGCCGAAGGCCCGAAGCGTCCTGCGAGGCCGTAGGCCGAGCTGCGGGAGTTTAAGGTTGTGCTACCACTCACTAACCCCCGAGTGTCATAAAAGCGAACCTGAGGGCCGAAGGCCCGAAGGTGAGCTTCGTGGCAGGCGAAGGCCGAAGGCCGAGCTCCGCGTAGGGCCGAAGGCCCGAAGCGTCCCTTCAGAGCGCGCTTGCGGAAACCCTACGCCCCCCAAGTGTCTTTAAGCGAACCTGAGGGCCGCAGGCCCGAAGGTGAGCTTCCAGGTACGCGAAGGCCGAAGGCCGAGCTCCGCGTAGGGCCGAAGGCCCGAAGCGTCCCTTCAGAGCTCGCTCTCTTTGCGAGCCCGAGGGCCGAAGGCCCGAAGGGCGAGCCCACGCGGACACACACCCCCCGCACCTTCCCGTCACAAGCAATAATAGAGTGCAAACTCTGCCTTACAAAAATACCCTCCGCTTTTCCCTTCCCATAGCGGAATTTCACTTTCCTTTTCCTTGGTAATTCAAAAACCAAAATAATACAGGCAGATTTTGAATAATAAAGTCAAAGGTTCAAATAGGTACCGCGGCGCGCTCGCGCGCCGCGCCGCAGGCAAATACTAGTTAATATACTATAAAGCTCCATTACGACTGATTTCTCACTGACATGATTGTTCTCCATGAAGGAGTATAACTGGAGCTTTGACTTGTATTGGAAAAGTGTTACTGTCATCAATGTGACCCCCAGAAAAATCTGACATTTGGAGATTTGGCTCCTGGAAAAAAGTTGCACTTCAGCCTGGCTCAACGGTTACAGCTAGGTTATGGGTGCTCGACCAAATGTCATAGAAAACCGCGTGCAGTTTTTGATGGCGGAAAAAAAATTAAAAAAAAACAAAGTTTTTTTTTAATTTTTTTTCAAAATGGTCCTAGAGCTTTGAAATTTGGCTAGCGGGATCTTATATGGCTCTAGATTCTGAAAACCAAAAAAAAAAGTTTCTAGCTTTAAAAAAAAATTTGTATGGGGAATTTTTTCGATTTTTTTTTCCGGCCAAACCGCTCGACTTTTGAATAGGGGTCTCGACCAAATGTCATAAAGGTTCCCAAGAAGAGTACAACCGCATTTTTTTTTGGCCGAAAAAAAAAAGTTTTTTTTTTTTGAAATTTCAAATTGGTCACAGCGCGCCGAAATTTGGCATGCGGGGACTTGAGGGGCCCAAGAGTTGTAAAAAGAAAAAAAATTTGGAAAAAATCCAAAATGGCGGACGGCATGGGCAAAACAAATTTGCGAGGCCGTAGGCCGAGCTGCGGGAGTTTAAGGTTTTGCTACTATTTACAGCGCCTAAGTGTCTTTCAAGCGAACCTGAGGGCCGAAGGCCCGAAGGTGAGCTTCGAGGCACGCGAAGGCCGAAGGCCGAGCTCCGCGTAGGGCCGAAGGCCCGAAGCGTCCAGCGAGGCCGTAGGCCGAGCTGCGGGAGTATAGGACTATGCTACTATGCCCCCGAGTGTCTTACAAGCGAACCTGAGGGCCGAAGGCCCGAAGGTGAGCTTCGGGGTAGGCGAAGGCCGAAGGCCGAGCGACGCGAAGGCCAAAGGCCGAGCTCCGCGTAGGGCCGAAGGCCCGAAGCGTGCGAGGCCGTAGGCCGAGCTGCGGGAGTTTAAGGTTACGCTACCACTCACTAACCCCCGAGTGTGTTAAAAGCGAACCTGAGGGCCGAAGGCCCGAAGGTGAGCTTCGTGGCAGGCGAAGGCCGAAGGCCGAGCTCCGCGTAGGGCCGAAGGCCCGAAGCGTCCCTTCAGAGCGCGCTTGCGGAAACCCTACGCCCCCCAAGTGTCTTTAAGCGAACCTGAGGGCCGAAGGCCCGAAGGTGAGCTTCCAGGTACGCGAAGGCCGAAGGCCGAGCTCCGCGTAGGGCCGAAGGCCCGAAGCGTCCCTTCAGAGCTCGCTCTCTACGCGAGCCCGAGGGCCGAAGGCCCGAAGGGCGAGCCCACGCGGACACACACCCCCCGCACCTTCCCGTCACAAGCAAGAATAGAGTGCAAACTCTGCCTTACAAAAATACCCTCCGCTTTTCCCTTCCCATAGCGGAATTTCACTTTCCTTTTCCTTGGATATACAAAAACCAAAAAAATACAGGCAGATTTTGAATAAACAAGTCAAAAGCCCTACCTGGTACCGCGGCGCGCTCGCGCGCCGCGCCGCAGGCAAATACTAGTTGGTAACTATATTGGTCCAATAATGTCTTATCGGGATCCATGTGTCATACGCAACTGACCCGTCCCACTTGAGGCTGGCAGTTTTTACATCTACGTTAGCAATGTTACACAATGTATATTGTTCATGAATAAAGAATTGAATTGAATTGGATGTGTGTTTTGTACTTTTATACTCTCCTCTATAACTTTACATATATACAGTTGGAAGGATAGATATGGGACGATAATCAGGAAAAATAATAAGATTTGAGCTTTTGGGAAGCGGTAGTTATTACATGAGCATCCTTCCACTAAGAAAAAAAGTGTCTGAGAAAATATTTTGTGTGATGATCACGACTATTTATTTCTCATTCACGGATGTTTTCGATATGTTTAAGTACGTAAATATGTATATATTCTGAGTCTCATAAATCAAGCCATATTCAGGTGACTGTAGGACTAGATAGTTAACTTCGTGTAAGTATGGTGTGCGAGATTGGTAAGCGGTGAGCCAGGAATAAATCGACCAATAAGGTTGCTTAATTTTCCTATTCTCGCTTAGCACAGAACTTGTAAATATGTTTGTGTAACCGAATGGTAATACAACAAATAAATATGATATTGTGCAATGTAGTCTTTGACGATGCAAAAGTGATTGTAAAATCCTACTTGAATACATGGTTTTTATCTTCATCTTATCTTATCTTATTTATTCATACGATTTCATGTTATTTGCATCGTCCTCGTGGCCCTGACATGATGACGAAAAATTTGACATTGACGCGCTGCTGATAGCGCTAGGTAACTCAGTGAGGTAGTGGGTTTACGAGTAAATAAAAACATGTTTTACCGACAATCCTTAACCTAACCTAATGGAAAGCCCAACTTTTTGTACATTGTTTTTTTAAAACGTGGGGTTTTCAACATTTTAGTTCATTATTTTCCAATAACATCAGTCGGGGGTATAAAAATAAATGCTTTTTATTTTATTATGTTTAAACAGCAGTTAGTAAATAAGCTACTCTTCTAACACCATCTAGAGGGCTCCATTAATTTTTAAGCTAATACGTGCTGTCACAAAAGTTTTCAACGATCTTATTCTACTGCATCTTTACATTCTACCACTCAAGGTTCCTCATGTGTACAAGGATGTTTCTCTCTCCTATTAATGCTGTGGGTCGTTGCACTTATGGCGCACCAAGCTTGTACACTCTGTACCAAAGAGAATATTGTATAGAGATTTCCAAAATTCTTTTTTTATTCAAAAGAGGCCTGAGGTGGTCCCATTGTCACCAAGTCAGGATCTGTTAATGGGATCCCGGAGAAATTGAGGGCAACCCTCAAATTTTAACGGCACGCGCGTAGGGATTTTGGTATTTTCTAATATAACTCGTATATTTACCCTCGGAAATCGCAATTTTGGTGAAGTGGAACTGATGATGAAGACCACAGATGACTTATGGAATTCCTCAAAGATGTAAAGTACGTCAAAGATTCTGACATGATTCCGTTGAAGTAGCAACTAATGAAGTGTTAATTCTGAGATCCTTGAGGAATCGACGGAACTCCTCAAATATTATCAGCCCACATATAGCGACTTGGGTTTTTTCTGTGATAATCAAGGCATTTGCTCTCGGAAAGCAGTTCATGTGGTAAATTAAAATAAAAATAAAATAATAAAATAAATATATTGGAACAATCTTACACAAATCAACCTAGGCCCACGGTAAGCTCAGTAAGGCTTGTGTTGTGGGTACTAGGCGATGATATATATAATAGATAAATACATATAGATACTTATATACATATATAACATCCATAACTCAGGAACAAATATTCGTGATAAACACACAAATAAATGCCCTGACCGGGATTCGAACCCGGGACCTCCAGCTTCGTAGGCAGAGTCACTACCCACTGGGCTACGGAAGCCGTTAAATTGGAAAGGAAATGTTGAAATTTTCATGTACCTATGTGGCTACTAAATTGAAGTCGGTTTAAACTTTGTTTTTAAAGTATATTATTCCGTTTCGTTTTACAAAAAATGTTGAGAAAGCTCATGTAGTTTCTAATTGCACATTTTAGCATTGTGAGTATGTGAGGATAACTGATAATATAAGATTAATTAGTTGGAATTAATCTTTATTACCATACATCGCACTGCAGCGGACATTTTGCGGGCGCTTCAGTTGGTAAGGTTTACAAAAAATAAATCTAAATTTACGAGTACAGTCACTGGCATAAATACATGATAGAACAAAGGCCGCAGAAACATCTGACACGCTCTTACGGCTCTAGGAAAAGAGTTGTCATCAGATAGCCTTTGCGGCCTTTGATCCATCATATATGTATTTATGCCGGTGACTTTACACGTAGTAAGTATTTGTTACTTACCTATTATTAATTCCCGTTATATCGTAATAACAAAACATAAAAAGCGGCCAAGTGTGTGTTGGACCACGCACAACGAAGGTTTCCGTGCCTACTTCTACACAGACTAGTGAATCATTACAACTAGTGGATCTCCCCAAACTGTAAACGTCTTGACTAATTTGATAAAATATTGTGGTCTTATTCATTCGCCTAACAAATTTCGTACCGAACCGAGTATCACCGAACAAATATGTATACAAATACATACATTCGTACGAATGGCGGATTGTTCCTGTAGACTCGGAGGACTTATCACTCGTTCGTACAATAATGTGTTAAACGAGGATCTGCATTCTGTGATAAATAGTAACCTTACGTTTAAGCCATATTATATCCTTAATAGCCACAAGGAATTTGTTGGCGTCGTGATATTTAATCAGAAATTTCGCTGCACAGGCTGGTTAGGTTTTAATGTGTTCCTCCTCGCGTGGTAACACAGGGTAGCAAAAAAGCTGTTTATCCAGCATTTTGCATAAATATATGTAGGTATCTAAACGACTTGAACGAAGAAAGTCTACGTTAACATCTCCAAAATCTATAAAGTCCGTTAGTGTAAAGTACGTTTCGAAGGCGCATTTGGGAGACCTATAATATTCAAATAACCTTGTATTATATTATATTTAAGAGAAACTGCTTCAACATGTCCGGCTATGTTGCTTGCTTGCTCATAATAATTTCTAGGACAATGTCGAAGACTAAGTGTTTTTGCCCATGCTAAGACTCCATATCCTGTATTCGAAGATGCTTGTTCAAAAGTTGTTCATACTTCTTGTACAAAACCAGGTAATTTAAAGGAGTCAACACAGCTACTATAAGTTTCTAAATATTATAAAATAGACATCAGACTACATTATGGAATGCGATTATACGATCCCCTACCCCCCGTTTATTGCCTCAAAAGAAATTTACATTTCACTTAATGAGCGCTTATAGTTATTTACAAATTAATACTATTCCAGCAAGCGTGTTTGTTTAAATTAATATTACTTAAACCTAAGACTAAATAAACAAGTATACACATAACATTCTTAGTAAAAAAAAAAAACACATAAAAAATTACGGGTAGTAACATAAATGAGCGCTTGATTTGTTAATGGCATGCAGTCAGCAACAATGTAATGCTCAACTCAGGGCCGTACTTAGGTGACAGGAATATTTTCTAATACATGGTCTTTTAGTTTCTTCTTAAAACTTTGTATAGTTGTAGTTTCTTTCACCGATTTTGGTAGGTTGTTGTAGATCTTTGCTCTCTTTGATATTTGTCCCATCAAGCGGAGTGAAAGGTGCCTCTGTCTTTTGCGTTGTAGACGATCTGTAAGGGACAGAGGTCTTTCAACTGGACGATAGCTTCCCCATTATCGTCAGAGATCCTGTAGCGCCAGTTAGTGTGGTGGCTGTTGAAATCGCCAGTATACAAAGATGGATGTGGTTGTTTGAGTGGCAGCCCCTGCATCCATCTAGCCCTTGGAGGCTTATACACGTTTGTGACTGTCAGTTCTCCTATCCGAAAGACTATGATAAAGATCAGGTTGACATCGGAGCAGCTCACAAAGTGTGCATCAGCTAAGCTGGATTTTACATAGCTAGCAATGCCATAGTGGTGGACAGCCTTCACCAAAGAGTACGCAGGCAGCTGTCCCCTTTTATCAAGATCTATGCCGTCTCCAGTATGTGTCTCCTAAATGTTGACAACGTCTGATCCTGTTTTCATGCAGTATTTTAGCTAAGTTGTCACTTTTCGCTGCACTTTATACCCTCTATATTATTTTATAAGATACGGACTGAAGGCCCGACATCTTTTGTCAAAGTTCTCAGTGAAGAGTTGTAGTTACGAGAAGCTTAAATGTAACCACTATCCCAAATACCTTAAAGTCACTCTCACGTACATGGAGCACCTCACTAAGCTGTCACTAAAATTATCATCCCGCAACAACATATTTCACAGGCTAGCTTGCGCACCACTGGCATCGCGTTGGTATAGGAACTCAGCTGCAGAATACTGCTCCCCAGTATGACTGGAGAGTGCACATGTGGCGAAGCTGGTGGTGACCAAGCTTAATGAAACTATGCGGTGTATCGCGGGTACTGTTAAGTCTACCCCAGCCCATTGGCTACCAGCGCTATGCCACATAGCCCCACCGCACCTGCGAAGAGAACACGCACTAAAAAAATAAGCGGAAAAGATCGAGTCTACAACCTCACTCCCTATACACGAAGAGTTCTGTTCTCCACCATCTCAGCGCCTTTAATCCCGCAACCCTACATTTGCTGCTGCTCGGAACCTGGAAGATTTTAATGTAACCGAAGCCTGGAGAAATGAGTGGGACACTGTCACCGCAAGTACTTATATAGAACACCTAGACCCCACACGTAAGTTGCATGGGTGCGGTGCGACCTCCCGCGAAAACTGTGGTGCCGACTAAATAGGCTAAGAACGGGTCAAGGCCGCTGCAACTACCTCTTGCACAAATGGGGTTGGGTAGATTCGGCCATGTGTGAGTGCGGCGAAGAGATTCAAACCATGGAGCATATCTGTCGACCCTGTCCTCTACACTCATGTGGGACCGGAGGGGGGAGCGGGGTTTTTCCGATGTTTTGACACCTATTAATATTAAGTTACCCGAATATTCAATTCCTGAATGTCACTCGAAATAAATTCACACTTTAACCTGACATGAGTCACTTTAACCTGTAAAGGTCTCTTTAGCCTGCCAAGACGCACTTTAACCCGTATATTGATTACAGGTTAAAGTTACACAAGTTACAGTGAAAAGTAGGTTTACTAGACAATTTCTATAAAACCGTTAATAATATGAATGTCTCACTCTTAGTATAAATAGATATGACTGAATAGAACATATAAATTATATTAGATAATAAAGTCCCATACCAATATCATAAAATAATCCAGACAAGTTAAAGTTAACATAATAATAATAATCAGCTCAAGATAGAAAATTATAGGAAAGGTTGGGGGAGGCCTTTTGCGCGCAAAGCGCCATGCACACACTAAGTAATTACGCAAAAATAATAAAAGAAGTAAAAACATTAGATACAAATAAATGTGCTAAATTATTGTGTTAACTTATGTGTGTTTATAAAAATTACTTTGTTTAATGATTTTAATGATTGTACTCTATATGCATGAATAAAGGCTATTATTATTATTACAAACACAAATTAACGTCTAAGCCGCCCCCCCACATCTGATTCTAGCGTTTACTCCCCTCAGAACATGCCTACAAAGCTAAAGGTCCTGGTCCCTGAGTTCAGCTATTTCCATCGACCGTCCTGGTTACTCTTACGACACTCAAGAGAAGAAAGGGTTGAAGCTAACCCAACAAACACCACACGGTGGTGAGATTAGCTACAAAAAGATGCAATTTTTTATACTATGGAGGCAAACGAACAAACGGTCTGCCTGATGGTAAACAGACCTAAGAACGCTCACGATTCTAGAAGAATCACAGCACGTTGCCGATTCTTTATTGATTTGAGGATTCGTTGTGTTGCTCTGACAAACGCGGGAGCGAGATGACATTCCGCTGCGTCTTGCCTCTCTACCTAAACGAGGACGCGGCATTCGTCACAAATTCAATTTTCTAGGAGGTCGAACTGGATCAACAAATCGCCAAATTCAAATACAATGTCAATGTTGCGCGTACTTTTTCTGACACGATAGGTGTCGCGGTGCGAGAGTAATTAAAGCGCATAAAATTAGTAGGTATCATATCACCTCGAGCAGTGCTTGATTAGCAAGCCTTGATATGCTAATAATCGTGCTGTTAAACTTGTAGTATAGTAAAGTAGTAAGTGTTATTTCACAGAAACAACGCCGACGCGACAGTCGTGTTTGACTACCAAATTTAATTAATAATTAGTTTAATAATTTTCTAGTAGAACATAAATTGCAATAATTAAAAAAAGTGCATAGACTTATTAAGTGAAGTGAACATGTTGAATTTAGTTATATTTGGTTTTGTGGTCCAACAAGCTGCTGCAGCGATAAATACGTTATCTCGTGAGTTGAACTTTTACACTGGTATTTTGTGGGCGAACAATGAATGAAAAAGCGTACAATGCTCTCAAAGTTCAGTTCAATAATAAATATTCATAAAAAATAAAACCATTTAGCATACATATAGCACGGCCTTTTTTTTTTGTATTTTTTCAAATTAGTTTTGTAAAATTCTCTATATCTACTTGAATCAAAAAAAAGGAAGTGAAAGAGCCTACATTTTTTTAAATTGTTGTGTAATGTTGTTAGGCTCTATCAAAGTCAAGGTTATACATGTAATTAAAAAGTAGAGCTACTTATTTTTTTATCGACCCTTAAAATGTTTTCAAGATGCAAGAAATTTGTCTTGGGTAACTTTGATTTGCAATTGAAATGTTTTATGGAAAAGATAATTTTCTTAAAATTCTTTAAAAAATATCTCTAGTCTATTCTCTTTCTAATGATGGGCAATAATGTCAAAAATCCTTTAAGTAACTTTATTAATTTGCCAATTTTGTGTAACGCACTATAGTTAGGGAGCTGGCGAGCATTTTGGTATATGATTTGCACACGTTTCACGTCGAGGTGGATTGCAGTTTAAATAATTACGAATTGATTTGGTCCAATCAATTAAGGTCCTATGTCGCTGCGTTTTCGCGTTACAGCGGATTGAAGTTGCTTAAAAAAATCGGGGTATTAAATCATTTGCACATGTATGCCTATGGAGTTCATGGTCACATTCATCTTGGAAACAAAGAAAATCGAAGAGGCAGACATTCAGGACTTCGCATTATCATGGGACGGAGTTGTAAAAGTGTTAAAAAACAAGCTCTACTAAGTACGCGGTTCTCATTGCGCCCATTCGATTCACTATGACTCCGTGGATTCGAATAAAAATGTGGCAGACACTTTGCTCACTGATTTTCAGCTGTATAACTGTTTGAAATTCACGGAATCAAGGGAGTTAGGAGGTTAGTCATTTTTAAATTTAAATGCACAAAAGCACGTGCCTTTAACGTAGATGAACTTTAGAACCACAATATTAAAATAAAAGTCTTCGTACTCGAACTTGTCTCCGGTAGTGAGTTTCGGAACGTTTTGGTCTTGCCTGTAGTACGATGTGGTCTTGTCTGTAGCATTTTGATCAATTCAATTTATACCTGCTTGGATTGCGCGAGCGTCGGGTTAAAAAAAATCAAATGGTCTGCCTTTGGAATATCAGAGGCCTGAACGTCTGCCTCATCGATTTTCTTGGTCTTCATAAGGAGTTCAAACATCAGTCCAAGAGGCAGACGTGTGCGCATAATATAGCACACTTTTTTAAACATTTTTGGAGCACTGTCAATAGGCAACGCAGAGGCAACATGTTAGCAGACTATTTTTCCGTGGTTCTTCTCATTGTTTTAAATCGAACAATTCAAATCTGCCAAGTGTGCACATCATATACAGTTTTTTTTAATCATAAAAAAAAATTAAAAAAATTAACACCACAAAAGTTAGAGCCCTGAATGTCTGCCTTTTCGATTCTTTGTGTTTCCAGGTTGACTGTGATCATCAGCCCCAGAAGCAGACGTGTGCGCATAATATAGTTCACCTTTTTTTTTAATTTTTGAAACGCTGTAAATTTACAACGCAGCGCCACCATGGTGGCAGACAAGGTCCTTGATGTTCCTTAGGGCATAAATATCACTATTAATAATGTCTGCCTTGTGTGCTGATCATATAGAGATTTTGCTCGCCAGCTCCCTAACTACTAGGCTCGCGTACTCGTAATCGGCATGCGATCGGTCATCTTTCTGGTAGGGATGTACGAGTAAAAAATTATCTATAGTAAAAAAAAATATTAAAAATTGATTATTTTAGTGTCACAAAAATCGATTTAATAATCTATTCAGATTTTGGAAAAAAACTATAATTTTTTAATCGTATGTAATTCCAAGGTTTTTATGGAAATTACAAAATTAAATGATCGCAAATTTTGCTTTAAATTAAATCGAAAAACGAATCGAATTTTACAAAATTAATTAAAAAAATACCCTGTGCCAACATTTTTTTGAAGGTCGGAGGTGACTTGCCGTTTTAATTAGGCAAACAACCTGTATAAGTATTTTCAATTATTATCATTATTGTAGCCAGTAACCCTATTTTTAGGTATCTACCAACAAACATGATCCCAGTTGTTTGATGAATACATAAATAATTATTATTATTATTAAAAAAGTGGGTGATTCTCAGGAAAATTCAACGCCGTTCTAGAGTATGTTCGTCACTTGTTCGTCATCACTCATCACATAAATGTTACCGGCACGCGGGCATTTGTACTATCCAATTTATTTATTTATCGTATGGCTTGTTTTTATATCTCTACT
This sequence comes from Epinotia brunnichana, assembly GCA_963854355.1. Lineage (NCBI taxonomy): Eukaryota > Metazoa > Arthropoda > Insecta > Lepidoptera > Tortricidae > Epinotia > Epinotia brunnichana. The sequence continues at coordinate 14,385,765 of OY977957.1, forward strand.
TCAAAGATTTACGGTTTTCAAGTACGCTACCGCGTCTTTGGTTAAAGTTTTAAAATCCTCCACTTGCTCCTCCATCTAATTAGTACTGATATTGGGGAGGAATGGAAAGCTGACCCATAAGTAGCTGGGTGATGAGTGTCTTATAGAATAATTTATTTCAATATACCTATCCTTTATTTATTTCAATATACCTATCCTTTATTTATTTCTATATACCTATCCTTTATTCATTTCAATATACATATCCTTTATTTCAACCATAGGCGTCTAGTGAGTGACATTCAGATGTAGTCTATGAGTAATTGATATACACAAAAGAGTCAAATAGTCAGTGTAAGTTACTGTTAAACTCTAAATCCGTCAATCACCATAGTACACATTTATTAACACTGGTAATACTATGTTCCATTAGCAATTGTTTGCATGTATTAAAAGCATTATATGTGAATAAACTGCACAATTACATTTCCAAAATCCGAACTTTCAATGTGTTGTAAAAAAGGAGTGGGTCTTATTCCATCTAATTTGTATAGTGCCTAATTTACTAATTTCACTAAATTTCAAATAGGGAACATTACTGCAATGTTCTGCCGCCAGAGGCAGCACTACCACTAATAGTAAACCAGTATAGAAATATAGGGATTCACACACACATGCACAATTGATTGTCAAATGAGTGACAAGGATGCTTGCATAGACAATACCGCAAGTGGGAACGAGATACAATGTCAACGCTGCTAGTGTCGCCACCTACGAAGAGTTTTGCGTAATGTTCCCTATTGCCATGGCCTCATAATACCTAAATATCAAATTGTCTCATTCCTAAAATGAACAAATGTCATAATGACTTTGACCTAAAACGTCTCATGTCTGAAATACCTAAATATTGAAATGTACATTTCCTTAAAATACCACGAATTACTGATACGACAAACTCCAGAATGGCAAAATGTAACAGAAAGTTTCAACTTAAAACTCCAGAATGGCAAAATGCCTACTTATCCGTGATAATTTTCCTATTATAGTATTTTATGCAACTGTTGTATAAGAAGGGTCTTAAAACGCGAGTGGCGTGAGTTGCGATGCGAGCCATAGCGAGCATCGCAATTATAGACGCCACGAGCGTTTTTAGACCAGTTATACACCGTTGCATACAATACTTTTTCTACGAACATATTTAAAATAATAGCAGACTACAGAATATACTTTACAGGCAGCAAGTTTTCCATTCGTTCTTTTGCTACTCACGCAATTTCTTCAGGAGTGCAGTTATTAATTTCTTCGACCATTTTAAGGGTCAATCAACTTTTTCTTGTTGTTATTCTGTCCCGGTAAGCCAAGAGACAACAGTAACAGACTTTCTTAGAAAACATACTATAAACTGGACTCCCATCATGCTAAGGAAATGCCCCACCATGGAATGGGTTAACCAGTATGACAAAAACACGTGTTATTTTAACCGCATAAAATAATAGTTTTAAAGGGTAACCCAGGACACGTAACCATGGCAACGAGCAACAAGAAATAGTTGATTGACCCTTAAAAGGAAAGTACACTTTTGTCTTCACAAACTCGAATACAATCTTAATAGTTGCCCAGGATAGGACATTAAAATGATAAATTCTTGTTTTTGACCAAATGCAAGTTTAATTAAATCCAAAAATACATAAATTTGTATGACACGCAAGTGATTGCTGTACCTATTGTATTCAGTCGAACGATGATGTGGTATTTTGTGACAGCCTTGTGTGACGTCGCGGCATGCGTTCGGAAATTAAACCGCTCTGTTTTGCGTAAATATACTCGCCGCTCTTGAAAGCTTGCGAAGCTTTTAAGATTCTGCGGCATTTGGTGACGGGAGTAGGCAGATGCGATTGATGGCTTGACGAACAATGCCTCGAGCTGTGGAGATGTCGGCTACTCGAGGAATGCCATCATGGCCTGGGAAGAGTTTTTCAATTCTACCGAGAAGCCAAATCAGTGACGGTCTGAGATCCTTCTTCAGCAAGGCGAGATCGTTCGATTTGAGGTCCTTGCATGTGAGCTTCCACTTCGGACTAATAGTTTATCATCTTTCGTCTTTTCAATTTGTACAATTTTGAACTGTATTTTGGTGGGAAATTGGAAATATGACACCTCTTGTTTATGGTTTGTTTTGTTTTTAATTTGTTTGCACTTGCCATCCGAACGAAATGACAGATAACGGTACTGGAGTAGAAATAGTAAATTGTACAACAAGCGCATAAAACAAGCCTTTTAACCTGAGACATTTATATCCACCCGAGCCACCGGCGAGGGTGGATAGTTAGTCGAGGGGTTAAATGGCTAATTTATGCCCGCGTTATACACACTGATTTTCAATTCGATTGCGAGAAAATAACAAATAATTGCAAAATAAAATAAAATAATAGCTTATTCCCGTCACTTAACTTTTAAAAGTTTGTATGTTTAATTTTCGACACTTGATATTAGACTTAGGTACTTCATACTGCCAAGCGTTTTAATGGTTTAATACGTTTTAAAATAATAATTGACTTCTATTTTATCTGATTTTATTAATTTAAATAGTAATGGAAAACACAGATGTGAAATTTATTAAAGCAAATCAAATCAAATAACAAGTTTATTCTACAAAGTTTTATTGTGAGTGGCTGTTAGGCCCGATTATATTAGTCTTTAAAACAATTTTACTTTGTGCACTAGAGCATAAAAGTGGTATTTTGTGCAGCATACATCCAGCACAAAGGCGAACTTTGCGAGCAAAAGAAGTGAATAAAAAACATTATTATTATTTTATTATGTATGTTATGTAGGTAAGTACTACTCTGGTAGCAACCATTTAGCCATCAGAATGCCGGACACTCATGGCTCTAATAACACACACATGGCTTTAAAGCCCAATATCACGCAAAGATACATCTGATTTTTAAACAAGCTATCCACAGGTTTACTGAGAATAAAAAACTACATCCCCACTTTATGTGTAAGGGAGGAACATTAAAAAAAATATATAATTTTTTTATTCAACCTTTTCGTCGGCGTGATTGATTTATATACCTACTTACTCATGCCGAATTACAGCTTTCTAGTAGTATGGGTCACTGAGGTAAGCCGCAGACGGACGGACAGACGGAATTGGTTTGCGGTTCACGGCGTCATTTTTTCGTCATTATCATCATCTAAGCAAGTATTGCGCTAAGAAACGATACATACTTGAAATTTGGTTAACTTGGTGTATTGAGATTTACGACCTGAATCTAAAAATATATGCAACAGAACATAAGAGCATTTACGACCTTGCGACAAGTTTGAATGTCACCAATTTTTATAACATTGTTTATTATGATGATGTTGGCCTTCAGAATACAAGGCAATTATCACGTTTTACGAGGAAACCATCAAATATTCAACAACTTATACATCAGCAGTTGTTTTTTTTTTCCATAACTGGGTTTATTCATAATATTTAATTGACAGCTCGTGATATAGCGGCCAGATTATGGTAAATGTTGCAATTTAGTTCTTCCTAATAATTCACCAATGTTAGAAAATGCAACAATTTATAAGGATGGCCCGGTTCCTAAGAAGGCCCACCTTTAAAAACTCGCAGTTATGATTTTCCAAACTTCTTCAAATTTCGTTAGCACATGCGTTTATGATCACAAACAAACGTGCATTTAAGGTGGTTCGATTGCCATACAAAACGTTATTTGACATTCGCAGGCTAACGGCGTGATATTTTAAGAAACTTATGTAACAAACATTCATAAATTGGCTTTCCATTTGCGCCAAATTCCCCCTTTCCTAGAATAAACTTGTATAAACTAGATTAATTTGAGAAATTGGTTTGGGACGTGATATTTTGCGAAAACTATTTTTCTCAAATGAATCTAGTTTAAACAAGTATATTCTAGGAAAGGGGGAATTTGGCGCAAATGGGAAGCCAATGGATGAAAGTTTGTTACATAAGTTTCTTAAAATATCACGCCGTTAGCCTGCGAATGTCAAATAACGCTTTGTATGGCAATCGAACCACCTTAAGTTTTTACTCAAGCATGCTGCCATTTTGTAAAAAAAATATAGTTTGCTGTGTCGTGTTAAAATATTTCCCGTTTTATTATTTCCAACCTTTACATATCATCCAAAATTACGCAAATTTTGTCAGTATTTTTATTGAAATTAGGTGTTTAATCTGTTCGGCATCCAATCATAGGTAAATACTATTATTTAAAATTGATTTACGTATTTTTACGACACTTAATTGAACTGAAGTAAAAGTCACCTAATAAGGCCCACTGTTATGTATTGTATCCTTAACTAAAAGTACGTCAAAAAATAATGTTAGAATAAAGAACCGATTTATAAATATCATGCATGATACAGGCTGTTATAAAGAATCTCACACATGTGTTTTTTTTCTAATTTTAAAAGTAACTGTCGTTTTATAGCAATTTTTCATTTTCATACTCCTAAGATTTCATACAGCTATAATTATGGAATAGGTTCAATATTTACTCAAATCAATTTAATCAAAAAATGTAGTTTACGACTAGTTTTGGACGATAGTAATGTTTAAACATTGATTAAACGATTGTTTTAAATAATTTATAACGGGCCTTATTAGGCGACCGGGTGCCTAAAATGGCCCACTAGCAACATTTTTTTAATGTGTTTTTTCTGTTGTAACGGAAATAACATTAAAGTTTTTTTTTAATATTTCGTTTGTTAAATAAATCATTACGAGTCCTATGAATGGCTTTTCTTTATTAATCATACTGTAATTTATTTAACAAGGCTTTGAAAATAAGGTGGGCCTTATTACCTTATTAGGCGACGGTACCTTATATATATTTTAGTATAGTCGACGGTAGCAAACGAGCATACAGCCTGCTTGATGGTAATCAAATACCGTAGCCTATAGATGCTTACGGCTCTAGCAGATTCAGGGGCAGTTTATTACAATACAATGCACAATGTGACACTTTACTTATGCATTCGCATTCAAATGATTAATGTAAGCAGTAACGAAAAGGCTCGTCTTGGCGGGGGCACTGCCGTGTCCCCAGATAATTAATTGCGTAATTTGTTATGTGCACGGTAGTTTAAAAAACTTCTCGACACTGTACACTGTGCAGAGGATTGGTGGATTTGAGGATTCGTTGACATGTAGTGGCAAAAAAACCCGAAAGTGTACAAATTAGCAACAATGTCAAACACTCTGACAGCTTTCACTTTTAAGGCTTACTTATAAATTATATTTTTTAATTTAACAAAAATTATTTTGCGCGTGCGCCGCGCCGCTGCATGCACATGTCCATACACACGGCGCAGAAGTCACACAGAGTGAAAAAAACGTGGTTCGGTAAATTTCCTTCTAAATCATCGGGTTTTATGGCATCCACGAGAGAGTAGTGTTTCTGTTCCTACAATATAGCATCTTTCTTAACTTTAAAAAATATTATATTCTTTGCTAGGCTGTGATTTCTAAACTCAGAGTCCACTTTCATGCCAATCCAAATGCCTAAGTACTTCGCCCGAATGTGAATATGTGGCTCCGGCACAAGAATAGGCTTGTTTCCTTTTTTTTTTTATTATCCCATTCGGACCAGTTTTTGGAGAGGAACAAATGTTTGTATGGGAGCAACTACAATAATTAAAGAACATACATACCCAAGAAAATGAGTTAAAGACGGTCCCTCGCTGGCGGCGGGCGAAACGCTTTTTTGATGTTGAATTGTTACGTCACAGTGTAATATTGGTAATAATCGTTATATGGATAAATCAAGTACATTGCTGTTTTGGGCGTGATTGGCGTGAAATACTGCGTTTAGGTCCATAGTTGTCATGTCATACAAATTTGTTTAAATGAAAGCATATGGATTCTATTGGTACATTTAAATTTACTCTCGAACAATAAAAAAATACATATTTTTTTCTAAATTTTCTAAGTCCATATCTTTTTATGATTTTAATTATATTTTGTAATGTACCTTTATTGCAATAATTTTATGGTTTACTATTCTTTAGCAACACTACGTAATCAATTTTAACATGAGGTACCCTATTGGTGAAGGCCATTATTTTGAACTTTCAACTGACCTTGTATTGTGTTGCTTCGGATCATTATCACTTTTCAATTGAGTGCAGATTAACCAAATTGAGACTCCACATCGTTAATTAAATAGAATAGAATACAACAGAGCTAAACAAGCATGCAGCTTACCTGCATCCATAGTAGACACAAGCGCGTTTCCATTTTTTTGAGTTGTGTTGTTGTTTTTTTTTTTTTTATACAACGACGGTGGCAAGCAAGCTTACGACCTGCCTGATGTTAAGCAGTTAACGTAGCTTGGACACTTGCGACTCCAGAAGAATCACAAGCGCGTTGCCGACCCTTTATTCACTTGAGGATTTGCTGTGTTGGCAGATAGAGACATGCAGGTCCCTCACTCCCAACACAGTGCATCCTAGGGAGCTCTGGTGACCTTGTTGTGTCGAAACCCTAAATAAATCCTTCACTTTCAACGCATATTTGAAGAAACGCAACGCAACATTCATACAGAGCAAGTACTAATGGTGTTATTATGGATGAGGCCCTCTCACTCCAGGAAAAATGCGATTTCGAAAAACATTAATTTATAATAGTGTTTTTTTTTTTATTTCATTTTAAAACGTTATTCTAAGATGCTTTACTCAAGAATCCAACAAACTTTCCACCCGGAAGTAATTATATAGATTTAAATGAAACCATGCATTGTCTTTTTTTGTATGATTTATCTCGAATATTATTGAGCAATTGTAAATAAACCAAAATCTATTTTAATTTACATTTTTTCTGACATTTTAGTAGCTAGGCTAAGTAATATTTTTTTATGTCTGAAATATGGAATTAAATTAGTATATATGTCACCGTTAGATTGTGAACACCGTCAGTTTATAATCTTACCCGTTATATTGTAAACTGACGGAATATTGTGAACTACCAAAACCGTTCACAATTTAACGCAATATTTTTCGTTAGTTTATAAACTTTCAATGTTGAATCGTCAAATTGTGAACTGAGATCAAATCGGCTTGCTACGGAACGTACACAAAGACTAGGTAGGTTAGGTCAGTTAGGTATCTTCAGTTGCCCGAAGGGCAAAGCGCCCAGAAATAGGAGCCCCGCGCAGCGGGGCTCCGTCGACACTACTGGGTACCGAAATAAATGGAAGAAAATGTCTGAATAACAAAAAAAAACAATCATGTTTTGACGTAAGTGGAAACTGATGCAAGTGGAATAATTCGCTCAACCAAACAGCGCACATGTTGCGTTCCAAATCAGGCAAATTTGATTCAGTTTACAATTTGACGATATGACATTGTTAGTTTATAAACTAACGAAAATGAATGCGTAAAATTATGAATTATTTTAGCAGTTCACAATATTCCGTCAGTTTACAATATAACGGGTTAGATTATAAACTGACGGTTTTCACAATCTAACGGTGACATATATATAGTATATTAATAGTAAATGGATTTTGTCGCTAGGTAACTATTTAATTGATAATACATATATCCGTACATAGAAAAATCAGCTCTAATAAATTATTTCCAAAATAGGGAACTTGCATCTTTTTATTTTATTACGAAAATCAAAAGTATAATCCAGCATTAAAACAACTGTAGCACTAATACTTTCTTATTATTTAATTTTCTGATGTTATATGCATTTGAAATCTGCACGCGCCGGCATCCCCCGAAAACGCTCTATATTAAACTGGCTTATGCTATGACGTCACAGCCTCACAGTATATTTTCTCGGCGTGTTCACTATGGAGTAAGTCATTAATTTGCAATTATCTCCACAACATTTGCGTTAAAGTCTATACTTGTCGTACAAAATATCATTTCTAATTCAATATTCTGTGTAACTGTTATGTTTTTTTATCGAAAAAATAATGTTTTTTTTTTCGTTGTTTTAACGTGAGATAAAACTAATACAATCGTTTTTTTTTTCTTTTTTTTCTTATGTATGATATTTCTACGTATATTCGCATCGATTGAGTGCAATTTATTCGAAATTGAAGTCCCATGCAAGTTCCCCATTGTCATATTTCCATACAATTTGTCAATTTATTGACTGGACTATCTGTAGTCTGTATAGTCTGGGTGGTAGTTCCACAGTTCCACTGCTTCAAATAAGTATGAGCGAGCTGTCAGAATAAGAATCAGAAATCATTTACTGTCAAATTACAGGAAAAAGTTTTGCGTGTGTCAAAGCAACCGCTTTACGGTATACAATAATTTAACAAATTAATATAAGTATAATAATTTAATTTAGTATAATAATAGTGAAACATGTCAAAGACTACAGAAATATAAATCCATAATTAAAAAAAAAAAATTAGATACAGATAATATTCAATTATTCTATATCGTCGTCTAGTACCCATAGTACAAGCTTTGCTTAGTTTGGGACTAGGTTGATTTGTGTAAGATTGTCCGCAAATATTTATTTTATTTATTTATTTATTTATGTCAATAAAAAAATCATACCTATATTGTTAGGAATATTCCTATTTAGTATTTTTTATTTCCAATTATATCTTTCAATCAATTTCATTTTATAGAAAAAAAACATTTATTGTTTAAAAACATTCGTCAAACAATAAAGTTTTCTGCTTGGAGAGAAATTTGTACATATGGAGTTCTGTTCATGAGATAGGCAACGAGTTGTATACTTTAATGGCCATGTGATAACAGTTTTTTTAATGACTTGTAAGTTGTAATCGGCATTTAGGAGCTAGTAACGCCTTATGCGTAATTGCGTAGCTGCACGCTTTCCGTCATTACATTTCCATCACGTCATTTGGCTACCTCCCCTCTACAATAATCTAGTTCTCACAATGGTTTCTGTTTCAGCTTTGGAGTATGACAAACTGCCGGAAATTATAAAGCACGACAAATATTGGCCATGCATGCGTGTTCCTGGAGATACCTACTGCTCAGTCAGTGCCAATCTCTATGGGAACCTGTCAGACCCTCTGTATTATACGTTGGTGGTACGTAAAACACTAGTTACTTTTTTATGTAGAGGAAACCTGTGAACCTGCTTCCCAGTCTTAGGGGAATGACTGGATTATGTGGTATTTCTATCCAGTAAAAACTCTACTCGATCACTAAACTTAAGTGGCAGTGGGCGGGGCACATATCCGTAGAACCGATAGCGGGAAGATTCTTAAGTGGTGACCTCGTACCGAAAGGCTCAGCTTGGGTAGGTCTACCTAAGGTTGACTGATGATTTGCAAAGTCGCGGGAGTCCGCTGAATGCTGGCGCAGGACCGGTCATATTGGCAATATTTGGGGGAGACCGGCTTCGGCTGATGTGATGATGATGTGAACATCTCCACGACGGGTAACATGGCATGCGGAGGACTCCAGGATATCATACTTAATGCACTGCTGATCGTTACACCTCGTCGTCCTACGGCGAAACGATTTTCGTCGCCTTCCCTGGGGTTTTAAGGCGAGTTCCATGGCTGCCACATGGAATGTCCTACATGGATGGGACAGTTACATAGAGGGATAATGTATACTTTTCCTAATAAAAGGGCAGGTTACAACACGTTTCCAATCTATTACTGATTTAGGAATATGTTGTGTTAACAGCTAGATGGACAAACTATTGGTTACTTTTATATTTATTTATACTTAAGGAGTACCAACAGCTGCAAAACCTTGATTTGTAAGTAATACAAAGCCAAAGGAACTTACAGATTATCGTTTGACTTTTTCTAACATAGCTGCCACCTATAGATGGTTTTTTTTGTTGCCGTAGGGGCATTTTCTTTTTAAGATATACCTGCCTATCAAATCTGTAGGTAGTCAGTTTTATGTCGAAATGTATTATTTGACATTAATCGCTAGTTTTGAGATAACATCTTAAATATAAATGTCCATATCAAAGTTTTCTAAAATAACGGCCATCCCATGCCATATAGGGCCATCATATGATTATTAGTAGTACATTTCACAATGGAATTGGAATATTTTACTATAAGTACTTATTCTTTCTGATACAGGAATATTCAAAAAACGTTATAACACACTTCAATCACACCAAATTGCATTGGGGTATATGCCCAAAGAAGTCCTGCCGTCAGCACATGAACGCCTCATCAAATCTCACCGAAGTGATCGAGGCGTGTCTGAATGAAACCCTCACGAGGGACTACCGTCTAACGGCGAAGGTGTACGAGGCGTTGTGCGACGAGTACAACGAAAAACTACCGTGGGACGCCAGTGATTATGCATTTGGCGCTGTTCTCCTGGTAATTTTGTGGTTAAACGTTTTGGGAAGTCTGTACGATTTCTTTTGTGATCACGGAAGGGAAAAGTTTGGTGAGTTGATTGGTTAAATACACAATTAGCTTTAATAATGCAAAACAGTGCGAACTACTACCTACTCAGATTTCGGAATTAATGCTTTAGATGTTTAATTTGTGATCTTTACCTTTTTTAAATCTTTTTTAAATTGTTCCAAGATTATATCGGTTGAAGCGATTTTGTGCCAATACTGTTTTCATTTAGTTCGAGAGAATCATCATAATTCAAAACCATTTCTGTTTTATTCGGGAGCTAATGCATTGCTTTGAGCTAAAACATGCATTGATTTATACTTTCACGATTCTCGCACATAACTTTTTATCAAACGGGACTCAATCGCGTACAAATAAGTAACTTATTTATTTATCTCTTTGAGTTTTCCTGTTGTTTCGGATGTGTTACGAGATCCTTAATCATACGTCCCGTATATAGATACCCTATTCCATATGACATTTGAATAATTTACTTTAAAAACAAAGTTTAAACCGACTTCAATTCAGTACTTCGCCAAGCCACATGGTACATGAACATTTCCACATTTCCTTTCTAATTTTCTACATGAACTGCTTCCCGAGAGCAAATGCGTTGATTATCACTTCACCAAAATTGCGATTTCCGAGGGTAAATACACGAGTTATAATATAAATTCCGAAAGCACAACACGCGTGCCTACAACATTTGAGGGTTGCCCTTAATTTCCCTAGGACCACCTCGGGAGTATACTCTTTCGAATAAAAAAATAATTTTGGAAATTGGTCCACAATTGACGGAGAAATCGGCGAAAATACTTCATAAAAAAAATTAAAAAAAAACATGCATTGGAACATATAACCTCCATCTTTTTTGAAGTCGGTTAAAAATCGTAAGTTAATCGTCATGCGATTTTATTCGAGATTATGCGAGGAAAGCCATTCTAAAACGCAAATGCTTTAGTATTGCTTTAGTTTTTTGACGACTGCTTTAGCCTAGTTGGTAGTGACCCTGCCTACGAAGCAAGAGGTCCTGGGTTCGAATTCCGGTAAGGACATAGATTTGTGTGATGACTGATGAGCAGGAATATTTGTTCCTGAGTCATGGATGTTTTCTATGTTTTTAAGTATTTATTTATCTATACATATAAGTATGTTTACCATCGTCTAGTACCCATATTACAAGCTTTGCTTAGTTTGGGACTGGGTCGATTTGTGTCGATTTGGGTTGTCCGCAAATATTTATTTATTATTATTTATTAATTTATTTATCATCATTCATTTAGTAGTGATCATTAAGTGCTTATGTTTGAAAAGCACTTAATGATCGAAACAAGTATAATTTGTGTAATATTTCTCTTTAATATCCAAGATAAAAGAAGAAGCGTAGCCGAATTTGTCCGTTAAAATTCTAATGTTATGGAATGAGGTGTAGTAATAGTAAATTACATCAGAGGCTGGGAAAACACGGATTTCCGGCCAAGTAGATATAGAGATACGAGGCCGGGAATCCGTTTTCACGCCGAGGCATGTATAGTGCTTTTCTCAAACATCCCATGAAATAAATAAATAAAAATCCTCAAATCAAACTAATTTTCATGGCTGAATGCCGTGATGCTGTGCCACAAATAGTGGAATGAAAATTAAAAAGTTACTTTGCAGGCCTAGGCCTGAAAAGCTGTATGAAATCCCATTCAGGCCGCCTCGAGATGCTGCGCCCGAAAAAGGATACTTCCGAGTCTATTATAAGAAACGTAAAGAGAATATTTCATTGCATGTTTGAGAAATAGTACATTACTGCAGACGCCGGGAAAGAAGGGCTTGCCGGGTGAGTAGGTATAGACGGCCGACCGTATTGAGGCCGGATAGTGATACGAAGCTGGTAAGCCCATTTCACGGCCAGGCATGTACTTGTATAGTGCTATTCTCAAACATGCAATGAAATAAATAAATAAACTCCAAGAAATCAAACGAATTTCCATGGCTAAACGCCGTGATGCTGAGCCAAAGGAGAAAGAAAGAAAATTGCTGAGGAAAGAAAATTAAAAAAAATAACTTCCTGGTCTATGCCTTGAATTTCGTATCAAATTCCTTTACAGTTCTTTCGAGTTGTTCCGCCCGAAACGTGATACTTTGAAGCCTGTTATAACGCACCCATTATGATGACATTTCATTACATGTTTGAGCAATAGTACATTATTGCCGTGGCCGGGAAGGAGGCAATTGCAGGCTGAGTATTTTGTTTAAACGGACGAGCTTGCGAGTCCGTTTAATTATAATACGAAGCCTGCAATTGCCATTCCGGCTGAGGCTAATATAGTGCTTTTCTCAAAAATGGAGGAATAAAAAAGACTTAATTGAAATCAAGCGTTATTTTATTATTAAATACAAATTGAGGATACTACAAATTACATAAAATTAAACGTCATAATATTTTTTTAAATAGAATCGCAAGTGCATTTTTCTACCGAAAAACGCAATCTTTTTATGACACATACAAAAATGTCGCGTTTGCAACAGAAAAATACGACTTGATTTGGCTGAATACGACCTGTGCCGTCTTTTATATGCCAGTTTCTACTTTTTAAAAAGTTTGGTACTCGACAAATAAAGGAATTCATATGTAACATTCCAGGCGGCCTGCAATGTTTTTTATTTTTTAATTTTGATCTGGCCTTAAACTATACACTTTACCTTCCAATATGTAGCGAGTTATGTTCACTTTGCGGGCCATTTTTGAGAAAATAAATTTATAATGATGTTTTGATATTTTAGTAAGTCATTCAGTTTTGGGCAAAAATTGAAATATTCACGAGTTCTGATTATAGGTGGTTATAAAATAATATAAATACTTTTTACTAATTGTATTTTTTAATTTCAGTAGGCAGATTTTTCCTTTGCTTCGCCGTAAAACGTAACTGGGCACGGCTTGTGGCACCTTCAAGTTCAAAGCCGATGTATCGTCGCATTAGGGTCCTAAATAGCTTTAAGTAAGTATAATATTATTATTTAGTGAAGGATTTTTCAAACTTTCGGCCAATTTTAGGTGCGATAATCTTCTGATTCTTGCTCAGCACAACTTTCTCGACCTGCTGCATGCATTTTGTCGTCATGAGACGTAAGTAGGTGAATTGGGAGTGGGCTTACGGACTATATTGACTTAAGGAGGTTAGTGTTTCTGTTTCCCGGTTTACTCTGAATATTACGTATATATGTTTGTGTACAGGGTGATTTAGGGGTCGTGTAGCAAGAAGACCGAAAGCGAATAAGATAATAACACTGAACAACTTTTCCCAAGAAAAAGACCACGAAATCACAGAAAAAAATCAGCTGTTCCATACATTAACGCTCAATTTACTCACAGTTAACTGACAAATAACTCTTAATTGGCTCTTATTTTTTTTTGCGATTTCGTGGTCGGTCCCATGGGAAAAGTTGTTCAGTATGACCATCTTATTCGCTTTTGGTCTTCTTTCTACACGACCCCTTAATCATCCTCTGTATATTTGTATGTATTTAGGTGCTTTATTTGTGTATTGGTATTATAATATCTATGTAACCTACTGTGTGGTTATATTTAAAGTTGCAGCGAACACAATTTGTCCGCTTTAGCCAAAGGTTGACTGGCAAAGAATGTTTACGGCATTAAGTGCGCCTTTAGTATGATAAGTTCTTCTTTTGTGCCATAAATATTTAATTAATAAATAGTTATGCGGCTACATTTTGGCTAAGGTTTATAAAGCTTCCAAGTTGTTCACACATGATTAGGATTTTACTCGTATTATAATTAACAATTTAGAAAAGTTGAAAAAACCCCGATATTTTCTTTTCAAAGTTTAATATTTCTAAAACTGCTGAACCGATTTTGCTGCAATGTCACTAAGAACCATCTAGATCACGTCAGCTTTTGGATAGAAAAAAACCGCATTCAAATCGGTCCATTCGTTTTGGAGCCACGATGCCACAGACAGACACACAGACCCTCAGACACGCAAGTACACAGACACTTCAACTCACACCTCTCCATACAAACGTAGTTTGGTTCTCATTTTAAAACGACATGCTAGAATAACATGAAACTGTGTATTTAAATTCTTCTTCTTGTTGTGCCATATCCTCATCGGATGTCAGCGACCATCTTCCGGAACTTGTCTCTATCTTGTGCCAGTCTGCAAAGACTGGCAGTGTCATTAATGTAAGACCAGCTTTTAATGTTATTCACCCAGGTTAGCTTTCTCCTTCCTCTGCTTCTTTTACCGTCGATTTTCCCTTCCAAGATGTTACGGATTATATTATATTTTTCGTGTCTATAGATATGGCCAAAATATGACGTTTTCCTTTTCTTGACCGTGCCCATAACTTCAAGGTTTTTATTCATTCTATTCAGAACTTCGATGGTTAATTTTTAACATTCTTCGGTATAGCCACATTTTGAATGCATTTATTTTAGCCTCCATGCTCTTATTAATGGTCCATCCTTCGACACCATAGAAGAATATCGACAGTACATAGCATTTTACTATTTGCCATCGAAGCTTTAAGTTATTGTCTTTGTTTGTATAGAGTTTCTTCATTAACATGATCGTACTTCATGTATTTAAATTAGGATCCACTATATCTAGGTCGGTAACTAGTTTTTGTTCCTAGAAATTAAAATAGAAAAAAAATAATGAGCAGAACGTTCTTCATATAAAGTAACGTTTTTCAAGTAAAATATTGTTAATATATTTAATAGCAACAGAAACTTGTTTCCGACCAGATGCTATTGTGTATAAAAATGTTCATGTTATTACAGTATACCGTTTTAAAACGAGAACCTAACTAAGTTTGTATCGATAGTTGACCTGAGTCGACCGTGCTGGGGACTCTTAAGAACGATAAAACAAGATGGACTTGATAAAAAAAAAACCCTTGCGTTCATTATCATCACCTTATAATTATGAGGCGAGGTGAGCCAGGCTCTCGCCACTCTAATAAAAACGAACTGGAGCGGTAGACTACAATACAAGGTTACAATCGTCAAGCGCTAACGCCAATAGTCTTTTTTTTATGGGAATGACAGATGCCTACGAATGACTTAGTGTAAGGCCTGAGTGGACGCTCTAGTCAGGCGTGCGCTGGAGCGAGGCGTGCGGCGTGCATGTTAAACAAATGAAACTCATACTGGTGTCCTGAGTAGACGCTGCACAAAGCGAATGCACGCTCGCCCGCCCCGCTCCACGCCCCGCCGAACGCTCCGCTCCGAGCGTCCACTCAGGCCTTACACTTAAGCCTGCATCACTCTGGCGCGGCCCGCTGTGGCGGACCCACGGCGGACCATTGTAAATTTGACAGCTGCTTTTATAATTTGTGCTTATATACTGGCGTTGGCGATTGTCGATTGTAACCAAAGAGTAAATTAAGTAAATAATGTATCCTTGTCTATGGCCCCAGGTCCCAAATACTGGTAAAAGAATAGGTGGTAACTTACCTACTTATGGAATTGATCGAAGCCAATAATCTTTGTCGAAGCGTAGCCCAAATAATAAGAACATAAATCTCTATTGTCATATTTATTTATTTGCTTATTGGGTTATCTTGATTGCTGGGCGTTTTTCAAAAAAAGTGTACATAGCTTTTTTTTTTCAGAATTCGAAATTTTTTGGTTTTTCTTACTCTGAATCGTTGATATTATCGATCCTCATACAAGAAAAAAAGTGTCCCAGATTTTACTATGTAATTTTTTTTTTCCAGTGCGTCACGATCATATAAACAAAAAAAGACTGCATACAAAAATGTGACGATCTGGAATGGAATATTTAGGACACTTTTTTTCTTGTATGAGGATCGAAAGTATCAAATATTCTGAGTAAGAAAAACAAAAAAAAAATTAATTTTGAAAAAAAAGTTGTTTTGTACACTTTTTTTGAAAAACGCTCTGCTAGTCTTATCCAATAACAATTTTGCTGTCGTTTTGCTATCTTTATAGGTTTTTTACTGACGTGCCATTTTTTTTTTGCAGAACAATTACAGCTTTCCTAGTCATTATGGCTCATTCAGCTTTAAATATATATTTTTTGGCAAACAACCCCCAGTATATAGAAGAGGTAAGACTTATGTGTTCATTTCGGGTCCATATCGGGTTGCATAATGTTTTAAGCCATCGTTTCGATAGGCATAACCTTCTTATCTTACTTAAGAGCTAGTCTCTTGTCGGTGTAGCTCAAAGTAAGCCCTCCATCTACTCCGATCCTACGCAATCTCTTTGATATCACGATACGACCCAACATCATCTCCCTTTTTTAGTTCTTCCTCTTCCTCGCATCCCCTCTATATTTTCTTCAATTATGTTAAGTTGTCATGTCGTATGAGGTGCCCTATCATCTTCCCTCTTCTATTTTCTAAGTTCCTCACTAACTGCCTGGTTTGCCCCACTCTATTCAGCACTTCTTCATTGGTTACTCTCTCTCCCCAGCTAATTTTCTCCATTCGCCTCCAACACTACATCTCAAACGCTTCTAATATCTCCGCATCTTTCTGGGTCAAGGACCAAGTTTCACTTCCGTAGGCATAACCACTCGTGTGATAATCATCATGACGCATAACTGACAAAAGTCATATCGCATATATTTTTACCATAATGTTTGAGAGCATAAATAACAATTGTTCTCCGTATCCCAGTGGGTAGTGACTCTGCCTACGAAGCTGGAGGTCCCGGGTTCGAATCCCGGTCAGGGCATTTATTTGTGAGTTTATCACGAATATTTGTTCCCGAGTTATGGATGTTATATATGTATATAAGTATCTATATGTATTTATCTATTATATATATCATCGCCTAGTACCCACAACACAAGCCTTACTGAGCTTACCGTGGGCCTAGGTTGATTTGTGTAAGATTGTCCCGTAATATTTATTTATTTATTTATTTATTTAATTGTCATAAATTTATTGCGCATAAAAACTTTAAGCATAAATATAAATCGCCATAATTTAGTTTTGCGCATAACGTTTTCAAGTCATATAAAGTCGTTTCTGGCGCTTCGCCCGCCGTTACCGCGTTAACTACGCTCGCTACGATCGCTCGGCTCGTGCGCTGTAGGGTCGCAGTTCTGCCTAACACTCCACCTCGCTTCGCTCGTCGTCCTACCTACACCTACACTGACCTGCTTTAAAGTAGAATAGGTAGGTAATCCGATGTCCGGTGGTATTTTTGATTCTAGAGAAATGTGTTCTTTTGCAAAGTTCGTATTTCCCCAAATGACATTTGACGATTTGTTTTTAGCCTAAGCAAATCATTTGCTTAATAATTATTTCCCACATAATTATTTAATAGTCTTTTTTTTGCGAAGCAATCATAATAATAGTCTATGAGTATTGTCATAATTTATGCATAGCAATTCTTATGACTAACAATAATTAAGTATGATCTTCAATATAATAACTAAAAATGTTATGATATTCAACATTATGGTATTTATGGTTAAAACAAATATGACATAGTACAATCAATGACAATGAAATGATTACGGGCAGATTCATTAATGACAAAGGACTTTTATGAGCAACAACTTTATGCGTATTGTTGTATGACAATCGAAATTATGACAATAAGTAGTCATTATGCGACTAGATGGACACCCGTTCATTTCACTATTGTTGTTTTTTGGGTTCCGTACTCAAAGAGTAAAACGGGACCCTATTACTAAGACTCCGCTGTCCGTCTGTCTGTCCGTCTGTCACCAGGATGTATCTCATGAACCGTGATTGTTAGACAGTTGAAATTTTCACAGATGATGTAGTTCTGTTGCCGCTATTACAGCAAATACTAAAACACAGAATAAAATAAATATTAATTTTTTTATTCGTTATTTTTCCCATACAACAAACGTTATTTTTTTGCCATTTTTATAGATAATGGTACTTACTGAACCTTTCGTGCGTGAGTCCGAATCGCACTTGGCCGGTTTTTTCCCTTGGGCAGCAGAAAGGTTTACTGTCATTCGGCACAAATGGAATATCGTCAACGCGAAATCACCATTTTGAAATTGGTCCAAAAGTAATACCATCAAAAATGAATTTGGTGAAAATGTAATGTTGTGTCTATAGTTTTTTATGACCAATTTTTTCTTGTTCGAAATAAACGCAGCCCAAGTGGAATTTTGTACGGTATTGAATCAATCGATATTTAAATATGCGCAAAGTAAATGTTGTCTCATTGAAATTATTAAATATCAAATTTTAATATATAATATGATGTACAAAATTCATTGTTATATTTCGGATGGGTCATATTTTTGGAGTGTATGAGTGTTGTACGTAATTTCACATGGACTTATATGTTTCTTTCGACCTATACAAATATGTCAATTTACCTTTTCGAACGCAATTAAATTTAGAATTATTCAGGCCAAAGAGAATATAACCACAACGTTTAAACAAACAGTATCTACCTACTCCAATATACGTACCACACGTCGGTACCTAAGTTTCATTATTATCTTTTCCTTTCATATTTAGCAACAAAAGAACTTGTAAAATCAAACGCTTGATTCAGGCTGGACAATTTTGTATGTCAACTTGACAGATTCAACCATTAATTCCGAGTTGTCAATTCATCCGTTTGTGCTAAATGACCGTAAATTGCAGGACATACGAAAGTGTCCGTAAAAAAATTGTAACATCATGGACAACTAATATGTTTAAATAATAGAAGATTAGCCATAAAAAAAAAGTTGAAAAATGCCAGCAATACCTTACGTAGATTTAAGAAGAAAGATGAGTGGTAATTTTTCCATACAAAACGTTCTTGACTGTTTCCTCCGAAGTTTTTGACCGTAGATTAATGGTTTTTTAAATAATATCAATATCCTGTGTCGATATGTTTTGCTTTTTTGATATTCCTGTTTTTTAAAGAGCTAGATTATTTTTTATTTATTAGAGTTAGATTAGCTAGATTTCTTCAAACAATGCTTAAAACGGCCTATTTCACTACGCCGTAAAAATAGGCTTATAATACAAATCTATCAACTAAACGCAAGTCAAAACAGCCCGATAGTAAATATCTATTTCCTTCGTATTCAGTTACCAAAATCTTGTTACGATTGGTTATCTGTTGGAAACAGTCGAAAACAAAACCTCAATTTTAGAGTTTTTCACTGAAACGAGGTCTCTAAAAATACTGATCTTTAAATCTGAAAAAGGGTTTAGATAATGTTCCCTCTTAAACCACAGTAGATTGCATTGCAACGTAGTTTAGCTTGTTATTGTATAAGGTGTATTGTTGTGTATTTTAAGTTTTTATTTATTGTATGATTAGTAAGGTGGACTGATGACCTGGTAAAGGTCGCGGGAGTCCGCTGGATGCGGGTGGCGCAGGACCGGCCATTGTGGCACTCTTTGGGAGAGGCCTATGTCCAGCAGTGGACGTCTTTCGGCTGATATGATGATGATGATTAGTTTTCCCTAATTTGTGTTACTTTCATAGTTCTTAATTTTTTTTTTTTTTTGTTCTATAAATTGTCCTTGTATGCGATCGTGACGTCATTGGTCCGTCGTCGTCCGTGGTCGAATTCAGCAAATGATTACAACGGAAGACCAGAGCAGAGCTGGCCCTGCCAGGATTACGCTGAGTTGTGACCATTTCATGACAAATTTAATATATACGTGTCTATGTGTTTATATATGCTGTGATTTGTTGTCAACTTGTCACGAATAAATATTTTCTTTCTTTCTTTTTTATTTTCAAAGTGACCCGGGAGAAGTAAGTATAAATAAACAACAATTCAATGCAAATCAATATTTGTTTCAGACATACCACAACTTGTTGTATCATTTATTATACAATGGAACACTGATCGTGCAGATCTTCTTCACAATAGCTGGTATGCTTCTGGCTTACAATATTCTGTTGTCAGAAGAAAAACGCCCTGGTTCTTGGCAGTCCTTGCCCATGTATACACTGATGAGATGGTTGAGGTAAGTTTTCACTGTATAAGTGTTGTTCCACACCCAATAATTAACGCTAGGTGACACTTTTTATTGGGTGAGGTTATTGGGTGCCTTTGGCTGCCTAAAAGCATCATATAAAAATGTAAATTTTTATTTTATATGTAAACTAGCGACCCGCCCCGGCTTCGCATGGGTTTATATGTATAATACATGCATGTATGGTTTATTTGTTTATTTATTAAAGACCTTCAACAATAAGCATACCAAGCACAAATTAAAACCAAGTTATCCCACCAATTAATAGTGAAAATAAAAATAAAAACAGATTACAATTAGTTTGACTCCTAACCTATTCTATGTCAAATTCAAATTTCAAATGAGATAAAAACATAAAATTTGTGCCAAGTCAGGCTACAGACCAAGTCTTGCCAGCAACCGTGGCTTTTATGAATGGGATAGTTGACGAGTTGAGATCAATACAATTTTGATGTTTCTTACAAGCCGTAAACATCCGTGACAGGGGAAAGTATACCTTGAGGTTAGTACGACGAGTAGCTAAACTGAATAGCTTAATATTACATGATCTAGGAATTCTAGAGGGTGCGTGGAAATTTATTTTCTTCAATAAATCTGGGCAATCTAATGCACCGGTAACAGTTCTCTTCAAGAACACTAGATCATTTATAGTTCTTCTGTCAGCCAACGATCCCATCTGAAAGTATTTAAGTCGCTCACGATAACTTCTTAACAACTTGGTTTTTTTGCAGCTATATGTTAAACTTGTAACAAACTTTTTCTGGACCCTATAATTCTATTTATATGTATATTATAACAAGGTGACCACACTACGCTACAGTATTCTAAATTGCTTTTCACCAAGGCGGTATACATGATGAGCTTCGTACCAACATTTCTAAAGATTTACATTCTCGTAAAACCAAACCCAACAGTCTAGATGCTTTCAAAATGACATTATCCATGTGCTCCACGAATTTTACTTTACTATCAAAGGTCACACCAAGATCCCTTATATTGGTTGGTATTATACATATAAACATTCCTCTTGAATCACTCTATCTATTAAAAAAAACCGCATCAAAATCCGTTGCGTAGTTTAAAAGATCGAACCATACATAGGGACAGACAGACAGACAGCGGGAAGCGACTTTGTGTTATACTAAGTATTGACAGGTTTATTTTTTGCAGGTTGACTCCAGTGTATGCTTTAGTGATGTTCTACGTTGTGTCATGGGCCAGGCATATTGGCGCCGGCCCGTTTTTCCAGGTAGATAATCACGGTCAATCATTCACACCAAGTGGCCGAGACCTGACAGATTACTAGTACCTATGACTTAGAATAAACGGAGTATTCCTACAAATCTCTTGATAACTTTTTATTTCACAGAAAGCTATTATGACTGATGCTAATGATTGCCGCCGGGATTGGTGGCTGCACCTGTTGTATATACACAACTATAAGGACTATTCGCAGTGCATGGCGCATACTTGGTAAATAACTCGGCAAATGCTATTATCCTTCTTTTCTCAGCATTATACCGTTAAAATCTTGAAGATGACCAGGTCTGATTTCCGCTTGCATCATATTATCGTCCTAGCGTTTCCCCGGCACTGCTCTACCGACACGAGCTCGGGGTCCGTTTTGGCACCTAGTCCCAAGATTTAGCGAACCCACTAGTTTTACGAATGCGACTGCCATCTGACCTTCCAACTCAGAGGGAAAACTAGACCTTATTGGGATTAGACCGGTTTCCTTGCGATGTTTTTGCCTCTTGCCACTATTAAATATATTATGAATGATAAGAGTTCAAAAAATCCAGTGGTACGAGCTGGCGTTCGAAACGATCGATTGAATGTCGCGCGCCTTACCACCCGACTACTTTGGCTTTATCATAAACTTATGAATTGTCATTTTTGTAGAAGCGCCTAATCTAGTCTGCTAACCAGAGGAAAAACTAGTTCTTTTTGAAATCATGCTGTTGTTGAGTAGGTCATGGAACTTGGGACTTGATCGTCTGTACATGAATGACCATGAAAACTGATTCAACGTCGACTGGATTTCTACTTTCTACGGCCCTAGCGTGCTTTTTGCTTGATTTATTATCATCTATACGTATGGTACTTAAAATTTGAGATTTCTCAATAATCTCTTCAATTTGGTGTAAAAAGATTTGTTTCCCCTTTCTAACTTGACTACTTCCTGGTACATTTTCACTCTCTGTGATTCACCCACTTTGATTAAACTCATTGATTCATCCTCTAAATATCGTGTTAGTACTAACTCACGAAAAACTTTTTCACGAAAACTTTTTGAGGAACGACTTTATCACGAAAAACTTTATCACGAATAATCTTTATCACGAAAAGACCATATCACGAAAACTGGGTAGGTACGACGACGAGCAAAGCGAGGAGGAGTGTCAGGTTGAACTGCGACCTTTAAAGTTTTCGTGAAAAAGTTTTTCGTGATATAGTCTAAATATACCCAGACCATCTCCAATTTCCTCGCCATATTCAGTTTCTATAAGTGTTTACCAATTTTTTATTCAGGTATCTGGCGGCTGATTTCCAGCTCTTCGTGGTCGGACTCCTAGTCTTTCATCTGCTGTACAGCAGTAGAAGCCGGAAAATTGGTATCACTTTGGTGATTATCGTGGGGCTACTCACGCCTGCTGTACACACCTACATTCAGGACTTGCATGCTGTCCTCATAGTCGCACCAGAGTAAGGACCCTTTTGTGCATCGCCTGTTGAGCCTTTCAGAACTGTTATGATGTCATTAATTTTTTTAAAGTGGTAAACGCATGTTTGTACCTAACTCGTTCACAATTGAATGTATTTTTATTGATAATGTTTGTTTTTACTATTGCTACGTGTGTATTATTGTGAAACGGTAAATAAGATCTGTACAGTCTCCTATAAATTAAGTCTTAATTTTATTGTTGACAGTTATGCAGACGGTAATTATGAGTCACCTTGGAAATAACATTTTTGCAATGACCTTTTCAGAGTGGCCCGGAATTTCTTCGTCGAAGATCCTACGTTTAACAACTTATACAAACGTGGACACACTAATCTTGTGTGTTACGGTCTTGGTATGGCAATGGCCTACATTGTCTACAACTTGAAGGAGAGCGACTTAGGCGCGGATAAATTCAAGGTAATAAGTTTCTGTCAAAAATTAAATTTTTGGTACAAGCTTTTATTGCCATCTGTACTTTTCTGCATACCATCATCAACTTCTCATTGAGACGATTCTAACGAGCCCAAACTCGATGGAGTTGTGTCGTTTTATTGCGGAGTTCCTATGGCCACCTTCCAGCTCCAGTATCAGATCAGCTCCAAGTCATCATAATATTGCATTGTCATGCGATATACATATGCTTGCAAAATTTACTGAAAAATTGTTTGCAACTTTTGACGGACAACTTACATATTTACATACGAACAGTGTAAGTTAATATAAAGCTTGTAAAAAAGGCTGCTTTTTAATTGAAAATCGAACCGATTGCACTTATTCCCTATATACTTGGTAGTGTGTATTTAAATGCACAATTTTTCAAAGCTTGTACGCACGTTTTTTTGTTATATTTAGGTTTAAACCAAATTGATTTAATTTCCTTAATCTTTTCCTTTTTTTATATATGTATATTTCCAAATTATAACAATCTTAACGATCGCGCGTTGTGCACATTAAGAAATTGCACCTTACGCTACGAACAAATCATAGAGACTCGTACACAATGAGGAAGAGTATGAACAATCTTTCTAGATTTGCGATATTATTTACTAAGACAGAAGCCAAATCTTAAAAGTAATAAGATGTTTTGTTTATTATTTTGTTTTGCATTTTAATTTTACTTCTTTTTTTATATTTATTTTCCTTTTTTTAGAAATACCGTCTTCTTTACTGGCTCTTGTTCCCCCTGATGTTGCTGACGGCGTTTATGGGCTTCGTGTTCTACATAGATGACATCGTCATCCCCATCGGCGTGCGCGTCGCTTACTCTAGTGTTATCAAGCTAGTATTTGGTTTCCTGACAGTATTATTCATGTTCTTCACGATTGTGAAGGTTGATGGTAAGTTTTCTATTACTAACCATACCCGCGAATTTTGGACCAATTTGTACAATTGAGTGGAAACCGCGATATATTCTTAGTGGATCTAACTTGTAAATAAGGTAAACGACATTGTTATTATTGGCTATTTTAGCATCTGATCAAGGCAAGGGTCAAAAGCATTTTTTTTGTTTATGAAAATAATAATACACTATCTAGTCCATCGTTTTCACCCAATAACCCGTTTATTTAGAGATCATCAATAGTCCCTATACACCCCAGCAGGTCCTGTCTCTGTGTGCGTCCCATGACACGGGCAGGGACAGCATCCGCTCGGTATACTCGTTGCATTTCATTAAATGGTCAAAAGAGCCTCTACGTGTTGGCTTAGTTGGTACTTTGTAGATACCTAGGTATCTACAAAGTACCCCACGCACGCCGTCCGGGACATCATTGTCCCGTGAGCGGGAAAGACATACATAATTTATTTATCGTATGGCGGTTACACACTGGTACATACATGTATTCTTATTGATGTGGCTGATAGAGTTCCAGTGTGCGCTGCGAGGTTCAGAAGGAACAGTGCAGCTGCCGAGTTTGTTGTTCTTTTAGCACCACCCGGAGGTCACGTGTAGGGTTTCTAGGGTTATTCCTACGGACGTAGAACAACAACGATACATAATAATAATAATTTACAACTTCCTGAGACAATGCCCCTCAAATTTATCTCCGAAGCAGAAACCTATAAGTACCTTGGTATGTCACAGTCATTAGGTATTGAAGGTGAGGACGTAAAGCGGACGGTGAAGGAGCGCTTCTATTGTCATCTGACAAAAGTACTTAATAGTATTTTGTCGGGCGGCAACAAGGTGCGCGCCTTCAACGCCTGGGTGATACCTTTGCTTACTTACTCCTTTGGCGTACTAAGTTGGACTCGGACCGAGCTGGATGTTCTGGATCGAAGAGTCCGTGTACTGCTTACTGCACTATACATACTACACCCACGCTCGTCTGTTATGAGACTTTACATCTTGCGAAAGTGTGGAGGTCGCGGCTTTTTAAATGCCAAAGACATCCACAACCACGAGGAGTGCAGTCTCAGGGATTATTTCCTAAACAAAGAGTGTGGAATGCATCACGACGTAAAAGCAGTAGAAGGAAACTTCACCCCGCTCTCCTTGGCAAACGAGAACTGGCGCAGACGCGCGGTGTGGAGGAGCAAGGAGCTTCACAGGCGTTTCTACAAGGCCCTTACACGGCCCGATGTAGATCTGCTTGCGTCGGTGAACTGTCTACGTTTCGGGGATCTCTTTGCTGAAACCGAAGGTTTTGTCTGTGTAATTACGGACGACGTTATCATGACGAACAATTACCGGAGGTATATCCTGAAGGACGGTACGGTCGACATTTGTCGGGCATGCCGACGTCCCGGGGAGTCACTCAGGCATATTATCTCCGGTTGAAGTCATCTTGCTAACGGCGAATACTTGCACAGACATAACCTTGAAGTGCCTTACTGTAAGTACACACTTGCGCGTTCTCGAAAATGGTCGTGCCACGCTCTATATATTGGGATCGATCCGTCATCAAGGCTGTCCGTTCCTGCCAATAGGCCTGATATCGTGCTGACAGATCGATCGAAACGCCAGGCAACATCGACATCACCATCCCCCATGACGAGAACTTCATGAAGGCCGAGAAGGACAAAGCCAGCAAGTACCTAGACCTGGCTCACGAGGTAACCGTCATGTCATGTGGGATGTTGATTCGACGATCATCGTCCTGATAGTCATTTCGGCGAACAGTTTAATAGCAAAGAGTCTCGACCATCACCTCAAGAGACTCTCGCTAGATGGCTGGATCAAGGGTCAGTGTTCGATTTCTCGCCCGGTGCGAGGAGCCGAACGTGCCTCGCGGTGCTCGCGGGTCATAAAGTGCCAATAATGGCAATCGAAAATGTTAAAATAAGATTACTTACGGGATCACCGGCGACACGATATTTGTCGAGTCTGTCTAGTTGCCGTCAACGTCCAGTCAAAGTCAAGTAAACCAAGTCTCTTGTGGTCGCTGCCGGTTCTCCGCGGGCTGATGCCAACAATGCGCGGTTCCAATCACAATTCACAGCACAAATTCACCAATTGTCCAAACAAAACGCTCGGGCAGCCGTGTGCCTCCAAGGCGAGCGATATTACCAATTATCCAAACAAAACTCGAACACTGTGTGTTGGCAAAGCGAGTTATTACAAAAAACCAAAAACGGTACACGTTGTGCCGTGCTTCCAAATTATTACAAGGAAAAATGTGACAGCTCAAATGTCACCTTCAAAGCCACAGACTCAACGCCCGTACACACGAGCGGCGTTTACAGAATAAGGGGTCGGGCATGCATGCGGCCCGAACAGTCAGATACAGAAGGCGGTACTCCTGGATACTGCACGCATAGTCAGGAGGTTCCTGTCTCTGTCGCCCTGACCACTGGTAGCTTAGACACCGCCTCACTGCCAGCGGCACCCTAGGTTAGGTTTTTATAATTATTATATGTTTTGTATGTAGTATATTTTATATAATTATTGTACAAACCTAGCCTAAGAGGAAATATGAATAAAGAGATAATATTTAATTTATTTAGTGATATGATAACATCAGTTATTTGTCCTCATACTTTATTTCTGTGTTGTTCTCATATCCCGCACCAGCTATGATTATTTTCTGTTTGACCTAAAGATTGACTGGTAGAGAATGCCTCATTGCATTAAGTTCGCATTTTTTTGTATTTGTTACTTGTTTTTGTGCAATATAGTTTAAATAAATAAATAACAACTTAATAACAGTGACACATTTTGAGGCCTCCTATAGTGTGAGTTAATGTTCAGTTTTTTTGTACACACATTCAAAATTCATCCCTGATTTATAAATACAAGTACATGGTACATAATAAGTTTAAGTGCATATGCAACTTGTGACTGTTTTTTTCTTGATTATGGCCTCGACAATTTTTTACAAGAAATGGGGCGTGCAAATACTATAGCATGGCATGCGTGCCACTAAAATTATAAGAATAATAGAAGGGTTCTATAGTATTTAGTGTACTGTTTTGTAAATGCAACCAACTTGCATTAATCCGGTCTGATATTTAGAAACGCCTTTAGAGTGCAAATGCATAATGCGCTTTATAAAAATCCCAAATTACTAATAAACATGTATTGTGAATTTATAGCAGCACGTTCAGTTCAAGAGCTCCTTTGAATCCACCTAGCTAGAGCCACTTATCATAAATTCTGGAGAAAATGGAACCCCTCAGAGAGCTTTAAAGTTTTATTTCTAAAAGCGACAACATGGAAAAACAGTGGAAGTAAGAATTTTCTCCTTTCATGGAATTTAATTGAAAATGAAATTTGAATTTGTAACTTATTTTCAGGGGCGTTCCGTGGATTCCTTCACTGGGGCGGCTGGGCACGTATCTCGCGTGTGACCTACCTCACTTATTTGGTGCACGTTCCTATCCAGCGCTTCACTGTAGGCATCTCCGATGAACTACTATCTGCAGGGCCTAACTCATTTGTAAGTAAACGTTTGTCCAAGTTACTAGGTAGTCTATTCGTTAGTACGAACTAGTGTTCTAGGCTGTAACTTTATCATCATCTACATACGCGCTGCTACTGAGCAATGGCTATTATTTACGAAAGAGTATTTCGAGAAAGTTGGGAATCAGTAATTTCAAAAGCGAAAATATGCAACTTGAACTACTTAAAACTTCTGGTCCTTTTAGGAAATTTCGAAATAAAATTTGTCGTTCCATCAAATTCGAACCAGCGACTTTCCGGTACCTTTCTTGGCTTATTCACTGACGAGCATTCATTTAATTTAATTCTTTTAATAGTGTAGGTAGTAAGCCATGCTTCAATAGATTTGATTTGACTTGAACTTTACGATACGGCACCTTACAAGTTGGCATGTAACATCTAATGTGCGACAACAACATTTGCGCAACAACTTCAAAATCTTTCTTTCTACTTAACCTACACTTCACGTAAGTCGTTCCGTCTTTTCAAGTTATGAGCATTTTCAGGCGTATTCTTGCCACTTAGGTAAAACTCGGTCCTCACACGCCTCCTGGGTGATAATATTTTCTGCGTTTGTTCCCAATTCTACAGATTTCCATTACAGATTCCCTTCTCTACAGATTCTTAATTCTACAGATTCTTACGTCTAGGGATTCCCAATTCTACCGATTCTCATGTTTACAAATTTTCAATTCTACAGATTCTCATTGGCCCTACTGGCCATATTTGACTTCTTCCAACACTAGGTAGGTTAGGTTCGTTGGGTATCTTCAGATGCCCGAAGGGCAAATAAACTAGAAATAGGAGCCCTTCAGAGATTTTCATAACTAGAACCTCCAATTATGTATGGTCTGCTGGTATTTCGGCCGTTTTGACGTAGACCTAGTTCTGGTCTATTTGCCCTTCGGGCATTTAAAGATACCTAACGATCCTAACCTACCTAACTTTTAGTCCGGAACCACATGGACCAACATGAAAATCTGTAGAATTGGGAATCTGTAGAGTTGAGAATCTGTAGAGTTGGGATTCTATAGACGTGAGAATCTGTAGAATTGGGAATCTGTAAACGTGCGCCTGAGCCCCGGAGTACGTCAAACATCGGGTTTGTTTGATTGAGGACATAGGAAATCTGATGGCATTGTGTTGATGTTCCAAATTGTGTCACTGGTCACAACTATAAAATGTTAATAACAGATTGCAACTTTGTAGGTTACGCACTTTAATGCTCAGTTCTCCTCACTGCCTCTTTTGGCGGTGCAGAGCCGGCATGGTATATGTAAGCTGCCATCTTTCAAGTCAGTCAGTAACGTAGCTAACGAAAATAATACATATCAAATTGGAGGAAAGAATGTCAGTCATCAGTCAGAACAGTTTAGAAACAAATACAGTACTGCATGTTTAACGCCCCGCTTCTGCGCAGCCCGCGCCATTTAGGAAGCACTTATTTAGATGTAAGCGCCGTAGCAAAGAATCGGTAATTACTCAACTGTACCCGACAGTAAAGTTGCTGCCGGCTTACTGATGTCCCATCGACTACGCACTGACAAATCAGGAAGTGGCTTAAGGGAATCGGGGCAATATCATTATTAGCTTTCAGTAAATAACGAAATATCGCATACAGAATCCGCCCCTGCAAATGCATAAATGACCTATTTTATTGACGTAATGGGGTCGTACAGCTTGAGTAAAAGAAAAGTCTTCCGAAATCTCTGTATTTATTTAATCGTATGTTTATCACTCTTTAGCACCACCCAGGGGACACGTGCAGGGTTGTTGTAGGTAGCTCCTGCGGACGCGAGCATCAGTTGCCCCCTCTCTGTATGATCCAATGCTGTATGAATTGTTACATTGCAAGCGAATATGAGGGCCTGACTTCTGCCCCGACCATTGAGAATAATTATTATAAAAAAAAACTTCTTCAAAATGTTCTAAAAATTGCTTCCATATTGTCCCCAGATACAAAACTACTTCGCCCTTTTATGCCTCTCGTCCCTGCTAGCGGTTATACTCTTCATACTAGTAGAAGCTCCTTTAGCAGAGGTTATAAAGGTCATCATGTTTCCTGCACCCCGACCAGAGCCTAAGCCTGTCTCCATGGAAGACGTCACAACAAGCAAAGACAAAATTGAAGTCAAATTCTAAGCTTTTGAGAAGCAGCAGAGGTCCATACTTCTTTATTTTGCCATTCGGCTGCATGTGTAACGGCAGATCCATCAGTCAGTTTTTTTTACATAACCAGTCTTAAAGTTATGGCCGAGCCCTAACGGTTAATTGTTATAGTTCTTGAACTCACCTGGGATGTCCTACAATGTAGTCTAAAGTTGACTAGTATAATAGCATTAACTGTAAGCATTATGTAGGTAATTTTACTATGTTAAGTGTAATGTAAATGTGCCAATGCTCGATTTTTTAATTTCAAATATTAACACCCTGCTTGTCACATTGAAGATGCCAACATATTGCCATTTGGAATATGTATTTCGGACATTTACCTTAGACAAACCAGGCTTTCTGGCAATCATTGTTTAGAAACAAATAAACGAATTAAATAAAACGTTGCCAGATTTAATTCCCTTCTGGGAATAACCCAATCCCGATTTCTCCATATAGATAGACATAAATTATGTGAAAAAAAACACGATGACGTTGTTATGACATATAGGCACACTCACACAAATGCTAATGCATTTATGACTGTTTATGAGTAAGTGTGATGAAATATAGCTACTGTATATTCCAACACATTATGATAGATTACGATCCTGCAACTCAAAACCCGTGTCGAATCGTCAGAAATAATCATTAAATATCACGTTAGAATCGTGTATAGTAATCATTTAAGAACTAGAAAGGAAGGAATTAATTGATTAGAACCAGACTCTTTAAGACCTCTAAGACCCTTTGACTAACCTTTAAAGCCGGGACCGATACCGGTATTTTTTCATAGAATAATGTGGGCAGTCGTGTAATGTTTTCAGGTTTAATGTGTGTATGTCATATTCTTTAATCCACCAGAACTAGACACCGCCCTAACCGATTTAGATGAGTGGGGTATCGTTAGAATCCTTACGTCAACCCGACCCACACAGGATATATAAAAATATCTTTATTTCAGAACATTCCATTCCATACAATACAATACAATATAATATAGGTACATTCAGATTATTTATCTAAAACAGTGCTACTTTAATTCATATTAAATAATTATAAAAATGTCAACAGAAGTGCAGATGTGAAAATGTCAAGGTTTCTTAATTAACTACTGATTTCAAGAAAAACGTCAACAGAGCAATAGGTACATAATATGTGAAAATGAGAATGTCTAGGTAGGCATCTTAATTAATAATTTTAACCCAGGTACTCAGGATGGAACCGTCTGATCTATCAGCGATGACCTTCAGTATCCTGTTGTCGCTGCGTCGGATGCGGCTTAGGATAGATGCAACCCGCTTTCGCCTATATGTCGTCACAACAAAAACAATATGGCAGATTATATGATCAAAAATGCGTGAACTGAAGTAAAAAAAAATCCTATCCCATCAAGTGGGGTATCAAAATGAGGAGTTTGAAAAGGCGATTTCAAAAATATATACAAGTTATGTATTTAAAACTCAATTGTATTACATGGGACTTTTCAAAATAAAATCGCGAATTGCAAAGTAAATAACCATTCGGGGATATTGAATCCGGAGGCACGGCAGTGCCCCCGCCAAGTCGAGCAAAACCATCACCATCCTTTTCTCGAAGCCATTCAGGCCATTTTCAACATCCTGGTTTTTTGTGCTGGCTAAAGTTAGAACCCTGAATTTTCAGGAACATGTAGGGCATAATATGGCTAACATATAATATCAATATCATTCAATTTGAACTTTTAGTTTAAGAACTATTGTCCGTCAAAGTTCGTTAGTTTTGTCACTGACATACTCACTGATAATGATCACGCTAATTCAGGTACTTCTAGCAAACCCACAAGCTCCAAATTTCAAACGTAATTAGTTTTTTTAGCCTTACTAGGCTTAAAAGCTCATATAAAACCTAAAAATACTGCAATTTCAGTCACGTTTCAGAGATATACCAACTGCATGAGTAAGTTTGTAATCCTTTACAAATACATGCGATTACAAAGTTACTTTTGCAGTTCCTTCCAGCAAAACAATACAAACGTTATTTGCGGTTGGTAAAATAACATTTCCATACAAAGTCTACAAAAAGAAATGAGATCCCATAAAAAACATTCCATGTAAAAATAGGCCAAGTCTCGAAACTTTTTCATAAACAGTTGCTAAATAAAATTCTGCAACTTGGGAATCACACAACTTTACTGTATTTACTAATTTTTGCATAGATACCTAAAACTATGTAAGTGTGAAGTCACAAAAATTTATTTAGCAAGCAAATAAAGATTAATAAGAATGCCTGACTTGGCTGTACGAAATATCTCACCACTTTTTACTGTGAAAGAGTTTCGAGACGTGGCCTATTTTTACATGGAATGTTTTTTATGGGTAATATATGAAAAGAAAGGATTTTGAAAGCTTATCATTAATATAATACATCTTATATGTTTAAGTACACCTCCGGAGAGAAAATCCAAAATGTTCTACATCGCGCTCGCTCTTGAAATTTTCTCTTGATGAACGCCAGTCCTGTCAATTTGGTCTGGATCCACATTTGACTGACATTCAAATTTAGACTCTTTGAGTAATGATAACAAAGATAATACAAAAGTCACGCGGTGTTTACGACCTTCTTAACTGCAAATCATTGCATTTCTGCGCATACTGAGAAGAAAGAAGGACTACCATGGTACGTTATAGCTAATTGTAATTACGTATTTTTTTAGGAAAATGGGTCACGCAAAATAAAAACAGGAGCCTTAATTAACGGGCATACGTAAATATAAGTGCACAGCGCACTCTCGTGAAAGAAAATTAAAAGATATTAGAGAGAGAATACATAAAAAAATAATTATTAAAAAAATAAAAAACACAACTGCCGATGACAAAGGCGTACTAAAAAGTAAGAAACTAGTTGTTAATGAAGTAAAATATTGTTTCAATAATGTAAACTTATACACGGTGGAATTTAATCGGTGAACAGGAACCCATTTTTCTAATTCAGTAATCGATGGCGGTCACGTTTATGTAGTACTTAAGTGGAACCAAGTTTTTTTTTATCATAACTAATTTTTAATTTGAAATTAAATTTTAATTAAAATTTATTGTCACCCTACTAATGGTTTAGTCTGAAAAGTTTAATGACGTTTCATTTATTGACGTCTGATCTGTCTAGTTTCCCGCCAAAGCCAGCAAGCACTTGACGTATGTACACTTACGAGTAACTTCCCTTCAATAAAAGTAGGGTGTCCATTTATTCAGTCAGTGTACATTTTACCGATGTTAATTAAGTGTGATTAATTAGATTGTGAGCTATATTGCACGAGATCTCACGTATTGGTTTCTGTGTAGATTGATAATTAAGATTTTTGGATTCCTGATCACCGATTAAATTCCACCGTGTATATTATTACCTGGACACTATCTCTTTTTGGAATATTATATTATGTTTGCAGTCGGGGGACCTACTCTTTAGGTTTTGTATGTAATGAATAGGTCCCCCGACTGCAAACAAAATATAATATTCTAAAAAGCGATAGTGTCCAGGTACTAATATATAAGTTTACATAATTGAAACAATACTTGTTTCTTACTTTTTAGTACGCCTTTGTCAACGGCAGTTGTGTTTTTTATTTTTTTAATAATTATTTTATTAAAATATAGAGACTGCTCTAAATTGAGAGGTTTGGAAAAAGAGGGGGGAGGCCTTTGCCCAGCAGTGGGACACCACGGGCTCATAACAAATAAATAATGAAAAAACCCCAACTGGTGTCGGTTTAGAATAGCACCACCCCCTTTGTTTCTAAAGGATAGGGGTCGTAAGCGTAAGTATCGCACTAGGGAATCTCACTGCCACTGCGATATCACTTTTGGTCGATCTTTTATACCCACATTTATATATGCTAAAAGGAGCACTGGATTATAAGTTGCTAGTGCTCTGTCTACTCTTTCTAGGAATAACGGGGTATAACGTATGTAATTCTTCTTTGGCCTCGCCTTATCCCGTTACGCGAAGTCGGCTTTCCCAATCATGCGGCTCCACTTCTTTCGGTCCTGTGCGTCCTCTGTAGTAAGGCTCATCTCCTTCATGTCTCTCTGGACATTCTTTTTTGTAGCCATGGATAGGCACTTTTTCACGACATGGTCATCCGGTCGTCGCAACACATGACCGTACCACCTCATCCTGGACTTTTTTATTTTGTCAGCTATTTTAGCAACGTAATTAAAAATGTATGTAATTAAAAAAAAAAAGGTCATCATTTAAAAACGTGTAGAAAGCGCGAGAGTTTAACATGTTATAGTATGTACTAGCGATCCGCCCCGGCTTCACACGGGTATGTTTTATACATATAAACCTTCCTCTTGAATCACTCTATCTATTTAAAAAACCCGCATTGAAATCCGTTTCGTAGTTTAAAAGATCTAAGTATACATTGGACAGACAGACTTTATTTTATACTATTTATGCTAATGATGCTTCGACCAGTAAGATTGCTGTGAGAATCGAATCTAAATAAATAGATTTAGGAAGACACAATCACGCCCAGGGGAGACATAGATCACTCGACTGCTAAATGGGAACAAGCTACATAGATCGATCGAGTGTGCATCGAGTTTATTTGTTTTCATCTATTTTCATCACGTTTGTTTACTGAGAAATAGATATTATTAACCACACTTGCTCGTTAGGCGCTACAATGGCTTTTTATTACGCCCATGGGAGGAGTGTTTTTTCTTATTGTACCTAACTCATGCGTCAGTTATAAAGCAAAGAGGTTTTAACACGACGTTTGAAAACATATCAAAAGCAAACGAATATTTAATGTTCCAAAGGACTCTGTAAAAACAGCCTTTGCCCAGCGATTACCCCAATTCCTACACCCATATGTATACAACAAAATAATGAAAAGGTTCAATAACCAAGAATTGACAGTGAAACAGCTCCACACCAAATTGAAAAATTGGTTGCTCACTCTATCGTACAGGGAAACAGAAGATATTCTAAGAACTGTGCAATAGCTGGACACACACCACACACGCATACTCAATTACTCACCCATTCACACCCGCACACTCTGACACACACATACACACACACACACACACACACACACACACACACACACACACACACACACACACACACACACACACACACACACACACACACACACACTAACATAGACTATGTTAACCTAGGAATAATTTTATTTTATTTTCTTTAAGTAGATTTGATCATACATTCATTCATTTATAAATTCTGTACATTTTTCTCCTTGCCACACAGCTGTAGTGATATTGTAAACATCTGTTAACGTATAATCTAATAAAGTCCTAACCTGACGCAAATATGCTTCTGCAACGACCCTGTCGGTTCTCACGACACAGGCTAGGCCTAGTGTGAGCACCACGGATACTCTAACACCAATCATAACTTGTCACACTAATTTGTAAAACTCATTCTTGTAATTTCACCTTTGGTAAATAAAGTCATTTGTTTGTTTGTTGTTTGTTTATATTTATAACACAATCGTACAAAAAGCTGATAAAATATGTAAAACAGTATTATTTAAAGATATTTTTCTCTGCCACTGTTTTGAGCTCTTGATACGATATTACATTTACTTTCTCTTTAGCTTGGTCCATATTCCATAAACGCACGTCTTGGGTTTGCCCTGCCTCTCCTTCCTTCTATCTTTCCTTCAATTGTAGTTTTTATGTAATTGTCATGTCGTTCAGAGGGGTAATCACGTAACGTTCCGAACGCGCGTCGGTACAATTTAACTGACAATTTTCCGTATAAAAAGTGACATTTAGACCTACCCGACGTTCGTACAATGCGTTACGTGATCAACCTGCTGGTGACCTAACATATTTCCTCTTCTATTCTGTTTTCAATAGTTTTTAGTAGACATCTCCTTTCTCCTATCCAAAGAATGTAGTCGTTTGTTCTTATTTCTTTACTCACTACAGCACGACTAATAACTTTCATCCTTCTGCATCCTTGCAGTCTCTCTCTATCACGTTGGGTAAGAGTCCGTGTTTCGCTTCCGTACAAAGCCATGCTGCAGATGTCCATAGGTCTTAATAAATCGTTTCCTTATATTAAGGATCATAATGTTAATATTTCATTGCATATTTGAACAGGTTTTTGTTATTCAACGTTCAGTCTAGATGTACTTGAAAATAATTTTGACATGAGGAAATTACGTAACATTAGTGTCGAGGAGGATTGACAATGAATGGTGACATATTGACCACTAGCTTTTGCCCGCAACTTCGTCCGCGTAGAACTCGTTTATATCGTAGCTCGATACAAACTTTCACCCTCCATTTCCCTTTTAGGGGTCGATCTATGATATAAAAACGCCCTATCCTATGTCCTTCCCCGAGACTCAAACTATCTTTATCATCTCATCATCATATCAACCGAAATACGTCCACTGCTGGACATAGGCCTCCCCCAAAGAGTTCTAATCATCCAGCGGACTCCTGCGACATTTACCAGGTCATCAGTCTGTCTTGTGGGGGGCGAACGAAACGTCATCTCGACTAATATTAGGATAGCGGTCAAATCAAATTTCTTTGTTTTTCAGTGAAGTTCGAAATTTGAATGAAATAATATAATCGAAATCGATGTTACTATTTAGCAATAATAACATTTTCACAGATAAGAAATTTGTTCTAACAAAACAGTCTATATTTATGGTGGTCATAATGTGCGGTTCTTGAACAAATCATGGAGAGTTTATGATATTTGGATCATCATCATCATCATATCAGCCGTAAGACGTCCACTGCTGGACATAGGCCTACCCCAAAGAGTTCCAAAGCGACCAATTCTGCGCCACCCGCATCCAGCGGACTCCCGCGACCTTTACCAGGTCATCAGTCTACCTTGTGGGGGGCCTACCAACGCCGCGCCTACTAACTACCTCTATACAAATATTCACCCCCCATTTCACCCCCTTAGGAGATGATTTCCGGGATAAAACCTATCTTATGTCCTTTCCCAGAACTCAAACTATCTGTAAACTCACATCCAAATTTACACACCTAAGGGGAGGATTTTCGGGATAAAACTATCCTATGTCCTTCTCCAGGACTCCCAACTATCACTATACCGTAAATGGGTTCCATCCAAATTTTCACCCCTCATTTCACCCTCTTAGATGATCTTCGGGATAAAAACTATGCATTGTCCTTCCCCGGAACTCCAACTATCTCTATACCAAATTTCATCCAAATAGGGTACATCTAAATTTTTACCCCCTATTTGATGCCCTTGGGGGATTTTTTTCGGGACAAAAGCTATCCGTTGTTCTTCTCCGCGACTCAAACTATCTGTAAAGGTACCAAATTTCATCCTAATGGGTTCAATCCAAATTTTTACCCGCCATTTCAACCCTCTTAAGGGATGATTTCCGACATATAAATTATCAAATGTCCTTTACAAGCACTCAAACTATCGCAAATAGGTCACATCACATCCAAATTTTCACCCCCTTAGGTGAGGATTTTCGGGATAAAACTATCCTATGTCCTTCCTCAGGACTCCCAACTATCGCTTTACCGTAAATGGGTTAAATCCAAATTTCCACCCCCATTTCAACCCCTTAGGGTATGATCTCCAGAATATAAACTATCATAAATTAAAATAATAGATTGTACACAATATAATATATAGATACCAAACCATCATTATAAAGAGTGTTTATTCGCCAACAAACTGTCATGCAGTTTGGCGAAGACTAAGACTAAGTTTATCGTAATTTTTGTTGAGTAAGAAAAAAAAGGTCCTTTCCCAGGACTCCCAACTATCGCTATACCGTAATTGGGTTCCATCCAATTTTTCACCCCCCATTTCACCTCCTTATAGGATGGTTTTCGGGATAAAAACTATCCGTTATCATTCTCCAGGACTCCCAACTATCGCTATACCGTAAATAGGTTTCATCCAAATTTTAACCCCCATTTCACCCCCTTAGGGGATGATCTCCGGAATAAAAACAATCATATGTCCTTTCCCAGCGCTCCCGACCATCGCTTTACCGTAAATGGGTTCCATCCAATTTTTCTCTCCCCATTATTATATCCCTCCTTAGAGGATGATTTTCGGGACAAAAACTATCCGTTGTCATTCTCCGAGACTCAAACTATCTTTATACTAAATTTCATCTGAATGGGTTACATCCAAATTTTCACCCCCAATTTCACCCCATTAGAGGATGATTTCTGGAATTTAAAACTATCATATTATGTCCTTTCCCAGGACTCAAACTATCTTGCAACAAAATTTTATCAAAATGGGTCACAAACAAATTTTCACCCCCAATTACACCCCCTTAGGGGATGATTTTCGGGATTAAACCATCCTATGTCCTTCCTTAGGACTCCAACTCGCTATTTCGTAAATGGGTTCCATCCAAATTTGCATTACCCTTAGATGATTTCTGGACTAAAAATTATTTTATGTCCTTCCCCAGGACTAACCATCTCCATACCAAATTTCATCTAAATGGGTTCTATCCAAATTTTCACCCCTCATTTCACCCCCTCAGGAGATGATTTTTCAGGATAATCATTGTTCTTCCCTGGGACTCCTTCTATCTCTTTACCAAATTTTAACAAAATGGGATTTATCCACATTTTTACCCCTATTTCATCCCCTTAGGGGATGTTTTTCGGTATTCAAACTATCCGTTGTTATTCTTCGGGACTCAGATAGTGTACCAAACTTGATACTACACCAAATTTGATCTAAACGGAGTCAATCCAAAATTTCACCACCCATTTCACCCCCTTAGGGGAAGATTTCCGGGATTAAAACTATCCAATGTCCTTTTCCAGAACTTAAACTACCTCTAAACCAGATTTCATCAAAATGGGTTACATCTAAATTTTCACCCCCCCGTTTTACCCTTTAAAGGGAAGATTTCCGGGATAAACCTTATCCTTTGACCTACCTCGGGACTCAAACTATTTATATACTAAACTTCATCCAAATCGGTGCAGCGGTTTAAGTAGCTCTATGCAAATTGTCACCCCCCATTTCATCCCTTTAGGGGTTGATTTTCGGGATAAAAACTACCCTATGTCCTTTCTCAGGACGCAAACTATCTCTATACTAAATTTCATCTAAATCAGTTCAGCCGTTTTCACGTGATGCGCGGTCACATAAACAGACAAACAGATAAACAGACAAACAGACAAAAAATCTAAAAACTGTTGGAACGTGTTCTGTTATGGATTCTAAGTATCCCTAGCCAATTTTTTTTCGAATATCTTCCATGTACAGACTTTCGACTCTCTTCAGCTTTATTATTAGACCAATCAAATTAGCTAAACCCGGACATAATTCGATAACTGTAATTTTCTTTTTCTATGATGTAAAGTATTGTTAGCTATAGTTAAAATAAAAAGAATTAAACATTTTAGGGTTCCGCGTCATTGTAAAAAAACCAAAAATCTAAATTTTTAACAAATTCTGATTTCATAAGTGCAGCATAATATGTAACTTTGTAAAAGTGCCTCTATTATGATATGACGCTTGCATTCCAGTTAAAGAAATCAAAATTAATCTAATTAATCAACCGGGACTATCAATAATAAAGAAAGTTCAGTAAGTTACACTTTTTCTGGATTATCTTACCAGAAATTATAGATAACTGCAATTTAACAAATTATTCTTAATAGTATATTATGTGTGTTGATAAATTATTAAAAATTAAACAGATTCTCTTTGCGGATTTCTAAAATCACAAATATTGTTAGTTTTTGGAAAACCAAAATACATAACTACTTGGAAAGTGTTTGATTTATGCTGTCAACATATTATTAGTACTATAAGAAACAAATTAAACAAAAAATATCCACGATTATTAATTAATTCATATTTTTTCGTACTAAAGTTTTAATATGAACCTTATCTCTTGCACAATAAGGCCGTCATTGCTTTGCATCTCAACTACCGACCGTGCTGTCGCGAGTCGCAGGCATTCAAGGCCGAAACGCACAGACAGCGGTGGCGAAGCGGTGCGGGGTGGCGCGGAGGCGGTACTTGTAATGTTCGAGCTAATATGAAAGGATCCGAACGCTTTTTCCTGGCTTTATTAGATCGAACATTACAGCCGGTACCACCTCTACACTGCGCCGCGCCGCCGCTTCGCCACCGCTATCAATGCGTTTCGGCCTTCATTTATAATGGATAGGTCAAACATTTATAAAGACGAACGTGGCGTTTACCACGGTTCGGCTAGGGTGGAGATTTATTGAAATATTGTGTTCATTAGATCGATAATAACTAAATTGTTCAGCATGAGACATAATTGTCGTGGAATGTCGATTACCTATTTATAAGCGCTCAGTCTTCTGTATAGAATTATTTAAATAAAATATGTAACTTGTGTGGGTGCAGAAAGGGGCATTGTTGGAATGATTCTTATTCGAATAATTATTCGAATAAACATTTATTCGCGAATAATTTATTCGTCTACACTTTCGAATGACGAATGATTTATTCTCATTTCATTCCAATAAATCCACGAATAATATTTAAGGATGCGGTTGCTCGTTGTAACACGTACACGAATTTAACATGATCACTACAAGTGTACCTATTTTCAAGTATTAATACCCTTTTCTACTAATTAACAATATTTTTGTGAGTTAAATGAGTCGCTTCATGGGGCATTTAACAGGTTTGTTTCAATATGTCATGTGTGTGGGCTTGTCCATAAATTACGTCATCGTTTTTAGGGTTCCGTACTCAAAGAGTAAAACGGGACCCTATTACTAAGATTCCGCTGTCCGTCAGTATGTCTGTCTGTTTGTCCGTCTGTCACCAGGCTGTATCTCACGAACCGTGATAGGTAGACAGTTGAAATTTTCACAGGTGATGTATTTCTGTTGCCGCTATAACAACAAATACTAAAAAACAGATTTTTTATTTTCTTTTTTTTCTTATACAATCTTACAAAAATCGATCAAGTCCCAAAAATAAGCAAACTACTATGGGTACTAGACGACGATAAACATACTTATATAGATAAATAAATACATAAATACGTAGAAAACATCCATGACTCAGGAGCACATATTTGTGCTCATCACACAAATAAATGCCCTTACCGGGATTCGAACCCGGGACCTCCGGCTACGCAGGCAGGGTCACTACGAGGGTCAAACTGAAAGTTTCGGGAATATAAAAAAATGTTATGGGTTAACACGGCGATAAAAGGCAAAGACAACATAAGCACGAACGATATTTTTTTATTATCTAAAATACTTAAACCTAGCTTAAAAGATATGGGCGCCAGGAGAGATTTAGTCCGATGTTCGACTGGGTTCTGCCTACCCTTGCCAATGTAGTAAGTAGCTCAGTCTCTCGACTCTCGACATCAATGAATGCCATACATACAAGGGCGTGTCGTTAGGCTACAACAAGACAAACTTTACATTAGCCTTAGACACACTACACAGGATCATTTACTGTTAATTACTTCGAATGCCTATAACTTATACGACTATAAACTTACCCCTTGATAAAATATGTCCAGCACATCAAATAAATTGCAAAAACATAGCACTCCTGCCAATAGACAATATAGCTTTTAATTTAAACAGCTATTTCGGTAATTTCATTTCTAGTAATATTTATTATACACTCCGGGAGGTAACTACCCATCTCGCCGTTGCAATGTCGAGTGATCTAATCTTGACAGTCATGTATGCCCACAATAACATTTCAAAACATGAACTTGACAAAACTAAATTATAGAAAAAGATCCGCACTGGGATTCGAACCTACGACCTTCCAATCTGCAGTCCAACTTCTGACCGCTGCGCCATCAGCGCACATGATTATCCGAATGAAATAGGTGACCATTTGGCCTTAGGTTTACGTATCTAGCCAATTTCAACTTTATACTTAGGACAAAAGGTGTATTATCCAATCGTCATACAGCTAATCTCACAACGCTTAGTACTAACATAACAATGCAGTTACATTGATTTAAGTATTTTTATTGTTTTTCAAAGTATTCTCTTTTATATTTTATGCACTTTTCCATGCGTTCAAACCAGTCGTTAAAAATTTTAAAAGCCTCCACTGCTTCTGCCGGCTGCCGAAACACCGCGCCCACCACGCAACTTATCCTTGATTTTGGGGAATGTGAAAAAGTCGTTTGGACTTAGGTCAGGGCTGTATGGTCCAGTAATTCGACTTTTTCACCTTCCAGGTACCTACTCATTT
The DNA here is from genome assembly GCA_963854355.1 of Epinotia brunnichana. Lineage (NCBI taxonomy): Eukaryota > Metazoa > Arthropoda > Insecta > Lepidoptera > Tortricidae > Epinotia > Epinotia brunnichana. The sequence continues at coordinate 14,428,048 of OY977957.1, forward strand.
GTTTTACGAGCGGTGTGAGGGCTGGCATTGTCGTGGTGAAGGATGATGCGGCGACTAGGCTTTTTTTCCTAAGTTCAGCAAAGACCATCGGCAAACAAATACTTGTATACCAATCGGCTTTGACCGTTCTACGATCTTCAAGTGGAAAAGTAGCCACATGACCCGATTTGGAGACAAACATAGCCACCATCTTCTTGGCCTTGCTGCGAGAGCGAATAACTTTTGTTGGCTTGAAGCTCGTATTCGTTACCCCATACTCGAGATTGGTTTTTAGTTTCAGGCTCATATGCGTATATCTACGACTCGTCACCTCGTCGTCGTATCGACACTAAAAACTGCATTTGAGCTTCCTCCGTTGAATTTATTCAATGTTTTGCGGCACCAATTGACACGAGTCATTTTCTGCTCGTCAGACAATAAGTGCGGGATCCAACGGGAAAACAACTTTCGCACGCCTAATTCTTCCTGCAAAATAATTTGTATCTGACTCATTCCTATCCGCAAAGACTCCTGAATTTCCCGATATGTCACATGCCTGTCTTCTTTTATCAGCTGACTCACAAGGTGGACGTTTTCTTGCGTAACTGCCGATTTTGGTCGACCTTCACGCGCGTCGTCCGTGAGGGATACTCGGCCACGTTGAAATTTTGAATACCACCTGTATATTGTCGTCTTTGAAGGTGTTTCATTACTAAAAGCAGCAATAATCCGGTCTCCACATTGTTTTTGTGTTAATCCACTTTGAAAGTCGTAATATTTTTTTACGGGACAATTCCATCTTCAGCGGCGACTCAACAACTCGAAAAAACAATTGAAACTGAACCATTGTTTTTTTAGGGTTCCGTACTCAAGGAGTAAAACGGGACACTATTACTAAGACTCCGCTGTCCGTCTGTCTGTCTGTCACCAGGCTGTGTCTCAACAACAGTGATAGTTTGACAGCTGAAATTTTCACAGATGATGTATTTCTGTTGCCGCTATAACAACAAATACTAAAAACCAGTTTTTTTTATTTTACAATCTTACACAAATCGGCTTAATCCCAAACTAAGCAAAGCTTGTATTATGGGTACTAGACGAACGATAAACATACTTATATAGATAAATAAATACTTAAATACACAGAAAACATCCATGACTCAGGACTTGGCCGGTTGTTTTTTGTCAATTCTTGACCCCCCCTCCTATCATCATCCTGTTAATTCCTAAATGGACACTACCCGCCTCATAAAATGACTACCGTCATCCAATAGGGCCCCCCCCCCCCCCCGTTTTGAAATGACGTAATTTATGGACAGCCACTGTCTGTAATTGGATCAATGTATGTTATTAGAGGCGATTACGCATGTAAGATTGTTCAACTATATACCTGTAATTGTACATTGTATGTACTTAATCATGTTATATTCTGATCTGTGTGTTTTTAGGGCTCCGTGTCTCGAAATGGAAAAACGGAACCCTTATGGGATCACTTTGTTGTCCGTCCGTCCGTCTGTCAAATCCCTTTTTCTCAGGAACGCGTGGAGGTATCACTCATTTAAAGTTTGAATTCCTGTGCATAGTGTGTGCATGCATTATTTTAGAATTAACCCTGTTAGGGCACAGCAAAATTAATATAATAAATATACTTACCACGGGCGGTAATAAAGAAAGCCTCAAAAAACATATTTATCGCCCTTGCCTTCGGCTCGGGCGTCAAATACCTGCGATCTGAGACATTCTTTGTTTAACCGCCCTAGGTAAGTAATGTACTATTATATTAATTTTGCTGTGCCCTAACAGGGTTATGCTGGAACTGTTTTTATATGTAACATCTTGTAAGACCCATACTGCAACAAATAAATGAATTAAGCTGAAATTTATATCAAATACTCAGGTTTACTGTCTCTTGGAGCTGTGAAAAAATCAAACTTCTAAGCCAACACAATCAAAAGATACAGCCGTTTATGCCGCAAATTTCCGCAAGTTTTCGAAACCCGTAAGGGAATCAAAACCTACTTCCCGTGAACTCAGAAACTTGAAATTTGGTGCGAAGCAACGCCCTATAGCACAGATAAAGGAAAGATAGCGAAAACCGTAAATTTTTAGTTACATCACTGAAAATTTAATGTCCAGTATATACTGACACGTACTAAGTATGTGAATACATACTTAGTGAGTGTCAGTTTATAGTGGACTTGGTTTTATTGTACGGGGTGGTCCGGAACCCTCGGTACGCGAGTCTGACTCGCACTTGACCGGTTTTTTTTTCACCCGTGGTAAAGCCGAAATAGTAAAAATAAAACAGGTGAAATAATTACAATTAATATCCGTTTCACCATGCACGGCGATGTTACTTGGTACCCTTGATGAAGCGGTAACCTTTTTCTAACAAATTTAGAAACTAGGTATCACTGTTCTGTCTGTAGGAAAATATTACGTTTTTGAGATATATTCTATTAAAAAGCATTCCTACAATATTCGTTCAAAATATTATTCCCGAAAAGCATTACGAATGATTATGCGAATTAAGAAGTTATTCGCGAATAAATATTGGCGAATAATTATTCGAAATATTTATTCGTCATTCGCGAATAATCCTATTTATTCTTAAACGTTATTCGTATTCGAATAAATTTATCCCATCTCTGGGTGGATAAGCATATCTTCTCTTTTTTTTGGCGTTCTGGCCAACTGTGTCGGCTCAATTTTGCCAATAAGGATATCTACTACCGTAGGCTCAAAGGGCGTAAGGGACGAAATGCCCATGCCCATATCCCGTGAACTCCGAATCTTGAAATTTGGTACGAAGTATTTATAGCACAAATAAAGGAAAAATTGTGAAAACCGTAAATTTTTAGTTACATCACTGAAAATTTGATTTCCAGTATAAACTGACACGCACTAAGTATGTAAATACTTACTTAGTGAGTGTCAGTTTATAGTGGACCTGTTTCTATTTTACGGGGTGGTCCGGAACCTTCGGTGTGCGAGTCTGACTCGCACTTGACCGGTTTTTTTTTATGCTAACTACGATCATGGCATCATCTCTTTCATTTACTTAACAGTTAAGAGTTTACTTATGTTTTCGATGATAAAAGCAAATCAATCGTTCCTTACGCCCTTTGGACCAGAGTTTTCAAAAGGCGTAAGGGACAAACTGTGATTTTTCATTAGTGCTAAAAATCCTACAATTAGGATATTCCGTTATATTTGTTTTATTTGTACACGGCGCGGTCGGTGCAAAACACGTAACTGAAATGAACTCGTTAAGACGGGTTCTCCGTGCGCTCGCCCGCTGGCGCCCCACTCTCTCCCCGCCTCGCACCCACCGCATGCATCTGACTCCACGACAAGGTCGCGAGTATTTTCAATTAAATTTTCAATTTCTTAAGCGTGAAATTAACATGCTTAATTTTGATGAAAACATGATTATCGTACACAAAAGGCTATTAGTAAACAAAAAATTCATAGTTACTATTTATAATTACTGAGAAATACATTATTATTAAAACGTTAAAAATAAATGTTTAATTATTGTCTTAAATGTCTAAAAATACGCAATATACCTTAAACTGATAAAAACATCATAGTTACCATTTTGGCTTGTCTAGATAATGAGATCAGAGGAAAACTGTGAAAAAAAACATATATGCGAATTTGATATCAGTTTAATTTTGCTATTAAGTGATCGAATTTGAATGCACCTCAAAGTTATACTAACAAGGTACTTGGTTACCTTTTTTACTTTTAGGAAAAAGTTAAGTAGTGTACGTTAACTCGTGTTTTTTTTAACTACGGTTACGATCGCGGATTTTTTACTTAATATATTTCATTAATATTTGATACTGAATAGTAAAATCCGATAAAACAATAAAAACAACGAGTTTACGAATTATGTCCAGGGTAAGCTAATTTGATTGGTCTATATATGTATAGATAGATTGCGATATAACCTTTGACTAGTAATGACGAATTACAAACAAAAAATACAGGTTTTAGCAAAAATGTTTTCGGTGTCCTTGTCGACAAATGAATTCGCGGAATTTCCATAGTGGTTTTTTTGTTGCTTTCGTGTATCTCTTATTCTGATTTGGGATGATAATAAATAAAAGTATTAGTCGTAGAAGTAGTAGTACATACTTTATAGCACAAAAAAAGTACATAGCAGAAGAAAAATAAAATAAAAGTGTTAATGATGTTAATTTGTAAAGTCAAGTAGATAAGATGTTACAATTTTACAAAAAAGCTTCCATAACACCCTGTTATTTAGTACAAAGAAATGGCACTTCTTTTCTACAACTATAAAACTATAAAGTGAATAATTGAGCACAGCAGATTTGATTTGATATGAGTCTTAAGTTGAATAATTTTTAATGTCGAAGTTGTGTCCTGCAGGTCGATCACGTAACGCATTGTAATACGCGGGTCAGATAGATCTTAAGGTCACTTTTATATGGAAACATTACAGTTAAATTGTCCTAACGCGCATTCGAAACGTTACGTGATTACCCCTTAGGTTATATAATTTACTCAATTACAATTTATTACGTAGTTACCTTCTTTTATGATACGACAAGGTTTTAAGTTTCTTTTCACAAGATCGATTTTCCCGGATCCATTAAATATCTTGTGAGAATTTAACTCTTTGTAATCCATAGTCCGATATACCATGAACAAGAGTTTGCTCACACTAGACCCATTTTAATCATTGATCCCATAGTTTATCAAATTTTCTGTTTTGTTTTTTATGTTCTGTTTTGTTTATTTAGTTAGAGCACACACTTTTTTTTGATCAATCTTTTATAAAATAATTGTTGCTAGTATTGATATTGATTAAACACCATTTCCTTGACTTTTAAATATTTTCGTCACACTTGTCCATAAAGGGGCACTTTCCGCCCGCTAAGGGTGCGGAAAATCCCACTTACTAGGTACTTACTTACCACGCGTGATAAGTCTCAGATCGCATATTTATCGTCATGTAATAGTTATTTATGATACAAGTGCGGAAAGTAGGTAATTCCCAATGAGTGGCGATGACATGATGATTGTATCATACCTACAATATTTTTACAATGCAATGGAAGAAAAAAAAATATAATACATAAAAGGTGAAATATTAAGTGCCGTGAAATCTCATTCTCGCAGGAGTGTGGGAATATTGGCCTGAAATCCATTCAAGTGCTGTCAAAGTGAGGTGTCGATTGAGCGTGGTGTATTTCTTAGATATTGTGTGTTATTTGTGCCTTAAAATGCCGAAAACTATAAAAGTGACTTAATAAAGGTGATTAACAATATGACTAAGTAATTGTCGGAGGGAAAGTCTGAGGATTAGACTCTATTCCTTTAAATAACATCACCGACCTAACCTTGTTGTCAAAATGACTGGTAGGTACATCATATAGTATGTGCAATGAAAATTGGCTCATTTGTGAATAAATTACAAATAAAAGTTTATTTAATTTCAGGTATATCCCGATCTTCCATAATGTAAATACAAAGAGAAGTTCTGACATGAATGATGATGATTAATAAATTAATACCCAACCTTATCTACTGAAACTATTGAAAATGAATTAGTTTAACTTTAATGGAGGATCAATTCATTATAATTTAAAACATAATATAATCTAAATGTTGTAAATCGAACTTGATTTTATTTCATCAATAATCTATATTTTAACATATTCTAATATTTTTACACTAGCCAATTAGCATGCGTACGACTATACTTAGTGTTTCTATCATTATTGCTAATTTAACGCCCCCAGAGCAGGTTTTTTATTTTCCTGGTCGGGCTTTAAATTATCTATTCATACTGACATTTTCTTTATTTTACAGCCTTAAAGTGAGAAATGTATTATTTCAGTCGCACTTTTTTAACCAACTTTAAACAAAGGAGGAGATTCTGAATCCCTCTGAATCTTTTATTTTTAATGTAGGTATGTTCCCCGATTACTCCAAGACACCTGGACCGATTTCGAATATCTTTTTGTTTGAAAGGATAAATATCCTTTTCACGTGGTCAGATGGTTTTTAAAGTAAATATTTTTTAGCGATAACTCTCATAATATTCATTTATTGAAAAAGTACCTAGACTCGTTCCGTGTATTTATCCATTATCTATTGTTAAATACTGTATAATGAATGACTTCAAGGTGGAAATAATTATGACACATATGCTTGTATAGGGAGTTCAAAAGGTGAGGTGAGATAAGTGTTGAGTACATACTAAGATTTAACACAAGTTAACGTCATTGGGTTTTTGCTAAACCAAGACTACAAGAAAACCAAACAAAGATAGATACAGTCAGCAACATAAACATGTACAGTCGCCATCACATACATCGGAGCAAACAAGCACGTCACAAACATCGGAACACACCTCTATTTTCAAGGAATTAGGGTGCATGTGTCGATATTTTTGGACACCTATAGTGTACCTATGTATGTGATGGCGACTGTACCTATACATTCTAGGCGATTACTAAGAGATAAGGTCTAAGAGTGTAAACATGTTTATTACGCTGACTGTACCTAAATAGTTCGGCCTTTAGTTTTTTTATGTTCTCCTGCATGTTTGAATAGTAGGTACATTGTTGCCCAGGTATAGAAAGTAAGCAATAGATGGACGAGTTAGTTCGCGGGCCGAGCCGCAGGTGAGGCCCGCGAAGATGCGAGTCCATCTATTGCACTTTCTACCGAGGCATTTACTATGTGCTTTTCACGCCTAATGTAAGGAAATAAAACAGGTTGAGTACACATTATAATACACAGTTTAATTCAAAGTAATATTGATATTCGCATTAGGGCAGTTGTGGAATGACAAGGAAATGTTTTTTCCCGGAACATTTATATATATTTTTTCGAGAGTTCATCAAAATACGTCAACATTACACTTTCAGAGAAAGAGTTTGTTTTTTTATTTATTTGCCATGTCTTGAAATTGTCATACACTTTTCTATATTTATTTCGGGATTTAATGGGCAATAAATTTCGAATCACTGACTTTGCAGTGTTTTGAATTTCCGGCGGTGTAAGATCCATGTCCGTACTCGTTTCACTCATTGTTATTTATTTTTATTTCAAATCGTACAGAATTATACACAATTATCTGAATGTTTGTTTTCGAAGAACAGACAGAAGAAATTTTCCTTCCCGCCTTTTCAATTTTTTTATTTACACTTTTTTTAAGCATGCAAAGGCGTTTTTCACATACTTAAATAAAAAACGCTTACAATCGTAAAAGTACACATTCATTGAGCAAATTTGACGTTTTCATTTTTTAATTAAACGCACAAATGTAATGTTGCTCTAATAATTTTGTTATTTTCTGAACGAGTTACTAATGTCAAAAATAATCGACCAATAGCAGAGTAGAAAGTAAAAAAGGCCGCTTAACACTACATTTTACTTTGCAAATCTACATTGTTTGACTGTTTTTGAATTGTACTACTAAGAACTACTTTCTACTCTCATTTCAATCCATCTTTGGCCATATTTCCGAGCAGTGGCGTGAAAATATAATGTTCTGTACGGCCACTCCGTAGAGTATATCTTTGTTGCAAAAGGTGGTGTAGAAGATTTTTTTTTAAATATCGTTTACATCGATACAACCGAGCAAATATCAAAAATGGTTACACGAGATATCTTGGGACAACTTATAGCAGCCACAAATCCTCGAAATTTTGGGACTTTTTTTGGTTTCTCACTCGTAGCTTCTATACGGTGCATCCTAGCGAAAAGCTATACACTAGGACGTTAAAGAACATCAAATTATTCGTCTAATGAGTAAAAACAACAACAACAACATCATAACAATTCGGTTCAGCGACATCGTAGGAAATCATGGTCGAAAACGAGGCTTTCCTCAATCAATAAGCCTCGTTTTCGACCATGGTTTTCTACTATGTCGTTGAAACGAATTGTTATGGATTGGTACTCATTAGACGCATAATTTTATGTTCTTTAACTCTTTGTGTGAATAGCTTTTCGCTAGGATGCACCGTATAGAAGCTACGAGTGAGAAACCAAAAAAAGTCCCAAAAGTTCGAAGATTTGTGGCTGCCAAAAGTTGTCCCAATATATCTTGTGTAACCATTTTTGATATTTGATCCTTTGTATCGATTTCAATAATATTTAAAGAAAAAATCTTCTACACCACCACTTGCAACGTACCCTGGGGTGCTTTCAACCTCTACGGACTGGCCTATAAATATAAGAAGCTTTATTTCCTAAAGTGTATACAAGAGGATAATTTGCATTCAATAAACTAAATTAAAACTAAGTTGTATCTAAAAAAAGGCCCTGGAGGCATTGTAACGAGGATGCTGGCGTTATGTCACAGACGTAGGTACTTAGTATTGTCGTCACACACGGCTTAAACCACTTTTATACAATCTCGCGATTTTCTTAAAAACAGGTGAGAAAAGAAGTCTGAAAATTACTTTACTACGTTCAGGCAAAATAATTACCGAAATGGTTTTTGATTTAGGCATCATTACATAGTTTGAAATGTTATCAATTGTATGTGTTCCCCTTCCCCTGGATTCAAAGCGGGGCTTAATTGCCATTTAACAGCCAGAGGTGACGTAAACAAAATAATTTTAAATCACTCAAGTGTATGCACGCACGACGTGCTTATACACAAAATAAGGCTGCATACGCACAGACAGGTAGCTTGTTGAGTGCCTAAAGCTTAGCCAGTCGCATAGCGAGTACCGAAGTGAAACGATGAACGTTCTATAATATTTTTAACCAGCTGCACTGCACACGCTAGGTGACTAACAACTCTAACTAGGTGACTAGCGTGTGCAACCCAGCTGGTTAAGAATATTATAGAACGTTCGTTTCACTTCGCTACTCGCTATGCGACTCCCTAAGCTCTATGCAGTATCCATGTCTATGCGTATTTTGCAGCCAACGGTTGTTTCAAACCACCGGTGATTCTTAGTAACCTCCGTCAAAACCTGAGGTGTGATCACGTAACGTAACGTATGGAACGCAGGTTACGACCACTCAACAGTCAATTTCCTATACAAAAAGTGACATTTAGATCTACCTGACGCGCGTACAGTCGGACTCATAAGTAGCTGGCAACCTATTTGTACTTACCTTGTCGTTTTCACTCGTTGGACAACTTCATTATGGCAGTTTAACATGACGTTTAATGTGACACGGTACAAAGGTGTTAAGCTAAAAAGCGATATTTTTTATGCAATAGAATACTCAAGATGGATTTTAGTTTAAAAATGCACAATGAACTTGCCCTTAAAAGGCGTGTAAATGCTTTACAGGGCATTGGCCACATACAGACCACATATACCTTGGCTCAGACGGGCAGAGGTTATATAGGGACCACATAGGTTTTAAGCGATTTTTTTACAAATACATTATGTTTGATATCATCACATACTACATGTCGAATAACTCATATGCTACCCACAAAATACAATACATAGCACTTACCGTATTTATTTTCGGCATCATTCCATTTATGAATGCAAGAAACGTGCAAAAACGAGTCAGATCGGTGGTTTTAAATTTGACAACTTAAACGTCATATAAATACGTTCCGATACACCAACTTTTTTTGCGTTCGGAAATCGCCTTGTTTTGTATACAACGCAATAATGACATTTTGTGTGCCCTATATCACATCTGCTCGTCTAGAAAAAAATAATTGTTATGTGGTCACTATGTGATCACTGCCCGGGTAAGGGTTAAGCCTCTTGTGAGGCTGACCGCACAATGCGTTACATGACCTGCTAATACGGTCAGCTACTTAGGTGTTCAGCAACTTATGAGGTCGGGCCCGCATTCGATGTGTGTTTGAAGTGTAGTTTCAATGGTTTACAACTTGCGCGGGCCCGCGCCCGACGCGCGCCCGACCTTCGCCCGCGACCGGTGTGTGGAGGCCTTCAGAAGCCCTTCGGCCGTTTTCGAAACCATGGGTTCGAAACCAGTTGAGAACACGGAATAATTTTTCTTTTTTGGAAACCTGGTTTGAAATAAATGGCTCTTTAACGGGTGCTATGAAGTAAATCTCCACCGGCCTTCAGATTTTCATAAGGCGTTACTTCATAGCACCCGTTAAAGAGACATTTGTTTTCTTCCACCATTGCTCTCTTCAACGGATTTGCGTTTTCTATATTTGTTGACCAAGGTTAGAGAAATTTCTTAGATACCAGATTTATAACACCACGCACAATTGTTAGCCATCTGACGCCTTAGTGAAGTTCTTCAATATTTCTTGTGTCGTTGAATGTCAAAGCTACTAACTAACTAAATAGTGTTAATGCATAATTGTTATTATCCATGACTGAGTTTCAAAAGAAGATTGTATTTTGTGTATTGGTAACCAGTTTAGAAAACAGAATTATTTTTATTGATTCGAAACCAATTTCCAAAAAAGTAAAATAATTCCGTTTTCTTAACTGGTTTCGAACATGGTTTCGAAAACGGCCGAAGGGTCAGTTTGTCGAGTTTATACAAGACTATTGTATTGCAAATAACGCAGGCAAACCCGCGGGGTAAAATAGCCTACAACCACCCAGAAAGTACATTTTACAAATAAATTTCCTCAGGAGGTCAAAACGGATCAACATTGCGCCGCGTTACAATGTATTGCCAATAAGTTGCGCGTACTGACACAATAGGTTTCGGCGCGAGAGTAACTAGCACGCATCACATTAGTATCATAATAGACTACAGAATGTTGAGTCACACTGACCTCTACTTATGCTTTATATGTAATTACTCATCTTGCACGTACTTACCTGTTATTTTATACAATCGGCGCCGACGCGACAGTCATTTGAGAAATAAACACGATTATAATTAGTTGAAAATATTTTTAGAACTTTTTTAATTTGCAATAGTTGAAAACTTTGTGTATGATTAGACTGAAGTGAAGTGAATATGTTAAGTTTAGTTATATTTGGTTTAATGGTCCAACAGGCTACAGCGGTGATAAATACCTTAACTCGTAAGTATAACGAACTTTTGCCGTGTTGTTTTAGAAAACAAAACGCCGTTCCAAACTCTGTCCTTATTATCCCATATATAACAGCACAGAACTCTAGTGGCTCTGTGGGCTGTAGAGATCGCAAGCATATCTAAAAAAACTGATTTCCAAAAAACGGATTCTTCCAAAAAAAAACAATATGATCAGTGAACCTGTATACAATCACGAGAATCGGTTAAGAATGCGACCTGTAGAGGATAACAGCCGGGCATCTGGACATCCGGAATACGATTTTTTTTTGGCTTAAGCTGAAACGAAAAACTGCGTTCGCTACGGTCGCTCGTTCAAAAATTCGTACGTGTTCGAAATCACTAACGCCAATAAACACATCAAAAATCAAGTGTATGAAATCATAAAAAGCATTTGTACTAAATTCAGTTATCCTCAGTTCAAAATTAGCCATGTACGGTCAAGCAATTTGATTCCTAGGCCTTCCATCATAGAACCTTGCCGTTGTAAATGCTATGTCAATACGGGTTACTAGGATTTTTGCGTTGCTATGTAGCAGTTAAAATGACAGGGTTCCTAGGTATCAAATTGGTTGACTGTACCTACTCCAGGCAAAATTATTTAAGAATCCAACAAACTTTCCATCCGGAAGTATTTATATAGATTTAAATAAAGCATGAATTGTTTTGTAATAATTATTTCTAGTGAATATTATAGAGCAAATGTAAATGAACCAAAATGAAGATAAAACCATTTATTAATATTTTTTCTGACTTTTTAGAAGCTAGTTAAGTTATCATTTTTGTGATGTCTGTAATTTTGTTAGATGATGTCACTAGGTAACCTATTAAATTGATAATAGGTTTATCCATTACATAGAAAAAATCAGCTATTATAAATTATTTCCAAAGTCATTTTTTCCATACAAGTTGTCAGTTCATTGCCTGGACTAATGTTGCGTTGACAAGAAATGTACATAATGCAAGTCTACTAATTTTGTAATAGTCCAAGGCATATTATACTAAGTCCCTGGGTGACAGAGCTCAGCTCGGGTGAAAATACGGAGAAAACGAATTTTCCCAGACACGAGACCTAGCTATATCGATTTCTTGCCTCTGTAAACCCATATATTCCAAATTTCAAATCGTAAGAGCCGTTTCCAAAAACGTGATTTCAAATATATATCTCTCTATACATATAATAAAGCTGAAGAGGGTCGAAAGTCTGTACATGGAAGATATTCGAAAAAAAACTGGCTAGGGATACTTAAAATCGATAACAGAACACGTTCCAACAGTTTTTAGATTTTTTGTCTGTTTGTCTGTTTATCTGTTTATCTGTTTGTCTGTTAATGTGACCGCGCATCACGTGAAAACGGCTGAACCGATTTAGATGAAATTTGTCAAAAATGACCATTTTCTCGCAACCTGTATGTTTTTTTCCAAAATCTGTACACGCCAATCTTCATTCATATGAAATCGAAGGAAGGTCTCCTAAGACCATTATTCGCCTAGCAACACGGGATCTGGTAGCTGCCCTCACTGACCCAAAATCTATTTCCATTATATATATATTTTTTTAATATATATATATTATGTCAGAGTCTAACAAATAAACGATTTGTATTTGTCTTAACAGCAAAGATTTATAGGACTTTAATATTATATTTCCAATGACTTAGTACATAAAGAGTGTTGTGTCTACCCTACCTAGTAAAGGGAAACCTATGTATGAGAGGTTACAAATTCGCTTTTTTTAACCTGTTGATCCGAATGATATTTTTTGGAAAAAATATATGTGGTAGAGTATTAAATGGTTTATAAAATATCTAATATTGGAAGGTGTCGCCACCTTGCAAGTAAAAAAATATTTTTTTTTAAATATTAAAAATCTTTTTTTTTAACTTAAATATAAAATTTCAACGTAATTTTTTTTTATAAAAAGTCATCTATTATATTCATAATATATAAAAATTTAAAAAAAATCAGGCCGCTAGTTTAGTAGATAATAAATAAAAACGATTTTCCTTTTTTTTTAATTATCTCAAAAATCACGACGATTTTGGGGCTGATATTTGGTGAAATTACAACGTATATAAAGATAATTATCCGAGCAAAAGGAAAACCATTTTCTCGTCAAAGGCAGTTTCGCCATACAAACACGGCTATACCCTTTGGATGGAACTTATTTACGGTATAGCGATAGTTGGAGTCCTGGGCAAGGACATAGGATAGTTTTATCCTGAAAATCATCCCCTAAAGGGTTGTAATTGGGCGTGAAAATTTGTTTGTGACCCAATTTGGTTCAAAGATAGTTTGAGTCCTGGAAAAGGACCTAAGACAGTTTTTATTCCGGAAATCATCCCCTAAGGGGGTGAAATGGTGGTGAAAATTTGGATGTAGCCCATTTAGATGAAATTTGGTATAGAGATAGTTTGAGCCGCGGAGACGGACAACGGATAGCTGTTATCCCGAAAATAATCCCCTAAGGGGATAAAATAGGGGGAGAATATTTGAATAGAACCCATTTCGATGAAATTTTGTATAGAGATAGTTAGAGTCCTGGATAAGGACATAAGATCATTTTAATTCCAGAAATCATCCCCTAAAGGGGTGAAATTGGGAGTGAAAATTTGGATGTAACCCATTGAGACGAAATTTGGTATAAAAATAGTTTGGGTACCGGAGAATGACAACGGATAGTTTTTATCCCGAAAATCATCCTCTAAGGAGGTGAAATGGGGGGTGAAAAATGGGATAGAACCCATTTACGGTATAACGATAGTTGGAAGTCCTGGGGAAGGACAGATGATAGTTTTTATTCCAGAGATCATCCCCTAAGGGGGTGAAAGGGGGATGAAAATTTGGATGGAATCCATTTACGGTATAGCGATAGTTGGATGTCCTGGGGAAGGACAGATTATAGTTTTTATTCCGGAGATCATCCCCTAAGGGGGTGAAATGGAGGTGAAAATTCTGATGGAACCCATTTACGGTAGAGCGATAGTTGGGAGTCCTGGGGAACGACATAGGATAGTTTTATCACGAAAATCCTCCCCTGAGTGGTGAAAATTTGAATGTGAGTGACCCATTTGCATTCCAAGTGCCATCAATGTCACATCTTACATGGTCGCTGCTGAGGCCCACTATCAGCTCGTTCACATATAAATTAAACAATTTGGGAGACGGGTTACCACCCTGCCTTACAGCACACCCGAGTCTGTATTCACTTGAAAGCGAATCGGCCCATCTCACCTGATTCGACTGATTGGAATACCAATAATTGAGTATTCCAATACACATAAGTCAAGGGGTTGTCGGTGTCTCTACGGGGTGTTGTAATATGGTTTCTCTAAATGGCGCTGGTATTTTCATTCAAAAATATCTTATTGAAAAAGAGCGAAATCCAGAAGGTCGTAAGTAAATTTTGACGTCAATACTACGGCTCTGTATGGCAGCTTGCACACCTTTCATATGGCAGACGTAGTAAATATTATGTCACACACTGTTTAAATAAACCACGTTTATACAATTTCGCGATTTTCTTGAAAACCAGTGAGAAAAAGTCTTAAAAGTACTTTATTACGTTCGCGATCAGGTAACATAATTACCAAAACGGTTTTCGCTTTAGACATCATTACATACTTTGGAATGTTGTAAACTGTGATGAAATGTGGCCTTGAAGAAAGCTCTTAGACATGAACAAAGGCTACTTTAAGTATATTTTGAATGAACCGCCGGCAGATCTGGTAGTTATTATGTAAATTCGAATGTGTATCATTTTTGCCAAAAAGCACAATATCCACAAGGGCATTCACTTAGGCCTGTGGAACAATTAATATTAGTGCTCATAACATACCCGACATATTTGTTCCTGTGTCTTGGATATCTGCGTATTTACTTTTAAACATTAACCTAGTTATTTGTATGAGTAAGGTAAACGTCCCAATGTTGACAACTTACTATATCGACGTGTGTCTGTGTGAGTGTGTCACAACTCACAACGGACGTTTGTATTGTACATTGTACGGATTTATAATACTGCTTTACGCTAGATATCTACAGCACACTTCATCCCAATTCGCATAATTGAATCTTGCAACACTCACAAGAAGAAACCGGGTACGTAACCCGAGGTGTTAATGAGTGTCAGTTAAAAATCTCGGAATTTTAACAATAACAGGAAGTGTTAAATAGCTGTTAAGGACGGTGGTTTAACACTATGACCTCCTTGTATTTATTTATTTGTTTTGTGGTATCTGATGTTGGAGTAGAGTTTCTTGTATTTTTTTTAATTTTCAGACTTTAGCTTTTGTCGTCTTCATAAGAGTTTGAACATGAGCTTTGTCAGTCTTATCGGGCTGTTTTCTAATTTGTTTTGTTTAGTTTCGTATATTTATGGTTTTAGTTCTAGTATTCTTTAAATGTCTCTTCATATGAGCCCAGTAACGTTCAATTGGGCGTAGTTCAGAGGGGTGATCAGATCTCTATTTTCGAATGCACGTTAGGACAACTCAACTTCTGTAATTTTCCCATACAAAAAGTGATATTCAGAACTAGCTGACGTATGTACAATTACGTAATCAAACTGCAGGGCAGTTGGGTGGGTTTGCCTCTTTTGATGCTATTTGCACATTTTGGTCCAAATAAAACTTTTTGGCTATTGTCCTTAACGGCAAGTTGCCAAATCTGGTTACAATAATATAGATCTGTGTTGTGCTGCCATAATAGCGGCAGCAAATGTTTCTCAAGTACGTACATTTCACCATTTATAGTTCTCGTTGTGATGATCTCTTCGTGTTTTAGTCCACACGTGCAGAAAGCCTGCCAAATCATAAATGTTTGTGCATATTTGCCAGCCATCTTGTGTTTGTATTTTTCTTTAACATTGTCTCTATTCTTAGCATCAAATCTATAAGACCATTGTGAGACCTGTCGTCATGTATGGATCGGAATGTTGGGCCTTAAAGGTGACGGATGAAAAGAGATTGCATGTAACGGAGATGAGGATGTTAAGATGGATGTGTGGTGTGACGAGGATGGACCGAATAAGAAATGTGTATGTAAGGGGAAGCCTAAAAGTAGCACCTATCGCGGATAAATTGAGGGCCAATCGCCTTGCGTGGTATGGGCACGTAATGCGGAGGGATGAAAGTCATGTGACCAAAAGAGTATTAGGTATGAATGTGGATGGATGTAAAAGACGAGGTAGGCCAAGAAAAAGGTGGATGGACTGTGTGAGAGACGATATGAAGAGAAAAGAAGTGAATGATGATATGACGGCTGACAGAGAAGTATGGAAGAAAAAGACATGCTGCGCCGACCCCAAGTAAATGGGATAAGGGCAAGGAAATGATGATTGTCTCTATTCTTAGCAACAAAATATTCTTGTCAGGAATTTGGTTTAAATCAGCAACCACATATATGTTTCATCATCATCATCCACACATCAGTGACATTTTGTAAAGAAGTTGTATAATTACCTGGCCCGTGTCCTAGCTGTTTTCTAGTTTTCGGGATTCCAGTCTGGTACTTTCTAAACGTTGTATGATTTCAGCCCAGCAGGCTTCTTAACCCGATGATGGACCGTAGACTTGCTGGTACTCAACTTGTCGGCTCATTTTGGTTCGGACTGATGGGGTTTAGTTCTGTATGCAGCCTTGATTTTATTTGCCAGCTTCTTATCCAGAAATTCTTTTTTACGACCGTAACCTGCTTTCCTTTCAACAGTTTCACCTGCTTTCATTTGAATGTTCGGCGACCTTCATTTCACCCCAGCGAGTACTTTCTAAGTAATTGTCCAAAATTAGCTTACAAATAGCAACATTAAATAGCGACATTTTATTTATTACGACATATAATAAAAATTAGATACCGCAAAGTAACTTCTAGTAGAATTGTTATATGACAGATGTCAAACAGTTAATTGTTTTTATTGCATGAACTTTGAAATTAGAAAAAAGGTTCTGCTACTTTTTTCTGGACCACTTTAGTTAATAGATATGAATACTTAAACGAGTAGAAAACACACAAATATTTTCCCTTACCGGGATTCAAACCCAGGACCGTCCACTTCGTAGGAAAGGTAACTGCCACTAGGCTAAACCGGTTGTCGACATTTTATTGTTTACAAACGACCAGATAAAGCACCCGTTTCATGATCCAAGATTGACATTGACCCCTAGGTTTAATTAGAATCCACAGTTAAACCTCATGTTGGTGTCAATCACAAAGTCAATGTCACACTATAAACTGGTTTATAATGCCTTCGTAAGTTGAGAATCATCATAAATCAAGTAATATTATAGAATGAATATTCAAAAGTCACAAAACAACCGTAAACCATCAGGTTTCGACTTATTTTTGCCATGTTAAATACATTATAAATATTGAAAAACCGGCCAAGTGCGAGTCGGACTCGCGCACTAAGGGTTCCGTTTATTAGGTATCTTTAAAAACGGCAAAAAAATCATGCGTATGGGAGCCCCCTTAAATATTTATTTTATTCTGTTTTTTAGTATTTGTTGTTATATCGGCAACAGAAATACATCATCGGTGAAAATTTCAACTGTCTAACTGAAGGTTCATGAGATACAGCCTGGTGGTGACAGACCGACAGACAGACAGACCGACGGACAGAAGTCTTAGTAACCTTTGGGTACGGAACCCAAAAATTAACGCTAGGTATATGAACGTAGAAAATTCTGACGTCACCTGTAGGTATTTCCATGCAAACTTCATAATAACAGAATGTTTCTTGGTGTATCAAAAGAAGTTGCCGTTATGATTATCGGTCAAACACCGTATTAATACTTTTGTTTTATAAGTATACAATGTTCCATTGGGAAAACAGTATTTATTTAAGATAAAACAATAGAAATGAACACACGAGAGATGGGATTTGTTCAAGGCTTAAAAACGAGCAAATACAAATGAGACGTGCGGTCGTGCGGCGGAAATGCGGCGTGGGTAGGCCCCCCAGACAAGGTGGCCTGATGACCTAGTAAAGGTCACGGGAGTCCGCTGAATGCAGGTGGAGCAGGACAGGTCACTTTGGCACTCTTTGGGGGAGGCCTATGTCCAGCAGTTGACGGCTTTCGGCTGATATGATGATAATGACAAATGAGACTGGTAGGTAAATAGTATGTAGTAGTAGGACGAACTGGATATAAGGTCTCCGACCATAATAATGATTGCCGCCATGACGCGAGGCGTTACTAAAATATTATGAATATGAGCCCAGTTAATCCAGTTATACACATAAGATAAAACTACTAATCTACATAAGTTGTTGAATATTAATGAGTAAATGAGTTCCTCATAACAGTCATAAAACATGCGTTCACGTAATAATTACATTGAAGATGGAGCTAGGCATTTTCTGATGATCAGTCTGTACAGTCGCCAATCATCATCACAACTCTAGTGTGATGATGATTGGCGACTATATTAACTAAGTATAGGTAACTGGATTGACTTTTTTTTAATACTATTACGACGGTGGCAAACAAGTTAAGCTGGTACCGTAGCCTATGGACACTTGTGACTCCAGAAGAATCACAAGTGCGTTGCCGACCCTTTATTCACTTAAGGATTCGCTGTGTTGGCAGATAGAGACATGCAGGTCCCTCACTCCCAACACAGCGCACCCTAAGGAGCTCTGGCGACCTTATTCACCACCAGGAACACAACACCACATACTTCATAGTATGCAATAATATAGCAACACTACAAAGCAGTGGTGCTATTATGGCTGCGGTCTTCTGTAAGGTGGAGGTACTTCCCCAGTTGGGCTGCTCCACATACGAGCGAGATGACATTCCGCTCTGAACTCTCTAACTCCTAACTAGGCTCATATTCATAATATTTTAGTAACGTCTCGCGTTATGGCGGCAATAATTACCTACCTTATATCGAGTTATATCCTTATGGCCGACTTTACCTTATATTATATCCAGTTCGTCCTACTTAACCTACTAATGTTAGAAATGTAAAACGATGGTAATTAAGCAAACAGTTTGGTTGATGTTAATAATAGTTACATGTAAAATGGGCTATAATGGTATGATATATGTTTTATTAATAAACAAATTGAATTGAATTTTACTAAATAAAAATTATAAATAAAGAATTTAGTGTCAGACTCGTAAGTATGCTAAATAATTATCAAGGATAACGCAAAGACGTAAACAAAATTGACGGAAGGTGACGTTAACGTCGCAAGGATGTTTTTTAAAAATGTTTGTTGCGTCATTATTCTGACCTAACTTTGTCACATAAACAACGATGTGACGCCAATGACAAACAAGGTGACAAAATAGTATTCAAGTATTTATTGCAATCATGTTGTTACAGTATAATTCATAGTTGTGACATGCCAAAGTAAGTCCCAAACATGAACCCTGTGAGGGCATCGAAAATGTTTCTTAATTAACTTACAACTAAATATAATTATAACAGAAAGTTAGCGGGCTTAGCATGGTTGATATTTTATCACTTATCGCTGTCAATAAGGCATCCGTCACGTTCTGACAAGTATGCAAGTGCGATACTGACAGATGTTTTATACACAACGATAAGTGATAAGATGGCAAACATCTTAGACCCGCAGGCAGAGGAACAGTTCACTTGTGCCTTTGGCTTAACTAGACTCTCGCACAACTCAGTGGTGCCGACCCGGAGGGGAAAGTAACGAAAAACAGTTACAGTAAGGTAGGGCACAGCGGAATGTCATCTCGCTCGTATGTGGAGCAGCCTAACTGGGGAAGTACCTCGACCTTACAGAAGACCGCAGCCATAATAGCACCACTGCTTTGTAGTGTTGCTATATTATTGCATCCTATGAATCATGTGGTGTTGTGTTCCTGGTGGTGAGTAAGGTCGCCAGAGCTCCCTAGGATGCGCTGTGTTGGGAGTGAGGGATCTGCATGTATCTATCTGCCAACACAGCGAATCCTCAAGTGAATAAAGGGTCGGCAACGTGCTTGTGACTCTTCTGGAGTCACAAGTGTCCATTAGGCTACGGTACCAGCTTAACATCAGGCAGGCCGTAAGCTTGTTAGAAAAAAAAACCGGCTAAGTGCGAGTCGGACTCGAGCACGAAGGGTTCCGTACCATTATCTATAAATATTTATTTAATTCTGTTTATTAGTATTTGTTGTTATAGCGGCAGCAGAAAAACATCACCTGTGAAAATTTCAACTGTGTTTTCTGTCATGGATAATGATATACAGCCTGGTGACAGACAGACAGACAGACAGGCCCCGTTTTACTCTTTGAGTACGGAACCCTAAAAAGCATAGCCACCACGTGTAAGCAGCATGCTATGTTTTGAATTATCTAGCTGTCAAACATCACTCATCAGTTTTCTTAGACAGTTATACTTCTTATGTATTGTTTAATCTGTGATACGGCATTACACGGCTCTCCTACACCCTATTCTGTAAGTTGTTTTAAGTTCACCTCAACGCTCACCCATAAATATATCTTGACGCCGCGTAGCGGCCTTATTAAGCCTGACAGAGCGCGTGCTATACATTATTTCAGAGGGAAAATGACATGGATCGTTTTTAGGGTTCTGTACCAAAAAGGTAAAAAAGGAACCCTTTTATGGTGCGACTCTGTCCGTCTGTCACAACGTTAAATATCTCAGGAACTACTTAAGCTATCAATTTTAAATTGGGAACAACTGTTAAGAAGGTTAAGACACATATATGGAAAATAAAATAATTAAATATACATTTTTATTTTCTGTGTAAATGACAAATATGAGGACGGTAAAAATTCAAAGTCTAGTTAAAAGATCAAATGGGATATTATATGAAAGGGCTTGATTTGCGCTTTCTAAAACCGTTTTTAGTTTTTTTCTACAGTGGTTAAATTTTGATTTCTTAGGGAAAAAGTTGCAAAAAATACCCCCCCCCCCCCCCCCCCCTTATATCCGAAGTTTACTAAGCGAAAATTCTGAAATTATTACATATGATTAAGTGTAACATATATAATACAGGAAAAATAAAACGATACCTCTATCTAGCGTATTTTTTATCTATTTATCAAAAGTAATTTCTTAATTATGTTTGTAATTTTATTACTTTTGTATGAAATTTTATGTATTCAAATGCCTCTGAGATTATCATTAAGGACCCACTTTTCAAGTAAAAAAATAATAATCGAAATCGGTACGCGTTATAAAAATCGCTGATAAATAAACATTAGCTCAGACCAGGTAAAAAGAAAGACGGATCATGACAAACAACATATGGTGAACATGCTCACACACACATATACAAACAAAATTGCACAAAACTCTTCAGCACGTGTCGCAATGCTATCAAGACCACTTTTTTCGAGTTTTGTCTAATTTCATTTAAGTATGTGTGCGTGAGCCTGTAGTAAACTTATTTGGCTTGGTTAATAACCGGCTTCACTAGGTTGTTCGCCATGCTTTGTCTTTTTTCTTGGTCTGAGCATACTCGGTTGCAAATAATTAGTACCAAAATGCAGATGGCGGTGCACAACGGTAACTTCTACTAAGATATAAGCTGTTAAGATTGTTCAAGAATGAATGGGGACGTGACGGGTACGGTGTATGAACGTTTGCACGGAACCCTCGGTGCGCGAGTCAGACTAGCACTTGACCGGTTTTTTTCTTTTAAACATAAGGTTTTATAGTATCATGAAGATAGAAAATAATCTGTGGTTTAATAGTTAAGTAGGAGCTACCTACTATATTTCATCATTAGAATCCTTCTTTTTAACAGGTATTATAGTCTGTGCTTAAATCCTCGTATTCTTATTCTTATAAATCTTATAATAACACCATTTCTTGCTGTGTAGGAATATAGTGTGATGTTACTCGGTAGGTACTTCCGGAAAATGGAGGCCTCCTAGAAAGTGGACCCTGAACTTTAAAGTACCTACCTAACAGCAGCTGTTAGGTATTAGGTACTTTAAAGTTCAGGGTCCACTTTCTAGGAGGCCTCCGTTTTCCGGAAGTACCTACCGAGTAACATCACACTATATTCCTACACAGCAAGAAATGGTGTTATTATAAGATTTATAAGAATAAGAATACGAGGATTTATGTAGAAACAAAAAAAAATCATTCATAATACCTATAGTAGTTTATGTGACTGTACATACTCGTAATAAAAGGCATTATGAATGAAATAATATTATCAAAATCGATGTTATTATTTAGCAATAATAACATTGTCACAGATAAGAAATTTATTCTAACAAAACAGTCTATTTTTATGGTGGTCATAATGTGCGGTTCTTGAACGCATCATGGAGGGTTTATGATATTTGGATAGATAAAACTCTTTAAGACAATAAAACTGGTCCAATAATGATCCTGTCTCTCCCCCCCCCTAAACGGGTTGCCAAGGCAACATCTGTTGTATGTATATTGTATGGAAATCGTCCATGCGAGCCTCCGCAAACATCCCAGATGCACTGCAAAACCGAGGTAGCCCCATCAGCATTCTGTACCCGTTATTAAACTGGACGTGCAAGGCATTATAAGCTCGTTTCGTATATTTGATCCACAAGCTGCACGTATAAAGTGTTTTGCAATATAAGTAGGTATCAGAAGTCAGATTGCGGTGCACCATTTTTGAAAACCAAACTCCACTGAGAGCCCGGTCTATTAGCCTAGTGGGTAGTGACGCTGTCTACGAAGCTCAAGGTTCTGGGTTTGAATCCCGGTAAGGGACAATATTTGTGTGATGAGCATGAATATTGTATGTTTTCTATGTACCTATTTAAGTATTTATATATTTTAAATATATCGTCGTCTAGCACCCATAACACGAACCTATTGAGCTGACTATGCAGCTAGTGCGATTTGTGTAAAATTGTCCCTTTATATATATTATTTAATATCTTTATTCATCTTTCCCCTTAGGCTAGGTTTGTACAATAATCATATAAAAAGTAAAATGTATAAAACTATACATACAAAACATAAAATCATTATAAAAACCTAACCTAGGTTGCCGCCGGCAGCGAGGCGGGGCCTAAACTACCGGTGTACCGGTGGTCAGGGCGACAGAGACAGGTACCTCCTGACTATCCGCGCAATATCCAGGGGTACCGCCTTCTGTATCTGACCCTTGATCCAGCCATCTAGCGAGAGTCTCTTGAGGTGAAATGGTCGAGACTCTTCGCTATTAAACCGTTTTATATATTTATTGTAATGCCATTGGGAATGGATGAAAATTTTAGAAGTACCTGATATATTTTTTTGGTGATTGGAATAACCTTCCTTAGCACCAGAAAAAGTTGCAAACCTTTTAGCTTCATCAATTATTTTTGAAAAATATAAACAGTTTCCTAACTTACGTTTCGGTTTTACGACGAATAAGACACTTTGCTTGATCCGTTCCATATTACAAAAACATATCTCAAAAATCCGTGGTAAAATGATACTGGCAATGGTATTGGCATTGCCAGGGTCAGTTATAAAAAATATTTTTCTAATACGAGACGGATCAAGGAATATGCCTCATTCGCCGTCCTAAACCCAAAAAGTAAGTGAGGAAACTGTTTATATTTTTCAAAAATAATCGACGCAGCTGCAGTCTGCAACTTTTTCTGGTGCTAAGGAAGGTTATTCCTATCACCAAAAAAATCATCAGGCACTTCTAAAATTTTCATCCATACCTCATTGGTCATCATAGCAGTCACCAGTAATATGGAGATACATCCCCAGTCGCGCTGCTCCAAATATGAGCGAACTGATACCGTTACCTCCTCAACAATAATTAATATAGACCTTACAATTTCTTTTTCAGCTTTGGAGTATGACACACTGCCAAAACTGATGAAGATCGACAAATATTGGCCATGCATGCGTGTTCCTGGATCCTCCTACTGCCAAGTCAGCGCCAATCTCTATGGGAACCTATCAGACCCTCTGTATTATACGTTGGTGGTACGTAAAATTTAACTTTTTTTTCGTGGAGGACACCTGCGGACCTAACCACCCAGCCCTATGTTTTCATCATAAAGTGCAGCATTTTATTCACAATATGTAGGACGATGGAAAACTCGCCACTCTAATAACCCATTTAGTCCGCTTTTATGAAATGCGGAGAAAACCTAGACCTATTCTTGTCCGAACCAATGCTGATAGGATGTAGTTACCTAGAGCGATGAAATATTTTTCTCTTTAATACAAAGATCGTGTTAAGAAGCGTTTGATTTGGACTCCTGATCGTAAGCTGACACTGGACTACGGAAGCATGCAATTCCAGATGAGAAACATTCGCGTTGCTGACTCATTATTGATTTGAGAATTTGTTGTGTTGACAGTGAGACAATCAATAATTGGTTACGTTTATCTCTGTGGGCGACAGAATGTAGTTTGTGAAATGTAGGACCTACGGGTCACGAAGAGAAAGGGTGTTGTATAGTATGTGAACGATAAGGCCTACGGGCCACGAAGAGAAAGGACGTGTAACTATAATTCCTTCACATAAGGACGGCAATTGTGCCCAGATTAAGCTCCTAAAGCAAACGGCTCAGATAAGAAGCGCGCAATTTATTTAGGACCTAAGTACCATAAGTACAGACGAAGAAAATAGCTTAAAGTAAAGATAAAGGTACCAGGTACCTCCAGTAATTATTTCATAAAGATCGATAGGGGGAGAGCCCCTGATAAATGAGGGAGAGATAGCCAAATTATTTGTAAAGAAACCAACTTGAGACTATATCCAGATCTAGTCCGTCAACAAGGGACATCGGTAACTAGAGTTACATAAAATGTGAAATAAAAATGTACACAACGTATGCATAGAGATTATTGCTTATTATGGTGCAATAATGGTCAAGGTTCAGGTTGATTTCTATGATTGGCTAAAAAGACGGGAGCAAAAGTCAAACTTACGCTACCACGTTAAGGAAAATGTGAAAATTGACGGTCTCACCCGGCCATAGCTTCGTAACCAGATGAGGTACGAAAGCAATTGAGGTATCGTTAGGAAGGTAAGGTAAATGCCCTTACGTATGTATAATCACTTTTGATAATTAATGTTAGTTAAAGCCACTAGGGCCTGGCAAAGCCATTTCATGTTACCAAAGTTGATAATTTTACGTAAATATCGACTTTCCCAATTTAAACGGGAAAAGCAGGAAAACTAGTAGATATTGTAATGTATAGCTCAGAAATAGTTCTTTTGAAGGAAAATATGAAAAAACCCTTAAGGTTTCCCTGAAAACCAGGAAAACGTAAAAACTAGCTTTTCCATAGTAAAAGTGGGCGAGGTCTTCAAAATTATATCCCCACCACTTTTAATGCCTTAGGGGTATAAAAGAGGCTATAATCGCCGGATAAAATTGTGTTCGCTCAGCCCCACCAGTGGGAGCTCCTAGGAAGAAGAAGAAAGGAAGAAGTAGGGAAATTGTGATAGGAAGTAGGAAATTGTGATAGGGAAAGTTTAATCAGTAGTTTGTGTCTCATTATTTTATTATACCGTTTCATTTAATTTTCGCCAAGTATTATTTTATCGTCACCCACACCCCATCCTTCAACAGTGCAGCTCAGTCTGCGGGATTAGTGCTCCCCTAGAGCACCTGCGCTATCAGAGCGCGTTACGGCCGTTTAAAAACACGCTGAGCGGTTCAACCGCCGCGGTTCACCCGCCGCGGTTGAAACGCGCGGTTCGCCCGCCGCGGTTTTTAAACGCCCCTTGTTAGGTGACTGTGAGGTCGCGAAGGTCAAACCCAGGCCTGTCGCACATCGACCACGTCGGCGCCACGCGTCGTCCACAATCTCGTTACTTTTTCTAACACCGCTTAAAATAACGAAAACGACGCTTTATTTTGTTGTGTATAGGCATTTTAATTTTAAGATATATTACGTTTAAGTATATGATTAACGTAAGTTATTAGTCTAGCCCATAGAAGTAGAATAGATAGAGGGAGTCACCCACACATACACACGTGAGTGACAAAGACGTATACATAGGCAATACCGCAAGTGGGCACGCGATACAGTGTCATATTTTCCGTCCCTCATCGCGTATACGGATTTTTTGTTTGCCACCAGCTTGTTTGCACACCTGTCAAAATTTTTACTGAAACTGACACCACCATGACGTCACCGATATAATACGACTAAATTATAAATTACATTAGACGTCAAGAGTGTATTAGCTTTAGGTCGATCACGTAACGCATTGTACGAACGTCGGGTAGGTTAATGTCACTTTTCTATATGGAAAATTGACAGTTAAATCGTACCGACGCGCGTTCGGAACGTGACGTGATTACCCCGATGATACTTCTTAATTTAGTATGGTTAATTTACCATCGTTTCGTTTGGGTATACGCTAGGACGCCATCTATATATCCTCTATCTACGGTCTAGCCGTTTTGTGACAGAGCGTAATTTGTTTGACATTAGTAGTCAATTTTGTGACGACCTCTTAAATAAAAATGCCGATATTAGGAGCCCGTTGACGTGCTCACTAGTGCCACTGGTAAATAATTGAGTTTATTTAAATTAAACGATAGATTTAAAAAAAAGGGGCAAAAAAGGAGGCCGCTTCATACTGTATTTTCTATTATTGACCAGTGGCGCTAGTGAGCCCGTGAACGGGCTCTTAATACTAAATGAGACTGTAATTCGCCTTCAGGGAATAATTTTCCTGAAACAATTGTATCAGTACAACCGTCCTATGAATCTCTAGTAGATATTACAATTAAATCGGAATAGCTTACTGTACTCTTTCTGTTACAGGAATATTCAAAAAACGTTATAATCCACTACAACCACACCCAATTGCATTGGGGTATATGCCTAAATAAGTCCTGTCATCAGCACATGAACGTCTCTTCGAATCGCACTGAAGTGATAGAAGCGTGTTTGAATGAAACCCTCACAAGGGACTACCATCTAACAGCGAAGGTGTACGAAACGTTGTGCGATGAGTACAACGAAACACTACCGTGGGACGCCAGTGATTATGCGTTTGGCGCTGTTCTTTTGCTTCTTTTGGCGTTAAACATTTTGGGAAGTTTGTACGATTTCTTTTGTGATCGTGGAAGGAAATCGTTTGGTGAGTCGATTAGCTGAATACAAAATAACTATAAGTTTTTATGAAGAAGAAAACCTGCAAACTATTCCCCGGATTTTAGGTTAAATAATTTTGATGATTTGACTTTGATAGATTATAAATGATTGAAAATAGTATACGTTATATTTTTGAATGATTTTGGCAGTTCACCATTTCTGACAGTATTCATCACGAGTAACATTATTACGAGTAACTGTAAACAATCTTGCACTGACATACAGGATGATATTTAAGTGGGGCAGTGAGGGAAAATCTGAAACTACAAGAGATACCGAAATGTGATCTGTGGAGTCACGAGACCGATTTTAGAAAAAATAAAAACTTTATTTAGAGATTTTCAAAAAAAACTCATACACGGCTAGGAATTCCGTTTTTTCCGTAAATTAATAGTGCTGGATGTAAGAAACAATTATCGCTATCAAACCCTGTATCTGTAATCAAAGAAAAATGCCGTATTGCAAGTTACAGAAAGGGATCTTCCATCTCCCCATACTAAGCCATGCCAGTTAGTATAGGGAGATTTGTGACGTCTGAAACTAGACGAAATAGGTATTATTTTTTTGACTATAATAAAATATCGTTTCCGTGCTCATGCATAGTAGTAATGATTTCCATGCATAAAACTATGATATATTATTTACGGCATTTTCCTGTGATCGTAAAACAGAAAAAATATTATTGCCACAAAATTATACTAAAAGTTTACAATAGAACTTAGTGTAATAATTTTATATAAATCAAAAATCAAAGCAAACAGTAAATTGCAAACTAAGAGAGCGAAAATTAATAGTAGGTACATAATAATAAAATAATACAGGGTTGCTGAGCAACAATAATAGTATTTTATGCAACTATTATATAAGAAGGGTCTTAAAACGCGAGTGGCGTGGGTTGCGATGCGAGCCTTGGCGAGCATCCCAATTAAAGACGCCACGAGCGTTTTTAGACCAGTTATACAGCGTTGCATACAATATTTTTTCTACGACAAATTTTAAATAAATTGCAGACTACAAAATAGTTAGCCTTTTCGGGCAGCGAGTTTTCTATTCGTACTTTTGCTACTCAAGCAATTTCTTCAGGAGTGCAGTTATTAATTACTTCTACCATTTTAATAGGAACGTACACTTTTGTCTTCACATACGCGAATAAAATCTTAATAGTGTAGGACTAATAGTTTATCATCTTTCATCTTTTCATTTTGAACTGTATATAATTATGTTGGTGGGAAATCGGAAATTTGACACTTCTTGTTTATGGTTTGTTTTGTTTTTAATTTGTTTGCACTTGCCATCCGAACCAAACCGAATCCGGACCCGGACCGAATTCGAACTGTTTATTTTCATAAATAATACCAAGAATTTATAAAACGTGTAATTTAACACACAGTAGATGATGGATTTATTATTATTGTAGTAAATAATTTATAATATCTTTAAGCCGCGTTATTGTTAATCTGCACTGTTTGGTTTCCACGGGACAGGCCCAGCCTTGTGTGGAACCTTAGCCACTATGTTTTTTTTTTTAATTCTCTCTCGTTAATAAATATATTTTCATTTTCATAAACAAATGTTAAATCGTAAATAAATACTTTTATTTCGAGATATTTGTTTATGAAGTTGGCACCACTGCAATTTAAACAGTGCTTTTATGAAAAATGTATGAACCAAAAAAGGACGCTAAACAGTGCGTTTTTGGGCCATAGAGCATAGAGTTTTTCGACGACTTATTAGTGGTGTCATTGTATTTGAGCTACAGCCTATATACACTACAGATAACGGTACAGGAGTAGACAAAATGGTTTCTCTTACATCCAGCACAGTGTTGTTTTACGTTACGTAAAAAAACTTCGATTTGTAACATTATAGTGCGTGTTGTTAGGGGATTCCGTCGAACAAATACTTCACTTTCGGATACCAGCGCCATATTTAGGTATGTTGTTAGGCATGCCCCCTGGATTCCAAAACTGCCGGGAGACAATCTCTAAGGAGTCTGTCTCCCCTGTAATGACGTCATTAAAAACGCCGCGGCCGCGCTTGGAAAAGTTTAAATTACTCCGTAACCATGCAACGGAAATACACATGTGGGGCACCAAATAAAAGCTGAATAAATTTTCAATAGTTCATTCATGTTTCAATTTATACACTAGTGTACGTACTATTAGCAAAAATATAAAAATAAAACAAAGAAAAATCTAAGGACTTTCAGACTTTGCGGCAAAACTAGAACAGAAACACAAATGTAATGTACTCGTATCACACAAATGATATCTAGTATTTCAGCTTTACATTTAAGTTTTTTATTTTAAGACAAGAGCCAAATTGGGAAAATTATGCTCAAAAAACCAACAACGCAACAAGATTAATTTTATCGAAATTACTATTTTCCAGAAATCAGCACGAACTTTTAGTATGTTGTCAGACATGTTATCTGCACCGCAAAACTGCAGAGAGACCGTCTCTAAAGTGTCTAGTTCATCAGTAATGACATGAATAATCTTCATTCCCACGGAGGCTTTTTGAAAAGTGGGAATTTTACCTGAATCATGTAATATATATACACGTGTGTTATATCATGTTAAAGCTTAATAAATATGCTATAATTCTTGCCTTCATTGTGATACCATATATCCATAAACTTAAGAGGTATTTGCAAAATTGTAGAGAAAGAAGTGAAAAGCCTAACATTAGATTTTCGGGTATTGATATTGCCCTGAAACGTATTATTACCTATATTGAATTACAATGTTAGAACGAGTTACAGCATATTTTATAAGCTTTCAAATAATATCACATTGCATTCAGAAAGCTCATAGTTTGGGTTAAATTTAGACTTTTCAAAAAGCGAGAGCGGGGGGATTTTCACTTTTCTTGTCTACTATTTTGAAAATACCTCTTGAATTTAAGGATATATGGAATCCTAAAGTAAGCAAGAATCGTATCATATTTGTTTAGCTTTTACATGATATAACACACGTTTATATATTTTACATGGTTCAGGTCAAAATCCCACTTTTCAGAAAGCCTCCGCGGCAATGAAGATTATGTCATTACTAATGAACTAGACTTTTTAGAGACTGTCTCTTTGCAGTTTTGTGGTGCACATACTAAACATTTGTGCTGTTTTCTGGAAAATTGTAATTACGATAAAATTAATCTTGTAGGGTAAACTCGCTTTGCGTTGTTGGTTTTTTGAGCACCATTTTCCCGATTCTGCTCTTGTCTTAAAATAAAAAACTAAAATATCAAGCTGATATACTAAATATCATTTGTGTTTTTATAACATTCGTGTACCTTTTCTAGTTTTGCTGCAAAGTCTGAAAGTCCTTAAATTTTTCTTAGATTTTTTAATACTTTTGCTAATAGTAGTTATACTAGCATATTTATTGAAATATAATGTATAAATGAACTATAGAAAATTTATTCAGCTTTCATTTTATTCCCCACATGTGTATGTACGTTGCATGGTTTGGGTGTAATTTACAGTTTTCCAAGCGCGGCTGCGGTGTTTTTGGTGACGTCATTACAGGGGAGATCGACTCTTTAGAGATTGTCTCCCGACAGTTTTGGAATACAGAGGACATGCCTAACAACATACTTAAGTATGGCGCCGGTATCCGAAAGTGAAGTATTTTCCCCTAACAACATGCACTATTAATACCGGGTTCGAGTCCCAGCTTTTCTGATCTTTGAATGCTGTTTTTTTTTTCTAAAATCGGTTTCGAGACTCCTAAGAGCAAATTATCTTATCACTTTGAAATGAAATTAATTATCTCTTTTTGTATCGGAAAATTACATTTTAATTGTCATAGGACAATTAAACGTTACTTTTCGCACGAGCGTTATAGAACGCTCGTGCGAAAAGTAACGTTTTTACCCCTCAATTTTACAGATCGTAATTCCTAGTTGCATTTTTATTTTATTTCAGCCGGCAGATTTCTCATTTGTTTTGCCGTAAGACGCAACTGGTTACGTCTTGCCGCACCTTCAAGTTCGCATCCAATGCATCATCGCACCAGGGTCCTAAATAGCATAAAGTTAGTATTATATAATTCTAGTACCTACGCTCATGTGTTTCGCCTAACGTTTCCGCTCACAGGTATACGCATGATAAAGGTAGATACATTTTATGCCATACGATAAATAAATATATGATAAAGGTTTTGTAACTACAGAGGAAACATAAATTAAACAAAGACTGAAGAGGTAAGCAAATATTGACTTAATACTAGGGCCCGGAATTTTGCGTGCGACTACACATGTAGGGGAAGGAGCACTGCTTTTTATCGATATATCAGTAATTCAGTCTATCATTGAGGTGAATTTATTTAAATTAAATAAGCAAATACTCACTTACATGTATATAATGTATTCAAGACTCAATCAGTTGGTATTTCATTTACATATATATGTTACGGTTAGATTGTGAACACCGTCAGTTTATAATCTAACTCGCGATATTATAAACTGACGAACAATTGTGAACTGTCAAAACCGTGACACATTTTAACGCATTATTTTTCGTTAGTTTATAAACTATCAATGTCGAATCGTCAAATTGTCAACTGAGATCAAATTGGCATGCTGCGGACCGCATACCACAAAGACTAGGTAGGTTAGGTTAGTTAGGTAGCTTCATTTGCCCGAAGGGCAAACCGCCCAGAAATAAGAGCCCCGCGCAGCGGGGCTCCGTCGACATTGCTGGATGACGAAATAAATGGAATAAAATGTCTTGATGAAAATAAAACAATCATGTTCTGACATAAGTGGAAGCTGATGCAAGATGAATAATTCGTTCAACCAATCAGCGCACAAAGTGCGTTCCGAATCATACCAACCAATTTGATTCAGTTCACAATTTGACGATCCGTCATTGATAGTTTATAAACTAACGAAAAATAATGCGTTAAATTGTGAACGGCTTTGACAGTTAAAAAAAAATTAACCCGTAAGCAAAAATGCCATCAGTATTTTAACAATGAAATCATGTTTGAGTACACAAATTTGGAGACTTACTACCTGAATCCAAAAATATATGCATCAATAAATAACAGCATTTTAATTAAATATTTACGACCTTGAGATAATATTGAATTTCATCTGGCCTATAGAAACGTTTATTCACTAACAAAAATAAGTGGATTATGCGCGTATCCCAAATAACGTATATAGACGTAGTCAATTATAAAGTAAAGAAAGTTTATACCATTTACGCCTGATTTTTACGGAATTTATAAAGATTACTTTTTATTATTTTTTACCGTTGCGGTATTAAATTTAGGTGGATTATTAATGAATATTAAGTAAAATTACCAAACCTATTTTATGGTGTAAAAATATGGCTGATATCGATACATTGTTGTGTTTTCATAGAGCGAAACCGTAAAGTTCTCAGGGTAAATCTGACGGTAACATAGGTATATATATAAACGTCATCTTGGTTATTCAATATAGTCTACGAGTATGCGTCATCTTTATAGATTGTGTGTGACTTCTCTTGCATATAATTTATTTTGAAATGGCTCTTAATAAGCAAATGAAAGTTAAGAAGCTGTTAGAAAAGTATCCGGTTTTTTAATATAATGCACAAAATTCTGCAATATATTGCTTTTTATGTAATACACAAATTAAACGGTCACAAGAATATTTTATAAAAAGACCTCTGTCATCGGAAACTCAACCGAACAAAATAATGCTCTACCTATATAAATAAACGTAAAAGTCCTGACAGTCCGACTGACTGACTGACTCACTTAAATCGACGCCCAGCCCAAACCGTTGAACCAAGAAAGCAGATTTTTTCACAATAGGTATTTTATATAATAAAAGTACCCACTAAGAAGGAAGATTTGGAAATTCCACGCCTAACGGGGTTCAATAAGGGTGCAAAGTTTGTATGGGGGAACTTTTTTTTGAGCTTAAGACACAAAAAAGTACTTTCAGCGTTTGTTGAAATTCATCCCCTAAAGGGGTTGTAAGGGGGTTCAAAATTTGTGTGGAGAGCAAGACATTTAAAGTAAAAGATTTGTAACTTTGGTTTTAAACTGTTTGTTTAAAGATTAGAAATTTAATTTCAGCGTTTTCTGAAATTAAAGGGGTCAAGAGGGTGCTCAAAATTTATATCGAGAGCAAGATATTTTTAAAGGGATATGTACCTTCGGTCATAGACGGTTTGTTATAAAAATTTAAAACTGATTTCAGCATTTTTTGAGATTCATTCCTTTAGGGGGTTAAAAGGGGGATCACAGTTTGTATGAAGAGCAAAAGCTTACCTACCTAAGAAATTTCTAACTTCGGTCTTGAACTGTTTGCTAAAAAACTACAAAACTTATTTCAGCGCTTTTTTTAATTAATTCTCTAAGAGAGTTAAAGGGGGTTCGAAGTGTGTATCAAGACAGTTCGAAGCTAGACATTTTTAAAGTAAGAGGTACTTAACTTCGGTTTAAGACTGTTTGTTAAAAGATTTGAAAACTGAAATCAGTTTTCATAAATTTTATCCATCAAGGGAATTAAAAGGAGGTTCAAAGTTTGTATAGCAAGAAATTTTTAAATTAGGAGATTTGAAACTTCGTTTGAAGACTGTTTGTTTAAAGACTAGAAAACTAAATTTCGCGTTTTTGAACTTGATTCCATAAGGGGGTTAAAATACATTCATTCCCTAAAGGGGCTTAAAGGAACTGGAAGTTTGTCAAGAAAACAATTTTAAAGTTAGGAAACTGTAACTTCGGTCAAAAACTAGAAAACAAATTACAGCGTTTTAAAAAAAATCCTTAAGGAGGTTAAAAGGGGTTTGGCAGTATGTATGGGGAACAAGTAATTTTGAAGTAAGGGAATTCTTCGGTTGTGTGGTCATGGTAATCCATTAATTAGTCAAAACACATAATCCAACTGCTAGCAGAAAAGTAGGTTAGGTTAAGTTAGAAGTTTAGAACTGTGAGCCTTACAGGACCGAACAGCTACCAGAAATTTAGGTTAGGTTACAACTGCAATGTTCACAGAACGGAAAAGAAGGTAATGTTAGATTAAGACTGCAAATATTTTTTTAATTTAGGTAGTTTATTTTGGCTAATCAAAATAATTTATTCTCTAACACCGTTAAATGGGTACTGGGGATGGAGATGGAAAGTTCTACGTGTTTTGGCATAAGATAATTTTGCTTTCAAAACTATACAGGTAGGCCGGACTAACGTGAGTAAAACTACTGAACGGAGTTAGGCAAAGTATTGTAGCTTAGTAGATATGAAAAAACTAGATTTTCCTTTATTATTTTACTAGCGACCCGCCCCTGCTTCGCACGGGTTTATGTGCATACTTCTACATGCATGTATGGTTTGTATTATACATATAAACCTTCCTCTTGAATCACTCTATCTATTAAAAAAATCCGTTGCGTAGTTTTAAAAATCTACGCATACATAGGGACAGACAGACAGACAGACAGAGGGAAGCGACTTTGTTTTATACTATGTATTGATGAAAAAAAAAACAATATAAGCAGAAACGTCTGTTGATGATACTTAAAATATGTATATTTGTAAAAACGGACATTTTTTAATAAAAAACAAACTAACACACTCATCGCACTGTTAACTTTTACGCTTAATCCCTAAACGGATTTTGATGAAATTTGGCGTAGAAATAATTTGAGACCTTTATATAGAATAGTTTTTATCTAGGAAATTTATTTATTCGTATGGCATGGGTACAGTTCTTTACAAACTTATATTAAGACCATCGTGGGTTAGAACTGTATGTTGCTGCGAGGCTATTCGAATAAGCAGTGCAGCAGCCAGAAGTTGATTACTCTTTAGCACCACCCGGGGGACACGTGCAGGGAAACTGAGGGTAAATCTTCCTGCGGACGCGAGTAACCATCTCGGAAATAATCTCTTAAGATGGTAGAAGTTTGTTTGCAATAATTTTTCGAAGACGATAACAAGTTCAACCCGGATGAAGTCATGGGCAACAGCTAGTACAATTATATTTCTCTTTTATTATCACACAGACAAACTGTTCCGACAGTTTTGTGAGACCCAGTTAACGTACCCATGTTTATATACTCTGTTTATTTAATAAAATTAAATAATAATAATAAATCGAACAAGAAGCGAACAAGCACTCAGGCCACCTTACGTTATGTAATCTCAGAGGGAGAGGATGAGTAATTTGATCTCGTTATATAAAATATAAAGGTTTTCGTTGTTATATTTATTATACTCATTTCAATAAAGCAAATGAAACAGATTAAACTTTCCGATATTTTTAACTTGTTTTATCAGTTACCGTTGAAAAGTGTACGTATCATCGAAAATTTTGAGGTATTATTTTATGAAGACACAAATAAAAAACTCTCGATTTATCGATACCTAAGACTTTTCAAAAGCTGCGCGCAAAATTCCGGGTCCTACTTATTACAAACTGCATTTTAACAGACACAATGGATAGATATTTTAATTTTATAAAGACAGGTACACACACACACACACTGCACACAGGTAGACATACACTTTGATTTCTAAACCAAACCCCTTAAAAGGGAAAACAAGGCGGACTTGACAAAAACCCTTGACTTCAGTTACCTTAGATGAGGCCACACAATGGCAGGCTCTCTCTCTCTGCTATGCTATAGTTTTCTGTGTATACAGGGTGTGGCCTGTGTACTAGGAGCAAAACATTTAACGGTAGATTATTAAGCTTGTGAACAATTATTTCCACATGGTAAAAGTAAAAAAAAAAAAAAAATTTGTTATTTTTTTATTCTTCAAAATAAGTTAAGTTGTATTTTTTTACTCTTCTGGAGTGCTATCAGTAACTTTTTATTTTAAAGACACTAAAAAAAATTAAATAAAAATCAAAAATCACAAAAATATCTTTTGAAAACAAAAATGCAAAAACTATTATGACTCGTTACATGATGTTACCTCAAAATCCACATTGACTGCTGTGCTACGATGTCGTGGTGCCAAGATACATACATTATTTAGAGGTCATAACTTTAGATTCAAATATCTCCGAATCCAAAAAAAAAAAAATTGTGGGACACAAGGGGTTACTACAAATGCTCTAAGGAAGCGTCCCGTTGAATATTTGCTCCTATTACAGGCCACATCCTGTATATTTACACAGTTTTATTTTAACTGACGTACTTACTTTTATATTTCAGAACGATTACATCGTTTCTAGTCATCTTGGCTCATTCTCCCATACCCATCCAGTTTATGGCAAACAACACCCAATACATTGAAGAGGTAAGTCTCTATGTTTTCATAGCACCACTATAATGGGAAGATTGCTGGAACGAACTGTCGTTAATGTGGGCATGCTGGACTAAAGCCCACCTGCGGCAACCGCAAAGGGTCATGGCGGTCAGGGTATCGAGGGCGTATCGCACCACCTCATTTGAGGCGGCCTGCGTTCTGGCAGGCACCCCACCCTGGGAGCTGGACGCCAAAGTGCTGGCGGAAGTGTACCGTCGGGCAGCTGAGTCCCGCCACAGAGGAGACTAGCCAGGCTTCGAGGAGATAAGGCGATGGAGATAAGCCGCTCACCAAACTCTTCTCCGGAAGTGGACGGAAGCTCTGGAGCAGCCGAGAGCTGGCCACTGGACCATAACTGCAGTGCGGCCTGTCCTGCAGGGATGGCTCAATAGGAAGTGGGGTGCGGTTTCCTTCCACGTCACATCACTCACGGGGCATGGCTGCTTCGGGAGGTATCTGTGGAAGATTGCAGGGAGGGAACCGACACCCGTCTGTCACCAGTGTGGAGGGGCGCAAACACAGCACAGCATGCGCTGGAAGTGTGTCCCGCCTTCAACGAAGAGAGAGCTCGCCTCTCACTTGCAGTGGGACCCGATATATCGCTACCGGTCGTGATTCAATCCATGGTCGACAGCAAGAGATCGTGGCAGGTGGCAGTTTCCTTTTGCGAGGAGGTAATGTGGCAGAAGGAGACAGCGGAACGGGCCAGGGAGGACTCAAATGCATCCAACCAACGGCGCCGCAGGCGCCCTGGGCGCAGACGGCAGGCGCATAGCCGCCGGCTGCCCCTTTAGTAAGGACCTCCGGGTGACAGGCACGGAGACAACTGTCGCCCAGCGGATCGAGGTCCCAGGGTAGGAGTGCGTGCAATACAAAAAAAAAACGTACGCCTCAAATGATGGTGGGGGGGGAACACTCAGTTGGTAAGAATCTGGCATATCCACCGCGCCTCCCCAAAGCGCGATGGAATCTATGAAGATTTTCCATGGGTTAAAAAAAAAAAAAGGGGCAGCAAATCTTAATTAATCCTTTGAAATAGTATTTACTTAAGGGTCCCCATTTTTGCGTTCAAGTGTAATATGAACTGCCCTGAACCCGTTAAATCGAGTTCCTACACCTACAGTTGTTACTTCGACTCAAGAAAACATTTGTTTCAGACATATCATTCCTTCATATACCATGTTTTGTACAATGGAACGTTGATCGTTCAGACCTTCTTCACAATAGCTGGTATGCTTATGGCTTACAACATCCTGGTATCGGAAGAAAAACGACGATCTTCTTGGCAGGGCTTGCCCAGGTCTATACTAATGAGATGGCTGAGGTGAGTTTTCATTGCAAACGTCATGTTGTTTCAAAGTGTAATAAAAATTAAAACATTTAAAGTACAGACAGGCCTTACTTGGCCGCTCGAAATTAATAACTGGTTAAAAACGCGCCACATAAGTTTTCGTCGCTGAAGTTAGCCTCAAGTCACCTCCCGTACCCTCGCTGAACCCCTCTGACACCTTTGCGAAGCTAGCTAACATCTACGACACAAACTTATGTGGCGCGAACTGTAATCAAGTATTGTTTTAAAACATTTTTGTCCTCATTCCATTCCTTCTGTGTTGTGACTACATCTGTATTGTTTACGATTAATTGGATTTGCATGCACCAATGTCATAAAATCTTGTAATTTTATTTGTGAGCAGTTAAAGTGGCGATCATGTAATTTTTTTTATTTTTATTTGAGACTCGATTATAAAATTCTAAAGGTATATATATAATTATTTATATTATATATATATATACTTAATTAACGAACGAACCTGCTCACAAATTTCACGAGTATCGGTTGAGAAATGCGACCTGTAGAGGAAAACAGCGGGACAGCTTGCAGCGGGACAGACACCGGACAAACGATTTTCGGCCCAAGTTGAAGCGTAGAACTTCATTCGCTTCGCTCGCTTTCTTTATGCTACTACATTCGTTTATTGCGTAACGGCCTCCGTAGCCCAGTGGGTAGAGACTCTGCCTACGAAGCTGGAGGTCCCGGGTTCGAATCCCGGTCAGGGCATTTATTTGTGTGTTTATTTATCACGAATATTTGTTCCTGAGTTATGGATGTTATATATGTATATAAGTATCTATATGTATTTATATATTATATATATCATCGCCTAGTACCCACAACACAAGCTTTACTGAGCTTACCGTGGGCCTAGGTTGATTTTGTGTAAGATTGTCCCGTAATATTTATTTATTTATTTATATTTATTCTTACTGGAGCCTCATTCAAAGGCTTATTTGCAAGAATCAGTTGCGACTTAATTAGTTTGATATCTAGTACGTTTCGTATTTACTAAGATTATTTCTTAGTGCTGACGTTAAGACAATCTTTGTCTTTTAAGTATTTTTTACGTGCGTTTTAATCTTTTTTCCCTGCATTTTGTTTAATTTTATCTGTACTGGTAACGGTATTTTACTTTTATTGGTAGTAATTAGTGCTAGATGTCATAGATGACGCTTCCATTCCGTTATTATCTATGATATAAGTAAAAATGTTTATTATCTTTCAGATTGACTCCGGTGTATGCTTTCGTGATGTTCTTCGTTATGACATGGGCGAGGCATTTTGGTGCCGGTCCGTTTTTCCAGGTAGACAATTTGCGGTCAATCATCCGTCCACAACGAAAGGGCGAGATCTGAAAGATTATTACTAAGAATAAACAAAGCTTTAATTTTAATAAGTTTCTGTCAAAAAATTCCTTTTTGGTACAAGCTTTTACTGCCGACTGTACTTTTCTGCATACTCGTACCATCATAAAGTACTTATTGAGACGATTCTAACGAGCCCAAACTCGATTGGGTTGTGTCATTTTATTGCGGAGTTCCTATGGCCACCTTCCAGCTTCAGCATCAAATCAGCTCCAAGTCATCATAATATTGCATTGTCATGCGATATACATATGCTTGCAAAATTTCAGCTCAATTGGATAACGGGAAGTGACTGAAAAATGAATTGCACATTTTGACGGACAACTTACATATTTACATACTTACATATTTACATACTTACATATTTACATACATACGAACAGTGCAAGTTAATATAAAGCTTGTAAAAAAGTGTTTGTATTTTGTTTGCTTCCACGCCATAGTGCGCAACCGCGTCGCCTCGCTGGCGAGCAGGGCACGGGCCAGCACGAACAGCATCCATATAGGTCGGACTGTCCACTCACAAAATCGCTTATTAAACTCCACTTGGGATCCCAGCCAACACAATGCATTGTATTAATTATTGCTGAGTTGTAAATAATTAGACATTTTTATTTTATTTTATTTATTTATCGTATGGCTATTAAAATACCTTGTTTGATCGTATCAGTGTATTTAGAACCGTCAGATCTTCGAAAAGACAATACGGTTGCGTGGTTGTTGCACTTTTTATTATTTTTTTTAAATTTCAAGTTGCATACTTGAATAATTATATAGATTTTATTATATTTTTGACATTTTTTTTGCATTATAATATTTATTCAAATTTCATTTTATTTTATTTATCGTACCTTGAAATATTTTTAACTAATAATCTTGAAATTTAAAATCTAAATGATGAAAACTTATTTTGAGTAATATTTAACATTATATTAAGATAATATTTACTAACAATATGGACCTGGTTCTGATATAAACGTATTCATTCATTCAACTTAAGTGGCAGTGGGCAGGGTACATTGCACGTAGAACCGATGGCCGTTGGGGCGGAAAGGTTCTCGAGTGACGACCACGTACCGGAAGGCGCGGCGTAGGTAGGCTCCCCCACAAGGTGGACTGATGACCTGGTAAAAGTCGCAGGAGTCCGCTGGATGCGGGTGGCGCAGGACCGGCCATTGTGGCACTATATTTGGGGGAGGCCTTATGTCGAGCAGTGGACGTCTTTCGGCTGATAATATGATGATGATGATTCATTCCTTCATTAGGCAGCACCGTCTGCTAAGGAAAGTTATCAATTTCAAATTAAAACTAAACAAAAAAAAGGATGGAATGCCCAATGATTAGCGCAGTAGATTAGATTTCACTACACGCCTCCCTAAGGCCTTGTAAGAGCCCATTTCTTTGACTGAGCCGTTTAGTTCCAATAGCTTACTTGGTCGCCTGGTCGCGTAACTATGCCAGAAGGTAACAGGTTAAAATTTTGCTCGGCCAATAAACTTTGAAATTTTTCACTTCAATTTGAAAATAAACACAGTTTTACTACAAATCCTTTAATGTTTATTTTCACAGATATGCGTTATGAGGGACGCAATAGACTGCCGCCGGGATTGGTGGCTGCACCTGTTGTATATACACAACTATAAGGACCACTCGCAGTGCATGGCGCATGCCTGGTAAGTGCCTCCCCAACTACTATCCTCCTCATCTTCATCTTAGACATTATCCCGGTAACACCTTGAATGAGGCAAAGGTCTGCTTTCCGCTTGCAACATAATATTAAGAATTGGCACAACCTTTGAGATCGGTCTGCTGTCGAGCTGGAGCGAGACAACTTAGGCATCTGTTCTACATTATCGCTATTAAACTGATGACACAATTAATTAAATATCGTGAGTTCAGTATTAACGTTGACTGGATTTATTATATCTACGAACCTACCGTGTTTTTTTTCTTCATTCATTTTCATTTTTTTATATCTTTCCTATGTTACTTCTGACTTGACTTTTCTCTAGAATCTCACCAATTTTGGTATAAGAAAAATCGACTTCCTTTTCTACCGTTACTGCTCTTTTTTACAATGTTCATGCACTTTGATCCACATCTTTGCTCTTTCTCTGATTCGTCCTCTCAAAATACCTAGACCATCTCAAATGTTGTCGCAATAACATTCAGTTACTATGGACCTCACCTCTTACGAATAATTAATGATCAACGACCACTTAAGCTGGAGGTCCTCAGTTCGAATCCCGCTAGGGGCATTTATTTGTGTGATGAGCACGAATATTTTTTATGTGTATCAGTTTTATTTTTATATGTTTAAGCGTTTGTATATCGCCTTGTATCCCAAGTACAAGGTTTGCTTAGATTAGGAGTTTGTTGATTTGTGTTAGATTGTTCCCAATATAATTTATTTGTATTTATTTTGATCCAGGTATCTATCGGCTGATTTCCAGCTGAGCGTGCTAGGACTTGTGATCTTCCATCTGCTGAACAGCAATAGAAGCCGGAAAATTGCCATTGGGTTGGTGATTTTCGTAGGACTGCTTACGCCTGCTGTTCACACATACATTCAGGACTTACATGCTGTCCTCATTGTCGCGCCTGAGTAAGAAACCTTTTTATACATTTAGCACCAGTTAAGACATCGAGGTTTGTTGGAACTGATTGTATCTTTTCTCTTTTTCCGTGGATAATACGTCTCAGGTAAGTATATTACTTGTCCGCTATTGATAATCTATCTATCTATCTTCTATCTATACATATAATAATAATAATCTATACATATAATAAAGCTGAAGAGGGTCGAAAGTCTGTACATGGAAGATATTCGAAAAAAAATTGGCTAGGGATACTTAGAATCGATAACAGAACACGTTCCAACAGTTTTAAGAATTTTTGTATGTTTGTCTGTTTATCTGTTTATCTGTTTGTCTGTTTATGTGACCGCGCATCACGTGAAAACGGCTGAACCGATTAAGATGAAATTCGGCATATAGATAGTTTGTGTCCTAGGGAAGGACTTAGGGTAAATTTTATCCTGAAAATCAACCCCAAAGGGGATGAAATCGGGGGTGGAAATTTGTATGGAGCTACTTAAACCGCTGCACCGATTTAGATGAAATTTGGTATATGATTAGTTTGAGTCCCGGAAAAGGTTAAATAATAGGTTTTATCCCGAAAATCTTCCCTTTAGGGGAAAAATGGGGGGGAGAAAAATTGGATGTAACCCATTTTGATGAAATTTGGTTAAGAGGTAGTTTAAGTTCTGGGAAAGGACATTGGATAGTTTTTATTTCGGAAATCTTTCCCTGAGGGGGTGAAATGGGGGGTGAAATTTTGGATGGACTCCGTTTAGATCAAATTTGGTATAAATATAGTTTGAGTCCCGGAGGATGACAATGGATAGTTTGAATCCCAAAAATCATCCCACAAGGGGATGAAATAGGGATGAAAATGTGGATAAATCCCATTTAGTTCAAATTTGGTATAGAGATAGAAGGAGTCCCAGGAAAGGACAATGCATAGTTTTTATCCTAAATCATCTCCTGAGGGGGTGAAATGAGGGGTGAAGATTTGGATAGAACCGATTTAGATGAAATTTGGTATGGAGATAGTTCAGAGTCTTGGGGAAGGACTTAACATAATTTAAGTCCAGAAATCATCTCCTAAGGGGGTGAAATGGGGTATGAAAATTTGGATGGAACCCATTTACGGTATAGCGAGTTGGAGTCTTGGGGAAGGACATAGGATAGTTTACTCCTGAAAATCATCCCATAAGTGGGTGTAATTGGGGGTGAAAATTTGTTTGTGACCCATTTTGATGAAATTTGGTTGATAGATAGTTTGAGTTCCGGAATATGACAACGGATAGTTTTAATCCCAAAAATCATCCTCTCAGGGATGAAATAGGGGGTGAAAATTTGGATAAAACCCATTTAGATGAAATTTGGTAAATAGATAGAAGGAGTCCTAGGGAAGGACAATGCATAGTTTTTCCCGAAAAATCATTTCCTGAGGTGGTAAAACGAGGGTTGAAGATTTGGATTGAACCCATTTAGATGAAATTTGGTATAGAGAGAGGTAGAGTCCTAGGAAAGAACATAGATTTTTTTTTATTCCGGAACACATAAAAGGAGGAAATCACCCCCTAAGGGGGTGAGAAATGGTAGATGAACATTTGGATTGAACCCATTTATGGTATAGCGATAGATAAGGAAGGACATAGGATAGTTTTATCCCGAAAATCATCCCCTAAGGGGGTGTAATTGGAGGTGGAAATTTGTTTGTGACACATTTTGATAAAATTTGGTTGAACGATAGTTTGAGTCCTGGAAAAGGACATATAATAGTTTCTATTCCAGAAATCATCCCCTTAAGGGGTCAATTGGCGGTGAAAATTTGGATGGAACCCATTTACGGTATAGCGGTAGTTGGGAGTCCTGGGGAATAGGAACATTAACATTACATAAGTAAATTGACGTTCCAAGGGTAAAGGTACCTTATTGCGGCCTTAGTTTTGAAGATGTTTTCTAAAACGGGGTAAAAAAGACGTATGATTATGGCTATTTTGAAAACTATCAGATGTAACATATAATATGTTTAAATTACAAGTCAGTTAATTTAATCCTACGGTTTAGTAGAAAAGGTCCTTACGGCCGTGTGATATGAAAATATGCAAAATAATACTGAAAAAAGCCTACATGCATCGATACCTTTTCCTTCATACAATCCATACTAATATTACAAATGCGAAAGTAACTCTGTCTGTCTGTTACCTTTTCATGCTTAAACCGCTGAACCGATTGAGATGAAATTTGGTATAGAGATACTTTGAATTCCGGGGCCTTCCTAAAGAGTCCTTACTAAAGATAGTTTTTATCTGGAAATTCATCACCTAAGGGGTTGAAAAGGGGGGAGAAAGTTACGATATAAACGAGTTCCGCGCGGACGAAGTCGCGGGCAAAAGTCTATACATATAATAAAGCTGAAGAGGGTCGAAAGTCTGTACATGGAAGATATTCGAAAAAAAATTGGCTAGGGATACTTTAGAATCGATAACAGAACACGTTCCAACAGTTTTTAGAATTTTTGTCTGTTTGTCTGTTTATCTGTTTATCTGTTTATCTGTTTATCTGTTTGTCTGTTTATCTGTTTATCTGTTTGTCTGTATATGTGACCGCGCATCACGTGAAAACGGCTAAATCGATTAAGATGAAATTTGGCATATAGATAGTTTGTGTCCTGGGGAAGGACTTAGGGTAGTTTTTATCCTGAAACTCAACCCCTAAGGGGATGAAATGGGGGTGGAAATTTGTATGGAG
Source organism: Epinotia brunnichana (assembly GCA_963854355.1). Classification (NCBI taxonomy): domain Eukaryota; kingdom Metazoa; phylum Arthropoda; class Insecta; order Lepidoptera; family Tortricidae; genus Epinotia; species Epinotia brunnichana. Next base: position 14,472,360 of record OY977957.1, read on the forward strand.
CTACTTAAACCGCTGCATCGATTTAGATGAAATTTGGTATATGATTAGTTTGAGTCCCGGAAAAGGTTAAAGAATAGGTTTCATCCCGAAAATCTTCCCTTTAGGGGGTGTAATTGGAGGTGGAAATTTGTTTGTGACACATTTTGATAAAATTTGGTTGAACGATAGTTTGAGTCCTGAAAAAGGACATATAATAGTTTCTATTCCAGAAATCATTCCCTAAAGGGGTCAATTGGGGGTGAAAATTTGGATGGAACCCATTTACGGTATAGCGGTAGTTGGGAGTCCTGGGGAATAGGAACATTAACATTACATAAGTAAATTGACGTTCCAAGGGTAAAGGTACCTTATTGCGGCCTTAGTTTTGAAGATGTTTTCTAAAACGGGGTAAAAAAGACGTTTGATTATGGCTATTTTGAAAACTATCAGATGTAACATATAATATGTTTAAATTACAAGTCAGTGAATTTAATCCTACGGTTTAGTAGAAAAGGTCCTTACGGCCGTGTGATATGAAAATATGCAAAATAATACTGAAAAAAGCCTACATGCATCGATACCCTTTCCTTCATACAATCCATACTAATATTACAAATGCGAAAGTAACTCTGTCTGTCTGTTACCTTTTCATGCTTAAACCGCTGAACCGATTGAAATGAAATTTGGTATAGAGATACTTTGAATTCCGGGGCCTTCCTAAAGAGTCCTTACTAAAGATAGTTTTTATCTGGAAATTCATCACCTAAGGGGTTGAAAAGGGGGAAGAAAGTTACGATATAAACGAGTTCCGCGCGGACGAAGTCGCGGGCAAAAGCTAGTAATTATAATAAAGCTGAAGAGAGTTGAAAGTCTGTACATGGAAGATATTCGAAAAAAAATTGGCTAGGGATACTTAGAATCGATAACAGAACACGTTCCAACAGTTTTTAGAATTTTTGTCTATTTGTCTGTTTATCTGTTTGTCTGTTTATGTGACCGCGCATCACGTGAAAACGGCTGAACCGATTTAAATGAAATTTAGTATAAAGATAGTTTGCGTCCTAAGAAAGGACATAGGGTAGTTTTTATCCCGGAAATAAACCCCTAAAGGGATGAAATGGGGGGTGGAAATTTGCATAGAGCTACTTAAACCGCTGCACCGATTTGGATGAAATTTAGTATATAAATAGTTTAAATCCCGGGGTAGGTCAAGGGATAAGTTTTATCCCGGAAATCTTCCCTTTAAAGGGTTAAACGGGGAGTTGAAAATTTAGATGTAACCCATTTTGATGAAATCTGGTTTAGAGGTAGTTTTAAGTTCTGGAAAAGGACATTGGATAGTTTTAATCCCGGAAATCTTCCCCTAAGTGGGTGAAATGGGTGGTGAAATTTTGGATTGAATCCGTTTAGATCAAATTTGGTGTAGTATCAAGTTTGGTAAACTATCTGAGTCCCGAAAAATGACAACAGATAGTTTGAATACCGAAAAACATCCCCTAAGGGGATGAAAAAATGTGGATACATCCCATTTTGTTAAAATTTGGTAAAGAGATAGAAGGAGTCCCAGGGAAGAACAATGCATAGTTTTTATCCTGAAAAATCATCTCCTGAGGGGGTGAAATGAGGGGTGAAAATTTGGATAGAACCCATTTAGATGAAATTTGGTATGGAGATGGTTAGTCCTGGGGAAGGACATAAAATAATTTTTAGTCCAGAAATCATTTAAGGGGAATGCAAATTTGGATGAAACCCATTTACGATATAGCGAGTTGGAGTCCTAAGGAAGGACATAGGATGGTTTAATCCCGAAAATCATTCCCTAAGGGGGTGTAATTGGGGGTGAAAATTGGTTTGTGACCCATTTTGATAACATTTAGTTAAAAGATAGTTTGAGTCCTGGGAAAGGACATAATATGATAGTTTTAAATTCCAGAAATCATCCTCTAATGGGGTGAAATTGGGGGTGAAAATCTGGATGTAACCCATTCAGATGAAATTTAGTATAAAGATAGTTTGAGTCTCGGAGAATGACAACGGATAGTTTTTGTCCCGAAAATCATCCTCTAAGGAGGGATATAATAATGGGGAGAGAAAAATTGGATGGAACCCATTTACGGTATAGCGATAGTCGGGAGTCCTGGGAAAGGACATATGATCGTTTTTATTCCGGAGATCATCCCCTAAGGGGGTGAAATGGGGGTTAAAATTTGGATGAAACCTATTTACGGTATAGCGATAGTTGGGAGTCCTGGAGAATGATAACGGATAGTTTTTATCCCGAAAACCATCCTATAAGGAGGTGAAATGGGGGGTGAAAAATTGGATGGAACCCATTTACGGTATAGCGATAGTTGGGAGTCCTGGGAAAGGTCCTTTTGTTTTCTTACTCAACAAAAATTACGATAAACTTAGTCTTTAGTCTTCGCCAAACTGCATGACAGTTTGTTGGCGAATATACACTCTTTATAATGATGGTTTGGTATCTATATATTATATTGTGTACAATCTTGTATTTTAATTTATGATAGTTTTTATTCTGGAGATCATACCCTAAGGGGTTGAAATGGGGGTGAAAATTTGGATTTAACCCATTTACGGTAAAGCGATAGTTGGGAGTCCTGGGGAAGGACATAGGATAGTTTTATCCCGAAAATCCTCACCTAAGGAGGTGAAAATTTGGATGTGATGTGACCTATTTTGCGATAGTTTGAGTGCTTGTAAAGGACGTTTGATAATTTTTATGTCGGAAATCATCCCTTAAGGGGGTTGAAATGGGAGGTAAAAATTGGGATTGAACCCATTAGGATGAAATTTGGTACCTTTACAGATAGTTTGAGTCGCGGAGAAGAACAACGGATAGCTTTTGTCCCGAAAAAAATCCCCCAAGGGCATCAAATAGGGGGTAAAAATTTAGATGAACCCTAAGACCCTATTTGGATGAAATTTGGTATAGAGATAGGTGGAGTTCCGGGGAAGGACAATGCATAGTTTTTATCCCGAAAATCATCTAAGAGGGTGAAATGAGGGGTGAAAATTTGGATGGAACCCATTTACGGTATAGCGATAGTTGGGAGTCCTGGAGAAGGACATAGGATAGTTTTATCCCGAAAATCCTCCCCTTAGGTGTGTAAATTTGGATGTGAGTTTACAGGTAGTTTGAGTTCCGGGAAGTAGGCGCGGCGTTGGTAGGCCCCCCACAAGGTAGACTGATATTATTTTTTATTTATTTATTTTATTTATTAAAAACAAAAAGTTACATATATACGTTGGTACATTGCTCCACAAAACTAAATTTTTCAGTTTGACTGTGGAGTCAAAAATTACAGTCTCATTTCTCTTCAGCTTTAACATATGTTGAAGTGTCTTAAATATTGAGATCTATCTCATGAATGCCCCAGTAGAAACGTGAAAGGAGATTTCTACATGGCATCCATGAGGTATTTTTTTAACCGATACTTAAATCTAGCTTTTTTAGGTTCATGAACAATGTCCGCGGGCAGGGTGTTCAGTATATATGGTATGCGTTTCTTTAGTGTCCTATCACCATAGTAATTGAACACTCTAGGTACTTCATATTTGCCCGCGGTCATTGTCCTTGTGTTATGTTTGTGTTTAACAAGGTGTAAATCTTTAAGGTCATCATGGTTATTTACTGCTAACAAGTATTTCAGTTTAGAGCTTACCGGTAAGATTTTACATATTTTGAACAGTTTTTGGTAGTCTTTTTTACAGTTATCTTTTGTCTTCTTATTCACAAGTAATTTCAGGAATCGGATTTGTAACATTTCTAATTTTTCGATATTAGTTTTGAAAGTTAGACCATAGCTATCAAGGGCATAGCAAAGGATGGATTCTACTATTGACTTATATAGACATTTTAAGGTGCTGGTAGGAATTCTGTAACTTAAATGATAAAATTGACCTAAGAGTATTCTTAATTTGCAACAAATAAAATCAATGTGTGGTGACCAAGAGAAGTTTTCATCAATTTTTTAATCCAAGATATGTAACGGTACTCACTTTTTCTATTGCCTTGCATGTACAGTTGAGTGGGATAATATTGTTGTGGAGGCAGGTGAAGCTGTGAGTAAAGATGGGTGGGGGTGTATCCTTAGGAATCAGATATGGAGAGTGGATAAGCATTAATTTGGTCTTATCATTATTCAACACGATCCCGTTATCGTGAGACCATTTGACGACCTTGTCCACATCCTCCTGCACAAGTCGACATGTCAGCGCGAGGTCGGTTCCGGCGCGCAGCGCGCACAGGTCGTCCGCGAACATGTGTGCCGAGCAGTGGCGCAGCGTGCCGCACAGGCTATTCACGTGCATCAGGTAGCAGAGGGGCCCACAGCCCGAGCCCTGCGGCACGCCGCACCGGACGACCTGCTCGTCGCTGAGCCCCGCGCCGACCTTCACGCGGAAGGACCGCGCGGTGAGGTAGTCGCGGAACCATTGGCTTAGCGGCCGCCCCACCCCGCACTCCTCCATAGCTCTCAGAAGCGTTCCAGTCTCGAGCGTGTCGAACGCTTTCTTAAAATCAAAGAATACTGCTATTATAAATTGTTTTGCAGATAAATAAGTGTTAATCTCATCCGTAAATACAGACAATAGTGTGTTTGTACTTTTCTGTTTCTGGAAACCATGTTGACATTTATTTAATATATTATTTTGTTGAAGATAACTTCCTATTTGGTCCATTATACATTTTTCTATTACTTTATCTACACTAGATAGTATGGAAATCGGTCTATAATTTGAATATAATTTTCGGTCACTTTTTTTGTGAATTGGGCGCACAATTGCCTCTTTAAGTTGTTTTGGAAATGTTGCGTGGGAGACGGATAAGTTAATTAATTTGGCGATAACTGGACTTACATTATTTACAACAGTTTTTAGGTCGGACATGCGTATGAGATCGCTCCCTGGAGACTTGTTGCTGTCCATCTTGTTGATTATACGATTGACATAATCCGCTGATACAGGTTGCCATCGCATACACACATCCGACTCTTGTACGTAGTTATCTCTGTCTAACCATTTATCATAACAAGTATGTTTTATTTGTTCTATTTCTGATGAGAATGTATTTGCAAATTTATCACAGATAGCTTTCTCATTACTTTCTTCCATATTAGATAATATTATAGAATCTAATGACTGTTTTTCTTTACCCATCATAGTATTTATCTTATCCCATATCTTTTTTATATTTTTATTACAATCTAGTATACTCTGCTTATCGTATTTATTCTTACATTTAGTTATTGCTTTAGAACACTTATTTCTATATCTGGTAAATTGAAGCCTTTTCATCATATTCTTTGGATCATTACTCCAAGACTCAAACAGTCTATCACGCTCAGTAATCATCTTCTTTAGATTGATACCAATCCATGTTTTATTGTCTCTATTAGAACTGCAAATTGTTTGTGTTTTATAACACTCGTTGTAAATACCTACAAAAAGTTGTCTAAAAGCTTCATATAATTTAATAGGGCAATCTATCGACATGAGTTTATTGAAATCAGTTGATAGTAATTTTTCTCTCACTAACCTATTATCTAAAACCCGTCGTGAGGCAGGGGAGGCGGGGGGGGCGGGCGAGCCCGCGCTTGCCGGCGCGCGACGCGCGCGACGTCGCTTCGAGGAATTTGAATTCGCCGAATCGACGGGGCGCCCGCCACGGCAGCGTTGTGCATGTTTCCATTCCACCGCAACCGAAACGTAATAGTGGTCTGATAATGACCTGGTAAGGGTCGCGGGAGTCTGCTGGATGCGGGTGGCGCAGAATTGGTCACTTTGGAACTCTTTGGGGTAGGCCTATGTCCAGCAGTGGACGTTTTACGGCTGATATGATGATGATGATGATCCAAATATCATAAACCCTCCATGATTCGTTCAAGAACCGTACATTATGACCACCATAAAAATAGACTGTTTTGTTAGAACAGATTTCTTATCTGTGAAAATGTTATTATTGCTAAATAGTAACATCGATTTCGATTATATTATTACATTCAAATTTCGAACTTCACTGAAAAACAAAGAAATTTGATTAGAACGCTATCCTTATATTGATGACGTTTTGTTCGCCCCCCACAAGACAGACTGATGACCTGGTAAAGGTCACAGGAGTCCGCTGGATGCGGGTGGTGCAGGATTGGTTGCTTTAGAACTCTTTGGGGGAGGCCTATGTCCAGCAGTGGACGTCTTTCGGTTGATATGATGATGAGATGATAAAGATAGTTTGAGTCTCGGGGAAGGACATAGGATAGGGCGTTTTTATATCATAGATCGACCCCTAAAAGGGAAATGGAGGGTGAAAGTTTGTATCGAGCTATGATATAAACGAGTTCTATGCGTACGAAGTCGCGGGCAAAAGCTAGTTATTTAATGAAAAATAAAAAATGTTTATATATTATTGTGAAACGAGCCGTATTTGAGGTAGTAAGGATGCATGCACTATGCACTTGTAAGTGTAAACTTAGAACTTTACTTAGGTACTACCAGACATTAGGTACCTACACATTTTTTTATTATTTATTTGGACTGTTTTTTGATAGACAGTGAGCCACAAAGAAACGTCTACTCATCGTCATCTTGCTTACCAACTTCTACAGAAGGATCACGTTTCACTGCGGCTGACTGTTCATTAAATGTAGACAATTACGTTTTCAGAGTGGTCCGGAGTTTCTTCGTCGAAGATCCTACGTTTAACAACTTATACAAACGTGGACACACTAATCTCGTGTGTTTCGGTCTTGGTATGGCAATGGCCTACGTAGTCTACAACTTGAAGGAGAGTGACTTAGGCGCACATAAATTTAAGGTAAAATACAAAGCCAGCATTAAAAAAAAATTAATAGACCTGATTGCAATTTCTTATTTTTTCTTCTTCGTTACCAATTTTTGTAAAGCAGTCTTTGCCCTGTGTACACATTTTTTGCCCTATTGCAATGGCATAAGGTACAACACTGTAACCATATCTTTTACCTCGACTGGACAAAACATAGACTAGTATGCAATGAAAACGAGTGCCTCCTCGTGGCTAGAACAATTTTTCTAGATTTAAGAAGTGAATTTTGAAGATTTCTTACTTAAAGGCGCCAAGTTTTATTTCTGCATTATTTTGTTTCGTCTATAAATTCTAAGTCGTTTAATGGAAGTTTCTTCTGTACAGAAATACCGTCTTCTCTACTGGCTACTGTTCCCCCTGATGATTCTGACGATATGTGTCGGCTCCGTGTTCTACATAGATGATATCGTCATCCCAATCGGCGTACGCGTCATCTACTCTAGTGTCGTCAAGATAATTTTTGGCATTTTGACATTGCTATTCATATTCTTCACGATTGTGAAGGTTGATAGTAAGTTTAAATTCCTAGTGTGCGTCCACACTATTTGCCTAATTTGTCAACACATTGGAAATTATGAGATCTATGGAAATTTGACGGTTAAGATTTTTTAATGCAGAATTACACTAACTGTTACGGGGAATTTAAGATTCAAGACCAACTTACAGCTTACAGGTACAGTTGAGTTGAAACCGTGATACATTTTTTCTGGGTGTAACTAGTGTATAAGGTCCATAGACCTTATTCACAAGTTACTCTGAGTGTATTACACTTAAATAGAGTAGACTCTATTTAAGTGTAATACACTCAGAGTAACTTGTGAATAAGGTCTTTCCTGTCAAATTAACCAAAGTAAAGTAGCCTTTAAAAGCCTAATTTTGGTTTTCATCTTGTAGTGTTTTAGTAAATTGCCTTTGAGACCTATGTTTTCTATGACTAAAACATAATTTTAATTATTAACCATCGCACTGTCTACAGGCAAGGCGCTTAATTATTGCTCTTGATATTGACCAACAAACTTGTTTTGTTTCGACGAATTACAAGACATTGGGCGTGTAAAGGCAACCAACTTTCACTAATCCAATCTACGAGTATTATGACAGAATGCCTTTCGAGTGAAAAAGCATGAGTCGCTCTGCAAAAACCCCAAACCAAGAGTTCCACATCAGTTGTGAAAATAATAATAATGGAAACATTAAAATTTTATGCCATGCAATGTTTAATGTAATTTGATCTGCAATACAGGAAAACCTAGTGCAGGGACCAGTATACCCCGAAAGAGTTAACTTGAGAACTCGTTCGTATGATTTTAGTACGCGCTCGAGTCTTAAGTTAACTCTTGCGGGATACACTTTATACTACGTGTAAACGATTTGCAAAATATTTAAGTATCTTTGTCTAAAATGTCTGCGGTATGCAAAGCAAATGAGGAAACTACTACACTAAAATATCGTCAAATAAGGAGAAATGAAAAATGCCAAGTAATGATTTAACGGTCCTTGACAACGGGCTTCCACGAAGAAAAATGCCGTGGCGGTCTATGTCTGGCAGGTTTAAGGTGCAAGGCTGCACCAGTCGTCATCATGCGAAATCCTTGCCAAATAGAAACTTGGAACGTGAGGACGATGCTAGCAAAAGGAAAGGTAGAGGAAATGAAGATAGAGATGGAAAGACTTGAAATAGATATATTAGGACTAAGTGACGTAAGATGGGAGAGAAGCGGAGATTACTGGGACGGAGAGTTTAGAGTTATATATACTGGTGAGAAACAAGGCGCCAACGGAAAAGCTATAGTACTTAACAAAAGGTGGAGTTACTTAGTAGACAACACCATCCATCACAGCGACGAAATAGAAGACATTTACAATTCTATAGACTCAATACTAGACGCAGTTAAAGACGAGGACAATTTAATAGTAATTGGTAATTGAAATTCAGTTGTGGGAGAAGGAGCGGAAAAAAATACAGTAGGAATGTTTGGGCTGGGAAAAAGGAATGCTAGAGGCGATAGAATAGTACAGTCTTGTAAGGAAAACAGTTAAGTTGTAACCAACACCTATTTTGAGCTCCCAAATCGAAGGTTGGATAATGCCTGGGGATATAGGCTGGTACCAAATAGATTATATATTAGTCAGATCCAGATATAGAAGTCAAGTGGTATCATGCAAAGCTTTTCCGGGAGCTGACTTAAATACAGACCATAACTTATTGTAATGCAAACTGAATTTTGGAAGTAGGAAACAACAAAAAAGGATGCACATACCAAAGAAAACTTAGGGATAAGGAAAGCAATAATTTTAGAGTGCAATATACTAAGTAGGGGGTAAATTACATGAATATAAGAATACAAAAGATAATAATACATGTAATAATATAAGTGTGAATGATAAGTGGGAAAAAGTAAGATATATTTTAATAACAAAAGGAAAAGTTGGCTATCCAAAGAAATAATTGACCTAATGTTAGAAAGGAGAGAACTCAGAAATAAAACTGAAGATAGAAGTTTGCAAGTGTATAAAATACTGACGAATAAAATTACAACGAAATGTAGGGAATGTAAGGAAAAGGATACATTAGAAGTTTGTGAACAGATAGATACATATATACAGAAAAGTAAAATGGACAAAGCATATACCACAATAAGGATGTTAGACACAAAGCACACTACAAAGAGTACAACTATTCGGAATGAACAAGGGAACATAAGCAATATTTTATATAGATGGCAACGATACATTGAACAATTTTACAGGGGACATGAATTGGATGAGAACGACATAAAAAAGGCATATCGAGTTGATGAAAATAAAAAGGGTCCAGCTATTTTGAAAGAAGAGTTTGACAAAGCCTTGATGAGTATCCATAACGGTAAAGCTTCAGGGGACGATGGAATTTATATCGAAATGATAAAATACGTGTGTGAACCTATGAAGCAGGAAATTTCTGTAATTACTTACTTAGAAATTAAAACAAAATTAGTAAAACCAGCATACCTAAAAAACTTAATATACTTAAATGTGATGAACACCGAACGTTAAGCCTTATTTCACAAGCATCCAAAATAATTCTCAAAATAATTCAAAATAGACTACGACCAATAGCTGATAACTGTCTTGGACCTGATCAATATGGCTTCCGACAAAATAAAGGGACCAGAGAAGCCATTTCAGCCCTTAGATTAACTATTGACAGACGATTGGAGCTCAACTTGGACACACATATATCGTTTATTGATCTAGAGAAGGCTTTTTACAAAGTAGACTGGAAAAAAATGATGTGTATTCGTCGTGAAGTTGGAGTCGAATATAGGGATAGAAAAATTATATACGAACTCTACAGAAACCAGGAAACCATCATAGAAGTAGGCGAATAAAAGGGGAAGGCAAAGATCAGGCAAGGTATAAGACAGGGTTGTCCACTCTCACCTCTTAAATGCAATATCTTCATAGAGCGGACCATACAGATATCAATAGATTCAGCCTTGGGGGGGTGTTAAAATAAATGGAAACAAAGTACAATTCATTAAATTTGCAGACGACATCGCAGCATTTGCCGAAGAGAGTAATCAGTTACAGCAATTAGTATTAAAACTGGATGAAATTTTCAATCAAACTGGACTTAAAATTAACTGCAATAAAACCAAAATTCTCACCATCTCTAAACGCACAACAATATACAGAAACCCAATCGAGAGATACGACAATAGAGCAAGATCAGAAATTTTAATATTTGGAAGTATCATTACCAGTGACTCTAGGTGCACCCGTGACATCATACAGGGAATTGCTATGGCCAAAAAGGCATTTAATAACAAAAAGCATCTCTTAAAAGCACGCATATCAAAAACAGCTAAAAAGCGGCTGATTAAAGTTTTCATTTGGATCATTGCTTTATATGGGAGCGAGTCGTGGACGCTAACCCAGAGAGACAGATAACGACTAGAGGCCTTCGAAATGTGGTGCTGGCGAAGGATGAAAAGGATTAGCTGGACGGAGAGAAAGACAAACGAAGAAGTTTTAAGGATGGTAGATCAGAAAAGATGTTTCCTAGGATGTATTAGAAATAAGAGAGGCAAGATGGTGGGCCACCTGATACGGCACGACAGTTTCTTCCTAAACATCTTGAAGGGTAAAATTTAAGGCAAGAGAGGCAGAGGAAGGCCTAGGCTAACATATTTTTGCCATATAAAAGATAAAACTGATGTCAAGTCATATGAGGAAGTCAAGAGGCTGGCAATGGACAGAAAAAAGTGGCGGTTACTCCACCGATAAGAGCAAGGCTCTCAAGTAATGATGATGATGATATCTTAATGTAACTCGTAATTCAGTATTACAAATATTGTATGTAGTTCTAAAAGTAACAACATAAGAAGACAGTGGATTTAAAAACTGCCTCCTTTCATGGAATTCAATGTATTTATTTAATCGTATGGCATAAATTTTTTGGCCTTTGAGTTTGTCACTCTTTAGTACCTACCAGTGGACACGTGCAGGGTTGTGGTAGGTAGCTCCTGCGGCCCCCTCGAGGGTGCCCACCTTGTCGGGGCGGGGAGGCTTAGTAACCGTGGACTGGTCACCCACGGCGAAGCTAAGAGGCACCCAGGGCCGGCCTGTTTGGGCTGCTGGCTGGCCCGAGGAGGGCGCTCCTAGCGGGCTTGCCTAAGCCCGCTTAGGATGCGTTACGGAGGGACCGCAGAAGAACAGGAGTGCCGGTATCACGGTTCGCCGTTCTCCCTATCTTCTGCGGCCGAGGTGGGATCGCAGGGGGAGAGGCGTGTTGGTATAACGGTGCGCCACCCTCCCTACCCCCTGCGAACTTGGCAGGGCCGTTTTCTGAAACGGCATTGGTGGGACCGCAGAGGAAGAGGAATGCCGGTATTACGGTGCGCCGCTTTCCCTATCCTCTGCGGCCGAGACGTGGTCGGTGGCGGAACCACAGACCTGATCCGCCACCAGGTGCTGGATTTCCCGCACCCATGATCTCCTCGTAGCGGACTCAGGGGGGTCCGCTACGGAACAGGTGGAGATCGAGGAGGCAGGCGCGCCAAAACATCTGGCGTGCCTCACGTGGAGGGCCCCCGGGCATCCGCGAAGGAGCCGCTTGTGGGCGGCTGCCGCCGGCGGGGTTGCGGATGTGTGCGCAAGCGTTCCCGTAACCTCACCACAAAAGGCGGCGAGGTGGCAAGTGGGGGGTTTTTAGTGGGTACACCGTGGGTCTCCTTAGCCCATACGGGAGTCCCACATAACTACTCGGGTCACCCCCTGAACCCGGGTGGTATGCGTAACGCATTTTCCCCCAAAAAAAAAAAAGTCGCTCCTGCGGACGCTAGTGACAGTTGTTGTACCCCTTTGTCAAGTGAGTGGGCAACTCGACTGTTAGACGTTCAGACGTTCTTAAGCCGCCCGAAGGCCTCTAACTCGGCTTAACGACTACTGTCATAGACATCATCCGGGATCAACTGCTTGGCGTGCCTTCCGAAGCACGGAAGCACTCATTTATAGTAACCACTCAAACAGGTGGTCACCGCTGCCATCTTTGCTTAACCTGCGTCATCGTTTTCGATTCGCAGGCGCCGCTAAGCTATGAACGCTTGGAATGGAATTCAATTGACAATGGATATTGAACATTAAACTTATTTTCAGGAGCTTTCCGTGGATTCCTCCACTGGGGCGGTTGGGCACGCATCTTGCGTGTAACCTACCTCGCTTATTTGGTGCATGTTCCTATCCTGCGCCTCACTACAGGCATCAACGATGAACTAGTATCTGCAGGGCTTAACTGGTGTGTAAGTAAACTTTTATCCAATTCACTGGCTAATAGTCTAATTGTGCCACGATTAGTAAAGATTGTTGGCTACAACTTAGACAACATTAATGATGTATTATCCTCTCTGAAATACTATATGGCAAGTTAATCCACCTAGTCCGGCGCCGACTTTATTCTACGTCTAATAATCATTATGATTAAGTCCCCGGATTGTCTCAAGTCGACTCTCCATACAAACGTAGTTTAGTTCTCATTAATAACGACGTACTGGAATAACATGAAACATTTTGTATACAGGGTGTGCGGTAAATAATGGACAACCTTCTAACCACGAATGCCCCACCTTAGACTGGTCCAGAAAATCGACTTTGAGGTTTCGTAAAAGTCCCCTGGTTTTCGAGATATTCGCACTTTTCGAAGAGCGAATTGTACCAAAACAAGGTGTTTAAAAGTGAACATTTATAGCAACATCTTTATTTGTAAAGATGTAAATGGCATGTGTTATACCATTTTATAATACTAATATAATAAGTGTGCTGTTATGCATGTACAGCGGGGTAGAGTTGTAAATTCAACAAATTTACAACTTTCTGAGACAATGTCCCTCAAGTCTATCTCCGAAACAGAAACCTATAAGTATCTTGGTATGTCACAGTCATTGGGTATTGAGGGTGAGGCCGTAAAGCGGGAGGTGAAGGAGCGCTTCTTTTGTCGCCTGACAAAAGTACTTAATAGTTTTTTGTCGGGCGGCAACAAGGTGCGCGCCTTCAACGCCTGGGTGATGCCCTTGCTCACTTACTCCTTTGGCGTACTAAGATGGACTCAGACTGAGCTGGATGCCCTGGACCGAAGAGTTCGTGTACTGCTTACTGCGCATCGCATGCTACACCCACGCTCGTCTGTTATGAGACTGTACATCTCGCGGAAGTGTGGAGGTCGCGGTTTTTTAAATGCCAAAGACCTCCACAACCGCGAGGTGTGCAGTCTCAGGGATTATTTCCTAAGCAACGAGTGGGGGATGCATCGCGACGTAGTAGCAGTAGACGGAAACTTCACCCCGCTCTCCTTGGCAAACGAGAACTGGCGCAGACTTAAAGTAATGAGCGCCGATGACCGCAGGGCGGTGTGGAGGAGCAAGGAGCTTCACGGGCGGTTCTACAAGGCCCTCACAGGGCCCGATGTAGATCTGCTCGCGTCGGTGAACTGGCTACGTTTCGGGGATCTCTTCGGGGAAACCGAAGGTTTTGTCTGTGCAATTGCGGACGAAGTTATCATGACGAACAATTACCGGAGGTATATCCTGAAGGACGGTACGGTCGACATTTGTCGGGCATGCCGCCGTCCCGGGGAGTCACTCAGGCATATTATCTCCGGTTGTGGTCATCTTGCTAACGGCGAGTATTTGCACAGACATAACCTTGTAGCCAGAATTATTCACCAGCAACTTGCTCTGCTATACGGTCTTGTGGTCTCTGAGGTGCCTTACTATAAGTACACACCTGCGCCAGTTCTCGAAAATGATCGTGCCACGCTCTATTGGGATCGATCTGTCATCACGGACAGGACTATTCTTGCCAATAGGCCTGATATCGTGCTGACAGATCGATCGAAACGCCAGGCAGTGCTCGTCGACATCACCATCCCCCATGACGGGAACCTCGTGAAAGCCGAGAAGGACAAAGCCAGCAAGTACCTAGACCTGGCACACGAGGTAACTGCTATGTGGGATGTTGATTCGACGATCATCGTCCCGATAGTCGTTTTGGCGAACGGTTTAATAGCGAAGAGTCTCGACCATCACCTCAAGAGACTCTCGCTAGATGGCTGGATCAAGGGCCAGATACAGAAGGCGGTACTCCTGGATACTGCGAGGATAGTCAGGAGGTTCCTGTCTCTGTCGCCCTGACCACCGGTAGCTTAGGCCCCGCCTCGCTGCCGGCGGCACCCTAGGTTAGGTTTTTATAATGATTTTATGTTTTGTATGTATAGTTTTATATTTTACTTTTTATATAGTTATTGTAAAAACCTAATCTAAGAAAGAAATTAAATAAAGGATATAATAATATAATAAATCATTTATTCACAGGCAAAAAGTTACCCAAAATATAAATACAAGTTAGTCAAGATACTTAATTAATTAATTTTAGAATCAGTATTCGATAAACAATTTTTCAGGAAGTTGGCCACTCTGGTCCTCATACATTTTTTTTTCACCACAAGCAATCAAACTTGTAGAACATTATAAAGAAAATGTGATTCTAATAATAAAGACCTAATTAAACAGAAATCGGTCTGGCCACCATACAACTATAACACAAGTTCATAAGTATCACTGTTAGAGAATATTTCCGAGAATTATTAACGTCCAGGTCATTAAAGTGAAATAACGTCCACTACTTGCACCACTTGCACCAAAAACTAAACACAAACTAGTTTCTGACCTAGATATGGCACATCCCGTTGCGTATACAAAGTTTCATGTTATTCTAGCATGTCGTTTTAAACTGAGAACCGTTTATATAGAGAGTTAAGCGTGTAGAGAGTTAAGCGTTCTGGATTCCATTTTGATTCCAGGTACAAAACTACTTCAGCGTGTTATGCCTCTCGTTCCTGCTATCGGTGGTTCTCTTCGTGCTGGTGGAGGCTCCTTTAGCAAACCTTATAACGGTTCTCATGCTCCCTGCGCCTCAACAAGTCACCAAGCCTATCTCCGTGGAAGACGTCACAAAAAGCAGGGAGACAATTGAAGTCAAGCTATAAGCAAGCAGCAGGGACTCACCCATCTTTCTCTCTGCCGTTTACCAACGACTGTATCTTCATTAACATCAGACAAATTCCTAAAAATCTTAAAATCCTTAAATTTATTTTTAATAAATTTTATGTCGTCTATGTATTTTTAACCCCTAACGCAAACAAAGGTAGTAGGAATCACCCTAGAAACCGTACACGTGACCTCCGGGTGGTGTTAAAGAACAACAAACTCGGCAGCTGCACTGTTCCTACTGAACCTCGCAGCGCACACTGGAACCCTATCAGCGACATCGATAAGAATACATACCAGTGTGTAACCGCCATACTATAAATAAATAAAACGAAAAGTATCGAGGAGAATTCGTCGTTTTTAAATTTGTCAAATTGAACAACAAAAACAGCCAAGCGTATTAATTATATTTAATTATTATTATTATATTTAATTATATATTAGTCACCATTTTAATCAAAACTGTATGTAAGTGTTTAAATCACTTTTTTTACTATAGTCTGAATATAAGATCTGTCATCAACTTATTAGATCTGTCATCAAAATAATAGATCTGTCACCTAATAAATAGATCAGTTCCTTAATTTAATGAAAAAATGGCTAATAGGGGCGGAGTCAAATACGGTATTTGACAAAAGTCAAATCAGCTTCTTTTCATACAAAACAAAAAATAAAATAATAAAGCGATTGTATAGCTTCATCTCACGTTAAAATTACGAAAAATTACATAACAGTGACACAGAATAGAAATGCCTGATTATTTTTTTGGTGATAGGAATAACCTTCCTTAGCATCAGAAAAAAGTTGCAGACATTTCAGATGCGTCTATTATTTTTGAAAAATATAAACAGTTTCCTCACTTAGGTTTTGGGTTAAGGACGGCGAATAAGACACTTTGCTTGATCCGTCTCATATACCTACAAAAAATATTTTAAATATCTGACCCTGGTGGCAATGACAAATATAGCTGCTGCAGCTGTCAATATCATTCCCAGTGTCAGTTTAGCACGGATATTTAAGATATTTTCTTGTAATAAGAGACGGATCAAGCAAAGTGTCAAATTCGCCGTCCTAAAAACTTCAAGCGTAAAAACGTAAGCGAGGAAACTGTTTATATTTTTCAAAAATAATTGACGCTGCTGAAAAGTCTGCATTTTTTTTCTGGTGCTAAGGAAGGTTATTACTATCACCAAAAAAATAATCAGGCATCTCTATAATTTTCATCCATTCCCCATTAGAAATAATATTTTGTAAAACAAGTCTATACTTAAACGCAAATTTTGTGGAGATAATTGCAAATGAATGACTTACTCCATAGTAAAAGCGCCGAGAATACGAGTTGTGACGTCATAGCATAAGCCCGTTTAATATAAAGCGTATTCGGTGGGTGCCGGTGCATGCAGAGTTCAAATGCATATAACATCAAAAAAATAATCATAAGAAAGTTTTTATGCTACAGTTGTTTTAATGCTGGATTATACTTTTGATTTATGTAATATAATAAAGAGATGCAAATAAATAAAACGTTCCCATTATTTAATTCCCTCCTTATATATCCGATCTCGTTTTCCCTATCATCATCATCGTCATCATATCAGCTGAAAAACGTCCACGGCTGGACATAGGCCTCCCCCAAACAGTGCCAATGTGACCGGTCCTGCACCATCCGCTTCCAGCGGAATCCCGCGCCCTTTACGACAGCCTTTACGCCTTGGCTACGACTTTGGTCTTAAGCAACCTGCGACCAGCGTTTTATCTGTTCATTGCGCGTGATCCCAACTAACCACAGTGCGTTGCAAGTCTCGACCGCGCAATGAACAGATAAAACGCTGGTCGCAGGTCGCTTAAGACCAAAGGCGTTACCGGGTTTATAATGACCTTGATGCCTGATTTGAATAAATATAAAATATGTGAACATTATTTACTTTGCCTCATTTTAGATTAATTTATGTTTTTTTTACAGATTGGTATAATTTGGTAGGTAAAGGAAAGTGAGAGAAAATTATGTATGCTGGAAGTCAGAGGAATCGAGAGAAACCAATGAATGCAAACTTAAATTCCTTTAATGACGGAATTACAAAATATTAAAATAAATCAATTGAAATTAATGATGTACATGCCTCATGGTCGATGTGAGAACCAAGAGTGACGAACACTTTAGTATTTAAGTAGTGTTGCGAAATGCTGAGTCGGCACCACCTGCATGGCCACTTGGGCGGTCGCTGGTTATACGAGTACCTATATAACAAGAGTGAATTAGTAGATTGTACAACAAGTGCATAAAACGCACCATTTTACTCGAGACGTTTATCCATCCGAGCGAGCTTGCGAGCGAGGATAGATATAAAGTCGAGTGTAAAATGGGTTTTATGGACGAGTTGTACACTCTACTTTTCACTTCGATTGCGAGGAAATACAAATTATAAGTTTATTTCATGAAGTTTTATTGTGTACTTTGGCTGTTGGTATCTTTGCCTTGGTCTTAGAATACGAACGAAACGAAATAAAATAAAGAGGTTGTTGTATGAAGTTAAAGATGTTCGTGTGGCTGTTGCAGCGATTGCCTTGGTCTTCGACGAAGATTTTACTTTATGCTCTAGAGCATAAAAAGCGACTTTATGTCGCCTACGCACGACATAAAGACGAACTTTTAGAGCATGAGAAGTGAAAAAAATATTATGGCACTTTTTCTCACGTAGTGAGTAAATATAGCAGTTGCTAGCTGATGTTTTCTAGCAGAAATCTGCTCGTTCGAGTTGCTAAAGATTTTACATTTTTTCATATTACTGACACGGTTACGGTAGGCTCGTTGAACTAATTGACCAATTTGGCCAATGCAAGTAATTTCCGTCAAAAAATCAATAATGGATTATAAAATTGGTTTTATAATAAAAAAAATTAAACCTAATGTCTCTGCTCGCTAAACTGGTGCACCTAAACCTACAAATTTGTTTAGTTTAATCTTGACGGTGCAATAATATGGTTCAGTCATTATAAACATGAATATAATATGGACTAATATTTTGTGCTCTTTAATATTATTATTAGAGGCTATTTTAGTTAAAACAAAGGTAATGTGGTTGTTATATATACATTTATACGCAGTTGCTGACTATACGGGTCAATAATGTAAATTTATAGGTATAAGATCAACGAGGATATGCTCTCTCTCATTGCATACCTACTAATTGAAGTTTTGTCTTTTATTTTTGAACCCCCGACGCAAAAAGGGGTGTTATAAGTTTGATGCGTCTGTGTACCTGTCTGTGTGTGTATGTGTCTGACTGTGGCATCGTAGCTCCTTAATAATAGTAACGATTTTAATGCGGTTTTATTTTTCCGACAGCTAACGTGATCGAAATGATTTTAGCTACGTTTTAACAAAATCGGTTTAGCCAGTTTTCAGATAGTAAACTTTGAAATATTTTTATTTCAAAGTTCAATATCTGAAAACCAGCTGTTGTCGGTGTCAGGGGTTTTTCAACTTTTGTTTTGTATGTATGATCCCCGATTACTCGAGGATGCCTGCTCAGTTTTTTTTTTTGGTGAAGTATCCTTTCTAGGTCAAGGTCTGGGGATGGGATCCTGGATAAATCGAGGGTACTCTTCAAATAAGGCGAAGTACTGAATTGAGGTCGGTTAAAACTTTGTTTTTAACCGACTTCAAAACGGAGGAGGTTCACAATTCAACTGTATTTTTTTGTGTGTTTGTTACGCCGTAACTCGGTACCTAACTTTATGAATCGATTTAAAAATATATTACTTTGTTTGAAAGCATATACTTCCAGATTGGTCTCGTTGTCACCAACGTCCAGTTCTGATCCTGGAGAAATAGAGGGAACTTTTAAAAATTTATACACAAACTTGAAGCAATTTGGCTACGATTTGTAGTCGATTGAAACTTTTATAATTTAGTTTAAAAAGTTTATAATTATCATCGATCCTTTGGGCCTGGGGAACATGCGGAGGGGGGGGGGGAGATTTCCAAAACGCATGCAATGGTGCCCGCATGCAGGGAGCCGTTTCCATTGGTCAATATTAGCGGCGGGCGGGAGTAACCCTATCCCTCCCGAACTACCATCTCGTACGCAAAAGATCTATCGGTTAAACTTCAAATTAAAGGAAAAATTAAAAAATTTAGGCTCCGAGCCGGATTCGAACCGGCGACCACAGGCATACATGGCCCGTCGCTACTAACCAACTGAGTTCTCTTTCAATCAGTTCCTTCTTACAAGGAGTTCTCCCTAAGGAGGCGTGTGGCGACATCTACCTAGAAGACATATGCTTCTTAAAAACCCTTCGATCTCCTAAGAAATCAAAGCTACCCGTTACGTGAAGAATTGCTCGAAACTAGTTACGTAGTAGTACGAAGTTTTTTTTTCTTCCTACAAAACCAGTTATAGTTGTTATTTTCTAAGCCGTCCGTTCTGCAGTGCGGCGTTCTTTAGTGCGGAACGGACGGCTTAGAAAATAACAACTATACCATATTGTTTTCATATTTGAACAGTTCCGACGGAGCCCCGAAACACGGGGCTCATAGTTCTGGTTTTTGGGCATCTGAAGCTACCTAACGAACCTAACCTATCTGTTTTGCGATCGTAGATTAACAGGTCTCCAACAAAGAAGAAGAATTATTTGTACGTAACCAGTTTCATTTTTAGGGTTCCGTAGCCAAATGGCAAAAAACGGAACCCTTATAGATTCGTCATGTCCGTCCGTCTGTCTGTCTGTCTGTCTGTCTGTCTGTCTGTCCGTCCGTATGTCACAGCCACTTTTTTCCGAAACTATAAGAGCTATACTGTTGAAACTTGGTAAGTAGATGTATTCTGTGAACCGCATTAAGATTTTCACACAAAAATCGGAAAAAAAACATTAAGTTTTAGGGGTCCCCATACTCAGAACTGAAACTCAAAAAAAAATTTTACTTAAACACATACGTGTAGGGTGTATCTATGAATAGGTCTTCAAAAATGATATTGAGGTTTTTAACATCATTTTTTTCTAAACTGAATAGTTTGCGCGAGAGACACTTCCAAAGTGGTAAAATGTGTGTCCCCCCCCCCCTGTAACTTCTAAAATAAGAGAATTATAAAACTAAAAAAAATATATGATGTACATTACCATGTAAACTTCCACCGAGAATTGGTTTAAGTAAACGAGATCATTAGATCTCGTAAGTAGTTTTTTTTTAATACGTCATAAATCGTAAACCGCAATTTATTTCACGGAACCCTTCATGTGCGAGTCCGACTCGCACTTGGCCGCTTTTTTTTTTCTTCCTACAAAACCAGTTACCATATTGTTTTCATATTTGAACAGTTCCGACGGAGCCCCGAAACACGGGGCTCATATTTCTGGTTTTCGGGCATCTGAAGCTACCTAACGAACCTAACCTATCTGTTTTGCGATCGTAACAGGTCTCCAACAAAGAAGAAGAATTATTTTTACGTAACCAGTTTCATTTTTAACACGTAACTGAACAGCACCCTTAGCGTGGGATTGAAGTGAGTCGCGTCTACTATCGACGCTACCGCCTATCGTCAAGATTTAGTATGAAAAGTCTATACACCGCCCCTGGTGGTCACTCATAGAACTAAAAATCCAAACTGTAACGTGAGGCACTTATACATAATTATACTTAATTCGCAATCGACTTCACGTTCGTTCACGATTTTCCAATATTCAACCTTATATCACTAGCATTTATCGTTTTAATTTAAATGTTTGTCGGTTATGACATTACAGAATACGCGCATCGCGACGTAGACAGTGTCAACTGCACGGCTATCACAAGACGGCGCGCGAGCTCTCTCGATTTTTCTCGCACTATCAGTCTCTCTCTTATTAGAACACTTAGAAAGAGAGGTATAGAGCGAGAAAAATCGAGAGAGCTCGCGCGCCGTCTTGTGATAGCCGTGCTGTCGATACAATATGGCGGCGCGGGGGCCATTTATTTGCATTTTTAAATACAAAATACGCGACAATCCGAATTTTGCGGATATATGTTGTCAATTCAAAACCCTTATTTTTATAAGTTCTTTAATTTGAGATAAATTTCGATCGGATCTACGGTAACTCTTGACGGAATAATACGATATCACGGGCCATTTTGCAAGTGAAATAGTAAACTACAGTCGTGACGGTATTCTTCGATTCGAAATGTCTCATACTACCGATTGGTAGTACGAATCGAACGTTAAATTACGCATCGAAAACTAAACGCAAAGTGCCTAACGTTTTGCAGTTGGTTTCGTAGTCCAACGGCAGTGTGAGTTACAAGTTTGACGGGTCGAATCGAAGAATACCGTAGCGAGATCGAAATCTATTCGAAGCGCGTTTATTCGATCTCGTATTAGTTACGTAACGTTAGGTTACGATTGTATCTCACATTAAGGGTACTGGTTACGTAGCGTTGGTTTCGTAGGCGGCCGAAGGAAAAAAAACAGTGGTTGACATACCGCGTGCTAGGAATACATTTTATATGGCGCCCGAAGCAATTTTTAAGTGCCTTCTAGGTTCATAACTTTTTTAGGCAATATGGTCCATCAAGGCTTCTATGTTAATTTCAGATTTCTCAGTACATCGTCACTGAACGACCCAGACTGACTCACATCAACCCGAAATACATGTCATATGTCAATTTCACATCTGTGAGGAAGAATCGCCGGAGCCCCGTGTACTACGTTGACAAACATTACATACAAGTTGTGCCTTTCAACGACAGTTTCAAGGGAAGTACCTACACCTCTTCGTATTTTCGTAGGTACATGGTCGTAATTAAGGGACTTCTTCCTTGAACGCTCCAGCTGGGAAAAGAGGTAGTTTTTGGTGGTGTGGTGTTTTCCATAGTTCTTCAAGAAAGCAGTGTACGAGTTTTTAAATATATAATTTAAAAACCCCTGATATAGGTGGCGTCCATGGGCGATGGCCTTCCGAATCGCTAAACTTAAGTAGCAGTGGGTGGGATACATTGCAAGAACCGATGGGTGTTGGGCAGGAAGTTTAGAAAGGCGCAGTGTACTGGGTCATCAGTCCACCTTTTGGGGGGTCTACCCCCTTTTGGGGGGTCGCGGGAGTCCGCTGGATGTCTATTGCAAAGTAACTATGACTCTCGACCAGGGACTGATTTCGGTTACGGTTACACCGGTATAAAACCGGTATTCCATTACGGTACCGTTATGTCGTAAAGGTGCGTGACGTGCATTTTTCTGCCAAAGACATAGCAAATGTCATTCAGAAAATGCAACGGGGTAAGTCGCCAGGTCATGACGGCCTGAGTATTGAGCATTTTAAGTACGCAGGAGTTCACTTGCCCAGACTGCTCTCCATGTTCCTCAACCTGTGTGTGGGTCACTCGTACCTGCCTTATGCGCTAATGAAAACAGTGGTGATTCCAGTAGTCAAAAACAGGACTGGTGATTTATCGGAAAAGGCAAACTACCGCCCTATCTCACTGGCCACCACCACTGCCAAGGTACTCGACAGTATGCTCAACTCAATACTTGAAAAGCGGCTCAACCTCCATGAAACCCAGTTTGGTTTTCGGGCAGGTTTATCGACAGAAAGTGCAATTTTATGTTTGAAACATACTGTCGGGTATTATACGGCCAGAAAGACGCCCATTTATGCCTGCTTCCTGGATCTCTCTAAGGCGTTTGACCGGGTTGATTATAATATACTTTGGGGTAAACTGCGTGAGGCTGGTATTCCACTGGATTGCGTTAATATCCTTCAGTACTGGTATCGAAATCAGTGGAACCATGTGAGATGGGCTGATGCTCTGTCTGAAGGTTACAGGCTAGAATGTGGGGTGCGTCAGGGTGGCTTAACATCTCCCCTGCTGTTCAACTGGTACGTGAATGACCTGATGAAGGGACTCAGCAGCATGCATGCGGGATGTCATGTTGAAGATACCTGTCTCAACAATATAAGTTATGCCGATGACATGGTGCTGCTGAGCCCTTCCATCGGAGCTCTCAGACAGCTGGTTGGAAGATGTGAAGCTTATGCTAAGCAGCATGGATTAGTGTACAACTCCGCAAAGAGTGAAGTAATGGTTTTCAAGGCGGGCAAAATCAAGCCTTATTTTGTGCCCCCCGTCACTCTTGGTGGAGTTGTACTTAAAGTTGTACAAAGTTTTAAGTATCTTGGTCACATTATTGCTGAAGACCTGAGTGATGACCAGGATATAGAAAGGGAGCGTAGGGCGTTATCAGTCAGAGGTAACATGCTTGCCCGCAGGTTCGCTAGGTGTTCCGCAGAGGTAAAGATTGCACTTTTTAAAGCCGTCTGCCAATCTTTCTACGCTGGCGGACTGTGGGTTAAGTACACAAAGCGAGCTTATAGCGCCCTACGCGTTACGTATAATAATATTTTCAGGATGCTGTTAGGAATTCCCAAGGTGTAGTGCTTCGGGGATGTTCGCAGAGGCACGCACAAATGACTTCCATGCGATTATGCGAAATAAAATTTCATCCCTGATGGCTCGAGTGAGGAAAAGTACCAACAGCATCCTGAAAATGATGACTGGTAGGTTTGACTGTCCAATACTTCTGTATTGGATTGGGCAGGTCAAATCTACCTTGCAATATAGTAAGTAAGTGTATGTTCTGTGTTCTGTGTATGCCAGTTTATGTTGTATGTTAAATTGTATGTAAGCTTTGTAATCTAACTTTATAATTAAAATGTAACTAACACCTCTTATATGGGTCGGTGAAGACCTGAAATAAAATATATTCATTCATTCATTCAAAGGTTATGCGCGCCGCGCGAACATAACGGTACCGTAACCGTTTTGAAATAACGGTTAGCGGTATTAGTTTTAAATGATACCGAATCCTTTATAATACCGGTATTATAAAGGTAACCGAAAAAATAATCGAGCTGGCGCTCTACAGAGGAAGCATTGGCTAATAAACATTTAAAGACAAAAAGACAAAACGGCAATGCGGCTGCCGGCGGTTTGGCAACAACGCCAGGCCAAAGTCGATATATCGGTTACCTTTAAAAAGCGGTTACGGTACCGTAAAAAATAAAGGTATATTTCGATAGCGAAATTTGAAGGTTCCGCTACCGAAACCACTATTTGACAACCGATATGACGTCATACCTTTAAAATACTAAGTTTTATAAACGATATTCTTGATTGCAAGTATAAGTGTTACGGGTGCTTGGTCTAGCAAACGTTTCGGGTCACCCTAAATTAAATAAGTGCAAAAGGTTTTTTTCAATATTTTACACTAGCCCTGCGACACCAAAAAGTCCTCCAAACATACATAGACATACTGAAAAATATATACGAAAAAAGTACAAGTAGAGTGAAACAAGATCAAATAGGACCTGCTTTAAGAATAAGACGAGGTAAGGCAAGTCGGACCCTTTATCACCCAAACTATTAATATCTCTACTTCAACACATACCTATTCGAAAAATTGGAATGGTCGAAAAAGGGAATATATATAGGTGGAAAGTATCTAATGCACTAGAGGTTTGCAGATGATATATTTTTGTTTCGAAAACCCGAAACAACTGCAAGAAATGATTAATGAACACTACAATGTCAGCAAAAATATTGGCCTGTAATTGAATACATCAAAACCTAAAGTTATGAGCAACGGCAACGAAGCCCAATTTCTAATAAATAAATAATAATAAATAAATAAATAAATATTATGGGACAATCTTACACAAATCAACCTAGGCCCACGGTAAGCTCAGTAAGGCTTGTGTTGTGGGTACTAGGCGATGATATATATAATAGATAAATACATATAGATACTTATATACATATATAACATCCATAACTCAGGAACAAATATTCGTGATAAACACACAAATAAATGCCCTGACCGGGATTCGAACCCGGGACCTCCAGCTTCGTAGGCAGAGTCACTACCCACTGGGCTACGGAGGCCGTTAAAATACATACATGCAAACATAATAAAGCAACCTAGAGTATGTGGAAGAATATTTATACTTAGGTTACCAAATAACATTCAGAAAAAGTAGATATTATGAAGTAATAAACAGACGAGACTTGGAAAAAGTACTGGAGTCATAAGGACATTCTAAAATCAAACCTACCAATGCAATTGAAGCGCAAGCTACTTAACACTTGTATACTTCCTAGCGTCACCTACGGATGCCTTGCATGGATCTGCAATGCAAATACAAAGAATGATATCCAGGTGTGTCAAAGGAGTATAGAGAGAAGTATAACTCAACATTAAACTTAGAGACAAAAAGAGATGCTCAGAAATAAGAAATATAACTTAAGTCATAGATGCACTCGACCACTCAAGATCATTAAAATAGAAGTGGGCAGGCCACTTAGCCAGACAAGAAGACCAGAGATGGACCAAAGTGCTGACAGAATGGCAAGGACCTCATTGTACAAGATAGAGGGAGACCACAAGCCAGGTGGAAAGATGAGATTGTCCCAGTAGATGGACAAAGTTGGATTAAAAAAGCACAAAACAAAACACATTGGAAACGGTTGGAGGAGGCCTATACCCAGAAGAGGTCATTAAATTAAAAATAAATATTTCAAAATAAATATGTAGCTGCATGTATATTTATGCAATAAACGGCTCGTATTATTGTCATATTTACAAAATATACTATTCTTCGTAATACCCAAATGTATTAGCAACTTCCGGGCTGCTGACCCTAGCGTTATTCCCGGTTGTGCCCCTAAAGGAGAACGGGGTCCGCTTTGACACCTAAACCCAAGATTTGGCATAGGCACTAGTTGAACGAAAGAAAGCGACTGCCATCTGACCTTCCAACCCAGAGGGAAAACTAGACCTTATTGGGATTAGACCGGTTTCCTCACGATGTTTTCCTTAACCGAAAAGCTAACGGTAAATATTTCGTACATAAGTTCCGAAAAACTCGTTGGTATGCGCCGGGATTCGAACCCGCGACCGCCGCTTGACAGCCGCATGCCTGAACCACTAGACTACCTTAGCTTTATTTAGCTTATTAGCAATATCCGGGATCGTATCATAAACATATCAACATCCAATAATGACGATTTTTGCGACATCTCGCTTTGTTAACGCTGGTTTTTACGAGTCCTATTTAAACCTGGTAATGTTATTTTTTTAACTGTTTTTTTTGGAATTTAGATGTTAATTTAAATAAAGATCATGAAAGTTTAAAAAAAAACTGTACACCCTTGTACTATTTTAGGAAATTTGACGGTATTTCTCCGACCAGAAACTTTTGAATTGCATGAGTGTATTTATTATGAATTGTCATCTGTTTAAAGTGTTTGGCACCAATTTAAAGTATTTTTTTTATTGAATTTACAGGCAGACTTCTACTTTTTCGAGTTCCTTAGCAACGAGTACCGGCGTGGTTTCGTAGAGATGCACTTCGGGTGGTGCAGCCTCATCCACAAGGACCCGTTTTTCGGCGCAGCCATGAGACAGGGCAAGCTTGCGGAGCCCTGTCCATATCCACCGGTACATTATTAGCCAAAAACGTCCACGGCTGAGCATAGGCCTCCCCAAAAGAGTGCCAAAGTGATCGGTCTTGCGCCACCCACATCCAGCGGACTCCTTTACCAAGTCACCAGTCCACCTTGTGGGTGGTTTTCTATCCACGCTGCGTCTTTCGGTACGTGGTGGTCCACCGGTACATGACATTCTTATTGTGCTCGAGTGGCGACTACTTACCGGAAAGCGCATCGTGGGTAGACCCCCACTTGGTGGACTGATGACCTGACAAATGGATGCAGGTGGAGCAGGACCGGTCGTTGTGGCACTCTTTGGGGCACTGCAACAGTGGTCGCCTTTCGGCTGATATGATGATGATGATGATGATAATAAATTCTGACAGGGACAGTTTAGCCTATAATAAGCCTTTTATAGTTGAGTAGACTGTGGAAACCCGAAACAAACAATACACAATATAGTTTTCGAGTGCTCCAACGTCAAATAAGACGGATCAGCCGAGGACTTTAAACACCTAACAAAAGAAGCGAGCTTTTACCTGCAAAATTGTTAATTTTAATTTTTAGCTCTTAATTTTTATTTTTATTTTCAAATTTCTATATATATGTACAGTCGACTACAAAGAGATGTATCCATACGATGTTACAAAAATATGTATACATAGACTTTACTACCATAGTAGTTAATAAGATATACATACATATATTTATCACATTAAAAAACATACTTATCTTTGTAGTCGACTGTGTGTACCATTGTGTATTTTTATTTATTTGTCGTATGGCGGTTACACACTGGTACATACATGTATTCGTATTGATGTCGCTAATGAGTTCCAGTGTGCGCTGCGAGGTTCAAAAGGAACCATTGTGTAATCGCCATACGATAAATAAACAATAGTTGGTAGTGACCGTATCTGCAAAGCTGACGCTGTATTCGAATCCTGGTAAAGACAACTATTTGTGCGACAAAAAATAAATTCTGTTTATTACAAACTTATCTTAGATAAATTAATCTTTACATTTTAACCGATGATTTTGTAATCGATGAGTACGACTACTTGTTCCTGAGTCTTGGGAGTTTCCTACTATGTAGACTAGTTAGTGCTTTTGTGTATCGTTATCTATGTAGTACCCATGTTCATTATATAAGCCGTAATGAGGTTACCACATCTACATAGTGTCTATAAAATGGACTCTTATTCATTTGATAAAAAAAAATCGGTCTCTATCTCGCTTTTACAAAAACTGACAACAGTAGGTAGGTACCAGTGGCGGAGCGCCCATACAAGCCAATTCCCACCGGCTTGCCTAAAATTTATTATTTATTATCAGCTGAAAGACGTCCACTGCTCATAGGCCTCCCCAAAAGAGAGCCAAAGTGACCGGTCCTGCGCCACCCGCATCCAGCGGTCTCCCACGACCTTTACCAGGTCATCAGTCTACCTTGTGGGTCTACCCACGCTGCGCCTTCTGGTACGTGGTCGCCACTCGAGAACCTTTCCGCCCCAACGGCCATCGGTTCTACGTGCAATGTGCCCCGCCGACTGCCACTTAAGTTTAGCGATTCGGAGGGCTATATCGGTTACCTTGGTTCTGCCTTAGCCTTAGCCTTAGCCTATAGTTTACATACTATAAACTCTTTCATAACTTGTTTTGTTCCGGGTTGCCCATTGAAAAATTTGACGCGCCGCCACTGGTAGGTACCTATCATCATAATAGTACATTGTTTAACAAGGGGCGTATGAGGAATATTGCAAACGAGAGTCTATCAAAAGCCCTCCGCCTACGGCGTCGGGCTTCTGATAGACTCTCGTTTGCAATATTCTTACGCTCGTGTCATACACGATGCTTTTCATCACATTTGCGAGGAAATAAATAACTACAAAAGACAGAAAAATCTATGTTTCATACAAGCGCACCAATCAAATATTGACGAAATTGACAACTACACTGCCAGATCAGTGCGAGTGGAGCGCGCAGCTTCAATATTTCAACCAATCACATAGCAGTATTCTTGCAGCGCATGGCCTCCTCGATTTTATTTTCAACCAATCACAGAGCAGAATTCTTGTAGCACGCTGCCGTCTAGATTTGCTTAACCAATCAGATCACACACAAGCTCATTACTTCCCTTGGGAGCTGTAAAATGCTATTATTCCCGCGGGAACAATTTAGGCCATTGTCCTTCTGTATACAGGCATGGAATAACACCATTTATGAGCAAGTGTGATGAAAAATTTGTGCCCACGGCCTTATTTTCGAGTAGTTATGCCACTTTTCTCAGTCATTTACTAATCATATCCAGATCTGTGATCTTCCTAATGTTGACTATCCATCGTGTTATAAAGCAAGAAAACAGCGTGTCCTAGTGTTTACTCTAACTTATCAGCCTGTTTTTATTTCCAGGGTGACTACCACATGTACAACATGTCAATCCCGCCTGCTGCAATCCCGCCGGGATTCCCGTTCCACAAGGGCCGCATCTTCTTGAACGTAACGCACCGGGGAGTCGACGTCGTCGGTGGACATATTGACATGGAACTCAAAGAAAAGAGAAGTAAAGACATAATCTAATTCTCGATTAAAGGATATCTTTCTAAGAAAATTTTTTTATTTTAAAATGAGTTTGATACATGACTACGTTTAATTCGATGCTTGGATGGTGTTTCGATGCGCCAGGGGTGAGCGGTGGGGGGTGCGGTCGCAGAATAAGACAATTGCAAGTGCGCCGCTCTTTCTATCCTCTGCTGCCAAGCTCTAATTGTTGGCGAAACTTTTTTATGTCTCGTCAGGTCAGTGGCAAACAAGTACCTCCTGTCAAGTCTGATAGTAAGCAGTTATCACTCATTTCACAACCGGAGCATTCGAGGGAGGAAATTCTTCTGAAACCGTACATACGCGACTATTTCGATTCTAGGGTGTGAAGATGAATATCCTGCCGATCGCAAGCGGTGCGGTTTCAAAAAACAACTGGGAGCATCATGTCGAACAGTCGGACACACAACTAACTCTTCAAGTAGGTAACTACCGCTAGGGGTCGGGTTTGCCTGCACCGATAGCTGGTTTGCAGCGGACTTTTGCTAGTTTTGCTACAGCACTGAATTTAGTTTATGGAGAAAGGCGCGCACAAGAATGTTAGACTCCTTTCAAAAGTATTTAGGCTTCCGCGATGATTTGAGTACTCTTTTAAACAATCGAAATTTGTAACGAACTGTACCATGCTATACGAATAAATAAACAAATAAAACTATATCGAAAAGGATGAGAATAGAAAAAAATACAATATTTTTTGAAACTTAATTTCAATAACTTAGAACTTTATGCAAATCCAGTTTCTTATTGAAAACAGTGCCACCTTCTTGATAGATGGCGAACTCTCTGATGCTGTAGCGATTGCTAGGCTAGGCTGTCAAAGTATTTCAAAATTCGCCGTATTGTCATAAGACATCAGTAGTCTAGGGGTACAGACGGCGGTATTTGGAGTCGATGAGCCGGGGTTCAAACCCTGCGACCGACGCACTTTTTGTATGTTTAAACATTCAAAGAAAAGTTTTAAGTAACGGCAGAAGAGATAGCGCCTGTATGCTTGCGCATTAAATGCCTTCTCAATTTGGTCAAATTGCCTGTCTATCTCAGTATGTATATTGTAGTCTTTGATTTCACCCATGGTAAGGACATGAAAATAACATCTTGAAGCTCAAGCCCAAGTAACGCTGCCTGAATGGATAAGGAATAGGCGTGTGCCTACCAAAGCGGATCTGCGCCAGAAGTTGATTATTGGCATATGGCTCAAGACTGAATTAATGATGATGTTCCTTTCCGAAATTCAAAACCTTAGTTTAATAGACGACCGGGCTGCCGGTGGTGGGATAACCATTGACTTAATTATTAACTACGTATAGTTACAAACATAAACATATGTTGATTTTTCTTGATGTCTTCCATCAAGCCGCCTTCTTGGTACTTATATGGTATCAGTGCCCGCCACAGCCTAAGCAAAGTGATGCCAACTCGCATCAATTACCTACCTTTGAATTGATGCGAGTTGGCATCACTTTGCTAAGGCTGTGGCGGGCACTAAACGCAGACATAAGCTACTCGTAGAGGATGTCTGCTCCACATAAAAGTTTCATGTGGAGCAAACATCCTCTAGACTAGTGAAACTCAATTGAAATAACACGCGTAGAAATCGACTTTGTACAGTTTAATACCCCACACACAGTAACAACACAAAAACTTAAGAAAAGGCGCAGAGCACACAAATTACACTAAAACTTTTACTATAATTTACTTTAAAAACAAAGTTTAAATCGACTTCAATTCAGTACTTCGCCAAGCCACAATGGTACATGAAAATTCCACATTTCTTTTCCAATTTACCACATGAACTGCTTTCCGAGAGCAAATGCGTTGATTATTATTATAACAGAAAAAACCCAAGTCGCTATATCATCATCATCATCATCATATCAGCCGAAAGACGTCCACTGCTGGACATAGGCCTCCCCCAAAGAGTGCCACAATGGCCGGTCCTGCGCCACCCGCATCCAGCGGACTCCCGTGACCTTTACCAGGTCATCAGTCCACCTTGTGGGGGGCCAACCCACGCCACGCCTTCCGGTACGTGGTCGCCACTTGAGAACCTTTCCGCCCCAACGGCCATCGGTTCTACGTGAAATGTGCCCCGCCCACTGCCACTTAAGTTTAGCAATTTGGAGGGCTATATCGGTTACATTGGTTCTGCTACGGATAGCCTCATTTCTGATGCAATCGCGCAGAGAAACTCCCAGCATAGCCCTCTTCATTGCACTTTGAGTGACTTTGAGCCTTCTTATGAGGCCCATAGTAAGAGACACTCTTGAGACACTGCGGAATATTGGACGAAAAGATGTGCCGTAGCTTCCCGAATGCTGCCCAGCCGAGTCGGATTCGACGATTGACCTCTTTCTCAAAGTCCAACTTTGAGAACTTTGAGTCGCTATATGTGGGCTGATAATATTTGAGGAGTTCCGTCGATTCCTCAAGGATCTCAGAATTAACACTTCATTAGTTGCTTCTTCAAAGGAATCATGTCAGAATCTTTGACGTACTTTACATCTTTGAGGGGTTCCATAAGTCATCTGTGGTCTTCATCATCAGTTCCACTGTACCAAAATTTCGATTTTTGATGGTAAATACACGAGTTTTAATAGAAAATACCGAAATCACTACATGCGTGCCTATGAAATTTGAGGGTTGCCCTGAATTTCCCTGGGATTCCCTCATCAGATCCTGACTTTGTGACAATGGTACCACTTTAGGAGTATAATTTTTCGAATAAAAAAAGAATTTTGGAAATTGGTCCACCATTGACATACATTACATATCTGAAGAGTTCCATAAGTCATCTATGGTCTTCTTCATCAGCTCCACTTAACCAAAATTACGATTTCCGAGGGTAAATACACGAGTAATAATAGAAAATACCAAAATCACTACACGCGTGCCTATAAAATTTGAGGGTTGCCCTCAATTTCCCTGAGATGCCATCATCAGATCATAAATTGGTGATAATGGGACCACCTCGGAAGTATACTCTTTCGAATAAAAAAAAAATTTTGGAAATCGGTCCTTAATTGACAGAGAAATCGGTGAACATACATTAAAAAAAAACAAATACATACAGTGGAACATAATTATAACCTGCTCCTTTTTTGAAGTCGGTTAAAATGGAAGTGCATTATTAGTACATTACTTACCTAGGGCGGTTAAACAAAGATTGTCTCAGATCGCAGGTATTTATCGCCCTTGCCTTCGGCTCGGGCGTCAAATACCTGCGATCTGAGGCTTTCTTTATTACCGCCCGTGGTGAGTACAACATTTTACGTCTCTATCTGGCCAGGAAGTGGGGTTTTCCGCACGCATAGCGTTCGGTAATTCCTACTTTATGACCAGGTATGACGTAAAAAAAAATACAGAAGCATATCATGACAAGGCAACTTTTACAAACAAAGAATAATCACTATAATGATAAACAAAAGTCGCGCGCTGACAGCGGCGGCGCGGCGGCGAGCCAGCCTCTGCAGGCACGCGCGCACCGCGAAGGTTGACTGTGCGCGTTGTTTACAGTTTTTTTTTCATTTGCGTCTTCTGTTGCTGGGTCCTGTTTTGTCCCTGGTTCTTTTCTCTTTAAGCTCCATATCAATATTGATTATTCTTTGTTTGTAAAAGTTGCCTTGTCATGATACGCTTATGTAAAAAATTTTACAGTACACGTGGTGCTACTTTTCCGCACGTGTGCGGAAAAGAGCACTTTCCGTGCATATGTCGAAACTTTAAAGATTCATATATACTGTAAAACGTTGTACGATACACGTGCGAATAGGTAATTCGCAACTCGTGTCGATTTAAAACACTCCCTTCGGTCGTGTTTTAATTTATCACCACTTGTTGCGATATTCCTATTTTCTGCACTTGTATCGTAAATAACTATTAATGCACTTCCATTTAAACCGACTTCAATAAAGGAGGAGGTTATATGTTCCACTGTATGTATTTTGTTTTTTTTTTTAATGTATGTTCACCGATTTCTCTGTCAATTGTGGACCGATTTCCAAAATTCTTTTTTTTATTCGAAAGAGTATACTCCCGAGGTGGTCCCATTGTCACCAATTTATGATCTGATGATGGCATACCAGGGAAATTGAGGGCAACCCTCAAATTTTATAGGCACGCGTGTAGTGATTTTGGTATTTTCTATTATAACTCGTGTATTTACCCTCGGAAATCGTAATTTTGGTTAAGTGGAGCTGATGAAGAAGACCATAGATGACTTATGGAACTCCTTAAACATGTAATGTATGTTCGCCGATTTCTCCGTCAATGGTGGACCGATTTCCAAAATTCTTTTTTTATTCGCTTCTCCCTTTGGTCGTGTTTTAAATCGACACGAGTTGCGAATTACCTATTCGCATGTGTATCGTACAACGTTTTACAGTACATATGGCTCTTTAAAGTTTCGACATATGCACGGAAAGTGCTCTTTTCCGCACACGTGCGGAAAAGTAGCACCACGTGTACTGTAGAAAAAATTACAGAAGCGTATCATGACAAGGCAACTTTTACAAACAAAGAATAATCAATACATTATAAACAAAAGTCGCGCGCTGACAGCGGCGGCGGCGAGCCAGCCTCTGCAGGCACGCGCGCACAGCGAAGGTTGACTGTACGCGTTGTTTATAGTTATTTTTTTCATTTGCGTCTACTGTTGCTGGGTCCTGTTTTGCCCCTGGTTCTTTTCTCTTTAAGCTCCATATCAATATATCCGCCAGCGACGTCTTCGCCCTGGTGCGTCATGTTTGCGTATATGCGGCCCTTTTCGAACGGGAAACCCGGCGGGATGACGGTGGGCGGGATCGTCATGTTGTACAAGTGGTAGTCGCCCTGTTGACAAGAGTGGCTGTTGAGTGGTGTCACAGACCTACCCACTGAAACTAACGTATGCGGAATGAAATTAGGACAACGTTTTATATATGAAGAATGTTTAAAAAAATCGAGACAGCAATTGCATCTTACGGTTAATTTAAAGTCTACATATAATAATAATAATAATAAATAATAAATATAAAGGGACAATCTTACACAAATCAACCTAGGCCCACGGTTAGCTCAATAAGGCTTGTGTTGTTGGTACTAGGCGATGATATATAATAAATAAATACATATAGATACTTATATACATATATAACATCCATAACTCAGGAACAAATATTCGTGATAAACACACAAATAAATGCCCTGACCGGGATTCGAACCCGGGACCTCCAGCTTCGTAGGCAGAGTCACTACCCACTGGGCTACGGAGGCCGTTAAAACACATCTGTCAATCAATCTTAGTTATTATTATTATTATTATTCTTAGAGACAGTATACATCTCTATAAGAACATTAGAATAATTATTATTAATTGTATTTGGATGCTCAGAGACATTATACATCTCTGGGGTACTAAATTCTATCATAAACTTATTGTTAATTCTGATACAGACCTTATATCGAATGTATTTGATAATATTTTACAATTTTGGATTTTTCTAGTTTTCATTCAGTGACATTTAGTTTGTTAACCATTTAGGTACTAATTGGTTAAAATCTGAAATTTTAAAGTGATTATTGTGTAAGATTATTAATATTATATTGTAGAACACCATTTGACATGTAAAAGTGCCCTTGTGGCCTATTTGCAGAATAAATAATTAATTTTGATTTTGATTTTGAATCTGGTAAGTTTTATGGGCATTGGATGTTTTCTCTTGAAATTATGGCAAATCGAGAATAACAACGTCGCGAAACTGTTTGTAATTTCTACAGTACCTACACATTCCCTACGGCCGAAACTGAAGATAGTGAAACATTTTGTGCAAATGGGTGAGAGCCAAAGCTCTATTTATATTATTTTTGTGTCCTTTTCTTTGAGAAATAGTACTACTAGAAGGCCTGGGTCAGGGAACCATTCCAGCTTTAGCCAGTTTTCTGAGGGGGCTCGATTAAAGAAAAAGACGGCCGGCCGAGTCGCAAAATCTTACAGAGAGCTCAGAGGAAAATTAAATATGACGGAAAAGCTGTAATTAAACATATCTTAGAGACATGGGCATCTTTAAACGTTCAAGAAAAATTAAGCCAGCCGTCTCCGAAACTCATAAACTTACTCAGAAAATGCGGCTACCTACGTCATTTGGTCAAAAAATGCAAAAAGTAGCGGTTTTTGCGTCATGGGATTTATGGGTGACGATTGACGAATCATATGTCACCTCAAATGAAAAATTGTAGCAAGTAGGTATACTTTTATTTTGAGAACACAATAATCCAACAGACGAGAACGTGAAATATGTCGAGCATACGAAGTTTCCTAAAAAGTTATCTTAAGGAGGATAAAATTGGACCTAAAAAAATGCCAACATCTGTATTTTCGACAGCAATGGATAAAGTACCACAAAACTGCCGTAAATCATCTCGCATTGGAGTCAACTTTTTTTGCATTGAACGTTGTGAAATACATTATTAAAAAACATTTTTCATTTTCATTTCATAGTACAAGCTTTGCTTAGTTTGGGACTAGGTTGATTTGTGTAAGATTGTCCGCTAATATTTATTTATTTATTATTTATTTCTATATATAATTTTTTTTTCACCTTTGTGTGGAATGGACTTTTCGGATGGTCACAGGCTTAGTTTTATCACGCAAGTTTGCCTGCGTTCTTTGCTATACGCGGGAGAAGCCAGGCGCAGTTTCTAGATGTGCTATTTATATATACATATATTGTTAGATTTTGTCTGTACGTGATGAGGATGACTTAAATGATGATAGGTATATCCGTTACACAGAAAAATCAAGTATTATAAATTATTTCCATATCGATGTCTTTTTAAATACTAGTGAAAATAAAATGACTGACTAGAATGGGAGGGTTCGGCGGCAGAAATAAATGCCGGATGCAATCTGTTTGAAAGAAAGAAAGAAAATACATTTCTGTAACGTCACAAAATTACACAATTAAAAAAATTACAAGCATAAGAAGTGTTTGCTTACATCGGTACGTTACGGCACGGTATACAGAAAAGTACAGTTAGCAATAAAAGTGAAAAACTTATTTCTATTTACATGAAACTTTGTGTTTGTTGTATGTGAAACTAGTTTCAAAGAAGAGAAAGAAGAAGAGAAGTTTCATGTAATTCTAGAATGTCGTTTAAAATGCGAACCAAACATTTTTTCAGAACGATTACATTTTCTCTATACGGCTCAACCAACACTTGAAGCCACGATTTTTATACCCACCATATTTTTTTTATTATGGCATTGCAAATCAGTGCATTTAGAACCGTGAGATCTTCGAAAAGACAGTACGGTTGCCAGGTTGTTGCACTTTTAGCACCGCCCAGGGGTCACGTGTAGGGTAGTGGTAAATAATTCCTACGGACTTGGTGCAACTTCGTCCCACCCCCACCACATATTAAATTATGATAATGATAAAATAATTTGTACTGGCGCGAAGGGACAGGGCCCTGCAAGCTTGCCCTGCTTCATAGCAGCTCCGAAGAACTGGTCCTTGTGGACGAGGCTGCACCAACTGAAGTGCATCTCCACGAAACTGCGACGGTACTCGTTGCTCAGGTACTGGTAGAAATAGAAATCCACCTGCAAACGAAGACTGCAATAATCAAAAAAAACTATAAGGGTTCCGTTTTTGCCATTTTGGCTACGGAACCCTAAAAACCGGCCAAGTGCGAGTCGGACTCGTGCACGAAGGGATCCGTACAATTATCTATACATATTTGTTTAATTCTGTTTTTTAGTATTTGTTGTTAAAGCGGCAACCGAAATACATCATCTGTGAAAATTTCAACTGTCTAACTATCACGGTTATTGAGATACAGCCTGGTGAAAGACGGACAGACAGACAGACGGACAGTGGAGTCTTAGTAATAGGGTCCCGTTTTACTCTTTGAGTACGGAACCCTAAAAAAAAGAAAAAAAATATATTAGTATCATACGAAAGTAAGTAAAAGTAGGTACATTCGTGGTAATAATATAACCCCGTTATTCATAAAAATCATAAGTTAACAAACCTCTCTGTCAACTCAACTATGTTTCCCATAAATACAAATGTCAGAGTGACAGACGGTATTTTTACTAAAATAGGTATGTTGAACGCTTATTTTCAAATAAAAAAAATCGGCCACCTTTGCGGTAGGCAAAGCAGCTCCCGTATAAAATTACAAAGTGACTTGTAAAGTGTGCAAATACATGTTTTATACTTTCAGTGACATGTTGTGCACAACTATGCATCGTCGTACAAGATATACCCATATTCCAAATGACGAAACAATAGAGGTTTCCATTTTTGCCAAGTTGGCTACGCTACCCAATGTAGGTCAAAACAATGTAGGTTAAAAAAACAGTCAGTCGAGCGCGTCAGATTTTGATAGTACCTATGTATATACGCCTCCCCGGGTCTCTGATAATAATGTTATGGATACTATGGATATATGGGGGTGGCCAAGTGGAAGAGTACAAGTAAGTATGTATAAGGAAAAAAAAAACTAGAGTGCGACAGATACGCTAGTCCGTAGAGGTTCAAAGCAGGGCGTAAGTTGCAAAAGGTAGTGTAGAAGATTTTTTTTTAAATACTGTTTACATCGATATAACCGAGCAAATATCAAATATGGTTACACCAGATTTCTTGGGACTACTTTTGGCAGCCACAAATCCTCGAAATTTTGGGACTTATTTTGGTTTCTGACCCGTAGCTTCTATACGGTGCATCCTAGCGAAAAGTTACTCACTAGGAAATTAAATAACATGGAATTATGCGTCTAATGAGTACCAAAACATAGTAATTCGGTTTAGCGACATGGTAGTAAACCATGGTTGAAAACGAGGCTTTCCTCAAGTTTGTAAGTTATTTCATGGTAGTGGTTTTTAAGCTTCTGCGTTTCAATTTTGAATTTAACTATAGGTTTTAGCTCCTCAATTGTAGGAATTTACAGAATCGACAGTAATTTCAGCATTAGTATCACCATAACTTGTAATCGAAGAGCTGGCAGTTTTCTCGTGCAACGCATCTGATGCTGATTCAGCATTGCAGTTCAGTGAGGATATACCGCCAGCATACTCGGTACAATGCCTAGATGACCTTTTTAAGGTTCCGTAGCCAAAATGGCAAAAACGGAACCCTTATAGTTTCGTCATGAATGCCCGTCAATTCGTCTGTCCGTATGTCACAGAAATTTTACTCGAAAACTATAAAGTGGATTTGAATAAAATTTAGAGGATGAAATTAAATGACAATAAACATATTATTTTAGAGGTGCACACTCCATACATATAACTGCAAGTCAAAAAAAAGAAAAACATTGTATGTCCACGTGTGGCACATCACTCGATAGTTCTTTTAAAATAAATATAAGGTTTGTCAGCAAGTTTTTCGATTAAATGAAAATAGTCGGAGATAATCGCCTACGTCTGTCAGTAGAGGTTCAAAGCACGGGGTACTTTGCAAAAGGTGGTGTAGAAGATTTTATTTTTTATGTCATGTAATATGGACAAATATTTTAGTAAAAAGTTAGCGCCCAAATTTATAAAATGCCGTTTAACTAAAAACGATCTCCACTAGTATACGTTTTAGAAGATATGACTGGTAATTTGGGAGTATGGCATATTAAAGACCTTAAACTCGTCAGTAGTTTTAAGTAAAGTGTACGCAGTATAATCTCATTAAGATCTTGTTGTCAATATTTAGTCAAATGTGCAATTTATCACAGATGCCTTTTGTATTTATGTTAGGACGCGCCGTCCACTTATCGAATTGATGTTTGCTTTTATGTTTTCTAGATGAAGTATGTATAAAGTGTTAGATGATTGAATGAAAGCGAAATACTAATGACAGTCCAAAAGGGTTTTCTTTAAGAACAAACCCCTTTTACTGGAGCCGGGGGTAATGTTACGTTACGCGTACATATTTACACAAATAAAACTTAATCCTAGCTACTTACGTAATTATAAATAACATATACAACTCATTACAACACTACACACTAAAACACACGTTTAAACTATCCTAAATGTAAGTTATAAGCTCATCAACACGCTAAACTGTTTGAATATGTCGCGGCATCAATTGACGTTCGATCATTCCTAGCTTCATTCGCACATGAACGAATGCATGTGAGACGTGCATGATCTGCGCGGGCGCTCGTCATCGCGCGAGGCCGCTCATTGATTAGCCAAAAGACATTGAGTAGAACGCACGTCACCTAGACTCGATCTCTGCTACGGTCCGCTGCACGGAACCGTAATCGGTGTTCTGAGCTATAACCACGAACTTCGAATCTCGAACTTCGTATATCTTCGTCTCTATCGCATTTATGGTTTATGGTACTCGAGCGACAGAGACGGAGATATACGAAGTTAGAGATTCGAAGTTCGTGGTAGCGGCGCTGGTGTCGTCCCTACGTGTTCCTCGTTGAAATAGCAACTAGTATAGTCACTGTGGTGTTTAAAGTGTTTAAAAGTGTACCCCAAATTGGGGTCCAAGGTCCAGAGTGACAATTTATCGGCTGAATATTTCCCGCCTGCCTGCGCTTGCTTCTGGCGATTTGTACAAGACTGTGGAGCGGTTTTCCGGCTGGTGCTGAACTAAGCGCCGTCAAGAAATTCCTCCGCCAACCTACCCAGCGCACTCAGGGGAGTACTTCGGCTACAGGGACTCAGCGGAATCCGGTTTTACGTGTATTAGCCTGAACCTACTTATTTGTTTACACCTTTTAGATTTGCTGAGCTAGCTAGCAGAACTTTAACAACATATATTTTTTACTGACCGTTTTTCTGACTCGTCTTTTTAAACCTTTCCATTTAATATAAACTTAAAGGAGTCAGAACGCTCAAGACGGGTCACTGGCAAAGCTTTCTGAAAGCCATCTTAGGTAGTATGGCCACGTCATGAGACGACCTGATGACTACGTTGTCAAAAAGGCCTTAAACATCCCGGAACGTAAAAGAGGCAGGGGCCAGGGACCAGCATGACCCGGCATTTGAAAAAGAAACAATTACCAGACCCGACAACCCAAGACCGAGCGACTTGGCGCCGATTAATTAGGAGAGCCGACCCCACCTAACGTGGGAACAGGCACAGAAGAAGAAGAAGAAGAAGAAGATGTCATGTAATATGGATACAACCGAGCAAATATCAAAAATAGTTATACGAAATACCTCGGGACAACTTTTGGCAGCTACAAATCCTGGAAATTTAGTGACTTTCGGGGCGATTATCTCCGACTATTTTCACTTAATCGTTTAGTAGTAGCAAACACTTGCTGAGAAACCTTATATTTATTTTAAAAAACCTATCGATTGATGTGCCACACGTGGACAAATGATGTTTTTCTTTTTTTTTGACTTGTAGTTATATGTATGGAGTGCACCTCTAAAAGATTTTTTTTTGTAATTTCATTTTAGAATTATGTAGCGGCTAATAAGATATTGCCTCTAAATTTTATTCAAATACACTTTATAGTTTTCGAGTAAAATGCCTGTGACATACGGACAGACGGATTGATGGGCATTCATGACGAAACTATAAGGGTTCAAACAAAAATTGATCGGGGAGAAGGACGGTAAATTATTAACATTATTACTGGAGATGGAGACGAGAGTTGGATTAACCAATATGATCCCCCGACTAAACGGCAATCGACAATTTGGGTGTTTCCCGATGATGAACCTCCAACGAAGGTGAAACGCGGGCGAAGTGTTGGGAAAAAAATGGTGACCACATTTTTTTCTGCAAGTAGCCATCTGGCCACAATTTCCTTAGACGACCAAAAAACTGTAAATGCTAAGTGGTATTATAAAGTGTGTTTACCTACTGTATTTAATAATTTAAAACAAAAACGACCTAAAACTGGTTTGAGGGGGCTCTTTTTGCATCATGACAATGCGTCGCCGCACAAGGCCATTGTCACCAAGGATTTTTTGAAGAGTACAGAGATTGTGAAGCCTTCCGATTTCTTCCTATTTCCGAAAATCAAACTCGGACTTCGTGACTCGCAATATAACTCAGTCCTGAGGATGCACGGAATGCCTACTTGCAGGCCGTAGAAGACCTCATGACTGAAGACGAAATCATGGTTTAGGCGGATGAATCATGGTTTAGGCACAGAAGCTAATGGAGAGTACTTTGAGAAACTGTAATAAAAAAAAAATAGTAACTTTTATACTTTTTTGTATCTCAAAACTTTCGTAGTGACCTAAGGTAACCAAGTCCCGAGGGTCTTTTTAAATCAAACCTAGTTTTAACTTAATTTAATTACTTTCCTTGTAACTATCACCTATATACACCAGCTGGTTGTAGTGCAAATCGACGTAGTACACGGGACTTCGGCGGTCCTTCCTTGTCGATGTGAAATTAGCGTACGACAGGTACTTAGGGTTAATGTGGGTGATCATTGGCCGTTCTGTTACGAAGTAGTAGGAAATCTGTAACCAAAATATGATATCAGCTGAAAGCCGTCGTCAAAGAGTGCCACAATGACTGACCCTGCGCCAATCGCTTTCAGAGGACTCCCGCGACCTTCACCATGTTATCGTACCCCCTTGTGGCTCTACCCACGCTGCGCCTTTCGGTACGTGGTTACCACTCGAGAACTTCTCCGACACTACAGCCATCGGTTCTACGTGCGATGTATCCCGACCATTTTTGTTATCACACGCAAGATATTATATAACAACAAAAATCTAAATAGTTTATTTGCTAAAATACAGTCAAGCGAATGCTGATAGATTCATGAATTCTAAATTTAATGATGCATAAACCTAATTTATTACAATTAGGATACAAATGACCTGTAACAATTGTGAGTAATACATTTTGCGTGAAACGTGACGATAAAACCCATCGTGCTAGGGCCTCTGGGCATGCAACGTATAGCCATGCATGCCCATGGTCCTTCGAGATGGATTTTATTAATGCAAAGGTAAAGTTTAAATACATTTCTGTTGTTAGCGAGATTGTTGTGTTTTTCACCCATACTTTAATTGGTTAAGTGGTATTTTTTCGCTGGTTTTATACAAACATAATTGTGTGTATAAAACTTAATACCTTACCTTGGTGTTAACAGAAACTGTGTACAGCATGAATAACAACAATATTAAAATATGGGAACTCATGGTTACCAATGTTACCTACTTCAAATGGCTAGAACACATTGAGTAACCAACACATTTCTATATATTATGTGTTTATAATCTGCCACAAAACCGTGAAATAAGTAAAATGGGCCAAGTTCCTTGGTATTTTATGAAATCGTAAAAACAGTATTTCATAACTCTTAAAAAGGTTGTCTCTTAGTTGGATACTGTTTGTATATTGTGTAGATATATTTATTTATTATATTGATTTATTGTATGGATAAGTGTTATTATTTGATTTGAACTAGCTTGTAGTATTGGTTTGCTTTAGCATAAAGGTAAATACGTTTCTGTACACGTGTTAGTTTGTCTATCTTTTAGTTCCTGATCTCGTCTCAATTGTTCAAAGGTTAACTGGAAGAGATCCCTTACACGGATAAGTTCGCATTTGTACCAACTTAACCTACTTTGTCTGCATTTCTACCAATGTCATGTGAACAATAAAGTATTTACATGGATAAAAAAGGCAGGGCAGGGCATAGAATTAGATTAATTACAAATGGGCTCCAAGTAAAACTTTTGGATTGCAAAGTCAATCACAAAATTACAATAAGGTAGAAATGTGTGTCAATACTATGAAAAGGTTGCGGCATCGGCAGTTTTATTCCATAAAGTAAGTGTAGTAAGACTAGTTAGAGTATAACAAGAAATGTCACGGGTCATCGAGTTTCTCTTATTAACTAAAACAACAGCCTTTCAGTATATAGCAGTATACAATTTCAAGCTAAAAATCTAGAAAAAGACGTAGGTATATTTAAAACGAAATTTCGGATTATATTAAAATCCAATGGTTAAAAATTCAAGACCAATGTGCATTTATAAAAGTCAGCATAAAAGCTAAAAACTCGTTTGTTTCATTATCTATCACTTTCAAATTTGCGTTCTTAGAAAGGGAGTAAACACAATTTATTTTAAGTTTTATGAATAAGGCGGTAAGGCGGTCATCACACTGCCGCCCCACAGTTCGCAACGTTGTATGGCAGTAGGTACCTAATGTTGTAAAACAAAAAATAAAACCGGCCAAGTGCGAGTTAATTGGACTCGCGCACGAAGGGTTCCGTACCATTATCTATAAAAACGGCAAAAAATCACGTTTGTTGTATGGGAGCCCCCTTAAAAAAATATTAAATTTTGTTTTTAGTATTTGTTGTTATAGCAGCAACAGAAATACATAATCAGTGAAAATTTCAACTCTCTAGCTATCACGGTTCTTGAGATACAGCCTGGTGATAGACAGACGGATGGACGGACGGATAGCGAAGTCTTAGTAATAGGGTCCCGTTTTACTCTTTGAGTACGGAACCTTAAAAACAAAGCTATTCCGCACGGTACATCATACTGCACCGCATCTCAGTGCGGCGAAATTTGTACATCGGCAGTGTGATAACCGCCTAAGACTTATCCATGCCGCACCTTGCGATAGTCTTAATATGACGCACTTGTTATTTTTAAGAATAGTATTGACGGCATTTTCCTGTTCACTTAAAGGCGGGCGTCTGCTAATACCAAATAATATCCGAACTTGGCTCGACACTCTGCGATGTACACAAACTTTATGCAAAATTAATTAAAACGCCATTTTATAGCGAAAAATTGTGATTTTATCATGCACAATCAGATTTAATATGTTCAACGCACGTGACTCGTATACATTATTTGGAATAATTAGTTTAGGTATGACGAGATAAAGATTTTTAATGTTTATTTAATAATACGAGTATGATGCTATCGGTGAGAACCTGTAATTGGCTTTTAGTATTTTATCTACAAAATATCAATGTGTTTTTGTTGTTGTTGGTTGTCCAAATATAAATAAATAATGTTCCAACGTATAAACATTCAAAATCACATCATCATTATTATATAT
This sequence comes from Epinotia brunnichana, assembly GCA_963854355.1. NCBI lineage: Eukaryota > Metazoa > Arthropoda > Insecta > Lepidoptera > Tortricidae > Epinotia > Epinotia brunnichana. Next base: position 14,516,775 of record OY977957.1, read on the forward strand.
TTTACGGCCAAGGTCCTAATAACTATTAAACGAGTGTTCGGTACCAGTCCTTATCGCTGGTAGCACTCGTTTTGATACTCTGTGTAAAAAACGCCTCACTATTTGACGTTTGACGTTTTGGGCTTTCTAACCAAAAAAGGTTGCCTTTTGGTTGCTTGAACGGCGTGACCCATTTTTGAGTGTATTTTGTTTTGAGAAAGAATTCACGATATTGTTATATGTTTATTGGAATCAGTTCATAATTGAGGCCAGGCACTCCTATCAAGGAGTTTTGTTTTGTGCCGGCAAGTGTTAAGGTTAACTTGGTGACGTGAGTTTGATTCGCCTATGTGGCGGATACCTAGGAGACGAGAGCGTTCCCCGGGACTCGGCGGCATCATCACATACGGTTACACAAACACACAGTTACACATACAGAGTCCGCCCCGTCGGGACAACGGCCTACAGACAGCGGATGAAACATCCATCAAAGGTAACCAACGTTTGAGTATAAAAATGTGATACCGGACACATCTTCGGTATGCCACGCTTCTTGGAAGCTATAGCTTAGCGGGGTTATACCGGGCGATCTAATCCGGAACCTTATTCGAGTTCAGTTCACTCATTTTGGGCCCAGCGGCTGAAGCCTCGAACAGGGTGTGTTAGCCCGGGTTAGTAGCTAACATTCATTCCAAGTGAACTGCCTTGGAGGCCAGACAGACAAACACACACACAAGTACGCTTTGACAGATCGAGCGTTGCGAAGCTGCGAGGTCTTTACCAAAAAGGGGCCGGCAAAGTCCGTGCCCACACAAGCAAATGGTCGACTCTCCGAGACTCTGTCGGAGGGCAGATCCCCCATCATGGGCTGCGTGGGGGTGGCCGTCAAACGATAGCACGGCATACATCTGAAGATAATGCCGCGAATAGTGCGTCTGGCAGACAAAATCCAAAATTCACGCTGCAAAATGGCTACAAGGGCATTGCAGCCTGCGTGAGCGTTAGCAACGTGTCGATCAGACACCAACAAACTGACCAAAGTCCCCCCTTTGGGGAGCAACAAAGGATGGCGAGCTCCATAGGGCAAGTTTGAGTTTCGAAGTCGTCCGCCGACTCGAAGCAAACCCGATGCGTCTAGAAATGGATTCAGACGAGCGATCGAACCCTTAATTCTCGATCCTCCTTTAAGCGCGTCAATAATCGGTTCGAAGTGCTCCACTTGCACCACACGAACCCAAAATAGCAGGGCCTCTTGGCGTTCCAAGGGCGACAAGGCCAATTCCGTGGTCAATGCCCTCTGAGCTGGGTTCCGTGCGTGGAGCAAGAAGCGTCGGATCCGCGCGGTAACCCCAATCAATTTCGACAGAGAGCTGTACCGCTCCAACAGAGGATTCAAGTCGTAGGTTGCGTTTCCATAACGCCAACACGTAAACCTGGCAACGCCTCTGGAGAAGAGAACCGATTCTGGGGCCAAGATGCCGCAGGATGCGACAACCAATCTGGTCCCCACCACAGGGAATGGTTTACAAGTACCGGAGCCTCGCAGCCTCGCGAAGCGCAGTCAGCGGGGTTCAGTTCCCCTGGAACATGTCGCCAAATCAGCGGGGTCGCTGAGCTCTGGATCTGTGAAATCCGATTTGCAACAAAAACCTCTAAATTATGCACGGAAGTGCGAAGCCAACAAAGAACGATCTCACTATCAGTCCACGCAAAAACATCTGAAATCTCCACGGTACGACCCAAAGTATCACAAACATGATTGAGGAGCCTCGTAAGGAGGGCTGCTCCCGACAATTCCAACTTAGGAATAGTTAACCTAGTCCTGATAGGAGCCACCTTACTCTTGGCCATTATCAAATGTAGTCCAACATGACCGGATAGGCTAATAGTCCGCAAAAATACCACGGCCGCGTACCCTCGTTCAGACGCGTCACAAAACCCGTGGAGGCTAACTTTACACTTGCCGAATGGCAGAAAGAGTCTGGGCAAGGAAATCCGGTTCACGTCCGGAAGTGAGTAAACAATCGAACACCATTCGGTTAGCAAGTCTCCCTGAAGAGGTTCGTTCCACGTAACTTCCGCAATCCACAGCTTCTGCAAAAAACACTTAGCCAGAAAAATGACAGGTGTGATCCATCCATTAGGATCGAAGGTCCGAGCAACAGTCGACAAGACCGAACGCTTCGTCCAGGTCTTAGGGGGGTCCAATTTAACCCGATAAGTGAAGACATCCTGGACGGGCTGGTACTGTATGCCAAGTACCGCAATCAAGTTAGGGTTGTCCGCATCTTCGAACAAGAGAGGATCCTGCTGATGTTCCACCGGAAGATCTCGCAACAAATCAGGGCAATTTGACAACCACTTACGCAGTTCGTACCCACCTGACTTCAGGATCGCAATCAACTCATCCCGTAAAATCAAAGCCTCCGTAGCAGTGGAAGCCCCAGTGCAAACATCATCAACATATACTGAATCTTCCAAGATGGCCGCTGCACGGGGGTAGTTCAATCGCTCCCGATGAGCCAACTCTAACAAAGTCCGGATGGCAATATACGGGCTGGAGGTAAGTCCGTACGTGGTAGTGTTCAACTCGTACACTCGCATAGGATCACAAGGTCGCTCACGCCACAAAATCATCTGATAACGCCGGTCATCTCGGTGAACAACCGATTGGCGGAACATCATTCGGATGTCAGCCACAAAGACAATTTGATGACGGCGGAAGTTGGTGAGGATATCCGAAATGTCCCGGTGCAGTTTGGGACCGGAGTGCAAACACTGGTTCAAGGAAACCCCATTTGACGTAGGGGCCGAACCGTCAAAAACCACCCGAATTTTGCCACCAGGCGTCTTCAAAACCGCATGGTGGGGCAAAAAATAGTGCTCGAGCGCACGCCAATCAATAGTCGAGCGTGACATATGTCCCAAAGCCTCATACTCGCGCATAAACTCAATGTACTTAGCACGGAGATCTGAATCCCTCTTCATTCGGCGCTCCATGGACAACAACCTTTTTTCCGCTAGGGCATGAGACTGACCGAGAGGGGGGCGTGCAGCCCTAAAAGGCAACCGAGTAACAAAACGACCATCAGCGAGGCGACCCGTATTATTCTGATACGACAATTCGCATTCTTGTTCCGCTGGATCGACTCTGGGAGCCTTGGGGGGCTCCTCGACCTCCCAGAAACGCTGGACGGCGTCCGAGAGCGAGAGCCCTACGGTAACAATTTCATTTTCAACCCGTGGGACCAAGCCCCTCAACACGGGTCCAAAAAAGGTGTAACCAAAAATGGTTTGCAAAGCCATCAAACCGCAGGGTTGTAAAACCCGCTTGTCCCCGGACAAGATCAAACCTAAAACATCAACACCCAAGAGCAGGTCTATAGGTCCTGGAACAAACCATTGGGGGTCAGCGGGGGTCAACTCTGACGTCAATTTCACCGCGGTAGGGGAGATAACCACCTGCGGGTTGCTGCCCAAAATATCGTTCAACACAACCGCTTTGGCCACAATGGTTGGCCCACAATTGACAGTTGAAAAACAAACATTAATTTCCCCCATGGAACCCTGCACCTGAAGGCCACCTATTCCGTGGATGACGGAGGGGCGGGGTCTACATGGGAGGCCCAATCTCTCCACCAAATAAGACGACGCAAGACAGCCCTGGGCACCCGAATCCAAAAGGGCACGAACTAACAAGGACTTACCCGTCGGGCCCCAGACCCTGACACAAACAGTTGGCAAGAGTACTGTTTCAGGGTTGGCGGCTGTGGTGGAGGAGCGGGCGGCAGCTACCTATTGGGGGCGACCCTCATCGGGCCGCCAACAACCCTCATAGGCGCCGTCCTGCTGGGCTGGCCCCGCCCAATTGGACCGCACCAGGTACTGGTCCACCGGAACCTCAGGGCAGCGACCCGGGCGCACCCAGGTTGACGCGTAGTACGCGGAGCGGCGTCCAAATTGGGGCGGGCGGCGTTCCAACCGCGGTCGTTCGCACAGCGGTGGTGAGAAGCTCGGAGGCGGGGAGCTGCGCTGAGCAGCAGCAAACCTGGGCTGTGGACGAGGAGATGGGGGAGGGGTGCCCCCGCCCGTGGACGGCGAGCCCCGACGAGACTCCCTTTGGGGGTAATGGGGAAGCGGGCCCCCGCCCGTGGGGGAACGTCCCGCACCATCCAATCGATTACCACCATTTTGGTTGGCGCACAACACCAGGTGGTGTTTCCCCTGGCACTGCGGGCACGGTTCAGGCCGTGGGCAATCCCGCTGCAAATGCTGCCCCAAACAGGAGTAGCACCACCGGCGTTCATTCGCGATACCGCGCCGATCCTTCACCCTCTTGTGCAGGAACCTGGGGCACGCTGCAACCAAATGGCCATCATCCGTGCAATACACGCACCTTGGGGGCGCGTGGGCCGTCGCGTATCGGAGGGGCGGGCGGCGTGGCTCTACCACCCCTGGCTTAGGGGGGCGAGCAGCCACACGCCGCTGTTCCCGTGGAGGTCCCGCCGAGGGTCCCGAGGGGCCTTCAATCCCGGCGTTGTCCACCAACCGACACTCCTCCTCCAGAAACACGACAAGGTCCGCAAAACGCGGCAATTGTGTGGCACTATCCCCACCGTGCTTGTACTCAAAACGGAGCTTCAAGTCCGTGGGCAACCGTGACAAAACTATATGCAAGAGCATGAACGACCATTCATCCACCGGCAGGCCAAGCCGTCGTAAAGCATTCAAGGCCACCATCACGGGATTCACCAAATCCCTCCGCAACGTGGCAACCCCATAAATGTGAGGGAGCGCCAAAATTTGTGCCACATGGGTGTCTGCCAAACGCCTAATGTTGGCATATCGTTTCTCCAAAAGCTCCTTGGCTGTGGGGTAATTTTGGTCGGTGACCGCAAGATGCGAGACTAATTCCAGTGCCTCTCCATTCAAGGTGGAGAAAAGATATGCCAACTTTTGGCTCGGTGCCAAGTCTGTCCTGGCGTCCACCAGACTTGAAAACAAGTCGTGGTAGGCGGTCCAGAGTTTTAAGTCCCCGTCAAAATGGGGCAAATCCAGGGTTGGCAAACGCCCTAGGAGAGCCAGGGGTGGCGGTGATCGCGTCTCCGCCATCAAAGGACCCCGCTGCACCTTGTGCGCAGCCTGAACCAGCGCATCATGCAAGTCATAAAATTGTGTGATGTCTGCCTCCACCAAATCATCAATCTTTTCGTCCAACGCCAAAAGCTCTGCATAAGCACTCTGAACTACCGCACCTCGGTCCGGCAGCTCAGCCGATCGCGCCAGCAAAGCGTCGGTCCGGTCGGGTCTACTTATCAATTGCACCGCAGAGGACAGCCATCTCAGCTCCGCCTTAATCTTGGCTGTCAACCTTGCCATGGCTGTAACCAGCAACAACAAACACTCACAAACAAACGCAAGTCCAATCGACTTCTAATTAAAATGTTCAACAATGCAAAACAAAAACAATATAAACTAAAATTATTTGGCACAAGGAACCCTGCAAAATGTTTCTTGTTGAACCCTAAATCAAGTAATATTTATAATGAGCATTAATTTATTTTAACAAGTATAGTTTATTTTCAAATCGCAACACACCGGTCAACACAGAACGTTTCTGGGCAATATTCACTTCTCAGGGAACCCCAAAATATTCCAAACCTGTAGGTTCCCAACACACAAAACAATTAATCCAAATAATTTTAGTCAATGCAAATTATTTTTTAATTACCAAATTATATGGCTTACCAAGGAACCCCTCAGAATATTACTTATTCTCTGAGTGAACTCTAATTTATAACTGCTAAACTAAGCCAAACAAACAAAAACCAAACAGTAACAATTATTATATAAACAAGCAATAACAATTTCCTATGTGTTTAGTATATACCTAAGAATTGAATTTCAGATTGCTATTTAATTTCAACAAGGGAATTTTAACCTATAAAAATGCCATATGGCTTTCAGTGACCAAGAAATTCACCAAATAATATCAAATCAACTATCAAAACAATTAGCAATGTGTGCTATTATATCACTACAAACCAATTCAGTAATATTTTGCTATTTCAACCAAAGTAGTTACAACTAGTTCCCTCAACGGGTAGCCTCAAAACGTTTTTCCCACAAATATCAAAATAATACTGTGAACCAGTCAAATATACCTATTGACACAGCCAGAGGCGTTTCAAAGAACCACGCTCTTGCTACCAAAATGTTAGCTACTAACCCGGGCTAACACACCCTGTTCGAGGCTTCAGCCGCTGGGCCCAAAATAAGTGAACTGAACTCGAATAAGGGTCCGGATTAGATCGCCCGGTATAACCCCGCTAAGCTATAGCTTCCAAGAAGCGTGGCATACCGAAGATGTGTCCGGTATCACATTTTTATACTCAAACGTTGGTTACCTTTGATGGATGTTTCATCCGCTGTCTGTAGGCCGGCGTCCCGACGGGGCGGACTCTGTATGTGTAACTGTGTGTTTGTGTAACCGTATGTGATGATGCCGCCGAGTCCCGGGGAACGCTCTCGTCTCCTAGGTATCCGCCACATAGGCGAATCAAACTCACGTCACCAAGTTAACCTTAACACTTGCCGGCACAAAACAAAACTCCTTGATAGGAGTGCCTGGCCTCAATTATGAACTGATTCCAATAAACATATAACAATATCGTGAATTCTTTCTCAAAACAAAATACACTCAAAAATGGGTCACGCCGTTCAAGCAACCAAAAGGCAACCTTTTTTGGTTAGAAAGCCCAAAACGTCAAACGTCAAATAGTGAGGCGTTTTTTACACAGAGTATCAAAACGAGTGCTACCAGCGATAAGGACTGGTACCGAACAACGAGTAATATTTAAATATATATAATATTCACCAATATATATTTCTAATCGTCGTGTCACGTTCTCGAAAATTTGGAATATAGGAGTTTACGGGGGTGAAGAAGAACGAATCCGATTGCATATATTTATATCGCGGACTTCCGGAGACAAATTTTTTTTGAAAAATCCCGGGTTCCGGTTGACGAAAATTCAGTGTTATTTGTTGGCGATATTATTAAGGACCTCGTATAAAGCTGGCATATATAGCAAATAACTATGATTGAAGAACATGACATGAGACATAACAAGAAATACAATGACATGGCATTAGAAATACGTAGGTGCTTATAACTAAAACATAATAATTAAAACAACCCTCCTCTCCCTACGGCAGTTGGGTAATAACGCCACATGCCAGCTATATACGAGGTATTTAATAATATCGCGAATAAATAACACTGACATTATATCAATATCCCGGAAACCGGGATTTTTTTTAAACCTGATATCTCTGGAAGTCCGCGATATATGCAATCGGATTTTTGTGGTAGTAGTAACAAACTAAACTGCGTATACTAAAGATATAAATCACAAACATTTTCGCGATTATCTTTTATTATTATGTATCTCCGATTAAAATTCACGGGTCAAAGTCCGGTCATTTGGAAGGCGTGCGTGGAGATATATATCCAACACGTAGAGGCGCTTTGGAGACGAAGTTTAATGCGGTGTAGTACACCTGCTAGAACCCATTCACGGGTACATCAGTAGATACCCGTGAACCGGTTCCAACAGGCGTTGGGGCTATTGTGGGTGAAATAGATAAAGAACTGGGTTTATGGTGATGATATTTGGGTGGGCAATAAAATTGGGCTATTGCGTAGAGGTCCGGACATTGTTATTAATATTATTATTTATTTGGGACACCAACAGAGTATATAAGATTAAATTACATTTTCTATTCGGGCACTTATGTACCCCAATTACAGGTGAACTCATCATTGTTATTGATTAAGAACTGGAGTTTGGTACATTTAGCATAATTATGTTCTGTGTAATTCAATTATACAATTCAATAAATTAAAATTAAGATTAACATTAGAATATTATTATTAGATTAAGTAAATTATACGTTAATAAGTGATTATCATTGTTAGGTTATTGTAAATTTAAATACAATTTCTATAGATTGTTGTTTTATTGGGTAATTAACTGGTGCTACTGAGATACAAGTTTACCTTTTTTAGGTGAATTTGGATTCAGTCGTGGTATATATCCAAATCAGCTTCGGTGGCAATGCTGTTCTATGTTGTGACTAGCCTTACCAGCGGAGCGTGCTTTTTCACATTTGTTGTTACCGGAGCTCGGTAAAAAACTAAAAGTTCGAAATGGAAGTCTAGAGACATATTTAATCGAATATGTCTTGAAGGTGGGTATGGTCAGGACCGTTAACCAACTTGTGCATGAATATCTGATCATTCAGCAACTGGCGGCTTGTTAAAGATGACATGCTGAAGTGACGAAGACGCGATATGTAGTTACTCCTGTAGCTGATATTCGGCGACATATAAGCAAGGTGTCGTGAGAAGGTTCTTTGCACGCGCTCGATGTGGTCCTTATGGATCTGGTAGCTCGGACTCCACACCACACTGGCAAACTCGAGGTGACTCCGGATTAACGCGTTGTATAAAGCTATCCTTGTGTGTGCGTTTTTGAACTCCTTGGTGTTACGTTAGACAAAGCCTACATTTTAAGAGACCTGGCGAACATGGAATCATATTGAGCCCTGGAGTTCAGCTCTGAATCCATGACAAACACACTCACTTCTTCCAGGAAATGAGCATTTATTATGAACGAGGTTGGAATGGACTTCTTTTTTCTGGAAAATTTGATGTGGTAGCATTTTGATTGGTTCAGTAACATATAAATAGTTTTGGGTGCACCATGCTTCAATTCACTGTAGGTCAGTTTGCAAAAGATGTGCATCGTCAACTGTTTGAATAGCCTTGTAGATCTTCATATCATCCGCATAAAGCAGACACTTGCTATGTTGCACTTCGTCGGCAATATCGTTGATGAAATTAAGAAATAAAACAGAGCCCAGAGGTGATCCTTGTGCGACCCCCGATTTCACCTCATATGGTTTTGAAGCATAATCATTCGTGACAAGTGATGATTTCCGGCCGATTAGGTAAGATTCAAACTACGTTTTGAGTGTTCCAGTAACCCCACAACTCTCAAGCTTCCGCAACAGGATACGGGGATTTCCTTTGTCGAACGCGCTACTGAAATCGGTGTTTACGGCGTCGACTTGGATTCCTTTATCTATATATTATGGTCTGTTATGCTCGTTATAAAATTAGCCAAGTTAGACACCACCTTGCAGCCTCTTGAAACGGAGCAGCCCTAGTCTGGCCACAAATGGTTTATAATTTAACCTTATATACTAAGCCTTTTCATCACCGTGCAAAAATGAAGATTTATATACTTGTTGTTTCTTAAAAAAAAAGCGGCCAGGTGCGAGTCGGACTCGCACATGAAGGGTTCCGTGAAATAAATTGCGGTTTACGATTTATGACGTCTTAAAAAAAAATACTTACTAGATCTCGTTCAAACCAATTTTCGGTGGAAGTTTGCATGGTAATGTACATCATATATTTTTTTTAGTTTTATCATTCTCTTATTTTAGAAGTTACAGGGGGGGACACACACATTTTACCACTTTGGAAGTGTCTCTCGCGCAAACTATTCAGTTTAGAAAAAAAATATATTAGAAACCTCAATATCATTTTTGAAGGCCTATCCATAGATACCCGTATGGGTACACGTATGGGTTTGATGATTTTTTTTTGAGTTTCAGTTCTGAGTAGGAGACCCCTAAAACTTAATGTTTTTTTTTCGATTTTTGTGTGAAGATCTTAATGCGGTTCACAGAATACATCTACTTACCAAGTTTCAACAGTATAGCTCTTATAGTTTCGGAAAAAAAGTAGCTGTGACATACGGACGGACGGACAGACAGACAGACAGACATGACGAATCTATAAGGGTTCCGTTTTTTGCCATTTGGCTACGGAACCCTAAAAAAGGGATAAAGATTACCTTAAGATTCCGGGTCTTAAAGTTTAGATTGAATTCGTTTCAAAACTATGATAGTGAGTAGCGCAAGAGTTTTTGTCTTTCATTCGTGACATCTTTCTCTATTTGATCATCCAAGAAAGTAAGACTGTCTCATCGGTGTTTACCTGTAAGTGATTGTGACATCCTATCTTTACATTGTATCAACTTGCAAATCATGAATGTAGGTACTGATGTTAACAATTGTTGGTGAACCCAAAAAAAAAAAGATCCTGAATCAACGTGCCCTGGCTGTGCATCAATATACCCCTTGTTGGGGTACCTACTATGATACGAATTTTCTTTAGATACAAAATGGAATAACTGATTGAATGACCAAGTTAACAAATTAAATAACTGATTCCCTATAAACGTGCGTAACTAGATTACCACTTGATGCATCGCCATTGTTTTATAATCGTTGTTGTATTGTTAGACTATCTTATGGCCACTCCTTCTTCGTATTTTGCTCAGTAGCTCGACTATTTAAGTACCTAATATATAAATGTTATTATAATATTTCGCATACCTACAGCTTGACGAGGCCGTTACGAATAATTAACGAAATACAGCAGCAATATTTCCACCCCGAAGCAATATTTCCGGGAATAGCACATCGTTACCCACGACTCGTATAAATGGACGAAATGAATAAGGTTTGCTCTGTATCTGTTTCAGGGAAATTGTGTTAGAATTCGCTTTGAACGGGTTTGCACTGGATAGCACTGGTTCTAACTCATTCATTGATTTCATTTGTCTCCTCGGTTGTTTAAAATGGCTAGTTTGCAGTCGGAGATAACGTGATTGATAAAACCAGTTTACGAGTTCAGTTTAGGTGCCTGTCATATTTTACAAAGCAATGGTTGAGTTTTTCTGTAAAAGGATCAGGGGCTGAATTATATGCGTACGTATCAGTTTTTTAGATCTAAATCCATTGATGGTACAAAACTTTAACAAACGCTATACCGTTTACTAAACCAGTTAATTTATTATCTACCTACTCTCGCCTAGATTTAATTAGGAAGGTAATGTTTGATGGTTTAACGTCTTGGCAACATTACTAATTAGGGAATGCCCAGAAAACATCGATACCGGTTAAGGACTAACCTCCGTAGTTAAACAATTTCCAATACCGGTACGAGGGACGGAGATACACGACTAAACTATTAAGTGGGTAAAATTATTACTGTCTTGTGCGTAATAACTTGGATTACGCTCAAGATTCTAAGTTACTTATTATTGCAGGATCTTTCGCTTCACTTGATATTCAATAAACCACTCTCATCGTTAATATATAATTTTGCTACCTTGAAACACAATCTTCTATTGCTTAATAATAATAAATGGCGTAGGGATGTGACGCCGTGACGGCCCCATCGCCCACCAGATTTCTGGTGCAATCAGTCAACGTAAGGCAGCTTGTGGCGGGCTGTTAGGGAGTAGCGACCCTACGTACCTGAGTGCTCCTGGGGGTGTCCTGTGGTCAGGCTGAGCCGATCGGGTGGATGGTTGGACAGCCCCCCCCCCCCCCTCTGGCTTGCCTTAACTGGTTGTCCAGAGTAGAGTCGCAAGAGCTGTTGCTCGAGGGTAGATGTAGACAGTGGCGAGTTGGCTATATGTTTAAAGTCCAGTGCCACCTCTCTACCCCCCAAGCCTCTCTGACTGGTGTTGCCCTTAGGCCATTTTTTAATGTCGCTATTAATAGGGGCCCATCTAGCAGGTGGCGAGTCACCGTCTGCCAGAGATAAAAAATGAGACAGTTTATTAGGCAGGCGTCCGATGTTTCACACAATAGCCCAGCCACTAGTCCATCATTTTCACCCAATAACCCGTTTTCTTTAGATTCCATCAACCAGCAATAGTCCCTATACACCCCAGCGGGTGCTGTCTCTGTGTGCGTCCCATGACACGGGCAGGGACAGCATCCGCTAGGTGTACTCCTTGCATTTCATTAAATTGTCAAAAGGGCCTCTACGTGTTGGCTCAGTTGGTACTTTGTAGGTACGCCTCCCGAAGGTCCGGGACATCATTGTGCCGTGAGCGGGAAAGACATACATAATAATAATAATTAATGGCGTGACAGAATTCGAAACGACGCGTCCGCCTCCAGAGTCCCGTCGTCTTGGGTATACACTGTAAGACTATTTTTTATCGAGAGCGAATCAAAGCTACGTAGCTTTCATAGCTTACCTTAGTCGATTGGTAAGAAAATGTAGATATCAATTTAAGTTTAAATACTACGAAACTCTCAATATATTTCAAAAAATCTTTCACTGAGCCTTTGTCAATTCCGAGGGCCTGCTTTTATTCCGCAATTTTGTCTTAGCTGAACTTAGGCCTTATCTTAGCTTTAGCTCTTATTTTTCTTAATGTCACATTCGTTTTGTATAAGTATTTCAAAACCGAAACATATTGCGAATTTAATTTAATTTAATTTCATAAGGCTCACAAAACAAGTTAAAGTCTATAAGTCTATAGAATAATACAAATTATGCAATATGTTAGGATCTGGATGATAACACAAAATATTTATGTGTGCACAGAGAGAATTATTTTACATATAATATTTTTTAAAAGATAGCCGTACAATTTTAGTCGATGAGTGTTAAACTATTTAAGAGTGCTCTTCAAAAAAGCGCTCGCTCAGAATTCGGTATTTTGACACGCGTAGTGCGTTTGTGTGTGTAAATACTACTACCACCCACACAAACGTACCTAACCCCCACATGCATAGCGAGATCGCACCAGCCGCGGGTGCCGTCCCTTTCTAGCTATATGTAAGTGCGATCGGGATAGAACTAACCGCGGAGCTTGCCGATGCAAATATCTGTATAGCGCACCGTTGGAATTCACTCCGTGACCGATATTGATACTTGCACTAAAAAGTGGTAAGTATTACTTCGCTAACATGATGTTCTAGAACATCATGTTAGCGAAGTTAGATAATTTGAATAAAGTAAGTATTTGATTTTTGAGCACAAGTTTTCTATTTGTATTAAAATACTATGATATGACAAAGTATATTTAGTTTCGTTTTTTTAGTATAAAATAAACTAACGAGTTTTAAAGTTGTCAGTAATAAGAATAATAATTTGTTTTACGGATATTAATAGTTTGCATGTTATCTGAGTCTTATTTATATATAGTAATGTAGTGAAATTATACCAGTAGACCCTCTACTAGGAAATTACTGGGTACTTACGTATTCATTTCTTGAAGAAATTTTTTTTTGTTATGGACAGTAAAAAAAAACTGCCCTTCATAGAAATTGCTATGTCCGTTTCTTACCAAAGGAACTGAAAATTATAAATTATACAAACACAGCTTTTTATCTAGAATACAAATAATTAATGCGTGTTATTCAAAAGCCTAAAACCTCAGATGATAAAAAGGAATAGATATGAAACGGGGGCTTGGCGCGTGTCGGTGCGACATGGCCAAATGGGCATGTCACTGCCCACCGCATGTTAGTCGCAATTTGCCGTGAATCTGAAATGTTTTTCCACGTTTACTCAAAATGCCGAATTGTAGCGTGGTTACATGCAAAAATAGGAATGAAACTAAAACCTACATGAATGGTGGAGTCACGCACCACATGTGAGTATTAGTATTTTCACTTAAGTCAGTAAAAACTAATATTTTAATAAATAAACGCAACGCTGCATCATTTCTCGGGATCGAACTAACATATCGAACGAAAAAGCATATTTTTGTTCTATGCGTTGTACATTGAACGTTCAATACAGTAAACCACGGCGCAATGTATTAAACCACTATGGATATGGACGATGCTTGATTTTTTTAGTGGTACGGCCGCTGCTTGGCGTCGCAAACTAGAGCGGTGCCAAAGTGCAGTTACAATTTACGCGTAATCGATAAAATAGAAGTACGATATTATACTAGTTATTTTATTTCGACTACTTTCGCTGTTTTATTTTATTTAATTACTTGTTTTGGTTGGGTGCCTATCTTAAAGGTAACTAATAACATACTAATAAGATTAAAAGGCACAAAATGTTTACGGTACCTACTAATAAGATTTTCACTAAGTTGCAGTATGAACGGTAAATAGACATATTAAAATTGTATGTACAAGTATATAATTTAGTTGCAAATGGCTTCAGAACAACTTTAAATGTGATATTATTACCAATAATTTATTTTAAATGAGTATTTTTTACTTTCATTTGAAATGTGATAGTTGAAGAAGAAATCTCGGTTTCTTATTACAGTTTTCCAAAGAATCCGAGTAGGTACTAAAAAAATGGATAGATGCTACTGGCAGAGGTCCTAACTGGTTTCCTGTACAGAGAAGAGTTAATGTGTTCGTAACATTTTCAAGAAAAATGTTTCCAACCACTTAATAAGAGCCGTACACTTTTCGAATATTTGACACCTCGCTTGCTTGAAACCTAGGTGTAAAATGTATGGTAACACATCTTCGCAAATCTTTGGTGGATACTCGCCCTTAGCCTTAAATCTCGTAATATGAGTAATGGACATAATATTATTTCGCGCCAAAATGCGAGTCGGATCGGCCTGGTACCTACAGGTCAAAAATATCGATGTGACCAGAGTTTTAAATGTATGTGAACACGAACTTATAAAAAGCCGTTTATGTTACTCTGTAGGTATTCGTCAATATTTTTTACTTTTGCGATTTATGGTAAGTTAACAACCCGTGTTATTTAAACTTGTAGCTAGAAGTTTAAATACCACCACATAAACTTACCATGTCGTTGAAGTTGTTACCCATCAATATCTTAACATAATATTAATTTTAATATCAATGTCGATAAAACATAATTTTAACGTTTGTCGCCCCCCTAGTGTAGTGCGTTTAAGCCAATCACAGCCCTTGTTTGCATGTTGCCGTAGACTCACTGGCAACGCCCGAGGCTTTGTTTTTACACGGTTCAATGTGTGTGCCTGTGGGCGCTGCGTTGGGAGAAAACTGGGGACATCGGTTTTGGTTGAAATTAAGCAGTACGGCACTTCTCCCTTTTTTTATGTTCTGAGCATAAAACCTATGTCACTTTTTAGGATTCCGTACTCAAAGAGTAAAACGGGACCCTATTACTAAGACTCCGCTGTCCGTCTGTCTGTCCGTCTGTCACCAGGCTGTATCTCATGAACCGTGATAGATAGAGATTTGAAATGTGATGTATTTCTGTTGTCGCTATTTATAACAAAAAATACTAAAAAACAGAATACATAATTTTATTTTTATTTTAGTTTTTATCTGTTTCTTTTTCTTTTACAATCTTACACAAATCGACCTTGCCCCAAACTAAGCAAAGCTTGTACTATGGGTACTAGACAACGATAAACATACTTACATAGATAAATAAATACTTAAATACATAGAAAACATCCATGACTCAGGAACAAATATTTGTGCTCATCACACAAATAAATGCCCTTACCGAGATTCAAACCCGGGACCTCCAGCTTCGTAGGCAGAGTCACTACCAAGTTACTAACTAGGCTACAGGGGGTTACATACATTTTTTGCCGTTTAAAGATATAGATAATGGTACGGTACCCTTCGAATCCGACTCGGCTGGGCAGCATTCGGGAAGCTACGGCACATCTTTTCGTCCAATATTCCGCAGTGTCTCAAGACGAGAGTCTTTGACCAGTGTGTGTTGCCAGTGATGACATATGGCACGGAAACGTGGTCGCTTACTAAAGGCCTCATAAGAAGGCTCAAAGTCACTCAAAGGGCAATGGCTCTCCATTGCCCTTTGAGTGACTTTGAGCCTATGCTATGCTATGCTGGGAGTTTCTCTGCGCGATCGCATCAGAAATGAGGCTATCCGCAGCAGAACCAAGGTAACTGATAAAGCCCTCCGAATTGCTTAACTTAAGTGGCAGTGGGCGGGGCACATTGCACGTAGAACCGATGGCCGTTGGGGCGGAAAGGTTCTCGAGTGGCAACCACGTACCGGAAGGCACAGCGTGGGTAGGCCCCCCGCAAGGTGGACTGATGACCTGGTAAAGGTCGCGGGAGTCCGCTGGATGAGGGTGGCGCAGGACCGGCCATTGTGGCACTCTTTGGGGGAGGCGTATGTCCAGCAGTGGACGTCTTTCGGCTGATATGATGATGATGATGATGATGACTCGGAAATGTAATAAAACCACGTAAAAATCTTCCTTTCCAGTGTAAACCCCCGGTGTGTGTTATTATTATATATAAACGAAAATAATTACTAAATGCAAGGTAGGATCGTGCTGTACTTAACAAACGCCATATAAGCTTGTTTTTTAAAAAGTTTTTTATTCATCTTGTTATTTTCAATAACCCTGCATATTATGTCGCTGGTTCGTGGGTACTTGTACAGACAAATCACACAAACCCAAACAAGATAGGTCTATCTATTTTAGTTAAGGAGTTCCCATGACCACCTTCCATCATCAGATCCTGGAAATCATCCATCACCAAAGTGTTTACCAAGACAAAACAGATGAGCTCAAACTAGATGGGTTTATCTAGTTTAGTTTAGGAGTTCCATGACCACCTTATAGCTCCATCATCAGACTCTGGAAATCATCCAGCACCAAAGTCTTGCCGTGCCATGACCAAATAAATGAGCCCAAATTCGATGGCTTTATCTTGTTGAGTTTAGGAGTTGCTATGGCCACCTTCCGACTCCATCATCAGACCAGCTCTATGATATTATGTCACCGAAGATACGCAATTGTACCTAATTTGAAGATTTCACCCAAACTCCCATACATACATACATACTAACAAGGTGGACTGATAGTAACAAGTAAATAAATTAAATCTATCAAGTATCACGATCACTCGTACAATAATAATTCTGCCGTGCAGAACCTAAAGTGCAGTAACTCGAAAAAGTCCATTTCGAGATAAACGCAAAAAACACTTTAAAAGTAGTTTATTTCCGTTCGTTCAAGCGGTATATACTTATAATTTATTGTCATGGAAAGCGCTTGACACATAGAATACGATGACGTTAAAAACAATGGTTTCAGTGTACACTGAAATTAATTATGAGGCTTTTTCAAAATTTCAAGCTCGTACTGCACTCTTTGAGACAGGCAAAAACAAAAGAAATACCGCTTAAAACACAGTAAAAAGTCGGGTTACTGTCCATGTTTTGCATTAACTTACACAGACAAGTGATGAATTACCGTTTAAACCACAGTACGCGGAGCTATACTACTGCGTTTTAAACGGTATTTTGCTTGATTTTTAGTGCTACGAGCATCCGTTACTGCATTTAAAACAGGTTTTTGTAAAAAAAAGTATGACTGAAGCCTTTTTGCCAATAAAATGATTTAATATTTAATTGTCTTCAAAACTACATATGCTCAGTAAATGTCAAGTCAATCAGGCTTCTTTAAGTGGGAGAAAAACGACTAGCAAGATTTAAATAAACTTATTTGTGATTTATTATTGGAGATCCTAAATAAAACACATATTTCGTGAAATTGTAAGCAAACAATGTTTATTACACATAATTATGTATCCCTACTAATAAAAAAAGACGACTACTTCAGTATAATGCTACTATTTATTCTTATGTACTGTTAAAATAGCACTTTAATCTTATTGTTATTGTCCGTTCAGTTACTTTGTCAGATATTAAACTATAACTAATAAGATCGTAATTACTAATAAAATGGACGGCACACATATATAACTATTTATAAGGCATAGTAACAATAAAAATACAACAATATACAAAAATTACTACAACTAGAGCTTTTTCCAGTTAGAACAATGTGACTTCTAAACATAATTACATTAGAATACTTTGGTAACCCCTGGGAATAAAGATATATCTTTATGATATACCCTTATAAAACAAAGTAAAGTTTTAGCTGGGATTAGGTATATTAATTTATTTTAGTAATGAGGTATACCAATAAATTTGTTTTTAATAACTCACTTCTAAACTATTTTGTAAAATATTTCACCAAAACTTCTAAATATGAAACGAATTAAAAATTGATCAAGGCTTGGAAAATTTAACTGTGTTAGTTCAGGCAAACAAGAAAAAACTAAAAACAGGTATTTAAATATGGTGATCATTATTATTAGGAAATACCCCACGTACTGCCGTTGTCAGACGGGTAATCACGTAATGTTCCAAACGCGCGTTAGTACAATCGAACTGTCATTTTTCCATATAAAATATGACATTTAGATCTACCTGACGTGCGTACAATGTGTTACGTGGTCGACCTGCTGGTGCAGATGAGACAGGTAATTGCCTACAAAACACAAGCCAGTTTGTGAGCATCAAGGTTTTGCTTCCTTAAGTAACTGATACCAAGCAAAAGATCAAGAGGTGCAGTTTTTCTGACCTATATTTAGTGATTTTCATGTTTAAGACGACCAGCCTACATAATAAATAGTGATACTCTCAAATGCTCCAGTAAAACTTGGCTCCAGTTCCGTAAGGAAGCAATGCCGTCTTAAGAAACTGCAGGGTTCACTGATGCCCAAAAATCGGCTCGTGTTTTGGTGGCATTTACCTGTCTCATCTGCACCTGATAACGCATTACGTGGGGTATTCCCTAATAATAATGATCGCAATGTTTAAATTAAATAATTTTTGTTTATCTTATTTGCCTGAACTGACACAGTCAAGTTTTTTTGGTGAATTATTTTAAGAAAACAGCTTGGAAGTAAGTTTTCCAAAAAGAATTTGATTCTTGTACCTCTCTAATACATATTATTAATTAATAAAATTATCCCAGCTACAAATTTAAGTTGTTTTATTAGGTATATCTTTATTCCCTGAGATTACCCAAGTATTCTAATGACATTATGTTTAGAAGTCACATTGTTCTAACTGGAAAAAGCTCTATTTGCAGTAAATTTTGTATATTGTTGAAGGTTGTATTGTTACAAATAGCCTATTGAATGGTAATATATGTGTGCCGTCCATTTTATTCGTAATTACGATCTCATTAGTGACAGTTTAAAAACGTGTCTTGTTTGTCCGTAACAATAAGATAAAAGTGCCATTTAGCTACATAAGACTGAATAATGTATTATACTGAAGTAGTTGGTAGTCTTTTTTATTACTGTCATACATAATTATGTTTAATAAACATTGATTACTTACGATTTCAACAACTAGGTATGTGATTAATTTACTATCTCCAAAAATAAATACCAAACAAGTATATTCCAATCTTGCTAGACGATTTCCGGCCACTTAATGTGATGTGATTGACTCGACTTTTACTGAGCAAATGTAGGTTCGATGACGATTAAATAATTTGATCAATTGGTAAACAGGCCCCAGTAATTTTTTTACTAAAACCTATTTTAAATACAGTAACAGGACAAAAAATCGAGCAAAATGCCATTTAAAACGCAGTAGTTAAGCTCCAGACACTGTGGTTTAGGCTGTAAAAACACACTGTCTGTCCACGAGTACAGTGACAAAAAACAAATGCATTGAAAATACCATCTTAAGTGCAGTACCTCGGCTTGCTACTGCACTTTAGATGGCAATAAGAGTAATATTTTAATAGGGAGGGTACCGACTAAAGTAAGGTAACATACTTTTCACTGCGTTTTAGTTAGTAATTATGTCTAAAAATCAAAGATATTCGAAACACAGTACGAAGAATTTGGAACAAAACTTTGATACTGCAGTTTAGTTAGTTTTTCACGAATAACTTGTTGAGTTCATACAGGCTAAAACATCTGATAAATTACGATTCTACTGCGTTTTAGTTGGTAATGGTCCAATATTCGTAGCCGTAGACGTTTTAACTGTGGTTTAAGTAGTATTTTGTGTTCTACGCTAGTCCATTACTGTACTTTAGGAGATTTTTTTTTACATGTTCCAGTTGTCCAAATGAAATACCGATTAGATACACATGTGCATCTTGAAATACTGATCACAGATCATCAAAAAACAAAAAATCTCAAATTAGCCCGATACTGCACTTTAGGTTCTGCACGGCAGAATTGACTATAGAACGCGTAGTTTAGACAAAAGGATCCAACCCACAAGACATCACCATTGAAATGTATGACTTTTGTTTTAGGGAGAAGGTTCAATTTTAAATGTTACGTATCCGGTGGGTTTGAGCCTTTTCGCTACACTACGTCATATATGGCAGCTATGCAATTCATAACTTGTCTCGATTAGCCTCACGAATGTATCCCCAGTATAGTTTGACCCCGAGGTTGGTAACAACTATGCCTAGTCGGAGATCAAAATAATATTATTTTATCTGAAGAGTGGCCGGTTAGCTTCGTGAATAGCCACAAATAAACACACTACACGTCTGTCTCGGAGGGCTATTCAGCCGGTACTGAGATATATTCCCGCGCGACGGTAAATTTATACTAGTTTTGAATAATTATTTATAAATATAAATTTTAATAAAAGTTATATTTTTTGGACTGGATCTTGTTGGTACAAGCATGAACTTTAATGTTGTGTAAGATTCAATACAAAAATTATTCAACAATAATGAGAAAATCCTTGAGTTTTCAGTACAATTTTGTTGACAAATATGGTGTAATTGAGAACAGTTTACATATATATACGTGCAGAATAAGGAAAATTCGAGGCGGCTAGGAGCAATGGCAACATATTACGCTAGTGAAAATAGAAAAAAACAAGTAGGTTCTCATATAACATCATGGAGTATTAGGGGCTCAAACTTATGACTATGCGCTCTCTTCAGAAAACTACTGTCGGTAATCGGGTATTTTCGGTTAAAGTATTCAGTTCTTCGTAAATTGGAGGCGGCTAGGACCAATATGAGGAGTTTACCTATGCAAATAAGTAATCAGGATCTAGAAAAAGCTCTCCGTTTCTTAGAATTACAACGTCAAAAATCCGTCATTCTCGCTTATTCCTGACCAAAAAACGAGCGCCCTCTTAATATGATGGGGTGAAAGTGAAACAATGGATTGATATAATTATTTACACAAAAAGTGCACAAGTTCCTAGGCAACGAAAAACATTTATGCAAACAACAAAAATGCAAATTTAATGTTTTTCCCTCTTTTCTTGCCCTAATATGATTAAGTCTGGAAACTACACGTAAAGACAACGTGAAATTAAGTGTTTATCTCCGCGGAGACTGCAGCCCGGCCCTATTTGGAGCGCTTATGCGCGACCGAGTCGTCGTGACAGATGTCACCCAACGAAATCACAACAAAGAAAATTTTCTAAATGTGATATTTTGTCTTCTCAACTATATTATAATATTGGTGGTGTTGAGTTTTAACAGTGAATCAACAAGTGATTCTCGCATGATTGTGTCCAGTGGTGTCCGGAATGAAATTCTCTTTATATGCATGCCTTTATAGCCTACAGTGCATCAATTGTCGGCAATATTTTGATAATTATTTTAGTGTCTATCTACTTAAGTTTTTAGGTTTACTATTTGTGTCTTCTATTTTAGGTTTATTTTAAGTACTATATTTCCTCTTGTCGTATTTGTAGATGCCCCTCGCAAGCCTTTCCTGCCCTACACGAACTTCCGCATCGTCAGAAAATTCTCTTCGTTGCCCGGAATGTTCTGATCCATGTTATTTTAAAGGCCCTAGAGGCCTTAACATACATATCACCAGAAAACACCGACGAAGCCATGCTCAACCTTCATCTACCGTACTGTCCCAGCCAAACGCTTCAGCGCCGTCACAGTTACCAGACCACACCAGATCGGACGTACCATTTCACCAAATTCTGAGTGATTTTAAAAATTCGCGCCCGGTTTTAAAACGGATACCACGCGGTGCCCGAGTATCTGTTGCCAAATCCTTGAGCCAAACGATCAAAGCAGTCCTTTCAGATAACTCCATACGCAAATGGGAACTCTTACTTACATTCACCTATAAAGTCCTCCATATAAATTCCGATGAAAATTCAAAATCACTCACGAAATCAATCAAAGATAACTGTTGCAGTGATATTTCATTTAATCGCTCCAATAACAATTTTAGGAAAACCAACAACTGTGTATTTAAAAAAGTAGAGTCAAAAATTTCCGACGGCGATATAAAAGGCGCCGCCCGCTTGCTTTTTTCTGACGATGCAGTAGCCCCATCTAACCCTGACACACTCGCTGCTCTACACAGCAAGCATCCACCTCCAGCTACAACTCTTTGCCTGCCTGATCCCCCATTGCCGAGTGATCCAGACCTTACTGCCACCACACAGGATGTCCTTGGAGCCGTAATATCTTTCCCCAATGGCTCTGCGGGAGGTCTGGATGGTCTGACACCTCAGCACCTGAAAGATCTCCTGTGCAGCGGCTGTGGTGAAACGGGGGAAACTCTCTTAAAGGACCTGACGGCTCTGGTGAATATCATGCTGGCCGGTCAGGTCCCGGACGGCATCAGGGACGTCCTGTATGGAGCCAACCTTTGTGCCCTAACAAAAAAAGACGGCGGCATCCGCCCCATTGCAGTTGGCACCACACTCCGACGTCTTGTCGCCAAGATCGCCTGCCGCTCCATCCTTTCGAAGCTTACCCCAGAACTTCAACCTGTCCAACTGGGGTTTGGCTCCAAAAGTGGATGTGAAGCCGCCGTGCACGCCGTGCGAACATTTCTCGATCATAAGGCTGGAGAGGTGCTGCTTAAGGTGGATGTTTGCAATGCCTTCAATTCCGTAGACCGAGGTGCCTTGTTGACTCAAATAAAAGACAAAATTCCTCTGGTATATAATTTTTTATGGCAATGTTATAGTTCTCCTTCCAAATTATTATATAAAACCGACGTTCTGGCTTCTTCTGTAGGTTGTCAACAAGGCGATCCGCTCGGCCCAGCAATTTTTAACCTTGCTATACATCCCATCATTAAGGAGCTAAATTCAAAATTAAACGTATGGTATTTAGATGACGGAACCCTCGGCGGAGAAGCGATTTCCGTCCTCGAAGATTTAAAAAAAATTAACACAGACATGGAAAAAATTGGCCTTTTGCTTAATTTCTCCAAGTGCGAACTATTTATCACCGATTCCTGTCCGAACAAAGAAAATACAATCGACCTTTTTAGTCAACTTGCCCCGGGTATCAAAATTATAAACAAAGAATCGCTTCACCTCCTTGGTTGTCCCGTCTTAGATCAATCTTTTGAAAACTTCGTCGACTCAAAAATTCAGAATTTCAAAGAAACATCACACCGTTTGGCCAAAATAAATCTTCATTCAGCCTATTCTATCATTAAGCATTGTCTTTTCGTCCCAAAATTTACATATATACTTCGTGGAACCCATTTATGGAAATACCCCACTTTGATTTCAAAATTAGATACATTAGTCGTAGAAACACTCACATCGATCTTCAATATTCCTTTTGACGATAGATCTTGGTCCCAGGCTAGCCTACCCATTCGATTCGGCGGCCTGGGTATCCGCAAAATTTCTTGTGTTGCTCTACCTGCTTTCTTGTCCTCGGTGCATGGCGCTCAAAGCCTTATAGAAAAAATATTAGATCCTTCCATTGGATCTACGGAGGCTGCGCACTGCTCCGAGGCCAGGAACGTTTGGTCCATAACCTGCCCCGATTCAGACCCACCCGCCAATCCCTACTCGCAGAGGCAATGGGACGAGCCGCTCTGTCAGCTAGTACGGAAAAACCTTTTAGATACGTCAACTAGCTCGGCAGACCGTGCTCGCCTCCTTGCGACTGCAGAGTAGGAGTCGGGTCTGTGGCTGCAAGCGCTACCCTCTCCAAATATAGGTACTTTCCTAGATAACACCACCTTCCGCCTGGCAGCTAGCTTGCGTTTGGGGGCATCAACAAATCAGCCACACCGCTGTCAATGCGGAGCCATGGTTGACATACTGGGCCACCATGGCCTCTCATGTGTCCGGAGCGCTGGTAGGATCTCCCGCCACGCCAGTATTAACGATGTCATCCGTCGGGCCCTTGTCAGTGCGAGAGTGCCGGCAGTCCTCGAGCCCAGTGGGCTGGCCAGGGACGACGGCAAGAGGCCTGACGGAATGACGCTGGTGCCTTGGAGCATGGGTCGGCCGCTAGTTTGGGATGCTACTTGCGTCGATACCCTGGCACCGTCCCATGTTCCAAGCACCAGTGTCACCGCTGGCGCTGCGGCATCCTCGGCCGAAAGCCTCAAGCGCCGCAAATATGCCATCCTAGGAAATAGCTACATGTTTGCGGCGTTTGGCGTTGAAACCTTGGGTCCATGGGGGCCAAGTGCACGTCGCCTATACAAGGATTTGGCGACGCGCCTAATAGAGGCATCGGGTGACCAGAGGGCTGGCCACTATTTCGCACAGCGTGTTAGTATCGCTATACAGCGAGGAAATACGGCCAGCCTTCTGGGCACCTTGCCTATTGACGGCGACTTAGGCCAAATTTTTTACCTTTAGGTTAAGTTTTATATTGTTGTTTTTATTAATTGCCTTGTTATATGATTAAATAATTTTTACTTATATATATAATTATTGGATAAGATTATTGAGTGTTAAACAATATGATTCTAATACTAATCTTATAGCCATGTTATCATTAAATATATCCAGAGAAGAATGCATCGCAACAGTATCAATATAAAATCGGCACGTTCTTGTTATAGGATTATAATAAGACGTGTTATTTTTAACCGACTTCAAAAAAAGAGGAGGTTAAATGTTAATATAGGTACTTGCAACTGGAAAATGCTGTACGAGGGGTTACGTTGCTTAAAACGAGTAATGAAATATAGTAGTGAAAGAGGGGAGGGGCAGTCAATGCATTGTCTACGCGTAGATAGACGCAGCATGTTAAAGTGTTGTAGCCAAATTTAATAGGATATGAACTGACGACTCAGCTGAAGTCTAAAGCAGAGTAGCAGACGATGTTCAAAAACCGCTTTTGTACTCTTTCCAAGCGATCAATGTGAATGTTGTAGACAGGTGACCAAATAACTGAGCCGTACTCAATGGTGCTTCTAACTAAGGAGCAGTATAAACATTTTAAAGTTTGAGTAGGTATCCTTTTTGAAATCCTAAACGAATGCTAAACTTACTCGCATTTCTCAAGTGGACCCCAGCAGGACGATCACGTAACGCATTGTACGTATGTCAAATGTCACTTTTTGTATGGGAAAATGACAGTTGAGTTGTCCTAACGTAGTGGTACATTGTAACCTTTATTCCTGCCATATTGAACCCACGAATGTTAACACTGTCCAAATATGGCTATCCCTGAGAATTACACAACAGGTCAGGGGAAATACACAAATTGGGGTAAAGAAAACCACATAATCCACTTGGTAATATCAATATTAATTTCTCCCCACTCCTCAGTCCTCACACACCTAACCAGATTTCCTCTAGCTCATTATTCTCCTACGGTAGAGCAGTAGGTTCATAAATATAGACATAGGTTACAGGCTAATATCCAGCATTCGCTGTTTATTATCTAGGCGAATATGTCAGTTCCGTCCTAAACTATTGACAAACCAGGACAAGCAATGTCTGACATAAAACATTTAACCTCTAGAATAAGCCAGCAACAACTCTGTTGATTCTTTTTCTTGAAATTACTTAGGCAAAAGTTAAACTAGCAAACACACCAACCAGATTCGATATTCCATTACATGGATGTTATATTAGCTTTGAAGTTATTGCACCTACTGTGCTTCTCAGTTTAGGAAGTTACCGAATCATGACTATCAAACAGACACCTTAGGATCAGCACATACCTGACCACGCAGACATAAACTAACTACCACAGCATCCTGAAGCACACAGAGCGGCAGCCAAAAGAGCTGCAGCGGCCAGCGCTTTCTTATGAAGCTAAGCTGTGTCCTCGCATCTAGGCCTTCCTGATCCTATCTGAAATTAGGACAACTCCACGTTAGAAAAGGTTATTCTTTTTGAAAGAATGGTGACACCACATGTGGATAGCTGTTACTGACCAGCGAACTTTCCCTCCAACTGCACCATTTTCTGCAGGCCGGGGCCCATCTCCACCCGCTGCTACTCTCGGCGAGAGTTTCTCTGGACCGTCTCTCTGTAAAGGACTAATTTCTGTAGTTTAAGCTCAAGACATGAGGCCTCCATTTCGGCTGACTTCTACCAAAGATATTCTATAATATATACCTGTTCTAGCAGTCTAAACGGTGCGTATGTTTGTTCGTTCCTTGAACAACACGATACAAACTTCTCATTTGTTTCTAAAATTCCAGCCAACAAGTATAATCTGTAATTTATGTATTTCTGCTTGCCACCAAGGTCATGATGTCAGGTCTTCTCTCTGTGTTGCCGGCCCATTTTCTTCCGTGTCTTCTTCGAGATGCCATCCCAACACGAAAAATGTTCCCTTGACTTTATGTGTTTTCTTAATTAATAATCTATACTTATTTTTGTAATTATTTTATCACTACCTTTCGTATACGAGAAATTAAAGATACATCTCGAATTTACTAAATTACAATTTTGAAACAAAACAAATATTTCCCTTGCAACACTTCGAACAAGAACAATGTATTTCCACGTAGCCCCACCGGATGGCGCTATAACCTATTTCCACGTAGCCTCGCCAGATGGCGCCACGTGACAACATTCAGCATCAAAAGTAGCAACGCAAATGAAGGCGTCAAAAGTAGTGTTGTGGATAACGCTCATTTTGAGGCTTAAATACTTGAACCCTAAAGACTCCCGAGGCTTAAAGACTCAAGTGACGAAAAGTCAATATTCTGCATTCATATACGTAAAATAAACCAACATGGTTCTTAAACAGCATCGAGTCTTTAAGCCTCGGGAGTCTTTAAGGCTTGAGTTTATAAGCCTCGAAATGAGCGTTATCCACACCACTAGTCAAGTCTTTATTAAAAGAGAATAAGAACTTGTGACGTCTTCGATTGTGTAGCTACTTTTGATGCTGACTGTACTTACGTGATTACCCCTCTACAGGTCGATCACGTAAGGTATTGTACGCGCGTCAGATAGATCTAAATGACACTTTTTGTATGGATAAATGACAGATGACTTGTCCTAACGTGGTTAAAGTAACATAAACTCATAGTCATATGCACCAAGTTACCGTCAAAAAGCGTCCTAAAGTCAAACGTGCGTTTGTCCTCGGCTTAAGAATTAGAAGGCTGACCGCGTGACCGACATCAAATAGGCAATAATTGGGCCCGACTCGCGCTTAACCGGAATTTATCGGGGTCGTATTACCCCCAAATTGGAATAATCTTTGAAGGTCAATAAACCGGAACGTTCCAATTTATCGCCATGTGTATGAGGTAATAAGTGTCGTAAATTTTCCCTTATTACGTGATAGAATGGGACAGAATTGAATTTTGTCGTAAATTATGAATTATTGGTTGTTATTGGATATGAGAAGGACGGCAAAATTGTTTCGGATTTCTCGATTCTACCAACTTCGCATATGTCATATAAGTAATGACAATTTAATTATTATTTGCATTTATTCGTTCTCAATAACCGACTTCAAAAAAGAGGAAATTCTCAATTTGTCGGAATCTTTTACGTTTTATGTAGGTATGTTCCCCGATTACTCGATTACAACGATAGGCGTCTGCCTAGACCGATTTGGAAAAATAATTTTTTTCTTCAAAGGAAATCTTTCCCAGTTGATCCCATGGGAGGGAACTCTTCAAATTTTTTTCACACTTGAAATGGAGTACTGAATTGAAGTTGGTAAAACTTTGTTTTTAAAGTAAATTATTTTTCATCCTAGTGATATTCCAGTTGCATTTTAATCCATTCACGCTATCGTAAACTTTTTTTTACCTTGTTTTTTAATCCATAGACCTCGCGAGGACTAAACACTGGCGAATTCAGGTTATTTTAACTAGCTACGCCGTAGACCGTAGCAGCTAAATGTCCATATTATGTAGCGAAAGTGTCCGTAGCGCTTGACGCATGTGTGCTTTGAGTATTAAGCCCACTGGAGATGTCATACACAGGCGACCCCCTCCGGCAAAGTACATTGGTCAACTGGTCAACCACGTTATCTAAAACTACTTAAAGTCGCTTCATCACCATTTTGTATCCATCCGTGTCGCGTGACGTTTCTCTCGAAAAATGGTGAATTGTGCAGTATTATCATGTAAAAGGCGATCTGACAGCTCAAATTCGCAACAAGTTCGCGTTTCCTATCATAGGTAAGTATTTTTACAAACTATTAAATGTGTATTGAAGTACAATCTCCATTTAAATAAAATACCGTTTGCGATACGTAAACGACAGAAAATGTAAACATGGATACAGTGGTACGGGGTCGAATCTGTCTTTAGTGATGCGATTTTTTTTTTTCTCTTTATTTAAGGAGCTTGTCACACAGGTGAACATGTCGCTCCGTTATAGTCAACATAACATATTATTCTAATGACGAGTAATTCTATTACCAACACACTTTCGAGCTAACTGCAATAGTGCTGTGGCCGCGTCTGACAACGGGGTGGCCAGGGCAACATTGCAGGTCCCGACATCATAACTGGTGTTAAAAGGCAGACTTCTCCTGAGAGCTTCGTTTCGGACACATTCCATCATAACATGGTATACATCTTCTGGTACTTCACATTCATCACAATTTGGAGATGCCACTTTTCCCATCAAATATCCAAACTTGTTTACCTAATGGTATATGTCCGGATCGCAATCTCATCTTAGTGATGCGATAAAAGTAAGAAAAGCGACTCAATATTTGAATGAACCATTCATTCATTCAATCACTGCAGTTTGTTTAATAGTCAGTTTTTTTATTACAGTATTGAATTAAAGAGTAGGTATAGATGTATGTTACATATAAATCTTGTAAGATGAATTAGATAAATTTATTTTCTCTGGACATACGATGTTGAAATTTAGTCTTAAAAAGAAAAGAATTGTTGGCAAAAAAATATCTAGGTAAAAGGAATACATTTAGTGCGGGACTATGGGATTTAGAGGAACGAGAAGAAGAATAGGAAGATTTGGATGCGAAGACGGCTGTGGCATAGAACATTAGATTCCTTTTATTTTTTTATGATATTATTATATATAAATATTGTATTATTTAACGTAATAAACTATTAGTCTCTCATGAATGTATGTGTTATTTATATACTACTAGCTGTTGCCCGCGACTTCGTCCGCGTAGAACATGTTATCGTCTAAATGTTTGTTTAAGGAATTAATTTTTAAAATCATTGAAATTAGCTTTGTAGTCTTGTAGTAAACAGTCTAAAACTGAAGTTACAAATCCCTTACTTTAAAAATGTTTTGCTCTCCATACAAACTTTGAACACCCTTATAATACCTTTTAGGGGATGAATTTCAAAAAACGCTGAAATGAGTTTTGTAGTCTTTTAACAAACATACTAAGATCGAAGTTACAATTCTCATACTTAAAAATTTTCTTGCTCTGATAGTCTGCATACAAACTTTGAACCTTTGAATTAACGCTTTTCGGGGAAAAATTGAAAAGAAAACACTAAGTTTTTTTATTGTAATAAGTATTTTTTCTACAAAATATCAAGTCTCTAGCTCAAAAAATGGGTTTCCCATACGAACCTTGCACCCCTTTTTATTCTCATTAGGGGTCGAATTTTTCAAAACGCTAAAAGTACTTGATTTTTATTGTAATAAGTAATCTTTCAACAAAGTTTTAAGTCCCTCGCTAAAAAAATATTTTCTTCATTCAAACGTTCTTATAAACCCCTAAAGATCGAAGTTTCTAAAATGCTGAAAGTATTTAATTTTATTTTTAATTAGTAAGCATTCTACAAAATTGTAAATCGGCTAAAAAAATGTTTCCTCCTCACAAATGTTGCACCCACTTTTAACCCCCTTAGGAGTGGAATTTACTAAAACGCTGAATATACTTTTTTTTGTATTTCAATAACTAATCGTCCTACAAACTGTTAAGCTCCTATCCCAAAAAGAGTTTCCCCATATAAACTTTGCAGCCCTTTTTAACCCTCTTACGGGTGGAATTTTCCAAAACGCTGAAAGAACTTTGTTTGTACTCAAATAAGTAATGTTTCTACAAAGTTTTAAGAACCCCCTCAGGAGATGATTTTCGGGATAAAAACTATGCATCTTCCCTGGGACTCTTACTATCTCTATACCAAATTTCATCTAAATGGGTTTTATCCAAATTTTCACCCCCTATTTCATTACCTTGGGAACTATTATCGGGATAAAAACTATCCGCTTTCATTCTCCGAGACTTAAACTATCTCTATACCAAATTTCATCTAAACGGGTTCCATCAAAAGTTTCATCCTCCATTTCACTCCCTTAGGGGGTGATTTCCGGAATTGAAACTATCCTATGCCCTTTCCAAGGACTTAAACTATCTCTTAACTAAATTTCATCTAAATGAGTTCATCCAAATTTTCACCCCCATTTCACCCGCTTAGGGGATGATTTCCGAAATAAAAAATATTCTTTTTCCTTGCCTAGGACTCTAACTATCTCTATACCAAATTTCATCTAAATGGGTTCCATCAACATTTTCACGCCTAATTTCACCCCCTCAGGAGCTGATTTTCGGGATAAAAACTATGCATTGTGTTTCCCTGGGACTCCTACTATACCAAATTTCATCTCCATGGGATTTATCCAAATTTTCAAAACTATCTAATGTCATTCTCCGGGAATCAAACTATCTCTATACCAAATTTTATCTAAACGGGTTCCATCCAAAGTTCAACCCCCCATTTCACCTCCTTAGGGGTGATTTCCGGAATTAAAACAGTCCCATGTTTCATCCAAATCGGTGCAGCGGTTAAGTAGCACCATACAAATTTTCAACCCCAGTTTCATCCCCTTAGGGGTGGATTTCCGGGATAAAAACTACCCTATATGTCCTTTCCCAGGACTCAAACTATATCTAAACCAAATTGTATTCAAATGGGTTCCATCCGAATTTTCACCCCTAATTTCACCCCCTTAGGGGATGATTTCCGGGATAAAAATTATCCTATGTCCTTTCCCAGGACCTAAACTATCTCTAAACCAAATTTTATCAAAATTGCTTACTTCTAAATTTTCACCCTCTCATTTAACCCCTTTAAGGGATGATTTCCGGATTCAAACTCAAACTATTTATGAACCAAATTACATCCAAATCAGTGCCGCGGTTTAATAAACTCGATATAAATGTTCACCCTCAATTTCACCCCCTTAGGGGTAGATTTCCGGGATAAAAACTACCCTATGTCCTTCCCCGGGACTCAAACTATCTCTTTACTAAATTGTATTGAAATGGGTTTCATCCGAATTTTCACCCCTGATTTCAACCCCTTAGGGGATGATTTTCGGGATAAGAACTATCCTATGTCCTTTCCCAGGATTTAAACTATCTCTGATACAAATTTCGTCAAAATTGGTTACGTCCAAATTTTCACCTCCTCATTTCACCCTCTATTTTACCCCCTTAGGGGATGATTTCCGGGATCAAACCTATCCTTTGTCCTTCCCCGGGACTCAAACTATTTAAATACCAAATTTCATCCAAATCAGTGCAGCGGTTTAAGTATCTCCATACAAATTTTTACCCCCAATTTCATCCCCTTAGGGGTGGATTTCCGGGTAAAAAACTACTCTATGTCCTTTCCTAGGACTCAAACTATATCTAAACCAAATTGTATTCAAATGGGTTCCATCCGAATTTTCACCCCTTATTTCACCCCCTTAGGGGATGACTTCCGAAATAAATACTATCCTATGTCCTTTCCTAGGATTTAAACTATCTCCAAACCAAATTTCATCAAAATTGGTTACCTCCAAATTTTCACCCACTCATTTCACCCCCTAAGGGGATGATTTACGGGATCAAACCTATCCTTTGTCCTTCCCCGGGACTCAAACTATTTAAATGCCAAATTTCATCCAAATCGGTGCAGCGGTTTAAGTAGCTCCATACAAATTTTCACCCCCAATATCATCCCCTTAGGGGTAGATTTCCGGGATAAAAACTACCCTATGTCCTTTCCCGGGACTCAAACTATCTCTATACCAAATTTCATCTAAATCGGTTCAGCGGTTTAGGCGTGAAGAGGTAACAGACAGACAGACAGACAGACAGACAGACAGACAGACAGACACACTTTCGCATTTATAATATTATAGTATGGATTATTTATATAATTTATTTAATATAATTATATGTCCTTTTAGATTTCCAAAAGATCCCTATATAAAGGAGAAATGGAGAAAATTTTGTAATAACGAAAATTGTTATTGGAAACCTACACGTTCAAGTGTTATATGTTCGGAGCACTTTACTTCGGAAAGCTACAAAAATGATACTAACAGAACGACATTGCTTGAAGGTGCAATACCTTCTTTGCGACTATGTCCTTGTTTGGTGCAAAAGCATCTGAACTTTCCTGTATTATGATATATGCCTTGTACTTGTAATTTATTTATTGCGCGATAACTAAACGCAACCATGCTGGATAATTGAATTGCTTATGGAGGTTTTTCAGTAACAAAATTTTTAGGCTCTTAATTCTCACTCATCAACACGATTAACCTATTGAACGCCAGCTGGCGAAGTGATCCATACCACGCCATACCACGGACGCCACCGACGTCCACCAACGTCACATGATGACCGTCTAAAAAACAATAAAAACCACTCCTTTAATAGGTCATCAGTCCACCTTGTAGGAGGCCTACAAACGCCGCGCCTTCCGGTACGTGGTCGCCACTTGAGAACCTTTCCGCCCCAACGGCTACCAGTTCTACGTGCAATGTGCCCCGCTCACTGCCACTTTAGTTTAGCGATTCGGAGGGCTATATCGGTTACCTTGGTTCTGCGGCGGATAGCCTCATTTCTGATGCGATCACGCAGAGAAACTCCCAGCATAGCCCTCTCCATTGCTCTTTGTGTGACTTTGAGCCTTCTTATAAGACCCATTGAAAGATGAACCTTATTATAATATAATTTCATATACATACTTAAATAGGTTCTTGCAAATACCTCTCAAATCTACATTTTTATCTTTACCTCGGTATCAGCCCTGAAAAACCGCGGGCGACAGTTCATTCCACAGTTTAATTGTGCGAGAGGGCCACAAGGGCACATAAATACACACAGACATACATGCAAATAAACATTTTTTTCGGTAGTATCTTCAATGTACAGAATCTTCACTTCTACAATTTTATAATAAATAGTATAAGATAATTCAGTTCATTCATCAAACTGATTTGACTCATTCTTCAGATCTGTCATTTGTGTCCCATCACTAACTTGTTCGTATGTATGCAGCACGGTTACGTGAAAAGTCTGTCTGTGTGCGTGTAATTTTTGATGTGTTTAATTTTTTTGTAGTGTGCGTTTATCTCAACAGCTACATTTGTGTCTGTTGATTTATTCATCTTTTGGTGATGTGCTGTACGTGTTTACCTCACCCCCCGCTAAAAGTGGCGAACAATTTTGTTCGTAGAGTTTACGTTATGACATCTCCAGTGGGCTTAATACTCAAAGCATGTGTGTTGTTGATTGGCGCTAAATATCCATATTATGAAGCGAAAGTGTCTGTAGCGCTTGACGCATGTGTGTTGTTGATTGGCGCTAAATGTCCATATTATGTAGCGAAAGTGTCCGTAGCGCTTGACGCATGTGTGTTGTTGATTGGCGCTAAATGTCCATATTATGTAGTGAAAGTGTACGTAGCGCTTGACGCATGTGTGTTGTTGATTGGCGCTAAATGTTCATATTATGTAGTGAAAGTGTACGTAGCGCTTGACGCATGTGTGTTGTTGATTGGCGCTAAATGTCCATATTATGTAGCGAAAGTGTCCGTAGCGCTTGACGCATGTGTGTTGTTGATTGGCGCTAAATGTCCAAATTATGTAGCGAAAGTGTCCGTAGCGCTTGACGCATGAGTGTTGTTGATTGGCGATAAATGTCCATATTATGTAGCGAAAGTGTCCGTAGCGCTTGACGCATGTGTGTTGTTGATTGGCGCTAAATGGGCTGAAGGAGCTTCAAGCCCGCTTGCTATCTAATCCCAAGTATTGGCGTATGCACATTTTTTTGCAGAAGCGACCACACCATCTGGCCTTCCGACGCAAAGGGTAAGCTAAACCAATATAGAATTAAGCTTCGTGAAGTGAGTAGGTAACTTGAATGTTGGAAATTGATGCTCACCAAAACCTCTAATTTTATTTATTTATTTATTTAATAATTTACATCAGAAATATTATTTCCATAATTTGTTAGCGTGTGTTAAATAATGCGGTTAAACGAATGCTGTCATAGACAACAACCGGGATCAACGGCGTAACTTACCTTCCAACTTCTTGGCTAATTGTACAAGCTTACACGCTTTTCGGGATACAAGAACGTGTCATCCTCCTGTACTGAAAACTGCAAATCCTTAGCGACATTTTTTCCTTAAAATTTTTTTTCGTTCGCAATGTAAACAATAATCTTTGATCTTCAATCAAGATCAAGAAAACGCTCTTGAGTGAAATTTTCCTTTGAATTCCCCTGATGTTTATTTTCGAAATATTTTCCTTATTGAAAGCTACAAACACGTGTCTTGCAGTTTGACAAATCTGTCAATAGCGTTGGAACACTCGGTACAAAAAAATTGAAAAATAAATAGTTATGTCTAGCCGAAAGTGAGAGTGTTATTATGAAAGAGTGGCGGTGGACCAAAACGTTAATGGATTAGTGACCACTTCTAACTGAACTAAGCCCCGGTCGTCCACTAGCTGGATAGGTTGACGATATTGAAACTCATGTGGTGTTATTTTGGCCGGCAATAAATGTATTTATTTATTTATTTCTTTATGTTAGGAAGATGACGGGCATTCCTAGATTCCTGGATAAGACTAATAAGTAGAGAGTAGTGAGTAGAGTAGAGGTCGAGGCGAGTAGTGTACTCAAGGAGAGGCTGCAGCTAATATAGGCTGTACATGGTGATGCTTTGTCTACCTCAAGATCTACCTATTAATCTTCCACGTAATGCTGGAACAACATACCGCCATCTTATAAGCAAGCTACTGCGTTGCAATCTTTTAAAGCTAAATTAAAAAGTTATATTCTCACTAAGCAAAAATTAACTTCTGGGTAATGGAACTCTTTCATTCCGTGTTTTACATTACTTTATCATATTCAATTCAATTCAATAATTTATTTATAAATATATAATTTTACATACATATATACATAGTTTCACGCCTTTAATCCCTTTATCATACCTTCCAATTATGCCATTATACATATATATTATTATAAATATACCATATTATTATATTTATTTTCTTATTAAATTCCACTTGCTTCATTTCCGCTTCGTACCTACTGTCGTAATTGTTAGCGCCAGTATTTATGAGATTCTAATAGCTGCTACGCGCAACTGCGCTCCCACTGGTGTTCACGAAGACCAGCGTCGGGTACTCTAGTAGCACCTGGCATTATGCTGAGTGTTCACCTTTTTCATTATAAGTTAATTGTAATCTTCTTTTTGTAATTGTATAACTGTGTAATTGTATAACTTATACTGAAATAAATTATTTTCTTCTTCTTCTTCTTCTTCTAATATCATCCAAAATTTCTGAATTATCATTCAAGACCTAATCTTATTTATATATGTGCACACAGTCACAGCCGTGGATGTCTACCGTGTGTAATTTTACGCTTTATTTATATTTTTACTCTTTATTCAGAATAAAACACAAGTTAATTACTAATTTGAGATACAATTTTTTTAATATATGTTTGGTTACGCATTTGACCACTATATCACCTGATGGTTAGTGATGATAAAGTCGAGATCGAGATGCATACCTAGATTGTGCCTTATTCACTCTCGTCTTGAAAATATCTAAGTTATAAGTAGCTGGGAAAAGGTTTGCCGGAAGTGAGTTCCACTCTTTAGCTGTCCTCGCGAGAAAACTGGAAGCGAAGTGCTTCGTGCGAGTCAGTGGTATCAACAACACAAGGGTGGGTGGAACCCACGTCCGCGCCTAGTCCCGAGATGGCGAAATGGTGAGGGAGGAATTAATTCGTGTAATCTTAGCACACACTATTCGAAATGTACCCTGTAGAACACCGATAAGCAGGCAACTTTTCTATGATGTTCCAGTCTTTAAGCATTACATTGGCGTTTAAATTGACATCTACGGTAGAGACTAGACCCCGCTATCGGAGGTGCAAATTGGTAGCTATCAAGTTCTTAGGGATGGGAAAATTATTTATGAAATCGATATCGATACTCTTACTCATTCTGTACATTTAGTTTTATTTGTATACCATTTTTTAGAGTACAATTTAACATGTTTTTTTTGGGATCCATGATAATCGTTGTCATCAGAAATATAATCAGTACAACAAAGATACTATGGTTGCAATTTTACTTTTCTAATGTTTGGAGTTGCAGGGCAGTGCCTGAACGCTCTTGAGTGTCTTGAGATAAACCTTTTCAATAGAGGGTTTATAGAGAGACTGGGTTTATTGATGAATATATTCATTGTGGCTGCACTAGATTAATGCAGATAATCTAAAAAAAAAACTGATTGTTCATTAAGAATACGATAACCCTTTTGATGAAAATAAAAGAGAGATTTTTTAATTATTTAATTTTTAATTAATTTATGAATGGTTCGTACTATGAAAATAACGATAATTTGTTAGTAATAATGAAAGATTGAAGATTGATATTTATAAAAATGAAAAATATTGAACAGACAATTTTGTAATTATAAAGCCCTGTTTTATAAAAGAAACTCGTTCAATTAAAGTCTTAGACTCTCATTATGGTAAAGGAAAATTATCAACATTTATAATTATCGACATATAGCTAGTATTTCAAAATATTTATTTCCCATCCCTAGAACTTGACAGCTACCATTTTGCACCTCCGATAGCGGGGTCTTGTAGTGACACCCGTAGTAGTCATCCACGGTTGTAAGTGAGTGTGTTCAAACATCAGAATGGTCCTAAATACAGTACCTGATCTGATACTGATAGAAAGCCTGAATGAATAAGCCATCGTTACCATGTACAGTTAGTATCAAAAGTAGCTACGCAAACGAGGACGTCAAAAGTATTGTATTGAAAGGGAATAAGAACTTTTGACGTCTTCGATTGCGTAGTTACTTTTGATGCTGACTGTACAAGATAGATCAAAAACAAGAACTACGCTCTAGTTTCCATTATACTTCTCAAACAAAATGGCTACAGTAATATCTTTTAAATTATGCTAAGCATCTAAAGCCTTCTCTAAAATAGAACTGTTATTATAATAGGCTCCGTCTTTACAATTCAGTATTTCAAAAGCAAATACAAAATTGATTACAGCGTTAGGTATTTGTATCTAGGCATATTTTGTCATCTCGAATATTTAAGTTAAGTTTTGCTCATTAGATCTACAGTAAAAGCATGTGTCGCTCTCTAGGCAAATATACCTTAGAACAACTTGCTTTCTAAAAAAATATACACAGGTATTAATATGTCTTTCCCGCTCACATGGCAATGGTATCCCAGACTTTTGAGAGACGGACATAGAGCCAAACATGTAACACACGAAGTGCCAAACAAGTACCACATAACCAACACGTGATAGAGGACCTTTCGACAATTAACGAAAGGGTTCACATGTTATTATTATTATTATCCAACGAACAAGCCTGTTGATACCAATCACCAATAACTACCCCCATTCCCCCAAATATTACTCCCATAATCACATAATTATCTCTTAACCAGCCCTATTAACGTATAAAAACGAGGGTTGCCAAAACCCGTATAGTTATGGGGGTAATTTGTAAACGCGGGGAATATATCTGAGGCTAAGATCGCGGGACGTGCTCGGAATGTGATGACCCTGGAGACTAATAGGGATAGTTCACTTGATACGGAAAAACATTAGGATAGATGAGTGCGCCAGCCATGTGATTAGTTCAGTCGTGAATTATACGGGGTATTACTCGGCTATGCGAAAAAAAGATAAACTTTTTTACAATATTGTTAGTTACTTTTATTAGCCTGTAACATTAAAGATAGATTAATCCATTTTGTAATATTTAAGCCATACCGTTATTCTATTTTATAAAGTGGTGAAATAATTTTGTAAATCGTATGAGATAACCCCCTACAAGCAAACATACAAAGCTACACTCTCAGTAAGTTACAATCTTTACAGACCTCTTTACATAAAATAGTAGCGGACCGCGCGGTTCCGCTCTAGTACTTATTGCAAAGAACTCAGACAAACCGTGGGACAAAATTAGCCTACGTCCACCCAGAAAGTCAATTCACAAGAGTGAAAATAATATTTTTTGAAATTGGATGTGTACAGTCAGCATTAAAAGTAGCTACGCAAACGACGACGTCAAAAGTTTTTATCAAAAGGGAATAAGAAGTTTTGACGCCTTCGATTGCGTAGTTACTTTTGATGCTGACTGTACTCCCGGAAATTACACTCTACATACAAACTACCGGATATTACACACTCACAAACTTTACCTCATTTATAAATTATAATACTACTGGCTCGATGAACTGCAGAAGTCACGAGCCTGTCATTTTTGTAATTTTTTTTTAAATTTTGATATTGTGATTTAAAAAAAAGTTCTATATAATTAACGATCCTGCTCACAAAATTTCACGAAAATCGGTTGAGAAATGCGACCCGTAGAGGAGAACCAGCGAGACGGACACCGGACACTAGACAAACGATTTTCGGCCCAAGCTGAAGCATAGAACTTCGTTCGCTTCGCTCGCTAGCTCGATTATCAAAATAAAATATACCATGCCATATGCATATCGGAATCCTGGCTTTGCAAGAATAAATTGGATCTTATAAAATTCAGCGGATACAAAATAGCTGCATCATACTGCCGAGAGGAAAGACCGGAGGAGGCGTGCTTATCCTGCTAAGCGACCACATCGAGTGCAACGAGAAAACTGACATCTCGAAGATGTCTAAGTATGTGCGACCGAAATCACGGAATACAATATACTACTAGTTACAATGTACTAGAATAGAAGAGAAAGTAACTTATTTTTTAATACGTTAGGAAATATTTTTAAATACATAAATAAAAAATATACAAGGCACTATGAAATCCTAGGCGGAGATTTTAACATAAATATTCTGAATAGTGACACAAACGCAATATTTTTTTTAAATCTCATGCCAGAACATAAACTTACACAACACATAAAACTACCAACATATATTACACAAACTGTATCCACATGTCTAGATTTAATTTTCACCAATTTCTACAGTGAAGACTTGTACACAAATGTCAAAGAACTAGGGGTTTCAGATCACCTTGGAACGATCCTACATACAAAAGTTCACGGAATGCCATCAAAACAAACAACATGGAATAAAGAAACACGATTGTTTAACGAAACTAACATTAAACAATTTAAAGCCTCACTGAGTTCTGTGAACTGGTCCGAAATTATTATTCCAAATAAAAACGTAAACCAAAATTACGCAGCATTTCACAAAAAGATAAAGCATACTTTAGATGACTGTATCCCCAAAAAAAAAATCAAGGTAAAAACGGGTTCTATAAAAAACTGGCTTGTTACAGTAGGGCTCAAGAGATCGTGTAAAAATAAAAGACTTTTAAAAATATTTATAAGTTAAACAAATAACTCGGTGCTACACAAATACTATAAAAAATATGAAAAGATATTTAAAAAATCAGTCACTGTATCGAAAAAAAATTCAAATTCTTACATTCATAGAATCAAAAAATCTAGTAATAAAGTTAAAACAATGTGGTTAATAATAAATGAAAGAACAAATAAATCTAAAAAAAATAACAGTAAATAACAAAATTATCTGTAATCCAAAAGAAATTTCAAACATTTTCAAATGACTTTTTTTTATCGATAGGGAAAATAAACCAAAATGGTACGCATGTACCAAGTGGGCGAATAGTACAATGTCCTATTGAGAACTCGATGTTTCTTGCCCCTGTTACGTACCACGAGGAACACAGAATAATAAAAAACCTAAAAAACAAAAACAGCCACGGCATAGACGAGCTTCCACCGTCTTTGATTCGGCAATGCGCAGACGAACTTACTGTACCATTTTGTGCACTCATTAATCACTTTAATCAGTCGTTTGACGAAGGAACGTTTCCTGACCTCTTAAAAACTGCCATAGTAAAACCGATATATAAAAAGGACACAAAAACAGACCCTTATCATTATCGCCCGATTGCCCTGTTGCCAACAGCTTCAAAAATATATGAGAAAGCAATGAGTGATCGTATTTACGGATTCTGTGAAAAATATGACATACTTGACGATTCGCAAAATGGGTTCCGAAAAAACCGGTCGACTACGTTAGCAATTTATAAATACATACAATCAGAGGGGTAATCACGTAACGCATTGTACGCGCGTCTGACAGTAAAATCACAATCTAACTGCCATTTTTCCATATAAAATTGACATTTAGACCTTACAGACGCGCGTAAGAAAAGTTACGTGATCGACCCACAGCTCTTAACATCATAGATTCAAAAAAAATATGCTATTGGACTGTTGCTGGATATGTCTAAAGCATATGACAAGGTCCAATACCCAATTCTATTAAGAAAGCTTTACGGCATTGGAGTTCGCGGAATAGCACATCATACCTAACAAATAGAAAGCAATTTGTAGAGCTAGAGTACTACGACTTTGAAACTGGGAAAATTTTGAATGTGCAGTCGGAAACAAAAAACGTTTTATCTTCCATTCCTCAAGGCAGCGTAATTGGATGCCTCTTATTTCTCGTATATATCAACGATATCCCAAAAATCATACAAGATACATCAATACTGTTTGCAGACGACATCTCTATACTCACTTCGTGTCATCATAGATATGAAATAAATGATAAAATTAACAATATTATAAATAAAGTCACAAACTGGATGAATGATCACAGCCTTGAAATAAACTACCAGAAGTCCAAGTTGATGACGTTTCATCCATACCAAAAAGCCCCGCTAACTGTAGACTACAGCTACAACACGATAAAATTGGAGGTTGTAGACTCTTTCACGCTTCTAGTTAGGAGTAGAAAAAGATAAAAACGTAACTTGGAAACCACACATAAAAAGCATTAAAGCAAAACTTTCGAAATTCGTTTATGCGCTCGGAGAAATAAAAAAAACAACTGACTTCAAAACAGCACTCTCCACTTATTATGCATACGCTAATGCATGGCTCACTTACGGAATAATCCTATGGGGAAACAGTACCGATGCACCGGCAGTCTTCGCTCTACAGAAAAAGCTGACACGGATTTTAGCCAATATCAAACAAACTGATAGCTGCAAACAGTATTTTATCAAACACAAAATACTTACCCTTTCGTGTTTATATATTATAGAAAATTGTAAATTCGTATGAAAACACCCAGAATTGTACACTAAAAGAGAAAATGCTCAATTGAGATATGCATCTAGGAAAAATAATAATCTAATAGCCCCTCCGACCAAGTTAAAAATCCACTCTACTGGCCCTCTTAAAATGACAATAAAAGTACCTAGACGATAAATTACAATAAACTAAACACACGCATGCGCTCACACACACAGAGACACGCACACGGACACACACACGCATACAACTATAAAAGAATAATCATTAAATGTCTATAATGATCATACATAATATACATCATATTCATTCATAATAATAAAACTGTAAGTATTAGAATCATGCCTAAATTGTGAAATTAGTTATAATTACTACATTGCGATGCTCTTGCAGGGTGCATGTTTGATACATAAATAAGCTTAGTGTAACACCTTGTAATCTTAACAACATGTATGCAATAAACAAATTGAAATTAGTATAGATTTCCGCATCCACGATCATGTGAAACTGAATCAATCATCGAGTCTAAATATTGAATTCCCTGACATATCTAAATCCCGGTACCCTGGTGCTACGGTACCCGCTACTTTTTACACTTCACCGACTTTAATTCAGAGCACGTGTCTCTGTCCCACAGCTGTGGCCGACAGAGACAAAATGTATGATGGGAAATTCGGTGTTTATTCAAGTAACGAAGATCAGTTCAATCTTTCCGGGTGTAAGGGAAATACTTTGGGTTAGAGGTAGAGTGTATTTATCATGAGAAATAGTGTTGTTTCAACGAGTAAAAAGTTACTTTGTGCTCAGAGGTTTAATCACGTAACGTTCCGAACACGCGTTAGGATTAGGACAATCCAACTGTCATTTTCATATAACATTTGACATTTAAATCTATTACCTAACGTGCGTACAATGCGTTCCGTGATCGACCAGCAGAACGAAACACTGAAATATTTAGAGAAAAAACCAAGTTGTCTTATTTTATTTATGACTATAAAAATAATTTGAATCTAAGCCTGTCATAATATTAGCAATTTAGTAAGGCAATAAACATCGCCTGTCACGCAATTAATGGCAATTTCGTCAATATTTTACACAAAACAAACTATTTTTAACTAAAGGCGAAAAAATTGTTCAATTTTCCGGGTGCACTTTATAGGCCATTAAAGCACTAGGTTACAAAATAAGTTAGGAACCGAATTCAGCACACAACAGTACCGAAGTTTCACTTCCGGTAGCATTTTTAGGACCTACTTTTTGAGAAAACATGCTTAGTAATCTTATTATAAATCTCCTGTCACCTCAGGGTTGTTACAGTATTTGGGTCAAGGCATCCATTTTATTAGACTTGGTAAATACTACTGGGATGACGAGATCTAATTACTTGATTAGATTTAACTGTTGTACCTTCACAAGATGTTTGGGTAAACATTTAGTTTAGAATGTTCTGCAAGTTGTTTGAAAACGCCTGATTTCTATTCACAATAATGGTCCAAAAAAACATTAAGTACACCGTAACTTACACGGTGAATAGGGATTATAATAACCGAAAGATATTTGACGTTTTATATGAATGTTGACTATTTTAAGATTATGTAAAAGTAACCAGTTGTTTTCGACACCGCGGGTGTTTATGTATGTCTATTATGGGGAATTGTGTACGATTTTACAATAAGTTACCTTCTGATATACTGAAATTTTCAATGATTTAAGTCTACCTAATAGATCTAAGTCCAGCGTTAAACGCCATCTTATTAATAAATCTTATTACCTATACTATAAAGGCATTTATAGATGACTAGCTTTTGCCCGCGACTTCGTCCGCGTAGAACTCGTTTATATCGTATTTCGATACAAACTTTCACCCTCCATTTCCCTTTTAGGGGTAGATTTCCGATATAAAAACTATCTTTTGTCCTTCCCCGAGACTCTAATTATTTTTATTATCATTATCGTCATCATCATATCAGCCAAAAGACGTCCACTGCTGGACATAGGCCTCCCCCAAAGAGTTCCAAAGCGACCAATTCTGCGCCACCTGCATCCAGCGGACTCCCGCGACCTTTACCAGGTCATCAGTCTACCTTGTGGGGGGCCTACCAACGCCGCGCCTACTAACTACCTCTATACAAATATTCACCTCCCATTTCACCCCCTTAGGAGATGATTTCCGGGATAAAACCTATCTTATGTCCTTTCCCGGAACTCAAACTATCTGTAAACTCACATCCAAATTTACACACCTAAGGGGAGGATTTTCGCGATAAAACTATCCTATGTCCTTCTCCAGGACTCCCAACTATCGCTATACCGTAAATGGGTTCCATCCAAATTTTCACCCCTCATTTCACCCTCTTAGATGATTTTCGGGATAAAAACTATGCATTGTCCTTCCCCGGAACTCTAACTATCTCTATACCAAATTTCATCCAAATAGGGTACATCTAAATTTTTACCCCCTATTTGATGCCCTTGTGGGATTTTTTTCGGGACAAAAGCTATCCGTTGTTCTTCTCCGCGACTCAAACTATCTGTAAAGGTACCAAATTTCATCGTAATGGGTTCAATCCAAATTTTTACCCGCCATTTCAACCCCCTTAAGGGATGATTTCCGACATAAAAATTAACAAATGTCCGGTACAAGCACTCAAACTATCGCAAATAGGTCACATCACATCTAAATTTTCACCCCCTTAGGTATTTTCGGGATAAAACTATCCTATGTCCTTCCCCAGGACTCCCAACTATCGCTTTACCGTAAATGGGGTTTTTTTTTTTTTTTTTTATAAATAGATTGTACACAATATAATATATAGATACCAAACCATCATTATAAAGAGTGTATATTCGCCAACAAACTGTCATTCAGTTTGGCGAAGACTAAGACTAAGTTTATCGTAATTTTTGTTAAGTAAGAAAAAGAGGTCCTTTCCCAGGACTCCCAACTATCGCTATACCGTAAATGGGTTCCATCCA
Organism: Epinotia brunnichana; assembly: GCA_963854355.1. Lineage (NCBI taxonomy): Eukaryota > Metazoa > Arthropoda > Insecta > Lepidoptera > Tortricidae > Epinotia > Epinotia brunnichana. Next base: position 14,560,964 of record OY977957.1, read on the forward strand.
ATTTTTCACCCCCATTTCACCTCCTTATAGGATGGTTTTCGGGATAAAAACTATCCGTTATCATTCTCCAGGACTCCCAACTATCGCTATACCGTAAATAGGTTTCATCCAAATTTGAACCCCCGTTTCACCCCCTTAGAGGATGATCTCCGGAATAAAAACGATCATAATAATATGTCCTTTCCCAGGACTCCCAACCATCGCTATACCGTAAATGGGTTCCATCCAATTTTTCTCTCCCCATTATTATATCCCTCCTTAGAGGATGATTTTTGGGACAAAAACTATCCGTTGTCATCTTCCGAGACTCAAACTATCTTTATACTAAATTTCATCTGAATGGGTTACATCCAAATTTTTACCCCCAATTTCACCCCATTAGAGGATGATTTCTGGAATTTAAAACTATCATATTATGTCCTTTCCCAGGACTTAAACTATCTTTCAACCAAATTTTATCAAAATGGGTCACAAACCAATTTTTACCCCCAATTACACCCCCTTAGGGGAAGATTTCCGGGATTAAAACTATCCAATGTCCTTTTCCAGAACTTAAACTACCTCTAAACCAGATTTCATCAAAATGGGTTACATCTAAATTTTCACCCCCCCGTTGTACCCTTTAAAGGGAAGATTTCCGGGATAAAACTTATCCTTTGACCTACCCCGGGACTCAAACTATTTATATACTAAATTTCATCCAAATCGGTGCAGCGGTTTAAGTAGCTCTATGCAAATTTCCACCCCCCATTTCATCCCTTTAGGGGTTGATTTCCGGGATAAAAACTACCCTATGTCCTTTCGCAGGACGCAAACTATCTCTATACTAAATTTTATCTAAATCGGTTCAGCCGTTTTCACGTGATGTCACATAAACAGACAAACAGATAAACAGACAAACAGACAAAAATTCTAAAAACTGTTGGAACGTGTTCTGTTATCGATTCTAAGTATCCCTAGCCAATTTTTTTTCGAATATCTTCCATGTACAGACTTTCGATCCTCTTCAGCTTTATTATATGTATAGATAGATATATAATATTCACCTATATATATTTCTAATCGTCGTGTCACGTTCTCGAAAATTTGGAATATAGGAGTTTACGGGGGTGAAGAAGAACGAATCCGATTGCATATATTTATATCGCGGACTTCCGGAGACAATTTTTTTTTGAAAAATCCCGGATTCCGGTTGACGAAAATTCAGTGTTATTTGTTGGCGATATTATCAAGGACCTCGTATAAAGCTGGCATATATGGCAAATAACTATGACTGAAGAACATGACATGAGACATAACAAGAAATACAATGACATGACATAAGAAATACGTAGGTACTTCATAATTATAACAACCCTCCTCTCCTTCGGCAGTTGGGTAATAACGCCACATGCCAGCTATATACGAGGTATTTAATAATATCGCGAATAAATAACACTGACATTATATCAATATCCCGGAAACCGGGATTTCAAAATCCTGGAAACCAGGTTTTAAAAATCCTGGAAAACAGGTTTAAAAAAAATGTTATCTCTGGAAGTCCGCGATATATGCAATCGGATTTTTTGTGGTAGTAGTAACAAACTAAACTGCGTATACTAAAGACATAAATCACAAACATTTTCGCGATTATCTTTTATTATAATGTATCTCCGATTAAAATTCACGGGTCAAAGTCCGGTCATTTGGAAGGCGTGCGTGGAGATATATATCCAACACGTAGAGGCGCTTTGGAGACGAAGTTTAATGCGGTGTAGTACACCTGCTAGAACCCATTCACGGGTACATCGGTAGATACCCGTGAACCGGTTCCAACAGGCGTTGGGGCTATTGTGGGTGAAATAGATAAAGAACTGGGTTTATGGTGATGATATTTGGGTGGGCAATAAAATTGGGCTATTGCGTAGAGGTCCGGACATTGTAAACTAAGCAGTTTTTCATTTTAGTGAAATAAGTTATCTTAAGGAATTTAGGTCGTTTCCCTGCAGGGCCCAGTGATTTTTTTTCACCCTGTAGGTACCTATATAAATATCAACACAAGTATTCATGTAAACAGTCAACAACGCGGCCAGAGTTCGGGCTGTTATTGGCCAATTAAATGATTGGCCGATAACAGGAGCCGCTTAATGGACAAATGCAAACAATCCAATATTTTGCTTTATTTGCTTTATTAATTAGGCTGTAATAATCGACATTATTTTATTACTGAGAAAATACTCGACATTAGTAAATAACACAGATATAAATTGTCATTGTATTTCGACTAATTCTTATTTTTTACTCTCATACACACACACACACACACACACACACGTACACACATTTATCTTAAGTCTCTTTTGTTTGCTCTTGTTTAAAACATTATTTTATTTTGTTAGATAAGTATTGAAAGTTCTTTATCTTTTTCTGGGGAGGAGCACTGTTTACTCTAAAGCACAGGTTTTAACCTATTTAGGAAACAGAGTTTCTAGTTCTAAGGACATATTTGTATCAGATGTTTATAATAAATAGGTACCTAAATAAAGTAATTACGAGGAATTTTAAGCTAATGCAACAAATTGGGACAAATTGAAACAGAGGCAAGTTGATACAGCATGTATCGCCAACTACATAACATCAGACATCACATGGCATCAACTGATAATAGAAGTATAACAAACACTAGTTGTCGTTGATATGTTGTGTCTACGTACTTATGCTGCAGCGCAGGTCGATCACGTTACGCATTGTACGCGCGTCGGTAGATCTAAGTGACACTTTTTATATGGAAAAATGACAGTTGGATCTACCTAACGCGCGTTCAAAACGTTACATGATTACCCCTCTGCACAGTCCTCATCCCATACTGTACAAAGAAAAGGTTTCCAGCAGCGTGGATTAAATATTTTTTGTAGGTAGGTACTTCACACTCCCATGCCTTCGAGCCATACCTTCAAGTTTATTAACGATAGGAAAGCGACGATTTGTGTCGCACATTCCACATTTTTATCTATCCAATTCCAAAACGTTGTAACTCACAACATTATCCTATGACACATACGCCCTTTCGAAAATAAAGGTAACCGTAACCTGCAGCAACTCGCGCCATGACACCCAGTATCAATCAAATCTGAACTTTATGGGGTAAGTGTAAAGTTTACTTTGGTGTTACATAATTGGTGTGGATAGGAGTTTGCGCAAGTTATGTGACAGTATGCGATTGGGCTCATGTTGAAATAATGGCGTACGTAATGCTTCCAATCGAACGTTTCCACACGTTATAATTCTGCTGTTAGTTAGAACTGAAAGGACATAACTCAGTTAGCTCGTCATTTTCACGTGTTTTGGAAAGAAATGGGAAAATCTTTAAAAATATTCTTATAACCTAAAGGTGCTGATAGAGTGCGTTCACTTGTAATGAGCATTCTAGCTAATGTTACACAAAATAAACAAGAGCGTATCGAACATTCTAGCGAAACGACAGTACCAATAAATTTGCTTCAATCAAAAATGCCAACCCAAGCAATTTTGTTACGCGACAGTCAAAAGGGTGCAAAGTTGTATTTTACCCGCGAGTGTGGAATTCAACACACGAGAAGTAAAATACATTTTCACCTCAGCAGCTCGAACAAGCATATTTTGCTGCGTGAAAACAGTGAGCAAAATACGATTTTGCACACTCCGTGAGTCAAAGTAGCTTTTTAATTTTGATATCGAGCACTGACATTTCGTAGTGTGGGGTCTATTACAAATTCATAATATTTCAACTGTAAGAGCACTGTCCCTTTCATTTTTATTACGAAAAAAGAATACGACAGAAATAGGTCGACTCATAGCTCGATATTCGAATTTAAAAGTAGACCCCCAAAACAGCGCGAACCAAGTTACACGTTCGAAAACACACAAAAAAATTGTACAAAGGAATGTTATAAATTGAAGAGAAAAAAGCATGGAGCATCTCAAATAAAGTCAGTTTTGCTAAAATAGGAAAAAATATGAATTTTCATACGCTGAACAATCAATGATTCTATTTTGAACAATCTTCATTTTTAAGAACGTATACTACAGATGCAGTTTCCGAACGCACACCCAGCGCAAAATACTGTACATAGTTATGATTGAGAGCGCTTATATTTGTATTACCTTAAGCGACAATAAAGTCATTAAATCGCCATGAAACCCTGCTCAATCGACGCAGAAAAAAACGCTGATTTCAACGATATATATAACTCTATTTTGACCAAAATGTCGCTTCAGTGGTTTTGCCTTTCCACCGTCGAATTATAATTATAAATCTTGAAAAGAAGAAAATTTGAGTCACTTAACATACTTTTAAACTTCAACATTTACTTAATATACTTTTCAGAATATTCCAAGCATAACAATACTCTGCCTTTCTTTTTATTTCTCTTTACGATGAAGCGTTTATTTTCTCTTTTATTTGCTCCATGTAAGATATCCTCGGCCTTCCCCTTTTTCTAAAAAGAAAGGCAGAATGTAGAACAAGTTGGAAGTTACTCCACCGACAAGAGCCTAGCTCTTAAATAAGAAGAAGAAGAACAATACTCTGTCCACTTTCCTCGTCGAAACAATATGAAAATTCCCAAGTCACTATAAGAATGCCTAGAACCAGCAACGTGAAAACAGTTGCAAACTTTTGAAATAACATAAATTAGGAACTTATTAACAAAAAGCTGCCCAGGCGTCTTTGCCCTCGTACCTATTGCAAAGAACGCAGACAAACTCGTGGGATAAAATACCTATATAATCATTCAGAAAGTCATATTGTGTGTCCATAACCATTTATTATAGACATTAAACAAGTATAGTGATAATAATTATATTTACCAGGGCCAGGGCAAATTCAATCTTATATGAATGGAAAACTTTACTCACTAGGTATATCTTCACAAACTTATATAGGTAAAGCAGCTCGATAATTTTCCCCGCCATTGCCCAAAAACGAATACACACACAGTCGCGAATACCAGGGAGTCAATCAGACATTTACATTTAGTATACCAATTAGATGTTTATGTGTTTTATACTACGACAGTGGCAGACAAACATATAGCCTGACTTACGGTAAGCAGACACAGTAGCCTATGGACACTTGCGGCTCCAGAATAATCACAACTCACTTACCTACTTACTTACTCCGTTGGCTCAGCGATCCAAAGTGAGTCTTGGCCTCTGACACGGAAGTGCGCCACTTTTCTCGCTTCTGCGCTAGCTCTTGCCAGTTGGTAACTTGGAGTTCACGCAGATCCGCCTATACCGTGTCACTCCAATACCTAGGGCGCCCAACAGTGCCTTGACCTGTTGGACGACCCAGGTAAGCTCTGTTCACTTTCCAATCTTCCTCCATTCTTTCAATCTGGCCAAGCCAACGGAGTCTGTGAGCGTTTGTTTCCCCTATGATGGGTTCAGCCACCCTTCAATCTCGAGGTTCGTCGGGACTCTTAAACTTCCATCTGGTCATCGTTTTGGGCCAAGGATCTTGCGTAGAAACACAAGTGCCAACTTAATTGTAGACGACACGCTCACTGACCACCTTTTGTTTTTCTTCCCGTGTTGTTGTTGATTTTAAGAATTATTTGCGCTCTTTACGTTCTAATTGAGTGTAAATAGTTACTCGCGTACATATTATGTGTTTACTCCGTGTTAGTAAATAATATTGTGCTATAAATAAAAATGTAAATATCCAAACGTTTGTGTGGTTTGCACCGTCGGCGGCCCGCTGCTTATATTGTTGTTTTGATGATTCGTTGTGTTGACTTCTTTTTGATCATCGTCACGCTATTTGCAGAGTGGTCACGTCGTTCACAATCCATTGCCAAAAATGTGGTCTACCACCCTACCTTCGAGGTTCATTTGAACTTCATGAAACAACAAGGTCGATTTCCACTTGCAATAATATTGTGACAGTAAACTTAGCGAAAATCAGATCTCACATAAGCTTTTGTTAAAACTGGTAGACCACTTTCTTGGCCGACCGTACATTCGTGGAAGCATTTGAGTGCAGTTTTGACTAGGTCGTTCCAACGCATTGTCGACCTTCCGCGCGCTCTTGTGCAGTCACCGGCAATAATATAAATGATGGAACACAGGCCGTAAAAATATCTATTACAACTCTATTCCTACAGCCGTTAGAGCATGTCAGATAGTTTCGCGGCCTTTGATCCGTCATATATTGATGCCGGTGACTGTACAAAATCTAATAGTAAATATACTATTAGACTCCTCACAGGTGCAGTATCAATTATAACACTTCCACAGAAACATGCACTCCCCTTGTCACCTCTCATTAACGGATGATTTCCGGGTTTAAATATTTCAATGTCTCTCCCAGGATTTCAAAGTATCTCCATGCCAAAATTTCATCTCAATCAATTCAGCGGTATAAGCGTGAAAGAAAACAGGCAGACAGAGATACTTTCGCTTAAAATAATTTTTGTACGGATGTGAATGCGAAACGGGAGTGTCGAATTGACTCCTAGGTAGTTCCACTGAGGCTAGCGGCGCGTGAAAACGCACCCCTCTGCAGCGATTAGCACACGCACACATGCTCCTTGGGGTTCCATAAATCGTTATGAAACTGTCAGGGTTCCGTGAAAAAAATATGGCATCGATATTTGTAGAATATTTTAAAAGTCATTTGATACAAAGGCAGGTAAATATTAAGTCATTATCCATCAACTACGATTTTCCTAATTGCACCCTAAAGGTAAGGGTCCGCTTTAGTAGCTTAGTTTAGTTTAGTTTCATTTATTTCAGGATAAAAAATTACAATATAAATTTGCATAAATGTCAAAATTACAAAAATTTCTACCATATAAACCAAGATTATACCAAGATTTGGCGTAGATGCTAGTTTTACGCCAACTGCCATCTTACCTTCCAACCTAGAGGGAAAACTAGATCGTGTTAAGATTCCCACGATGTTTACCTTCAGTGAAAACTACTGTTAAATACCAAATGAGGCAAACACTTTACGTAATTTTTTTGTATGCGGTTGATCACGCAGGTTGATCACGTACGTAAGGTAGATCTAAAATGTCTAAATGTAACCGTTTGTATGGGAAAATTACAGTCGAGCTGTACTAATGTGGGCTCAAAAAGTTATGTGACCACTGATCACCCCTCCACAGGTCGTACACGTAACGCATTGTACATACGTAAGTCATGTAGATCTAAATGTCACTTTTTGTATGGGAAAATGACAGTTGAGTTATCCTAAAGTGCGTTTGATAAGTTACGTGATCAACCCTCAAGGCGACATTAGTAAGCTCTTGGTAAAGCACAAAATATCGCATACCGATTCCGCCCCTCTAAATTCGGAGTGACCTCCCATTTCTTCCGCTTACATTCTTTATCCACAATCGTCGGTTTAGGGTAGCTATTACTAACTCTTGAGCTGACCTTGCTTTCAAATTTCTTCGATTCCGTCGAAATACTTTCTTCCCAACTTTCCATACTGCACTTAAAACATAAGTTGATGAATGTGGTGTTTTTTTCATCGAATTTTCCTGGTAACATTTTATTGAGGGAAACTCAATATGAAACTTTACTTTAATTATTTAACCACTCTAAACACACTCAAGCAAATTAACCGCCGCATATGGTCGTAAAAGGCACTTGATACTAAACTTGGCCACTTAAGTACTTTATTACAGAGTATATGACAATGTTTTACTTAAGACGTCGTATAAACGTGTTTAAAGCTCTAGTTTAAATACGGTATTAGGTACCTATACATAGATATCCTCGTAAATCTCGTCATATAATATGGCCATTTTATGACAAGTGGCTTTACTTCTCAGAATTTAGAAATTTGTGATTATCCGTACGCAGAATCGATAGTCATATTCATCCTAAATAGTCCGAAAGCCCGCTCCCAATACACAACCTACGTGTCATAACAACACGATAAAATGCATGGCACACGGTCGAGAAAGTTGTGCTGAGCAAGAATCAGAAGTGCGACACACCTAAAAATGGCCGAATGTTTGAAAAATCCTTCACTTCCGGTTAAAATTGTAGGGGTAGGTATATTTACGTCATGTGACAGCAGTACGAGACATGTGGCATCATTTAGCCCTTTAATCGTAGAGAGAGTAAACCTAAGTCTGTCAACCCTGAAATGGCCTAAAGTACTTGGCAGACGGTGCTAAGGGTGGCCAACTTTGGCACCGTCTGCCAAAGGGCTAAATGATGCCACATGTCTCGTACTGTTGTCACATGACGTAAATATACCTACCTACCCTTACAATTTTGACCGGAAGTGGAGTATTTTTCAAACTTTCGGCCAATTTTAGGTGCGATAAACTTCTGATTCTTGTTCAGCACAACTTTCTCGACCTGCTGCCAAGTATTTTATCGTGTTGTCATGAGACGTAGGTTTATTGGGAGCGGGATTACGGACTATAACAGAAGAAAAACGTTACAGTGATCGCCCAACGTCAACGATTATCCACTTGGATGCCCATTTGTCGCCGAGACAAATACGCGAGTCAATGTCGAAACGACACGTAAAACCGCGAGCTAGAACACGTCGCGTCGGTGGCAAACAAGCTTACGGCCCGTAAGCGGTCACAGCCTATGGACGCTTGCAACTCTAGGGGTGTCAAATGCGCGTTGCCGACCCTTTAAGGCGCCGTAGGTTCAGCGAAGTTAAGCGAACAGAGTTTTTGAAACAATATAATGCTGTTTATATTAATATGGTTTAAAAAAAATACGAATAGTAATCTTGACTTTTCTGCAGGGAAATCAGTGATCGAAACATGACTTAGCAATTTTCGCTCTATAGAAAAAAAAATCACGAACATAGGTCTAAAATAACAAATTATGCACAAAAGCTAAACATATTAAAATTGGCTCTAAAATCGGCAATAATTATCATGATTGAGGGAATTTAGTAATTACTTTTTTATTTATTTAAACGCACAAAAAAAAATATAAAACATGATATCCGCGCTTCGGAACACGCGTTTAAGCTTATGCTCAGTGAGAGGGAGCCTTAAGAATTTATACACTCCTTACTCGTACTTGAAGAACCCCACACTGTAGTAGTCCCTCGGGAAAACCTCGGCAGCGCTCATTCTACAACTGGAGCGTTCGAGGGAGGAAATGTATCTTTCAATCAAATGGAGAATAATTTGACTACATTTGAAGGGTCCTCGGAAAAACCTGTATATTCACATTTCTTTTTCAATATGAGATTTTACTGTCACATAATAGTTCATAACCTTTCTAGGTACCATTCTTTTATCACCTACTAGGTACCAATATTTTATTACTTTCTAGGTATCATTCTTTTATAACTTTCTAGGTACCATTCTTTTATTACTTTCTAGGTACCATTCTTTTCTTAGGGTTCCGTACCTGGAAAGGAAAAAACGGATCCCTTATAGGATCACTTTGTTGTCCGTCCGTCCGTCCGTCTGTCAAGACCCTTTTTCTAAGAAACACGTGGAGGTATCAAGCTAATTTATGTCAAATAAATATCTAATGTCCCTCGGAGCTGCGAAAAAATCAAACTTCTAAGCCAACGCATTCAAAAGATACAGCCGTTTATGCCACAAATTTCCGCAAATTTTTGAAACTCGCAAGGGAATCAAAACCTACATGGTACTTCCCGTGAACTCAGAATCTTGAAATTTGGTACAAAGCAACGTCTTATAGCACAGATTAAGGAAAAATTGCGAAAACCATAAATTTTTAGTTACAACACTGAACATTTAATGTCCAGTATAAACTGACACGCACTAAGTATGTGAATACATACTTAGTGAGTGTCAGTTTATAGTGGACTAGTTTCTATTGTACGGGGTGGTCCGGAACCCTCGGTGCGCGAGTCTGACTCGCACTTGACCGATTTTTTTATATGTAACTTTTGATTTATAATTTTTTGTAACATAGTATTTTTTGTGTATTCGTATACACGAATCTTTTCGGTGTGCCCGTGTTCGTAAAAACGAACACGGGCACACCGAAATGATCGGGAATGAAATACTTTGGAACGAGTTAGAATGAAACCTTTTTTGTTACATGTGTACTGGCCACTTACAATCGTAGTGGCGTTTACGCTATTAAAAAAATTACTTTTTTTTTTTATTATGCCGTTTTAATTTTGACAAGTCGGAAAACAAAATGGAGTTCACCCGTGAAAATTTCCGTGCCATATTTTAGCACAACTTTCGCCGTGGGTTATCTCAAGAAGAATGTCTCAATGAGCTTGTTTCTATGTTTAATGTTGAAGTACCTAGTCAAACGACAATATATCGATGGTACGCGTAGTTTCGACGGGGTCGTACCTCTCTCAGTACCGTACCTTCTACAGGTCGACCAAAATCAGCGGTTACACCTGGAAACGTCGCCGCTGTGCATAAAATAATTCAAGATGACAGACATGTGACATACGACCAGATCAGGGCAACTGTAGGCATTGGAATTACTGCAATCCAAACCATTTTGCATTGTGAGTTGGGTGTCAGAAAACTAGTTTCTCGATGGGTACCCCATAATTTGTCTGAAGAGCAAAAGGCGGCTCGTGTTAAATGGTGCCGGTCTACTCTGAAACGCTTCAACGGAGGGAAGTCCAAAGCAGTTTACAATATCTTTTCAGGTGACGAATCATGGATTTATTCATATGAGCCTGAAAGGAAACATCAATCGACAGTTCCCGTAGCGTGTCCAAGAAAATGGTTGCCTCGTTTATTTCGAAAAAATGGCATGTTGCCACAATTCCCTTGCAAGAACAAAGAACAGTCACCGCTGATTGGTACACTAAGGTCTGTTTACCGGAGATGATGGCCGAACTTCGTAGAAGCAACCCGACACGTAGAGTCATCCTACACCATGACAATGCGAGCTCCCACACCGCGCGCAAGACAAAAGATTTTTTGGACCAGGAAAACGTTGAGTTGATGATCCATCCTCCGCACAGTCCTGACCTGAGTCCAAACGTTTTTTTTACATTCCTTAGAATTAAAGATTTATTGCGTGGTCAGTGGTTTGAGGACCCAGATGCAGCCGTGGAAGCTTACAAATCGGCCATTTTGGCAACGTCTACTTCAGACTGGAATTACTGCTTTAATGACTGGTTCGAAAGAATGCAAAAGTGCATTAATTGGAAAGGAGAATACTTCGAAAAACAGTAAACCATAAATTATGTACAACCTGCTACTAGTTTTTTTTATTCCCGATCATTTCGGTTTGCCCCTCGTATTCTTTTATTAATTTATTTAACACGTGTGTGAGCTGTGGTCACCTGTAAGTGGCTAAGCATCTTACACTGATTTTTTATTAGGCTGGTTCTTTAGCATATTGATGTATTATCTGTTCATCATCATATCAGCTGAAAGACGTCCACTGCTGGCCATAGGCTTTAAATGCGTGCATGTTTATTAGTGATCTTTAAATAAATAATATAAATAACGAGCTTAACAGTTTGACATTAAAATCTCATTTTGAAAAAAAAAGTGACTAAATAGACATGTTATTTCCGTGGACCCTTTAAATGTAGTCAAATCATTACACCCACTTCGATGCATCCATTCAACGCCGGGACAAACGGCGTGGCCTACGGTCACCGAAGGATTTAGATGCGTGCAGTTTTCAACTTATAACGCTCGCAGGCTGTAAGTCGAAAATCGAATCCGGAATCCGTACGCGGAAACCGAACTTTTGCGCGCAGCCTTATTCGCGTCCTGAACTCAACTTCGACCCTTTAAAACCTATTTACTCTTTTCTTGTGGGCCCCCGTATTATAATCCCTCGGGAAATCCTCGGCAGTGACATTCCACAGCCTGAGTGAGCGTGGGCGGAAAATCATGTTTTTTATTTTAATTTTTTGAGCGTTTAAATGCACACTCTTTGGGGGAGGCCTATGTCCAGCTACGTCTTTCGATATGATGTCGATGATGATGATTTGCGTTAAAATAAATAAAAAAGTACTTAATAGCTATGTTCCCTCAAACATAACATTGCTGATTTTTAGAACCAATTTTAATATGTTTAGCATTTGTGCATATATTTTTTTCCAAATTATTAAGTAACACCTATGCTTGTAATTTTTTTCTATCGAGCGAAAATCAAAAACTCAGAATTCAAATAGGTAGTACACGCTAAAACGGTTTCACGGTTCGAGAAAAGCCTCGAGATAGCTAATAAAGTTTAGGGCAGCCGTATTATGATCCAAACAAGCGCCACGACTTTCTAACAATCCGTTTTCTGAGCCTGCGTCGCCTTAAACTATGTTATTTCTATAATGTAGACTTAAAGGCACCCAGGTACCTACATTAAACTTGAAGAATTACATCTACTTACTGTTGAAAACTATTCTCATATTCAGAAATTATTGCCACATACTTCATGGTTTTATTGGCACACATTAAAATGAGATGTCACAAATGGATATTCATTCCTGTAATAAAATCATAATTTCATACGTCGCATAGTATTACAACTCTTTATGCCGACTAATATAAAATATTGCACGTAGAACCGATGGCCGTTGGGGCGGAAAGATTCTCGAGCGGCGACCACGTACCGGAAGGCGCAGCGTGGGTAGAGCCAAGTTGATGACCTGATAAAGGTCGCGGGAGTTCGCTGGATGCGGGTGGCGCAGGACCGGTCATTGTGGCACACTTTGGGGGAGGCCTATGTCCAGCAGTGATGATGATGATGGATTTAAAATAATTTTTATACTTACCATTTTGACGAGGCACATTTATTTCCTTGATTAGACTAACATCATATAGGCTTTCAATTAGTAAAAGCACTATTGCAGATTTAACAAAAAAAAATATTTGAAAATCTACACTAAGCGAATATTGCTATAGACTCCTCCACACTACGAGCCATCATTTTGCGGGACAGGGACGCAGTTATGCGTCAGAATGTGCTGTACACTGTGCTGTACGATGGGCCATGACGGCCCATTGTGAGGAGCAGGCTCAAGAACGACAAGAACTATCTTGGCTGGCGAGACCTTAGACCTTTAATTAACCGCACTCAAATCGGTTTATCCGTTTGGGAGCTTCGATGCCCCAGACAGTGTTAAACACATGAGACCCCTCATTTGCGTCGGTGGTTAAAAATGGGCATATAAAAGATTATTTTTATAATTGTGACTTATTATATTTTTTTGTAAATTATTATATTATTCAACTTAAATACAAATTGAACTAGTTTCAAAACATTTATTAATTCATATTTATTTGTTTGTCTGTATTGTATTGGCAAAACAACATAATTAATCTACTCTAAAACTGTTTTATATACCTATCTGAATGTAGAAATGTAAATCTGAAAAATCCGACTGTTTTGCGCGAATGTCAATTTAGGACACCTATTCGAGTCCAATATGTATGATCGCGCGTTCGCGCGAGTCAAGTTTACGCGAACTTGCGATAATCGCGTAGTCGCGTTGTATTAGGAGGATCCCTTAGAGATTGACTTATGTTATTATACAGAATTCGCCAGAAGTTTAGTAGATTGCATTGTTTCTGGTCAAAAATGCAAAACTCAACTCTTATGTTTTACCAATATACTTTGGTTGTAAAAACCGCAGTACAAACGAATCATATAACAAACGAATCTGCTTTAAAAATAAACAATATGTATAAAACGTGTGATCACGAAGGAATCCGTTCCAAAAACAGAACCGACACCGACAAACCACAAATGAAAACCGAATTGCACAATTTTGTACAATTTGCGAAGTTTTCCTCGATGTATCTAATGTCACTCCCGTTACAGACACTGCATTCTCCCCAGGGCAAGCGACCGTCAAAAGTTTTGAGTAGTGTCGAATGAACAACGCGCAACTGACGCCGCCCGCGGCAGTAGACTGAAAGGCGTCGTTGCGATCGCCCACCAGTTGAGCTATAAGTTCAAGTTCGGACGCAAAATTTGAATTTCGAATCCCGAATACCTACGTAAAAGAACTGACCGTTTTTTTTTAAACGTATTTTTTCAGTGAGTGTATTGTGCCAGGTTTGGTGATAAATAAAACTTTAGCCGAAGTTTGCGAGGTTGGCGGATTATTTTCAGGTAAATTAATGTTTAGCGCTTGACTGTTTGAAATTAATTTTGGCGTGGGGTGAATTTTAAGCAATTCAGTTAGAATGAGCGTCACCGGGAACAGGTTGTTTTGTAATTTAAATTAAACGTATTATTCGAGCGGTTTACGTTGCCTCGCTTCGTTTATTTTTCGAATATGCTTGTATATTTTGATGTTGAATTTATTTTGTGTTTACTGTAGGATGAAGAAATACCGTTTTATTTCAATCGGAGCAGATCGATTTTTATGTATTCGGGTACCTGTATAATAATAATAATAATACCTACAAAGGTATGTAAACCCGTATCCCAGTTTTGCTAATGAAGATCAAATAAATCAAACTTATCAAAATCAAGCCGTCGCTGTCTAAATAAGAACTTTGTTGCAGAGAATTATTGTGTAACTTAAGAATTGAGATAATGGAGGGCAGCCTTTCTATCGCCCAAATAATCGTAAAGTTTAAGTCAATTCACGAACATTAATTTATTAATAATTATCTTTATTTCTGATCATTTACATCCAAATGTGGTTATTAACGTGGTTAACCTAAACTTTGCAAAGTAAGAAAAAATAGTGCGTTCAAGTCTCGTTTGCACTGTATAAAGCGCAAAAAATAGTTTAAGAAAAAAATGCAAAAAGGTAACAAAAAAAATTGTTCATTTTTAGATACTCTGCCAATCTGAGGGTTAAAATTATGTTCGTTTTTATAAATACAACAAAAAAAAAAATAATTTCGATTAAAGTGGAAAATTGAAAAATTATTCGCCACGGGCGGAATTCCCGCTAAAAGAATTTCGTTAGCGGATGTTTCGGCATTAACCATTTACTGAAAAAAAATATGGATACTTATTACAACACTGGACACAGGCTCGTGTGCATTTATGTCCAGTGCTCAAAAAAGGGTCCGTCCTTCTCATAGCTAATAAACTGCTGGTAGCAGATAGGTATGCTATTTTTCTTCTGTTATGTCGACTACTCGTATGTTTGCCTCAACGAGTATTCCTAATACGCTGTAATGTCGCGGTACTATCATCAGTGGCCTATATTCATCATTATACTGATTTGAATCGAGTTTAATTTCTTCACTTACTATGTTTTCTACGTAAAGCAACGAAAAATTAAAATCCGGTAAAATTATCAATAAGAAAGAGTGTAGTAAGTAAGTAATTATTTATTTGAGATACACAGGTTACATAATAGATGTCAATAGAATAAAAAAATACAGTACGCTGTGACCTACCTAAATGGTGTACAAATGTTGAGCCTTACAAGAACTAAAACTACAACTAATTCTAATTTTTATGTTCATTTACATTGTAAAACTACATATATTCTGTAATTATATTTTCTCAAACATGCAATGAAATGTCGTCATTAGGTACGTGGGTTATACTCGTATCAGGCTTCAACGGATCACGTTTCGGGTGGATCAACTCGCGAGAACTGTAAAGGAATTTCATACGAAATTGAAGGCCTAGGCCGGGAAGTATTTTTTTTTTATTTTCATTCCACTATTTGTGGCACAGCATCACGGCATTCAGCCATGAAAATTTGTTTGATTTGAGGAGTTTTTATTTATTTATTTCATTGCATGTTTGAGAAAAGCACTAAACATACTCGTATATGCCTGGCCGTGAAAAGGGCTTGCCGGCGTCAGCAGTACTATTTTATTTCATACTTCACATATTTGACACATAATCTTGTGAATATACACCTGATACTAAATGATGAGTAATAGGCATTAGTAGAAATGCAAATAAAATAGCAATTAGCCAATTACTCAACCGACAAGAGAGTGATTAAACTATTACTTTACGGAGATCATGGTCGTGCATTGTTTTATCCTACTCTCTCTCTGTGTCGGTCTCTCATGTCTGAGGATCGTGGTCAGCATCAGGGTTGCATCTGTAGCGGATGATCTGCCTCTACCAGTTTCTGTCCTGCGCGTCCCTTACGACCGTGTAGAGTTTGGAGGACGACGAGTTTTTAACTTCATCATCATCATATATATCAGCCGAAAAGCGTCCACTGCTGGACATAAGCCTCCCCCAAGGAGTGCCAAAGTGACCGGTCCTGCGCCACCCGCATCTAGCGGACTCCCGGGACCTCCCGTTTACTTGATCGGTCCATTTTGTTGGATAACGACCGCGCGATCTTTTTTCTTCGATATTCCCAACCACAATCAATTTCTCCAAACTTACGCCTCTCATATGAAATAATGCGTTGTTGGCATATGGGGTGGACAAACGAGTTTTATTTCGAGCTGATTAAGGATCGATGCATTGCAGCAAGAGGTCCTGGGTTCGAATCCCAGTAAGGGCATTTATTTGTGTGATGAGCACGAATATTTATTCCTGAGTCATGGATGTTTTCTATATATTTAAGTATTTATTTATCTATATAAGCATGTTTATCTTCGTCTAGTACCCATAGTACAAGCTTTGCTTAGTTTGGGACTAGGTCGATTTGTGTAAGATTGTCCGCAAATATTTATTTATTTATTGGTGCGCTTCGCAGTACTCTTAGCATCCGTCTTCAGCACCACATCTCAAGAGCATCAATCCTTTGTGATCTCGGGCAAGGATTGTTCACGTTTCTACACCATTCAGGAAGATGAGGAATACCAGTGCTCGTATCAATCTGATCTTCGTTTTGATACCAATTTCTCTTTTATTTTTTCATATGTTGGTAAAACGTGTCATTGCATCCTGATTCGCCTTTTTTTCTCGGGGACACAGATGACATATTTGGGAGCCCAGGTACATGTAGCGGTCGACGATATTAATGCCAGATCCGACTAATATTACAATATTATTTTGATCACATTTGTTCGTAAAGGGCTTCATAGTTTTTCTCTTAGGTAAATTGTATCTGTCACTCATGCGTCGGTTATAAAGCAAGAAGGAGGTTTTAACTCAAATACGATGTTTGAAAACGTATTTATAAATAAATCTAAACGTAAAAGCACAAATAAACCATATCTAAGTAAATTATTTTAAGATTGAAAAATAATTCAATAGAGTCATTTAGTGTCTGTGTAAAACATTTTGAACAGTGATTTTAAATCCTGGCATATGCCGAAGGGAAAAGACCCTTCGGCATATAGCCAGGATTTAAATAACATTGTGTGCGACACGGATGGTAAGATGTTTTACAGACCTTGTGGCAATGTACTAAAATGTCAATGTTTGGGTGTTCGTAACGCAATCACGCAGTTAACGAGTGAACGAACATGGATGAAATTTTACATAAAAATATTTTATAACCTAGATTAATATTTTTATACCGAAAATCATCCCCGAAAGGGATGAAATTGGGGATGGAGGTTCACGAGGATGAAGCGGGAATCTTGTGTACTTTACATTCGTTGAAGTTAATTGAACGACAGAGCGAAGCGAGCGAGTTTCTCTGCTTCATCATGGGCTAAAATTCTTTCGTATGTTCAATGTCCAGGTGTTCTCTTCTACTCTCTGATTCTCGTGTAATTATGTGAGCAGTTGTTCATGATATAGATTTTTTTACAAACTTTTATTTATCTTTCAGCTTTTGGAAATTTAACAAGTTTTTTTTTAGTTACAGATTTGCGAGTTATGCCGCTCACAAAGCAACAAGTTTATACAAGTAGATTCTTGAAAACAAACTAACAATGACAACTTGTTTATGAAAGTGTACTCGTACATTTCAATGTAACTACGAGTACATTTTCATAGCAATTGTAAAGAAAATATGCACAAAGTAGGTTACAGTATTCTAATGATGTACCGTTCCTGTGACGGGATATTAAACTTAAGAATGTATTCTGCGAGGAAGCCGCACGAGCTTTTTATAAGTCTTAATTCGTAACATTTTGAACAGTTGGTGAATGAGCAGACATCGTTAATTTTGTAGCATTTCCGGTGCAGCATGGCTGTGTTAACGGAGTTGTCATACAATATCAATCAAAATCGTTAATTACGATTGAAATTGACTATACCAATTCCCTTAACTACACTTCACTGTAGAATTATACACATTATAGTTATTTATTTATTATTTATTTGAGAATAAAATAAATGTGACAATTTTTAAAAGTAGGTGCCTACGTTTTTACTAGCTGGATTTTACCGAGGGAAAACAATATTTTCTTCAGAAATAATATAGGACATAGGTGAGATGTTTGATTGCAAATATTTTAAACAGTAGGTAAGTTAGCATAGAATAGACTATATATTTTTTCTACTCCTGTACCGTTATCTGTCATTTATAAATGCTGTAGCTTAAATTCAATGAAACCGATAATAAGTCGTCGAAAAACTCTATGCTCTCCCATAAACGCACTGTTTAGCGTAATTATATTGTTCATAAATTTTTCATAAAAGCACTGTTTACCACGATGTCTATAATCTTTAACTTTTTTTAATGTGGTACCAACTTCATACACATACACACATATATCTAAATAAAAGTTTATATTGTCAGTTTAACAATAGATGACGATTTATTATTATTTCAGTATCATCATCCTCCTAGCGTTATTATTCCCAGTTGTGCCCCTAAAGGAGCCCGGGGTCCGCTTTGACACCTAATCCCAAGATTTGGCATAGGCACTAGTTTTTACGAAAGCGACTGCCATCTGACCTTCCAACCCAGAGGGAAACTAGACCTTATTGGGATTAGACCGGTTTCCTCACGATGTTTTCCTTCACCGAAAAGCTAACGGTAAATATTCCGTACATAAGTTCCGAAAAACTCATTGGTACGAGCCGGGATTCGAACCCACGACCGCCGCTTGACAGCCGCATGCCTGAACCACTGGGCTACCGTAGCTTGTTTTATTATTAAATATAAATTATTTACTGAAATAATAATAAATCATCATCTATTGTGTTAATTTACATGTTTTTTTAAATTCTTGGTACTATTTATAAAAATAAACATTTTGAATTAGTTTCGGGTCCGGATTCGGTTTAGTTCGGATTGCAAGTGCAAAAAAAATTATAACAAAACAAACCATAAACAAGAGGTATCATATATTTCTGATTTCCCACCAAAATACAGTTCAAAATGGTTTAAAATTAAAAGACGAAAGATGATAAACTATTAGTCCTAAACTAAGTAGGTACTTAGGTATTAAGATTGTATTGGTGTTTGTGCAGACAAAAGTTCATTTTAAAATGCTGGAAGAAATTAATAACTGCACCTCTGAAGAAATATAAATCTTAATGTCTAAATTGACTTGTAAAATGTTACTTATACTTTTACCAATAAAATATATGAATATGAATGCCTGTAAACTCTATTTATTTCAGTCGTAGAACAAGTATTGTATGCACGTTGTATACCTGGTCTAAAAACGCTAGTGGCGTCTTTAATAGCGATGCTCGCCTTGGCTCGCATCGCAACTCACGCCACTCACGTTTTAAGATCGTTCTCATACAACACTTGCATAGAATACAATTATTTGTTTGATAATGATATATTTGTAAATTACGTCTTCAAAGAGCGTTTCATTTCTTCAAAATCTTTAGTCAAAAATATATTACATAATATTTGAACTTTTTTAGACGTGGTTTGTAAATATTACGAAAGCAATATTAAAAATATGAGAAAAGCATTTGGTTTTATTGAAAGAGGCATAATGATTGCTTTTTCTTTTTATTTAATCTTTTTCCTCATTTAAAGGTTAAAACACCGATACGAAGGCTTGGAAAAGAAATGCTCAATAAAATACCTAGGTATTCTTCATTTATTTGCCAAACGATTAAAATTTCTTTGAAGCTCCTGTTATTTATGAAGAAAAAAATTTTTGTGAAAAAAGAATTGTAAGGCGTGCCGATTAAACATCGTGCTAATGAGAGTATCTTAAAAAATAATTTCTTGGAAACCTGAGATGATTAAAAGCAATAAGAGCGTTTAATAAATTAGTAGGGTTTATAGAAGCTTTTTATATTTATTGATTTAAACTTTATTGCACAAATTAAAGCTTATATTAAGTAGACAATCAATTCTAAAAGAAGCAAAAATGTAATCCTGTTTCAGGTTTATGTGTCAGTTATGTACTTACAACAATGAATTAATTACCTATTAATAGATAATAACTATTTCGACTTGATGGACAATTTTACAAAAGGTGAGAGATTTTTGAGATTATTTGAGTTGACCTAATTGCATCAATTGGCAGAGTAAACATCTAACCAGGAAAGCCAAGATAGTCGTATATCAAACTTGTGTCCTTAGCATACTCTTGTACGGCGCTGAGACCTGGACATCGTACGCCAAACACGAACGTCGGCTTAACACCTTTCATATGCGCTGCATCCGAAACATCTTGGGCATACACTGGAAGGACAGGGTCACAAACCAGAGGGTGCTTGAGGTTGCACAGCTGCCCAGTCTCTTTGCGCTGCTTAAGCAGAGACGCTTAAGCTGGCTAGGGCATGTGCATCGAATGGATCCATCGCGTTTACCGCGGCGTGTTCTGCTTGGGGCCGTAGCTGATGCCAAAAGAAGCGTAGGCCGGCCGATGCTGCGGCATAAGGACTGTGCCAAGCGAGATATGCACGCATTCAACATCCCGGTTCACAAGTGGAAGGACCTTGCCGTGGACAGGGACAAATGAAGCAAACTGGTGTTCGATGGTCGTCAAGTTCATGATGAAGCGTGGTTTAAAACACTCGCAGTAAATCGAGCCAAGCGGCATCAACGTGGCACCTGTTCGCCGAGGGCGAATTACACCAGCCAAGCTTGCGGTCGTGTATGCCGCTCTCGCATTGGCTTACACTAGGGGGGACAACGATTACTCGCGTCCGTAGGAAGATAACCTTAGATACCCTACACGTGTACCCTGGGTGGTGCTAAAGAGTAATCAACCTTGGCCGCTGCACTGCACTTTTCATGAGAGCCTCGCAGCGATTAAACAGAAGCATTAATATAAATACATACATGCAGTACAGATACGAGCATCCGAGAGTAATGACCAACCAGATTAGAGATATCGGACCCTCAGTCCGAATCTGCCAAATAAACGTTGAAGGTATCAGTAGACCGAAATGTGACTACTTGTCAAGGCTTCTAGCTGATCACAAAATCGACGTTCTGTGCATACAGGAAACTCACACTAAGGATGATCAGGACATGGAAAACAGAGGCCGAATCCCCGGGTACAGGCTCCTCAAATCGCTGAATAATCGCAGTTACGGCATCGCCACTTACATCCGAGTGGACCTGGAACAGGCTGGCGTGGTTCTCTCTGATTCCTCTGCGGAAAACTTTATCATCGTGGTCCAAGTTGCGGATATAAAGATTGTCAATGTCTACAAACCCCCTTCGACTTCATGGGCAAACAATGGGCCTCCACCCATCGTCCACCCATGTATCTACACCGGCGACTTCAACAGTCACCATACCACTTGGCGCTACTCAGCGGACGACATAAATGGGCAGACTCTGGCACAGTGGGCCGAAACGTTGAACCTGTTCCTCGTTTTTGACGCCAAAGACAGAGGCACCTTTCGCTCGGCTCGCTGGAAGAAGGACTATAACCCTGATCTCACCTTTGTAACTAAGGACCACACAGGCAGGCCCCTTCCAACAAACCGGGTTGTTCTCAAGGACTTTCCAAATAGCCAACACAGACCAGTGATCGTGGAAGTAGGCATGAAGATCCCCCTGGCCAATTCTATGCCCCTCCCTCGCTGGAATTTCAGGCGCGCTGACTGGAACGCCTTCGCAGCCCACATCGACGCGGGAGCTCGCTTCATCCAGCCTAAAGCAGAAAACTACAACCGCTTTGTAGGGCTCATACTATCGTCCGCCAAACGCCATGTATGCAGAGGTTATAGGAAGGAGTACGTACCAGGCTGGAACTGCGATAGTGAAGATCTGTACAGAGCCTACCGAGATACAGGGGACAGCTCAATTGGCACCGAGCTCTTACTGACCCTGGATGCTAACCGCACTAGCAAATGGAAAGATACCGTGGACGCGATGGACTTCAAGCGTTCAAGTCGCAAAGCGTGGGCTGTTCTAAACAAACTCTCGGGGAAAATATCAGCACCACGACCGGCCTCTGCAATACATCCGAATGAAATTGCGAACAGGATTGTATCTATTTCTAGAGCCAAAGGCGACAAAGCTGAAAGTAGGAGGATTAAGAAAAGATCGCGGGAACTTAAGTCTAATCTCGCTGATGATCCAGAGCTAGCCAACCCCTTTACGGAAGATGAACTCCATCACGCAATCAAATATCTCCAAGTTGGGAAAGCCGCTGGAGTAGATGGAATATACAACGAGTTCCTGCTTAGACTGGGTCCCAACGCAGTAAAATGGCTCACTGTGTTCTTCTCGGACATTCTCCACTTCAACAAACTTCCCAGGTTATTTAAAGAGTCAAAGGTGATCGCGCTTTTGAAACCAGGCAAAAAAGAGGGAGAAGCTTCCAGTTACCGCCCAATTGCGCTGCTTAGCAACTGCTACAAACTAATGGAGAGACTCATATACAAAAGGATAGCGCCGCTCATAGATCGAGTGGTACCAGTGGAACAGGCAGGTTTCAGAACCGGGCGGAGCTGCACGGACCAGGCCCTAGCTCTGACCACGCACATTGAAAACGGCTTCCAAACAGGGCTGAAGTCCGGTGCTGTGTTTGTGGACCTGACGGCAGCTTACGACACTGTATGGAGAGAAGGATTGCTTTGCAAACTGCTAGCGACTGTGCCTAGCTTGACCATCGTAAAGCTGTTATCGAACATGCTCTCCCAGCGGCGATTTAGCGTACACTTGGGCTCAAAGGTCAGCAATACCAGAATGCTGAGTAACGGTCTGCCCCAAGGATCCGTGTTGGCGCCCATTCTGTTCAACTTGTATATTCACGACCTCCCTGATACTGCTGCCAGGAAATTTATCTACGCCGATGATATATGTCTCGTTACTCAGGGCAAGGAGTTCCAAAACCTGGAAGCAACGTTATCAGGCGATATGGAGCTATTGGCCAAGTACTTTCGAATATGGCGACTTACACCCAGCGCAAGTAAGACAGAAGCGTGCTGTTTCCACCTGCATAACCAGTGCGCCACGCAGGAGCTAAAGGTCAATGTACAGGGTACAACATTGACACATAACTTCTTCCCAAAATACCTCGGCGTCACTCTAGACCGCTCCCTGACCTTCAAACAGCACCTTACTGGTATGGCTCGCAAACTCCAGACCCGAAATAACATCATTCAGAAACTGAGCGGAACCTCATGGGGAGCAAGCGCAGACGTGTTGCGAACCTCGGCGCTATCTCTGGTTTACTCGACTGCCGAATACTGCGCACCAGTCTGGCTGGGTAGCGTCCACACCACCAGAGTTGACGTCGAGCTGAAAAAGGCCATGCGACTTATCTCCGGCACGCTCCAATCTACTCCTTGCCACTGGCTTCCAGTACTGTCAAGAATCGCCCCACCGGATTTACGTAGGAATGTCGCCCTGTTACGAGAAGTAGCAAAGATCCAGAAGAACCCGAGCCTTCCAATGCATGCGGAGTTTATGAATCCCGCTACTGTACGCCTAAAGTCCAGAAACGCCCCGTGCAGCATTTCCAGAAAACTGTCAGCCCAAAATTTCGATCTGAAGCTAGAGTGGTCGCAGTCGTGGAACTCCAAGATGGTAGGAAAACTGGGATCCACTATTGCACCGGGCTCCTGTATAGAAGGGTTCGATCTCCCAAGGCGGGACTGGTGTAACATCAACCGACTCCGTACTGGCCACGGTCGCTGCGCTCACTATAAACACCGTTGCGGATGGGTGGAATCCCCAACTTGCTCGTGCGGTGCCGAGGAACAAACGATTCGCCATATAATCGAGGATTGCCCCATAACGCGCTACGCCGACGGACCACCAGAAGACCTGATCACCCTTGGCGACAAGGCCATCAAGTGGCTGACAAACCTTAGAATTAATTTATAGTTATTATGTTTCTGTTTTAAATGCCATACGATTAAATAAATAAATTGGCTTACACAGCCATGGAAGACGTTGTCTCCTTTCTTAACACTGCTTGTATAGTCTGTATAATAGACTTAAAGGCCATTGATGGTGAATTACATCAAAGTAGTCCATTAAAAAGCAACTCTACCGTCCAATATAGAAGAATCCGATTTCAATGACAGTTTTATAAACAGTCGGTCACATTAAATAATCTCAAACACGCCAATGTGTAATTTTAATGAAATCATAAACAGATACGTACAATTGCATTTCTTTTGTTTTAACACATTTTAGTTATCTCAACTCTATTTTCTATTCTCTGACAGACCAATTCAACCGCGATGAGTTTAGACTTGGAATAGCTGTTAGTTCATAAATAAACTTTGACGTATT
Organism: Epinotia brunnichana; assembly: GCA_963854355.1. Lineage (NCBI taxonomy): Eukaryota > Metazoa > Arthropoda > Insecta > Lepidoptera > Tortricidae > Epinotia > Epinotia brunnichana. Next base: position 14,585,352 of record OY977957.1, read on the forward strand.
TATATGACAAAACTGTCACCGCCAAGACTATTCTAATCACGGTTTGATAATACTTTTCTCATAATAAAATGGATAACATAGTGTTGCTATATTGATAGTATACCATCAAATTATTACAATAAATTGTAAATTACAAGATGTAATTTAAATCATAAAAAGTTATGTGACTTGAAAGTCTCAAAAAATATATTAAGTACTTAAGTATTTTCTTTCATCGGCCAAGAGCAAGATGGAAAGATACCAATATAATCATTACACTTTAAAAAAAAGTTTAGCAACTGTGTACAAACACAGTACTTCACAACCAAAGCAACGGCCTCCGTAGTCCCGTAATATTACTATTATATTTACATGTATACCTACTACTATTACCTATAGGCATTTTTATATAACGGGTAGGTGCCTAATCTAATAATTCCTGATTTCAATTCGATTATAAAAAGTTATTGCCCGTGTGGTGTCGGGTTAGAATAGCACCACCCCCTTTCTTCCCGTGGGTGTCGTAAGAGTCGACTAGGGGAACAGGGTTGAAGTGTGTTGTGGGCGATGGGCTAGCAACCTATCACTGCGACATCACATTTTGTCGATCTTTTATACCCACATTTATGCTAAAAGTGGCACTGGAACACAAGTTTCATGTGCTCTGCCTACCCCTTTTAGGGATAAAGGCGTGATTGTATGTATGTATGATGTATAAAAAGTTACTTACTATACAGGATGAATCCTAAGTCGTGAACAGAAATATGTGTTTCTTACTGATTAACTTTATTTTAAACATGTGAGCGTGAGAACAGGCAAAAATATGTGGGTACCTACCTAAACGTTGTTTGTTAATTCGTAAGTTATTATATTTTTTTTAATTTACTGAATCTCATAGTCACCCTAATTGCTACGTTAAACTGTCATAGACCCATATTAGTCGAACAGGGTGACAATAAGGATGGTGTTTTTGCTATTTAAAATTATTATCAATATAATTTCAAGATGTATTGGATGCAATCGAACAAACAAACATTCTTTAATATTTTTTGTATTACTTCATCACGCAACCAATTACCTACAAGTAACTATGGACAACATACTTTATTGACAACCATATTGAAAGTAAAATATTTCTCATCGAGCGTGTATTGACAGACCTACAACTATTTTATTACAGTAAACAATCTAATGAACGGCTTTGAGACGAGCCTTAAATAAAAATTGCGGCATAAAAATCCAATTACCTGAGTACCTAAGTCCAATCATGTCTATTAGATTGTCTAGTATTGTGTTTGATGTTATTTGACATTCCCTAATAAGTACCATTTTATTAAATTGGCCACAACCTCAAATACTTGAATCTAATATCTCTTTAATAAGGCAAATTCAAAATAATTACTCGTATAGCTTTGTGGCTCTAAGTACAAGTCTTTTAAAAAAACGAAAAACTTATTTGAAAAAAAAACTGTATAATTAACGGACCTGCTCACAAAATTTCACGAGAATTGGTTGAGAAATGTGACCTGTAGAGGAGAACAGCCGGACAGCGTGACAGCGGGACAGACACCGGACATACGAACGATTTTCGGCCCAAGCTGAAGCATAGAACTTTGTTCGCTTCGCTCGCTCGTTCGATTAGAACAATCGTGCATCAATCATCATGCCATTCTAAAGAAAACCATTTTGAAATGCAAAGAAAAGTTTATTGTTACGAGTATGTTTGGAAAGCACTTAACGATCGGTATACTCGTAAGTAAAACTTGATATCCTAGAACCTAGATAAACAAAGAAACTTAGACGAATTTATGCGTTAAAAATCTAATTTTATATTGAATAAATTACCTACTTAGGCTAAACAGACGTCAATAATATGACTAAGCTACAAGCAGGGACTGATTTCGGTTACGGTTATACCGGTATGAAACCGGTATTCCATTACGGTACCGTTATGTCATATAGGTTATGCGCGCCGCGCGAACATAACGGTACCGTAACCGTTTTGTAATAACGGTTAGCGGTATCAGTTTTAAACGATACCGTAACCTTTATAATACCGGTATTATAAAGGTTATCGAGAAAAGTAAGGAAGCTGGCACTCTACAGAGGAAGCATTGGCTACTAAACATTTAAAGACAAGAATACAAAGCGGCAGAGCCTTTGCCGGCGGTTTGGCAATAACACCAGGCCAATGTCGATATATCGGTATAGCGGTATACGATATAGCGGTTACGGTACCGGAAAAAATAAAGGTACCGTTATAAAAATATATTTTAAGGAATGTTAAGCATATAAATGGCATGTAATTAAATAAAACTAAATATAAATTGCTACGCCCTATCAGGGCCCATATGGAACTCATATACCTATTATAAGATCTGTACAACTATGGATGCAATAAATGATATTGATATTGATTTCGGTAGCGAAATATAAAGGTTCCGCTACCGAAACCGCTATTTGACAACCGATATGACGTCATACCGTTTAAATAGAATACCGGTATTTTTCGGTTATGCAGTCCCTGGCTACAAGGAAACACATGAATCAACCACAATCAACTTTGTTTGTAACTATGCTAAATTCGCTAATTAATATTTCATTATAATGTTGCTTTAGGCTGGTATTTCGTGCGGAAAAGCAACAGAGGTACCTATCTACATCCTCTAATTATGTATGTAGATCTATGCTTTATTTCTTTAGAGTATAGATTTCTACAGAAGAGCTACGAGTATACGCGTGCCACCATAAGGAACGGAAATGCTCATATGCCGCTAAATTAAATACTGGTCTTAACATGGCTGACGGCTACCATAAATAACCTACTTAATTTGGGCGGGTAACGGTTTATTTGCCACAATTTTTTTTGTGGTTGTTTAGCTTTGTGACGTTATAGCTATCATTTTTATATTGTATCTGGTGGTTGAACTCCGGAAGGGAGGTCAGGAACCAATGTACAGAATCGACCTTCAGGATGGATATATCCTTTAATTTAATACGCCGCTTTAGTATAGGAAAAATATCATATTTTGAAAGCAAAATCCTGGAGGACCCCAAAATTTTGGTACGACTTGGCAGATCCTCATTTCTAGTGCCAAGTTATAAACAAAGTTTAATTGATGTACATAATTTGCCGCCAAACTGTCATATTTAGTCTTACCTGTACCTGTACACCAGTGGACCAGTAGGTCGATCACGTAACGCATTGTACGAACGTCGGGTAGGTCTAAATGTCACTTTTTATATGGAAAATTGACAGTTAAATTGTACCGACGCGCGTTCGGAACGTTACGTGATTACTCCTCAGGGGGGTCATCACGTAACGTTCCGAACGCGCGTTAGTACAATTTTACTGTCATTTTTTCATAGAAAAAGTGACATTTAGATCTACCTAACGTTCGTACAATGCGTTACGTGATCGACCTGCTGAGGGGTAAACACGTAACGTTCCAAACGCGCGTTAGAACAATTTAACTGTAATTTTTCCATAGAAAAAGTGACATTTAAATCTACCTGACGCGCGTACAATGCGTTACGTGATGTACGAACTTCGGGTAGGTCTAAATGTCACTTTTTATATGGAAAATTGACAGTTAAATTGTACCGACACGCGTTCGGAACGTGACGTGATTATTTAGCTGTATTACTTTACTTGCGTATAAAAACAAATAAAGCATAGTAAAATGTGAAATAAGAAACAAATTTAAGTACAACGTTATGCTATTAATGGCTCCCTTTCAATTAAATTCTGAAGAAAAAAAGTATGTTAGCCAATTAAGTACGTACTTATGCACAATATGCACAGCAACAACTAATCGAGTTTAATTAATATTTTCAACGTACCTTTTTAGTTTGCTGGTAACACACAAACATCTCGGATTTTTGTGAAAATCGTAAAATAATATAAAGAAAAGTGACCGAAAGAAAAGTATGTGATAATCTCCACTTATAATAAATCTCTAAATTAAAAAAAGAATCAGCCAGTTTGAAACTAAGCTTTGCGCGGTTCGAATGTTCTCAGCATCCCATGAACGGAAAAATATGAAACATTTTATATAGGTACATTATTATTCTAGCTGCAACTTAGGATAGTTTTTATCCGACTGCGACAGTTAATAAATTTTCCGAAATATACGACTTCATTTAATTTTTCATTTATTTTTATTGAAATCAAACGCTGCTCCAACTGTCAGCTATAAGAACCGTCAAACGTCAAAAATGGCGGAATTGCTTTGCCTTTCACTTATTAATAATTTAAATCCCGTCTACGATAGACCTTTACGAGACAAATGCTAAAATATAAACCATAAAAAAATATTCGATTCTGATATGAGAACTTATATGCGCAAATGTCGTTTTATGTCGTAATTTCAACAAATGAAATCAACAAATTTGAGCAATATAATTAACACGAATTTGTTTTTTTTGAATGACAATGGCACGCGCTCGGCGCATTCAGCCAAAGTACCTGCGGCGCTACCACGAAAACCGATACTCAATGTTCATATATTTGCATCCCTGTCACTCGAGTATGGTTAGTGCGATAGAGATAGAGATACCCGAATATTTTCGAATTCCGAAGTTCGTGGTTATAGCTCAGGAATCGAAAATATGGTAAATAATCATAATGTATTTTCTCGAAAAAGAATTTAAAATAAATATAGTCAAATGGAGAAAAAAACAAAGCAACAGGTTATATAGGTAATGATTAAGTTATAAGAGTCCAAAGTTTTAAAAGGGGGTATGTTCTGTCCCTTTTCCGCAAAACGCACCTTCATATGAAACGATTGTTTTTTACTATGACGCTCGAGTATATTGACGTCACAGTCCCTCATCGTTTTCTCACTCTAACAAGCGACATTAAAACGGATGTAGCTTCATAATTTTTCGAGATATTTGAATGGGAGTTTCATTATCTTCTATCTATCTATACATAATAAATGCCTATGTCCTGACTGACTTATTCACTCACTCACTCACTCATCAACGCACAGCCGAAACTACTAATCTTAGAGAGTTGATTTTTGCACAGTATGTTGCTTTTATAACGTGGGCTAGGGATAAAAAGGGATTTTTGAAAATTCTACCCCTAAGGGGGTAAAATGGGGGTGCAAAGTTTGTATGGGAGAACCTTTTTTTTTGAGCTATAGACTTAAACTTTGTAGAAAAATTAGTTATTAGAATACAAATGAAACACTTTCAGCGTTTTGGAAAATTCCACCCCTACGGGGGTAAAATAGGGGTGCAAGGTTTGTATGGGGGAAACATTTTTTTTTTAAATAGAGACTTAAAACTTTGTAGAAAGATCAGTCATTAGAATACAAATAAAGAACTTTCAGGGTTTTAGAAAATTCTACCCCTAAAGGGGTAAAATAGAGTGCAAAGTTTGTATGGGAAAAACTACTTTTTTTTTAAATAGAGACTTAAAACTTTGTAGAGAAATTATTCATTAGAATACAAATAAAGTACCTAGATTTAGTGTTTTAAAAAAATCTACCCCTAAGGGGGTAAAATAGGGGTGCAAATTTTGTATGGGGGAAACAATATTTTTTTTAAATAGAGACTTAAAACTTTGCAGAAAGATTAGTCATCAGAATACAAATTAAGTACTTTCAGTGTTTTAGAAAATTCTACCCCTAAAAATAGGGGGCTAAAATAGGGGTGCAAAGTTTGTATGTGGGAAACTATTTTTTTTAGTTAGAGTCCTAAAACTTTGTAGAAAGATTATTTAAATACAAAGAAAGTACTTTCAGCGTTTTGGAAAATTTCACCCCTAAGGGGGTAAAATAGGGTGCAAAGTTTGTATGGGAAAAACATATTTTTTTTTAATAGAGACTTAAAATTTTGACGAAAAATTACTTATTAGAACATGAAAAATACTACATTCGGCGTTTTACAAAAATCATTCCCTAAGGGGGTTAAAAAAGGGTGCAAGGTTTGTATGGGGAACACTTTTTCTGAGCTAGACACTTAAAACTTTGTAGAAAGATTACTTATAAAAATACAATAAAAAAGACTTTCAGCGTTTTGAAAAAATCTATCCCTAAGGGGGATAAAAAGGGGTGCAAAGTTTTTATCAGGGAAAGTTTATGTTTTTGAGTTAGAGACTTGAAACTTTGTAGAAAGATTACTTATTAAAATACAAAAAAAGAACACAAATCGTTTTAGAAAATTCCACCCCTAATAGGGTTAAAAAGGAGAGCAAGCTTTGCATGGGCAACACTTTTTTTTGAGTTAGACTTAAAACTTTGCAAAAAGATTACTTATTAGAATACTAAAAAAGAACTTTCAGCGTTTTAGAAAACTCCATCCCTAAGGGGATCCTTAAGATCCTTAAGAAGGGTAGCCAGTGTTGTGTGGGAAAAACTTTATTTTTTACTAGACTTAAAACTATTCAAAATGTTACTTATTAAAATTAATAATAAAGTACTTTCAGAGTTTTAGAAAATTCCACCCCTAAGGGGGTTAAGAAAGCTTTGTATGGGCAACACTTTTTTTGAGCTAGAGACTTAAAAGTTTACGAAAAAAGTTCTTTCAGCGATTAGAAAAATTCAACCTCTAAGGGGGTTTAAAAGGGGGTTCAAATTTTAAATGGCGAGCAATAACATTTTAAAGTGTGAGTAAGAGATTTTTAACTTCGGTCTTATTCTGTACGTTAAAAGACTACAAAACTGATTTCAGAGTTTTTCCAAATTCATCCCCTAAGAGTGTTAAAATTGGTTCAAAGTTTGAGTATTTCAAGGCATTTTTAAAGTATGAGATTTTTAACTTTGGTTTTAGACTGTTTGTTCACAAACTAGAAAATGAACATCAACTTTTTTTTTAATTATCCCCTAAAAGAGGATTCAAATTTTGTATTGAGAGAAATCATTTTCTAAGACGATAAAAAGTTCTACGCGGACGAAGTCGCGGGCAACAGCTAGTATGTAATAAAAGTCAGACGGCAGAATTATACGTCAATAAATTATGTGTTATGACGCACAATTGCAACCAATGGGTCTCAGTTTGCTCTTGAGTGGACGAAAGTGGTCCTTTGGTTGAGAACAAAGAAAGAATTTAGAAAACTACTTAGGTACTGGATGTGTTTCGTCAGCGGGGCGTCAACGCATACCGCATGATGCGCAGCAACAAGCTCGCGCACCTCCTCGTCACGCCCGCTCACAAGCTGCGCAAGTCGGAGCGATCGGTGTACATCATGGGCCCGTCGGTATATAACAAGCTGCCAGATACTATTAAAAAAGATGCAACTTCCACAGTGGCGTTTAGGTTGAGATTGCGTAAGTGGCTTCTTGACCATTCGTTTTATTCCATAGGCGAGTTTTACGAACTCCCTACTCAGTGAATAATTATTAATATAATTACCAATATCGGTATACATACATACCTAGTACCTAAAAATGTTATTAATAAATAGATAATATAAATTGTAATATACCTACCATAAAATGTTATTATTGAACTGAATGACATAATATGTAAAAACCTGACATGTAACTTGGCGTTATTAATAAAGTATTTGTATTTATACATGTGAAGTGGTACACTTTTCGCAAGTGTATTATGCAGAAGCTCTGCGCTATCGTATCAGAAATGATGCCATCCGCAGCAGAACCAAGGTAACCGATATAACATTCCGAATCGCTAAACTTAAGGTGGTTCGATTGCCATACAAAGCGTTATTTGACATTCGCAGGCTAACGGCGTGATATTTTAAGAAACTTATGTAACAAACTTTCATCAATTGGCTTCCCATTTGCGCCAAATTCCCCCTTTCCTAGATTAACTTGTATAAACTAGATTAATTTGAGAAAAATAGTTTTCCCAAAATATCACGTGACAAACCAATTTCTCAAATTAATCTAGTTTATACAAGTTTATTCTAGGAAAGGGGGAATTTGGCGCAAATGGGAAGCCAATTTATGAAAGTTTGTTACATAAGTTTCTTAAAATGTGACGCCGTTAGCCTACGAATGTCAAATAACGTTTTGTATGGCAATCGAACCACCTTTAAGTGGCAGTGTGCGGGGCACGTAGAACCGATGGCCGTTGGGGCGGAAAGGTTCTCGAGTGGCGACCACGAACCGAAGGGCGCAGCTTGGGTAGGCCCGAAAAGGTGGACTGATGACCCTGGTAAAGGTCGCGGGAGTCCGCTGGATGCGGGTGGCGTGAGACCGGTCATTGTGGCACTCTTTGGCGGAGGCCTATGCGGAGCGGGGCAGTGGACGTCTTTCGGCTGATATGATGATGATGATGATTATGCAGAAGTAAAGCTTGTAAAAAAAGGATCTGAAACTATTTTACAAACATGTGCATTATTTAAGTGTGGGAAAAATCTCATTAAGTATGCTTTTGCTGGCCCTATTTCTTTTTCATTTAAGCGGTGTAAATGAAAAAAGTGCAATTTATGAGTTATGAGTTATACGTGTCATGTAAAAATAGTTGCTTCAAAAAAACCTTAAACTTGTTAATAAAGCATTTTTAAGTCTCTTATTTTCGGGGAGCACACAATAACTAAGGTTTACTTTTTGAAAATGTTGCTTTATTAAAACTATACATTGGAAGCCATGATAAATAAATTTGCACCGAACCTTGCAAAATACTATCCGTACTAATATTATAAAAATGCGAAAGTAACTGTCTGTAACCTTTTCAGGCTTAAACCGCTGAACCAATTGACACGAAATTTGGTATGCAGATAGTTAGAGTCCCGGGGAAGGACATAAGATAGTTTTTACTCCGAAAATCATTAGATTAGGTTAGATTAATTTATTTCACAATATTATGTAGGTACAACAACACTTAAAATTACACATCATTTTAGGAGTCTACGGTGTGATGATCGTCGGTTTTTTAAACAATACAAATAAATATTGAAATTATCACATGATTACATTCCATAATGGTTGTGAAATGGGGGCGGAAGTTGGTATGAAAATACGATATAAACGACTTCCACGCGTACTATGACGCAGGAAAAAGCTAGTATCTAATAATTATTAGTAGTAGGTTCTGCCCGCGTAGAATATCGTAACTCCATACAAATTTTCACGGAGTGATTTCCGGGATAAAAACTATCATATGTCCTTCCCCGAGACTCATTCTTTGTTTAGACCAAATTTCATCTAAATTGGTCCAGCTGTTTAAGCGTGAAGAGGTAACAGACAGACAGATAGTCAGACAGACAGACACACATTTGCATTTATGATATTAAATATAGATAATGACGAGGAACGTTTCAAGCAAAATACAAAAAGTATAATGCGAAGTGCACCCATTCTCATTGATCATTGAAGTCTCAGTTGTATAAAATTATTATATAGGTACTTTGTCTTTTGTGCGACTGTGACGTGCACGAACAAAGCCTAACAAGCGGCATTAGCTGCAGTGTTCACAATGCCTTATTGTGCTTCACGTCGCAATCGGCCATCTTTGCATTCTGAGATTTGTATTTGAATGGATTTGTGACGGCTTAAACGCTTCTTTTATTTTTCGTTTAACGTTATGTTTTTCTTATACCAAAAAATCGCACGGCTTTGATGATTAGCAGACACCGTTGCCCACGGACGCTCGCAACTCCAGAAGCTAATAGCGCGTTATAGTTTGTTGTACTTAATTTGACGAAAAGTCATCATCATCATCATCATCATCATACCAGCCGAAAGACGTCCACTGCTGGACATATGCCTCCCCCAAAGAGTGCCACAATGGCCGGTCCTGCGCCACCCGCATCCAGCGGACTCCCGCGACCTTTACCAGGTCATCAGTCCACCTTACGGGGCCTACCCACGCCGCGCCTTCCGGTACGTGGTCGCCACTCGAGAACCTTTCCGCCCCAACGGCCATCGGTTCTACGTGCAATGTGCCCCGCCCACTGCCATTTAAGTTTAGCAATTCGGAGGGCTATATCGGTTACCTTGGTTTTGCTGCGGATAGCCTCATTTCTGATGCGATCGCGCAGAGAAACTCCCAGCATAGCCCTCTCCATTGTCTTTTGAGTGATTTTGAGCCCTCTTATGAGGCCCATAGTAAGCGACCACGTTTCCGTGTCATATGTCATCACTGGCAACACACACTGGCCAAAGACTCTCGTCTTGAGACACTGCGGAATATTGGACGAAAAGATGTGCCGTAGCTTCCCGAATGCTGTTCAGCCGAGTCGGATTCGACGATTGACCTCTTTCTCAAAGTTGGACCTACCTAACTGGACAGTCTGTCCTAGGGGGCACTTATTTTCTTATGTTCGCTTCACGTGAAATGCCCCCTAGGTATACATAATCGTCTACAACTTCGAGCGTAAAGTGTCCGATTGAAATGGGAGTTGGTACTACATGGACGTTTGACATGATCTTCGTCTTATCCATGTTCATCCTTAGACCAACTCGCTCGGAAGCTTTACTGAGGTCATCGAGCATAGTACTCAAGTCCTCCATGGTCTCAGCCAAGACTACTAATATCATCAGCAAACCGAAGGAAGTGCAGCGCTGAACAGTTTTGGGGAAACAACATCCCCTTGTCTGACACAGGCTTCGAGCTCTGATCCTGAAGTCAGACTGACATAGTGGCGTTCTCGTACAAACACTTCAGTACTTCTACTACTACTTGGCACCGCTGGAGAGACTGTAATACAGCCCAGATTTCGACCGAATCGAAGGCTTTCTCGTAGTCCACGAACGTTAAACAGAGGGGCAGGTTATACTCCTCAGTCTTTTGTATAACCTGGCGGAGCGTGTGGATGTGGTCTACGGTACTAAAGCCTCTTCGGAAACCGGCTTGTTCGGGAGGCTGGAAGTCATCAAGCCTGCGTGCGAGACGATTCGTAATGACTCTTGAAAACAGCTTATAGACATGGCTCAGAAGTGAGCCTTCAGGAGTTCGGCTGTAATTCCGTCTTCACCGGGTGCCTTGCTGTTCTTAAGCTGTTTCAGAGCCATTCTAATCTCGTACAGGCTGATGTCCGGGATGTCATCGGTATAGTGTCGGGTTAGTCTAGCTCTAGGGTCTTCCGCCAGACCAACTTCGGGTCTGCGAGTTGACGTGTATAGCTACGAAAAGTACTTTAAACTAACCATTACTGACATCTTTTGTTTAATTGCTATCTTCGAGTAGGGTTGTCAAACAATTACGCATAAACAAAAGAACAAATAGGTATTAGCAACTCCAGTACACATGCCATACTTCGGTCAGTTTTATGACGTCTCTCTGTTATCTTTTCCTTTCATATTAAGCAAGAAAAGATTCCGCGTTAAGTTCATTTTCGTCATTTGAAGTAAAACCAACTATACTATTTATTTATTTGTTGATTCGTTGTGTTCACTGCTAGTGACAAATATACAGGTCCCTCACTCTAAACACTGTGATTCCTCGGGAGCTCAGGCAACATTTTTCACCAGCAGGAACATATTCATCATAATCATCATCATCATTTTTAGCCTGTAATCGCCCACTGCTGAGCATATGCCTCTCTTCGAGTGCGCCACTTATCCCGGTCCCATGCTAGTCTCATCCAGAACATATTAATAACAGGAAATACAATACAATACAAATATTCGTTTCATCACACTTGCTTGTAAATGGTGTAATTCCATGCCTGTATACAGAAGGACAATAGCCTTAATTGTTCCCGCGGGAGTTATGGTTTTTTACAACTCCCGAGAGAGTTATGAGCTTGTGTGTGATCTGATTGGTTTAAGCAAATCTAGTTGGCCGCGTGCTACAAGAATTCTGCTCTGTGTGTGTGTTAGTTTGGGACTAGGTCGATTTGTACAAGATTGCCCCCCCATTTATTTATTTATAATGACTCATACGTCATCATTGTGTCCATCGCTTCGTTAGAATCTAACCTTAAAAGACACTAAATTTAAGGTTTGATTTTATAATGATTTGCTATTTGTGTCTTCCTTGACCTATCTCTACCAATGATACTTTGATGATTCCAAAGAAACCGTTATTAAGTTACTTACGAAACTATGCTCACATTATTAGTTTATGATCGGTGTCTCCCAGGGACCCAATCTAGGCCCCGCTATTAATCACAAATAAAATCTCAGCTTCGCCTTCGACAAAATTGCCAATGAGTAATTTGATTTCCACTCGCGAGGCGGCGATTTCTCAGAAGGGTCATAAATTTTAATATTTCGTTACAACTCGGTATAAAGAGCACGAACGAGTCTCAACGTTTTCATATTTTACTTTAAGGGCAAGGGAGTGAAATTTAACATTGCATTGCACTTATACTTGGTTGAATATATTTCTGGCTAGCCATTTGAAAATATTATGATTTCTCTATTATAAAGTGAGACAAAGAAAAGAATAATCGAGAGACAAAAATATGTACTGTTGCCAATATATTGCCATTCCCAGGAACATATCACCGGGTATATTGCCAGTGTTGTTATACATTTCCGGTACAAGAAATATAATGTGACTTTAAGACAATAGTAAAATATATTTATGGAAAAAATAGCTCGTTCGCGTACACTTTCTGCGAACTTTATGCCAGGAGCTCAATTCTTGGGCCGATCAAGACGATGTCTAATAAAGATGATCTCTCTTGATGTAATAATATGCAAATCCAATAAATATTTAAGTGCTCGATGAAGTACTTACGTGAAAAGGAACGCATAAAACTGTTCTGACTTGACAGTTTTAATGCACATAACTGCTGTCAGTATTAATTAATTGCCATTACGCCATTACTCCATTGACAGATCTAAAGTTAAAGAAAATCAGTGATAGGTACTACAATCTCGATCGCTACCGACCACTCGTTGCATCTCAATCGCTGGGAGTAGGCATATCTCGAGTGTGAGATTTTCAGAATATGGAAATTGGTTTTCGCTCGATATCCAGCATTCTTTGAAGTGGATACTTGTTTGCTCGCATTCTTGAGTAGTAGGGGTACAGTTCAAAATGTATCACGTGACTTCCGGAATAACTTTTTGTAGAGAAGCCTAATCTGATTTCAAATAATTGTTTGTTACATGTTTTAATCCTTCTTTATTTGCCATTAGTTGTTAATCACAAAATGTTATTTAGTTTATGTGGCGGACATGAAAAATAATGCTGAAATGGCCGCCATTTTCAATGTATCGCGAGTCAAATGAGTTACGTCAGTCAATGTTGCTATATATACCGATTCCCCTACACTTATACAGATTTTAGTGAATTAATTCAGAAATAATATTTTACGGGTACAGCCAACCAAGAAGTATCCACTTAAACTTAATTAATAGTTGTATCTCCGACACAACCCGCTTCTTTTTTTGAGATATGTCTATAGATTAGACATCATCTTGACTTTGATTTTCCTATGTTCCCGGCAACGACATATCACAACTTAGACAAGAATAAACAACCAACGGCATGCATTACTTCCCTACTAACAAGTTGTCTGGTTGCAGAAAGTTGTAGTTTATATTATTCAATCAATCAATATCATTTATTGCATCCATAGTTGTACAGATCTTATAATAGGTACATGAGTTCCATATGGGCCCTGATATAGGGCATAGCAATTAATATTTAGTTTTATTTAATTACATGCCATTTATATGCTTAACATTCCTTAAAATATATTTTTATTGGCATTATTGTACTAAGAAAATGTAGCACATAACCTAAACAGGTTTTAAACATTGCAGCGTCAAAATTATTTGGGAAGAATTAAACTCTTTGACGCACGCTAAACGATATCTGGGTCATTTTACAGGAATATATTTTAAACATAACCCCCTCCTTTATTAACCTTACTAAAATAATAGGTACCTATGTTTGTTATTGTATCATGTTAAACTCTAAGGAAGGGCGGTGTATCTTGCCAAATGCATCTTGTTTGCTTAAAAAGAGACACCAGCCTGAATATTTGTAAAGTGTTTGAGCTTTTGAATAAATAATTTTTCATTTTTTTTTCATTTTTCAAGTTCCTGGTACTATAGCCAGAGTTTCCATAACGGCGTAGGTACTGTCGTTGAGTGAAGAAACCTACATTAGCCTCTATTTGTCAATATAAGGAATCTTCAAATCAATATAACAGTAGGATATTTTTAGTAAATTTATTTCTAGGTCGCCCGCCTATATAGATTTGAATTGTTTCGTTTGAAGTTGGTCAGCCATTCGTGTTACTGAAGCATAGCTTAGAGACTATTTCTGTCTTCCCAATGTTGACGCTTCTCAAAGATAGGAATACTCGTACAGTCACCGGCATTAATATCTACCATAACGAAGCCGGCAAAAATATCTGACATATCCCTATGGCCTTAGACATAGAGTCGTCTCAAATATTTATGCGTGCTTTGTTGTGGCAGATATTGACTGTACCCTATGTTTTCATCTTCTATACGCTTGGTGACTAAACCACTACTCGTTAATTTTATTTTAGTGGTAGTTTATAATATTGAATTCTATAGAGTAAAAAATTTAAAACGTAAATGTTTTATCGAGTAAACGTCAACTCAAATCACGTATCCAGGCCTGCACTAATTAACAGGTCAATCCGGCCTGCTCATAAAGCTTACACAAACGTTTCAGGCGAACCAGTTAGAGTGGGTCTTATATTCTAGTTGTACAAAGCCTGTCGCTTGTGCCCCGCCACTTCGGCTAAGCTCTCATGCACCTCCGAGTGCAAATTCATTCGAACACGGCTAAAACCGCCGGAAAGTGCCAGTATCGTTCGCACATAGTCATAGAATAAATAATGGTACAGTCGATGTTCACACAGAAAACCATAAACAGAAAACAAAAGAAACGTGTCACGAAATATTCTCGGCTATCCAGCGGTGGTCTTGCGTTGCAATCGTTGCCGAGGCGGGTCGTGAATGGCTCTAGCTATAATAAGGCTGTATTATGCCCCCACTTGTGACAACACGTCGGACGCAGCGGCCACAGGCCGCACGCGCATTAACATCTGTGCCCGCAACCGCAGTGTGACGTAAGCTAGGGTTACACCTACCTTAGTTAGCAACTAAGTAATAGTTATTTGTTATACAAGGGGGGAAAGTTGTATTTTACCTGCGAGTGTTCATTTGAAGTTTTGAAACACGAGCTAGCGAAAGGATCCTATGATTGACCACGAGCGAAGCGAGTGGTTCAAAAATAGAATCCTGAGCGTAGCGAGTGTTTCAACACACGAGACGTAAAATAACTTTTCACCCGTGTATAACACAAATCTTTTCACCTCACTACAGCAAGGAAAAAAAAAAAAAAAAGTAAAATAAAGTTTAAAAAAGTTAAAAAAAAAGTAAAAAAAAAAAAAAAGTAAAAAAGGTTAAAAATAAAAGTTAAACAAAAATTTGTCATAAAATATATCTACAAAAAACAAAAATAAACATTTAACGTTCTACCTCATAGTACTTTTAACGTTCTACGTCTACTTTCTTCACATGTGGATAAAAAGTGATTTTCTCAATAGTTAACAAACATACAAAAAGGCCGTTCCGATCAAGTGAGGTGAATAATGATATTCAGCGGTCATTGGGTGCCATTATATCACCTTGTCGTTGCAGATAAGATCGCTCTCGCACTCATATACTTAAGGCAATCTACGATTACAGATCGAATCATCGAATATGGCGCCGGTAGCTGCCATCCCATAGAAACTTTTCATACAATCAGATTTTAACAAACACCGCCTACGATTTCAGACGGTTTGTTGCAACCCACTCTTATAAAAACTACGTATAATCAAAACCTCGCCATAGATTAGGTTAGACATAGACATAAACATAGAAAAACTTTATTCAGGTTAGATTAGATTATTTATTTCATGATAAGAAATTACATTACAAATTACGTAGGATGTGGTAACGTGACACCTTGTGCGCTCTGTTCCACTCAGGTACCTGTCCATGATCAGTGGGACAGAGAGCGCAAGAATACCGTTCCCATAGATTATTGTGAACGCCCCCCCTTGTATACACTATTACCTATTTATGCATTTTTTGTTATATTAGGAGTCAATTTTTTAGTGAACCGTACACGTAATTTTCTCCGTTAACCGTTCTCCATTCAATGTTCTACTCTTATGGCTCGTCTAGAAATCATGTGACCATATTTATTTAGCCTACTTTTGACCCCCTCCCACTTGGTGATTTTAACGCTTTCACGATTTTCCTCCCATTCAAGATCACGCGTATTTTTAGCACTAAGTATAACTGATGCCAAGAAAATGATTAAATAATATCCGTGTTTTTTTTTCCGACCCTTGTATAAACCGCAATTTTTTTTTTATTTATTTATATATTCAAATTACATCTGGGTGAAAATGGTCACCACGGCCTAAGCTGCCAAAGGTGTGCAGGACGATTCCCGAGGCTTCACGCCATTAATGAAATCATTCGGCGAGCCATGGTTTGGGCCAATATACCGTGCCTGTTGGAGCCACCGGGCCTCAGCCGTACGGACGGCAAAAGACCGGACGGCCTTACGCTGGTTCCATGGCGGAGGGGGCGCTGCCTTTTATGGGATGCTACTTGCGTAAGCACTTTTGCAGCATCGCATTTAAGGCAGACCTCACGTTGTGCCGGCTTGGCAGCAGAGGCTGCTGCTAAGTTGAAGCACACTAAATACTCCGCCTTGGAGCCGGCGTACGACTTTGTACCGGTAGCCATAGAAACCGCGGGACCATGGGGCTCGGAGGCCCGCCGACTTTTTAAAGAGTTAGGCCGGCGCTTACACGAGAGGGGCTGTGACCCCCGCTCCGGGTCGTACTTGATTCAGCAGGTCTCCATCGCCGTTCAGCGGGGTAATGCTGCGGGCATCATGGGGACCTTTGAGCCGGGTGCGATGCGGGGTGGGGAAATTTAGTCTTGGATCATGTTCAATAAACAATCTTGCTCCCCACCAACTCCCAGGCGCACCGCGCTTTCCTAATGACAATGACCGACAGATGACCCATTGCTTGCATGAGAATAGGGCGTATGTCGCTCCACCTGTGATGTCACATACCTAACCTAGCCCGCGTGTGAATTCGTGTGTGTGCCTGTGACTGGCTGTGACTCCTGAACCCTGGACTGCGCATCTAATCAATGGTATGTAAGCAATTGACCTAAAGACACCTAGTGTTAATTCCCATTCTATACAGATCATATTTATACTTAATAGTTATTTTAATTATTTTTATTTAGTTTTAAGTTTTTATTATCTGTTATTGTTCAATTAAATAAATAAATAATTACATCTTAAAAAACATTTATATTCTCGCCAAACTGTTACGTTTGATGGCGAGACGCGCTCAGTTTTCATACAACTGAACCTATCAAACTCATCTTACTCGTATATATAATAAAGTTTCATGCCTAAACTAAAGAAAAGAAATATACCTATATCTGCAAGAAAATATACATACTCGTATATATCTACATACTACATACACATCCATATGTGATAACTTAGTGATAAGTCGAGAGTGTGTTATCTCATCCCATCACACATACACACTACACTACACACACACTTAATCATGACAAGTCGAGAAGACAATTCTTTAGTCTAGTTTTTCTCCTAGATTTACTTAGTTTAGGACTTAGTCTTAATAAGCTAATCTTTTTGAATATTTTTGGGACTAAGTATTTTGAACATCTTTCGTCATAATAGTTTTTCATTCTCGGCTAAATAGTAGTACATATATTATGTAATAGTAATAGTGCTAGTAATGGTAATGATTTCTATACGAGCTCTTATGCGTGTGAATCAACTGCAAATATCCAAAACTTGTGTTTCTCTTCGTCGACAGCCCGCTAGCAGTGCGTAGAAACTTTATTCCGTAAGAATTCCAAATTCAAATATTTTCTGCAGATAGGCATGAAGCGATATTTCACGAGTTCTCGCCGCTTGTATGAGAAGCATTGTGTCATATGGTGCATTACTCCGCGATCTAGGTTGCTTCCTTTAAACTTTGCCACCATGTATTGTCGTTCGGCAGCTTTGTTTAAAATAAACAAACATGTTATCTGATCTGCCTTTAAAGGCTATTAAGTAGTCAAACCTCAGTACCTACGTATTTTTAGGGTTCCGTACCAAAAAGGTAAAAAAAGAACCCTTATCGACTCTGTCCGTCTGTCCATCTGTCACAACGTTAAATATCTCAGGAACTATTTTAGCTATCAATTTGAAATTTGGAACAACTGTTAAAAGAGTTAAGACACGTGTATGGAAAATGAAAAAAATAAATATACATTTTTATTTTCTGTTTAAATGACGAATATGAGGGGGGTTAACAAATTAAAGTCTAGTAAATAGATCAAGTGGGGTATCATATGAAAAGGCTTGAGTTGCACTTTCTAAAACTTTTTTTATTTTTTTTCTAAAGTGGTTAAATTTTTATTTATTAAGGAACATGTAGAAAAAAATACCATTCCCCCTCCCCCCTTATCTGTGAAGTTTACCGAACGAAAATTCTGAAATAATTACATATAATTAAAAAGTAACATAAGTAATACAGGAAAAATAAAACGATATTGCTATCTAGCTTATTTTTTTTTAACTATCAAAAATAATTTCTTAATTAAATTTGTAATTTACTAACTTTTGTATGAAATTTTATATCTCCAAATTCCTATCAGATTATCGTTAAAGTCCCATCTTTCAAATAAAAAATAAATAATCGAAATCGGTACGCGTGATAAAAAGCTATCGCTGATAAACAAACATACTAGGTTGTAATTAATGTAAGTTGTTAGTACCAAAATGCAGAAGGCGCTTTGCAAAGGTAACTTCTACTATGAGCTGTTTAAGATTGTTCAAGAATGAATGGGGTCCTGACCCGTCATGTATGATGTATGAAAGCTTGTACGGAACCCTCGGTGCGCGAGTCAGACCGGTTTGTTTCTAGTTCATAACTACATAAATATTCGGGAGTATTTTGGTATCAGCTTTATGGGTTTAAATTCACCAAATGTGGGATTTCTTGTCACGTTCAACCCCTTTTTGTCCATAATTTAAAAAGAACTAAGAAACTATGTCAAATTGTCTCCTAACTAACGGGACAGAATCACAACAAGAAATCGTTGATTGAGTCATTTACAACTCGTTTGCATAATATTTTTTTATTTTTGTAAAGTGTACCTATCTACTTATTATTGCAAAGTTAATATCAACATTTGAGATACCTACGCTATAATATAACATAGGTAGATAATAATGACGTTCAACAAAACTCAAGTAAGGTAACAAAAGAGAGCTTACAAATTTTGTGAACGCATGGAAATATTTGTTAAGTTAAGTAGAACACGGAAGACTGAACTTGGATCGTCGAATTTCGTCTTCATATAGTTAATTTTGTTTTAATTTGAACATTGTTGTTTCTAAACAAAGGATGCAATAAAACGACCAAAAATAATGTCTCTAAATAAAGCTATTATTTAAACATTACCTGGACGACCGAGTTCTTCTCGGGTGGAAATAGATAAAAGGGATCTTCACGAAAAGCTAGGAGACCTAGCTAGAGACATATTTTAGTCGACGTATTTTAACCCCTATTTATTAATATTGCACATCGAAATCGTTAAATTCGATTCCAATATACACATGTTATACTTTTACAAATATTGATCGTTTAATAGTACATGATAAATGCTAGTACCTAAATCTATTTCTGGTCTGGTAATATCTTACGACATGGCTTAAAAAATACCTTTAAAATTATATAAATTCATAAATTTTATTAAAGTAGCTATCATATAATGTTTAAGGGTAACGTAAGTGACATTCACGTGAACGAATAACTCTGGAAAGGTCCCAAAATGCCCAAATCTTGTGAAGTCTCCGCGAAAAATCAATTGGCCAACTTATTACCGTAGAAATGGATGGAGTCTCCAGAGAATTCATTATACTTTTGCGTAATAGAAGCCTTCGGTTTTAATAAATAGGTTCTTTGTAAATAATTCCTCCCGGATTGTGTATCTTTGTGTTACGGTGTGGCTAAGCTTTAGATATATTGAAATATGAGGGTCCGTAATTACCTGCTACGTCATATTTTAAGCTATTTTTGACTTATGCAGCCTCGGCGTGACTTATAAGTTATAACTGCGCCTAAACGCGCTGCTTATAACGGCAGCAAAGGTAGTGACTTTGCATCACAATGTGACTTCTATGCAATTTAAAACAAATAAACACAACAAAACACAACACACACAATACAAAAAGATATAAAAAACCGGCCAAGTGCGAGTCGGACTCGCGCATGAAAGGTTCCGTATCTATAAAAACGGCAAAAAAATCACGTTTGTTGTATGCGAGTCCCCTTAAACATTTATTTAATTCTGTTTTTAGGGTTCCGTAGCCAAATGGCAAAAAACGGAACCCTTATAGATTCGTCATGTCTGTCCGCCTGTTCGTCTGTCTGTCTGTCTGTCCGTCCGTATGTCACAGCCACTTTTTTCCGAGACTATAAGAGCTAGGGGTCCCCATACTCAGAACTGAAACTCAAAAAAAATGTTTTCATCAAACCCATACGTCTACGGATAGGTCTTCAAAAATGATATTGAGGTTTTTAATATCATTTTTTTCTAAACTGAATAGTTTGCGCGAGAGACACTTCCAAAGTGGTAAAATGTGTGTCCCCCCCCCCTGTAACTTCTAAAATAAGAGAATGATAAAACTAAAATAGTACATTTTACAACTAGTGTGAAAAGAATGTCTTTTTACCACTAGTACCGAGGTATCTTGCCACGAGCTGAAAGCGAGTGGCAAGACTCGGTACGAGTGGTAAAAGACATTTCACACGTGTTGTAAACGACGTTTTTTAATACAATTGCGAAAAAATAATAAATTAATATTCGTCATTTATATATTAATGAATTCTTTAAATAAATTTATATTATTGTACCTCGATCTCAACTGTTAGTGGCTGCATCGAAACTTCTGCTTGCGTATGCGCTCCTGGTACCTATAGGTGGACCGTTTAACTCGGTCCTCGCCTGCGCGGCGCGCGGGTGCAGGGGTATGACTATAACGGGCTGCGGGCGACGTGCGGAAGGCAAACCCCGGCGCCCGCACCCCGTTATCGTCATACCCCTGCACCCGCGCGCTGCGCAAGCGAGGAATGAGTTAAGCGGTCTACCTACAGATGCGTACATTTTCAGCTTCAAAAATGACTTTCATACCAACGCGATCAAAAATAAATACTCCTAGTATTCGTAAGCGTTTTTAATTTCATAATTTCCAAGTAAAAAATCTAATATAAAATTACTGCGTTTCGAAAGTATAGTTTGGAACTAAAAAGTAAAAATCACTAGTTCGAGAAATTGAGCTTCTCGCACGCTACGCAGCCACAAAAAGTACCACTTTTTGAGCAACTGTATTAAAAAAAATATATGATGTACATTACCATGTAAACTTCCACCAAAAATTGGTTTGAACGACATCTAGTAAGTAGTTTTTTTTAATACGTCATAAATCGTAAACCGCAATTTTTTTCACGGAACCCTTCATGTGCGAGTCCGACTCGCACTTGGCCGCTTTCTATGAAGTATCTGTTGTTATAGCGGGAACAGAAATACATCATCTGTGAAAAAGTTAACTGTCTAACAATCACGGTTCATGAGATACAGCCTGGTGACAGACGGACAGACGGACGGACAGCGGAGTCTTACTTATAGTGTCCCGTTGGGTACGGAACCCTAAAAATGAGCAGATACTTATTACTATTAGCAGTTTCAACACTTAAAGTAAAGACTTAAATAATCAAATTTTAACCTTAAAATATTCAGCCATTATATTAGAAGCCAACTTTGGTGTTAATGGCAGGCATTAACCTAACTTGTTTCGACTAATCCGGGCGATTAAGTAAACTGCAGCGCGTTATATCAAAGCAAAATGGGCGGGTATTGTAACAATGTGAAGAGGAAACAATTATATTTTGAGAATTGTAATCAGCCAGTACATCTAATCAGCCAACGTCCGGAATGACGGAGACAGCTATAATTCCGCCCATGTGAAATACCGTAAAACGGGGCTAATTAAAACATGCGACGCTATTTGGAAAAAAAAAATATCAATTTTGAGTCCATATATTTTTTGTCATGGCAATGGTAGAAACGTAGATCTTCATCTGGCAACCCTAAGTCTAATGTGAAGTTGGTTAGTGGCAATGCAGAAACGCCGATGACCTAGCATTCGTACTTAAAAAAAATCTTGATTGTGTCGGTGGAAATATCTGTGAAATTAAACACCGTCCTACTTCTATTCAAATGTTGGCTAGCTGTGGGGTATGATTTTTTTTAGTATACATATCTAAAAGTACATATTCTCGGGAGTTTTATAAGCTATATTACATAATTTTATTAGCTGTTATTTTGAATGAGATATTAACGAGTTTTTAAAATGAGGCTATTTGAGACGGCTTCTGGGGTTATTTGGTTACTAGTACCAAATATCCCCCTTACTGTAAGGGTAGGTTGACCATCTTTTTTTTTAACAGTGCAATGGTGCGAGAGTACAACTGTACGTACCGTAATTGTCGGAAGGGAAAAAAAATCAACCCTACACGTCATACCTATACCCAAGCAGCATTGGCTAATGTTATGGCCGACGTGGTAGCTCCGTCTTTGGCAGAAGATGGCGAGAAACATAATTTAAATTACGACTGTTTTTGATACTGCTAATTATGCCTGATGTTATTTAAGTAATATGTAGATTTACCAAATACAGTTAAGTAGTGTTTCTATAAACATTTTATAGGTACTTAAGGAAATAACAAAGAAACATATTATATCTAAAGTTGACGTAGAAGTATTTTTTTTACATATATATATATACTTGATTTACTGTCGTCAAGGACGTTTATTTTATGTTTATATAAAAGAACACATTTTGGGTTGATATAAATGTAACTACGGGTCTTTTAAAGAGTGCTACAGGTAAAAAAAAAAATTAATAAAACTTGACTTTGTTAGTACAACTTTGTGATTTTTTTCTCCCGTTTTTTTTCTGAAAATATGGTTACTCTGCTTTTAATAACTTCGTCGTTCCTAAAGCGTCCTAAATATCACTTGTTATGTTTTAAATAACAAAAGCTTCAAAATTCAGCCAAAATCAGTTCGAAACCCGTCGATTCCCATAAAGCCCCAAATACGAGGTTATTTAGAACACTTATTATAAAAAATATCATCCTGTATTAACAATTAAGACATGTGCAGTATATAGAATGGTGTGGTGCATTATGCGTTTTGTCTATTAAAATATTACTTATTTGATAAACACATAAAACATGGACTTACTGATGTTTTAGTCAGTTAATTATCATGTAGGTATACAATTTAAGGACAAATAAATTATTGTAATTAATGGTTAACAATATTGTCATGGAAATCGCTAAATATATCACAAAAATGCAAACCTTATAAAAAAAGAGACGTGCATTGTCGGTAATAATGTAAAAAAAAATGTATACCCATTTCCTTATTAAATATCAGTCCAAATTCTACAACAGCATCGCTTTCAGATACAACAAGGTAATATCATTATAGCTCAAAAATGTACAATTCAGCAATACGGAAGAACGAAAACTTAATAAGCAATCCGTCAGTTAGGCTCATTTGAATTTTTTCCTATTTTCGCCGTCGGCTTGTAATTCCGGTAAAAAAAGTAATTACGCTGTCATAACTCCGAGGTGTCGCACCGGGTGCCGGTACGATTGTTTTGGTTAGGGTTTTAAGGGGAAAAATTCTTCACATTTTAAATTTAAACCATTAAATTAAATTGCATTTTATTTCAGAAATGCATCCACATATATATAAAAAAAAGAAACATAAAAAAATAATATATATATATATACATATAAGTAAATTTTGAATTTTACCATAATAAACATAACTAAACTACTTATAACTAGGACAGTGAAGGGCCAACCACCTCTTCATCACGGGAGTGTTCCACCTGTCAGCAAACACGTTCAGAATGCTGTTCGTGGTCGTGCGCAGGCGGGTAAGCACGGAGGCACAACGCTTCCTTATGCGTCGCGTGGAAGTCGTCGGTGCGCGCCGCGGCGAACATGCCGGACGCGCTGCAGCTCCACGGCAGCCGGAACAGCGCCCTAAACGCGATGTTGTACTGCACGCGCGCTGTATAATTGACCTCTAGGCTGCGCGTGTAGAAAGACTGGCAGTAGGGTCGAAACAACGTCAATTAGGAATGTTGGTTTTAACTATGGTAATCTGATGTTTTACCTTCTCGATTTTCATATGAATTTAAATGAAATACAGGGAATACTACATTATTTAATTATTGAAACAAAAATTTCGCGACTTAGCGGGACTCGAACTCGAACCCACATATTTATAATCTATGGATTTTTTTGATAAAGAACTGCCCCGGTAAAGCAATAAAAATATTAATATGATATTAGATAATATTTTTTATTTATCTGTTAACATAGGATAGTTTTACTACAAGATAAACATAAAACGTAAAATAAACAAGTTTCAGCCAAAAATTTCACTTTTGGTACAAGCTTTTTTGCTGACTGTAGGTACTTTTCTGTATACCTTCATCAACTAACTAATTCCGACGATTCTAACGAGCCCAAACTCAACGGGGTTACCTCGGTTAAGTACTGAATTCCCATGGCCACCTTCTGCCTCCATCAGATCAGCTCGATGGTACCATAATATTGAATTGTCATCCAAACTATACCTTAACCCAAAAATTCAGCTCAATCGGTTAAATATATCTGCTTCAAAATTGAGTTCCAAGATTCCACACGAACAAACATAGTTACTCACATCGGTACGACATAGTTAGTTAGGTACATACATTGCAAGTTATTAGAAAGCTTGTAAAATAGGCATAAATATCCCACTTGAGAAACTTAATTTTATCGGTTTCCTGAAAACACATGTCCTAAAGCTATTGTAACTTCCCCCCTTTAATAAACTAAATTACTAATTATTAATAAATAATAATAAAAATAATATTGTATTTGTATTGGCCACCTGATCTCTACTACTACGTTATTCCGAACAACCCAAATTCTTTTATGTGTAGCAAATTGAACCTTGACTCCTCTCTATCTATCTACCTACTCCTTCGTTCACCTACTGCATCCTAATTCAAAATAATGTACCGGTCACATCAATTAATATAAATATTTTATATGTTTTTGTTAATTTACACCAACCTCCTATTAATCATTCGGATAAGCAAGATCGTAGCTCTTAGATTTTCTATTATCTTGATTATTTTGACACCTTAAACACACTAATATTCAGCCTATGTATTCATATTTTGAACAAAGTCTTAGCGACGGGTTGTGTGGTAATCTTTTACTCACACAAAGCTACTTTCTTGCTTAGGATGGAGTATGAATGATCCTACCTTATTTACCTGCCTAGTTACCTCATGAGTTTAAGACTCTACGAGCGAATCTACCAGTATTTCGTACCTGACGGTTTGAATAAGAAGAAATACCGAAACAAACTTAGACAAACCTTTTTATTTCAATATTGCTGTGTTATAAACTTAATAACACAGGCAATTTATGGTATATAACGTCTATTTCTGTATATATTTGCCTTTATATCATAGGCATTTGAAATATAGAATTTATTGTAATCGAATGTGTATTCCACAAATAGTTATGTACGAAATAGCTAGTAGTTATAAGGGTATTATTTCGCCCGTAACTACAATCATCAGCGATCTGCTCTGCCTGTCACTGGTCCCTATAACAGTTTTGCTTCTTTCTCCGAAACCAAACTGTTTCCCTAACCAAATAAAATATAAAATTATATTACCATACCTGAATGCCACATTCAACTACATAAACTCTACATTTCTCCTCAATTAAGACCAACCATTCATTTCTCTACTCATAATTTTCAAATTCATCCTACAAATAAATGTTATTGGATGAATAAACCTTGTTTCCTAAGTCCCTATTTCCACGTATGAATTTATACCTAATCCTACCTACCGCTAGACCTTAGGCTTATGCAAAACTTCCATCATTACTTTTATTAGTGTTATGTGATGTGTAGGCATTTGAAATATCGAATTTATTGTAATCGAATGTGTATTCCACAAATAGTTATGTACGAAATAGCTAGTAGTTATAAGGGTATTATTTCGCCCGTAACTACATTCATCAGCGATCTGCTCTGCCTGTCACTGGTCCCTATAACAGTTTTGCTTCTTTCTCCGAAACCAAACTGTTTCCCTAACCAAATAAAATATGAAATTATATTACCATACCTGAATGCCACATTCAACTACATAAACTCTACATTTCTCCTCAATTAAGACCAACCATTAATTTCTCTACTCATAATTATCAAATTAATCCTACAAATAAATGTTATTGAATGAATAATCCTTGTTTCCTAAGTCCCTATTACCACGTATGAATTTATTCCTAATCCTACCTTCCACTAGTCCCTAAACTATTGTATGCAAAACTCCCATCATTACTTTTATTAGTGTTATGTGATGTGTAAAACCTAAGCTAGGGATCTACGCTGTAAATCGTTCGGCAGGCTAATCCGAGAAGGCAACCTATAGCCGGTGTAATGTACATTTCACAACGGTCCGTGGACAAGGTTCTGTGAAATGCACTCCCTATCGCGTGTGTATAACATATAAATATATATTCAATAAAAGACCCAAGCCTTAAGCACACACAAAACCTTAACGAGTGAATAAATTCAAGCGGTCGACTTATTTTAAATTGCGACCTCTCGCTTCAGTCCTGCGGCAAACCTTAAGCCAAGGAAGAGGCCCATTTATGATAGGCTACACCATCTATGCAAATAAAGGAGACGGTGCCCAGGTATCTCTGAGCCTGGCCTACTTCTAACAGGATCCCATTGTATACGCTGTTGGCACCGTTAGGGAGCGTGTACAATGTTAGATTGACATCCAATCAAGGCATTGATCTGGTTCGAAATATTAATAAAACTATCCAAAATAAACTCAAAATCTAATAAGAATCGAAATAGTTCAATACTATGTAAAATAATCACACAATATTGAACCTTCTCGCCTTCACAATAAAGTATCTATGAATGTTTACGTTACGAATTTAGGCTCGATCCAGTTTCAATGTCAATCCAAAATATAGCTAAAAACGAATGGATTGAAAGTATCAGTCAAGGTTCTCCTAGCCCCATTAAAACACTTATTTAAATTAAAGCAAACTCCATCAAACTATTATACTTTAAACCAATTAACTCTAGTCAAAAATAATCACTATTAACCACTCTTATTTGAACACAAAGTAATAACAGCAAGATATTCACTAAAAATCAACTTCACAATAAATTTTAAAATTTACACTATTTAATTGAGATTAAACCACCAAATTAAGTATGTAAGTACAATAAATATTTACGAATTGAATTCTCCCTTTAAATTACCATATGTTGTGTCTGATCAAAGACTAAACCAGCGCAATCGAATATTAGCAATTAATGTCCAGGCACAACCTTAGGTAACCTAGATCGTAACCTAGCCCAACCAGGAGAACTCGACCACCACCTTCAAGCTCCGAGATTTGAATGTCCAGCATCCTGCCTTACGAGTAACAGAAAGCTTCCCCGGCCCCCCCTTAAGCTCACGTCTGAAATTAGTTGCATAATCTATTTTAGACTCTATTCTCTTCATTAAATACGACCCATACAATACCATAATTAAATTTGTACAAAACAATCTCACGCGGCACTTTGCTGCATCATCAAGGAACAGTGTTTGACCAGCACTTTCTGCCGTCTTATGCAAAATATACCAATTCGACCACCTTCGTATCGTCATAGTGATAAGGTTTATTTTGATTTAAATAATCATACGCTTATCTCAGATTTGACAGCAATATTAAATTTGTCTTTTTATGGATCATATTCCTAGTGTCGGTACTGTTTATGTCGCCAAGCCATAGGCTTCACAAATCAAGATTGCGATTGCTCCACAAGATGTGGACGTTATGAAGTCCGTTATTGCTTCGTAATAAGGTTTAATTTTGAGTAAAATATCATTTGCATATTTAAAATTACAATAACTAGTTAAGTTTGTATGGTAATAAATTTTAGCCACTCAAAACATGTGTGAAATATTATTCTCTAGAGTGCGTCGGCAGTTTAAGTACATAAATATTTAAGTATTAAGTTTTTGTTATGTGCATACGTTGATTTAATTATGTCTAACTATATTTTACCAAATGTGGTTTTATAATTTAATCCCTGTTGTATTGAATTATTACCTCATTTAGCATTCATTAAAAACTATAGATAAACGATATATACTTAGTCATAGTTCGAGTTACACTATGTTGTTTTTGCAAACATCCCTTCAAATGTTAAAGCTAAGATTTGATAACTACTTACACGCTACCGTAATAAAGTGTAAGTAGTTATCAAATTTAAGCACTTCAAGTTTTGACAAATCTTGTTACTGTAACTGATACTTAATAACTCGAACATAATTTGTGATTACCAAACAGTCGCTAAGATTAAACGTGACATCAATAGCACAACTTCCAAAAGCTATTTCGGTCCCGACCTGAAGAAGTTTTGGATCTGCAATTACTTATTCAGTAGTTTGCCCTAGTTATTGCAATTACTATATTCAGAGAATGGAATGGGAGGCAGCTGGTATTTAGTAAAATGTAAAACCTACTAACCTGAAGGCGCGGAGTGGGTAGGCCCCATACAAGGTGGACTGATGACCTGGTAAATGTCGCGGGAGTCCGCTGGATGCGGGTGGCGCAGGACCGGCCATTGTGGCACTCTTTGGGGGAGGCCTATGTCCAGCAGTGGACGTCTTTCTTACTTAGTTTTGATTATTAGTAGGATGAAGTTGATCAAAGTAAAAACTTTGACTAAGTATTCTTTTATGTTGAATAGCACGACAACGGTTAAACATGCCTGTTAGACGGCAAGCAAAAACCATAGTCTAAGAACGCTTACGACTCTAGAGGATTCACCAGAACCACCAGTGCGAGTGAGACAAGGGTCACTAAGTCACGCGCGATGCGACTTGGCTGCAAGTTGTGCCCGTAAGGTCAAGGGTATTTCCCCAGTCGGGTTGCCCCACTTGGCATTCGTACCGCCCCACTCATTGGAATGTAGGCGAACAATAAAGAATAACTGATGCCATGATGTTGGTGCCATTATGAAGCCTAAGTCTTCTACGTAGATGTCGCTACTCGCTACACGCCTCACTAAGGCGTTGTATGAAGGAACTGATTGAAAGATTTAGTGACCAAGACAGATTGTTCCGATAGTTCAGTTGGTTAACTATCCACCTGACGTGCGTACAATGCGTTACGTGCAACTCTTTAAGACAACATTGATAGTGATAATGGTAATATTTTGATATCTATTGATACCATGTATCAGGATAATAGTCAACATAAGTCAAACAGACAGCTGTAAACCACACTTTATTAAATATAAGATCTTGACACTGACTTGCATTTATATTCTGGAAGTAAGCGCATTTGTAAAGAAAAATTTACATCTTTTCACTCTAGAGTCCCGTCACCCGAACTTGCGTCCCCGAAACCGGCTAACCTGCCTCCAAGTTAAAAATGGTAAACTGTGGACCTTACGGTATGGCAGTTAAAATATATAATCATATTCCGCAAGAAATAAAAGATGAAAAGCACTTTAACAAGTTTAAATCTAAATTGAAACAAGTACTGTTAGAAAAAGCATACTACTGTTTAAATGAATTTTTAATTGATAAGAACATGTTAAATCTGCTACGTATTGACATAAATCGAATTATTATTATTATACCAACTTGAATGATGGAACCAATTAATTTAAACATGTTCATATTAGTTTTGTATAACTATTTTATTATGTTCAATGAATGTCCTAGGAATTAAATATTTTTTTATGTTTTGTATTTAATGATGTTATGTAATTGCCGCTAATAATAATTATTATTAATTTTACACGCTCATAAATAATATTTACCTAGTTCATAAGTTAAATTGCTGTGCCCTAGCAGGGTTCATGTTGCGACCTGTATTATCTTTTAAGACCTATTGTAAAACACATGAAGCAATAAATGAATATGAATACCATCAGGGACACATGACTCTCAAGGACTATGAAGTGTTTTTAAAAGCTCCTTCCAGCCAAGGCTTTTACATAAACATTCACCAACCGCGATGTATTTATTATGTACCTATTGACTGACTTGCAAAACATTGCATTTTATTAATAAATATATTACATCTTAAATTTCGATCAAAGTGGAAAATTGAAAAATTATTCACCAAGAGCGGGATCTCGAATAATTTTTCAATTTTCCACTTTGATCGAAATTTAGAGTTTCGTTAGCGGACGTTTCTGCTTAGTAAACAGTTATCTTGGCTGAATGTCTTTAAAGTGGTGGTGATGATAATGATGATAACTTGTGCCTCCCATGATAGTCATTAGTCATATCAAATACCAATCATATTAAATTTTTTTTTTGAATCTATCATCAAGATAGACGCCGACCTAAAACTCCATCCAAACAAAATTCTTTAAAGCCGCCTTTTTATAAACATAATGCGTTATCAGAAATTTCAAATTTCATATGTGGACGTGAGGTGTTGCAAATTGTATCAATACGTGCCTCAAAGTCTCAAACAACCTCAAAGCGATACCCGACCGCGAATAATTATATCATCCGTTCAAATTCTAAAAGAACACAATCGCTTCCAATATAGAGCTTCTGCAAACGTAGGCCTTGTTATTTCTAACAGGCTATTACAAAACACAATTTTCCATTCGAAGGTACAGAACTTGATACTCGTATTGGAAATATTTTAAATCTTACTAATGCGATAATCTTGTTTGGTAGGGTATCTGCGTTTGGAGGACCATTATACTTTATGATACTGTAAAAGTATTGGTAACTACTAGTAGTATCTAGTGAGTTTTGATATGGGATTATGTGCTTTATATGCCTGATACTTGGTTGATTTTAGAATTTTTTTGTATGTGGAGCATTGTTCAGAAAATGTTATGAACGATCTCGATGTCACATATCGCTGAAGCTATTACTTGTGACTAGTTGTGACTATATATATATAAACATCGAGTCCGTAGTAAAATTGTTTTGTCTTTGTGTGACTAGATTTTAAAAGGATTTGAAGTTATTTAAAATCGATTGTAAACAAACACAATCAAGAAAAACCGGCCAAGTGCGAGTCGGACTCGCGCGCGAAGGGTTCCGTACCATTAAAAATATTTATTTTATTTTGTTTTTAGTATTTGTTGTTATAGCGGCAACAGAAATACATCATCTGTGAAAATTTCAACTGGAACTATCACGGTATCAGTGAGATACAGCCTGGTGACAGACAGACGGACGGACGGACAGCGGAGTCTTAGTAATAGGGTCCCGTTTTACTCTTTGAGTACGGCACCCTAAAAACGAACCGCATGTTGCAATAGACATTGAGGTTGTCGCTCGACATGATCATGCCCCGCATGCCCCAGAATAAGAAATTTTGCTGTCATCGAGATTATGGTGTGAGTTTTACGATCAATAGAGATCATCACTTTTAGATATCATCTTGAACGGCCCGAGAATTGGCCTCCAGCAAGTCGATCACGTAACGCTTTGTACGTACGTTTGGTAGATCTAAATGTAAATATTTCTATGGGAAACATGATTGATTACCTCTCTGGTCTTGGTTCTTAATTCGCCTCAGACCGTGCCTCAAAGAAGAAACACAAAAGTCAGATAAAAGAGAGAGAAAACTATTCTTCTTAGTTGTAGGAACTAAGAAGAATAGTTTTCTAACAACATTAATAATAAAGCCCCTGCGAGACAGTCGCCAATACGCCCCTCCGATCGAGCGACCTTGGTCGGCACCGACCGCTGTAGTAAGAAATTTTGCTCCAAACAACTGTCTACACGGTCGGTGCGGACCAAGGTCGCTCGGTCGGAGGGGCGTGTTGGCGACCGTCTAGCAGAGGCTTATACCGCATTCATTAAGCCACAGCTAAACGGCCGGTTAAAAGGGTCTTCTAGATTTGCACCGTAACTTTTATGAGAAAAGTTTTATCGAATGGGCCTTTGCGCGGCATAATTTAAAATAATTAGCAGACATTATGAAGTGTGGCCGTTCTGTTGGAGTAGATTTAACATTTCGTTCTAATATCGCCCGTATTATTTTAATCTTCGGTTAGGTCTAAGTATAGTACCTAGGTACAAGCTTTACTTTGGGATTAGGTCGGTTCATGTGATTGCCTCCTACTCTAGTAACAATACGAGTACGTATTATTGTAAGTAGGTAGGTACCTAAAATGTATTGCACTGTTTGTCTCATGTCTTCTTTTTAACCCCTGACGCAAAATGAGGGGGCTGTGTGTGTGTGTGTGTGTGTGTCTGTATATGGCATCGTAGCTCCTAAACAAATGTGCCTACCGATTTTAACGCGTTTTTTTTATCTTAAACCTGACGTGATCGAGATGGTTCTTAGCTACGTTTTAACAAAATCGGTCAAGCTGTTTTTAGGATATTGAACTTTGAAATTAAAATATTGGGGATTTTTCAACTTTTCTAAGTTGCTAACTAATAGGTTACATTAGATATGATATTGTTTAGTTTTTCGTCTCACTCTTAAAATAATTTGGTCAGATAACAGTTTTCACCGCTGGACTAAAATGATATTGAATGAGATAAACTCTGCGTGTGATATAAGTTATGACTAGTCAACGAAAATTAACAGTTCTAATAAGAAATGCAGAATGCGAGAAATACCTACCTACTTAAAGGAACATCTTAGAGAAACACCGATGGTACACATATTAAAACATAAATAAAAAGGTATTTATTCAATTTATTTACACAATAAAAATTCATTAAAAATTGCAAGTTAACTAACATGCTCCTAGCATATTTAAAGAGCTGGTAAAGCGTCTTGTCGACAGGCGACCTGGCTGGTTCGTACCAGCGCCATCCAGCGCGGCAATGCCTACCAGCCTTCTGGGCACCCTGCCCCCGGGTTTTGAGCTTGAGGCAGTTTTTAATTTGTGCATATATTTTATCTCGTTTTTAGTATAGTTTTTAGGGTTCCGTACCTCGAAAGGAAAAAAACGGAACGGATCGCTTTGTTGTCCGTCCGTCCGTCTGTCAAGACCCCTTTTCTCAGGAACGCGTAGAGGTATCCAGCTGAAATTTATATCAAATACTCAAATCTACTGTCCCTTGGAGCTGTGGAAAAAACAAACTTCTAAGCCAACGCAATCAAAAGATACAGCCGTTTATGCTGCAAATTTTCGAAACTCGCAAGGGAATCAAAACCTACATGGTACTTCCCGTGAACTCAGAATCTTGAAATTTGGTACGATGCAACTCCAACATCTTAAATCACAGAAAGGAAAAGTTGCGAAAACTGTACATTTTTAGTTACATCACTGAAAATGTAATGTCCAGTATAAACTGACACGCATTAAGTATGTGAATACTTACTTAGTGAGTGTTAGTTTATAGTCGACTTGTTTCTAATTGTACGGGGTGGTCCGGAACCCTCGGTACGCAAGTCTGACTCGCACTTGACCGGTTTTTCTTTAAATTATTATGTTTGTTTTTTGTTTACATTGTATGTAAAATTAAATTAAAAAATAAACTTATTTACAACAGAAAACAAAGAACGAATTGGTTTATTTATCTCAAAGCAGAAAGCGCGCCTACGGCTTATGTACAGTCAGCTGCAGAGACAAAGTTTGTATGCAGGGGGGTCCCTAATCTCTGTACCTAACAGTGAACATGAGCAGTATGCAACAGACCTGGGATTTTACAACAAATTACCAAATCCGGCTTCTAACGAAACATTATTCCCGCTGGATTGGTAAACACCGGAATAATTGCATTTGGCTTACAAATCAACATTTCGGCCGCCTAAGCCCAGATTATTAGGCAGCTAATAATAATACCCAAACCGAATTGTAAGGGTTTTTTCAGACGTCTATTCTACATTTTTAGGGTTCCATACTCAAAGAGTAAAACGGGACCCTATTACTAAGACTCCGCTGTCCGTCTATCAGTCTGTTTCACAG
The DNA here is from genome assembly GCA_963854355.1 of Epinotia brunnichana. NCBI lineage: Eukaryota > Metazoa > Arthropoda > Insecta > Lepidoptera > Tortricidae > Epinotia > Epinotia brunnichana. Next base: position 14,619,323 of record OY977957.1, read on the forward strand.
ATTATGTATTTCTGTTGCCGCTATAACAACAAATACTAAAACCCAAAATAAATAATAAAAAAAATTTTTTTTTTTTTTCTTTTACAATCTAACATAAATCGGCTTAGTCCCAAACTAAGCAAAGCTTGTACTATGGGTACTAGACGACGATTAACATACTTATATAGATAAATAAATACTTAAATACATAGAAAACATCCATGACTCAAGAACAAATATTTGTGCTCATCACACAAATAAATGCCCTTACCAGGATTCAAACCCGGGACCTCCGGCTTCGTAGGCAGGGTCACTACAAACTAGGCTACAGGAGGTTCCCTTACAACAAACGTGATTTTTTTGCCGTTTTTATAGATAATGGTACGGAACCCTTCGTGCGCGAGTCCGACTCGTTAATTACAAATTGACAAGACTTGTTCTATAAGTTACATAATCAATTCCACTAGATTCTTCATTTAGTATTTATAGCTGAAAACATTACCGGAATTTTTTAATCATAGTTGCGGGAATTCATTTCTTTAACAATTGGATGGTAACATAAAATTATATTAGTGTAACATTATTAATACTTACAGATAACTTTTAATAAGCAATACAAAAAAATATAAAAGAAAAAGTTTGCACAAGGAGCTTTGAGAAATAAAAAAAAATATATATATTTATATAATACAATACGTGTTTATAAAAGAAAAAGAAATAAATATATTATATTCTTTTAAAACATAGTAGTTTATAATATTTCATAAAGAGGAACTGTCTATGAGATTTTAGCTTTGTATGTTTGTAAGTTTTGTGTAATCTCCGGAACCTACACGATTTCAAAAATGTGAAAGATCACCTGCGTGTAGAATGGCCTTTCAGGATGGTTATAGGTCATATTTATTGCCGCGGGTTTGCCTTAGTTATTTACAATACACGAACGAAGCCGCACGGGCAGCTAGTCCTCTATAAACTACTTAAGACATTGTTTGCCCTTTCTTTTCAACCGACGAAAAAAACGGAGGAGGTTCTCAAGTCGACGCGTATATAAATATATATTTTTTTTTATGTATGACCACGCATAACTTTTTACAGAGTAGTTCGATTTTGATAATTCTTTTTTTATTGGAAATAGTATATACCCCGAAGTTGGTCCCATATAAATTTGGAAACAAAAACCAACCCTATGGGTAGGAAAATAGGGGATGATTGATTTTTCGTCGGTTAAAACTTTTTTTTTCAAAGTAAATTATTCTACCCACAAATTTATACAGAGCTTAGCGGCTCATAAAGTTATAAAACCCCCGTTTTATTGCCAACAAACATCTAATTGCTGTTCTTATATCTTTACATCAGGCCAAACTTCGTTATGGAAGTTCTGAAACGTAGCAAACATCAGGTAAATTTAAAATGCTTACTCTATCGCCCTGGTTAGCGAAATTGAGTCTTACAATGTAGTTAATAAAGGTGAATGCTGCAGTCGTTTGTCCGATGGAAAACAATAATAAAAACAAACACAGGGGAAGTTTTTTAATCCGTTTTTCCTCTGTCACAGGAGGACCGTTTGGAAATAAACTTTTTTACCATTGGCCGTTGTTTTCGTTTTTCAGCCGATACCGGCCGGCATTCAAACCAAAACGACAAAAAGATTCCTCACGTACTTAATATTTCAATAAATATCCGTGCAGTTATGTCAGTGATATAAATAGGATATCAGGTTATTTGAATAGCATTTTATTTATTATAATAATTATTACTTCTTTATTTACGTTTAGTTACTCTATTCTTATATCTTGTAGTAATAAGACATTATTACCTAGTTTTAGATCTGAACTGTGATTTACCTTCTTTTTAGGGTTCCGTACTCAAAGAATAAAACGGGACCCTATTACTAAGACTCCGCTGTCCGTCCGTCCGTCCGTCCGTCCGTCCGTCCGTCCGTCCGTCCGTCCGTCCGTCCGTCCGTCTGTCCGTCTGTCTGTCACCAGGCTGTATCTCACTGATACCTTGATAGTTCCAGTTGAAATTTTCACAGATGATGTATTTCTGTGGCCGCTATAACAACAAATACTAAAACCAAAATAAAATATAGTATTTTTCACAATCGTGTTATAATAGAGAGCTTTCTAGTCGAGTACCGTGTTTGACGCCCGAGCCGAAGGCAAGGGCGATAAATATGCGCTCGGAGGCTTTCTTTATTACCGCCCGTGGTAAGTACAACATTTTACTTCTCTATCTGGCCAGGAAGTGGGGTTTTCCGCACGCATAGCGTGCGGTAATTCCCACTTTATGGCCAGCCCGGCTAGCACACTAGCAAAATGACGACTTTTATGCACATGTTTTATGTCCACAACCGACGTATAAAATTTTACCGTCATGAGCTAACATGCTATACCATCATTTACGTAAAATGTGACCATTTATATGTATTGCACATAAAACTATTTGTTTTACGTCAAATGCTAACATGCTTTTGATTTTGGCACATAAAACTTGACGATATGAGCCGTTGACGGACGAAATTTTATGTAGGTCACTCGCGACCCCGGATAAATTTTAACACTATGAAAACAATATAATTTTCGCAGGATTTCTCCGATTTCTGTCACGACACATACGGTTTCAGTTTCAAAACTCCTATCGTCTCCTGAAACAATGATCTAGCATTTTCAATTTTAGCTAGATCATGATTAGTTGATTACTAACTATAAATTAGTATAAATAACGCAATGATTATGATTTTTTGCTTGTGTTGTAATAAAGTATATTACACAAATTTACAAATATTATTGATTCAATTATAAACTAACATGTGTTTTGGTACTCGCTAAATTACTTAAAACCACTACGTAAAACTTTTAGTGGGGTGGGAGTAACGTAAATAAAAACAAAAAACTATTATAACACAACTTAATACAGGAGAACAACTGTTTAGTAAACTGTGCAGTGCTTATCATTACTCTTTAATTAGGTAGTATTATAATAGGCTTCTAACCATAGACTACTATTGAACGAATGAAATAAATGTAATAATTTTGCTACGTATATTTTACGCTATGGCATAAATATATGCTGCGTGATTACCATGTTAGCTAAGTAACGTAAAAATGGGCACAATCGTAAAGTTATACGTCAGAACGTAAATATATGTCCGATTAGTGTGCTAGCTGGGCAGGTATAACGTAAAATTAATTTTCTACGAGTCAACTGAACTAATTAAACAAACTCGATACTGTTGAAACGAAGTGCAGCCTATCGCTCGTACGCTCATTGATATCTTAAAAGATATCAACGAGCGTACGACATCAACGAGTAAACTCAATAATCAAAGCGATTCTATTGGTCCAATTCATAACAGTTCGGTAAAGCAGCCACGTGATTGGTCGAATTTATTTTAATTCTATTTTCAAATTTTTTTTGGTTGTCTAGAGCGTATCGAAACAGTTATTTCGGTTGTTTCGGAAGTAAAAGACTATTCAACGATGAAAAGAGTGACGTTCCAGTATTCTCTATGAAATCTTAATACACATATTTTAATCGTCGAGTACAAAAAAAATTTTTTGTACTCGACGATTAAAATATGTGTATTAAGATTTCATAGAGAATACTGCAACGTCACTCTTTTCATAGTTGTAGTCCATGTTACTGTCGAAACAATCGAAATAACTACTTTTCGATACGCTCCAGACAACTAAAATAAATTCGACCTATCACGTGGCTGCTTTACTGAACTGTAATGAATTGGACCAATAGAATCGCTTTGATGTCGTACGCTAGTTGATGTCTTTTAAGATATCAACAAGCGTACGAGCGATGAGCTGCACTTCGTTTCAACAGTATCGAGTTGGTTTAATTCAGTTGACTCGTAGAAAATTAATTTTAATGAACTCGTACAAAAAGTATTATTCACAATAGTGTTATAATCAAGCTTTTTAATCTCGTACCTTACTTAGGCCACTCAGCAAGCTACGTGGCCTAAACACGGTACTCGACTAAAAAGCCCTCTATTATAACACGATTGTGAAAAATACTATTTATTGATAATGGTACGGAACCCTTCGTGCGCGAGTCCGACTCGCACTTGGCCGGTTTTTTTCATTTGTTAATAAATATTTTTTGATAGGTATATGATTTACAAAGTTAGCTTACAGCAGCACAATCAACTTTTAGGGCTGTTTTTTTTACTTTTCATTTTCCGTTTTAGTTTGTTTGAAGTCGTTTAATGAAGGCATTTTATTTTTTCTGTGACATTGTCTACCAAAGCCCGTTAGTAATACCTTTGTTTTAGCGGTGATACTAGTATTGATATTAAATTGTAGCCACTTTCTACACGCGACGTCGAACTTACTGCTTCGTTGCTACATCTGGGTATTTTAGTGTCCACGGTAAAATGAGCTGTGAACATAATAAAAAGGGAACATTACGCAAAACTCTTCGTAGGTGGCGACACTAGCAGCGTTGACATTGTATCTCGTACCCACCCATTGTCTATGCAAGCATCCTTGTCACGTGTGTGTGAATCCCTATATTCCTATACTGGTTTACTATTAGTGGTAGTGCTGCCTCTGGCGGCAGAACATTGCAGTAATGTTCCCTATTGGTTATGATTTCATGAATAAATGAACGAATACCTAAAGTTTATTCACCTGACATTCAAATTGTGCCCTCAATAATATGTAAACAAAAAAAACAAGATAAAACAGCCATGGGAACATTTATAAAGTGTCATACATTAATTAAAATTTTAAATTGAAAGGTTAAATTAGGCTAATTAAATTATTTAATTAGGCCCAATATAGCTTAATCATTCATAATTTAAATGTCATTGTTTCACGCCTATGAAAGTAGATGACACAGTTGCTACAAGTAAGCATTGCCAACGATTTAGTTAATAGTCGCATTATGTTTTTTTTCTTTTTTGTGCTCATATTCAGGTTTACTTATTTTAAGTAGGTTAAGTACTACTACGAGTATCATTGTAATAAGCTTCTTTTTGGCAAAAAATTACTGACTGATGAGTTTGTTTCGGCGTTTCATCTTACAGTGGTCTTCTTTTTCAGAAACGCTAGTAGAATTTTGACTTGTAAAAGTGCCATTGCGGCCTGCTTGTAGAATACAATTAAATTATTTCATTTTATTAAATCCATTTGAATATTTACCAAATACAGTTAAATAACAAAAAGTAATAAGATTAAACTGAACTAAAACTAAATTCGTCTCCCAGATCGGGCCCCTGCGGCAGGGTCCTCATTAGGCTGGCTGCGTTCACCCTCTGGATCGCTATGCTGATCCGTTGAGTGAGGAACGAGCCAGCTCTGTGCTCTCCAGTGGTCTGGACGAGCTTACGACTCAGCGTCCTGACCAGTTGGTGGGCATCTGGACTCTACGGCCCGAGAGTCTCGACTGCAATAACTGATTTGAATATTCTTATTTTTAAGTTCCAAGTATATACAGATCAAAAATGATTTCCAGAATTAAATATTTCCCATTTTGTACATTCGTCGTGACGATAAAATGCATGGGTACTTACTTTAATACCCCTAATCCTTCAATTTTGTTGAATAATCACTGAATTAGGCTTACAAATGCCGAGGCACGCGAGGCAAATGGCGCAAGATGATGTATGTTCACACATCGCCGTATAATGGAGTAATCTGTTTATGCTCATTGCTGGGGTCAATATGACACTTACGTTTCGTATTCCTAGTTCATCTATCTTTTACGACAGTGATAAACAAGTTACACTTAACTTCAATCGAGCGTAAAGCGCGAATTACAAATGCAAGAAATTGCAAGCAAATTTAACTACATTATGGGGTTCGATAGATCAATTGAACGCAGCATACCTCGGTTACCCGCAATGTACCTATAATGTAACTTGCATGCAATTTCTTGCATGTGTTATTTGCCCGTTAGGACAATTCATCTGTCATTTTCGCATACTAAAATTGACACTTAGATCTACCTGACGCACGCACATGCGATACGTAATCGACCAGCTGGTATTTATTTAATCGTATGGCATACATTATTTTGACCTTTGAGTTTGTCACTCTTTACCCACCCAGATGACACGTGCAATACGTGCATGGTTGTGGTAGGTAGCTCCTGCGGCCGCAAGTGACAGTTGTCCCCCCTTTGTCAAGTGAGTGGGCAACTCGACTGTTATAGGTTCTTAAGCCGCCCGAAGGCCTCCAACTCAGCTTAACGACTACTGTCATAGACAGCAGCCGGGATCAACTGCTTTTGGTAAGGAGACACCGTCGCTTATAGACGCATGTAGCTCCAGAAGATTTAGAAGGGCATTGCCAAGCCTTCTTTAATTTAGGATGCGTTGTGTGGACATATAAAAACACAACATCGAGAGATAGTGGAGAGTAGGCTCACCAGAGCGGTGTTCACGTCAGGGGTTGGATACCGGTATTTTCACCATACAAAAATACCGTTATTAATACGTTCTATTTCGTTCTTTGGTTAATGATATCATTTTGATCTGGTAGTCTAATAATACGAAAATGTAACCTAATTACATGATAAGAGTCCTACATTAAGAGCCAAAAATAATTCAAAATATTAGATTACTTCGGGGATTTTTGAAAAAACTGGTTTAGACCCCTGGTTTTTAGGCGCCTGAGTATGCGCTGTATTGAGAGTGAGAGAACCGCATTTGTCTCTAGCCAGCTAGTAACAAATTTTCAAATTAATAAGTTTCGGTCAAAAAAATATTTTATTGCCAACTGTAGGTACTTTTTTTGTATACAGTCATCAACTACCAACTGAGACGATTCTAACGAGCCCAAACTTAACGGGGTTACGTCGGTAGTACTGCATTCCCATGGCCACCTTCTGTCTCCATCATTGGATCAGCTGGATGGTACCATAATATTGAATTGTCATCCGAACTATACCATTACACAAAATTTCAGCTCAATCGGTTGAAGATATCTGCTTTAACATTGAGTTGCAAGATTCCACCCGAACAAACATAGTTACATAAGTAGTTAGGTACAGTTGACGTCAAAGAGATGAGATGTCACCGTTAGATTGTGAAAACCGTCAGTTTATAATCTTACCCGTTATATTGTAAACTGACGGAATATTGTGAACTGTCAAAATAATTCATTTTACGCATTCATTTTCGTTAGTTTATAAACTAACAATGTCATATCGTCAAATTGTGAACTGAATCAAATTTGCCTGATTCGGAACACAACCTGTGCGCTGTTTGGTTTAGCGAATTATTCCACTTGCATCAGTTTTCACTTAAGTCAGAACATGATTGTTTTTTTTTGATATTCAGACATTTTATTCCATTTATTTCGGCATCCAGCACCTATTTCTGGGCGCTTTGCCCTTCGGGCAACTGAAGATACCTAACCAACCTAACCTACCTAGTCTTTGTGTACGTTCCGTAGCAAGCCGATTTGATCTCAGTTCACAATTTGACGATTCGTCATTGAAAGTTTATAAACTAATGAAAAATATTGCGTTAAATTGTGAACGGTTTTGACAGTTCACACTTTTTCAACAGTTTATAATATCGCGAGTAAGATTATAAACTGACGGTGTTCACAATCTAACGGTGAAATATATATTTTTCGCCTCATTGCAATGGAATACGGTGAAAAAGTGTATACATTACTTTGACCGGCAATGCGCTTATGATTCCTCTGGAGTCGACTTGTTTGGCATTGTCGTGGTAGAAATAAACGTCATACGCTCTCGTTTCAGTTTAAACAGCGACAGAGACAAAAGAATGACACGAGAAACATTATCATCAACATCATATGAGCCGAAAGAAGTCCACTGCAGGACATAGGCATCCCCCAAATAGTCAAAGAGTGCCAACGTGACCGGTCTTGCGCCACGCCACCCGCATCCAGTGGACTGCCGCAACCTTTACCAGATCATCAGTCCACCTTGCCCTACCGCACGTTTTGCACGCAGAACCGATGGCCGTTGGGGCGTAAAGATCCTCGAGTGGCAACCACGTACTTGAAGACGCAGCGTGGGTAGACCCCCACAACCTGGTAAAGGACGCGGGAGTCGGTCAGCTGGATGCGGGTGGCGAAAAATACATCGATATAAAATTAGAATTCAAAATGCAGTGTCACTAGACCCTCATTTCAGACTATTTCGGTTTGAAATAGATTGCTTAGCGAGGTAGAATAAGCTCCGTACGAGGTAATGTAGAATGAAATGGCTGTAATTATACCTTCAGAGGAGCGCTGTAACGTTGGCTTGTATATATACCTACTATAGACTTAAATACGTACGCTCTTCTTCACACGGATTTTGTTATTGTATTTGATTTCCGCGATTGATACTTATGAAATAAAATAAAAAATCGCTTTCGGATAAAAGCTGACTGTTTGAAATGACATGACATAATTTCGAAGAGTCATTTATTCGTAAGCATTATACTTCGATTTTTTTAGCATTAGAAATTCGATAAACAAAGAAGCAGGTGTCGTAAACCTGTTTCTTCAGAAGTTAATAATAAAATATTAAATTATTGTGTATTTTTCTTTGTTACATCATAGGTACTTATCAATGATTTCACATTTCCTATCACTTAGGTTTGTAAATATTATATATATATTATTACTAACTATTCCTAACCTAACCTACCCTTTCACTACACTGAATTGGGATAGATCCATCGGCGGTGAACCGCACTATCAACGAAAGATAATAACTTTAACGGAAAACAATAAAACTTAAAAACTCAAAACAACAAGATTCTGGGATAATGACAAAGTATCGCACTTGCATTCGCATGACATACGAGATGAGAGTGACGTTTAAAAGCAAACATGAACAATGTACTTAATGGCGGACATTTTATCCGACCGATTGCAAATGTCAAAACACTAAACTCTTATTGATGTGGGACACGATCTCTTCAATTTAGTCGCAATTTATAGGTTTAAAACGTTCCGTTTGTTTGAAACCTCTGCTTCTCTGAGTTTTTTATCATGCAATTTTTTTGCGATACATTAAAAATAACACAAATAAAATATTAAATCTGTATTATTAAATAATCCTTTTAAGTAAATGCAAATTACACATTTTGCTATCGTATAATAATAATGCCAAATGCTTTAAAAAATGTTTTCATAGTTTTCCACTTATTCCGCCGCATTTACGGCAGGTATCGTAAAACGTGTTCTATAAAAAACCTTACACTTACTTCTGTAAAGGTCTTTCTAATGCTAAAAAAATCGAAGTATAGGTACCTACTTTTTTCGAATTACATAACTCCGTAAACCATGCTCCGTTAAAGGAATTATTGATTTTTCATGAAATAGCTATAAATAATAATCTTATCTAACCTATTTATAAATTTCATTAAATCATCTGCGTCCCAATTTTCGTGAAAATGGAAACTGTGTTAGGAATCTTAAAATTTCGGAATATTAATGGTTTCGGAAAAATAACTCTTCGGGATTTTTCTGTTCCCCTTTTTGAGCTCTTTCCATCGCTTGTCGTCAAGCGGGTAGATTGAGGAAAAAAATAAGTGTCTCTGTCGAATAACGACAGTTTTTTTTAATAAATTTAAATTTTATAATGCTATAATGAAGCCCAGTAGTCTTATTAATAGGACTCCGAGAGAACCTAAATGGTTACCTACATTACGGTTTCAGAGGAGTTTCGTCCTGCGAATGCATCGACTGCGTAATGAATTCCCTGCCGAGGTTTCCCCTAGGGACTACAGTAAAAATATGGTGTTCTTGAAATAGGATTTACCGAACTGCGTACCTACAGGCACAGAATAAGTAATAGTAGGTACAGGTCTCCAGGCTGGCCGTTTTTGTTTGCCACCAACTTTGAAACGTTGGTGGTGTACATCACACTTATTATTTTCTCGAAACTGTTGCCAATATTACATGCCAGTAAATTTGAGGGCAAAAGATAATAGTACATTATGATACAAGTGTGCTAAGTTGGCCATTACACTCGAGTCGGTTTTTAAGCCTGAGCCGAAGGCGAAGGCTTAATGGAGACGAGAAGTGTAATGACCAATGCTCACGTGTTTCATACGACGTTTTTCAACACATTTGCGAGGAAAAAAAAAAAAAAAAAAAAAATGAAAATGTTAAAAGATATGTAATGTAAAGGCACTAGTGCGATAATGTAATGTAAAAGTCACGGCATGGGTAATATTCTGCATTATTTTGCTAATATTTAAAAAGATATGTAATGAAAAGGCACTAGTGCGATAATGTAATGTAAAATGCACGGCATGGGTAATATTCTGCATTATCAGTGTAAATACGCTGTAATAAGACCTACTTTACGAGCAGGTGTGTTGAAAAATAAAATAATGTAGCCTATATTCCAACATTTACAGTGTTTCTCTTTGATAAAACTGTATGTACCTACCTATTGCATTTAAGGCAACGTGAGCTCTGAATTTTTTTTTTAAAGTTGTAGCTCGTGTTTGGATTATAAATACGGCTGCCCTTAATTTAATTAGCAATCTTGAGGCATTTTTCGAGGGACAACAGCTATTCGAATTCTGAGTTTGTGTATTACGCTCGATAGAAAAAAATCACGAATATAGGTCTAAAATACAAATAAAAAATCCATAACAAATTATGCACAACAAACGTATTAAAATTAGTTCAAAAATCGGCAATATCATGTTTGAGGGAACTTGCTTGTTACTTTTTAGGGTTCCGTACTCAAAGAGGAAAACGGGACCCTACTACTCAGACTCCGCTGTCCGTATGTCTGTCTGTATGTCTGTCTGTCTGGTAGTCTGTCTGTATGTCCGTCTATCACCAGGCTGTATCTCAATAACCGTGACAGTTAGACAGTTGAAATTTTCACAGATTGCCGCTATAACAACAAATACTAAAAAAACAGAATTAAATAAATAATATTTATAGATAATGGTATGGAACCCTACGTGCGAAAGTCCGACTAGCACTTGGCCGGTTTATTTATAAATACGCACAAAAAATTAAAATTGAAAAACACGCTTATGCTCAGAGTGAGAGGGAGAGAAGACCTTTAACGCTTAGAGACAGTATACATCTCTATAAGAACATTAGAATAATTATTAATTGTATTTGGATGCTCAGAGACATTATACATCTCTGGGGTACTAAATTAATATCATAAACTTATTGTTAATTCTGATACAGACCTTATATCGAATGTATTTGATAATATTTTACAATTTTGGATTTTTTTAGTTTTCATTTAGTGACATTTAGTTTCTTAACCATTTAGGTACTAATTGGTTAAAATCTGCAATTTGAAAATGATTATTGTGTAAGATTATTAATATTATATTGTAGAATACCATTTGACATTTAAAAGTGCCCTTGTGGCCTATTTGCAGAATAAATAATTGATTGATTGATTGATTGACCACGAGCCTACGTCGCCTTAAGCGTGTTTGTTGGTTTTCCCAGGGGCATATTTAGGCCTCCGCTATCAGTCTCCATTTCTCTTTGTCCATCGCAACTCTTCTCCCTGCTATGGCCCTTATCATCTTTCCATCTTTTGTGGGGTCTTCCTTTCCTTCTCTTTCCTTCTCTGGGAGGACAAAATATAGGTTACTTACAACAAATGAAAAAAACAGAAGTCAGACCTAAGTTATCACGTATTGGCTGCTAAATTTAACATTTCACGCTTACCGTTTGGTATATAAACGTTGCCCAAGTAAGATTTCCGCGTAAATATTGATTACTTTCCGATGCTCGTAATATAGTCCGCGTATCCGAGGAATAACGAACCTTACGTTAAACGAAGAGTGTTGAAAATTGCACCAATCACACGTATGTTATAGAAAAACTCGAAAATTAACTGTTAATACGAGGAAATGTATGCACATATTTACTCTTCTATCGTCTGGTATCGGCGCATGTCTCGTAGTAAAATGGATGGGCAAAAAAAAGATGTACTTTTTCTGATTTCTGATTTCTGATTTCATATTCCGTGAGGTTTTTTTTGTCCATAAATTACCATGATTTTGTTAGGTTTGTTTGAGTGTGAAAAGATTTTGAAGAGGGATATTTTTGTACAGCCAAATTTGAATGTGCAAATTTAGCATGTTTTGTGTTTAGTTATTTTGACATAACCTGATTAAAATGTCATTGTTTGATGTATTAAAATTAAATTGGTTGTAAACTGGAAAACAACGTTGGTTTAAAAAGTTTATTTTTTATATAGGTACGTACATTAAGTTGATAGGTGACTCAGTTTATAAGAACTTCCGCCATCTTTTTAGGGCTTCTGAAATATACCTACACCTAAACTCAAAGCCTAATTATTTTGTGCAGTAACAAGTGAAATCAAAACATTTTTCGAAAAACCCAACTGCGTTACGTGATATGTCTTATTCTTTGACACGCCCTGCAGCCTAAACCGTTTGACGGATTTCGACATGTGAGGTGTCGATAGGCTATAATATTTGCAAAAAAGCAGTTGGGTTTTTCGATGTATGTATGTGGATACATACATACATACGCTCGAAAAGCATAACCCTCTCTCCTTCGGCAGTCGGGTAAAAAGGCACATGTCAATACGAGAAAATACAACAAAACAAGTTATTATTTCTATTTAATGTGTTTTATTCTATAAGAAATAAAACTAAAAATTAACACGAAATTACCAATTTGCGAAGCTAAAGCACACCAATATTAAGTAGACGTACTTAAATTGGAAATAATATTTAATATATCAACTTACCACATAATTTCCGATAAATTATTTGTACTCTTAACCAGAAAACGAGTTAACACGCAGTTGTAAACGTAATTATATTTGCGATAATTCCCACTTCCCTCAATTACCGGATTTAAAATCAAACCTAATTTATTGGAAAATTTGCATTCAGTGTTCGTTAAATCCGTAAAAGCCCTCCAATAATTTGAATTATTTTTTTGTCAGTCAGCAGATTTTTAAAATATATTTGAATCCTATGACTAGTGGCTTCTGTGAGCTGAAAATCTCGCAAGTCAGTCATTGTTAAAAAAAAAACAAAGACGGAATCAACAAAAAATATCTAAATACTTATCGAACCTGCTCCCAAAATTTCACAAGAATCGGTTGAGAAATACGAACTAAAGAGAAGAGCAGCAGCAGACAGCCGGACAACTGGACAACTGGACAGCTGGACAGCGGGACAGTGGGACATCCGGCCATACGATAGAATTTTGGCCCAAGCGGGAGTCCGCTGGACGCGGGTGGCGCAGGACTGGCCATTGTGGCACTCTTTGGGGGAGGCCTATGTCCAGCAGTGGACGTCTTTCGGCAGATATGATGATGATGATCGATATGAATCTAACACCAAGTCGCGCCCATCTTTGTGACGTCATAAAAACTCATACCACCACTTTAGGAAGCGACAACATGCATTTTGATAGTCAGTAAATCATGCTGTTTCCAACGATACATGTCTGAATGAGTGCGCGCAATACATTGACATCATATGGGTATGCGAAATGTTTGGTCTAATTGACCACCTGACTGCTTGCACACGAATACCAGGGCTAATTTGGTTCAAAGGCGTGCTGTGCAAATTCTGTTACAAGTCAATAGGTAGTATTAAAACATCTGTATTTATCGCGGCAGAAAAAGGAACATTCATCTTATGTAAAAACTGACAATGTCCGTGTAATACAAATTTAGGTATTTTGAGCTTTGGTTGTTTTAAGCATATGTTGTTATGCCATGAAAGTGTTTTTAGTTTAGGCATTATGAGACTAAGCTATTTTGAAATTCGGCCATATCAAGATTCCGGTGTTTTAAGAAAAAAAATTAGGCATTCTGCAATTTAGGTGTTTTGAGACCAAGAAGTTTTGAGATCTGGGAATATTGATAAAGAGCTATAATGCAATTTAGTAGTTATAAGCCCAAAGCTAAAAGGCTTATATTATTATTATGTATCTCCTGTTTAAATTCACGGGACAAAGCCCGGTCCTTTGGAAGGCGTGCGTGGGGATATAGATCCAACACGTAGATGCCCTTTGGAGACGAAGTTTAATGTGATGTAATACACCTGCTAGAACCCATTCACGGGTACATCGGTAGATACCCGTGAACCGGTTCGGGCTATTGTGGGTTATATGGATAGAGAACGGGTACTATGGTGATGAGATTTGGGTGGAATATGAAACTGGGCTATTGAAAAAAGATCCGGACACCTGCCATAACAATGTTCATTATCATCATCGGCCTTATACATCTATAAAAAGATGATTTAAACAGCGTCCATATTAGAGTTGCGGCACTTACGTACGTGGCTCGTCAGGCCGATACGGGAGCGACAGCCACGACCACATAATTGGCAAGTAAATGTCCTGCCCGGAGATGAAAGAGGAAGAGCAGCGCGTTGGTGTCTTAATTCACGTCTATAGGATAAGAGATCGAACCAAGCTTTATCGTGTTCCACCACTCCATTACGTAGGGTCTCCCTCCAATGGTCTCGATCTTGGGAATGTTCTTCCCAAGTTGAGGGGTCGATCCTAAAGGACACCATGTCCCGTTTAGCACTGTACTTAAAACGCAACATAGGTCGCCCGACCGATCGTTTAGCGTGTGCTATTTCACTCAGGAGAGTTTTTCGTGGCAAACGAGAAGGCTCCATCCTTTGCACGTGTCCTAGCCAACGTAAGCGTCTCTGTTTCAGAACGGCAGCAATGCTAGGTAAACGCGCGATGCTAAGCACCCTCTCGTTTGTGACTCGATCCTTCCACGATATGTTTAAAATGCGTCGAAGACAACAATAACAATGCCTTGATAACAATGTTATCCACAACGTTATCAAGGCAGGCGGTGACTAGCCGCTCATTAGATGGGCCCCTGAAAATGCCGTCGTAAAGACGGCCAGGAGCAACACCGGGTGAGCGGTTCAGGGGTGTCGAGAGGTGGTGCTGCGCTTTCTCCGAAGTTAGTCGCGGCGTTATGCCCTTTAACACTTCCACCCCTGGAGCATATAGCTCTAACGACTCCTCTCTGGACGGCCAATGAAGGCAAGCCAGAGCTGAGAGTCCTACGGGCCCCCTTGGGGTTCCACTCCGACCGACGAAGACACGCCGGAGACGGAGGCCCTGACCGACTCTCGGGAGCACTCGGGTCCGTGGGGTCGTTACTCCCCAACAGCTCGCCACAAGCTGCCCTGCGGGCTTATTATTATTATTAGTTAGTCTGTAAGGTATTTGTAAATATAGGCGTTGTTGCCTGATGCAAATAAATAAATAACTTATGTACCTACTTATAGTTCACGGATGTCTAGGGCACCAAATGGTCCAGACGTGTCGCATGTTTTATTTATAGTTTAACGACATAAACTACAGTGACCATTCCTATGCAGGATCAGTTAATAAAATGCTTGTTATAAATTTTATAGCCCTGTCGGCTTCTGACGTTGTATTATGGTACAGTCAGCAGCAGAATTAGCTGACTGGGCCGGGTATTCAAAATGTCCTAGACACGCTCTTAATTTCTTAAGAATAAAGTCCTGTGGTGGTCATTTTAAACACTCGGTCCGCTTAGCTGCTTCCGCTGCTGACAGTACAAGCTGGTCTTAAACTACACTGGTACTCCTCAATTACAATAAATACAACCAGGCAACCTAGAATTCGTTATAATTTTCTCAATTGGGTAACACATTCTGTGCCGCGAATCGCTACGCGCTACGCTGGTAGCCGATCCCCTGGTTTTCCTCGTATGTAGCGGAAAGCGACTACGGCGTAGGGACTCGATATTGGGTTCTCGGCACTGAATGTGTTAACCGTGCGAAAAAATACCACGATTGACATCTCAAGGAAGTGTCAAGAATGTAATTTAGACATAACCTTACGAGTATAAGAATTCTTGTATAGCTTACGTTAAATAATCAAATTTCGCAACCCGGAAGTAATCGAAACGAAAGGATGAGAAATTAATCGAATTGGCAGTAATTAAAGTATATTGTTCTAGTTTATGTCTATTTGAGTTTTGCTGAGCATTAAATTGATATCCCGCTAATAATTATTTATCCAGCCGTTCACTAATTTGCGGTCAGTGCCCGTTTTGTAAAGGTAAGAATAAAATTGGAATTTCTATTCGGTTGCACGGTTTATTAAAAATGGACTTAACTTTTTAATTTATTCAATCAGACGTTACTTTGTGGAATTCGATGATAACTGATAAGTTACTAGACCAATATTATTTCAATACTTCGATGAAAAATAAAAATAAATAAACACTTAATTTAAAGAATATTAAAATAGACTTCTTAAGCAGAATAACAATTTTTAAAGTTTTTATTTAACTTGCTTTGTCTGTATGTTAGTTTGACTATAGTCCTTAAGCCCACTCCCAATATACCTACGTCTCATGAAAACACGATAAAATGCATGGCACACGGTCGAGAAAGTTGTGCTGAGAAAGCATCAGAAGATTATCGCACCTAAAATGGGCGAAAGTTTCTAAATACTTCACTTCCGGTCAACATTTTAAGTACTTGGCACTTGGCAGACGGCCATCTGCCAAGTACTGCCGGCCATTTCAGGACTAAGTAAGACAGACTAAGGTTTACATTCTCTATTATTTATATTAATGGGCTAACTGATGCCATATGTCTCATACTGTTGTCACATGACGTAAATATAACTACTCTTACAATGGGGAAGGCCGGTGAAAGCTAATGGGGAATGGATGAAAATTTTAGATTTGCCTGATTTTTATTTTGGTGTTAGGAATAACCTTCCTTAACACCAGAAAAAAATTGCAGACTTTTCAGGTGCGTCAATTATTTTTGAAAAATATAAACAGTTTCCTCACTTACGTTTTGGGTTTAGGACGGCGAATGAGACATTTTCCTTGATTCGTCTCATATTACAAAAAATATCTTAAAAATCCGTGGTAAACTGACACTGGAAATGATATTGACAGCCTCAGCAGCTATATTTGTCATTGCCAGGGTCAGATATTCTAAATATTTTTTGTAATATGAGACGGTTCAAAGAAAATGTCTCATTCGCCGTCCTAACCCCAAAACGTAAGTGAAGAAACTGTTTATATTTTTCAAAAATAATTGACGCTGCTGAAAAATCTGCAACTTTTTTCTGGTGCTAAGGAAGGTTATTCCTATCACCAAAAAAAAATCAGGCATTTCTAAAATTTTCATCCATTCCCCATTGTAGATGGCACTCTTCTTGATTCCATACGATGAGAGAGAGAGACAGAAGATCGATTGTACCTAACTACGTACGGAAACCATATCATACAGTTCTTAGGCAAAAATCATCCCCATAGCTTTAATCTACAACCTTTTATTTTCAGCCTTTTTCGGAAAACGGTGGCTTCCCACTTCGGAGCAATTCGGGACAGATAAATATTTTTAAATATAAATATTTTCGCAAAAATAAATAAAAACGACTTCCCGCCATACAAAGTTAACTTTTTTAAGGCGACATAGTCTCGTGGTCTTCTTTCCCTGTCACTGAGCATAAGATAAGCGTGGGCGAGATGGAAGTGCGTTTTAATAAATAAAAAAGTAAAAGCTAAGTTCCCTCAAACATGATATTGCCGATTTTTAGAACCAATTTTAATATGTTTACCTGTTGCGCATAATTTGTTACGAATTTTTTAAGTGTATTTTAGACCTTTGTTAGTGATTTTTTTCTATCGAGCGAAAGTCAAAAATTCAGGATTCGTATAAATGTTGTCCCTCGAGAAAGGCCTCAAGAATGCTAATTAAATAGGGCAGCCATATTATCTAAACAAGAGCTACGATTTTTAAAATCCGTTTTCTGAGCTCACGTCACCTTAAGGACCATTACTGGTGCTGGCAGTTTGACAGTTGGACAGAGTGGGGACTGTGCCCAGCAGTGGGACGTATATAGGCGGACGATGATGAGTTTAACATTAATGATGTTGGGAACATAGGTAGGTATGCATAGTCAGCGACACGCGGCTCGATGCATGCCCATCATATAGTTCCGTGTCGCAACTTGCTACCGACACTCGTCTGTGTACTCGATGAATTATTAATAGTTAACTAACCTAACCCTAAACTAACTTTTTTTTTGACGTTGTGAAAATGCCTTACGCATACCCCCGGCCCGGGGAAGGCTATTTAGGGGTTATGTGGGACTCTCTCCTCCCGCCGCCATTCGTCTGATGGTGACTGGAGGAGCAAACCCATTAAAAACACACCGGCGTCACCCGCATTTCCGTTGAGGGGGCACCATGGGATCGCGAACATTTCACCACGACGCCTCCCGAACCATAACCTAACCTATCCTTGAGTATCCACTTTGCGTTGTATCACTTAAAACAACCTGTCGCACCTTTCACCTAACTAGGAGTCAGATCGAACCTCAACCGAGGTCTCATACGAAGATCGGGAATACCAAATGAGATATCCGCACAATGATGTAAAACTATAATAATAATAATATAATAATAACGCAGGGCAGCTTGTGGCGAGATAACGCAGGGCAGCTTGTGGCGAGCTGTTGGGGAGTAACGACCCCACGGACCCGAGTGCTCCCGAGAGTCGGTCAGGGCCTCCGTCTCCGGCGTGTCTTCGTCGGTCGGAGTGGAACCCCAAGGGGGCCCGCAGGACTCTCAGCTCTGGCTTGCCTTCATTGGCCGTCCAGAGAGGAGTCGTCAGAGCTATATGCTCCAGGGGTGGAAGTGTTAAAGGGCATAACGCCGCGAGTAACTTCGGAGAAAGCGCAGCACCACCTCTCGACACCCCTGAGCCGCTCACCCGGTGTTGCCCCTGGCCGTCTTTGCGACGGCATTTTTAGGCGCCCATCTAATGAGCGGCTAGTCACCGCCTGCCTCGATAACCTTGTGGATAACATTGTTATGGCAGGTGTCCGGACCACTTTGTAATAACCCAATTTTATTGTCCACCCAAATGTCATCACCATAGACCCAATTCTCTTTTCCATTTTCCTACAATAGCTCCAACGCCTGCTGGGACCAGTTCACGGGTATCTACCGATGTACCCGTGAATGGGTTCTAGCAGGTGTACTACATGACATTAAATTTCGTCTCCAAAGGGCCTCTACGTGTTGGATCTATATCCCCACGCACGCCTTCCAAATGACCGGGGTTCGCCCCGTGAATTTAAATCGGAGATACATAATATAATAATAATAAATCGTTTATTTCCAAAAATGGTACAGCAGGTATTTGTGAAGCCTCTGACTTCTGAGCTAGGCTGAGCCTGTGTTACAGAAGTCAGTGTCCTCTCCCAGTTTGTGAGTATAGTGGATACATTTTTGATATACTTTCCTTAGGTGCTAGATATTTAAACTATGTTTTAACAAGGAATAAATGAAATGAAATGATTAATTAGTAAAGAAAGAAAGAAATATACATTTATTCACAAACACACAGGACACACAGCAAGCATAGCAGCAAGTAACTAATAAACATTTATTGTGTACTTCCAAATTTTATCATCATTATTATATCAATCAATCGAATATCAGTTGCTAGAAATGTAAAATCAATCTGGTAAAAACTTTATATGATGATGTTACCCTCACATTTCGAAATATTGAATCATGAAATGCAAATTCTCACCCTACTTGTTGACCAGAAATGTTCCCAAGTTTAGTAACTACAAACGCGAACTAAGGAAGATGGAGTACTAGAACTGTGGTGTAGTTTCTCGCGAGAATTGTCGAATCTTCTCTGAGTTTCTAGGCCACTGAGCTGCTATGCTATCAAAGACTTTATATTTAGTTAAAAGTTCTATCTTGTTTAAAGCTTTACCGGGACTGAATCACGTAGTAATATTATGATTTTTATGTTCGGTGTCTTAAAGATCATTTATATTTATTAACGCGTTATGTTATTTATGTTATTAACGCGCAAAAAACTAAAATAATGCATGTTTGTTCGGCTCATAACAAAAAAGCACACGAAGTTTCTGTAGTTGCCCATCAACACAATTGCCTACATCAAAACAACATCGTTACGTGTAACTGTGAAAAAACAGTAGATTATCAATTCTAAAGCATAAAATACCATACAGAACCCTCTGCTATACCTAGCCCTCGCTGACTCTGTGATCGGCTACGCCCTGGGTACATAATATGGTAGAATTTTGTAAAAAATATACAACCCACAAATTAGAATATTAAAAACTTTTGTACCAAAACATATTAAAAATAAAAAGAAGTATAGGATGGTAAGGTGGAGGCTGGTTGGTTATAGGCCTCCCGGTCCTATCTCCGTTTAGTTGCGTGTTCAGGTTGCCTTTCTTGAATCGTAAAATTAAATGCCGGTTGGATTGGAGAAAACTGTAATGGTAAACTGAGTGCATTATGGAAACTAAATAATAAATTAAGATATAATAAGATACATGTTCACAAGCTTTTCAGAAGGAATATATGTGACCTGACAGAATAAAAATCTAGACATTAATATTTTTTTTTTGAATCCCTGACCAGCCAGTCGTGCAACAATGTTGCCACACCACCCCCCTACGGAGAAACATAACCTCGCATAAAGCGAAATTGGTCAAACAGAAATAAAATAAGAAATAATTTAATCCAAAATTTTATATCTAACGTTTCTACCAGATCTGGTGATGTATGGGAGTTTTGAGTACCGGGTGCGGGAGCCGGCGCAGGGAGTGCAGGAGAGACTGCAGTTCCAGGTACCAGAGAGGTTGGAGGAGCAGCTGTATGCTGCTGGTCGCGTTCCAAAGCAGGACGCGAGGCAATCGCGGGTAACCCAGTGGAGGACGAGCTGTTTGGAGTTAGACAAACAGGGTCGTCGGTCATCATATGAGCTGGCTTCACGCGGTCGATGCATCCTGTGTAGGGAGCTTGCAAAGAACGACGCACAGTATCATCGCGAAGAAACGCGTGGGTCGCTGTTGACAGGTCTTTGAAAGTGAAAATTGCTTTTTGATGGTGATGCGATGCCGGAACTGGTCGGAAGGGAGCCATCTTGGCACGAAGCTGGTTGACGAAGTCGGAGACGTCAGTGGGACGCTCAGATGCGACAGGAGTGACGAGCAGTTCGCCTGGAAGTCGCAGTGGTTCGCCGTATAGTAGCTCGGCCGCGCAAGAGCCAATGTCCTCTTTTAATGCGGTACAAATACCGAGGAGTACCATCGGAAGTGCTCTGATCCACGAGCTGCCGTGGCACATCAGAGCGGCCTTCAGTTGAAGGTGGGGACGCTCCACCATTCCATTAGCCTGCGGATGATAGCTGGTCGTTCTGTTCCTGGTGGCACCATGCACTTGCATCATCTTCTGGAAAAGCGATAATTCGAATTGGCGACCCTAATCGGTGGTGACGACCGTCGGAACACCGAATCGGGCAATCCAGCGATTTGTAAAGGTTTCAGCCACTTCCTCCGCGGTCATGGTAACCACCGGCCATACCTCCGGCCAACGCGTGCTGCGATCAATGGCCGTGAGGCAGTAGTTAAAACCGTTGCAAGGAGGTAGCGGGCCAATAATGTCCAGGTGAACATGGCGCAGTCTGGCTGAAGGTGTGGTAAATTCACCAAGGGGCGTAGAGGCATGCCTTGTCACCTTGCTCCGTTGACATGGCACCATTTCTGGCAGGCTTTTCTAATGCCAGGCCATACATAGCGGTCGCTAACCAGTTTTGTAGTCGCGCGCGCACCTGGGTGACTACGGCCGTGCAATTTGTCGAAAATGCCACGACGAAACGTAGGCATACGGGCGGGGCTTACCCGTAGATGTATCGCACACGATAGTAATGTCTGAGCCCGGAATGCAGACATCTTCGAGCTTGAGAGAGGAGCTGTTGGCCCGACGAAGACTGAAGCCACATAAGCATGTAACCGACTATTCACAAATAAATACTCGTATATACTGTAATCTACTTCCTGTACAAAAAAAGATGAAACTAGCTGTCTTAGTTGAAGAATATCACAATATTACTAAACTCAAAGTTAAGAAAAGATGTAGTAGATTAAGAAAGTTATCATCCCAAAGTCAATTTTGTTTACCTAAATATAATAACATATATATATATTATAGTTCTCGAACACACTTACACTTACTGCCTAAAATTATAAAACAACAATATAAATCAAACCTGAACACGTACAAAACCTATATGTGAAAGGTTGTAAAATAAGAAAAAACATGAAAAAGCACTTTTTAAAATGTAATAATCTAACCTATATTCTGTACATTAAATTTTCATAATGTTAGTCTGTTTAAAGTTTTCATATGGTTTGACATTGAATGTACCTATTGTATCACGTATTTTCTAATTAATATTGTAAATTGAATTACGATACCTAGTGGTTGACATGTTTGTTCGTTTTATTTTGTTTTATTTT
Source organism: Epinotia brunnichana (assembly GCA_963854355.1). Lineage (NCBI taxonomy): Eukaryota > Metazoa > Arthropoda > Insecta > Lepidoptera > Tortricidae > Epinotia > Epinotia brunnichana. The sequence goes on from OY977957.1 coordinate 14,641,603, forward strand.
TCTATTTACTCGTTATTGTGTACATTGGTTGACATTTTCTTAATTTATTATTATATCTTTATTTTTTCTTAGTTTTTGACGATCATCATAAAAAAATCTTATTTTTCTGACATGTACCTATGCAAATTTGTAATTTAATTTTTTATCATGAATACTCGGGTGCTAATGAAAAATCTATTTATTATCATTGTTGTTAAATACCCAATTATCACTACGAAGAGGCAAAGTGCTGCTACGCGCTACGACGTAGCTCACGACGTGTTTCTTGGCCTAAAATGAAAGATGAACAAAACATACTATTTCAGCACTATTGACATTTTCTGGATATAACGGTAACAACATTGAACTGTGCACGGAGTCAAATGAAATCTCTTCATACCTTTAATCATATTATAAGCTAACCTTCTCCCAACATGACCGCAGCAAACCAACATTTGCAGGCTTAGTTTAAACATATCCAAGGATTAGGCAACCATGGCTTACCTAACTCACATGCAATTGAAAGACAACTTTGCTACAAGGAATTAAAGTTCAAATTACAAAAGTAAACGAAATTTATAGGACTATGGCACATTTCAAACTGAATTTCCTTTAATGAAGTCGTTGCAATTTAATTTGAAGTTTAAGCATTTATACAATCAGAAATAATAACCGTGTTTGTTTGAATAATGCTCTTTTCATACAACGGCTGTGGCAAACAAACATTATTATGCATTAGCCATTTTGGAATACGACGAGCCTATATGAGGTGATGTATATCTAAATAAGTACCTAAGGGCTGTAGATTTGAAGTTCTTTGGTTTCGGTTTCACCGGAATATAATACGTTTGTATATTTGGCAGAAGTCCATCCCCAGTTTTATGTCTCTGTTATTGATTATAAAAGACATGTTGTCAAACACAAATTCTTTTTTAATAACACCAAGTTACATGTCAGGTTTTTTACATACGCATTATATTTATTAATTACATTTTATACTAGGTACATCGAGATAGGTATATACAACTCACAGAGTAAGGAGCTGGTAAAACCTTGTCGTCCTTTAGACAAATATGGGAATTACAACACTGTCAATCTCGCAAAATATTCTTAAATTCTTATTGACTCCAGAGACTTGTCACTTCATAAACTGACCAGAAAGGCTAGCACAACTAGCTCCTAAGTTCCATCTCGCGCAACACAGCGTCTCCCGTCTCACTCGTACTGTGGAAGTTAGAAAGAGAAGTGTTTGTTTTGTGGGTTGTGGGCCCCGATACTCTATTCTAATATACTCTAATAATTATGTGATGCGATGCTGTAAACTTCGGATCGATCCACGTGTATTAATAGCTTTACACCCATACCGGCTGGATGGGCATTACTCGGGATCACGTCGGCTTTGACAGATACTAGGTTACTTGGGTGCTGATCTAAGATATAGCCAAATATAACATGTACATCTTTGGCCTGATGTACTCAACCAATATTATTACCTAAGACTTTAACTAATAACTAATGCATAATGACTACTACAATATGTTAAAATCCACGAAGCAATTAAAGCTGCAGAGCGTGCTAAAGAAATATACAGTAGACATACATACACTTGAAAAACATAGCCCCCTTCTGCCGCAGTCAGGTAAAAACACCAATATTTTGGGTAAGAGTGCTAGCATAAGAAAGATAAAGGTTAGCACTAGTTTAAACTGTATCAATATCAGCAACAGCCGATCAGCACCAGCATTTTTTTTACAACTGTCTCTTTTATTTGATTGATTTTCCACAAGCACCGACTGACCTCTTTAGCCCCCCTTGGTTCCGGCCTAGCAAAGACGGCGTCCGTCCGTCTTTCCTTCCTGAAGTTTTCCGATTAACTTACAAACAACAGGCGCATTTAGGCGGATTATAATGACAGGTTACGACATGGCGTCTTTAATACGACTATTGAGAGACGTTTATCAGCGTACAGTCATTTATTGAGAATCCGAAATGCGTTCGGACGGGAAGATAAACCAAACATACTACTACTATAGGTATTAGAGAAGGCAAATTTCGTGTCAAAATAATTCTTCAAGCACTATTATTATCTTGCAGCATACCCCAGTCGCAAGATCTATCACAAATAGGGTTGTGGACTCAAATTTTATAAGTACCTACTCCAAAAGAAAGAAGACAAAATAATACTATGTCTAATGCCAAAAATCCTATTTAAATATCTCAACAATTTACAAAGATACAATCGTTTTAACGTCGCTTGTTACAGAAAGAAAACGATCTAGGGTCTAGTGACGTGAAGGATCTAGAGCGTCTTTGTATGTACAGTCTCCATCACATACATAGGTACACTATAGGTGTTCAAAAATATCGGCACATGCACCCTAATGCCTTGAAAATAGAGGTGTGTTCCGATGTTTGTGACGTGCTTGTTTGCTCCGATGTATGTGATGGCGACTGTACATACAGTCGCCATTACTTACATCGGAGCAAGCAAGCAGCTCAGAAACATCGGAACACACCTCTATTTTCAAGGCATTAGGGTGCAAGACCTGATATTTTTGAACACCTATAGGGTACCGATGTATGTGATGGCGAATGTACCTAAAGACAATCGTTTCATATCCTTTGCGGAAATAGAATCTACCCCTTCTTCAAACTTTGGACTCTAACGAGTATATTTAACTTTGTGATTACACTGATTACATATTCACCTATTCTCTTGTGTAACTTTTTTCTCCATTCGACTGTATTTTCAATCCTTTTTCGAGAAAATTGAACATTTTTAATTCTTTTATTTGGTGTCCACAGTACCAATCCCTATTTTACAAAGAGATGCTAAGGCGTATAAGCTCTCGTATTCGCTCACAAAGCCAAGTGAAATGTGTTTCCTTTCTTCACACGTTCTGTAATTGATTGATTGATGGATTTGATACACGTGATACGCAAAATGTGTAATTTCCTTTGTTGGTTCCAAGATTTCACGAGAAAAGGGGAGGCATTGTCGTTATATTATGCCTACGTAGTAATATTATTCACTTTTATTTTTCCGTTCATATTAAATAAGCTGCCCTCGAGAGTAATTTTGACTTTATAAAGACGCAACTACCATCCAGTGTATAAGAAATAAGAAAAGTTACCCATTATTTATGACTGTGTGCCGTGAATACCAAAACAGCGTTTTTATCTAGGTACTTACTTTTTTAATGTAAGTAGGTACAAAGTGTAGGTACCAGGGCGGCTCGTGATATTGCTCATTATTAGGACATCATCATGCCATACAATTAGCTAAATATCCACTTCTATTTTATTTGACCTAAAGAAATTTGAGCTGTTCGCATGCTCATCACTATTCAACTTATTTTAAAGATTTTTTTGAGTATATTTTTATGGTGGCGAGTTTAATAATTATGCCCCCAATTAATATTTCCCTACTTTTGTATTTATACTTATTAGACAAAGCAGCTTTTTAAATAACGGGTGTAATAGGTGTTAGATTTTATGTATAACTAAACATATATAAAATCATTTATTACAGAAAAACACAGTGAAAATAATACAAACAATACTCACTAAACTAAAACAAACTTAAACCTATTACTAAGTAACCTAAACCTATTCCTAATCCTAAAACTAAACATCAAACAACCCTCCCCGAGCCACTCCAGGTGCAAAGGTTCCCATCACACTGGCCGCATTGCCGCGCTGAGCAGCTATGGCTAACCTTTGCACCAGAAATGACCCAGAGCGGGGATCAAGTCCTCTTTTTTGTAAGCGACGTCCTACTTCCCTAAAAAAGATTTTTGCCTCTGCGCACCAACACCCAGTCGTCTCCACCGCAAGCGGAACAAATAAATAATTGGAAAGACACGCGTACTTGTCCCTCTTCCGCACTGCCGCCAGCTCAGCAGCGGCTCCAGGCGCCCGCATGGCGCGACTTATGTGCGAATCAGCAAAAGTACTAACACATGTGGCGTCCCAGAGCAGACACTTGCCTTTTTGCCAGGGCACCAAAGTCAAACCGTCCGGCCTTTTACCATCAGATTGGTTAAGACCTGGAGGCTCCAGCACACACGGCACATTCGCTGACACAAGGGCTCTCCGAACAATGTCATTTAGGGCATGGTGACGTGGGAACCTTCCTGCGCACCGACAACAACTCAGTGCATGATGACCGCTACTCTCCACCATAGTGCCGCAGATGCATACATGTTGTTCACAAACATCACAGCTCAGGCGAAGAGCCACGGCCACCCGCAACGAGTCATCGTCCAGATGGGTACCCAAATGTGGAGAAGGGAGAGCGTGTAGCCACGCCCCAGACTCTGGCCTTGATACCGCCATGAGTCTTGCCCTATCCACACCCACCGTGCCCTCCACCAGACTGTCTAGCGTCCGCTTTCCCCCCACGTCATCCCACAACCGTTGGCGGTCCAGTTCCTCAGGCACAGGCGCACTTAAAGCATCGGCTGCATAAGGTATAGTTGCCTTGCCACCATCTATGGAAAGTATCTGAGTGACAAGGTCCAAAACCCCCTCCGCCGACGCGAAAAAAGCTGGCAGACTCACATCCCGCGCGCGTCTTACGCACAACCCACTGTACCGAATGGGTAAAGATGCCAGGTCCCATTGGCCCGAATTGAGGGAAACATTCAACAGCAATTCCACTGACTCTTTCAACACACAGTCAAAAGAGTCAGTGTGCACCGGGTGAAGCCAAGTGGGTACCGTGCGTAAAAAATAGGTGAGCTTGGGAACAGCGAAACAGACCTGCAACAAAATAAGAGCCATGTGTGCTGACAGCAGCTTCAACCTCTCCCTAGCGGCCAGAAAAAGCTGTCTCCTCACCTCGAAGGCCTCAGGGACGGCCTCAGAAAAAATGAGAGAACCCAAGAGGTTAAAAGTGTGGGTCGGTAGCTCTTTGAGACCGGGAAGCACGGCACTGAACAATGGAAATGAGGAAGCGGCATTAACACCGCAGGAGAAAAACTCGCATTTACTAAAGTTGACCTCTAAGCCAAGTTCCCGGAAGCGTGGAAGGAGCGTGAGCAAATCCTGCTCCAATTCCTCTGGGGTACCCCCGAGGGTACCATCATCTAGATACCAGATGTTCAGCGGGGACTTAAGCTCAGAGATCACCTTTTGTATAGCCAGACTGAAAACAAGAGGACCAAGCGGATCCCCCTGCTGTGCGCTGACTTGGGAAAGAATAAGGGACCCGTAGTAAAACAAATTAGAAGGAGACGAGTAAACTTGAAAGAGGAAAGGGAAGAGGGAAGGCAACCTCTCTCGAACCTCGCACAACAGCACATCACGCTCAACACAATTAAATGCGTTTTTAATGTCCAGCTTTACAATAACACAACCCGCATTTCCCGGGTCTCTTGAGAACGCTCGCGTTGCGTGAATAGCTGCTTCGCAACCCAACCTCGTTCCAAACCCTAGTTGGTGTGGCTGCAAGTAGTCCATTTCCTCTCTGGCCGCGTGGCACCCGAGTTTAGCCGTCAAACGACGAAATGTGCTGCCGATAGCAATGGGTCTTAAACCTCCGTCCTTCTTCGACAACGCACACAAGGACGCTCCGTAAATGTAGGGACAAACTTAAGGATTTAACTGGCCACTTAGCAAGAAGTTGCACAGCCTTGTCAGACACTCCAACAACCGACGCCCATTATCACCTGCGGAACCCGAAGTGAGCTCCTCCAAATGTACCGGGCGGATACCGTCCAAGCCAGCAGCAGAACTGTTATTAAAGGTGCTAAGTGCCTGCGCTACGTCCTCCAGCTTCGCTGAATATGCTGAAAAAGACCTATCAGGTTCCGGCGGGTATACTTGTGGGCGCAAAGGAGCTGGGTGCTTTGACTGCAAAGTAGAAAGAGTCTCTGGACTCGACGGTGCCACACCATCATCAGACATAAGCAACCGCACTATAACTATAACTAAACTAATCTATATATTTTAATTTAGCAAGAGGTCCTGGGTTCGAATCCCGGTAAGGGCATTTATTTGTGTGATGAGCACGAATATTTGTTCCTGAGTCATGGATGTTTTCTACGTATTTAAGTATGTATTTCTCTATATAAGTATCTATATCTTCTAGTACCCATAGTACAAGCTTTGCTTAGTTTGGTTGGGACTAGGTAGATTTGTGTAAGATTGTCCGCAAATATTTATTTATTTATTTTCAGGTAAACACTCAGAGCAACACAGAGTCATAGAGCTGTTCCTAAATGCTTCGTTAAGGATTATGTAAGGTATTTTAGTCAGATTACAAGGATCAAGAAATACATGCGTAGCGTAAAAGCCGCCCACCTACGCATTCTTGATCCTAGATGGGTTTAGGTAGGGTTGTTTTGTAAATCACGCTGTGATTCCACTAGAGTTGTGCCGTTGTCGAGACCGTTTCTCGGAATGGTTTTTGATCAGTCAAACTTTATTCTTCAATTTACTTTTTAATGGCAATATACTACCCACTCTGAAAATTAAACCTCTGGCACGAGAAAAACCGGCGTGAGGAACTCAGTGAGGTATATTAATTTCAAAACAGTATGCACTAAAAAAACTATTTTTCGCGATACCTACTCGTGAATGACGCTTTCATTGCCAAACATTCCTATCCATGATAATTATAATGTAATCAACCTGTTAAGTGTTTGTTTTATGACATATTTGAAGTTAGAGCCCGCAGGTAAGTTTATGTGTTTTGGAATGTTGTACAATTTTCGAAAGCATTTCCTTAAGAAACAATTAAGTTTTTCAATTTTGAATGGCCACACTGAATTCAGTGGATTAGAGTAACATTGCTATTGTTATAGAAATTTCACCTTAAAACTCTATTTTGAATCTATTTGTATAATATCCCAAAACTTCAAACTAACCGTGGATCGCAACTGTCACGAATTATATTAAGCAGTTGGCAGTTTGGTAACTGTATGAATTAAGAGCTTAAAGTTAGATGCACATATTTGGTACAACAAAAGATAGCCTAAAACATAAGCCATCATTGAATATAATACTTTATATCACCGTAAAGCGAAACACAAAGGCATAATAAAGGCGTAAAAAAATCTTGAAGCTAAAAGTATAGCAGTGCTCGACGATCACGTCTGCGTGATGTAATAAAAATAAAATTTCAACTTCAGTATTCACGCAGAATCACGTATGGAGACTAATATTATGTAAACTTGAAGAGATGTGTACGTAGCTGTATCATTCAAATGAATATTCTACTCAGGATCCATTTATTTATTTAGACATTTGATATACTGCTTTGAATGTCTATAGAATGGTCTGATTAGCAATTAAGGTACAATTATTGGAATAAAATAAAATTATAAGTTCCTGGAAAGTTTAACTACGAACTTCTGCCCGCGAATTCGTTCGCGTGGAAATTGTTTATATCGTACCCCAATACAAGGTGTTTATAATATTATTTAAGGTTTATAATAATATGCCGGTCGCGTATTGGCCTCTACAGTCACCAAAAACGATGTCTCCATGGCAATGTTTAAATCGTCTGGAATAGACGCAAAGGCCTGTGATGATGATGATGATGATAATAATATTTATTATTAATAATATCCGTGATTAAAATTATCCTAAGTTCTTCCCCGGGATGTTGAGTGGTTTAGGCGTGAAAAGATAACAGACATACAGACAGAGTTACTTTTACATTTATAATATTAGTATGGACTTCAGATTGGAAGAGTCCGGTAACAGCTGTCATCTCAGTACAGTCATACGTTATCTTTGACGTTCGATCTTTCACCAAAAAGCTAGTGTTAAATATCAATTGATATTCCTTTCCTACATACCTAAGTTCCCTCCATACTTTCGGTTACAGTGGCGTCCTGATTGAAAATTCGCATCGCCTATAAATACGGAGGCAACAAAGCGAGCTGATTTAATAAACTTGGGGCTCGTTAAGAAATCAGAAGTTTAAATATTTGATATCACGCCTATTCCAGATTGTACGGGGCTTTTATAATATTAAACTTGAAAGCACTTTCCATTTATTAGGTGTTTTCCCAAAAATATCCGAGCCCTCATCATCATCATCATCATATTAGCCGAAAGACGTCCACTGCTGGACATAGGCCTCCCCCAAAGAGTGCCAAAATGACCGGTCCCGCGCCACCCGCATCCAGCGGACTCACGCGACCTTTACCAGGTCATCATTCCACCTTGTGGGGGCCTACCCACACCACGCCTGCTCGGACGAAAATACGGAGTACCTAATCGAATTTTCCCTGATATGAGACCTAGCTAGATCAGTGTTTCGCCTCCGTAAAGCTCTATACTTAATTTCACCGATATCGTTGTAGCCGTTTTCGAGAACGAGAGATAGTATAGGACAGGATGATAAATCGGCCAGCCAACTTTTTCTTGTCCAATCGTTTTTTCTTCATTATCAGTTACTGTCACAACATGTGTATTTGATTGAATCTAGAAGTTTTACAGCCAGATAAGCAGTCTATGCTTACAATTACAGACAGTTTGGGCCATCCCACCCTTAGGCACCTACTTATTTAAAAAATATTTAATAAATATTGCCTTCTGACCACTTAACATTTCAATAACGCGAGGTAAAACGTTGATTTTCGTCTTCCCTTTCCCGGCTTGAGTTTTGATTATTTAGACCAGACTCGGTGAGAATAAAACGTTTTCTTGCAATATTTTGTGACTTACTTGTTTATTAAAGCTACGCTTGGAGTACCGACCTATTTATGAGTTTTAATTTAATTTGATACCACTAAAATCAAAGTAGGCAAGAACGATACGTAGTCATAGGGCTAGGTTCCGCGATGGCTATATAAAATAAGGTTAGCCCAAGTGTTTTCAACCAAGCCAACTCGTCAGCAATGCTGTCAAGCTCATCTATTTCGAGTTTTGTGCGATTTATATTGTTTATGAGGGCGGCGTGTGCTAAACTCATTTGGCTTGGTTAAAACTGGCTTCACTAGGTTGTTCGTAATGCTCTGTCTATCTGTTTTTTTTGTCTGTGGTGTATGCACAAATATGGAAACGTTCACGCTTGTACATAAACACTGCTTAGGCCACCCCATATCTTCTTGTTCGCACGTATTCCGAGGCCAGCCCTGCAGTTTTTTCCTTTTAGCCCGGCAGTCCCGGTTTCGAGTCGCAAGAAGTGATGCGCACGAACATTAGTTTCCGAGCCTTGGACGCTATCTATAATACTTCAATATTTATTTATAAAGTAATTATAAGTTTGCATATTGCTATAGTGCCCACCACAAATTAATAAGGGTTTAATTAGTTAGGGACTGCGTCAATTTGGGTCAGATGGTCCCCAAATAGGTAGATAAATCTCCCGCTTCAGAAGACATTCAAACATTCGTTTTAGTTGTGTTTACAAACACAACTAAAACGTCCATAGGCGCCAATGAATTCGTCCACCTGTCTCCTATCACCTCTCGAACCAATTCGACCACGAAACACGGCTTAATCCTGTACCCTCGTTTCCCTGAAGACAGATTGACGCAAGTCCCCTCTCAAGCCAATTTATATCCTAGAATGACGACTTAAGGTTCGTCACCGACGCGTAAGTGTCTAAGCAATCAAAATTGAGGGCGTCTTTAAAAATTTAGGTAAGTTTAAGGTTAACAGAGGGGTAATCACGTAACGTTCCGAACGCGCGTCGGTACAATTTAACTGACAATTTTCCATATAAAAAGTGACATTTAGACCTACCCGACGTTCGTACAATGCGTTACGTGATCGACCTACTGGTGTAGTGTATTACTTGATAGCTCATTATATTATCGGTATCTTGATTTCGTTTTAATACAAATTGCGCTCAAAATGTGAAGAACCAAATAAAACAATTTAATGCTTTATGTGCACAATTTACGTCATTATATTGATTTGTGAAAATTTCCAAAATACATTGTTTGTACAGCCGTTTAGATTCCCATCCAGTGTGGGGCAAAAAGTAATTGAAATACAAATTAAAAATTATAATTACAAAATGTAATTTAAATTATCAATAACAACTAGGTACAAAATATTATTTGTATTGCAATCTAAAAAAAAAGTTATTAACAATTGTATTGGATTACTTCGTAAATTATAAATCACCTTTATTTAATAAAAAATGTAAATATAAATTTTTATTTTCTGTGTAAATGACGAATATGGGGGGGGGGGGGGTGTTAAAAAATCAAAGTCTAGTACATAAATAGATCAAGTGGGTATTATATGAAAAGGCTTGAGTTGCACTTTCAAAACTGTTTTTTTTCTACATACCGTAAATTTTGATTTATTAAGGAAAATGTTGAAAAAAATACCATCCGTTCATTCGGTTACTTACAATCAGCTGTTTAAGATTGTTCAAGAATGAATGGTGGGATGACGGGATGTTGTACGAAAGTTTGTACGGAACCCTCGGTGCGCGCCTCGTGCTTGACCGGTTTTTTTATCAGGCACATCATGATATGCCTAGGAATCTCGTGATCGGCCGCCGACATTATACATATGACCTTTGACTGTACTATTTAAGTAATTAGTTAATTACATCATCATGCTCCTAGCGTTTTCGTGATGTACAATTGTACTTTTAGGAGCCCTGGAGTCCGCTATGGTACCTATGCCCAAGACTTGGCGTAGGCACTAGTTTTATGAAAGCGACGTATCACTGCATATTTAAGTTCAAACGCAAGAGCAAGAACTCAAGATATCCTTTACGGAGCAACAAGCATGGAGACAGGCTGGTGGCGGAGTACCATAGACTAGCGAAGTCAGCGAAGTCGGTCTATAGCCTTGGACCTTCCACTGCAGGATTTAAGTTCAGACTAAAAAAGTGGCATTTAGAAAATACGTATTACCAATACGATGAATTTTTCAACATACCATTGGCCATATGACATTTATAGTAGTTTATGTGACTGTACATAATGAAGGGCATTAAACACGAGTGTGGGTTTATGAAACGAGCCGAAGGCGAGTTTCATAATAACATCACACAAGTGTCTTAATGCCTAATTATGTGCAGTTACATACACTTCTTTATCTATCCACATATCATAAGCCTCCACGATGCATTCAGGAGCCGCATATTATGACCGGCATCGCGGCGTTGTTTTCTGGCAGCTGTCATAGTTTTTTCTTAATTCAGAGACAAACTAGAGTCGGATCCAACTGTCATATCGTTCGATATCTTACTTACGTGCGACATTTGTCAAATTTGTATGCAAATTGACAATTCATTTATAACTAAACGTTATCTCGACTGATATTAGAATAGAGGTCAAATCAAATTTCTTTGATTTCAGAGATGTTCCAAATTTGAATGAAATAATATTATCGAAATCGATGTTATTATTTAGCAATAATAACATTTACACAGATAAGAAATTTGTTCTAACAAAACAGTCTATTTTTATGGTGGCCATAATGTGCGGTTCTTGAACGCATCATGGAGGGTTTATGATATTTGGATAGATAAAATAATTTATTAAGATAAATTGAACAATGTATAATATATTAATAACAACCATTATGAATAAATGTATGTACATACCTAAAACCTAATTAGGTATTTATAATTAGAGCATATATATTCTACTGTAAAATGACCTATAACTATAACAATTGTTATCAATAAAAATTTCATTTCATTTCATTTCATTAAGTAATATGCAGTGATACGTCCTGCAGCAATATGGCATCAATGACCTCAATCATTACGTTAATATGCAAGACCTCTATACAACATAGACCTCTATACCCACAGTCCCACAACGTAGGTGAACAAAATATTCCTTCAAAAAGATACTTAAAAGCTCAAAGAAAGAGCTTACTGAGCAATAGTCAGTTCAGTTCCTTAGATCATCACAAAAGCAATACACAAGCCAGAACAAACCTGAGCTGATTGTTCAAAGCAAAGTGCTCGTTAAAATCACACGATAGGTCATAAAATCGGGCGGCAGCTCAGAGGTTTATGTAGTTTTGAGTGGTTACGGAAATTAGTGTTGGTCCAAGAACATGACCTCGGGTAACGTGACTGGAAATACCGAGTAAGTAATGAATTATAAAGTACCTGGGCGATCGGGCTCTGCTTGGGTGATGAGAATAGAGAATTTACCCAGATTATGAGATCGAATTTTCGCGCTCGTAAAATTCATCGAAATCGTAAGAGCCGTTTTCTAGAACTGAGGGGTGACCACGTACATTTTCAAACGCACGTTATAAGGACAACTCAACTGTAATTTTCCCATACAAATGGTGACATTTAGATCGACCTGACGTACTTAAATTACGGTCAAGTACTTTAATTGTTAAACCTTTAAGCTTCAAAATTTCAAATTACATGGTACAAATACTGCACGTTTGATAGTAAATATAAGATAATATACTTACTAAAATACAACTGATGGTCTGGGGCCCAAATCACAAAGCTACCCACAAGTTAAAATTTTACTAGTTAAAACTGGCAACACTGGCACTGGCTCTTGACTCTCAAAAAGACGAGAGGTCTATAATGAGATTTCTGCAAAGTGCTTTTGTTTCAATATGTGTGACGTAACGTACAATACAATACAATACAATACAAATGCTCTTTAAAATAATGCCTGTCAACTATATAAAAAACAAACATTGCATGTTTGGGAAAAGCCCTAGATACTAGGGATCGCCAGCCTAGTATCAACCGTCTATTGGCCTGGCTGGCAATCTCCATTTTCCCGGCCTCTACAGTAAATGTACTATTTGTAACCGTCTCAATTATTTGAAACGTACCACCATATTACACAGTTGTGCAATTCTTCTCACTAGTATGGAAATTTTTATTTTCATCACACTACGGCATAATGTCATAAAAGTGTTATAGCCAGGATGGCTGGGGATCGTAAAGGCGCCATCAAAAGAGCCACTACACATAAATGTGCCATTAATTGGTCCACTAAACTTAGTAAATGGTTTCTCGAACACTAGGGCAAATATTTTAGTGCGATTGTCTGATGGAATTGTAAGGATAACTGCTTTTATTTTCTTAGATGAGTAGATATTACGTCAACATACGCAGTAATTACGTCATGTTACTTCGAATATTATACAGAGGGGGGCCTGTAACGTGAGCAAATAATGAAACGGAGGATAATTTTATTAAACCAATCAGTAATTTCTAAATGGTTTAACTAAAAAATTACTAAAAACTATCCGCTTTTTTAAAAGTAAAAGCATATTTGGTTTTTTTTACTGGCCACGAATGCTACCGACATTATTTTACATTTTATGATGAGAAGACTTTTTCGCTTTCCCACGGACACTCTTTATCAAGAAACAGGTATCCTTAGAGTAAGGCAACTGTTTATCATGAATGCTGTCATTCGAGTCCACAGAAGTACTGTAAAGTCACCGCTTAGAGACTGCATCACGAGTAGACGCATATATAGAGTCCCCATTCCCTCAGTCAACTCGGCACATGCCCAATTTGCCCCTTTGTTTATAATGCTGTCTGTAAAGTCTGTGACATAAAAAAATGCACCATACGCAAAGTTAAGTCCACTCTACGGAAATGGTTTGCTGAACTCTCGTATAGTGATATGGAAGAGATTTTACGTCCCTGCATCTTAGGTTGCTTTTTCCAACGGGTACCTGTTTAACAATTCAACATACACTCGTAACAAACACTTAACACTGCCTCTCACGCACACTTACACACGCGCACACACTCACACACTCTCATACACAAACTCTCTTAGTACTAAAAAAAACAGCATAAATATTGTTTTTATTAATCATTTGTTCCCTTTGATATGTGAACAGCGCTCATATTATATCTAATGTTTAATTTTCACTTTGTTACTTTCATGTCGTACTTCTTGTGACGTGTGTCTTAAGTGATTTGTTAACCGACTCAGTGGGTCCCAAGATACAGGCTCAGCCTAGTTTGGAGCCCAACGGATAATGTCTGTATAATCTGTAATCATGTGCTTGTCTAATAATAAATTATTCTTATTCTTAAATACCTAAAACAAAAGACACTAACATCACTAAGAAAAAACGTGATATTTATTCATTGACCTGCGCTATGATAGTGTGATATATCGAATTTCATTACTCAGGGATCGATACCTTAAAATTGTATTTTTTCTGAATTCACACCCTGACACCCTGGGACTGATATAGGATAACTGCGGATAATTTATAATTATAAAGTCAGCCTTGGAAGATTTTGCTCCTGTTACAGGCCACACCCTGTATATTTCTGAGGTAACACACATTAAAAATAATAATAAAACAAATACGCCAGAATTAAGAACCTCCTCCTTTTTCAGTCGCTAAAGGACAAGTGATAAAACCAACGGAGTTAACCATACTAAAAGACTGCCCTCCCGCTGGCTTAGATTACGTAGCTCTTATTCATTTGTATGTCAATAGTCTGTGTATAGAACACGTTGAACCGTGGATACGTGGGAGCATCATCAATTTAATCACTTACCTACTCATGTATGTACGTCATATCACTTGTCATATTCCACACCACCATTTCCCATTACCCAATAAGCAGCCGATTCAATGTAAGGCGCACCAGGCTTAGAACGTTAATTTGATTCAAACCCTTACTGAAACTCGTCCTACGTTGGGATCAATTGGAAAATGTATCTTGTACGGTGTTGAGCGTGCGTGTAATTTATCGTTTCACTTCGTTAGCGAAGAGTTACCAGTTTGAGTGAGAGACAGTATGTGTGTGTATGTCTCTCTTACATACCTACTCTGCATCGCAATATAATCATCATTGGCTTTTAACATCTATAAAAGAAGTAGCGTCCATAGAGTGCCGCACTTGCGTACGTGGCTTGTAACTCTTGTAAGGCCAATACGAGAGCGACAGCGGCGTCCGCATTATTTGGCATGTAAAGGTCATACTCAGCGTTGTAGGAGGCACAGCAGGGCGTTGGTTTCTCAATTCCCACATTATTAGGGTTCCGTACCAAAAAGGTAAAAAAGGAACCCTTATGCCGACTCTGTCCGTCTGTCCGTCTGTCACAACGTTAAATATCAGAGGAACTACTTAAGCTATCAATTTGAAATTTGGAACAACTGTTAAAAAGGACACATGTATGGAAATTAAAAAAAATATTAATATACTTTTTTATTTTGTGTGTAAATGACGAATATGAGGAGGGTTAAAAATTCAGTCTAGTTAATAGATCAAATGGGGTATCATATGAAAAAGCTTTAGTTGCGCTTATTAAAGCCGTTTAATTTTTTTTCTACAGTGGTTTTTTTTTATTTACACACACACACACACACACGCACGCACGCACGCGCACGCACGCACGCACGCACGCACGCACGCACGCACGCACACACACAGTTTCAAAAAACTTAAAAAAAGTTTTCCGTACCATTATCTACAAAAACGCCAAAAAAATCATGTTTGTTGTATGGGAGCCCCTCTATAGCGGCAACAGAAATACATAATCTGTGAAAATTTCAATTCTCTAGCTATCACGGTTCTTGAGATACAGCCTGGTGACATACAGACGAACGGACGGACGGACGGACGGACAGCGAAGTCTTTGTAATAGAGTCCCGTTTTACTCTTTGAGTACGGAACCCTGAAAATATTACACAAAAGAGGAAAAAGTAAAACTAAAGACATTTTAAAACAAACATGGAAAAAAGAAACAAAACATTAAAAAACGTTACAGAAAAACTAAGCAATAAAAAAAAGACAAAAACATTTAAATGAAGAAAAAAATTTTCAAAAAACATTTAAAAAAGAAAAAAAACAAAAAACAAAAATAAATATTAAAAAGCAAACAAAACCATAAAAAACTAAACAAAACATTTTAATAAAAGATTTAAAAAAAAAACTAAATGCAATAAAAAAAGAAAAAAAAACATTAAAATATAGACAAAAACATTTAAAAAAATATAGAATTTCAACAAATATTTAAAATAAAGGAAAAACGTATAAAAAAGAGAAAAAAGACCAAAAAAACATAAAAAAGAGAAAAAAACTAAAAAACCTTTCAAAAAAGAGAAAACTTTTATAAAAAGGAGAAAATAGTATTTTTCACAATCGTGTTGTAATAGAGAGCTTTATAGTCGAGTACCGTGTTTAGGCCACGAAGCTTGCTGAGTGGTATAAGTAAGGTACGAGATTAAGCTTGATTATGATACTATTGTGAACAATACTTTTTGTACGAGTTCATTAAAATTAATAATTTAAGTCATTAATACGAGTATATAAGAAAACTAAAAATCGTAAGTACTATATCACACCACCGGCGTCCGTAATGTTGCAGTACTGTGCTGTGATTGGCATACTAGCCAATCACTAAGCTTAATAACGTTTCGTAACGCCATAAATTGGCAATTTTGTATCGGATCGAGTCTCCTTAAACAACGACACATATTATTGAAATACGAAGTTCTATTTTCAAATTTTTTTCGATTGTCTAGAGCGTATCGAAACAGTTATTTCGGTTGTTTCGGAAGTAACAGACTGTTCAACGATGAAAAGAGTGACGTTGCAGTATTCTCTATGAAATCTTAATACACAGATTTTAATCGACGAGTACAAAAAATATGAAACATTGAAAAACATGAAAAAAAAACAAAAACCATAATAAAAAAGAATTTCAAAAACCATTTTAAAAAGAATAAAACATTAAAAATAGAAAGATTAAAAACATTGAAAAAAATGAAAAAAAAATATCCAAAATGGACAAAAATTTACAAAAATAAAAAAAAAACATTTATCAAAGAAAAAAAACATTAAAAAATTTAAAAGAAAAACATTTAAAAAAGGTCCCTAAATAAAATAAAATAAAAAATCTGATGGGCGAAAAATGTCATGTCTAGTCCAGACATTACCCTTACATGGCCTTACCCTTTACATGTTTTTATGCTTAAAAAAATAACTAATAACACGTTTGGATTTCAAATATTCTTTGCACTCTTGTGGATAAAATGCAGTTATGCTATCTGTTTTTAAAGAATAATAGAGGGCTTTCCGAGCAACTGAGGTGAAAAGTATACTTTGTAATTGTAATTTTAAATTTGTATTTAAATTACTTTTTGCCCCACACTGGATGGGAATCTAAACGGCTGTACAAACAATGCATTTTGGAAACGCAAGCAATTATTAGAAAAGTTTCACAAATCAAAAATGTTTAAAGTTTAATATTAAGTAGGTAATTAGCTGTAAGATACTATAGATTTGTATGTCTGTGAATCAGGCTGAAGATGGAGACGCCAAAACAAGTTTTAAGATCTTTTATGTACACCCATTTTCTACAAATAAAAATATAATTATTCTTATTCTTATTCTAATCATTTAAAAGAAATAAAAAAAATTGTGCATTTATCCCACAAGAGTTAACTTGACACTCGAGCGCGTGTTAACGTCATACGAACGAGGTCTCAAGTTAACTCTTGCGGGTTATATAAAACATTTATTTTTTTATTTGTTTCATCAAATTTCGAGCGCAATTTGTAGGTATTAAAATAAAAACGAAACCAAGATAAATATCCATAATATAATACACTATCAAATATTACACTACACCCTATTAACCTTGATCTTAAATTTTTAAAGACGCCCTCAATTTTGATTGCTTAGACACTTACGCGTCGGTGACGAATCACTTCAAACCTTAAGTTGTCATCCTAGGATAAAAATTGGCTTGAGTAGGGACTCGCGTCAATCTGTCTTGAGGGAAACGAGGATACAGGATAAAGTCGTGTTTCGTGGTGGAATTGGTTCGAGAGGTGATAGAAGACAGGTGGACCAATTCATTAGCGTCTATGGAAGTTTTAGTTGTGTTGTGTATGTTTGTCTGTCTGATGAAAAGGGAGATGTACCTATTTGGGGACAATCTAACCCAAATTGACGCAGTCCCTTACTAAATAAAGCTTGTGGTGGGCACTATAACAATATGCACACTTATATTTACTTTATAAATAAATATTGAAGTGTTATAGATACCGGCCAATATTTGGAAACTTATGTTCGTGCGCATCAATTTTTGCGATTAGAAACCGGGACTGCCGTCTTGGAGTGAGATTGTGTCATCCCGCGTCGATACCACTGCCATTGCACCGTCGACAAATTTCGTCTCCTGCCACAGGAGCAAACACCGCATCCCGCTACATGCCAGCCTGAACGATCACATCCATCGGGCCCTCACCAGTGCCGTAGCGCCGGCCGCCTTGAAAGTGCTGATAGTCACTTACGTAGCATTCACTGCTTTTAAATTTGTTATATAGGAACAATAACAAAATTGCTCAGCCTGGCATAAAGATCTAAGCAGTTGTTTCGCTACAATGCTCGCTAGAACGCTTGCTAATTGAATATTCGCTAAAACGCTCCTGCTTATATTGTGAGCATTTAAAGTAATGTAACATTAGCTTCCGGAAGGCGCGGCGTGGGTAGGCCCCCCGCAAGGTGGACCGATGACCTGGTAAAGGTCGCGGGAGTCCGCTGGATGCGGGTGGCCCAGGACCGGCCATTGTGGTACTCTTTGGGGGAAGCCTATGTCCAGCAGTGGACGTCTTTCAGCTGATATGATGAACATTAGCTAAAATTACATGTGAATGCTTAAGGACTCGTCGAGACGGCATGACGCTCGTTTCCTGGAGCCTGTGACGGTCATTGGTATAGAACGCCACTTGCGTTGATAACTTTGCGACGTTCCACCTTGCTGGAACCTTAATGAGGGTAGATGCTGCCACCTACTCAGCCGAGTCACTCAAAATGCTATATGCTACCATTGAAAGTGGCTACATGTCTGAGCCTTTCGGGGCCGAGACCTTAGAGACAAGGGCCACCAACGCTTTACATCTGTTTAAAGTTACATCAAAGCGCCTTGCCGACGCTTCTGGTGGCCAGAGGTCTGGGCTCATACCTAGCCCCACTTATTAGCAATGCAATACAACGTGATAATGCTGGTAGAGAATGCCGTGTGGCATTAAGTCCGCCATTTCTACTTTATTTTATATCTTGCAATAAAGTTTAACTAAATAAATAAATAATGCCGCCAGCCTCCTTAGGAACGCTACTGCCTGCCACCGATCTGGGTCAAGTTTTTCATACAATATTTTATTTATTTAATCTTTATTGCACAAAAGAACAAGATAAACGTACAAAAAGCGGACTTAAGGCCGTAAGCATTCTCTACCAGTCAACTTTTGGGTAAAGCAGACAATGTGGGCGGTGCCAACTTCAGAAATAACACACAATATATTTTACATATTTGTATGTATATTATTTATTTGTGTATTTGTTTTATACGCCCATGATTGTTATGTCGTAATCTTCGCATGCTTCGCTCCCTTTTTTGGGTTCCGTACCCAAAAAATAAAACGGGACCCTATTACTAAGACTTCGCTGTCCGTCCGTCCGTCCGTCCGTCCGTCTGTCTGTCACTAGGCTGTGTCTCAAGAACCGTGACAGCTAGAGAGTTGAAATTTTCACAGATTATGTATTTCTGTTGCCGCTATGACAACAAATACTAAAAACAAAAGAAAATTATTTTTTAAGGGGTGCTCCCATACAACAAACGTGATTTTTTGCCGTTTTTATAGATAATGGTACGGACCTTCGTGCGCGAGTCCAACTCGCACTTGGCCGGTATTTTTAATTCTCAAGAACCCGTTAATGCAATGCTTACGGGATTAAATCCACCTTTTGAACGTGTATCTCGTTCTTTTGTGCAATGAAGATGAAATAAATAAATATTCATAAAAAAATCTTGACCCAGATCGGTGGCAGGCGGCAGTGTTTCTCCTAAGGAGGCTGGCGGCATTATTATTTATTTATTTAAGCTTTATTGCACAATATGCAGGGTGTTTCCTGTAACAGGAGCAATAAATTAAAATATAGACCCCTTAAGTAATCAGTTATTAAGTCCAAGTGGTTTTAATTAATTAAAATCTTCTTCTTTGTCCTCGCCTTTTCCCGTTACACGGGGTCGGCTTTCTTTATCATGCGGCGCCATGTAGTCCGCTGGATGGTATCCTCTTCTTTAAGCCCGAGGCTATTTATGTCTCTGTGGACATTCGTCAACCAGGTCATTTGAGCAGCATTTGAGAATTTTAATTAATTAAAGTGAAGTAAAAAAAAATTATTTTCTTACACAATTAATCGAACCAGCAATGTACACCCGCCACGCTGGGCAACCATTAATTCACTATCGATTGTTTTAAGATTATTTCTGAAGTTGAGCGATCAAATTGCGATAGTCGGCATCCATTGATTGTTAAATTTACCTTTAATTGCTATTTTCTCTAAATTTAAGAACTTTGGAAAATAAGGTTATTGTTATTATGAGTACTTATTACCTAAGAAATCTTCGTTTTAATTTATTGCTCCTGTTACAGGAAACACCCTGTATAATAATAAAGTACACATGGCGGAATTAATGCCAAAGGGCATTCAGTACCAGCATTATCACGTTGTTTTGCATTGCTAATAAGTGGGGCTAGGTATGAGCCAGCGCTCTGGTCACCAGAAGCATCGACAAGGCGCTTTGATGTAACTTTAAACAGATGTAAAGCGTTGGTGCCCCTTGTCTCTAAAGTCTCGACCCGAAGGGCTCAGACCTTATATATAGACAGTGTCAATTGACGACCTCTGTAGCCTAGTTGGTAGTGACCCTGCTTACGAAGCTGGAGGTCCCAGGTTGGAATCCCGGTAAGGGCATTTATTTGTGTGTTGAGCACGAATATTTGTTCCTGAGTCATGGATGTTTTCTATGTATTTAAGTATATATTTATCTATATAAGTATGAATATCATCGTCTAGTACCCATAGTACAAGCTTTGCTTAGTTTGGGACTAGGTCGATTTGTGTAAGATTGTCCCCAAATATTTATTATTATTATCTCTTCATTTATTATCATTCTTGGATTAGGTTTTTTACAATATGAATATAAAAGTACGATAAATATACAAAACATACAAAATAAAAACACATTATAAAAAACCTAACCTAGGGTGCCGCCGGCAGCGAGGCAGGGCCTAAGCTACCGGTGGTCAGGGCGACAGAGACAGGAACCTCCGGACTATCCGCGCAGTATCCAGGAGTACCGCCTTCAGTTTCTGACCCTTGATCCATCCATCTAGCGAGAGTCTCTTAAGGTGACGGTCGAGACTCTTCGCTATTAAACCGTTCGCCGAAACGACTATCGGGACAATGATCGTCGAATCAACATCCCACATGGCGGTCACCTCGTGAGCCAGGTCTAGGTACTTGCTGGCTTTGTCCTTCTCGGCCTTCAGGAGGTTCTCGTCATGGGGGATGGTGATGTCGACGAGCACTGCCTGGCGTTTCGATCGATCTGTCAGCACGATATCAGGCCTATTGGCAAGAAAAGTCCTGTCTGTGATGACAGATCGATCCCAATAGAGCGTGGCACGATCATTTTCAAGAACTGGCGCAGGTGTGTACTTATAATAAGGCACTTCGGAGACCACAAGACCGTATAGCAGAGCAAGTTGCTGGTGAACAATTCTGGCTACAAGGTTATGTCTGTGCAAGTACTCGCCGTTAGCAAGATGACCACAACCAGAGATAATATGCCTGAGTGACTCTCCGAGACGGCGGCATGCCCGACAAATGTCGACCGTACCGTCCTTCAGGATATACCTCCGGTAATTGTTCGTCATGATAACTTCGTCCGCAACTGCACAGACAAAACCTACGGTTTTCCCGAAGAGATCCCAGAAACGTAGCCAGTTCACCGACGCGAGCGGATCCACATCGGGCCCTGTGAGGGCCTTGCAGAACCGCCCATGAAGCTCCTTGCTCCTCCACACCACCCTGCGGTCCTCGGCGTTCATCATTTTAAGTCTGCGCCAGTTCTTGTTTGCCAAGGAGAGCGGGGTGAAGTTTTCGTCTACTGCCACTACGTCACGATGCATCCCACACTCGTTGTTTAGGAAATAATCCCTGAGACTGTACACCTCGCGGTTGTGGAGGTCTTTGGCATTTAAAAAGTCGCGACCTCCACACTTCCGCGAGATGTACAGCCTCATAACAGACGAGCGTGGGTGTAGCATGCGATGCGCAGTAAGCAGTACTCGGACTCTTTGGTCCAGGGCATCCAGCTCAGTCTGAGTCCACCTTAGTACGCCAAAGGAGTAAGTAAGCAAGGGTATCACCCAGGCATTGAAGGCGCGCACCTTGTTGCCGCCGGACAACAGACTATTAAGTACTTTTGTCAGGCGACAAAAGAAACGCTCCTTCACCGCCCGCTTTACACCCTCACCCTCAATACCCAATGACTGTGACATACCAAGATACTTATAGGTCTCTGCTTCGGAGATAGATTTGAGGGACATTGTCTCAGAGAGTTGTAAATTTGTTGAATTTACAACTCTACCTCGCTGTACATGTATAACCGCACACTTATAGACACCAAATTCCATTTTGATGGCGCTACTGAAGACTTCTGTTGTTTTCAGTAGTTTATTATTATTCCCTTTATTTAAATCTCATCTTAAGTTAGGTTTTTACAATAATCATATAAAAAGTAAAATATAAAACAATACATACAAAACATAAAATCATTATAAAAACCTAACCTAGGGTGCCGCCGGCAGCGAGGCGGGGCCTAAGCTACCGGTGGTCAGGGCGACAGAGACAGGAATCTCCTGACTATCCGCGCAGTATCCAGGAGTACCGCCTTCTGTATCTGACCCTTGATCCAGCCATCTAGCGAGAGTCTCTTAAGGTGGCGGTCGAGACTCTTCGCTATTAACCCATTCGCCGAAACGACTATCGGGACGATGATCGTCGAATCAACATCCCACATGGCGGTTACCTCGTGAGCCAGGTCTAGGTACTTACTGGCTTTGTCCTTCTCGGCCTTCACGAGGTTCTCGTCATGGGGGATGGTGATGTCGACGAGCACTGCCTGGCGTTTCGATCGATCTGTCAGCACGATATCAGGCCTATTGGCAAGAATAGTCCTGTCCGTGATGACAGATCGATCCCAATAGAGCGTGGCACGACCATTTTCGAGAACTGGCGCAGGTGTGTACTTATAGTAAGGCACTTCGGAGACCACAAGACCATATAGCAGAGCAAGTTGCTGGTGAATAATTCTGGCTACAAGGTTATGTCTGTGCAAGTACTCGCCGTTAGCAAGATGACCACAACCGGAGATTATATGCCTGAGTGACTCCCCGGGACGGCGGCATGCCCGACAAATGTCGACCGTACCGTCCTTCAGGATATACCTCCGGTAATTGTTCGTCATGATAACCCCGTCCGCAATTGCACATACAAAACCTTCGGTTTCCCCGAAGAGATCCCCGAAACGTAGCCAGTTCACCGACGCGAGCAGATCCACATCGGGCCCTGTGAGGGCCTTGCAGAACCGCCCGTGAAGCTCCTTGCTCCTCCATACCGCCCTGCGGTCTTCGGCGCTCATCACTTTAAGTCTGCGCCAGTTCTCGTTTGCCAAGGAGAGCGGGGTGAAGTTTCCGTCCACTGCCACTACGTCGCGATGCATCCCACACTCGTTGTTTAGGAAATAATCCCTGAGACTGCACACCTCGCGGTTGTGAAGGTCTTTGGCATTTAAAAAGCCGCGACCTCCACACTTCCGCGAGATGTACAGTCTCATAACAGACGAGCGTGGGTGTAGCATGCGATGCGCAGTAAGCAGTACACGAACTCTTCGGTCCAGGGCATCCAGCTCAGTCTGAGTCCATCTTAGTACGCCAAAGGAGTAAGTGAGCAAGGGCATCACCCAGGCGTTGAAGGCGCGCACCTTGTTGCCGCCCGACAAAAGACTATTAAGTACTTTTGTCAAACGACAATAGAAGCGTTCCTTCACCGCCCGCTTTACGCTCTCACCCTCAATACCCAATGACTGTGACATACCAAGATACTTATAGATTTCTGCTTCGGAGATAGATTTGAGGGACATTGTCTCAGAAAGTTGTAAATTTGTTGAATTTACAACTCTACCCCGCTGTACATGCATAACCGCACACTTATCGACACCAAATTCCATTTTGATGGCGCTACTGAAGACTTCTGTTGTTTTCAGTAGTTCCAACAGGTCATGTCTATTCGGTGCAAATAGCTTGAGGTCATCCATATAGAGCAGATGAGAAATTACCTCACCCCCTCTCCGAAGCCGGCAACCTAGCCCTGAATCCTTCAGCAAGGTGCTGAGTGGATTCAGCGCTAGGCAGAACCACAGAGGACTCAGGCTATCACCCTGGAAGATCCCACGTTCAATCCTTATATAGTCCTGCGAGCCAGAGGGGCCATCTCCTCCCCCCGGTTGACGAAGAACCGTGGTCCACTGCCCCATGCAAGCGCCTAAGAAGGATCTCAGAACTGCATCAACTTTATACTCCTTCACCGCCCGCTTTACACCCTCACCCTCAATACCCAATGACTGTGACATACCAAGATACTTATAGGTCTCTGCTTCGGAGATAGATTTGAGGGACATTGTCTCAGAGAGTTGTAAATTTGTTGAATTTACAACTCTACCTCGCTGTACATGTATAACCGCACACTTATAGACACCAAATTCCATTTTGATGGCGCTACTGAAGACTTCTGTTGTTTTCAGTAGTTTATTATTATTATTATTAATGGTAGCATATATTATATTTTGAGTGACTCGGCTGAGTAGGCGGCAGCATCTACCCTCATTAAGGTTCCAGCAAGGTGCAACGTCGCAAAGGTATCAACGCAAGTGGCGTTCTATACCAATGACCGTCACAGGCTCCAGGGCACGAGCGTCATGCCGTCTCGACGAAGCCTTAAGCATTCACATGTTATTTTAGCTAATGTTACATTACTTACAGTTAACAGCTCACAAAATAAGCAAGGGCGTTTCAGCGAATATTCTATTAGCAAGCGTTCTAGCCAGCATTCTAGCGAAACAACTGCTTAAAACTTTTTGCCAGGCTGAGCAATTTTGTTATTGTTCCCATATAACAAATTTAAAAACGGCGAATGCTACGTGTTCTGTTACATGTAAATGCCCATGACTGTCAGCACTTTAAGGCGGCCGGTGCACCGGCACTGGTGAGGGCCTGACGGATGAGATCGTTCAGGCTGGCATGCCGCTGGAGTGGTGCAGCAGGTGGGCCGAGGAGCGCCGCACTATGGTAACAGCCCTTAATGCGGATGATCTCTCGCTGCACAGTGTCGTGGCGGCCATGCTGGGCAGCGAGAGATCGTGGGAAGCGGTGGCCTCCTTTTGCGAAACAGTCATCTCGCAGAAGGAGGCCGCGGAGAGGGGGCGCGAAGACAGTGCGGACGCGCTCCCGCTCCGGCGCAGACGGCAGGGTAGAAGACGCGCGCGGTTTGCGGCCGCTGGTCGCGTCCTCCCCCAGTAGAGCCAGTGGGTAGGGGACCCACACTGCACGGCTCTACATTGTGGAGTGGGAGGGTCAAGCGTCCTGGCCCTCCCCTTTCTTTTGCGCGGGTGTCCTGGTTAGCCAGGGCCGCCGGGGGGCGTCGTGGTGAAATGTTCGCGATCCCATGGCGCCCCCTTAACGGGAATGCGGGTGACGCCGGCGTGTTTTTAGTGGGTATGTTCCTCCAGTCACCATCAGTCGGATGGCGGCGGGAGGAGAGAGTCCCACATAACCCCCAAATAACCTTCCCCTGGGCCGGGGGTATGCGTAAAGCATTTTCACACCGTCAAAAAAAAAAAAAAAAAAAGGCTGGCATGCCGCGGGATGCGCTGTTTGCTCCTGTTTGCTGTTTGTTGCTGGATAGGAAAGTTTACGGTGCAACTGCAGTGGTATTGATGCGGGACGACACATTGTCACTCCAAGACGGCAGTCCCGTTTTCGCACGAACATTAGTTTCCAACTCTTGGACGTTATCTATAATACTTCAATATTTATTTATAAAGTAAATATAAATGTGTTATGTTATTGTTATAGTGCCCACCACAAGCTTTATTTAAATAGGGACTGCGTCAATTTGAGTCAGATTGTCCCCAAATAGGTGGTTTCAAATCGCGAGAGAATAAATATTGAAGTATTATAGATAACGTAACTTGGAAACTATTTAATGTTCGTGCGCATCACTATGTAACATAAGTTTCCAAGTCTTGGACGTTATCTATAAATACTTCAATATGTATATTTAAAGTAAATATAACTTTGCATATTGTTACAGTGCCCACCACAAGCTTTATTTAGTTAGGGACTGCGTCAACTTGGTTCAGATTGTCCCCAAATATCTCTCTTTTTATCAGACAGATAAACATACACAACACAACTTAAACTTCCATAAACGCTAATGAATTCGTCCACCAGTCTCATATCACCTCTCGAACCAATTCGACCACGAAACACGACTTATTGTCACTCCAAGAGGCGGTGACATGGCAGCTCTGAAAGTTCATTATCCAATAACTCGCTTAGGTCTATATAGAGCTTCATACCAAGCACACCATACTTTAGTTTCTTTGGTAAAGGCAGGATAGTTACATGCATGTGGCTTACTCCAGAACACTTTACTGTTCATGGAAGAACACAGCTTGCAGGGAAATATTTGTTCCCTAACTGGAAAGTACGTAAAGTTGCGATTCCTAGACATAAAATAACTACGGTATCTCTTAGGGGTGTTGATGAGGTAAACAATTTCTGATGCAAGGCTTGGAGCCAAATATGGCCATGCATCCAAGTATGTTCCCAATGGTAAATATCTGAAAAAAAGGAAATATTGGTGCATTAATGCATCTTAGGCCAAGCAGATTAGATCCACAAAAAACGTTTTTAGGAATTAATTCCCATAAAGCTGGAAATCGTTTTAATACTTTCATTTGGTCCTAAATACATGTAATATGATTTTGCAACATCCCAGGAGGTGTGCATAACTTTTGGGAGCCCAATAACCGCGAATTTTTTGCTCTTTTGTCAGTTTTTTGCATGTGGACTAAAACAGCACGACGGACGGAAAATGTATTCTATTCAATATAATAGAAGGTCAATGTATATAATGTAAAATTTTATTTTCTACATTTTTTATTCTTTGGGTTTTTTAGCAGGTATATTTTTTTCAAAGATATGTCGGACTATAAAGTCGCAAAATGGAAGTTTGCACCTAAACGATAATCATTCGACGCAGGAATGTATTCTATTCTTTATTAAAGACCCTCTTTAATATTGAATAGAATACATTTTCTGTCCGAGGTACCGTTTTTATGCTACATGAAAAGAGAGCAAAAATGTATGCACACCTCCTGGGATTGGGCAAACTTAGATTACACGTATTTAGGACCAAATGAAGGTATTAAAACGATTTCCAGCTTTATGGGAATGAATTCTTCGAAAACTTCTAATTTGATTGGCCTATCCTAGGTTCTTACTGGATTTAAAATGTTGAAAAAGAATTAATTGCTTCATTAGTTCATTACAATTGTTTGACTATCTAGTTAAGTAAAGAATACAGTTCCATGAAAATTATTATCACTTTAGTCGAGTTGGTATTACCCCGCGGCTATGAAGCTGGAGGTCCCGGGTTCGCATCCCGGTAAGTACATTTATAAATTTGTGTGATGAGCACGAAATATTCATTCCTGAGTCGTGGATGTTTTCTATGTATAGGTATACGTTTTTAATCTATATAATATAAGTACTCGTACATACATCGTCGCCTAGTACCCATAGTACACACACAGCTTTGCTTACAATTGTTCCCAAATACTTTTTATTTATTTATACCTGCCAAGAGCAACTGAAGCTACCAAACCTAAGCTCTAATATACCTAACCTCCTCTTAGTGCTTCGCAGTTGCAAGAATTTTCTGTCATAACTGGAAACTGACTCCAATTTACTACGGCGTTTTAATTGTCTTGCCTACTTAGATGGAATTAAAAAAAAAACTGAATGTATGAAACATGTTTTTGTAACAATTGGAATCAACCTCATGGCGTTGTACCATTAATCATACTTTGCTTTTAATCAAACTAGCGACCCGCCCCGGCTTCGCACGGGTTTTATATGTATAATACATGCATGTATTATACATAATATATGATAAACCTTCGTGTTGAATCAATCTATCTTTTTTTTTAAACCGCATCAAAATCCGTTGCGTAGTTTTAAAGATCTTTTTTAGGGTTCCGTACTCAAAAAGCGATAGAAAATGTGAAAACGAGTGGTATTGTCCACTCGTATTCAAATATATCGGTAGAAGTAAGTGCAAGCAACTTTGAAACTACAATCGTACCTATTCACTTTTCAAAAATCGGTCAAAGTCAAAAATCGGTATCCTGTTCTGGATGTTTTCTATTTCAAGTTGACATCTCGTTGTTGTTTTAATATTTGCACTCGTGATGGCAGTAAGTTGATAAATAACCTTTGGCTACCTCGGACTTATATCATTAATAATTTACTTTCAAAACAACGTTTTAACCGACTTCAATTCAGTACTCCGCCAAGCCACATTAACATTTCCACATTTTTTTTCCAATTTACCACATGAACTGATTTTCGAGAACAAAAACGTTGATTTTTAGACCAATAAACCAAATCGCTGCATGTGGGCCGATAATATTTGAGGACATCCGTCGATTCCTCAAGGATCTCAGAATTACCTTTGGCACTTCATTGTTTGCTATTTCAACGGAATAATATCAGAATCTGTGACGTACTTATATAGTTTGAAGTACATCATTGAGAAGTTCCAGAAGCCATCTGTGGTCATCATCATCACTTCCACTTCACCAAATTTATGAATCCAGGGTGTAAATACACGAGTTATAATAGAAAATACCGAAATTACTACACGCGTGCCTAAGGAGTTCCCTCAATTCCTCATGGTTCCCATCGTCCAACTGGGGTTTTGGAAACAATGGGACCAATCTGGAAGCATATACTTTCAGTTAAAAAAAGAATTGTACGAATCGGTTCATAAATGTCGGAGTTCTGAGGTAACAAACATTAAAAAAAAAAAAAACATCCGAATTGAGAACCTCCTCCTTTTTTTGAAGTCGGTTAAAAATGACGCCATCCCTTCAACTTGAAATATTTCGATGACATGAAAGGATTTTTAATAGGTAAATTAAACAACTGTATGAAATGCATGATATGCGTTGCAGCGTGCCCTAATCCTTCTTGCAAATGAGCGGCCTTTCGGTACTACGACACTCTCTAACCGATAAATGGATTTCGATCTCTGATTGCGCTCCGAGATATTAACCGGTTAGAGCAATGCTTTGCGAGCGTAACCTTTATTATGGGTTAGGTTAGGTATACTATGTAATACTATTATACTTTTCTGTGGTTGGGCTGTCAAAGGGTGGCTGTAGCCGGTAGGTATGATAAAAATAACCGGGTTTAATCCCTGCCCCTGACAGACCATGTACCTCTTTTGTCTGAGAATTTTTATGTATTTTTTGTTATTAAGTTATTTTGTGATTTTGTCATGTCAAAACATTTTGAATAGATTCCCTTAACATAATATTCCAATAGCTCAGTCAAACCACTGGCCATGTATGCCAGTAAGTCGCTGGTTCAAGCAGATCTTAGGTACTGCTTAACACATGATTAAATTATTCCTGAACATTGGTGAAATTTTGTAAATAGGGGATCAGTGAAAAAAATACTTACTTGGTATCAAATCTATAAAAAATTGGCACGCTATTATTTGCAAGTTTAGCAAGAGGACACCTGTTCGTTTTCTTTAAAATCGAGTTTTCAAAGTCTAAGTAAAAATAGTATTCGTCTCTTAGCTCATCATCGCATTTCGAGCTGTTATCAAGCTTTGGACATTCTAAATGTCCGCATCCATAGATATCTAAAGTCTGTGATAAAACATTCAGAAATATCGTTAAGTTCATCACATAACCCATCATCTCATCGCTATTGCTGCAATTTGACATGAACCACGCAACGGCCTTTTTCTTGTTCCTCAGAAGCAAAGTTTCATCATAATGCAAATGATTTTTACAAAATGTATAATCAATATCCGAGTCTGAATGTCGGCGACGCGGTTGAGGTCCGTAACTTAGGGCTAATTCACTGGGATCATCTGCATGGATCTCATAATTATTCTTTGATAGTGAGTATGTCATATTAAAGTAAGCTTGCAAGATCGGGTTGCAGACAAAACTCATGTTTAAACATTTAGGTTCGGCGCACACCAACATGTATTTCTGACTTTGCAACCTCTTTTTGGGAAGTTGTTCGAGCGTCGTGAACATGCTTAACTCATGTCCGTTGAACACTAATGCGTGAAATTTGGTTATCTCCCCAATACCAAATAAATCTCGGTCGTCAGTAATGTAACAATTATTATATATACATTGATTATCAATGAAAATCTGTCGTCCGTTATCACGTCTCGTATTTATCCTGTTATTGTGAGTATAAGCAATATCATTTTTCCACATCAGTATGTATCTTAAGTTTTCTTCCGTCGTGAATGATATGATTGTCACCCATATGAAAAATATTGCAACAGACTTACTGAGCTGAATCATTTTCGGTCACAATGTTTTGCAACATTAAACAGCAACAACTGTTGTAGCTGTAGTAAAAATGTAATCACGCTCTTATCGATTAATCTTTCAATTTTTGAATTTGATGGGTATTTAAAACTCTAATTGTTTTTCGGTTTAAACATACCCAATTCTAGATAAGATTAATAGTGCGTTAATCGTGATGCAATTTGAAGATAAACGATTTTGAAACGCAAAAACTAAGGCGACGGGTAAGGCAAGGCATTCTCAATACAAACGTTGTGCAAGTTTTTTTTCGTCGGTTTTGGCACTACAGATTTTTTTTTCCTTGTTCATATTGGATTTACGCAGGGCATAATGTTAACATTTTGTTAGATTACAAAAGACTTAAAAATAAAAAAATATAAACAAAAAAATAAGTGTACGAAGTAAAACTTAAATTTGTAGCTCAAACACAAATGAAGAAAAACTTGCACAACAAAGTCCGTTAAAATTGTAATGTTACCTTTATGCACTCTATTGTCAAGTCGGCATTATGTTTGCAAGGGCTGTGTTTTAATTTCAATACCTACATAGACAGAGACATATACATATTTATTCATTAAACAATACAGGATTGTGTTTGAATTCCTTACGGCTAACAATATAATATATCTAATAACTCTAATATCTAATAACTACACTAAACACTCTATCAAATATTTATTCAACACTGTAAAAGCACCCTTTTAAAAAAATGCTTTAATTTATCTTTAAAACGATTATATTGTACGATACCTTTTAGCTCTACAGGAAGTTTATTAAACAACTTGACAGTCTGGTTCCTAGTACATTGCTTCTCTATATTAGTCATCGGGCGAAAATTGATTTTCATATTTCTGGTGCGCGTGAGTACACGAAACTCTTGTTCTTCATTACGTGTCAAACCTTGTTTTATGTTTAATAAATTCAGTCAGCAGTATAAGAATGTTTAAAGTAGGCACCGTCAGAATCGCTAAGGTCTGAAAGTATTCTCTGCAAGACACCCATAGCGGGATTCGAAACATTATTCTTATGACTCTTTTTTGTGCGATAAGAGCTCTGTTAATATTATATTTAAAGCCTTATTACCCCATTATATATTACCCCAAAATATAATGCTGTAACACAGTTTGGACTCAATTAAGGCATAATAAACAATTTTTAATTGTTCTAATCCAATTTCGTCCCTAAGACTTCTTAAGGCATAGCATACAAGTGTTATTTATGCTTCAACAAACGTGATTTATTTGCCGTTTTTTATAGATACTGGTACGGAACCCTTCGTGCGCGAGTCCGACTCGCACTTGGCCGGTTTGTATTTCGCTAATTATATTGTTACTAACAAATTATGTATGAATAGTCCAAAAAAAATGGTTTTTAATTTTAATATATTTTTTTTACTTTATTGAAGGAACATGGGGGAAACGAACACCTTAAAAAATGCCACGACTGTCTTCACTGGCTTGTTTAGCACAGTCGTAATAGTAAAATCATATAGTTTCACAAATAAAGTACGTGCCTCTGAAATGTTCAAACGTCAAACAATGAATGGGCCACTGAATGGCCCCGCGTATGGGCTGCTCGCGCGGAAAATTCTTCCATCCCAATGGATTTTCTCACCCAAACACGCTGGCTTTGAACTTATTTTCTGCTCTGTTTTCTTGCTCTGCCAAACGTTTTTCTTTAACGCACCTTTGTCGGTGCATGGTAACATGAAGGATCTGTAATGTTGGAATAAAATCACTTGTGTTGGTTATTTTGATGAACCTAAATGAACCATCGCCTTATCATTCGTTTGTTTATTTATCTAAACTTTGTCGCATAAAACAAGTAAGTACAAAAGGTGGACTTAATGTCTTAAGGCATTCTCTACCAATCCAACGTAGAACCAAACAGAGGCTTTCAAAATGTGGGTGCAAGAGGCAGACTAAGAAGACATAAATCCTAAGATACCTACAAGAATAGGCTTGTTGCGTTGTGTTAAAATTGATAACGTCGTGTTGCTAAATGGATAGTAAACCATCAAATGATTGTAATAAAGTATAAATTACAAAATATAATTCAAATCATAAAAAGATTGTAAGTTTAGAAAAAAATGTTTTTTTATTTATTGTCCAAGAGTAAATTTGAAGGTACCAATAGAATCCTTACGCTTTTATAGAAACAAACTTGTATGACAACTATGGACCTAAACGCTGTATTTCGCGACCGAAACAGCAATTTCCTTTATTTTCCATGCAACGGTTAGTACAAATTGCACGGTGTGACGTCATACTTTAAAGCCAATCAGTATGAAGCGTTTCGGCTGCTGTCAGCGAGGTCCGTCTTTAACTAGATTTTTTGGGTATTAATGTCCTTTAAATGTAGTTGCTTCCATACAAACATTTGTTCATCTACAATAACTGGTTCGAATGGCATCGTAAACAAATTTAAGGTCACAAGCCCATTAAGGCGAGGTAGGCTCGTGGTCTTCTCACTGAGCATAAACGTGGGCGAGATGGAAGTGCGTGTTCGGGAAATAACAAAACCGGCCAAGTGCGAGTTGGACTCGCGCACGAAGGTTTCTGTACCATTATCTATATCAAAACTATTTTATTCTGTGTTTTTAGTATTTGTTGTTATAGCGGCAACAGAAATACATCATCTGTGAAAATTTCAGCTGGAACTATCACGGTATCAGTGAGATACAGCCTGTTGAGAGACAGACGGACGGACGGACGGACGGACAGCGGAGTCTTAGTAATAGGGTCCCGTTTTACTCTTTGAGTACGGAGCCCTAAAAAAGTAATAGCTAAATTTACCCCCAAGCGTGGTAATTATTTCAACTTGTACATTAGCTGAAAAACTGGGGTCCCTATTCCAGGAAAAATAATTATTATTTTATATAAAGTATGAACTACGTTAAATAATAAGTATTTTAATACTTATTAATTATTATTATTAAACTACTTTAAAACAAAAACGCGAACGGAACGTAGCCACCAGTGACAGTTGTCGCCGTTTTATTTATGTGGCGATTTGGGAATGTATCTTATATTTATTTTATTAGCGTATTTCTCCAAACTCGCGATTTTTAATAAAACTATTATCGAAAACTTATTCGTCTCATCGCGACGAGGATTTTGATGTGCTTGAAGTTAAGTTTCTGAGCTGGAAGGCCGTTGAAATAAGTGTGTAAAGTTTGTCGACATGTGTGGTTATATTTAGTGCTGCAGAGACTATCGTGCATCGTATTGGCTACTTAAAAGACATTAAACCATGTATTTCGAAGGTGAGTTTGATCACCAGATCATGTTAGTTTGTGATAAAAAAAGCTTCGAAATACACGCCTATTATTTGTTCTTAAATATATGTAGACTATTGCTACACGTGTCGGGTGTGTTTTAAATTTTTAATTGATGTAGTTTGAAACACAACAAATTTTAAAAACCCAAACGGTTAAAGCTCAAATCAAATGAAACCTCGTTAAAACTCACTAAAATATTAATCACAAATTCTCCAAACGTTTCGTTTATTACGAAAAAATGTTTTCTGTTCGAAATACCACGAGGACACTCAATGAGTGAGTCGCTAACGAATTTACAAAAAATCGAGCCTCTGCTTACGTTCAAAGACCAGATTAGCGCGGCACCAGCGATTTTAACGCAAATTGACGCTTCGCAAAGATAAATCGTTTTGCAGGTCGAAGCTTTGGTTAAATTGAATTTGGAGACCGGCTAGCTTAGTTGGTATGGCCATGCCATGCAAAGAATCACGTGCTAATCTTTTCCTCAAATTTGGTAGTGACTGTCTAACATTTTGTCACAGTATTGTCGCTATAAGGATAACTGTTACAACATAAAGAGTTAAAAATAACATTTAGAAAAAACATTTTTTTTCCGTCCTAAATCAAAACCTGCCAGTTTGAATACGGTATATTATGTACAAATAGGTAAAATTTGTGAATTTATAAGTTTTCGTAGGGGGTAGGTAATTTCAAACATTTCAAAACTCATGTTAGGTAATTTTACAAAGCTTAATTCAATATTATTATTACTGACTTAAATTACGAATAAGTAGTCTCTGTGTTGTTTATATCTCCGTAAAAGAGAATAAATACCTATTATAAGAACTTTGGTCTCATCAAAGTCATTTTATTAAAAACTATTTTAATTAGTAGTTGGATGATCTTCGTAAGAAGATAAAAATTTCCCTTTGATTTCTTGTTTCACTGAAGATACCGGTTCGACAAGAATGACCTAGGAACCTATAAAAAAATTAGATATGCAAAAATATTTGGTTGTTCCTATTCGTTTTATTACGCCGCTCTGACTATGAGTACCTTTCGTATTTCACTATAGAATCCCGCCGCTTCTAGAATGCCATCCATTCCATACATAAATTCACGCCTGTGTACCCAAAAGGGATAGGCAGAGCACTTAAAATTACATTTTCTATCCTATTTCTAACCGTTGTAGGTTACAGGTAAGGGTCCCATAATCGCCTGACACCCACGGAACAAGCGGGTAGTGCTACTTTTAACTGAATTCCAGATTTATAAAAGAAGTGAATTAAAACATACTAAAACATCATCATAATATCAGGCGAAAGACGTCCACTGCTGGACATATAATAATAATCATAATTTATTTAAGATAAAAATCCAAGGTTACATTAATATTGAATATCATTACTCTATTATTACAATTAAATTAAATACATCGAAATTAAATTACAATACAGAATATCATTAAATTAAATTACTAAAACAAATTAGATTACCTACTTATATACTATTTAACATTACTTATAAAAGTTATAAATTTCAGGCCTGTCACGCATGTGCACGCCGTTCCAGTGCCTCAACAAAGAGCAGTCGTACTTATTCAGCACAGCACTCAGGAGGCTGTTGGTACATATGCCTCCCCCAAAAAGTGCCACAATAACTGGTCCTGCGGCGCGACCTTTACCTGGTCATCAGTCCACATTTATTGCTATCATTAATCGAAAAATATAAGATACCTACATGTCATCCCCAAAACCATCCCTCAGAAGAGGACGAAATGGCGGGCAATTGTCTATTTAATATAAAAAGCTATAGGTACTTATACGTTAAAGGTTTCCAAACTAAATTCTCGCAAGATTCTCGTAACCTAGCTTCTCCGAGTTACTTCTGACCGCCAAGTGGTATTAAATCACTCTTCCAGACACCAACTGGGTAGGTATAATTTATTATTCTTGCATTCGTGAGACCTCGATTCGATGACCCGATTCCCAGAGTTCTAGTCTAAAAATACTTTCAGAGGTTACCAGAAAAGGGTAAATAAATAAATAAACCCATATTAAATCTAATTTGTGATAAACCCAATTTTTCATTAAATACGACAATTGACCGTTTTTCATCCTATTTCCATTTTATTACACAGAATAAAACACCACCGGCAATGGTGTGGTAGGTAGTGTAGGTGCCATACCGGTGCTATTATTATGGCTCAAAAGATGGACGTACCCATATGGACAGCAAGGTGAGCCGGATGTGTGCTAACTTGGTGCACGTTCTAGGGATTTGATCGAAAAATACGATGTCGATACAGGATAAGGAAAAAATATTGATTTTTCACTTTGAAAACTTTTTCAAGTTGAATATTGGTTATTGTTGTTATATTAAAATGAAGTGAGTATGAATAATTATAATAATTATTAATATTGAACCACATCTTGATCTTGACAGTAACATCCACATAATTTTGGTCACAAATATAAATATTTTGTTAATAGGGAACATTACTGCAATGTACTGCCGCCAGAGGCAGCACTAACACTAATAGTAAACCAGTATAGGAATATAGGATTCACACACACATGCACAATCGATTCTCAAATGAGTGACAAGGATGCTTGCATAGACAATACCGCAAGTGGGAACGAGATACAAAGTCAACGCTGCTAGTGTCGCCACCTACGAAGAGTTTTGCGTAATGTTCCCTATTTAATACATCACTTTGGTATTCGTGCCCCGAGTTAGCACACGTATGGAGAGGACATTTCGCTGTCTTAAGCGGCAATTACACTTCGTCGTTCACCTACTGCGGTCGCCGAATTCATTTTAAACTACGTAGGCCAACAAACGTCATCTTTACACTAGTCTGTCCGCCAATGTCAGTTTGTTGGCAGCTGTCGATCGCCGAATGCGGCCGACTAACGTGTTCTTTACACTTTTGCGGTCGCTGCATGCAGCATGCGCCGAACGACGAAGTGTAATTGTCGCTTTACTCTGTCGACTTAAATTAGGTGTGCAGTACAATACATACATTCCAAAGTTATATAGTTTCATAAATCTGTTATTTTCTAAAGTAAGATGATAATTAACATTACCTAACTAAATTAAATTAAAACTAAGTTCTAAGTAAGAAACAAGGCCCTCGAGGAATGCCTCAAGGGCATGGCTTCATAATAGTTAAAAGAACCAAAGTCTGCCCGTACCTATTCCTCGCGGGGTATTCGGATCAAAAACCAAAGTTTATTAAAAAACAAGCCCTTTCATTAGCCGATATTAAAGAAACTCATGATCAAACTCGGATCAATAATCTTGTAAATGAAAACTGACACTGCATAGGCTATTGTTTTTCTAATAATAACTTTTAACCTTGGCCGTTCCGAGTCGCTTTGTGGCGTCAGTATTCGGGTCGCTAGTAATAGATGACAATGGCAGTTGTTTGATCGCTATTCAAATAACATTTACTCGCAAATAATGGTGCCTTTTTTTAATGGCGCGAGAAATGATATCACTGTTTGCCTGAAAATTGCTGTGTGGTTTGGGCGATGTTTTGTTTATGGACTGCGCTAAGCAAGACATGGCGCAAACGCGTTGTGGACGGCAGAGCATTGTGAGATAGAACCTGGTTCGAGACAAGGTTTCGTAGAAAACAGACCGGGGCCAGTTGGTTTGCCAGAAATGTGGAAGACCCTCACACCGGTCTCCTACACGGTCACCAAAAACGATGTCTCCACAGCAATGCTTAAATCGTCTGAAATAAACGTAGGCCTATGGTGATAATTTGGGCGATGGCCGCTAGGTTGCTATAGCAACTGCGACACTATATTTTCATGTTCAAATTTTCGATTGGGTACTTTACGGGGTAAAAATAAAAGTTTATGCAATCGTTATATAATGGATGCTTTTTAAGTCGAGTACCACGTTTAGGCCACGAAGCTTGCTGAGTGGCCTCATTAAGGTACGAGACTTAAAAAGCTAATTATATAACTATTGTATACAATATTTTTTCTACGAGTCAACGGAAATAATAATTTATTAAACAAACTTGGTATCTATTGAAAATCGCCCTGCTGAAATGAAGCGCAGCAGCTTAGTAATTTTGCGCGTTGATGTCTTCACAGTTATCTTATACAGCTCCTGGATTCATAAGATGACTGCTGGCGGTTATCTTATGAAACCATACGAGCTCCGTGACGAGCTCGTGGAGCTCCAGGATTAAAAAAGTATGTGATCTTAGTTTCGTGTACGAAATCTTAATTCAAAGATTAAAGTCGACGAGTAGAAAAAAGTATATTTCAATTTAGTCAGTTTAGTTATCAAGAAATGTACGTATTTTTTATTTTGTCAATCAAACAAAAAATGATGAAGGTATTGCCCGTTAAAGTTTCGCGTGACGTCACTGTGGGCGACAGAATGTAGTTTGTGAAATGTAGGACCTACGGGTCACGAAGAGAAAGGGGTATGTGAACGATAAGGCCTACGGGTCACGAAGGGAAAGGACGTGTAACTATAATTCCTTCACATAAGGACGGCAATTGTGCCCAGATTAAGCTCCTAAAGCAAACGGCTCATATAAGAAGCGCGCAATTTATTTAGGACCTAAGTACAATAGGTACAGACGAAGAAAATAGCTTAAAGTAAAGATAAAGGTACCAGGTACCTCCAGTAATTATTTCATAAAGATCGATAGGGGGAGAGCCCCTGATAAATGAGGGAGAGATAGCCAAATTAATTGTAAAGAAACCAACTTGAGACTATATCCAGATCTAGTCCGTCAACAAGGGACATCGGTAACTAGAGTTACATAAAATGTGAAATAAAAATGTACACAACGTATGCATAGAGATTATTGCTTATTATGGTGCAATAATGGTCAAGGTTCAGGTTGATTTCTCTGATTGGCTAAAAAGACGGGAGCAAAGTCAAACTTATGCTACCACGTTAATGTAAATGTGAAAATTGACGGTCTCACCCGGCCATAGCTTCGTAACCAGATGAGGTACGAAAGCAATTGAGGTATCGTTAGGAAGGTACGGTAAATGCCCTTACGTATGTATAATCACTTTTGATAATTAATGTTAATTAAAG
This sequence comes from Epinotia brunnichana, assembly GCA_963854355.1. Taxonomy (NCBI): domain Eukaryota; kingdom Metazoa; phylum Arthropoda; class Insecta; order Lepidoptera; family Tortricidae; genus Epinotia; species Epinotia brunnichana. Next base: position 14,680,372 of record OY977957.1, read on the forward strand.
CCACTAGGGCCTGGCAAAGCCATTTCATGTTACCAAAGTTGGTAATTTTACGTAAATATCGACTTTCCCAATTTAAACGGGAAAAGCAGGAAAACTAGTAGATATTGTAATGTATAGCTCAGAAATAGTTCTTTTGAAGGAAAATATGTAAAAACCCTTAAGGTTTCCCTGAAAACCAGGAAAACGTAAAAACTAGCTTTTCCATAGTAAAAGTGGGCGAGGTCTTCAAAATTATATCCCCACCACTTTTAATGCCTTAGGGGTATAAAAGAGGCTATAATCGCCGGATAAAATTGTGTTCGCTCAGCCCCACCAGTGGGAGCTCCCAGGAAGAAGAAGAAAGGAAGAAGTAGGGAAATTGTGATAGGAAGTAGGAAATTGTGATAGGGAAAGTTTAATCAGTAGTTTGTGTCTCATTATTTTATTATACCGTTTCATTTATTTTTCGCCAAGTATTATTTTATCGTCACCCTCAACCCATCCTTCAACAGTGCAGCCCAGTCTGCGGGATTAGTGCTCCCCTAGAGCACCTGCGCTATCAGAGCGCGTTACGGCCGTTTAAAAACACGCTGAGCGGTTCAACCGCCGCGGTTCACCCGCCGCGGTTGAAACGCGCGGTTCGCCCGCCGCGGTTTTTAAACGCCCCTTGTTAGGTGACTGTGAGGTCGCGAAGGTCAAACCCAGGCCTGTCGCACATCGACCACGTCGGCGCCACGCGTCGTCCACAGTCACATTAGGCTAAAAAGTGTACCATTATGTGACGTCACGCGGATCTTTAATGTAATGTACTTATAATATCATTTTATATTGTGAATAAATTAATCTGAATCTTTAACGGGCATTTTCTGTTTGATTGATAATATAAAAAATACGTGTCCAAAATATTTTTAGATAATCTCACAGACGGACTAAATATATTTTTTAGGAAAGTAGCCAATTGAACCTATGCTAGGTTTTAATCAAAAGCGTTTTTTTTTTTCGCAATGCTTTACAACAGAAATTCGCCGCATTCGATGTTCTTCACAATCCATACTTTTCAACAATTATTTTGATATGTAACCTAGTATCTCTCACTCTCTCTCTGAACAGCTTTTCATGTCTGAATACCGTGGCCATGATGGGATGCAAGTCTGGACTGAAACGGACGAATTGTCTCCATCGGCTCCTATCAGTTGCAATGCGTCGAGCGACTCCGTACATTTTGCATACCTAATATCAATGCCTTTAGATGGCAACACTTAACGTTTTATTTTGTTACAAAACAATTGATATAGGTATTCAAGTTAAGCTATGGTCTCCACTGATGTACCTACGCTATTTACTATTGTATAAAAATAAAGTTGGCGCTCACGGCCGCTTTGAAAAACTCAATACAACTCAATGAATATTACAGAAACACACGCAGAAAAACTAAAAGGAAAACATTCCAGCCCTGACCGTAATGCGGCGTAAGCTCAGTGCGATTTTAAACTGTAACACGGTGTATTAAAATCCAAATTGGAACTGTTTTGTGTCAACCTAATGCAGTTTAGTTTCAGAGTGCACTTAGTTCCACGTGACCAAGCTTGGAAAAAAGAAAAAAGTATATGCTTTAAGCAAATGTGTTCAGGTATGTTTTATTAAACGATTATGTTTATTATTCCTAGGAGCTTATACCTTGGAACTGAATAACGTAAAGATGAGGTTGGACTCTGGGGCTCTTACAATAGACACACTACACTTAATTCTGTTATAGATTAGAAAAATTATGAACAGTTTATTTTTACCTGGGGAAAGGCGTCTGGCTACGCGATAAGTGATAGGATAAGCACGTCGTCTCATTCTATCGAACGGTGTCAGCCAGGGGACGGCAGCTCTATCTTATCACTTATCGCGTTATAAGGCCATCCATGCTACGGGTCCAGGACGGGTATGACGTTCTATCGCAGCGCGTTGCATGCGATGGAAAAGGATGGCCACGTTTAGGCTCGTTCGGCATACCTAAACAGGGGATTAGTTAACAGAGAACTTTCTGTACGTAGTAAATATTATTTATTCGTAGCCACGGGAACGCTTTCACTTCCGCGACTCGCAACAGAATAGATACCTCGTTCCTCGTTCAACTCACTGTTGCTGTGTGGGTGCGTACGCCAGAACGACGACTGCTGCTGTGTAACTGCCACTGTCAAATATGCCTATTCGGTATACCTAGCTACAAGCCCACGCACACATACAGCCACGCGCAATGATGAGCTGAACTATCGATACCTACAGATATTGTGAAAATTCCTTTAGCCCAGGCCCGACGGAATGAAATCTAGTCGTCTCAAATAGTTTTTTCACTTCATTTGCGTACACATATAATATTATATATATTTCATTATCTGTTAAGGTATAACGTAAACACCCTTAAGGATGTGACTGACAGCTAATTTACGATACCTACGTATTAAGGCCTGCGCAAACCGGCGGAGCGCAGCGCAGGTCATTTTAAATTTATCAATGTATATTATTTTCTTTAGTTGTCTGGGAGTTAGATAAAAATTCTGTATTAACGTGCATATTTATGAAAGGACATTAATATTTTTAATGTTAAGTTGTACGCCAGTTAAGCTATTATTATATTCAAATCACGTCTAACCTATCAGTTTTGTGACGAAGCATACTTAAGCTTAACCATGCATTAATAGTAGATATTACTTATTATTATTTAAATGAAAATGTCCGATTGCAATTATTGCTTGCTTACACAATGTCAACAACATGTTGTTTTTCTCAACTTATTTTTCAAAGGGTTTGTAATTACCTTCCTCCTGAAAGTACAAAGCCGTGTAAAAATACAACGAAAAACTCAATTTAGGACTTCCGTTGTAATCCTCTTAGAGATAAATTATAATATGTTCCTAAATTAAACAATTGGGATACCTATTTCCGGGGTAAATCTCGTTACTGAAGGCTTTAGAGCAATGAAGGTGTTTTCGTGATGTGATTTTAAGCCGTAGGTAGGTAGATTAAAATGCCGTTAATAAATTAAGCCGCATGGATGATTTTGATATTCTAGAACTCAAAAATTTAAAAAAATATGTATGAGTCATACTTATAGAGATTTAAGTTAGCGTTTTGCATGTGGATATGGCCAAAGTTAAGGAGCATAACGTCTTATTTTTTCTTAGACAAATAATCCGCATAAAGGGCGTCTAACCTTATGTAAATCTGTGTGATAAAATCCTAACTTGTACCGAAGTTGATAACTACCGACCGACCACAGAAAACTTGACGTTTGTTTTTTTCACTCTTTACCTCTAAGTAATATACTTATTCGTTTCTAGAACAATACATTCCTATGCTTTTCCGCTAAGCGTGCGAAGGGAGCGTGGGTACCTTACATTAACTTCATGCAAAAATATGCCAGTATTATATACTCCAGGCAAAATACGGTTCTGAAAAACATTAATTAATAATAGCGTTATTTTTATTTATTTAATTTTAAATCGTTATTCTAAGATGCTTTATTCAAGAATCCAACAAACTTTCCATCCGGAAGTAATTACATAGATTAAATAAAGCATGAATTCTTTTTTTATTTTTATTTATCTTGAATATTATAGACCAAAATGTAAATGAACCAAAATAAAGATAAAATCATGCATAAATATTTTTTCTGACTTTTCAGAAGCTAGTTGAGTTATAATTTTTTTGGTGTCTGAAATTTTGTTGGATTTTGTCGCTAGGTAACTATTTATTTGATAATAATATATATCCATTACATAGAAAAAATCAGCTAATACATTATTTCCAAATTTGTAATTTTTTCCATAAAAGTTGTCAGTTCATTGCCTGGACTAGAGTATTACAATAGGTATTCATATTCGTTTACCGTGATTCGCGGTTACACAGTTTCGAAGGATTCCAGGTATTTCAATTTCACTTCACATTATTCCGAGTATGTTGTTTCAAACATTAGAATTCTGTCATTACGGAAATGAGTTTCAATTTGTATAAGTTTTTCAGTAACTGGGATATTGGTATTATTTTAGCTATCGGGTGAAAAGTCAATTAGTTTTAATGAGTAATAATTTACTTTGAAAACAAAGTTTTAACCGACGAAAAATCAATCATCCCCTATTTTCCTACCCTTAGGATTGGTTTTTTTTTCCAAATTTATATAGGACCAATTTCAGGGTATACCCTTTCCAATAAAAAAAGAATTATCAAAATCGAACTACTCTGTAAAAAGTTATGCGTGGTCATACATAAAAAAAAAAATATATACGCGTCGACTTGAGAACCTCCTCCGTTTTTTTCGTCGGTTGAAAATGAGTAGATAGTGGTTGGTACAAAATGGTTGTACACTTTAGTTGAACGACCGAGCAAAGTGAACCAAGTTCTTTGTTTCAGCTTGGGCAAACATGCTTTCATGAGCCCATCTGTGAGTTGTTTTCCTCTACATGTTGGAATTCTTAACCGATTCTCGTGAAACTTTGTGAGCAAGGACAATTAAACAAAGTTTCGCAGATTCAGTTTTTAGAAATGTAAAAGTCTACAGCCCACGGAGCCGCAAGTCAGGTTAGTAGGTAAGGGAATGTCACGTTCAAAGTTCAAGCTAAACTTTTCGTCATGTTTAGTGTCATAGCGCAGCGTCATACAATATATAATTATGTGCGATGTGATTAACAAAATAATATCCCTTGATAGATTTTTTAGGGCAATCTTACACAAATTAACCTGGCCCCATAATAAGCTCAATTATTTAAGCTATGGATACTAGATATCGTTCTATTTACTACATATGAAAACGTTCATTCATAAAAAACCACCATTCTCAGCACTCATCTATTCCGTAACTGTTTCTCGGGTCTCCTTACATTATTAAACTTAACCTTACACTCCGTTAATACGTATTCTAAACAATCTCTAGTTCATATTTTAGAAGCTTACCAAATGACCTACTTTATATTCTTACTCGTATATATGCGACACATTAACGTACCTACCTACATACTTAAATACTTCGTACACGATAAGCATCAAAGGAAAAACGGCCTATAATAATTTGAATGTGTGAGTAAACATTGTGTGAATTGATTTGTAATGTGTGCCAACGCTCATAATATAAGGCCACGCACGGTTCAAGTGACTTCATAGCCCAAGGACTAACCAAGCTGCCATGAATACAGGATGTCGAAGTTGCTGAAAGTATCCAAAAATATGAGAATATTCTGGGAAATTTCAGGAATATTTCACAAGAATTTGAGAAATTTTCTATCAAAGGAAACCCACAGAACATTTTGAGAAATAACCGAGATTTCTCCATTGAGAAAGATTCGCAATTCCTGAAATTTGTCGGCACTTCAGTTGGTAGCCACAAATACCTACTGCAATCAAACACCAGATTTTTAAAGGCAAATTCTTCGTTCATATCCAATCCAATTGCCTTTTTCTTCGACGTTTTCACTCGTGACAGAGTGGTTGAAGTCATCATTTCGGGTGTTGGTAGCAAGCTTGCTTATTTTATGCTGTTGTAATAAGGTTCACAAATGGTCGGCTGAGTGTGTCGTCGATGGTACACTAAGTTTAGTGTTAGTAAATTAAGTAGGTAATTTAGTAAGTAGGTAAACACAACAATGTTTGACTTTTGGAAGGGAGTGCACATTCGCCGACAAACTGTCCTCAGTTTGGCGAAGCAGGAAGGGATGTACTTGCCATTGTTGTTTTTTTTTAAGAATAAATATATTATTTTGTATGCAAATAGCACGCTGCTTACTAGCAACTTTCCAGATACACATGCTATTTGCTCGATACAGGCATGCTTTCGTGCCACTAAAGATCATGTGTAACCTTTACCTTAGAAGAAGACGGCAAGAGCCTTGCGTGTAGTGATGGAGCTTTAACCTGGTATGTCCATCACGAATGTCAATTATGAATGTTTTTTTTTATAATGTTTAATGTGCGAGTATTTTAGCTCAGCATTGTGAACTTGCACATGTTTTTTCATAAATAAATAAATCACGTCGCCAATCCAATCAGTCAATCGCTAAATATGAGGATCGTGATTTGCTATGCCATTGTCAAGGAGTGCACATTGCTCGCTGTTGGAGCCGGAGTTCTTGAAACGGACTAGTACCAGTAGTAGGTACAGGTACCTACTGTGTGTTCTCAAATTCCTGTGATTTGATTACTGCCTTTAATTTTGGCTAACGGTCTACCACGAGCTCGTGTACCCTCAACGTTAGCCGTGCTGTTACTTTGGCTTTGATAGCCGTGATGTTACTTTGGCTCTGATAGCCGTGCTGTTACTTTGGCTCGTCGCGCTTGGAAGCAAGCACGTAAAACAATTTGAATGTAAAACATAAGTGTCTTCGCGATCCCCTGATTTGTTTTAATTAAAAGTAAACAGTATCCGGATCAAATAAACAGGCTCCCCAACACTGAAGTATCGCCAAGTTGTTGTTCTTGAAGTCTGTTTTCTTTTCAAAGCCTCGTTAAAATAAATCTTAATAAAGAGTTCTACAGTACAGAAATTGTAAATATAATTATGTATTTTTGAAATATTTGTTACACTGGATACATTTCTTATCCTACTACTATAATATTATACAAGCGAAGGTTTAGATGTTTGTGACTCAATCACGCTTAAACGGCTCAACTGATTTGGATGAAAGTTTGCACGCAGATATTTTATACCCTGAATTAAAATATAGGATAGTTTTTATGCTGGGTCTACGCAGGCGAAGTCGCAGGCAGAAGTTAGTAGACAATATAAAAAGAGCGGATATTTCATCATCATCAATCATTGTCAGCTGTTGCCCGCGACTTTGTACGCGTAAAAATTATGGGTACCTTATGTCCGGATTTCACGCTTTCCGACTATCCAGCCGTCCGGCTGTTCTACGGCTGAATTTTCACGAGAATCGGAAGTAGAGGATGAATTGTGAGAAGGTTCGATCGATGACTATAATGTTTTTTCGTTTCGGTTTTTGGAATTGTTTCACAAAAGATAAACATACTGACTGGAAAGTTCTACAGCTCTCAGAGCCTCTTGTTATATAATATTGACAACATCCTATCAGTATTTTTTGCGATTAACCTCTGGTAGTGGTATGTCAACGAGGCGTGAGGGCATTACTCTCAATCTGTCATGGCGATTGCGAGTATTAAGAGAAACATTCATCGGCACACACATGGATTAATAAGAGTTTGAGTTGTCGAATTAAAGGCGTTGTCACTTTACGCAGCGCCAGCGCGTTTTGTCAACCGACGAAAAAAACGGAGGAGGTTCTGAAGTCGACGCGTATATTTTTTTTTTATGTATAGGTACGCATAACTTTTTATAGAGTAATTCGATTTGGATAATTCTTTTTTAGTTGGAAAGGGTATACCCCGAAGTTGGTCCCATATACATTTGGAAAATAAAAACCAACCTTAAGGGTAGGAAAATAGGGGATGATCGATTTTTCGTCGGTTAAAACTTTGTATACCAATGTAATCCATAATTCCAATCCAATAGGACCTGAGTTGACCTGACGTGACAGACAAACAGTTACTTGAGTACTGTTTTACGTTTCAATGACAATAAATTACTTTCCATCCTGTACCAGCTTGTAGAACGCCAGTTTTCTGAAGTTTTTTAGATAACTAAAATATACGGTATTAATAGTATTATGTATTAACTTGATTTGTAGTGTGTTGTAGTGTCACTTACAATATTTATTTTTATTTCCAGGTAATAATGGCTCCTTTACGGAAAATCTCCTACTTGACAGAAAATCATCGTTCTTTTTTGGATCATCTCAAAGGTAAACTCTGTGTCAAACGTCAAATTGAATTAGATTGGTGACGATATTTGCACTACTATAAACTTTCTAACCAAAGAGTCAATTTCAGTAAAAAAAAAAGTCATTCACAGTCACAGTCATAGTCCGAAAAGAGCCATTTACGCCATGTTCGATCTCACATTTCCTCGTACCTAATTATATGAGGGGTCCTCGAAGAGCCGCAAATGACCCTTTAAGGAGCCGCATGCGGCTCGCGAATGTACATTATACAGGTAGATCTAAATATCACTTTTTGTATGGGAAACTGACAGGTTGAATTGTCCTAACGTGCGTTCGAAAAGTTTTATAACTACGTGTTCACGCCTCTGAAAGGCTAGTGACCGGATTTTATTATATTTCAATAAGTCTGATAGTCACGGGACTTTTTTCTATAAAGTTATACAAAGTTATATAAAGTACGTTGGTAGAAAACGTAATCGCAAATGCCACAAGTCGGGCATATCGCCTTAAACAACAACGGTAGAAACCGGCACAATCCACTTGTGGCGGTATAATTTTCACTATAAACAGGGGTCTAGGGTTCGATTTCCGGACCAGATAAGCGTTGGGTCCGGTCTGAATGACGTATTGTGAATGCTTCCGGTACCCTGAACGAGGGTGGGTCTATAGAGAATTAGATTAATACGAAGGTCGATTTAAAATCTAACACTTTAACTTGGGAAGCAAACATTAGATCCCAAAGGTATTAACCCTTAATTCGACTTTCTCATACAAATAGTATTGACCAAATGTAGGGTCTACGGAAAGTACATGTCTACTTACTTTTTTTTAAAAATGACATTTTAATGTTTAAATGTTGAGCTCGATATGAACTATTACGTGACATTTTAAAATCTCATTAATAAACAATAGTGACTAGACATGTTCTTTCCGCGGACCTTTCAAATAAACAATTTTTTATGATTTATCCAATTACTTACATAATTTTTTTTTAATTCTTTAATATTTATTTTAACAAGTTTTGTTAGACAGTCATTTCTTTGATTAGAAATGCTAACAAATTCGTTTTTATTATCCGTCCGATAGTTTATTGACTTTATAGCAGATGCCTGCTGGCCCTACATTCGACATTGTTTTTGTATATTTTGCTACATATACATAGGTATTATGCCAATTTGCCAAATGCGTTCCTATTCCACTTAGAAAACCACTTACATGCTTTTTGTTACCTTAACCTTAAACTATTATTAATCACCTTATAATATACATATAAACGTTTATAAATGTAAATACCTATGAACAATCATGAGTATGACATTAATACCATAATATAGGTATAGTTTTACTTTTTACGACGTACTCTGTCCCCTAATTATACATTTCTTTTATAATTTCAAAGTCTTAAGCAAATTATCCATGCTATACACGAATCCTTATAATATCACATTAATAAGCATACCTATTTAACGAATAGTTTATAATCATCCAACTATTGTTTAATATCCATTTTATTGGCGAACAAGTATCTTCATTAAAAGTTGTTGCTCGTTATCACAAATCTCATTAAAGGACGGCTGCTTATTTTAGGTTTACCACATAATAAGTAATAGTACTACGTACAGAAGGTTCTCTGTTAACAAATTCCCTGTTTAGGTACGCCAAACGTGCCTAAATGTGGCCATCCCTTTCTATCGCATGCAACGCGCTGCAACCCGTGCGAGCGTCCCGTTCCAACGCGCGGCAGCTACTGAATAGAGCCCCTTCAGATGGGCGACCGGCATGTGTACTTGTAGCGATAAACACAAATCGCGAGTGAGCCGCGCCTGGTTTTACGAAATACGCCATTTTTAACCGACTTCGAAAAGGAGGAGGTTCTCAATTCATCTGTATGTTTTTTTTGTTTTTTTTTTTTTGTGTGTGTTGTTACGCGATAACTCGGTAATTTATGAACAGATTTGTTTTTTTTTCTTTGTTTGAAAGCATAAACTTCCAGATTGGTCTCGTTGTCACCAAAATCCAGTTCTGACTATGGGATCCTGGAGAAATCGAGGGAACTCTTCAAATTGTATAGGCAAACTTGAAGCAGTTTGGCTACTAATTTGAAGTCGGTTAAAACTTTGTTCTTAAAGTAAATTATTTTGTCATGGTTTTGTACATTTGGTTGGTTTATTTACTAATTCTAATGGTCCAGAAGAAAAATAAGAAGTAGGTACTCATAGGGCTCTAGAAAGAAAACTATTAAAAATTAAAATCTCGGATAGGATAAATCATGTGAAGATCAAAGGACCAAAGTACTTAATAAGGCTAGGCTATAAAAGCGCAACAAAGAAATTGTCAAATGTCGTTTATTAATGGTCGGCAACGCGCTTGAGACACCTGTGGGTCGATCACGTAACTTTTCTTACGAACGTTAGGTAGATTTAAACGTCATTTTTGAAGCTTAAATCTATCCCCTTATGTCATTTTTTTGGCATCCGACCCTAGACGGTAAGTGATCTGTACTGAATGAACGACTGAATGGAAATCCCATACTAAAACGAGGAATTGAAGAAATTATTTGCAACACGTAACTTTTTGACGGATAAATTGTACGATGAATCATGTCAATTACTGACTGACAAAGTCATCATATCTGTCATGTCAAAAGAATCAAACAAATTGTGAACAAAGATTATCGTTATAATACATTAATTTTAAAGTGATATATTTCAAATTGAAGTGTTATTTGAAATGCCGCCGAAATACTCGATGAAGTACAAAAGTACCTACAGAATATCAGAAGCACTAAGCAAACAATGAAAAGTAAGAAGTGGTAAATGTCATATGGTATTTACTCACATTTGTTATTGATCTCACTTAATTTGCTGTGTTATGTGCTTCGTTTCAGATAAAGCAGATCTCTAAGATGATCATGCGATGCTGAGCATCAACGATAAGGAGAGAAAGAATTTAAAAGCTGTACCGTCCATGATTCAAATACAAATAGGGTGCACTACAGAAACATGCACCCAGAAACATGTATGTTTTCATATGCGCGCCCTACACGTCGGTACGTTTGACGCCATGTGCGTTGCTTCATACATGGATGTCGATCACAGAATAGTTTACTTATTCTGTGATGTCGATGTAGGATAAGTAGGCACTCATGAGGTAAGGGCTCACAATCGGACGACACTCTGTCACCGTGATATGGTGCGGCGCGGCGCCGTAGGAGCTATCGTTGCAGCGCCGTACCGAGTAAAAGCTCACAGTCATCATGTTCCTAGCGTTATTCCCGGTTGTGCCCTAAAGGAGTCCGGGGTCCGCTTTGACACCTAATCCCGAGTAAAAACTCACAGTATTACACTCGTATTCTACGGTGCCGCAACGTCAGTTGATTCGATGCTGTGTGTGTGTGTGTACCATTGGCAATGTGATATTTTGCTTAGTGTTGGTACCACGTGACACCGTGCATCTACATAATACGGTACCGTAGAAAAGACGTTGCCACTTCGTGAAAAATATAAACACACGGCGCAGCAACATGCGTTTCCACGGGGTGCCAATCTGCGCCATTTCACGTTGACGAAGCCGTGCCGTGAACATGGACCTAGCTAGCCCTAAACTGCAATTAATTTATTATACTTAGAGTTCCATAGCCTGCCGCATTAAAATATTGCCTGATTTAACATATAATTTCTTTATTTCTTAAATATCATATCGGCTTAAACTCAGTTTCAAATGAATACCACAAATGTAGGCACCTTCTTCGGTGTAGTTAGCAGTAAGTTAGCAGTTTGTCGCTGATGGCCTGCCTCACAAGAGGCTGAACACCGCGTGTATACAAGACATTAGTTGAATAGGGAACATTACTGCAATGTTCTGCCGCCAGAGTGCAGCACTAACACAATTAGTAAACAGTTTTTTTGACAACTTTGACAAGTCCTTCAAAGCTCTGGATCAAATAGTGAAGAAAATATTTCAATGAATAAAATGCATCAGTGCCGCGTAATTGGATGCAAGAATGAAGGGCATCATTCATTTCCGAATGAAACGATGATATGAAAACTATGGGAAGCGGCAATGCGTCGTAAAGCAAAAAAAAACCCTCATCCACCTTTAAATGGCTATAGGATGCCATTTTAATATCACAGTACAGGTATTTTACACACGAATGATAATTAACCGATTGTAGTTGGTGCCGGTTAATGTACGGCCCGATAATACGCGTCCATCTATCGTTATATCTCTCTTTTTGTATAAGTTAAAAAGAGACATAGATATAGAGGATGCCAATGATTGGGCCGTACATTAACCGGCACCAGTTTGTTTACGGGTTGTGTTAGTGTCGCCCCCTACGCAGAGCTTTGCGTAATGTTCCCTATTGGCCGAATTGCATCAAAGTACCTAGTCCATTCAAAAAGTAACTCTACCGTCCAAGGTTCCAATTCCATTGACAGTTTTATAAACATACAGTGGGCCACATTAAATAATGTCAACCATACCGTATACCTACCGTGTCGTGAACTGCCATACCATACGAAGTTGTGAAATGGGTGATGGTGACAAGGTGCTAAGGTGTGCAGCTACTTATGAGTTCGACTGTACAACAGCCAGTGGCGCAGTTTCCGTTTGTCTACCTTTCTCAAAATCTCCTTAAACTGCTGGTGGTCAATATTGTAGTAATAAATGTAAGTACCTATCAAATCAAAGTTAAACACTCGTGCAACAATGTGTATTGCTTTCGGTTTTAGGTGATCCGGAAAATCTGCAACAACGTGGATGATGCTTCTGCTTTTAACTACTTTTCTGGCAGAAAGGCCTTTTATGGTTTTTCCGACAATCAAAAAAGTGGCAATAGTCATCGCGATTATGGCTTGTTGTCTGCACATCGTGTTCATTTAGTGACTGTCGTCTTTTTAAGATACAACTTAGTGCTATATTTTTGCTAAAATAACCAGTATCGGAATTTGCATTAAATCAAAGTAGTTGGGTCCATATTCAACGTCATCACGGCGTATTTTCGTCATTATTATCTCAGCAAATATTATCAAAATAAATGATTATTAGAATTTGCTTTGGTTAAAAACGTATAAAGACACAGGCTTTGAGTTTTATTTCATAAAAAATCTTGTGTTTTGTCAATCTTTTACGGCGATAATCATGAGGTGATAATACCTAATGACCTTGAGCGTTTCAAACCACCGGAGATTAAGGAGATTTACCTACCCAGTTGCTGTAAGTTCAAATATCATGAAACTTTTTCAAGCACTAAGGTAAGGTCATATATCTAATTAAAGATGTATTGCCTACGATGTGTACCTATTTTATGGCTTCATACCTAAAAGCTGTATTACTTTTATCACTAAAGCGCAAAATTATTGAAAAGTAAGCCTAAGTTAACTATCAAGTTAACTTATATTCTAAGTGTTCGAGAGATTTAGGCATCTTACCAAAAATCAAACGATTTTTTCATTGATGTGGGCCCAACATTTAAAATTATACTACCCATCATTTTGTCTATGGACACCTGAATAAGATGGAAATACAGCATGCTCCCTCTAATGCATAATCAGAGGCATATTTAAAGATTTGGCGCCCCGGGCCAGTAAGTTTTGCCGCCCCGGGCCAGTAAGTTTTGGTGGCTCGCGCCACCCCTCGGAGCGGCTCGGGCCGCCCCTCGGAGCCTGCCGCCGCGGGCCATGGCCCCCTTGACCCTAGGGTAAATACGACCCTGTGCATAATATTTATAAATCCATCAAAAAGTTCGAACGTAGTCGTTGTGTATCATTTGCTAGATTAAACCAAAGAGGTCTTGTAAAGAAAACAGACAATGAGTCATTGAAAACAAAGCATAATCACAGTCGTTGACAGTTTGAAAAGTCAACTAAGTCAGGAAAAATTTGGAAGATTTTTAATGTAAATATAAAGATAAAAACCGATGTAGTTACAATAGGGGTGTAGACTTAAAATTGATTATTACTTCAAAAGAAAGAAGGCATAAAATTATGCCTGGTGACGAAAATCCCATTCAAATATCTCAAAAAATTACGAAGCTACAACCGTTGCTTTCTAGAGAGAGAAAACGCTAGGGGGTAAGTACTTATAGTTAAGTACCTATAACTAAATATGTCATATTATGATACTCAGCATTACGTTATTTGGCTATTCGACTGTTTCATAATATCTCGAGCTTATCGAATTCATTTTACTCGACTTTATTAAGCGGTCTTCCTTGACTTTGCTGCGGTGAGCGGAGCGACAGTTTTCACTTTGTATACAAGTAGGTAGCTAATAATCATCATCATAATATCATGGTACCATCACGCTGATCTGATGATGATTCATCATAACCATGGCCTGGTGTTGTCTGTGACTTTATTATGTAATGCTATTATCCTGTTCTGTGACTTCACTCTACTCCCTTGCTGGGCAGTGGGCACAGAACTCCTCTCATGGTCCTCATGGATTAGTAGGAATGGACAACGTATAGTCCCCATGCTAGCCCGTGCCATGCCCGACCTTTGAATGTCATCGCAAATGTACGCTGAAATTTATCTTTCACCGAAATGCTAAATATATTATTCCGTATACACCTAAGTTCTGCATAACGCATTAGTATGAGACAGGATCACAGGATTTAAACTTTCAGTATGATTAATTGCATTCTAAGGTATCTGCGGTCAGCTTACGATATGAGCTAATGTTTTTGGCGTAGGCACTCGTTAGGGTTCCGTACTCAAAGAGTAAAACGGGACCCTTTTACCGCCTAGACTCCGCTGTCCGTCCGTCTGTCTGTCACCAGGCTGTATCTCACTGATACCGTGATAGTTCCAGTTGAAATTTTCACAGATGTATTTCTGTTGCCGCTATAACAACAAATAATAAAAACAGAAAAAAAAAATACTTTTATTGATAATGGTATGGAACCCTTCGTGCCCGAGTCCAACTCGCACTTGGCCGGTTTTTATTAGAGTCGTGTCTGGCCCCTTGCCGGCTAAATGGTTACCGGGTATATGAAAATAATCATGGCAGTTGAACATATAAGTAATGCATTTAACACGAAAACTATCACAGATAAATAGGCATAACTAGTTAACGAGTAATAGACGACCGTCTGTCCGTCTGTCCGTCTGTCCGTCTGTCCGTCTGTCCGTCTGTCCGTCTGTCCGTCTGTCCGTCTGTCCGTCTGTCCGTCTGTCCGTCTGTCCGTCTGTCCGTCTGTCCGTCTGTCCGTCCGTCCGTCCGTCCGTCCGTCCGTCCGTCCGTCCGTCTGTATGTCTGTCCGTCTGTCCGTCTGTCTGTCTGTCCGTCTGTCTGTCTGTCTGTCTGTCTGTATGTCTGTCTGTCTGTCTGTCTGTCTGTCTGTCCGTCTGTCCGTCTGTCTGTCTGTCTGTCTGTCTGTCTGTCTGTCTGTCTGTCTGTCTGTCTGTCTGTCTGTCTGTCTGCTTCTTAACTTCTAATACTATAATTCCGCCTCTGATGTAATAATCAACATAGCTCACTTGTATCACAATGTACTATTTTATAGATGTACGGAACCCTTCGTGCGCGAGTCCAACTCGCACTTGGCCGGTTTTTTTTCTTCAAACGACTGCCATCAGACCCTACAATTTTGAAATATGGACGCTTGCCACTACAAAAGAATAACAAGTGCGCTGCCGACTCTTTATTGATTTGAGGATTCATTGTGTTGATAGCTAGATTAGCTAGAGACATGCAGGTGTCCTTGGAAAACAGCGCATCCACGGATGCTTTGGCTAAATCACCACCAGGAAGACAACATCAAATACCCACAAAGCAAGTAGGGGTATTATTATGGTTGCGGTCTTCTGTAAGGTGAAGGTACTTAATTCCCCTGTTGGACTGCTCCAAATATAAGCCAAATAACATATATATTATATAGTACACTTATACTTATTATGATGATAAAGAGTATACTTTAGGGGTGGCCTGATAAAAAAACATCATCAAGATCTGAAGATGGAAACCATGGATAATCAATGAAACTCGTTAAGTAGTATATATAGCGATGTTTGTAGGTATACTCATATTATCAAAGCAATTTGGGTATATGTAAACAAGCATTTTCTTTGTAGCTTACTAAAATGTCTAGTATTGTTCAAGTGTGTGTTACTTAAGAGTGCTCTTCAAAAAAGCGCTCGCTCAGAATTCGGTATTTTGACACGCGTAGTGCGTTTGTGTGTGTAAATACTACTACCACCCACACACACGTACCTAACCCCCACATGCACAGCGAGATCGCACCAGCCGCGGGTGCCGTCCCTTTCTAGCTATATGTAAGTGCGATCGGGATAGAACTAACCGCGGAGCTTGCCGATGCAAATATCTGTATAGCGCACCGTTGGAATTCACTCCGTGACCGATATTGATACTTGCACTAAAAAGTGGTAAGTATTACTTCGCTAACATGATGTTCTAGAACATCATGTTAGCGAAGTTAGATAACTTGAATAAAGTAAGTATTTGATTTTTGAGCACAAGTTTTCTATTTGTATTAAAATACTATGATATGAAAAAGTATATTTAGTTTCGTTTTTTTAGTATAAAATAAACTAACGAGTTTTAAAGTTGTCAGTAATAAGAATAATAATTTGTTTTACGGATATTAATAGTTTGCATGTTATCTGAGTCTTATTTATATATAGTAATGTAGTGAAATTATACCAGTAGACCCACTACTAGGAAATTACTGGGTACTTACGTATTCATTTCTTGAAGAAAATTTTTTTTGTTATGGACAGTAAAAAAAAACTGCCCTTCATAGAAATTGCTATGTCCGTTTCTTACCAAAGGAACTGAAAATTATAAATTATACAAACACAGCTTTTTATCTAGAATACAATTAATTAATGCGTGATTTTATTCAAAAGCCTAAAACCTCAGATGATAAAAAGGAATAGATATGAAACGGGGGCTTGGCGCGTGTCGGTGCGACATGGCCAAATGGGCATGTCACTGCCCACCGCATGTTAGTCGCAATTTGCCGTGAATCTGAAATGTTTTTCCACGTTTACTCAAAATGCCGAATTGTAGCGTGGTTACATGCAAAAATAGGAATGAAACTAAAACCTACATGAATGGTGGAGTCACGCACCACATGTGAGTATTAGTATTTTCACTTAAGTCAGTAAAAACTAATATTTTAATAAATAAACGCAACGCCGCATCATTTCTCGGGATCGAACTAACATATCGAACGAAAAAGCATATTTTTGTTCTATGCGTTGTACATTGAACGTTCAATACAGTAAACCACGGCGCAATGTATTAAACCACTATGGATATGGACGATGCTTGATTTTTTTAGTGGTACGGCCGCTGCTTGGCGTCGCAAACTAGAGCAGTGCCAAAGTGCAGTTACAATTTACGTGTAATCGATAAAATAGAAGTACGATATCATACTAGTTATTTTATTTCGACTACTTTCGCTGTTTTATTTTATTTAATTACTTGTTTTGGTTGGGTGCCTATCTTAAAGGTAACTAATAACATACTAATAAGATTAAAAGTTACAAAATGTTTACGGTACCTACTAATAAGATTTTCACTAAGTTGCAGTATGAACGGTAAATAGACATATTAAAATTGTATGTACAAGTATATAATTTAGTTGCAAATGGCTTCAGAACAACTTTAAATGTGATATTATTACCAATAATTTATTTTAAATGAGTATTTTTTACTTTCATTTGAAATGTGATAATTGAAGAAGAAATCTCGGTTTCTTATTACAGTTTTCCAAAGAATCCGAGTAGGTACTAAAAAAATGGATAGATGCTACTGGCAGAGGTCCTAACTGGTTTCCTGTACAGAGAAGAGTTAATGTGTTCGTAACATTTTCAAGAAAAATGTTTCCAACCACTTAATAAGAGCCGTACACTTTTCGAATATTTGACACCTCGCTTGCTTGAAACCTAGGTGTAAAATGTATGGTAACACATCTTCGCACATCTTTGGTGGATACTCGCCCTTAGCCGTAAATCTCGTAATATGAGTAATGGACATATTATTTCGCGCCAAAATGCGAGTCGGATCGGTCTGGTACCTACAGGTCAAAAATATCGATGTGACCAGAGTTTTAAATGTATGTGAACACGAACTTATAAAAAGCCGTTTATGTTACTCTGTAGGTATTCGTCAATATTTTTTACTTTTGCGATTTATGGTAAGTTAACAACCCGTGTTATTTAAACTTGTAGCTAGAAGTTTAAATACCACCACATAAACTTACCATGTCGTTGAAGTTGTTACCCATCAATATCTTAACATAATATTAATTTTAATATCAATGTCGATAAAACATAATTTTATCGTTTGTCGCCCCCCTAGTGTAGTGCGTTTAAGCCAATCACAGCCCTTGTTTGCATGTTGCCGTAGACTCACTGGCAACGCCCGAGTCTTTGTTTTTACACGGTTCAATGTGTGTGCCTGTGGGCGCTGCGGTGGGAGAAAACTGGGGACATCGGTTTTGGTTGAAATTAAGCAGTACGGCACTTCTCCCTTTTTTTATGTTCTGAGCATAAAACCTATGTCACTTTTTAGGATTCCGTACTCAAAGAGTAAAACGGGACCCTATTACTAAGACTCCGCTGTCCGTCTGTCTGTCCGTCTGTCACCAGGCTGTATCTTATGAACCGTGATAGATAGAGATTTGAAATGTGATGTATTTCTGTTGTCGCTATTTATAACAAAAAATACTAAAAAACAGAATACATAATTTTATTTACGTCATACCTGGCCATAAAGTAGGAATTACCGCACGCTATGCGTGCGGAAAACCCCACTTCCTGGCCAGATAGAGACGTAAAATTTTGTACTCACCACGGGCGGTAATAAAGAAAGCCTCAGAGCGCATATTTATCGCCCTTGCCTTCGGCTCGGGCGTCAAATACCTGCGATCTGAGACATTCTTTGTTTAACCGCCCTAGGTAAGTAATGTACTATTTTATTTTAGTTTTTATCGGTTTCTTTTTCTTTTACAATCTTACACAAATCGACCTTGCCCCAAACTAAGCAAAGCTTGTACTATGGGTACTAGACAACGATAAACATACTTACATAGATAAATAAATACTTAAATACATAGAAAACATCCATGACTCAGGAACAAATATTTGTGCTCATCACACAAATAAATGCCCTTACCGGGATTCAAACCCGGGACCTCCAGCTTCGTAGGCAGAGTCACCACTAAGTTACTAACTAGGCTACAGGGGGTTCCTATACAACAATTTTTTTGCCGTTTAAAGATGTAGATAATGGTACGGTATCCTTCGTGCGCGAGTCCGACTCGCACTTGGCCGGTTTTTTAAACTTTTATTTCGAAATAAAGAGTGATACTCGGAAATGTCGAAGGGAAGGTCAATCGTCGAATCCGACTCGGCTGGGCAGCATTCGGGAAGCTACGGCACATCTTTTCGTCCAATATTCCGCAGTGTCTCAAGACGAGAGTCTTTGACCAGTGTGTGTTGCCAGTGATGACATATGGCACGGAAACGTGGTCGCTTACTAAAGGCCTCATAAGAAGGCTCAAAGTCACTCAAAGGGCAATGGCTCTCCATTGCCCTTTGAGTGACTTTGAGCCTATGCTATGCTATGCTGGGAGTTTCTCTGCGCGATCGCATCAGAAATGAGGCTATCCGCAGCAGAACCAAGGTAACTGATAAAGCCCTCCGAATTGCTTAACTTAAGTGGCAGTGGGCGGGGCACATTGCACGTAGAACCGATGGCCGTTGGGGCGGAAAGGTTCTCGAGTGGCAACCACGTACCGGAAGGCACAGCGTGGGTAGGCCCCCCGCAAGGTTGACTGATGACCTGGTAAAGGTCGCGGGAGTCCGCTGGATGAGGGTGGCGCAGGACCGGCCATTGTGGCACTCTTTGGGGGAGGCGTATGTCCAGCAGTGAACGTCTTTCGGCTGATATGATGATGATGATGATGATGATGACTCGGAAATGTAATAAAACCACGTAAAAATCTTCCTTTCCAGTGTAAACCCCCGGTGTGTGTTATTATTATATATAAACGAAAATAATTACTAAATGCAAGGTAGGATCGTGCTGTACTTAACAAACGCCATATAAGCTTGTTTTTTAAAAAGTTTTTTATTCATCTTGTTATTTTCAATAACCCTGCATATTATGTCGCTGGTTCGTGGGTACTTGTACAGACAAATCACACAAACCCAAACAAGATAGGTCTATCTATTTTAGTTAAGGAGTTCCCATGACCACCTTCCATCATCAGATCCTGGAAATCATCCATCACCAAAGTGTTTACCAAGACAAAACAGATAAGCTCAAACTAGATGGATTTATCTAGTTTAGTTTAGGAGTTCCATGACCACCTTATAGCTCCATCATCAGACTCTGGAAATCATCCAGCACCAAAGTCTTGCCGTGCCATGACCAAATAAATGAGCCCAAATTCGATGGCTTTATCTTGTTGAGTTTAGGAGTTGCTATGGCCACCTTCCGACTCCATCATCAGACCAGCTCTATGATATTATGTCACCGAAGATACGCAATTGTACCTAATTTGAAGATTTCACCCAAACTCCCATACATACTAACAAGGTGGACTGATAGTAACAAGTAAATAAATTAAATCTATCAAGTATCACGATCACTCGTACAATAATAATTGACTATAGAACGCGTAGTTTAGACAAAAGGATCCAACCCACAAGACATCACCATTGAAATGTATGACTTTTGTTTTAGGTAGAAGGTTCAATTTTAAATGTTACGTATCCGGTGGGTTTGAGCCTTTTCGCTACACTACGTCATATATGGCAGCTATGCAATTCATAACTTGTCTCGATTAGCCTCACGAATGTATCCCCAGTATAGTTTGACCCCGAGGTTGGTAACAACTATGCCTAGTCGGAGATCAAAATAATATTATTTTATCTGAAGAGTGGCCGGTTAGCTTCGTGAATAGCCACAAATAAACACACTACACGTCTGTCTCGGAGGGCTATTCAGCCGGTACTGAGATATATTCCCGCGCGACGGTAAATTTATACTAGTTTTGAATAATTATTTATAAATATAAATTTTGACAAAAGTTATATTTTTTGGACTGGATCTTGTTGGTACAAGCATGAACTTTAATGTTGTGTAAGATTCAATACAAAAATTATTCAACAATAATGAGAAAATCCTTGAGTTTTCAGTACGATTTTGTTGACAAATATGGTGTAATTGAGAACAGTTTACATATATATACGTGCAGAATAAGGAAAATTCGAGGCGGCTAGGCGCAATGGCAACATATTACGCTAGTGAAAATAGAAAAAAACAAGTAGGTTCTCATATAACATCATGGAGTATTAGGGGCTCAAACTTATGACTCTGCGCTCTCTTCAGAAAACTACTGTCGGTAATCGGGTATTTTCGGTTAAAGTATTCAGTTCTTCGTAAATTGGAGGCGGCTAGGACCAATATGAGGAGTTTACCTATGCAAATAAGTAATCAGGATCTAGAAAAAGCTCTCCGTTTCTTAGAATTACAACGTCAAAAATCCGTCATTCTCGCTTATTCCTGACCAAAAAACGAGCGCCCTCTTAAGGGATGGCAATTTAGGTATCAATAACTCATATAGCGATTTGGGTATTTCCTAACGCAAGTTATGTATTTACTCTCAAATTTTCAAATTAAGAGAAGTGGAACTGCCTGAAATGACCACAGATATCCTATGAAATTTCTCAATGAAACGTCATCATCATCATCATATCAGCCGAAAGACTTCCACTGCTGGACATAGGCCACCCCTAAAGAGTGCCAAAATGACCGGTCCTGCGCCACCCGCATCCAGCGGACTCCCGCGACCTTTACCAGAAAAATAAAATCAATGAATAGTTTTAGGTATTTCACAATTTTGACATTTTGTTGAAGTAGCAAGTACTCGTACTTACTATCGATGTCAGATTTAAAGATGAAAATTGGACTAATGGCTCATGGACTATTGTCACCGTCACCACCCAACCCTGGAGTTGTTTGTGACTTCATGCTACTTCCCACGACTCGTCGAAGCAATTATTGCGATTTAGGTATACTCAATTACTCATAATAGCGGTATTTGGGTATTTTCTAAAGCAAATTATGTATTTAATCTCGTGAGTTACAAATGTATAGAGGTGGAACTGCCATAAATAAATACAGAAATCATATGAAACTCCTCTTTGAAAAGTTGGTATTCCACAGTATTGACATTTCGTTGAAGTAGCAACTGCTTAACGTCTTGAGAATACAAAACTTATGTTAGATTTAAAGATTTTTTTTTTTTTTTTTTATTTATTTATATTTTTAAATTACATCTAACAAAACATTTATATTCTCGCCAAACTGTTACGTTTGATGGCGAATTGACTCATCATGCTCTGGAGCTGTTTGTAACTTCCTGCTACTTCCCACGGTTGGCCACTTTAACTGCTCCCATGGATGAGTGGTGATATTAATCTTTGAATTTCTTCGCAGATGCAGGCAGGTTACTTTACGTTGTTAGCCTTCACCGAAATGCTAAAGATATTCCAAAATAACAAAGGATTGATGCCCACAACATGCATCTGTAAGTGACGGACACCAAAATATACATCTTTGGTCAGAGTAATACTTTCACTGTGTCACAGAACTAATATAAAGTCATCGTCATCATATTCAAAACCAAAGAATATGCCACTGGGGACTAACCTCTATTCATGTATTAGATCGATATAAATACTTGTATTCTCTCGTCTCCACACCACCTTTACAGTACAGGTCTTCAAATTCATGTTCAATTTATTCTTAAAGCCAATTTACATGTTATCAAGCACAGTCAGAGACCTACACACACTCTTAATTTCTTAATAATAAAGTCGTGTGCAGGTCATTTTGAACACCCGGCCCGCTTAGCTATTTCTGCTGCTGACTGTACTTAAATAAAAATAAAAATTACACATTATGGATAATTCTTCTCTGATTCATGGCAGGGCACTATTTATCCCAATGCATGCCCAGCTTTAAATTTCTAGTAGGTTTCTTTACGATGTTATCGTCTACATACATACAAACATACATACAATCAAGCCTTTATCCCTAAAAGGGGTAGGCAGAGCACATGAAACTTGTTTTCCAGTGCTACTTTTAGCATAAATGTGGGTATAAAATATCGACAAACTGTGATACCGAAGTGATAGGTTGCTAGCCCATCGCCCACAACACACTTCAACCCTGTTCCCTTAGTCGACTCTTACGACACTCACGGGAAATAAGGGGGTGGAGCTATTCTAACCCGACACCACACGGGAATTCCCGTGTGTTATCTTTTATTTTGGTTAAACTAATAATCACTTCCGAGAGCTGCATTATATTAGTACACGCTTACGATTTGAAGCTACAATATCCATTTGAAATTGACACACCACAAATAGAGCAAGTAGTGGTATTATTACGGCTGCTATCTCCTGTAAGGTCTTGACTTCTGGAAGGTCGTAACTGGTGGAGGCCGTGTGCTTCCTCAGTTGGGCTGCTCCAAATATTAATGAGCGAGATGACATTCCGCTGTGCCCTTACTCTCTCAAACCCGATATAAACATAGCATAGTAACCATATTTTATCGTAACGACCCTTTTTTAACCAACTTCAAAAAAAAGGAGGAGGTTCTCAATTTGGTTGTATTTTTTATTTTTATTTTTTAAGTGTGTTACCTCAGAACTCCGTTATTTATGAACCGATTCGTACCATTCTTTTTTTAATTGAAAGTATATGCTTCCAGGTTGGTCCCATTGTTTTCAAAACTCCAGTTGAATGATGGGAACCATGAGGAATTGAGGGAACTCCTCAAATATATTAGGCACGCGTGTAGTAATTTCGGTGTTTTCTAATATAACTCGTGTATTTACACCCGGATATCATAAATTTGGTGAAGTGGAAGTGATGATGAAGACCACAGATGGCTCGTGGCACTTGTCAATGATGTACTTCAAACTATAAAAGTACGTCACCGATTCCGATATCATTCCGTTGATATAGCAAACAAAGAGGTGCCAAAGGTGATTCTGAGATCCTTGAGGAATTGACGGAAGTCCTCAAATATTATCGGGCCACATACAGCGATTTGGTTATTTTCTCTAATAATCAACGTATTTGCTCTCAGAAATCAGTTCATGTGGTAAATTGGAAAATAAATGTGGAAATGTTCATGTGGCTTGGCGGAGTACTGAATTGAAATCGGTTAAAACTTTGTTTTTAAAGTAAATTATCTATAAGTTGATATCAACTAGCGCTTCTTGAAATAAAAGGAACAAACTGAAATTTACATACGGCACTTTCAGGCAGAAAATAATAACACGACGATGAAACATGGTCTGCAGCAACGACGTTCATGTGATGCGAGGAGCATTGTACTCCGAATTAATGTAACACTATCTGTCGCAGTTGAAAAACATACATAGATAGTTAAAGCTGCTTTATATGGTAATCATTTATCTAAGTATTTCCATAATAGTATGCAGGTATAGTCAATGCGGCTTACTTTGAATGCTCAGAATATGCCTTTATCGGTACTTAACTTACAGTAATTATACTTCGAATAAGCCGCTTGACTGATGTAAACTCATTAAAAACTATTTAGTGAGTCTGTGACCTGTAGAATCGCGAGCCTGTCTTTTTTTCATTTTACAAGCTTTTATTTATTTAACTTGACCTGTTCGTTTGTCAGTGTGGAACAAATCTTTCAACCTCTACCGATTGAGCTGAAATTTTGGGAACAAGCAAAGTTTGGATGATGATTCAATATTATGGTACCATCGCGCTGATCTGATGATGGAGACAGAATGTGGCCATGTGAATTCAGTACTATAGCGGGGTAACCCCGTTGAGTTTGGGCTCCTTAGAATCGTCTATAATTGAGTAGTAAATAACGATATACAAAAAAATACAGTTTGCAATAAAAGCTTCTATCAAAAATGTTATTTTCATAGAAACTTATTCTCTTATTACAAGCTTTTGTTTAACATGAGTTGTCGTTTGTTAGTTACTGTGCGACAAATCTTGCGACTGAATTTGGAACCAGTTATCGTAATCCGATTGAGCTGAAATTTTGGGTATGAGTATAGTTTGGATCAATCCAATATTATGGTACCATCGAACTGATCTGATGATGGAGACAGAATGTGGCCATTGGAATTCAGTACCTAGGTACTTAACCGACGTAACCCTGTTGAGTGTGGGCTCGTTAGAATTGTCTCAATGAGTAGTTGATGACAAAGCGGAAATAATTTACAGGGATGTTAATGTGACAAAAAGACAAAATGCTGTTACGGCCTTACCCACAGGCTGGCTCCCTCGGCTAGGTATATTATACCTAGATCTGATATTTTATCTAATGAAAAATACCACGATTCACAGATTTTAAAATTTCGATATTTTAGAAATATTCACGCGACTTTTTGTAGCGATACAAATGCGCGTATCACGAACGCGTGAATGTCGCAAGATACTATCCGTAGCTATAGATCACCTGTCAAAATCACCTTTATCGTCACTGTCTCGCGTTTGCTACCCTTTAGAAAGTCGCTAAGTGCAACCCCTCTTAGGTATAAAAACCATCTGTCACTATACCCACAGTTCAAGTGAAACGCATGGGTACGCATGTTTAATCCTCGAGTTAAATGAATACGGCCAATAGTAATTAACTAAGTACCTACTATTGTAAGTAACTATAATATTAAATTAGCTAAAATAGAACTGCACCCCTGTAAAAATATATATATTTAATTAGTTAAAGAGCGAATACAGCGGCAGATAAACCTTTACGGCTTTGTCCGCTGTACAAATGTTTTCTTTTGTATTGTTTTTTGTAGTAAATAAATGAAAAAAAAAAAACACCAAAGCAAACCATGGTTGTTGAGGCACTCCACACGCCATCGGCACTAGCTCAACGCACAGCGATTGCCATAATACAGAAACGCTTCTTTTTTGGTTAATGGTTATTAATTACAGCAAGGAGCTACACGGGCGGTTCTACAAGACCCTCACAGACCTGCTCGCATGGGTGAACTGGCTACGTTTCGAGGATCTCTTCGGGGAAACCGAAGTTTTTGTCTATGCAATAGCGGAAGAAGTTACCATGACGTACAACTACCGGAAATATATCCTGAAGGACAGTACGGTCGATATCTGTCTGGCATGCCACCGTCCCGGGAAGTCACTCAACTCAGCCATATTATGTCCGGTTATGGCCATCCTGCTTACGACGAGTACTTGGACAAGCATAATCTTGTAGCCAGGATTATTCACCAGCAATTTGCTCTGCTAAACGGTCTTGTTGACTTCGAAAGCCCTGACTATAAGTACAGCCTGTTCCAGTTCTCGAACATGATCGTGCCACGCTCTATTTGGATCAATCCGTCATCACAGACATGACTATTCTAGCTAATATGCCTGGTATCGTGATGACAGATCGATCGAAACGCCAGCCAGTACTCGACGACATCACCAGCCCCCATGACGACAACCTTGTGAAGGCCGAGAAGGACAAAGCCAGCAATTACCTAGAGGCAAGTCATGGCTTACGAGGTAACCGCCATGTGGGATGTTGATTCGACGATCATTTTCCCAATTGTCGTTTCGGAAAACGGTTTAATCGCGAAGAGTCTCGACCAACACCTTAAGAGACTCTTGCTAGATGGCTGGGTCAAGGGTTAGATACCTACAGAAGGCGGTACTCCTTGACACTGCGCGGACAGTCAGGAGATTCCTCTGGTTCTCCCTTGTTAGACCTAACAACTTTAGCCCTAATGTTTCACTAGACCTTATGCATTTTCCTTCGAAACAGTGAACTTTTCGGGTTTACTTTGAATATCATCAAATATAAGTTAGGTTTGTCTTGCAATAATCCTATAAAGTTTACTATTTAAGAAAAAAAATGCATTAGATCTAGTGATGCATTAGGTCTAATGAAACATTAGGGCTAAAGTTGTTAGGTCTAACAAGGGCGAACCGATTCCTCTCTCTACTGCCCTGATAACTAAAAATAAAATCAAAAATATTTTTAATTCTAATAAATAAATATAAAAAATAAAAATAAAAAAACTGGTAGCTTAGGCCCCGACTCGCTGTCAGCGGCACCCTTAGCTTTTTATAATGATTTTATGTATTGTATGTATAGTTTTAAGTTTTACTTTTTTATATAATTGTTGTAAAAACCTAACGTAATATGAAAGTTGAATAAAGGAGATATAATATAGTTACCCTCTCTGACCTACGGCGCAACTACGCTGCTCAACTGGTTGAGCGAACGGGAACTTAAATTCCCCATAGCACACCTAGTTGTTTCATGGGGAAAATGTATGTACTCATGACACAATTTGACAGAAAGTTTGATCATTGGGAATTACTGATTTCCCTATGGCACAATTAGTCACCTACGATTGTTCCCCGGCCCAGGCCCACAACTTTAATGTTTCAAGCAATTAAGAAAAGATAGGTATACGATAAATCGGTTTTCATGAAATTTTACTGTAATGTAGTATTTACTTCATTGCACGTAAAAAATCCATAAAGTGGTAGAATAAAATCTAGAAAAAAAAGATAAAGGTAATTGGGAGAACTTTTTCCTAAATGGTTATTATTTAAACGGCAGATTCTAAAAACGGCAGATATTTGTACAGTTGCCTATAATAAAATACCTCTATTCCACTAAGTTAAACTGGAAGTTCAAACAGTTGAACTAATTAGACAAAAATATTCCCCTTTATTGCTATAGTACCATTGGATAGTACCATCAATGGAACTAGTGACACACTTGTATATCGCTAGTTCCATCGATGGTACTAAAGACCACAGTTCTTAGTACCATTGTCCGATAATAATAACAGTAGGTACTAGTGACACACTGTTGTTTTCAAGTACCTTTAGGAAAAAAACTTCCTGGACATTTAAAAGTTTTATAATTCCGACACCTCCAAATGCAGTTATTATTTTTGTACTTGGTGTGAAAATAAAACTCATACCCATTGTACAACAATAATTTTCCGCGCCCTCGCACTATAACACTTACAACAGAATCATTCATTATTTCACCGGTTTAATACATTTTATTTACGCACAATTTCTTCTAGTAATACCTACCTATCTGGAAGTTGACACTTTTCAAAGTCAATGAAAGTGGATTGCTTATAATTATCATAGCATAGACTATGATAATATCTAAAACAAAATAGTGGCCAGTTTTTTTCCTAATGGTACTTGAAAACAACAGTGTGTCACTAGTACCTACTGTTATTATTATCGGACAATGGTACTAAAAACTGTGTCTCTAGTACCATCGATGGAACTAGCGATATACAAGTGTGTCACTAGTTCCATTTATGGTACTATCCAATGGTACTACAGCAATAAAGGGAAATATTCCAATTATTTCAACTCTTTAATGCCATTTCTAATATTTAGAAAATTTAAATAATTCGAATATTGTTGTCAAGTTCGAATACAGTAATAAAGTAAGTATATTATTTTACTTCTGACAAAAAACATAGGTATTTCAACCTCCTATTAATGCACGGTAAGGAATTAAATTTTATTAGGTATGTTAAATAATGGTCTCCTGGTACTTCGACAGCTTTTATATTGTGAAATTCATCTCTTAGTCATGTTTAATGAAAAATAGTGGCACTTGCGAATTTTTAACATACAAGACAACTGGTGCTAAAAAAGAGTACAAAATAGTTATTTGTTATACAAGGGGGGAAAGTTGTATTTTACGTGCGAGTGAAACACGAGCTAGCGAAAGGATTCCATGATTGACCACGAGCGAAGCGAGTGGTTCAAAAATAGAATCCTGAGCGTAGCGAGTGTTTCAACACACGAGACGTAAAATAACTTTTCACCCGTGTATAACACAAATCTTTTCACCTCACTACAGCAAGGAAAATAAAAAAAGAGTAAAAAAAAAAAACAAAAAAAAATAACAAAAAAAGTTAAATAAAGTTTAAAAATAGTTTAAAAAAAGTAAAAAAAAATAAAAGTAAAAATAACTAAAAAAAAAAGCTAAAAAATAAGTTTAAAAAGTTAAAAATAAAAGGTAAACAAAAATATGTCATAAAATATACCTACAAAAAACAAAAATAAACATTTAACGTTCTACGTCATAGTACTTTTAACGTTCTACGTCTACTTTCTTCACATGTGGATAAAAAGCGATTTTCTCAATAGTTAACAAACATACAAAAAGGCCTTTCCGAGCTAGTGAGGTGGAAAGGTATTTAATAAGTTCATATATCACATAACGAGTATGTCCTCTTTTGCAAATGTTTTTAAAACAATAACATGATTGTTAATAACTTTAGTGTGCTATGGGGAATTTAAATTCCCAACGGCTCATCCAGTTGAGCAGCGTATTTGTGCCGTGTTTCTTAATAAGTATTGCGTGGAGTCATTGGTAACTTACTTGTGTTATGGGGAATTTAAATTTCCGACGGCTCAACCAGTTGAGCAGCGTAGTTGTGCCGTGGGTCAGAGAGGATAGGTACTTACATGAAAATAAATAACAATTCGGCAAATGCAAGACCACGTGGTAATGCATCATCAGAACGTGGCCCGTGTTTACTTTATTGGATCTGTGTAAAATGTAAAAATCATTCACTTTACGTTATTCCTCCAACTATCGTCATATCTATTTTATTGTAATTCATTAATTAAAATAGTTTTAAATAATTTTTGTTTTTTTTTCGAGCCCCCAGCAGCGCAGCGTTCGTATGTCACGAATAAAAAAAACTATACAGGGAGTAGAGACCACGAGAAACAAGTCTCCCTCGTGGTCCCACTGGTGGTTAAATCAGTGGAACCACGAGAAAACTGATAACTATATAAGATTTTTTAATTATGTAGATATTTAATAGTACCTAGGGTGGTAAAACAAAGAATGTCTCAGATCGCAAGTATTTGACGCCCGAGCCGAAGGCAAGGCCGATAAATATGCGATGTGAGGCTTTCTTTATTACCGCCTGTGGCGAGTTCAAAATTTTACGTCTCACCCTAACCAGGAAGTGTGCGGTAATTGCTACTTTATGGCCAGGTATGACGTAAAAAAATACAAAGTGACTCCACCCACTCTAGTTTTTGTTCCACACTAATCCAT
Organism: Epinotia brunnichana; assembly: GCA_963854355.1. Lineage (NCBI taxonomy): Eukaryota > Metazoa > Arthropoda > Insecta > Lepidoptera > Tortricidae > Epinotia > Epinotia brunnichana. The sequence continues at coordinate 14,710,252 of OY977957.1, forward strand.
TATCGCGATGGATTATTTTACATAGCTTTTTTATATTGCGTTCTAATTCATAATCGCGATGGCTCAGTGATTCAACTATTAACTAATTTATAAAGTATTTGTAATTTAATAAAGTAATGTAGATATTTTTTTTCGTTACTTAATTAGCTGTTGCGTGGGGCTCCTATTTCTGGGCAGTTTGCCCTTCGAGCATCTGAAGCTACCTAACGAACCTAACATACCCCTACCTAGCGTTATACGCGATCGCAACGCAATTTGAGTTTGAGTTTGTGAATAGAGGTTTTTTTAGGTAGGGCAGATGCCCCGGTTCTGGCTACTGGGCCGGTTTTGGCCACTTTCAACTTTAAATTGAGTGTACTAAGATACCGAAAACTGAATGGCCAATCAGTCTTAAAGCGGCCACAACTGGGGCATCTGCCCTATTAATGGATTAGCGTGAAACTAAAAGTAGAAACAGATCCATTGATGCATTAGAGTGGAACCAAAAGTAGAAACAGATCCTTTTATGGATTTCTCCAGTGGATTAGAGTGGAAAAGACCGACTCCGCATCCCCAAATGAAATGCTTTAAGGAAAATTTCTACTCTCTTTCTTCGTCGAGGCGCGCGACGCACCTTCGCAAAGAGTTTTGCTAGCCCCCATTTCGGTGTGTGCTCAAAGCAGACGTCCGGATACACCCTACCGACCCGTGGTCACACAAAGTTGCCACACCGGTTTGACCACGGTATTTTATTAAGATTAATTAGATCACGGGTAATGTTTATTTTAGCCTGACCCTAACCAGCCCGTGGTCAGACCAAGTTGGCACATGAATAGTTAATTCTCTTTGGTAAAAATATTAAATCTAATGACTTCACAAACATTACCTCATACCTTTCTTTGTGTAAGCGTGGTGTGACTACGGATAAATAATAATATCCGTGATCACACCAGTAGTGTGGCAACTTGGTCTGACCACGGGGCTCTTGGAAGGTCATGTATTGTACCTACTTACGATCCCTGACACAGTCTGGGGCTTCACGACGGTAATAAGCACTAATTGTCTTATTTGAGCGTTTTTGGTCTTTTGACCTTTGAGAGCATTCGAATACGCCATGGCTACACGCACTATAATCTCAGAACCGTGTAGGTATAGAACCTTTGGCTTTTAGGGATAAATAATAATTTCAAATCTCTCGAAATCTTAATAGGTATTTAAACGTTTCAATCGAAAAACAGAGGACTCTTTTATAGTTCTTGGAAATTTCAAGAATATAAATACAAGCTGTAGCGGCTCTAAAACAAAACTTAATATTAAAAAAAATATTGAAAATCAACATCCTCTTACCAAACTATTCGATATAAACTATCGATAGAAACTATGCACTACAATGCTCAGATTCCTTGTCATATCAAAGCAATTTCCTTGTGTGTAATGATATGAGAAATACGCTACCAGTTAGTTAAGAATTCCTTGTTTGATATTTATCTATTTATAGTTTTTAACATTGTAGGTACCATCTGCGCGGGTCTTGGCGTCAGTGTGATGTTAGCATTAATTGTCACCACCTTTGCTGCATAGTAGATGTTTGGGTTTAATTTGGAAATTATATTTTATGTGTCGTGGTTAATCAATTAAGTATTTTATTTATACAAAAACTATATATAAACACTATTTGGAATGCAACATTGGTTTTAAATGGTAGTTAAATACTATGAAGGTCTTCCGCCAAAACGTAACTTTGTCTTTGGTTATTTATCAAAATAGTGCGTTTCGTTTATTCCTGCTAATGCAGTTGATATATGTATTTGTTAAAATTATTTATAATCTTGTATTTTTTTTCTAAAATCGTTGCATTAATGACCAAATAAACATTTATTTCAGCAATAACTTTTAAAGACAAACCATTCGTTCAATGGATTTCCTTTGCAATAACAAAACGGCGATACCCATTCACCTAGTGATCTGTACGGTCCCTGAACCGTTTTCGAACGTACGTACGGAGTTACGTGGTGCAAATTTTTGACAAGCGTCGGGTCGGCTCAAAAATGACATTTAAATCTACCTAACGTTCGTAAGAAAAGTTACGTGATCGACCCACTGGAGTTGTAGGCGTCCAAAGGCTACGGTGACAGCTTACCGTCAATACTAGTGCATACGCAAAATTATGGGAAAGTGCCAAGAACCCGCTAGGGAAATTTAGATTAACATTTTATATATTACATAATATAAAATTACAATATAAACTAAACTAGCTTAATCTACACTAACTGACAGAAACGCATGGCCCAAACCAGAGTCCAAAATAGCTTAATCATTATAGTAGTTTATGTCACTGTACATAATGCCTAATTATGTACAGTTACATACACTGCTTTATCTATCCACATAATCATAAGCCTCCATGATGCATTCAGGAGCCGCATATTAAGACCGGCATGGCGGCGTTGTTTTCTGGCAGCTGCCATCGTTTTTTTTTTAATTCAGAGACAAACTAGAGTCAGCTCTAACTATCATATCGTTCGATATCTTCAAATCGAAAGTTAAATTTGTATGCAACTTGACAATTCATTTCGAACTAAACGTCATCTCGACTGATATTAGAATAGAGGTAAAATCAAATTTCTCTGTTTTTCAGAGATGTTCGAAATTTAAATCGATGTTATTATTTAGCAATAATAACATTTTCACAGATAAGAAATTTGTTCTAACAAAACAGTCTGTTTTTATGGTGGTCATAATGTGCGGTTCTTGAACGCATCATGGATGGTTTATGATATTTGGATAGAAAAATAATTTAATGTCATTGTATCACGCCTACTACTACTAACTACTAACTAGATGACACAGTTCCTACAAGCAAGCATTCCCAACGATTTCCTTTAGTCGCATTGTGTTGTTTTCCTTTTTTGTCTTCTTTGTGTTGATATTCAGGTTTACTTATTTTATGGAGGTTAAGTACTATCATTGTAATAAGCTTCTTTTTGGCAAAAAAATACTGACTGTTGAGTTTGTTTTGGCGTTTCTTCTTAATAGTGGTATACTTAGTCAGAAACGCTAGTAGAATTTTGACTTGTAAAAGCGCCATTGCGGCCTACTTGCAGAATAAAATTCATTTATTTCATTTATTTACACGATAAATACGATTTTAAGAGAGCACGGCGCTGCGAAATCGTTAGCAGTTAATGTTTTCATAAACACTTCTCTATACTTAATGCAGTTCCGCAAAACCAACTTGAAATACGAACTTCACATGATAATAACTTGTTAATTACATGCAAACGAGTGATCCCGAATATTCTCATCAATGAGCGCAGGTTTCTATTAAAACAGCATATTCACAGGCAAAAGCCATCTCCATATTTCTTATATTATATACTAGCTTTTGCCCGCGACTTCGTTCGCGTATAAATTATAGCTTAGGTACATGTTATTTTCATGTCTAAAACCATGCTACTGTATAATTTGTAAATAACGATTTATAAATTTTTTTACACCACGTCGGTGGCAAACAACTTATAATAAGTGGTTACCGTAGCCTATGGACGCTTGCAACTCCATAGTTTATGCGTGTATCGGTTCAAATTCTCTTTCAATCAAAACACCCTCACAAACGTCGTCATCGTCAATAATATTAAATTTTAGTTATATTATCTTTATTGCTCTTATAGCTGTATTCACAGGAATACAGCTACACTGGTACCCTAGAGAAACTGGAGAAGAGTCGCGAATGATAGACAGCAATGGAAGGGGTTAGAGGAGGCCTTTGCCAAGAGGCACACTGAACTCAGAGACATAATATGAAAGAAAAGAAAAAAAAAAAACAAACAAACATATATATATACAAAACAACATATAGCAAAAAAAAAAAAAAAAAAATATATATATATATATATATATATATATATATTATATATTAATAACAAAAAAAAAAAAAAAAAAAAAAGGATACATGTCCTACATTATGTATACATTCAATATGGAGTTCAGGATCAAGGGCTTATATAGATAGATCTTTATTGCAAAAGCTGGACTTAATGCCACAAAGCATTATATGTCAGTCAACCTTAAGTCAAAGCAGATAATATTTGGTGGGAAGTATGATTTTACTATAATAGACCATTCATAACATTTTCTTGACATTCGGTAGATAACTGTGGCATTGCGCCCCTATAACTTCAGTTGTGTAAGTATTTTCTGTAAAAACCCAAGCATTTGCTTTCGGAGAGAGTATGTTAGGTAAAGTTAACTGGAAGTGCATGCATGTGGTACAACAAAGTATTGATTTGAAGTCGTTTTTTAGTTGCAAATTATGAAACAAATTAAGTATGTCCGAATGGTGATCAGCAAACCAAGCAGTTTTATTTTATCTTCAGAAAATTTAATAGCTAGCTAGTAACAATTTTAAGTCTCTGTCTTCAAAAACGACTTATTTTTAACCAACTCCAAAAAAAAGAAGGAGGTTCTCAATTCGGTTGTGTTTTTTTTTTTTTTTTTTTTTTAATGTGTGTTACCTCAGAACTCCGTCATTTATGAACCGATTCATACCATTCTTTTTTTAATTGTTAATTACTTGTTAATTACATGCAAACGAGTGATCCCGAATATTCTCATCAATGAGCGCAGGTTTCTATTAAAACAGCATAAGCATATTCACAGGCAAAATCCATCTCCATATTTCTTATATTATAATATGGATTCCATGTTTGAATTTTCTCCCCCAAATTTCCTCTGTGAATCCGGAGTACGCATAATACGTGGCATATTAAAAACGCTCGGCACATTATGTGTACACTCTTATGACAAATTGCATGTGCTCCTCAATTTTCTAGGGAACGTATGAGAATAGATGAATTTGCGAAAATGTGGTTCTTTACTGGCAACGGGGGTAATGGTGTGTTTAAGGGAAAATTGTCGGTGAATTTTGGTGAGGCGCTTGAGTTTATACTACTTTTGAGGTTGCTTGAGAGTTTGTTGCTGCTCGACAAACTTTACTGTTTTAACAAAATATTGTGCTGAAAATGATTATTTATTGATAAAACGTTTAAGTACATGACATTACTGTTGCGAACTCTTTGCCAACTTCGTATATAAAAGATTATGTCAAATTTGAATATTGTTTTTCTACATTTTTCTTTCGATATGTCATTCTCTTAGTCTTCTGTGTTGATCGCTGTCATTCATACTGAATCTAATTGTGATTATTAGTATTTTACAATAAAACTACGAAACAAAGGTAATTCATCTTTTCCTTCCATTACCACAGGATTTCAGCCCACCCCCCATCTTTTTCATTGGTCCTTCATTTAGTTTTCAGCGCCTATTTTTTTCATCACATTTTTACTCACTTTCGTTGCATTGTTTACCATTTGTTCACATTCACGTAGTTTCATTGTTCATATTAATGTCGTAAACACATTACGTATGTTCACCCGTAGCAAAGGCAAAATAATGCCACCTAATTCCGATCCCGACTCAGCTGTTGCTCAGCCCCAAAGCTCCGGTTTGCCGGCCCAAAGCGTACATAGTGAACGCACTACGCAAAGCCGTTCATCACGTTCGTCGGCAACTGTCAGAGCACAAAAAGCAGCGGCGGAAGCGCTCGTCCTACGCCGCCGCCTAGAGCGCGAGCAGGAGCTTGCTGCCTTGGAACGCGAACGTGAGCAGGAGCTTGCTGCCTTGGAACGCGAACTTGAGCAGGAGCTTGCTGCCTTGGAACGCGAACGTGAGCAAGAGCTTGCCGCCTTAGAACGCGAACGCGAGCTGAAGCTTGCTGCCCATGAGCGCGACCGCGAGCAGGTTCTCGCCGAACGTGCACGTGAACGAGAACGTGAACTCGCCGCGTTACAGCAGCAAGTCGAGCAATGCGAACTACAAGCCGAGCTGGCTGCGATCGATGCCGACGCAGAAAGTAGCCACGCGGGGAGCCGCGCGAGCCATCGGACTTCCACACGGGTGAGCGTAGATAGAACGAAAAAATGGATAGAAAATCACAATTTTGACAGCTGTGTTAATAGAGGCGTAACTGCAGTAGGATGTCACCAAGACTTGCTTGTCTCATCCCCCGGTCGCTCGGTACCACCACTGGCGACCACGCGGGCAACTGCACCCCCTATTAACCCTCTCATTGGACAAAAACAATTTTTACGAAATGTCACCAAAGCTTCCGAGGCGGTAGGCGTTACGCCCCCGCTCATTTCTACGGAGCTTGACCAACCTGTCACGCTTTTACAAGCAGTCGCTGACACCGCGGCAGCCGCGAAGGCTCTCGCCTCTGCCTCTGGTCTGGTGTGAAAAAACTGGAATTGCCTCAGTATTATGGTAATACATTGCATTGGTTACAGTTCAAGAGTACCTACAATGTTACAAAAGTGAATTTTTCCCCACTAGATAACATAAATCGTCTTGATATTGCACTCCGCGGGCCCACCCGAGAGACCGTGGCGATGCTGTTGATGTCGACGGAGGACCCGGAGGAAGTCATGCGCGCCCTCGAAGATAACTTCGCGCGCCCCGAGCTCATCGTTTACAAAGTGAATCCGTGTGGCGTCGATGGCTGCTCTTTACGTCACAGCGCGCTTCTTCACAGGCAACCATCGCCGCCGCTCGTCAACACGCTTCGTGAGCAAGCCCCTGATAATGACAATGATAATGACACACATTTGACAACCGTTGAAAATAAAACACACCCTACGTCAAGTGCTTATGAACCAACCGGCGAAAAAGTGATTGTGTCCACAACCTCTACAGGCACGCAACAACCAAGCACGATTTTAGCTCTTCGTCCTCGTGCTTATTTGAAAATCATACCTGTTACAGTCTCGGGCCTTGCTGGAACCTGTGAAGTGTACGGCCTTTTTTGATGACGGAAGCACCGCGACAATCATAGATTCCAGCATCGCCGCATACATAGGGGCGACCGGGCCACAACAGACAATTACGGTAAATGGCATTGGTGGTCTCAAACGGAACACCACAATATCATATGTCGATTTTCACATTAAAGGTAGGCACACACAGGAAACATTTTTAGTAAAAAATGCTCGTGCAATGGAGTCTTTGTGTTTGCGCCCGCAATCGGTCAAACGTGAAACGATTGAGTCCTTTTCACATTTGTCCGACTTGGTTGATGTGTTGACATACGACGATGCAACCCCGACTATTCTCATAGGAGCCGAACATTGGCATTTATCAATCAACCGTGATGTTCGAGTTGGTAGAAGGAACGAGCCCGTTGCCTGTTTGACAGCTCTGGGCTGGACTTTGTACGGTGTTGCTTCTAGCAAAACGAAATTGATTGAATTTGTTAACCACACACACATTAACCCAAATAATGACGATAATTTAGAATCCTTGATTAAGGAACAATACAAACTCGACTCCATAGGTATTACCAAAACGGAAACTCTGCATAGCAAACAAGACCAGCGCGCAGTCGACATTTTGGAGGCGACTTCCAAACGTCTGCCCACTGGTCGGTTTGAAGTAGGCATGCCTTGGCGCGACGGTATACAGCGTGTTCCAGATAGTTACCCACAGGCAATGTCACGTTTTTTAAGTTTAGAGCGGCGTATGGCGAAAGATGTCGAGTTTGCTAAGGCATACAATGCGTTCATAAATAACTTGATCACAAAAGGTTACGCTGAGGAATGCGCTCCAGACACTTACTACACACGTTGTGATAACAAATCTGACAACTTACGTCTTTATCTCCCACATTTTGGCGTATACCATCCCCAGAAACGAAAGATTAGAGTATTTCACGACGCAGCGGCGAGGAATGAAGGAGTCAGCCTGAATTCTTTACTGCTCCCTGGTCCTGACCTGCTCCAGCCGCTACTTATGGTTCTGTTTCGTTTCCGGGAGGGACGCATCGGAATGACCGCAGATATCAAGGAGATGTTTCCCCAGGTCCGGGTTAGAGACCAGGACAGAGACGCTCTTCGGTATCTGTGGAGATCTGATAGAACACACGTCATTAAGGAGTTTTGGATGACATCTGTCATTTTCGGTGCCTGCAGTAGCCCATTTATTGCGCAGTTTATAAAAAATAAAAATGCTCAGGAACACACACACACACATACACCTGAAAGCCGTGGACGCCATTTTGTTCAGCCATTACATGGATGATTACATCGACTCGCAAGATGGCGTTGACGAAGCAGCCCAGTTAGCGGCAGACATCATAACCGTGCACAATGCAGCTTGCTTCGAAATGCGAGGATGGATTTCCAATGAGCCAGGGGCGCTGAACCTTATTCCTGAGGACCTCAGGGCCACTCAGCCGTTGGAAGTTGATCTTGGCGAATCTAATAACAGCATTCGAGCTCTAGGTATAGCATGGAATCCGACCTCCGATGTTTTAGGGTTTCGAACAGGCTTAGTCGAGACATCTAATACACTGACAAAACGCAAAGTGCTGTCACACGTTATGCGCGTGTACGATCCTCTAGGCTTATTAGGCCCCATAGTCGTTAAAGGACGGATATTATTTCAACAAACTTGGAGACCTAACATCGATTGGGATACAGAGCTCCCACAAATAGAAGCATCCAAGTGGTTTGACTGGTTTCAAGACCTGTCAAAAGTCTCCGCTCTGAAGATAACGCGTTGGTATTCAAGGGCAAAAGGCTACGAGCCTTCCTTTAGGGAACTACATGTCTTTGCAGATGCAAGTGAGCTTGCTTATGCCTGTGTTGCATATTGGCGTCTGACATACCCTGACGACAGCATCAAGCTCACTCTCATCGCAAGCAAGGCCAGAGTCTCGCCTTTGAAGCCAACGTCAATTCCACGCTTGGAACTTCAAGCCGCTTTGATAGCTTCCCGGTTAGCTCTTGTCATTAAGGACAGCCATCGAAAGAAGTCAGTACGCACATTCTTCTGGACTGATTCGATGACTGTTCTCCAATGGTTGCGCAGCGATGCACGCGCCTTTAGGCTTTTCGTTGCCCATCGGCTGGGAGAAATTCTAGAAAATTCATCTGTCAAAGACTGGCGATGGGTACCGACAGACTTAAATGTGGCTGATGATGCAACTAGGTTGCGACCTATTAATTTGAACCTTTCACATAGATGGTTCTCCGGTCCATCGTTTCTTTTAAAGTCCCCAGAGGACTGGCCTATGGAGCCACTTGGCGTCGCACCAGTTCGCGAAGAGCTTAAATGTCAACCGAACGAACTGGTGGGACTAACTTCATGTAGTGCAGCTTTACCTTTTCCTGTCACGGCTAATTTAGCTCGCTTCAGTGACTGGCTACGATTATTGCGTGCCACAGCCCGGGTACATCAAGCTGCAGCTATTTTCGGAAATATTTTGGTTTCTATTCGAAATTCCAAAGCAAACAGTGGGGTTTTTCACTCCCGCTTTCACTCTTCCTCAACGTCCACCACTCTTATACCCTTGAATGCCGACTTAATGAAAGCCGCAGAAAGGCACATATTGCAGCAAACCCAACAGGACAGCTTCTCTCAAGAAATTCAATGCATCCTTAACAAGAAACCGATTCCTTCAAGCAGCCGGCTCATCAAACTATCGCCCTCTCTGGGAGAAGCTAACCTTTTACACCTGGCTGGAAGGATTAAAGCCGTAGAAGGCATTGACCCTGACTCACGTTTTCCGATTCTTCTTGATGGTCGCCACCCAGTGTCACGATTATTGGTGCAACATTATCATCGTCTGGCAGGCCACGCGAATCACGAGTCAGTAATAAACGAGATTAGACAAAGATTTTGGCTATTGAGACTTCGCGACACAGTCAGAGCCGTCGCAAGTAAGTGCATCTTTTGCAGAATCCGCAAATCCCAACCGCCTAACCCCACTACTGGAGATCTTCCACACCAAAGACTAGCTCATCACCAGCGACCGTTCACCTTCTCTGGTGTTGACTATTTTGGTCCGGTGAACGTTACAGTAGGACGCCGCCATGAAAAACGCTACGTGGCCCTTTTTACATGCCTCACATCCAGGGCTCTTCACCTGGAATTGGTACACAGCCTATCCGCCGATTCTGCAATAATGGGACTCAGGCGCTTCTTTGCCAGACGCGGGATCCCCAAGACCATGTTTTCTGACAATGGAACCGCTTTCGTTGGCGCAAACCGAATCCTACGTGAATTCTACACAAACGACGTAGAAGATTTTGCAGCTACAAAAGGCGTTCAGTGGAGTTTTATCCCCGCCGCGGCGCCTACTTTTGGAGGATGCTGGGAGCGCCTCGTCAGGACAGTGAAGGTAGCACTGAAAGCAACACTTAATGAGAAATGTCCCAAAGAGGAAACATTCTTGACACTACTAGCGGAAGCCGAGGCGATTGTAAACTCGCGCCCTCTCTCGCACGTGTCCACGGACCCAAACGATCCCACCACATTGACACCGTTTCACTTTCTCATCGGATCGTCATCAAACCAAACTCTCCCAGCGACATTGAAAGACCGTGACCTGCTCGGGCGCTCCGAATGGAAGAAGGCGTTAAAATTATCAGATCATTTTTGGAATCGCTGGGTGCGCGAAGTACTGCCGATGATGCAAGCTCGAACCCATGTTAAGGGAGATCGTGGACAAGACCTTCAGATCGGCGATGTGGTCATAATTGTCGATAATTCATTGCCAAGAGGGACATGGCCACGAGGCCGAATAGTGAAGATGTTTCCCGGAAAAGACGGCGTGAATAGAGTGGTAGACGTTGCAACGGCCGGAGGTACGTTGCGCCGGCCCCTCAAAAAACTTGTTAAAATTAGTACATAGGCCCGTTTGGAGACCTTTGCTAGCGTCCAACAGTTGGTGCATTGCTGCACGAGGGGCAGGATATTGCGAACTCTTTGCCAACTTCGTATATAAAAGATTATGTCAAATTTGAATATTGTTTTTCTACATTTTTCTTTCGATATGTCATTCTCTTAGTCTTCTGTGTTGATCGCTGTCATTCATACTGAATCTAATTGTGATTATTAGTATTTTACAATAAAACTACGAAACAAAGGTAATTCATCTTTTCCTTCCATTACCACAGGATTTCAGCCCACCCCCCATTTTTTTCAATTACAGTTTAACAACCAATGCGTCACAAAACATAAACTAACAATTAAAAATTATATTTTACTATAATAAATAACAAACAAATTATATTGGAACAGTAGAGCACCTAGCATCCATCGCCTTTTTATAAAAAGCGGCCAAGTGCGAGTCCGACTCGCCCATGAAGGGTTCCGTAAAATAAATTGCGGTTTAAAATGTATGACGTAAGTATTAAAAAAACTACTTACCTACTAGATTTCGTTCAAACCAATTTTCGGTGGAAGTTTGCATGGTAATGTACCTAGGTACACATCATGTATTTTTTTTTAGTTTAATCATTCTTTTATTTTTGAAATTACAGGGGGTGGGGGGGGACCCACATTTTACCACTTTGGTAGAAAAAAATGATATTAGAAACCTCAATATCATTTTTGAAGACCTATCCATTGATACCCTATACCACAGTATGGGTTTGATGAAAAAAAAATGTTTTGTGTTAAAATCTTAATGCGGGTGGTTTCTGATTTTAGCGTTATTTTTCTATTTTAAGTAAAATTTTTATAATTTGTAATAAATATATGTACCTACATCAATTTTTTATTCGGAACTTTCGGTATCTCGATTACAACGTTTGAGACAAGGAGACATAATTATCCCCATTTTGATCTATGTGTCATTCAGATTATAAAAGACCATGTCATCAAAGTTTTGCAGTCTTGAGCAAGATCGCTCGACCTACCGATAGGACTTATTCTCTTAAGGGAATTTAAACCATTTTCCATTGGAATAGAGTTGCAATGTATTATTTTTTTTATTTATTTATTTATTTTAGAATAAAAAAAAATACAATTTTAGTAACTTAACCTAAAGATTCGCCAAACTGCAAAGCAGTTTGTTGGCGATTCGCTCACTTAAAAAAAAATAAAAAAGATAATATTATCGCGGTACACGGTACACCGAAACACGACACTACCGCCCCATCCAAAAGGCCGTAAGTCCCTACAGAGTTCATACGAAATTACGACCTGTTGGCGGCACGGATGTGCAGTGCTTTATTTTTACTCTACTTATTGTAAACGGTTTTTATTGCTTCGGTCGTTTAAGAAAGGAAAGAAATGCAACTGTATTTCCGACATCAAATGATTCTTTCAATGACATTTTGCATCATGGTGAGCCTTAGGAGGATATTTACATGTTATTTTTAATCACCTCAACGTCATAATTTTCGTTCCTCCATTATCATACATTAAATCAATTAAATACATTAGTTTTTTGCATCAAACATTCAACTTAATTGAATATATGCGGAAGTCTATGGCATTAATAATTACTGGGCTTTAATAATACAATTTAAGTAGCTTAATACAGAGTATAACATACATTGATTAATTTACTTAGTTTACTAGATTTCATCAAACACTTCCCTCACTTGTGTCTGTAAAGACATTGATGGCATGTATTAAATATTTCTTGATTATATAAATCAAAAATCTTATTTCGTAAATTAAAGTAATGGCTGGATGTATAAAGTTACTGTGTTACCTTGTTCAATAATTTCAACTTGATTGCTGCAATTAGCTGACTTAAGAGTGCTCTTCAAAAAAGCGCTCGCTCAGAATTCGGTATTTTGACACGCGTAGTGCGTTTGTGTGTGTAAATACTACTACCACCCACACAATCGTACCTAACCCCCACATGCACAGCGAGATCGCACCAGCCGCGGGTGCCGTCCCTTTCTAGCTATATGTAAGTGCGATCGGGATAGAACTAACCGCGGAGCTTGCCGATGCAAATATCTGTATAGCGCACCGTTGGAATTCACTCCGTGACCGATATTGATACTTGCACTAAAAAGTGGTAAGTAATTACTTCGCTAACATGATGTTCTAGAACATCATGTTAGCGAAGTTAGATAACTTGAATAAAGTAAGTATTTGATTTGTGAGCACAAGTTTTCTATTTGTATTAAAATACTATGATATGACAAAGTATATTTAGTTTCGTTTTTTTAGTATAAAATAAACTAACGAGTTTTAAAGTTGTCAGTAATAAGAACAATAATTTGTTTCACGGATATTAATTGTTTGCATGTTATCTGAGTCTTATTTATATATAGTAATGTAGTGAAATTATACCAGTAGACCCTCTACTAGGAAATTACTGGGTACTTACGTATTCATTTCTTGAAGAATTTTTTTTTGTTATGGACAGTAAAAAAAAACTGCCCTTCATAGAAATTGCTATGTCCGTTTCTTACCAAAGGAACTGAAAATTATAAATTATACAAACACAGCTTTTTATCTAGAATACAATTAATTAATGCAAGATTTTATTCAAAAGCCTAAAACCTCGGATGATAAAAAGGAATAGATATGAAACGGGGGCTTGGCGCGTATCGGTGCGACATGGCCAAATGGGCATGTCACTGCCCACCGCATGTTAGTCGCAATTTGCCGTGAATCTGAAATGTTTTTCCACGTTTACTCAAAATGCCGAATTGTAGCGTGGTTACATGCAAAAATAGGAATGAAACTAAAACCTACATGAATGGTGGTGGAGTCACGCACCACATGTGAGTATTAGTCGAAAGCATTTGACCTAGTGTCGTATAATGAGCTGTGGGAGAAGCTGAGCAACGACACAAGTCTACCGCCTGAAATAATAGGTATATTTAAGTATTGGTATGATAACCAAACCAATGCGGTTAGATGGGCTGGAAGCTATTCACAAACCTATAAGATGAAGTGTGGTGTGAGACAGGGGGGTCTTACATCACCAGTTTTGTTTAACGCGTATGTGAATGGGTTGATTGAGGAGCTCAGCAGTGCCGGCGTGGGTTGCTCGGTGGACGGCTGTTGCGTTAATAATATCAGCTACGCCGACGATATGGTACTGCTGAGCCCCTCAATCGAAGCACTTAGGAGACTACTGTCTATTTGTGAAAGGTTTGCCGTGGCCCATGGACTCAAATATAATGTGAAAAAGAGCGAGGTAATGATTTTTAAATCTGGTACAAAAACTTACCCTGTTCCGCCAATTACTCTCGATGGCTCTCCTCTTAAGCAGGTTACCAGCTTTAAATATTTGGGTCACTGGGTCACGGACACCCTAAAAGACGACGAAGACCTAGAAAGGGAACGCAGGGCGCTATCAGTCCGGGGTAATATGCTCTCACGGAGGTTCGCACGTTGTTCACGAGAGGTCAAAATCACCTTATTTAAGGCATATTGTCAGACGATGTACACGTGCGCCCTGTGGAGCAATTACACGAAAAGGACATTTAGCGTTCTGCGTGTCCAATATAATAACGCCTTCAGGGGACTGCTGGGGCTGCCCTGGCGCTGCAGCGCGTCGGGAATGTTTGCCGATAGCAGCACGGACGGCTTCACCGCCGTGTTGCGCAAGCGCGTGGCGTCCCTGTGGGCGCGCGTGCGGGGCAGCCCTAACACTCTCCTGAAGGTGGTCGCAGATAGGATAGATAGTCCTATGATCAGGCACTGGGCAGGCATGCATGTGAGGCCGAATAATAACTTTAATTTTATATAATTCAATTTAATTTAAATGTAATGTAACTTAATGTATTGTTATTAAATATTATATTTTTAGTAAATTTTGTAGCTACTAACATAGTTCGTAAGTAAATGTATCACTAACCAACTATGGATGATGTCCGAAATAAACAATTTCAATTTCAATTTCAATTTCAATTAGTATTTTCACTTAAGTCAGTAAAAACTAATATTTTAATAAATAAACGCAACGCCGCATCATTTCTCGGGATCGAACTAACATATCGAACGAAAAAGCATATGTTTGTTCTATGCGTTGTACATTGAACGTACAATACAGTAAACCACGGCGCAATGTATTAAACCACTATGGATATGGACGATGCTTGATTTTTTTAGTGGTACGGCCGCTGCTTGGCGTCGCAAACTAGAGCGGTGCCAAAGTGCAGTTACAATTTACGCGTAATCGATAAAATAGAAGTACGATAACATACTAGTTATTTTATTTCGACTACTTTCGCTGTTTTATTTTATTTAATTACTTGTTTTGGTTGGGTGCCTATCTTAAAGGTAACTAATAACATACTAATAAGATTAAAAGGCACAAAATGTTTATGGTACCTACTAATAAGATTTTCACTAAGTTGCAGTATGAACGGTAAATAGACATATTAAAATTGTATGTACAAGTATATAATTTAGTTGCAAATGGCTTCAGAACAACTTTAAATGTGATATTATTACCAATAATTTATTTTAAATGAGTATTTTTACTTTCATTTGAAATGTGATAATTGAAGAAGAAATCTCGGTTTCTTATTACAGTTTTCCAAAGAATCCGAGTAGGTACTAAAAAAATGTATGGATGCTACTGGCAGAGGTCCTAACTGGTTTCCTGTACAGAGAAGAGTTAATGTGTTCGTAACATTTTCAAGAAAAATGTTTCCAACCACTTAATAAGAGCCGTACACTTTTCGAATATTTGACACCTCGCTTGCTTGAAACCTAGGTGTAAAATGTATGGTAACACATCTTCGCACATCTTTGGTGGATACTCGCCCTTAGCCTTAAATCTCGTAATATGAGTAATGTACATATTATTTCGCGCCAAAATGCGAGTTGGATCGGCCTGGTACCTACAGGTCAAAAATATCGATGTGACCAGAGTTTTAAATGTATGTGAACACGAACTTATAAAAAGCCGTTTATGTTACTCTGTAGGTATTCGTCAATATTTTTTACTTTTGCGATTTATGGTAAGTTAACAACCCGTGTTATTTAAACTTGTTGCTAGAAGTTTAAATACCACCACATAAACTTACCATGTCGTTGAAGTTGTTACCCATCAATATCTTAACATAATATTAATTTTAATATCAATGTCGATAAAACATAATTTTAACGTTTGTCGCCCCCCTAGTGTAGTGCGTTTAAGCCAATCACAGCCCTTGTTTGCATGTTGCCGTAGACTCACTGGCAACGCCCGAGTCTTTGTTTTTACACGGTTCAATGTGTGTGCCTGTGGGCGCTGCGGTGGGAGAAAACTGGGGACATCGGTTTTGGTTGAAATTAAGCAGTACGGCACTTCTCCCTTTTTTTATGTTCTGAGCATAAAACCTATGTCACTTTTTAGGATTCCGTACTCAAAGAGTAAAACGGGACCCTATTACTAAGACTCCGCTGTCCGTCTGTCTGTCCGTCTGTCACCAGGCTGTATCTCATGAACCGTGATAGATAGAGATTTGAAATGTGATGTATTTCTGTTGTCGCTATTTATAACAAAAAATACTAAAAAACAGAATACATACTTTTATTTTTATTTTAGTTTTTATATGTTTCTTTTTCTTTTACAATCTTACACAAATCGACCTTGTCCCAAACTAAGCAAAGCTTGTACTATGGGTACTAGACAACGATAAACATACTTACATAGATAAATAAATACTTAAATACATAGAAAACATCCATGACTCAGGAACAAATATTTGTGCTCATCACACAAATAAATGCCCTTACCGGGATTCAAACCCGGGACCTCCAGCTTCGTAGGCAGAGTCACTACCAAGTTACTAACTAGGCTACAGGGGGTTCCTATACAACAATTTTTTTGCCGTTTAAAGATATAGATAATGGTACGGTACCCTTCGTGCGCGAGTCCGACTCGCACTTGGCCGGTTTTTTAAACATTTATTTCGAAATAAAGAGTGATACTCGGAAATGTCGAAGGGAAGGTCAATCGTCGAATCCGACTCGGCTGGGCAGCATTCGGGAAGCTACGGCACATCTTTTCGTCCAATATTCCGCAGTGTCTCAAGACGAGAGTCTTTGACCAGTGTGTGTTGCCAGTTGACATATGGCACGGAAACGTGGTCGCTTACTAAAGCCCTCATAAGAAGGCTCAAAGTCACTCAAAGGGCAATGGCTCTCCATTGCCCTTTGAGTGACTTTGAGCCTATGCTATGCTATGCTGGGAGTTTCTCTGCGCGATCGCATCAGAAATGAGGCTATCCGCAGCAGAACCAAGGTAACTGATAAAGCCCTCCGAATTGCTTAACTTAAGTGGCAGTGGGCGGGGCACATTGCACGTAGAACCGATGGCCGTTGGGGCGGAAAGGTTCTCGAGTGGCAACCACGTACCGGAAGGCACAGCGTAGGTAGGCCCCCCGCAAGGTGGACTGATGACCTGGTAAAGGTCGCGGGAGTCCGCTGGATGAGGGTGGCGCAGGACCGGCCATTGTGGCACTCTTTGGGGGAGGCGTATGTCCAGCAGTGAACGTCTTTCGGCTGATATGATGATGATGATGATGATGACTCGGAAATGTAATAAAACCACGTAAAAATCTTCCTTTCCAGTGTAAACCCCCGGTGTGTGTTATTATTATATATAAACGAAAATAATTACTAAATGCAAGGTAGGATCGTGCTGTACTTAACAAACGCCATATAAGCTTGTTTTTTAAAAAGTTTTTTATTCATCTTGTTATTTTCAATAACCCTGCATATTCTGTCGCTGGTTCGTGGGTACTTGTACAGACAAATCACACAAACCCAAACAAGATAGGTCTATCTATTTTAGTTAAGGAGTTCCCATGACCACCTTCCATCATCAGATCCTGGAAATCATCCATCACCAAAGTGTTTACCAAGACAAAACAGATGAGCTCAAACTAGATGGGTTTATCTAGTTTAGTTTAGGAGTTCCATGACCACCTTATAGCTCCATCATCAGACTCTGGAAATCATCCAGCACCAAAGTCTTGCCGTGCCATGACCAAATAAATGAGCCCAAATTCGATGGCTTTATCTTGTTGAGTTTAGGAGTTGCTATGGCCACCTTCCGACTCCATCATCAGACCAGCTCTATGATATTATGTCACCGAAGATACGCAATTGTACCTAATTTGAAGATTTCACCCAAACTCCCATACATACATACATACTAACAAGGTGGACTGATAGTAACAAGTAAATAAATTAAATCTATCAAGTATCACGATCACTCGTACAATAATAATTGACTATAAAACGCGTAGTTTAGACAAAAGGATCCAACCCACAAGACATCACCATTGAAATGTATGACTTTTGTTTTAGGTAGAAGGTTCAATTTTAAATGTTACGTATCCGGTGGGTTTGAGCCTTTTCGCTACACTACGTCATATATGGCAGCTATGCAATTCATAACTTGTCTCGATTAGCCTCACGAATGTATCCCCAGTATAGTTTGACCCCGAGGTTGGTAACAACTATGCCTGGTCGGAGATCAAAATAATATTATTTTATCTGAAGAGTGGCCGGTTAGCTTCGTGAATAGCCACAAATAAACACACTACACGTCTGTCTCGGAGGGCTATTCAGCCGGTACTGAGATAAATTCCCGCGCGACGGTAAATTTATACTAGTTTTGAATAATTATTTATAAATATAAATTTTGACAAAAGTTATAATATTTGGACTGAATCTTATTGGTACAAGCATGAACTTTAATGTTGTGTAAGATTCAATACAAAAATTATTCAACAATAATGAGAAAATCCTTGAGTTTTCAGTACGATTTTGTTGACAAATATGGTGTAATTGAGAACAGTTTACATATATATACGTGCAGAATAAGGAAAATTCGAGGCGGCTAGGCGCAATGGCAACATATTACGCTAGTGAAAATAGAAAAAAACAAGTAGGTTCTCATATAACATCATGGAGTATTAGGGGCTCAAACTTATGACTCTGCGCTCTCTTCAGAAAACTACTGTCGGTAATCAGGTATTTTCGGTTAAAGTATTCAGTTCTTCGTAAATTGGAGGCGGCTAGGACCAATATGAGGAGTTTACCTATGCAAATAAGTAATCAGGATCTAGAAAAAGCTCTCCGTTTCTTAGAATTACAACGTCAAAAATCCGTCATTCTCGCTTATTCCTGACCAAAAAACGAGCGCCCTCTTAATCTGCTCGCAATACATCAAGTTACTTTGTTATCATATCATCACTGTCCGAGTAAAGGTAATTTTTTTTCAGTGCAAATTCTCTCAACTCCCAACCCTATGCAATGCTAATATCTTTTGAATTATTCAGTCCACATTTATGAGACGTTTAAGAAGTACTCAGCGTTGTCGGTTACGTTTAAGAGCGCTTACAGTTTTATTGTACTCGTAGTACCTTTACTGCGTTTTAACAGCGCCCTTATACAAGCGTATAGCGTAAGCGTAAGCAAATGACGTACATAGGATCGTGTACAAGAAAATAAAATACAAAATTACCAATTTTTGCCCGCAACATCGGGACCTGGTAAAGGTGGCAGGAGTCCGCTGGATGCGGGTGGCGCAGGTCCGGTCATTGTGGCACTATTTGGAGGAGGCCTTTGTCCAGCAGTGAATGTCTTTCGGCTGATATGATGATGATGATGCGTACGACGTCTTTGCGTTGAAATCTTCCATTACATTCTCGTAGGAACTTCCATGCCTCGTTTCCCATCTTTAGAAGATTTCTGGGAATATCGAGTTTCTTGAAAAAAACACCAACACAAGATGTGATTTTCATTTCAAAGCTTTTACATATATTTTTTTTTGCAATGTTAGTGATTGATGTGTTTTTGTTGATATGGGTGTTCAATGCCTGTAAATAAAACTTTATATATATATATATATATATATATATATATATTTTTTTTAAAAGCTAGTACACACATTCCTAGGTAGCAAGATGTGTGTGCCTCTTAAATCGGTTCACAACAAACTGTGTTTCTTAGCTAACAATATGAAGTGAAACCGGCAAATTAACTTCGTCTTTGGAAGTTTGGACGCTTTCAAAGGAATTTTCTCCCTCGAACGCTCCGGTTGTGGCATTAACTACCTGCCGAAGTTTTTTCCGAGGGACTAGGTACACTATGAGGCAAGCAAGGTGTGTATTTTTTTAAACAGTCTGCACGGGCGCATGTTTCTACCCTGGAGTTGCATTGCGTTGCGTCTAAAGGCTAACCGTGACCGTTTATGATGAAACCGCGGTTAGAATGGGATTGGATGACAGTTTTGCCATATTAATACGTTTTACATGAGAGCAGCTGTCAGTTCATATAAAACGTATGATATTATTGAACTGCAATGAGTTTGAGAACGGAATACTTGCTAATCCATTCTCAAACTCATCGCAGTTCAATAATACCATCAGGCGTACGTTTGTTTGGCACGGACTACGGGTTTGGTGGAATAAAAAAACTGGCCAAGTGCGAGTCGGACTCGCGCACGAAGGGTTCTGTACCATTATCTATAAAAAATATTTATTTTATTCTGTTTTTAGTATTGGTTGTTATAGCGGCAACAGAAATACATCATCTATGAAAATTTCAACTGTAACTATCACGGTATCAGTGAGATACAGCCTGGTGACAGACAGACAGACATACAGACAGACAGACAGACAGACAGACATACAGACATACATACAGACAGACAGACAGACATACAGACAGACGGACAGTGGAGTCTTAGTAATAGGGTCCCGTTTTACTCTTTGAGTACGGAACCCTAAAAAGATTGGTTGATAAATCGTCTTTGTAGTCTGAAAACAATTGTGAGTTTCATTTCAAACCGCGTCGTTCTGCTGTAAAGTACCGCATTACGTTGTTAGCCGAAAAATATGAAACAGGCACTCCATATGTCGCCATGCAAGCGGCTTAAAGCTTTCTTGGTTCGTAAGTCGCTTAGTTTTTTGCCTCGTTATTTTCCCTTTTAAGTCGTAGGGGTCTCGCAAGGAAGCACTTTGAGTTGTTTAAACAAAGCATAATTTTAGTCGCTTTACGTAACAGTTTTTCTCGAAGCGCTCGTGAAGTGGTTGCTTTCTGTTTAAGCAATGTGTGCGACAAAGAGTATTAACAAGAAGTGGAACATGCGGTTTTTTTAATACCACGACGTTTTTAAAGAAGTGTAATATGGCCTGCCTGATATGCAGACACAGTAACCAAAAAAAGACAAGTGCTTTTACGACGTTTCTATTATAGAAGTATTGATACCTCTTGTGTCAATTACAGAGATCATGATTTGTCCCTTTCTTACGAACACAAATATCAAAGTGACAGATAAGGGCAAAAAAAATTAACGCCATTTTAGTTAAAAAAGGCTTGTAGAACGTTTATGAATGCGGCCGTAAACTTTTTTCTAACATATTATGTTAACTATTTTAACCAAAGATAAATAAATAGCATAGATGGAGTGTATCTTGAGGGATCTGAATAACGAGTGCCGTCCTTTACATTCTTAAGAAGTATATTCATAAGAGAAAGAGAGACAAATATGGCTACTCTACTTGGTCTTTAATAGTGCAATGGACCCATTTATAGATTAAATTCTCAACTATATATTTGTCAATGTCATCACGACTAGTGTTGTGTAATCTTCATAGTAAGCTTTTGTCGATAAAATATTTAATCCTAAAATAAAATAAACTGGATTTACTGGTCCAAAATATCACTCTCTTGACTAGCTTGGCGAATTCTTATGTTATTGCGCATGGTGCATCTTGGTTGGAAGGTCAGATGGCAGTCACTTTCGTAAAACTAGTGCCTATGCCAAATCTTGGGATTAGGTGTCAAAGCGGACCCCGGGGCCCTTTGGGGCACAACCGGGAATAACGCTAGGAGGATGGTGCATCTGGGCCCTGTTCAATAAACAGTACAATCCGACAAATTTGCAGCAAAACGAATCGACCTGAACGTGTCTCGCCTTAATTTGATACTTATGGCAGCTACTATAGGGTAAAAACGGAAAAATTAAAAGACGTATGTAGTTCATATTTTTTGTTTATTAAATTATCACTTGCAAATTTTATAAAACTTGCAAACATTATAAACCTTTAATCAATACAAGTTTGTTATAAAAACTGCGAACATTGTGAAAGTGTTGTCAGGTTATATCAATACAAATGAGCACTTTGACAGATTTTGACTTGTACATGTTGATATTGTTTGCCACTTGTTTGAATAAATCACACCAGACTAGCTGAATAAGTCTTAGACGTACTAGGACTTTTGTGCATACGACTTGTATAATCTGAACACTTACCGGTTGACATGATAAGGGATGATTAACAAATATTGTTGGCACTGCATGCGAATGGAGAGTTTTTCGAGTGTATCCCAGACGAAAACAGGATTCTTCAAAATGTGCAGAGCATATCCTTGAGTATTGTGTAGGACTCCATTACTCGCCTCTGATTATATTTTTGACCCATTCCTTTCTTATTTTTAAATCAGCCGGAAACCCATTTATATAAAAAAAAACCAGTAAAATGTATAAACTCACTATCAAACGTTATCGATGTTAGTAGGATCTCAAGTACAACACGATGTGGTATGTGAAGTGTCAAAATATCGGGTTGCATTATTTATAATTGAAATAATAATGTAAAGTTGATGCAAATACGCAAAATTGATGCAAAAACCTGTACATGCTTTTCCAGTGATATTCAATAAGATCTGCAGGTATTTCATACTTAACAAACATTAAAATAACAATATTTATGTCATAAGGCTTACCGGTGAAATGATGCACTTGAATTATTTTCACTTAGTACACCCATTCGGTGATTACACCCTGTACCACACACGCCATATTTAATGTTAAATGCGTACATTTAACCAAAAGATCACTTTCAATACTAAAAACCACAAATTATTACCAAAACACGACAACGCGTTTGATATCCAGCTGGCTATCAAGCTAATATGGCCGCCGAGGTGAAGTGGCGCGCACGGCTTAAAGATAGGGTTGGAGACATGATGCTACCTCGTTTTAACACAGACAGTTTGACGTTAGAGTAAAGAGCGTATTAGATAAGGAACTTTGTTCAACTTAATATACTCCATCTATGCTATTTATTTATCTTTGATTTTAACTAAAATGGCGTTTTTGCCCTTATCTGTCACTTTGACATTTGTGTTCGTAAGAAAGGGACAAAGCACATGTTATTTAGCAGAGGCATTTTAAGTTTAATGAATAAGGAGGTTAATATCCGAACGTCAATTAAAGAGGTCCCGAAATTTGAATTGCAGAGGTCTTTTGTTGCCAAGGGATCGGGACCGGCCATTTGGTTGCAATTATAGAGTTTCTCAATTATCCAGGACCCAATTTACCCGGTTTTACTGTACAAATATAAAATACGGTTATTATGCTATTATTAGCTAGTTTTTAAGTTTTGTATTTTTGTATGTATTGCTGTTGATGCCTCAAATAAACCAATCAATAATAATAAAGTTAGTGGATTAAGTATTTGACTATGTTAATAAAGTATGTTAAGGGTAGCTATGTAAGACTGGGCATTCATATTCATAGTTACGCCGCCGCGCCATTTGTGGCTGCGCATGTCACACCTTAGGGCAATATCTCACCGGGGCACCATGGCGGCGCAAGGAGTCGCCGCCACCAACAAATTGTATGCAGCTGGTTGCGCCGCCATGGTGTCCCGGTGAGATATTGCCCATAGAGCTGCATACAATTTGTTGGTGGCGGGCGACTGGTTGCGCCGCCATGGTGTCCCGGTAAGATATAGCCTAGAGGTATAGGGTTAGAGTTGCAAGAGTCCATAGGCTACGGTGAACGTATACAAGATTCATTGCCAATACAAGATTCATTGCCACCAACGCAGTAATAATAAAATGTTTATTTTTATAGTTTAAAAACATATTACAGAATATCATGATATTTTTTTTTTTTTTGACGGAGTGGAAATGCACTTACTCATCCCCCCAGCCGGGAAGCTATAATGGGGGGTATGTGGGACTCACACCCTCCAGTCATCTCTATTTAAAGGGAAGGGGGAGGGAGTCTACCCACTAAAACCACTCCGGCGTTTCCGTCCCTGCCGTTAATGGGAGCGCCATGGGATCGCGAACATGTCACCACGACGCCCCCCGCCACCACGACGCCCCCCGAGAATATCATGATCCTAGTGTTTAATTGTGCCTCTCACCTTACCCAAAGTCAATATTCTCCTTCAACAAGCCCTTTGTTATCCATTTTTATCGAGAAGTACCTTTGATACAAAATAAGCACTCCCCAACGCTTTGAGAGCCATAAATTGTTTAAAGGGGCATCGATTCTCGTTACTCAGTGAGCTAAATTCTGATTGCTCAGACAGCTCCCTTGGGTCCCTTTAGCACTGTCCATTGAGGGCTTCGATGCAAGACATTGTACTCCACTGCACAGGTTTTACTGCCTTTTATCTGTGACTTCATTGCATTTAATGGTCACGAGGTTTTATTGCAGATAGATACGTTTATTGAGTGTTGGAAAAGCGTCTCGTGGCAGTCGTGGGTGAAAATAATTGATTTAGTATCTATTATTTATTGAACCACCTTGCATTAAGGAAGTTTTCGCGGCTTTGCTTGCGTTGCGTTCTTTGTAACAAGGCTAGTATTTTATATGTACCTAAGTGTGTTAGTTAGTAAGGTTTATGTAGTATGGGCCTTTGTTGCCTGAGTCAAATAACTAAATAAATGCGTAAGTAAATAAATAAATATTTTGTGCCGTGGGTTTTTGATTCAATTTTGAATTTTGATGAAAAAAAAACTAAAAATATTTTTTGTGTGACTATCATTCGTATTGGTTTCGGAATGGGGAACTAGCATGGGACTTTCAAATAAATTCCACTCAATCTATGCGGATATACGTACCAAGAGATATCATACAAAAGAAAAGAAATAAAAAAAAACGAATGTAGGTATTAGTAAAGTTAAAATGACGAAAAAAATATATTTTTTTTTCGATTAAATAACAAACAGTTACACTGAATATTAAATAAGAAATGATATTTTGTATGACAAGTATAGATTTCAACGCAAATGTTGTTGAGATAAATGCAAATTAATGACTTCCTCCATAGTAAACGCGCCGAGAATATAAGTTGTAACGTCATAGCATAAGCCCGTTTAATAAAGAGCGTTTTCGGTGGGTACCAGCGCGTGCAGATATCAAATGCATATAACATCAGAAAAATAAATCATAAGAAAGTTTTAATGCTACAGTTGATATTCCTCTGGATCATACTTTTGATTTTCGTACTAAAATAAAATGATGCAAGTTCCTATTATTCAAAGTTAAGAACCTTTCGTTCTTAACTTTGAATACTAGGGAATATACTAATCAAACAGAATATTAAAGCTTGTGGCAAATACGAATATTATCAAACGTTTGAATAAGCTGACTATGACGAGCGAAACGCAATATTAATATAGTGAAATGCACTATGAAAACGAGTATATTTCCCTTGGAGTTTATTTTGATATGTAATAACTTGTAAACTTAGTCCAACTAGCAAAGTAGTCATATAAGATTGAGCTTATTCAGCTAATAAATCAAATAAAAGTCATGTAAACGTGAATTAGACAGCACCTGTCGTATAAAGCCAGCTTATGCAGCTTTTTAGTTACTCAGCATATCAGTCATACTATGGTGCTGAGTAAACGTTTACTCGACTTGCTTATATGACTAATAAGTCATATAAGAAATGCAGAATAAGTCACTTTTATACGAGTCTTATATGACTATTTGGTCGAGTAACAGTCACTTATATATCTGATTTACGACATGTCAAGTGCAGTCGAGTAAAATCAATGTAGTTTGCTATTATATGACATCATGTAACTTATACAGCACAATAGCTGTAAATGTTACATGCTGTCATATAAACGCGAATTATATATAATATGAGACGGATCAAGGAAAGTATTCTCATTCGCCGTCCTAACCACAAAACGTATAAGTGAGGAATTTTTTTTAGAAGAGGTATTTTTAAATTTATGTTTTATTTATACCTATAGCTAGTATAGATATTATATTTGACATGTGTATTTATGACGATGTATGATTCATGCAAATAAATAATAAATAATTTTCAGTGAGGAAACTGTTTATATTTTTCAAAAATAATTGTCGCAGCTGACAAGTCTGCATCTTTTTTCTGGTGCTAAGGAATGTTATTCCTATCACCAAAAAAATAATCAGGCATTTCTAAAATTTTCATCTTTTCCCCATTGTCATGTCGTCCCCGCCACAGAGACTGATTAATAATAAATAAATATTAAATTAATTTATTAATGGATCTACTAGGATCATTGTTGTTAGTAGGTACTTAAACTCATATTAGATTAATGAATTATGTCCAATCAATGTCAGTCACGTCTCAAAATGTGTCAGAACCACAACCTATCCTAAATCCGACTTCGCGGCCAGAGACTTAAAATTTCTTATTTAAAGTACAGCCACAGATCGCGTTATTATCGCCCTTGCCTTCTTCTTCTTCTTCTTTATCCTCGCCTTATCCCATTTCAGTTGGGGTCGGCTCTCCTAATCATGTTTCGCCAGGACATTCTGTCCTGGGTCGTCTGTGGGTCTATTTGGGCTGCACGTAAGTCCTTGTCAATGACTGATTGCCATGTGAGTCGGGGTCTGCCACGGCCTCTTGAACCAGCTTCCAAGTTAAGCACACTTCGTGTCATATGGTCATGTGGTCTTCTCATGACGTGCCCGTACCACCTCAACCTACATTCGAGCAGTTTTGGTCTCACTCTGAATGTGCCGCGAATGTGATCGTTGCGTACTTTGTCAAGGAGCGTCACTCCTCCTGACCACCTGAGCATTTTCATCTCGGCTACATGCATCTGATGTTCCTGCTGCTTTTTCAGTGGCCAGCATTCCGAGCCATACGTTAAGGCTGGTCTGACGGCAGCTTTGTAGACTTTTCCCTTAACCGGTATGGGCATTCTTCGGTCGCACAACACTCCTGACAATTCCCTCCACTTCATCCATCCGGTATTTATTCGATTTGTGAGGTCGTTTTCTATAGCTCCGTCACTCGACAATATAGAGCCCAGATATTTGAAGGACTCTACCTTTTTAAGAGGAGTGCCCTGCAGGAGTATTGTGTTGCGTGTTGTATTAGAAAAGCTACATTGCATGTATTCCGTCTTCTGTCTGCTGATGCGTAGTCCCGCGCTTTCCAAGGCCTCTCGCCACTTATTATCGCCCTTGCCTTCAGTTGAGGCATCACATACCTGCAATCTGAGACATTCTTTATTTTACCGCCTTACGTAGACTCTGCTGCGATAATATAATATGGCGTATCGTCATATTCATCAAGTCACAAATTGTCGAGTTAGGGTGGATTTTTGTTTATACCACGTCAGTGGCAAACAAGCTTACAGCCCACCTGATGACCTGATGGTAAGTGGTTACCGTAGCCTATAGAGGCTTGCAACTCCAGGGGTGTTACATGCTTGTCGCCGACCGTTTAAGAATTTATGCACTCCTTTTTTTGAAGAACCCTATATTGTAGGCCTCGGGAAAACCTCGGCAGGGAGCTCATTCCAAAGCGTCTGTTATCGTAAGCGGTATTCGTTAAAATCGGAATGTATGGAAAGTTTGACATGCTTGGAATGCATACCGGTGCCATATTTAACGTTGATCGGTCTGTAATATTTTAAGTGGGTGAAACCCGCCCTTAGTGGAATTGGAGTGTGGAGGTTTCTAAAGTGTTCGTCGCTATATATCTTATATACGTCATTGTGATTAATAAGCACTTTTTTACATTTCACTTAGTCTTAATATCCTGATCTTTGGTTCACATATTTTAATTACGCAAATTACGATTGTAACAAACGACTCCAACGACATAATAAAACTTGTCCGTAAATTTTATCACCCAGAAATAACGATTTTAGCCATCGTTGTCGACCACTGAATTTCCAAGTTGGAATACGACCCTCGTCCCTTCTGATATGTAATTAAAAATTTGATTGCCCCTTTTATTTTGAACGGTAATCAAATAGGTTTATCGCACAGCTTAATTTGTCTAGGTAATAAAATGTCTAATGTGGGGTTGTGAAAAAATCGTAATCGGCTATCAAAGCATATGGAAAGTAATAGGTGCTCGTTAATCGGTACAAAGAAAAAAACACCTTGATGCGACTTAAGTATTCTTGAACCAAGAGTTTAAGAGCCCGTTCACGTTCTTAGTAGCGCCACTATATAATAGTAAATAATTGTCATTATTTAAATTTTACGATAGATATTTAAAAAAGTAGGCCACTACACACTGTATTTTGTATTTAAGTATCTTTTTTTTTTATCACACTTGCTCGTAAAGGGTGTATTATAGGCAAGTTTATAGAGCAGCTAATTTACTTCCCGCGGGAGTTATGAGTTTGTGTGTGATCTGATTGGTTAAAAACAAATCAAACAAATTGGTTGGCAAATCTAGTTGGCCGCGCGTCACAAGAATTCTTCTCTGTGATTGGTTGAAAAAAATCTAGCAGGCCATGGGGCGCCACGCCGCGCCCCCTCGCCCTCCACTCGCAAATCTGTATGTGAAGTTGTCAATTTCGTTAATTTTCGATTGGTGCGGTTGTATGAAACATAGATTTTTATGTCTTTTGTAGTTATTTATTTCCTCGCAAATGTGATGAAAAACATTGTGTATAACACGGGCATAAGAATATTGCAAACTCGAGTCATCAAAAGCCCTCCGCCTCCGGCGTCGGGCTTCTGATAGACTCTCGTTTGCAATATTACTCTTACGCCCCTCGTTAAACAATGTACTATTTGAATACATCATAATAGTTTTTATGTTGGTGGATTCGTGAATCTCTGCGTCCAGAAGTGACTTTATAGACACTTTTATTATATACAATGTATGCTACTCTCCAACCCGATATTAAGAGAACAAAAACAGACAACGTCAAGAAACACTTAAGTAGTTTGAAATAGCGGCCTTTTTTGTGTTCAAGCGACGCGGTAGCAATCGAATATTATTATTAGAATGACTGAGTTCTAATTATGATATTGAGATTGCAGCATTACTTGGGCTCCAACATTTTAAATTTTTTTTTTTAAAGTAGGTACCTACTTAACATGTACGTATTATGTCGAGCATTTTTTTCTTTGTTTGTTTTGTGTTTTTTTGTCATAAACTGTGCATTTTTATACAGTGTAAAATCCCTTTGTATTAAAGCAAATCAAGTAAGTATAACAATGCTTTTGTAAAGTTAATTTAACATTTTTGATTAATTTTCGAATCTGGTTCGTTAGCTGCCAAAGCGTAACAGACGAATGAATATTTATTTTAAGAATATATTTCTATTTATTTGATCATTAATTAAAATTTCTGTTTCAGAACTGTTTAAATGAGTTGAAAACTGTTGATAAGTAAGTGACGCTAGGTAATTAAATTGTCAGTTCAACTGATGATATCAACAGCGCCATTGCCCCAAGATTGTTGAATGAGAAAATATTACATTAGGTACCCTGGCTCGTACAGTCACGGACTTTAATTGTTGAGCAATTTAGAGCTCCCTTTACACTGGACAATTCAAAGCTTACTATGATAACCAAAATTAGTTGACACCTAAATGGCTCAACAATAAGTCTGTGACTCTGTACCACTGGGTTTTATTTAAAACCTATGCACGAAATATCATTTGATATTTAACAGTGGCTCTTCCGTATAGGAAAACATCGCAAGGAAACCGGTCTAATCCCAATAAGGTCTAGTTTTTCCTCTCGGTTTGAAGGTCAGATGGCAGTCGATTTCGTTAAACTAGTGCATATGCCAAATCTTGGGATTAGGTGCCAAAGCGGACCCTAGGGCACAGCCAGGAATAAATGCTAGTAGGATGATGAAATAACGTCCTTAAAATTGGTTGTCAATAAAGTCGGTTTACGGACGATAATTTTACGTGATAACGTCATAAGAAAACATTGTGCTGCGAGAGATAGATGCGTCACAAGCTCAGGCGGAATGGGATAAAGAATGAATACTTTTTTGTACTCGTCGATTAAAATCTGTGTATTAAGATTTCATAGAGAATACTGCAACGTCACTCTTTTCATAGTTGTAGTCCATGTTACTGTCGAAACAATCGAAATAACTGTTTCGATACGCTCCAGACAACCGAAAAAAATTTGAAAACAGAACTAAAATAAATTCAACCAATCACGTGGCTGCTTTACCGAACTGTAATGAATTGGACCAATAAAATCGTTTTGATTATTGAGTTTACTCGTTGATGTCGTACGCTCGTTCATGTCTTTTAAGATATCAACGAGCGTACGAGCGATAGGCTGCACTTCGTTTCAACAGTATCGAGTTTGTTTAATTAGTTCAGTTGACTCGTAGAAAATTAATTTTAATGAACTCGTACAAAAAGTATTGTTCACAATAGTGTTATAATCAAGCTTTTTAATCTCGTACCTTACTTAGGCCACTCAGCAAGCTTCGTGGCCTAAACACGGTACTCGACTAAAAAGCTCTCTATTATAACACGATTGTGAAAAATACTATTTCGTGCGTACTGTCGGTGTTCATCGATTTATAAGACATAATCACGTCAAAAAGCTGTGCGGCGGCAAAAAGTACACCACTAAATAAAGTAGACTATGCGAAAAAGGGTTGAAGTTGTCTGCATCGTCACAATCTCTGCATCTGTAAACGTACAACTGCTGGAAGTGGCACTGAAATTAAAATTGAATGTGCTCTGCCAACCCCTTTTTAAACCCCCGACGGAAAAAGAGGGAGTGTGTCTGTGTATCTGTGTGCTGTTTGTCTGTGTGTGTGTGTGTGACTGTCTGTGGCATCGTAGCTCCTAAACGTATGGACCGATTTTAACGCGATTTTTTTTATCCATAAGCTGACGTGATCGATGTGGTTCTTAGCTACGTTTCAACATAATCGGTTCTGCCGTTTTTGAGATATTGAACTTTGAAATGAAAATATCGGGGGTTTTTTAACTGTTTTATGTTGTAGTTATGGAAATAAAGGAGTAATTTGACTGAATTTGACTGACTAGCTGCCCGCGCGACTTCGTGCTCGTATTGCAGAGAACGCAGGCAAATCCGCGGGATAAAAATAGCCTATGACCATTCAGAAAGTGAAAGAGTTTTTGAAATTGTATAAGTGGTTCCGGAGATTACCTATTACATACAAACAAACAATCTCAAAGCTACAATTTCACAGACACTTCATCTTTATAATAATTGTAATATTTAAACATGTGTTTTTTTTTGTATTATAAATAAATGAGTATGAGTATGATTATTATATAACGGATAAAATCAATCGATGCATAGCAACGCTACCTGTGCTACGCTGTAGCATGTAGCAGCATTTTTCCGTTCGCCTGAAATTGCTCGTAGATGCATGACTGATATCGGTCAAAAGCCTCGGATGGGTTTCTCTTTCCAGCCTATTTAGGTGCCCCACTGCTATGAAAGATTCAGCGTCTACAGGTGACATTTTTAAAGGTATATATTAACTTGCTTTGCTTTGCGTGAGATCGTTCGTTCGATGGTACGTGCGGGTAAAATTTTACCCAAATTCCTGTAGTATAAAATTGAAATTTAGCTGACTTGTGTAAGTCGGATGACAACGCAAATCTGATCTGATGATGAAGACGAAAATTGTTTTTTATTTATTTATGGATCATTTTATCTCAAATAAAATGAAATATGAAAAAATAATTATTTTTATTTATTTTATTTTTAAACTCTCTCAACGAGTAGTTGATGGCTGCGCAAAAAAGTACAGTCGCCAATGAAAGCTTGTACCAAAACTGAACATTTTGTCAAAAACTTCATCATCATCATCATAATATCAACCGAAAGACGTCCACTGCTGGATATAGGCCTCCCCCAAAGAGTGCCACAATGACCGGTCCTGCGCCATCCGCATCCAGCAGACTCCCGCAACCTTGTCAAAGACTTATTCTTGGTTAACCGTGATAAAAACATTAACTGATGTTTTATTATAATTGCTTTAGAAATATGTTGTAGGTACTCAAGTAAATTAAATACGTTTTTTGGCACAAAACTTCTCGTTACTAAATTGTATTACTCTTTTACTACATTTTTTATTACTATACAATATATAAAATACATCTCACGAGACCCACGACACTAAAATTATTTGCGTAAGGATATATATATCGTATTTTTTTCTAAAGAATGTTAAATATTCAAACTTATGAAGAATCCGTTTTCAACCATCCATTCAGCAATAAATAATTTTATTTCATTTAATTTCAACCTAAGCAGTTATGTATGTAATCTATTTTATCATTTAATTTTTTTAGTTTCTTCAATAAAAACTATATAATTATTTAACCTGCTCACCAATTTTCACGAAAATCGATACAGAAACGCGACCTGAAGAGGAGAACAGCCGGACAGACGCCGGAAACACGAACACATTTTAGTCTAAGCTAAAACGGACAGCTGCATTCGCCTTGCTCGCTCGTTCAATAACAGCGCAAAATCTTATCTTATTCATCTTTTTTTCTTTCTTTCTTTATGCATAATATAAGATGACAACCTAGGTACAGTTCTACAGTTGAATACAGGATAAACTTACCTAAACGCTCTTAACTTTCTGGAAGCGAAGTAACTTTGTTACGCCAACTCGTGAAGTATGAGAAACTTTTAAAGGATACATCACCCTCATGTGGGGAAGTATGTCATCTTTTTTGTTAAAAACCGGTTTATCTTTGTATAGGTATACCTTCTTTAACTGGATGTACCAATTTATTGTAAACCACTGGGAAGAATTTGAACTTGTTAACCATTGTCTGAAATTATTATCATGCATTTGAAAGCGTTAGTTTTGAGGTAAAATAAGGTTTGTGGAGATGCTAGGATAAAATCCCAAGAGGTTGCTGACATAGCGCTGAAGATAAGCAAGCCTAAGTGGCAGTGAGCGCCATATTCGTCGCAGACCAGATGGCCGACGAGGCAGAGCTTTATAGTGGAGACCGCGAATAAGTCGCCCTGTGGGATGACCCCGGGCCAGGTGGACTGACGACCTGGAGAGAGCGGCGGGAAGTGGTTGGATGCGGAGAGCTGAGGACCAGGTGTGGAGGCGCCAGTTAGGAAAGGCTTATATCCAGCAGTAGAAGACTATTACGGGCTGCGGACGATGAAAATAAGGTTTATTTGATAATCTTCTGTTTATATACATGTATACATAATTATGTTTGTGCGCGCCAGCTCCAACAGCGTGCTGGCAATGATCGCGGACAAGTTCTGTCCATACATTGCTCATTGCTGTGGACTTCACGCACCCAGCAGCACTGTGGTTGGCAAATGGAGGTGCCTTTAAGTGTATTATTTAGTAGGTTAATGCATATGTATAAAACTGTATGAGTCATTGTGACGTGAAATAAATATGTTTTCTTAAAAAAAACTTTTTTGTTAAAAAGTATCGTTGCAAACTGTATTTTTGCAGTCATCTGCTCGTTGCAAGGGGTTTCAATGAGTCCAAACACAACAGGTTTATCTCGTGTAGTTGCTATTGACATCATCTTCTGTCTTCATCATCAGATTAGATCGGTGGTGCCATAATATTACAAAGTTACCGAATCTACATACTCAAGAGTGCAGTTCCGTGCACCGCGGCCGATCGCAGCCGCAAGCGGCTGATGCGATAATGTAGGTACACACACTTCGGAAACGGCGCCATACATTTTCATACAGTGACTAATTATCGCATCCGCCACGCGCGTTCGTTGCACGCATTCGATTCGGCTGATCAGCCGTGATGTACGGAAAGTATTCCAAATTTCAGCTCACTCGGATATATTTGTGCTTTATTTGACTGTGACTAGATACATTAAATAGCCCATACTTTCTTAGATTACCTTATTTTTCGAAAAGCAATTTTGTTGGTGATCTCCTGAGTTTTATTTGAAGTGCCTTCAACGAGATTTTATAGGTTTCTTGGAGCGTTTGGCTGTCAAACGCAAACCGGATGCTACTTAAGGCCGGATATCAACGAAACGACTTGTAAACCGTACTCTATTTCATGTATAAAGGAAGTTTATTTACTTTCAGGATAAAAGTACACAAATAACTTGTTTTTTTTAGTTATTATTTTGTAGGTACTTTAATTTAAAAGTATTCAAACTGTTAAAATATAAATTACGTATGTTAAAATGCTACGTTTTCCGTTGAATAATTAGTATTTAGAAATATATATAAGTATGTTTTAATGACTCCTCGAAACGAAAATTTTTACAAAAATTGATTTTTTTTTTTTTTTTATTACCCAATACAGACTGCATTATAAATTACGTTCATGTCAGTTTAAAAGAATCCCTATTGTGGTCGTCTGTACATTTGATAAATAAAATACAACAAAATTATAAAAACAAGACAAATACGGCAAAATGTAAAAGTACATTAAAATAGCATGTCAAAAATGTCACCGAAAAGGATCGTCATCATATTAAGGTTAGGTATATATTAGTGATTTAATAATATCTCAAATAAAATGTCGACAACACGAAATTAGCTATAATATTTAAAATACTTAGAATATCAAAACTACGAAATCAAATACAATGTCACAGTGTAGGTACATTATGCAATTAAGTCAAAAATTCACTTACAGAATATAATGGTTTATCCAACAGAAAGTTTCTCAACCGATGTTTAAATGTTATATCACATGTTTCTGTTCGTATTTCAGCGGGCAAACGTTTATAGTATGTCGGACCTATATCCGCGAGTGCCCACTCACCAAGTACCAGGGCAACCCAGCCGACTTGTTCACCCTAGATAACAACGTAACCCAATGGATCCAGCAATTGGGTGTACTGCTCTAATTTGCATGCATTTTTTATTTTTTTTTAACTAAGAACGATTTTAATTTTTAATTTAGCCATACGAATAAATAAACGCGCGGGTTTTTTTCTGCAAGTGCCATGCGACGTGGGACTGTTCTTAGGCGGCCTGTGGAACGGAAAGTCATGCCCGCAACCTCGACACGTTCAAATATGGATAGGTTACGTTTAACAAATAATAGAATTTCAAATAAGTATGTGGAGTAGTGCGTCGTGATTTTATGCGTTGCAAATAGATCCCTACAGGAGTGTCTTGGTTTCACACCGGCTAGTGTTCGTAATGCCCGTTTTTGCATTATGAAGACTCGATTGGCATCCGTAGAGTTTCCCCAAATTAGTACACCGTATAATAATATGTTTTAAATGTCTATTAATTTATTAATTTTATTTTTGTTTTATTTTTATTAACACTTAGTAGACTACAGATATTCCGCATGTCTTATACAAGTTCGCGAAAAGCGAGAAAATGTGATTGGTGCCTTTTCTTGCTTCTTGTTACCGTCTTTAATTAATTGTACGCGGTGTTCGTTAAAATCGGAGTTCATGGATAGCTGACATTTGTTTTTATGGAAGACAGCTTCCAGTGTCATATTTAAATAGAATCCATGGACACTTGGACACTATGCAAGAAAGTGGAACTATGTAACTTTGAACAACTATACCTACACACTCTTGATGAGTTTTTGTAAAAATTATCTTAAAAAATCAAAAACAATTTGACTTTGACTTTTCACACGACCATTTATTTATACTCTGCCTAAACACCAATAAAATTGAACTGTTTATGGTAAAAGCTTGCGACTTTTTAAGTTCGTTTAAAGCCAAATAAAGGCTAAAAAAAAAAAAAAAACATTACAACAACACTGTTTTTTGAACGTACTTCTAACGTTTATGCTCATTTTTTTAATATATTAAATGTAAGCTCATTTAAGTAAATTGGTCTTATGGGTAAATTAGCATTTCATTAATGCTGATCGGTATGTGATCGGAAGGCGTGGCGTGGGTAGGCCCCCCACAAGGTGGACTGATGACCTGGTAAAGGTCGCGGGAGTCCGCTGGATGCGGGTGGCGCAGGACCGGCCATTGTGGCACTCTTTGGGGGAGGCCTATGCCCAGCAGTGGACGTCTTTCGGCTGATATGATGATGATGATGTAATCGTGTTGGTGCAAACCGCCGTGCTGCGTACAAACGATTCCATAAAATAACTTGAGTCATTCCCTTGTTCTAGATATGTAAGGCCCTGAAACCATGGCGGCGCTACGCATAGCTTGGCGCACCCACCTGCAGCGGTTCCTCATGAAAGTGGACACGAAGACCTGAGCCACGGGCATGCAACAGGGATCCGCTTAAAATGGAGTTTGCCTCTTTGTTACCTACCAATGTAAGTTTAATTTAGCGGACTGGTGTTATCTGGTGTCTAGTTATAATTTAAAATGCGTCAGCTGTTTTAAATTGATAAAGAGCATCTTGGCGGCGTTCATACAGACCGTGTGCGACAATATACCCAATCAACACTTATTTAACGCTTAACACACTCACTGCCAAGAATATCTACGTGCTACGCCCGTAACCGATCCTGTGGTTTTCCTCATAAGTAGCGGAAAGCACTGACGGCGTAGGTGCCCGCTGTGCGGGTTTCTGGTAGTGAGAGTGTTAACGGTACAACAAAAAAGCCCTCCTTCCTGTTGGGCCAAGCGTCAGAATATTCAAGGTGTCATAATGTCCGGATGTTATAAATACCGTTAGTCAATATGTACAAGTCTCTGAATGTCCAAGAAGTCATAATATCTAGATGTTATAAAGACAATTAGTCAGTATATACAAGTCTCTGCATGTCCAAGGAGTCATAATGTCCAGATTGTATAAAGACCATTCGTCAAATTCTGCATCTTCGGACCTCTGCAAGCGCCACTGTCCAACGCTAAGGAACGCCTATTTGGCGGCAGCCTTATCTTGCCATGAAATGTCGCATGGTTGTCGTCAAGAGCTTTTGTAGTATTTTAAAGATATGCTTGGCTCCAAAACTCACTCGAGGGTTCTATCGGAAGACCAGCGCTGCCAGCATTATGCTGAGATAGAACCGTTTCGTGACAAACGCTGTGTGTTGTTTGTCTCGAATAAATGTTTCTTTTTTTTTTTTTTTTTTCAAAACCTTCCACGTCTTGAAACTTACTACTTACTCCTCTGGCGCAACGACCCAAAGTGTGTCTTGGCCTCCAATACGAATGCACGCCACTAACCCTGATCTTGAGTGATTTCTCGCCAATCGCCAGCTTGGAGCTCGCGAAGATACCCCCACCACGTCAACCCACCGATACCTGTGGCAACAACCGGACCTCTTCCTATAGGTCTACCCTCGTAGGCTCTTTTAACCGCGCGATCGTCTCCCATACGCTCTAGGTGACCAAGCCACCAAAGTCTGAGCGATTTTAGATAACCCTGTAATATTGTATTAGGTGTAAGTCGCACAGTGGTTTTTTATGCACCTCTCTAATTTGAAATCTACCATTAAAGAAACACGGAGTTCAGGCAAAAATACCCTAAAAAGGATCAGATAATGGGAAGGTATCTAACCTTGTTCCGTGTATCTCCGGAGTCTCAAAGAGTTTTGGAATTGTTCCAAAACAAATTATACGTAGAAAGCGTGTTACGCGGTTTGTATGTGCTGGGGACGCTTAATGACAGTGGGGGCTGTAAGGGTGAGTCTCCAAAATTACCTGCTTCTCAAGGTGAATGCTATTTTAACGCTTAATATCGGGTCAGTTGAGAGATTAAGCTAGTCATTATGTGCAGGATAGCGCCAAACTGATTGCACACTAATCGTTAATCTGCTGTTTATGGAAATAATAACAAGATACTTACTATTTCTGTAGATACAACCTATTATACCCACTAACAACGATGGTCACTGCATCCCTGTCGGATTATTGTTGCCACGTTGATGACGGCAGATTCAATTTCGCTTATGGCTGTACAACCCAATAGCGGCACGACAAACAATCAATCAAACCTCTATTGCTCAAAGCATTGTCCAGGCAGGACAATAAAAATGTAATCTTCTTCGTAATACATTTATTTAATTCACAAGCACGAAATTAATGATAAAATAGCTCTGCGCGACATGCGCTTGACGCTGAGGTGGCTCGCCGACTGGCGCTTATTTATGGACTAGTCTTTAATCTTATATGAAATGCTTATGTTTAAACCCGTTATTGTATACAATTTTTCACGTATGGATTCAAAAATGTACATTCGACAATATCGTGAAGTGTGAAATGGATATAGTCACGAAAATTGAGAAGGGTATGTTAAGGTGGTTTGGGCATGTAGAGAGGATAGATAAAATAAGTGAAGTGAAGTTGGAAGGGGAAGACCAAGGCGAACTTTCTCCGATCAAATTGGAGAAATCTTACCAAAAGGCCAGGTCAAAAGTACCCTAAACCAACGAGCATGTATGAGAAATGTTATGAAAGTGAGTGAAGCGAAAGTGGTTTGCACGGATCGTAGCAAATGGAGATCCGTGATCTCTGCCTATTCCTCTGGGAAAGAGGCGTGATTACATGTATGTATGTATGTAATAAAATTGTTTTCATTTATTCACACAATAATACAATGCAAGCTTACAGTTTACACCAAATCGCTTACACGCCAAAATAAACAAAAACATGCACAAGTAAAATTGTCATAAATCATAATTAGGGTAATATAGTGAAATGTCGTGGCGGTATACATTACAACAAAAGTTTAAATTAAAACCTACAGTCAATTTTCTACGTGGGAGCTTAAGTTTCAAATTCATTGTAGCGCTCTAAAGACCTGTTGACTCATGTTACTTTTGTCTGGTTTCCAAAAGGCATTAAACAGTAAATCCACGCATACAACTAACATACTTAAGCTGTTTCTGAGCTAAGGTCTTAGAATGTAATGTGCTGACGAATTGGATATATTATAGCACTTGGGAGCGAAGGTACGTGTAACGAAGCTATCATCAATGTAAGATAGTTTATTGCCTGGGGAGTTTGAGAAGATGACACGAAAGGTGTAAATTTTTACTGAAGTTCGCTCTTAACTTTATCCGCGTTCGTTTTAATTTCAAGGAATAAATACTATCTCTTCTTCTCAATAGTTACACTTTTCACAAAGAGGTTAATGTGTGGTCGTCATGTAGTCGCATTTCTGGCAGTTTATTATCCTTACAATTTCTCGCCATTTCGCTCTGTTGGTTGTCATTTTGGTGTATCCATGCAATGGGCCACCTGCAACTGATTTGATTTGGTCGGTCCATCGCATGAGCGATCTACCGCGTGGCCTGGTACCCTCTACTATTTATAATAAGAAAAACTATGCATGTACAAAATGCAAAAGCAACAATTAGACTTCCCACAGGCACAGCATAAATTATTGCACTTCCATAGAAACATTCACTTTCCTTTTCATCCATTTAAGAGATGGATTCCGGGATAAAAACCAACCTTTGTCCTTCGCAGCGAGCATGACCAAGCAACCAGCGTCTTCCGGTACGTGGTCGCCACTCGAGAACCTTTCCACCCCATGGCCATCGGTTCTACGCGCAATGCGCCCCGCACACTACCACTTAAGTTTAGCGATTCGGAGAGCTATATCGATCAAAATCTATCAAATTCTTTACATGGCGACAATTTTACTTATGAAATAATCTATCAGTAGTTATAAGTACCTATTACGCCTCAATATATATGCATTTTGTGTTAAAAGCATTAGGTTTTTTTTTATTTGGCGCTTTCTTTCTGAGACACAACTCGCTAGTCAGACTATCGACTTCTCGCTATAGGTATATTAAAAATTCAAATGTTCAACAGTAATCTTAAAATTATTTATTTTTTATTCTTTAAAGATATTTCTATAACTTCTATAAGTATGTTGTTCTTAACAACTGGGGGCTGCAGCATACTGAAAACGAACGCAGACTCCATGGCTCCAATTGTAACAAATTTATTTTTGAACAATAAATATTTATTATTATTATTCTTCTGCAAGTAGACCTCAAGGGCTCTTAACATGTCCGAGCTTTCAAATATGATTAATTAACAATGGTATCAATTACATAGCAACAATGAAAATATTATAATGAGACACGATTTTTTTTGCCGACAGGCAGTATTCGAGTTCAATGAGACAGCGACGGTGGAGTACAGCGATGGAGAGGACCCAGACGCCGTTACACTACTCTCCGTGCTGCTCGTCGGTTAGCTCATTTCTTTACTAGCTCTGAATCCCGAGGCTGCGCCTACGTGAACTTCCATATACCATCCCCAATTTCAGCCTAGACCCACGCTTCTTGGGTAGCTGCAGCAAGAACATTCACTGCCAAGAATCGCTGCCCGCTACGCTCGTGGCCAATCCCGTACTTTTCCTCATATGTAGCGGAAACCGACTACGGCGTAGGCGTCCGCTAGGCGGGTCCTGGCAGTGAAAGTGTTAAGATGTGTCCCCGAAGACAAAGAAAGGCACCCGGAGGTGCAAGGGTGCACCTCCGGGTGCCTTAGGACAACAACAATAAAAACATATCCCAATATATATCTATCCAAAAGCTGCTGTACGGATTCAGCTAAAATTAAGCACAGAGATTGCATTAAAACATGCGATACTTTTAAGGATCAAATGGACGTAGTTATGCAAACAGGAACCAACCCACACAATGATAGTTTTGAGATAAAAGCATATTTGTTAAAAAAGTGTGTACAAAAATCAGTATTCTCCAGGATCCCATCATCAGAACTGGATTTTGGTGACAACGGGACTAATCTAGAAGTATATGCTTTCAAACAAAGAAATAATTTTTCAAATCGGTTCATAAATAACGGAGTTCCCACGTAACATAATCACACAAAAAAAAAAAAACATACAGACGAATTGAGAATCTCCTCCTTTTTTTAAGTCGGTTAAAATCTACAAACTTAAAAAAATGTACATTTGATTGTACATGATAATTGATAAATACACAAAGCACAGGAGTTTACGTGGACGAAGTCACGGGCAAATGCTAGCCATGGCTATAAACGTCTATACATCATAGTATCTAAACAGCAATTTTTAACCAACTTCAAAAAAGGAGGAGGTGCTCAAATTGTCGGAATCTTTTATTTTAATGCATGTTCCCCGATTACTCGAAGATTCCTTGACCGATGTGGAATAGTTATTTATGATACAAGTGCGGAAAGTTGGTAATTTCTAACGAGTGGCGATGACCAAAAACACCTTCCCGCACTCTCCACATTACCTATCCGCACGTGTATCATACAACATTTTACAATGCATCATGCAAGGAAATAAAAAAAATATGCATAAAAAAAAAAATTGTCACGAAATCTCACTATCGCACAGTATGCGGGAATATTGGCCTGAAATCCATTCCCGCTCGGGCTGCTCCCCTTCCCCGACGCGTGTTTACGTTGAACCATATAAAGGGGCACATTCAGAGCAAGTGCATTGTAAAGTATTTTTTTGTGTGAAAGTGTATTCTTCCCTCATGGTCCCTTGTACATCAGGTCAGGATCTGATGGTGGGATCCTGGAGAAATCGATGGAACTCTTCAAATTTTGTAGGCACACTTGAAGCGAAGTACTCTACTGAAGTCGGTTAAAAACTAGTTTTTAAATTACCGAATTTATTGCATCGAATTTCGAATATGGTATGACCTTGATCAGCCTGCAAGCATTTCTAATGTCAGTAGGTGCCTATACGAGTACCCGTACCTACATAAGCTTTGGAAATTGCTTTTCATTGAAGAAAATATCATTAATTAAAGTATTTAATTTCAAAAGCGGCACGCGTTGAACGCATTTACGCTGATTCATTTACTGCCGATAATTTATCGTCATTAGTACGATGAATTTTCAAGAACAGCTGGCTTTCAAAGCTATAGATAATTTTAAAAGTAGGACGGCGCGTTGCGTTGCTAACTAAATCATCATTAATAGGTATACCAGCAGTGCCCGTGGCTCTGATATGTGTAAATTCCCTTGTTTGGGGAGACAAGTTAAATAGATAAAAAAAAACAAGTAAAGTTATTTATCGAACCTATCTCGGTATCTTTTTTTTATCTTCTTCAACCAAATTGATGGAAATATTTTTCATTATGCCCTTTAAATATATTTTGTCACAAAAGACCTTCGGTTGATTCGGGACGGGATTCAATAATTCCCAACGAAATGAATTTTACCTCTGCATTGCTTCTAAATAATATTATGGGCAACAATAAACCGGAATATTAAATGTTATTTTCCTCAAAATTGATGGACGAAACAAAATCTGGCGTTAATTTGAAAACGATTTTTGAGTTTATTGAGTTGGATTTATTTTTAAATTTCGTAAATTCGCCTGAATTTCGTTCATCTGTCTTTTGCCTACCAAGCAGAACAGAACTACTGTAATAATGTAACTATGGGCGCGATAGCTAAGTGGGTTTAAGCATGTGGCTACCAAAAAGCGCTCATGGGTTCGAATCCCGGCTTACTGATGAGATTTTCGGAACGAATGACGTATGAAATGCCATTTGCTATTTACAGTTAGCTTTTATGTGAAGGAAACATCGTTAGGAAATCTGTATCTTTCGCAAATAGACACCATAATGTGAAAGACGAAAATGAGCCTTTAGCCATAATCAGGGACGCAAATTATTTATAAACGCTGCTAATGTATGTATTTGTATATATTATAAAGTCGCATTAGTAATAGATGACGCCAGAGGTCTAAGTGGCATACGAAATAAATGCTACAGGCATACGAAATAAATGCTCTATAAAGAAGAGCTAGTTTTTTTCTCTAAGGCCGTGGACTGGACGCCAGCGGGCAGTGGGGCGACGAGCGACAGTTTATACATTCGAGTGACATCAATGCACTATGGGCAGCCGCTGCCCGCTGGCGTGCAGTCCACGGCCGAACGGAACTGGACATGGTATAGCATCTTTATAATTTGCTGGCCATAACGGTTCCTTACTTTTCAAACTAAATCTCCTCTCTCCCCAGGCATATTCCTCTCCCTGCTGATATTCCTGAGTGTGGCGGGCAACATCCTGGTATGCATCGCCATCTACACGGACCGCGGGTTGCGGCGCATCGGCAACCTGTTTCTGGCTTCCTTGGCCATTGCGGACATGCTGGTTGCTGCTGCGGTCATGACGTTCGCTGGCGTCAACGATTTGCTGGGGTGAGTCATCATGAACTATACCACCACCACCAACTGCACCAACGTACATCGACATCGTTAAATATGGCCCCGATAGTGTTTATTGTTGCTGATTTATTTAATTGTATGGCATATATTATGGCGCCTTTAAAGTTTGTAAGTAGCTCCTACGGACGCGAGTAACCCCCATTGTTGCTGATAGTGGTTATTGATTAATTTCCTTTTGCACAGTTACTGGGTATTCGGCGAGCAGTTCTGCGACACGTGGGTGGCGTGCGACGTGATGTGTTCCACGGCTTCTATTCTCAACCTGTGCGCCATATCTCTGGACCGGTACATCCACATCAAGGATCCTCTAAGGTAAGTCCTTCTGACTCAATAATCAGTCATTATTGTCATAGTTGTGATGAATTCTAAAGCTTCCATTCTCAAACGATGCGCCATCTCTCTGGACCGGTAGATCCACATCAAGGATCCTCTGAGGTAAGTGTCTGACTCAGTAATCAGTAATTAGTGATGCAGTTGACACGTGACATGTGCTGCGCTGCTTCCATTCTCAACCTGTGCGCCATTTTTCTAGACCCGTACATTCACATCAAGGACCCTCTCAGGCTAGTGTATCTGCATCAATTGTTAGTCATTAGTCATGCAGTGGACATATGGGTGGCGTGCGATGTCATGTATTCCTCAGCTTCCATCTATGTGAACCCACTCACTCTCTCTCTCACTCTCTCTCAATTTCACATGAAATATCCGCTGAAATAAGATTTTTGGACACGTGTGTAGATTTCATCTTCACATTCCATGTCAAATTTTGGCAAGTCTGCGAGTGCAAGAGTGACGGATGTCTTATTCACAGCTATAAGTGATACACTGTCAACCATCAGACGCCCCCTGTACATCAAATACCCTCTGAGGTAATTCCTAATTTTGACAACTGAATGTGAAAATGATTAGTGAATGGCGACCGCTTTGGCCTAGTTGGTAGTGACCCTCCCTACGAAGCCGAAGGTCCTGTATTCGAATCCCGGTAAGGGCATTTATTTGTGTGATGAGCACAAATATTTGTTCCTGAGTCATGGATGTTTTCTATATATGTAAGTATTTATTTATCTATATAAGTATATATATCGTCGCCTAGTACCCATAGTACAAACTTTGCTTAGTTAGGGTCTAGTTCGATTTATTTAAGTTTATCACTAAATATTTATTTATTAACAAGTTTTAAGATCTTTTATGTACACCCATTTTCTACAAATAAAAATATTCTTATTCTTATTCTTATTTATTTAAAGCATTATGTAGTGAGCTTTTACATCATAGTTTTAGACTTGATTGTCGTTATAACACTTTAAACTCTCGCGCTTTGTACACATATTTAAATACCGTTTTTTGTGTTTTGATTGTCGTTGTCTTTTGATTGTTAAAATTATTTAAAAAGTTTATGCTACGACGTCATTTTCAAGTCAAGTCAAAAAAAAGCGGCCAAGTGCG
Source organism: Epinotia brunnichana (assembly GCA_963854355.1). Lineage (NCBI taxonomy): Eukaryota > Metazoa > Arthropoda > Insecta > Lepidoptera > Tortricidae > Epinotia > Epinotia brunnichana. Next base: position 14,754,573 of record OY977957.1, read on the forward strand.
AGTCGGACTCGAACATGAACGGTTCCGTAAAATAAATTGCGGTTTACGATTTATGACGTATTAAAAAAAAACTACTTACTAGATCTCATTCAAACCAATTTTCCGTGGAAGTTTGCATGATAATGTACATCATTTTTTTTTTTTAGTTTTATCTTTCTCTTATTTTAGAAGTTACAGGGGGGGGGGGACATTTTACCACTTTGGAAGTGTCTCTCGCGCAAACTGTACAGTTTAGAAAAAAAATATATAAGAAACCTCAATATCATTTTTGAAGACCTATCCATAAATACATACGGGTTTGATAAAAATATTTTTTTTGTGTTTCAGTTCTGAGTATTGGGAACCCCTAATACTTAATTTTTTTTTTGACTTTTGTGTGAAAATCTTAATGCGGTTCACAGAATACCTCTACTTACCAAGTTTTAACAGTAGGTATAGCTCTTACAGTTTCGGAAAAAAGTGGCTGTGACATACGGACGGACAGACAGACAGACAGACAGACATGATGAATCTATAATGGTTCCGTTTTTTGCCATTAGGCTACGGAACCCTAAAAACTGACCAATAACAACAAGAACAACCACCTATCGGAAAGATGTAATTTTACAAAAGAATTCCGTAGATTACGTTACAGATCTAGAGGAAATTCAAGATAAGTACAAAAAACCTCCCTTGGCATGAGTCCACTAATACATCGTTTTTTAAAGCCTTTGACTTCGTTGACCAAACTATTTTAATGCGTAAATTACATAATTACGGGATACGCGGCAATATTTACGACCTTTTAAAGTCATACTTAGCTAGGAAACAAATGGTTTAAATTAATTATATATGTTTAAAAACAAAATGCGAAATAACCCTTTCATTGAAGTTCAGAGAAACATATTATGGAGTGCCACAAGGGAGCATACTAGGACCCCTTTTGTTTCTGATCTATATCAATGATCTTCCCCAGGCCATTGACCACCCCATGGTTCTTTTTGCGGATGACAGCACGGTCATATTAACTGGAGAAAATCCACAAATATGTCAAGCAAATATAAATAACTCACTGAAGTAATAATTGACTGGCTTAACCTTAACAACTTACATATAAATTTAGGCAAAACTAAAATAATGATTTTTTTATCAGAGGATTAATAACTTGACTAATTTAATGGTGACATATAAATAATAAATAATAAAATAAATAAATATTACGGGACAATCTTACACAAATCAACCTAGGCCCACGGTAAGCTCATTAAGGCTTGTGTTGTAATATAAGAATCATACAATTGAGCAAACGGAATGTACAAAATTCTTAGGTTTAAGCTTAGATCATAAGATTCATAAGTTAACATGGAAGAACCAAATTGACATTATATGTTAAAAATTAAATAAGTACTCTTATGCACTATATAACTTGAATAAAGTATTGAATCGGCCTATAGTACTCACCGCCCACCACGCCTATGTAACCTCTACCCTCAGATACGGCGTCATATTCTGGGACAATTCCACTGACCGAGAATTGGTGTTAAGGGCTCAGAAGAAGTGCTTGAGATCTGTTTGTGGGCTACGGCCAACAGCTTCATGCAAGCCTTACCACTACTTTATCCAATTTAAAATATTGACCCTGCCATGTTTATATATTTTCGAGTTAGTAGTGTATACCAAGTGCAACATCAAACAATTTCCTGTTTTTAAAAGTATACGCCAGCGGCATAAAATAAGTTTAAGGTCTCTAAAAACAGTTTTAGCAAAAAGTGCTTTCGGCATGGCACCAAAACTATTTGTATAGTAAATAATAAAGTAGTAAAAATTACCGGAATTTATAAGAGAAACTGACATGCCACAATTTAAATAAAAAATATTTAAATTCTTGACAGTTAAAGCTTTTTATTCAGTCAATGAATACTTAAACTGTAATTAGCGAAATATAATTTATAATTAAGACTATCTATATATAAGTATGTAATACATGCTGCTTTTTGTATGCCTAAATGGCCAAACATAGTGATACGCATATTACCATTGTACCATCTTTGTAACCTATGCTTTACAAATAAAATTTACTTTACTTTACTTTACTTTGATTTTCCCACCACGCTTGTGAATATTATTCGTACAATTACCACTGAAAGCATAGATTTATAAAGTAAAGATACGCCCGTCCGAACAATTCGCTTAACATCTATCCTTATTAAAAATGATTGACGATAAAACGGGCTGCGTACCACACGTTCGGGTGGCCGGAGTAACCTTGTAAGGGGGACTTTCTCAATATGAATGAAGTGGCTGGCAGTGGTTGATGTAAACATCACATAGAGATAGTGGTACCTATGTAATAAATAAATAAGTAATTATAAATGTGAAAGTGAGTTTGTATATGTAACTATTTACTTTTACGGCTCAAAGACTACTGAACGGTTTTTCACGAAATTTTGTCAGGGATGCGGTAGAGGATTTTTCCGTAACCAATGTAAGATTTTAATACACATAAACACTACTTTCTCCAAATGATAGAAAACCACACGGACGAAATCTCGGGCGCAATTTATAGTGACTTAGGCCACAAAGGCTCACAATAATTACAACACAAATATTTATTCTTAGTTGCACACCACTTTACAATGTGGCAAATGATAGAATAAGAGCCAAATAACATGACATTATGCGTCAAACAATGAACGACGAATCGACTCGTTAAAGTTGAAAATATTAAAGTAAATGTTCAAATAAATACATTTCAAACGACTTTCTTTTGTACATTATTCTTACGCATCTACTTACCTACATTAGTAGAAGATACGTATAAGAAACAATAACAATCAAATCCATCCCAAGTAACAAGGTGACGTCGAAGTCACGTCATTTTAACGTTAAACTCGCAACGATGACGTCTTAATTCATTATCGACGTCATATATGTCGTTATTCTGCGACGTATAATTCACGACAGTAACTAGACGTCACTGATGACGACATTAATCACGTAAAACTAGATCAATTATGTCGGATATTCAACGACAGTCACATGTCGTTACTGATGACGACATTAATCACGTCAAACTAGATCAATTCTGTCGGATATTTGACGACAGTCGAAAGACGTTACCGATGACGACATTAATCACGTAAAATTAGATCAATTCTGTCGGATATTCGACGGCAGTTGAATGACGTTACCAATGACGACATTAATCACGTAAAACTAGATCAATTCTGTCGGATATTTGACGACAGCCGAATGACGTTACCGATGACGACATTCATCACGTAAAACTAGATCAAATTCTGTCGCATATTTGACGACTGTTGAATGACATTAATGATGACGACATTAATCACGTAAAACTTCTGACGGATATTCGACGACAGTCGAATTACATAAATGATGACGACATTAATCACGTAAAACTAGACCAATTCTGTCGGATATTCGACGACAGTCGAAAGACGTTACCGATGACGACATTAATCACGTAAAACTAGATCAAATTCTGTCGGATATTTGACGACCGTCGGATGAAATTAATGATGACGACATTAATCACGTAAAAGTTCTGACGGATATTCGACGACAGTCGAATGACATAAATGATGACGACATTATTCACGTAAAAGTAGATTAACTCTGTCGGATATTTGACGACAGTCGAAAGACGTTACCGATGACGACATTAATCACGTATAACTAGATCAAATTCTGCCGAATATTCGACGACAGTTGAATGACACTAATGGTGACGACATTAATCACGTAAAACTAGATCAATTCTGACGGATATTCGATTACAGTCGAATGACATTAATGATAACGACATTAATCACGTAAAACTACATAAATTCTGCCGGATATTTGACGACAGTCGAAAGACGTTACCGATGACGACATTAATCACGTATAACTAGATCAATTCTGTCGGATATTCGACGACAGTCGAATGACGTTTCCGATGACGACATTAATCACGTAAAACTAGATCAATTCTGCCGGATATTCGACGACAGACATTTCATGCCAATTCATAAGTCAGGAAATTCTGTATTTGTCTGTCTCATTCAATCATTTTTAGTTATTATTACACCAAGTGCTCAGGATACATATTTTAATAAAAAATAAAATCCAATAAATTACCGCGGATATGACGTTCAACTATGTGACGATTTTTGCAAAATGCAACGTATTTTTAAATAACGAAAATACTATATACCTAGTAAAGGTAAATGCAATGCAATAAATTAATATGTAATATGGTAAATTGCACACAGATAAAATACTTACTTAAATTAGAATATATTACATTTTCAATGATAACACACAGCATGTTAGGTCGGTATTTTTATGATAATGAATAAGTTACTATAATTATTCGTTTAAATAATTCAAAAAATGTTTTGCGAATTCGAAATTGTTGAAACTGAACTCGAGTTTAATAACTCTTCTCTATTCTATTGATTTGAATGTTACGTGAAAATACTTTTTTGATTGTTTTTAGATTTTTTAGTCGATAATACTTCATTTTATTTTATAACATACGGTTTTTTCTTATCTACGTCATCTAATGAGAATATTTGTGACGGTTTTTGGGAAAACGTCCCACTTCTTCGATATGGAGTTAAGAGTAGTTCCTAATACTACAGATCATACGCTATATTTTGGTGAAAGATTCATGTCTCTAGGTGCTATAGTTATTTTTTTTAAATTCTGCAAAGTTGCAGAAGTGAAAAAACGACAATTGAGAAAACGTTGGTTAAAGTTTGGGATGGCAGAAAACACACTTCTACTTTGAAGTTATGGAGTGGTTGGTATTAAATGAATAGGCATACTTTAGGGATTTTAAATAAGTTAAAATCATGTATGTAACCTTAGTATTTTGAATGTTATGGAGGCTTGAACATAAAAACAGGACGAAAATATGTAAATCCTGAATATGGGTTTATTTCTATATTATATTATACGGCACGCAGATTTATCATTAAAGTTGTATTTATAAATGGTTTCCCATGCTAAAAAAGACTAAAATAATTCTGTGGATACTTTTATTTAGTTATTATGTCAAAAAGTTAATAACAAATGATTTGAAGAGTGCCATGCATAAAAAATAAAATACATGTGTCTCTTAATATATAACATGAGATTACTTTAAAAACATACTTATGAAGCATAGAAAGTATGTAAAATATCAAATTATAAGTACTTTTTGTGTGTATAAAGTTAAGTGATTTTATATAGGGAGCGTCCCACTTGGTCGGTTTATTAAACTTTAGTGCTTCTTCATTGAAAGTGTTTGTTTGGTATATTTTTCAGTTTTATGTATGAGATAATGGTTTGTTATTGTTAATCTAAGAGTCTTTGATACTAACGTCGTTTGTTTAAACTTTTTTAACGTAATTGAACGAAATTTCTTTTCGACTCAAATTTAGTGACCCACTTTGACGGTTTGGTGGATCATACGCTAAAAAATTACTACAAGTATAAAATCATAATTTATAAACATAGGTGTAATTTGCTGAACCAAAAACAGTATCATTACAAACCAAAAATGGTGTACGTATTGAACCTATGAGATGTAGCAAACGGATCGAACTCATCGCAACGTATTTTAAAAATGCTCTTATAACTTTCTTTCATATTTAAATGACACCGAAAATCATAGAAATCATTGAGCGAAAATTTTCTCGTGTTTAATTCATGCTGACGTGACAAAGCCAATTTTCAATTTTAAAAATATACTCAGTTATAATTACAAATTACTCATAACACCATATCGGCAAAGTAGAAATTGTTCTCTAATAACAGGTACAAATATGATATTGACGATTTTTTTCTGTATGTGACAAAGTGGGTCGCTGGGCACTGAACTTTGAGGCCCTAAAAAGGTGCTTAAAATGGAGATTTATGCGTCGTGATCAAAATCATAGGTTTATTACAGTATGTTCTATCAGTTTTCATCGAAAGTTGATTTTCGGTAAGTTTTGCCATATTTCACTAAACTGCCCGTAACTCCGTAACTAGAATCGACAAAGTGGGACGTTTTACTTAAAACCGTCACATTTACTAGTACGATCTGGGTTTTATGACAACTTTTGTTATAGTCTGCATTTGACGGTTTCGCAAAACATTATCTATTAGCCTGTTTTTTTTTTCTCCGTCTTACATATATCTACGAATCAAACAAACTAGAAGTAGGTATAAAAAAGTGTCAAAAAATGCCGATTTTTTTCAATAAAAATAGTAATAGCTGTTTTTAATTGTAAACACAATAATTTTATCGTCTTTGTCGTTCTCCGTAACCGACATTTTTTTACACGTAAAACCATTAAATTAACAAATTGTATTTGTATGACACGTGCCATAAGTTGGTAGAAAAAAAAATACTAATAAGTAGTACTTTGATTTGATTCTCATAAAAATAATATGAATATAATATAATATTAATATTTTTGCGGACAATCATACACAAATCAACCTAGTCCCAAACTAAGCAAAGCTTGTACTATGGGTACTAGACGACGATATAGATACTTATATAGAGAAATAAATACTTAAATACATAGAAAACATCCATGACTCAGGAACAAATATTCGTGCTCATCACACAAATAAATGCCCGTACCGGGATTCGAACCCAGGACCTCTTGCTTCGTTAAAAAATTATAAATAAATACATTTACTCCAATAAAGTATCGGTAAATAAGTATATTTATAGAAAACAAATTGTGTCTAAATTTAACTTAATAATACTTGCCGATTATTAAACTAGTACTTATGTACAGTCTTTTTTTGCGTAACTGATAAATCATGATTATATTAGTAATGACGTCGAGACTAAATACAAAAAAAAAAAGCGGCCAAGTGCGAGTCGGACTCGCACATGAAGGGTTCCGTTATATAAATTGCTTTTTACGATATATGACGTATTAAAAAAAACTACTTCATAGATCTCGTTCAAACCAATTTTCGTTGGTAGTTTGCATGGTAATGTACATCATATATTTTTTTCAGTTTTATCATTCTCTTATTTTAGAAGTTACAGGGGGGGGGGGGCACATTTTACCACTTTGGAAGTGTCTCTCGCGCAAACTATTCAGTTTAGAAAAAAATGATGTTACAAACCTCCATATCATTTTTGAAGACCTATCCATAAATACCCCACACGTATGGGTTTGATTAAAAATTTTTTTTTGAGTTTCAGTTCTGAGTATGGGGACCCCTAAAACTTTATGTTTTTTTTCGATTTTTGTATGAAAATCTTAATGCGGTTCACATAATACATCTACTTACCAAGTTTCAACAGTATAGCTCTTATAGTTTCGGAAAAAAGTGGCTGTGACATACGGACGGACAGACAGACAGACGGACGGACATGACGAATCTATAAGGGTTCCGTTTTTTGCCATTTGGCTACGGAACCCTAAAAAATAGTGATTTAGATATTTTAAGTTCAGTTGTAGAATTAAACAGGACTATTCAAATGTAATTGGTTATTGTAATATTAATAAGCAAATGATATTTTACTCCAATTTAAACCTTTTTTTTCAGAAGCAATAACGGACTTCATAACTTTCACATCTTGTAAAGCAATCGCATTCTTAAATGGTGTAGTGATTTGGCGACACTCGATTCCGACAAAAGAAATATGATCCATAAAAAAAACAAACTTAATTTTACAGTCACATCTAGGATTACTTAAATTAAATTAGACCTTATCACTATGGAGATACGAAGGTGGTCGAATTGGAATATGTTGCATAAGACGGCAAGGAGTGCCGGGCCTTTGACGTCGCCGCGTGAGATTGTTTTATACAAATTTAATTATGGTATTGTATTGGTCATATTTGATGAAGGAATAGGGTCTAAATTAGACATATGCAACTGATTTCAGACGTGAGATTGGGGGAGAGCAGGGGAGCGTTCTTAGGCCCAGAGCCCCTCGGCCTATTTGGCCGTCGGACGTGCGTTACTTATTAACACATACATAGATTTTGCCAACGTTATTGATTAATTCTTAATTTGTAAAGATTGTATTAAATTTGTAACTGCATTATATTTTAATAAATTCTCCTTTAAAATAATAGTTTCCTCCCGGAATATATAATATTAGATGTAGGAATGTGAACTGACATTACAGCCGCATATTTTTGCCATTTTGACTTAATTTTTCACAATGTCGAGTAGAAAACGTAAAACGCGAGAGCGCACGTCTTCGCCAGCTTCTGTCCCTAATAAAGGTAGACTGGAAGTGACGATGGAAGCGATCCTGAACCGCCTCGCGACGCTGGAGCAGCGTGTCGCCACTCCTGCCAGTGTGACATCGTTCGCGACCGGTGCCTTCAGCGCGGACTTGGACAGCGCAGGCAGTGCAGCCCCGCCAGAGCCTGCTGGACTGGCCAGTACACCTCTGCCGGAGCCTGCTGGGCCAGTCAGCGGTACCCCATTCGTTGCTGGCAGCACCGAGGTCCACCTCGCCACCGAGACACCACTGACGGCGTCAACGGACATCACGGAGCGTCTCATCGACGCGTTGAGGACCATGAATCCGGTGAGATCTACCCATTATTATGTGTCTGATTTTGATCCCAGTAATCATGACGTTGATGGGTGGTGTGACGAAGTGGATCGCGCCCGCTCGCAAAACCTGCACGGCTATCACAAGACGGCCCGCGAGCTCTCTCGATTTTTCTCGCTCTATACCTCTCTTTCTAAGTGTTCTAATAAGAGGGAGACGGATAGTGCGAGAAAAATCGAGAGAGCTCGCGCGCCGTCTTGTGATAGCCGTGCAGTGGGACGATAAAGAGTGCCAGCTCGTGTGGGATTATCATTAAAAGGTGAGGCACGCTCCTGGTTGCGCGAGTGGACGAGTGACAACCGTAATTGGTCGAATTTCAAATCAGCACTTAGATCGCTCTGTCCGCGCCGCATTGACGTTGCAAATATACTTTTTGATGTGATGTTGCAAGACTCTGATAAGTACTCCACATATGCGGAATATGCGAGAAGATCTTTGTTATAGGCGTAGGGCTTTTGATGACTCGACTTTTCATTGTATACCACTTACAGATTACACATACTACTAAGAATAAGCTTTGCTTTTTACCAAATTATACGTATCGTAAAGGGGTTGAGCAGTAAACTTACTATGTGATTAAAAAAAAAAAAATTTAACTGTTTATTGCATTAATTTAATTGTTACAAGTATGTCTACTAATTGCTTAGCGCAATCTCAATTTTTTGAGATTATTTGCTAAGATTAAACATTTTTGATATAATTGTACGTGGCATAACAAACCCTCAAGTACGAGCGGCCGCTACAAACGCTAATTTGACACCTGAAAAAATCGTGGAGTTCTTATCGAGTTATGCGAAACCACGTCGTTCAAGTGCGGGCGCACCTAATAATAACATTGAGTTGCGTGCAAGCCGGCACGCCTATGATCCATCGTCCAAGAGAAATCATAAGCGTGCTATCCAAAATACAGACATACACGTAACTTGTTTTAAATTGTAAACAATCGGGACATAAAATGAAAAAAAATCCCCAAACGTGTTAAGGCTGAGAGTAGTAACGCGGACGCGAATAAAAACAAGTCTGTGCCTAATCCTGAGTCAACAAATAGGTTTGTATCAAAAATTGTGTGTTACGTTACGTAATAGTGACGATAAATGTTTTGCTAAAGAACGATCAGAAATGAGAAATTAAGCTAATTTTAACTTTTGTCGCGAAACAGCTTGCAACAACACAAAAACTGATATTGTGACAGCTGTAATATGTTAATGACCTTGCTAAGCATATCTCTTGTCGAACGTACCCTAGTGTTCAAATATTACGCGGTGGAGTAGAATTGCGATCAGATCGTTTTGTAACTTTGCCCGTAGAGTTCAGTGATGTAACCTTAGAGGTAGACCTTCATGTTGTGCCGCACAATTATCTTAGTGTGCCAGTTCTTATCGGTACGGATGTATTAAATGGAGAAGGTGTCACATATATTCGAACAAGCGATTCTCAACGACTAGTCCTAGAAACAGTCCTAACGTCAACAATGTGACACATTGTAAGCCGACTACGCAACTCAGCTCAATAAGTAGACCCCGCTATCGGAGGTGCAAAATGGTAGCTGTCAAGTTCTAGGGATGGGTAAAAATTATTTTGAAATACTAGCTATATGTCGATAATTATAGCTATACGTCAATAATTTTCCTTTACCATAATGAGAGTCTAAGACTTTAATTAAACGTGTTACTTTTATAAAACAGGGCTTTATAATTACAAAATTGTCTGATCAATATTATTCATTTTTATAAATAAAAATCTTCAATCTATCATCATTACTAACAAATTATCGTTATTTTCAAAGTACGAACCATTCATAAATTAATTAAAAATTAAATAATTAATAAATCTCTCTTTTATTTCCACCAAAAGGGCTATCGTATTCTTAATGAACAATCAGTTTTTTTTAGATTCTCTGCAGTAATCTAGTGCAGCCACGATGAATATATTCAACAATAAACCCATTATCTCTATAAACCCTCTATTGAAAAGGTTTATCTCAAGACACTCAAGAGCGTTCATGCACTGCCCTGCAACTCGAAACATTAGAAAAGTAAAATTGCAACCATAGTATCTTTGTTGTACTGATAATGGTATATATTTCTGATGACAGTAAGGCCTAGTCAGGCATCGGTATAGTGTTTTAATTGCCGAGTAAGGCCTCATGAGGCATCGGTATAGTGTCTTAATCCCCGAGTAAGGCCTCATGAGGCATCGGTATAACGTTCATTCTCGAGTAAGGTCACGTGTGGCATCGATGTAGTTTCTTGTACGAGAGAAAAAATATTGAGTAATAATTAAGTCGTTTGTTTGACTGAAAGTGTCAGTAACAAAAGTATCACGTGAAAATATAATGAAAGCGCATAGTAGCATGTAAAAAAAAAAGAAAAAGAAAATCAGTTGCTGAACCGCGATCCTGGTGTTTACGTTGAGTGCAATATTGTATTTACATATCATTGTTTGGTCCGCAGGTGACGATACCCGCAACCAAGACCAAGAGCCAACATCCGAGCCGCAATCAGGACAACAGGAGAGCATCGAGGACGCTGCTCTGTCAGGAGAGGCCGTGTTAGCGTGAAACTGCTGACCGTGCTGACTACGACGCGACGATGACATCACTACCTCACCTGCCCTGGGACCCCGCACACCCTTCCTCGGGAAGCAAGGACCTGCTGGTCGATCACGTAACGCATTGTACGAACGTCGGGTAGGTCTAAATGTCACTTTTTATATGGAAAATTGACAATTAAATTGTACCGACGCGCGTTCGGGGCGTTACGTGGTTACCCCTCGGACCTCGGCCTATTTGGCCGTCAGACGTGCGCTACTTAACACATACATAGATTTTGCCAACGTTATTGATTAATTCTTAATTTGTAAAGATTGTTTTAAATTTGTAACTGCATTGATCTATATTTTAATAAATTCTCCTTCAAAATAATAGTTTCCTCCCGGAATATATAATAATACTGTTGCTGATTCTGTTTGTATGTTAAAGGACGAGACTATTATTATTATTACAATTGTAAGTATTGTCATAGATGGCGATGATTCAATGCTGTATGGCAATGATTATGCAAATAATGAGTATTTTTATACGGATCCTTGTCCTTCTAAAAATTTGGATATAGTTTTAGTTAGCGAAATATCAGACCTGGGGGCACGGCAGTGCCCCCGCCAAGTCGAGCATCATTTTATACTCATAGCCATGCAAGCATTCTCTGATGTTTTGAATAAATGTATAGTCATTCCATTTTGTGATAAATATGTAGCATTATACCGTTGCGCTAGCATGTATAAAAAGTAGACGTTAGGGACTAGTCGTCCAACCCCACATGTACGTTTGAGGCACCGATATGGGCTTTATCTCACCGGGGTGTCGCAGGCATATAGTATAATCCGCTGTTTTACAAAACAGCGCTGTTTTGTAATACGGCGGATTGAATACCGCTGAATGACAATCCCACTAATCGTCAACCCGCCGTGTTACAAAACAACGCTGCACTGCTATCACGCAAGACGGCCCGCGAGCTCTCGATTTTTCTGGCACTAAGTACCTCTCTTTCTTTTAGTTTTCTAATAAGAGAGACACGAATAGTGCGAGAAAAATCGAGAGAGCTCGCGCGCCGTCTTGTGATAGCCGTGCATTTTTATTAAAACATCTAGTTGTCATGTAATTTACAAAACAGCGCTGTTTTGTAAAACAGCACGGCTATCACATTGCGCCATGGTAGCGGAACCAAGCGGACACCAGCGGGCGTAGCATGGTTGCCATTTTAACACTTATCGCTGTAGTTAAGACGTCTGTCACGTTCTGACCAGTACGCGAGTGCCAGAGTGACAGATGTCTTATCAACAACGATAAGGTGATAAAATGACAACCATGCTACGCTCGCTGGTGAGATACCCTCCATTGATAGAACTGTATAATACATTTTGTTGGTGGCCGGTGGTTGTGCCGCCATGGTGTCCCGGTGACACATAGCCATATCTGTTAAAAGTTCCAAAGACAATGGCGACTGTACTATTCGGCTAGCCGCATGGGGTTGAGGGTCAGCATTATACACTAGAGTAAGGAAATTCTCACCCGAAATCGCATATGGCTGGTCGTACACTGAATTATGGGGCCTTAGTCTGACTGAAGTAGAGCATTAATGGAAATTGTAAAGATAAAAAAAAAATGTTGTTTTTTTTAAGTGTAAGGTAGGTAGGTACACTCTAAATTCTTTTTAAAAACGCTAAGAAATGTTGATTGAAAATCGAATGGACGTGTACCTAAACGAGAATGTTGTCATTATGATGTGGAATAAATTAATATTCGTTTAATATTTTTTTTTTTATGTCTGACGATATACTTCAGTAAACACGTCCAGCGACGTTGTTTTTGGTGCAACTATTGGAAACAATATCGCCCCGACAAGCAAAGAAAAGGTTCAAGTTGGAACCCGATCGCAGACAGCAGCAGCAGACGACGTGTCGCAGCAACACTACCGGTTTCTATGTTTCAAAGACCATTCGTAGCTAGCGACACGTCCCCGGACGTCGCCTTCATATAATTACATAGAAACCGATAGTGTCACTACGACACGTCGTCTGCGGTCGGGTTCCAACTTTTACCTTTACATTGCTTGTCTGGGCGATATTGATTCCAATAGTTGCGCCAAAAACAACGTCGCTGGACGTGTTTACTGACGTATATAATACGTCAGATAGTCGACGTCACTCCTTTCCTTTAACGGACGTTAATGTAACGTTACAGTAACGTATATGAGACGCCAGTGGTCACGTCTAGTCGACGTCGCACCGTCCCCTTAACTGACGTTAATGTATCGTTACAGTAACGTCAAATAACGTATCAGATACGTCAGTGGGCACGTCTACTTGACGTCATTTCCTCTTGTAAACCAACGTTAATGTAACGTAAATTAACGTGATATATCACGTCCAATAACGTGATGTTAACGTGAATTATGACGTACTTTCCCACACAATAGTCACGTGTTAATGACGTCGGATATCACGTCAGATGACGTGATATTTAACGTGAGTTATGACGTACTTTCTCACAGAATACTAACGTGATAATGACGTTGAATGTCACGTCAGATGATGTGATCTTTAACGTGAGTTATGACGTACTTTCCTACAGAATACTAGCGAAAAAAATCACGTCAATTATGACGTTGGACGACGTGATATTCAACGTGTTATTACTCGTCAAATGTTGTGACACTCTCACGTTGATTTAACGTTAAAAAATCACGTTAATTAACGTCATATTTAACGTTAGTGGGCCAAACATACTCACGTAAAATTAACGTCGCAGTAACGCCAAAAATTACGTGACAGTTAACATCATTTTTGCCGTCGAATTTTGTGACATCCTCACGTGAATTCTACGTCCAATATGACTTCAAAAAGACGTGATATTTTACGTCCCTTGCTACTTGGGATAGCTATATATTATCAAACAATGTCCATAGTCAATGGTTCATACACCAGTATAAAAATGACGCCCTTACAAGGTTACTTTTGATTGACTAGCCATTGCGAACTAACAAAACGTAATGGCGCTAGGTAACCAAATAATTATTTTGAAAATGTGTCACTAAGCGCTAAAAAAGAACCTGAAGATACTTACCGATGATACGATATCCCATGTTTTTTTCTACTTTTTGTATCATCATTTTTGCACCCTTTTACGGCGCAAATGGGCATTTTGAGATAGTCGGCTCTGACACACTCTGACAGCTGAACGGTACGGCATCCTGCCACAGACTAAGGCACGGCGGCCCTCCATTGCTAGTTTAGGGCCACCGCATTGGACGAATTACTCGTGCGGGTTGGGCCTATCTTTACTTTATATATCTATGACTGAAAGTCAATAAAATTGATCGTTTACAATTGGTAAATAATTACGGACAGAACATAAACATTTATTTATACATTAATATCACTCAGTTTAAAACTGTCAAGTTGAAAATATACCTACTTATAAAATTCATCAATCAAAATAAACTGATTAAGTCGCATTCAAAACTTCGATATTATAAATATCGGAAAATTGCGAAAAGCACTGATTTAATTAAGTTCACAAGCTTTTATAAAGTTCGTAAGAGCCTTGGGGAAAGCTGACAGGAAATTCACTTTAGCTACTTTATTCGTAAACCAGTCAGAAGACTCACTGGGAAGCGGGTTTTGGGAAACATAATAGGATACTATTAGGCAAAATATCAACTTACATCTGGGTTAAGGACCATTTCCGTATAAGATAGCTTAACAAAAAAAAAATTAGGAAGGTTTTTGTATTTAATCAGAATAACCAATTTGAAAGTAAATAATTCGTTGATCCGAGCATGGTTCAGATAGCTCATTTGGTTGAGAGCAATTTCAATTCAATTATTTTATTGCTTTCATGATGTTAAGTACACAGATAACTTGCCCGTAGGTTGGTGGTTTAAACACCAAGCTCGGAGCAATACATAATTTTATTTTTGTCCTTCAATCTGAAATTTATAATTGTCGTTAGCAGAACGTCTGCCAGTATGAAATTAATTTAATAAGATTAATACTCTCATTGTCACAATATTATATGAACACCAACCTTCTCCTTGATCATATTT
This sequence comes from Epinotia brunnichana, assembly GCA_963854355.1. NCBI lineage: Eukaryota > Metazoa > Arthropoda > Insecta > Lepidoptera > Tortricidae > Epinotia > Epinotia brunnichana. The sequence goes on from OY977957.1 coordinate 14,769,735, forward strand.
TCAAGGAGTACAATCTTCTTGAGGGCACTACCGGGAAAAACGCTAGGAGTGATACTTTTTAGAAATATAGGTATTGCTCAGCACGCTATAATTTTCCGTTTAATAAATATCTCTAAGGCGATTACCGAGTCCTATGGATACCAAAAGTCGCGGATTAAATGTTGTTATAAATAAATAAAAACTGAAAATATACCTAGTTATTTATTACCAGAAATCAAATAAGATATAGTGAAGGGCACATTTGTTTATTCTTCAATTGGAATTAGCAGGGTTCTCTGCCTTTAAAAAAAACAGCATCCAGTTCTGTATAATATAAAACAGTTCTTCCGGATATGACGTACAAAATCTAGTGGACTAAAATGGGTGGAGAGGAATGCCTACGGTCCAGCCCTCAGATCATAAATTTATGATCTGAGGGCTGGATTTCTATCATTATGTTCTGAGGTCCAGCCATTAGTTTGCAAACAAAGAATTGTCCACTTCATAAAACCAAAAAAATACTTTCATTAAGTATAATCACTTGTATTCCGTAATTGCAACTTCATCAATATCATAACAGGAAAATCATTTCATCAAATTATTATCAAAATACAATTTCATTCATGCTTTGTGCCTATAATTGTGCCTTTAGAACTGCCAATGTCTTTGATCTCAAACTAAAGCCTTTGAGCAATCAAGTAACTTGTCGCAAACTTGTAAACTAGACATAATGCTTGAACCATCAATCTTATGACAATCTTTGAAGGGGCATCTATGGAAAATTTGAAGCAGAATTTGTTAAATTGAAATTACGGTGATATTTTCATTTCGTTTTGCGGAATGATTGAAAGCTACTATTAGCTTTCAATCATTCTGCACAGTTCTTAACTATTTTGTTAAGAATTGTGTGCTAGCATGCTTTATAGATTGTTAATTTCATCATACACCAGTATAAATATTTAGGTAAAAAAATACAGAATTTAGTGTGGACCCTTGGCCCGATTGGTGTAGGATTGTCCCCTGATATAGATTATATATACAGGTATGCGGGATTGGTAGAAAATACTTAGTAGGATGTGATTTGAATATTTTGTAAAATGCCGAATGAGTCGACGGATGATTCAGTATTATAGACGAGTCGAAAGAGTGTTTTTTTCAACAATATCATATGCGCCGATAGACGTCCACTGCTGGACATAGGCATCCCCGAAAGAGTGCCAATGACCGGTCCTGTGCCACTCACATCCAGCGGACTCCCGCAACCTTTACAAGGTCATCAGTCTACCTTGTCGGGGGTCTAACCAAGCTGCGTTTTCCAGTACGTGGTGGTGTTTTTTATACATTTATTTATTAAATATTGATTACATAAAAAAATATATATGCAAGTAATAAAATTTATAAAAGATATTCGTTGTTTACCTGTGCTACTCCCACCTTAATATTAATACATTTTGCTCAGGTATGGCCGCTGGGTGACCCGGCGCGTGGCCGTGGTCACCATCGCCATGATCTGGCTCCTGGCCTCCCTGGTCAGTTTCCTGCCCATCTCTCTGGGCCTCCATCGGCCGCACGAGGAGGCCACGGCCACACAGAGGCCACCCCGTTACCCGACGTGCGCGCTGGTGCTGACGCCGACGTACGCTGTCGTGTCGAGTTGCATATCGTTCATACTGCCTTGCATCGTGATGATTAGCATATATTGCAGGTAAGATGATATTTTACATTAAGGCGCCGTAGGTTCAGCTAAGTTAAGCGAACAAAGTTTTTGAAACAATAATTATACTGCGTCTGTTTATAATAATATGGTTTCGAAAAAATACGAATAAGTAGTCTTGAGGCTTTCTTGCAGGGGATCAGTGATTCGAAACATGATTAAGTAATTTTCGCTGGATAGAAATAAATCACAAACATAGGTCTAAAACATATTAAAATTCACTTAAAACATTCGTAACAAATTATGCACAAAAGCCAAACATATTAAAACTGGTTCTAAAAACCGGCAATATCATGTTTGAGGGAACTTAGTGATTACTATTTTATTTATTTAAACGCACAAAAAAATTAAATTAAAAGAAGCGGGCTGTGTCGGAGATAGAACCGTTAATTAAGTTTAAGTGGATACTTATTTGTTGGCTATGGAACCCTAATAAATCTGAGTTAATTCACTAAAATCTGTATCAGTACAGATAAATCGGTATATATGGCTTGACTCGCGATACATTGGAAATGGCGATTATGTCAGCATTATTTTCATGTCCGCCACATAAACTAAATAACATTTTGTGATAAACAACTAATGGCAAATATTGAAGGATTAAAACATGTAACAAACAATAATTTTAAATCAGATTAGGCTTCTCTACAAAAAAATATTCCGGAAGTCATGTGATACATTTCGAACTGTACCCCTATACAAGAACGCAGGCATAGAAGTATCCACTTCAAAAAACATGATATATCCGCGCTTCCGAACACGCACTTCCATCTCGCTCACGCTTATGCTCAGTGAGAGGGAGAGAATATACTGATTCATAAAATTTACTGGCCACGTAAGCCAAAAAAGATTGCAAGTATAAATCTTGATTGGAGCAAGTTCAATTTTTTTAATTATTTGATCGTTTTAATTTTCGTTAGCAGATGTAACTGCTTTATACAAATTGATTTAAGTTGGTGTTAAATGCGTAATGCGTAATGCGTGTTGTGTTTAAGACTATTCAGACTAGCACGTACCTACATATTCATCGGGCTAGAGATAGGCCATTTCTGTTTTTTTTGCTGTAATATTTCTGGAAGAAATCACTTGAGTTTCAAAAATTGTTCCTGCCATAGGTAAATACTTTGATTAGTCAAATGACAAGTATTGCGCTGTCTGAATTCAGAAGTTTCAAAAATAAGTATGAATACGGTATGTAATTCAGTAACTTTATAAATCCAGAGCGTGCGACAAATCGGTAGTTGTGATTTTTTGCAGACTTGTTTATGATGTTGGCCCAATGAATAATCCAAGTTTGTGAACTCAAGCGCAAATTTGTCAAAAATCGAAAATACCGCGATTTTTTATCATAACCCTAAATGACTAGTTTTTGATAGTACCTTCTCAAGACGTTTTTAAAGTAGACTAGATTTGCTACAATATGAGACTAGAATTGTCTCTCTAGACCCAATAATTTTCGAGATAAAACCTTCCAAAGTGTATAATTTTTTGAACTTCGCAACACTAGCAAACTCTATCGGGGGGTATGGTTGTTATTTTCTAAGCCGTCCGTTCCGCACTAAAGAACGCCGCACTGCAGAACGGACGGCTTAGAAAATAACAACTATACTTGGAACTTCATCCCGCTAGAGCGAGGTCTAAAATATTGCAAAAAATTACGAATAACGAAAAAATTATGAATTGCGAAAAGCTTTATCTCGGAAACTATTGGGTCTACAAAGACAGTTCTAGTCTCATATTGTAGCAAATTTAGTCTACTTTTAAAACGTTCTGAAAAGGTACTATCAAAAACGAGTCCTTTAGGGATTTCGCGGTATTATCTATTTTTGTCAAAGTTGCGTTCGGCGCTCGAGGTCACAAACTTGGATTCATAAAATCAGTCTGCAAAAAATCAGAACTACTGGATTTGACGCAAACTACCCCGTACTTTCAGGCGACAAAGTTACTGGATTAATGTGGCAGCTTAGAAATAAATCAGAAATTTACAGCAACTTCCGTAACACATACATCGGCACATCCAAAAAGTAAATATGTAATATATAATGCATTAAATATAACAGTGTGTTTAGGTTTATTTAATTCTACACAAACAGTAGAAATATAACACTGAATAATTAACCAGAATCGCTACAAACTTTGAAACCATAAAGTTAAACAGTACTCAGAAACAAGTCAGAGATAGTAACATTCAATTACAATAAGTTCCTCGTTAAAGTTTGTTGTGAATTAGACGTCTTTACCAAAAATGTTGCTGAAGTCTTCGTTGGAGACTTTTGAAACACGGAAAGTTTGACATGATATCTTTTGTATATTGAATCTAGTATTGTCTGCAAGATGTTATACATTGTTAGTGTTCTTGTTTTCTATTTGAGTAAAATATTTTGTAGGAACAGTTTCCATTGCTTGGGTGCGTAATGTTCGATATAATTGCAGTAATTATGGTACAGTAGGTTTTAATATAATTAATTTGTTGGTTCACATGGTTAACCACGTAGTGGCAAGAAAAATGTATGGATAAGTACTGAGACTATGATTAATTGAGGTGGAGAGGAAGTAACAGTTCCTTTTGGTTCTATAAAACCAACCCTATCTGAAATATCATTATCTATGCCAATCAAAAAGTATAAACAAATGAAATGTATGGTCTTGCTGAATAAATCGCTCTGTATCAAACGTGATATTATGGGCATTATGGCAAACATTACGTAATGACAAAAATATATATCAAAAATCGTGCACCGCCTATTATTTACATTAATGCATGCAGGATATGAAAAATATCTAAACACGCTTTGATAATTGTGTCGCGTTCAGATGACAATAAGCACCTTGTAGGCGTATGTGATGGTAGCTGCAAACAGATTCAGAAAATAATCATCTAAGACTTCGTAAGCGTAAATAGAACAATAACTAGATGTTAACTCATAACTGTCATGACCGTTTCTACAGGTTGTACTGCTACGCCCAGAAGCACGTCAAATCGATCCGGGCAGTGACCCGGACCGTCCAGCTGCCGGACAACCGGACCAAGTCCGTCCGGACCAGAGTCCACACACACGTGCAGTCGTCCCCATACCACGTGTCCGACCACAAGGCGGCCATCACTGTTGGCATCATCATGGGAGTCTTCCTTTTGTGCTGGGTGCCTTTTTTCTGCGTTAATATTGTCGCTGCTTTCTGCAAGACATGTATCCCTGGTAAGTCTTATCTCTTCTTTATATACTTTGTCTACGTTTTTTAAAACCGGAGCAGTCTGATGAATTATCAATTATTTCGAATTGTAGTAAAGCATTAAGTACGTTTTATTTTCGCACCCTGCCGACATCTTTATTTACTATCTTCGACATCGACGACCGCTTTAGCCTAATTGGTAGTGACAGTCAATAATTAATCCAGGTAAGGGCATTTATTTGTGTGATGAGCTCGAATATTTGTTCCTGAGTCATGGATGTTTATATGTATTTAAGTATTTATTTCTATATATAAGTATCTCTATCGTCGTCTAGTACCCAAAGAACAAGCTTTGCTTAGTTTGGGACTTGTGATTTGTGTAAGATTATCCGCAAATTTTTTTTTATTTTTTTTTTATCTGAAGACTATATAATATGTTACTGTTTAAATTTAAGACTGTGGATAAAACAACGAATACATCCTCTTCAATCGCATGACAAGTAGAAAAAACTCAAGCTGTTATTTTACTATCTATCTAATTTTTCACTGGTTTTGATCTCGCGCATTAAGTTTCCTTCAATTATTTCAATATAATTAATCTAATACATATTGTTCCAGACCTAGCATTCAAAATCCTGACTTGGCTCGGATACTCAAACTCGGCCTTTAATCCGATCATCTATTCAATATTCAACACCGAATTCCGTGAAGCGTTCAAGAAGATCCTGACGTCAAGGTACCCCTTGTGTTGCGGATACCAAAGCGTCAGGGCCAATACACCAACGAGGAATGAGAACTTCGTTACCGATTACGGGACAAAGACTTTGGTGGTTAGGAGGAGTGGATCCCTAGGATTGTCAGGCGTGGATCCCACTCCAAGGTCGTCAGCAGACTCTGTCCGGCCTCTCAGGGACCACCACATCTGACAAGAAGACGGGGGTAGCAACAACCAGCTACTCGACGGAAGCGATGTGGTTTAATTAGTTGCTCAAACCCTTCCCAATCTTTAACGCCCATATCGTGAACGAATTGTATTCATCTGGTCTCCAAATTAGCTTGAGCTTTAAAATTGAGTATTACTAGTGTGTAGTTATTATATTCGCTACCTGATTTTATTGTATACGTTTATTATTATTTATTTTCTAATGTATAAACAGTGCCATTGTTATGCTTTTAGTTACCTTTACCAAAGATTTAAAATACTGTTGTTACTCCAATGTTTAAAATGGTTTAAAAATTCCTGTGATACTTTTGTAAATATACTTAGTCTATTATAAATTATGAAATGTACATATAAAGAGATGAGAAAATAGTATGGTTATTAAATAAATTTAAGTCTAACAATTAGAACACTGAATGTATTTTTATCTTCATTCTCACTTAAAAGTGGTATAGTGAAAAATGGTGCCGCTTTGCCACTTTAAAACGAAGAGGAAAAAAAAAAGTTATGTTTGTAAATAAAGATGGTCATCCCCATAAATAGCTGGTAATTTTACAACCTTGTCACGCTCACTAATATATTTGAAACTAACATAGAGTGCGTTATTGCTTCACTGCGACTAAGTACTAAAATAAACAGCTGTTTATTATATTATTATAATAGTGCTGCAAATACATGTTGTTAAAGACATATAAATAACGTTATCAAATTTATAAATATTTAATAGTAATAAGAGTAGACACCCTATTTACAAACAGCCTACGTAGTGCAGCCGACATTGGTGTTGTAAATACACTTATCTAATATTATGCATAAATGAGCTTAAATAATAATTATCATACCAAATATGACTTGACTATCTTGACTTACTGACTGAATATTTGCTGTGTTTAATTGTAGGCGTTTCATTTGCAAGAACAGTTTCTTTATTGGCAGTCATGTTTCATGAATAGATACAATTCAACTCAACAAAATAATATAATACCTACTCGTATTTATATTACAATAAATATTTACGTAGGTACTGTTAAACCTAATGTCTAACCTGCCAATGTGTGCAAAGCCAGTACATATTACAATTTACCCCATAACATATTTTTATGAGTAACAGAAATACAGACTTAGTCTGTTAATTTTGGTAAAGTGCTGTCCGCAACACATTTTTTTATAAAAATGCCATTTTACTGGAAATAAAAACGCTCACAAATTTCCCCGCTGTACCATATATCCATATACTACCTATTATTATTCACTATGATGTCCTAAGTAGTAGTAAAATTGCGCGCTAATTTCAATTCCTAACCTTTTTTTTTGACGACTTTGCAATAAATTGAATTTATTTTCATGAATTTTCTACTATTATTGTATACTGTAGGTTGTTCTATTAAACAAATATATTTTGTATTTGATAGAAATGGCCCGGCAATAGGATAAAACCAGCTCTAACTCTTTGAATGATCTAACCAGTCTAACCTATTGGTAAATGATCACTTTTTAATACAAAATCTATAATATTATGATAATCTAATATCCAATTTATAAGTTTTTTAAGATATATTTTTATCTTTCATATTAGTATTATTGTTCACAATCGTGTTATAATAGAGAGTTTTGTAGTCGAGTATCGTGTTTAGGCCACGAAACCTAAGTAAGGTACGAGATTAGCTTGATTATGACACTATTATGAACAATACTTTTGTACGAGTTCATTTAAGTTAATAATTTAAGTGATTAATACCTACGACTATATAAGAAAACTGAATATCGTAAGTACTATAGACTTTCAGCTTGGCTTTGTTAAGAAAAGTTATCACACCACCGGCGTCCGTAATGTTGCAGTACTGTGCTGTGATTGGCTAAATACTAGCCAATACTAAAAACAAAATAAAATATTTTTAAGGGGGGCTCCCATACAACAAAAGTGATTTTTTTGCCGTTTTTATAGATAATGGTACGGAACCCTTCGTGCGCGAGTCCAACTCGCACTTGGCCGGATTTTTTTTATGCCCTGGATACAGCTAGCAGCAAGTTTAAGTAGATTTTTGACAGATGACGCGACGCTGCTACGTTCCGAAATGCCATAGATTGGCAATTTTGTTTCTGATCGAGTCTCTTTAAACAAGGACTCATATTATTGAAATGCGAAGTTCTATTTCCAAATTTGTTTCGGTTGTCTGGACTCTAGAGCGTATTGAAATAGTTATTTCGGTTGTTAGTAACATAGACTATTCAACGATGAAAAGGGTGACGTTGCAGTATTCTCTATGAAATCTTAATACACGATTTTAATCGACGAATACATAAAAGATTTTATCGTACTTCGTAAATTCTGCTTACCGTTTCAAATACGTAGTAAGAACTTTAACTCAAACTTCCTTAATTATTATAAAGCTATAAGCCCTTTTTCATTAAGTTCTGCACCCTAAATAAAAAGAGATTGATATTAACATGACAAAACACTGAACCACACTAGTCAAACAAATTTCGGAAGCGAGGTTTACGTCCCGCCATGCGTATGACGAACGATTCATGGAAGCTTTTGTTCTATTTTGATTAAAATTCTGTCGTTTTACTCGTCCGCTTTATATTAAGCTGGTACTAAACTAATACTGAGTGATCTTGTAATGGTATACAGGAACTATTTTTTATTTATTAAGATACCTTTTCCTTGGCTTTGAACTGTCGTAGTAGGTATGCAAGAATAAGGATAATCTACAAATTATTAAATTTACGGTTTTTATGAAATATCTCTGTGGCGAAATTAGCAAAGCAGTTCATGTGTATCAATTCAACGTGTATAATCAGAAATTAAGACCAAATGGCATCATGCAAAAGCGTCCTTTCCAAATGAATACATCATATATGTAAATACAATATAGGAAGAACTACTCACTGTATCAAATAGTTATCAAACTGTATGTGGACTTCTTGATGTCAAATGGATGTTCTCCAAATACCCATTGTAATGCACCAGTATTTAATATAGCACACAGAGTGATGTTTTAATATAGAATATATTTTAATTAATGGGGAAAAGCGCTACTGAACTTTACTTAAAAATATGTAATTATTAGATTAATAGCTAATGTAATATCATTTACAGTGTCAAGTATTGCTGATATCGTAGAACATATCAAGTTACTCAAGCTAAGTTATGTAACAAACATTACATGGCATGCGCAAGGTAAGTTAGGTAATATAAATTACAGGACTTACCTTGAGGTTAAAACTTTACTGGGAAATTAAACTATGTAAATGTAGATTAGTGTAAAAAACAAATATAATGTATATTTAGAAGCTGACTTGAAGCAATACATAAAAAGAGTTTTATAACTGTTGTATATAATTCATAAGAGTATTTCCAAAAAAAAATGGCTTGACTGTAGACAATGTGATGGCTGTATTTGCATAAAATGTGTAATTTATGTTGTCATCTATGAGAACACTAATGCAATAATAAGACATAATTACACTTGCCCATGATGATTATTATTATAATAGCGTCATTAAATTTGCATTAAAAGTAATGCTTATTATTAATAAGGTTCAGCGTTTGCGTATGTGTTGCATGAATGTTGAAGACCCACCTTTTTTTTCAATTTAACGCCTACAGAAATAAGATTGTTATGCATTTTTTTGTACGGACGATTTTTTTTTCGCTTATATTTACACGGTTTTTTTTTGGCATCTATAGGAAAATGTTAGTGTTAATTAGTTCTCTCTACTCAGAAAATGCTTTTGTCATCAAAAAGTGTCGATTTTTAAACACAACTTTGCAATTACATTAGTATGACATGTTATAAAGTTAAGTAGGTAGGTACATGTAGTTTTGATCAATTGTAATAAATAGTACAAGGATTCCATATCCAGTAGATCTCTTAACAAAGAAACCTTTGCAATACAGCAAATGTATATAAAACTATCATCTCAAATATATAGGATTTATTTTGTATTACCAAAATTTAAACGTTGTACTTCTAAATACATAGTAATAGTAAATAGAATATCAACCCTTATATCGAACCATAGAATTAAAGGTATATTATTCTCTATCACATTAGCATGTTCATGCACTTAAATTTGATCGTTTTCCGATACAAATACGCCATCGGGAATACTGAATATGATACGTGCAGTGATTTCATTTTAAAATAAATCCGACCTCCAAAAAATTCACTTATCCTTGTTGCTCTCTCGAAAAATGATGTCGGTTCTTTTTCTGCCTAAAAACTGTGATGAAAATAATCGGATTCACTTTGATGGAAACTTTGTTTTTACGTGACTTTTTTTGTTTTTAGCTATGCCTCTGTTAAATCAACCTGTGTGTGCCACTGTTGGAGGAATAAATAAGATGATAAGTTATTGAAATCGATTACGTAGTTTAATTGCATTGTTTTTTTTGGATGGATGGTCACTTTAATAATTGTACTTCAGTCGGGGCATGTGTTGTTAGTTACAAAATGCAGTGTTAGTTATATTTTCTAAGTTCTAAGTGTTTAGCAGCTTCTTCAGCCCTTGATGGGTTACCAAAGCTGGCATTTGGTATGTTACTCTTAAGGTTCTAGTCGAAAGTAAATATATTTAAAATACTTCTATGATTGTTTTTTTTAATGAGGTAAAATTTAATCCATGCTAATAACATAAACGCGAAAGTTACTCTTTGTATTTTAATTTTTCACGCTTAAATCGCTGAACCGATTTAGATGAGAATTTATATAATATAATATTATAGTTTGGGACCCTAAGAGATAAGATATTTCTATCCTGAAAATCATTCTTTAAAGGGCTGAAAAGCGGAGTGACTTTGGGATAATTAATGCTGTGCCTGCGGGAAGTCTAATAGCAAATTGCTATTAAATTTTATTCAGGCGTAGTATAAACCCCATAAAGCGATAAACGAGTTCACGTGGACAAAGTCACGGCTAAACGGTTATCTGATAAAAAAAGAATATTAAGAATTCATAACCCCTTACCCTTAGTCTTATTGAAAAGTATGTAATATTGGATAGACATTCATAACTGGAATAATAAAGCCGTCAATAAACGATCACTCATTCTCAAGCGACGCACGATTAGAAGTGCCGACAGCTTATGGAAAAGAAGACTCAGACAAAACATAATCTATTCATATTATTAGGAACGCAGTATTCCCAGGGTTCCTGTTGTAAATTATACTCACGAAGACTAGTAAATATAAAGTTTATTCATAGACACATTACTATAGAATCAACAGAATATAAATTGTCACACAACTTCTCTATCTGACAGCTAGTCGACGACTGCCCGCACCAGGCCCGCGCTTTTATGAACGATCCCCATATGACATTATACATTTTTAATAGTATTTGATGAATAAAACCAAAATTACAGAATGTATTAAATAGCTAACAATATCCTACATAATACGCGTCAATTCTGATCATGATCAATTGATCGTTACTATGTTTTTCTATACTAATATTAAAAAGAGAAGCCTGTGAGATTGCAATTTTGTTAGTTTATACAGTAGGAATTATCTCCAGAATCACTCATCCAATTTTAAATTAGTTGGTCTGTCAGCTACTTATAGAACTCGCTAGGCTATATTTTACCCAGCGGGTTTAACTGCGATGTTTGCTTCTTTGCAATACGCGAGAGGAGCCGCGCGGGCAGCTAGTCTATATACAGAGCGAGCCAAGACTATGCGACATGAAGGGAATAGTACATTGTTTAACAAGGGGCGTATGGGGAATATTGCAAACGAGAGTCTGTCAGGAGCCCGACGCCGTAAGGCGGAGGGCTTTTGATGACTCGAGTTTGCAATATTCTTACGCCCGTGTTATACACAATGTTTTTCATCACATTTGCGAGGAAATAAATAACCTCAAAAGACAGAAAAATCTGTTTTATACAAGCGCATCAATCAAATGTTGACGAAATTGACAACTTGACTTCTAGATCAGTGCGAGTGGAGGGCGGAGCTTCAATATGTCAACCAATCACAGAGCATGGAGCATGCCACAACCACATACTGGATTTTATTTTCCAACCAACCACAGAGCAGAATTCTTGCCGTCCAGATTTGCTTAACCAATTAGATCACACACAAGCTCAATACTCCCTTGGGGCCATTATTTCCCGCGGGAACAATTTACATTGTCCTTCTGTATACAGGCAAGGAATAACACCATTTATGAGCAAGTGTGATGAAAAGTACCTAAACTATCGTAGAAAGGATATTTTGCTGAAAGAAGACTCCATGTTATTTTTAATAGTTAGTAGGTAGGTAATTAGCATTTAATGATGTTTAAAAAATTACTTGCTTCGTCTGGGAATCGAACCGAATTAAATAAAAAAATAAACACCCGTATATTTATGATGCCAATCGAAAGAATGGACAAAAAATTATAATTCTTCTTGAGTAACATATTATATTATCAACAGTACTATATTTGCTTATAACGACCATTATTACTTTTTTTTAATACAACGACGGTGACAAACAAGCTTTCGGCCTAACTGATGTTAAGCTGGTACCGTCGCCTATGGACACTTGTGACTCCAGAAGAATCAGAAGCGCGTTGCCGACCCTTTATTCACTTGAGGATTCGCTGTGTTGGCAGATAGAGACATGCAGGTCACTCACTACCAACACAGGGCACCCTAGGGAGCTCTGGCGACCTTACTCACCACCACGAACACAACACCACATACTTCATAGCATGCAATAATATATGCATTGGTTCTATTATGGCTACGGTCTTCTGTAAGATGGAGGTACTTCCTCAGTTGGGCTGCTCCACATACGAGCGAGATGACATTCCGCTGTGCCCTACCCTACTACTACCTACTCTTTTAAAAACTTTCTCTATAATACTCGTAGGTACTAACTCTGGACTAAGACACTACAAATTTAATCGTAAGTATTGATAGTTAGAAAACACATCTATGTAAATCCCTCTCTTGTATTACAATCTATTGCAACTTTCGATTTCCACTAATTGCAGATGTGAGTTAGGTCTGATTGAATTTCTCAGAATTTCAAAGAAAACAGCACAGTAAGCAGCTACAACGAGAAGAATAAAGCTAAGAACTAGCACAAAGTCTGAGAAATGGCGACTTATTAGCTCCACTTTATTGCAGTCAAAACCAAGTTCGTATAAATCTGGCTATTCACGATCGCCTCAACTAGGCAAATAGTCAAAACTGTTGCGTTTAATGACAAGTGGCGCTGCCCGTCGTATATTTTAATGGGTGGAAACGGAAAGCCAACGCGACTCTTCAAATCGCCATCCAAATTGAACGGTCTTGAATGTCAACAACTAATAGGGGCCATGGGGACCAAGCGCACGCCGCATTTATAAAGATTTAGCGGCGCGCCTAAAAGAAACCACTGGTGACCAGAGGGCTGGCCAATACTTTGCACAACGTGTCAGTATCACCATACAACGTGGCAATGCCAGCCTTCTGGGCACGCTACCCATCGGCACTGATTTGGGAGATATTTTTTATTTATAGGTAGTTTTTAGTTTTTTATTAATGTCAGTATAAAAAATTTAATTGTTTTAACAAATAAACATACTCCATTCAGTACTTCGCCAAGCCAAATAGTAGATTGTATGACAAGGGTCCAAAATAAGCCATATTATCACGAGATGATTAAAAATCGTTCGAGTGGTAATATGGCTTTTAGACCAGAGTTATACATTCTACTTTTCACTTTGACTGCGAGAAAATAGTATAAACAAAGATTTTTCATCCACAATCAATAATAAATTCCACGGCGAAAAGATTGTCCAATTTGGCGGCATGGTTTTTTTAATAATTTGCTTTGACACAGATATAAAATATTGATACCAAGAAAAAACACCCTTGACCGTTTATAAGCGCGTCCAAACGGCATGATTGTGAGTTAGGGAATAAAAGAAACGCCTGATGTTTGAAATTAATTTTGTTTCCTGATTGTTCGATAGCAAATACAAATGTTTTTATTTAAATAATTGTGATTGGTGGATTTAATGCGGTGAAGTGGTCAAATTAAAATGTTTTAAAATTATAAATATGCATACATATTTTCCCTAGGGGCTAAATGTACTACTTAAGCTGCGCTTGCTAAGCCTAATATGACACTTTTCGAGCATGAGAAGTGAAAAAATCAATGTTACGTCCGTCCATTTGGATGCACCCATTTGTCGCAGAGACTAAGACTAAGGCGCACCATTGAATGTCGAGCACACAGCACGAAAAAGTGACTGCTACGTAGCCTGCCCATTAATTTAGTCAAAATATCCCGTCCATTCTTTTGGATGCATCCATTTGTTGTCCAGACAAAAAGCGCGGCGCAACGCTTACTTAGGTATATGCGAACCTTAACAAGAAATAATTCTGATTCAGTTTGTGCCGCAAACTAACAAAGGTAACCTACCGTTTGACGGGATGCATGAAACCCGAATATAGTAGAAAATTTAATTCTGAATGCACTCGGATTTGTGGTTTTTGTCCAGTCCGCAGAACTAACGATATTTTGTGGCTGCCAGCAGAGCAGTAATGCATTTTACTAATGCAATTGTATTTTGCCAGGCTCTCAATCGCTGCACTTTGTTTCTGTTAATGTAATAAGTCCGTGTGGATTAAAGCAAGTGAATAGCTAGGCGTTTTCATAAATTCATTATTGCTATGATATAAACCCGTAATTCGTCGGGTATGCCTGCATGTCTCTATCTGCCAACACAGCAACAAAAGGTCGGCAACGCGCTTGTGATTCTTCTGGAGTCACAAGTGTCCAGGTATAGTACCAGTTTAACATCAGGCAGGCCGTAGGCTTGTTTGCCACCGTCATTGTATAAAAAATAAACACTATATAACAAACGTACGAGCCATTTGTCCAAAAGCATATTTTTCCAAATTTTATAATTTTGAAAACCATGTTCCGCTAAAAAGAATTTTAGATTTTACAGGAAATACAAACCTAACCTACCGTAACATATGTATTTAGTATTCCAATAAATCATCTGAGTCCAAATTAACGCTATTTAAGCGTTTTATGTTTTAGCTGTGTTTGTAATTTTAATTTTTAATAGATCTTTGGTCTGAAAATAAATCATTATATATTTATTAGCGGAAGCCGAAAAATGACGTTCGAAATTTTGAAATTTCGGAATAATGAGTTTTGGACAAATTACTTTTCGGTATTTTTTTGTGTTCCCTCATTCGGGTGTAGCTCTCCTCTCAGAGAGGTTTTGTAATTCCTTAACTATCGAATTAATAGGACCTATTATAACCCAATAGGACCATCGGCTGGATGCGGGTGGCGCAGGACCGGTCACTTTGACACTCCTTGGGGGAGGCCTATGTCCAGCCAGTGGACGTCTTTCGGCTGATATGATGATGATGATGATGATGAGCTTCGGTTGGCGAACTGTGAACGCGGGAAGAAAGTCGCTACAATGATCGCTTTTGTCAAGACCCTTGGCAGATTGCTTAAAGCTGGCAAACTTTATGACATGCATCGAGGTACCTACAGGCACTATTTTAAGGCATAGTCGACAACAAATAACGGGTTTTTAATAAGAGTGCACAATTAATTACCCTAATTATACCTTATTTAAGGGGTTTTCATTGTTTACACCTTTGCAACTAATTCCATTGCGTTACGGCAAAAAATATAATATAAATATGTATCTTTGACGTTGACTGTACCAATCTTTTGAAGTATTCAGGTCCTAAGTTCAAGTTGTGCCGTGGACTCTAAGTAATATAAATATTTATCTCTTTTTATCACTGGTTTTATAACACTGAAAATGACCTCATAGTAATTGATTATGAATATTATGATGAACAAACTTTAATACTTCCAACTTTGAATGGTTTTCAGGGTTAATTTTTTTGTTAACCAGTGTACCTACTGGAATCTTCGCCGAGCGTGACAAAACGTCTAATTCATACCAAATTTCCCTCCCACAGGAATGCAATGGGCTTCGGTATGCCGATAATAATCGAATGCCAGTGTAAGGGAATTCAATACACGCGCTAACTTCGCCTAAGATAATGTTTTGGAATCTTAGTGTTTCGCAAATGGCTTAATATTATTATGTAGGCAGTTAGCATTGTCGAATTTAAGTTTTAACTTGACAAGTATCAGTTTTAAATTCAAATTGGGATACATATTTATTTAACGCCGTTAACGTGAATTGTACATTGCAATAGTGATTCTAAAACATTATGTATGACATGAAATTTTAATATATTGTATGATTTTGTTTTTATAATTATGTTGTATTTTATTTATCAAATGTATAGACGACCACAATATATACTTAGATTCTTTTAAATTGACATGAATTTAATTTATAATAAAATAATAAAAATAAAATAAAAATAAAATGCATTTATTTCGGACAACTTAAAAAGGATCCATAGGTTATTAGTATGTACTAGAAGACTTATATAACTATGTTAGGCCTTAAACTTAAATGTAGGGAGGACCAGTGCCTCAGTAGGCTACCGTCCCATCTGTCGGCCACAATGAAGTTTGTATTGTGTAATAAATAAATCTAATATATGGCTTTCCTTCAATTGGCAAAATAATCAATAATGTGTTCCCGAACATAAATTAAATGTAATATATTTAAAACTGTGAAGAGCTATGTACGTGAACATTGACGTGGGACGCTGTGCGCTAAGCTGGGCAGTGCGTGCTACGCTTTGAGGCGTCTTGCCAGTACTGCGACGAGAGACGTTGTCAAGAGCTGCTTGCCGCAACAGTGCAAGCACTTATCTCGTATGGTATCGAGCTCTGGGCCAGAGCGGCGGACTGGCATCGGGTATTTGTGCTGCAAAAGCGAGCCGTTCGAGCAATAGCAGGTGTTCCTGACGACGTCTCCGCTCGCGAGTACTTTAGACAGTACAATATACTCACACTACCATGTTTGCTTATTCAACAACTGGCAATTTTTACACACACACATAGCAAAGAGTTTGCAACAAAAAAGCTAATACACGATACTGTCTGCGTAGCAACAAGAACGCGGGGCTTTTCGCCCCCGTGCCGCACAAGTTAGCGAAAACCGGACACGGTCGGCCTACGTTCTTGGTCCCCTGGTATATGGCCATTTGCCGGGCAGTATCAGAGATGCACCTTCCTCACAAATTTTCAAAAATAGACTTAGAGAATGGCTGTTGCAATCACAATTTTATGACATAGCTGACTTACTCAACAATTAATAATTATAACATGAAAACATGTACACTTACATATAGGTAAGTAAAATGAATAAATAAATACAATATTATGAAAATAATAACAAAACCATGAATGTAATTATAATACAATGATGTGACGACGTATAAGGATGTTATTAATAAAAAATTAATTTAGGTACTTTACTTTTCTTTACTATAATTTGCGGTTGCATAATACAGTCTTAACTTTTTTGCGTTGATGTTGATGTCAAAATCCTTATTCAACGGGCTCAAAAATAAAGTTTTTTTGGAAAATTTCAAGTCGAATAAATCTCGCGAAACTGTAAATAATCCATTAGTATGTAGGTGTTCATTCGTTTAATAATTAATATTTGTATACAATTATAAAATAACGACGGATATATTCCAGCCGTAATAGTTAGCTTTCATTGAATCGGTTAAATTTAATGTTTATTCCATCCCAAGAATAGGTTTATTCACCACTCGGTTTCAACAGAGCTTCAATTATTTGGGAAATTAGCTACTTTCCTAAAAAATATTATACAGGGTGTTTCCTGCAATAGGAGCAAATATTCAAAAGGACGCTTCCTTAGAGCATTTGCAGTAACCCCTCGTGTCCCATCCATTTTATTTTTTTTTGGATTCGGAGAAATTTTGATCGAAAGTTATGACCTCCAAGTAATGTATCTTGGCACCACGACATCAAGCACAGCAGTCAATGCAGATTTTGAGGTAACATCACGTAATGAGTCAGAATAGTTTTTGCATTTTTGTTTTCAAAAGATGATTTAGTTTTTTTTTTTTTTTTTTCGTGTTTTTAAAATAAAACTGTACTTATAGCACTCCTGTAGAGTGAAACAATACAAATAAACTTATTTTGAACAAAAAAAATATTAATTTTTTTTTTTAATAAAACCACGTGGAAACAATTGTTCACAAGCTTAACAATCTACCGTTTAATTTATTGCTCCTATTACAGGAAACAACCTGTATTAGTCCGTCAGTTAGATTATCAATAAATATTGGACACGTATTTTTTTTTGTCAATCAAACAAAAGGTGATGAAGATAATAGCCCGTTCAAGTTCCGTGTGACGTCACATTAAATGGTACATTTTTTTAAAGTGACGCGGAACTTTAACGGGCTGTGCACTTATCTTCACTATTTTTTGTTTGAATGACAAAAAAAAATACGTGCCAATATTTTTTGATAATCCAACCGACGGACTAAATAATTATAATGTTTATTTTGTTTACCCAGGAAAGTACCCAATTGGTATTGTGAAGGGATTAAAAGTTATTTCATACGGCAATTGCATAGTTTAGAGGACGAAAAGTATGTACTTAAACTTAAAACCAACCATTAATGGCATCTATTGTTTCATTGTTATCTTCAAGTAGGGTTGCAAAACAATTACTGCATGTGGTACTGCCTCGCTCCTGCGCAAATTTAATAGGTACAAGTAAGTAAATCTGAGTAATTTTAATAAGCTGTCGGATGTCGGTATAGTAAAAAATGATGCATACCGATCCCGCCCTGCCCAGCTATAATAGTAGATTATACACCAAGGGGATAAAGCACTGTTTTATGTCACGGGAGCGAATTGAATCCCGAACGTAACGAAGGACTCATAATTTAACTCCTGAGCGTAGCGAGGGAGTTATAAGTTAATTCCTGAGCGAAGCGAGGGAATTAAGACTGAGTCCTGAGTGCAGTGAGGGGTTCAACCGCCCAAGACTAAAACAGTCTTATCCCCGAGGTGTATACTCTACTTTTCACACCTTATGCGAGACAAAAAAACAGGCTCAGTAGATAAATAATGTTTATTTAGCAAATTAAAAGTACATAGTAACATTAGACACGTTAGTCCAATTATGGAAAGATAAGGTAATGTTTTTATTTGTCAAAATCGTTGTAGGCTTTTAGGTATTTTTCCTTTGACTTCTCTGGCAGCAGATTGTTGACAATGCCTATGGCATCTAATTTGATAAACAGGAGTCAAAACACTTTCATCACTCGACATTATCAATATTATTTTTGAAATTAAATCTTCTATAGGCACCTACAAGAACTCGATTTGTTCGTCACGCGTGAACAAATGAAGGCGCGCGGCGTTCCAAATTCGAAAGCACAAGCCGTGGTCCTAGATTCGAAATTCGAATTTCGACCACCGCGCTCATCCGGACCGGGGTTCACACGGAGGCAAACTTCATTTATTTTGTCAAATCAAGTAGGCCATGGCCTAGGACAAATTGTGTTTAGCAAAATTAAACTTTATGCATATAGTAATAAGAATTATGAAAAGTGAAATCATATTATTAACCAGCGGGTTATAATGAAATTCAGTACAACATTATAACCCGGCTAATACCAAGGGATTTAATATCTTGCTTTCGGTAGGGTTTACATGACCTATAATTCGGCATTGTCGAGCATGTGGTTTGAAAATATTATTATTTTCAAAACTAAGATTAAGAAATGGGAGGCTATTACAAATGTGTATTACTAGCTCCTTTTCTATGACTTTTGCTCTACAATAAATGTATTTTCGCGAACAAATGTCTCAGCCATTTTTCTACTAACCCGTTCGCCGAGGGACGCTAGCGGGTGATAGCTGGACATCTTAAAATAATAAAATATCATACAGACCGTGTACTGAAATGAAAACTACATCGCGAACCGAACTTCATAAATAATTATTGATTACTTTGGACTATAACCCGCAAGGGTTAGCTTGAGACCTGTAGGTTGATCACGTAACGCATTGTACGAACGTAACATGTCACTTTTTATATGGAAAATTGACAGTTAAATTGTACCGACGCGCGTTCGGAACGTTACGTGTTTTACCCCTGGTTCGTATTAACGTACGCGCTTGAGTCACAAGTTAACTCTTGCGGGATATAGGTACTTACTCCTAAATAGATCAAGGACCCTTTTTAAAAAGGCTTCTAACTTGTAATAGGTACAAACGAAAACTTCTTTTTAGCTTTTTTTTATTAGAAAGAGACTTCTGCTTGTATTGTATAACATTGTATAACAGCCTTTACGTCATACCTGGCCATAAAGTAGGAATTACCGCACGCTATGCGTGCGGAAAACCTTACTTCCTGGCCAGATAGAGACGTAAAATTTTGTACTCACCACGGGCGGTAATAAAGAAAGCCTCAGAGCGCATATTTATCACCCTTGCCTTCGGCTCGGGCGTCAAATACCTGTGATCTGAGACATTCTTTGTTTAACCGCCCTAGGTAAGTAATGTACTATTGTGACATTTTATAAAAGCGTATAATTTAAAATGACGGGTAGATTTACAATTTACAACTACTTATCGCTTTTGGGTTTGAATCCTGGAAAGTAGAATAGTAGAAGGTGAGGCATCTCGGGTGAAGCTACATACGCGACACTAAAAACCTACTAGGCGGCGCAACATTATCGTAATTCTCCCCAGAAACACCGCTACATTTCACGCACACTATCTCACTTTACTGTGACAGGTCACTGACCTCGGTATTTTTTTGCTTTCGTGATATTATACATTTAAATCAGTCACCAACCTCCATACAGAAAGTGAAATTGTCAAAACATCTTATTGAATAATGTCAGACTTGTTGATTTCTTAGGTACATTTTGGTATATGAAATATGTAGATAGATTGGCAATGTCATAGCAACTCTATTCGGTCTTCGCTAAGGTGCAAAATTTCATGAAAATAAGCAAGCGAAAATTTATGAACATTGCTTGACAAAAGGGGTTACATTATGGTAAGGACTCAGATCGAGCTGGCTTTTTGGGGGGCTTGAGCCTGGATGGATAATTAAATTTGATAATTCAATTTAATTCTCAAGTCTCAACTCATCCCAATAGAGGGGCCATTAAGCGATCACGTCAGTCAGAATGATCGAGCCTTGTTGGTACGTACCTATTTGTACGTTACTGGGTAGGTATCTATATTAGGTAATCCTTATTTTGCTCCTTAGTTTTATAGTGTGAGAATGCAAAAAAGTAGGTACTACAAATAATACTTAGTATAAAATACCGTCCTAAAACATAATTATACATTCGGTTTCTGCTGCTGCTGTAAATGTTATTATGAAAGTGTAACACCAATGTATTAGGTATACCCGTAAACCAATATCAGGCCAGAATATAATTATACTAAATAGACCTAATAAACTCGTACCTACATATATTAATACGTATTTAGTACTATTTAATCACTGTCACTGACACCCCCTGGTGCCTCTATGATTGTGATGTACGGTAAGTAGTGTCGTCAGCAAACCGAAAGTAAGTAATGTAGTCGCAGGTGATGGTGATACCTACATCAAAGGGTAGACACTAATAACATAATTATAGTAATTTGTTAGTGCTATGTGGAAGTCATTTGTATATTCATGAAGATCATAAAAACTCTTCGGTGCTCTCCAGTACCACATCCAATGAACCTGGTTCCAAGCGATGCGTTGATAGGACTATAGAATTCGACATTAAAATCGCAAAGCACGATGTAGTTCTGGTTTTTACAAGCTTTATATTAACTTCACCTGTTTGTATGTAGGTTAATTTTGTCAGTAACTTATTTGGTTTTGTTTTATGGATCAGTTAGGGTAGTGTAGACACAAATTTGCGACTTCGAAAAGCTTGTGCCAGTTGCGCGACACGCCTTTTACGCCTGAATTTTAAAGTTGAATAAAATGGGGAACTTGCATGGGACTTCAATTTCGAATAAATTGCACTCAATTGATGCGGATATACGTAGAAATATCATACAGAAGAAAAAAAAACGATTGTATTAGTTTTATCTCACGTTAAAATGACGAAAAAAAATTATTATTATTTCGATAAAATAACATAACAGTTACACAGAATATTGAATTGGCACAGAAAATGATATTTTGTATGACAAGTATAGACTTAAACGCAAATGTTGTGGAGATAATTGCAAATTAATGACTTACTCCATAGTAAACGCACCGAGAATATATGTTGTGACGTCATAGCATAAGCCAGTTTAATAAAGAGCGTTTTCGGGGGGTGCCAGCGCGTGCAGATTTCAAATGCATATAAAATCAGAAAAATAAATCATAAGAAAATTTTAGTGCTACAGTTGTTTTAATGCTAAATTATACATTTGATTTTCGCAATAAAATAAAAAGATGCAAGTTCCCTATTCCAAAAATTGTATTTGAATTAAACTGCAAATCTGTAAGCTCTAAGGGGACGAAGCTATTGCCCTTCGAAAATTATATATTTTTTCCGAACTTCGTCGATTTTAAATTGCCCTGTCTGGACAAAAACATAATCATAAATCCCTCGCGCTATGAGAAAAAATATTAGTAATAAAGTTAAACTCAATTTAATTTGCTTTCATTAAAACACAGAGAGGTCTGTGAGACTAATAATTCAATCACAATCTCGAAAACACTAAAATAGGTAAAAATTGATTATCAAATAATGAGACATTTGGTGTTACTATACTGACAAATGTATAGGTATTCAAAGGGCTTTGCATGCACATTTGCCACCAACTACCAGAGAGCTAAGCTCAAATGCTCAGTTCTATGCTTAATTTGCTCAGGAAAATTATTCGAAATCATCGCTTTGATTTCGATAGGCGATGACAAGAACGATCTTGAGAAAGCCCAGGCACAACACGAACTCAAAAACTGAAAGAACCTGAGGAAGAAAGCGTGGAAGAACCTGAAGAAAAGCTTCTAGCTGAACCAAACCAAAAGAAGTCTGTAAATTAAAAAGTAATTATCGTTTTTACATGATTTATAGCCCTCCGTATTGCTTTTAAAAGGCAGAGGGCGGGGCACATTGTGGTGCGGCGGGACAAACCTTTTAATTGGCGCCAGCCGGCAATCCAGTATTGCGTTCGTGTTTCAGCATACAAGAAATAATTTTGTAATTTCACAGTAAACACTTGTACTTCGGTAATCACTTGTGGTTTTTGTATGCACACTTGTAGGATTTTTGAGTTTTTTCAATAGTTTTTGATTGAGCGTTAGCGCGCGCGCGACGGGTATTTTTAGTGCACTGTGGTTTGGGGTGGGGGTGAAGGAAAGTTGCCAGGTATGGCGTGTAATAGGATGCGTTCAAAAATGTGTGGTTGTATATTAAAAATAAATAAAGTAAATGAGTAAAATTAATAGTAATGTGTAGGTATTGGCGCCGCCATATTGCACATTTGATATTATTTATTGTGTAATATTTATGTTGAATATTCAAATTTTAAATTTAGGTACCTAATGCATAAATTGACATTGTTTATTTCTGTTCAATAGTAAGTGTCTTTTAGTTGTTAAATGACAATCCTTACTTGGAGATACAATTTCCACTTTGTGTATTAACATTTTGAATATTATTTTATTTTTATGACTTATTATTGACGATCGTGAAAAGGACCTATATTGTAATTTTTATCTCGAAAGAAATAAATCTAAACCTAAATCACGTCGAACCGATGGCCGTTGGGGCAGAAAGGTTCTCGAGTGGGGACCGGACTGATGACCTGGTGAAGGTCGCGGGAGTCTGCTGGATGCGGGTGGCGCAGAACCGGTCATTGTGGCAATCTTTGAGGGAGGCCTGTGTACAGCAGTTGACGTCTTTCGGCTGATAAGATGATGATTATTTATTGCTTTTTCCATTGATACTTGGCTACTTCCACACAAACTATAGGTCTCTCGAAGGCCTTTTGCACTCAATCCTTAAAAAAAGCCATTTTTACCTTTTTTCGTATTTTCAAGATTGTGCGTGTAGTTTTACAGAATTTATAGAGGGTTTGTATGAAAGAAAATTACATATCAACAAAACTTTATATCCAACAATTTTTCTCATTGGACGAGGGATTTTGCCAATATTTTGATCCGGACGGGACCATGACTTAAAATTGTCAATCTTCGGGAAAATAGACTATATTTGAAGGGCGATCGCTTGAGTTTATAGACCTGTGGCTTAACTCAAATTGTTTTAAATTTATCTATCTTTTAAAGTGTACTACATCTTGATGGTAAAAGTAGCATAGTTTATGACTTTTAAACCAAAATTTCGTGTTCACACTATCCTTACTATATATCGGTTCAATATACCGAAAAACCATGCCTTGCGATTTAAGCCTATTTTGTGTCGATTTCTACTGACCTATATCTACAAAGAATAATATAGGTAAGCAATATTATATCGTAAACTCGTGAATATCTGTGAGTTAATTCAAATGAACCCTAAGCATTCTCCAAATCTTCAAATCAATAAAGAGTTGTCAATGCACGGTGGTGAATCCTCTTTAGTAGCTAGCGTCCATAGGCTTCGATATCTCGCAAACTGTGTGTTTGTTTGCAAAATACATGGTATAAAAAATGGTACTAATAATAATTCTTTGGTAATTGTACTGACTGCCGTGCTTCCTGGATGGCCCCTCGATTGCGATTCCTGCTTGTAAGTAATGTATTTTATTTACTCATATTTCTTTTGTACGCATAGGATTACAAATGATATGCCATTTTATACTATATATGTATGTATCACATACATACATATAAACCTGAGCTCTGCTTGGGTGAAAATAGAGAAAAAGAATTTCCCAGATATGAGACTTAGCTGGTAAGGCGAAAAAAAAAAATATTCTATTACTATATATAGAATGGGTGGTGCAGGACCGGTCATTTTGGCACTCTTTTGGGGAGGCATATGTCCAGCAGTGGACGTCTTTCGGCTGATATGATAATGATGATGATATATAGAATATTTTACTTTTTCGCCTTATCACAAAGGAATAAGGTGCCAAATTGTAAACATAGCTCGGAAGTCGATTTTAGCTACCTAATTGTATTCTCATTGGCAAGATCCGTCACATCATTATATCCTTCCCATAAAGCTTTAAAGCGAGCATACGTTGTTTACTACAGCATACTTAATCTAAATATGTCTGTTCTAGTGAATTCCTTAGCCTCAGAGTAGGTAAAGAAAATGAAACAAATTCTTCATTAGTAGGAATGTTTTATACCACAAGAATAAAAAGTATATCATTCAATGTAAATTACATCATACAATGAAATCATCCTACTTCATTATTTGTAGGTAAAAAAATATGTTAGGCAACAAAAATATGCAAGTCTATATATTCAATGGAATACTTTACTGTTTAGGCATATTAATTGTTACAATTATTTAATACTTCTTCTTCTTCACTTGACTTTCAAACTCTCACTCAAGACCCGTAGCATGGATGGCCTTATCACGCGATAAGTGATAAGAATGATATATGATAACGCCATCCATGCTACGGTGCCTGGTCTGCCATGAACCCGCTTAGCGGGCGCCTATATACGCCCTAGCCATCGGCAAGGAGCGTAGTGCGTAGAGATTCTGGGCAGTGAATGTGTTAAAAACTTGGAGTTGAAGTGTAGATGTAGTAGTGTAGGAGGTATCTTGAAGAACTGTATCCAATTGGGTGACAATAATCCGTCTTGATTTGACCACAATAAACACAAATTACATCATGCTTGCAGATTCCGAGTAGGTATAAATATTCTGACAATCTCTTTCCACATTCAATTGGTTGGAACTGCAGGGGATTTAACTGGATGGCGTCATTATTACAGCGGATCACAATATACTACCATAATCGTTATAGTTTGTACACTATACGATTTTCATTGTATTTAATATATTATTATTTTATTGAAAACGATATAATATCTAAGACCTAAGACAGCGTAAATGCCAAATGTCAAATCTTTCTATATGACAGATCGCTGCCCCAATATTAAAGGGTTCTATGTTGCACTTTTATCAACTTGAAATTTGAAGTTTGTCAGAGTGATACTAGGTCTAAATTGAAGTACCCCGACAATGTAACATAGGACCCTATAATATTGGGGCAGCGAGATGTTACGACATACACTGGACTAGACAATGTGACCTGTGTGATAAAAAAATATTCCACATACTACAGAAACGTATTTGAACTTCTTTCATTAATAACGGGCTCTTTAGATGAGAAATATGAAAAATCGGGTTGTAATGGTAGGGTTTGTGAACGAACTTTTGTGTTTTAAATTAGAACAAATTGTAAAAAATGACCGAAAATCTATTTTAAACGTTTATCCACCCACATGACACCCTATTAATTCTCCCTGAAAACGTATTATTTTCTAACAGCTGGTATTAAACTAGCGAATTTTACGGTTGTCAAAATGCAAAAAATCGCGACAGACGTCCGTCCAGCCCGAGGCCGCTTGGCCATCTGCCTACTAAAATTCAAACGAATGACTTACGCGCATCCGTTTTGAGCGAGATTTTATATTTATGTGCTTAATGTTACTAATTTACGTTAATTAAAAATAAAATGAGCCTACTACGTTGTCAAATATATAATAAGGAATAAAAGGATACAAAAATAAATACTGAACATTGACTAGCAAAAAAATGGTTCTGGTTTTTAGTCAACTCGACCTACCGAAAAACGCGCAATCAGAGCTAACTTTGCGAGCCTAATCCATCGAGGCAAATTAATCAAATCGTGTGTTGGGCATTATATAATTGTAGCAAATATCTTCAAATAGCATTTAAATAAGAAACCGTTACATTTTATGTAGTTTTCGCGTAATGAAGTAGGAATTTCCAAGCCCATTTTGGTACTTTTCTGAAGCTGCTTCACCTTAAGGCTTGTACACCCGCTAACGTCCTTGAGTCGTCATCCGTATGGGCCAGCGCGCGACTGATCGGGCCTGCCGAGCCTCCGCGCTCGCGCATTTTGTAGGTATTTAAACATAGTAATTAAGATAATCATTTTATCTATTCAAACTCTGCGAATTTGTCTATAAATATTTAATAACTTTATTCGAGTACAAACTTCTTCTTCTTTGTCCTCGCCTTTTCCCGTTACACGGGGTCGGCTTTCTTTATCATGCGGCGCCATGTAGTCCGCTGGATGGTATCCTCTTCTTTAAGCCCGAGGCTATTCATGTCTCTGTGGACATTCGTCAACCAGGTCATTTGAGGTCTTCCCCTTCCCCTTTTTTTGGAAGCCATAGAAAGGCATTTCTTCACAACATAATTGTCGGGTCTTCTCATCACGTGACCGTACCATCTGAGCCTTGCTTCACATATTTTGTCACTTATGGGTGCAACCTTAAAGCTTCCTCTTATGTGTTCGTTACGTATTCTATCCTTAAGTGTCACTCCACCCGCCCATCTCAGCATACGCATTTCAGTGGTGTGCAGCTTCTGCTCGTGTGTCTTTTTAGCTGCCCAGACTTCGCTGCCGTACAATAGAGCTGGTCTCACTGCCGTTTTGTACACCTTGCCTTTAGTTCTTATGTGCATTTTTGCGTCACACAGCACCCCTGTGAGCGTACGCCACTTCACCCATCCTGATGTTGTTCTCTGAATTACATCTGCATCTATAGAGCCTTCTTCAGACAGAACTGAACCTAGGTACTTAAAGGTTTTAGCTCTCGGGAGGGCGGTGCCGCTTAGCGTAATGCCTGGATTAGCTTGCGCATTGGAGTTGAAGTTGCAAAACATGTATTCGGTCTTTGTCCTACTGATACGCAAACCATTTTGCTCTAACGACCTTCTCCATTCTTCTAGGTCTTCCTGTAACACTTGTACGTTGTCGGATATAAGTACTACGTCGTCAGCGTACAAGAGATTCCATGGGGTTGGTTTTTGAATTTTTGCGGTCAAATAGTCCATGACAACATTAAAGAGCAGAGGGCTCAATGCGCTACCTTGATGTACACCCACTTTTATATCGATGCTGTCAGATAGACCAGCTGGACTTCTGACCGATGTGTGGACATTGCTGTATAGGTCCTTTATAATGCGGATGTAGCATTCCGGCACGCTGTGAGATCTGAGTGCCTGCCATATCACGGTCCTAGGTACACGATCAAAAGCTTTCTCGAGGTCAATAAACGCCATCCACAGGTTTTGACCGTTTTCTTTAGCTTTTTCCATTACCAGTCTTACGGCATGAATAGCATCCATGGTTCTTTGCTGTAAAACCAAACTGGTTTTCTGTAAGTGAAATTATAGATGTAAGCCTTCTACAGATCACGCGCTCCCAGATCTTGAGGGTATGTGAGGTAAGTTTTATGCCCCGAAAGTTCCCACACTCTCTCACGTCACCCTTGTTTTTGTAAAATGGGATGAGTGTACTTTTTCTCCAGGCATCTGGCATTTTTTCGCTACTTAGGATGTTATTAAATAGATTTGTTAGCCAAACTTCCCCATCCTCTTTAAGAGATTTCCATAGTTCGGCCGGAATGTCGTCAGGACCGCAGGCTTTATGATTTTTCATTTTCAGAATTGCCTGTTTGACTTCCATGATGGTAATTTGGTCCACGGGTCCTTGCATCCTTGGTTCTTCGACTTCGGCCTGTCTAGGGAACTCCTCGTTTAGCAGTGTATTGTAGTACTCGTACCATCTTTTGCAAATATCTTTATCGGAAGTAAGTAGGGTACCATTATTGTCCTTGATGTATTTTGTTGTCCTGAAATCCTTGGTGTTGTTGTGTCTCTGTTTCGCTATTTTATAAATCTCTGTGTCTGAGGCTTGTTCCAACTGCTGATATAACTGCAACTCTGCATTTTCCTTTTCGATTGCGACAGATCTTCTTGCGGTCTTTTTCGCCTCTTTGTACTGTGCACGATCTTCTTCTGTACCACTTTCTTGCCATATTTTGAACAAGCGTTTCTTTTCAGATACGGTGATTTTAGTGTTATCATTCCACCACTTGGCATCTTTCTCGTTATGCAGAGGGCCTTTGGATATGCCTAATATGGATCTTGCTTGGGCAATACAAGTATCTTGGAATTTCGACCAGTGTATTGAAGGAGAGTCGTCAGATGCGTTGCTGTTATTTAAATACGCGCTGATGTTAAATTTGAGGCTGTTTCCTTTTTCTGAGTTGAGTTCTCGCCACTTAATTTTTTCAACTCTTGGTATTATATATTTAATTTGTCGTTTAAGTTTTAAAGCTACTAAAAGAAGTCTATGTTGAGATGTAAGCGGCTCCCCTGGTATAATTTTGCAGTCTTTGATTTGTTTAAGATTCTTTCTATCTGTCATTATATAATCTATCTGTGTTTTGGATTGTCCACTCATACGTAATATGGTGTTCTTCTTTCTTTTGAAAAAATGTATTAACTATAACTAAATTCAATGCTGCTGCAAATTCTAATATTGTGGCTCCCTCTCTATTTTGTGTTCCATAACCAAAGCCTCCATGGTGATTTTCAAAACCGTCTGCATCCTTACCCACATGTCCATTTAGGTCTCCACAGATGAGCCTTTGTTCGGTTGCGGGTAACGCATTTAGGTGTGTATTCAATTCTTCCCAGAAATCCTGCTTATCTGTTTCAGGACATCCTGTTTGCGGGGCGTAAACACAGACAATATTGAGGCAGGCTTGGTTCTCCAGGGCTATTTTTACAGACATGATACGGTCACTCGTTCTATTTATCTCTATCACTTTTTGACTCAGGTGTTGATCTAAAACAATCCCCACCCCATTCTTTCCAGTTTCTTTACCATAATACAAGAGTTTATATCCCTTTCCAATTTGTCGCGATTTTGCACCCTTCCATTTTGTTTCTTGCACGCAACAGATATTGATGCGACGTCGTTCTAAGATGGTGCTTAGTTCAGCACTGCGTCCAGTCATTGTGCCAATGTTCCAACTTGCAATGCGTAGTTCGGACATTATCACCGTGGCCTGATGATTTATTTTGCCGTCGCTTTTGGGGGACGCCCTAGTATTTCTCGCAGTTCCATCGCCAACGTCGCTTAAGGGGGACGCCCTAGTATTCCTCGTGTTTCTTATATGTTGCCTTTTCATGATAAATATAATTTTTGGCTTATGTTTTACGGTCGGTTGCCACCTGACACCAAGGTCGTGATCTTCCTGGAAGACTTGAGCGCCGCCGTTGACCCTTCATGGGTTCTTCCGCCGCCATCTCTAATGAGCACTCCGACCTGAGCACCCATCGCAACTCTGGACCTCTGCTCCAAATACGTCGAAGAAGCTCCAGTGTCGGGTTTGGTTACGGAGTTGTTTCTCCGGCCTGTTGGTTCGCGGAGGGTATTTTATTTCCCCTCTACCCTTCGCTAGCCGCGAGCTAGCGACGAGCATTCCCCTATCCACCAACGTGAGGACGCGCTCTCTAGGGGTGAGGCTCCCCCGAGAGTTTATTCGAGTACAAACATTTAATTTAAAATATCTATAGTTTAGTCATTATATTGAATAAACTTTACAAAAACAGGTAATTTTGGGATTTTTTTCTATCGAGTGAAATTCATTAGATCGCGTTACTGAATGCGACTTTGACTAGATTAGATCCTTAAGTAAAACGTATCTTTTTTTTAGATTTTTGAACTCTATTTTCTACGTCTGAGATTGTTTTAAAAAACTCGAAAACGCTGCCCCTGTTGACTGTCGAGCCTTAAAAAGCTAATTATATAACTATTGTGTACATTGTTATATAATGGATGCTTTTTAAGTCGAGTACCACGTTTAGGCCACGAAGCTT
This sequence comes from Epinotia brunnichana, assembly GCA_963854355.1. Taxonomy (NCBI): domain Eukaryota; kingdom Metazoa; phylum Arthropoda; class Insecta; order Lepidoptera; family Tortricidae; genus Epinotia; species Epinotia brunnichana. The sequence goes on from OY977957.1 coordinate 14,800,262, forward strand.
GCAAAGCCAATTATATAACTATTGTGTACAATACTTTTTCTACGAGTCAACGGAAATAATAATTTATTAAACAAACTTGGTATCTATTGAAAATCGCCCTGCTTAAATGAAGCGCAGCAGCTTAGTAATTTTGCGCGTTGATGTATTCACAGTTATCTTATACAGCTCCTGGATTCATAAGATGACTGCTGGCGGTTATCTTATGAAACTATACGAGCTCCGTGACGAGCTCGTGGAGCTCCAGGATTAAAAAACATGTAATCTTAGTTTCGTGTACGAAATCTTAATTCAAAGATTAAAGTCGACGAGTAGAAAAACGTAGGTAATAGGTTTATCACACCTTTCATTCGGAAAAGCAAGTTTTGGGCCACGACGAGAGGGATCAAAATGAAACTTTTCAGTTCAAGCTACTTTTTTTATTTATTCATTGGCATATAGCATTTACGCAATGTGCCAATTGAATACAGATCTTAATAAAATAATCGATTGTAATTTCATCTTAATCGATTAAACATGTACATATTTTTTTCTCGTAGTCGGTGTGAAAAAGTTAGGTATGTGTCACTCAGGACCAAAATTATTTTCGTCATACATAACGCTAAGACGCGGTATAACGCTTGACTCCTTCGCTTTGTGGGTGCTAGCCTAACCAAGGAAAACTAAAGGCAAATTCCACGTATTATAAATTGTATTCACATAATGCCGACAAAATGGCGCAAGGAAAATAAAAGCGAATCAATGCTGAGGTCGAGAAGCCGGGACCCGTTCTGTATGGCAGCCGGCAGGCGAATAATTCACCGGCGCCGCGTCGAAGCCTGGTGCGCTGACGTGCCTCGCGCACGCGCCCTGCGCGCCGCCGTAGGCGTGTAGAGATGGGCAAGTCACCCGCTAGTGACGCGCCACACCACCCTCCTGGGAGAATTAAGGTCCACCTGAGGATAGAAATTTAGGGAATTTAACAACCCGACCAGAACGTGTCTTCACGGTTGGTTTCTCCGGCTGCTCTTGGTTCGCCAGAGGAGTATGATCAGCAGCATTATGGCATGTATCTTGCTGTTCTGCGAAAGTGAACGCCGGCTTGACTCTATCAATAGAAACAGTCACCGGCCCTCTACTAAGCTCAACAGTGATAGTCTTATCCGTTTTTGAAAGTACTTTGTGCGGCCCCGTGTATGGCCTTTCTAAAGAACGCCGTACCGCGTCCTTACGAATAAAAACGTATTTTGCTGTCTTGAGGTCTTCGTGAACGAACACTGCTTTAGGTGAATGATGAGATGCCGGCTGCGGTCTAAGCTGACCGATGTGCTCTCTAAGCCGTGACACAAAGTCATAAGGCTGCAAAGTGTCATGTGTGTTTGTGTTGGATTGGAAAAACTCACCCGGAATGCGTAATGGCTCACCATACACCATCTCCGCAGCCGAGCAATGCATGTCTTCCTTCCAGGCCGTCCGCAGCCCCAGCAGCACGACTGGAAGGATGTCGGTCCAGCTCCTCTCATCGTGGGCCATGATAGCGGCTTTGAGGGTCCGGTGGGCTCGTTCACACATGCCGTTTGCCGCCGGATGGTACGCCGTTGTGTGGCGTAGCTGCACGCCGCAAAGGCGAGTCAACGCCTGAAACAGTTGCGAGGTGAACTGGCGGCCTTGATCTGTGGTGACTACCTGCGGACAACCAAATCTTGAGATCCAAGTATCACAAAACGCTCTTGCAACGGACTCGGCTGTGATATCGAACAACGGAATCACTTCGAGCCAGCGCGTGAACCTGTCCACGGCCGTAAGACAGTATCTGAAATCCCGTGACGGTGGGAGAGGTCCAATTAGGTCAATGTGGACATGGCTGAATCTCTCACCTGGCAGTGAGAACTGGCTAAGGGGAGAGGAAGTGTGTCGGTGCACTTTTGAAGATTGGCATGCTACACAGGCTTGGGTCCAGGAACGGCAATCTTGCCGCGCGTTGGGCCATATATACCTTTCTGTGACCAATTTGGTTGTTGTCTTCACCCCAGGATGACTCAAACCATGGATGGCGTCGAAGAACTTCCGGCGCAGTTCACGTGGAACGAACGGTCGTGGTCTGCGCTGAGAGACATCGCAGAAGAGTGAAATGACAGACCCCGGAACTTGCACTTCTTCAAGGACGATTGAGGATTTGTTAGAGTCCAGAATCTCTTGGAGCTCCCCGTCTGCCTTCTGCGCACGAGCCAGCGTCTCCAGATCTGGTGGCTGCGAAATGGCTTCGATGCGAGACAGAGCATCAGCTGTGATGTTATCCTTACCGGGGATGTGCCTTAGGTCCGTGGTGAACTGTGAAATGAAGTCAAGCTGGTTCAGCTGCCGAGGTGAACTGAGGCGGTCTCTCTGCTGGAAAGCGTATGTGATGGGTTTGTGGTCAGTGTAGATTACGAAATGTCTGCCTTCAACCATAAATCTAAAATGTTTGACGCTCTCATAAATTGCGAGTAGCTCCCTGTCATACGCGCTGTATTGGCACTGTGCTTTGTTCATTTTCTTCGAGAAAAATGCAAGTGGCTGCCAATTGTCGTTCACCAGCTGCTGAAGCGCCGAGCCCAAGGCCGAGCTGGATGCGTCGGTCACGAGAGCTAGTGGTGCATTGATCACAGGGTGTGCTAAGAGTGTACAGCGGACGATACTTGCTTTGCATTTGTCGAAAACTTGAAGAAGCTCGGGCGTCCAACTGATTGGATGAGAACCTTTCACCTTAGGACCACCTAACAGTCCATGAAGAGGCGCCTGCTCCTCCGCGGCGTGCGGGATGAAACGCCTGTAGAAGTTTATTATGCCTAAGAATCTACGAAGTCCATTTACGGTTTTTGGGGGCGGGTAGTCCCGAATTACCTCTATCTTGGTGTCTAGCGGGCGTGTACCCTGTTCTGATATGTGAAAACCCAGAAAGGTTAACTCGCGCTGCCCAAACGCGCATTTTCCCTCGTTGATCAGAAGACCGTACTCCGCTAGGCGCTGGAAAACTCGCTCCAAATGCTCTTGATGCTCGCTGTGGCTTCTGGAATATATCAAAATGTCGTCGATATAAGAATAACAGAAATCCAAGTTACGCAGTACCTCATCAAGAAAACGCTGGAAGGTCTGCGCCGCGTTTCGGAGTCCAAAGCTCATGAACGGGAATTCGAACAAACCGAAAGGCGTGGTCAGACTAGTCTTGGGAATATCCTCCTTAAAGACAGGTATCTGGTTGTATGCTTTCACCAAGTCAATTTTTGAGAATACGCTGCAACCTGCTAATCTATGCGCGAAGTCTTGAATGTGCTTAATGGGGTACCTGTCCGGGATCGTACGCGCATTCAACGCGCGGTAGTCCCCGCAAGGTCTCCACCCGTCCTTTTTGGGAGCGAGGTGTAGGGCAGAAGCCCATGGCGAGTCAGAACGCCGCGCTGTTCCGTCATTCACCATCTCCTCGAACTGCTCCTTGGCCACCTTCAGTCTATCAGGAGCGAGTCGGCGTGGCCTTGTGAACACCGGCGGACCCGGTGTGGTGCGTATGTAGTGGACGGTGTTGTGCTTCACTTCACGAGGTATACCCGACGGCTTGGTAAGTTGAGGGTACTGTGACAGAAGACTGTGGTACTCACTGTTTCCGGATATAGTTTTTACGCTAGGGGTATCGCAGTTCATCAGCGTTGCTGCCGAGGTTAACGTTGTCAGGCTGTCAAGCAATCTACGATTTTTGCAATCAACCAGCAGTCCGTAGTGAGACATGAAGTCAGCTCCGATGATAGGTTTGTCCACGTTCGCTACGACGAAGTTCCAAACAAAATCGCGGCGTAACCCTAGATTCAAATGTAACTTGATGGTCCCGAACGTCTGGATCGGAGTGCCGTTGGCAGCGGTGAGATGGTACTCAGTCGGTCTACCGTTCGGCAAAAATCGGCGTGGCAGCACGCAGAGGTCGGATCCAGTATCAATCAAGAACTGCATCTTGGTCTTCCTGTCAGTAATGAAGAGGCGGCTGGCAGCGTGACAGTCAGTCGCCGCGTCTATTGACTGCCCTTGGCTTTTCCCGTCACGAAGTTGCACGGCGATGTGTACTTCCTTGCCTTCTCCGCAAACACGGCATGATACCAACACATACCTGGAGTCCTGCTGCGGCTCCTACCTCGGCTTCCTGGTCTGCTGCCTGACTGTCCATTGCGAAATCTCGATCGACTCCTTCCTTGCTGCAATGACAGCTGAGCGATTTGGTTGCCTAGCTCGGTTTGAATACGAGTTTTAATAAGGTCGTCTATCCGCTGCAACAAACCGTCATAGTTGGAGGTAGACGCAACCTGTAAGGATGCGGCGGGCGAGGTCGCCTCGCACAGCTTGTCCGCCAAGTCTGCCAGGTCCTCGAGCGAGGCTGAGGACTGTGAAATCAAGTACGGCTGCACGTGGGCTGGCAAGCGATGCATCCAAATCGAACGGAGGAACTCGTCCGACACGCCGCCGTCAGCCATAGTGAGGAGGTGGCGTAAAAACTGCGACGGCTTGCGGTCGCCCAGCTCCTGGTTATTAAGCACCTCCCTAATCTGCTGCTCTCGCAAAACGGAGAGGCATTTTGTTAGTTCCGACTTTAATTTTAGGTACTTATCCGTCCTCGGCGGGCTCTTGATCAGCGATTTTATCTCCTTGGCATACCTTTGGTCGAGCTGCGCAACCACGCAGTAAAATTTTGTGGCGTCGTCCTTGATGCCCGACACCATAAACTGCGCCTCGGCCTGGCCAAACCAAACCTCCGGGTCGTCCGGCCAAAACGGGGGAAGGCGGACAGCTACGCGCTCGACGGAGCCGGATGCGGCGACGTCCTGCACATCCGCGAAGCGTTCTTGAATCGGTATCCCGGGCGCACGTTCTTCGTCAGCCATCGTTCGTTTCGAGAAAGAATTTTAATTTTGAAAAAGAATTACAATTAATCGCGTTACTTAGTCGCGGGTCACCAATGTGGGTGCTAGCCTAACCAAGGAAAACTAAAGGCAAATTCCACGTATTATAAATTGTATTCACATAATGCCGACAAAATGGCGCAAGGAAAATAAAAGCGAATCAATGCTGAGGTCGAGAAGCCGGGACCCGTTCTGTATGGCAGCCGGCAGGCGAATAATTCACCGGCGCCGCGTCGAAGCCTGGTGCGCTGACGTGCCTCGCGCACGCGCCCTGCGCGCCGCCGTAGGCGTGTAGAGATGGGCAAGTCACCCGCTAGTGACGCGCCACAGCTTCACTCTGGATTCAATGTACCGCCCTCGCCGTAAATACATCATTTTGCTCACTTGAGACACAAATAACTATAGGCTGATGATGATGACTCGCCTATCTCAATCACGAGCAAATAACCACAACACACACACACACACTCAACGATTCCTCAAATCAATCAATGGTCATCAGCGTGCTTGTGATTCTTCTGTAAAAGCGTCCATAGGCGAGGGAGTCTGCTTACTATCAGGCGAGCCGTGTGTTTGTTTGCCACCATCGGAGTTTAAATAAGAATGTATTAATCGTAATTGAACACAAAATGTGCCCGTGTCTTGCTCTCGAGTGATTTATTTATTTACTTTGAGAACAAACAGACTTTGATGTACAGCCACCGGCATCAATATATGATGGATCAAAGGCCGCAAAAATATCTGACACGCTCTAACGGCTCTAGGAATAGAGTTGTCATCAGATATTTTTGCGGCCTTTGTTCCATCATATATATTAATGCCGGTGACTGTACGTACCTACATAAAGACTTAAAACTAGGTACATAAATAAGACTAAACATGCATCTACCTCCTCACTAGTTCCCACTAAGACATACAAGAATAAGGTGTTGCTAGGTTTAAATATCTAGACGATTTTACAACAATCCTAGATATTTTATTACTTTCCTATGCTTTCTTAAAGTGGACTATCCACTACAATACCCGCTTAATATTATATTCATTTATTACAATGCAAATTTTACGACACTTATTCCATTTCAGTAGTCTCAGAATATTATCGTACATATAACTAAATTATTGACATAGATTAGAAAAACCAGTATGCAACTAGTAGCTGTCATCGCTACAAATCTGTTCTTCCACTTCACCCCAAATCGGTTCCGGGCGGCTATGAGCTCCATTATATTCGACCCAAGTCGTTTAACCATTCGAGCAACCGACCACTTACCTCGACAAACCTGCTGTACTCAATTGTTACCTTTATCTAAGCATTCCACGGTGCCGGTACGGTGTAAATCTCAGATGGGGATGCAAGCCAAAAGAGAACTCATTTGTTTGTTGAAATAATAAGGTATTCACAAAAAATGCAAAAAAAAACCTTATTTGAGTTTGGCCAGGAAGTCAACACAAGCATCTGTTTATAAATTATTTATGCAACATGGCAACAATTTTAACTATGAACCTAGCAGTAATAAGTACCTATTACGCCGCTTTGTATTTCGTGTTTAACCAGCATGAGTTTCAAATTAGGCGCATTTTTTTGTGACACGACTCGCTGATTCATCATCATAATCACTAGCCACAACCACCACTGCTGGGCACCTCCTCCCATGGATCACAAATGAAATATAAATAAATTCTCATAATTATAATTAGACAAATTTGTACAGCACATTTTTTAATAAAATAAATCAATTCATCTAATATATTGAGTAAACGCAGACCAAAACCTTTAGGTAGGTATTGCTTGCAAGACAACCAACAATCTTGGAGGAGTTTCTGTCAGAATTATTATTTTACCAGAAGAATCACAAGCACGCTTCCGACCCTTTAATTTATTTGAAGATGATGATGGCAGAATGCAGTCTAACCAACAATGCAAATCTAGACGATACGAGTTTGGCCCAGATATATATTATCCGACTAACCATACATCATAAGTATATCGTATGAAAGTTAACTGACATATAAACATCTGCAGTATTTGCACTTCACCGAAAAAGAAAACGAAGCAATGCATTTATTTAATTGTATGACATACAAAAACCAAAGTTGCTATTACTAATTTATATCAAGATTCTTAACCCTAATGGATGCGTCTTCACTTAGAGCAAAGATGTCCAGAGGGCCACCACAGCAGTACTTCCGTTTTGGGCAGTCGTTCATTATGTGGTGAATGGACTGCACGGGCGCGCCACAATTGCACGCTGGAGACTCCCGCCAACCACACTTAAAACATATATTTACTCCCCACAGAGTTATTGCTCAGTACGTAGCCTGTTCAGCTGGCACCATTGCTGTCTAGGGCCCGAGAAGCCGTAGGGTTTTTGAGTAGGGTCATAGCTCAAGGGACAACCCTGGGATGATTAGACTTCCATTCTGCCTTCCACATCTCCTCTGTGTTATAATTCTGGCCGATAAGGGCCTGTGCTGTCTGATAAACTGGGTTTCGGGACCTCAGGCGATGGTGTGGAGGGCACTTTAAATACTTGCAGACCGGCAAATTTGGGTTAATCCTAATTTTTACAGCTTCATTGAGGAGTGCTTGCTGTCTCCGTAGGTGTGGAGTGGCAATGTTACTGAGTGTTGGCAGCCATTGTATAGGCGTTGATTGTGTCGTCCCAGAAATGTAACGCATGGTTTTCCGTAGCTAGACGTCGACTTTTTCTGTGTGGGCACTATTTATCCAGACTGCAGTTCTCGCCAGCGGAGTAAACCAAACTTAGCCCAGTCGTGCGCAAGACATCTGCATTGGCTTCCCATGTTGTACCAGTTACCTTTTGCAAGATATTGTTTCGGGTGCCTAGTTTCTTGCCCAGCTAACTAAGGTGTCAGTTTATTTTTTATACTACGACGGTGGCAAACAAGCTTACGGCCTGCCTGATGTTAAGCTGGTACCGTCGCATATGGACACTTGTGACTCCAGAAGAATCACAAGTGCGTTGCCGACCCTTTATTCACTTGAGGATTCGCTGTGTTGGCAGATAGAGACATGCAGGTCCCTCACTCCCAGCACAGCGCACCCTAGGGAGCTCTAGCGACCTTACTCACCACCAGGAACACAACACCACATATTTACTTCATAGCATGCAATAATATAGCAACACTACAAAGCAGTGGTGCTATAATGGCTGCGGTCTTCTGTAAGGTGGAGGTACTTGCCCAGTTGGGCTGCTCCACATGCGAGCGAGATGACATTCCGCTGTGCCCTACCTCTCTTAATGATGAGTTGTCGGTAAGAGAGCGATCAAGGGTTACACCCAGATACTTGGGGGAGGGGTTGTAGCCAAGAATAGTACCATCAGAGCTGACTGTTGGGTTATAGTTTGCCAGATTATTATAAAGGTGGAACGTAGACAGACACTTCGGTTTTGCTAGCATTTTGTACTAACCGCCACTTTTTAAAGTATGGGCCAAGCTGCTGTAGTAGGTTTTTGGTTAACTGGGCTTCCGACTCTTTAAATATTGTATGTTGATGCGTGAGGAAGATATCATCAGCGTATATGAATTTCCTTGAGACTGTTTCCGGTTGTCGTGCATTTACAATAAGACAGTGCACAGTATATCGTGTGCTAGTGCAAAGATGATCACGACGTGCTTGACGTTTAACTTTGATTAACATTGAAATAAGTGTTTTTATTTGCGATCTTAGCGAACTCCGGTTCTCGGATATAGAAAGTTAACAGAAGAAAAAAATGTACTGACATGTAATGTAACCCTAACACCTAATGCACTCCATATTTTATGAATCATAAATGTCAAGATTTATCGCCGAACGCCCCAAGTTTGTACCAACACCGGGAATAGGGTTGTCACTGTTTCGAGATTTATTCGCACCGTTTCGGTTTCGGCGAACATGTATGACAAGGGTGATGAATGCGATCGTATCGGAGTAAAAGTGTTTTAACCTATAATTCTGAATAGTACCCAAATTAGTTGCGGAATTGTATGACAGTATTGTGCTGAGAAGATTTCCGAAGTTTTTTTTTTCTTTGGCTCTTCTCAAATATAATTGATATTAGTATAACATGTATGTGGGATTGGTACTTTATGGTGGTTGTGTGTGGAGCTAGCTGTTAGATGACGAATAAGGAACGATCAGATGTAGTTCGAATAATTTTGTAATGGCGGATGACTTGACGGATGATGCGAAGAGTCAAGAGTATAATAATGTAGGTAACCAAATACAATAAAAATAAACAATAAAGATTTCTAAGGAGGTGTTTTATTCATTTAAATGTGGAGTAACAGACAGTCCAGGGTTCACATGTATTATATTCCTAATATTTCCTAGCACAAGTTTCGCTGTCTTGAATCCACACAAGTTCCTTCGACATATAAAAAAAGAACTGTTATATTTGCTCTCAGTCCTAAAGCGACGTCATAGGACTGTATGAAGAACTTCGTAGTTTTAATACAATAGCTCAAAATCAGTATCAATGATATTAATTGACCGAACAGAAATAAGACACGGGTTCAAGTTGGAAGACGCCTAAATATGCTATAAAAATATTTCCAAGGTTGAATTTAAACTTACACCATTTACCCGCGTGACATCCCTAAGAATCCTCTTTTTACTGCTGTTTTATTCTAGTCGTAAAGCAACGGCACTCGCTTCACTCATTTTCTTAGAAATTCAATGTCACAGGATCACTGAATCGAGGTAAAAGTGTAATTTGTAACGCGCATGCGTCGAGGATTATGCATCATCTTCAGGTCCCCTGAGAGCGGATTGTCTCTCAAAAATCCTGTGTAATCTTTTAAGGAAAATACAGCCGGCTTTATGGTAAAAGTATTTATTAGGTGATTCTTGAGTTTATAGGCGTTCGTATCCCGTTGACACTTGCTGTGTTTGGAGTCATGTTGTATGGAAATGTGGCCCAGAAATGAACTCGGGAATTTTTTTTTTGATGCAAATTTGTTAAGGGTAGTATAGAATGTGAATTTCAATTGTTTTGGTGCTAGAGGGCCTACTGACAAGCTATGGACCTTTATTGAAGGATTCTGGTAAAATGTTAATCGTTTAAGCGGTTTTGACTCCTAGAAAATACAGTGTCTTATTGTGTGTGACCAAGACCAAGACTGGTGGGAGACTGCCCAGGATAGAGATACGTGGAAGGAACAGAGGGAGGCTTTTGCCCAGTAGTGGGACACTTAAGGCTATTAAATAAATAAATTGTGTTTAAGTGTTTTATATCGATGTCAGTTTATAAGACGTACCTACCTACACAGAAATGGGACATGTTAAATTAAACAAAAAATATTCACGCTCGTTTTCCTAAAGGGGTCGGCAGAGCAAATGAACTTTAATTTTCAGTGCGCTTCTCTCAATTTGGTGAAATAATTTGCATAGACTATTATTAATTAGTATTATTCAGAATATTTTTAGGGAACTTAAAATACTAACCTTACCAAGTGTGTACGTTCTAGAGGCTAGCACATTTGTGAGACGTAATATGGTGTCGTACATGACGCGCGCGCAAGGCCACGCGCCCGGCATGATGTCCACGCGCGCCCAGCACCTGCTGCTCGTGCCGCACTAAAGGCTAGCCAAGGCTCGGAAATCACTCAGCGTGATAGGCCCTAAAATCTACAACGTTCTACTGCCTGACGTTAAAAACGCTGTAAATTATTTATTATGCATTAAAAAACAAGCTCAAACAGCTCCTCATAATAATGGCTTGCTACAGCATAGACGACTTTATGACCAATATATCATTGACCCACTCATAAATCAACAACACTTGAAAAAATATTCAATAATCATAAGTATATAACATCTAAGACAATAAGAAATTTTAAAATGTATTTGACATGCATGATATTGACCTGTAAAATATGACATTTTATCAATAAAGTTCTGAATCTGAATATTATACCAACATAGTTCTGAAACGTAAGAGCGCTGAAATAGTACATTACTTACCTAGGGCGGTTAAACAAAGAATGTCTCAGATCGCAGGTATTTGACGCCCGAGCCGAAGGCAAGGGCGATAAATATGCGCTCTGAGGCTTTCTTTATTACCGCCCGTGGTGAGTACAAAATTTTACGTCGCTATCTGGCCAGGAAGTGGGGCATAGCGTGCGGTAATTCCTACTTTATGGCCAGGTATGACGTAAACATAGTTTTTTTTATTACCTACCTATCACTTATTTGTACTTTGTACCAAAATGTGTCATGCGTTAAATGTACCAAATCATCAAACCGAGCTCCTAGTTGAAAGACGCTGTGGTATAAAAAGTTTTTTTTAAGGTGTCTATGAGAAAACAAATTTATTTGTAACGCAACTCCAAGAATGCCAATGCAAATTTAGCAAAAACAAACAAAACAAAACCTTTTTACCCTTTACATTTATTCATGGTAGGGTGTATCCCAAAGGTTCCGACATTAGCAACTCACTTATCACTTCATCTAAGTGATTGATGCTCGCTTTTATTGGATTAGAACATAGTTTGTTCCCTAGGTAATAAAATACTAAGTTAGTTCGCGTTAAAAGGCGTTTATATCCTTCTCGACTGGAAAGTCAAACTTTCCAACAAATGAGATAGTTTTTACCCGACTTTGGAATGTGGGTAATGTTTTTGGTCTTAATCGACGGCGTTTGGGGGAAAAGTGATGAATTTTCTTTTTTGGGGTAGATTACGTACTGTCGTTAGTTCGGTAAAAACACTTACAATATCATTAATGATTTTTGGTGCACTTGATTCTGTAATGAATTACTTTAAAGGCAGTTACTTGAAAATTTTGTTTGAACCTTTTTAGGTGGTAAGTACGATTTTAAAGTCTAGTTTTATTATTTAGATGGTTTTTCTTACATTTTCAGGCGCGGGAGATAAAACTATCATATTGATTCCAATCAATACTAAAACCATATCCCATCGTTCATTCCTAGTTTGAGTTTACTAATATCATAATGAGGGAATGTCTGTGGGGGGTTATCTCCGGAACAACTTACTTGTATCCGATGTAGAATTAACCTTCGGGATGAACATAGGATATCCTACGGCTTTGCTTTTTAGGGTTCCGTGCCCAAAGGATAAAACGAGACCCCTATTACTTAAACTCCGCTGTACGTCCGTCTGTCTGTCGTTCTATCACCAGGCTGTAAGTATCTCATGAACCGTGATAGACAATTGAAATGTTCACAGATGATGTATTTCTGTTGCTTCTATAACAAAATATACTAAAAAACAGAATAAAATAAGTATTTATGGGGGCTCCCATACAACAAACGTGATTTTTTTGCCGTTTGGTACGGAAGAACCCTTCGTGCGCTTGTCTGACTCGCACTCGACTAGTTTTTTGTATAATAATATTAGGTGTCCGGACCACTTTGTAATAACCCAATTACATTGTCCACCCAAATGTCATCACCATATACCCAATACTCTTTTCCATTTTCCTACAATAGCTCCAACGCCTGCTGGGACCGGTTCACGGTCTACCGATGTACCCGTGAATTGGTTCTAGCAGGTGTACTACATGACATTAAACTTCGTCTCCAAATGGCCTCTACGTGCTGGATCTATATCCCCACGCACGCCTTCCAAATGACCGGGGTTCGCCCCGTGAATTTAAAGCGAAGATACATAATAATAATTAATCAGATAACTGTTGTTTAGTAATTACAATCTTACGACACTATTGTAAGAATATCATTATTAATTTTACTTATAATGTATGTACGATACAATATTTAAGTACACAATCCCTGTGTCAACAACTTAATTATTGCCAACCAGTTTCCGATTGGCAATCATCAAATTGTTGACACGAAGGTAAATGGGTTAATCAGGTTAAGCAGCAAACATTTCTAAAATGTTGTTGGTGCTGCTCCGCATCCTACGCACCAGTGATGCGGCCCTCTTCCGTACAATGGCGTTAAACCCATCCGTGAGAGCTTCGGCAAACATTAGTGATGCGCTACAGAAGCGGAGCAGCCTCAACAGCGCCCTAAATCCATTGTTGTATTGGACTTTGAGGGGTCTAAGCGATTTTTGAGTACAGTTAAGCCACAGGCTGCCCGTGTTAAAGCTCTGACAGAACGCCTTGAAAAGGGTGATTTTTACTTTGGTGGAACAACGAGCAAACCTGCGGGCCAACATGTTGCTTCTCACCGCCAGTGCCCTGCGTTCTCTTTCAATGTCCATTTAATCCTTAAGGTCGTCGGTAAGGTAATGCCCTAAGATACTTAAAACTGTATACCCTTCGCAGCGGTAAGCCATTAAGGATAACAGCTGGCACATCATCCGGTATCTTTTCAGGACATTTACTGAGGGCCTTAAATATCAAATATTCACTTTTCTTAACATTGTAGCATAACCCATGTCTGGATGCATACGATTCGCATATCTTCGTAAGCTTTTTCAGTGCACTCACCATTGGGCTCAGCAGCACCATGTCGTCCGCATAGCTGATGTTGTTTAAACAGACACCATCCACATGACATCCGACACGGGTGCTGATGAGCTCACCAATGAGCTCGTCCACGTATAGATTGAAGAGCTTGGGTGACGATAGCCCCCACCTGCCTCACCCCGCACTCCAATCCATACGAGTCGTTCAGCACGCCTGCCCATCTTACGCTATTCTTCTGATTGGCATAACAGAACTGCAAGATGCTAGTCACCTCCACTGGCACGTTCCTATCCCTCATCTTTTCCCATAAGACATCGTATGAGACTAAGTCGAATGCTTTAGAGAGGTCTAGGCAACATGCGTACACTGTGGTACTGCGCTCAGTGTAGTAACGAACAGCATGCTTAAGGCTCAAAATGGCACTTTCGGTCGATAATCCCAGTCTAAAACCAAATTGCCCGTCTTGAAAGTGTAAGTATTCATCCATTTGAGCATTAAGCATGCTATCTAGCACCTTAGCCAGAACATTTGCCAAAGAGATTGGTCTATAGTTCGTTTTGTCAGCGATATCTCCAGTCTTGTTTTTTACTATGGGCACTATGGTATCAATATATTAAATATCAATTCATTAGGTAGGTACACATGGCTTAGACAAAGCGCAAATAATGCAGGCGAAGCCGCGCGGACAGCTAGTCTCTAATAAAACTGAAGAATATATTTTCTTAAGTAACTAACGGGTATCACGTCTAGTTAACTTACAAAGAACTTATGCAAACGTAATTTTCTTATTATAGCCATCCTCCTTACGTAAACTTTTTTCCGGGAAAAGCCTTTCCACTTCCCCCTTAGGCTTCTTCCGTATAAGGCGGAGCGGAATTTGTATGCGGTATTTTATACTTTACCGAGAGCTTACTAATGTCGCCTAGATTTCCAGACTTTTCGGTATGCTGTCAGTATTACATTTGTCCAGCGCGGAAGCATGCAGTACTACATGCGTACCGCCCCACTTTGTAGGCCAATCAGTGGGTCGATCACGTAACTTTTCTTACGCGCGTCTGTAAGGTTTAAATGTCAATTTTATATGGAAAAATGACAGTTAGATTGTGATTTTACTGTCAGACGCGCGTACAATGCGTTACGTGATTGACCTACAGGAAGCACTCATATAATTGAAGAAACGCCTGAAATAGACTGGCTTGACAGTCAAAGACAACTTTACTATTGACCGCCACCGCAGGCCGCACCAGTGTTATTCAGGCTTGATTCAGGCCTTAAAGCCTCCCACAGACTGGCGCGGCCTGGCCGCGGCGGTCAATAGTAAACTTGACATTACTCATTAGCTGTCAAATTTACTATTGACCGCCACTGCAGGCCGCGCCAGTGTGTTGCAGGCTTAAGGAATCCGAACTGACTCGACTGACAGCTGACACTTTATAGAAAACACACCGAATTCGCGCCACCAAATGCGGAATTAGGCTTAGACGAGAAATACTGCAATAATATTAGCCTTAGACGAGAAATAATGGAATAATATTTATTTCTGGAACAAAACACTCATTCAATCTTCAAGTGACAAAAGCAATATTTACCAAATAAAAAAACGATATCAGATCAGAGGGCGTAATATTATCTTTTCGGTAAAGTATAGGAAATAGTATCAATATCCGGCCAACAAAAGGTATCGCGTGATGTTCTCAAATTATTTCGGATGTGTTGGTAAATCGTTGCAGATCTTGTGGGTTTCAACTTCAACTAAACGAAAGAGCGAGCTTTGTTACACGGTAATGGCTGATAACCTTGCATAATTTGGCAAAGGGTATTTTGTCACAGAATACTAGGTGGCTATAAAACATCGCTAAAAAACTTGACAGACAAAATGTGTCACCTGTGTCCCCTCTACGATTTACTTATTAAGATTACCTATTTTGTGTGACAAAATAAAGCGTCTTTTTTGTGGCATTTTTTGGCATTTCATGCCAGGACCCGGCTTAGACGAACTTTTCGATCATTTGCTATTTTACTCAGTTCTCTGCGGGCTACGTGGACAAATTCATATAAGGATGAGATAATTTGGAAAATAGAGCATTCATTTTACCTTTATTCAATTATTATATTGAGTGATTAAAGTGTAAGTAAGTGGGAGTGAGGAACAAAACAAAAACATTCCGTAGCGTAAAAACCATTTGAGAGCGTGTCATGCCATATCAACCACTACACGCATTTTCATTCACTTTTTCGATCCACTGGCACTAGGCTTGTGCCTGCTCGTTCTTTTACGGGAGCGCTCCGTTCTCGTTCAATCGGTTTGAGGAACTAGTTCGGTCTTTTAGTTCCTTCGGTATTTTAGGTCAGTGTGGACAGTGTGGGAGCGGCCGTTAGTTAAGATTGGTTCATGGCCTTTAACTGTCAAATAGCGCAGTAGCTTTGCGTTTTACGTATTACGAATCAAACTAAACCGACGACGGAGCAACGTGCAGCCGTTTATCTCACTCGCACCTGTGCGCGCGCCATTGCCGGGCTTCGCATAGTTCACATTCGTTCGTTTCGTTCACGTTCAGTACGCGACGGCGACGGTGCGCTCCTACGCGATGTTAACCTGTCACCCGCATCTCGTTCCGTACCACTCTCACTCTGCTGCTGAACTAAAGACCGAAGACCGATTTAGATGGTAATTGAGGAACTAGTTCTTTTCATTCAGTAATGGGAATTAATTCCTAATAGTTCCTAGTTCCTGACCGACACAAGCCTAACTGGCACTCCACCTTTTGTAAATTTACCCAGCCAGGTATTACTGTTGTATGTACATATCCCTCTTTTACTAATACCTTTCCTATTCGTTTTATTTCCGGCACTGCTATCAATCATTCATTGTGTACACTTTGTCATCGATTTTCCGGTGGCCATCCTAAAATCCTCAAAAAAGTAAATAGAAACGATCGGTTCACCGTAATCAAACGTCAATTTTGACCAGCAAAAAGGCAAACGATATAAGGAATTTGCCATCTGTGAAATTCAGGAATGTGTTTGATGTGTGAACGTTACAAAGAATGGGGAGTGATGTAGGTCAAACGTTTTGTAAATGTGTAGTTGAGGTTTTTAGGTTGGCGGTTGTGTCCGACCTTAATGTAAAATGAATGTCCTACTGCGTCTAGTGACTTCTAAAGATTTTTGTGGTTTACCTGCTTGTTAGTTGTCAAGTTATTTAAACTATGACATTTATAGGAAACGAGTTAAGGTGCATGTATAGACAGAATCACGTTTGAAGCGCTTTTAATCACAAATTCAATTATTTAAGAGAATGAGATGAGATTTCCCAGAGAAATAGTATTTTGGAGGCACCTGGTTGTGTCTAGCTTATCAAAGATGCTACTTTTAAATAAAAAAAGGTTGAATAAGTTACAAAACCACGGTTTTTAGAACCTCCAAGCACTGTGGGCACACGTACACGTGATTTACGACGACGATAATTTCACTTTAATTTGCGTACGTCGACTATAACTTTCGTTGTATCAAATGCTGCCGTAAGAAGTTGGGCCAAGTTGTGAAAATCGCTCAAATTCAGAAATCATTTGGCGTGTAAAATTATACCTATTTATACACAACCGGGAATAACGCTAGGATGATGATTATAGTAACTTGGTACTTTCAGTATGGTGACAAAAAATAAAACAATTTGGTTGGGTATCACTATCTCGACTCGTACCTTTAGTTGGACTACCTTTATCTCTTGTTATTTTTTACAGGGATCCAAGCTGTGTCTTGGATAACGAATTGTAATATAAAAAGAACAGGGGTGTAGACTCAAAATTTATGATAACTCTAAAAGAAGGAAGGAAAAAAATATGCCTAATGACAGAAATCCCATTCAGATTTCTCAAAAGATTACGAAGCGACAACCGTTTTAATATTGCTTGTTGGAGAGAGAAAACGGTAGGGGATTGTGACGTCACGATGCAAGAGCGTCATAGTAAATGACAAACGCATTTGAAGGTGCGTTTTACGCAAAAGGGACAGAAAAAAACTTTGAACACTTATAACTTTGTGATTGTTTAATCCCCCTGCTTTACTTATTTCTCCATTTGACTAAATTATAAATCCTTTTTCGAGAAAATTCATCATTATTGGTTATTTTATTTGGTGTCTACACACACACACGTGTAATAATGATGTTGATGTGACACATGCCCATCAGTGTGTTTATTAACGAATTGGTTATTTATGGTTTAAGATAAACTCACAGAGGTAGATAAATACGTTAATTATACGCGATTAAGTCCCGTTTAGTAAAAATAAAGACAGTCCAATTCGGTACGAAAATATTCATGTTTGCTGGCTTTAAACCATGTGAACAAAGTGTAAAGTAAGTTGTTGTAGTAACGTGCCGGGTTATGACAAAAAAAAACATGTATTTGCTAAGTTTGCTGTATTTATCGTGGCCCATCTTTCCGGATGCATACGGCAGACATGTTCAGCCCAGTCCAACTTCAGTTTGGAGGTCTTGGCACCCACATCTACAATTTGAGTTTTGGAAAGCAGTTCGCAAGACAGCCACCGGAGCAGAGGCATACCAAAAAGAAGATGGCGGGACGATTTGGACGCGTTCTGCATGGGTTGGCGGGAGCATGCCAGCAATAGGGCCGAGTGGAGGAAAAGGGGGGATTTGCCCAGCAGTGGGACCCCCAAAAAGGCTAAGAGAAAAAAAAATGGTAACAAAACCATAATATGTAAGATGTTCTGAATAAATTGATTCAAAACTTTGTAATGAAGGGTGAAATTCTTAAATGGCCAAGTTTGCGAGTTCTCCTGAAGCATTAAATCTGTTGCATAAATTTATTCGCGGAGTAAAACTTCGTGGAACTTGTTTTAATAAACCCTGCACAAATAAAATAACTGTTCTTTTGTTTTTCAACAATACAAAATCTAATTGACTATAATAATAAAATAATAAATAATAAAAATTGTTTATTTTCAGATTCCTTAGATCCATAGCATTGTTAGTTACAAAACACTTATACAACTACATTAGTTACGTAATATTAAATGGCCACATGAATTATTTTTATTTGTTTTTAGGACGTACAACATGTAGGACGGTGTATCGGCGGAGTATGTCCGAGTCCCACCTCTCTGCTATCATTTTCAGGATGCTATTTGAGCTCCCCCTCGTCTGCATCCCCACAGACGCCGTCTTCTTCCGTATTATTGCATACAAGTCATCTACGCTAGCATCGGCAAACATCCCAGAGGCGCTGCAGAATCGGGGAAGCCCAAACAGCCTCCGGAAAATGTTGTTATATTCGATACGCAGGGCGTTATATGACTTCAGCCTGAACTATAGGTATAACTTAGGTGTTTTTGTGAATCTATAATTGAGAGTGAGTAGGCACTATCTAAGTGCCTATGTTCTTATAGCACTATCGCCACTTAACATCAGGCGAGTATGTAGACTTATTTAACTACATAATACAATCTAATCTACTAAAAAAAACAGAAAAAAGCATGATGGTTCTAAGGTTAAAGTATAAAGTACCTAATCATTTTGAATAATAATAAACATTTCATCCAAATAAATTATTAATTCAGAACTTGGCCCACACTCCTTTACCTGATGTCAAATGCTGGTGACAATATGAGTGTGGTGATTAAACGCTGCGGTCTACGTAAAATTTACGTCCAACTCGAACAACTTAATTATCCGGTTAAATTATAGTTAAATTATTCCCTAGGTTTATTGGCTCGGGTTAGGCGAAGACTGTTCGTTGTAAACTTGAATTTAGAGGTGTCAGGTTTTTCATTGGGTCTGTTCTCTCCTTATTTAAGAGCTAGGCTCTTGTCGGTGGAGTTATTCCCAACTAATCCTACAGTCTGCCTCTCTTTTTATTTATCTATACGATGAAGTGTTTAGCCAATATATTAAGGTGGTTCGATTGCCATACAAGACATTATTTGACATTCGCAGAATAAACTTGTATAAACTAGATTAATTTGAGAAATTGGTTTGGGACGTGATATTTTGGGCAAACTATTTTTCTCAAATGAATCTAGTTTATACAAGTTTATTCTAGGAAAGGGGGAATTTGGCGCAAATAGGAAGCCAATTGATGAAAGTTTGTTACATAAGTTTCTTAAAATATCACGCCGTTAGCCTGCGAATGTCAAATAACGCTTTGTATGGCAATCGAACCACCTTAACTGTGACACCGGTGCGTAACGCTGCGTATACGCATTGACGTGTCTTATGCGTCACGTCTTTTTCATACGTTTTGCTGCGTTTACGCTGCATAAGCGCAGTATGGTCGCTCCCTTATCTTGTAAACATTACATGATTTTACTCGTTCACCATGTTAATTTCTAAAACCTTTGATTATTTCCAAGTTCATTTTATCGGAGAATGTTCCACAACAATTAGGACTGTGTCAAGACAAGTTTGTATCGTGTGTCGTGTTCCCTCCCGGGCGGGGATGAGGAAAAAGGGGTGCAATAATAAGTGTTGACAAGAAAAGAGATACGAAACACGTGACGAAATGTCGTGACCGAGTTGAGTATTCTTGTAGGCTCTCATACATAACTTTTTTCTTATACTTATATATTTACTTTATCAAGACGAAAAATACGAAAAAAAAATATTATAAGAAACAAATATGGACGACCGGTTAGCCTAGTGGGTAGTGACGCTGCCTACGAAGCTGAAGGTCCTGGGTTTGAATCCCGGTAAGGGTAAATAATTGTGTGATGAGCATGAACATTTGTTTCTGAGTCTTATGTGTTTTCTATGAACCTATTTAAGTATTCATATTTATTAAATATATCTTCGTCTACAAAACAATACAATACAATTTTTTTATTGATAACACCATCGTTACAAGTCTAGTACCCATAACACAAGCCTTATGGAGCTTTCTATGGGTCTAGGTCAATTCGTGTAAGATTGTCCCGTAATATTTATTTATTTATCTTATACATACATACATACATATAATCACGCCTTTTTCCCAGAGGGGTCGGCAGAGATCACGGATCTCCATTTGCTACGATCCTGACAAACCACTTTCGCTTCACTCACTTTCATAACATTTCTCATACATGCTCGTCGGTTTAGGGTACTTTTGATCTGGCCTTTCTGTAAGATTTCTCCAATTTGATCGGAGAAAGTTCGCCTAGGTCTTCCCCTTCCAACTTGCCCTTCCACTGTTTTTATCTACACTCTCTTCGTTAATCTTCTTTCATCCATCCTCTCTACATGCCCAAACCACCTTAACATACCCTTCTCAATGTTCGTGACTATATCTCCATCCATTCCACACTTATCTCTTATCACACTGTTTCTGACTCTATCACTCAATTTCACTCCACACATACTTCTCAACGCTCTCATTTCTACTGCATTCACTCGACTTTGATATCTTTTTGCCACACCCAACTTTCGCTACCAACACTCCCCTATGCACAATAAAGGCATTCAGTGCCCCATTCACTCGATTCCCTGAATTCACTCTCCTTTCAATATCTTTCTCATGCTTTCCGTCTCCAGTAAATAGTGTCCCCAAATACACAAACTATTTATTTTATTTATTTAAATATTTGTGCTAATTTGTTCGAACGAATCGATTCGAACCCGGTACCTACCGCTTCGTAAACAAGGGTCACTATCACTACTGTCACTACCAAATTTGTCGGTTAAAGGTCGTCAAAGGATTCCATGCCACCTACCTACATGGTTTAACCACTCAAATATCCCAATTTGTCATATATCAAACATTGAATCCGTGACAATTTCTTTTAGTTCCAGATCCAAAATAAACATTAATTTTCCTTAAATATAAACCTAAGTTAAAACCGTATTTCACCGGAAACCCTCAAAAGCTCCCTATACTAACCAAAGATCACATACACGTCGACTTTAGAAAGCACATGATCAATAGGTATTGAACAGGGTATATGAAAACTACGGTCTAAAAGCATAGGAGGTTGATTAAAATTCCTCACAGATGTCGTTCATATGGTTTCACGGTCTGTCTGGACGTAGTAGGTACATACTAGAATTCAAAAGAGTGTTTTTAGTAGGATATCGTGGACAGTTACTACGTTTTGTGTATGAAATACCGCGGAAAAGGCTTTGGCCTGATGTTTCCAATCAGCTATTGTAAGGACTTAGCGTCTCATGTGACATTTTAGAAAATATGTATTGTTATATTAATAAAGGAGCAAAGTTTGTTAATTCGTACCTAAACTATTTCCGAAATAAGGTATTCATAGACTATAGAAAAAATCAGTAAATGTATACTAAGCAGAAACGTCCGCTAACGAAATTCTAAGTTTCGATCAAAGAGGAAAATTGAAAAATTATTCGCCACGGTAGCTCAGTTGGATAAGAGCAATGGACGGATTCCAGAGATCATGGGTTCAAATCCCGCCCGTGGCGAATAATTTTTCTATTTTCCTCTTTGATCGAAACTTATAAAAAAATCTCCCGATGATAACTGGCAACACTGAAGATCTTGGCCAATAACTACATCATCATCATCATATATTTAAGAGCCACGCTCTTGTCAGTGGAGCAGTTTCCATTCGTTTCTATTCTCAGCTTTCTTCTTGACATCTTGATACGACACACTGTCTATGGAGCAATTTATGGAAATTAACAATAACTACATTATACTAGTAAAATTACAACTTATATTTGGTGAAACCCGCCACTGCAGTTCCTACACAAACACATTATTATTGCAATAAGTTGTTATTAAGGTGGTTTGATTTCCATTCAAAACGTTATTTGACATTCGCAGGCTAACGGCGTGATATTTTAAGAAACTTAAGGATGACTCACGCTAGAACGGGCCGTGCCCGGCCCGGGCCGTTTTCTAAAAAAAACGACGGCGTTTTTGCGCGGCCGAGCCATACCTAAGCCCGGCCGAGCCACGGCCGATGTTCCGAAGCGGCTCGGTGTCGGCACGGCCCGGACGTGGCTCGGCCGGGCTTGGATATGGCTCGGCCGCGCAAAAAAGCCGTCGTTTTTCTTAGAAAACGGCCCGGGCCGGACACGGCCCGTTCTAGCGTGCGTCATCCTTTATGTAACAAACTTTCATAAATTGCCGTTCCATTTGGGCGAAATTCCGCCTTTCCTAGAATAAAATTCTATTAACTAGAATAATTTGAGAAATATTGTTTTCCTAAAGTATCACGTATGAAACTGATACTTTTTCAAATTATTCTAGTATTACTCATATTCTATAATGTGGCAAGGAGCTTACTACGGCGTAGCTTACCAAGCGCAATTTACACACGCAAGTTTCATTACATTGCCGGTTACCGAGGTATGCTGAGTTCTATTGATCTGTCAAACCCCGCAACGTAGATAAACTTGCACGCAATTTCTTGCATGTGTAATTTGTGCTTTAGCGATACTTGGCAGTGCATGAATGTGTTAGCAGTAAATGTGTGAAGCTCATCCGCTCATCCGAACACCGCCGTAGGCTTTCCGACTTCCGGCTTCCGACTTAGAGTGTATGGCGTTACAAAATTGTTGGCACTGAATGTGTTAACCGCAGTATCATGCATATGAGATAATTTTACTAACAAGAGGCTTTCTGAGCTGTGGAGTAGAACTCGCGAGATTGATTTTTTTTTTTAATTTCTAAAAACTGAGTCGATAAAGAATTCTATATGACCTGCTCACAAAATTTCAGGAGTATTGGTTTAGAAATGCGACCTGAAGGAGGAGATCAGCCGGACAGCGGACAGCGTGATTCCGAACGGACATACGAACGATTGTCGGCCCAAGCTGAAGCATGGAAATTCCTTCGCTTCGCTTGCTCGTTCGATTAATATTTGTCATTATAATTTTAATAACAATCTCAAATAATATTTACTTAAACTGCACTTTAGTTTAATCCCATAACGTTGGATCCATTTAAACTTTCCACCCTCGAGTTTGTAGACTCCTTGAAATGTTTCCTAGTCTAGAAAGTTATAATAATATGGTAGTTAAGTCCATAAAATGTAAAGCTTAACGTGATTTGGACGATTTATCACCTTGTCACACTCACAATATAACGCCTAGTCACGGTTCATGCCTTCATAATTACCGGGGCATCGTGCAACGACCTGTAAGTTTATGGACTTGTTTTTAAAAGCGCATGCCTTGCCCCTACGGGCATCCCATACGCCAATGACCGTCGATCTGAATACCTTAGTATTCTTATGTTTTTTGTAGCTTATCATATTAACAACAACAGCTTATAACAATATAGTATCCCATATTTACTTCAAACATCACTGTCTTCGAGATATTTGGCATCAAAGTTGAACAATTTTAGACCAAAAAACAGGTTTTCCGGTCATAACTTTTGCGTTAACTAATTTAAAATCAAAACCCTACACACGTGATATCCTCAATAAAACACTTTGGTGATAAACAACGTATTTATTCCTTGAGCTGCACTTCATACACATACACAATCCAATGTAACAATGAATGAATAAAATGTCAAACTACCGCTTTTATGATTGTAACGTTACCGGCTAAAACAGTCAACGGAAATCAACAAAGTTACTTATTAAAATTAAATATAATTGGCTAACATTCGGCCGTCCTGAATTTATTCCCGTCCCGGGAATTTATACAAATTAATTCCCAGTAATAGTGATTAATCATCAGTAGGTACGCCTAAAAATTAACCAATTAGATATTACATTTATTAAGAAAATAATGATGCATATAAATGTTTTGTGGCTACTGTATTCTAATAGATACTGCAATATAATAGGTTAATCATAATCACATTTCACTTGAAATAATACAAAAGATCAACTGTGTTAAATCAAAATACATCAATGCACAACTGGTCATACTAACAGTAGGTATATCTCCTATTTTAAACTAATGGTAATATTATACTTTAATAGTATCTACTAAAATAATGATGCACGTAAGCATTTTCTTTAAACTTTTAATAAAATTAATTAAATATAATTGACTACTTACTGTGTCTGTATCAGCACAAATCAACACTTGTCAAATTTTAACTAATTCTTATTACATATTATGTCAATTCATTTGTGAACATTGAAGCCAACATTCAACATTCTACCTTAGTATCAATATAAATTTAACGTCTTTTCATTGGTGAACATTGAAGCCACATACATATCTTCAACATTCCTACCTAAGTATCAATATAAGTTTAACTTCATTTCATTTGTGAACATTGAAGCCTCATACATATCTTCAACATTCCTACCTAAATATCAATATTAATTTAACGTCATTTCATTTGTGAACATTGAAGCCTCATACATATCTTCAACATTCCTACCTAAGTATCAATATAAATTTAAAGTCATTTCATTTGTGAACATTGAAGCCTCATACATATCTTCAACATTCCTACCTAAGTATCAATATAAATTTAACGTCATTTCATTTGTGAACATTGAAGCCTCATACATATCTTCAACATTCCTACCTAAGTATCAATATAAATTTAACGTCATTTCATTTGTGAACATTGAAGCCTCATACATATCTTCAACATTCCTATCTAAGTATCAATATAAGTTTAAAGTCATTTCATTTGTGAACATTGAAGCCTCATACATATCTTCAACATTCCTACCTAAGTATCAATATAAATTTAACGTCATTTCATTTGTGAACATTGAAGCCTCATACATATCTTCAACATTCCTACCTAAGTATCAATATAAATTTAACGTCATTTCATTTGTGAATATTGAAGCCTCATACATATCTTCAACATTCTACCTTAATATAAGGAAGCCTCATTAATATCTTCCGTATCTAATTTAAATAAAATATAACATTACAAATGGAAGCCGCCTTCGCATCTACCAAAACCTCATACCTATTTCGGTACGTAATATATATAAATGCGTTAATAATCAATCTTTAATTTATCTAATTATTCAGACATTTCAGGTTCCGCATTAGGATAGTCACCACTAACATCATTTTCATCTTCATCTTGACAATCAGATCTATAAAATACCTACTAACCAAGGGTTAATTTTATCGACTGCAAATAAGCTCTTAAATGGTCTATTATCCTTCCTGGCCAATAGTGTATCCTCCACCTCATACCTATCGTGTCCTATTACTCGTGTTATACGAGATGGAACTCTAATTTTCGGAAACAACTTCTTACTTTGCCCAGTCGACTGCACTTCCCTTTCAACTCTGACTAAATCACCAACCTTATAACTGACATGTTTTCTGTTCCTGTATTATCTATCCTTTTGTTTTTGCTCATCAAGCTCTATGTGTTCCGTCATTTCCTGCCTAATAACATATATTTATACCGTGTCTTCCTCTAGGGATACCCCTAAACATATTGGTACCAAATAATGCCTGAGCCGGTGTTTTTCCCTTATTAATAGAAGGTGAGTATTCTTATGCTTGCTGTTAACAAGCGGACCTAAATGGTCAATATGGACCGTATGAAAGGGTTCTGCTATTTTCTCTATAGGATGCAACTGACCAGCCTTTTTAGCAACCGGAACCTTAGCGTGAGCACACTCAAAACATGACTGTACATACTTCTTAATAAATCTTCTCATTTTGGGAAACCAGTAAGTGCCTTTAATTCTGTCAAAGGTTTTATCAAAGCTAAAGTTTTAATATCATCATGATTGGCTTGCATGATTTGCCATCTAACACCCTTAGGGACAACCCATCGATTTCCATCATTAGTGATCCTATATAACAATCCCCTTTTGACAACAAAGTTATTAGAAATCTCGATTATATTATTTGTCTCTTTGTCCTTAAGTATATTTACAGTCCGCTGAATTTCGGAATCAATTTGCTGAACTGTGGCGACCCAATCAACTGTAATGGTATTAACTTCTAAAACAACTTCTCTACACTAACTCAATGCGTCCACATGAGTCATTGATTTACCGGGCTTATAGTTGATCTCAAAGTCTAGATACAACAACTGCAACTCTAGATACAACAACTGCAACTCTAGATATTATGTCTTTTTTCTCAACTATCGCTCACAAAGAATTGCAGTCAGTGACGATGGTGAAATGTATGATTATTAAGTAAACTCTTAACCATTCTAATGACGCCACTACAGCTAACGTCTCTAAGTCACAATGTAAGTGCATCTCATCAGGCGACGTTTGTCAACTGTAGTACGCAACAGCCTGAAACGGTTCAGCTTTATCTTTTCTTTGTAATAAAATACCAACTTCTCCCAATTTAGACGCATCCGTCTGTAATTCTGTATCATATAAAAGATTGAAGAAAACGAGAATAGGTCTGTTCGTCAAACTATTTTTAAGTTGAATAAACGCGTTTTCTTCTTGTTCCCCCCAAGTAATTAGTATACTGTTTTAAAAGCTGTGTGTTGGAGGTTTGGCAATTATTAAAAAATGCCTCAGAAGACGCCGGAAGAAACTGGCTAAACCTATAAACTGTCTAGTCTTGTGTTTATCAGTAGGCCGAGGAAAGTATTTGACGGGTTGGATCTTTTTCTTACATGGCAATTGTTCATATTCCCTTCCAGGTTGCAGATTCAAACCGTATTCTACATATATGCTTCCATTTAAAATAGGTTTAGTAAAACTCTACTTTAGTGACATTATTTATGGTGGTATTATTATTAACAATCAACGAAATAAATTTGCACTCATCGCTCGTAAATTTATTAGTAAAAGTCAAGCTATTTAAGTAGTTAGTTAGCATGTAGTTAGTTTTAAGCGTTATTACTACGTGGTCCTGTTCGGTATAACTTTGTCCTATTAATAAGGGTGTGCTCAAATAACCATCGGGCACAATATATACGTCTACGGTAGCTTCAACGGAATCGATCATAATATTCGTCATACCTATTGTTTGAACGGCGGAATTTCAAAAAGCCCTTTAAAATAGGCAAATTATCTTTCGACCAAATTGTCAAAAATATTATTAGCATCGCATTATGTCATGAGAGTGCATTAACTTCCAAAGTCTATAAAACACGGTAAACTAACTTTGTTTACGTGCGCTGTTTTATAATATTTTTGATAATTGCTACTTGTACTGTACCGCCTAGTCATGACACCGCTCTAACATCTAAGTTCTTTTAATTTTACACTTAAGAGGACACATGGCCGATTCTAGAGCAAAATTCGCATTTCCTAATTGGTTGTTTACATATGAAATGAGGATGCCCTTCTTCACCGCAATTAAAACATTTGACTAATCTATTGTCTGGCTTATGTCCCCGGTTAGCTTGCTTATTGTCAATGCTGGAATTGTTTATCAACGGTCGAAACGATATCTTAGGTTTAATATTAACCTTTTCGCCGCGTAAACAAACAAGCAGCTTGTCGGGATCTTTAAACTGAGCTGCTTCAGCACTTGTTTTTACAGCTCTGTCATCAATTCCTAATAAGATGCAATCAACAGCATCAGTACCCGTTATCTTACACCTATTGCGCAACAAAACCTTATCGTAAAAATTGTCTTCCAAAACATCCCCATATTTAGCGCGCTTTTCAAGCATTTTTGTTAACAACAAACCGTAATTTTCTTTGCTGAGAAACGCGGTTTTCAATTTAACTTGCCACTCGGGCCAGGTGTACTTTAAACTCGACAAATCCTGATACCATTTTTGAGCTACTCCTGCTAATTTAGGAAGTGCATAATAGTGGATAATTTAACGCTCAGTCCAATTGTTTTTTTTTTATACTACGACGGTGGCAAACAAGCTTACGGCCTGCCTGATGTCAAGCTGGTACCGTCGCCTATGGACACTTGTGACTCCAGAAGAATCACAAGCGCGTTGCCGACCCTTTATTCACTTGAGGATTCGCTGTGTTGGCAGATAGAGACATGCAGGTCCCTCACTCCCAACACAGCGCATCCTAGGGAGCTCTGGCGACCTTACTTACCACCAGGAACACAACACCGCATACTTCATAGCATAGCATACCTATATACTGGCTGTCTCGTTCACCTTAGTCAACCATACGTCCATTGTTTGACTCTGATTTGCCGGATTGTATTCAGGCAATACATTCATTACAGGAAATCTTTCAACATAATCATTATCATCTGATCTAACAAATTTAAATAAATCCTTCAATGTATCTAATAAGTCATTATTGCGTGTATCACCATACCTCGTTTGACTTCGACAATTCCGACGTGAACGCGAGTGGCTTCAGCTGCGACGCACGCGTGACCGGCTGCGGCGCGGGCGGCTGGCTGCTCTGCGAACGTAACGGGCTGCAGTGCGAGCGGCGGCTACGCGAACGGGACCAGCTGCAGCGCGATTGCGATCGGCTGCGGCGATGCCGGCTATTCTCCGACCCGTTGGAGTTGATGCGGCTGCTTCTCCCGCGGCTGTGTCTGGATCGGCTCCTCTTTGTGCGACTACGCCTTTTCATCTCGCGGTCACGAACTCTGCTGTCCCTGCTTGAAGCTGGCGGTGTCATCGCTCGACTTCCATCAGAATCGTCAGGTGGAAGAGAACACGACTATCATGTTCATCCATACTGAAATAAAAATATTTACACAAGCGTAACTGTTCTTTAATTTCGTTGCCCTACTAATTACTGCATTAGTAGTAGCTAGCATTAATCATGGCATGGACAACGTAATATAGTATTGA
This sequence comes from Epinotia brunnichana, assembly GCA_963854355.1. NCBI lineage: Eukaryota > Metazoa > Arthropoda > Insecta > Lepidoptera > Tortricidae > Epinotia > Epinotia brunnichana. Next base: position 14,829,184 of record OY977957.1, read on the forward strand.
AAAACATAATAAAGAAACTACGGAATTGGACAAACTAATATACTTCTTACCTTTATAGTAATATTGCTAGAAATTCAATCACCTTTAACGCTTACGCAAAACAAGCTTCGTTATAATAAAACCAGAATAAAGAAATCAACAAACATTTGTGAAACTGTTATTTCTTCACTTCACGTTTTACGTAAAATAAGTAAAGTTTTATATTTACCATTTAGTTTTTCATACTTAGTTCAAATATTGTAACCGATTTTGAAGTCATTAACGTCAAGAAAGCCAATTCAATTATTAACTTCTAATGTAAAATTTCAACAGTTTGATTACCTGTGGCGTTAGGACTCAATCCCACTTCTGAAATGATATCCTCAATAAAACACTTTGGTGATAAACAACGTATTTATTCCTTGAGCTGCACTTCATACACATACACAATCCAATGTAACAATGAATGAATAAAATGTCAAACTACCGCTTTTATGATTGTAACGTTACCGGCTAAAACAGTCAACGGAAATCAACAAAGTTACTTATTAAAATTAAATATAATTGGCTAACACACGTTTATAGAGACATCAGAGACGAACCCAAATATGTAGATTTCGTATATGTTAGATCTTTCACAGCAATCTTATAACAAAAAAGGTGTTTTTTTAGACAATGTTTTAAAAAATCATAAAAAAATAACTGTGCATTTCTTTCAAAATATGGTACACCAAAATGGAGATTGAAGAATCGATAGCCGTTTGCCCTTTAATTTTATCTGTAGTGCAAAAGTATTTGTATCGATTCAAAACCAGTCAAAAATCGATGAAAACCTCGGGTAGCCCCTTAACATATTCAGTACCGGGCACCCAACTATCGGGTGCCTACGCCGTAGGCTCTTTCCGCTACATATGAGGAAAACCCCGGGATCGGCTATAGTGATTCTTATCACTGAACTCACTTGCTTTTGGTAGCCACAGTTACCAATTTCGTGCACCCCTAAATTGCTTCTGGTAGCTGTAGCTACCAAGCGAAGTATGAGCTACCTACCTTAGTAAGAAAAAAATTGAAGCAATTTAGGCTACCTTTTTTATAATCCGAAAGCAAGTGAGTGGCTAAGTTAATTCATCGACTTTCATCCAATTTATTTTGACACCTTCAGTGCCATGACCCTGGTGGACGCTCTGCTCGTATGCGCTTTACCATTTAATCGGCTTTGGCTACGAGTGGCTACCATTGGCACTGACTAAATTTCTACTAAAACATTTTTTTCTATTACTACCAATTTGACATTCGTATTTGCTAGATAGAGACCAAACGCAGTTTAGTTAACAGGGGCATGTTAAGCCATCTGAATAAAGGGGATAAGTGACTGATATACATACATACATGTAATTTTATGGAACAAAACAATCTTATGAAATATGGTAAAATGGGTCTAAAAATCCTTCTTATGTTAAATAAAATTTAATTTCTAACTTAAATCGGCTGACAAGTGGTCATAAATTTGCACCAACATACAACACAGCATACAGACATTTTGAACCTTCAAATTGAATGTCCACTAAATTCATATATCAATGGATAAGTAAGGCAAAAATAGGTAGGTACGTTTCATTGCACGTGAACAATGCGAGAAGGTGATTTGCGTATTTTTTTGTAACAGGCGACGGCAATAATAAGTATACAATTTTGCACCATATTCCATTGTTATAAGGCTAAAATTGTATACGTGTTTTTGGCGACGAATTTACACGGTTTGATAGACGTGGGTCACGTGTATCTATCACAATAAATACACGCCAATACGCCCACGTCATAATCTAGTAGTCCTTTCTAGGAAATCGTACAGCACCTATGTAAAAAATATTATCTGTTCAGCGGGCATAGCATGATTGTCATTTTTAACCGACTCCAAAAAAGGAGGAGGTTCACAATTTGACTATTTTTTTTGTGTTTGTAACGCGATAACTCGGTAATTTATGAACCTATTTGAAAAAAAAAAAAATTTGTTTGAAAGCATTATAGTTACTTCCAGATTGGTCCCGTTGTCACCAAAATCCAGTTCTAATGACGTGATCCTGGAGAAATCGAGGGAATTCTTTAAATTTTATAGGCAAACTTGAAGCAATTTGGCTACTGATTTGAAGTCGGTTAAAACTTTTATCACTTACAAGACATCCATCACTCGCTGTCGCATACTTACTTGTCAGAACGTGACGTACGTCTTATCCACAGCGATAAGTGATAAGATAGCAAATATGCTACGCCCACAGGGAGCAGTGTATTTGACATCTCGCTGAAGTCTGGAAGCCTGAGTATTTTAGGTATACGCCTCCCTATAAGGTGTTGTAAGAGGGAACCGATTGAAACATTAGGTAGCCTAGACGGATTGTTCCAACAGCGCAGTTGGTTTGTAGCGACGGGCTGCAAATGCCTGTGGTCGCCGGTTTGAATCCGGCTCGCAGCATTAAGTTTTTTTTTAATTTTCATTTAATTTGTATACATTTCATTAGCAGACGTTGCTGCAAGTCCGCAGTAAGCTCGGCTGAATTTCACCTTCCCATACAAACGGAGTTTCGTTCTCATTTTAAAACTACGAGTTGGATTGCAACGAAACTTTGCATATACAATGAGTGCAATGACATGAGGTATCCAAACATCAGGTGATGACCGGATTATGTGGTATTTGGGTGGATTGCAAAAAATTAGTACCTACATAATTAAGGACCTTAATCTAATCTATGCTTTAACTTTTTTCCATTGTGTAACGAAAGTTACCCATATAAAATGTATGGGTAATTGCCGTTACACAATGGAAATAGTTAAAGCGTAGATTAGATAAAGGCTCTTAACTATGTACAATTTTTTTGCAATTCACCCATTTCTCGGCCACTTAGCCATCACACACCAAGAGCCATATTCACGATACAATTTTTCTTCTAAACAGGCAACCCTGAGGAACGCGACCAATAACGACTGGCTATTTGACCACAGGAACTGATATATTTTTCCTTGAATGTACAGTAGTTGATTTGTTACCCAACTGCAGAAGGAGAGGAGGGTTATGTTTTTCGAGCGTATGTATGTATGTAAGTATGTATGTTTGTAAGTATGTATGCGGGTGGCGCAGGACCGGTCATTTTGGCACTCTTTGGGGGAGGCCTCTGTCCAGCAGTGGACGTCTTTCGGCTGATATGATGATGTGTGTATGTCTTATTCTTTGACACGCCCTGCAGCGTAAACCGTTTGACGGATTTCAACATATGAGGTGTCGTTGGATTCCTCATAATCGTGGGAGTGACATAGGCTATACATAATATTTGCAAGAAAACAGTTGGGTTTTTCGAAGAATCTTTTGACTTCACTTGTTATATTAACGCGCATTAAAAAAGTAACGAAATTACTTTGCTTATGTAAATTTTTTACACTAATTTTTGTGTGTTTGTGTACAACGAAAGGTGAGTCTGCTGTGCGATATTTCCGTGTTTTTTAACACTAAACGAGTTTTTCTAACAAAATTTTGTTTGCCGAGACTGATGGATAATAAACGCGAATGTTTTTGGCAAAAACATTCGCGGAGCGGACACGGCTCGCCTAAATAAACTAAGAATAGATAAGGTTAATTTAGGTTTTATTTTTATTTAAAAACTCGACAGCTATGCGAAGATACGGCTACCAAAACATTCTGAAAACCAATACCAAGAAAAACATTTGTGCATTTTCCGTTTCGTTTCACTCTGACAGCAACAGTTTGGTCAACGTTTCTTTTCATAAACGGAGGTATATTTTCGTATCTCGTTTCCATGCCAACCTCACTTTATATGTTTCCCAAGCTGGCTATTAATAGGGGGAGTAGCTACGCCAGATGCGTTTTAGAAGTCCTGAGACTCATGAGCTGTTGAGAAAAACATAAAATAACGTTTGTGCTACGCTCTTAACGTTTGAGGATTTACCAATTTAAAGTATCGCAGTTTGACCCTATAATTGACTGGTAGAGAATGCTATTTGGCATTAAGTCTGCCATTTGTACATTATTTTGCTTTGTGCAATAATGTTGAAATCAATAAATAAATTTGATTTTAAAATATTTCATTATTACCCTGAAGCTTTGAATGTCCAGCAAGATAACTAAATACCATGCCAGAATAATTCCTGAAAAGAGGTTTCATTTTCCTTTCATATTACGCAAGAGCCTCGTAAAAATGTGATTGGGATGTAAAATACGTGAATTGAACCCGTGCACCCGGCATTATCAATTTTTCCGTCAATCTGTCAACGTCTGTCTATCAATGTTGAATATGCAGCGAAATTCAGGGAGCGTTGCATTTTTGCTGATTCGGTGATTGTCTACGTTGGTACACTCAGCGACAAATACTTTGTAGCAACCAAACTAGTCAAATAGTTCGGTACACCATATATTTAGTATGGTGTACCGACCTATTTGGCCACTTTGACTGCTACAGAGTATTTGACGCTGACTGTACCTACAATCAAAAGCGTTATTTTCTGCCATTACGCAAAATTATCTGACCAAGCCTAAAGACCTTAGAAATAGAGTAGTATATTTAACACACTCAAAAATCGCTACACGCTACGCTCGTAGCCGATCCCATGGTTTTCCCTCTTAGTAGCGGAAAACGACTAGCGTGTAGGCGCCTGCTAGGCGGGTTCCGGCAGTGAAAGTGTTAAGTGCGTTTTGTTGTGGCAGATTAATGCTGGAGACTGTACTGTGAAACGTTTTGGAGACTTACATAATTTACTTTGAAAACAAAGCTTTAACCGACGAAAAATCAATTATCCCCTATTTTCCTACCCTTAGGGTTGTTTTTTTTTTCAAATTTATATGGGACCAACTTTGGGGTATACCCTTTCCAATAAAAAAAGAATTATCAAAATCGAACTACTCTGTAAAAAGTAATGCGTGGTCATACATAAAAAAAAATATATACGCGTCGACTTGAGAACCTCCTCCGTTTTTTTCGTCGGTTGAAAAGTGTCATTAGATATAGTACTTAATTATAATTTAATTACTACCCCCGAAGAAAAAAAAGGGCGCAAAAAATTGAGGCGGGAATATATTTTATTGTCTCAATAATCAATATGTCCGTCTTTTTTACAAAAAAATTCCCATGTATAGTGTAATACCAATTAACTGACACCCAAAATGGGCATGGGCATTTCAAATAATTAAACTTGCATAGCAATATGGGTTCAATTGGAACTAAGAGGATTTTTCTTCATTCCAGTTTAAGCCATGTTTACTTACTTTGAAAATAAATTGCCCATGTTTTTTTTTTTCTTTTTTTTACTTTTATTTATTCAAAATTATAAACTTATTCTACTACATTTATATACTCTTTAGTTCTTACTGAAGCCTCAATAAGGCTTATTTGTAAAAAAAATATCTAAGTGATATTAGTTTATTAGTTTGTTATCTACCAGATTTCATGTGATACACTACTTCAACTATGAGGACTAGGACCTATGTACAGTCGCCATCACATACATAGGTACACTATAGGTGTTCAAAAATATCGGCACATGCATTTGAAAATAGAGGTGTGTTCCGATGTTTGTGAGCTGCTTGTTTGCTCCGATGTATGTGATGGCGACTGTACCTTCCACTCACTTGCTAATAAGGTAGCCTAAATTGCTTTATTTTTTTTCTTACTAAGGCAGCTCATACTTCGTTTGGTAGCCACAGCTGCCAGATGCAATTTAGGGGTGCACGAAATTGGTAACTGTGGCTGCCACAAGCAAGTGAGTGGTCAAAAACTTTTTATGAAAAGTCAAAAACGCTCTGTTGATTTGAACGGAACACAGACTAACTAAAGTGACGTCACAGTTTTCTGTGGTCAAAGTCTACAAGACGGCAGTGCGCCCGGCAATGACCTACGTCGATAAGTTGCATGCTGCCGAAATGAGAATGCTTAGATGGGCCGGTGGAGTAACACTACTAGACCATATTAGAAATACTCACGTCAGAGGTAGTTTCAGGGTCAGGCCAATACAGGAAAAGCTCACTGAGAGCCGTCTCCGATGGTACGGCCATGTCATGAGGCGACCACCTGACCACATGACGAGGATGGTTTTGGAAAGGACTGAGAGGCCTAGGAAACGCGGAAGGCCCAAACTAACATAGTCATAGTCATTTATTCATTTAACAATATCTGGATGGGACTTGTTCAGAGGAACCTTAAAGATGCTAATTTATCACCCGAGACGACCCAGGACAGACGTTCCTGGCGACGCCATACAAGGAGAGCCGACCCCAAGTAGATGGGACAAGGCTAGGAAGAAGAAGAAGACAGTTTTCTGTGGTCAAACTTTTTTGGTCTTTATCTATTTCAAAAACTTTAAAATAGCAAAAAGAACATGAGGCTAGATATTTTCCGAGTATTATCGCAAGTTTTGGTTGTTGGTTATATATAATACATGTTTACTGTTGTCAAATACCTCGGAGAAAATGGGAGGGGAAAATGCATACCTAATACATGACACATAAGTACCTAATATATTTTGTGTTTAGTTAATGGTCACATCTGGCTAAAATCGCCCGCTACGCGTAACGTGTGAGACGTAAAAAACCGGCCAAGTGCGAGTTGGACACGCGCACGAAGGGTTCCGTACCATTATCTATAAAAACGGCAAAAAAATCACGTTTGTTGTATGGGAGCCCCCCTTCAAAAATTATTTTATTTTGTTTTTAGTATTTATTGTTATAGCAGCAACAGAAATACATAACCTGTGAAAATTTCAACTCTCTAGCCATCACGGTTCTTGAGATACAGCCTGGTGACAGACAGACGGACGGACGGACGGACAGCGAAGTCTTAGTAATAGGGTACCTATTACTTATTCTGTGATAGGGTCCCGTTTTACTCTTTGAGTACGGAACCCTAAAAATTGTAGTCTTCGCGCGGGCGGTAACTAAATAGCCTCAGATCGCACATTTATCGCCCGCCCTTGACTTCGACTCGGGCATCACATATTACCTTAAGAGATTATTTGTATTACCACCCTACGTGAGCAAATGTATCTTTTATTTATTATACGCTAAATTCGTTTGCCACCCTTATCTTCTGTAGATAGTCTATCCACTTTCAATTTAAATTTTTGGTAACCGCCAATCGATCCGATATGCAGAACCCTCTCCTAATAGCCCACCGACCTGGCAGAATCGAATCAACGCTACCTTCCGAAACATCTCACTGACAAGCAATAATCGACTCTTACACCCTACGGCTAACGTCCACAATCACATAATTTTTTTATCATAACACTGCCTTCTGAGACCCCTTACTTATGCAAGCCGTATCGAACCTTAAAACATAGCTATAAAGTTGAAAATTACAATTTCATGTGTCCCTTCAATCGCTCTTCGGTGTTTTGAAAATCGAAGCTGCAAGTCAATAATCTGTTATAGGAAATTCAAACCAAAGCGTTTCAAGATAAGGTATTAAATTGAGTGATAGTAAATATAAACGGTATGTTTAAGTTTTTTGCTAAAGTGTCTCCGATATTACAGGTTGAGCGTCGTTGAAGGAAATAAATTACATATTAATTAGGGTATAAGTGGGGCTGACTTTAGACCTTTAATGTAAAAAAAAGTTTGCTTAGAAACGCTAAATAACTGAGTATCGGTTGAAAATTCAACGACTGGTACTTAGGGTAAGAGTTGTGATTATTTTAAGGTTTTGATATTTGACCAAGTGTGATGTCGGGTTAGAATAGTATGGCATCACATCACCCCCTTTTCTCCCGTCAGAATATAGAGTTGACGTGTGTTGTGGGCAGAAAAAAACATTTATTTCATAGGCTAGTAACCTGTCATTGAAATGCCTACATTTTCTCGGTAATTAAAGTCACAACCGTTTCTTTGTTTTCAGCCAGTCTGAAAGCTGCATTCTTGAAATACGAGTACTATACGTAATTTTTCATATAAAACTAGAATTTTAATGGACAAGTTGGTCTACATTTTCGTTATTCTAGGATATGAAAGGAAAATATTGTACTAGTTTTAGTATTTTTGATAATTGAGAGCTTTTCAAACATGACGACACTACTGTTATTGCGTTTCAAGATGTTTTTCGTTGAAATTATATGACAATAATTGACGCACGATTTTTCTAATCTTATCTGGAATACTACCATAGATTTTTAATCTCCACTTATAATAAATCTCTAGAATCAGCCAGTTTGAAACTAAGCTTTTGGTTGTCACGAATGTTCTCAGCATCCCGTGAACGGAAAAATATGAAACATTTTTTGTAGGTACATTATTATTCTAGCTGCAACTTAGGATAGTTTTTATCCGACTGCGACGATTAAATAATTTTTCGAAATAACTTCATTTAATTTATCATTTATTTTTATTGAGATCAAACGCTGCTTTAACTGTCAGCTACCTATAAGAAAAGACAAAAATGGCGGAATTGCTTTGCCTTTCACTTATTAATAATTTAAATCCCGTCTACGATATACCTTTACGAGACAAATGCTAAAATATAAACCATAAAAAAATATTCGATTCTGATATGAGAACTTATATGCGCAAATGTCGTATTATGTCGTAATTTCAATGAATGAAATCAACAAATTTGAACAATATAATTAACACGAATTTGTTTTTTTTTGAATGGCAATGGCACGCGCTCTGCGCATTCAGCCAAAGTAGCTGCGGCGCTACCACGAAAACCGATACTCAATTTTCATATATTTGCATCCCTGTCACTCGAGTATGGTTAGTGCGATAGAGATAGAGATACCCGAATATTTTCGAATTCCGAAGTTCGTGGTTATAGCTCAGGAATCGAAAATATGGTAAATAATCATAATGTATTTTCTCGAAAAAGAATTTAGAATAAATATAGTCAAATGGAGAAAAAAACAACGCAAGAGGTTATATAGGTAATGAATAAGTTATAAGAGTCCAAAGTTTTAAGAGGGGGTATGTTCTGTCCCTTTTCCGCAAAACGCACCTTCATATGAAACGATTGTTTTTTACTATGACGCTCGAGGATATTGACGTCACAGTCCCTGATCGTTTTCTCACTCTAACAAGCGACATTATTAAAACGGATGTAGCTTCATAATTTTTTGAGATATTTGAATGGGAGTTTCATTATCTTCTATCTATTTATACATAATAAATGCCTATGTCCTGACTGAAAAATTCCACCCCTAAGGGGGTAAAATAGGGGTGCAAAGTTTGTTTTTTATTTTGAGCTAGAGACTTAAACTTTGTATAAAAATTAGTTATTAGAATGCAAATGAAACACTATCAGCGTTTTGGAAAATTCCACCCCTAAGGGGGTAAAATAGGGGTGCAAAGTTTGTATGGGGAAAACAATTTTTTTTAAATAGAGACTTAAAACTTTGTAGAATACAAATAAAGAACTTTCAGGGTTTTAGAAAATTCTACCCCTAAAGGGGTAAAATAGGGGTGTAAAATTTGTATGTGGGAAACTTTTTTTTGAGCTAGGGACCTAAAACTTTGTAGAAAGATTAGTTATTAGAATACAAAGAAAGCCCTTTCACCGTTTTGGAAAATTTCACCCCTAAGAGGGTAAAATAGAGTACAAAGTTTGTATGGGAAAAACAATTTTTTTTGAAATAGAGACTTAAAACTTTGTAGAGAAATTATTCATTAGAATACAAATAAAGTACATTCAGTGTTTTAAAAAATTCTACCCCTAAGGGGGTAAAATAGGGGTGCAAATCTTGTATGGCGAGAAACAATATTTTTTTTAAATAGATACTTAAAACTTTGTAGAAAGGTTAGTCATCAGAATACAAATAAAGTACTTTCAGCGTTTTAGAAAATTCTACCCTTAAAAATAGAGGGCTAAAATAGGGGTGCAAAGTTTGTAAGTGGGAAACTATTTTTTTGAGCTTAAGTCCTAAAACTTTGTAGAAAGATTATTTAAATACAAAGAAAGTACTTTCAGCGTTTTGGAAAATTTCACCCCTAAGGGGGTAAAATAGGGTGCAAAGTTTGTATGGGAAAACCCTATATTTTTTTTAATAGAGACTGATTAAAACTTTGTCGAAAAATTACTCATTAAAACATGAAAAATACTACATTCGGCGTTTTACAAAAATCATTCCCTAAGGGGGTTAAAAAGGGTGCAAGGTTTGTATGGGGAACACTTTTTCTGAGCTAGACACTTGAAACTTTGTAGAAAGATTACTTATAAAAATACAAAACAAAGACTTTCAGCGTTTTGAAAAAATTCATCCCTGAGGGGGATAAAAAGGGGTGCAAAGTTTTTATCAGGGAATGTTTATGTTTTTGAGTTAGAGACTTGAAACTTTGTAGAAAGATTACTTATTAAAATACAAAAAAAGAACACAAACCGTTTTAGAAAATTCCACCCCTAATAGGGTTAAAAAGGAGAGCAAGCTTTGCATGGGCAACACTTTTTTTGAGTTAGAGACTTAAAACTTTGCAAAAAGATTACTTATTAGAATACTAAAAAAGAACTTTCAGCGAACTCCATCCCAAAGGGGGTTAAGAAGGGTAGCCAGTGTTGAGTGGGAAAAACTTTTTTTTAACTAGACTTAAAACTATTCGAAAGGTTACTTATTAAAATTAATAATAAAGTACTTTCAGAGTTTTAGAAAATTCCACCCCTAAGGGGGTTAAGAAAGCTTTGTATGGGCAACACTTTTTTTGAGCTAGAGACTTTAAAGTTTACGAAAAAAGTTCTTTCAGCGATTAGAAAAATTCAACCTCTAAGGGGGTTTAAAAGGGGGTTCAAATTTTAAATGGCGAGCAATAAAATTCTAAAGTGTGAGTAAGAGATTTTTAACTTCGGTCTTATTTTGTACGTTAAAAGACTACAAAACTGATTTCAGAGTTTTTCCAAATTCATCCCCTAAGAGTGTTAAAATTGATTCAAAGTTTGAGTATTTCAAGACATTTTTAAAGTAAGTATGAGATTTTTAACTTTGGTTTTAGACTGTTTGTTCACAAACTAGAAAATGAACATCAACGTTTTTTTTTAAATTATCCCTTAAAAGAGGGTTCAAATTTTGTATTGAGAGAAATCATTTTCTAAGACGATAAAAAGTTCTACGCGGACGAAGTCGCGGGCAACAGCTAGTGATAAATATGTAGCTAACACTTATAATTAAACGGTTAAATTCACGTATTAAATATCACTACGGGTGACATGTTTCGAACTCTTCGGGTGTTCTTCTTTAGGATGAGTGTTCTTCAGGGCGGTGATTCAAACGACATTGCCGCGAAAACACCCATCCTGAAGAAGAACTCCCAAAATGTTCGAAACATGTCACCCGTAGTGACATTTAATAGGTGAGTTTAACCGTTTAATTATTAGTATTATTTCAACATGTCTCATGGAAGTTTAAATTCTCACACGTCCGGCTCCAAAACCAATATCATTTTTTGGATATTATAGTTGCCTAGGACGTCTGAGTGGATATGTAACCGCATTGATTGTAGTTCTGTCCCGTCATATTGGTAACATCGCCCGTTTTAGCTATTACGAGTAGAAGACAGATATCGATATTTGCTCTGACCTTTCATTGGGGAATATTGGGCGGGCACATATTTGGTATTTTGGCGGTTTGGCGCGGGTGAAATATGCGAGCGATGACATGTAATGAAAAGTGATATGCACGTTTTATTTTATTACATACAAGCCTCATATTTAAAGTTATCGACCAGTAGCTCGATCACGTAACACATTGTAAACGCGTCAGGTTACTAAGTTACTATACCTGTACGATCTTAATGTCAAATTTTATACGGACATATGCCAGTTGGATTTTACTTTTTTTTTATACTACGACGGTGGCAAACAAGCTTACGGCCTGCCTGATGTTAAGCTGGTACCGTCGCCTATGGACACTTGTGACTCCAGAAGAATCACAAGTGCGTTGCCGACCCTTTATTCACTTGAGGATTCGCTGTGTTGGCAGATAGAGACATGCAGGTCCCTCACTCCCAACACAGCGCACCCTAGGGAGCTCTGGCGACCTTACTCACCATCAGGAACACAACACCACATGCTTCATAGCATGCAATAATATAGCAACACTACAAAGCAGTGGTGCTATTATGGCTGCGGTCTTCTGTAAGGTGGAGGTACTTCCCCAGTTGGGCTACTAACGCGCGTTCGAAACGTTACGTGATTACCCCTCAGTTTTGTCTCTAGCTGGTAAAACGACGAATCCTCAAATATTCATAGACTAGCAGTAAACTTAAACTTTACTAGTATAAAACGTCATAAGTTAGCAGCCAATATTTATGCCTGGATGCGGATAGTGCATTGTGGCAACTCTTTGGAAAAGTTCTATGTCCAGCAATATACGGCTATCGGCTGGTTTGATATTGATGATGATTTTGTAGCTCACGCTACTTTTGGCATGGGCAATTCCATAATCAGTATTTAATGAGAAAGCTTCGACGCAGTAAGTGGTTTTCGCGACAATAGGTAGCCATCACAATGCCCATTGTCTGTGTATCAGCGCCCTACAGCTCTCATAGTAAAATATAAGTACAGCATTATCATAATACCTTTTTTTAGGGTTCCGTACTCAAAGAGTAAAACGGGACCCTATTACTAAGACTCTGCTGTCCGTCTGTCTGTCTGTCCGTCTGTCACCAGGATGTACCTTATGTACAGGATGAACCGTGATAGTTAGACAGTTGAAATTTTTACAGATGATGTATTTCTGTTGCCGCTATAACAACAAATACAAAAAAACAGAATAAAACAAATATTTTTTATAGATAATGATACGGAACCCTTCGTACGCGAGTCCGAGTCGCACTTGGTCGGTTTTTTGTACTGGCAAAGCCATGTTTTGTTATGGCAGCTTTGTAGTACGTGTGGTTGGTAAACGGTTTTTTTTTCTATAGACGTGGCTGCAACTCTAATTCCTCTCGCATACGTGCTGCAAAGTCGTGTCATCACGCGCGACTCAGCAAAGTCAAAGTTGTGTAGGTACTCTTCAATTTAGGCGTTAATGGCGTAATATGCCTCGACATATGCAAGACGAGAGTCTTTGACCAGTGTGTGTTGCCAGTGATTACATATGGCATTGACACGTGGTCGCTTACTATGGGCTTCATAAGAAGGCTCAAAGTCACCCAAAGGGCAAGGGATGGCTAGGCTGGGAGTTTCTCTGCGTGATCGCATTAGAAATGTGGCTATCCACAGCAGAACTAAGTAACCCTCCGAATATCTTAAATGAAGTTGTCGCGACGATCGCGAAACCCTAAAGGATGCACCTTATTTCAACCCTAGCAACATCGAGAGGCGCTATCTTAACTAGTCTATGGTAAGCAATGCAAGCATATTTAAAAGTTATCGACGGTGACGTTTCTCATGAGGTCGTGAACATAGACAGTCACATTAACTTAGTGCAAAGTGCTGGGACCACGTGCATCGATCCAGAGAGACATAAAGCTAAGTATTACATTGTGTAATTTCTTAGTACAAGCTCCAACGGTTATATGATGTTTCGACGCAATTGATTCTTGTATATGTATTGATATCTTATTTAGAGCTCAACTTCGATTAGAGAGAGAAGGTGTGTGCTGCGTCCTTTGTCGGTGACAAGGACGATCTGAGGCAGGGGTAGGTTGATCCTGGAGTTGGTCTAGGAGTCAGCTGAGGCCTGGGCGGACGCGTCCAGGGTCCGTCCTCCAACCGAGGGCTCGGGTATTGTCATACTTTGAGTCAGGCCGTGGGGTATGTAACCCTATGGGCCGCTGTACAGTCGACTGTTAAGTCTCGTCTCCCTAGGGGGGCGAGCCATAGCTGTGCCTGTGATGCAGCTATGTTTCGGGTTACGGGATGTCAACTATAGCCTCATATTTGGAGTGGTTATAACTGTGTGTCAGTGTTTGTTGGCTCTGGGTAACTTACCTAATCTACCTAATTGAGTTGAAGCGCCTTAGGCGGATATGGATATGCCATATTCGCGGGCAAGGCAGTGGACTACACATATGGTGTATATAAGTGGTGAGCCCTAGACGAATGTATTATTATGCTACATTCGTTCTTGGGCTTGGGGTTAATTGTGTTGAGTACATCATTTTCATAGAGCTAAATTTTATACAGGTGGCAGAAAGCCTCTGACAGAATGCGAAGCAGATAATCTGAAGAAAGAAAGAAAGACGAGACAAGCGCTAGCAGTATTAAGGTATGTGATGCATTCCCTTTCTAAACATTTGTCGCTACTCGCATGGGATCGATTGTTCATCCCCATATGATATCTTGGATCCTTATGGGGTGGCGACAGAAGTGGCAGTGGGCGGGTCACTTTGCACGCAGAACCGATGGCCGTTGGGGCGGAAAGGTTTTCGAGTGGCGACCACGTACCGGAAGACGCAACGTGGGTAGACCATCCACAAGGTTGAATTATGGCCTGGTAATGGTCGCGGGAGGCAGCTGGATGCGAGTGGCGCAAGACCGATCACTTTGGCACTCTTTGGGGGGGGGGGCTATGTCCAGCAGCGGACGTCTTTCGGCTGATATGACAGCCTCAATTAAAGAATCACAAGTGCATGTCAATAAAAACTACCACGCATAATATGCTCGCTAATGAGACGCAATTTACCCTATTCTAGATAAGATTAGAAAACCGGCCAAGTGCGAGTCAGACTCGCGCAAGAAGGGTTCCGTACCATTATCTATAAAAACGGGAAAAATTACACGTTTGTTGTAGCCCCTTGAATATTTATTTTATACTGTTTTTTAGTAGTATGTGTTGTTATAGTGGCACCAGAAATACATCATCAGTGAAAAATTCAACCGTCTAACTATCACGGATCATGAGATACAGCCTTGAGACAGACGTTCAGACAGACAGACGGACGGACAGTTTTACCCTTCGGGTACGGAACCCTAAAAATCATGTGATAATCGTCATGCGATTTGCAGGAAAACCATTTTGAATCGCTATAATATTAGTATTATGTTTGATAAGCACTTAATAATTAAAATAAGTAAAACTAGTACAATATTTCCCTTTGATACAATCCTTACAGATTATACAGACATTATCCCACGGATAATGTCTGTATAATCTGTAATCATGTGCTTGTCCAATAATAAATTATTCTTATTCTTACCATGAACGAAGAAACCTAGACGAATTTGTGCGTTAAAATTCTAATGTTATATGGAATAAGGTACAATCCAGTCCATTCGAAACGATATATTTTTAAAAGAAACGTTCTCAATAGGGAACATTACGCAAAACTCTTCGTAGGTGGCGACACTAGCAGCGTTGACATTGTATCTCGTTCCCACTTGCGGTATAGGCTTGTTGCGTGGTGTTAAAATTGATAACGTCGTGTTGCTAAATGGATAGTTAACCATCAAATGATTGTAATAAAGTATAAATTACAAAATATAATTCAAATCATAAAAAGATATAAACCTTGAAAGTTTAGAAAAAAAAGTTTTTTTTATTTATTGTCCAAGAGTAAATTTAAAGGTACCAATAGAATCCTTACGCTTTTATAGAAACAAATTTGTATGACAACTATGGACCTAAACGCAGTATTTCGCGACCGAAACAGCAATTTACTTCATTTTCCATGCAACGGTTAGTACAAATTGCACGGTGTGACGTCATACTTTAAAGCCAATCAGTATGAAGCGTTTCGGCTGCTGTCAGCGAGGTCCGTCTTTAACTCGATTTTTTGGGTATTAATGTCCTTTAAATGTAGTTGCTTCCATACAAACATTTGTTCACCTACAAAAACTGGTTCGAATGGCATAGTAAACAAATTTAAGGTCACAAGCCCATTGTCTATGCAAGCATTCTTGTCACTCATTTGACAATCAATTGTGCATGTGTGTGTGAATCCCTATATTCCTATACTGGTTTGCTGTTAGTGGTAGTGCTGCCTCTGGTGGCAGAACATTGCAGTAATGTCTCCTATTCTCATACATAATATATATTACGTTCGTTCGTGAGTAACTCGTGCGTGAAGAAAAGGCGTTACACTAAAATGACTTCAAGGAAAACTTGGGAGAAAAGGTAGGGTTTCGCGCCAAGGGACCAAAGTCAATCGCTGTTTCTCGGAACATGTATTAATGCACGAAATTTCTCCGGGTCCCGATTAGTTACCCGATAACAAATGCGTATCAAAGTCGTCACTGGAGCAAATGATTACGTCGATAACGATTCGGAATTAGGTTGTAATTTGTCTTATCATAAAATATAATATGAGACAAGAAATGGGGCGAAATGTCTGACACGTCTTAGCCTCAGGACTACAATGAATGTTACTGTCCGGCAGTCCGATTTTTTACGGTCCGATATTTTTTGTATTGAATGTTGGACGGTAAAATTACGTATAGTGCACAAACTGCTATGTACATTTAATGGCGTGCCATATGGGACAGGACTGCCGGACAGTGTAGTGCACAATCTCCCTAAGGAATAGTTTAGTCACATTATTCGAACGACCGAGCTAAGCGAACGAAGTTCTATGCTTCAGCTTGAGCCGAAAATTGTCCGGTGTCCGGTGTCTGTTCCGTATTAGGCTGTTCTTTTTTACAGAGGGGTAATCACGTAACGTTCCGAACGTGCGTTAGGACAATTTAACTGTAATTTTTCCATATAAAAAGTGACATTGGATCTACCTGACGCGCGTACAATGCGTTACGTGATCGACCTGCAGTTCGCATTTCTCAACCGATACTCGGCAAATTTTGAGAGCAGCTGGTCGATCACGTAACGCATTGTACGACAGTTAGGTAGATCTAGATGTCAAATTTTATATGGAAAAATTACAGTTGGATTATCCTAACGCGCGTTCGGGACGTTACGTGATTACCCCTCGGGTTCGTATAGTTTTCTTTGTCGAGTCACATTTTCGATTTTTTTTTCAAAAATGATAGGATCGATAGTAATTCTGTAGAATTTCACAAAGCCGTTTTAGTTACTTTAAGCGAAATAATAAAAATGCCTAGGTTTTTATAATCTAAATGTTCGATGATATATGTATATGTCGATATAATTTAATCTTACTAATTTGTATGCTGTGCTTCCCTCCTCGGGACGTTCAAATATAAAACACCTGATGATGATGATGATGACTAACTGATAGTAAACTACGTATAATTTAGCTCTCGCTGTAAAGTTAAGTTACATCAGCAACTTGTACAACGAAGAGCAACTGTACACTTCAAATAAAGTCGATTTCGCAATGTAATTTTAGACGTTCGTGCCGTTTAAGAAGCTTGAGTCTTCGAGGTAAATGTCGTTACACGATTCCTTCAGGCGTAATGACAGGGAACTGGTTGAAAATTTTGGTGAAGCGTACACGGTTCCAAAAGGTCTATTGGTTAGACTTAGAGCGACTGTACCGACTGACCGTACTTAATATGTCAGATCGCTGGTTTCAATCCAGCTGGGAGCAATCCTAATGTTTTTTTCTTATTTGATGATTTTAGTTATCTATTTATTTAAGATCAGGCAACAAAGGCCCATATTACAAATACCTTAAAGACATACATATCAATATAAACTACAAAAACACACTATAACTACGATGTGTTGCGCAATTTCGTGGTATCAGGTCAGGTATCCGACCGCGACAACGCCGGAACTTGACTCCCTTCGGCCAAAATCGATAGATGGTCTGTTGGAACTCTTACCACAAAGGAATTTAAATTCACGTTATGGCGAGCCTCCACCCTAACGACCCTGTGGATGAGGTTATGGTTAACAACATTACTTTTAGTAACTGTAAGGTAAGACATCTAAAAAATATCGTTATCATACTGTTTTCCTATGCACTGTGTGAAACAATGTTTTTGTATAAAGTAATTCATAGATACAGTTATGTATGTGTACGTACGCAGTATCAAATATCTGAAAGGCCCGCGTACGCATTTTCACGAGCGTCGAGATTAAATATCGTGTTGAAGGGTTCTGTCTTACAATAGTTACAATAGTCACTGTGGCGGTAAGACACGCAACTTTGATTCTGAACGTCGTGGTTTTTTAAAAATAACTTATGTAGGTACGGTCGTGGTTTCGACAAAACGGCTCGCCAAAAACTTATGTTCGAACATATGTTTTTGGCGAGCATGCAGCTTGCAGTCACTTTAACTGGTGCGTTAAGGTGTTTTTCCACCGTGGCAAGACGAGGACCAAATCGAAATTTTGCTGTTATACGATAAAAACAAATGACTATTATTCTCCGACCACGACATTTCAAATGACTCGAACGCGCATTTCGGACTGCTGTCAACGTCGACTTGACAGTTTCCAATGCGACGTTCGTATCACTGTTGATACCACGGGCGCTTCACTCAGAACATTTCTATCTTCATAGGAAAAACGCTCATGGAGATAGTTAGTACATTAGTAGTTAGAGGGCAGCGTTATCAATTTTTAAACGAACGTCAATCATGAATTTTCGCTCTGTTTTAATATGACAGCAAACTGAAGTTTTAAATGTTCTTGGTTTTTATTGTATAAAAGTAATACAGAACCTATTATTTTAATAAGTCTATTGCCTAATGAAGAGGCTTACCTATAATTATCATGGCTACAGAAAGAAAATGATGTACCTATTTGAAGTTATGGGAAACAACGTTAGTAACATTTTAGTTATTTTTAAGTTTTTATCCTTTAAGATTCATTACTCTATTTTACTGTAACTACAGGCTCCATCCTGCTTTGCTCACCTCCAAGCTAGGCCAAGGTCGCAGGGCAGGACCTGCGCCGTGACGCAAAGTACGTCTTTCTCCCCTAACGCATAGTTGCGTCATGTATGATGGCCCATTGTGTAGAGAACCTTTAGTAATTATTATACCCTCATCCCAGAGGCGGGCTTAAGCCCGACATTAACACATCAGATTTGTCGCTGGAAGTCTGTGAACAAATCCTAACCTCTTAATGTCTCTGCGCTAAGCTAACGCCTCGCGAACGGCTCGCGGACGAGTCGACGAGCCCTATTGTATGAATGCGAGAAATCGCTCGTATGTGTCTATAGGAGACACTACACAGGCCAATATCGGCCGGACGGCATTCGGCTAAATCAAGATCACTCCATCGATACTAGATTTTCTGTGACCTTGCTTGGCCGTCCGACAAATTCGTAGGTGTAACGTCTTCTTATGTCTAATCGTCTTCTTCGCGGCTTTGTAGTGAATTCCACACTTTAAAATTAAACTTTAGGCTGCATAGAGTCGTTCGAGCGCGACAAGCTGACGAGAAAGGTCAAAAGGAATGTAGTATGGAGATATCTTGGTTTAGCCGTCGCCGTGCTTCCTACACTTATCCAGACGGACCGAAATCACGCGGCAGACTTCATGCAGCTCTGCGAAAGCTGCTCGTCTGAACGCGCCTGTATTGCTTGCTGCCTCATTGGCAGGGATTACAAACATAGTAGATATTATTGCAATACTATTAGCTTATTCCCGCGACTTCGTTCGCGTTGACTTCCTTTTGTTGGACTTTTACTGGGATAAAAAGTAGGTATTATATTTAAGAGGATTGTGAACCTGTAAATTTTCATACAAAAAGCGATAACGTTTTTCACCCCGTAAACTTAGTTCGATTTTTATAATTTTTGGATATAAGTAATAGATGTTTGAGACATAATAAAAAACTAGTTCTGTACGTTTTGAGTTTTAAGAAGTATTGCTTAGGGACATTAAAAGTTATTAGCATCTAAAAATCTATATTTTTGACTTAAAACTGTGTATATCGTTGTGTTTTTTTAATTAATCTAAATTTTTTTACTAAAAAAGGAAAACGTACAGACAGAGTAAAGTGTACTTAATCGAATAATACCAAAACTGTTTCATTTCATAACGCTTTAGGGGGGTAAAAACGTTATCACCCGAAACAATATTTCAAAAAGGAAATCTAGGCAATTGCCTCCTGGACTTGCAACTCTCTCTATCGCTCGATACGGCTCGGGAGGCAGAGCGGTATGAAATAGATAGCATTTTTTAAATGCCTACTCGCGCCGCACAATCCTCGTAAGTTAATCCATCTTAATCCGTTTCCGATTTGGCGTGATTTAGTAACAAACATCAAAACTTCCAAATATATAATATTAGTAGGGTTTTTATGACAAGTTAATAATAAACTATAATGTGAGTAGGTATTTGTGATAACAATATCGCCTAATTACTTACTGTAATCCATGCCATTCCAATTATTGCAAGACGTTATGATAAAATGGTAGGGAAGGTGAGTAATGGCAGAGAATATTGCCGGATAAGCCCAGCTAGCACGATACGTTTTATCGTTTTGTTTTACGTGACATCTCAGTACATTGTTGCCGTAAAACGTGACGATAAAACCTATCGAGCTAGGGCCCAAGGTGCCGTTACATATGCATTTAAAAATAGTGTAATACTTGAAGCAATAATCGGCTATATGCCGTGATTTTAATTGAAAACTTTGAGTAGACTGCATGTTATCCCATAAAAAACATTCCATCTAAAAAATAGGCCAAGTCTCGAAACTCTTTAACAGTAAAAAGTGGTGAGATATTTCGTAGAGCCAAGTCAGGCATTCTTATTAGTCTTTATTTGCTTGCTTAATAAAATTCTGCAACTTGGGAATCACACTACTGCATTTACAAATTTTTGCATAGGTGTACCTAAAACTATGTAAGTGTGATTGCCAAGTCACAAAATTTTATTAAGCAAGCAAATAAAGATTAATAAGAATGCCTGACTTGGCTCTACGCAATATCTCACCACTTTTTACTGTTAACGAGTTTAGAGACTTGGCCTATTTTTACATGGAATGTTTTTTATGGGATCTCATTTCTTTTTGTAGACTTTGTATGGGAATGTTATTTTACCAACCGCAAATAACGTTTGTATAGTTTTGCAGGAAGGAACTGCAAACGTAACTTTGTAATCGCATGTATTTGTATAGGATTACAAACTTATTTATGCAGTTTGTATATCTCTGAAACGTGACAGAAATTGCAATATTTTTAATTTTTTTATGAATAACTAGGCAAAATACTAATTATGTTTGAAATTTGGAGCTTGAGTATGTCAGTGACAAAACTAACGAACTTTGACGGACAATAGTTCTTAAACTAAAAGTTCAAATTGAATGTTATTGATGTTATATATTAGCCATATTATGCTCTACATGTTCCTGAAAATTCAGGGTTCTAGCTTTAGCCAGCACAAAATTACAGGATGTTGAAAATGGCCTAAATGGCTTCGAGAAAAGGATGGTACGGCCGTGCCTCTTTGTTTTGCTCGACTTTGTTTTGATGTCTTTTCTTACTATAGGATAAAAATAAAAAGTTTAGTGTACTTAGGTACTTATACCTTCGTACCGCTCGTGCCGCCAGACGATAGAAATCCGAGGACTGTCGACGAAGGTCAAAGGGAATATACAGGGTGGAATTTCATAAACTGTACATAATAAAAGGAGAAAAATTTCAGCCAATTTCATCGGTGAAACGGTGTTTTTTTTTTTTTCTAGTCATTAGTTTTTTTTTTACAGAATTTTGAAAATTTTTGTAAAAACTCGGGTAATACACCTAATTCAGACGGTATAACTTTTGATCCAATGGTCCTAAAATGAAAATAAAAAATGCAGAGTATTACCAAGGGACAGGTTAATAATTCTTAATAACAATAGAAAACCAACTAGAAGAGAAAATCCGCAAAAAAAAATATTGTTTTTGAAAAATGGCTACAAAAATTACGAATTTTAAAAGAAAAACACAATTTTCTGAAAAAAACGCATATTTAGTTACCATTTTTTTTGCTTAGTATTAAACCTCACTTAATGCTGATTCTAAAACCGTTTTTAAACTGTCTCAGACTTTGAAAAATACCACGCAAATGGGTACGTAAATCAAACCATAATTTTATTAATTTTAATCCTCTTAAAATCCTTAATGACCGCTTGTTCCCAGGTAGTTGAAGGGTGTTTTTGGGTTGAAGGTGGAGATAACATGAGGGGTATAAAGGCATTGGGCAATAGGTCAACTATTCAGTCGCTCGCAAATCGCAATTGCTTGTCTTTGCTCGCCACTTCTTTGATTACTCCAGTACTTGTTCAGTTTGAATCATCATGCCCCGCTTACGAGAGTTTTCGCCGTTACAAATAGCCAACATGCACTATTATTATGGATTGTGCCATGGATCTGCAAGAGCTGCGTGTATCGCCTATTTGGAGCAGTATCCTAATGACGTTCCAAGACCTGCTGCTCGCCACTTTCAAAAAGTTCATCGCCGGTTGTGCAATATTGGCCTGGGATACGGTGGCCGAGATCGCCGAGAGCCAGGAAACATAATTGATGTTGCCATAGAAGAAGCAGTTCTCAGAGACTTGTACGCGGACCCAACCACGAGTCTAAGACGCTTAGCATTGTAGCACGGAATCTCAAAATTTTCTGTCTGGAAAATTTTGAAGAAGGAAGGACTGCATCCATTTCATTATCAACGGGTACAAAATTTGCAAATTGGCGATGCCCGCGTTAGGTGTGTTATGTCGACTTGGATACTTGGCAATATCAGAAGGGATCCGGAATTTACTAGAAGAATTTTATGGATGGACGAAGCAAGATTTACTCATACGGGAATAACTAACTTCAGAAATTTACACACATGGGCTCACGATAATCCAAACCTAGTAAGACCATCTAATTTTCAAGACCAATTCTCGATAAACGTTTGGGCAGCGGTACTCGACGATCAATTGATTGGACCAGTCTTCTTACCGAATACTTTGAACGCCGACAGATATTTACTGTTACTGAGAGACGAGCTCCCAGAGCTTTTGGAAGATGTGATGTTAGATGTGAGACAACGCCTGTTTCTCCAAATGGATGGATGCCCAGCTCATTGGGCATTAAGAGTTCTACAAGCGGTCATTAAGGATTTTAAGAGGATTAAAATTAATAAAATTATGGTTTGATATACGTACCCATTAGCGTGGTATTTTTCAAAGTCTGAGACAGTTTAAAAACGGTTTTAGAATCGGCATTAAGTGAGGATTAATACTAAGTACGTAATTTGTTATTTCCACCTAAAACCCAATAACACCCTTCAACTACCTGTGAACAAACGGTCATTAAGGATTTTAAGAGGATTAAAATTAATAAAATTATGGTTTGATTTACGTACCCATTTGCGTGGTATTTTTCAAAGTCTGAGACAGTTTAAAAACGGTTTTAGAATCGGCATTAAGTGAGGTTTAATACTAAGCAAAAAAAATGGTAACTAAATCTGCATTTTTTTCAGAAAATTGTTTTTCTTTTAAAATTCGTAATTTTTGTAGCCATTTTTCAAAAACAATAATTTTTTTTGCGGATTTTCTCTTCTAGTTGGTTTTTTATTGTTATTAAGAATTATTAACCTGTCCCTTGGTAATACTCTGCATTTTTTATTTTCATTTTAGGACCATTGGATCAAAAGTTATACCGTCTGAATTAGGTGTATTACCCGAGTTTTTACAAAAATTTTCAAAATTCTGTAAAAAAAAAAACTAATGACTAGAAAAAAAAAAACACCGTTTCACCGATGAAATTGGCTGAAATTTTTCTCCTTTTATTATGTACAGTTTATGAAATTCCACCCTGTATATATAGGTTCTGCGCCGATGGCAAACAGGCATACTGCCTGCCTGGTGGTAAGCAAATACCGTCGCCATTGTCACGTCACGTAAGTATATAATTACGCTTTCGACATTCGGACACCCATTGTTTAAGAATCATTCGACGGCGTGCGAGCTGTGTCGCGGCGGCGGGCCGTGCTGTGATAGCCGTGCAGAACGCGAAAACTTTTAAGCTTTTAAGCTTGTTTTTAACCCGACTGCCGAAGGAGGGCTATGTTTTTCGAGCGTATGTACGTATGTGTGTGTATGTCTTATTCTTTGGAACGCCCTGCAGCCTAAACCGTTTGACGGCTTTCGACATATATTATGAGGTGCCGTTGGATTCCTCTTAATCGTAGGAGTGACAACTGACAGGCTATAATATTAATAAAAAGCAGTTGGGTTTTTCGAAAAATCTTTTGATTTCACTTGTTACCCCCTACTGCCTCAGAAGGAGGATTTTGTTTTTCGAGCGTATGTATGTATGTATGCTTGTATATATATGAATGTATGTAGGTATGTATGTATGTAATGTATGTATGGATGCATGTATATTTGTATAAGTAGGTACCTACATACATATGTATGTGGACATGACAACATCCAAACATACCTACTTACAATCATCACACACTTCGTATTCCAAGTAAAGCCAAACACACGCACACATATACAATAACTGAGACATTTCGTTCCCGACAAACAGCGAGCAATTCAAAATGGATGTACATAGTTACCAGGGTCTGCCTGAAAACCAGCGTTGCAGTGACCTCGCTGTAACATTATGCTGAGGCAAGCTCCTTTTTAACATCACACACACACACACACACACACATCAAAATTGTAACATTAATTTTAAATTTATATTTTAATTCTAATCTTAAGGTTCACATGTATTAATGTTTAAATGTTTAATTATAATTTCGTGTAATGTGATGTTGAATAAAGCTTTTCTACTTCTACTTCTACTTCTACTTCTACAATTCTATTTCACGGGCTACAGTCCTAACGGTTTGACGGATTTTGACATATTATGTGCGGTGTCGTCGGATTTTTCATTATCACGGGCATGGCACTTGGCTATAATAGGTAGGTAAGTACTTTAAAAAATATAGTGTATAGGTAAACAAGCAGTGTCCGCAGCAGAACCAAGGTATCCGATGTATAGCCCTCCGAATCGCTAAACTTAAGTGGCTGTGGGCGGGGTACATATATTGCACGTAGAACCAATGGCCGTTGTGGCGGAAAGGTTCTTGGGTGGCGACCACTTACTGGATGCGGTGGCACAGGACCGGTCACTTTGGCACTCTTTGGGGGAAGCATATATCCAGCAGTGAACGTCTTTCGGCTGATATTATGATGATGATAGGTAAACAACTTTACTGTAAACTCAAAAACTGTTGCAATTTATTACATAAACCGACTGTAGGTACCGCAATTATAGCAGAAGCAGATCATTTAAGCAGCATCCCCACGGTCCAGCGCAGAGAACGGCATGAACGGTACGAACGGGTTTTTTCTGTAATAATCAATGCATAATGCTCTCAGAAAGCAGTTCATGTGATAAAGTCGAAAGGAAATGCGAGACTGTTGGCATATGTGGCTTAGAAAAGTACTGAATTGAAGTCGGTTCAAACTATGTTTTTAAAGTAAATTATATAAGGTGTTCTTAAGATTCTTTCTTTATTCTGTATAAATAAAGGTCCAGGGCTGTTATTCTGAACGCGCTCATGAGCTTCACCTCACCCGTTACGGCCCGGCCATGACGTTGCGCGGAAGCGGCAGTGGCAGCTGTTTTTCTAATTCATTGCGTGTGATCCCAACTAACCACAGTGCGTTGCGCGTCTCGATCGCGCAATGTACAGATAAAACGCATGCCGCGACGCAATTCGCCCAATGTCGTGGCCGGGAATCGCGGCGTCAAGATATATTGGGTGACGGGTGAGGTGAGGTGAGATTAATTAAAACAACTTACAGGATACCCCGCTGCTTGAATATGTCATGCTTGCCTAAAGGTCTTTGCTTCGCTTCGTCGAGGGAGGCAATGGCTGAGATAGCCGTCATACTCGTGAACGGGTGCTGTTTTGTGGAGCCCGGTCAGAGGCCTCCCCGCAAAACGGAAACGAAATTCGTTCGTGTATCTCCCTCTTTGTCTCACGTTGCTTATTCGAGCGACCGAGCGGGAGATACACGAACGAATTTTGTTTTCGTTTCCCGGTAGCGTCCCAGTTCATGTTTGCATAACTTCATTCCACAATTGACTGAAACAAAAATTAGGGCTTGAAAGCCCAATATCACGCAAACAGATCGAGATCACGAAATTGAAATAGTTATTTATGATAGGTACAAGTGCGGAAAGTAGGTAATTCCCAACGAGTGACGATGACCAAAAACACGACCGTCAGGGAGTGTTTTTGATCGACACGAGTTGGGAATTACCTATCCGCACGTGTATCATACAACATTTTACAATGCATCATGCGAGGAAATAAAAAAAATATGCATAAAAGGTGAAATTTTAAATGTCACGAACATGGCGAAACTATAAGGGTTCCTCGTTCACTACGGAACGCTAAAAACTGTATCCCAATCCCAACCCAACTACGGAAATCTAAGTGAATATTTTTTTTTATTTTCGTACAAAACGTCACCCGCAGCATAATTTCGGATCGATTGGTACCTCATTCATCAAAAATCGGTTCAGTATTTTAAACGCTACGTTGAACTTGAAACACACGTTAATACAAACAGACCGCTAAAATCACTTTCTTTCGCTTTAACTATTTTCATCCAGCAAGTCCAATCTAGGTAATATACACTGGGGTTTTTTTTTTGTAATCGATTATGTACCTACGTTTAGGTACTAAGTAGGTACTATATTACTTAGGTATTCAGTGGTTTAGGGCAATACCGGGAAGAACACATATCTTAACATCAGACAGGCCGTAAGCTTGTTTGCCACCGTCGTTGTATAAAAAAAAAGATTTCCGGTACTAGGTACTAGGTATACAATAAAGGTATAGCGTATATAATATATATATTATTTTATAGGTGAAGACAATTGTAACCCTTCACAAGTTTCCAAACCCAAGGAAGGACCCGAACAGATTTCGGACATATGGACCTTGCGATTTGCCAAGGGCAAACATTTTGGTCCTTGAAAATGTGAATAATTAGTATAATTACCGTCGTGTCTATTACATACGTGCACTTTGGAAAACAATACTGGCTCGGCGGTAAAATGCTGAGTAATAATTGCAGTGCCAACACTTTAGTTGAAAGGTTAGTATCATTATCATCATCATCATATCATCCGAAAGACGTCCTCTGCTGGACATTGGCCTCCCCCAAAGAGTGCCACAATGACCGGGTTCTGCGCCACCCGCATCCAGCGGACTCCCTCGACCTTTACCAGGTCATGAGTCCACCTTGTGGGCGGCAAAGACTCTCTCGTTTACCTGTTGTTCTTAATAATATTATGTCTTTCTTTCACACTTTGTCACAGTCATGGCATCGCCATGGAGAGTTAATAACAATTAGGAAATGCGATCCACTTACATAAGTATCTTCCATTACTGGTGATGTTTGTGTTAATAATACCGTCAAACCTGGCAACTTTGATCATTGAACATAGCTTTGCCCACCACCTCACATTTTTAGGGTTCCATAGCCAAAATGGTAAAAACGGAACCCTTATAGTTTCGTCATGTCCGTCTGTCCGTATGTCACAGGCATTTTACTCGAAAACTGTAAGTTGTATTTTAATGCAATTTGGAGTGAAGGTGTATTTTGATAACCGCTATATAGTTATGCAATGAAATTACTAAAAATAATAATAATAATACAAGCTTATTTGCAAATTATAGGTCTCCCAAATGCGCCTTCGAAACGTTAATAGACTCTGTAGTTTTTGGAGATATTAACGAAGACTATCTTCGTAATAGTTGTTTAGATGTATTTATGCGAAATTCTGGATAAACAGCTTTTCTGCGACCCTCTGTGTTACCACGCGAGGAGAAACACATTAAAACCTGATCCGCTCTGTGCAGCGGAATTACTGATTACATGACGACGCTAACAAAATCGAAATACAATCCGACATTTGTACGAATGTATGTATGTATACATATTTCTTAGCTGATACACGGTTCGGTACGAAATCTGTTAGGCGAGTGAATAAGATAACAATATTTTATCAAATTAGTCAAGACGTGCACAGTTTGGGGAGATCCACTAGTCGTAATGTAGTAGTGTATAGTAGTAGGCACGGAACCCTTCGTTGTGCGTGGTCCGACACGCACTTGGCCGCTTTTTAATAAAACTGGTCAGTTGTGAAAAATGGTTGCAGATGGATTATTATTTTATGATGAGGATGAAAGTTAAACTTATTGCTGACAACACTAATCTATTTACCCGTAGCTGAGTTAATCACGGGTGAGACGGTGTTGAATATTGGTATGATTTTTGGTTGGCCAAAAAGTTCGTAAAACCTTTAGAGCCATATGAGTCTACGGACGGGCTACAAGTGTACTTAACTTTTTACTGTGGTTTAATTTATAGGCCGTAGAGTGTGTTGTTTGCTTGCGTTTTCGTTTGACAGAATTTACTCTTACAGTTTCGCATAGAGTCACAAATTTTCATGAGAATCGGTTGAGAAACACGACCTAGAAGAGAACAGATGGACAGCCGGACAAACGAAAGAATTTTGGACCAAGCTGAAGCAGAGAACTTTGTTAGCTTCGCTCGCTCGCTACACTCTGTGCATGGCTGAGTAGTGTAACTTGTGTAATGTTGATTTTAAGTTAAGTTGAGATTAAGGGCCAAATTTTCAGCGTTGGCAAACGTTTTGGCGATAACATTAGGGTTATTTTATTTATCGTATGGCATTTTTGGTCACTGGATTACATAATAAGTTTCTGTCAAAATTTTCATTTTTGGTACAAGCTTTTATTGCCGACTGTACTTTTCTGCATACCATCATCAACTACTCATTGAGACAAGAGGGTTGTGTCGTTTTATTGCGGAGTTCCTATGGCCAACTTCCTGCTAAGTCATCATAATATTGCATTGTCATACCATATGTATACATATGCATGTTTGCATAATACATGCACAAAATTTCAGCTCAATTGGATAACGGAAAGTGATTGAAAAATGGATTACAAATTTTGACGGACAACTTACATATAATTACTTACATATTTACATACCTACATACGAACAGTGCAAGTTAATATAAAGCTTATAAAAAAAACCGGCTAAGTGCGAGTCGGACTCGCGCACGAAGGGTTCCGTACCATTATCAATAAAGATATTTATTTTATTTTGTTTTTAGTATTTGTTGTTATAGCGGCAACAGAAATACATAATCTGTGAAAATTTTAACTCTCTAGCTATCACGGTTCTTGAGATACAGCCTGGTGACAGACAGTCGGACGGACGGACGGACGGACAGCGAAGTCTTAGTAATAGGGTCCCGTTTTACTCTTTGAGTACGGAACCCTAAAAAGTATGAAATTCCTAGGTATCTCCTAACAATTATGTAATGATCTAGGTGCATTCAAAACAAGAGTGACTCATTTCATTTCATTTCATTACATTTATTCAAAAACAATTTGTATTGAGCTGTAATATGTATATCCGGGGCTGTGTATACCGATGGAGAGGATCCGGCTTAGATCTTTTTAACCCCCGACGCAAATAGAGGGGTGTTAAGTATAAGTTTGACGTGTCTGTGTATCTGTGTGCCTGTGTATCTATGGCTATGGCATCGTACCTCCTCCAATTTTAATGGGATCTTTTTGTCCGAAAGCTGACGTAATCGAGATGGTTCTTAGCTACGTTTTAACTTTGAAGTGAAAATGTCGGGATTTTTTTAACTTTTCAAAGTTGTTAATGAATATAAAGTGAAGTTAAGAAAGCGTGTGTAGTATTTTGTTAATAATAAATAAATAAAGTAATTTTTGTATACATTTAACTATACACCTATATATGAGTACCTATATATAGAAGACAGCCATACTATGGAAGTAAGTAGATAAACACATTTTGATGGTGGACTGATGAGTAGACTTAAATACCTAAGATATATCAGCTTTTATTTAAGTTGCAATGTCCGTATGTAGGTATGTTGTCCGCTACAAAACTTGCAAACCATATTTCGACCACTTCCTGGTTTTCTAATTTTCTAATTTAAATTTAGTATCCTAATACTTGCGTAGGTATAAGTATAGGTAATGGTACCTGCCGTCTGTGGCGTATCTAACGGGGGGTAGGGGGACGCAAAGTATTCAATTGGAAAATTCTAAATCCCATAAAAAAACATTCCATAAAAAAGGAGCGCAAAGGAACACAAAGAGCACAAGTACAGGAATCTTCTATATCAACCTCCTTGCCGTGCGGATATTTATAAACGGAACGCCTGCAACAGTTGTATACAAATTTTTAATAAACTTCCCGATAACATTAAGTTGTTGCATGATCTAGAATTTAAGAGGAAACTTTCAAAATGGCTTCAAGAACATTGTTTTTACTCTGTGAAGGAATATATGTAGGCACGACTATGACAAATAAATATTATGTAAGGTAGACTCAAAATGTATGTAATTCATTGTAATTCATTGTTTTCTTAAACATTGCATGCTGCTTTGGCTGAATACTGGAACCATGTTCAAAATATGTACCAAAATACGTACCTTTGTACACGTATTCTTGCAAATAAACATTTCTTTCTTTCTTTCTTTGTAAAAAATAGGCCTAGTCTCTAAACTCTTCCACAGTATAAAGTGGTGAGATATTTCATAGAGCCAAGTCAGACTTCTTATTAATCTTTATTTACCTGCTAAATAAAATTCTGCAAATCGGGAATCACACAACTTTACTGCATTTACTAATTTTTGCATAAGTACCTACCTAAAACTATGTAAGTGTGATTGCCAAGTCACAAAATTTTATTTAGTAAGCCAATAAAGATGAATAAGAATGCCTGACTTGGATAGAGAGGAAAAGTCTGTGAGAACGTAGCGTTGTATGTTTGTACGTAGTATTCTACGGAACCAATCAACCGATTTAAAAAATTCTTACTCCTGTGTAGGTATAGAATGGATTTTCTGGATGGGCATAGGCTATGTTTTATCCCGCGGGGTTGCCTGCGTTCTCTGTTTTACTCGTCGTGCGGGCAGCTAGTTATATAATATAGATAGGAAAATTCTGTGAGATTGGAGCATTTGTATGTTGCCGGGTAGGTACTCTCCGAAACCACTTAAGTATCTGATTTCAGAAAATCTTTCATCTGTACCTACCTAATACCCATAGAATGAACTTTCCGGATGGACATAGGTACGCTTTACTTTCCCGAACTTACTTTTTACGTACACTAAATTCGTTTGATAGTGAAGACTAGTTAGTGTACCTAATTGAAATATTATGGTAGTTTTTTTATCGGGTCTCCCCAGATATCGGTGGGTTGATGTGGTGGATGCGGGTCCTCGCGAGCTCCAAGCTGGCGATTGGCGAGAAACCACTCAAGACCGGGATCAGGCGTGCACTCGTATTGGAGGCCAAGACACACTTCGGGTCGTTGCACCAGAGGAGTAAGTAGTACGTGTAAAGTGTTTTTTTTTTTTTATATTACAATATTATTTTCTGAACATCAGAATTTTCTGACGGCAAAAAATAATATGAAAATACAAACTTATTGTTGTGCCTGATGCCGGCACCACACTTCGCTATGCGCTATTCGTTATGTGACTGCGCCGTATTTGCGAAAATATTTGTTGTTAACAACAATGAACAAACATGCCCACCACACTTCGTGCCGGTGTGCCGAACATGCCAAATATGTGTGTTGTTTGCGTTGGGGGCTGCATCTGGTACAATTCAAGAAATCGCATAACTTTCTCGTTAGTCCACTCCATATTTAAGTTTTAAAACCCGTCGCGAGACATGACTGCCACTAGCCACAGATTTACTAAATTAGTGAGTGAACAGTGAACGAAGTGTGGGCAGTCGACGCGCTATTCGGCTTATTCGCCTCCTTTGATCTGTACCAAAAAACCGACAAGTCGACGGATAGGCATATTCGCTATTCGCGTTTATGCGTTATGCGTGCGAATAAGGCAAACATAGACGAATAAACCGTCCACACTTCGTCGAATACAGGCGCATAAGCCGAATAACGAATAGCGCATAGCGAAGTGTGGTGCCGGCATGATATAGGTAATATATATTTTTGTACTTGCGCCAATATTTCCTTTTTAGGGTTCCGTAGCCAAAATGGCAAAAACAGAACCCTTACAGTTTCATTATCTCCGTCTGTGACAGGTATTTAATAGGTAATACTCATACTATATTTTCAACGAAAACTATTAAAATTATTCTGTAATATACTATTCTATACTTATACTTATTGGTCCGACGCTCACTAGGTCGCTGGTCGGTTAATTTTAAGTTTTGGTTTGTATGGAACCTATAAAGGGGGTGCAATTTTGGCGTTTTCCCCGGGCGCCAAGTACCCTCGGTACGCCCCCGGGTACCGTAGAGCTGGTCTGACGATGGATTCGGAAGGTGTCCACAGGAACTCCTAAACTACGTACACAAGTTAAGCCTGATGCGATTTTTTGGCTCATTGGAACCCTCTCGACGAGTAGTTTAGTTAATGACTGTGCAAAAAAAGTGCAGCCGGCGATAAAAGCTTAGGTATACCAAAAATTTTTTTTTTGTTAGAAATTAAAAATCTAGTTTGATCAGGGGCGGTTCACTCCGTGATTTCGTTGCGCCGCTAAGGTAAGCCTCATGTACTTTACATGAGGCTTAATCGGTTTTATAAAAAATCTCTGAAGTAGTGTAATATTTTGCATTATTTAAGGTTCTTAAGTCCTACTCTATCATGTATTTGCGTAACATTTTTGTATTATTAGACTGCCCGATCAAAAATGATATTATGAACCAAATAACGAATAATACCGGTATTTTTGTACGGTGAAAATACCGGTATCCGACCCCTGGGCTTACCGGCCCCGGCCGGTATGTTAGCGCCGCCTGCTACGGCACGCACGTGTTCTATCGCAGCGCATTGAATGCGATAGAAAGGGATGGCCACGTTTAGGCTCGTTCGGCATACCTAAACAGGGGGTTTCTTAACAGAGAACTTTCTGTACGTACTTAGTACTATTATTTATTCCGTGGTTTGACTAGCCCCGTGTCACAAAAAAGGAGGAAAATGTAAAAAGATAGTGCGTGGTCCGTGGTCCCTTTTTTGGAGAAGTTTACAAACATAGCAAATATTCTTTTGTAAATTATTCTTAAGTGTTATTAGAAGAACAAACACCCTTACACCAGGTAATCAATTTATTCTCATGCAAAGCTGTAACTATTGTTGATTTTCAGGTTCGAGCTTAAGTTTCCGGTGTTTTGCAAGCCACTGAAGAAAACAATCACTTCCCAGTACCTACCAGCGCAAAAGCAGGTACGGTATCCGCAGTCGGTTTACCACGGTTCCCTCTGAATCTCTCAACTTAAGTGGCAGTGAACGGGGCTCTCTGCACGTAGAACTGATGTACGATGGCTGTTAGGGTGGAAAAGCTCTCGAGTGGCGAGTTGGCGGCCACATACCGGAAGGCGCAGCGCGGCGCGGCGGGTAGATCCCCAACAATGTGGACTGCCCCGCTGTTATGTAGCTTGTTTTAACCTCACCTCACCGTTCACCTACAAGTCCTTATATCTTGCCGCCGCGAGTTGTACTTAGTAGGTTACTTGTCTTAGTGTAGCTAGAGGTCTAGTTTCGTGAGGCGTAACGGGTGAAGTGAGGCGCATTAGCGCGTTCCGAATAACAGCCCTGCATGACCTGGTGAAGATCGTGGTAGTTCGCTGGATGCGGGTGGCTTAGGACCGGTCACTTTGGCACTCTTCGGGGGAGGCATATGACCAGCAGTGGACTTCTTTCGTCTGATATGATGATGATGATGATGATGATTTCGAGTTTGCTCATCAATAGGTACAAAGTTGAAACCACTGAAACAAGAGCGCGGCTTCGCCCGCGTGTTGCAAAAAACGCAGGCAAACCCGCAGGATAAAACATTACCTATGTATCCTTTCAAAAAGTCCAACAATAGGTACGCAGGTGAAAGAATTTTGGAAATGGGTCCAGTGGTTCCGGAGATTGCCCATTACACACGAACTTACGAATCTCACATTGAGACGATCCGAGAGCTTCGCTCTCAGACTCAGTAGTATCTAAGGGCGGAATTACTCTTTTAAATTGATAGATGTTAGCGTTGTGGGTTTCAGGTCCAAATATGAAGGGATTGAAGCTTTCATTCGTTATCATCCTGTTAATTATGTATGTAAATAAGTTAGATATAAATTGCGTTAGATGCTATTCTAGGCTAAAATCAAGACTACAATTAAAAGCGTAGAAAACTCGCGTTTCGTCCAAAATAATTGGTTTAAAACATGCTTCAGCATACTAATTCAGTATTGTTGGATTAGTGTATCATTTAATGTGTGCTAGATCTAGATTTATGGATTCATAAATTAGACTAGTTAGGTTAATTGCAGGAATGGATCGCTGGCCAGCAAGAAAACGCGTGGACGGGCGCGCGGGCTGCAGGGATATTCTACCCGCGAAGTCGAGAAAAGTGATTATCGATCGGAGCGGACAGGCGATGGAGGCTCCCTGGAAAACGGGCCTTATACCCTTTAGTTAAGGTATATTTTCAGATGAGGAGTCGGATTAGTGGCGTGATCGTGTTAGTATTGGCTATAAATACCCCGGCGGGCCGAGGAGCGTTTCACTTTTCTATGGGACGTTGAAGCGAGATCACGCGGCAGAAGGCAAAGGCGGCCAGGCTAGGCTGACCTCTGGGCGCGTACTACTTCGAGGCGGAACAAGGCTGGTCACCGCTGGGCTGCATTACGGCTGTTGCTGAGAGGAATTAGAGTTTGGTAAGGTCGCAAATGCCTTTGCGATCGTCTGGTGAGATTGAATATTTTATTTTAAAGTGTGACTAATCGTAGTGAATTCTGGAATTTCTTAGGGAGTAATTATCTTGTGCGCACATTGTCTTGAATTGAGTGATTAATATTTAGGCAATATCTTTCTGCTCGTGAACTGATATGATCTTATATAATCACGTGTGTATTTTGAATATGTGGCGGTCTAATAGGTTCATCACCTAATAAATGCGCTTAAGACATCATCATATTAGAATTCCGTATACTCCCATGAAGTGAAGTGAACACTTACACATAGTACATGAATGTTCGCTAAGGAACGGTCCAATGGTAAATAATTCCTAATTGTATACCAGTATCTAGTGGTTAGTTGTAGGTACAAATGAGGGAAATCTTTATTAAAATATGTGCTAATATTATGTTGTAATTTATTTATGGCGGAGGAGCTGGCTTGTTACGAGCGTCGAGGGAGATCAGAAGGGCAGGAGCCCTGGGAACCAGAGAGGCGTTGGGTACGTGTCCCACTATTAAGAAATTAAAATCTGGTGAGTGACCTTTATAATCACTGTATTGAATGATTCTGAAACTTATTAATTTGTTTTTGGGCTATTATCTAACCATTTCAACGTTATCATACTTGAATTTGTGTATCGAAATCTAGTTCTACTGTATATAGTTTGGGGAATATGCTAGATAAAGTACGAGCGGTTTATGTATAGGTTATGAACGGATCTAGGTCATTGGTTAAATAACTGACGATATTACAGGAATGTTGTTTTGTTCTACATATATATTACTAGTTGATTTGTCACTGCGATATGATTGGGTTCCGTGCGCCCCCACGAGATAAAGTGATCAATTATTATACGACAACCTAGCTATAGCAATTGACTCGGTCCGTGGTACGCGTTACACTATGAGGATAGATTGTTAAGATGCGGATAAGCGACAAATATTACCACAAGTTCATATTAATATCCGGTGGTTAGTATAGGTGCTGATGGGTGGTTACTTTACTAGATTAACGCAACTGAATAAAGTAGTTATATACACTCGTGGCTGTGTGCTCGGTGTCGAGACAACCATATCCACAGGGCACATTGACGACCCTGGCCACACGAGAATTCTCCCGAAAGGGGCTTCTTAGTCAGCAGAGATGTGCCCGCACTAGAGCGCCAGTCATAGATGTGTAGACAGAGTGAGTGGCTGAGAGTCTTCAATCTTGCAAATTGAGGGACCTCACTGGTCGAGCTGCTGTCTTAGTTCTAACAACCCTCTTAACAAGGGTTACGGTTGTGTTGGTTTATGAAGTAATCAGATGTACTTATAGATATATTGTGTGGAATTCCTTGAATGAATGAATCTAGCGTAGTAAATTAGTTATGTACACCTGTGGCCGTGAGCTTAGCGTTGTGGACAACCATATCCAAAGAGCACATTGACGACCCTGACCAATACGAGAATTCGCCCGTTAAGGGGTTTCTTAGTCAGTAGAGATGATGATCGCGCTTAGGCCTCCGTCACGGATGTGTCAACGAAGGTAAGGTTGGTGAGACCTTTCAGTCTTGCAAACTGAAGAGTTTCGCTGGCCAAGCCGTCGTTTTGCTTTAACCGAAGCTTCTTACCGTGAAGCTAGCTATGTTGATTTTACAAGGAAATCCAACACTTTCGCTTTAGTAACGGCAATAATTAAGTAGGTATCTTGTTAGGTGGGTTCGTTATTATCGGGATCTCAACAAAAGTATCGCAGTGGGTTGGTAATTAATTATCATTCGTCAGTTCAACTGTGCATTGTCGTATATTTAACATTGTTCCGACTATAAAGTGCCTTTGAGTTGATTGGGTGAGATTGGTTGCTAAGACATTGTGTTACATCCATTGAGATATTTTGGGGGTGAATTGTATTATAAATAGCTTAGGAAAAGTCAGTACTAATTGGTATTAGATTTGATAGAAATAACGATAGGGTAGGCGGAATCAACAGATGAGGTGGGATTACTAGCGAGTACGAGTAGCCGCGAGCGAGCGAGAGGCGAGCGCTACAGTTCGCTAACAACTCTAAGATTCATCGTTAGGGAGAATCGATATTATACTAGACATTGCGTCATTCATGTACCTGGAAGTAAAACATGTACTAATATTCTATTTCAATAGACTATCTTCGCATCATCATCAATATCTTGACTTACGATTATTTTCGTTATTATATCATCGCATCATCATCAATATCTTGACTTCTTCATGATTATTTTCATTATTATATCATCGCATCATCATCAATAGAGATCCCATCATGGCCAACACAAGTTGACCACTATTGTATTGCGAGTCTGTTTAAAGGGCGTCACCTACCACATAGCGTAATTTATCACTTCCCACAACTTAGTATAACAAGGAATTTATGCCCACTTTAGCCTCCATAGTTGTGCATCACTTAATGAAACTACAGAATTGTAAATTAATTCTAAGGAACCTGGTATAATTGTCTTACTTAAGTTATAGGTTCTACTAAAATGGGGTTAATGTACAACTTCAATTAACGTGTAACTTTTTCCCTTTATAGAAATACAAACTTCATACTTCTCGAAAAGGGCCTGGTTCTACTCACACAACGCGGGGCCTCATCCACTAGACGAAATCACACGCCAAGCCACTTCACCAGCGCGAATCACGTATAGCTTAGGTCTAAATAGGTCTTCGAGGTTAGGTTCCAGAGATAATAAATTCTAGGTTAGATTACGGCATTGTAGGCCTGGAGTCGGACGGTTTTTTATTTGACCGAATCTCTTTCCGTCCGGCAATATCCTAGGAGATGATTTGGTCTGTTAAAGTACTCAAGCTCGATTACTTTAACATAAATAACGAGAGATTCTGTAGCTGTAGGATAGATTTACCTAGACTAGAATAAAACCCAACCTTTCTAGTAGGATCGGCCGGAACTAACTCGGTTTTTCTATTCGCTTTGGTACGAGTTAGTATTTATAGGAACAAAGTGGATATCTAGTACAATCGAGTCTTGATTTTACTAGATTAATTAATCAAAGGTTCTTTAGCTTCAAAACAAACAAAATTAATTTGATATTTCTATGGTAAATAAATGATTTATTTTCTCGCTTACTATCTGTTTAATTTTATTCAATAGCTTTTCCTTCAGGTAGGATTCCATTTTCAGACGACTAGAAGCTTCTCAGGAGCTTCAGCTTTCAGATAGGGGTTAATTTAAGTTCAGAATAGGAAACCATAAAAAGCAAGCCATTTATGAGGTTGAATCGTTACAACATACTTTTTCGGTTTATAATATTAGTAGGTATAGATAAAATCAGGTTGGCAACTCTTGATTTGCAAAGAATTTTACAAACGAATCGAAAATAATAACACATTTACACTGAATATTATTATATTATTGTGCAAGATTGCACAACTTTTTATAGTATTTTTACCTTTTTGTATATCGTTATTGTCTTTGATTTTTATATACTTTTTATTGTCATATTTGACATCATTATACTTTTGTTTTCTTCAACCAAAACCAGTGCCTTTTTATTTCGTCTAGAATATTGGTTCTTCTACCGGTAGAAAGTATGCATACTCGTTCTAAAGGTGAAATAAGTGCTCCTTGCACGGGAGACGGTGTGACAGCGGGTGCAAAAGAAATAACCCCGTCCGCGCAGGCAAGCCCGGATCAATCCCATCAACCAGAGCTGCCGGCACCTTCCCGCGCGTCGAGCGCCGCCACCTCGCGCTCCTCCGCCACCATCGTGGCCCAGCAGCTGGACGCACAGGCGCAGCATGCGCGCCGTCTAGCTGACTTAGAGCGCCACGCTGCGGAGCAGGCTGTGGAGCGAGAGCGGCGCGCTGCGGAGCAGGCTGTGGAGCGAGAGCGGCACGTTGCCGAACTTCAACTAAGAGCCGAACTCGCGGCTATTGATGCGGGCGCGAGCCTGCGTGGCGGCAGCCGCGGCACGCGCAGTCACGCAAGTGTACAGGAATGGGTAAATAATGTGATTCCTAATCCGAACGACCAACAATTATTAAGTGCCAACCCACCTTTCAGATACGACAACAATGCGGCCCAGTGCGAGGCACAGGGATCGAGAGCGCCGCACGGCCAGGGTGCCGCGGAGTATAGGCGCTCTCCCGAGCAGAATTGTCCTGAAGACGGAGGAGTGAAGCATTTAGTCAATTCGTTGGAGAAGTTAATAAATAAAGTTAATCCTCATCCACACGTTACGAAGACTGAGTTGCCAATTTTCGATGGCAAGTCATATCTAGATTGGTTAGCTTTGAAACGTGTTTACGAAAATACAGCCGAGAGTTTCTCGGCCACCGACAATTTAGCCCGGCTGTCGTGCGCTGTACGCGGAGCGGCGCGTGATGCCGTGGCGGGATTGCTGGCGGCGGCCCGCGCGCCCGGCGCGGTGCTGGCCGCGCTCGATGCGCGCTTCGGCCGTCCCGAGCTCGTCGTTATGCACGAAGTGGCGGCGGTGCGCGCGCTACCTAAGGTAAGCTACGACGGCAAAGATTTAGTAATTTTCGCAAGCCGGGTACGCAATTGTGTAGAAGTAATCCGTTTGTTAAATCAACCGGACTACTTACGATCACCCGAGCTTTTTCAAGCATTGTGGAGCAAGCTGCCTCCACTGCTGCGTCCGCGGTGGTTGGATTATGCCCATTCATGCGATGGTTTTGATTCTAAAATAGAAATGTTCGCCAATTTCCTGTCTCGTGAGGTAGATTTGCAGTGTAGGTTTGGTGGCGTATTTGATTACACGCCGTTCACTGCGGCTCGGCCGAGCGCAAGCGCATACAGGGAAGGGGTTAATATTGTAGCTGAGAGTAATCATACGAATAATAGCATTCCAACGCCAAACAATATGCAAAATAATATTGACAATATTTGTTTGTTGTGTAAACAAAGTCATGAGTTATTTCGCTGTGACAGATTTATCAAAATGACGGTTAATGATAGATGGCAACTCATCAAAAAGAAGAAAATCTGTCACAGATGCCTGAAAATAGGTTTTCATAAGAATAAAGCTTCTTGCATGAAAAAAGTCTGTAGTGTAGAAGGTTGTAGCATGCGTCATCACGTTTTGTTGCATGAGTCTAAACTTGAGCGTGCTGTCACCGCACACGTCGACGTGGACGACGGTGACAACGAGCCCGCGCCCTCGACGTCCGGCGAGGCCGCGCCCGTGGCCAGCAGTGCGTCCGCAACGGAGTCACCGTCTGACGAATCGGAACACGAAATAATGACGCATGCAACTTCATCCTCACCCAAAGAGCCTTCTGCTCGTCCGCTATTGAAGATCGTTGCTGTCACCGTGTCAGGGCCCGCTGGTAGTGTTGACACTTACGCTTTACTCGATGACGGTGCGACAGGGACATTTTTAGACTCTGAAATCTCGGCTCAAATTGGTGCCACGGGACCCAAAAAACAAATTCATTTAGATTGTGTAGGTGGTTTAGGCAAGGATGTTGACGTGCAGTACGTCAATTTCCTTTTACAGGGCCGACACTCCACTGAAATTCACCGCGTCGAAAAAGCTAGATCAATTAGTGATTTAGGTGCTGCACGCCAGTTTGCGCATCATGATAGCGTGTGCAAATATCCGTACCTAGCAGACATAGCTCATGAATTTTGTTACGAGGACGTAAAACCTATGGTGATCATAGGAATTGACAACTGGCATTTATCCATTGCTAAAGCTACACGCAAAGGAACCAAGACACAACCCGTAGCTATTTTGACTGCGTTGGGATGGGTTTTGTTTGGTTTCGGTTGCAGCAAAACTAAACGGGTTGATGTTGTCAACCATATAACAATAAACAATCCTGAAGTAGAAAGCGATCGGTTCATTGTAGAACGCCTTATTAGAGAACAATTTAAAATCGATTCAATAGGAATATCGAAAAATGAAGCCCGCAGTACTGACGACGAGCGCGCCATACAAGTTGTCGAGCGCACAGCGCAGCGTGTTGAGGTAGGCTTGTTGTGGAAGTCCGATAATTTAGATTTTCCTGATAGTTACAAGTTAGCTTTGTCTAGATTTCTCAGTTTAGAAAAAAAGATGCTGAAAGATCCTTGCTATGCCGAACGCTATCGCCGTAATATACATGACATGTTGTCAGGGGGATACGCCGAACCATGCTTGACACGTCCCGATTCGAGGTGTCCTCTTTGGTACTTGCCGCATTTTGGCGTTACTAACCCGAACAAGCCCAATAAATTACGGACGGTACACGACGCAGCCGCCGTATCTCACGGCGTATCTTTAAACTCTTTGTTATTGACAGGCCCAGATCTTTTGCAACCTTTACTGGGTATTCTGATGCGGTTCCGGGAGGGAAAGGTCGCCTTAAATGCAGATATTCGTGAAATGTTTCCTCAAATAAAAATTATAGGGAAAGACAGGGACGCGCAAAGATTTTTATGGCGCGATTCCCCAAACGAACCGATCAAAACATACCGCATGTCGTCCATGATCTTCGGTGCTGCCTCTAGCCCGTTTACTGCCATTCATATAAAAAATAGAAACGCTTCGGAATGGCAGGAAACTTACCCGGACGCAGCACGAGCAATCATCGCTGATCATTATATGGACGATTGCATAACTAGCTTAGATAGTATCACCGAAGCCGCCAAGCTGGCATCAGATATATATACCGTTCACTCTCATGCTGGTTTTGAGATGCGTGCCTGGATATCGAACAATCCTTTGGCGCTCTCGTTGTTGCCTAAGGATTCACTACTTGAGGCACCAACTCACAATTATATTGACATAGATTTGGGCCGTCTGGCCACGCCCGTCCGTACGCTTGGTCTCATCTGGCAACCCGCCCCAGATGTGATAGGTTTTAACACGGGGGTAAAAAAGGAGGCCGTGTTGCCAGATAAGCTGACAAAGCGACAGGTGCTAGTACACGTGATGCGAATTTATGATCCACTTGGAATCCTTGCCCCAATCGTTGTTCGTGGTCGCATCATGTTTCAAGACGTTTGGCGCAGGGGTGTGGACTGGGACCAAGAGCTCCCTCAAAGTGACTGCGCTGCGTGGAAGTTATGGTATCAGGATCTTATATCGGTATCTACTCTGCGAATTCCACGGCGCTATAACTTAAGCGATGCTAAGGTAGTGGGTTGCGAACTTCATTTGTTTTCAGATGCGAGTGAGTCTGCTTTTGCAACGGTCGCGTTCTGGCGATTTCTTTACGATAATGGTGACGTTGGGCTCTCTCTCATCTGTAGCAAAGTCAGGGTATCCCCACTTAAACCTGTCTCGATTCCTCGCTTAGAGCTTCAGGGCGCTCTGATGGCTGCACGTCTTGCGACGTCTATATGCGAAGCCCACCGATTGAGGCCTTCGAGACGTATTTTCTGGTGTGACTCGATGACTGCTCTGGGCTGGCTTCGCAGTGACGCTCGCACGCTCAAGCCTTTTGTGTCTCATCGGGTTGGTGTGATACTGGAGCTCACAAATGCTGCCGAGTGGCGTTGGGTCCCGAGTGACCTAAACGTGGCAGATGATGCCACACGTGTGAAGCGTACTGTGCTATCTCCAGAATCTCGCTGGATATCGGGACCCAAATTTCTTCTTTCTTCGGACTGGCCCGCCGAGCCTAAGATTGATATCAGCGGACTAGGCCGTGAAGAGTACAAGCATAATACTCTTATTCATCTCATCACCGAAACCGATCTGCCCGCACCAGTCTCTGCAAACCCAAGCCGTTTCAGTTCATGGTTGAGAATGGTGCGAGCAACAGCAAAAGCGCATCAATTCATTTCATTATTGCGTACGCGTAGTCTGCGGAGACGAGATCCTAATTTTAACATGCCTCGTCTCGAAGGGTATTTGTGTACCTTCCAACCTACTTGCACATCCTCTCCTAGTATCCCTAATACTTCCAGTACATCGGCAAGAATATCTGCGAGTGATATACGCCTAGCTGAGGTCCACATCGTACGGCAGAGTCAGCTGGATTCTTTTAAAGAGGACTTCTTGCGCATCAAGAATCGAGAGCCGTTGCCTCGAAGCAGCCGCCTGTTCAAACTGTCGCCCTTCATTGATGACAGCGATCAGCTTAGGATGTCCAGTCGCATAGTCGCAGCAACGGCCATCACTGATGAAGTTAAGCGCCCACTCATATTGGATGGCAAACATCCATCTGTACGCCTCTTGATAGCCAAATACCACCAGAAGGCTGCTCACGCATACCACGCACTGGTTTTAAACGAGTTGCATCAGAGATTCTGGATTATAGGTCTCAGAAATGCAGTCCGGTTTGTAGCCCATAACTGCCAGCTGTGCAAACTTCGGCGCTCCAGAACCTTCCAACCACCGATGGGAAACCTGCCAGAGGCTCGCTTGGCTCACCACCAGAGGCCATTTTCCTTCGTCGGCCTTGACTACTTCGGACCTGTTCACGTCACTGTTGGTCGGCGACAAGAGAAACGCTACGTGGCTCTTTTCACGTGCCTAGTTGTTCGCGCCATACACATAGAAGTAGTCCACAGCCTTTCAACTGACGCGGCAATAATGTGCCTTCGCCGCTTTATCGCTCGACGTGGGACTCCTGTCGAGATTTGGTCTGACAACGGAACTGCTTTTGTGGGGGCCAGTAGAGAACTACAAGCGCTCTATAGCGAGTCAGTTGAAGATTATGCTGCTAACGAGTCCATCAAATGGTGTTTTATCCCCCCTGCGGCGCCTTTTATGGGTGGAGCGTGGGAGCGGCTAGTCCGTAGCGTTAAGGATGCACTTAAAGTGACGCTTAGAGACAGAGCTCCTTCTGACGAGGTCTTGACTACCCTTTTGGCGGAAGCTGAGGCATTGGTGAACACGCGACCTCTTACACACGTCTCGCTGGACTCCGACGCCGACGAAGCGCTAACGCCAACGCATTTTCTTCTTGGATCATCGTCCGGGCGCCCTGTCCCAGCTGCCCTTGATGAGTCGGACCATCTCAACCGAAGCAAATGGCGAAGAGCGCTCAGGCTAGCCGACCATTTTTGGCAGCGTTGGGTGCATGAATATCTGCCCTCCTTATCACCCAGAACAGGAGGCGGAACTCCCCCAAGTATCGCCGAGGTCGACGTCGTGATCATATGCGACTCCAACCTGCCACGCGGTTCGTGGCCCAAGGGACGCATTGCACGGCTGTTCCCAGGGCGAGACGGTGTGGTTCGAGTGGCGGATGTCGCTACCGCTGCAGGCACCTTTCGGAGGCCTCTAAAAAAGCTGGCGAAAGTCCTTGTCACTTAAAAAAGGGGAGAATGTGCAAGATTGCACAACTTTTTATAGTATTTTTACCTTTTTGTATATCGTTATTGTCTTTGATTTTTATATACTTTGTATTGTCATATTTGACATCATTATACTTTTGTTTTCTTCAACCAAAACCAGTGCCTTTTTATTTCGTCTAGAATAATTATATTATACTAGCTGTTGCCCGCGACTTCGTCCGCGTAGAACTTTTTATCGTCTTAGAAAATTATTTCTCTCAATACAAACTTTGAACCCTCTTTTAGGAGATAAATTAAAAAAAACATTGATGTTCATTTTCTAGTTTGTGAACAAACAGTCTAAAACCAAAGTTAAAAATCTCATTTAAAATGTCTTGAAATACACAAACTTTGAACCCCCTTTAACACTCTTAGGGGATGAATTTGAAAAACTCTGAAATTAGTTTTGTAGTCTTTTAACGTACAGGATAAGACCGAAGTTACAAATCTCTTACTCACACTTTAAAATTTTCTTGACCTCTATTTAAAGTTTGAACCCCATTGCTGAAA
This sequence comes from Epinotia brunnichana, assembly GCA_963854355.1. Lineage (NCBI taxonomy): Eukaryota > Metazoa > Arthropoda > Insecta > Lepidoptera > Tortricidae > Epinotia > Epinotia brunnichana. The sequence goes on from OY977957.1 coordinate 14,873,507, forward strand.
GAACTTTTTTCGTATTGTACTAAGTAATCTTACTACTAACTTTTAAGTCTCTAGCTCAAAAAAAGTTTTGCCCATACAAAGCTTGCCCCCTTCTTAACCCCGTTAGGGTTGGAATTTTCTAAAACCCTGAAAGTATTTTATTTTTTATTTTAATAAGTTATCTTTCTAATAGTATTAAGTCTAGTTCAAAAAAAAGTGTTTCCCACACAACACTGGCGCCCCTTCTTAACCCACATAGGGGTGGCGTTTTCTAAAACGCTGAAAGTTCTTTTTTAGTATTCTAATAAGTAATCTTTTTGCAAAGTTTTATGTCTCTTATTCAAAAAAAGTGTTGCCCATGCAAAGCTTGCTCCCCTTTTATTCCCTTCGGGGTGGAAATTTCTTAAACGGTTTATGTAATTTTTTTGTATTTTAATAAGTAATCTTTCTACAAAGTTTCAAGTCTCTAACTCAAAAACATAAACTTTCCCTCATAAAAACTTTGCACCCCTTTTTAAGGAGTGTTTTTCCAAAACGCTGAAAGGATTTCTTTGTATTTTTATAAGTTATCTTTCTACAAACTTTGCACCCCTATTTTACCCCCTCAGGGGTGGAATTTTCAAAAATCCCTTCTTATCCCTAGTCCACGTTATAAAAGCAACCTACTGTGCAAAAATCAATTCTCTAAGATTAGTAGTTTCGGCTGTGCGACAACACTACAACTACGAACAAAAATAACATGGAAGCCGCATCTCTGTACTTCGCCGTTACATTTATCGGGACAGTTAGCACACAAACACAAATACACTTACATTTAAATAAGACGTTACGTATACAGAGCCTTTCTCCGAACATGACAAACAAAATAATAGTCATCTCTTTTACGATATATATATAGATTGTCAATAACTACCAATCAGTAACATTATCCGCCAATGAGCTTCTTGCTGCACGCAATAGCAGCAGCCCGCCTAGCCAACGCCCATTCACCGTTTGTCAGTTATGGATAGGTGTATGCCATACATTAAAGAGCCATTCCAATAATTAATGTATTATTTGTGCAGTTTTGAAGATACCAAATATGTAGGTTAGAATATTGTAATAAAATAAAACAGACTTAAGTTGGCATATGTAATTTTCGTCATACAGTATAATGTAAAGTTACTTACTAAACAATATTTATAAAGGCACAGAATGCGCAACGCAACAACTGAACAAATAAATAAAAAAGGTTTTTAGTGTCACAAAAGATTTATTTTGTTTTAGTGTGTATTGAAGCTACGGTAGCCTAGTGGTTCAGGCATGCGGCTGTCAAGCGGCGGTCGTGGGTTCGAATCCCGGCTCGTACCAATTAGTTTTTCGGAACTTATGTACGGAATTACCGTTAGCTTTTCGGTGAAGGAAAACATCGTGAGGAAACCGGTCTAATCCCAATAAGGTCTAGTTTTCCCTCTGGGTTGGAAGGTCAGATGGCAGTCGCTTTCGTAAAACTAGTGCCTATGCCAAGTCTTGGGATTAGGTGTCAAAGCGGACCCCGGGCTCCTTTAGGGGCACAACCGGGAATAATAACGCTAGGAGGATGAGTGTTTATTGTGTGTTACATACAAATTATTAACACACTACAGGTAATATAATTTACAGCATTTTTATAACATGAACGCGAGACAAATGACGCGGGAGACGAAGCAACACGAACGTTTCCGTTTGACCGGCCCTGCCGACCAGTCGGTCGATTAATCGGCAATTCAAAAACCCACGACTCGGCCGACTAGCCTGTCGGTAAAATCCGTAGTCATTTTTAGGGTTCCGTAGCCAAATGGCAAAAAATGGAACCCTTATAGATTCTTCATGTCTGTCTGTCTGTCCGTCCGTATGTCACAGCCACTTTTTTCCGAAACTATAAGAGCTATACTGTTGAAACTTGGTATGTAGATGTATTCTGTGAACCGCATTAAGATTTTCACACAAAAATCGAAAAAAAACATTAAGTTGTAGGGGTCCCCATACACAGAACTGAAATCCAAAAAAAAAATTTCATCATAGGTCTTCAAAAATTACATTGAGGTTTTTAATATATTTTTTTTCTAAACTGAATAGTTTGCGCGAGAGACACTTCCAAAGTGGTAAAATGTATGCCCCCCCCCCCCCCGTAACTTCTAAAATAAGAGAATGATAAAACTAAAAAAAAATATATGATGTACATTACCATACAAACTTCCACCGAAAATTGGTTTGAACGAGATCTAGTACCTAAGTAGTTTTTTTTAATACGTCATAAATCGTATACCGCAATTTATTTTACGGAACCCTTCATATGCGAGTCCAACTCGCACTTGGCCGCTTTTTTTTTATACCACGACGATGGCAAACAAGCTTACGGGCCTGCCTGATGTAAAGCTGGTACCGTCGCCTATGGACACTTGTGACTCCAGAAGAATCACAAGCGCGTTGCCGACCCTTTATTCACTTGAGGATTTGCTGTTTTGGCAGATAGAGACATGCAGGTCCCTCACTTCCAACACAGCGCACCCTAGGGAGCTCTGGCGACCTTACTCACCACCAGGAACACAACACCACATACTTCATAGCATGCAATAATATAGCAACACTACAAAGCAGTGGTGCTATTATGGCTGCGGTCTTCTGTAAGGTACTTCCCCAGTTGGGCTGCTCCACATACGAGCGAGATGACATTCCGCTGTGCCCTACCTCTCTTCTACCTATTTCATTTCCGTTCATTTATTTCATTGTTAAGTCATGTAGGTACATACATTATAATTAAGGTGTTAAAATTCAATCTCCAATTAAAATCCAATAACTTACCTAATAAAATAATCGACTTACTTCATTTGGCATAATATCATCCCTATAGAGAAAAAGTGATCATATATTTTAAAGGTTTTACTGAAGTTATCGGTTTACTTACGCGTGAAAAGTGATGCCATTTTCCTTGGAATGGTCGGAATGGTTTTTGCACCACTTTACAACACATGAGAGCATCTTAAAAAAGAATAAATCTTGTATTTTGTAAGTAAGGACCGCCCTCAGCGGCACAGTTTTCGTTGCGCTAGAATTAACAACATTTCATTTTTTCATAGCGGCTCAAACTAAAAACCATTTAGAGATTTGGGTAAGCTTGGTAATTAAAAAAAATTACAGATTTTTATCTTCGCTAGTTCTTGAGAAAAGTGGAAATTACTTTGAAAAAGAAAAGTAATAAACAACTATTGGTGTAGTGGTTATATTCTCTTTGGGTGTGACATTGACAGTGTGACAGTTATTTGATTAATTCTTGTCAAGTTAAGTCAGTGACGGTAATATTAAGCATTTTGATAAAACTTTGAAAATAATTAATACCTAATGTAAGTCACCGATGGCTACGTTATAGCTAATTCTTGCAATCTGCCAACGGTGGATAGAATAATGTTAATGCAGTTTATGTGTGGAAGCTAACTCACCAGTCACATCAATACGGTGTTATTGGACTCGGCTTAAGTTGTCTGAGGCTGTTTTAAAAGATACATTAATGTGAGAAGGAAATTTTATTTACAGATAAAGTAGGTACATATAAAGAAATATATATAAAAACTACGATTAAACAGAAAGAGAATAATAACAAAACTAAACTAAAACTAAAAAAACAAGGTTAAAATAAAGAAAATGAAATACATATATTTTTTACGTCCGGCTCCCATCTGGTCCAAAGGTGCCATAAATACTGGCTGCATTGCCCCGCTGAACTGCCACCGATATTTGTTGGACCAGGTAAGAGCCGGAACGAGGGTCGCAGCCCTTGTCTCTTAGGCGCCGGCCAAGGTCCCAAACAAGCCTCCTGCCCTCCGAACACCAAGGACCAGCCGTCTCGATAGCGACCGGAACAAAATCGTACGCTGATTCTAGGTGGGCGTATTTGCCGTGTTTTAGTTTTGCCGCATTTTCGGCGGCCGCGCCTGCTACCCTCATGGTGTGGTGAAGATGACTGGGTGCAAATGTGCTCACACAAGTTGCATCCCATAGCAGGCAGCGGCCTTTTGACCAGGGAATCAGCGTAAGACCGTCCGGTCTCTTACCATCGGTACGGCTTAGCCCCTGGGGCTCCAGAACGCAAGGAACGTTTGCCGAGACCATGGCACGGCGCAAAAGCTCGTTTATGGCGTGATGTCTAGGGATACGCCCTGCACACCGCAGACAACTTAGACCATGGTGCCCGTTCGCTTCGACCATTGCTCCACATATACAGCGATGGGGCTCGCACACCTTGCTTCCAAGACGTAGGGCTACCGCTGTCCTCAATGAATCATTGTCGAGCAATGTTCCCAAGTTTGGTGAAGGCAAGGCGTGCAGCCACGCCCCAGACAAAGATACATTTGTCTTAGCTCAAGATATATTAACTCACTGAAGCACTTCAAAGGGTATGCAGAGCAGAAATTATCACTGGAAGTCAGAGATGTGTTGGAAGACATATACCTGCTTATTTTTGACAAAATAGGTATCTAGTAGTGCAACAATATTGTAGGTGATATTGTAATACAATTAAATACTGTAAAATAAAACGCTGTCCAGCATCAGGTGTAATACATGCATTATTATTTTACGCTATTAACCTTTTTAACGGCAAGAACGCCTAAAGGTGTTGCGGGTTATCGTGCCCACGGCGCCGTTTTTGTCATCTTTGCTTGTTGTGAAATGCGTCGAAAGGATTAACTTTTACTGTTTATACCTTGATCTAAGGCCCTAGCACACGAGGTTTTATGTCACGTTTTACGTGACGTTTCAGTACATTTTCGCCGTAAAACGTGATGATAAAACCTAGCGTGCTAGGGCCTCTAGTACTTGCTGGTTACATATATTATGATTAAAATAAAGGCTAGTCCAGAGCAAGCAGGAGGCAAAAGTCGGAACAAAGTGGACTTGGCGTGACTAGGTAGATATAAATACGTATAAAATAATAGTACATTACTTACCTAGGGCGGTTAAACAAAGAATGTCTCAGATCGCAGGTATTTGACGCCCGAGCCGAAGGCAAGGGCGATAAATATGCGCTCTGAGGCTTTCTTTATTACCGCCCGTGGTGAGTACAACATTTTACGTCTCTATCTGGCCAGGAAGTAGGGTTTTCCGCACGCATAGCGTGCGGTAATTCCTACTTTATGGCCAGGTATGACGTAAAACACATTTATTGTCATGTAGGGCCTGGAAAAAATTAAACAACGCTTAAAATAATATTTACAATTTTATTGTATTAAACAGTTCAATATGTCCAGCAGTGGACGTCTTTCGGCTGATTTGATGATGATTAAACAGTTTAATGTTTTTCAGCCAACGAGTTTAAAGATTAATGATCTAAAATGCTATTATCAGTTTTGGTTATCTTCACATATGTATAGTAAACATTTCGGAACATTGGATTTCAAGCGACATCAGTGCCGTGTGCCTGCAACTTAGCACAAAACACGAAATCAATGCATTTTGACGATACATTTTCGTTTTCTCGTTACTCTCCAAAACACGTTTGTTTGCGATTAATGATTTGCAAGATTCTATTTAAACGAAAACCGTCAGCAAGGAACCGTCAAAACTCAAAATGTCAAATGTTCCTGTCACAGATACAGCAGCATACTTTTTACTTTTTAATTCAATAAATAGACCACAGTGCTAATTTAATTCATCCTATAAACGTACTTAAGCCCTTTTCGAACGTGGTAGTTTAAAACTACCAAATTTAGGGGGTTTAACTTAAAATTAAATGAAAATAAAAAATACGTGTCTACTAACTTTTCAAATACTATTAAATGCCTAAACAAAATTAAGGAGTCAGAAAAATGAAATGTTGTCAATTGGGAGGCACACTAGAAGCTCAAGGCAGATGGCGCTGCAATCGACTATACCTTGTTTACGTGTCGTGTCAAGTGTATGGTTGCTATATTTTCAGTATTCCTTGCGATTAACAGCTTAAAATGTACGCGTTTATGACTGTACGTGTTCTTCAAGCTGAGCTTCGAAGAAGAAAAGCGTCAGTGGCAGGGAAAAAGGCCGACTTGATACAAAGGTAATCGCCTCAAGTATTTGAGGTTATGTTAGGTATTTCGAGTGTTAATAAAAAAATCGATGCTCATGTGTGTTTTTTTCTTTCAGGTTGGAGGCATATGATCGCAACCAAAACTTTGGTGCCACCCTGGATGTTCCAGAAGACCGCTCATATGCGTGCCCACCCTCTGATACATTCAGAGATATTAACGCTGATTCGCCTATTCCCAACATCAGCAAGCATGAAATACAAGAATATTTTCAAAGATTCAACACTCACCCAAAAGGCCAACTTTTATATGAGTCCCGTCACCTTGTAACTGCTCGTTTCTCGTCCGATGGTACGTACACGTATTTACGTGGACAGTGCAAAGCTAGTATGAAGAGCCTAGCCTACCTTGTGGATGTGAAAGTGTCTCAAGAAGGTTCAATAGAAGCGTGCCACTGTGAGTGTGCTGCAGGGAGTGGTACAGAAGCGAGCTGCAAGCATGTTGCTGTACTATTGTTGGGTGCACATGATATTATAAATAAAAGTTACATATTTTTACATCAAGTATGCACTCAAACAGCTGATGATGTTTAACAAGCCTAAAAAGGTGTTTCAAAAATCACCCATTGCTGCACAAAATTTACCCAGCAAGAGATTGAAAACGTGCAATTTTGAACCCCTAAAAAGGGAAGACATAATGGATAATTATGAAGATTATGTGAGGAACTTGGCCATAGGTTATGGGGATACATCTATGCCTCTACTGCAAACATTCGAACCGGCAAATCCTCATGGGATAGAATGGGATCACTCCTATACTTTGGAGACTGCAAAAGAAAATCTACTAAAAGATCTATTCATAAAAAATGTTACTGCGGAAACAATAAAGGAAGTGGAACAAAACACTAGAGGGCAAGATACTTCTGCTGAATGGCATGAAATGCGATCATGCAGGATTACTGCCAGTATGTTTTATACTGTAAGTCATTGCACCCATGTTGGAAAAAAAGCAATAGTGGAGAAAATGATCTCTCCCAAGCCGCACACAAGAGCGGTAACCCATGGGAAGATACAGGAGCCTATTGCTTTACAAAAGTATGAAGCAATGTATGATGTAGATGTGCAAAGATGTGGATTATTTATTTCACAAGAATGTCCATTCCTTGCCGCCTCTCCTGATGGGTTACTTGGTGAGGAGACGGTGATTGAAGTGAAGTGCCCATATGCAGCACGGTATAGCGAGATAAATGAGGTAACAGTGTCATACCTAGAAGTGAAAGATGGGAATTTACACTTGAAAAGAAGACACCCTTATTATGCTCAAATACAGGGCCAGCTTTATTGCAGCACTAGGAAGTACTGCAATTTTATAGTATACACTTTCAAAGATATGAAAGTCTTATTTATTGAAAGGGATGAGTCCTACATAGCCGAGATGCTCACAGCATTAATAAACTTTTATGTGCATGACCTGGAGTCTGCCATATGTAATAAATATATATATAAAAATTACTTGTCACTAATAAAAAGACATTGAACTGTTGTATGTTTTTATTTTGGATCCCTTCATTATTAAGTATTTCATTAGCTATAAAATTAATTTTCTATGAAACCGTAACATTTCCAGGACAATTTCAATAAACTTTTTATAGAGCCCTGAAGGTTGGGTTGGGTTAGGTTTGTGTACACTTATAACAATCCTGAAAAAGTGGTGATTATGGCAAATTAAATCGTGGGTTTCATCGTAACACTTTTTTATTGGCTTCTCTTCATTATACATTCTCTGAAGTTGCAAGTGCAACACATAAAACATACAAAAAATATTTTACTTGCTATTGGAATGTAACTATGGTCCAATTCTGACTTTAATATTTTGTAGGTTTTTGTTAGCCCAATAATCCTTTCTATATGAACACGTTTACTAGCAAGTTCTCTATCTTTTACGATTGTTAGTCCTGGTAACTGTGATTTTCCCTTTAGAAAAGTAGGTATCTTTACAGTAACATTTTTGTCTGCAAACATGTCCTGTATTGTGAAACCTCTATCCGCTAGTATGCTATCACCACTTTGACACTTCGACACAAGACCACTTATTTCAACTGTTTGTCTGTCACTAATAGATCCTGCATATGCCTGTGAACAATAAGACAGCAATCCACCTGGTGTCGCTCCGACTAATACTTTTAGAGTATTAGCATGTTTGTAACTACTCCAAGAAGCTTGCTGGGAAGTTGGATTTTTTGGTTTTTGAACAGTTATTTCAGTTCCATCTAATATGACTCTAACATTTTCATCATATTTTTTGAAATTCTTAGGCATGTAATATTGAATCAATTCTTTACTAGGCCAAATATTTATTATACTCCAGAGTTGGTACATAAAATTTATCCATGTTATAAATATATTCGATACAGTAGTTTCACTTATGTTAAAAAACCTGCTCAGCTCAAAAATGCATTTATTCTGTCGTAGTTTCATCATAGTTAGGAATAATTGGTCTTCGGTAGATAGACTAATTACATTGCTGCCAAAGTATCTAATCTTGTGTGCCATCGGACTAAGTGTCGAGTAGACAAAATGGAATTTCTTATATGTTTCAAAACCTGTATAGAAGAGTATGGACTTATCATTATTCTTATATCTGTTTATTGAACCATATACATGCACATGATCAATATGAGTGCTCTTTGACAAAGTTTCAGGCTCTGTGTGTTCACTTTGAGCTGGTTCTGCAATTTCCACAGTAGTACATAATTCTTCTTCTCGCCCTACATCTGGAGTAGTCTGACTAATTATTGATTCTGTCACTGTTGTGTGTTCTATCACATTATTCTCTTCAAACAGCTTTCTTCGTCTTCTTTTTTCACAACGCTGCTGACGGACAAAAGCTGCTGGTGTTTCCTGTTTGGTTGTAGTGAAACAGAATACAGACGGTACAACAGTTTTTCTTAAAAATTTGGCTAGTGGTACAGCATCTGTATATCTACTTTTTCCGAAATAATCATCTGCCTTAAAATGCAGCCTACATAATCGGGCTGTGTCACTTGCCCTAAAGTTATTGATGCGCAATGCCCTCTCCCAACGTTTCCTGCGAGTTGGGTCCTTGGGAAATAAGTGGACTCCTCTATTTTTACAATTTGGCGCACAACATTGAGGCATTCTTGAGAAAAATATGGAAAAATACTTATAAGAAATTATAGAAGTTTGCAATTTGACAGTTCTTATGTCAATTGTCAAAGCTGGGTACAGTAGCTTATGCGCCACCTGGCGTGAGAAAATGTCAGTTTTCCTCCTAATTGAGCGGACAGAATGCTTCCATGTTATTTTTGTTCGTAGGAAAATAGGCATTTATATATATAGATAGATTATACCTGCGAGGACCTGTGAGCGAGCATTATCCAGCTGAACTTTTTGATGGCATATGGTCTGCCCGGCCGATATACATATAATTAGGTATATTGTACTCTTTGGTGCGCCATGCCACCGTGGCATGACCATAAATACTGGATGGCTGCATTCATATTCTACTTATTTTGTAATTAGCATTTAGAAAAAGAACACTCATACTTCATAGTACTTTCCTCTGTTTCTCATTCACGTAGCAATCGTCCATAAATCAACAAGAATTAAGGGAATAAAATTATTCTGCGATGTTAAACGCATACAGAAGATAAATTTTCGTGCCAAAATGTATAATAATTTATTATCTGAGATAGATAACCTCTATACGCCAATGGGGAAAGCTGTAACGCAGTACCTCCAAAGTCAACGAAATGGGGCCAATCTTAAAGATATACTGACGCATCTTAAAGACGCGAACCGTGGAGTGCCTCAGGAGCAGTGTAATCGGACTTTGAAAACATACACGGATGTGGGTCTCTATCACGGGTTTCTGGAGAGGAGAGGCTCAAAGTATGCGATTCCGAAGGACCCGGAGCCGATGGCGCAAGTGGCAGCAGCAGAGCAGCCATTGAACATACGAGTATGCCGGTGCCGTATCTGTTCCAGACACCGCCGCCGCATGCGCCTCGGCCTCCGCGTCCTCGGCCGCCGCGGCCTCGGCCGCCGCCGCCGTCGCCGCCACCGCCGTCGCCGCCACCGCTAGCTAGCAAGAATCTAAAACGTTTGTTATGCTGGCACTTTACTTGGCTTCATTTGCCGTAGAAAAGAAAAAGATGCTACTCGAATATTTTGGCAAATATCGCGAAGTGAAGTGCCAGCATGATGTTACGATTTATTATGTTTAGGATGTGTGTGTTAAAATTGTCTGTGTATTAACCAAAGCGTGAAAATGTTTCGGTTGTTTTTATTAAATTGTAACAGGTATTGTATTGCTGCAACCACAATGGTGGATTTTATAATTATACATATTCAATCCCATTGGCTCATAATTTTGTTTTAGGGCTGATTCAGACCGAAATGGCAGCAGCAGGCTCGCGCCTCCCGTCTCCGCCTTTTATCACATCCTTTTACCCCTCGGCCACGACTTTGGTCTTAAGCGACCTGCGACCAGCGTTTTATCTGTTCATTGCGCGTGATCCCAACTAACCACAGTGCGTTGCGCGTCTCGACCGCTCAATGAACAGATAAAACGCGACTCGCTTAAGGCGCTATAGGTTCAGCGAAGTGAAGCGAACATAATTTTTGAAACAATATAATGCGTCTGTTTATAATAATATGGTGTCAAAAAAATACGAATAGTAATCTTGAGGCTTTTCTGCAGGGAAATCAGTGTTTCGAAACACGATTAAGCAATTTTCGCTCGATAGAAAAAAATCACGAACATAGGTCTAAAACATATTAAAATTCACTTAAAACATTCGTAGCAAATTATGCACAATAGCTAAACATATAAACATTGTTTCTAAAAATCGGCAATATCATGTTTGAGGGAACTTAGTGATTACTTTTTTTATTTATTTAAACGCACAAAAAATTAAAATTAAAAAACATAATATCCGCGCTTCCAAACACGCACTTCCATCTCGCTCACGCTTATGCTCAGCGAGAGGGAGAGAAGACCATGATACTATAGCGCCTTAAGACCAAAGTCGTGGCTAAGGGGTAATAGGTAAGACCAGAGTATCGCTTGAAATGTTCGCGCGCGACTTTTCGAGCTTTTCAAGCGATACTGCACGGCTATCACAAGACGGCCGCGACATACTCTCGAGCTCTCTCGCACTATGCGTCTATTTCTAAGTGGTCTAATCAAAGAGAGACGCATAGTACGAGAGAGCTCGAGAGTATGTCGCGGCCGTCTTGTGATAGCCGTGACGGTCTTTTAAGTATGTAACGTGAACGTTCAAAATTATTTCACACTAAAAGTTCTCGCGACGTGGCGGGCGGCCGCTGTCATTTCGGTGTGAATCGGCCCTTATTATTAGTTACTAGCTGTTGCCCGCGACTTCGTCCGCGTAGAACTTTTTATCGTCTTAGAAAATGATTTCTCTCAATACAAAATTTGAACCCTCTTTTAGGGGATAATTAAAAAAAAAGTTGATGTTCATTTTCTAGTTTGTGAACAAACAGTCTAAAACCAAAGTTAAAAATCTCATACTTTAAAAATGCCTTGAAATACTCAAACTTTGAACCAATTTTAACACTCTTAGGGGATGAATTTGGAAAAACTCTGAAATCAGTTTTGTAGTCTTTTAACGTACAGAATAAGACCGAAGTTAAAAATCTGTTACTCACACTTTAACATTTTATTGCTCGCCATTTAAAATTTGAACCCCCTTTTAAACCCTCTTAGAGGTTGAATTTTTCTAATCGCTGAAAGAACTTTTTTCGTAAACTTTTAAGTCTCTAGCTCAAAAAAAGTGTTGCCCATACAAAGCTTTCTTAACCCCCTTAGGGGTGGAATTTTCTAAAACTCTGAAAGTACTTTATTATTAATTTTAATAAGTAACATTTTGAATAGTTTTAAGTCTAGTAAAAAAAAAAGTTTTTCCCACACAACACTGGCAACCCTTCTTAAGGATCTTAAGGATCCCCTTAGGGATGGAGTTTTCTAAAACGCTGAAAGTTCTTTTTTAGTATTCTAATAAGTAATCTTTTTGCAAAGTTTTAAGTCTAACTCAAAAAAAAGTGTTGCCCATGCAAAGCTTGCTCTCCTTTTTAACCCTATTAGGGGTGGAATTTTCTAAAACGGTTTGTGTTCTTTTTTGTATTTTAATAAGTAATCTTTCTACACAGTTTCAAGTCTCTAACTCAAAAACATAAACTTTCCCTGATAAAAACTTTGCACCCCTTTTTATCCCCCTTAGGGATAGATTTTTTCAAAACGCTGAAAGTCTTTGTTTTGTATTTTTATAAGTAATCTTTCTACAAAGTTTTAAGTGTCTAGCTCAGAAAAAGTGTTCCCCATACAAACCTTGCACCCTTTTTTAACCCCCTTAGTGAATGATTTTTGTAAAACGCCGAATGTAGTATTTTTCATGTTCTAATAAGTAATTTTTCGTCAAAATTTTAAGTCTCTATTAAAAAAAAAAATGTTTTTCCCATACAAACTTTGCACCCTATTTTACCCCCTTAGGGGTGAAATTTTCCAAAACGCTGAAAGTACTTTCTTTGTATTTAAATAATCTTTCTACAAAGTTTTAGGACTCTAGCTAAAAAAAAATAGTTTCCCACATACAAACTTTGCACCCCTATTTTAGCCCCCTATTTTTAGGGGTAGAATTTTCTAAAACGCTGAAAGTACTTAATTTGTATTCTGATGACTAATCTTTCTACAAAGTTTTAAGTCTCTATTTAAAAAAAATATTGTTTCCCCCATACAAAATGTGCACCCCTATTTTACCCCCTTAGGGGTAGATTTTTTTAAAACACTGAATCTAGGTACTTTATTTGTATTCTAATGAATAATTTCTCTACAAAGTTTTAAGTCTCTATTTAAAAAAAAGTAGTTTTTCCCATACAAACTTTGCACTCTATTTTACCCCTTTAGGGGTAGAATTTTCTAAAACCCTGAAAGTTCTTTATTTGTATTCTAATGACTGATCTTTCTACAAAGTTTTAAGTCTCTATTTAAAAAAAAATGTTTCCCCCATACAAACCTTGCACCCCCATTTTACCCCCTTAGGGGTAGAATTTTCAAAAATCCCTTTTTATCTCTAGCCCACGTTATAAAAGCAACATACTGTGCAAAAATCAACACTCTAAGATTAGTAGTTTCGGCTGTGCGTTGATGAGTGAGTGAGTGAGTGAGTGAATAAGTCAGTCAGGACATAGGCATTTATTATGTATAAATAGATAGAAGATAATGAAACTCCCATTCAAATATCTCAAAAAATTATGAAGCTACATCCGTTTTAATGTCGCTTGTTAGAGTGAGAAAACGATGAGGGACTGTGACGTCAATATACTCGAGCGTCATAGTAAAAAAACAATCGTTTCATATGAAGGTGCGTTTTGCGGAAAAGGGACAGAACATACCCCCTCTTAAAACTTTGGACTCTTATAACTTAATCATTACCTATATAACCTCTTGCTTTGTTTTTTTCTCCATTTGACTATATTTATTTTAAATTCTTTTTCGAGAAAATACATTATGATTATTTACCATATTTTCGATTCCTGAGCTATAACCACGAACTTCGGAATTCGGAAATATTCGGGTATCTCTATCTCTATCGCACTAACCATACTCGAGTGACAGGGATGCAAATATATGAACATTGAGTATCGGTTTTCGTGGTAGCGCCGCAGGTACTTTGGCTGAATGCGCCGAGCGCGTGCCATTGTCATTCAAAAAAAACAAATTCGTGTTAATTATATTGTTCAAATTTGTTGATTTCATTTATTGAAATTACGACATAAAACGACATTTGCGCATATAAGTTCTCATATCAGAATCGAATATTTTTTTATGGTTTATATTTTAGCATTTGTCTCGTAAAGGTCTATCGTAGACGGGATTTAAATTATTAATAAGTGAAAGGCAAAGCAATTCCGCCATTTTGACGAAAATTTGACGGTTCTTATAGCTGACAGTTGGAGCAGCGTTTGATTTCAATAAAAATAAATGAAAAATTAAATGAAGTCGTATATTTCGGAAAATTAATTAACTGTCTCAGTCGGATAAAAACTATCCTAAGTTGCAGCTAGAATAATAATGTACCTATATAAAATGTTTCATATTTTTCCGTTCATGGGATGCTGAGAACATTCGAACCGCGCAAAGCTCAGTTTCAAACTGGCTGATTCTTTTTTTAATTTAGAGATTTATTATAAGTGGAGATGAGAGGGTTATTGGTGTGGGATGCTTCATGTGTCAGTACATTCGCCGCCACCCTTATATTAGTCGCACTACACGCGCGGCTGAAGCTGCTGCCGAGACTCAAGCAACGATGAAGCGGCAAAAATATGCTCCCCAAAGCAAAGGGGGTGGAAACATTTGGGGTTTCGGTGGACGCGAAGCTACTTATGCACGACATAGGCCGTCGGCTCAGACAAAAGGGGCACACAGTGCCACAAATGACCGGTCCTAATTAAGTATGCCACCTACATCCATCGTTAGTTCGCGCGATAGTTTTTTTTATCCCATCATCATTTCAGAGAGTTTTTAGTTAAGACTTACTATTCAAGTGTTACTTTTTATAATGACAACTATTATTTATAATATATAATAAATATATTACAGTATTTTTTTATTCTACAAAACCCTTAAAGTACGATCATAATAGATAAAAGGACAAACTTTTTTGATAATTTTCAAAACTTGCATATTTCTGATTTTTCGTATGACCAGCAGAAAAAGTTAAATATATTAATGAATGCGCGCATTCCTAAATTATACGAACATGATACCAAACTTGACCTAGAGGTAGGCAGAAATATAGCAGAGACCAGAACTCAGGAGATGGCCTTCTCTCTCCCTCCCCCTTGTTTTGGGTACTAGCCAGAGGTTGATCACGTGGCTATGACGCCAAGGAACAATCGTGCCAAGCGGCGTCGCCAGTGACAAAAGTGCAGAGTGCTCTATAATGGCTCTATACATTGCTGCCACTGATACCTTTAATACTTATAGGCCTGCCCCGGCATCTCGTGAATACTCTCGTACCTTACAATGTTTTTCTTGTTTTCAGATTTAAACTGAACATCACGAAATAAAGTTTCCTAGAGAATCCAAAAGCTCAAAGAATCAGGGACTATATTTACTGTGATTTGACGTACAAATCTATTCCGAGCCGCAGTACAAGTCCAGGTACTTAGCACAAGGATTTGACGGTTGGAGCCAGAGAGGCTGGTCACTGGCTACATGCCCATCCCTCGCCACATACCTATACACGTACCTTCCTGGATCCGACCTCCCTTGAGTGCAGGCGAGACGGGCCTACGGCTCAGGATTACAATATGCACCCCACACATATTCCATGTGACGGACGTGAACTGCTGTATTAAGAAATAGCAGATATTAATATTCTCATACCTACTCCAAACAAGGTCCACGAAAAAGTGTTACAAAGAATGTCTCTGCTGATGACATTTATTTTAATTTATTAGGTAGTCCTAAAAAAATTGGGTTATTTTCATTGCTTTGTTATATTATTTTTATATAGTCAATTGTCACTATGTCATTCCGACTCCAAGTCCGGAACTCGAAACCACCACTGCACTGCAGCAGGGAGTCAGGCAAGGAGATGTTGTTTTGTCCAAAACTCTTATATCCCTACACTGGAGGATGTTTTCAAGACTCTGGACTGGAGACGGCTATTTAGGCATCAACATCAACGGCGAGTACATCAATCGCCGTTGATGGTTCCTTCGATACTGACGATAAGTATTGGCTGAAACCATGGAGGACTTGAGTAGGTACGATGCTCGATGACCTCAGTAAAGGCTCTAAGCGAGTTCTAAAGATGAACATTGTAAATATGAAGATCATGATAAATGCTCATGTATTACTTAAATCCCATTACGCATAGGTACAAACGGACACTGTACGCTTGATGTAGTAGACGATTATGTATCAGACTGTCCAGTTAGGCAGGACTAACTTCGAGAAAGATGTCAATCAGTTCCAGCGAGTTCCTTTTGGCTTTGAACTTGGCTGGACACGCTGCCGCATGTCTAGATTATAATTTTCATCATTAAAGTAGGTATATTTTAAACAATGCGTTATCAATACTGAAGTCTTATAGAATATAAATTAGTAGATGTTGAAAAAGATGTGGCTAGAGATCTTTAAGAATTCAAAATATTTTATTTAATAGTTTTGCATCCCCTTTGGAAAAGTACTATACAAGTAAAATAATGACCCTTTTTATTCTCTAATTTTTATCCTCAAATAAACAATTATAAATTTTATGAATGGCTTTCCTTTATAACGTTTGTGTATTTGGTTTCATCATGCCCAAAAAGCAATTAACCGTGTATTCCCAATTTCTGTCATGAGTTCGGTATATAATTGTAAAATTACATGTACTTATTTATGACTTTTATTAGAATACCTACTAGGTATTTATTATTTTGTCGTTATTGTGATACTATAAATATGTAACCTTTACCTACCTACTGAACGAATGGCGGAATTATAAACACAAATGCTGAAAATAACTTATAAATATTGGATATATGGGTGGATTGCAATAAAATTGTACATAGTTAAGGCCTTAATTTAATCGGCGCTTTATTAATGCTGCGCAACTTTCGTCAACTATGTACAATTTTCTTGCAATCCACTCATATACCGATTATACTAGCGCAGCTATCCGTACCCATACATCTGTTAAAGCCGCTATACACGTGGCTAAATTGAGCCATGTCTACAGGGCGCTTTACGCTTAGTTCGAGCTATTCTATCTAGATGGCGCTATAAGGTGACGACGAGTGATTACTCTATCTCAGTATATATATATTTCTCTAAGGTTGATACCTATTGGCTTTATTTATGTTAAATGATTTATTATAAGTTCTAAAGTTCTACGGCTTCCCGTGTTAACGGTGTGCTATGCTCACATCCACTGTGGTTATCTCAGGCAGCTATGCTAAGATGAAGAAGAGTGTATTCGACGAGATACCGCAATAATTGCAAAACAATTATATCAGTCCCCGTACGATACCTACCGAAGTTCTACGGATCTTGGAATTTTGTACGATTACCCATGGTAAGCGCTACAAGGCCCGTGTCCTAATTTGTTTTACGATGCCATTCGAACCAGTTTTTGGCGAGGAACAAATGTTTGTATGGGAACTACAACAATTAAAGAACATAAATACCCAAAAAAATGTCTCAAAGACGAACTTCGCTGGCGGCAGGCGATCCGCTTCATACTAAATTATTGATATAGAATTGTGTCACAGTTTATTATTGGTACTGAGTAACCGTTGTATGGAAAATCAAGTAAATTGCTGTTTCGGTCGCGAAATACTGCGTTTAGGTCCATAGTTTTTATACAATTTTCTTTATATAAAAGCGTAAGTATTCTATTGGTATCTTTAAATTTATTCTCAGACAATAAAAAATGCATATTTTTTATAAACTTTCATAGTCCATAAACTTTTTATGATTTAATTATATTTTGTAATTTTTACTTTATTACAATAACTTGATGGTTTACTATCCATTGTAAGCTATTACTGGGCGATTATATAGAAAGAAATAAAACATAAAGACACAGAATATAGACTCATTTTATTACCTACTTTGAACCACTTTCAGATTTACATATCAGCTCAGATGTTCTTATTTAATTTAAATGTGTACATATTTGCCAATAAAATAATTATAATCAAATAATATATTGAAGCGATAAAGAATCAGAATGATACCACACAATGGCTTCGAACAGAAAGTACTGAGGTACTTACTTCTTGCTTCGATGGCGTCAGGAACAGAAAAAAGAGCGTAGCCTCGAGCTGGCACCTTTTATCAGCTCTGGGAACCGCCCCGCCCCCCATCGGGTGTCCGGTAAGTAACTGGAACTTCGGCAGGCGGCAGATGGCGCCACGGGCTGCTTTGTGACGTAGCGCTATGGTGCTTGTAGTCGCGTTCGATGCCGGCGTAAAGTTTTCTTCGGCGCATCGATAGGTGTCGCTGACACCATTTAGCAACACTTCGTTATCAACTTCTACATTTGGAAACTACCCTATTGTGTCGGCTCGCGTCAGCGATAGAAAACCACAGTGTTTCTGTAGCTCTAGTATAAGTTTTATCGACACAAATACGTTAACGAACGCGTTTGCGTTTAGTTTCAATTTGTATAGCAACGCGTAGTTCCTAACCTATATGCCACAATTTTACAAGTTTCAACCGTCAACACTGGTCAAATGGCCAGTCACTGGTAGCTTAGAAAATTGAACCGTCAACACTGGCCAGTCACTGGTAGCTTAAAAAATTGAACCGTCAACACTGGCCAAATGGCCAGTCACTGGTAGCTTAGAAAATTGAACCGTCAACACTGGTCAAATGGCCAGTCACTGGTAGCTTAGAAAATTGAACCGTCAACACTGGTCAAATGGCCAGTCACTGGTAGCTTAGAAAATTGAACCGTCAAAACTGGTCAAATGGCCAGTCACTGGTAGCTTAGAAAATTTAACCGTCAACACTGGTCAAATGGCCAGGCACTGGTAGCTTAGAAAATTTTAACTTATAATTATAGGTTCGTGAATGAGGTCCCAGATGTAACAAACGAGATAAAATATTTATACACCTACGTAATCATGATCATGTTATTTACCGGGTGTTCTTAGAATCTAACAAGTACAAACATGGACTTAACTACAGTTGACAAAAAAAAGCCAAAGATACAAAAAATGTATACTGGACATTACTACTGTTAAGGCCATAAAGTCGTGTATACATATTTTTGTAACATTGGCCGTATCGATCTCTTTGCAGTCGACTGTACCTACTGTGTACCACTTAACAAACTAATTACTAACAGTTATAAAAAACAAACCCCGGCTTAAACCCAACTAATAACTTCGAAACGATGTAATTTCCGGCAGCTTATAACGACTTCAATTCCGAAAACATGTTTACAACTTCACTAGTTGGTTGGTTCTGTGTAATTTTTTGCTATTAGAAAATTAAACGAGCCTATTAGCTTATAGTTTTGTTATATATTTTTCACCTCAGCAGCTCGAACAAGCATATTTTTCTGCGTGAAAACAGTGAGCGAAATGCGATTTTGCTCACTCCGCGAGTCAAAGTAGCTATTTAATTTTGATGTCGAGCACTGACATTTTCCAGTGTGAGGTATATTACAAATTCAGAATTCTTGAACTTTATGAGCTCTGTCCCTTCCATTTCATTACGAAAAAATAGTACGACAGGAATAGGTCGATTCATAGTTCGACATTCCAATTTAAAAGTAGACCCCCAAAACAGCGCGAAGCAAGTTACACGTTCTAAAACACACTTAACATACTTATAAGTTTAAAATATACCAAAAAACATAGTACAAAGGAATGCTATAAATATAAGAGAAAAAATCATGGAACATCTCAAATAAAGTACTCTGAACCAGACATGGGCAAAAGTTATCTTGAATAAGAATAAGAATCATCCTTCTAGCGTTATTATTCCCGGTTGTGCCCCTAAAGGAGCCCGGGGTCCGCTTTGACACCTAATCCCAAGATTTGGCATAGGCACTAGTTTTACTAAAGCGACTGCCATCTGACCTTCCAACCCAGAGGGAAAACTAGACCTTATTGGGATTAGACCGGTTTCCTCACGATGTTTTCCTTCACCGAAAAGCTAACGGTAATTCCGTACATAAGTTCCGAAAAACTCATTGGTACGAGCCGGGATTCGAACCCACGACCGCCGCTTGACAGCCGCATGCCTGAACCACTAGGCTACCGTAGCTTGAATAAGAATAAGAATAAGAACAGAATTTTTAT
This sequence comes from Epinotia brunnichana, assembly GCA_963854355.1. Lineage (NCBI taxonomy): Eukaryota > Metazoa > Arthropoda > Insecta > Lepidoptera > Tortricidae > Epinotia > Epinotia brunnichana. The sequence goes on from OY977957.1 coordinate 14,893,353, forward strand.
TCTTATTCCCATCGATGGGAATAAGAATAAATTCATGCGCTCGTTATTCCGGAATAAATTGAACGGGAATAATTCACGCTACTTTTATCTTAAATAAGGAATGAAATACGGAATAATTATTCCCCAAATGGGGTTATTCCAACTAACATTTTATTTAAATATAACGTTATTTAAATAAAAGATAACTTTATGGTTGTGGTATCGTCGGTAAAATTTTGTAAGGTTTTTTCACGCAATGGATTTTATGACATGTTTGGGTTCATTTGGTTTGTTTTGATGAGTTCTATACGTTATACTTGGTGACGATGGTCTGATGATGGAGTCAGGAGGTGGGTAGTGGAACTCCTCAACGGCTACTTGTATACCCCTCGAGTTTGGGTTCGTTTGGTTTGTTTTGACGAGTTCTATACATTATACTTGGTGACGATGGTCTGATGATGGAGTCAGGAAGTAGGTAGTGGAACTCCTCAACGGCTACTTGTATACCCCTCGAGTTAGGGTTCGTTTAGTTTGTTTTGATGAGTTCTATACATTATACTTGGTGACGATGGTCTGATGATGGAGTCAGGAAGTAGGTAGTGGAACTCCTCAACGGCTACTTGTATACCCCTCGAGTTAGGGTTCGTTTAGTTTGTTTTGATGAGTTCTATACATTATACTTGGTGACGATGGTCTGATGATGGAGTCAGGAAGTGGGTAGTGGAACTCCTCAATGGCTACTTGTATACCCCTCGAGTTTGGGTTCATTTGGTTTGTTTTGATGAGTTCTATACATTATACTTGATGACGATGGTCTGATGAAGGAGTCAGGAAGTGGGTAGTGGAACTCCTCAACGGCTACTTGTATACCCCTCGAGTTTGGGTTCGTTTGGTTTGTTTTGACGAGTTCTATACATTATACTTGGTGACGATGGTCTGATGATGGAGTCAGGAAGTGGGTAGTGGAACTCCTCAACGGCTACTTGTATACCCCTCGAGTTTGGATTCGTTTGGTTTGTTTTGACGAGTTCTATACATAATACTTGGTGACGATGGTCTGATGATGGAGTCAGGAAGTGGGTAGTGGAACTCCTCAACGGCTACTTGTATACCCCTCGAGTTTGGGTTAATTTGGTTTGTTTTGACGAGTTCTATACATTATACTTGGTGACGATGGTCTGATGATGGAGTCAGGAAGTGGGAAGTGGAACTCCTCAACGGCTACTTGTATACCCCTCGAGTTTGGGTTCATTTAGTTTGTTTTGATGAGTTCTATACATTATACATGGTGACGATGGTCTGCTGATGGAGTCAGGAAGTGGGTAGTGGAACTCCTCAACGGCTACTTGTATACCCCTTGAGTTTGGGTTCGTTTGGTTTGTTTAGACGAGTTCTATACATTTTACTTGGTGACGATGGTCTGATGATGAAGTCAGGAAGTGGATAGTGGAACTCCTCAACGGCTACTTGTATACCCTTCGAGTTTGGGTTCGTTTGGTTTGTTTTGACGAGTTCTATACATTATACTTGGGACGATGGTCTGATGATGGAGTCAAGAAGTGGATAGTGGAACTCCTCAACGGCTACTTGTATACCCCTCGAGTTTAAATTCGTTTGGTTTGTTTTGATGAGTTCTATACATTATACTTCGTGACGATGGTCTGATGATGGAGTCAGGAAGTGGGTAGTGGAACTCCTCAATGGCTACTTGTATACCCCTCGAGTTTGGGTTCATTTGGTTTGTTTTGATGAGTTCTATACATTATACTTGGTGACGATGGTCTGATGATGGAGTCAGGAAGTGGGTAGTGGAACTCCTCAACGGCTACTTGTATACCCCTCGAGTTTGGGTTCATTTCGTTTGTTTTGATGAGTTCTATACATTATACTTGGTGACGATGGTCTGATGATGGAGTCAGGAAGTGGGTAGTGGAACTCCTCAATGGCTACTTGTATACCCCTCGAGTTTGGGTTCATTTGGTTTGTTTTGATGAGTTCTTTACATTATACTTGGTGACGATGGTCTGATGAAGGAGTCAGGAAGTGGGAAGTGGAACTCCTCAACGGCTACTTGTATACCCCTCGAGTTTGGGTTCATTTCGTTTGTTTTGATGAGTTCTATACATTATACTTGATGACGATGGTCTGATGATGGAGTCAGGAAGTGGGTAGTGGAACTCCTCAATGGCTACTTGTATACCCCTCGAGTTTGGGTTCATTTGGTTTGTTTTGATGAGTTCTATACATTATACTTGGTGACGATGGTCTGATGATGGAGTCAGGAAGTGGGTAGTGGAACTCCTCAACGGCTACTTGTATACCCCTCGAGTTTGGGTTCATTTCGTTTGTTTTGATGAGTTCTATACATTATACTTGGTGACGATGGTCTGATGATGGAGTCAGGAAGTGGGTAGTGGAACTCCTCAATGGCTACTTGTATACCCCTCGAGTTTGGGTTCATTTGGTTTGTTTTGATGAGTTCTTTACATTATACTTGGTGACGATGGTCTGATGAAGGAGTCAGGAAGTGGGAAGTGGAACTCCTCAACGGCTACTTGTATACCCCTCGAGTTTGGGTTCATTTCGTTTGTTTTGATGAGTTCTATACATTATACTTGATGACGATGGTCTGATGATGGAGTCAGGAAGTGGGTAGTGGAACTCCTCAACGGCTACTTGTATACCCCTCGAGTTTGGGTTCGTTTGGTTTGTTTTGTCGAGTTCTACACTTTTTACACGGTATACTTGGGAGCTTTATACTCGACGCACTTTTTGTATGTTTTGTACATTCAAAGAAAAGTTTTAAGTATCGCAGAAGAGATGGCGCATGTATACGTAAGCATTAAATGCCTTCTCAATTTGGTCGAGTTGCCTGTCTATCTCAGTATGTATATTGTAGTCTTTGGTACCGGCTGAATAGCCCTCCGAGCGAGACAGACGTGTATAGTTGTTATTTTCTAAGCCGTCCGTTCCGCACTAAAGAACGCCGCACTGCAGAACGGACGGCTTAGAAAATAACAACTATACTGTGTTTATTTGTGGCTATTCACGAAGCTAACCGGCCACTCTTCAGATAAAATCATATTATTTTGATCTCCGACAAGGCATAGTTGTTACCAACCTCGGGGTCAAACTATACTGGGGATACATTCGTGAGGCTAATCGAGACAAGTTATGAATTGCATAGCTGCCATGAAATGACGTAGTGTAGCGAAAAGGCGTAAAGGCGTGTAACCTACAGGATGTGTAACATTTAAAATTGAACCTTCTAACTAAAACAAAAGTCATACATTTCAATGGTGATGTCTTGTGGGTTGGATCCTTTTGTCTAAACTACGCATTCTATAGTCAATTATTATTGTACGAGTGATCGTGGTACTTGATAGATTTAATTTATTTATCTATCCAAATATCATAAACCCTCCATGATGCGTTCAAGAACCGCACATTATGGCCACCATAAAAATAGACTGTTTTTTTAGAACAAATTTCTTATCTGTGAAAATGTTATTATTGCTAAATAATAACATCGATTTCGATAATATTATTTCATTCAAATTTCGAACATCTCTGAAATCAAAGAAATTTGATTTGACCTCTATTCTAATATCAGTCGAGATGACGTTTAGTTCGAAATGAATTGTCGTAAGTAAGATATCGAACGATATGACAGTTGGATCTGACTCTAGTTTGTCTCTGAATAGGGAACATTACGCAAAACTCTTCGTAGGTGGCGACACTAACATCGTTGACATTGTATCTCGTTCCCACTTGTCTATGCAAGCATCCTTGTCACTCATTTGACAATCAATTGTACATGTGTGTGTGAATCCCTATATTCCTATACTGGTTTAATATTAGTGGTAGTGCTGCCTCTGGTGGCAGAACATTGCAGTATTGTTCCCTATTAAGAAAAACTATGACAGCTGCCAGAAAACAACGCCGCGATGCCGGTCATAATATGCGGCTCCTGAATGCATCGTGGAGGCTTATGATATGTGGATAGATAAAGAAGTGTATGTAACTGTACATAATTAGGCATTAAGACACTCGTGTGATGTTATTATGAAACTCGCCTTCGGCTCGTTTAATAAACCCGTGTTTAATGCCCTTCATTATGTACAGTCACATAAACTACTATTACTTGTTACTATCAGTCCACCTTGTGGAGGGTCCGCTTCAGTTTCCGGTACGTGGTCGCCTCTCGAGAACCTCCCGCCCCAACGGCCATCATGATTAATTAGTATGTATGTATGTATGTTAGTTTGGGCGAAATCTTCAAATTAGGTACAATTGCGTATCTTCGGCGACAATGCCATAATATCATAGAGCTGGTCTGATGATGGAGTCGGAAGGTGGCCATAGCAACTCCTAAACTCAACAAGAGTACATGGTACGGCAAGACTTTGGTGCTGGGTGATTTCCAGAGTCTGATGATGGAACTGGAAGGTGGTCATGGAACTCCTAAACTAAACAAGATAAACCCATTTAGTTTGGGTTCATCTGTTTTGTCTTGATAAACACTTTGGTGATGGATGATTTCCAGGATCTGATGATGGAAGGTGGTCATGGGAACTCCTAAACTAAACTAGATAGACTTATCTTGTTTGGGTTTGTGTGATTTATCTGTACAAGTACCCACGAACCAGCGACATAATATGCAGGGTTATTGAAAATAACAAGATGAATAAAAAACTTTTTGAAAAACAAGCTAATATGGCGTTTGTTAAGTACAGCACGATCCTTCCTTGCATTAAGTTATTATTTTCGTTTATATATAATAATAACACACACCGGGGGTTTACACTGGAAAGGAAGATTTTTACGTGGGTTTATTACATTTCCGAGTATCACTCATTATTTCGAAATAAATGTTAAAAAACCGGCCAAGTGCGAGTCGGACTCGCACACGAAAGGTTCCGTATCATTATCTATGTCTAAAAACGGCAAAAAATCACGTTTGTTGTATAGGAGCCCCCTGTAGCCTAGTTAGTAACTTGTTTGTGACTCTGTCTACGAAGCTGGAGGTCCCGGGTTCGAATCCCGGTAAGGGAGTAAAATTTATTTGTTTGATGAGCACAAATAATTTTGCACAGACAGACAAACAGACAGACAGACGGACAGCGGAGTCTTAGTAATAGGGTCCCGTTTTACTCTTTGAGTACGGAATCCTAAAAAGTAACACAGGTTCAGGCTCAGAACATAAAAAAAGGGAGAAGTGCCGTACTGCTTTATTTCAACCAAAACCGATGTCCCCAGTTTTCTCCCACCGTCCATATTCACGGCAAATTGCGACTAACATGCAGTGGGCAGTGACATGCCCATTTGGCCATGTCGCACCGACACGCGCCAAGCCCCCGTTTCATATCTATTCCTTTTTATGATCTGAGGTTTTAGGCTTTTGAATAACGTCACGCATTAATTAATTGTATTCTAGATAAAAAGCTGTGTTTGTATATTTTATAATTTTCAGTTCCTTTGGTAAAAAACGGACGTTTTTACTGTCCATAACAATATATTTTTTCTTCAAGAAATTAATACGTAAGTACCCAGTAATTTCCTAGTACTGGTATAATTTCATTACATAACTATATATAAATAAGACTCAGATAACATGCAAACTATAAATATCCGTAAAACAAATTATTATCTTATTACTGACAACTTTAAAACTCGTTAGTTTATTTTATAATAAAAAAACGAAACTAAGTATACTTTGTCATATCATAGTATTTTAATACAAATAGAAAACTTGTGCTCAAAAATGAAATACTTACTTTGTTCAAGTTAGAACATCATGTTAGCGAAGTAATACTTACCACTTTTTAGTGCAAGTATCAATATCGGTCACGGAGAGAATTCCAACGGTGCGCTATACAAGCTATTTGCATCGGCAAGCTCCGCGGTTAGTTCTATCCCGATCGCACTAACATATAGCTAGAAAGGGACGGAACGCGCGGCTGGTGCGATCTCCCTGTGCATGTGGGGGTTAGGTACGTTTGTGTGGGTGGTAGTAGTATTTACACATGTGGCGTCACTCCTGTCAAATCTGACGAGTTCTGCATCGCACTATCGAAGTTTCTTAAATCAGTTGCATAAATATAACATCCAAACAACTCTCATTGGACTTCGGTCCCTGAGAGATCTCTCTATTGTCGTATCTTCTACATTGGTGACCCCCGACAATGGACATAAGCGCAACTCTGAATATCCTGACTGACGCCCGACTCTTCTCAGCAAGCCAGACTCTCTCTCTCTCTCTCTCTCCGCTCGCCACCCTGGCTCTGAGCGCTCGCTCGCCACGCTGGCTCTGAGCACTGGCAAGCTGCACTCTCTCTTAATACATCACTGACCCCTCCGTCTCAAAGGGGGGCTGATGTGGCGTCACTCCTGTCAAATCTGACGAGTTCTGCATCGCACTATCGAAGTTTCTTAAATCAGTTGCATAAATATAACATCCAAACAACTCTCATTGGACTTCGGTCCCTGAGAGATCTCTCTATTGTCGTATCTTCTACACACACACAAACGCACTACGCGTGTCAAAATACCGAATTCTGAGCTAGTGCTTTTTTGTAGAGCACTCTTAACAACAATACGTTCAGTTTTTGGAGCGCACGCGCGACGCGCGTAAGCGTAACAGATATAAGATTGAATATATCAAAAAATTGCTCGAAAATATGAGTGAAATGTGGGAACATGAGTGACAGTATTTTAACAATCATGGGTACGGTTAGTTTTTAGTGTTGTGTTAGTGTCACGCGAGACTCATATAGATTTCTTACTAAAATGTGCTTAGTCGGTCGTGTCGCGTCTTGTCTCGCCCGCGCTCTCGCGTGCTTCTAGTAACTAACTAACCGCGCTGAGGAGTTAAAAGAAGCAGTAACGAACCCCGAATCAAGTTTTCTTCCTGAATATCCACGAGACGAATAGGTACGTAATAGCCTATCGATGTATTTTTTAACGTGACTATGTTCTCACTGCTGAGGTGAAAAGTTGTATGTGTTACTTGAAAGCAAAGTATTTGCGTCTCGTGCTTTTGAGTCCCTCGCTGCGCTCAAGATTCTAACTTTGAATCACTCGCTACGCTCGTGATTCAATTTTAGAATCTTACGCTTCCTCGGGACTCAAAATCAGCACTCGCAGCAAAAAAATAACTTTGCTCTCTTGTTGCACAAATAACTATTGAGTCCTATACTGTTTAAGTATTTTTTGATATCCCTTTTATTAAAATCATATTCTTATATTATTATTTATATTTCTTTTCAAACGAGCGTTCAGGTGCTGTACTAGACTTGAGCGAATATTATATTCTAGTTACTTACTACTTTTTCGTTAACTATGAAAAACAGTAAACCCTGTTTGAAATGTCCTACGGAACCATAAATTAGTAAGAAGAATGAACGTCAGACATGGTTGAAAAGTTAAATTGAAAAATTGATGCAATCCCCAAGTTACGCCAACTAAGTTACTCGACTCATTATTTTAGGGTGGATCACGACTTCGCAAATTTGTAGTCGTATTACGAAAAAATCTGTTTGTTTTAAAAAAGAAATGCGATGCAAAAATACGATGAGATATCACGCAAACGTAATGCTTTGAATTTGGGCAGACATTTTTGAAGGACTGTAAAGGCATGTATGAATATTCAATGTAACGACCACGACAAATGACCATAAGAGACGGATGTAGGATTGTGTCCTTAAATTGGTCCTAGTACATTCTGTTTTTCCAATTTTTGAACAAAACACCGAAAATTCATAAGGGTCATAGGTAATATTTTGCATGTGAATAACATATTCAATTGTTAAATAGTTATTTTTTGCCTGAAACGCAGGGTAGGTATCCTAGCTCAAGCAAGTGTTACTTTGCCTCTAATATTAAGCTACTATAGTAGCCAGTAGTACATGCCTCTAGGGTTGAATATGTATTTTTTTCCTATGGTTGACATTGTCATTATTCAGAAACTTCATAGTTGCGCAATGTGTCAGGATTAACTTCATAGCCGCGGGGGACTGTAGTCTATAGTAAACATTCATTATGTTTTATCAATAAATTATCTTATCTTATCTTATCTTATACCTACTGAAACATCCCCGTGTGGTGTTGAGTTAGAATAGCACCACTCTATTCCCGTGCGCCTCGTAAGTCAACTACAGTAGAGTTGGCCAGAAAACCATCACATACAAACAAAACTTACCTTCAAGCGCATGTTGCGCAAGCATTTTCTCGACGATATCCTGGCCCCGTAGCATGGATTTATCACGCGACAAGTGACAGGATAGAGCATCCGTCCCTGGCTGACACCGTTCGATAGAACGAGACGACGCGCTTATCCTATCACTTATCGCGTGATAACGCCACGCCATCCATGCTACGGGGCCTGGTTAGCTTAACGACGTAGTTTTTTGCACTGGGTTCACAAAGTAATATGTATGTTTTTATATTATACTTTATTGTATTTATGTAAAACTATGCATTTATCTATTCTATACATATAAAACTCTTGCGTTACTGGTCGATTGACAGACAGCGCACAGCGTAAACTGCTAAAGATATACGCATGAAATTTGGAACATATAATCTTTCAGGACGTGGACGTGTACTAAGAAAGGATTTTTCGAAATTCAACCCTTAAGGGGGTGAAATAGGGGTTGAACCGTTGTATGGAAATCGTTCATTTGGAATGTTATAGACTTGAATCTTTGTATGAAAGTTTCTTACTAAAAAGCAAAATAAATGATATAGCGTTGTTAAAAAAATTCATCCCCCTAGGGGGTTAATAAAGATTTGAAAGTTTGTATGGGAAACATGTCGTTTTTAAAGTAAGACGTTCATAACTTCGGTCATAAGCTCCTAATGTACAGTCAAATACATTGATAAGGGCACTTTTTCTAATTCATCCCTCGAAGGGGTTAAGATGGGGGTTGAAAGTTCACATTAGTAATATGTGATTTTTAATGATAAACTGTGGCTAGAAACATGAAAACAGGACAGCAGGTTTTTTTTTAACCGACTTCAAAAAAGGAGGGGGTTATATGTTCCACGGTATGTTAATATGTATTTTTTTTATGTATATTCGCCGATTTCTCCGTCAATTGTGGACCGATTTCCAAAATATTTTTGTTAATCGAAAGAGTATATTCCTGATGTAGTCCCATTATCATTAATTCAGGATCTGGTGATGGGATCCCAGGGACGTTGAGGGCAACCCTTAAATTTTATAGGCACGCGTGTTGTAATTTCAGTATCTATCTATCTTCTATCGATCTATCTATATTATTAAATATTACGCGAGCCCGATTTTTGTACATGCCATCGGTGGGTCGATCACGTAACTTTTCTTACGCGCGCTGTAAGGTCTAAATGTCAATTTTATATGGAAAAATGACAGTTAGATTGTGATTTTACTGTCAGACGCGCGTACAATGCGTTACGTGATTGACCTACAGATCTACAGTTATGGTCTGATTTTGATAAATGATATGTCACTGGATTCGTCTCATGCTGCAGATTTGCAATAAGGTATTCATTTTTTCATTTTTTATCGGTAAGTTACTAAAATATAAATTTAAAGAAACTACTGTGCGCAGACCACGTGACTTTGGCTGCGTGACATCACGTGGCGTAACTTCTGTTTTGACTCGAGACGACAATGTAAAATAATACACAAGATTTTTTTTTTATTGATAGAGACGTCAGTATTACTTGCCATGTTTTTTTTTACTTCAGAAAAGTTTATATACAAACTTATTTTCCCATATTCGAGATGTTGGGAGAAGAATGAGGTTTAATTAAATCCATTAATTGTCGTGGACCCCATAGACGGCTTTTTTAACCTTACTTAGTACAATGCTGTAGGCGCCGATAGGCTCTGCCTAATTTCCAGTATAAAGAAAGATGTAGAAAACGAAACTTGATTACAAAATTTTCTTTTGGCGACTTTGTTGACCTGACTTGAATACCATACAAATTATTTCAGGTTCAGATAATTATATTTTGATTACAGGTAGGAGGTTGGTTATATATATTTTGTAATTAAACGAGCAATATTTGTATCTCATGTCCGGGAAATTTTCTTTTTCTCCGTATTTTCTCCATTTTTACCCGAGCAGAGCTCGGTCGCCCAGGGACTAAATTGTAATTTGTCAAAACGATATGACTTAATACTGGAAAACATAAATTAGTAGATATTAAACTATTTAGCGGTACCTACCTATAAATAGCCTGTGCCGATACTAATAATAAACAGGTGTAATGTCTGTGAAATATAAGTTTGTATGTTGGGGGTAATCTCAAAAACTATACTATATACTATATTCTAAAAACCCTTTGTTCAGTAGGTAGGTTATGTGTGTGTATGTAAGCACTTTATTGTACACAAAACAGGTTAAAACATAAATATGATATGTAAGATTAAGTAAAGTAGGTACAAAGGCGAACTTATCCCTATAAGGGATCTCGGGGGGAATAAATATAAGGGCTATGTAGAATTAGTATTATACAAACCACAATAAAAATAGGATATTTAAGTTAGTTTTAGATCCAAGACATAAAATAATTGTAACTAAATTAATTTGATGACATATTATCTACCTAACTTATCTGACATATAACCCTAAATGTAAATAATCAAGTAGGTTAAGTTTCGGTTTGTTAATCTACCTTGAATTAATGTTTTAATTTATTGTGTGCCCTTACAGGGTGTCATGAAGTGACTTATAACAAAAATGTAACACCTTATTATGTATGCATGACATAACAATGAATAAATTAATATGAATAGAATGGCCCTACAGGATTAAGTATGTGCTATATTTTATACCGTCGCTCCGCCTAGATTCTTTGTATACGCGGCGGAGCCGCGCGGGTAGCTAGTTTTCTATTATAACTCGTGTATTTACATACATACATACATACATATAATCACGCCTCCCCAGAGGGGTAGGCAGAGATCACGGATCTCCATTTGCTACGATCCTGACAAGCCTCTTTCGCTTTACTCACTTTCATAACATTTGTATTTGCCCTCGGAAATCGCAATTTTGGTGAAGTGGAACTGATGATGAAGACCACAGATGACTTATGGAACTCCTCAAAGATGTAAAGTACCTACGTCAAAGATTCTGACATGATTCCGCTGAAGTAGCAACTAATGAAGTGTTAATCCTGAGATCCTTGAGGAATCAACGGAACTCTTCAAATATTATCAGCCCACAGATAGTGACTTGGGTTTTTTCTGTAGGTACCTAATAATCAACGCATTTGCTCCTGGAGAGCAGTTCATGTAGTAAATTGGAAAGGAAATGTGGAAATTTTCATGTAGGTACCTTTGATTTGATTGAGTGTTAGTTTTAAGTGAAATTGTGAGATAAATAAATCATATCATATCATATGTGGCTTGGCGAAGTACTGAATTAAAGTCAGTTTAAACTTTGTTTTAAAGTAAATTATATGATATGTGGATCACATAATAGACATGTAATTTATAATGTAATCTTATATTGTGAATAAATGAACTCTGCCATAGACGGTCCCAAGCCTGTTTGAGAAAAGAGGAGGGTTGGCTGAGAGGAGACCTTACCAGCTGTAAAAGGTCAACGTCGAGCATCGGGCGACGGTTAAAAAACCCGATTCCAATGGCCTAAAAAGCCATACACAGTGTAGGTAGGAAATGACCAAACACAACCCGCAACACTGAAGATAGGTACCAAAGAATCGGGGGTCTTGGCTTAATCGCCCGGGCCATGAGGTAGCAACCCTCTATAAAAAGTCTCCAATCCTAAGGTGGGACCCGCGCCGATAGGATGAATGGCTTGCGGATGGCAAGTCACTAGCGCCAACCTCGACGGACCTGGCAAACGTCGTTGCATCGAGCCTTCCTGGGGGAATAGGCGTCACCCCTCAGGCGACCTTAGTTATCGGCCTTACTCGTGGGAATAAAATGTCGAATGAAACTCAAAAAAAACCAAACCCAAACAATATGATACAGCAAACCCTCCACAAAAGTATGTTAACAAGACAAAGAACTATGTCAACACCGTCCATCCCGTTGATAATAAACGACGAAAAAAATAGCACTCGCCACCCAAATGAAGAAAATAAAGAAGACACTGCAAAAGCAGCCCCGATGACCACTGTCGAGAAAAACAACACTGATAACGACTGGCAAAAAGACCACACCCACTCGAGGAGAAACAAAAGGAAAGAAACAAGCCCAATTCAAAACGACAACAACAAGAAGACAAAAAGTAGGCTAGAGATAGCCGTACCAACTCACAATAGATTTGAAATACTGAATGATGTGCCACCTCAAGAGGTAAATAAACCGAAAAAAGAGTATACTCCTAAGCCAGAACCCATATTCGTTACAGGAGTGCTAAATGTAGCATCTCTGAAGGATGTGTTGAACAAATTCCTAGATACCTCATCATACACCATGACCACTCTTAGATCCGGTCATGTAATCAAAATCATGCCCAAGGACATACAAACTTACAAGAGCATCAGAGATAAATTTATCTCTAGTAATATCGCACACACACATACCAGCTAAAAAGCGAAAGAGCATTTAGAGTTATACTACGCGGCCTCCACTGCACAGAAGACACCACACAAATAGCAAAAGAATTAACCGAAATGGGACACGAAGTCAGACAGGTAGTTAACGCACTTCACCGAGCTTCCAAAAACCCTCTCCCAATGTTTTATGTGGACCTAGAACCAAAACATAACAACAAGGACATTCTCAAAGTCAATCATATTAGCAACCTGAAAGTCACATTTGAAACACCATATAAAAAGAAGAGCCAGGAGATCCTTCAATGCAAAAGGTGCCAAAGATTCGGCCATACCAAAAACCAGTGCCACAGGCCTTTTAGGTGCGTTAAGTGTGGGGATGAACATCCTACCACAACATGCAAAAAAAGCCGAGACACGGATGCCATCTGTGCAAACTGCCAGGAAAAACATCCCGCTAGTTACAAAGGCTGCATGACCTACAAAAGATACAAAGAAAAAATCCTAAAAATCGCACCCAAAGCAAAAGACAGCCAGCATACAACGAACCAAGCTGACAAAACCGAGAGGAAATTCTCATACAACCATACAAGGGACAACAACATAAACAGGACATACGCTGAAGCAACCAAGACACAAACTAAACAAGCTGAAAACACCACGGATATTCATAACTTCACCCAGATACTAGAAACTATGCTTGAAAAGGTTCAGCAGACAATGATGACAGTAATGGAAAAGATGATGGACAAAATGCTAAATAGCATTGTCCAGCTGGTCAGCAGTCTGCCGCAACGATGATTGGATGCAACCTCCGAGTATTAACTTGGAACGCCAACGGCTTGACTGAAAAACGTCAAGAATTAGAAGCCTTCCTCCAAACGGAATTCATAGATATAGCCCTGATATCAGAAACAAGGTTTACCGCCAAGTCTCATATTGCAATAAAAAATTACACAGTGCACACAACAAACCATCCATCGGGCAACAGCCATGGAGGAACAGCAATTATAGTCAAAAGTAATATAAAGCATTATCCCCTAGAGGAATTCCGCACAGAGAAAATACAGGCTACCTCACTCAAGCTCACAGCCAACAAAACCGAAATGGTAATATCTGCAGTCTATTGTCCCCCCAGACACACAATAACTGAAGGAGACTTCGAGAAATTCCTTACTAAACTGGGTCCCAGATTTATCTGCGGAGGTGACTGGAACTCCAAGCATACGCATTGGGGGTCCCGGCTAATTAACCCAAGAGGGAGACAACTTCTACGAGCTATACATAAAAATAAACTTGAGTGGCTCTCCGATAGCAAACCTACATACTGGCCGACCGACAGGAATAAAATTCCTGACTTACTGGATTTCTTTATTACAAAAAATGTCGATAGGAACTTCACAAAAATGGAAACGTGCACGGAACTAAGCTCGGATCACACCCCTGTAATCGTCAACATTAATACAAATGTCACACTAACAGATCCGCCCACAAGAATATACCATAAGACAAGAACAAACTGGGAAGAATATGGGAGTGTCATATCTGCAGAAGTCAACCTAAGTTCAAAGATATTAACGAACGATGATCTTGAAAACGCCGTAGAGGAATTCAACAAAACGATCCATAGAGCCGCCAACAAAGCAACACCGCCATGCAAAGGAACACCTCTAAAGCAGAATGTATATCCTAAGTACATCAGAGACAAAATAAGGGAAAAAAGAAAACTTAGAAAAACATGGCACGCGACTAGATACCCGAGGGACAAAGCTTTATTTAATAAATGCGCAAAAGAACTTACGAACCTCATAGAAACACTTACTAATGATAACCTCCAGAGCTATCTATCAACACTATCACCCACAATAGATACCAATTACTCTCTGTGGAAAGCAACTAAAACCCTTAAGAAACCCAAAGCGCAAATAACACCAATTAGAGACGGCACTGGAGGGTGGGCCAGATCAGATGGAGAAAAAGCCAGCACTTTTGCTGAACATCTTAGCACCGTCTTCCAACCTTTTTCGGAGTCGGACCAGGAACACACAACGGAGATAAGCCAGTATCTTAATTCGCCGCTACAAATGTGTCTTCCCCTGAAAAGCGTAACTCCTAAAGAGGTACAAAGAGAAATCAGAAATCTCAAGGATGGGAAAGCACCAGGGTACGACCAGGTCGACGCAACCTTGCTGAAACAGCTACCACATAAGGGGATAATGACCCTGGTGAAAATCTTCAACGCCTGTATCAGACTCGAACACTTCCCAGGACAATCGAAAATTGCCCAGGTCGTAATGGTGCCTAAACCAGGAAAGCCACCACAAGAAAGGACCTCGTACAGACCAATTAGCCTATTACCGGTGGTTGGAAAGCTAATGGAAAAAATCCTTCTTAACAGAATGCGAGAACTCCTAAGCAGTATAATCCCCAGCCATCAGTTTGGATTCCGAGAAGAACACAGCACGATAGAACAAGTACATCGGACTGTAGATGTCATCAGCGGATGTCTGGAAAATCGTTTATACTGCTCTGCCGCTTTCCTAGACGTAAGTCAGGCCTTCGATAAAGTCTGGCACGATGGGCTAGCATTCAAGATCAAAAAGTCGCTGCCACACTCGTTCTACAACATACTTTCATCATACCTTAACCGAAGAAGTTTTCAAGTTAAGCAAAACAGTGTATGTTCGGACCTATACGAAATATGCTCAGGTGTCCCTCAGGGCAGCATTCTGGGACCAGTGCTATATCTGATCTACACTGCGGACCTTCCCATTAATGTGGGCACAACTACTGCGACCTTTGCCGACGACACTGCTGTTCTTTCGGTTCACTCCAACCCAGCTACAGCTTCAATCCAACTTCAAACCCACCTGACCGATATAGAAAATTGGTTCATGAGATGGAGAATTAAAGCAAACCAAAGCAAGTCTACCCATGTAACTTTCACACTTAGAAGAGAAACCTGCCCACCAGTAAAACTATACAACGAAAACATCCCACAAGAAGAACATGCCAAATATCTGGGCTTACACCTGGATCGAAGACTGACTTGGCAGAAACACATCTGGACAAAGCGAAAACAACTCGATAGTAAGCTCCGAAGTATCTACTGGCTAACAGGTCGTCACTCACATCTAAGCAATGAAAGCAAAATGATGGTCTATAAAGCCATAATAAAGCCAATTTGGACATATGGCATCCAACTATGGGGCACCGCATGCAACAGCAACATCGACATCTTAGAACGTTTTCAAAGCAAAACACTAAGAAATATCTTCAACATCCCCCACTGCATCAGCAATAAGTAATAAGTATAATAAGTAGTAATAATCAGTAATAAGTATATGTATCTTGACCTCAAAACACGGACAGTGAAGCAGGAAATAAGTCAGTATAGTCTTAGATACCAGAAAAGACTCGCACACCATACAAATGAGCTGGCATTGGCACTGAGTGGAGACGGAGGACAAAAGCACACTAGACTGAAGAGATGTGACATTCCCAACCTCGGAGGGAGGTTTACCTAGAGAGATGGAGAGTTAAACCACACTGTTGGAATCTCCCTCTATATAAAAAACAAAACTTGACAAACCGTCAGACAAATGGCTTATTGTCTACTGACAGATCGCCATGACGCAGCCAAAAGAGAGAAAAAAAAAAAAATAATAAATGAATATGAATCTGACTCTGATCTATCCAGAAATATATTTTTTAAACTTTCCCCCTAAAGGGGTGAAATAAGAGTTGAACCGTGAAGACTTTCATTTAATTTAGAAATTTTAAAGTTCGTATATAGGTACGTTCTTCATTTATAAACAAGATAATTGACATAGTTGTTCATCAAAATTAATTCCCTAGGGGGTGGAAAGGCCATGTGCAAAACATAATATCAAGTCAAACATGCTGAGTACCTACGTCGATTTCTGAAATTCATCCCCTAAAAGCGTTAAATATATAGTTTTTGTCGTTTACAAAATATTATAAAGGAAAGCGAAAGAAGAAAGCGAGAAAAGGAAGCGAGGGAGGGGGGGAAGGGTTATTCATAGGGGAATAGGCCGTTGCTGGCGTAACAATTAAACAATTATTGCAAAAATTACACTTACTACGCGGGCGAAGCCGCGGGCAAAAGCTAGTATATTATATTAGGAAATGTATTTTCATTAGTTAGATCTACCTATCCTTTTTATTTGTTATTTTTTTGGCAACTGCCTGCACCTATAAGCTTTTCTGTTTAGCCCTGCGGTTGACTGGTAGAGAATGCCTTAAGGCTTTAAGTCCGCCTTTTGTAATTTTTTTTTTTTGCATTAATGTTTAAATAAATAAAACCATAATTAAAAAAGAATAAGAAGACTACGGGATAGGGTTAGCAGTGTGTTGTGGGCGATAGGCTAACTTTTCACTACAATATCGAATTTTCCCCGTGCCCACTATTGCTATCGCACTGAGAAATTTATTTAATTTGTTATGCCTACTACGAGTACTTACTTCTGGGATATACCAACTGAAGAACGCGTAAGTATATTGTTCCTAAGGTACATAATAAAATAAGTACAACCTTAGAGGAGTGTTGTAGTAAGAAGAAGTTGATGTTAAGTAGCGCAAGGCATGACGTGTTGCGTAACCTAGGTATTCTTACTAACTTAAATAAATAATGTAGATATTTGTAGGAACGCTTTTTCCTGGTTTAGTTTATTAGGGTGTTGATGTAAGTAGTTCGGATAAAAACAACAGTGGTAACGAGCGTATTATTCGCCAACAAACTGTCCTCAGTTTGGCGGAACATATTTTGTAAAACTAGCGTTTAAGTTTTTGTGAGATAACTAAATAAATAAAAATAAAAAAACTTTAACAAAATAGAAGTACTCATGTTTTAATGTATGTACTTAGAAATATGTAGAGGCTATGTGAGATGTTAGAACAAGAGAGCCTGTCTTTTTAATATTTTTTTTTAATTTGAGTGAGTGAACCTACAATAAAATGTTATATAACTATTGAACCTGCTCACAATATTTCACAAGAATCTGTTGAGAAATGCGACCTGTAGAGGAGAACAGCTGGACAAACGGAAATACGAAATAAATTTGGGCCAGGCTGAAGCAGAGAACTTCGTTCATTTCGCTCGGTCGTTCAATAAATGACACGACTCTATCCTCATGAACTTATTACGGCGAAAGCTAACGTAAATACTACTCGACCAAGATAAGAATGCACCTCGCGTCGAATAAGTTACACTGAGCGAGGTGCATTCTTAGCTTTGTCGGGATATACTCGTATATAGGTATGTGTAAGCACTCCAGCCATTTCCATTACTTACCTACAAACCCAGAAACCATTAGGACGATGTGCCCTAGAGATATAGTGAAAGAAACTCGTAATCAGCTAACAAGATTGTCGTAAGAATCTAACGGAAAGTCTCGCAGTCAAACGACGTTATTTCTTTAATTCCACTGACACTAGTTCCCGTTCTTTTAGTATTACTATCCTATTTATTTAATCATTCTCTGCCTCAACCCGCCTGTTACAAAGAACCCATTCCTTCTCTCGGGACGCTGACAACCTGGATATGAGCTCGGTTTTTAGCTTTTCATACTTGTTAGTAGCAGGAGGGTTTACAATAATGTCCTTAATTTCCGTGGCGTACTGATGACAGTGACAGTACATAATAAAATGTCGTCGCGTCCGCTGTGATGTTGGAAAACACAAACTGACCTTCCACTAGTGCAAATCAAACAGCTGGTTCTTGTGGCCAAAACGGTGGCATTCGTACTCCGACGCGGAATGTGTCGGCACCATTGGAGTTGTCCAATGGTGCCGACACATTCCGCGACACATACCTATATACTGGGGAAAGAATTATTGAAATCGAACCAGTAGTACCAGAGCATACTGCTTCATCATCATCATCATCATTTTCAGCCTGTAATCGCCCACTGCTGAGCATAAGCAGTGGGCATACTGCTTACATACAAAAAAAGGGAATAATGTTTTTTTATGTCGCACCTGGCCATAAAGAAGGAATACCGCCCGCTACGCGTACGGAAAATACCACTTCCAGTGGGTCGATCACGTAACTTTTCTTACGCGCGTCTGTAAGGTCAATTTTATATGGAAAAATGACAGTTAGATTGTGATTTTACTGTCAGACGCGCGTACAATGCGTTACGTGATTGACCTACTGGCCAGGGAGAGACGTAAAATTTTGTCAAAATACCTGCGATCTCAGACATCCTTTGTTTTACCGCATAGTCAAGCATAATTATACACAGTGCTATAACACGATTATCAGACCATCAATACCTAAAAAATGTTACAGACACTGCGTGACACAAAGTAAATGAAATATTACTAACTGTTGCAAAGAACGCCGCCAAACCATGCAAAAGGTCCATTTTATACTGACGTGAAAGAATTTTTGAAATCGGAATCGATGATGAAACTTAGAAAGCTAAGGATCTCACAGGCACTAGACACACACGCACACACACAGAGTATAGCTGGCGGCTTTCTTGCACAACGCATCAGCATTGCAATTCAGCGATCCGCCAGCATCCTCGGTACAATGCCTCGGGCCCCTTTTTTTTAGATTTAACTTAGTTGTAATTTGATTTAGTTAATGTTAATTATCACCTTGTAGGTATTTACTTTAGAAAATAAATGATTATTGTGTATAGATTAGTATAAATAAGAGGCCGCGATTACATTAGTCTCCATCGACAGTTTGTTTGGACAGTCCTAGGATATCGCTTTTATTTTATTTTGTGTGTGTTTTATTATGCGTTAGAAACACAGCATTATGTAAGCACAACTGGGTTGTAAGCAGATAAAATGTACATGAAAAACACCAAGTGTCTCTAAACACATTACACGATGCAGTAAACAATGCCGAGGCATTGATAAACTTTCCTAAGGAGCTGGGGGCTGGGGTGGTTATAATAGTAACCCCCTTTTAACGCAAAATATGCACGTTGGATGTAAACTTGCGAAGCATGCCCAGCAAAACTAACTAAATTTAGTTAGTTAGTTTTGCACAATTATGAAACATTCACTGCTATAAATTTCGTAGCACTATACGCGTAGTAGTAGCCTATGCTTTAGTTTTCCCGCTAAGTAGCGGAAACAGTCTTCGAACAGAGCGCCCAGCTACGGTTCCTGGCAGTGAAAATGTAAAGTTGAGGTTTTGTGAAATCATTCACAGCCCGGACACTCTTTATCTCGGCGTAAACGCCGCCATTTTGTTTTCTCAACTAATGTGCCTCGCATCTAATGGACAAACCTTTCAGTTAGAATAACTTGAATAAAACAAAGTGGCCTTTAACACGCAATCCTTAAAACGGACCTTGTGAATACTTAATGCACTCTGTTCGGAATGTAATTGATTTGTTGAGGTATTTTTTTTATTTTTGGCACAAGACGGTATTCAAGATTGTTTTGTTGCATCTTGTGATATCACTGAAAATTAAAATCTCTTTAGCAGTGTTATCCATAGGTTCAGATCCGGCTCGAAGGACCATATTTCATGTTATGTGCTCGTACTTATAACTATAGAACTCAACGATGTGCTTAGGTGTAATATTACGTCAGAATAGGGGCATGCCTGTCTATCTATAGGTCCTGCCTTATAAAGGAAATCTGCTTGACATCTTATCTTATCTTACATCACTAAGGTTATTATTATATCGTATGGCTTTTATACAGTTGAAATTAATACTAACAATGAGTACAAGTTTAAAAGATTACAATTTAAAATCTAAGTTGAGTAGCCAGTCCCTTGCTGCAGGGGTCAGCGCCAATAGCTCATCCATACCTCCCGTGAATAGTCTTCTGGGGCATTCCTCAACAATGTGTAGGACGGTTTGTGTTGGCGCACTACAGTCACAGTCAGCTGCTGTTGATATGCCCCACTTGTGTAGGTTGTGATTGCAGCACCCAACGCCCGTCCGGATGCGGTTCAGAGTGACCCAGGTCTTGCGGTGTTCGTTAAAGCCCGTTGGAGTTCTAGTGGGGTCTATGTTAGGGGCTCCATCCTGTTCCTGCCACTGCTTCCTCCACTCCAAATGGATACTGAAGGGCTCCGAGCCCTGTAGCTTGCAGTCGGACCATATGGGTTTGCGGGACGGTAGACGTGGGTGAGGCAGGTGATGGAGTGTCTCTCTAATTGGCAGCGTTTGCGTTGTTGCCTTAGTCCACTCCCGCGCAGCAGCATGTGTTCTTCTTATATCCGGCGGAGCAATATGTGACAGCATGGGGAGCCATCTGGTGGGAGTTGGCTTCAAGCTTCCGGATATAGTTCGCATAACTCGGTTCAGTTGAACGTCGATCTTACTCGTATGCGCGCTTCTATACCATGCTGGAGCACAATACTCCGCCGGCGAATATACGAGTGCGATGGAGGAAGAGCGCAAGATGTCAGCCCGAGCTCCCCATGATGTTCCTGCTAGCCGGTTTATGAGGTTAACACGTGTTTTCACTTTTTGGGCCAGGTTTTCCAAGTGTACCTTATAGGTAAGTGACCGGTCTAGCATGACACCCAGGTATTTCGGCTTCGAATTGTGGCGCAGTTTTTGGCCGCAAAAATTTATATCCACCTCTCTGTTTGCAAGACTGTTTGAAAGGTGAAAAGCCGCAACCTCAGTCTTAGAGGGGTTCGGGCAGAGTCTCCACTTGACGTAATACCGGTCCAAAATGTCGAGGTCTTGCTTGAGCACAGATTCACCCGCTTCAAACTTCTTTGTCTGGGTTGTCAGCGCAATGTCATCGGCGTATAGAAACTTGCGGCATTCTGTAGCGGGCATATCACTGGTGTATATATTGAACAGCAGGGGAGCCAAGACCGAGCCCTGTGGAAGTCCGTTTTTCAAGAGCCTGTATTTGCTAACTTTGTCATCCAGCAGAACAGTTATCTTACGTGGTCCCATCATGTTACCCAGGAGACGGAGTATTTTTGCAGAGGGAATAATTTTGCCTGCTTTATAGATCAAGCCTTTTATCCACACAGTATCATACGCTGCCCTCAGATCCACGAAAGCAGCTAAAGTCTTCTGACCTCGTTGAAAACCGGCTTTTATGTAACTACTGAGTGCCAGGACTTGATCGCTGCAGCTTCTACCAGCGCGGAAGCCCGCTTGCTCAACAGGAATGCTCTTGTCCACGATATCCCTAATCCTGTTGTATAGTAGGCGCTCAAGCAGTTTAAATGTAACACTCAGCAAAGATATGGGCCTAAAATTAGCTGGATCATCGGGAGTTTTTCCTGGCTTTAGTATGGCTTAGACTTCATGAACATGGTGGGAGGTATGCCAGTTTCGAAGATGTTGTTGTAGAAATCTGTTAGCCACCGCAAGGCTCGCTTACCCATATGTGTAAGAAATTCCGGGTAAATGTTATCTATACCGGCGGCTTTTCGACACTTAATCTGTTTGAGGGCTAAGCGAACCTCTTCCACGGCAAAAGGAGAATCAAGAGCCTCACATCGATTTTGATCTTCTCATCATCATCATCTTTGATTTTGGTCTTGGTAAATTACAAAAGCACCCTGCCAATTGCGAAAGCAGCCCAAGGGTGAATATCCACCACGGATGCGATGCTGTGTGTGAAATGACTCCATCATCATCATATCAGCCGAAAGACGTCCACTGCCAGACATATGCCTTCCTCAAACAGTGTTAAAGTGACCGGCCCTGCGCCACCCGCAACCAGCGGACTCCCGCTATCTTTACTAGGTCATCAGTCCACCTTGTAGGGGGTCTACCCACGCCGCGCCTTCCGGTACGTGGTCGCTACTCAAGAACCCTTCCGCCCCAACGGCCATCGGTTCTACAAGCAATATGGCACCCACTGCCACTTAAGTTGAGCGATTCGGAGGGCGAGCGATTCGGTTACCTTGGTTCTGACCTTGACCTAGGAGGTGACTTATGTGTCCAATGATATCAAGTTGGAAAACACAGCTTCACACATCGCTGGTGGTAACACACCCTTAGTCGGAGTCTATTATCAATGCGAGCCGTGACAAAAATAATCGTATGTCAACACGACTTTCAGCGACTGCTGTAACGATTCAACCTCATAAAATGGCTGTCTTTTTATGTTTTTGTATTCTGAGCTTAAATTAGCCCCTAGCTAAAAGTTGAAGCTCCTGAGAAGCTTCTAGTCGTCTGAAAATTGAATCCTACCTGAAGGAAAAGCTATTGAATAAAATTAAACAGATAGTAAGCGAGAAAATAAATCATTTATTTACCATAGAAATATCAAATTAATTTTGTTTGTTTTGAAGCTAAAGAACCTTTGATTAATTAATCCAGTAAAATCAAGACTCGATTGTACTAGATATCCACTTTGATCCTATAAATACTAACTCGTACCAAAGCGAATAGAAAAACCGAGTTAGTTCCGGCCGATCCTACTAGAAAGGTTGGGTTTTATTCTAGTCTAGATAAATCTGTCCTACAGCTACAGAATCTCTCGTTATTTATGTTAAAGTAATCGAGCTTGAGTACTTTAACAGACCAAATCATCTCCTAGGATATTGCCGGACGGAAAGAGATTCGGTCAAATAAAAAACCGTCCGACTCCAGGCCTACAATGCCGTAATCTAACCTAGAATTTATTATCTCTGGAACCTAACCTCGAAGACCTATTTAGACCTAAGCTATACGTGATTCGCGCTGGTGAAGTGGCTTGGCGTGTGATTTCGTCTAGTGGTTAGGCTCTGCGTTGTGCGAATAGACCCAGGCCCTTTTCGAGAAGTATGAAGTTTGTATTTCTATAAAGGGAAAAAGTTACACGTTAATTGAAGTTGTACATTAACCCCATTTTAGTAGAACCTATAACTTAAGTAAGACAATTATACTAGTTCCTTAGAATTAATTTACAATTCAGTAGTCTCATTAAGTGATGCACAATTATGGAGGCTAAAGTGGGCATAAATTCCTTATTATACTAAGTTGTGGGAAGTGATAAATTACGCTATGTGGTAGGTGACGCCCTTTAAACAGACTCGCAATACAATAGTGGTCAACTTGTGTTGGCCATGATGGGGTCTCTATTGATGATGATGCGATGATATAATAATGAAAATAATCATGAAGAAGTCAAGATATTGATGATGATGCGATGATATAATAACGAAAATAATCGTAAGTCAAGATATTGATGATGATGCGATGATATAATAATGAAAATAATCATAAGTCAAGATATTGATGATGATGCGATGATATAATAATGAAAATAATCATGAAGAAGTCAAGATATTGATGATGATGCGATGATATAATAACGAAAATAATCGTAAGTCAAGATATTGATGATGATGCGATGATAGTCTATTGAAATAGAATATTAGTACATGTTTTACTTCCAGGTACATGAATGACGCAATGTCTAGTATAATATCGATTCTCCCTAACGATGAATCTTAGAGTTGTTAGCGAACTGTAGCGCTCGCCTCTCGCTCGCTCGCGGCTGCTCGTACTCGCTAGTAATCCCACCTCATCTGTTGATTCCGCCTACCCTATCGTTATTTCTATCAAATCTAATACCAATTAGTACTGACTTTTCCTAAGCTATTTATAATACAATTCACCCCCAAAATATCTCAATGGATGTAACACAATGTCTTAGCAACCAATCTCACCCAATCAACTCAAAGGCACTTTATAGTCGGAACAATGTTAAATATACGACAATGCACAGTTGAACTGACGAATGATAATTAATTACCAACCCACTGCGATACTTTTGTTGAGATCCCGATAATAACGACCCCACCTAACAAGATACCTACTTAATTATTGCCGTTACTAAAGCGAAAGTGTTGGATTCCCTTGTAAAATCAACATAGCTAGCTTCACGGTAAGAAGCTTCGGTTAAAGCAAAACGACGGCTTGGCCAGCGAAACTCTTCAGTTTGCAAGACTGAAAGGTCTCACCAACCTTACCTTCGTTGACACATCCGTGACGGAGGCCTAAGCGCGATCATCATCTCTACTGACTAAGAAACCCCTTAACGGGCGAATTCTCGTATTGGTCAGGGTCGTCAATGTGCTCTTTGGATATGGTTGTCCACAACGCTAAGCTCTCGGCCACAGGTGTACATAACTAATTTACTACGCTAGATTCATTCATTCAAGGAATTCCACACAATATATCTATAAGTACATCTGATTACTTCATAAACCAACACAACCGTAACCCTTGTTAAGAGGGTTGTTAGAACTAAGACAGCAGCTCGACCAGTGAGGTCCCTCAATTTGCAAGATTGAAGACTCTCAGCCACTCACTCTGTCTACACATCTATGACTGGCGCTCTAGTGCGGGCACATCTCTGCTGACTAAGAAGCCCCTTTCGGGAGAATTCTCGTGTGGCCAGGGTCCTCAATGTGCCCTGTGGATATGGTTGTCTCGACACCGAGCACACAGCCACGAGTGTATATAACTACTTTATTCAGTTGCGTTAATCTAGTAAAGTAACCACCCATCAGCACCTATACTAACCACCGGATATTAATATGAACTTGTGGTAATATTTGTCGCTTATCCGCATCTTAACAATCTATCCTCATAGTGTAACGCGTACCACGGACCGAGTCAATTGCTATAGCTAGGTTGTCGTATAATAATTGATCACTTTATCTCGTGGGGGCGCACGGAACCCAATCATATCGCAGTGACAAATCAACTAGTAATATATATGTAGAACAAAACAACATTCCTGTAATATCGTCAGTTATTTAACCAATGACCTAGATCCGTTCATAACCTATACATAAACCGCTCGTACTTTATCTAGCATATTCCCCAAACTATATACAGTAGAACTAGATTTCGATACACAAATTCAAGTATGATAACGTTGAAATGGTTAGATAATAGCCCAAAAACAAATTAATAAGTTTCAGAATCATTCAATACAGTGATTATAAAGGTCACTCACCAGATTTTAATTTCTTAATAGTGGGACACGTACCCAACGCCTCTCTGGTTCCCAGGGCTCCTGCCCTTCTGATCTCCCTCGACGCTCGTAACAAGCCAGCTCCTCCGCCATAAATAAATTACAACATAATATTAGCACATATTTTAATAAAGATTTCCCTCATTTGTACCTACAACTAACCACTAGATACTGGTATACAATTAGGAATTATTTACCATTGGACCGTTCCTTAGCGAACATTCATGTACTATAAATAGTCGTGTTCACTTCACTTCATGGGAGTATACGGAATTCTAATATGATGATGTCTTAAGCGCATTTATTAGGTGATAAACCTATTAGACCGCCACATATTCAAAATACACACGTGATCATATAAGATCATATCAGTTCACGAGCAGAAAGATATTGCCTAAATATTAATCACTCAATTCAAGACAATGTGCGCACAAGATAATTACTCCCTAAGAAATTCCAGAATTCACTATGATTAGTCACACTTTAAAATAAAATATTCAATCTCACCAGACGATCGCAAAGGCATTTGCGACCTTACCAAACTCTAATTCCTCTCAGCAACAGCCGTAATGCAGCCCAGCGGTGACCAGCCTTGCTCCGCCTCGAAGTAGTACGCGCCCAGAGGTCAGCCTAGCCTGGCCGCCCTCGTATTCTGCAGCGTGATCTCGCTTCGACGTCCCATAGAAAAGTGAAACGCTCCTCGGCCCGCCGGGGTATTTATAGCCAACACTAACACGATCACGCCACTAATCCGACTCCTCATCTGAAAATATACCTTAACAAAAGGGTATAAGGCCCATTTTCCAGGGAGCGTTCCTCGCCCCACTGTGCCGATCGATAAGCACTTTTCTCGACTTCGCGGGTAGAATGTCTCTGCAGCTCGCGCGTCCGTCCACGCGTTTTCTTGCTGGCCAGCGATCCATTCTAACCTAACTATTCTAATTTATGAATCTATAAATCTAGATCTAGCACACATTAAATGATACACTAATCCAACAATACTGAATTAGTATGCTGAAGTATGTTTTAAACCAATTATTTTGGACGAAACGCGAGTTTTCTACACTTTTATTTGTAGTCTTGATTTTAGCCTAGAATAGCATCTAACGCAATTTATCTCTAACTTATTTACATACATAATTGACAGGATGATAACGAATGAAAGCTTCAATTCCTTCATATTTGGACCTGAAACCCACAACGCTAACATCTATCAATTTAAAAGAGTAATTCCGCCCTTAGATACTATTGAGTCTGAGAGCGAAGCTCTCGGATCGTCTCATTCTGCCCCATGATCATGCACAGCGAGAAATCTACGATATTGAGCGAAGCATTATCACAATCTAAAACATACTTAAGCAATAAACAAGGAATTGCGACCTATAAATGGTGAATTTTAAAATAACTTTGAGTAGATAATTCCGTTAACCTACTGTCTTTATACCAAATTTAAATATAATATTACTCTAACTGAAGGCTAGATTTGTTAGCTGTGTCTATTTACATAACTCTCCCAATTAATTCTGACCAATAATCTATGATTATAATTTTGCAAAAAAATGCCAACCCCAACAACAAGTGTATTTTAGGTGTGTGAATGTTTAACCACTACGTTTGCTTGGTGATGGACGTTGAAGAATAGCCCCTGTATCACCTTGTGCCTCCAGTCACCTTCTGGATTCCGTCAGCACAAGTTTAGCCACATATCTCGGCTGATGACACACATACCCATCCCTACGGTACCACCTTGAGTCCACAGATGCCCCCTGGCCACCACAAACTCAAGTTTAGCCACATATCTCGGCTGGCAATACAAACCCCTATACTGCATCACCTTGCACCTCCAGTTGCCTTCTGGCTTCCGTCAGTACAAGTTAGGCCACATATCTCGGCCGATGACACAATATAATTATCTTCTAGCTTCACCTTGAGCCCACAGATGCCCCCTGGCCACTACAAGCTCAAGTTAGACCACATATCTCGGTCGGCGCCGCTAGAAAACTTCCCCAGAATACTCCCATTCGCACAAAGTACTAGGTTGTGAGCCCAATAGATCCTAATGACCACGATGTTGCACTAACACCCCGAACCCTCAGATACCTTCTGGCTACCAAGGATCCAGGTTCGACCACATATCTCGGTTTATGTTATTACAATAACTCCCCATGCGAACAGCAGAACACTGAGTACACAGATAACCACCAAGCAAACCCAGTGGAGAATGTTTCTTCTTGACTAGGATATCCGACTTCAGACTGTATTCCACACTAGAGGCAAACTGTTCATAAACTACTGGGTTAATTTTGCATTAATCCCTTCAATGTCCTGACAGCACCATCAAACCATTAACGATAGTGATAATACTGACAAAACATCAAACAAACTTTAACTTTAATCGTCGTTCGCGATGATACTCTATCTCTATACCGAACGTGACCCAGTCGCACACAGTAACATTCATCAACCCCGTGGGGTCTCTAGGAAGTGCCTTGACATCCTATAGAGAATCCGACTACATGCGTCCAAGCCCCACCCAGCTTTACTGTAGAAATGTCGTAACTACTATAAAATACGTTTGCATTACTCAAATACAAAATGCAACACTTCACCATCGTGTAAGAATAACAGCCTTACTAAATTTAATTTCAACAAACCATGTTCATTGAACCCTTGCAAGATTGTAATCTTGACATTGCAAATTACTTAACATATAATAGGAAATTCCTGATAAATTCCCAGTAATGGAAGTTAAAATATAATTACTTAAGTTTCAGAATGAATGTTCGTTGACAAATCATCCCGAAGAATATGGTGTCGGAAGTATCCTTGCCACGAAGAGTTGTGTAGGACGAAGATAAGACTAGCTTAGCCTTTCAGCTTAGCTTCTGTAGAGTATAGTGTCGCCACAGTTAGTCACACAAGGACCTTGTCATTTTATGACTTTAACCTAACCAAACTTTAACTGCGGAAACACCGGTGTAAAATGGTTTGGAGAGATCAATCAGTACCAACAAACCTAGGTTGCACTGCGAACTCCGGCCAGTCGGTAAAAGCCCATTATTACCATACAATCACACACTCAACGCTGCCTTTTATGCGGACTCATACATCTCTTAATTCAACGAACACACACATATACCCTCCCAACCTAGTTAATCCCCTTGCCCTAAACACGACTTAGACCAACTAACCGGAATCCGACAGTACAACCACATTAATGATATATAATGTTCTTCCCAAGTTATATGCTATGAGAATTTACATTTACTTTAAATGAGAAAATTATGATATGAAGAGTAGAACAAAGTGATAATATAATATTACTACTTTACTTATTTTGCAAAACAAAATTTTACTGTTTTAATTGATCCGCACACCCCTATTCGCACACAGCCAACTAACCTGCCCTTCATATGTTTGAAGATTATAAAAGACAGCAAGTCAAACTTAATTAACCCTCCTAGAGTAACCCGTAAATATCTAAATTTTAAGCCATATCCCTTTTACCATTTACCTATCAGTCATTAATTAAATAACTGCCCCCCATTCTCACAACTTAAATAATTTTATAGTTGGATCTCAAATTTTCGTAATACTATAATTTATGTAGTAAATACCAGATAAATCGCAATACATAATTCATAAGTTTAAAATTAGTCTTACGCCAATACCGCATTTTACGTAAACGTAAGATTCGCCGATTACTAAATGAAGATTACACCCACGCCCTTAAGACCCACATAAATTTAACGCCTGATGCCAATATTGTATTGACAAACGCATCATACATCTTAAGATATACCTGTAATAAATGGATTATTTCACGTAAATATTTAACGTTGTTTATGCACGACCTAGCGCATAACATGTGGACATAATATATAACCATACTTCATACTTGAGATAACTTTAAGCCGGAATAATTATAACTACGTAAGGTCCCAACCACTAGACGATCACGGCCCTCATCTCCTTTCCCTTATTATGAACTCCATCCCTGTTGTCATAAGATCCCTGTAAGTTTCAATAATTAGTATTCAATCGGTGCTTGAAATTCCGCTCCCGCAACTGCAACTGCCTTCACGCTGTCATAACATCGTCGCCTTTACCCCCCATCGGTATCGTAATTCAAAATATACAATCACAAGCTAATCGAATACGATAGCCGCGACCTCTTCTTCTCCAAAGCCAACCCTGCCCTCTTGAACTCCAAATTTAGCCACAAAATTTGAAATCTGCATCCGTGCATTACTCGAAAATGATACTCGCGCCGATTTTTTCTTTCAAAAATTTTATCAGCCATCCTGGATTCCAAACTTATCTTAAATCTAGAACCTGCATTCCCGTATAACTTGAAAATGATACCCGTCAGGAATCCCTTAAAAACAAGATGAGCCGCGATCTAAAATTTCAACT
Organism: Epinotia brunnichana; assembly: GCA_963854355.1. Taxonomy (NCBI): domain Eukaryota; kingdom Metazoa; phylum Arthropoda; class Insecta; order Lepidoptera; family Tortricidae; genus Epinotia; species Epinotia brunnichana. Next base: position 14,923,215 of record OY977957.1, read on the forward strand.
TAAGTATCTAAAATTTGACACGCACGACAATAGGTTATCTGATTCCCCCTTTATACCTATGAGATGTCAATCCGCCGTATACCTACTCTCTCTAAAAGGAGGGGATGACAAGAACAAAATAAAAATTTCCCGCCAACTCAAAAAAAAAGAATAATAAATTTATACCATCTAGTACTTAATTTATCAGTCATTCCTGTCCCGTTATCCTGTAACTTATTTTACGTCATCCTAAAAGGTCACGTACAAATATCTCTAGACTCCGCAATTCGTAACAACTAAATATTGGGATATAACCGCTAGTACTCTTTGGGGGAGTCCTGTCTAACAGTAGCTGTCTACCGGCTAATATGATGACGATGGTAACGATGACTCAGCGCTGCGGGTATAGATCTACTTTCGCTAGTGGTGAAAGGTGAGGTGAGGTGAGGTGCTTCCCTAGTACGCCCAGAATAACAGCCCAGCTGATAGCGAGACAATCCCGCGGTCATTGCGCCAACCTTGATATTCGCCAATGCAGAACGACTCGACTCAAATCGATTTATTTCTTACAGCCAGTATAACCTGATCTCTAACCTCTCAATATCAATATAGGACCAGGGGTCAGTGCTAATTTTGCCACCCCCAACGCGGCGATCTCGAATCTACCTTAATAGCTACCGGTATAATCTATCGTGAACTACATCTTTGAGAATTTATTGACTAAGGAATATTTCTGACGACAAATATTACGCATTAAAAATACCTAAATTCCCATACTACAACCAACCATTTTGTTAATATTTTATAACAAGTACCTAATTTGTTGTTGAACAACCTATATAGGCGCCTTTAATTAACGTCCAACCTGATTTAAAGAAGTAAAATACAACCCATCTGAGAGCCCTCCCCTTTTTGAAAGTCGGTTAAACTTATCGACGCACGACCTCCCGTGAGCGCACACTATTGATACGCCTTACGATCTCGACCACATAATATCTTATTTACAAACTTACAAGTTGCCTATTCTATTCTAGTTTTAAGCACGGAATCAAGCATAACGTACTAAATTTTCCCTTTTTTTTTTTATATCTAGTGTGAAACGTACAACGCGAAGTACTTACGGTTTCATTCGCGCGATTTGAACCAGCGGTGAGTTGATCGCGTAACTATTCTTAACACAGACTATAACTTTACTTATTCTACTTTTATTTTTTTGATATTAATCGTCTAAGATGCTAAATAAAATTGTGGTAGTACCCTCGCAAAAGCTATCATACCGAATGGATTAAAGACAACCGACTACGCTAATCCTCCCGCGATACAAGCGATAATGGCCCTACAAACGATAATGTACACCCAACATAATGCGCGACTCAATTTCAATGGGATGTCTACAAATTTTGGTATGAATACAAACACTTACTAGGATTTCTCATTTGGATATAATGTAGTATCAGAGTATTTTATATTCACAATGCTAACCCCAATTACAAAAGGCCCCTTATAAATCGACGCGAATTCTGACACTGGTAGGACCTGCTAATCACATTTATAGTTTAATAACTTTAAGCGCAGGGAAATGAATCATTAGATTTATCAACTAGACACAACGTACTGGCAAGGTATATCTAATAAAAGGTCCTAGTTTAATGTTAGTAGGCAAGGAAAATCCGTCTAAGTAAATATGAACTCTCTTGTCAAAAAAAAATTAACATAATTTCCAATACCTCACTTGCCTGATACACAGTTTATAAATGTAAGATGCTCTTGTAACGCGTAAATGATTTGACTCGAAACCGAATTAACCCCTTCATTCCGCCACCGTATTCCACATGACAAAAACCCCATTAGAATTAAATTACCACCTCTAAGTAAGCTCAGGCTTTATATATTCACAACTCCTAATTTTTCCTAAACCGTAACAACCGTTTAAACACGCCACTTGGCCGTACATTAAAGCCTCACCACAGATCTTAACCCAAATCAGCAAATGTCAAATTCCCGCGGCCTCGCTAGACAAATTTTGTAAACAACATTCGTCGTAATTAATCAAATAATTTAATAACTAGTGTCTAGATTGCTATTATTTGAAGGAATAAATTGCTCCAGTTACGCCTGACTGGTATAGTGCAACAACGAGTGTTTTGCCTCCTATTTTGGCCTTTTCCAACGTATCATAATACGAGCATTATTCAGTGTTGTGCATTAGAATGTATACTTAGTTAGTTTTAAGGTGAAGCTAGTGAAACCATGAATTCTGCTACTGGGAACTCAACTAGTGGGTGTCATGTCAATCAACCGTAAGTAATTTATACCTTCTTCCTTTAAAATCTTCCCATTTTAAACCATAAGGCCTATTTTAATCCAGCACTGAATTCAGTAAAGGTACTAAACTCTTTTAAACGGTTACGAAAGAACGGAAAGCAACCGCGATCTTACTCATGCGACAGTTAATCCATCGGCCGACTACTTATTTCTTACATGGATGAGAGAAATATCACTTGCGTTCGTCGCTAGTATCAAAATATCCCCGCCACGGGTCGGATTAATTTTCCTACGTGACCAATATATGACCTATTTTGCGCTAGTTTTGTAACCGAACTTGGAAATATGCCCTAATACGAATATCGTTTATAAACAACCATACGTTCTGTTCAATAAACCTACGCGAGTGCCTCGATGATAATTTTATGCATCCGTAAAATTATACCGCAGACCCTTAAATAATACCTAATTACAACCTCTTACATTAACTGATAAGTCATTTTTGTCATAGGTACTTCATGGAAAAAAAAATAGACGGACCCTATGTCGTAGACAAATACACAATTTGATGAATACCTAAATCGCATAATGTTAAAACTATAAACGCCTAAATATATAAGTATCCCCAATTACCCTTAACTTACTCCAAACATTGTAAAATTCGTTCAATTTAATAACCAAAGGTTTAAAAAGTAGTAGCCCACAATATTGTTAGTAAAGCAAAAATAAAAAACACAAAAAGATTTTTCCGTACCGGAGATCGAACCCGGACGCTCGCGATTCATAGCCCGCCGGACAAACCGCCCGTCCAGTGCGCCGTTAAGATAACTTGCGAAATTAACGACCTATTTCGAAATTCACATTACCTCAACAATGACTAGAGAGGTGGAACAGTTAGTTTACATACTCCAGTATCACATACTATGGTAACCAATTAAAGTGCCATGCGATATATACGACTCCTGCCTTAAAGTACATAATAATAATAACACGTGCACAACTTGGTATTACTAATATAATTTCTCCGAATTGCCCTGTTACCATATAATGTAAACATGGCGAATATCTTTCGTAACCTGACGTGAACCGGTACATATATGGTATTTGTCTGACAAGCTCTAATCTTTCGGTTTCAGACTGGGACAACTATCCATCTTATACTTGACAAATTCTGAAACCATTGTTTAAAATACGTAAGTAATAAATTTTACTATCAACGTAACTATCAATGAATTGATCCGTACTATATTTACTTACTATACCTACCTACATTTAAATTGCATTCAACCCTATTGATAGAACCCATGACTTTAACACTACCTTATTAATAATTAAGTGCGTTGCGGTTAATCAATTGCATGCCCTACACACATTGTCTTACGATTCTAAGCCTTCTGCCCCCCTTTCTTAGAGCTGAATCTCCCGTGAGATTCGGAAATCCCTATCAGCGAAGTCTTTCGCCTCAGAACCTGAGTATCAAAGTTATTCGCTAACTAATAATGTCGTACCGTAGATCACGCGTGCTTGGTTTTGCATATATATATGAAAACCTAACTTGACTGGAATTATAATTAATTATTTAAATTACTCTGAAACTTCACAAACCCCGCTCTATAATTATGACTCACGAAGTAACTAAACCAGACAGACGGATTTCGGAATATCCTTATTCAATGAATTCGTTTTATTTCATTCGCTTGCCAACACGTGTTACCTTTTTTTATTTTATTTTTTTATTTATTTAATTTATTTATTTCAGTACAGCAACTATTCTTACAGGTTGACCTAATACAATAGCGCCTTAATCTTATATCTATATATATATCTATTATTACTTACTTACTTATTTTCTAATTCGAACGTTCGTAAGTACGTTAGCGTTAATTAAGCTACTGATTACAATGAAATTCGCTATACCTACAGTGTGTGATGGGTCTAAAACTTTATTTCGCTAAGTTTTGTAAGGCGCCATCTATCTATTATCTTTTTCATTACATTGTACCTACGTAAACCCTCGTGACGCTTTAAGGTACTTAACATACCTATTAGAATTGACCAATATAAAATATGTAGGCTCTAACTAGCTTATACTTAGCCCGCAACCTCCACAAAGCTAATTTTGTCGCATACTATTTCTATATATTTAATTCGCCGATATCAATTCCGGCCCGTGAGAAAAACCACCTCAAAAGTAAAGCAACTATATTATTACCTAGTTATTAGAAATAATTTACACTATGCCATTATCATAAAGTTACTATCAATATTAACGCATCTAACTGGCTACATCACTTTCCATGCCAAAATATTTTACGTGCGACGCGCTTTATTTAAGATCGACCTTAATGCATTACATAAATATTTATCCTATGATCCTTAAACTGTTCACCCATTCCACCAAATTATAAGCGAACGCGACATATAGTTAATTAATATTACTCCTTTATCATCAAATTAAACAACAATTTCCCGCCAAAAATCTTTATGATTACTGGCGCCGCGACGTCGCTAGATTCCAAAATGGCTGCCCGAACCTAAGTTCGATGTTTAAAATTGTTTTTAGTTTGCGCGCGGGCTTCAACGAGCCGAATTCTCGCATATTTAGGCCTATTATTTAATCAGTTTAAAGTGTTTTACTGTGGTTTAGTGTGTATTCAAACATAAATCAATGTAGTGATAATTGAACTGGTGCACATTATAAAGTGAATGTGATAGAGTGGCCGCGTATTTATGTGGAAATGTGTGAGTCCTACCATGTCAGGAATGTACCTCTATGGAGCTAGGCAGGTATTTAGGTGCCCTTTACTTGTTGCTTATCTTCAAACCTGTCACTATTTTAACCCTGCCAAAGTGGTTTTATGTACCTACGTAATTAAAAATTGAAATCTCACGCGTACATACAACCGGTTCACTGACTCACGATGACAACCATTTAAATACCTACACACAGCTTACCTTTTGACCTTAATGACCTAACAACAAAGTCCATTATAGTGTACCTTTGATCTTAGGTATTTGAATTTCTAGCCGGAACTAATCCGATTCGAATGCGCATTTTCTTGTAACAGATAACCGCTCCAGTTTCCTATCATTTTAACTGGTTAATGAATATAACTCGCGCGAATTACCTACTTATCTATTCTTACAATTACTTTCTTTACAAAGACGATTACGTAGAAAATATCCGCAAGGTTATAGGTACTTAAGATTTCGGACAATACTTAGTAGCGATCGATTTAACGTAAACGCCGAGAATTGGATTCAATTTGACTAGGTCAACTAACTAGGTATAACGCGTACCTACTTTTCTCCCCTAGCTTACGAAAGTTACCTATAACTCTAACCCCTATTATGTGATGAGTTCTTTAGTATGTTCCTAAGTCCTTGGTACTATAATCATCCACCGGTACTTTCCTAACCACTATTTAACGAATAATTGCCCAACCGCGGGACAGATGTCAATGACCTCAACACTATTCTTGCGAACTCAAATGCAACAATTGAATATGAAGGATGAAATAATCGTAGCTAAATACATAAGATGCTAATTTAACAAAATACTATCTTGAGGTTATCTAGATCCGTTTTATTTAATTTTTATTTTATTTTGGAATAAAAGCATTATACCTAAACTTTATTATAACTACTACCGCAACCGCCTGATGTATATGGAACCTACTTAATTGTGCTATGGCATTGGCAGATTGTAAGGCCATTCCGCATAACATTCCTGCCCCCCTTTTATACAAATTACGCGTAGGCACTACTTTGACACGACTGTCCGATGAAAAGAGTGTTTAGGTACTGTTACGTTTTTACTTAATTCTTAGATTAGACTCACTTCCTGACTTCCGTTCGGCCTAAAATTTCGCACATATGTATAAATCGCATGACAAATTAAAGTTATGATGACAAGGAACTAATCTGATGCTGGGGTTGGAAGATGGGCCTAGGAACTTCGTGATACAATGACACAAACCCATCGAGTTTGGGCTCGTTAGAATCGTCTCAATGAGCAGTTGGTAAACATATGTAGAAAAGTACAGTCGGGAATAAAAATGTGTACCCCCAAATGAATTTCTGTCAAAATAATATTAGCCCTTCGTCTACAACAAAATTATTTCTATGCATATTTTTCATAGTTTAGTGTGATATAACTTATTGATTAGTAATTCACCTACGTACCGCGCGTGAAAATCCCTTTGAAATTAAATAAAAGAAAGAAAGTCCTGAAAATAATACACAACACAACATTAAAAAATACAAACTCCATCTCTCTATCTACTCCACGGCAACAAAATGTGGGTTATTTGTATAACCCACACACAGAAAAATCTGTAAATAAATTTAATTAGCCCTTTCACCAAGCGAATCACGTAATAAAAAAATATTTTTCCTTTTATTATAATTTTTTTCTTTTTTTTTTTTAAAACGAAAATACTCTATTCTGTAGTAACCCGGGATACTAAAAAGTGAATTTAAAACCCTATTTTCATCCTGGGCACGGCCTCACCAAAATGTAACGATTCAACCTCATAAAATGGCTGTCTTTTTATGTTTTCCTATTCTGAGCTTAAATTAGCCCCTAGCTAAAAGTTGAAGCTCCTGAGAAGCTTCTAGTCGTCTGAAAATTGAATCCTACCTGAAGGAAAAGCTATTGAATAAAATTAAACAGATAGTAAGCGAGAAAATAAATCATTTATTTACCATAGAAATATCAAATTAATTTTGTTTGTTTTGAAGCTAAAGAACCTTTGATTAATTAATCCAGTAAAATCAAGACTCGATTGTACTAGATATCCACTTTGATCCTATAAATACTAACTCGTACCAAAGCGAATAGAAAAACCGAGTTAGTTCCGGCCGATCCTACTAGAAAGGTTGGGTTTTATTCTAGTCTAGATAAATCTGTCCTACAGCTACAGAATCTCTCGTTATTTATGTTAAAGTAATCGAGCTTGAGTACTTTAACAGACCAAATCATCTCCTAGGATATTGCCGGACGGAAAGAGATTCGGTCAAATAAAAAACCGTCCGACTCCAGGCCTACAATGCCGTAATCTAACCTAGAATTTATTATCTCTGGAACCTAACCTCGAAGACCTATTTAGACCTAAGCTATACGTGATTCGCGCTGGTGAAGTGGCTTGGCGTGTGATTTCGTCTAGTGGTTAGGCTCTGCGTTGTGCGAATAGACCCAGGCCCTTTTCGAGAAGTATGAAGTTTGTATTTCTATAAAGGGAAAAAGTTACACGTTAATTGAAGTTGTACATTAACCCCATTTTAGTAGAACCTATAACTTAAGTAAGACAATTATACTAGTTCCTTAGAATTAATTTACAATTCAGTAGTCTCATTAAGTGATGCACAATTATGGAGGCTAAAGTGGGCATAAATTCCTTATTATACTAAGTTGTGGGAAGTGATAAATTACGCTATGTGGTAGGTGACGCCCTTTAAACAGACTCGCAATACAATAGTGGTCAACTTGTGTTGGCCATGATGGGGTCTCTATTGATGATGATGCGATGATATAATAATGAAAATAATCATGAAGAAGTCAAGATATTGATGATGATGCGATGATATAATAACGAAAATAATCGTAAGTCAAGATATTGATGATGATGCGATGATATAATAATGAAAATAATCATAAGTCAAGATATTGATGATGATGCGATGATATAATAATGAAAATAATCATGAAGAAGTCAAGATATTGATGATGATGCGATGATATAATAACGAAAATAATCGTAAGTCAAGATATTGATGATGATGCGATGATAGTCTATTGAAATAGAATATTAGTACATGTTTTACTTCCAGGTACATGAATGACGCAATGTCTAGTATAATATCGATTCTCCCTAACGATGAATCTTAGAGTTGTTAGCGAACTGTAGCGCTCGCCTCTCGCTCGCTCGCGGCTGCTCGTACTCGCTAGTAATCCCACCTCATCTGTTGATTCCGCCTACCCTATCGTTATTTCTATCAAATCTAATACCAATTAGTACTGACTTTTCCTAAGCTATTTATAATACAATTCACCCCCAAAATATCTCAATGGATGTAACACAATGTCTTAGCAACCAATCTCACCCAATCAACTCAAAGGCACTTTATAGTCGGAACAATGTTAAATATACGACAATGCACAGTTGAACTGACGAATGATAATTAATTACCAACCCACTGCGATACTTTTGTTGAGATCCCGATAATAACGACCCCACCTAACAAGATACCTACTTAATTATTGCCGTTACTAAAGCGAAAGTGTTGGATTCCCTTGTAAAATCAACATAGCTAGCTTCACGGTAAGAAGCTTCGGTTAAAGCAAAACGACGGCTTGGCCAGCGAAACTCTTCAGTTTGCAAGACTGAAAGGTCTCACCAACCTTACCTTCGTTGACACATCCGTGACGGAGGCCTAAGCGCGATCATCATCTCTACTGACTAAGAAACCCCTTAACGGGCGAATTCTCGTATTGGTCAGGGTCGTCAATGTGCTCTTTGGATATGGTTGTCCACAACGCTAAGCTCTCGGCCACAGGTGTACATAACTAATTTACTACGCTAGATTCATTCATTCAAGGAATTCCACACAATATATCTATAAGTACATCTGATTACTTCATAAACCAACACAACCGTAACCCTTGTTAAGAGGGTTGTTAGAACTAAGACAGCAGCTCGACCAGTGAGGTCCCTCAATTTGCAAGATTGAAGACTCTCAGCCACTCACTCTGTCTACACATCTATGACTGGCGCTCTAGTGCGGGCACATCTCTGCTGACTAAGAAGCCCCTTTCGGGAGAATTCTCGTGTGGCCAGGGTCCTCAATGTGCCCTGTGGATATGGTTGTCTCGACACCGAGCACACAGCCACGAGTGTATATAACTACTTTATTCAGTTGCGTTAATCTAGTAAAGTAACCACCCATCAGCACCTATACTAACCACCGGATATTAATATGAACTTGTGGTAATATTTGTCGCTTATCCGCATCTTAACAATCTATCCTCATAGTGTAACGCGTACCACGGACCGAGTCAATTGCTATAGCTAGGTTGTCGTATAATAATTGATCACTTTATCTCGTGGGGGCGCACGGAACCCAATCATATCGCAGTGACAAATCAACTAGTAATATATATGTAGAACAAAACAACATTCCTGTAATATCGTCAGTTATTTAACCAATGACCTAGATCCGTTCATAACCTATACATAAACCGCTCGTACTTTATCTAGCATATTCCCCAAACTATATACAGTAGAACTAGATTTCGATACACAAATTCAAGTATGATAACGTTGAAATGGTTAGATAATAGCCCAAAAACAAATTAATAAGTTTCAGAATCATTCAATACAGTGATTATAAAGGTCACTCACCAGATTTTAATTTCTTAATAGTGGGACACGTACCCAACGCCTCTCTGGTTCCCAGGGCTCCTGCCCTTCTGATCTCCCTCGACGCTCGTAACAAGCCAGCTCCTCCGCCATAAATAAATTACAACATAATATTAGCACATATTTTAATAAAGATTTCCCTCATTTGTACCTACAACTAACCACTAGATACTGGTATACAATTAGGAATTATTTACCATTGGACCGTTCCTTAGCGAACATTCATGTACTATAAATAGTCGTGTTCACTTCACTTCATGGGAGTATACGGAATTCTAATATGATGATGTCTTAAGCGCATTTATTAGGTGATAAACCTATTAGACCGCCACATATTCAAAATACACACGTGATCATATAAGATCATATCAGTTCACGAGCAGAAAGATATTGCCTAAATATTAATCACTCAATTCAAGACAATGTGCGCACAAGATAATTACTCCCTAAGAAATTCCAGAATTCACTATGATTAGTCACACTTTAAAATAAAATATTCAATCTCACCAGACGATCGCAAAGGCATTTGCGACCTTACCAAACTCTAATTCCTCTCAGCAACAGCCGTAATGCAGCCCAGCGGTGACCAGCCTTGCTCCGCCTCGAAGTAGTACGCGCCCAGAGGTCAGCCTAGCCTGGCCGCCCTCGTATTCTGCAGCGTGATCTCGCTTCGACGTCCCATAGAAAAGTGAAACGCTCCTCGGCCCGCCGGGGTATTTATAGCCAACACTAACACGATCACGCCACTAATCCGACTCCTCATCTGAAAATATACCTTAACAAAAGGGTATAAGGCCCATTTTCCAGGGAGCGTTCCTCGCCCCACTGTGCCGATCGATAAGCACTTTTCTCGACTTCGCGGGTAGAATGTCTCTGCAGCTCGCGCGTCCGTCCACGCGTTTTCTTGCTGGCCAGCGATCCATTCTAACCTAACTATTCTAATTTATGAATCTATAAATCTAGATCTAGCACACATTAAATGATACACTAATCCAACAATACTGAATTAGTATGCTGAAGTATGTTTTAAACCAATTATTTTGGACGAAACGCGAGTTTTCTACACTTTTATTTGTAGTCTTGATTTTAGCCTAGAATAGCATCTAACGCAATTTATCTCTAACTTATTTACATACATAATTGACAGGATGATAACGAATGAAAGCTTCAATTCCTTCATATTTGGACCTGAAACCCACAACGCTAACATCTATCAATTTAAAAGAGTAATTCCGCCCTTAGATACTATTGAGTCTGAGAGCGAAGCTCTCGGATCGTCTCACTGCCTAAACCAGTGGTCCAAATTTATGTTCACATAATTGGAACACCGTTTATATTTACTTAGCACTTGGCTTTGAAACGATCATTACACAAACTTATGAAGATAACTCGAAAACTCTGGCGTTGTTGGTTTGAAACAAAAACAGGATATTATCTCGATGCTAAATGGTTGTTTTAAGTTTCTAATTGTGTTACTATGATTTGATTGAGTTACGAGCGAAGCGAACCAAGTTCTATGCTTCAGCTTGGGCCAAAATGCGTTATGTTTGGATGTCCGGCTGTCCCGCTAACCGGCTGTTCTTCTCTATATGTCACATTTCTCAACCGATTCTCGTGAAATTTTTTGAGCAGGTTTGTTAATTATGTAGTTTTTTTTTTGCCAATTCCGATTGTGGTAATAATAATAAAATAAAAAAACTTCCAAAAAAAAAATAAAGAAACCCTCTTGACTTCTACACCTCACAGAGCCACTGTTATAGATGAGGTTTATTCGGAATGCAAATGTCACCAGCCGGTGGCACTGTGGCGAAAGCTCTTTTAGACGGCTACTTTTATAATTATAAATATGTACCAATAAAATTGATGAATTTTGATCAAATATAATTTGTGAATTTTGACACACAAACCTCCCGCCACTATGACATGACATAACGCATTCTGAAATACCCTCATTGTCCAAAATTTACCTATAAAAACAACCATAACTACACCCATTCGGGGGATTATCACTATTACAGTAATTGGTTGTACTCAGATTAAAAGCTTTGTACCTATTATATGTATAGGTACGCCAGCATGAAAAGTATAAAGTTAGAACCAACTTCGTTACTCCTTCATGGCATAACTTCTGTTTCTTTTTGTCCCTTAAATCATGTACTTACGACTATAAGCTGGCTGATCGTAACAAAAGACCAAGCGGTCCATTGCCCCCTACTTTTAAAATCTTTGTTTCCTCTCAATGTCAATAAGGATAAAGTTCAAAATGGTGTAGCTCAGCTGACATCTAACGTGTTTGTAGAAGTTGTATCCCTGTGGAGTTAGTTAGACAACATGAAATGACGGTACGTTTCAGGTTAGTTTCTGTTGCAAATTGATAATGCATAAAGTTTGCTGTTTGACGGTGGGAATAGGAATACAATAGTACATGGGTACTATTCAATAATTGTTAAAGCGAAAGTTACTACAAACAACCATGTTTAATGTACTCGTATAACTAGTTAGGTATTTTATTTTAACGCAAATTAACTGTTATTAACCCACGACGCGAAAAGTATAAGTTTGACGTCTCTGTGTGGCTGTGTGTCTGTATGATGTGTCTGTCTGTGGCAGAGATATCGTTCGATCATTCGCAGCCACATGGCGCTGATAGACGCAAGCGCAACGGCTGCGTTCAGTGATACATGTTAACTTTAAGGCCGTCACAGCAGGGAACGTGGCCCACAAATGGTCTCACCGGAATACCAGCGCTGGCTCATGAGCAGTGATCGGATCTAGGATGCAATTTGGGGTGAACGACCTCAAACGTTATGTTTATCGTGGATGTGTCTCGGATTTCCCGGGATTTTGGGAAATGGGCTATTGTAAATAAAAACATACGTCACTTAATATTTGCACACTAAAAGCACACTAGAACTGTCTAAAAATGGGTATTTATAACTGAAATTATTATTATCTGTCGATAAGTTGAGAATGTGATATGCCGGGCTCGATTTGAATGACAATGTCAGTCAAGACATTATACCTATAGGTACTGCTCATTTCAAGTGTCCATTTCATTTAAAAAAATAGGTTGATAAGTGGTAATTGTTTACGAAAAGACAATTTGAAGGCATCCTATGTGCGGTGCAGTGCAACATCATCGGCACTAAAAGTAAGAGCCCTGGTGATAAGATTAACGAAATAGTGATAGTGAACTAATAACAATTATTACTTTTACATGTATACCCTGGTAAACATATAAGAATAATAAAAATACATAAAAGATAAGACATACAAGTTACGTTCAGTTCTTCTATGCAGTAGGTACCTACTGTAAACATTTTTGTTGTTATTATCTTTTCTGTTAATTTTATACTGTAGACTACTTAAAATTAAAAGTTATTTACCTTTTTGTAAAGATAGGTAACAAAAAAAGTCGCGGGATTGTAAGTCATATCCACCTTAATATTACGAACTTAAACCCCGGGAAATTGCATCCTAGATCCGATCACTGCTCATGAGCCATCATGCTGAGGCGAGACTACTTTGTGACACACTGCTTACGTAGTATATTATAGATCAGATCATACAGTATTTTAAGTTTTGTCACGAATAAATTATTTAAGTTTAATTTTTTTTTTTCAGATAGTGCTCCGAAATGAATAGACCGATTTCAATACGGTTTATTGCTGCAAGAGCAAGCTGAAAGCTGACGTAATCGAGATGGTTCTTAGCTGCGTTTCAACAAAATTGGTTCATCCGGTGAAATGAAAATGTCGGGAGTTTTTCGACTTTTCTAAGTTGTTAATTATTTTACTGCTTTCACTGACGTCAAACGAGTGAGTCTCTATGTATCTGCTTGTCTCTCTGTGGTATCGCAACTTCGAAATAGAAGAACCAATATCAGTGTGGTTTCCTTTATCGAAAGTCTTCTCTGTCGAGGTGGTTCTTAGCTACATATTATGTTATGAATAATACATTAACTGCCACGTATTTATATTCTCTATCACGTGATACCTACTACTGGACAGCCATTTGTGGGGTATGTTAGCCTACTAATCATATTATAGATTGAATTATGCAACAGTTTGCTCGTGAACATGTATGTTACTTTGATCCCATGTCTCCACTGAAAGGTTTCTCAAACAAGATGTAAAGGGTGAAGTGACAAGACATAGGCCCGGTAATAGACCAAGATAGCATGTCGATAACCCTACCTGGCCCCGTAGCATGGATGGCGTTATCACGCGATAAGTGATAGGATAAGCGCGTCGTCTCGTTCTATCGAACGGTGTCAGCCAGGGACGGATGCTCTATCCTGTCACTTGTCGCGTAATAAGGCCATCCATGCTACGGGGCCTGATTGTATACCTACCAGCGAATACATATATTTTTTAGAGATATTTTTGCTATAAGTAAAGGAATTTATCGCGTTTTTACCAAAATGTGCATGTTGCAATAAAGGCCAATCAAATTAGAATTTTTCATAGTATTAACTCCCATAAAGCTGGAAATCGTTTTAATACCTTCTTTTGGTCCTAAATATGTGTAATCTGAGTTTGCCCAATCCCAGGAGGTGTGCATAAGTTTTTGCTCTTTTTTCATTTAGCACAAAAACGGTACCTCGGATAGAAAATATATCCTATTCAATATTAAAGCGGGTCAAATTTTGCGTCGAATGAATATCTAAAACTTCAAATTCATTTCAGTGGTATAGTCGAAATCATAGGTTAGAAACTGGGAAAATTTTGTCGTTTAGGTGCAAACTTCCATTTTGCGACTTTTCAAGACCAACATATCTTTGAAAAAAATATACCTGCTGACAAACCAATAGAATAAAAAATGTAGAAAATAAAAATACATTCTTTAATATTGAATAGAATACATTTTCCGCCCGTTGTGCTGTTTTAGTGCACATGAAAAAAACTGAAAAAATGGCAAAAAGTCGCGGTTACTAGGCTCCCAAAAGTTATGCACACCTCCTGCGATGGTGCAAACTTTACTTTACATGAATTTAGGACCATATGAAGGTGAAGGTACTAAAACGATTTCCAGCTTTATGGGTTTAATTCCTAAAAACGTTTTTTTGGGATCTAATTTGCATGGCCTTATATGTTTAGTTACAGGAAAAGGTTATTTTATACAAAAATATAATCCGCGAAAATCGTTTAAATTTCAAGCAGCTTTAACGCGTTTCAAGAGAAGCACTACAAGATAGACATGATATAATTACTGCCTTTGTGTAGATATTTTATTTATAAAGACGTCTACCACTAATGACTTTCTGTTGAAATGTTATCTCAACAGGTCATTTCGTTAGATCTTTCTCTTTATGTGTACATTTTAACGATCTTTTTTTGTACCTACGTCGTTCCGGGGTCATACAGATTAAGGTTTGCGTAATACCTGTGGACATTGCCAAAGTTAAGGGTCTAGTTTTTGTTTGGACTCTTAATCCGTATATAAACGGTGTCTCCTGTTATATAATTTTGTCAATCAATCAATAATATTATAAGTAGGTAACACGTGTTTATGTGATAACAACATTTTTTTCTACTAGCACGTAAGCCCTTAACCACCAATTGTAGTGATGATTGTTGTAATTCGGTGTCCAGCTGTTGCGTAACCTTCCCACAACGCTATGTTTTCTTTTAAATAACACGTACCATCACGAACCGGGATTGTTGATCCACTTACCCATGTTTCTAATTTGCCCGTGTAGTGCAAATCGAATAGCTGTCAGCCAGTCGGTGACATCGGTTATTGAATACACGGCTAAATTACGAGTAATGGCAAGTGGCTCAACAATCCCGGCTCGTGACTGTACCTACCTAATATCAGGTTAAGCGCCTAAATGTTTCATATCCTTGCTATAAATCTGCCAAATGGAGCTAAACCAGTCCGATGCAAAAGATTATATCGGCTGCTAACTACAAAATTGTAAATATCAAATATCAAAATAACTTTGAAGTCACAAAAGCGTACTCTGGGTGGGTCTTAGGTAGGACGGCCTTCCTGGTACATAAACGAGGCGGGATAACCGGCGTCGTCTCTCAGCCTAGCACACGTGAGTTGCACCCGGCGACCCGGTTGTGCACTGGACTGGCACACTGCCTATATTTAGCTATTAAAACACGCAGTCTGACCCAAGCTTATAAAATTTAAGATCAATGGAGGGACGCCATTTTGTTGTCTACTGCGTCGTTTGACGATGTTGTGCTCGGTTTTTTTTTTACTAATATTTTAAAGAGGAAAGTTATGTGGTCGTTTTGTAAATTTGTATATAGGGGGTGATCTCTGGAACTACTCAGTCGATTTCAAAATTTCTTTCACTAGTTTATATAATGGTCCTTTGGGATGGACATGGGCTATATTTTATCTCGCCGCTCTACCTGCTTTCTTTGTTATACGGGGGCGCTGTCAGCACAGCAGTCCATTTAATGTACGGGTATAAAAAAAATCGGATGAGTAGCTTCGGAGATTACCCCCTACATATCAACTTACAAAATTACAAAGCAAAACAATCAAAAACCACAAAATCAACTAACTTTACCTCCTTATAATATTACTACTATAGATAAGTATACATTCTCCGATTGTAAAGTAATCGGTGCAGAAGCAGCAGCGTAGCGGATAAATATATCCGGACGGCAAAATAGGAAAACAGTTTTCAATTCGTATAGAAGTGGATTTTATTTGCCGAAATGCACTCGAGTAGAACGAGATACAAACTTGGAATTTGTTTTGAATGCTCAATTCAATTTTATAAATATTTGTTAGTAAATAATAAAGATACATTGACAAACAAAGTTTTATAGCTTTGTTCTAGCAGGCTTTTAATATCAAGACGGTATGACAAACGATCATACAGCCTGTTTTATGGTAAGAAAGAAAGAAAGAAAGATACATTTATTCACTAACACACAGGACACACATATAAAACAAAAAAAAAAGTAAGCAGATACCGTAGCCCCTGGACGCTGTGACTCCAAATGAATCAAAAGTTGCCTACCTTTTATTATGTGTGTGGATGATTTCGTGCTGTATTAAACATCCAAGCACTTTGTTTGCACTGGCCCAAGAACCGACACTTTCAACCTTAATGTATAACAATAGAGGTGAGTAGTAGGTGTCAACTATTAGGCACTAAGGTGTCAAACAGTGGGATGTTTGTTAATTCAAGGTTCGCTCGCGATAACAGTGCACCACGATTCGGCAATACATGCCAATATGCATAACGAGTAGCTCATGTTTCGCCTGTATTTACCAACTCCGACACTCACTTACCAAAGGTCCTAACTAGTCAACTCCGACTACTTGGAAAGGCCCTTTCGAGGGTAAACTAGTATTCCAAGTTAATTGCCTCATGCATATGCAAGGGAGAAAATGCACAATAGACAGCATGGCTACGGATTTTGATTAAGCTTATTGAAGCAAGATACTACGGAAACTCCGTGTAGGTACGAGTATGTTATATTGAGTTTTCAATATCGTTGGATCATAATATTACACACTCCATTGGCACGAAAATCAAACCTCACTAGGCACTATTTTTACAAGCTATATACTAACTTGACCTGATCGTATGTATGTAAATATGTAAGTAAGTTGTACGTCAAAATTTGCAATTCATTTTTCAGTCATTTGCTTTTATCCGATTGAGCTGAAATTTTGGGTATTGGTATAGTTTGGATAACAATTCAATATTATGGTACCATCGAGCTGATCTGATGATGGAGATAAAAGGTGGCCATGGGAATTCGTTGTCTCAATGAGTTGTTGATGATGGTATACAGCAAAGTACAATCGGCAATAAAAGCTTGTACCAAAAATGATTTTTTTGCCAGACACATATTCACATAATATTTAATGTATTGATTTTTGTAATGAGGTAAACGTTGAACTAGACAAAGAGACATGGCTTAAATTCGAGTGAGGAAAAATCCTCTTAGATTGGTCTTAACTCATATATTGCTTTTACATATATATATAGTCATGTCACCCATATCATACACCAATACAACATCGAAGACTAGGGCGTTTATCTTATCAATTTTTGATGCGATTATGTAAAGACTGTAATGTTCCATAAAAGCGCTACTGAAAAAATGCATTTGGATTGACTTAAATATACAATAGGCATGATGACTAAGATTTTTTTACGATGCCATTCAAACTACTTTTTGGAGAGAAACAAGTGTTTGTATGGGAGCAAAAAGTACAATGAAAGAACATAAATACCCAAACATTTGCGACAAAGATTGACCTCGCTGGCGGCAGGCGAAACGCTTCATACACTACTAATTGACACACGGGTATGACGTCACAACTGTTATTTGTACTAATCGTTGTATGGAAAATCAAGTAAATAGGGGTGTAGAATCAAAGTTGATTATAACTTCAAAAGAAAGAAGGCAAAAAATATGCCTAATGACGAAACTCCCATTCGAATATCTCAAAAAAATTACGAAGCTGCAACCGTTTCAATGTTGCCTGTTAGAGAGAGAAAACGCTCCGGGATCGTGACGTCACGATCGTCTAGCGTCATAGTAAATGACAATCGTTTCATATAAAGGTGCGTTTTGCGGAAAAGGGACAGAACATACCCCTTCTTAATACTTTGGACGCTTATAACTTTGTGATTATTTAGCCTTTTGCGTTGCTTTTTTCTCCATTTGACTACATTTTTACATTTTTCGAGAAAATGCAACATTATTGATTGTTTTATTAAGTGTCTACACCCCTATGCTGTTTCGGTCGCGAAATACTGCTTAGGTACATAGTTGTCGTACAATTTTGTTTCTATAAAAGCGTAAGGATTATATTGGTAGCTTTAAATTTACTCTTAAACAATAAAAAAATACATTTAATTTTTTCTAAACTTTCAAGGTCCATTGTAATTATATTTTATACATTATTAAGCAACACTACGTTATCAATTTTAACATGAGCCATCATGCCTATTTGATGACGGATCGTGAGTCTGAGATATTTCAAGAGATTTAGCAACGATATTAACCGGATCATGACGTGTCTGTTATATCGATTCAACCAGCCTGTTTCAGCCACGCTATAACACGTTATTATTGTTAAAATCTCCCAAAGTTTTCTACTAAAGTCTAAATCCACGACCTGTCATAGATTGTGCAAGTTATAATAGAAAAAAAAGCACTTTTTTAAAGGCTAAGAATACCTCAATGGCTAAGACATGGTAAGTGATTTCCACTCACATGTTTTATAGGTACATGTTATAAGGGCCCTGTACCAGGAGCAAATATTCAAAAGGACGCTTCCTTAGAGCATCTGTAGTAACCACTTGCGTCCAATTTTTTTACATTTTTTTTTAATTTGGAGAAATTGTGATCTTAAGTTATGACCTCCAAGTAATGTACATATATTGGCACCATGAGATCATAGCACAGCAGTTTAATTGTTTGCTGCTGTTACAGGGTACACCCTGTATAGCAAGCACATCGCAGGTACCTCTGAAACCTCTAGTTTTTGGTTGGATAGTCTTGATTCCCGGCTAATTATATTTGAATACAATTTACGAGTAATTTCTCCCACTCACGAATTTCGTAAACGTTTGACTCTGACAGATGAGGTATCATGTCATTGAAATGTGAACCTTCAAAGCGTACTTGTATTCTACATAGATTCAACAAAGACAAAATACAGCCTATTACCGACCCGTTTAGTTTATAAACAGCAGCAAACTTAGAATAGAATTAGGTGTAAACGTTCTGAGTCTCATTCAGACAGCTTAGTCTCACCTAGAACTTTAGCTTCACCTCTTGTTAGACTCTTTCGATAAGTTTAATTACATTATCTTAAGTATCGGACAATGGTCTGGACCCCAGGCTTACGAAGTTACGAGGAAGTTAATTCAGAGTATTTGTTTATTTCAGCAAAATTTTTGCCCGATTAGTACCATGGACGAATAAATCAAGAGAACCGGCAATGTCTATGCAATCTTGCATTTCTTCACAATAAATTGATCGTATCGTAGATGCAATAGAGACGTGTTGAAATAAGTTGTTCCGATATATCTGGTGGCGACTGTATCATTTATGTCGTATAGGACTTAGATCTCAACGATGCCATTTTGAACCCCCGACGCAAAAAGAGGGGAGTCTGTTTGACGTGTCTGTGTGTCTGTTTGTGGCATCGTAGTTCCTAATAAAGGAATTGACCGATTTGAATGCGGTTTTTTTTTCATCCGAAAGCTGACGTGATCGGCATAGTTCCTAGTTAGGTTTTAACAAATTCGATTAAGCCGTTTTTGAGATATTGAACTTTGAAATGCAAATGGCGGGGGTTATTCAACTTTTCTATGTTGTAGTTATTTCGAACAGAGCAGTGATTCTTGAAGTGGAGACGCGGCTTTTCTAATAGGAGCGTGTATCAAAGGAGACTCGTTCAAAACGCCATCAGCTAAACTACACCAAACCTGCTTATAGTCAGAATAACTGATTGCAGATGCAGACAGACAGAAAAAGAAGATCATAGCTTAAAGCTGGGTTAAATTAGCGAGCTTCGTCGTGTAACGGGTCGCAAGGTCGCAACACACATTTGTACCTCGTAATATTTTGTATCCGTTCGGTTACGGTGACAATCGTTAGTCTCGAGGACCTGAGCTATAACCACGAACTTCGAATCTCGAACTTCGTATAATTATCTCCGTCTCTGTCGCACTTATGGTGTATGGTATTTGAGCGAACGAGACGGAGATATACGAAATTCGAGATTCAAAGTTCGTGGTATCGCCGCTGCTGGCGTAACACAATGTTGCCATATATATCAAGCAGTCTAAGTGCTATACGAAATTCATAGCACACAGTCACCTCTAGAATTACAGCTCTGTGCTCTGGTGGTTTATAATTACACTAACAACATCATGAAATGTATTTTGTAGAATTTTATTTTTTTGGGTGCAGTAACACGACAGTTCTCTTGTTTTATTCGTCCATGGTACGAGTACTCGTATTGATTATAAGTTCATTGTAATCCGTCTTCATTTAAGTATGGTTACCAATTTAACTGGCAAAGAATTTGTAAACAAAGTTACTAATTGGTCTTGGAAGTTGTTGTTGTCGATTTTGAAGCCTCTAGTTATTTAGGTAAAATGAAAAATTCAATTTGATGGGTTTTTAATTTTAACCTTTCATCTCATATTTAATTTCAATTTGTTTTGCGAGCTCGTTTCTAAACATCGTGAAGATGCCATGCGTGGAAGAGAATGCGTTACGTTGAAATAAAATAAGAATTCGTTTTATTGTCCACGTCGCGGCGGCAAACAACCCGCCTGTCTGCCTGATGGTATCAAATGCACAATACCGATCCTTTAAAAATGTATTATCTTTCTCGAAGAACCCCTTAACCTAGTTCTTCGTAAAACCTCGACATTATCATCATCTCATTTTGTCATCTTACAACCGAAGAAAAAAAGTTCGAGGGAGAAAATTTATCTGAAACCATACCGTACGTGACTATTATTAATATATCTCAGATAGACCCTGTAAGGCACATCACATACTGCCGCCGCATTCCGCTGCAGCGTGCGGAATCGCTTACAAATTTTGCCGGACGGAGGTGCGGTGCAGTGTGTACTGTCAGTACCAAACTGCTTAAGGCATTCTAAGCTCTTCAAAGAAAGAGTGGATTCGGGCTGGACCAGAACACTCTGGAAACCCAGTAGGAAGCAACTTGGAATTATATCTGGGGTGTTCATAGGTCACTTCGGGGTCAAGGATCTCTTGGCCAAGATGGGACTAGCGGATTCTTTAGACTGTAGAATGTGTAGCGAGGAGAATGAGACTGTGGAACACAAATAATGAATTACTTTGGTAACGGCTATCTGCAACCAAAGGAATTCAAGGTGCTCCCGGTGAACTGCATCATCCGTTTTCTGGAAATGATGGAACGAGCTTAGGAGCAGGCATAAAGGGGACGGCAAATGCACTAAATATCCCACTGGGTCGAAGTGCATCTGAAAGGGCCCTCATCTATAGATAAGATAAGATAAGAAGTACCAAACTCAGATCTGAGAGGTGCTGGCATATAACCGTCGCTCCGCATGCCGCAACGGGGTGCGACGGCAGTGTGACTACTGCCTAAATAAGTTACTTTCTAGCTTCTCGCTAGGCCTGCTTCAACTAAATGTAGCCTTACAAGGCAAACTAATACGGCGAGTATTACATACAATCAGGACTGCCTTGGGCTAGAAGACTAACGAAGTTTCCTCGGAGCTCAATATCTTAAACAAATGGCGTAACTTATAAGAAAACATCATGGAGTTACGTTATTTTGTTTTGAGATTGTGTTTCAGTAGGCGTAGAACTTCTTCTACGTCTACGCGTATGCTAGGTACTATAAAAACTGTAAAGAGGGTTTTTATAAGCTCTAATAACTTGCAATATTTGTTCAAATAAATTTAAACAAAATTTAACCATTTTCCTAAAGTTCAATTAACATTCGAGTCAACATTTAGTAATCGATTTAACAATTTATAACCTTAATTATATATTTTTTTTGGATTTTCCGCAAACCAAACCGATACCAAAAGAAGGCTGTTTAAGTCGTGTATAGAATATATATTGACCTCAACTTTATAAGACCCGCTAAAAAACAGAATTAAATAAATATTTATAGATAATGGTACGGAAACGTTCGTGTGCGAGTCTCGCACTTGGCCGGTTTTTTACATAGCTTTTTAAGTTGGGCCTCAACTTTCTTTGTTTTGTGGTGTAAATACACACAACAATAATTAAATACTAACAAGTAAACGTTAATTAAAAGCAGCATGGCGTGTCATTTCAGTTTACTCAATCTCTTGCAGTTAATTACTTTGGTGAAACGCCTTAGAGAAATTAATACGGCCGCCCACAGCCTATACACAGTCTAGGCCACGTTGATTGAATGGATTTTGTCCAATAAATTTGGTTGGTCAATATACCTGGCGGGTATTGCTTGCTGCAGATATAGTGTCCAATTTGTGTGTGCCTAGAAATGATTGGAAGCCAAATTGTATAGTAACGTGAACTTTACTAGGAATATAGGATGATCGTCTTTATTGTTAAACGCTAACTGCCCACGCGGCTTTGCCCGCGTCGTGTATTACAAAGAACGCTGGCAAACCCGCGGGATAACATTTATGTCCATCCATTAAGTCGATTACATACAAAGAATTTTTTTTTAAATCGGATAAGTAGTCCCGAGGGCTAGAGATGAGTGGAAATCCAAGGGAGGTCCTTGCCCAGCAGTGGAACACACCAGCATAGTCTGCTGAAAATAAATATTATGATGTACGGTCAGCATCAAAAATAACTACGCAATCGAAGACGTCGAAAGTTCTTATTCCCTTTTAAAAAAGACTTTTGACGTCTTCGTTTGCGTAGCTACTTTTGATGCTGATTGTTTGTATGTATGTAAATAACTTAATGAACACAAGACACGGGTAAAAATACAGACAAAAATTGATTTAACTGGTACAAAAGCGAAGCGAAGGGATCTCTTCCAGTAATTTTTTTGAGCAATTGAGTGGATTTATTGTACCTAGTAATCGGATTCTTAACCTGGTGTATTTACAATATAGAGGTAATCCGCCGTATTACATTAAAGCTAACTGTTTTACAAAACAGGGCCAGTTTGTATTGCGGTGGATCGACGATTACTGGGCTCGTCAAAGGCCTCCGTTAAGTACGACGACGAGCGAAGCGAGGAGCAGTGTTAGGAAGAACTGCGATCCTAAAACATGTTCGGTTCTGGCGCTTCGCTCGGCTCGCGCGCTGTAGGGTTCTTACTTTTTACTTTAGGGTTAACGCAGGGGTCGACAAACTTTTTAATCAAAGAGCCAATTTAACTACAAACGCCATTTACCTACGCCAAATCGACGACGAAGACGAGATTTACGTCGATCTCAAACCTTGAACCCATCTTTATGAGGGGTCCTCGAAGAGCCGCAAATTACCCTTCAAAGAGCCGCATGCGGCTCGTCAGCCGCGGTTTGCCGACCCCTTGGGTCGGTCATTCACGGATTTTCATTCACAGGTATTCAATCCGCCTGATCGTCAACCCGCCATACCTATTACAAAACAGCTAGCTGTTCTGTAAAACAGCGGATTATGCTATATGTCTGCGACATATACTTACACTAACATAAACCTTATTCAATGAAACACACCAACCGCCTCAGCATTCAGCTAAATCTCAATAGATTGGATATCGATGCGACGTCATATTGAACAAACACTGTAGCGTCTATTCTATTCGGATAACCTCGATTAAGCACCTTGAGCTGTAGTCCAACACTATTTGATATACGACTAGCCTCCAAAATTGCTGTTCGATGTATCCTCTCAAAACTACAGCGCAATTTTGAACCTACACAATTAGGTTTCGGGACAAGAGGTGGTTGCGAGGCTGCTGTCCATGCCCTACGCACCTACCTCAGCACCGACCAGTGCGAGGTCCTTTTAAAAATTGATGTAAAAAATGCGTTTAATTCAGTTAATAGAGATATCCTGCTGGCAGAAATTAGAAATAATGTTCCGGAACTTTACAACTACCTCCTCCACTGTTATGCGGATCCCTCCAAATTAACTTATCACAATCACGAACTTTCCTCCGAAGTAGGATGCCAGCAGGGGGATCCTCTCGGGCCGGCAATTTTTAGTCTGGCTATAAATCCTATTATACAAAATTTAAGTTCAAAATTCAATGTTTGGTACCTGGACGACGGTACCCTAGGATGTGACTTGGTTACCGTACTCTCTGACCTTTCAGTCCTAAAATCTAAATTTGCCTCTATTGGTTTGGAACTAAATTACAACAAGTGTGAGCTCTACATTCACAGTAGAGTCCTGAAGTATTCGGACTTTTCACACCAGTTCCATAATTTAACACCAAATATCCAAATTGTTTCAAAGGATTCGCTCAGCCTCCTAGGGACTCCTATTTTTGAGGATTCTTTTCAGAACTACATGAACAATACTGTTTCAAAATTCCAAAAATGCGCCGATCGTCTACTTGAAATCAGTCCTCATTCAGCCATCTTTATTCTAAAATTCTGCCTTTTCGTCCCTAAATTAACATACGCGCTTCGCTGCAGCCCCTTTTGGAGACATCAAAATTTACTAGCACCAATTGACTCCTTAGTCAAAACAAATCTGGAACTTATTCTAAATTTAAAGCTCAGCGAACAGTCCTGGTGTCAAGCATCCCTCCCCGTCCGTTATGGCGGGATTGGGGTGCGAAAAATTTCAAGTGTCTCACTACCAGCTTTCCTATCGTCCGTCCACAGCTCGTCCGATCTCATTGGCAAAATCCTTAGGGCTTCCCCCTCAGACTCTGAGATCGCGGGTTTGGATGACGCTAGAAACGCCTGGTTGTCTGCCTGCCCGGGGCAAGATGTTCCTCGGAATCCGAAATACCAAAGGAGCTGGGATGATGTTATTTCCAATTAATCATATTCTAACCTTTTAAACAATAGTTCTGGAGTCGAACGCGCCCGCCTAGCTGCTGCAGGAACTAAAGAGGCTGGTCACTGGCTCAGTGCTTACCCCTCGGCAAATACAGGTACTTTTTTGGGGCCGGAAACACTGCGACTAGCAGTTGGCCTCCGCCTTGGGGTACCCATATGCGCTCCACATAAATGTCACTGTGGCCACGACGTCGACCAGCTGGGGCACCACGGACTGTCTTGCCAGAGGAGTGCGGGGCGCTTCTCCCGTCACGCCGCGCTTAACGATATCATCCGACGGTCTCTTGCCAGCGTGAATGTACCGGCGGTACTCGAGCCGGTCGGAATCGCCAGAGACGACGGCAAAAGACCAGATGGGATGACACTAATTCCGTGGAAGATGGGACGGGTGCTAGTGTGGGACGCGACCTGCGTAGACACACTGGCTCCCTCCCATCTCAGCAGTACCACAAATAAGGCGGGTGCGGCGGCAGAGGTTGCCGAGGCGAACAAAAGGCGCAAATATAGGGGCCTCGATACCAACTACAACTTTGTTGCTTTTGGTGTCGAGACCCTTGGTCCGTGGGGCCCAGCCGCACAGGCATTGTACCGTGAATTGGCAAAACGGTTGGTGGACGTCACAGGGGATAGAAGAGCTGGCAGCTTCCTCGCTCAACGCATAAGCATTGCTATTCAGCGAGGAAATGCTGCCAGCGTACTCGGTACCTTGCCACAGGGGCCCATTTTAGAATTTGATTATTAGTTTTATCATTTCTACTTGTATTATTTTTTAGGCTAGCTTAATTTTATTTTTATAATGTGTTAAGTTGTTATTTACAAGAAAATGTATAGATTAATTATGTCTTTAATAAATATAGTAATATGTTACATACGTTATGGAATTGTTCGAAATAAAATTAAGGAATAAGAATATACAAAAACATAGGTATATTTAAATATTGAAAAAAAGCGGATATTATAAACCATTAAAAAAAAAAAAAAAAAAAATTTGATATACTATACGTAGATACTGATTAAATAACCCTCCGAATCGCTGAACTTAAGTGACAGTGGGTGGGACACATTGCAAGTAGAACCGATGGCCGTTGGGGCGGATATGTTCTTGAGTGGCGACCATGTACCGGTATGTGGGTAGACCCCCCCACAAGGTGGACTGATGACGTGGTAAAGGTCGCGGGTGTCCGCTGGATGCGGGTGGTGCAGGACCGGTCATTATGGCACTCTTTCCCTACGTCCTCATTTCTGATGCGATCACGCAGAAAAACGCGCATATCACGCGGTAAATACTACTTTACGGCCATGTGACGTAAAAGTCTTTGTGTAAGTGGAAATACGAACGCCATGAAAGTTTTGTTTTGTTTGTGAAACGTTCGACAGTCTGAATAGAGCTCGCGGCAACTTCTTCATTGACGTCTTACCCGGTTATGGGACTTGGAATTATTTATAGATACCGCATTTCAGAACGGTAAAAAAAAGAAAATTAAGGCACGTCAAAACAGTAGAGAGACACCGATACCCTATTCCGTATTTTTCATACCACTTCCTTTTTTAGGGTTCCGTAGCCAAATGGCAAGAAAACGGAACCCTTATGGATTCGTCATGTCGGTCTGTCTGTCTGTCCGTCCGTATGTTACAGCCACTTTTTTCCGAAACTATAAGAACTATACTGTTGAAACTTGGTAAGTAGATGTATCTGTGAACCGCATTAAGATTTTCACACAAAAATAGAAAAAAAACAATAAATTTAGGGGGCTCCCCATAATTAGAACTGAAACTCAAAAACAATTTTGCCATCATTCATCAAACCCATACGTATGATGATTAAAAAATTATGTTGAGGTTTTAAATATATTTTTTTTCTAAACTGAATAGTTTGCGCGAAAGACACTTCCAAAGTGGTAAAATGTGTCCCCCCCCCTGTAATCTTTAAAATTAGAGAATGATAAAACTAAAAATATATGATGTACATTAATTACCATGCAAACTTCTACCGAAAATTGGTTTGAACGAGATCTAGTTAGTAGGTTTTTTTGAATACGTCATAAATCGTAAACCGCAATTTATTTTACGGAACCCTTCATGGGCGAGTCCGACTCGCACTTGTCTGCTTTTTTTTAATCCTGTTACTTTTATACAAGGATGTTTGGAAAAGTAACGAAATAGAAATGTTAACATTTGGAACACTTTTGTCATATAAGTTTGAATAGAATTTGCGATTCTGCATAGGGACAGCCAAATTTTTAAAAATTCTGCAAAAAAATTCAGCGTAGGGTCATTTCGCCGGTTGGCGACCACCTAATTTCATGTGCCGGTTAGCGACCACTTAGCTGACTTGGTGAACTGAAAGAATATTTTCTCGTTTTTTTTGTAAGTTCCTATTCCATAACTACAAACAATAAGGCATACGGCTGACTGTTTCAATAGGCTCTGTAGAGTTGATGTTATCTTCAATTGAAAAAACCATGTTCTTCAAGTGGCCGCTAACCGAAGGTGGTCGCGTAACCGGCGAAATGACCCTACAACGCTTTATTAAATGGTGCAATTATTCAACAAGACAAGTAAAGTAAGTAACAACAATGTAAGTCTGAGCGATTAAAAATTAAGATTTTGCATGAGTTACTTATGCTTTAATTTCCATTAACGTATTTTAGAGCCGATCCGTCTTGCAGGCTTGCAGGGTCAATTTTTTGTTCCTCAACTTTTAAGGCCAGCAACCACTGAGCATTGACATAATTATGGTGTCTATCCCCTCTAAATCTTTGCCCACGTCCCAAGGATTTATCTTCAGTCGTCGTAAGCTAAAACGCTATTGTAAATTTTACAATTTCAATTTCCGTTTTGCAAAGTTAAGGATGTGCTCTACGTGACTGTGACAAATTAGTAAGTTTAGTCGGTTGCAATTTGAGTTTTATCTCTAAGGAGTTAAGGTGCTTTTCATAGTTGCTACAGGTGCATAATTATTGAGGATATTATAGAACAAAATTGGGTGCGGAATAGCTTTTATTGACTTAATTATCGGTCTTACTGAAATATAGTTACAACTTAAAGCTTAACGTTATTCAGAACTACGCTCGCGGAAAATCCCCCGGCCGGGGAGAGACATAAAACTCTGTACTAACTCACCACAGGCGGTAATAAAGAAAGCCTCAGATAGCATATTTGTGGCTCTTGCTTTTGGCTCGGGCATCAAATACCTGCGATCTGAGACATTCTTTGTTTCACCGCCTACGCCTTAGGTAAGTGATTTTGTTACTAAGTTCTTTAATGGTATATGCTCTTTTCAGAGTGATACAATGATCTAACGCGGTATTTATTAAGCATTATTGAAAATTATTTAATTTTTTCTTAGATAGCATAATAGTAGATAGCATATAAGTATAGTAATTGTCATAATTTAGTTAGTGAAGAGACTCAGATCCACAGTCAAACTGTGTAAACCGTTTTGTGGGACAGACCTAATTTGTAAAATTATACCCCTTTTATGATAATAATAAAAAAATATATATATATATATGCAAGGCACAACCCACTTAGGATGGAAAAATATTTCACGGCCAAAGGCTGCCAGCTCTGTATAAATAATAATTAATCATCAGCTAAAAGTTACATTATCAAAATCTATGTTCTTATCCGCTAAATATTTAATGCTATTTATTTATGTAATTAAATTAAACTTAATCTAATGAATGGACCTCGTTAAGGCCTCTCCAGCTCTATATATTTGTTTATTTTTATTATGATTTATTTCTACATTCAAGTTACTCGCCAACTTATTCGCCAACCTGTTATGATATATTTTTAAACCCCGACGCAAAAAGAGGGGTGCTATAAGTTTGACATGTCTGTGGCATCGCAGCCGCTAAACGAATGAACCGATTTTCAGTCCAAAAGCTGACGCGATCGAGAAGGTGTGGAGTGACGTTACAACAAAATCGGTTCAGCCGTTTTTGGGATATTGAACTTTAAAATTAAAATGTCGGGGGTTTTTATCTTGTCTAAGTTGTTAATTATTACTTGACAAATATAAATAAGTATATAAAAACTGTTCAAGGTTTTCACAAGTTTATGAATACCAGTCTTGGAATTGTGTAAATATAGTCGATGAATTAGCTACGAAAAAAGTAGGTGACGAAATTGGAACATTCATCCGGAGAAAATGGAAAAAAAAAACAAATATCATTTGCATAAAGTCCAAAACGCCTTCTATACATTGGCTACTCATTTTCTTGAGGCAACCACAGTTGCCAATTTCGCGCACCCCTAAACTAATTGTGGCAACTGTGTTCGCCAAGCGAAGTATAAGCTGGTTCGATTAAAAAAAAAGCAATTTAGGCTACCTTTATTAAAATCTGACATTAATTGAGTGGCTGAAAGATATATTTACGATTAAAAAAGAGGTTATAAGCGCTCCACAAATTTAATGGCACACTAAAATTGAGTCAATTGCACCAACTTGCCTCAGTTTTGCGTCGTCAATGGAAACGTCAACGTGTCTCAGCTGTCATCAGACTGGCCATTTTTAAAAAGGGAATTTCGTATAGACAACTTATATAACTTTACGATCATATTTTTTTAAACATACGTATTATTTAGGACTTTGGATTAATCTAATCAGAATACGCGCTCAATGCATTGTAAGATGTGACAGTGCGGAACAAGGCAGTGAGATTTCCATAACGCCATCTCCATTGTGCACCGGACAAAGGGTTTGTTCTCGAAATCTAGGCACACTTCAGAAACTTTGACAAATCTATATTCACTGCTTGTTGATTAAGAAGTAAAGTACCTGGGCGTCCGAGTTTGGCTGCGGGGCTCCGATTAATACGAGTAGTTTGTGTCTCTGTGTCTCAAGGGAGAAAAACCGGTCAAGTGCGAGTCAGACTCGCGCATCGAGGGTTCGGGACCACCCCGTACAATAGAAACAAGTCCACTTTAAACTGACACTCACTAAGTATGTATTCACATACTTAGTGCGTGTTAGTTTATACTGGACATTAAAATTTCAGTCATTTATCTAAAAATTACGATATTCACAATTTTTCCTTTATCTGTGCTGTAAGACGTTGCATCGTACCAAATTTCAACATTCTGAGCTCACGGGAAGTACCCTGAAGATTTTGATTCCCTTGCGAGTTTCGAAAATTTGCGTCATAAACAGCTGTATCTTTTGAGTGTGTTGGCTTAGAAGTCTGATTTTTCACAGCTCAAAGGGACAGTAGTTTTGAGTATTTGATATAAATTTCAGCTTGATACGCGTTCCTGAGAAAAAGGGTCTTGACAGACGGACGGACAGACAACAAGGTTCCTTATAGGAATAAGGGTTCCGTTTTTTCCTTTAGAGGTACGGAACCCTAAAAATTGTATATTTACGGCGAAGGCGGTAGGTATAACGCTCAGGATGCTATAGTAGAATATTGAGCGTAACGAGATTCAATTGTTTATACCCAGGATGGAAATAATTTTGTTACCGAATGACAAATACTGTTTTCACGCCTTCTATGAGAATTTTTTAATCACTCATTTGAGGGCAATAATACTTATTTTCTGGATAGCTGGATCAGGGAAGAAAAGTAAAACTTTGAGCCCTCATTTGATGGCAAAAATAACTCTTTTCTGAATAATAGATGTGAAAACCAATTTTCCCGGATCTGAGACGTCTAGCTACGTCTTTGCCCCCGTAATACCCGAATATAGCAAATCTCATCGAATTCGTTAAAGCCGTTTTCGAGAACATTGTTACAAATGTATACATACTATACTTACCTATACAAATATTGCTCGTTTAATACTTGAATTATGATGTAGGTATGGAATATACTATGGTTTTCCCTCGGGGTTGGATGTTCAGATGGCAGTCGCTTTTTAAATCTAGTGCTATGCCGAATCTTGGGATTAGGTGCCAAAACGCTAGGAGGATATAAGTTGGGTTTGGTTTGTCCTAGTATTGTGCCAACGTTTCGATTCTCAAAGAACTCAGCATAGATGAGAGATTATCGTCGACGGTCCAAATGTGGGTCCTCAAAGTCTTAGGGCACACCACCAGTAACGAGGACTCTACGTCACATGGCGACGCATTGCAAGAGCTGCGGTGGTGCAAAAATCGATTTGACAGAACATCGACCACTCTGTAAAGAGTGCACGACTAAGAAGACATGTATCGTGCCGTTGCAAATAACATTGCCCTCTGTTGGCAACATTGAGGCTGTCTGAAAAAAGTTCGCAATAGGTGTCCGCAAACACACAAATCTTTATGGAGATTAAAAACAAGAAAATATCACATGAATATTGCTTGTCGCGGCAACACGAACCGTATTTTCGGTGATATTGTCGTAAATAATTATTGAACATTTGAATGATCTAAAAACTTAAGGTAACTTACGTTCAGATTTTAAATAAATGAATACCTACCTAATATAGTAGTTTATGCAATCGTTAAATAATGGATGCTTTTTAAGTCGAGTACCACGTTAATTAAGGTACGAGACTTAAAAAGCTAATTAAGTAACTATTGTATACAATACTTTTTCTACGAGTCAACGGAAATAATAATTTATTAAACAAACTTGGTAGGTATCTATTGAAAAACGCCCTGCTGAAATGAAGCGCAGCAGATTAGTAATTTTGCGCGTTGATGTTGTAACGATTCAACCTCTTAAATGGCTTGCTTTTTATGTTTTTGTATTCTGAACTTAAATTAACCCCTAGCTGAAAGCTGAAGCTCCTGAGAAGCTTCTAGTCGTCTGAAAATGGAATCCTACCTGAAGGAAAAGCTATTGAATAAAATTAAACAGATAGTAAGCGAGAAAATAAATCATTTATTTACCATAGAAATATCAAATTAATTTTGTTTGTTTTGAAGCTAAAGAACCTTTGATTAATTAATCCAGTAAAATCAAGACTCGATTGTACTAGATATCCACTTTGATCCTATAAATACTAACTCGTACCAAAGCGAATAGAAAAACCGAGTTAGTTCCGGCCGATCCTACTAGAAAGGTTGGGTTTTATTCTAGTCTAGGTAAATCTATCCTACAGCTACAGAATCTCTCGTTATTTATGTTAAAGTAATCGAGCTTGAGTACTTTAACAGACCAAATCATCTCCTAGGATATTGCCGGACGGAAAGAGATTCGGTCAAATAAAAAACCGTCCGACTCCAGGCCTACAATGCCGTAATCTAACCTAGAATTTATTATCTCTGGAACCTAACCTCGAAGACCTATTTAGACCTAAGCTATACGTGATTCGCGCTGGTGAAGTGGCTTGGCGTGTGATTTCGTCTAGTGGTTAGGCTCTGCGTTGTGCGAATAGACCCAGGCCCTTTTCGAGAAGTATGAAGTTTGTATTTCTATAAAGGGAAAAAGTTACACGTTAATTGAAGTTGTACATTAACCCCATTTTAGTAGAACCTATAACTTAAGTAAGACAATTATACTAGTTCCTTAGAATTAATTTACAATTCAGTAGTCTCATTAAGTGATGCACAATTATGGAGGCTAAAGTGGGCATAAATTCCTTATTATACTAAGTTGTGGGAAGTGATAAATTACGCTATGTGGTAGGTGACGCCCTTTAAACAGACTCGCAATACAATAGTGGTCAACTTGTGTTGGCCATGATGGGGTCTCTATTGATGATGATGCGATGATATAATAATGAAAATAATCATGAAGAAGTCAAGATATTGATGATGATGCGATGATATTATAATGAAAATAATCGTAAGTCAAGATATTGATGATGATGCGATGATATAATAATGAAAATAATCGTAAGTCAAGATATTGATGATGATGCGATGATAGTCTATTGAAATAGAATATTAGTACATGTTTTACTTACAGGTACATGAATGGCGTAATGTCTAGTGTAATATCGATTCTCCCTAACGATGAATCTTAGAGTTGTTAGCGAACTGTAGCGCTCGCCTCTCGCTCGCTCGCGGCTGCTCGTACTCGCTAGTAATCCCACCTCATCTGTTGATTCCGCCTACCCTATCGTTATTTCTATCAAATCTAATACCAATTAGTACTGACTTTTCCTAAGCAATTTATAATACAATTCATCCCCAAAATATCTCAATGGATGTAACACAATGTCTTAGCAACCAATCTCACCCAATCAACTCAAAGGCACTTTATAGTCGGAACAATGTTAAATATACGACAATGCACAGTTGAACTGACGAATGATAATTAATTACCAATCCACTGCGATACTTTTGTTGAGATCCCGATAATAACGACCCCACCTAACAAGATACCTACTTAATTATTGCCGTTACTAAAGCGAAAGTGTTGGATTCCCTTGTAAAATCAACATAGCTAGCTTCACGGTAAGAAGCTTCGGTTAAAGCAAAACGACGGCTTGGCCAGCGAAACTCTTCAGTTTGCAAGACTGAAAGGTCTCACCAACCTTACCTTCGTTGACACATCCGTGACGGAGGCCTAAGCGCGATCATCATCTCTACTGACTAAGAAACCCCTTAACGGGCGAATTCTCGTATTGGTCAGGGTCGTCAATGTGCTCTTTGGATATGGTTGTCCACAACGCTAAGCTCTCGGCCACAGGTGTACATAACTAATTTACTACGCTAGATTCATTCATTCAAGGAATTCCACACAATATATCTATAAGTACATCTGATTACTTCATAAACCAACACAACCGTAACCCTTGTTAAGAGGGTTGTTAGAACTAAGACAGCAGCTCGACCAGTGAGGTCCCTCAATTTGCAAGATTGAAGACTCTCAGCCACTCACTCTGTCTACACATCTATGACTGGCGCTCTAGTGCGGGCACATCTCTGCTGACTAAGAAGCCCCTTTCGGGAGAATTCTCGTGTGGCCAGGGTCGTCAATGTGCCCTGTGGATATGGTTGTCTCGACACCGAGCACACAGCCACGAGTGTATATAACTACTTTATTCAGTTGCGTTAATCTAGTAAAGTAACCACCCATCAGCACCTATACTAACCACCGGATATTAATATGAACTTGTGGTAATATTTGTCGCTTATCCGCATCTTAACAATCTATCCTCATAGTGTAACGCGTACCACGGACCGAGTCAATTGCTATAGCTAGGTTGTCGTATAATAATTGATCACTTTATCTCGTGGGCGCACGGAACCCAATCATATCGCAGTGACAAATCAACTAGTAATATATATGTAGAACAAAACAACATTCCTGTAATATCGTCAGTTATTTAATCAATGACCTAGATCCGTTCATAACCTATACATAAACCGCTCGTACTTTATCTAGCATATTCCCCAAACTATATACAGTAGAACTAGATTTCGATACACAAATTCAAGTATGATAACGTTGAAATGGTTAGATAATAGCCCAAAAACAAATTAATAAGTTTCAGAATCATTCAATACAGTGATTATAAAGGTCACTCACCAGATTTTAATTTCTTAATAGTGGGACACGTACCCAACGCCTCTCTGGTTCCCAGGGCTCCCACCCCTTCTGATCTCCCTCGACGCTCGTAACAAGCCAGCTCCTCCGCCATAAATAAATTACAATATAATATTAGCACATATTTTAATAAAGATTTCCCTCATTTGTACCTACAACTAACCACTAGATACTGGTATACAATTAGGAATTATTTACCATTGGACCGTTCCTTAGCGAACATTCATGTACTATAAATAGTCGTGTTCACTTCACTTCATGGGAGTATACGGAATTCTAATATGATGATGTCTTAAGCACATTTATTAGGTGATAAACCTATTAGACCGCCACATATTCAAAATACACACGTGATCATATAAGATCATATCAGTTCACGAGCAGAAAGATATTGCCTAAATATTAATCACTCAATTCAAGACAATGTGCGCACAAGATAATTACTCCCTAAGAAATTCCAGAATTCACTATGATTAGTCACACTTTAAAATAAAATATTCAATCTCACCAGACGATCGCAAAGGCATTTGCGACCTTACCAAACTCTAATTCCTCTCAGCAACAGCCGTAATGCAGCCCAGCGGTGACCAGCCTTGTTCCGCCTCGAAGTAGTACGCGCCCAGAGGTCAGCCTAGCCTGGCCGCCTTTGCCTTCTGCAGCGTGATCTCGCTTCGACGTCCCATAAAAAAGTGAAACGCTCCTCAGCCCGCCGGGGTATTTATAGCCAATACTAACACGATCACGCCACTAATCCGACTCCTCATCTGAAAATATACCTTAACTAAAGGGTATAAGGCCCGTTTTCCAGGGAGCCTCCATCGCCTGTCCGCTCCGATCGATAATCACTTTTCTCGACTTCGCGGGTAGAATATCCCTGCAGCCCGCGCGCCCGTCCACGCGTTTTCTTGCTGGCCAGCGATCCATTCCTGCAATTAACCTAACTAGTCTAATTTATGAATCCATAAATCTAGATCTAGCACACATTAAATGATACACTAATCCAACAATACTGAATTAGTATGCTGAAGCATGTTTTAAACCAATTATTTTGGACGAAACGCGAGTTTTCTACGCTTTTAATTGTAGTCTTGATTTTAGCCTAGAATAGCATCTAACGCAATTTATATCTAACTTATTTACATACATAATTAACAGGATGATAACGAATGAAAGCTTCAATCCCTTCATATTTGGACCTGAAACCCACAACGCTAACATCTATCAATTTAAAAGAGTAATTCCGCCCTTAGATACTACTGAGTCTGAGAGCGAAGCTCTCGGATCGTCTCAATCTGCCCCATGATCATGCACAGCGAGAAATCTACGATTTTGAGCGAAGCATTATCACAATCTTAAACATACCTAAGCAATAAACAAGGAATTGCGACCTATTAATGGTGAATTTTTAAATAACTTTGAGTAGATAATTCCGTTAACCTACTGTCTTTATACCAAATTTAAATATAATATTACTCTAACTGAAGGCTAGATTTGTTAGCTGTGTCTATTTACATAAATCTCCCAATTAATTCCGACCAATAATCTATGATTATAATTTTGCAAAAATTGCCAACCCCATAACTCGGGAAGTTTCAATTCGTTGATATATCGATCTCTCCAACAAGTGTATTTTAGGTGTGTGAATGTTTAACCACTACGTTTGCTTGGTGATGGACGTTGAAGAATAGCCCCTGTATCACCTTGTGCCTCCAGTCACCTTCTGGCTTCCGTCAGCACAAGTTTAGCCACATATCTCGGCTGATGACACACATACCCATCCCTACGGTACCACCTTGAGTCCACAGATGCCCCCTGGCCACCACAAACTCAAGTTTAGCCACATATCTCGGCTGGCAATACAAACCCCTATACTGCATCACCTTGCACCTCCAGTTGCCTTCTGGCTTCCGTCAGTACAAGTTAGGCCACATATCTCGGCCGATGACACAATATAATTATCTTCTAGCTTCACCTTGAGCCCACAGATGCCCCCTGGCCACTACAAACTCAAGTTAGACCACATATCTCGGTCGGCGCCGCTAGAAAACTTCCCCAGAATACTCCCATTCGCACAAAGTACTAGGTTGTGAGCCCAATAGATCCTAATGACCACGATGTTGCACTAACACCCCGAACCCTCAGATACCTTCTGGCTACCAAGGATCCAGGTTCGACCACATATCTCGGTTTATGTTATTACAATAACTCCCCATGCGAACAGCAGAACACTGAGTACACAGATAACCACCAAGCAAACCCAGTGGAGAATGTTTCCTCTTGACTAGGATATCCGACTTCAGACTGTATTCCACACTAGAGGCAAACTGTTCATAAACTACTGGGTTAATTTTGCATTAATCCCTTCAATGTCCTGACAGCACCATCAAACCATTAACGATAGTGATAATACTGACAAAACATCAAACAAACTTTAACTTTAATCGTCGTTCGCGATGATACTCTATCTCTATACCGAACGTGACCCAGTCGCACACAGTAACATTCATCAACCCCGTGGGGTCTCTAGGAAGTGCCTTGACATCCAATAGAGAATCCGACTACATGCGTCCAAGCCCCACCCAGCTTTACTGTAGAAATGTCGTAACTACTATAAAATACGTTTGCATTACTCAAATACAAAATGCAACACTTCACCATCGTGTAAGAATAACAGCCTTACTAAATTTAATTTCAACAAACCATGTTCATTGAACCCTTGCAAGATTGTAATCTTGACATTGCAAATTACTTAACATATAATAGGAAATTCCTGATAAATTCCCAGTAATGGAAGTTAAAATATTATTACTTAAGTTTCAGAATGAATGTTCGTTGACAAATCATCCCGAAGAATATGGTGTCGGAAGTATCCTTGCCACGAAGAGATGTGTAGGACGAAGATAAGACTAGCTTAGCCTTTCAGCTTAGCTTCTGTAGAGTATAGTGTCGCCACAGTTAGTCACACAAGGACCTTGTCATTTTATGACTTTAACCTAACCAAACTATAACTGCGGAAACACCGGTGTAAAATGGTTTGGAGAGATCAATCAGTACCAACAAACCTAGGTTGCACTGCGAACTCCGACCAGTCGGTAAAAGCCCATTGTTATCATACAATCACACTTTCAGCACTACCTCTCACGTGGACTCATACATCTCTTAACTCAACGAACACACACATATACCCTCCCAACCTAATTAATCCCCTTGCCCTAAACACGACTTAGACCAACCAAACGGAATCCGACAGTACAACCACATTAATGATATATAATGTTCTTCCCAAGTTATATGCTATGAGAATTTACATTTACTTTATAAGACGAGAAAATTATGATATGAAGAGTAGAACAAAGTGATAATATAATATTACTACTTTACTTATTTTGCAAAACAAAATTTTACTGCTTTAATTGATCCGCACAGCCCTATTCGCACACAGCCAACTAACCTGCCCTTCATATGTTTGAAGATTATAAAAGACAGCAAGTCAAACTTAATTAA
The DNA here is from genome assembly GCA_963854355.1 of Epinotia brunnichana. Lineage (NCBI taxonomy): Eukaryota > Metazoa > Arthropoda > Insecta > Lepidoptera > Tortricidae > Epinotia > Epinotia brunnichana. Next base: position 14,961,275 of record OY977957.1, read on the forward strand.
CCCTCCTAGAGTAACCCGTAAATATCTAAATTTTAAGCCATATCCCTTTTACCATTTACCTATCAGTCATTAATTAAATAACTGCCCCCCATTCTCACAACTTAAATAATTTTATAGTTGGATCTCAAGTTTTCGTAATACTATAATTTATGTAGTAAATACCAGATAAATCGCAATACATAATTCATAAGTTTAAAATTAGTCTTACGCCAATACCATATATTGTGCAAACGTAAGATTCGCCGGTTACTAAATGAAGAAAACACCCACGCCCTATTAGGACCCACATAAATTTAACGCCTGATGTCAATATTGTATTGACAAACGCATCATACATCTTAAGATATACCTGTAATAAATGGATTATTTCATGTAAATATTTAACGTTGTTTATGCACTACCTAGCGCATAACATGTGGACAAAATATATAACCATATTCCATGCTTGAGATAAATTTAAGCCGGAATAATTATAACTGCGTAAGGTCCTAACCACTAGACGATCACGGCCCCATATCCTTCCCTTTATTATGAACTCCATCTCTTCGTTCTCATAAGATACCTGTAAGTTTCAATAATTAGTATTCAATCGATGCTTGAAATTCCGCTCCCGCAACTGCAACTGCCGTCACGCTGTCATAACACCGTCGCCTTTACCCCACATCTGTATCGTAATTCAAAATATACAATCACAAGCTAATCGAATACGGTAGCCGCGACCTCTTCTTCTCCAAAGCCGACCCTGCCCTATTGAACTCCAAATTTAGCCCCAAAATTCGAAATCTGCATCCGTGCATTACTCGAAAATGATACTCGCGCCGATTTTTTCTTTCAAAAATTTTATCAGCCATCCTGGATTCCAAACTTATCTTAAATCTAGAACCTGCATTCCCGTATAACTTGAAAATGATACCCGTCAGGAATCCCTTAAAACCAAGATGAGCCGCGATCTAAAATTTCAACTTAAGTATCTAAAATTTGACACGCACGACAACAGGTTATCTTATTCCCCCTTTATACCTATGAGACGTCAATCCGCCGTATACCTACTTTCTCCGAAAGGAAGGGATGACAAGAACAAAATTAAAATTTCCCGCCAACTCAAAAAAAAGAATTATAAATTTATACCATCTAGTACTTAATTTATCAGTCATTCCTGTCCCGTTATCCTGTAACTTATTTTACGTCATCCTAAAAGGTCACGTACAAATATCTCTAGACTCCGCAATTCGTAACAACTAAATATTGGGATATAACCGCTAGTACTCTTTGGGGGAGTCCTGTCTAACAGTAGCTGTCTACCGGCTAATATGATGACGATGGTAACGATGACTCAGCGCTGCGGGTATAGATCTACTTTCGCTAGTGGTGAAAGGTGAGGTGAGGTGAGGTGCTTCCCTCGTACGCCCAGAATAACAGCCCAGCTGATAGCGAGACAATCCCGCGGTCATTGCGCCAACCTTGATATTCGCCAATGCAGAACGACTCGACTCAAATCGATTTATTTCTTACAGCCAGTATAACCTGATCTCTAACCTCTCAATATCAATATAAGACCAGGGGTCAGTGCTAATTTTGCCACGCCCAACGCAGCGATCTCGAATCTACCTTAATAGCTACCGGTATAATCTATCGTGAACTACATATTGGACAATTTATTGACTTAGAAATATTTCTGACGATAAATGTTACGCATTAAAAATACCTAAATTCCCATACTACAACCAACCATTTTGTTAATATTTTATAACAAGTACCTAATTTGTTGTTGAACAACCTATATAGGCGCCTTTAATTAACGTCCAACCTGATTTAAAGAAGTAAAATACAACCCATCTGAGAGCCCTCCCCTTTTTGAAAGTCGGTTAACCCTATCGACGCACGACCTCCCGTGAGCGCACACTATAGATACGCCTTACGATCTCGACCACATAATATCTTATTTACAAACTTACAAGTTGCCTATTCTATTCTAGTTTTAAGCACGGAATCAAGCATAAAGTACTAAATTTCCCCTTTTTTTTTTTATATCTAGTGTGAAACGAACAACGCGAAGTACTTACGGTTTCATTCGCGCGATTTGAACCAGCGGTGAGTGGATCGCGTAACTATTCTTAACACAGACTATAACTTTTCTTATTCTACTTATCATTATTTTTTTGATATTTATCGTCTAAAATGCTAAATAAAATTGTGGTAGTACCCTCGCAAAAGCTATCATACCGAATGGATTAAAGACAACCGACTACGCTAACCCTCCCGCGATACAAGCGATAATGGCCCTACAAACGATAATGTACACCCAACATAATGCGCGACTCAATTTCAATGGGATGTCTACAAATTTTGGTATGAATACAAACACTTACTAGGATTTCTCATTTGGATATAATGTAGTATCAGAGTATTTTATAATCACAATGCTAACCCCAATTACAAAAGGCCCCTTATAAATCGACGCGAATTCTGACATTGGTAGGACCTGTTAATCACATTTATAGTTTAATAACTGTAAGCGCAGGGAAATTAATCATTAGATTTATCAACTAGACACAACGTACTGGCAAGGTCTATCTAATAAAAGGTCCTAGTTTAATGTTAGTAGGCAAGGAAAATCCGTCTAAGTAAATATGAACTCTCTTGTCAAAAAAAATTTAACATAATTTCCAATACCTCACTTGCCTGATACACAGTTTATAAATGTAAGATGCTCTTGTAACGCGTAAATGATTTGACTCGAAACCGAATTAACCCCTTCATTCCGCCACCGTATTCCACATGACAAAAACCCCATTAGAATTAAATTACCACCTCTAAGTAGGCTCAGGATTTATATATTCACAACTCCTAATTTTTCCTAAACCGTAACAACCGTCTAAACACGCCACTTGGCCGTACATTAAAGCCTCACCACAGATCTTAACCCAAATCAGCAAATGTCAAATTCCCGCGGCCTCGCTAGACAAATTTTGTAAACAACATTCGTCGTAATTAATCAAATAATTTAATAACTAGTGTCTAGATTGCTATTATTTGAAGGAATAAATTGTTCCAGTTACGCCTGACTGGTATAGTGCAACAACGAGTGTTTTGCCTCCTATTTTGGCCTTTTCCAACGTATCATAATACGAGCATTATTCAGTGTTGTGCATTAGAATGTATACTTAGTTAGTTTTAAGGTGAAGCTAGTGAAACCATGAATTCTGCTACTGGGAACTCAACTAGTGGGTGTCATGTCAATCAACCGTAAGTAATTTATACCTTCTTCCTTTAAAATCTTCCCATTTTAAACCATAAGGCCTATTTTAATCCAGCACTGAATTCAGTAAAGGTACTAAACTCTTTTAAACGGTTACGAAAGAACGGAAAGCAACCGCGATCTTACTCATGCGACAGTTAATCCATCGGCCGACTACTTATTTCTTACATGGATGAGAGAAATATCACTTGCGTTCGTCGCTAGTATCAAAATATCCCCGCCACGGGTCGGATTAATTTTCCTACGTGACCAATATCTGACCTATTTTGCGCTAGTTTTGTAACCGAACTTGGAAATATGCCCTAATACGAATATCGTTTATAAACAACCATACGTTCTGTTCAATAAACCTACGCGAGTGCCTCGATGATAATTTTATGCATCCGTAAAATTATACCGCAGACCCTTAAATAATACCTAATTACAACCTCTTACATTAACTGATAAGTCATTTTTGTCATAGGTACTTCATGGAAAAAAAATAGACGGACCCTATGTCGTAGACAAATACACAATTTGATGAATACCTAAATCGCATAATGTTAAAACTATAAACGCCTAAATATATAAGTATCCCCAATTACCCTTAACTTACTCCAAACATTGTAAAATTCGTTCAATTTAATAACCAAAGGTTTAAAAAGTAGTAGCCCACAATATTGTTAGTAAAGCAAAAATAAAAAAACACAAAAAGATTTTTCCGTACCGGGGATCGAACCCGGACGCTCGCGATTCATAGCCCGCCGGACAAACCAATCGTCCAGTGCGCTGTTAAGATAACTTGCGAAATTAACGACCTATTTCGAAATTCACATTACCTCAACAATGACTAGAGAGGTGGAACAGTTAGTTTACATACTCCAGTATCACATAATATGGTAACCAATTAAAGTGCCATGCGATATATACGACTCCTGCCTTAAAGTACATAATAATAATAACACGTGCACAACTTGGTATTACTAATATAATTTCTCCGAATTGCCCTGTTACCATATAATGTAAACATGGCGAATATCTTTCGTAACCTGACGTGAACCGGTACATATATGGTATTTGTCTGACAAGCTCTAATCTTTCGGTATCAGACTGGGACAACTATCCATCTTATACTTGACAAATTCTGAAACCATTGTTTAAAATACGTAAGTAATAAATTTTACTATCCACGTAACTATCAATGAATTGATCCGTACTATATTTACTTACTATACCTACCTACATTTAAATTGCATTCAACCCTATTGATAGAACCCATGACTTTAACACTACCTTATTAATAATTAAGTGCGTTGCGGTTAATCAATTTCATGTCCTACACACATTGTCTTACGATTCTAAGCCTTCTGCCCCCCTTTCTTAGAGCTGAATCTCCCGTGAGATTCGGAAATCCCTATCAGCGAAGTCTTTCGCCTCAGAACCTGAGTATCAAAGTTATTCGCTAACTAATAATGTCGTACCGTAGATCACGCGTGCTTGGTTTTGCATATATATATGAAAACCTAACTTGACTGGAATTATAATTAATTATTTAAATTATTCTGAAACTTCACAAACCCCGCTCTATAATTATGACTCATGAAGTAACTAAACCAGACAGACGGATTTCGGAATATCCTTATTCAATGAATTCGTTTTATTTCATTCGCTTGCCAACACGTGTTACCTTTTTTATTTTATTTTTTTATTTATTTTATTTATTTATTTCAGTACAGCAACTATTTTTACAGGTTGACCTAATACAATAGCGCCTTAATCTTATATCTATATATATATCTATTATTACTTACTTACTTATTTTCTAATTCGAACGCTCGTAAGTACGTTAGCGTTAATTAAGCTACTGATTACAATGAAATTCGCTATACCTACAGTGTGTGATGGGTCTAAAACTTTATTTCGCTAAGTTTTGTAAGGCGCAATCTATCTATTATTTTTTTCATTACATTGTACCCACGTAAACCCGCGTGACGCTTTAAGGTACTTAACATACCTATTAGAATTGACCAATATAAAATATGTAGGCTCTAACTAGCTTATACTTAGCCCGCAACCTCCACAAAGCTAATTTTGTCGCATACTATTTCTATATATTTAATTCGCCGATATCAATTCCGGCCCGTGAGAAAAACCACCTCAAAAGTTAAGCAACTATATTATTACCTAGTTATTAGAAATAATTTACACTATGCCATTATCATAAAGTTACTATCAATATTAACGCATCTAACTGGCTACATTATTTTCCGTGTCAAAATATTTTACGTGCGACGCGCTTTATTTAAGACCGACCTTAATGCATTACATAAATATTTATCCTATGATCCTAAAACTGTTCACCCATTCCACCAAATTATAAGCGAACGCGACATATAGTTAATTAATATTACTCCTTTATCATCAAATTAAACAACAATTTCCCGCCAAAAATCTTTATGATTACTGGCGCCGCGACGTCGCTGGATTCCAAAATGGCTGCCCGAACCTAAGTTCGATGTTTAAAATTGTTTTTAGTTTGCGCGCGGGCTTCAACGAGCCGAATTCTCGCATATTTAGGCCTATTATTTAATCAGTTTAAAGTGTTTTACTGTGGTTTAGTGTGTATTCAAACATAAATCAATGTAGTGATAATTGAACTGGTGCACATTATAAAGTGAATGTGATAGAGTGGCCGCGTATTTATGTGGAAATGTGCGAGTCCTACCATGCCAGGAATATACCTCTGTGGAGTTAGCCAGGTATTTAGGTGCCCTTTACTTGTTGCTTATCTTCAAACCTGTCACTATTTTAACCCTGCCAAAGTGGTTTTATGTACCTACGTAATTAAAAATTGAAATCTCACGCGTACATACAACCGGTTCACTGACTCACGATGACAACCATTTAAATACCTACACACAGCTTACCTTTTGACCTTAATGACCTAACAACAAAGTCCATTATAGTGTACCTTTGATCTTAGGTATTTGAATTTCTAGCCGGAACTAATCCGATTCGAATGCGCATTTTCTTGTAACAGATAACCGCTCCAGTTTCCTATCATTTTAACTGGTTAATGAATATAACTCGCGCGAATTACCTACTAATCTATTCTTACAACTACTTTCTTTACAAAGACGATTACATAGAAAATATCCGCAAGGTTATAGGTACTTAAGATTTCGGACAATACTTAGTAGCGATCGATTTAACGTAAACGCCGAGAATTGGATTCAATTTGACTAGGTCAACTAGCTAGGTATAACGCGTACCTACTTTTCTCCCCTAGCTTACGAAAGTTACCTATAACTCTAACCCCTATTATGTGATGAGTTCTTAAGTATGTTCCTAAGTCCTTGGTACTATAATCATCCACCGGTACTTTCCTAACCACTATTTAACGAATAATTGCCCAACCGCGGGACAGATGTCAATGACCTCAACACTATTCTTGCGAACTCAAATGCAACAATTGAATATGAAGGATGAATAATCGTAGCTAAATACATAAGATGCTAATTTAACAAAATACTATCTTGAGGTTATCTAGATCCGTTTTATTTTATTTTTATTTTATTTTGGAATAAAAGCATTATACCTAAACTTTATTATAACTACTACCGCAACCGCCTGATGTATATGGAACCTACTTAATTGTGCTATGGCATTGGCAGATTGTAAGGCCATTCCGCATAACATTCCTGCCCCCCTTTTATACAAATTACGCGTAGGCACTACTTTGACACGACTGTCCGATGAAAAGAGTGTTTAGGTACTGTTACGTTTTTACTTAATTCTTAGATTAGACTCACTTCCTGACTTCCGTTCGGCCTAAAATTTCGCACATATGTATAAATCGCATGACAAATTAAAGTTATGTTGACAAGGAACTAATCTGATGCTGGGGTTGGAGGATGGGCCTAGGAACTTCGTGATACAATGACACAAACCCATCGAGTTTGGGCTCGTTAGAATCGTCTCAATGAGCAGTTGGTAAACATATGTAGAAAAGTACAGTCGGGAATAAAAATGTGTACCCCCAAATGAATTTCTGTCAAAATAATATTAGCCCTTCGTCTACAACAAAATTATTTCTATGCATATTTTTCATAGTTTAGTGTGATATAACTTATTGATTAGTAATTCACCTACGTACCGCGCGTGAAAATCCCTTTGAAATTAAATAAAAGAAAGAAAGTCCTGAAAATAATACACAACACAATTCACGTACGTATCGCGCGTGAAAATCTCTTTGAAATAAAATAAAAGAAAGAAAGTCCTGAAAATAATACACAACACAACATTAAAAAATACAAACTCCATCTCTCTATCTACTCCACGGCAACAAAATGTGGGTTATTTGTATAACCCACACACAGAAAAATCTGTAAATAAATTTAATTAGCCCTTTCACCAAGCGAATCACGTAATAAAAAAATATTTTTCCTTTTATTATAATTTTTTTTTTTATATATTTTTTTTTTAAATTGAAAATACTCTATTCTGTAGTAACCCGGGATACTTAAAAGTGAATTTAAACCTTATTTTCATCCTGGTCACGGCCTCACCAAAATGTAACGATTCAACCTCTTAAATGGCTTGCTTTTTATGTTTTTGTATTCTGAACTTAAATTAACCCCTAGCTGAAAGCTGAAGCTCCTGAGAAGCTTCTAGTCGTCTGAAAATGGAATCCTACCTGAAGGAAAAGCTATTGAATAAAATTAAACAGATAGTAAGCGAGAAAATAAATCATTTATTTACCATAGAAATATCAAATTAATTTTGTTTGTTTTGAAGCTAAAGAACCTTTGATTAATTAATCCAGTAAAATCAAGACTCGATTGTACTAGATATCCACTTTGATCCTATAAATACTAACTCGTACCAAAGCGAATAGAAAAACCGAGTTAGTTCCGGCCGATCCTACTAGAAAGGTTGGGTTTTATTCTAGTCTAGGTAAATCTATCCTACAGCTACAGAATCTCTCGTTATTTATGTTAAAGTAATCGAGCTTGAGTACTTTAACAGACCAAATCATCTCCTAGGATATTGCCGGACGGAAAGAGATTCGGTCAAATAAAAAACCGTCCGACTCCAGGCCTACAATGCCGTAATCTAACCTAGAATTTATTATCTCTGGAACCTAACCTCGAAGACCTATTTAGACCTAAGCTATACGTGATTCGCGCTGGTGAAGTGGCTTGGCGTGTGATTTCGTCTAGTGGTTAGGCTCTGCGTTGTGCGAATAGACCCAGGCCCTTTTCGAGAAGTATGAAGTTTGTATTTCTATAAAGGGAAAAAGTTACACGTTAATTGAAGTTGTACATTAACCCCATTTTAGTAGAACCTATAACTTAAGTAAGACAATTATACTAGTTCCTTAGAATTAATTTACAATTCAGTAGTCTCATTAAGTGATGCACAATTATGGAGGCTAAAGTGGGCATAAATTCCTTATTATACTAAGTTGTGGGAAGTGATAAATTACGCTATGTGGTAGGTGACGCCCTTTAAACAGACTCGCAATACAATAGTGGTCAACTTGTGTTGGCCATGATGGGGTCTCTATTGATGATGATGCGATGATATAATAATGAAAATAATCATGAAGAAGTCAAGATATTGATGATGATGCGATGATATTATAATGAAAATAATCGTAAGTCAAGATATTGATGATGATGCGATGATATAATAATGAAAATAATCGTAAGTCAAGATATTGATGATGATGCGATGATAGTCTATTGAAATAGAATATTAGTACATGTTTTACTTACAGGTACATGAATGGCGTAATGTCTAGTGTAATATCGATTCTCCCTAACGATGAATCTTAGAGTTGTTAGCGAACTGTAGCGCTCGCCTCTCGCTCGCTCGCGGCTGCTCGTACTCGCTAGTAATCCCACCTCATCTGTTGATTCCGCCTACCCTATCGTTATTTCTATCAAATCTAATACCAATTAGTACTGACTTTTCCTAAGCAATTTATAATACAATTCATCCCCAAAATATCTCAATGGATGTAACACAATGTCTTAGCAACCAATCTCACCCAATCAACTCAAAGGCACTTTATAGTCGGAACAATGTTAAATATACGACAATGCACAGTTGAACTGACGAATGATAATTAATTACCAATCCACTGCGATACTTTTGTTGAGATCCCGATAATAACGACCCCACCTAACAAGATACCTACTTAATTATTGCCGTTACTAAAGCGAAAGTGTTGGATTCCCTTGTAAAATCAACATAGCTAGCTTCACGGTAAGAAGCTTCGGTTAAAGCAAAACGACGGCTTGGCCAGCGAAACTCTTCAGTTTGCAAGACTGAAAGGTCTCACCAACCTTACCTTCGTTGACACATCCGTGACGGAGGCCTAAGCGCGATCATCATCTCTACTGACTAAGAAACCCCTTAACGGGCGAATTCTCGTATTGGTCAGGGTCGTCAATGTGCTCTTTGGATATGGTTGTCCACAACGCTAAGCTCTCGGCCACAGGTGTACATAACTAATTTACTACGCTAGATTCATTCATTCAAGGAATTCCACACAATATATCTATAAGTACATCTGATTACTTCATAAACCAACACAACCGTAACCCTTGTTAAGAGGGTTGTTAGAACTAAGACAGCAGCTCGACCAGTGAGGTCCCTCAATTTGCAAGATTGAAGACTCTCAGCCACTCACTCTGTCTACACATCTATGACTGGCGCTCTAGTGCGGGCACATCTCTGCTGACTAAGAAGCCCCTTTCGGGAGAATTCTCGTGTGGCCAGGGTCGTCAATGTGCCCTGTGGATATGGTTGTCTCGACACCGAGCACACAGCCACGAGTGTATATAACTACTTTATTCAGTTGCGTTAATCTAGTAAAGTAACCACCCATCAGCACCTATACTAACCACCGGATATTAATATGAACTTGTGGTAATATTTGTCGCTTATCCGCATCTTAACAATCTATCCTCATAGTGTAACGCGTACCACGGACCGAGTCAATTGCTATAGCTAGGTTGTCGTATAATAATTGATCACTTTATCTCGTGGGCGCACGGAACCCAATCATATCGCAGTGACAAATCAACTAGTAATATATATGTAGAACAAAACAACATTCCTGTAATATCGTCAGTTATTTAATCAATGACCTAGATCCGTTCATAACCTATACATAAACCGCTCGTACTTTATCTAGCATATTCCCCAAACTATATACAGTAGAACTAGATTTCGATACACAAATTCAAGTATGATAACGTTGAAATGGTTAGATAATAGCCCAAAAACAAATTAATAAGTTTCAGAATCATTCAATACAGTGATTATAAAGGTCACTCACCAGATTTTAATTTCTTAATAGTGGGACACGTACCCAACGCCTCTCTGGTTCCCAGGGCTCCCACCCCTTCTGATCTCCCTCGACGCTCGTAACAAGCCAGCTCCTCCGCCATAAATAAATTACAATATAATATTAGCACATATTTTAATAAAGATTTCCCTCATTTGTACCTACAACTAACCACTAGATACTGGTATACAATTAGGAATTATTTACCATTGGACCGTTCCTTAGCGAACATTCATGTACTATAAATAGTCGTGTTCACTTCACTTCATGGGAGTATACGGAATTCTAATATGATGATGTCTTAAGCACATTTATTAGGTGATAAACCTATTAGACCGCCACATATTCAAAATACACACGTGATCATATAAGATCATATCAGTTCACGAGCAGAAAGATATTGCCTAAATATTAATCACTCAATTCAAGACAATGTGCGCACAAGATAATTACTCCCTAAGAAATTCCAGAATTCACTATGATTAGTCACACTTTAAAATAAAATATTCAATCTCACCAGACGATCGCAAAGGCATTTGCGACCTTACCAAACTCTAATTCCTCTCAGCAACAGCCGTAATGCAGCCCAGCGGTGACCAGCCTTGTTCCGCCTCGAAGTAGTACGCGCCCAGAGGTCAGCCTAGCCTGGCCGCCTTTGCCTTCTGCAGCGTGATCTCGCTTCGACGTCCCATAAAAAAGTGAAACGCTCCTCAGCCCGCCGGGGTATTTATAGCCAATACTAACACGATCACGCCACTAATCCGACTCCTCATCTGAAAATATACCTTAACTAAAGGGTATAAGGCCCGTTTTCCAGGGAGCCTCCATCGCCTGTCCGCTCCGATCGATAATCACTTTTCTCGACTTCGCGGGTAGAATATCCCTGCAGCCCGCGCGCCCGTCCACGCGTTTTCTTGCTGGCCAGCGATCCATTCCTGCAATTAACCTAACTAGTCTAATTTATGAATCCATAAATCTAGATCTAGCACACATTAAATGATACACTAATCCAACAATACTGAATTAGTATGCTGAAGCATGTTTTAAACCAATTATTTTGGACGAAACGCGAGTTTTCTACGCTTTTAATTGTAGTCTTGATTTTAGCCTAGAATAGCATCTAACGCAATTTATATCTAACTTATTTACATACATAATTAACAGGATGATAACGAATGAAAGCTTCAATCCCTTCATATTTGGACCTGAAACCCACAACGCTAACATCTATCAATTTAAAAGAGTAATTCCGCCCTTAGATACTACTGAGTCTGAGAGCGAAGCTCTCGGATCGTCTCAATGTCTTCACAGTTATCTTATACAGCTCCTGGATTCATAAGATGACTGCTGGCGGTTATCTTATGAAACCATACGAGCTCCGTGACGAGCTCGTGGAGCTCCAGGATTAAAAAGTATGTGATCTTAGTTTCGTGTACGAAATCTTAATTCAAAGATTAAAGTCGACGAGTAGAAAAATATTTTTTTGAAATGACTGGAACACATATATTCGTAGTTTTGAAGCAGTAGTAAGAGACAGCTCTTTTCAATAAGTAGTTTGACATAGCATAGTTGCACAGCATGAATTACCTATCCTACAAGAATTTCACACGTTCAAATTAATAACGAAATATTGGAGACAAGGATATATTTTTTTACAATTTTTCGTCGGTTTATTTAAGAGCCTGGGTGCTTTAACCAACAATATTTGCATATCTACTCGCCTTAAACATCCAGTTTATTCAGTGGGCAATGGACATGGTTAATATAATTTAAATTGATTTATGTTTGCTTATGTTTTTGTTTTATTTTGACAATCATTATGAGATATCAATACTTGAATTCCTTATTCTGACTTTATTAATAACAATTATAATTATGGTCATAATAATAATATTGCACCTGTGACATTTTATTGTATTACTTAATAAATAACACTAATTATATTAATTACATCTCCTAGGTTCACCCATCTTTGATGAAGCCATCCCTCCCTTTTTGAGTAAATCTATTTCCAAATTTAATGACCATTCGGACCGACTTACCAAAATTAGCAGTCACTCTGCTCTATTTGTTTTGAAATGTTGTTTACTCATCCCCAAATTTACTTACCTGCTGCGCTGCTGCCCTGTTTGGAAATACCCCCAACTCATCCAACCTATCGATCGCCTTCTAAAATTCCAAACAGAATCCATTCTTAACATCCATTTCAGCGAGCAGGCATGGACCCAAGCCTCCTTACCGATAAGGTACGGTGGTTTGGGTACTCGCAAAATTTCCAGTATTGCTCTGCCGGCATTCTTGGCTTCAGTCCATAGCATCTCCGATCTCGCAGGTAAAATCCTTAAAGCCTCCCCGGCTACAAACTGCGAGATTGCATGCTTCGCTGAAGCCTCGAATGCCTGGCTGGCTGGACCGAGCCCAAATTATCCATCCCGACCTAAAATACAAAGGGCCTGGGATACCATAGCCTCTGTTTCAGTTTTAAATTCGCTGATTGACGACACGACTGGCAGGGATAGAGCCAGGCTTTTGGCTGTATCAAGTCCAGAGTCTGGACACTGGCTACATGCCTATCCCTCGCCTAATACCGGGACATTCATAGACCCATCCACACTCCGTATAGCCGTCGGTCTCCGGCTCGGGTCTGAGGTTTGTGTGGGCCACAGCTGCGCCTCCTGTGGGGCCCCCGTAGACCGCCTCGGCCACCACGGACTCGCCTGCTCCTCAGGTGCCGGCCGCCTGTCCCGCCATGCCTCTCTCAACGACATCCTCAGAAGGGCGCTCGTCAGTGCCAATGTTCCCGCCGCTCTGGAGCCCCAGATTGTTCGGAACGATGGTAAGCGCCCTGACGGGATGTCGTTGATTCCGTGGAAGATGGGCCGTGCACTGGTGTGGGACGCCACTTGCGCTGACACGTTGGCTGCGTCCTACCTCCCTTCGACCAGCAGACGTGCCGGCGCGGCGGCAGACGCACGGGAACGAGCAAAGGTGGTCAAATACAATTGTCTCGGCACCCAGTACGAGTTCGTTGCATTTGGTGTCGAGACACTTGGCCCGTGGGGCAAGGGCGCGCATGGGCTTCACGGGGCACTCAGCAAACGCTTGAGGGAAGCAACAGGCGACCCTCGCGCAGGCAGCTTTCTTGCACAAAGACTTGCAATCGCAATTCAACGCGGGAACGCTGCCTGCGTGATGGGAACCCTACCAAAGGGTCCAAATTTAGATAGTAATTTATAGTTTATGGTAGGTTATTTTTATGTTAGTTTTAATTTTAAATCTAGTTTTAATTGTATATTCTATTGTGTTTTTGTAGTAATTTAATATAATGTTTAATTAGGTAATTTAATTGTATTATTGTTGAATTAATTATTTGAAGATCATAATGTGAATTCTTGTAAATTAAGTAGCTTAAGTGTATTTACGTTATGAAATAAAGAAATCGAAATCTAAATCATGTGTTTTTCATAAACTAGTTAACCTACTAGAATGTTCTTGATAGTCGTGTTTTTCTCGTAATTCCGTAACAGGCCGAAACTAGACGAAACTAAAATATTCACACAGCTTTTAGTAGTAAAACCGATTTGATACCCTCGCCTTCCATTATCCCATTTGTCGCGAACCAAAGCGTATCCGCTTAGTAAAAGTGTTGCCATATATAATGCATCGTCCATTACATGAAAAGTGTGGCCAGCCTGGTGACATTAAGTTAATTTATTTATGCGTACCGGATGTACCCCTACGGGCGACATGCCTTCAATGATAATGGAATGTGGTATAACCCGATCAAGCGAAGTAGACCACTGGCTCAGACGAAAGGTATACATTACGTTTGACTAGTTGGTATGTGCGGTTATCAGGAACTTAGTCGTTTTAAGGGATTAATTAAGTGCTCCTTTTTATGGTAGTTTTAGGTAGCAAAACGGATTTATGTTAGAGACAGTGGAATACCACTTTTATTGAATTAAATTTGCCGGGAATATTGAACATATTCCGGCAACGACCTAAAACGTGGTTCGCAACTAAGGTAATATTGCCCGCAACTTTGACACTAACAGCCTGTCCTGTCAGTCCTGTAACCACATTTTTTTTTAACCTATAATATTATAGTCACATAGCCGAAGAAAAATCGCAATGTTATAATGTGGACGTGAACAAACATTGTTTACTGTGTATTGCGATTAAAATCAAGAAATTATCACATTCATATTTCATGTAAGCAATGTTCTTTGCCAGTGTTCCTGGGAATGAGAATATTAGCAACGGCAACTCGGTCATCAAGTAGTCCAGTCGACGTTAGAGATTTTAATTCCTATGTGGTGAGAGTTACAAAAGTTCTTCTATCGACCTTCACTAAGGAAGAATTTTGGCTGACATCATGAAATGGCGCAACACATCGCAGTAATAGTGAGTTTTAGTAGTTTTTAATAAATTTATATTGATGCATGTTAGTGTTTAAGGTATTTGTAATGTAGGCCTTTGTTGCCTGATTTAAATACATAAATAAAATAAATAAATATGTTTACATTTTTCGCATTATTACTAAGCATAAGCGTAAAGTAAACATATATTTAACTTCAATTGTCCCACTGGACACCTACCCATTCAAAAAACTAAGTCAAACAGACGACGGTGAATTTAAATGAACAACAAAAGCGGTGGTCCCTCAAATCGGAAGCGCACTTAGCCAGTTTATTTTTCATCGTAAATTTGTTGTGTAATCCAGCTCTGAAAGTTGTGAAGCCTGCGAACCCCCGATAATTCTCCAGATGAGAAACTTCCAATTCACAGTCCCTCGGGCATATACTGCGGCCTGCGACATGCTTGAGTTGGCCAGGAAAGAACTATTAGGAATGAACTCCTGCCACGGAAAAGAACTAGATCCCTTTCATCATTAACATTCGTCGGTGAAGTAGGCGCCAGTTCTCTCGGTTCTCGGCTAATTTATTTAGGTACCGGGAAGACAAGACGTTTGCTTTTACTTTTATACATTTGCATTTGGTTTTTTTTGTGTTGATCCGTTTGCGTGATCTTAATGCACTTTTAGTCATTTAACCCTCAATCCACTAGGTGAAATGTACTAACGTAAACACTTTCTATGAGTCCTTGGGACTCATATATTTTTTTTGTACTCGACGATTGAAATTTGTGTATTAAGATTTCATAGATAATACTGCAACGTCACTCTTTTCATCGTTGAATAGTCTGTTACTTCCGAAACAACCGAAATAACTGTTTCGATACGCTCTAGACAACCGAAAAATATTTGAAAATAGAACTCAAATAAATTCGACCAATCACGTGGCTGCTTTACCGAACTGTAATGAATTGGACCAATAGAATCGCTTTGATTATTGAGTTTACTCGTTGATGTCGTACGCTCGTTGATGTCTTAAAAGACGATAGGCTGCACTTCGTTTCAACAGTATCGAGTTTGTTTAATTAGTTCAGTTGACCCGTAGAAAATTAATTTTAATGAACTCGTACAAAAGTATTGTTCACAATAGTGTTATAATCAAGCTTTTTAATCTCGTACCTTACTTAGGCCACGAAGCTTGCTGAGTACGGTACTCGACTAAAAAGCTCTCTATTAACACGATTGTGAAAAATACTATTTATGTGTGTAATTTTTTTATTGTTCTTATTACGTACTTATTAAGGCACTAGAAAAAGAGAACTAAACTGCAAAAACATATTCGATCCTCTTGAAAATTTAAGAAACTCATTTTACCAGTCTCAAAAAAGAGATTTTACCAAATCTCTACAAAAATAACAAAAACTCTTAAAAAATATACTTTTTTAACCCAAAGGTATACAAAGTAGAATTAAGATTTATTTATTTAGTCCTTTAGGATTCGATCGTGTGAGCGGGAAGGAGTGAGTGAATGACCGAAAATCTCAGAGCCATGGACTGGAAGCGAGAAGCAACATGGTGCTTACGAGGCAAGTAGCACTGAACTTTCTTCTTCTTTTCAAAACTGTAGAGTGTCTGACTGCTACGCAAAGGCCTCTCCGATTTCCGTTCGTCCCGGTGCTGAGCCATCTCTGGCCAATCCATCCAAAATGCGCCCATGTCATGTTGCATTTAAAGGAACTCATTCACAGTCCCGCTATGCTCGTAGCGCTACGCCATGGTCCGTAGCAGCTTACTCTATATAATTATATATATAGCGGTAAGCGCCCATCGCACTCTGATTCATTTATCTCGTGATTGGCGCTCAAATACCAAACTAGTTCATTTAGACTGATTGAACAACATCGGAGCTCTTCGTTCGAACACACACAACTCTACACCTGTGTGTGTGTGGCCTGACCCTCTGACGATGATTGACTTTGCACATAAAACTCAGAAATTTAAGTGAAAAAACTCGTAAAATGTTTGAGAGATTGGCTAGAGAACCGTGGTTTTAGAGCGCGCGTTTTCAAACAGGTGGAATTCGAATTCCATAAAGTTTGCGCGACAAATTGAAAATGTTCAGGAGTGCAATATTTACTTTCCTAATACAATGTGATTACGATTAAAATTTAAAATTACTTTCTCAGGGACGTTGCTAGGAATTCCAAATTTGATGTTGAATTAAAATAAAGCAAAGTGAGTTATAATAATTGATTCAATTCAGGCGTTTATTTGCAGAAAATATTTTTGGCAATTTTTTTTTCCAAAAGTACGAAATAGTTTTACGTATTACAATTATGTAAAATCTTATTATTGTTACATATACTGTTTCCTTATTACAATGCCGCTTTATTGCTACTAAGGAAAATATTTTTTGTTTGTGGAATGTATTTAGTATGTCCGGTCCTGAGCCAACCGCATCCAGTGGACTCCCGCGACCTTTTACCAGATCATCAGTCCACCTTGTGGTCTTACCCACGCCGTCATTGTAGCACTTTTTGGGGTAGGCCTATGTCCAGCACTGCATGTCTTTTGGCTGATATGATGATGATGATTTAGTTTGTTTAAACAGATCATGAATTTCAATTTCGCGTTGCTCGCACACACTTGCCTATACGATAACGCAAAAATGTAGGCGAATATGAAGTCACGATTTAGTGTAATGCCTTAAATAAACTTTGCGCAAATTGCGCCCCTAGCATAGCATGCTTATTTTTCTATTCTATGACTCGATCCATTCATCTGGCTGCGTTCTTTGTCCTACATTTCTCCTTTGTGGCTCAGTTGGGTATCGTATACTGTATATTTCCATGCAAATTCGCCGCTATTTAATTCGGCCATTAAATGTCAGCGAGAATAAATTGTTTTCCATTGTTTTGATGCGCGGTGATTTAAAAAGTCCATCAGACTGGCCTTTTTGTGTCACCCTAATTGGGTGATGGAATCGTTGCCAAACTGAGGTCGTAATGAAGATAACTCGCAGTAGGCTATCTTGGGACGATCTTCGTCAAAGCATTATCGAAAAGAAATAAAAGCTCTACTAAACCGGGTATGATAAAGGGTTAAGTATTATGACTCCATAGAATATCCGCATTATCCTTTAAAGGTCCCTGTGTTTCAAAATAAATGAATTCGGAAAATTGTACAACAAGCGCATAAATTATATTTTTACATGTAGTAAGATGAGGATGATATGGGTTTTTTGCCTGAAATAAATGTCATTTATTTATTTTATTTATTTATAAAACGTGCCATTTAACCTGAGACGTTTATATCCACCCGAGTTACCGGCGAGGGTGGATAGTTAAGTCGAAGTTTATTCTACGTAGTTTTATTGTGTGTGTGGCTGTTAGGCCCGATTATATTAGTCTTTAAAACAATTTTACTTTGTGCACTAGAGCATAAAAGTGGCATTTTGTGCAGCAAACATCCAGCACAAAGGCGAACTTTGCGAGCATGAGAAGTGAAAAATATATTTAAAGTTGTGATACATAAGTAACGAAATTTGACATTACGATTTGGTAGAACACTGGGCGCTAGGTAATTAATAGTGTCTTTGTTTTCAAGATCTTTTGGGGTTTCGGTTAAAATTCTGCCCTATCTACCCAAATAAAAAACCAGTCAAGTGCGAGTCAGACTCGCGCGCCGAGGGTCCCGGACCACCCCGTACAATAGAAACAAGTGTACTATAAACTGACACTCACTAAGTATGTATTTACATACTTAGTGCGTGTCAGTTTATACTGGACCCTAAATGTTCAGTGATTTAACTAAAAATTTACGGTTTTTGCAATTTGTCCTTCATTTGTGCTATAAGACGTTGCTTCGTACCAAATTTCGAGATTCTGAGTTCACGGGAAGTACCCTGTAGGTTTTTTGAAAAATTGCAGCATAAACGGCTGTATCCTTTGATTGCGTTGGCTTAGAAGTTTGATTTTTTCACAGCTCCAAGGGACAGTAGACTTGAGAATGTGATATGGCTCCACGCGTTCCTGAGCAAAAGGGTCTTGCCAGACGGACGGACGGACAACAAAGATGATCCTATAAGGGTTCCGCTTTTTCCTTTCAAGGTACGGAACCCTAAAAAGAAGTGTATTTAATCTTTTCAGAGTTCATGGATGTGTATGCGAGTTTTTTTTCCGCTTGAACTACTTAATGGCCTAACCCAGGGTTTCCTAACCGTTTACCCTATGCGCCTCACTCAACGTTATGCTAAAATACTACGCCCCCCCCTAATGCACAGCGAAGATCATCTTCAACATGCAATCTGTCCTTTTTCTACGACTAACGGTAACTTTACGAACATTTAAATCTGGAGCCGCTCCCTGCGCCCCCCCTTGGATCACTCTACGCCCCCCAAGTGGGGCGCGCCTCACTGGTTGGGAAACCCTGGCCTAACCGATTAAGGTGTGTGACAAAATATATCTTTGGAATTCTAGTGTTAAGGTGAGCAATCACCAGAGCTGTACGAGGAAGTCGAGCTGTGTGCGAGGAAAAATACCACCAATAGCGTTGCTAACCTCGATCACGCGTCACTTCTTATTCGTGGATTTTTTACTCGCACACCTCTCACAGCTCTAGGAACCGATTTTTGACTTTCGAGCGCTCGACTCTTACACTCGAAAACTAATAAAAATTATGAAATGCTATTTTGAAATAGCGATAAAAATTTGAAAAACGAGCGGCATTGACCGCTCGTATTCAATTATATCGGTAGAAAGTAAGTGCCTGCAATTTTGACACTGCAATCGTATTTTCTTTTATTTCATTGTCGAGCGCTCGAAAGTCAAAAATTGGCCCGCTGAGGGGCTACCGCTATCCGTTGCTCGAATGAGCAAGTGCGACAGCGAGGGAGATGTACACGAATAAAATTCGTTCGTTAATGTTCTGTGTCTTTTAATATTCAAATATTGGGCTGCACCAAAACGACTGTAATCGCAAGCGGTGTTCATTAAAATCTGAATGTATGGAAAGTTTGACAAGTTTCTAAGTCATGACAGCTGCCGGTGCCATATTTAACATTGATCGGTTTGTGCAAGTTCGTGGAACCCACAATTAATTTACATGTAGATGCCTACCTACTGCACCGTTTTCCAGCTGTATCTTTAGCCGGTAGGCTCAATCCCCTGTCCGGAGCGAAATCCTATTAAAATGATAAAGCGACGTACTAACAGCACGCGATTAACTACATTCCATTACATTAACAGTTAACACTAATTGTGACAAATATTGTTTGGTTAACAGGTTGTTAAATTAATACAAATGTTGTGGCTGTTGTAATAGGAAACATGCATCTTTTTATTTTGTTACGAAAATCAAAAGTATAATCAAGAGGAATATCAACTGTAGCATTTAAACTTTCTTATGATTTCTTTTTCTGATGTTAATATATGCATTTGAAATCTACACGCACCGGCATCCACCGAATACGGCATATTAAACGGGTTTATACTATGACGTTACAATTCATATTCTCGGCTCATTAACTATGGAGTAAGTCATAACAAAAATTTGAAAGAAAGAAAGAAAGAAAGAAAACATATATTCGTGGACAAAACAATGGGTTTAAAAAACAAAACACAGAACGTAAAAAAAAAAAACAGGGTCCACGAAAAGGCCCCGACTCAGCATGGTGCTAACCTAGAAGGCCAGCGCTGGTCTTCCGTCGGAGCCTTTACCTGAGTTATCTCCTGGAAGGCAACACAAAACAAATACCTGCGCTAAACACAATATATCTTAAAACTATTACAAATCCGACGCCAGAGTGGCACGGCAAATTGCATCGTGTGAACGCGTCGGCAAACTGTGTGTCAGTGTCACTGTCAACTTGACAGACCGAACGCAACTTTTATTTCAGATAGTGAATATATGGTACATTAGTGATACAGGAAGAAAACTAAGAACGAATACAGTTTGGTGCAAAAATTAAATATTGAACGTCACAAGCTCAACTGTACATACATAAAACGACTGCCAAAAATTCACACAATCTAAACATGATAGATAACACAATTATAATGCGAACCAGATGTTGTGCGGATTTATTTATATGCAGATTTGCAATTATCTCCACAAAATTTGAGTTAAAGTCTATACTAATTACAAAATATTAATTCTAATTCAATATTCTGTCTAACTGTTATGTAATTTTATCGAAATAATATTTTTTTTTTCGTCATTTTAACGTGAGATAAAACTAATAAAGTTGTTTTTTTTTATTTCTTTTGTATGATATTTCTACGTATATTCGTATCGATTGAAAGCTGATTATTTAAAATTGAAGCCCCATGCAAGTTCTCTATTATTATTACAAAGAAAGAAAGAAAAAAGTATTTTTTTCAACACGGTACTAGCCTAAGACATTGAAGATAAGTATTTCTGGTTACCCATATAGCCCTCTGAATCGCTAAACTTAAGAAGCCATTGAGGCGAAAAGGTTTTGAGTGGCGATCATGTACCGGCGGGCGCAGCGCAGCGTGTGTAGACCCCCGACAAGGTGGAGTGATGACCTGGTAAAGGTCGCGGGAGTCCGCTGGATACGGGTGGCGCAGGACCGGTCATTGTTCTCTTTGGGGGAGGCCTATGCCCAGCATTGGTCGACTTTTGGCAGATGTAATCATTATGATTTTTGTTGTGTGTGTGTGTTAATCTAACAAAAGCGTCAGAGAAAAGGAATCCACTTAGCTTAACACATTCAGTGCCAAGAAACGCTACGCTCGTATCCGATCCTGTGGTTTACCTTATATGGTAGCGCATTGTGTTTCAACCTTTTTCATGGCATGACCCCCCTAGAGTAAGAATCCAAGCAGCCGTGACCCCCCTGGGGGCCGCGACCCACAGGTTGAAATACACTGTAGTAGCGGAAAGCGCTACGGCGTAGGCACCCGATAATGTGTTAATGACAAGGTACCATATGCGTACATTGACGCTGAATTAGCACTTACAGTGTCAGGGACTCCCTAAGTAAGACGTATTCCTCTACAAACAGCTTTTCGCATGTTGTAGGCTACGAGCGCTACGAAACCGTTTTTACTGAAGATGGCGTGAAAGCGGTCGCCTAGCAAAGTCACTGCCAAGAATCGCTACGCGCTACGCTCGTCGCCGATCCAGTGGTATTCCTCGTATGAAGCGGAAAGTGACTACGGCGTAGGCACCCTATAGGCGGATTCCTGGCAATAATAATGGTTGCCAAAATGAGTTTAAGTTTCTATTAAAACATTTTTTTTTTCAACTAAGCAACAAATACTAAAAACAAAATAAAATATTGTTTTAAGGGGGGGCTCCCATAAAACAAACGTGATTTTTTTGCCATTTTTATAAATAATGGTACGGAACCCTTCGTGTGCGAGTCCAACTCGCACTTGGCCGGTTTTTAAATACCTATACTCATTGGCATTTACGCAATGTGCAAATTTAACACAGATATTGTTATTTTAACCGATTACAACTTATTATTGCCGACTGTACATTTTTGCACAGTCGGCAACTCTTTAGCAGGGTTTTAATGAGCTCAACACGAGAGGTCTATCTTTTGTGTAATTGAGGAGTTTTTATGGCCATACAATAAATAATCAGAACAAGCTATGCTAATACCACTACCGAGCGAGATGGTAGTGAACAAATCTCAGTAAGTAAGTAATTGCCGCAACTGAGTCAGTACCAACTGTTAGCGTTAGTACGATGGACAACACTAGCGATGTGACACATCCCTATAGCGTCATGGCGGCTGTCAAGATTCGTCCCCACGCTGTGACAATATCTACCTAAGCTCTGTCAGTTTACAAGATCTAAATGTATCAAATTATGATATCATCAAGGAGTGGTGCATTTTTAGTTAATACTACGAGGTTGCGGCGAATAAACCATTACCCGCCTAAATGAAGTAGGTTGATTATGGTAAGCCTTCAGCCATTTTAAGACCAGCATTTAATTTAGCTGCATATGGCCTTTCCATCCCTTATTGTGGCAAAGCGTTTAGCTCATCTGTAGAAATCTAGACGCTAAGCCATCATCAGACCAGTTTAAGGGTAGGTACCGTTATAGGACCTAGGGAAGTTGCAGACCTGCAAGATTTGACCCGAACAAAAATACAAAATACAGGGTGTTTAATCTAAATGTCTTCGCTGCCCAGCGAAGGAAGATTTTAAAATATAGGTATACAATTATACCAACATAATTACCACGTCAATTAAATTAACTTTAATTATTAATTCCTTGTTACATATTATAAGTTTCAAGACAATTGTTTGAGAGTATTTAACAATTGAAAATGTGTATGTTTATGGTTAGTAGAACCCTAATTGCCAAAAGTAGCAATAAAGTTCATATAAAATTAGTCGTAAAGGTAACAGAAAAAGAATAATGATCGCTAACTTTCTTGATGTTGTAATATTTATTTTTTCGTCGCGTGTATAAGCTTTTCTAGTAGGTAAAATGCTCATTTAAATTGTCCCAAAAGTCACGCAAAATTTGAATTACACAGAAAACATTTATGTACCCAAAACGATAATCCTTAAAAATTATTTTGGACCATCACCAAGATGAATTTTAATCCTGCTCAGACATATTTTCTTGGTTAACATTATTTTCGCGATCTCCTAAACAAACGCCAACTTAACCCTCGTTAAAAACACAAGTAACACAACACGTATTTTAATTAATGTTTCTAAAACGCTATTGACATACCGTTTAAATTTTATGTCAATAAATAACAGCCCTCTGTAAACCTACCAAAATGGAGTAACGAGAAATCTTCGCAAAGTCCAATGAATCATTGTAACTTCAAAGCAATGTAAACCTTAGTTTATTCAAATAAGGTAGGTTTTGAAAGTGGCTGCTATAGAATTAAGAGCATACGATAGTTATAAATGGAAATACGTTTCATTATACTAATGTTATTTGCGTTGCGTGACCTCACATTAAATTGTTAAATGACTGTTTAAACGATATCAACATCTATTTTACTCATCCAAGGCCAAAGGCTCACATATGAGTCATGCATCTACGTGCGATTTCCGCTATAGAGCAAAAAAACGCTGCTACGCACGGCGGCGTAGCACATGTAGCGATGCGAGGCCTCAAATAGGTTAACACTTTCACTGCCAGGAAACTAGCAGGCGCCTACGCCTTAGTCGCTTTCTGCTACACACGGAGAAACCCACGAGATCGGCTACGAGCGTAGCGCGTAGTGATTCTTGACAGTAACTTTGCTACGCTACCGCTTTCACGCCCTCTTCAGTATAAACGTTTTCAAGGCTCGTAGCCGACAACACGTGAAAAGCCGTTTGTAGAGGAATACGTCTACGAGCAGCTACTTAGGGGGTCCCTGACTCTGAAAGTGCTAATTCAGCGTCAATGTACCCATAATGGTACCTTGTCATTAACACCTACTCCGTAGGCGCTTTTCGCTACATATGAGGTAAACCACAGGATCGGCTACGAGCGTAGCGCGTAGCGATTCTTGACAGTGACTTTGCTACGCTACCGCTTTCACGCCCTCTTCAAATCAGTATAAACGTTTTCGTAGCGCTCGTAGCCGATAACATGTGAAAAGCCGTTTGTAGAGGAGTACGTCTACGAGCAGCTACTTAGGGGTCCCTGACACTGAAAGTGCTAATTCAGCGTCAATGTACGCATATGGTACCTTGTCATTAACACATTATCGGGTGCCTACGCCGTAGCGCTTTCCGCTTCTTTATATAAATACTTCGTGATTTCGTCTAGCCAACAACGCTGCGTGTTCTACGCTGTAGCGTAGCAGTATAATTCCGCTTAGTGAGCGGTCAATAAGTTACGCGATTACCCTGCGGTCCCAATATGATGTTTATGTAAGTCCCTTACATTAATTAGTTAAAGATATGCCAATGAGCAGGCGTTCCCCGCTAGTTAAACAAGGAAAATAAAGACTAGACTAAGGTTTTTTTATATCAAGGATATTGTAAGCATTCATGATTCAGTTTAAATCAGACATACAATATTATAGTCAAGAATCATATACCTATCTTAAAATCAGACCTTTTTGTTTCGTAATTTGGTCAGAACAGCGGCAAAGAACTCAATATTTTCCAATTTAAACCCTAAAGTCAGTTTAGTTAGTGAGTGAATGTAAGTCCCTTAATTAGTTAAAGATATGCCAATTAGCCAGCGTTCCCGCGTTGTTTCGAGTGCTAATGAGCTTGTGTAGGATGCATTATGCAGTAATTAACACATGCATGCGGTAATTAAGAGTCACTGAGCTTTGTGTGATCGACTTCTGTTTATACTATGAAATTGCTTCAGCTTTCTGAACTTATATTTAACAAACTTAACAAATACTTAAACTGGTTTATTGCGCTTGCCTATGTTTAATTAAAGCCTTCATTATTATCCTTAGTCCCCAGATCGAGACATGCTCGACGTTTTTGCTTGAAGTCAAGCCTGCATGACATATTACTTTAATTCTAGACTTTTTCCCCCAACAAAAACGTTTGGCAAATTATACGTAAATACCACTATTATGTCTCCCAAAGTATTTCAAAAATACAACCGTCATAAATTGCGCATGACTAATGACAAGTCAAATAAATTATACATAACGACCAGACCATATTCTCACACTTTGCTTCATTCATTTTTGGAATAATTCAACCAAACAACCTTCATACTTGTACAGCAAATTAAATCTTTCCACACCTGCAAAGCAAGCCTTAAGACTGATTAGCAACTAACACAATACGTCCGCTTTTCGTGGTAGCTTTCGGTATGCCACCACGAAATGTTGGAATAATTTTGCACCTCCAATCATAAGATGTATATCCGTCGCATTCTTTATAAAATCAAAATGTACCTTGTCAACCAACTTTCTAGTGCAAAATCTGTCCATCCAAATGTTTATTTTATTTTATTTCAACACCGGTAAATTTTTATTAATACTCACCTGTAAACCAGCGCCTATGCCTAATCTTGGGATTAGGTGTCAAAGCGGACCCCGGGCTCCTTTAGGGGCACAACCGGGAATAACGCTAGGACGATGATGACTTACCTGTAAATGGCATCATATTTACACCTACGATTAATACATATTTACCTTAGACCTGATTTGTAATATTCATTTCACTAACTTAATTCTAATTCATTGACCAGCTTCTCATTAACAATTTTTTATTTAGTAAAATTTTAAGTTCTGTATCTGCAGAGTGCCTTGAACAATTATTTAGCTAATCCTCAAGTTTGTTGGTGGTCCCATCTGGCGCTCATTATTTACAAATTGTTGGTGGGACTAACCACTCTGGTCATAGCCAAACACACGACCCTAAATACACTTCTCATGCCGGCCGCAGACTAACTGTAAGGCAATAATATTACACTGACAAATATTACAGTGGCAGTGGTGAATTAAAAACGAGTCAAATGCGAGTAAGTTTCTCAAAAATTTAAAAGCATTTCTTGCAGAAAAAACATACTACTCAGTGTCTGAATACCTAGATTGCAAAAGTAACATTTAATATCCACCCACTGAATAGATTAAACAAACAAAGCGTCGACCTCTCTGCCATTCACATGCCACGTTTGTATAGGTATAGTTTAAATTTTAAACTACTTAGTGTATTGCAGTGCCCTTACAGGGTTAATATGTATCGATAAGATCTTTTGTACACACAAGGCAATGATTAAATGAATTAAATGAAAATGAAATGAAATGAAAACCAGCGCCTTTGTTATACGTGTTCCAAAAGTCAACCTCAAGCTGAAAACTGGTGAAAACAGTGATCAAAGACCAAAAAACTTAGGCACTCTTTGGGGGAGGTCTATGTCCAGCAGTGAAAGTCTTGCGGCTGATATGATGATGATTTTAAATGCCTAATGAAATTGACTATATGGATTCAAGTTTAAATTCGACCTGTGTTTGGGTACCTAGAGGTATATGTCGTTAAATCCGCACGTCCTCACTGAGTTCGCGTCCTCTCCAGGCGATCCACATAAGTGGTACTCAAATCGGATCCAACCATTTGCTATCTCGAGCGTTGTCTCGTATTGGTTCCTGGCACGTTCCTACCACAGTATACAGGATGGACTGAAGAAGGTGCCTCTATTATGAATAAACATGGTATTTTCAATGTTGAGAACAAAAAAACTTTTTTTAGAGAACGAACGACGGAGGGGCTGCGGGGTTGTTCTTTAAAGCGGAGACAAGTCCACTTATATTCGGAGTTTTAAGCACCTCTTTCAGTTAAATACGCGAGATTTTTTTTCTTAAATAAAATCATAAATGTATCGTACGAGCAGAATTATTATTAATTAATCGTATGGCGCTTACACACTGGTACATCATGTTACACATGATATTCGTATTGATGTCGCTGATAGAGTTCCAGTGTGCGCTGCGAGGTTCAGAAGGAACAGTGCAGCTGCCGAGTTTGTTGTTCTTCTAGCACCACCCGGAGGTCACGTGTAGGGTTTCTAGGGTTATTCCTACGGACGTAGACCAACAACGACCTCCAAGCAGAATTTATTATCTTAAATATTTGGTTTTGCCCACAAGACTTGTTTCAGCCTTTATAGTGTATACCAAGGTAATTGCATAAAATTCAATATAACGCAAATACTTCTTAAATTACAAGAAACACTAGCGTTCATACTGAAACTCTAGTGTAACGTTTTTCCAAGGCATGAAAAACTAAAATTTTATTTACCTAGTTGAGTTACTGCTCTAGCATTTGTATGTACTATGTTCCAATTATGAGTCACTTGAGGTTCACATTTCAATTATAAGAGAGATTTAGTTTATTTACATACGGTTTAATAGTGCTAGTTAATACCGCAAATCAATACAGGGAATGTAAAAAGTTTATACAATGTAAAGCCCGAGTTTCTATTTGACCCTAGCCACGTGACCACAGACGTATGAATATAAGGAGATCGGACATGGCCGCCGATTTGTATAGAGTGAGCCTGTCGCAAGTACATTAACCCACACAACGCCCAAGTAATTGACAAGACAAAGCACGCACACATATAAAACACACACACTTGTATACCTACACGCTTATTTGACAATAAACGCGCATCATATCAGGCATTTTGGGAAAAAACGTAATATTCTCTGCGATCAGCACGCGTGCACAGTATGGCAGTGTATGCCCATTGAGCATACAGCTGCGACACGGCCGCCGGCGGCTTGTCCTCTCTCTAGTATTCTATGCTCTGAGCACGTGACACTATCTCAGGGTATAAAAGAGTTAAACCTAGCAATGATCGAATTTAAATTTCATGGGACATGTTTAAAATAAATAAATAAAATAAATATTTGCGGACAATCTTACACACATCAACCTAGTCCCAAACTAAGCAAAGCTTGTACTATGGGTACTAGACGACGATATATATACTTATATAAAGAAATAAATACTTAAATAGATAGAAAAACATCCATGACTCAGGAACAAATATTCGTGCTCATCACACAAATAAATGCCCTTACCGGGATTCGAACCCAGGACCTCTTGCTTCGTAGGCAGGGTCACCAACTAGGCTAAAGCGGTCGTCGACTAACAATTCGCTTGAATTACACGACATAGTCGCGAGAACCTCACCCAGAAGAAAAACTCTCGAAGAGTTCGAAACATGTCGCTCGCAGTGTACATCCCCATGCCCAACGTGAGTTTAAACGTGATATTATTGATATCCTATACTATTAAACGAGCAATATTTGTATATATATATATATTTGGAATCACGTTCTCGGAAACGGCTAACGATTTCGATGAATTTTGGAATACAGGGGTTAACGGGGGCAAGAAATCGATCTAGATAGGTCTCATGTCCGGGAAAAATCGTTTTCTCCGTATTTCCTCCACTTTCATCCGAGCAGAGCTCGGTCGCCCAGGGACTTATTATTAACCTAGCAAATAATGCTATAACAACTTGACTTTTTACAAATTGCTAAGTGTCTAATTTATTTAATCGTATGGCATACATTATTTGGGTTTGTCACTTTTTAGTACCACCCAGGGGACACGTGCAGGTTTGTGGTAGGTAGCTCCTGCGGACGCAAGTGACAGTTGTCCCCCCTTTGTCAAGTGAGTGGGCAACTCGACTGTTAGAGGTTCTTAAGCCGCCCGAAGGCCTCTAACTCGGCTTAACGACTACTGTCATAGACAGCATCCGGGATCAACTGCTTAGCGTGCCTTCCAAAGCACGGAAGCGCTCATTTATAGTAACCACTCAAACAGGCGGTCACCCAACCAATGACTGACCGCTGCCATCTTTGCTGTAGCTACTCGCTACATGCTTATTCAGCAAATCTATTTACAAACCAGAGCGACCGGGAAGGCTCGTCAGTCTGCCGCGGTATAGCGCGACTCGCACATCGCTCCCAACTAGATAGCCTGTGTTAACTTAACTTCGTGTACCATAACCTTGTGTGAACAATCAATTAATAAACTTTATAATTTAGTGAACTACCTTGTTTATCTCCATAGACCAATACACCGCCCCAAGGTAGCTAAAGTGGTGACCCCGACGTGATTGAACTTATTGAATAACTTATTAATTAAAAGTGCAGTAAAATTTTAAATCATGGTGGAGTCCGGGGCTGACGTAGCGTCGGCAATGCAGATATTGACAGTCAGTGTTTCGAGCAGGATTGCGCCGTTTTGGAGAGAGCTTCCAAAAAATTGGTTCGCGCAGTTCGAGGCCATAGTGGGACCTCAGAAGCTAAGTAAAGAGGCTAAATATGACCTCGTGATCAGCAAGCTGGGGAGAGATGACCTGACTCTCGTAAGCGATATCCTGGAAAGCAGCTCCAGGGACTACGACGAGCTTAAGAATAGATTGTTGAGCTGTCTGCAGGCATCGTCAGACGAACAATTCGACAGACTGATGCAAGAGACGCAGATGGGGGAGCAAAGGCCATCGCAGTTTTTCAGGCGAATGGCAGAATTAGGGAAGAGCGCAGGAGTGGAGTCACCAACGATTAAAAAGTTGTGGCTTCGCAGATTGCCAGCACACATAAGGACTGCACTCGTAGCACATGAAGACAAGAGTACAGAAGAGCTATGCAGCCTGGCGGACAGATTAGTACTTAACATCAGAGCAAGCGAAATAGAGGAGGTAGCAGAGCAGGAGCAGTCCGGGTTGAAGCAAGAGCTGCACAAGCTATCGCACAAGTTCGGTCAATTGTGCGAGGAGGTCAGCAGCATAAGGGATCGTCAAGGTGCAACACAGCGATTTGCGAGAGGAAACGGGAACAGAAGGCATGATAGTTTCGCGTCGGGTAGCAATCAAGCGCCACGTAATAGGAGTTTGTGCATGTACCATCAACGTTTCGGGCGGTTCGCCAGGAACTGCCAGCAGCCGTGCTCGTGGCAGAACAGGCCGGCACCTCGACCATCGGCGCCGCAGCAGCAAGGAGGGTCGTCGTGGAGGTCGAGGCAGGGAAACTAGACTCCGTGCTCCCTGGAACGGCAATGGGGGGAGCACGGATGTATGACAATCATCGCCTATGCATCAACGACAGGAAGGACGGCACAGCGTACCTCATTGATACAGGCGCGAACGTAAGTGCACTTCCTGTAAGTAAATTCAGTGACGCAAAATCTCGCGAGTGTACGTATAAACTTTACGCAGCTAACGGTTCACAGATAAGAACCTACGGTACAGTCTCGCTGCAATTAGATTTAGGCTTACAGAAACCTATAGTGTGGACATTCATCATATGCAATGTTAATCAACCTATCTTGGGAGCTGATTTTTTAAAAGCTAATAGGTTAATGGTAGATTTATTTAACAAACGGCTTGTCGATAGCACCTCCAATGTGTGTGTGTATGGGTCCAGGGTGCGTAAGACAGAAACTATTCACACAATTCAGGCCACGCACCCTTATCGTGATATCTTGGAAAAATATCCGGATATCACCAAGTTAATTAGTTTCAGGGAGCCAGCGAAGCATAATGTTAAACATTACATCGAAACCAAGGGCCCCCCGGTATACGCAAGAGCTAGACCCTTGCCGCCAGATCGCTACGAGAAGGTAAGAGAGGAGTTCCGGCTGATGCAGGAGATGGGGATATGCAGACCGAGCAAAAGTCCTTGGGCGAGTCCACTACATGTGGTACCCAAAAAGGACGGGCAGCTGCGAACGTGCGGTGATTTCAGGCGGCTGAATACGGTCACCAAGCCCGACCGCTACCCCATTCCGAGATTGCAGGATTTCACCTATGGCATGGCAGGTAAGAAAATTTTCACTACATTGGACATTAATAGAGCGTATCATGTAATCGAAATGGCCCCGGAGGATATAGAAAAAACCGCGATTATTTGTCCTTTCGGCCTTTTTGAGTTCCCAAGGTTAATTTTTGGATTGCGAAATGCAACGCAGACGTTCCAGAGATTCATGAACTCAATCCTCCAGGGCGCGGAAAACTTCGTGGGAAAACATGGAGAGAAATCCACCCTATTCTGTTACATTGATGACATTATTATTGCGTCAGAGTCCGAGCAAGTCCATAGGTCACATTTTGAAAAAATATGCGCGATATTTCAGCAATACGGTATCACAATCAATCTGAATAAGTGCTGTTTCGGGAGACGCGCTGTTAATTTCCTAGGGTACGCAGTCTCGTCGGCAGGTATTAAGCCACTCGATGACAAAGTAAGAGCCATCATCGATTTCCCTAGGCCAGAAAACGTAGAGCAACTAAGGCGTTTTCTGGGCATGATAAATTTTTACAGAGCGCACATTAAACAAGCAGCCGATTAAAAAATACAGTCGCAGACGCATTATCGCGAATTGAAACTATACTATGTCCTACAGTAGTCGATTTCGAAGAATTAGCGCAGGCACAGCGAGCGGATGTTAGCGTATCGGCGTCAAATTCCAGTGAGTCACGTTTCGCATACGTAGCGATACCTAGCTCGAACGAAGTGTTACATTGCGAAACTTCTACAAACACGCCACGGCCTGTTGTACCAATTTCATTTAGAAAAAATATTTTCGAATCAATACATAACATCAGCCACTCTGGTATTAGGACCACCAGGAAAATGGTGGTTAAAAAGTTTTTCTGGCCAAGTATGAATAAGGACATAGGTACATGGGCCAGGGCGTGTGTCGAATGTCAAAGAAGCAAAGTAAGTAGGCATGTCATCTCACATCTAGGAGAATTTCAGCCGGCCGGAAGATTTGAGCATGTACATGTAGATCTGGTAGGCCCTTTACCTACCACGCAACAGGGTCATAGGTATCTGGTCACAATGATTGACAGGTTTTCACGTTGGCCAGAAGCAATCGCGATAGAAGACATGACGGCGGAGACGGTGGCCAAAACGGTTTACGAACACTGGATTTGCCGTTTCGGAGCGCCGATACATATAACCACGGATCAAGGTAGGCAATTTGAGAGCGAGCTGTTCACTTGTTTAATGAAATTTTTAGGCATTAAACGCAATCGCACTACAGCATACCACCCTATCAGCAATGGTCTTCTAGAGAGATGGCACAGGTCGCTGAAGGCAGCACTTACGGCCCGGTTGGCAGAAAACGCGTCCTGGCTGGAGGAACTTCCAACGGTGTTACTGGGTTTGAGAGCAGCCATTAAATCAGACAGTGACGTTAGTGCTGCAGAGATGGTGTACGGTCAACCAATCAGGCTGCCGGGAGACTTCTATAATTCGTCACAGGTAGGTAATTTAGACCCGTCGGCATACGTCGAACGACTCAGAAGTATAATCGCCAATCTCAAACCCATTCCACATCAAAGGGCAAATAATCAAAAAAGAATTTTCGTTTATAAAGAACTCGATAACTGTACCCATGTTTTTATACGAAATGACATGGTGAGAAAACCTTTGACCCCATCATATGACGGTCCATATCGAGTAATAAGGAAATCAAGTAAAATGTTTAAAGTGCAATTACAAAATAGGCAAGCGGAAATCTCGATAGATCGTCTCAAACCAGCATTCTTATTAAATGAGAATGAACAAAACAGCACAGAACAAAATATTACAAGTAATCAAAACGATTTGCCAAGCCCAACACCTATTCCATGTGCTCGTACCACACGCAGCGGGAGAGTTATTAACAGGCCAGTTCGTTACCTTATTGACACATGAATCATTATCTAATTGTAATATCATGACTCTATGCAAATCCAGTGTATTTCAATGGCAACAACATAATGCTAGGCAATTACGTCATTGTTCGTAGCTAATAATAATATTTTTTTTATGTTTTCACGGCGCGGCTATTCTGAAACACTGTATGGTGACGGTTCATGGGAATTAATTTTTTTTAATTAATTATTGCAGAGTGGGTTCAGGACAGTCGCTACCATTTAATCATTTATATTACTAATATGTATTTACGTGTAACATAAAGTCGGGCCCACACATTTTGGGTTCCGCAATATCCGAAAGTATAATTGACGCAACTGTATGGAAATCATTCAATTGCGTCAACTATACCTACATATTGTTTATAGTCAACATTGTAATAAGAAGGCCACGGGCGAGCGACCAAAGTACAAAGCACAGTCAGCAACATAGCACACAGTATGCATAATAGTAAGCATCTCACAATGAGATTTATTATGACAATGTTGTACTGCGGACATAATTCTACTGTGACGCGTGTATAGATAAAATTAGAACACGATTGTGGCATGTAAGCTAAAGTGATTGTTTTCTTCTTAGTAATTTTAATGAAATAAAATCAGATCATTATTTTCACGCAACGAATTCGGAGTATATTTTTATCTGAGTAAAGAAAGCAAGATGGGTTGGTCACAAAGTAAAGAACAAAACAATCACAATGCAGTAGCGGTAGCCACCGTTCAAAACTTATCAAGCCAAATGGAAAACAAACTCAATTATGTTGGAATTGGGTTGTTAATCTGCGGAATAGTGCTCCTGATAACTCTATGTTACGTCATAAGGATCAAATGTAAAAACGGTGCAAAGAAATGGCTTCTAAAAACTGTCAACAAGATGCCACCGCCGACACAGATCAATGTTACGCCTAGGACGCAGGCACCAGTGTACTAATAATATCAGGGTTCCGCAGCAGAAAGAAAAGAACTTTTCGTTTTTTGTTAACATTGTTTATTTCATTTTTATAAGGTGTACAATGAGTATGTATAAATGTTTAAATTTTTTTTCTTATTGTTTCCATATATTTTGATTTAAGTGTTTAAAAAATTTTTTTTTCTTCTTAATTTTTTTTGTTTTTGTTTGTATCTTTTTCAAAAAAGGGGGAGTGATGTAGCTACTCGCTACATTCTTATTCAGCAAATCTATTTACAAACCAGAGCGACCGGGAAGGCTCGTCAGTCTGCCGCGGTATAGCGCGACTCGCACATCGCTCCCAACTAGATAGCCTGTGTTAACTTAACTTCGTGTACCATAACCTTGTGTGAACAATCAATTAATAAACTTTATAATTTAGTGAACTACCTTGTTTATCTCCATAGACCAATACACCGCCCCAAGGTAGCTAAGGTGCTTTACCTGCGTTATCGTTTCCGATTCGCAAACGCCGTGAACGCTTCAAATTGTCTAATAACCTTTATCAAAGGACCATGGGCAAAATGGACCAAAAACCAACAGAGCTTAGAAATACATATATGGCATTAAAAAGGTCTAAGTGAGAAAATGGGTTTCATTAGGAGAATTCACCTAATTCTTTATAATCATCCCGCATGTCATCTAAGCAACTTAATATTGTTAATCTGTTAAAAAAAACCTTAAAAAATTAAAAAGAAACTAAAAAAACATTGCCGTAAAGAGATAACAACTTGCTGTAAATAATATGGCATAACTCTCACCTCTGTTGGTTTCTGGTCCACGTTCCATACAAAGTTGCCCATGGTCATTTAGTACGAAACGAGATAGTTACTAGCTGGCCCAGACGAGGTTGGGGACTTCTGGGTTTCTTCACGATGTTTTCCTTCACCGAAGGTATAGTCACCCCCGAAGGAGGCCTGTGGCTAGCAGCAGTGGGACGTATATATTTAGACTGCAGTATATTTCTAAGCTGAGCTACGGTAGCCTAGTGGTTCAGGCATGCGGCTGTCAAGCGGCGGTCGTGGGTTCGAATCCCGGCTCGTACCAATGAGTTTTTCGGAACTTATGTACGGAATATTTACCGTTAGCTTTTCGGTGAAGGAAAACATCGTGAGGAAACCGGTCTAATCCCAATAAGGTCTAGTTTTCCTTCTGGGTTGGAAGGTCAGATGGCAGTCGCTTTCGTAAAATTAGTGCCTATGCCAAATCTTGGGATTAGGTGTCAAAGCGGACCCCGGGCTCCTTTAGGGGCACAACCGGGAATAATAACGCTAGGAGGATGATGAGTATATTTCTAAGCTGATGATGATGACGAATTTGTTATAAGCTGTCGTTTAATTTAAATAATTGGTTCTTGTGACAATTTGCTAGCTGTGTAATGGCTTTAAAACTCATCATTAGTTATGCACACTATACTACATGAGTATCATGAGGTCATGAGATATTATGCTCTATGTTTTCGACGTCACCAAATTAGAAAACTATATTAAATATACCTAGAATATTCCACGAATAAAAGGATGACCAACTTGTCACGTTACGTCGCCCACGTACGAAATAGAATCGTGAGGCTTGTGAATGGCTCAACTAAATCACATGAATGGAACGGAATTCAACTTATTTATATCGACGGGAAACCGGTAATTTTTCACGTGTCGGCAGTTTTCTATTTTTGAAAACAGCTAATACGTTACAGTACTCACCTAGAGCGGTAAAAGAGATAATGTTTATTTGACTATTCTAAATCGGTTAACCGGTTTCATTGTAAAACATAAGACATGGACAGAATTGTCAGCACATTTTTTATATTGTTATGGATTAAGCTAGCTATTAGATAAATACCTGATGAGGTAGGTATTTAAAAAAAACTCATGTTTTGGTAAAACGAGATATCTCAATCAATTATACTACTTAAAATTTATACTGAAACATTAAATTCACTCATACTCGACATTAGTTCATCCGACATGTAACTTAAATAGTTCCGTATATACCATACGATAAAATAAATAGCTATCACTCAATTTTAATATTAAGAACACGAAATGCATTGATCTACCAATATGTACATATAATGTAAACTCTTTGTGAACGCCTTTCAATTCCCAACTGGAGCCAACTCTAGCACTCGATAGAGCTAAACTGAATCGGCATTTATAATAGTGACGCAACCAAGTCATTATGCCGAGTATTGGGTTTTCCCTACCAGATCGGCCAAAGCACTGTTTCCTGGTATTTGGATATTCAAACTGAATATCCGTATTACAAATTGGTTTGATTAAGATGACGAAAATGCACTTAACGCGGGATGTTATAACTTCCTTTGTTGCTAAATATGAAAGGGAAAATTAAAACTAGAAATCTTAGATTTATTTGATAAAAGTGTTAAGTAGTGCATGACGTGTTGCATAACCGAGGTACGAGTATACTTACTTAAGGTGAGGCATCTCGGGTGAAGCTACATACGCGACACTAAAAACCTACTAGGCGGCGCAACATTATCGTAATTCTCCCCAGAAACACACACCGCTACATTTCACGCACACTATCTCACTTTACTGTGACAGGTCACTGACCTCGGTATTTTTTTGCTTTCGTGATATTATACATTTAAATCAGTCACCAACCTCCATACAGAAAGTGAAATTGTCAAAACATCTTATTGAATAATGTCAGACTTGTTGACATTTTCTTATTCTGCGATGATTCTGCGTATGTTTCTTAGGTACATTTTGGTATATGAAATATGTACTATTGATAAGTCAATAGATTAGTCTTTAGATTGGCAATGTCATACATAGCAACTCTATTCGGTCTTCGCTAAGGTGCAAAATTTCATGAAAATAAGCAAGCGAAAATGTATTAACATTGCTTGACAAAAGGGGTAGCATTATGGTAAGGACTCAGATCGAGCTGGCTTTTTGGGGGGCTTGAGCCTGGATGGATAATTAAATTTGAAAATTCAGTTTCATTCTCAAGTCTCAACTCATCACAATAGAGGGGCCATTAAGCGATCACGTCAGTCAGAATGATCGAGCCTTGTTGGTACGTACCTATTTGTACGTTACTGGGTAGGTATCTATATTAGGTAATCCTTATTTTGCTCCTTAGTTTTATAGTGTGAGAATGCAAAAAAGTAGGTACTACAAATAATACTAAGTATAAAATACCGTCCTAAAACATAATTATACATTCGGTTTCTGCTGCTGTTGTAAGTGTTATTATGAAAGTGTAACACCAATGTATTAGGTATACCCGTAAACTAATATCAGGCCAGAATATAATTATACTAAATA
Source organism: Epinotia brunnichana (assembly GCA_963854355.1). Taxonomy (NCBI): domain Eukaryota; kingdom Metazoa; phylum Arthropoda; class Insecta; order Lepidoptera; family Tortricidae; genus Epinotia; species Epinotia brunnichana. The sequence goes on from OY977957.1 coordinate 14,998,604, forward strand.
GACCTAATAAACTCGTACCTACATATATTAATACGTATTTAGTACTCTTTAATCACTGTCACTGACACCCCCTGGTGCCTCTATGATTGTGATGTACGGTAAGTAGTGTCGTCAGCAAACCGAAAGTGAGTAATGTAGTCGCAGGTGATGGTGATACCTACATCAAAGGGTAGACACTAATAACATAATTATAGTAATTTGTTAGTGATATGTGGAAGTTATTTGTATATTCATGAAGATCATAAAAACTCTTCGGTGCTCTCCAGTACCACATCCAATGAACCTGGTTCAAAGCGATGCGTTGTTAGGACTATAGAATTCGACATTAAAATCGCAAAGCACGATGTAGTTCTGGTTTTTGCAAGCTTTATATTAACTTCACCTGTTTGTATGTAGGTTAATTTTGTCAGTAACTTATTTGGTTTTGTTTTATGGATCAGTTAGGGTAGTGTAGACACAAGTTTGCGACTTCGAAAAGCTTGTGCCAGTTGCGCGACACGCGTAAAACTGCGAAATTTTAGGACTTTTTTTACATTAACGTCTGAATTTTAAAGTTGATTAAAATGGGGAACTTGCATGGGACTTCAATTTCAAATACATTGCACTCAATTGATGCGGATATACGTAGAAATATCATACAGAAGAAAAAAAAACGATTGTATTAGTTTTATCTCACGTTAAAATGACGAAAAAAAAATATTATTGTTTCGATAAAATAACATAACAGTTACACAGAATATTGAATTGGCACATAAAATGATATTTTGTATGACAAGTATAGACTTAAACGCAAATGATGTGGAGATAATTGCAAATTAATGACTTACTCCATAGTAAACGCGCCGAGAATATATGTTGTGACGTCATAGCATAAGCCAGTTTAATATAGAGCGTTTTCGGGGGGTGCCGGCGCGTGCAGATTTCAAATGCATATAAAATCAGAAAAATAAAACATAAGAAAGTTTTAGTGCTACAGTTGTTTTAATGCTAAATTATACATTTGATTTTCGCAATAAAATAAAAAAATGCAAGTTCCCTATTCCAACAATTTTATTTGAATTAAACTGCAAATCTGTAAGCTCTTAGGGGAGGAAGCTATTGCCCTTCGAAAATGATATATTTTTTCCGAACTTCGTCGATTTTAAATTGCCCTGTCTGGACCAAAACATAATCATAAATCCCTCGCGCTATGAGAAAAAATATTAGTAATAAAGTTAAACTCAATTTAATTTGCTTTCATTAAAACACAGAGAGGTCTGTGAGACTAATAATTCAATCACAATCTCGAAAACACTAAAATAGGTAAAAATTGATTATCAAATAATGAGACATTTGGTGTTACTATACTGACAAATGTATAGGTATTCAAAGGGCTTTGCATGCACATTTGCCACCAACTACCAGAGAGCTAAGCTCAAATGCTCAGTTCTATGCTTAATTTGCTCAGGAAAATTATTCTAAGTCATCGCTTTGATTTCGATAGGCGATGACGAGAACGATCTTGAGAAAGCCCAGGCACAACACGAACTCAAAAAACTGAAAGAACCTGAGGAAGAAAGCGTGGAAGAACCTGAAGAAAAGCTTCTAGCTGAACCAAACCAAAAGAAGTCTGTAAATTAAAAAGTAATTATTGTTTTTACATGATTTATAGCCCTCCGTATTGCTTTTAAAAGGCAGAGGGCGGGGCACATTGTGGTGCGGCAAGACAAACCTTTTAATCGGCGCCAGCCGGCAATCCAGTATTGCGTTCGTGTTTCAGCATACAAGAAAGAATTTTGTTATTTCACAGTAAACACTTGTACTCCGGTAATCACTTGTAGTTTTTGTATGCACACTTGTAGGATTTTTGAGTTTTTTCAATAGTTTTTGATTGAGCGTTAGCGCGTGCGAGACGGGTATTTTTAGTGCACTGTGGTTTGGGGTGAGGGTGAAGGAAAGTTGCCAGGTATGGCGTGTAATAGGATGCGTTCAAAAATGTGTGGTTGTATATTAAAAATAAATAAAGTAAATGAGTAAAATTAATAGTAATGTGTAGGTATTGGCGCCGCCATATTGCACATTTGATATTATTTCTTGTGTAACATTTATGTTGAATATTCAAATTTTAAATTTAGGTACCTAATGCATAAATAGACTATATTTGAAGGGCCATCGCTTGAGTTTATAGACCTGTGGCTTAACTAAAATTGTTTTAAATTTATTTATTTTTTAAAGTGTACTACATCTTGATGGTCAAAGTAGCATAGTTTATGACTTTTAAACCAAAATTTCGTGTTCACACTATCCTAACTATATATCGGTTCCATATACCGAAAAACCATGCCCTTGCGATTTAAGCCTATTTTGTGTCGATTTCTACTGACCTATATCTACAAAGAATAATATAGGTAAGCAATATTATATCGTAAACTAGTGAATATCTGTGAGTTAATTCAAATTAACCCTAAGCATCCTCCAATGTGTGAATCCTCTTTAGTAGCAAGCGTCCATAGGCTTCGATATCTCGCAAACCGTGTGTTTGTTTGCAAAATACATGGTATAAAAAATGGTACTAATAATAATTCTTTGATAATTGTACTGACTGCCGTACTTCCTGGATGGCCCCTCTATTTCGATTCCTGCTTGTAAGTAATGTATTTTATTTACTGATATTTCTTTTGTACGCATAGGATTACAAATGATATGCCATTTTATACTATATATGTATGTATCACATACATACATATAAACCTGAGCTCTGCTTGGGTGAAAATAGAGAAAAAGAATTTCCCAGATATGAGACTTAGCTGGTAAGGCGAAAAAAATATATATTCTATACTACTATATATAGAATGGGTGGCGCAGGACCGGTCATTTTGGCACTCTTTGGGGGAGGCATATGTCCAGCAGTGGACGTCATTCGGCTGATATGATAATGATGATGATATATAAAATATTTTTCTTTTTCGCCTTATCACAAAGGAATAAGGTGCCAAATTGTAAACATAGCTCGGAAGTCGATTTTAGCTACCTAATTGTATTCTCATTGGCAAGATCCGTCACAACATTATATCCTTCCCATAAAGCTTTAAAGCGAGCATACGTTGTTTACTACAGCATACTTAATCTAAATATGTCTGTTCTAGTGAATTCCTTAGCCTCAGAGTAGGTAAAGAAAATGAAACAAATTCTTCATTAGTAGGAATGTTTTATACCACAAGAATAAAAAGTATATCATTCAATGTAAATTACATCATACAATGAAATCATCCTACTTACCCATAGTACAAGCTTTGCTTAGTTTGGGACTAGGTTGATGTGTGTAAGATTGTCCGCAAATATTTATAAAATATTTATTTACTTCATTATTTGTAGGTAAAAAAATATGTTAGGCAACAAAATGATGCAAATCTATATATTATGCAATGGAATACTTTACTGTTTAGGCATATTAATTATTACAATTATTTACTACTTCTTCTTCCTCACTTGACTTTCAAACTCTCACTCAGGTCTGCCATGAAACCGCTTAGCGGGCGCCTACGCCGTCGGTGCCTACGGCGTAGGAGGAGCGTAGTGCGTAGAGATTCTGGGCAGTGAATGTGTTAAAAACTTGGAGTTGAAGTGTAGTTAGGAGGTATCTTGAAGAACTGTATCCAATTGGGTGACAATAATCCGTCTTGATTTGACCACAATAAACACAAATTACATCATGCTTGCATATTCCGAGTAGGTATAAATATTCTGACAATCTCTTTCCACATTCAATTGGTTGGAACTGCAGGGGATTTAACTGGATGGCGTCATTATTACAGCGGATCACAATATACTATCATAATCGTTATAGTTTGTACACTATACGATTTTCATTGTATTTAATATATTATTATTTTATTGAAAACGATATATCTAAGTCCTAAGACAGCGTAAATGCCAAATGTCAAATCTTTCTATATGACAGATCGCTGCCCCAATATTATAGGGTTCTATGTTGCACTTTTATCAACTTGAAATTTGAAGTCTGTCAGAGTGACACTAAGTCTAAATTGAAGTACTCCGACAATGTAACATAGGACCCTATAATATTGGGGCAGCGAGATGTTACGACATACACCGTACTAGACAATGTGACCTGTGTGATAAAAAAATATTCCACATTCTTAAGAAACGTATTCGAACTTCTTTCATTAATAACGGAATCTTAAGATGAGAAATATGAAAAATCGGGTTGTAATGGTAGGGTTTGTGAACGAACTTTTGTGTTTTAAATTAGAACAAATTGTAAAAATGACCGAATATCTATTTTAAACGTTTATCCACCCACATGACACCCTATTAATTCTCCCTGAAAACGTATTATTTTCTAACAGCTGGTATTAAACTAGCGAATTTTACAGTTGTCAAAATGCAAAAAATCGCGACAGACGTCCGTCCAGCCCGAGGCCGCTTGGCCATCTGCCTACTAAAATTCAAACGAATGACTTACGCGCATCCGTTTTGAGCGAGATTTTATATTTATGTGCTTAATGTTACTAATTTACGTTAATTAAAAATAAAATGACCCTACTACGTTGTCAAATATTTAATAAGGAATAAAAGGATACAAAAATAAATACTGAACATTGACTAGCAAAAAAATGGTTCTGGTTTTTAGTCAACTCGACCTACCGAAAAACGCGCAATCAGAGCTAACTTTGCGAGCCTAATCCATCGAGGCAAATTAATCAAATCGTGTGTTGGGCATTATATAATTGTAGCAAATATCTTCAAATAGCATTTAAATAAGAAACCGTTACATTTTATGTAGTTTTCGCGTAATGAAGTAGGAATTTCCAAGCCCATTTTGGTACTTTTCTGAAGCTGCTTCACCTTAAATATATATTTAGTTATTTGTAGAAACACTTTTTCCTGGTTTTATTTATTAGTTTATTAGAATTAACGTAACGAGCGTATTTTCCGCCAACAAACTGTCCTCAGTTTGGCGGAACATATTTTGTGAGACTAGCGTTTATGTTTTGTGAGATAACTAAAAAAAATTGTAACAAAGAGACGTCATAAGACTAACCGATGTGTGGCACGTGTAGTGTACTGGAGTAGCTACCTACTGTTTGTTCTATTGTTGAATGAACATGAACATAGGTACCGCACCCAGCCAGGAAGCAAGCCTGACCCGGACGAGCCGGATATACCAGGGGGCACAAGTTTATTAGGAGTGACACTCTCTGGGATGGGAAGGGAAGACCGACCAGCCGCAACTAGTCGGCCACAATCAACCGGCTATGCAACCTACCTACTGTTTGTTCTATTGTTTAAGCGAAATTGTTTTACAACCCTACTTGAAGATATAAATTAAACAAAAGATGCCGGTAATGGTATTAAGTACTTTTCATCATTTTAAGTAAAACAAACTAAAAATTCCTGGAAAAGATTCGGCGTTTATAGGTACCTATTTACGCAGAAAACAGCCAAGACTCAAAAACGAACAGGTGCATTGCTATTAGGGTTTCAATCTGTATTTACATTTCTTTTTTGAAATGTGCTTCATGCCGCTTATTATTCTACCAAAATCTACACAGAAAAAAATAAGTACCAACTTGAAACCAGAAATAAATTAAAGAGAGGCCGTCATTATCTTAAATGGAATAGATAATATCATAAAAATTTTCTCTCGAGTCAAGTTAAAACATTCTTGGCGCAAAATAGTTTTCACTTCATTCGAGAAAATTTTACTTAGGAATACCTAATTAAATTCTTAGTTAAGAATGATTACCTCGTATCAAGTACCTATGTTTTTTATCTATGTAAAATTGTTGAAAATTAACATTAAAACCGAATATCGAATACCATCATGTCGCATCCCTACAAATTACATTTTAAGCGATCTCGGTTCCCGCACCTCAGCCGTTTGATTCGATTTGACAATGGACCCTAAAACAAAATGGCGGATTTCATTTTTGAATTTGCGTCAGTTGTAACCTTTTTGTTCTGAGCTTTTACCTCGATTTACTTTTCTATTGGAGTACGGATTGATTAATGGGTTCAATTATTCTGAATGGTTTTAAAGTAGTGAAGTATATTTTCTTGTTTTAACTAAATGAGGATGCAATTTTGAACTTTTATAATTCTTAATTTTCTATGAATAATTATGAAATAATCATCCAGTATAATCTATACCGATACCTTTTCACAATAATGCAGCTGCATTAATTTTGATGATATCTATTAAATATGGAGTTTGAGTGTTGAAACAGGAAGGACACGGGGTAGGTACCTACTTTCTTTTCAAACCATTTTCAAACTTGGTTAGGAGGCAAGTTTGTATTATTGTGCTATTTACGAGTCTTATGCGGGAGGAGGTGTGGCAACAGCTAGTTTTTAATTCATCAAATTTGCTCGTAAAGTACATTCGGCTGCGCAACTCGAATGAATACTAAACTACAATAGCCTACATACGCGCATAAGCGCTACGCTCTGCGCTCTGCAATGCTTGTGACTTATAATATAATACAGTCGATATTGTTCAACCTCGAAATATCGGGGAGTTTGATTAAATTTGGTACGAATGTTCGTTGGAAGACCTGTTTTCGTCTCCCAAAAGTCCCCGGGTCCGACCTTGTAGAACGGCCGCTATGTTGGGAAATGTACTCCATTCGTAAGAAATTCAGGTTTTGTTCGAGAACTTTACTTCTATTTAAACTCGATGTGCGCCAACACGTTGTCAGCATTAAGAGAAATCTAACACTATCTATTTTTTGGAATTCATCAAGCATGGAAGTGGTAGCAAACTATAACTACTTATCTAGAAATTTAATCCATTACCATTCGTTTGGGTTTAGCCGTAGTCGGGTAAAATATTATTATTAATGTAGTTCATATCCTATTGTGTAAATCCAAGTGGAATTGAAATTCTACCGAGCTCCAATTTCGGAGAATCTTTCCTGGAAGGACATTGAGGGGAAATCTCACATGTGGATGCATTTTTCTCCACGAAGACACGTTTCTCGTCAAGTACTACAGGCTTGTCCAGAATTTATGCAGCTTTAATGTTGCTGTAGACCATGTTTTCATAGAGTACGTAGTTTTCGAACAAAACCTGAATTTCTTACGACTGTGGGTCGATCACGTAACTTTTCTTACGCGCGTCTGTAAGGTCTAAATGTCAATTTTATATGAAAAAATGACAGTTAGATTGTGATTTTACTGTCAGACGCGCGTACAATGCGTTACGTGATTGACCTACTGGAATACATTTCCCAAGATAGCAGTCACGGAACGAGAATGCACGTCTTATAACAGTTTTTTTCAAAAAAATTAAATGCCGAAGGGTCTTTGCCTTCAAAATTAAACAAATACCAATAATACAAGCCTAGCTTACCTACTTTGGACTTTGGATTACTCGATTTGCTTAAGAATTTTCTTCAATCTTTAGATCCGAAGGATTAACTTGTCAAGCGCGGCTACAGAATATAGCAGCTATAACCCCATTCAGTAAGATTCAGAACATCTTAAGATTAAGTACGAGCATTATTAACTTTATGGAAACGACACCCGAGGTAAAGATAACCTAATGATAATTATGCAAATATATCCCGAGAAACTCAAATATCACTGAAAATTTAAGCCGTTCTAGGTTTTAATTCAGAAAATAACTTCAGGCATAATCTTGCTTCGTATACAGGTACGTTAATGTATGGTATTATAAACTCATTCGTGTATTTTATAGATACAAAGTCAATAAAGAAAGCCAATCGAAATTCAACCATAAAGTCATTAGAATAAGTTTGTTTCTTAGAGTGACTTACAGATATACATGATGCTTTTTTGTTTCGAATGTACAGATTCTTAGCACAACATCAATCACTCATATGAGGGAGACTTTTGGTACCGCATGCATATTCAAATCAGGTTGATATACCTTCAAATGCCTATGGCTCCCTAGTACCACACCTCACAATACAATCTGAGGTAAAATGGCAATTTATAACTTAATGATAGGCTGTTATAATGTAAATTACCGTTGAGATGTTAAACGGTAAGTTAATTTTGGGCTTTTTCGTCCGTATAACCTGGTTGATGTAGGGCGGAGATTGAAGCCTTTTCTTTGAAAAAATGTTGGTGTATTCGATCCAAAGTCACATTTGCATACATTACTAGAGGCTGTTATTATGTTATTAATATCTATGGAAACAAGCGTTTGTTAGAAACCTTTCTCTTCGGCATAATATGAAGCCAGTAATGGTTTAAGGCCGTTCCTCTATACTCGGAAACCACTCCTCCAAAATACACTTTTATAAATGACTTCGCGCTCGAAATAAATACCTAATGAGATGCACTACTCTTTGGGATGGGTGGCTTTTAAGACAAATATCGATGTTCTTTTTTTCTCTGCGATTTTTTAGATACCGAAAGTAAAATAGCGTAATTTTAACTTCACTATGTCGTTTAGTCAAGTATTGTTTAACCCGTGGAATTTTCCGCGCGCCCCTTGTCCGCGTAACTATTTTCTTATTTGGAACCTTCCTGCACATACATATATTATGTACCTACTAAAAATTTAATTTACAATGCAGTGCTCTTTTATAAGCCGGGGTATAATTCCTAACTTAATAAAAAAATATGTGACCAAACTTTGTTTTTTTTCCACAGACTAAATTTTAAGCAAACTTTTTTTTGTATAATTATCTTGAATAGACATATCGTGTTGACCGTTGAGTGTATACTTTGGCTACTACGTATTAGTCCAAAACAAATTGAACCTTGTAGCTTACATCAAAAGGTAGCTATCTTCTTACTTTTTGATTTTCATGTTGAACTGATAAGTGCCTAGTAGCGAAAGTTATTAGGAACAAAAGCATTGTTCTGAAGATAAGCTGTTTCGAGCTTAGGCGATGTGACACGTGGAACAACCTTTCTATGGTAAGCCATAGTATATAAAGGTACAGGTATTGAACATCAGACAGCGCCTTTCCTCCACTGTGCAGTCCCGCATTCTTACTATATTCGGCCACGTATCACGGTGGGGCGGTGACTCTGTCGAGCGGCTTGCAGTGCAGGGCAGGATTGAGGGCACAAGAGTGCGGGGCAGAAGGAAGGAAGGTTGCGCCGTAGAATTAATTTAGAAGACAAACCAAATGTATTAATTTCGTAGAGCTGAAACTGCTTACCTTTAGGTTTTTGGTGTGAAGCTTGGAGCGGGCGAGGAGCTGAAGCAGGCGATTATTATCAGTAATAGAAGGAAGCACACACACTATTTTGTTCGCAATATAATTACTGAGGTGAAAATATTTCGCGGTTGACAAGGCATATCGGAAAATTATTGACAGACTGACAATTTTTTTTTCTGACGTAAATATGTATTAGGCGGTGTAAGCGGCCTCAGCAGCTTTTAAGAAAGGAGGCCGAAAGAGATTTGCTCTGAAGGCGTAACCAGTACTATTGAACTGACGCCGAATAACCTAGATAAATCTGCTATTAGTCGATACGATATGAATCTAAGTATTTCCAGCTGAATTCGACGAAAGCTCTGATTGATGGCTTCGGAATTAATCCACGCTATAGGCGAAACTTGGTCAAAGTAGTTTTGTGAGGTGAAAGCTTAGGCTTAGGATTTGGTGTGAAATCTGTGACCAGCAGTAGTGTACAGCCATCGTTTTGATGTGGGTAATTTGTTATCTGGGCGTTTATGTTATTTTTTTCTAAGGGCATTTTTAATACTTGCGGTAGTTGACGACAGTAAAAAATAATTAAGTAGGCCAATCAACATTCATTGTTAATTGTAAAGTAGGTACCTACTAAATTAATTCTTTTTTATGACGAAAATATCCGGAAAACATCACGCCAAAACTTACTGGCCTTATTGCTATTTCAAAGACGTTAATTAAATAAAGATCAGAAAATGGTCGCTGTTTGTTGTCACTTGTTCAATTATGCATAAAATGACACTACTCGTAATATTCAGGTTAACGTAATATTTTCAACATATCAGGGGGGATTTGAACAAATGTCTGATTCAATATGCACTATTTATCAATAGGTAAAACAAATGCCATCTTCTAAAACCGTTATTTTCACGGCAATTTTATTTTTGAACGAACATGACGATTCTATTTCCAATTGTCGAATAAAGGATTCCGTATCATCTTGAGTCAATAAGGTAAATCAAAGAGCGAAAATCCGATATAAATCAAGTCACCCGTTGCCGCAAAACAATAGCAATATTTGCGTCCGATTTCCATAAGAAAACCGAGCAGGGTGAAGCCATAGTGAACCGGGATTTTAAGTTTGGTTCCGTCTGGATCTATTAGAATTGTACGCTAATAAATAATCCTTATTTATAAACCTTAACATACCTTCGTTAACTAATATGTTTTTTGTCCCTTTCGCAAACGGAACAGTCAAAGTAACAGGAACCAAGTAATGTAAGTAGTCCGTTTTGTCTTCTTGTCGGTCTTGTCACGATTACCTAAGTAAGTTTGAATGATAGAACTGAGAATGCTAAAGGCAGACAGGATCCTCTGACTCTAATTAGAATTTTTATTAAATTTTGCGAGGACGCGCGAAAGCGTCACGACAGACACTTTTTAATAGAGAAGAGTGAATGAAAAATCGACAGTGATCGTGATCGAATATAACTGTTCATTAAGGATATGAAAAAGAACTAAAGAGTGAACCAAAGGGTTGTTCCTAATGTTGCTAGATTACTATAATATAAGTAATTTCTCAACAAATTACTTGTATGTTTCGCAACTCTTACACGCACTCGAACAAGGTCGTGGTTCGGAGCAAATATGATTGCACTGTTACTATGTACCTACATACTGTTAACACATTCACGGCCACGCTAATCTCGTAGCGCTACGGCGTAGTCCGTAGCAGCTTAAACCTCGTATGTAGAGAAAAGCGTTCGTAGCGCTCTGACGCATATTTGTCGTCATGGGCACTGAATGGGTTAAGGTGAATTCCTCAAGTTACTGATTGGTAGGAAACGGTACGATATCAGTAAGCTGTCAGTGTCAACCAAATGTCAGTTACATTCAAACTAGTGTTTCCTGAGGGAAACGGGGGAGCTGAAACGGGGTGGTGCAGTACCTACCTACTGCAAGAGCAAACACAGAACTTACTTGAATGAAGAAATTTATAAGAAATACCGTCAATATCTCGAATTAAACAGATATCATCGTGAATTAATTAAGATAATACTAACAAACCAGCTTAATAAAAAAAAAATTGTTATGTCCGATCGTTGCATAACTTCCTCCACTAATAAGGCAAAGAACCAGAACCAAAAAACCGCATAAGAACCGATCCCGCCCCGCCAAGTCCGGAAGTCGACGCAAATCAAATATTAATTTGATTTCAATCAAAAAGTTTACACACAATGTTAATGTTAGAGGCAACATACTTGTAAATCCTCTGGAATTACGCCCAAGCGTCCATAGACCACGGTGTATGTCTGCTATCAGGCCGCCCTTATGCTTAAATCCATGTTTGCTAAAAGGCAGTATAAAGCGCAATCGGCATATATCTACATTAAGGTGCATTATATAAGTAATCAACATACATCAACTATTATTAAATAAATGTAAGACTGAACTAACTGCATGGCTAAAGCAACTAAGCTATGATGATACGGAGTATCTACTGTATCGTACTAATAGGCTTGTTGCGTGGTGTTAAAATTGATAACGTCGTATTGCTAAATGGATAGTTAACCATCAACTGATTGTAATACAGTATAAATTACAAAATATAATTAAAATCATAAAAAGATATGAACCTTGAAAGTTTAGAAAAAAATGTTTTTTTATTTATTGTCCAAGAGTAAATTTAGAGGTACCAATAGAATCCTTACGCTTTTATAGAAACAAATTTGTATAACAACTATGGACCTAAACGCAGTATTTTGCGACCGAAACAGCAATTTACTTCATTTTCCATGCAACGGTTAGTACAAATTGCACGGCGTGACGTCATACTTTAAAGCCAATCAGTATGAAGCGTTTCGGCTGCTGTCAGCGAGGTCCGTCTTTAACTCGATTTTTTGGGTATTAATGTCCTTTAAATGTAGTTGCTTCCATAGAAACATTTGTTCATCTACAAAAACTGGTTCGAATGGCATCGTAAACAAATTTAAGGTCACAAGCCCATTATTGACTGAACTCAAATCACCCACACTCACACACACACACACACACATACACACACACACACATACACACACACACATACACACACTTACCTTTAATATAGTATTTGTATTATTTTTCACTTAAATTAGGCTAAAACCCTAATTATACAACATAAGCACCTATAAGGTGTTACTTACTAGTTAAAAATAAACTAAGCTAAGATTAACCTCTAGAATCTAGATGTAAGTTTCCTACCTACTTACCAGTTATGGAAGAGCGGGGCATCCTAACACAGGTATACTTACCTAAAAGGAAGTCCCAATCACTGCAGGCATTGTAACGTGTTTTTTAAAAAAGGAAATAAACAATTTTTCATTTTCATTTTCATTTTCATTTATGCTTGTTTGCCACCGTCTCGGTATAAAAACGTTGCGTAGTTTTTTCTAAAATAATTCTTACCGCCGGTACCCTACCGGCAACGGTGTACGATTTACATACATTGACTCCCAACATAATATATACTGACTGCTGTCTCCCTCGACAATACACTTCCTGGCTTGTTTTATTCAGTAAACGAAACACGACTTGCGTAAAGTGACGCACCATGATTCTTTACAAATTGCTTAGTTAACATTGAGAAAACAGACATCATTATGAGCTAGGATCTTGTGGAGTAATTTCCAACGTATTTCTCGAATTCACGAAATTTTTAGGCTTGGACAAGAATAGGTCTATGGTCTCCCCCGCCTGTTGTAGGAGGCGACGAAAGGGGGTCATCGGGGTCTCATTGTTTCGGGCAGGGGCCGGGGCAGTCGCCTATAAACCCCAGGGAAGGCGAACATCTTTTCCACCCTAATAGGACGAGCCAAATGTGGCGAGGCGCGAGGGGGGCTCCAGTGCGTTCAGAATGAGATCCTGGAGTCCTCCGCATGAGAGCGCAGATGCCGGCCGCCGTGGATTTTTTAGTGGACAGAGTGACCACATAAACCAGTCATCCCCCGACGATTGGGTACCTAGCTCGCAGGTTTTCTCCACGAAAAAAAAATGTTTCCAAACCGCACTGATTGCAAGGTGTGAGAGCTACGCTGAACGACATGGTCTTAGGTACAATTCAAATAAAAGTGAGATGGTGATCTTTAAAGTCCGTAAGTATAATCCGCAAAGTGTACCTTCGGTCATGTTGAACGGTGAGGCCCTAAAAGTATCCAGTAAGTTTAAATATCTGGGTCATATAGTAACCGAGAATATGAATGATGATCGAAAGGGAGAGAAGAGCCTTAGCAATCAGGGGCAACATGCTCATCCGTAGATTTGCACGATGTACAAGGGAAGTCAATCTGACACTCTTTAAAGCCTATTGTACGTCTTTTTACACGTGCAGTCTATGGATGAGGCATACAAAGCGAGCCTACAATGCGTTACGTGTGCAATTCAACAATATCTTCAGGATGATGTTTGCCGAAGCGCACACTGATGGCTTCCATGCCATCGCTGCTGAGACGAGTGCGAGGAAGTGAGAACAGCATTCTGAGGGTATTGGAAGGACGTTGGGATTGCCCTATGTTAGGGCACTGGGTTGGCATTGTGACGGGGAGGGTAAAATAACTCTGAGTTTTGCCCTAAACGACACAGTGCCTCTCAGCGTACAAATTATACTTTTCTTTTCTTTTTTGTTCTACCTACTAACATTTAGCTTTAAAATTATTTTATGTACTAACAAACTTATGGATTCGATGAGTCTGAAATAAATGATTTTTACTTATTTTTTTTTTATTTTAGGGAATGGACATCCAGCCGTTGAACTGAGTTCAGTTGTGCTCAGCCAGAGAAGATATAGTGTAGTAGCGCTAGATTAGATTAGATTAGATTATTTATTTCATGATAAAAAAATACATTACAAATTTGCTGTCATGTCCAAAAAAATAAGATTATTTATCACGATCGTCAAAAACAAAGAAAAAATAAAGATATAATATTAAATTAATACAATGTCAACAAATTTACTCAATAACGAGTACATATAAAAATAAAACAAAATCAAAAGAACAAATATGTCAACCACTAGGTATCGTCATTCAATTTACAATATAGTGTAATGTGCATTAGAATATAGGTGATATTTAATGTCAAATCATATTAAAACAAATGTAAATAGGTAAAAATAATAATTTAACATGTCAGATCAAGATCCATATACTCTTTAACTGAGTACAATGGATTTTCCAATAAAAGGTATTTCAGGCGGCGTCTAAATGCTTCGTCAGATGGTTCCAGTCTAAGATCAGCGGGTAGTCGCTCGTAGTAGGTAGGCCCAATGACACGCGGGTTCTTTTCTGCAAGTGCCATGCGACGGGGAACTGTTCTCAAACGCCCAGTGCGGCGGAGTGTTTTGCCAATCACATTTACGGTATCGAACGAGGAAAAATTATTCCTTACAAACATTATAATTTCGAATATATAGAGTGAGTAGTGCGTCATAATACCGTGCGTTGGGAAGTGGCCTCTACACGAAGTCCTTGATTTTGCCCCAATCATCGCACGTACGGCACGTTTCTGCATAAGCAGCACTCTGTTGGCATCCGTTGAGTTTCCCCAAATGAGCGTACCGTAGGACATCAGCGAATGAAAATGAGCAAAATAAACCTGCTTCATGGCATCGTCTGATACCATAGGTTTTAGTTTACGCAAAGCAAAGACTGCACTACTCAATCTATCACATAGTTTGTCTACATGGCACTTCCAGTTAAGGTGAGAGTCCAGAGTGAAGCCCAGGAACCTACATTTATCACTTATCGGCATCGGGCTGTTTGCTACGCACGGAGGAATCGCAATTTGGCGCCCCGAGAAGACCATGACGTTGGATTTTGTTATATTTAAGAGTAAGCCGTTGGTATCTTATCTTATCTTATGCCTCTTAGCTGTTGGTAGCAAACCACCTCTGTAGTTGATCACAGCCGTCATGTATCTTCTCTCCAAGCTGTTCATAAGTGCGCGCGCTGACAACCACTGTGGTATCGTCCGTGAATAGGACAGAGAGACCAGCTGTGATGGCAGCGGGAAGGTCGTTCATAAACGTTAGGAAAAGGGAATTTCCTAACGCCGAACCTTGAGGGATTCCTACATTCACGCTGCCAGCACTGGACTTCAGTCGTTTACCGCTTGCAGATATCTTAACTACTTGCTTCCGGTCGGACAAAAATGATGTAAACAATCAAACAAGCTAGACCCTTGGAAGTCATCATCTTCTAGCGTATTTTCCGGTTGTAGGTATTCTAAAATAGCCCAGGTCCGCGTTGGCACCTCATGATTTGGCGTAGGTAATAGTTTTACGAAGGGTCTGCCATCTTTTTAATTAATCAACCAATCCTGCATGGCTATCACAAGACGGCGCGTGAGCTCTCTCGATTTTTTTCGCACTGTACGTCTCTTTCTATGTTTTCTAATAAGAGAGAGACGGATAGTGCGAGAAAAATCGAGAGTGCTCGCGCGCCGTCTTGCAGAGAGAAAACTAGACCTTCTTGGGATTAGACCGGTCTCTCACGATGTTTTACTCCACCGAAAAGCTGCTGTTACATATCAAATGATATTTCGTAACACTGCACCATAATTTGTCCATTATTCAATCGCTAAGAGCAGCAAAGGTCACGACCTTTCGAAGAGCGAAAGCGTAAACCGATAGTAACATATCAGCAAGGGAAAAAGTTTTACAACTCGGCGTTGGCAAATTTGCTCCGCGTTCAACCTGATACGTATTTGCAGGAGGCGAGCATATTTGCTAATGTAAACTTGCAACTTATACGGACGCGTTTCCAGTATACAACGTGTAATTAGATGACTTGACAACATTTCAAAATGTCACAATAAAATTCTGAAAAATAATTGTTGCCCTCAAATGAGGGAATAAAAAAAAATCACGCCACTGCTTAGAAATATGGCAAAAGATCATGAAGCCCATCGCTTGCCTACTTTCTAGCTTCTACAATAATGTCTATTCCTGTATGTATTTTCCTCTAATAGTTTGATTATTTCAAGCAAAAAAAGGTACCTACCCCGACAGAGAATAATACTTTTCCGTGTATCAAATATTCGGATCCAGCCTGATAATTCGTCGAGTCATCACTCAATGGAAACGCACGACCAAGTTGAAATAGGTTTCGCGGTATTACGCCAAAGTTGGTTAGGCTCACTCGCAATCTTGCCGCTAAATAGACGAAGCGTGCGTTAATCACAAACACACACGATAAAATACCTAACGGGAGATCTTTGCTAACGTCAAGTACGGTTGGATGAAACTGCCATAAAACGACTATTTAAATATGAGCGTTCGTATATATTTAGTAAGGTTCTGTGCTTGCACAGGTGATGCTTGTGGCGCATTAGTACTATCCAAAACTATATCACGATTGCAAGAAGCTGCTTATAAAATGGCTTAAAACAAAAACCTACGATGAAGCGGAAGGTTTACGTTACTCTTAAGTCCCGTCCCGTATAAAATTTATCGCTCACCCACGCATACATACACGCACACACACACACACTTACACACTCACACACAAACACACACACACACACACAGACACACACTCCCTCACACATACTATTTTCTAGTCTAGTATAAAATGAAATAACAAAAAACCTGTTAAAACATTTTGTGTTAGCATAATACCTATTATAATCTATGGAAGAGCGGAGCTTCCCAATACAGGCATTGTTTGCTTACCGGGCGGCTCCATCCCTATCATAAATTTAGTCTGTAATTTAAGAAAATAAAGAATTTTGTATTTGTATAGTTTTAGTGAGTTAATGAAACTACCAATGACTGTTTAATTAATATTAGGTCCTTACCTATGAAATTGGCGGTGTGTATGGAGAATTTTATGAAAACTGTGATTTTCATACATTGAATTTTGCGGATTATTCAGCAATGTCAAATTCAAAGCAAACTAAATTTTGGTCGGAATATAGAAAACTTTTAAGCTACTTGACACATTTCTTCATTCCTTAAAAATAGTTCGCATCATAAAACTATACGTAATTGAAACACTTTAACCGGCAGCACATGAAAAGGGCGGTTTTCAAGCTTTAATTTGAAACACTAAATAAAGAATTCAAACCTATTTTTTTTGTATTTAAAACCTTTGTTACATAGTCTAATAATGAAATTAAAAAATAATTTGGAAGTTGCAATAGAAATGAATAAATTACGTACAAAATAATATCTGTGAAAAAAACGCCAATTTCATAGGTAAGGACCCAATATAACGACATTATATTATACATTGTATTAATTATGTGTTATGCAATATCTTGTACCATTTCAAATTCTAGGTTGATTTGTGTAAGATTGTCCTGTATTATTATTATATTATATTATTATTAAATTGTAACTGTTAAAAAAAACACTTGACTTGTATCTACTTAATATGTTACCAATAAATTGTATCTTATCTTATCTTATGGTGGCACACGTATAAATAGGTAGCTCCTCTGTACAATCTTGGATGCAAAGTTTTACGGCTTGGCCACGACTTTGGGCAGCTTTGGCAGTGTACCACACGTGGGAGATAAAGATCGGAGCGTGGTCACTCTCTTCCACGTATGGCGCTTTGCTGCATCTGTTAGGGTGAGTATCCACCGTGCGAGGTAGCGGAGCGGGAAATAATCCATCAAAGGCATCGACTCGTAACCCCCTGGCCACGACTTTGGTCTTAAGCGACCTGCGACCAGCGTTTTATCTGTTCATTGCGCGGTCGAGACGCGCAACGCACTGTGGTTAGTTGGGATCACGCGCAATGAACAGATAAAACGCTGGTTGCAGGTCGCTTAAGACCAAAGTCGTGGCCGGGGGGTCAGCCTCGGTCACGTTGTGTGGCTGTGGAACAAGCAAGACGTTGTATAGAAATGTAGCTGTACTAAGCTTCCATACAACTTGATTATGTACCTAAGCGGCGCGCGGCGTCGACCGGACGCCAATGTCTTAAGGACACTTTAGTTAATTCATATATCCAGTTTACTTTATATAACTTTGTGTTTTCTGTTCTGTTTATTGCATGTGATCGAGAAATAAAATGCTTTTTTTTTTAATTGTATTTGCTTCCATACAAACATTTGATCCTCTCCAAAAACTGGTTAGAATGGCATCATAAAAAAATTGCCGATAAAGAATGAATCCATGCAATAAAACATAAAATAAGATAAGATATCATTTATTGTCAAAACTGTGTACATAACATGTCATAAAGTAAGTCTCAACAGTCTGCCCATGAAAAAAGAGATCAAAACACGATCATGTACGAAAAATAAACAAAATCAATAACAGTAACATACATACAATCAATAGCGTTATTCCCGGTTGTGCCATAAAGGAGTCCGCCGGGGTCCGCTTTGACACCTAATCCCAAGATTTGGCATAGGCGCTAGTTTTACGAAAGCGACTGCCATCTGACCTTCCAACCCAGAGGGAAAACTAGACCTTATTGAGATTAGACCGGTTTCCACACGATGTTTTCCTTCACCGAAAAGCTAACGGTAAATATTCCGTATGTACGGAATATCCGGCTGGTACCAATGAGTTTTTCGGAACTTACATAAGTACCAGCCGGGATTCGAACCCACGACCGCCGCTTGACAGCCGAATGCCTGAACCACTAGGCTACCGTAGCTTAACATTAAAGTACCAAAAAAATTAATTAAAGAAGAATCATTTAAATAACAATGTCAATAGGTATATTATACCTTTACCTATATCATTTCATTACAATCTCATTCAATCAAATATCTTACCAAAAAATTAATCAAGATTAGAGATTAGCTGTCTCTTTCGTTTAGATTAATTCTCATACAAATTATATAATTATTATCGAGGACAGTAACACCTCCCCTTCATGTAACAATGAAAATCACTTAGCTACCATAAAGAAGTTACTTTCTTCACCCATTTTTTCTTTTAGCTACGAAACCTATCTCGGCGTATAACGAAACTTTTTCAATAAGTTGGCAGCCTATTACAGTTTGGTTCACACTTCATTATTCTGTTTACTACTTTCCTGAGCATAGTTTCGGGTGAAGCTTTCGATTGTGGTACAAGGGAAAAAAGTTGAGTAGGACTCGTAGTTAGATAAAAATGGCTGTAAAAATAGTTGTAAGTGTGGATAGTAATAAATAAATAAATAAATAAAAGGCCATACTTATACCCGAGTGCGGCAGGAGGAGTGGTCGAAGGAGGGTTGTTTTGAGTGCAAGCAAGCTATATAGCTTAAGAACCCGTTAACGTGCTCACCAGCGCCACTGGTAAATAATTGTGATTAATTTTATATAATAACTGCATTATAGTTACGCCTGCTAACGATATTTATAAATTTCAAATTTAAAATCGTTAGCAGGCGTAACTGCATTATACAAAATTAATTTAGTATTGGGTGGCGCATCGTTACTGACGATTTGTCAATATACATATATAATTTGAGACGTTGGTGCCGTTAAAGAAGCATATGTCTTCTAGGTAGATGTCGCCACACGCCTCCCTAAGGCGTTGTAAGAAGGAACTGATTGAGAGATTTAGGGGCTGAGACAGATGGTTCCGATAGCTCAGTTGGTTAGTAGCGACGGGCCATGTATGCCTGTGGTCGCCGGTTCGAATCCGGCTCGGAGGCTAATTTTTTTAATTTTTTCTTTAATTTGAAATTTATAATTGTGATTATTTAAATTTAACGATAGATATTTAAAAAAGTAGGCCACTACACACTGTATTATGTATTTAAGTATCTTTTGAATACATCATAATTGTATTTACGTTGCTGGATTCGTCATTCAATTCAATTTAGCCCAACTGAAATAGAGAATTTCGTTCAATTCGCTCGCTCGTTCAAAAAGCAGTCGGTTTTTTTTTCAAGCTTTTATTTTCACTTGTCTACTCATCATCCCTAATAGTCCACGATAATTTATAGTACATTACATCAGAGGCCGGGAATCCGTTTTCACGCCGAGGCATGTATAGTGCTTTTCTCAAACATGCTATGAAATAAATAAATAAAAATCCTCAAATCAAACTAATTTTCATGGCTGAATAATTTTCATGGCTGAATGCCGTGATGCTGTGCCACATTTGTGCCACTATTTAGTGGAATGAAAATTTAAAAAAAAATTACTTTCCGGCCTAGGCCTTCAGTTTCGTGTGAAATTCCTTTACAGATATCTCGAGTTGATCCGCCCGAAACGTGATACTTTGAAGCCTGATATAACCCACCTAATGAAGACATTTCATTGCATGTTTGAGAAAAAGGTTTTTAAAAACCCGATAGAATTATGCTTTCAATACTGAAGATAATATTATTATGACTTCATGTCTTATTTAGTTTTGCCGGCCAGATTCCTTCAAACGCTATAATTATGTGCAATTGCTTAGCATCGTGCAGATGCAATATCTAGGGATGACGACTAAGATTTTTTTACAATGCCATGCGAACCAGTTTTTGGAGTGAAAAAAATGATTGTATGGCAACTACAATTAAAGAACATATATATATATTATATACCTACCCAAAAAAAATGAGTCAAAGACGAACCTCGCTGGCAGTAGGCGAAACGCTTCACACTAATAATTAATAGGTATTTATTTCATTATTATTATTGATATTAAAATATGACGTCACTGTATTGTTGACTTAATTATTCAAAATCTGAGTGCAATTTGGTTTTTGTATATCCAAGGAAAAGGAAAGTGAAATTCCGCTATGGGAAGGGAAAAGCGGAAGGTATTTTTTTTCAGAGAGAACTTGCACTCAGGTCTTGCTTGTGACAGGAAGGTGCGGGGGGTGTGTGTCCGCGTTGCTGTTTTCGATCACGAAATAAGTACTGAGTTTAGGTCCATAGTTGTCATCATAAAATTTTGTTTCTATAAAAGCATAAGCGTATTGACAGCTTAAAATCTACTTATGGACAATAAAAAAAACTTTTTTTTTTTTTTTATTGACCAATATAACCTGAGTAGTACATTTTTGTATACATTTTTTTTACCAGCGGAAACCTCTGGGGTTTACATGCTGATGAATAGATAGTTCGCTATGGTACATCACCTCAAACTTTCAAGATCCGTAATATCCGTATATTTGTATGATTTTAATTATATTTTGTAATTTATACTTTACTGAATTTGATGTTTTACTATCCATTTAGCAACACCACGTTATCCATTTTAACATGTGGAAACCACGCTATTGTAAGGTAAGGGTAGGTAATGATTTGGGAGCTCCGTCTAGTTGGCTTCCCTGAGACCACTGGCCTGGCCTTATGCCATAATAGGCCTTAGACCATAATAAAGAAGCGTTTCGGTTGAAAAGGTGGTGATTTTTACCACATTTAATTCACAGCATCAATTAGCGGTCACACTTAACGACAAAAGACAATCGCTTTGTTAATAAAAATAATACTTACTATAAGTCCATGACTTAGGCCTTCTAACACAAGATTGCGCGGAAAGTGGTGAAAGGGTCTAAGCGAAAAGTTTAATGAAATAACCGTCAAAACTCCGTCCCGTCAAATTAGGTGCGCCGCGAAACTTGGCGCAAACTGCAGTCCCGGGAAATAGTGCAGATTAGTTCCGCGTCAGTAATCAGAACGTGCAAGGAAATTAGTTCCAAGTACTTTTGCGATTTTCTCACGTTATTTTATGGAGTATTTATTGATTGACTCAGGTGACACTTTGCGGAATTCCCATGATAAGTTGCCAATGTCAATGGATTTGCAACTTAACATCTCCTGGTGATGCTTCGTAGAGAGGCGAAACAGGTGACGGGATTTTACATTGTTGGTGGTCAGGTGGTTCGTTGTTTTTATTTGCACGTTACTTCACTTTTAGGTAAAACATGTATCAAACAAACAAGGCTTTTGACATAATGTAATTATCTTAAAATAAAACACGTAAGTACTCATTCCGAAATATCAAGCGCCAATATTGATATACTTATGAAAAACAACGGTTGGTACTTGGATAAAACCTACAAGCTGAAGGTTTCTTAGTAGGTACGAGAAGAATTACCCCATTCTAACGAAAAAGATATACATGTGTACAGATTGGTGAATTAATGTAAATATATTATGATTTGGAAATAATAACTGAACTGTGTGAAATATTTGTTCTCCTTTTATTATTTCATAAATCGGATTAGTGTCAGATTGTGTACCTAATAGTACCTACATTACTGCAGACGCCGGGAAAGAAGGTCTTGCCGGTTGAGTAGGTATATACGAAGCCGGCAAGCCCTTTTCACGGCCAGGCATGTAAGTATAGTGCTTTTCTCAAACATGCAATGAAATAAATAAAAAAACTTCAAGAAATCATATTAATTTTCATGGGAACGCCGTGATGCTGTGCCACAAATTATTGCCTTCAATTTCGTATGAAATTCCTTTACAGTTCCCTCAAATTGTTCCGAAATTTCATTGCACGTTTGAGAAAAGCAATTTTCTGTTCATGCAGTGGACCCAACGACGTCCCTCATCATAATTTATCGATATCGATAACGTTGGGTTCTTATATTATCGATATCGATAACGTCAAGTACTACAACCCTACTATCGTCCTCGTTCGTCAGGTTGATAAGTCTACTTCCGCATTAGACGTTAATTTTTATTTGTATTGTGGTATTTCAAAATAGCTAAATTATGAATGAGTTGTCATGCCAAAATCAAATGACAATGGCACTGTCATCTAAAACCTAATTCGAAACCCCGTCTCTTAGAACGTAGTGGTTATATTATTTTTGATAATGACTGATTCTATATTATTTTCGTTCCAGCTGTTACCGCGCGTTCAAAAAAGTGTCTGAAATAGTGTTTACTCAGTATTACCATACTAAATTGAATTCCGTGAATTTGAAGGAACTCAGCAATGTAATAAGAAAATAGTTAATAATTTTATAATAATACTTAATTCATTAATTAACCATTTATTTCAGGCATCTTAGGCCCATAGTTACAAATACCTTAAAGACTAACATACATACAATTATAAAATCGAAAACGAATTATTATTTAGGCGACGAAACAGTGTGGCTCCGTTGCGTCATCAATTCCGGTGTAGAATTCGGTAGGTTGCCCCGGAACCGCCGAAACACGACACCCTTCGGCCAGAAGTCAGCACACGCGATGGTCTCCTGCAGCGGCCGCGGCACGCGCACCACAAACGAGCTGAAGTGCACGTAATGGCGCGAACGCAGCTGGAAAACCCTCAGCGAGTAGCCAGTCTTCTGGTGAATATACTCCACCATGTCATCAGCCGTGGCGGAGTAATGCAGGCGCGACACGTACAGCGCCTTACTCGGTGTGGCAACCCGCAGACCAGAACCAACCGGCTCTGCTGTACCACACTGACTTTTTCGCGGCTTGCGCTTTCTTGAAACCGATATGAAACCCTCCTTATCCACATCGGTGCGAGGGGGCTTCTCTTTCAGAAGAACCCCGTCTTCACGCACCCTTGACGGTGCGTTAAGTTTGTGAGATCTTACTTCCAACATTATAAGTCCTTGCAAGTTGCAACTATCTTATGAAAATATTGTAGGTTCCGTCTCAATCTTGATATCATATTTTGTTTGGTAAATACATTAAATTAACTGTTGATAGTTTTTTTTTTGTTTTAATTTGCAATGTTTGTGTAATACCTGGTTACTATTGGTTTCTTAAGACCTATTTTGTATAATGAAAAATAAAAATATTTAAATATATCTCAACTATACAATAAATAATTTTATATTTTATTAATAAATGTAAGTAAATTTAAATAATAATAAACAATTCTTTAATAATTAAATTAAATGTAATATCTTTATTTCAAGTTATTAAAAAACATTATTTTGTAGTCTTTCATTAAACCATATTTTTTTCTAGCTTGATTAGAATGACAGATGCCAAACTTACGTCAGTATAACGTAGTGTTTTCACGGTAGCTTGACCTTTTATTAACTGATTTGAGATCAAGTCTATATAAAATCCGCATATTAGACGTGAAGATTTAATTTTTACAAGCAATGTTTGTCCCTTGGAAAAAATATGAATTTCGCTCACCGCCTTACAACATACATATTATCATGAAGTGACATATATCATTCTAATCAAGCTTGAAAAAATATGATATAAATAGGGTACATATTTAGGTCCCGCCAGAAGATCTCAGCGCCGGCTCTTGAGTCGGCATAGTGCTGAGGCGGGACCTTTTCGTGACACTATTATACCATATTTTTTCTAGGAACATTAGAATGATAGATGTCACTTCATAATAGAATCTCACTTTGTATTGGTAAGCGAAATTCATATTTTTTCGAAGGGACAAATATTCATCATATATATCAGCCGAAAGACGTCCACTGCTGGACATAGGCCTCCCCCAAAGAGTGTCAAAATGACCAGTCCTGCGCCACCCGCATCCAGCAGACTCCTGCGACCTTTACCAGGTCATCAGTCCACCTTGTGGGGGGCCTACCCACGCCTCGCCTTCCGGTACGTGGTCGCCACTCGAGAACCTTTCCGCCCCAACGGCCATCGGTTCTACGTGCAATGTGCCCACTGCCACTTAAGTTTAGCGATTCGGAGGGCTATATCGGTTACCTTGGTTCTGCTGACAAATATTGCTTGTAAACATTAAATCACTTCCAATATGCGGATTTTATAATATAGGCTTGATCTCGAATCAGTTTATAAAAGGTACCGTGAAAACGTACGTTATATACGTGAGTTTGGCATCTATCATTCTAATCAAGCTTGAAAAAATATCATATAGTAGATTTAATGTTTCATTTAATTATTTTTTTTTCTTGTATTTTTAGTTTGCTAAGTACCTATGTCATGAAAAAAAATTTTTTCTTTCTTTCTTTATTATTGTTATAAAATTTAACGCGACCTGAGAATATTATATTTACGGGTTTTTAAATGCTTACCTCGCAACACTAAAGCTGTCAGTGTCATTATCATTTTGATGTCATTGACTGTCAATGTCACTGTCACTGTCATAATAATCTAAGTGAAACTGACTGGCAATTTTCCAAGAGAAAAGCCGGAAATAATTCTCGAAAGTGTGATATTACTCGAAAGAGAAATCAAATCATGTCTTTCTTACTTAAACAGTTCGGCAAAAGGGTAAGATTTGGTATATTTTGACAAATAATTGCATTCCATATACATACCTACTGTTATAACATAGAATAATTCCTGTTTAAAATATGTTACAGGTGCTTTTACCAGCACTTTCTGCAGTAAAGAAAGTTAACCTATCCACAAGTAAGTACTTAAGCTATGCCAATAATTCAAAAGTAAATAATGTTTTTTTATTTATGTTGCATAACCTCTTTAAGCAGGATAATTACATACATACAGAGTTTTACAAGTTGTCAACACCTAATAGCATGTACACACAGGTACACATAGGTATCTTGTTGCTATGAGTTTCTGTGATGTAGACATAATATCTATTTTAAAGTAGTTATTTCTTACTATATGGGTAATTTAAAAGATAGGCGGTATAGCAAAAGACATGGGTTTTGCAAAAAAGACAAGATTAGACAATTAAATGTAATCAAGCCGCACAATCGTATTAACCGGGTCCGAAAGGGTTATAGAAACAGTTTTCAATTTTATACTACCTACAGTGAATCATCTTGACAAATCTTACAAGTTGTTTTCCCTCAGCTGTTTGCGAAAGCATATTATAGTCTATTAACCCTTTTCCAGGCCGCATCTATCTAGAAGGCTTTGCTAAAAACAAAATGTATATTCAAAATAGTTACGTTTTGGTCATTCATTTGAAGATGAGTCACTTTTTAAAAAAGTGCAATCTAGTTTTAACCTTAAATTGGAGAACTAAGATTGAAACTCTATTGACACGTATGTGGTCGACAAATTGTACTATGCCTGGAAAAGGGTTAAATTAAATCATATAGCTATAACCCTATTAATTTCCAGCCAGTGTAGCCTTCACCCCTAAAGTCCAGAAACCAGCTCCAGACTTTGCCGCCACCGCTGTGGTCAACGGCGAATTTAATAACCTCAAATTGGCAGACTTTAGTGGGAAATATGTAGTCTTACTCTTCTACCCATTAGACTTGTGAGTATTATCTACTAGATAAGAATAGGTAGTTAGAATGTTAAAAGATAGTGTTAGTGTGAAGGAACTTTAGTGCTAAGAAAATAGAAGTTCCATTTTACTTTTTGTCAGTGCTTTATATACATATTTGTGCAGTGATTCTTATAAACATCTAAGGAGTAATGAAACTGCTACAATTTTGTTTGCTATGGGTGTGGCCTGTAATAGGAGCAAATATTCAAAAGGATGCTTCCTTAGAGCATTTGCAGTACAGTAGACGGCAAACTTCGTGCGCAAATGACCTTGCCTGCGCAAAGGCGAATTGTACGTGCAAGCTGCCCCCCCACTGCCCCTCATTTGCGCACGAAGTTTGCCGTTTACTGTAACCCCTTGTGTCCCAATCATTTTTTTTTTGGATTCGGAGATATTTTGATTTCTTTTCAAATATAACCATGTGGAAATAATTGTTCACAAGCTTAATAATATACCGTTTGATGTATTGCTACTATTACAAGCCAGATCCTGTATACTTAGTAAAATTAAATTAATAATCAAGAAATAATGTTCAACCTGAGAATTTGCTAAGACATTTCTCACAGATATATGATTAAAGAGATGAGTTGTAGATAATTGTACTTTCGAAACAAAGTTTTAACCGATTTCAAATCAGTAGCCAAATTGCTTCAAGTTTGCCTATAAAATTTTAAGAGTTCCCTCGATTTCTCCAGGACCCCATCATCAGAACTGGATTTTGGTGACAACGGGACCAATCTGGAAGTATATGCTTTCAAACAAAGAAAAAAAATTTCAAATCGATTCATAAATTACCGAAACATCGCGTAACATACACACATAAAAAAAAAAAAAATATACTGTCGAATTGAGAACCTCCTCCTTTTTTGAAGTCGGTTAAAAATTCACCATGTGGTAATATTTATTAACCAGAACAAAGGCATACCCAAGCTAACATTTGCTTATTATGTTCCAGCACATTTGTATGTCCCACTGAGCTGATTGCCTTCAGCGAGAGATCGAAAGACTTCGCCAACATTGACTGCCAGGTCCTCGGGGTATCCACAGACTCTGAGTTCAGCCATCTTGCATGGATCAATACGCCCAGGAAGGTAGGTGAACCACTTTTTAGTGTTTTTGGAGACGTAATGGCTAGTAGTCTATTCAAACAAGTGAGCAAAGCGAACAAAGTTCTATGCTTTGTCTCTTCGAAAACGAATGTCTGCCCGGCCGGGCATCCGGTGTCTATCCCGCTGTAACGCTGTTCTCCTCTACAGCTCGCATTTACTCAACAATACAACCGATTCTCGTAAAATTTTGTTAGGACATTCGTTAATTATATACCTAGATGTTTTTGGCATTGCACGTAGAACCGATGCCCGTTGGGGCGGAAAGGTTCTCGAGTGGCGACCACGTACCGGAAGGTGCGGCGTGGCCCCCCACAAGAGGTGGACTGATGACCTGGTAAAGGTCGCGGGAGTCCGCTGGATGCGGGTGGCGCAGGACCGGCCATTGTGGCACTCTTTGGGGGAGGCCTATGTCCAGCAGTGGACGTCTTTCGGCTGATATGATGATGATGATGATGTTTTTGGCGATACGCTTTTTTTTTTTAATACAATCGCGACATTCTACAGCTATGGCACAGCATCATAAAAATATGAACAGTACTTTGGGCTGTTATGGACAGAATGCATATCAAATGCTTTTTACGGCGAGTGTGATGTTGTCTGCTTGCAGTCGGCGTGCAGTTCTAACTACTGCACTCTGACGTAGGTATATATGGTAGTTTAGTGCATTGCAGAAGAAATTTTATATCATATTTTCATTGGAATAATTATTGTATGATTTATAGAATAGAAGATCCATATCCATACTAATATTATAAATGCGAAAATATGTCTGTCTGTCTGTTACCTCTTCACGCTTAAACCGCTGAACCGATTTAGATGAAATTTGGTATAGATATAGAGATAGTTTGAGTCCCGGTGAAGGATAGGATAATTCTTATCCCGGAATTTACCCCCAAAGGGGTGAAAGTTTGTATAGAGCTACGATTTAAAAGAGTTCCACGCGGACGGAGTCACGGGCAGAAGCTAAACAGACACATTGAGTAATTTAAGTAATTCTGATGAAACAAGGTTCCATCGGATGAATTAAAAAAGCGGCCAAGTGCGAGTCGGACTCGCACATGAAGGGTTCCGTTAAATAAATTGCTTTTTACGATTTATGACGTATTAAAAAAAAACTACTTACTAGATCTCGTTCAAACCAATTTTCGTTGAAAGTTTGCATGGTAATGTGCATCATATATATTTTTTAGATTTATCATTCTCTTATTTTAGAAGTTCCAGGGGGGGGGACACACATTTTACCACTTTGGAAGTGTCTCTCGCGCAAACTATTCAGTTTAGAAAAAAATTATGTCAGAAACCTCAATATCATTTTTGAAGACCTATCCATAGATACCCCACACGTATGGGTTTGATGAAAAAAAATAATTTTGAGTTTCAGTTCTTAGTATGGGGAACCCCAAAATTTATTGTTTTTTTTATATTTTCGTGTGAAAATCTTAATGCGGTTTACAGAATCCATCTACTTACCAAGTTTCAACAGTATAGCTCTTATAGTTTCGGAAAAAAGTGGCTGTGACATACGGACGGACAGACAGACAGACAGACAGACAGACAAACAGACATGACGAATCTATAAAGGTTACGTCTTTTGCCATTTGGCTACGGAACCCTAAAAATCCGACTATTTGAGAAGAAAAGCATTACATGAATTTTTAGTGACATTTGACCGTTGCAGGATGGTGGTTTGGGTAAACTAGATATCCCTCTTCTGGCGGATTACAAAAAGAAAATGTCTGAAGACTATGATGTACTATTGGACGGCGGTTTTGCGCTGCGCGGTAAGTTATTCTAGAGCTTTTACCTTGCAATGTTGGTAACTAAGTTTGTTTGGGTGGAATCTTGCAATTCAATTTTGAAGCAGATATCTTCAACCAATTGAGCTGAAGTTTTGGGATTAAGTATAGATTGGATGACAACTCAATATTATGGTACCATGGAGCTGATCTGATTATGGAGATAGAAGGTGGCCATGGGACTTAACCGATGTAATCCTGTTGAGTTTGGCCTCGTTAGAACCGTCTCAATGAGTAGTTGATGACGGTATACAGAAAAGTACAGTCGGCAATAAAAGCTTGTACCAAAAATGACATTTTTGACAGAAACTAATTTCTATCTAAAGTCTTGTATTTAGTCACTATCGGTGCTGTGGCTATATAATGTATTACTTATTAAAAATAATAAAATGTTGTTGCAAGCGTAGCTATTGGTATATTGTTGAAATGACGCGTCGTCTATGGCGTCTGTTGCACCTACTGTCGCTTCTTCTGCCATTTTAAGTACTGTAGTGCTACAGTTGACTGTAGTGCTACGGTTGACTGTAGTGCTACAGTTGACTGTAATGCTACAGGTGACTCCAGTGCTACAGTTGACTGTAGCCTGTAAATAAAATATTAATTTAGTACCTACTTCGGCAATGAAATCTGATGATTCCCTTGTTTTTCCAGGTCTGTTCGTGATTGACAAGAACGGCATTCTTCGCCACATGTCCGTCAACGACCTACCGGTCGGCCGCTCAGTCGACGAGACGCTGCGCCTAGTGAAGGCATTCCAGTTCGCCGATAAGCATGGAGAAGGTAACAATTGTTCTAGTCGACAGGAACATTCTCCAACGACCTACCTGTCGGCCGCTCGCATAGATGCTGCGCCTAGTGAAGGCATTCCAGTTCGCCGATAAGCATGGAGAAGGTAACAATTGTTCTAGTCGACAGGAACATTCTCCAACGACCTACCTGTCGGCCGCTCGCATAGATGCTGCGCCTAGTGAAGGCATTCCAGTTCGCCGATAAGCATGGAGAAGGTAACAATTGTTCTAGTCGACAGGAACATTCTCCAACGACCTACCTGTCGGCCGCTCGCATAGATGCTGCGTCTAGTGAAGGCATTCCAGTTCGCCGATAAGCATGGAGAAGGTAACAATTGTTCTAGTCGACAGGAACATTCTCCAACGACCTACCTGTCGGCCGCTCGCATAGATGCTGCGCCTAGTGAAGGCATCCCAGTTCGCGGATAAGCATGGAGAAGGTAACAATTGTTCTAGTCGACAGGAACATTCTCCAACGACCTACCTGTCGGCCGCTCGCATAGATGCTGCGCCTAGTGAAAGCATCCCAGTTCGCCGATAAGCATGGAGAAGGTAACAATTGTTCTAGTCGACAGGAACATTCTCCAACTACCTACCTGTCGGCCGCTCGCATAGATGCTGCGCCTAGTGAAGGCATCCCAGTTCGCCGATAAGCATGGAGAAGGTAACAATTGTTCTAGTCGACAGGAACATTCTCCAACGACCTACCTGTTGGCCGCTCGCATAGATGCTACGCCTAGTGAAGGCATTCCATTCCAGTTTGCCGATAAGCATGGAGAAGGTAACAATTGTTCTAGTCGACAGGAACATTCTCCAACGACCTACCCGTCGGCCGCTCGCATAGATGCTGCGCCTAGTGAAGGCATTCCAGTTCGCCGATAAGCATGGAGAAGGTAACAATTGTTCTAGTCGACAGGAACATTATCCAACGACCTACCCGTCGGCCGCTCGCATAGATGCTGCGCCTAGTGAAGGCATTCCAGTTCGCCGATAAGCATGGAGAAGGTAACAATTGTTCTAGTCGACAGGAACATTCTCCAACGACCAACCCGTCGGCCGCTCGCATAGATGCTGCGCCTAGTGAAGGCATTCCAGTTCGCCGATAAACATAGAGAAGGTGTTGTTGTGAACTGTTGTTAGTCGACAGGAACATTCTCCAACGACATGCCTGTCGGTGGCTCGGCCGAGATGCTGCGCCTAGTGAAGGCATTCCAGTTCGCCGATAAACATGTAAAAGGTAACTGTTGTTAGTCGACAGGAACATTCTCCAATGACATGCCTGTCGGTGGCTCGGCCGAGATGCTGCGCCTAGTGAAGGCATTCCAGTTCGCCGATAAACATGGAGAAGGTAACTGTTGTTAGTCGACGGGAACATTCTCCAACGAGATGCCTGTCAGTGGCTCGGCCGAGATGCTGCGCCTAGTGAAGGCATTCCAGTTCGCCGATGAACATGGAGAAGGTAACTGTTGTTAGTCGACAGGAACATTCTCCAACGAGATGCCTGTCGGCCGCTCGGCCGAGATGCTGCGCCTAGAGAAGGCATTCCTGTTCGCTGATAACCACGGAGAAGGTAACTGTTGTTAGTCGACAGGACTATTCTCTATCGACCTGCCTGTCGGCTGCTCGGTCGATGAGACGCTGCGCCCAGTGAAAGCCTTCCAGTTTGCCGATAAGCATGGAGAAGGTAACAATTGTTCTAGTCGACAGGAACATTTCTCCAACGACCTGCCTGTCCTGTCGACGAGACGCTGCGCCCAATGAAGGCTTTCCAGTTCGCCGATAAGCATGGAGAAGGTACCTAACTGTTGTTAGTCGACAGGAACATACCCCAACGACCTGCGGCCAACACGCTCGGCAGAGATGCTACGCCTGGTGAAGGCCTTCCAGTTGGCCGATAATCATAGAGAAGGTAAATGCTGTTGTTAGTCAATAGGGACTGAAAAACTAACATCCGTTCATGTTCGTCACATAAATATTTGATCTTACCGGAATTTGTACCGGGACCACGGCGAGCTAGGGAGTCGTGATCAAGTCCGGTAAGTATGAGCGGCCGCTTAACGATAACGCGTAGGGATATGTCACTAGCATGCTACCTTGAGTTCTATGGGGTAATATCTGCAACCCGGGTATATTGCAGGAGTTAAGTGTTAGTGTGCGGAGCCGGGCGGCAGAACCAACTTGCTTCGTAAAGCGCCTCTATGTCGCCGCTAACACTCACTTAACCTAGTTGCTGGCTAGTTGGCTAGTTGCTTGTTGTTGCTAGTTGTAGCCTAGTTGCCTGGGGGCGTTGTTCAGCTTCAAAAATTCAAACACAATTTATATTGTTTTATGAATAAATTACTTATGACAGTTATGACTTATCCTGACCAAAGTGATCTATTTTACAAGCTTTATATTAACTTGCAATGTATGTACAGTCGCCATCACATACATCGGAGCAAACAAGCACGTCACAAACATCGGAACACATCTCTATTGTCAAGGCATTAGGGTGCATGTGCCGATATTTTTGAGCACCTATAGTGTACCTATGTATGTGATGGCGACTGTACCTAACTATGTAACTATGTTTGTTTGAGTGGAATCTTGCAACTCAATTGTGAAGCAGAAATCTTCAACCGATTGAAGGAAAGAAAGAAAGATACATTTATTCACACACAGGACACACATCATAAACAAAAAAAAAATAACAGAAAAAAACATGTAACAAGTGTGTCTCTGCGGCAGTGAACCGGACACTGGCTCAGCATTATGCTGAAGTGTCAGTCAGACACCTACAGCGCTGATTTTCAGCCAGCACCTTTGATTGAGCTATAGTTTGGATAACAATTCAATAATATGGTACCATCGAGCTGATCTGATGATGGAGACAGAAGTTGGCCATGGGAATTGAGAAGGTACATAACATAACCGACGTAACCCGTTGAGTTTGGGCTCGTTAGAATCGTATACAGAAAAGTACATTCGGCAATAAAAGCTTGTAATTGTAACTATCTGGTAATTACAACTAAATGTAATAATGAGGGCATTATGAAATTAAGTTGCAAATACCAGATAGATATACCTAGTTGCAATTACAAGACAAAAATGAACATTGTGTCAGAATCAGAACCTTTTTATTGTTCAATATCCGAAATTGCTGAAGTGTGTCTGTGTGTCTTGTGCAATCAATTATTTAAGGTGCTATTGCAATAGGTCAACCTGTACTCATAGTTGCTATTGGAACACATAAATAAGTGTCACTGACAATCGGGATCGGATGAACCCCCCCCCCCTAGTCATATTTCTGTCGAACCTTTATTGCCAACTGTACTTTTCTGTATACCGTCATGAACTACTAATTGAGATGATTCTTACGAGCCCAAACTCAATGGGCTTACGTTGGTTAAGTACTGAATTCCCATGGCCACCTTCTGTCTCCATCATCAGATTAGCTCGATGGTACCATAATAATGAATTGTCATCCAAACTACGAGGGGCGGTCCAAAAGTTTCCGGCCATAAACCTTATTTGTTTAAACCGCCATTATTCTCCAGCCAGAAACTTTGGACCGCACTGGAGGTTAACTGGTTCAAAATTCAGTTCAAAGATTTGTCCCACACTGTTAACCCTTTACCAGGCCGGCAATTGAAACATGACAATCAAATGTCAGTCTTATTCATTGACATTAAGATACATGTTTGACAGTCTGTAGGTGGTCAATATAACGCCTCAGCCTGGAAAAGGGTTAACAAACGAACAGGTCAAGTTAAATAAAAGCTTGTAAAATGATCATATATCCAACGAAACTACATTATATTTACATTCTATAGGAATTAAGATGGTACACAGTTACACATTTAAGGGCCACCATAGTTACAACAATGTTATGATATAGATGTACATATTTGCATGCTGTTTGAAACAGCTGGAAAAGGTGAAACAATAATGTATTTACTCTAAGATATGTAAACTACTTACCCTTTTTCTGCAAATAAATTATTTGATTGATTGATTGATTGACAAGTTTATTCCAAAATTCTCCTTCCAGTATGTCCCGCCAACTGGAACCCAGACAGCAACGCTGACACCATCAAACCGAACCCAAAAGAGAGCAAGGAATACTTCAAGAAGGCTAACTAAACCAGCTAGGCAATAATGACACCTGGGAGCATTTATATAAAGTCCTTTTCTGCATGATAAGTTAGGGTTTATCCAAGTTCACTCCAAACGAGCCAAGCAATTATATATAACATTTGAAGGCATTTATATAAATTCGGGTTTTGCGTAGAATGTGAGAGTTTATCCACGTTTATGCAACAGCATCGATCAAATTAAGCAACATTCAATCTTGAATGCATTTACATGGTCAGTTTTTGTAAAGTGAGTGTTTATACGTGCTTACAAAATATTTTGACATGTGACAGAAACGGATGTCTTATACACAACGATATGTGATAAAATGACAACCCTGGATAAACTCTCACTAAGTGATGGATTTCGTGAAGTACCTACTCGAAATATTCTCATTTATACAAGGTAGTTAAGAATACATAGTTTGTTAAGTTATTTTTGTTTTATTGGTTACCCAACTGTAACATAAACTTTTTTTCAGACACAGACTAGGTAGGTACCACAGATGTATGAATATAAGGAGATCGGACATGGCGGCCGATTTGTATAGAGTGAGCCTGTCGCAAGTACATTAACCCACACAACGCCCAAGTAATTGACAAGACAAAGCACGCACACATCTAAAACACACACACTTGTATACCTACACGCTTATTTGACAATAAACGCGCATCATATCAGGCATTTTGGGAAAAAACGTAATATTCTCTGCGATCAGCACGCGTGCACAGTATGGCAGTGTATGCCCATTGAGCATACAGCTGCGACACGGCCGCCGGCGGCTTGTCCTCTCTCTAGTATTCTATGCTCTGAGGTAGGTACAGTCAAGGGTAACAGTAACATACGTACATAAATAAGGACATAAACATCTGTAGGTACAGGACTCTATTGTCAATGTCATAAAGGCGTGTAGGTACAGATATTTATGTCCTTATTTATGTACCTACGTATGTTACTACACTTGACTGTACAGTCGAGGGTGAACGAATACGTACATAAATAATTAAATAAATATCTGACTTTATGACATTGACAATAGAGTCCTGTACAGATATTTATGTCCTTATTTATGTACGTAGTTATTCGTTCACCCTCAACTGTGCGTGTTACGAAAGCGGATACTCAGCATTACGAGTATGTTATGACCTTTAGACTAAACTGAAAAACATTGGCTACGTTTCTTGCAAAATTCTAAACACAATCTCAATCCCAAAACGCGATCTTATCTTATCTTATGTCCCCTTTGGATGCACTTCGACGCAGTGAAAATCTCTATAGCCTATTCCTCTCTAATGCACTGGAGAAATCCATTCATATATCTGTTTCTACTTTTTGGTGCACTCTAATTCATCAATGGATCTGTTTCAACATTTAGTTCCGAGTTAACCCATTAATAAATAATCTGGGGGCACGGTAGTGCCCCCGCCAAGACGAGCCAAGCGAAGCGAACCTTTTCTCTAAGTGCATCGTCGTTTTTTTGAACCCTCATAAGTAACTTGGGTTTGGACCAGTTAGGTATACAAAATTCTCGGGATATAATGACAAAAGTGGACTTATTAAACATATAAAGTTTCAATTGCATAGCTCTTATACTTTCGATTTTATTGATATCTAAAAACCGGCCAAGTGCGAGTCGAACTCACGCACGAAGGGTTCCGTAGCATTATCTATTAAAACGGCAAAAAAATCACGTTTGTTGTATTTATGGGAGCCTCCTGTAGCCTAGTTGGTAGTGACCCTGCCTACGAAGTCCGAGGTCCCGGGTTCGAATCCGGGTAAGGCCATTTATTTATGTGATGAGCACAAATATTTGTTTCTGAGTCATGAATGTTTTCTATGTATTTAAATATTTATTTATCTATTTAAGTATGTTTATCGTCGTCTAGTACCCATAGTACAAGCTTTGCTTGGTTTGGGACTAAAACGATTTGTGTAAGATTGTAAAAGCATTAAAAAAAAAACTGTTTTTTAGTATTTGTTGTTATAGCGGCAACAGAAATACATCATCTGTGAAAATTTCAACTGTCTAACTATCTCGGTTGTTGAGGTACAGCCTGGTGACAGACGGACAGACAGACAGACAGACAGACAGACAGACAGACAGACGGACAGCGGAGTCTTAGTAATAGGGTCCCGTTTTACTCTTTGAGTACGGAACCCTAAAAAAAATCGATTTCGTCACTGACTCACTCACGTGTATCAAAAAAAAGGGTACTTCCTGAAATCCTAGAACAAAAAATACACATAGGTAAATATAATTAGAGTAACATATAGAAAGAAACCACAATGGAAACCGTAGCATGGATTATCACGCAATAAGTGACATGACAAGATAGAGCATCCGTCCCTGGCTGACACCTTTCGAAAGAACGAGACGACGCGCTTATCCTGTCACTTATCGCGTGATAACGCCATCCATGTTAGGGCATAGTTTAGGCATCCAGGGCATTCTAAAGTCTTGTAAAAGTAAGCGACTGAGGTATTTACAATTAAGAACCAAAAAGAGAACTGCTCCACAATTCTCAAAAGGGTTAAGTAAGTAAGTGTACGTTTGCCAAAAATACTAAGTCAACAATAAACTCGGAAACTAAATGCGTCCAAATGGCCGGTGCAGGAGGTAGTAGAGATTATAATGCACGGGAGTATACTAACTCGGTCGGTACAGCTTAATCATACAAGCCTTGCCGACTCCGCACCACTAAATGAGAAAGTGGCCTTAAGGTCACCTAGGTCCTCACAATAACAAAGTCATGGAATCACTTCCGCTTACTTTGAGATTGCGAGCAAAACACGTTTAATTAAGGTATAAGTTTAAACCTAAACTGGATAACCTTCAATTTGCACAAGATATGTAGAGTTCCGCGTGTAAAAACTGAGAATATAACGCATTTTAGTCAGCGATTTTCGGAGCTGCAATATAACTGAATATTATACTATCAGTATGTTTATTTCTTATCATATTTAATTTTAAAATATATGTATATATATATATATATATATACTTGTTAACAATAAGAGCGGTCACCTACACTATTACACTCGGCGACTTTTTGTAGCGAATCAAACGCGCGTTTTGCGAACGCGCCACTATCGTGCGACAATTAACTAGCCATAAAGCCGGGTCCGCTGCGCCGTGTTTTCAGTGTTAGCAAACATCTAACATGTTTTCCGTCAGTTTCGGCAAACAAATAGGGTATTGTTTTGATTGGAAAACATTTTTGACGTTTAAAAACCACGAAAACATGGCGCAGCGGACGCGGCTTAACACATACACCACCTCTACGAAATTGGCGTAGGGCCAAGCAATGTCACAGAAAATCTAGTATCGAGTGACCTTGATGTGATGTGGCAGGCTGCCGTGCTTCCGGCATTAATCCACACCGTCTGAAATCACACGGCGGCCTGCATGCCGTCCTGCCGATTTCGTATGTGTAGCGTCTCCTATAGATCGCCAGTCAAAATCACCCGTTTTGATACTAATAGCGCTGTAAAACTTCGCTGGGTGCCGGTTGCAAAAAATCGCCGCAAAAAATAGGTTATTTCAACACTAAGTACCAACAAAACAAAACTTACGTTTTTTTGCAACTTATTCAGCGGTCAATAATGTTTCTGCGACATTTGGTGAGCTAAAAGTTTACCTCCTTTTCACTTATTTCTGTTTGCTATCCAAATAAATATATCATAAAGCAGTGTTTTTCAACCTTTTCCAGGGCGTGACCCCCCTAGAGTAAGAAAATATTTCGCGACACCCCCCACTGCGCTGTTCTTAAATTATATTTTCTTTTTCACAAATATGATATCCTGTGTATGTTTAACCTAAAAAAAATCAAGCAGCCGCGACCCCCTTCAAGTAGCTTCGCGACCCCCAAGGGCACAGGTTGAAAAACACTGTCATAATGCAACACCTATATGTGTTAATGGTATTAAACAGTTTGGAAGGAACGGCGTGGGTAGGCCCCCCCACAAGGTGGACGTATGACCTGGTCAAGGTCGCGGGAGTCCGCTGGATGCGGGTGGCGTAGGACCAGTCACTTTGGCACTCTTTCAATTCAATTCAATTCAATCATTTATTTGCTCTAAAACACATTTCTCAACGCATGCAAATATAGTTATAACATACAAATAAAATTAACAAGTAGGTACAACATTTAATTTAGACAAATATTATTAACTTACATTAAATGTCACAAAAGAAGGATATTCATTTTATAATTTAAATAATAATAATAATGCAATTAAGAGGTCAGTACGGATAAAGAAAAAAATAAAATTAAAAATAACTGAATAAATAAATGTCAAGACAATTTGTCGAAAATTCTTGCATAATATTCTTTGATTGAATAGAATGGACGGGTCAAAAAATATTCATTTACTTTTTAGTCAAAGGATCTTAGCTCTTGAATATTTTTTAGGTCGTCAGGAAGTAAATTGTATTACATTTACATAAGACTAAAGAAGATGGTCCGCTTAAAATAATACTAGTGTCGTCAGGGTAAAGAAAGGGGGTTCCATATCTAAAAAAGTCTGGTAAATCATTAATAAAAATTATAAATAGTAAAGAGCCTAAGACTGACCCTTGTGGGACTCCAAAAATTAATATATTTTTCAACAGATCTAGTTGGGTACTTTGACGGAGGCCTAAGTCCAGCAGTGGACGTCTTTCGGCTGATATGATGATGATGATCATGAATACCCGGCTTAATGGTCGGCGTTGTGTTGCTGAAGGTTTTCCCTGGATCCCCAGGCTACTCTGTCATCACGTATTCCAATTACTTTATTCGGTTCGTCATATAGGAGACGCTACACGAGCCAAATCGGCAGGCCTGCTTGCAGTCCTGCAGCATGATTCGGCACGTGTGGATACGGCTTCCAACCAAATCAAGGTCTCCACTCCACACTCCATACTAGATTTTCTGTGACCTTGCTTGGACGTCCGACAAAAATTCGTTTTATAACGTCCAACACCCGACGTCTAAAATCAAATACTTAGTGCTTGATAAAGCGCCGCGCTTTAAAACTGCGTTTTTTACAACGACGGTGGCAAATAAGCTTATTAAGCTTATGTGCCTGATGTTAAGCTGGTACCGTAGCCTATGGACACTTGTGATATGGCTGTGTGATGTTGGCAGATAGAGACATGCAGGTCCCTCACTCCCAACACAGCGCACCCTAGGGAGCTCTGGTGACCTTACTCACCACCAGGAACACAACACCACATACTTCATATTATGCAATAATATAGCAACACTACAAAACAGTGGTGCTATTATGGCTGCGGTCTTCTGTAAGGTGGAGGTACTTCCCCAGTTGGGCTGCTCCACATACGAGCGAGATGACATTCCGCTGTGCCCTACCTATCTTTAAGCTTCGCTTCTGCCTTCGTGTAACTTAAAACATTAATAATAATAATAATAAATATTACGGGACAATCTTACACAAATCAACCTAGGCCCACGGTAAGCTCAGTAAGGCTTGTGTTGTGGGTACTAGGCGATGATATATATAATAGATACATACATATAGATACTTATATACATATATAACATCCATAACTCAGGAACAAATATTCGTGATAAATAAATAAATAAATGCCCTGAACGAGATTCGAACCCGGGACCTCCAGCTTCGTAGGCAGAGTCACTACCCACTGGGCTACGGAGGCCGTTATCAATTTGTGTCATTTAAACGCATGTTTATCGCCCGTTCGAAAAGTGCCGTGCGTGGTTTGGTGCAAGCGGTGCAACCATCCTTTAGTATATATATATGTTACTGTAACGTATATAAGTACGGCACGACGTTCCTTTTTCGCGTCACTGTTGTTGTAAACCTAAGATTTACCAAGTGAACAGTGGTAAAAGTCCGAAATTAACGATGATTACAAAGCATTTCGGACTTTTACTAACCCATGCTGGTAAATCTTACGATTTACCCCACTTCGGGCTTTTACAGTAACATAAATATATCTTACTTTATCTACGGAACCCGTCCTTGACAATGGGCTTGTTGCGTAATGCTGAAATTGATAACGTCGCGCGTCGCGTTGCTAAAGGGATAGTAAACCATCAAATGATTGTAATAAAGTATAAATTACAAAATCAAAATTCAAATCATAAAAAGATATTAACCTTGATAGTTTAGAAAAAAAAGTTTTTTTATTTATTGTCGAAGAGTAAATTTTACCAAAGAATAAAGGTACCAATAGAATCCTTACGCTTTTATAGAAACAAATTTGTAAGACAGCTATG
The DNA here is from genome assembly GCA_963854355.1 of Epinotia brunnichana. Classification (NCBI taxonomy): domain Eukaryota; kingdom Metazoa; phylum Arthropoda; class Insecta; order Lepidoptera; family Tortricidae; genus Epinotia; species Epinotia brunnichana. Next base: position 15,038,866 of record OY977957.1, read on the forward strand.
GACCTAAACGCAGTATTTCGCGACCGAAACAGCAATTTACTTAATTTTCCATGCAACGGTTAGTACAAATTGCACGGTGTGACGTCATACTTTAAAGCCAATCAGTATGAAGCATTTCGGCTGCTGTCAGCGATTTTTTGGGTATGAATGTCCTTTAAATGTAGTTGCTTCCATACAAACATTTGTTCATCTACAAAAACTGGTTCGAATGGCATCGTAAACAAATTTAAGGTCACAAGCCCATTACCTTTATGAAGGCGCACCTCTCAATTTGGACAGTCTATATAAAGAACAACAACAGTAAACTGCTGCAGTTCCCTGCTGCAGTCTGAGTGAAAATATGTCGCTAATAATAATACTAGTTGTTCTGTTGTTGTGTTGTTTATTAGCACTGCATTACGTAAGTTTTTAATTGAGCTTTTATTTTCAAAACAAAATAAGTTATACGTCCTAGTGCTCGTCAATGTCCTAATACAGTGTATGTCACTTCCAACCTGAAGGCAAAACAATAGGTGACTACCTACTATTGGGCATTAAGGTGTCGAGCATTGGGACATTTACCTTAACTATTTAACCTCGTAAGACCCATCGGCCCATTTGAACTTGATTTTAATCAAAGAGAATATAACCACTACGTTCTAAGAGAAGGGACTTCGAACTAGGTTTTGGATGACAGTGACTGTAATTTGATTTTGACATGACAACTCATTCATAATTTAACTATATTTCAATACCAATTTAACTATATTTTAAGTTAATATATTGTTACTAACAAATTATGGATGAATTAGTCCGAAATAAATGATTTTTAATTTAATTTAAATTTAATTTAATTTAATTTAATACCACAATACAAATAAAAATTAACGTCTAATGCGGAAGTAGACTTACCAACCTAACGAACGAGGACGATAGTAGGGTTGTAGTACTTAACGTTATCGATATCGATAATATTAAAACCCAACGTTATCTATATCGATAAATTATGATTAGGGACGTCGTTGGTTCTACTGCATGAACAGAAAATTGCTTTACAAAATCTGACAGTAAGTAACCTGATTTATGAAATAATAAAAGGTGAACAAATATTTCATATACCTACCTAGGTAGTTTATTTCGAACTTATTTCCAAATCATAGTATATGTTCTGCCGCCATAGGCAGCACTACCGATAATAGTAAAACAGTATAGGAATATAGGGATTCACACACACATGCACAATTGATTATCAAATGAGCGTCAAAGAATCCTGCTTGCATAGACAATACCGCAAGTGGGAACGAGATACAATGTCAACGCTGCTAGTGTCGCCACCTACGAAGAGTTTTGCATAATTTTCCCTATTTACAAAAATTCACCAATCTGTACACACATATTTTTCGTTAGAATGGGGTCGCAATTAATTCTTCCCGTACTAAGAAACCTCCCGCTTGTAGGTTTTATCCAAGTACCAACCGTTGTTTTTCATAAGTAAATCAGTATTGGCACTTGATACAACGTGTTTAACTTATTTTACGATAATTAGGTACATTTCGTCAAAAGCACCGTTTGTTTCACACATGTTTTCTCGTGAAGTTATAATCCAATACGTTAGTATCTCTTAGTAGTCTGTGTTATAATCAAAGATAATATAAACACTACTAATATCCATGGTAACCGGCCAAAGTCACCGTGACAAAATGACAGAAAGAGAAAGTACGGAAGTAGGAGACAGCATGAGTCCGCCATAGCAAAAGCACAGATAGAAAACTTGTCACTTGTCAGAACTTGTCAGATTAGATTCTGAATTTGAGTAAATGGACGTCATTCATCTTTTTGTTCCTAGTTGCGCGACACTGGTTGAGATTATTGAATCTGACCGACTTTTTAAAGATAATCACTAAGTTATAAGTGTCCGAAGTTCTGAGGCTTATGCTGTCCCTTTTTCGCAAAACGCGCCATTATATGAAACGATTGTCATTTACTATGACGGTTGAGACCCGTGACGTCACGAGTCTCGAGCGTTTTCTCCCTAGGCCCGTCTCTCACGGGGCGATTGACAAGCGACGCGACTGCAATGCGATTCATGGTCGCATACTGGTATGCTAATACTCGTTTCAAGTCGTTTCCGCACACGGTGCAACGCAACTGAGACGATTTTTTATCATTTACGTCATACCTGGCCATAAAGTAGGAATCCCCACTTCCTGGCCAGATAGAGACGTAAAATGTTGTACTCACCACGGGTGGTAATAAAGAAAGCCTCAGAGCGCATATTTATCGCCCTTGCCTTCGGCTCGGGCGTCAAATACCTGCGATCTGAGACATTCTTTGTTTAACCGCCCTAGGTAAGTAATGTACTATTGCAGTACGGCTCTCCGCTCAATTGGTGCGGAAATGTCGTAATGTAATTATAGTAGGTAAATAGACCCTTTTCATAAAAATAAAATATACCTACTGACCTGTCAAATGATTTTTTTTTCCAATATCAATCCACGCCTTTTCCGCCACATATTTTCGCATATATTCTGGCAGCTTATAATTATACAAACATGGATAATTTTCTACCTCCTGGACAAATCGAATGTTAAATCTTTGATCCGCGGCCATTTTCGTCTGCAATGCGTGCGACTGCGACTCGAGTAGCGTGCGACCGGCAAGACAGTCGCGTGCGACTGGTAGCAAACGCGTTGTAGACGCGTCTCGTCGTGTGCGGAACGAAGTGAATTTGTATGCAGGCTACTCGCGAGCGACGCGTAGCATACGCGTATGAGACGCAAGTCGCTTGAGAGCAGCCTAGTGAGCGGAGGGCCTTACAAGTAATATTAAAACGGTTGTACCTAGCTGGTTTATTTTTTGAGATATTTGAATAAGATTTTTGGCATTAGGCATATTTTTTGCCTTTTTTTCTTTTGGTGTAATAAAAAAATCCTCCCCATCCCTATTATCAATATGTAAGTAATGAGTCTGTAATCGAATTTGAAGTACCTACTACTTATGGAGGTGATAATAAAATAATGTATTGTCATTGTACATAATGTACATACCGGCAAATTTCTACTTAGGTAAGTACTTAGACGTTTTTTATACTTTACGATTTGACTACAATATAGTAAGTATTATACTAAGTATAAAGACATTCGACAACATTGCGATCAAAGCTAGTTGGAACTTGGAACCTGTTTGTTTTGATGCAATGCACACAATTTAATTTCTTACTAAGTAATGTTACAATATGTGGTAATGTTTTATGTTTCTTTTTTGCGTTCGTACGTTTTGTGTTTGTTTTATTTTTTTATACGACCGCTCAACAAATTAGAGTGTTATGTTTTTTTTTGTTTAGAATAGAATAGATTTATTTATTTCAGACATATTTGTTTGTGTATCCATTATATTGTTAGTATAATCTTAACCTAGGTATATAAGTATATTTGCCTCTAAGGATACAATCTATAGTTACTTATGTAAAGGACGGCAATTAAACACGAGCTTCGGTTATGAACTGAACATATATTCCAGAGTGCACGAGCTTATATAGGTGGTGAACAATATTCGTGAACAATTGTTATCAAAGTAACCCCAAACTACAAAAAAAACAATTACTTAAAAAGATTTAACCAATTTTTTTTTATATAATATTTATTTTTATTAACAAATTCTTAGTTTTAAGACAAAGATTGAATATTGACTTTGATGCAATTATTTTTAGTGAATGTTGGTTAAATGAGAGCTCTGTTGTGGGAAACATACAAGGTTACACTTCGTTTCACTCTAAAAAATACATCAATAAATCGGGAGGCGTCATAGTTTATCTTAAAAATAAATGGTCCCCAGTGTTTTCAGAACATAGAATTATAACGCATAGAAACGCAGTTCACGCGCAACTGTGAGGCCACCAAAAGCAGGACATAAATGGCCCAGTACGCCGATCGGCTTGTCAGTTGCAAGGACGCGTGTCAAGTGTAAATAGCTCCCACATGTTTCATTAATATGACGGTTTGTGCAGAGAAAGCGTGTCACAATGCATCGGATAAGAAGGATAAACATTCTAAGATAAGATTTCACACGTAATTATTATTCTCTAACTCGTATTTTTAGGTAAAACAGTAATCAAAATTGCATATTTTCTATAAGCGGCATGACAGCGTAGTGTTGCCAATGTAACGGATATATTTACCCATAATTCTGTTCTGATGATATATTTACATAAAATACAAATATCGGCAGGGTCGAAAATACGAAGAAGATAAATCACTTGATTTGTACCAAGCTTTTACTTGACTCCCCGTGTATGTTTGAGTATATCTAGGTCAAATCTTGCAAGTCAATTTTGACTAACTTCCCAGAGTTCAATCGAGTTTAAATTTTGTACACGTGTTTTAAATCAGGTGACAATGCATGAATGCAATATTGTGGTACTTCCGAGCAGGCCTGATGATGAGAATTATCCTACTAATATTATAAATGCGAAAGTTTGGATGGATGGCTGTACGTTCCAATCAATCTCAAAAACTACTGGACGATTTTTTATGAAACTTTCCAGTAATGTAGGTACCTTATGTAGCAGAATAGGACATAGGCTATAATTTATGTCAAATTTCATCAAAAAAGGGGATGAAACTTTGTATGGAGACCAAATATTTTTATGTTGCGAGAGCGGCGTTATGGTTACCATGGTAATGACATCGTCAACAAATTAGAAAATTCATCTTGGGCGTACGTAACTTACATGTTGTAGTTTTATTATCTCCACTTATAATAAATCTCTAAATTAAAAAAGAATCAGCCAGTTTGTAACTAAGCTTTGTGTGGTACGAATGTTCTCAGCATCCCATGAACGGAAAAATATGAAACATTTGATATAGGTTCATTATTATTCTAGCTGCAACTTAGGATAGTTTTTATCCGACTGCGACAGTTAATTAATTTTCCGAAATAAATATACGACTTCATTTAATTTTTCATTTATTTTTATTGAAATCAAGCGTTGCTCCAACTGTCAGCTATAAGAAATGTCAAATTTTCGTCAAAATGGCGGAATTGCTTTGCCTTTCACTTATTAATAATTTAAATCCAGTCTACGATAGACCTTTACGATACACATGCCAAAAGTTAAACCATAAAAAAATATTCGGTTGTGATATATGAACTTATATGCGCAAATGTCGCATTATGGCGTAATTTCAAAAAATGTATTAACAAATTTGAACAATATAATTAACACGAATTTGTTTTTTTTGAATGGCAATGGCACGCGTTCTTTGCGCATTCTGCCAAAGTGCCTACGGCGCTACCACGAAAACCGAAACTCGAAGTTCGTATAACTGCAACCCTGTCACTCGAGTATAGTTAGTGCGATAGAGATAGAGATACCCGAATATTTTCGAATTCCGAAGTTCGTGGTTATAGCTCAGGAATCGAAACTACACCCCGTAAGCCGCGTCCGCTGCGCCATGTTTTCGTGGTTTTTAAACGTCAAACATGTTTTGCCAATCAAAACAAAACCCTAAGTATTTGTTTGCCGAACCTGACTGAAAACATATTAGATGTTTAAAAACATGGAAAACATTGGTGCAGCGGACCCGGCTGTAGGTAGACACTACATAAAATAATCATAATGTATTTTCTCGAAAAAAGGATAATAGAGAAAAAATCAACGCAAGAGGTTAGGTATATGTATAGGTAATCACTAAGTTCCAAAGTTTTATGTTCTGTCCCTTTTTCACAAAACGCACCTTCAAATGAAACGATTGTTTTTTAATATGACGCTCGAGGATCTTGACGTCACAGTCCCCGATCGTTTTCTCACTCTAACAAGCGACATTAAAACGGTTTTGAGATATTTGAATGGGATTTTCGTCATCTTCTATCTATCTATACCTACATATAAATGCCCTGACTGACTCACCCACTCACTTATCAACGCACAGCCGAAACTACTGGGGCTAGAGAGTTGAAATTTACACCAGAACTACCTTTTACAACGTAGGCAACGGATAAGAAGAGATTTTTGGAAATTCTACCCCTAAAGGGGTCAAATAGGGATGCAAAGTTTGTATGGGGGAAACTTTATTTTTTATAGCTAGAGACTTAAAATTTTGTATAAATATTACTTATTAGAATACGAATAAAATACTTTCAACGTTTAGGAAAATTCTGCCCCTAAGGGGGTAAACAAGGGGTGCAAATTTTGTATGGGGGAAACTTAGATATTTTAGCAAGAGACTCAATACGTTGTAGAAAGCTTACTTATTAGAATACAAATAAAGCACTGCCAGCGTTTTGGAAAATTCAGCCTCTTAGGGGGTTAAAAAGAGTTGCAAAGTTTGTATGAGCGAAACTTCTTTTTGAGATAGAAGCTTAAAAGTTTGTAGAAAGATTACTTATTACAATACAAATAAAAAAACAGCGTTTTGGAAAATTCCACTCCTAAGGGTATGAAAAAGGGGTACAATGTTGGTAAAGGGGATTTTTTTGAGCTAGAATCTCAAACCTTTTTAAAAAGATCGCAAGCGACAAACTTTTGCTGAAAGATTACTTATTACAATACAAATAAAGAACTTTCAGCGTTTTGGAAAATTCCACCCCTAAGGGTGATTAAAACAGGTGAAAATTTGTATGGAGGAAACTTTTTTTTTGAGCTTGAGACTTAAAATTGTGTAGAAAGATTATTTATACAAATATATAGGTAAATTACTTTCAGTGGTTTGAAAATTTCCACCCGCTAAGAGGGGGATAAAGAGGTGCAATGTTTGTGTAGGAAATTTTTTTTTACGTAGAATCTTAAAACTCTGTAGAAAGATAAAGTACCTACTTATTAAAATACAAAAAAATACCTACTGCCAGCGTTTTGGAAAATTTCACCCCTTAAGGGGTTATAAAGGGGTGCAAGGTTCGTATGGGAAACACTTTTTTTTAGCTAGAGACTAGATAGTTTGTAGAAAAAATACTTACCTATTACAATAAAAAACCGAGTGTTTTATTTTTAATTTTTCCCTGAAAAGCGTTCAAAGTTTGTATGGAGAGCAAGAACATTTTAAAGTATGATATTTGTAACTGCGATCTTAGCCTGTTTAGACTACAAAACTTATTTCAGCGTTTTTTTTAATTCATCGCCTAAGAAGGTTAAAAGGGGGTTCGAACTTTGTATAGAGAGCAAGACATTTTTAAAGTAAGAAATTTGTAACTACGGTTTCAGACTGTTTACTATGAGGGTTCAGAGAGGGTTCTTAGTTTGTATAGAGAGCAAGAAAAGAAAAGTTTTGAAAGTAAGACATTTGAAACTTCGGTTTTAGATTGTTTTCTAAAAGTCTAGGTAGAAAATTAATTTCAATGTTTTTTTTTTTATTCATTCCTTCAACAAACATTTAGACGATAACATGTTATACGCGGACGAAGTCGCGGGCAACAGCTAGTAATATATATTTTCAGGGAATGTGTATGCGCTGGCAACACTATTGGTGCGTTTGTGTGCGTATTGGCGCGTGTAAATACGAGTTGATCACAACTACATGAATCCATTTTATGCCTCACGCTTGGCGCGTCGGCCGTATTTTTTTTTTTTTTTTTTTTCATTTATTTACTACAAAAATCAATACAAAAAAAACATTTGTACAGCGGACAAAGCCGTAAAGGTTTATCTGCCGCTGTATTCGCTCTTTAACTAATTAAATATATATTTTTACAGGGGTGCAGTTCTATTTTAGCTAATTTAATATTATAGTTACTTACAATAGTAGGTACTTAGTTAATTACTATTGGCCTTATTCATAATCGTTCAACAAACCTATTTTAGCTAAAGTGTTGTTAAAGTTCGTCTCTCTCACATTGTCTTTGGCATTTGTGTTCGTAATAATGGGACAAAAATATTTTTTATAAACTTAGTAAGCCTTCAAAATTTTATGAATAAAGTATTTTTTTATTTTTATTACACTGTGTTTTTTTTATTTTTTTTACACATGGAATGTTTGTGCAGTTGGCACATCAGCAAGATATAACTCTTTCAAAGTACGTTTACATTTATGTGGGTTATCACTTATGCTTTTGACAATATCTTATGAAACTATCCTTCTAGGCGTTATAATTCTATGTTTCAGAACTAGATGTTGATGAGGCCAATTGCGTTCTGGTAGAAGTCCCTAACTGCTTCAAAATAATTGCAACGTATAGATCACCATCACCCAGATTTCGAAATCCTGAAGTGTTTATTAACGCGCTTGATACGGCCTTAAAAAATAGGGACTTGTCGCCGTGTGTTATTTTTGCAGGTGACATTAATCTAGATATTTTAGCTTCAGCACCCGATGACGTTTATGTCACAGAGTACCTACTTGAGTATGCTTTCAGAACATGGCCTTTTCCCTAGTATTGACAAACCTACTCACGGAAAGACGTGCTTGGATCATGTTTTTATACCAGCTAATGTTGTCGCGGAGTACGTGGTTTGCACAGCAGACCTCACTGACCACGATATAACCATGGCCGGTCTTTCCGTTAATCCTAACGTGAAGGAAGCACCTGTCCGCATTAAAAATAAAATTGATTTTAACGTAAATACTTCTCCTACGCGCCGTTCCACGCGCGCCAAAAGACCAAACGGACGATATTTAAATTTCGCGGCATAGAAGCCTTAAGATTGACATTCGCGCAGCACGCGCCCAAAGGACGCGCGCTGCCCGCTTCCGCGAAATCAGTCCACCGCTGAGCTTGTATCGACGTGCATACATTTTAACTATATTAATTTGTTATCCTAATTAGTTACCTATTTCAGACTGAGCCAATAGCCGGGGTATTACAGTTTTCCATGTTTAAAGATAGAGTAAACTATTAGTGCAGTGTTTTGTCGTTGTTTTCCAGCCAGTGTTCATTAGACTCCAATACAATAATAATAATACCAATAAACTTTGTTTCCCCAATTCGCGTCGACTATTCATTTCATTTTAAATACACAATAAATGGTGTCCCAAGTGTGGGCAGAATGTTTAAGTGACTAAGTGAACCAGTTTCAGTGTTTAAAAGTGAAAAGGGACATAGTTATTATTGAAAATGCCGCGTAAAACACGGCAGAGAGTGAACGAACTCGATGTTCGTGATGAAGATGAGAACATCTCAATGTCTCAAGCAAATTTCACCTTTTTATTGGAGACAATACAGCAGTCGCAATCGCAAATGTGTGACCGTGTCTTCGAACGGTTGGAGCAGTTGACGACAAGATCGTCTTCCCCCGCCCGGCGGCCCAGCGCGTCGCCGAGTTCCTCAGCGGGCGAGGCTCCACCGCCAGCCGGCACCTTCGCGACCTGTACATCTCGCTACGCGGGTCACTCCGATAACATTGAGGCATTTATAGACGCAATTGAATCGTTCAAAGAAGCCGCAAATGTCTCAGACGACATCGCTCTGAAAGGTATGTCGATGTTACTCACCAATGAAGCCGCGACCTGGTGGCAAAGTGTGCGCGCCGAGGTCACGACATGGCATGAAGCCCTAACATACCTACGCGACGCTTATGGCAACCGCCGCTCAGAATCCACTATATATAGGGAGTTATTCAACTCTGAACAGGGTGACGATGTACGAACTGACATTTTCGTTGCAAGATGCCGCGCCCTGCTTGCCCGCCTTCCACCGGGTGATTTATCCGCCAAAGCACAACTGGACATGATTTATAGTTTGCTCAATGTCAATATAACTAAAACATTAAGGCGAGAAGAGTTTTCTACATTTAAAGAATTGCTAACAAAAGCCCATAAAATTGAAGATTCCGACCGTGCCCGTACGGCAAAAATGCAAAGAGCATCACAGAGCGTTCCAGAATATGCGAAATCATCCGCACGAAACGTTCCGTTTACGCGCGCGCGCGCGCCGCCCTTTTACACCAGTACGCCGAGCACTGCAACGGCGCCGCCGCAACAGCCGACGCCGCCGCCGCCGCCGCCGCTGCCATCGATGCCGCAATACTCGCACGGCGCATCGAGTGTACGTTTCACGCCGCCGCCCGGCGGGCCGACCGCGCGCGGCGCGGCGATTCCTACTCCGCTCGGCGCACAGGCCACGCGCGGCCCGCCGACACCGGCGACGACCGCCGCGCCTAGTCGAGCGCGCTCGTTCTGCGTATACTGCAAGAACTACGGACACGATCGTGACCAGTGTCGTAAGTTAGTGGACAAGGGTGAGTCAAACTTACTTACTAATCCAGTGTCGTGTTACAAGTGTGGTACGAAAAATGTTACGCGCGATAATTGCCCGAAGTGTAATGCGGAACAATGCTTTTATAGTTTAAGTAACGTAACTTCCGATGACGAGATTAATACTGACTATGTAGAAAACGATGTTTACAATGTAACAGCTGATGATAATATTTTTACTGTACCTGTTGCACCAACGTGTAATAATAGTAATTGTATAACTGAAATGGATTTGTCAAATGTGTTGGCAAATGGAATTGGCTCAATCCATTCTTGTAATAATAATAATACCGATGTTGAATTTAATGCAAATAATAATAATGTCGAACGTAAAGTTCCTTCCTCGCGCGCCGATACCAGCTCTGAATGCGTGTTACGTAGGGTAAATCGACCTATTTTTGACATACAAATTCTGGGTTCGCGTGGCACGGCGCTTATTGATACGGGAGCGAAACATAGTATTGCGGGCTATACTCTGTATATGCTTCTTCTTCGCAAGGGTCACACTCTTCAACCGGCGCGAAAACTTATTAAGTTCGCCGATGGTCACCCGCGTGAAGTCGATGTTCTTACTACCACCTTAGAAGTGAGTCTGGAGGGTAAAAACATTCGAGCTCCGTTCATAATACTTCCAGAAGCCAGCGGGAATGAAACACTCCTAGGTATTGACTTTATTGTGACCGCTGGTGTTGCTATCGATTTCTACCGCGGGTTATGGCGTTTTTCAGGCGACATTCAGCATCGTGAGTTTCAACTTCGTTTCGAACGCAACGTCACTCAGGAACTATCCTGCGCCGCTGCTGATGTTCTGCGAGTTGACGAAGGCACTCAGCTTATACCACCTGACCGAGACATGCTGGCGCGTGTCTTGTCAGACAATGCGGACATTTTCCAGCCAGGGGGAGCACCGACACCCTATGCTGAGCACCGTATTGACACACGTGACCATGTACCTATATCTGTGCCTCCGTATCGTATGACTCCCGCCAAGAAGGAACTGATGCGCGAAGAAATCGACAAAATGCTCAAAGAAGACGTCATAGAAGAGTGTGAATCTGCTTGGGGATCTCCGGCACTCCTGGTACCAAAACCAAATGGTAGCATCCGTTTCTGCGTAGACTACCGGCGCCTTAATGCTGTGACTAAAACGGACAACTACCCTATGCCGCTTATAGACGAATTGCTTCAATCCACAAAGAGGAATTGCTTCATGAGCACCTTAGACCTTAGATCGGGATATTGGCAAGTGGGAGTGCATGAACAGGACCGGGACAAGACTTCGTTCGTGAGTCCCTTTGGCACATACCGCTTTAAGCGTATGCCCTTTGGGTTGAAGAACGCTCCAGCGACCTTCCAGCGTCTGATAGACCGGCTGCGCACCTGTTCTTCCCTGTCGAACGTGACAATCCTCGCGTACCTTGATGACCTTTTGATTATCTCTGAAGGTTTCGAGCAGCACCTAAAGGACCTCCAGGCAGTATTCAGCCGTCTTCGAGAGTTTAACCTCTGCGCCAATCGTGAGAAATGTGTTTTTGCAAGGGAAAGTGTCAAGTACCTTGGGCACGTCATAACTCAGCAGGGCGTCTCGACGGATCCGGCAAAGGTCCAGGCTGTATTGGAAATGAAGGAACCAAACAACCTCAAACATCTGCGTACATTTCTGCAGACCTGCTCATGGTTCCGAAAATTTATACCCAACTTCTCGAAGGTATCAGAACCATTAACCAAGCTGACGAGAAAATACCAAAATTGGACTTGGGGTCCTACTCAAGCAGTGGCATTCAAAGAACTGAAGCACCTACTAACCACCGCCCCTATCTTAATTCAAGCAGACTTCTCACGTCCATTCGTTTTACGTACTGACGCTAGCAGTTACGCTCTCGGTGCGGTACTCTTGCAGGGGGAGGGTAAAGATGAGCAGCCTATTGAATATGCAAGCCGCTTGTTGAACTCTGCCGAGCGAAACTATTCTACGACTGAGAGGGAAGCCCTTGCTGTGATATGGGCCGTTGAGCGATTCAGGTGTTATTTAGATGGGCATCCAGTGATAATCGGTAGTGATCATCAACCACTTCGTTGGCTTTTGACCCTGAAATCCCCAACCGGACGGTTAGTAAGGTGGGCGCTAAAATTGCAATCATTTGATATACAATTTCAGTACACTCCCGGGAAGATTAACGTGGTAGCTGACACACTAAGTAGACCAAACTGCTCCGACGATTCTCGTGAAGACTGCGGCATCTGCTCGGTAGTGGTAGACCTGCCAACGAAGGATCCGGCAGAGCTGCGAAAAGAACAACTCGCCGACCCCGAAGTGGAGAAGATTGTTACTGAAGTTGAAGGTGCAGACGAGGTGGCAGCTCGACGGTGGACGGAGCGTGGATACTTGATGGAGCAGGGAGTACTATATCGCTATAATCCCGATTCAGACAGTGAGACCCCACAGCTTGTTATTCCCATTAGTCTCAGAGCAGAAATCCTGAAAGACTGCCATAACTCACCGATAGCAGGACATCCTGGAATTGATCGCACCTACTATAAAGTTTCTCAGCTGTACTACTTTCCAGGGATGAGGAGAGTTATTACAGAATATGTCAAGAGTTGCATCGATTGTCAGCGTTATAAATCTACAAACGAGAAACCACCCGGCCTTCTCCAGACTCCCGTTCTTAACCAACGGAACGAAGTAATCGCTATAGATTTGTTTGGACCCTTACCTGAAGGCGAAAGCGGTGAACGATGGATCCTACTGGTGGAGGATACAGCTACCCGCTGGGTGGAACTATATGCACTACAGGAAGCTACAGCAGAAATATGTGCCCGTACTCTCATCGAGGAATACTTCCTTAGATACGGCTTCCCGCGTCGAGTAGTATCCGACAACGGCGTACAGTTTGTTGGAGCTGTTATGCAGCAATGCATGTATATTCTAGGAATCAAACAGAGTCTGGTCCCACTCTACCATCCCGAGGCAAATCCCGCGGAACGCAAAAACCGGGATTTAAAGACTCAACTCGGCCAACTAGTAGAGAATGAACATACCTCCTGGCCAACCAAGTTAGCAGTCATCAGATTTGCAATGAACAGCGCCGTTTGCCGTACGACTGGTGTCACCCCAACTTATCTAATGTACGCACGAGAGATGAGGTCTCCCACTGAGCTCCGCCATGATTTGCGAGCTATATTAGATAAAGAGAACTTTGTGCCGCAAATCACACCTTACCTCCGCTCGTTCATCAGTTCCTTATCTGCCGTGCGGGAACGTGTGGAGACACAACAGGACAAGTCTAAGGAAACAGCTGACCAATCTCGCCGTCCAGCTCCCGTGTATGATGTCGGCCATCGGGTGTTGCTCAAGTTGCATGTTTTGAGTAATGCTAAGAAAGGTATAAGTGCCAAGTTCGTACCTAAGCGCGACGGTCCTTACATAATAACAAAGAAGGTTAGTCCCACTACTTTCATTATTGCTCCCGTAACGAAGCCTGAAGAGACGTTAGGGAAATACCACGTTCAGGATTTGACACCTTTCATTAATACCGACACGGAGCTCGACACCCTGCCGGCTCCTGTTATACCGAAGCGACGTCGTGGACGCCCGAAGGAGAAGCAAAACGAGCTAGTCCAGGAACGAGGCCGTTCTCCTACACTAGAGGGGGAGTATAACGTAAATACTTCTCCTACGCGCCGTTCCACGCGCGCCAAAAGACCAAACGGACGATATTTAAATTTCGCGGCATAGAAGCCTTAAGATTGACATTCGCGCAGCACGCGCCCAAAGGACGCGCGCTGCCCGCTTCCGCGAAATCAGTCCACCGCTGAGCTTGTATCGACGTGCATACATTTTAACTATATTAATTTGTTATCCTAATTAGTTACCTATTTCAGACTGAGCCAATAGCCGGGGCATTACAGTTTTCCATGTTTAAAGATTGTAACAACTTTTTTTGTATTTTGAATATCCTGCGTGATTATAATTATAAATCAATAAGTACATACTAACGCCATCTAACATTTGTCTCGCGCAACTCGTTGCCTCATTATAAGCTACTCCGATAGTTAATAAACTCGCTCATCAAGCACGATATACGTCACGTATTTCACATTAGTTCGGAATTTGGACACCACCGAGGCGATATCAAGTGCGCTGAGGTGTCTTTTCTTCCGTGGCTCCCAAAGCATACGGGCGCATCCATTTTTAATTTAACAAGCTCCGAGAAGCTGCAGGAAAGATGGCGAAGTCGGCCATATTTAATATAATTAAATAAGTCGCAGTAAGGCGCACATGCCGAATTAATTTTAAATCACTATAAATAAAAATGGCAGTATAACAACATAAAATGAATTAAAGAAAATCCCGATAATGTGAGTATCGCTTTTGTTCGTATTTAGCAGTCTGGTGAGACCTAATCTCAGAACCACGTTTAATCTGGCCGTAATTTTGTTATTAGGGGTCCTTAATTTACGTTACTTCCGGCGCATACACTATATTCCTGGTCTTCGGTGGAGAAAAGCAAGTTGCCCACATCCCGAGCATACGTGGCATGGGTGGTTTGAGGTGAAGCTTCTTGATGTCTGTCTGATGCTTCCACGAGTACATCGGCTTCCTTGCTGCAGCTGAAGAAACGGTGGTATAGTGTTTTGTGTAAAACTGTTGGACAAGGTTAGTGTACCTACCTAAAACTTATGTACTTATCTCTTTGAGTGAACATTTAACTTTCCCATGTGAAGTGTAATAAATGATTTGTTATATTGCCTAATGTGTGTTTCCTTTGAATAGTAACCAGTAGCAAGGCGCCCTGAGGTTTTATTTAATTTAAATTAGAGTCTTATGCCAACCGACTGTGGCGGCCGGTGGTGACCCCATAAAAAAGAGGTTACAAAGTGTCTCCCAACGTTTGGCCTTTAGCTGCTGGTCTATTTCAAATGATACACATTTAATTTAACGTTTAAAACATTAATCTTAATTGTTAAAATAGTTTACTTTCGCATCTTTGTATAAAGAGGGTAGATTTAAGATGAACATTGAACAAAGAACTCGTGGACCGCTAGCGGTATTTTTCTAGAAAGCACATGTTCGTATGTACCTTTGATGGAATTTAAGGTGTATTTGTTTAGTTTTTACACTTAATTAGCTTAAATATCGTTTAGTGAAATTTATTGTGCTTAAACTTAAACCTAAAATATAAATTTCCAAAATGTCGATCCAAAAATATGTAGACTGTATGCATAAGGATGAAATCATTTATGAACTTGATTTACTTGGTATATCCACAGATGTGAATGACACCACGGATGCAGTAAGGAAGCAGATTCGCCAAGTCTTCAAATTAATGCGCCGTGGAAGCATCAAGTGTGACACCCTTAAATCGCCCGTGACTGCCACAGAAATTGAGATTTGCACCTCGAAGGTTGAACTTCTTGAAAACCAGCTGCGCTCGGGTAACGTAAATGACCTTAACCTTGTGCGTAAACTTACTCGACGTGCCAATTATGTGATTGATAGGCTTGCTCGTGTTTCTGAGTCTAATGCTCAACTGTCAGACCTGCGTAGTCATTTGGTTAGGATTTTGAGTGAGATAGATAGGGGAGAAAGTGACTCAGATAGTGAATACGAGGAGTCTCAGGCACCACGATCGGTGGAAAAGGAAGATAGTAAAGTGATTTTCATTAAAGACAAACGTGTCAACTTAAACTCTTAAAATGGCGCGCTCACGCGCTGACCAATTTATTGAACCCGCTTTCAACAACTTTAAAATTACCTCTGATTTTTACCACAAATCAACATCGAAATCAGTAGGTAAACAAAATTCGGCATTGAATGAACCTAGCTCTTCGAGACTGATGGTTAGGAAATGCTTTAGGTGTAATACACTCATTTTACTAACCAGTGTAAGTCGAGGGAGTTAGTGTGCTTTAAATGTGGCATGAAAGGGATTAAGCGATCTAATTTTACAAACTGTAATGAACAAAAAAAAAAAACTAGAGAGCCCAGAACTATCCCAGTCATCATATATAAATAAGTCTCCTTTTGTTAACGAGGGGGTAGTTCTGTTTAAAAAAAAATATTAATGACATTCCGTAAATGTAACTACAAAATATAGCCCCTTTTTCCTTGTACACGGCCGTGAATTTATAATAGATGGAATGTTACATAACTTAAATTCGGATCAGCCAGTTCAAAGATCGCAAGTGACGATCAGTGATCCTCAAACATATAGCAACAAGATACTTGAACTTAATACAATATTTAAGAAAGTGCAGAAGCACATAAAAAGTGCTCACGATAGGAACGTGAAGTACTATAACTTAAGAAAAAGAGACGTTGAGTTTAAAGTAGGACAAATAGTATACAAACGTACTCACTATTTATCAAATGCATCAAAAAGATTTACTTCGAAGTTAGCCCCGAAATTTCAGAAATGTGTTATTACAGCGAAGTTATCACCTTTAGTATATACCTTGACCAGCATGGATGGCAAAGTATTAGGTAACTTTCACATAAAAGACATCCTCAAACAGAGTGAGTAATGGATATTCGTGTATGTATTAGATGAAGTATGTAAGATGAATGTATGTATGTCGTTAGTATAATGTTTTAAAATTTGTGCACAAGTGTTCTTTTTGGTATAAATAAGCTATGTACGTGAGTGGTGATGAATGCAAGCGACGAGTACCTATAACTTCAACCAGTTTGAATGCGAACACCTGGGCGCATAAAATAATAGACTTGTTTACAATTCCGTGCGGATTAACTCTTCAAGGAATAAACGACCTTAGCTAGTGGAGAGTAGATTCGTTTTGGTATCGCATTAGTTGATCGAGTACCTACTTAAACTTGAACTTGAAGCATCCCATAGAAAGTTATGTGATTATTTCTTAATTATCTTACCTACTTAAATGTTTTTAATTAGTAGAGGCCACTACTAAATAAAATCGTAACTTAAAAACTTAATAATGCTTGATATTTGTTGAATGATACCCACCAGTAGTTTATCATTTTAAAATATTGCTATGCCTAATAGTGCAGGCTTAATACGCACTTTACATTTAGATATCTAATAGGTATCCCATATGCATACGGTCCGCCTGTTGGTAAGCCATCACCGTAGCCTATGCATGTATGTAATTAGAAATGTAGTACCTATATAATGTTATGCTTAGTTAGCTAGTAGGTAGTTAGTCGGTAAATAGTCAATCACGAATTAGTGAATATTTGTAAAAGTCCTTTCTTTAGTTTTTGTCATCGTAATAAACATATTTAACCAATCTTTAGAATGATACCTATAGTTATGGTATTTACGCAATAGATTAACGGTCGTACTGATTGTTCATTTTTTTTACCGTGCACATTCTGATCACGGCGAGTAGATAATAAGTGAATTTTCGGTATAGTACTTAGTACTTACCTTAGTTATAGAAAACGTTTAATTCATGTCATGAACGATATAAGTAGGTATGTAGGTAGGCGATTGTACAATCATTACATTAAGATGTTAGTTGATAGTTGTATATTACATTCGTATTTATTACTTACGCTTGTTAGCTAATTAGGTTACTCCAAGTAGTTATCATGCATAGATACCTACTACTGATTGTCAGTGACAGATCATCTTTTCCAGGATAACAATTACTTAAAACTTAACATTACTTGAAATCGGAATTATGATGCCTGGGATTATCTGTTGTCACTGTTTGAGTCCTTTTATAGATTATAGGTTTTTTTTGTAGAATTGTCTTCTGTTGGCACTTATAAGTGTGTACTCATATTTATTATTGTTATTGTTTCTTTGAGCATTAGGTTTGAAAAAGTGTCTTCGGTATGAAGAACTTTTTAACCCAAGGAAAGGAAATGTGTAACAACTTTTTTTGTATTTTGAATATCCTGCGTGATTATAATTATAAATCAATAAGTACATACTAACGCCATCTAACATTTGTCTCGCGCAACTCGTTGCCTCATTATAAGCTACTCCGATAGTTAATAAACTCGCTCATCAAGCACGATATACGTCACGTATTTCACATTAGTTCGGAATTTGGACACCACCGAGGCGATATCAAGTGCGCTGAGGTGTCTTTTCTTCCGTGGCTCCCAAAGCATACGGGCGCATCCATTTTTAATTTAACAAGCTCCGAGAAGCTGCAGGAAAGATGGCGAAGTCGGCCATATTTAATATAATTAAATAAGTCGCAGTAAGGCGCACATGCCGAATTAATTTTAAATCACTATAAATAAAAATGGCAGTATAACAACATAAAATGAATTAAAGAAAATCCCGATAATGTGAGTATCGCTTTTGTTCGTACTTAGCAGTCTGGTGAGACCTAATCTCAGAACCACGTTTAATCTGGCCGTAATTTTGTTATTAGGGGTCCTTAATTTACGTTACTTCCGGCGCATACACTATATTCCTGGTCTTCGGTGGAGAAAAGCAAGTTGCCCACATCCCGAGCATACGTGGCATGGGTGGTTTGAGGTGAAGCTTCTTGATGTCTGTCTGATGCTTCCACGAGTACATCGGCTTCCTTGCTGCAGCTGAAGAAACGGTGGTATAGTGTTTTGTGTAAAACTGTTGGACAAGGTTAGTGTACCTACCTAAAACTTATGTACTTATCTCTTTGAGTGAACATTTAACTTTCCCATGTGAAGTGTAATAAATGATTTGTTATATTGCCTAATGTGTGTTTCCTTTGAATAGTAACCAGTAGCAAGGCGCCCTGAGGTTTTATTTAATTTAAATTAGAGTCTTATGCCAACCGACTGTGGCGGCCGGTGGTGACCCCATAAAAAAGAGGTTACAAGATAGAGTAAACTATTAGTGCAGTGTTTTGTCGTTGTTTTCCAGCCAGTGTTCATTAGACTCCAATACAATAATAATAATACCAATAAACTTTGTTTCCCCAATTCGCGTCGACTATTCATTTCATTTTAAATACACAACAAATCTCTAAGATCAGAGTTACAGTCTGTTGATTGGTCGCCCTTAATGAATGATTCGAATCTCGATAACGTCGTCATTTCCTATTCTTCCATTATAAAAAACGCCTTTACCAAGCATACCAGAACTGTCAAGATTAGCCGTTCCAAATTTGCCTTGTAACTTTGGATGACACCTGTTTAATAAGATGTTCTAAACAGAGAGACAAATTACACCAACAATACCGTAACGATCCAAAAAATGTTTAAAAAAAAGTTGTTTATACCCGATACCGGAACTTCTACATCGAACTCTTGCGAAAATTAAAGTCCGAATATGATAATAGGGAGCTAGCACAAAACAAGTGCGTGCCTAAAAAGATGTGAGATACAATTAGGCAAATCACTCACCAAACTCGAAACAGGTCCGCGGCCGACGACCTGCTAACATCTAAGCCATCAGCTGAAGAGTCCCTTGACTATTGCAATACGTTCTTCTCCACTGAAGGTTCCAGTTTAGCAACGTCTATTTTGGCAAATTCTAATGAAACTCAGGAAGTTCTGGCGTCTAAAATAAAAGTTTGTCAGACAAATACACCTTCTTTCTATGTTATGACTACTGATAAACACGAAGTCTACCGTCTGATCAAGTCACTGGATGTAAAAAGTGCCCCAGGGTTAGATGACATAAATAACAGTAACAGACTCCTTAAGGAAATTGGTGACATCATATCGGAGCCTTTAGCCGCGATATTTAACCTGAGCATGTCCACTGGCATATTTCCCCAAAATTGGAAGACGGCTACTGTTACACCTATCCATAAAGATGGTCCAAAAGTTGTCCCTAGCAACTACCGCCCTATCTCGCTTCTAAAAGTCTACTCGAAGCTTCTGGAGCGAATAATGAATAAGCGACTAATCAATTTTTTTTAAAAAAAATAATATGCATTCGGACAAACAATTCGGTTTTTGCAAAGGAAAATCGACGGAGTACGCCGTTAAATGTCTGGCAGAAACTGTCGTTTCCCATTTAGATGAGGGTCGTAACTGTGTCGGTGTATTTCTAGATTTATCCAAAGCTTTCGATACGGTTTCAATCCCCATCTTACTTCGCAAACTTAGGTATAAGGGGCACAGCCTTAAATTGGTTCTGTAGCTACCTGGCCAACAGATCTCAATGTGTGAGTCAATGGCTTTATCAGTAGCGAACAAAGTGGCCCTTTGGGGTCCCACAGGGAAGTATTCTGGGCCCCACACTTTTTCTTGCGTACCTTAATGATATTCTATCTCTACAGCTTCATAATAGTAATATGCAGTGCTATGCGGATGACACAGCCATTACCTTTCACGGTCGCTCGTGGCAGGATGCCCAGGATGCAGCGATCTTGGGACTTAAAAAAGTTTCGGGTCTTAAAAAAAAATATTTGTTTTCATAAGACCGCTTTGTCTGAACCTCCTCCCTCTTTAACAAGTTTGAAAACGCATTTTGAATCATGTCCGTCTAACCAGAGCTGTAATTGTGAAAGCATTCAAAAGTGTGACTCTCTTAGATATCTGGGTGTGGAGCTAGAGGAAAATCTCAATTTCAATAAACATATTTCTCTTACAGCGGCTAGGATTCGTAAGCTCATCCACACTATGAAGTTATTGAGAGAGGCTGCTAGCGGACAACTTTTGAAAACTGTATACCTCGCACTGTGCCAATCCATAACCAACTACTGCATTCTTGCATGGGGAGGCGTCGCAAAAACAACTCTCATAACGCTCGAAAGAGCTCAAAGAGCAGTTTTAAAGGTGTCCTTGCGTAAGCCTCGCTGGTATTCTACTGCTGACTTAAGCCCGGTTCACATTTGTCTGTCGTGTTGTGTTGTGACGCATCAGAACGGGTACCGGTTTCATACATTTAATATGGTTGCGTTCACATCTCTCTGATGCCGTGGGCGTCACAGAAATGTGAACCGGGCCTAATATAGAGAAGCCGAGGTACTTAGCGTTCGTAGGTTATTCCTGCTGCCTGCTGCCGTGAACGTGCATAAGGCAACATTGAACCTGCCATGCTACAGGGACTTGGTCAGGAAAAGAAATTTAAAAGTACCAAATTCGCAAATCGATTTCCTAGGTTTCTGTTTCTGTATATCTATAAAGAATTTGCAAAAGCGATCGAACTTAGACATTGCAGCGTCCAAGAAGCAAACAAGAAAATACAAACGCTCTTATTGTCTTGGAACTATGAACAGTCAGAAGTCATTACTGTCAAGCACATACACACACACACACACATGCACGTGAACACACACTCACTCACACGCACACAGACACATAAAAGCACATGCAAAATAGTGTGTGTACGTACCACACTCCACGTACTCCACTTACTTCTACTAGTAGGTATTTAAGTATTTATTCATTATTTTTATTACTTCTTGTTTATGTACTAATTTGTAAAATTCCATACCTTGTCTTGCTCTATCTTTAAGCCGTGTAATTGTTAATCTGCACTGTTTGGTTTCCACGGGACAGGCCCAGCCTAGTGCGGAACCATAGCCACTATGTTTTTTTTTTTTAATTCTCTTTCGTTTATAAATATATTTTCATTTTTCATTTTCATATGCGTTTTAGTGAGTTTACTTTGCATTTACAACAAAAAAGTAGTGGTTTTAAAGTAACCCATTCTCAATTTAACTTTGATCGCGTTGTTTTTATTTTTTTCTAAAGAAACTATAAGTCCATATTTTTTTTTATTTGGTAGGTATGCAGAAAGAACAGTTAAATCCGATTATTATATTTTAATTTCATATATTTTTTCGTGAATTGATGTCGCCAAAATATTGTGTCAAACCTTAAAATTGATCAAAGTAACCCTTAAGGTTTACGGTACCTACTTAGGTGTTCAGCAATTTATGAGGCCGACTGTATTGTAGGTACCTACCTATTAATAATGATTGGTCTTTCTTTAACAGAAGAGACGACGTAGATACTTGGAGATGATCAAAAACGTACCTACCTATAAGGGCAACCTACCGGTTATTGGGCACCTCCTTCAGCTGATTGGAAGCAGAGAACGTAAGATTATTTTGACATTTTGAAATTTAATAAGGTAGGTACCTAAATGTCCAAGCGTTGAGCACCTTCAATGTTAATTCATGGCAATAAAGATGACAATGAATGTCAATATCTGGGATGTTTACCTTAATCTGGTTAACCAACTGAGTCAATACCAAAACACCGAGAAAAGTTATTAAGTAAATTGATTTGGGCCGGGCACATTCTACTTAGAACCGATGGCCGTTGAGACGGAAAGGTTCTCGAGTGGCGACCACGTACCGGAAGGCGCCGCGTAGGCAGGCCCCCCACAAGGTGGACTGATGACCTTGTGAAGGTCGCGGGAGTCCACTGGATGCGGGTGGCGCAGGACCGGTCACTTTGGCACTCTTTGGGGGCGGCCTATGTCCAGCAGTGGACGTCTTTCGGCTGATGTGATGATGACGATGAAATTGATTTGCTCGGTTCTTCAGTTTAGAACGTCAGTTGAAAACCTGAGTGTCAACGCAATGGCCATTAAAAATTTGTTTTTTGCCGCCCTTAGAATGGCTCGCTAGACTACAGGGTGACTGGTAATTCGACCTATTCCTTGAAAGGGGTTATACGAGAGCTAATTTGCAACAATTTATGTCCAGTCAACCAGGGGTCGAAACTCGCTGGTTTCCGAGATATTCGAGTTTTTTGTTTGTATGAAAAAAAACATTTGGATGGTAAAAAAACATTTTTGTCACAATCAGCACTTTAAGGCTGCAAGGCGATTTTTTTTCAAACAAACTAAAAACACGAAAAATTAAAAAAAAATCGTGTTTCGACCCCTGGTTGACTGGACATAAATTGTTGCAAATTAGCTCTAGTATAACCCCTTTCAAGGAATAGGTCGAATTACCAGTCACCCTGTATATAGGATTTTAAGTTGTGCATTATTATAATTTAGTTAAATATTGAATTTCAGGATTCTGGGAAAAAGTGAAGGAGATCATTAATGATGCTGAAAAAGCCGGTGGCGCCATAGCTGTCTGGTTTGGACCGAAGCCCGTACTTTGTAAAAAATAATTACTTAACTTGTTATGGACAGGGCTGTCCATATATTACGTTATTTCAAGATAGGGGGAGGGGTTTTATTAGGCAGGGAGGGTCTATTCAAGGAATTATCAGGATGATGATAGAAGGGGGTCAAAAATCGACAAAAATTATGACGTAATATATGGACAAGCCCTAAGCGCACGTCTGAGAGCAGTTAACTGCACACGGCGACTTTTGTAGCAATACAGACGCGATCAGATGAATATACAGAAAGAAATAAATATTTTCGGACAATCCACCTAGTCCCAAACTAAGCAAAGCTTAAATTATGGGTACGAGACGACGATAAACATACTTATATAGATAAATAAATACCTAAATACATAGAATACATCCATGACTCAGGAACAAATATTCGTGCTAATCACACAAATAAATAGGTACCTACCCTTACCGGGATTCGAACCCAAGACCTCTTGCTTCGTAGGCAGGGTCACTACCAAGTAGGCTAAAGCGGTCGTCTAATATCTTTGGCAAGTGTCGCAATTACAGTCTTGCGTCCGTGAAACAAGCGAGTTGTAGCTGCAAAAAGTCGTCGTGTGTGACTGCTCTAACATGTTTCAGAAAATAAGACAATTTTGGTAACCTAATTATAATAACAATCGATACCGCACAACTGAGACGGTGAATATCCCTGCCACCCGCTAACCGCCCAAGTACCCTTTGAAGTCTCCCCTCGTACCCCTGTCCTGTCACAGGGCGCGTCTCAGTTAAACGGTAGGCCTGTATTAACAGTACTTAACATTATTCACTAGTTAGTTTGTGTGTTAAGGACTTGCATCCGTCTCAGTTGGTCCCAGTAATGCGGTCGCCCTAATATAACCCCGAACCATACTTAAATTCCATCAAATCTACCAAGAAATGTCACTGTCACGGTGAAACCTACCATTTTCAGTACGACGTTCCAGTTGTAACCGACGTTTTTAAGATAATATGAGGACTTTCGAATGATCCATGCATGGCGGATCGTGCTCCAGACATTGTTTTTTTATTTTCTGCATTCTGCTGTTTAAAGTATAATTTTGATAGCATATTATTCAGTGAATGGTAAACATGACGGCTACAGTTAATGAAGAATTTACCTGGAAATGCGAATAACCAATTCTTGGGCATCATTCGGCGGTTCGTGGTCGCGGCCGCCATTATGCTTTGATATTTTTTTTTCAAGTGAACCGATTTCGATATTATTTTTTTTTGGTAGAAGGTTCTTTCAGAATACTTCCATACAAATTAAAAGGAAAAAAAATCAACACAAAATAATTGAATAACAAACTTAAATATTAAATGATTGTTGAAGAATAAAAAAATAAGGTCTCGTTATACTTTTCCGATAATATTTATGTTCATATTAATAATATATATTATTTTGAAATTTTTCGCTCGGTAAACTTCGGAGATAAGGGGGGGAATGGTATTTATTTCTGCATTTTCCTTTGTAAATCAAAGTTTTACCACTATAGAAAAAAAAAGAAAAACTGTTTTGGGATGTGCAATTGACGCTCTTTCATATGATACCCCACTTGGCCTACTAACTAGACTTTAATTCCCCCCCCCCCCCCCCCCCCTCCTCTTATGCGTCCTTTTTTATAGAAATTAAAAATATATATTTAAATTTTTCATTTTCCACATACGTGGATTAGCATTTTTTACAACTGTTCCAAATTTCAAATTGATAGCATTAGTAGTTCCTGAGATATTTTACTTTGTGACAGACAGACAGACGGACGGAGTCACACCATAAGGGTTCCGTTTTTACCTTTTTGGTCCGGAACCCTGAAAATGCATTAGTTGTGTAGTGTGGTGTGTGTTTTGCCTCCCCCCCCCCCTCCTCTTATGCATCCTTTTTTATAGAAATTAAAAATATATACAGGGTGTCCGGTAAATAATGGACAACCTTCTAACCACGAATAGGGCACCTTAGACTGGTCCAGAAAATCGACTTTGAGGTTTTGTAAAAGTCCCCTGGTTTTCGAGATATTCGCATTTTTCGAAGAGCGAATTGTACCAAAACAAGGTGTTTAAAAGTGAACATTTATAGCAACATCTTTATTTGTGAAGATGTAAATGGCATGTGTTATACCATTTTAGAATCAGTATTAGATAAACTATTTTTCAGGAAGTTGGCCACTCTGGTCCTCATACATTTTTTTTTTCACCACACGCAATCTAACTTGTAGAACACTTTAAAGAAAAATGTGATTCTATTAATGAATACTCAATAAACAGAAATCGGTCTGGCCACCATAAAACTCTAATACAAGTTCATTAGCATCACTTTTAGAGAATATTTCCGAGAATTATTAACGTCCAGGTCATTAAAGTGAAATAAGGTGCACTATTTGCACCACTTGCACCTTATTTCACTTTAATGACCTGGACCGTTCATAAATCTTGGAAATATTCTCTAACAGTGATGCTAATGAACTTGTATTAGAGTTTTATGGTGGCCAGACCGATTTCTGCTTAATTAGGTCTTAATTAATATAATCACATTTTTCCTTAAAATGTTCTGCAAGTTTGATTGCTTGTAGTGAAAAAAAAATGTATGAGGACCAGAGTGGCCAACTTCCTGAAAAATTGTTTATCTAATACTGATTCTAAATTGGTATAACACATGCCATTTACATCTTCACAAATAAAGATGTTGCTATAAATGTTCACTTTTAAACACCTTGTTTTGGTACAATTCGCTCTTCGAAAAATGCGAATATCTCAAAAACCAAAGGACTTTTACAAAACCTCAAAGTCGATTTTCTGGACCAGTCTAACGTGCCCTATTCGTGGTTAGAAGGTTGTCCATTATTTACCGGACATCCTGTATATAAATTCACCATTTTCCATACACGTGGATTAGCTTTTTTACAACTATTCCAAATTTAAAATTGATAGCATTAGTTCCTGAGATATTTTACTTTGTGACAGACAGACAGTCAGATGGAGTCACACCATAAGGGTTCTGTTTTTATTTACCTTTTTGGTCCGGAACCCTAAAAGTTGAGTGACACAAGTTTGTTTAATTTTATTATAATACATTTTCAGTTATTAATGATCCAGATGACGGTATGACCGTTCTAAACTCGTGTTTGGGAAAAGGCTACCTTTACAAGTTTGCTGCCTGCTGGGTTGGCGACGGACTGATTACCGCAAATGGTAACTATAATTACGTTAATCACATATGCAGTAGCAGATCCAGGGGCGAAGTTAGAAGGGTGCTTACATGGTATTGTTGCCTGAACAAGTGCAAACGATAGGACTGTGTGACACAAGGCAGTCCAGACTCTGCGTTGAAGCAGAGGAGACGCCCTAATACACACACCGATTGCCCTTGCCTTATGCGCAGCCATAGCTCCTTCCTGGGCAAACACATCATGCAGCAGTGCATGCATCAGTGCAGGAGGAGATCAAATTTCTTGAGGTCTACAGTCAAAATCAAAATCAATTATTTATTCTGCAAATAGGCCACAAGGGCACTTTTACATGTCAAATGGTATTTTCTACAATATAATATTAATAATCTTACACAATAATCATTTTCAAATTGCAGATTTTAACCAATTAGTACTTAAATGGTTAAGAAACTAAATGTCACTAAATGAAAACTAAAAAAATCCAAAATTGTAAAATATTATCAAATACATTCGATATAAGGTCTGTATCAGAATTAACAATAAGTTTATGATATTAATTTAGTACCCCAGAGATGTATAATGTCTCTGAGCATCCAAATACAATTAATAATTATTCTAATGTTCTTATAGAGATGTATACTGTCTCTAAGCGTTTCCTGCAATTCTTCGAGTTTGCAGGACTTGACCAAGAATTTTAATAGGTGCATGGCGATCACAATAGATCAGCGATGGTCGCAGTGATAAAAGGGCTGTCACAGCCCGGAAGCCACTACCAGAATAATAATAATAGGGGTCTCATGATCGCGTTTTCAACGTAATTGGCGCAAATATTTGAACGACACACACCTTAAACGTTAAAGTGCGGGTGCAAACATTACAGAGGCTCAAGTATAAGTTTTATCGATACAATACGTTTTCGAACGCGTTTGCGTTTAGTTTAAATTTGTATGGCAACGCGAACAGCGCCTCTGGTGGTAACTATTAGGAACTACGCGTTGCCATACAAATTGAAACTAAACGCAAACGCGTTCGAAAACGTATTATGTATCGATAAAACTTATACTAGAGCTACAGGTGTGTAATGATATATTTATATATTTTCACTGGATGTAGCAAGATTTTATATATTTTTATAGAATATTATCACTTCAGAGGTAAGTAATAAGAAACTTTTGAAATAACAACAAAATAAATAATTTCATGGTGATGTTCAAAAAGCATAAAAGATATTTTTCAACACATTTGCTCGTAACGTTCCTCTTATTGTGCCGCTTTTGGGCTCATAATCCTGGGTATTAAACACGCGTGTTTAATAACATTACGACACTCGTGTAGTTATGTTTATATCCCGATTAAGACACGTTGGCACCCTGCAGCAAGGTGTATGTATGGTCTCGGCGCATTCTTAAATTGACCGGGTTATACAGGTTTGTTTTTAATTCTCGGCAAATAGATTCTTACTCGACTAAACAAATTAAATCCTTCGTGTGGATTAATTGATTATTTCTTGTTGGATATGACATAGAAACGTTTCATTTAGTAAAACTATTTATTTTTGATAACATGTTACATGAATTTATATAAAATAAGAAAATATTTATTTTATTTTGTATTGGCTGTTTAGATATTTCATCTAAGCCTCGCTACGGGCGCACTGCGCGAACTTCACGAAAAAAAATAGTTGCGCGCCATTATAGGTAATTTCACAAATATTTGTAAACATTGATGATGCGTGGTTGTTATTGTTAAAAATGTTGACTCGTAGTGAATAGAAAGTGATAAATAGAATTGACACCACTGTACATTCTTGGAGATGTACAAATAATATATGTGAGTAAAAACCTGTTGTAATCAATAACTAAAGGAAACAACTTAGGAGCCTGTAACATGTTCATTTTATGAAAAGGATTTTTTCCTCGCAAATGTGTTGAAAAACGTCGTATGACACGCGTGAGCTTTGATAATTACATCCTCGGCTCTATTATCACGCTCACCTGCGGTTCGCGTGACAATTCCGCCTCTGATGTAATGATCAACATACCTCACTTGTATCATAATGTACTAATATATAACAAATCCAGTTGTTCTGTAGGACCAGATAACTTGCCATCCTATATTGTAAAGGGTTGCAAGTATCATCTCAAACTCCCGTTACAATATATTTTTAATCTAGCTCTCGATTCTGGAACATCCTCAGCTTTGGAAGGTTTCGAGGGTGAGACTGATCCCGAAGGGGGGCGACGCCACAATTGTAGACCATTACAGACCTATAGCTTGTTCTTTCTACGTTGGCTAAGCTGTTTGAATCCATACTCCACCAGACCTTATCAGCACAGGTTAAACCTTACTTGAATGATGCACAACATGGCTTCAGACCTAACCGCTCTGTAAACACAAATCTTCTGCTCCTGGTTGACAATATTTCTGAGCATCTTGATAGAGGTTGATGTCCTTTATTTCGACCTCGGGAAGGCTTTCGATCGCGTGGATAACCATGTGTTGCTGAATAAATAGAACCAAATTGGCTTCTCTCCGAAGTTACTGTCTTTCTTCGCTAGTTATCTGCGTGATCGGTAGCAATATGTTCGACATGGATGCTTTGTCTCGGCTCCATATCATACCCGATCTGGTGTCAGTCAGGGTTCCATATTGGGACCTTTCCTGTTCGGAATAATGATAAATGACCTCACAACAGTTATTTAGTCATCCCAATGTCTCCTTTATGCCGATGATTTAAAATTAGTTTGCGGTGTGGAGCAATTAATTGTGAGTCATTGTGGAGCAATTAATTGTGAGACTAGCGGATAGTTTAGACTGTAGAATGTGTGGCGAGGAGGATGATACTATGGAATACTTATTGTGTAATGTCATGTGCCCTTGCCAGGGCAAAAGGGCCCTCATGCAGATAAGATAAGATAATAAAAAGACAATTACTTGCCTATTGTCTGCTATTTATTTATGATTATCAATCCACAAATCTAAGTTTGACAAAAAAACACAATGATAGTTCATGTTGTTATCGTCCAAGACTGTTCAATGAACTACGATATTAACGATTTGTTCGGTGCATCTCAAGAGCCATAATTGATGTAGGTACAAACTGCTAATAATAATGGCTCTCTTTCTTAGTTCGTTTTGGATCTAAATGGTTCATGCTAGATATCTTCAGTTGTATTCTTGTATTTATTCTCACACTTTTTCGAACATTTACAACGTATAAACATTGCAATTGTACTAAATAGGCCTTTGTATTTTTATTTAATAAGTAAGATTTTTTTTTTACATTCAAAGTGCCGACCTGGAAGCGCAACCGCAAGCTGCTGAACCCGACGTTTAGCCAGCACGTTCTGGACGGGTTCCTGGGCATCTTCAACCAGCAGGCGGCGCTGCTGGCGCGGGACCTAGAGCCGCTGGCCGGCGCCGGCGAGTTCGACCCGACGGAGTACATCACCGAGAAGACGCTCGAATCCGTGTGCCGTAAGTGACTCTAACAAGTCACCAATGCCAACCGCAAGCTGCTGAACCCGACGTTAAGCCAGCACGTTCTGGACGGGTTCCTGGCCATCTTCAACCGGCAGGCGGCAATGCTGACGCGGGACCTAGAGCTGCTGGCCGGCGCCAGCGAGTTCGACCCGACGGAGCACATCATCGAGAAGACGCTCGAGTCCGTGTGCCGTAAGTGACTCTAACAAGCCACCAATGCCAACCGCAAGCTGCTGAATCTGACGTTCAGCCAGCGCGTGATGGACAGCTTCCTGAACAGCTTCAACCGGCAGGCGGCGCTGCTGGCGCGGGACCTAGAGCCGCTGGCCGGCGCCGGCAAGTTTGACCCGACGGAGTACATCACTAAGAAGACGCTCGAGTCCGTGTGCCGTAAGTGATTCTAACAAGCCACCAATGCCAACCGCAAGCTGCTGAATCTGACGTGCAGCCATCACGTGATGGACAGCTTCTTGAACAGCTTCAACCGTCAGGCGGCACTGCTGGCGCGGGACCTGGAGCCGCTGGCCGGCGCCGGCGAGTTCGACCCGACGGAGTACATCACCGAGAGGACGCTTGGGACCGTATGCGGTAAGTGTAACAAGCTATCAAACTTAATTGATATCATTCTTGGACATGTTGGGTGCCATAAATTTGCTCTAATTTAATCTAAACTAAGGTACAGTATAGCTTTAAAAGACAGGCTCGCGAGTTCTACGGCTCACAGAGCAGAGTTTTATTCATAGTATAATCTAATACCCTTTTCGTGTCAGCTCAGGGACTACGCGTCTGAACGCCGCGAATGCGTGGTCCGATCGTTAGGACCACGTGGTCTAACAAAACGACAGCTTCTGTAGTCCGATTAGTTAATCGAACTACCAGGAAAACAAAAGTTCACGTTGCCCGATCGTCCGACCATGTGGCCTGAGAAATACAGTGGAAACTGGATAAGTGGAACCTGGGTTAGTGGAAAACATCTTTAAGTGGACCCAAGTTCTCGGTTCCAGTTCCTTGGCAAAGAATTACCTCTATACGTGGAATTTTGGGACCTCTATAAGCGGAATCCATTTTTTCGAAAATTTCTTATTTTTACCTCTGTAACTGGAAGCAGCCGTCTCCGAAACCTCTATGAGTGGAATAGCTCGGCGTTATTATAGCGGAATCCATTTTTTCGTTTTTTTTTACCTCTGTAACTGGAAGCAGCCATCTCCGAAACCTCTATGAGTGGAATAGATCGGCGTTATAAAAATCTAAGTGTAACCGATGGTTAAAAGGATTCAAAAGATGTAACGATTTGGATGACATATTTAATGGAGACGAGGCAGGTTTGTTTTACAAGTGTCTTCCTGACAAAACATTTAGTTTGAAAGGAGAGTCATGCCACGGTGGAAAAATGAGCAAAAAACGCGTCTCTGTACTACTTTGTGCCGATACGTCAGGAACAGAAAAACTACCCCTTCTTTTGATTGGAAAATAAAAAAAACCCCAGATGCTTAAAAAAATATCCGAACTTTGCCAGTTAATTATAAAAATAACAAGAAGGCTGGGATGACCAGTAGTATTTTTGCAGAGTGGCTGAAAACTGTAAACGCAGATATGAAACGGCAAAAACGAAAAAGTCTTTATCTTTTATTTGACCATATACGTGACCTCTATAAGTGACATTACTAGCATCCACAACCTCTGTTGTTAGCGAGAGCCTCTGTAAGTGAGAAAACGTTTTATTTGAACCTGGTTAAGTGGAAAACTGGATAAATGGAAAACCTGGATAAGCGGAACTAAACAGCCGGTCCCTTGCGATTCCACTTATCCAGTTTCCACTGTAAATAGTTCTTTATCTTAATAGTAATTTGTCAATCGGACCAGCAGGAAAAAAAACTTCATGTCGTCCGATCAGTAGGACAAAGCAATCAGACCACGTGGCCAGAGGGATCTAGTATCACTTCAACCGAATAGTCTGATAGTGTTTTTATGTTACGGTGATAGTTTTCATTTTCTAGCTGGGATTGTCCCACTCGTCGGTGGGCGTTAAAAAATCGCTATGTATTTTTAACCCTTTTTTACAGGAGACGAAAAAAACTGTTTATCTCGGAACTGCGCAGTTTTCTTATAGTAGAAGTATTTTTTTTTATTATATATAAAAGGATTTTACATGATTTGATGGTAATAATTTACAATATTAAGGAAAAACTAAAATCCAGCCACATGGTGACTTTATTTTGGCTTACTTATAATCGCCATGTGTCAAATATACACATAGCGTAATTCTACAACGTGGAAGGCGACACATAGCGGGTTTTGAAATGAACTTTTACTATTATACATTATTTGTCTGAATTTCAGTAGGTCCAACCAGAAACATAAATGTGAAAATGGGAGCCAAGTTCAATATTAAGAATATGCGTGGTTATCAACTTCGCCGACAAAAGAATTGAGATCTAAATGGGTGCCAAGTTCAGTAGATAATCCTAAAATTAAATGTAGGTATTCTTCAGAACATGCAATTTCTTATTACAACAATGTTTGCTATATAAAAATATAACTTCTTAAATTTGAACACTAGAATTATTTACAGAAAGCAGATAACTTAGGATAAATTGATGCTCAAGATTCGACTTGGCTAGTTTTTACTAGCAAACCAAATTATTCGAAGAGAAAGTTATTACCTTACAATATATAAACAGCTACTTACGTATGACATAAAGATGATAAGTTGATTAGCCAAATATCAGATATCTTGTATGTTAAAACTAGCCAAGTCAAATCTTGAGCATCAATTTATCCTAAGTTATCTGCTTTGTGTAAATAATTCATCATCATCATCATCACTTAAGAGCCTTGCTCTTGTTGGTGGAGTAACCGCCACTTTTCTCTTTCCATTGCCAGCCTCTTGACTTCCTCATATGACTCGACATCAGCTTTATCTTTTATTTGGCTAAAATATGTTAGCCTAGGCCTCAGCTGGACAGAGAAAAAGACAAACGAAGAAGTTTTAAGGGTGGTAGATGAGAAAATATGATTGCTAGGATGTATTAGAAATAGGAGAGACAAGATGGTGGGCCACCTGATACGACACGACAGTTTCTTCCTAAACATCCTGGAGGGTAAATAATTCAAGTGTTCAAAAAGAAGTTATACTTTTATATAGCAAACATTGTTGTAGTAGAAATAATGAGAAATTGTATGTTCTTAAGAATACCTACATTTCATTTTAGGATTATCTACTGAACTTGGCACCCATTTAGATCTAAATTTTTTTGTCGGCGAAATTGACAACCACGCATATTCTTAACTAGCTTTTGCCCGCGACTTCGTCCTCGTGAACTTTTGTATTAACTTCCATTTCCTATTTGATCAACTTCCGTTAGGTAATAGTTCCTAAAATGGTATTCAAGGTCTTAATGCAAAATATAATCATTTATCTGTAGGGCAAGAGTCACCTGAAGCTGTTCTGCCGTTTAAAGGTGTCTGAGTAGGTAACAATCACCCAAACTTACAAACGTCTGCAATTATATTATGAGTAGAAAGTGAAATTACTATAGTATGGTGTTCAATACTTGTGTGAATATAGTTATTTTAAATACGAGTCATGTATTACTATTCTTATAAACCATTCAATTTAGTTCCGTTTGCATCATTTTAAGGGCTGTATTACGAAAGTGACTAGGTAGTAGTCACTTTCGTAATGTGGTTAGCCACACTTACTGAAAAATCTTTTTTTTGCGAAATATATATACATTATGTTCTTAGTGGTAAAAGCAATTGCTGCGAGCACGAAATCGAATGTAGAAGCCTAGACGTACTTTCCTCCTTCCAAGTAGCCACCTTCTAACAATATGAAGCTAGGCGAAAGGTTTTTCTTTTCAACAGAGCCTTGAGTCCCGGCCGATGACCAAAGAGGAAGTACGATCGATGCAATATCCTTCCATAAATCTAGCACGTAAGGAAACCCAGAGTTAGGAAACTTCTTAAAATTTCAAAAGACTTCGTTACTTCTGCAGCGGCAAGGGATAAATTAAGGTACCAAACTTGGTGACGGAAACCGAGAACCGAAATTGCCAGTCCCCAGTTACAGAATAAACCCAAATCAATGTATGTTGGCTGATAATAATTGAGGAGCTCCGTCAATTCCTCAAGGATCTCAGAATCACCTTTGGCACTACATTAGTTGCTTCTTAAACGGAATCATATCAGAATATGTGACGCAATTTACATCATTGAGGAGTTCCATAAGTTATCTGTGGTATTCATCAACAGTTCCACTTCACCAAATGTTTAGTTCCGTTAATGATGACATTTCTAGAATCCACCTTGTAGGGGGCCTACCCACGCCGCGCCTTCCGGTAGAAGTAAGTTCCGGTTCCGGTAAGGTCGCGGGAGTCCGGTGGATGCGGGTGGCGCAGTACCGGTCATTTTGGCACTCTTTAGGGGGAGGCCTATGTCCAGCAGTGGACGTCTTTCGGCTGATATGATGATGATGATGATGATTTCTAGAATTATAGTAAAAGCACATTACAACCGAAGTCACAATGAAAGTAACAGGGGGCGCTGAAGGCAATATTCTTATCTCCGACTGATATTTAAATTTACAAACATCATAATATAATAATATATAATTCACTAAAACACCTGTTTTAAATTTAAGGTGGTTCGATTGCCATACAAAGTGTTATTTGACATTCGCAGGCTAACGGCGTGATATTTTAAGAAACTTATGTAACAAACTTTCATCAATTGGCTTCCCATTTGCGCCAAATTCCCCCTTTCCTAAAATCAATTTGTATAAATAGATTAATTTGAGAAAAATTGTTTTCCCAAAATATCACGTCCCAAACCAATTTCTCAAATTAATCTAGTTTATACATTCAGCATGCATGTCGGATGCCGCATACAAGATACCAGTTTTAATAACCTTAGTTATGCGGATGACATGGTGCTGCTGAGCCCCTCAGTAGGAGGACTTAGGAAACTGTTGCATGTGTGTGAGCAGTATGCTAATGAGCATGGCCTTAAATATAATTGTATTAAAAGTGAAACTATGATTTTTAAGGCTGGTAATAAATGTCCTTTGAGTTTTCCTGCAATATTATTAAATGGGGTGCCCTTGAAAAGGGTGTCTGTTTTTAAGTATCTTGGACATATTATATGTGATGATCTCAAGGATGATGAGGATGTAAAAAGGGAGCGGAGGGCTCTGGCAACCAGAGCCAACATGCTGGCACATAGGTTTAGGCGATGTACACTACCTGTTAAATTAATTTTATTTCGAGCTTTTTGCACAACATATTATATGTGTGCCCTATGGACCAGCTGTTCGCAAAGGGCGCTGAGTGCTCTCCGCGTCCAGTATAATAACGCGTTCAGGGCGCTGTTGCGGCTGCCACGCTGGTGTAGTGCGTCCGGTATGTTCGCGCACGCGCGCGTGGATGGTTTCCCGGCCATCATGCGTGTGCGATGCGCAGCCGCGCTCCGGCGCCTGCGGGACAGCCGCAACAGCCTCCTGGCCGTTATAGCTGACAGGATGGACAGTCAGCTTGTCATACATTGGACCAGAGTACACTCTATAGTCACCTCGTACACGTGAGTGTCCTGGTTCTTTTATTTTGAAATAACTAACACTAGTAATTAAGTAGGTAAACCTAGATAATAATTTTAACATGTATGGACCCGTGGTTGTCTGAATTAAACGAATTTTATTTTTATTTTATTTAATTTTTATTTTATTTTATTTATACAAGTTTAATCTAGGAACGGAGGAATTTGGCGCAAATGGGAAGCCAATTTATGAAAGTTTCTTACACAATTTTCTTAAAATATGACGCCGTTAGCCTGCTAATGTCAAATAACGTTTTGTATGGCAATCGAACCACCTTAAATTGCTCAATTTGGTCATAAAAAAATATAAAGTACTTTTATGCGGAAATCGAAAATCGTTGTTGGTATCATTCCAACGATTATTGGCATTATTTTGCAAACCTTTGGTTAAAGATTTAGTGTGTGTGATGTTCCATTATTATTAACTTACTCTAACTTAAAAATACTGTAGGTACTATGCGCAAATAAGAGATACCTATATAACGTTAAATCCATATACATAATAACAAAAGTAAGCGATAAATACCAAACATTTGTGTGTTCTTGTATTCTTAAGACTTGGCAATTATATGTATATGA
The DNA here is from genome assembly GCA_963854355.1 of Epinotia brunnichana. Lineage (NCBI taxonomy): Eukaryota > Metazoa > Arthropoda > Insecta > Lepidoptera > Tortricidae > Epinotia > Epinotia brunnichana. The sequence continues at coordinate 15,074,853 of OY977957.1, forward strand.
AAATAAATGATCCCCAAATATCCGCCTTGCTACGCGGCATTTTCATAGCGTTCTCCTTGACTTTTCGCTTTTTCGCGAATGGATTTTTTACTCGAATTTTCAGTGTTTTCTGTGTCATGTTTATTTTAAAATGTAAGTATACACACGTCGAGTCAGATGAAGTAAAATTTGGTCACCTTGGTTTTTAAGTTTTTTTGATCTGATTTTTATTCTGCAATTTCGCCACAGTGACTCGTGCCTTGTAAACACGTTCTCGAGCTTTAGACGTTCTGTAATGCATTCGCCGAGAATCAAGAGTTTTGCCGCCAAAAAAAGTTACGTCAGAAAAAAACCTCATGCTTGAGTGCTTGGAAATTAGTAGGTATGTAGGTAGGTATCGTTTTGCATTCGAAGAAATCTTTAACCATTGTACTTTTCTTTTTGAAAGAAAATTATCAACGAATTTCTGTTTAGACGTAGTCGATCAGGGATAACCTTACCTCTTAGTAATTTCTGAATTAAATAAATAATAAATAATTCCTAAAACGTCCAATTTTGTCAGTTGTCGCTAACTTTTTTCTAGAACCTTCATGCATCACTGCGTTTTTGAAAGTTTATCACTAAAAAAATAAAAACTGTTATTACTTAAATACAAACACTGCATGCCGGTCGCTGCTTTTGAACTTGGGAACACCGAGTTCGTAGTCTATAGGCCAAACCACCGGACTACGTATCAGTTGTTAGAACATGATGAATATTCGAATACCTTGACGTGTACCAAGGTGACGAAACCTGATATTCCCTGCCGTCGCATCATTATAATCTGTAATCGCCTCACCACCTATTTTTCATCCCATATTTTTCACGTTTTATCCCTTCATTTCACAAATGTTAAATGGGGTTATTTTTACTTTCCAGTCAAGTATACGCTTGCCAACTTTCAAGTCTTTAGCTCATGGATTCGAGGAGTTCCCATACAACGATTAACCCCTTTTTTACCCCCATTGAACCCTAATCTTTATGATTTTTAGGGTTCCGTAGCCAAATGGCAAAAAACGGAACCCTTACAGATTCGTCATGTCCGTCCGTCTGTCTGTCTGTCTGTCTATCTGTCCGCTTTTTTCTGAAACTATAAGAGCTATACTGTTGAAACTTGGTAAGTAGATGTATTCTGTGAACCGCATTAGGATTTTCACACAAAAATTCAAAAAAAACATTAAGTTTTAGGGGTCCCCATACTCAGAACTGAAACTCAATTTTTTTTTTCATCAAACCCATACGTGTCTATGGATAGGTCTTCAAAAATGATATTGAGGTTTCTAACATCATTTTTTTCTAAACTGAATAGTTTGCGCGAGAGACACTTCCAAAGCGGTAAAATGTGTGTCCCCCCCCCTGTAACTTCTAAAATAAGAGAATAATAAAACTAAAAAAAATATATGATGTACATTACCATGTAAACTTCCACCGAAAATTAGTTTGAACGAGATCTAATAAGTAGTTTTTTTTTAATACGTCATAAATCGTAAACCGCAATTTATTTCACGGAACCCTTCATGAGCGAGTCCGACTCGCACTTGGCCGCTTTTTATTAAAGCCTATAGCCTGGCTGAAGATCCACTTAACGTTTTAGTAAAAGTCTCATATTAATCCATTCGCCCGTTTTCACGTGATGCCGTTACATAAAAACAGACAGACAAACAGACAAAAATTCTAAAAACTGTTGAAGTGTGTTCTGTTATCGATTCTAAGAGCCTTCAATTGATTTTTTTGCCAATATCTTCAATGTACAGACAATCGAACCTCTACAGCTTTATTACCTATATGTATAGATAGATAGATATTGAACTTGGCTCCCATTTTCACATTTATGTTTTTGGTGGGATATCATTACTTTTTGTAAAAAAAAAATATTGTTCATTACTTAAAAGTAAGTTATTTATGAAATTAATCTCTCTCGAATCGCAGCCTATGAAATACTTATTTTTGATTGAGTTGTTGTTCGAGTGGCTATCTATCTGTGGTCTTCATCATCAGTTTTACTTCACCAAATAGTGTGTGTCACAAGAGATAATGCACGAGTGACTATACATAGAAATTACCCAAAGCCCTACAGGTATACCTTATATATAATATTTGAAGAGTTCCCTCGATTCCTTCAGGACTCTACACTAAATCAGTTCTACTTCACCAAATGGTTTTTCTCAAGAGTAAATGCACGAGTTACTATACGAATTACCCAAAGCCCTACAGGTGTGCGTGTAATATTTATAGATGTCCATCGATTTCTCCAGATCCTCCTCATTCTGACCCTAATGCTGGACCTGACCCTGACCAGATGACAGTAGTCCCATCACTTTGGAAGTCCCTTTCAAGAAAAAAAAGATTTTTCAATCGGTTTATAAATGATGGAGTACTGAGGTAACAAACATAAATGATAATAATAAAAGGGAGTAGCGACCCTACGTACCTGAGTGCTCCTGGGGGTGTCCTGTGGTCAGGCTGAGCCGATCGGGTGGATGGTTGGACAGGCCCCCCACCTCTGGCTTGCCTTAAATGGCTGTCCAGAGTGGAGTCGCAAGAGCAGTGCTCGAGAGTAGATGCGGACACCTCTAAGTGGCGAGTTCCCCCCCCCCCCCCTCCGCCCAGCCTCTCTGACTGGTGTTGCCCTTAGGCAAATCAAATTATCAAATAATCGCATAATCGAAAAAAACACAGGGTTTTTTTAATGCCCACCGACGCACTGCTCTTTTCCACAATTCGGCTCTATGCAGCGTAGATTTATGTCACTCTCTATTCTATAGAATGTGTCCAGAAGGGGGTTGAGTAACTATTCGGACGAGCGAGCGTCAGGAAAAACAACTTTACTTACTGTCGTTACAAAAAAGTACATTTACTTAGATCTACTTAACGTACGAACGAAGCGTATCACAATCGACGTGCTAGTGACCCCGCCACCTTTTCGGTCACCCTTCTTCGGTATTAGCCACATTTGATTAATTTGTGGATTTTTTAAATCTTTGCTCACAGTAACCGTTATTGGCATCACCCTGGACGAGTCTGTAATCGACACCAAATACCATAAGAGCGTCAAAGTTGCAGTAGAAGGAATCACGCAGCGGTTGACGATCTTCTGGCTGCAGTCCGATTTCGTCTACGGGTTTTCCGCGCTACGGAGGACAATGGATGAAGCATTGGCTACACTGCATAACATGTCGAGAACTGTAAGTATAAAGAACGGTCTAACTGACAAGGAGCTGAAAAGGTAGTTTTGTACCGTGTCGCTTCTACGTTATCTTTAATCTGCCATACGAAGTTGTAAAACGCATGAAAGCGACAGGGTATCAAGGTATTCAGCCACTGAGGACACCGTGAAGCTATTTTTGTGAAAATCTCCCCAGCCAGACAAATAATGAAGGAATTTATTTATGGCATGGCTACCCAGAACCATCATTATCCTCCTAGCGTTTTACGTGGTTGTGCCCTAAAGGAGCCCGGGGTCCGCTTAGTCCGGTCTCTGTTGGGCAACCTTATTTTTGAAGAACGGCATCAAGTAGCTTTGTCTCCATTCATCCGGTATACCCTCGGTCAGGAAACCGTTGAAAAGATCCGTTAGGAAAGAAACTCCTTCATCGCCAAGCCTTTTCCACAGTTCTGATGGAATTTCGTCAGGCCCTGTAGCTTTATGGTTGGCCATCTTTTTTACCGCCTTTTCAACTTCTTGTTTTGTTATACACGGTACTGGGCCTTGTACATGAGGGGTTTCGGGAAGCTCCTTACTGGGGTATTTTTCTTTGAGTAAGTGTGAGTAATATTCCTTCCACCTCTTCTGTATTGCTGACAAGTACGACTGCCCTATTTTAATATAGAGTTAACTACACCTACCTACATTTATATGCACGTAACTAACCTAGATTAAGATCTACTAACATTATATGGATATTTGGAAATCAGAAATAAAAATATATTTAATTTAATTAAATTTTAGGCACCTACTTATACCCAGACCAGTTACCAAAGAGCCCTATCATACAGATGGAGATTGAGACAAGTTTTTGAGTAGCTAACTTGGGGACAGCTAATAATTGTGGCGAATTGACTATTAATAAAAAACAAACTTTATACTTACTACTTAACAACATCGTTTTTCATGTTTCCACCCCGCACTTTGTCCGATTTTTTAGTGGTCAAAATATTGGGTTTCAGAATTAAAACAGTCATGCTCATGAGTAACGAATGTTTTTCAGGTATTAAATAAAAGAAGAGCTGAAAGACACCAAACACGGAATGCTAACGTATCGTGTAAGTATCCTATTTTTATTATTATTAGGCTGCTTGTTTGCTGCTATTTGCTTTGTCCATTTCGAAAGTATATTCTATGTATACTGTTGAAAGATTTTTTGAATTCGGATGAGTAGACCTGGAGATTATCAATTCAATTAAATCAATTCTTTATTTGTTTCGGACTAGGTAATGTCCATAAGTTGTTAGTATACAATCACGAATTATGACTAAGGTTAGTATTACAAATTAATTTAATCCTATAATCCTAATGGAGTTAGATGCTCCATCCCCTAGCATAGGGTCCTGCACAATGTAGGGTGTTCCAGTGCCTAGGTAATGGAGCATCCAGCCTCGCAGCCAGCGTCCTCAGGATACTGTTACCGCTGCCACACATCCGCCGCATTAATGATGCCGTCCTGCTGCGTATTATTGCGTAAAAGTCATATGTACGTTCTGCCGCAAACATTCCGGACGCACTACAATATCGCGGCAGCCCCAACAGCATCCTGAAGACGTTTTATTAATACTTTCTTAAATATTATATGCAATATATAAACAGGGTTATGAGGAAAGAGATCTGTATGCTTGACGTAAGTTATTGCAAGAGGCCGGGCCAGTGTTGCCCACAGAGTACATATAAAAGTCAGATGGTGCGTTTACACTGATTATCTAGCATTGCTTATGGTGCGCTTAAACTCTATTACAGTTATATTGTATGCGCAGGGCGTTATACGACCGCTGGGTGTAGTTGGTCCACAGGCTGCAGTATAAAAGGCTGCAGTGTAAAAGGATTGGCAGAATGCCTTAAACAACGTCTTTTTGACGTCCTTATTACACCTAGCGAACCTGCGAACCAGCATATTTCCCCTCACTGCCAACGCCCTGCGTTCCCTTTCGATATCAAGGTCATCCTTGAGGTCCTCGGTGACCCAGTGACCAAGGTATTTAAAGGTTTTTGTGATCCTAAGTTGCTCTCCACCCAAGATCACCGGCGGCACTGTCTTATAGGATTTTCTCCCCGCTTTGAAGACTAGTACCTCACTCTTCCTCCCATTATACCTTAGCCCATGTTTCACCGAGTACCTCTCGCAGATGTCCAGCAGCTCTTGCAGCCCACTGATGGAAGGGCTCAACAAAACCATATCATCTGCATAACTTATGTTATTGATTGATTTATTGTCAATAGAGCATCCGACATAGGCTTTGTTGAGCTCATCCATCAGACGGTTTACATACAGATTAAATAACCTCGGAGAGGTTAGCCCTCCTTGCCTTACACCACACTCTGACTGGTACTCATCTGAATGCATGCCTGCCCATCTGACGGAGTTGATTTGGTTGCCATACCAAAACTTTAAAACCTCAATCAACTCGGCCGGCACGCTAGTTTCACTGGTTAATTTGTCCCACAGAATATCGTACGACACCAGATCGAACGCTTGGGATAAATCCAAGAAACAGGCGTTCACCGGCGTACCTCTACTGGTGTAGTACTGAACAGTGCTTTTCAAACACACTATAGCCGTCTCAGTGGAGAGTCCAGGTCTAAACCCGAACTGAGCGTCATTCAGTTGTATGTGTTTAGCCAGGTGTTTGTCAAGCAGGCTGTCCAGCACTTTCGCCACTACTGTTGCCAGAGATATCGGCCTGTAGTTACTTATGTCCGATACGTCCCCCGTTTTATTTTTGATAACGGGCACAACTATTGTCCTCATTAGATCTGATGGCAGATAAGAATGAGAGACACAGAGGTTAAACATCATTGCCAGTAGCCGTGGCAGATGAACACCAGCATTATGCAAGTGCTCAATGCTGAGCCCGTCGTGCCCCGGCGACTTACCGCGATTCATGCTTTTCACCGCCCTTTCTACATCACTGTCGGTAAACCGCACGGTCGCTACAGCAAGCTCATTATACCCCCTACATATGACTTAGCTACAAACCTTAAGGTAGGTAGGTTTATAGAATACACAGACATTACTTCTTTACTATATTAGCTTAGGTGCAGGTGTCGGAGAACGGATCTGAAATCATTAGACACGACAACTTTTTCTTAGACTTCTTCATCATCATCATATCAGCTGAAAGACGTCCACTGCTGTACATATGCCTCCCCCAAAGAGTGCCACAATGTTGTGGCCTTGATTAAGATCAAAATAGATTTGTACGTACTACAAATGACCTAAACGAAAAATCTCCTACAATACCCGACTAAGAACCACTGCAATGCACCACTTGCCACCTGGTATTTTTATATCCTCTTTAGAGTTTTAAACGCCTATATAGGTAAGCGTCAATGTACGGTGTCGGTTAAAACGATCATTTCAGTGGCTATAATCTTTCATTGCACAATATGACTCTTAATCTTTTACTTTTATCAGCACGGCGCTTCATAGCGTTTCTGGATCTCCTCCTAGACCTGGCAGAGGACGGTTCACTCACGGATCAGCAGATCCTGGACGAGATGGATACGTTCATCGCCGCTGGGTACGACACCACCGCACGAGCCCTAGTGTCCACCCTGGTGCTCGTCGGAACATACCAGGATGTGCAGGAGAAGATCTATCAAGAGTAAGTTGAGACTATAAACATCATCACCATTCTGCTGGTGTTTATAGGGATACATCAGGATGTCCTAGAGAAGGTCTATCAGAGTACGTCTACGTTGACACCATATTCATCATCCCATCCCTGGTGTTCGCGAGGAAGGGGACGGGGTGTACAGGAAAAGGTCTACCAAGTACTCTTGGATACGACACCCCCTCACGAGCACTAGTGTCCACCCTGGTGCTCGTCGGAACATACCAGGATGTGCAGGAGAAGATCTATCAAGAGTAAGTTGAGACTATATACATCATCACCATTCTACTGGTGTTTGTAGGGACACATCAGGATGTCCTACAGAAGGTCTATCAAGAGTAAGTCTAAGTTGACACCATCTTCATCATCCTATTCCTGGTGTTCGCGAGGAAGTGGACGGGATATACAGGAGAAGGTCTTCCAAGATTAAGTCAACACTGTACACCGTCTATATCCCATCGCTGGTATTTGTGGGGACACAATATGTGCAAGAATTGGTTAGCGAAGAATAAATAGACAGCACATCATTATACGAGCCTTGTTTCTCAAAATAAAAAAGCAGCCAAGTGCGAGTCGGACTCGCACATGAAGGGTTCCGTTAAATAAATTGCAGTTTACGATTTATGACGTATAAAAAAAAAACTACTTACTAGATCTCGTTCAAACTAATTTTCGGTGGAAGCTTGCATGGTAATGTACATCATATATTTTTTTTAGTTTTATCATTCTCTTATTTTAGAAGTTACAGGGGGGGGGCACACATTTTACCACTTTGGAATTGTCTCTCGCGCAAACTATTCAGTTTAGAAAAAAATGATGTAAAAAACTTCAATGTCATTTTGAAAGACCTATCCATAGATATCCCACACGTATGGGTTTGATGAATTTTTTTTTTTTAATTTCAGTTTTAAGTATGGGGAACACCAAAAATGTATTGTTTTTTTACTATTTTTGTGTGAAAATCTTAATGCGGTTTACAGAATACATCTACTTACCGAGTTTCAACAGTATATCTCTTATAGTTTGGGTAAAAAGTGGCTGTGACATACGGACGGACAGACAGACATGACGAATCTATAAGGGTTCCGTTTTTTGCCATTTGGCTACGGAACCCTAATAACGATGGTGGCAAACAAAGTAACCGTACCATCAAGAGAACTCTGTTTACCCTCACTGCCCTCACTTACTCACTCACTTCAGAGTTCACTTTAAACGACCTATTTGTGCCTATATCTTGTTTTACGAAGGCGCATCCAGGCGGCCTTGCTGGCGGACTGCAATCATGTACTCCTTATCTCTGTCTAAAAACGATTTTATTTTCTAGAGTATTGTCCGTCCTTGGCTCCAGCGCGGAACTGGATAAAGAAGACATGGCGAAACTAGTTTACACGGAGGCGGTCGTCAAGGAGGTGCTTCGGATAAGCCCTGCCATCCCTGTCGTCGCGCGAGAAGTTGAGAAGGATGTCAAACTGAGTAAGTTTACTGGGTACCTAAGTATATCACATAATGAGGAATATGGAGAAGTGGAGCAAAAGAATTATATGGTGGTACCCTAGAGACAAAAAGAGGAAAAGAGGTAGACAAAAAATAAGATGGGATGACGAAATAATAAAAATTGCTGGAAAACAATGGACAAGGCTGGCGAGAGACAAAGTTAGATGGAAAGGGATGGAGGAGGCCTTTGCCAAACGGCAAACAGACCGAACCGATGTTGTCGAATTTTAATGTTATTGTTAAAAATGTAAATGTGTCAAACTTAAGTGTCTGAATAAAAGGCTTATATTATTATTATTATTATTATAAGTATATCACATGACGATGTGATGGTGAATATAAATCAGAGATAAAGCCAAGACGAGCCAAGGGCAGGCTCTATCTACCTACCTTTTCTCGAAGCGCTTTGTCGTTTTTTTGAATCCTCATAACTTGTGATAGGATTATACCAGATAAACATAATTCACAGGATATGATTGGAATAGTGAACTTATAAACCATAAAAAGTTTCAATTGCATAGCTCTTATACTTTAGATTTTATTGATATCTAAAAAACGCCGATTTCGTAACTGACTCATTCACGTTGATCATTAAAACCTCTAGGGTACTTCCTGAAGTCCTAGAAAGCCGAAATTTGATATGTAAGCTAGTATTAGTACACAATCAACAAAAAAAATTCAAAAAATTGGCACTTTTACCCCCCAACCCCTTAAACAAAGGGATGCAATTTTGTATGAGACTTCCACAAATTTTGATGCTAGAGGACTGAAAATTGAAATAGGGACTCCTTATTATAAATTATAAAATATGTATTTCAGGATTTTTAGTAAATCACCCCCCTAACCCTTTAAATTAGGTGATGGAAGTTTGTATGGGTTTTCCTACACACTTCTTTAGAAATTACCTTACAAAAAGGAATGAGATCCCACCAAAAACATTACATGTAAAGTGACTACCAAGACTCCCTAGCTCATATAGCTTTCAGCGTTAAAATATATAATATTAGCACTTTCCTATCCCAACCGTGTCGCATTTTTTGCTTTGTGTTTTTTTTTCTATCCCATTTGGCTACTGGTACATATTTTACAAATTTATTACATTAATTATTTATTATGTGTATACAATAATTATGTGTTTATTATTGGTCTTATGTTGTGTTGCGTTCCGTGGGTCAGGTACGGTGCTGTCTGAAAATCAGCGCTGTAGGTGTCTGTCTGACACCTCGGCATAATGCTGAGACAGCGACCGATTCACTGCCACGAAGACACACACAATATGTGTTAAATTGTAATGTATGCCTACTCCCTTTGTCTTTTGTGTAGTAAATAAATGTCTTCTTTCTTTCTTCTTTCTTTTTTATTTATCATAAGGAGCGCCAAGCTTCCTACTCCACACGGCGTAACCCACCACTACCAGCCACGCTCTAAAAATTCTATATCTTGGCTAAAAAGTATAATAACGCTTAATAATGTCGCTTTTAAATTCATTCAACGCGGGAGTCTATGCGGCGACCGGGATGTGCCCAACAAAGCTATACTTTTTTTAACCAAGATGTAGATTTTTAGAGCGTGGCTGGTATTGGTAGGTTACGCCGTGTGGAGTAGGAAGCTTGGCGCTCCATATGATCTAATATATTTTTAACGCTGAAAGCGATATGAGCTAGGGAGTCTTGGCAATCACTTTACATGTAATGTTTTTGGTGGGATGTTGAAACCGTTGACACGCACTAAACTTGGATGCAATAATAATACTTGCAAGGGCAAGTAGAACCGATGGCCGTTGATGCAGAAAGGTTCTCGGTGACCTCGTACCGGAAGCAGCAGCGTGGATAGACTAGAAAGCGTGGGGAGACTAGATGCACTGATTGATGACCTGGTAAATGTCTTGGGAGCCCGCTAGATGCGGGAGGCGCAGAACCGGCCATTGTGGCGCTCTTTGGGGAAGGTCTAGGTTCAACAGTTAACGTCTTTCGGCTGATTTGATGATGATGATGATAAAACTTGGATTAAAAGAGTACCTATTTACTAGTTGTACTACCTACATACCATATACCCGCCATTGGCGACATTATTGTTATGTTCAGGTCCATGTAGTAACAAAGTTATAAATAATTTCAGAGAACTTCACCATCCCAGCTGGCAGCGGTTGTTTAGTGGCCGTCTGGGGTATCAACCGACTGCCAATATGGGGCCCCGACCGACTGGAGTTCAGGCCTGAACGGTGGCTGGACCCTGCCTCGCTGCCTCGGAACCCTGGCGCCTACTGCACCTTTAGCCTTGGGAGGCGGAACTGCATAGGTGAGTGAATGCTTTGTCACACAGCTGCACGGCTATTACAGGACGGCCCGCGAGCTGTGTCGCGGCGACATAGAGTATCTGTCTCTTTCTAAGCGTTTTTTAATTAGAAGCGCGGGACGCGTTGAGTGCGCGATGCGTGCGGGGCGCGCGGTCACGCGAACACGCGCGCATCGCGCAGTCTGTGTGGCGTCGCAAACCAGCGGCGCTACCACGAACTTCGAATCTCGAACTTCGTATATCTCCGTCTCTGTCGCTCGAGTACCATAAACCATAAGTGCGATAGAGACGGAGATATACGAAGTTCGAGATCCGAAGTTCGTGGTTATAGCTCTGTTACCGTATATTTCGGTGCGTAGCGGTCGCGTCGAGCTGACGGACGGACGTCCCGCTTGCGTCGTGCACTTTGTGTGACCAAGCCAAATGAGCGAGGAAACTTTCTTCTTAATACTTTCAGAGGAAATTCCAATTTAATAATGATCATCAGAAAGAGCTATCTACGCAAGTATGTAGTGTAGATAGTGAGATGTACATCAGCTGTACAAAATAAAAAAATCGTTATTAACTTTCTGCGTTATTTTTTTTTCCTTGAACTTATCAAGAGAAATAGAATTTATTGAATCAGGCGTTACTTAGCGGAATTGAATGATAAGATTGATAAGTGATCATAGCATTTTCACTTTTTAATTTCAGGGAAAACTTACGCGCTGATGTGGATAAAAACAATTTTGGTGCACTTGGTACGTAAGTACCGGATTTCCGCTGACTTTAGCAAAGTGAAGCTTCAGTTCGAGATTTTACTTAGGTATGCTGCGGGACAACACATATCTTTGGAACTAAGGAAATAATTTCCAAAAAATTTGCATCCTTAGTTGGGTAATCATAACTTTGTTACACTCTAAGGCATAAATAAATAAAAATAAATAAATAAATATTAAGAGGATCTTATACAAATAGCACTAGCCCCATATTCAAAAAAATGAAAAAATAAAGAAAGAAGACGCAAAATTCAAATAATTCTAATGAACAGACCTCGAAGTGTGAAGAAATTAAAAAAGAAGAAAACTATGTTAAACAAGATTTATTGAAGAATTTGAATAAACAAGAAATAAGAAAATACGTCGAAGAGTTAGAAAACCGAAGAGCGTTGTCCAGGGTTTCTTGGCTGGCAAATTCAAGAGATGTCCAGGGTTATACCGGCCCATGTTCGAGGGAGTCCAGGGTTAGCCCGGCCCAGCAGCAGCCCACGCAGCCGTAACGATGCAGCATCACGGACGAACTGCCGCCACCAGTTTCCAGGTCGATGAACAGGGTGGCGACACCAGGACGCTGACAGAGCGTGTTTTTTTCTCTAATAACTTTTAAACGTTTGTTTAGATATTTTAGTATGAAAAGGTTGTCGCTGAAAATTTAGCATTCATATCTTTTATTTTTCAAAATATAGTCATGTTTTTATTGAATATAAATTTGTAATTCTAGAGTCACAGTATTTATACTAACCCACATAATCTTTATAAGTATTCGCAATAGAGCACGAGCTAATAAAGCAATGCAATGACGCACGGCGCACATTGCGCACATCCGCAGAAACTTAAGCGGTGGGTCGATCACGTAACTTTTCTTACGCGCGTCTGTAAGGTCTAAATGTCAATTTTATATGGAAAAATGACAGTTAGATTGTGATTTTACTGTCAGACGCGCGTACAATGCGTTACGTGATTGACCTACAGGTCGCGAATGACTGCCGACTTAATAGTAACATTGAGTCGCTTAACTTCAAACTCGGGTAAATCCAATTCTGACATTTTTTAAGATTTTGATATAAAATAAAAGGGTAAAAAACTAGTTTTGATATAATTTTATCCGTTAAGTATAATTCTGTGTGGTTTTTGATATAAATACAGTTAAAATCATAATATTTAAACAAAATCAGATAAATCCATATGACAGTTTTTTTCAAATGTAGGTAAGTACATCCAAGCCAATCAGAGAAAGAAGTTTACTTTAAAAACAAAGTTTAAACCGACTTCAATTTAGTATACTTCGCCAAGCCACATTGTACGTGAACATTTCCACATTTCCTTTCCATTTACCATATTAACTGCTTTCCGAGGGCAAATGCGTTGATTATTACAGAAAAAACCCAAGTTGCTATATGGAGGCTGAATGGGCTGATAGTATTTGAGGAGTTCCGTCGACTCCTCAAGGATCTCAGAATTCACACTTCATTATTTGCTACTTCAACGGAATCATGTCAGAATCTTTGACGTACTTTATTTACTTCTTTGAGGAGTTCCATAAGTCATCTGTGGTCTTCATCATCAGTTCCACTTCACCAAAATTACCATTTTCGAGGGTAAATACACGAGTTATAATAGAAAATACCGAAATCACTACACTCGTGCCTATAAAACTTGAGGGTTGCCCTCAATTTCCCTAGGAACCCATCATCAGATCCTGACTTGGCGACAATACAGACAAGTCAGGATACTTGGAGACAATATGACCACTTCAGGACTATACTCTTTTGAAAAAAAAATAGAATTTAGGAAATCGGTCCACAGTTGACGGAGAAATCGGCGATCATACATTACATCTTTGAGGAGTTCCATAAGTCATCTGTGGTCTTGATCATCAGTTCCACTTAACCAAAATTGTGATTTCCGAGAGGGTAAATACACGAATAATAATAGAAAATACTGAAATCACTACACGCGTGCCTAAAAAATTTGAGGGTTGCCCTTAACTTCCCTGGGATCCAATCATCAGATCCTAAATTGGTGACAATGGGACCACCTCGAAAGTATACTCTTTCGAATAAAAAAAGAATTTTGGAAATCGGTTAACAATTGACGGAGAAATCGGCGAACATAAAAAAAAAAAAACATACATACAGTGGAACATACAGGGTGTCCCAGAGATCGTCAAGCCGAAAACAGATGATAGACCAAGTCATAACAGTTATCAGAAAAAAACATTAAAAAATCCAACTCGTGTTCTTTTAAAATTATGGTGTCACTTTAAAAAATTAAATTTAGATAGACAAAATTCAAAAAATTTATAAATTAAAAAAAATCCAACATTAGTTGGTTTTTTTTTGGATTTTTATGATTACTGTTATGACTTGGTATATCATCCGTTTTCGGCCTGACGTCGATCTCTGTGACACCCTGTATAACCTCCTCCTTTTTTGAAGTCGGTTAAAAAGAAGTAAGGCGGCACAACCAGTGGAGGTACAGTCGCCATCACATACATCGGAGCAAACAAGCACGTCACAAACATCGGAACACACCTCTATTTTCAAGGCATTAAGGTGCATGTGCCGATATTTTTGAACACCTATGTATGTACATATCATACAACATATCACTGCCCAAAGAATCTGGAATTTCCTGGAGGCAACGGGCCTTAACGGTGAACTCTAAAGAAAGGGCTGCCACAATAGATCACTTGCTAGTCGAAGCGGCATTTTAAAGCCCACAAACCAAATAATAATAATGATAATCAATGGCGAAAGTAACAGACATTCTTGACATTCTATTGATAATGATGGTAAATTATAGGGACTCAAGGGGGGGTCCAAACGGAGTGTAGACTCAAACCAAAATCCTGGATCCGCCTCCGCTCTGTCATAGATGAAGCAATCGGAGTCAAACCATCAGTTTGCTGATTATCCCACGCGTGTACTGTCTTTGTATCTCTAAGCCACAAACCAAATAATAATAATTATAATCAATGGCGAAAGTAACAGACATTCTTGACATTCTATTGATAATGATGGTAAATTATAGGGACTCAAGGGGGGGTCCAAACGGAGTGTAGCCCCACTCAAACCAAAATCCTGGATCCGCCTCCGCTCTGTCATAGATGAAGCAATCAGAGTCAAACCATCAGTTTGCTGATTATCCCACGCGTGTACTGTCTTTGTATCTCTAAGCCACAAACCAAATAATAATAATGATAATCAATGGCGAAAGTAACAGACATTCTTGACATTCTATTGATAATGATGGTAAATTATAGGGACTCAAGGGGGGGTCCAAACGGAGTGTAGACTCAAACCAAAATCCTGGATCCGCCTCCGCTCTGTCATAGATGAAGCAATCGGAGTCAAACCATCAGTTTGCTGATTATCCCACGCGTGTACTGTCTTTGTATCTCTAAGCCACAAACCAAATAATAATAATTATAATCAATGGCGAAAGTAACAGACATTCTTGACATTCTATTGATAATGATGGTAAATTATAGGGACTCAAGGGGGGGTCCAAACGGAGTGTAGCCCCACTCAAACCAAAATCCTGGATCCGCCTCCGCTCTGTCATAGATGAAGCAATCGGAGTCAAACCATCAGTTTGCTGATTATCCCACGCGTGTACTGTCTTTGTATCTCTAAGCCACATCCAATTTAGCGGCTCTCAGTCTTAACTTAGTAGGCGCACACTAAATTAAATGTTTTAATAAAAAATTAAAAAAAAGGAATTTATTTCGGACAACTTAACACGTTGGTTGCCATATCACGCGAACTCGCGTGAAGCGGCTGTATACGTAGTGGCCGCTCACGCGAGTTCGCGTGATGATCGAATACAATATTGTCCGAGCCACAAAATTGCGGCCGTTGCGTATTGGCTTCTGATTTTTCCTTTGGCCACTAGGGAAGGGAATTACCTATTTACTAGGGGGCGTGGCCTGTGGGTAGCCATGTTTTACGAGCACTTGACAGTTCGCTCGCCGCAGCCCTACTGTGCGGGTGTGTTGTTTGTGTGGCCATCCATATAAATTCTGCATTTTCGGCTTGGCAACGAACGTGTTAAAAAAGATCCATAGGTTGTTAGTAACTACATGACTTATATTATGTTAGGCCTTAAACTTAAATGAAGGGAGGACCAGTGCCTCAGTAGGCTACCGTCCTATCTGTCGGCCACCATGAGTGCAACTTAATTTAATTAATGCACGTTAATGTTATGTTAATGACGCAGGATGCGCAATTGTAATATTTACTGACAGTATATCGATAAGTTAGGAAATCTGAGCGATACGAGTATTTAAGTTTTTGGTGAAGAACAAAATGAAAATACAGCATACCAATTCCACCCCGCCAAATGTGTAAGTTGCCTGAAGCCTGTATGCATGACGCACATGATGCGCTTCTTTACTGCTTATGTTACGGTCTTGCGCTTTGATAGCGCTATTAGTTGCCTGCTGATAATAAATAAATCCTGACATATATTCCAACATACAGGACAGAATGTCCTGGCGAAACATGATTAGGAGAGCCGACCCTGAAATGGGAACTGAAATGGGATAAGGCGAGGATAAATAAAGGACCTATAAACATTTAATATTTTTTTTTATTTTCTATTTAATACTATTTATTCATTGTTAAAGATTAAAGCATTATGTTTAGCACAGCGAAAGCTATCGCTAGTACGGACGCGGTGACTGCAACCGCGCTGGCCGCATACGGATCCGGGTCATATTCGTAATCGATAACACGGCTGCTGATAATCTCTTTGTATACCAGCGCTGATTTCCGGGGCGTTCGGGTCCGTTCCGGATCCTCCATGTCTACTTCGTAGAGACCGAATTTTTGTCTGTAAGAAAAATTGTTATGTTAAGTTTGATTTTCACTTCGGTGGTAGCATTGTTTATTGACGTTCGCTATTTTAGGCAAATTTTAAATATTTAGTCAGCGGGGATTGTCATTACTACAAAGGCTCGGGGGGGCTAGCACAACTGACACAACAAGCGCGACGCGAGTCGAGAGAATCTACCCACCTCTTTCTAATTTGCACAATACGAGTGAGACAGGAGTCGCTGAGTCGCGCGCGACACGACTTAGCAGCAAGTTGTGCTAGACGTACAGGTCAATTATTTGCTCCGCCGCCGAAGTCAGAATTATTGAATAGAATAGAATATTAAAAAAAACCGGACACGTGCGAGTCGGACGCGCGCACGAAGGGTTCCATACCATTATCTATAAAAACGGCAAAAATATCACGTTTGTTGTATGGGAGCCTCCTGTAGCCTAGTTAGTAGTGACCCTGCCTGCGAAGCCGGAGGTCCCGGGTTCGAATTCTGGTAAGGGAATTTATTTGTGTGATGAGCACAAATATTTGTTTCTGAGTCATGGATGTTTTCTATGTATTTAAGTATTTATTTATCTATATAAGTATGTTAATCGTCGTCTAGTACCCATAGTACAAGCTTTGCTTTGTTTAGGACTAAGCCGATTTGTGTAAGATTGTAAAAGAAAAAAAAAGAAAATATAAAAATTTATTTATTAATTCAGTTTTTTAGTATTAGTTGTTATAGCGGCAACAGAAATACATCATCTGTGAAAATTTCAACTGTCTTACGATAGTAACGGTTGTTGAGATACAGCCTGGTGACAGACGGACAGACAGACAGACGGACAGCGGAGTCTAAGTAATAGGGTCCCGTTTTACTATTTGAGTACGGAACCCTAAACAATATTATAAGTATAGCAGTAGGTCGATCACGTAACACATTGTACGAACGTCAGGTAGGTCTAAAATGTCACTTTTTATTTAGAAAATTGTCAGTTAAATTGTACCGACGCGTGTTCGGAACGTTACGTGATTACCCCTCGGGTCGACCACGTAACGCATTGTACGAACGTCGGGTAGGTCTAAATGTCACTTTTTATTTTATATGTAAAATTGACAGTTAAATAGGTGTGTAGCCACTACATAAAATAATCAATAATCTTGTATGTTCTCGAAAAAGGATTAAAAATTTAGTCAAATGAAGAAAAAAGTAACACAAGACAATAAATAATCACAAACTTATGAGTGTCCAAAGTTTTAAGAGGGGGTATACTCTGTCCCTTTTCCGCAAAACGCACCTTCATATAAAACGATTGTCATTTACAATGACGCTCATGGATCGTGACGTCACGATCCACGAGCGTTGTCTCTCTCTAACAAGCAATAATAAAACGGTTGTAGCTTCGTAATTTTTTGAGATATCTAAATGGGATTTTCGTCATTAGGTATACCTAATGACGAAAATCCCATAGCCTTCTTTTTTTTGGAGTAATAATAAATCCCACTAAAAACATAAATGTGAAAATGGGAGCCAAGTTCAATATTAAGAAGAGGTATGCGTGGTTGTCAACTTCGCCGACAAAAGAATTGAGATCTAAATGGTCGCCAAGTTCAGTTAATAATCCTTAAATAAAACACTCGAATTATTTACACAAAGCAGATAACTTAGGATAAATTGATGCTTTAAACTTGACTTGGCTAGTTTTTACATAGGTACATGATATCTGATATTTGGCTACTTAAGTTATAATCTTATATATCGTAAGGTAGTCTTCTAAAATTTGGGTTGCTAGTAAACACTAGCCAAGTCAAGTATTGAGCATCAATTTATCCTAAGTTATCTGTTTTGTGTAAATAATTCGAAAGTTTTATTTTAGGATTATTAACTAAACTTGGCAACCATTTAGATCTCAATTCTTTTCTCGGCGAAGTTGACAACCACGCATATATTCTTAATATTGAACTTGGCTCCCATTTTCACATTTATATTTTTAGTGGGATATCATAACTTTTTGTAAAGATATTTTTAGTATTCAAATATTGTGTTTCTCAAGAGATAATGCACGAGTATACAAATTACTTACCCATTTTTTTTTTTGTATGGGGACCCCCTATTTTTTAACTTTTTTTTATTTTTAGATTTTTTCCTACGCTTACACACAATTACCGAGCTGGATTCCAAATTTCATCCTTCTAGGTCATCTGGACGTAGGTTAGATTTAGGTACTATATGTCAATCAGTCAGTGCTAAAATTTACGACTTTTTGACCTTCATATCTTTATAACCGTTTGAGCTAGCTTCATGAAATTTGGGCTTCTAGATGTCCTTATGGATATAATTAAACACACGTAGTTGTATGTGTTTACGTAAAAGAGGTTTTGAGTTATAGAAGAGTCAAAAGTGGCACCAAGTGGTTCGTGTAATATTACACTTGGCGCTGGCTAGCCAGTTCCTTTGCTTGAACTTGGCTTGACACGCTGCCGCGTTTCTAGATGTTGAGTCTACACCCCTGTTGTACCAACGCGCGTTCGGAACGTTACGTGATTAGTGATTACCCTGTGGGTCGATCACGTAACGCATTGTACGAACGTCGGGTAGGTCTAAATGTCACTTTTTATATGGAAAATTGACAGTTAAATTGTACCGACGCGCGTTCGGAACGTTACGTGATTACCCCTCAGGTAAATGTCGCTAAACTACCACCGGCTCGGAAAGAAACCCCTGCCCCATGAAAAGCCGGCTTGGTGTACAAAGGTATACAGATGAATGTGTGATGCATGTGTGATGCATTGACACGAAGGCATAACGGCCAACTTTTACTTCTGTGGCAAAATGCCTTTCAAATAAGCAAACTTAGTCAAATTTCCATTTTGGTCAAGCCTCTTGCTTTATTGGGAGCCTGTCTTAATCCGATCCATAGAGATGCCAAATTCACTGAATTTGATTAAGGCGCCGTATATTCATAATCTTCTCTCCCTCTCACTGAGCATAAGCGTGAGTGAGATGGAAGTACGGATATCATGTTTTTTAATTGTAATTCTTTGTGCGTTAAAATTAATAAAAAAATATCACTAAGTTCCCTCAAACATGATATTGTTGATTTTAAGAACCAATTTAAATATGTTTAACTTGTGTGCATACATTTTACGAAAGTTTTAACTGTATTTTATTTAGACCTATGTTCGTGATTTTTTTCTATCGAGCGAAAATTGCTTAATCATGTTTCGAATCACTGATCTCTCTGCAGAAAAGCCTGAAGATTACTATTCGTATTTTTTTGAAACCATATTATTATAATCAGACGCATTATATTGATCCAAAAAAACTATGTTCGCTAAACTTCGCTGAACGCACGGCGCTTTAACAAACAAATGCACTTACGTGTAACCCATCGCCCATTCGAAGTTGTCGAGTAAGCTCCAGGCAAAGTAGCCTCTTACATCAACACCTGAAAAGATAATAGAGTTACCTAGAGTTTATCGTAAATAGGGAACAGTAGCGAGGGAGTCTCAAAGATAAGGGTTTATCTGTAGTCGAGGATGTAAAACCCCCGCCTCCGCCTGTTGTTAAAGGTGACTAGAGGAGGTCATCGGGGTCTCCTTTGCTCTACGGGTACGTGGCGACGTGGCGAGGCCATGGCATTCGCTTAAAAACAAGGCTTTCTCCCTTAAAAACAAATTATGTAGCTGTGAATAGCGTCCACCTAGTTGACAGCGGTGAAAGCGGTTACTGCTGCCTGTAGTCGAAATAACCCCCCTGACTGTATAGTAAGGAGGGTTATTTGGACTGTCTTATTTACACTGAAGTTAGGTTGTTTCAAAGTCGAGCGAGATGAGTGTTCTCTTTCTTCAACAATACAATACAAAAATTAAATACTATTTATTGCACACCTCACACAAACAAAGCAGTTGCAAAAATAAACAATATAGTTAAAAACATGTAAGCAGAGGTAGACAACAGGCGATCTTATCGCTGAAGAGCGATCTCAACAACAACAACAACATAATAACAACTTTCATTCCCGGTGGTGATATTTAGACGACATTCGCTACCCAAATACCTCTTCTCATCAAGTCTCTCGTGGCAAAAAACCTCTCTTGTCACAGATACGTCCCCAAGAAGTCTGAGCCTACGGATATTCAGCCAGCGCGTCGAGTATATAGTTGAGGTAGTTCCTGTGATACTGGACTCCTTTCTTATTATATATCTCGTAGCTAAAGATCTCTCTTGCCATAGACACGCCTCCAAGAACTCTGAGCCAACTAACCTGCAGCCAGCGCGTCGAGTACAGAATTGAGGTAGTTCCTGTGATACTGGACTCTGTTGTCATCGTTGAGACCCGGTGGTGACGAGAACCCATTTTCCGTGATGTAGATCGTGGGATTATTATACTCGTCCTTGATGAATACCAGCAGGTGGTACAGGCCTGGCGCATGCTCCTAGGAAACAGAGGCTTAAGACTTAAGATTTTAAATTCATAATCGAAATGTAGTATTATTCGATAACTATATATATACTAAGTACGCTATCACAGACAAAGTTTAGTATCAGTAGCGAAAAAGAAACAAACAAGCTGTTTGTCTATATTATAATCCGGATACTACAATCAATCAAGAATGTGTAAGTGGTTTATTACTCGTACAATATTTTTATGAAATTTATCAAAACATACAGGAAAAATTATCTTATCGACACAATATAATAATTAATATTTTAATATCAACCTCCTGATAAAAGTTATAAATAATTATTATATAACACGGGGCGGGTTATTTGACTAAGAATGGTTTATTGACATGTAAACGTAATCTACTGCGCGAAAACATCAGGTTTCTTGGTAGTCGGGTAAAAATAAGTAATGCCATGCACTTACCCTCAACCAAGCACTTTCACTGGCAGTCCACGAATCATCCATATAAGTGGCAACAAACGCGTCATTGTTATGCGACGGTACCACAAAAGCACCCGCCAAGGAACTGTTCCTGTATACATATTTACTGGTGTAAGAATTAAGACCCAGAAAATCTGCACTTCCTCGGATGGAATCAATTTGTTCTTGAGTGAAGGGACGGAGACGAGAGGCGGCGAGGCCCTCTGCAGTGCTGGCGGCTTGCACGCGGTCGATCAGTCTTTGCGGGTAGTTTCCTGTTTCCGAGAATATTGGATCCCCGTAATGACGAAGCTGCAAAAAAAGTTAACTTACTCGGTGTTATACAAGGTGGACCATGGTAAGAAATAATATCTGTAAAAAAAACGCGAGAAAATAACTACCTAATAGTGGTCACAGTATATTATATGTCTTTTTGATTTTTTACGGCAGGATTTACTCTTAGAAGTTTTTTCCTACTATAAACAGGAAAACAAATAATTTATTTTAAAAACAAAGTTTTAACCGACTCAATTCAGTACTCCGCCAAGCCACATAAGTATTCCACATTTCTTTTCTAATTTACCTCATGAACTGATTTCCTAGAGCAAATACGTTACGTTAGAGAAAAAAAACTAATACGCTGTATGAGGGCCGATAATATTTGAGGACTTCCGTCGATTCCTCAAGTATCTCAGAATCACCTTTGGCACTTCATTGTTTTCTATTTCAACGGAATGATATCAGAATCTGTGACGTACTTTTATAGTTTGAAGTAAGTACATCATTGAGAAGTTCCCAAGTCGTCTTCATCAAATACAAATACAAATTATTTATTTACCATAACAACACTTTCACTTCACCAAATTTATGATTTCCGGATGTAAATACACGAGTTATAATAGAAAATAGGTCGCGGGTGTCTGCTGGATGCGCGTGGCGCAGGACCGGTCATTTTGGCACTCTTTGGGGGAGGCCTATGTCCAGCAGTGGACGTCTTTCGGCTGATATGATGATGATGATGAATAGAAAATACGAAATTACTACACGCGTGCCTAATATATTTGAGGAGTTCCCTCAATTCCTCATGGTTTCCATCATCCAACTGGAGTTTTGAAAACAATGAGACCACCCTGGAAGGCATATACTTTCAATTAAAAAAAAGAATGGTATGAATCGCCTCATAAATGACGGAGTTCTAAGGTAACCCACATTTGAAAAAAAAATGATAAAAAAATAAAAAAACATACAATCGAATTAAGGACCTCCACCTTTTTTTGAAGTCGGTTAAAAAAAATCTACTGTTCGAGATCGCATACTTATATCAAATAACTGCCTGCTGTATTTCTCCGCCCTTGATGAGTAATTAAACATTAATGTTTTATTTTAACACTTACGTGGAATGCAAAGTAGTCTTCAACAGCGTCAAGGTCATCTGGTAAGTCAGAAGCGGGATACGCCCAATCCGAGCTCAAAACGATTCCAACTTGTCCATTTTGTGCACTCCTAAACTCCTCGTTGTATATTTGGTATGCCCTGGCGTTCGCTAGGAGAATATTTCTTCCACATTCGTAGTATAAGACTCCAGGGGACCTGAGACGAGGTGCGTGTACACCGGTACCGTAGCCAAAGTTACAATGCACGTAAGGTTCGTTTATAGTAAGCCAGTGCTTCACGCGGTCGCCAAAATTCTGGTACAGGACTCTGGCGTAGTCCCCAAACCAATCTGTTATCTCCTCGTTCGTCCACCCTCCTTGTTCCATTAGGTTTTGGGGCAGGTCCCAGTGGTACATGGTTACGAAAGGGATGATATCGTTGGCGAGGAGCTCGTTGATGAAGTTGTTGTAGTGTGCGATACCTCTTGGTTCCACGTAGTTGGCCCGGCCGTAGGGAAGGATTCGGGGCCAGGATAAGGAGAATCTGTAGGCACGAGGATGCAGAGATATAGCAGGTTAATGCAGCAAAACATATGTATGTCAAAAGTTATAACGTCACTTTTAACAATGCACAAGTTGCACAACATTCTCAAAATATCAAAAATGCCTCCATTCCTCCGCTACACTCTGCTACTTTTTCGTCGTCACCCCCGCGACCCGTCACTCGTTCTTGGTCCGTCTCGGTTAAGCAGTCGGCCTTTAAGTACTTATGACAAATATTCACGAGAGTTTTTAAAGCAAATGTTCTCACCGGTAGTGTGTGGCACCCAATTCCTTCAGCAGTTCCACGTCTCGTTTGTAATTGTGGTATGAGTTGGCCGCAATGTCTCCAGTACTGTTGTCCGCAATATGGCCAGGATCTGTCCGAACCAGGTAGTCCCATGTCGACCAGCCTTTACCTGAAAAATATACATGAAAATTGCTGCGAACTCTTTGCCAACTTCTTATATAAAAAGATTATGTCAAATTTGAATATTGTTTTTCTATTTTTTTTCTGTTTTCGATGTCATTGGCAGTCCTTGTGTGATCTATGTCTTTCATACCGAATCGTATTGTGATTATTAGTAAACGAGTATTTCATAATAAAACTACGAACAAAAGGTGAATCATCTTTTCATTTCATTACCGCGGGATATAAGCCCACTCTCCCATCGTTTTCAAAAAAAATATGTAAATGTTGCCTATTTACCAGCGTGATAAAGTGTTACCAGTGGCCGGTTTCACGAAGCTACAAAGTACAATTTTACTAGTCTGAATCACCCCACCGTGACCACAATCTTCAGCCATGACAGACCGACCAAAGAGAGAGAAGTTTGTATGCCCCTAGGTAGAGTCCGAAACTTCTCATCTGACTTCAAAACTTATTTCACCTGTATAGGTATAGAATGGAATTTCAAGATGGAATTAAGATATATTTTATCCCGTGACCCTGTTGACCTGTGACTGGGCTCTCTATAATAAGTAAGTGCAGCCGCGCGGGCACCTAATAATACCACTTCTTACTTTATTGTTTCTTGTAAGTAAGGTCGCCAGAGCTCCCAAGGATGTGGTGTCTTGAGAGTGGGAGCTGCATTGACCTTTAGCCGTCAATATATGGGTAGGAATATTATATACCTACGTCAATACATTAAAGAGTTTGTGTCTTCTGGTGTCGCGTGCGTCAATAGGCGGCGTCTGCTTACCATCAGATAGGCCGTATGTTTGCTTGCCAGTATTAAAAAAACCTAGTAGGTACTTAAGTAATAAAAATTACCATCCTCATCCCACGCGCCTTCGCACTGATAGGACGCCGTAGAAGCGCCGAATCCAAAGTCTGAAGGGAAGCTCGCGACTGATTGCCTTTTGTTTCTAACATTAGTAGCACTCGTTGCTAATAGCATACTGGAAAAAAAGTAAAAAAACTTTAACTTAAACTTTACGATCCACGTGAAATTCTACATTTTGGACCATTTCACGAATGCTATAAATTACTATTTCAAGAGTCCTAGCAACACCGAGGCGCTTGTGGAAGTGATTTTATCAGCATCATCATATCAGCCGAAATACGTCCACTGCTGGACACAGGCCTCCCCCAATGAGTGCAATTGACTTATAAAATTTTAAATTTTTGCTTAGTGAAACGGGTTATAGGTATAACTTACATCCGAATTATATATATCGTAAACAGCGCATTGGAAATCTTAAAATATGCTTGTATCACAAAATTCATGTCAATATCGTCATGTTTGATAGGTAGCGTCTTATCTATATTAGCGTCAATGAAGCTCCGGTGTGGTTGATCCTTTAAGTTTATCAGTTTAATATAATTCTAATTTTGATAATAATAATCCATTATATAACAGTGACATAAATAAATAGTGTAGGATCACCCGTAGGTGCATTCGTTATCACATAGGTACCTACATCGTAGATAACAGGGTATAACACTAAACACGACCTTGTGTACAAAGTGGCTTTAGAACTATTAATTTTGCGATAAGTATACATACTCACTGTATGTAGAGATTATTTAAGAGTCCGCAAGTAAATAAGCTTGCAATTGCACTTGCACTGAAACTGAAACGTGGTCGCTTACAATGGGCCTCATAAGAAGGCTCAAAGTCACCCAAAGGGCAATGGAGAGGGCTATGTTGGGAGTTTCTCTGCGTGATCGCATCAGAAATTAGGCTATCCGCAGCAGAACCAAGGTAACCGATATAGCCCTCCGAATCGCTAAACTTAAGCGGCAGTGGGCGGAGCACATTGCACGTAGAACTGATGGCCGTTGGGGCGGAAAGGTTCTCGAGTGGCGACCACGTACCGGAAGGCGTGGCGTTGGTAGGCCTCCCACAAGGTGGACTGATTACCTGGTAAAGGTCGCGGGAGTCCGCTGGATGCGGGTGGCGCAGGACCGATCACTTTGGAACTCTTTGGGGGAGGCCTATGTCCAGCAGTGGACGTCTTTCGGCTGATATGATGATGATGATGATGATGAAGTATGCTTGGCCGAATTTCACCTTCCCAGACAAACGGAGTTTCGTTCTCATTTTAAAACTATATGTTTGATTGTAACGAAACTTTGCACATACAATGACATGAGGTATAGCTAGGTCTGTAATTAGTTTATATGGCTCCAGGCTCCAGTTTATAAAACAAACGAAATACAGCAAAAACAAGTTTTGTATGAAAAACTTAAATTTGCTGTATTTTTTACTATGGTATCTGAAGCTACATAAACTAATTACAGACCTGGATGGTACTTTACTTATAATAAGTGCAAAGTTTCAGAGCAAACTAGCAAGTTGATTTAAAATGAGAGCGTAACTACGTTTGCATGGAGAATCGAGCTTTTTATAAAGCTGTCATTGGATTTGGAACCTTGGACTTTGATGCAATTCGGCCAACTAAAAAAATCTCAAGTTTTTCAGGTACCGGGTCAATTGTTCTATTACAGTTTAGGACTCAGCAGGGTATTTGCAAACATTTTCGGACACGCATTAAGAAGACAAAGAAATTTTTTTGAAAACACAAAGACACTCGTTCTAGAAATTACTTAGATACATAATTACCCTTTGCAGAATACGTCTCAAAATAGTATTTGTTTTAGGAAAACAATAAAGCACGAAGGCTAATAGAAAGTATATTTTTCGTTTTATTTTATGAGAAATAATGGCGGAAACCGAACACAATAAATAATAAGTAAGCTATACCATCATCAATCAAAATTAAATTATCAAAGTATTGTTTTATATAGATAATGTCACGTGATCGAAAACGCCGACAGTCATTTTTTCCTCGTGAGTGACGTCAGTATAGCAATAAGTTTTCGTTGTAAAGGACATGCATATCATTTGACGTTTCTATGTCTAAATGACATTCTGTTCTTATACTATACAGGATGTTTGTTAACATGCATGATGCAAAGCCGAAGTTTAGGCCATTTAGAACATTTTAAGCCATCCTATGTCCTTTATACTATTTTTTTTTAAGTTTTAAGATTTTTTTGAGAACACTCCAAAATGTCAGACTAAATCGACAATTAGTACTTTTGCTGACCTACCTACAGTAGTGTAGGTAGTAGCATTTATTTTTATATTTTTTTGTGTTGTGATGTTGCAAATTACTTTTATGGTGTACGAACTTTACGGTAGACATTGCACAATACAAGATAAAACAAAAAAAATATAGTAATATAAAAAAAAAAAAAAAAAGAATGAGCAAGTCTATTAGGATTTGCAAATATTTATATCTCCACTACTGTTATAAAAGATAGGTAGGTTAGGTTCGTTAGGTATCTTCAAATGTCGGAAGGGCAAACAGACCAGAAATAGGAACCCCGCGCAGCGGGTATCTAAAGATACCTAACGAACCTAACCTACTTTCATATGACTATGGGCAATGCTGCAAAAATATCTGATCTTGATACAATATCAGCTATATCGTAGCGGCCAAGGTGTTCAAACATTATTTAGGGTATTCAACTTCGTTCCCATTTGGCAGCTAGCTACAAGATGGGATAGCACATTTCCCATTTCGTATAGCTAGCTACCAAATGTGTCTACGAGATGGGAAAGTCATTTCCATTTGGTAGCTAGCTACAAGATGGGAAGGCACATTTTTCATTTCGTAGCTAGCTACCCGATCGGACTACGAGATGGGATTAAAGGGCCACCGCACGCCGTGAGTGTGATTCAGGCTTTATAGAGATATTTACTGATTGATAGTTAAATCCGCAACGTTTTATTAAACGTCAAAAACGATCCGTTAGTATGAACTTTGTACGAAAATGGGAACAAGAGAAGGCATGATTTTCTCTGTGGTTAAACACCGAACATTTTCATTACAAGCTTTTATTTATCTTGACCTGTTAGTTTGTTTGTTAGTTAGAGACAAAATTCAGTTCCAAGATTAGTGAGGGACAAATCTTGGAACTGAATTTTTGAACCAGTTAACCTCAACCGATTGAGCTGAAATTTTCGGTATAAGTACAGTTTAGATGAGATTTTAATATTATGGTACCATCGAGCTTATCTGATGGTGGAGACAGAAGGTGGCCATGGGAATTCAGTAGATACTAAACTGACTCGTTAGAATCGTCTCAATGAGTGGTTGATGACGGTATACCGAAAAGTACAGTTGGCAATAAAAGATTGTACCAAAAAAGTAAAATCGCGATTTCAACAGCTCACATAGCCGCTAGTAACTACTTAAATATTAAACATGGTTAACATACCATAGTGTAATCAAACCGGTCTGCCACATCTTTAAGACGTGTGAAGGCGTCCACACTGCAACGTGTTTTGCCGTCCTAAGCAATGTGTACCGATACGTAAATCGTAATCAGCTGATTGCTTAAAATTTTATTGAACCATAGAAAAGTAAGCATGATTAAGGACACAGCTTTATGAATTTTAATACCCCTCCCAAATTTCGATAAGCAGATTACGTGTTAAGTATTTGGGTTCCGCATCGTACGTGCAAAACCGTAAGAGTAAATCCTGTTAAAAACGGAAGCAAAAAACTATAGTCAGAATACAAAGTCGTATTTAACTTAAGTTCCTTTGACATAATTAACTCTTAAGCCTCTCACACACTGGCGCGGCCTGGCCGCGGCGGTCAATAGTAAACTTTATTTAAATTTTCGATAGAGAGTTTTAAGGTTATTAAGTTATACTATAGAATACAATAATAATGGGCTTGTGACCTTACATTTGTTTACGATGCCATTTGAACCAGTTTTTGTAGATGAACAAATGTTTGTATGGAAGCAGCTACATTTAAAGGACATTATTAGCCAAAAAATCGAGTTAAAGACGGACCTCGCTGACAGCAGCCGAAACGCTTCATACTGATTGGCTTTAAAGTATGACGTCACACCGTGCAATTTGTACTAACCGTTGCATGGAAAATGAAGTAAATTGCTGTTTCGGTCGCAAAATACTGCGTTTAGGTCCATAGTTGTTATACAAATTTGTTTCTATAAAAGCGTAAGGATTCTATTGGTACCTTTTACTCTTGGACAATAAAGAAAAAAACCTTTTTTTGTAAACTGACAAGGTTCACATCTTTTTATGATTTGAATTATATTTTGTAATTTATTGCAATCATTTGATGGTTTACTATCCATTTAGCAACACGACGTTATCAATTTTAACAACACGCAACAAGCCGACAATAAAAGGTTGTACCTAAAATAAAATTTTTGACAGTACAGTTGTACTATTCTGTATACTGTCATCAACTACTAATTGAGACGATTCTAACAAGCACAAACTCAACGGTGTTACGTCGGTTAAGTACCTGAATTTCCATGGCCACCTTCTGTCTCCATAATCAGATCAGCTCTATGGTACCATAATCAGATCAGCTCTATGGTACCATAATCAGATCAGCTCTATGGTACCATAATTATATCAGCTCTATGGTACCATAATCAGGCCCCGTAGCATGGATGGCCTTATCTCGCGATAAGTGACAGGATAAGCGCGTCGTCTCGTTCTATCGAACGGTGTAAGCCAGGGGCGGATGCTCTATCCTGTCACTTATCGCGTGATAAGGCCATCCATGCTACGGGGCCAGATCAGCTCTATGGTAGGTACCATAATCAGATCAGCTCTATGGTACCATAATTTCCATGGCCACCTTCGGTCTCCATAATCAGATCTGCTCTATGGTACCATAATCAGATTAGCTCTATGGTACCATAATTTCCATGGCCACCTTCTGTCTCCATAATCAGATCAGCTCTATGGTACCATAATATTGAATTGACATCCAAACTATACCTTTACCCAAATTTTTAGCTCAATCGGTTGAAGATTGGCCCCTATTTCACCAACTTGACAATTGTCACCTGACACTTACAATTCGCTATACATTGCTTGCTCTAGAAGTTAAGGTGGTCGCTAGGTAACTTGTGGAACCAGCAATGTACGGAAAAATGTCGTTGTCAGGTGACAATTGTCAAGTTGGTGAAATAGTGGCCTGCTTCAAAATTTAGGTGCAAGATTTTTTTTTTATACTTCGGTGGCAAACAAGCTTACGGCCTGCCTGATGTTAAGCTGGTACCGTCGCCTATGGACACTTGTGACTCAAGAAGAATCACAAGCGCGTTGCCGACCCTTTATTCACTTGAGGATTCGCTGTGTTGGCAGATAGAGTCATGCAGGTCCCTCACTCCCAACACAGCGCATCCTAGGGCGCTCTGGCGACCTTACTCACCACCAGGAACACAACACCACATGCGTCATAGCATGCAATAATATAGCAACACTATAAAGCAGTGGTGCTATTATGACTGTGGTCTTCTGTAAGGTGGAGGTACTTCCCCAGTTGGGCTGCTCCACATACGAGCGAGATGACATTCCGCTGTGCCCTACCTCTCTTAATAATTAAGATTCCACCCAAACTAACATAGTTACAGACATACTTAAGTACATACATTGCAAGTTAATAGAAAGCTTGTTAAAAGTGGTGGGAGCTGCGCTCATTAACCGACTTCAAAAAAGGAGGAGGTTATATGTTCCACTGTATGTATTTTTTTTTGTCAATTGTGGACCGATTTCCAAAATTCTTTTTTTATTCGAAAGAGTATACACCCGAGGTGGTCCCATTGTCACCAAATCAGGATCTGATGATGGGATCCCAGGGAAATTGAGGGCAACCCTCATATTTTATAGGCACGCATGTAGTGATTTCAGTATTTTCTATTATAATTCGTGTATTTACCTTCGGAAATCGCAATTTAGGTGAAGTGGAACTGATGATGAAGATCACGGATGACTTATGGAACTCCTCAAAGATGTAAAGTTCGTCAAAGATTCTGACATGATTCCGTTAAAGTAGCAACCAATGAAGTGTTAATTCTGAGATCCTATAGGAATCGACGGAACTCCTCAAATATTATCAGCCCACATATAGCGACTTGGGTTTATTCTGAAATACTCAACGCATTTGCTCTCGGAAAGCAGTGCATGTGGTAAATTGGAATGGAAATGTGGAAATGTTCATGTACCTATGTGGCTTGGCGAAGTACTGAATTGAAGTCGGTTTAAACTTTGTTTTTAAAGTAATTATTTTACACTATAGGTAGCTTCACCTCTTGCACATCGCCCGCGCCTCGTTATCGTACTACTACCTCCGCGCTCGCGCAGGGGAGGACTGTGTCAAGCGGTCTACTAGACACGCCCCAAAATTGAGTTTAATTAGCTACAAATCATGCAAGTACACGAAACCCTCGTGCGCAAGTCCGACTCGCAATTAACTGGTTTTTTTTAACCAACTTCAAAAAAAAGGAGCAGGTTCTCAATTCGGATGTTTTTTTTTTAATGTTTGTTACCTCAGAACTCCGTCATTTATGAACCGATTCCTTCAATTCTTTTTTTAATTGAAAGTATATGCTTCCAGATTGGTCCCATTGTTTCCAAAACCCCAGTTGGATGATGGGAACCATGAGGAATTGAGGGAACTCCTCAAATATATTAGGCACGCGTGTAGTAATTTCGGTATTTTCTATTATAACTCGTGTATTTATTATACCCGGAAATCATAAATTTGATGAAGTGGAAGTGATGATGAATCATGATTCTCAATGATGTTCTTCAAACTATATAAGTACGTCACAGATTCTGATATGATTCCGTTTAAATAGCAAACAATGAAGTGCCAAAGGTATAATTCTGAGATCCTTGAGGAATCGACGGAAGTCCTCAAATATTATCGTCCCACATACAGCGATTTGGTTTATTGGTCTAAAAATCAACGCATTTGCTCTCGGAAATCAGTTTATGTGGTAAATTGGAAAAAATTGTGGAAATGTTCATGTGGCTTGGCGGAGTACTGAATTGAAGTCGGTTAAAACTTTATTTTGAAAGTAAATTATTGTTAATTTCAATCGTTCCTGTTATAACACCTGGCAAAAAAAACATCCATACGAATAATAATGCTGTTTAAGTGCAGCAAGTTTGTCTTCCTTTTATCTTTTACAGCTAAACGAATGAACGCATCTGGAAATTTGACGTATATAGACTATATAGGTAGGAAGCTTACGCCCTAGAGATTATTATATAACGACAGACAGACAGACATGACGAATCTATAAGGGGTCCGTTTTTTGTCATTTGGCTACGGAACCCTAAAAACGATTGCTCTGCCTGCCTCGCTCTTTTGGGAATACATGCAAGAGTATTTATGACGAGCCTTCTCATTCCGTGACTGCGCCTGCGTCTCTCGAGAACCTGTTTTCGAGTATAAGGAAAAAACGAGCGTGTTATAATTTTTTACCTACGGAGCTGATTTAACGTTCAGTCCCTGGGCGACCGAGCTCTGATCGGATGAAAATGGAGAAAATAGTTGAAAACGAACTTTCCCGGACATGAGACCTATCTAGATCGAATTTTCGCCCCCGTAAACCCCTGTATTCCAAATCTCGTCGAAATCGTTAAAGCCGTTTCCGAGAACGTGATTGCAAATATATTGCAAATATACAAATATTGCTCGTTTAATAGTATAGGATTATTTTATGAAGATCCCGCTACCCGCCCGGTACTTTACCTTTTATCGTCTCCGTTGTTGGTTTTTTTACCTGACCTGAAAACCTGAAAAGGAAGCTTAAAATTAAAAGTAATAGTTCACAATCGAAACACGTTACCGGTCTCAATAATCTGACGTCTATTAGTGTCAGATAGTTGCACATTAAATATTAAATCAAGAATAAATTCGTTTACCACTAGTGTGAATTGTATGATTATTCCAAGCATTGCTGAAAACTTACCCAGTGTGGAGGTGAATCCTGATGAATTGAACTTACCCAATAATACACTTTAGGCGAAAATGCGCCCACGCTAATTTACTCTAAATTTGGGTGGTTGGTATCGGGACCTGTGAGCCCGACCACGCCTATTTTGCCGAGTGGCAAAATATTGTGTAATTTTAGCCAGGAAATCAAGGATTCGCTTTCCAAATTTAGTTCTAGTTAATTCTACATTATTTTGTGGATGCATCTCAACTCGCATACGCAACTTGCATTTATATACGTTGTGTAGACATGGTAGGAAATGTTTCGGTTGAGCTGCACTGCGCAAAGGTCAGAGTAGCCCCCATTAAGAAATGCACGGTTCTCAGGTTGGAGCCGGCCGCTGCGCTGCTTCGAGCTCAACTGAGTGCGAAGGTATATGTCAGTCACTCACGTGTAGTGATGGGAAGCGGGAACATTCCCGTTACCGGTAAGTTTCCATTTGGGAATATTACTAGTAAGTTACCAATGTTACCAGTAACATTCCCAAAAGACGGTAAGATACGAAACTGATGATAGTGATGTTGTATATGAGATAAAATAAGGTCTAAATTCCAATACACTCGGCGTCAAAAAAATCGCACATTTCGAAAATTTCGTTTCGAGCGAATATAGCTCTTACGGAATGTACTGTACCCCATTAATATGTATATCATTTTAAAGCTCAATCAACAACCTTTTAAATGAGTGGGTGTTTGTTTTTGTAAAAACAATGACCATAAAAAAAACGCATTTTAAATCAAAAGTCCCGAAGTACGCGTTTAGTGGGTCACTAATTGGGCACCCATGGACGGGTATAAAAGGGGGGGTAAAGATCGATTAAGGGCCGCGGAGCTAGCGCAAGCACCGACTCGGAGGATTGGCCGCGGAGCTAGCGCAAGCACCGACTCGGACGCATCCAATATTCCGCGAATTTCAGCTCCTTGTTTTTTCTTTAAAAATCAAGTCGTAGCGAAATGAGCGACCCGGCTTAGGCCGGAGAATAGCCGCACCTCATCAAGCCCCGTTGCCGCCAACCGCAACCGTGTTCCCGGGTGTACCCGAATGGGGGGAGGGCTCACGGTTGCAGTCCCGGAGGCAGCGGAAAGCGTCGTCGTCACTCCGCACACCTACACCTAAGAGCAGAATGGCTCCACCGCTCCCGCACTCCTCCGGAGTGCCGCAGGAGCAAACAAGCCGCCCCCGGATTTTCCGCCGCACCCGCGGCATCGGAGACGCGGCCAGCCTTGCCCGCGACCCACGCATCCAGCAGGCATTTAAGAATGTCCTGCGCGCATCCGCAGCGGCCTTCACAGCCGCGCGAACGCCGACTCCAGGAACACCAACCGAGGAAATCCAGGAGATCCTCGGTCGGCTTGGCCCGCTGAGCCAGGCCGCCGCCGCCCAACCCGGACCGTCCGCCCCCCGCCCGCCCGCCGCGGGCCCTAGGGCGAAAATCGTGAAACCGGCCCCCGCGCCCCTGCCTCAGCGCGCGCCCGCAACGCAGCGCCAGGCCCACGCGCCAAAGCCCGCGCCGCGATCGCCACCCGCCCTCGGAGCGGGACAGGCGCCCCGCGCAACAACATCCACGCCGCGACCGCCGCCCGCCCTCGGAACGGGACAGGCGCCCCGCGCAACAACATCCGCGCCACGACCGCCGCCCGCCCTCGGAGCGGGACAGGTGAGTCGCGCGCACCGAGCCGCGCCGCAACCGCCGCCCGCCCTCGGAGCGGGACAGGCGAGCTACGCACACCGAGCCGCGACCGCGCCACAGCCGCCGCCCGCCCTCGGAGCGGGCCAGCTGCCACAGCCGCTGCGCACCGGGAAGACTCCACCACAACCACTTGGAGGAGCCCCCCTTACCCACGCTGAAGTGGAGACCAGCGACGACGAGCGCCAGAACCCGGCCGCCGACGCACTGGCCCCCAACTCAACAGCGCCAACACCAGCACCAGCTGTGGCCCCGCCCCAGCCGCCCCAGAAAAAACCGCGCCCTATCACGGTAGATAATCTGCCGGACTGGCAAAATCACTTTCAGCGGATCCGCAATCAACTGGGCCGCTTCCCAAAGTCCCGCCCCTATGGGAACGGGATACGATTCCTCCCCGAGGACCACGACGAGTATCGGGTAGTTCAGAGCTACCTGACGTCCCTCGGGGACTCCATTTCCTGGTCGGCCCTCCAGCCGAGGGAAGAGATCCCTCTGAAGGTGTGCATCAGGGGGCTCCCCGTCAGCACCGACCCAGAGCACATCACCGAAGACCTGGTGGCGAAAGGATTCGCCCCACTCTACACGCGCCACGTAGATGCGCGTGCAGGACGACCCGGCTGCGTGTTCTACGCGCAGCTAACGAAGACGACCGACCTCATCCCGGCCATCTACGGAGTCCGGGAGATACTGGGGATGACGGGAGTGGTGGTGGAGGCGTGGCGCGGCAAGAAGGGGCCGGCGCAATGCCATCGCTGCCAGGGCTTCCGTCACTCCTCTCATGGCTGCCGCCGCCCCATCAAGTGTGTCCGATGTGCGGGACCACACTTTGCGGGCGTGTGTGAGCGGCCAAGAGACCAGGAGGGGACCTGCGCTAACTGCGCCGGCCCTCACACAGCCAACGACCTGGCGTGCCCCGAATACCATCAAGAGGCACGCAGAAAGAGGGCGGGTACAGCTCCCCGCACAAACCGTCGCGGGCAAGTTGTGCCCCAGCAGCGCACAGTGCAGCCCTCCGAGAACGCGCCAAACTCGCTGATGGCGAGTGCAAATGAGGCGACACCACGCCTCCGCCGCCGAGGAAGAGGCAGACGGGGCAGGGGACAGTCCGCCCCCGCCGCCGCTGCCCCCGCCGACACCCAGACCGCCACCGCCGCCGCACAAACGGCCGCAGCCACCGCCCAGGCTTTCACCGCCCAGGCCCCCGCCCAGAACACCCGGAATACCGCCCAGAGCAGGCCGCAAACGGCCGCTCCCGCCACCGACACCGCAGCGCCGACTAGGCCCCCCCGCAACATTGCGCTCCCTCCCCTACCGATGAGCCAAGAAGGCAGTAGGGAGAGGTCGAATGCGCAATGCATTGTAATCCTGCAGGACGTGCTCGACGCCCTGCAAAAAGGTACAGATCCAGTCCCCATAGTCCTGAGGGGACTTTGGACTGAACTGTACCAACACTGACATCACATGGACGTTCCTGTAGTGCCGTCGGTTCGCAGATCGCTCGCTGGGCTTCTCCTTCGGGAGTTCCACCCGGCAGGGCTTGATCGCACCGACGGACGAAGCAGATGACCCCACCGGACCAGCCGGGCGTTACGCCCACTCCAGCCACCCGTCCGTAGTCGCGGACGGCGCCCGATCCCGCCACATGCGGCTCACGCCGCGCACGGCTTTACCGAGCCCAAACCGGGTTCGTGAGATTACTACAACGATTAAGGGTCATTCGCTATCCAGACGTCACTGAGATCACACCTGAAGAGCTACAGCAAGAAAAAAACATTAAAAAATGGATACCACGCCAGAAGAAGCCGCTCAAGTGATTGCACTACTGGAAACTGGACTACGACAGACTGAAGTTGCTCGGCGTTTGAATATCAGCCGTTTTCGAGTGCGTCGAGTGTTCCAGCGGTTCGAGGAGACTGGTGGCTACATCAGAAGGCATGGATCCGGGAGGCGACGCTGTACTTCCGGTTCAGACGACCGGTACATTGTGACGACTTCCTTGCGGAATCGTTTTTTCAACGCTGTTGAGCTCCAGCAACAGCTTCGAGCAGCTCGCAGAACGTCGGTGAGCGTCTCCACGATCAGACGAAGACTACGGGAGAGGAACTTGATGCCCCGCAGGGCCGCTACGGGCCCCCAGTTGACTGCGCAGCACCGGAATGCCAGAAGAGGATTTCGCACTAGCCATGAGAATTGGACGTTCACCCAATGGAGGAATGTCCTCTTTTCTGACGAGACGAGAGTGTGCCTTTACACCAACGATAGACGCAGAAGGGTGTACAGGAGGCAGGGGGAGCGGTATACAGAAGCCTGCACCGTAGAAACCGTCAGCTACGGGGGTGGATCCTGTATGTTCTGGGGCGGCATTTCCGTCGACGGGAAAACCGAACTTGTTTGCGTTTCCCGGACTGGAGGTGGCCGTGGCTAGGGATCCCTGACTGCTCAACGGTACATTGCGGAGATCCTGGATCCACATGTGGTCCCATATGCTGATGTAATTGGACCTGGGTTCCAATTTATGCACGATAACGCCCGCAGCCATACAGCGTTGATCGTTCGGGACTACCTGCATGCTGCTGGTATCAACGTTATGGACTGGCCAGCAAGGAGTCCCGACTTAAATCCCATCGAGCACCTCTGGGACCAGCTGAAAAGGCGGGTACGATCGCGTGATCCTCCTCCTGCCACACTTGATGAGCTTCATGATGCTGTCATTGAGGAGTGGAACAACATTCCTCAAGAGAACATCGTGACGCTGATCAGGTCCATGACCGACCGCATGGAAGAGCTTCGGAGGGCTAGAGGAGGCAACACTAGGTTTTAAGTTTAGTTTTAAGCTTTATTTTATTGTTATTGTTGTGTTTTATTTTTTTGTAATTTTTGTTAAATAAACGATTTTTCCTTTTTCCTGTTTTTTTCCTTTTTTTCCTTACGGGGTTGATTTTCAATTGACATTTTCCGATAGAAGGTTTCATTACCTTTCAAATAAGACCCCATAGTCATGGGGTACATTACATTCTGTAAGAGCAATTTTCGCTCAAAACGAAATTTTCGAAATGTGCGATTTTTTTGACGCCGAGTAGTTCTTTTCTTAGTGCAACAAGTTATGTAGTGCAGTGATAACTCCCTGCATTTGCTTTATTGCGTTATCTGTGTTTTATCTTGTTCATTATTTTTTAGCAGAAACAAATCTCTTTGCTGTACGTCGTGTTGAGGGACTAGCTGATTTTTCGGCTATTATTTTTAAAGATTCAAATTTGAAATGCATAGAAGATTCTTCTCGAATCTTGTCAATCTTGTAAACAAATTGGTGACGGGTCATTCTT
This sequence comes from Epinotia brunnichana, assembly GCA_963854355.1. Taxonomy (NCBI): domain Eukaryota; kingdom Metazoa; phylum Arthropoda; class Insecta; order Lepidoptera; family Tortricidae; genus Epinotia; species Epinotia brunnichana. The sequence goes on from OY977957.1 coordinate 15,112,144, forward strand.
GATATAGAAGCCCAAGTGTTGGCTCGTATTTTGGTTGAAGAAGCTTTCCCTGGTTTAAGAAGGAGCACACCTTTTACAGTTAGGAGCAAAGTGATTTAATCCAGTCCGTGATACAGGAGCTGTATCGTGGACGCCTCCAGAGGCTTACTATTGATTTGTGCCAGTTTTATTGGATTTATTCCGTAAAAGGCCAGGCGCCTGATCGCGTTCTGGGTAAGTTGTGCTCGTTTATCTACGAATTTGGCTTGTAGTTACGTCAACCGCGCCTGGGTTCTTACTTTGCCTGTATTTTATTCGTAGTCTTCGGGAACGGGGCCACGAGTTATTCTGCCACGTCGTGCACCGCGTGTGACTTCGTGACTGTCAGTGCCGGAGCACAGCAGAGACGGGGTAGTGCGCTGGTCGTTTACCTGAAAAATATCCACGTCGGCGTGCGTGTGCGAGGACCCGCACCGCACGCGTTCTCCACTTCGGGTGCAGATCTCCGCCGTGGGACGCCAGAAGAAGTGATATTTCTCCCTCCTTAATTTTTATTAGGTTTTTCCCTTTTAATATTTCTGCGTAGCGTTTCGGCATAGCGTTGTATCTACAGGCATTACACCTATAACGTAGGACCACAACCCGCTAACGCGCTCTGATACCGTATTCCGCCAGTAAATATTTTTCCGGACTTATCATTATCCCCAAAATTTTAAAAGGCATTTCCCTCGCCACCGTTAATTTATTTTCGTCATATGCCTTAGGTTTTTTTTATAATCCTGGTTCACTCATCCTTCATCCATTCCACGCATTCCTCATAAACTCAACCTCCACACCTATTTAAAGAAAACCTGTGCGCCTATTCTACGTGGTGTTTCGCGCTCGCGGTCTACGACCAAGCGTATTGGCGGCTTGAAACCCCTACCTATTATTGTATATAGGGTTCTGTATATGTCCTACTCCTAATGTTTTACGTCACAGCTAGCCGTAAGACGATGTAATTGTTTTACTTTGACCTGTTTAGCTTTTTAAGGGTTTTATCATAGGCTACTAACGAAAGGGGGAAATCCCATTAATATTCCCGGGCTAAACTAAGTGTTAAATCCTACAACGTTCCTTACAAGCGAGTTCTGTTCGGGAAAATGAATTAAATTAACATTGTGTTGTGTTAACGTTTCTTATAAGTATTGTCGGTTTTGGAAAATAAAATAAATTACGTTCGTGTCGGTTTGCAGAAGTGTGTGTTCGTTTTATTTACACTAGTTTTCCTGCAGTAGGTAGGTACAGTCAGAGATGGGCATTATTCGAATGATTCTTTATTCGAATAATTATTCAAATAAGCATTTATTCGTCACTTATTTATTCGCGAATAATTTATTCGCGAACACTTTCGAATGACGAATGATTTCTTCTCATTTTATTCGAATAAATCGACGAATAAATCCACGAATAATCCATGAATAATATATAATTTACATCTTCACGCCTAAACCGCTAAACCGATTTTGATGAAATTTGGTATAGAGATAGTTTAAGTCTCGGGTAAGGACAAAGGGTAGTTTTTATCCCGGAAATCAGCCCCTAAGCGGTTGAAATTGGGGGTGGAAATTTGTATGGAGCTACTTAAACCGCTGCCCAGATTTAATTTAAATTTAGCAAATTAATATTTTGAGTCCCGGGGCAGGACATAAGATAGGTTTAATCGGGGTGAAAAACTAGTTATAACCCATTTTGATGAAATTTGGTTTCGAAATAGTTTGAGTCCTGGGAAAGGACATAGGATTATATCGTGCAAATCATCTCCTAAGGGGGTGAAATAAGGGGTGAAAATTCGTATGGAACCCATTTGAATACAATTTGGTATAGAGATAGTTTGAGTCCTACGAAAGGATATAGGATAGTTTTGATTCCGGAAATCACCCCCCGAGGGGGTGAAATGGCGGGTAAAAATTTGGATGTAACCCATTTAGATTAAATTTGGTATAGAGATAGTTTGAGCCCTGGGAAAGGACATTAAATAGTTTTTATTCCGGTAATCATACTCAAAGGGGGTGAAAATTCGCATGGAACCCGTTTGAATACAATTTGGTATAGAGATAGTTTAAGTCCTACGAAAGGACATAGGATAGTTTTGATTCCGGAAATCACCCCCCGAAGGGGTGAAATGGGGGGGTGAACATTTGGATGGAACCCGTTTAGATGAAATTTGGTATAGAGATAGTCTGACCCCGGAAAATGACAACGGATAGTTTTTATCCCGAAAATCATTCCCTAAGACCTAAGGGGCTGAAATAGTGGGTGAAAATTTGAATGAAACCAATTTAGATGAAATTTAGTTAAAATATAGTTTGAGTCCTAAGAAAGGACATCGGATAGTTTTGATTCCGGAAATCACCCCCTGAATCTAGGAATAGGGGTTAAATGGGGGCTGAAAATTTGGATGGAACCCGTTTAGATGAAATTTGGTATAGAGATAGTCTGACCCCGGAAAATGAATACGGATAGTTTTTATCCCGAAAATCATTACCTTAGGCCTAAGGGGCTTAAATAGGGGATGAAAATTTGGATGAAACCCATTTAGTTGAAATTTAGTTAAAAGATAGTTTGAGTCCTAGGAAAGGGAAAAGGATAGATTTATCCCGTAAATCATCCCCAAAGGGGGTGAAATTAGGGGTGAAAATAATTCGGATTGAACCCATTTGACGATATAAACTATCCTATGTCCTTTCCCAGGACTCAAACTATCTCGAAACCTAATTTCATCAAAATGGTTTACTACTTAATTTTCACCCCCATTTAAATCCCGGAAATCATCCCCTAAGGGGGTGCCCTTAGGGGATGATTTCCGGGATGAAAACTATGCATTGTCCTTCCCCTGGACTCCAACTATCTCTATACCGAACTTCATCTAAATAGGGTCCATCCAAATTTTACCCTAATTACATTATTTTCGGGATGAAAGCTATCCGTTGTCCTTCTCCGCGGGTCAAACTATCTCTATACCTCACAATACATCTTCTACATAGTAAAATACGTGAGAAGCAATATACACCAAATTCCAAAATACACTTCAAAAAGCATGCGTCTTGCTCAGAGGAATAAGAACACATTGGCCACGACATGTTGTCGACTTATGAAATCAACAAAAATAATGTCTGTAGTAGGGGTATCTACAATAAATTACCCTCCGAATTGAAAGATATTGAAAATGATGCGACATTTCTTAATAAGCTAAAAAAATGGCTGACTGATAAAGCTTTTTATAATTTTAAGGAGTATGTATAAAATATTGGTAATAATAATAATTTTAATCATTGTATTGTTGACATTTTGTTATTCATACCTAAATATTATTATGTTATATTAATTGAATAATCAAATTCATGTGACATATTATAATTCTAATTTTGACATTTTGTTACTCATACCTAAATATTGTTATGTTATACTAGTTGAATAATCAAATTCATTTGACATATTATAATTCTATTTTTGACATGTAAATTTTTATATTTTATGAATAAATGAGTATGAGTATGAGTATACCAAATTTCATCTTAATGGGTTTTATCCAAATTTTAACCTCCCATTTCACCCCCTTAGGGGCTGATTTCCGGAATTAAAACTATCCTTTGTCCTTTCCTAGTACTCAAACTAGCTCTTTACTAAATTGTATTCAAATTGGTTCCATACGAATTTTCACCCCTAATTTCACCCCCTTATGAGATGATTTCCACGATATAAACTATCCTCTGTCCTTTCCCAGGACTCAAACTATCTCGAAACCAACTCACACCTAAATTCTCACCCCTATTTCACTCCCTTAGGGGATGATTTCCGGGATTAAACCTATATTATGTCCTGCCCCGGGACTCAAAATATTTATATACCAAATTTAATTCAAATCTGGGCAGTGGTTTAAGTAGCTCCATACAAAGTTCCACCCCCAATTTCAACCCCTTAGGGGCTGATTTCCTGGATAAAAACTACCCTTTGTTCTTTCCCAAGACTCAAACTATCTCTATACCAAATTTCATCTAAATCGGTTCAGCGGTTTAGGCGTGAAGAGTTCTTTTAATTATTATTTCCAGATAGTAATGTTCCCAGTAACTTTGGAAACTTACCTGGTAATATTGGGAATGTTCACGGTAACATTGGTAATCTGGCAGGCACTACAAGCACAAAACGTACCAGAGAACTACGTCAATATTATTAACGATATGTACGACGATGTCACAACCAGAGTACACTGCCCAGCCGGAGTGAGTGATGAGTTCGAAGTGAAGGTCGGTGTCCACCAGGGGTCAGCTCTGAGCCCCCTTCTTTTTAATTTAGTAATGAATCACGTAACTGCCAGATTGCAACAACCGCCGCCGTGGAATCTGCTCTATGCGGACGATATAGTCCTCATCAGCGAGGAAGCGCACGACCTACAGCAAAAGTTGGAGGAATGGAGAGTTGCCTTGGAGGACGTAGGCCTACGGATAAGCCGCCAGAAGACCGAATACCTGCATTGTAACTTTAGCGGTAGCCGAGATATACATACCATCTCTCTCCAAGGAACACCATTAAACCAAATTAGCAGCTTCAAATACCTCGGCTCAGTAATTTCCAATGACGGGACTATTGATGCTGATGTCATCCACAGAATAAACACGGGTTGGATGAAGTGGAAAGAGCTAACTGGGGTTTTATGCGATCAAAGAATGCCGGTACCCGTCAAAGGAATGGTCTATAAATCAGCTGTCCGTCCAGCCATGGTGTATGGCGCCGAGTGCTGGCCTCTTAAGAAACAACAAGAAGACAAATTACATGCTGCTGAAATGAGGATGCTGCGCTGGGCCGGTGGTGTCACCCTGCTGGACCGTGTCCGTAACATCTATATCCGTGGTAGTTTTAAAGTAAGACCTATTCCCGAAAAGATAACTGAGGGACGACTGAGATGGTACGGGCATGTTATGCGCCGAGAACCTGAACACATGACTCGAAAGGTGCTAGATATTGTCCCCCCACCTAAGAGACGAGGAAGACCCCGACTGACATGGATGGCTACTGTAAGGAGGGATATGAAAGAAGCCCAAATCCAATCAGAGACGACCCAGGACCGAAAATCCTGGCGAAACATAACTAGGAGAGCCGACCCCAAATAATGGGAACAGGACAAGGGAAAGAAGAAGTTCCCGGTAACATTGGGAATTTACTCTCTCAGAGATTTATTGACTGTTTTATGACCGTAAATAATAGCATCATTATGTATTTAAGTATTTAAGACGAGAAAAACTTATACATTTCTTATATTTTTTTCAAAGTTACCCAATGTTACCGATCGGCGGTAATATTACTGGTAGCATTACCGGGAATGTTCCCACTTTGAGTAAGTTACTGGTAACGACTCATCACTACTCACGTGTAAATTCGACAGAAAATATTTTTGGAGCGATTCCACTGTAGTGTTGGGGTGGGTAAAAAATACAAACCCAAATAATCATAAACAATTTGAATACAATAGAGTGAACGAAATACACGAGTTGACTGACAAATCTTCGTGGAATCATGTGCCCATGGCCATGAATCCAGCGGACATTGCATCTCGCGGCAGTATTTTCATTCAGTTGCAAAATTTGCCATGGTTTAACGGACCATTGTTTCAAATGAAACCTGAATCTGAGTGGCCAAACACTCAAATAATTGATGTTGAGTTACCGAAACTAAAGGTATCTACTTGCCTGATTCCACAGCAGGCATCTTTTGACTTTGGTCGGTTTTCTAAGTATCACCGAATGATCCGTGTCGTAGGGTACATACTAAGATTTATCTTCAATTGCAAAAAACTAAAAATACTCGCCAAAGCGGTTTATTATCAAGTAATGAGTTGGGCAGAATGTTGTGGGCAAGCCAAATGTCCTTGATTGAGGCAGCTCACGATAAGGGCATAACATTTTATTTTAGTTAAGCATACTTCCCTCATTTTAGAGGTATTTTCGAGGCGGGAATAAAGTCTTTTTTGAAACGTGTAGTAGGTAGTTCAAACCTGACGTTCGAGGAGCTAACGACACTATTCACACAAATCGAGGGAATCCTAAACTCCCGTCCGTTAACTCCTCTAACGTCAGACCCTTCTGATATGTCTCCTCTGACTCTAGGGCACTTCCTGATAGGGCGGCCACCAACTGCCTTACCAGAGCCACCTATTACAATGAACTGTCCAAACAGATATCAAAAGATAGTACAGATGAGATAACACTTCTGGGCACGATTTCATGATGAGTAGGGGAAGGTGGCCTAAAGCGGGCACTGGACTTAATATTGCCGTTTAAAGTAAGAGTGCGGCCGTTAAACGCGACAGTACTCCCTGCCGCTCGCGCACCTCGCGTCATTCATCTGGCTCACCTGCAAGCACGCCGATACACGCTCCGTCAAAAAAATGTTTCAGGCTGTTTTTTGAAAAATTATTGAAGGTATATTTCATGTGTTCTCTCGTTTTTGATGTTTGCAATATATCATAGCAATGCCTGTTAGTTATTAATTAGTTATTTGGCCGCAATAACGTTGCATTAAACTCTACACGTTTCAATAATTTGAGGTTAGATTTTGCTTGGATATTTTAAGTGTCAAAAAAGGCAAAGCGGGCAGGGTAATGCGGGCACTGCGCTCAAAGGTACCTCGGTAGGTAAAAAAAAGAAAACAAGATTAAGTTCACTTATGATATGCGTAAGGCATTTTCACACCGTCAAAAAATGAGGTTAGGTTAGGTCAGAAGTTTATTTTTGTTTTGTTTTTTTTTCTGTGATTTTCCTTAGTGACTGCTGCTAAAAAAATAAAATACAAAATTGAATCAAGATGTTTTTTTTTCTTTAGTTATGGCTATCCCATTACGGTACATTATATCCGTGCCTGTTTTGCCCCAAACGAGTGCCCACTTTAGCCCCCCCCCCCCCCCCCCCCCCCCTAGGGCAAAGCGGTCAATCGTAGGGGTTTTGTAAATTGCGTAGAATTATTTTGTTTTTCATTTTTTGGTAAATTAAGCCATAATCTATCAAAAAGTGTTAAATTATGGACCTTGTGGCAAACAAATGAATAATATTGCTGGGTTACAAACCATTTTTTTTTCAACTTTCCGTTAAGGTGCCCACTTTGAGCCACCTTCCCCTATATATTTGCACTTATTTTGAATGTGTCTGCATTGCGCCTTTACCAAGTTCCCGTAAAAAACTAATGGTTGCAACCTTAAACTTTGACACGAAATTAACAAAAGCTGAGCCATTATATAAGGTTGTGAGAATATTTACCGAAACACATTTTAACAGAAGTTGTCCCAAAATGTGGTTAAGTGTGGTGATATTTGTTTTAATTTGCGTGTTGATTGTGTCACGGGGTAAGACCCGCAAAGGCAGAATGCCCCCGGAATATCCTGGGGCTTTACCGTTTATCGGACACGGCCACTTATTTGCCAGTATTCGTAAGTATAAGGTCGAATGACCCAATATTTCATAATATATCATATCATATCATATAATTTATTTGCATTGATCATATTCCAATCTATACTTCTATTACTAATATAATAAAAAGAATAAGTCTGTGAGATTGTAGTTTTGTATGTTTGTATGTACCTATGGGGTAATATGCGGAACAACTTGTCCAACATCCTCCAAGCGTTATTCCCGGTTGTGCCCTAAAGTAGCCCGGAGTCCGTTTTGACAAGTAATCCTAAGATTTGGCGTAGGCACTAGTTTTTACGAAAGCGACTGCCATCTGACCTTCCAACCCCGAGGGTAAACTAGACCTTATTACGATTAGACTGACTGATTTCCTCACGATGTTTTCCTTCACCGAAAAGCTAACTCATTGGTTTCTGCTGGGATTCGAACCCACGACCGCCGCTTGACCAGCCGCATGCCTGAACCACTAGGCTACCGTAGCTTCCATCGGAAACCACTATTTATTTATTTATTTAAACTTTATTGCACATAATACAAAAAGAAATAGAAATTAAGGCCAAATGGCATTCTCTAACAGCTAGCTAATTCATAAGTATCTACTTGCTACTAATAACCATGGCTGTCTGGAACATAACTCAGAGTATTCTTCATTAAAACAAGATTAAAACCTATTGATCATACCTATAACACCAAGGCTATGGCGACTGGTAAACTATTCGTTCCTAGGATAAATAATTTACTATGGGGACAGAACTCTCAAAAAGCGTATCCCATACCTACTTTTTTAGTTTGCCTGAAGCCATTAGACGTGAAAAAAAAAATAAGAGACTATTAAAAAAGCATTACCTAGATGTACTTATATAATACTCAGTTATACTACTGTTACTTATGAATAAATATTATTGTTAATAAATGCCTTACCTAGAGACTGCCGCTCCCACAGTCAAACTGTCACTACAGTTTTGTGGGGCAATGTTTCATTTTAATTATGTAAAACATTGTACTTAATAAAAAAAAAACCATTGGGCTAAAGAGAGACTTATAAAAGGTTCAAAGATAAAAGTGTGATAATTTCTGTTACGTATATGTGAAAAGAAAAACAAACAAATGTAAATAATACACTACATATACATACATGAATAAAAAAGGTATAAGCTACATACAAAAAGATATACTTACTCATAGACTGAGAGCTGAGGGACCAAAACTGCAACAGTTTTATAAAGGCTGATATTTTAATATTAGGTCATAAATAGCTCGAATATCAATAGCCTGCCGTCAGTCAGCAAGTTTTTGGGACAACTGGCGTGGGGGTGGTTCCGAACTTGTTAAAAAAACACCTACGTCGCAACTGTTTTATAAAATCTGAAAATGTGTCTGTGGATAGTAAGACAACTAACAAACTATGCGGACATAGTCAGTCTGCAGAATATTGGAACAGTACACGTCAGCAGCCGGCTAAACCCGTCAAAAAATTTGGTTGCAAAAAAAGTGTTTTATAAAATCTAAAAAAAATCGTACAAGTAGTTCATAGTACCTAAAACCAGAATAACATAGTCAGCCCAAAGTTTTATGGAAAATACGCCGTCAGCAGTCAATAGAACAGCGCGCCGCACCGCCGTTCTATTGACTGCTCACGCCGTATGTTCCATCAAACTTATGAACTACTTGCACTATATCCGCATAGTTTGTTAGATCGAATGTAATTGATAATATTTTACAATTTTGGATTTTTTTCGTTTTCATTTAGTGACATTTAGTCTGTTAACCGTTTAGGTACTAATTGGTTTTAAAATGATTATTGTGTAAGATTATTAATATTATATTGTAGAATACCATTTGACATGTAAAAGTGCCCTTGTGTCGTTGTGGCCTATTTGCAGAATAAATAATTGATTTGGATTTTTGATTGAATCACATGTATGTACTTCACTTTTCATACCTACGCTTGGCGGCTTTTGCTCTAGGGTTGTCAACTGTGGCTTATGCATAAAAAAACTATTTGAAAATAAAATGGCATAACCCCTTATTACCCCCAAAACTGCCCCTAAATTGGGGTTTACTTCCTTTTGACTTTATTTATGTGATCAGGCCATAAATTCCTATATCTACCTATACCAAATTTCAGCTTCCTATGGCATACGGTCTTCGAGAAAACTGGCTGTGACAGACGGACAGCCTCCGAGTGATCGCATAAGTGTTCCGTTGGACCAATTTAGGTACAGAACACTAAAAAGAGGTAGATAGGTAATGGAACACTAAAATTGAGTCAATTGCACCAACTTACCTCAGTTTCGCGTCGGCAATGGAAACGTCAACATGTCTCAGCTGTCTGATGTGCCTGGCCATTTTTAAACACGGACTTTCGTATAGGCAACATTAGGGTGGTCCTTAAAAACCGAAAATTTGAAATTTCAATGAGGCACCCTCATATTATGGTTCTAATACGTAAAAAAATAACGTCTGTTTTTTATTTTTGGATAAGATTTAGGGGTTGCTATCGAATTTTGAAATTCTTTAAGGTTTGCATTTCTCCATCGTATTTTTTTTAACTTTTAACTACTTTTATGAGCTTCATTTGATAAATAAGGAATAAACAATCGAGAAAATACTAAATTCGTTCACTAAATGTTCGACGTTTATTTGAAATGAAATTTAAAGTCTTAAAATCATCGCCAGAGTCCGTTTTTATCATATTAGCACAATAAAATTCATTTTTGAATTACTTTCTGAAGATTAGTGATCTTTTTTTATGTTTTCAAGATTATTCATTTCGTATCTTCAAATGTAGCTTATTAGAGTACTAAAAAGTCAAAAATAAAAAAAGAGAGAGAAATACAAACCTTAAAGAATTTCAAAATTCGGTAGCGACCCCTAAATCTTATCCAAAAATAAAAATAAAAAACAGACGTTATTTTTTTACGTGTTAGAACAATAAAAGAGGGTGCCTCATTGAAATTTCTAATTTTCGGTTATTAAGGACCACCCTAGGCAACATACTGCTAGGCAACATATCTACCTCTGTTTTAAATTACATCATTGTATTGACCTCATGATCTTCGTCTTATCCTATATTATATAAAGACGAAGATCATGTCAAACGTCCATGTAGTACCAACTCCCATTTCAATCGGACACTTTACGCTCGAAGTTGTAGACGATTATGTATACCTAGGACAGAATGTCCAGTTAGGTAGGTCCAACTTTGAGAAAGAGGTCAATCGTCGAATTCGACTCGGCTGGGCAGCATTCGGGAAGCTACGGCACAGCTTTTCGTCCAATATTCCGCAGTGTCTCAAGACGAGAGTCTTTGACCAGTGTGTGTTGCCAGTGATGACATGTGGCACGGAAACGTGGTCGCTTACTATGGGCCTCATAAGAAGGCTCAAAGTCACTCAAAGGGCAATGGACCGGCCGGCTGAATGGAATAGCCGGTGATGATGATGATTGACCTCATGTGATGATTTTTGTTTCAGCTTTAATTGATTTAATGAAAGACATCGCTATGACTAGTTTGGCCTGGGGTGGAGTTGTCAGCTTCAGATTGGGCCCAAAACTCACATATTATTGTACGTACTTTTTTTACAGTTATCATTTCATATAAGAGTAAAGCCATAGAATATAGTTTTACATATTACCCCCTTATTAATAAAACTAAATTGTGTTTTGTCTCTTTCTCACGAACAAGAATATCAAAGTGACCGATAAAGATAAACAATTTTTAACGGCATTTTAGCTATTAAAATAGGTTAGATGACAGTTTATGAATAAGCTTAGCCTACGGTTTACGCTAAAGGTTAGATATTTCCAACTTAAGAAGCGATAAAGGAAAAACAAAAAAAAAAAAGTAATATATTCATGCATAGACATTGGCGCACCAACTCTAATTGAACGAGCGAGCGAAGCGAACGAAGTGCTCCGTTACAGCTTGGGCTTAAATTATTTCGTATGCCTGGATGTCCCGTTGTCCCGCTGTCCGGCTGTTTTCCTCTGCATGTCGCATTTCTCAACCGATTCTCACGAAATTGTGTGAGTAGGTTCGATTATTACTAGCAATGCAACGATACCGATGCAAATAATCGTAAACCGCAGGTTATCGTTATTTTTGACGATCATCCGTATCGTAAAGAGTATTACGATTTATAACGATTCTTAAAACTAGTTTGATGTACATTTTTTTCGTGAAAGGGAATGCAAGACATCATCGATGTTTGCGCTTGCAACACTTATGACTGCCATCTTTCATATTTTTGACGTTTGACACAAACATTGACAATTAATTTGTGGCAAAATAGTTGGTGCCCCACTTGACATTGGCAAAGTGCCTAAGCAGCAAAAAGCCACAACACGGAAAAAAAAAAATAGTTGGTGGCAAAGTGCCTAAGCAGCAAAAAGCCACAACGGAAATAAATTGTGACATTTATTTTTCGCGCCAGCTACTGTAGATTTAGAAAGATTGTTTTCCACTACTGGTTTAATCCATACGGATATACGAATTATTTATTTTTTTATGTACCTATTCTTAATAAAATAATTTGAAAGAAATTGATTTTAATTATGACAAGGTGGTAAATTGCCTAAAATTTTAATAAATGTTGATTTTACTCAGATGTCTTGTTTTATTAGATGTAAGTAAATTAAAGAATTTACGTTATCGTATTCGCTATTACGATGCATTCGTTATTATGATTCGTATCGGTATCGTATAAAACCATTCAATAATTGCCTCTGTTTATTGTAATACTTCCGCTTATTAGCACTTAATGCACTTAATCACATTATCATTTATCAATCACATATTGTATATAATTCATCCGTTTTTTCTCTGACATTCACACTTGACAGCCATCCTTCCCGCCATCCGAAACCTCCTCTTTTTTTCTTTTATACCGCATCAGTGTTGCCAACCTGATGCGCGTTTGTTCGAGCTTAACGCATTCACTGCCACCTCCTTTTCCTGGGCATTCGCCAGGTGCCACACTTTTTAAAATGTACTTTATGTAATGCACTTTACGTAATTACGAACGCGTCTGTGCGTCGATGGCACACGGTGAAAGTCACTGGAACGCACATACGCGTCGGTGGCAGTGAATGCGTTAATAGATAATATGAAAATATAAAGGTAATGAGCGCTGCCAACAATACAAAACATTTTCAGCAAGTAATTAGTGTAACAGCTCGGCCATCCTGTTCATAAACGAGTCTCATCGTTTTAAGGTATTCGTTGTCTTCTTAATTTAATCCTTGCTATGACAAGCACCGCATATAGAATAAGAATACGAACCATCATGTCCTGACATACTTGAATCCGGTCGATACGAAGGTGTCAGATCCAAGTGTGCAGTTCGCTAGTGTGCGCAGTTCACAGCGTCCTGAGTTCCCGTGCCGCCCTGGCTGGCCATCATGATGTACATTTTCGTTGAACAACCTAATGATATTACTCAAGGTTTGGAGGGTAACAACTAGTGAAACTCTAACATTAGTTACTGTACTTACCACAATTTATTGTCAGGTAAACACATATCTTTCAAATCAGATACAGATTGTATCAGGTATCCTTTTCTTACACATCTGTAAATCTTGCGTTACGGTTATTGCGCCTAACATAATTTAGTTTTGTGACCTGATAATATCTATGTATTTAAATTGCGATTTTTTTTTATCAAAAATTTATAACATCTAACCCTTTCCGTGTTCTGTCCAATAACACTACTCAGTATAATAATAAAATTACAGTCCAACCTTTTGTACCAAAGTAGCTATCAATCGGTTTTTTTTAAATTAATGAAAAAAAATACTGTCTCACTTAATTAAAACCAGCGAAAATAAGATTAATTGAGACAATGTCTGTCTACTTGTAACAATAATAATTGCCATATTTGTAGCTAGGTATCAGTTCACTTTTGTATTAAATTATGAATTTTCAAAAATAAACATGAGTCAGTTTATTAAGCACAGCCATTATAAAAATGTTAACGAGATCAGATATCACTATAAACGTGTCTATTCTTACATACACTTTAAAGTATGTACTATACTTATGTGCATTTAAAGCATGTGAATTGAATTTTATATTGCTCTGCCATCCTACCTAAGCGAGACCCATCGCTTTGAAAACAATATAAAAACATAACTTGTAACTTTTTTTTCCATAATTTTCAATTCAATAGTATTGTCTTAAGAAAACAATAACGCATTTATCAACTAGTGTAAATAATAATGATACATAATAACACTAATCATTATAAAAATACTCTAATACCTATGTAATATTCTAATTGTCATTCACTTGAGTTTTCATTGGATATGTCCGATTCTACGTACTACTAAAACTGAACCATGGATTAATTTTATCAATTGCAACAATTGTATTTTATTCCTTACAGTAGGACGTGTTACGCTAAAAACGTATTTATAAGATGTGCTTGCATTTTTTAATAAAGATTTGTTTAACTGCTCAATCACCGCACTAACATCCGCTTTTCAGTAAGTAAATGTGTCTCTTTTTATTTTTCATATTATAATATCTTTTTAGGGTTTCATAATATTATATTCAAACTTACAGATCATCATCATCATCAACTTACAGATAAATCACTAGAATTTATTATAATGTAAAAAATACAGACTGCATTAACGCAAGATAAGAAAACTCCAAATCTTATATTTAAGCAAGTTTTCTTAATTGAATACCTAAACAAATACCTAATTTTTTTGTATCTTTTTTTTTTATGTCATGAGCATTTTCTATCAGAACTATGTCACTAGGGCGCACTTTCATTTACTATAAGGTCCATGGTATTTTACAACAAGCTTTTCAGACTCCTTGTCATGTAGCACTTTCCTTATTAAACGTTTCGGAACACCAGCATACCGACAGTAAATATTCTTCTATCACGCGACCAGTCGTAGACGATTTAGTAGTTTTCACGGGAGTAATACTTACCTACGTATTTTATAAACCAATCTACTTTACGAGTAAATAGCAATCAAAACCATACCTTTTTGTACAACCCATTTGTTAATTCGTCGTCAACTACCCCATACAAGCGTCGGTTTTAAAGTCTACTTAAAATGTTGGTAAGCCTCTGTAAGTATTTCTTTGCTTCTTCTCACCTCGTCGTCTGCTGACTGTACTTTAACTATCCAGTCAGTTTCCAGAACATCCTGATTTCCTTCAGTCAGCCCTGGATTACGGCTCGATGCATTCGAGCCATTTGAACATCCGGTTGATATTCACCTTCACACGTATATTTCATCAGGTGCATCCACCAGCGTGGTAAACTCGCTTGACAAAGGTGGATTCAGTAATGAATTGCTTTCATAGGACATAGGGATTTGACAGCGTTGCAGTTCATCACAATTTTGAAAATGGTATTCCTAAAAACTAAACTCTACATCTGTTCAGCGACTCGACAGCCGCCAGAATTTCAAGTTCGTATGAAGATAAATCAAGTTTTCCGACTAGAGAAAGAAACTGGTTGCAATACCTTTATTACGTTGCATCAAAATTACCCTTCGATCATATGGAGCTAAGAGTTCATTTAACCTTTTCTGGATTTCTAAGAATGCTTGTTGCTGTTTGTCGGTCCAATTACAGTTTCTATCTGTAGTAAATCTTTAATAAATTGTCTAAAGAAAACCCTACAAACCCAAAAACTGATGCAGTTCGTGTTGATAGCTTGGCGCCGTAAACTTAATAGAAACAGCTTCGCTCTTATTTAAATTATTGTTTGACACGGGTCTAACGCGATATTTGCTGACCTTTATTCATGACGTTTCGACACGGGTTGCACCGGTCATGGTCGCAGGTGATGATATTTTAAATATGTGTACAAGTACTCGCACATCCAAAAGTTACACATGCTCAGCTTTAGTGTGCGTCCGCCTTTCTTAAATAGTTGCAACACTTCATCTAGTGTTTGTAGAGTTAGTAAATTGTAGAGTTCTTGGCCGGGATCAAAATGTCGTCCATGTATCCATATGGCATATATTCTACCTTAGCCTCATTCACGATCGTGTTAATGGCGCGATGAGAGACACACGGGGCATCGTTTTTGTTACCACTCCCGTTAGAAGAAAATCCTTTTTATTACAATACTATTCGGGTTAAGGTAATATGTTTGCACAACTCCTTGGCCATTCTTGCTATCATAAATCCCAGAAAAGAGTATGTCTCTTGCCTCTCAATGAGGCATGAACATATATAAAATAATCGCCTTGTTAATCTTGAAATATACCTCAGTTACTGCCAATATTGTTGTTGTAATTCTTTAAGAAAATGTTTCTGTGGGGGTGGTTTTTGTCATGATGACGATATCAGGTTTTTCCATAGAGGTAGAATAGAATAGAGGGACTCACCCACACATAAACAAGTGGGAACGTGATACAGTGTCATGTTTTCTATCCCTCATCGCGTATACGGATTGTTTGCCACCAAACCTGTCAAAATTTGTACTGAAACTGACACCACCATGACTTCACCGATATAACACGACTAAATTATAAATGACATTAGACGTCAAGAATGTATTAGCTTCTGATACTTCTTAATTTAGTAAGGTTAATTATCTATAGGGCAATCATATTACCCAGGGTGCTATACGGGGCCGTGGTATGGTGGCATAGGGCGCGTATCAAAGAATATCAAAAGGAACTGAATAAGGTGCAGAGACTAGCATGTCTGATGGTGACGGGGGCTATGAGAACGACCCCGACACAAGCCATGGAAATACTGCTAGGCATGAAGACAATGAGAATTGAAGTGGAGAAAAGGGCCATGGAACAGTGGTACAGAATGAAAGCATGTAAAGAATGGAGAGGAAGCTGTGTGGACAAAAGACACGCGCTGATACAGGAGGAAGCGCTATCAAAGCTACATATGATGATAGCCAATAACGACCTCATAAAGAGGCAGGAGATATTTGACAAGAAGTATAGAATACACATAGGTGAAAGAGACAACTGGAAGGTAGACGTAGTGCACCCGATGACAGTCTGCTTCACAGATAGATCAAGAAAGAAATCAACAGGACTAGCGGGGGCAGGTATAGTTATACCCAAACTGCGGGAGAGAGTATCCATCTCACTGGGGAGGTATGCTAGCGTTTTCCAAGCAGAAGTGTGTGCGATAACGAGATGCGCACAGATTATAAGAGATACAAAACAACTGACTGGAAGGGTAGTGATTTACACGGACAGTCAGGCAGCATTGAAGGCGCTACGAAAGGCAACGGTAACATCCGCCTTAGTGAAAGAATGCAAGGAAGAGCTTAATAAGATAGGAGAAAACCCAGGTGTGACGGTGGCGTGGGTGCCAGGACATCAGGGAATAGCGGGCAATGAGAAGGCAGATGAGTTGGCCAGGGAAGGTGCGGGAAGGGAGTTTGAAGGCCCAGAACCGGTCCTTCCCTTTTCGGCTCAAGTTACAAAGGGGGTCATAGATAAGCTAAAAGAACTGGATGGGGAAAAAGAATGGAGGGATGCATCTGGATGCAGACAGACAAAGATGATGATAGGAGGCACTAATCACAAAAGGACCAGGTATCTGCTGAAACTGGGTAAGAGCAATCTGAAACTGCTGACTGGTATCATAACCGGTCACAATACTCTGAATAGACACTTAAAGATAATAGGTATAAGTAACGACGCTACTTGCCCACACTGTGGGCAGGAGGAAACAAGCAAGCATGTACTAGCGGAATGTGTTATGTACGCGGCACCGCGGTTTAACACATTCGGTAAAGATATGTTAGAGGAGAAGGAATTGAGGGATATCGACCTTAAAGATGTCCTTCTGTTCTGCAGGAAAACAAGAAGAATTGAAGAGTTGGAAGTGGGAACGCCGCCGGGACAGTAACCTGAGGCTCCGAACTGAGGGAAATGGGCTGAATGACTGCGACAAGCGGTCGACTGCCCGCCTGTTTCCGGCCAGGCGTCCCTTCACAACATCATCAACATCATCAAGGTTAATTTACCATCGTCCCTTTTGGGTATACGCTAGGACGTTGTTATCGCTGGGGGCAATAACACGCGACGTGAGCTGAATGAGATGGAGAATGGGAGTGAGAAATGGGAACTGGCTTACTTGAATATGTAGGTAAGGTTGTTCTGTGTACTGGGCCGCGACGACTTAAGCGGCTTGCCGTGCTGATATGATGGATGGGCTGAGTAGGAGTCTTCTTCTGGTTTCGAGCCGACCTTGAGCTGATGAAAGTCTTCACGCACACTGAGGGTTATAATTCACTCGCGCGCCTAGTTTTGAGCTGATGAGCCACGTAACGTCACAGTCACTACAATAAGGGTACCGGCCGGTATAATCACGACACTTTCGTAGGTTCAGGTGAGCACGGAACGCTGGGATTGAGATACACGTCAGTGCGCGACGGCGGTCAAATGGCTACTCTCGCGGCGCGTCGCTTGCGTCGGCACGTCAACGAGTGAATCGATGAATGATTGAACGAGTTACCTATATCGTCGCGCCGATGGCGCGAACATCCTGGGGGGCCCGTAGTAGAGCCTCTTCCTGAGCTGAATCCAATGGAAACCTGGCTATCTTTAGCACAGGTCTGCGCAGATGTCCACTGGCGGTGTCCAGATCCACAACTCGGATCACTCCATCCTTGCCAGGTATTGTGCGGGTAATTCGACCCAGTCTCCATTGCAGCGGTGGCAAGTTATCTTCCTTGATGAGCACGAGTTCGCCAACTTGAGGAGGCGATGAAGGGGAAAGCCATTTTGAGCGGGTTTGGAGAGTATGGAGGTAAGATCTAGTCCACAGAGTCCAAAAGCGTTGAGAGAGAGCTTGTATGAGCTGAAAGCGTTTAAGAGCAGATAACGGCCTGTCATCAAAGGACGGCTCGGGCAGAGTAGTGAGTGGACGGCCTATGATAAAATGTCCAGCGGTTAAGGGTTCAATGTCCGTAGGGTCGGATGAAAGTGGGCAGAGAGGTCTAGAGTTGAGTACAGCCTCGATTCGTGTCAGGAGTGTGGAGAATTCCTCAAAAGTAAGGTGCTGTTCACCAACTACACGATAGAACAACTGTTTCGTAGATTTGACGTTAATTTCATGTAAGGCACCGAACCAAGGCCCCTTGGGGGGGTTCAGCAACCAGGTTACCTGCTGGTTGGCGAGCTGGTGTGTGATTGCATCATTATTTTCAGCGAGGAAGTTTTGAACTTCTTTGAGATGATTTCTAGCGCCTACATAATTCGTGCCGCAATCCGATCTAATTAGAACTGGTGTACCGCGACGCGAGACAAATCTTTGCAACGCTGCAAGAAAGGCTTCCGTGGTAAGAGCGGAGACTGCCTCCAAATGAACTGCCTTCGTTGAAAGGCACACAAATATACAAAAGTACGCCTTTAACAGTTTAGCGTTCCGTAACGTGCTAGACTTAACGAGAAATGGGCCGGCAAAGTCAGTCGTGACTTGGCTAAATACAGGTTGTGGGTTAACCCTATCTGCTGGAAGGTCAGCCATAAACGGGGCTGCTGGTTGAGCGCGAGTTCGGAAACATCTAATACATTTGAACACACGGTGTCGGATCGCACGGCGAGCGGATAGTATCCAGTATTGCTGGCGGAGCATTGCGTGTAGAGTGTCAGCGCCAGGATGGCAGTGCACTCTGTGGTAATGGTCAATGATGAGGTCAACGAGCGGGCTTGAGCTGGGAAGAATGAGTGGGTGTTGAGCGTTGTACCTAAGTGACGCATGAGAGAGACGACCACCGACTCTCAAGAGCCCATCTTTCAAGAATGGGGAGAGACGCTGGAGTCGATTGCTGCAGAGTTTATTAGTGTGGAGACGATGAATGTCTTCTGCAAACTCATTCCGCTGAACAGAGCGGACCCAGAATAACAGAGCTTCTCTCCGTTCACAGGCTGTCAACGGTCCAGAGCGACGTACATCTGGGCCGTGCTTACAATTATAAATGAAGCGCTTGATACAAGCCGTCACTCCGACGAGCTTGTCAAAAGAGCTGAAGCGGGTAAGCAGATCATGATCCAGATCAGGAACTGCTATATGAGCTGGCACACTTTTTGGCTTAAGGCCTGGTAAAGCGTGATGACCCAGAGCGGCTGGCATCTGGGGCCAGGTATGAGGAGGCTCTTTGAGCCAGCTGGGAGACCACCAGAGGTCATGGGTTGATAGAGATTGGGCTGACATACCCCTGCTTGCACAGTCTGCAGGGTTGAGGTTCGTAGGGACATGCCTCCACCTAGGGCTGATCGGGCTAGACGTTATTTTAGCCACTCGGTTGGCTTCAAATGTCTGGAGTCGGTGAGGGGGCGTGTTGAGCCATGCTAACACTATTGTGCTATCTGACCAACAGGTATGTTGTTCTATAGCAATGTGAGCTGACAATTTAGCTGACAGTCGTGTCATGAGCTGTGATAAAAGAGCTGCAGCTGAGAGTTCCATTTTGGGAATTGAGAGGCGATTCTTGATAGGAGCGACCTTCGACTTGGCAATGACCAGATGCACATTGACAAGTCCATTGGCATCGAGCTCGTGCAGATAAGTGACAGCACCATAACCGGCTTCTGAGGCGTCCGCGAACCCGTGAAGTGAGTAAGTGGACGTGGGCTTGTATTTGCAGATGTGCCGAGGTAAGCGGAGATTTGAGAGTTGAGGAAGGTCTTGTGAGATGTGCTGCCATTCTGTGTGAACTTCATCGGGGGTGGGCTCGTCCCATCCCAGTTTCAGAAGCCATAACTTCTGTAAAAGTAGCTTTGCGCGGAGTATGACGGGTGTAACCCAACCATTGGGGTCGTACAGCGAAGCTACTGTGCTGAGGATTGAGCGTTTTGTGACTTGGGTCAGTGAGGGGAGAGAGATGCGATAAGTGAACTCATCCGATTGAGGAATCCATTGTATACCTAATACTTTAATGGAATTCGATTCTGGGCAGATGTCGAAGTCTTTAGGCATGTCACATTGGTCATCTGGGAACCGATTAAGGAGCTGAGAAGAGTTGGAGGTCCATTTACTGAGCTGAAAACTACCTAGGGCCAGTAAGTTAATCAACTCTGTTTGGAGCGCTTGAGCAGACTCCACAGAGTCATGACCACAGAGTATATCATCGACGAAAACTGAATTGCGTAGGACCTGAGCAGCGTGCGGGTAGTGATGACCTTCGTCATCCGCCAATTGGAGCAGAGTACGGAGGGCGTGGTACGGGCTTGAGCGTAATCCATAGGAGACGGTATTTAGTGCGTAAGTGAGCAGGGGCTGGTCCGGTGAAGACCGCCAGAGAATGAGCTGATACTGTCGTTGGTCTGGGTGGATGAGTATGTTTCTGAACATCATTCTGATGTCAGTACTGAAAACTATGGGGTGTATCCTGAAAGACATGATAATGTCAACTATATCTTGCTGGAGAGCTGGACCTGTGTGCAGGCAATCATTAAGACTGACGCCATTTGAGCTTTTACTGGACCCATCAAAGACAGTGCGTAACTTGTCGGATCCCGATTTGAAGATGCCGTGATGAGGAATGTAGAAATGAGGCTTGTTCGCGAAGGTACTTGGGTGGCATGGTGACATGTGTCCTAGGTTGAGATAGTCGCTCATAAATTCAACATATTTAGAGCGTAGGGGCGGATTTGCTTGTAGTTTCCTTTCCAGTGTAAGAAACCTGCGTAGTGCAATGGCATGAGTGTTGCCTAAGGCCGGCGCATTTGGTAGAAACGGCAGTGTTACCATATAGCGGCCTGATGGATCTCGGGTGGTTGTAGTACGGAAAATTTCCTCGCACTGCTCTTGTAATGGGCTGGTCTGTACATGAGGTTGTGGTTCTTCTGTCTCCCAGAACCTCTCAAGGTTCTTGTAAATGTCATGTGTGGGTACGTCAGATTCTGGCTGAGAGCTGGTAATATGAGCTGAGTTGGCCTGGTTTGCAGGTGTTGCATATAAGTCCTCAATGGGTCCTATCAATGCGAAGTCGAAAATCGTGCCGAAGGCTATGGGCTTCCCTCGGCCTAAGGAGACCTTAGTCCCGTCCAGAACTTGGCCGAGAACATCAGAACCTAACAAGAGATCGATTGGAGCGGGTGTGTTATATCCTTGATCTGCTAAGGGAATATTTGGCTGGCCTCTCACTTGTGCTATGTGTGGGACCTTTTGTAACGGTAGATAACCGGTAACGTGTTTTAAAATATGCGCAGTAGCCGTAATCGTGGGTGTGTCATGATGTGTAGGTCGACAGATTATTGTGATTGATGCCTTTGATTCCTGTGTGTGGTGGTTGCCCACTCCTGTGATTTTGAGTGATGTTGAGTTTTGTGGTAACTTTAAATTACGAGCCATGCGCTGAGTGATAAGTGTGAGCATACTACCGCAATCTAGCAGGGCTCGTGCTGTGTGAAACTGGCCATTTACGTCTGCTATTTTTAGCGTGACGGTAGGCAATAATATGGGCTGATTGATTGCGTGCTCATCCTGTCGTGGGTAATCACAAGAGGAATGATTCGCTGTTGGTGGAGCTGATCGCGGTGAGCGAGCTTGAGATGTCTGGGTATGGGCTGAGTGTGTGTGGTCTGCGTGTGAGTGTGTGTGTTCTGGGTGTGAGTGTGTGTGCTGATTGTCTTCCTCTTCACAGTGTTCAGTTATTGTAGGTAGTCACGATTGACCACCTGCTCGGGACGTACTGGGCGAGCGAGGGTGGTCCTGAGACGTGGGTTTCGCCTGTGAGGCGTGTGCCGAGAACGGTTGGTACTCATTAGCTGGACGCGTCCTGGGCTGTTCTCTCAGATGTGGAGGTAGGAGATGAGCGGACGAATGAGTTGGAGAAGAAGCACCGGGGCGGTGAAGAGATGTGTGGTGTCTGTCATTCCCACACTCTTTGCAAGCCTTCGTGGACTTGCACTCATTCTCATAATGGGGGCCTAGGCAGCGTCGGCAGCGGTTGCGGGCCTGAACAAAGTCCCAACGGCCTTGTATTGGTTGGTCGTTGTACCGTGGGCAGGCGATGAGCTTGTGCCCTCTTTCTCCGCAGTATGGGCAGGGCATGGTGTTGGTGGTGTTTGCGTCTTGAGGTGACGGTTGAGCTGAGTAAGTCGGCCTGTGCTGAGCTGAATAGTCTGACCGGCTCCTAACCGGGGTCATGGGACGTGATTCATGATACGCAGGCTGTCGGGGCGGGCCTCGAGGAAAGTTTACGGGAGACTGCCTGCGGTACTGAGCTGGTTGTGGCGAATGCTGAGTGAGTTGGGAGGTGCTGGGCTTGGGTGAGCTGGACCATTCGGTCTCTACACAACGCGCGTGCTCTTCCAAGAAGGTGATCAGGTTCTTGAGGGTGGGCAGAGACTGGCGTGATCCGTACTTTCGTTCAAAAAGTGTCCGAAGTTCACCTTTAAGTTTTCGCACTACTATAGACACAAAAACATAGTCACTTTCTTGCATGGGCAGATCGAGGTTATTGAGGGCGCATTGCGCGGAAATGAGCGGAGTTAAAAAGAGCGTGCGTATATCGGAGCGCACGTGAATGTTGGGCAGTTCAATGATGATATCTACAAACCGGTCGATCAAGACCCGACGATTTTCATAGCGCCGAGTTAGGATATTCATCGCTACGGCGAAATTGTCGTTGGTGAGCTGGAGGTGGGATACCATACTGCGTGCCTCGCCTGTCAGGCACGAGAGCAGGTAGTGGAGCTTTACGGCATCCGAAATGATGGTCATGTCGTCCGTTAAGCTCCTGAAGATGGTAATGAAGGACGGCCAGTCTTCAACCTTTGAGCTGAACTTTGGGAGCGTGATTTTGGGTAGCACAGTTGTAGGCGTGGCAGACGTGGAGGGGTGAGAAGTCTCTGGGAGGGCCGCAGTCACGCTCAATTTGTCGAACGCGACTAGGATGTAATTGTAGTCCGTTACCGCGGTGTCATAATGTTTTGTGTAGACGGCTTCGGTCTCGTCAGTGAGTTCCTCGTCGTCTAGTATTTCATAATAGACGTCCTCTAGCTTGGATTTATAGAGGTCTACTTTTGTGTACCGAGCCGTGAAATCCGACAATGTATATTTTTTCGTATCCTTTGCTAGTGCTGCCTCCGCAATCTCCTTGAGCAGAGTAATTGCCTTTGTTGCCTCTCGGAAGATGGCTGCTTGCGATTTGGACGGCATGGTGTTGTTTATGTGTACTTAAATGAGTTGAGAGACAAAAAAAATAAAAAAAAAAAAAAAAAATAATAATAATTTAAAAAATATGACACCCTGTATGATGACTTGTGATGAGCTGACTAACAATTGACTGTTACACCAATGTGAATTTGTCAACAAAAGATAAAAAACCAAAAAAAATTGTTGCACAAAAAAAAAAATTTCTCCCTGGACACCCTGTGTTTCACGATGTAAGTTACCTAATGAGTAGGTACTAATTTGAGTGAGGGAAATAAGAAACTATATTAACCACTAACCAATGTGGAGTGTTACCAAGTTGTGGCTTGTCTCTAATAGGTACTTGTCATCGGGCAGATATTATACGGTTATTGAATTTTGAGCCTTATCCTCTGAGCAGTAAGGTTGCTTTTTAATGTATTATTTTAGATCTGCGAGCTGTTCAATTGTTTACAAAAATTAAACGTTTATTTATGCCTAGTTATATGTATCTGTTACATGTATGAGCTGGAGAATGAATTTAGTACCTATGAGGTATTCGTAATTATGACGGCGCTTTAAAAATTTTGCTTTAGAATAATGATGCAATCAAACGTGTCTTTTTGAAATGAGCGGTTTCGTAAGTTATATCTATAGGTTATTCTACACACTGTCTGATTACGTTTCGAGAATGTTTGCTTTTAGAAAATAGCTTATAAAGGGCTGAAGACCGCTGTAAGTGATCGGTAACTCAGGGTAGCTACCTACAGAACGGACGGAATGTTCTCGAATGTGCAGAATTTCGTAGGCAAATAAATGAGATGTGGTACTTTTTGGTAATGTACCTTTGTTTGAAATGGGCTGAGTTTACATGTAATGTTATATATTACGTTATGAGTTGAATAATTTGGGCGAAAGAATTAATTTTTTTTTTTTGAAATGTGGGTGGATTTTTTACCTAACTGGGTGTGCTTTTTCGAGCAAAAGAAAGACTGCTTATCCAAAGGGCTGGTGTGGGTGGGGTTTTTCGAAGGACCAAAGAATACCGGTTCGAAGGAACAAAGAATGTTATCGCTGGGGGCAATAACACGCGACGTGAGCTGAATGAGATGGAGAATGGGAGTGAGAAATGGGAACTGGCTTACTTGAATATGTAGGTAAGGTTGTTCTGTGTACTGGGCCGCGACGACTTAAGCGGCTTGCCGTGCTGATATGATGGATGGGCTGAGTAGGAGTCTTCTTCTGGTTTCGAGCCGACCTTGAGCTGATGAAAGTCTTCACGCACACTGAGGGTTATAATTCACTCGCGCGCCTAGTTTTGAGCTGATGAGCCACGTAACGTCACAGTCACTACAATAAGGGTACCGGCCGGTATAATCACGACACTTTCGTAGGTTCAGGTGAGCACGGAACGCTGGGATTGAGATACACGTCAGTGCGCGACGGCGGTCAAATGGCTACTCTCGCGGCGCGTCGCTTGCGTCGGCACGTCAACGAGTGAATCGATGAATGATTGAACGAGTTACCTATATCGTCGCGCCGATGGCGCGAACAGACGTCATCTATTATATCCTCTATCTAAGGGTTTTTCTGTAAACGAATGACCCAACAACCTTGACTATAGAGACACCTATGGGTCTAGTTATCATACCCCCCTCTGAGTATCGATAAACCTTCAAGGGATTGCATGAGAGGTCCTATGGATGTTGTTTGTCAATATCGTTTTTGACCACGTGTTAATACCGAAACTTGTGATCTTCTCATTTTTTTTATAATAACTTTTGCTGCTACATTTCTTATATTGTGAAGTCGTACACTCCTCTGTCAAATGTCCATATCGGAACCACATAGTATGTTTGGCACTTTGTCACACTCAAAGACAGGGTGCCCTAAATCATGACAATGAATGTATCGTTCCCTTTTTTCCAAATGCAAATAATCCCAAGGTTGACACCTTAACATATTTTTTTTTATGTTCCAATCATCATCATATTATCAGCCGAAAGACGTCCACTGCTGGACATAGGCCTCCCCCAGATAGTGCCTCAATGAGCGGTCCTGCGCCACCCGCATCCAGCGGACTCCCGCGACCTTTGTCAGGTTCAAACAGCTCCTCATAAAAATGGCTTGCTACAGCATAGACGACTTTATGACCAATATATCATTGACCCACTCATCAAACTGCCTACCCCTTTCAGACCCGACCAATACAATTGTGCGGGTTGATTACATTTAATTGTCAAATCAAAAACATAATGTCAATATACTTCATTTTACGTTAGCAGGGTCTTGTTTCTCCGGTCTGAAAGGGCTACCCCACGCTGCGCCTTCCGGTACGTGGTTGCCACTCTAGAACCTTTCCGCCCCAACGGCCATCTATTCTACGTGCAATGCCAATAACAATACTTATTCCAGTTTTCTTAAGTTCGCGGTTTTTGAAGTAATCATTATTATTATTATTTTACAGTCCATTCTTTCACTGAAAATCATAGTCTTCATTGAAAGTAAATGACTCGAATATTTTTCCATTTTGGCTATGTGTATATTAGTGTACCTAATCCTTGACACCATGTTTTTGCCACCCTGCTTAACTAGGGTAATGCACAGTGAACTCTCACTTTCATTCCATCTGTAAATCACAACTCGCTTATTTACATTTGTCAACATGGGATCAAATTCTAGGATCATGTTAGGGTTACAATTAATTTTTGGCTTGTCAGAGCTCCAAACTTGTTTTATTATTGATAAAAACTTATCAAACATTCTATCAGTGTCCACATCCTTATTATTAATAATATTATAACATTTATAACATACCTTTTTGTCACAAAATATTTCTTGAAGCATGTTGTGTCTAACCTGTTCCCACGTCAGACTCCGTATTCTCCTCTTCCAACTGTGTTGAGGCTCCTCATTCTCAGCGCCAATATCGGTAGATGAGTAGTTCACTCTTCAACTGGGTCTCCCAGCTGTCCTCCCTGTCCTCCATCTGTTCCTGACATCATCACCGGCCTTAATATCATCACCGTGGTCCCTTTTTAATGTCCTTCCTGTTGGGCATAGCAAAGCTTTGCCATTCTATCCAACTATTTCCATCATGAGTCAGCCTTCGACCATGCATCTCTCCTCGAGATTCAGGTACGCCCTGGCTAAACATCCTGAGGCAGCCTACGACCATGCATCTCTCCTCGAGATTCAGGTACGCCCTGGCTAAATATCCTGAGGCAGCCTTCGACCATGCATCTCTCCTCGAGATTTGGGTACGCCCTGGCTAAATCCTCTTTTAATATTATTCCAACTATTTTCATTTGAATCCATCCCCCTGATCCTTGTTATTTCAAAGGAATCTCCTTAGATGGATTCTACCTCAATTCTTCCATGTGACATGTCCCGCCACTAATTTCACTTCCATCAGATACCATTTCAGACAGGCATTGTTCATTATAATCATCATTTGTCTCATCCATTACAAATCCATTAATCTGAAACTGTTAAACACATTAGCTACTGATTTATCCACATTATAATCTCATTCAATATAAAGTCCACCCATGTCCAACTTTTGATGATTAGTTATATTCATCCCAGTGCAACTGTCCCTCATGTAGACCACATCTATTATGCATAAATTGTGCCAGTAATAACTACACATTCTTGTTTTTACATATCTACCCTGTAAAATTGTATAAATTCACTTTTCATTTCATTCACCGACTGTCTACTTTAATAGATTAATCAAATTGTGTCTTTTCATCACACTAGGATGTTGTTTCCACTAACAGTAAAAATCAAATTACATATACAAACACCATTCCGTCATGAAATAAGTTTTAACAAAAATGTCATTAGAGTATTGCATATATAACAAAATTTATTCTAGAACTTTCCATCTAACTTCAACTCATTTGTATATACAATATTACCATGGCTTGCATGTTCCATAAAATAGTACATTCTAGTCATTCTGTAAAAATATTTACATGAATGTAATAATGCAGTTTACAAATACTCCACTACCCTAAAGAGACGTAATAAACTGCAAATTACTCCACTGACAAGAGTTTAGCTCTTAAATAAATATGATGATGACAAAACACTCTGGTGTATAATTTAGTAAGCCTTCTTTCTATTAACAAATTCCCACAGATTGTTTCATACAAGTGTATTCTAGAAAATGTTACAATGTGGAAGATGATCTCCTCCGACACATATCCGTCGACGGCGACATCCTGTATGATGTAAATCTTTTTCAATTACTTACATGTAATGTGATGTCAATCTTTTTCGATTGTCGTATCCATATGAACAAAGTGGCGTATGAACAAGTGCATAATGCACCAAGCAAAACAAACACTCCGTCAATGCTTTTCATAACACAATACACATACAAATCTATTTTAACCAAATATTTCTTACAAAGACAAAGGTTTCATGTCATTATACATATTCATCATTAGTTATCCAAACTTTTATGTTAAGTTTGTAATAGTATATTACTGCAGAGGCCGGGAAAAGTCATTTCGTGGATGAGTATGGTTTTGAAGGACGAGGCATAGCCGAGTCCTTCAATAGATACGAATCCACGAAATGACATTCCTGCCGAGGCCTGTATACTGCTTTTCTCCAAATATGCGAGGAAATAAAACAAAATCTTAAAAGGATTTATTTCGCACATGTTTATATAACAATCTACCTACAATCTAAACAAATTCAACACTTTAATAGTAATAAAAATAAACCTTATGTCAGGAGTTTTAATTGAATGTTATAGATACATTATTCATATTAGGGCAGTTCGTGAAAGACAGAGTTATATTTTTCCCCGGAACGCTTATGTTGGTTTGAATATTTTCTTGATTAGAAGTTGTTGTTGATTGTGTGTTAGAATGCTGCGGATTAGGTGATAAGGGAGCAGAATCTATGCGGGAGGTGGATGGTTTCGGACTTGATATTTTATTACATTGATGATTCGATGTAGATGGCTGAGATTCTGTTTGAAGGGTGATAGTTTGATTAATTTTTTCGGATATGTTCTTTTTGTTTTGCACCGATTCTTCAATATAGCTCTCGGCTACTGCGTCAGATTTCCAACCACCGTGCCTCTTTATGGTTGTTAAATTTGCCCCGGAGTCAGCTAGCAAGGTGGCCGATGACCGCCGAAAGCAATGGCCTGTGTAGCAATCGCTGTCAGCTAAATTTAAGTAGCTTGCGATTTGTGTTGGCATTTTCGCCATTGCATGCCGTCCAATTACTTGATTGACACACTTCCCATTTTTATAATTTATAAAAAATCTGTCCGAATTGGTACTTTTGGGACGAAGTAATTGGTATTTTTTTACAACTGGCACAAACTCATTTGGAATAACGAACATGCGGTCGATTTTAGTTTTTGTGTCCCGTAGTTTTACCAGAAGTATATCATCATGGCACGTTATGTCGTTTACTGTTAAATTAGTCAACTCGATCATTCGGCATGCACCGTTGACGCCTAAAATGAGAGCAACCTGAAACAAATAAATAATAATGTTAACATACGACGGATAGAGTCCAAATATGGAAAATAATATTTAAGTCAGTTATACAATATTATGTTTACCTTTATTGCTAGGAAAATCTCATCTGGAGCTTCATTTAAGAATATTGTGATATCCTCATTGGTAAGAATCTTCGATTTCTTGCTTTTGAAACCGGATGATTTCCGTTTCAAAAATGACAATAAGTTCGCGTAGTTCTTAATGTTTATATTATATTTTAGTTGTATAGTACTTTTCAGCATTGAGTACATTGCCCACAGAGTAGAAGGTTTTTTATCTTTTGCAAGTTCGTTAAAATACGCCAAAATAACATTTTCCGACAACGAACTGGTATTTTTCTTCTTTCGCCAGGAATTGAAATTTGCGAACGTTCTTAAATATTTTTCTTCGGATTTAGGCGGAAGCAAGTTAGCTCTCGCCAACTTTGCCTCTGCTGCTAATTCTGGTGGTGTACCCATTGGGATATCTTCGTCACTATTTGTAGAACTCATTTTATTTTCGTAAAAATAACACGGCAGAAAATCTTTGACAAAATGAATTCCAGTTTCCCGCCTAATTTTTTTTTAAGGATATTAAAGTTTAAAGTATTGGGTCCGAATTGTATATTTGATTCCACATAAAACATAGCAATGAAAATAAATAAAAGAAAACTTATAGTATTAGTAAATATAAATATAGGCATTATTACATTTTGTTAAATCGACAATCCCTAAACGCATTAGACATTTAAAAAAACTATACATTTGTTACAAAATATTTATCAGTCCGAGAAAATAATTAAGTCTAAAAAAACTGTCTTATGATTTGGACACAATTATTATTCTATCTATGTCGGTTTTTGTACGTGACTATTGGACAATTGGCTGTATGGTGAATTTGTAGTCTTGCATGAAATTAAAAGTAAGTAACCTGCACAATAATATTTACTTCCCGGGCATGTCCGGGAAGTATTTCCATTTTTTTAAATTTATTATCTCATCAATGCATATAACGATAAACTTCGAGGTGTGTTTTTACTCCATTAATGGAAACATTTCCGAGTAAGTTGGAGAAAAACAAATTACTTACTTGGCGTTGCGATAAAGTTGTGGACGTGATTAATGGTGAATTAAGTAATTCACTCGTTCTTGTCACTTCTGACCTATAAAACCATTCAATAATTGCCTCTGTTTATTGTAATACTTCCGCTTATTAGCACTTAATGCACTTAATCACATTATCATTTATCAATCACATATTGTATATAATTCATCCGTTTTTTCTGACATTCACACTTGACAGCCATCCTTCCCGCCATCCGAAACCTCCTCTTTTTTTCTTTTATACCGCATCAGTGTTGCCAACCTGATGCGCGTTTGTTCGAGCTTAATAGATAATATGAAAATATAAAGGTAATGAGCGCTGCCAACAATACAAAACATTTTCAGCAAGTAATTAGTGTAACAATCGTAATAGACATATCGTTGCATCCCTAATTATTACTTATTTATTTTTGTCGATTCAGTTATTGGAAATTAAAAAAAAACCGACTTACCTTATTTGTATTGTTTGTTTCAGTGATATCTGATCCAGAAGATTGTGCGACAATAGCCAACTCTTGTTTGGATAAGGACTACATCTACGACTTCATGAAACCCTGTCTGGGAGAAGGCCTATTGACCGGAAAAGGTGATCGTTATCACTATCACTACATACAAAACAAAGTCTGTCTGTCCCTATGTATGCTTAGATCTTTAAAACTACGCAACGGATTTTGATGGGGGGGGGGAGACTGGACCACAAAACTGGTTGACAACATCCATTTATTGGATGTCTGGGATCCATATAATATATATCAGAAGTCAGATTGCGGTGCGCTATTTTTGCAAACGAAACTCCACTGAGAGCCTGCTCTAATACCCAATTAGCGTGAATAGTTAAACAAAAATTAACTTAGTGTCAGTTTTGTGACGAAAATTAAGCATAGGTATCTACAAATTGTGTGAAAATGCTTTTTTCACATTTAAATAACGTATTTATTCATAGGTACCATTTAAAAATTGAAAAAGTTACCTTTTATTCAAACTGAATACTTGATTGTCGAGGCGGTGCGTGAGTAAAAATCCACCAATAATGTGGCTGGCAACGCTCGCACTTCGCTTCCCCCCAAAAATCACCTTTTTACAAGTAGGCCCGTAAAATCTTACACAAAGAAATCCTAAAAACGCAAAGCGCGACGTGAAGCTGCTTTTTAGGGTTCCGTACTCAAAGAGTAAAACGGGACCCTATTACTAAGACTTCGCTGTCCGTCCGTCCGTCCGTCTGTCTGTCACCAGGCTGTATCTCACTGATACCGTGATAGTTTCAGCTGAAATTTTCACAGATTATTTATTTCTGTTGCCGCTATAACAACAACTAAAATATAAATTTTTATTGATAATGGTACGGAACCCTTCGTGCGCGAGTCCGACTCGCACTTGGCCGGTTTTTTGGTATGTTATTTGGACTCCCTTAGGGGAGTGTGAAACTACGTTTTGCAAACAAAATAAAAAGTTGTGCTACCTGCGTAATAAATAAAAAAACTGCAATAATTTGCAGTTTAATTCAATAACTATGGGCTTTTGACATTAGTTGCTACTATATTTTTAGAGGATATTAAATGTGAAACAATTGAAGCCATACCACAGCTTTCAGCCGAATGTCGAATATCGGCATAACCCGCTCATGCGATAGTAGAGAGGTAAGTTTCAAAAATTTCATTCTTGGTGAAACCGTTTATTGCCTGTACTTTTCTGTATACCGTCATCAACTACTCAATTCTCATAGCCACCTTCTGTGGCACCACTTTTTTCACACTCTAGGGACGTTTGAAAAAAGGGGTCCAAATAATATACCAAAAAAGCTTAGTTACATCGTGCTTCGCTTTTTTTTAATGTAGAATAAATGACTGCCTATAGACCGCGCGGAGGATACCATAATAAGTTTACTTATGCTTGATTGTGTCCAACACAGTGTCCATTTGGAAAGCACACCGTAAACTGCTTATGCCTGCGTTCAACCAAATTGTCTTGGACGGTTTCATTGGAGTGTTCAACTCTCAGGGCCGAAGGCTGGTTGAAGCCATTCAACGGCTTTCTGAAGCTAAACCAATGGACTGTCGCGGATTGGTCGACCAGAACGCTTTGGAAACTATTTGCTGTAAGTCCGAATGTCTCACAACTGACGGCGCGATATATGGCTACGAGTAAAACAGAAACGTAAAACAAATAACCGATGAGACGCACTCAGACAGACACTGGCAACCCGACCGAGTTAAGTTTGCACTCTGCGTCGAATAAGTTACACTGAGCGAGGTGCAAACTTAGCTTGGTCGGGATATAAGTGTAAACTTAAGTGCGAGTCGGGGTAGTCGGCGGTACATCAGTCCGCGTGCCGCACACCCCTGCGCTTCATAAAACTAGTTTTAAAAGGATCCCAGGTGTAGAAATGTCTTAAGCGGCGCTAGTTGAGATAGGTATGTCAACAATCTTTAGCTATATTTTTACCGTGGCTGCTACGCGAGACGAGTAAATGTATCCTCTATTTTTAATTTGCGCAGTGTGAGGGACACACAGCCGAGTCAGATTCGACGATTGACCTCTTTCTCGAAGTTGGACCTACCTAATCTCTACCTACATAATCGTCTACACTCTACAACTTCGAGGGTAAAGTGTCCGATTGTAATGGGAGTTTGTACAACATGGGCATTTGACATGATCTTCGTCTTATCCATGTTCATTATTAGACCAACTCGCTTGGAAGCTTTACTGAGGTCATCGAGCATCGTACTTAAGTCTTCCATGGTCTCAGCCAATACTACTAAATCGTCAGCAAACCGAAAGTGAGTGATGTACTTGCCGTTGATGTTAATGCCTAGCCTTCTCCAGTACAGAGCCTTGAAAACATCCTCCAATGCAGCGGTGTACAGTTTTGGAGCCTTGCCTGACTCCGCGCTGCAGCGGAATAGGTTTCGAGTTCTGGTTCAAGGTGGACTGATGACCTGGTAAAGGGCGCAGGAGTCCGCTGGATGCGGGTGGCGCAAGACCGGTCACTTTGACACTCTTTGAAGGAGGCCTATGTCCAGCAGTGGACGTCTTTCGTTTCGGCTGATATGATGATGACGATGAGTCCTCGCTGAGTCGCGCGCGACCCGGAAGCTAGTTGTGCCCTCCTGAGCGTCTGATGCCACGACGCTAACTATCCCATAGGAACTGCATATCATCATAATTTTAGCGTTTTTCCTAGTCACTGTAATAGTACCTACATTACTGCAGCGACCAGTAAGTAAGCCACCCTGGACGAGTATGATTTAGCCGGCCAAGCCAAAGGCGAGGTCCGGCTATAATACGAGGCCAGGATAGCACACTTATGGTCGAAGCATGTATAGTGCTTTTCTCAAAAATGTATACGTTTTGTGACCAACTTGTAGTTTGATGTTCAGCTTTTTTCATAATTGTGCAATTATCTCTCCTTGGACATAGGTACATAGGTGAAAGTTAATTATTTATCACCAATTTCGCCCCGGCTTTTAAGAGTCCGCAGTAAGCTCGGTTCTCCATACAAACGTAGTTACGCTCTCATTTTAAAACGACTAGCTAGTTTGCCCTGAAACGTTGTACTTAAAATAATCCATCTTAGAAACCATCCAGGTCTGTAATTACCAAGGACCGGAATTCTTCATAGCAAAAAACAAACTGTCAGAGGGTTTGACCAAAGTGTTTTATCGACTATCGATAAATAAATGCCACTTAATGACACATCGTCAAAGTAATGAAATCAGGCTTTCGGATATATACGTACAATGTATGTAAGCATAATGGTAAGGAATAAAACAGAAAATATTTTTATTTTACAGTTTTAATATGGCACAATAAATAATAAAATAAAATAAAAATAAAAATGGTTTATTTTCAGATTTCTTAGATCCATAGCATATCAAAACACAAAACAAAAACACAAAACACTTATATAACTATATTAGTAAAATTATAGCCACATGAATTAATTTTATTTTATTTTTTTTAGGACGTGTAGGTCGGTGTATCGGCGGAATATGTCCGAGTCCCGCCTCTCTGCTATCATTTTCAGGATGCTATTTGAGCTTTCCCTCGTCTGCATCACCACAGACGCCGTCTTCTTCCGTATTATGGCATAAAAGTCATCTACGCTAGCATCGGCAAACATCCCAGAGGCGCTGCAGAATCGGGGAAGCCCAAACAGCCTCCTGAAAATGTTGTTGTATTGGATACGCAGGGCGCTATATGACTTCAGCCTGAAACTAGCCCACAGGCCACACGTATAGAAACTTTGACAATAAGCTCTAAATAAAGTCAGCTTCACTTGGGCACTACAACGTGCGAACCTGTGCGCCAGCATCCCGCCTCGGACTGACAACGCCCTGCGCTCCCGCTCGATATCGAAATCGTCTTTCAGGTCCTCGGTCACTATATGACCCAGGTATTTGAAATGAGTAACACGATTCAGAGGAACTCCGTTCAACATTATTTTGGGCGAGTAGCCTGGACACTTAATTTTACCCCTGAACATCATGAACTCACTTTTGCCCGCGTTGTATTTCAAACCGTGCTGTTGCGCATACATCTCACAATGAAAAGTTTAAAACAAGTATACTAAGAGTAAACTAACCTTCATTCAAAGTAACAGAGTCGAAATCTGTATCTGTACTAATTATGTTTTCTTGATCTTCCCTGTAGTAAAATAAGAGAAGAATATTTCGTTATCCATTTGTTAATGGTTTTTCTTTTAGGATTAAGCATTTTAGTAACACCGCACTGAAATTACTCATGACAATCAAGCGACGTAAATAACATATGTGACGTGGGCATGATTTATTTTAATATGGAGATGCAGGTTGCTTATCAAAGAGGCCAAATGTTACAGAATAATCGTATTAGTCCTTATGTGATAATATTCCGTAACATCGATAAGTGGAATTGTCGATAAAACAATTTGGTCATTCCCTCTGACAGTTTGATTTTTGCTATGAAGAATTCCGGTCCTTGGTAATTACTAATTAGTTTATGATTGAGAACGGGTCACGTCCGCGGCCGCTGTAACTTTTTCCGGCACAGCGCTGCCCTCTGCACTCATACTCGGGGCCTCCAGAAGATCTGTATAAGTTAACACCTGACGCTCTTACTTGGCTCGGGACCCTGAATGTTGACTTATAATTTTTAATGCATAAAACGTTTATGTACACACGCCATACGATTAAATAAATAGATTAGTTTATTTTACTATGTTAGCTTCAGATACCATATAGTAAAAAAAACCAGTCATGTGCGAGTCTGACTCGCGCACCGAGGGTTCCGTACAAACGTTCATACACCATACCCGTCACGTCAAGACCCCATTCATGCTTGAACAATCATAACAGCTCATAGTAGAAGTTACCGTTGTACAGCGCCATCTTCATTTTGGTACTAATAACTTGCAAGTCTTGCAACCTACCTAGTATGTTTGTTTATCAGCGATATTTTTTTTATTACGCGTACTGATTTTGATTATTATTTTTGTATTTGAAAGGAGGGACGTTAAGGGGGTTCGATTGCCATACAAAGCGTTATTTGACATTCGCAGGCTATCGGCGTGATATGTTAAGAAACTTATGTAACAAACTTTCATCAATTGGCTTCCCATTTGCGCCAAATTCCCCCTTTCCTAGAATAAACTTGTATAAACTAGATTAATTTGAGAAAAATAGTTTTCCCAAAATATCACGTGACAAACCAATTTCTCAAATTAATCTAGTTTATGTAAGTTTATTCTAGGAAAGGAGGAATTTGGCGCAAATGGGAAGCCAATTTATAAAAGTTTGTTACATAAGTTTCTTAAAATATCACGCCGTTAGCCTACGAATGTCAAATAACGTTTTGTATGGCAATCGAACCCCCTTAACGATAATCTCATAGGAATTTCAATACATCAAATTTATTAAATGGTATATTTTTCAACACATTCTGAAATAACTACATATGATTAAGAATAACATAAATAATACAGGGAAAATAAAACGATATCTCTATCTAGCGTATTTTTTTTTTATTTATATAAAATAATTTCTTAATTAAATTTGTAATTTACTTATATTTGTATGTAATTTTATGTCTTCAAATTCCTATGAGATTATCTTTAAAGTCCCTTCTTTCAAATATAAAATAAAAAGCTATCGCTGATAAACAAACATACTAGGTTGTAAGTTGTTAGTACTAAAATGCAGATGGCGCTGTACAACGGTAATTTCTACTATGAGCTGTTTAAGATTGTTCAAGAAAGAATGGGGTCCTGACATGACGGGTATGGTGTATGAAAGTTTGTACGGAACCCTCGGTGCGCGAGTCAGACTCGTACTTGACCGGTTTTTTTTTATTGCTCTATGTTGTTTAAGATACTGATATTATGCCACAACCCCAATAAAATGTCTTATTAAGTAGTTTTATGTTTATTGTGAATATTTTATTTTATTCTTCCGTTTTGACTGTTAGTATCGAATTACTAATTCCTAACTAGTATCAAAATAGTAAAAAACACGATTAAACTGAATGTTCCCCCATTTTACATCGTTACATTCAACCTCTTACCTCCTTTTTAGGGTTCCGTACGGGACTCTATTATTAAGACTTCGTTGTCCGACCGTCCGGTCCGTCCGTCCGTCCGCCCGTCCGTCCGTCTGTCTGTCACCAGGCTGTATCTCAAGAACCGTGATAGCTAGAGAGTTGAAATTTTCACAGATTATATATTTCTGTTGTGATACCTATATATGTAATGGAATTTCATACTTAAATACTTCCTGGACACTTATGCGTTTTTCTGGACACTTCTAGAAATTGTCCAGGATGAGTCACTTTCGGATACTATTTTCACAGATGTTATGGGAACATTTCATATATTTTCTCAAAACTTGCAATGAAATGTCGTCATTACGTGCGTTATAATTATAACACTTATAACGGGCTTCAAAGTATCACGTTTCGGGCGGAACAACTCGAGAGAACTGTAAAGGAATTCCATACAACATTGAAGGCCTAGGGCGGAAATTATATTTTTTTAATTTTGATTTCATAATTTGTGGCGCAGCTTGGAAATTAGTTTGATTTCTTGGAGTTTTTTTTTATTTATTTCATTGCATGTTTGAGAAAAGCACTACACATGCCTGCCCGAGAACAGGGCTTGCCGGCTTCATAACACTATATATACCTACTCACTCACCCGGCAAGCCCTTCTCTCCCGGCTATTGCTAAAAGGGCTACCCCGACTAGCACATAGGTTACTGTATCGACGTCGACGTGTTTCTGTGACTCGCATCGGACGTTTGTGCGATTTGTTTTAGTGCTTCTAGTGTGTACTGTGTCCCGGTTATATCCTAAAGGAGCTAAAAATCTGATTTTGCACCTTATCCCCAGATTTATGCTATCTGACTTTGCAACCCAGAGGGAAAACTTGGCCATGTTGGTATTACCGAAAAGTCGATGACAAGTTTTTTTTTTAATGCAGTGGCATTAGTCGGGGTTCGAACCTTCCTTCAGATTTAAACTCGGCTACAGGATCTCAATGTCATCATCATCATTGTCACCCCGTAATCGCCCACTGCTGAGCATAGGCCTCTCTTCGAGCACGCCACCCGTCCCTATCCTGAGCTAATCTTATCCAGAAGTCTCAATCTCTTCAAGATCTCAATGTATTTCTGATGTGTATGCGCGTAAAGTCACCGAGGCGTCCGTCGTAAGCTGAGCCGCGACCGTACCTAACTTCAGTAATAAACGAGCTCTCGTAACACACGGTAGTTTCATTGCGTCCGCAAAATTGAGGCAGAGGGTAAAGGCCTCCACACACCGGTCGCGGGCGCGGGTCGGGCGCGCGTCGGGTGCGGGCCCGTGCCCGACGTGCGCCCGACCCGCGCCCGCGACCGGTGTGTGGAGTCCTTAAGAGTAAAGAGCACTCCCGAATATAAAGTTTGAAAACAATGTTTGTGACACAACATACAACACGCTAGCCAGACTAACTATACGTAATCTTACTAAATATAGTTGAGCCAAAATTATCGTGTCGGTGGCTACAATTGTTTTTGATCGGGTCACTCACTCGCACTTGCATCGAACTAGTTAGTTAGAGCGAGAGGTTCGACTGTATGTCCCCATTTCTAATTTTTTAAATGTTTCTTGCAGTAACAGCGATGGGTGGTAGTAATGCAAATGATCTGCTCAGTGAAGAATATTTAACTCACAAAACCAAATCATTTGCAGTTGTGGCAAAGAGATATCAACGATTTTGGCTGCACAGTGACGTTATTTTTAATTTGTGTTCCCTGAAAAAAGAAATAGATGAATCGAATCAAATCCTTCACGACGGATCGAATTCGGTAAATTATTTTGTTTATATACGTAGGAAGAAACTTAAGTATAGGTACAAGTAGGTAGTTAAAAGTATTATAGACTAAAGTTTTATTTTCCAGGTAATTCAAAAGAAGAGGGAGGAACTTAATGGTTTTACTGAAAAATCGGGTGAGTACGTGTAACGGCAGATAGGTAATAGGTACTCACTCATTATATTTTGAAAGTGTGAATTTGTTATAAGACATTTATTTGTCACTAGCTTTTTGCCCGCGACTTCGTCCGCGCGGAACTCGTTTATCGTCAGAAAAAAACTATCTTTTGTCCTTCCCCGGAATTCAAATGATCTCTATACCAATTTCATCTCAATCGGTTCAGAGGTTTAAGCATTAAAAGGTAACAGGACAGACAAAGTTACTTTCGCCTTTGTAATTTTAGTATGGATTGAAATGAAACGAAAAGGGTCATTACGGCTGAGTTACATGATTTTATAGATTAGTTTACTCCGAACGCCTTTGTTTACAAAATAGACTCCGCCGCAAACTTGCTTTCTATGACCCACCTCACCATAGTACATAGTATATAGAGTTGTTATTAATCCCACATATTTGTTTGACCTTTTTATAGTGACAACCCTAAAAAGTATAATTTGACCTTTACGCGTAACTTCCAAACGCCGCAATAATGGAACTTGATTTTTTTATCAGTGATAGACCTAGTTAATAGCAATCTTTCAGTGCTGGTCACAAGTCGCACTTATGAGTTATTTTGGAGTAAAAAAATAAAAACCAAAATCTGAAAAAACATTAATAGTTTGGTAACCAGAGGTGAAATTCCAAAAATAAGAATTATAAAATATGCGCCAAAAAGTCCTTTATCCAACTGTATTGATCACAAATAGAAATATTGATCAGATAAGCTTACATAATTTATTTTATAATTTTTTTAAGTCATGGTCACGAAATCTTAAATATTTTTTATAAAAATAGTATTTTTCACAATCGTGTTATAATAGAGAGCTTTTTAGTCGAGTACCGTGTTTAGGCCACGAAGCTTGCTGAGTGGCCTTAAGTAAGGTACGAGATTAAAAAGCTTGATTATAACACTATTGTGAACAATACTTTTTGTACGAGTTCATTAAAATTAATTTTCTACGAGTCAACTGAACTAATTAAACAAACTCGATACTGTTGAAACGAAGTGCAGCTCATCGCTCGTACGCTTGTTGATATCTTAAAAGACATCAACGAGCGTACGACATCAAAGCGATTCTATTGGTCCAATTCATTACAGTTCAGTAAAGCAGCCACGTGATTGGTCGAATTTATTTTAGTTGTCTGGAGCGTATCGAAAAGTAGTTATTTCGATTGTTTCGACAGTAACATGGACTACAACTATGAAAAGAGTGACGTTGCAGTATTCTCTATGAAATCTTAATACACATATTTTAATCGTCGAGTACAAAAAAGTATTTGAAATAGACTAGTGGGTGTTTTAGTCTGGCGTTTAAAATGCATTCCTTGATCGATTTATGCGATAAACAGCATAGGGAAATTTTTTGAGTCATTTTGAACACTGTGCAAAGTTAAAATACTCCACATAGTTTAATTACTAAAGTGAGTTCAGTTCGTCCAGCCAGTTTCTTTTTAACCCCCGACAGAAAAAGAGGGGTGTTATAAGTTTGACGTGTCTGTGTGTCTGTCTGTCTGTGGCATCGTAGCTCCTAAACGAATGAACCGATTTGAATGCGGTTTTTTTTATCCGAAAGCTGACGTGATCGAGGTGGTTCTTAGCTACGTTTCAACAAAATCGGTTCAGCCGTTTTTGAGATATTGAACTTTGAAATGAAAATGTCGGGGGTTTTTCAACTTTTCCATGTTGTAATAAGCAACCATGGTGTGTTTGGTCAGAAAAAAATGAAATGAAATTGGACGGGATTCTTCCTATGGGAAAAGTTGATCAGTGTGACTGTGACCATCTTATTCGCTTTTGGTCATTCCGGATCATGACTCCGAAATCACCCAGTATACTGATAATTTAATAGTCCCTGGGCGACCGAGCCCCGCTCAGATGAAAATGGAGAAAATACGGAGAAAACGAATTTTCCCGGACATGAGACTTATCTAGATCGATTTCTCGCCCCCGTAACCATCTATATTCCAAATTTCATCGCAATCGTTAGAGCCGTTTCCGAGAACGTGATTGCAAATATACATGTATAGGGTAGTGGAACCAAAAGATGAACGCCACCCAATAGTTGAACGTTATGTCGTAAAATTGAGATAAAAAAATCGCGATATATTTTACGCATTTGGAATATTTTTTTCCTAACACGTCATCTCTTTGCCGAGGCTGGCATTTAAACTCCCAGACAGTTCCCACACAATCAAGACAGTGAACGGTTGTCGCGTCGAGGTCTCGCGCTAAAATCACCGTTTGTATGGATATTTACTTAAGGAAAGCGCTCTCAAATTTAAGCTCTAAATTACGTATAAAATTGAATGTAACTTCTACATTGTTTTTTTCACCAGGTGGCGCTTCTTGTGCCAACATCAACAAAAGTTACGTCTCACAATTTAATTCAATATTAATGTTTTTACGATATTCCGAGTAAAACTATTTAGCGTCAGTGTTTCTATATAGTCTAAATACCGAGTACAAGTGTTATCGTAGTGAATCTTGAGTTACATTAGTCATAAACTGCAAAAAACCCGTGTTGCAATGACATTGAAAGGTTAAGTGACCTTGAGTGCTTCATAATCATAACTCACAATGTTTGAGTGAAGTGTTGGAACATTTTAACTTTTCAAATACAGTGGAAAAGTACCTAATAGTGACGTTTTAACAAGTTTCAGTGCAATTTATCCTAAAATAAACATAATAACTATCTATTAACACTCCTTTGTACCAGCGCCATCTAACATCAAACGAAGAAACAACAATCGCCCTCACTCTACTCGGGTCGATGAAACACATACCGGAGAGAGTTGGGCTTAAGTAATACGCTCTTTCTCCGCTAGAGGACACTAGTAGTTTTCTAGAACCATTAAAAGTTCTTAAGTGTTAAATATTCACTAAAAAAGCCCGAGAAGATGCTTTGTGGAGCCTGTAATAACCATCTGAAAGGGAAGGGCAGCGATGATGATGCTGTTGCATGTTCAAAATGTCCGAAAATATATCACTCCCGTTGTGTCAAACTAACTCGGGAGGAAACAAAGTCATCCAAATCGAATAATAATAAATATGTGTGCCCAAGCTGTAAGGCGAACAAAACGGTAACAAAAACCGATAAGACCCCACCCTCAGGTCGCATCTGCCCCCCGTCAACAGGATCTGAGCCCTCTGGCTCAACATCGAATGACGATTGCGTTGCTACAGACTTCATGAACTCTGCCCAAGTCCTTGCATCAATGGCTGTCCCCAGCGA
Source organism: Epinotia brunnichana (assembly GCA_963854355.1). NCBI lineage: Eukaryota > Metazoa > Arthropoda > Insecta > Lepidoptera > Tortricidae > Epinotia > Epinotia brunnichana. The sequence goes on from OY977957.1 coordinate 15,153,990, forward strand.
GGTATTATCTTCATTCACAGCAGCCCTTCAACAGTTACAGCGCGTCTTCGATAATATGAAACGGGAGATGAACGACTTCACCGCATCGCTCAACCACACTACGGAAGATGTTTCTATGTTCCGTAACGAGATCTCAGAAATGAAAGGCCAACTGAAAGAACTTGATTTTTACAAATCCGAGGTAAAAAACCTGCGTGCCGAGGTCGTCGAGCTGCGCCAGGAACTTGAAGCAAAGGAACAACGCCATCTACTCAGAAACGTCGAAATAACTGGTTTAACGGAAAACAATAGCGAAAACTTACATCAAGTGGTGAATACAATTTGCAATAAACTGTGTGTCCAATTAGACCCGCGCGACGTCGACGATGTGCGGCGCGTCGGGCTGCGCGGCGGTGGCGCGGGCGGCGTCGAGAGGCCGCGCCCGGTCGTACTAACGCTGACGCGCCGCGCCCCGCGCGACCAGATCCTGCGTGCCGCGAAAGTGCGTCGCGGGCTCACTACCGATGCGTTGGAGATACCCGGAAACCCTCGACGTGTGTACATTAATGAACATCTTACTAAAGCTAACAGAATCTTGTTCAGTAAAGCTCGAGCTGCCGGAACCGAACTTAAGTTTAGGTTCGTCTGGTCCGCGAACGGATCCATCTACATGCGACGTACCGAAACAAGCTCGGTAGTCCGAATCACATCGGAAGCAGTGTTGGATAAGCTTCAAAAAGATCCTGCACCCAGAAGCCAGTTCATTTTATTACTATTATCTGTAATGTTACCAACAGCAAATGTTGGTGCTGTCGAATATTTTATTTCATATAAATTTTATATAAAAGTGTACCTCTTATGTCAACATGGATCTCAAAATAAGTTAAGTCTAAACAATATGTGGACCTTCAAGGTTAATTCTAAGCCAAATCTAGTCAGCACAAAAGCAACTGCAAGCAAAACTAAATCGTTACATTGCCCCAGGTATCAACTCTATATCTCTTATCTTTTAATCAAAAACTTAGACACAAAAAACTCACTGTCTACTGTACCAATTGATGTGCTCACAAGAAGCAAACGTTTACAAGGCCACTTATTTCGAAATAGTTTATCATATCTTAAGATCGTTTTAACTGTCGCCAAGAGCTCTCTTTTTCCGTCCTACTTTAGTCTAGCTTTATCTGAAATAATGTTTCCGCTAAGTCAAAATGTGTTACCTTACTACATAATCACCTCAAATAATTATGAAGGAAGTGCATGTACTTACTATATCTATCCAACAATAACATATCTTATATTTTATTCCCAAAATGATTAGCGCTGATATAGGAGATGATATAGATTCTGTTTTAAATATACCTTGTCATGAAGTACACAGCCCAGACTCTTGTAATACCGTTTTTAAATCCAAAACGAACTTTAAAGTCTTAACTTTCAATATTCGCAGTATAAATAAAAATTTCGACTTTTTTCTTCTGAACCTACACCGTACACACGTGGAGTTTGACTTCCTTGTTTTAACTGAATGCAGATTACAAGATACATTAGCAATAGACCAAATACCCGGCTACTCTTCTTATCATACCTCTCACAACATAAATCAGAACGGCGGCGTCGTAGTATATGTTAAAGATCTCTGGAACGCAACTGTATCAGAACCACGGTTTGATGAGGCGTGTTGTTTGCTAATAGATATTCCAAAACAATTTACAATACTCGGTATTTACAGATCACCATCTTTTAAAAACACTACAAATTTCCTTTGTGACCTAGAGAACACACTGATAACGCTCAAGCATGTCAATCAGTTAATTCTCACTGGTGACATAAATATCGACATTATCTCCATTAATAAGCAATGCACAAACGCAACAGAATACCTTTGTCTTCTTGCTGAGCATGGGCTTGTACCGGTGATCACTCTACCTACGCGGGAAGGAGCATGTCTGGACCATATATTTATCCGAACTAAACGACAAGTATCTGGTCTGGTCTGTGACCTCAACGTGACAGATCACAAAGCCACAGCTATCGAAATTTCGTCTCATTCATTGTCCCACCCGAAACCAAATAGAATAAAAACAGTAATTGATTACGAAGGTGTCTCTAATGAGCTTTCATCTAATGACTGGCATAAAGTATATGGTGAATCTGATGTAAACATCGCAACTAGCAATTTTATGTCTATAATACAAAATGCCGTAGTCAAAAACTCTAAACAAATAAAAATCTCCAGATCTAAATTTACACTAAAACCCTGGATGACCCCCGGACTAGTACGTTGTGCACAACATCGCGACAGGCTACACCTAAAATCAAAACAGTTTCCGAATGATGTAATTCTCCAACTAACCTATTATAGGTACAAAAACTTCTGTAACAATCTCCTAAAACAACTAAAAGAAAAACATGAAAATCTTGAACTCTCTGCCAATAACCACAATACAAAGAAACTGTGGAACGTTGTTAAAAATATCTGTAACATAAACAAACAAAATAAGCAACCAGTTGAACTCATTTCCACCCCGTATCCCAAAGAGTCATTAAATAACTGCAATAATTTCTTTTCATCCGTCGGTCAAAAATTAGCCAAAAACATTATATCACAAACAGGAGAGACAGAAGAAAACCTCGCCAACAAAATTAAAATCGGTGGTGTCACGGACAAGTGCTTTTTCATGCAGCCTACTGACTGTACAGAAATTGAATCCATCATCATGCAACTGAAGGATGACAGTGCACCAGGCCTGGACGGGATTAATAACAAGCTTATAAAGTGTGTCAAAAATATTATTATAGAGCCCATCACTCACATTTATAATTTAAGCCTCAGCTCGGGCTGTTTTCCTGAGCATTGGAAAATAGCAGCGGTCGTTCCAATTCACAAAGACGGCCCCAAAGATATTCCTGGAAACTATAGACCGATATCTCTGCTTAGTACCTTTTCAAAAATTCTGGAAAAGCTGGTAAACACTCGTTTAGTTAAGTACCTTGAGAAGTTCGGTCTTCTATCTAAGAGACAGTTCGGTTTCAGGCAGAACCTTTCCACCGAGGACGCCACCTCACTTCTTACCAACCTTGTTTCTTCCTACCTAGATAATAACTCCAAGTGTGTGGGTATCTTTCTAGATCTGGCAAAAGCCTTTGACACTGTCTCCTTTCCAATTTTGCTACGGAAACTACAAATGTTAGGCATACGTGGTGTACCGCTGACGTGGTTTGAGAGCTATCTGTCCGGGAGGAGTCAACTGGTCAGAGTGGGTTCTATTAGCAGTACTACGGAGCAAATTAAATTTGGCGTACCGCAAGGAAGCATACTCGGACCCACTCTTTTCATTATTTACATCAACGACATCCTAAACCTGCAAATTCCAGGTTCTGAAATAATTTGCTACGCTGACGACACGGTAATTCTGTTTAATGACATTAGCTGGGAAAAAGCAGTTGCTGCTGCAGAAACAGGCATGAAAATTGCCTCCGACTGGTTTCGTGCCAACTTTTTGACCCTTAACAATAATAAAAAAAAATTTCTTTGCTTTCACAAAACCGCCTCATCGAAACCGTCCCTCAATCCCGTTATAAAAATTAATTCTTGTAAAGACTTCCCTGCCATCTCCTGTAACTGCGATTCCATCCAGCGCACTGACGTTATTAAGTACCTGGGTCTATTTGTCGACGAACAACTAAATTTCAAGCACCACATAAACAAACTCTCCGCAAGAATTAGAAAATCTATTTATATTTTCAAAAAACTTCGGCAGTCTGCAGATAGCTCTTTGTTACTACTAGTCTACACTGCGCTGTGCCAGTCAGTAATCAGTTATTGTATCACAGCGTGGGGCAGCGCAGCAAAGACGACCATGTTGGAAATTGAAAGAGCGCAACGTTCGGTGCTGAAAGTCATGTTAAAGAGGCCCTTTCGATATCCAACTGCGACCTTGTATGCCGAATCACACGTTTTAACCGTACGTCAACTTTATATCCTTAAAATTTCATTATGTACACACAAAACCTCTAAATATATGACTTGCTACTACGACACACTACTTAAAAAACGCGTCTTTAGGTTACCAGTTCCTAGAGTTCTTTCCAGCTTTGGTAAACGTTTTGGCGATTATATAAGGGTAGCAATATATAACACTTTACTGAAATATTGTAACCTAACGGGCAGCACAAAGAATGAAGCCAAATCACTTATTTTCAAATTTCTTCATTCGTTAAATTATGCCGACACTGAAGCTATCTTTAATATCTAAGTTAGTCTCTAAGTATAAACTTTTCAATGTAAAATATTTTTTCTTACTCCTCCAAATGTAATTAATTCTGTGGTAACTTATTTCTGATCTTTAAAAATTAACTGGTTCTCCACGATACAGGCGTAGCCTAGTGTGGGTACCTCTGGTAACTATGTAAAACTCATTCTGTTTAAATAAATGACTTTTTACTTTTTTTTACTTTACTTTTTACTTTTTACATGGATTGTTTTGCGTGATATAGGTTCTTGATTAATGCCTTTAATAGATTATCTATCACAAATTGCGTATTTATTGTCAATTTAAGAGATATTTAGCGTTCAACTAATGGTTCCAACTTTGTGTACCTGAGCCAATAGATGAACGGTGTTCATCTACTGGGCAAGGTATAGTTTTTTCAAATGCTTATATAAATTCTTATTGAAAAGGTACATAAAACTTTAATGGCTTAAATTAATCGTTACTTAACTGTTGATTTTTGAACCAAAAGTTGAACGATCCATTCGCAACACGGTTATTTTGGGGTTTGTTTTATTTATTTTACTTCGTTCACTCCTTTGCTATCGTGCCCAATTGATACATGAACGACCAAAATTTATTCGTTCAAGTTTTAGGCAAGGGTTAGTACAATGAACATCTTAATAAAAAAGATACGTAATAAATATGAAATCTGACTTATACATATAAAACCCAACACTTTATCTATTTCAATCTAATGGTGCATAATGAAAAATTGTTTTAATGATTAATATGCAAAAAAAATCTCTTATCATTGTAACCTAATGAAAAGGGTACATTTAAATTATTTTATTTTGTGTTTAGTATCAATATTATGATTGTTAACTAGTAATATCTGGGCGACCGAGCTCTGCTCGGGTGAAAATACGAGTAAGTTTACTTCCTATATATTTTTTAATTTTATTTTTAAAAGATGTTAATTTTCATTGGTCTTAAAAAACTCGCCTTGGAATTGAAAATTATTAAATACTAGCTGTTGCCCGCGACTTCGTCCGCGTAGAACTTTTTATCGTCTTAGAAAATGATTTCTCTCAATACAAAATTTGAACCCTCTTTTAGGGGATAATTAAAAAAAAAGTTGATGTTCATTTTCTAGTTTGTGAACAAACAGTCTAAAACCAAAGTTAAAAATCTCATACTTTAAAAATGCCTTGAAATACTCAAACTTTGAACCAATTTTAACACTCTTAGGGGATGAATTTGGAAAAACTCTGAAATCAGTTTTGTAGTCTTTTAACGTACAGAATAAGACCGAAGTTAAAAATCTCTTACACTTTAAAATTTTATTGCTCGCCATTTAAAATTTGAACCCCCTTTTAAACCCCCTTAGAGGTTGAATTTTTCTAATCGCTGAAAGAACTTTTTTCGTAAACTTTTAAGTCTCTAGCTCAAAAAAAGTGTTGCCCATACAAAGCTTTCTTAACCCCCTTAGGGGTGGAATTTTCTAAAACTCTGAAAGTACTTTATTATTAATTTTAATAAGTAACATTTTGAATAGTTTTAAGTCTAGTAAAAAAAAAAGTTTTTCCCACACAACACTGGCTACCCTTCTTAAGGATCTTAAGGATCCCCTTAAGGATGGAGTTTTCTAAAACGCTGAAAGTTCTTTTTTAGTATTCTAATAAGTAATCTTTTTGCAAAGTTTTAAGTCTAACTCAAAAAAAAGTGTTGCCCATGCAAAGCTTTTTAACCCTATTAGGGGTGGAATTTTCTAAAACAATTTGTGTTCTTTTTTTGTATTTTAATAAGTAATCTTTCTACAAAGTTTCAAGTCTCTAACTCAAAAACATAAACTTTCCCTGATAAAAACTTTGCACCCCTTTTTATCCCCCTTAGGGATAGATTTTTTCAAAACGCTGAAAGTCTTTTTTTTGTATTTTTATAAGTAATCTTTCTACAAAGTTTTAAGTGTCTAACTCAGAAAAGTGTTCCCCATACAAATCTTGCACCCTTTTTTAACCCCCTTAGGGAATTATTTTTGTAAAACACCGAATGTAGTATTTTTCATGTTCTAATAAGTAATTTTTCGTCAAAATTTTAAGTCTCTATTAAAAAAAAAATATGTTTTTCCCATACAAACTTTGCACCCTATTTTACCCCCTTAGGGGTGAAATTTTCCAAAACGCTGAAAGTACTTTCTTTGTATTTAAATAATCTTTCTACAAAGTTTTAGGACTCTAGCTAAAAAAAATAGTTTCCCACATACAAACTTTGCACCCCTATTTTAGCCCCCTATTTTTAGGGGTAGAATTTTCTAAAACGCTGAAAGTGCTTAATTTGTATTCTGATGACTAATCTTTCTACAAAGTTTTAAGTCTCTATTTTAAAAAAATATTGTTTCCCCCATACAAAATTTGCACCCCTATTTTACCCCCTTAGGGGTAGATTTTTTTAAAACACTGAATCTAGGTATTTTATTTGTATTCTAATGAATAATTTCTCTACAAAGTTTTAAGTCTCTATTTAAAAAAAAGTAGTTTTTCCCATACAAACTTTGCACTCTATTTTACCCCTTTAGGGGTAGAATTTTCTAAAACCCTGAAAGTTCTTTATTTGTATTCTAATGACTGATCTTTCTACAAAGTTTTACGTCTCTATTTAAAAAAAAATGTTTCCCCCATACAAACCTTGCACCCCTATTTTACCCCCGTAGGGGTGGAATTTTCCAAAACGCTGAAAGTTTTTCATTTGTATTCTAATAACTAATTTTTCTACAAAGTTTAAGTCTATAGCTCAAAAAAAAAAGGTTCTCCCATACAAACTTTGCACCCCCATTTTACCCCTTAGGGGTAGAATTTTCAAAAATCCCTTTTTATCCCTAGCCCACGTTATAAAAGCAACAAATGTGCAAAAATCAACTCTCGAAGATAAGTAGTTTCGGCTGTGCGTTGATGAGTGAGTGAGTGAGTGAGTGATTGAGTGAATAAGTCAGTCAGGACATAGGCATTTATTATGTATAAATAGATAGACGATAATGAAACTCCCATTCAAATATCTCAAAAAATTATGAAGCTACATCCGTTTTAATGTCGCTTGTTAGAGTGAGAAAACGATGAGGGACTGTGACGTCAATATACTCGAGCGTCATAGTAAAAAACAATCGTTTCATATGAAGGTGCGTTTTGCGGAAAAGGGACAGAACATTTCCCCTCTTAAAACTTTGGACTCTTATAAATAATAAAATAAATAAATAAAATATCTTTATTTCAGATCTTTAGTCGATCCATATGATGTTAGTAACAGTGGAGACTTATGAACTACGTTAGTGACAATAATGACAATAAATTAATGATACTTAAATGACAAATGACTTAACGCGCCGGCTTTGCACGGGTTTATATGCATGAATTATACATATAAACCTTCCTCTTGAATCACTCTATCCATTAAAACCCGCATCAAAATCCGTTGCGTAGTTTTAAAGATCTAAGCATACATAGGGACAGACAGACATTATAACTTAATCAATACCTATATAACCTCTTGCTTTGTCTTTTTCTCCATTTGACTAAGTATATTTATTTTAAATTCTTTTTCGAGAAAATACATTATGATTATTTACCATATTTTCGATTCCTGAGCGATAACCACGAACTTCGGAATTCGAAAATATTCGGGTATCTCTATCTCTATCGCACTAACCATACTCGAGTGACAGGGATGCAAATATATGAACATTGAGTATCGGTTTTCGTGGTAGCGCCGCAGGTACTTTGGCTGAATGCGCCGAGCGCGTGCCACTGTCATTCAAAAAAAACAAATTCGTGTTAATTATATTGTTCAAATTTGTTGATTTCATTTATTGAAATTAGGACATGAAACGACATTTGCGCATATAAGTTCTCATATCAGAATCGAATATTTTTTTATGGTTTATATTTTAGCATTTGTCTCGTAAAGGTCTATCGTAGACGGGATTTAAATTATTAATAAGTGAAAGGCAAAGCAATTCCGCCATTTTGACGAAAATTTGACGGTTCTTATAGCTGACAGTTGGAGCAGCGTTTGATTTCAATAAAAATAAATGAAAAATTAAATGAAGTCGTATATTTCGGAAAATTAATTAACTGTCGCAGTCGGATAAAAACTATCCTAAGTTGCAGCTAGAATAATAATGTACCTATATAAAATGTTTCATATTTTTCCGTTCATGGGATGCTGAGAACATTCGAACCGCGCAAAGCTTAGTTTCAAACTGGCTGATTCTTTTTTTAATTTAGAGATTTATTATAAGTGGAGATAAACCCCCGACTATAAAGGAAACAACTAATACAAAAAGTTGTACCAACAAATGGTATTCACAATTTACTTTAAGCACAAATTTTAAACCGAATTCAATTCATTACTTCGCCAAGGAACATACATTAACATTTCCTTCCCACTATACCTACTGCATGAACTGGTTTCCGAGAGCAAATGCGTTGATTATTACAGAAAACACCCAAGTCGCTATAAGTAGGCCGATAATATTTGAGGAGTTCCGTCGATTCCTCAAGGATCTCAGAATTAGCTTTGGCACTTCATTAGTTGCTACTTAAACGGAATCACAGAATATGTGACGTCTGTAGGTCGTCTTCATAATCTTATCTAGGTGAGGGCCCTTTCGGACGCACTTCGACCCAGTGGGATCTTTTGTGCATTTGCCCTCTCCTTTATACCTGCTCCCAGGCTTGCTCCATCATTTCCACAAAACGCATGATGCAGTTCACCAAGAGCACCTTGAATTCCATTGGTGGCGGGTAGCCGTTACCAAAGTAGTTCATTCTATGTCTGGCAAGGGCATGACATTCACACAATAAGTGTTCCATAGTCTCATCCTCCTGGCCACACATTCTACAGTCTAAACTATCAGATAGTCCCATCTTGGCCAAGAGATCCTTGACCCTGAAGTGACCCGTGAAGTGAACACCCCAGATATAATTCTGAGTTGCTTCCTACTAGATTTCCAGAGTTTTCTGGTCCAGCCCGAGTCCACTCCTTCTATGAATAGCTTAGAGTGCCTTTAGCCAGCCTCATTCTTCCACTCGTGTTGGTGTTTGGTTTTGGCGTAGGCTTTAAAGGCCGATATTATGGTTCCCTACGAGAGTCTTCATAATCAGTTCCTCAGTTCAGTTGGTGAAATGTCACCAAATTTGTTGTTTCCGAGGCTAAATTTATACCTACACGAGTTATAATAGAAAATACCAAAATCTATACACGCGTTTACTTATTCTGTGACGCGTGCTTAATATAATTGAGGACTTCCCTCAATTCCTCATGGATTCCATCATCTAACTGGCTTTTTGAAAATAATGGGACCCATCTGGAATCAAATACTCGTACTTTCACTAAAATAAAAAAATACGAATCGGTTCATAAATTATGACGGAGTTCTGAGGTAATCAAACATTAAATATAAAAATCCTCTTTTTTTGGAAGTTATTAATAGAGTTATTAAGGAGTAGTGACACTGCTTACGAAGCTGGAGGGTCGCCGGGTTCGAATCCCGGAAAAGGGCAAATGTTTGTGTGATGGACATGAATATTTGTTTCTGAGTCTTGGATGTATTGTATTCTCAATTATCTCCAAAACGACTTGACCTATTAAGATTTGGATTTTTGTAAGGGGTTTTTAGTGGATAGAAATACCACAGAACCCAGTCATCCCCCGATGATTGGGTACCAGGCTGGTTCGCAGGTTTTCCCCAAGAAAAAAAAGGTATAGGTATGAATTGCTCAGGGTCCAACAAAAATAAAAATGATGGAGCAGAACTCTCTAGATAGAGTTAGGTGAGTAGCTATTGCATTACACAATGCTCTTTAAAAAATAATTCAACATAAAAAACTTGCGACGGATATAATTTTCTAATAATAAAATAGAGATTCTATAAACCATTTTTTTACCTACAAAGGGAAAAATTACAACCAGAAATTATAAATAATAATATTCATAACTCAGCATTTAGAATCACAAATTCAAAGAAAGGCATTATTAATGCCTGAATTAAGTTTCAGATAATGATGAGCACCATCTAGCGAAGCGTTAATAGCCCAGTGGCGCCTGCGAATCGGAAACAATAACGCAGGTTAAGCAAAGATGGCAGAGGTCAGTCCTTAGATGGGTGACCGCCTGTTTGAGTGGTTACTAAAATGAGCGCTTCCGTGCTTTGGAAGGCACGCTAAGCAGTTGATCCTGGCTGCTGTTCACAGTAGTCGTTAAGCCGAGTTAGAGGCCTTTGTGCGGCTTAAGAATCTCTAACAGTCGAGTTGCCTACTCACTTGACTAATCTAACTTTTTTCAACCTAAATAACCTTATGGATAAAAAGAAGGCACAGTGCTATAAAAACATGTTTTTAAGGTGGTTCGATTGCCATACAAAGTGTTATTTGACATTCGCAGGCTAACGGCGTGATATTTTAAGAAACCTATGTAACAGACTTTCATCAATTGGCTTCCCATTTGCGCCAAATTCCCCCTTTCCTAGAATAAACTTGTATAAACTAGATTAATTTGAGAAAAATAGTTTTCCCAAAATATCACGTGACAAACCAATTTCTCAAATTAAACTAGTTTATGTAAGTTTATTCTAGGAAAGGGGGAATTTGGCGCAAATGGGAAGCCAATTTATGAAAGTTTGTTACATAAGTTTCTTAAAATATCACGCCGTTAGCCTACGAATGTCAAATAACGTTTTGTATGGCAATCGAACCCCCTTAATATCTATTATTATTTAAAAACAAAAAGATATATAAACAATAAAAAAAACGTATGACCATGCTTTTCCCGGCTTTAATACTACGAAAAATCATTCTCTATAAAAAAAGAAAGCAAAAAGAAACATTTCCTCGCTGGGATTTGAACACCCGGCCACCGGCGTTGTAAGCCAATATTATAACCATTAGTCTAATAAAGCGGTGACAGTTGTGGTGAAATTACGTACTATATTGCATTAACAAATCTTTATGCGAGGAAATCTCGAGAAAACGAATTTTCTCGGAAACGAGACCTATCTAGATCGATTTCTCGCCCCCATAACCACCTATATTCCAAATTTCATCGAAATCGTTAGAGCCGTTTCCGAGAACGTGACTGCAAATATATATATATACAAATACTAGCTGTTGCCCGCGACTTCGTCCGCGTAGAACATGTTATCGTCTAAATGTTTGTTTAAGGAATTAATTTTTAAAATCATTGAAATTAGCTTTGTAGTCTTGTAGTAAACAGTCTAAAACTGAAGTTACAAATCCCTTACTTTAAAAATGTTTTGCTCTCCATACAAACTCTGAACACCCTTATAATACCTTTTAGGGGATGAATTTCAAAAAACGCTGAAATGAGTTTTGTAGTCTTTTAACAAACATACTAAGATCGAAGTTACAATTCTCATACTTAAAAATTTTCTTGCTCTGATAGTCTGCATACAAACTTTGAACCTTTGAATTAACGCTTTTCGGGGAAAAATTGAAAAGAAAACACTAAGTTTTTTTATTGTAATAAGTATTTTTTCTACAAAATATCAAGTCTCTAGCTCAAAAAATGGGTTTCCTATACGAACCTTGCACCCCTTTTTATTCTCATTAGGGTTCGAATTTTTCAAAACGCTAAAAGTACTTGATTTTTATTGTAATAAGTAATCTTTCAACAAAGTTTTAAGTCCCTCGCTAAAAAAATATTTTCTTCATTCAAACGTTCTTATAAACCCCTAAAGATCGACGTTTCTAAAATGCTGAAAGTATTTAATTTTATTTTTAAGTAAGCATTCTACAAAATTGTAAATCGGCTAAAAAAATGTTTCCTCCACACAAATGTTGCACCCACTTTTAACCCCCTTAGGAGTGGAATTTACTAAAACGCTGAATATCCTTTTTTTGTATTTCAATAACTAATCGTCCTACACACTGTTAAGCTCCTATCCCAAAAAGAGTTTCCCCATATAAACTTTGCAGCCCTTTTTAACCCTCTTAGGGGTGGAATTTTCCAAAACGCTGAAAGCACTTTGTTTGTACTCAAATAAGTAATGTTTTTACAAAGTTTTAAGAACCCCCTCAGGAGATGATTTTCGGGATAAAAACTAAACATCTTCCCTGGGACTCTTACTATCTCTATACCAAATTTCATCTAAATGGGTTTTATCCAAATTTTCACCCCCTATTTAATTACCTTGGGAACTGTTTTTGGGATAAAAACTATCCGCTTTCATTCTCCGAGACTTAAACTATCTCGATACCAAATTTCATCTAAACGGGTTCCATCAAAAGTTTCATCCTCCATTTCACCCCCTTAGGGGGTGATTTCCGGAATTGAAACTATCCTATGCCCTTTCCCAGGACTTAAACTATCTCTAAACTAAATTTCATCTAAATGAGTTCATCCAAATTTTCACCCCCATTTCACCCGCTTAGGGGATGATTTCCGAAATAAAAAATATTATATTTCCTTCCCTAGGATTCTAACTATCTCTATACCAAATTTCATCTCCATGGAATTTATCCAAATTTTCAAAACTATCTAATGTCATTCTCCGGGAATCAAACTATCTCTATACCAAATTTTATCTAAACGGGTTCCATCCAAAGTTCAACCCCCCATTTCACCCCCTTAGGGGTGATTTCCGGAGTTAAAACAGTACTATGTTTCATCCAAATCGGTGCAGCGGTTAAGTAGCACCATACAAATTTTCAACCCCAGTTTCATCCCCTTAGGGGTGGATTTCCGGGATAAAAACAACCCTTTATGTCCTTTCCCAGGATTCAAACTATATCTATACCAAATTATATTCATATAGGTTCCATCCGAATTTTCACCCCCTTAGGGGATGATTTCCGGGATAAAAATGATCCTATGTCCTTTCCCAGGACCTAAACTATCTCTAAACCAAATTTTATCAAAATTGCTTACTTATAAATTTTCACCCTCTCATTTAACCTCTTTAAGGGATGATTTCCGGATTCAAACTCAAACTATTTATGAACCAAATTACATCCAAATCAGTGCCGCGGTTTAAAAAACTCGATATAAATGTTCACCCTCAATTTCACCCCCTTAGGGGTAGATTTCCGGGATAAAAACTACCCTATGTCCTTCCCCGGGACTCAAACTATCTCTTTACCAAATTGTATTGAAATGGGTTTCATCCGAATTTTCACCCCTGATTTCAACCCCTTAGGGGATGATTTTCGGGGTAAGAACTATCCTATGTCCTTTCCCAGGATTTAAACTATCTCTGATACAAATTTCGTCAAAATTGGTTACGTCCAAATTTTCACCTCCTCATTTCACCCTCTATTTTACCCCCTTAGGGGATGATTTCCGGGATCAAACCTATCCTTTGTCCTTCCCCGGGACTCAAACTATTTAAATACCAAATTTCATCCAAATCAGTGCAGCGGTTGAAGTAGCTCCATACAAATTTTCACCCCCAATTTCATCCCCTTAGGGGTGGATTTCCGGGATAAAAACTACTCTATGTCCTTTCCTAGGACTCAAACTATATCTAAACCAAATTGTATTCAAATGGGTTCCATCCGAATTTTCACCCCTTATTTCACCCCCTTAGGGGATGACTTCCGAAATAAATACTATCCTATGTCCTTTCCTAGGATTTAAACTATCTCCAAACCAAATTTCATCAAAATTGGTTACCTCCAAATTTTCACCCCCTCATTTCACCCCCGTAGGGGATGATTTACGGGATCAAACCTATCCTTTGTCCTTCCCCGGGACTCAAACTATTTAAATGCCAAATTTCATCCAAATCGGTGCAGCGGTTTAAGTAGCTCCATACAAATTTTCACCCCCAAATTCATCCCCTTAGGGGTAGATTTCCGGGATAAAAACTACCCTATGTCCTTTCCCGGGACTCAAACTATCTCTATACCAAATTTCATCTAAATCGGTTCAGCGGTTTAGGCGTGAAGAGGTAACAGACAGACAGACAGACAGACAGACACACTTTCGCATTTATAATATTAAGTATAGTATGGATTGCTCGTTTAATAGTATAGGATAGGATAGGATAAATTGTTATAACAATGATTATATAATTACTAGACCAATAGTCAGAGGCTGCGCGGTGTAACGTTTTCCTTCGTTCAACTATTGGTGTCAAAACGTTCAACTATTGGGCACAGCGTTCATCTTCTGGGCAAAAACCATTTTTAATAAAATACTGTATTGTAAAAGGACGGTTTAAAATAGTCATATCCAATCTAGACAATATACCAAACCGTATAAAAAAATAAAATGTGTACAAACTAAATCACCACTCCTCGAAAAAAAAATTGTAATGCTGGGATAGTCGCTTAAACGTTCATCTTTTGGTTCCACTACCCTATATATACATTCATACATATATATACATACATACATATACATATTTATATATATATATATATATATATATATACAAATATTGCTCGTTTAATAGTATAGGATACTGACGATTTATAATATAATTTGAGACGTTAGTTAGATAACGATCCAGAAAAATAGTAGGTACTTAGATCAAGAAAAATAGTCTGTCATTTCTTCTTAATAAAGGGATCTTAATTAGTCAATAATATGTATATTTTGCGGACTTAAACTACTTTTTTGCAGAGTCATCAATTATTTGTTGAAAGGGTTCGAATAAGTTTAAACATGAGAGGTTTATCACATGTATCATCAGATCAGCTCGGTGATGCCATAAAATCTCATGAAAAAGTTCCATACAAATGCCGTCGGTAAAGCAACCATATTTTCCAAAGGTACCAAGTTCAAGGCATTCATAGACCTGATATTGGAGCTCTCTGGTAAGGAAGGCCAGCTGACCGACCAGGAGATCAGAGAAGAGGTGGACACGATCATTCTGGCCGGCCACGAGACTACGGCCCTTAGTCTAACGTACACCCTGATATTGCTGGGATCACATCCAGAGGTGCAAGAGCGGGTGTTCAGAGAGTGAGTCCCTTTTAAGGCGCCGTAGGTTCATGATCTTCTCTCCTTCTCACTGAGCATAAGCGTGAGCGAGATGGAAGTGCGTGATTGGAAGCGTGGATATCATGTTTTTTTTTATTTTAATATTTTGTACGTTTAAATAAATAAAAAAAGTAATCACGAAGTTCCCTCAAACATGATATTGCTGATTTTTAGGGTTCCGTACTCAAAGAGTAAAACGGGACCCTATTACTAAGACTTTGCTGTCCGTCCATCCGTCCGTCCGTCTGTCTGTCACCAGGCTGTATCTCAAGAACCGTGATAGCTAGAGAATTGAAATTTTCACAGATTATGTATTTCTGTTGCCGCTATAACAAATACTAAAAACAAAATAAAACATATTTTTAAGGGGGGCTCCCATACAACGTGATTTTTTGCCGTTTTTATAGATAATGGTACGGAACCCTTCGTGCGCGAGTCCAACTCGCACTTGGCCGGTTTTTTAGTACCAATTTTAATACGTTTAGCTTTTGTGCATAATATTGTTACAAATGTTTTAAGTGTATTGTAGACCTATATGCTTGATTTTTATCGAGCGAAAATTGCTTAGTCGTGATTTTAATCACTGATCGCCCTGCAGAAAGGCCTCAAGATTACTACCTATTCGTTTTTTTGAAACCATATTATTATAAACAGACGCATTATATTGTTTTTAAAACGCTGTTCGTTTAACTTCGCTGAACCTACGGCGCCTTAACGTCAAGGAAAAGATTACGTCATTCTTGTTGTCTTAACCCTTTTCCAGGCAGAGGCGTTATATCGACCACATACGTCGACGGTCAAACGTGTTTTTAAATGTCAATGAATAAGACTGACATTTGATTGTCATTTTACAATTGCCGGCCTGGAAAAGGGTTAAACCGCGCCCCTCTTCCGCGGCCGAATTTTCATACGATCGGTGGTCGGTGTTATACAATATACAAGCATGCGGCTTGCCGAACTGCTAAGCAGACACCTGCGGACGCTTGCGATACCAAAATAATCACAAGCGCGCTACAGAACCTTTTATTGATTTGAGGATTCCCTGTGTTGACAGCTTCAGAGGCAAATGCAGGTCCCTCACTCAACATAGCTTCAGACCTTACAAACTAGGAACACAACACCAAATATCAGAGTTGGGTAAAAAATATCTATTTACGAAAAACCGCATCTTTTATTTGAAGTAACCAAATAATCCGTCATTTGTTATTTATTTTAAATAAAAGACAATGTGACGGTTTGACCCGACGTGACAATCTGTATACATTTGAGTCGCCTAATTACCCGGGTAAATCCATGTGTCAAATCATGCGATTTTGCTATTAAGAAAAGGTGATAAGATAGATATTTGCTGATAGGGTCGAATGGATTTATCCGATTTTGAATTTAAGCGACACATTTATTATTATAAGCTTACTTCAATAACAAATGAGGTCGGTTATCTTCATCTAGATAGTTTATCTAAATAAAAAGCGGCCAAGTGCGAGTCGGACTCGCACATGAAGGGTTCCGTAAAATAAATTGCGGTTTACGATTTATGACGTATTAAAAAAAACTACTTACTAGGTAGATATCGTTCAAACCAATTTTCGGGGGAAGTTTGCATGGTAATGTGTATTTTAGAAGTTACAGGTGGGTGGACACACATTTTACCACTTTGGAAGTGTATCTCGCGCAAACTATTCAGTTTAGAAAAAAAGTGATATTAGAAACCTCAATATCATTTTTGAAGACCTATCCATAGATACCCCACACTGGGTTTGATAAAATTTTATTTTTTGAGTTTTAGTTGAGTTTTACCCCTAAAACTTAATATTTTTTTCAAAATTTGTGTGAAAATCTTAATGCGGTTCACAGTTCATCTACTTACCAACCTACACTACCTACAACTACAACCATTTGGCTACGGAACCCTAAAAAAGTTGTCAACGCACTATTTGTGATTGAATTTATCTTCCAATAGATTTATTTGAAATGATTTTATTTGAAATAATTATATAGATAAGAAATTATCTAAATAACGCCCAACTCTGCGAAATATCCACAAAGCAAGTAGGTAGTTTTATTATCTGATTTGGCCTGTATTCTGTACAATTCGACCCCTTGTTCTCCATACATAACTATTTACATTACCGGCATGCGCATGCCCCTTTCGCCATTTTGTTCATAGTTCGAAAGATTCGACGGAGCCCCGCGCGGTGGGGTTCCTATCTCTGGGCGGTTCGCCCTTCGGGCACCTGAAGCTAAATAACGAACCTAACCTACCTTCCGTATTGTGTATCGAATATTTGTTATAATATAATTTTGTTTTTGTACCATGTTGTTTCTGTGTGATTGTAGCAATTAAAATACACGTTTTATCTATCTACCTAGTGTTTCGGGAATTTGCGAGGGCTGGTTATGTACGGGGTATAAGGCAATTCGACATGTAGACTTTAGTTCTTGTACTTCTTGTGAAACTATAAACCTTTAATTTATCAGAATTACAGAAGTTGTGGGAGAAAAGGATGTAGAAAAACAAGATTTATCAAAGTTGGTATATTTGGAAGCGGTGCTAAAAGAATCCTTAAGGTTGTATCCTGTCGCACCTTACATAGCAAGGAAACTAACGCACGATGTTAAAATAAGTGAGTTATTCTTCATTCATTTGGTAGTTTTCTCATGTCAAAATTAATATATAATATAATATGTAATTTGTAAATTACAATCATCATCATCATCATTATGCACGTGTCCCCTGGGTGGTACTATTAAAAAGTGACAAACTCAAAGGCCAAATAATGTATGCCATACGATTAAATAAATCATCATCATATCAGCCGAAAGACGTCCACTGCTGGACCTCCCCCAATGAGTGCTACAATGACCGGTCCTACGCTACCCACATCCATCGGACTCCCGCGACCATTACCAGGTAAATTACGTAAAATGAAATGTTTATTCATCCAAATTTTGAGTCATTTACTCGGGCACACTTTGAACGCCATTCATCACGAACAAAGATGAAGATGACTCGCCAATATCGTTGCTACTAAAGACCGAATAGAATAATATCAGTTTCCATATGCCGTGGCGGTGATTTGATGGCCTCAGGAGAATGCCACGTTGACATTGCATGTTAATCGCTAATCCCGACGACATTGTTTTGTTTGCTCATCCAGGGTCTCGGCCCTGGATGAGCTCCAAAATACCTACCTGCAAGGAAGCATGGTAAAGGTCTTGACCTTTACCATGCTTCCTTGCAGGTAGGTCTCAGGATGAATATGTCCAAGACTAAGGTTATGGCGAGCATTTCCAGTGACTCGAATTCAGCAATAACAGTTGGAAACGAGTCACTGGAAATGGTTGAGCGGTACGTTTATCTTGGTCACATTCTGTCCTTTGACAAGGAACATCAAAACAAAGAGATCTCCAGGAGAATTCAGCTGGGTTGGGCGGCATTCAACAAGTTAGACGAAATTATCAAATCCGTTGACGTTCCACAATGCCTGAAGACTCGTCTCTATAATCAGTGTGTCCTGCCCACAATGATGTATGGTGCTGAGACATGGACGCTCACAAAGGAGGCTGTGCATAAAGTACGGGTAGCACAGAGAGCCATGGATCGCGCCATGCTCGGTATTAAGCTACAAGACCGAGTGAGGAATATTGAGATCCGACGACGCACTAAGGTGCGTGACGTCGGCGAAGTCATAACCAAACTCAAATGGAGTTGGGCAGGACATATTGCCAGGCAGCGTGGCGGTTGGTGGACCAAAACGTTAACGGATTGGTGGCCAATTACAGGAAAAAGAAGCGTCGGTCGTCCACCAGCTCGATGGGTTGATGACATAAAAAAGACCGCGGGTCATTTCTGGATGAAACTAGCACGGGACCGGGACAAGTGGCGTACTCGAAGAGAGGCTTATGCTCAGCGGTGGGCGATTACAGGCTGAAAATGATGGTGATGAATCCCTGAACAATAGGAATTAGCAAATATATGCTATTAGACCTTGGTCATTAGACTTCCAATAGGCGCAGCATCAATACATATACAAAACACAAAAAAACACAAAATACATAATTCTTTATATAATTTAAAGTACATTTTAAAAATCAAGGATGGGGCCGCCCAGTAAGCAAATATGCATGTGTTAGGAGACACCGCTCTTCCTTAGGTTACATACAAGAGGTAAGTACTTAAATTAGATGAAAAGTATAGTACCTAACACTGTAGCCGCACTTGTAACCAGCTGATTTATTTTCCACGTTATTAGTCAGCTGAGAGTTTTTTTAAGATATTGGGTTAGTAATTATTTGATACAATAGTCAATCGGGAGGAAATTACGAAAAAAAAATTTTCTACGTGTTTTGAAGGGAGTCATTGGTCAACCCACCAACTAACGAAATTTGTGCCTGGCCCGGGGGCTAATATACGATCTCTAGTCTAACAGACCGCGTAACTGCCCATTGGGAATTCAAAAACCTGTTTTAGTTAGAAATGCCATTAAAATTATGTTATCTTTATCTCCCACTTTGTCATTTATGTTTGTGAGAAAAAGACAACAACACAAACATTTTAGTTAACCCTTGAACGCCAAGAAAACCTAAAGGTGTCGTGTGTTGTTGTGCCTGTAGGTTGCCTATAATTATGGCGTCTGCTGTCAAAGCAAGTCAGTCTTTCATTATAAGGTTTGCACTTTGTGCTTGCTCTCTTGTAGCAATGATTTTGGCGTGACAATGTTTGTTTTGCATAATCTTGATTGGCCGCTAAAAGTTAAAAGAAGTTTGTTAAGTTTTTATTAATAGGGGGGGGTAATTTTCAGGAGACTACACGCTGCCAGCTGGCTCCGGCGTGTATATAGCGATCTGCGCGATGCATCAGCACGCGCAATGGGGCGCTGACGCCGCGCAGTTCTTACCTGCGCGCTGGCTGGAGAAGACACATTATACGGCGTACGCGCCGTTTAGCATCGGGAAACGGAACTGTATAGGTAACATGGCTTATCTGGAGATCTTTAAACAGACTGCGCTCCCAGGTCGGCCGCAGTAGGGACAACTTATTGAAATGGGGTATCCTGGGCGGCTCAGACGCCCGTTGTATGTGCGGGACGACCCCTTAAACTATGGCACATATGCTGTCTTACACATGCTCCACACAAGACCTCCGGGACGCGTCAGATTAGGGCTTTAGCAGTCGATAGTTTCTGGTCCCGCATAATCTAAACCAAGGAAATAGGAAACCATCGACACGAGAAGAAGAAGATTAGGTAACATCCCCCCGAGCTCCCAAGGATGTGTTGTGTTGGGAGTGAGGTACCCGAGTTCGTTTCTAGCTATAAACACATTAGTCGGCAACGCACTTGTGATTCTTTTGGAATTTCAAGCTACCATGGGCTACGTGGGCCTTATTTTACTCAAAAAACTTAGATTCTACGAGAAATTCCTTCTTTTTACAAGCTTTATATCAACTTGACTGGTTCGTATGTAAGTATAAGTACCTATGTAAGTTGTCCGTCAAAATTTGAAATCCATTTTTCAGTCACTTATTTAAGTTTGTGGTTGCTGGGGAGAATATGCACCACAGCAACCCCAATTTAAAATAATTGTACTCTCAAAACTATTGAGGTACATATTTTTTCAAGTAAGTACTAATTCGGTACAATTTTGGTACAATTTTTTCTTATACTCAGAAATCCTGAAATCGAAAGTGGGGTTGCCAGGGAGCATTACATCCACGTTCACCACAGAAAAATACAGGTTCCCTCGAGATGCAACCGAGATACCGCAACCGATTAACTTGTCATCCTAATAGCGATTTTCCCGGTTGTACCCCAAAGGATCCCGGGGTCCGCTTCGGCACCTAATCCCAAGTTTTGACGTAGGCACAAGTTTTACAAAAACGTCCCGTTTTACTCACGGTTCCTTCACAAAAAAGCTACTTATCACTTGCAACGTAACTTATCAATTGTCATTTCAGGTAAGAGTTACGCCATGATGGGGATGAAGGCAACCCTCGTGCACCTCATAAGGAACTTCCGGATTACTTCTGACGTCACTAAGTTGAAACTCGAATTGAACATCTTGATGGAACCTAGTAGCGGTCATCAAATTACTATTGAAAGGAGAAAGTAAACTCTGAAAATAAGTTGATGTTATATATTGGTGTGAGGCTGTCTGGAAGAGATAGCTCCTTAGCAA
Source organism: Epinotia brunnichana (assembly GCA_963854355.1). NCBI lineage: Eukaryota > Metazoa > Arthropoda > Insecta > Lepidoptera > Tortricidae > Epinotia > Epinotia brunnichana. The sequence goes on from OY977957.1 coordinate 15,175,355, forward strand.
TAAGGCCGCCTATTGTTAACTCTACTTTAAGCTTTGTTATTTTATGAGGTGGGCAATAAAAGTATTTGGGTTGTATTTAGGTATTATGTTTTAGTTAAAAAAGTTAAAGTTAAAAGGTTATATATTATATTATAATGCCCAGACCGATTTCTGGTGTTTTAGATTGGATTTACCATCAAGCGAATATTATGTAACGGTGTAACCATTTAGTCATTTGCAGGGATTGTATAACCGGTTATGAAATGAAATGAAATGAAAATAATTTAATCCAGAACAAGTCCATATTGGTGAGTACATTAGAATACACAAAATAAATTAGATGATACACGAATACATTAATACAAATTACAAATTATAAACTATAAAAAATAAAAATATATGGGCCGGGATTATTCAACGCCGGGGTTATTTTTTGTATGGGAACTGTAACCGGTTTTTTTTGTTCTTAGTTAATTATTTCATTTTCTAATTGGGCAATCTAATAATACGCACTCGTTACCTCAAAACACAACTGAGTCCTACATATGAAGTATGAAATAGTTCGAGATATGTGGTTATTTCGAGGTTTTTGAGAAAAACCGGTTACAATCCCTGGTCATTTGGCTACCTTATCTATGGTATCGCTTGCAAATAAAACATACGTATTGTAAAAAAAAATATTTTATCAAAGTTTCAAAACTATTACAAAAATAATGTGACAAAATGGATTATCAAAAATGTTGTATCACAAGCACTATATACAGTGGCAAGCTTCGTCATATAGGCATAGTCGTGAGAAATAATCATTGTCTATTTTATCAAAATAGCCAAATCCAAATATAATACTGATATTTTTCTACAGGAGGTCTATCGGACTCGCACTCACTCTCACGCGCGCCAATCTAAACGTGTCAGAGCGAGACACAAGAAATATTATACCAATATCACATTGAAACGTTGAATCAAAAGAAAACCTGTAATTTTCAATATAGGGTAGTGTGGGAAACGGATATCATCTGGTTACTGTTTGACATGTTTAGGTAACGTATTGTATTGAAATGATAGCAGCTACCCGCATCATCCTGTAGTAAAATATATATTACAGAATTGTATCTACAAATGCCAATCTATATATAGTTCAGCATAAAACGCTTTTGTTTCTGACTGGGTGTAAGCAAACAAATCGAATGAAAATAACCACGAGGGATCTTGCTAGAAATTAAGACTATCAGATTTTACATAGAATTAACAATGACCCTTAATCATGAGAAAGTTGCGATTTATATTCAGAACGATGTTATTTTTACTTAATTTTTACATAACAAATGCCACTTGGAATTTTCTTGTAAATGCCAAAACCAAACTGCCAGATCATGCGTTGAACCTGAAAAGATAAGTTTCTGTTAAAAATTTCATTTTTGGTACAAGCTTTTATTGTCGACTGTCCTTTTCTGCATACCATCATCAACTACGCATTGAGATGATTCTAACGAACCCAAACTCGATGGGGTTGTGGCGTTGTATTACGGAGTTCCTATGGCCACCTTCCAGCTCAAGCATCAGATCAGCTCCAAGTTATCATAATATTGCATTGTCATGCGATATTTCAGCTCAATCGGAAACCGGGAAGTGGGTGAAATTTCAATTACTAAATTTGACCCAAGAATAAAACAAACGGGGTGAGCTAAATAAAAGCTTGTAATAATAAAGAAATGTTAAGAAAGAATAAAATTACTCAGAATAAATAATAGGTAAGTAGTACCTACTTACTTACGGTCCTCTGTCTAAACCGACATAATTGCACACTATAACACAGCGTCTAGAAGTCTGATGGTTTTGAATAAGTGAATAAAATGCCCACGAAAACCGCCATTTAAAGGTCGTATACTAGGTTTGGTTACTAGAAATTATAATAGCAAAAAAATAAAGACATGTAGTTTTTCATACTAAATTTCTTTTCTCTAGTTTTTTTTAATTATATTTTCTAGTCTATAATGTCCATGGATATGGTGGATCCCATTGTATATACAAAGTTTTATGTTATTCCAGCACACAACTACATTTGTACGGGGAGCCGATGTGCCGAGCTTCCTGGGGACTCTTAACCCAGAGGCTTTGATACAATACATTTACATCAAGGTCCCTTTCCCTCCTTTCCGTTATAGCCCGTTATCAGCAGTAGCACATAAATAATGACTTACTTTAGACGTGCTGGCCGTAGCGTGGGCTATGACGGCCTCGGCCGCTGGTCTAATCCCGAGGTGGCTTTTGGCGTCCTTGTACCACGGATCATTTACACAGAAACGAGAGGCTTCAATGACTTACTTTAGACGTAGGTACTGCACAGCCATGGCCGTAACGGGGGCTATGATGACCTCGGCCGGCTTGTCTGATCTCGAGGTGCATCTTGGCGTGTTTGTACCAAGAATCAACAGCGACCCGGGACGCACCCTGCAGGGAGTCTTCGCTGCTCTAATGAATGAATGATAACACCGATGACTTACTTTAAACGTACTGCAGAGCTATGGCCGTAGCGTGCGCAATGACGGCCTCGGCCGCTTGTCTGATCTCGAGGTGGGTCTTGGCGTCCTTGTACCACGGATCAGCAGCGACGCGGGACGCGCCCTGCAGGGAGTCCACGTAGTAGAGGGCCGGTGCTAGGCTGCCTTGTTCTATCCAATACCTGGATGAATTTGGAGTTAATCGATCAAAAACTGTAATCAGAAAACCAAAACTCAAACAAATATCCATGTCCATATATTTAGTACAGTGAGATTCACATATCGGTTTTATACATTTAGTACGGTTAGATTCACGCTCATCAGTCACCTGATACGCTCTAACGTAACGGCTCTTTGTGTCAGACGTCAGATCAGAGAGCATCAGAGAACACGACAGATAAGTATGAATCCGGCTGAACGCATAGATGTGTTACCTCCCCCATTTTCATCTTAAACCATTCATGATTGGTTAGATGATGATAATAAGACCAAGGCCCCTACAACCTACCTGGCATAATTTAATCTGTCGAATGTGTCCAAGTCCTCCATATCTTTGTCTTCTTTGAACGGTTTGTCAATGTCCTTTTGGGGGATTCCGGATAGCTGCAAAAGTTACATATAGTTGCATATTACTCACGTCTATACAACGTGTCCCAAAAGTCAACAACAAACCGAAAACCATAGTAAAAATTATCAAATAAAAACGAAAAAAATACACTTATTTCACCCGTTTGCTTGACGTTGACTTTTGGGACACCTTGTAAGTAAGTATGCTAGTGCGAGCGGGGCAACAAATGCTTACTCGGGTATAAACGATATGATATGGTATGATGTATTTATCTTACAATATACAATTTCCCTTGAAACTATTACACTTAATCGATAATACGGATATCCCACTTGGTGGCCCAAAAGGGCCAATTAAAAAAATCGCCTAAGGTGAAGTTCAATGGTGGTTTTGTTGTGATTTAGCGCCCGGCGGAGCCTTGAAGATGCGAGCCGTTAAAGATAAGACTAGGTATATTATTATAGTAGGTAGGTACTAAGATAGCGGAGATGAGGGAGACTCTGCGGCAGGCGGAAGTGGCCGCGGAGCTAACTATCACCCGCATACGGCTGCTGGGGTTGGAGGTCTCCCTCCCCAAGACAGACGCAATAATCTTCAAGGGGAGGGGGGTGGCGGCCGCCTGCGGGTGCTGCGCTGCGAGTGAGCGGAGAGATGGTTCAGGTGAGGCCCCACATTAAATATCTGGGCCTCATCCTTGACAAGCGGTGGAACTTTGGGGAGCATTTCCGCCTACTTGCTCCTCGGATAGTGGCCGCGGCCTCTGCGTTGGGGCGGCTGCTGCCCAACGTGGGGGGGCCGTCCGTCGCGTGCCGTCGCCTATATGCCGGTGTCACCCGAAGTATGGCCCTTTACGGGGCCCCGATTTGGGCAGACAGGCTAAGCAGGGCAAATAAGACCCTGCTGCGTAGGCCACAAAGGGTGGTGGCCATACGCATATGCAGGGCCTACGTAACGGTGGCGTGGGCGGCAGCGTGCGCCTTGGCTGGCACTCCTCCGTGGGAGCTCGACGCGGAGGTGCTAGCTGAGGCACACAGGGAGCGGGTGCGGTGGAGAGCCACCGGGGATTATCCCGCTCCTGAGGAGGTGAGGGCGGCGCGGCGGCAGACCGAGCGTAGGCTGCGCGAACGCTGGAAAAGCGACCTAGAGGACTCCCCCTACGGAATCCGTACTGTAGGGGCACTCCTTGGGTCACTGGATGAATGGCTGGATAGGGTCCATGGTAAGGTGGACTTCCGATTAACGCAGGTGATGACCGGACACGGATGTTTCGGTCATTACCTGCATAAAATCAAAAGGGAGGGAAGCCCCGCCTGCCATGAGTGCGGCGCTGAAGATGATACGGCCCAGCACACCCTGGAGTGGTGTACTCGCTGGACCGACGAGCGCCGCACAATGGTGATGGCCCTTGGAGTGAGTGATCTCTCGCTGCCCAGCGTCGTGGCGGCCATGTTGCGTAGCGAGAGATCTTGGGAGGCGATGGCCTCCTTCTGCGAAGTCGTCATATCGCAGAAGGAGGCCGCGGAGCGGGAGCGCGAAGACAGTGCGGATGCGCTCCCGCTCCGGCGCAGACGGAGGGGTCGAAGACGCGCGCGGTATGCAGCGGCAGGCCGCGTCCTCCCCCAGTAGGGCCAGTGGGTTGGGGACCCACATTGCACATGGCCCTACACGTCTGGGGGGAGGGTCAAGCGTCTTGACCCTCCCCTCCTTTGGCGCGGGTGTCCTGGCACGAGTAGAAGCCGGGACCGCCGGGGGGAGCCGTGGTTTGAATGTTCGCGATCCCATGGCGCCCCCTTAACGGCAATGCGGGTGACGCCGGTGTGTTTTTAGTGGGTATGCTCCCCCAGTCACCATCACTCGGATGGCGGCGGGAGGAGAGAGTCCCACATTACCCCCAAATAGCCTTCCCCAGGCCGGGGGTATGCGTAAAGCATTTTCACACCGTCAAAAAAAAAAAAAAAAAAAAAAAGGTAGGTACTAAGATGACTCGCATTAGCACTGACTACCTGCTAGGAGTATTTAACCAACCAACATCCCCAGTCAACAAAGCCAGCATTCCTAGTCGCCCATCAACTTTGACAACTTCTTACCCTCATAAAGAGAAGAAGCGACTGTACCCACGGCACGATGTACAATTGTACACCGGCATCCCCTCCAACACCACCAGCTACACGCTTCGGGCCGTCTGCACCATCTTATACGTAAAACTTAGCTGGTTTTAACTAGCCTTCTTACCCTGATAAAGAGAAGGAGCGACTGCACCCAGGACATTACGTAGACCGGCATCGGGCTGCCCTCTAACTCCACCAGCTTCACGCTTCAGGCCGTCTGCATCTTATACGTAAAACTTAGCTGGTTTCAACTAGCCTTCTTACCCTCATAAAGAGAAGAAGCGACTGCACCCAGGACACGATGTAGACTGGCATCGGGCTCCCCTCCAACTCCACCAGAGCCACGTTTCGGGCCGTCTGCTCCATCTGACACGTAAAACTTAGCTGGTGTTAGCTAGCCTTATTCCGAGGGCCTCCAGGCTCCTAATTCACCAACGTAGAACCAAACGTTAATTGCTGGGTCGATAGATAACAATGCCGTACAGCAACCACATTTAGTTTTTGACCCAGTAATGTACGTCGAATTGTCAATGTCAGGTGACGTTTGTCAACGTTGTTGAAATAAACCTTTAACGTGGACGACCTTATTAAACTTTTTAGGTTATGATGTCCATTTACCGGTAGTAGAAAATATACTTCGCACTTTATTTGTACAATATATTGGATAAAAATAAACAGGTATTTACCACATGATATCGCTCCCGCAACACGCTCTCCGGCACCAGTCCCTCCTTGCGGACTTGGTCCGGTATGGACTTGAGTACACTCAACACGAGTTTGTCACCATCACCTGAAGTTGCGAATAATTAAACTTACCGTGTGAGTAGTGAAACGCTCAACATCACAAAAAAAATTGTAAAGATTAAGAAGTTCTAAGATTAAGAAAAGAGAACTTTAATGAGAACCATTGAGGATAGGAGAGAAAAGATGCTTAGACCTGAACTTATCTTAGTCTTCTTAGCGTCTTCCTTAACCTTTGTGAACTTCCTTAATTTATAAATACCTTAACCCTTGTCAAGGTTGATATATATATATCTCTATCAACGCTATTATAAACGAGCTCGAATTCGAATTAGAAATTCTTAAAGCTAGAGATATGCCGTTGCCAGGAATATTCCCGAAAGTTCCCGAATCATTATAACTAAGAAATATATGCGAGAACGACGCATCACTAGTTAAAGCCCACAACCTCCACGTCTGCAGATATGGGTCGTACGCACCAGCCGCGGCCTCAATGGCTCTAATCTCCTTGGCTACACAAATATGGGGTTCCCCTCTCTTAGTGGCCGCGAGCAGCGACGCGCCCGCCGTCCACAGTTGCTGGGACCGCTTCGCCTCCCGTTCCGCCTTCAAACGAGCTGGAAATAAGCTCAAAACTTAAAAACTAAACTATATTATTTATTCCATTGAGAATTTATCTTATCTATATCTAGCTGCACCCGCGGGTTTGGCCAAGTGTAACAGAGAAACCAGGCACTATTACTTATTCTGTGACCAGGCCCCGTATCACGCGATAAGTGACATCCGTCCCTGGCTGGCACCGTTCGATACAACGAGACGACGCTCTTATCTTGTCACTTATCGCGTGATAAGGCCCATCCATGCTACAGGGCCAGGAAGGGATAAAACATAGCTTTAGCATATGCCCTTCCTGAAAATTCATTTTATACACCTACGGTTGAATCTTTGAAATCTGTTGAGTATTTCGGCTGATTACCCCTTACATACCTAAAACCTTGTGCAGGATGGACCATCCAGACGGATATAACATAGTATATTTTATGCCAGGGTTATATGTAATAAGCGGACGGCGCCGCGCGGGGAGCTAGTGTCAAATACACCAGAAACCAGAAACTAGAACTTGTTTGATAACAGGGTAGTTGCGTCATGATAAAATTGATAATGATAACGTAGTGTTACTAAATAGATAGAAAGTATAAATTACAAAATACAATTAAAATCATAAAAAGATATGGACATTGAAAGTTTAGAAAAAAAGGCATTTTTTTTATTGTCAAAGAGTAAATTTAAAGCTACCAATAGAATACTTACTTACTAAACAAAATTGTAAGACAACTATGGAATAAACGCAGTAACTAGTTCGTTCGTGACCGAAACAGCAATTTACTTGATTTTCCATAGAATGATTTGTACCTACAAATTGCAAAGTGTGACGTCATAATTTTACGTCAATTAGTTTGGAGCGTTTCGGCTGCTGTCGGCAGGTCAGTCTTTAACTCAATTTTTTGGATATTTATGTACTTTAATTACTTAGTTGCTCCCATAAAAACATTTGTTCCTCTCCAAAAACTGGTTTGAATGGCATCGTAAAAAAATCTTAGGTCACAAGCCTATTATTTGCATCATTTGATGACGTGGTGGCACAGCTTATACTCATCCTCCTAGCGTTATTATTCCCGGTTGTGCCCCTAAAGGAGCCCGGGGTCCGCTTTTTACGAAAGCGACTGCCATCTGACCTTCCAACCCAGAGGGAAAACTAGACCTTATTGCGATTAGACCGGTTTCCTCACGATGTTTTCCTTCACCGAAAAGCTAACGGTAAATATTCCGTACATGAGTTCCGAAAAACTCATTGTTACAAGCAAGGATTCAAACCCACGACCGCCGCTTGACAGCCGCATGCCTGAACCACTAGCTATTGTCCTCTAACTAAACATTCTTGCCACTTAAATTACTAAAAAATTACCCACTCTCGTGAAATGAAATGAAATGAAATTATTTTTTATAATTAAGTTGCGAATACATGTTTAACCATAATGTGGCATGCAAAAATTTTTGAACACATTATATAATTATAAATTCATTATTATATTAATTAGGAAGTAAATGTCAAAAGAAAAATAAGATTCAAAAGCAAAACATCAATACCATTACCTAATATATATGTCAATCATTTAAAAAGTCCTTAATTGAATAAAATGCCTTTTCTTTTAGCCGGTGAAATAATTAAATTTTAAATTTATTGAGTGTCAATGCTTTAATGTCATCTGGTAACCTATTATAAATGCGTATGGCCATTGCAAAGCAATTTCTCCGACATAATTCTGTTTTTAGTCTTGGAAAGAATAATCTGTTTGGGTACCTAGTATTAAAATGGCACACCTTGTCTATGGTACAAAAGTTATATGAATGAGATTTGACAAAGATACCTATTTCTAAAATATATAAGGACGGTAGTGAGAAGATTTAATTTTTTGAATAAAGGCTTACATGAGGTCAAAGAATTTACATCACAGATACCACGTATACGTTGTTTTTGACCTATGAATACCCTGTTGATATATTTTGAGTTACCCCACAGTAATATTCCGTACCTCAAAATAGATCCAACATAACCATGGTAGGCCTTAAGTGCAGTCTCTTGGTTTGTTATTTTGGTTATCTTCCAAAGTGCGTATGCAAATCTATTTATTTTCCCGCATATATATTGGATATGTTTACTCCAGGAGCATTTACTGTCAATTATTATATTATAGTGTCGGAAGCCAATATTATAGTGTTGGAAGCCAATATTTATTAGTAGGTCAGTCCGTAGAGTATTTCTTTGTTGCAAAAGGTGGTGTATAAGTTTTTTTTTTTTTTGTTTACATCGATACAACCGAGCAAATATCAAAAATGATTACACGAGATATCTTGGGACAACTTTTGGCAGCCACAAATCCTCGAAATTTTTTGGTCTCTCACTCGTACCTTCTATACGGTGCATCCTAGCGAAAAGTTACTCACTAGGAAATTAAAGAACATGAAATTATGCGTCTAATGAGTACCAAAACATATTAATTGGATTTAGCGACATAGTAGAAAACCATGATTGAAAACGAGGCTTTCCTCAAGTTTGTAAGTTATTTCAAGATAGTGGTTTTTAAGCTTCTGCGTTTCAATTTTGAATTTATTTACAGAATCGACAGTAATTTCAGCATTAGTATCATCATAACTGGTAATCGAAGAGCTGGCAGTTTTCTCGTGCAACGCATCAGCATTGCAGTTCAACGAGGAAATACCGCCAGCATACTCGGTACAATGCCTAGAGGGCCTTTTTAGGGTTCCGTAGCTAAAATGGCAAAAACGGAACCCCTATAGTTTCGTCATGAATGCCCGTCAATCCGTCTGTCCGTATGTCACAGGCATTTTACTCGAAAACTATAAAGTGTATTTGACTAAAATTTAGAGGATAGGTGTATTTTATTAGCCGCTTCTTTAATTCTAAAATGAAATGACAAAAAAAATATTATTTTAGAGGTGCACTCCATACTCGTACATATAACTGCAAGTCAAAAAAAAGAAAAACATCGTATGTCCACGTGTGGTACATCAATCGATAGGCCTTTTAAAATAAATATAAGGTTTCTCGGCAAGTTTTTCGATTAAGTGAAAAAAGTCGGAGATAATCGCCCCGAAAATCACTGAATTTCCAGGATTTGTAGCTGCCAAAAGTTGTCCCGAGGTATTTCGTGTAACTATTTTTGATATTTGCTCGGTTGTGTCCATATTACATGACATAAAAAATAAAATCTTCTACACCACCTTTTGCAAAGTACCCCCTGCTTTGAACCTCTACGGACTGGCGTATAGGGGTCACCAAGCTAACGGAGTAACTAAGTAACTTTACCTTCTAACTTGGCTTCAACTGCCTTCACCTTTAAGGACACGTCTCTGAGCTCGCGAGCGAATTTAGCCTTCTGGTCTTCTACAGCCTCATTAATCAATTTGTTCAGTTTTTTGGTTGCCTGGAAACCAATAGCAAACATAATAAAAGAATTTATCCTGCAAGTGTAATCGCCCTTTTACACGTCAAAATCTAGCAGTTTCTGAAAAAGAACGTCTGTCAAGAAGAAACGCCGAAACTACCTGATGAGTTAGCATGTTTTTGCTAAATTAAGGTTATTACAATTGTCGACTACTTAAGAGTCACCAGTATGATACAAACGTAGTATGGTTCTCATTTTTAATCGACTTCAAAAAAGGAGGAGGTTCTCTTATTTCGTCTGTATTTTTTGTTTGTTACGCGATAATTAGGTAATTTATGAACAGATTTGAATTTTTTTTCTTTGTTTGAAAGCATATACTTCCAGATTGGTCCCGTTGTCACCAAAATCCAGTTCTGATGACGGGATCCTGGAAAATCGAGGGAACTCTTCAAGTTTTATAGGCAAACTTGAAGCAATTTGGCTACTGATTTGAAGTCGGTTAAAACTTTGTTTTTAAAGTAAATTATATAATGACATGCTGGAATAACATGAAACTTTTTAAACGCAATCGGATCCTCCATATCTAAGTCAAAACCTAGTACATTCCTACTACATTTGTATGGAGAGTCGACTCGAATCGAGCGTGCTGGGGACTCTAAAACTAACTAGGAACCTGAGTACGAATTCAAAAAGAGAGAAGATAAAGAACATAGGTAATACGAGTAGGTATAGTTCTACATTACAATAAAACATGTCGAAACTAAGTAGGTATAAGACAGGACGAAAAAACATGTATTTTTTTAAATACGACTGTGCAATGTGTGAATGCTTTCTTGCAGGAAGAAAGAATACCTCCACTTCTTTCTCTTTCAGTTTGATCTCCAAGTTGTGTTCGTGCCGATCTTTCATTTCCTTCAGGGCCTTTTGCAACTCCTTATCCACTTCAGATTTCTGCCAATCTATCTGCAATTTTTAAAGACTTGTATACAGATGCATAGTTTTCTCCAGTTTAGACGACATCAGTGGCATCGACGGCAGTGGTGCCAGGCGGCTCTTTCCACATGTTAAAACTGATAACGTAGTGTTGCTAATGGATAGTAAACCATCAAATTATTTTAATAATATATAAATTACAAAATATAATTAAAATCCTCACACCTCTCCAAAAACCGGTTCGAATGTCATCGTAAGAAAAATTTAATCCGTGATCAGGAGTCGAAAAATATTGATAAACAGCCAAAACGGATTTCAATGGATGAGGTTTCATGCAATTAAATCACTGTTTAGTTAATTAAATCTAATGATAATGTTAACATTGTCAACACTAATGTCCACTGAATGTTTGGTCACCCTACATTTCTTGAAGTTAAGTAGTATCGTACGTCAAATACACCCTAAATCAAATTTTCGCAAACTAACGTTAGGGTGACAATGATTTTGAATTATAAATTAATTTCTTATTCAGTTCTATTAAGAAAAAAAAAGAACGTTTCATTTAGGTAACTTCGGGTTAATCGTGTTAGGTATCATTTACAGAATTAGAAAAAATTGCTCCTGATCACGGATCATCGTGTATCTTGAATAAGTGAACCTAGTTTTTTAGCGATTTACTCAATTTTTACTACAAATAAGTTTGAATAGACACACACATCATGGCGTTCAGGAATTTAAAAATTACTTGAAGTTTTTTATTTTATTTCATTGCATGTTTGATCAAAAGCACTCATCATCCTCATCCTCCTAGCGTTTTCCCGGTTGTGCCCCTAAAGGAGCCCGGGGTCCGCTTTGTCACCTAATCCCAAGATTTGGCATAGGCACTAGTTTTACGAAAGCGACTGCCATCTGACCTTCCAACCCAGAGGGAAAACTAAACCTTATTGGGATCAGACCGGTTTCCTCACGATGTTTTCCTTCACCGAAAAGCTAACGGTAAATATTCCGTACATAAGTTCCGAAAAACTCATTGGTACGAGCCGGGATTCGAACCCACGACCGCCGCTTGACAGCCGCATGCCTGAACCACTAGGCTACCGTAGTTGATCAAAAGCACTATGGCTACATAATTATGTCAAGCTTAGTGTGAAATAGAATTGCCAGGATAGTACATATTTGGCTGGCAATCCCTATTTTCCCGGCCTCTGCAGTAATGTACTATTATTTCACACCTCAGTACCTAGAACACAGTACAGAACAATCAATACATGTAGAGGTAAACAAAACCTCCCTTACCCTCTTCTTATACGACTGCTCCAATTGCGATTGTCGCTTCTTAAACTCGTTCTGAATAACCACATCGCGCGCTTTTACGTCTTTTTCAGCTTGAGGCAGTGCTGCAATAATGTTTGTCTTGGTTAGGTACCTAAACCTTGTCTGGTGGTAGTCCTATAACCTGGTAAATGTCGCGGGAGCGCACACTTTGGCACTGTTAGGGGGAGGCCTATGTACAGCAGTGGACGTCTTTCGGCTAATATGATGAGGTACCTAAAGCTGAATTTGGGCAGATTTATGTATACTTGTCCTGCCTATTGGTTGCCTATCGTTTGCCAGAATTTCATATAATTTCATTTGCCATAATATTGTATACCCGATTCATTCTAATACGATTAACTTTACTTGCCATAATTTTAAATGCAATAATTATACTTGACAGAATATTAATTTGCTATAAAAAACTACATTTCTGCGAGCCGTTTTAATGTTGCGATTGTTCGGTTCTGGCGCTTCGCTCTAGGGTCGCAGTTCTTCCTAACACTTCTCCTCGCTTCGCTCGTCGTCGTACCTACACCGACCTGCCTTGAAGTAGAATAGCACCGACGGCGGCGAGAATATGAATAATAAATCAAATAATAATCACCCGCACCCACAGCTAGGATTTAAACCCACGCCCAAATCCGTTTGCAAGTAAAAATATTGAAACACTCTGCTACCATACACTATAAGTACCTACATTGCAGTCACGTTATTTGGCAGAATATTTAATCCTATCCTGACCTACATCCAACTATAGACACAAAATGTATTAACCCTTAATCAGGCAACGGGTACCTCAATTTTTCATTGGTTTTGGTCCTTATCATAGACAGCTAAAGTACAAAATCATGTGGTCCCATATTGTCTGGTTAAGGGTTAAGTATTTATTACCTACTAGCTGTTGCCCGCGACTTCGTCCGCGTAGAACTTATACTTAGAAAATATAATGCAAACAAACTGCTACTTACCATCTTAAGGGATGATTTCCGAGGCAAAAACTATTATATATCCTTCGAAGGGTCTCAAATTATCTCTATACCAAATTTCATCTAGGTATATGGATTGTATCCAAACTTTCACCCCCTATTTGATACCCTTAGGGTAAGATTTTCGGGATAAAAACTATCTAATATCATTCTTCGGGACTCAAACGACCTTTATACCAAATTTCATCTAAACGGGATTCATCCAAATTTTCACCCCCATTTCACCTTAGGGAGTGATTTCCGGAATTAAAACTATCCTATGTCCTTTCCCAGGACTCAAGCTATCTCTATACCAAATTGTATTAAAATGGGTTCCATCCGTTTTTTCACCCCTAATTTCACCCCCTTAGGGGATGATTTCTGGGGTGATTTTTCAGGGTTGCCCAGGACTTAACCTATATCTACACCACATTTCATCAAAATAGATTACATCCAAATTTTCACCCCCTCCCCCTTTTCACCCCCTTAGGGGATGATTTCCGGGATAAAACTTATTATATGTCCTTCCCCGGGACTCAAACTATTTATATACCAAATTTCATCTAAATCGGTGCAGCGGTTTAACTAGCTCCATACAAATTTCCACCCCCCATTTCAGCCCCTCAGATATAAAAACTACCCTTTGTCCTTCCCCGGAGCTCAAACTATCTGTATACCAAATTTCATCTAAATCGGTTCAGCGGTTTAGGCGTGAAGAGTTAACAGACAGACAGACACACTTTCGCATTTATAATATTAATATGGAAGTATGGATTATTAGTATGGATAGTATGGGTTCTTTCCGCTTGTCTTCCAAATAGAGGTGTAGCTGTAGACTCACTTCAAAAGAAAGAAGAAACGAAAAACTCATTCAAATATCTCAAAAAATTACGAAGCTACAACCGTTTTAATGTCGCTTGTTAGAGTGAGAAAACGATCAGGGACCGTGACGTCACGATCCTCGAGCGTCATTGTAAAAAACAATCGTTTCATTATAAAGGTGCGTTTTGCGGAAAAGAGACGCAACAAACCCCCTCTTCAAACTTTATACACTTATAACTTAGTGATTACCTATACGAGTATAGCCTCTTGCGTTGTTTTTTTTCGAGATAATACAACATTATGATTATTTTGTTTAGTGTCTACATCCCTATTTTCGATAAAATAAGATTTCTTTATTGTCAGAACTGTGTACATTTAGTTGTTTTGGGTAAAATAAAGTCCAACAGTTTGCCCATTTCGGACGTACAATATTAAACTTAAAGCTAGTCAAATATACTAAAACAATAACAACAATAGTATTTCCAAATAATTTTAACCATATTCACACATAAATAATTAATTTAGAATTCCGCCATTTTGTCCGTAGTATTTCTTATTAGTCTGTGATTGTGACGTTTCTTTTAGCTGACAGATGTGGCGGCAATATACTTTAAGAATAATAAATGAAAAATTAAATGAAGTCGTATATTACGGAAAATAAATTAATTGTCGCAGTCGGATAAAAACTATCCTAAGTTGCAGCGGGAATAATAATGTACCTATATAAAATGTTTCATATTTTTCCGTCCATGGGATGCTGAGAACATTCGTACCACAGAAAGCTTAGTTTCAAACTGGCTGATTCTTTTTTTAATTTAGAGATTTATTATAAGTGGAGATAAATAAGGGAAAGAAATGGCACATCTTCAAGTAGATCAGACAAAAATAATTTCTGATGGTACATGTAATATATGGCTTTTGAAAGGTATGGCAAATGATTTGATTGCATATGACTATTATGGATTATAAAGTTTATGGCAAATGATATTATTGCATATGATTATTGTGGAAAATTACAATTCTGTCTTATGAATATTGTGGTAAATAAATGATGACACATGAAATTATGGTTAACAAAATTATGGCCTTTGACTATTATGGCACATGAAGATTACACAAAAAAGGTACAAAAGTGAAAACATGTGCAGTGCAGTCATGTTTGGATATGGTATCTATTTGTATTGCGGAGAAACTTGACGTCTTTCTGTAGGTACAGATTATTATCCAATTCTGGCGAAAAAATAATCCATTTGAAATAAATCCGACTGTTTTATCTGTGTGCTTCTCGAAATGTTTCAATCGCTCAATTTGTGAGGCATTGTGCTTCTCATGCTGGCACAATACGAGATAAAAGGCGCTTATTTTATCAGCCTAAATAGTGCACCAGGGGACCGATTTTTGACTTTCGAGCGCTCGACTTTTTCACTCGAAAATAGTCAAAAATTATGAAATGCTTTTTTTAAATAACGATAGAAAATTTAAAAACGAGTGGCATTGACCACTCGTATTTAATTCTATCGGTAGAATGTAAGTGCCTGCAATTTTATCGCTACAATAGTATTTACTTTTATTTAATTTTCGAGCGCTCGAAAGTCAAAAATCGGCCCCCTGGGTCATTCTTCTTTTTAACCTACAATTTCCTGTCCACATTTTACCATACGTCATTAGTTAGAGTAATGATTATTAATGTTTTAGTGTTTGAATACACGTCCATACATTTATTCATCTATTAGTACTAAATAGTCTTTAACTTTCTCTATTCAATGTTTTTTTATACTTAAGTTTGTTTTTCATAGAATCGCGTGTCAGAGTGGTTATCCAAAATGTGGTCTCCGCTGAAAACGGTGCCGGTTAATGTACGCCCATGATAATGTACAGCCCAATAATACGCGTCCATTGGACGCGTATTATCAGGCCGTACATTATTGGGCCGTGCATTATCACCCTGAGCAAATTCGGTACGGGGCAATAATTGGAAGCCAATCTTGTACGACCTGATAATGTACAGCCCAATAATTGGCGTCCATTAAAAAGTCTCCAGCGGGTCGACGCTATTGCTGGTCTGAGGGACACAAGTGAACCCTAATCTAACCGACCTAAGGCAGAGTTTGCTTTTGACAGGCAGTAAACTTGGTCCGGGGCAATAATTTGAAGCCACCTTTGTTCGAGCTGATAATGTACGGCCCGATAATACGCGTCCACTTTTTGTGGCTTCGTATTATTGGGCTGTACAATATTGGGCCGTACATTATCACCCTGAGCAAATTCGGTACGGGGCAATAAATGGAAGCCACCTTTGTCCAGGCTGATAATGTACGGCCTGATAATACGCGTCCACTAAAAGTGGACGCGTATTATCGGGCTGTACATTATTTGGCTGTACATTATTGGCTCCCGCTGAAAACGACCACTCTTTCACTGTCACAGTATTTTCTTAAAAACCACCATAAAGAAAACAAACATTAGCGCCACGGAAAGAATCCTTAATTAGTCCTTATAAAAAATACATTTAACGTTCATTAAAATCAAACATCAAAACCATAATTATCAAAAGTTAAAAAAGAAGAACGGCCCCACCTTACCACTGCTGGCCAAATAACTCTTCCCTAGATTTCCAATTATTCATTGCCAATTCTAGCCAGTCGTTTTGAAACTCGACCAAATCATCCCGCCATCCTCCTCAGCCGACCAAGGCGCCTTTGCCCATCTTGTGATACCCAACCTGTAGCTATTTTAGCCCATCTCAGTGACTGCACACGGCATACATTACCAGCCCAGTCCCACTTGAGCCTAGCTATCTTGACTCCAACGTATAAAACAACCGTTTTTAGCGCAGAGTAGTGTTTCGGATCCGGTTTATCATTTTCACTTCAAGTATGCCGCGCTCCATGATCCTCAATAATTCTAATAACATATGAATATCTCACTTTCAATCCCTCGATTCGTCCTTTCAGTGGCAGCTTCTGAGCCTGCTTTCAACACAGATTCCAGCATATTTTTCTGAAACAGTAATTTAATAGTAAACGTTTCCGCTAGACTCGCTAGAGGATGAAAAGCCACCAGAAATGTGCGAAGTTGTTTTCATATATTTGACACTCTGGCTGTCCAGCATGCGACATGCACATCTTTGGTGGAAATTCAACCTGAAGCTTCCTAGTGATCTTATTTTTAATAGCCCCATGGTTGGCTGGTAGAGAATACATACAGACTTACGGCATTAAGTCTCTTCTAAGTTAACTAATTGGCCTCTCAGTGCCGAGAGTCAGTGCGACACTAAAATCAACCTTAATTACAATTTTTTTAAACTACATATGTTTGTTCGGGTGGAATCTTGCAACTCAATTTTGAAGCAGATGTCTTCAACCGATTGAGCTGAAATTTTGTGTTTATGATGTAGTTTGGATGACAAATATGGCAATTCAATATAATGGTACCATCGAGCTGATCTGATCAGGACTTAACAGACGTAACTCCGTTGAGTTTGGGCTCGTTAAAATCGTCTCAAAGAATAGTTGATGACGGTATACAATACAGGAAAGTACAGTTTGGCAATAACAGCTTGTACCAAAAAATATTTTTTGACAGAAACTTTATAAGCAAATACGTACCATTCGCAGGGTGTGAACCAACAGAAGGTCAGTGCCCCCAGTCTGCATATTTGGCTTTTCGCTGCTATACTCGGTCCCAGGAAGCAATATCTGATTCTCGTAAACGTACTGGTCTATCAGTTTCTCGACCTAGAAGAAAAAAATGTTCGAAATTCGAAACTACTGCAAATGGATCGCAAACAAAACCACATTTAAACATTGGATGAAAGATGAAATTTGACCCACTACCCGGTTTCCGATTGAGCTGAAATTTTGCATGCATATGTATACCTATCGCATGACAATGCAATATTATGATGACATGGAGCTGATCTGATGCCGGAGCTGGAAGGTGGCCATAGGAACTCCGCAATAAAACGACACAACCCCATCGAGTTTGGGCTCGTTAGAATCGTCTCAATTAGTAGTTGATGATGGTATGCAAAAAAGTACAGTCGGCAATAAAAGCTTGTACCAAAAATGATTTTTTTGACAGAAACTTGTTTCTAAGAAACTCTGTCACTGTTGTCTTGACAGAATAACAAGAAAATGTTCATTGACCTAGATGCACAGTTGAATAGCTTACATCTTGCCACTTTTTATCCAAGCTGACGGCTTGATCCGCCTCCCACACATATTCCGCCTGCATCACCTTGATTTTGGCCATAAACTCTTTAAGCATCGCATTGGTGTTCGCTATGGTGTCTTTGGGAGCGCTTAAGCCGCAATCAAGCAGACGGCCTAGCTCCTCTGCAAGAGAATAATAAATATTGCTTACCAGTGGTTAATTTTTTCATCAAATCTTGAGCTTGAATTAGGTACATGTTCTAAGCACCCGTATACAATTCTTGTGTCGGCGAAATCGACAAAGACGCATAAGATACCGTACTACCTCTGCACGCCCTCACGCTAATTACAGATGTAGTGAATAATCATTTCCCATCGTATTTTCTCGGAAACGTTCGTATTTGTCATGCTACATCAGTCAACCTAAGTACTTTTTGTACGGTGACCGACTGAAATAGCAAGACACGTTCGTACGTTTCCGTGAAAAAACTATGGGAAACCATTATGCACTATATCTGTACCCGTTGTGGTCGCCAATAGGGTCTTATTTTGAAGTGGATACTTCTTTGCTCGCGTTCTTGTATAGGGTACAGTTCAAAATGTATCACGTGACTTCCGGAATTACTTTTTGTAGAGAAGCCTAATCTGATTTCAAATAATTGTTTGTTACATGTTTTAATCCTTCTTTATTTGCCATTCGTTGTTAATCACAAAATTTTATTCGGTTTATGTGCATGGCGGACATGAAAATAATGCTGAAATGACCGCCATTTTCAAAGTATCGCGAGTCAAATAAGCTACTTTAGTCAATGTTGTCATATATACCGATTTATCTGTATTATACTTTTACAGATTTTAGTGAATTAGTTCAGATATATATTATACGGGTACAGCCAACAAAGAAGTATCCACTTAAACTTAATTAACGGTTGTATCTCCAACACAACCCGCTTCTTTTTTAGGCGTGCGAGGACTTAAACCAGTAAACGCCAAGAACGCCTAAAGGCGTGGTGGTATATTGTCGTGCCCGAAGCGCCAAGAACGCCTATAAGTGTTATGACGTCCGCTGTCAACACAACCTTCTGTCTTTTTATATAAGGTTCATAGTTACTTTCTTATGGAAAAAAAGTTGGCGTGTCAGTGACACTTTAGTGCGTGATGAATGGCGTTCAAAAGGTTAATAATTAGTTTTGAGCCATTGAAAATCAGCGTCGTTGCAATCCGTGTCTTGACCCATGCTGAGTGGTCTTCTTTTTTGAGGCAACACCACTAGATCCTTTTCTAGATTTAAACCTTATGTACCTAATGTATATTCTTGTTCTTGTTCCAAAATAGGTACTTACAGTCGCCATCACATACATCGGAGCAAACAAGCACGTCACAAACATCGGAACACACCTCTATTTTCAAGGCATTAGGGTGCATGTGCCGATATTTTTGAACACCTATAGTGTACATATGTATGTGATGGCGACTGTACCTACATTAATAAATTTCTAATAGATTCTACACTTTATAATTGAACTCGACTCTTACCCATTGAGTGCAGAGCCTTTGCAGCAGCACACGCGTGCTCATTGAGCAGCCTAAACCGCTCCTGCATCGCTGGTCGAATCGCCTTCAGCCTCTCATATGTGAAGTTAGTCAGGTGGTCTTCTACTAACTAGAGAACCAAAAATAATTGGAGTCTAGTCTGCCAGCAAACCGCACTGCGGTTCGGTTTAGGTTTTTTAGAACCAATAAACAATTATTATAAAAAAAATGCACATTAAAGTTATGAAAAGTCTTTGTGTTTTAATTTCAATGATAATACTAGGTATAATTACGTATCCGTATAGCAAGCGAAAATTCATACTAATAACTGGCTATCTGTCTGTCTGTCTGTCTGTTACCTCTTCACGCTCAAACCGCTGAACTGATTTAGATGAAATTTGGTGTAGAGATAGTTTGAGACCCGGGGAAGGACATAGGATAGTTTAACCCGGAAATGAGCCCCTAAGGGAGTGAAATAGGGGGTGAAAGTTTGTATGGAGCAACAATATAAACAATTTCCACGGGGACGGAGTTGCGGGCTGAAGCTAGTGTTCGTATAAAAACGATTTTTTTGCAACACAACAATTAAAATAGCATAAATCTTACTTCGTTGTAGTATCTACAGGCCTCTTTAGCCGTCCAATAATTGTTGATGCAACTCTCTCCTTGGCTACGAAGGCACTTCTCAATCTCGCAAATAGTTTTCAGAGTTGGGGGTTTCGTCACCTCTGCACACTTCTTAGGGTCAACTGGTCCTAGAAAATTATATTACAAAGGTAGATCAGGCAGTATCCTAATGGGATAATGGCGTTGTTTAGCCCGCCGCATGCGACTGGGTTAAGCTATGCGGCGAACTCAACAGTGACATCAATCGGCCGCATTCGTTCGTGACAGCTAAGATCGCCTATCAGCGGGCCTAAGATAATTGCCATTTTATAACTTGTCGTTGTGGATAAGACATCTGTCACTTTCTCACTCGCATACTTGTCAGAACGTGACGGATGTCTTATCGACAGCGATAAAATGGCAACTATCTTACGCCCGCATGAGAACAAACTAGGTAGTGTGAACACGGAGACTCCGAGGACGGTCGCGTAAAGCCCCTGCTAGACGGCCCAACACGCCCCTCCGACCGGGCGACATTGGTCCGCACCGACCGTGCAGACAGTTGTTTGGAGCTAAATTTCATACTATCAAATGTGACTTATGCAATTATGCATATATATCTTATTTTCGGCAAAGTAATTATGCGTAACCATATTAGTATTAATGATTGTATGCCTCTCAATAGTACCTAAACCGTAAAAAAGCGGCCAAGTGCGAGTCGGACTCGCACATGAAGGGTTCCGTTAAATAAATTGCAGTTTACGATTTATGACGTATTAAAAAAAAAACTACCTACCAGATCTCGATCAAACCAATTTTCGGTGCAAGTTTGCATGTTAATGTACATCATATATTTTTTTGAGTTTTATCATTCTCTTATTTTATAAGTTACAGGGGAGGGGACACACATTTTACCACTTTGGAAGTGTCTCTCGCGCAAACTATTCAGTTTAGAAAAAAATGATCTTAGAAACCTTAATATCATTTTTGAAGACCTATCTAATGACACCCCACACGTATGGGTTTGATGAAAAAAAAATTTTTGAGTTTCAGTTTTGTGTACGGAGACCCCTAAAACTTAATGTTTTTTTTAGATTTTTTTGTAAAAATCTTAATGCGGTTCACAAAATACATCTACGTACCAAGTTTCAACATTATAGCTCTTATGGTTTCGGAAAAAAATGGCTGTGACATACGGACGGACAGACAGACAGACGGACATGACGAATCTATAAGGGTTCCGTTTTTTGCCATTTGGCTACGGAACCCTAAAAAGGCCTTTAGCGGAGTTACATCTTTTATCCCAACGAATCTCATGGGCATTTTTTGATTAATTTTGACATCTGCACACGAGGGGTTACATAACACTATGCCTAACAGGGTCTACGTTACTACGTACCTATTCAATCACACCATTATTGGTTGTTTCTATGAATAATGGCGACTGTTGCAGGTAAACAAGAGATATATTTTTCTTTACCTTCGGGCTCAGGCTTTTTAGGGCATATGACGTCTATTGGTTCCTTCTTTTTCGCCTTTGGCTCTGAAACAATGTCGTTTAAAATTGAACACATTTTACAAATGAGATTCTTCAAGAATTCCTATAGATGTCATTTGAAGTTCCTACGTTTATCGTTATTGTATGTAAGTGCTTCGAGAAACGTCTTCAAATGTTTTTAATTTATACTTTAATTTCTAACAACTCTTGATTTGAAACAATTCATGACTTGAGATTTCTGGTATAGGTACCTAGAGTCTGGCTTGCGAGCGAAATACGCTGTCAGTTATAAGTTATAAGACTTATAAGTAGGCACTTAAGTATTTTTTTTGTGAAACGACTCGCTGAATCAGACTCGAATCCCTAACTCATGAGATAGGACCTAGGTAAGTAAATAGTGCAATACCCAAGGAAGAACAGAAAATAGGTACTTACCTATTTTATGTTCTATACTAAAATTAATTCTATTATAGGTGAATAGAGCTCATTTTTAGTATGAGGTGGCCAGTTATTGAACGGTGGCAAGTTCTTGAACGGTGGCCAGTTATTGAACGGTGGCCAGTTACTGGCGATTTACCCTACAAGTAATCAACGTATAACCTCGACAGTCTACGTTTCACATCGCCCTTCGAACCGGATATGAACCAGTGTCCTGTGGATTTACAGTCCACCAACGCGTCACCTCGTACCCCCGTTTCAAACGTCGTACAACTCCGTCTAATACTGCACATTCATTAGCATTTTGCAATGTCATTAAAATTGCATGTGTCATCTTCAAAAGTTCAAAGGACCTAAGCTATAGTATAAATTGTGACCTCATTGTGGCACAGTACGACAACAAATTGAAACAAACCATTAATCTCTTGACAAAAAGTTCAGTCTTACCTAAACGGTTTTTAAATACTGAAGAGATAATTAATTCTCAATATAGGTACAGTCGCTATCACATACATCGGAGCAAACAAGCAACTCACAAACATCGGAACACAACTCTATTTTCAAGGCATTAGGGTGCATGTTCCGATATTTTTGAACACCCTGTAGTGTACCGATGTATGTTATGGCGACTGTACCTGAACGATAATAAATAACACTTGAATAAAGTATTTTTTGTGGTTGTCAGTAGTTTAAGGCTACTTCTCTAATTACTGAATTTTTTTTGAGGCAAAAATACTCAAACATATACTCCATTAACTTACTTTGTTAGTTAGTTAGTTTTAAATTGCACTTAACTTAACGTCTCATTTCATTACTGTCATTAGTGCTTGCCACTTACAACCAACAAGATGATATCTATCTATACTATGTAAGGTAATGTCCGAGTGCTCGACGCTGTACTAGTATATGGCATGGGCACTCTATGTCAAAGTGACATGGCTTAAATTCGAATGAAGAAAAATCCTCTTAGGTCAAATTTAACCCATATTGCTTTGACATAGAGTGCCCATGCCATATACTAGTACAGCGTCGAGCACTCGGACGTTTAAGGCCTCCACACACCGGTCGCGGGCGCGACCGGTGTGTGGAGGCCTTTACCTTAGTATACCTACCTCAATGAGATACACTTTGTAGGAATGGCTCCGCCCATGAAATGTGGAAACGGGACACCGCTGTTGCGCTCTCTGTTAGACTTAGGTACCTGCGGTGATTGGTGCGACATAGAGCGCATCAGAGGTGTCCGTTTCCACATTTCACGGACCCGCGCTCACCAGAATAACAGTTTAAGCAACTTGTCTACACTGATAGTTTCCTCAAGAAACAGTGAATAGATAAAACTCACTGAAGTGAATACTCACGTTGTTTGATAGGTCTCCCGTCTGAGGTACACAGTCGTGGCGACTGGGGCGCGGCCATGTACTCCCTCACGATCTCGATCAGTTCTCGACCGTGCTCCGAATAGGTCATGTTCTCCTGGTAGGCTATGGCGATCAGGTCGTCGTACCAGGGGGCGTTTATGGTGAGCCAGTCGCGGACCTCTGGCGTATGTCTGGATGATAATAGTACATTACTTACCTAGGGCGGTTAAACAAAGAATGTCTCAGATCGCAGGTATTTGACGCCCGAGCCGAAGGCAAGGGCGATAAATATGCGCTCTGAGGCTTTCTTTATTACCGCCCGTGGTGAGTACAAAATTTTACGTCTATATCTGGCCAGGAAGTGGGGTTTTCCGCACGCATAGCGTGCGGTAATTCCTACTTTATGGCCAGGTATGACGTAAAAGTTCTTATTAAGCTGGTAGGGTCGAACACAAGAGGCTGAACGCCACCGTTAACGTCATGTTAAAAATGCCATAAAAAATTGTCAAATACGGGTAAAAGCGACAAAGTATCAAGATGCTCAGCTACTTATGAGTTCCCAGTGGTACTTACCTTCCCCGTGGTAGGGGTGGTAAGGTATAGTCGCGGACGGTCTACAACGCAAAATTACTAGTGTAATATTTTGCCTATATCGCTTTTAGTCTACATCGCGGATGGTCTAGAACGCAAAATGACCACTTAGGTAGGTTAGGTTCGTTATAGGTATCTTCTAATGGCCGAAGGCCAAACAGCACAGAAATAGGAGCCCCGTGGCAGCGGGGCTCGGTCGACATCGCTAACGTAAAGATAAAACGACGAAAATTATGTAGACATTTTGCGTTCTAAACCGTTCGCGATGTAGACTAAAAGCGATATAGGTACTCGTACCTAGGCAAAATATTACACTAGTTAGTCATTTTGCGTTCTAGACCGTCCGCGAATAACCCCGTGTGGTAAGCTCAATAAGGCTTGTGTTATTGTTACCAGACGACGGTATATTTAATGACGGTATACCTGCAGAATATACCTACCCAAGACTCAGAAACAAAATACTTATCCATGTTCATCAGTTTCATCACAGAAATATTTGCCCTTACCGTAAATTAATAGAAGGTTCGTCGCCAACTTCAGCTAACGTATGCGGAATGAAATTTGCACAGAGTTTTAAATATGTACAATGTTTAAAAAAATCGAGACAGCAATTGCATCTTACGGTTAATTTAAAGACATATCTCTCAATCAATCTGATTAGTTTCATGGACATTGGATTTTTTCTCTTGAAATTATGGCAAATCGAGACGAACGACGTCGCGAAACTATTTGTAATTTCTACAGTACACATTCCCTACGGCCGAAACTGAAGATAGTGAAACATTTTGTGCAAATGGGTGAGCGCCGAAGCTCTGTTTATATTATTTTTGTGTCCTTTTCTTTGAGAAACAGTACTACTAGAAGGACTGGTTCAGGGAAACATTCCAGCTTTAGCCAGTTTTCTGAGGGGGCTCGATTAAAGAAAAATACGGCCGGCCGAGTCGCAAAATCTTACAGAGAGCTCAGAGGAAAATCAAATATGACAGCAAAACTGTAAAAACATATCTTAAAGACATAGGCATCTTCAATCGTTAAAAAAATAAAGCCCGCCGTCTCCGAAAATCATAAACTTACTCGGAAAATGCGGCTACGTCATTTGGTCAAAGCATGTAAAAACTAGCGGTTTTTGCGTTATGGGATTTATGGGTGACGAATCATAAGTCACTTAAAATGGAAATTCGTGGCAAGGTAACTTTTATTTTGAGAACACCAATAGTCCAACGGACGACAACGTGAAATATGTCGAGCATACGAAGTTTCCTAAATAAGTTTTCTTAAGAAGGATAAAAGTGCACCTAAAAAAATGCTTATATCTGTATTTTCGACAGCGATGGACAAAGTACCACAGAACTGCCGTAAATTATTTCGCATTGGAGTAAACTTTTTTCAGCATTGAACGTCGTGAAATACACTATTAAAAAACACACTATAATATTTACAAAAATAACCGTGTGTTTTTTTATTTAATACGACATTGAACTTTGTGCAAATTTCACTCCGCATACGTTATCCACTCGGCTAAACTTCAACATCGTCAGACCTAACACTCAAGTCTACTATCTCAAAGCAAGCTTACGCGCATCACAAACTGCCGCCGAATCCCCCTGCGGCGTGGCGTGCGGTGCGACGGTTCGCAACGTTGTGCACCAGTTCAGTTTGTCATACGAAATACGCACGGTACAATACGATTAAATACAGTTAACGATTCTGAAGTTAGCCTCGAGTCGCCACCCGCATACCTGCCCGACCCCTCTGACACCTTTGCGGCGCTACTAGTAGCTAACATCAGAATCGTTAACTGATTTTAATCGTATTGTACCACACACTGCACCGCACCTCCATCCGGCGAAATTTGTATGCGACTGTGCACACCGCAGCGCGATGCGGCGGCAGTGTGTGATGCACCTTACTTGGCATAAACGCCGAAGCAGCCAGCGGTGAATAAGATGGCCATAGTGCCCCAGAACACCCGGTCATCTTTGGGTGGAGGTGGGCAGGGGTCCGGCTGCTTACATGGATCCCGTTCTTGGACCTGCGAATTGGTTAAAGTAGAATATTTACTGAGAAGGGACTAGGGTAGCAAAACAAAGGCTGCAGAAATATCTGATACAACTCTATTCCTATATCCGTTAAGATAGGGTTTCAGATAATTTGGTGTCAAAGGTGGCCAACTTTGGCACCGTCTGCCAAGTACTTCCAGCCATTTCAGGACTGACATACTTAGGTTTACTCTCTCCACGGTTAAAGGGCTGAATGATGCCACATATCTCGTACTGTTGTCACTGTCCTTACAATTTTGACCGGAAGTGAAGGATTTTTCAAACTTTCGGACAATTTTAGCTGAGATAATCTTCTGATTCTTGCTCAGCACAACTTTCTCGACCTGCTGCCATGCATGTTATCGTGTTGTCATGAGACGTAGGCGTATTGGGAGTGGGCTTACGGACTATACAGTCCAAGGTTAAAGATTCAAATTCCAATTACAGCTTTATAAAAAGTCTGTCACATAAAATAATGCCAACCACAATCGCTCTACAAATAATGTCAACCACAATCGCTCTAAAATAATGTCAACCACAATCGCTCTAATATAATGTCAACCACAATCGCTCTACAAATAATGTCAACCACAATCGCTCTAAAATAATGTCAACCACAATCGCTCTAAAGTCGCATTTAAAAGTTGAAAATAGATACCTGTGAGTAGGTAGTCTTTTGTGGACAGGCATTGGTCTGGCAGAAGTGGGCCACGCGGTTCGCGCGGTGGTCTACAACTACATGTTTACACATGTGCTGGAAGGATCGAAACTCTCTCGTTAAAAAGCAACCATTCATTGGTCAACTCAGCCCACACCTCACTCGGCCCGCGGGCCGAAATGCCCACTACGAAATTTATTTATATTTTTTTATAGTCAACTAAGCCTAAAAAAATTTATTATTCTCATTATTTATTTAAAATCTCAAGATAGGTTTTTAACATTACAAATATAAAAAGAAGGTATAAGTTGTTTTATTTATTGTTACAACATTATCATTGCAATTGCATTCTAGCGCTTTAGGGTCGCAGTTCTACCTAACACTCCTCCTCGCTTCGCTCGTCGTCGTACCTACACGTAGCTGCCTTAGAGTAGATTAAAGAGGTAGCGGAGGGCTGAGTTAGGTCTGGCTAAGTTAATATTTTCATAGTGGTCGTTGCGGCCCGCGGGCTAAGTTGACTATAAAAAAAATACTTAAATAAATTTAGTACTCGTAGTGGGCATTTCGGCCCGCGGGCGGAGTGAATTGTGGGCTGAGTTGACCCTTAAACATAAGCAACATGTGATGTGATCTAAGTAGGTATGATACGGTCGAACTCACTAGCCCATTCACGGCCACGCTGACCTCGTAGCGCTACGCCGTAGTCCGTAACAGCTTAAATCTCGTATGTAGCGAAAAGCATATGTGTCGTCATAGGCTAGGGACTGAGTATCTTAGTTCCGTGTCGCTAACGTCATGTTAAAACTGCCATACGAAGTCGCCAAACGGGTGAAAGCGACAAGGTATCAAGATGTTCAGTTACTTACGAGTTCGACTGTAATTGAGTGGTTCAAAGGGCCTACCGCGAACGGCATTCGAAGTTTTCCCTCTCTGTCGCACTTAGGTACGAACTCGTAAGTACGACAGAGAGGGGAAACTTCGAATGCCTTTCGCGTTAGGCCCTCTGCTCATCTTGTCTATTCGGATAAACTTGTATCTCACACACCTCTGGGGTGCCATACCCGATCGTGGTGTGAACGAAAAAGTACAATCACCGGCATCAGTATATGATGAATCAAAGGCCGCAAAAATATCTGACAGAGGAATAGAGAAGAATCTATAGGAATAGAGTTGTCATCAGATATTTTTTCGGCCTTTGTTCCATCATATATTTATGCCGGTGACTGTACGTACTGAGGGCCTACCGCGAACGGCATTCGAAATGTTCCCTCTCTGTCGCACTTACGTACGAACTCGTAAGTATGACAGAGAGGGGTTTATTTATTTATTTATCGTATGGCATTTTGGTCACTGGATTACATATAAAAGCTATATAAGAAAATAATAATAATAAGATTGATTAATTCAAAGGTTAAGATTAGTCCTCTTCAAGTACTCTGTAGCAAGTTCAGTAAGGTTCTTGAGGTCCTCCATCCGCCCTGAAAATTTTGTTGATGGGCATTCCAGAACCATGTGGTTGACTGTCTGATCGGGGTTTCCACACACACACCGAGAGGAGTCGCACCAGCCCCATTTATACCAGTGGTGGGCGCAGTTACCAATGCCTGTTCTTATGCGGTTTAATTGGCACCACACCCTGCGTGGATGGTCAAAACCAGGTGGACGCGTCTTTGGGTTGAGCGAAAACAGGCGTTCATCCGGTTGTTGTTGCCCGTTCCATTCGGACATCCATGCTTCGTGTAGGTCCCACTGGCTGTTCAGGTCCATCGCAGCGAGAGCTGGTGGGTTACGGGACTTGAGCCTCTTTTCTCCGTAGGCAGCGAGATCTTGGTGGATAGGCAGCTCTGGATGGCGTTTGTTTTTAATTGCCTCTCGAAGTAGGCACTTTTTCCGACGCAGATGTGCAGGTTCTATTGCGCTTAGAGCAGGAAGCCAGCTTTTAGGGGTAGGTTTAAGGCAACCAGTAATAAGTCGCATGGTTTCGTTCAGCTGCACATCCACAGATGAAACACTGGCGCTGTTCATCCATACTGGAGCGCAGTATTCAGCCGTCGAATAGACCAGTGCCAAGGCCGTAGTTCTTAGGCAAGACGCAGAGGCTCCCCAAGTAGTTCCGGTGAGTTTTTGGACTATGTTGTTTCTGGTCTTAATTTTCTGTTTTAGCTTATGGATGTGGTGGCTGTAAGTTAAGCTTCTGTCCAGTGTAACGCCAAGGTACTTGGGGAAGCTGTTGTGTTGCAGGGTTGTGCCTCGGAACCTAACACTCAGCGTCTCACGTGCGAGCCTGTTGCATAGGTGGAAGCAGCATACCTCGGTCTTAGAAGGGTTTGGGCAGAGTCGCCAACGGGAGAAAAAGTCGTCCAAACTAGCTAGGTCTTTCTCCAGTATGGGCTCGGTAGCTTCCATATTCCGGTGTTGGGTGACAATAGCGAGGTCATCAGCGTAGCCAAATTGCCGTGACACAGTATCGGGGATGTCATGCACATATAAATTAAAAAGTATAGGAGCCAGGACTGAGCCCTGTGGGAGTCCGTTATTAAGCACCCTTATATTACTGGCGAATTCACCGAGGAAGACTTGGAATGTTCTGTTTGTTAACATGTCCTCTATTAGCCTGTATATCTTCATACATGGTACGACTTTAAGTAGCTTATAGAGCAAGCCTTGCCTCCACACTGTATCGTAAGCTGCCGTGAGGTCGATGAATGCTGTGGATGACTTTAAGTTTTTGTTATACCCGTTCTCGATGTGAGTAGTCAGTGCCAGGACCTGGTCGCAGCAGTTGCGATTTGGTCTAAAACCTGCTTGCTCTGGGGGTATTACAGCATTAATTGGATCCTGAATGCGGTTGTAGACAAGCCGTTCCAGAAGTTTGTACACAACGCTGAGCAAAGAGATCGGCCTGTAACTATCTGCTTTATCCTCTGGTTTATCTGGTTTAAGCATTGCAACCACTTTGGACCGCTTGAGAGTCGACGGTATCCTGCCAGTGTCTATTATTGCTGAGTAAAACTTCGTCAGCCATACTCGGGTTTTTGGGCCGCTATGTTTCAGGAATTCAGGGTAGATGTCGTCGTCACCACTTGCCTTGTCTGTCGCGATGTCATCGATAGCCTTGGATATTTCGTCTAAAGAGAAGGGGCCACAGTATCTAACAGAGAGGGGTAACTCTGGGCGACGAGAGCGTGAGAGCGAGATGCCATGATTAACAACTTCAGTGACCCCATACTCCATCCATCGAGAATCCATTGCGGAAGCACGGCCTCCTAAAAAGCAGGTGCATGCCCCTTCATTGGGGGCACTCGGACAGGGAAAGTGTTAAATTTTTCTAAGTCTCAAACATCAGTTTTGTTACACAGTGCACAGGTAAATAGGTACCTACTTATACCTACTATAATTCATTATTTGATATCGGAGCGAAGATTCTCACAAATATCGAGTACAACTCTATTGTTACGGCGTTATAGAGTGCATATTGAGGACCCTAAAAACTACAAGGTGCAGCGTGGGTAGATGTTAAGGCCTCCACACACCGGTCGCGGACGCGCGCCCGACCCGCGCCCGCGACCGGTGTGTGGAGGCATTAAAGGTCGCGGGCGGGAGTCCGCTGGATGCGGGTGGCGCAGGACCGGTCATTGTGGCACTTTTTGGGGGAGGCCTATGTGCAGCAGTGGACGTCTTTCTGATATGATGGTGAAAAACTACACAAGCTCACAGCTTGGCTATTATAATAGCTTGTCTCCCTCTCTCTTGTAGCCCAAAGCACAGTCTACTTACCAATTTAACTACGTAAGGTATGGCTTTAAACATTTCGGTGTGAGAATGGCGTGAAAAACTGTTGCTTTAGACAAACATTGATAAAACAAGACACATCTTTGAATTGTTCTGAGCTTGACGTAAGGAACTGTCATCTTATCTGCCAGATTGTTGATATTACATGCCAGAAGTTTATTATTGTTATATTTAGGTCGGTAACACAATACCAGGATGCCAGGTATCCAAACCAGCATCGATTTCCATCTCGATCTGCACATCATTAGCAGTGAATTTTACTAAGCTAAAACTTCTGCTATCGGAATTCTGAATTCCGATCAGTGAAAAATTATTCGTCACGAGCGGGACTTGAACCTGCAACCTTTGCGCAATGCTCTGAACCAACTTAGCTTTCGTGGGTTCCACTCGTAGTCGTTTTTCAATCAGTTCACTCTTTTAATTACACTGTAGGATGGCTCTTAGCGACATCTACCACTACCAGCAAGGCCGTCACCTAATAAGTATTTATGTATACGTCACCTAATAAGTATGTATGTATACGTCACCTAATAAGTATGTATGTATACGTCACCTAATAAGTATGTATGTATACTTCACCTAATAAGTATGTATGTATACGTCACCTAATAAGTATGTATGTATACTTCACCTAATAAGTATGTATGTATACGTCACCTAATAAGTATGTATGTATACGCCACCTAATAAGTATGTATGTATACGTCACCTAATAATTATGTATGTATACGTCACCTAATAAGTACGTATGTATACGTCACCTAATAAGTATGTATGTATACGTCACCTAATAAGTATGTATCTATACGTCACCTAATAAGTATGTATGTATACTTCACCTAATAAGTATGTATGAATACGTCACCTAATAAGTATGTATGTATACGTCACCTAATAAGTATGTATGTATACTTCACCTAATAAGTATGTATGTATACGTCACCTAATAAGTATGTATGTATACGTCACCTAATAAGTATGTATGTATACGTCACCTAATAAGTATGTATGTATACGTCACCTAATAAGTATGTATGTATACGTCACCTAATAAGTATGTATGTATACTTCACCTAATAAGTATGTATGTATACGTCACCCAATAAGTATGTATGTATACGTCACCTAATAAGTATGTATGTATACGTCACCTAATAAGTATGTATGTATACGTCACCTAATAAGTATGTATGTATACGTCACCTAATAAGTATGTATGTATACTTCACCTAATAAGAAAGAGACGGATAGTGCGAGAAAAATCGAGAGCTCGCGCGCCGTCTTGTGATAGCCGTGCATGCTACATAATGAAAATTGCATTAAAACTGTTTTTGCAAGATAATTTGATAACTATAGGTAACCGTCTGAGTGCTCGACGCTGTACTAGTATATGGCATGGGCACTCTGTCAAAGTGACATGGCACCTTAATTATCTTTGCCTATAGTTATCACATTATCTTGCAAAATCTATCTATCAGGCATCAGGCTGATGATGACGACCATTTCCTTCTCAACTGATTAGAATTCAAAGTCAAAGTGATTTATTCTCAATTTAGGCATATTACATGCACCTATGCAATTCCTTTATACCACTTTTTACAGATTCTCACAGATCTTCGTTTCTGCATTCCGTTGAAATGTAAGAATCGATTTCTTGGGTTTCAATCTGTGTTTTCTGGTAACTTTCAACCCCCCTTTTATAGACCATTATCTAAGCATGTTAGAAGTCCCATGTTGAAACTTTTTTCTAAGAAACTGTCATGTTTTGTCCTGACTAACGGGACGGAGACACGACAACGACAGAATAACACCAATAAATTGATTGACCCAAATACTTGTCAAAATAGAGCTCTATATTGGTAATTTAATTCAGCTCTATATTGACCTCGTTTTCTCTTGATGATTTTCTAAACTTAGTACACAATATAGTAAATGAAACAACGGCATGAAATAAAAATCATTGTTTAATTTAAATTTAACAATATTTTCATATTTACATAAATTACTAAATTTAACGAACTCCGTTCTACGGTTTGTGGTACGATATAGTACTATAGTGCAATTTGACTGTAGAGCCCATTGACCTGTTAACAACATAAGCCTTTCTAACAATCGACGTTTGAGCGTTTGCTGGTCCGGTCGCTTAAATGCAAATTATGTTATTGAAAATAAATATGGCGGTATTGAGGGAATTCCAGCTTGGTTAACAAGACAGAAGTAGCTACTTCAAAGTGCTTACAATTTGTACTGTATCGAGTCCAAAGCTGTATTAAGGCCTAAGGCTTAGGACTCCGTCACGATTTCGAGTGAAGCATAAAGGTGATTTTCCACAGACGAGGCGAGAATTGAAATTTGTATGGCAAATTTACAATCCTCTCCTCGCGCATTCGGTGGAAATAGTAAATGACATACAAATTTCAATTCTCGCCTCGCCTCTTCTCGTATCGCCTCGCCGGTGGAAAATCACCTTTAGTGGGAGCGAGAGGCCTTGCTCCGATCTCTCGCTCACTCGTATGTAGTACTCTCGAAGTGGCCGAGCCGTCAGCGTGGTTTAAGCCTTACTCTTGATAATAAATTAGTGTACATACATTTAAAGTGTTATTGTGTACTGGTTTTAACCCTTCGGACCTAAAAGTGTTGTGTTGTCGTGCCCACGGCGCCTAGAACACATATTATAGTGCGCTGTGAGTGACCTTCATGCTTTCAACTATGGTTAATTAATATTCACAAAGTAGTTGGTGTATGTAAACAATGACATCATCATTGAAGGGTTAAGCACTTTTCTTACCCACTTCTGTTGCTAACTGGTAATGGTTGTAATGTTATTCGTTTCATACGATTCTTGACTTGTCAATTACTTGTCCATTTCATGGGACCCATAACTTTGCCCGGCAATTAACAGTTTATTTGATTTTACACAATTTATTTTCCTAGACAATAAATAAAATCATTTTCCATTGTTTTTTCAAGTTGCATTCCAAAATCTTAATCTTAGATTCGTTTTAGCCACCATACAAACACATACGAACCACATAATATAATAGACCTCATACTATGATCTCTAACTTTTGAAATTACCTATATATATTAAGTAAAAAAAAGATAATAAATGTCATAATGCATTTAGTAGAACTTCTTTACTATGGCTTACATTTTTTTAAATCGTGACGATTTATAATTTTAGTTCACAATAGTAAAAAAAAACATTACGCCGACACTAATATAACCAACCGATTTTTGTAAAATAATAACATAAAAATTTAGCTCCATTAAATTCCTCAACAATTCATAAAATTCAGTATTCACTCAATCAAAATTTGACGTGAGTTGCAATATGGTATTTAATGCTATTTCATTAGAGTCGAAAATGGATTGCTATGCGTATTGATAATCGTATGTATTTCGTATTAATCTCCCTAAGTCTCAGATGGTATCGAACTGGCCGAATTGAATTCTCGTACTGGCCAGATTGGACTCGAAATTATTCCGCCTGAAACAAAAGAATAATAAAAAAGTTAGGTACAATAAAGTTCTGCAATTTCTCAGGAAAATAACTTGAAACAGTTAATTGAAATGATGACTCATTGTCCCGTTCCGCCTGAGGCGAGCGTTCGGCTTAATGACGTTTTCACGTAAAATTATCGCCCGTAAACCGACTTTAAAGGCAACTATGTATTATTAAAGAAACTGTTACAGTTCCGATTTAAAAGCATTCTTATCGCTGCAAAAAGTCGCAGTGTTTATTGTTTTACATCAATGCTGCCGAATGGAAACATTTTTTAAAGAAAAAGTCGAGGTCGTAAGAAGAAAAGTTGCCGTTTGTATTGCTACACAAAGTTGCCGTTTGTATTGCTACACAAAGTTGCCGTTTGTATTGCTACACAAAGTTGCCGTTTGTATTGCTACACAAAGTTGCCGTTTGTATTGCTACATAAAGTTGCCGTTTGTATTGCTACACAAAGTTGCCGTTTGTATTGCTACTAAAAGTTGCCGTTTGTATTGCTACATAAAGTTGCCGTTTGTATTGCTACATAAAGTTGCCGTTTGTATTGCTACACAAAGTTGCCGTTTGTATGACAGGCAATCAACTGTACCAATGTAATTATATGTGTTTTGTTTGTTTTGTTGTATAGTTTAGTATCGTTTTCATGACGCATTGGTTTTAGGACTGTAATGTTGTGTTAACATGTTTTT
Source organism: Epinotia brunnichana (assembly GCA_963854355.1). Classification (NCBI taxonomy): domain Eukaryota; kingdom Metazoa; phylum Arthropoda; class Insecta; order Lepidoptera; family Tortricidae; genus Epinotia; species Epinotia brunnichana. The sequence continues at coordinate 15,210,118 of OY977957.1, forward strand.
AATAATAAATAATAAATAAATAATAATAATTTCTACACAAAGTTGCCGTGTGTATTGTTTTATATTAATGCTGCAGAATGGAAACATTAAAAAAAACCGAAGTCGTAAGGAAAAAGTTGCCGTGTGTATTGCTACCTTAAGTCGCCGTGTGTATTATTTTACATCAATGCTGCAGAATGGAAACGTTAAAAAAACAGTCGAAGTCGTAAGAAAAAAAGGTGCCGTGTTTATTGCTCCAAAAGTTGCCGTGTCTATTGTTTTACATCAATGGCAACATTTAAAGAAAAAGTCGAAGTCGTAAGAAAAAAAGTAGCCGTGAGTAAGTAATATCCGTACCTGGTTTCCCGGTGTTCCCGCGTCTACAGGTACAGCAGCCCTGACACGGAGGCGTGCGCCATGACGGCCTCGGCGGCCTGCTTGATCTCCAGGTGATGGCGCGCCGAGGCCAGCCACGGTACCGCAGCAGCGCGCGGCGCGCCCTGAATACAATACAATACAATACTATTTGTATTACTACAGACACCGGGAAGGAAGGGCTCGCCTGTCGTATTATCATCATATCAAATTCAAATACAAATAAATTTATTGCCAAAAAGAACACAAATTACAACGTTTAACATAAGTACAATTAAAAAACTTAAACAATATCTTAGAATTAAAACTTAAAGTACTAAATTGCGTTGGATTGGGCAATGGGTGCTCGTCTCAGCATGTGCAAGGCTTGGAGCCTTGCGCTGGTTTTCAGACGAGTCCCTTTGACAGGGTTGGTCGTAACACTTCGTCTATCTACTTGTACAATACAATGGATCCATCATATGCCATAATCATACGTCTTGTGTTGAGTGTTTAGATGTATAAAGAATAGGTATAGAATAACTACAAATGACTAATTACAACTAAATACCAGTATTAATATTAATAATTTTAATAAATGACTTGTCATCCGTTACTAAGTCGTGTAATACGCAGTCCCAACCGCATTCTCAAGGAAATTGTTGGCAGGTTTCATTGTCCAATATTAAGGTGGTTCGATTGCCATACAAAACGTTATTTTACATTCGCAGGCTAACAGCGTGATATTTTAAGGAGCTTGTGTGTTACACTTTTATAAATTGGCTTTCCATTTGCGCGAAATTCCCCCTCTCCTAGAATTAACTTGTATAAACTAGAATAATTTGTGAATAATAGTTTTCCCAAAATATCACGTCCCAAACCAATTTCTCAAATTATTCTAGTTTATACAAGTTTATCCAGCGGACTCCCGCGACCTTTACCAGGTCATCAGTCCACCTTGTGGGCGGCCTGCCCACGCCGCGCAAGCCGGTACGTGGTCGCCATGAGAGAACCTTTCCGCTCCAACGGCCATCGGTGGATGCGGGTGGCTCAGGACCGGCCATTATGGCACTCTTTGGGACTCTTTCTCAGTGGACGTCTTTCGGCTGATATGATGATGATGACACAAGTTTATTCTAGGAAAGGGGGAATTTTGCGCAAATGGAAAGCCAACTTATGAAAGTTTCTATCACGCCGTTAGCCTGCGAATATCAAATAACGTTTTGTATAGCAATCGAACCACCTCATTGGACTGAATAAATTAAAAGCAAAGCGCATTCGTAATATAAATACGATGCTGTAGTTGAGTATATATATATATTGCGAGTTAGCTGTCCATTGCAATTGCTTATGTTATTTTGTAACTGCGTTATAAACTTATTTTTTTTCTTTCTTTCTATATGTATAAATACTAACCACAGATGTATGAATATAAGGAGATCGGACATGGCGGCCGATTTGTATAGAGTGAGCCTGTCGCAAGTACATTAACCCACACAACGCCCAAGTAATTGACAAGACAAAGCACGCACACATCTAAAACACACACACTTGTATACCTACACGCTTATTTGACAATAAACGCGCATCATATCAGGCATTTTGGGAAAAAACGTAATATTCTCTGCGATCAGCACGCGTGCACAGTATGGCAGTGTATGCCCATTGAGCATACAGCTGCGACACGGCCGCCGGCGGCTTGTCCTCTCTCTAGTATTCTATGCTCTGAGATACTAACACTAGATTAAGATGTTTGTTTTATTTACTAACATTCTATGGATACTTATATACAAACAATTTGAATTGAATCTGTCGGACTTATACGCCATATTTAAAATATCAATGTAAAATATAGGTACCTGCAGCAGATTCACGTAGCGTAACGCCGCAGGCAGGTTGCCATGGTCCATGTGGTACCTGTGGACATTAACATATTTGAGCCATACAACTTTTAGCAATAAAATACAAATACTACAATAGCACTTCTTATTCCTATTAATCATAAGTCATACTCAAAATACGAACAAGTGAATTGCAACCCAAGCGTGGCTTATTTAAAAAGCATATATTTAATTTACTTTAAAAAACAAGTTTTAACCGACTAATTAAGAAAATAATCAACTGGGAAACGAAAACCCAATCTCGAGGGTTTATTCCAACCGCTCATGATAGTAAAGCATGTTTTCAGCTGAACATAATATGTCAAAAACTGATTCGAATCGAAAAGATGAGTCGATTAAAATAAGTTTGTTAATTATTTATAACGTTAACATCGCTTCTAGACTTCTAGAATAAGTCTAGTCCAGTCAAAAACAAATATGTAACTCAGTGATTCGTAGAAATTATCTCAATCAAAACTGTATTGAATCAGGCGTTACTTTGCGGAAGTCCATGATATGTTACAACACACACACACACACACACACACACACACACACACACACACACGCGGCAGCACGTTTTTTTTAGCGGAATAGCAAAGGAATATTGTTTTCGTATCAATCAAAACGAATAAATACCTATGATAATATGTATGACTGACTGATTTAAAACTGAATAAATTGACAATTTTTATTGTGAGAATAAAGAAACTCGATTTTACAATCGACTAAACCCTAGGAGGGGTTTAGTCTGGGAGGGTGAATTGTTTTTTTTTTTATATCATCTTATCAGTTAATCATCCTAAATATTTAAAATAATAGATAACAATACAAAGGGCTAAAATATTTTAGTAATTATCCTAGCAAAACAAACTACTTGACAGATTTATGGTTATTTTTAAGTTTATTTTATTTATCAAGTTAATATTCGGTTATAATAAACTCCATACATCTATATCAGTAAAGTGTCTAATCCTTTTAGTTTTACTAAACTCAGTTTTGAAATAGGATAAGGGCAATGAAATTATGACTCAGTTTTGATTATTCTGTAACAAGAATCAAATTTTTGTTCCTTTCCTTGCCTAAATGAGACGCACGAAATAACTAATTCAATTAATGGTAATAGTGCATACAAATATACCAGATAAAAATATTGTTTTTTTTTATTAAATTTCAACAAATTTGAACTGTTTTTATAAAAAGACTCGGAACTAGAGAAAACTCGAGAAATTGGCCTCGAGAATTCTTCGAGAAATTAAAAATGTCGAGAAATCAGAAACCCGAATTGAGAACCTCCTCCTTTTTTGAAGTCGGTTGAAAACATCTTGTATGTTCCGCAAACAATTATATCTTAACAACTACAGTCGAATTTATGTTGCATTTACCTTTTTTATAGGCGTTATACAACACCTAGAACATTGAACTTTAGTGCAAACAATTACGTTACCTTTTTCTATGTGCAAGAAATCATGACTGGCAATGGTCGCCATGAAGTGTGGGACGTTCAGGGCAGATAGTGACTACACGAGGCTTGGTTTATAACTGATTTATTCATAGAAAATCCTTTCCTTTTATACCAAAGATAATCCTTTGTTGCATAAATATTGTGCAATGCATATGAGGTCATTCGGTCCAAAGTACGAGGCTATTAGGTAGGTAAGTGTGAGGAATGCGAAGCATTTCCTTTGTGTTGATTACTTGGAATTTATATAAATAATAATACGGAAAATAGGCGACTATTTGCGGACAGCTGGTTAACATCTGTTACCAGCTATTACTATACTACACATTGGTATTTTGTAATATATTAACTAATAAGCTTTAAGGCTGTTCTGTCTTAGACCTCCAGATAGCTGCTTACGAAGCTGAAGGTCCTGGGATCGAATCCCGGTAAGGGCAAATATTTGTGTGATGAGCATGAATATTTATTTCCGAGTCTTGGATGTTTTCTATGTATTCTATTACATATATCGTCGTCTAGTACCCATAACATAAGCCTTATTGAGTTTACTATGGGACTAGGTCGATATGTGTAAGATTGTCCCTTAAGGTGGTTCGATTGCCATACAAAACGTTATTTGACATTCGCAGGCTAACGGCGTGATATTTTAAGAAACTCATGGAACAAACTTTCATAAGATGGCTTCCCATTTGCGCCAAATTCCCCCTTTTCTAGAATAAACTTGTATAAACTAGATTAATTTGAGAAAAATAGTTTTCCCAAAATATCACGACCTAAACCAATTTGTCAAATTAATCTAGCATCAATTGATGAAAGTTTGTTACATAAGTTTCTTAAAATATCACGCCGTTAGCCTGCGAATGTCAAATAACGCTTTGTATGGCAATCGAACCACCTTAATACAGTCGTGGCTAGATAAAGAACAAGATTTCTTTCCCCATACAAATGCATACAAATATGACTTTTTAAAAATAATGATGATAATGCATATGTTTGGCCAATTTTATTTCTGAGTATATGGAGGTCTCCCGCGGTCCCGGTCTTTACCAGGTCATCAGTCCACCTTGTGGGGGGCCTACCCACGCCGCGCCTTCCGGTACGTGGTCGCCACTCGAGAACCTTTCCGCCCCAACGGCCATCGGTTCTACGTGCAATGCGGGTGGCGCAGGACCGGTCATTTTGGCACTCCTTGGGGGAGGCATATGTCCAGCAGTGGACGTCTTTCGGCTGATATGATGATGATGATGATGATGATATGGAGGTATATGTGTATAAATAAGATTTAATTAAGTTTATACAAAGCTTCCGTAAAAGTTGTGCTTAAAAAATACGGATGGTCAAATGGACAGTTTTTACGAGTTCATACTGTAATTAGGAACAATGTATGAACTTATAAAAAGTGTTGATTTGATCGCCTGTATTTTTCAAGACAAAATTTTACAGAATCTGTATGTGCACTATATTAAATACTGTTTAAACACGGTTACATCCGTATAATCAGAAACAAAATTAATCAAACACATTATAAATTATCATCAAATTTGAAAAGTCATATTTGCATGCAACTGTATGGGGAAAAATTCGTGTTCTTAATTACAGGATGTTTGGTGGCTAGGTGTAATGGTATGGAGGTGATAAAACTGATAAAAGAGGTATTTTTTAACATTTCTAGCCATATATGTCTTAGACAAGACTTGCAATTTTTTTACTGAAATTTTTAGAATTTTAGAAAAATACCCAGTATTTGGTATACGAGTTAATAGTGCCCGAATACGCGTTAGTTTGTAAACACTATCTTTTGTTTCCGATACCTTTCCGATTTCTCGGAATCGGGACGAGTGGAAGTCAGGAGGGGAGGCCTTTGCCCAGCAGTGGGACACTATATAGGCTTCAAAAAAATATATATATATATATAGTTTGACGGTGTAACCCAAGTTTTATGTAATAATGAACTTACCTCGCCCTCTGGATGATGTCGAATGTGTCTAGCTTAGCGAAGTCTGTAGGTAGATTGTCTAATTCGTCTTGCGGTATTTCAGCTAGCTGCAATGTAAATATTTATAATTTCAAACATTCCTTTTTGCCGCAAAAATTAGTAAATGCAGTAAAGTTGTGTAATTCCCAAATTGCATAATTTTATTTAGCAAGCAAATAAAGATTAATAAGAATGCCTGACTTGACTCTACGAAATATCTCACCACTTTTTACTGTGGAAAAGTTTTTTACATGGAATGTTTTTTATGGGATCGTGTTTTCTTGTAATCACACTAAAAAGTTGATTGACCCTAGTATAGATTAGTAATGTAGTTACCTTAGGGAACAATAGTTTGGACTGCAGCCAGGACAGGAAGTAGACCGGCAGCGAGGCACCGTTACGGCCGACCAGAGCCACTTTCGCCGCGTTTTGCTCCATCTGACAGACATACATACACTTCAAATTCAGGAAACGGTAACGTAAAAAAATGTTGTTTGATTTCATCATCATCATATCAGCCGAAAGACGTCCACTGCTGGACATGGGCCTCCCCCAAAAAGGGCCAAAATGACCGGTCCTGCGCCGCCCGCGCCGTTGTTTGATTTAGATAAGAGAATTATTTATTAACGCCACAATACACGATTGCACAAGACATATTTAAATATCAACAAAGGACGCTAAAAGGGGATTCAGCATATTGCAACGACCAGCTGTGCGTGGCGCTGATTTTTAGTCGGGCCCGAAACCCGAAAAACTACTATAATATCATATAAAAAAGCGGCCAAGTGCGAGTCAGACTCGCACATGAAGGGTTCCGTGAAATAAATTGCGGTTTACGATTTATGACGTATTAAAAAAAAACTACTTACTAGATCTCGTTCAAACCAATTTTCGTTGGAAGTTTGCATGGTAATGTACACCATATATTTTTTTTAAGATTTATCATTCTCTTATTTTAGAAGTTACAGGGGGGGGACACACATTTTACCACTTCGGAAGTGTCTCTCGCGCAAACTATTCAGTTTAGAAAAAAATGATGTTAGAAACCTCAATATCATTTTTGAAGACCTATCCATAAATACCCCACACGTATGGGTTTGATGGAAAAAAAAATTGAGTTTCAGTTCTTAGTATGGGAAACCCCAAAATTTATTGTTTTTTTTATATTTTCGTGTGAAAATCTTAATGCGGTTTACAGAATACATCTACTTACCAAGTTTCAACAGTATAGCTCGTATAGTTTCGGAAAAAAGTGGCTGTGACATACGGACGGACATACAGACAGACGGACATGACGAATCTATAAGGGTTCCGTTTGTTGCCATTTGGCTACGGAACCCTAAAAAGAGGTATGTTGTCTAAGATACGAAATTCCCTGTTTAAAAATCTGACAGCTGAGACACGTTTACGTTTCCATTGACGACGCGAAACTGAGGCAAGTTCGTGCAATTGACTCAATGTTAGTGTGCCATTTGTGGAGCGCTTGTAACCTATCTACTTGTTTTTCATATATATAATTAAAATTTAGTCTAGTACTTAACTCTACCTAAACAAATGACGTAACGAACCCCAACACACCCGCAGTTTAATATAAAAAAAGAAACAATAATAAAGATGAAAACGAAGAATTTTATTTAGAATTTTGGGTTCCTTTTCGAACTTTATGTAGGTTATTGTGTGTTGATCAGACGTGGCGAGGGTTCCAGTGCGTTCAGTATGAGATCCTGAAGTCCTCTCTATGATAAATAAAGGCCACATGTAGTTTTCAGTAGATAGAAATACCACATAACATACATAACTTTGTCATTCTCCCGATGGCTGATATGATTCGCTGGTTTTCTCCACGATTTTTTTTCATTGACAGTGCATATATACACTGGCACAGTGGGCGCGGCACATTACACGTAGAACCGATGGCCGTTGGGGCGGAAAGGTTCTCTAGAGGCGACCACGTACCAGAAGACGCAGCGTGGGTATATAGACCCCTGACAAGGTGGACTGATGACCTGGTAAAGGTCGCGGGAGTCCGCTGGATGTGGATGGCGCAAGACCGGTCACTTTGGCACTCTTTGGGAGAGGCCTATATCCAGCAGTGGACGTCTTTCGGCTGATATGATGATGATGATGTATGAAACATGTGAAATTTCCACAAAATTCCATGGTTTTTAAGTCACTATATTTTTTCTTTTACAATCTTACACAAATCGGCTTAGTCCCAAACTAAGCAAAGTTTGTACTATGGGTACTAGACGATGATATATATACTTAAATAAATAAATAAATACTTAAATACATAGAAAACATCCATGACTCAGGAACAAATATGCGTGCTCATCACACAAATAAATGCCCTTACCGGGATTCGAACCCAGGATCTCTTGCTTCGTAGGCAGGGTCACTACCAACTAGGCTAAAGCGGTCGTCGAATATGTTTCGCATTTGGTCTTACCAAGTCGAACCTGTCACGCAGGGTCTTCTCCGTGATGATGCCCTTGTCACGCACCTCCTTGGGTATTCCTTTCATAACCGTTTGGACTAGCTTATCATCTTTACCTGAAAAAAAAAACGTCAAACGTTGTAGTGACAACGTTCGTAGTGATGACGAACAGATTAAGGGCAGGTTGCACCAGCTTACGATTACAGGCCGATCATAGAGGTAGAATAGAATAGAGGGACTCACCCACACATACACACCTGAGTGACAAGGATGTATGCATAGACAATACCGCAAGTGGGAACGAGATACAATGTCATATTTTCTGTCCCTCATCACGTATACGGTTTTTTTGTTTGCCACCAGCTTGTTTGCCAGCACCTGTCAAAATATTGTACTGAAACTGACACCACCATGACGTCACCGATATCATCATCATCATATCAGCCGAAAGACGTCCACTGCTGGACATAGGCCTCCCCCAAGCAGTTCCAAAGTGACCGGTCCTGCGCCACCCGCATCCAGCCGACTCCCGCGACCTTTACCTTCACCGATATAACACGACTAAATTATATAGTCCAGGCAATGAACTGACAACTTGTATGGGAAAAATGTCAAATTTGGAAATAATTTATAATAACAGATTTTTTCTTTGTAATGGATACATTATCAATTAAATAGTTACCTAGCGATAAAATCCAACAAAATTTCAGACATCAAAAAAATTATAACTTAACTAGCTTTTGAAAAGTCAGAAAAATATTAAAAAATGGTTTTATGTTTATTTTGGTTCATTTACAATTCATGCTTTATTTAAATCTATTTAAATACTTCCAGATGGAAGGTTTGTTGGATTCTTAAAATAAACCATCTTAGAATAATGTTTTAAAATGATATAAAGAAAAAAAAACGCTTTTATAAATTAATGTTTTCCAAAACCGTATTTTGCCAGGAGTAATAGATGACATAAAGACGTCAAGAATGTAGTAGTCTTCTGATACTTCTTAATTTATTAAGGTTAATTTACTATATCTTCTATCTACGAGACCGATCAACGTTAAATATGGCGCCGGCAGCTGTCATTCCACAGAAATATGTCAAACTTTCCATACATTCAGATTTTAACGAACACCGCTTACGAAGCCCTTCCGATCCCAGCGATCGGGTGATCGAAGGCCTAGAATTCCATCGACCCATACATGGGTCGGCACGTGTGGTCCCATTGGTCCAGCAGTCAGACCTCGAAAACGAACCCTGGAGATTTTGTATTAAAATTCAAATTAAAAAAAAATCCTGACCCACATCTGGGTCATTGGGATTCCAGAGTAATAAAAAGGACCCCCCAGTGGGACTTCCCGTTTGACCCACATGTGGGTCAATGGGAGAGGAAGGGGTCAAACAGTTTGATGCAACCCACCCTAAATGTTCTAACAAATTAGTCAGACATCCAGACAAATTAATTTATTAGAAAAATTAAAAGCCCCCGACATTTTCATTTCAAAACCGACCTAAACGATGTTGTTAAAACGTAGCTAAGAATCATCTTGATCACGTCAGCTTTCGTACAAAAAATTATCGTCATTAAAATCGGTCCATTCGTTTAAGAGCTACGATAAAACAGACAGACACACAGACACGTCAAACTTATAACACCCCACTTTTTGCGTTAGCGGTTAAAAATTAAGCACAGGGCAGGGAGGAATCCATACTTGCGCGACTTGCTAAAACTAAGGGTTGGTTTTTAGGGTTCCGTACCCAAAGGGTAAAACGGGACCCTATTACTGAGACTCCGCTGTCCGTCCGTTTGTCTGTCTGTCCATCAGTCTGTCTGTCCGTCTGTCACCACGCTGTATCTCATGAATCGTGATAGTTAGACAGTTCAAATTTTCACAGATGATCTATTTCTGGTGCCGTTTTAACAACAAATACAAAAAAACAAAATACAATAAATATATAAGAGGGCTCCTATACAACAGACGTGATTTTTTTGCTGTTTTTACAGATAATGGAACGGAACCCTTCGTGCGTGAGTCCGACTCGCACTTGGCTGGTTTTTGTGGGAACCCTTTACTCCCACTAGTTCTGTTGATCTGTTCTGTTAACGGAACTACTGGGATTTTTTGTCCCAATAGTTCTGCCAATCTGTGAACAGAACTACTGGGAGGATTATGTTCTTGCTATGAATTGGCCAATACATACGTACGTGTAAACTCTGCAGAAGTGTGGTTCCCATTAGTCCTGTTGATGTAATTTCCATTTGTTTTGTCGAACTCCAAGGCTTATATGGAGTTCGACAAAACAAATGGAAATTACATCAACAGGACTAATGGGAACCACACATCCCAGTAATTCTGTTCACAGAACAGATCAACAGAACTATACTGATTGACAGAACTATTGGGACAAAAAATCCCAGTAGTTCCGTTAACAGAACAGATCAACAGAACTATTGGGAGTAAAGGGGGAACAGGACTCATGGGAACCACACATCCCAGTAGTTCTGTTCACAGAATAGATCATCAGAACTAATGGGACAAAAAATCCCAGTAGTTCTGTTCACAGAACAGATCAACAGAACTATTGGGAGTAAAGGGGGATAACAACTTACCAGCCTTCTCGAGAGCCTGCAGTTCTCGATCGACAGAAACCTGCTGCGTGGGTCGCCGTGTCGCCGCGAGCAGTGCCTCGGCGGCCGCCCATAGTGACTGAGAACGCCGCGCTTCGGCCTCCGCTTTCGCTCGCTCTGTCAAACAATATACACATTCACAGAAACTAACTAGCATAAATATTTCCTGAAAAAAAATGATTTTTTTTCGATTTTATACAAAACTAGCGACCCGTCCCGGCTTCGCACGGGTTTATGGGCATTATCAATCATTCGTGTACCCAATTAGCGTGAGCTGTTAAATAAAATTAAGTCAGTGTCAGTTTTGTGACGAAAATTAAGCATACAAATGATGTGAAAATGAACTTGTTTCAAAATTGAATGATGAGTATAATGCATATTTCTAAATTGCAAAGAAAAAGTTTTTTTTTATACAAATTGAATACTTAATTGTCGTCACAAAACTGACAATGAGTTAATTTTTGTTTAACAACTCACGCTAATTAGGTACACGAATTATTGAAAATGCCTTTATATGTATATTACATGCATGTATTATACATATAAACCTTCCTCTTGACTAACTCAACCTATTTAAAAAAAACCGCATCTAAATCCGTTGCATAGTTTTAAAGATCTAAGCATACATAGGAACAGACAGACAGCGGGTAGCGACTTTGTATTATACTATGTAGTGATAATTGAATGAGCATTAACGCTTATTGTACAAGGGTCTTGAAACACATGAAATAAATAAGTTTCTGTCAAAAAAATCATTTACTGCCGACTGTACTTTTCTGAAAAAATCGTGTTTTGATCCCTGGTTGACTGGACATAAATTGTTTCAAATTAGCTCTAGTATAACCCCTTTCAAGGAATAGGTCGAATTACCAGTCACCCTGTATACGTAAAAAACTTATGTAAAGCCCTTCTTCTATGTAGTGATGAATGACGTATTCTAATAGACATTAACCCAACCAACCAATAAACTATTTTTTGATGCTCGTCGCCATGGTTACGTCTCCTGGGTAACTCTTTAAAACTATGATTTTATGGGGTTTATCCTTAGCATGATAGGGAGTCCCATTTATAGTATGTTTGCTCTGTCAGTGTTGTCTCTTGGATGACCGGTTGTTGTATGTTACAACAAAAAATTATTTCATTTATTTATTTATTGCAGATAACAAAGATCCATACATTATCATTAATGTGTTAGTTCAAATAACTTAAAAGTAATGCCTATTCGAACACGTCACCTCTACATGCAAGAGGGGCTATGCATTTTTTTTAACTTATGGGTCAATCAACTTTTTCTTGTTGTTATTCTGTCCCGGTAAGCCAAGAGACAACAGTAACAGACTTTCGTAGAAAAAAATATTATAAACTGGACTCCTATCATGTTAAGGAGATGCGCCACCATGGAATGGGTTTACCAATATGACAAAAACACGTGTTTAGTGGATTTAAACCCCATAAAATAATAGTTTTAAAGGGTGACCCAGGAGACGTAACCATGGCAACGAGCAACAAGAAATAGTTGATTGACCCTTATAACGCATTTTGCTATAAATCACTACTCACGTTTAAGAGTCTGTTCGATGGCCTGCAGTTTCCCAGCCATGGCCGCCAGCTCGCGTTTGAAGGTGACACGCTCTTTCTCCACTTGCTCTGACACCGATCGGCTGAACTTGGACATCACCTGATAGATAATTATTATTTCATCACACATGCTCGTGCAAGGGTCTATACGAGGGCTGTTTGATAAGTACCCGTGTTTAGAAAAAAAAAACATAATTTTTTGTATATGTATATTTATTTCTCTACGTAGTCACCTTTTAACTCTATACACTTGTTCCAGCGGTATTCTAGCTTTAATAAGCCATCCAAAAAATAAGATTTCGGAAAGTCGTCGAAATAGGCCTCTGTGGCGGCGATGACCTCATCATTTGACGCAAATCTGTTTCCGCCGAGCCATTTTTTTAGGTTTGGGGATAAAAAAAAGTCGCATGGGGCTAAGTCTGGTGAATATGGTGGATGCGCCAGCAATTCATAGCGTAATTTTTTTTATTTTGCCCGTGCGATTTTGGACGAGTGAGCTGGTGCATTGTCATGGTGGAAAAGAACTTTTTTCTTTTTTAAATGCGGTCGTTTATCCCTAAAACGGAATCAAATTCGCCCAATAAATTTGCGTAGTATTTCCCTGTTATCGTTTTTCCTTTTTGTAAGTAATCAATATGTATGATCCCTTGCAAGTCCCAAAAAACGGTCGCCATGACCTTTCCGGCCGATGGGACGGTCTTTGCTTTATTTGGAGCTGATTCGCCAGGTAAAATCCACTGCTTTGATTGTTCTTTATTTTCTGGGGTATAGTTATGAATCCACGTTTCGTCTACTGTCACAAAACGCCGCAAAAACTCATTCGGATTGCTTTTATACTTTGCTAAACATTGCTTCGAAGTAGTCATTCGGGTAAGCTTTTGTTCCTCGGTGAGCAAACGCGGCACCCATCTTGCAGATACCTTTTTCATTCCTAATTTGTTTTCTAAAATACATTGTACCCGCTCGATTGAAACATTAATCGTGTCAACAATTTTTCTAAGCTTTATTCGGCGGTCGGCTAATACGATATTTTCAATTTTCTCGACCATCTCTTCCGTAGTCACCTCAATAGGGCGGCCTGGACGGTCTTCGTCAAAGACGGATGTTCTGCCCCGTTTAAACTCGTTATACCAATATCTGATAGTTGTCATAGAAGGTGTATTATCCTTGTAAACAGCTTGCATTTGTACTTTTATCTCATCACATGTTTTTCCTCCCAAAAACAGAAAACGAATTACAGAACGATACTGTTCTTTCTCCATATTTGCAATTTAAATCGAAATCTGACATTCAACAGCCGTTAAACGAAAAAAAACAAAAGAATGCTGTGATATATTTTTAATTTTTCCGGGTCATGAAGAATGCCTTAAAACGGTCGTATATATATTTTCAGCCAGTGATAAGATTTACATTTGAAAACGGGTACTTATCAAACAGCCCTCGTAGAGCAGCTATAGCCGATTTACCTCCCGCGGGAGTTATCTGTCTGTCAGACTTCGGTTTTTTTTCGATAGAGGACATTCAGTAGCTCTAGTATTTTATCGATACATATAAGTTTTCGAACGCGTTTGCGTTTAGTTCCAATATGTATTACAACGCGAACAGCGGCTCTGGTGGTAACTATTAGGAACTACTCGTTGCCATACAAATTGAAACTAAACGCAAACGCGTTCGAAAACGTATATGTATCGATAAAACTTATACTAGAGCTACTGTACTGTAAGTACTATTTATTTACTGTTTTTTTTTTTTTTTTTTTATTGGAATCAAAAAAAAATACAATTTTAGTAACTTAACCTAAAGATTCGCCAAACTGCAAACCAGTTTGTTGGCGATTCGCTCACTTAAATAAAAAGATAATATTATCGCGGTACATCGAAACACTACACTACCGCCCCAGCCAAAAGGCCGTAAGTCCCTACAGAGTTCATACGAAATTACGACCTGTTGGCGGCACGGATGTGCAGTGATTTATTTTTACTCTACTTATTGTTTAACTTTAGTTAGAAGTGTAAGTTAATATGCGAACTGTTTAAGTACGTTGCAGAAGTAGTTTACAGATGTAGTGAATAATCATTTCCCATCGTATTTGCTCGAAAATGTTCGTATTTGCCATGCTACCTCAGTCAACTTCAGTACTTTTTGTACCGTGACCGACTGAAATAGCAAGACACGTTCGAACGTTTCCGTGAAAAAACGATGGGAAACCATTATGCTATTGTATGTTGTATGCTGTAGCTCTAGTATAAGTTTTATCGATACATATACGTTTTCGAACGCGTTTGCGTTTAGTTTCAATTTGTATGGCAACGTGTAGTTCATAATAGTTACCACCAGGGGCGCTGTTCACATTGCCATAGAAATTTAAACTAAACGCAAACGCGTTCGAAAAAGTATTGTGTCGATAAAACTTATACTTGAGCCTCTGTATATGAAGTTTTATCAGTTACCTCTTGCTCCTTCCTGGCCAGAGCGGCCTGCATGACGTCCTGTTGGACCTCGAATTGCTTCTTCAGCTGTTCCTTCATCTGCCTCGCGGCTTCCGCGTGGACCTCCAGCATCTGTCGCAATAACACTATAAATAAGCATAATGCCGTCCTACAGTGAAAGGATTATTTGACATTAGAAGAAGAAGAAGAACAAATTAATTTATTTCAGTATAAGTTATACAATTACAAAAAGAAGATTATAATTGACTTATAATGAAAATGGTGAACACTCCGCATAATGCCAGGTGCTACTAGAGTACACGAACCATGCAGGGAGTCGGGGTCCCTGTATGTAAAGGTTCCACAGGACTGGAGCTGATGCCTCGAAATGTATGTGGCCTGCTACTGTGGGTCGCCCGCCGGGACGTACGCAGTTGAATGCCAGTAGTCCAGATTCGGTTAGTCCGTCACACCCGTTCTGCCTCCCCGGACAGTACGGGATGCGTAAAGGCATTTCCCCAACGTTAAAAAAAAAAAAAAAAGGTGCTACTAGAGTACCCGACGCTGGTCTTCCGTGAACACCAATAGGGAGCGCAGTTGCAGTAAAGTAGATCTAAAGGACGTCCCAGAATTTACGCATGATTTGAATGAAATACAAAACATATTTTTTATTTTTTTTTTATATTTAAACGTAGGTATAGGATAGGGTTATGTATTAAATAGCACATCGGGCCACCACGTCTTTGCTGGCACATATGAATTCTTGAAATTATCCATGATCATTTTGCACAAATGTGGCTGCATTGGGTATTTGACAACAGTGAACAGTTGAGACGATTCTAACGAGCCCAAACTCGATGGGGTTGTGTCATTTTATTGCGGAGTTCCTATGGCCACCTTCCTGCTCCAGCATCAGATCAGCTCCAAGTCATCATAATATAGCAGTCATGCGATATAAATATGCATGCAAAATTTCAGCTCAATTGGATAACGGGAAGTGACTGAAAAATGGATTAGAAATGTTGACGGACAACTTACATACTTACATATTTACATATTTACATACATACGAACAGATAAAGCTTGTAAAAATGATGATGAAAATGAAAATGAAAAATGTTTTTATTTCATAAGTTTTGTTCTTTTACAAAGGTCCTTTGGGGCTACCTAGTAAGTAAATAAATACTTGTGTCAGGTAGTCCCGCTCTTCCATCGGTACAAGTTGCTATATAATATATGAAATAATTTACTTAATTTAATAATTTAACGGGAAGTGACTGAAAAATGGATTAGAAATGTTGACGGACAACTTACATACTTACATATTTACATACATACGAACAGATAAAGCTTGTAAAAATGGTGATGGTTTAATTTTATTTACTATATGGCCTATGTCCATCCCGGAAATCCATTCTACATATTCGTGAAAGAATTTTTAAAATTGGATGAGTAGGTTCAGCATTACCCCCTACATAAAAACTTAAATTTCACATATTACCTCTTTATTATAAGATTTATAAGTAGGTACGACAGATTAATTATTTACATACCTTTTTATTGAATTCCTTGTCTTTCTCCAACTGTTCCTTCTTGATCATGTCCTCGACTTTAGCTTCGATGAGCTTTTTCTCGTCGTGACCTGTGAAAAGTGAAAGATTTACCCTATGACACGACACTACTTTATTCAACCAAAAATTATTATAGAATCACACCGATAAAAACAAAGATAAAAACTGCTGGTCCATTTCGTAACGCTTCGTAGCCCTATAACTCTCCTTCGTAAAGTTACGTAATCACTACTCTAAACGATGACTTCTTCAATAGTCCAGCGAGAAGTGCACCATTTAGTTCCATCCTAGGAACGGCTTGTTCAAGTGGAGCTAGCCAGGATTTTGCAATTACCAAATGAACTGACACAGCCTATCAATAAATAGGAGTTTCGAAAAAAAAAACCTGTGACAAGTGCCTGGAAGTGATGTCTCAAACGATGACTTCTTCAATAGTCCAGCGAGAAGTGCACCATTTAGTTCCATCCTAGGAATGGCTTGTTCAAGTGGAGCCAGCCAGGATTTTGCCATTACCAAATGAACTGACACATCCTATCAATAAATAGGAGTTTCGAAAAAAAAAACCTGTGACAAGTGCCTGGAAGTGATGTCTCAAACGATGACTTCTTCACTAGTCCAGCGAGAAGTGCACCATTTAGTTCCATCCTAGGAATGGCTTGTTCATGTGGAGCCAGCCAGGATTTTGCCATTACCAAATGAACAGACACAGGCTATCAATAAATAGGAGTTTCGAAAAAAAAACCTGTGACAAGTGCCTGGAAGTGATGTCTCAAACGATGACTTCTTCAATAGTCCAGCGAGAAGTGCACCATTTAGTTCCATCCTAGGAATGGCTTGTTCAAGTGGAGCCAGCCAGGATTTTGCCATTACCAAATGAACTGACACAGCCTATCAATAAATAGGAGTTTCGAAAAAAAAAACCTGTGACAAGTGCCTGGAAGTGATGTCTCATGGCTCGGCCACGACATAAGGTAAATCGCCAGTAACTGGCCACCACATTCTAAAAATGAACTCTATTCACCTATAATATAATTCAATTTAGTATAACGTGGCCAGTTATTGAAGGGTGGCCAGTAATTAAAACCCTATACTAAAATGACTTTTATTACAGGTGAATAGAGTTCATTTTTAGTATGAGGCCAGTAATTGAACGGTGGCTAGTTACTGGTGATTTGCAGCAGCAGCTAGCAGTCATCTTATGAATATTATATCACTCGATTACAGCAACATCGGAGATAGATTCATCGTGACGCCAGTTCAGAAAACTCTTACTGCTTTCACGAAGAAATAAATATAATTGAATAAGACTCACATTCAATAGCTCTGTTCATCTTGAGTTCTCTGACAGTGTGCAGTTCGGCGATTTCATTTTGAAGGTATGCTACCTGAAAACATTTTTTTTGAAGAGTGTTTTGCGTGGAGATTCATACAAATAACGCTTATTGGAGCGGCCCACTATGGCCTGACTTTAGCCTTGAGTTTTTACTCAGGAACTATGGTGCCGGTGACGTCATTATGACGCAAAGTTACATATAGGATGTTTTTTTCAAACAACATAGCAAACACCTCAATGATTCTCAATAATGTAATATAATAATGGTAATATAAAGTAACAACAGGTCGGTATCTCCACGGATCTCAAGTTTGCGAGCACACAGATCCAGCCCAGGGAACCGCGCCTGCAGTTCCCGCTTGTAAGTCTGTGTCTCTGTTGTTGATGATCTTACCTGTCTGAGTGTGTACAGTAACAACAGGTCGGTATCTCCACGGATCTCAAGTTTGCGAGCACACAGATCCAGCCCAGGGAACAGCGCCTGCAGTTCCCGCTTGTAAGTCTGTGTCTCTGTTGTTGATGATCTTACCTGTCTGAGTGTGTACAGTAACAACAGGTCGGTATCTCCACGGATCTCAAGTTTGCGAGCACACAGATCCAGCCCAGGGAACCGCGCCTGCAGTTCCCGCTTGTAAGTCTGTGTCTCTGTTGTTGATGATCTTACCTGTCTGAGTGTGTACAGTAACAACAGGTCGGTATCTCCACGGATCTCAAGTTTGCGAGCACACAGATCCAGCCCAGGGAACAGCGCCTGCAGTTCCCGCTTGTAAGTCTGTGTCTCTGTTGTTGATGATCTTACCTGTCTGAGTGTGTACAGTAACAACAGGTCGGTATCTCCACGGATCTCAAGTTTGCGAGCACACAGATCCAGCCCAGGGAACCGCGCCTGCAGTTCCCGCTTGTAAGTCTGTGTCTCTGTTGTTGATGATCTTACCTGTCTGAGTGTGTACAGTAACAACAGGTCGGTATCTCCACGGATCTCAAGTTTGCGAGCACACAGATCCAGCCCAGGGAACAGCGCCTGCAGTTCCCGCTTGTAAGTCTGTGTCTCTGTTGTTGATGATCTTACCTGTCTGAGTGTGTACAGTAACAACAGGTCGGTATCTCCACGGATCTCAAGTTTGCGAGCACACAGATCCAGCCCAGGGAACCGCGCCTGCAGTTCCCGCTTGTAAGTCTGTGTCTCTGTTGTTGATGATCTTACCTGTCTGAGTGTGTACAGTAACAACAGGTCGGTATCTCCACGGATCTCAAGTTTGCGAGCACACAGATCCAGCCCAGGGAACAGCGCCTGCAGTTCCCGCTTGTAAGTCTGACGAGCGTGGTCCACCTGGAAAAATATTATTTGTTAACAAACTAGAACTGAGATAGATTCGAGCATGTTAAGAAATTACATTTGTTTTTATACCAAGTTTACGGGATTACATGATACAACTCCCTGATGAGTTTGGGTATTGAATGTTACTACCAGTTGATATAAACTTTGACGTATTTATATGGCAAGACTGCCACTTCCCATCCTAATCGCGGGCGCGGTTTGATAATACAAGTTATCGCCCGGAAGGAAATTACTGACTTTCACTCCCGCTTCGAAGTCAACGTACTTAGGACTTGTGACCCGTGTACTTAGAATGGTACCTAGAGGCAACCTTTCTCACTCTAACGTTACCAACTCAACTAGAAAGCTTTAAGCCTGTCACAGACTGGCACGGCCTGCACTGGCAGCCACTGGCGGCTAGTATTATTATATTTATTTAATCGTATGGCATACATTATTTGGCCTTTGAGTTTGTCACTTTTTAGTACCACCCAGGGGACACGTGCATGGATGTGGTAGGTAGCTCCTGCGGACGCAAGTGACAGCCTTTCGGCGTTTGTATCGGCACTTATGGTAGTTTTTAAGTTAGGTCCCCACTGAAAATCAGCGCCTCAGCTTGCTGTGCCTCAGCTTGCTATGGCTTCATGCTGAGTGAGGATCCTATTTAATGTCCTCGTAGACGTTAAATAAATGCATTTTCTTTCATTCTTCTTCTTTCTTTCTTTGTCAAGTGAGTGGGCGACTCGACTGTTAGAGGTTCTTAAGCCGCCCGAAGGCCTCCAACTCGGCTTAACGACTACTGTCATAGACAGCATCCAGGATCAACTGCTTAGCGTGCCTTCCAAAGCACGGAAGCGCTCATTTATAGTAACAACTCAAACAGGCGGTCACCCATCCAAGGACTGACCCCGCTGCCATCTTTGCTTTACCTGCGTTATCGTTTCCGATTCGCAGGCGCCGCTCGGTTATGAACGCTTTATTATTCTATAGTAATGCTACTAGCCGTCAGTCAATGATTCAGACACCCGCGTGAATAGTACCTAGAAGTGACTGGGCCATAGTGAGGCGAACTGTCTCACTCTATCGTACAGCACCGTGCCGCTCGCACAGTGCGCTACAGGATGATGCTTTTCGAGCACATAAATCGAGTTTTGTTTTAACTTTTGACTGGCTCTATGGAACTGTCACCTCGTCCTAATATGGGATACCAGGGTGTGCCTAATACGGAATATCTAATATTGAGGTACGTATTATAGGTATTTATTGCCTAAATTCGTATTCAAATGACATTGGTGGGAAAAGTGGATTCAGTGCACTAAATGTTTTCGGTGGTGCCATGAGTGGTGTGCTGGAGTGGAGCCGCACACCAAAACATTTGTTTGAGATTATTGCTAAGATTCTAAGGTACATAAGATAATAAGCCAAATTAAATAAAAAAAATACCCTAAACTGACTTGTTTCAATCATTACGTGTTTCAATAGTCCCCGGTCTACCCTATAGTATTCCAAATATCCCAATAGAAAATTTGCCAAAAAAATATTAATTATTTGACATCCCCATCATGGGATATAGGGATACCTATGGGATATCCCATATTAGGAGCAGTGCCTAATATGGGATATCCCATGATGGGAGTGTATGGTATCCCATATTGGGATACACTGATTTTTTTCGCAAATATTCTCGTTTGTAACATTTTTGTCGGTAGTTATAAAAGTATGAATGGTAGAAGAATACAACTTCATAGCAATGCAAAATATAACATTTCGAATGAATTATTCTTAGTTTGATGAGTATACTGCATTAAAAGTTTATAGAAATAGACGTTCATACAAAACTATCCCATAATGGGGCCCGCTCCCCTACTATAACTTGAGTCACACTATACCTTCTCCCAGAACCTGTCGCTGAGCACAGCCTTCTCCTTCTCCACATTAAACGCCGTCTCCACCTTGGCCAGGTCGTCGCGGAACTGCTGGAGGTAGCGTTTGGTCGACGCGATGCTTTCTGGGGGGGCTTTCACTCCCGCCTTCAGCATACGGTCTAGGGTCTCTGGAAAGATGATCATACGTGCACTCAATAGGCTTGCGACCTTGGATTTTTTTACGATGCCATTCGAACTAGTTTTTGGAGAGGAACAAATGTTTGTATGGGAGCAACTACAATTAAAGAACATAAATAGCCAAAAAGTTGAGACAAAGACCTTGAAACGCTGCATACTAATTACTCTAATTAGCTTAAAAGTATGACGTCACAGTTTGCAATTTGTACTAATCGTTGTATGGAAAATCAAGTAAATTGCTGTTTCGGTCGCGCAAAAAGAGGGGTGTTATATGTTTGACGTGTATGTGTGTGTCTGTGTATCTGTGTGTCTGTCTGTGGCATCGTAGCGCCTAAACGAATGGACCGATTTGAATGCGGTTTTTTTATCCGAAAGCTGTCGTGTGATCGAGATGGTTTTTAGCTACGTTTCATCAAAATCGGTTCAGCCGTTTTTGAGACATTAAACTTTGAAATTAAAATGTCAGGGGTTTTTCAATTTTTCTAAGTTCAATTATCTACCTAGTTGTTAAATGAAATGACAATCCGTGATTGGAGATACTATTTCCAATTTGTGTATAATATTAACATTTAGAATATTATTTAATTTTTAGGGTTCCGTACTCAAAGAGTAAAACGGGACCCTATTACTAAGACTCCGCTGTCCGTCCGTCCGTCCGTCTGTCTGTCACCAGGCTGTATCTCACTGATACCGTGATAGCCCGGCGGCGCCTGCGTATCGGAAACGATAACGCAGGTCAAGCAAAGACGGCAGGGGTCAGTCTTTGGATGGGTGACCGCCTGTTTGAGTGGTTACTATAAATGAGCGCTTCCGTGCTTTGGAAGGCACGCTAAGCAGTTGATCCCGGTTGCTGTCTATGACAGTAGTCGTTAAGCCGAGTTAGAGGCCTTCGGGCGGCTTAAGAACCTCTAACAGTCGAGTTGCCCACTCACTTGACAAAGGGGGGACAACTGTCACTTGCGTCCGCAGGAGCTACCTACCACAACCCTGCACGTGTCCCCTGGGTGGTACTAAAGAGTGACAAACTCAAAAGGCCAAAATAATAATTGCCATACGATTAAATAAACCGTGATAGTCCCAGCTGAAATTTTCACAGATGATGTATTTCTGATTAATTATAATTTCGTGTAATGTGATGTTGAATAAAGCGTCTCTACTTCTACTTCTGTTGCCGCTATTACAACAAATACTATAATCGCAGAATAATATAGTTTTTTATAGATAATGGTACGGAACCCTTCGTGCGCGAGTCCGACTCGCACTTGGCCGGTTTTATTTCTTATTATTGACGATCGTGATTCTTATAAGTTTGACATTGTATGCAAATCTATATTGTAATTTTAATCTCGAAATAAATAAATACAAAAATAAAAATGGTTGTCTATAAAATCGGTTTACGGACGATAATTTTACGTGATAACGTCATAAAGCCGAACGCTCGGCTCAGGCGGAACGGGACAATGAGTCATACTTTTTCGTGCGTGCTGCCGGTGTTCATCGATTTATAAGACGTTACATGGTGGTTATATGTCAGACAAAAATGTTTAGGATTTAGATTTAAGAATTGTAACACCTGGTAAATAATTATTCCAGCGATAATTTGTAATTGTAAATCTTATTCTATATTGTTGACGGACATAAGTGTATCTTAGCATACCTATACAGGAAATAAATTATGAATTGTCATCACGTCAAAACACTGACCAATAGCGCAGCGGGCCTTAGCACAAGCATTCCTGGCTGTAGTCTCGGTTTTCTTGAGATCGCCCTGTGAGGACTCCAATGATTTGAACATGTTGTTATCCATGTTCTCGATGGGGCATTCCACGATCTGTGAAATGATAATGTAAAATTTATAAACTTCCTCAACTCACTCACTTAATGGCGAATTACGTGAAATATACATTAAAGTAAAGTGTATACACGGCCATCAAAAGCCAGGAGCGAAAAAACGAGCATACCTGCACTTTGAATAGAAACGCAATAAAAAATGTACACGTTTTCTTGCTCGTGAATGTATTTTCAAATACTAAAATCGTTCGCTGACTGGGTATGTTCGGGATGGCACCTACAATATACAATAAATTGCCAAGAAATAAAAGCAAGTTAGAAGAATTGGTAAAGTAAAAAAAAAACTGATTCCCTTAGAAGAATACTTGACGGATGAAGAATTATAACTGTTTACGCATGCTTCATCTATACTTAAAATATTTGTATGCCTTATGGCATCCGCTCACCAAATATTGGGTTGAAGTGGTCATTGGTAGGGCCAAGTAGGGAATAAAATATTCACTACTTGGTCCTACCTTTCTGCCATAGGTAACCAAAAGAAGTACCTAAATGTAAATGTAATTAAAATTTTATTTAAACTAAACTTAGTCGTGTAATACTAATATAGTCTTGTAAGCCCCATTTTGTTACTAACACTATTATGGATCTCGGTCTGAATTAAACAATTTTTATATATTTTTTTTTTTTTTTTTTTATGGCAAAACAGAGATTCACTGATATACATAATTGTAAAACCTTTGAACCTATGTTTACAAATAAATATTTTGTCTTTGAGAAATTTTTGCGAAACGTGTATTTTGCAAGTGGATGTTTTGAAGGACTCAGGAGGGTCTTTTGGTACTTATTCGATAAGTTTCACACTAGCTAGTAGTGTTACTCTGTAGAGCGACTTTTAATAACGGATTATTTGTCACTACGGGCGACATGATGCGAACCCATCGAAAGTTCTACTTCAAGTGTATTTTGCAAGGGGATTCTTTTATGAAATAAACATTTTGAACACGATCTTTTACGTCGTTTTCAAGAGCTGCAATCAATAAAGTTTCCCACTTAAAGATTCAAAGATATTTATTTTGCTCGCGCTTACCCTGTAGAGCGCCTTGTTGTATTTCTCTGCATGCTTGACGGCCTCTTTGTAGTTGTCTACGGCAACCCGCGTGTTCTCGTGCATCTCGTGTTCCAATTCCACGAGGTCTTTGGTTATCTCAATCTTGAGGGGAGGCGTTGGCTCGCTCTTGTCCGTTTGGATGAGAGTTGCTGAGAAATGGAGACAATATTGTTATCTCTAGTAAGGTTCCAGCTGACAGGTAGCGCATTGACGCCTTTGAGATGTGGTGCTGGCAATGCTGGGCATATCTTGCACTGAACACCGGACCAACGTAACAGTACTCAAAGAGATCGGAGTGACCACCATCTCAAATATTTGTCTCCTGAGAGTTGCCACATTGCGAGAAGAACTGGTGACAACTTGGAAAAACTAACGGTCACTGGGTCGGGGGAAGGTTAAAGAGGATGAGGCCGCAGTCCAACACGGTGGTAAACCAGATCAGCAAATCATTATCCATCCAGGTCCATGATGCTTTTGAAGTCGCAAGAGACCGGAAGGCCTGGAAATCGGTTATCCAGGACAAAGTGATCCATGGGCGAGTTCACGACCTTCAGCATTGAGGAGAACGAAGCACGGAGGAGTAAGAATCTATTGGATTAATGAGGTCAACGTAGCTTGCCCCGGCCAGATGACGTGACGACGTATATGTCGCAGGGAAAGTCGCCATTTTCTATAAAAACGTAAACATTCAAATGAAAACGCGCGTAAAATTCGTGACGTAATGTATGTTTACTATCAGAGTTGGGCGTTACCTAGATAATTTATTATCTAGATAATTATTTCAAATAAAATCATTTCAAATAAATCTATTCGAAGATAAATTCAATCACAAATAGTGCGTTAACAACTTTTTTATTTAGATAAATTATCTAGATGAAGATAATCAACCTACCAAAAGATGTCAAGTCAACCAAATAAAAGATGGTTTAGTTATCTTCCCGGTTTATCGTAAATAGATAATTTTTGCCCAACTCTGGTTTACTTGCCTAGCACGCAAGGGAGTCAGCGGGGAGCGGGAAAATCTAGTGAAATGAAAAAACGAGTTGCCTCTTTTGGCTGATTTCGTCACTTCACTAAACAGATTCAGAGATTTGATCAAATAACTATTTTTAACATCCTGCGTGAGTTGGTGATATCCCTTAGAGATTGGTTCAAATCTCTGTTTTGGCCATTTCCCAGCGACAGGAAAATAGAATACGAGGGGGGGGAAGCGATGATGCGTAAAGCAGAGCACCGGGCTTTGTGCGCCTTGGGAGAGGCCTGTGTTCAGCAGTGGACTGCAGTGGGCTGATGATGATCAAGTCAACTGACGAATTGAGGATTTATAAAAACATCTGTTTCGGCATCGGAAGAACGAACCGTAATTATAAAACCTTACGCATCTGTCCCACCGCCGACGATCACCAAGAGTAAAGCTATAAACTAGAAACGAGTTGGCATCCTGCCTACGTTTCTTGAGCTATAAAATAGTCGATAGACAGATAGTCGCTTACTCGTCGGCGGTAGATAGTTGCGCACCTGATCATTTTTCGCTAATTTATGCCCAAGTGAAAGTATGCCAAGTAAACTTATCTCATATAATCGATAATGTCTGTCCGATTTAGATGAAATTTGGTATAGAGATAGTTTGAGTCCCGGTGAAGGGACATAGGATAGTTTTTATCGCGGAAATCATCCCCTAAAGGGGTGAACGTTTGTTGTTGTAGTAGTTGTTGCGTAGCTATGATATAAACGAGTTACACGCGGCCGGAGTCGCGGGCAGAAGCTAATAAAATCAAACTTAGTTTAGATGAGTGCATTCAGTCAACACTTACCTGGCTGGTGGACTACTGGCGTCTGTATTTTCGGTTCCTCGTGATACAGGGGCTCGAAAGTTGGCGGTGGCACTGTTAAGTTAGTCATGAATGAAGTTAGTTCACAACTAGTTACAGATAAAAAATACTTTGACGAGCCAGGTGAAATTGAACCTTGTGACAATGAAAGACTGGCAGGTCAAAGTGTATCTTTAGCTGTGCTTTATAACGGGTGTGTCAATAAGAGTGCACTATGAATTACCCTAATAATACCTAATTTAACGATTATTTTGCAATGAAATAGTGCACTATTCTCGAGACAACAGTTATTGGTGCTTTTGAAACTTGAAGTGCTGAATTAGGTTTCAAAAACAACCAACGTATTTGGGTAGTAAGAAGTATATGCATGTCTAGTTGTACAGGCGAGTTCATAAATATATGTATGTACGACGTATGTTCCCAAACGTTTGAAACTATTTAAGCAACCTATGCCCTTAACAATAAAGCCACGTTCGCTTGTTTTAATTACTTTGTCCATGCACATATTTTCGAAGTAGACAGTACTGGTATGCATTGATTTGTTAATTTGATGGATGAATTAATGTTTCGACTGTCTTATATTTTGTGAACACTGATGAAGATGGTACATCTTTGTGTTAGGTCACACTCTTTGTGATTTTATGAAAGCCCTCTGTCAACTTGCCACTGTCTTGTAAGTGCGCAAAAAAGTCACTAATTTCTAGTGTTTGAATTGACTTAAAATTTGGTAAGCAAACAATAGTTATCCTTCGGTAAAAATCAAAAATTCTTGTAATAGTAACGGACAAAATTCAAATTGACAAGATAATAAAAATTGGCCAAATGGGCCAATTTTTATTATCTTGTCGATTTGAATTTCTTCCCTTAGCATGAAACGTCATGCTAAAGGGAAGAAATTCAAATCGACAAGATAATAAAAATTGGCCCATTTGGCCAATTTTTATTATCTTGTCGATTTTAATTTTTCGCCAGAATTGAATAGCTGGATGAAACTAGTTAGGTTAGAAGAGCTCGTGAATTTCTCAGCATTGGAATCATGGAACACAGAATCACGGGCAATTCCAACCTATTACGCCGAAAACTATGACAAAAAATGTAAACAGTCAAAAAAAATCGCACAAAATACGCTTAGCAACACTCAGCAAGTAATGAAAACCATAATACAGATGCAATAATAAAGTTTTGTTGAAAAAAAGCATAACATGAAAGATGTCCATGTCTACAAAATTGGTACATACACTTATAGTTCTTGGGCCCGAGGGCTATCTTGGCGTCCGCCTCGAACTGTTCCGGGGTCTTAGTGATGACCTCAACTGGGGTCACTCCCTCCTGTGAAAATAAACATTTTATTTATAACAGCTAATTTATTTATTTAGTGAAGATTTTTTAATGGATGTCATGTTGTCCTAGTACTCGAATATATTGGGGTTGTTTATAATTCTGGCGGTTTTAGCAGGAAAATACAACAACACACCCCACACAAAAAAAGCAGTTACAAAGAGAGACAATATAAAAACATGTAGGTAAATACATAAATGATGAAGCTCACTGGTTCAGTAATAGCCTATTCACTCTTGTTTTGAAGGCACCTAGATCGTAGTTCTCGGGAAATACAGATGAGGGGCGCGAATACAATTCCTTAGCAGTGGGTTACTATCGTTCTAATATCAAATAATAACAAACTATTGTACCCATGACGACCATAGTATTAATTTTAATAGGTTGACATCAATGTTGTTTATAATTAGCCTAGTCTCGGTCAATCACTGGACACTCTTTTATAAAAAAAAACCTATTGATTGAACACATCATTGGACTACCTATCAGATGAAAGTAAGAAACTATTCTGTCACCTTTCCGAACATGATGTGGCCAACAACCGTAGATGTCTTGTTGAAGGTGTTAACGGCGGCCCTCCAGTAGGTAGTGTTCTCCTGGTACACCAGAGCAATGAAATCGTTCGCGATGGGCACGTTGCTTTCGATCCAGTTGCGTGCGTCTGGGCTGTTCCTAAAAAGAAAAAAAACATTAATATTAGTCGTGGCCAAGCCGTACGATTACTCTACGCTTACTAAGGGCCTCATAAGAAGGCTCAAAGTCACCCAAAGGGCAATGGAGAGAGCTATGTTGGGAGTTTCCCTGCGTGATCGCATCAAAAATGAAGCTATCCGCAACAGAACCACGGTAACCGATATAGCCCTCCGAATCGCTAAACTTAAGTGGCAGTGCACATTGCTCGTAGATCCGATGGCCGTTGGGGCGGAAAGGTTCTAGAGTGGCGACCACGTACCGGAAGGCGCGGCGTGGGTAGGCCCCCCGCAAGGTGGACTGATGACCTGCTAAAGGCGGGAGTCCGCTGGATGCGGGTGGCGCAAGACCGGTCACTTTGTCCAGCAGTGGACGTCTTTCGGCTGATATGATGATGATAATGATGAAGCCGTACGATTTGACGTGGACACGTCTTTGTGGGAATGTATAAAGATATGAAAGATACCAAGGTATTCCTTTGTAAGCCCACATATCAATTACGATAGCAGTAAAGAAGGGGTGTGAAGATAAATGCTAGCCAGCAGCCAACAATGAAGCGCGGGGAGTTGATGGAAACCCACTGTTAGCTGTAATTAATTGTACAGTCAAGGAATTTGATTCACGTACAGTCGCCATCACATACATAGGTACACTATAATTGTTCAAAAATATCGGCACATGCACCCTAATGCCTTGAAAATAGAGGTGTGTTCCGATGTTTGTGAGCTGCTTGTTTGCTCCAATGTATGTGATGACTAGAGGGCGGAGTACCGGTGGCAAATTTCACACAAAAGGTACGGCGTCGTTTTTTTATAATTATTATTTTAGGCTTGAATAATAAAATTATTCATTTACCTAATGTACTTAGTATGGTACCTACTCGTAAATTGGAAGTAAGTACTTAACATTTATTTTCATAAATCGATTTCAGGAATAGTAATGATAATATTTTGATAATAAAACATACTATTATGTATTATAGATATTAACAACATATTACATTATATTTGTATGCTCGTAAGATAATTTCTATAAGTTCCTAAAAATTATTATGCAAAATTAATCATTTATTCGTTATCTATTTAATCATAAGAATACTTAGGCGACTCCATACATTTAGTGTGCAATTTGCCACCGGTACTCCGCCCTCTAGTGATGACGACTGTACCACCTTAGCTAGAACCCTGTCGCAAATGTCACCTTATTGCGATAGGGTTCTACGCTGGTACGTGATTCAAATGTCTTGACTGTACATCAGTGGCGGAGCGCAGATACAAGCAGATTCCCACCGGCTTGCCCAAAATTTATTTTTAGTCAAGCTTACGTTCGGGGTGACCCATCAAAAATTTTGACAACATTATGTTGACCAGACTTCTCCAAAGGCTCCTATGACCCGCTTTATGTATGACCTCGTGCAGATGTAATTGCAAGGGTACAGTTATTTGTGTGCGCCATCTAGCGGGTGGCCTGTTTCGAGACCTCTGGCCCGATACTTTGCCCGTCATAATGTGGGTACTCCAGGCTATCCGAAGAACGTCGTGAGAGATGTCCAAAGTATGTGAGGTGACAAACGTGATGGGGCCAGCTGTGTAGGTACAACAAGTTGCCAGAGACAATCCCGTCGTCTCCGTCCCTATGATTTTTAAACGAAAACTAAAAAAATGGCTTCTCGAGCACACATTCTATAGCTTCGACGAATAGGGGTGTAGACACCAAATAAAATAATGAATTACGTTGCATTTTCCCGAAAAAGGATTACAAATGTGCTCAAATGCAGAAAAAAGCAACGCAAGAGGTTAAATAATCACAAAGTTATAAGCGTCCAAAGTTTTAAGGGGTATGTTCTGTCCCTTTTCCGCAAAACGCACCTTCATAAGAAACGATTGTCATTTACTATGACGCTAGACGATCGTGACGTCACGATCCTGGAGCGTTTTCTCTCTCTAAGTGTAAGGCCTGAGTGGACGCTCGGAGCGGAGCGTGCACAACATGCACGCCGCACGCCCCGCTCCCCCGCACGCCCGACTCGAGCGTCCATTCAGAGGCTCTAGTATTAGTTTTATCGATACAATAGGTAGGTTTACGAACGCGTTTGCGTTTAGTTAAAATTTATATGGCAACGCGAACAGCGCCTCTGGTGGTAACTATAAGGAACTACGCGTTGCCATATAAATTGAAACTAAACGCAAACGCGTTCAAAAACGTATATGTATCGATAAAACTTATACTAGAGCTACAATTACGGTTACTTAAAATTACGGTTTTTTTGGAAATCATTCAATATCAGGCTAATTATTTGTATACGGCTTTTATATGTTATTATTAACAACTTTTACTTTTGACATCAATAATTCAATGGACCGGAAGTTAGGAAAAAAAATTAACCCGCAAGCAAAAATGCTATCGCCTATCAGTATTTTTATAATGAAAACATGTTTGAGTACACAAATTTGGAGACTTACTACCTAAATCCAAAAATATAATTATGCATCAGGAAATAACAGCATTTTAATTAAATATTTACGACCTTGAGATAATATTGAATTTCATCTGGCCTATAGAAAGCTTTATTCACTAACAAAAATAAGTGGATTATGCGCGTATCCCAAAGAACGTATATAGACGTAGTCAATTATAAAGTAAATAAAGTGTATACCATTTTCGCCTGATTTTTACGGAATTTATGAAGATTACTTTTCATTATTTTTTACCGTATCGGTATTAAATTAAGGTGGATTATTAATTAATATTTAGTCAAATTACCCAATCAATTTTTTGGTGTAAAAATATGGCTGATATCGATATATTGTTGTGTTTTCATAGAGCGAAACCGTAAAGTTCTCAGGGTATTACACTAACAAGCAACATTAAAACGGTTGTAGCTTCGTAATTTTTTAAGATATTTGAATAGGATTTTCGTCACTAGGCATATTTTTTTGCCTTCTTTCTTTTGAAGTAATCTAGTCTACACCCCTATTTACGAATATTGTGTGAATATTTTTATACTGTTGACTGAATTGTTATTGTATTAGTAACTATTGTATTATATGTAGACACTTTTTGTGTAAAGCTAATATTATGTATAAATTCCTGACATGTAATATTGACAATAGGCAAGATGCTATATTTTCATTTTTGCTTTCATTTGAAACAATTGCACGTAGAATAGACCACGAGTGTATTAAAAAATGAAAATACTATAATTTATAGTCAAAAATGTCTGTTACAAACTGACAATTCAAACTTTCGCGCCTAGACGGATCTACAGTTCCTGTGACGTCACTCGTGTTTGTCACTCGCCATAATTTACGACCATGTCGACACTAACTTTTGGAAGGTTTCTAGAGTCTGGTTTAATAAATCTTACATCCATTTTTATTATTCAAACTTCTTAATTTTTTTTTAAGGTGGTTCGATTGCCATACAAAACGTTATTTGACATTCGCAGGCTAACGGCGTGATATTTTAAGAAACTTATGCAACAAACTTTCATCAATTGGCTTCCCATTTGCGCCAAATTCCCCCTTTCCTAGAATAAACTTATTTAAACTAGATTAATTTGAGAAAAATGGTTCTCCCAAAATATCACGTCCCAAACCAATTTCTCAAATTAATCTAGTTTATACAAGTTTATTTTAGGAAAGGGGGAATTTGGCGCAAATGGGAAGCCAATTTATGAAAGTTTGTTACATAAGTTTCTTAAAATATCACGCCGTTAGCCTGCGAATGTCAAATAACGTTTTGTATGGCAATCGAACCACCTTAATTTTTTTTTTTTTTTTTTTTTTTTTTATTTAATAATTTACATCAGAAATATTATTTCCATAATTTGTTAGTAACAGTGATCTTAAAACTATGTTAGTAGGTATTTTATCACACTTACAATTAGCATGCATTAAATGAATCAATCTTTTGCTGTACAATTATAACCTTTCATTAGTTGTCATCACAGGAGTGGGTCGAGTGAGCAATATTTTACGTTTTTTCAACATTTTGATCACAAAATAATGGTAAATATTAAAGCTGCATCTTCCCTATTACGAATAAATGAATAATATGAATATTGAATACGGTCTTGACATATAGCGGATAATCGACGATGTATGCGCAGCTCTTCCAGAATGGATTGGGTTTTTCGCATTGCAGTCGAAGGTATCGGTAGAAGTCGACGCCAACACCACATCTAAAAAGCATTGATGCGGCTTTTCATTTTGGCTCAAATAGTCCAGGTCTTTGAGCCGTATAGAAAATGTTTCCCGAATTTTCTATACGGCTTAATGTGCACTACCCGTGAATATATCGTGGCACGTCTTCGGCGCCTCACGGTCAGCTTTCTGCTAAACACATGCGACATTTATACAGTGCTTGCAAACATCTAGGAACGCCTTGGGCACCCCACGTTCGCACGCACACATCCTCGACGCTAACCGCAGATGACAGTGTATATAAGGCCTTTAAGGTGTTTGAGATGAAAAGTTCATCCCAGAAACATTCAACCAGAAGGAGATATGATGATACTAACTTGGCGTAAACAACGGCCCCTCCAGTGAGCAACACAGCCCCAAGCGTGCCATAGAGCAGCTTCCTGCTTTTGGGTGCAGGGCGGGGCTGCGGGCAGTCCTCAGGGATTCCAGCCATGGGCCGCCGCTGGCGCATCAGCACCAGGGCGGCGCATGAGCCATCCAGCTGCTTCCGTACCTGAAGCACATTATAATACGTATTTATTATTTTGATGTTTTGAGACCATACATATATGTATTGTATGGTCTCAAAACATATATATAACGAATATCGTCGGGTGACAAGCAAAACTCACTAAGTAACAAATACCTACTTAAATCAAAGGTCGTATCTCGATATAGACTACGTACCAAAATACGAGGTTTTGAAGAGAAACTAAATTTTGTTAGTGACTTTTGCTTGTCACCCGACGATATTATGTACATCTCTGAGAACTGATGATTTTTTTTTTAAGTTTTTGAGGTAAGATTCCTTGTAAAATTCTGGGATATTAAAATAATTTCATTCATTCAAAATTATGACATCAATCTCGTTTTCATTTAATTGCATTTAGTTATGTTAATCTTTATTATTATTATTATCTATCTCCTGTTTAAATTCACGGGACAAAGCCCGGTCCTTTGGAAGGCGTGCGTGGGGATATAGATCCAAAACGTAGAGGCCCTTTGGAGACGCAGTTTAATGTGAAGTTAAACACATTAAATGTTATGATGATGATGAATGTGAAGTTTATTATTATTATTTATTTATTTAAGACAGCTGGGGTCCACAATGGTGTTAATATATACGTATCCTAGGTTAGTTACCTTATAAGTAAATTACATTACCTTTAATTAAAATACAATGGTGGGTGCAAGTTCATTGTATCAACCAAGCAAATGTTTAGTTGACACAATAAACCTGTTAAGAGTGAGGGTTTATTATTGCCGACACCCAGTACCTTTGCAAAGGACTATTGTATCTGCCGCTCAACATTTTTAGTGTGGTGTTCTGGATGCTTTAAGCTACAATCTATTATTATTGGAATTGAATTATTATTTTATTAATTGGAAATTATAACCTGACATGTAGAAGTGGCATATTTGCAGAATAAATGTTGAATTTTGATTGACACGGGTGATGCTCTGTAAACTTGTCAACTCTGGGCATGTTTCTGACTGAACAAATGTCCCCTGGCAGATTTAATTAATAGGATAATATTACATGGTATCCCAAAGACTACCCAAAACCACGACCTCTGAAAGAAAAAAAACAAACCAAGTAAAAAAAATCTGAACTTTATGGAATATTTGCGCCTTGGCAACAAATGGGTTAAAAAGGATAAGGGATACTAAGAGGGATATTAAGAAATTAAGTTTTTTTGTTTGAAAAGTGATTCTAACAGTTTTAAATATGAGCTAGAGGACTGCAAAAAACCGGTGGACAACATTGACATTCGTTTTTTTAGGAATACTATTAAATTAAAGGGTCAATCAACTTTTTCTTGTTGTTATTCTGTCCCGGTAAGCCAAGAGACAACAGTGACAGACTTTCTTAGAAAAAAATACTATAAACCTAAGGAGATGCGCCACCATGGAATGGGTTTACCAATATAACAAAAACACGTTTTTAGTGGATTTAAACCCCATAAAATAATAGTTTTAAAGAGTGACCCAGGAGACGTAACCATGGCAACGAGCAACAAGAAATAGTTGATTGACCCTAAAAAAAATAAGTTCCTTGAAATTGTTGGTAGGAATTACAGTCACCTATCTTAAAATATACCTACACACAATAAAAAAAAACAGTATTATTATTAAATTAAATTAAATTAAAAATCATTTATTTCGGACTACGTATTCATCCATAATTTGTTAGTAACAACATATTAACTTAAAAACTAGTGTTAGTAACAAAACAAGTAACTTAGCAAAACTAATATCGGCGTGAGGGGGCACGCACCGGAGCATGCACCACATCCCAGTACCGCATTATTGGGCAGTCACCCGTTCCACAAGCGATTGCAGGATGCTGTTGGTACTACCCCGTACCCTCCACATTATGAGATAAACATTGATTTTGCCTCGTTTTTGCCAGGGGACTGTTTTGGGACACATGGGGGATGGTTTTTTGGGCACTATAGAAATGTTTTTGATACAAGAAAATTTATTTCAATGGGTTCTCTCTTTCTCTAATTTTATTTAGTTGATTAAGAAATTATATAGCACAATATTTTAAAATTGGGCTGGAAAATTAATTTCGAAATAATGAATATTTTTAAATATTTATTTCAATTTATTAATTATTCATGTGGCTAAGTAAAGTAAAGTAAAGTAAAGTAAATTTTATTTGTAAAGCATAGGTAACAAAGATGGTACAATGGTAATATGCGTATCACTATGTTTGGCCATTTAGGCATACAAATTTGCAAGCAGCATGAATTACATACTTATATATAGATAGTCTTAATTATAATTTATATTTCGTTAATTACAGTTTAAGTATTCATTGACTGAACAAAAAGCTTTACCTGTCAAGAATTTAAATAATTTTGATTTAAATTGTGGCATGTCAGTTTCTCTTATAAATTCCGGTAACTTATTGTATAGTTTCGGTGCCATGCCGAAAGCATTTTTAGCTAGTAAAGCTGTTTTTAGAGGTCTTGAATTTATTTTATACCGCTGGTGTATACTTTTAAAAACAGGAAATTCTTTGATGTTGCACTTGATATACATTACTAACTAGAAAATATATAAATTAGAATCATTCTTATTTATTTCAATATTTCAGCAAAATCAATAAAACAGTTTTTTTGCTCACAGAATTTTATTATCTGCATCCATTTTACAGTTCAATAAAATAAAAAGTCTGTTCAAAACTAGTTCTTACATGAGCACGCAAACCTACAATCAAAAATAATGAGCCCAAAAAATTTTCATAAAAATAAATCAACAGAAGGTACGTTTTATGATTTGTTTTGTATGTATAGTTTTATATTTTACTTTTTATATAATTATTGTAAAAACCTACCCAGAGAAAACTGATGAATACAAAATAAACAAATATAATCGAGCAATTACGGCACGCGATGCGCCCATGCCGATTTGTTGGCAAGCTGAAGACTGTAAGCCGGTCACCTGGTCAAGTGACATCATGAACTTTGCCAGTGCCTTCAATTGCAGTGTTTAGGTTATTTACGAAAATGACGTTTACGAATGTTATGTAAGCAACAATAATACCAAATTTGAGGTACATAGTATAATCATGAATAAAAACGCTTAGGTTCTGGACAATAATGCAGAAATCAATGAAAATAGCCAACGTAAACGCCAAAACACAGGCAAAACAAGTCTTAGTAAATCAATAAAATGTGCCAAATTAATGGACAATACGGAGGATTTTTTGTGATGTCTACTTAATTATCGAGAAATTACACGTAAATACATACCAATACCAACTTTGCGTTGGATAAATGGTTCGTAAATTTGTACATTTTCGGCTTGAATCTCTTCCACTGGACTTGAGCTGTCAAAAGTCAGAGACTGAAGGAAAGGAAAATGAACCATAGACTAAAAACTATCGTAGTGCATGTCCATGATCCGAGCTATAACCACGAACCTCGAATCTCGAACTTCGTACATCTCCGTCTCTGTCGCACTTATGGTTTATAGTACTCACGCGACAGAGACGGAGATATACGAAGTTCGAGATTCGAAGTTCGTGGTAGCGCCGCAGAGGCCCTACCGCGAACAACATTCGAAGTTTTCCTTCTCTGTCGCCCTTATGTACGAGCTCGTAAGTATGACAGAGAGGGGAAACTTCGAATGCCTTTCGCGGTAGGCCCACAGAAGAAGTTTGTTTCTGAAAACAACAGAAATATCTCATAAGTGTAAGTGTAAGTTCTTCAAAGCCTTTACTTTCATCGTTACAATGTAATACTCATCGTCATCATCATCCTAGCGTTATTCCCGGTTGTGCCCTAAAGAAGTTCGGGGTCCGCTTTGACACCTAAATCGTTACAATGTAATACTAGAACTTCTAAAACATACATTAACGACATTCAATGACATAAATTATTAAACTATTTCCAGCCAAAAACCTCGTATCCAAAAGTGACAGACTGTTAATGTTAACACTCATTACAAATGTCAACGCGAAATCGGAAATAATATTGGGTCGACTTGCCTAATTCATTGAAAAATCATGCTTCGCACTCTTATTTCTGGTAATATACACTTGCGTTTTTTACAATTTAGTTTTAACACTAATCCTCTATAGAGCTTGTAAACTATTATTTTAATAGTATTATCTGATATTTTTGTTACGTTTGACGGCTGTGTTTGATTGAGGTTAAATTGTCTTTTTCAGCTGCTCGATGTATACGGCCTCTTGCTTTACAACAATTCAATGCTGCCAGGACGATTACAAGAGATGTGCGAAGTTATACAACTCTTCAAAGACAAGTCTACAATGCTCCAGCCTGCAAGTCCTTACTCAACAACAGCAAACTTCTTGAAATCTCTAACAATTTGGCGCCAGTACCAATTCGTACTGTAACAAAGTTCAGTCTTAAAAGCGGTAAGAGAAAAACTGTGAAGGCTGCTGTGAGAAGATTCTTTAGACTGCATTGGGGTATTTGGATTCGGCCGATGGTTGGCAGGCATAAGAAGATATGGAAAAAGTCACCGCCACAGCAGAGGCGTTTGCGTCAACACGTCTTTACAAACGGCACTCAAACAAAATTACTGGACAAAATGGTTACAAAGTTTTGGAAAAAACCCAAATACTATGTTGAAGATCCGTACTCACCATACCATACAAGGGAAGAATATTATGCTACTAGGAAGAAACCCGCAATTGGCAACATTCGTTAGTAGATTATTTTATATATTAGTTCAAGACCTGTTTTAGCAATTGTTGTCATAGTTCTGTTTTAAGTGAGTAATAAAAATATTTAATAAATGAAGGTTCGGAATGAAAGGATATGTTTATTCCTAATTATTTAAAAAGTGCTAGCAACAACCTTAAGAGTCTGTAAGAAAATAATCTACTGAGAATTTCAATAATAATATCTTAGAGAGCCATTGTATAGATAGGCAAAGGAAAAGTTACACAATGGATAATATAAATTCCCAAATGGTTAATACAAATTTAATTATTTTAATGTGTGTTTAATAATATTAACCGATTCTTTGCGTCTTCCATTGTCTAAAACTTTTGGCTGTGGCGGCGAACAATTATTTCATGACACGACAGGCGTGCCTTACTCCATTGAATATGATGGTATGCCATGTCTAAAAAATTATGTACATTTTTTGTTTTTTTCACTGGTTTAGACTTGATTGAGTTCAGTTGACATCATACCAAGGAAGTGAACTCTTTAAAACGTTGTTTTTTAGTTTTAGTAGCGTTTAAACTACGTGTTTTACTTGAAATGGATGGTAAGTGACTTTAAAAATTCAGATGTTATAAACATTTTCTACTAAGTATTATGGTTCCCGCCAGTAAATTATTTGGTGCGGATGGCACGACAGGCGTGTCATCAATGTTTTTAACGTGTGGCGTATGACACGTGAGGAGTGTCATTTTAAAATCGATTAAAACTCCTTCAAATTAAGTTTCAGAAGGGTACACATATATCCTTACTCTTTGGGGTACACCCCGAACAAAATTATTATTGTTTGTCACGTAGAACAAGCTTCGTTTCTGGACTTTGTTTGAATTTTTCATAATCAGTTGTTGACAACCTTTTCAAGTTGCATTATTTTTACGACCTATTTTCTTTTTTTTTAGTAACTAAGTGACATTTGACTTAGGTTAGGTTGTAACATACTGCCCAGTTATAAAACATTTAGTTTTTTTATATATTATATAATATAACTTATTTGTATGGTTAAAACTTACTAATTAAAAAAAAAACTAAATAATACCGAATGAATGATACGAAATATAAGAACATTCTTGCAGAGAACAGGAAAAGTCAACTCAAGGATGAGCGAAAAATAAGACGAATCCACGAATGGGGTTGGCCGGTGAAAGCTAATTGTAGATGGCGCTCTTATAGATTCCATACGATGAGAGAGAGAGACAGAGGATCGATGGTCCCTAACTTGTATGGAAACCATATACAGTTCTTAGGCAAAAATCTTCCCCATAGCTTTAATCCATAGCCTTTTATTTTTAGCCTTTTTCGGAAAACGGTGGATTCCCACTTCAGAGCAATTCGGGACGAAACATTAAGTCATTTTCGCAAAAATTAATAAAAACTACTTCCCGCCACACAAATTAAGCTTTTTTAGGGACCATTATTGGTGCTGTCAGTTTGACAGTTGCCAGCCCCATTGTTATTACCGCCGAGGCATATACAGTATGTAACAGAAAGAAAGGCAAAGAAACAGACCCATTAATGTTTAGACCATAAATATGATTATGATGCCTGGCTTTTAGAAATTTAGCATCTTATTATGGTAGTGAAAAAAATCAACAAAAAAACCATTATTTTATAACCTGCTGTATTATTTATTTACAATCTTATCAATGACAACTAATAAATTGCTTCCTGCACATCTCGTACCAGATCCCGGTTGGTTGCAAATATGGTCCAATACCTGCTCTTCCTCTCTCAAGTGAGGTCGTTGAGGCCCTCCTCGTTTAATCGGTACCGCCGGGTTGTTATCGCATTGTCGATCACACGGGCTTTGTTGGGTTGCCTTCGTGCGGGAAACCTCTCCGCGTACAGACGAAGAGCGACATTCCCGTTACTCCTATACTCTCCGTAAACAAGGATCATATCCACAAGTTCTTCCGCACAAAAGTATTCTTTTAAATACGCGGTTTTACACTTCTGTTAACATTTGTATGTATTATGTAATATTCTAGCAAAAAAAAAATAAAAGTTTTGGTTTTGGCTTTTAAAAAATTAAAAAAGTTTTGGTGTCTACTATTGACTACATTAGGCCGTATTTGCAGGCTAAGAGATAGAATGAGACAACCAATGTTTCTATCTCCGTTTGCACTACAGCTTGAAGGAATGACCAGGCCATATCGGACAATGTAGAAATGCGATAATGTATGCCATTGGCTGTTTACATTGATATTTCGTAGTCAAAAGTGATATATAGAAGGTAAAAAACAATACATTCATGGATTATAGTAGAGTATGTGCGTAAAAGAAGTGATATGGTTTATAAGATAATTCATTCGAACTAAGTCAGTTCGCTTTCCGCATAGATTTCAACTTTGCGTCCGGTAAAACTGTACTAAAATGACTTTCATTCTTTACCCAACTGCCGAAGGAGGGGAGCGTTATGTTTTTGGAGCATATGTATGTATGTAAGTATGTATTTATTTAAGTATGTATGTGGGTACGTCTTATTCTTTGGCACGCCCTGCAGAATAAACCGTTTGACGGATTTCGACGTATGAGGTGTCGTTGGATTTCTCTTAAGCCGCGTCCGCTGCGCCGTGTTTTCAGTGTTTGCAAACATCTAACATGTTTGAACAGAAAAGGGGAGTGGCCAACATGTTTTTTGTTTACAAACATAGAAACATGTTTTCCCTCACGGATGGAAAACATTCCCCGCGTTCGTCTGCGGGGGAGGGGGTCATGTTTTGTTATGGAATTAATTGTACTGGGATGACAGATGTCAGATGTCAAAAGAAAAGTGACAAACAATACATCGTTCACTACAACCAAAGTTGCAATGGACGTGCAACTATACCTAAACATGTTTTGTAACATGTTTTGCTAACATGTTTTGTTAGTTTTTTAGCGCAGCGGACACGCCTTTAATGGTGAGAGTGACAAAGGCTATATTTGCAAAAGAACAATTGGGTTTTTCGAAAAATGTTTTGATTTCACTAATTAAATTTGAGCTTGTCGATAATGTGGAACTTCACGTATTGAGTTAAGGCGAACATTTCCGAGAATACTAGAGAAAAAGAAAAACTTTAATGCATATAGGTATTTTGACTGCTTGTTTCCTTGCCTTGATCTAAGAATACTACGGAAACGAATTAAAATAAGGAGTTTATTCTGTAAAATTACAGTGGTTCGTGTGGCTGTTGGACTGATTAAAGTCTTAGTCTTCGACAAAGATTTTACTTTTAGAGCATAAAAAGCCACATTATTTCGCCTGCGCACGACATAAAGACGAACAATTACATGAGAAGTGAAAAATAATAAAACACATGATGTATTTTTACCCTATACCGTAGCTTGTACATTTGCGGAATAACACATTCGTAAAGTGCAACTTGAAGAGGTCGTTAAAAACTGATTTTGAAAAATTCAACA
Source organism: Epinotia brunnichana (assembly GCA_963854355.1). Classification (NCBI taxonomy): domain Eukaryota; kingdom Metazoa; phylum Arthropoda; class Insecta; order Lepidoptera; family Tortricidae; genus Epinotia; species Epinotia brunnichana. The sequence continues at coordinate 15,250,675 of OY977957.1, forward strand.
ATATCCAGAATATTCCAGAAACGAAGGTTACCTAGAGCTACGTAGCTACCTACAAGCTTGTTCTACGTGACAAACAATAATAATTTTGTTCGGGGTGAACCCTTCTGAAACTTAATTTGAAGAAGTTTTTATCGATTTTAAAATGACACTCCTCTTGTCTTGTGTCATACGTCACACGTTAAAAACTTTGATGGCACGCCTGTCGTGCCATCCGCACCGAACCAGGTCGTAAAAATAATGCAACTTGAAAAGGTTGTCAACAACTGGTTTTGAAAATTTTAAACCCTGTCCAGAAACGAAGGCTACAAGCTTGTTTTACGTGACAAACAATAATAATTTTGTTCGGGGTGAACCCTTCTGAAACTTAATTTGAAGAAGTTTTAATCGATTTTAAAATGAAACTCCTCTCGTGTCATAGGTACTCATACGCCCCACGTTAAAAACTTTGATGACATGACACGCCTGTCGTGCCATCCGCACTGAATCGGTTAACAGTCTTGACATTGAAGCCTAATATGTTGAGGTTCAATGTCAGCGCATCTATATATATTGTCTGTGGTAGATTTCGTGTTGTCAATGTGAAAGATGTGATTTCGGTTAGGATTATTTAAAATAGAGAAAAGTACAATGTAATAGTTTTAGCTGTGATGTATTAAAGAAGATAAATGATAGAAGGCATTTTAATAATTGATTTAGATATCAATAGTGGTAGCAGAGCGTGGTTACGCCGACGATTTGTATTTGCGAATATATGAGAAAAAAAGACGTACGATTATGACGGAAACAATTAAAATAAAGCAATTTGCGGGAGATGATTTTGCTATTTGGAAATTTCGTTTAAGTAGTATACTAAAAGAAAACGAATGCATAGGAGCGATAGAAAACAAAGACTTCGCGGCCACTGAAGCAAACAAAAAATTGGAGGCTCGAGCTCAAAGCCTCATAATAAGTGCCGTTGCGGATAGTCACATTGACTACATACAAGATGAAGACACGGCTTTTAAAATGATGTCAAGATTGGAGAATCAGTTCATGAAAAAAGGAACACGCAGTAAGCTGTTCTTAAGACGCCAGCTCAATGACATGAAGTATAAAGAGGCAACGTCGCTGGCGGAACATTTTGTGTCACTATCAAAAATATTCGGACAATTAAGGGATGCAGGAAGTGCTTTATCGGAAGAAGAAAAGGTCAATGTACTGTTGATGTCCATGCCAGATTCCTACGAAATGGTAGTGACAGCAATAGAGTCGCTCCCCGACCTGACACTAGATATAGTCAAAGATAGACTGCTTGGTGAAGAAGAAAAGCGCATGAAAAACGTTTCTACAACAGAGCATCACAGAAATGCGTTTCTATGCTATGCATGCGGAAAAGAGGGACACAAACGATATGAATGCAGAATGAGATACCAAGAAAGAAGAGGACAAAGTTTTTCCACACCAGCTCGAGGATATGGACGAGGCATACAAGCGCCTCAGAGGGCAGGCTTTAGAAGTCCAGGATTTAGTAGAGGACGAGGACAAAATTTTAGAGGAAGATCTTGGAGAGGAAATCAAGACCAGAATTATTCACAATCATATACTGTAAGTACTGAAAATGAGAATGCTTTTTTGGCGGGAACTGAAAAATGTCAAGGACCTGGAAGCGATGAATGGAACTGTATCACATTTTGTATGGACTCAGGATCGTCTGATCATCTGATAAATAATAAAAATGCGTTTACTGAGTATCTTGAGTTGAAGCAGCCCAAGCTGATAGCAGCGGCCAAGAATGGAGTTAGCTTGGTTGCAGTCGGAGTCGGCAATATACAGGCAAGATGTATGATTGGTAACAGGTATGTCGATTGTACTATTAATAATGTATATTATGTGCCTGAACTGAGAAAAAACTTGTTATCTGTTTCTAAAATTGAAAGTCATGGGTATAGAGTTGAATTTTTAAAAGGGAAAGTCAGAGTTTATAAATATGATCTGTTGACAATGATCGGTAATAGTGAAGGATCATTGTATACGATCCAAATGGAAGTATTATATAACGAATGTAACTTAAGTACCGATCACAATAATCAAGTAAGGCAGTTGTGGCACAGACGTTTTGGTCACCTTGGCATAAGAAATTTAACTTTACTTTCACGAGATCAAATGGTAGATGGCATTGATGACCTGACTAAATGTACAACTAAGGAGTCTGTATGTGAGCCATGTTTACTAGGAAAAATGACAAGACAACCTTTTAACAGACTTGGACGTAGGGCGACTAGACCATTGGAATTAGTGCACACTGACGTTTGTGGACCCATTAACCCACCAACTGAGGAAGGATATAAATATTTTGTGACGTTTATTGACGACTACACCCATTTTGTTTGGGTGTACCTGATTTTAAATAAAAGTGAAGTTTTTGACAAATTCAAACAATACTATTTTTATGCGACCAACCATTTTAATGCTAATCTTTTAAGGTTAAAATCTGATAACGGTGGTGAGTATGTTTCGAGGGAATTTCAGGAGTTTTGTTATAATAAAGGTATTCAAATGCACTACACAGTACCGTACAATCCTGAAATGAACGGTGCAGCAGCTTTAATAGAGAAGGCGAAAACCATTCTAATAGACTCAAATCTGGGGAAGGAATTCTGGGGACATGCGGTGTTGTTTTCAGCATATGTAACAAATAGAAGCCCAACTGTTGGAAAAGATAAAACACCATCAGAGTTATGGGAAGGCCGGAGACCTAATGTGTCAAATATGCGAGTATTTGGCTGCACAGCTTATAACCATGTACCAAAAGAGTTGAGACAAAAGCTGGACAATTCCGGTAAGAAAATGATATTTATAGGATATGTAACCTCAGGATATAAACTGTACGACACTGACTCAAGGAAAGTTATATCGGCGCGGAACGTAATATTTGACGAAACAAAACCGGAAAAGGACAACACTGTGAATTATAAAGTGGACATGACAGAGAAGAACCAAGATAATGTAAGTGACCAAGAACAAGAAGATGATGATGAAGATGATGAACAATATGAACCAGCAGATGACATGGAAGAATTAGTAAAGGAACAGAATCAAGCAGCTAAGAAAAATGAAAAAGAAGAAGAGACCGAGAAAACAGAGAGTTCAGAAAGAGGGAGAGGAAAAAGACAAATAAAGAAACCAGTATGGCTAAAAGACTATACAATTGACTTAGATCAGAATGATGAAGCATTATATGCCTTGTTGTCAAGTCACCAAGATGCTCCATTAGATTTTGAGGACATCAAAGGAAGAAAAGATGAAAAAGAATGGAACTTAGCAGTAAAAGAAGAGTTTAAGGTTTTACAAGAAAATGAGACATGGAAGTTTGTACCTATACCAAAGAATGATAAACTACTAGATACTAAATGGGTGTTTACAAAGAAAAACGTCGGAGACCAAGAAATTTGCAAAGCAAGATTGGTAGTGAGGGGCTATCAACAAAAAGACAAGTTAGAAAATATATACTCCCCTGTATTGAAGTTACAAACATTAAGAGTGCTTTTATCAGTTGCAGCGCAGAAGGACTATGATATCCATCAAATGGATGTTAAAGGCGCATTCTTATACGGACGGATTGATGAGGCAGTATATTTAAAACCTCCAAAAGGACTAAGAGTCCCAGAAGGAAACGTTTTAAGATTACAAAAGTCCCTGTATGGATTAAAGAAGAGTCCAAAGTATTGGTATGAGAAATTTACAGAAGTTATAACTGAATGTGGTTTTATGCGCTCTCAAAATGACTATTGTCTATATAATAAAGGGGATTTATACTTGATTTTATATGTTGATGATTTATTGATAGTAGGGCCTAGTAAATCAGATATTGAAGGTGTCAAAAACTTCTTAAAAACCAAGTTTAATATGAAAGATTTGGGTGACAGGAATCTAATGTATCTCGGCATTAGTATTCAGAAACAACATGATGCGATTTATATAAATCAATCTAAATATTTACAAAAGGTCATTGAATCTTATAATATGGACAACTGTAGAGGGACTAATTCTCCTATGGACCTTAATTTTAAACTGGACTTTGACACGACTGAAGTTGACATGACTTTGGAACATCAGTGTAGATCTCTCATTGGCTCTCTGATGTATGCAATGGTGAGTACTAGACCAGACTTAGCTACAGCTGTGTCATATTTGAGTAGATTCCAGTCACAGCCAACTTTAAAGTTATGGCAAGCTTTGAAGCTTGTTGGCTAATGAAATTATTATTAGACTTTAATATTGATGTCAAAAATACCATCATTTTTGAGGACAATATTAGCACTATGAAAGTAGTACAGAATCCAGACCAAAAACGTTTGAAATATATGGATGTAAAATTTAACTTTGTGAAACAAAAGGTTGAGGAAGGAGTAATATGTGTTAAATATGTTTCCACAAATGATCAATTAGCAGATATATTAACAAAGCCGTTGGCTGGCGAAAAATTTGTGAGATTGTGTAATTCACTTAATTTAGTAAAATGTTAGAATGATGTGCAAACATTGAGGGAGAGTGTTGAGGTTCAATGTCAGCGCATCTATATATATTGTCTGTGGTAGATTTCGTGTTGTCAATGTGAAAGATGTGATTTCGGTTAGGATTATTTAAAATAGAGAAAAGTACAATGTAATAGTTTTAGCTGTGATGTATTAAAGAAGATAAATGATAGAAGGCATTTTAATAATTGATTTAGATATCAATATAATAAAACTTGACATTATAATTATATAAATTTAAACAAAATCAATTATCATAATGTTAAGCAAATAAACAAATTTCATTTTAAAAAATTGCGTTGATAATATTTACGCGAAACGGAGCGTCCTAGAAATGCTCCTCAAATGCTCAAAGAGAATATAACCACTACTGTCACTGTCATCGGACGACCTTTCAAATACTCTTATTCATTGTCGAATTTGTCGATAACGATTGTACTTTGCTAAATTATTTTGTCAATAAGCGATGTGAAATGTTTTTTATGTATTTATAATAGAACTGTTAGATCAATAAAAAAGATTAAAACTTATTAATTGTTCAAACTGTTTTAAAATTTCCATAAAGCAAACACAAATTTTATTAAACTTTGAAGTACGTTCGAATACCTTTATTTTTTCGTCGAGCGAAGACTGCGAAATCAAAAACAAACATTGAAGAGCCTGTTTATTTAGTTTTAATGATAATGATATTAATGATAATTACATATTATAAATAAGACTCAAGCGTGTAGTTGAACAAAACTTGAACTTTGTACCAATCGGCTGTCGCCGTCTAGATATTACGTAACATTTAAATTAAAACCTTGGTTCTAGTGAACATATTACTATTTACGTAATTTCGTTTATAAATTGGCCTTGACAATGGCTGGAAATGCGTTGCTGAGCCGGAGCGCAACGTTGTTGTCAAGGTGTACGTTATCGTCTATAAAAACTCATTTCCTACGTAAAGATACAGTCATTTGTGCTACATCGCCAGCCGGCTTTAGATATTTGTCGATCACTCACGCCACAAACATGAAACTTGTTCAGTACTCGCAAAAATGTAATCCCGAGATTCGGGTGGGATTCTTAGAGGGAGATAATATTGTGGATATACAGAAATTGGACTCCTCTTTACCCACAACTCTACTGGATATTCTGAAGAATGGAGATATTGAGAAAGTTAAAAGGTAAAAGTTATTAATTTTAACTGCATAGGGTTGCCATCCATCTGGGTATCCCCATCATTTGTATGGGGGCGTCCAGGGTCCGGGCAGGATTTCATATGTAGTCCGGGTATAACATTTAAAAAAAAAAAGGTAAAGGTTGTTGAATTCAGAATTTCGGAATTGCCTGATAAAGACACAAATAATTAATAAGTGTGTCCCATATAATTTTTGTAAACCCCTATGTGGCCCTTGATTGCTAAAAGGTTGCCGACGCAGTGTAGGGTAATAAGTTAATTGAATGAAGGAATTGATAAACCTGCTGCCTAACTTTAATTAGTCAGAAATGTCAATACCTGATGTTGGTACTGCTAAACATTGAATCGGTCAATCACCATATTACATTGGCCTACAATCTTACATACTTTATGCATTGAAGAAATTAATATTTTTTAATAATTAAGTCAGAGATTGACAACATTTTTAGGTTGGTCATTAAAATTACTCGCTCATGAGTGACTACTCTGTCAGTATGTGAACATGGATTCAAATTCAACCAAGCCATTTAGATCTCAATTATTTTGTCGGCGAAGTTGACAACCACTCATATTCTTAATATTGAACTTGGCTCCCATTTTCACATTTATGTTTTTGGTGGGATACTTAACTTCTGTATAAATTCGCTTTTGTCTTTATTTTATTGTGATATGAAATGACAAGACATATTAGAAACAAAATAAAAAACCACATCCATTGTGCAGATTTTGATAATAATCCATACTTTATTTTTTATTTAATGAATACACATATAGAGAGAGTAAAGGAATGAAAAGGTTCGCCAATTTTGGATTTTATTTCTAAAAATAACCTTTTTTTTCTAAGAGTTTGTCATTCCACAACTGTAATGTTCATGTTCACTTCAAAGATATTATGTATGAATTGTGTACCTTATTATGAAGGAATCTTACAGGAACCTTACAGATTTACTTGTGTCAATTTTCTACCATATATTTTTAATTTCAGGCTAAAGTCAACAAAAGATGCTTTGATTCCCGTGTCATCTGTAAACCTGGAAGCACCCATCACGGGCATGGATAAAGTTCTTTGCATAGGTAAACATTTTATTAATTTAATTTAACTAAATAATTCTTTACAAGATCATTAGTATTCCATCCAAACCAGATTACCAGATACCGATTAAACCAGATTACCAGATACTGCACATAAGACATCGTTTTTACTATTTTGCTTTTACAATTTATTTTAAATAGGACCGGATTTGGGGAAGCGCAGACGGTGCTCTCTCGCCGCTCCTTTGCTGCCCCCCAGGGCCTCCAGACCTCCAAATCTGGCCCTGATTTTAATCAAAACTATAAAACAGGTCTAAACTATAAGGACCACTGCGAACAACATAACCTAAAGGCTCCCCCGGTTCCTATGATGTTCAGTAAATTCCCCAGCTGTGTCATTGGCCCTAAGGATGATTTGAAGACAAGATGTATTGCTGAGGTTACCATCAATTTCTGCACATCAATTTCTATAAAACAGTACCTGTAGTTTGTGTAGAATATCATGTAACATTTTGCAGAATATCATTTAATGGTAGTAAATAAATAGTGCAGCACCGTAACTTTTGACTAAGTAGCTGAACACATGAAGATTGAAGTCGTCACAAAAACAATGGTTCATCAAAAGGCCAAAGGTTTCGTGGTATTCTGGTGCCATTATAAATATGTTATTATGAGAAACTTCTCAAGACAAGCATCGGGAAAAGGTCCTTTCAATTTTGAAAAAGTTTTTGCCCCTTCAGTTTAGTGTTTGGTCGTATTACAGAAGTAACGTAAGAGTAGTAGGTATGTGTGTTATATATAAAACTTATAAGCAAACGGACTCAAGCGGGCATTCTCATGGCATGTCAGAATGATAGGTAAGGTTCGCAAATCAATCAATTCACTTTCGAGTATTTGTACTTAGTATTTGGTACCTATTTATAATGTGAAATTTCAATAATGTGACCTTTCTGTGACTTAAGTTCGGAGTGCTGTCGGTAGTATCGTATCCATTGCAATACATAGATATGCAAATTAACAAATAAAGCAAATCTTTCTATTGATTAGACTGCACTCTACCAACTAATATAAGTATGAACAACAGTCATAATGACGCATGTCAGCTATTTACTTGTTTTTTAAGTGGCCACTTCAGTGGGCTATCAGTCATCACTTCAAAGAGTTAAAGACACATTAAAGATGAATAAATGATAACGGGTAATATATTCCATATTTGTAACATAAAAAAGTCGTATAAAGCAGAGGGATCTGCATGTCTCTATCTGCCAACACAGCGAATCCTCAAGTGAATAAAGGGTCGGCAACGCGCTTGTGATTCTTCTGGACTCACAAGAGTCCATAGGCGACGGTACCTGCTTAACATCAGGCAGGCCGTAAGCTTGTTTGCCACCGTCGTTGTATAAAAAAAGCGGCCAAGTGCGAGTCGGACTCGCACATGAAGGGTTCCGTTAAATAAATTGCGGTTTACGATTTATGACGTATTAAAAAAAACTACTTACTAGATCACGTCCAAACCAATTTTCGGTGAAAGTTTGCATGGTAATGTACATCATATATATTTTTTTATTTTATCATTCTCTTATTTTAGAAGTTACAGGGGACACACACACACATTTTACCACTTTGGAAGTGTCTTTCGCGCAAACTAATAAGTTTAGAAAAAAATTATGTTAGATACCTCAATATCATTTTTGAAGACCTATCCATAGACATATGGGTTTAATTAATTTTTTTTTTTTGAGTTTCAGTCCTAAGTATTGGGAACCCCCTTTTTTTGTGTGAAAATCTTAATGCGGTTTACAGAATACATGTACTTACCAAGTTTCAACAGTATAGCTATTATAGTTTCGGAAAAAAGTGGCTGTGACATACGGACGGACAGACAGACATGACGAATCTATAAGGGTTCCGTTTTTTGCCATTTGGCCACGGAACCCTAAAAAAGGGTATATGATGAAACTCTCTAAAGGCCTGAACTACCTGGACCACTGCAAGGAGCAGAATCTGACGCCGCCGGCGGTGCCGATGATCTTCAACAAGTTCCCGAGCTGCGTCGTCGGGACTAGGGAGGCTGTGCGGCTGAGGGGCGCCACCAAGGTAGGTCACAAATAGTACATTACTACAGACGCCGGGTGAGTAGGTATAGGCGGCCGACCGTAGGCCTTTTCACGGCCAGGCATGTATAAGTGCTTTTCTCAAACATGCAATGAAATTTCGTCATTCCGTGCGTTATAACATTTTTTTTCTATGTATTTAAGTATTTATTTCTCTATATAAGTATGTATATCGTCGTCTAGTACCCATAGTACAAGCTTTGCTTAGTTTGGGACTGGGTCGGTATGTGTAAGATTGTCCGCAAATATTTATTTATTTTATTTATTTATAACAGGCTTCAAAGTATCACGTTTCAGGCGGAAGAAGAAGAGAGCGAACTGTAACGGAAATTCATAGGAAATTGAAGGCCTGGTCCGGGAAGTATTTTTTTTTAATTTTCATTACACAATTTGTGGCAATGGTCACGGAGTTCAGCTATGAACATTTGTTTGATTTCTTGAAGTTTTTTTTATTTATTTCATTGCATGTTTGAGAAAAGCACTATACCTGCCTAGCTGTGAAAAGGGCTTGCCGGGTGAGCAGGTATAGTATAGACGGCCGACCGTAGGGAGGCCGGATAGTGATACGAAGCATGTCTGTCTTCTTTCCCGGCGTCTGCAGTAAGTAATGTACTATTTCTCAAACATGCAATGAAATAAATAAATAAAAACTCCTCAAATCAAACTAATTTTCATGGCTGAATGCCGTGATGCTGTGCCACAAATAGCCTAGGAAATTCCTCTACAGTTCTCTCGAGTTGATCCGCCCGAAACGTGATACTTTGAAGCCTGATATAACTGACGTAATGACGACATTTCATTGCTTGTTTGAAAAAAATGTATTTACCTATATAGGTATCTGTAACTATATATTTACAGATATGGTTCTTGAGCTGTTTAGTGTAGGTATAATGCGCTATGTTTGTACCCTCATTACATATAGCTTCGATAGATATGTAATAGATTTATAAAAATTCTTAGATGGTTGTCATAGTATGGTATAAAAATTACTTGATTTCTGGAATCACCCGTGTTTGTGAATTTTAGTAGCCTGCCCTCTTTCATTTGTACCGTGCAAAGCTGGATACTTGATGCTGGCAGAATTGTGCTTAAGTTGCACGGTAGCCATAAACAATAGAGTGAAGTGACTTGGTTTCTAAGAATCTACGTGGTTAGGCTGTGGTGTCTGGTTTATCTGGTTAACTCCTCAGGCCACGTACAGCGTATCGTTCTATAGAAATGTAGCTGCACTTCCAATACGACCTATTCCACTTCCTAGGACAATTGACGACTGGTTAGCCTAGTGCAGGGACCTTTATGCATCAACGTGCCATTTTTTATTAAGAATGTTTAATGAGGTCGTAGACGTGCCGTCAAATGATTTTGACTTTCTGATTATTTGGAAAAAAAATACTATTATCAATCAATCAATCAAATCGTTTAATTCAGACTAAGTCCATATACAATTAATTTCTACAATTATTCATTTTAAATACAAAATAAAATACAAAATAATTACAAATAATCATCCTAAGTCTAAAAAAAGGGACATACAAAACAAAGACACTACGAGTACACTACATACCTACAGTAAATTGGTTTGCCTGGCAGTAGATGAATCATGTGGCAACTTATTAGATGGCAGATTATTATAACTCTTTATATTATATAACGCGTTCGATTGTCATAAAATACTTATTTTCGTGATCGGTGACGTGCCCATATAACCCATATTATTGTGTAGCGTGCAGCCTTACTGCCTACGATGCTGAAGGTCCTGGGTTCGAATCCCGGTAAGGGCAAATATTTGTGTGATGAGCATGAATATTTGTAACTTAAGTCTTGGATGTATTCTATGTATTTAAGTAGGTATTTATATCTTTTAAATACATCGTCGTCTAGTACCCATAACAAAAGCATGAGCGTACTATGGGACTTGTTCGATTTCTGTAAAATTGTCCCCGAATATTTATTTGTTTAATATCTTGACGCTGTTGACTGTACAGGAAGGGGCCTATCAATTTTGAACCTTTTCACACAAAAAATAGAGTCGTAAATGGTAAACCACTTTCTTGGTTTACTGTGGGTGTGCGGCGTCAAGCGGAGATCCAAGCCTAAATAATGTTATAAATATAATAATTAATATTAAAGATCGTTCAGGAGAAATGATCACAACCTCTTAAAATCGATTGTCTGTATGAGACATTTAGGTACCAAAGTTTAATTTATCTGAAGGCATTTTTTCCAGTAACCATTGACAGTTCCAAGCTTTTGAAAATAGAAAGTACCTACCTTATATACAGAACCCATTAGATTAGGTTAGTTTTTATAAAAATACTGAAAATTTTACAGTCTCTGAAAAAAAATCAATTATTCGTGGTTGTGATAGGTAACCATGGTTCAGTTCTTAAGGCGGATTAATATTTATCTGACGTGGTGCTCTTGGATGCGTTCTGACGTCAGATATAACCAGTGATCGGATCTAGGATGCAATTTGGGGTGAACGACCTCAAACGTTATGTTTATCGTGGATGTGTCACGGATCTCCCGGGATTTTGGGAAATGGGCTATTGTAAATTAAAAAATACGTAACTTAATATTTGCACACTTAAAGCACACTAGAATTGTCTAATAATGGGTATTTATAACTGAAATTATTATTATTTGTCGATAAGTTGAGAATGTGATAAGCAGGGCTCGATTTGATTGACAATGTCAGTCAAGACATTATATACTGCTCATTTCAAGTGGCCATTTCATTTAATAAAAGAGGTTGATAAGTGGTAATTGTTTACGAAAAGACTATTTGATGGCATCCTATGTGCGGTGCAGTGCAACGTCATCGGCACTAAAAGTTCGAGCCCTGGTGATAAGATTAACGAAATAGTGATAGTGAACTAATAACAATTATTACTTTTTCTTGTATACCCTGGTAAACACATAAGAATAATAAAAAATACATAAAAGATAAGACATGCAAGATACGTTCAGTTCTTCTATGCAGTAGGTACTGTAAACATTTTTGTTGTTAAAAAAATTAAAAGTTATTTACCTTTTTGTAAAGATAGGTAACAAAAAAAGTTGCGGGATTGTAAGTCATATCCACCTTAATATTACGAACTTAAACCCCGGGAAATTACATCCTAGATCCGATCACTGGATATAACAGTTGCCGTCACATAAGAGCGCAGCAGTGGATGTGAATATAACCGTGGCAAAATGTCACGCCAGACAAATATTAATTCGGCTTCAATAGGCTTCCGCCCGGTTCCAAGGAAGTATCTAGAATATTATACAAATTGAGTGCCATACATTTCTAAATTAAATATTTCCGGCCATACCAGGAAAGACGCTTATTGTGAGATGAAACGGAATGACACATACGATACGAGTGAATATTTCCTTCGTTTTAATAAATAAGTAATAAGAGGTAATAAAATATCACACGACAATTCCAATTTCCGATTTCTCAGCTGTAATGTGTAGGCCTATAATGGGTATACTGACGATACAAATACTGACATAGAAAACGCAAAAACTCAAGTTTATCTTCTTATTAGGATCGATTCTTCAAAATTATTTATTTTATCTTATGGTATGAGAATCACATTTAAATTACTCGAAATACATTCATCAGGTATGTCACAAACTAATATCTAAGGATCTTAGCCATTCAGCCGCGTCAGTTGTGAAGGAGAAAAGGTCTTCGGGGGCATTCCTGTAATATTGACGTTTGACATTCGGCCCCACAGTAACAGCTAGGCGAGTCAGCCCAGCCACAAAGATGTTTAAAATGGGCGCTTCGACCTTACCTTGTCCTTAGTGTTTGCACCATTCGTGACGCGGAAGCGTGACTTCGTTTTCACACCAGACGAGATAATTAAGGCTACTAACAGATCCATTAAGTCTTTGACTGCCAAGCAGAAGTAATTTTTTCTTTGAGACTTAGTCCGGATTCTATTAGGGCATCTACCAGTTTGCAAGGTAGATGCCGGGATTTGAGTCTATAGATGCGATTTAAAACTGATCCGGGCTTATTTACTTATTTATTTTATTTGCTTAGTGCTACTTCCCTCAATGCAGTTCGATTATTCGTCCTATACTTAGCTGATTGCGACTGCTTCTAATACTTACTTACCCAGCTGGCTCAGCGATCCGAAGTGGATATTCGCCTCTGATAAGAGCTGGTGCAAACGCGCCCTTTGATGTCCACTTCATCTTTCCAGCGGTACTTGAGCCGACCAACCGGTTGTCAACAGGCAGGCCACCAAGTTAGGCTCTTCCGCATTCAAATCGGTCCATTCGTTTAGGAGCTACGATGCCACAGACAGACAGACACACACACAGACAGGTCAAACTTATAACACCCCTCTTTTTCCGGCTGGGGTTAAAAATAGAGTTGTTGGACGTTTATGAATACTTTAGTATTCCCATTAGGTACCTACTATAATGCTGAGTTGCCGAATCATATAAATAAGTAGTCCAAGGCCCCAGTAGGTACTTTACTTACAAGTAGATAAGTACTCGTACGGGTCAAGATTCCTGTGTGAATCACGGGTCCGCTCTCAAGGCAAATTGGGGTCAATTATTGAAGCAAATTGAGCCTGTAATTCATCCCGCGTAGGTGGTTAGTAGGTAGCTTATACGGTCATGCGATGGATAATGGGGGAGTTTATGCTATTTCTACTCTCCATCTTAGAGTTATCCTGGCTGCCTCTTCAAGGAGTCCGCGTGGTTCGCTCGGGGTCGAAGCCAAAAAAACCTTTATTCCAACTCAGGGGAAATTAGACGTCAGTGGTTTAAGCTTTGAGTTGGTTAGTTAATTGACCGTCCACTTTCCAAACTCTTCCACTTTGTTCCGGATGTACCTCATTTAAATTCCCAAGTCGTCGACAATTCCAACTCGTTATTATCCTACTTCGTTGACTGTACACTGTAGGGATATTAAACATCAATTTCAGGGAGGAATGTTTTGTAGATTATTGACGCATAAATAATGTATTTAGTTCATCCGAATAATATTATTAACGTGAAAGTCTGTGCCGATTTACGTTCCTCTTAATCGCAAAAACTGCTGAACGGATTTTGAGGGAACTTTCCAGTAAAGTACCTAACTTTGATATCACTATCAGAATAGGACATAGACAGAATAGGCTTCAATTTATACGCGTACCTACGGAGTCGCGGGCTGCAGCTAGTTATAAATAAATGATGCGATAGGAAGTTAAACAATTAGGAAACGGGAATAGTTCATATTTAATTGAACAAATATTCAGCCACATCAGTGCAATCTTACCTTTCGATACGTTTGATGCCATCACACCGTTGCTACTGGTTAGAAAATTGGCAATTTAACTAGGAATGGTATGTGGATTGTGGATAATTCAGAAACAGAAAGGTAATGAAATCCAAACATCACCATCCATTTTGAACTTCCAGAAACAGGAAGGACTTCCCAGAAGAAAGGTTATGTTTTTCGAGCGTATTATGTATGTATCTACCTATACAAGAAAATTATATTTCAAGGGCTAGAGTCCAAAAGGCTTGATGGATTTTGGCATATGGGGTGTCGTTAGATTCCTCGTAATCGTGGGAGAGGCATTGATTGTCACAATTGAAAAAAACAGTAGGGTTTTAGGAAAAATGTTTTGATAATAATTAACCTCTTATGTTTTCTCTCGCAGAAAGTTGACTGGGAAGTGGAGCTGACCGTGGTGATTGGCAAGAAGGCGAGCGATGTGAAGGCGAAGGATGCCTTCGACTACATAGTCGGGTACACAGTGGCTCAGGACATCAGTGCCAGGGACTGGCAGAAGGAGAAAAACGCTGGCCAGTTCTTGCTAGGCAAGGTGAGTGCGAAAACCATATGGTTGTGCTTGTGCGTCTTCATTTGTTTCGTGTAGGAGCAGAGGAGTGGTCATGAAGCTAGTTTATGCGAGGGCGAAGGATGCCTTCCACTAGTTACATGGACGTAAGTAGAGCGTGGCTCAAGACATCAGTGCCAGTGACTGGCTAAAGGAGAAAAACGACGCTGGCCAGTTCTTACTAGGCAAGGTTAGTGCGGACACCATATTGTTGTGCGTCTTCATTTGTTTCGTGTGGAAGCAGAAGCGTTGGTCATGAGGCCAGCTATGTGAAGGCAAAGTATGCCTTCAACTACATAGTACACAGTGGTTCAGTACATCAGTGCGGGGAACGGGAAGGAGAGGAATGCGCCGGTGGACTGTTCTTGCCCCTGGCAAACATTACACCATAGGCCATAAGAGCACCAGGGTGATCCGATCCACTCAGGTGATCTTATTGGATGCCGTGAATCTTGCAGAAGAATGCTGGCTTACTTACTCAAACACTCCTTGTGCGTGAGGCCATATGATACGAGTATGGGAACGAGATACCTCTATTACACCAATTGCGAGCGTTGTATAATAGTATAGTTAACGTGATCTCATTTCATTTGGTTTTGGCTTTTATTCACTTTACTTCCTTTGGCGCAACAACCCAAAATATTGACAACAACAAGTGTACGCGACTGATCCTAGTGTCACAAAAAACATTTGTCAAAACCAAGTGGAATACGAGTAGGTATCGTTATGTGAGCTCGTTACCCTAATTTGTTCAATAGAAAGTAATAAGTAATAAATCTGTGAGGTCACTCATGAGACGAGGGGTTAATTCAATTTCGCCGCCCTGCATGTCACATTAATTGCTTATAGGTATCTATTAAGAGAGGTAGGGCACAGCGGAATGTCATTTCGCTTATATTTAGAGCAGCCCAACTGGGAAAGTACCTCCACCTAACAGAAGACCGCAGCCATAATAATACCTCTACTTGCTTTGTGGGTATTTGCCTCAGACGGCTTCGTAATTTTCTACCTACTGCAACTAAGTAAAATTGCGCTCGCTCAAACGTTGCTTCTTCATATTCTTGATTACGCCGATGTATTCTATCTCGACCTTGTCTGACACGGATTGAAGTAGGTATTGATTATTGTGTGAATCGTATCAGGGAAAAAAAAACCGGCTAAGTGCGAGTCGGACTCGCGCACGAAGGGTTCCGTAACATTATCAATAAAAATATTTATTTTATTTTGTTTTTAGTATTTGTATAGCGGCAACAGAAATACATAATTTGTGAAAATTTCAACTCTCTAGCTATCACGGTTCTTGAGATACAGCCTGGTGACAGACAGACGGACGGACGGACAGCGAAGTCTTAGTAATAGGGTCCCGTTTTACTCTTTGAGTACGGAACCCTAAGAACGTCCAATCGTTCAATTCAAGGTGAGATAATGCTTAGATTTCATCTGCAGGTTGCGCCTGTCTAGATATCTAGATATTGTAGTCCCCAGTTATCTTTTCAAAGATAAAGACATTGTTTTATCGTTTCACGTTTGATGTAATCTTGGCAGAGTTGATGTAGTGATTTGAATGTATTACGTGGATCATAAAAAAACATTATGCAACCATAACACATGAAAATTAGGTAAGTTTAGGGCCTCCATAGACACCGCGTTTTTAAACGTGGTCGACGCGCGTTTGTTGTGTTGCACGTGATTCGTCGACGGCGCGTTTAAAAAACGCGGTGTGCATAGGGCTTAAAATAGGGAACCGG
Source organism: Epinotia brunnichana (assembly GCA_963854355.1). Taxonomy (NCBI): domain Eukaryota; kingdom Metazoa; phylum Arthropoda; class Insecta; order Lepidoptera; family Tortricidae; genus Epinotia; species Epinotia brunnichana. The sequence continues at coordinate 15,267,109 of OY977957.1, forward strand.
ATGAAATTCGTATGGGTCCAATCCAAATGGTCCAATCGAACCCCCGCTGAAGTTTTAGTTTGTACCATATACTCGTAGTGCTAAAAATATGTATCAAATGAAACCTCTCATAAATAATTTAATTACCGAAACCTTAATCCACCGACATTAGAGCCAATAGAGCCATGGGACATAAATTTTCGCAAGTTGTATGCACTTCTTATCACTCATATACAAAGAATTCCACCCCTATTTGATCTTCTTAAGGGGCAATTTCCAGGAGGCCAATTCTCGGGCAAATCGAGATGATGTCTAATAGACATATCTCGAAAAAAAATGGTGGAATTTCCGTATTCTCAAAATCTCACGGTCGAGGTATGTCTTACTCCCAGCGTTCAAGATGCAACAAGTGGTCGGAAGCGATCGAGATGGTAGATTCACTGATTTTCTTTCACTTTAGATCTGTCAGTGGCGTAAAGCCTGCATCGCACTGGCGCGGCCTGCGGTGGCGGACCGTAGTAAATTTGACAGCTAATGACAAGTTTTCTATTGTCCGCCGCGGCCAGGCCGCGCCAGTCTGTGAGAGGCCTTAAGCCTGCATCACACTGGCGCGGCCTGCGGTGGCGGACCGTAGTAAATTTGACAGCTAATGACAAGTTTTCTATTGTCCGCCGCGGCCAGGCCGCGCCCAGGCCGCGCCAGTCTGTGAGAGGCCTTAAGCCTGCATCACACTGGCGTGGCCTGCGGTGGCGGACCATAGTGAATTTGACAGCTAATGACAAGTTTTCTATTGTCCGCCGCGGCCAGGCCGCGCCAGTCTGTGAGAGGCCTTAAGCCTGCATCACACTGGCGCGGCCTGCGGTGGCGGACCATAGTAAATTTGACAGCTAATGACAAGTTTTCTATTGTCCGCCGCGGCCAGGCCGCGCCAGTCTGTGAGTGGCCTTATATGAAAAATATTGACAGCTTACAAATACTGACAGTTGACAGTAGTCTTTGACTCAAAACTGCCAAGCGAGAACACGTTTCATGCGCTCCTTTTCACGTAATTGTTCTTCATCGAGCAAACACTTTTATATTTTTTATGTGTTAAATCGCCGTAATTGTGGAATATTGTAAATTAATATCAATTTTGTTCTTGATATTTAATTCGGTACAAATACTTGAAAAAATATTTTATTATTTTATCATCGATTGTAAACAAACACAATCAAGAAAAAACGACACGCGTGTTGCAAATCTGCAATATATATTGTCGTTCGACTTGATCTCTATCATGCCTTTCATGCCCCAGAATAAGAAATGTTGCTGTCTTCGAGATTTTTCCATAGACATTACGTCAAATTCATCATCACTTTTAGACATCATATCGAACGGCCCGAGAATTGGCCCCCAGGACATAAAGTATCCAATGCCCCTGTTCGATGACCCAAACCATCCCATTACCAAATTTATTCTAGAAGTATACCTACCTATATGGGCAGACGTTAGATATTGAATCCATAACCTGTGAAGTAGTTTTTCAAGCTAGGATAGCAAGCTAGATACTGTACTATACTTTCCTTGGTTCCTGTCCTCGCTTGGAACATGCTAGTGCTGTTTAAGTGATGCCAGATTAATAATAATAATAAGCCCGCAGGGCAGCTTGTGGCGAGCTGTTGGGGAGTAACGACCCCACGGACCCGAGTGCTCCCGAGAGTCGGTCAGGGCCTCCGTCTTCGGCGTGTCTTCGTCGGTCGGAGTGGAACCCTCGACACCCCTGAGCCGCTCACCCGGTGTTGCTCCTGGCCGTCTTTACGACGGCATTTTTAGGGGCCCATCTAATGAGCGGCTAGTCACCGCCTGCCTCGATAACGTTGTGGATAACATTGTTATGGCAGGTGTCCGGACCACTTTATAATAACCCAATTTTATTGTCCACCCAAATGTCATCACCATAGACCCAATTCTCTTTTCCATTTTCCTACAATAGCTCCAACGCCTGCTGGGACCGCTTCACGGGTATCTACCGATGTACCCGTGAATGGGTTCTAGCAGGTGTACTACATCACATTAAAATTCGTCTCCAAAGGGCCTCTACGTGTTGGATCTATATCCCCACGCACGCCTTCCAAATGACCGGGGTTCGCCCCGTGAATTTAAATCGGAGATACATAATAATAATAATAATAAGGCGTAGGGATGTGACGGCCCCATCGCCCACCAGATTTCTGGTGCAATCAGTCAACGTAAGGCAGCTTGTGGCGGGCTGTTAGGGAGTAGCGACCCTACGTACCTGAGTGCTCCTGGGGGTGTCCTGTGGTCAGGCTGAGCCGATCGGGTGGTTGGTTGGACAGGCCCCCCACCTCTGGCTTGCCTTAACTGGCTGTCCAGAGTGGAGTCGCAAGAGCTGTTGCTCGAGGGTAGATTTGGACACCTAAGTGGCGAGTTGGCTATATGTTTAAAGTCCAGTGCCACCTCTCTACCCCCCCAGCCTCTCTGACTGGTGTTGCCCTTAGGCCATTTTTTAATGTCGCTATTAATAGGGGCCCATCTAGCAGTTGGCGAGTCACCGTCTGCCAGAGATAAAAAATGAGACAGTTTATTAGGCAGTCGTCCGATGTTTCACCCAATAGCCCACAGCCACTAGTCCATCATGTTCACCCAATAACCCGTTTTCTTTAGATTCCATCAACCAGCAATAGTCCCTATACACCCCAGCGGGTGCTGTCTCTGTGTGCGTCCCATGACACGGGCAGGGACAGCATCCGCTCGGTGTACTCCTTGCATTTCATTAAATTGTCAAAAGGGCCTCTACGTGTTGGCTCAGTTGGTACTTTGTAGGTACCTAGCCCCACGCACGCCTCCCAAAGGTCCGGGACATCATTGTCCCGTGAGCGGGAAAGACATACATAATAATAATAATAATAAGAAGTAGAACGGCAAGCTATTAATCTATCCTGGTTTCAGGCACTATAGCTTACACGTTTTGTATGTACGAAGATAGACGCACTAGTTTGCTATCCTTCAAAAACTAACCTCGCGTAACCCGGCTATTAGGGCGACAATCGTTTGAACATCTCGCGTGAGGTATTTGTAGGAAGGGGCAGTGTAGAGCTCGTTGCAAGGGGCGAGGCAATTTTCTTAAGTGGAACCGCGAAAGTAGGCGATATCACTATCACTACATAGTATAAAACAAAGTATGTCTGTCCCTATGTATTCCTCGATCTTTAAAACTACCCAACGGATTTTGATGCGGTTTTTAGGGTTCCGTAGACAAATGGCAAAAAACGGAACCCTTATAGATTCGTCATGTCTGTCTGTCTGTCTGTCCGTCCGTATGTCACAGCCACTTTTTTCCGAAACTATAAGAGCTATACTGTTGAAACTTGGTAAGTAGATGTATTCTGTGAACCGCATTAAGATTTTCACACAAAAATCAAAAAAAAAACATTAAGTTTTAGGGGTTCCCCATACTCAGAACTGAAACTCAAAAAATATTTTTTTCATCAAACCCATCTATGGACAGGTCTTCAAAAATGATATTTAGGTTTCTAATATCATTTTTTTCTAAACTGAATAGTTTGCGCGAGAGACACTTCCAAAGTGGTAAAAGGTGTGTCCCCCCCTGTAACTTCTAAAATAAGAGAATGATAAAACTAAAAAAAATATATGATGTACATTACCATGCAAACTTCCACCGAAAATTGGTTTGAACGAGATCTAGTAAGTCGTTTTTTTTTAATACGTCATAAATCGTAAGTAAACCGCAATTTATTTTACGGAACCCTTCATGTGCGAGTCCGACTCGCACTTGGCCGCTTTTTTTTAATAGATAGAGTGATTCAAGAGGAAGGTTTATATGTATAATACATAGCCGTGCGAAGCCGGGGCAGGTCGCTGTGTACTCATATGCATATTTCTGTAGCACGCTATGCTGCTTAAATGGCTTGATGGATACATGTAAGCAAGTAGATTCCTCGTAGTCGTAGAAGCGATATAAGCTATAACATTTGTAATAATTATTAAAGTTGAAAAACTCTCGATATTTTCATTCCAAAGTTCAATATCTCAAAAACGGCTGAACCGATTTTGTTGAAACGTGGCTAAGAATCATCTAGATCACGTCAGCTTTCGGATAAAAAAACCGCATTTAAATCGGTCTATTCGTTTAGGAGCTACGATGCCACAGACAGACACGTCAAACTTATAACACCTCTTTTTTTCGTTGGGGGTTAAAAATTAAGTTGGCTTTTTTTTTCACTCCATATTAATAAAAATCATGACACAAATACCTTCTTCCATCCTGTTTTACTGGAATAGGTTAGTGCATCCAACTAACGACTTGTTCATCGTAATGAAATACCTACTAACATAGTTTTAAGACCTTTGTTACTAACGAATTATGGAAATACTTCCGAAATTAATGATGATAATAATAGTTATTATTAAAAAAGTTACATTTGACCTTCGCCCTCTCTTTCCAGGCGATGGACACCTTCTGCCCCATCGGACCCTGCATCACCACCAGCGACGAGATCGGGGACCCTCAGTGCCTGAAGATACAGTGCTCCGTCAACGGGGTGCTCAAACAGACCAGCAAAACTGACCAGCTAGTCCACAAGATTCCTGACGTCATCGAGAGACTGACCTCGTAAGTCTTTTATATCTGGAGCAACCCAACTGGGGAAGTACCTCCACCTTACAGGAAACTCCTTGCATCATCACCATTCAGATCGGGGACCCTCAGTGCCTGAAGATCCAGTGCTCCATCAACGGGGTGCTCAAACAGGTCAGCAAAACTGACCAGCTAGTCCACAAGATTGCTGACGTCATCGAGAGACTGACCTCGTAAGTCTTTTATATCTGGAGCAACCCAACTGGGGAAGTACCTCCACCTTACAGAAAACCCCTTGCATCTTCACCATTCAGATCGGGGACCCTCAGTGCCTGAAGATCCAGTGGCGCCTTACAGAAACTCGGAGCCATAATAAAACCACATTTTTTTATGCAATTTTATGTACTATCGACAAAATTGAATCCTGAGCTATAACCACGAATTTCGAATCTGGAACTTCATATATCTCCGTCTCTATCTCACTTATGGTTTATGGTACTCGAGCGACAGAGACGGAGATATACGAATTTCGAGATTCGAAGTTCGTGGTAGCGCCGCTGACCCAGCATGGAACCTTGTTACAATTAACTGACGTATTAACGTCATATGGTCGTGCGTATGTTCGTTAATTGTAACAAGGTTCTATGGTGGGTCATGATTCAGTTTGTTCGATTGTACATATTTACTCTGTTGGACATAAAGCCACTATTTAAAACATGGAAGGTTAGGTACTTATGTTATGCATCCATGCCGCCAGGATTAATTTCAGGTGCATCTGCATTTACACATTATACTATTAGGTGAACCCTCGAGTCGATTCGCGAAAACCTCGCATTTATAATAACAGTATGGATTGCGTTTTTTTTTTGAGACGTGGTAGAAAGTGTACTTATGCAAAAGTATTTGTTTAATCTTAAGGCGCTATAGGTTCATGGTCTTCTCTCCCTCTCGCTGAGCATAAGTGAAGTGCGTGTTTTGAAGCGCGGATATCATGTTTTTTAATTTTAATTTTTTGTGCGTTTAAATAAATAAAAAAGTAATCACTAAGTTCCCTCAAACATGATATTGCCGATTTTTAGAACCAATGTTAATATGTTTAGCTATTGTGCATAATTTGCTACGAATGTTTTAAGTGAATTTTAATATGTTTTAGACCTATGTTCGTGATTTTTTTCTATCGAGCGAAAATTGCTTAATCGTGTTTCGAATCACTGATTTCCGTGCAGAAAAGCCTCAAGATTACTATTCGTATTTTTTTTGAAACCATATTATTATAAACAGACGCATTATATTGTTTCAAAAACTATGTTCGCTTCACTTCGCTGAACCTATAGCGCCTTAATTGCACAGAAGAAAAACTTATGTATGTATGCATGTATATAAATAACTTTATTGTACACAAGAGACGGGTAATAAGTTAGAAAAGTTGAAAAACCCCTGACTTTTTCATTTCAAAGTTCAATATCTCAAAAACGGCTCAACCGATTTTGTTGACACGTAGGTAGCTAAGAACTGTCTCGATCACGTCAGCTTTCGGATAAAAAAAACCGCATTCAAATCGGTCCATTCGTTTAGGAGCTACGATACCACAGACAGACAGACACACACACACACAGACACGTTAAACTTATATCACCCCTCTTTTTTCGTCGGGGGTTAAAAATACAAACAAAAATAGGTTAAATCGGTACAAAGGCGAACTTATCCCTGCTTGCTTAACTTATCGTACAAAAGGCGGTCTCAATGCCTTAAGCACTCTCTACCAGTCAACCTTATGTTGTATTTTACCTTTACATAGACTTAGACATAGAAACATTTTATTCAACATCACATTTTATACAAAAGGAACAGTGTACAAATTAGACTTAGGAATAGACAAACACACTCAAACAATATCGTACTAGGCATTTACATTTTGTGATGCCAAAAAGGGGCTAGATTCAGCATACTGTTGCAGTGAGTACCTACTGAGTACCTACACTGCAACGCTGATTTTCAGTCAGACCCTTACATATAATAAGTTTTAATTCTAATTAATATTGTCGGAAGGGAATGAATATCTTATTGGAATGTGAGTAATGTTGTGTATATTTTAAATTATGTAATAACTGTGGTTTGGTTGTACTTGTATAAATATGTATGTTACAATTTTTACAGAGTGATGACCCTACTTCCTGGAGATATCATCCTCACTGGCACACCGGGTGGAGTCGGCATGTACCGCTCACCACCGGAATATCTAAAACCTGGTGACGTCATCCAGAGTGAGATAGAGAAGATTGGTGAACTCGTCACTCGGGTCGAGGCGTTTTAAACAAGATGTTGTATATCCTCGTCGCGCCCACCATACAACACAAAATGACATTAAAATTTGAATCAAACTAATAAAAGAAATAGAGTTGAATTTCTTTTGTTTTTAGAGAATACAAAACAAATGCAACTCTATTCCAACCCAAAATTGTTTAAATTCCTTTAAGAGAATATGTCCTTCCAGTAGGCCCATGGGCGCTAGGAGGATATAATAATGTAAAGTGAAAACTGTATATATTTCTCTTTTTATTATATAATTATTAACGAACACGTTTATTAATTTCCATCACACTTGCTCGTAAAGGGTGTATTAAAGGCAGGTGTATAGAGCAGCTATAGCCGATTTACCTCCTGCGGGAGTTATGGATTAACTCCCGAGGGAGTTATAAATATCCAGAAATAGGGAATATGCATAGGACTTCAATTTTGAATAAATTGCACTCAATGGATATCATACAACAGAAATATTAAAAAGAATATCTAGGTATTGTATTAGTTTTATCTCACGTTAAAATCATGAAAAAAATTTTATCATCAACGTCCTAGCGTTATTCCCGGTTGTGCCCCTAAAGGAGCCCGGGGTCCGTAAAAAAAATTGTATAACAAGTATAAATAAATAAAATAAATAAATAAATATTTGCGGACAATCTTACACAAGTCGACCTAGTCCCAAACTAAACAAAACTAGACGAAAATAAACATACTTATACAGATAAATAAATACTTAAATACATAGAAAACATCCAGACTCAGGAACAAATATTCGTATTCGTCACACAAATTAATGCCCTTACCGGGATTCGAACCCAGGACCTCTTGCTTCGTAGGCAGGGTCGCCACCAACTAGGCTAAAGCGGTCGTGTGATAGACTTAACCATAGATAAATTTATTGAGGCTTAAACGCAAATTTTAAGGAAATACATGCAATTTAATGACTAACTCCATAGGAAACGCGCCAAGACTACGGATTGTGACGTCATGGTCTTGCCCGCTTAATATAGAGCGTTTCAATGAGTGCCGGCGCGCGCAGATTTCAAATGACTATAAAATCAGAAAAAAAACAAGAAAAATTAATGCTACAGTTGATATTCCTTTGGATTATACTTTTGATTTTCGTAATTTAAAAAAAAAACATGCATATGCCCTATTCGAACAGTGTTGCATTTTTATTTCGTCCGATTTGAAAACAAAACAAAGTTGACTCTAATTCCTATTAAGTACCTACAGTTAATTCATAGGACACCGTACACCTAGTATGAAAAAAAAAGTTTCTGTCAAAAAAATCATTTTCACTTCTCATGCTCTAAAAGTTCGTCTTTATGTCGTGCGTAGGCGACATAAAGTCGCTTTTTATGCTCTAGAGCATAAAGTAAAATCTTCGTCGAAGACCAAGGCAATCGCTGCAACAGCCACACGAACATCTTTAACTTCATACAACAACCTCTTTATTTTATTTCGTTTCGTTCGTATTCTAAGACCAAGGCAAAGATACCAACAGCCAAAGTACACAATAAAACTTCATATTTACGTGTTGCTGTTTCATTTCCTCGCAATCGAAGTGAAAAGTAGAGTGTACAACTCGTCCATAAAACCCATTTTACACTCGACTTTATATCTATCCTCGCTCGCAAGCTCGCTCGGATGGATAAACGTCTCGAGTAAAATGGTGCGTTTTATGCACTTGTTGTACAATCTACTATTTGGTACAAGCTTTTACTGCCGACTGTACTTTTCTGCATACCATCATCAAGTACTCATTGAGACGATTCTAGCAAGCCCAAACTCGATGGGGTTAACGTGTCGTTTTATTGCGGAGTTCCTATGGCCACCTTCCAGCTCCAGCATCAGATCAGCTCCAAATCATCATAATATTGCATTGTCATGCGATATACATATGCTTGCAAAATTTCATCTCAATTGGATAACGAGAAGTGACTGAAAAATGGATTGCAAATTTTGACGGACAACTTATATACTTACATATTTACATACATACGAACAGTGCAAGTTAATATAAAGCTTGTAAAAAGCTCGGTTGACTTTTTTGAAAAAAATCTACCCTTATTAAATACCTATTTAAATGTATATTTCAATATACTGAAGGGGCAAAAACTTTCTATGCCTAGTTCTTGAGAAAAAAAATATTTTGTGAAAACTGACCCAGAGTTGAGCTGTAAAATGTATGGGGAAAAAATAAAAGTGGCAAGACCAAATGAAAAAACCGGCCAAGTGCGAGTTGGACTCGCGCACGAAGGGTTCCGTACCATTATCTATAAAAACGGCAAAAAAATCACGTTTGTTGTATGGGAGCCCCCCTTAAAAAATATTTAATTTTTTTTTAGTATTTGTTGTTATAGCGGCAACCGAAATACATAATCTGTATAAAATTCAACTCTCTAGCTATCACGGTTCTTGAGATACAGCCTGGTTACAGACAGACGGACAGACGGACGGACGGACAGCGAAGTCTTAGTAATAGCGTCCCGTTTTACTCTTTGAGTACGGAACCCTAAAAATGTTATAAAAAAATTAAGCTATTTTCCATACTAGGTGTGCGGTGTCCTTTTTAACCCCCGACGAAAAAAGAGGGGTGTTATAAGTTTGACGTGTCTGTGTGTGTGTCTGTCTGTGGCATCGTAGCTCCTAAACGAATGGACCGATTTGAATGCGGTTTTTTTGTATCCGAAAGCTGACGTGATCGAGATGATTCTTAGCTTTAACAAAATCGGTTTAGCCGTTTTTGAGATATTGAACTTTGAAATGAAAATGTCGGAGGTTTTTCAACTTTTCTAAGATGTAGTTATATTGCCAGTTTTACTTGTGAGGCGGGCAGCTGGGTGATAATAGGAGGGTTGTGACATATTTTGGAAAATCTGAATCAGCATCAGAAATTTTATTCGTATAAACAAGAGTAGGTATCTACAAAATTTATTTATTTATTAAGGACCTTCAACAATAAGCATACCATTACATTATATAGCACAAGCACAAATCAAAACCAAGTACCTTATTAATTACAGAAGGACACAGCATGCACCAATTCTTAATAGTGAAAAAAAAAAAAAAACAGATTACAATTAGTTTGACTCCTGACCTATGTCAGATTGAAATTTTAAATGAGATAAAATCATAAAATTTGTACAGCTGCGTACGGACTGCCCGTACCCTCTGCTACGCGTAGTCGGTTGCGCGTGTGTTTACGCGTACATCGGATCTGGACGGACCGCCGCGACCCGCTGCCGGCGGCTCGTGCACGAGCCGGTTCGCAAGGCACGCGTTCCCCTAGAGTGTACGCGTAGCTGCAAGTACGGACATGGTGTTCCAGGACACGCGTAACCGACTACGCGTGCCAATGTACGCGCAGTCCGTACGCAGCTTACCAAGTCAGTGGGTCGATCATGTAACTTTTCTTACGCGCGTCTGTAAGGTCTAAATGTCAATTTTATATGGAAAAATGACAGTTAGATTGTGATTTTACTGTCAGACGCGCGTACAATGCGTTACGTGATTGAACTACAGGCTACAGACCAAGTCTTGCCAGCAACCGTGGCTTTTATGAATGGGATAGTTGACGAGTTGAGATCAATACAATTCTGATGTTTCTTATAAATGATGTTACATAAATGATATAGCCAATCTTGTTTTACCATGAAATGGTGTACAAATATTTGAATGTATTGTCATGCATAAGTTAAGCGATTCGGACGCACTTGCACGTAGAACCGATGGCCGTTGGGGCGGAAAGGTTCTCGAGTGGCAACCACGTACCGGAAGGCGCGGCGTGGCCTACCCTACCCCACAAGGAGGACTGATGACCTGGTGAAGGTCGCGGGAGTCCGCTGGATGCGGGTGGCGCAGGACCGGTCATTGTGGCAATCTTTGGGGGAGGCCTATGTCCAGCAGTGGTCTTTCGGCTGATATGATGATAAATAATGTGTTGGAGGGATATATTTTGGCTGCTATGACCACAATGGGCGCAGGTATCTATTCAAATTCAAAGTTCAAAATCCCTCATCTTTACATCTCGAGTTGTGGAGTGATATAACCCTATCATATTGATTAAGCACATTATAGCTAGTTCATTAAACAGTTGAGTTGATGTGACAGCCTTGTTATGACATGTATATACCCAAAGATATAAGCTCCTTGGTTATACCCATATCATAAAGACGTGTTTCAAGGTACGACCTATCTACATTGCGCAAGTCATAGCAATTGTAAGTTTAAAGAGACAAAAAATTGAGAAAACAATACAGAATGAAAGAAAGTGTTGATACAGTATACTTACCTACACATATGATACATATTTTTTGTCACGAAATGGTCACAACTCAGCTTAATGCTGGCCGGGCCAGCGCTGGTTTTCCGTTGTGGCCATTTAGTGAAACACGGCACAATAAAAATAAATGAATAATTAAAAGCATTTACTTCAGACAACATAATCCATAAATGTTAGTATTCCAATAATCCTAGGGTGCGCTGTGTTGGGAGTGAGGGACCTGCATGTCTCTATCTGCCAACACAGCGAATCCTCAAGTGAATAAAGGGTCGGCAACGCGCTTGGGATTCTTCTGGAGTCACAAGTGTCCATAGGCTATAAGTGTATCAGCTTAACATCAGGCAGGCCGTAAGCTTGTTTGCCACCGTCGTTGCATAAAAAAAAAAAACTTAAATAACTATGTTAGGAGGTACCGTCAAACATACCTACTTTGCCACCAGGGGGAACTTTGCCCAAGAAGCAGATTTTAAAATTTTCCTCTTGGGCAAAGTTCCCCCTGGTGGCAAATTAGGCATGTTTGACAGGACCTACCTAAACTTAAGTGCTGAGATGTCCAGTGCCTTAGGCTTAGTGTATTAGGGCGTTGTCCCATCTCTCTGCCACGACAGCCAGGAGACCGTGGCGGCTAGCGCGCCACGATGGCACACAAGGACAATTTACAAAAAAAAGAATAAGAACAACAATTCAAATTATTAAAAATAAATAATATTATAATGCAATGATTAAAAACTGTAAAAGAACACCGTACCTACAATAGAAACAAGCCTTGGAAGTACAATTATGAAACGAGCACCTGACTCCATTCGTCATCAAAATTATGTCACCCAGCAACATCTTCAAATTACAAGAGCAAACTCAACGGTGATTGGTGAATGGGCCGGCCAATTGAGCCAATCGCCGTCTTCCGTTCGACGCAGGAAGAACCATTTGCTCGTGCGTTCCCTTTCATAGACTATTAAATATAATGCCAAGGGGAATTTTATTGAGTTAAGTGGCTTATACGGGCTGTCACTGATATATCGTGACCTCCGCGGCCATTTGAAGACTATGACGTGTTAGACCCCTTTATAATGGCGGCGTTCTAAATTTGTCTAGCGGCGGACGTGTGTTGTTGTGAATAGATTTCGAGCAATTTTGTTATTGAGATACATTGGTGTTTATTATGTCGTTCGTTATAGGTTATTCTGGATTTACAATTGCTCTGACAATAGCCTGGGATTTGAGGCGCGAGATAGGAGGTTTATACATGTATATCCTTACCTACTACCATAGAGAAATAGAGTTTAAACTATTGAACATTAGGGAAAGCACTTAAAGATGTTGGATGTACATACATAATTTCAAGAATCAAATTGAATCCTGGACGAGTTCGTAGAGGTTCGATAGAAGAGTTTGTCTTCTTGATCAAAATGAACAGAACTTTAGGTAAGTCTGAGCAGAATCTGCGTCAAATATCGCGAACAAAATAAATGTTTTCTACTGTAGTAGCGGTGATACAGCCTCTGAAACATCATTCCATCATCAGCAAACCTATATACGTCGCACTCCTGTGCACAAGCCTTCTCTCATGGATGAGTGGGAAACAACATAATTATTGTATAGCTGTTTTATTCTTGTCGAAACAGAACAACATTTACAGAGGTGCCAGATCTTTTGATGAGGAAATTACTTCTTGTATCAATATGTTACTTATTCACATGAGGAATAATTAGGGGAAAAATGTATTTCTAGGTAATTCAGATTCTTGCAGCCGGTAACATACTTACCTAAATTTACGCTAAAGAATATAATAGATTGGAAGAGTAAAAAAACTCAGACCTGCGACACATTGATAGTTACCGGTTACGGTACAGAGTTTAGAATGGTAGAGTTCAAGAAGTTCATCCATTTTTCTTTATCGGTATATTAAAATGTACCTATGAACTCTACCTTTATAGGTAAGTAGATATTTCAACCTTATGGTTGAATATCTACTTACCAGAAATGTGCAAAGCTGTGTTTTCGTAAATTTGACTGCTAGCTCAAGCTTGCATATCTCTAGTGCATATATTCATGCTAGTAGGTAAATGTATCCTGTAGAGAACGCTACAAATGCAACCCAGACCGGATTCAATACCAAAATACCTACCTACGGGAAAAATGCTTGACCATTATCTGGGGGCACGGCAAAAAGTGATGAGATATTTCGTAGAGCCAAGTCAGGCATTCTTATTAATCTTTATTTGCTTGCTAAATAACATTTTGTGACTTGGCAATCACACTTACATAGTTTTAGGTAGGTATGCAAAAATCAGTAAATGCAGTGAAGTTGTGCGATTCCCAAGTTGCAGAATTTTATTTAGCAATCAAATAAAGATTAATAAGAATGCCTAACTTGACTCTACGCAATAGGTATATCACCACTTTTTACTGTGGAAGAGTTTCGAGACTTGGCCTATTTTGTACATGGTTAAAGTGTACTGTAGAATCTTCATACAGTTAGTCAATCTTCCAAATTCACGCCTTCCCCAGAGCAGATCTTCTCAAAACGCTGGCTGCCTCTTTCTAGCCAGCCTGTCTGCAAGTCTTCTTTCTCCGTCGAACACTTAACACTCATTGATAAGCACTTAAGCAGCAGGAGATATCCAAACAACTCCTGCGGCACTAGTACTTAGGAACAAGTTATAGTAAATCTTCTGTTCTTGATGCGCAGATCTTCACTCGTTTCTAAAGATGCTATAGGAGTATAGGCTATTGGTATAACAATATCAATAAAAAAAACACCCCAAAATATAAAGTAGACACGACAAATATAGTAAAGAAAAAATCTCGACAGACAACTTACGATAAAAAAAACCTTTTAATTCGGTTCATCTGTCTGCCAGCTACGATGCCAAGACACAAAGATACATAATAGGGAACATTACTGCAATGTTCTGCCGCCAGAGGCAGCACTAACACTAATAGTAAACCAGTATAGAAATATAGGGATTCACACACACATGCAAAATTGATTGTCAAATGAGTGACAAGGATGCTTGCATAGACAATACCGCAAGTGCGAACGAGATACAATGTCAACGCTGCTAGTGTCGCCACCTACGAAGAGTTTTGCGTAATGTTCCCTATTATATAGACATATAGTACGTCTTCTCTTCTCTTTAAACAGACATAAGCATTGGTATTTTGGCATAGGAACGTACCTTTGCCAAATTTCAGCTCAATCGAATGCTGACATCAAGTGGCTGAAAAATGGTTTTAAATTTTTGAATGACAACTTACTATACTTACATAGGAACAGCGCAAGTTAAATAAAAGCTTGTGAAAAAGTAAATGAGGAGATAGACGTACCTACTGTGATGACATCTATCCGTCATAAAAACGAAGTAAGTAAGTATAGAATACTCGTAACTACAACTACAGCAGTTTTTTCAAAGTGATTTACTAGGTTAACCTAATTGATAATATTACGTTATGTTGAAAAATATCGTTATAACAAAAGCAGTATTCTCCATAACGATATAAATATCGTAACACAATGAATATCATAACATTATATAATACGGTCGAATAACGTTATAATATCGCTTTTATATATTGGTTTAGATTTATAACGTTATAATGGATATCGCTATACAGCGCGTCAAATGTCGTTTTGAGTACAACGCTTTAAAAAGCCTAAAGGAAAAATAACGTTATTAAACGATAGCGCTATTTAAAGGCCTGAATTTGTGGTACAAATTCCCGCTCCGACAAGCCGACAAATGCAGTCATAAAGCTCAATTAGGATCGTCTGCAATTGTAATCATAAGCATTAATATATACCAATATAAGAGGAGCCACAAGACGTATGACCGTTCATATAAGTAAGGGATCAAATAAATATATTTGGATGTCGTCTCGCTGAAAGAAGGGGGATTATTTTTATTACATTCCAGGAATGTTGTATGAAATTATAATGAGGTTAAAGTGTGATGAAGAATGTTCTGTTATTTCTACGAAAGGGAGAATGTTTCGTGTCGCTTTACATACAAACTCTATTTGGACTAAGTAGTGTACATACCTACATTGCTTGGTTATAAATCATTTTCATTTAAAATTATAAGTAGGTATGCAGTTGTACTTTAATCGATCATGTTGCTTGATTCCCACGAGTGTTAAATATTTTCACATGATTGATTTTGTATAAGGATTTTAAAAAGCTGTAATTTACCAAGACGTATGACCGTCCATATAAGTAAGGGATCAACTATATTTGGATGTCGTCTCGCTGAAAGAAGGGGGATAATTTTTATTACATTCCATGAATGTTGTATTAGATTTTTTTTTTTTTTTTTTATTAATTCACACATAGGTTAACAGTATTACACCAAATCACTTATGTGGTAACTACAAAATACATAACATAACAAAAGATATTTATACACACTTTATGCGAAATTTAAAACATACGGTAACGATATAAAACAATAAACAAAAACTAAAATAAACTCATAAACAACTTCAACAAGAAACATGTCCCAGTTTAAATCTAAACTCTGTTATGCGATAAGAATGTTAATACTTTTCTACAGAACACACCAATACTGTCAGCAAATATGTCTATACCGTCGGCTTCCTGTATTATATGGTTTAGAGCTGTGCGCGCTCTGGCAGTAGGAGCGTTCGCACCGCGCCTCGTGCGCTCGCCGGTTACAGCTCGCAGCCGCCGCGGGCGCCGCGCCGCCACCGCGCCGCCCGCGCCGCCCGCCGCGCCGACCGCCGGCCCACTCGCTCGCGGCACCTGCAGGCCCATGCGTTCCAACACGGACGCGTTGTCTACTCTATTATTTAGCAGCTGGTAATAGTGTACTATATGTATAAATTTTCTCCGAGTCTCAAGCGTGTTAAGGTGGTTCGATTTCCATACAAAGCGTTATTTGACATTCGCAGGCTAACGGCGTGATATTTTAAGAAACTAATGTATCAGACTTTTATCAATTGGCTTCCCATTTGCGCCAAATTCCCCCTTTCCTAGAATAAACTTGTATAAACTATATTAATTTGAGAAAACTAGTTTTCCCAAAATATCACGTGACAAACCAATTTCTCAAATTAATCTAGTTTATACAAGTTTATTCTAGGAAAGGGGGAATTTGGCGCAAATGGGAAGCCAATTTATGAATGCTTGTTACATAAGTTTCTTAAAATATCACGCCGTAAGCCTGCGAATGTCAAATATCGTTTTGTATGGCAAGCGAACCACCTTAAGGCCAGTCATTCCCGAAACAAACAGGGATGGGTACATGAACGGATAGTATCCGTATCGTCGCTTGTAGATATGCCTGGCGAATTTCTTTTGGATTTTCTCCAACATTGTGCTGTATTTGATCTCATGCGGATATGAGGTTAAAGTTTGATGAATAATGTTCTGTTATTTCTACGAAAGGGAGAATGTTTCGTGTCGCTTTCCATACAAATTCTATTTGGACTAAGTAGGGACATACCTACTTTGCTTGGTTATAAATCATTTTCATTTAAAATTATAAGTAGGTATGCAGTTGTACTTTAATCGATCATGTTGCTTGATTCCCACGAGTGTTAAATATTTTCACATGATTGATTTTGTATGAGGATTTTAAAAAGCTAAAATAAAGTATTATGATTAAAAATAATAATAAAAATATCAATACTTGGGATTCGAAATCTCTAACAAGTAATAGGCACTCGTAGGCAGTCATCTATAACTTGCACAATTTATGATTATGATTATGATAGACCGTGGCTGTCTGACATTGATTTGAGATATTAACCGTCAATATGACAGCCAAGTTATGACAAGGTTATATCACAGTTAAATTTCCCAAAGTGTTCCATACCCACGATCATTTACATTTTGCAAGTTATACCATGTAATGAAATATGCGCAATATTTCTTTAGTCAAACAGCAATGTTTTGATCTTGTATACACATCATATTATGTAGAGTAATATTTTCCCAGTATTTTCGTGAGCTTTATTTACATATTGGTATAATAAAGTAAGAATTAGTACATTACTTACCTAGGGCGGTAAAGCAAAGATTGTGTCAGTTCGCTGGTATTTGACGCCCGAGCCGAAGGCCAGGGCAATAAATATGCGATCGGAGGCTTTTTTTATTACCGCCCGTGGTGAGTACAACATTTTATGTCTCTCCCTGGCCACGACGTGGGATTTTTCAATTGCTACTTTACGGCCAGGTATGACTTAAAATACGTTTTTGTGTGAACTACCATATTCCTCAAGCTTCTGCACGAATGTAAGACTCTTTACAGCTACTAGAATTAAGTTCCAAAATACATTGACCTCTGTGACTTGTGAACTTGATAAGCGCACATAGTTCAAAGAATACTGGTGTGTTTAATTGCTCAATTGGTCGCATCCGCACCATAGAGTGATGTATCGTTAGAAGTGGGCGGAAATTGTGATCAGAACAATTAGATGAAACACTGATATAATTCGATAAATTGCGAGATCTGATTTAAATGGTGATCATTCGATGAAGAGTGCTCTGATTTCTGATTGCCTTTGTTCTGTTTCAACATTCATACCTTTACATTATATATAATTCACGTTCCCAAAGGTTCCAAAATATCTGTGCCAATGCTCTTAACCCAGTCATCGCCCATGATGCGTCAGAGCGCTACGAGCGCTTTTCGCTATACATATATGGAGTTTAAGCTGCTACGGACTACGGCGTAGCGCTACGAGCGTAGCGTGGCCGAGAATGGGTTAAAAATAAAGTCGTGTTCACATATTTTTGATCACTTTTTCTGTTCACATATTTTCGAACTCGCCTGTACGAGTCACAGCCTCGTAGCAATATAGGTAGGTACTTGGGTCAATCAACAATTTCTTGGTGTTATTCTGTCCCGTTAGCCAGGAGACAATTTGACAGAGTTTCTTTGCTTTAAAGATGGGGCCATACAAAAAAGAGTTGCAGAACTTGATAAGAAAACCCCACATTTGGTGTAATTAAACCCATAAAATCGCAGTTTTGAAAATGATCCAGGGGACGTAACAACTAGTGACACAAAATAGTTGATCCACCCACTTACAAACAAATTACGTCATAATTAGTGGTTGTCGGTAACTAGGTACCTAGTTACTAAGTACATACATTTTGTACAATGTTTCCTTGTCTAAGAGGAATGCCTATTTGCGATTTTCCCATACAAACGCTCTCGACTGTTTCCTCCCTGGTTTTTGAACCTAGAGCAATGATTTTTTCACCTCACCAGCTCGGAAAGCCCATTTTTATTCTTTAAAAACAGATAGCAAAACTGCATTTTATCCACAAGAGTGCAAAGAATATTTGAAATCCGAACGTGTTATTAGTTTCAATTCTTAAACATAATAACATGTAAAGGCCAGTCCAGACAGGACATTTTTCGCCCATCAGATTTATTTTATTTACCTTTTTTGAATGTTTTATTATTTTTTTAAATGTTTTTAATTCTTTTTTTCTTTTTTAAATGTTTTTTTGTTTTATAAATCTTTTTTCTTTATCTCCTTTTTAAAAAAGTTTTTTCTCTTTTTAAATGTTTTGTTTCTTTTTGAATGTTTTTCTGTATTTTTTTTTCTCTTTTTAATGTTTTTTTGGTCTTTTTATACGTTTTTTTCCTTTTTTTTTTAATTATTTTCTTCTTTTTTTAATGTTTTTTGAAATTCTATTTATTTTTTTGATGTTTTAGTCTACATTTTAATGTTTTTTTTTTATATTTTATTGATTTAAATGTGTTTATTCAAGGTTTTTTTTATTTTTTCCACTTTAAAAAACAAAAAAAAATTTTTTTGTTTTTTTCTTTTTGATTTATTTTTGTGGTTTTTCCACTTATTTCTCTTTTTAAATGTTTTTTTTTTTAAGTTTTTTTTTCTTTTTTTTTCTTTTTTTACCTTTTTTTTACGTTTTTTCTCTTATTTTAATGTTTTTTGTAACTTTTTTTCTTTTATTATGTTTTTGTCTCTATTTTATTGCTTTGTTTTTTTCAATGATTTTTGCTTTTTTCTCCTTTTTATAGATGTTTTGTTTCTTTTTGAATGTTTTTTTTCTTTTTTCAAGTTTTTTTGGTCTTCTTTCTCTTTTTTACGTTTTTTTTCCTTTTTTTTAATGTTTATTTTTTATTATTTCAAGGTTTTTTGAAATTCTCTTATATTCTCTTATGTTTTTGCCATATTTTAATGTTTTTTTTTTATTTTTTATTGATTTATATGTGTTTTTCAAGGGTTTTTTCTTTTTCTATTACTTAAAATTTTTTTTTCACTCTTTTTACATGTTTTTTTTGTCTTTTTTTGTCTCTTTTTACGTTTTTTCTCCTAATATAATGTTTTTTGTAACTTTTTTCTTTTTACATGTTTTTTTGTTTTTTGTCTTTTTTGTCGTTTTTTACGTGTTTTTTCTTAATGTTATGTTTTTTGTAACTTTTTTCTTTTTTATATGTTTTTGTCTCTATTTTATTGCTTCGTTTTTCTTTTATCAGTCTTTTTTAATGTTTTTTTAAATTATTATTGCTTTTTTTTAAAGTTTTTCCTTATTTTAATGTTATTTTTTTTGTTTCTCAATGTTTTTTCTCTTTTCCTCTTTATTAAATATTTTTTTTAATTTTGTAATATTTTGTTTCTTTTTTCATGTTTTTAATTTTTTTTTCTCATTTTTAATGTTTTTTTCCCCTTTTTAATATTTTTTTTTTAATTTTTTCGTTACTTTGCTTTTTGTTTTTTTTCCTCGCTTTAGTGAGGTGAAAAAATTTGTGTTACACACGGGTGCAAGTTATTTTGACGTCTCGTGTGTTGCAACACTCGCTACGCTCAGGATTCTATTTTTGAACCACTCGCTTCGCTCAGGATTCTATTTTTGAACCACTCGCTTCGCTCGTGGTTCAACCATAGAATCCATTCGCTAGCTCGTGGTTCAACCCTAGAATCCATTCGCTAGCTCGTGTTTCAATTCCACACTCGCGGTTAAAATACAACTTTGCACCCTTGTATAACAAATAACTATTTTCAAATAAGGTCAATATCATCAATATCTATGCCGCTATGTTTCGCTTTTTTGGATCTTTTTATTTTAAATAAACTCACAGCGCCTCAAAAATCGCAAAAACGGTTTAATTGAAATGGCTGCAAAAAAAGGCGCAGTTTACAAATATAACAAAAAATATCCAAAAAATCTAAACATAGCGGCGTAGATTATTTCTTCTACTTGCAGTTTCCAAAGTTTTATGATGATTGGTTGCGTTTTGGAGGAGGAAATAGTCGAGAGCAAAACCTCGATTTTTGAGCTTTTTGCGTGGGAATTTTAGTTCGAGCTGCAGTTGTCCTTATCGCATAGACAGCTCCCGCCGCCCACAATAGCGCGACAGAAACATTGCGGCAAAAATTTGAGATTTCAAAAGTTGCTCAGCTAGGCATTGCTCTTAAGACGTCACCAGTCAGTTTGGCGGTAATTATTACATTGGAATGTACAGTCGAGAGTGAACGAATACGTCATCATCATCATATCAGCCGAAAGACGTCCACTGCTGGACATAGGCCTCCCACAAAGAGTGCCACAATGGCCGGGCCTGCGCCACCCGCATCCAGCGGACTCCCGCGACCTTTACCAGGTCATCAGTCCACCTTGTGGGGGGCCTACCCACGCCGCGCCTTCCGGTACGTGGTCGCCACTCGAGAACCTTTCCGCCCACTGCCACTTAAGTTTAGCGATTCGGAGGGCTATATCGGTTACCTTGGTTCTGCTGCGGATAGCCTCATTTCTGATGCGATCGCGCAGAGAAACTCCCAGCATAGCCCTCTCCATCGCCCTTTGAGTGACTTTGAGTCAAAGTCAAAGAACGAATACGTACATAAATAATAACATAAATATATGTACCAACTTGACCTGTTCGTATGTATGTAAAGTATATAAGTATGTAAGTTGTCCGTCAAAATTTGCAATCCATTTTTCAGCCACTTGCCGTTACCCGATTGAGCTGAAATTTTGGGTATTAGTGTAGTTTGGATGACAATACAATATTATCGTACCATCTAGCTGTTCTGATGATGGAGACAGAAGGTAGCCGTGAGAATTCAGTACTTAACCGACGTAACCCCGTTAAGTTTGGGCTCATTAAAATCGTCTCAATCAGTAGTTGATGATGGTATACAGAAAAGTACAGTCGGCAATAAAAGCTTAAGGCAATAGAAACTTATTGTGACGACTTCACTGGTCAGACTCTGCACGAACGAACATAATATGACAAGTAAGTATAGGTATAGGCATGTGTCATATAAAATATCTAGCTTCCGATGTAGTATAACGTGTCAAACTTGATTTCCTGTATAAAGCAAGTAGTCACAACTGACCAGTCCCCAAAATAAAGACATTTATTATGCGGGTATACATTAGCGGCACTCGCGACCCCTATTTTAACAAAATTAAACGTTTTAGATATTACTAGCCGACTGCGCGGCTTCGCCCGCGTATAACAAAGAACGCAGGCAAACCCGTGAGATAAAATATAGCCTATAGCCATCCAGAAAGACCATTCTACACACAGGTGAATGGATTTTTGAAATCGGATTAGTGGTTCCGGGTTTTACCCAAAACATACTAAACATACAAACCTACGATCTCACAGACTATTCCTTTTTATAATATTATAGTGTAGATTACTCGACGCATGGGCTAATAAAGACATAAACCTAAAGTGTTTGTATAAAGTTGCAATTATTCAATAGATAATTTACTTTCAAAACAAAGTTGTACCGACTTCAATTGAGTACTATGCCAAGCCACATGAACATTTCCACATTTATTTTTCAATTTACCACATGAACTGATTTCCGAGAGCAAATGCGTTGATTATTAGATATTGGGCCGATAATATTTGAGGACTTCCGTCGATTCCTCAAGGATCTCATAATCACCTTTGGCACTTCATTGTTTGCTATTTCAACGGAATCATATCAGAATCTACGACGTACTTTTATAGTTTGAAGTACACCATTGAGAACTTCCACAAGCCGTCTGTGGTCTTTATCATCCTTTCCACTTCACCAAATAAATGATTCCCGGGTATAATACACGAGTTATAATAGATAATACCGAAATTACTACACGCATGCCTAACATATTTGAGGAGTTGCCTCAATTCCTTATGGTTCCCATTATCAATTTCAATTTAAAAAAATGTACGAATCGGTTCATAAATACCGGAATTATGAGGAACACATAAAAAAGTTAGCCGAATTGCAGCAAAGTATTCAATTCAAATAGCAACTCTACCGTCCAAGGTAAAAGATTCCAATTCCAATGACAGTTTTATAAAAAGTCGGTCCCAAATAATCTCAGCCATACGACACATGCGTTTAGCACTACGTGCGCTTTTCGCTATATATGGAGATTAAGCTGCTACAGACTACGGCGTAGCACGTGCTACGAGCGTAGCGCTCAATTACAGATACCTATATAATAAGCTACAGCAGCGTGCAGCGTGTCATGTACACGGCATGGTACCTACAGTAGACGGCAAACTTCGTGCGCAAATGACCTTGCCTGCGCAAGGGCGAATTGTACGTGCGTGCTGCCCCCCCACTTCGTCCCGCATGTTCAAGTTGTTTGCCGGGAACTGGCAAGTTAGTTGCTTTCCGTCCCTTATGATGCCAAGAGAGATTGGTAGTACCTGTAGGTATAGTATATAGTATAGCGAGATTTACTCAGAGGGCCTAACTAGGTATAACATCCTGCGTGTTCAGTACAATAACATCCTCAGAATGCTGTTGAAGCTCCCGAAGCACTGTAGTGCATCGGGCATGTTTGCCGAAGCCCAAGCGGACGACATTTTTGCCATTCGGCGGAAAAGAATAGCCTCACTGCTGAAGCGGATGCGAGGCAGCAGCAACAGTATGCTATGGGTGTTGGCCACAGATGTATGAATATAAGGAGATCGGACATGGCGGCCGATTTGTATAGAGTGAGCCTGTCGCAAGTACATTAACCCACACAACGCCCAAGTAATTGACAAGACAAAGCACGCACACATCTAAAACACACACACTTGTATACCTACACGCTTATTTGACAATAAACGCGCATCATATCAGGCATTTTGGGAAAAAACGTAATATTCTCTGCGATCAGCACGCGTGCACAGTATGGCAGTGTATGCCCAATGAGCATACAGCTGCGACACGGCCGCCGGCGGCTTGTCCTCTCTCTAGTATTCTATGCTCTGAGGTGTTGGCAGAGCGCCTCGACTGCCCGCTCACAAAGTAATGGGTTGAATTGAAGTGGTCATTGGTAGGGCCAAGTAGGGAATAAAATATTCACTACTTGGTCCTACCTTTCGACTAAACTTAACGTGTAATACTAATATAGTCTTGTAAGTCCCAATTGTTACTAACACTATTATGGATCTCGGTTTGAAATAACCAATTTTTATTAATTTATTTTTATTAATAGCTCCTCTGTAGATACTTCCTCTAAATTTTTTTCGGAAATGTTCCTCATTCCTTTTCACCCGATATCCACATCGTCACAAACGTTAATGCGTCTGTTTGTACGTGTGCTAACGAGTGTAAACAACCGATATGGAACATTAATAATCAGTCGTTGTACATATTAACTATAATTAATTATCTATTTACTCGACCGTTAACTCTACGTTGTTTGGGTTAGGCATTTATAATATAATCAATACTTTAAAGTTTTAACACGCAATTCTTGTATTTTCCTTGTACGACTCTACATCATCCTGTAGAAACCCCTCAATTCTAGCGAGCCAAACGAACGAAGCTCTCCGTTTTAGATTGGGCCAAAAAATCGTATATCCGCGGCGTTTATCGTCCGTCTGGCTGTTCGCCTCTAGAGGTCGCAATTCTCAAGCGATTCTCGTAAAATTTTATTATAAAGTTTTTTTGTCAATTCGGTTTTCCGCAATAAAAAAAAACATGAAAAAAATGTTTGCTTATTTAGGCACCCGGTCACCCGAGCGAACGCTTTTCTGAGAAGGGCGCGTGAAATTTGTATCTATACAAAATGAACAGCAGATTTCTCATTCATGCGTGAATATATCAAAACGTCTGGTCTACCGCGACAAAAACTCAATTAGTAATTTATGCAAATATGCACGTGTCACTTCTATACCTTACCAAAGCTACGTGCGTTCACATGTGTTCGCGGGATGATCGTTCGGTTCGGCCGAGCTCAGTACCTAATTCGAAATTTAAAAACATTCGTTTTTAATTGCTCCAAGTGGCCAGTATTTTTAACCATAAACTAACCTCGTTTCGCTCACGATTACTTTTTACCAGTTTAAACTTTATCCGCATTGTAAAGGGTTGTTTTTTGAATGTTGCGACTGAGTGAGATGCGAGATTGCAGATATACGATTAGCGAAAATAGGTCGGATACAAATTTTATGGCGATGTGGAAACTTTTATTGGCAGCTACTGCGTTTAGTTTAATGCTAATTTGTGAAGTGTTTTTCATTTTAAACTAGTGTGTTTACTATGTAATAGGGATCCAAAACGTAGAATCCATCTTGATTTCGTGATGTTAGTGTCTGCCCAGCGATTTGTGTCATTGAACAAACAAATCTTCGTTGGTGACATGGAATGTATTAGTATTTTTAGTATTTATTTATTTCACCATAAAGTAATATGTGCATTACATGGTATGTCAATAACAATTTGTAAAAATAAAAGAAATAAATTACAATAAAATTAAAATGATACTTAATAGCTAATAACATAGTTCAAAATGTTTGTAAGCTAATATTGCTTGTTAAATATTCTGATACGGAGGAAAAGGCATGTTTCCTGAAATAGTTTGATATTTTCTTCTTAAAACTATGAATTGGCAATGATGTTATTTCAAAAGGTAATTTGTTGTACATTTTTATCTTTAGAAAAGCACCCTGTTTTTGACATTTTGTAAGCCGCAACTGTGGTAGTACCAATTTGTCTTTAGATCGCGATTTATAGTTATGTATATCAGACAATTTAGGGAGGCAATCCGTTTGTCTGTGTATTTCTAAAAGGGAGTTGTAAATACATAGTGAAATGACCATCATTATGCCCAGCCTCTCGAAGTGTGGTTTGGCTGTGTTTCTTCGGTTGACCTGTATGATCCTGATGGAACTGATGCGTTCCCCCAGACCGTTATAGCGTTATTTAGTAATGATTGTATGTATGCATCATATACCGTTTTTAATGTTTCTTTATTAATTAATGGTTTTAACTTTAGTAATGCAAAATTTGCCGAAGATAATTTATTGCTGAGTTTTTCCAAATGTTCTTTATGTGTTAATTTACTATCCACTATATATCCCTAAAATTTCGTAGAATTTTGGTAAGTTGGTGGTTGGCTCTGGTGTATTTTTGAGAATTCGAGAATTGGTTTGATATTTTATACTTATAGTTTTATCTGAATTTAAAACAATGCCGTTTGCCTGAAACCATTTCTGGAGGATATGCTGGGCCTGTGTCAGCTGTGCTTCCATTGTATTAATGTTTTATGTCTCACTCCAATATGAGTATCATCAGCAAACAAACTGACCTGTGCCTAATCTGGAATATTTGATGGCAGATCGTTGACGTATATCAGGAATAACACAGGGCCCAAAATCGAGCCCTGTGGTATTCCGATGTCATTGTTTCTGATCTTCGATTTGCTTGACCCAATCTGTACAATTTGACTACGGTTTTGCAAATAGGAGGTCATCATTTTGAGAGCCGTCCCCTTGAACTTGTAATGTTCCAGCTTCCTCAGAAGTATATCATGCCGCAAGCAATCGAATGCCTTGGATAGGTCACAAAATATGCTTGCACATTGTTGTGACGTAGGTATCCAAGGATTCAAGTATGAAATCTATATAATGCATACATTAGCGACGTGATACTTAGGCTGAGTTGCACCTGCACCAAACCGTCTGTAAATCTAAATCCAAGTGGAAAGTTTGACAGTTGTCTATGGAATGACAGCTGCCGACGCCATATTTAATGTTGATCGACCTGTTTATCGTAAGCTTTTACTTGTAATGTAACATTCGCTAGAATGCTCAAGTTAGTGTATCACCTTTTTTTTTATTATCCTATAACACATTTTATTACTTATACATTATAAACAAATATTTACAACAAATATAAATATAAAAAAAGAACGGATGGTTGTATGTAGAGAGTAGAGAGGGGTTAGGGGGCGATGTTGGGTAGAGCTGCCCCTTCGTTGAGGTCAAAAAAATGCTTTACTGATCTGAATTTTTGCCGGGTCCCGCGAATGCACATGCTTGTGGCTCGGATCCCATTATTATAGATAGGGGTCGGTTCCAGCGGTCGGCAATAGCTTCACCAAGATGTTTAATAAAGGTGGACATTTGTGGGTCGAAGACTCCGTCAACTGATGTGACGAGAGGGGTAAATGTTGCATGTTTATCACCTTTAGATTAAGTACCTAAATTCACTAACCTACCTAGTCGTGTGAGTCGACATAGGCTAAAATAATATTTGAAACAAGCAGGTGGTTTTTTTTTAAATCTTTTGAATTCACTTGTTTTACGCTGATTTCAAAAAACATATGGCAAAAGGTCTGTAAGTAAGTAGGTACCTACCTATGCATGTATATTGTATCTGTCTAAAACAGTTTTAAAACCATAGAGCAATAAACTCCAGAGACGACACGTCATAGATTAATTAATAGCATCAGATAAATTACGCGAGACGAAGTGCTGATCAACAGGGCGTTGACCTTAATACTCGGAACTGAAGATGTGAATTTTTCACATGCCCACTTTAGTTTGGTATACCTAGTATCGTGAACGTCTGAATGCGTATAAATATAAAGCCTATATTAACCAAAATGCCGTTAAAATTCGTTTGTCTTTATCTCTGTCACTTCTTGTATCCGTAAGAAAGGGACACAGCACATTTTAATTAGCAGAGGCATAAGGGGGTTATATCATTAATGCGAAAGTAACTAGCTGTCTGTCTATCTGTATGTCACTGTCTGTTGTGAACCGATTGAGATGAAAATGGTATAGAGATAGTTTGAGTCCCAGGACATAGGACACGCTTTATCCTAGAAATTATCCTATAAAGGGGGCGGAAGTTAATGAGGTACAATACAAATGAATTTCACGCGGACGAAGTCGCGGGCAAAATGTTTTATTATTTTTTTATTTTATTATTATAGCCTTTTATCCTGAACTCTTTTTATTTTTTGTTTATTCTGTAGTTTGGGATAGCTGCAATTATAAATATAATATATCTCAGTTATGTGTGCCTCTTGGCATAGGCCTCCTCTAACATCTTCCACTGTGTTCTGTCACTAGCGACTCTTTTCCGTTAAGGACCCGCTGTGAATATTAACTCATCTTCCCATCTCTTGCTCTGTCTTCCTCTACTTCTTTTTCTATCTCACCAGTCTGTTATGATTTTGCTCCACTTTTTTTTGTTAGTACGTAGCATGTGTATTACCTACTTGTAAAATTTATAACAATATTGTAAATATAATGTTTGTTTATAATGTTGCTGAATAGATTTTTATCTGGCATAGATTTTTTTATTTTTATTTATTTAGAACACAAACAGTCACATAAACAAAAATATAAAGGGTACACAAAGAGTACCAATAGACATAAATCAAAAGACCTGGAGGTTCATTAATACATAAAAACTAAGTATGTTAACATAAACGGCTTTCCGTGAGCCGCTTCTCGCCCCCGTGAGAAACGAGACGTGACGGGTGGCGTACCGCGTCGCCGCCATTCGGATGATTTTTATTTATAGTCTCCATTGCGTTCCCACGAGTAATAGGGATTAGGTGAATCTTTTGAATGGAAAGGGATGAAGATGAATGTAAGTAAGAGGAAAGTGATGGTATTTGAAAAAGACGAAATTATGACAGACTGCGAAATAATGATTGGTGAAGAAAGACTGGAACAAGTAAAAGAGTTTGTGTATTTGGGGACACTATTTACTGGAGACGGAAAGCATGAGAAATATATTGAAAGGAGAGTGAATGCAGGGAATCGAGTGAATGGGGCACTGAATGCCTTTATGGGCAGCCAGAAAATATCGCAAAAAGCACGCGTAGCTGTGCATAGGGGAGTGTTGGTTGGTGCCCACACTTATGTATGGTAGCGAAAGTTGGGTGTGGCAAAAAAGACATCAAAGTCGAGTGAATGCAGTAGAAATGAGAGCGTTGAGAAGTATGTGTGGAGTGAAATTGAGTGATAGAGTCAGAAACAGTGTGATAAGAGATAAGTGTGGAATGGATGGAGATATATTCACGAACATTGAGAAGGGTATGTTAAGGTGGTTTGGGCATGTAGAGAGGATGGATGAAAGAAGATTAACGAAGAGAGTGTATATAAAAAGAGTGGAAGGGCAAGTTGGAAGGGGAAGACTAGGCGAACTTTCTCCGATCAAATTGGAGAAATCTTACAGAAAGGCCAGGTCAAAAGTACCCTAAACCGACGAGCATGTATGAGAAATGTTATGAAAGTGAGTGAAGCGAAAGTGGTTTGTCAGGATCGTAGCAAATGGAGATCCGTGATCTCTGCCTACCCCTCTAGAAAGAGGCGTGATTATATGTATGTAATGTATGTATGTTAACATAACACAATAGGTAATCATAAAGAAACAAAGCTAAAAAGGTTAAAAAATTTGAACTGAATAAATTCTTTAATATAGGCCGGTCGTCGACGCAGTATGCATGCACAAGTTAAAGGTAGGTATATGAGATTAATGAAGACATTTAGGATTTAGACTTTCAGGGGATGTGAATAGTAAAAAAATATCTTAGGTAAGTAAATATTATTCTCATGGATGACCTAAAAATAACTTACATTTTACTAACAAGTTAACACTTAACAATGATTTGTGGAAAGGATCAATATCGCTCAGATACTGGTTATAAAAACTAGGGACTCGTCTGAAAAATGTATGCCGAGAGTAATTTTTTCGGGCAAAGCTGATATGAAATAATGGCCTTGAACGTAAGGGACGATGCGGGCAACTAAAAGTAACCAATTCCAAGAGGTTAGGACAGTGTATCACACCTTTAATAATTTTAAACAGGAACATCACGTCTAAAAACTGTCTCCGGTTATGAAGGGAAGGAATACAAAAATGCTTCGCAGCTGACGCGGAACGCTCGAAATAATTACCTGTTCTATAACACAGTGATCCTGTCCAAACGGTCAATATGGACTTGGTATTGAGGTGTCTAAACAACACAGCCAAACTCCAGGATACTCCTAACAAAAGAATAAAATAATAGTTTATAAGTATTTGGGCGCCTGAAAGGCTGTCCGATCCGAAGGAGCATCCCTAAATGTTTATAAGCTCGCTTACATAAATGATCAATGTGTATATTAAAATTTAATTGCGAGTTTTATAATATAACCTGGATTAAAATAGTAAAAAAACATGAATAGTAGACACATAAAACGCAGATTAATTACTAGAGCCTACTATTTAACTTGTGATACCTCACTTAATATCAGACCTTTAATACCCTACAGGGTACTGTACTTAGTAGGTAACACCTATTTCAGACATTTGAGAGCGAGTTTGGAGGTCTTTTTCGGTCGTCGCTTCCCAACTGTTAGAAAAAGGAACTTAAATTAATTCTTATTATCATTTATACAATATATATCGAGCCTTACAAAGTAATTCATGTTTGTAATTGTTAATAAAGTAGTAAATAGTACGGCAAATGACAGGATCTTAGCGGTAGTACTTTTCAATAGAAACTTCCGGTCCGGCCTAAAATCATAGATTTTGCAAATACAAGTATTAGAAAAGAGATCAAGTGTTTAATAATTGTTTGTTGTTCTAATAAGATTATTTAAGTAAATATTGGCCGTGTCAAACGTAATACTAATTGTAAAAGTTGTTAAAATACCGAGTGATAATGTTTTGGGCCGTCTCAAGATGGCGGCAGAGCGGACGAGTCCTTGTGTTGTGTTGTATTGTGGTTAGATTGGGAGTTATTAAATCGTATTTCGTATATTTGGGGTTTTTACTTTCAGTTCAGAAGTGACAAAGGACTACTTTGATCGCCCAAAATAAAGGTCTAGTATATGGTTTAACAATGATGTGACCGGTAAGTGATATGTTCATAATGTAAACAAATACTGTTGCCGAGCCGGCTAGCCGCCGCGCTTACGAAAACCAAGGGCATCCCCAGGCATACTATTCTTTAATCTGCCTATTGTCTAAACTAAATAAGCATATAATTCAGCAAAATAACTAATTTCTGTGAAAATAACTTGTTAATTTTGAGCATTCACCAAATAATTTGTAAATCAAGAACTGCGAAATTGAGTATCGCTTTCAGACCTTAATAATCAACATCCTTATGTCATTAACATAAGGTTGAGTTTCGTTTGGCATAGGTTTTTCACAAAACGCACGACTGTTTGAAGTTGGTTGAAGAAAGTTTTATTAAATATTTATGTGTATTCAGTTAAGCATTTTTATAACTACGCTACGCTAACTGCTGGTGATGTCCGTAAATCGACTTTTGTGATACGGGTGCTTACTGTTGTTAAGTACTTACTTAGGTGAGGTTTCATTGTTATTACTCTTTGATGAATTAATACTGCTTTTAGATTTATTAGAGAACAGAACTATATATGCCGGCGCTAGAGTTTTAAATACACTACTACTTATTTGTAACGAAATACCTAACTATTATGGATGATTGATTTCTTGTTTAATGAAATAGGTATAATATAGGCCCATATTAGTTCGAGCATTAGGGTCTTGCGAAATATTTAATGTTTTGACGTACAAAGTATCTACCTATTGAGTTTTTTGACGTTATTATTACGTGAAGAATCTGAAACGAAACTTTAAATTTCAGAATACAAATACATGTGTATCACTCGGTTTCGGTTGTATACATTCTCTTAATATATCATAATTCACACTTTATATATAAATACACAGTGAACTTGAGTTACTGATCATTTGGATGAGATGATCGACTGTCTTTTGTTACTGGGAACTCAATTACTACTGACATTACAAAAGTACATGCTATCCTGGTCCAGAACTCTTTTACATAAGTGCTTATCTATCTCGGTGGTTTTGCATATTTGAATATGGGAGTTAGTTTTGTACGAAAATGTCTGATCGCGTTCTCACGCCTACCGACCCTGTCCCGTCGCACAATGTCGCATCCTCAGAACCAAAGAATAAAATTAATAATGAAAATATAGCCAGCTGTAAGGGATTTTTATCTTCTGTAACCTGCTACATCTGCGGACAAGCCGAACATGCCGTTATTAGGTGTACCAATGAAATAGTTAAGTGCAAAAAGTGCAATCGTCATGGACACCTCGGAGACAAATGTCAAAACAACAAATCATATAACCTACCTCAAAATAAGACTAGCACCGACCGACTCAACATCAATGACAATAAAGAGTAAAATATCACCACCACCATAAAATCTAATGTTCCACGTAAAAGGACCGAATTGATACACACTTATGCATCCTACTCTAAATATGAGAATTATTAAACATATAATTTGCACATCTATACACCTATTACATACATATACGTACTTATTCATTTAATGTAATTATCATACCGAAACTGAGAACATGCAACCGAGTGCTGGTGCGGCGTGGCGGTCCAGAGGCTGATACACCCTGTGCGTGTACGCGGTAGTAAGATGACCACGCGCCCGACTACTTCAGCTAGAGGCCGATGCACCCTGCGCGTGTACGCGGCGATGAGAGGACCACATACCCGATCACTTCAAACCTACCTTTACTAAGCTTGTCTGAGGCCGATACACCCAGTGCGTGTACGCGGTGACAAGCCTAAACAATACCTGAGGCCGATACACCCTGTGAGTGTACGCGGTATTTACTTTATTGAGCTTGCCTGAGGCCGATACACCCTGTGTGTGTACGCGGTAACAAGCGTAACCAAACTGAGGCCGATACACCCTGTGAGTGTACGCGGTATTTACTTTATTGAGCTTGCCTGAGGCCGATACACCCTGTGTGTGTACGCGGTAACAAGCGTAACCAAACTGAGGCCGATGCACCCTGTGAGTGTACGCGGTAGCTACTTTCTTACAGTGCAACGAGACATCCACTTGCCAGAGACTGCTACACCCTGCGTGTGTACGCTGCAACGAGACATCCACTTACCAGAGACTGCTACACCCTGCGTGTGTACGCTGCAAAGAGACATCCATTTACCAGAGACTGCTACACCCTGCGTGTGTACGCTGCAAAGAGACATCCACTTACCAGAGACTGCTACACCCTGCGTGTGTACGCTGCAAAGAGACATCCATTTACCAGAGACTGCTACACCCTGCGTGTGTACGCTGCAACGAGATATCCACTTACCAGAGACTGCTACACCCTGCGCGTGTACGCTGCAACGAGACATCCACTTACCAGAGACTGCTACACCCTGCGTGTGTACGCTGCAACGAGACATCCACTTACCAGAGACTGCTACACCCTGCGTGTGTACGCTGCAACGAGACATCCACTTACCAGAGAC
Source organism: Epinotia brunnichana (assembly GCA_963854355.1). NCBI lineage: Eukaryota > Metazoa > Arthropoda > Insecta > Lepidoptera > Tortricidae > Epinotia > Epinotia brunnichana. Next base: position 15,299,793 of record OY977957.1, read on the forward strand.
TGCTACACCCTGCGTGTGTACGCTGCAAAGAGACACCCACTTACCAGAGACTGCTACATCCTGCGTGTGTACGCTGCAACGAGACATCCACTTACCAGAGACTGCTACACCCTGCGTGTGTACGCTGCAACGAGACATCCACTTACCAGAGACTGCTACACCCTGCGTGTGTACGCTGCAAAGAGACACCCACTTACCAGAGACTGCTACATCCTGCGTGTGTACGCTGCAACGAGACATCCACTTACCAGAGACTGCTACACCCTGCGTGTGTACGCTGCAACGAGACATCCACTTACCAGAGACTGCTACACCCTGCGCGTGTACGCAGCAACGAGACATCCACTTAATAGAGCCTGCTACCCAGCGTGTGTACGCTGCAACGAGACACCCACTTACCAGAGACCGCTACACCCTGCGTGTGTACGCTGAAACTACCTATATACGTTGACTCACCGCACACTACTACGTCCTGAACGTGTTCCCTGCGAGCAAGGGAACGTCAACCACCCAGAGGCCGCTACATTCTGCGAGTGTTTCTAACAACAACAGGACAACAATTTACTACGACAAGGCGCAACCACTCTAGATAATAGATGAATACAAATGATAAAATACTACTCATATTGCAATATGTTCCCAAAGTTCATTAAAAATAATTGAATGAGGTCATCCAATAAGTAACGGATGGCCGAACGTTGTTGTTTGTTACCAAGTGAGAATTACTTTAAATTGTAACTAATACTTTGTTAACTATTCATACAGTTCCTAACCAAAATAGCAAATACAGGCAAATTTTTATTGATTATGATTTTTGTCGGTAACTCGTTAAGTTACAAATGTTACGCATACCTAATTTAATTGGTTAATCTGGTCTAAAAATAACTATATGGTGTCATTGTTAAATTATCTTTACTAGTCAGTTAAATTAGTCAACTAGATTGCGACTAGACTTGTTCAGCTATAATGCCATTATAATTAGTTTTGTAAGAAAAGCGATATGTTAATATTGAGAAGTAATAGTTACTATGTATTATGTACTTTTCACTACCTTTATTAAACGTTATTTCAAAGATGTTAAGCCAGGTAATGAAGACGTAGATGCTAATATTGTTCTGTCGAAATGATGTATAATTTGTTTTGTTTGTGCCTGGCGGTGCTTTGTATCAAATTCTTTCTAGCACCATACTGCCTAGGGACAGGCAAAACTTCAGGATGGCCGATTGTTAGAAAAAGGAACTTAAATTAATTCTTATTATCATTTATACAATATATATCGAGCCTTACAAAGTAATTCATGTTTGTAATTGTTAATAAAGTAGTAAATAGTACGGCAAATGACAGGATCTTAGCGGTAGTACTTTTCAATAGAAACTTCCGGTCCGGCCTAAAATCATAGATTTTGCAAATACAAGTATTAGAAAAGAGATCAAGTGTTTAATAATTGTTTGTTGTTCTAATAAGATTATTTAAGTAAATATTGGCCGTGTCAAACGTAATACTAATTGTAAAAGTTGTTAAAATACCGAGTGATAATGTTTTGGGCCGTCTCAAGATGGCGGCAGAGCGGACGAGTCCTTGTGTTGTGTTGTATTGTGGTTAGATTGGGAGTTATTAAATCGTATTTCGTATATTTGGGGTTTTTACTTTCACAACGCATTCACAAAACAATCTGTTTCGTGCACTCGCCCCCATGCGCTAGGCGCTGCTCATAGTCAGTTTTTGCTACAAGTCGGAAAAACACGCTATCAACCGCGCGTAGCGTGAAAATAGCAGTGAATGGTTCATCGTGTAGGACGCGCGAAACAAATTAAACCATGATCGAATGTGATACATTAACAGAACAGACGCCTGTCTGTGACCTCGACTGTACAATTTCTCAATAGCCTATCAACACCTTATCCGCAACATTCCCAATTCATAAATAAACGGGCTATTGTTAACAGACCAACAGACATACGGCGATAACCCTGCCACAGCTGACCCGAGATAGTTGGATCAAGCGGGGAGGCAGTCTATCTATTCACTAAGCATTTCTCAGAGAAGGGACTTTAGACTTTAGTGCCGCAGGCGCTAATGCCGCGACACGTTACATTCTTATTTGATTTTGTGTATAAGGCCTTAAGCGCCTGCCGCACTTAAGACACCTTTAATCGAGAATGAAACTTTTTATAGACTAAGCTGCTAGTGTAACTTGAGCTCAAGATTAGTAACGACTATATTAAAGCGGAGGTCGTCTAATACTGGACGAAAAACGTGAACAGAGGCCATATTCTCGAGCGTCTAGCGGACCAGTGTAAATCGGACCTTTGATTAAGAATGGTTATTACCAACATCGAAGTCAAGTTATATTGGAAGTGCTCACTGTTGCTTAAGTTGTGAATAGACAGTATCAGTGGTGGATGAACTTGTAAGTAAACAGTGGGTGTTACTGTAGCGCATATGGTGATAAAGCCGTATAATATGTTTATGCAGCTTAGATCGATGTGTCTTTGTCGTACTGTGGACAGTTGACATACTGTTTATTGTGGAACGTGTCTAATGTCATGAATTAAGGATGACTCACGCTAGAACGTGCCGTGTCCGGCCCGGGCCGTTTTCTAAGAAAAACGACGGCGTTTTTGCGCGGCATAGCCATACCCAAGCCCGGCCGAGCCACAGCCGAGGCTCGGAAGCAGCCCGGTGTCGGCACGGCCCGGCCCGTGACTCGGCCGGGCAAAATCACAGTCGTTTTTCATAGAAAATGGCCCGGGCCGGACACGGCCCGTTCTAGCGTGAGTCATCCTTTAATTGCTAATGGAGCATTAAGAGCGTAATTTTCTGAGGAATTTCTGATATTTCTGATCCATTTATATCGTTTGAACCCCGGCTCGCACCAAAAACTTTTGAAAAAACATATGTATAAAATATAATTTGATATTTAACAGTGGCTTTTCGGATCGTGAGGAAACCGTTCTAAGGTCCCAATAAGGTCTTGTATTCCCTCTGGGTTGGAAGGTCAGATAGCAGTCGCTTTCGTAAAACTAGCGCCTATGCCAAATCTTGGGATTAGGTGTTAAAGCGGACCCCGGGCTCCTTTAGGGCGCAACCGGGAATAACGCTAGGATGATTAAACTGTTCCTGTCAAGTGTAGCTGTCATCAAACTAGGCTCCGGACAAGAATAGGTCATAGGTTGCCGACATGCCGTCCGGTAAAAAGGCGATTAAGTGGGTTATAGGGGCCCGAGTGGTCTATGAGCATTTTGAGCATCGAGACAAGCCAACAATGGTTTAACGATGCCGTTTTATTATTTTTCTCAAAAATGGCCCGCAAAGTGAACATAACACGCTACATATGAGAAGGTAAAGTGTATAGTTTAAGGCCAGATCAAAATTAAAACATAAAAAACATTGCAGGCCGCCTGGAATGTTACATATGAATTCCTTTATTTGTCGAGTACCGAACTTTTTAAAAAGTAGAAACTGGCATATAAAAGACGGCACAGGTCGTATTCAGCCAAATCAAGTCGTATTTTTCTGTTGCAAACGCGACATTTTTGTGTGTGTCATAAAAAGATTGCGTTTTTCGGTGGAAAAATACACTTGCAATTCTGTTTAAAAAAAATATATGACGTTTAATTTTATGTAATTTGCAGTATCCTCAATTTGTATTTAATAATAACGCTTGATTTCAATTTAGTATTTCTTATTCCCCCATTTTTGAGAAAAGCACTATATTAGCCTCAGCCGGAATGGCAATTGCAGGCTTCGTATTATAATTAAACGGACTCGCAAGCTCGTCCGTTTAAACAAAATACTCAGCCTGCAATTGCCTCCTTCCCGGCCACGGCAATAATGTACTATTAGAACCTTTCCATTTATCTGAAAGATTTGACGTAGTTTTTGAAAGTGATGGAAGCACTTATTGACTGATAGAAACATGATCAACATTTCGTTGTTTTCTAACAACTCTTGATTTAAAAAAAATGGGTTGACTTATTTTTGAACACGGAACGTTTCTTATTTTACTTGGAATAATATTGCCTTAGAATTAATTTAAACTGCAACTTTAAATCTTAGGTAAAGTTGTTTCCTTTTCTTATTTCCTTTGACAAAGCTGTAATCTTGAACTTTGATATGAAAATGGTTGGGTAATGTAAAAATATGGGTTTTGCAACTTTTCTAAGATGTAGTTAAATTTTTCAATACCTATTGTGTTTCCTGTGTGTTTGTGAATAAATGTATCCTCCTTTCTTTTTTTCTTTAATTCAATAAAATGTCTGTTAGATGGCTATTCGAAAAACTGGTGCAAACGGTGATTCTCAGGATTAGGCAGACCCCGATGAAAAAGAGAATTTTTCTTAATTACTTTTTCGCATAACTTATTTTTACAGCCGTATATTCCTAGGTCACAAAAGTTATTTATTTGGGGACCGTTAATTTACCAAAGCGCTCGTGAACATTATTGAACACGATCTTAATGCAAATAATTACGATCTAAACTAATCTAAAGTGAAAGAAGTGTGCACTAATACACTTATGCATCTATAATTTATTTAACACTAGCTACCCGCCCCGGCTTCGCATGGGTTTATATATGTATAATACATGCATGTATTAAACATATAAACATTCCTCTTGAATCACTCTATGTACTAAAAAAACCGCGTTAAAATCCGTTGCGTAGTTTTAAAGATCTAAGCATACATAGGGACAGACAGACAGCGGGAAGCGACTGTTTTATACTAACTAATGCCCCGTAAGGTAAGGTAGGCCCGTTACTATAAATTGCTGTGGCCTTACAGGGTTCATGTCTCAAACCTAATTATTATTTTTAAGACCAAATGTACGATAATTATTATGCAATAAAATATGAATTAAGGTATATGTAATTAACTTGACATGAATCGGGTCTCTACGACCCGATACGCCAGTGCCACATTCATAATACATTGTCTGCAAAGTCAAATCGTCTTATTTCTTCACAAACATAGGTAGCAAACTCCTTTCACTTTTTCATAAAAAAATAACTTCATTAGAAGTGTTAAAAAACTAAAATGAGACGTCTTATTTAAAATACTATGGTCGGTCGCATGAATTGTCACATTGTCCATTTGTGACAATTAATCTATGATTCACAACGCGTCATCCCACATTAATACGCTAAGAGGCAGCGACGAATTTGTTGATAATTATTTCAGACATCTAATTTTAGATCATCTCTGCTCGGGTCATAGGGGATAAGGTGAAAGGTCACGTTCTGAATGAGACATATATTGGTTGCCTTATTTTAATTTAGCCCGATTGCAAAAAGGCGGATTATGTTTTTCGAGTGTATGCATGGATGTGGGTAAGTATGCGGGTCTACTGTTTAACGGCTGGACTAACTTTAACGTAAGTTGGTGTTGGTCTGTTACATGTAAGTTATTTATATTTTACTTATTAAACGTTCCTTACGCAGTAGGTAGTAAGTTTTATTACACTTGGAATTTTGTTAGTTTGTTTGTTGTCAGTTCTTAGATGGTGATGATATATTTTTTAATATTTTAGGTTAGACGATAAAATTATTTTGTCGGCGTTTATCCAATAACTGAAGGAAGGCCAAACGTCCACGCTTTTTTTTGTCTATCCATATTTAAGTAGGGTGGATATTTCCATGCTAAAGCGTGTAGCCTAAATAGCTGCCCGGATACAACAAGACACACAATCAAGGCGTCGGCTATATTTTTTCTCTAGGTACGTATAATTAAAACACGATCAATTTGATAGCGAACTTAAATTATGTCAAAAATTTCAATTAATTATCTAATTTAGTCAAATTATTACTCTAACCTCTTTGCCTATGTATGTAAGTATGATTATAAAATTAATTTAAGTAATAATATGTAGGTAGGTATATGTGTCTGGACTTTGTTTTGTCAAAGCGTTCATTTACTTGAGTTATAGGTAAAAAATCAGTAAGACCGATTTATAGAAGGAAAAGTTATTTCCTAGTTATTTATAGTATATTGTTTTCCTCAATTTAGTTTATTATGTGAGAGCGACATAAAATTGAGTCGTTTTCTTAATCCAATCCAAGCTATACTGAAATTCCCCCTACTGTAACTTTAAAAGGTACAATTGTCTTTTTGACAATCCAATTTTGTCACCACTTTTGATACCGCTCTTAACTTAATGCTTTATAAATCTTACCATCGGTACTAAAACTGTAAATTTAAAAGTTTGTATGTTGGTTTGTTAAGATGTTGACCATTAATTATGATTTCCTTGGAACACAGATAGCTTATTATTTCGATGAAAACATAAGATAGGTACATTATATTCCCATAATAAATAAAGGGATAGTCGGTGATCCATCACGATTGATCTAGCAACAAAAGCTAGTTTCATTCGAATAACTTTGAAACGCAATCCAATTTAAGATTACTTACTGTTTCTAGCTGAAAACCAAAACATTATTTCACAAAAACTACGAGTATAACTCCACCCTAACTTACCGCTCAAATGAAATATCCGTTCAACTGTCACTGCATATCGTCAAACAACACTTGAACGACCGCCGCGTTCTTATTTCAAATTTGAACTGCAAAAAACAAGATGGCGTGCGGCGACTCCCGCGCACGTTGTGAGACTCTGCCTTAACAAGCGTTGATTAGCTTTAAATAGTGGAGCCCACATTATCTGCTCGTTGAATGAATGCTGGGGCGAGGCGGGGTTCTAGAGGACTATGACACATTATGGGGATTTTTGGGAGTCAGTTTTGCATAAAAATTGTTTATTTTCGCCAACAGACTGCTTCGCAGTTTGGAAAATCTTTACTTTAAGTTAATAAAATTGTGTTTTTTTTGTTTCCAAATAAAATAAATTAATAATAATAATAAGTTTGTGTTATATTTGATACATTTGTGTTGGTTCTTACGCAGTTTTGTCAATAAAATAGGTACATTTTAGACAAGGTTAATTTTCATAAAACGTTTTGTGAGCTGTAAAGTTCGCGAGCCTGTCTTTATAAAAATAAAACGAAAATGTGATTTGACAAAAAACCGGTCAAGTGCGAGTCAGACTCGCGCACCGAGGGTTCCGGACCACCCCGTACAATAGAAACAGGTCCACTATAAACTGACACTCACTAAGTATGTATTCACATACTTAGTGCGTGTCAGTTTATACTGGAGTCACTGGACATAAAATTTTCAGTGATGTAAGTAACTATGTAACATTTACCTTATTAAGAACGGTTGCAGTCCTCATCCTTCTAAGGGACACAAATGCACGTCCCATGCCTCAGTCGTGATACTGGGCCATGTTTGAGGATTCTCACATTACGGGACATCTAGCAGGCTTTTCATTCTGTCTCTGTAACAGCAAAGGACGTCTGTACGCTGCTAATGTTAACGTGCGTTTTGGCACACTCTTTTTACCTGTTTTTCTGTGGTTTTAGCAGTATTTTAAATACTGTTTTAGTGCTATTAACATTTCCTGTAATTAAATTTTTATGTTTGACAATCTGTCATAACAACGATATTATGTCAAGTTATGTTAACCGCGTCACCATGAAGTTTAGGTTGAATACTTTTAGTCTAAGGTTGTATTCACTTTTCGTTATTATGTGATCCTGGTACCTTGTAAATTTTTGAATTGTAAATTTAGAACTATAAATTCTAGAATTCTTGGTCGGTTGGGGTATATAAGCCCATACAATGGGCGGAACGAGTAGTTTTACGTCGACTTCCAAACCAGGAAGACTTCTAAATTGACCTGTGCGGGGTCACAGTTGGCCCCGCACCTCAAGAAGGTCCCTCCTACGAGTTCTGGCAGCGCGTTGACGAACCACGTCCGTTATCTGCACGTGCTCCTTGTGGACGCCAGTACGCGCCCCTCTTTGGCGTCTGTACGCCCTACCTGCACGCGCTCCTGGGTTGCGCGCCCTATCTGTACGCGCCCCTCTTTGGCGTCTGTACGCCCTACCTGCACGCGCTCCTGGGTTGCGCGCCCTATCTGCACGCGCCCTTGGATTGCGCGCTTGGACTGCGCGCTCTACCTGTACGTGCCCTTGGACTGCGCGCTCTACCTGTACGCGCCCTTGGACTGCGCGCTCTACCTGTACGCGCCCTTGGACTGCGCGCTCCACCTGTACGCGCCCTTGTTTTGCGCGCCCTATCCGCACGCACCCTTGGATTGCGCACCCTATCTGTATGCGCCTTGGACGGCGCGCACTATCTGCGCACGACCTACCTCACGTTTTCTTTACCTTTTTTTTACGCTCAACCTCTAAATTCTGTACGGTGTGCCATCGTAACCCCTGCACTTGTCAAAACTATAAAATAAATATACAACCCCGACCCGAATACCTTTTTTCCTTTCTGTAGTCTAGCTTTTCTAACTGTTCCGTGGGCTATCAATATCTTGGTAGTCCACGTAACGTGACAACTAAAAATGTACGATTTTGTTGTTTGAAGTTGCTTCGTACCAAATTTCAAGATTCTGAGTTCACTGGAAGTAGGTAGGGTTTTGATTCCCTTGCGAGTTTCGAAAATTTGCGGAAATTTGCGGCAAACGTCTGTATCTTTTGATTGTGTTGGCTTTTTTCACAGCTCCAAGGGACAGTAGACTTGAGTATTTGATATACATTTCAGCTTGATACCTCCACGCGTTCCTCAGAAAAAGGGTCTTGACAGACGGACGGACGGACAAAGTGGTCCTATAAGCGTTCCGTTTTTTCTTTTCGAGGTACAGAACCCTTAAAACGAACTTACTCACAAATTTCAGGAGAATCGGTTGAGAAAGGAGCGACCTGTACAGGAGAACAACCGGACAGACCGACACCGGACAAACGATTTTCGGTCCAAGCTGAAGCATAGAACTTCGTTCGCTTCGCGCGCTCCTTCGATAAATGATATAATATTTAAGTTTTCTTTAAAACATTATCAGTAATTAATGACTTCACCTTTAAGACATCGGTTACACGGTAATTCTGGTGTCAGTACAGTGCATCAGTATGTTCTGTCTGTCTCTGTCATTCACAACGGTTACACTATCATTCTCTCATAATACTGATGGACTGAACTGACGCCAGAATTAGCGTGTAACCGATGTCTAAGTAATACCTTTACTACTGACCGTGTTAGTTGTGGTTGTGGTTGAATTCAACGGCAAAGAACTAAGAAATTACAGTTTCATTTACGTCATTACTCATTATTATCTACTAATAGTGTCCAGACCGATTAACAGTTATTGGCTAAAATTCTAAACACACACCCATCCCATATAACAAATGACAAATGAAGAAGTGTTCAGAATGGTGGGAGAAAAAAAAGACTTGCTGAACACAATTGAAAATAGACGAGGCAAAATGATAGGTCACTTGATAAGACAGGACATTTTCTTTAGAAATATTATAGAAGGTAAGGTCGAAGGATCAAGGGGTAGAGGTCAACCAAGGATAAGCTTTGTACAGCAACTAAAAGTAAAAGCAAATGTCTTGTCTTACCGGGACCTAAAGAAATTAGCCAAGGACCGAGATAACTAGCGCATACTCCACCGACAAGAGCCAAGCTCTTAAATGTTGATAATGAGATGACCCATAAAACATTAGTATTATAAGTTCTCGCGATGGTAAATTACTTCGAAATAAGGCTAGCAGATTAACTGTGAAATAACAAACATACACATTAGGACAGACTTTGGCATTTACGATGTTGGATCCACACTAATACTGTAGGTATTAGTGTGGATCCAACATCGTAAATGATATAACCCACGTAGCGACGACATTTCATTGCATTTTTGAGAAAAGTATTGAGTATTATCTAGTCTTAACAACTTGGCTGCGCTTCAGTAAAAATGTGTTAGTTGCCTGTAACTAACTTACGGGGGGGACATTCCCATCTTCCAACCTATTCAATCCAGGTTCAATATCTAACCTGGGTTGGATAGGTTGGAGGATGGGAATGACCTCTTACGAGCATCGGGCATGTTTGTCCCGACGAATTATGATTGGTTTAGGTACGTACAATATTAAGTCCTATCTCACCCCCCTTTCAACCCTTGTCTCCCCATTCATAACCCAACTCTCCCTGCGAACCCTACTCACCCCATTTTACGGTACTATTGTTTTCCAGGAAACTGTGTTACCAATACCTATTGATATTGGGCAGAGTGACATAGCATTTAAAATACTATTATTTTAACAAAATGCTATAATAATGTGCAAGAAAACAGTATCTACCCCTCTTGGCAGCCCGGTAATTACTTAACTATCTTCCAAAGATAGTTAATTTGTTAATAATGTCAAAAGTAAATTAGGCAAATTTTCATAATATTGTTGTTATTTATGTTGTTAAGTTTCAAAAACGTAATCACATACCATTATGAGACTTGGCTTCATTATATTAATATTAGAAGTAGTGTCAATACTTATATCCGTCTGTGGAATACTCTCCCCATTAGCATAGGTACAGTCAACATCAAAAGTAGCTATGCAAACGAAGACGTCAGAAGTCTGTATTAAAAGGTAATAAACACTTTTAACGTCTTCGATTGCGTAGTTACTTTTGATGCTGAGTGTACAACAGGCTCAGAATAAATTCTCATTCAAGAACAAGTTGCTTTTAAACATGCTTTTGACAACTATTGAGACTAAGACACTTCATAGTAGCAGGTATTATATTAATCATCATCATCATCATATCAGCCGAAAGACGTCCACTGCTGGACATAGGCCTCCCCAAAAGAGTGCCACAATGGCCGGTCCTGCGCCACCCGCATCCCGCAGGGCTTCCCACGCCGCGCCTTCCGGTACGTGGTCGCCACCCGAGAACCTTTCCGCCCCAACGGCCATCGGTTCTACGTGCAACGGTATTATATTGTATTATATTATATATTTCATATTAAATCATAAAACGTAAATATGTAACTAATAGTACATTTATATAACACACCAGTAATTTGTCCGTTTTCTTTATTTCTGGGTTGTTCTCATATCCCGCACCAGCTATGATTATTTTCGTTTGGCCTAAAGGTTGACTGGTAGAGAATGCCCTATGGCATTAAGTTCGCCATTTGTGTTTGTAACTTGTTACTGTACTGTAATGTAAAGTTTAAATAAATAAATAAATGCTTAGCTTCCTAATACCATCGATCATTATACCTTTACAAATAGGTTAAGACGAAGTGTTTTCCTATACAATGTTAATAGGGAACATTACGCAAAACTCTTCGTAGGTGGCGACACTAGCAGCGTTGACATTGTATCTCGTTCCTACTTGGGGTTTTGTCTATGCAAACCATCCTTGTCACTCATTTGACAATCAATTGTGCATGTGTGTGTGAATCCCTATATTCCTATACTGGTTTACTATTGGTGGTAGTACTGCCTCTGGCGGCAGAACATTGCAGTAATGTTCCCTATTGTGTCCGAATAAATAAATAAAATGAAATGTTTCGAACTTTATATAAAATATAATTTAGTATTTTTTTCTAGATAATGTTCCAAATTGGAAAATCTAAATGGATACACGATTACCTATATATAGGAGTAAAATTCGTTCGATAGAACTTCCAATAACTCGCACTTGGCCGGTTTTTATTTAAGTATCTAAGTATTTATATCTACGAAATAAGGTGTCGTCTATAGTACTCATAAGTCATAAAACAAGCCTTATTGAGCCAACTATGGGGCTAGTTCGATTTGTGTATCATTGTCCCCTAATATTTATTTATTTATTTAATGTGACTTATATATATATATACATACATAAATATTAAACTATAGCTACTAATATGGGATTATTCGATGTTCATGCCAATATAGATTCTTCCTGTTTGCAATTCTGCACAATCTGAATTCCACACAATAGTATTTCACCACATTCGCCATTGTCCAGTCATTATTTGTGTACAGTAGCGATTCTTCCTGTTCGTAATTCTGCACAATCTGAATTCCACACAATAGTATTTCACCACATTCGCCATTGTGCACAGTCGTTATTTGTGTACAGTAGCGATTCTTCCTGTTCGTAATTCTGCACAATCTGAATTCCACACAATAGTATTTCACCACATTCGACATTGTGCACAGTCGCTATTTGTATACAGTAGCAATTCTTCCTGTTCGCGATTCTGCACAATCTGAATTCCACACAACACAACAGCACTTAATAACAGTATTTATTTTGTCTTCGTTTCCAGTCGTTATATTCACACAATCGTGATTTTTCATTAAGACCGCTTCAGAAAACTACCACAAACGGTAGAATGGGCCTCGGAATTTCCTACTTTATTGTAAGAAAACTGCATAAAATGAGACAGTTTCTATTGTAAATGTTATTTGAAGATATTTGCTAGAACTATATGAGTCCCAAAACACGATTTGATTAATTTGCCTCGATAAATTAGGATCGCAAAGTTAGCTCTGATTTAGCGTTTTTTTGGTGAGTACTATAAACCTGATTTTTTTTGCTATTCAATTTTCAGTATTCATTTTTGTATCCTTTTATTCCTTATTAAAAACAAGGGGGCTTTTTTAATAAAAAAAAAACACATAAATACAAAATCACGCACAAATCGGGCACGGGTATAAGTCATTTCGTTTATGTTTCTAGGCAGATAGCCAGGCGGCCTCGAGCTGGAAAGACGTCTGTCGCGATTTGTTCATTTTGACAATTGCATAATTCGCTAATTTAATACCAGCAATCAGATAATAATACGTTTTTAGGGATAATTAATAGGGTGTCATGGGGTTGTATAAACGTTCCAAATAGATTATCTGGCATATTTACAATTTGTGCTAATATAAAACATTTTTTTCCGTTTCACGTCCGTCTTTGGGTCATCGACTTTACTTAGTATATGTACCAGTGGCGGCGCGTGAACATATTCGATGGGCAACCCGGAACATAAAAGTTATGAAAGAGTTTAAAGTATATAACTACAGGCTTGCCTCAAAATAAATTTTAGGCAAGCCGGTGGGTATTCAGATTCAGATTCAGAACTTTATTGATAAAATGTCATATTTTACAGGTCAATATCATGCATGTCAAATACATTTTAAAATTTCTTATTGTCTTAGATGTTATATACCTATCATTATTGAGCAATTTTGAAAGTGTTGTATCGGCTTGTATGGGCGCTCCGCCACTGATATGTACAAACTTTCAAGTCAATCGGTCCAGTACCTACTTTCGGAGCCAATCGGCTGTGACAGACGGACAGACACATGGATCCTATAAGGGTTTCGTTTTTTCCTTTTGAGGTACGAAACCCTAAAATCACGATTGTGTAATAACGACTGAAAACGAAGACAAAATATAGAATGTTATTAAGTGCTGTTGTGTTGTGTGGAATTCAGGTTGTGCAGAATTGCGAAAAGGAAGAATCGATATTGGCATTTGAGCTATATTTTACTGCCAATAACGTAGTTAAAATCAACGAATGAACCATAGCAATAGCGTTTTCACGCGAAGATGCGGGTTGATAATGTAAACAGACCCTGATCTCCACGGAATACTGATCTCAATGACCAACTAAAGCTCTTTATTAAATTCGCAATATACGTGAATAATTTGAAATAAAATTCGTCATACTGTACTTCTTATTAATCGAAAGAGCGAAATCGAAATGGGAAACTCGGTCTTTTTATTCGTTTGTTTCAATATTTTCATGCTAAATCCTCTGAATATAAACATTTATAAGTAAAAATTAATCGATTATAATATGAAATTGTGAATAATTGTGTATGTGACGTGTAATATTTTTATAATATTATAAATAAATGAGTATGAGTATGAAATTTTGTTCAGTACATAGTTTAAGATACATAAGATATTTTATAGGTCGAAACGCACAGACAGCGGTTGCGGCGCGGTGCGGAGCGGTGCGGCGGCGGTACCGATTGTAATGTTCGAGCTAATATGAAAAGGTCCGCACAGAATACCGCGCCGCGCCGCGTCCCGCCGCGGTATTCTGTGCGGACCCTTTCGCAATAGCTCGAAGTGCTCGAACATTACAACCGGCACCGCCTCCGCCACGCACCGCGCCGCACCGCCACCGCTTTCAGTGCGGTTCGGCCTTATCCCGAAAATCATCCCTTATTTATTTATCGTATGGCGGTTACACATTGGTACATATATGTATTCGTATTGATGTCGCTGATAGAGTTCCAGTGTGCGCTGCGAGGTTCAGAAGGAACAGTGAGCGAGTGGATTTGATTTGAAGTATAAAGAATGTAGTAGTATAGAGATAGACATGCTCTAAAAATTGTAATAAGTTATCCCCACGACCCACGATAATTTCAATTGCGTTTATGACCTAACAATTCTCGTAATGTATGCATATTACGGGTATTGTTAAATATGTGTTATGTGTGTCCTGTGTGTTAGTGAATAAATGTATTTCCTTTCTTTCTTTATTTTCTGTATACTTCAGTTTTACGTATATCTACTTGATATTACTTGATACCCATAGTTACCTTTGACTGATATTTAATATGATACCTGCTGCATGATTTACCGAATATTTTAGATTTTTTATATTATTTATTAATACCAAATTCCAAAATGTAACTTTGTCATTTGCTAATGACTGTTTGTACGCCTCATGGAAAGAACATTATGATTCCAGACTCTTATAACACCAATGTATTTGTACTGTACCTATGTTTTACAGACAAATAAATTAATTGATTTGAATTGAATATGATTTGAATTGTAAATAAGACACACCTGCAAAAACTCCATACAAATGAAATGAAGATGCTGCGATGGTCGGGAGGGGTGACGCGATTGGACAAAGTTCGGAATACATACATACGTGGCAGTTTCAAAGTGGCCCCCATATCTGAAAAACTCGCTGAAAGCCAACTTCGATGGTATGGTCATGTAATGCGGAGAGACGAGGAACATGTTGTACAACAAGCGTTGCGCCTACCAGAACGTAAAAAAGGTCGAGGACGTCCACCTGCTACCTGGTGGACCAGCATGACGAAACTACTAAAAGTGGAAAATTTACCCAACCCGACAACCCAGGACAGATTGTCTTGGCGCCAACTAACTAGGAGAGCCGACCCCACCTAAAGTGGGAATGCGCTAAGAAGAAGAAGAAGAGAAGATGATTTGAATTGTCCGAATTGCATTAAAGTAATCCATTCAAAAAGCAGCTCTACCGTCCAAGGTAGAAGGTTCCTATTTTAATTACAGTTTTTTTTAAAACGTCAGCCTCATTAAATAATTTCAACCGAGGTATTAGGTACAAATTCTATATAAGGTAAATGTCCCAAAGCTCGACACCTTAATGCCTAATAGACCTAATAGGGAACATTACGGCATTAGCGGCAGCATTACCACTAACAGTATACCAGTATAGGAATATAGGGATTCACACACACATGCACAATTGATTGTTAAGTGAGTGACAAGGATGTGCAAGCAGACAATACCGCAAGTGGGAACGAGATACAATGTCATCGCTGCTAGTGTCGCCACCTACGAAGAGTTTTGCGTAAAGTTCCCTATAGTTGACGCCCATTGTTTTGTTTTGACATAGTGGAATGTATTAGGCCAGTGACGGGCTCTGGGACATTGACTTTATATTGTTGATGATAATTTTAAGACTTTATTTGTACGAGAATTATTTCCGCTGTTGATTCATTGACTTGTATGCAACGCGACAAATTATCAAATCGATAATAAATACACCATTATTTACTCTTATTCCGTATAATTACTTTCGATAACAAAATGCGGTCAAACTTAACTTATTATAAGAGACAGTAGGTACTTAGCAACAAGAGTTCGAAAGATATCTTTTTGTACTCGACGATTAAAATATGTGTATTAAGATTTAACTCTTTTCATCGTTGAATAGTCTGTTACTTCCGAAACAACCGAAATAACTGTTTCGATACGCTCTAGACAACCGAAAACATTTTGAAAATAAAACTAAAATAAATTCGACCAATCACGTGATGGCTGCTTTACCGAACTGTAATGAATTGGACCAATAGAATCGCTTTGATTATTGAGTTTACTCGTTGATGTCTTTTAAGATATCAACGAGCGTACGAGCGATAGGCTGCACTTCGTTCCAACAGTATCAAGTTTGTTTAATTAGTTCAGTTGACTCGTAGAAAATTAATTTTAATGAACTCGTACAAAAAGTATTGTTCACAATAGTGTTATAATCAAGCTTTTTAATCTCGTACCTTACTTAGGCCACTCAGCAAGCTTCGTGGCCTAAACACGGTACTCGACTAAAAAGCTCTCTATATAACACGATTGTGAAAAATATTATCATTTACTTTCATTTAAATTACTTTTATGTAATGGTTACATTATTGCTATTAATAGGAAGAGCGGGATCTTCTGCCACAAGTATTTATAATACTTACTAGAAGATTCCAACCCTAAACTATTGTACATATTTTTGTAACCAAATAAAGATTTTTCACTTTCATTTTCATTTTCATATACCTACGTACGAGTAAGACATAAGTATTTACTATATTAGACAAACGAATACTGTCTTCTGTTTTCAAAAGCTCGAGGTTTTCAGTTAGTAACTTCTGAAAGCGGTTAACAAAGTATGGCGCAGGAACCACTATATTGTTATTCAAATTCAAATCCAGTAGGTGTCCAAATAATTTTGAGTGGGTAGGTACGCTAGCTAGCAGTGAAGACTAAAGATATTTTTCCAGCTGACTTAGATAGATTTCTAAGTAAGATTTACTTGTTCTTTCCTTCTTTTAGTTTTGTTCTCTAAACTATATTTATACAAGATTATAATTTACATTCTTCTTCTCTTAAGTACTCGTATTTAAAAGTCCGCAGTAAGCACGGCCGAATTTCACCTTCCCATACAAACGGAGTTTTGTTCTCATTTTGAAAGGACGTGTTGGATTGAAACGAAACATTGCATATATGTACAATGACCTGAGGTACCTATATCTAAGCCTGTAATAAGTTTATAATATGGCTCCAGTTTATAAAACAAAGAAAATACAGCAAAAACAAAATTTGTATAAAAAAAATAAAATTTGCTGTATTTTTTTTACCATGGTATCTGAAACTACATAAACTAATTACAGAGCTGGATGGTACTTAACTTATTCTAAGTACAAAACTTCAGAGCAAACTAGCTAGTCGGATTAAAATGAGAGCGTAACTACGTTTGTATGGAGAACCGAGCTTACTGCGGACTCTTAAGGGGCTCCAAGCGCTAATTGACTAGTTTTGATGTGTTTTGAGTTGATATTCCTCCGTCATAACAATAGATATATTTATGGTACAAACGTTAATCGGTTCTTCAATCCTTTATCTAATTTTGCAAGAGAGTTTTTTAGAAAAAAATGAATACATATTTTTTTATAATTTATTCAAACATGGTCCAAAAAAGCTCTGTTTTCGATATAAGTATGTTGTTTATGCACTTTCATATATGAAATTTACATGAAACTGTTCCTTATTGACGTCTCTAACATGCCAAGAGAGATTTTTATTTTTAACTAATTTTCACAAAACTTTTGTGACGTCCAAAAACTGGTTTTTTGGCCTACAACTGCTAAAGTTTGGTGCCATAAATCTCGAAAACGGTGAGTTTTGAAGTAAATATGGGACACTACTTCGGTTAACCTCGTTGTTGTTAATACGGTAAGCCACAAAAAACACGAAAAAACGGACAGTAACAGATCGAAGGTCATTGGGAGCTGTAAGCCCCTTAAGAGCTGAGCTCTTGTTGGTGTACCTATAGCTCAAAGTAGGCCCTCCATCTACTCCGGTCCCACGCAAACTCACTAACATCAACTCTCTTTTTTGAGTTGCTCCATGTAGTTTATTCTAGGTCTTCCTCTTCCTCGCTTCCCGTCTATCTATCCTTCAATTATGTTACTAAATTGACATTAACTAAATTAAATTAAAACTAAGTTAAATCTAAAACAAGCCTCGAGTCATTGTATTCTTACTATATCTATTACTTGAACAATTTCTAATGGTTCAGGATTGATGGGATTGGAACACTCTGGGAGATTTTACAGTTGCACAGTGACATGATGTGGCTGCCGAACCTGTATGACAGGTACGTCATTAAAGAGTTACATTAGCACAGCACAGAGTTACAAAGCACTGTAGTGCGTCGGGTATGTTTGCGGAGGCGCATACTGACGACTTTTTTTGCCATAAGGCGAAAAAGAATAGCCTCACTTTTAAGGCGAGTGCGAGGCAGCAACAACAGCCTTCTGAAGGAGCTGGCATCAGAGCGTCCCAACTGTCCGCTTACCATGTACTGGTCGCAGGTGGTTATTGGGAAGGCCAAATAAATGATAAATTTTGTTAAATAACGTACTAACATAGTTATAATTTAGTTATTGTTATTTTATATTTTTTGTACTTACTAACTAACTCTTACTAACTCTCTATGGATCGTATCTGGTCTGAAATAAACGATTTTTATTTTATTTTATTTTATTTTTATTATTAAGGCGCTGTCAAAACCAAAAACGCGCACACTGTATATTTTTATCGGAGCAAATTTTTGTGTAAGTACTTAGATATAAGTAGGTACTTACACAAAAATTTGCATGTCACCGCGTGACGAGATATATAAGTAGTTCTATACATATATTATAACTAAGAACATCCAATTGTACTCTGTCTTATGTGAATAAAGATAAATGAAATGAAATGAAAGTAAATGAGAGCGAGTGTTACTTGGGCGGCCAGGTTTTAGAAGAAAATAATGAATAAATAAATATTAAAATAAAAAGAAGTGTGGATTATTTGTGAAATTTGGCTCGTTAGCGGTTTAGGTATGAATATGTGGACTTCATTTTTTTAATTGCAGACCCAAACGTCAGAAAGATAAGGACTTAGAACCCGAAGATGATTTTAAGATCAATCTTTGCAATTATTTTCTATCGAGCCGATTTCGTCCAATTATGTTTCGAGTCCGTCTACGGTCTTGGAAATATGATGAATATTAACTTATATTTCTTTTTGATGTGCTAGAACCAATAGATTTTCTTTAAAAACTGCTTAAATAATATAATTTTCAACAAATTAGGTATTGTCAGCCTCTTAATAGGGTTATCCTCCCCGCGATCCATCATCAGATTCATCAGATGGTGTTAGTTATAGTACATATACTTAAGATTGCATCAAACTATTCAATTCAAAAAGCAACTCTACAGTCCAAGGTAGAAGATTTCAATTCCTTAATGACAGTTTTATAAAAAGGTCGGCTCATTAAATAATCTCAACCAACTAGGTATTTATTTATAAGCTCTATTTTGCAAATTTGGCGCTGTTTAATGGTAAATTGCTCACCTAAACCGGTGAAACAATGTCTCAGCTTGCAGTTATTTGCCCGAGCCGAAGGCGAAGGCAATAAATATTATTCATGTTTTCTTTATCACCGCCCGTGGTGAATACAATATTTTACGTGTCTCCGGCCAGGAAGCGGGATTTTTAGGTGTTTTTAAAAGATATTATCATAATTTCCCAGTAAAATGCCCATACCGTCAAGAAAATGGTGAAATATTTTGGATTAGGAGCATTTCTAGGTCTTGTTTAATACATCTAGCTTGTCTAATACAGATTAGACAAGCTGAATAAAATGGCGACTGGCCGCAAGGTGTCGTGTTTCGGCGGTTCCGGGGCAACCTTCCGAATTCTACTCCGGACTTGGTCGACGCAACGGAGCCACACTGTTTCGTTGCCTAAATAATAATTAATTGGGCATGGATGAACATTTTAGAAGTGCCTGATAAAAAAAATTGTGATAGGAATAACCTTCCTTAGCACCAGAAAAATGTTGCAGACTTTTCAGCTACGTCAATGGGGAACTTGCATGGGACTTCAATTTTGAATAAATTGCACTCAATCGATGCGGATATACGTAGAGATATCATACAAAAGAAAAAAAAAACGATTTTATTAGTTTTACCTAACGTTAAAATGACGAAAATTTTTTTTTTTTACATAGAATATTAAATTAGAAATGATATTTTGTATGACAAGTATAGACTTAATCGCAAATTAATGACTTACTCCATAGTAAAGGCTATGCTGTGACGTCATAGCATAAGCCCGTTTAGTATAGAGCGTTTTCGGGGGGTGCCGGCGCGCGCAGATTTCAAATGCATATAACATCAGAAAAATAAATCATAACAAAGTTTTAATGCTACAGTTGTTTTAATGCTGGATTATACTTTTGTTTTTCGTAATAAAATATTAAGATGCAAGTTCCCTATTATTTTTGAAAAATATAAACAGTTTCCTCACTTACGTTTTGGGTTTAGGTTAGGACGGCGAATAAGACACTTTGCTTGATCCGTCTCATATTAAAAAAAATATCTTTAAAATCCGTGGTAAACTGATACTGGCAATGGCAATGATATTGACAGCTGCAGCAGTTATATTTGTCATTGCCAGGGTCAGATATTTAAAACATTTTGTTGTAATATGAGACGGATCTAGGAAAGTGTCTTATTCGCCGTCCTAAACCCAAAACGTAAGTGAGAGAACTGTTTATATTTTTCAAAAATAATTGACGCAACTGAAAAGTAAGCAACTTTTTTCTAGTGCTAAGGAAGGTTATTCCTATCACCAACAAAATAAAATTTTCATCCATTAGTGATTTAATTTTATAATTGTATAATAAATAAAAATTAAATAAAAATCATTTATTTCAGACTTAAGTCCATATATGGTTAGTAAACAATGAAATCTTATTGCTAGTGTAAGTATGACATAAAAGAGGGACATAACATAACTAAACAATGACTGCATGCAGTCTCTGCCAGCGGGTGAGCATGGGGCCATTTTCACGCTCCGTAAACACGCTCAGAATGCTGTTGGGGCTGCCGCGCAGGCGACGCATCATGGAGGCGCACCTCTTGCGCATTATCGCCGCAAAGCCGTCAGTTTGTGTCTGTGTATAATACGGTCAACCAATTTGATTCCTAATTGAGAACCTTGCCGTTGTAAATGCTATGACAATACGGGTTACTAGGATTATTGCGTCGCTATGTACCTAGCAGTTAAAATTACAGGGTTCTACGGTGGTCTAGGCTAGGAATCAAATTGGTTGACTGTAGCCAGGGGCTTTAGATGCCTGAAATAAACTTATTATTATTATTAAAATGAAAGGGGGAAAAAACCGACCAAGTGCGACTCGGACTCGCGCACGAAGGGTTCCGTTCCGTACCATTATATATAAAAAAAAACTATTTTATTCTGTGTTTTTAGTATTTGTTGTCATAGCGGCAACAGAAATACCTAAATCATCTGTGAAAATTTCAGCTATCTACGAACTATCACGGTATCAGTGAGATACAGCCTGGTGACAGACAGACGGACGGACAGCGGAGTCTTAGTAATAGGGTCCCGTTTTACTCTTTGAGTACGGAACCCTAGAAACCAATATGATTCACTCCAACCTATTTAACTTTGTCGAGTGTTTTAGTATGAAAGTATTCCTTTGAATCACCGCACGGTCAATTCAGACTAATTCAATTAACTTCAATTTCTAAGAATAACGGGGACCGTTTCCGGTGGAAGCAGGCATAATGAGGAAGTTCCGTTTTAATAAAACCTCAAATTTTATTTATTTCGAGTGAGTGTAACTAATTTAAATGTAAGTTGGTGTTGCTACAAACAAGAGAACTCTACGAACGTTGTTGATATGTTTCTATAATGGTTGCTAGGATACCTACAACACAAAAATACGTAGGACTTAAAAACTAAGGTAGAAAAAAGAACTAAAATTATGTTTCTTCGACATTAATGTTCCCATATACAGGTGACTGGGTGACTGGTAATTTGACCTATCCTTGAAAGGGGTTATACTAGAGCTAATTTGCAATAATTTACGTCCAGTCAACCAGTGGTCGAAACTCGTTTTTTTCTGAGTCATTCGAGTTTTTATTTTGTTTGAAAAAAATCGCCTTGCAGCCTTAAACTGGTGATTGTGACAAAAATGTTTTTTTACCATCCAAATGGAAGTAGGTACTTTTGTCACAATGACCAGCTTAAAGCTGCAAGGCGGATGTTTTAGATACAAACTAAAAACTCGAATAACTCGGAAAACAGCGAGTTTCGACCCCTAGTTGACTGGACGTAAATTGTTGCAAATTAGCTCTCTAGGAATAGGTCGAATTACCAGTCACCCTGTATACTCGTAATGATATGGATATGGGTTTTTAAACGAAACTTATGTAAATACATAATATCATGCCTGCTCTTCTTGAGCCGCCTGGCATTGTCAGAGATGATGGCAAAAGACCTGATGGTGTGTCTCTGGTTCCTTGGAGTTTGGGAACGGATGCTTGTGTTGAACGCTACCTGTGTTGACACACTGGCACCGTCCCACCTCCAACGGACTATTTCTAAAGCGGGTGCAGCGGCGAAAAACGCCGAACTTCTGAAATGTAATAAATATAGATACCTCGGCAGAGAGTACAACTTTGTACCCTTTGGCGTCGAAACCCTCGGTCCGTGGGGTCCCAGTGCGCATAAGTTAAGTATTTGCGGAAATCGCGAAACGTCTGGTTGATGTAACTGGTGACCGAAGAGCTGGCGGCTTTCTTGCGCAACGCATCAGCATTGCAATTCAACGAGGAAATGCCGCCATCATCCTCGGTACAATGCCTCGAGGGCCTTTTTTAGATTTAACGTAGTTTTAATTAAATTAGTTTATGTTAATTATCATCTTGTATTTAATTTATAAATAAATATAGTATAAAGTAAAAAAATATATATCATTGTTATTTAGGTAACCGTATAGCTTTTCGTTAAAGGAAAACATCGTAAGGAAACCGGTCTAACCCCAACCCAACAATATCTTCTCTCTGGGTTGGAAGGTCAGATGGTGGTCGCTTTCATAAGGGGCTCCTTTAGGGTAAAGCCGGGAAAACTCTAATAAGATGTTGATGAGGTCAGGCTTTCAACTTCAATATCTGTATGACGCTATGACGCAGAAATAATTTGAAGTTTCATTGCCTAAGAGTCAATTCGCTATACAACATTAGGTAGATAGTGTCCGGAATGTTCCAGAGCGCTACAATGAAATCACAAAGGCAACGAGGAAATGATCACTTAACGTGATCGCACAGTGAATCAGCTTGAGAATGATCAACCCCTCATTTTCACGCGCGTGACGTTAGCGGTATAGATTCGATTTACGAGTCAGTTTCAGGAATAAAAAACCGGTCAAGTACAAGTCTGACTCGCGCACCGAGGGTTCCGTACAAACTTTCATACACCATACCCGTCATGTCAGGACCCCATTCATTCTTAAACAATCTTAAACAGTTCATAGTAGAAGTAACCGTTGCAAAGCAGCATCTGCATTTTGGTACTAACAACTTACAACCTAGTATGTTTGTATATCAGCGATAGCTTTTTATCACGGATACCGATTTCGATTATTTATTTTTTATTTGAAAGAAGGGACTTGAAAGATAATCTGATAGGAATTAGAAGATATAAAATTACATATAAAAGTAAGTAAATTCCATTTCGTGCCTTGGCCTTTTCGTGGACCCTGCTATTTTTTACGTTCTGTGTTTTGTTTTTTACACCCATTGTTTTGTCCACGAATAAATGTTTTCTTTCTAAATTACAAATTTAATAAAGACATTATTTTTGATAAATAAAAAAAATATAGATATCGTTTAATTTTGCTGTATTATTTATGTAACTTAATCATATAATTTTTTAAAAATTATTTTAAGTCCTTCCCCAGGACTCTGAACTATCTCCATACCAAATTTCATCTAAATCGGTTCTATCCAAATTTTCACCCCTCATTTCACCCCCTCAGGAGATGATTTAGGATAAAAACTATGCATTGTCCTTCCCTGGGACTCCTTCTATCTCTATACCAAATTTTAACTAAATGGGATTTATTCACATTTACATCCCTGTTTCATCCCCTTGGGGGATGATTTTCGGGATTCAAATTATCCATTGTCATTCTCCGGGAGTCAAACTATATCTATACCAAATTTGATCTAAACGGAGTCCATCCAAAATGTCACCCCCCATTTCACCCCCTCAGGGAAAGATTTCCGGAATAAAAACTATCCAATGTCCTTCCCCGGAACTTAAACTACCTCTAAACCAAATTTCATCAAAATGGGTTACATCCAATTTTTCACCCCCCCCCCCCCCCCATTTTACCCCCTAAAGGGAAGATTTTCGGGATGAAACCTATCCTTAAACCTTCTCCGGGACTCAAACTAATCATATACCAAACTTCATCCAAATCGGTGCAGCGGTTTAAGTAGCTCCATACAAATTTCCACCCCCCATTTCATCCCCTTAGGGGTTGATTTCCAGGATGAAAACTACTCTAAGTCCTTCCCCAGGACTCAAACTATCTCTATACCAAATTTCATCTTAATCGGTTCAGCCGTTTTCACGTGATGCGCGGTCACATAAACAGACAAACAGATAAACAGATAAACAGACAAACAGATAAACAGACAAACAGACAAAAATTCTTAAAACTGTTGGAACGTGTTCTGTTATCGATTCTTAGTATCCCTAGCCAATTTTTTTTCGAATACCTTCCATGTACAGACTTTCGACCCTCTTCAGCTTTATTATATGTTCTAGCTTTTGCCCGCGACTTCGTCCGCGTAGAACTCGTTTATATCGTAGCTCGATACAAACTTTCACCCTCCATTTCCGTTTTAGGGGTAGATTTCCGATATAAAAACTATCCTTTTGTCCTTCCCCGAGACTCAAACTATTTTTATCATCATTATCATCACCGACCATATCAGCCGAAATACGTCCACTTTGCTGGACATAGGCCTCCCCCAAAGAGTTCCAAAGTGACCAATCCTGCGCCACCCGCATCCAGCGGACTCCCGCGACCTTAACCAGGTCATCAGTCCACCATGTGCCTACCAACGCTGCGCCTACTAACTACCTCTATACAATTTTTCATCTAAATGGGTTGTATAGTAGCTCCATACAAATAACCCCAATTTCACCCACTTATGAGATGATTTCCGGGATAAAAACTATCCTTTGTCCTTTTCCGGAATTCAAACTATCTGTAAACCAAATTTCATCTAAATGGGTCACTCAAATCTAAATTTTCACCCCTTAGGGGAGGATTTTCGGGATAAAACTATCCTATGTCCTTCCCCAGGACTTCCAACTATCGCTATACCGTAAATGGGTTCCATCCAAATTTTCACCCCCATTTCACCCCCTTAGGGGATGATCTCCGGAATAAAAACTATCATATATTATGTCCTTTCCCAGGACTCAAACTATCTCTTAACCAGATTTCATCTAAATGAGTTCCATCCAAATCTTCACCCTCATTTCATCCTCTTAGGCGATGGTTTCGTTACAAAAACTATGCGATTGTCTTTCCCGGAACTCCAACTGTCTCTGCTCCAAATTTCATCTAAATGGGTTCTATCCTAATTTTCACTACTCATTTCACCCCCTCAGGAGATGAAAATGGGTTTCATCCAAATTTTAACCCCCATTTCACCCCCTAAGGGAATGATCTCCGGAGTAAAAACTATCATATATCCTTCCCCAGGACTCTTAACTATCGCTTTACCGTAAATGGGTTCCATCCAATTTTTCACCTCCTATTTCACCTCCTTAGACGATGATTTTTGGGATAAAAACTATCCGTTATCATTCTCCAGGACTGCCAACTATCGCTATACCGTAAATGGGTTGCATCCAATTTTTCACCCCCATTTCACCCCCTTAGAGTATGATCTACGGATTAAAAACTATCATATGTCCTTCCCCAGGACTCCAAACTATCGCTATACCGTAAATGGGTTCCATCAAAATTTTCACCCCCATTTCACATCCTTAGAGGATGATTTACGGGATAAAAACTATCCGTTGTCATTCTCCGGGACTCAAACTATCTCTATACGAAATTTCATCTAAATAAGCTACATAAAAAATTTCACCCCCACTTCACCCCTTAGGGGATGATTTCCGGGATTCAAACTATCCATTGTCATTCTCCGGGACTCAAACTATATCTATACCAAATTGGATATAAACGGAGTCCATCCAAAATTTCACCCCCCATTTCACCCCCTTAGGGGAAGATTTCCAGAATAAAAATATCCGATGTCCTTTCCTAGAACTTAAACTACCTCTAAACCAAATTTTATCAAAATGGGTTATTTCCAAATTTTCACCCTCCTATTTACCCCCTAAAGGGAAGATTTCCGGGATTAAACTTACCCTTTGACCTTCCCCGGGACTCAAACTATTTATATACCAAATTTCATCCAAATCGGTGCAGTGGTTTAAGTAGCTCCATACAAATTTCCACCCCTCATTTCATCCCCTTAGGGGTTGATTTCCGGGATAAAAACTACCCTATGTCCTTCCCCAAAACTCAAACTATCTCTATACCAAATTTAATTTCAATCGGTTCAGCCGTTTTCACGTGATGCGCGGTCACATAAACAGACAAACAGATAAACAGATAAACCGACAAACAGATAAACAGATAAACAGACAAACAGACAAACAGACAAAAATTCTAAAAACTGTTGGAACGTGTTCTGTTATCGATTCTAAGAATCCCTATCCAACTTTTTTTCGAATATCTTCCATGTACAGACTTTCGACCCTCTTCAGCTTTATTATATGTATAGATAGATAGATATATGTATAGAAGGGCATAAGATTCCTCAGATATTCTTGAACCTTTGGGAAAGTACATAAAATATAAAGTACTAGCTTCTGCCCGCGGCTCCGTCCGCGTGAAACTCGTTTATATCGTAGGTCCATACAAACTTTCACCCCCGTCAATTTTTTTTTAACTTTGTTGTGGGTGTATTTTTCCAAAACGCAAAAGGATTTTTTTTTGTATTCTGATAAGGAATCTTTTCAAAAACTTTAGTTTGTAGCTCATTCAGAGGTTCCCCCATACAAACTTTGCACCCCTATTTAACCCGCTTAGGGGTTGATTTTCCAAAACCCTAAAATTACTTTTCTTGTATGTAGTCTACACACAAAGTTTGAAGTCTCTCACTTAAAATTTTACTTCATCCCCATACAAACTTTCAACCCCCTTTTTACCCCCTTGTGGATGAAATTTTCCAAAATCCCTCCTTAGTGGGTACATACGTTACCTATATTATAGACTACCTATTGTGAAAAAATCAGCGGTCTAGGTTCAACAGTTAGGGCTAGGCGTTGATTTAAGTGGGTGAGTGAGTCAGTCGGGCAGGACTTTCACGTATATCTGGGGGCACGGCAGTGCCCCCGCCAAGTCGAGCAAAACAAAGAGGCACGGCCGTACCATCCTTTTCTCGAAGCCATTCAGGTCATTTTCAACATTCTGTAATTTTGTGCTGGCTTTAGCCAGAACCCTGAATTTTCAGCATCATATAGGGCATAATACGACTTACTTATTCTCAATAACATTCAATTTGAACTTTTAGTTTCCGAATTTTGATTATAATTAGTTTTTAGCCTATCCATTCATAAAAAAACCTAAAAATGTTACAGTTTCCGTCACGATTCTGAGATATACAAACTGCATAAGTAAGTTTGTAATCCTATACAAATAAATAGATGCGATTACAAAGTTACTTTTGTAGTTGCTTCCCGCAAAACTATACAAACGTTTTTTGCGGTTAGTAAAATAACATTTCCATACAATCTTGATAACACAATAACCTACAAAAAGAAATGAGATCCCATTAAAACATTCCATGTAAAAAATAGGCCAAGTCTCGGAACTCTTCCACAGTAAAAAGTGGTGAGATATTTCGTAGAGCCAAGTCAGGCATTCTTATTAATCTTTACTTTCTTGCTAAATAAAATTTTGTGACTTGGCAATCACACTTACATGGTTTAAGGTAGGCAAAAAATAGTACCTAAATGCAGTAAAGTTGTGTGATTCCCAAGTTGCAGAATTTTATTTAGTAAGCAAATAAAGGTTAATAAGAATGCCTGACTTGGCTCTACGAAATATCTCACCACTTTTTCTGTGGAAGAGTTCCGAGACTTGGCCTATTTTTTACATGGAATGTTTTTATGCGATATATATAGACTAGCTTCTGCCCGCGACTCCGAACGCGCGAAACTCGTTTATATCGTAGGTAAATACAAACTTTCCTTCAAAAAATTATATTTACCCCCCTTAGGGATGTATTTTTACCACAACGTAAAAAGATTTTTTGTTTGTTTTCTGATAAGGAGGGAGGGACCCCATATAGGGAATGAAAAGGAAGGAGGTAAGTACATAAAGTTTTAATTTTGTAGCTCAAAAAAAGAGTTTCCCCTATACAAACTTTGCACCCCTATTTAACCCGCTTAGGGGTGGGTTTTTTCAAAACCCTAAAATTACTTTTCTTGTAAGTAAGGAGTACATACACAAAGTTTCAAGTCTCTCACTTAACATTTTACTCCATCGCCATATAAACTTTCAACTGTGAGGTAAAAGTCCAAATCCTTCGGCGTTGGACTAGTAGGGCATGGGCACTTTTTGTCAACTTTCAACCCTCTTTTTAACCCCTTGAGGATAGAATTTTCAAAAATCCCTTCTTAGTGCGTACCTACTAACGGTATATAAAATACCTATTGTAAAAAAATCAGCTCTCTATGTTCAATGGTTTGGGCTGGGTGTTGTTTTAAGTGATTGAGTGAGTCAGTTGGGACTTTTACGTTTAATATATCGTCGGGTGACAAGCAAAAGTCACTACCTACTAAAACTGTCACTGCTTTTCAAAACCTCGGATCTAGGTACGTAGTCGATATCGAGATACGGCCTATGATTTAAGTAGGTATTTGTTACTTAGTGAGTTTTGCTTGTCAGCCGACGGTATATATATACATTATTAAGTATATAAATATATTTGTGAACTCGACCACACAAACTCACACTTTAAAAATATTTTTAAACCACTTATAATAAAAATATTTTTAAACCACGTAACTAAGTAAATAAATCACAATATAATTTAGAATAACAAACAATTAGGAACTTCAACCTTAATCCCCTAAATGAATAACATCATT
The DNA here is from genome assembly GCA_963854355.1 of Epinotia brunnichana. Taxonomy (NCBI): domain Eukaryota; kingdom Metazoa; phylum Arthropoda; class Insecta; order Lepidoptera; family Tortricidae; genus Epinotia; species Epinotia brunnichana. The sequence goes on from OY977957.1 coordinate 15,328,796, forward strand.
AAGCTCCATGCGAAATTGGTAAGTAGGTATCTTAAGAAAACAAAATCATTAACAATAGCAAACATCGATATGGATTCTAAGACTTGTAAACAATCATTAACTAATAACTTCAAATGTAACTTGTATAAAATCGGTCGATACTTCGACTCAATCATCATTCAGTGAAGACGTGTACAGTGATACAGTTAAAAGTTAAAATATTTATCGGCCTAAGTAGTTACAACTACAGTGATATTTCAAAGTAATTTGCTGCAAGTTTAAGTAGATTCGTATGGCTTTGTTTAATTAAAAGCCACACTTTTTCTACTTGAACTTGCGTCAAAAACATCCTCGTTGCAAGCACTTGAAAAAGCTGAAAGTTTTGTAGTAGATTTAAGTAGATTTTGTCTGGCTTTTCTACTATTAAAGCCCTTCAATTTCTACCAAAATTTATTACACATTTTGTCGTCAATTGTTTGTTATCTATCAATATCATGTTGTCAATCCTAATGGTGTTTTTACTGTTTCTAATTTGATATGAGTTTAAGTAGGTTCTGTCCGGCTTGTGAATTTATTTAAGCCGATCATTCCTTGCTTATATTTATGTCAAATTCATTCATCATTCATCTACCAAAAATATACATAATAGGTACCTATAATTTACGTGTCACGTTGCCATAAAGTTGCATTTATGCGTGCGGGAAATCCCACTTCCTGGCCACAAGCGGATTCGTCGTATCAGCCGAAAGACGTCCACTGCTGGACATAGGCCTCCTCCAAAGAGTGCCATAATGACCAGTGCTGCGCCACCCGCATTCAGTGGAACCGATTTTTTTCACTAATTATATGTAAATATATATGTTTGTGTGTATAGTAACTATTATTTAAACATTGTTATCAATTTTAAGTACGTTTTGACCGGCTGTTTATAGTTAGTAGTCAGCCCTTCATAACTTGCTTGAGTCGATTACCTTGTAATTCTTCGAAGATGTCGTTTCTTACTTGTCACCATACGTTTGCTGCCTGCACTGCACCTTGTGTGTAATTTTTCAAATTCAAATTCAAAATTCAAATATTTATTCGTGACACACAATGTACACATACAAAAGAAATAATATAATACACATTTTGTCACGAAATGGACCCTGCTCAGCATGTTGCTAGCTTTGCAGCCAGCGCTGGTCTTCCGCAGGGTCCATTCGGTGAGAGCACGGTGATTTTATGTTTGCGATTTTAATTACATATTTAATACAATATTTTTACAGTATTTGTAGCCCTGAAATTGCAGTAAGTATTCGTCATAAGTTAAATTTGACCAATTTTCCGAAGTCCAATAGTGTTGAAATGTTGTACACATATTGTGCAATGCAAATGCAATATTATGTTACCATTAAGCCCTGAAATTAAGTTGATTCCTTTTGTGCTAAGTAGGGTGAAACTAAATCTAGACCAAGATGTGTAAACATGTATAGGTAAAAAGCTTAAGGAAGGCCTCTTGTATATAATGGTGAACTGTACGAATAGGCATTACATATTTAAAACTTTATATTATAACACATACAAAACAAATGCGCATTCGAACTGTCCACAACTACCCTGAGAAAATTACGGTTTTTTTGGAAATAATTCAATATCAGGCTAATTATTTGTATACAGCTTTTATATGTTATTTTAAACAACTTTTACTATAGACATCAATAATTATATGGACCGAAAGTTAGGAAAAAAAATTAACCCGCAAGCAAAAATGCTATCAGTATTTTTATAATGAAAACATGTTTGAGTACACAAATTTGGAGACTTACTACCTGAATCCAAAAATATATGCATCAGGAAATAACGGCATTTTAATTAAATATTTTACGACCTTGAGATAATATTGAACTTCATCTGGCCTATAGAAACGTTTATTCATTAACAAAAATAAGTGCATTATGCGCGTATCCCAAGGAACGTATATATACGCAGTAAATTATAAAGTAAAGAAAGTTTATACCACTTTCGCCTGCATTTTACGGAATTAATGAAGATTACTTTTCATTATTTTTTACCGTATCGGTATTAAATTTAGGTGGATTATTAATGAATATTTAGTCAAATTACCCAACCTATTTTTTGGTGTAAAAATATGGCTGATATCGATATATTGTTGTGTTTTCATAGAGCGAAACCGTAAAGTTCTCAGGGTAAACATGCAAGAGGGGTCTTACTTAAGTTTTACATCTATAGCAATTCGAGTTCAAATGTGGCATCTCCGGCTTTACAAAGGGATATCCCCAGAGCCAGACAGGGATCAGCTGGTCGATCACGTAACGCATTGTACAGTCGCCATCACATACATAGGTAGGTACACTATAGGTGTTCAAAAATATCGGCAAATGCACCCTAATGCCTTGAAATAGAGGTGTGTTCCGATGTTTGTGAGCTGCTTGTTTGCTCCGATGTATGTGATTGTACGTTAGGTAGATATAAATGACAAATTTTATATGGAAATTCAGTTTAGAAAAAAAATATATTAGAAACCTCAATATCATTTTTAAAGACCTAAACGTATGGGTTTGATGAAATTTTTTTTTTTGAATTTCAGTTCTGAGTGAGAACCCCCAAAACTTAATGTTTTTTTTTCGATTTTTGTGTCAAAATCTTAATGCCGTTCACAGAATACATCTACTTACCAAGTTTCAGCAGTATAGCTCTTATAGTTTCGGAAAAAAGTGGCTGTGACATACGGACGGACAGACAGACAGACAGACAGACATGACGTCTATAAGGATTCCGTTCTTTGCCATTTGGCTTCGGAACCCTAAAAATGACAGTTAAACTGTCCTAACGCACGTTCGAAACGTTACGTGACTACCCCTCAGCGACAAGAAACAAAGGCTATCCTGGACCTAGACATCTCACCTTCTGTCAATTAAGACAAATGGAATCGTAGTCTTAGTATTTAACTTTGACCAATCTATATAAGTATGTGTACATTTTCAATCCACCTACGTCAACGTCAACAGCGTCCGCGGAAGTGGATACGCAGAGCCGCACCCCTTCACGAAAAAGGGGTAAACCAAAAAAGTTTGCCACTCAAATCAAGGAATATAGTAGGTAGGTAGAGGTAACGACTTCCGCGGACCCTGTGTCATTTTACGCATGCTCTAGAAATATCAGAAGTATCAGAACTATCAACCGTCAGGATTTCTTCTAGATCTTCTAAGCTTCTGCAATCTTCCTCCCGTAGAATATAGTCAAGCGAGTTCATTTTGCGATCGTCAAAACGAGCAAATACGTCATCACTGCCCGTTAGTGACGGTCACAAACCAACTTCGCTTAACAGTAACGACGCGACGACTCTTCTATTCCATTCTCTTCTCTTGCTTATTGTTTCTTTCATCTTATCTTTCTCTTCCTTTTCATATTTCACTTCTTCTTTCTTCGAACCTTCTGCCTTCCCTTCTTTAATCTTGATCGATGTCCATTCTCCTTTTGTCTATTTGGAACGACGTTCTGTCTGACACTGAAATTGCAATTAAAGGATTTTAAAATACCAGGTAATTGAAAAAGTTATTTCAAAATATATTTTTGGAGGTCAGTACACGTCAGAGTCACTTGAGTATTCCCTAGACTCAGGGTCAGATAGTAATTTTGATGGGTTAGAAAATATTGTAAGCTTAACATTCGCAATACTTGACTATCCGTTTGTGTTCTAAATTCCGATTAATATTTGACAGCCAACTTCTAATATTTATAATTTTTGAGGTCCGAACCTTTGACTTGACTATTTCAAGACAGGATCAGATTGTAATATGGATACCTCAATTAAATATGAACCAGAGATTCGTAGCAACTATCCGTAACCGCATGTCAGTCATTGAACAGCCATTTTCAAAAGCGTGCATTTATAGACTATGAGTTAGGTTAACGAGAAAGGGATATAATGACCTTGGAGTGCATCGTATAGCTTTGCAGTCTGCCATGCATGAGGATGATGCGCGTTAAGACGTTCGTTGCTACACTGCAACATATAGGCCCGCAGCGGCCCGATCAACAGGTATATCATCACTTGACAAAGGGGGGACAACTGTCACTTGCGTCCGCAGGAGCTACCTACCACAACCCTGCACGTATCCCCTGGGTGGTATAGGTAAAGAGTGACAAACTCAAAGGCCAAATAATGTATGCCACGCGATTAAATTAATAATGCTATTTAGGAACATATTTGGTTAAATTTCAGTTAATTTTTTCCCGTTTAAGGTAGGGTAGGGCGTCTGTGTGTTGTTATTGCTTTTCAAAACAGCTGAAGTTGCCAAAGCATTGCCACCCATTTTCTTAAAAAACAAAAAACGTTTACATTTCGTTTTAAACCTCAAAAATTCATTCTAGACTACACGTTTCACTGCATTATCAAAATTATATTTAAAACAGCACATAGCACGTAATGTCAGACGAGGTTGCCCAGAACAAAAGACCAACTGTACAAACATTGAGACATCTCTGACGATCTGAATCATTTCATTTTGAAGGAAATATGGAGTAACTTTAATATCTTAAGCACAAATTAAGACGAACGTGAATTACCATTTTTAGACTTTATACACTTTGCAATAAGGTTTGAAATTGATTGCCTGTGCGTGGTTTGTAGGCTAAGTTATGTTTTTCTATATGACGGTTAGGTTCTTTCTCATTATAGCGCGTCTTCGGTCTCTATCAGATATTCGTATCTTCACTTATTTGTTTTCGAAATTTTATCACCTTTGTTTTAAAATATTATTTTTCAAATAATGAAATTATATCATTCGTAATTTCGTCGGATTCGTAGTAGCAGTAAGTAGAAAGAAATATGTACCTACAATATTTGCACACGTTACATGCTGTTTTGCTCACATGATACAGCAAAATTATAAGCCTTTAGATTAAAAATGCTACAAGTTTCAGGCTAAAAAGAATGATACTAAACAAATTAAACCTAAAACTAAATTCGTTTCTGTCAGACGGTAATGGTTCGATCACATTAACTCAAACAATCGATTTATTGAATCAAACAATCGATTTGTCAGGATGTCGTCGTCGACGGATACGTCTGGGAAGTGGGATGACGTCATTATAAATCCGAAAGTGTGTCTGTCTGTCTGTCTGTTACCTCTTCACGCTTAAACCGCTGAACCGATTTACATCTGGTATAGAGATAGTTTGAGTCCCGGGGTAGTTTTTATAACGGAAATCACCCCCTAAGGGGATGAAATGGCAGTGGCAGTGGGCGGGGCACATTGCACATAGAACCGATGGCCGTTGGGGCGGAAAGGTTCTCGAGTGGCGACCACGTACCGGAAGGCGCGGCGTGGGCAGGCTGGACAAGGTGGACTGACGACCTGGTAAAGGTCGCGGGAGTCCGCTGGATGCGGGTGGCGCAGGACCGACCATTGTGGCACTCCTTGGGGGAGGCCTATGTCCAGCAGTGGACGTCTTTCGGCTGATATGATCCTGATGATGATGACACATTTTCAGGCAACCACTGTTTCAATCGGCTGCCTCGCGACCAATATTTTTTTTACATCCATTGTGTGACATCCGCGGCTGTGACAGTGTGCACAAAAATAAGAATTGCGAACGCGATAAGTAAAAGTGGACGCTTAGCACAGTCACATTACTTCAAAGTCGCTCAAACTGATATTGGAGAAGGTTATCCTCAATATCTCGTTAAAAGGTCGATTAGGCCTGAAGAATTAACACGCTTAAGTAGCAGTGAGTCGGTGGCGTCTGTCATATGATCGATAACTGTTAGGTTATGTGCAAGCGTAGCATGTGTACGATTAGTCCCTGGGGCGAAGTTATAAGGTGCACTCACCCACACATACACACATGAGTGACAAAGATGTATGCATAGGCAATACCGCAAGTGGGAACGAGATACAGTGTCATATTTTCTGTCCCTCATCGCGTATACGGATTTTTTGTTTGCCACCAGCTTGTTTGCCACCACACCTGTCAAAATTTGTACTAAAACTGACACCACCATGACGTCACCGATATAATACGACTTAATTATAAATGACATTAGACGTCAAGAGTGTATTAGCTTCTGACACTTCTTAATTTAGTATGATTAATTTACCATCGTCCCTTTTGGGTATACGCTTGGACGCCATCTATATATCCTCTATCTACGGGTGCACTCCACGGAACCGTAAAGCCAAATCTTCCCCCACTTGACATTGGCAAAGTGCCTAAGCAGCAAAAAGCCACAATACGAATAAAACAAAAAAAGCGTAGCGTGGGGTGCCCTGCAGGTCGATCACGTAACGCATTGTACGTGCGTCAGGTAGATCTAAATGTCACTTTTATATGGAAAAATGACAGTTAAATTAACGTAACGCGCGTTCGGATTACCTCTCTGAAACTCTGAAGTGATGACAGTATTTTTTGGCAGTTTCTGTATAGGGGGAAGCCTACGATCAAGTATTATGGCTGTGCCACGACTTGAAGTGGCGGCGGCAGCGGTCCGCTATACGTGGGAGCGAGAGGCCACGCTCTGATCTCTCGCTCCCGCGCATGGCGCACCGGCCACCAATGCCGCCGCCATCGCCACCCGAAGTCATGGCCGAGCTGAAAGATTCTGGGCCTTATCACATGGCGATAAGGCCCTGAATTTTTCAGATTCGATTTGCGAGCGTGTTGTGAGAGACCGAGAGACGCGATTATTGCTCAACGTGATCACCGCGACAGCGCCATCACGTGACCGCCGTGGGTGCGCAACGAGGACACGGCGTTCAATCAGCATTTTGAATTATCATCATCATCATATCAGCCGAAAGACGTCCACTGTTGGACATAGGCCTCCCCCAAAGAGTGCCAAAATGACCGGTTCTGCGCCACCCGCATCCAGCAGACTCCCGCGACCTTTACCAGGTCATCAGTCCACCTTGTGGGGGGCCTATCCACGCCGCGCCTTCCGATACGTGGTCGCCACTCGAGAACCTTTCCGCCCTAACGGCCATCGGTTCTACGTGCAATGTAGTGCGTTTTGAATAGTCACACACAAACATTCACGAACGTCTACGTTGCGGCGAGTTTGCGGCGGTTGCGCAGCGAGCTCGTCGCGAGCTTGCAATCGCGTCGGTTGCGCCGCGAGCTCGCTGCGAACTCACTGCGACCTCGCTGCGGGCACGCTCATTGATCGCTTCGCTCGTAAACCGCTCGCAAATCGCAAGTTTGATAGCGCCCTAATCTAAACATTTGGTGCAAAACTTATGGTGCAGATGAAAATACTGAATGTCTACTAACAAACACGAATGCCTTTAAAAATCGTGTTTCTTTATCTTAGATTTGATATTTTGCGTTAGTGAGAAAGGGACAAAACACATTTTAGTTAACAGAGCTGTTAGGCTTTATGAATAAGAGGGAAAGTTCAAGCTGTTAGAAATTACTAATTAGTCTCTTTAATAGGAAAACTTGTGAAGTTGAAATGTCAAACGTTTCAAAAAGGAAGTTGTAAAGTTGAAAAAAAAATGCATCATGCTCCTAGCGTTATTCCCGGTTGTGCCCTAAAGGAGTCCGGGGTCCGCTTTGACACCTAATCCCAAGATTTGGCATAGGCGCTAGTTTTACGAAAGCGACTGCCATCTGACCTTCCAACCCATAGGGAAAACTAGACCTTACTGAGATTAGACCGGTTTCCTCACGATGTTTTCCTTCATCGAAAAGCTAACGGTAAATATTCCGTACATAAGTTCCGAAAAACTCATTGGTACGAGCCGGGATTCGAACCCACGACCGCCGCTTGACAGCCGCATGCCTGAACCACTAGGCTACCGTAGCTTCCTGAACCACTAGGAAAGTTGAAAAACAAAAATTATGTGTAACAAATACAGCTAGGGAAGGAGGGGCTTGGGACCAGAGGGTGCAAAACCCCCAAAATCTGGATGGTATGTAAACCAAAGCCTCATTCGCCCTAAATTAACTGCTACCTACTGAAATGCTACCACTACCACAGAATAAGTAATAGTACTACGTACAGAAGGTTCTCTGTTAACAAATTCCCTGTTTAGGTACGCCAAACGTGCCTAAATGTGGCCATCCCGTTTTATCGCATGCAACGCGCTGCGACCCGTGCGAGCGTCTTGTACCAACACGTGGCAGCCACTGAATAGAGCCCTTCGAAGGGGCGACCGGCATGTACTTGTAGCGATAAACACAAATCGCGAGTGAGCCGCGCCTGCCACTACTAATAAATAATAATACCTAAATTTCGGACGGAATTCATAGGGTGAATGTTAAGTAGTTACAGACTTACCTATATTCTTAGTGTTAGTTGTTACTTAAAAAAACTGGCCAAGTGCGAGTCGGACTCGCGCACAAAGGGATCCGTACCATTATCTATTTCAAAGCGTCAAGGTACGAAGATGTTCAGCCACATATGTGAGACGGACCGTATTTACATAGCGTCTGCAGTAATTATTTACAGCGCTTCAATGATAACGATTAGTCAATGTGTCTCACCTTAAAGCACGGAGCAGTTGAAATTAAAATTAAAACTGTTGTTGGTACCACGTTGTCAAGCGGCGGTGGTGTGGTGAACACTGATCGTGGTAGGTGCGCGTCTGATGTAGGTCTCTTGGGCGCTACAGCCTTCAGAATACAGGGCTGTATTATATTGTCTGCAGTAATTATTTACTGTACTTCAATAAAGTTTGATCAGCGAGTCGTGTCACGAAAAACAATACGACAAATAAGAAAGTCTAAAAAGAAAGTCTATAAGATGTGAGCCACTGTAAGCGAGCGCTCAACTTTCAGTCTGGGTTTTTCAAACGACTTACTTTTATCTAAGAAATATTATTTGATATTTACTCGTAACAGTATTAGGTTTTCGATGAAGTAATACATCGTGAGGAAACCGGGAAGATGATATAATTTAGATTAGATAGACAATTTTATTAAATAAGAAGGATAAATTGCCAGTAGGTAGCCGGCCACCCTTCAATAGCTGGGCCCCCTCATACTAAAAATGAACTCTGTGCCCCTACAAACAGAATTCAATTTAGTACGACGTGGCCAGTAATTGAAAGATTGAACCTTATATTAAAAATAAAATAGGTAAGTAAATAGAGTTCATATTTAGTATGAGGTGTGGCCAGTTATTGAACGGTGGTCATCTACTAACGAATTACCTTATTTGTAACAATTGTGGAGCCAAGTCTTCCATAAAAATTACAATAATATTGACAGTAACTTTGTCTGTCTCTCTGATACCTTTTCCCGCTTTAATCGCTGAACCGATTAAAGTACCTATGTACATGTACCAAGATGAAATTGGGAAAATTTATATCGCAAAGCATTTTTGTTGTTCAATTATTTTTAACCGCCTCCGATATTAAAACTTAGCTACGTTGGACTTATATAAGTACTTTAGATTGGACTTACTGGATGGACATAGGCTACATCTTATCCTGCTGGTTTTCCTGCGTTCTTTCCAAAACGCGGGCAAAGCCGCACGCACAGCTAGTCCAAAATAAAATTAAACAGAAAGGCGTAGAGTGCGTCCCTGGTGCAGTGTGGTTTCTTGTGTGTTCAAGTGTTCACTGTATTTGTTCTAATTCCTGCGTACGAACGACTCGCACAAAATCGTTTAATTTCCCTCCCATTGTCCCACAGTTTTGTAATATCGACGATTATCTTTAAGTAACACCGACAACGACTCTTTACTTTGGAATTTTTTTACTGGAGATGCTCATAAAATGCCATAAGGTACCCTTTTCTTGGCAAATTAAAAAAAAAAAAGTGATTTCAGGCCTCGTTTCCGCCATGTAGAGCAAAAAGAAATGTCTGTAAAAAGAATGCAAAAAGAGCATCAACAAATGTGTATCTTGTGTGATACAATGCCAAGAAAATGGTTAATTCAAAGAGGTAGGGCACAGCGAAATCTCATCTCGCTCATATTTGGAGCAGCCCAACTGGGGAATCTTACAGAAGACCTTAGCCATAATAACGCCACTACTTTCTCCACGTATGTACGTAGGAAATACATAAATACTATAATATTAACAACACATTCTATACTATTAAACGAGCAATATTTGTATATATAAGGAAAAGCACAGAATATTAGCCTGAAATGAATGACCCATCTTCATCTACTCATTTTAGCCACATCTTAGAAAACATAGGAGAGGTGAGCTTAAAACAAGTTACAGAATAGGGGGGCTGGGCTGTTATTCGCTACGCGTTAATGCGGCTCACCCCGCCGGTCACCCATTACGAAACTAGACAGAGGTCTAGTCGCATCGCGGTGTCAAGGTATCAGTGGCGGAGCGCCCATACATGCCGATTCCCACCGGCTTGCCTAAAATTTCTTGCAATATAGTACCGAACTCGTAAATCATCAAAAAACCCGACACTTTTTAGCTCCGGGTTGTCCAGCGAAAATTCACACGCGCCGCCATTGCAAGGTATATTTGTGGGTGAGCGTTGAGGTGAGCTTAAAACAAGTTACAGAATAGGGGGTAGCTTCCCTTATTCAATCAGCACGTTCAAAAAAGGTTTTTACAGCTCTTTTGTGTTTTAGCTAGAAGATAAGACGAAAATAGCAATTCATGATTTTTGGACTCAGGATCCAGTATAGGCTAACAATATAAATCTAAGGATCCAATGATAGCAAAGACCAGCTTGGATAGGAAAAGCACTCTATGACGAGAACAGTTTCGCTAAGGTCAGGCCCCGTAGCATGAATGGCCTTATCACGCGATAAGTGACAAGATAACAGTTTCGTCTCGTTCTATCGAACAGTGTCAGCCAGGGACGGATGCTCTATCATGTCACTTATTGCGTGATAAGGCTATCCATGCTACGGGGCATTTAGAGTGTATCCTTCCTCAGACTATGGCCCATTTCACGAATGTTATCAGCCGTGTTGCCTAATTGTAAAATTGTAGCTTCCGCTAAAGGGGCTTTTTTCGTCCTACCTTGTCCCAAACCATTGCTTCCTAATTTTAGGTTAATTCTTGAAGGCGTTCTCATTACGATTCGACGACCGCTTTAGCCTAGTCGGTAGCGACCCTGCCTACGAAGCAAGAGGTCCTGGGTTCGAATCCCGGTAAGGGCATTTATTTGTGTGATGATGATGAGCACGAATATTTGTTCCCGAGTCATGGATGTTTTCTATGTATTTAAGTATGTATTTATCTATATAAGTATGTATATCGTCGTCTAGTACCCATAGTAGAAGCTTTGCTTAGTTTGGGACTAGGTCGATATGTGTAAGATTGTCCGAAAAATATTAAAAATATTAAATATTATATTAAAAAAATATTATCCGACTGCCGATGGAGAGGAGGGTTATGTTTTTCGAGCGTATGTATGTATGTATATATGTGTGTATGTCTTATTCTTTGACACGCCCTGCAGCCTAAACCGTTTGACGGATTTCGACATATGAGGTGTCGTTGGATTCCTCGTAATCGTAGGAGTGACATAGGCTATAATATTTAAAAACAAGCAGTTATGTTTTTGGAAAATTCTTTTGTTTTCACTTGTTTTTAGGTGTTTATATGATGATATGGCGTTCATTTATACCTTTACGGCGGTACGATAGTTGATAGTTCCATGATCATGTAAATTAATAATTAATATTACTTATCCAAGGTTTTACTTATAGGTATATATCATCGCAAGTATATATCGGTCATTCGTTAGTAAAACTCAAATAATCGATTATGTAGACAAAAGCCCAATTGTACAAACAATGGTTAACAACCTAGAAGAAAAGGGTAGTAAGTCTCCTTGAGTTTCAAACGTTGTTGTTACATTTTTGTATGGGACAGTGTTGTATGCGTCCCCATTTTGTTGCCATTGTTGAGAAATACTTGGAGCAACTTGTCGAAGTAACCGAAACGCGATAGGACATATGTACTCGTATGTACCTACCACTGTCACTGGAAAACACTAAGTTACCATTCTGTCCATTTGATAACCGACTTAGTGAACTATGAAATACAATTCAAAATTAAATGGCGAAGGGTCGTCAAGGTATAAGTTTCAAAAGTTGTAAGAATGTTTGTTTTGGGATGATTCACTCGATCGCTAACCCACAATGATAACGCAAAACAAGTGAAGTTTAAATCTATAGGTGGGTTATCTACAGATTACCTTACCCAATTTTTTTACACAATAACTTCAACTACATTTTTTTTTTACTTTACACTACATTAAAGGGCAAATTCAAAACATTAAAATTGATACCTAATTAAAAATATTTCATGTCAAATTTTTGTCATTTAAAAAAATTGTGGACTGTATCCGCTTTTCCGAATTTTTAAATAGATGGTCTTATCCGCGCTCCTCCCCTTAAATGGCTTTAATTGTTTTCTTTTTATGCTGACTCTAGCCATAGATTGGCGTTGTACAGTTAGTAGAATCAACATCTGCGACAGAAGCGCGCATAAATATCTTTTTTTTAAAAGACTATGTACCTGTCTAAGCAAAGCTAAAATTCAACTAGAAACTCTAGGTGAACCCTTCAATATTGGAAGAGGAGTCCGACAGGGAGACCCACTGTCACCCAAGTTATTCTCAGCCGTGCTCGAAAACATCTGACTCAATATGGACTGAATATCAACGGAAGAAGGTTAAACCAGCTTAGATTTGCGGATGACATTGTCCTATTCGAGGAAAATCCAAAGAACCCAGAGAAATTGATACATGAATTAAACAAAGAAAGTGAAAAAACCATGAATGTAAACAAAACCAAATTACGAACAAATACTGACATCCACGAAATTAAAGTTCACAACCAACCACTTGAATATGTCGATGAATACATATATTTAGGACAGATCATCGCCCATAAAGATATGACAACCAAGGAAATCAAAAGACGGATAGCTAACAGTTGGAAGCAATACTGGCCACTGAAAGAGGTGAAAGGAAGGTATTTAAGACCTGCATTTTGCCTTGCATCACATATGGCTGTGAAACTTGGTCACTCTCCAAACACCATAGAGAGATGCTAGAATGCTGTCAAAGAGCAATGGAGAGAAGCATGCTGGGAGTTAAACGGCATGTCAGACACAGGAATACCTACAGCTATAAGAGCGAAAACAGGCGTAACAGATGTACTTTCTCAGGAGTAGGGGAAGGCCATACAAGAGATCGGAGGACGAGCTCAAACTGACAGCTGGTCCAAACTGGAGAAGAGTCGCAAATAATAGACAGCAATGGAAGGGGTTAGGGGAGGCCTTTGCCAATAGGCACACTGAACTCAGAGATATAATATAAAAAAAATATATAAAAAACATTTATACAGGGTGACTGGTAATTCGACCTATTCCTTGAAAGGGGTTATACCTACTAGAGCTAATTTGCAACAATTTATGTCCAGTCAACCAGGGGTCGAAACTCGCTGGTTTCCGAGATATTCGAGTTTTTAGTTTGTATGAAAAAAATTCTCCTTGCAGCTGGTGATTGTGACAAAAGTACTTCCATTTGGATGGTAAAAAAACATTTTTGTCACAATCAGCACTTTAAAGCTGCAAGGCGATTTTTTTTCAGACAAACTAAAAACTCGAAAAGTTAAAAAAAATCGTGTTTTGACCCCTGGTTGACTGGACATAAATTGTTGCAAATTAGCTCTAGTATAACCCCTTTCAAGGAATAGGTTTAATTACCAGTCACCCTGTATATAATATATACAAAACAACATATATCTACAAAAAATTAAAAAATAACAAAAAATATATATTATATATTAATAGCAAAAATAACCGGCCAAGTGCGAGTCGGACTCGCGCACGAAGGGTTCCGTGCCATTATCTATAAAAATGGCAAAAAAATCACGTTTGTTGTATAGGAGCCTCCTGTAGTCTAGTTGGTAGTGACCCTGCCTACGGAGGTGCCGGGTTCGAATCCTGGTAAGGGCCTTTATTTGTGTGATGAGCACTAATATTTGTTCCTGAGTCATGGATGTTTTCTATGTATTTAAGTATTTATTTATCTATATAAGTATGTTTATCGTCGTTTAGTACCCATAGTACAAGCTTTAATTAGTTTGGGACTAAACTGATTTGTGTAATATTGTAAAAGAAAAAATATCCTACCTATAAAAAAAAAACTGTTTTTTAGTACTTATTTGTTGTTATAGCGGCAACAGAAATACATCATCTGTGAAAATTTCAACTGTCTAGCTATCACGGTTGTTGAGATACAGCCTGGTGACAGACGGACAGACAGACAGACAGACAGACAGACAGACAGACAGACAGACAGACGGACAGCGGAATCTTAGTAATAGGGTCCCGTTTTACTCTTTGAGTACGGAACCCTAAAATGGATACATGTCCTACATTAAAACATTAATATACATTCAATATGGAGTTCAGGATAAAGGGCTTTATATAGATAGCTAGATGTACCTGTCTATGTACATGCACAAATCTTCTTTATCTGACTTTATTTCTAGGGCCGTTAAGACGAGTCAGATATTTCTGTTTGCTTTGTTATAGCATAAATAAATGTTGGTGACTGTACCTATTGTATGTTTAGTGTCGACTGTACTTATATCAAGTAATGTGTAAGTGGAAACATAGCTGCGGTCTCCGTCAAACCGCGTAACGCTAGAAGCATGCGCTAGTTTGCTATTAATAACTGCATTAACACTGTTAACTTACATACGTTCATGTAGTTGTTAATTGGTAAATCATCTGATCAAAAAGTGCACTTTTTTATTGAATTGTATTTGTAAAACAACCAGCCTAGCTATAAATTATCTCGTTTATATCGAGCATAAAGCATTTCTCCCTCCCGTAGTTACCTAGGGTCGTTTCGCCGGTTAGCGACCACTTAGCCGAGTTGCTCACTTTAGATTAGTAAATGTATACCTATTCAATGTACACACATAATAGATGGTATTCGTATAGGTTCTGAGTATAGTCAAGTTTTGAAACCTACAATAAAATATAGCACTTTCATCCATAGATTAGGAAAAAATATGGAAAAGGTTTCAAAATAGCGAATTCGCTGGTTAGCGACCGCTTTAGTCGGTTTGCGACCACCTGTTAGCTAGTGGGCGACCACTCTTGCAAATAGTGTTTAAGTAGTTAATAAAACGATGCATCATCATCATCATCAGTCGAAAGACGTCCATTGCTGGACAAAGGCCTCCCCCAAAGAGTGCCATAATGACCGGTTCTGCGCCACCCGCATCCATCGGATTCCTGCGATCGTTACCAGGCCATCAGTCAACTTGTGGGGGGCCTACCCACGCCGCGCCTTCCGGTACGTGGTCGCCACTCGAGAACCTTTCCGCCTCAACGGCCATCGGTTCTACGTGCAATGTGCCCCGCCCACTGCCACTTAACTTTAGCGGTTATGCTGCGGATAGCCTCATTTCTGATGCGATCACGCAGAGAAACTCCGAGCATAGCCCTCTCTCCATTGCCCTTTGGGTGACTTTGAGCCACACGTGATCACTGGCAACACGCACTGGTCAAAGACTCTCGTCTTCAGACACTGCGGAATATTAGACGAAAAGATGTGCCATAGCGTAGCTTCCCGAACGCTGCCCAGCCGAGTCGGATTCGACGATTGACCTCTTTCTCAAAGTTGGACCTACCTTTTTTTTTTTTTTTTTTTTTTTTACTTGGGGAAATGCCTTTACGCATCCCACCTAGCCGAGGAACTAGGATGGGTATGACGGGCTCCCGGGAACCCCCCGGACTACCGTCTAAAACCACCAAGGTATGCCCTCTCTGCCGTGTAGTAAGGGCGTCATGGGATCGCGAACATTTCACCACGACGCCCCTCGGCAACAGCTGCAGCTGCCCTCACTACTGAGGCAAAAGCCCCCCCTCTCGTCGTAAGCGTGCAGGGCGACACCAAACGCTTCCCGACCCGACCAAAGGACCTCTACGCCAGGAGAGGGTGATAAACCTCGGATTCACCCTTTCAGGTCCCCTTGTAACTTTTTATAGAGGTTTTCTCCCTCGCAGCCACAACTCGGCCCCGGCCTGACGGTTGCAGCCCCCGCGCCTAACATGAATCCTCTGATAGCAGAGGATTTGTCAGGGTTCCGGGTCCGTTATTTATTAAAGAGGCAAACGGCAATGGCCTCTCCCTCAAGCCGCACCTGGGGAATCTTGCGATTCCCTGGGCGGAACCCCCCGACCCCCCCGTGTCGGGTTATTGGTAACACCAGCAAGCGATAACTTAGGGTTCACTAAATTATCACTTGCCGTTGTCTCCAGGGCGCACCGGCCAAGACACTACCCATTCCTGCGGATCAACCGAATCAAGAGGAATCGGTAGAGTCCAGACACTCGAGGAGGACCTACCTGACCTGACTGCCCTTACTGTTACTCTTCTAAATCTACTTTACATTTCTTGTCAATGCAAAATAGAATCGAAAACGGCGCGCCATCTCGCTCACACCATAGTGCTATTATATATATTGCTATTACAGTCACACATGTCGTTCATAGTAGGTATCTAAATGCCACCATTTTACAAGCTTTTATGTAACTTTTAGATTAAATTCTACTTACCTACACTAGCTTCTGCCCACGACTCCGTCCGTGTGTCTCGTTTATATCGTAGCTCCATACAAAATTTCAACCCCTATTTCAGCCTCTTAGGGGATTATTTCGGGGATAAAAACTATCCTACGTCTTTTCCCGGGACTCAAACTATCTCCATACCAAATTTCATCAAAATCGGTCCATCGGTTTAAGCGTGAAGAGGTAACAGACAAGACACACTTTCGTATTTGTAATATAACCATATCATATAATCATATGAATTATTCATTTTATAATTATATATTATTATTATATTATATATACCTACTATAGACATAGCATGGATTGGCGCGGCTTAAATACCTACCGACAC
This sequence comes from Epinotia brunnichana, assembly GCA_963854355.1. Lineage (NCBI taxonomy): Eukaryota > Metazoa > Arthropoda > Insecta > Lepidoptera > Tortricidae > Epinotia > Epinotia brunnichana. The sequence goes on from OY977957.1 coordinate 15,345,638, forward strand.
AATTGGCTTGCCAAGCTAAATATCGCGGGTGCCGCAAGAATCCATAAGGAAAGAAAAAGAAAAACGATGTGGTCGCTATCCGACTTCTTTGGTAATAATTTTTTTGGGTACGCGACCACCCCATTTTATTTAAATCTATTTTTATAATATGCCGAATTTCAACGAAATTATTACAATAGCTAAATCATTTAAGCAATCAACTAACTAATTTCAGCATAATAATAAAATTAAGTGACGTAACTAAAGTTTTCGCGCCAACCGTCGCGTTATTTTTTTTACAGATTCACTGCACGTCAACACTTTTCGGAAGCAATGTGTGAAATGTGTGAATTGAGGTTATTTTTTCTTGCTTTGGATTAAGCTTTGGGTTTTGAAGTGTATTTATTCTTATTCTGACACTATTCAAGAATAGTTAATAACTAATTAGTTTTCTGTTGGGTTTGTAGAAATGTTAATATCTTTAATTGAAGCAGCCTAGTCCGTCAAGTGGTCGCCAACCGAAGGTGGTCGCGTTACCGGCGAAACGACCCTACCTACTTCCTAAAATATTAAGACATTATTTTTTGAACTCAATGCAATCTGTAAATACAAAGACAAAGTCGGCTAAGTGGCGCGAAAAAGCAACTTTATTTCGTTTTTCCACCTCTAGACAGATGGCACTGTAATACAATTTGGTTTCTCTAATAATGTTCTAAAACTAAATTGACCCTTCTTTGCATGATTTTTTATTTATTTTTGAAATAAATCACGATAATGTATGTTGATCGGAACCTCCAGATTTCGGTAAAAATATAAAAAAAAATATATGAGGTAAGTTTTACATGATATCTTTATTTTTTGATATGATGGAAATTTCCATCATTATGCAAACTCTGACCTTAAGCATATCACAAATACGTTCCATTTCAAGCTATACTGTTCTTGAAACATAAAAGTCTTAAAATAAATATGAATCTCCCGCAAAACTACCTTTATAATGAGAATGACACAATGTTATGATGGAAATTTCCATCACCATGCAAAGAAGGGTTAAGTAATTTTATATAGAACATTACATACTTCTTTGATATATTCAATCTATTATATTTCCATTAAAAATAATTATCATAAATTTTAGTAATACTGCATATCGTTTCAAAATGCAAAATCGAGTTGCTTTTGGAACGTACATCAGCTGAACTGTCACGGATGACAGCTGACACTGTCATTTTTAATCCGTCATTAGTCTGAGATTTCGACGCATGTTTGACTTCGACGCTAATGCTAATGAAAGGCACGGGCACTTCAGGCACTTGTTTTGTAACGAACCAGTCAGTAATATTACTTTTGTATAAGTGGATTCCATAGAAGTGTGTCAATGCGAAAATGTACATATACCAGCTACCATTTGATATTAACAAGGAATTGTGTAGACTATTGGACAATGACGATATTTGGAAGGACTTGGCTGGACGGATGAATTATTCGGCATTTGACGTTAACGTGAGTAGAAACTAAGACCCGTTGGAGTGTCCACTAATAGACCTTATGTCGTTGCAATACGGGATATGAATAGTCAGTTATCAGTGGTTCATAAATTCGTATAATTTATTGGGGTTTCCCAGTACGATATGCCTTGGGTCTCTCGGAAATTACGTGCTAACTTTTTACGAAGCAACAGTTGGAACTGGTTTCTTCTGTATGTATTGCCCGATAACGTCAGTTTGGTAAAAACCTAACCATCCGGGTAAATATAAACGTGAAAGTTTTAGACGATGTTTCGAGGTTTGATACTCACGCAAAACTAGTGACGGCGAATTGACTCTTACTCCGACAAGATTTTCGTCTTCTGAGTTACTTACGAACTTTTAACCCTTAACTTGAAATGCACACATTTTTGCATTTTATTGTGGGACGATTTTTCGCACTCTGTACAGCGCAACCGAGACGAACACACAATTATTTTTATTTTTGCCAAGTTTAGTTCATTTTTTAACAACAGTGTCCACCAAACCTATTAAAAACTATAACATCCCAGAAGTGCTGGTAAACCATCATTATAAACAATTGAGTACCTAGCTTAGAGCAGTTTCCCTAACAAACATGACTGGTTTGTCTCTTGTGTGGCCTGACAAAATACTACTCTGTGCGTTGTATGCTACTTGTACAGTCGTACAACAAACTCGGCAGCTGGACTGTTCCTTCTGAACCTCGCAGCGCACTCTGGATCCCTATCAGTGACATCGATACCATATGTACCAGTGTGCCATACGATAAATATAAATACCGTCGTACAGTCGGATTTTTGCCTAAGCTGAAATGGACAACTTCATTCTCTTTGCTCCAGTGTTCAATTATTGATTTAAAAATATGGATTATAATGGTGTCACAATTAAATACCATACAAATAAATCAATTTATTAATCCCCAGGAAATAGAACAAACTGCAAAACGGCAAGCCACATCACCAACAAGCCTGCTCTTCGTGCGATGGGGGCAGTTCAACCACCGAGCCGAAGAGCTGCTCATACTGTTGTACCGAATGAAACACTTCCCCGCAGTGAGGTGCCTTGTACCTGTAGTCGATAAAAAATTCCAGAAATTAGCGCAGAAATATGACAGTTGCAATGGACAAGGAACTACTGAAGGTAAGCTAATTGTTACTTTGTTTACTGCTGTGGTACAACAACCCAAGGTGGATTGTGGCTGATGCTAAAGACCGCCAGGCTTCCCATTTCTGTTCAGTCGACGGCCCGGAGTTTGTTCAGATCTTTCAGCTTAATCTGCAGTATGCAGATATAATTTACGAGTAGGTCATCTTGTCACGATGTTTGTCGCTTTGCGCAATATTACTCTTTAATAGAGATGCGCCGAATATGGGTTTTACCGAATACGAATATTCGGCCGAATTTTCGGTCCAGCTTTTGCCGAACCGAATATTCGGCCGAATAATTCGGTTCAAAGGAATGCCTTATGCCTTAATCAGCCGTTCCAAAACAGACTCATTTTTCAGTGGTAAAAATCTTGTTGATTTTTAAGCGAAACATTTATACTAAAGGTAGTTAAATAACAATAAGAATCCGTTTTAGAATAATGATTTCACAGGACAATGACTATGTTACATTCTTACAACTTGCAGACAAAAAACCTGCAAAATTATTCGGTAAATATTCGGCATTTGAACCGAATAATTCGGCCGAATAACGAACATTGAAAAACGTGCCGAATATGCCGAATACCGAATATTTACCGAATATTCGGCGCATCTCTACTCTTTAATCTTTCCATGCCTTTCCATGGCAATCTGGATGGGCCCTTGTAAGTAGTTGTTGGTCAAACACAAACAGAAAACCGGTCAAGTGCGAGTCTGTCTCGCGCACCAAGGGTTCCGTACAAACCTTCACCACACTTTGTTAAGAAAAAATCTATGTTGGTTTTTCAGAGATAATTCTTTTTTAAGTGAACCAATTTTGATAATTATTTTTAGAGGTGCGCCGAATATTCGGTAAATATTCGGTATTCGGCATATTCGGCACGTTTTTCAATGTTCGTTATTCGGCCGAATTATTCGGTTCAAATGCCGAATATTTACCGAATAATTTTGCAGGTTTTTTGTCTGCAAGTTGTAAGAATGTAACATAGTCATTGTCCTGTGAAATCATTATTCTAAAACGGATTCTTATTGTTATTTAACTACCTTTAGTATAAATGTTTCGCTTAAAAATCAACAAGATTTTTACCACTGAAAAATGAGTCTGTTTTGGAACGGCTGATTAAGGCATAAGGCATTCCTTTGAACCGAATTATTCGGCCGAATATTCGGTTCGGCAAAAGCTGGACCGAAAATTCGGCCGAATATTCGTATTCGGTAAAACCCATATTCGGCGCATCTCTAATTATTTTTATATTTGCTAGAAGGTACTTTCAGAATACCTCCATACAAATTAGAAGGAAAAAAATCAACACAAAAGTATTAAATTACAAATTTAAATATTAAATTATTTTTGAAGAATTAAAAATAAACACGCTAGATATAGGTCTCGTTATACTTTTCCGGTAATGTTGACGTTATTATTAATAATATATATTATTTTCAATTTTTTTGCTCGGTAAACTTCGGAGGTAAGGGGGGGGGAAATGGTATTTTTTTCTACAGTTTCCTTTGTAAATCAAAATTTTACCACAATAGAAAAAAAAAAAGAAATACTGTTTTAGAATTTGCAATTCAAGCCCTTTCATATGATACCCCACTTGGCCTACTAACTAGACTTAACATTTTTGGCCAGCTCTTATGCGTCCTTTTTTATAGAAATTAAAAATATACCATTAATTTTTTCAATTTCCATACACGTGGATTAGCTTTGTTTACAACTATTCCAAATTTCAAATTGATAGCATTAGTAGTTCCTGAGATAATTAACTTTGTGACAGACAGACAGACGGACGGAGTCGCACCATTCCGTTTTTACCTTTTTGGTCCACCGGTTCCGTTTTTACCTTTTTGGTCCGGAACCCTAAAAAGATCTGTTTTTGAAAGTTAAAGGCTAAGAGGCTAATTTTAGTCTTCGAAATATATTTGCATACAGCAATTTTTGTTTTCAAGTTCCGGCAGCACTGTCTTCAAATCCTTACTATCCATATCTTCAAATTCTTACTATAATGTCTGTCTGTAACCTGTTCACGCTGAAACCGATGAATCAAGTGAAAAATGAAAAAAAGGAGAATGAATATTTCATATCGGAAATCATCCTTTAAGGGGGTGAAATTTTACAAAGAAAAAAAGTACATATGTTCATATTTGTTACAGATAATGCAAAAAGACACAAAGCGGTCACAAAAAGCGAGAGCATACCACTACCCGTGATGTTAATAGAAAACAAAGGGCAGCTTAAGGTAAATAATTAACTAATTAAGATGAGAAGCAAATTTACATTTCATAGAATTAGTATTTTATGTTAATTCTGTTAAAAATTTAAATACCGCAATTGGCAAAGTGAATCACAGTTCCATATTTCTATGCATTTTAAAACAATTTTACCGTATTTCTGTTACTTTACATTAACCCATTCGAGGTCAAGAAACACTAAGTTTGCTATGCATGTAGTAGCATTTTTCCGGTGTGTAGCAGAAATCGCTCGTAGAGACTCATATGTATTTAGCCTTGAAAGGATTATATTAGTGTTTTTCAATCTTTTTCATGGCGCGACAGACTGCGCTGTTTTTACTTAGATCATATTTGCTATTTTACAAAATATGAAATCTCTACATGTTTTAACTTACAAAATCCAAGTAGCCGCGACCACCTCCAAGAAGATTCGCGGACCCACAGGCTGAGAAACACTGGATTATATTAATGGCGGCGACGCTTGCTACTAGACAGGGGTGCGGGGGGACACTACAAAGGGTACTGGGACGGCAGCGGCGGCCGCCCGCCCCCCGCTACCCTCCCTTCCCCTCTGTCGTCGCCCCCCGTGCCCCTCACGGTGCAGGCGCCGTCTCAGTTACGGCCCTCACAGACCGGCGCGGCCTGCGGTGGCCGGTCAATAGTAATCTTGACATTAACTGGATGCGGTCTGCGGACCAGGGTGATTCAGGCTTTAGGTTTTAGGTCTCTCACGGACTGGAGCGGCCTGCGGTGGCGGTCAATAGTAAACATGACATTAACAGTTAAGTTTAGCTTTAACCGCCACCGCATGCGTCAGTGTGTTTCAGGCCTTAATCGGTCGACCTAGCACTAGTTCACGCCACTCGCAAAGCACTCTCCAAACTATGCTATACTATATTTAATTGTAGCTTACCCTCGTTTAAAAAAACCATCAACAATATCTTCTCCACGTAGAAGGCTGCGTTCACACTTATACCAATTACCAAAAGTGTATGTATTTTGTTTGTGTTTAGTTTAGTTTAGATTATTTCACATCTTACTTTGCCTTAATTGTATTTCCTTATGTGCACACATGTTTAGAGTTACAGTCTAGATCTGAACCTTTATGCTAATATTGTTTTTCTGTAATTGTCAGTAACTTGTTTTGTGAGCCAATTAAAAAAAAATGTCACATCAAATTGCTTCTATAGCAAGATGTTGTTTACAAATTGTGACAGTCCATGGCTATAGGGCCCTTATGGCAGATATTGAGTTAAGCACAGATCCTAAATCTACGTTAAATAAGCTATCTAATATCGGGGTCAAAAATCACGGCCAGACCCCTTATTTCAAATTCCAATTACTGTAAGTTGCTGGATTATGATTTTACTGATACCAAGGTACAGATATACCTCTGTTTGTATATTTTACTATTTTGCATAAAACAAAAAAATAATAATTTTGAAGCATTTTACAAAAACGCCAATATCTCCGTAACTAGAAACTGCCATAAGGGCCCTTTTCTTATGGACTGACTTATGGTGTGTATGGTTGAGATTATTTAACGTAGCCGACTAAATAAAACTGCAATTGGAATTTAAATCTTCTATATTTTGAACGTTAGAGTTGCGTTTTGAATTGACTATTCTGATGTAATTCGGCCAACTTAAATAATCTCAACAACCTATACTCATCAACAGGATGCTTATATGGCGCCGTTGCCGGCTTCAAATAATCTCAACAACCTATACTCATCAACAGGATGCTTATATGGCGCCGTTGCCGGCTTCAAATAATCTCAACAACCTTTACTCGTCAACAGGATGCTTATATGGCGCCGTTGCCGGCTTCAAATAATCTCAACAACCTTTACTCGTCAACAGGATGCTTATATGGCGCCGTTGCCGGCTTCAAGTAATCTCAACAGCCTTTACTCGTCAACAAGATGCTTATATGGCGCCGTTGCCGGCTTCAAATAATCTCAACAACCTTTACTTGTTAACAGGATGCTTATATGGCGCCTTTGCCGGCTTCAAATAATCTCAACAACCTTTACTCGTCAACAGGATGCTTATATGGCGCCGTTGCCGGCTTCAAATAATCTCAACAACCTTTACTCGTCAACAGGATGCTTATATGGTGCCGTTGCCGGCTTCAAATAATCTCAACAACCTTTACTCGTCAACAGGATGCTTATATGGCGCCGTTGCCGGTTTCACATAATCTCAACAATCTTTACTCGTCAACAGGATGCTTATATGTCGCCGTTGCCGGCTTCACATAATCTCAACAATCTTTACTCGTCAACAGGATGCTTATATGTCGCCGTTGCCGGCTTCACATAATCTCAACAACCTTTACTCGTCAACATGATGCTTATATGGCGCCGTTGCCGGCTTCAAATAATCTCAACAACCTTTACTCGTCAACAGGATGCTTATATGGCGCCGTTGCCGGCTTCAAATACCAATGGGCGCCTCACGACTACAGACGCCAGCTCAGACGCGTCATCAAGAGTATGTATATTGGATAATGTAGCTCTAGTATAAGTTTTATCGATACATATACGTTTTCGAAAGCGTTTGCGTTTTGTTTCAATTTGTATGGCAACGCGAACAGCGCCTCTGGTGGTAGCTATTAGGAACTACGCTTTGCCACACAATTTGAAACTAAACGCAAACGCGTTCGAAGAGACGACTCCTTATCATCCTCTTAGACATTTATGATTTTAGAAAGAGACAAAACACATTTTTATTCACATAGGCTGGATAATGTCCTAATCTCAGTTAAGAGCTTAAAAAATTATGACACCACTACTTCTAGAGTCGTTAGTGCATGTTAGATATCTATCAAAGTTCTTTCTCAAAGTTGGACCTACCTAACTGGACAGTCTGTCCTAGATATACATAATCGTCTACAACTTCGAGCGTAAAGTGTCCGATTCTAATGGGAGTTGGTACTACATGGGCATTTGACATGATCTGCGTGATCGCATCAGAAATGAGGTTATCCGCAGCAGAACCAAGGTAACCGATATAGCCCTCCGAATCGCTAAACTTAAGTGGCAGTGGGCGGGGCACATTGCACGTAGAACCGATGGCCGCTGGGGCGGAAAGGTTCTAGAGTGGCGACCACGTACCGGAAGACGCGGCGTGGGTAGGCCCCCCACAAGGTGGACTGATGACCTGGTAAAGGTCGCGGGAGTCCGCTGGATGCGGGTGGCGCAGGACCGGTCATTTTGGCACTCTTTGGGGGAGGCCTATGTCCAGCAGTGGACGTCTTACGGCTGATATGATGATGATGATGATGAGATATCTATCAAATATTATAACGAGGAAAAGTCTGTGAGGTGGCTTTGTGAGTTTATATACGTTTGTATGTTTTGTTAATCTCCAGTTAGGTTAGCTAACCTACTATTAGAAGTGGCACAGAAAATGCAATTTCATGTCCTTGATGTCCTCCCTCCATCTTGGAAACAGACATTCGGATGGACTCTACGAGTAATAACTCGTAGAGTCTGTAGCGGATCAACACGCGACTGAAATCGCTTCCGCCTCGTGAGATCTATTGTTCGGCGGCCGGTCTGCGCACGCGCCGCGCCCGCGCTGCGCGTGCGCCCCTCACCGAAGCCTACGGATTTCGCCCGGCGCGCGGCCGCGCCAATGCGATTCTTACCTCTGCCTAGCTAACACGCGCTTTGCATTATATAGCTGGGTCAATCAACTATTTCTTGTTGCTCGTTGCCATGGTTACGTCTCCTGGGTCACTCTTAAAAACTATTATTTTATGGGGTTTAAATCCACAAAAAACGTGTTTTTGTTATATTGGTAAACCCATTCCTTGGTGGCACATCTCCTTAGCATGATAGGAATCCAGTTTATAGTATTTTTTCTAAGAAAGTTTGTCACTGTTGTCTCTTGGCTTACCGGGACAGAATAACAACAAGGAAAAGTTGATTGACCCAGCTGCACTTGCTTACGCTTCGCTTGATTTAGTGTTATATTCAATTTCTTTGTTTCGGCCATGCTTTTTCCTTTGTGCTAGTTTATATCGTTATATTCAGTTCCCCATTTCGAAACGTTTAAATCTTTAGTGTTTCTGTTAGTAAATTTCCCGTGTTCATTAAAGTCCATCCGAATGTCTGTCTGTCAAATTAGACCAGTTTGACAGGACTGACTAACCACGAGGCAGCTTGACCCTCAACTACATCATATTACATGTCCTCTGTCTACCCCTTTTGGGAATACAGGTGTGAGTATATTGTTATGTAATAGCGGCTGCTATGAAACGCCAACTTCGTTCTTTCGTCTATCTCTATCTCTGTCGCACTTGCAAATTCGAAAGAGAGGGAGATATTGCGAGCTTTGACTTTAACCCCCGACGCAAAAGAGGGGTGTTATAAGTTTGACGTGTCTGTGTGTGTGTTTGTCTGTTGCATTGTAGCTCCAAACGAATGGACCGGTTTGAACGCGTTTTTTTTAATACGAAAGCTGACGTGATCGAGATGGTTCTTAGCTACGTTATAACAAAATCTGTTCAGCCGCTGTTGAGATATTGAACTTTAAAATGAAAATGTCTGGAAATTTTTAACTTTTCTAAGTTGTAGTTGTTCATGGTAGCGCCACATGATTTAATAGTTGTTGTACATTATAGCAGGACGGAGGTCACGTTGGTGATGACCTGATGAAGACCACAATACCAGTGATGCAGTACAAAGACCTCGAAGAGGCTACTGGCAAGTGGGCGCCGGATAATCTGCTTGGCAAGGGAGGCTTCGGACAGGTGTTCAAAGGTGAGAGTTGTGACGTTGACGTAAGGGTTAATTTCGCTTGGCACGTGTTGGTGTTTTACTATAGCTATAGTTTTACTAAACACTAGGCGGGCAGTTAGGGCTGGTCTTCAAGATGGCAGCCCTTTTTTTTAAATCCAAGCGCGGATTCGTATTCAAAGGCCCCTCGGACCCTCTGATATGGATTTTTAACGATATCGGACCGTATTTAAAGAATTTCAAGATGGCGGCCTTTTTTATTTACCCTCGGGTTTATATTGAAATACCTCTCGAGCCCTCAGATATCGATTTTGAACACAATTGAAGTGACATTATTAAAAAAAAAACCAAAACCTAATTTTAACCTAACCTTTTTGAAGTCGGTTTTATAAAGTCAAACTTGACACCTCTTCAGAATAGTAGTTCCTCGCCTCCCGCTTGCCCGCGTAACCCCCATCGTTGGTCCGCGCAGTCCCCAGATTGCAGACTGTATATAGTTAGACTGTGGTAGCAGTGTGGCAGACAGCGCACATCTTACTGTAATCCAGTGACTTTTCAAACGAATAGATAAAATGCAATAAAGCAACGTCAAAAAATATCGCAAATGATCACTTTTCTTGAACTGTCTAGACCTGTGAGTTTATACCGACTTCACGTTAATTTGCACTGTATTGCGTCTGATTAAAGTGTCCTTTCCTTATAGAGATGACAAGGAAAGACGTCCCAAACGGAACTGCGCCAAATTGATTCACTCCTTATACAGTGCTGTGCCAATTTGCACCGTATTGCGTCTGCCTAAAGTATCCTTTCCCTTGCAGGTGAATGGAAGCTGCTCCCTGTAGCGGTGAAGGTTCTCAGTAGCAAAGACAACCACAATGAGCTTATTCGAGAGCTCACGAGCGACCAGTTCCGACATGACAATATATTGCCGCTGTACGGGTATAGTGTTGGAGGTATGTACTTTTATTTTTATTTAATCGTATGGCATACATTATGTGGCCTTTGAGTTTGTCACTCTTTAGTACCACCCAGGGGACACGTGCAGGGTTGTGGTAGGTAGCTCCTGCGGACGCGAGTGACAGTTGTCCCCCCTTTGTCAAGTGAGTGGGCGACTCGACTGTTAGAGATTCTTAAGCCGCCCGAAGGCCTCTAACTCGGCTTAACGACTACTGTCATAGACAGAAACCGTGTCATCAACTGCTTAGCGTGCCTTCCAAAGCACGGAAGCGCGGAAACTAAGATTTTTTTACGATGCCATTCGAACCAGTTTTTGGAGAGGAACAAATGTTTGTATGGGAGCAACTACAATTAAAGAACATAAATACACAAAAATTGAGACAAAGATTGACCTCGCTGGTGGCAGCCATAAACGCTTCATACTAATTGACACACAGCTATAGTTGTATGGTAAGTCAAGTAAATTGCTGTTTCGCTCGCGAAATACTGCGTTTAGGTACATAATTGTCGTAGAATTTTTCTGTTGCCGCTAAACCAAAAATACAAAATAAAACAGAATAAAATAAATATTATATTTTTTTTATTTGTTATTTCTTCCATACAACAAACATGATTTTTTTGCCGTTTTTATAGATAATGGCACTTACGGAACCCTTCGTGCGCGAGTCCGACTCGCAGTTGGCCGGTTTTCTTTATATGTCAACATGAACATGAACATAGGCACCACACCCAGCCAGGAAGCAAGCCTGACCCGGCCGAGCCGGATATACCAGGGGGCGCAATTTTGTGGGGAGTGACACGCTCTGGGATGGGAAGGGAAGACCGACTGGCCGATTCTCTTTATATGTCTTCCATTTATCTAGATTATTTTTATTCATTATATAATTTTCAGGGCCGAAGGTGTGTTTAGTGTACCAACTAATGACGGGCGGGTCCCTCGACCAAAGACTGAAATGCACGACGTACCATCCCCCTCTAAAATGGTGCCAGCGATATATGATAGCACAGGGGGTGGCCAGGTAAGCTAAAGGAAGACTAAAATAGTAACATATATCTCTGAAAATAAAATCTGTATGTCTTTCCCGCTCACGGGACAATGATGTCTTGGACCTTTGGGAGGCGTGCGTGGAGCTAGGTACCTACAAAGTACCAACTGAGCCAACACGTAGAGGCCCTTTTGACAATTTAATGAAATGCAAGGAGTACACCGAGTGGATGCTGTCCCTGATTGGGTGAAAATGATGGACTAGTGGCTGGGCTATTGGGTGAAACATCGGACGCCTGCCTAATAAACTGTCTCATTTTTTATCTATGGCAGAGGTTGACTCGCCACCTGCTAAATCTGTATTATTATTACGCGAGGCCGTTTTTTGTACATGCCATCAGATCTACAGTTATGGTCCGATTTTAATAAATGATACGTCATTCGATTCATCTCATGTTGCAGATTTGCAATTTAAGGTCTTCGTTTTTAGGGTTACTAAGCCTGCTACTAAAACCCTATTACTAAGACTCCGCTGTCCGTCCGTCCGTCCATCCGTCCGTCTGTCTGTCACCAGGCTGTATCTCACTGATACCGTGATAGTTCCAGCTGAAATTTTCACAGATGATGTATTTCTGTTGCCGCTATAACAACAAATACTAAAAACTAGTTTTTTATAGATAATGGTACGGAACCCTTCGTGCGCGAGTCCGACTCGCACTTGGCCGGTTTTTATTTTTTTATCGGTAAGGTACTAAAATATAAATTTAAAGAAACTTCTGTGCGCTGACCACGTGACTTTGGCTGCGTGACGTCACGTGACTGTTTTGACTCGAGATGACAATGTAAAATTATAAACAAGAATTGAACTCAAACCTGTACTAAGTTCTTCAGCATGAGAAATTATAAATGATGAGTCGGCCACATATACAGGGTGACTGGTAATTCGACCTATTCCTTGAAAGGGGTTATACCTACTAGAGCTAATTTGCAACAATTTATGTCCAGTCAACCAGGGGTCGAAACTCGCTGGTTTCCGAGATATTCGAGTTTTTAGTTTGTATGAAAAAAAATCTCCTTGCAGCCTTAAGCTGGTGATTGTGACAAAAGTACTTCCATTTGGATGGTAAAAAAACATTTTTGTCACAATCAGCACTTTAAGGCTGCAAGGCGATTTTTTTTCAAACAAACTAAAAACTCGAAAAATTAAATAAAATCGTGATTTGACCCCTGGTTGACTGGACATAAATTGTTGCAAATTAGCTCTAGTATAACCCCTTTCAAGGAATAGGTCGAATTACCACCACCAATTCTTAGTGGTGTATATGGATACACCACTAAGAAAATTAAGAAAATAGAAAATCTTTTAAACAATATTAATAAAATCTGACAGGAGTATTGTGTCAACTGTGGATTAATTTTTTTATTGACAAAGAGACGTCAGTATTATTTGTCATGTTTTTTTTTACTTCAGAATAGTTTATACTTATACAAACTTATTTTCCCATATTCGAGATGTTGGGAGAATAATGAGGTTTTATTTAATCCAACAATGTTCGTGGATTCCATAGACGGCTTTGTTAACCTTACTTAGTACAATGCCGTAGGCTTCGTTGAACTGAATATTCGGCCGAATTATTCGTCAAGGCTCCGTCTAATTTCCAGTAAGTATAAAGAAAAATGAAACTCGATTACAAAATTTTCTTTTCGGATGCCGGGGACTCCCATTGGCGACTTTGTTGACCTGACTTGAATACCATCCAAATTATTTCAGGTTCAGATAATTATATTTTGATTAGGTACAGGTAGGTTATATAAATTGTAATTTGTCAAAACAATATGACTTAATACTGAAAAACATAAAGTAGTATTAAACTATTTAGCAGTATAGATAGACAAATGCAACTATAACCGGTAAAATATTATTTTAAACCATTAACGGTCACCGCTTCAGTATTATTTGATCTGTGCCGATACTAATAATAAACAGTTGTAATGTCTGTGAAATGTAAGTTTGTATGTTGGGGGTAATCTCAGAAATTATACCCATCCTATTCCAAAAACCCTTTCTTCAGTAGGTTATATGTATGTATGTAAGCATTTTATTGTACACAAAACAGGTTAAAACATAAACATGATATGTAAGATTAAAGTAGGTACAAAGGCGAACTTATGCCTATAAGGGATCTCGGGGGGAATATAAGGGATATGTAGAATTACAGTATGTGCTATATTTTATACCGTCGCTCCGCCTAGATTCTTTGTATACGCGGCGGAGCCGCGCGGGTAGCTAGTAAATAATAAAACCGGCCAAGTGCGAGTTGGACTCGCGCACGAAGGGTTCCGTACCATTATCTATAAAAACGGCAAAAAAATCACGTTGTATGGGAGCCCCCCTTAAAAAATATTTTATTTTGTTTTTAGTATTTGTTGTTATAGCGGCAACAGAAATACATAATCTGTGAAAATTTCAACTCTCTAGCTATCACGGTTCTTAAGATATAGCCTAGTGACAGACAGACGGACGGACGGACGGACGGACGGACGGATGGACGGACGGACAGCGAAGTGTTAGTAATAGGGTCCCGTTTTACTCTTTGAGTACGGAACCCTAAAAAGTGTGAACTTGACTGTATCTGGACTAGACATATAATAGGGGTGTAGACTCAAAACTTATTATTACTTCAAAAGAAAGAAGGCAAAAATAAATGCCTAATGACGAAAAACCCATTCTAATATCAAAAAAAAATCACGACCGTTTAAATGTCGCTTGTTAGAAAGAGAAAACGCTCGAGGACTGTGACGTCACGATCCTCGATCCTCATAGTAAATGACAATCGTTTCATATGAAGCTGCGCGTTTTGCGGAAAAGGGACAGAACACATCCCCTCTTAAAACTTTGGACACTTGTAACTTTGTGATTATTTAACCTCTTGTTGCGTTGCTTTTTTCTCCATTTTACTGCTATTTTTAATCCTTTTTCGAAAAAATACGACATTTTTGATTATTTTATGTAGTACCCCTAATATTATATTGCTTTTGATCCATGGGAAAAACCACCATAAAGGTTATCATAATTATTATTTTATACTACGACGGTGGCAAACAAGGACACGATAAATATCCTCCTGGCGCCCAGACTACGATTTTGTGTCATTGAATAGGGAACATTACGCAAAGCTCTGCGTAGGGGGCGACACTAACACAACCCGGAAACAAACCGCCATGACGTACAATGTCATATTTATTATCCTATCAAACAATAACAAATAATTGATGAAAACGCGTTAAACTACAATAGTTTTATTATCATTCGTGTGTAAAATACCTGTACTGTGATATTAAAATGGCATCCTATAGCCATTTAAAGGTGGATGAGGGTTTTTTTTTGCTTTACGACGTATTACCGCTTCCCATAGTTTTCGTATCATCGTTTCCTTCGGAAATGAATGATGCCCTTAATTCTTGCATCCAATTACGCGGCACTGATGCATTCTATTTATTGAAATATTCTCTTCCCTATTTGATCCAGAGCTTTGAAGGACTTGTCAAAGTTGTCAAAAAAACTGTTTACTAATTGTGATAGTGCTGCACTCTGGCGGCAGAACATTGCAGTAATGTTCCCTATTAGGAACTTTTTTGACATTCAGTAAAAGTCCAAAGTAAATTTTGAAATTTGTACAAAATTTTGTACGCGGGGTCTTAAGAGGATAAAATTGACAAATATTTTTTTTTTAGTGGGCCATTTTATGATTTATATTGCTAGAAAATGTTTTTTAAGCGGCTCGTGTTTTAACCGACTTCAAAAAAGGAGGAGGGTGTTCCACTATATGTATATTTTTTTAATGTATTTCTCCGTCAATTGTGGACCGATTTCCAAAATTCTTTTTTTATTCGAAAGAGTGTGCTCCCGAGGTGGTCCCATTGTCACAAATTCAGGATCTGCTGTTGGGACCCCAGGGAAATTGAGGGCAACCCTCAAATTTTATAGGCTCGCGTGTACTAACTTCTGTATTTTCTATTATAATGTAACTCGTGTATTTACCAGCGGAAATCGCAATTTTGGTGAAGTGGAACTGATTATGAAGACCACAAATGACTTATGGAACTAAATACCTACTCAAAGATGTAAAGTACCTACGTCAAAGATTCTGATATGATTCCGTTGAAGAAGCAACTACTGAAGTGTTAATTCTGATATCCTTGAGGAATCGACGTAACTCCTCAAATATTATCAGCCCACACATAGCGGTTTTTTCTGTAATAATGAACGCATTTCCTCTCGGAGAACAGTTCATGGGGTAAATTGGAAAGGAAATGTGGAAATTTACATGTATCTATGTGGCTTGGCGAACTTGGCGAAGTACTGAATTGAAGTCGGTTTAAACTTTGTTTTTAGGGTTCCGTACTCAATGAGTGAAACGGGACCCTATTACTAAGACTCCACTGTCTGTCTGTCTGTCCGTCTGTCACCAGGCTGTATCTCAATAACCGTGATAGTTACAGTTGAAATTTTCACAGATACTAAAAAACGGAATTAAATAAATATTTATAGATAATGGTACGGAATCCTTCGTGCGCGAGTCCGACTCGCACTTGGCCGGTTTTTTTAAAGTAAATTATTTAGAAATATCAAATTGAAAAGTAGCGAATTCCAGAAGGTCGTAACTAAATTCAACGTTACGGCTCTTTGGCAGCTTGCACACCTTTCATATGATATGACAGTCGTAGTCAAGTCGTAGTATTGTATTGACGTCACACAAGGCTTAAAACACATTAATACAATTTCGCGATTTTCTGAAAAACGGTTGAGAAATGAAATCTGAAAACTACTTTATTACGTTCAGGTAACGTAATTACCGAAATGGTTTTCCAATTAAATAGGCATCATTACATAGTTTGAAATGTTGTCAATTGATTTGAAGATTCATTGTGTTGATGGCTAAAGAAGAAGGCGGGTTCCTTACTCTCAATACCCACGGGAGCTCTAGCGAAGTTACTCACCACCGGGAACATAACATAGTTTGAGGACAAGTATTTAATTTAAGGCATCACTTTTGGAGGCGACATTTCTTTTTTCCAGCTTTTGGCCGCTACTTCGTCTGCGTGGAACTCGTTTATATCGTACGTCCATACAAACTTTCGCACCCCATTTCGCTCCCTTAGGGGATGATTTTCGGGATAAGAACTATTCTATGTCCTGCCCCTAAGTTCAAACTACCTACATACAACATTTAATCTCAACCGGTTCAGCAGTGTAAACTCACTGCTAAGAATCGATACGCGTTACGCTAGTTGCAAATCCCGTGGTTTTCTACGGCGTAGGCGCTCTTTGGGCGGGTTCCTGGCAGTGAATGTGTTAATCGTGAAAATGTACCAAACAGATAGACAGTCTAGTTGGGATTTTTAATGATTTAGACGTGATAACGTCTTGTAAATCGATGAACGCAGGCTGCACGCACGAAAAAGTGTGACTCATTGTCCCGTTCCGAACGCCGGCTGCGCGCACGAAATATCAACGCACAGCCCAAACCGCTGGTTCTAGAGATTCCAAATTTGGCACGTAGGTTCCTTATTAAGTCTAGGGGTGCGCTTGAAAAGGATTTTTCAAAATTCACCCTCTGAGGAGGTGAAATGAGGGTCCAAAATTTGTATGGCAGCACAATGTTTCCTTATGTTATCACGTAAAATTATCGTCCGTAAACCGACTTTATGGACAATCAATTTTTAAATGAAAACTATATTCCAGGGGCCTCTCGTACCTCCACACGATGTGCCGTCCCCCGTTAATACACGGCGACATCAAGCCGGCCAACATCCTCCTGGACCAGTGCACGGCGCCCAAGATCGGCGACTTCGGGCTCGCGCGCCGCGGGACGCACCCGGACCGACCGCTACTCGTGTCCAAGTAATACATCATACTTTAGTAGTATCGTGTGCTCTGCTGTGGACCGCAGGCATCCTCCTGGACCAGTGCACGGCGCCCAAGATCGGCGACTTCGGGCTCGCGCGCCGCGGGACGCACCCGGACCGACCGCTACTCGTGTCCAAGTAATACATCATACTTTAGTAGTATCGTGTGCTCTGCTGTGGACCGCAGGCATCCTCCTGGACCAGTGCACGGCGCCCAAGATCGGCGACTTCGGGCTCGCGCGCCGCGGGACGCACCCGGACCGACCGCTACTCGTGTCCAAGTAATACATCATACTTTAGTAGTATCGTGTGCTCTGCTGTGGACCGCAGGCATCCTCCTGGACCAGTGCACGGCGCCCAAGATCGGCGACTTCGGGCTCGCGCGCCGCGGGACGCACCCGGACCGACCGCTACTCGTGTCCAAGTAATACATCATACTTTAGTAGTATCGTGTGCTCTGCTGTGGACCGCAGGCATCCTCCTGGACCAGTGCACGGCGCCCAAGATCGGCGACTTCGGGCTCGCGCGCCGCGGGACGCACCCGGACCGACCGCTACTCGTGTCCAAGTAATACATCATACTTTAGTAGTATCGTGTGCTCTGCTGTGGACCGCAGGCATCCTCCTGGACCAGTGCACGGCGCCCAAGATCGGCGACTTCGGGCTCGCGCGCCGCGGGACGCACCCGGACCGACCGCTACTCGTGTCCAAGTAATACATCATACTTTAGTAGTATCGTGTGCTCTGCTGTGGACCGCAGGCATCCTCCTGGACCAGTGCACGGCGCCCAAGATCGGCGACTTCGGGCTCGCGCGCCGCGGGACGCACCCGGACCGACCGCTACTCGTGTCCAAGTAATACATCATACTTTAGTAGTATCGTGTGCTCTGCTGTGGACCGCAGGCATCCTCCTGGACCAGTGCACGGCGCCCAAGATCGGCGACTTCGGGCTCGCGCGCCGCGGGACGCACCCGGACCGACCGCTACTCGTGTCCAAGTAATACATCATACTTTAGTAGTATCGTGTGCTCTGCTGTGGACCGCAGGCATCCTCCTGGACCAGTGCACGGCGCCCAAGATCGGCGACTTCGGGCTCGCGCGCCGCGGGACGCACCCGGACCGACCGCTACTCGTGTCCAAGTAATACATCATACTTTAGTAGTATCGTGTGCTCTGCTGTGGACCGCAGGCATCCTCCTGGACCAGTGCACGGCGCCCAAGATCGGCGACTTCGGGCTCGCGCGCCGCGGGACGCACCCGGACCGACCGCTACTCGTGTCCAAGTAATACATCATACTTTAGTAGTATCGTGTGCTCTGCTGTGGACCGCAGGCATCCTCCTGGACCAGTGCACGGCGCCCAAGATCGGCGACTTCGGGCTCGCGCGCCGCGGGACGCACCCGGACCGACCGCTACTCGTGTCCAAGTAATACATCATACTTTAGTAGTATCGTGTGCTCTGCTGTGGACCGCAGGCATCCTCCTGGACCAGTGCACGGCGCCCAAGATCGGCGACTTCGGGCTCGCGCGCCGCGGGACGCACCCGGACCGACCGCTACTCGTGTCCAAGTAATACATCATACTTTAGTAGTATCGTGTGCTCTGCTGTGGACCGCAGGCATCCTCCTGGACCAGTGCACGGCGCCCAAGATCGGCGACTTCGGGCTCGCGCGCCGCGGGACGCACCCGGACCGACCGCTACTCGTGTCCAAGTAATACATCATACTTTAGTAGTATCGTGTGCTCTGCTGTGGACCGCAGGCATCCTCCTGGACCAGTGCACGGCGCCCAAGATCGGCGACTTCGGGCTCGCGCGCCGCGGGACGCACCCGGACCGACCGCTACTCGTGTCCAAGTAATACATCATACTTTAGTAGTATCGTGTGCTCTGCTGTGGACCGCAGGCATCCTCCTGGACCAGTGCACGGCGCCCAAGATCGGCGACTTCGGGCTCGCGCGCCGCGGGACGCACCCGGACCGACCGCTACTCGTGTCCAAGTAATACATCATACTTTAGTAGTATCGTGTGCTCTGCTGTGGACCGCAGGCATCCTCCTGGACCAGTGCACGGCGCCCAAGATCGGCGACTTCGGGCTCGCGCGCCGCGGGACGCACCCGGACCGACCGCTACTCGTGTCCAAGTAATACATCATACTTTAGTAGTATCGTGTGCTCTGCTGTGGACCGCAGGCATCCTCCTGGACCAGTGCACGGCGCCCAAGATCGGCGACTTCGGACTCGCGCGCCGCGGGACGCACCCGGACCGACCGCTACTCGTGTCCAAGTAATACATCATACTTTAGTAGTATCGTGTGCTCTGCTGTGGACCGCAGGCATCCTCCTGGACCAGTGCACGGCGCCCAAGATCGGCGACTTCGGGCTCGCGCGCCGCGGGACGCACCCGGACCGACCGCTACTCGTGTCCAAGTAATACATCATACTTTAGTAGTATCGTGTGCTCTGCTGTGGACCGCAGGCATCCTCCTGGACCAGTGCACGGCGCCCAAGATCGGCGACTTCGGGCTCGCGCGCCGCGGGACGCACCCGGACCGACCGCTACTCGTGTCCAAGTAATACATCATACTTTAGTAGTATCGTGTGCTCTGCTGTGGACCGCAGGCATCCTCCTGGACCAGTGCACGGCGCCCAAGATCGGCGACTTCGGGCTCGCGCGCCGCGGGACGCACCCGGACCGACCGCTACTCGTGTCCAAGTAATACATCATACTTTAGTAGTATCGTGTGCTCTGCTGTGGACCGCAGGCATCCTCCTGGACCAGTGCACGGCGCCCAAGATCGGCGACTTCGGGCTCGCGCGCCGCGGGACGCACCCGGACCGACCGCTACTCGTGTCCAAGTAATACATCATACTTTAGTAGTATCGTGTGCTCTGCTGTGGACCGCAGGCATCCTCCTGGACCAGTGCACGGCGCCCAAGATCGGCGACTTCGGGCTCGCGCGCCGCGGGACGCACCCGGACCGACCGCTACTCGTGTCCAAGTAATACATCATACTTTAGTAGTATCGTGTGCTCTGCTGTGGACCGCAGGCATCCTCCTGGACCAGTGCACGGCGCCCAAGATCGGCGACTTCGGGCTCGCGCGCCGCGGGACGCACCCGGACCGACCGCTACTCGTGTCCAAGTAATACATCATACTTTAGTAGTATCGTGTGCTCTGCTGTGGACCGCAGGCATCCTCCTGGACCAGTGCACGGCGCCCAAGATCGGCGACTTCGGACTCGCGCGCCGCGGGACGCACCCGGACCGACCGCTACTCGTGTCCAAGTAATACATCATACTTTAGTAGTATCGTGTGCTCTGCTGTGGACCGCAGGCATCCTCCTGGACCAGTGCACGGCGCCCAAGATCGGCGACTTCGGGCTCGCGCGCCGCGGGACGCACCCGGACCGACCGCTACTCGTGTCCAAGTAATACATCATACTTTAGTAGTATCGTGTGCTCTGCTGTGGACCGCAGGCATCCTCCTGGACCAGTGCACGGCGCCCAAGATCGGCGACTTCGGACTCGCGCGCCGCGGGACGCACCCGGACCGACCGCTACTCGTGTCCAAGTAATACATCATACTTTATTTATTTATTTATTTATTATTATCCACACTTACAACTATTTTTACAGGCATCGAACCTAAGACAACAGTGTAACTATTTTATAATACCTATAACATTTTTTTTTACGTAGTACTCTTATAACATATTACGAGCAATGCTGCCTTTGTGATTTCATTCAGAGAACACGAAAACAAATCAATATTTTCCGCTATGAGATTGAGGGTACGCACTGCTCGCGTCATCGGTGCCCTACCAAGCAGATTGGTGCGCCCGCGCGGCTCGGCTAGCAGCCGCGGCCGGAGTCTACGCCACACGTACCTATCGGGAACACACACACTCACACCACTCAATACCTGGCTGTTGTATATTTTACCCCGAAGTAATTTAAAAATGTAGGTGGCCAGGCCCAGCTCTCTGCGCACCCGCAGCTGGTTGTACCCTACCATGCCCAGTACAAATAGAGTTGGATACATTAGTGGGTAAAATGGGTACCCCGTACTTCCTCCAATACAGAAATCGTACGAATTTATTTTGGATACGCTCCACCATAAGGTGATATTTGGTTTCATGCGGATCCCAGATGATTGCATTGCATTCGAGACCACTTCGGACCAACGCGTTGTATAATGCGATAATCGCTCCAATATTTGTAAACGACGCAGAACAAATCCCAGAGTTCTATACGCCTTCTTACAAATATTGACGATGTGATCCCGGAATCTCAGATCAGATGTGAATTTGACTCCCAAATCTTTAACTTCTGACACTCTTTTTAATTTCATGGCATTTATTTCGTAGTCATGAAGAATGGGATAGTGCTTTCGAGTAAACGTAATAGTAACGCATTTCGACGTATTGAAAAATAACTTATTCGCTTCGCTCCATGAGACCACACTATCTATATCGTTTTGAAATCTTTCACAGTCTGCCGTATTATTATTAGGTAGATACATTTTTAGATCGTCGGCAAATAGTAAGCAACCTGAATTTTTAACAACCTGAGGTAAGTCATTGACCATAATTATAAATTCCAATGGGCCAAGGTTACTTCCCTGACTTACTCCAGACCTCACGAAATATGGTTCTGATCTACATCCCTCGTAATCTACAAACTGCCGTCTGTCGCACATGTAACTTGCAAAAAAATTCAACAGATGAGGGGTAAATCCTACACCGGCTAGTTTTTTGAGCAGGATATCATTATCCACGACATCAAATGCTTTACGAAAATCAAAGTAAGCGGCGTCGACCTGCCCTCCACCATCCACTTCCGGAATAATCTGTGTTACATAACTTAGCAAGTTACTGGTTGTACTACAGTTGTACTTTAGTAGTATCGTGTGCTCTGCTGTGGACCGCAGGGCGTCGACATTCATCGCAAGCACTTATAATATGGCGCCGAGGCACCACACGGCGACATCAAGCCCTCTCCTCGTCTCCAAGTAATGCATCATACCACGAGTAGTAGCGCGTGCTTCGCTGTCGAGCGCAGGCCTTCGGCATTCATCACGCGCACATGTCGTGGGTCGCTTTGGGCGCCCTACACTCTGAGAGCCGTCGAAATTAATAGAGCTATGCGCGCGCACATATCGTGGATCACCTTTGGCGCCCGATGCTACGCTGTCGGTCGTCGTAGATTAATTTTGTTTCCTAGTTGGGGCAGTACCTTTGAATGAAAAATATCATAATTTCCTAATTCAAGTTATGTTATGTTATATATTTGTATTAATCATTCATTGTCAACTACGTCAAATAATTAATATGAATACATAACAAAAAAATTGGGTTAAATGTCCTAAAAATAAAACTAAAATAAATACAATGAATTTCACTACATTTATATTAAGTGTGACATATTCAATTATCTAGGAACGCCTTCACAGAGTAGTAAGCCTTTGTTACGCATTGCATTTTTAATTTATGTGTTACGTTTTTCAGTGGCAAAAGTCCTGATTGGCTCTGTTATTTTATTGTAAATTATGGCACCTATTACACCAAGAGACTTGCCAGTTTTTACACTCTATTGACCACAAATATACTGTTTTAATTATTTTTCTAATTGTTTGAATTAACCCCAATTTATCTCTCCAGAATCCACGGCACCCGTCCCTATATCCCCGCCGAGTATCTCCGCTCGCATCGCATATCGCCCGCCGTCGATGTCTTCAGCTACGGAGTCGTCTTGTTCGAGATGGCGACACTTCAGAAACCACTAGACCCTGACCGGAGGAAGGAGTTGCTGAGTGACTTCATGCATTCGAAAGCGCAACAGTACATTGACATGGGTGAGTGGGAAACTGCGAGTGGTGTTTGATGGCAACACTATAGAAAACACTAGGCGCTGACCGGAGAAAGGAGTTGCTGAGTGACTTCATGCATTCGAAGGCGCAACAGTACATTGACATGGGTGAGTGGGAAACTGCGAGTGGTGTTTGATGGCAACACTAAAGAAAACACTAGACGCTGACCGGGTGAGTACAACATGCAACGGAATATTGGTATATACAGGGTGGAATTTCATAAACTGTACAAAATAAAAGGAGAAAAATTTCAGCCAATTTCATCGGTGAAACGGTGTTTTTTTTTTTTTCTAGTCATTAGTTTTTTTTTTACAGAATTTTGAAAATTTTTGTAAAAACTCGGGTACACCTAATTCAGACGGTATAACTTTTGATCCAATGGTCCTAAAATGAAAATAAAAAATGCAGAGTATTACCAAGGGACAGGTTAATAATCCTTAATAACAATAAAAAACCAACTAGAAGAGAAAATCCGCAAAAAAAATTATTGTTTTTGAAAAATGGCTACAAAAATTACGAATTTTAAAAGAAAAACACAATTTTCTGAAAAAAACGCAGATTTAGTTACCATTTTTTTTGCTTAGTATTAAACCTCACTTAATGCCGATTCTAAAACCGTTTTTAAACTGTCTCAGACTTTGAAAAATACCACGCTAATGGGTACGTAAATCAAACCATAATTTTATTAATTTTAATCCTCTTAAAATCCTTAATGACCGCTTGTTCCCAGGTAGTTGAAGGGTGTTATCGGGTTTTAGGTAGAGAAAACAATAGGAAGAAAAGTAGTCCTAAAAATTGCGTAAATAAAATCATGTATTTTAATTAAAAGTCATAAATTCGATTGATAAACCTTTATTAAAGAAAAAACTTATTCTAGTGTTGCAAAGGGCGTTCCCTGTATGGTATTAATTGTTCAAAATGACCTCCTCTTTCTTGAAGGCACAATGTGGCCCGAGCTTGAATTTGTTGCGTAGCCCGTCGAATCATTCCCGGATTATTTTTTATTTCTTGTGCTGCATTTAAAATTCTGTCGTGCAATTCTGCTTCGGTATTGACGATTCTGTGATATACCCGTTGCTTCATATCACCCCAAAGAAAATAATCCAACGGCGTCATATCAGGCGATCTTGCAGGCCATCCAACGGGGCCGTCTCGGCCGATCCACCTATTGGGATATTGCTCATTTAAAAAATGTCGAACTCTTAATGCCTAATGAGCTGGGCATCCATCCATTTGGAGAAACAGGCGTTGTCTCACATCTAACATCACATCTTCCAAAAGCTCTGGGAGCTCGTCTCTCAGTAACAGTAAAAATCTGTCGGCGTTCAAAGTATTCGGTAAGAAGACTGGTCCAATCAATTGATCGTCGAGTACCGCTGCCCAAACGTTTATGGAGAATTGGTCTTGAAAATTAGATGGTCTTACTAGGTTTGGATTATCGTAAGCCCATGTGTGTAAATTTCTGAAGTTAGTTATTCCCGTATGAGTAAATCTTGCTTCGTCCATCCATAAAATTCTTCTAGTAAATTCCGGATCCCTTCTGATATTGCCAAGTATCCAAGTCGACATAACACACCTAACGCGGGCATCGCCAATTTGCAAATTTTGTACCCGTTGATAATGAAATGGATGCAGTCCTTCCTTCTTCAAAATTTTCCAGACAGAGAATTTTGAGATTCCGTGCCTCAATGCCAAGCGTCTTAGACTCGTGGTTGGGTCCGCGTACATTGTACAAGTCTCTGAGAACTGCTTCTTCTATGGCAACATCAATTATGTTTCCTGGCTCTCGGCGATCTCGGCCACCGTATCCCAGGCCAATATTGCACAACCGGCGATGAACTTCTTGAAAGTGGCGAGCAGCAGGTCTTGGAACGTCATTAGGATACTGCTCCAAATAGGCGATACACGCAGCTCTTGCAGATCCATGGCACAATCCATAATAATAGTGCATGTTGGCTATTTGTAACGGCGAAAACTCTCGTAAGCGGGGCATGATGATTCAAACTGAACAAGTACTGGAGTAATCAAAGAAGTGGCGAGCAAAGACAAGCAATTGCGATTTGCGAGCGACTGAATAGTTGACCTATTGCCCAATGCCTTTATACCCCTCATGTTATCTCCACCTTCAACCCAAAAACACCCTTCAACTACCTGGGAACAAGCGGTCATTAAGGATTTTAAGAGGATTAAAATTAATAAAATTATGGTTTGATTTACGTACCCATTAGCGTGGTATTTTTCAAAGTCTGAGACAGTTTAAAAACGGTTTTAGAATCGGCATTAAGTGAGGATTAATACTAAGTACGTAATTTGTTATTTCCACCTAAAACCCAATAACACCCTTCAACTACCTGTGAACAAACGGTCATTAAGGATTTTAAGAGGATTAAAATTAATAAAATTATGGTTTGATTTACGTACCCATTTGCGTGGTATTTTTCAAAGTCAAACAGTTTAAAAACGGTTTTAGAATAGGCATTAAGTGAGGTTTAATACTAAGCAAAAAAAATGGTAACTAAATCTGCGTTTTTTTTAGAAAATTGTGTTTTTCTTTTAAAATTCGTAATTTTTGTAGCCATTTTTCAAAAACAATAATTTTTTTTGCGGATTTTCTCTTCTAGTTGGTTTTCTATTGTTATTAAGAATTATTAACCTGTCCCTTGGTAATACTCTGCATTTTTTATTTTCATTTTAGGACCATTGGATCAAAAGTTATACCGTCTGAATTAGGTGTATTACCCGAGTTTTTACAAAAATTTTCAAAATTCTGTAAAAAAAAAACTAATGACTAGAAAAAAAAAAAACACCGTTTCACCGATGAAATTGGCTGAAATTTTTCTCCTTTTATTTTGTACAGTTTATGAAATTCCACCCTGTATACGAAAGGTTCTGTACAAAGCAACACGCACATCTTGTATTTTACCTTGCTGTTGTCATAGCGGCCTAATTTACACTTTGTAAAATTTCAAGTACTTAACTACTTAATACGGTTTAAAAGATACAGCTCTATGGCAGACATGCTATAGAGCTGTATCCTTTAAACCGTATAAATTGTTAAGTACTTAAAATTCAGAGCCCTAACATTAGGATCTAGATATAGATCTTGCTCCCCTTTTTTGATCTCCACGGCACAGTTCTAGCCTAGGACCATTGCTAATTAGTTTGTGAATGTCTTTATAATAAAATACTTTATTTCGGACATAATAAATCCATAGCTTGTTAGTAAAGACTTATTTACTAGGTCAGTAAAGTTCAAATTTGGCTACACTTATGCGTAATAGTACATAAAGTCCTAGGGCAGTATCTAAGGCTTCGGCTCGGACGTCATTGACGGTAATTGCCACTTTACTAGTATAGCCAGACGTAAATAAACATTTATATAACATTCGCAATTTGTTTACAGCAACATTAGAGGATCCGAAGTTGATCAACACCCCCGAGTCGTTCCCGCAACTCTGCCGCGAGTTCATCCAGCTCGGGATAGAGTGCACGTGGCAGGAGAGTTCCAAAAGCCCCACCATGTTGGATGTGTACCGGCGTCTGCGCGCGTTCCCCGTTCCTATGGAGTGGAACTAGTTCCACTTCGTGGGGAACTAGTGACACCTAGCAAGACCGGGAACTCAAATTTATACTGGGACTTCGGAGTTCGGGTTTTTTTTACGCCTTCTGCCACTGTAAAAATCGGGTGATCCTCACACGCGCGTCCTGTCACGGTCGCCACTTATGTCTGGGACATAAGGAATGTTTTTCAATAAAAAACGCAGAACAGAATGACCATATTCAGCCATTATTTTATCTATGGAATATTGTATATGTTCTTGTTTGTTTTGCAAGATAATGTCGTAAATGGCTGGCTTGTTTTGGTCGGGGTTTACTGGGATGTTGTGATTTTTTAACCAATCTATCATGTCTTGTTTCCGGGAGAAATGGGCAGTTTTTCAATATATTTGTTGTGATATGGGGCATTATCAACAACCAACACTGAGTTGGTTGGCAAATTTGGAATAAGCTGATTTCTAAGCCATTTTTCATAGTTCTTGCTATTCATCTCTTCATGGTAATCGCCTGTTGTGTCTGTTGATTCGTACATAAGCAACGCACCAGGTATAAAGCCATTTTCACTACCGGCACGAGCTATAATAAGACATTGCCCTTTGGAAATTAGCTTTTTAATCCCAGCGTTGCTAGAGTCTGATCAACCTTTCCCATTAACGTGCGACGTATGTACGATTCGTCCATATACACAATGTCTCTACCTTCAATTCTATTTTTTTTATTTTATCTAAATATTTTGTCCGTTTCAGTCGCACGTCATGCTTTTCCATTAAAGTTTTTCAATTATCTTTGGTTTCACAATATCTAAATCCCAATTTTCGTAGAATTTTTCGTAGCGTGAACATAGAGCCCTTGAAATTTATCTCTTCTATTAACTTAAATCGCCATTTTTTACATTAGGGAGTTCTTTGAATTTAGAATTAAAATCATAAACCATCCGCCTGATAACCTAATCAAAACTATCCAGATTTAATACGAAATCCTATTTCGGTCTCTTTCTCTGTGGTGTTTCAAAGGGCTTAGATGGAGGTTTTTGGTCGGCTTCTTTTAATATTCTTCCTAATTTTTAAAATTCGAAATCCCTGTTGCTTCTATCACCCGTTCTTGAAGTTTATTAAAATATTTACAATGGTCACTTTTCTTAAAAGTTTCCGCTTCGTTCTAAAAATATTTATTTACATTATATACAATTTCCCGCGATTGACTATCTACAGGAATACCCTTTTTGAGACGGGTCCCTATTAAAATCAACTATCGAAAAATATCCACGGAAATAATACTTAAAAAATATGGTGGTATTAACTACTCTATATAGTTAAAGACAAAAAAGGCGGCCAAGTGCGAGCCGGACTCGCCCATGAAGGGTTCCGTAAAATAAGTTGCGGTTTACGATTTATGACGTATTAAAGCGCTATACTATCTATACGTCGCCGCACGCACACTCAAACAAAATCTCAATTATTTCGCACTGAGAAACGGGTCGAGATTTTGTTTGAGTGTGCGACGGATACTGTGGCGCACACATACAAGCCGCGTGCGGTGCGTTTGTAGAAAGATAACATACTTTGCCGTCTTTATAATATGGTGGAAGTGTGCATGGTAATGTACATCATATATTTTTCAAGTTTTATCATTATCTTATTTAAGAAGTTACAGGGGGGGGGGACATTTTACCACTTTGGAGGTCTCTCGCGCAAACTGAATAGTTTAGAAAAAAATTATATTAGAAACCTCAATATTTTTTGAGTTTCAGTTCTAAGTATGGAGAAGCCCCAAAATGTATTGTTTTTTTTTTCTATTTTTGTGTAAAAATCTTAATGCGGTTCACATCTACTTACTAAGTTTCAACAGTATAGTCCTTATAGTTTCGGATAAAAGTGGCTTTGACGGACTACGGACGGACAGACAGACAGACATGACGAATCCATAAGGGTTCCGTTTTGTACCATTTGGCTACGGAACCCTAAAAAGACGACTGCACTCTTTGGGTGTTGGACTGCCAATAATCCGTCAACCAAAGTAATTGACTCTGTTAATTTCTAATACACGATTTCGTCCGATATCACCCGAAACACGACTCCTCTTCTAAGAGATCGGACAGTACTTATATCCTCCACGGAACAAGCAATGCCTAGTGTGGGGGTCAGCATAATTGTAATAGGCTACTTTTTTAAGAAATTAATTTATTTGTATTTGTAATCATAGATGGCGTTGACATAACTTACTCCTTCAGGCATTAAATGACAGTCGACATTGTCAATAGAGCGATCAAGCGACTGCTAAGTACATTTAAGTATAAAGGACACTGTTATAAAGGTTGGATATCCGCAGAAAAAAAAACGATTATAATAAAAAAGAGGCAAATAATTCAGTTAGAAATCACATAAGTGCCCTTTAAGCTCGAGTTCGTAACACTTGCCTAGTATTTATATTGATGTAAAATAAATATTTTAAGGTTAATTTAAATGTTTATCTCATAATGTAGATACCATAGTTTCGCAAGCGAAATCGAACACAGGATTCACCCCCGTGGGAACACTAAACGTCGTGTACCTGCGCAAACTTTTGGACCGTAGATGTATATTTTCAATAATTCGTGCACCCAATTAGCATAATTTGTTAAACAAAAATTAACTCATGTCAGTTTTGTAACGACAATTAATTATTTAGTTTGTATAAAAATTTACTTTTTCTTTTCAATATATAAATCATATGCATATAGACCTTATTTAAATGCGAGAAAAGTTCAGTTTGACATCATTTGTATGCTTAACTTTCGTTACAAAACTGACACTGAGTTAATTTTTATTTAACAGCTCACGCTAATTGGGTGCTCGAATTTTTAAAAATGCCCAGATAGAGGATTTAACGTATGATACTCTAGACAGGCTATACGTGATGCCACAACGAGGGACGGAAAGGCTCATATGCAGCTAAATAAACAACCTACTTAATTTGGACGGGTAATTGTTTGTTTGGCACAACTGCATACTAAATCAGTTGTGCCCAACAAAAAAAAGTGGAACTATGACAAGGACAACGAATGATATTTCATATTCATTTATTCATAATTGTCAATATTACATATCAGGAATTTATAAAAAGAAATTGTAATAATAATATTAGCTTTACACAAAAAGTGTACTTACACATAATATTTACTTGTTATGATTGCAATAATATTTAAAAATATTCATACAATGTTTATAAATTCGTCGAAGCTATAGAATGTGCGCTCGAGAAGCCATTTTTTTTAGTTTTCGTTTGAAAATCAGTAGTGACGGAGCCGACGTGATTGTCTCTGGCAACTTGTTATACACGGCTGGCCCCATCACGTGCATCGCCTTCTCGGATTTGGCCAGTCGTCGCTTTACTGGGAGGATTTTATTGGGGTATCGCAGCATCCGAGATGAATCTGAGATGAATCTGATACGTACATTAATTTTGACATGACAATATCTCCACTTATAATAAATCTCTAGAATCAGCCAGTTTGAAACTAAGCTTTGGGTTGTCACGAATGTTCTCAGCATCCCGTGAACGGAAAAATATGAACCATTTTTTGTAGGTACATTATTATTCTAGCTGCAACTTAGGATAGTTTTTATCCGACTTTCTCTTTCTGTCACACTTATTGCGTTTGGTATAGCACCGTCGCGCTCGCTCGTGGTATTATTATTACCATAGCCTGTCCAGAGTATCATACGTCCATGGGATTCAAGATGGAATACTAGTACTAGCGAATGCTCAAAAGGGATAGAGTGATAGAGATAAATTAACCAGACTAAATTGATAATAAATAAATAATAAATAAATATTACGGGACAATCTTACACAAATCAACCTAGGAAGATCAGAAGACTAATCCTCGACATCTCATGACTATAATACATACTTTAGTTGTATCACAGAATAGTTAATATTACAGTCGTGGAATGAAAAGGTGGACCAGTTTTCAAATAGATTAATTTATGCGTTGCAAGCACATGTTACCTTTTCAAACTGTGTAACAGACGAGTGTTGTATTGAAAATTATGTTCAACTGTTTGACAACAAACCTCAAATTTACTTAGACGAATATTTATGTTCCTTGACTATTAATAGTTTGAACTGAAACCTTTTTATTCATTTGATTATGCGACGACGTTGTGTCAAGTTTGATAAATCTAATGAATAAATCCTCTTCGCTTATAATGATTAAAACTATAAGTGTGAGTAACAGAGCAGGGGCGGTTCACTCTGTGATTCCGTCGCGCCGCTACAAGTACATGCCGGCCAACCGCCAAAATGGCGGCCCATTAGAAAGAAAGAAAGAAAGAAACATTTATTCGAGACAAACAACACACAGCGTTTGTCACGAAACGGTTCTATCTCAGCATAATGCTGGCATTCCCGACCAGCGCTGGCCTTCCGATAGAACCGTCGAGTGAGTTCACGGTGGATAACAAACAAAATAATGATAAAAACTTAATTAAACACGAGAAGGGACAATTAACGAAATTAAAAATAGAACATCAAATATAATAATATTGTCCAGTGATTTATGAACTGCGTGATCATTAGTAGTTGCCGCGGTCGCAGCGCGTTGCATGCGATAGAAAGGGATGGCCACATTTAGGCACGTTTGGCGTACCTAAACAGGGAATTTGTTAACAGAGAACCTTCTGTACGTAGTACTATTTATATACTTATTCTGTGGTAACAGTTCCTATCAATGTCATCATTGCTATTACGTTGTATTCGTTTTTTTCTAACTCGCCTTTCCAAAATTCAGAGAGGTCAATTCTCATAGTAGACGTGGCCTACGGCAAAGGCATGAAATTACATTCATTATGACGGAATGTGTCTGACACTCGGTCGATTTTTATTTATTTATTTTTTTTTTTTTTTCGTCGATAAAGCAGATACTGATAACTTATACTGAACAAGCAAAAACAGATCTTAAGGTGGTCAACCTTTTCATTCCGCGACTGTTCTTAAAGATACTGCCTAAGTGATGACGTTAACTGTAATTTTTTGGAATTTGGGATAGGGTTGCAGACGGACCACATAACTGAAAATCCAAAATTATAATTATTTTAGTATTCTATATATTGTTACCGAAATAATCATTCATTTTGGAGATAATAATGTGATATAATAATAGAAAAATACGAAGGGAAAGTCAGGATAAAGTAAAAAATACATTAATACAGATTAAGTTTTTACAAAACAGTTCATATTTTGCAACACACAACTACTATTTTGCAACTTCTTCGTCATGTTAGTAAAATGTTGTAAAATTGAAATTCATAAATATAATGATGTGCGATCAATGATATTATGTTGCATTACTACTACGCAATCGAAGACGTCAAAAGTTCTTATCCCTTTTAATAAAGACTTGACGTCTTCATTTGCGTAGCTACTTTTGATGCTGACTGTACGACGGAACATATATTTGAAACGCCATTGTCTGCGATACGCTGTAAAGCACTATAGTCCCCCGCGGCTATGAAGTCAATCCTGAGACATGCCTCTAGGGTTGAATATGTATTTTTTTCCTATGGTTGACATTGTCATTATTCAGAAACTTCATAGTTGCGCAATATGTCAGGATTGACTTCATAGCCGCGGGGGACTGTAGTTAGACCTCCACAGGAGGTTACCATCATTAAGCGCCATTTCGCGCCAAAATGACAGTGGGATAGGCCTGGTTGTATCATATCCTTGATGTCAATTACAGTACAATATTTTGATAAGTGGTGACAAACAAAAAAAATTAAAAGAAGCCTCTACCCGCTGAGGGACAGGAGATTGCACATTGTATCTCGTTCCCACTTGTGGTATTGTCTATGGTTACACCTTTGTCACTTTTGTATGCGTGTGTGTGAGTCCCTCTATTCATGCTCTATTTTATGATGTTGACCAACAGTGTTGCCACCTGATTGAATCTAGCGGGTTCAACTTGGGTTTGCCAAATTAATAATTTTACATTCTAACAGCTAGTCATATCATAACATTGAGTTATTTTATCGAATATTTTTTTATGGCCAATGCGATAGGTAAAATTATGAAGAAAAGATTTTGATAACTAAAGAGTATCCTAATACTCTTTAGTTATCAAAATCTTTTCCCCATAATTTTACCTATAGCCCATAGTATGACCGGATTTGTGTTTCGATGAACTGTACCTATACAGTTCATCGAAACACAAATCCGGTCATACTTTTTATATGAATTGGAGTGTGAAAAATAACTGCTCTTAACATGTATAAAGGGTGACTAATGGCCGGTCTAAGAGAATGGTTTT
Source organism: Epinotia brunnichana (assembly GCA_963854355.1). Taxonomy (NCBI): domain Eukaryota; kingdom Metazoa; phylum Arthropoda; class Insecta; order Lepidoptera; family Tortricidae; genus Epinotia; species Epinotia brunnichana. The sequence continues at coordinate 15,378,816 of OY977957.1, forward strand.
AATATTGTTCTTAAAAATATAAACTTAATAGTAACAATGAAAAGTGGATTTTAAATTACACTGACGACCCTCGATAAGGCATTCATCTCTTTTTGACTCGTAAATTAACAAGAGATGGAAATAATGCAGATTGGCGAAATAGCTAGAGTAAATTGGCACATGTTAATTTGTAACTAGAAATAAATAACACATGATAAGTGATCATTTTGTAATAGTTTTTAACTATGTAAATATTATAATAAGGTTTTTTTAATTGTATTTGTAAATGCTTCTACAGCTATATTTTGTCACAACTCGACCCTAATCGAATTATATTTTGTACTTGAATTAATACTTATTCTCTTTTTTTTGGAAGTCCCAGTTCCTTGTTCTCACATCAACAGCCCTAGCCCCGTACCATGGATGGCCTTATCACGCGATAAGTGACAAGATAAGAGCGTCGTCTCGTTCTATCGAACGGTGTCAGCCAGGGACGGATGCTCTATCTTGTCACTTATCGCGTGATAAGGATCCATGCTACGGGGCCTGGTGAAAAGCATCATAGTCCTAGCTAAAATCGAACCGGAAGAGAATAAGGCCCCCTGAGCCTTATTCTAAACTCTAATTTAGGCTATACTGCCTAACTTCCTTCTATTTTTAATCCCCGACGGAAAAAGAGGGGTGTTATAAGTTTGACGTGTCTGTGTATCTGTGTGTGCGTGTCTGTATGTAGCATCGTAGCTTCTAAAGGAATGGACCGATTTGAATGCGGTTTTTTTCATCCGAAAGCTGACGTGATCGAGATGGTTCTTAGGAGTGTGGCGATCCATTTCCGAAAATCAAATTTTTCTGCAAGCAATCTTTCCATTCGCAAATTTTCCGATTTTTAATTTTCTGTTCTGTATTTTCCCCAGAGGTAGTTTTTTTGAGTAGATATTTTACCTTTCGCTAAACTACCCAATCTAATCTTTTCCTGATGGTTTTTTCCCAAATATTTTTTTTTCCTTGTTCCTTGGAGATATCTATGGTCAGGTAATTAGTTATCTCCAAGGAATAGAGTAGGTAGCAACTGGACATCTGATTACCTACCTATTCTACTCTAAGGCAGGTCAGTGTAGAAACGACGACGAGCGAAGCGAGGAGGAGTGTTAGAAAGAACCGCGCCCCTACAGCGCGCGAGCCGAGCGAGCGAAGCGAGCGTGCCGCGGTAGCGGCCGGCGAAGCGCCAGAACCGACTTTATACGAAAAAGTTATCAGCCTTAGAGTACAATAGGTAATCCGTTGTCCATAGTAATATTTCCTAGTGATCATGTACGCAAATGCGTAAATTACGCGACTAGAAATATTTGAGAATGGAAATATTACTTTTTGTAAACACGATGTTCAGAAATATTCCCTCCGGGGAAAATACAGAACGGAAAATTTGCGAATGGAAAGATTGCTTGCAGAAAAAAACGATTTTCGGAAATGGATCGCCACACTCGTTCTTAGCTACATTCGAGGTGGTTCTTAGCTACATTTCAACAAAATCGGTTTAGCCGTTTTTGAGATATTGAAATTTGAAATGAAAATGTCGGGGGTTTTTCTACTTTTTCTAAGTTGTAGTTATTGCGTATGAAAATGAGAATGTGAACGATTGTGTTGTATGTGCGCATCTTGCGTGCACATTTGTGCTATACTTGTTGCATTCCACGAAGTTTTTGATGATGATGAGTATTAGACATTATCGTCAGAAGAATAGGAAAGCGTCCACACGTCTTCGTGAAATGCCAGTGAACGAATGTACATAGAACACGAGCTCCATAAAAATTTCTACCCAATACTGCGTATCCAATCACAGCTACCCAAAATGTCAGCCTATTTTCAATTACCCAACACAAATGGTTTTTTGGCCACAAAATTCACATTATTGTCTTTGTACCATTTTACTACCTTAGCTGCGTACCTAATGGCAAGACGCCAAGTCGGGCCAAAATACAGGCTCGCAGTTATGCTTTCTTATCATAGGCAAGAGTCGCCTCTGAAGACACTCCTTCATGTAAATATCGGCATTCATTGATGAAGTAGTGAAAAATACTGGGCACCGTGTAATAATACTAATAATGGGGACCTGGCAAAGACGAAAAGAAAGATTTACGTAAGATTTGTTTTTTGTTTTTAACTTCTTTTTTGTTGTTTCTCTCATTACTATTTTACTTAGAACCCATCTAAATCTCAAAAAGTGATCTGATCTCATGGATGAGAGGGAATTGGAGATTAATAAAAAAATATACTTAAATTAAAATATCCATTTATTAATAACACTGACATTTCATTATATCTATTGTCACATTATTCACATTAATGAGAGCATCATATTACTTTCAATACCCGAATTACATGTCAATTCTATATTAATTATTAAACATTCAATAAAAATATTTCAATACTGTCTTAACAATTTATAGCCTATGCTTACAGTACCTTCTGATGATCTAGGTATTACGTTTATATTGTATATATATATATATATATATATATTTATTAGATCATTCCAAAATACTATGTTTTACTAATATTAAATACCGACAAACAGAATATATATACCAAATTCCTTAGGGTTACTTTATATCTTTTAGACGTTTTTGCGTATAATTAAAAAAAAAAAATTAAAATTCGGAAATAAGGTACACCAATGGTATTTAAATACATATGGTAATTGGATAGACCACACTTGGTATTGTATAAGTTAGTTGATAGTTGTTATACTGATAGTTATTATACTCTTCTCTTGGAGTAGACTTACTTGTTCAGAAAATTAAAACACTAAAATCATATTAAAAGTATTTTTTATTTATATTTAAAGTTAATTGTTTTAATGTTATACTTATGTAACGCTCGAAAAGTCTCTGCGTCTTAATTATTAGCACCTTAAATAATGCTCGAGTGTATAATACGATAAAAACAAAATAAAGACATCAATCTCTTTCCCCAAGTGGTCTCAGCAAGAGAGGAATGCTATCTTTATCACACGAAATAAATAAATACATTCTTCTTAAGAACTTTGTAAGGTGCCGTAAGCATAGAACCGTCACTTCCATACAATCAGTCATAAAATACATCTCATTATATCTAAATGCGTCAAAACAAACTAGTAACAAAACACCCAAGATTACTAAAACGTAGTCTTATATTTATAGAATGTAGGTAGACCGTATCCACTTAATTTTCAGAGTTAATTTTGCGTGGCACTGCCTACCCCAATGGGGTACGAATGTGGGTGTGCATGTGTGAATTTCACACTTTGAAAACGATACATAATACGGAAATACGTATGTATAATACGGTGGTTTTCACTGGCGAGCCGAGGAGATTAACATTCTATGTTAATCGGCGAAAACAATTAACAAATGACGCTGATCGTACCATAGTGATTTTCTTAAACACGTAATGAAATATTGACTGTTACGTTCCTTATACTTATAAATCTTATAATAGACATAGACAAACTAGTGGAAGATGTACGGGTCACTCTAGTAGGAAACGTAATTACACTAGTAAAATCATGACATGATAATAAATCCATGAATATAAGACCTAGCCTACCGGTGAGTGTAAATGGATTTAATGAGCCAGCGGAAATTAGCTAATTTATTTAAAGATAAATTCAAAGTCGAGTCACCGCTGGGTACCACAGTACAGTCATGTAATGCTGAGTTCACCGTGTTCACGTGTAAGGAAGTGTGTGATGTGATCCGTCACATGACGCGAGGAAAGTCACCGGGACACGATGGACTCAGTATCGAGCATCTGCAAGCTGCTGGAGTACACTTACCCAGAGTGTTAACTATGCTGTTTTCGTTGTGTTATTGGTCATGCCTATTTGCCAGATGAAATGTTGAGGACAATTGTCGTACCAATAGTAAAAAATAAAACCGGGGATGTGTCGGACGCAGGTAACTATAGGCCCATTTCATTGGCTACAATAATAGCTTAAGTACTCGACGTGCGACTTGGTAGATATCTAAAGTTACATGATGCGCAGTTCGGTTTTAGAGCAGGATTATTGTACAGCGTGTTTTCATTCGTATAAAACCTTATTAGCTAGTTATACTTTTCTATTCATAATGTAGTAAAAACGTCAAATAGAACGGAGAAAAATATGTGTCACATACTATGTCAGAAATAAAACTATAAGCTTTTCAACAAGAACGGGATTTTATTAATATAATAAAAGGAAAACTCAAGCTAGGCTAGGGAAACTTACACGAGCCAAACATTGGTCCTTACGAAGCCGGAAACAACCATTGGTTCTTACAAAACCGGAAAACACCAGAAGAATTTGTAAACACAAAGATTTCAAAACATTGTGAACCTGTAAACAGCAGTGGTCTCGGAGCTCAGAGCAAATCGAGCAGCAGGATCGGCGAGTGGAGTCGGTACTGCACACGGGTCATGGTAGACCCGTAGGGTGCTCTGCAGCACGAGTCAGCACCTTCGACCAGGAGAGAGGATAGGTTCACCGGGAGGGAGGTATTGTGTACAGTGGACAAAAACGTGAGTTGTCGATTAATAATTTTTATTTGAGTGCAACGAAATTACGAAGTTTTAAATTGATTATCCATGAGGAATTTCGAAGAAAATTGAACTCTATTTTCATCAGTTAACGAACTTTGAAAAATTGTGCCGTATTTCGAAAGCAGAACAATTGATCGAAGTGTAGTGAGCTTAGCGATGAACATTTAAAAAAATTGTAGGTACACTTCGTCACATTTAAAATCAAATTTTATTCGTGTGAATTTTTTTTGACATTTTGAGCAGTGAATATTTTAAATGGAAAACTGGAAAAAATAAGCGAATGATATTTTAGTTATTTGCTTACCGTATTTTATGGTTATTGTTTTAGGTATTTGGCTAAACGGACCAGAATTTCTAAAAGATGAAAACATACAGTACACAAAACTAAAAGAGAACAATACCGACTTAGAAATAGTAAAGGTGCATAACATTACTCTGGACACCTCATTATGGGAAAAATAAAAATCGGCCATAAAATCATTAAGTCCATTCCTAGACAACCTTGGCATTATGAGAATTGGCGGTAGATTAGAAAACTCGAACATGAACTTCAGTGGCAAGCATCCAGTTCTACTACCTAAGACATCATCACTATCTATATATCGTACTTGGTAGTCGCTGATTCTCACGTGAAGACTTGCCACGGAGCAAACCAGTTGATGCATAACTACCTCAACTCTAAATATTGGATCTTCGGAGTCAAAGAGTTGATTAGAAAACACATTCGCAAGTGCGTTACCTGTGTGCGATATAAAGCGACAACTCAAACGCAGCTAATGGGACAGCTACCTTCAGCTCGAGTGACACCCACTCGGCCCTTTAAGTTTTCGGGTGTTGACTACGCTGGACCGATAAACTTAAGAACAACTAGTGGACGTGGTCACAAGGCGTATAAGGGTTACATAGCCTTATTTGTGTGCATGTCAACATGTGCCATACACATTGAAGTAGTCAGTAACCTCACTTCACAAGGCTTTATTCAAGCTTTTAGGCGAATGGTAGCTCGAAGAGGGTATTGTCAAGAGATCTGGTCAGATAACGGCACTAATTTTATTGGCGCAGCAAGGGAGTTAAAAAACTTATTTGGATCTGAGAACTCCAGAATCCTCAAGGAGATTGCAGATGAGTTAGCCACTAATCGTACAACGTGGCATTTCATCCCTGCACATGCACCGAATTTCGGAGGCTTATGGGAGGCAGGTGTCAAGTCGGTCAAGCACCATTTAAGAAGAGTAATTGGAGACACCACCTTAACCTTTGAAGAAATGACAACCGTGTTATCACAGATAGAGTCTTGTCTGAATTCAAGACCTTTATCTCGAATGGATATGGATCCTACAAATACCAATGTGTTAACACCGGGACATTTTCTGGTCGGCGAACCATTGATCACATTACCCGATCAAGAATATTTGGATAGGCGTATAAATTCTCTACGTAGATGGCAATTAACACAAAGAATGGTGCAAGAGTTTTGGAAGAGATGGTCACAGGAATATTTAAATAAATTCTTGCAACGTCATAAGTGGACAGATCAAAATCCTGAACCATCAATTGGCGATATTGTGTTGGTAAAAGAAGATGATTTGCCACCTAGTCGTTGGTTACTCGGTAAAGTGCTAGAGAAACATCCTGGAAAAGACGGAATTACACGGGTAGTCACTTTAAAAATAAAGAATAATTGTATAAAAAGACCCACTAACAAGTTATGTGTACTACCTGTAACTGATTAAGGATTTAGTTTTATTATATAGTGGGTAGAGTACCGTATTGAAAATATGTAAGTCTTAAAGAGTTTAGTTTACCTGAAATTTGAGTTGTTTCATATTATGTTACTTATTATACTATGTTCAGTTATGTTGTATCCTCACGGTGGGCGGTGTGAAAGTCCGTTATACGTACTTGGTGGGCGGTATGTACAGCGTGTTTTCATTCGTATAAAACCTTATTAGCTAGTTATACTTTTCTATTCATAATGTAGTAAAAACGTCAAATAGAACGGAGAAAAATATGTGTCACATACTATGTCAGAAATAAAACTATAAGCTTTTCAACAAGAACGGGATTTTATTAATATAATAAAAGGGAAACTCAAGCTAGGCTAGGGAAACTTACACGAGCCAAACAATTATTTACTGAGACCGCCATTTTAAGTCTAAAACACACCGTCAAGTATTACGCAGATAAGAGCACACCTATATAGCGTGCTTCCTCGACCTGTCTGAAGCCTTTGACATGGTGTCCTATGGTGTCATGTGGGATAAACTATCATCGAGTTAAGTCCCGCGTGAAATGATAGATATTTTTAAATACTGGTACGGCAACCAGACCAAAACGGTTAGGTGGGGGGGGCAGCACAGTCGGAGGCGTACAGGTTGGATTGCGGGGTGAGGCAGGGGGGTTTAACCTCACCGAAGCTTTTCAACTTGTATGTTAACGGGCTGATAGAGGAGCTCAGCAGAATGCCGGTCGGGTGTTATGTCGACGGTGTTAGCGTGAACAATATAAGCTACGCCGACGATATGGTGCTGCTGTCTCCCTCTGTCAGTGCACTCAGGAAAATGCTGAGTGTCTGTGAGGCCTACGCAGAGACTGGAATGGGGGTGAAAGAAAACATTATTAGAAACATATTAAATAGGTAATTAGTTTTTTTAAGATTCAGTCATTATTTCTTAGCTATTGAGAATTTGGTTATATTGCTCATCTCAATTACCTAGTGTTTTATTAAGTGAGTTTTTGTAACAAAGTAAATAATAAGGTATACATATGTAATAAGATTATGTGCCTGTACATTTTTGTAGTTTGCTCTTTGTTCAGTCGAAAAATCTGTACGCTCTTACGCTCAAGGACAAATCTTCAAGACAAATCAACACAAGAAGCATGACAAGTCATTGAATGTCGTCTTCTACTTCCAGGCTCTCTGTCCCATCTTGCACCTAATAGTAGACTCCTTCCCAAGTTACGTGTAGCGTTTCATTGAAAATTTGTGCGAGTTTTAGTTCTTGGCGAAATTAATAAAACAAGTTTCTGACCGGGTATCAAACATTTAAATTTAAAAAAAAATTAATGACAAGTAATTTACACAATACTAAGGTGGATAATGAAATTAAAGATAAAAAATGTAAACAAAGAACTGTCAACGTCAAAGTGACGTCTCAGGGGCAATCAACCAGGTTTTGGTTTTAACTATTTAATGAATATATCGTCACTACTTTTGGCTGAGGCTCCATGGTGTTTTCGGTCGTATGAGTCCACATAAACAACAAAATAAAACAAAAACGTAACAACAAACAAAAATTCAACAACAGAGTGCATAAGCGGAAAGGAAAACATTCGATCACGACAAACGTCAGAAAACGAATGCGATTCAGAGCTATAACCACGAACTTCGAATCTCGAACTTCGTATATCTCCGTCTCTATCGCACTTATGGTTTATGGTACTCGAGCGACCGAAAAGGAGATATACGAATTTCGAGATTCGAAGTTCGTGGTAGCGCCGCAGCTCGGGGCAAAGATATTAAGGCCCCTCACAGACTGACGCGGCCTGGCCGCGGCGGACAATAGAAAACTTGTCATTAGCTGTCAAATTTACTACGGTCCGCCACCGCAGGCCGCGCCAGTGTGATGCAGGCTTAAAGCGGTCTACGCACGATCAGACAAGTCGATTCAGTATAAATGGAACTTGAATTAATTTTTCGGTTTTACTAAAAAATTAAGAATAAGGTATAGGAATATCCAGGTATATTAATTAAATTACGAACCAAAGGTTTGCAATTCCTAACCATTGCCAGTGGCGTAAATATAAACTGCACATATTTATGAATATAAAATAAATACGTTTTCATTTTGCTTATTTAAATATTTACGAATATTTTCCAGGCATTATTTTACGTGAAAATTAGTCGCATTATTTTTTATCTCGCGTATTTAACGAATTTTAAGTTTCCACTTCTTGGGATTGATTTTATTGCAGTGGCAACACATTTGTTTACATTTTTTATCTTTAATTTAATTATCCACTTTAGGCAATAATTATTTGTGCAAGTTTCAGCTCTTGGCGAAACTAATAAAACAAGTTTCTGACCAGCAGGTCGATCCTTGAGACTCTTCCGACTTGAGACTCTTCCGAGTCCCCCCACATGGTGGCATAAAGGCGGGTGATTTTCAAATCCTTAGTCATGGGAATATCTTCCATAAACCTAAGCGGGGATACTGACTCGAGTCCTATTGACCCTGATGTGACAAAGTGAACAGTCTCAAACTTTTGTCTCTTAAAAAGCTCCGAACATTTCTTCCATACCTCGTTTTTCCAAGTAAAGAGCCTTTTAAAGTAATTTATCTTAATATTCTTTAAACTATCACAAACAATGTGTTCCACATCAGGTAGAAATATTCTAGTAAAGGTAACGTCCAAGGTTTTCAGATTAGTGCACTTCTGTAAGTATGGGAAAAGTTTTCCATCCCGTCGTTGCGGGAAAGAGATCCCCATGCAGCCCTAAATGAGCCACGCTCAGCAGGGACCCAAGCTAGAAAGAGATCCCCATGCAGCCCTAAATGAGCCACGCTCAGCAGGGGGCCAAGCTCGAAAGAGATCCCCATGCAGCCCTAAATGAGCCACGCTCAGCAGGGGGCCAAGCTCGAAAGAGATCCCCATGCAGCCCTAAATGAGCCACGCTCAGCAGGGGGCCAAGCTCGAAAGAGATCCCCATGCAGCCCTAAATGAGCCACGCTCAGCAGGGGGCCAAGCTCGAAAGAGATCCCCATGCAGCCCTAAATGAGCCACGCTCAGCAGGGGGCCAAGCTCGAAAGAGATCCCCATGCAGCCCTAAATGAGCCACGCTCAGCAGGGGGCCAAGCTCGAAAGAGATCCCCATGCAGCCCTAAATGAGCCACGCTCAGCAGGGGGCCAAGCTCGAAAGAGATCCCCATGCAGCCCTAAACGAGCCACGCTCAGCAGGGGGCCAAGCTCGAAAGAGCACACAAAACACCATCATCATCATCATCATAATTTAGGTCGAAAATGTGTCGTGCTCGGATGGACGAAAAACTAGGGAACCTTGCACTGAGCGTGGCCCGACACGCTCTTGGCCGGTTTTTTTCTAGTTGGTCTAAATCGAAATTGGCCATGTTAAGTTAATGATTAAATTTAATATTTTAGTCCAGAGACAGCTTGCACTGACAGCTGTCACTGACCACATATATAGGCTGCGAAGTATTACGTTTCGGGTGTGGCCAGACTAGCGTAGAATATTTCCGGAAAAAATCCCGTTTCTTTCCAAACGGCTCGTTTTGTTCTGGATTTTTACGGAAAAAAACCATGAAATTTTTCCGAAAAAAAAACGATTTAAACAGGTTTCAATCGGTTATTTTTCTTAATACTGGTGGATAGGTGAATGATAATAGACTTACTTTGACATTGACATCGGTGTCAGTTCAGTTCAGTTGTCACAGTGGTGTCATTACGCTTATTGGTATTTTTTCTTTAAAAATCCGAAAAAAAACGACAATTTTATAAATTCCCTAAAAAATCTATTGATTTTTTCCGAAATTTTCAACGCTAGGCCAGTCGAGAAGTCCATAAGGCCTAGAACTGCAAAGTGACCTTTTGATTCAGTATAAATTTGTGACCCAACATCGTGGCGATGAGTCATTAAAAAAACTATGATTTTTATTTATTTCATTGCATGTTTGAGAAAAGCACTATACATACCTCAGCGTGAAAAAGGGGTTGCCAGCCTAGTATCCCTATCCGTCCTCGCTGTACGCTCGTCCGTTTCTATGTACTCGGCCGGCAATCCCTATTTTCCCGACTATTGTTTTCGCCGATTGTATACAATTTAAATTCTATATTTACCGCCTTCTCGGTGGAAAACCGCCTTTATGATCTTACCTATTGTCGGCAGGCCATCAAAGATAAAATATTGATTTTGAATTATTCAACAACAACATACTGCTATTCAAATTTGAACCTTGTAGCTAACAAAGTAAGATCTACATTTGAAAATTATTAACACGTTTGCCGACACATGCCATAGTATCCGAGTCGCCTCAAGTTTTGTTTGGTCTTTTTTTATAACAAGGCGGTGGCAAACTAGCATATTCCCTGCCTTGTAAGCAGACACTGTAGCGTATGGACGCCTAGAGGAGTTGTTAAACTATTAGGAACAAACAAAGCAAATATGTACAGTCGCCATCACATACATAGGTACACTATAGGTGTTCAAAATTATCGGCACATGCACCCTAATGCCTTGAAAATAGAGGTGTGTTCCGATGTTTGTGAGCTGCTTGTTTGCTCCGATGTATGTGATGGCGACTGTAACTATCTAAATCTGGGTATAACTTTTGAGCATTGCTTCAAGCAATAGTAAAATGTGTCAAAATAAAGTTTGCAGCTTCATATAAGGTAATCGTCCGAGTGCTCGACGCTGTACTAGTGTATGTGCACTCTATGTCAAAGTGATATGGCTTAAATTCGAATGAAGAAAAATCCACTTAGTTCGAATTTACCCCATATCGCTTTGACATAGTGCCCATGCCATGCACTAGTACAGCGTCGAGCACTCGAACGTTTACCTTAACAAAGGAAGATAACGATTGTTTAAATTAATGTTTAAAATTATGAGCAGTTCAATTAAGAGCACTCCATCCAGAGACTTAAGTCGACTCCGTACAAACACAGTTTGGTTCTCATTTGGTTCACACAATGGGATCTGATATAGGTTTCTGTTGCTAGAATATAAGCAAAAGTCACTACCAAAACTGTCACAGCTCTTCAAAACCTCGTATCTTGGTACGTAGTCGATATCGAGATACGACGAAGTAGGTATTTGTTACTTAGTGAGTTTTGCTTGTCACCCGACGATATAATAGAAAAAAAATAGAAGCGATTAGAGACTGTTTGAAAAACGTTCTAAGTACTAGCTCAATTCTTTTCTATTTAATTTCTAGCAACAGAAACTAGTCTCCGACCTAGATATGACGGATTATATTGCGCATACAAAGATTCACGTTTTTCTAGCAAGTCGTGTTAAAATGAGAACCAAACTACGTTTGTATGGAGAGCTGAGCATCCTGGCAACCCTTAAGCAGAGAGATTTACCACAAATTTTCAGACACCCTGTGTATACGAAAATATAGGTACCTACGTATAATTTACATACTTACTATCTCATATCCAACTACTATTTTGTAAACACTTTCAATAAACTATTTAAACACAACAACGGGATTAAAAAGAAAATTCAATACATTCTTACTAGAAACAATACAATCGTTGGTAATAGTTTTAAACAGCCCAGAAAATTTTGATACCGAGGGCGCCTTAGAATTGACCGCGCCACGGCCTTGTCTACATTCTAGGCACCTGAGTTCGTATCCTTGTATATTCAGGTGTTTGGTGCCAATATTGTAGTCTGGGCCATTGGCGAGTATGCCCCGGAAACGGATTTGGTCCCCGGAACGGAGGAGACGGGTGAAGTTGGTGAAATGATGGTCGAAGATGAGAGTGAGCTCCGCTTGGCGAGCTAGGAGACCGCTCGTTTCCAATAGGATTTTTATTTCGTATTTGTATCTGTGAAAAAACGGAAATAAGCATTCTACCGATATACGAGTAAATTATTCCAAAATCCTAAGGATCAAAATCAATTTGCAACATACAGGCTGTATCCAAATAACACATGTAAACATGTAGGAAAAATCTTACATCACAGAAAAATGCCGTATTTCATAGTTTTGTTTACGGAAGGGCGGAAAGGGCCCCGGGGCGGGGGGAAGGGAGTATATGTAGTGGATTCAACATTCGTTTAACAAAGCCTAAACTTTATGAAAAACCTTCCCTTTAATAGCAGTATGAAAAGTTACTCACTCGTTAAACCTGTTCAAGTGACACATTTTCCCGCTGTGTCTCGCCGCGTTCCGAACAAACTGGCAATCTTTCAGAGATCCATCACTTTGACATAGTGTTGTGTATTCTTCCCCGTAGTAACACCTGAAACAATCAACACAATACCCTGAGACGCCGACAGTTTTTAATTAATAAACAATTATGAAATTTATGAATTCCAGGACATATAATATTGTCCTCTGCCATAACTAAATCAAATATTTCCAATAAAAAAAACCATCGATTAGGTAACAAGCAGCGAGGGCCTGCAATGATGGCGTGTCGTTACAGATAAGAGGTTGGGTTGGATTATGTAGGTTTAATTATGCTGTAAAATACGCTTAGGAGACTGTATAGATGAATGCCCCAAAATTTTTTTTCCCGGTATTTTTAGTTCTATTCGCGTTTTTCCCCATTTTCTTTATTCTCTATACATTATTTCTACCAACAGATAATTTCGTCACACGCCTTTTTTTCTAGTCGTTATTTTGGCTACACGCATCTTAATTTTATTTAAAAGTAATATTATTTTGCTCGAGCCCCGCCCGCTTAGTGTGTAAGTATGCTAAAACATGGTAAAGTTGCGTCTTGCGAAAAAAAGATTAGATATTAAATCGTATGACAAAAATAAATTAGTGGAAATATATTCTACGGGTAACCAAACGCATGTGAAAAAAACAGATTGGTGAAAAATTGCATTGGTAAAGATGCGTGTAGCCAAAATAACGACTAGAAAAAAAGGCGTGTGACGAAATTATCTGTTGGTAGAAATAATGTATAGAGAATAAAGAAAATGGGGAAAAACGCGAATAGAACTAAAAATACGGGGAAAAAAAATTTTGGGGCATTCATCTATACAGTCGCTTAGGATAATAACTTTTATTACACACAAAAAAACTTTATTACACAAAAAGACACTGTTACATAATAGGAAAGCGATATCTGGTGAGTCCCAAACTAGGCTGAGCCTGTATCTTGGAACTCATGGAGTTATCAGTTACACCTGTTATCTATAATTATAATGAGTAATGTGCCACAAGAGAGAAGTTGTGTTATAAAAAAGAAAGTTTATAAACTGTGACAAACATTATTTTAAAGTATTAAACCGAAAACTTAATAAATATATTTGTACTCAAAATTTTAAAAGTTCCTAGTAGGTAATTTATTTGTAAAACAGGTAGGCAAGCGAGTTTCTGTGTGATAGTGCGTGTATGTGTGTGTATGTGTGTATAAGTGTATGGATATTAGAGCGAGTAACATACCTACTAAATAAGTGTGAGACTCCTAGATACATGGTTGTAGGAGACTTTCAGTGTCAGCATATGACAGGGTAGTAAACCATTGTTTGATAGTGGATTTAAATTTGTAAACTGTGCATTCTTTTAGATTACAGGCTTTGCAGACGGCATTGTAGATAAACGGATGTGAGTGAAATGCAATACGTTTAGCGTGTGCGGACTTGACGAGGGGCACTGGTATCCTATATATTCGTTTGTTTATAACGTGATCTTCCAAAGAAGACTTCGCAATACTGCGGTGAACTCTAACAGCTGCGCTGAGGATGAATAACTGCCTAACTCTAAGGTATCCGGTTTCTCTGTATAGCGTGTCTGTTGGGAATCGAAAAGACTTCTTCAGCATAACCTTAATGACTGCACGCTGCGCGCGCTCAAGTCCAAGCAGTATCGTCTTACCAGCGCTGCCCCAGACTCCAATGCAATATTGCATGATCGACTGGCACAACGCATGGTAGACCAAGCGCACTACATCCGGGGGCGAACAGTCCCGTAGCCGCTTAACCAAGTAGATCAGTTTCCTAACTTTCTTTGATAAGACAATTATGTGCTGTTTGAAAGATAGTCGTTCGTCCACGATGAGCCCCAGATACTTCACGGTGACGCACCTTCTCACAGTACCACAGGAACATTTTAGGATATTTGAACCGCAGCTATGCATTTTGAGACTGGAAAAAGCAGGAGCAGAGGAAACCACTGTTTTTGAAAAAGCTATGTGATTGCTCTTGTCTAAATTCAAAGTGAGGAGATTGTCATTAAGCCAATTTGCCACCCTCGACAATCCCTCCTCAGCAGACTGGTATGCCTCGTCCCAAGTATTACCGCTAAACAGAAGAGCTGTATCATCAGCATAACATATTATCTCAGAGTTGGGAATTAATAGTTGGAGAAGATCATTTATATATATAATGAATAGGGTAGGTCCTAGAATAGTGCCCTGTGGTACGCCAAAGAATATGGGCGACCTGCAACTAGTGAACTCCCCAATTTTAACTACTTGCTGTCTGTCAGTTAAGTAACTTTGAAACCAGTTAAGAGCTGTGCCTCGTATTCCCAGTGCCTCCAGCTTTCGTAACAGTATGCTAGGCGAAACTGTGTCGAACGCTTTTGCGAGATCTAGGAACACGCCTAAGCAGCACTTATTAGCGTCTAGATGACCCGAGATTATATTAGTGAGCAGAAGTGCAGCATCTTCTGTGGATTTGCCTGCCCTGAACCCAAACTGGCGGAGTCTGCAATCCTATGTTTATGATAAGATACTAAAAAGATCAAGTTGCCAGCGTAGGCTTCTAAAGAATTATAGAGAAACAGAAAAAACATTATCACAACAATATACATAAGCACTCACACACACACATACCCACCCACACACCCACGCAATCACGTACACGTACTCACTCATCCTCAAATGCAAAATCTAACCCCTTCGTATCGAAACGTCCCAAAAGCTAATAGTCCTATTAGCATAATGACCTAAAAGCAAATTGTCCCATTAGCAAAATGACCCGAAAGCAGAACGTCCCTTTCGCAAAACAACCTAAAAGCAAGTCGTCCTATTATCAGGTTGCCCTTTTAGCAAAACGTCCCGAAAGCGAAACGCCATGAAATCAGAATGACCTAAAAGCAAAATGTCCTATAAGCAGAACGTCCCATAGTGTAGAGACAAGAAAAAAAATGGCCAAGGGCCCGTTTAAAAAATATTTTTATAAGGCGCCCCTGCCACCGCTTATATCAGCTTCGGCTCGTAAATCTCCAGCTTTTTCACATCCCTACGTATATAATAACATCTGCAAGTACCAGAACATTAAACAGCTTTCCACTCCTGAAGCTAGACGTATTGTAAAGAAATGGTTACTAACATTGTCATATGCTGAAACCGAGAGACTGGTTAAGATTTCCTCATAGAGCGCAGAATTGAGTAAACAGCTGTGAGTCCGCGAGACCGCTTTCATGATATAAAGCTGGCGCACTCTAAGAAACCCACATTCTCGGTATAGTGTATATGTATATGGGATAACGAAACGGTTTCCTCAGCATCACCTTTAATACATCTCTCTGAGCACGCATACAAACAAGCTAACTGAGACTATCGAAGGCAGATAATAGATGAGTACATCTGCACATTTACCTCTAGTGCCATAAGAACACATTAATGAAACCTGGAACCAAGTAAAAGAAGACAGCTTCGATTCGGACCTGGCCGTTTTTTTTTCTTGTCTCTACACCATGGGACGTTCTGCTTATAGGACATTTTGCTTTTAGGTCATTCTGATTTCATGGCGTTTCGCTTTCGGGACGTTTTGCTAAAAGGGCAACCTGATTGTAGGCGACGCACATGTATAAAATTATGTTTAGAAATATATATATTCGATATGCCTATGTAATGCCATTTCGTGTCACATATATAAATTAAAGATATATAAAAATGTTGGTGGGTAGCGAGCGCAAGCCATGCACGGTACATATAGTATACCGCCAGTCAGTGTTTAACCAAAATCCGTAGACGCCGCGTTGGCTACTCGCTCGCACCATAGTTTTGCCTTGTATTTCCAAAATTACGTGTTTTCTTTGTCCCGTCCTCTACAATAAAAGTGGTCTTCGAACCAAATCTTTACTAAAAGTGATGTACAGAACTCCGGCGCAGCCTATAACGCGTAAACAACATCGGGAATTCGAGCGCATGAAATTGCAAATGGCGAGCACTTCTAGCAACGCACCCGCGGAAGCCGCGGAACCTATAGTTAAAATTTCAAACCTCGGCACCGATAATAATAAACAGCCGAAGGATTTGGAACAAGTGAAAATGGAAACACCTAAATCTATACGTGGCTCAATTACGTCAGGAAAATCGAAGCGATCTACATCGTCATCCATTGCTAGACGTAAACAACTGGAATTTGAAGCCGCTCAAGCTAAGGCGCAGATTCAGCTGGAGCTCATTGATAAAAAGCTGGAAGCTGATCTAGCCCAGGTTGACGCTGAGGAGGAAAATGAGCACGGCAGTGAGCATTTTAGTGAGGCCGCGGTTAGCAACCGAGCGCGATCTAATGTCGAACAATGGTTAAATCAAGGTCACGACGAGACTACTTACATGCCTCAGCCGCAAGCGCCGCATCAACCCCAGCATCAAGCACCACCAGTCAACAGTGCACCCGTCAACGTAGTCCAGCACCCCAACCTTCCTAGTGACAGCATTCAACAACTGGCCCTGACCTTGAAGGACATCATGACGACCTCGTCAGGTCAGCGTGAGGACCGCCTCCTCAGTCGCCTATCTACACCGCGAGACTTACCAATTTTCAGCGGTGATGGTGTTGAATGGTTGCACTTTAAGAGGACATATATGGAGTCTACCAGAGTGTGTGATTTCAGTGATTCTGAGAACCTGGAGAGACTACGCAAAGCACTGCGAGGCGACGCCAAGGACACGGTTACCGCCCTACTGATCGGTAACACCCCGCCCGCAGATGTGATGAAAGCCCTCGAGTTAAGGTATGGCCGACCAGACCTTATCATCATGAACCTTACGACGCAGCTGAAGAAGCTACCATCGTTACCCTCGTCGTACCAGAATGACCTCATTGATTTTTCACTAAAGGTAAACAATTGCGTAGCAACAATACGTGCACTAAATCAGCAGGATCATCTACGCAGCCCCGAGCTCACATCAGCTGTTTTGAGCAAGTTACCCAGCACCTTAATTGGTAGATGGACTGATTTTGCATACCAAAGGTTAGCCGAAAACCAACCAAAGTTGACCTTGCTTGCAGCATTTCTCGAACAAGAAGCACAAATGTTATCATTAGTTGGAGTAGCACAGATACGAGAACAAAATAAACCGAGTGAAATAAAAACAACAACAAAATATGCAAATGATGGCAAATTCCGACCTAATCGACCTATATTTACTACTAGTAGTGTCGTCGAGGAAAATAAGGTCTGCAAATTCTGTTCAAAAGGACTTCACTCACTGCCCGAGTGCCGTGTGTTCAAACGTGCAATGCGCCGTGACAAATGGAGGTTCATAAAATCTAAAGGACTATGTTACTGTTGTCTGACGTCACGGCACGATAGAAATGCATGCCCGGCGCCCGTGTGCGACATTGATGGATGTGGTCTCGCACACCACAAAATGCTACACTGGCAGAAGCCTACGAGTACGTCATCACAATCAGCTGATCCTGACGCGGTTATCGATCCGACGCCCGAGCCGGCTCCGGCGCCGGCACCCTTGGCTCCCGATACCGTGGCCCACGTAGCATCGGATAATAATAAACTTTCAACTACGGACCACGTTATGTTAAAAGTAGTTTCAGTGCAGTTGCGAGGACCTAAAGGTGTTGTGAGTACTTACGCCCTTTTAGACGATGCAGCTTCGGTCTCAATCATAGACTCTGACCTAGCAACCGAGTTAGGTCTAAAATGTGAACAGTCTAGTGCTATTAAATTCATCGACGCCTTTGGACTCGAAGTGTATCAATCGGATGCACCTACTGTCACCGCTCAGATAAGTGGACAAAATAACAATAACAAACCTATAGGTACTTATGACATTAAGTTACGCAAAGTGTCTAAGTTAAATTTACCAGAACAAAATTTATCTGTTATTAACAGTTTGAATTGCCAGCATTTATCTCATGTTAAGAGTTATGTTTGTAAAAGTTGTGTAAAACCACGCATTCTTATTGGGGAAGATAACTATTTCTTAATTGCTCCGATCGAAATTATTAATGGTAATAAACATGAGCCGTATGCATCTCGATGCAAGTTGGGCTGGTCTATTCATGGTTATTGTGGTCGCACTCACTCTAACGCTGCCGGTGTATTTCATCTCAGTCATACCGACGACGACAATCTTCGCGAATTAAATGATTTAATTAAACATTCTTTTTCCTTAGATTCTATAGGAATTTCAACCTTACGACGTGAGAATAGTGATCATTTAAGAGCGTTGCAAATATTAGACGATACATCGCGCCTCATCGGAAATCAATGGGAGGTTGGCCTGCCGTTCAAAAAGGACGTATTCGCTATGCCAGATACACGCGAAGCTGCCTTTACGCGACTCCAGTCTTTAATGCGAAAATTTGTTAAAGATGACGCGTACGCAGATCGCTACCGACAAGAGGTAAACAAACTGTTTGCTTCTGGCTATGCACGTGAGTTAAAGGAAAATGAACTCTCAGCAGACCACATATGGTACATTCCACATTTTGGAGTTCAAAATCCGAACAAACCCGGTAAGTTGAGACTTGTATTTGATTTTTCGGCAAAGGTAAAGGAAACATGTCTAAATAACTACTTATTAACGGGACCGGACTTATATAACTCGCTTTATGGAATAATGCTCAGGTTTCGCGAAAATAAAATAGTTATAATTGGCGATATTAAGGACATGTTTTTAAGGGTGAAAATAAGGCAGCAAGATCAACATGTACTGCGTTTTTTATGGCAGGAATCGCCTGGCGCACCCATAAAAACATGTGTTATGCAAAGTTTACCGTTTGGAGGGACTTGTTCTCCCTTTATTGCGCAATATATTAAAAACAGAAATGCGTCAAAGTATGATGATTTGTATCCAGAAGCTGTACAAGTGATTGTAAACAGTCATTATATGGATGATTGTTTATATTCAACTAGCAGCGTGGAAAATGCAGTTAAGTTGATTGAACAAATAACGCAAATCCACAAAAGCGGTGGATTTGAAATTCGGGGTTGGTCGAGTAACAGTAAGGAGGTGTTAAAGAATATACCTATCGATGCGCTCGCACAAACAGCTGTTCAGTTCAAGGACGGAGCCATGAATACAACTGAGCGCACATTAGGATTAATGTTTCATCCTTCGGATGATACTTTTGGGTTTAAAATCTCTTTTCATCGGGTCCCACAAGAGATATTGAATGGAGCCGAGGCTCCTACTAAGGCAAAAATGTTGAGTCTTATCATGTCTATTTACGACATTCATGGTTTTTTGTCGCCTTTTATTATAAAGAGCAAAATAATATTCCAGAACGTGCATCGTAGTGGCGTGGACTGGAATTGCCGCATCCAACCGAGTGAACGTGCGAGCTGGGTAATGTGGCTCGACGAGCTTAAGTTTCTAGCATCGCTGCGCATACCACGACACTATGCTGACGCCGGCGCATGGACGCGGTGTTATGATGACCCAACGGAAGGGGTAAGTGACCCCATTATTATAAATACCGAACTGCACGCCTTTTGTGATTCGAGTAGTAAGGCTTTTGCGGCTGTCATCTATTGGCGTTTCACCCGCTCGGATGGAACCGTCAATGTGTGTTTTGTGGCAAGTAAAAGTCGAGTCACCCCACTTCGTCCGGTTTCGATACCGAGACTTGAACTTCAGGGAGCCACACTTTCAGCACGCCTCGTCGCTACTATACAGCACGAACACAAAGACATTAAGGCAAATAAAAGGTATTTTTGGACGGATTCCAATACTGTACTTCAGTGGATACGTAGTGACCCTAGGGATTATAAGCCATATGTCGCTCACCGGCTTGGTGAGATTGATGAGTTGACCACTGCATCAGAGTGGCGGCACGTACCATCCTCTCAAAATGCAGCCGATGTTGCAACTCGTGACGACGCACCGCCCCTGAAGTACGACAGTATATGGTTCCAGGGGCCAAACTTTTTACGCGAGCGTGAAAGTGAGTGGCCGAAGGATATTAAGAGTTTTAAAAGGCTCGATGAAACGATCTGTGAGCGTAAGGTTGTTAACGTTTTATCGTCTGCTGCCTCTACTAGCACGTTGCCAGTACCTAACGAGAATAACTTCTCGTCGTGGATTCGATTGCTTATGACTACTTCACGGGTTTTGTTGTTTATAAAAAAATGCAGACGGCAATGCAATCAACTCGAGAGCGAGCTATTGAAGTCAGCGGAGGAGTTGTTGATGAAGAAATGTCAACATGATTCTTTTCTCACAGATATTGAATGTTTAAGACAGAACAAGCCGTTACCGAAAGATAGCCGGCTACTACAATTAACACCCTATCTTGACGATGCGGGCTTGCTACGCGTAGGAGGTCGTATCGACAAGACTGTCGGTATCGAGGAGTCTACCAAGAGGCCCCTGATTCTAGATGGCAAACACAGGATCACCAGGCTGCTTGTGGAGCACTACCACAGACAAGCACTGCACGGGGCTCAAGAACTGGTAGTGAACGAATTAAGGCAGCGCTATTGGGTTTTGAAACTGCGTCCTACCGTACGCGCGGTTGCAGCACATTGCCTATTGTGTAGGTATCGACGCGCCTTACCGCAGCCACAGCGCATGGCTGATTTGCCCTCGGCTCGGCTGCAGCACAACCGACGTCCATTTTCGTTCACCGGAATCGATTTTTTCGGTCCAATGGAGGTGACAATAGGTCGTAGCAGGCAGAAACGTTACGGCATGTTATTTACGTGTCTGACAGTTCGTGCCGTCCACATAGAAATAACAGAAAGCCTAAACACAGACGCCGCCATCATGGGTTTAAGGCGGATGATGGCACGTAGAGGTGCCCCTAGTGTTATTTATTCGGATAACGGAACGAACCTGAGAGGTTCAGACACGGAACTCAAACGCAGCATTGCTGAATTAGACACCAAAGCACTGCATCAAGATGGGCTCCTGAGAGGTATTGAGTGGCGATTTATACCTCCCGGTGCTCCAGAAATGGGTGGAGCGTGGGAGCGCATGGTGCGCACCGTGAAATCAGCCCTGCGAGCTGTACTGAAGGAACGTGCACCTCGCCCAGAGACTCTGTCAACCTTGTTAGCTGAGGTGGAAGCCCTTGTAAACAGTCGTCCAATCACATACGTATCGACGGACCCGAGCTCCCCAGAAGCCTTAACGCCTAATCATTTCTTGATTGGCACGTCATCTAATGGACCAGAGTTTGGAAGGTATAACAACAAAGATCTCCAGCTAAAACGGCAATGGCGGATAGCTCAACGTCTCACAGACATGTTTTGGTCACGCTGGCTTAAGGAGTATTTGCCAACACTTATTCCGCGGCAGAAATGGACACGCGAACAGCGTTCCTTACAGGTAGGAGATTTCGTTATTTTAGTGGAACCTAACTTAGAGCGTGGCTCATGGCGGCACGGAGTAGTGAGTGCGACCCTCCCCGGGGTTGACGGACGCGTCCGCGTAGTTGACGTGCGCACTCGCACGGGTACCCTTCGTCGCCCGGTCACACGCGTCGCCTTACTTGCACCAGAGATGGCTCGTGATAACTAGTCATCACTAAGGGGGTGGGATTGTAGGCGACGCACATGTATAAAATTATGTTTAGAAATATATATATTCGATATACCTATGTAATGCCATTTCGTGTCACATATATAAATTAAAGATATATAAAAATGTTGGTGGGTAGCGAGCGCAAGCCATGCACGGTACATATAGTATACCGCCAGTCAGTGTTTAACCAAAATCCGTAGACGCCGCGTTGGCTACTCGCTCGCACCATAGTTTTGCCTTGTATTTCCAAAATTACGTGTTTTCTTTGTCCCGTCCTCTACACTGATAATAGGACGACTTGCTTTTAGGTTGTTTTGCGAAAGGGACGTTCTGCTTTCGGGTCATTTTGCTAATGGGACAATTTGCTTTTAGGTCATTATGCTAATAGGACTATTTGCTTTTGGGACGTTTCGATACGAAGGGAATCTAACAAACACGTAAGCATGAAGTTAATGTCTAGAATACATGCATTTACTATCATAATTTTGTTGACCACTTCAGTTATTTGTAATAAAAATAAAAATGTAATGTAAAATTCTATAGCGCCTAAAACAATAGAATAACGGGCAATCAAATGTTAAGTGTCATCCTGCGAGCCTAGTGCAGGTGACACGGGCTATCTCAAAACTACCAATAAATAAAATTTTCTTTTCTTTTCTTTCTAAAGTTGTAGCTTTATAAAATGGATCTAAGGGTGGATATTTGTCTGCACCGGATCATGTTGGTTCACTGACGAAGTGCCGTTTCGCATCAAAGGGATGGTCTGGATTGACACTACAAAACGCAGGCAACCAAGTCCTCACCTTCGGCTCAGATCTCTCTCTCTCTCTCTCTCTCTCTTCCATCTGTATGCACGTGCAAAATAGCAATACAAATTCAGTGTTGCCAGCCTAGGCTTGTAAAATTATAGCTCGTAGCTTTATAAAACGAGCACCAGAATGGCGAATTGCCTTACCATTTCAAATCAGAGGCGTAAATTACTTTGGTCCTCTACCGCCGGATCATTTCAGATCGTAACAAATATGTTGGGCCACTGACACAGTGAGGCTGGACCGTTTCACATCCATGGTGTAAGTAGATTATGTTGGACTGATGCTATATGTTTGACTAACTTGACTAAGAAAGTTTGGAAAGTTTCTATGGAATAACAGCTGCCGTCGCCATGTTTAACGTTGATTGGCCTGTAATAGACATGAGCGCTGCGCCGACGCGCCGCCGCTGAGTAAAGCAGGCGGCGCGCCGTTGCGATAAGTTAACAACTAGCTTACCCGCTCGCACTGTACCCACCTATACGCGTGTCACACGTTAACAACTAGCTTACCCGCTCGCACTGTACCCACCTATACGCGTGTCACACGTTAACAACTAGCTTACCCGCTCGCACTGTACCCACCTATACGCGTGTCACACGTTAACAACTAGCTTACCCGCTCGCACTGTACCCACCTATACGCGTGTCACACGTTAACAACTAGCTTACCCGCTCGCACTGTACCCACCTATACGCGTGTCACACGTTAACAACTAGCTTACCCGCTCGCACTGTACCCACCTATACGCGTGTCACACGTTAACAACTAGCTTACCCGCTCGCACTGTACCCACCTATACGCGTGTCACACGTTAACAACTAGCTTACCCGCTCGCACTGTACCCACATATACGCGTGTCACACGTTAACAACTAGCTTACCCGCTCGCACGGTACCCACCTATACGCGTGTCACACGTTAACAACTAGCTTACCCGCTCGCACTGTACCCACCTATACGCGTGTCACACGTTAACAACTAGCTTACCCGCTCGCACTGTACCCACCTATACGCGTGTCACACGTTAACAACTAGCTTACCCGCTCGCACTGTACCTACCTATACGCGTGTCACACGTTAACAACTAGCTTACCCGCTCGCACTGTACCCACCTATACGCGTGTCACACGTTAACAACTAGCTTACCCGCTCGCACTGTACCCACCTATACGCGTGTCACACGTTAACAACTAGCTTACCCGCTCGCACTGTACCCACATATACGCGTGTCACACGTTAACAACTAGCTTACCCGCTCGCACTGTACCCACCTATACGCGTGTCACACGTTAACAACTAGCTTACCCGCTCGCACTGTACCCACCTATACGCGTGTCACACGTTAACAACTAGCTTACCCGCTCGCACTGTACCCACCTATACGCGTGTCACACGTTAACAACTAGCTTGCCCGCTCGCACTGTACCCACCTATACGCGTGTCACACGTTAACAACTAGCTTACCCGCTCGCACTGTACCCACCTATACGCGTGTCACACGTTAACAACTAGCTTACCCGCTCGCACTGTACCCACCTATACGCGTGTCACACGTTAACAACTAGCTTACCCGCTCGCACTGTACCCACCTATACGCGTGTCACACGTTAACAACTAGCTTACCCGCTCGCACTGTACCCACCTATACGCGTGTCACACGTTAACAACTAGCTTACCCGCTCGCACTGTACCCACATATACGCGTGTCACACGTTAACAACTAGCTTACCCGCTCGCACGGTACCCACCTATACGCGTGTCACACGTTAACAACTAGCTTACCCGCTCGCACTGTACCCACCTATACGCGTGTCACACGTTAACAACTAGCTTACCCGCTCGCACTGTACCCACCTATACGCGTGTCACACGTTAACAACTAGCTTACCCGCTCGCACTGTACCCACCTATACGCGTGTCACACGTTAACAACTAGCTTACCCGCTCGCACTGTACCCACCTATACGCGTGTCACACGTTAACAACTAGCTTACCCGCTCGCACTGTACCCACCTATACGCGTGTCACACGTTAACAACTAGCTTACCCGCTCGCACTGTACCCACCTATACGCGTGTCACACGTTCGCTTGCTCAGTCGAGCGCAGTCGATGGCAAAATAATCGGCGGCGGCGTCGTGATCGGCGTGACATCGGCGTGCTACTTTTTTTCTCGGTTATGGAAAAATAACTATATAAAGCGTCAATTCTCATTTATGTCACATTTCCTGAAAAAACTAAAAAGAAATATCAAACTGGAATTTTGATAATCTTCTTCTTCTTCGTGACCACCAAGAGCGCAGTTCTTCACAAGCATTTTCCAAACCCCTCTATTTTGGGCTAATGGTATTGCGCCTTGGATATTGACGCCCGTGACATCGCGGATTGCATCAATCCATAGTGTGGGTGCTCCGCCTCTTCTTCTCTTTCCTTCAACGCAGCCAACCATTATAATCTTCTCCAAGCTGGACTGGTCTCGGCAGGCCACGTGGTCAATGAATGTCATCATTCTCTTGAAGCATGTAATTGAAAGCCGGGTGTTGATACGGAGCTCCTTGAGTATCGGCGTTGTACACATGAGATGCCCGACATTCTACGCCAGCACATAGATGCATTTGTAATGTATCAAATGCATCTATTTTTGCTTTCACGCACGGCTTCCATGTCCATGTTTCAGAGGCATAGAGAAAAATGGAGAATATACGTGGGTCGATCAAAAAGTACCCGTGTTAAGAATGAAGACGCAATTAACTAATTTATTTTTTGTTTTATTTTCAACGTCATCTCGTACTTACGACGACGCCGACCAACTCTTTGTGATGCAGAAGAAGTGCATCCGCATCCTAACAAATACCAGAGTTCCAGATAGCTGCCGTCCACATTATACTCAGCTAAGAATTCTCACGTTACCCTCACTGTACATTATGGAAGCAGCACTTTTTGTCAGAAACAATCCGCACTTATTTACGAAAAGGGTAGTCAAATCGCAAAGACGGATAAATGAGAATAAATTATTAGAATTACCAGCTACTAAACTAGAAATGTACAGAAAATGACCTTATTACCGATGTATAACAGTAGCAAATAAAATACCAGAGCATATAAGTGAGGAATTGAATGATGAAATATGTAAACGGAAATTAAGAGAATTATTACTTGATAAATGCTACTATTCAATTGAGGAGTTCATATGTGATGACCAACTGAAATAGAATTTAGTAAATATTATTTATTTGTGTGTATTGTTTTATATAGCATGTTAATATTAGCCCGTAACTATAAATTGCTAATTATAATTTTTAAAACCAAAAACTACAACATGATTATATGCCAAAAATTATGAGTAGTATTCCTTTAACATTAAAGCTACAACTAAGAGTCATACATATTATGACTCTTAGTTGTAGCTTTAATGTTAAAGGAATACTTGCTGTGCCCTAACAGGGTTCATGTGCGAACCAACCCTAATGTAACACCTATTTTATAACACATGATAACTATGCAATAAATGAATTATGAATTACTTGGTCACTACATTTCTCCCAACGTTTGGGCCACTTCTTTAATCCCTCCAAAAACTAAGATTTGTAAAACTCTTCAAAATAAGCTTCTGTTTCGGCGATCACCTCCGCCTTCGAGCTGATTTTTTTCTTCCCACGCCATGTTTTCAAATTTGGGGACAGCAAAAAGTCGCAGAGAGCCAGATTGGGTGAGTAAGGTAGGTGTAGCAGCAATTCGTAGCGCAGTTCCTCCAATTTCGCAGCGACTACTCTGGATGAATGTGCTGGAGCTTTGTCGTGGTGAAACAACACTTTTTTCTTTGTCAAATGTGGCCGTGTCTCCTTCAATTCTTGTCAAATCGGTCCAATAATTCACTATAGTAGTGTTCCGTGATTGTTTTTCCTTTCTGCAAAAATTTCATGTGAGTTATGCCCTTAGAATCCCAAAAAAACGTAGCCATGACTTTTCGGGCTGATGGGACGGTTTTTGCCTATTTCAGAGCAGATTCATTAAAAAAATCCACTGTTTGGACTGTCGCTTGGTTTCTGGCGCATTATATTGTATTCAGGTTTCATCAACGGTGACGACTCGACGAAAAAACTCCTGCGAATTTCGCCTAACGAGGTCCAAACTGCTGCCTCGGCATTGACAGTCGTATCCGCTTGTGAGCAATTGCGGCACCCATCGGGCTGACACCATTTTCATGTGCAACTTATCATGAATATATTGATTACCGTTCCTCACGACACACCTCTGCTAATTCGCGCACTTTCATTCGTCGATCAGTGAGAATCATGTGATAGACCTTTTCAACGATTTGATCGTCATAGATGGTGAAAGGTCTGCATAAACAGCGTACAACTTCGGTTTTATTTGTTCGCATGTTATCCCATCCAAAAATTAGAAACGAATCATGGAACGATATTGCTCTTTTTTGTACTCGTCGATTAAAATCTGTGTATTAAGGTGGTTCGATTGCCATACAAAGCGTTATTTGACATTCGCAGGCTAACGGCGTGATATTTTAAGAAACTTATGTAACAAACTTTCATCAATTGGCTTCCCATTTGCGCCAAATTCCCCCTTTCCTAGAATAAACTTGTATAAACTAGATTAATTTGAGAAAAATAGTTTTCCCAAAATATCACGTGACAAACCAATTTCTCAAATTAATCTAGTTTATACAAGTTTATTCTAGGAAAGGGGGAATTTGGCGCAAATGGGAAGCCAATTTATGAAAGTTTGTTACATAAGTTTCTTAAAATATCACGCCGTTAGCCTACGAATGTCAAATAACGTTTTGTATGGCAATCGAACCACCTTAAGATTTCATAGAGAATAATGCAACGTCACTCTTTTCATCGTTGAATAGTCTGTTACTTCCGAAACAACCGAAATAACTGTTTCGATACGCTCTATACCTTGTCTATGTAACAGAGTTAGTACTAGAAAACAGAGAATGCACGTAATTGGTCAGCGATAAGACGATGCACAGGCACAAGGTAGGTTTACATGCCTGTCAAAATTTAGTCAACATCTGTCGCTCGTACGGTGCGGACGCTTTCAAGTGCTTATCTTTGGTTACAAAATTTTACCTGGCTCGTTTATTAGACTGTTTCCCATTTAACCTGTGACTCGGCTTGTTTATCGAACTGTTTTCTGCTTCTTCTGTGACTCGGCATGTTATTGGACTATTTAGCTTTATAAAATCCGCTCCAGAATGGCGAATTGCCTTACTATTTCCCGGTTGTGCCCTAAAGGAGCCCGGGTTCTGCTTTGGCAACTAAAAGGACTAAGATATCTTATTCTTATTCTTATATCTACCTGAAATACTCCTGGAATAACGCCGGCAACCAAGCAGCGAAGTCATCCCACCGGTTGGTCACGGATTGCAGCCGGACCTCCTTCACATAGCCCTCCCAGTTCACGTGAGCTCCGTCCAGGACGGAGCACTTCATCTGGGTGGCTGCCATGTTGGATTCCAGCCAGGATGGTGAATTGCCTGTTGGAAATTAATAAATTTAAGCTGAGTTTTAGATCAATTGATAATAAACATACATGATGAGCATGAACAACTAGCAAAATCCCGGAAAAAGCTAAGCAATTACCGAGTCGGCTTCTAATAATATTTTAATTTTCCGGGATGGTATCACGAAAAGTTAGATTATGATTAAGTATGACTATTTTCAAAGGGCAATGCAGAGGGCTATGCTGGGAGTTTCTCTGCGCGATCGCATCAGAAATGAGGCTATCCGAAATGCTAAACTTAAGTGGCAGTGGGCGGGGCACATTGCACGTAGAACCGATGGCCGTTGGGGCGCAAAGTTTCTCGAGTGGCGACCACGTACCGGAAGGCGCAGCGTGGGTAGGCCCCCCACAAGGTGGACTGATGACCTGGTAAAGGTCGCGGGAGTCCGCTGGATGCGGTGGCACTCTTTGGGGGAGCCCTATGTCCAGCAGTGGACGTCTATCGGCTGATATGATGATGATGATGACTATTTTCAGTGATTTTTGTCAACACGTTGGTAAAAAAAATGTAAATAGGAACAATTAAAATGCTTACGTATGTGTTTATGTTATCCTAATTTTCAGTATTCTGGGAAATTTTGATATGTTTATTACTAAAATAAAATTGAGTCAGCCTCCATGCTACTCAACAACAACGCAGTGTAGGTACTGAGGCCGAAGTGTAGATATAAACATTATAAACGCATCAGAATTTCCGAACCCTGATGATGAGCCTGAATATTTATTTCAGATACAGAGCTTTTGTATGTTTTCTACGTATTTAAATATTTACATATTGTCAGATCTGCGCGTCAGCTTCGACTACGTTTCTAACAATGCCTCAAACGGACCGGTTGACATTAGCTGTCACATAAGGCGGGAATTGTTGGATTGGCATTTCTTGTCATGCATTATGGAGATGGAGACTTAGTTTGTTTTAGCGTTGCTCTTATTGAAATATTGATATTTTGTTGTGAATTCATTGAAAAAGCGATTATAATTGTTACTTGTGATTTTTGTGACTTTTATTCCTAAAAATATATTATACCGGACGATCAGTTAGCCTAGAGGGTAGGTGAGCCTGCCTACAAAGTCGATGGTCTTGGGTTCAAATCCCGGTAAGGGCAAATATTTGTGTGATGAGCATGAATATTTGTTTCTGAGTCTTGTATGTTTTCTACATGTTTAAGTATTTATGTCTATAAAATATCTCGTCGTCTAGTACAGTCGCCATCACATACATAGGTACACTATAAGGTAAGTGTACGGAATTACGGAGTGTTAAGGCATTTTTGACTTTGTAAGCTATTTCCAGTAAAACCTGAAATCCTAGCTAATTGAAATCGGTTCACTAGTAAAGACTGGCTTTCAGATTATAAAATGTTATATAACAATTATATATAATACTGTGTTTTGTATAACTAATAGTAATTTTTTTGAACCTCTTAAATGTCCGTTATTACGGATTAAAAATTGTCTCTGCCGGTTATTCTGTAAATGCGTGCATGTAAATCCGGTAAATTTAGTATATTCCCCTTTCCATGAAAATGAATGAAATAGGAAATATAAATTAAATATGACGTGATCAGAAATTATATAATATTACATATTTGACAAAAATAAGATTTATTACAAGCTTTATATTAACTTGACCTGTTCGTATGTATGGAAGTAAGTTGTCCGTTTAAATTTGCAATCCATTTTTCAGTCACATGCCGTTATCCGATTGAGCTGAAATTTTGGCTATTAGTATAGTTTGGCTGACAATGCAATACTATGGTACCATCGAGCTGATCTGATGATGGATACAGAAGGTGGCCATGGGAATTCAGTATTTAACTAACGTAACCCCATTGAGTTTGGGCTCGTTAGAATCGTCTCAATGAGTAGTTGATGGTGGTATACAGAAAAGTACAGTCGGCAATAAAAGCTTGTACCAAAGCTGAAATTTTTGACAGAAAGTTATTTTTATTATTAGAGGACACGGGGTGAGGAGATCCCGTCCAGACAATTTCAGTTACTTTAGACACCTTTTTTCATAACAATTACTTATCCACAAAATCATAATACGTAATTTGATTTAGTACCTACATGAAAGTATGGCAAACATCAAGCTCGTAACGGTATAGTTTGTTGGACTCTCTTATCTGAATTCCCGGCAAAACACAAAAAACAAAATCCCTTTATTTTCTTCAATTGCGTTATTATGAATTTTGTTTTTATGTAATGGCGGCAATCAGTAATCCCTTAATTTACTAAATACGAACTGAATTTTCATGAAAATTTATTTATTCATTTGTTATAAAATTCTACACAATGATTGAAATAATTTATAATGAAAATAATTATAACGCAATTAGAAGCATAGCCAAAAAACATTGTAGGGAATTGCGGAAGTCAGAAAAGCAGATGTTTTTAAGAAGTACGTCTTTTCCGCATCCTGAAATTACTTAAATTTTATAGCAATGTATTCAGATTAGTAGATGTGCCATTAGGTATATTAAAATATTGGACTGTAGCAATAAAATTCAACTATTTAGCATGTGGAATTTTTGTGGTAACTTTTTACGAAGTAGGCAAAATTGATTACTTTAGACACCTTTTTCCATAAGAATGGTCCACAAAATTATAATACGTAATTTGATTATATGAAAGTATGGCAAACATCACGCTCGTAACGGCAACGTTTGCTCGACTCTCTTATCTGAATTCCCTGCAAAACACAAAAACAAAATCCCTTTATATTCGTCAATTGCGTAATTTTGACGCTTTTCGGGACAAGGTTGGTTTTTGATGTATGTAATTGCGGCAATTAGAAAATCGACCGTAATTTACAAAATACGAACTGAATTTTCATGAAAATTCATTTACTCAGTTTGTTATGAAATTCTACACAATGATTGAAGCAATTTATAATGAAAATGCTTACCCATAACTTGTAAAATCCTTAACAAAATTCGTTTCTGCACTTACGCACACGCGAGTACTCCCGATCGTTTCGGCGGTTTGACGGGGACTGACCAAAACATATTACGTAACAACATACCATATGTTCACAGTTCGTTGACCTTTTGTTCATTTGACACAATATTGTCCACACTTTATATGTATATATATATTTTTTGGAAATTGTTGATAGTTTTCTTATTTTTGGACCTTAACCGATAAATCCCGGAATTCTGTACGTTTACAGAATTCCGTACAGTTACCTTAGGTGTTCAAAAATATCGGCACATGCACCCTAATGCCTTGACAATAGAGGTGTGTTCCGATGTTTGTGACTTGCTTGTTTGCTCCGATGTATGTGATGGCGACTGTACCCATAGCACAAGTATTATTGAGCTTACTATTAAGATAATTCGATAAGTGTAATATTTATCTTACAGCCCGGCGCCCTCCCCTTCAATGGAATTTATACCATTCTAAATTAAAATATAATTTAAAATAATAGTAGATTATTATTTTTATTAATTCATTCATTTTCAGATAATACAATCCATAGTTATTCATTAATTGTTAGTAACATTTAATCGCTTAAGTACTTATATGACTACGTTAGTACAATATAATAAAATTAATTAATTAAATACATTCATTTTACATTGAAAATGGGTACCCTGTCCCCCATATGAATTGTGTTCCAATGTTTTACAACTGGGCAGTCAAATGTATCCAAAACGCTGTTCAGGAGGCTGTTGTCACTGTCCCTCACTCGCCGCTTCAGGGATGCTACTCGCTTCCGTAATATTGACCTGAAGCCATCTATACTCGCCTCCATAAACATACCTGATGCGCTACAGTGTCTTGGTAGTCCCAACAGCATCCTGAACGCATTATTATATTGTACGCGAAGAGCGCTTAGCGATTTTTGCGAATATGACATGGGTCTAAAATAAGTCATAATACCACGATATGGTTATTTCCCCGAACGAAGTGAGGGGAAATTGTTCGAGTGATAATATGGTTTTTAGACCAGAGTTATAAATAAATATTACGGGACAATCTTACACAAATCAACCTAGACCCACGGTAAGCTCAGTAAGGCTTGTGTTGTGGGTACTAGGCGATGATATATATAATAGATACATACATATACTGCCGTGCTTACGATAACAGCAGTAACTCTATTCGGAATGTTATTCAATTCTTTTCTTTATTTGAATTAGACTCAGGTAAACATTTGAATTGCATTTCGAACGAAGTTACTGCTGTTATCGTAAGCACGGCATATATATACTTATATACATATATAACATCCATAACTCAGGAACAAATATTCGTGATAAATACACAAATAAATGCCCTGACCGGGATTCGAACCCGGGACCTCCAGCTTCGTAGGCAGAGTCACTACCCACTGGGCTACGGAGGCCGTTGAAGTTATACACTCTACTTTTCACTTCGACTGCGAGAAACGGCTTCCACGGCGAAAAGATTGTACAACTTGGGGCCATGATTTTTTTAATAAACTGCTTTGACACAGATACAAAATATTGACACCAAGAATAAACGCCTCTGACCGTTAATAGGCGCGTCCCAACGGCCGAACGCGGCGGACAGCGTACAGGGCATAAGATAAAGCGAGATATACAGCAGTCTATCCCGCTCAATCTCATAGCTTATGCCATGTATGCAGTCAACCACGCTCGAACGTTTGGACGCGGCTATAGAACGGTCAGAGGCGTTTATTTTTTTGAATGACTGAGTTAGGGAATAAAAAACGCCTGATGGTTGAAATTAATTCTGTTTTCTGATGGGTCGATATCAAATACAAATGTTTTTTTAAAGGGTTGTGATTGGTGGATTTAATACGGTGAAGTGTTTTGATTGGTCAAATTAAAATGATTTAAAATCATAAATATGTATACATTTTTCCCTATGGGCTAAATGTAATACTTTAGCCCCGCTTGCTAAGCCTAATATGACACACTTTTCGAGCATGGGAAGTGAGAAACGAATTCTACTTACTCTATTTCCTATGGCAGTTGACTCAAATTTCACTACCGAATTTCCTCTTATGGTGAGCTAGAGGTATTTATTCAAATAAATACTCACATTGCGTATAATAGTCCTCCCAGCTGACGTGGTAAGCGCTGTCTTCATACTCAAAGTCATTCTTCAGCAAGTTCTTGATGCTAGCCTTGTCTCCAAGCATCTCTATCAGGCCAGAAGGCAACCCGTCGTCCTGTATGTTGACGACGCACTGGTTGCCGACGTATATGAGGGTGAGGACACCGAAGACCAGCTGGAAGGAACCATTATCTATAGTAACACATTCGCGGTCAAAAATTTCGGGTCACCCTGAATTGAATAAGCGCAATATTTTTTTTTTTTAATATTTAATACTAGTTTTATTTACATAATATACTATTCTTTATAATACCCAACTGCATTAGCAATTTCCGGGATCCTATCTTAAAAATATCCATATCCAAATAAAAAACCGGCCAATTACAAGTCGGACTCGCGCACGAAGGGTTCCGTAAGTACCATTATCTTTAAAAACGGCAAAAAAATCACGTTTGTTGTATGGGAAAAAAAAGAAAGAAATTAAATTAAAATATTTATTTTATTCTGTTTTTTAAGTATTTGTTGTTATAGCGGAAACAGAAATACATCATCTGTGAAAATTTCAACTGTCTAACTATCACGGTTCATGATACATACAGCCTGGTGACAGACGGACAGACAGACGGACAGCGGAGTCTTAGTAATAGGGTCCCGTTTTACCCTTAGAGGATTTTTGCGATATCTCGCTCCATTAACGGTTTTTTTTTCATAGGTTTTTACGAGTCTGATTTAACTCTTCACTCATCAGCACTGGTTGAAACATCGATGCTAAACTACCACTAGAATCAGATCTAGACACATACAGTCATGGCCAGATAATTAAGAAAATGATTTTTTTCCCCATACAGTTGCATAAAAATATGACTTTTCAAATTTGAAAAAAAACCTATGAAAAAAAAAACGTTAATGGAGCGAGATATCGCAAAAATCCTCTTTTTAGGGTTCCGTACCCAAAGGGTAAAACGGGATCCTATTACTATGACTGTAGATATAGTTGTTATGCTTGATATCGTGTTATTACTCGTAAATATTAATTCAAATAAGAGACTACTCGTATTTGAATTAATGTTAAACGCTCGATTTGGTTTAACCGAGCCAAATATACTCAAGTGGGCAAGGCTTAGAGGATAAGATTTCTAAAGTTTTGAGTTTTGAAAAATAAATACAATAGTGAGAGTTATCATGAATTTATATAAAACATACTAGGTTTAAGTACATACCTGAAACGGCGTGACAAATTTCTTTGTTGCATCCATTTTCGCCAGCACACACGTCACGGTCAGACTCACAACGAAGCCTATCACAATAGACGCCGCGTAGAACATTCTAGAAATCGTGATGTATTGCAGACAAGCGAAAATCGGCAAAGTAAGGGTTACCACCCCAATCAGAGGCAGAAAGAGGAAAGAACACACCAGCCCTAAAGTACCCCTTACTAGACCATATGTCGTACAACCGTGGGAACACATTATGAACATCTGCAACCAACTCAATGTCACGCAGTGAGGCAGAGTATATTTGAAGAAACCCTGCCAGTTACTCCTCCTAGACATAAATACTAGGATAACAGGAATAAGAAGCGAGAAAAACATTCGAGCGTTCAGGCAAAACTCGATGCTATTCCCAAGGATATAGAACGGATAGTTGGATATATGGAGATCTAAGAAACGCCAGCCTTGGTGGACGACTGTGTCTTTCTCGTATGGATATTTCGCTAAGACGTTTATACCGAACGATAGCAACGCTAGCAGATCTGGATAAGGACTCCCGTTTGTCCCGAAAGATAAGAGAGATAAGAACATTAAAGAGAATGAGAGCACGCAAAATTCAGAAAAAGGCACCCATTGCGTGGCTATAAAAGGGTACAAGAATAAATTGATGAACAGGGCTAGGAAGAACTGCAGAAACGGCCCCAAATTGTTCCTAACAAACAAATTTTCCGACTCATCCGGCTGTAGATTACCGTCACTATACCTCAAGAACAAACCAGACCATTTCCTAAAATCAATGAACTGTCTTTTAGCGTGAAACATCTTGAACGTACAAATGACCATTGCCACGAAACTGACATAGTACATAACTAGGGGCACCAAGTGATACAAACTATCCGTGCTAACGGACAGATAAGCTATTAAGACTAACGTTAACTCAATATTGGATAATCTGAAGGTGAATGATCCGAAATAGTATAGCAGTTTCAAGTAGAGTACTTGTATGAAGACTAGGGGATGTAGGAATGCCTGGTGGAGTAATGGGACATGGTCTAGGGACTTGAGGCTAGGGTCTGTGAGGGTTAGTTCGTAGCTGACTAGGGGCAGTTCACCCTGACAGTAGTCGACGGCGGCTGTCACTAAGTTGTCAACTGTTAGGTTACGGATGACCGCGTTGTTACACGCGTCTTCGTATTCTGAAAAAAATGAAGCAGGTGTAAGCGATTAATAAGAGTGCATCAAAAGTAGATCTTACAACAAAAAATACGAGTAGAAAGAGATTGGAATGTCGGAATCAGTCTTCGTGAAGCTTACCCGTTGAACAGATGTAGATGTTAGGCGAGTTGGAATGAGTTGGTTTCTATTTGGTAGCGCGTCGATAGTATTTTTTTATAAATTTAGGCGACGTTCCGTTCCCACTAGTACCGTTCAATATTTTCTAGAAATTGTCAATTTGTTTCGAGAAAATGTCAAATGGCTGTTAACATTACTGCAAGGTTAAATTAGGTAGGAAATTCAACATGAACAGTATGTTCCCTTCGGTTGGAAGGTCAGACGGCAGTCGTTTTCGTAAAACTAGTACCTATGCCAATTCTTTGGATTATGTGGCAAAGTGAATCCTGGGTTCCTAGGATACAACCGACAAAAACACCAAACCGTCTGTTCGTAAGTGGTGTTCGTTTAAATTTGAATGTATGGAATTTTTGACAAGTTTCTATGGAATGACAGCTGCCAGCGCCATATTCAAGGCCAAAACGCACATACAGCGGTGGAGCGCGGTGCGGTGCGTCGCGGAGGCGGTACCGGTTGTAATGTTCGAGCTAATATGAAAAAGTCCGCACAGAATACCGCGCCGCGCCTCGTCCCGCCGCGGTATTCTCTGTGCGGACCCTTTGGCATTAGTTCGAACATTACAACTGGTACCTACCGCCTCCATCAATCCTCATTTCAGTGCGTTTCAGCCTTTAACGTCGCTCTGTAATCGTAAGTTGTTGCAACCCACCCTAAGAGGTTAATGACACATGTATGGGAGGGAGCACTGGTTTTGTATCGATATATCTATT
Organism: Epinotia brunnichana; assembly: GCA_963854355.1. Classification (NCBI taxonomy): domain Eukaryota; kingdom Metazoa; phylum Arthropoda; class Insecta; order Lepidoptera; family Tortricidae; genus Epinotia; species Epinotia brunnichana. Next base: position 15,415,446 of record OY977957.1, read on the forward strand.
TCCTCTTTTTTTATTATATCAAATGGTAGGCGAACAAGCATCAGGCCACCTAACGTTATGTAGTCTCAGAGGGATGAGTAATTTATTGTCGTTATAAAATATAAAGGTTTTCGTAATTATACTCATTTATGAAACGGACGAAACTTTCCGATATTTTGAACTCTTTAACATCATTGACCGTTGAAAAGAGTACGTATAATCAGAAAGTTTCAGGTATTATATAAAGACACAAATTGAAAAAAACTCTCGATAGGTACAGTCGCCCTCACATACATAGGTACACTCTAGGTGTTCAAAAATATCGGCACATGCACCCTAATGCCTTGAAAATAGAGGTGTGTTCCGATGTTTGTGACGTGCTTGTTTGCTCCGATGTATGTGATGGCGACTGTACCATCGATAAACATTAGTGTTCTCTCCCTAAGACTTGTCAAAAGCCGCATGCAAAATTTCGGGCCCTGTGTGAGTATGTTACCTTCATCTGCGAGCTCGTGAGTCCTTATGGCGCCATTAGGCACGTCTCCGTCACCGTACACCGAAGGCTCGAGAGCATGGCCGCCATCCAAGGCAGGCGCCTCCTCTATACAGACAACACGTTAATTATTATTTATCGTATGGCAAATCATTGTATTAGAACCGTGAGATCTTCGAAAAGACGGTACGGTTGCCAGGTTGTTGCACTTTTAGCACCGCCCAGGGGTCACGTGTAGGGTAGCGATGGGTAATTCCTACGGACGTGGTGCAACTTCAACCCCCAACGTTAATTATAAATATAAACCCTTTTTTTGATTTTCATGCATTAATTTTCAGCCCGTAATCGCCCACTGATGAGCCTCGATTAGCCACCCGTCCCAACCCCGAGCTAGTTAGTCTTATTCAGGAGAAACCCGCCATCTTCCTAATATCGTCGACCCATCGAGCTGTTGGACAGCCGACGCTCCTTTTTACCATGAAGTGGCCACCAATCTGACACCATTTTGGTCCCTTCACCATCATTCTGCCTGGCAAGGTGTCCTATCCAACTTCGCTTGAGTTTGGTAATGGCATTTCCGACGTCACGCACCTTAGTAATATCGCAAATCATAACCTGCAAATCGTTGGACTGACGATCTTAAGACGATTGCTAGCAGTGGTTGTATAGGGAAAGCCCAGATCGAATACTATGGTGTAATATTTATGATGGACGTCTACGTTCAGCAGTGGACGGACTACGGCTGATGATGATGATGATGATGATCATAACCGCCAAACCTAAAGCCACCACTATTCATTAATACAGTGAATAAGTAAAAAAAGGATAGTATTCATTTGTTTTTCTTTAATACCAAAACAAAGGTGATGGTATAGAACAAATTCTGACGTCACTTAAATGGGAGGATATTTAGTTACATATTTGTTAGGCGCGGTGTTGGCAAATTTCTCGTGTGGTAATTAAAAAAATGTATTTTGAAATTAGAAGTTTATCTTTTATAATGCCACAAAACTAAACAATTAAACTTGTGTCATAATTTTTTAAGGCTCAGCTCACCTTACATAGTTCAAGGGAAGTTTTTCTGGCCATCAATATATATGTTTTCATTTCTTCAAATAGGGTGAATTTAGGTGACAAATATATGAATATAAATACAAAGGGACAGTGATTCATCATAATTCTATAGCAAGTAAGCAAGGTCGTCTAAAAAAACCAAAGAAAAAAAATACCAATCCTATGAGTTGTTTTTCTTGGCTGAGCTTGCCGCTTAACAGGACTGCTTTTCAGGCTTGTGAATTCTATAAAACTATTTACCTACCGTGTAATCTAGACCAACTCTTTTACTATTACGTCTTATTCTTAGATATCGAAAACTCCTCAATAAAATCTGTGCAATTGCGTCGATGTAAAAAGTAAGCCTCATTTCGTCTATCCAAAGTTTTTTTTTTATATAAAGCAAAATATAAATATTATTAATATATTATATTGGTAAGTAAACTAATAAAGAGTGTATTTAATAATTAAAAATTATATTATACGGATATCCTGTTTCCCCCGTGTGGTGTCGGGTTAGAATAGCACCACCTCCTGTCTTCCCGTGGGTGTCGTAAGAGTCGACTAAGGGAACAGGGTTGAAGTGTGTTGTGGGCGATGGGCTAGCAACCTATCACTGCAACATCACATTTTGTCGATCTTTTATACCCACATTTATGCTAAAAGTGGCACTGGAACACAAGTTTCATGTGCTCTGCCTACCCCTTTTAGGGATAAAGGCGTGATGGTATGTATGTATCCTGTGTTTTTTATGCCGATTATTAAAACTTTTTGATCTACCCTTGTACAGGCGTTGACGTGGCGTATGCGTCACCTCTTCCGTCACGTCAGCGTGTTCTGTTTTGAGCAGCGATGTGGTCTACTTCTTGCATTTCACGAAGGCAAGTGGCGAGTGGACTTAACGAAATTAGACTTTACCATCATAATAATAGGAACGCGCCCACTCGCCTTCCTTCAGTAAATTTAAAGGTACCAATAGAATCCTTACGCTTTTATAGAAACAAATTTGTATGACAACTATGGACCTAAACGCAGTATTTTGCGACCGAAACCGCAATTTACTTAATTTTCCATGCAACGGTTAGTACAAATTGCACGGTGTGACGTCATACTTTAAAGCCAATCAGTATGAAGCGTTTCGGCTGCTGTCAGCGAGGTCCGTCTTTAACTCGATTTTATGGGTATTAATGTCCTTTAAATGTAGTTGCTTCCATACAAACATTTGTTCATCTACAAAAACTGGTTTGAATGGCATCGTAAACAAATTTAAGGTCACAAGCCCATTGTTACGAGTATATATATTTTTTTTATGTGATGATGATGTGATATAATAAATACCTGGCGAGTCCTCATCCGTGCTGTCGTCCTTCTGTAGCGTGGTGTTGCAGATCTCACGGATGCGCCGCTCGAGCTGCGCGGTCGTTATGTATTCCTCGCCGTTTGACAAGCTGCAACATATCGCCGTAGCCACACTCCATTTTTTATTTCAGTTGAAAGGGATGCCCTAAGTTTAACACAATCAAATTCAAAATCAATTATTTATTCTGCAAATAGGCCACAAGGGCACTTTTACATGTCAAATGGTATTGTACAATATAATATTAATAATCTTACACAATAATCATTTTAAAATTGCAGATTTTAACCAGTTAGTACCTAAACGGTTAACAAACTAAATGTCACTTAATGAAAACTAAAAAAATTCCAAAATTGTAAAATATTATCAAAAACATGTTTATCTGTGTCAAAACGGGACCTCTTCTCTTCAAGCTTCTGGAAGCACAGCTGCAAGTGCTACCCTGTGCCCATACATGGCTACACCACTGAGCTTGAAGTAGTAAGTTAGGCAGCAAAAAAATAGGGGAAGAGTAAATTACCCTCCGAATTAAAATATAAGGAAAGTGATGCAACATTTCTACATAAGCTAAAAAAATCTATAATATTAATGAGTATATTTGTAATATTAATTAATTTTAATGCAATGGCATAACGTTGGCATTTTGTAATTCATACCTAAAGGGCTTGTGCACAAATCACGCGAGGTTTTTTCGGCTACTTTTTGACCCCCCCTCCCCCTTGGTGATATTTGATGAGGTTTTTGGCTACCCCCCCCCCCCCCCCCCTCCCCCACATAACCTCACGTATATTTTTTCGTTCGACCTAATTGTAAGATAAATAGTATTTTACATAGTAAATCTTGTTTATTTTTCTATCTTAGTAAAATAGACTCGCTATTTTGAAGTGCTAAGTAAAGATTTATGTTTAACGAAGCCAAGAAAAAGTATCTACTATTGTGGTAGATATTATTTCTTAGTTTCGTTCTCTGTAGAAAAATACACGTGAGGTATCCTTATACCCCCCCTCCCCCAACGTGATCTTTCGTAATTTTTTCCTGACCCCCCCTCCCCTATCGAACCTCGCGTGATTTGTGCACAAGCCCAAAAGAGGCTGGCAATGGACAGAGAAAAGTGGCGGTTACTCCACCGACAAGAGCAAGGCTCTTAAGTACCTAATGATGATGACCTAAATATTGTGATCTGATCTAATAGGAAAAATCAATTCATTTGACATATTATCTATTATAATTCATATTATTTTTGACATGTAATAGTACATTACTGCAGAGACCAGTAAGTAAGCCATCCTGGATGAGCACGGCTATAATACGAGGCCAAGATGGCACACTTATGGTCGAAGCATGTATAGTGCTTTTCTCAAAAATAAATACATTTTGTGACCAACTTAGTAGTTTGATGTTCAGCTTTCCATTTCATGAATTTATCAAAATTGTGCAATTATCTCTCCTTGGACATGACGAAGGTAAATTATTTATCACCAATTTCGCCTCGGCTTTTAAATAGGAATCTGTTTTCATGCAATCTGATTCATCAGTACTCATTTTTAACAATTTTATTTCAATGAAGTCAATCCCGCCAAAATACCAGTGCGACTTTTTTTTTATTGCTTTAAGATACTGATTATGGTGTTTAAGATACTGATATTATGCCACAACCCCAATAGAATAAATACATAAATTTCGTATTAGTTTTATTATGTTTATTGTGAATATATTATTTTATTCTTCTTTTTCTACAGTAAGTATCGAATTCCTAATTCCTACTTAGTATCAAAATAGTAAACAAACACGATTGAACTGAATCTTCCGCCATTTTACATCGTGCAATACAAGTGCAATTCGGACACGTCAACCTCTATGGTACTTACCTCCTTTTTATTAAAGGCCCTTAACTGCCAACAACCTCCTTAGCTTATCTTTGAAAAAAAATATGGTTCCATATTTAAATATGGTTTGTAATGGGATTTCATACTTACTTACTCGACACTTTTGCGTTTTCCTGGACACTTCTAGAAATGGTCCAGGATGAGTCACTTTCGGATACTATCTTCACATATGTTATGGGAACATTTAATACTATTTTTAAGAAATTTTTTATATTTTATGAATTAATGAGTATGAGTATTAGGACGCAAAATGACGAATGTCCAGAGAGATATGAAGGAGATGGGCCATTCTACAGAGGACGCACGGGACCGAAGAAAGCCGCGTAACGGGATAAGGCAAGACCAAAAAACTGGAAGAGGCTATGTCTTTGTCTTCGTGTTCCTTTGAACAAGTTGGTGATACATACACGTAGTCAAACTAACTTTCAAGGTTTCAAGTAAGGTATTATTCTTGTAGCAATAATGTCAGGCACATCTTTTCGTGAAATATTCCGCAGTGTCTCAAGACGAGCGTCTTTGACCAGTGTGTGTTGCCAGTGATGACATATCGATGGCTGTGTGACTCAAACTCGTATATGAGAAATGTCCACTTTAGGGAAACAAGTAAAAACGATTTTTTTCGTGTTCATTGTACTGAACATGTTTAATGTTTATTAATATTTAGACAGCTAATTCGTCATTATAAAATAACCAAAATTGATACTAGCTAATTTATAAATATGCTTTTCTTGTAAGACGAAAATGTGTCTATAGGAGTTTGTGTTATACAGGTATGGCACTATAAGATGTTATACGTGTTTCTGCCAAGAGGTCGATTTACTTATTTTGTTGAAATAAACGACTACTGACCGCTTAAATTTAATATATTTTTGTTTAATTTAAGAGCTTCACTTTTCGCCTAGTGCCTGCTTTACGGCCACAACTCAAAATTAAAACACATTTGAGATGTGTCCATATTTGAGTTGTGGCCGTATAGCAGGCACTGGGCGTTTTGTCAGTGGAGCAAGAGCCATCCGTCTCTATCTTTCGCCATCATCTTTGGCGTTTGATAAATAAAACATTAATTTGTGAGGTTTGTTTATTTTTAATATAGGTATTGTAATAATGATACTGATGAACAAAACGAAACTCGTCCTCTCTTCAAACTATAACTGCGGTGATGAAAATTAAATGCTCTTCTGTATATTATAACATTTGGCTAGACTCGTGGTTCGGTGACAAAGGTCTATGGGGAAATAGGACTATATGTAAAGTGTTTAAATTTACACACCATTTTACGTCATACGAATAGTTGTAATGTATTCCTTAAGTGGGCCATTGATTATTTCTATATCTTCCCCAAACCATTCTACTTCATAAATATCCTTTTTTTTACTCAATTTATTCAGTTTATCACACAGCTCTAAGGCTTGAGTTCATAACAGTTTGCTCTGTAGGTTAGATACCTATGTGGTGTTGTGTTCCGGGTGGTGAGTAAGGTCGCCAGAGCTCCCGAGGATGTGTGTGTTGAGAGTGAGGGACCCGTGATCGTCTCTAGCTATCAACACAACGAATCTTCAAATCAATAAAGGGTACACGCTAGTGATTATGCTGGAATCACATGGCAAAATGGTATAAAAAAACTTCCAAAGCTATCTATCTCAGCATATCATCAAACGATATAACCCAGTAACATACGGACTGAGACAGAGTAGTAGAAGGGTCCTTTTGGGTACAGAACACGAAAAAGACAAAATAAAAACTTCCTAAAATAATTGGTTCCGGATAATACCCCCTACATACAAACTTACAACCTTACAAAGCTACAATTTCACAGCCTTTTCCTCTTTATTATATTTCTACAGATAAAAATACTTGACTCATATCAAATTTCATTCAGTAGTAAGTGGGTTTGCGTTAAAAATTTGTGTTGTAGCAAACTTGTATAATAATTTACGAGGTTGTGTCATAAACATATATTTCAATACCAAATACGTGTTTGGGTTTTGAATAAATTTATACGTAAAAAATGTGTTTCATCTTCTATGCTTTTGCTATAACGTAAATAGTAAAATTTTACATAGTTTTGTATAATTATCTCATTTTCGCCAAAATTTCATATACGAGTTTGAGTCACACAGCCATCGATATGGCACTGAAACGTGGTCGCTTACTATGGGCCTCATAAGAAGGCTCAAAGTCACCTAAAGGGCAATGGAGAGGGCTATGTTGGGAGTTTCTCCGCGTGATCGTATCAGAAATGCAGCAAGGTTGCTTTTTCCAAAAGTTACCTAACAATTCAACATACACTCGTAACAAACACTTAACACACGTATACACTCCCTCTCACGCACACTTACACACTTACACACACTCACACACTCTCATACACAAACTCTCTTTGTACTACTAAAACAGCATAATTTTTGTTTTTATTAATGATGAATTTGTGTTCCCATTGATAAGTTAGCAGCGCTCATATTATATGAAATGTTTAATTTTCACTTTGTTACTTTCATGTCGTGCTTCTTGAGACGTGTGTCTGAAGAGATTTGTTAACCGACTCAGTGGGTCCCAAGATACAGGCTCAGCCTAGTTTGGAACCCCACGGATAATGTCTGTATAATCTGTAATCATGTGCTTGTCATAAATTATTCTTATTCTTATTCTTATGAATAATGTCAGAATATACCTGTAGTCTAAGAAATTTCATGTGTTCAAGAAAAGTTTTTGATTATTCTTATAGCAATAATGTCGGCTTGTGACGAACATCTTGTATAATTCGATATGGCTTTCAAGACCAGATTTGTCACCATCTCCTAGGTAGTGTGTGAGGAAAACAGTCTTACCTTGCAAACAGATCTCTCGCTGCTTTACGCGCCACGGTCTCCTGTCGGCTAGCGGCGAGACAGGACTTAGCGCGAACTATCGCAGCGCTGTCCTCGTCTATCACACCGCTGCGGATACACCTGCGAAAGGGACAAGCGATCTGACTTTGGTGAATTAAAAAAGATAGCATTACATTATGTATTTACACTTTGTTTCTATGTTGTGACCAATAATTGCTTTCTCTAATTTTTTTCTCCTCTGTGATGGGTCGAATATTTAGGGGTGTAGACACTAAATAAAATAATCAATAATGTTGCATTTTCTCGAAAAAGGATTAAAAAAAACCGACCAAGTGCGAGTCGGACTCGCGCACGAAGGGTTCCGTACCATTTGTAGGAGCCAGCTAGCTGCTACACTTGTTCTTGTAGTTGTAGATAGTTAAAGGAGTGCGGAGAAAGATACTCAAGTTTTAACAAGTATATTGCACTAGAGATAAAAGTATAGATAGTAAATAATTGGTAATTCTTTCTCTTGATGTTCACGCTAGTTCGCGGTTTAGTTATATGACTATATTTATGTCTAATACTTATTTATTAAATATCTGACGCACGACCCAAAGTGGGTCGCAAGTAAGCATTACGAAATGTACGGTGTTTAGACCGTAAACCATTATCTATAAAAAAAACTATTTTATTCTGTGTATTTGTTGTTATAGCGGCAACAGAAATACATCATCTGTGAAAATTTCAGCTAGAACTATCACGGTATCAGTGAGATACAGCCTGGTGACAGACAGACGGACGGACGGACGGACGGACAGCGGAGTCTTAGTAATAGGGTCCCGTTTTACTCTTTGAGTAAGGAACCCTAAAAATGTAGTCAAATGGAGAAAAAAGCAACGCAAGAGGTTAAATAATCACAAAGTTTCCAAAGTTTTAAGAATGGGAATGTGTATACGAGGGCTGCCTTTTAAGTTCTGTCGTTTGCAAACCTCCCGTGATTGCATAAAAAAGAACTAGTGTCATCTTAAAATATTTGAATTTAGAATTCGAAAACAAAAGAATGACTCGAAATCTTTTAGTACAGCGTTCGTTCAAAGTTGAAGTCAGTTGTGAAAATGGAAATTTCGAATACGTGCGATAATTTTTTACAACTTCAAAAGGAGCTTAACGCGACTTCAGTGCTTCGAAGAGTTGACTACGGTTTTCAATGATAAAGCACCATGCCTCCGGACTGTGGAACGCTGGTATTTAGAATTTCAACGTGGTTGCTCTAGTCTTGGTGATAGACATCGTGAAGGTCGACCAAAAACAGCCGTAACCCAGGAGAACATTGATGCTGTACGGCAACTGATCGTCGAAGATCGCCATGCGACATACCGTGAGATAGAAGCTTCCTTAAGTATTTCAAGGACCAGTGTTCACAGTATTTTGCATGATCACTTAGGCGTAAAAAAGTTGATCTCACGCTGGATACCACATTTACTCAGTGAAGACCAAAAACGGCTCGCGTTCGTTGGTGTCGCAAAACTCTGCGGCAATTCAACCGAGGAAACTCGAAACATGTTTACGACATTATCAGTGGTGACGAATCTTGGATATATGCCTACGATCCCGATTCTAAACAGCAGTCGACTGTTTGGGTGTTCCAAGATGAGCCAAAACCGACCAAAGTAATACGCTCACGGAGCACTTCGAAAAAAATGGTCGCCACGTTTGTGGCGAAAAGTGGCCACGTTGCCACCATCGTGCTCGAGGATCGTAAAACGGTTAATGCTGACTGGTATACCACTGTCTGTTTACCAGAAGTCATCGGCGAGTTTCGAAAAAATAACCCAAAACGTCGTATAAAGCTACTGTTACACATGCTCTTGAGTAGCATGCTTGTTTGAGCATGCTCAATTATTTTGTATGCAAATAGCATACTAGCAACTTTCCAGATACACATACTTTTTTCTCGAAATTAGCATGCTTTCGCGCTACTAAAGAGCATGTGTAACAGTAGCTTTAGACTGCACCACGATAATGCGAGCTCGCACACCGCCCGGCAAACAATTGCGTTTTTAAAAGAGCAAAACGTCGAAATTCTGGAACACCCGCCGTACAGTCCAGACTTAAGCCCTAACGAATTTTTTACTTTTCCAAAAATCAAGCAACGACTTCGTGGTCAACGGTACCAGACGCCTGAAGAAGCGGTTGAGGCATACAAAACGGCCATTTTGGAGACCCCGACTTCGGACTGGAATAAGTGTTTCGAAAACTGGTTCGATCGAATGAAAAAGTGTATTACATATCACGGTGATTACTTTGAAAAACAATGAATACCATTTAACACTTAAATTGTCTTTAGTTTACTTAAAAGGCATCCCTCGTAAGAGCAATCCGCGGACTTAAACAATCCGACAGTTGTGTGCCGCATTTTAAAGATTTAAAAATCTTTACATTGCCATGTCTCTATATATTTGAAACTGCGGTCTTTGTGAAAATGAACCCATGTCTGTTTAGGAAGGTCTCTGAGGTTTTTCCAAGGAGTACTCGGTACCGTCACAAGCTATTTACGGAGTGCGCAAGTACTGCCCTCAAGAGTAAAAGCGTATTCTGTATCGCGAGTAATAGTACATTTCGATGCTAGTGCGGAAAGTATGTCATTACTTCACGAGTGCCGAGATATCTTGCCACGAGCCGTAGGCGAGTGGTAAGACTCGGGACGAGTGAAGAATGACATTTTCGCACGTGTATCGAACGACGTTTTTTAATACAGTTGCGAAAGAATAAGAAAAACAACAAGTAAGAACAGTATAAAAAAAAATTTTTTTTGATATCTTTATTATTTTTCAACTGTATAACAATGATGTTACAGAATTAATAATATAAAAGTTTCAAATCCCTTACTTGTTGTTTTTCTTATTTTTTTGCAACTGTATTAAAAAACGTCGTTCGATACAAGTGGAAAAGTAAAAAGCACTAGTGCGCAAAATACAACTTTGCGCACGATTTGCAGCTACAAAAAGTACCACTTTTTGAGCAACTGTATCAAAAAATATTTAACAAACTCCCTGATAAACTCAAGGAATTGCCTACGCCTTTATTTAAGAATATTTAAAAAAAAATACTTTTTGAGAAATGCTTTTATTCAGTTACAGACTTCCTGGCTTGTGACCTATTATAAATTTAATTTATTTTTATTGCCTTACTTTATAAATATTCTAATGACAATGACCGATTGTATTTTTTGACACGTTATCTTCAATTGTATATTATAATTTTACTATTTGCGAGTATTTATGAAAATTTTACTTTGACAGGTGACACATTTTAATTTTAATTTATGTAGATCATAAACTACATTTGCCTAGTTAGAAAAATTGTATTAAAAACACTGTTTATAAAATAATAATGATACTTTTTTTTTTCAATGCAGACATTACTTTAATTTCATAAACAAAGAACAAATATATACAATAAACTAAGGATTGTATTTGACATATAAAACTGAATTATTTTGAATTGTAATAAATAGGTACCTAACCGAATTGTTCTATATAGTTTAAAATTGTACACTGACATGTTATGTATATTGTTATATTTTTTTTTGATGAAAAACTAAATTGTTTTATCTATTTTTAGTTTTCTTTTTAAATTTATGTTTTCTAAATTGTACTTTGACATGTCATATGAATTATTTTGAATTTTAATTTAATACTAGGGGATATTCATTATTTTTGCACACTTAAACGGACAGTTAATGATAGTAACAAAACCGACAGTCAATGTCAATCGCCTACGTTTAGTAACAAAGCCGACAGGTTAGACGTGACTTAAACATCATTTTAGTTAACCTTAATCGGCCATTTTTTTTGAAATTCCCCACTAATAGAATCCATATTGTAAGCTTGTTTTTGTACGCCAAAAGGCAAAATATAGTGATACTAACATTTTCATCTTAAGGGGGTTCGATTGCCATACAAAACGTTATTTGACATTCGCAGGCTAACGGCGTGATATTTTAAGAAACTTATGTAACAAACTTTCATCAATTGGCTTCCCATTTGCGCCAAATTCCCCCTTTCCTAGAATAAACTTACATAAACTAGATTAATTTGAGAAATTGGTTTGTCACGTGATATTTTGGGAAAACTATTTTTCTCAAATTAATCTAGTTTATATAAGTTTATTCTAGGAAAGGGGGAATTTGGCGCAAATGGGAAGCCAATTGATGAAAGTTTGTTACATAAGTTTCTTAAAATATCACGCCGTTAGCCTGCGAATGTCAAATAACGCTTTGTATGGCAATCGAACCACCTTAAGACCACTGTAACCAACATTGTACCTATGTTTAACAAATAAACACTTTTGAGTTTGAGTTTGGGTATGTTCTGTCCCTTTTCCGCAAAACGCACCTTTATATGAAACGATTGTCATTTACTATGACGTCAAGATCCCGTAGCGTTCTCTCTCTCTAACAGGCAACATTGAAACGGTTGTAGCTTCGTATTTTTTTGAGATATTCGAATGGGATTTTCGTCATTAGGCATATTTATTTGCCTTCTTTCTTTTGAAGTAATAATAAATTTTGAGTCTACACCCCTATTGTCGTTCCAACTAGACAACGAATATATTTTTGCTCTGATCAAATTCATCAGAAGGCCTGTGTTCATTCAACGTACTATTCCGTTTTGGAGCCTCAGACCACATTTCGAATCATTTCTGAGCTTCCTTTGATTCACACAACTTAGAAAGAAGTATTAAAATAAATTAAAACATGTCTTACACTTTACTTCGGAGCTCATTGTGAACATTGTCGAATTTACGCTTCCAATTCACATAGTAAATTGTATTAGCATTCATTTATATGATCAGTATAATCACATAAATTCAATAATAAATGAAAACTCCACGCACTTTGAATTACAAATTCCACATACACAAACAATGAAGCCAATCGGTTTACGCGACTGTATTTCTAATTGCTATAATCTTGGAATGACCTGGAATCGTGTAAACCTTCCTGGGGATTTAATTGGCTTAGGCAAAGTCATAGTCATAAATATATGTAGGTACGTTAAAGTGACAAAAGTTTAAGTCCTGTGTACCCTTTGCTACACCCTAACGCCTTGGCCACGACTTTGGTCTTAAGCGACCTGCGACCAGCGTTTTATCTGTTCATTGCGCGTGATCCCAACTAACCACAGTGCGTTGCGCGTCTCGATCGCGCAATGAACAGATAAAACGCTGGTCGCAGTTCGCTTAAGACCAAAGTCGTCACCATCAGACAGAAGGTATTTGACGCCCGACCCGGATAAACATTCTTTGTTTTACCGCCCTAGGTGAGCACTTTTTTTGATTTAATTGGTGTTCAAAGGGTTAAAGCCACGTTCACATATTTTTGTCACTTTACACGTATTACCTACAGATATTTACGACTTAGACTGTAACAACACGTCTTTCGCATGAAAAGATACAATTTCAAATAAACATACCGCCGAGTCAGGAATGATGTGTTTATGTTTGTCTTTTTGTTCGTATAAACAACCTTACCTCATAGCATTGTAGAATGTAGAATCACGATGAATTTGTTAAATATTTGTGTTTGTAGGTACATCGTTGAGTAATTTTTGATATCATGATATGACATTTGAGAGTGACATGTTTTAAAACATACCTTAAACTCATTCAACAATACTAGCCAGTATTGTTGAATGAGTTTAAGGTATGTTTTAAATTGATACTTCGTGGAGGTTTTTGTAGAAGTGTTCATTAGGTACAACACCGCGTGTTTTTTGACCGAAAAAGTGACATTCTCTTTTGTTAGACAAATCTATTGCTTGTATCGTTAGAAATGCGAGGCGAGATGTCCCGTGTGCCAATTTTCAATATTTTTTTAAATACAATTTTTTAAGTTTGTGTGACCTTGTCACGAATGGAAAACGAAAATTAATTCCTATAAAAAAACTATAGCCAGTTCATCGTTTAACGTGGCATTGTTTTATGTGGCAATTGAATGCGCATATTAATCCAATTTCACTTTCTCTTAAAATGTGAATAGACTCGTCGCAAAAAAAGGATTTCTCCTTTTTGGTTTTCATTTTTTATTTCCATTTCTACGTCGAAGTCATGTCGAAGTAGAATCTCTGGATGAGTGGGATAGATTCCTTATAATTAGTTGTATAACGTCTATTTTTTTTACATTCTACACACGCGGAACCGATCTTAACTGAAGGAAACTGTGGAATTCGTGGAGACCTCAGCTGCCGCGGCGTTTGGGATGCACAAAGGGAGGCGTTATTCGATATCCGTGTCGTAGACACCGACGCTCCCTCTTACAGCTTTCGCCCGGTAGCTTCCATTTTAAAATCCGCAGAAGAAGAGAAAAAACGTAAATACAGTAGCGCCTGCGAGAAACAACATGCACCATTTACCCCTCTCGTCACATCAGTTGACGGAGTCTTCGCCCCACAAATGTCCACCTTTATTAAACATCTTGGTGAAGCTATTGCCGACCGCTGGAACCGACCCCTATCTATAATAATGGGCTGGTTAAGGTCAAAAATTATAATGACGGGTCCAAGACAAGGTCAGGCACCGGATCAGGAGTATTCTCGGAGGACCTAAACATACGCATTTCGACACCATTAGAGACCCACAACACCGTCTTCCAGGCAGAGTGTATGGGCATAATAATGGCTGCTCACGCAATCGCCTCCAGGGAGGTAAGGGGATATCCCATACTTTCCGACAGTCGATCCGTACTGCAAGCCCTGCAAGGTCACGCAACAACTTCTGGGCTGATAACACACAGTGAGAGAGATACACGAGTGCCACAAGATCCTATCAGAGGTATGTAATAACAGCGACATAACCCTGCAATTAAAAATTAAATTAAAATCCATTTATTTCAAGCTACATATAAGCTCATAACATAACACATAATTAAAACATTCATTATATAAGTCAAACAACACACAACCATAATTAACATTATCTTATCCTACACCAGTCCTTACATGCCTGTTGCAACAATGCATAATATAGTGACAGTCTAGTCTGCCCGCTATCATTGCTAGTACGGTGTTGGCGCTGGTTCGCACGCGCCGGAGCAGGGACGCGGCCCGCAATCGCATGGTGCTGTGGAAACATGCCGTGTGCGTCGCCGCAAACATGCCCGAGGCGCTACAGTAACGAGGCAGCCCCATCACCGCCCTGAACATGCCGTGTGCGTCACCGCAAACATGCCCGAGGCGCTACAGTAACGAGGCAGCCCCATCACCGCCCTGAACATGCCGTGTGCGTCGCCGCAAACATGCCCGAGGCGCTACAGTAACGAGGCAGCCCCATCACCGCCCTGAACATGCCGTGTGCGTCGCCGCAAACATGCCCGAGGCGCTACAGTAACGAGGCAGCCCCATCACCGCCCTGAACGCGTTGTTGTACTGGACCCGGAGGGCGCTGTACGCCCTCTGCGTGTAGTTAGCCCACAGGCCGCACGTGTACAGCGACGTGCAGTAAGCTTTAAAAAGCGTTAACTTCACGCCGCTCGAACACCGCGCAAACCTGCGAGCCAACATGTTCGCCCGCACGCACAGCGCCCTTCGCTCCCTTTCGATGTCGACATTATCCTTAAGGTCGGCAGTAACGACATGACCTAAGTACTTGAAACACTCGACTCTATGAAGTGGCATTCCATTGAGTGTTATGGCCGGTACTCTTCCTGTCCGATTACTGCCGGCCTGAAAGATCATGTATTGACTTTTTTCCACATTATATTTTAACCCGTGACTCATGGCGTACTCCTCACACGTTCTTAACAGCCGTCTTAAACCACAAACCGACGCGCTCAACAGCACCATGTCGTCTGCGTAGCTGAGGTTGTTCACACAAACACCCTCAACATGACAACCGACATGCTGACTGCTAAGCGAGACGATAAGTGCGTCAATGTACAGGTTAAACAGTGCGGGTGAAGTCAACCCCCCCTGCCTCACGCCGCACTCCAACCCATACTCATCAGACGTTGTTCCTGCCCATCTGACCCTATTGACCTGGTGCCCATACCAGTACTTAAGGATGTTAATTACTTCCGAAGGCATATTAATTTCTTCAAGCTTTTTCCATAGTACTTCGTAGGACACCAGATCAAAAGCCTTTGATAGGTCGAGGAAGCACGCATAAACCGGGGTCTGTCGGTCAGTATAGTATCTGACGCTGTGCTTGAGACACAGTATTGCACTTTCTGTGGACAAGCAAGGCCGAAACCCAAATTGATTGTCGTGCAATTGATCAAATGGCACAGCAATTCACGCGGTAACGATGCAGCGGATGCACTGGCTAGAGAGGGTTCAGAGTCAAGAGCTGTAGGACCGGAACCCACAATTCCTCTACCCTCTGCATGGCTTCAGCACACTGCGACTAAACACCAAGGTAGAACACCAAAAACATTGGAACACCCTAGGAACCTGCAGGCAAACCAGGGAGGCCCTCCCGACAATCAACCCCGGATTGTCAAGGAAGCTAAAGCAGCTAAAGAGGCCGGCACTCCGTCTTCTGACAGGAGCTATAACTGGTCATGCACTACTAAACAAACACCTTTTTACTTTAGGTGTTACAGACAGTCCTCTCTGCAGAACCTGCATGGAAGAGGACGAGACAGCCGCCCACGTCATCCTGACATGTCCTGGAGTGGCGTAATACAGGGCAAAACACCTCGGAACACCGGGGTCACTACCGGAGGCCGTCGGCAACATAAAGGGTCTGCTAGGCTTCCTGGTGGAACTGGGTTGGCACGAATAACAGTAGTGCCAAAACCCCTACGCAAAATAGGCGCATTTATGACGTCGAGTTGCGGAAACCCAGCCCGCGTACAACCTATAACCTATAATTTGATGTGTTTTTACTCCTTGGGCAACGTTCTTTCGATATCAATTCAAAGTTTTTTGATATCTGTTATATTTACTGAATAATCGCCTGGCTACACTTAACGATTACACTCTGTATATGCGTATGTATTGTATATAAGTATGTATATCGCCGTCTAGTACCCATAGTACAAGCTTTGCTTAGTTTGGGCCTAGGTCGATAAAAAAAAAACGAGTATACGCAGACAAAGTCGCCGGCAAAAGCTACTTAGTTGTTCTATAATGGTTAAATACCTGCGCAACATCCTCCTGGCTTCGGGGTGGGCTTGTTCAGTGGCACAGATGAGCCATTCCAGGGCTTGTTTAAAATTTGTCACCTTGTCGGCTTCTAGTTCTGCAAAATAATGCCTTATTTAGAAAACCTTTGATGCTTTTAAAGCCAAACCCAATGAAGAGTGATTCCTGACTAGGGTAAGCTATGGTAGTGACCCTAACTAGCCAAATATATAGTTGATGACACTGATTAAGATTTGACTTAACTATGACTGGTTTGGCCTACAAATATTTCTGTGGCCATGAATATTTGTTATAAAATAATTAAATACACAGAAAATCATCCAAGGCTCAGGATGATTTTCTGTGTATTTAATTATTTTATCTATTAAATATATTGTTGTCTAGAAACTAAAACACAAGCAACTAAAAAATATTTTATGACATTACGCCTAATCTGTCTGCTTCACCGAAAGGTTGACTGGTAGAGAATGCTTACGGCATTAAGTCCGCCTTTTGTATGATAAGTTCTTCTTTTGCGCAATAAAGATTAAATAAATAAATTTGAGAGCATAAATAATTATCGTCATATACGTTTCTTTCTACCACTTATAAAGTCAGTAAAATCATGAAGCTTACCACATTTCTCCTCCAAAAGTTGTTTAGCTAGGACAACCTGTGACTCTGCACAACCATCCTCAGCTAGCTGGTTCCGGAGCCTTCTGAGGGATCCTTGTGGACCATCTGAAACAAATGAAGATAACATCAAAAGTACACCTTTCTTTGCAAGACTACTCGACGAGGGAAGTAAAACTTAAGGTACTAATCATGGCTCAATTCACTTTCTTATGAAGAAATCAAGAAGATTCTGGAAATAGTCAAATAAAACAGACACACATACACACACAAACACTTTACAAACACACACATTGTATTCTTTATTTAATCCCGGCTCGTACCAATGAGTTTTTCGGAACTTATGTACGGAATATTTACCGTTAGCTTTTCGGTGAAGGAAAACATCGTGAGGAAACCGGTCTAATCTCAATAAGGTCTAGTTTTCCCTCTGGGTTGGAAGGTCAGATGGCAGTCGCTTTCGTAAAACTAGCGCCTATGCCAAATCTTGGGATTAGGTGTCAAAGCGGACCCCGGACTCCTTTAGGGCACAACCGAGAATAACGCTATAAAAAAAAAAAAAAAAAAATATTATCCAATTTGATTTTAATATTTTTATTCGTTGTAATTTAAAATATAATATGCGGTCTCCTGCGATACAGCAAGCAAGCCTAGTGCAGGGACTGGTACTTGTAATACTACGTGTAAACGATTTAGCTAAATAAATGTCTTATGTATTTATAGCAAGCATTGGGCTGGCTCCATTTAAGCTTCAACATCATCAATTTTTTTTTTAAAGTTCTTAAATTTTTTTTGTGCAAAGGGTTCTCATTAACCCATTATGACCTGAATTAACTTAGGATCTTAGAAATTGATAATTTTTTGATATATTGTTTTTAAATGTCCCCTTAGTTATTTATGATCATAAAAAATTAAATTAACTTGTTACTTCTGGAAAAAACAATGGATGCCGTACGGCACCGCTAGGCTAATACGTAATCTTTAAATCTCTCTTTTACGTATGTATGAACTTACCGTTTGCTAGCTATTATTACCGTATATTTATAAATTTTATAATTTTCTTTTACTTCTAATGTAATGTAAGGAATTAATGAATAAAATAGTGTATTTTTAATAGATATATATATAATCGTAACAGTGTTACTTACACCATTTTTTTACATCTACAGGGTGGAATTTCATAAACTGTACATAATAAAATGAGAAAAATTTCAGCCAATTTCATCGGTGAAACGGTGTTTTTTTTTTTTTTCTAGTCATTAGTTTTTTTTTTACAGAATTTTGAAAATTTTTGTAAAAACTCGGGTAATACACCTAATTCAGACGGTATAACTGTTGATCCAATGGTCCTAAAATGAAAATAAAAAATGCAGAGTATTACCAAGGGACAGGTTAATAATTCTTAATAACAATAGAAAACCAACTAGAAGAGAAAATCCGCAAAAAATATTATTGTTTTTGAAAAATGGCTACAAAAATTACGAATTTTAAAAGAAAAACACAATTTTCTGAAAAAAACGCAGATTTAGTTACCATTTTTTTTGCTTAGTATTAAACCTCACTTAATGCCGATTCTAAAACCGTTTTTAAACTGTCTCAGACTTTGAAAAATACCACGCAAATGGGTACGTAAATCAAACCATAAAGCTGCAATACGACTGATTTCTCCTGACACAATTGATCTCCGGGAAGGAGTCATGGTGGAGGTTAGGTTTTGATATGGGTGTATAGAAGCCGGCGAGGTTACCACCAGCAAAATCTGACTTCTTCGGATTTGGCTTTCAGTAAAAAAATGCTCTACTGCCCGGCTAAACGGTAACAGCTAGGTTAGGGGTGCTCGACCAAATGTCATAGAGAACTGCGTGCAGTTTTTGATGGCGGAAAAAAAATGAAAAAAAAACGAAGTTTTTTTTTAATTTTTTTTCAAAATGGTCCTAGAGCTTTGAAATTTGGCTAGCGGGAACCTATATGGCTCTAGATTCTGAAAACCAAAAAAAAAAGTTTCTAGCTTTAAAAAAAATTTTGTATGGGGAATTTTTTCGATTTTTTTTTCCGGGCAAACCGCTCGACTTTTGAATAGGGGTCTCGACCAAATGTCATAAAGGTTCCCAAGGGGAGTACAAATGCATTTTTTTTTGGCTGAAAAAAAAAAGTTTTTTTTTTTTTAAATTTCGAATTGGTCACAGCGCGCCGAGATTTGGCATGCGGGGACTTGAAGGGCCCAACAGTTGTAAAAAGAAAAAAAAAATGGAAAAAATTCAAAATGGCGGACGGTATGGGCAAAACAAATTTGCGAGGCCGTAGGCCGAGCTGCGGGAGCTTAAGGCTTGGCTACTATTCCTTGCCCCGAGTGTCTTACAAGCGAGCCTGAGGGCCGAAGGCCCGAAGGTGAGCTTCGAGGGTACGCGAAGGCCGAAGGCCCAGCTGCGGGAGTATAAGACTGTGCGGGAGTATAGGACTGTGCGACTATGCCCTCAGGTTCGCTTAAATACACTTGGGGGGCGTAGGGTTTCCGCAAGCGCGCTCTGAAGGGACGCTTCGGGCCTTCGGCCCTACGCGGAGCTCGGCCTTCGGCCTTCGCCTGCCACGAAGCTCACCTTCGGGCCTTCGGCCCTCAGGTTCGCTTTTAAGACACTCGGGGGGTAGTGAGTGGTAGCACAAGCTTAAACTCCCGCAGCTCGGCCTACGGCCTCGCAGGACGCTTCGGGCCTTCGGCCCTACGTGGAGCTCGGCCTTCGGCCTTTGCGTCGCTCGGCCTTCGGCCTTCGCCTACGACGAAAGACACTCGGGGGCATAGTCGCACAGTCCTATACTCCCGCAGCTCGGCCTACGGCCTCGCTGGACGCTTCGGGCCTTCGGCCCTACGCGGAGCTCGGCCTTCGGCCTTCGCGTACCCTCGAAGCTCACCTTCGGGCCTTCGGTCCTCAGGCTCGCTTGTAAGACACTCGGGGCAAGGAATAGTAGCCAAGCCTTAAGCTCCCGCAGCTCGGCCTACGGCCTCGCAAATTTGTTTTGCCCATACCGTCC
Organism: Epinotia brunnichana; assembly: GCA_963854355.1. Classification (NCBI taxonomy): domain Eukaryota; kingdom Metazoa; phylum Arthropoda; class Insecta; order Lepidoptera; family Tortricidae; genus Epinotia; species Epinotia brunnichana. The sequence goes on from OY977957.1 coordinate 15,435,809, forward strand.
GCCATTTTGGATTTTTCCAATTTTTTTTTCTTTTTACAACTGTTGGGCCCTTCAAGTCCCCGCATGCCAAATCTCGGCGCGCTGTGACCAATTTGAAATTAAAAAAAAAAAAAACTTTTTTTTTTCAGCCAAAAAAAAATGCAATTGTACTCCCCTTGGGAACCTTTATGACATTTGGTCGAGACCCCTATTCAATCCTATCCTCCCGCTAGCCAAATTTCAAAGCTCTAGGACCATTTTGAAAAAAAATTAAAAAAAAACTTCGTTTTTTTTTAATTTTTTTTCCGCCATCAAAAACTGCACGCAGTTCTCTATGACATTTGGTCGAGCACCCCTAACCTAGCTGTTACCGTTTAGCCGGGCAGTAGAGCATTTTTTTACTGAAAGCCAAATCCGACGAAGTCAGATTTTTATGGTGGTAACCTCGCCGGCTTCTATACACCCATATCAAAACCTAACCCCCACCATGACTCCTTCTCGGAGATCAATTGTGTCAGGAGAAATCAGTCGTATTGCAGCTTTATGGTTTGATTTACGTACCCATTTGCGTGGTATTTTTCAAAGTCTGAGACAGTTTAAAAACGGTTTTAGAATCGGCATTAAGTGAGGTTTAATACTAAGCAAAAAAAATGGTAACTAAATCTGCGTTTTTTTCAGAAAATTGTGTTTTTCTTTTAAAATTCGTAATTTTTGTAGCCATTTTTCAAAAACAAGAATTTTTTTTGCGGATTTTCTCTTCTAGTTGGTTTTCTATTGTTATTAAGAATTATTAACCTGTCTCTTGGTAATACTCTGCATTTTTTATTTTCATTTTAGGACCATTGGATCAAAAGTTATACCGTCTGAATTAGGTGTATTACCCGAGTTTTTACAAAAATTTTCAAAATTCTGTAAAAAAAAAACTAATGACTAGAAAAAAAAAAAAAACACCGTTTTATCTATGAAATTGGCTGAAATTTTTCTCCTTTTATTATGTACAGTTTATGAAATTCCACCCTGTATATGGACGTGAAACTGGTAACTGAGCGATACACCAAAGACTTTCATTACATTTGTTGCATTGCAGTCTTGTCTGACTTTTTCATACCTCCAAGGCACATTTGCGACGCGATTCGCTAGGAACAGCAAGTGATTCCAACCATCGTAAACGAAGAATGGCCTCGTGAAGCGCGCAAACCGCGAGGCGGCGTACGAGATGGTCCGGCCAGAGGCTGCACATGCGCATTTCCTTGACTAGTGGATGGTGCACGACTTGGTGACAGACACCTAGACACCAACACCAAGTCGCAACCAGGCCTAAGTTGCCGACCTGTCTGTTTATTTATAGGACCAGCACCATATTCGTCGACCGAATCTCGATCATTGCAGGCTGTGGAGGTTCAATATAGAGGCATCCGCGACTCAAGGTCATCATCATTTCTACTAGGGCTAATGCCTTATGCAGTATACAACCCCTATGAAGATAAATAAATACCCACGTAGAACCAATAAATAAGCGTTGACTCACATAATTCGAAATGACAACATATGGGCCTAGAGGTGCCATATGGCACCCATAACTTTTGACAAGTGATATATCAAATATGCAAACTAAATTGAACAATATTAAAATTTCATTTCCTCAGGTAATAAAATACAATGGATTTAATCATTAGATTAGACAAAATAAATAAATTATGACTCACTGACTTGAGAGTGAAATCCATTCTTGGTAATATTTTCACAACATTGACTTGTTGACGATAATGCCGGTTGCAAAAAGTACATAGGTAGAAGCGAGGTGTAATAAAGCTGCTCTATCACTCTAGAACAGCATCGACAGCTAATCACTGAGCTTCACTGTTTGAGACGCGTACTTGGCGCAAAAATATGAACGCGGTAAATTGGGTGCCAAAATGGGTTAAGTTAGGTCATTATCATTACATGAAGGCCTTAGTTAGGTTTCGGCGTTAAAAATAAGGGTGGAGTCCTGATCAAAGATTCATTACAACTATCTGTCTATGATACTTAGTTAGAGACACAACAATAAGTTGAAGGAGAGTTGAGCCTTATTGAGAATTTAGTTTGTCAAGTTTGGAGTTAAAATTCGATCTTTACTAAGTTTGGATTTTGATTCAGTTTCCAGATAACATATATGGGTTACGATTTACGAATGAAGTGCGGGTGCTCACAGAACAGACCTCTGTTCCATGTTTCTTAATAGCCGTGTCTATGCCGGATGTATGCCTCGGCAGAGCTTGCACGCTCAGTGTAGATGTGACTCGGCAGAGCTTGCGCGCTCAGTTTAGACGTGCCTCGGCAAGCCACGCCTCAACCTGGTGTGCGCGCTCAGGCGTGTAGCCTAGCATGCGTACGGCTAATAACTAGCTGTCTGTGTAGCTTTTTTTTATCAGATGTGTAGTTCCCAAGATTATCCCCAATTACACTTAAAAAGCTTTTTTCTAATATAAGTATAGACATATGTCTGCATTATAAAATATATTTTTGGCACCAATTTGTCGGATTTCAGACTTATGAAGTAAGTCATAATTTTGAGACAATAACCTAGTATACAAGGTCATTATTTTGAATAGTGCATCATTTGGTAAGTAATTAGTCAAGATAAAAAGCCGCTCGCATTGGAAACTGAAATTAACATGAATAAAGTTATATCAAATAAGAGTTGCTACACCTTATCTTACGTTTTAGATATTTTTCTATAATTATGTTATTTGTACTTACCATGAATATTCCAACGCTTTCGACCTGGTGGCATTACTAAACACAAAATAATATATTTTCTGTCCTGTACGTCGTAATAATATTCATCAAATTAAGTTTTACAATTAAATATAATTGAAAATTATGAACAAAATGTCCCGATGTTTTGATTCCGTCACTAGAATTCGCCAATTTTTATTTTGAATGTCAAAATCAGACATTCGTGATCGACGTTAAATTTTTGCATTTCGCAATCATTTTTGCTTAATCCCAGTTAAAACTTTTTTGCAAGCAAATTTTAAAAGTAAAGTAAATTGATTGTTGTGTTGACGCTGTTATAACACATAAATGACATAAAAGTCATTTAAGTCATCGAACTTATTAAGTGAAAGAAGTTCTACACCCACGCGATACGCCTACGCAAGTTAAAATAGATGCATATGAAATGGTTCAGCCTATGAATTATATTTAGAAACCCCTAAAATACAAAAATATATCCAGTCCCAGCATCCTGTGTGGGATTGTCAAGTTGTTTGTTTCTGTTTTTGGTTTTTCGGCGTTTAGGTAATTTCATTTCGTCGCATATTGTTTTGACAATAGAAGTAGAGAAACAAAACGCTTGTCGGTTGCAATCACAGATTAATACTTAGTGTTGCAATAATTGGGTACTATCTTAGTAAAATATTCTATAACATAATTTCTGATTGATTCATGTTCGGCAACACAGCGGAAAAAAGTTATTTATTTAGTGGCAGAATGCCTCGTCTGTTGAATTCCGTGTATGTTCTGGTTGCATATAATAAGTAACTCTTCATTAAAGTATAAAATTTTTGTGATATGATATTGAAAGCTATTTTTACTCTGCTGCAGCAAAGGAAGAGTGCTGTAAGGATTGCTATTTTGTTACATTGGCTACACCTATTTCAGGCTATTTCCAAGGTGCTGTTTTTTTTTTTTTTTTTTTCCCGTGTTGTGGCTTTTTGCTGCTTAGGCACTTTGCCAATGTCAAGTGGGGGAAGTTTTGGCTTTACGGTTCCGTGGAGTGCACCTAAGGTGCTGTTTGTTTTTGACACCGCAAAGATCAATAATCTCAGCTGTCACTTGACTGTCACCGACAACAGCTGTCAAAGCACCTTGAGTTGAGTACTTTTTTCGCACAACGAAATATCAAAATATGTTAGTGAATATTGAAAATAGCGAAGATAGTGTACTCTAGTCAGCACTGGCTATAAATGGTAATTAATTGTCATTAAAATGTTGACTCCTCGGTTCAAGCTGACGCAGGATGACAACCACGTGTATATCAGCGTACATGCACCATATACAAACATTGGGGATACGGAAATCGACGTAGACGGTGAGAATTTCCTGTTTGTATCTAGCCCTTACTTCCTACGCCTTCGTCTCCCTGGCAGGATCACTGAAAATGATCACTCGAAAGGTTCGTACACTTGCGATTCGGGAGATTTTGTTCTAACTTTCGAGAAGGAAAATGCTGGGGAATATTTTGAGAATTTGGACATGATTACTAGTCTACTGGCTCCAAGAGATATCCCGGACCTTAATCCTGATCTTGTGGAAGTTCTAGAGGAAGATGGCATCACAATTGATGACAGTGTTCAAAATGACAATGCTAATAACTTCTCATATGGCTTTGCCGATAAAATAACTACAGAGTTTCATGAAATTGGAAGTGAGTTCCCTCAAATATTTGAGCTTAAAACGCCTGAAAGAGTGCCTAAAGAGGAGCGGAACAGTTTACGCACAGAGTATGAGGATACTAAGTTTTCATCAGATCACTATTTAGCGGACTTTTTTGACGAGGAACTAATTGCTCCATATTTGACAGGGAAATTATATTGGAATAGTCCAGAGTTTAATAAAGATGTAGACTTCAATGAACAAGATGTTGCTATTCTTAAGGAGCTGCCCAATAAGCATTATCTTTTTAATAAGAATGAGCATCGTCAGGTTTTGCTTGGTCTAGTTGATATTCTATTTGGCTACTGTTATGACAAACGGACAACAATGAATGACAGTAATGTAGAGTCAAGCTGGACTATAAACAAGCTATCATCAACACTAAGCTGGTTCAGCACATTTAATGACATGAAGCAAGTGTTGATAGCTTGCTACAGAAGAGCGCTTGTATTCCCAATTTTCAGAAACTTTGAGCTTTGCAACAAAGTCAAGAATGATCTTACATCCCTGTTTCGTAAAGGCAAGAAACTGATCATCAAATGCATGATTGAAATTCACCAGATGTTCAATAACAGTAATGATGCCCGTTACATTCTGAATCAACTCTATATTAAAGACTATTTGGTGTTCCTGCAAAAATGCCGGAGTGAGGAATTTACGGAGCTATTTAATAACATTGCTAATGTAGAAATAATGAAACGTGATTTAGACTTAGAGTTGGAAGAATTAGAAGCAGCTGCGGATATGGTGCAGCAAGAAGAGAACGAAGTAATGGAGAATGAGATGGCAGTACGCATGGCCTCAATGTCTTTGCTCGGCTTGAAGAAGAGCAACGAAATTTATGATGATGAAAGTGATGATGACAGTGACTCGTCGTCATCATCATCAGACTCCAGCAGCACGGATTCCTCTGAGGACCTGTCAGACTTGGATTCTGATGATGATCCATCCTGACTGATGTATGACTCTTAGGAGCAGTCCGGCCAAGGCCTCTAAGGCCTTGCCACTAAGAAAAGACTGAATAGTTAAGGTAAAGTGAAGGATATGATGAATGGACAATGAAAATTGACAGAAATCTCATTTTAATCAGTGTCAGTGTTTCATAGCAATTCAGACAGTTTCAGTAAATCACTATGGTGATTCTACTATACATAATCAATTCAAGTCACAATGGATGTTACGTGTTGCATGTAAATGTTTTTCTTGGTGTATTATTTTACTAATATTTATTAATGTAAACTTGTAAAGCGACTAAAATATTTGGCCATCAACTTTGCCTATCATAATAGCATCTGACTGTATCTATGAAAACTTGATAAATTAAAAAAACCCTGACTAACCCTTAAGATTTAAAAATCACACAATGCTAAAGGCAGACATACACATGTTAAGTTAACCTTATATAACTTCTTGTTTGCGTCGGGGTTTTAAAACAAGCTGTTCACTTTCTTTCATTTTCTTTCTTCAGACTAGTGTTCTTATCTTCCAAAATGAGTTCCTAAAATGGCCTGTACTTGTATCTAATTATCTACATAGAAATAATCACAATAGATCAGCAATGGTCGCAGTGATATAAGGGCGCTCATAGCCCGGAAGCCACTACCAGAATAATAAAACTACATTTATGTCCTATTATATTACAAATTATCTGAAAATGCACAAACAATACAATTGTTGTTATATCCATTAAAAGATAGTACTTATATACTTATTATATTTACTCTTAATTTACACTGTTTACCTAAGTACATATATATGTGACTTATATGTAGAACATACTACATAATGTACTATGTATTATTTCATATGTTTTCAGTGTTCAAAGCACTGCTATAGTTATGAATCTTTACTGTAAATTTACTATAATAACCTATATACCTATGTGATGTTATGATATAGAATTAACTAATTAGGGTCATTTCGCCGGTTAGCGACCACCTAATTTTATGTGCCGGTTAGCGACCACTTAGCTGAGTTGGTGAACTGAAAGCATATTTTCTCGTTTTTTTTGTAAATTCCTATTCCATAACTACAAACAATAATGCATACGACTAACTGTTTCAACAGGCTCCGTAGAATTAATGTTATCTTCAATTGAAAAAACCATGTCCTTCAGGTGGTCGCTAACCGAAGGTGGTCGCGTAACCGGCGAAATGACCCTACTTACAGAAAATAAATGTTTAGATTGGAATATATCTTATCATTCTACTTAAAAAGAAAGCTAAGAACGAAAAATAAGTGGGTACCTACACGATATTTATCAGTGGCGGCGCGTGAGGATGTTCACAGAACAACCCGGAGCAAAACAAATGGCTGTTTTTGATGATTTTACGAGTTTGGTAATATACAGCAAGAGATTTTAGGCAAGCCGGTGGGAATCGGCTTGTATGGGCGCTCCGCCACTGATATTTATTCACCTTTATTTCTGAAGGCTGCTCTACATGATGGCCCATCGTTGTCCAGCAATCTCATCATACACTACTACTTTCATCTCATTCCACCGCAAAAGCAAAACTGCGTCCTGTCCTGCAGCCACGATTGCCCATTGTGTAGGTAGAGAAGCCTTGACACCGGCCGTCCTCTCAGATAACTGACGTCCCAGCAAGTTGTCAGAGGAAATATAGTTACAAAACGTTAAACTACCCTACAAAAGTCTGTAAAAATGTGGACTTTAGAGCCCGTGCAGACAGAAAGCGTTCACCGGAGTTCTGTTTTCCGCGTTCCATTTAATCCAATGGAACGCGGACGTAGAACTCGCCTTCTGTTTGTGGCGACATTTAGACCCGAAATAGCACAAGATGTCGCGCACGTTTAAGCATGTGCTACACGACATACAACCACAGTTTCTGCCACGTGGCCTTGGTATAAAAACAGCCGTTGTTAGCTAGTGGTTGCATGCCACATTTCGCATGACCTTGGTAGGCAGGCGCGCTCGGCAAACCATTTGGCAGAAACGGTGATTTACAGCCATGTAGCCGCTGCTTTTAAACATGCGACCGACAGTCGCACGCCGCACGCACCGAGTGTAGACGTGTCGCGCAGGTTTAGGTTCAAAATGGCGTCGGCGAACGAACGAGAGGTGCAGGTTACCGAACTAATTAAACTGTATAGAGACCTTCCGTGTCTGTGGGAAAAATGGCGTTCCGCGCACGTTTTACACACTGAAGTTTGGGGCCGTTGTAAGCTGTGTGACAGCAGAGCTTCTACCTCGCTTCTACTAAGGTCCCGTGGCAGAAGCTGTGGTTGTATGCCGTGTAGCACATGCTTTGTTGAGATACGCGTGCCGTCTTTTTCCTACGTATACTAAATACGATAAGGACAACACTGCGTCACTCCGCGGCGAAACAGTAGAGTACATTGCCTGTCGTGTTCATAGGGGTCAGGATTATAATCGAAGTCGATGGTTATCGTGCCTATTATCTCCTTGTAGACAAGAGCCGACTTGCGAGGGGTTCGACGCCGGTTAGGATCGCTGCAGTCCACTTGATACAGACCGAATTTGTGCCTGGAAAAAAGGTTTATGAGTACTTTAAGTCTTGTTTGGTATGGAATTATGGAAATGCGACGCGTGCGGCGGCGCAGGCCCCGTATACCGCTACGCTCAGGATTCTATTGTGGTTCTTTCGCTTCAGCCAGGATTCAATATACCACCCTCGCTGTTAAGAGCAATGCCTAGCTGAACAACTTTTCAAATTTAAATTTTTTGACGCAATGTTTCTGTCGCGCTGTTGTGGGCGGCGGGGGGTGTCTATGTGTAAGCGCACGCACACAGACGCAAGACGCGAGCACTCTCTCGCTGCGCGCCGTTCCGTTGACATCGCCTGCGAGCCGGACGGAATTTATTTAGTACAGTCCTGCGCGCCTCAAGCCTCCTGGTTGTTATTCGGAACACGCTAATGCGCCTCACCTCACCCGTCAAGCCTAACGAAAACAGACCTCTGCCGACGTTTAGTTACTACGAACGGCGGCGTCAAGATTTATTTGTGGGTGAACGGTGAGGTGAGGTTAAAACAAGTTACAGAATAGCGGACCTGCTGTATTTGTTTTTGGTATTATTGCGAATTTTACTTATATCCCGCAATTTTTTGTGAGTCGGCTTTTGTTTACTGGACTTTTTATGGTAGTCTGGTACCTACGTACAGGTTAGAAAAAATATTTCCCACAGGCAACGCAAAAAAAGACTCTATTATCCGTGTCGTAAACACTTTCACAAGTACAAAGATTAACCTATTGTTAGGTTTATGCCGGTAAAACCTCTCTTATTATAGTGGAAGCAACTACAAGCTCAAAATTTGCCAAAAATACTGTACTTCTGAAACATATTGGGATGTGGACATGTAGGACAGAGTATTAAAAAATATATATTCACGCATCCCCGGGGGGGAGCTTCACCTCCTCTCACCCCCAAAAGTGTCCCGAATTTTTATCATTAAAAAGAAAACCGTAAACAATACACGAAACCGATGATCTTCAATAGATGTCGCTATAGGTATCGTCCGGAACATTAGCATTTGCACTACTGCCCCACAACATTATTCCATATTGCAACCATGATTGGGCAAAAGCATGGTAGGCACCTATAGCAGTTTTCAAGTTGGTATTTATCAATATTTCACAGGCGAACATAATTAAGTTATGTCAATTGCTAATTAGGTAGTTACAGTTAGTTCGGCTATGTTTGTATGGATCTGGATTATAGTCCAAATCGATAGTTCCAGTGCGTATTATCTCCTTATAGACCAGGGCTGACTTGCGCGGGGTTCGATGCCGGTTGGGGTCATTATAGTCTACTTGGTAGAGACCGAACTTGTACCTGGAAAAAAAATTGTGAGTGGTCTAGTTTTCTCTCTAGATTGGAAGGTTAGATGGCAGTTGTTTTCGTAAAACTAAAGGCCTACCTACGCCAAATCTTGGGATTAGGTACCAAAGCAGACTCCAGGCTGGTTTAGGGTACAAACGGGGAACGGGGTAGGGGTAGGGATGATGATGATATTTTACCCCTTGCATTGTGGTAGTGGGCGGGGGCACATTGAGCGTAGAACCGATGGCCATTGGGGCGGAAAGGTTCTCGAGTGGCGACCACGTACCGGCAGCCGCAGCGTAGGTAGACCCCACAAGGTGGACTGATGGTGGTGAACCTGGTAAAGGTCGCGGGAGTCCGCTGGATGCGGGTGGCGCTCTTTAGGGGAGACCTATCTTTCGGCTGATATGATGATGATGATGATTATTTCAGTATGTTTTCAACTTACTTATACCCACTCGCCCATTCCAACCCGTCCATCAACGACCAGAAGAAGTAACCTTGGCAGTTGGAGCCCGCTTCTTTAGCGTCCAGCAACGCTTTCAAATAGTTCCTCAGATAGTTGGCTTTCTTGTGGTCATTGAGATCTTCAGCTGATGTCGTTGGGAACCCAGTTTCTGTGACGTACACCACGGGATTAGCGTATGTGTCTTTCAGGTACATCAGAATGGAGTAGAAGCCTGGTGCATACTCCTGTAAAATGTGTATTCACTTTATATTCATGTTAAATGTGCATCTTTTTATGCTTGAACCGCTAACCTGGCTGATAAAATTTGGTGTGCTGTGCAGATAGTTTAATTGAGATCCGGGAATGGCCGTGGATGGCATTTTTTATCAAGGGTGTAAAATGAGGGGTGGATGTTTCTATGGATGTATGATAACGAATACTACGCTCGTGGTAAATCTAATAGCAAATATCGTCATCCCTTAAGGCGATTAACGAGATTAGGCGGACGAAGAAACGGGCAAAAGCTAGCCACCTATAACAGACCTCTTGTTATGTCTGGACTGTTATTTAAATTTAACGAAAATATACTTATTATCCATATTGATCTATCCAGCTTCCAAGCCCTTTTGAAATATTAGGGATCACCACGAATAGTAACCATGTAAGTATAAAAACGAGAATGCTTACGCTCATACGAGGAGCCGCGCTTTGCGGCCATGACGAGGCTGAAAAATATCCGAAGCCAGCATCGTCGTTAAACGAAGGCAGATCATACATCCTTCTCACTGACTCGTTCCTGTACACGTATAGGCTGTAGTAATGATGTATGCCCACGAAGTCAGCAGTGCCGTTGATGTAAGCCTTCTGTTCTTCACTGAAGGGGCGGAGTCGGGAGTTTGGGAAGCCTTGTCTTTCGCTTGCGGCGGCTACGCGGTCGACCAGTCTTTGGGGATAGCCGCCTTTGAAGATCGGGTCCATGTATTGGCCGATCTATGAAAGGTTTTCGATTAGTTTCTATCACAATTTCAAAATATTTGCATTCATCTCCTCATCGCAACGCTATCCTAGTTGCATGCAGGATGGAAGATGAGCTACAAGTTGTAATCCTTTAGTCTAAACCTTACATTTCTCAGATTTGTACGTCTTGCGTTTCTCAACATATTCTCTAATGGGGAAGTGGCTTGAAACAGTGCAATTCCCATTTAGAATTATTTATACAGGCAGTCCCCGCGCAGCAGGCTGGTTAGATGTCGTTTAGCCAAAATCAAGTTTTAATGTTATGGTAGTAAACAGATCATTCTATACGTACGTGAAACGCCAGATAGTCTTTCACAGCCTCAGCGTCATCCTTCGAATCGCTGGCAGCCAGAGGCCACTCGGCATCCAGGGCGATACCCACTTGCCCACCTTGAAGTTCCCTGAACTCCGTATCATAAATATGATATGCTCTAGCGTGCGCCATAAGTAAATTCCTCCCACATTCATAGAACCCTACCCCTGGAGACTTTGTGAATGGAGGATGAACGCCTAACTCGTAGATGAAAGAACAGTGAATAGATGGCTCGTTCACTGTGATCCAGTGCTTTACTTTGTCTCCAAATGCGTGGAATACCACCCTTGCATACTCTCCAAACTTATCTGCAGTAGTCTCGTTTAGCCAGCCTCCTTGGTCACTGAGAGTAATTGGTAGATCCCAATGATATATCGTCACTAGAGGCAATATATTGTTTGCTAATAGTAGGTCTATAAGTCTTGTGTAATAGGCGATCCCATGAGGGTTTATGTATTTCGTAGTGCCATCAGGCAGAATCCTTGTCCACGATATTGAAAATCTGTAAGTCTTCGCTCCTAGATGTTTGAGTATTTCCACGTCTCGTTCGTAAAGGTGGTAGGAGTCGGCAGTAATGTCTCCGTTGCTGAGATCTTTCACTATATTAGGTTGTTTGTGTAGGTAGTAATCCCACATTGACTCTCCTTTTCCTGTAAAGTAAAATTGTTGAAGTTTTCTAACTGAATATTATTTAATGGGTTAGTTAATAATCGTGATGTTCCCACTACCCGGGCGAAAACAACAGAGGAGAAAACAAATTTCCAGTAATATTTATAAGGTTACCTATAAGATTAAATATGGGAAGTTCGATGTGATAGATATAACCACAATTTTATTATTATTGATTCTTGTAATATTAGGTACTTACTATAGGTACTTAGGTTAATGTAGTACAACGTATTATTTTACGTACATAGGCAAATGTTTACATACCATCAGCGTTCCAGCCTCCCTCTATCTGGAAAGCAGATGATGATGCTCCAAATAAGAAATTGTCGGGAAACCTCTTCTCGGTTTTGACGTTTCCAGCGGCTTGAGAAATGGCACTGTAATAATGGATAAATCTATAAATTATATACTAAAACCACCACAGTAAAATTCTCTACGTATTGGTGCAAACGGCATAAAAATCGGTCGAGTTTATCAATAACATATTAGGTACCTACAGACGTACGCGGCCGGCGACTTGGTTTTATAATATGTACTTATAGATGATAAACTGTAATTAAACGAATATCGACGGTCCTAAGTAACAAAGTCCGATTTGCAAAACAGCTACTTTTGTAAGATCAATAAAATAATTATGAATTATAATATTATTCTTCTTTTTCTGAATATTTTAATATAATTTTCAAATTGACACCTAAACGCGTTTTTGAGAAAAAAGGTCCTTAACAGAACGCTTCTGGTACAATTATAGAGAATGTCCGACTATTACTTATTGTATTGAGTAAGTACAGTCAGCATCAAAAGTAGTTACGCAAACGAAGACTTCAAAAGTCTTTATTAAAAGGGAATAAGAGCTAAGTATTGACGTCTTTGATTGCGTAGTTTTGATGCTGACTGTATCTATCTGCAGACAAAATCTGATCTATAATTCGTTGACTGACTTTTGCCTTATATTAGGCACTCAAATTCTTAGTTAAATATTTTAAACAGACTTACCAAAGAGTAATCAACACGAGTAGCACCAACATCTTCGCAAGTGTGTATCTAATGAAAGACAAGTTGTCACTAAATAGATACAGTAGCAGAGCCATTTGCAGCTCTGTCTTACCTATTAGCATTCCGGTTGCTCATTACCAAAAACCCGAATAATTAGCGAAGATAAACTAATTGATGTCATTAAATATCTTATAGGTAGTAGAATCAAAGAGTTAGACCAACGTAAATTTTTAATTGGTGTATTTACAAGAAGGGCCAAGACGTTAAAACTAATCGATCAGCGACTCGACCAATTGATTTCATTTTGTGTTGTAATGCAAAAACGCGTACCTACTAATATTCAGCTAACCTAACCTAACCCAGCTAGCACGATAGGTTGTATGGACCAGTGGTCCAAAACATGACCATAAAACCTATCAAGCTAGCTGTTCAGCTTTTACCCTTAGTCCGCACCCCTTTACCCGTATTGCGAACAGCCTATGGGGTAGGTATAATTTTCTCTGTTTTATGCATTGCGAGTTGCGAGTAGCTGAACGTAGGCTATTCTACTATTTTTAGGGTTCCGTACTCAAAGAGTAAAGCGTCCGTCCGTCCGTCTGTCTGTCACCAGGCTGTATCTCACTGATACCGTGATAGTTCCAGTTGAAATTTTCACAGATGATGTATTTCTGTTGCCGCTATAACAAAAAATACTAAAAACAAATTAAAATCAATATTTTTATTGATAATGGTACGCAACCCTTCGTGCGCGAGTCCAACTCGCACTTGGCCGGTTTTTTTTTTTATATTTTAAAATGTTCGTATAGATTTGATAGTCAACTGGTATTTTTAATTCCTCAAAATGATATCGCTTTATGCAAATAAATAATGGTTGAAATTTGAACGTTATATATATAATCGCGCCAAAAAGGCAGCCGCCATTATCGTGACGTCATAACTAGAAATAAACATAGAAACGTCAAATGTGCGTCTCCTTCTTATCTACGCCTTCTGATGATTGCATTTTGCTGTTCTGACGTGACAGAAGACAAAATGGCGGTCGGCGTTTTCGGTCACGTTACATACTTACAGATAATAAAACTACGATTTTAATTTCCAATTTAAATTCAAATCTTATGTTTTTGTAACAAAAATTGTCTTGTATTCGTATTTCTTATGGTAAAAACTATATTATATTATTTATTTAATAGCCTTAAGTGTCCCACTGCTGGGCAAAAGCCTCCCTCTTTTCCTTCCTTCCACGTATCCCTGCCCTGGGCAGTCTCCCACTAGTCTTGGTCAAAGACCTCAAGCTCGTCTCGCCATCTCCGACGAGGTCTACCGCGACACCGTGCTCGGTTGTGTGGGACCCACTTGGTGGTGATTTTAGCCCACAAGTCTTCCGGCATGCGGCAGATGTGCCCGGCCCAGTCCCACTTAAAAACTATATACCTAAACAAAATAGGTATATTCTTTGATAATTTAATTTTGATTGATGAAAATACCCTATTCCCACTAAGTGTAACAACACAGCGAAGTCGCGTTTCGTACATACCAATTTTAAAAGATGATTGCTCACGCCACTAATGGTGGCATTCCACTTGGCGGTATTTGCCGAAATATTCGTGTTGCATCTATTTCCTTCCTACGGCAAATGAAAGAGGCGAGTGCGCAGTAGCAGCGATGATGAAGTTTTGTGTTGAGGTGGCTATAGGGAGAGTTAAGTAGCCTTGGTGTTCTCTTCACTCTCTCAATAACCACTCTTTGGAAAACTTGTATATTTTTAAAGCTTTTACTTTCTTACTTTATTTTATTTTTTGTTCCCAATACTAACATAACACGAGATTTTACTAACAAAACTATGGATCTGTATGGTCTGAAATACTATGGATCTGTATGGTCTGAAATACTATGGATCTGTATGGTCTGAAATAAATGTTTTTTATTTTTATTTATTATTTTATTTATTACCTACCTTTATTTGTAACGTTTTGACGGGAGCTGGACGGGTCTATGGTCGAAAACAACAACAATTTTTAACAATAATTAACTGACGTGCCAACCAGCCATGTCTTTGGAGATAAACTTAAACAATACTTAACTACTTAACCGAAAAAAAAACATCATGTGAAGGCCACTGCCTATACGAATATACATAGAACACGAGCTCCATACAAATTTCTACCCAAACTCGGGCCCAAAACCCGGTATCAATAGTCAACTGCGTATCCAATCACAGATACCCAAAATGTCAGCCTATTTTCAATTACCCAACACAAATGGATGCGATTGGTCAATTTAGGAATGCATTGCTGTGATTAGCCGTTGTGCGTCACGTCGGACGACAGCCATGTGACAGTGACAACGAAAACGGATACTTGTTGAATGGTTACATGCAACAAGAAGCAACTTAGTTTATGATAACGTTTGCGTGATTTTTTTGTTTAAGAAGTAGGGCTGAGTCGCCAGGTAAAATACCAAATTATTTATTTCTATTTACAATATAATAAGTATAAGGAATGTAGAGCTCCTTATAGAAAATATCAGGAATTTCAGAGGCCGCTCTACATTGCCTTTATAGATTACCAGAAGGCTTTCGATACTTTGTCACACTTATCTATCTGGGAGTCACTAAAAGCACAATACGTAGAGCCCCAGTATATCAATATAACCCTGCACGTGTCCCCTGGGTGGTGCTAAATGAGCGACAACACTTCCGGCGAAACAGGCGCAACTATAAAAATATCACATTCCAGATCGCCATACGATTAAATAAATAAATATCAATATTCTAAAATACTTATACGAAAATAGCACAAGTAGAGAACAATTAAAAACTGTTCTATTGCGCTTTTAATTAATAGACTTTGATGGCTGCAAGAATCGTTTTTAAATGCATCACACATCTTTGAAAGAGGAAATATACCAAAACATTTATTTGCAATGAATGCAAGATGAAATGTAAAGAACAAAGAATATCCCTTTTTTTGGCATGCCATTTCGAATCATGTCGTTTCAAACGAACTGCTTTATTCCATATTTTGTTTCTAATTGGATGTGTTGGAAAACTAAAAACATTTTTTTTTCATTTTATAGATAGAAATGCATCGATAAAAACTACAAAATATTGATAAGATATTCAATGGTTAAAATAGAAACCAACTTATTAAAAAAAATTATGATGTCTGTTGGCATAATACCATCCCTATACAAAATGTGATCATCACAATAAAATCTAAATAATATATTTATCGCTGTATTAACTTGTGAAAAGTGATTCCATCTTTTTTGTTGTGCTTGTCCGAACGACTCACACACCATTTTATGGCACAACAAGGCATATTTATTTAAAACCGGACGTTTGGTTTATTTAACAGTTTGACACGGTGGCCATGTTTGAACTGAACGGCTGCCAGGCATCCTTTTTAATCCCCGCCTATAAGTGCATCCTTTTTGTGGGGCCACTTTTCGGCGCTAGTTAGACTTCTATGTATGTATATTCGTTCACTGTGTGAAGGGTAGATCTGAAAGGCGACCGTAGTGGCCACCCATTATTTTATAAATTTGACATTTTAAAGATTATAGGTATTACGTCACACTCATGCTATGCGAACTTAGAACTTAATGCAAATCCAGTTTCTTATTGAAAATAGTGTCACCTACTAGATAGGTCGTGAACTCTCTGAAGCTCTAGCGATTGCTAGGCTAGGTTGTCAAGGTATTTCAAAATTCGCCGTATTGTCATAACACATCAGTAGCCTAGGGGTACAGACGGCGGTATTTGGAGTCGAAGAGCCGTGCTTCAAACCCTGCGACCGACGCACTTTTTGTATGTTTTGTACATTCAAAGAACAGTTTTAAGTATCGCAGAAGAGATGGCGCCTGAATACGCAAGCATTAAATGCCTTCTCAATTTGGTCGAGTTGCCTGTCTATCTCAGTATGTATATTGTAGTCTTTGGTCACACTTGTCGAGACTTACGTCTATAATCGCCATAGTAAATTCTTGAAGTGTGAAAGAAACTGAGTGATAACTGATAATGATAACATCACATATCACATCACACGTGTGTCACGAAATCGTGTAAACAGTTTTTTAAAGTATCAGGTGGGAAATCAAAGTCTAATCACACAACATAACGACAAGTATAATATTTAACAGAAAAACATCAGTCAACCTAAGTACTTTTTGTACCGTGACCGACTGAAATAGCAAGACACGTTCGTACGTTTCCGTGGAAAAACGATGGGAAACCATTATGCAAGAAGTACGTACAAGAAGATACACACGAATTCCAGTTATAAAGGCAAACGTTACACCATATTCATTATAGTCTACACCATCGTTCGCAATCACCTCCGACCACGACCGCCATCTTCGAGAGTCCCGATTCCCCTGCGTCGTCCCTGGTCTTCGATTCATGGTCAAAGTAGAATGCGTCAAGGGAACTTTTGGCCCTCCTTGCCAGCGACATGGTTGGACAATCGTTGGGGGTTTAGAGGGTAGTCTAGGCCTTCTGTTCCAGGCGTTTTTCAAAAAAAGTGTAGGTACAGTCAAGGTCACCAATATGTACTTATACACCACAAACTTACAGAAATGTGTATACTTACAGACCTTATTACTACGGAAGTAAGGTTGTTGTATAAATATTTTTGCAACTTGGTGGCCTTTTTTTCAGATGGGTTTTTCTTACTCAGAATCATGATCGACATACAAGAAAAAAAGTGTGCCAAATATTCCATCCCAGATCGTCACATTTTTGTAAGCTGTCTTATTTTATTTATAGTGCGTGTTGTTAGGGGATTCCGTCGAACAAACACTTCACTTTCGGATACCGGCGTCATATTTTAGTATGTTGTTAGGCATGTCCCCTGGATTGCAAAACTGCCGGGAGACAGTCTCTAAGGAGTCGGTCTCCCCGGTAATGACGTCATCAAATACGCCGCGGCCGCGCTTGGAAAAGATTAAATTACGCCCAAACCATGCAACGTATATACACATGTGGGGTACCAAATGAAAGCTGAATAAATTGTGAATAGTTCATTGTTAAATTATATTTCAATATATACGCTAGTACTATTAGCAAAAGTATAAAAAAATCATAGAAAAATCTAATGACTTTCAGACTTTGCGGCAAAACTAGAAAAGATACACAAATGTAATGTGTTACACAAATAATATTTAGTAAGTATTTCAGCTTTACATTTTAGTTTTTTATTTTAAGACAAGAGCAAAATTGGGAAAATTGTGCTCAAAAAACGAACAACGCAAAGCGAGTTTTCCCTACATGATGAATTTTATCGAAATTACTATTTTGCAGAAACCAGCACGAAATTTTAGTATGTTGTTAGAATTGTTATGTGCACCGCAAAACTGCAGAGAGACAGTCTAAGTGTCTAGTTCATCAGTAATGACATAATCTTCATTGCCGCGGAGCGGAGGATTTGTGAAAAGTGTGAATTTTACCTGAACCATGTAATACACATGTGTTATATCATGTAAAAGCTAAACAAATATGCTATAACTCTTGCCTACATTGTGATTCCATAAATCCATATCCATAAATCCATAAATGATCCATAAATTTAAGAGGTATTTGCAAAATTGTAGAGAAGAAAAGTGACAAGCCTGCTAACATTCGATTTTCAGGAATTGAAATTGCTGTAAAACGAATCATTATATTGAATTACAATGTTAGAACGAGTTATAGCTTTTTTATTACCTTTCATATAACATAACATTTGCATTCAGATAGTTCATAAATTGGGTTTAGTTTAGTCTTTTCAAAAAGCGAAAGCGGGGGGCTTTTCACTTTTCTTGTGAAAAAACCTCTTTGAGTTTAAGGATATATGGAATCCTAATGTAGGCAAGAATTATAGCATATTTGTGTAGCTTTTACACGATATAACACACGTCTATATATATTACATGGTTCAGGTAAAAATCCCACTTTTCAAAAAGCCTCCGCGGCAATGAAGATTATGTTATTACTAATGAACTAGACACTTTAGAGACTGTCTCTTTGCAGGTTTGCGGTGCACATAACATTTCTAACAGCACACTTAAAGCTCGTGCTGGTTTCTGGAAAATAGTAATTTCGATAAAATGAATCTTGTAGGGAAAACTCGCTTTGCATTGTTGGTTTTTTGAGCACAATTTTCCCAATTTTGCTCATGTCTTAAAATAAAAAACTAAAATGTATAGCTGAAATACTAAATATCATTTGTGTAATACATTACATTCGTGTATATTTTCTAGTTCTGCCGCAAAGTCTGAAAGTCCTTGAATTTTTTCTTGATTTTTTTATACTTTTTCTATTAGTACTTAAACTAGCGTATACTTTGAAATATAATGTATAAATGAAATATTGACAATTTATTCAGCTTTAATTTAGTATCCCACATGTGTAAACAGATTGCATGGTTTGGTTGTAATTTACAATTTTCCAAGCGCGGTTGCGGCGTTTTTGATGACGTTTGAGATCGACTCCTTAGAGATTGTCTCCCGGCAGTTTTGGAATTCAGCGGACATGCCTAACAACATACTAAAATATGGCGTCGGTATCCGAAAGTGACATCGTAGCGGAGGCTGGTATCACATGGACGCGAGTAGCTAACAGATAGGAACGAGTGGAATAGGAGGGAGGAGGCCTATGTCCAAAAATGGACAGCCCAATAGACGTAGGAATAAAATATACAACCGATTAAGTATAAATCTCAATGTTATTATAAATTATGAACTTAATCGCAATGCATGATTTTATCTAGAGAGAGAGAGAGAGAGAGAGAGAGAGAGAGAGAGAGAGAGAACATTTATTGTTTACCATGTACAATTAGGTCTTAATGATAAATGTGTGAGTTACAATGGCAACCCTTTCGGGCATACAATATTAACTATAAAAGTTACATAGGTATATAATTATTCAGTTTAAAAACTCAAAGTATTCTTTTAAATCATAAAATACATTTTCTGTCAACCATCGTTTTAATTGGCGCTTAAATTGATTTCCGCTCAACATTTTTAGGCTAATGGGTAGATGGTTGAAGACTTTGATAGCGGTGATAAAGGTGCTCCTATAAAAGGTTGCATTTTTGATCGCTGGCAGTGAAATGTTGTAGGTACATATACTGTGATCGTAAATTGTTACGCTGTTCTGAGCAGAAGTTAAAATTATATTTATGATTTATTACATAGGAACACAGCTCTAAAATATATAATCCAGTTAAGGTTAGAAATTTCTTTTCCCTAAAAATATTTCTAACGGACTCAGTATTGTACAAGCGGTATATAATGCGGAGACATTTTTTTGGAGAATGAAAGTAGTTTTGACATTAACAGAATTACCCCAATAAATTACACCATAATTCAACAAAGGATAAATATTTCCATAATATGCATTTCTTACAATATCTTCTGAGCAAGTACTTGATAAGACGGATAAAGCATAGCACTGACTGGATATTTTTTTATTTAACTTTTCTATAAGAGATTTCCAATTTAAATGTGAATCTACAGAGACGCCTAAAAAGTTGGTACTGTTTATGTTTTGCATAATAGCTCCCCCGTGTTCTACATTCAAGTTTATTTGGTTTGTTTTGTAATTTCTAAATTGTATCGGTTTTGTTTTATCTACGTTTACTTTTAAGTTAATTGATTTAAGCCAGTTGACAACAGTTTTAAGAGTATTTTTAATTTTTTCTTGAAAATTGAATCCTTAGTTTTTTCTTGAGAATAATATGGTTGCGTCATCAGCAAACATTACGCAAAGTTCATCTATGATGTTTGGCATATCATTAACATACAGTAAAAATAACAAAGGACCAAGGATGCTGCCTTGAGGTACTCCAACTTTAATATGTTGAAATTTAGACTGTGTTTGCTGTATAGTTTTAGTTTTCTTAGGTATTATATTTTTCAATAACCGTGGCTTGCTGTCTATCTTTTAAATAACTTTCAAATAATTTATATACCTACATTACCTCTAATACCTACGTTACTAAGTTGCGATAACAAAATCTCATGCACTACACAATCAAATGCCTGGGACATGTCTAGAAATAATGCAATACAGGGCCTTTTATTATTGATTTCATCCCATATATGTTTAAACAATTGAAACACTGCATGTGTTGTTGACTTTCCTCTTTGGAACCCGAACTGGTTGGGATGTATAATGTTATTTGAATTTAGGAAATGAACAACGCTATTGTATATACACCGTTCAAATATTTTGGAGAAGCTTGGTAATATGGCAATAGGACGATAGTTACTTACATCGTCTTTTTTACCTTTTTTAAATAACGGTTTTATAAGGGCTTTCTTCAAATCATCTGGAAATATCCCTGTTTGGAAGATAAGATTCATTACATGAGCCAATGGTTCAGCTATGTAGTCCAAAGATGCTTTTATTACTTGAATAGGTATATTATCATGTCCTGAACTTTTTGTATTTCTTAGTGCTTTGGTAACTTTTTTTATTTCAAATGTATCAACTGGGTTTAAAAATAAACTTTTACAGAGAGATGTTGAAATTGGCTTAAAGTTATGTTTCGATAAGTTACTGTCATAATTACGAGTTACATAAAAATTGTTAAAATGTCTATTGGAAATGAAAGGCTTAATTATTATTATTATTATCCGAAAGTGAAGTATTTTCCCCTAACAACATGCACTATTATAATGGTCGTGATGCACTGGTAGAAAAAACTTACATATGTAGGTAGTAAAATCTTTGACATTTTTTTTCTTGTATTTAAGGATCGATAGTATCAACGATTCTGAGTAAGAAAAACACAAAAAACATCGAATTCTGCAAAAAAAAGGTCACAGGTCCTACACTTTTTTTGAAAAACGCTCACTTAACAGTACAAGTGCATAGTACCAATAACAGAATTAAAAAAAAACTCTATTTATGTAAATATTTTTTCCACTTACTTTCCTTTTTGAACCGATTTAAAAAAATGAGGTGCTCAATTCGTCTGTTTTCTTGGTATATTTATTTTTCTTGATTTTAATAATGTAATTAACTAGGTACAGTAACAAATTCAACTTAAAAACCAGAAAAAAAAAGAATAAATAAAACTAAATAAAACTACTTATGACTAAACTAAGGGGTCTCCCCGCGGCATGGTGCCGAAGATGCTGGCAGCATTTCCCCGCTGTATCGCAATACTAATGCGTTGAGCGAGGAAGCTGCCAGCTCTTCGGTCCCCGGTGGTGTCGGCTAATTTTTTGGCGAGCTCTTTGATTAGGTTGAGTGCGCTGGGACCCCATGGACCAAGGGTCTCGACGCCGAATGGAACAAAGCAGTATTCAGCGCCGAGACCCCTATATTTATTAACTTTGGCCTTTTCTGCAGCCTCTGCAGCCGCACCGGCTCTGGAGGATGTTCCGTGGAGATGGGATGGGGCCAATGTGTCGACACAGGTGGCGTCCCACACGAGCACCCGACCCATCTTCCACGGAATTAATGACATTCCATCCGGTCTCTTGCCATCGTCCCTGAAAATGCCGGGCGGCTCTAACAAGGCCGGCACATTGACGCTGGCAAGAGAGCGGCGTAGAATGTCATTCAGAGCGGCGTGCCTGGAAAACCGGCCAGCGCTTTTCTGGCAAGAAAGCCCGTGATGTCCCAGTGAGTCTACAGAACTGCCGCAGGGACATCTGTGTGGAGTGCATATAGGAATCCCGAGTCGCAGACATGTTGAGATACGGAGCGTTTCAGGCTCCAAGAAAGTGCCAGTGTTTGGCGACGGGTAAGCGTGGAGCCATTCACCGGATTCCTTGGTACCTGACGCCAAAAGTCTGGCCCGCTCCGCACCTGTACTGCGGCTCAGGAGAGAATCAACATAAATTTTGCAGCATACATCGTCCCAGCTCCTTTGGCAACGAGGATGGTCTGGGAAATCTTTTCCCGGGCAAGCGGATGACCAAGCGTTTTTTGCCTCCATCAAGCCAGCAGTTTCAAAGTTTGAGGGGGCACCCCCAAGGATTTTGCCTATGAGACTAGCTGAACTGTGGATGGAAGACAAAAAAGCTGGCAGAGAAACACTAGAAATTTTTCTTATCCCTAGCCCACCATGTCTAATGGGGAGGGATGCTTGGGTCCAAGACTGGTCGCTGAGCTGTATATTCAAAATTGATTCTAAATTTGATTTTATAAGGTCGTCTAGTGGTGCCAATATACTTTGAAATTTATAAAATGGGCTGCAGCGAAGTACATACGTTAATTTGGGCACGAAAAGGCAGAATTTTAGCAAGGTTAAGGCGTAATGGGGGCTTATTTCTAAAAGACGGTTGGAACAGATTTGGAATTTGGAAATTGAATTTTGTATATAATCTTGAAAAGAGTCCTCGAAAATAGGGGACCCTAGGACGCAAAGTGTTTTTGTATCTACAACATTTATGTTAGGCGTCAGAGTATTAAATTTCTGCTGGATATCTGAAACATTTAAGCTGGAATTTTGAACATATAGTTCGCATTTGGTGAAATTCAATTCCAAGCCAATATTTTTAAATTTCGACTTTATCGTTGCTAGATCGGAAACAACGGTATCCACATCGCCTCCTAAGGTTCCATCGTCCAGATACCAGACGTAAAATTTAGATTTGAGATTTTTTATAATTGGGTTTATCGCCAAACTAAATATTGCTGGCCCGAGTGGATCACCCTGCTGACATCCGACTTCAGACGATAGTAAATGTTCCCGGTACAAAAGATTAGTCGGGTCTGCGTATGAAAGCAGTAAATAGTTGTAAATTTCGGGAATGTTTTGTTTTACTTCTGACAGCAGAGTGTCCCTATTGACTGAATTAAATGCATTTTTCACATCAATTTTGACCAACACTTCGGCCGATGCATCTGAGAGGTACGTGCGCAAGGAATGTACGGCTGCCTCACACCCGCCTTTGGTGCCAAAGCCTAGTTGTACTGGTTCGAAAAGGGGTTGTAATTTAGACAATATATGCCGAACTGCAATTTTGGACGCAAGACGCCGAAGTGTTGTACCAACGGCTATGGGTCTCACCCCTCCGTCTTTTTTAGACAGTGCGATCAGGTTTGCACCGAACAAAATGGGGACTATTTCGGAGTTGATATTGCCAGAGAACATTTTATTTACTAATTTAGTGATTGAATTAAGAAGTTTTTTGCCTGCATCGCCAGCAGAGAGAGAGACCAAATCTTTCAGATGCTGGGGTGAAATACCGTCCAGACCAGCTGCTGATCCATTTTTAAACGAAAAAATCGCTTCGTAAATTTCTTTACTGTTGATTTCCAAGCAGAACTGGCTAGCAGTTGGTGGATCGAGAAAATATGGAGTCGAAGGAGCTGGGGGATGTTTGCTCTGTAGGGCCGAAAAGGTTTCAGGGGTATCTGGTGACAACACATCGCTTGAAAAAAGAAGACGAGCGGCGCCTTTCAAATCCCCATCACTTATTTTCGTCTCGATATTCTTGCGGAGGTTGAACGATCGAAATATTTGTCCGTCAGCTGTGGAAGGAACAGATGCCTGAACAAAACAGTTGTTCTTGATTTTTTGAGTAAGAGAAGAGTTTGAATTGTCTTTGTTTATGTGTAGGGTACGATAGGAAAATAGGAGAAGGTTGTGCCAGTCTTCGATACTATTGTTTTCGGAGCATTTATCAATTATATTCGAAAGATGGGCTGCGACTGTTATTCTGGCGCCGCGTGGTATTCTTTTGATCATGGGAGTACTGTTTTTTAGGTTGCTGATTAGGAGGTGGAATGGTAATATTGTAGAAATATTAGTGGTAGATGCTACAGAGGGTGGGATAAGAGTGCTACTGATTGATGGAGTACCATTTTGACTGTGGCAGTTCCTGTGCGACTTGGTGAAATGTATATTAAGTCCTCTTACACTTTTAAAGCTTTTCTGGCAGAGGCTGCACGAGTAATCAGTCGACGTATTGTCACCAGGCTGGGACGTAGCCATAATTTAGAGTGCTTTTTGGCATAACAATGTTTTAAGAGAAACCCAATCGAAAAGAGTCGCTGGGCCGAAATAATAAGTGTATAAAATTGTTACTTACAGAGGATAAAACTATGTACACTGTAGCGTTTAATAAACGCGCTAGGTACTCTGGCAACACACACGAAACTGTCTAGATGACAGATGTGCGGTGTCGGCAGAGATACTGGCGGAATTTATAATATGGTGTTTCCATTAATAGTATTAATACGAAGCATCCATTAAATACAGAAACCTGTGGTTTATTACTATACGTTACAAATGGCGACGTGGATAAACTGTAAGTAAAAGGCCAGTGGAAAGATCGCGCAGATGTTGTCGGCGATTTCCATACGAGCCGCCATTTTTGCAAAACAAAACGAAAGAATATATTTTCGAAATTAAACCCAAACACAGTAAAAACAAAAGATAAATTATATCACATTCCACATATACAGACAAATCCTGCGTTAAATCGTCATGTGATTTCAAGTAAAACCATTTTGAAAACCAAAATCATTTACATGTAATGTTTGGAAAGCACATAATAATCGAAATACTTAGTAATACTATGTAGTGCGTTTTCCTTTGATAGACAAACGTAGAATTTGTCCGTAAAACTATAATATAATGAGGAATCTAATGATATGGGTCATGATGATCATGAGAATACAAAATGTGTCCTGCAATAGGTAAAAGTGCCTAAGAAATGAGGTTATTACAAATTAATGAATGTGTGTAAACAAGTAAATCGGAGAATTTTGCATTTTTATACCCATGTAAGCTTGGGTACAACTCGGTGGCAAATGTTGAACCAGTAAATTGTAGTTTCGTACACAAGGTTTATTATTCAAGTGCAAAGTAATAAATGTGCACCACTAAATGCACTCTGGTCTAATTGACCAAATGAGGATCAAACGGTCCGCGTACTAGTACTTGTGATAAGAAGAACAATTGGTTCATGCAAAATGTGCATTTAGTGGTGGCACTCCGGTCTAATTGACCAAATGAGGACCAAACGGTCCGCGCACAATGTGCGTTACTAATATTTATGCAAAGAAGAACCAAATGGTTCGTGCACAATGTGCATCACTCGGTGGCATACCGGTCTAATTGACCAAATGAGGACCAAACGGTCCGCGCACAATGTGCGTTACAAATATTTATGCAAAGAAGAACCAAACGGTTTGTGCACTAAGTGCATCACTCGGTGGCATACCGGTCTAATTGACCAATATAAACCAAATGGTTGCATACACAAGGTGTATGGTATTTGTATATGCAAGTATAGTATATGTATGGTATATGTAAGTGCAATATTGGTCTAACTGACCAAACCAAAACAGTTTCAATGGCTACAGATATTGTGACCTAACTAACATTGGTATCAATTTATAAAAATTGGATAACCAGTTCTTATTGATGTCAACAAATGTCAAATTCATAATATGAGAGTTGAGTTTCAGTGACATAAAGTAGTCATATACTTAGTAATAATAATAAATTTATTGCAAACCATGTTTTACAAGATGCAAAAAATAATAGTGTATCTCATGGACCCAGTAAAACCAGTTTGTTCTGTAATAAAACAAAACTTATATTATGTACCAATGGTTATTAAATCAAATTATCGTTGATATTTATAAATTGCAAACCAAGTGCTAGGTACCAATCTGTCAAGTGTGAAGTTAATTTTGATAATGTTCATGTTTCAGGAAAAAAGGCCAATATTATCTAGTGAAGGGTTGCTCACATTCAGACGGGTCTTATTCCAAGAAATTCATGTGAAGGAAAAACTCACAAATTATTGTTGATTGTTTAACAATAAAAATGATTTAGACATATCAGCATCAGCTGCTTGTCTAAAATAGAATAATAATAATTAAAATTTCAAATGGCATTTTCAGATGACATTAACCATATAGATATGATCACTGAAATGTGGGTCCACCAAGCTCTGGAAGAAGATATTGATGCTCGGAGACACTCACGGTTTGGTAAAACAATTCAAACTCATCAACCAAGGCAAATCTGCTGGAAAGCCAAGAAGTCCAGTAAAAAGGAAATAATGTGTCAATCAACAACATATTCTGGAAAAGGAGTAAGACGACACATTCTAAGTATACTATGTTTAATTCGATATTGCTAATATTGAAATTGCTAAGCAATTATAATTGTTAAGTATAGTTAGGAAACATTTAAGGGTATATTTCTACAAAATAA
Source organism: Epinotia brunnichana (assembly GCA_963854355.1). Lineage (NCBI taxonomy): Eukaryota > Metazoa > Arthropoda > Insecta > Lepidoptera > Tortricidae > Epinotia > Epinotia brunnichana. Next base: position 15,462,625 of record OY977957.1, read on the forward strand.
AGAGATATAATTTAACCTTTTCAATGCAAAGACGGATTAATAAGTCAAGAAGTACAGTGTGATAGCAACCTTCATGCATTGATATAAGGTTTAACCCCACACTAATTGTCATGTTGACATGAAGTTTGTTTGACAATTTATCTATTTGACTGAGCATTGAAAGGGTTAACAACGGTTGCATAACATACTTAAAACCTAGCGGGGTAAAATATGGCAGATTATTTACCAGACTTATTATCCTTTAGTTTATGTGAATTGTAAACTACACCTTGCTGTATTGCAGCTGTCTTTTCAAGCAATAATACATGCTTTTCACATGACAGAAAAATTCCAACTGATAACAGAACAAGTGGTTTCATAATGAATGATTTAACTTAACCCTTTTACATTAAATTCATTCATAGTTATAAAATACAGACCTTTCAAAGGATATTTTCAAAACATTCCATATGATCTATTGGAACAATGGATTTTGTGCCTTATATAAAAGTTAACAAGAATAACTTTCCAAGGAAATGTATGTCTACTAAATAACCTCTAATCTCAGAGATAGGCTCTGTCTTTTGATTGTGATTATGAAACAGCGTTGTCAGCTTTTTCATGTGGTATGGTATACCTTTCAGTGAACAAAATGGATAAGTGTGTTAAGCAACAAATTTTGCAGACTCACCAACACCAAAGTGAGCATTCCATTGGATGTAATCTTGCAACACATAATATTAACAGCTGACTGTCCTAAGGTTAGCTGGAAGAGATCCCTTATAGGGATAAGGTTGCTTTTGTACCTCCTTTAATCTTACATATCATGTTAATGCTTTAACTTGTTTTGTGTACAATAAAGTGCTTACATACATACATGATGAATGATGCTCAGTCAGATGAGCAGAAGTCAGTTTGAGGCATGTTTGTACACACACACAACCTGCATTCAATAAATTTGGTGTTCAATTCAGTTTTTATTATTGTCATGGAAAACTGAGTTCATTAACTCAATGATCTAAATTGGTTCATGTGCAGTTAATAGCATAGATAATTATCTATATTGTGATATAAAGCAAAGTAATTTAACTGAAATTACTTAGAAGAAAATAATAATTGTAAGGGCATTAAGTACTACTAAATGATTTTTGAAGACTAAGAAATACCGTTTCAAATGGTTTAATTAAATTCATTTAATTTTATGCTTATTACTTATGGATTATTTTATTAAAACAATTGTTTAATGGTTTTATTATGTAAAATTATTGTAATGTTTGCATGCACACTGGCGAAACATACACTGACATGTTAATTAAGGCTCGACAGTCAACAGGGGCAGCGTTTTCGAGTTTTTAAAAACAATCTCAGACATAGAAAATAGGGTTTAAAAATCTAAAATAAAGATACGTATTACTTAAGGATCTAATCTAGTCAAAGTCGCATTCAGTTACGCGATCTAATGAACTTCACTCGATAGAAATAAATCCCAAAGTTACCTCTTTTTGTAAAGTTTATTCAATATACAAAAAGACTAAACTATTGATATTTTAAATTAAATTTTTGTACTCAAATAAAGTTATTAAATATTTATAAACAAATTCGCAAAGTTTGAATAGATAAAATGATTATCTTAATTACTATGTTTAAATACCTACAAAATGCGTAAGCGCGGAGGCTCGGCAGGCCCGATCAGTCGCGCGCTGGCCGATACGGACGACGACTCAAGGAAGTTAGCGGGTGTATAAGCCTTAAGTGTAACGGTGTATGTTCTGGCAAATAAATTTAATTGAATTTGAAATATCCAACCGTTTGACAGGTGTAAGTAAGTGTGTATTATTGGCTGTCTCATTCCAACTAAAGCTTCGGCCCTGTCGGTTGTTGCAAGACATTGTAAGTAATGTAATTAATGGCATTGAGAGTGAAGGTAGTAACTATGCAAGCGAATGATGTCAAATTATTACCTACGATCAAATAGCATCCAGTTTTATTTAAATAAGTGGAGCTTAATGTTTAGTATTTTCGACTTTCCTAATCGTTGTCTCAGCCTATACTAGTATACGTCCCACTGCTGGCCACCAGACTTCCTCTCACGAATAAGAGTGAATGATGTTGTTGATGTACCTAAATGTAATTAATTTGTAAGGTTGTTAAGTACCATATTGTAGCATATATACCTACAGATTAAATGAGAAAAGTTTTACCTGGTAGTCTTTATGTCATCAATGTAAAATGGAATTTGACCCGGCCAGTGGATACGTTTTTCACTATGTATAATATGGCAACCTAGTAAAATATTTAGGTAACTATAAATATAAGGACTGCTTCACAATATCTACTAATGTAATAATGATTTATTATATATGGATAAGGTATAGGATGCTGGGTCAACATAGGGTATGGGCAGATCTCACAGGCCATGAGGAAAATAAAAATAAAAACAATCAAAAAAAAAAAAAAAAAAACCAAAAGAAAGGGGAGAGGTACTTAAGTAATATAATATAGTGTTGATAGAGGTATAGAATAGTGACATAACGAGCTTAAATGAGACTGATCAGGCATGTGTTCTGTATTGCTATATTCCTAAGTATTCATGATATTATAGGATAAGATTTAAGGTGTTTAATTTGTTGAACTAATTGATAGGTGAAAGTTTTATCATCACTTGTTATTATGATCATTTGTCTTTGATATAATACTAAGTTACCTACATGTAGGTGGTGTTCCAAGTGTAGTATCAAAGTGTAGTTTGTGAAACAAATTGTTATTTTTGATGTTGCTACATATGCTTATTGAATACAAATATCATTAGGGTGATTTCTCTGTAATCCAATAGTAGCGTAATGTATAAGAGTCCGAGAGCTTAATAGCTCTAATGCAAATTCTGGTTTTGTGTTGTTCGTTCACATGTGCAAATTGATTACGGTTTTAAATCCTTAAATTTGTTAAAAAGGAAGAGGATGTAGCGTTTAATAAACGCGCTAGGTACTCTGGCAACACACACGAAACTGTCTAGATGACAGATGTGCGGTGTCGGCAGAGATACTGGCGGAATTTATAATATGGTGTTTCCATTAATAGTATTAATACGAAGCATCCATTAAATACAGAAACCTGTGGTTTATTACTATACGTTACATACACTACCTATATTCACAATATTTACAGAATATCAAAATAAACTCTAATATAAAACTGTGATGACAAGTTTTGTCACTGTCACGTAGGGGCGCAGCCCCAAAGATAGAAAAGGGCGCAAACCAATATGAACTTCTTTCTTTCCTTCGATATTGGGTGTTTAGGGCCGGGAGGACACAGGCCGCCGTCCGACGCCGCCAACGGTCTTGCTTGAGTTAAGCGCTGTCCGCACGTTGTGACCAAATTGTACTATCAGAACAGCTGTTCAATTGATGAAAATCTTAGACAAAGGCCTTAAATTGACAGCTTATTTTGTCTGCAAAATTTGCTTTTCTCCGTATTATGCTGACGTGCCTTATTTATTTACATGCATAATAAGCATTATTATAACTGGATACGGACACTTTTTATGCAGTTTAAATCGTATAATTGACAAATAATAAATAATTTAGGAATATATTTCGAAATTCCATGTTGACAGTTTTTCAATTGACGTTAAAATGAACTGTTTTCTTGTGTGTTTGTTACGCGGATAAATCGGTAATTTATAAACCGATTTGTTTTTTTTTGAACGCATATCCCGTTGTCACCAAAATCCAGTTCTGATGATGGGTTCCTGGAGAAATCGAGGGAACTCTTCAAATTTTATAGGCAAACTTGAAGCAATGGGGAATGGATGAACATTTTAGAAACGCCTGATTTTTTTTTTGGTGATAGGAATAACCTTCCTTAGCACCAGAAAAAAGTTGCCGACTTTTCAGATGCGTCAATAATTTTTAAAAAATATAAACAGTTTCCTCACTAACGTTTTGTGGTTAGGACGGCGAATGAGACAATTTCCTTGATCCGTCTCATATTACATAAAAATATCATAAAAATCAGTGGTAAACTGACACTGGCAATGATATTGACAGCTGCAGCATCTATATTGGTCATTGCCAGGGTCAGATATTTAAAATATTTTTTGTAATATGAGACGGATCAAGGAAAGTGTCTCATTCGCCGTTCTAACCACAAAACGTAAGTGAGGAAACTGTTTATATTTTTCAAAAATAATTGACGCAGCTGACAAGTCTGCAACTTTTTACTGGTGCTAAGGATGGTTATTCCTATCACCAAAAAAATAATCAGGCATTTCTAAAATTTTCATCCATTCCCCATTTGGCTACTAATTTGAAGTCGGTTAAAACGTTGTTTTAAATGTAAATTATGTTATTGAACGAGCGAGTGAAACGAACAAAGTTTTCTGCTTCAGCTTAGGCCGAAGTTCGTTGGTAGGTCTGGATGTCCACCGCTATTTTGAAACTGGTTTTAAACTCTACCACACCGTTCACCCACAAAAATATCTTGACGCCGCCGCGATTCGTATAACTAAGCGTAATCGGAGGTCCAGTTTCGTTAGGCGTGACGGGTGAGGTGAGCGCGCCCCGAATAACAGCCCTTTTGTCCGGCTGTTCGCCTTCACAGGTCGCATTTCACAGGTCGCATTTCACAAGGTCGCATTTCACAGGTCGCATTTCACAAGGTCGCATTTCACAGGTCGCATTTCACAGGTCGCATTGCACAGGTCGCATTTCTCAACCGATTCTCGTGAATTTGTGTGCAGGGTCAATAATTGTACCTAAAGACTACTTTTTGACTACTGAGTTTTTCAAAATTAAAAAAAAGCATTTTTTTAAAGACTGGTTTGCGAGTTCTTTAGCTCACAGAACCACAAGTACTTAGTAAGTGTCTGCCAGACGGTCGCCAACACGCCCCTCCGACCAAGCGACCTTGGTCGGCACCGACAGCTGTAGTATGAAATTTTCCTGCAAACAACTGTCTACACGGTCGGTGCGGACCAAGGTCGCCCGGTCGGAGGGGCGTGTTGACGACCGTCTAGCAGGGGTTTTAGTAAGTAAGTAAGTGTTTTATTTGTAAACATAGGTTGCAGGGTGGTGGTGTAAAAGGTACAGTAGGTTAGGCAGGTATGTGTAATAAAAATGCCGTAGATATAGGTACGTTCACAATACGTTTATTTCGTGTAGGTACACATTCAGTAGGTAATTTTATAACTGTAGTAAAATTAACGATTGTTTAAGAGGATTAAACACAAGTTTTCTTTTGAAGAGACAGTCAGGCTTAGCTTATTAGATAAAATAAAATGGATGGACAATATGTTATATATTATAAATAATGTTCAATCCAACAAAAAAAAATGTAATAACGCAGATGTTCTATATTTATATATGTCAACATAGTTTTTTGTAGTACGTATAAGTGAGATAAAACTTGATGTTCCATATATCAACACAATCACATAATTATCTATTAATCTGTCAAATTAGAACAGGTACTTAGTTTGCGACGTTTATTTAATTTAATGACAAGTAACATTTTTTTTTTAATTTTGGGCTGTATTTAGTTCGATGTTTAAAAAAAAGTAAACGACGTAAAATTCTTAATAAAATGTTATTTTGATGATAAACTAAATCACAAAAGTTTATAGATAGAACTTCGTTGCTGTGCCATTTCACAGAAATATTGAAGATCTATAAAAACATAGAACTTTCAAAGTCTAAACAGAATACCTACTTATTATAATAGTTCATATAGATTACAAATTATTTTGCTTCCATCTAAAAGTTTAAGACACATTATCTAATTTTAAAACCTTTATCGTCCATACATCAAATCATTCGATCTATTAAAATAAAATAAAAACAAAAATGTTCTTCCTAGTTACATCATCCACAGGTACTTAAAGTGTAATCTTTAATAAATATTATGAACTTAGGTAGATAATTTTATTAATTTTTATTCTATTTCACAGCATCTGAAGTTTATGTGGGCAAAATACTTATGCATGCAAAAGACAAAATTTCTATACCCTTCTTATGAATATGGAGCAAGAAAGACAGTACGCATGAATTGGTATAGGCTGTGTAGCCCACAAAAAATATGGTCCGGTTTTACCAGTATTTATTTATTTATACAAATATTTATTCTTTAAATAAAAATAATGTGTTCCATAACAAATTACCTACCTATGTCTTTAGGAACAACGTAGGTTTCACTATTATAGTTTTATGGCTTTTTCACATCGGTAAATGTAGGTAAACCAGCAGCATAATATTTGAAAATCACCACATACCTACGCTTATTGACGCCGGCAGTCAGAGTACGATTTTAACAGCTTAAGCTATGAAAAATGATAAATTTATCTATTCTATCCACAGTACATTAATAAAAGTAGAAATATTGCACACGGTAGCTTCATAAGCGAATGGACGTAATAAATGTTCCGTATCTGCGTGGAAAACGAAATTAATCGACTAGCATCATAATTAATACTTTCAGCTTCAAAAAATATTAAACTTCAACATCAATAAATTAACATCTTATTTGAAAAATAATTGATCGAAGTCACACTAATTAATTATACTCGTAAAAATCACTTTCAAGTCTATAGTAGGTAAATAGTAAATTCTAAAACATCCGATAACCTCGAGGTATCAGGCCAAGATACGAATATTCTATTTTAAAAGCTTACAAGTTGCGAACTTGTAGACAAAGTTTATATACAAATACCGAGAGGTCTAACTGTTATATTGCTACAACGTTTGACACAACCTACATTATGAAGTTTTAAAATAGAATCTCGCGAAATAATGCTAGATCACAGTCTATGTAAATAATACATCAATAAGATAAACATTTACCTATTCGATTTACATGAAACGTCGACGCCAAAATGGCTTTACTACACTAATATTCATCTAAGGCATTCATCCGAAAGTTGCCGTAGTTGAAAATGGCCAAAACCTCGGCCAAATCAAGAAAATACAATTCACAATTTGCGATACTGTTGCTTATAACTGATGTCAATATGCGCTAGAATTAAGAGCAAGTACCCAAATGGTACTTGTGAAAATAATTATGAATAAAAGAGGCACTATGCCAAATAGTTATTAAATTAATTAAAATACTTTGGTATGCGCTGAAACTTCATGGTAACTACATGTTCTTAAATTAAAGCAATAAGAATCAACAATAAATCAAAAATACGTTATAATCCTCAATCTCATACTTAAACCAATAAAATTAATTGAATACTAGATATTGTTCAAATTGATGAATCAGAGGTTTCAATTCAGATTGTAGTTAAGAGTCATCAAGTATCGTTCAGAGCTATTCCAGTCTAGCAGAAGCTCAGTCATTTATTTTATGTAACAAATACAGAACTAATATGACAATGACGCAACAATACACTTCTTCTTATTCTTCATATTGCTTGCAAAGAATACGCTAGTCATTATTTTAAGATGCATGTCTTTTGTAAAACTGGAATAACTAAGAAGCTATACGTTTCAGTGGCGCCCTCATGAAAATACACTGTAAGTAGATATATGCAGGGAAACCGAAAGCTCACTGCGGAGCACGATTCCAAATGCCACATACGTTTAAACTCCTCGTATCAAAACGTTGATAACTTCTGCAACAATCAACCGCTCCATTACGAATGTAATGAACATCATACCTTCGTGCGAACATTGCAGTGGGCTTCAGCCTTAAGAATTGTTTCTAAACGACATTTCGTCGTTGTAACTGGAGCGCCGAGTTTCATATTCAGTTCAATCGATCGATTTGGACGGCTTCACTCGATCCGGCTTGTCGGTGCTACTTTGGCTGCTCCTGGTGATAAATTTATATATTTTTTTAGATAACTCATAAATAACGGCTAGCCTAGAAATTTAACATTTTAGGACACATTGTAGAAGTTTCGACCAGTGGCCTTGTTTGGATACATTTGTATCCTACCAACTGCGCCAAATAAGTTTGAATAGAAATTCCATTTTTTGCTCACTCTTGGGTGATAAAAATGAAAGCCTCGGGTAACATATTGTTTACAAATGCAGGTACCTATTTTATTTGTACCTATTACAGTATAGTCGGCATCAAAATGTACTTTGTAGCAACCAAAGTGGCCAAATATAAGCGTTATTACGCTTATATTTGGCCACTTTGCTTAGTTTTTGGACTAGGTTGATTTGTGTAAGATTGTCCGCAAATATTTATTTATTTATTTTTCATCACACTTGCTCGTAAAGGGTGTATTATATGCAGGTGTATCGAGCAGCTATAGCCGATTTACCTCCCGCGGGAGTTATGGATTTTTATGTGATTGGTTAAAGCAAATGTACGTGGTCGCGCGCTACAAGAATTCTGCTCTGTGATTGGTTGAATAAAAATCGAGCAGGCCATGCGCATGCAGCCTCTCTTTTGCAATATTTATCTTGTTAAACAATGTACTATATTTACCCCAATAGTAATAAAGAAGTGTTGCGATATATTCGGCTACTTTGGCTGGTACTTTCTATTTGATTCTGACTGTACAGTTTAGTATGTTTTGCCAGTCGACGTACAAAAACAAAAACCACTCACCAGTTAAAACTTAACCGTCACAACATGTGGCACAGCCTGCCCTTATGCTTGACTTTGCTGCTTGGCGACGGCCGCTCGGGCTCCTCCTGAACGGCTGGTTGACTCTCCGGCCTCTTTATACTTGCCTTCTCCTCCCGATTGAAGCTGGCTGCCGCGTACATTGATCTGCAAGAGACTTTGGTTTCACTTTGATTTTACAACTGCTTTTGATAAGGTGGTCAGTAGTGTGTTATTCTTGTAGGGAGCTTAGTGGTCCTCATATGGCACTAATGTCAAAGTAAAGCAAATAGGTGTCAATAAAAATTATATCAAATAGGTTTTGTTAAGATCCATTAGACCAAATATGAGATCATAGTGACTGAATACATCATTTAACATTATGTGAAGATTTGTGGACGAGTTCAATTTCAATAAACGAAAAAAAATTGACATACTAACCTTGTAAGTTTGCTTCTTGCCGTTCTAGAGGTGAAGTTCCCACTCTTTCCCCTCCTCAGTGAATGGAAGGGGGTCTTTATGGGTTTTGCAAGGGCCATATATGTGTCAGCAGACTTAGGACAGTTTAAAGTCGTTACTGTTAATTCCACGTCTTTGATAGGTTCGTTGGACGCTGAAATCAATATTTATTTCTTTAAGTGCTCTGAGCAGATACTGCTGTAGAAGATAGGACAATAGAGAGATCTCTCAGGGACCGAAGTCCCATGAGAGTTGTTTGGATGTTATATTTATGCAACTGATTTAAGAAACTTCGATAGTGCGATGCAGAACTCGTCAGATTTGACAGGAGTGACGCCACACTGCGAAACGCCAACTTCGTTCGTGCGAGTATCAATCACACTTGTATGTTCGATACAGAGGGATCTGAGGGATATATACATACCGACAAACGAAGTTGGCGTTTTGTGACAGCCGTTCTGGTTACCGTAAAGCTAAGGGTGAAAACTAAACTCAACTATTCAAAAACAAGTTTCTGTCAAAAAAATAATTTTTGGTACAAGCTTTTATTGCCGACTGCACTTTTCTGCAAACCATCATCAACTACTCATTGAGACGATTCTAACGAGCCCAAACTCGATGGGGTTGTGTCGTTTTATGGCCACCTTCCAGCTCCAGCATCAGATCAGCTCCATGTCATCATAATATTGCATTGTCATGCGATATACATTTGCATGCAAAATTTCAGCTCAATCGGAAACCGGGAAGTGGGTCAAATTTGACTTGCAAGGTTTGATTACAGACAGACAAACAGGCACAACGGGACAGGTGAAACTAAATAAAAGCTTTTTTATTTTGTACGAGTAACATCTTTGTAAAAGACTGGTTTGCAATTAACGTTATTATTATTATGTATCTTTTATCCATATCTCGGGATCATGGGGTCCCGGACCTTTGGAAGGCATGCGTGGGCCCGAAGCCAACAGCGCAGAGGCCCTTTTAAACAAAAATAATCTAAAGCATTACAACTGCTTAGTATTTTTACACGACTGCCCAACAAAAAGGAGTGTAATGTTTTGTTCTATACATGTAATGATTATTATTTAGTCAAACCTACCAGTAAACTCCTCAATAGGCTTATCAATAGTGTCATGGTCTATCCAGGTTAGGCCCATCTCGACTTTCTCCGCCAAGTCTTGCCATCGGTTCCGGTTGTCCAGGGTGCCTGTGTACAAGGGCTGGATCCAGGGGAAAGTGTCAGACAACACCCTGTATAGGGGCAGGCAGATCATGTCGATGAAGCCTACTTGCATCTGTGGTAGCTCGTCCTTCTTTTCTCTGAAAATAAATAGTTAACGTTTATTGTCAGTGTCACGGGGACCAGTTGGCATTAATGAAAAGACTTATTTTGTGTCTACGTCGTCTTTAATCTTTACTATACAGTAATTGGAAGCGTAGGTAAAGATCAAGGCAGTATGCCAGTATTCATTACATGTCCCTAAAATAATACGACCAGCTTGGCATGTCTGGTACCTGTCCATCATATCAATCGGCTGCTGGTTGAGCTGCAGCTTCTCCAAGTCGCCCTGGTCGAAGAACTCGTCCGCGACCAGCTTGGCGACCTTGTGAATGAAGAATGTCTGGTACCTGTCCATCATAGCAATCGGCTGCTGGTTGAGCTGCAGCTTCTCCAAGTCGCCCTGGTCGAAGAACTCGTCCGCGACCAGCTTGGCGACCTTGTGAATGAAGAATGTCTGGTACCTGTCCATCATAGCAATCGGCTGCTGGTTGAGCTGCAGCTTCTCCAAGTCGCCCTGGTCGAAGAACTCGTCCGCGACCAGCTTGGCGACCTCGTGAATGAAGAATGTCTGGTACCTGTCCATCATAGCAATCGGCTGCTGGTTGAGCTGCAGCTTCTCCAAGTCGCCCTGGTCGAAGAACTCGTCCCCGACCAGCTTGGCGACCTTGTGAATGAAGAATGTCTGGTACCTGTCCATCATAGCAATCGGCTGCTGGTTGAGCTGCAGCTTCTCCAAGTCGCCCTGGTCGAAGAACTCGTCCGCGACCAGCTTGGCGACCTTGTGAATGAAGAATGTCTGGTACCTGTCCATCATAGCAATCGGCTGCTGGTTGAGCTGCAGCTTCTCCAAGTCGCCCTGGTCGAAGAACTCGTCCGCGACCAGCTTGGCGACCTCGTGAATGAAGAATGTCTGGTACCTGTCCATCATAGCAATCGGCTGCTGGTTGAGCTGCAGCTTCTCCAAGTCGCCCTGGTCGAAGAACTCGTCCGCGACCAGCTTGGCGACCTTGTGAATGAAGAATGTCTGGTACCTGTCCATCATAGCAATCGGCTGCTGGTTGAGCTGCAGCTTCTCCAAGTCGCCCTGGTCGAAGAACTCGTCCGCGACCAGCTTGGCGACCTTGTGAATGAAGAATGTCTGGTACCTGTCCATCATAGCAATCGGCTGCTGGTTGAGCTGCAGCTTCTCCAAGTCGCCCTGGTCGAAGAACTCGTCCGCGACCAGCTTGGCGACCTTGTGAATGAAGAATGTCTGGTACCTGTCCATCATAGCAATCGGCTGCTGGTTGAGCTGCAGCTTCTCCAAGTCGCCCTGGTCGAAGAAGTCGTCCGCGACCAGCTTGGCGACCTTGTGAATGAAGAATGTCTGGTACCTGTCCATCATAGCAATCGGCTGCTGGTTGAGCTGCAGCTTCTCCAAGTCGCCCTGGTCGAAGAACTCGTCCGCGACCAGCTTGGCGACCTTGTGAATGAAGAATGTCTGGTACCTGTCCATCATAGCAATCGGCTGCTGGTTGAGCTGCAGCTTCTCCAAGTCGCCCTGGTCGAAGAACTCGTCCGCGACCAGCTTGGCGACCTTGTGAATGAAGAATGTCTGGTACCTGTCCATCATAGCAATCGGCTGCTGGTTGAGCTGCAGCTTCTCCAAGTCGCCCTGGTCGAAGAACTCGTCCGCGACCAGCTTGGCGACCTTGTGAATGAAGAATGTCTGGTACCTGTCCATCATAGCAATCGGCTGCTGGTTGAGCTGCAGCTTCTCCAAGTCGCCCTGGTCGAAGAACTCGTCCGCGACCAGCTTGGCGACCTTGTGAATGAAGAATGTCTGGTACCTGTCCATCATAGCAATCGGCTGCTGGTTGAGCTGCAGCTTCTCCAAGTCGCCCTGGTCGAAGAACTCGTCCGCGACCAGCTTGGCGACCTTGTGAATGAAGAATGTCTGGTACCTGTCCATCATAGCAATCGGCTGCTGGTTGAGCTGCAGCTTCTCCAAGTCGCCCTGGTCGAAGAACTCGTCCGCGACCAGCTTGGCGACCTTGTGAATGAAGAATGTCTGGTACCTGTCCATCATAGCAATCGGCTGCTGGTTGAGCTGCAGCTTCTCCAAGTCGCCCTGGTCGAAGAACTCGTCCGCGACCAGCTTGGCGACCTTGTGAATGAAGAATGTCTGGTACCTGTCCATCATAGCAATCGGCTGCTGGTTGAGCTGCAGCTTCTCCAAGTCGCCCTGGTCGAAGAACTCGTCCGCGACCAGCTTGGCGACCTTGTGCTGCACCTCCCACGGCTTCGCGATGGCTGACACGTCGCAGGCTGTCATCATCATGCCGCATAGTACTGACAAAAGACGATAGCATACACTTAAAAGATACAGATCAAACGGACGCGCGGGAGAAGAAGGAGTCTGTTTATCTATTTAAACGTCATTGCACAAAACAAATAAAAGTACAAAAGGCAGACAATGCCTTAAGGCATTCTTAAGGCAACGATGGCGCACAAAGACTTGCAAAGGATTATGGAGAAGAATAGACTATAGAAAGATGGATGAAGGAATTTAGATGCTTTTAAGATCTATTTTAAATCCCTGGATTAAGGCACCCGAAATGCATACAGCGCTAATTATCACCCTTAGGTGCTCTGTTTTCTAAACCGTATCAAGAAACCAGTCGCGAAAACCTGACAGTGCGGAGAACTTATCTTTTACGGCTCTTAGGATACAACTTTTTCTTAAAATCCTTAGATCTATCTACTCTCCGATGTAAACTAGACCAGCACCTAAAAAGGGTTTAGGTAGTTAGAAGTGCATGTGTATGCAATTTGATAAGGTTCATATTGTTATCTGCACGTTAAATCTGTAAATGGAAATAAAGTTCTTACATTCTTTCTTCTCCTGACTCTGCCAGTCAAACTCGCCGTTGTCGACCAGCTCTAGGAACTTCGACTTTTTCTTGAAATACATCGCCAAGTCGGTCGACAGGATGGCTGTTTCTACCACCCTCATTACGTCTTTGTAATCGCAAGGGGAGAGCGCCTGTAATGGAAGGATTGAAAGGTTAGTGATAATCATAATGCACAATTTGGACCTACAGCAAGTAACTGGCTGCGAAGCAGAATTTACACGTGCAACAAATTTATACATGCAAGTTTAACTACATTGCCGATTTGGCAGGTCAATTGAACTCGGTTTAAACTCGACGACAAATAAATCGATACGATCAAAGTTACAAAAATATGGTAAGGTACACGATTTTAATGTTTGTATTTTGCTACTATGGTCGTATCTTTTCTTTATAGTCAAGTGTTCCTCGGTAACCCGTAATTTAAGGAAATTGCATGCAATTTCTTGCATGTCTTTATTGCTCTTTAGTTCTTCTCCAGTTGTGGTGCTCTAAATATGAGCGAAAGGGCATCCCGCATTGCTCAACCTCTTTTTACCGTTTACTTATCACACAACTTTTACCTAGAGGAACATTTAAATAGTAACTAAGTTAAACTGATGTTCAGAAGCCATAATTACCTGAAAAATATTATTGCTTTCGCTATTCAAAATCATGACACACTGATCAAAATGATGATGCTCCATCGTAGAAGTCGAATACAAAATCGCTAATGGACTCTCAGTTTTCGTCTGAAACGCGTTATTCGTCCCTCTATGGTCCAGGTCGTGGCATAGACAAGCTACTAATAGACCTAGGATTTCCAGGTCTGACATGAATCTCTCCATTTTGCCTGTTTTCATCATGGCGAACATCGTTTGGGCGACGTTGAGCGCGTGTCGCCAGTTGTGGTATTTTACTGGGCGGTAGTTCTTTTTGACACTCAGTATCCAACGGCATAATACCTGGAAAAAGGTAACATTTATGTAGGTTCTTGAATAAATCATTATTTCTGAATGTTTTTATTTTTATTTATTGAGAAACAAACAGGCGTACATAAACATTATCAGACATGGCTGAGCATAAAATAGACCTATATTTTCCTAAATGTATGATAAAAACAATACGTGGCTAATGCAAAATGAGAAACAAATGTTCTTATTCTTATCTATCCACATAGGCCGGATTCTATAAGGATCCGCAAGACCCCATGTCGGTAAACAGGTATGTAAAAAATGTGCTTAGTAATTAAATATTTGATCCGACAATTCCGACATTTTGGTCCAACAGGTCCTCACAAAATCGGGCCTTGTCATACAATGCAGTACGATGATGAATATACGTTTGAGCTGAAACAAGTGAATTATAAAGACAGCCAAAGTCGCCTTAATTTAAATTAGTGAGCCCGCTGTGGCTATAGAGAGGGGCTAATGGTACACATTATGTATTTTAAATGAAAGCGGCATTATATGGACGTTGCACGTTGGCAGTCTTCGTAATTGACTAGTTTGTGGTTTGAGTTAATTATTTTAATTTAAGTAGGTACAATATGATCCATCAAATGTTAAAACATTTTCTACTTAAAATGGATCCGGATTAAGTTAAAGTAGGTACTATATAATGATTATACTTATGTTTTAAGCGTTATAATTTGCTTACGTCGTAAGGTATGTGGAACTTCTCAACCAAATTGCATTGAAGGAACATTCTAAGCGTCGCTCTGCACGTGTCTTCGTCAGAGAGGTCAAAGTCTGAAAATAAGGAATTATAACACTTCATAAGAAATTTGCACCGCATTCATTTATAAGTGTATCAGCATTCACAGTTTTCTATGGGGTGACAGCTGCCGGCGCAATATTTTGTTTATCGGCATACGTATCGCGTCGAATCTTGATCCCTATGACAGCCTGTCATCTCAGTACAATTTTAACAACGTAAAATTGTACTGAGATGACAGCTGTCGTAGGAATCAAGATTCACAGCGATACGTATAATGTCTGTTTGATGCAACCTTCCCTAAGAAAAAATAAGGTACTAGGTTGCCACGTGAGTTATCTACATGTGATAAACATCTTACCATGGAACTGAAAGCTGTAGAGATTGTATGTTTCAGCGGTGGGGATGTCATCCTGAGAAAGCTTATTGGTGTCCTCCGTCGAAGCCGTTGCGTGGTACGACAGGCATTCTAGCGCCACCTGAAATTTAAATGTTTCTAATCAACATAATTATCATTCGAATTTCAACTTTCGTGAGACCTGTAAAATAATGCTAATAATTACGCGGTTCAACTCACGTATTAAATGTCACTACGGGCGACATATTTCGAACTCTTCGGGAGTTCTTCTTCAGGATGAGTGTTTTCGAGGCGGTGTCGCTTGAATCACAGCCCGCGGCCGCTCCGATCGCCGCGCGGCCCGTGACGCATGCACCAACAGCGCGGACAGTCTTGCGCTAGTATTGTGTGAGGGCAGCCTGCGGGGGGAGGGGGGCAGTCTTGCGCTGGTATTGTGTGAGGGCAGCCTGCGGGGGGAGGGGGGCAGTCTTGCGCTAGTATTGTGTGAGGGCAGCTTGCGGGGGGAGGGGGGCAGTCTTGCGCTGGTATTGTGTGAGGGCAGCCTGCGGGGGGAGGGGGGCAGTCTTGCGCTAGTATTGTGTGAGGGCAGCTTGCGGGGGGAGGGGGGCAGTCTTGCGCTGGTATTGTGTGAGGGCAGCCTGCGGGGGGAGGGGGGCAGTCTTGCGCTGGTATTGTGTGAGGGCAGCCTGCGGGGGGAGGGGGGCAGTCTTGCACTGGTATTGTGTGAGGGCAGCCTGCGGGGGGAGGGGGGCAGTCTTGCGCTGGTATTGTGTGAGGGCAGCCTGCGGGGGGAGGGGGGCAGTCTTGCGCTGGTATTGTGTGAGGGCAGCCTGCGGGGGGAGGGGGGCAGTCTTGCGCTGGTATTGTGTGAGGGCAGCCTGCGGGGGGAGGGGGACAGTCTTGCGCTAGTATTGTGTGAGGGCAGCCTGCGGGGGGAGGGGGGCAGTCTTGCGCTGGTATTGTGTGAGGGCAGTTTGCGGGGGGAGGGGGGCAGTCTTGCGCTAGTATTGTGTGAGGGCAGCTTGCGGGGGGAGGGAGGCAGTCTTGCGCTGGTATTGTGTGAGGGCAGCCTGCGGGGGGAGGGGGGCAGTCTTGCGCTGGTATTGTGTGAGGGCAGCCTGCGGGGGGAGGGGGGCAGTCTTGCGCTGGTATTGTGTGAGGGCAGCCTGCGGGGGGAGGGGGGCAGTCTTGCACTGGTATTGTGTGAGGGCAGCCTGCGGGGGGAGGGGGGCAGTCTTGCGCTGGTATTGTGTGAGGGCAGCCTGCGGGGGGAGGGGGGCAGTCTTGCGCTGGACTGGTATTGTGTGAGGGCAGCCTGCGGGGGGAGGGGGGCAGTCTTGCGCTGGTATTGTGTGAGGGCAGCCTGCGGGGGGAGGGGGGCAGTCTTGCGCTGGTATTGTGTGAGGGCAGCCTGCGGGGGGAGGGGGGCAGTCTTGCGCTAGTATTGTGTGAGGGCAGCCTGTGGGGGGAGGGGGACAGTCTTGCGCTAGTATTGTGTGAGGGCAGCCTGCGGGGGGAGGGGGGCAGTCTTGCGCTGGTATTGTGTGAGGGCAGCCTGCGGGGGGAGGGGGGCAGTCTTGCGCTAGTATTGTGTGAGGGCAGCCTGCGGGGGGAGGGGGGCAGTCTTGCGCTGGTATTGTGTGAGGGCAGCCTGCGGGGGGAGGGGGGCAGTATTGCGCTGGAATTGTGTGAGGGCAGCCTGCGGCAGGAGATCGTCTCCTCCGAGAGACGATACGCACACTGAACTCACTGGTCAACGAGATTGTCACAACACACTGTCCCCTTCAAGTCAGGAATAATAGGTTATTAGGTAGGCGGTAACATCCAGCAACCATCACGATTAAAATAGATAGTAACACGTGAGTTGAACCGTGTAATTATTAGCATTATGATTATTAGTGGCAGTGGGCAGGGCCAGTTGCACGTAGAATCGATGGCCGTTGGGGCATTGCGGTCCTCGAGAGGCAACCACGTAGCAGAAGGCGCGGGGATACCCTTCACAAGGTGGACTGATGACCTGGTAAACGTCGCGGGAGTCCGCTGGATGCAGGTGGCGCAGGACCGGTCATTGTGGCACTCTTTGGAGGAGGCTTATGTCCAGCAATGGCCGTTTTTCGGCTGATATGATGATGTTCATTATCATCAGCCAGTATTCAGCTGCTGGGCATAGGTTTGCCCCAAAATAATCCTATCCGCAAAGATAAGAGCAATGCCGGGCACCCGGACAGTTTGGGAGAAGACGTTATCTGCGGGGCACAAGTTGCCCCAAATAATCACCATCCCCCATGACGAGAACCTCGTGAAGGCTGAGAAGAAGAAAGCCAGCAAGTACCTGGCACATGAGGGGATCGCTATGAGGGATGTTGATTCGACCATAGTCCCGATACTCCACATTTGTCAAAGTGACCGAGACAAAAGAACTTTAATTAAAATAAGTTTAATGAGCGTTTATGATTAAGGGCGTTGGCTATCCGCAACCGAAGGAATTCAAGGTGCTTCCGCTGAGCTGAATCATCCGTTTTGTGGAAATGATGGAGCGAGCTTGGGAGTAGCCATAAAGGAGGGCGCAAATGCACCAAATATCCCACTGGGACAAGTGTATCCTAGAGCCCTCATCTAGATATTATTATTATTTCTGGTAGTGGCTTTCGGGCTATCAAAGCCCTTATATCACTGCGACCATCGCTGATCTATTGTGATCGCCACTTACTACAATTCTTGGTCAAGTCCTGCAAACTCGAAGAATTGCAGGATTTTGTTGAACTCAAGATAAGATAAGGGCACAATAATTTAACTTTTGTTCGATGAAGGAAGCCATCGTGAGGAAACCGGTCTAATCCCTTCAAGGTCTAGTTTTCCCTCTGGGTTGGAATGTCAGATGGCAGTAACTTTCGTAAAAGTAGTGCCTACGCCGGGTTCCTTTAGGATACAACTAGGAAAAACTAAGAGGACTTTACCTTTTGTTTAGCCATCAGCTTGCATGCATTTTCGTACATCTGCGTATTGTGGATGCCCAGGCCACAAAAGATGGCGAATGCTTCGAATATCGATATGTCGCCGTCAGTGAACTGACACCTATTTTCCTGAAACAGAAATTTGAATAGTCAACCTAATGATTTATAACTACATAAATAAAACAGTTCAAACACCCACGACACATATTGGTGTACTATGTTTACCAATACACCAATATTTTGAGGATGCTGTTTCGGATGCCGAAAACCTGTAGTGCGTCCAACATGTTTGCCAAAGCGCGAACTGATGATTTGTTTCGTAATCAGACGCAAGCGTGTTGGATCACTAATCAGGCGAGTGCGTGGCAGCGGTAATGGCCTCCTCAGGGTATTGCCGGAGAGGATGGACTGCCCCATATTTAAATACTGGGTCGAAGTGGCCATCGGCAGGGCCAAATAGGATGGGGCTGCGAACGAGCGCGGGACGCCTTTGCCGTGTTGGTTCGTACCTATTTTCATTTAATTTAATTTTTTGATTTTATTTGTTTTTTTATTATTTTTGTTTGCATTTAATGTACAGTCGCCATCACATACATCGGAGCAAACAAGCAGCTCACAGACATCGGAACACACCTCTATTTTCAAGGCATTAGGGTGCATGTGCCGATATTTTTGAACACCTGAAGTGTACCGATGTATGTGATGGCGAATGTACCTACTAACATAGTTATTAAGTCAAAATTTCTTACTAACACCCTATGGACCATTGGTCTGAAATAGACCTTTTACGGTAATAGACCGTTTAGGTTACTGGGATCCCCTTTTTTAAAAATTGGTTTAATTACCGATAATTTAAGAAGGTCTGGCATTTCACCTTCACAAATTGATTGATTTGCGATGAATGTAAGGGGGATTGTTAATTCTTTGGAGCATTGCTTTATAAGAGTCGGAGGTAGTTCATCGTGACCAGAACTTTTCTTATTTTTAAGCTTTCGTATTGTTTTATATATTTCTGTATCGCTAATCGGGCTTAAGTAAAAAGAGTTTGTTGGTGAATCAATGTTTGTGAGAGTATCAGATATTGGATTTACGTTGTTTGTCGATGGAGCTACTTGGCTGCCTAGGGATACAAAATAGTCATTAAATGAGTTTGCGACGGTGTATGGATCATCTGTGAGCTTATTTGAAACCCTCAAAGACAAGTTTTTGTGGGCTTTCTTTTGGACTTTGTTTGAATTTTCTTTTATAATTTGCCACATACCTTTCATAATGTTTTCAGATTTATGTATTCGTTTAATATTTTGTAACTTTTTTGAGTTTTTTACAGCAATTTTCAAGATTTTTTCGTATTTTAAGTAGTAGTTTTCTAAAGTGATATCTTTTGTTTGTGATAACATTATTTTCAAGAGCCGTTTATGTTTGCACGATTTTTTTAAACCGACTGTTAGCCAAATTTTGTTGATTTTGAATCTTAATTTTATTTTTATTTTAGGTATTGTCTTGTTCAGCGCATCTATTATTTTAGCTGAGAAGATATTATAATTTTCGTTTACGTTTTGTTGCAATGAAATTATAGAGTTCCAGTTGATTTTTTGTAGTTCCGATTTAAACATGTTTATTCTGTTTTCATTGTAAATTCTTTTTTCGCTATACCATATTTTATTTCTTGTATCAGGTAGGGGTAAGTTAATTAAGATGCCTTTGTGGTCTGAGAAACCGTACTCATTTACGGAGGTAGTTTTTTCCTGGTCTTGAAAGTTTGTGAACACTAGATCTAAACAGCTAGCGCATGACTGAGTAATGCGTGTTGGCTCTTTTATTTGTTGCTTAAAATTGTAACTTGTAAACAGATTTAAAATGGTTTGTGTAAGTTTTGATTTATCTAGAGCATTTATATGAAAGTCGCCTCCTATTATTATATTTTTACATTTATCTAGTAATGAAAGTTGGTCTAAGAGTTTTTCTAAACAGTCATAGAAGGTTTGAAACTGTCTATTTCTTTGTGGCCAGTATAGTACAATGAATATAGTGTTAAGCTTTGCAAGGTCCACAGCGCAAATTTCAAAAATACACTCTATACTCATATTTACTAGGTCTTGTCTTTCTAGGTACTCTATGTTTTCACGCAAAAATATACATACTCCACCGCCTTCGCTGTGTTGCCTGCAGTAGCTCGATGCTAAGTTGTAACCCTCTAGCTTCAATAAAGCGGTTTTCTTTGTAGTTATCCATGTTTCCGTAATGCAAAGGGCTTGAAGTTTTATTTCTTCTGTAAGTTCCTCGATAAGGTGTAGTTTACTTCTCATGCTTTGCATATTTTGGTACAGTATTGAGCACTTATTTACGAAAAAAGGGTTCGGCATTTCCGACTGAACTTTTAGGTCTGGTGTCATTGTATTTTCTGGCGGTCGTTGGGTCTACAGAGTTATCTGAATCTATGTTATTTGGAGTGGTTTTTGGTGAGTTTGTATGGTTCTGATCGGATTCCTCTGAGAGCTTTCCATCTATATACAGGGTGGAATTTCATAAACTGTACATAATAAAAGGAGAAAAATTTCAGCCAATTTCATCGGTGAAACGGTGTTTTTTTTTTTTCTAGTCATTAGTTTTTTTTTACAGAATTTTGAAAATTTTTGTAAAAACTCGGGTAATACACCTAATTCAGACGGTATAACTTTTGATCCAATGGTCCTAAAATGAAAATAAAAAATGCAGAGTATTACCAAGGGACAGGTTAATAATTCTTAATAACAATAAAAAACCAACTAGAAGAGAAAATCCGCAAAAAAAATTATTGTTTTTGAAAAATGGCTACAAAAATTACGAATTTTAAAAGAAAAACACAATTTTCTGAAAAAAACGCAGATTTAGTTACCATTTTTTTTGCTTAGTATTAAACCTCACTTAATGCCGATTCTAAAACCGTTTTTAAACTGTCTCAGACTTTGAAAAATACCACGCAAATGGGTACGTAAATCAAACCATAATTTTATTAATTTTAATCCTCTTAAAATCCTTAATGACCGTTTGTTCACAGGTAGTTGAAGGGTGTTATTGGGTTTTAGGTGGAAATAACAAATTACGTACTTAGTATTAATCCTCACTTAATGCCGATTCTAAAACCGTTTTTAAACTGTCTCAGACTTTGAAAAATACCACGCTAATGGGTACGTAAATCAAACCATAATTTTATTAATTTTAATCCTCTTAAAATCCTAAAACGCCGCGGTACCGGTGTTGTGTTTGACTTTATTATTCAAAATCTGCCTGTATTTTTTTGGTTTTTGTATATCCAAGGAAAAGGAAAGTGAAATTCCGCTATGGGAAGGGAAAAGCGGAGGGTATTTTTTGTCAGAGAGATCGCGCACTCGATGCGGGGGGTGTGTGTCCGCGTGGGCTCGCCCTTCGGGCCTTCGGCCCTCAGGCTCGCGTAGAGAGCGTGCTCTGAAGGGACGCTTCGGGCCTTCGGCCCTACGCGGAGCTCGGCCTTCGGCCTTCGCGTACCTGGAAGCTCACGTTCGGGCCCTCGGCCCTCAGGTTCGCTTAAAGACACTTGGGGGGCGTAGGGTTTCCGCAAGCGCGCTTTGAAGGGACGCTTCGGGCCTTCGGCCCTACGCGGAGCTCGGCCTTCGGCCTTCGCCTGCCACGAAGCTCACCTTCGGGCCTTCGGCCCTCAGGTTCGCTTTTAACACACTCGGGGGTTAGTGAGTGGTAGCACAACCTTAAACTCCCGCAGCTCGGCCTACGGCCTTCGCGTCGCTCGGCCTTCGGCCTTCGCCTACTACGAAAGACACTCGGGGGCATAGACGCACAGTCCTATACTCCCGCAGCTCGGCCTACGGCCTCGCTGGACGCTTCGGGCCTTCGGCCCTACGCGGATCTCGGCCTTCGACCTTCGCGTGCCTCGAAGCTCACCTTCGGGCCTTCGGCCCTCAGGTTCGCTTGTAAGACACTCGGGCCAAGGAATAGAAGCCAAGCCTTAAGCTCCCGCAGCTCGGCCTACGGCCTCGCAAATTTGTTTTGCCCGTACCGTCCGCCATTTTGGATTTTTTCCAATTTTTTTTTCTTTTTACAACTCTTGGGCCCCTCAAGTCCCCGCATGCCAAATCTCGGCGCGCTGCGACCAATTTGAAATTTCAAAAAACAAAAAGTTTTTTTTTCGGCCAAAAAAAAATGCGGTTGTACTCCCCTTGGGAACCTTTATGACATTTGGTCGAGACCCCTATTCAAAAGTCGAGCGGTTTGGCCGGAAAAAAAAACGAAAAAATTCCCCATACAAAATTTTTTTTAGAGCTAAAAAAAAAGAAGGCCGAGCTCCGCGTAGGGCCCAAGGCCCGAAGCGTCCAGCGAGGCCGTAGGCCGAGCTGCGGGAGTATAGGACTGTGCGTCTATGCCCCCGAGTGTCTTTCGTAGTAGGCGAAGGCCGAAGGCCGAGCGACGCGAAGGCCGTAGGCCGAGCTGCGGGAGTTTAAGGTTGTGCTACCACTCACTAACCCCCGAGTGTGTTAAAAGCGAACCTGAGGGCCGAAGGCCCGAAGGTGAGCTTCGTGGCAGGCGAAGGCCGAAGGCCGAGCTCCGCGTAGGGCCGAAGCCCCGAAGCGTCCCTTCAAAGCGCGCTTGCGGAAACCCTACGCCCCCCAAGTGTCTTTAAGCGAACCTGAGGGCCGAAGGCCCGAAGCGTCCCTTCAGAGCACGCTCTCTACGCGAGCCCGAGGGCCGAAGGCCCGAAGGGCGAGCCCACGCGGACACACACCCCCCGCATCGAGTGCGCGATCTCTCTGACAAAAAATACCCTCCGCTTTTCCCTTCCCATAGCGGAATTTCACTTTCCTTTTCCTTGGATATACAAAAACCAAAAAAATACAGGCAGATTTTTAATAATAAAGTCAAACACAACACCGGTACCGCGGCGTTTTAGGATTTTAAGAGGATTAAAATTAATAAAATTATGGTTTGATTTACGTACCCATTAGCGTGGTATTTTTCAAAGTCTGAGACAGTTTAAAAACGGTTTTAGAATCGGCATTATCATCATCATCATCATCAATATTTAAGAGCTTGGCTCTTGTCGGTGGAGTATGCGCCAGTTCTCTCGGTTCTCGGCTAATTTCTTTAGGTCCCGGTAAGACAAGACATTTGCTTTTAGTTGCTGTACAAAGCTTATCCTTGGTCGACCTCTACCCCTTGATCCTTCGATCTTACCTTCTATGATATTTCTAAAGAAAATGTCGTGTCTTATCAAGTGACCTATCATTTTGCCTCGTCTATTTTCAATTGTGTTCAGCAAGTTTCTTTTTTCTCCCACCATTCTCAACACTTCATCATTTGTCATTCTGTCCGTCCAGCTTATTTTCTCCATTCGCCTCCAGAGCCACATTTCAAAAGCTTCAATCCTTTTTCTATCTCTTTTAGTCATTGTCCACGTCTCACACCCGTATAATGCAAGACTCCAGATGTAGACTTTAATCGGTTTAAGTGAGGATTAATACTAAGTACGTAATTTGTTATTTCCACCTAAAACCCAATAACACCCTTCAACTACCTGTGAACAAACGGTCATTAAGGATTTTAAGAGGATTAAAATTAATAAAATTATGGTTTGATTTACGTACCCATTTGCGTGGTATTTTTCAAAGTCTGAGACAGTTTAAAAACGGTTTTAGAATCGGCATTAAGTGAGGTTTAATACTAAGCAAAAAAAATGGTAACTAAATCTGCGTTTTTTTCAGAAAATTGTGTTTTTCTTTTAAAATTCGTAATTTTTGTAGCCATTTTTCAAAAACAATATTTTTTTTTGCGGATTTTCTCTTCTAGTTGGTTTTTTATTGTTATTAAGAATTATTAACCTGTCTCTTGGTTTGTCTCTGCATTTTTTATTTTCATTTTAGGACCATTGGATCAAAAGTTATACCGTCTGAATTAGGTGTATTACCCGAGTTTTTACAAAAATTTTCAAAATTCTGTAAAAAAAAAACTAATGACTAGAAAAAAAAAAAAACACCGTTTCACCGATGAAATTGGCTTAAATTTTTCTCCTTTTATTATGTACAGTTTATGAAATTCCACCCTGTATAATCTGTTGTTTTTAATAACAGCATGGTGTCCTTCTTGTCTGGCTGTGTAAAGCATATTTTTTAATGTATATCTAGTTTTTAGGGATTCTTGATCGAGGCATTCCGAAACCCAAATGCCGGTATTCTTGAAGTAAGCCTTGTTGTTTAGTATGTAGTTTGTGACCTTTTTACTTAAGAGTTCTATCATTATAGGTCTTCTTTGGCCTTTTCTGCCAATCCTGGTGCAAGCTTCGATATATTCAACTAGGTTTACATTGAGGATATCCTGAAAAATGTATAATATATGGTCGTAGAGTTCGGATTCACTTTCCCAGTGATTTTCCTGTAGTCCGTATAAGATAAGTTTTTTTTGATTGACTTCGGATTTATAGTCCAAACAGTGAGAGCAATCTGTAGGGACGGTCGTGGCGGTCGTGTTTCCTGACGAGGCCTGGCTCAAATGGGTTGTAATTTTTTTAATCTCTTCAATTTCAGTCTTTAATTTCTTGTGTTCTTGCTCTATAGAGCTAATGGTGTTATTTATTTTATTAATAGCTTGTATGCGGCTGTCCTGTTCTGATCGTAGTGTGTTATTTGTTCGCGTTATTTCGTTTCTCAGTACGCTAATCGCTTTATTTATTTCGGAGAGCAGCGTTATTTTCAGTTCAGAGATTATAGACTGCCTATTGTTTTCTAGTTTTTTATCCAGAAGTTTTTCAAATTTTTCTAATATAATTGTATCTTCAATGTTTGGTTGTGTATGCTGAGCTTGTTTGCTAGTTTTCGAGGTGATATCTGCGAGTAGTGCGTCTCCTAGGAAACTCGAGTTGTCGAAACATGGTGTTATGTTCAGTGCCGGGTGGGGTTTGTTTCGTAGGGTGATATTGTTTGTTTCGGGGTAAGTGTCACGAATGCGTGCTTCGTCGCTGTGCCGCGAGCGGATTGGAGTGTTTACGTTATCGCGTTTTGGTTCTTTACAGCTGCAGGACGTGCATTTCCATGATTTCCTATGTTCGGAATCCGGTGTGCTATAGAAGCTTTTAAAACGCTCGAAAGACATGCCAACGCAATCTAAGTCGTATTTGTTACTGCATAGTTTACACGTGAGATACTGTTTATTTGGAATTTCTTGAAGACATCCTGAACATGTTGGTTTCATTATTGAATAGGGCGCCCTCTATCGTGCAATAGCGGTATCAGTGCAGTATTTGCTTAGTCGGTAAAGCAGATTCTCCCATAAGTTGTTCTGCTACTCAACCGTAGATGTCGCTAGTAAAATTAACGTGATTTAGATAGTGACAGATATTATTTTAGGTTATTCTTTGTTAATATGCACTTATATTTCTTTTGTAGTTTTTTAAACTGAGTTTCTACACTGTTTACATCACTGTTTATATTGGAAAACTAGTTTTATATGAGTTTTTATGCACTTCACTGTTTGTTTACATCGAATATTTGCGTTTGCTAGCTTTTGTTGTTGTGGTCACAGTTTGGCTAATCTTTCGTGAAATTTCAAGATAACATTTCCTGTCGGTATTTACATCGTGAAGAACAGATTTATGATATTTACGCACTCTGATATAACTCTTAACTATTTTAAAAATAAAAATTTGTACGGAGCTGATGTTACTCGTGACACTAGCGCCACCTACCTCTTTAGTTATAAAGATCTAAGCATACATAGGGACAGACATACAGACAGACAGCGGGAAGCGACTTTGTTTTATAATATGTAGTGGGGCCAATCTCCGAGCGTTTAAACCGCGTGGTTCTAAAGTCATTGTCGGCTCAAGATTATTTCAGCAGAGGTAAAACATACCGCGGAAACTTAAATCAAGAAAGACTCAAAACCGGTATTGGCTTACGTTTTCATCAAAAGTGGACTCTGATATTCGTCTCTTTTAATAGTATTTCCTGGAGACGACAATGACGAAAAAAAACGCCTTAAAAACGCTGAATATTCGCCCAGTGAAGTGATCTTAACCATAATAACGTACCTTATTGATGAGCTGAGCCACGCCAATAACGTCCTTATTGGCATTCACAATAGGCATACAGAGCATGGTCCGGACGTCTCTTGCGTCGTCATTCGTCGTGTCCTGCAGGACGAGGCCGTTCTCCCTCCGCCAATCGGACACCTCCGAGATGTTAAGAGCTTTGTTGGATCGGGCCACCTGTAACCGGATAGTGGAATGTGAACAAGGTAATCAGGGTAATCTATCAATACACACATACATACATATAATCACGCCTCTTTCCCAGAGGGGTAGGCAGAGATCACGGATCTCCATTTGCTACGATCCTGACAAACCACTTTCGCTTCACTCACTTTCATAACATTTCTAATACACGCTCGTCGGTTTAGGGTACTTTTGACCTGGCCTTTTTGTAAGATTTCTCCAATTTGATCGGAGAAAGTTGGACTAGGTCTTCCCCTTCCAGCTTGCCCTTCCACTCTTTTTATATACACCCTCTTCGTTAATAGGTACAAATAATATAAAGAGGTACAAATCTGTGAGATTGTAGCTTTGCAAGTCGATTCTCCATACAAACGTAGTTTGGTTCTTATTTTAGAACGGCATAATGCCTACACTAAACTACATTTGTATGACTCAATAAACAGCCTTTTATCAGTAACAAAAGGTTTCCATAAAGATGGCTATGAAAGATAGCTTTACTACCAACATATTATACCATATTTTATAGCAAATTAAAAGTAATTATCTCCTTTATTCATAAACGACGGTCATAAGAAGAACATAGCATCGCTTCATCATACAGATATAATTTTATATCCTGTAAATGTTACCAAAATTAAGTCAAGAGGTAGCCTTGTTTTTAGTTGGATTCTTAATCGAGCTTCTTTGTATAAAGTTATGTGATAAAAACATTTTGATACAAAGGTTGCACAGGTGTGGTGTGCGTTGACACGGTAGGTTAGAAGTAAGTATCAGGATTGATTGAGAGAGAGATATTAGTGGAGCTGAACGCGTGTCAATCTTCGTGCTTCAATCTTTGTCAATGGTTTAGAAATACCAACTCTAAAAGACCTCCCTTTCCCAACTTACCGTCAAAGCAATATAAGCCAACGTTGACTGTTCATGCCGCGGCGTGGTTCTGGACTGCTTGCCCCCCAGTTCGAAGAGCGTTTGGCACCTGGTGGGAGCTGGTGGTGGCAGGGCTAGGGCTGTGCTGTGGCCTTCGTATCAACAGTTTAGTCTGATCAATTTTAAAAGACCTATTTCCCCAACTTACCGCTAAAGCGATACAAGCTAACGTGGACTGGTAGTCGTGCCGTGGCGTGAGCGTTGTTCTGGCCTGCTTGCCCCCCAGTTCGAAGAGTGTGTGGAACCTGGTGGGAGCTGGTGGTGGCAGGGCTAGGGTTGTGGCCTTCGTATCAACAGTTTAGACTGATCAATTTTAAAGGACCTATTTCCCCAACTTACCGCTAAAGCGATACAAGCTAACGTGGACTGGTAGTCGTGCCGTGGCGTGAGCGTTGTTCTGGCCTGCTTGCCCCCCAGTTCGAAGAGTGTGTGGAACCTGGTGGGAGCTGGTGGTGGCAGGGCTAGGGTTGTGGCCTTCGTATCAACAGTTTAGACTGATCAATTTTAAAAGACCTATTTCCCCAACTTACCGCTAAAGCGATACAAGCTAACGTGGACTGGTAGTCGTGCCGTGGCGTGAGCGTTGTTCTGGCCTGCTTGCCTCCCAGTTCGAAGAGTGTGTGGAACCTGGTGGGAGCTGGTGGTGGCGCAGGGCTAGGGTTGTGGCCTTCGTATCAACAGTTTAGACTGATCCATTTTAAAATACCTATTTCCCCAACTTACCGCTAAAGCGATACAAGCTAACATGGACTGGTAGTCGTGCCGTGGCGTGAGCGTTGTTCTGGCCTGCTTGCCCCCCAGTTCGAAGAGTGTGTGGAACCTGGTGGGAGCTGGTGGTGGCAGGGCTAGGGTTGTGGCCTTCGTATCAACAGTTTAGACTGATCCATTTTAACATACCTATTTCCCCAACTTACCGCTAAAGCGATACAAGCTAACGTGGACTGGTAGTCGTGCCGTGGCGTGAGCGTTGTTCTGGCCTGCTTGCCCCCCAGTTCGAAGAGTGTGTGGAACCTGGTGGGAGCTGGTGGTGGCAGGGCTAGGGTTGTGGCCTTCGTATCAACAGTTTAGACTGATCCATTTTAAAATACCTATTTCCCCAACTTACCGCTAAAGCGATACAAGCTAACGTGGACTGGTAGTCGTGCCGTGGCGTGAGCGTTGTTCTGGCCTGCTTGCCCCCCAGTTCGAAGAGTGTGTGTAACCTGGTGGGAGCTGGTGGTGGCAGGGCTAGGGTTGTGGCCTTCGTATCAACAGTTTAGACTGATCCATTTTAAAATACCTATTTCCCCAACTTACCGCTAAAGCGATACAAGCTAACGTGGACTGGTAGTCGTGCCGTGGCGTGAGCGTTGTTCTGGCCTGCTTGCCCCCCAGTTCGAAGAGTGTGTGGAACCTGGTGGGAGCTGGTGGTGGCAGGGCTAGGGTTGTGGCCTTCGTATCAACAGTTTAGACTGATCCATTTTAAAATACCTATTTCCCCAACTTACCGCTAAAGCGATACAAGCTAACGTGGACTGGTAGTCGTGCCGTGGCGTGAGCGTTGTTCTGGCCTGCTTGCCCCCCAGTTCGAAGAGTGTGTGGAACCTGGTGGGAGCTGGTGGTGGCAGGGCTAGGGTTGTGGCCTTCGTATCAACAGTTTAGACTGATCCATTTTAAAATACCTATTTCCCCAACTTACCGCTAAAGCGATACAAGCTAACGTGGACTGGTAGTCGTGCCGTGGCGTGAGCGTTGTTCTGGCCTGCTTGCCCCCCAGTTCGAAGAGTGTGTGGAACCTGGTGGGAGCTGGTGGTGGCAGGGCTAGGGTTGTGGAGCGTTCTCCGCCCGGTCGTTGGACTATGCGCTCCAAGTGACTCTGGAAAAGAAGAGCATCTTTTGTAGTGGGTGGTCGACGAGATTCCCTTTCTGTGATGACTGAAGGCCTTGTTTGTTCCCTAAACTGTCAACCTCTTTTATCCCCCTTTAGGGGTGGAATTTCGTAAAAGCACTTCTCAGTGGTAGGTAATGTTATAATAAATAGCCCAAAGTAAAAATCAAGATTCAGTAGTTTTGCCTCTATTGTGATAAATCGAACAGGTTTTTGTCTTTAATATATAATTATAGATAGATTATAGTAATCATGATCATACCTCGTATGCGGAGAGATACCTAACAAAAAAATCCCCGTTGAATTGGATCAGAAACTATGATAGGGTTTCTCTAAAAATATCCATAAAAGATGTGAAGTTGAAAACAGTGTTACCTACAAATTATGAAAAGGTCAGATTTAATAAAAAATACTAGACTCAACCCTAACTCTAAGTAAGCTTTACCACATCAGGTTCGCTCAAAAGACCAATTCCAGGATAATCGCTGGATATAAGTACATTTCCACAATAATAAGATAACTGATCAACTTACAGATTCACAATGATCAGTATCCAAAATGAAAACCGCGCATCGATCGCACTTCAGCAAATCCCTCGCTTCTGTCATGATCTTTGTCACTAGACACTCCAAGTTGCTCTGCTCCTCAAATATACTCCTGGCAAGGGCCAGTAGGATCTGATTCCTCTTGTATTCGAGGACGGAAGACTCGAAGAGCTGGGCGTTCTGAATGCCGATGCCGCAGAACGTGAGGTAGCGGCGGAAGACTTCCACGTCGCGTGGGGAGAATTCTTTGGAGCCTGGAATTTTAATATGTAGTAAATAATTGGTTAGTCACTTGGTGCATTATACTTAAGTACTCGTACTTAGCCTTGCTTCGCATCTTTTGGCTTGGATCAACATTTATTCTTACATGTAACAGTTTCAAGCACAATGTAACATTAGCAAAAAAGTTTTTTCAATAAATTATTCTTATTCTTATCTGATTGACATTACGGAAAAAGTGGATACATGCAGTGTGCTTAGATTCATGAAGGCTGGGGTAGATTTTGTTAAACGTAGTGTAGAATGCCTTCAGACTACGCGCATGAAATAAGAGATTTGTCGGATTATGGATGAGATTAGTAGGCGCAGATTGAGCTCATTAGTGTATGAGACGCCTGTTATTACCAGTGGACTAAAAGAGGATGATTAATGATGAAAACGATGAAATATATATTATAGGTATAATATTCATGAAATGTAAAATATGTGGGCACACTCAAAACACTCGATACCGCTTAACCCCGAATCACCAGGCCGTCAATGACGCCATGGCATCGCTAGTTGTTATTAGTGCCGAAATGAAAATTTGTGTTGATGATTAATTTCCACTTACCATCAGTTTTGTTTATAATTTGCGCTACGCCAACTACTCCGCCTTCATAGTTGCAGATCGGCATACAGAGGATCAGGTCAGTCTTGTATCCCGTTCGGGCGTCTATCTCACTGTTGA
This sequence comes from Epinotia brunnichana, assembly GCA_963854355.1. Lineage (NCBI taxonomy): Eukaryota > Metazoa > Arthropoda > Insecta > Lepidoptera > Tortricidae > Epinotia > Epinotia brunnichana. The sequence continues at coordinate 15,493,317 of OY977957.1, forward strand.
ATCTGCAAAAATAATTATGATTGTCTATCATCGACCGATGGTGGTAAAGATAAGGGATTCAAGGGACCAAGTTTTAGGGGGGAAGTTAATACCAGCACTCAACATTTTGGTGGATAGGATGATGGTATCAGTACTAAAATAGTTGCTCTTGTTCGTAGCCAGCGAAGATTGGAGAAGATTATGATTCTGGAGCAACACAACTGACAAATGGTTTATGTTTTTCGCATTAATATAGGATTTACGGTATATTCCCGTATCATCCCCCAAGAACAAGTGGGTTATGGGGAACCTGGTTCCCTCTTTTCTCCACAAAAATGGCGAAAGCGCCAACTGCTAGTCAGCTTGCATACCTGGGATCAGCGTATGCGTTTTTAATGTTGATGTGGTGTTTGGTCTGCGCTGCGACGCCAGCCACACCCACGCCGAACGGGATCCTGATCTCCTGCGACTGTGCAGTGCTCAGTGCTTCAGTTAGTTCTGCAAAAAAGTGATATGGTATTGTTGGATTCTTCTCGGAAATGTTGGTCGAGCTTTGGAGTAGGTAAAGAGGAGGCAAATGCGGAAAAGATCCGATAGGGTCCCGAAACAATATAAGATACGATATCGTATTCACAAGACTAATTCGAGAGACATCCATATTCATTGAGGAAACGAAATTCTATTTTCTACGCCCTAGAATTTAATATACCTATTCATATTCATATAATTTATTGCATAACATGTATTGTTGTGTTGTTTTATAGGAACGCTTTCAGCCGCCATCGAACGAAAAGAACTCGTTACTCTGTTTTATTGATTTTATAAATTACGGCTTAATTTGTTTTCACTGCACGTTCCATTTTACTTCGTTAATCTTTTTAATTTGCATACGATTTAAAAGTACATAATGTTTTTACAATGATTTTACAAACAAAGCCGGATTTATATAAATAAATAAAATAAATAAATATTACGGGACAATCTTACACAAATCAACCTAGGCCCACGGTAAGCTCAGTAAGGCTCGTGTTGTGGGTACTAGGCGATGATATATATAATAGATACATACATATAGATACTTATATACATATATAACATCATCATGTTTAAATCGTCTGGAATAGACGCAAAGGCCTGTGATGATGATATAACATCCATAACTCAGGAACAAATATTCGTGATAAATACACAAATAAATGCCCTGACCGGGATTCGAACCCGGGACCTCCAGCTTCGTAGGCAGAGTCACTACCCACTGGGCTACGAAGGCCGTTATATTTAACTGACGTGATGTTATCTGTCAAAAAACAGAAGTAAAATTAAAAGAACTTTTAAAATCCCGTCTGACTTTTTACAAATTATAGCCTATAGACGTAACTCCCACGGCTACTTATAAGGAATCTACCGACTCGCGGCCGTAGCATGTTTGCCATTTTTAACCGACTTCAAAAAAGGAGGAGGTTATAATATGTTCCACTGTATGTTTTTTTTTATATGTTTTTTTTTATTTTTCCGCCAATTGTTGACCGATTTCTAAAATTATTTTTTTAATCGAAAATGTATACTCCTGAGGTGGTCCCATTGTCACCAAGTCAGGATCTGATGATGGGATCCCAGGGACATTAAGGGCAACCCTCAAATTTTATAGTAACGCTTGTAATAGTTATTTCGGTATTCTCTATTATAACTCGTGTAATCGCAATTTTGGTGAAGTGGAACTGATGATGAAGACCACAGATGACTTATGGAACCCCTCAAAGATGTAAAGTACGTCAAAGACTCTGATATGATTCCGTTGACTAATGAAGTGTTAATTCTGAGATCTTTATGAGGAATCGACGGAACTCCTCGAATATTATCAGCCCACCGATAGCGAATTGGGGTTTTTCTGTAATACTCAACGCATTTGCTCTCGGAGAGCAGTTCATGTGGTAAATTGGAAAGGAAATGTGGAAATTTTCATGTACCTGTGTGGCTTGGCAAAGTACTGAATTGAAGTCGGTTTAAACGTTGTTTTTAAAGTAAACTATATCACTTATTGTTGTCGATAAGACATCCGTCACTCTCACACTCGCATACTTGTCGGAACGGGACCGATGTCTTATCCACAGCGATAATAATGTGATGATAAAATACGAGTAGCATCCATATTACGCCCGCAGGAATATCAGGCATGATAGAGACAGAACATTGCCTAATTGTTCTTTTTAGGGTTCCGTACTCAAAGAGTAAAACGGGACCCTATTACTAAGACTTCGCTATCCGTCCGTCTGTCTGTCACCAGGCTGTATCTCAAGAACCGTGATAGCTAGAGAGTTGAAATTTTCACAGATTATGTCGATACCCTAGTTCACGGAAGTACTAATTAAACATTGTCACTGAAATTTTAACTTTATGATGTGTGCACTAAGTAGGGTATCGATGTATTTCTGTTGCCGCTTTAACAACAAGTACTAAAAACAAAATAAATTAAATATTTTTATTGATAATGCTACGGAACCCTTCGTGCGCGAGTCCGACTCGCAATTGGCCGGTTTTTTTTAATTTAATTTAATCGTATGGCATTGAAAACAGAAACATAAAATATAAATGCTTCTGGTTAATTGCGGCGAGGCTGTCATGAAGAGTGTAGTGCAGCGGCCAAAGTTGATTACTCTTTAGAGTCTTTAGCACCACCCAGGGGACACGTAGGGTATCTAAGGTTATCTTCCTACGGACGCGAGTAATCTTTGTGCCTAATTGTTCTGTAACTTCAACATTGTATCGGCGTACTTTACTTTATTTTCCCTAATAAATTGTATCCGCCATGTTTTTTAATATTCCCTTGCGGGTTTGCCGAACGTTTTCACGGAGACCGTTACTCCCGAAAACACTAAAGTTACTTAGTTTCCTTCTCGCCTTCAACCAAAAATAAACCTTGCGTTTTCACCAGTAAGTTCACTTTACTTTGGCAACCGCTTGTCATCAGAGCTTCATTAATATTGCTGGCATTGCCTAAACGAAGACGTGGGTACAAAGTTTCATAAGAAAAGGTCTGCTTTTAGAGTTAGAATGGCTAGGCATTTCTTTTGTATAAGATTAAGCACAGACGAGACGTGTTAAGCCAATCTCGGGCAACTTGTAAAATAGTGTTTTGGAATAGTAACGAGCTTAGTTTTGGTTTAACTACTTTATCCAAGAGCAATAAAACGGCTAGGCACATTCTGTACAATTTGCATACGAAGTGTACCTACTTGTTTTATAGCTCTTTGGTGTATCATTCGTTTAGAAATTTCCCGCGATGCCCATTGTGCTAATAGTAAGTAAGTACCTACGAAAACTGACAGATATTTAAGGTAATTACCTATTAACACATTCACTGTCGTGAAACCACTGGACTGGCTACGAGCGTAGCGCCTAGCGATTATTAGTAGTGAATTTGTTAAGGAATGAAAAGAGTACTAGAATTTTGGAATCAAATTTTAAAATATTACCTACTTTTTACTGATAAGACCTTTGGCTGATAATGAATATGACAATGCATGATTTACCGAATATTTTTATTTTTTATTATAATAATTTATTAATACGTAATGCCAAATGCCAATGCCTCATGGCCAGAACATAGTGATTCTAGATTGATTATTGTAACACCAATGAACTTGTACCTATGTTTTATAAACAAATATATGAAAGAAAGAAAACATTTATTCGTGACAAAAGAAAATACATAAATCAAACTGCAGACACATACGCCCATACACATTTGCCACGAAATGGTCACAACTCAGCGTAAATGCTGGCGGCGCCAGCGCTGGTCTTCCGTTGTGACCATTAGGTGAAAACACGGAACAATGACGCCACGAACGCACACAAGGAGAAAAACTACGAAAAATCGGTCAAGTGCAAATGGGAGTCGCGCACGAAGGGTTCCGTACCATTATCTATAAAAATATATATTTTATTCGGTTTTTAGTATTTGTTGTTATAGCGGCAACAGAAATACCTACATCATCAGTAAAAATTTCAACTGGAACTATCACGGTATCAGTGAGATACAGCCTGGTGACAGGCATACGGACAGCGGAGTCTTAGTAATAGGGTCCCATTTTACTCTTTGAGTACGGAACCCTAAAAATCATAAAAATAAGAGTGAAATGAATTGAATTAAACTTTAATTCTGCCGACCGATGGTACCCAACAGATTAAACAAAAAGAGATTCTCAATGCGACTGCATCGTTTTATTCCCGTGATCACAAGAGATAAAATTGAAATTATTTGGAAATAAATAAACTTTAAACGCCCGACCGAATTTCGGTTTCCAGCTATGTACAACCGTCAACACAGTTAACTGACCATTCTGTATTTATATTGAACCTTATTACAACGCACATAGAGATGGTACCGGGCTTACATAGGAACTTAATCTCAGGTTGTCTCTGGACTTATTATCAAACCGCGACTGCTTACCAAACTTTAGAGGTGACAGCTTTGCCGTATAAATACGTCAAGGATTATACCAGGGACCGCATGACCGAAACATAGGTACCGGTACCTTTAATTAGCGGTATGGCGTCATATCGGTTTTCTTCGGTACATTTCGGTAGCCGAATCTTTATATTTCGCTACCGAAGAATAACGGTCGGTACCTAACTTTATATGAACTGACAAGTATTCCAATCCCATTCGATAATACATTGTACGAATCTTACCACGCAATTTATTAATATCACATTTGTATTCTGAAAGTAGGTGAAAAGAGATATACATAATATAAATAAACTCCTAGAAGGTCCAACAAATCTGAATAACGCTAACCTCATTACCTTTCGACCTTAATACTTAATGAATCCCTACAAAGAGAGCGCTTAACTCTTAATCCATTAAAAGCCTAAAGAATTAACAGTAATCTTAGGAAGGCAAGTAGGTCTTTAGACGAAGTGTGTTTAGGTAAGCCCATTTTGTTTTATCAGCCATTGAAAGTCTGTTTTGTTTGAGGCTTAGCAATAACTATACTAACTTTGTCTTCGAGCTTTTATAATGGAACGAGCGAGCGAAGCGAATAAAGTTGTTCGTTTCAGCTTGGGAAAATATTCTCTAGTATGTCCGGCGTCTGTCCGGCTGTTTTCCACTACAGGTCGCATTTGTCAACGATTGTCGTGAAACTTTGTGAGCAGGTTTAATAATTAAACACTTTTTGAAGTGATTACGTCTTATAAATCGATGAACGCCGGCTGCACGCACGAAAAAGTGTGACTCATTGTCCCGTTCCGAACGCCGGCTGCGCGTACGAAATATCAACGCACAGCCCAAACCGCTGGTTCTAGAGATTCCAAATTTGGCACGTAGGGTTCCTTATATAAGGTCTAGGGGTACACTTAGAAAGGATTTTTCAAGATTCACCATCTAATAATGGGCTGAAATGGGGGTTCAAAGTTTGTATGGCAGCACAATGTTTTCAGACGTTATCACGTAAAATTATCGTCCGTAAACCGACTATATAGACAACCCATTTATTTAAATGAAGTTTCCGATATTAGTACATTACTTACCTAGGGCGGTTAAACAAAGAATGTCTCAGATCGCAGGTATTTGACTTATGTATTGAAATATGCGCTCTGAGGCTTTCTTTATTACCGCCCGTGGTGAGTACAAAATTTTACGTCTCTATCTGGCCAGGAAGTGGGGTTTTCCGCACGCATAGCGTGCGTTAATTCCTACTTTATGGCCAGGTATGACGTAAAATAACAAAAAATATTGAAAGAAGAGACGGACTCGCGGTTTTTTCAGCTCACAAAGCCTAATAATAGGTGTGCTACGTTATTGTACAGAAACCATTGGGAAATATGCCTTTATTTAGTTACTAGCTGCCCGCGCGGCTCCGTTCGGGAATTAAAAAGAACACAAAGCTACGGGATAAAGTAAGGTCCGGTTCTATACACTGAAGAAATATTTTTTGTAATCGGATGTGTAGTTCCGGAGAATACCCCTACATACAAACTCACAAAGCTACAGTCTCACAGACTTTTCCTCTTTTTAGGGTTACGTACTCAAAGAGTAAAACGGGACCCTATTACTAAGACTTCGCTGTCCGTCCGTCCGTCTGTCTGTCACCAGGCTGTATCTCAAGAACCGTGATAGCTAGAGAGTTGAAATTTTCACAGGTTATGTATTTCTGTTGCCGCTATAAAAACAAATACTAGAAACAAAATAAAATATTTTTTTAAAGGGGGCTCCCATACAACACACGTGATTTTTTGCCGTTTTTATAGATAATGGTACGGAACCCTTCGTGCGCGAGTCCAACTCGCACTTGGCCGGTTTTTAATAAATATTAGTGGCTCGGGGAGCTGGTTTTTTTTTTGAGAAAAAAGGCTACTAATCTTTTCTCAAAATTTTTTTTTTATTAATTTCGAAGGAGTGACGATTAAAAAATTCTATATAATTAACGAACCTGCTCTCAAAATTTCACTAGAATCGGTTGAGAAATGCGACCAGAGGGGTAATCAGAATCACGTAACGTTCCGAACGCGCGTCGGTACAATTTAACTGTCAATTTTCCATATAAAAAGTGATATTTAGACCTACCCGACGTTCGTACAATGCGTTACGTGATCGACCAGCTGTAGATGAGAACAGCGGGATAGCGTGACAGCGTGACACCGGACAAACGATTTTCGGCCCAAGCTGAAGCATAGAACTTCGTTCACTTCGCTCGCTCGTTCGATTAGTATAGATAAGCCCCTTTTTAGGGTTCCGTAGCCAAATGGCAAAAAACGGAATAAATTATATGTCACAGCCACTTTTTTCCGAAACTATAAGAGCTATACTGTTGAAACTTGGTAAGTAGATGTATTCTGTAAACCGCATTAAGATTTTCACACCAAAATATAAAAAAAAACAATACATTTTGGGGTTCCCCATACTAAGAACTGAAACTCAAAAATTTTTTTTTCATTAAACCCATACGTGTGGAGTATCTATGGATAGGTCTTCAAAAATGATATTGAGGTTTCTAACATTTTTTTTTTCTAAACTGAATAGTTTGCGCGAGAGACACTTCCAAAGTGGTGAAATGTGTCCCCCCCCCTGTAACTTCTAAAATAAGAGAATGATAAATCTAAAAAAAATATATGATGTACATTACCATGCAAACTTTCAACGAAAATTGGTATGAACGAGATCTAGTAAGTAGTTTTTTTTTATATGTCATAAATCGTAAAAAGCAATTTATTTAAGGTGGTTCGATTGCCATACAAAGCGTTATTTGACATTCGCAGGCTAATTGCGTGTTATTTTAAGAAACTTATGTAACAAACTTTCATCAATTGGCTTCCCATTTGCGCCAAATTTCCCCTTTCCTAGAATAAACTTTTATAAAGTAGATTAATTTGAAAAATATTGTTTTCCCAAAATATCACGTCCCAAACCAATTTCTCAAATTAATCTAGTTTATACAAGTTTATTCTAGGAAAGGGGGAATTTGGCGCAAATGGGAAGACAATTTATGAAAGTTTGTTACATAAGTTTCTTGAAATATCACGCCGTTAGCCTGCGAATGTCAAATAACGTTTTGAATGGCAATCGAACCACCTTCCCTTCATGTGCGAGTCCGACTCGCACTTTGCCGCTTTTGTTATTGGTGTGATTGAGGGTCTGCGTTGTTTGAGGCTTAAGGTAAGATTATGTGGATATACGGTACAATGCCTAAGAGTACCTACGAGTATACCTACTAACTTTGTTGCCGAACTTGATACATAATAATAGGTGTGGTGTAATCCTGGCTGCGGATGCGTAGATCTCTTTAAGCGCCTTATAAACTACGACCCTTGCTAAGGCTGCGTTTAAAGGCAAGCGGAGCTATTGACGACGCGGGGTTCAAATATAGGTCATCATGGCACTGCGTACGAGTATTACCTACTCGTATCTACAGTACGTAGTTGAATGCCAAGAGCGACCATCTTGTTTTTTTTTTCTTATTTACAGTCTAAACTTTAGACGTTACGGACCCAGCTTCGGTCCGCCGTACCCGTCCTGCCACGAACCACCACCCTACTTAAAAAAAATTGGTTGTCTATAAAGTCGGTTTACGGACGATACTTTTACGTGATAACGTCATAAGAAAACAATGTGCTACCATACAAACTTTGGACCCCCATTTCACACCCTTGGAGGGTGAATTTTGAAGAATCCTTTCTTAGTGCACCCCTGGACCTTATAAGGAACCTACGTGCCAGGAATCTCTAGAACCAGCGGTTTGGGCTGTGCGTTAACCCTTTCAGTGCGCATGACGCCGGGGTCGGCGCCATGCCGTTTGCAACTCCGCCGTACTGATGGCGCCGCCTCGGCGCCATAACATTATTGCGTTTATTTCATAAAATCGATTAAGTGGGGTTACTTTTTCTTGTTTTTTTGTATAATTAACAAACTGAGCTGTAATGTTCAATACGACTAAAACACAAAATTATCTGTATATATTGTAATATTTCACTCCAAACTTTCATTTCACTTTTTCTGTATGAAATGGCTTGAAAACATTTCTGAAGTCCGAAGCTTGAAAATATTTCGTGCGCGCAGCCGGCGTTCGGAACGGGACATTGAGTCACACTTTTTCGTGCGTGCAGCCAGCGTTTATCGATTTATAAGACGTTATCACGTCAAAAGGAGGATTATCTACAGGTTTGACGATCACAATTATCAACATACAATGACTTTGTACAAAGTTAGGCTATTCCAAAACAAATTGGGTTCAACTTGCAGATCTTGGCGCTCTCTACCACTGTCCCAGGTCCCAGGCGTATCGTAGAACTTTCTATTAGATTTTAATGTGTATATTTTATTGATATTGGCTGTCTATTATAGATTTTAATGTATAAGAACCATGTGTTCGAATGATTCTCTTGATTGACATTCTATTATTGTTCATGTGTTGAACTGTTGACAAACATGTAGTCTAAAAATATATTTCGGTACGTGATCTTAATACTAGTATTATCTGGATACTGCGACTTCAAGCATACTCTGCAACCATCCATCGTCACACTTTCAAAGGTATGTAGTAGATAGGTATATTGGGAAAATAAGTAAGGATTATAGAAGGTAACCAATCTACCTTAACTTTATTCTTCATAACAACTTGTTACATACGTATTGATTCTTTGTGTGGGGTCTCCCTTGACCAAAGTACAGCAATAAATTTCTAATGGCACATTGTATGCCAGAAGGGACTCGATTGTTAAAGTTTATTACTTATTGATAGCGGCGTTATTAGATACCTACGGCAGTATTGTCACGCTATTAGGAAATTAATTTTGTATTTTGAAATCTTGTGTGTAAAGAATCTCGCATCATCGCGATTCGAATCGGTAGTTTAGGAATGCTTATTTATTAGAGTTTTTAGTCACTTAGTCCCAGACTGCACGACACATACCTATCTAGACCTCAGTGGCGGCGCGTGTATATGTTCTATGGGTAACCCGGACCATGTATACACCTTAACAGTACGGTACTGTGTTTTAAAACCTAAATATGACGCGGAAATGCATGTAATTTAGCAGTTTTGAATCTTCACAATATTAAAATAGCATCAAAGTGACAAACCATTTATCAATGTTCACAGTTTTGGTTGCACTATCAATATTAATTCAAATTTAAGGGATTGCGGAACATTGCGATAGTTATCGTAATAGCGTTCGTTGTTTACGATAGTCAAATAATAAAACGAATGCATATAAGGCTTTAAACTTTCAGGGAAACTATTCGCTGATGTCCAAAGTTTCCCTATGTCGGAATGAATTTATCCAACAACTGTCCCTGGGCTGCCGAAACTAGTTTTCTGAATCTACAGAAATTTGTTAGCTTCCGGAGCATCCCTTGTGAACCGTACTTTTTTCAGGGTAAAATGTAGGCTACCCCTACCTGTGTCACTTTCAGCCCGAATAAACAAATCCTCTTTGGCATTTTTATATTCTCGCCGCCACTAACATAAAACAATTTTGGATTGGAATAAAGGATTTATTGGTTCATTCCAAGCCCTTGCCGTGCCCAGAGGGGTAATATCGTAACTTTTCTAATGAATGTTAGTACAACTCAACCTTCATTTAGCTACGTATACATTTTTGTACGGGAAAATAGCACTTAAGCCTGTCCTAATAATGCTCGTTCGAGAAGTTACGCCATTTCCCCTCAGCTGATGACCATCGATGCAACCCATAAACCGACTAAATATAGTGTTCATCACAGTCCCATATTTCACCGCTAATTATTGACATATTATCGCTTATTTGAAGGGTGTCTCCGTACTCGTCCGTTTGCCGGTTGGCTTATGGGAACTGTATGGGAAACTCGGTGACCAAACGGCTGATGGAGCTCAGGATGGACTCGGCAGAGTCGGCACATTGTACAGGTATGTGTAAAAATATGCATCGATTTAATCCTCTCATAAATATGTACCGAAACCTTAATCCCCTGATATTTGCGTTTTATATGAGTAATGTGTATGCAACCATATTTTTACACTTGACTACATACTGTGAGTCATCCTTAAGGTGAAGCAGCTTCAGAAAAGTACGAAAATGGGCTTGGAAATTCCTACTTCATTACGCGAAAACTACATAAAATGTAACGGTTTCTTATTTAAATGCTATTTGAAGATATTTGCTACAATTATATAATGCCCAACACACGATTTGATTAATTTGCCTCGATGGATTAGGCTCGCAAAGTTAGCTCTGATTGCGCGTTTTTCGGTAGGTCGAGTTGACTAAAAACCAGAACCATTTTTATGCTAGTCCATGTCCAGTATTTATTTTTGTATCCTTTTATTCCTTATTATATATTTGACAATGTAGTAGGCTCATTTTATTTTTAATTAACGTAAATTAGTAACATTAAGCACATAAATATAAAATCTCGCTCAAAACGGATGCGCGTAAGTCATTCGTTTGAATTTTAGTAGGCAGATGGCCAAGCGGCCTCGGGCTGGACGGACGTCTGTCGCGATTTTTTGCATTTTGACAACTGTAAAATTCGCTAGTGTAATACCAGCTGTTAGAAAATAATACGTTTTCAGGGAGAATTAATAGGGTGTCATGTGGGTGGATAAACGTTAAAATAGATTTTCGGTCATTTTTACAATTTGTTCTAATTTAAAACACAAAAGTTCGTTCACAAACCCTACCATTACAACCCGATTTTTCATATTTCTCATCTTAAGATCCCGTTATTAATGAAAGAAGTTCGAATACGTTTCTTTAGTATGTGGAATATTTTTTTATCACACATGTCACATTGTCTAGTACGGTGTATGTCGTAACATCTCGCTGCCCCAATATTATAGGGTCCTATGTTACATTGTCGGGGTACTTCAATTTAGACCTAGTGCCACTCTGACAGACTTCAAATTTCAAGTTGATAAAAGTGCAACATAGAACCCTATAATATTGGGGCAGCGATCTGTCATATAGAAAGATGTGACATTTGGCATTTACGCTGTCTTAGGACTTAAATATATCGTTTTCAATAAAATAATAATATATTAAATACAATGAAAATCGTATAGTGTACAAACTATAACGATTATGATACTATATTGTGATCCGCTGTAATAATGACGCCATCCAGTTAAATCCCCTGCAGTTCCAACCAATTGAATGTGGAAAGAGATTGTCAGAATATTTATACCTACTCGGAATCTGCAAGCATGATGTAATTTGTGTTTATTGTGGTCAAATCAAGACGGATTATTGTCACCCAATTGGATACAGTTCTTCAAGATACCTCCTAACTACACTTCAACTCCAAGTTTTTAACACATTCACTGCCCAGAATCTCTACGCACTACGCTCCTTGCCGATGGCTACGGCGTATATAGGCGCCCGCTAAGCGGGTTCATGGCAGACCAGGCACCGTAGCATGGATGGCGTTATCATGCGATAAGTGACAGCATAGACCATCCATGCTACGGGTCCTGAGTGAGAGTTTGAAAGTCAAGTGAAGAAGAAGAAGTATTAAATAATTGTAATAATTAATATGCCTAAACAGTAAAGTATTTCATTGCATATATAGACTTGCATATTTTTGTTGCCTAACATATTTTTTTACCTACAAATAATGAAGTAGGATGATTTCATTGTATGATGTAATTTACATTGAATGATATACTTTTTATTCTTGTGGTATAAAACATTCCTACTAATGAAGAATTTGTTTCATTTTCTTTACCTACTCTGAGGCTAAGGAATTCACTAGAACAGACATATTTAGATTAAGTATGCTGTAGTAAACAATGTATGCTCGCTTTAAAGCTTTATGGGAAGGATATAATGATGTGACGGATCTTGCCAATAAGAATACAAGTAGGTAGCTAAAATCGACTTCCGAGCTATGTTTACAATTTGGCACCTTATTCCTTTGTGATAAGGCGAAAAAGAAAAATATTCTATATATCATCATCATTATCATATCAGCCGAAAGACGTCCACTGCTGGACATATGCCTCCCCCAAAGAGTGCCAAAATGACCGGTCCTGCGCCACCCATTCTATATATAGTAGTATAGAATATATAATTTTTTCGCCTTACCAGCTAAGTCTCATATCTGGGAAATTCTTTTTCTCTATTTCCACCCAAGCAGAGCTCAGGTTTATATGTATGTATGTGATACATACATATATAGTATACAATGGCATATCATTTGTAATCCTATGCGTACAAAAGAAATATGAGAAAAAAAAAATACATTACTTACAAGCAGGAATCGAAATCGAGGGGCCATCCAGGAAGTACGGCAGTCAGTACAATTTTCAAAGAATTATTATTAGTACCATTTTTTATACCATGTATTTTGCAAACAAACACACGGTTTGCGAGATAACGAAGCCTATGGATGCTTGCTACTAAAGAGGATTCACACATTGGAGGATGCTTAGGGTTAATTTGAATTAACTCACAGATATTCACTAGTTTACGATATAATATTGCTTACCTATATCATTCTTTGTAGATATAGGTCAGTAGAAATCGACACAAAATAGGCCTAAATCGCAAGGGCATGGTTTTTCGGTATATTGAACCGATATATAGTTAGGATAGTGTGAACACGAAATTTTGGTTTAAAAGTCATAAACTATGCTACTTTGACCATCAAGATGTAGTACACTTTAAAAGATAAATAAATTTAAAACAATTTGAGTTAAGCCACAGGTCTATAAACTCAAGCGATGGCCCTTCAAATATTGTCTATTTTCCCGAAGATTGTCAATTTTAAGTCATGGTCCCGTCCGGATCAAAATATTGGCAAAATCCCTCGTCCAATGAGAAAAATTGTTGGATATAAAGTTTTGTTGATATGTAATTTTCTTTCATACAAACCCTCTATAAATTCTGTAAGACTACACGCACAATCTTGAAAATACGAAAAAAAGGTAAAAACGGCTTTTTTGAAGAATTGAGTGCAAAAGGCCTTCGAGAGACCTATAGTTTGTGTGAAAGTAGCCAAGTATCAATGGAAAAAGCAATAAATAATCATCATCATATCCGCCAAAAGACGTCAACTGCTGTACACAGGCCTCCCTCAAAGATTGCCACAATGACCGGTTCTGCGCCACCCGCATCCAGCAGACTCCCGCGACCTTCACCAGGTCATCAGTCCGGTCCCCACTCGAGAACCTTTCTGCCCCAACGGCCATCGGTTTGACGTGATTTAGGTTTAGATTTATTTCTTTCGAGATAAAAATTACAATATAGGTCCTTATCACGATCGTCAAAAATAAGTTATAAATAAATAAAATAAAAATAAAAAATAAAAAGCATTTATTTCGGACAAAATAATCCATAGATGTTAGTATTACAATAAACTTAAATAACTATGTTAGTACCTAAACTTAAGTGCTGAGAGGTCCAGTGCCTGATAAGGGCGCTGTCCCATCTCTCTGCCACGACAGCCAGGAGACCGTGGCGGCTGGTGCGCACTCTGCGGAGCGTCGCGGCGCAGCGCTTGCGCAGCGTGGCGTGGAATCCATCCACATGCGCGTCGGCGAACATGCCCGACGCGCTACAGTATCGCGGCAGCCGCAACAATACCCTGAAGGCGTCGTTATATTGTACACGCATGGCATTAATAGCACGCTGCGTGTACCTCGTCCACAGGCTGCAGGCGTACAGCGAAGTACAGTACGCTCGAAAGAGTGTTACTTTAACTTGCGCTGTACACCTGCTGAACCTCCGGGCTATCATGTTGGCCCTGACGGCCAATGCCCTACGCTCGCGTTCGATATCCGCATCGTCACGCAGATCATCGGTGACCAAGTGCCCAAGATATTTAAATGAATAAACCCTTTTAAGTAGCTCGCCATTCAAACGAATGGGTGGGACATGAGATGGGCACTTGTTCCCCGCCTTAAATACCATGTACTCGCTCTTGAGCACATTGTACTTCAGGCCGTGACTTAGAGCATAGGATTCGCATTTCTCAATCAGTACACGCATACCACCAACCGAGGGGCTCAGCAGTACTAAAAATAAAATAATATTCAAAATGTTAATACACAAAGTGGAAATTGTATCTCCAATTAAGGATTGTCATTTAACAACTAATAGACACTTACTATTGAACAGAAATAAACAATGTCAATTTATGCATTAGGTACCTAAATTTAAAATTTGAATATTCAACATAAACGTTACACAAGAAATAATATCAAATGTGCAATATAGCGGCGCCAATACCTTCACATTACTATTAATTTTACTCATTTACTTTATTTATTTTTAATATACAACCACACATTTTTGAACGCATCCTATTACACGCCATACCTGGCAACTTTCCTTCACCCCCACCCCAAACCACAGTGCACTAAAAATACCCGTCGCGCGCGCGCTAACGCTCAATCAAAAACTATTGAAAAATCTAAAAAATCCTACAAGTGTGCATACAAAAACCACAAGTGATTACCGAAGTACAAGTGTTTACTGTGAAATAACAAAATTCTTTCTTGTATGCTGAAACACGAACGCAATACTGGATTGCCGGCTGGCGCCGATTAAAAGGTTTGTCCCACCGCACCACAATGTGCCCCGCCCTCTGCCTTTTAAAAGCAATACGGAGGGCTATAAATCATGTAAAAACGATAATTACTTTTTAATTTACAGACTTCTTTTGGTTTGGTTCAGCTAGAAGCTTTTTTTCAGGTTCTTCCACGCTTTCTTCCTCAGGTTCTTTCAGTTTTTTGAGTTCGTGTTGTGCCTGGGCTTTCTCAAGATCGTTCTCGTCATCGCCTATCGAAATTAAGCATATAACTGAGCATTTGAGCTTAGCTCTCTGGTAGTTGGTGGCAAATGTGCATGCAAAGCCCTTTGAATACCTATACATTTGTAAGTATAGTAACACCAAATGTCTCATTATTTGATAATCAATTTTTACCTATTTTAGTGTTTTCGAGATTGTGAGAGCAAATTAAATTGAGTTTAACTTTATTACTAATGGGAACTGTTTTTGCCTCTGGTTTAATTTAATTTCAGGTCAACAGACGTTATCTCGCCGGCAGATACAACACGGTGGCTTTCAAGGCCATAGTTGTTGTTGATGATATTCACACAACTGGCAACACTAAGAGCGCTTGACCAATAACTGGCCTTTGGCAATTTCGAATTTTAATATTGCAACTTATAGCTTCTTATAGTGGGCTACAGACACAGATTATAATACCTACTGCTGTACCGTATATTAGCCTTCAACGACGTTGCATAGAATAATCGAATTTTAACCCTTAGCATTAAATAAGTACCCTACTATATACATTTCATGCTCAGTTCAAGTAGATACCTACTTCACGATTTTAAATGCAAAAAATAAACTGGACTAATATTTTTTCTCATAGCGCGAGGGATTTATGATTATGTTTTGGTCCAGACAGGGCAATTTAAAATCGACGAAGTTCGGAAAAAATATATAATTTTCGAAGGGCAATAGCTTCGTCCCATTAGAGCTTACAGATTTGCAGTTGAATTCAATTAAAATTGTTGGAATAGGGAACTTGCATCTTTTTATTTTATTGCGAAAATCAAATGTATAATTTAGCATTAAAACAACTGTAGCACTAAAACTTTCTTATGATTTATTTTTCTGATTTTATATGCATTTGAAATCTGCACGCGCCGGCACCCCCCGAAAACGCTCTATATTAAACTGGCTTATGCTATGACGTCACAACATATATTCTCGGCGCGTTTACTATGGAGTAAGTCATTAATTTGCAATTATCTCCACAACATTTGCGTTTAAGTCTATACTTGTCATGCAAAATATCATTTTCTGTGCCAATCCAATATTCTGTGTAACTGTTATGTTATTTTATCGAAACAATAATATTTTTTTTCGTCATTTTAACGTGAGATAAAACTAATACAATCTTTTTTTTTCTTCTGTATGATATTTCTACGTATATCCGCATCAATTGAGTGCAATTTATTCGAAATTGAAGTCCCATGCAAGTTCCCCATTTTAATCAACTTTAAAATTCAGGCGTAAATGTAAAAAAAGTCCTAAAATTTCGCAGTTTTACGCGTGTCGCGCAACTGGCACAAGCTTTTTGAAGTCGCAAATTTGTGTCTACACTACCCTAACTGATCCATAAAACAAATCCAAATAAGTTACTGACAAAATTTACCTACATACAAACAGGAGAAGTCAATATAAAGCTTGTAAAAACCAGTGCTTTGCGATTTTAATGTCGAATTCTATAGTCCTAACAACGCATCGCTTTGAACCAGGTTCATTGGATGTGGTACTGGAAAGCACCGAAGAGTTTTTATGATCTTCATGAATATACAAATGACTTCCACATAGCACTAACAAATTACTATAATTATGTTATTAGTGTAGATATCACCATCCCTTTGATGTAGGTATCACCATCACCTGCGACTACATTACTCACTTTCGGTTTGCTGACGACACTACTTACCGTCACATCACAACATACACATATCACAATCATAGAGGCACCAGGGGGTGTCAGTGACAGTGATTAAAGAGTACTAAATACGTATTAATATATGTAGGTACGAGTTTATTAGGTCTATTTAGTATAATTATATTCTGGCCTGATATTGGTTTACGGGTATACGTAATACATTGGTGTTACACTTTCATAATAACACTTACAACAGCAGCAGAAACCGAATGTATAATTATGTTTTAGGACGGTATTTTATACTTAGTATTATTTGTAGTACCTACTTTTTTGCATTCTCACACCATAAAACTAAGGAGCAAAATAAGGATTACCTAATATAGATACCTACCCAGTAACGTACAAATAGGTACGTACCAACAAGGCTCGATCATTATGACTGACGTGATCGCTTAATGGCCCCTCTATTGTGATGAGTTGAGACTTGGGAATTAAACTAAATTTTCAAATTTAATTATCCATCCAGGCTCAAGCCCCCCAAAAAGCCAGCTCGATCTGAGTCCTTACCATAATGCTACCCCTTTTGTCAAGCAATGTTTATAAATTTTCGCTTGCTTATTTTCATGAAATTTTGCACCTTAGCGAAGACCGAATAGAGTTGCTATGACATTGCCAATCTAAAGACTAATCTATTGACTTATCAATAGTACATATTTCATATACCAAAATGTACCTAAGAAACATACGCAGAATCATCGCAGAATAAGAAAATGTCAACAAGGCTGACATTATTCAATAAGATGTTTTGACAATTTCACTTTCTGTATGGAGGTTGGTGACTGATTTAAATGTATAATATCACGAAAGCAAAAAAATACCGAGGTCAGTGACCTGTCACAGTAAAGTGAGATAGTGTGCGTGAAATGTAGCGGTGTGTGTTTCTGGGGAGAATTACGATAATGTTGCGCCGCCTAGTAGGTTTTTAGTGTCGCGTATGTAGCTTCACCCGAGATGCCTCACCTTAAGGCCACAATAGCCCCCAAAATGTTGACTCGCTCAATCGCTAATGTTAGCCCGCGCCATTAGCTTAGCTTATCGAGCTAACATTAGCAAGGGACACAACATTTTGGGAGCAACAGTCGCCTTTAAGTAGAATAAAAATAAAATAAAATAAAAACTATGTACTAAATGTACCTAATTATTATTGTAATTAATTCAATGTAATTGATTAATTATTTATTTTTGTGACAAATTCAAACACAATTAATGTATTGTTATTGAATAAATGAACTATGAACTTAACCCATTCGTCGCCACAGAAAAACCCACTCTCACTTTTAAGTTACCTTTGGTACAAGTATTTATTTTCTAAAGTATATACGTACAAGATGATAATAGGGAACATTACGCTAAACTCTTCGTAGGTGGCGACACTAACAGCGTTGACATTGTATCTCGTTCCCACTTGCGGTATTGTCTATGCAAGCATCCTTGTCATTCATTTGACAATCAATTGTGCATGTGTGTGTGAATCCCTATATTCCTATACTGTTTTACTATTAGTGGTAGTTCTGCCTCTGGCGGCAGAACATTGCAGTAATGTTCCCTATTCAATCTACCTCTTGTTTTTGGACTTCGTAAGACGTCGTCGGTAGCTGGGGGGTTGCAACAGGGAAACTTGAGATCAAGTCAGTCAAAACTTCAAAAGTCAAAGCACCTATGAAACTACACCTATAAAACTCGAAATTGGCGGCAAATGGTTTATAAACATCTGTCTGATATCTATGTATAAACAAGGGTGTACTACAGTTGCCCACATCCGCAACTCCTTACAGTCATTAGTTAACTAAACCAACGTTTTGATTAATTCAATAGTTTCCGGGAACAATAAATCACTCCCCAACGATTACTCATTTTGTTTACCAAACAGCCATAACGCTTATTTCATAGCACGAACTTTAGGGTGGGGGGATAGTGATAAGATGGGACATGTTTTGAACATAAATCTTTAAGCCCCTGCTAGACGGTCGCCAACACGCCCCTCCGACCGGGCGACCTTGGTCCGCACCGACCGTGTAGACAGTTGTTTGCAGCAAAATTTCATACTACAACGGTCCGTGCCGACCAGGGTCGCCCGGTCGGAGGGGCGTGCTGGCGACCGTCTATCAGACACTTAAGAGGCACGATTCGACGTTGTGTTTCGGCGTGTCGCAACTTTTGCTAATCTCTGTCGCGGCGACATAGACATCCGTCTCTTTCTAAGTGTTGTAATTAGAAAGAAAGAAAGTCTTTCCCACCGCGTCACAGCTCGCGGGTCCGTCCTGTGAGAACCATGCAGAGTCAAGAAGACGGGCTTGCCATAGCCCTCCCACAAAATTAGAAAAACCGGCCAAGTGCGAGTTGGACTCGCGCACGAAGGGTTCCGTACCATTATCTATAAAAACGGCAAAAAAATCACGTTCGTTGTATGGGAGCCCCCCTTAAAAAAATGTTTTATTTTGTTTTTAGAATTTGTTGTTATAGGGGCAACAGAAATACATAATCTGTGAAAATTTCAACTCTCTAGCTATCACGGTTCTTGAGACAGACAGACGGACGGACAGCGAAGTCTCAGTATTAGGGTCCCGTTTTACTCTTTGAGTACGGAACCCTAAAAAGACGCATATACTCAACAGTGGATGGGTACGGGCTGAATAGTTAGATGTAGAGGTCGGATGAACTCTTAGATTGAATAGGGAACATGACTGCAATGTTCTGCCGCCAGAGTGCAGCACTACCACTAACCGTAAACCAGGCCCCGTAGCATGGATCATCACGTGATGCCCTTTCGTCGTGACGGACCAACATAAGAAATTTGAAAAAAAAATAACATATTGTCAAAAACATTACACTCCTTTTCAGCAGCAGTCAGTCGTGCAGGGCAGTCGTGTAAAAATAATGATTATTTGGGGACATCAATTTATTCAGATTTTATAGATAAATAAACTTATGTTGTTTAGAAGCTGTAGCCAAAGTTGAAAACGCCCCATTTCAAGTTTTTTTACCCGACTGCCCCAGACGTGGGGTTATTTTTTTCGAGGGGTTGTATTGTATGTATGTATTCACGTGGACAAGAAAATTCTATATCACGGGCTACGTCCACACGGCTAGATGGATTTTAAATTCTATATCACGGGCTACGTCCACACGGCTAGATGGATTTTTAATTCTATATCACGGGCTACGTCCACACGGCTAGATGGATTTTTAATTCTATATCACGGGCTACGTCCACACGGCTAGATGGATTTTTAATTCTATATCACGGGCTACGTCCACACGGCTAGATGGATTTTTAATTCTGTATTACGGGCTACGTCCACACGGCTAGATGGATTTTTAATTCTATACCACGGGCTACGTCCACACGGCTAGATGGATTTTTAACCTCCGACGCTAAAAAGAGGGGTGTTATAAGTTTGACGTGTCTGAGTGCCTGTCTGTCTGTCTGTTTTTAATGCGGTTTTTTTTCCGAAAGCAGACGTGATCGAAATGGTTCTTAGCTATGTTTCAACAAAATCGGTTCGACCGTTTTTCAGATATTGAACTTTGAAATGAAAATGACGGGGGTTTTTCAACTTTTCTAAGTTGTGAATGTGTTGGATCCCTCATATGAAAAAGCAGTTGGGTTTTTTGAAAGATCATTTGATTTCACTTATTTAGAGCTAAAGTCTTGTTTACATTTCTTTAAAGATTGCTACAAGTCGCATACTATATGTAATTGTCGTGTTTGATCTGACTTTAATTTATGGAAAGTTAAATTAATGTATTCGATAAAAAAAATAAAAAAAAAAATATTGATGCCTTTCTTCGAGTCTATCCCGGTTACCCAATCCGGTCCCGTACTAGTCTCATCCAGGAAAATAATCTCTCGGAATGTGTAGGAGTTTATAAATATGCTAAATGTCACCCAGGTCACTGAATGGAACTCCATGACATGACCATATGCCGATGTCGTTTATGTAAAGTGCGTTGTGGCTGGCACTAATGTAAGCAGCCGCTCATGCGAATGGCATATCACCTCTGTTGGTATTCACAACATTACCGCCGACTCGTCTCAATCAAACCAGTATAAGGCTGTTGTTTCATAACTGTTGTTTCAATACTATTGGCTCACTGAGCTGTAGAACTCGCGAACCAGTCATAATATAAAAAAAATATATTATCGTAAAACTGAATCGACTAAAACATATATATTTATCTACACACATATGTTATTATGATTTTTCATACATTATAAGATAAGTGATAAAATGGCAACCATTTTTAGGCCCGTTGATGTGATTAGATAGGGCTAGGATAGGGCAGCTGAATAGTATTTTATTGGGTTATCTATCGCAATCACTAAATTTCATTTCCCAACTGCATCGTTTGTCTGAAATTTCATTTCAGAAAGTTGGCTTTTTACCGAAATGAAAATTCGAACAAACGATACAGTTGGTAAATAATACGTAGGAATACTCAATACTCAATCATTTATTGCAATATCACAAAAGTAGGTACAGATGTTAACTTAAAGCTACAGATCATTGTGAACCCTGTTGGGCACTGCAATGTTAGGGAGAGGAGGACTTACTGATCGTTTATAATGTATCTTCTAAGTATTCATTTAGTGTGTAATAGGATTTAGTTAGTAGTAGTTGCTTTATTTTGTTTATGTACATTGTATTGTCTTCTTCTTCTTTTATAGAGTAAGGTAAATTATTATAAATCTTAATAGACATTATTAATGGGCCTGAGGATAGCAGGTTTAGTTTGGCGGGCGGTGGAACGAGTCTATTCTTATTACGGATAGGTCGTGAAGAGGGAATGTCTTCGCGTTTTACATAGAACTCTTTATGTTTCCGTACAAACTTGCATGTCTCAAATATGTATATACTAGAAAGAGTTAGTAAATTATGTTTTATAAAGTAAGGCTTGCAGCTGTCAGTTTGCTTGATATTGACCAATATTCGGATTAGTTTTTTCTGGATGGTGAAACAGAAGGCGCGTCTGTGCTGTTTCCCCAGAGCATAATTCCATTGCGATAGGATACGTTTTCATTGCATAGTTTAGAGAAAAAAAAAATATAAATGGTCCCAGTCTGGGCGTAGTTCGAATTTTGTCAAATTGGCAATTTACCTATAATTTTTTTGTTGGTTGTAATTTATTATGAATCGTATAGCTTGGCTGTCTCGCTTTCTACCAACTCACCTGATAACCAGTACAAGTCCGACCCCCGACTTCACACAGTTGTTACCAATCCAGGGGCCAGGATACACTAGATATGTGGTGAGGTGAGACGAGACAGGCGAACGACACTCGTGTTTAACGTAAAGTGCGTCGAGTGCAGTTCACGTCATGTTATTTAAATAGAGCCTCTAGAGTTTATGTGAATCAGCTTATTTTTTTACGTTTCAACAAAATCGGTTCAGCCGTTTTTGAGATATTGAACTTTGAAATGAAAATGTCGGAGGTTTTTCAACTTTTCCAGGCTGTAGTTATTATCCATGATATTCAAAACTATCTGGCCGGTCAGGTCGTAAAATATTAGAAGCATGCTATTATTACACACAAAAAGGTTTCATTGTTACTTTTATTGCCCTACCGGCCAGATAGTTTTGCGGGCCTTAACTATCATCGGTAATTCATCCTCATCGGTGCCCGATTGTCGGGGCACCGATGAGGATGAATTACCGATGCATCGATCTCTCGCTCTCGCATTCGCGGGTCTAGTAATCTCATCAAGCAGCTATCCTGTTTTGCCCATGCGGCATCGTCCGTGAAAGAGCGGCTTGCCCAGCACTGGGCTGGGCTATACTATAAAGGCTGAAACGCACTGAAAGCGGTGGCGGTGCGGTGCGGCGCGGTGCGGAGGCAGTACCAGTTGTAATGTTCGAACTAATGCGAAAGGGTCCGCACAGAATATCGCGGCGGGACGCGGCGCGGCGCGGTATTCTGTGCGGACCTTTTCATATTAGCTCGAACATTACAACCGGTACCGCCTCCGCGCCGCACCGCACCGCGCCGCTACCGCTTTCAGTGCGTTTCCAGCTTAAGGGGTAGTACCTACGTCATTCTTCAAGAAGGGAGTGTAAACTTTTTTAAAACGTCCAAAACGCGCTTGTGACTCCCCTAGAGTTGCCAGCGGCGATAGACTACGGTGGCTACGGCGGATCATACGGGTGTTTACCACCGACCTAGTATAAAAAAAAGAATATGTTAAGTACCTGTGTCTCTAGTAACATCAAACAGCTTAGCCTGAAGATACCGATGAGGCGGATTGCCTTTCGCCAGGAACAGGCTCCCCCGATCAGCTGACGTCAGCAGGCACACGTTCACTAGGATCTGAAAGAGAAGGGAGACGTCAAAGTCGATATTGTATACGAGTAACACTATACAGTTAAAGCAATGACGCGTGGTTTCAGTGTCCAAGAGGCAACCGGATGGCTCGATGTATTTTAGCTCCCGAAGTGACGTGGAACCGCCCTCCGCAACCCGAACTGTGCCAACTTGGCCTTGAGCGGAACTCCAATTTCCGCTCAAGGCCGAAAAAGAAAATGTCGCGAGGTAACCGTTTGAAACAGCATTTCATAAACAGCGTATACACTTTCAGGCAACCGCTGTTTCAATCGGCTGCATCGCAACAATTTTTTTTAATTTTTTTCTATTTCCGTCCCAGGCCAAGTTGGCTAATTTCGGGTTGCACAAAGCGGTTCCACAACACTTCAGGAGCTCAAATACTGCGAGCCATCCGGTTGCCTCTTGGATCATCAATCACTCCATTAAGAAGCCGTTCCTTGAGTTCTTCCTCTAGGCACAAATTATATAATAGTTCTAACGAACAGATACTCGACTCTGAATAAAAATGCGCATACCTACCGCTTTCCATGCCTACTAAATTTAACAATGGAGCAACCTTGAACGCGCCGGTCGTTGCCCACACTTGCCAGCCAATAGACGCTAGGGTTGACACCACTTAGAAATGATTTTATTATTAATAGTTGAGTGAAATAAAAACAACCACACATTCCATGCACTTTACTAATTAGGTTACCTCATTTAATTGTTATTGTTTTTCAATTTTAATTTTTCAAAAGACTTGTAAGTTTTTCTAGAGTGTCTGCCAGTATCTGAACTGCATAGTTACTTACATACATACCTACATACACTCGGCGTCAAAAGTATCGCACCTTTCCTAAAATTCGTTTCAAGCGATCATTACTCCTAAGATACTTTACTGTACCCTGTCGATATTAATATCATTTGAAAGCTAAAGCCTAGGGGGTTTTATTACCTTTCAAACGATACTAATATCGACAGTAACTATCTTAGGAGTAATAATCGCTTGAAACTAATTTTAGAAAAGGTGCGACTTTTGTAGCCGAGTGTACAGGCATATCAACGCAGCATGTTAAATAATTTTTGATGTCAAGTATCTCTCACCCTGTCTATACTTTACGACAGTCAAAATGTAGGTACCTCCTACCTATTCATCTACCAGCTGCCACGTATAACAAAACGAAACTTGTTGTGTATACCTACACAACAAGTTTCGTTTCTTCATTAAAGTAGGTGTATCCCGACGACAGTACGAAATAAGTTTGGTATAGGTAGGTACCTGCGAGTACCTATATTCGTTATCTATAACGTAAGTATATAAATAACTTCATATTGTATAAATGTTTAAAGCCCCTGCTAGACGGTCGCCAACACGCCACTCCGGACGAGCGACCTTGGTCGGCACCGACCGCTGTAGTATGAAAGTTTGCTCCAAACAACTGTCTTCACGGTCGGTGCGGACCAAGGTCGCCCCGTCGGAGGGGCGTGTTGGCGACCGTCTACCAGGGGCTTTAAAGTAGCATTGCAAACTTGGAATTAGTCACTAGGCATAAGTTGTTTTAAAATATATTGATTACCTACGTTTCATCCTCGCGAGTGCATTCCAAGCCCTTCCAAAAGGTTATAAGTCCCTAGATCAACGACGATGTTTACGCCTTTCTTAGGCCGTGCAATGCATGCACCCCGCAAATCTTACTAAGTAAAATATTATACTAATTGCTGCTAGACAGGGATAAATATAAACATGAAATCAATACAAACAACTAAATAATTAATTTGGACATAATGGCAGTGGCGGAGTACCTAAACTTACGGCTACGGCTCGGGGTAGGTAGGTATACCAAATTACCAAAACTCAAGCAGGCCTTAAAAATGTATTACGTAACTATTTGAAATAGGTATTAGGTGTTCCGTAAAAAAAACATTACGCCTTTGTTCAAACTCACTAGTTTGTACCTGCCATGGAAATAATTAGTAGGTAATATAAAGTAGTATAAAGGAAAGGTAGTATAAAGTAGGTAAGTTACTAACTTTTCATCCGTTTCATCGTCTGTGAAAATGATAAATGTCTATTTTTTATTGTTCATACACCCCACAACACTGCAGTGCGCTGAATTTATTCGCAACGAACTCATTTTTAAAGAATTGGTTGTGCGCGTAAGCAGCGTCCGGCCGTGAGCGCGTGCGCCAGCCGCCAGCCCACTGGCGGATGTACCCTTGCGGGTGCGCAAAGTTTAGGTATAATTCTGAGTTGCCACGGCGCAGTTAGGTAGCACTGCTCTAGGTTAGTGAACTCACAGTCCTTTCCCAAGCCTCTCAGCGCTAACAAATATTCTTTAATGGGTTCGCCGGTCTGTTGCTTCCTATCTTTGAACTGAGCTCTTAGAATACTAATATTTTCCTTGGGATGGAAGTAATCCTGCAATTTGGCTACGACTTCGGTATACGTGAGTGATACTGGAGTTTTAGGAGCACATAAATGTGTTAATTTTTCGTATGTCGGTGGATTTAATTTTGTAATTAAAAGTGGAAGTTTTTTGTCCTCTGGAATGTCATTTATTAGTATGTAGCAGTCAAATTGTTGCAGATAGCTGTTAAAATTGCCTCCCGCAAAATTTTCTAACGAGGCTAGACCCGCCATGTTAGCTTGTTTCGGCTTACTGACACTTCGGTTTCGGTCTTCGGTTTTGATGTGATTACGGAGAAATACTCTTATTTCGTCCAAAGTACACTGATGCGGCAATAGTATTCCCAAACTCGTACTTATTTCCACTAATTGTTGTTTACTCTTTTCATTTATCCATCCGGTTTTTCCCTCTTGAATTAGTTGTGAAATTTTTTAGTCCATAACCTCAAAGTTGCATTGTCAAATGCACGTAATGTGTAGTCAACACACCCCTCGACTGTTTCGCACTGCACACGTGTTTTCACTCGTCTCGTCGCCAATGTTGTAATGCTATATTTATTAAATAACATCACGATTCTTGTTTCATTTGTTTATTTTATACCAAGGTACATTTACACCAAGAGCCTCACACTGACTGACCACAGATAACATATGTCATACTCAATTGGGTTACCACAACACTCGAGCGGCGCGTCTTACGCCTAATTATGCCACAGCTCACAGGCGACAGGCGTGCGGGTACCTACTGGGCTGTTATTCGCTACGCGTTAATGCGACTCACCCCGCCGGTCACCCGTTACGAAACTAGACCTCTACCTTCGCTTAATTACTACGCATCGCGGTGTCAGGGTATAATTGTGGGTGAGCGTTGAGGTGAGCTTAAAACAAGTATCAGAATAGGGGGGCTGCAGGTAGTGTGGGTGGAGAGGCGAGGTATGGTGGTGGAACAATAACAAAATTGCTCGGTTCGGCAAAAACTTCGAAGCAATTTTACAGTCGTTTAGTTAGAATGCTAGCTAAAACGGTGTTCAATGCCTGAAAATAAAACAATATATTTTTTTAAACACTTCTGTTTATTTTGTGAGCTTTTACCTGTAATCTGGGAATACTCATTACAAGTGCTCAAGTCTATCAGCACCGTTATAATATCTTATCTACTAAGTATAACAAGTACAAAATTCCCAGAACCTACATAACAACTGTCTGTATCTCATAAAAGTGCAATGTACTTTGTATGCGGCCAGCGTTCGCAGTAATAGCCAATTAAATCAATGGCGGTACGTGCGTCAACAATCGTTATGTTTGCCGATGTTATGTCATTTCGACGTAGATAGTAATACTAGGTGGTATGTCTACGATGTATTCTAGCAAATAAACCATTTCGATTTTGATGTTGAACGTAGTGATCTACAGCCCCGCTATTCTGTAACTTGTTTCTCAACACTCACCCACAAATATATCTTGACGCCGCGATTCTTAGTAACTAAGCGTAGATAGAGGTCTAGTTTCGTTAGACAAGACGGGTGGAGTGAAGCCCGTGAGCGCGTAAAGAATAACAGCCGATGACGGTCGCGGGTTCGAATCAATAAATAGATAAATAAATAAGTAAATATTAGGGGACATATTTAACATAGTACGTTCAATAAGAATTGTTTTTGGGTACTATAGACGACGATATAATGTATTTAATAAATATAATACTTAACAAAGAAAACATCCATGTCTCAGGAACAAATTCGAACCCAGAGGGGTAATTACGTAACGTTCCGAACGCGCGTCGTCGGTACAATTTAACTGTCATTACATTATTCCATATAAAAAGTGACATTTAGACCTACCCGACGTTCGTACAATGCGTTACGTGATCGACCCACAGAACCACGTAACGTTCCGAACGCGCGTTAACTAGGACAATTTAACTGTCATTTTTCTATATAAAAAGTGACATTTAGGTCTACCTGACGCGCGTACAATGCGTTACGTGATCGACCTACAGGAGCTCTTGCTTCGTCACACCAGGCAGGGTCACTACTAGGCTCTAGCAGGGGCGGTTCACTCTGTGATTCCGTCGCGCCGCTACAAGTACATGCCGGCCCGCCGCCAATTTGGCGGCCCATTAGTAGTTGCCGCGCGTTGGTACGGGACGCTCGCACGGGTCGTAGCGCGTTGCATGCGATAGAAAGGGATGGCCACATTTAGGCACGTTTGGCGTACCTAAACAGGGAATTTGTTAACAGAGAACCTTCTGTACGTAGTACTATTACTTATTCTGTGGCTCAAGGCTAAAGCGGTCGTCAAAAATAAAATGCATATTCACAGAAGGGTTCTCCCGCTAAACCGCAAATAGAGCCCCAAAGTAGTAAATAATGAACATTTATGAGACGCACAACTTCCACGAACGTGGAAACAGTAGGTAAAGTTAGAACGACCAAGGTAACGAGTTACAAAACAACGGTTCAGTCAAATTTAAATTCTTTTTTCACTTCTCATGCTCTAAAAGTTCGTCTTTATGTCGTGCGTAGGCGACATAAAGTCGCTTTTTATGCTCTAGAGCATAAAGTAAAATCTTCGTCGAAGACCAAGGCAATCGCTGCAACAGCCACACGAACATCTTTAACTTCATACAACAACCTCTTTATTTTATTTCGTTTCGTTCGTATTCTAAGACCAAGGCAAAGATACCAACAGCCAAAGTACACAATAAAACTTCATGAAATAAACTTATAATTTGTATTTCGTCTCATTTATTATTTTTTATATTTGTTTATTTTTCAATTTAGTAGATCAGTATAGTATTTAAGCCATAACAACAACAATTAAATTAGCATTTACTATATTTACGTGTTGCTGTTTCATTTCCTCGCAATCGAAGTGAAAAGTAGAGTGTACAACTCGTCCATAAAACCCATTTTACACTCGACTTTATATCTATCCTCGCTCGCAAGCTCGCTCGGATGGATAAACGTCTCGAGTAAAATGGTGCGTTTTATGCACTTGTTGTACAATCTACTATTACTGCCCCCGTAAAGTTTGTCCCATTTTAACGTTACTGCGGAAGTTACAAGCGTCCTCGTAAACCTGAGGGTTAAATACCCTTAAATGTCATCCACTCAATCTGTAAATGGAGCCGTTTTAAATTAATGGTTATATTGTTACTTGGTGTCTGTGGTGTTCCATACACAACTGAACAAATATTGCCTTTTTACCCATGACGGAATAGAGAAGGTATATGCGTTTAGGGTGAGAGGCTGTTTGTTTGTGTACACGAATGTTCCCATTTATCTCCAAAACGGCTCAACCGATTAATTTCATATGAATCAAATCAAAATACATAAACATCTTCACATTAGTCTGCCCGGTTACTGCGGTCACAAACATAGAGGATAGCAGCCCCGCTATTATGTTACTTGTTTTAACTTCACCTCACCTGTCACCCACTAATATATCTTGACTCCGCGATTCGCAGTAACTAAGTGTAAGGTCTGAGTGGACGCTCGGAGCGGAGCGTTCGGCGATGCGTGCAGCGGGGCGGGCGAGCGTTCATTCGCTGTGTGCAGCGTCTACTCAGGACACCAGTATGAGTTTCATTTGTTTAACATGGGCGCCGCACGCCCCGCTACCTCGCACGCCCGACTCGAGCGTCCACTCAGGCCTAGCCGGCCACCCACGGTAGGTTATAACCGATGGTTATGCCTGTACAGTTCATTTGTGCAGGCATAACTGAGCGTGTGTATGACATAACTGAACGTGTGTATGACATAACTGAGCGTGTGTATGACATAACTGTACGTGTGTATGACATAACTGAACGTGTGTATGACATAACTGAACGTGTGTATGACATAACTGAACGTGTGTATGACATAACTGAACGTGTGTATGACATAACTGAGCGTGTGTATGACATAACTGTACGTGTGTATGACATAACTGAACGTGTGTATGACATAACTGAACGTGTGTATGACATAACTGAACGTGTGTATGACATAACTGAACGTGTGTATGCACAGTTATGCCTGCACAATTGAACTGTGCAGGCATAACCGTCGGTTATAACCTATCGTGGGTGGCCGGCTTAACAGCCCAACCGTCGGTAACCGAATGCGGCCGACTACCTTCGTCTTTGACTCAATGTTATTGCCGCAATATAAAGTTCTTACTTTATGGCACAAGACGTTAATGTCCAACTCATTCGCCACGTCCTTTATAAGGTCCATGAACAGGTCCGCTTCTTCTAGCTGCCGTTGCGCCGCTGTGCCGCTGGGAGATCGCGATCTCTGAAAAGATAATTGAAGTTCAAACATATGTTCTACACGTAAAGGTCATACGTTACATTCGTTACAAGGACACCTTTACAGCGGGCGTATGATGGTAACTATTTTATTGGTCATCGCTGACGTTTATCCGCCACGTTCTGATTCTGACGAGTAGGTATACGAGTAACGGATGTTGGTGATAAAGTCTGCTCCAAAAGTCTGGAACGATCTGCCGCTACCAGTGCGAGAAAAAACCGAGAGAGAACGCTTGAAAATAAAAAAAAACAGCCAAGTGCCAGTCGGACTCGTGCACGAAGGGTTCCGTACCATTATCTATAAAAACGTCAAAAAATCACGTTTGTTGTATGGGAGCCTCCTGTAGCCTAGTTGGTAGTGACCCTGCCTACGAAGCCGGAGGTCCCGGGTTCGAATCCCGGTAAGGGCATTTATTTGTGTGATTAGCACAAATATTTGCTCCTGAGTCATGGATGTTTTCTATGTATTTAAGTATTTATATATCTATATAAGTATGTTTATCGTCGTCTAGTACCCATAGTAGGTTCAAGCATTGCTTAGTTTGGGACTAGATCGATTTGTGTAATATAGTCAAAGAAAAAAAAAATGATTTATTCTGTTTTTTAGTATTTGTTGTTATAGCGGCAACAGAAATACATCATCTGGGAAAATTTCAACAGGGCGAGCAAAAAACAGCAGCATCGGGTTAAATATTAAACATTATTTTTTATTTTATTCCATTCCCTCGTTTCAATTACTGCCACATGTATTATCAAAATAAATGCCCTTTCGGGGAATAAGTGACGCGCAAATTGTAAATTATAGCTTTGACCGTCGAAACCATATTTTATTCATATAAATAACGTAATAGAATATTCAGGAGAGCAATGAAACGTATTTTGTTCGGCTTCTGTGTTAGTAGGTATAATACGGTTGTTGGATTTCGTATGTTGGTCTTTCCGACTTATATCTGTTGTCGTGTCTATACTCGCGATTCCTATACCTACATCATCCCTTTCCAACATGCGCACTGATATATCGCGCCGTCTTTGTCATATACACGACGTGTGCGCTACGCTTGCCCCACCTGGCGAGAGAAAAATGTTGTTGAATTCTCACCCCGCGTGCGTGTAACATCCTCCGCTGATAAAAGACATTAAATCTTATTTAAATCCGTCGCAATCTCTGTACATCGTTTGAAAACTATATATGCTGTCAGCTCAGCATTAAAAGGTGTTCGACTGTTCGTGAAGTGAAGGTGTTTTTGGACAATTTGGGATTGCGCTGCGCGCCCCACACGAGCACATGGTGTGCCACGAGACGCTAGCGTGAAGGAGGAGTTCACCCAAGTCACAAGTAAGTGCGCATGGCTCCTATAACCTTCTGTTAGCTGATTCATCCACCTGTTCCAATTTCCAAAGGCAGCTGACTTTCCAGCACAATTTCGCATCAAGTAGCTACGACAATAGACCACACGGTTGGATACCTACATACAGTCCACTAACGCGCTAATCTCTGAAAAGGGAAACTAGAAAGCGCACCGCAAATTAAAACACCCTTGCAGGGCGTGATCTAAATTCAATTCTGTACGCCCCAAGTTTTGGTCACTAACGATCCGGATAATTATATTTCATTCCCCAACCTAGGATTTATATCTATTTAAAGTAGCTCCTTGACATTATATTATATAATTTACCCATAGATACGTAAAATCTACGTACTTCGCATCATATCTTCGTATCATTATTCTAAAGATACTAACATTTCAGCAACGCAATTAACGATTCTTAGTTTTCAATTGATGTACACGTCACAAATACATGCTATTGTTCTCACTGGCTCGGGAGCGCTGACCGGTTTCGTTCATATCTACCCGCTTTTATTTCGTTCTAATCTTTTCTCGAACTACCGCGTGCCGCGCGCTCCGATCTGTGCCGTCAATAGGTACCTACACGGTCATCGCTTAACCTACTTTGTAGACGGATAGTTAAACCGCCTTATTCTCACAAACTGTTTCTTTTTTGTAACACATTTCCTTTGTATACTTTTATTTCCCGCGATTCGTGTTACATACCTACATCTATTTTAACCGCACTTCTATTTCCGCGACTTTTGTCAAACATTTAGGTATTATTACCGCTTTTTCCCGCGACTTGTGTTTACGAGTAGGTACTCACATTTATTTAACCGCACTTTTATTTCCGCGACTTTTGTCAAAACATTTATTATTACCGCTTTTTCCCGCGACTTGTGTTTACGAGTAGGTACTCACAGTTATTTAACCGCACCGTTATTCCCGTAAATCGTGTTTACGGACATTTATTTGAACCGCATTTTTATTCCCGCAAATCGTGTTTACTTATATTTTATTTGTGTGGGCTAAGTTTTATAGTCACACTCAACGCGCAACATCATGCCACCGAAAAAAGACCCTAAAGACGAGGCGGCTAGGGACCCCGTCCAAAATGAACTAGTTATTTTAGAAGCTAAGCGCAGTGCCTTCTTCGCCCGCTTACAAACCATATACAAATTGTCGGTTAAGGCGTACGAAGACGAAATTCAACGTGAAACGTTCTTAAATAGCGTATCAAATCTAGACCAATTGCGATCAGATTTTGAGCGTGTTTTAGACTCGTACAATGAATGCGTTTTACGATTAACGCCTGATGCAACCGCTAATTATCAGTCCTGGATCGCGTTTGAGGATATGTATTGTCAAATCAAACGCATTCAGTCTGAAATCGAAAGTTCGCCAGAGTCTCAGCGGCCTTTGCAATCCGCTCTAAAGCAAAATCTCCCGCCTATGCAGCTAATGGAATTTAATGGCGACCTTCGTAATTGGCCATTATTCTATGAACAATTTAAAAGTGTGATTCATAACAACTCACGCTTAACAGATAGCGAACGCATTCAGTTCCTAGTAGGTAAACTGACTGATAAGGCTAGGTCGGTATGCGCGGGGCTGCCAGCCACAGGGGAAAACTATCCCATAATTTGGCAAGCGCTCGTTGATAAATATGAAGACAAACGCGCCATGGCAGCCGGCTATATTAATCAGCTGTTAGACTTTAAACCCATAGCGAATGGGTCCGCTTCTAATTTGGAGTATTTTCTATGTAATTTCGACGCCTCCGTTAAGGCGTTTAAAGCGCTTAAATTACAAGATTTAGCAGATTTTTTGTTCTTGCATATCGCATTACAAAAACTAGATCCCGAATCGATAAAATTATTTGAGATGTTTTATCGCAAGGAAACGTGTCCTTCGTACAAAAATCTTATTGATTTCGTCAAAGAACAATCCAGGGTTGCATCGCATTCGACAACAAAACAAACATTTTCACAATCACAACCGAGATCTAATAACAATAAAAATATACCGCTACCAAAAAACAATTCGACGAAAACATTCGTTAATACGCAAACGCCCGCGATTAATTCTTGTTTGTTGTGTAAAACTAATAAACACGAACACTTATATCAGTGTGCCGCTTTTACAAAAATGTCCCCGTACGAAAGATTTAATTTTGTAAAAACTAATTCCGTGTGTAACAATTGCCTTAGTTATAAACACAAATTTTCCGCTTGTATGTCACACAGAACGTGTAGTATATGTAATGCACAGCACCACACGTTATTACATTTTAATCCGCCGCATAAACAAACTTATTTACCTAACTCGCATCAAACCAGTACCAACACTTTTGTTGACAAGGCGAATTCCACACCGCCATACAGCAGTAGAAACGGGGTGGCAAGCAATTTGCAGTCTTATCACCCGGCCGATAGGGTCGATAATGGTTTGAGGCATGACTCAACGTTGAATCATTTGTCGGCTCGGAGTGCAAATGATGATGATAACTTGAGAACGCTTATGCATAAAACAACCTTATTAGGGACCGCAAAAATTCGACTTTATGACGCAAGCGGTAAGGTTCATTATGCAAGGATTCTGGTCGATCCTGGAAGCCAATCTGATTATATAACGCTCGAGTGTTGTAATCGATTAGCGCTACCGATTTCGAACCAGAATCGTTTTGCCAGGGTTCAAGGTATTGGGGGTTCGTCCCAAAAAATACTTGGGATGTCAATAGTGCAATTTAGTTCCCGATTCGACAGTAATGGCGATAACTCTTACACTATTCAGCCTCTGGTGGTGGAATCCATTACGTCACACTTGCCTGACTCGCCTATCGACATATCTTTGTTTGATTGTTTTAAGAATATACCTTTGGCCGATGATTGTTTTAATGAGCCCGGGCCCATTGAGATGCTTATAGGAGCAAATTTATTCTGTGACATCTTACTTTCTGACAAAGTCCGAAGTGCCGGCTTGCCTTCGGCTTTGGAAACCACCCTGGGTTACGTCATAATGGGGGACGTCACTGTGACGTCACCTCCGCGCGCGACTCGTGCTCTCTGTGCGTTTACGCACGAACCGCTTAACCAAACTTTAGAAAAGTTTTGGAACTTGGAGGAAGTACCCTCAAAGAAATTTCTACGTCCCGATGACAAGGGATGTGAACACATATTTACCGCAACGACGACGCGTAACGATAATGGTTCTTACGCAGTCGATCTTCCCTTCAAGCAAACGCCAGATAATCTGGGCAATTCTTTTGTAACCGCTAAAAGAAGATTTTCGAGGCTCGAAAATAATTTCTTAAAATACCCGCAACTCCGCGACAAATATGATGACGTCATTCGGAATTACCTGGATAAGGGGATTATTTCTTTGGTTCCGCCCGAAGAGTCCTCTACGCCAGGGTTTTGTATACCTCACCACCCGGTCAGCCGGAACGACAAATCCGCGACAAAAATCCGCCAAGTTCTGGACGGTAGCTGCAAATCAGACAGTGGACTGTCATTAAACGACATCCTACATACTGGCTGTAATTTGCAAGCAGACATTTTTCACATTCTTTTGAATGTTCGCATATTCCGCGTTGCCTTTTTCGCTGACGTCCGCCAAATGTACTTATGCATAGAAGTACATCCGCACCACCGCTCTTTTCAACGATTTTTGTATCGCTTTTCGCCTGAAGTACCTTTGGAGATGTATCATTTCAACCGGGTCTGCATTGGACTCCGGTCTTCGCCATTCCTCGCGCTTCGCACGCTCCGCCAGCTCGCTAGTGACGAACGCGAGAGATTCCCGCACGCTGCCGCCGTTCTCGGAGGGGACGTTTACATGGATGATCTAGCTTCCTCTGCTTCTTCATCCGAGGAAGCAGTTGCGATAGCGAATCAACTAATCAGTCTCTTCGAGGCTGGCGGGTTTGATCTGGTCAAATGGACTAACAACTCTCCGCAGTTGCTAGAGCACATTCCCATATCTCACCGCCAGTCGGAAGACGTCTCCTTCGGTGACGGCGACACTTTGAAGATTCTTGGTCTTAGACGGCTTCCCGCTTCGGATGAATTTGTCTTTGACGTTTCTCCTCCGCAACTCAGTGGCACGAAACGTTCTATTCTTTCAGCTACTGCTCGTTTGTATGACGTGCTAGCACTCGTCGGCCCTGTCATACTTTATTCCAAGCTTCTTATAAAGGAACTATGGCTCTTAAGGACAGATTGGGATGATTTGAGGCCACCGCCGCACATATCGCATTTATGGGAGCAGTTCGTCAGTGAGCTTCACTGATTTCAGCTCTTAAATTTCCGCGTCAATTCGGTGTCGAGTTTGACGATGTTTTGTCTCAGCGTCATCCAAATTGCGGATACATTTGCATTTTCTGACTCTGAAGTTGTCTTATGTTGGGTGCACTCTTCACCTCACAGATTTACAACTTTTATAGCAAATATTGCTCAATATCAAATAATTTTGCAACTTCTAAATCTTACCTAAATGAGCTTCACACGTTTCTTCAGTCTGATCCGTATTATACGCATTTCAAGGACGAACTTGCAAAAAATCGAATTACCTGGCATATGAGCCCCCCAAACGCGCCTCATTTTGGAGGCATTTGGGAAGGTAACACTAAATGCTTTAAAACTCATCTTCATCGTGTTATAGGCAATCAAATCCTGACATACGAAGAATTACTTACCGTGCTTACTCAGATCGAAGTGATTCTTAATAGCCGCCCTCTTTATATACTAAGTTCTGACCCGTCAGAACCCACCGCGCTAACGCCAGCTCATTTCATGTCAACCTCGCCGTTGCCGCGTTTGCCCCGCCGCCGACTTAAGCCAGGAGCGACCGAATCTATTGTCTCGTTTTTCAATGTTAGACTCGCCTGTCCAATCATTCTGGAAAACGGTTCCGAGTTGAGTATCTTCACAACTTACAAAGCAGAGAGAAATGGAATACTCCAGACAAGCCGATAGCGGTGGGAACAATAGTTTTAATAAACGTTGCTAACGCGCCACCCTTGCAGTGGCCGCTCGGAATAATAACTCGGGTATTCCCTGGGCGAGACGGTGTTGTCCGCGTTGCTGAAGTGCGGACCCGGAACGGTACGCTCGAGCGACCGATCGTTCGGCTGTGCCCGCTGCCAACGCAGTAGGGTTACCACCACATACATATCTATGTATATATATTTTTTAAGTTATCATAAATAGTTATTATTTTAGTATAATTACCTAATTATAGGTAAATTGTACACTTCGCTTGTTTTTAGTTATATGGTGCGATATCATCTTTTCCTATGTACATCCATATGTACATAATTATTATTTTTCTCTTTGAAGGGAACCCTTCAAGCCGGGGGAGATGTTGGATTTCGTATGTTGGTCTTTCCGACTTATATCTGTTGTCGTGTCTATACTCGCGATTCCTATACCTACATCATCCCTTTCCAACATGCGCACTGATATATCGCGCCGTCTTTGTCATATACACGGACGTGTGCGCTACGCTTGCCCCACCTGGCGAGAGAAAAATGTTGTTGAATTCTCACCCCGCGTGCGTGTAACATCCTCCGCTGATAAAAGACATTAAATCTTATTTAAATCCGTCGCAATCTCTGTACAATCGTTTGAAAACTATATATGCTGTCAGCTCAGCATTAAAAGGTGTTCGACTGTTCGTGAAGTGAAGGTGGTTTTTGGACAATTTGGGATTGCGCTGCGCGC
Source organism: Epinotia brunnichana (assembly GCA_963854355.1). NCBI lineage: Eukaryota > Metazoa > Arthropoda > Insecta > Lepidoptera > Tortricidae > Epinotia > Epinotia brunnichana. The sequence continues at coordinate 15,530,306 of OY977957.1, forward strand.
CCCACACGAGCACATGGTGTGCCACGAGACGCTAGCGTGAAGGAGGAGTTCACCCAAGTCACAAGTAAGTGCGCATGGCTCCTATAACCTTCTGTTAGCTGATTCATCCACCTGTTCCAATTTCCAAAGGCAGCTGACTTTCCAGCACAATTTCGCATCAAGTAGCTACGACAATAGACCACACGGTTGGATACCTACATACAGTCCACTAAACGCGCTAATCTCTGAAAAGGGAAACTAGAAAGCGCACCGCAAATTAAAACACCCTTGCAGGGCGTGATCTAAATTCAATTCTGTACGCCCCAACGGTTGCGATCTTTAATTTGTGAACCATTTAGCAAACTTATTCTTAAGATTTCTATACGATGTACTGGGTTCCAAAGTAAAATAGTGACTGCATGTACACCACAGGGAACAAGTTTTTCGTATCATATGGCCCGGAAATTTGGTGTAACTCTAATAAACCATTGAGAGATATCTCAAGAATAAAACCAGAGAGTCCAGAGACAGAGGACCCTAAATTGGGTAACCATTTCTGAGGAGTCATTCGTCCGAGAGCATAATATAATTATCCGAATTTTATAAACGCTTTTGCTCTTGACGTGTATGCAAATATAGAATTTCTACAATTTTGTGAAGGCATATGCTATTCTCTTATTCGCACTTATGACGAGCAAGCCAAATAAATGTGTAAAATCTCACACCTAGACCCGGTATAGAAAAAGAATCCGCACTATATCATTTGAACCTTCGCGAAGATATATGTATAGATCTACAGCGAAACATCTAGGTATCCTATTTTATTTGACGCCCCAGATAAAAAACTAAAATCCATTCGTAGATTCGTCCATTATTCAAAAATATCAATCTCAATTAGAACGCACGTGGCTCTGGAAATTCTAAATTCGTATAATTGAAGGGCAAAGGGGGGATCGGCGTCAAATAAAAATGCTCCTACCGTTCTACAATTTACAGTAGCTTTTCCCTTCCCTGAAGCTTGCTGGGGATTTTAATTTGTTCTTAACCTAAAGGGTTTGGTATCCAATAACTCTTCGAGGGAGTTGGATAGGGCGGTTTTAATAAAAAATAAAAAAGCTTGCCCGCCTTTGGTTGAGGTTGTGCTGATATTTTACGTTTGTAAATGGATTGTGTAATGAGGTTTCGTTTTGATCGAATACTTGGAACATTTTTCATGTGACCAAAAGAGTATTAGGTATGAATGTGGATGGATGTAAAAGACGAGGATTACGTATTGGTTATAGAAATAATATTATTAAACATATGCATGTAAACAAACAGATACAAAAAACAAAAAATGTCCAAAAACAAATATCAGACTACTTTGAAAAATCATATGTCACACGAACAAAACAGGACTCACCTCGTACCACAGTTGAACAGAGACAAGATTTTTTTCGTGACTAAATCAAGCAGCCTACATATATTGCATCAAAATGTTCAAGGCACAAAATCTAAGCCCAGTCAAAAGAAACTATTAACGCATATGGCTATTTTACACCAAAATATCGCCGGTTTGATAAATAAAACTGACATGCTTGTTATCCATATTAATGACCTTAAAACTCAAAATATTAACGTAGATATTATATGTATAACGGAACACTTTATCACGACCAGCCGTAAAGATCTTTTAACTGTGCCAAACTATCGGCTAGCAGCGTGTTTCTCACGTGAAAAAAATCGCGGTGGAGCTTGTATACTGGTAAAATTGGGGCATCAGTTCAAAGAATTACCCGACATTGCAAAAAATTCAGTTTGTGGTATATTTGAATGTTGTGCAATTGAATTAACAGTTCAAAAATTAATCATTGTATGCATATATAGGACTCCAAATCTTAGTAATTTGAGTATATTTTATAAGAAACTAGACATCATTCTGAAGAGTATATGTAAAAATAGTAATAAGAAAGTTGTTCTGTGTGGAGACTTTAACATTGACATTTTAAAAAGAAATTATATATCATCACAATTTGAATATTTCCTGACTAGTTATAATTTAATTCTTGAAATTAAACAGCCTACGAGGCTTACAAGTAACACGTGTATAGACAATTTTGCGCACAACTTAAAAAATGGACATAGTAGCAAAGTACTGGATTTTGGTCTATCAGACCATACTGCTCAAATATTGTTATTTCCAGCTAATAAAATAAATAACTACAGTTCCTGGCGTATAAAAAAACGTGACTACTCCTTGAAAAATTTAAAGATGTTTAAGCGACATCTAGAAAGTATGTCTTTTTCTGATTTGTACTGTACCACAGATCCAAATACTGCATACAATATATTTCTAGATGATTTTCGTCTTCTTTACGACTTATGTTTTCCAGAAAAAAATATTACGTTATCGTCAAATGTCAGAGTAAAGTGGCTTACAAAAGGCATAAGAGTTTGTAGTAAGCGCCAGAGAGAGCTACTTTGGCGATATAGACGTATGCCTACAACAGCAAATAAACTGGTATTTCAAAATTACTCTAAAAGATATAAATCAATTATTAAATTGACACAGAAAGCTCAAAACAACCACGCCATAAACACTGCTCAAAATAAAACAAAAGCTACCTGGGGTATCATAAACTCCACCAAAGTTATTAAACCTAAGGAGCAAATCCAAAGATTAAAATCTGATAAGCGCATTATTACGGACCCTAAAGTCATCGCGAATACGTTCAATGACCACTTTTTACACAGTGTACAAAATCTGTCGAAGACAGACAATGTCAAATGTAAAATTAGCCACAGTGCCCACTCTATGTTTATGATGCCAGCAACATCCAGTGATATAGAATCAATAATAAGATCGTTAAAAAACACAAATAGCGTGGGTTTTGACAGCATATCCACTATTGTCATAAAATATGTAAATGAAAGCATAGCAAAACATTTAAGCTACATATTCAATCACTGTATAAATGAAGGTATTTTTCCTGAGAAGTTAAAAATATCTATTGTCAAACCCCTATTTAAGAAAGGGGACAATGATGACCCTCAAAACTACAGACCGATATCACTAATTCCCATATTTTCTAAAGTTTTTGAAAAGTTTATTTACAAGTGTTTCTATGGTTATTTTGATAAATATGGCTTATTATGTCATGAACAGAAGGGATTTAGGAAAAATGTAAGCATAAATATGGCAATATATGACTTAATTAATACTGTATTGGAAAGTGTTGATAACAGAGTACCTATTAGTGCTATTTTTACTGATATGTCTAAAGCCTTTGACAATGTAGATTTCAAGACGTTACTATATAAACTTGACAAGTATGGTATCCGGGGAAAACCCCTGGAACTCATTCAATCCTACCTTACTAACAGACTACAATTTACCGAGATAAACAGAATATGCTTAAAGACTAGAACGGAAAATAAAACCCTATCAGATGCTCGGTATGTAAAATACGGTGTACCACAGGGGAGTGTACTTGGTCCATTGCTCTTTCTGGTTTATATCAATGACCTTCCGAAAGCAATCAATCACCCCATGATCTTATTTGCCGATGATAGCACATCCATTGTAAAATGTTATAGCCTAGATAATTATGAAAATGACATAAATAATACATTATCTGACATAATAAGGTGGCTAAATAGAAATAATTTACAAATTAACTTGACTAAAACTAACATAATGCAATTTTATCAGCGAAATCAATTTAAACATATGGATATAAATTATCAAGGGAATAATATAGAGACCGTAGGAGTTACTAAGTTTTTGGGGCTCACTATCGATAGTCAATTAAGCTGGAAATATCATATAATAGAACTCTGTAAAAAGCTAAGCAAATCAGCATTTGCACTCCGCAAACTATCAAAAACAGTAGATATAAAAACTCTGCTTGTTGCTTACCATGGCCTTGTTGCGTCAACACTGCGGTATGGTATTCTTTTTTGGGGAAATTCCGTCGATAAGGAAACAGCCTTTAAAGCTCAAAAATGGTGCATAAGAGCCATGTGTAACTTAAAAATAACAGACAGCTGCCGTACTTATTTTAAATCTCTCAAGATCCTTACCTTACCCTGTATATATATTCTGGAAGTTGCAATCTTTGTTAAATGTAATCCTAACTTATTTAATAAAATTGCGGATACACGCAAGCTTCCTACTCGCTTACAGTACCAAAACAAGTTACGTGGTAAAGAGTGTAAAACCGCATTAGTCAGCAAAAGTTTATTAGGAATGGCGCCTAAAATTTATAATAAAATACCGGTAGACATAATTGAACTGGAAAAAGAACCTTTTAAGAAAAAAATTACGAAGTTACTAGTTGAAAAATGTTACTACTCTACGCAGGATTTTATGAATGACACAGATCTATAATTTATAATATAATTGACATTGTTAAAGTAGGTACTTATATTTTGCTCCTGTTAAATGATTATTATATTATATTTGTAATTTCTTTAGCATTGACATTTGTATGCCAATCGGCAAAACATAGAGATCCATGTATACCTATTATATAAGACCACATTTGTATTACCTATGTTTCACAAATAAAAATCTGAATCTGAATCTGAATCTGAATCTGAGGTAGGCCAAGGAAAAGGTGGATGGACTGTGTGAGAGACGATATGAAGAGAAAAGAAGTGAGTGATGATATGACGGCTGACAGAGAAGTATGGAAGAAAAAGACATGCTGCGCCGACCCCAAGTAAATGGGATAAGGGCAAGGAAATGATGATGAATGATGACTTGGAACATTTTTTTTATTATATTCCTGAAGTATTTTTATATAAAAGTAAGATACACAGAAGTGACACCGGGGTGTTGCAAGCGACCGCAGCGGACCGAACACTTGTTTCCCATTGACGAGGTATTAAATAAAATATATTTATTTATTATTTATTCCTAATGTTTGACACCTTAATGCCTAATAGTTGACACCTATTAATTTGTTTATAGTGCGGTTTCTTTTCTAGAACGTGTCTTATCTAAGGGCTGTCTGGAAGAGATCGCTGTTTAGCGATGAGACCGCCTGTTGTCTACCATTGTTCATGTTTAATTTACCTCTGTTTTTCTATTAGGTATGTACTATTTCTTGTGAGCAATAAAGAATATTTGTATTGTAATTCCTATGAGAATAAAGTACCGTAAAATTGTGTCTAAATAGACATTCAAACCTCGATAAAATTTTTTTTTACTTGTGGCACATTGATTTGTATGCATGAAAAATGTTCCGGCTGTATGAATCTTAGTTTTTTTATGATTATCTGTCGTTTAATTTCATAATCTTAACGATAAACACAAAAATTGTGGGAAATCCCACCTCACCCCATAGCGGAGTTAGAGGGGATAGCAATGGGGTGGGCTGGGAAAATGTGTAGGGAGAAACTTTCGGATTAGCTTGCCTCGATCCGCGTTCCGTCCCACTCTCCGCTCATGTAATTATCGCTACTCTTCCGCATGATCGCTACCCGCAATCCTGGTTCCATTCCAGGCCACATATCTTTCACCTCTCACTTCTAGAGACTCCACTTTTTTTGAATGTTATAATTTGGCTACTCCGTGTTGCGGCAAGATAAGAAAATATGTCTTAAGTACAATACAATTACTTTTAGAGCAACTTGAGCCAGAAAATCATAGTAGCAACTGAAAATATTCGCGTCCCTACTGCCCCCGCAATCCCTACTTACCCCATTTTACGGTACTTTACCATAATGATACATTATAATTGTATTTGCAAGCTCGCCATGTAAAAGAGTCTTGGCCGTAAATATAAACAGTTTATAAGAACCCACTTCGTTGAAAACCCCTGCAAAAAGCCACGGAAACTCATTCAACCCCATAAATGAGCTGAACATTCGCACTTTTTCATAAGAGAGCCCTCGATCACAATTGTCTCGTAAGCAGGGCGGTTTACGCCGGTTCTTTCCGGTTTTTCCAGTTTCAAAATGGCCGACAAACAACGGACAGTATAGAGGAATATGGAGCTTAGCGGGGTTGACTGTAAATGAGTATTTGAATAAATTCCGTAAGCCAACACGATTAAATGCATGGCAGCAGGGCGAGAGAATTGTGCTGAGAAAGAATCAGAAGATTATCGCACCTAAAATTGGCTGAAAGTTAGAATAATCCTTCACTTCCGATCAAAATTGTAAGGGTAGGTATATTTAGGTCATGTGACAACAACAGCACGAGACATATGTGGCATCATTTAGCCCTTTAATCGTAGAGAGAGTAAACCTAAGTCTTGTCAGTCCTGAAATGGCCGGAAGTACTTGGCAGACAGTGTCAAAGTTGGCCACCTTTGACACCGTCTGTCAGATATAAATCTTTACAAGTCTCATTGTCGCGCACTATGGGCCTCATCAGAAGGCTTAGAAGGCAAAACGCACTAGTCCGCGAAGTGCAAAAGATCCTGCCTAACCCCGAACTACTGGTACACGACGACTTTACCAATCCGCCGTCGCAGCGGTTAAAGTCGCGCCATCCTCCGTATCTCACGGCCATGGAGCTTCTAAGGTAGCGGAGCAGTGGAAGCAAGAATGGGCAGAAAATCCACTGAGAGATGTCGGGGCTGTTTTAACCTCAATAAACCCCACTGTGAAGTTGCCGGGGTTCTCACTACCCAGAAGAGACTGGTGCCAGCTAAACCGACTGAACCGGCTGTGGTCGCTGCCGAGCATACATGCACCAGTGTGGATGCAGAGACTAGCCGGCGTGCGAGTGCGGCGCCGCCGGGCAGAACGCTCACCGAGTACAGCGGGCAACTGGAGGAATTGTTCACCTTGGAAAATGACGACGCTATCCAATGGGTCCAACAGATGAACATTAGATTATAAGAACGATTGAATTAGCCATACGAATAAATAAATCAGAAGGCTCAAAGTCACCCAAAGGGCAATGACGAGGGTTAATATGTTGCTAGTTTCTCTGCGTGATTGCATCAGAAATGAGGCTATCCGCAGCAGAACTAAGGTAACCGATATAGCCCCCCGAATCGTTTAACTTAAGTGGCTGTGTTAACACACACTCAGTGCCTTTCACTCGTCTTGACACGTCGGCTCGGCGGGCGTGAAAACGACCGCGCAAAACCAATTTAAATCAAATTGGTATGCGAAAGATATGACTGTGACGAATTGACGTTCATAAGTATACTTAGTGCATCAAAAAAGCGTTTTATTCATAAACAAACATCTTAAACAATTCTTCATAACTACAAACTAAGAGTAAATTTATACTAAGCAGACGTCCGCTAACGAAATTCTAATTCTGGCGGGAACCTCGGTAGCTCAGTTGGATAAGAGCAATGGACGGATTCCAGAGGTCGCGGGTTCACATCCCGCTCGTGGCAAATACTTTTTCAATCGTCATCTTTGATCGAAACTTACAAACTAAGAATAAGAGAGACGCGAATTAAAGGCTCTTTAGTCGCTTTACATAATTCGGCTTCTGACTAGTAGTGTTTTATCCCCCTTTTTAATAAGGCGTGGGTAGCAGAAGGAAAACATTTACCATAATTTGACTAATGTATTTTGTCCCTTTCTCACAAACATAAACTTTGTTATGTCACAAAGAGACAGACAGGTAAATAGTTTGTTTTAGTTTAGTGTTGATTTAGCAATTAATATAATAATGCACTCGCCTGCGGCTCGTTTCATAAACCCACACTCGTGTTTAATGCCCTTCATTATGTACAGTCACATAAACTACTATTTAGTTTAGACTAGCGACCCGCCTCGGCTTCGCACGGGTATATATGTATAATACATGCATTTAGTAGTTTTTCTAAGCATGCATAGGGACAGACAGACAGCGGGAAGCGACTTTGTTTTATACTATGGAGTGATGACGATAAGTACTTACAATTACCGACCATTAACGACAGTAAGTGTTCTAATTGATTTATATTTAATTAAGACGACGTGTCATTCAATTGGTTTTTGTAATGCGTAGGCGCAGGTGTAGAGCTGTCTGCTACGCCGTAGCTCGTAGCAAGTGAATCTCGTATGTTGAGTTAAATTATTTATTTCATTATTGGAGAAGAACAATAATAAATGTACAAAATAAGAGCTTAACTAAAACTTTCAAGCTAAGCACACTTGGACATTAAACATGCATATTTCCTAACTAATACACTAGGACACATTTGGATATAACACAATACATAATTACTCCAGGAAAAATACGGTTTTGAAAAACATTAAGTACCCTACAAACTTTCCACCCGGAAGTAATTATATAGATTTAAAAGATGCCTTCATTGTCTTTTTTTGTATGACTTATCTTGAATATTGTAGAGCAAATATAAATTAACCAAAACAGAGATTCAAATGTTTATATCCCTATATTTTTCTACTTTTCAGGAGCTCATTAAGTAATATATTTTTCGTCGTTCTATATTTTGGTGGATATATTGCCTTTATGTAATTATTGTAATTATTATATATAGGCACGTTCAAAATAATAAATCAGCTATACAAAATTATGTCAAAATATGTAATTTTTGCCATACCTACTATTTAGCTGTCAATAAAATGACTGGACTAATATTGCTTCGACACTGTGGCTGCACTGCAACTGTGATTGGATTATCATAATCATCATCATCATATCAGCCGAAACACGTCCACCCCAAAGAGTTATACTATGTAATACTATTATACTATTCTGTGGTTATACATATTTATATTCAATGAATTATGTTTTTTAGTGCTAGTATTACTAAGAATGGGTACATTTTGCAACGCAACATCATCAATATTCAAGCCACAACTTATACACATCATTTGTGCCCTACTTCAATTTGATTTATAACACGAAAAATTCAAATCAAATCAACTCACAGCTCCAAAAGCCATTAGACCGAAGAGTCCGAAGACTTGAGAAATAAATGAAGCGCGCCGTGATTGTTCACAACGCGGCCCGTAGTTATTTTTCGAATTTTCAACCAAGAGTAACTTAAGCACTTGGGGGGTCAGCCAAGCGAGACGGCGGATCGAGTTTATTTGAAAACATTTCGGAGTTGAAATAAAATATAAGTAGTAGAAAATACCTCGCGTACCGCAGTTGGCTCATACGTATACATGCATACATATAATAAAGCTGAAGAGGGTCGAAAGTCTGTACATGGAAGATATTCGAAAAAAAATTGGCTAGGGATACTTAAAATCGATAACAGAACACGTTCCAACAGTTTTTAGAATTTTTGTCTGTTTGTCTGTTTATCTGTTTGTCTGTTTATGTGACCGCGCATCACGTGAAAACGGCTTAACCGATTTAGATGAAATTTGGTATAGAGATAGTTTGAGTCCTGGGGAAGTACATAGGGTAGTTTTTATCCCGGAAATAAACCCCTAAGGGGATGAAATGGGGGGTGGAAGTTTGTATGGAGCTACTTAAACCGCTGCACCGATTTAGATGAAATTTGGTATATAAATAGTTCGAGTCCCGGGAAAGGTCAAATGATAGGTTTTATCCCGGAAATCTTCCCCTTAGGGGGTAAAACGTGGGGGTGAAAATTTGGATGTAACCCATTTTGGTAAAATTTGGGTTAGAGTTAGTTTAAGTTCTAGGAAAGGACATTGGATAGTTTTTATCCCGGAAATCTGCCCATAAGGGGGTGTAGTGGGGGGTGAAATTTTGGATGGACTCCGTTTAGATCAAATTTGGTATAGAGATAGTTTGAGTCCCGGAGAATGACAAAGGATACTTTGAATCCCGAAAATCATCCCCTAACGAGATGAAATAGGGGTGAAAATGTGGATAAATCCCATTTAGTTAAAATTTGGTAAAGAGATAGAAGGAGTCCCAGGGAAGGACAATGCATAGTTTTTATCCTGAAAAATCATTTCCTGAGGGGGTGAACTGAGGAGTGAAAATTTGGATAGAATGTATTTAGATGAAATTTGGTATGGAGATAGTTAGTCCTGGGGAAGGACCTAAAATAATTTTTAGTCCAGAAATCATCTCCTAAGGGGGTGAAATGGGGGATGAAAATTTGGATGGAACCCATTTACGGTATAGCGAGTTGGAGTTCTGGGGAAACACATAGGATAGTTTTATCCCGAAAATCACCCCCTAAAGGGATGAAAATTTGGATGTGATGTGACCTTTTTAGATGAAATTTGGTTAATTTAATTTAATTCAAATTATTTATTTCAGACTAAGTAAAAACATGTTAGTAACAATAAAAACTTATAAAACTTAAGTTAACAGTTAAGAGATAGTTTGAGTGCTGGGAAATGACATATGATAATTTTTGTTTTTGAATTCATCCCTTAAGGGGGTGAAATGGGGGGTGAAAACTTGGATGGAAACCATTTCGATGGAATTTGGTATAGAGATGGTTTGAGTCCTGGGCAAGGACATAGCGTAGTTTTAATTCCGGAAATCATCCTCTAAGCCTTAGAGGATGATTGAATTTAAACCACCATTTCACCCCCTTAGAGTCTAAGGGGGTGAAATGGTGGTTTAAATTTGGATGGAACCCATTAGGATGAAATTTGGTGCCTATAGAGATAGTTTTACTCGCGTACAAGAACAACAAATAGCTTTTGTCCCGAAAAAAATTCTCCAAGGGCATAAAATAGGGGGTGAAAATTTGGATGTACCCTATTTGGATGAAATTTGGCATAGAGATAGTTTGGGGTTCCGAAAAAGGATAATGCATAGTTTATGGAACTCATTTAGTTGAAATCTGGTTAAGAGATAATTTGAGTCCTGGGAAAGGACATCTGATAGTTTTATTCTGGATATCATTCCCTAAGGGGGTGAAATGGGGGTAAAAATTTAGTATAGCGATAGCTGGGAGTCCTGGGGAAGGACAAAGGATAGTTTTATCCCGAAAATCCTCCCCTAAGGGATGAAAATTTGGATGTGAGTGACCCATTTAGATGAAATTTGGTTAACAGATAGTTTGAGTTCCGGAAAAGGACATAGGATAGTTTTTATCCCGGAAATGATCTCTTAAGGGGGTGAAATGGGGGTTTCAATTTTTTATGAAGCTACTATACAACCCATTTAGATAAAACTTTGTATAGAGGTAGTTAGTAGGCGCGGCGTTGGTAGGCACAAGGTAGACTGATGACCTGGTAAAGGTCGCGGGAGTCCGCTGGATGCGGGTGGCGCAGGATTGGTCACTTTGGAACTCTTTGGGGGAGGCCTATGTCCAGCAGTGGACGTCTTTCGGCTGATATGATGATGATGATAAATGATAATAATGATAAAGATAGTTTGAGTCTCGGGTAAGGACATATGATAGTTTTTATATCGGAAATCTACCCCTAAAAGGGAAATGGAGGGTGAAAGTTTGTATCGAGCTACGATATAAACGAGTTCTACGCGGACGAAGTCGCGGGCAAAAGCTAGTACATATATATTTGGGTTCTGTTTCCTGTGGATATTGTCAAAGTTAAGGGCTATAAAGCGTAATGTTTGGTTACATATCTAATTTTATGCGATGAAAACCTTTTATAAATATACCACAGGGACAACATTTATTTTGGCTCTATGCCAACTGGAAACGTTTGAAATGTGGTGTTGGAGACGGATGGAAGGCATAAGCTGGACTGAGAGAGTAACAAATGAGGACGTGTTGAGACAGATAAAAGAGAAAAGAGCGACCTTGAACACCATCAGCGCTAAAAGGGTGAAAATGATTGGACATTTGATACGGCATTTGATTCTTTAAAACGATAATGGAAGGAAATATAGAAGGATGAAGAAGCAGTGGAAGACCACGGTGCAAATATATGGACCAAATAAAGGAAAATAACTGGTGTCGTGTCGTATCAGCGAGTCAAGGGGCTGGCGTACGTCAGAGAGAAGTGGAAAATACTCCACCGACAAGAGGATAACTCTTAAATTTAAAGAAAGAAGCCGACATGGCGCTAACTAATTAGTCTATAAGAATTTCTTCAATGCCGTTAAGGGGTAGAGTAGGTACAATATCAATTATGTTCCGGTCATATCAGCCATAAGTTGCAAAGGCGCTCTGCTCTACTTACCAGGTCAAATAGATAATAGTATTATGACGTTTTAAATTAGAGTTTATATTTTGCATGCCAAATTATGGCCGAACACGCCTTCATGTAAATGAATCCTACTGACATGTACATTTACTTATAACATCTGTGTATGTTTTGCGAAACAAATAATTTCATTTCATTAGGTACATTATGAGATCTAAAAATGTATATTATTATTGTTCGGTTTTATACCGTATTTGTTTGGAGGCCATTTACAGATTGTTTGCACAAACAAATAAATCGAGTGGCGCAAGACGCAGGTCCATTAAAAAAGTTAGGCATTCATAATATTTTGTAAAATCTGCGAGTGAATCCGTGCGATTTAAAGTAACATTATACGTATCTAAAAATAGATTTTTGTGTGTTCGTGTCACCGCCGCCTACCGCACCGCACCTGGGGGACTGGGGGCGTCTGTTTGCTGGCATTGACGTCATTTGCCGTGTGTTCCGGGAAACGAATATTAACCGTTATTTTGCATAATGCGTGCTGGGAAAAACAATGACGTGCAAGGAGTACGTAGAATAATTTCGATAAGGCATTTTCGTAACTTTACTTAACCCATTCAGTGCCCATGACGACACGTAAAAGCGCTACGAACGCTTTTCGCTACATACGAGGTTTGACCGGCTACGGACTACGGCGTAGCGCTACGAGATTAGCGTGGTCGTGAATGTGTTTACACAGGAGCAAACATTCGAATGACCTGTCTCGCAACCCGCGTCGCCCCGTCACGGCCTGCGTGGCGCGGCCGCGCGGGAGGCAAGGTAGCTCACTCGCTTACTATTAACTAGTTTAGTTAAATTGTATTCATGTTGCCTACGGCTAAGCACTGGTGTGTTCAATATTTTGTGTTACCCGCAATAAGCGGTATCATGTATTTACTTAATATAAATAGATATACCTAATTTTAGTTTGTGTTCTGTTTAAAATTATATTAATAAGTCTTAATGCAAAAAGTGCACCCAATACAATGGGCCACATTAAATAAATACCCTTAGGTATATTTTTTAATATTTATAACATATGTAATCAGTTTCGTTATGTAATAATCAGACTCTTTTTATCATTGCAACCAGCTTTCAAAGGCGAAAACTAGCCTGTATAAAGTAGCTTTTAATTTTAGTTTTTCGTGTGTAAGTCTATGTGATAGTGTTCTTACATTGTACTTGTTTTAATGACAAATAAAGACCTTTTGAAAACAAAACAAAAAACACATTCACTGCCAAGAATCGCTACGTGCTACGCTCGTAGCCGATCCTGTGGTTTTCCTCGTACGAAGCGGAAGGCGCCTACGGCGTAGGCACCCGATAGTCGGATTCCCGGCACTGAATGTGTTAACACAAAACACATTCACTGCCAAGAATCGCTACGTGCTACGCTCGTAGCCGATCCTGTGGTTTTCCTCGTACGTAGCGGAAGGCGCCTACGGCGTAGGCACCCGATAGTCGGATTCCCGGCACTAAATGTGTTAACACAAAACACATTCACTGCCAAGAATCGCTACGTGCTACGCTCGTAGCCGATCCTGTGGTTTTCCTCGTACGTAGCGGAAGGCGCCTACGGCGTAGGCACCCGATAGTCGGATTCCCGGCACTGAATGTGTTAACACAAAACACATTCTCTGCCAAGAATCGCTACGTGCTACGCTCGTAGCCGATCCTGTGGTTTTCCTCGTACGAAGCGGAAGGCGCCTACGGCGTAGGCACCCGATAGTCGGATTCCCGGCACTGAATGTGTTAACACAAAACACATTCACTGCCAAGAATCGCTACGTGCTACGCTCGTAGCCGATCCTGTGGTTTTCCTCGTACGTAGCGGAAGGCGCCTACGGCGTAGGCACCCGATAGTCGGATTCCCGGCACTGAATTTGTTAACACAAAACACATTCACTGCCAAGAATCGCTACGTGCTACGCTCGTAGCCGATCCCGTGGTTTTCCACGTACGTAGCGGAAAGCGACTAAGGCGTAGGCACCCGCTAGGCGGGTTCCTATCCCTGGCAGTGAAACTGTTAGGATAATCTTGATGTTTTAAATCACGATTTTGTGTTGAAGTGGTTACGAGTTTTTTTTCCGAATTAAAATGTGGTGTTAAGAACATCATTCAATCAATTGCGTAGGTTATTTAATTCGTTTCACGACGTCGCGGAAATAAGCTACCTATGGGTAACTTTTGTGACGTAAATAGTGGAAGAAATCAAATTTCACTAATGAAAAAGTTCTTAGGTAAGTATAACGTTATATGGACTACTTCAAGTCTGAAATAAATAAATATAATATATGTGTATTATTTTTGGAATAAGCTCACAACAATACTTTGTTATCATTTAAAAAAATATAAACCCGGTATCATTCGACAGGAGTGCTAATTACCAAAATAAGCTATAGATCTGCAGGTCGATCACGTAACGGGTAAGTCTAAATGTCACTTTTTATATGGAAAAATGACGTTACGTGTTTACCCCTCTGGTTACCAAGTCGTCATTTGTCATGTGTCCCATGCAAGATCTTTACATCTGAACTTAAACGGATCAGGTGATCGCTACCCAGTGAGTAACTCATTAAGTTAGGCCTATAACTCGGCTAAGCTAAGTTATGTCAGGTTGACGAAACATTCTCTAAAGTAATAGGCATAAAGTAACCTCCGTTTCCATACAAAGTATTACATAGCTTAGTCGAATTATTTGGAAACGCAGTTTAACTTAGGAGTCCCCAGCACGGTTGACTCAAGTTGATTTACCATACAAACGTAGTTTGGTTCTCTTTTTAAAACGGTATACCGGAAGAACACGTACCGGAAAGCGCGGCGTGGGTAGGTGGACTGATGACTTGGTAAAGGTCGCGGGAGTCCGCTGGATGCGGGTGGCCCAGGACCGGCCATTGTGGCACTCTTTGGGGGAGGCCTATGTCCAGCAGTGGACGACTTTCGGCTGATATGATGATGATGATGATGATCATGATGATACCGGAATAACATTAAACTTTTTATACACAATAGGCTCCGTCAAATCTAGGTCGGAACCTGTTACAATAAATTATAATAGAAAAAAATGAAGCGATTAGAGACTTTGTATGAAAAACATACGCTCTATTTTTTTCTATTTTAATTTCTAGCAACACAAACTAGTTTCTAACCTAGATATAGCGGATCTCATTGTGTATACAAAGTTTGGTGTTATTCTAGCAAGCCTTTTTTAGGGTTCCGTACTCAAAGAGTAAAACGGGACCCTATTACTGAGACTCCGCTGTCCGTCCGTCCGTTCGTCTGTCTGTCACCAGGCTGTATCTCACTGATACCGTGATAGTTCCAGTTGAAATTTTCACAGATGATGTATTTCTGTTGCCGCTATAACAACAAATACTAATAATGGCACGGAACCCTTCGTGCGCGAGTCCGACTCGCACTTGGCCGGTTTTTTTTATACAACGACGGTATCAAACAAGCTTACGGTCTTTTAAAATTAAAAAGCCGAGCGTTCTGGAGATCCTTAACTTTAGTAGAAAACCAGCCTTAATAATAATACAGGTGTAGTCATAATAATAAAAGACTGATATTGACGTGACATATGATGAGATAGAGAGGCCCGGTACCCACTTGTCTGTTTTAAAGATAAATAAAATTAAAAATTCAAGCTTAAGCTTAAAAAATTTAAGCTATTCATACATACCTTTAGGTAGGCGTCAATCGTAATCATTATTACGGTGCCTCTACATACTCGTAATTTTAAAATACGTTATTTAAAATGACCAGTATTTTTTCCACTACGTATTCTCAATTGACCACATTTAATTTTTTCAAGTGGGCCATTTTATGATTCACACCTTTCATATGACAGTCGTAACTTAAAGGCTAAAACCACATTTATACAATTTCGCGATTTTCTTAAAAACGGATGAGAAATGAAATCTGAAATATTACGTTCAGGTAACATAATTACAGAAATGGTTTTCGAATTAGGCATCATTACATATTTAAAAACTTAACAATAAGGAAGTCCAAAATTATGGTAAATTGGGGAACTTTTATTTTTTATCGGAATCAATCAAAGCTATTATTCTGAGTTGAAAATTAGGAGAAAAAAAGTTCAAGGCACACAGTTTATCTATTGAAAATACCCAGCTTCTCGAGCAAAATATAGTTTCCGTAATTAAACCAAACATATTTTAAAAAAAAAATTTAAAATGATCTCGAACTGGTGACATTTTTAGGTCGGGTTTCGTATTTTTGCAACACAGTTCTCCCATTAAGCCTTAAATAAATATTTCCATGCAAATTGCTATCGAAATAACGGTAAAGTTTTACGTTGAAATAAAAGTTTACGTCTCTTTGTTCAGGCTAAAAAAGTGCACAAATTTCAGTTGAATATACACTTCGGCTGCTCTCTTTTATTCGAGTCTGGGTACAGTTAGAAACAGATGTTGCTGGGCATTTCTATTTTAAGATGATCGGTTAAGCTTATTTAAGTCTCGTCTAAACGGTCTGTTTTGTGACATAATAATGTGTATGATATTGATTGATTGTCCGCTTTGTGACGACCTCGTATCCCCACCCTACACATTAACTGCCAAGAATCGCTACACGCTACGCTCGTAGCCGATCCCGTGGTTTTCCCCGTTTGTAGCGGAAAGCACCTAGGGCGTAGGCGCCTGTAAGGCAAGTTCCTGGTAGTGAAAGTGTTAGCCGTACATCTTATTACATTCACTACCAACACATTCGTAGCACTACGCTCGTAGCCAATGTCGTGGTTTTCCCCGTGTGTACCGGAAAGCGCCCAGGGCGTAGGCGCCTGTAAGGCAAGTAGTGAAAGTGTTAGCCGTACATCTTAATACATTCACTACCAACACATTCGTAGCACTACGTTCGTAGCCAATGTCGTGGTTTTCCCCGTTTGTAGCGGAAAGCGCCAAGGGTGTAGGTGCCTGCTAGGCGCGTTCCTGGTAGTGAAAGTGTTAGCCGTACATCTTATTACATTCACTACCAACACATTCGTAGCACTACGCTCGTAGCCCATGTCGTGGTTTTCCCCGTTTGTAGCGGAAAGCGCCAAGGGTGTAGGTGCCCGCTAGGCGGGTTCCTGGTAGTGAAAGTGTTAGCCGTACATCTTAATATATTCACTACCAACACATTCGTAGTACTACGCTCGTAGCCAATGTCGTGGTTTTCCCCGTTTGTAGCGGAAAGCTCCAAGGGTGTAGGTGCCCGCTAGGCGGGTTCCTGGTAGTGAAAGTGTTAGCCGTACATCTTAATATATTCACTACCAACACATTCGTAGTACTACGCTCGTAGCCAATGTCGTGGTTTTCCCCGTTTGTAGCGGAAAGCTCCAAGGGTGTAGGTGCCCGCTAGGCGGGTTCCTGGTAGTGAAAGTGTTAGCCGTACATCTTATTACATTCACTACCAACACATTCGTAGCACTACGCTCGTAGCCCATGTCGTGGTTTTCCCCGTTTGTAGCGGAAAGCGCCAAGGGTGTAGGTGCCCGCTAGGCGGGTTCCTGGTAGTGAAAGTGTTAGCCATACATCTTATTACATTCACTACCAACACATTCGTAGCACTACGCTCGTAGCCAATGTCGTGGTTTTCCCCGTTTGTAGCGGAAAGCGCTAAGGGTGTAGGTGCCCGCTAGGCGGGTTCCTGGTAGTGAAAGTGTTAGCCGTACATCTTATTACATTCACTACCAACACATTCGTAGCACTACGCTCGTAGCCAATGTCGTGGTTTTCTCGGTAAGTATAGAGGAAAGCACCTAGGAAGAGAGTGCCCGCTAGGCGAATTCCTGATAGTGAATGTGTTAAAATAGAAATGCCCTGCTATATGGACGTCATGTCGAAGTGTTTTCTTTGTAACATACAGTTCGTTTTGCCAATTTTTAAATTGAAATTAAATACTTAAAAAACCGGCCAAGTGCGAGTCGGACTCGCGCACGAATGGTTCCGTACCATTATCAATAAAAAAATTATTTTATTTTGTTTTTAGTATTTGTTGTTATAGCGGCAACAGAAATACATAATCTGTGAAAATTTCAGCTCTCTAGCTATCACGGTTCTTGAGATACAGCCTGGTGACAGACAGATGGACGGACCGACGGACGGACGGACAGCGAAGTCTTAGTAATAGGGTCCCGTTTTACTCTTTGAGTACGGAACCCTAAAAATGTATTAGGTACCTTATACTTACCTACTAAATGTATTCTGTATGTCAATATATTCTCTACTTTATTGCCAAGGAAATAAGAACGAACACTCTATATAAGAAACAGTTGATTGTATTCTAAAAGTAGAAATAAAAGAAAACGAAAAACTCGTGGTTGGATACGAACCAATTTTAAGTTTCAAGTTTCCTTAGGTGGAGCTATTTTTATCAAAAACTCGTTTCAGTATCAAAGGAATGTCAATATTGAGTGGACTGGATTTGGTCATGCGCAAAATCTGTCTTTGTGGCGACATTGGGTATAAGAAAATACTTTTTATACAGACCGGTACGGCGGGAGCGCTTTATGCAAATATTCATCAGAACCAAGAATTTACCTTTCCTTTTAATTACGGAATGCTATTGCTGAAGCTTGATTCATCTAGGGCTGTATCTTTTTGTTTAAACAAGCTTTATTCGAAACGTATCAGCTTTGATAATATTCTCGCACTTCATAAACTCTCTGCTTGAATTTTTCGTACATACAGTAGGTATGTCAACTTACTAAAACCATTTATTAAAATCTGGGCATATCTAGGCGATAAATAAGGTTGTGGTAAACCAAATATTAAGATCCTTACGCTTTTATAGAATTTATTTGGTTGGTCTAGAGATATGGTTTAAGTAAGTTGACATACTACCAGTGTTAGTAAAAAAAAATACATTTATTTCAGACTTAAGTCCATAAATGGTTAGTAAACAAAGAAACTAGTGTTACTAGTGTTAGTATGACATAAAAGAGACTATCTAAACACTAAGACATAACTAAACAATTACTGCACGCATTCTCTGCCAGCAGGTGAGCTTTGGGCCATTTTCGCGCTCCGAAAACACGCTCAGAATGCTGTTGGGGCTGCCGCGCACGCGAAGCATCATTGAGACGCACCTCTTGCGCATTCTCGCCGCAAAGCTGTTAGTTTGTGCCTCCGCAAACATACCAGATCAGTTAGTATAGTATAGTTAGTAGTATAGACAGAGTTATAGTTCAAAGTGACGATTTATATTTTCCCTGTAAGATTGTCCCCCAATCTGCAATCTAGATTCAACTATAGGATAATTTCGACGATTTAGTCGAGTTTTAAATCCTTAAGCGAAATCAGGACTTGTGACTTTACTTATGGATACATTGTGTATTATATGTATAAAGAGTGTGTCTTTGTTGAAATTGAGTTGAGTGGAGGCATCAAAACATGCGCCTGAAATAACCTCTTTGTGAAGCTAAATAACAATATGTAAAACAAGAGAATTCAAAATTTTCTCTTTATTATGCAAGCATAATTACGCCGTATTGTGTTGTAAACGCCGCGCTGAATACCCTTTAAGAGAGAGGTTAGGAAGCCATATTCGCACTGAGTAAGTTACTATCGGTTCAAGATCACTTTTTCTAAATATATTATATCGAATGTAATGGATCATATTTTGTTTTGTATTTATTTCAGTGACGTTTAGTTTGTTAACCGTTTATCGGTCGTTAATCTGCAATTTTAAAATGATTACTGTGTAAGATCATTTTTTATATTATTTTATTGTAAATTTCCGTTTGACATGTAAAATGCCCTTGTGGCCTATTTGCAAACTAAATAATTGATTTTAGATTTTTGTTTTTTTTTTTAATTCTCCAAGATAATACGCTAAGACAGTGTTTTTCATCCTTTTTTCATGGTACGAGAGCTTTTTTCCAAGAAAATAACTTTCATTTAGTGAAATTTAATACGTTCCACTACGTCGCGAAAATTACCCATATATGTTATACCAGCTTTTGCCCGCGACTTCGTCCGCGCGGAACTCGTTTATATCGTAACTTTCTCCCCCCTTTTCACCCCCTTAGGTGATGAATTTCCAGATAAAAACTATCTTTAGTAAGGACTCTTTGGGAAGGCCCCGGAATTCAAAGTATCTCTATACCAAATTTCATCTCAATCGGTTCAGCGGTTTAAGCATGAAAAGGTAACAGACAGACAGAGTTACTTTCGCATTTGTAATATTAGTATGGATTGTATGAAGGAAAGGGTATCGATGCATGTAGGCTTTTTTCAGTATTATTTTGCATATTTTCATATCACACGGCCGTAAGGACCTTTTCTACTAAACCGTTATGTTACATCTAATAGTTTTCAAAATAGCCATAATCAAACGTCTTTTTTACCCCGTTTTAGAAAACATCTTCAAATTTAAGGCCGCCATAAGGTACCTTTACCCTTGGAACGTCAATTTACTTATGTAATGTTAATGTTCCTATTCCCCAGGACTCCCAACTACCGCTATACCGTAAATGGGTTCCATCCAAATTTTCACCCCCAATTGACCCCCTTAGGGGATGATTTCTGGAATAGAAACTATTATATGTCCTTTTCCAGGACTCAAACTATCGTTCAACCAAATTTTATCAAAATGTGTCACAAACAAATTTCCACCTCCAATTACACCCCCTTAGGGGATGATTTTCGGGATAAAACTATCCTATGTCCTTCCTTATCTATCGCTATACCGTAAATGGGTTCAATCCAAATGTTCATCCACCATTTCTCACCCCCTTAGGGGAGGATTTCCTCCTTTTATGTGTTCCGGAATAAAAAAAATTCTATGTTCTTTCCTAGGACTCTACCTCTCTCTATACCAAATTTCATCTAAATGGGTTCTATCCAAATCTTCAACCCTCATTTCACCACCTCAGGAAATGATTTTTCGGGATAAAAACTATGGATTGTCCTTCCCTAGGACTCCTTCTATCTTTTTACCAAATTTCATATAAATGGGTTTTATCTAAATTTTCAGCCCCTATTTTATCCCAGAGAGGATGATTTTTGGGATTAAAACTATCCGTTGTCATATTCCGGGACTCAAACTATCTTTCAACCAAATTTCATCAAAATGGGTCACAAACAAATTTTCACCCCCAATTTCACCCCCTTATGGGATGATTTTCAGGAGTAAACTATCCTATGACCTTCCCCAAGACTCCAACTCGCTATACCGTAAATGGGTTCCATCCAAATTTTCATACCCCATTTCACCCCCTTAGGAGATGATTTCTGGACTTAAATTATGTTAAGTCCTTCCCCAGGACTCTGAACTATCTCCATACCAAATTTCATCTAAATCGGTTCTATCCAAATTTTCACCCCTCATTTCACCCCCTCAGGAGATGATTTAGGATAAAAACTATGCATTGTCCTTCCCTGGGACTCGTTCTATCTTTATACCAAATTTGAACTTAATGGGATTTATCCACATTTTCATCCCTATTTCATCCCCTTGGGGGATGATTTTCGGGATTCAAACTATCCATTGTCATCCTCCGGGACTCAAACTATATTTATACCAAATTTGATCTAAACGGAGTCCATCCAAAATTTCACCCCCCATTTCACCCCCTTAGGGGAAGATTTCCGGAATAAAAACTATCCAATGTCCTTCCCCAGAACTTAAACTACCTCTTAACCAAATTTCATCAAAATGGGTTACATCCAATTTTTCACCCCCCCATTTTACCCCCTAAAAGGAAGATTTTCGGAATGAAACCTATTTTTTAACCTTTTTCCGGGACTCAAACTAATCATATACCAAATTTCATCTAAATCGGTGCAGCGGTTTAAGTAGCTCCATACAAATTTCCACCCCCCATTTCATCCCCTTAGGGGTTGATTTCCAGGATAAAAACTACCCTAAGTCCTTCCGCAGGACACAAACTATCTCTATGCCAAATTTCATCTTAATCGGTTCAGCCGTTTTCACGTGATGCGCGGTCACATAAACAGACAAACAGATAAACAGACAAACAGATAAACAGATAAACAGACAAACAGACAAAAATTCTAAAAACTGTTGGAACGTGTTCTGTTATCGATTCTAAGTATCCCTAGCCAATTTTTTTTCGAATATCTTCCATGTACAGACTTTCGACCCTCTTCAGCTTTATTATATGTATAGATAGGTAATATTTGTGACGTAGTGGAACGAATTAAATTTCACTAATGAAATTTTTTCACAGCGTGAGGATTTTGTTTGGAAACACCTCACTACTTCCTTAATATAGAAAAATATGCTCGAAGTTACGCTCCACAGTTCTTAATTTTTTTTCTAAAAAAAAATATTCATCGATTTAGTTACAATTTTAACTTGTAAACTACGAGCTGCGTGATCGCTGACCATAAGTAGAAAAACACTGTGCTATGGTGTCGGGGCGTTCAAATTCCGCAGAGGCTGAAAGATACATTAGGAATGACTGATTTTAAATTTTGACCGATCGAGACGACGGACCGAATATTATTTATATACGACACAAGAAATAGTCAAACGACACAGACTTCGAACAGATGACGACGGCGCTCATACTTTTCAATAAGCATGATTTTCACACGATATTTTTACCAAGCGGGACTTAATCGGGTAAATTATTTAATTTACCCCTTTTTTAGGTCACTCACAGTCGCAAGCAGAATCAGGTAGATATCCTAAAATGAGTTTTTCAGTAACAGCACTTGACTGTAACCAATAGTAGCACTGCCGTGAATCGGTCGTGAGCAAGCGCTCCCATTGTTTGATGTATGCCTTTAACACCTTTCGTGCGTATTTTTCGCTTTCCAGGGATAATACGCGTAAACAAGCTTTTTCGCGAAATCTCGATAAAGACCCTTTGTTGGTTGCTTTGCTTCTTTATTTGCTCGGCTTTTAAAGGTTTCGGTTTGTAAAGGTTTTTAGTAATCTTGTATTATCTGGTGAGTCTTTCTGCCGTTTGTTGTAGGTTTTTAAGAAAACGGATCCATAGTCACTCGTTCCGAAAATATTATTATTAAATACCAAATTTTAAAGCATTTCAGCTGCCTAAATTATCGGCAGATTCTTGTCTCGTAGGGAATTTTTGCTACAAGGCGGAGATACTATAGTAGACGCTTTTTGAATCGAGGGGAGTCACGTAAGTACATAGCTACATATTGAAATGTACTGATTATTCAATGTCTAAATACAATACAATACAAATACTCTTTATTGCACACCTCACACAAATAAAGCAGTCACAACAGGCGGCCTTTTAGCTGAAGAGCGATACATTTATTTAAGAACTTTACGGTTTCGCTCTATGAAAACACAACAATATATCGATATCAGCCATAAAATAGGTTGGGTAATTTGACTAAATATTCATTAATAATCCACCTAAATTTAATACCGCAACGGTAAAAAATAATGAAAAGTAATCTTAATAAATTCCGTAAAAATCAGGCGAAAATGGTATAAACTTTCTTTACTTTATAATTGACTACGTCTATATACACCTTGCCACTCTTCTCTTTGGCATAGTGCGATCTGGGGTTCCAGCATATTTGCTGAGTAGACTTGTATGGCCCAAGAGTGCGCGTAGGTGTAAGGCGATGATTCTGGTGCCAATGCATCGGACTACGGCGTTTCGAGGTAATAGTTTTAGGTTCGCGGCGTCCAAGAGAGACCAAGAGAGAATAGAGGTTGTGGGTTCAACCCACAACCTCTGTTATCTCTGGTTCAAATCCCGCTCGTGGCGAATAATTTTTCAATTTTCCTCTTTGATCGAAACTATGTTTTCATTGTAAAAATACTGATAGCATTTTTACTTGCGGGTTAAAAAAAAATCCTAACTTCCAGTCCATAGAATTATTGACTTCAATAGTAAAAGTTTTTTAAAATAACATAGAAAAGCCGTATACAAATAAAGAGCCTGATATTGAATTATTTCCAAAAAAACCGTAATTTTCTCAGGGTAAGACCTAAAAATGATCAGTCGCAATACCCGAAATCAGATGAGAGATATATTATAATTTTAAAAGGTGAGTATCTAAGTACTTTATTAAAATGTATAGCGTAGATAAAAATCAAAACCCATTTGAAACGAGCGAGGGTAAATAAAATTTACATGTCAAAGAGGTCCGGCCTGTCCATTAAGGCTTACAATAAGCCAAATTGCTCGTCCATCGCGTTTCCATTTGTGTCGTCCGCAGACGTACCTATATCTACGTAGAACGCCCAAGCGACGAAAAAATAGACTTATTTCTGTTACGGTTTGAGGTAGAACAGTTATTTCTAGCCTTTTCAATGTCGTTATCGTTACCCCTGTGACCTATTAGGGAAACTGTTTTTACCTCTGATTTAAATAACTGCAAATACCTATATCTAAATAAGTATTTGTCCATTTTACAAAAATATCCCAGTTCGATAATTTTTTCGCTCAGAATAGGCACGCTCTGTGTTCATACAAAACGCGGTACCTGCAAAACATGTGTGTATTGTAAACGGTACATCGTCTACTTAAATATGTCTTTGGCGCCGTATTTGACGACTCCATTAGAACAGTCCAGTTAGATGTATGCTAGACTAGAGGGTCGATTGAGACTTGAGTTTTGCATTACAAATTTATATCATTGACGCGCGCTTTCTGCACGTTACCTGTGCCACTTGGAAGCGAACGCGCGAAACACGTCGATCTCAAATTGCAATGCGAAACTCAAGTCTGATTAAATTAGAACATGGGAAAGATCAAATTGCCTCAGGCTATTTATAGAATGTACTTAATTCAATTGCTCTGGATAACGCTAGTAATAGCGTGGGGAAACTTGACTGTATACCTATATATGGATCTGTGAATTGAGTTTTCAGGGAAAGTGCTAAAATGCCTCCCAAGATAGGCTTTTGATTTGGAGTGCGGGGTTGGCCTTTGTTATAACCATTGAAATCAGTAGATAGATACATAAAAAGCTGACGAAACCTGGTATCTAAGAAAACTAGCAGACGCGAAGTTTGAGTGAGATTATGAAATGTAAAACTGTTTTCATACATTTACTATGGAGAAAAAGGTCTTTAATTTCTGACATTTTTATACATTACCGAAACTTGACCCCAATGAAACTATTAATACTGGAGAGAAATGGAATCGATTGATATAAAAAAAATACATGTAAAAAAAACTTTATTCATTTTCATACAAATTGTATGGGAAAGTTTTTCTCGATTTATGGCTTTTCTAGCCGGAAATGTCTTTTTGGTCCTATACAAGCTTTTGATCCTCGACAGGAATGGAATCGATTGGCATCAAAAAAAAAGTTTGTCAAAAATGACCATTTTCTCGCATCCTGTATGTTTTTTTCCAAAATCTGTACACGCCAATCTTCATTAATTTGAAATCGAAGCAAGGTCTCCAAAGACCATTTTTGCCTAGCAATACGGGATCTGGTAGCTGCCCTCACTGACCCAAAATGTATTTCCACCCTGTATACAAGATTTTTGTTCAATATTCGTTTTATTCTCAGAATTATTCACAGAAATCAGATTTTAAACGGTCACTAGAGAATCAAAAGACCTTTCAGAAAAGTACCCGTGCGTAAGGGTCGCGCCCGAATTGTAGCCATTCGAAAAGGGCAAGTACTTAACGATGGGCTTTCAACTGAAATTTTATCAAATATACATCACTGCCTACCTGTAAGATATTAACTGCTTGTATATAGAGCTATAACTACGTGGAGAGTTAACTTGTCCGTGCACTCGCACTATTGCGAGAAAGATAGGGCTACGTAAGGGTGCCTTTCCATCAGAGATGTCATCTCTGGTGGAAAAGCCAACTTAAAAGCGCACCAGAGAGTAGAACGCCAACACTCTAGTAATAATAATAACACCTAACCCAGAATACAAGGTCGCTGTGGCCTAAATCGGTCAAGACGACATCATCAACATGTAGAGGACACATAGGACACATATCACAGGACCAGGGAGGGTGGTGTAGTAAAAAAGACGCATATACTCAACAGTGGATGGGCTGAATAGTTAAATGTAGAGGTCGGATGAACTCTTAGGTACACAGATTGAATAGGGATCATGACTGCAATGTTCTGCCGCCAGAGTGCAGCACTACCACTAACCGTAAACCAGTAGAGGAAGATTCACTTACGCATGCATAAATTGATTGTCAAATGAGTGAAAAGGATGCTTGCATAGACAATACCGCAAGTCGGAACGAGATATAATGTCAACTCTGCTAGTGTCGCCACCTACGAAGAGTTTTGCGTAATGTTCCCTATTGAAGGATTGGTATAGGGGCATGGTTACAAGCCATAGTCAACTGACTGCTGCCATCTTGTCGCGCAATATCACACCAGGGGTGTTATTGGCTACGCGTTAATACGGCTCACCCCGCCGGTCACCCATTACGAAACTAGACCTCTACCTACGCTTAATTATTACGCATCGCGGTTTCAAGGTATATTGGGGGTGAGCGTTGAGGTGAGCTTAAAACAAGTCACAGAATACGGGGGCAGCATGGCTATCACAGGACGGCACGCGAGCTAATAATAATAATAAATATTTGCGGACAATCTTACACAAATCGACCTAGTCCCAAACTAAGCAAAGCTTGTACTATGGGTACTAGACGAAGATAAACACACTTATATATACATAGAAAACATCCATGACTCAGGAACAAATATTCGTGCTCAGCACACAAATAAATGCCCTTACCGAGATTCGAACCTAGGACCTCTTGCTTCGTAGGCAGCGTCACTACCAACTAGGCTGAAGCGGTCGTCAAATATAGTCTCCTAATGTTCTCAAAGTGTTCTAATTAGAAAGAAACAGTTGCCTGTGCGTGAGGGCGGTCTTAGATCTAATCGGCAAAAATCTTAACGTACCAGACGTAAATATCGATTCGACAAAACACTAAAGTAAAGTTTATATTTGACCCTAGCCACGTATACTCGTACAATGACACTATCTCTGGGTCAAATAGCGGCTTGTCGGGCAATACAAATTTTATTCAAACATTAGACCATAGGTTTTAATATACGGACACTTGCGACACCAGAAGAATCACAAGCGTGTTGCCGACCCTTTATTGATTTGAGGATTTGTTGTGTTGACAGCTAGAGACATATGCATGTCCCACACTCAACACAGCACATCCTGAACATCCTCAAGAGCTCTGACGACCTTACTCACCAACAGTGGCGGATTTGCAGCCTTAGTGGCCCTAGGCCGGGTATAGTACCAGCCGCTTAGCCGCCCTAGGCCGGGTAGTACCAGCCGCTTAGCCGCCCTAGGGCGGGTAGTACCAGCCGCTTAGTCGCCCTAGGCCGGGTAGTACCAGCCGCTTAGTCGCCCTAGGCCGGGTAGTACCAGCCGCTTAGTCGCCCCAGGCCGGGTAGTACCAGCCGCTTAGCCGCCCTAGGGCGGGTAGTACCAGCCGCTTAGCCGCTCTAGGCCGTGTAGTACCAGCCGCTTAGTCGCCCTAGGCCGGGTAGTACCAGCCGCTTAGTCGCCCTAGGCCGGTTAGTACCAGCCGCTTAGTCGCCCTAGGCCGAGTAGTACCAGCCGCTTAGCTGTCGATTGGCTGCCCCTAATTTACTTTGCCTTAAGAAAAATCCGCCACAAAGTATTAAGTAGTGGTGTTATGATGGCTGCGATCCTCTGTAAGGTGGAGGTACTTCCCCAGTTGGGCTCTCAGACTCAAGTTTTTGAAGTCTAAATTGCAAGAACTCGAGCCAAATTTACGGGACTATGAGCTTTAAAGACTTTTAAGTCGTGAGTCAGAGTCCTTTTTTAACCGACTTCAAAAAAGGAGGAGGTTCTCAATTCGAATAAAAAAAATTTTGCTTGTTTGTTACGCTCGGTAGTTTATGGACCGATTTGAAAAATTCTCTCTTTGTTTGAAAACATATACTTCCAGATTGGTCCCGTCGTCACCAAAATCCAGTTTTGATGATGGGATCCTGGGGAAATTGTATAGGCAAACTTGAAGCAATTTGGCTACTGATTTGAAGTCGGTTAAAACTTTGTTTTTAAAGTCAATTATCGAGTCTTATCGAGTTCTGTAGTCATATCATAACTGAGGCTTTAAAAAAGATTTAAGTCATCGTATCTTTTATAGTATTTTTTCAACTTTATATTTTCTGGGTTGTGATAAATTAAGGAAACCATTATTAACAGACAGAATTAAAAACCAAAAAATATTGTGATTGCTACACTACTTTACTGAGTAAGTTGCGTAATCTCAAGTGTTCCCTACAAGTCCACTGAGTTCTAATAATAACTCAGTTGTTCCAAAAGCCGCGAAAAAGCGTATACAAAACACTCGTTTAGATGACTCGAGTTTCTATAGAAGACTACAGAAGACTTAAGTCCCCCCAAGTTGAAAAGAACTTGAGCTTCGATTCAATGACTCCTTGACTAGAGTCTAAAAAGCTGAGTCCAGTCTTAGAAATGAAGACTCCAAGGATTTGAGTCTTTACCAACACTAGCCCCAAATATGCGCAAGATAACATTCAGATGTGCACTACCTTTCTTATCTCTCTTTAGTACGGCCGAATCGGACCTTATCTGACAATCATGTATGAAGATGATTATTAAAGTGAAACATATATATTATAGTCTCTACCTAATACCCTTTCAATAAACAGGTTATAAAATTACATACTATTGTCAATATAATTACAATTCAATGTGACAAACCCGATCGTTTCCAACCCGGTGTAAAAGGTTAAATTACTTTGCTCAATAAATACGCTATCTTCGCAAATCGGCACCTCATTTAGCAATAGTAACGAGGGATCCCTAAATTTGATTAAACTTTAATTGAAGTTAATCGTAGTCACCTACAGCTCGGTTCTACTCGTAAATAACAGGCTTCAGTCAGCCTATTACTGCCGGCGTGCAAGCCTCGTAATCCTTTTAGTCGTGCAAAAGGTATTTACCTTACCTCTGAATCGTTGTCGTTTACGTCTTTTGTTTATAACCAGTGCATCAAACCAAACATATTGAACTCGGATAGGTTGTAGGAGTAATTGACAATCGCGCGACTTAATTGTTAATAGGGTAGTTGCGTCATGTTAAAATTGACAACGAAGTGTTGCTAAATGGATAGTAAACCATCAAATTATTGTAATAAATTATAAATAAATTACAAAATATGATTAAAATCATAAAAAGTTTATAAAAATATGATTTTTTTTTTATTGTCCAGGAGTAAATTTAAAGCTATCAATAGAATCCTTACGCTTTTATAGAAACAAAATTGTACTACAACTATGGACCTAAACGCAAAATTTCGCGACCGAAACAGCAATTTACTTGATTTTCCATACAACGATAAGTATGAATGACAACGTGCTACGTCATACTTTAACGTCAATTAGTATGAAGCGTTTCGCCTTCCGCCGAATGCAGCAGCAGAATAACCAATAGAAGGCCTTGGATCAAGTCCTCGGAACACGCTTACGCCTAGGCCACGACTTTGGTCTTAAGCGACCTGCGACCAGCGTTTTATCTGTTCATTGCGCGTGATCCCAACTAACCACAGTGCGTTGCGCGTCTCGTCAGATAAGTACCTATCTAATAAATAAAATAAAGAATAAAATAAATATCTGCGTACAATCTGACACAAATCGGTCTAGTCCCAAACTAAGCTAAGTTTGTGCTATGGGTACTAGACGACGATAAATATACCTACTTATATAGATAAATAAATACTGAAATACATAGAAAACGTCCATGTGCTCATCACACAAATAAATGCCCTTACCGGGATTCGAATACGCCTCTGGCTTCCTACAGGTCGATCACGTAACGCATTGTACGCGCGTTGTCGATCTAAATGTCACTTTTTATATGGAAAAATTACAGTTAAATTGTCCTCACGCGCGTTCGAACCGTTACGTGATTACCCCCCTGGACAGGGTCACTGCCAACTAGACTCAACCGGTCGTCGAAGTCGAGCTACCTAACTTGTGAATTGCTGTAGTTGTCGATTCAGATTTCTTACGTAGAATCTCTGCTTGGTTCAATAAAACCAACTTTCTGGTTTGAAGCCGGGCATAAACAGCTGGATGCCGATTTCCATGACAAACGGATCGAGCAGGAATGCTTTGCGAATATATATTGGCTTGGTTGCCGCAGTGGGTGCTGTGAAAACAGTAGCAGGTTTGTTCTGATGTGATCATGACGTCTTCGATCTCATAATCATTGAAGATTACAAACTAAACTCTAACTCTTGTTGGAAAATATAATTTATTTACATTGGTAATAACTGAGACATTAAAAACTCCACGGCGACCACCATCTGCACTCTTAAGGATGATTCACGCTAGACCGGGCCGGTTCCGGCCCGGGCCGTAAACTTACCGAGCCGTCGCCGAGCTTATTTTGATACACCTTTCACCACCGGGCCGTTTCCGGGCCGTTTCCGGGCCGACGCCGAGCCGACACCGGGCCGGGACATTGTGCAAACGTTATGTCACCGAGCTCGCACCGGGCCGGGGCCGGGCCGACACCGAGGCTCGGTCGCCGTGCCACGTCCGGGCCGATTCCGAGCGTTGGGTGTCAATCACAGCGGGCAGCGACCGGGCCGTTTCCGTCGTTCTAATGTCAAAGAAAGTCTGTCATTGTCACTGAGTCATTGTCATTGTAATTTATTCCAGCACTGCAACATACTTGCATAAGTTCTCTCATTTATACGATAAAATACGATTAACAAAGTTAAATAAAATGTCGAAGAAGAAGACACTATGTTCTTCAAAACAATTTGGCGTGCATCGACTTTGGCGTTCCCGTGAAGCAAGAGGAGAGTTCAAAATGTTGTGTAAAGATCTTTGGACCTATGATGACAAATTTTATGATTATTTTCACGTGACACAAGATTCTATCCATGAAAAAGTTAAACACTGTTTGGAAAAGAAAATTACTAGGTTCCAGAAACCGATATCCTCCGAACATCGACTAGCTCTTTGTTTAAGGTAAGCAAAATGCAAATTCAATAAAATCTAAGTAGGTATGCGCTATGAGAGTGTGGGTGAGTTGTGAATTACCTGCATTTTTCTCCAGCCCCGCTATTCTGTAACTTGTTTTAAGCTCAACTTCCTCAACGTTCACCCACAAATATATCTTGACGCCGTGATTCGTAGAAACTACGCGTAATCAGAGGTCTGAATGAAGGGTTGAGAACATGCTTGTTATACGTACTAGTGAAGTCGCAAGTATCCATACGCTACGGTGTCTGTGTTTGTGTACAATCAGGTGGGCAGATCCTATATTTTATGCTGTGCAGCAATGCGTCTATATTTTGTGTAAACATAAATGTGTGCGTTATTGTTACTTGAATGTCTAAATAATATGTATTTATAAGTGTTTGGTAACTGTAGGTAACAACAGTCAATCGCTCGGAGTTGACGCTTGAGGAGAAAAACAAATTAAATAAATAATGCTACCCAATCATATCTATAGGTAATGCTAATAATTATAAATTAAAATCCATTTGTAAATTATAAATTAAGGTAAAATTTATTTGCAGATTCCTGACTACAGGGGATTCATTCAAAACACTCTGGCTCAATTTTCGAATTGGTCATTCTACCGTTTGTAAAATTGTTAACGAAACTTGTCGAGCAATATTTTGTTTAATGAAAGAGGTGGTGGCCACAGCCAAATGAAGAGACGTGGAGGAAAATTGCAGATGAATTTGAAAGGCTGTGGCGTTTCCCAAATTGCATTGGAGCATTAGATGGCAAGCATTTTTGTATCGAAGCACCAGTAAATAGTGGTTCTGTATACTTTAATCACAAAAAAATCATTTTCTATAGTTTAATTGACCTTGGTTGACGCACATTACAAATTTATCTACGTGGATGTTGGATCTTAAGGCCGGAATAGCGATATGGCAGCTTTTTTGCGAATAGCTCTAAAGAGCTATTCCTAAAGGACAGAAATTAAATAATAATACTTAAAATACCTGGTCGATCTTTGCCGAATTCAATAATTACGGGTACCACCCCGTTTGTCATGGTTGGCGACGAAGCTTTTCCTTTGAAAACATATTTGATGCGACCGTCAGGCCAATGGTAGAGATCCAGAAACAAATTATAATTTCAAATTATCTCTTGCCTGACGGTTAGTGGTAAATGCTAGGAGGATGATGGTGATTCCATGGTATTTTTGGGGCCTTGATTGAACGTAGAACCGATGGCCGTTGGTGCGGAAAGTTTCTCGAGTGGTGACCAAGTACCTCAAGAAGGTGGACTGATGACCTGGTAGGCAAATGCGCTCGCCTGGCGCAGGACCGGTAACTGTGGCATTTTTGGGGTAGGTAGGTAGGTATAGGCATCCCCAGCAACGTACTTTTTTCGGCTGATATGATGATGATGACGACATTTATGACCTTATGCCATCCAATAGGGCAATTTAATTTGAACAGAAGTTTTTGAGATTTTGATGTCAGTATATGGTGTCAAATCTCCATCTAAGTACCTTGGCTGAAATTGATCCTAAGGCTCCTGTATGTCCGTCCGTCCATCTGTTACAGGGCTGTATCATTTGAACTCTTGGCACCTGTTTCTTCTGAAGTACGGAACCCTCCGTATGCGTATCATTTTCGTTTATGTGAATGTGTTTGTGGTACGTATCCTTAGGTATTCTTTTATCGTGTTTACCAATTTTATTTTATTTTTTTCATGTGGTTTTTGAGGTACCCTACCTACTAACGAAACTTGGTGGACCCTGAAACACGAAAGACGTTTACAATACCCACAACCAACGCCAGCCTAAGATTGACTTCTACAAATAGGTATATATAATATCTACTTCCATTAAGCTCGGGTTTTATAAAGCCCGTTAGACCTTATTTCGATCAGTAAAGTCAAAAAATTTACCGAATTACTGAAATTTGATATGGGTCAAGTATTTTTATCTGTAGAAATATAATAAAGAGGAAAAGTCTGTGAGATTGTATTAGCTTTGTAAGGTTGTAAGTTTGTATGTAGGGAGCTAGGGAGTATTATGCGGCACCATTTATCCGAGGAGTAAGTTATTATTTTGTCTTTTTCTGGTTCTGTACTCTGTACCTAGGATCCTTCAACTACTCAGGCTCCGTCCGTCTGTTCTGTTACTGGGTTGTATCGTTTGATGATATGCCGAGAGAGATAGCTTTGGAAGTATTCTTTTATACTAAGTGGGTGGAAAACAGGCATACGGTCTGCCTGATGTGATTCCAGAATAATGAAAAGCGTGTGGCCGACCCTTTATTGATTTGAGGATTCGTTGTGGTGATAGCTAGAGATGATCACGGGTCCCTCGCTCTCATCACGACACATCTTCGGGAGTTCTTGCGACCTTACTCACCACCAGGAACACAACACCACATACCTAACCGACAGAGCAAGTAGTGGCGTTATTATGACTACGGTCTTCTGTAAGGTGAAGGCACTACTCCAGTTGGGCTGCTCCTGCTTCAAATGTGCTAGTTATAATTATATATATTGTAGGTATTTGTGTATTGTGTACATATAGCTGGTTGATTCACTTACTGTTTATTCTTGCAGCATAGTGTATTATTATAGCTTATCGCGTAGTCGAGGTACCTACTTAAGAAAGTAGATGAACCGTACAACACGAAAGATGATTTCAAGACCCACAACCCACGCCAGCTTAAGATTGGCTGCTAAAAATAGGTACGTACTAATCTATAATATCTACATATATTAAGCCCCTGTTTTATAAAGCCCGTTTAACCTAATTTTCGTAGACATGGAAAAGCTTAATCATACATCACATTTTATACACGCAGTGTATTAATCAAACTTTAAAAACCGGCCAAGTGCGAGTTGGACTCGCGCATGAAGGGTTCCGTACCATTATCTATAAAAACGGCAAAAAAATCACGTTTGTTGAAATATTTTATTTTATTTTTAGTATTTGTTGTTATAGCGGCAACAGAAATACATAATCTGTGAAAATTTCAACTCTCTAGCTATCACGGTTCTTGAGATACAGCCTGGTGACAGACAGACGGACAGCGAAATCTTAGTAATAGGGTCCCGTTTTACAATTTAAGTACGGAACCCTAAAAACAACAAGGCATAACAACGTGTGATGCTAAAAAAGGGGTTAGACTCAGCATAATGTTGCAGTGAGTACTGGGTAACTGATGATGTACTGAGAAATATGGTTTAACCTCAGAGCATAGAGCACAAGCCGCCGGCGGCCGCGTCGCAGTTGTTAGCTCAATGGGCATACTCTGCCGCTAGTTCACCGTCCGTTGTTACCGAGTGTGCACGCGTGCTGATCACAGAGAATAGTATTTACGTTTCTTCCCAAAATGCCTGATATGATGCGCGTGTATTGTCCAATAAAAGCGTAGGTATACAAGTGTGCGTGCTTTAGAAGTGTGCGTGCTTTGTCTTGTCAAATAATTGTGCTTTGTGTGGGTAAAACTTGCGACAGGCGTACTCAATACAAATTGGCCGGCATATCCGATCTCCTTATATTAATCTGTGGGTTTAACGCATCTTTATAGAACCGAGTCGAAGTATGTTAGCAGAATGGGAGTAAATATTGCTCTAGCTTAGTAGTAGGTACTCATAAATTATTATTTTTAATGCTGTTGCCTAGTGGTTAAGGCATGTGGCTGTCAAGCGGCGGTCGTAGGTTCGAATCCCGGCCCGTACCAATCAGTTTCTCGGAACTTATCACGGAGTATTTACCGTTAGCTTTTCGGTGAAGGAAAACATCGTGAGGAAACCGGTCTTATCCCAATAAGGTCTAGATCTCCCTCTGGTTTGAAAGGTCAGTGGCAGTAGCTTTCGTAAAACTAGTGCCTACGCCAAATCTTGGGATTAGATGTCAAAGCGGACCCCGAGCTCCTTTAGGGTTCAACCGGGAATAACGCTAGGATGATGATGCTGTTATGGTCCACTCTCATTTTTGGATTGCAAAGAGATATTAAATACACTTCAGCGTCAAAATTTGGATCAAGTATTTTTATCTGAAGTAATATAATACAGAGGAAAAGTCTGTGAGATTGTGAGGTTGTGGTTGTGCTTTGTAAGTTTGGATGTAGGGGGCAATATCCAGAACCATTTATCCGAGGAAGTTCTCATTTTGTCTTCTTTGGGTTCTGTACGCAAAAGGACCCTTACTGTTACTGGGTTCAATAGTATTGTTTGACGATATGCCGAAAGAGATAGCTTTAGAAATTTTAGTTTGTAGGCATACGGTCTGCCTGATGCGATTCCAGAATCATCACTGACGCTGTGCCAACCCTTTATCGATTTGAGGATTCGTTCCGTTGCGCGTTGTTAGCAAGAATCAACCCGGCCATAACACAAGCCGGAAACAACACAGCCTCGGGAGCTCTGGCGACCTTACATGTCACCAGCAACACAACACCGCATACCTACTGAGCAATAGTAGGATAAGATTGGTACTCGTACATAGGTAGGTATAACTGCAAATAATAGGTTTAGCTACTCTTTCCGGAGATAGCGTTATAATTATATCTATCTATAGTATGCTGTTATTATAATTATAAGACAACAAACTCGGCAGCTGCACTGTTCCTTCTGAACCTCGCAGCGCACACTGGAACTCTATCAGCGACATCAATACGAATACATATATTTACCAGTGTGAAACCGCCATACGATTAATAATTATAAGACGATTCATTCACTTACGGTTAATTTAAAAGCTTAAATCGTGCAGCATTATCTATTTTTACAGCTTATCGTTATCGCGTAGTCTTGCTTTATGAAAAAGAACTTGCTGTATTGAGTTTGATTAATAATCCACTACCAAAAATAAAACTAAAAGAACCCTGCATTTATTTAATTCACTGAATAAAACTTTACTTTGGATGTTTTATTTCTTGTTACATGTACGAGCAACGTTAGCCGGTCTAGATGATACAATACTGCAGCCACAACAGGCTGATAGCCAAACGAGCTGGTTTCCGATCCAGCATCATCACACGTAGCATGATGCCATCACTTCTCTGCCAGCGGGTAGACCCAACTGCTTCACCACATGTAACGGCGGCGGAGAGACGATGGCCCATCGGATGCCATTACTTCTCTGTCAACGGATGGAAATAATTTCTTCACACATGGCACGGCGAAAAGACGATGACCTATCGGATGCCATTATTGCCATGCCATCACTTCTCCGTCAGCAGGCGGCCAATCGCAGCCGATCTACTACTCAATAAGTTTACCTACCTATACTATACTTTAGTATTCAATTTTGTAAATAAAACTATTGGTGTTTTTTTTTATTCCAACGGTAAATTGGATTACTTCCAGCTTTCATAATGGAACTTGACTTTGACATCAAGTCATGGCCAAAGACAAAACACTTAGCTGTCATCAGGTTTTATCCGGATAAGGTTAGTTGGGCTACGTTACGAGCCGTTAGGTTGGTTACCATTTCCAAGTAATGTTATTCGCTAACCTAGGTTAAGGTTAGTTCACATGCATGTTACTCAGACTAGTAAAAGCGGAAATCGGAAATTTTCTGTCGCTCTGAACGGGTCTATCCCAGAAGTTCCATATTTTCTAGTTCCATATGGAACTATCGGTACATTTGTAAATGTCAAACAAATGATCCCAATAGTTCCATATACTAGGTTTTACACCTGGTTTTATTTTAGTTTTAAATCAGTTGAGTACCTACCTATCTTCGGAGATGTGCTCTAGGGTGAATCAGTTGTATTTCGATTCTCCAACAATTTATTTGACCATTTTTTTTAAGTATTTCTTATTTCTATTTTGTGACTGTACCTACACGATTAACAGCGTTCAAACATTACTATGAACGTAAAAGGCACGCTTATGCATTTGATATTTTAAGAGTTATATGTATAGACAAAGTTTGTACTTTGTTAGCAGAAGTAGACGTTTGAAATGAAAAAAAATCCATGCATCCCTACCAGTGGAGACAACCCGGTAGGGATAGGTAGAACAGGGGAATATGAACCATTATTTCCATATGGTACTTCTGGGAAATTTCCTTCAAAATTAATATCCCGGTAGATCCATATGGAACTTTTCTGCATGTCAGACCCACCATTACCCCTAGCCATACCCCTGGGGGTAGGGTGGGACTGAACCATACCACCGTAGTGCTGTGCACTATATGCTTTCAGGTTTTGTTTTTCCAAATATTACGTACACTGGTGTTACCTAAATAGCATCCCATTCAGGGACTTATTTCGGTTACGGTTATACAGGTATAAAACCGCTATTCAATTACGGTACCGTTATGTCGTAAAGGTTGTGCGCGCCGCACGAACATAACGGTACCGTAACCGTTTTGAAATAACGGTATTATAAAGGTAACCGAAAAAAAAATAAGTGAGCTGGCACTACAAACATTGACAGAAGAAGCATTGGCTATTACTAAACATTTAAAGACAAAAAGACAAAACATCTGTGCGGCTGCCGGCGGTTTGGCAACAATGCCAGGCCAAAGTCGATATATCGGTTACCTATAAAAAGCGGTTACGGTACCGGAAAAAATAAAGAATAAGCGATAGCGGAATATAAAGGTTCTGCTACCGAAACCGCCATTTGACAACCGATATGACGTCATAACGTAAAAATAGAATACCGGTATTTTTCGGTTATGCAGTCCCTGAGCCCATGTGACAAAGTATAAATACTTATAATTAAGTTTTATATGATTGTTCTTAATGATAATCTTAAGGCGCTGTCAATACCAAAAACGCGCACACTATCTATTTGTATCGAAGTAAACGAGAGCGAGTGTTACTTGAGCGGCCAGGTTTTAGCCGAAAATAATGAATAAAAATAAAAAATAAAAGTGTGGATTTTTTGTGAAATATGGCTCGTCTACGGTTTAGGTATGAATATGTGGACTTCATGTTTTGAATTGCAGACCCATACGTCAAAAAAATAAGGACATAATAAATAATAATAAATATTACAGGACAATCTTACACAAATCAACCTAGGCCCACGGTAAGCTCAATAAGGCTTGTGTTGTAGGTACTAGGCGATGATATATATAATAGATAAATACATATAGATACTTATATACATATATAACATCCATAACTCAGGAACAAATATTCGTGATAAACACACAAATAAATGCCCTGACCGGGATTCGAACCCGGGACCTCCAGCTTCGTAGGCAGAGTCACTACCCACTGGGTATACCCACACATAGAACCGTTTAAAATGATTTTAAGACCAATCTTTGCAATTATTTTCTATCGAGCCGATTTCGTCTGATTATGTTCCGTCTACGGTCTTGGAAATATGATGAATATTAACATATATTTTTTTTGATGTGCTAGAACAAATAGTTTTTCTTAAACAACTGCTTAAATATTATCAATTTTAACAAATTTGGTCTTGTCAGCCTCTTAAGGTTGTCGCCCCGCGTAACCGCTCGCCACGGGACCGGCGCCGCCTCACCTCATCGGCTCGCCGTAAACCAGGCGTCAATCATACGCAAGCACGTAACGGAAACAACGGCTCAGCACCACCGAGGTGTCCGCGCGGCTGCACCTTACGGCTGGGCGACAGCGCGCTTAAAGCGAGGCGGCGGCTAGCTGGTGGTCGATGATCTTCGATGCCGCTCAGTTTGAAGTTGAATGTAGAGCAGAACGCACGGTTATGATTATGAATAAATTTTTCAGTGCGTGACATGGCTATGGCAGCCCTATGGCCCGCGGAGCGGGGCTCCTATTTCTGGTCTGTTTGCCCTTCGGGCATCTGAAGATACCTCACGAACCTAACCTACCTAACTGGTTTTGCCAGAACGGCTTTCGTTATTTTCAGTTTAATAAAATAAATATTTGTATCTGTTAGGTACCTATTTATTTTTCTATTTTTGCATCAAATCCCAGCACTACTAACGGTGGTATGGTTCAGTCCCACCCTACCCCCAGGGGTATGGCTAGGGGTATGGTGGGTCTGACATGAAAATATGGAACTTCTGGGATAGACCCCCCTGAACGCACGGTACGAGTTTGATATAAATGCAGATAAGTGTATAATTTACTAGGGGAAATATATACTTATCTGCATTT
Source organism: Epinotia brunnichana (assembly GCA_963854355.1). Classification (NCBI taxonomy): domain Eukaryota; kingdom Metazoa; phylum Arthropoda; class Insecta; order Lepidoptera; family Tortricidae; genus Epinotia; species Epinotia brunnichana. The sequence continues at coordinate 15,569,331 of OY977957.1, forward strand.
AAGGTGTCTTTTTTTGCCAGTGATGAATGGCGTTTAAAAAATCTGCTCATTCTAGGAAGATGGAAATCTATCCGCACATTCCTTACATCTGACTAATCTTAGGCACGAGTAAATCAAGGCGATATCAGTACGAAAACTGTAATTTACCTAATAATAAGAACGCGTTTTTGTAAATGAGCTAAGCATTAAAAAAAACTAATAGTCGTGTGTTACACATACCATGTCAAATCTGTCAGATATTGTGATTTTCCAAGATTTGCAAAATAAAAATAAAATTATACTTTGTCCTGTTTTATTTATTATTGTATTTAGTATAACCAGTTAGACAACCAGAAGCTACTTCTGGATATTCAGTTTGATAACGGAACAACAAATTAAGTTCTAAGGCTGAGCGCAAACGTTCGGGTTCCACGTACGGTTTCCTACCATGCAGAAATCATACGCGGATACCGAACGTTTGTGCCCAGCCTAAATCCTAACTTATATTATACATGCGAAAGCTCTGGCAATATATCTGTCTGTGTGTTACGTTTTCACGCTTAAATCTCTGAACCGATTGAATCCTTTTGAAGGACATATGTTATTTTTATAGGGGGAGAAAACGGGGCGAATGTTAGTATGGAGCTTTATAACGTTATAAACGAGTTTCACGCGGACGAAGTTAAACGGAAACTAGTCACTCATAATTAAATAATATCATGGATCAGTCCTAATCTGACTGGTTTTTGTTAAATACAATGTAAATATATCTATTTTAATTACCTATTAGAACAATCAGACGTTATGATTTCTCTTCATAAGATGCCTCATACAAAAATATCTAACAATGTACAATAGCCCTTAAAATTCGGTCAGTGTATCGTTGTAATAAACCTTTACATGTGCTAAACTATTTTTATGAGGTCAACATCACATAATGTAAACCGACTAAATGCAAGGTTAGATGGACTACCATATTTCACATATTCATATATGACAGCTAACAGCCTTTGTATTTTTGATGTATATGTCCGTGCCGGGCCCGAGCCGAGACCGGGCTACGGGCATTGGAGCGTTGTTATAGTTAACCGGGCCGTTTCCGGGCCGTTTCCGGGCCGGGCTGGGACCGAGCTGCTTCCGAGCCTCGGTTGGCGGTAGAACGGCCGTCAAACGGTGGTGTTACAGTTGAGCGACCGGGCCGTGCCGACACCGAGCCGCTTCCGAGCCTCGGCCGTGGCCCGGCCGGGCTTGGGTATGACGTCAGCCGCGCAAAAACGCCGCGTTTTTCTTAGAAAACGGCCCGGGCCGGAGACGGCCCGTTTTAGCGTGAATCATCCTTTATGCGAAGAACTCGAGGATCTCACACGCACTGAATGCTCCGAAATATTTCTGTTTTGTGTTTGTAAATATTTCCGTGTCCCCTTTGACTTCAGAAGCGCTAAGCACTAATACGTGACATTTACAAGGACTCCAAGATCTCACACTAAACGATCTAGAGCGAATATGTATAGCGTACTGTATGTCTCATGTCCCCTGTGACTTCAGAAGCGCTAAGCACACATACATGGCTTTTCCCTTTGTTTCATAGCTCGCGAGCTAGCGAACTAGTCCAGAATGCTGTCATTTAGTATGCAAGGTGTCTCTGAGAGGATTTTAATTGGAATGGGTTTTAGATTTTAATTAAATCGTAGGTGAGCGAACCAGTCCAGAATGCTGTCATTTAGTATGCAAGGTGTCTCTGAGAGGATTTCAATTGGAATGGGTTTTAGATTTTAATTAAATCGTAGGTATATAGTATTTTCACTATATAAGTGCCAACTAGAAGCCTGAAAGTAAGAAGAAGCCAGTACCGAAGAACCGATGGCCGTTGGGGCGGAAAAGTTCTCGAGTGGCGACCACGTACCGACAGGCGCAGCGTGGGTAGACCCAAGACCCAAAGACAAGGCGGACTGATGACCTGTTAAAGGTCGCGGGTTCCACTGGATGCGGGTGGCGCAGGACCGGTAATTGTGGCACTTTTTGGGGGAGGCCGTTCAGTGGACGTCTTTCGCCTGTTATGATGATGAGGATTCCCGAAAAAGTTAAGAGTCAATCGTCGTACGGGCATGTCAGGCATGTGACAAGAAGAGTAATAAATAGATTATGTTATGAATGTGAAATGTGGCAACTGGCAAGAAACGAGGTAGGTCAAGGAAAAGGTGGATGGATTGTGAGATGACGGGTGACAGCTGAGACGTATAGAAGAAAAAAAATTGTTGCGCCGACCCCAAATAAATAGGCAAACGGTGAGCGAATGATGAATAGGTATTTTCGTACAGTTACTATCATTATGTACTTGGATCATACGTTTTCAAAGCGTGGGACACGCCCCAGCAGCTTCAGTAAAATTAACTTAAACTGGGGCGTAGATGATTTTCCATTACACCAAGTGAGCTTACATATTATCGCACGGGGGGAGATTGGTCACGAAAATCTGTTGCTAGCTCGCGGGCTATAGATATATAGCGGCCAATTCAATAGGATTATTGCGTTGCGTAACTATTGAAAAGGACAAACAGTGCAACGTATGCGGTTTATAGAATGGACTTTCTGGATGGACATAGACACAAGGCTATAATTTGTCGTATGGACAAATAGAAACCTATTAATGTGGATTTAAAGGCAAGGTTTATACATTTAGCTTTGCACGATTTTTAACACACACTGACATGAATCAATCAATCATCAGGGCTTTAGGCTATATACGTCCCACTTCTCTTGTATGAGAGAAGGCAAGAGTCCCGCAAGCTGGCCCAGTGCGGTTCAGTGTAGTTAAAACTGCATTAAAATCGATTCGATTGCGAGTTTATTTCAAATAAACAGACTGTACTTAACCTAACCTGTCGACTTAACCTAATTTGTCTGTATTTTTACCAATGTCTTGTGTACAATAAAGTATTTACATACATACTGTACCGACTACTGTATATTCCTTTTCATCCAAATGAAGCCTATGGCCAGCAGTGGGCTAGCGTTTTTTCCCGTTTATACCTACCCTAAAGGAGTTTGGGCTTTGGCACATAATCCCAAGTTTGGCACAGCCACTATAGTTTTAAGAAAACGACTGCCATCTGACCTTCAACCCAGAGGAAAACTGCTTTACATTATAGTCCAGTAATTTCCAAGTAGCTGCGGCGCTACCACGAAAATCGAAACTCGAAGTTCGTATAAGTACATGCCTGTCACTCGAGTACCGAGTAATCTAAGTGCGATATAGATGGAGATATCCGAACTTCGAATTTCAAAGCTCGTGGTTATAGCTCTTGCATACATCTGCAAACTTTGCTTAATAATATCTGACTATTTCTAGATTTGGCACTCTTTGGGGGAGGTATGTCCAGCAGTGGACGTCTTTCGGCTGATATGATGATGATGATGATGGTTAACTGGTGACTGTGAAAAGCCACGCAAAATAAAGGATGACTCACGCTAGGACGGGCCGCGTCCGGCCCGGGCCGTTTTCTAAGAAAAACGACGGCGTTTTTACGCGGCTGAGCCATACCCAAAGCCCGGCCGGGCCACGGCTGGGTTGCGCCGACACCGAGCCGCTTCCGAGCCTCGGCCGTGGCTCAGCCGGGCTTGGGTATGGCTCGGCCGCGCAAAAACGCCGTCGTTTTTCTTAGAAAACGGCCCGGGCCGGACACGGTCCGTTCTAGCGTAAGTCATCCTTTAGTCTGCAATAATAAAGTAGAGAGCATATAGGTACATAATATTCAGGTCTAGCAAAGGTTTCGTCGGAACGAAGCCATAGACCGCCCGTGGCTCGCGTAATAGCGCAGTGTGACTCCGATGTGACAAATTGTACAACACGCCGAGGAGAAATGTTATAAGTAGGTTTAAAGTGTGCCATTTTTCCGTCAGCCGTGCGAAGTTTATTTTAAATATGTTTACGGAAATGTTAAGATTACTTACAGTACAGAGGACTTTATTAATTACCAACAGAGAACCCAGGCTAAGAAGCGGGTTAAAAATATACTTATAACCTATGTTCATCCGGAAGGACAATTCTATACACTGGTGAATATTTTTTTGTTTAGTAGTTCTGCAGATTACCCTCTATATTTACTTATAGCAGCGAATCTTGATACCTATGACAGCAGCTCTCATCGCCATACAATTTATAACCTTAAAACGTAAAATTGTACTGAGATGACAGCTGTCATAAGAATTAAGATACACGTTCTTATAGTTACAAACATACATAGCTGATTACTTACAATCATTACCCTTACCATTATTAGGAAAGACAAAGGCCCACTTAACTTTTATGGAAAATTCGGTCTTATCTAAAGTGTGTAGAAATATTTCCCTGACAAGTAATCATAGATTACAGTTATGAATCTTCTCGAAAGACATCTTACTTAGGTACTTGATACCTCGATAGCATGAAAATGAGGACAGCGATGGCAAGTAAATTTCGTTTAAAAATTCCCGATATGACGTCCTTGACGAGATTTTTTTATATCATTTTAAAACATTATTCTAAGATGCTTTATTTAAGCATCCAACAAACTTTCCATCCGAAAGTATTTAAATAGATTTAAATAACGCATTATTATATTATTATTATATCGAGCCCGTTATGTCCCACTGCTGAGCAAAGGCCTCCCCTCTCCCCTTCAAATAACGCATGAATTTTCTTTTTTTTTATTATTTATATATCTTGAATATTATAGAGCAAATGTAAATGAACCAAAATAAAGATAAAACCGTTTATTAATATTTTTTCTGACTTTTCTAAAGCTAGTTAAGTTATAATTTTTTTGATGTCTGAAATCTTGATGGATTTTGTCGCTAGGTAACTATTTAATTGATAATATATCCGTTACAAAGAAAAAATCAGCTATTGTAAATTATTTCCAAATTTGACATTTTTTCCATACAAGTTGTCAGTTCATTGCCTGGACTATTATGCGGATTCAGAGTTCAATCCAAAATTAGGCTTTATAGCCCTTAACTTTGGCAGTGTTCGCCGAAGGGACGCGAACCTAAATATGACAATGACAATCTAAGATTTTGCGACGGAAGATAGGTACTCCTTTTGAAGCCTAGGTGAAACTCTGCTCTGCTGTGCGATTCACCACCCATCTCAACTGCACTAACCAGTGGTCCCTTATAAATCTTGACCTACAGACTCGTAGGAACTATGCGTAATACGGTAGGTAGCACCCTATACTGGTCGCCAGAGATGAACTAGTTGGACTTGTAAATACAAGCACTGATTGCGATGTTAACATCGTTACCGTGTCACTCAGCGCTCTAAATTTTCATTAAACTGCCTACGTCACATCTAAACTAGAATAGTACATTGTGATACAAGTGAGCTATGTTGATCATTACATCAGAGGCGGAATCGTCACGCGAACCGCAGGTGAGCGTGATAATAGAGCCGAGGATGTAATTATCAAAGCTCACGCGTGTCATACGACGTTTTTCAACACATTTGCGAGGAAAAAATATTTTTCATAAAATGAAAATGTTACAGGCTTCCAAGTTGTTTCCTTTAGTTATTGACGACAACAGGTTTTTACTCACATACATTTGTACATCTCCAAGAATGTACAGTGGCGTCAATTCTATTTATCACTTTTCTAATCACCACGAGTCAACATTTTTGATTATTATCAACTGACGTGACGTGACTGGTTATTACCAGTTTACAAATGTTTGTGAAATTACTTATAATGGCGCGCAACTGTTTTTTTTTTCGTGAAGTTCGGGCAGTGCGCCCGCAGCGAGGCTTAGATGAAATCTCTAAACAGCCAATACAAAATAAAATAAATATTTTCTTATTCAATACAAATTCATGTAAAATGTTATCAAAAGTAAATTATTATTACATTTATTTAATAAACAGAGTATATAAACATGGGTACATTAACTGGGTCTCACAAAACTGTCGGAACAGTTTGTCTGTGTGATTATAAACATAATAATACAGAGTTAATAATTAATTAATTAGGTACTAATTTATAAATAAGTTTAGGTTAGACACATGTTTAACCTAACCTAAACCATGCATACAGTAGTTTTACTAAATGAAACGTTTCTATATCATATCCAAGAAGAAATAATCAATAAAATCACAAGAAGGATTTAATTTGTTTAGTCGAGTAAGAATCCATTTGCCGAGAATTAAAAACAAACCTGGCCCCGTAGCATGGATCCCGTTATCACGCGATAAGTGACAGGATAAAGCTTCCGTCCCTGGCTGACACCGTTCGATAGAACGAGACTACGCGCTTATCCTGTCACTTGTCGCGTCCATGCTACGGGGCCTGTATAACCCGGTCAATTTAAGAATGCGCCGAGTCCATACATACACCTTGCTGCAAGGTGCCAACGTGTCTTAATCGGGATATAAACATAACTACACGAGTGTCGTAATGTTATAAAACACGCGTGTTTAATACCCAGGATTATGAGCCTAAAAGCGGCACAATAAGAGGCACGTTACGAGCAAATGTGTTGAAAAATATTATTTTGTAGTGATATCTATGTCAAAATGGGCAAATAAACCACTGTAGAGGAGCGGTAACGCGCGTTCAATGGGTAATGGGTTCGAACCCTGGCACTTACCACAAGGTTTTTCATATAAACTTATGTACAGTCAGGGTATTAATATACGTACAGTCAGCTTTAGTTAGTAGCAGCCAGATTAGCCAAATATATCGTAACACACCCTTATTCGTACAGTAATACAGACGTGTACCGAAATATTTGGCTACTTTGGCTGCTACTAACTACAGGGTGACTGGTAATTTGACCTATTCCTTGAAAGGGGTTATACTAGAGCTAATTTGCAACAATTTATGTCCAGTCAACCAGGGGTCGAAACTCGCTGGTTTCCGAGATATTCGAGTTTTTAGTTTGTTTGAAAAGAATTCTTCTTGCTTAAGCTGGTGATTGTGACAAAAGTACTTCCATTTGGATGGTAAAAAAACATTTTTGTCACAATCAAGACTTTAAGGAGTTTAAGGTGGTTCGATTGCCATACAAAACGTTATTTGACATTCGCAGGCTAACGGCGTGATATTTTAAGAAACTTATGTAACAAACTTTCATAAATTGGCTTCCCATATGCGCCAAATTCCCCCTTTCCTAGAATAAACTTGTATAAACTAGATTAATTTGAGAAATTGGTTTGTCACGTGATATTTTGGGAAAACTATTTTTCTCAAATTAATCTAGTTTATACAAGTTTATTCTAGGAAAGGGGGAATTTGGCGCAAATGGGAAGCCAATTGAAGAAAGTTTGTTACATAAGTTTCTTAAAATATCACGCCGTTAGCCTGCGAATGTCAAATAACGCTTTGTATGGCAATCGAACCACCTTAAGGCTGCAAGGCGATTTTTTTTCAAACAAACTAAAAACTCGAAAATTTAAAAAAAAACGTATTTTGACCCCTGGTTGACTGGACATAAATTGTTGCAAATTAGCTCTAGTATAACCCCTTTCAAGGAATAGGTCGAATTACCAGTCACCCTGTATATGATGCTGACTGTACATAAATATCTGTACAAGACACTATTGTCAATGTCATAAAGGCGTGTACAGATATGTATGTCCTTATCGAACGAGCGAGCGGGCTCCTTTAGGGGCACAACCGGGAATAACGCTAGGAGGATGATGATCGAACGAGCGAGCGAAGCGAACGAAGTTCTATGCTTTTGCCAAAAGTCGTTCGTATGTCCGGTGTCTGTCACGATATGTCACGCTGTCCGGCTGTTCTTCTCTACAAGTCGCATTTCTCTACCGATTCTTGTGAAATTTTGTGAGCAGGTTCGTTAATATCGTTTTTTTTTGTCCAGCTAATTTTACGAATAAAAAAAAAAAAAAAAGCATGCTCACAGAGCCACTGGTTTATGTATGTAGGTAACTTACGTATATTAATACCCCTGACTGTACGAAATATCGTTAAATATTTAACAGTAGCTTGTCTGTGAAGGAATGTCTAGGTATCCCTCTGGGCTGGAAGGTCAGACGGCAGTCACTTTGGTAAAACTAGTGCCTACGTCAAATCTTGGGATAAGGTGCCAAAGCGGACCCTAGGCTCCTTTAGGCTACAACCAGGAGAATTATGATATACAATGCAACCAGGATGGACATAGGCTGGCTATAGGTATTATCCCGTGGGTTTATTTCTTTGCAATTGAGTATTTGACAACAGTGAAAGTAAATTGTTTTTTTAATACAGTTGCTCAAAAAGTGGTACTTTTTGTAGCTGCAAATCGTGCGCAAAGTTGTATTTTGCGCACTAGTGCTTTTTACTTTTCCACGTGTATCGAACGACGTGTTTTAATACAGTTGCGAAAAAATAAGAAAAACAACAAGTAAGGAATTTGAAACTTTTATATTATTAATTCTGTAACATCATTGTAATACAGTTGAAAAATAATAGAGTTGTTAAAAAAAAAAAAAAATTTTCACACTGTTCTTACTTGTTGTTTTTCTTATTTTTTCGCAACTGTATTAAAAAACGTCGTTCGATACACGTGCGGAAATGTCATTCTTCACTCGTCCCGAGTCTTACCACTCGCCTACGGCTCGTGGCAAGATATCTCGGCACTCGTGAGGTAATGACATACTTTCCGCACTAGCATCGAAATGTAGTACTATTTTATTAGCATCAGATAAACATTACGAAAATACCCGGAAAGTATCAAGCTTTCATTTATGTTTGCTATTTTAAGATTTTTAAATTCATAAAAACGAACAATAAGGACGTTGTTTCATTGTGACGTTCACAACACAGTAATCCCTACAAATTCCATCCAAACGGAGCGTTATTGAAGTTTCATAACAAGTGAAATCAAAAGATTTTTCAAAAAACCCAGCTGCTTCTTTGCAAATATTATAGCCTATGTCACTCCCACGATTATGAGGAATCCAACGACACCTTGTATGTCGAAATCCGTCAAACGGTTTAGGCTACAGGCCGTGTCAAAGAATAAGACATACACACATACATACATACTAACATACATACTCACATACATACATAAATACGCTCGAAAACATAACCCTCCTTTCCTTCGGCAATTGGGTAAAAAGAAGCTGATTTGACTTTTGTCAAATACCTACTCGGGCGGGCGGAGCGAGAGCAACTACTATAAATTACTTGCTTCTGCCAGCGACTCCGTCCGCGTCGAACTCGTTTATAGCATAGCTCCATACAAACTTTCACCCCCCATTTTGGGATGATTTCTGGGATAAAAACTATCATTTGTCCTTCCCCTGGACTCAAACTATCTCTATACGAAATTTCTATTAAATCGGCGTGAAGAGGTAACAGACAGACAGATAGACTGACACACTTTCGCATTTATAATATATTGTAGTTTATACTAGTAAGTAATATTAGTATAGATTATTTAAAAAACAAACATGGCTCAATTACCAAATTAACTTCACAAATTGCCAACATCTAATCGCCTAAGCCTATTAACAAATTCCAGTAATCACGGGCTCACGTCCGATCATAATGTGTCCAGCGAATCGAAAATTCAGCTCGCGCCATCTGCAGAATTCCGACAGAGGAATTCAATCTGTAAGGGACTAATTTAGTTTTATTCAAAAGGTTTCTTACCCCTGCTGTCTCTTACGTCATTACGCCTTGTATTTGTATTGAGTTGGATTATTAAGAGCTTAAACGCCAGGGGTGGTAAAGGTGGGTATTGTTTTGGAGGTACTGAATTTGTCTGGATTTTGTGGATGCGTTGTGAATATTATTAATATTTCTACCGTAACGTAATTTTTTCACGTTATGGCTCAGCATTTTTAGATCGGGAAGAAAGTTTAGGGGGTTATGGGTATTTGGGAGAAAACAATAGTACTTAGTATTACTAAAAATAATACAAAACTTATTATAACTATATCTAAAACTAAACTACTTATACAATAAAATAACTTACAAATAACTAAAACAAAAAAAACACGTATCCATTTTGATATTCTCCGTAATAATATTTATTTACGATACTATTGGCCATGATTTATTAAAATATTTTACGCCAATAATAACTTTAAATACAGACAAAGTGCACACAGGCATTTTTCTCCACGGAGACCGGAGCCAGGGACAGTTTATTGCGCCTCTGCGTGCCCGGACTGGCATGACATGCATCTGTCAATACAACAGAAAATGCAACAATATAAATATTTACAATGAACAGTTTTTTTTCAAGAAATTATGCAGTTGCCTTAGTTGATAGTATAGTGCTCGCAGTGCTAGTGAGTGATAAATTATTAAATACTACTGATTCGATAATATGCAGCGAGTCTACGAACATTTTGTTGACGATTTCTTTCTAAATAAGTAAGATTTGTGCAGTGGTGTAATTTTTGTTGCATTCTTTGTCTTTTTTTTGTATTGTAATCGTAAGTTTGTGCATTATGTTTGTTTTTTAACGAGTGTGGATGCAACCCGCGACTCAACCCGTTATTAACGCGCCGGTGTGTATATGCCAGTTTTGTAATAAGACGTTTAAAAGTATTAGAGGACTTAACATACATACAACCAAAGTCCACAGACAGTTTCTCAGCCAGAATCACTTACCTCTTAATAACAACCCTTTACCTCCGCCCTCTTCCCTCCCTGCTGCCAACCTACCAGCCACTCCGTTCCATCTTCACCTAAGCCAACTTAAAAACAATGTTTCCGTGGTGAAAAGAATCCCTCGCGGTGCTAGAATATCTGTCGCCGCACATTTATCTCAGCTCGTAGATAATTGCACCGAACAGAATAATATCACAGACTGGCATAAACTTTTTCTTTTTCCATTTAACATACTCCATGTACAAGAAGATGATTCTAAAGTTTCTCTCACCCAGAAAATAAAAAATAACTGTACTTATTATCAAGGGCTTCCCCAACTAAAGAAAAATATCACCTCGACTTTCAATCGCCAAAAAAATATAGAGGCCAAGATAAGCGATGGTGACCTGAAAGGTGCCGCGCGCCTTCTTTTCTCTAACGACGTTTTATCCCCGGACACTCCAGACACCCTCTCGGCCTTACAGACTAAACATCCCCCAGGCCCTTCTAACCCTTACTTTTTGGACCCCCCACTAACAAACCAGGCTTGCCTTGAAATTAAAAATAGAGACGTCCTTGAAGCGATTCTATCATTCAAAACCGGTTCCGCGGCGGGCCTGGACGGACTTTCACCCCAACATTTGAAAGATTTAACGTCTCATTCTGTAGGCGATGCAGGCGAGCGACTGGTTTGCTCCATCACTAAATTAATTAATTGTATGTATACAGGCAACACCAATCCCGATATAGTCCCGATACTGTATGGAGCAAACCTAATCGCCCTCACCAAAAAGGACGGAGGGGTAAGACCAATCGCCGTCGGTTCAACACTTAGACGCCTCGCCTCCAAAATTGCAGTTAGATACATAGTATCCAAATTACAACCCCTGTTTGAACCTGTCCAGCTCGGCTTTGGCATAAAAGGAGGGTGTGAGGCAGCCGTCCATGCCTTACGCACTTTCCTTTCCAACGGCCCATGCGACGTCCTGGTCAAAATTGACGTTAAAAATGCTTTTAACTCGGTTAACAGGGACACCTTGCTGACAGAAATTAAAACTAATGTACCGGAAATATACAACTACCTACTCCATTGTTACGCTGAACCCACGAAATTGATCTACCGCAATACTGTTATATCGTCGGAAGTAGGCTGCCAGCAAGGTGATCCTCTCGGGCCGGCAATTTTTAGTTTGGCAATTAACCCTATTATTCAAAATTTAAAATCTAAATTCAACGTCTGGTACCTTGACGATGGAACCCTAGGAGGCGATCTGGAGTCCGTACTTTCAGATCTTTCGACCATAAAATCGAAATTCCAGTCCATCGGCTTAGAACTCAACTATTCCAAATGCGAACTTTTTATTCAGAACTCTTCTGTAAATTGTTTCAATATTAAACAAAAATTTGATACCCTAACTCCGAATATAAAATTAGTAGACAAAAAATCTCTGAGCCTCCTAGGATCTCCTATTTTTGAAGAATCCTTTTCAGGTTTCATTTCAAATTCCATTTCCGAATTTCAAAAGTACGAAAGTCGTCTTCGCGAATTAAGTCCTCATTTTGCAATTACTATTTTAAGGTTTTGTCTATTTGTTCCAAAATTAACTTATGTACTTCGCTGCTGCCCCTTCAATAATTTTCTTAATTTATTAACACCCTTGGACGACTTATTGAAAGACAATTTGGAATCTATTTTAAACCTGCAGCTCAGTGAAAATTCTTGGACCCAAGCATCCCTACCCATTCGTTACGGTGGGTTAGGGTTACGTAAAATTTCCAGTGTTTCTGTACCGGCTTTTTTGTCTTCCGTTCACAGCTCGGCAAATCTTATAGGTAAAATCTTAAGGGCTTTCCCTGTAAACTATGAGACTGCCGGCTTGACGGAGGCCAAACACGCCTGGTCTATTGCCTGCCCGGATAAGGATCCCCCCCAAAATTTTAAATCACAAAGGGCCTGGGACGACATATTGTCAAAAATAACATACGACTCTCTCCTAGATCAAAGTACAGGTACCGATCGCGCCAGAATCTTGGCTGTGGGGACCAGAGAAGCCGGCTCCTGGTTACACGCATTCCCGTCGGTGCATACCGGCACCTTTATAGAACCCCACACCCTGCGTGTGGCTACCTGTCTGCGGCTTGGAGTCCGGGTATGTGCTCCACACACGTGTCCCTGCGGCAGTGAGGTCGACGCGCTGGGACATCACGGTCTTTCGTGCCAAAAGAGTGCGGGCCGCTTTTCCAGACACGCCGCACTCAACGACATTCTACGCCGCTCTCTTGCCAGCGTCAATGTGCCGGCCCTGTTAGAGCCACCCGGCATTCTCAGAGACGATGGCAAGAGACCGGATGGAATGTCGTTAATTCCGTGGAAGATGGGTCAGGTGTTGGTGTGGGACGCCACCTGCGTCGACACAGTGGCCCCTTCCCATCTCCACGGAACTTCCTCCAGAGCCGGTGCGGCTGCAGAGGCCGCGGAAAAGGCAAAAACTAACAAATATAGGGGTCTCGGCGCCGAATACTGCTTTGTTCCGTTCGGCGTCGAGACCCTTGGTCCGTGGGGTCCCAGCGCACTCAATCTTTACAAAGAACTGTCTAAAAAATTAGCCGACACCACCGGGGACCGAAGAGCTGGCAGCTTCCTCGCTCAACGCATTAGTATTGCAATACAGCGGGGAAATGCTGCCAGCATCTTCGGCACCATGCCGCGGGGAGACCCTTTATTTTAGTTATAAAATAGGTTTTTTACATTCTTTTGTTTTTAATCTTATTTAGTTTAAGTTTTTGTATTTTGTCAATAAACTCTTTGTAAATTTTTATGTAATAAATAATTGTAATTACGAAAAAACTAAAGGTAAAAAATATTACTTAGGTGGTAAAAAAAAAATCTCTGATCGCAGGTGTTTGACGCCCGAGCCGAAGGCAAGGGCGATAAGTATGCTATCGGAGGCTTTCTTTATTACCGCCTGTGGTGAGTAGGTACAGCATTTTAAGTCTCTCCCTGGCCAGGAAGTGGGATTTTCCGCACGCATAGCGTGCGGTAATTGCTACTTTATGGCTAGGTGTGACATATAAATATTCATAGACATTTTTGAAATTTGATCCGGGCTGGTATTCGGAACCTCACCCGTCAGGCTTATGAAACTAGACCTCAACCTTCGCTTAGTTCCTTAGGAATCGCGGCGTCAAGATATATTTGTGGGTGAACGGTAAAGGTTAAAAAACGTTACAGAATAGAGGGGCAGTAGGTAGTAGTGTTGGGTAACTCACTTGTGAGTCACCTCGTTTGTCGTACTCATTTAATTAAATTGTCACATCACTTCACGATCCAAAAATGTACCAACTCATTCCGCACGAGGTCATCACTAGTCTCATTCGCTAGTTCATCAACTCACTCTTCATTTATAACTCGAAAACCTCAAACCCTGTGCCAACCTAGGTAGTGTGATTTTATAATTGCTCGTAGTTGTTACGCGGTCAAGATATGTTGAGGTTTAGTGGTGACGTGAGATGAAACAGCTTGCAAATTGCTTAGCTGAAGTCCCCTCACTATAGCTCGCCACTAATGGGATGTCCAATTACACACGTACTGCTTTCAGAACGTCTGTCATAGTTGAATTTTTAGACCTCTTGTTGCAAAAAACTAGTCTGTCATAATATCAGCGGGCACGGCAGTGCCCCCGCCAAGTCGAGCAAAACGAAGAGGCACGGCCCTACCATCCTTTGCTCGAAGTCATTCAGGCCATTTTCAACATCCTGTTATTTTGTGATGGCTTAAGCTAACACCCTGAATTTTCAGTAGGTAACAATATAGGGCATAATATGGCTTACATATATTCTCAATAACATTCAATTTGAACTTTTAGTTTGTATTGCCCGTCAAAGCTCATCAGTTTTGTCACTGACACACTTACTGATGATCAAGATAATTCTAAAGTACTTCAAGCAAACCCACAAGCTCCAAATTTTAAACATAATTAGTTTTTAGCTTATTAATTCATAAAAAATATATTACAATTTCAGTCACGTTTCAGAGCTATAAAAGCTGCATAAGTAAGTTTGTAATTCTATACATGCGATTACAAAGTTACTTTTGTAGTTCCTGCAAATAGTAATTACAAGTTGCAGTGGACTATACGATGTATTTAAGTACATGCGGTTAGTGTTAGATGTACAATGCACTAGAAAACTATAACTATACAAAATTCTATTTAGCAAGCATTTACGCAAACTGTATTGCTTCGCATCTGAAATAAAATACATTTGTATGTAAAATTATAGCCAAGAGCGAGCGAAACTTTTTCAGCGGAGATATAGGCCATAATGTACTGAAGCCGGGGTGAAAAAACCTTTTATGCAAATGTTATGTGCCTTTTAAATAGAGTAGGACAAGATTTTGTCTTTTCTCTTAGATTATTTGGTGTGGGCTCTATGCATTTTGTTGCAGCAAATAAACTGATGAAGTATAACTTCAAAGCAAACATGTCGCAAATAAATTTATACTTGAATTTTAGTTGGCCGAATAGGGGTGTAGACTCAAAAATTATTATTACTCCAAAAGAAAGAAGGCAATAAAATATGGCTAGTGACGAAAATCCCATTCAGATATCTCAAAAAATTACGAAGCCTGTTAGAGAGATAACGCTCGTGGATCGTGACGCCACGATACCCTAGCGTCATAGTAAATTACTATCGTTTCACAAGAAGCTGTGCGTTTTGCGGAAAAGGGACAGAATATACCATATAACTTTGTGATTATTGAATCCCCTGCTGTCCTTTTTTCTCCATTTGACAATATTTTTAATCCTTTTTCGAGAAAAAGCGACATTATTGGTTATTTTGTTTGGTGACTACACCCCTATTGCATCAAAGTCATTATCATCATCACAGGCCTTTGCGTCTATTCCAGACGATTTAAACATTGCCCTGGAGACATCGTTTTTGGTGACTGTAAAGGCCAATACGCGACCGGCATGATCTTTCACATTTCTGGCAGACGAAATTCGTGCCAGGGGCTCTAGTTTCAGCTTGTTGTCTACGCAACCTTCTATTGGCCAGTGTCTCGAACCAGGTTCCATCGCACAACGCTCTGCCGTCCACAACGCGTTTGCGCCATCCATCTCTATCTTCGGCAAGCTTTGCCCAGGTCCGATAGTCAATTTTAAAAGCAGCCATGTCTCGCTTAGCGCAATCCTTGAAACATCAAAGTGGTCCACCCAAAAAGCAACTCTACTATACAATGTAGAAGATTCCAATTCCTATGATAGTTTTATAAACTGGCTACATTAAATAATCACAACCACACCTACAGGTCATTTGATGGTAACCAGTCATCATTCATTGCCAGAAAGGCAATAGGGGTGTAGGCTCAAAATTTATTATTACTCCAAAAGGAAGAAGGCAACAAAATATGCCTAGTGACGAAAATCACATTCAGATATCTCAAAAAATTACGAAGCTACAACCGTTTTAATGTTGCTTGTTAGAGAGAGAAAACGCTCCGGGATCGTGACGTCACGATCGTCTAGCGTCATGGTAAATGACAATCGTTTCACACGAAGGTGCGTTTTGCGGAAGAGGGACAGAACATACCTCTTAAAACTTTGGACGCTTATAACTTTATGATTATTTAACCTTTTGCGTTGCTTTTTTCTTAATTTTTTTCTAGAAAATGCAACATTATTGATTACTTTATTTAGTGTCTACACCCGTATTTATGCTTCCTACACATGGCTGCTCTCGGTGCGGTGGTGAGAGAGTGGGACGCCAGCAACCCGCTACATGAGCGCTGGAGGAAGTACCATAGGCCGGTCATCGCGGGATCGGGGTGAACCGCGATGGTCCAAAGGTTATTAGTGTAATTCAATATATAGTATGTTTTCATCATCATCATATCAGCCGAAAGACGTCCACTGCTGGACATAGGCCTCCCCCAAAGAGTGCCAAAATGACCGGTCCTGCGCCACCCGCATCCAGCGGATAATATGTTTAATTTAATTTATTTGCATATATTAATGATGTACCTGCTTTATAATATGGATTATGTTTCCGGAATAAATAATTTTCATTTAATTTTAATTTCTCATTCTCCTAGCGTTATTCCCGGTTGTGCCCTAAAGGAGCCCGGGGTCCGCTTTGACACCTAATCCCAAGATTTGGCATAGGCACTAGTTTTACGAAAGCGACTGCCATCTGACCTTCCAACCCAGAGGAACCAAGACCTTATTGGGATTAGACCGGTTTCCTCACGATGATTTCCTTGGCCGAAAAGCTAACGGTAAATATTCCGTACATAAGTCCCGAAAAACTCATTGGTACCAGCCGGGATTTGAACCCACGGCCGCCTGAACCACTAGGCTACCGTAGCTTTCGCGATCCAACTGCGCCCCCATTAATGGCAGGGACGGAAACGCCGGAGTGGTTTTAGTGGGTAGACTCCCTCCCTCTTCTCTTTAAATATATTTGGCTGGAGGGTGAGAGTCATACATACCCCCCATTATAGCTTACTCTAGGCTGGGGGGATGCGTAAGAACATTTCCACACTGTAAAAAAAAAGGCTACCGTAGCTTAGCCGTTTCATGGTAACCCCGAAAATTCCAAAATCTCCAAATTCCAAACGAAGATGATTTAATAGAATTAGAAATGGAAACAAGAAAACGCTAAAAAAATTCATAAACCTAATGTTATTTATCGCAGCATCTTGTGTGCAAAATGACGTCCGTTTTACATCATCGGCACCAAAAGTTCAAGCCCTGGGATTTACTTATTAGTAGGTTAGGTTGAGTTAATATTTTATCCTGTAAAACCAGAAATTCCTTATATTGGAGTATGGTTTTAGGAATGTTGACTCTTCGAAATTTTGAAGGTACCTACTGTGCAGGACGGCATAGAATAAAACCCGTTATAAACATAAAATTGTCAGTCGCGACCTAACTTGTAATCTAGCTTATAACCTCTTATAACATAGGCATTGCGCTACTATTGCCTTATATAATTGGCACCTGAAATAAAGAATAATAGGCCTCACATTTCATTCCTACATAGTAAAAAAAGGGTAATATACCGCTGGTTTCCTAAATAAAGAGTGGACAACACTAAGTTTCCACTAAGAAATATAGACAGACTAAAGGAAACCTAGAGTTCCTACTCGCGCGCCAGTCAGGCAACGACTGATGGGCGAGCGAGGGGGGAACCCCGGTATTTATACCTCAGGTGGGGGACGAGGTACGTATATACGGGCCGACACGGAATCCCCGCGTTTCAGATGCATTTTGACGCCGAACGAGCGGGAGCTCGTGTAATAATGTATTATAAATAGCATAGAAATAGGTATAAGCACTGTAAATAATGTATTAGAGTAAGATTGAAGTATAATAAATGAACATGTCATTTCGCGCCAAAATTTCCCGCGCAAATCGCTTTCCCGCCAAAAATACGGGGCGAAGGGGCGTCCGGCCGAGGTAACTTGATAGTATAAATTGGGCGGCCAGGCCCCATGAAATTCAGTACCTACAGTAGCAGCGAAGTGACATTACTTGAAAAAGTAAACAAGCCTTTCAATTCAGAACCCCGACCCGACCAAGTTCCTGCTAAGCCGTAACGACCAACGCCGAAGGTGCAGGATTTCCCTTCAATTCTACCCAGCCCAGAGCCAGTCATAGGTGCGTCTCGCACATGCTGGTCCATCGAAAACCGGATTCTACATAGAGGATGCCCCTTACAAGATCGAAAGCAGGAAATCGCACACTCGGTCAACTTATCGCAGCGAACATAAGAGAAGCCATGCTGGAACAAGCAACCACGTCCACGTCGGGAACTGCTACGACTCAAGAAGTTTCGAGGCCCTCGCAGGAGACCTCACGAACGAGCACTCCTGCGACGCCGGCGCCTCGTCCAGACCCACAGCCGAGGTCACCCATAGGGCAGCATCATGATGCCGCGCAGTCACAAACACTGCCTCATGAAACCCCACAGTCAACGCTGCCACCCATAGTCCCGCTGCTGCAGGAGAGCCTACACCCTGCAGCAACACTGCGGCAGGAAACCCCACAGTCAAGCCAGCATCCTGCCGCACGGCCGCCGTCAAAATCGGTGAAAACAACGTCGAGTCATCGCGTCCGCCGTCTCGCACAAGCGCGAGAAGAAGCCCTCCGAATCAAATTGGAGCTCGCGCAAGCGCGCATAGCCGCCATAGAAGCCGAAGACAGCGACGATGACACCGACACAATATCTACAGTCCAACAAGAACGCCGCATAGATGAATGGCTCGAGACCAGCCAGAGACATGTCCTCGCCATCTCCAATGCACCTTACATCGAAGAACCCGAGCCTGCAACCCCACAGTACGCCGAGCAGGCTCGGGAGAGGAGCCCCGCCGAGGGCGCGGGACAGGGCGCCGCTGCCGTGCGCCCCGCCGTCCCCGCCCCTCCCCCCGCCGGGGGAACCCACGCTCCCGTTTTCGCGCCAACGCCGCCGCGCCCACGCGAAACAGACGCATATCCGCCGCCGTTAATGTATTCACAAGCGAATGCGCAAGAAGATAGCGCCATAGTAATGAAGAATCAACAAAGTGTGAACCTGAGTGAGCTCTCCTCTGCCATCGCCATCGCCGCGCGTGCCGGCCCGAGAGAGTCATCACGCTATCACGCCGAGTTGCCGCCATTCAGCGGCTCGCATCAAGAATGGCTATCATTTAAAGCCGCCTACAACGGAACCACCGCAAATTATAGTGAAGTGGATAATATAGCAAGATTAAGAAGATGCCTCAAAGGGAGGGCCAAAGAAGCCGTCGAGAGCCTCCTCATTTACAACGCTCGCGCAGACGAAGTAATGAGAAGCCTAGAAGCCCGCTTCGGCCGCCCAGACGCCATTGCCCTCGCCGAGCTCGAGCGTTTACGCGCCCTACCGCGCCTTAACGACGGGCCGCTCGACATCTGTGTCTTCGCCAGCCGTGTAGCCAACGTCATAGCCACACTCAAGGCTCTTGACCGCGCTCACTATCTACACAGCCCGGAGACGACACGGGCAATGATGGAGAAATTTACGCCCGCCCTACGCTACAGATGGTTCGACTACGCGAATACGCAGAAAAACGACGAGCCTGAGCTAATAAAGATATCAGCCTTCCTGCAACGCGAGGCGGACTACTGCGCGCTCTACGCGCAGCCCGAGAACGTCGACGGTGCAAATCCTCATCCTGCAAAAAGGACACACCGAGCCTTCGCGACCACAGACAAGCCTTCACCTAAGTGCGCCGCCTGCAACAACACCGGTCACCCAATAGATAAATGCACTAAGTTTATCGAAAAAGCCGTTGAAGACCGGTGGAAACTAGCCAAAGATCAACGGCTATGTTTCCGATGCCTGCGCTACAAGAACAGGATGCACTCATGCAAGCGCACGAAGTGCGAGCGAGACGGCTGCGAATACTTCCACCACAAATTGCTACATTATCAAAGAATTGAAGAAAGAAACGAGGCCGTCACATCGACGCGCGCCTCCCGAGAAGCGAGAGCCTA
The DNA here is from genome assembly GCA_963854355.1 of Epinotia brunnichana. NCBI lineage: Eukaryota > Metazoa > Arthropoda > Insecta > Lepidoptera > Tortricidae > Epinotia > Epinotia brunnichana. The sequence goes on from OY977957.1 coordinate 15,589,405, forward strand.
TCTGAAAATTATCCCGGTCACAGTCTCTGGACCGGCGGGAGCCGTCGAGACCTACGCCCTCCTCGACGACGGCTCCACGATAACACTTGTACAAGAAGGGCTCGCGAACGACTTAGGCCTGGACGGCCCGACAGTGCCGCTACAAATAGAAGCTATAACGAAAGAAAAAATCGACGCATCGAGATCACGCCGTGTTACGCTCAGCATCCGCGGCACCGACCAACCTTATAGGGTCGGTGCGCATACCATAGACGATCTGAGCCTATCACCACAGTCCGTTAAGAAGGAGGATCTCCGCGAGTGCGCACACTTATGCGACATAGAAGATAGCCTGCGGTACGAGTCAGCGAGACCTAGAGTATTAATCGGACAAGATAACTGGCATTTACTCGTCAGTAACGAAACGCGCCGCGGCCAACGGCATCAGCCAGCGGCATCCCTAACGCCGCTAGGCTGGGTGCTACACGGTGCACACACACGCATCACAGGCAAACAAGTACATGCGACGCATCGCTTGACCACTATTGAAGAAGCCGAGAAAAATGAAGATTTGAATTTACAACTCAGTGAATATTTCGCGCTCGAAAACCTACTTATCGAGCCGAAGTTACCCCAGTCAAGCCCGGAAGAGCGGGCGCGTATCATGTTAGCCCAGTCAATAAAGACTACAGCCGACGGCCATTATGAAGCACCGCTATTATGGAAACAACCCGACAGCCGCTTGCCTGACAACTACGAAAATACACTGAGAAGACTTCATAACATAGAAAAGAAACTCGACAAAAATAAAGAGCTTAAAAGCAAATATAGTGAAGAAAAGGTGCACACAATATCAGTCGTAAAGGGAAAACCCGGCCCGCTCGCCTGGCTACCAGACCCGGCCCGATTCTCGAGGTGGGAACGCTTGCTGCGAACTATAGGCAGAGTATTACAATTCATCGACCTATGCCGAACCCGCAAGGCGCGCGCACATTACAAGCGCACTATGCGGAACAAACAGGCCGATCCAGACTGGAATAAACGAAGCAAGCCCGCCCCACCGCAGCCGCCGTCTAAAGGGCTACAAAATAATAGAAAGTATAAAATACTCGATGCCACATACCTACGTGAAGCGGAACGCTTAGTGATACGCGCCAGTCAGCTGGAGTCATTCTATGACGACTTCAGTGACCTCAGAAATAATAAGCCACCGGGCTCACATAGCCGCCTACGACACATGGCGGTCGAACTAGTGAACGACGTTATTGTTATCAAGACGCGTATCAACGCAGCAGTGGACATCACCGAACTACAAAAACGGCCACCCGTGCTCGATGGAAATCATCCGGCAGTGAAGCTATATATAGACTTTATACACAGGCAAATGCAACACAACGGCGCCGAGGCTACTATAAACGAGTGTAAACAATATTATAGTATTCTACGCCTGCGACCCGTGACGAAAATGATAGTGCATCGATGCCTGCCGTGCCGGATAAAGAAAGCAATGCCGTCAGTGCCGCCCACCGGCGACCACCCGCGATGCCGGCTCGCCCACCACCAGCGAGCGTTTACCTACACGGGCCTCGATCTGTTTGGCCCGATAACAGTAACCGTCGGTAGAGGGACTCAGAAGAGGTACGTGGCACTCTTCACGTGCCTCACCGTGCGCGCAGTACATCTGGAAGTAATACCAAGTCTCGGCGGGGACTCCGCGGTCATGGCGCTCCGACGCATGATCGCGCGCCGCGGCTGCCCGACCGAGATCTGGACCGACAACGGAAGGAACTTCCACGCTGCCGACAAAGAGCTCCGCGCGGCCTACGGCGACGCCCTCGAAACCGACGCCGCGCAACGCGGTATCAGCTGGCGCTTCATACCGGCGGGAGCCCCATTTATGGGCGGGGCATGGGAGAGGATGGTACGAGCCGTCAAGAGAGCCCTACACGCCGTGCTCAACGAGCGCCGCCCCAGCGAGGAGACCCTGACTACTCTGCTCGCCGAGGCCGAATATACAGTGAACAGCCGCCCCCTCACTCACGTGGCGGTTGATCCTGACGAGCCAGAAGCCATCACGCCGAACCACTTCCTCCTCGGTGGCTCAGCCCGGGCCCCCAACCCCGGGACATTCGACGACACCGCACTCATCGGCCGCGCGACTTGGCGGACGAGCCAACGCCTGGCCGAGCACTTCTGGGCCCGCTGGCTCCGGGAGTACCTGCCCTCACTCCAGTACCGGCGGGAGCCCTACGGTCATGGGCGGCCTATCAACGTCGGCGACATCGTGCTAGTGGCCGACGGGAATCTGCCTCGCAACACATGGCCACGAGGCCGGGTTACAGCTATATACCCGGGCCCCGACGGCGTGACGCGAGCAGTGGACGTGACCACCAAGGGTGGAGTCTTCAGAAGACCGACCAAGAAGCTGGTGATCCTGCCGACGGAGCCTGAGAACCTGCACGCAAAAGAAGATCCAACGTTCACCCGAACGATGGTCGGCGGGAGAGATGTGCAGGACGGCATAGAATAAAACCCGTTATAAACATAAAATTGTCAGTCGCGACCTAACTTGTAATCTAGCTTATAACCTCTTATAACATAGGCATTGCGCTACTATTGCCTTATATAATTGGCACCTGAAATAAAGAATAATAGGCCTCACATTTCATTCCTACATAGTAAAAAAAGGGTAATATACCGCTGGTTTCCTAAATAAAGAGTGGACAACACTAAGTTTCCACTAAGAAATATAGACAGACTAAAGGAAACCTAGAGTTCCTACTCGCGCGCCAGTCAGGCAACGACTGATGGGCGAGCGAGGGGGGAACCCCGGTATTTATACCTCAGGTGGGGGACGAGGTACGTATATACGGGCCGACACGGAATCCCCGCGTTTCAGATGCATTTTGACGCCGAACGAGCGGGATCTCGTGTAATAATGTATTATAAATAGCATAGAAATAGGTATAAGCACTGTAAATAATGTATTAGAGTAAGATTGAAGTATAATAAATGAACATGTCATTTCGCGCCAAAATTTCCCGCGCAAATCGCTTTCCCGCCAAAAATACGGGGCGAAGGGGCGTCCGGCCGAGGTAACTTGATAGTATAAATTGGGCGGCCAGGCCCCATGAAATTCAGTACCTACAGTAGCAGCGAAGTGACATTACTTGAAAAAGTAAACAAGCCTTTCAATTCAGAACCCCGACCCGACCAAGTTCCTGCTAAGCCGTAACGACCAACGCCGAAGGTGCAGGATTTCCCTTCAATTCTACCCAGCCCAGAGCCAGTCATAGGTGCGTCTCGCACACCTACACATTTAGCCGCACTGATGTCTCTGTCATTTTCAGTTTGAAAGACAAATATATGAAAAATGAGGATCGCAGCGATTTTGAGGTCAATCTATTTTGAAATTTCACATGCTATCATGATATTACTGTTTATTGAGTTTCTGAAACTCGTTTTGACCCGTTAGTAGTAGACGTACCTACAATCAGATTGACCTTCTTATGTTCAAATTATATGGCTACACCTTAGAATAATAACGCCTAGAAACGCAGTTCACGCGCAACGGTGAGGCCACCAAAACTCGGCCATAAATGGCCCAGTACGCCGATCGGTGGAACAAATTGGTGCGTTTGTGTGCGTATTGGCGCGTGTGAATACGAGTTGATCACAACTACAGGAATCCATTGTATGCCTCACGCTTTGCGTATGAACCTATCCTTCTATTCGTTATTATTCTAAGGGCTACACCTTAGAACTACACCCTCACAAACTTTAGCTCTTAATAATTTTAATATAGAGTATACTGGTAGATTATCATAAATTTTACTAAATATCTAAGAATCCTCTTCAAATATTTTCATTCCATATTTTCTCCTTTACAAAATACCTAAAATACCAACCCCTTCGTAGAACACCCCATGTTTTCTTTAACCCTTCTTAGGTGTGCTCAGAATTTCGCGATTAAGTTTGTATTTACTTTGAATTCCACAGTGTTATGACGAGTCCACCAAGAATTGTTATTTTAAAATTAATTAGGTTTACTCTCGGGAGATTAATTTGAGGAGTTTAGAATTTAATTACGATCTTACGGAAGGTGATCAGAGGATCTTAACAGCGTGAACGAGTATTCGAAAGTACTTAATTTAATTGGTGCTTGGCCCTTTATTTTATTATCGTACGATTTGTTTTGTTTACCTGGGGCCCATTTTATAAAGTTTGTAGAGAAACAAGCGGAGCCATGGGATAACACATAACCTGTCCACCCTGCTGGTCATTTGCGTAACGCTTCGTACGTACGTCAGAAACTAAAGTAGTATCATAGGGGTTATATTAGGGCTTTTTTAAATTAAGTGAGCGCATCGCCAACAAACTGCGAATTCGAATATTTTAGTTTAAGTTACTAAAACTTTTAATAGGAAAATGGCAGTTGACTTGTCTTAACGCTCATTCGAAGAGTTACTTATTCTGAAGGTCAGGAGCCCGATTTGTGACTTTCGAGCACCCTTTGGGTAATTCCTATCTGTTACCCCCAAATTGTTACTAGTGGTAACAGCTGGGATTTTTTTCCCATCTTTTACCAGTGGAGGGAACTACAGGGATTTTTTTAATCTGATGTTAAAATTATACTTTAGTGGTAAAAGTACACTTTAGTGGTAAGAGATGGGAAAAAAATCGCAGCTGTGACCACTGGTAACAGGTGGGAATAACCCGAATCTTTCACTCCAAAACTGTCAAATATTATGAAATGGTATTTTGAAATAGGTAGCGATAGAAAATTTAAAAATGACCTCTCGTATTCAATTCTATTGATAGAAAGTAAGTGCCTGCAAATTTGACACTACAAAAATTTCATTTTCCAGCGCTCGAAAGTCAAAAATCGGCCCCCAGTTCTTTGTTATACTGATGCTACTATAGCATTTCGGCTTCTGTTTATGACTTATCGTAGTCATAGTTGTATGAAAAGGCTTTTAATATTATCTGTATCGAGTGCGGAAACTCAACTGATAACATATCGTCCACACTTGTCGCTTGCGTTTGCCTAAGGCACAGACAGAAGGTTCAGTTCTATGCATACATTCCAACGACAGGGTATAAATAAAACCAAAGCCCTTCGTAGTTCGTAGTATTAAACATGACTACCGCCTTATCACCCCTAAGCACAAATTGGCAAAGTCTGCAAGATCTGCCTACATAAATATAATAGACTGCATGCAAGGGTCAGAAATGCAACTCCCACCGCCGCATTTAAGAAGTACAAGTGTCGAGGAGTTTCTTAAAATACCGTGCACATAACTAATTACTGTCTATATTAATCATTGTAACTATGGTGTTATCAATAAATAATTGTATTGTATCATTTTATTCGACTAAGATACCCAATTCCATAAGATTAGAAAAATCGTGTGATATACGGTTACGTCATGCGATTTTAAGTAAACCATTTTGAAACGCAAATAAAGTAGATATTGTTATGTTTGGAAAGCGCTTAATGATCGAAATAAGTAAAACTAGTACAATATTTCCCTTTAAAATAAATAAATAAATAAATATTACGGGACAATCTTACACAAATCAACCTAGGCCCACGCTTAGCTCAGTAAGGCTTGTGTTGTGGGTACTAGGCGACGATGTATATCTATCTATACATATAATAAAGCTGAAGAGGGTCGAAAGTCTGTACATGGAAGACATTCGAAAAAAAATTGGCTAGGGATACTTAAAATCGACACCAGAACACGTTCCAACAGTTTTTAGAATTTTTGTCTGTTTGTCTGTTTATCTTTTTGAGTTGCTCCATGTAGTCTATTCAAGGTCTTCCTCTTCCTTGCCTCCCCTCTATCTTTCCTTCAATTATGTTAAGTACGAAGTTGTCATGTCGTAAGAGTTGATGTTGGGTCATATCGTGAGTTCAAAGAGATTGCGTGGGATCGGAGTAGATGGAGGGCCTACTTTGAGCTACACCGACAAGAGCCTAGCTCTTAAGTAAGATAAGAAGAAGAAGTATGTTTATCTGTTTGTCTGTTTATGTGACCGCGCATCACGTGAAAACGGCTAAACCGATTAAGATGAAATTTGGTATAGCGATAGTTTGAGTCCTGGGGAAGGACTAAGGGTAGTTTTTATCCTGGAAATCAACCCCTAAGGGGGTGAAATGGGGGTGGAAATTTGTATGGAGCTACTTAAACCGCTGCACCGATTTGGATGAAATTTGGTATATAATTCGTTTGAGTCCCGGGGAAGGTCAAAGGATAGGTTTTATCCCGAAAATCTTCCCTTTAAGGGGTAAAATGGAGGGGTGAAAATTGGGATGTAACCCATTTTGATAAAATTTAGTTTAGAGGTAGTTTAAGTTCTGGGGAAGGACATTGGATAGTTTTTATTCCGGAAATCTTCCCCTAAGGGGGTGAAATGGGGGGTGAAATTTTGGATGGACTCCGTTTAAATTAAATTTGGTATAGATATAGTTTGAGTCCCGGAGAATGACAATGGATAGTTTGAATCCCGAAAATCATCCCCCAAGTGGATGAAATAGGGATGAAAATGTGGATAAATTCCATTTAGTTAAAATTTGGTAAAGAGATAGGAGGAGTCCCAGGGAAGGACAATGCATAGTTTTAATCCTGAAAAATCATCTCCTGAGGGGGTGAAATGAGGGGTGAAAATTTGGATAGAACCGATTTAGATGAAATTTGGTATGGAGATAGTTAAGAAACCTGGGGAAGGACTTAAAATAATTTTTGGTCCAGAAATCATCTCCAAAGGGGGTGAAATGGGGTATGAAAATTTGGATGGAACCCATTTACGGTATAGCGAGTTGGAGTCTTGGGGAAGGACATAGGATAGTTTACTCCCGAAAATCATCCCCTAAGGGAGTGTAATTGGGGGTGAAACTTTGTTTGTGACCTATTTTGATGAAATTTGGTTGAACGATAGTTTGTGTCCCGGAGTATGACAACGGATAGTTTTAATCCCGAAAATCATCCCCTCAGGAATGAAATAGGGTATGAAAATTTGGATAAAACCCATTTAAATGAAATTTGGTAAAAGTCCTAGGGAAGGACAATGCATAATTTTTATCCCGAAAAAAAAATTCCTGAGGTGGTGAAATGAGGGTTGAAGATTTCGATAGAACCCATTTAGATGAAATTTGGTATAGAGAGAGGTCTCAGTCCAAGGAAAGAACATATAATAATTTTTATTTCGAAATTAATTTTTATTATGAAAGGAGGAATCATCCCCTAAGGGGGTGAGAAATGGTAGATGAAAATTAGGATTGAACCCATTTACGGTAAAGCGATAGTTAAGGAAGGACATAGGATAGTTTTATCCCGAAAATCATACCCTAAGGGGGTGTAATTGGGGGTGGAAAGTTGTTAGTGACACATTTTGATAAAATTTGGTTGAAAGAAAGTTTGAGTCCTGGAAAAGGACATATGATAGTTTCTATTCCGCAAATCATCCCCTAACAGGGTGAAACGGGAGTGAAAATTTGGATGTAGCCCATTTAGATGAAATTTGGTGAAGAGATAGTTTGAGTCCTGGAGAATGCCAACGGATAGTTTTTATCCCGAAAAATATCCTCTAAGGAGGTGAAATAGTGGGTGAAAAATTGGACGGAACCCATTTTCGGTATAGCGGTAGTTGGGAGTCTTGGGGAATAGGTAAATATATGTATGTGACGTTCCAAGGGTAAAGGTACCTTATGGCGGTAGTTTCGAAGATGTTTTCTAAAACGGGTTAAAAAAGACGTTTTATTATGGCTATTTTGAAAACTATTAGATGTAACATTTTGTTGACGTATCTTTATTTTTAATATAAAATATTTAAATTACAAGTCAGTTAATTTAGTCCTACGGTTTAGTAAAAAAGGTCCTTACGGCCGTGTGATATGAAAATATGCAAAATAATACTGAAAAAAGCCTACATGCATCTATTATGGTGAGGCGGGTCATAGAAACCAAGGTTGCGGCAGAGTCTATTTTGTAAAAAAAGGCGTTCGGAGTAAGCTAATCTATAAAATCATGCAACTCAGCCATAATGACCCTTTCCTTCATACAATCCATACTAATATTACAAATGCGGAAGTAACTCTGTCTGTCTGTTACCTTTTTATGCTTAAACCGCTGAACCGATTGAGATGAAATTTGGTATAGAGATACTTTGAATTCCGGGGCCTTCCCAAAGAGTTTATCTATAATTTATAAATATTATATATTATAAATATATATATATATATATATATATATATATATATATATAATATATTATTACTAAAGATTTTATCTGGAAATTCATCACCTAAGGGGGTGAAAAGGGGGGAGAAAGTTACGATATAAACGAGTTCCGCACGGACGAAGTCGCGGGCAAAAGCTAGTATATAATAGATACATACATATAGATACTTATATACATATATAACATCCATAACTCAGGAACAAATATTTCGTGATAAATACACAAATAAATGCCCTGACCGGGATTCGAACCCGGGACCTCCAGCTTCGTAGGCAGAGTCACTACCCACTGGGCTACGGAGGCCCTTTGATATCCTAGATAAGCGAAGAAATTTAGACGAATTTATCTGTTAAAAAAATCTAATGTTGTATGGAATGAGTTATAGCCATTCCTGAAAAATGTACGTTTTAATGTAACATTTTATACCATAACGGTGACAAATAAGCATACGGCCTGCCTGGTAGGCAGCCACCGTAGCCTATTGGACGCTCAGAATGAAATTATATATTTATTTGAAGAGTTACAAGCGCGTTCCCGACCCTGATATGCTGCTGCCTGCATATTGATATCAGGATTCGCTGTGTTTGGAGAGCTTCAAACTCTGTTCTTATAATAATTTGAAATACTGAAATATTGTAACCTAAGGCAGCACAATAAATGAAGCCCAAAAACTTAATCTATGCCGAGATTGAAGCTATTTTTAATATCAACTCGTAAGTTAGTTTCCAAGTATAAACTTTTCAATGTAAAATTTTTTTCTAATTTTTCCGAATATAATAAATATTGCAATTCAACGAGGAAATGCCGCCAGCATCCTCGGTACAATGCCTCGAGGGCCTTTTTTAGATTTAACGTAGTTTTAATTTAATTTAGCTTATGTTAATTATCATGTATTTACTATAGAAAATAAAGATTAAAAATATATATATATATATCTGAGGTTACTACTACTATTTGATACAAAGAAAAGATACTAAGAAAAAATGTTCTGACTGATCGTGGTTTTTCCACGATAAATTAACACGTATCAAAAAATGATAAATAAAATGGTTAGACTCGTTAAAGTAACTCTGTTCTTGTGTCAATAAAAGGGCTAACAAAATTCAAACACAGCCTTTTTACTGGCAGTTAAACCTAACTAGTTCAATGCTGCGTTATCAGTAACGCACTTAACACCTGTTCTGATAAGATACCCGAAGTGAATTAAATTGAAGCCTGCTTATGCGTACTCCAGTACTGATAAAGCGTGTCGAGTGCTTTGAAAACAACTGTTTCTAAATAGTACAAAAAGGCCACTAAATTTGTCATTTTTAAGTCAAAAGTCCGGCTTTGGTGATGCCAATAAGACACATTAGAAAGATGTCCTTTTAGACATTGACAAAAAGGGACCTTATGTTTGAGGACGACACAAAATACCGGGGTATCGGCTTCTAATACCTTTTTACGAGAAGTTTGGCGCTGCTTGCAATATGATAACTTTTTAATGCTGAAAGTGGTATGAGCTTGGGAGTCATGGCAATCATTTTACATGATTTTTTTCGTGAGTTACGATATCCTTACTTTTATCTTTGAACTCCGTAAACAACCATCGCAAAAGCACACTACAAAACGCGTCACATCATTAGCAAAGTATTTTTTAATGTGCTAAATTCGATATAAAGTACTTTTCATCAATAAACAGATGGGTGCAATCGTGCCTCTATTCGTATTTCCTATACTTTAGTAAATTAATTTCGAGTGAGCTTGAGCATTGATACCAACTCAATCGATCGCAATCGACTGCTATATTCCTATTTTCTATTGTACTGAATCGTATTGATAAAGGTTGAACATAAAAACTGCAAAGGATCTCTTTCATATTGCGTACAGAATTCTATACTCGACGAAAGCCACTTACAATAGGTTAATAGTAGCAGACATAATAGAGCCAACATAAAAGTAGCAATAAAACAAATGCTGTCTGATATTCTCGCGTATGACGTTTTACGACTAGTAACGGTGGGTGACGTCAGGGCGTGACACAGTAGCCGAGTGGACTTTGTAGCACACTTTATAGTCGTGTCTATGCGATCAAGGCTTCGACCAAATAGGAATAAGTACCTACCTAAAAATCTGAATCGTCAAAACTGTATGAAACCAAATAAACGGTTGTGCTATATACTTTAACGTTTGAGTACTTAACTCTGCACCCTATTTTAAGTGTATCTGTTTTGCCCTATGGTTAACTGGTAAAGATAAATGGCGGACTTAATAATCATTTGTAAAAAATTGAATTTGTGCAATTAAGTTTCACATTTATCAGTATGGTCGTAGTGCCCCTAACAAGGGAGGTCCCGGGTGCCAACTTATTAAGCATTATGGTGACAATCATCGTGGTGTTTACCTAAGTACTGGCGTCAACCGCAACCAGCGTGGTTTGTCCTTTATCTCATGCTCTACTAGTCAAATCCTTAACTAGGAAACAGGATAGACAAATTAGCACCTAAATCGCGTCATTCATTGCCACTTACCTTAACGGGCGACGACGATAACCACAGTTGGAACAGGTCTGATGTCACAGACGTGCTTCTCGCCTGGTGATGCGGCCGCGGCGACAAAGGCCCCGTCGATGTCAAACTATGCAGCCTGTTCACTTCATCACTAGACGCACACTCCCTAATATACCGTTCTAGAGCCTTCGGACTAGCTTCAATTAACTTCTTTAACTCCGACAACTCTTCGTCCGTACAATCGTCTGGTGACGAACGCACTATCACCTCTTTATACTCCTCCGCGTGCATTATAAGTTCATTAGTAGCTAAGACGTCGTATACGACACTATTTCCTAAGTCGGGACTAGAATCTATTTCTGTAAGGTATTCGTTATCACATTTTTTGTCCAGTTCACAACCATTCTGCTCAATATCTACTATCATTACTGGTGGGTTCTCTTTCAGCATATTGTTGTTTTCTGTAACCTCCGGTCTTTTGATTTCTTCTGGTAGCTCGTAGACTAGCCGCATGAGTTCGTGGGAGCGTTTTCTCTTGTCGTCTTCAATTGTTTTGTCTCCGCTTGTCTGTTCTGCGAATTTGGCGCAGTCTTTTTTGGCATCCTGTTTCTTTTTGGCATCGAGAGGGGTTTCGGAGGTCATGGCGGTTGTTCAGGGCACGGGTCTGGACAGCGTTGCTGGAGTGTTGACCCACATTTCTTCGTAGATTTCAGGCGTTCAGTATCTGTGAATAAGGAAAAAGATATTGAGTATACTTTTATGACTATCTGTGTGATGTCGGGGACTTGATCAGGAATGACTTTAAGTCTACCGACCACGGATACACTAAACCGCAAAAAAATACAGTTATTCCATTTATTAACTTTACTTTCAATAAACTCACAGTTAACTCTTTAATATCTAATTTGTTTTTCCTTTCGTGGAGGAGATTTGCGGCTAAAACGGTTTTGCTGGTCTGAATCTATATATAATAGGGGAAATTGTGTTTCCAATTATCACTTTAATCTTAAGTCTTGCTCATGAACATGATCTTTATACAAAGTGTGTTCGTGCTGGAGATTCGCATCATTTAGCCTATTCCAATCTATACTAAGTATTAGACGAGCAATAAGTACTACAAATATTATAATCACGATATCGGAAACGGCTCTGCCGATTTCGATAAAATTTGTGGTACAATACGATTAAAATCAGTTAACGATTCTGAAGTTAGCCTCGAGTCGCCGCCCGCCCCTCTGACACCTTTGCGGCGCTACTAGTAGCTAACATCAGAATCGTTAACTGATTTTAATCGCAGTGTATAGGTGTTTACGGGGTCGAAAAATCGATCTAGCTAGGTCTCATGTTTGGGAAAATAAGTTTGGACGCAGATGATTAGTAGTATTAACTACATCATAAAAAATCAAAACTTTCGGAAACAATACAGCCCCGGACTAATCACGAATAGACTGCCGGAACAAACTGTCGTAAATGCGGACACTCCGAACAAAAGCACCAAATTTTTGTCAGGTAGTAGTTAGGTACATAGTTTTATGTTTTTGATAGGAACCAACTTCTCCGACGGCCATCTTTTTTTTAATGGGGTCCATTTTGAATTATAGGTATATTATTAATATCTAGGGATCTAAATCACTTAGAATCACAAACTTGGTGTCTAAGTATACATATTTGGGGTCAGGGAATTCAACTAGATATTTTTTAAGGTCGAATTCCCACAGGATACCAAACGGAACCCTGTTACTAAGCCTCCGCTGTGGGTCCGTCTTATCTGCGTGTCAGTAATAGCTAGACTGTTCAAATTTTCAAAGAGTTTGTATTTCTATTGCTGTTATAAGTAAAATTAATAAAAATAAAGAAATATTAAAAATTAAACAGTGCTCCCATACACTGAAAGTCATTTTAAGGCGTTTTTTTTCTCGTCCATTACAAACGATCTATCTCTAGAACCGTAATAAATATTTAATAAATATTTGCGGACAATCTTACACAAATTAACCTAGTCCCAAACTAAGCAAAGCTTGTACTATGGGTACTAGACGACGATAGACATACTTATATAGAGAAATAAATACTTAAATACATAGAAAACATCCATGACTCAGGAACAAATATTCGTGCTCATCACACAAATAAATGCCCTTACCGGGATTCGAACCCAGGACCTCTTGCTTCGTAGGCAGGGTCACTACCAACTAGGCTAAGGCGGTCGTCGAAATAATAGATAGACACTTGAAATTTCCGCAGACTATGTATGACTATATCTATTATAATTACAAATAGGAGTTTGATCATATCAAAAACTTAAAACTATTTACCTAGTACCTGAAAAAAATTTGGTGCTTTTGTCCAACGTGTCCACATTATCACGTGAAACTGCCCTACTACACTCAACATCAAAAGTTTCGGGTCAGTGAAATACCGTCATATTTCCTAAAATAGTGCAAGGTTGTACAGTTTTTTAATCCTGTCATGATTTTTATTAAATTTTACATCTAAACTGCAGAAATAAAAGTAAAAAAAAACACGTTACCAGGTTTAAATCGGACTCGTAAAAACCCATGAAAAACAGAGCGAGATATCGCAAAAATCGTCATATTTGGATGTCGATATTTTTATGATAGGATCCCGGAAATTGCTAATGCATTTGGGTATTACGAAGAATAGTATATTATGTAACTAAGACTAGTGTAAAATATTTAAAAAAACCTATTGCGGTTATTTAATTTAGGGTGACCCGAAACTTTTGCTCTTGAGTGTATAATCATGCATAAGTAGTATGATAAAAGTATGAGCCATTTTTGCTGTCACTTAACCGATTCGCTCGCAAGTATTACATCCATATATTCATTTCTACTGCCACCACAAGTCACCTAGCAAAACTTAGTCTTGTCATATCATTATTTCGTCGCAACAGAGCAAGCTGCCGACGAGTTCGGTTAGAGGTCAAATATTTTCCATCTCCGAGCCAGTAAGTATTTAGAGGAATTCCCAGTAGAATATTACTTTCTTGGAGTAGTCGATCCCTAGAGGGAAATGGCGCGATATAGCCGCGGTTATCCAAGGATATAGTTTATATATTCACTTTATCGTTACCTAAACCAGGAGGCCTATTTTCAACCGTCGCTTCATATCTAAATTAGATGTCAATCTTTTTTCAGTTTTCAGTTTCAGTTCTGAGTATGGGGACCCCAAAACTTACTGTTTTTTTTTCAATTTTTGAGTGACAATCTTAATGCGGTTCACAGAATTCATCTACTTACCAAGTTTCAACAGTATAGCTCTTATAGTTTCGGAAAAAAGTGGCTGTGACATACGGACGGACAGACATGACGAATCTAAAAGGGTTCCGTTTTTTGCCATTTGGCTACGGAACCCTAATAAAAATAAAAAAGACGTATGAAAAACGGTCTACTCGCTCTATTTTTTTTCTATTTTAATTTCTAGCAAGAGAAACGTTACTAGTTTCCAACCTATTAGTCCAGGCAATGAACTGACAACTTGTATGGAAAAAAAAACTAATTTGGAAATAATTTTAATAGCTGTTTTTTTCTATGTAGGTAATGGATATATTATCCAATAAATAGTTACCTAGCGACAAAATCCAACAAAATTTCAGACATCAAAAAAATGATAACATAAAAACAACCTTCTGAAAAGTCCGAAAAAATATTATTAATGGGTTTATCTTTATTTTGGTTCATTTACATTTGCTCTATAATATTCAAGATAAATAATAATAATAAAACAATTCATGCTTTATCTAAATCTATATAATTACTTCCGGTTGGAAAGTTTGTTGGATTCTTGAATAAAGCATCTTAAAATAACGTTTTAAAATGAAATAAACAAAAAAAACGCTATTATAAATTAATGTTTTTCAAAACCGTATTTTGCCTGGAGTATAATACCGGCGAACTCCATTGTGTACCTATACAAAGTTTCATAGCACGTCGTTTTAAACTGAGAACCAAACTACGTTTTTATGGAGAGTCCTGGCGACACATAAAAATCAGAAAATAAACCGCACTCCAATCGGGTCAATAGTTTACTACGATGCTAAACTTAACCCGTCGTTTGCGTCGGGGGTAAAAATTATTTACCTTAAAAACAAACTTTTAAACGACTTCAATTCAGTACTTCGCCTTATTTGAAGAATTCCCTCGATTTCTCCAGGATCCCATCATTAGATCCTAACCTGATGACTATGGGACCACCTGGGCAGGATACCCTTTCAAACAAAAAAAAAATCCGTATCGGTCCGTCGTTGAGTAATCGGGGGACATACATAAAAACCGGCCAAGTGCGAGTCGGCCTCGTGCACGAAGAGTTTCGTGCCATTATATATAAAAAAAGGCAAAAAAATCACGTTTGTTGTATGGGGAACCCCCTTAAATATTTATTTTATTGTGTTTTTCAGTATTTGTTGTTATAGCGGCAACAGAAATACATCATACATTCATTATCATAGCGTTATTACCGTTTGTGCCCTAAAGGAGTTCGGGGTCCGCTTTGACACCTAATCCCAAGATTTGGCAACAGAAATACATCATCTGTGAAAATTTCAACCGTCTAATTATCACGGTTCATGAGATACAGCCTGGTGATAGACGGACAGACAGACAGACATACAGACGGACGAGCAGCGGAGTCTTAGTAATAGGGTCCAAAGTAAAAGATTCCAAGGAATTGAGAGCCCCCTTTCATTTTTGAATTCGGCTGAAAACAAAAGCATCGAATACAAGTTACCAATAGGTATTAGTAGGGTAAATGGTGATTTTCGTAAACATTACTGTAATGGCTAATTGCTTTATGTAAAACGAAGGACGATCCGGCCTTCAGAATTTGTCCTCTAGACGTTCAACAATTATTGTTGTGATGCCACACACCAAACCTAGAAATATCCTGAGACATAATAATAAATACTAGTATAAGGTAAACATTCTAGTATAGACGTTGCACTAGTATATGGCATGGGTTCTTTATTTCAAAGTGACATGCATATACTTTTTCGTGCGTGCTGCCAGTGGTCATCGATTAATAAAAATAAATCACGTAAAAAAAATGAAGGGCTTGCGAGTTCCACAGATCACAGAAACACTAGCTTTTATCATTTCTGAGTACCTAATTCTGAGCCACTATGTATGTACAGTCAACCAATTTGATTCCTAGGCCACCGTAGAACCCTTGTCATTTTAACTGCTACATAGTGACGCAATAATCCTAGTAACCCGTATTGACATAGCATTTACAACGGCAAGGTTCTATGGTGGCCTAGGAATCAAATTGGTTGACCGTACGTATGAGAACATAGCTTCAGATTAATTAATGTCGTTTCAATTTAGCACTAAACTACGCACGTGGAACTTCGCCCCGTTGTCCCTTAACACCCCAATAACCATCATAAATAGTTACCACCTAAATGACAATATGACAGCTCCCCTACGGCAGCCGCTAATCTCCCTGGGGTTCAATCTAAAACCTACATTTCGCATTGCAAATTGATATCAGTATATATATATAATTATAAGTTATATTATTTTAAGATCTGTAGGTATCTCTCTCTGGGTGCCCTGAATACCAGCGCCTTTAGCATATATTGCTGCTGGCATATGCTGAGTGGTATCCATTTTGGTGCATTTGAGTTGTATGAAACATACATGTGAATTTTCTTTGTGAGACCAAATAAATATATTTCTTTCTTTCTATATTTGGAAATGACAGCTACCTTACGACAGCCGTTCTAATCTCCCTTGGGTTCAATTTGACTACTACATTTTGTATTCTAAATTGATATATGATTTGCGTGTTCGGTTTCACCGCAGCAAATATATTAGCTCAAAGTCAAAGTTATTTATTACGTGCACCTGTAAATGTCGCGAAACTACCACCGGCTCGGAAAGAAAACCTCTGCCTCAAGAAAAAAACTCGACGAGGTATCATTTTTTCAAAACAGTATGTACACAATATATAATTTATACTGCTAGAGCACCTAGGACCTACGGTAGCCTAGTGGTTCAGGCATGCGGCTGCCAAGGTGGTCGTGGGTTGGATTCCCGGCTCGTATCAATGAGTTTTTCGAAACTTATATACGGTTAGCTTTTCGGTGAAGGAAAACATCGTGAGGAAACCGATCTAATCCTTATAAGGTCTAGTTTACCCTCATGGGTTGGAAGGTCAGACAGATGGCAGTCGCTTTCGTAAAACTAGTGCCTATGCCAAAATCTTGGGATGAGGTGTCAAAGCGGCACTTAGGGCACAACCGGGAATAACGCTAGGAGGATGACTGCTAGAGCACCTATCCCAACTATGTAGAGTGGCTTCAGGCCTTTACAACTCCGTTCTAAATCCAGTTCTAATTGCGGCACATGCGCGGCACGCGGACTGATGTACCGTCGATTACGCCGAACTACGCTTAAGTTTATTTTAGCGACGCTTATCTGTGCTAGTGCGTCACATTGGACTTTTGTATGGATTTGTTTTACTGCTTTTAGCTATTATCTGATAAAGTTCAATTAGAACACTTAGAAAGAGACGGATAATCTATCTCGCCCCGAGAAAACGTAGGTATCATAACGAGCGCAACATTAATATGAAATCGGAATGCGAAATGTAATTGTCAGATGGTTCTGGTATTCTATCTTGCAATCTCAAGCAATGAATGGACGCGTAAGAAGGAGCACGACTCAATACGATTCACGTATCATTTCAAAACCTCAAAAACGCATTTCCGAATTCTTCTCTCAATTTGTTTCAACAAACGCATTTTTTTCCGCGCTCTGCGTTCTACTTGCACCAACCCAACGTGTCAAGACAAGTACGTGCACATTGACACGATAGCAATGACATGTGAAGTGTTGCGCCAAATTGTTCCCCGGGACATAGTTCCGCGAAACGCTATTTGGGTAGGGCGGGATATTATTGGCCTATTTTAGTCACACGCGACATTCTCATAGAGGAAAGTTTACGAACAGTACCTAAGCGCTTAATATTTTTTTTATTCATAAAACTTACCAACTGTTTGGTATACAATAGTCCGTTTAGTATCTGAATTAAATACATGAATTTGATGTGACAACGCCATTTTGACCATAATAACTGGTAGAGAACGCTTACGGCATTTAGCCCGCCTTTTGTACGATAAATTCTTCTTTTGTGCAATAAAAATTTAATAGGTAAATACATAACAGACATTTTTTTAAATAAAGGCATGGTCTTTCCTTTCCCCGTGATTCATAAAACTAAACAGACCTGTACCTAACTCGAAGGGGTAGCCTGCATCGTTAAACATTATTGAATTATCTGGTTTGCCCAAAGGTTGACTGGTAGAAATAGCTAAATAGGATTAAGAGCTCTTTCCCACTATGTCGGATGTCGCTTCAGCTTCATATAAAATGTTCTGCCACTACGACACACGATAAAAAGTCGTCCCGACAGACGACATAGTGGGAACCGGGGCTAAGGTCCCCCCTGGGGGTCCCGTCGGGACCCCCCGGCGAACACCCGCAATAATTGGAGAGACGCTGCAGAATTGCTTAAACAAGAAAAAAAAAAAAAGAAAAACGGGTCTAAGTCCGCCACTTGTAATATAAGTTTTTGTTCTGTACAATAATGATGAAATCAACCAATCACTGT
The DNA here is from genome assembly GCA_963854355.1 of Epinotia brunnichana. Lineage (NCBI taxonomy): Eukaryota > Metazoa > Arthropoda > Insecta > Lepidoptera > Tortricidae > Epinotia > Epinotia brunnichana. The sequence goes on from OY977957.1 coordinate 15,607,749, forward strand.
CAGTTACTTAGCGCGTTAGCAGAGCTGTTGACTCGTCGATATCTCTTGCAAAAGGATATGGATAGATAAAGATAGATATTATTGTCGCATTGCCTTGTTAGGCCTCTCCCTTATTTGGCAGTGCGGAGTCGGCGCGGTAGCATCAAGCTGTTCCGAGCCAGTAAAGATTCTTTTCTCAAACATGCAATGAAAAATTCTCTTTACGTTCCTTATAATAGACTCGGAAGTATCCTTTTTCGGGCGCAGCATCTCGAGCCGGCATGAAATGGGATTTCATACAACTTTTCAGGCCTAGGCCTGCAAAGTAACTTTTTAATTTGTGGCACAGCATCACGGCATTCAGCCATGAAAATTAGTTTGATTCGAGGATTTTTATTTCTTTAAGATTTCATTGCATGTTTGAGAAAAGCACTATACTCGTACATGCCTCGGCGTGAAAACGGATTCCCAGCCTCGTATCTCTATCTATCTATGGCCTCTGATGTAATGTACTATTACTGCCGTACCGCCCTGCTCATGCACAATATAATACTAGAGCGCTGACTAATACTGACAGTATACCGACAAGTTAGTACACCAGAGGGGTAATCACGTAACGTTCCAAACGCGCGTCGGTACAATTTAACTGTCAATTTTCCATATAAAAAGTGACATTTAGACCTACCCGACGTTTGTACAATGCGTTACGTGATAAGAGGTATCCAGATCGTCTTGTAGTGCCATTTAGGAAGACTACACTTTACAGCAGAAGTGCATTCTGTATGGCTATTACCATCTACAATAAGTTACCAGAAGATTTAAAAAAAAATGCCCCTTAATATGTTTAGAAGGCAACTTAAAAGATGGCTTGTGCAAAAATGCTTCTACTCGGTCAATGAATATTTAAATAATGACATTTTATGATAAAGGATGTGATATTTAGCAATGTATTCCAAAATTATTTTATTTTATCTACTACAATTATTTGACAATTGATATGACATACCTGTCTAATTTTACTTTAACTATTCCAGTGTAAGTAATACTTATTAAATATAGAATTGTATCTATTATTTATTGCTTAGCATGAAGTGTGACAAATCCTGTTAATATTAGGCACCTAACATTTTACGTGTTGCACTAGCAGCAAAACATGTGATACTTTGTTTTAATTGTAATACCCTTATGTACACCATGTTTTTATGTAACATAAATTGAATTGAATTGAATTGATCGACCTGCTGGGTGGCATCTGTAAGATCTCGCTAAAGTAACGTTCGAAAATACCAAGTACAGTTTTTTTTTATACAAAGGCAGTGGCAAACAAGCTTACGGCCCGGCTGATGTTAAGCAGGTACCGTAGCCTATTCCGCTCCCTCAAGTGAGGAAGCGACCTTAAGAGTGGGTATCCACCAAAACTGTGCGAGGAAAATATGGACCAATAGGATGCGATGCGCGAGCGTGGACCGTCACGCCATTGGTTGGATTATTTCCTCGCTTAACGCATCGTAACATCGCACAGCTTCGGTGGCTATGTCTCACTCTACTCTTATACTCACTTAGGGCGAGTTGCACCAACTTACGATTACAGACCGATCAACGTTAAATATGTCGCCGGCAGCTTTAAAGAGTGTGCTCGTATGTGGAGCAGCGCAACTGGGGAAGTACCTCCACCTTACAGAAGACCGCAGCCATAATAGCACCACTGCTTTGTAGTGTTGCTATATTATTGCATGCTATGAAATGAAGTATGTGGTGTTGTGTTCCTGGTGGTAAGTAAGGTCGCCAGAACTCCCTAGGGTGCGCTGTGTTGGGAGTGAGGGACCTGCGTGTCTCTATATATCTGCCAACACAGCGAATCCTCAAGTGATCAAAGGGTCGGCAACACGCTTGTGATTCTTCTGGAGTCACAATTGTCCATAGGCGACGGTACCAGCTTAACATCAGGCAGGCCGTAAGCTTGTTTGCCACCGTCGTAGTAAAAACAAAAAAAGAAAAAAGAAGCTGTCATCCCATAGAAACTTGCCAAACTTTCCATACATTCAGATTTTAACGAATACCGCTTACGGTTACAGACGGTTTGGTGCAACCCAGCCTTAAGGTGGTTCGATTGCCATACAAAACGTTATTTGACATTCGCATGCTAACGGCGTGATATTTTAAGAAACTTATGTAACAAACTTTCATCAATTGGCTTCCCATTTGCGCCAAATTCCCCCTTTCGTAGAATAAACTTGTTTAAACTAGATTAATTTGAGAAAAATGGTTTTCCCAAAATATCACGTCCCAAACCAATTTCTCAAATTAATCTAGTTTATACAAGTTTATTCTACGAAAGGGGGAATTTGGCGCAAATGGGAAGCCAATTTATGAAAGTTTGTTACATACGTTTCTTAAAATATCACGCCGTTATCCTGCGAATGTCAAATAACGTTTTGTATGGCAATCGAACCACCTTAATAGTCGTACTGTTCTGAGTTACGGGTACTATGACATCACGTAGCCTGGTATATTATAACTGTTGACTCGCCGGCATCGCTTGAGAAATTGTCTTACTAATAATGGATTTCTCGTACCGTACAACGGTCCTATATTAAACGGTAACGGTGTATAACTTGCATCTTTTTATTTTATTAAGTACGAAAATCAAAAGTATAATCCAGCATTAAAACAACTGTAGCATTAAAACTTTCTTATGATTTATTTTTCTGATGTTATATGCATTTGAAATCTGCACGCGCCGGCGCCGGCACGGCACCCCCCGAAAAGGCACTATAGTAAACGGGCTTATGCTATGACGTCACAGCATATATATTATTTTTGGCGCGTTTACTATGGAGTAAGTCGTTAATTTGTAATTATCTCCACAAAATTTGCGTTTAATCTATACATATAATACAAATTATTATTTCTAATTTAATAATCTGTGTAACTGTTGTTATTTTATCGAAAATATAAAAAAAATCGTCATTTTAACGTGAGATAAAACTAATAATCGTTTTTTTTTTCTTTTTTTTTCTTTTGAATTATATCTCTACTTATATCCGCATCGATTGAGTGCAATTGATTCGAAATTGAAGTCCCATGGAAGTTCCCCATTTAACAAATAACGATTATTGTTAATTGAAGACGTGAGTGGATGACGGTGCTAATATGTCGGATTTTTAATTTTTTTGCGTCAATGAGGTTATTATGCTATGGCTCGGGTTATCACCATACCAGGTTTTGGGCTAATTTATGGAAGAAGGTGTTATACATGTAATACGCTCTTCATACGCGTTGAATGTTTTTGTATCTAATGTGTAAGTTCTGACTGTGGATGAAAGTGATATGTATATTTATCAATTAAAATCTTAAACCCATACCTAACTACTTTTTAATCATAATAATGTCAAATTTCATAAGTTACCTACACTTTACTTTTTTTTTACAACAACACGTCTTAAATTACTGTTCTCAGCGGGTACTGTGACGTCGCGTTACCCGGCAGTATTGACTCGCTGTGTCATCTCTCGAGAAATTGTTTTGCCATCGGTTATGGCCGATATTATTGTCTCATTATTCTCGACGGCCCCAAATGGGAATGCAGAGGGTTTCAACGACTGCCTTTTGTATATTTTTTGTTACAAAACTCTCTTTGATAAAAGGTTTCTGGTGGTGTTATGAGGTTGAAAACTACATTCGAGGCGAGAGCGCCAATGCGCGAAGGTAAATTTTTGAACGAAATTAAAAAAAAGACCATCGTTTATATTTTCATACATAATTGATGAGAACAGACCAAGGCCAGGTACAGACCGGCAAACCTGTACCGGCAATACAGAGGGCACAGATTCGAGTCCTGTGTTGAGCTTCAGACGATGATGGTTTATTTTGTTTGTTCTCTGTATATCGTTTAAAATTTGATCGTGGTAACTTCCACGTTAACACGAAACAACAATATTTAATATAATTTACTTTTCAAAACAAAGTTTTAACCGACTTCAAATCATTAGCCAAATTGCTTCAAGTTTGCCTATAAAATTTGAAGAGTTCCCTCGATTTCTCCAAGATCCCATCATCAGAACTGGATTTTGGTGACAACGGGACCAATCTGGAAGTAGGAATATGCTTCCAAACAAAGAAAAATTCAAATTGGTTCATAAATTACCGACTTATCCTAGCAAACACACATAAAATAAAAACATACTGACGAATTGAGAACCTCCTCCTTTTTTGAAGTCGGTTAAAGATGATTTGTTTCTTTAAAAGGTAATATCATCATCGTCATCATCATCATCATCATATCAGCCGAAAAACGTCCACTGCTGGACATAGGCCTCCCTCAGAGAATGTCAAAATGGCCGGTCCTGCGCCACCCGAATCCATCGGACTCCCGCGACTTTTACCAGGTCATCAGTCCACCTTGTGGGGGGTCGACCCACGGGCCACGCCGCGCCTTCCGGTACGTGGATAGGGATAAAATATAACTGAGAGTCCGTTCTATATATTACAGCGAAGAATGTTTTTAATCTGATGAGACATTCCGGGATTTACCCCCTACATACTTCATAGACTTTTCCTCTTTATAGTATTATAGTAGGTAGCTGTATAGATAGTATGTCTAATGTAGGAATAAACCATACTTATTCCTGTTGAATCTAATGGACAGTAATAGCAGTAACCAATTATAAACAATAACATTAGCTCTGTGACGTGTAGAACTAGCAAGTTTGTTTTCGTCGAAAAAAATTGTTTTTTTTGCTTAAAAACTGATTTGACTATAAACTCTAATAGGTAATTGAATGTGCCTCCTCACAAAATTTTACGAAAATTGGTTGAGAAATGTGTCCCGTAGAGAAAACAGCCGGACAGTGGGACAGTGGGACATCCGGACATACGAAAGAATTTTAGCCCATTCTGGAACGTCTTCGTTCGCTTCGCTCGCTCGTTAAAATAGCAACTCGCAACGAAAAATCCATTACATCATCAAACTATCATTGTTCAAAAGCCTAATTAAAGGCCGAAACGCACTGACAGCGGTGGCACTACCGGTTGTAATGTTGGAACTAATACGAATGGGTCCGCAGTCCGCCCGGTATTCTGTGCGGACTCTTACGTATTAGTTCGAACATTACAACCGGTACCGCCTCCGCGCCGCGCCGCGCCGCTCCACCACCGATGTCAGTTCGTTCCGGCCTTAAGGCACTTGTCCCACCGCCGGCGAGCAGCGAGTACTCTCATAGTAATTCTTACTCGCTTTTACTCGCGCGAGTAAGAATCACTATGAGAGTACTCGCTACTCGCCGGCGGTGGGACAAGTGCCTAAGACATTACCCTAGAACAAGACACACGAAAATCATTTAGTATTAAAATATAATTACCAAAGAACATAGTCGTCGGCGACTCAACTTTAATACGACGGAAAACTCATTTACCGTCGAAAATGACTTGCAAAACTCGTGTCTAGGGACAAGCGGGCCGCGATACTTTGGGACGTTTAAAATATAAATTAAGCTTCCTTCGGCTTTTGCAGACTTTAGGTTTGCTACTGAAGGATAAATTAATCTTTGATTATTTATATATACACTAGCTTATGAACCCCTTATATGTATTATTCTTGGAATTATTACTCATAGAGTACCTGAATGTAGTTATGTACCTATGTGGGTAGACCTAGATCCCCCCACAAGGTGAACTGATGGCCTGTGGTCGATCACGTAACGTACGAGTATTGTGCGTACGTTAGGTAGATCTAAATGTCAAGTTTTATATGGAAAAATGAAAATTATAATGTCCTAACGCGCGTTAGAAACGTATCGTGATTACTTACCCCTCTGGTAAAGGCCGCGGGAGTCCGCTGGATGCGGGTGGCGCAGGACCGGTCATTGTGGCACTTTTTGGGAGAGGATTATGTCCAGCAGTGGGCGTCTTTCGGCTAATATGATGATAATGATGATGATGATGACATCTGAATGCGCACTTTAAGCTTAACAGGGCATTAGCCTACGAGGCAGCTTGACCCCTATTGAACAGCTGTCAATCCGACTTTCATATAAACTTTCACCCTCATTTTTCCCCTCTCAGGAAATTTTCGGGATTCAAAGTACACACATAAATATAATCACGCCTCTTTCCTAGAGGGGTAGGCAGAGATCACGGATCTCCATTTGCTACGATCCTGACAACCACTTTCGCTTCACTCACTTTCATAACATTTCTCATACACGCTCGTCGGTTTAGGGTACTTTTGACCTGGCCTTTTTGTAAGATTTCTCCAATTTGATCGGAGAAAGTTCGCCTAGGTCTTCTCCTTCCAACTTGCCCTTCCACTCTTTTTATATACACTCTCTTCGTTAATCTTCTTTCATCCATCCTTACCCTGAGAAAATTACGTTTTTTTTGGAAATAATTCAATATCAGGCTAATTATTTGTATACGGCGTTTATATGTTATTTTAAAAAACTTTTACTATTGAAGTCAATAATTCTATGGACCGGAAGTTAGGAAAAAAAAATAACCCGCAAGCAAAAATGCTATCAGTATTTTTATAATGAAAACATGTTTGAGTACACAAATTTGGAGACTTACTACCTGAATCCAAAAATATATGCATCAGGAAATAACAGCATTTTAATTAAATATTTACGACCTTGAGATAATATTGAATTTCATCTGGCCTATAGAAAGGTTTAATCATTAACAAAAATAAGTGGATTATGCGCGTATCCCAAAGAACGTAATATAGACGTAGACAATCTATCTATACATATAATAAAGCTGAAGAGGGTCGAAAGTCTGTACATGGAAGATATTCGAAAAAAAATTGGCTAGGGATACTTAAAATCGATAACAGAACACGTTTCAACAGTTTTTAGAATTTTTGTCTGTTTGTCTGTTTATCTGTTTATCTGTTTGTCTGTTTATGTGACCGCGCATCACGTGAAAACGGCTGAACCGATTAAGATGAAATTTGGTATAGCGATAGTTTGAGTCCTAGGGAAGGACTTAGGGTAGTTTTTATTCTGCAAATCAACCCCTAAGGGGATGAAATGGGGGGTGGAAATTTGTATGGAGCTACTTAAACCGCTGCACCGATTTGGATGAAACTTGGTATATAATTAGTTTGAGTCCCGGGGAAGGTCAAAGGATAGTTTTTATTCCGAAAATCTTTCCTTTAGGGGGTAAAATGGAGGGGTGAAAATTTGGATGTAATCCATTTTGATAAAATTTGGTTTAGAGGTAGTTTAAGTTCTGGGGAAGGACATTGGATAGTTTTTATTCTGGAAATCTTCTCCTAAGGGGGTGAAATGGGGGGTGAAATTTTGGATGGACTTCCTTTAGACCAAATTTGGTATAGATATAGTTTGAGTCCCGGAGAATGACAATGGATAGTTTGAATCCCGAAAATCATCCCCCAAGGGGATGAAATAAAAATGAAAGTGTGGATAAATCCCATTTAGTTTAAATTTGGTATTGAGATAGAAGGAGTCCCAGGGAAGGATAATCAAATGCATAGTTTTTATCCTGAAAAATCATCTCCTAAGGAGGTGAAATGAGGGGTGAAAATTTGGATAGAACCGATTTAGATGAATTTTGGTATGGAGATAGTTGAGAGTCGTGTAGGTCGATCACGTAACGCATTGTACGAACGTCGGATAGGTCTAAACTTCACTTTTTGTATGGAAAATTTACAGTTAAATTGTACCGACGCGCGTTCGGAACGTTACGTGATTACCCCTCTGGGGAAGGACTTAACATAATTTTTAGTCCAGAAATCATCTCCTAAGGGGGTGAAATGGGGTATGAAAATTTGGATAGAACCCATTTATGATATAGCGAGTTGGAGTCTTGGGGAAGGACATAGGATAGTTTACTCCCGAAAATCATCCCCTAAGGGGGTGTAATTGGGGGTGAAAATTTGTTTGTGACCCATTTTGATGAAATTTGGTTGAACGATAGTTTGAGTCCCGGAGTATGACAACGGATAATTTTAATCCCGAAAATCATCCCCTCAGGGATGAAATAGGGGGTAAAAATATGGATAAAACCCATTTAGTTGAAATTTGGTAAAGAGATAGAAGGAGTCCTAATAGGGAAGGACAATGCATAGTTTTAATCCCGAAAAATCATTTCCTGAGGTGGTGAAAGGAGGGTTGAAGATTTCGATGAACCCATTTAGATGAAATTTGGTATAGAGAGAGGTCTCAGTCCAAGGAAAGAACATAGAATAATTTTTATTCCAGAACACATGAAAGGAGGAAATAAGGGGAACACATAAGGGGGTGAGAAATGGTAAATGAAAATTTGGATTAAACCCATTTACGGTATAGCGGTAGTTGGGAGTCCTGGGGAATAGGAACATTACATAGGTAAATATTTGTATGTGACGTTCCAAGGGTAAAGGTACCTTATGGCGGTAGTTTCGAAGATATTTTCTAAAACAGGGTAAAAAAGACGTTTTATTATGGCTATTTTGAAAACTATTAGATGTAACATTTTGTTGACGTATCTTTATTTTGAATAATTAAATTATTTAAATATTTAATTATAAAATATTTAAATTACAAGTCAGTTAATTTAGTCCTAAGGTTTAGTAGCAAAGGTCCTTACGGCCGTGTGATATGAAAATATGCAAAATAATACTGAAAAAAGCCTACATGCATCTATTATGGTGAGGCGGGCCATAGAAACCAAGTTTGCGGCGGAGTCTATTTTGTAAAAAAAGGCGTTCGGAGTAAGCTAATCTATATTATCATGCAACTCAGCCATAATGACCCTTTCCTTCATACAATCCATACTAATATTACAAATGCGAAAGTAACTCTGTCTGTCTGTTACCTTTTCATGCTTAAACCGCTAAACCGATTGAGGTGAAATTTGGTATAGAGATACTTTGAATTCCGGGGCCTTCCCAAAGAATCCTTACTAAAGATAGTTTTTATCTGGAAATTCATCACCTAAGGGGATGGAAAGGGGGGAGAAAATACGATATAAACGAGTTCCGCGCAGACGAAGTCGCGGGCAAAAGCTAGTTATAAAATAAATGAAGAAAAGAACCATTTTCGCCTGATTTTTACGGAATTTATAAAGATTACTTTTCATTATTTTTCACCGTTGCGGTATTAAATTTAGGTGGATTATTAATGAATATTTAGTCAAATTACCCAACCTATTTTATGGTGTAAAAATATGGCTGATATCGATATATTGTTGTGTTTTCATAGAGCGAAACCGTAAAGGTCTCAGGGGTCGCAATCGGCTGCAGTAGTCACGGACTGTGTCTTGTGAGTTTTACGAGTGTTGTGTCTATGACTGATTCACTAAGGCTGGTTTTGTAAAGTTAATAATAATAATAATAAGCCCGCGGGGGCAGCTTGTGGCGAGCTGACGGTAAGTGGCGACACCGCGGACCCCTAACCTCCAGAGGGCCCGAGTGATCTGGCCCTCGCCTCTGTGCTTGCCTTAACCGGCCGGCCAGAGTGGAGTCGCAAGAGCAAAACCTATGCTCCAGGTTGGAAGTGTAAAATGTCATAACGCCGGCGGCCCTTGAACGGATTACCGGGTCTTGTCTCCTCCCATAACCCATGTTCCAGTCCACCCACCATTCAACCCAATAACCCATGACCTTAGTTTCCATCGCAGCCACAGTGCTGCACTGCAATAGTCTTTGCACCTGGCGGGGTCCATCACCGGTTGTATCATGTTGTGCGGTTGGAGATGGTAAATACCCGCCATGTGTATCCCTCGCTTTAGATTATTTTTGTTTTAAAGGGCCTCTGTGCTGTTGGCTTCGGCCCCACGCATGCCTCCCAAAAGTCCGGGACCCCGTGGTCCCGAGATATGGAAAAAACATACAAATAATAGTAATAAAGCCATTTTTTTCCAATAGATAGTGGTTTCTAACAACATGCATTTTACATTTATAACATTATATTACATTCCTTCGTTCTATTTAATACATTATATTTATTATTTCTATCTTAGAATGTAGTAATACCTAGTGTGTGTGTTTGTAAAGTTGCCTTAGACCAAATGCTAGATAAAATTTTAGTAACCAACCAATCTTTATAAAACCAAGGGTAAGTACGTCTAATGACTGTCATGTTATTAAAACATGTCAAATATAGCCCCTTGCTGGTGGCATAGGGTATTCTGTTAAAATCCTCTAGCACCGCAACCCGACACGCCCCGTGGTTAATGGCCGGGGCGGGGTAAATACCCTAGTAGAACCGAACATCGGAAACGGATCAGTTTAGGCGTACTTACCTGGATTACTCAGAAAAGTTATATGGTATGATGAAGTTTATCAAATTCAAATTGTTTTATTTCAGACGAGGTGTCCATATATCGTTAGTTAGAACTACTTTAATTCTCCTAATAAAATGCTAGGAAGGCGGTTTTCGGTTTGATAATATTTCATGACTTGGCTTAAAATTTGATAGTATTTTCTCGAGCTTTATGCATTTACTTTAAGGTAGCTGCCATGCAGGGCAAGCAAGTTACGAAAACGACTTTCTTTCGGAATGCCCCTGAAACGCCGAAACAAACTTAACTATCAGTTATTATTAACAAAATTACTACAGTAAGTATAATTGATGGTTGATGTAAAAACTGGTGACCGAAGAGCTGGCGGCTTTCTCGCGCAATGTCTCTGCAGCATTGCAATTAAGCGAGGTAATGCCGCCAGCATCCTCGGTACAATGCCTCGAGGACCTTCTTTTAACTTAGTTAACTTAGTTTTAGTTTAATTTTGTTAATCTACTTATAGTGGTGTCTCAATAAGAGTGCACTAAAATAACCCTTAAATTAGGTATTATTAGGGTAATTCCTCCTAATAGTTCACTCTTATTGAGACACCTTTAGAATATCCGTACAATATAACAGTAAGTTATAACTTTATAAGTTTTGAACTTAGTATTCCCTAAGGCGGCTTATTATAATCAAACCCTTACTTATCATATGTGTCTACCTAACCCTTAGCTTTTTATAAGTATAGGTGCTTACATCGAGCTAGTCTAGCGAGATTGATATTACTGCTAGTGTTTGCTGTTCTCTCCTCCGAGACATCCGATATGAACGAGTTGAGACTTCCGGAGTTTGTTTGCTCACATGAATGAGCTGCCGTAAGCGTTTAAGGCGCTATAGGTTCAGCGAAGTGAAGCGAACATAGTCTTTGAAACAATATAATGCGTCTGTTTATAATAATATGGTTTCAAAAAAATACGAATAGTAATCTTGAGGCTTTTTTGCAGGGAAATCAGTGATTCGAAACACGATTAAGCAATTTTCGCTCGATAGAAAAAAATCACGAACATAGGTCTAAAACATATTAAAATTCACTTAAAACGTTCGTAGCAAATTATGCACAATAGCTAAACATATTAACATTGGTTCTAAAAATCGGCAATATCATGTTTGAGGGAACTTAGTGATTACTTTTTTATTTATTTAAACGCACAAAAAATTAACATTAAAAAACATGATATCCGCGCTTCCAAACACGCACTTCCATCTCGCTCACGCTTATGCTCAGCGAGAGGGAGAGAAGACCATGATACTATAGCGCCTTAATACTCATATACATAATGTTTGGTCCATCGTTTGCCAATTTTAAACGGTAGGTAGCTGAAACGCGTAAGCACATAGAATTTTCCAAAATTAATATAAAAAAAACCGTGGGCAATTTTTTTTTGAGTCCGGAAAAGATAGCAAATACCTGCCGTTTTAATGTGGCAAACGTTGGACCAAACACCCTTTATAACTCCAATAAGGTAGAGAGGTAGGTCACAGCGGAATGACATCTCGCTCATATTTGGAGCAGCCCAACTGGGGAAGCACCTCCACCTTGCAGAAGGTCGCAGCCACAATGACACCGCCACTTACTCTGTAGGTACAGTCACGGACTTTAATTATTGAGCCATTTAGGTGTCAGCTAATTTTGGTTTTCAGTAAGCTTTGCAGTGTCCAGTGTAAAGTGAGCTCTGAATGGATCAACAATTAAAGTCCGTGACTGTATGTGGTGTTGTGTTCCCGGTGGCGAGTAAGGTAGCCAGAGCTCCCGAGGATCGATTGTGTTTAGAGTAAGGGACCGCGTTCGTCTCTAGCTATCCACACAACGAACTTTCAAATTAATAAAGGGTCGGCAACGCCCTTGTGATTCTTTCTAGAATCGAGCGTCCATAGGCTACGGTTTCTGTTTACTATCAGGCTGTATGCTTCTTTGCACCGTCGTAGTATAAAAAGTAAATTATGAGCGGTTTGAAATTTGCGTTTTTTTAGTGCGTACCGTACTCGTTTCTGCATACAACTCGCGCTTCCAAAACCACATACAGTGTTTGATACTTGCAGCTTGTATTAGCAGCTGTACGTTTTTTTGCATCAAGTATTGAGCTTATTATGGGGCTAGTTCGATTTGTGTAAGATTGTTCCCTAATATTTATTTATTTAACTTCAGTGTCCATTATCAGATTTATCAGATTAGCTCGATGGTGCCATAATATTGCATTGTCACCAAATTTACAAAAGTATGCATCAGTCAAAAACCGGCAAGTGGCTGAAAAACTGGCTTTTGGAGCGACTATAACATAATTTTATTTAAAATAATTTTTTTTTGTCTCTTTGACGATGATTATATGCACAGATGTATGAATATAAGGAGATCGGACATGGCGGCCGATTTGTATAGAGTGAGCCTGTCGCAAGTACATTAACCCACACAACGCCCAAGTAATTGACAAGAAAAAGCACGCACACATCTAAAACACACACTCTTGTATACCTACACGCTTATTTGACAATAAAAGCGCATCATATCAGGCATTTTGGGAAAAAACGTAATATTCTCTGCGATCAGCACGCGTGCACAGTATGGCGGTGTATGCCCATTGAGCATACAGCTGCGACACGGCCGCCGGCGGCTTGTCCTCTCTCTAGTATTCTATGCTCTGAGATTATATGCCTATTCATCATCATTTCCTTGCCCTTATCCCATTTACTTGGGGTCGGCGCAGCATGTCTTTTTCTTCCATTCTTCTCTGTCAGCCGTCATATCATCATTCACTTCTTTTCTCTTCATATCGTCTCTCACACAGTCCATCCACCTTTTCCTTAGATTATATGCCTATTATTATGTAAACAATATATATTATTTCAATTTGAATTTTTATATTATTCCAAATAGATTACTCGGTTTTAATGACATACATGCATCTCAAACAGAGCTTTAATTTAGAAACCACCCGACGAGTTACGCCCCAAGTTCCTTCAACCATTTGAAGCGAACTATAGCAACTACTATAATTTCCTCCAAGCGCTATGTAAATACGATGTCAAAGCTTAATTTATGTAAGTGGAGTTGGGGGATGGGATAGTGTCTTGTTTAAGGGCACTTATGTCTGGGACATAAAGTTTAGTTTCGCTTGTTTTTGGGAGCCCCCACGAAATTAGTTCCTGGATCTACCTTGTTAGTGTTCTTGTTTCTCTTAGGGTGTTTACGTAGAGGCTGATCGATACTAATTGGGTTTGTATTTGACGTATCAGTCTGGCGCTGTGTATCAATGTAGTATAGAACCGCAGACTAATACACATTTTCCTCAGAATGTACCTACACCATATGAGAGAGAAGCAAAAATATTAAACTAAAAATCGTTGCTTCGCCCGCCTATAGCAAATAAATGAGGCAAATACGCGGGATAAAATATAGCCTATATCCAGAAATTTCTATCTATAGGTACTCAAGTGAAAGAATTTATGAAATCGGATAAGTAGTTTCGGAGATGGAGAGAACATATAAACTAACAAAGGTGAAATCTCACAGACATTCCATCGTTATTATATTATTATATTTAGTACAGACTAGTATTGGTAGACAAGAGTTCTCTGGTGTTAAATAAGCGAAGATCTTCTTTATCAAAAAATAAAAATAATTACGGAAAAAATACAATACTTACGAAATGTACAATCAACGTCGCAATTGAATGCCAACAACATTAAAACATCACAACTTCCACAACCAAAACAAAAGCCAACGTGCTCAGTAATGATCCGAATAACGTCCTATCAGTTAAAAGCCGTTTTCCTTCCTGCACGGGAGCAAATAATCTCATTACCGCACGAGGACCGGAATTGCTCAATCGTGGTCGCGTGCCGTCAGTGAGCACGTGTGCAATGGTGTAATTATATTTTAAATGTCTATAAAAGGATTTTTTTACACATTTGCTCGTAACGTGCCTCTTACTGTGCCGCTTTTAGGCTCATAATCCTGGCTATTAAACACGCGTGTTTTATAACATTACGACACTCGTGTAGTTATGTTTATATCCCGATTAAGACACGTTGGCACCTTGCAGCAAGGTGTATGTATGGACTCGGCGCATTCTTAAATTGACCGGGTTATACGGGTTTGTTTTTAATTCTCGGCAAATGGATTCTTACTCGACTGAACAAATTAAATCCTTCTTGTGAATTAATTGATTATTTCTTCTTGGATATGATATAGAAACGTTTCATTTAGTAAAACTATTTACTTTTGATAACATTTTACATGTATTGACCGGGTTATACGGGTTTGTTTTTAATTCTTGGCAAATGGATTCTTACTCGACTGAACAAATTAAATCCTTCTTGTGAATTAATTGATTATTTCTTCTTGGATATGATATAGAAACGTTTCATTTAGTAAAACTATTTACTTTTGATAACATTTTACATGTATTTATATTGAATAAGAAAATATTCATTTTATTTTGTATTGGCTGTTTAGAGATTTCATCTAAGCCTCGCTGCCGGCGCACTGCGCGAACTTTACGAAAAAAAATAGTTGCGCGCCATTTTATGTAATTTCACAAATATTTGTAAACATTTATGATGCGTGTTTGGTTATTATTAAAAATGTTGACTCGTGGTGAATAGAAAAGTGTTAAATAGAATTGACGCCACTGTACATTCTTGGAGATGTACATATGTATGTGAGTAAAAACCTGTTGTCATCAATAACTAAGTAAAGGAAATAACTTAAGAACATGTTTATGAAAAGGATTTTTTCCTCGCAAATGTGTTGAAAAACGTCGTATGACACGCGTGAGCTTTGATAATTATTGATCATTATCAGCATAGCTCTCTTGTATCAGTTGTATCACAATGTAGTCGGCCCATGAAAATGATGAGTATACTTAGAACCTTATCGCATCAAATTGCAAGCAACTTCGTTGACACTGAAATGTCATATAACTACATTTGAAACCTCCTCCGACTCCCTAAGTATTAAAACTTCTACAAATGCCACTGATAAATGTCATCGGTGACATTAAATTACCAAAATGATGAGTCTGTCAAGAGCTAAAATTATCAAAGAAATTGAAAGAAATGTTAATATTTAAACATTAAGATGCCTGCCATAATATCTGAAATGGAGTATTGAAATTGCGACTCAGTATCAAGAGGGCAACTGTATTTCCAAACTTAATGATATTATTCTGAGTGTTCCCGGTTGTTTCTTGCAAGTTGTCTTAGTTTACAACGGTATCCATGTTATTGTATTCGAACAGTATACTGACGATTCATTATTCCCAGCGTAATACCGTGACTAAAGAACTGTGAATGAGTAAGAAGATATGCTGTCGAAGGAATAATTCGTAGCCAACGTAATAGTCTAATAATCGTTGGCGGACAAGTCTTCTGTGGAATATGAATGAAGAAATCCGATTTTCCTACAACAAACATAGATTCCTACAACGTCCCCGAGTGATAAGAAATTATTTGCTATCACTGGTTTGCACTACAGATTCTTCAATAACGCTAATTTTTATATTTTACTTTGTAATAAAGAAAATTCCTGGATAAATCTCGGTTTTATTTCATCAGATCACGAATGACGATGATTAAGATGACATGATGGCAACCACGCAAGAAAACTAATTTCGTCTAAGATTAGTCCTCATTATAATTTATTTAGATTTTTAATCAATAATCGAGCTCAGATTAAGGTTTAATCTACGGTCATAAAATTGGATTTTCATTAATAAAGCAGTAGGTAAAGTTTGTAAGTTTGTATTCTTCTACATATACTTAATCTCCGAAACTGATAATCTGATTTCATAAAACAATTCACGAACATTTAGTATTGCGTAAATATGTGTTTCACCTTTTTCTAACACCAAACATACCAATTACTAAACTTCAATAAGAATACACAAAAAGAACGTCGTCGTATGAGCTTAGAACCGAGACGTCAATATTAGAAAGCAAGCAATTTTATTCGAATACTTTATTAAATACTTTGTTATTCGAAAATAATCTTCTCATTTGTGCCTTCTTCTGTAAGTTTGACATTGTGTCGTGAAACATCTATTCCTAATTTAATTAACTGCAGTCTGTCAATATCGCAGAACAGAGACAGAGATATGCAATGACAAGTCTACACTCTTTTGCATGAATTTAAATGGTTGACATCTAATCATCACGCGCGTCACTCTCCCTTATCGTGATTTAATTTGACAAAGTCCTAAAGTGCTCAACATTTTCATGGGCTAGTCAGCCCATGTATAATTTTACTTTCGATTTTAATTTTTTGGCAGAATCTCTAAACCATATTCGCATAATTTTCTACAGGGTCCGTCCCAGGAATAATTGTTTGAGCTATACAAACACCCATGGCCGATATTAAGTATAGCTAGCTATCTTACATAATAAAATTTATGAAGTCAAAAAATTCCTTAAGCGTACATTTAATGGAGAACTTACCATACAATTTTATTTTGTTGAGTGTCAAAATATAGGATTTTCGTAACTCAGTGGAATTTTAAGATGCATATTTATACATGTTGCTCAGAATCACGAGTTCTTCCAACTTACCCAATTTTATCCAATTCTAATTCAAATCTATCAAATTTGCATTTTTTACGCTCAATTTGGAACTATTCACGCGTGAAGACTTCACGCGTGGATAGTTCCAAGTTATATCTCTATCTGATAACTTTATTATTAATAAAGAAATCAGAATAATATAAGATTAAAAAATGCTCACTGCAACTTAACATGCTACATTATACAGGCTAAAACGCAGCAATTTTCGAATGTCGTGGTGGTCTTCACGGCTCGCTGGCACTGTCACTACGTGTTTACTGTCTTTTCACTTGATTTGATTTGCCTTCGGGCCAACGTAGGCGGCCATACAATTTTGAAAGGTAAGAATTTATACAATTATTATTATCAGTGATCGGTTATTTCGATTCTCCCTCGCGGGATATCAAGTAGAAAAGTTAATATAGATACGACAGTTTCCCGCGATACCGAACAAACCGTACAAAAATAAAACAATTTAAATTATCTCTAAGGAATTTTTTACTCTTAGATGGCAACCAGTTGAGACAAAAACTTCTATTCTTTTCCTAATCTCTACACTTTATTTTAAGCAAAATATATTAAAACCTCCACAAAGTATTAGCTTATATATCTGTCATGATGGAAAAAATACTTCAAAATCTTGACATTGACATTTCATTATTTTCTCTGGATTTCAGTTCTAATTATTTGCTTCTAAGGATTGCATAAATAAATAGGTATTAGCTGTATAATTTATACTATAATATTAGGTCACAGGTTATCGTATAAGTGCAAATACATAGATTTTATAGCTCAAAGGCGATGCTGATTTTATAGCTCAAAAGCATTGTTATGGTTATGGCACTTTCCACTTTATGCAAAGCCAGTAACTGAAATATATTTTCTAAAGCGGCCAGTTATCTAAAGATTCACGGATCCCTATCATGTATACTAAGAGAGAGAAAGATACGTGAACGCGGATTATTAGGCGGTCTAAGATTTACAGCTAACTTTTCCAGGGACGTGGAGCCGGTATAAATTAAATGGTTTAAAGTTGACTTGCAAGAGTTGCAAGCTTAGCTAGTTAGGTCAAGTTAATTAAGAAACTTGCGGCGGCTTCTCCATATTTACATAATAAGTTTAAGTTTATGTATATTGTGGCATGGAATGACATTTGAGAGGGCCCCAAAAGTGTAAATCTAACTATTTCATACACTATGCTCATTTTAGACTGACAATAATGTATGAACAGCAGTTTTTTTGCATAATACAAAGTGGGTCCTATAATGAAAGTTGCTCAAAATCATGGATAGATTCACATTTTGCTATTTCGATTCACGGATTTAATTTCACCCAGCATGGCTGTCACAAGACTGCGCGAGCTCTCACGATTTTTCTCGCACTATCCGTCTCTCTCTTATTAGAAAACTTAGAAAGAGACCTACAGTGCGAGAAAAATCGAGAGAGCTCGCGCGCCGTCTTGTGATTGCCGTGAAGTAGTGGACGCGATATGGTTCACCAATTTGTAGAAGTTCGTGAACTATATCGCGTCCTCAGTAACCTTCATTATAATTCTAATATGTTAGAGCAAGTAGTTGCTCTAACATAATAATATTATTAAATACAACGGTTACAGAAAATAAGTGTACGGCTGCCTGATCCGCCCATCGCGGTCCTTATAGAAAATATAAGCTGAAGCGATGTTGACAAACGGAGGTTTGGACGAAAAATGATATCAATTTCCGACGGAGCTGAAATGGGGGCGAAGTGATGGGCCGTTGTACTGCGTAAGGCTTTGCGTATTAAATATTTAAGCACAAGCCAATATTCCAAATTTAATCTCTAAATTATCCCATTGGGGATACAATTTCATATTAAAAAAACTGGTTCCAAAATGTTCTATATTTTGATCGACGGTATCAAATATTCAGTTTCGCTGACGGCTGACAGTTTACTGATAGACTAATAAACAACCTTAAAATAAAATGAGCGCATCCACTAATTGACATTGGAAATGTGCGAAGGAAAAACATAACTAAAAATATTGCGAAAGAAGATATTTATTGCAACAAGAAGGAGTATTCAACTATAAAGTGTTGCATTGCAATAAATATTTATTCTCACAGAGACCACTGAGTGAACCATGCCGAACACTGAAGGGGTGTTCATTTTAAGATCGTGTGTGTCGTCACTCCTGTCAAATCTGACGAGTTCTGCATCGCACTATCGAAGTTTCTTAAATCAGTTGCATAAATATAACATCCAAACAACTCTCATTGGACTTCGGTCCCTGAGAGATCTCTCTATTGTCGTATTTTCTACATTGGTGACCCCGACGTGATGGACATAAGTGCAACTCTGAATATCCTGACTGACGCCCGACTCTTCTCAGCAAGCCAGACTCTCTCTCTCTCTCTCCACTCGCCACGCTGGCTCTGAGCACTGGCAAAGATGCACTCTTCTCTTCATACATCGCTGACCTCTCCGTCTCAAAGGGGGGCTGATGTGGCGTCACTCCTGTCAAATCTGACGAGTTCTGCATCGCACTATCGAAGTTTCTCAAATCAGTTGCATAAATATAACATCCAAACAACTCTCGTTGGACTTCTCTCTTGTTGTATCTTCTACAGTGTTTTCTCTACCGTACTTAGGCACTTAGTGCCTAATAGTCATGAGAAGTACTCTGTTGTCAAATATCGTGGATAAAATACGGGCTCTTATTTAATTTCAGGTGCATAGGTATGTGTAAAGTATTTTAATTACGCCTCCATCTTTAACAAAATCCCCTTAAAGTCACTACCTACCAGTGGCGGCGCGTGAAAATTGTCACTGGACAACCCGGAGCATAAAAAAGGGCTGTTTTTTGTTGATTTACGGGTTTGTTAATACATAGCAAGAAATTTTAGGCAAGCCGGTGCGAATCGGCTTGTTTGGGCGCTCCGCCACTGCTACAGTAGACGGCAAACTTCGTGCGCAAATGAGGGGAAGTGGCAGCTTGCACGAAGTTTTCCGTCTACTGTACCTAGTACCTACCCTCTTTAAAATGATGCGAGGAATTTCATATTCACAACCTCACTTCATAATAAAATATTTGAGCTGTATCTAGATGTAGGTATGCAAGTATGCAAGTAATTTCAGGCGCGTATGGAGTCCACACGTCGCGTTGTGCATGTATTTCATAATGTCATGTATTACGCTTTCAGTGGAGGAGATAACGCTACGAAGATCTATACTATAAGAAATTATGCAACTGTAAGTTTAGAACGATATTTTTTACGATAAAAAAATCCGGAATAGCAAATAATATTGTTTTAAATAGTTAGTTACTTATCATGGAATTCCGCAAAGTAACGGCTGATTCAATCAATTATGCAACTCTATCCTTACTTCTCTCTCGAGTAGCGACCACGTACCGGTAGGCGCAGCGAGGGTAGACCCCCAAAGGGTGGACTGATGACCTGGTAAAGGTCGCGAAAGTCAGCTGGATGTGAGTGGCACCGAACCGGTCATTATGGTGCTCTTTGGGGGAGCAGAGCATGTCTTTCGGCTTGATATGATGATGATCCTTACTTCTATATCATACCACCATTTTGAAAGCCATACCCTGATACCTTTCCTCTGAAAAGTCGAGTCCGAGATAAACACAACATCTCACACACACATCAGCATAAAGGTTACGAATTATCTCAGTCCACTATCCCCGAGTCTCCGGAGAGTGCAGCCGACAATCACAAAGAGCTAAAACTCGTCAGGGTTGTCAAAAGCGCAACCCGCGTCCACAAACAAAAGACTCTCGTGCACAAACGAGGACATTTCCAGCGGAGTAGACTTATTGCTGTACAGTACTTCTGTTCGCGCGTCATATTGTTCTCAGGCAAGATAAAGTGGTACTGGTATTTGCTTGACCTGTTCGTTTGTTAGTGTGGGACAAATCTTGGAACTGAATTTTGTAATATATAATTTAAGAACTGTATACTAACATGAGTGCAATAAATGATTTGAATTGAATTGAATTGAACCAGTTATCCTCAACTGATTGAGCTGAAATTTTGGGTATACATATAGTTTGGAAGACAATTAAATATTATGGTGCCATCGAGCTGATCTGATGATGGAGACAGAATGTTAATTCGGTACTTAACCGACGTAACCCCGTTGAGTTTGGGCTCGTTAGAATCGTCTCAATGAGTAGTTGATGACGGTATACAGGGTGACTGGTAATTCGACCTATTCCTTGAAAGGGGTTATACTAGAGCTAATTTGCAACAATTTATGTCCAGTCAACCTGGGGTCAAAACACGATATTTTTTAATTTTTCGAGTTTTTAGTTTATTTGAAAAAAATCGCCTTGCAGCCTCAAAGTGCTGATTTTGACAAAAATGTTTTTTTACCATCCAAATGGAAGTACTTTTGTCACAATCACCAACTTAAGGCTGCAAGGAGAATTTTTTCATTCAAACTAAAAACTCGAATATCTCGGAAACCAGCGAGTTTCGACCCCTGGTTGACTGGACATAAATTGTTGCAAATTAGCTCTAGTATAACCCCTTCCAAGGAATTGGTCGAATTACCAGTCACCCTGTATAGAAAAGTATAGTTGGCAATAAAAGCTTGTACTTACCAAAATTAATTATGAAGGAAACTCATTTTAAATTTCAAGCGAGAGAACAGTGAAGATCAAGTTTATTCGTCAAACGCCTGCTTCTATATTCTAAGTTACGAGTAGGACGGAACTTTGGATAATTTATGCTTAAAGTTGTGATATAAACCAGTATAAGGCTGAGTATTCACAAGAGTTGTGCGAGATAGCGGAGCAGTGTGCGAGAAAAACACCGGACAAGTGCGAGTCGGACTCGCCCCCCGAGGGTTCCGTACAAAATTACAAATGCATAGTTTTTTGATTTTTCCCTGTACTCGTAGTATAAAACGATATTACTTGCTAAATTGCATAGTTCTAGGTCAACACAAATCACCCTAAATATCACAAATAAAAAAACAAATCATTAAAAAACAAAACAACCAACAACAACAAACACACGTATGTGGTTGAGTTAACTTAGCAAGTTTCTAGTATGGTTTCATCGTCAATACCTACAAAAAGAGCAAAAATATCTCAGACGGGTTACGTAGGGGTTGACCGCGACTCCGTAAATATGCATGCATCCATATATTGAGAATGTCGGCCGAAGGAAGTCGGGTCATAGCGTGTAACGGAGCATAAAATTGAACTGGGACTGCGTCGTATTTTATCGGATTCTAAGTGCAGAGGCCAGCACAGTACCGAGACAAATGGCGGAAAAGAAAGGCCTTTATCCATCCCCGTTATTCTGTAACTTGTTTTAACCTCATCTCACCATTAAATCAAAAATATATCTTGACGCCGCGATTCGTAGTAACGAAGCGTAGGTAGAGGTCTAGTTTCGTTAGGCGTGACGGGTGAGGTGACGGGTGAGGTGACGCGCATTTGCGCGTTCCGAATAACAGTTCGGAAGTGGACATTGTTGGCCAGTGGTTTTCAATCTTTTTCATGGCGCGATCCCCTTAGTATGTATAAATAGTAGATTGTGTCTCAATGAGATAATTATAGCGAGGGCGTTATAATGAATCCTGAGTGAAGCGAAAGATTCTACAAAAGAATCCTGGGAGTAGTAATTCAAGTGTTTAGGTACCTAAGCCACAGGGTGGTCGCGAGGAAGAAATGAGTTCGATCCGGTAAATATGTGTGCGCGCCTTGTCGCTACTTACTACTAATTACTGCTGTATTATTTTATTAATGCTAGGCATGCACTTTCACATTAAATATCTAATTCTATTGTTTACAATTATATACTTATATCAATGAAAAAGTTGTACTCTCTGATGGAGTCTCTATATTTACTACGTTTCAGATTTTCGCGTTATGTATAAGCGCATCTAATCCCGTTTTTATGAAAACTCACCCAGCCGACTGCATTTCCCGCTAGGCGGAATTTAATCTAGAACTTAATTAAGTCTGCACCTAGTCGCCGGGGTTATTTAGACCGGTCAACTTTCAGGGCAGCTTGAGCGGATTTTAATTGGTTTGTTGACTCGGTGAATTAAATTGTAGGGAAACTTTTAGTTTTTTTCTGCTTAGTTTCTGGAAAGAGCTATAAGTAGCTAGGTGATGGACACGATGCTTTGCAACTACTCATTTCTTAGCTTCCAATTTCAACCAAACACTTCGTGGCCAAATAAGGGGCGGAAGCCGTGCCAAAACAAAAGGTTTTAAAAGTGTAGGTTTTTAACGTCTATTACAGAACGGCCTGCGAGCTGTGACACGGCGTGATAACTTTCCACCTCTTTAGCGTTCTAATTAGAAAGAGACGGATATCTAATTCGCCGTGACACAGCTCGCGTACAGTCAGCATCAAAAGTAACTACGCAATCGAAGACGTCAAAAGTTCTTATTCCCTTTTAATAAACACTTTGACGGCTTCGTTCGCGTCGCTACTTTTGATGATCACTGTACCACGCAACGCCAACTTCGTTCGTTCCTGTATCTCTATCACACTTGCATATTCGAGCGACAGAGATACGCGATTAGCAGCATTCATGAAGCCATACGAATCGCGAACTTTGCCGGCAACGGCACATCAGCCATCCATCATCATATCAGCCGAAAGACGTCCACTGCTGGACATAGGCTGCCCCAAACAGTGCCAAAGTGATCGGTTCTGCGCCACCCGCATCCAGCGAACACCCAGCACATCACTAGTCCAGAGGGGTGATCCATCACGTAACTTTCCGAACGCACGTTAGGACAACTCAACAGTCATTCTACC
This sequence comes from Epinotia brunnichana, assembly GCA_963854355.1. Lineage (NCBI taxonomy): Eukaryota > Metazoa > Arthropoda > Insecta > Lepidoptera > Tortricidae > Epinotia > Epinotia brunnichana. The sequence continues at coordinate 15,631,331 of OY977957.1, forward strand.
CATACAAAAAGTCCATATCTGACGTAGGTAAGGTACTATCGCCCAAGGGTCATTTTTCGAATGCACTGTATGTGTGTGATTTTGGTGAGAAAGTGTGAACCCGCGTACCCTTATTGGGCGTATATCCCGCAAGAGTTAACATGAGACTCGAGCGCGTACTAATGTCATACGAACAAGGTCTCAAGTTAATTCTTGCGGGTTTTATTATTTTTTTTTTAATAAGTACAGTGTTTTACATACTTAAAATTAAACATTGCCCCACAAAACTGTAGTGACAGTTTGACTGTGACGTCAAAAGCTTGTATTCCCTTTTAATAAAGACTTTTGACGTCTTCGTTTGCGTCGCTAATACTTTTGATGCTGACTGTACAATGTGATACGTGATTTATTCTTTTTGTTTACATCAGGTTTTCCCCAATGTTATGTGTGATGTGTGATTATAGGGAGCCTTATTATCGGTGTGGGGAAAACCATACTCAGGCCTATGTGCCTCGAAATTTCCTGGATTTATTTACATTGAGAATTATCTCTGCACAAGTGTAGTAGTTAAAGGTATTGTATAACGTAAATAGTTGCCGCGGTTTCGTTCGCGTATTGCAAGGAAAGCACTTAAAGCTGTGGCATAAAATATAGCCTACCTAGGTATATGTCCATTCTGAAATTCCATTCTAGACATAGTTGAAAGAATTTTTGAAATCGAATTTTTGGTTCTGGTTATTGACCCCTCCTACATATAAATTTACAGTTTATACTTGACCTTACCGAGATTTAAATCCAGGAAGCTTCGCCATGCACTACCAATTAGGTACCCGTCGTCGGATGGAACCAGATAGCGCTATAATGAGATTATGGTAAACTATTATATTTTTTAGGGTTCCGTACTCAAAGAGTAAAACGGGACCCTATTACTAAGACTCGATCCGCTGTCCGTCCGTCCGTCTGTCTGTCACCAGGCTGTATCTCACTGATACCGTGATAGTTCCAGCTGAAATTTTCACAGATGATGTAGGTATTTCTGTTGCCGCTATAACAACAAATACTAAAAACGCAGAATAAAATAGTTTTTTTATAGATACGGAACCCTTCGTGTGCGAGTCCGACTCGCACTTGGGCGGTTTTTTTTTTTTAGTTACCTACACTTTTAGCTACATTAACAAATGAACCTACGGCCAACCGGTCACAATGCGTCATTAAGCGATAGCCGAGCGGGAAGTCCAAATAATTATTCATTAACAATTAATTCAAACAATAGGCACTTGGTCCCTTACGCGTTTTACCAGAAGGAGCATCATGACAATATGGCGTTCACCGCTTAAGTTGGTCGAAATTACATTAAAACCATCATTCCATTCTTTGTGATAATCTAACTCGCTGTTACATGAACTCACCAACTGTAGGAAAGTAAGTCTGTATGTGTTTTGTTTTTACAATATAGAGTAAGTCATCAAGCAATTTAGGCCTTGTTTACATTTGTCATCGTTAATTCAACTGTCTTTGTAGATGGTCAGACGTCAGACGGGACGGAGAAACATTTCAAAATATGTATCTAAATGATGCTTAAATCGAAAACCATTTCAGTAATTATGTTACCTGAACGTAATAAAGTAGTTTTCCGTTTTTTAGGGTTCCGTAGTCAACATGGAACCCTTATAGTTTCGCCATGTCCGTCTATCCGTTTGCGGCTAAGCTCAGTCTCCCTTACTACTATATAGAAAGCTGTGATTATATAAAACGACAAAACGGTAATAGAGACTACTTGAGATATTTTTTATCAATAATAATTTACTTTCAAAACAAAGTTTTAACCGACTTCAATTCAGTACTCCGCCAAGCCACATTAACATTTCCACATTTTTTTTCGAATTTACCACATGAACTGATTTTCGAGAACAAAAGCGTTGATTTCTAGACCAATAAACCAAATCGCTGTATGTGGGCCGATAATATTTGAGGACTTCCGTCGATTCCTCAAGGATCTCAGAATTACCTTTGGCACTTCATTGTTTGCTATTTCAACGGAATAATATCAGAATCTGTGACGTACTTATATAGTTTGAAGTACATCATTGAGAAGTTCCACAAGCCATCTGTGGTCTTCATCATCACTTCCACTTTACCAAATGTATGATTTCCGGGTGTAAATACACGAGTTATAATAGAAAATACCGAAATTACTACACGCGTGCCTAATATATTTGAGGAGTTCCCTCAATTCCTCATGGTTCCCATCATCCAACTGGGGTTTTGGAAACAATGGGACCAATCTGGAAGCATATACTTTCAGTTAAAAAAATAATTGTACGAATCGGTTCATAAATGACGGAGTTCTGAGGTAACAAACATTAAATATGGAAAATCAGGGACACTTTTATTTCTTTATCGGGATCAATCTAAGTGCTTATGATTCTGAACCGGAAAAACCAAAATAAACTAAATTCTGAGAAAAAAAGTAAAAGTCGCACATTTTTGTGAAAACGCCCGGGCACTTTATGTCAAAGCAATATGGGTTAAAATCGAACTGAGAGGATTTTCTTCATTTGAATTTAAGTCACTTTGACATAAAGTCGCCATGTCATACACTAGCGCAGCGTTGAGTACTAGGACTTTTACCTTACATGATGAGGTTCAAAAAGCGAGTAACATAACTACCGTAGTAGTTTATGGGTAGTTACCGGTTCCTCTATTACATTACTTACCTTCCGCGCACCAAAAATGCCAATACCAAAAACATCCTTTTAGTAAACTATTTAGGACATGGGATGATGGAAAATGTGTTGCGCGCAACGTAAACAAATTGTCCCGGAACTTATCTAAGGGCCCAAATAGCTTCTGGGGCTGAACGAAATTGACAACTTTCCGGAGGCATATTTCTTAGATAAAGTTGGCCGAATTGTTGATTTATTTAATCGTATGGCATACATTATTTTGGCCTTTGAGTTTGTCACTTTTTATTACCACCCAGGGGACACGTGCAGGGATGTGGTAGGTATAGCTCCTGCGGACGCAAGTGACATTTGTCCCCCCTTTGTCAAGTGATTCGGCAACTCGACTGTTAGAGGTTCTTAAGCCGCCCGAAGGCCTCTAACTCGGCTTAACGACTACTGTCATAGACAGCAGCCGGGATCAACTGCGTCGTGACTGCATCGCGTGCCTTCCAAAGCACGGAAGCGCTCATTTATAGTAACCACTCAAACAGGCGGTCACCCATCCAAAGACTGCCATCGTTGCTTAACCTGCGTTGTCGTTTCCGACTCGCAGGCGCCGCTGGCAGCACGGCTATCACAAGACGGCCGCGACATACTCTCGATCTCTCTCGCACTATCCGTCTCTTTCTAAGTCGTCTAATAAGAGAGAGACGGATAGTGCGAGAAAGCTCGAGAGTAGGTATGTCGCACGGCCGTCTTGTGATAGCCGTGCAGGGCTATAAACGCTTCCGAATTGTTGATGGAATGCCAAGACACATCATGCATCCATATTTACATATTGAACATTATAACCCTCTTTGCACGAGCGAGCGAAGCGAAAAAAGTTTTCTGCTTCAGCTGGGGCCAAAATTCGTTCGTATGTCGGTCTGTCCGGCTGTTTTCCTCTACAGGTCGCATTTTTTTAATTGATTCTCGTTAAATTTTGTGATCATGCTCAATAATTATTATAGTACATATATAGTATTTTTTGCCGATACAGATTTTAAATAAAACAAAAGTATTAAGAGGGCGCTCGTTTTTTGGTCAGGAATAAGCGAGAATGACGGATTTTTGACGTTGTAATTCTAAGAAACGGAGAGCTTTTTCTAGATCCTGATTACTTATTTGCATAGGTAAACTCCTCATATTGGTCCTAGCCGCCTCCAATTTACGAAGAACGGAATACTTTAACCGAAAATACCCGATTACCGACATTAGTTTTCTGAAGAGAGCGCAGAGTCATAAGTTTGAGCCCCTAATACTCCATGATGTTATATGAGAACCTACTTGTTTTTTTCTATTTTCACTAGCGTAATATGTTGCCATTGCGCCTAGCCGCCTCGAATTTTCCTTATACTGCACGTATATATATGTAAACTGTTCTCAATTACACCATATTTGTCAACAAAATCGTACTGAAAACTCAAGGATTTTCTCATTATTGTTGAATAATTTTTGTATTGAATCTTACACAACATTAAAGTTCATGCTTGTACCAACAAGATCCAGTCCAAAAAATATAACTTTTGTCAAAATTTATATTTATAAATAATTATTCAAAACTAGTATAAATTTACCGTCGCGCGGGAATATATCTCAGTACCGGCTGAATAGCCCTCCGAGACAGACGTGTAGTGTGTTTATTTGTGGCTATTCACGAAGCTAACCGGCCACTCTTCAGATAAAATAATATTATTTTGATCTCCGACTAGGCATAGTTGTTACCAACCTCGGGGTCAAACTATACTGGGGATACATTCGTGAGGCTAATCGAGACAAGTTATGAATTGCATAGCTGCCATATATGACGTAGTGTAGCGAAAAGGCTCAAACCCACCGGATACGTAACATTTAAAATTGAACCTTCTACCTAAAACAAAAGTCATACATTTCAATGGTGATGTCTTGTGGGTTGGATCCTTTTGTCTAAACTACGCGTTCTATAGTCAATTATTATTGTACGAGTGATCGTGATACTTGATAGATTTAATTTATTTACTTGTTACTATCAGTCCACCTTGTTAGTATGTATGTATGTATGGGAGTTTGGGTGAAATCTTCAAATTAGGTACAATTGCGTATCTTCGGTGACATAATATCATAGAGCTGGTCTGATGATGGAGTCGGAAGGTGGCCATAGCAACTCCTAAACTCAACAAGATAAAGCCATCGAATTTGGGCTCATTTATTTGGTCATGGCACGGCAAGACTTTGGTGCTGGATGATTTCCAGAGTCTGATGATGGAGCTATAAGGTGGTCATGGAACTCCTAAACTAAACTAGATAAACCCATCTAGTTTGAGCTCATCTGTTTTGTCATGGTAAACACTTTGGTGATGGATGATTTCCAGGATCTGATGATGGAAGGTGGTCATGGGAACTCCTTAACTAAAATAGATAGACCTATCTTGTTTGGGTTTGTGTGATTTGTCTGTACAAGTATCCACGAACCAGCGACATAATATGCAGGGTTATTGAAAATAACAAGATGAATAAAAAACTTTTTAAAAAACAAGCTTATATGGCGTTTGTTAAGTACAGCACGATCCTACCTTGCATTTAGTAATGATTTTCGTTTATATATAATAATAACACACACCGGGGGTTTACACTGGAAAGGAAGATTTTACGTGGTTTTATTACATTTCCGAGTCATCATCATCATCATCATCATATCAGCCGAAAGACGTTCACTGCTGGACATACGCCTCCCCCAAAGAGTGCCACAATGGCCGGTCCTGCGCCACCCTCATCCAGCGGACTCCCGCGACCTTTACCAGGTCATCAGTCCACCTTGCGGGGGGCCTACCCACGCTGTGCCTTCCGGTACGTGGTTGCCACTCGAGAACCTTTCCGCCCCAACGGCCATCGGTTCTACGTGCAATGTACCCCGCCCACTGCCACTTAAGTTAAGCAATTCGGAGGGCTTTATCAGTTACCTTGGTTCTGCTGCGGATAGCCTCATTTCTGATGCGATCGCGCAGATAAACTCCCAGCATAGCATAGCATAGGCTCAAAGTCACTCAAAGGGCAATGGAGAGCCATTGCCCTTTGAGTGACTTTGAGCCTTCTTATGAGGCCTTTAGTAAGCGACCACGTTTCCGTGCCATATGTCATCACTGGCAACACACACTGGTCAAAGACTCTCGTCTTGAGACACTGCGGAATATTGGACGAAAAGATGTGCCGTAGCTTCCCGAATGCTGCCCAGCCGAGTCGGATTCGACGATTGACCTTCCCTTCGACATTTCCGAGTATCACTCTTTATTTCGAAATAAATGTTTAAAAAACCGGCCAAGTGCGAGTCGGACTCGCGCACGAAGGGTACCGTACCATTATCTATATCTTTAAACGGCAAAAAAATTGTTGTATAGGAACCCCCTGTAGCCTAGTTAGTAACTTGGTAGTGACTCTGCCTACGAAGCTGGAGGTCCCGGGTTTGAATCCCGGTAAGGGCATTTATTTGTGTGATGAGCACAAATATTTGTTCCTGAGTCATGGATGTTTTCTATGTATTTAAGTATTTATTTATCTATGTAAGTATGTTTATCGTTGTCTAGTACCCATAGTACAAGCTTTGCTTAGTTTGGGGCAAGGTCGATTTGTGTAAGATTGTAAAAGAAAAAGAAACAGACAAAAACTAAAATAAAAATAAAATTATGTATTCTGTTTTTTAGTATTTTTTGTTATAAATAGCGACAACAGAAATACATCACATTTCAAATCTCTATCTATCACGGTTCATGAGATACAGCCTGGTGACAGACGGACAGACAGACGGACAGCGGAGTCTTAGTAATAGGGTCCCGTTTTACTCTTTGAGTACGGAATCCTAAAAAGTGACATAGGTTTTAGGCTCAGAACATAAAAAAAGGGAGAAGTGCCGTACTGCTTAATTTCAACCAAAACCGATGTCCCCAGTTTTCTCCCACCGCAGCGCCCACAGGCACACACATTGAACCGTGTAAAAACAAAGACTCGGGCGTTGCCAGTGAGTCTACGGCAACATGCAAACAAGGGCTGTGATTGGCTTAAACGCACTACACTAGGGGGGCGACAAACGTTAAAATTATGTTTTATCGACATTGATATTAAAATTAATATTATGTTAAGATATTGATAGGTAACAACTTCAACGACATGGTAAGTTTATGTGGTGGTATTTAAACTTCTAGCAACAAGTTTAAATAACACGGGTTGTTAACTTACCATAAATCGCAAAAGTAAAAAATATTGACGAATACCTACAGAGTAACATAAACGGCTTTTTATAAGTTCGTGTTTACATACATTTAAAACTCTGGTCACATCGATATTTTTGACCTGTAGGTACCAGGCCGATCCGACTCGCATTTTGGCGCGAAATAATATGTCCATTACTCATATTACGAGATTTAAGGTTAAGGGCGAGTATCCACCAAAGATGTGCGAAGATGTGTTACCATACATTTTACACCTAGGTTTCAAGCAAGCGAGGTGTCAAATATTTGAAAAGTGTATGGCTCTTATTAAGTGGTTGGAAACATTTTTCTTGAAAATGTTACGAACACATTAACTCTTCTCTGTACAGGAAACCAGTTAGGACCTCTGCCAGTAGCATCTATCAATTTTTGTAGTACCTACTCGGATTCTTTGGAAAACTGTAATAAGAAACCGAGATTTCTTCTTCAATTATCACATTTCAAATAGAAGTAAAAAATACTCATTTAAAATAAATTACTGGTATTAATATCACATTTTAAGTTGTTCTGGAGCCATTTGCAACTAAATTATATACTTGTATATACAATTTTAATATGTCTATTTACCGTTCATACTGCAACTTAGTGAAAATCTTATTAGTAGGTACCGTAAACATTTTGTGCCTTTTAATCTTATTAGTATGTTATTAGTTACCTTTAAGATAGGCACCCAACCAAAACACGTAATGAAATAAAATAAAACAGCGAAAGTAGTCAAAATAAAATAACTAGTATGATATCGTACTTCTATTTTATCGATTACGCGTAAATTGTAACTGCACTTTGACACCGCTCTAGTTTGCGACGCCAAGCAGCGGCCGTACCACTAAAAAATTCAAGCATCGTCCATATCCATAGTGGTTTAATACATTGCGCCGTGGTTTACTGTATTGAACGTTCAATGTACAACGCAAAGAACAAAAATATGCTTTTTCGTTCGATATGTCAGTTCGATCCCGAGAAATGATGCGGCGTTGCGTTTATTTGTTAAAATATTAGTTTTTACTGACTTAAGTGAAAATACTAATACTAACATGTGGTGCGTGACTCCACCATTCATGTAGGTTTTAGTTTCATTCCTATTTTTGCATGTAACCACGCTACGTTTCGGCATTTTGAGTAAACGTGGAAGAACATTTCAGATTCACGGCGAATTGCGACTAACATGCGGTGGGCAGTGACATGCCCATTTGGCCATGTCGCACCGACACGCGCCAAGCCCCCGTTTCATATCTTTTCCTTTTTATGATCTGAGGTTTTAGGCTTTTGAATAAAGTCACGAATTAATTAATTGTATTCTAGATAAAAAGCTGTGTTTGTATAATTTATAATTTTCAGTTCCTTTGGTAAGTAACGGACATTAGCAATTTCTATGAAGGGCAGTTTTTTTTTACTGTCCATAACAAAAAAAAAATTCTTCAAGAAATGAATACGTAAGTACCCAGTAATTTCCTAGTGGTGGGTCTACTGGTATAATTTCATTACATAACTATATATAAATAAGACTCAGATAACATGCAAACTATTAATATCCGTAAAACAAATTATTATTCTTATTACTGACAACTTTAAAACTCGTTAGTTTATTTTATACTAATTAAACGAAACTAAATATTATACTTTGTCATATCATAGTATTTTAATACAAATAGAAAACCTGTGCTCAAAAATCAAATACTTACTTTATTCAAGTTATCTAACTTCGCTAACATGATGTTCTAGAACATCATGTTAGCGAAGTAATACTTACCATTTTTTAGTGCAAGTATCAATATCGGTCACGGAGTTAATTCAAACGGTGCGCTATACAGCTATTTGCATCGACAAGCTCCGCGGTTAGTTCTATCCCGATCGCACTTACATATGGCTAGAAAGGGACGGCACCCGCGGCTGGTGCGATCGCGCTGTGCATGTGGGTGTTAGGTACGTTTGTGTGGGTGGTAGTAGTATTTACACACACAAACGCACTACGCGTGTCAAAATACCGAATTCTGAGCGAGCGCTTTTTTGTAGAGCACTCTTAATGTCAGGCTCGCGAGTTTTACAGCTCATCGAGCCACTAAGTAGTATTTATATATATATCTACAGGTCGCATTTTTTTAATTGATTCTCGTTAAATTTTGTGATCATGCTCAATAATTATTATAGTACATATATAGTATTTTTTGCCGATACAGATTTTAAATAAAACAAAAGTATTAATGTCAGGCTCGCGAGTTTTACAGCTCATCGAGCCACTAGTATATATGTATATTATAGTATATATATTGTAAAACAACCACCTACCACCTCTGAGCCTCCCCCCTTTTTACCGAGTTTGAAAACGCATTCTGAATTTTGTCCGTCTAACCAGAGCTGTAATTGTGAAAGCATTCAAAAGTGTGACTCTCTTAGATATCGGGGTGCGAAGCTAGACGAAAATCTCAATTTCAAAAAACATATTTCTCTTACAGCGGCTAGGATTCGTAAGCTCATCTTCACCATGAAGTTATTGAGAGAGGCTGCTAGCGGACAACTTTTGACCTCGCACTGTGCCAATCCATAACCAACTACTGCATTCTTGCATGGGGAGGCGTCACAAAAACAACTCTCATAGCGCTCGAAAGAGCTCAAAGAGCAGTTTTAAAGGTGTCCTTGCGTAAGCCTCGCTGGTATTCTACTGCTGACTTATATAGAGAAGCGGAGGTACTTAGCGTTCGTAGGTTATTCCTGCTGCGTGCTGCCGTGTACGTGCATAAGGCAACATTAAACCTGCCATGGGACTTGGTCAGGAAAAGAGTTTTAAAGGTATCAGTTCCGATGGTCAATACCAAATTCGCAAATCGATTCCCTAGGTTTTTGTTTCCGTATAACGAATTTGCAAAAGCGATCGAACTCAGACATTGCAGCGTCCAAGATTGTCATGGAACTATGAACAGTCAGAAGTCATACTTCAGGTAGTGTCATAATCATAACGCTTACTGTCAAGCACATACACACACACACATGCACATGAACACACACTCACTCACACGCACACAGACACATACAAGCACATGCACAATAGTGTGTGTACGTACCACACTCCACGTACTCCACTAGTAGGTATTTAAGTATTTATTCATTATTTTTATTACTTCTTGTTTGTGTTCTAATTTGTAAAATTCCATACCTTGTCTTGCTCTATCTTCAAGCCGCGTAATTGTTAATCTGCACTGTTTGGTTTCCACGGGACAGGCCCAGCCTAGTGTGGAACCTTAGCCATTATGTTTTTTTTGAAATTCTCTCTCGTTAATAAATATATTTTCATTTTCATTCAGTATCTAATGCTCGAACAGGATTTAAATTTGGCTACAAGATTATAATCGTTTTGTACATGTAGGTATTTCGGTTTGCCTGTAATTTTTTTTATTTTTTTTTTCATTTTCCCATAGTTTTTTGGATATATACTCCACTATGTATGCATGGACATGGGTGTAAATATCAAAGGTTAGCTGGAAGAAATCGCTCATAGGCTCGACTTTGTACATATGTTATATGTTCTTGTAAAATTTGTTATGTTGTTGGGTTCCATTACATGTACCTACACTAAAAATTACATACATACAGAATAAATAAAAAAACCATTTTCGGCCCTACCTCCAAAAGTGTATCAAATATTATGTATGTAAACATTACTGATACATTTATACGTGATGGAATCATCTTATTCAAAAACAATCTCAAAAATTCATCATCATCATCATCATATCAGCCGAAAGACGTCCACTGCTGGACATAGGCCTCCCCCAAAAAGTGCCACAATGGCCGGTCCTGCCCGAACGCTGCCCAGCCGAGTCGGATTCGACGATTGACCTCTTTCTCAAAGACCTATTACCTAACTGGACAGTCTGTCCTAGGTACACATAATTCGTCTACAACTTCGAGCGTAAAGTGTCCGATTGAAATGGGAGTTGGTACCTACTACATGACATGATCTTCGTCTTATCCATGTCCATCCTTAGACCAACTCGCTCGGAGGGTTTACTGAGGTCATCGAGCATAGTGTTGGAGAAAAGAGGTATGTATGTACAATTGAAGACAGACTGGCTGGTATGACTCTTGATAAATGTTTAAAGAGAATGTGTGACAATTCTCTGTCGGAAAAATATTGTTTACATATTTGATTTACGTTTTATGTTGTAGTATGTGTTATTAAATTAAAGTATTCTATAACTATCAAGTGCGTATCAGTTTAATGAGTGGTAGAAGGTATTATCCACCACACATAGTACTCAAGTCCTCCATGGTCTCAGCCAAGACTACTATATACCTACCTCAAAAATTATTTCGTTCAATTAATAATTTCCCGACCAGCTATCACAAACATTAAACCGAAAATCACAAGAAACGAAATCAGACGGGTAAATTCTACGACCACATTCATTCCATTCAACGCACAACTGTAACACCTGATTTTGTAAGATTCGCACACTTTGTATTCGCGATTCGTGTGCGGTATAATTTATTGCACACTTTGGCGATTCTTGACAGATGTGTACGCATGGCTACACACAAGCGAAAGCGTCTGTTATTTTGAAGTTTGATGTTTTTGGAGCATGAAATATTTCAAATATATAAGGTATCGAACTCGGTAAGCATAAAATTTTTTGCTCTGCGACATATCTCGGCCGGTATTATTCCGTGATATTTGACAGAAATCAGAAATAGAGAGAGACATAAGTGGCAATCGTGACTACTTCTATTAAATGTCGTGGTGTCGTGATTACTTTAGTTTAAATCAACGTCTATATTGACATTTTATAATGTGTAATTTTTTATTATAATTTACGTTTTTATTTTTATTCGACTATCATAATATAAAGTCGTGTAAATTGATCTAGGATAGTTTATAATAGTTTTTATTCTAATGAATAATCGAATCGCTATAAACTTAAGTGGCAGTAGGCGGGACACATTGCACGTAGAACCGATGGCCGTTGGGGCGGATAGGTTCTCGAGTGGCGACCACGTACCGGAAGGCGCGGCGTGGGTAGGCCCCCTACAAGGTGGACTGATAACCTGGTAAAGGTCGCGGGAGTCCGCTGGATGCGGGTGGCGCAGGACCGGTCATTTCAGGACGCCGTATGCCGTCTCTGTTTGGTTTACGCCTTAGGGTCGCAGTTCTTCCTAAAACTCCTCCTCGCTTCGCTCGTCGTCGTAAAAATATATTATAATTTTTCAGATTAGACATACAAACTTAGTAAATACGTTATTCGGCTATGTGATGATTAGTTAAAATAAGAATTGACCAAGTGATTTTTAAATGAAATAATATTCGGCAAAACAAGAGTTATGAAAATTTACATTTAGGATAAACGTATTTCGAACTAATAATTAATGAAAATTGTAATTTTAGGATGAAAAAAACGAAAAAACGTATTTCGAACAAATAATTACTATGAAAAGTGCTACGCTGCTAATAGTGTCGCCACCTACGAAGTGTTTTGCGTATAATGTTCCCTATGAGGGAAGTCTTATTTCATAACCGGTTATGATTTTGGTTATGGTAGAAAAAGAACCGAAGACATTAATGTTAAAAACTAGGAAATTATCAGTTAAACGCCAGAAAATAACTACTATAGTATCCGCAAAACTATCTGACCGGTCAGGGGGCTGATTTTTGACTTTCGAGCGCTCGAAAATTAAATAAAAGTGAATACGATTTTAGTGTCAAAATTGCAGGCACTAACTTTCTACCGATAGAATTGAATACGAGTGGTCAATACCACTCGCTTTTCAATTTTCTATCGCTATTTCAAAAGAGCGTTTCGTAATTTTTGTCCGTTTTCGAATGAAAGATTCGAGCGCTCGAAAGTCAAAAATCGGTCCCCTGGTCGTAAAATATCAGAAGCATGCTATTATTACACACAAAAAGGTTTCATTGTTACTTTTATTGGCCTACCGGCCAGATAGTTTTGCGGATACTATAGACTATTCTGAAATAATACATATGACAACCCAAATACACGCTTTCATTTATAAATAAACGCAAAATCAGTGTAGTTGAAGTTTCACTATATGGTACCTCTAGAGTCGAACCGCAACTAACAAGCATGAGCCTTTTTTAAGCAATTATTCAATAATTCACCATTAAAACGGTACATGCTTATTTATCAAAATCACAGAAATTCAGAAATAATGGAAGAAACTTAATTTATTTATTTTATTTTGATAATTTAAGTAAGGAAAAGTATTTAACCAAAAACAAACGTACCCGGTTTTTCAAAACTCCGAAACCCGGATATTAAATTTCATCGAAATAATCAGTTATAACCAGTTTCTTCGGTCTCGGTAAAATCCGGTTTGCAATCCCAGAGGCAATCACGTAACGTACCGAACGCACGTCGGTACAATTTAACTGTCAATTTTCGATATAAAAAGTGACAGTTAGACCTACCCGCGAGAAGCTAGGGAAATTAGGTCCGTTCCAGCAGAGCCCCGCTTGCTGAAATAAGGCAAAGGTTCTCCTCGAGGTTGCCCGGTATCGAGGGTCCACCGTTAGTGACTGAGCTCCCCCTTCCCAACGGGACTTAACGGTGAACTCTAAAACAAGGGCTGCCACAATAGATCACTTGCTGGTCGAAGCGGCATATTAAGGCCCACAAACAAAATAATAATAATAGACCTACCCGACGTTCGTACCATGCGTTACGTGATCGACCTACTATAGGTAAGAACCCCAAAAAGCATGTCACGTGACACAAAAATAGTCACTGATTAAGTACCTACATTTTGGACAAACAGTTTTATATCATCTTTGAAATTGTGTTCCTCCTGTACTTCAGTACTATAGTTTATTAAGTACACAACACAGCAACTCCCAATCCTGTTATCATCCATATAAAATAGAAAGGTAAATATGATTAGACTCGCCACTCTCAGCTCTGCGCTCGCTCATCTTATTCGAAATAAATTTTATATGAAAGCATCTCGCTGCACTACACACCACGCTAAAGTTTCCAACATTTTAAAATATTTCATCCTAAATGTATTATTAGAGACCTGATTCATCTGAAATCTGTCTTATTGTGGATTATATAAACTAGGAAATTGAAGCTGAATCATTCCACAAAGATATCGGGAAACCACATGAGCAAATTGCGTAGTTTAAGCTAATTTAATACCTACAAGAATAGGTACATTATACATATTAAGACTATCGAATATAAACAACTTGAGGGAAAAACATCATTTATCCGTATTCTATCCAGGAATAGACCAAATTGTTGCCGAAAGGTCTGATAATTACCTAGGAAAGTTTCGTCTTCATTTACTTCGCTACATTGGCGTTGTCGGCTCACGAAACCCACTTATGAGCTAAGTTTTAGTTTCGACGTTCCGGCAAACCTCTTGAGTAATTTAAGAAAATGGAACCAATATAGGACCATAGATCGTTTAATCACAAAAGTGCTTCAATCCTACCAACCGATTATCTGTAGTGTATAGTTGAATATAACTACCTAGTACCTACCTACTACATATACCGTTTATCAGTGGTACGTAAACGTATACCTCTCCATATTCATATACCGTTTATCAATGGTACGTAAACGTATAGGTACCTCTCCATATTCATATAACATTTGAATTTTAACGGAAAAATCGTCTACATTTCTTCGTTTATTTATCGGATATAAAAGGAAAATATTGTTTTACTTATTTCGTTCATTAATAATAAAAAAAAAAATTTATGGGACAATCTTACACAAATCAACCTATACCCACGGTAAGCTCAGTAAGGCTTGTGTTGTGGGTACTAGGCGATGATATATATAATAGATAAATACATACAGATACTTATATACATATATAACTTCCATAACTCAGGAACAAATATTCGTGATAAACACACAAATAAATGCTCTGACCAAGATTCGAACCCGGGACCTCCAGCTTCGTAGGCAGAGTCACTACCCACTGGGCTACGGAGGCCGTTAAATTAATGATTAATGCTTTTCAAACATCATCAATCATCATAATCATCATATCAGCCGAAAGACATCTACTGCAGGCCCCGTAGCATGGACGCGATAAGTGATAGGATAAGCGCGTCGTCTCATTCTATCGAACGGTGTCAGCCAGGGACGGCATCTCTATCCTATCACTTATCGCGTGATAAGGCCCATCCATGCTACGGGGCCTGGACATATGCCTCCCCCAAAGAGTGCCAAAGTGACCGGTCCATTTTGTGGGGGGCCTACCCACGCCGCGCCTTCCGGTTCGCGGTCGCCACTCGAGAAACCTTCCGCCCCAATGGCCATCGGTTTTCAAAAATACCACGAAAAAAAATTAAGCGCGTCAAAATGGTTTTTCTTGAATTCGCATGACGATTAAAGCATGTTTTTTTTACCGGTTATCTTGGGTAGGTAGTTTAGCATAACCATGTATCACAGAGAATCCGTAGGTAGGAGTGAAATGAGACATAGATCACTTTGTAACTTTTTATCATTGTGACAAGATACGACGTGGCCACTTAAATTTTCTGGTTTGAACACTGAATGATTTGTAAAGAACATAAAAAGTTAAAACGAACTACAAAAGCACATCACGGCAACCATTAAATTCTCATTAAAGCAGCGACGAGCAGTTTGTACTGAAGTACAAAGCGTTCAACAACAGATGTTAATCTCCTGAAACCTGAATGTATGAGAGTGTGCTAATTACGCGGAATCTTAATTACTTTCAAGCGAGCCAGCTGGGAAAACAGTTAGCAAGTTTCCTTGCTTTGTATTCATATTATGAATTAGGTATGACTGTGGCTCCGCTCGCGTAAAATTTCTAAATTGTACTCTCGTACAAACTTCTACTGCACGTAGAACCGATGGCCGTTGAGGTGAAAAGGTTCTCAAATGGCGGCCACGTACGGAAGACGCAGCATGGGGCACAAGGTGGACTGATGACCTGGTAACGGTAGCGGGAGTCCGCTGGATGCGGATGGCTCATCAGGACCGGTTACTATGGTACTCATTGGGGGAGGCCTAGGTCCAGCTGTATACGTCTTTCGGATGGTATGATCATGATGACAAACTTCTATCTCCCGTTTTCCTTGGATATTGAAATGAGAGAAAAGTAGAACTGAAACTATTTCCATATTTTACCACAATCGTTTCAGTAGTCTACGCAAAAAGAAGAAAAAAGAAGACAGTTCCGCTTTTATGACGTCATATGAAATTTTAGAGTTTACTAAGATACCCTTTGGTATTAAAGCATCTCCTATGTTTTGTTGGCTTTGAAAAGATGGAAAGAGGACCATAAAAGTATTCGAACGGTGACCGTGGGAATGTACCAACGGCAAAGGTCCTCGAAAGAGATGGGTTGATGACGTAACAGGAGTAAGCGGGTCAAACGGGATGAAAGTAGTAAATATGAACTCTTTGGACGCCATTCGTCACGCAAGAAAGTGATACCTGTACCTCGTTACCAAGTATGTTTGCATAAGAGTGTGAATATGAACCTTAGTTGCATGAAGGTGACTTACACAGCGGACGCCATAAGACCTAATTTGTTCTTGGCGACGTGGGCCCGACAACACGCAACGCTTTTAATGTTCTTGGCATCCAAAGGGTTCAAGAAATTGTGAAGTAGGAAGGCAGACAACTATGTATCGTGAAATTGTTTATTTGTTATGAAACTGTGCCCTGAAAGCGGAAGCAATCTTAGATAGCAAATGCGTTGTCGATTCTCAGGTCAGCTGCTCCAGATATGAGCGAGTTTACATTTCGTTGTCTACCTATATATAGTGCCTATTTTATGATTAGATAGGTTTTTTATTCACTTAGAGAGGTAATTCTTTCCTGTCTTATTTTACAGCGCAAATAACGCCACCAATGTCCATAATTTCATTAAAACTGTAGGAAGTCATTAATTATGCAGGGCAGTCTGTATATTATTGTTAACTGCGCTTTGCTGTGCATTCTTTTATCGCATGAACATGTAGTTTCATTTTATAGATACACTGTAATAATTCCACATTTCATAGCTTCACATGAATATAGTTAATTAAGCTTTTATTTGAGAGACAGGTAACAGTATAAAATGGTATATAGCATTACGACGATGCAATAAGGTCATTGCAGTCAAAAAATATCAGTAAAGCTAAGTGAACTGTGGGTCTCGGCGTCAAATGGGTGAATACAAATGATGAAAAAATTGTCAACATTTACGGGCATGCCAAGTAGCTGTCATTTTCATATTCACCATGAACTGAGTTACTATGAGGTTGCGGCACTTGCGGCAAATAAACCATTACCCGCCCAAATTAAGTAGTCTGTTTATCGTAAACCGTCAGCCATTTTAAGACCAGTTCTTAATTTAGCTGCATAGGAGCCTCTCCGTCTATTATTGTGGCTCGAGTATAGTTCCTGTGTAGACATCTATACTCTAAGACATTCACTGCCACGCCATATTTTTAAGACTTATTTTGACCACGTTTATTCGATACTCCTTAATGCAACCCGACCGTTGTTGTCAGTTCCGTTCCGTAACTAACCACTGTTTCAAAGTATAGTCACAAATCGAATTTATAACAGCACGGTCCAATCTCGGGCTCTCTCGAACAAAACTTCTCCATCGGGAAATATCGTCCAACTTATATTGTGTTTGGGGACTGCAAGGCACACTATGTTTATAGGTGTTTTGATAGGGTTGGCAGTAATGTGGACTAAAATTATTGGTTCAAAAATCTTGTTTGTTTTTGTTATCGCCTCAAACTAGGTACTTTATGTCTGTGGTAAATACACCCGCACGTTTTGAGCCTTTTGCGGCACTCATGATCAAGTGGATAAATTGAGAAAAATATAAATCCCAATATAACCTAAGGGTTTTACATGCCAGATGGGTTTTTAAGGCAAGTAAGTAAGTAAGTAAATATTTATTTGTGATACACAGGTTTCATAATAGGTGACAATAGAATAAAAAATACAGTACCCTTATTTTGTTAGAGTGACAGATTCAAGTCCCTATTATTTTTAACATTATGGCCACTTAGCTGACTTCGCAATATCATCCCTTCTGTGAAGAGAGATGGAATTGCGGCTGAAAATAAGTCTCTGTCAAAAATTTAATTTTTGGTACAAGATTTTATTGCCGACTGTACGTTTCTGTATACCGTCATGAACTACTCATTGAGACGATTCTAACGCCCAAACTCAACGGGGTTACGTCGGTTTATTACTGAATTCCCATTGCCACCTTCTATCTCTATCATCAGATCAACTCGATCGTACCATAATATTGAATTGTCACCCAAATCATACCTGTACCCAAAATTTGAGCTCAATCGGTTGAGATCTGCTTCAAAATTGAGTTGCAAGATTCCACCCGAACAAACATGGTTACATAGTTAATACATTGCAAGTTAAGGCGCTATAGGTTCAGCGAAGTGAAGCGAACATAGTTTTTAAAACAATATAATGCGTCTGTTTTAGGGTTTGCAATCCGGATATCCGGATATCCGAAATATCCGGATATCCGCCGAATTTCGGATCCGGATCTTACAGGCTCTTGGATCCGGATCTTTCGGATATTACGGATCCTTAAAATACAACCATGAAAACCGAAAATACGGCTACAAAATGAAGTTTTTACCGAGTCCACGCTGAAAACCGAATGGTAGATAACTCAATCTCTGTTTTTATTCGCCACTTCATCATCCCAGACCAGATTATTTTTGTTTTTAATGTATTAGTCACAAAAACTAATTAAACCTACATACTACAAACTAGTAAAAATGCCGCAGTTTCATGGCGAAAGTTGGCGTTGGTTTAAATGCACTTATTCACCGTAGGCAAAGACACAAAGTAATTATTATAAATCCAATGTTACCTATATAACTACCTACTAAAGACTTACGCCCGTATTCATAAACGTTCAAAAAGCCTATTTTAACTATTTAAAATGGCGTTAAAATTCGTTTATCCTTATCTGTCACTTTGACATTTGTGTTCGTAAGAAGTGGACAAAGCACATTATATTTAGCAGCCATTTTAAGTTTTATGAATAAGGGGATTAGTTTAGTTAAATAAACCTATAGAAATAATTAAGAAGTATAGTTGACCCAGGAAGTAAAAAGTAAATGCAGCAACAATACCTACGTTTAATACTTGTAATATTTTTTTTAATTTTTAGTATGATGATCTTGACCTATAATATGATCATGTAATATAAGAAGCATGGTATGCTATATTAATGCCCGTTCACCGTTTTTGCCATATCCAGACACAGTCTTGCCTAAAGGAATGCCCCCTGCTAGACAAACACCTTTTCCCTAGTCCGGATCACATTGTCAATTTCTCCTCCTAGGTTTGATACCTAATTACAACCCTATTGAATTAACTCCGGTACATAGAGCTCATTGAAATATATGTACGAGCACCAGGTACGGAGTTAACTTGACCTGCTGTGGTCAATCACGTAACGCATTGTACGCACGTAAGGTAGATCTACATGTCAAATTTTATGTGGGAAAATGACAGTTCGATAGCTAACGCGCGTTTGGAACGTTACGTTGATTACCCCTGGTTGTTATTCAAGTGACAGCTTTCAGTGACGTAACTCTCACTTTCCGGTTAGTTTGTAGTTGTAAATAAAAAGTTGAATAAAAAAAAGAAGTTTATACTCTTTATGACCTCGGGAATGCGTACCTATTTAAAATCTTTCAGGTATACGGTGGTGTAGCCGTTTTTTCTTGATTTAAACTTACAATTCCTACTTTATACCAAAAAAACCTTGTGGATCCGTATTATCCGAAAGATCCGGATATCCGGATCTGTTGAATTGAAATATCCGAAATATCCGGATCCAAAATATTGGCGGATCTTGCAAACCCTAGTCTGTTTATAAAAATATGGTTTCAAAAAAATACGAATAGTAATCTTGAGGCTTTTCTGCAGGGAAATCAGTGATTCGAAACACAATTAAGCAATTTTCGCTTGATAGAAAAAAATCACGAACATAGGTCTAAAACATATTAAAATTCACTTAAGACATTCGTAGCAAATTATGCACAATAGCTAAACATATTAACATTGGTTCTAAAAATCGGCAATATCATGTTTGAGGGAACTCAGTGATTACTTTTTTATTTATTTAAACGCACAAAAATTTTAAATTAAAAAACATGATATCCGCGCTTCCAAACACGCACTTCCATCTCGCTCACGCTTATGCTCAGCGAGAGGGTGAGAAGACCATGATACTATAGCGCCTTAATAGAAAGGTTGTAAAAATTGCTGTACCAACCCTAATGGCCCACAAACAGACTTGACCCAAAAAGCGGTCAGCAACTATCTACTACCAAAAATGTTCAATCAGCTAGTCAACAACTCATTTGATGTTGCCGTTGCACCGTTGATTTGTTTGCACTCCCTTGACAATTAAAATTTATGACGAAAGTTATTTCCGTAGTAGTTATTTAAAATTTGACCCGACCCGACTGGAAGTCCATAATCAAGAAGATAGCAGAAACCTCTCATTTAAGCTGCAAAGAAGCTACCAAAGCTGTGTGAGGTAGCAAAGCGGCGAGCGAAGAAAAAAACCACCAATACCATTTACGGCCTCGCCGACGCGTCTCTTCCTGTGCGAGGAATATACACCCGATAGTCGCCCTAGGGTGTTACAGTAGTGTAAAATAGCCTTTATAGCGCCGGCTATCTATAATGAGCTTCGGCTAACGCGCCCTATTCTCGGGTCATCCATATTAGTGTTAACCTTTTGCGTGGACGTAAATTTGTATACGCATCATTAGGGCACTTCATCGTAACTCGTAACGAAGACAGTAATAATAAAATTGTATTGTATTGTACCATTGGTAAGGGCTAAAAGCTAATCATGTTTGAAATAAGGTGTATTTGTTTGTATGTTGCAGACCAGTAGACATATGGTGCTCGTGATTACGTTGTTGATAAACGTAAATATAATTAAATATACGCTCACAGGGGTGCTGTGTGACGCAAAAATGCACAAAAGAACTAAACGCAAGGTGTACAAAACGGCAGTGAGACCAGCTCTATTGTACTGTACGGCAGCGAAGTCTGGGCAGCTAAAAAGACACACGAGCAGAAGCTGCACACCACTGAAATGCGTATGCTGAGATGGGCAGGTGGAGTGACACTTAAGGATAGAATACGTAACGAACACATAAGAGGAAGCTTTAAGGTTGCACCCATAAGTGACAAAATATGTGAATCAAGGCTCAGATGGTACGGTCACGTGACGAGAAGACCCGACAATTATGTTGTGAAGAAATGCCTTTCTATGGCTACCAAAAAAAGGGGAAGGGGAAGACCTCAAATGACCTGGTTGACGAATGTCCACAGAGAAATGAATAGCCTCGGGCTTAAAGAAGAGGATACCAGCCAGCGGACTACATGGCGCCGCATGATAAAGAAAGCCGACCCCGTGTAACGGGAAAAGGCGAGGACAAAGAAGGAGTTGTACTACCTATTCAAGAAACAAGATCGTTTTAAAAACGAAAATTTTCAGCCATGCTCTTCTTACCAAATACATTTATAGTGTCCGATCCGTACTAAAATTGGTCCAACGGCACACTTTTTTATCGCAATCGTGTACATTAGCGCAAAACGATTGTAACGACTTCAAACTGGATGGGGTTCTTTGACACCATTATATCGAATTGTCGCCTGAATTATAATATGAAAGTATAAACATTTCAGCTCGTTCACATACAAGCAAAGTGGGTCAAATTATTAGTGTTGATTAAACACAGACACATTAAACAATATAGTCCCCCGCGGCTATGAAGTCAATCCTGAGACATGCCTCTAGGGTTGAATATGTAATTTTTTCCTATGGTTGACATTGTCATTATTCAGAAACTTCATAGTTGCGCAATGTGTCAGGATTGACTTCATATCCGCAAGGGACTGTTAGCCTGAGAACTTTACGGTTTCGCTCTATGAAAACACAACAATATATCGATATCAGCCATATTTTTACACCAAAAAATAGGTTGGGTAATTTGATTAAATATTCATTAATAATCCACCTAAATTTAATACCGATACGGTAAAAAAATATGAAAAGTAGTCTTTATTAATTCCGTAAAAATCAGGCGAAAATGGTATAAACTTTCTTTACTTTATAATTGACTACGTCTATATACGTTCTTTGGGATACGCGCATAATCCACTTATTTTTTTTAATGAATAAACCTTTCTATAGGCCAAATGAAATTCAATATTATCTCAAGGTCGTAAAATATTTAATTAAAATGCCGTTATTTCCTGATGCATATATTTTTGGATTCAGGTAGTAAGTCTCCAAATTTGTGTACTCAAACATGTTTTCATTATAAAAATACTGATAGCATTTTTGCTTGCGGGTTAATTTTTTTTCCTAACTTCCGGTCCATAGAATTATTGATGTCAATAGTAAAAGTTGTTTAAAATAACATATAAAAGCCGTATACAAATAATTAGCCTGATATTGAATTATTTCCAAAAAAACCGTAATTTTCTCAGGGTATGTAGGTATAGATGAATCAAACTAACTAACTAGTCAAAATGACAGATGCCCGATATTTAGATTACCACATGTGTAGTGACGTGACGCCTTCTGAACAGGAAGGAGAAGGAGACTCTTTGGTTTGTCACGACAAGATTATACCCTACTAGCTTTTGCCCGCGACTACGTTCGTGTGCAACTCTTTTATATCGTAGCTACATACAACTTTTCACCCCCCATTTCAACCTTTTAGGGAGTGATTTCCGTGATAAAAACTATCTTATGTCCCTCCCCGGGACTCAAACTATCAATCCATCTTTTCATACAGTTTTAATTTTGTAGCTCAAAAAAAGTGTTTCTCCCATATTAACTTTGCACCCCTGTTTAACCCGCTTAGGGGTGGATTTTTCCAAAGCCCTAAAATTATTTTTCTTGTCTTTTAATGTCCATACACAAAATTTCAAGTCTCTCACTTAGAACTTTACTCCATCCCCATACAAACTTTCAACCCCCTTCTTACTCCCTTGAGCGTGGAATTTTCAAAAATGCCTCGCAGCACACTACGAAGGCACTTTTGAAAACTCCACCCTCACTTAGTACCCAGACTTACGTTATATAAACTACCTATTGTGAAAAAGTCAACTTTGTAGGTTCAACGGTTTGTGCTGGGCGTTGAGTTAAGTGAGTGAGTGAGTCAGTCAGTCTAGTCAGTCATGAGTGAGTCAGGACTTTTACGTTTATATAAATAGATTCCATATAATAGAAAAATCGTGTATTAATCGTCATGCGATTTTAAGGAAAACCATTTCGAAACGCAAATACGAGTAGAACCACAGAATAAGTAATGTAGAACTGAATTGATGTTTGGAAAGCACTTAATGATCGAAATAAGTAAAACTAGTACAATATTCCACTTTGATAACCTAGCTATAAACGAAGAAACTTAGACGAATTCGTCCGTTAAAATTCCAATGTTACTTAAATATGGAATGCGGTAGGTACATGGGATTTATCAAAAATTCTCCTATAGTCATCTACTAATCGTGTTTAAAAGTATACAGTATATACATCAAAAGCAACCCGTGTTCATTAGAAGCGATCTTTTTGTACTCGACGATTAAAATATGTGTATTAAGATAAAACATAAAGCTGATGTCGAGTCATATGAGGAAGTCAAGAGGCTGGCAATGGACAGAGAAAAGTGGCGGTTACTCCACCGACAAGAGCAAGGCTCTTAAGTAATGATGATGATGATTAAGATTTCATAGAGAATACTGCAACGTCACTCTTTTCATCGTTGAATAGTCTGTAACTTCCGAAACAACCGAAATAACTGTTTCGATACGCTCTAGACAACCGAAAAAAATTTGAAAATAGAACTAAAATAAATTCGACCAATCACCTGGCTGCTTTACCGAACTGTAATGAATTGGACCAATAGAATCGCTTTGATTATTGAGTTTACTCGTTGATGTCGTACGCTCGTTGATGTCTTTTAAGATATCAACGAGCGTACGAGCGATAGGCTGCACTTCGTTTCAACAGTATCGAGTTTGTTTAATTAGTTCAGTTGACTCGTAGAAAATTAATTTTAATGAACTCGTACAAAAAGTATTGTTCACAATAGTGTTATAATCAAGCTTTTTAATCTCGGACTACTTAGACTTGACTAAAAAGCTCTCTATTATAACACGATTGTGAAAAATAATATTTCAATCAGGACACTACTCTGAAATGATGTCATAGTTTTTAAAGAGCCAGTAAAGCTTTTAGCTCCGTAAATCAATCTAATAGAAAAACCAAGCTTAATAAAAAAGGAAGGTCTAGTCGTGAAGATGTTTCCATTATGTGACGCCAGGCCAGAGACAAAGATGAAGCTTTTACTGAAAATCAATCTAATAGGAAAAGAGATAATAGCGGCAGACCACATTAAGCCCAACAATAGATCGTGGTAAAATATAGATTATTCCCACAAAGCCCCTAATATAGGTTATAACCCATCGAAGCGGTTTCTAGGCAACAATTTGTAAAGATATTGTGATATTCGATATTATGAAACGAATAACAAGCTAAATTGGGTCAATCTGGGTTTATTATTGGTTCGGGATATTTTGAGGGTTTGAGATCGTTGCTTTAGTATTTAAAATGTAAATTTAAGGCATTCCGCTAGATGAGGGTGGCGATGGGCCGGTCATTATGGCACTCTTTGGGGGAGACCTATGTCCAGCAGTGGACGTCTTTCAGCTGATATGATGATGATGATGATTTAAGGGATCATAGTAAGTAAATTGAAGTTTATCTAAATTGAAATTTCTACTTCAATGTATTTTTACACTTTTACAGTATTATCACAGAATAAGTAATAGTACTAGTATTATATAATAAACCTAAAGTTTGAAAGGGTAATTATAGTTGTTAATATATAACTATAATAACTTAATTACACTTCCAAACCTTAGGTTTCATATATTAGTAGGTACCTAATATTATGCATCAAATATGCACAATTAGTCAACAAAATAGACAGAAATGACGATACGATAATATCTTCATTCAAATACAAGACGTATTCCGTATGAAAAACATACCCTATCTTAACGAAATATTTTCTACATGACTCTAATTTACCATTAAAACCTGACCCATATATTCATAGAATATACGTACCCAGAGAGGTCAAAGTTACTGATTTGTACAAAGTTGTGAACATGCCTGTTACCAAGCGTCAGTTGTCTACTTACATTAGTATTCTGTTCGTGAAGTCCGCAACTCTCGACGGAGATGGGTTCGAGCTAAAGAGGTATAATATAAGTGCAATGAAAGTGAAAAAGAGGTAATAATAATAATACGATATGGTGCAATCAGTCAACGTAAGGCAGCTTGTGGCGGGCTGTTAGGGAGTAGCGACCCTACGTACCTGAGTGCTCCTGGGAGTGTCCTGTGGTCAGGCTGAGCCGATCGGGTGGTTGGTTGGACAGGCCCCCCACCTCTGGCTTGCCTTAACTGGCTGTCCAGAGTGGAGTCGCAAGAGCTGTTGCTCGAGGGTAGATGTGGACACCTAAGTGGCGAGTTGGCTATATGTTTAAAGTCCAGTGCCACCTCTCTACCCCCCCAGCCTCTCTGACTGGTGTTGCCCTTAGGCCATTTTTTAATGTCGCTATTAATAGGGGCCCATCTAGCAGTTGGCGAGTCACCGTCTGCCAGAGATGAAAAATGAGACAGTTTATTAGGCAGGCGTCCGATGTTTCACCCATAATAGCCCAGCCACTAGTCCATCATTTTCACCCAATAACCAAATTTTCTTTAGATTCCATCAACAGCAATAGTCCCTATACACCCCAGCGGGTGCTGTCTCTGTGTGCGTCCCATGACACGGGCAGGGACAGCATCCGCTCGGTGTACTCCTTGCATTTCATTAAATTGTCAAAAGGGCATCTACATGTTGGCTCAGTTGGTACTTTGTAGGTACCTAGCCCCACGCACGCCTCCCAAAGGTCCGGGACATCATTGTCCCGTGAGCGGGAAAGACATACGATATTTCACTGATACACTTCAAACCGTTCGGGCTGTGTACACTTATCCATACTAGTTATTGATATTATAAATGCGAAAATGTGTCTGTCTGTTTGTCCCCTCTTCACGCTTAAACCGATGAACCGATTTCGATGAAATTTGGTAAAGAGATATCCTACCAAAAACATAAATGTAAAAAAGGAGAGCCAAGTTCAATACAAAAATTATGCTTGGCTGTGGGCTTCGCCGGAAAAAGAATGGATATCTAAATGAGTGCCAAGTTCTATGCAAAATCCAAATATGTATTTATAGGAACAAAATAACACTATGAACCAGTATTAAACTCTATGTCTTTGCTTTATTAGATACCTATAACAATTGCTGTTATTTAAAAATGTGAGATCTTAAAGTAGGTTCGATTTGACTTGGCCAGTTTTTATCAGTATCAGTAAAGCTCTAGCATCAAAATTTGCGGAAGTCTTATACAAAATTTCATCCCCTAGTTTAAGGGGTTGGGGGGTAAAAGTTCAATTTTTTTTATTGTTTTGTTGATTGTGTACTAATACTAGCTTACATACCAACTTTCAGCTTTCTAGGGCTTCAGGAGGTATCCTAGAGGTTTTGATAATCAACGTGAGTGAGTCAGTGACGAAATCGGCGTATTTTAGATATCAATAAAATCTAAAGTATAAGAGGTATGCAATTGAAACTTTATATGTTTAATAAGTTCACTATCACATCATATCCCGACAATTTTGTTTATCTGGTATTATTCAAACACAAGTTATGAGGGTTAAAAAAAACGACGAAGCGCTTCGAGAAAAGGTTAGGTAGTGCCTGCCCTTGCGCTTCGCTTGGCTCGTCTCGGCGGCGGCACTCACGTGCCTCCAGATCTTAATGGTATGGATGATAGTCAAATCAGCAAGTTTTGTATGAAACGTCAAAACTCTCCTAGTGTGAAGTTTGTACGGAAATATTTATTAGTGAATATTTTTTAATTTTTTAGTGACGTCATAATTCTTTATTGTGTTTAAAATAGCTAAAGTAAGTTGAAGCTTGATATTTTCGTGAGTTTTACCTATCGGTAATATGTCAAGAGCAAGCGAAGCGAACTAAGCTCTACGTTTCAGCTTGGGCGAACAGCGTTCGTATGTCCGACTATCCAGTTGTTTCTCTATAAGTCATATTTCTCAACCGGTTATCGTGAAAGTTTGTGAGCAGGTTCGCTGACAAAAAAAATTTTTTTGCAAATTTATTTTTTTGATTTTTGCAAAAAAAATTTTTTTTTTTTAATATTTACAGACTCGCCAGGTCTACAGCTCACAGAGCCAATAGTTTTACTATAACCAAATACCGTATTGTTAGTCATTTTCGCTATGACCTAAAAAACATTTATTTTTTATTCCGTTTCTAAATTCTAAAGAACCCAATCAGTAATCATAAAATACCAAACTTAAGAACAATATATAAAACTCCTTTATTACCTCCAAGTTAGTTGGTTAGGAAAATCAGGATAAAGGAAAAAGAACACGATTCTGGAATTGATGTTCCTAATGGCGATAAAGAACGACCCAGGCAATCGATAAAAAGTATGTAATAGCCAGTTACAAGTAAAGTTAACACAAATAAACAGACCTCCCATGTTCCGTGTTCCGAGTACGGAAACATTTGTCTTCAGTTGTCGAAACATTCGAACCGTCAAATCAAGCCCTCATATTATTTCCCCTTCCCCCTCAAACCCTAATATTATTTCCCTCCTTACTTACTTAGATATTAAATCATCAAATTATTTCTACTTGTATTGATTGACTGATGGTTATGTGAGCAGTAGAACTTTTTTTTAATTTATAGGTACACTAACACTAGCACTGGATCGAGACAAGTGGCGGAAAAAAGGGGAGGCCTTTGCCTCGCAGTGGGTCAAAAAAAAAAGTACACAAAAAAGTTCACGTTATTTCACGAGAATCGGTTGAGATCTTGAGATAGGAGAAAAAACAGAAAAATAAAAATCTATATAATTAACGAACCTTGCTCACAAAATTTAACGTAGATCGGTTTAAAAATGGGACCTGTAGAGGAGAACAGCCGGAAATCAGAACATCTAGACTTCAGGACATACGAAAGAAAGGCCCAAGCTGAAACGGAGAACTACGTTCGCCACGCTCGCTCATTCAATTATGTTTAGTACAGTGTTCTTTTATATTAGAAAGTAGGTCATTGCCAACGAGTGGCGATGACCAAAAACACGACCGTCAGGGAGTCTTTTTGATCGACACGAGTTGGGAATTACCTATCCGCACGTGTATCATACAACATTTTACAATGCATCATGCGAGGAAATAAAAAAAATTGCATAAAAGGTGAAATTTTAACTGTCACGAAATTTCAATCCCGCATAGTGTGCGGGAATTTTGGCCTGAAATCCAGTCCTGCCTTGCGCCGCCATGCAGGCATCGAGCACTTTCCGTGTTTATGTTGAACCATACAAAGACGCACTTTCAGAGCAAGTGCATTGTAAAGAGTATTTGTAATGTATTGTATCAATAAAGGATCGGCTTTTTTTTCCAAATACAAATGATAAAAGCTACGGTAGCCTAGTGGTTCAGGCATGCGGCTGTCAAGCGGCGGTCGTGGGTTCGAATCCCGGCTCGTACCAATGAGTTTTTCGGAACTTATGTACGGAATATTTACCGTTAACTTTTCGGTGAAGGAAAACATCGCGAGGAAACCGGTCTAATCCCAATAAGGTCTATAGTTTTCCCTCTGGGTTGGAAGGTCGGATGGCAGTCGCTTTCGTAAAACTAGTGCCTATGGCAAATCTTGGGACCCCGGGCGCCTTTAGGGGCACAACCGGGAATAACGCTAAGAGGATGAGAAATGATAAAAATACAAATATATACTCGCTTGAATGAATGCGCTTGTGATTCCTTCTACTCCTTGCAAGCGTCCATAGGCTACGGTATCTGCGTATCAACTGGTAGGGTGTATGTTTTTGCCACATAAAGAGATGCTATATCCAGAGATGAGAATGCCTACTTTAGAAAATTATTATTCCATGAGAGTAGTCAGTAGTCACAACCTGACAGAGACGGGTTGGTTGGTTACAGATAATTAGAAATTTAGAGCCAATACAGTGAAATGTTAACGTCAGTAACACTTATTTCGAGTGTTACTGACGTTAACATTTCACTGTATTGCTCTAAATCTCTAATTTTTTTGTACTCGTCGATTAAAATCTGTGTATTAAGATTTCACAGAGAATACTGGAACGTCACTCTTTTCATAGTTGTAGTCCATGTCACTGTCGAAACAATCGAAATAACTGTTTCGATACGCTCTAGACAACCGAAAAAAATTTGAAAATAGAACTAAAATAAATTCGACCAATCACGTGGCTGCTTTACTGAACTGTAATGAATTGGAGCAATAGAATCGCTTTGATTATTGAGTTTACTCGTTGATGTCGTACGCTCGTTCATGTCTTTTAAGATATCAACGAGCGTACGAGCGATAGGCTGCACTTCGTTTCAACAGTATCGAGTTTGTTTAATTAGTTCAGTTGACTCGTAGAAAATTAATTTTAATGATCTCGTACAATAAGTATTGTTCACAATAGTGTTATAATCAAGCTTTTTAATCTCGTACCTTACTTAGGCCACTCAGCAAGCTTCGTGGCCTAAACACGGTACTCGACTAAAAAGCTCTCTATTATAACACGATTGTGAATTTGTGAAAATACTATTTCAACGCATTTGCTCGTAACGTGCCTCTTATTGTGCCGCTTTTGGGCTCATAATCCTGGGTATTAAACACGCGTGTTTAATTACATTACAACACTCGTGTAGTTATGTTTATATCCCGATTAAGACACATTGGCACCTTGCAGCAAGGTGTATGTATGGACTCGGCGCATTCTTAAATTGACCGGGTTATACAGGTTTGTTTTTAATTCTCGGCAAATTGATTCTTACTCGACTAGACAAATTAAATCATTATTGTGAATTAATTGATTATTTCATCTTGGATATGGTATAGGAACGTTTCATTTAGTAAAACTATTTACTTTTGATAACATTTTACATAAATTTATATTGAATAAGAATATTTTTATTTTATTTTGTATTGGCTGTTTAGAGATTTCATCTAAGCCTCGCTGAGGGCGCACTGCGCAAAATTCACGAAAAAAAAATTGTTGTGCGCCATTATATGTAATTTCACAAATATTTGTAAACATTGATGATGCGTGTTTGGTTATTATTAAAAATGTTGACTCGTGGTGAATAGAAAATTGATAAATAGAATTGACGCCACTGTTCCTACATTCTTGGATATGTACAAATGTATGTGAGTAAAAACCTGTTGTCATCAATAACTAAAGGAAACAACTTAGGAGCCTGTAACATGTTAATTTTATGAAAAGGATTTTTTCCTCGCAAATGTGTTGAAAAACGTCGTATGACACGCGTGAGCTTTGATAATTACATCCTCGGCTCTCTTATCACGCTCACCTGCGGTTCGCGTGACAATTCCGCCTCTGATCTGATGATCTACATAGCTCACTTGTATCACAATGTACTATTACAATGCACTTGCTCTGAAAGTAAAACTTTATTTATATGGGTCGAAACAAACATTGGAATTCCTCTATGCCCGCATAGCGGGGCGGGGCGGCGACGTGCGGGAGTGGATTTCAGGCTAGTATTCACGCACACGTGCGGGAATGAAGTTTTGTAATAATTCACACGTTTTTATACATATTTTATATTTCCTAGCATGGTGCATTGTAAAAATGTTCTATTCTATGACACGTGTGCGGGTGGATACAGTGAGTGTAATTTACCAATACTATTTGGGAATTGCCTACTTTCCGCACTTGTATCATAATTCATAAATAACTATTTCACGACTGCCTCAAAAAGAAGTGTTTTGTAATTTTTAACTTTGCCCTTGCCCGCTTGACTCCACCCGCGTATTACACAGTATAGCCGTTTAAATACAGGTTATACTATAGTTTAATTACTAACTCGTTTTCCTCTCTTCCTCTCGTTGTTCAAAGACTTCGACCGTGTAGATACTTAGTGAACCCACCTCCTCGTGTCTTCCCTAAAAAAATCCAATACCTCTTTGCGCACACGCCATTAAAAAAGTAATTTCGTTACAACTGACCCCGTCACGTTCCTCCCCTAGTATATAATTTCTGCCAAAAAACGCTCAAATTTTATTACACTCTGAGAGACATTATTAGAATCTGTAACGACGTTTTATATTTCACTCGTTTCCTATCAAACAGCATCACTACAACTGCTCTCAAGCAAAATGCTATAACAGTGTTCTAGTTTCATACATACTTACTACCTTTTTCGATTGCGCGGGTTGGCGCCCCCAGGGATGGTTCGGGAAATAATTTTACGTCATAAATTCGGCATTTTACGTCCACCCTCGACCCTTAAGGGTGTATTTCGGGTGAACATCGTGTAGGCCATTGAAATATTTCAAAATTGATGTCCGCTTTTTAAAGCTCTCCACAATTTTAAATGGTGGGACGATTATAAAGGTCACGGTTGGATAGAACCCGAAGTATATTTTGTACTGATAATAAAAAGATAAGGTAAGCGTCCGAGTGCTCGACGCTGTACCAGTATATGGCATGGGCACTCTATGTCAAAGTGACATGGCTTAAATAACAGTAAAGTCAGGAACAAATCAAGATGGACATACTGGCATCACACCATGCGTCTAAGAATTTCCGGGGATTTTGGAAAGAGACAGATAAGCTTAGTCCTAAGTCGAGTCTTCCTATGAGTGCGAACGGAGTGTGTGAGCCAAAAGAAATTGCCAATATGTTTGCTGATCATTTCAGGGTTGAACCAGCAGTGATGCCTGAAGTGGCGGGGATGCTCGGTGCTCATACTCACCCAAGTACCACATCTATATATGTTTCGGCATGTGACATTGCCACCATTATTAAGGGAATGAAGAGGGGGAAATCGCCAGGGCACGATGGGCTGAGCATCGAGCACCTTCAACATGCGGGAACTCATTTACCGCGGGTGCTGGCGCTGCTATTTAACATATGTCTAAGACACTCATACCTACCTGCCGCTCTTATGCGTACCATAGTCGTTCCGCTTGTTAAGAATAAGACGGGGGACGTGTCTAACAAGAGCAATTATAGACCAATATCGTTGGCCACCGTAGTGGCAAAGGTGCTGGACGGCTTGCTAGATGGCTTTTTAACTAAACACATCAGGATTGACGATGCCCAATTCGGGTTTCAACCTGGATTATCGACGGAAACTGCTGTGTTATGCCTCAAGCATGTGGTTCGGTACTATACTGACAGGAAAACGCCAGTATACGCGTGTTTCTTAGATTTGACGAGGGCCTTCGATATGGTCTCGTATGATATGCTCTGGCATAAATTGCGCTGTGAGACATCTCTCCCGGAGGAAGTCACCGAGTTATTTAAACATTGGTACGACAACCAGACGAACAGTGTTAGATGGGCGGCGACGTTCTCCGATGCGTACAGGCTGAGGTGCGGGGTGCGGCAGGGAGGGTTGACGTCGCCCAAACTGTTCAGTCTGTATGTGAATGGACTAATTGGTGAACTCAACAATGCCAGGGTCGGATGCTCGATAGATGGGACTTTCGTCAATAACATCAGCTACGCGGACGATATGGTGTTGTTGAGTCCATCAATTAGTGCACTTAGGAAGCTGCTCGGGATTTGTGAGAGGTATGCGGTCGCCCATGGTCTCAGGTATAACGTGCAAAAGAGCGAACTCATGGTTTTTAAACCAAAGAGTGGGACCGTTGGTACAGTGCCACCAGTGTATTTATACAGAGTTGCACTTCAGCAAGTCTCGCAGTTTAAATACCTGGGACACTGGGTGACCGAAGACCTGTCGGATGGATTGGATATGGAGAGGGAGAGGCGATCCATGGCAGTCCGCTGTAATATGTTGGCCCGCAGGTTTGCACGTTGTACGAAACAAGTTAAAGTAACACTTTTTAAGGCATACTGTCAAAGCTTCTACACGTGCAGCCTGTGGGTCAGATATTCCATTAGTACCCTTAATACCCTAAGGGTACAGTACAACAACGCGTTCAGGATGCTGATGGGACTGCCGCGCTACTGCAGTGCATCAGGTATGTTTGCGGAGGCCCGGACTGATGGTTTTCACGCCATTTTGCGTAAACGTGCGGCATCCCTGATGAGACGCGTGCGCGCCAGCTCCAACAGCCTCCTACGCGTTGTGGCCGGCAGGCTGGATTGCCCGTTCCAGCACCACTGGATGCAACTGCATGTGAATGGGATGCGGGCAATCTAGGCTGCGCAAGTTTTAGTACTAAGTTAATATTTTAGTTATCATTGTAATTTGTGTCCACTAACATTAGTTTAATAATAAGTGTTTTTATTGCTACTAACCACAAATATGGATGTACATGTCCGAAATAAATTTTTGAATTGAATTGAATTGAATTGAATTAAATTCGAATGAAGAAAAATCCTCTTAGTTCGAATTTAACCCATATTGCTTTGACATAAAGTGCCCATGCCATATACTGGTACAGCGTCGAGCACTCGGACGTTTACCTTAGCTTGACGATTAAAATATGTGTATTAAGATTTCATAGAGAATACTGCAACGTCACTCTTTTCATAGTTGTAGTCCATGTTACTGTCAAAACAATCGAAATAACTACTTTTCGATACGCTCCAGACAACTAAAATAAATTCGACCAATCACGTGGCTGCTTTACTGAACTGTAATGAATTGGACCAATAGAATCGCTTTGATGTCGTACGCTCGTTGATGTCTTTTAAGATATCAACAAGCGTACGAGCGATGAGCTGAACTTCGTTTCAACAGTATCGAGTTTGTTTAATTAGTTCAGTTGACTCGTAGAAAATTAATTTTAATGAACTCGTACAAAAAATATTGTTCACATAGTGTTATAATCAAGCTTTTTAATCTCGTACCTTACTTAGGCCACTCAGCAAGCTTCGTGGCCTAAACACGGTACTCGACTAAAAAGCTCTCTATTATAACACGATTGTGAAAAATACTATTTAAGTTTGCATGAAGAGGGTATAATCTCTGAAAATACTGATCCATGTAGGAAATATGTACATTTAAACTGACAAAGCACAACCTCACACTGAACACATTATCTATTTGTAATATTAGTTGTTTATATTTTCTTAGGCGGTTGTTAGGCATAAGTATTATTTAAATCAGTCTATAATGTATCTTTTCACTGCTAAAATCATTAATGAAAAGTGAGTTGGAATTTTATCTCGAGGAAGTGTCAAACTCAAAAGTAAACAAAAACAAAACTCACGCGGCAAAACCAGTTATGATGATACTAATGCTGAAATAACTCTCGATTCTGTAAATTCCTATAATTGAGGAGCTAAAACCTATAGTTAAATTCAAAATTGAAACGCAGAAGCTTAAAAACCACTATCCTGAAATAACTTACAAAGTTGAGGAAAGCCTCGTTTTCGACCATGGTTTTCTACTATGTCGCTGAACCGAATTGTAATGTATTGGTACGCATTAGACGCATAATTTTATGTTTTTTAACTTCCTAGTGAATAGCTTTTCGCTAGGATGCACCGTATAGAAGCTACGAGTGAGAAACCAAAAAAAAGTCCAAAAATTTCGAGAATTTGTGGCATCCAAAATTGTCACAAAATATCTCGTGTAACCATTTTTGATATATACTCGGTTGTATCGATGTAAACAATATTTTAAAAAAAATCTTCTACACCACCTTTTGCGACAAAAATATACTCTACGGACTGGCCTACTAGAGTAGCTAAGTACTATTTGTTCTATTGTTTATTTACAGTAAACTTTAGCCTACCGACGCACCTGCGTACCTAATTGTTTTACAACCCTACTTGAAGATAACAATTAAACAATAGATGTTGGTAGTCGGTAACGGTTGGTTTTAAAAGTCACCACAAACCAAGACAAGACAAAGACACTAGGTGAGGTGGGTAGGTGTGGTGAGGTGATAGGTGGGTGTGGTGTAGTCAAGACGTTTCGCTATTCAAACTAAAACACACTAGTTAGTTGAGTTTTGTGCATAGCTCGTAGGTAAGAGTGGCGCATCTTCGAGGTTTGAACGGTATATACGAGAACTCATTAGTCTGCGCAGATAACGAAAGGCAAATAGGTCTTTTCTGTAACGACGAACGTCAGAGGTCAATATCGGCATTGAGACACGATCTAGTCAGGAAATAGCTGATCATTAATCGCTTATGGCTCGCTGGCGATCGCAGGCTCTCAGGGCCTGTTTGACACGACGTATTACACTTAAACTGGATAACATTTGATGTCCACGTCAGGCTTAGCGCGCGAGACTGCGAGCGTGGATGACAAATTGTAGGTAAGTATCAATGTCTGAGTGTCAAACTGAGTGTTTGAGGGTTTGCGTGATTAATTCAGGAGCAGCAGACGGGTCTCTTCAATTATTGACTTCTTCTTTGTGATTTTACAATTTGGTTTATTTAACCCAAGAAACCTCTAGATAGTTCAGTTACCAAGTCTAAATGATACTTCGCATTAAGTCTTCGGCAGCCACTGCAAACTGTTGGGTTGGTTATACAACTTGTACGGTATCAGTATACCTACCATAAATTGTTGCTGTTGTTGGGATGCCGTGCCCAGCGTTCAGCGCCGGATCTAGGGGGGGGCAAGCCGGGGCCCATGCCCCGGGCGCCAAATTCAGAGGGCGATAAATTCGATCTTCGGCAGACGAATACACGTCTCATCACGCCATCACTCATCATCAACGCAACTTTGAACACGAGTGAGGTGATGATGCGCATGAGCTCTAAAAGAATATCAGCCAAGGAGACGGGACGGGATAAACCGCTCGCTCGGACTACGGGGCGCGGCGATAGCACATCTGGAGCCCAGACTCTGGGCTATTCGCTATTGTTTTGGGAGACTATTGTTTTATTTTATGGCGTCACGAGAGAAAGTTCACATTAAGGACGGTTAGCCTGCATGCGAAAGGGATGAAGTTATATTTGGTAACAGAACTCCTTCGTCGATATCTCTCCGCGGCCGTGTTTTGTTGTTAACATTCAATTTGTGTGTCATTCAATTTACTTAGTTATTGTCGATCTTCAAAAGTATAAAATAAAAAAAAGTGTTTGTGTCAAAAAATAACTCACCGATCCCTCCTACTCACGAATTATATACTCCTACTAGGTAAGTATTTAAAAAAAAATCTTGTGCTTTTTAAGTTAATAGGTATATACTTTAATAAGATCCACGTAAAAATAAT
The DNA here is from genome assembly GCA_963854355.1 of Epinotia brunnichana. Classification (NCBI taxonomy): domain Eukaryota; kingdom Metazoa; phylum Arthropoda; class Insecta; order Lepidoptera; family Tortricidae; genus Epinotia; species Epinotia brunnichana. The sequence continues at coordinate 15,667,563 of OY977957.1, forward strand.
TAAACTTTAATAAGCAAATTCTCGGTAATTTATTGATGAATTTAAAAATAATTCAGGTAATTTAATTTTGTGGATCTACGACTAAATGTATTTCAATTGAACTTACCAAAAAGAATGCTCGCTGGTTTTCATTTCGATACTTTTACTAAAATAATTTAAAGGGAAACTATGGCGGCCGATAAAAAATGTGAATAATGGGCATTGGGTAAAAATGTTGTTAGGGTTCCGTACCAAAAAGGTAAAAAAGGAACCCTTATGGACTCTGTCCGTCTGTCCGTCCGTCTGTCTCAACGTTAAATATCTCAATTTGAAATTTGGAATAACTGATAAAAGGGTCAAGACACGTGTATGGATATTGAAAAATAATAATATACATTTTTATTTTCTGTTTAAATGACGAATATATATGCGGGGGGTTAAAAAATCAAAGTCTAGTAAAAATATCAAATGGGGTATCATATGAAAGGGCTTGAGTTGCACTTTCTAAAACCATTTTTATTTTTTTTTCTACAGTGGTTAATTTTTGATTTATTAAGGAAAATGTAGAAAAAAATACCACGCCCCCCTTATCTCCGAAGTTTACGAAGCGAAAATTCTGAAATAATTAAATATGATTAAGAGTAACATAAATAATACAGGAAAAATAAAACGATTGACATGTAAGAATGTTCAAAATTGAATGGGGTCCTGACATGACGGGTATGGTGTATGAAAGTTTGTACGGAACCCTCGGTGCGCGAGTCAGACTCGTACTTGACCGGTTTTTTTCAGGTGAACGGTCACTTGTAAAAGTGGTAGATTATGATAGATCTATTGAAAACAAAACTATTTTGATAACAAAAGTTGTATCTCAGTCATAACTTTATGAAAAACCTCGTAATAATAAATTGGGAGCGTGATTTTTTTCGACAAATATTATTTTCGTGCCTTAGCCTGTTATTAATGATCATTTTTGTTTTTGTTTCATGTCGATAGGCGGTGTAGTTTAAGAGCAGTAACGTTTTATTTATTTACAATGGTATGAAACGAAATAAAAATCTAAAAAAAAAAATACAAAATAGCCAAAAAAAACATTTGCGACCAAAAATTGGGCGTAGTTTCTCCCATTTTGCTATGTGCAGATTATAAAGACTCACACTTACAACACATATTCGTAAAAAATCATAGGCTTAACACAGAAAGAGCGACGCTAGACCGGTCGTTGTAGCGTTCTTTCCGTTACGTTAGTGGGCATCTGATGTTGAAGAAATTATGATAATTATAAAGAAAAAAAAAATATATATATATATAAATATATGCAGTCGGGGGCGGCATTTTATAGTTATTGCCCCGCCTCGGAAAAATTCTAGATCCGGCGCTGCCAGCGTTATACTTTTCACATGTATTGTATCAGTTAACCTTGATAAATTTGTAATACAACGCGGATGACAAACTGGTAACTGTTTTGTATAAAAACTAAAATATTTTTGGTCATTACATACGTTAGGTGGGGAATTTCAAAAAAACCTGTCGGTTTTGTTACTAAACGTAGGCGATTGACATTGACTGTCGGTTTTGTTAAAATCCTTAACTGTCCGTTTAAGGGTGCAAAAATAATGAATTGCCCCAGGTACCTACACCACCTACCCAGTTTTAAAAATTCTATGGAATAAACGTATTGACAATACAAACTGTAGGTAGATAGCCACTGACACCTGATTTAGAACGGCTGTTAGACAAGCCGGTAAAAATATTGACATTACTAATGAGAGTGTCTCCAGGTAGGTAATCGCGAAAGTCCACAAATTGCTTCGAAGCCCCATTTAGCGCTGAGCGACGTCAAATAACTAGACTATCAGAGTAAGCGACCGCTAATGGTGTAGCTAACAGTTGTGAATATGCAAATGTGATTGCCCGCCATTTTGGAGCTACTCTAGCAATCAAAATGGCCGCCAAGGATACGTTAGGGTGGGAAATGAAAATGCGTTGGCAAGCTTGATGAGTATTGTAATTTAATTTTGCTCACTTTGGGTTGCTTTGGGTGATATTGGACGCACAAAGACTAAGATAATGTGACTCCTTAAATCTTCGGGGCTATTAACACGCATGTAGACAGGTCATCACTTCAGGAAATTCGAATTATTTTAATATTTAAGACCAACTAACGGTAGGTTTAGGTGTATACGTACCTTTATCTATCCTACTGCCTGTCTAAAAAAAGGTTCTTTATGGACTGAATAATTATGCACAATTTATATATAGGTCTACTACATCATTGTAATCGGTTTCTATTATTATAGATGTCAGTGAAAATCAAATTTTTCATCGTTATTTTATTAGTTTGCTAGATTTTTAGTAATTTCATAAGTAGGTATAAAGGTTTAATTTCAAGTGAACACCCAGTCTTAGGTATTTCCAAACGATCTGACCGTTTGTCAGTCCACTTAATATTTATGCTTATACCTCATGCCATATAACATTATATTTTTAAGGGACAAATTCCACTAGTTACTGTTCTTCGTTTATCTAGGATATAACAGAGAAACATTGTACTAGTTTTACTTATCTCTATCATTAAGTACTTTCCAAACATAACAACACTAATGTTTCTGCGTTTCAAAATTGTTTTCCTTGAAATCGCTTGGCGATTAACGCTCGATTTTTCTAATGTTATATAGTTTCGATTAGGGTATACTGATGCATTTGTCGTATGGCGGTTACACACTGGTATGTATTCGTATCGATGTCGCTGATAGAGTTCCAGTGTGTGCTGCGAGATTCAGAAGGAACAGTGCAGCTGCCGAGTTTGTTGCTCTTTTAGCACCACCCGGAGGTCACGTGTAGGGTTTCTAGGGTTATTCCTACGGACGACACGGACGTAGAACAACAACGACCTCCGGGTATAGTGATACTAACGTGTTTCGAAAACCGCCAGTACAGGTTGGATTTTAAAATAGGGCTAGCTTGGTAAATTGTCTAGGGTATACGCTAAACCAATATGCTAATTTCCGTATAATTCAGACAGGCAGTACAAGGCTTCAATTCCGTGTTCAATTACATATTATTGCCACCATCAGGCATGTGCCGTACACGTGTATTGCGGTTAACCATCAACCGTTACTGTTTTTGAATTAGATAGATAAAAGGTTAGGTAGTAGTCACTTTCGTAATTCAGCCCTCAAAGCCAACAAACGGAACTAAATTGAATGGTCTATAAGAATAGTAATTAATTGTCCATGACTCTTATTTTTAAAGCAACATTCACACAAGTATTGAAAACCATAATATTGTATTTCATTTTCTACTCATCGGTAATATAATTGCAAACGTTTGTCATTTTGGACGATTGTATGAACACTTTTAGGTGACTCTTGCCTCACATACTCACATGTACTTAAATTGTTTATATATTGCATTAAGACATTGAATACTAATTTTAAATACCTAACGGTAATTGATGAAATAAGAAATGAAAGTTAATACTTCGATGACGTGGACGAAGTCGCGGGCAAAAGCTAGTTAGTAATATACCTAATAATTCAAAATGGCCGCCTTAAATTTAAAGATGGCCGACTGAGGAGTTGCTCCCTATCAAAAAAATAAAGCAATGGACCTAACAAGTACCTGAAAAAAAATTGTTGCTTTTGTCCAGCGTGTCCATATTTACGACAATTTGTTCCAACAATCTGCCCCACTAGAAAGGCAATGATTCGATTGAACGTCTCGTGGTAGTCGTGGTACAATGCAGAGTAGAATGCAGCAGGACGAGATGGACCGACCAAATAAAACCTGTTGCGGGTGGCCCATTGCATGAATGCGCCAAAATTACGACCAACAGTGTGAAATGGCGAGAGATTGTAAGGAGAGTCATCATCATCATCATCATTATCATCAACGGCCTGTAGCGTCTATAAAAGAAGATTTAAGCAGCGTCCATTAAAGTGCGGCACTTGCGTACGTGGCTTGTCAGGCCAATACGAGAGCGACAGTGACCCCCGCATATATGACATGTAAATGTCATACACATCGCTGTTGGAGGCGCAGCAGCGCGCTGGTGTCTCAATGCTCGTTTGTGGGACAACAGGTCAAACCAGGTGATATCATGTACTGTCACGCCTTCATTAAGTGACTTCCTCCATTGGTCTCGGTCCTGCGATTGATTTTCCCAGTTCGTGGGGTCGATCTTGAAGGACAGCAAGGAGAGTAACTGCCAGAAATTTCAAGCCCACCCATTATTAATTAGGAGTTCTAATATGATCCAATTATTTGTCACAGAGCAAACGATACGTTAAAACCATTTGTTATGTTTGGCAAACAGTATCCATTCCAAGTAGGTCGTACCCACCGCCGATGCCAGCTTTATGCATATTTAAATGGAGACGGGTAGGGCAGAATCCATACTTCCATTCTGATATTTTAAATGCGAAAGTAACTCTGCCTGTTACTTTCGCGCTTATACCGCTGAACGGATTTAGATGAAAATTGGTATGGAGATAGGTTAAATCCCGGGGAAGGACATGGAGTAGATTTATCCCGAAAATCATCTCCTAAGGGGGTGAAATATGGGGCGGAAGTTTGTATAGAAGTACGATATAACCGAGTTCCACGCGACAAAGTCGCGGGCAAAATCTAGTAAAATGTATATTATTATATATTATAAGCAACGCGACGGTTGAAATAAATTAATAAATATAAGGTGACAATCTTACACGAATCGAACTAATCTCATGGTAAGCTCAATAGGCTTGAGTTATGGGAACTAGACGAAAATTTATTTCATTGCTATCGATATAATTGTCATGCTTATCACATAAATATTTGAGATAAGATAAGATATAATTTATTGATAAAACTGTAATTTTGCCCTTACCGGGATTCGAGTCCAGGACCATTGGCTTTGTATGCAGGGTCACTACTCACATACCCACTAGGATAAACTGGTCGTCAAATTTAATGACGTGAAACAACTGTTCCGTACTACAAGTCGTTAATTATCTAATGAAAGCTGTGAATAAAACTGACATTCGTGCAATAGAAAATGTAACAACGCCAACGAATAGTGACTAGCGTAAGCTTCGAACGTGGACCCCGGAGAATAGAAATGACACCGCTTTTTCAGCTAATGCCATTCACAAAGATTACACCACTCGACACTAGTACAACCAGGCACGTTCTCTCGCTAAGGTTTTTTAAGCTCGGCTCCCATTCTCCGGGGTGTTCATTTACCCGAACTCGGCTGACACCACCGGGACACGATTGTAAAGGAGCCCGGGGTCCGCTTTTTGATTTGGCATAGACACTATAATTCCCTGACCCCAAATATGTATACTTAGACACCAAGTTTGTGATTCTACGTGATTTAGAACCCGAGATATTAATAATATACTTATAATTAAAAATGACCCCCATAAAAAAAAGATGGCCGTCGGAGGAGCTGGTTCCTATCAAAAACTTAAAGCTATGTACCTAATTAGTAGGTACCTGAAAAAAATTTGGTGCTTTTGTCCGGTGTGTCCACATTTACGACAATTTGTTCCGGCAGTCTGCCCCGCTATATAGTAGACAGTTGTGAATAGAACAACGTCCACCCGAACAGACCATTTTATTTTCCTCATATCCTCAGTGGAAAAAGGACACAATTCAAAGGAGTTCCCCAACTTATTCCCCGTTTGGTGAACTAGGAATTCGGCACACTGAAATCCTAAAAAGAATACTTACGTTTTGGACTGCACCCAACATTTGGTTCGTACGACAAAGGAATTGCTAGGTATCGTTTTGGGACAAACAAAAGGAATGAGCTTCGGTTGTAACCAATATTGAAATGGTGCATAACAAATGAATATCATGTTTTGATGCACACCACTTTTTTATAGCATACGACATACAAAATTTACTATGTGTCGTGTACCATGACCATGACTTAAAAAGTAAAAAAAAAACTGTATCCCGATTCTCGACTACGAAAAACACTATGTAAGTATGTGGTATGTATACGTAACTTATGTTTGTTCGGGTGGAATCTTGTAACTCAATTTTGAAGCAGATATCTTCAACCGATTGAGCTGAAATGTTGGGTAAAGGTATTGGATGACTATTCAATATTATGGTACCATCAAGCTGATCTGATGATGGAGACAGAAGGTGGCCATGGGAATTCAGTACTTAACCGACGTAGCCCCGTTGGATTGGGCTCGTTAGAATCGTCTCAATTAGTAGTTGATGTTGGTATACAGAAAAGTACAGTCAGCAATAAAAGCTTGTACCAAAAAATTTTTTTTTTAAATATCCTTTTTTCATAGCCTTTAAAACCGGAGCATAATTTCGAATACCTCATTCATCAACATCGGTTAAATATCTTAAATGTTACGGACTACGGTGGAACACATATACCTACTGCTAAAATCATCCCTTCGTTTCGTAGTCAAACAAAAAAAGACTCAGTAAACCTTGAAAATTTTATCTTGTAGCTTCGTGAAACAGGCCACACCATTTAGGTAGCTTACCATGTTCATCGTATCAGCCAAAAGCCACTGCTGGACATAGGCCTCCCCCAAAGCGTGCTACAATGACCGGTCCTGCGCCACCCGCAACCGCATCCAGCGGACTCCCCCGACTTTTACCAGGTCGTTAGTCCACCTTGTGGGGGTCTACCCACGCTGCGCCTTCCATAACCACCACCATGCCACCATGTTGGATACTCTTTAAACGCAATAAATCCCTACTCTATGGTAGGATTGGTAGCTGTATATGTCAACATGCTTGTCTTTTAATTTTTGCCTCAGTGCTAGTCGAGTCCGTTGTACGCTCCTGATTCCCGAATATACCACACTAGAGACCCGCCCCGGCTTCGTACGGGTTTACCTATATGTATAATACATGCATGAAATGAAATGAAATAATTTATTTGCCAGAATACGGTTAATACAAGATCTTAAAAATAATAGATAAACGAACGTATCCAACCTGAATGCAGGTGTGCAAAATTTTATATTTTATTGTCAGAACATTCCACGATGTCAAGACTTAAATACTAACACTTACAGCTATTTGTTACATACCTATTACTTTCGTGTCAAATACTCCTGTATTATACATATAAACCTTCCTCTTGAATTACTCTATCTATAAAAAAAAATCCGCATCAAAATCCGTTGCGTAGTTGTAAAGATCTAAGCATACATAGGGACCGACAGACAGCGCGCATTATGGTACGTGTATGACGGGTTTAGGTTATAAAGGAAACAGCGGAAAGCGACTTTGTTTTATACTATGTAGTGATTATGCCGCAACTTACTGTTTCCTTTATAACCTAAACCCGTCATACACGTACCATATAATATGTCTTTTCAATGTATCCTCATTGAAGTGCCGTAAAATCAATGACAATGTCAAACGCGTTATCGGGACAGGCCCTCAGAAGTACTCTCGGATAATGTTATCATGATAGACTTTTCCGCTTGGATATTGATACCGTTGTATTATCTAGTGTTTTGCTTTTTGTTTACGACCGACTCGAAAAAAGGCTTTCAATCGTGCGTTGCGTAATGTCATTTATTTTGTAACCGCACATTTTTTATGTCATCGTGGAGAGTGAATATAGTAGTTTATAATCTAACGCGTGAGACTATACTAACTAAACTAACCTCAACAACAGTCTAAAATCTCAGTAGATAGATTTAAACAAACGTTTCGTACAATTTTACTGTTTTTATATATTTTTTTTGTTTTTGTCCGTGGCATATCATAAGTATAAGCCAGGCCAGGCAAAATGACAGCCTTGTCACAACAAAGTTATATCAATATTGGTATATTTATTGTATACTGTGTCCCAGTCATCCGGAACCCATTAAAAATTAACTGAAGCATTCGTACAGTTAGCATCAAAAGTAACTACGCAATCGAAGACGTCAAAAGTTCTTATTCCCTTTCAATAGAGACTTTTGACGTCTTCGTTTGCGTAGCTACTTCTGATGCTGACTGTACAACATCAACTATGAAATGAATAAAATAACCGAACCATTTATGACTTTCTGTCCAAGAAAAATATAGGTTTGTGCAACAGATAAAGAAAAAAGGAAGCCGTTTATCTGATGAAAGACCGGGCATAAAGAAAATGACACAGCCACTTCCATGATTGAGACGCGCCCTTATAGAACGGGAGATGATGACGATAAGAGGAGGAGGTTCAATTTTGTAGATTTTTTGGCCAAGTATAATAAAATACAGTTGGCAATAAAAATTTGTTGTTGAGGATTTTTTAGGCAAAGGTACGAGTGACCTAACTATGATAAATGGTGCTTTTCCGGCAATAGGATAGTGGTGATTTTTAGTGTGTTTAAAAATTCTGATGAAAAGTCCCGACGTTGATTGGTTTTATGTCAAAAACGAGGCATCAATGTTTTTGTGTGGCCTAGCATGGAGATTTTTTCTAGACTGCCTGGCTGTTTCTAGCTGAAAAGATTTTTAAATTCAATTTTTAATCGTTTAGAATGTTTCGATGCAGTTAGGTTACTGTTTTTTATTGAGACTGTGAGCGCTAGTAGTCTTTACCCATCAGATCTGCATAAAATAATATTATATTAACCTTAAACATGGCAAAATAAAAAAAACCGTTCTAGAAAAACATGCAAAAAGGTTACCAAAAAGTGCATTTAAAGATACACTGCCTTGTTCTACTTTTAAACTTGTTTAGGGTTCCAAATATTTTTTTATTTTTATTCATCCTTTAAAATTTAAACAAACGGCGCATTTCAACATTATTCCGACAAATGTATTTGCTTACCTTAAATCTGTATAACATTGTAAAATAAGCGTAGAGAATTTCACAAGCCACACGATAAATAAAAGTACTGCATAACGTCATCAGTGTTTTCCTGTTCGGCGACCGTGTTTGATAACACGGGTGACTAGTCGGTTACGAGGAATCACCGGCTTTTGTTACTACGGGTTAACCAATTCATTAATTTGTTAAGTCACAATCACAAAGAGTCATGTTTACAACGTGACGACCTTAATAACGTGTGACCCGTTTTCATTACCTTTTAATATACAATCAAGAGCAAAAGTTTCGGGTCGGTGAAATACCGTCATATTTTCTAAAATAGTGCAAGGTTGTACAGTTTTTAAATCCTGTCATGATCTTTATTAAATTTTACATCTAAACTGCAGAAATAACAGTAAAAAAAAACACGTCACCGGGTTTAAATCGGACTCGTAAAAACTCATGAAAAAAACAACGTTAATACGGAGAGAGATATCGCAAAAATCGTCATTTTTGGATGTTGATATTTTTATGATAGGATCCCGGAAATTGCTAATACATTTGGGTATTACGAAGAATGGTATATTATGTAAAAAAGACTAGTGTAAAATATTTAAAAATACCTATTGCGGTTATTTAATTTAGGATGACCCGAAATTTTTGCTCTTGAGTGTATGTCTGATCTGATTGGCACAGGAGTTTTCTATATAGATAATAGTTATTACGTCATCATCATCAACATATCAGCCGAAATAAATCCACTGCTAGACATATGCCTCCCCCAAAGAGTGCCACAATGACCTTTCCTGCGCCACCCGCATCCAGCGGCATAAGACGACGTAATGGTAAAATGGTAATGTGCAGACATTAGGAATCTGGAGGGCAAAATTTTATGAGAGGTAGGGAGTTCCTATATCGATTCATTGAGTTCAATTATCGATGATACTATCGATCTATATACTAGTGATCAACTGATCACTCCAGGTTTTGTTTCTAAAAATATGTTTCTATTAAAAGTGTTAAAATGAAACAAAATAGTAACGTAATAAATACTTTCTTTTTTTCAAAACGATTTTTGAAACTTTAATCATCATATTTTTTTTCTACATTAGGTACTGTCCCTGTATTGTTAAAATAAACGATCAGTAGGTATCTGTTCCAAATTTTGGGGCGTTAAGCGTCTCCGTCTTAGACATCGGTTACACGCTAATTCTGGCGTCAGTTCAGTCCATCATTCTGGTCAGAATGACGATATAATGATCGTGTAACCACTCAGACTGATGGACTGATGGTCTGGGCTGATGAAATTTGAATATTTTAGATAATATTCGTCAGTCCGTTTTGAATGACAGAAAACTGATAGGATTGATTGTGACACACGCATAACTTAGTCCTATAACAACTACTGTACTCGCACAATTTGACAATAAATGATTTCTGATTCTGATAGTTTTCAAAATCTTCGTCTTCCTTCTTAAGGATGACTCACGCTAGAACGGGCCCGGGCCGTTTTCTAGGAAAAACGACGGCGTTTTTGCACGGTCGAGCCACGGACGAGGCTCGGAAGCGGCTCGGTGTCGGCACGGCCCGGCCGTAGCTTGGCCGGGCTTGGGTATGGCTCGGCCGGGCTTGGGTATTGCTCGGCCGCGCAAAAACGCCGTCGTTTTTCTTAGAAAACGGCCCGGGCCGGACACGGCCCGTTTTAGCGTGAGTCATCCTTTACTCGTATTTCATTCATTAAATTTAGGTGTAATGATCTCTTCTTAATAGCCAGCTTCTCATTCACCGTTTTCTTTTTATATGTTTTTTTAACAGTAAAGCGATAATTATCATAGTACAGGCCTTTTTTAGGGTTCCGTAGACAAATGGCAAAAAATGGAAACCTTATAGATTCGTCATGTCTATCCGTTCGTATGTCACAGCCACTTTTTTCCGAAACTATAAAAGCTATACTGTTGAAACTTGGTAAGTAGATGTATTTTGTAAACCGCATTAAGATTTTCACACGAAAATATAAAAAAACAAAAAAATTTGGGGTTCCCCATACTAAGAACTGAAACTCAATTTTTTTTTCATTAAACCTATACGTGTGGGGTATCTATGGATAGGTCTTCAAAAATAATATTGAGGTTTCTAACATCATTTTTTTCTAAACTGAATAGTTTGCGCGAGAGACACTTCCAAAGTGGTAAAATGTGTGTGTCCCCCCCCTGTAACTTCTAAAATAAGAGAATGATAAATCTAAAAAAAATATATGATGTACATTATTATACAAACTTTCAACGAAAATTGGTTTGAACGAGATCTAGTAAGTAGTTTTTTTTTAATACGTCATAAATCGTAAAAAGCAATTTATTTAACGGAACCCTTCATGTGCGAGTCCGACTCGCACTTGGCCGCTTTTTTCTATATAGTATCCATATTAGACTACAAGACTAAATTACTGTGTTGCGTTGTGTCCAAACGGCGACTGCGTTGTAATTTCATCAGTATTTTGTCAGTCTTAACTGATCGTGTAACCGTGTCCATTTTCCATCATTCTGGCATCAGTCTAAACTCGAAAAAGACTAAATACTGAACTGATGACGCCAGAATGAGCGTGTAATGAATTTTGGCGTCAGTTGAGTCCATCAGTATGATCTGTCCGTCTTTGTCATTCACAACGGTTACACGATCGTTCTCTCATAATACTGATGGACTGAACTGACGCCAGAATTAGCGTGTAACCGAAGCCTTATTCAGTATTATTTGTTATATTTCTTCTGATTAGACAGCCGCGACTGAGTGTCTTATCGATTGTATACTTTAACTGGTTATTTAATCACTAATCAGACCATGTGACAGCCAAGTTATATCAAGGCTGTTAAATGTCCCGAAGTGTTTAAAACCCACAACCCATTATATATAATAAGATATGTAGGTAGGTACACAAAACAAATATATATTGTAAAGAAAGTGAGTGCAATCCTCGCCAATAAACACTATGTTTGGCGAACTTATAAGTAATAAAAAAAATAACTTATTATTCTTGGAAAATAGTTTTAAATTAAAAAAAAAAGTCTCAATTTTAGTACTTACTTAGCATTCTTTCACTTATATACTTACATTCGTTACGATGTAAAAAAACTGTAACGAAAATCCGTTTTCAATTCAGTTTCAAAATGGTCACGCTCGAAGTAATGTACGGTCGACCAAGAAAGTGGTCTAATACCAGTTTTGACAAAAGTTTCTGTGAGATCTGCAGGTCGATCACGTAACGCATTGTACGCGCGTCAGGTAGATCTAAATGTCACTTTTTTATATGGAAAAATGACACTTAAATTGTCCTAACGCGCGTAGGAAACATTAAGTGATTACCCCTCTGATCGTCACTAAGGTTACTGTCATAATATTATTGCAAGTGGAAATCGACCTTGTTGTTTCATGACGTTCAAATGAACCTCGACCGTAGGGTGGTAGACCTCATTTTTGGCCGACTTTGGTAATTTACGTGTAAACAGGAAAAATACAATTCCATATTGATTGGAAATATTCAAAGATACCGTAACATTTCCGACAGAACACTTGAAAATCGATAACAGTTGAAAACACTATCTGCCTTAGATTCTTAAGCGTTCTATCGCGTATCATCGAGACCTTGGCCAGACTTATCTCTAAACTAATCCCATCCTCATTCGGATAGAGGCTGTAACTCAATCTGATTTACAACAGGGCAAGTGTTTTTATGTTTCTCCTTGTTTGGCGACATGTCTCGGCAGACTACGTTTACACATTCGCGGCCGCTATTCGTCGATTCCGGAGACATTCGTGGATGGCTGTGATTCTTTAATGTGGCCGAATTATTATAAAACTGTCATTGGAATATTCTACCTTGGTAGAGTTGCGACTTGAATGGACGATTCATCATATCAGCCGAAAGACGTCCACTGCTGGACATAGGCCTCCCCCAAAGAGTGCCACAATGGCCGGTCCTGTGCCACCCGCATCCAGTATCACTCAAAGGGCAATGAAGAGGGTTTCTCTGCGCGATCGCATCAGAAATGAGGCTATCCGCAGCAGAACCAAGGTAACCGATATAGCCCTCCGAATCGCTAAACTTAAGTAGCAGTGGGCGGGGCACAATGCACGTAGAACCGATGGCCGTTGGGGCGGAAAGGTTCTCGAGTGGCGACCACGTACCGGAAGGCGCGGCGTGGGTAGACAAGGTGGACTGATGACCTGGTAAAGGTCGCGGGAATGGACGATTACTTTGATGCAATTCGGCCCACTGAAATAATATCAACTCAAGTATAAGTATAACAGCGTCGTCGCGTCTCCGTACTCCACAGTTCTACACCATCGGTTCCGAACCTGAAGGTGGAATTTCTTTTTTGGGGGTAACGGAGTTAGTATCTAAAGTGGATGAATAGACAGTATATTAGAGTTTATTAAAATTGGCGGTAAAATCGGTTTCCCTTAGGTCACGGGGGTAAATATATTGGAAAGGTTAATAAGGACCAGTGGTGTACACGGAATGGGGTTGTGGACTACTTTTATTATTACTCCAAAAGAAAGAAGGCAAAGAATATGCCTAATGACGAAAATCCTATTTATATATCTCAAAAAGTTAAGAAGATACAACCGTTTTAATATTGCTTGATAGAGAGAAAACGCTCGAGACCAGTGACGCTACCACGAACTTCGAATCTCGAACTTCGTATATCTCCGTCTCTATCGCACTTATGGTTTATGTTACTCGAGCGACAGAGACGGAGATATACGAAGTTCGAGATTCGAAGTTCGTGGTAGCGCCGCAGTGACGCTGCGCCATTCGCACGAATGTGTACACGCGGATTTTTCCCTGTCTCGGAGCCGCATGGTTTTTGTCCTGATTGGTTGGTGTGTGTCAAGGGACTTAGTATTCGCAACGCGATAAATCGCCGCTATTGAAACAGTGTCTAGAACAACCTACTTATTCAGTTGTTTCACTAGGGGTGAAGTAATAGTGGATAAAAGTGGTGAGGTGAATGGTGATTGATTGTGAATATCATAGTTGGGCTGATATACGCAGTGAGGCGATGCTAGTTTGTTTCAATTACATAGAGATTGAACAAAACAATCGAGCGTATTGCGATTTTTCGTTTCTCGGACCTTTCTCATTTTTGTGTAAACTGTCACAGCCGTCGATGTGACTAATATGTAATTTTACGCTATTTAGAGTTTTATTTTTTATTAGATTTTAGAAAATTATGTTTATTACCCTTTTACTTAGCAAAAAAAAACTTGAGTTTATGCCTCGTTTGCGGCTCGTCGTGGTAACTGCCACGTTAAATTAACAAGAAACAAAATGGTTTCATAAAATAATTTGTTACTTACGTTAACAAGTGTTGTAATTCCGTTCCGTACTCAAAGAGTAAAACGGGACCCTATTACTAAGACTCCGCTGTCCTTCCGTCCGTCTGTCTGTCACCAGGTTCCAGTTGACATTTTCACAAATGATGTATTTCTGTTGCCGCTATAACAACAAATACTAAAAACCAAATAAAATAAATATTTTTATTGAAAATGGTACGGAACCCTTCGTGCGCGAGTCCGACTCGCACTTGGCCGGTTTTTTTATGAATTATTCATTGATTCAGTCATTCAATCAAAAAATTATTCTTATTATATATAACGACTCCACTGCTCTCTGTTCACGCCAACTCTACATATTACTATATTACATTCCATTGCATTTCAAACTACCAATAGGAAAGCAGAGCCAGCTAGACTATTCCGATGCTATTAACACTGCGACAGCAGCAAACGGCAAAAGCCGTTAACGAGTTTTCCTGCATCCGATGCCTACTCGTATTTAAAGCTAGGTGCTAGGTGCGCTGAGTTTGGTAAACAACGGCGAAATGGGTTAATTTTCCAGTTCAATTTCTATATGGGTGGGTTAGTGAATAAACGTATCTTTCATTCAATGTATGGGTATGATTGTCGGAGACATAGTTTATATGCATTGATATTGTTGTCTATGCTACGGCATTGTCATTCCTTTTTCCACTTCTTTCAACTTCTATGACAGTGTATCGCTCTGTCATATTTATATTTAATTCTATAAATGTAAAAACCTTCGTTTCCTTGACAATAATTGTTTTAAATAAAGTTACTAAGTATTTTTTTTCTAAATAGTACAGCTACAGCAACCAATCCTTCATCAATAAAATCTACTAGAGTCGCAAACGTCAATAGGCTACTAACAGGCAGACAGTGTGCTTGTTTGTAACTGTAGTATTAAAAATTCCCCTTTCTGTCTTCAACACTTACAATACATTCAAATGAATCCTCAAGTGAATAAAGGGTCGGCAACGCGCTTGTGATTCTTCTGGAGTCACAAGTGTCCATAGGCGACGGTACCAGCTTAACATCAGGCAGGCCGTAAGCTTGTTTGCCACCGACGCAGTATAAAAAAAAATGATCCGCGGAGTCATGAATAGCCACAACCTGTGTTCTACTTGAAATGTATGCTACAAGTGATGTTGTTGTGGTTATTTTTGAAAACAGATTGACTATTCCTTTAGTTTTCTTGAACCGAAACATGTTTTTTTGCCGAAACCGAAGGTTCGGCGTTGGCTCTAGTTTCGGCAGAAACCGAACCTTTTGTAGTCTTGTTGAAATCGTTGAAAAAATTACGTGAAACCGCTTTTATAGACATATTAATTAACAATGTAACACCTGAAACTCGTGAAGGTTGTATAAAATAAAACAAGGTTTACTACAAGTTACCATAATTCCGGGAACAAGCACACAAAGCGTCACTTCACTGAGAAGGTGGCCGGCGAGCTAAGCCATATTGCCGGTTTGCAACTTGGCACGAGCGCATTCGAAGTTAGCCAAACGCGACCCGAAGTACCGTTTCGTAAGTTTCGGCCCAGCCGAAAGGTTCGGCCGTGTTTTGGCCGCAACATGATTTTTTGGCCGAAACCGAACCATCGGACACTAGCAGAATTTAACTTATTTCCAAATTTACCCCGTGCCCCGGCACGATTCCAAATTTATCAGTGTATTGCTGACGGCCTAAGGAGGTTTTCGGACAAAAATCGCATTAAAATCAGTCCATTAGTTTATACTTTATACCTATAACACCCCTCTTTCTGCGTCGGGGGTTAAAAATAGGGGTTTCAGACTTCATCCCTGCGAGATTACAGGATAAGCTGTCCATAAACATCCCGAAAATACGAGAGGAATTCTCTATCCTGCCCGAGGATTAAAATTTTTTTTTTTTTTAGGCGAGACGAGTTGTTTCGGATCATCCGAATTGGTTTAAAATTAGATAAAAACAAGACTGAAAAATAGAGACTTGGGTTACTGAATGTCGAAATTCTTACCCACACTCATAAAATTTATGTTTTGTGTTTTGGCCGTTTCTCAAACACGAATGTGACAGACAAAAACAAACGAATTTTAATGGCATTTTAGCTATATAAGGCCATTAGTACGCATAAATATAGGTAATATAAGAATAACAGGGAATGGATAGAGATAGTATGTAGATGTCGCGGAATAGCACATCGAAAAAGATCTTCAATATATTTCATTACATTTCGCGCTTCATTCTTCAGATATAAAGACAACAATGTAGTACACACAACAGTGTACTTTTAATGTCCTAAGTGTGTCAAAGACTGATGTATCGCTTTCTCGTTAGTCAATAAGATCGATTCTTGATCGCATCGTTACGTCAATATCGCCTTATTGACCACCGGGAACGTGCTACCGATGAAGAGATTCTTTAAGGGTATATTTCTTCCTTTTGAGGTATGGACCCCCAAAAAGGATTAAAGCCAGTCGTAAAACAGATACCTTTATGGGTACCAACAAATTTAAAACGAATTTATTTGAAGGATAATACTTACCTACCTACAGTAGGTACAATTTCCTTACATACTAAGTATTTGTCTTATAGCTAGTACCTACATGTATCTGTTTGACATCCATTTGATAGATTATGGGGATTATAGGTACCTACTTACGTATAGTCATAGACTTTTATGGGCCATTCTTTTCATTATAGACTAGAAATGCATCGCTAAATTCTAATCATTGACCCATGGAGACTCATAAACATACCCAAAATCTTACTTGAGTGTAGTAGGTATAACTCTGAGCGCTAATTAAACCCTTTGCACGCCATAACTTCACGTACGAACCTATACGCCAAGTACTTTTGCTTATTTAATCATTCAGTGTGTGATTGTGATGTGCCTTAGTTAACAGAATAAAGGTGCATGACTTTGACAGCGCACGCCATAACACCTAATAGGTCAACACGCAACGCTTTTAGTTGTTCTTGGCGTCCAAAGGGTTAAATACGATAGAATGCCAAACTAAATTTGAATCTGACTTAAACGACCTGACGGATTAATCCGCCATTCAAGTTAAACAAAGAATGCAGATACATCTGTCATTAACACACAAAAGGTTCACAAAGAAAGTCAAAAGGACAGAGTGAGTGAAGGATATGTGAACACGACTTTGTTAAGGGCATAAGGTAGCTCAGATAATTTTGAACCTTTGGGAACGTGTATTATATATTCTTCAATTTTGGCATATAACATGCACCTTATAATACTGTCAACACTAGCTACTGTCAACATCGGCTCTGTGTTAATTAAGTATTAAAAATTGATTGTTTACGTTTACGTGACCAAAATGACGCTAAAAAGTGAGAGTGGACCAAAATATACAGGATCGTGTGAAGGTGCAATTGGAAACTTACTTAAACAGTGACAATACGAACAGAAACTATATAAGATATCCAAGTGACTTTTTCGCGAAGACTATTTGTTTTAAGTGCAGTGGTTACGTTTAATTTATTCTTAGAACTCCAGGTGTCATTATACCTAAGAACGGAATATCCACAAGTGCCGAAAACTAACAAAATATAGTGTATAACCTAAAAATAAACAAGGACTTGGAGTAATAACGTAAATATTTGCCTGTCATGCAAAAATAGTACCTCTAACAATCCCCAGGTGGCGCTGTCGCCTACGTAAAACTAGTTCCGCCAACACAGATTATCAATATCCCTGGGAAATTAGTTTCGCCACCAACCACCAGGTGGACTGTTGACAACACGAAGTAATACGCTACAAAAAAAATTTGTTTCGACCCCCGCCGCAACTGTCGCTACTATCTACGCAACATTGTTCATTATTTATAAATTGCACAGTTTGAGCGCGCAGCGATTATAGCTATGATGGAGGAGATAAAACTAATGTTTAAAGATATTCAAGAACAATTAAATAAACAGAATAAAGAAATACAAGAAGTTAAGGACAGCATAAACGAAAATTTAAACTCGAAATTCGAGCATCTCGAGGACCAAAATAGACAGCTTAAATTAAAGTTGGAAACACAAGAAAATCGTTTGGATAGTATTGAAAAATATATAAGACGAAATAATTTGGTATTTTTCGGCGTTCCTGAAATAGAGCAGCGTTATGAACACTTAGAGTCGAATATATTACAGATAATTAACCAAAATATGAACATTCAGTGTGTAAAATCTGAACTTGACGCAGTTAGAAGAATTGGAAAAAAGGGAGGAAAAACCAGGCCAGTTATCGTATCCATGACAACACTTGGAAAAAAGATACAGATCTTACGAAACAAAAAAATGTTGCAAGAACATGATATGTACATAAAGGAGGATTACCCACATAATGTCCTGGAAAAGCGTAAGGAGCTCGTCCAACAATTAATCAAAGAAAAGAAAAATGGAAAAAATGTTATCCTTAAATACGATAAATTAGTGTATTTAAGGGATAATACAAGCATGGACAAAAAACAAAATAGCAAAAGAAATCTTAGCGAATCGCCGGATTCAAATAGGATGAGTTCGTCGAGTAAGCAAATTCACAAAAAGAACAGAACGGAAACAACGCTTACAAGATTCTTGACTCAAACGCCAAGGGACGTACGAAATACCTCACAACTTCAGCCAAGCAACTCCAAGACACAGGATGCAGATGAAACTTATAATAAACCTACATGATACAACGAGGCCCCCCCACCACTAGAAGTAAATACTCAACAACTACAAACAAACATCAATAATCAGTCCACAGGTATCCTGGTCAGTCTGGGGACTGTTAAAGACCGCTACCCCCCAACCAGTCAAAATTCGGTAGAAAACCTTCATATTTGGACATTTAATGTCCGCACCTTAATGGATAACTATAGACTGCAGGAACTAGAAATCAGCTTAGAAAACCAAAAATGGCAAATCATTGGATTGAGCGAGGTAAGAAGAGAAGGAGAGAGCCTGATTGAGCTTAATTCGGGACACGTTTTTTACTGCTACGGAATACAGAAGGGCAGACACGGTGTGGGATTCCTCGTAAATAGAGAAATAAAATCATACATAAATAGAATATCCCATACCTCTGCAAGAGTAATAAGCTTGGACATGACAATTAAGCGTAATACTTATACCTTGATACAAGTATACGCACCTACAAGCGACGCACCAGAGGCAGAGGTTGAATCCTTTATACTAGATATCGAGTCAGCTTACTGGAGAAGTAGATCGAAAACTAAAATTATCATGGGTGATTTCAATAGTCACATTGGAAAAAGAAAAATTGGAGAGGAAAACACGGTTGGTCAATACTACTACGGTAACAGAAATTACAGAGGAGACGGACTAATAAATTTGGCAAGAACACTAAACCTAAAAATCGGGAACACATTTTACAAAAGCAGAAATAGCAGAAGATGGACATGGGAACATCCAAACCAGACAAATAAAGCACAAATAGACTTTTTTCTGATCCAGAACAAAACGAATATCCGCAACATATCAGTCATACGGAACCTTAAATTTACATCGGACCACCGACCTGTGGAAATGATACTAGAGACTAATCCAAGAAGAATCAACACATCAAAGAAATTTACTCCAATCAAAAGTGATTCAGCTTTATTAGTGAGTGAAGTCACGAACAGCCTATTCAATGATGTAAATCTTAAGGGAGCTGATACAGTACAATATAAATACGACATCCTGGAAAAAACCTTGCATGAAGCTATAAAAGAACTCTCGACATTGGATACGCAGAACAACCGAAGTAAATACTCAGAAGAGACAAACAAATTTATAAACCTAAAACTACAGCTGAAACAAAGAGAAAATAAAACCAGAGCGGAGAAAAACAGATTGAAGGCAATAAACAGAAGAATAAGAAAACTTACAAAAAAAGACATAGAAAACCAGAAAATGGAAGAAATAGAAAAAATACTTGAGAGCATTGGTGCAGTGAAGAAGGCTGAAAGAATTATGTCTATTGGAAAGGAACTAATACCGAATCTGAAATATAAGAGTGATAAAGTAGAAAATAGAAAGGACATAGTCACTGCAGCAACTAGCTTTTTCAAACACCTATATTCTAACATGAACTACGACCCAACTGTGTATAGCAAAAAAGAATGTAATAAGCCAGAGCCATTCCTTATAGATGAAATTTCCTCAACAATCACGAAACTAAAAACGGAAAAGGCAATAGGACCAGACGGAATTAACAATGAAATATTAAAATATTCAGGCTACGAACTACACAGAGTTATAACACACATTTTCAACAAGATACTGGAGGAGGAAGCTACCCCAGAACAATGGAGCACATCAAATATTACGTTACTCCACAAAAAAGGCAATAAAGATAATCTAGACAACTACAGACCCATTAGTATATCTTCGTGTATGTATAAGCTATTCATGACAATATTGAGACGTAGAATCGAAAAGACCCTAGAAGAACAACAACCTGAGGAGCAAGCTGGCTTCAGACAGTCTTACAGTACCATTGACCATCTACACAGCTTAAGGCAAATCATAGAAAAATGTTTAGAATATAACTACACAATTTACATTGCTTTTATCGACTTTTCTAAAGCATTTGATTCAATTGACCACAATTTTTTATTTAAAACGCTAGAAGAGCAAAATGTGGAACAAAAATATATTAATATACTGAGACATATATATAGAACCAGCAAAGCAAGGATAAAAACCGAAAGACAAGGAGAGTCCTTCGCCTTAGAAAAGGGAGTAAAACAGGATGATCCGATCTCGCCAATATTATTTAATGCCAGCTTGGAAACAATATTTAGAAAACTTACTTGGAAAGACAAAGGACTAAATATAAACGGTAAATACTTAAGTAACCTAAGATTTGCAGACGACGTGATGATTTTCGCCGAGGACCCTACGTCTCTAAATATCATGTTAAAAGAATTCAACGCAGTTTGTAAAGAAGCTGGACTCGAAATGAATCGTGATAAATGTAAAATCATGACAAACGGGGATGAAGTAACTATCATGCTTGGACAAAACGAAATTGAATACGTCGAAGACTTCATTTACCTTGGACAAATGGTTTCTTTCAATAATACCCAGGACAAGGAGGTAGAACATAGGATAAGCAAAGCCTGGAAAAAATACTGGGCATTGAAATTTATATTGAAGAGCGATCTTTCCCTTAAAATAAAAAAAACTACCTTTAACACTGCCATTTTACCATCATTAACATACGGCGCACAAACATGGAGCCTAACTAAGAAACAGATTCATAAGCTCACGGTATCTCAAAGGGCAATGGAAAGATCAATGTTGAAAATTACACGAAAGGATAGAGTAACCAACACCAGTATTAGAAATAAAACAGGCGTGGAAGACGTTATTCATACAGTTAAAAAAGCGAAATGGGCATGGGCAGGACACGTGTGCAGAATGTCAAGTGACAGGTGGGCAAAAATAGTCACAGAGTGGCAGCCAAGAGATAAGACCAGAGGAAAAGGAAGACCTAAACTTAGATGGAGAGACGATTTGAAGAGTTTTGACAAATATTGGTGGAGATCAGCTCAAGATAGAAAATTATGGGAAAGGTTGGGGGAGGCCTTTTGCGCGCAAAGCGCCATGCACACGTACTAAGTAATTACGCAAAAATAATAAAAGAAGTAAAAACATCAGATAAAAAAGGAAATGTGCTAAATTATTGTGTAAACTTATGTGTGTTTATAAAAATTACTTTGTTTAATGATTTGAATGATTGTACTCTATATGCATGAATAAAGGCTATTATTATTATTATTATTATTATTAACATGCACCTTTGGATGTTGATGATAAGTTGATAACCTACCATCGGTTCGGAAAGAAAACCTCTGCCTCGAAAACTGGCGTAAAAAATTATAGGTACTTACATCAATATAATAATTTCAGTATTACAGTATTATTAAATTACATTGCAACAGTAGAAACCCTTTTTAATTATTTATTTTGCGTTAGATTGCTCGTGCAAGTTATCCCTCATGATGTAATTGTTTATCTCATATAATATGGTTTTGTAATAGAATCAGTAAGTCCGGTAATGTATTTAGGCATGTTATTGTAGAAGTTTATATATACAATTTCCCAAGAATGACTTATTCATCTGTAAAAGTTGTTCGATGAACAAGACTGTACCATTATTTACGTAGTCGATCCATCTTATTCTTATCGATCCACTTGGTACCTATAACTGATCTAGGCGCAAAGGATGTTGTCAATAATCTCTCACTTGTCCGAGGTCTGTCCTATTGTGGTCACAACGGTGTGGTCATGTATCAATGTTTTGTACGACTGTCTGTTCCATGGTAAACAAACCAGGTTTTGTACGTTGCGGTTAAATGCAACCGCAGAGGGTTTTTTGGTTAATTAAAAGGATATAATTAAAGAGTCATGCGCAGTGACAATGATTGACTCAAATTAAAACAATTATCGCCACTTAGGTACCAGCAACCACTAGGTACTCTAGTAACTTAGACTTGAAAGGGCTAATAAGCAGCTAAACTACAAAAATAGAGTAAGCAATAAAACAAAAGCACATCGAAAATTCGGACTAACGCTAAGCTGGTACTTACTTTCGCTGAAAATTCTCTATAGGTAGTCAAACGGGGCTCATTGCGCTACGTATTGACGCGCAAACCACGAAAACAACCCCCAGCTTTGTGGGTGTGACGTCACAGGCAGTTTGAACAAAACACAGACAAGCTACTAGTTTTCACACGCGATTTAATTGAAGAATTGATGTTGTGGTAACACGCGGATGGGCCGAGTTTAGGCAGAGTTGAGACCGACGTGCGGTCCCCGCGGCGGTTGGCAGCGGACTAAAGGCAAAAAGGCTCTTCGCTGAGGTGTGCCGGGCCAATCGCGCCCCCCCCTCCGCCGCGCCGCCCGCCCAGGCTCCGGCCATAGAGTATGTGATGTAGAATGTCAACAGTCCTAAATGGAGTTAGGTAGCTGTCGAAGCATGCTCTAGGATCTGGTCATATTGCATCGCTAAGGTACAAGCAAGTTTATATGCAAGAGTACCTACAAAAACTAGTAATACATAGCTTTGTTGGATATTTCAAGTATTATCCTGTTATAATCGTAGGGGTTTGTCAAGTAAGGTACCTAAATAAAAAGACCATGTAATTGATAACACAACATAGGTACATAAGATATATTATATTTTTTGAAATGGCCCGTTCTTGCGAGAGACTGGCGAGTAATCATTTTATTATTTACAATATATCTGTTATCAGCAAGTTTTGCATAAGTAATATTTCAATGCACTTTTGTATTGTA
The DNA here is from genome assembly GCA_963854355.1 of Epinotia brunnichana. Taxonomy (NCBI): domain Eukaryota; kingdom Metazoa; phylum Arthropoda; class Insecta; order Lepidoptera; family Tortricidae; genus Epinotia; species Epinotia brunnichana. Next base: position 15,690,941 of record OY977957.1, read on the forward strand.
ATGTGAAAGTAGCATTCCTTCCTCAATGTTGACTTTAACACATTTTTTTTACTCAATGACTCATTTTTTTTTTCCTCATAGCTGTAAACCAGGTTGAAAGGTACAAATTAGTTTGAGATGTATTTGCTAATATAAATAACATTAGACATGATGACTCAATATTATTGGGTCAGGAGGTTTCTTAGAAAACATGCAAGATGTTTAACCACATTTCTGAAACTCTCATTAATTATTTTTGCAATAGTAGGGTCATTTCGCCGGCTACGCGACCACCTTCGGTTAGCGACCACTTGAAGAACATGGTTTTTTTTTAATTGAAGATAACATCAATTCTACAGAGCCTATTGAAACAGTCAGCCGTACGCCTTATTGTTTGTAGTTATGGAATAGGAATTTACAAAAAAGACGAGAAAATGTACTTTCAGTTCACCAAGTCAGCTAAGTGGTCGCTAACCGGCACATGAAATTAGGTGGTCGCCAACCGGCGAAATGACCCTAAGTACTGTAACTAGGACAATCTGTGTACTTTTAGTCACATGTCAAAAATATTATCCATCTCCTTTTCCTATTTTTATCACGTGTCAATGGTTTAATTTAGAAACCATTTTTTTCAATATTTCCCATACTAAGCAAAGCTTGTACCTACTATGGGTACAAGGCGACGATATAAATGCTGATATAGATAAATACATACTTATATACATAGAAAACATCCATGTTTCAGGAATAAATATTCGTGCTTTATCACATAAATAAATGCCCTTACCGGGATTCGAACCCGGGACCTCCGGCTTCGTAGGCAGGGTCACTACCAACTAGGCTAAAGCGGTCGTTAAATAATCGTATTTTCTTGGAGTTTCATCTATAATGATATTAAATTTTATGATTAGACTAAATTCATGGCTTACCGATACGAGCGAGATTTGTCCTACGACATGAGTTGTTGCCACAAGTCCCAACTTGCGCCAGGTAGGACGTAGTTTAGGAAAAAGGGTCCCACCCACAAGACATCACCATTGAAATGTAGGTATGATTTTTGTTTGAGCCAGAAGGTTCTGAATTCAAATTTTGGTTAGATCCTTTTTTCTAAACTTTGTCCTTTATTTTGACGCAGTGTAGTTACCTACTTTTTTTCAGATCTGTCTGAGGTTTATTTCAGGACCATCTGAAAAAATTACATTTTACTAAACGTTAACTCGGTGACCATTTTATTGTGTATAAAAAGTGTCATGTTATTCCTGTATGCCGTTTTAAAATGAGAACCAAACTATCTTTGCATGGAGTCGACTTGAATCGACCGTGTTGAGGACTCTTAATAAAGTATGGTTAATGTAACCTGCCCTTAATCTCCGAATTAGGTACGTGACTAAAATCACTTTTTTTTTACGTTTCTTGGGGTTTATAATATAAATATGTAAGGTTAGGTTTAACGGAAATGCGGGTGACGCCAGTGTGTTTTTAGTGGGTATGCTCCTCCAGTCACCATCAGTCAGATGGCGGCGGGAGGAGAGAGTCCCACATAACCCCAAATAGCCTTCCCCGGGCCGGGGGTATACGTAAGGCATTTTCACCCCGTCAAAAAAAAAAATTTTTCTCCCTGGTGGTGCCCGCGCAAACGGGCCAGTCGCGAGGGTCAAACTAGAATGCGAACCTTTGGCCCTCCTTGGCAGCGACATGGTTGGACACGCCATCACATAAATCGGAGCAAACAAGCAGCTCACAAACATCGGAACACACCTCTATTTTCAAGGCATTAGGGTGCATGTGCCGATATTTTTGAACACCTATAGTGTACCTATGTACAGGTCGATTCACGAAAGCTGGCACGAATGAATTGAACGAGTGAATGACAATGTCTATGTGTGCATCACATAATTATTAAATACAGGTTGATGCAAAAAGTGATTATGATAATTGTGTTTCAGAGATTTTGCATTTTATAAATAAATAAATATATAATGTTTCATGCACAATGACGATGCCGTGAAACGCGAAAATAACAGTTAAATTTCGTAAGAATTTCGAATCTTTTCGCCGTAATTTTGTAGATTGCGGTGGCAGTGTGAAAACAGGATATAAATAAATTAAAAACGCCGCTGACGACGGACTCCTTGGTCTGCTCTTTTTTTAGAACAAGCCATTCATTAAAAATAAGTCAGAAAAATAAATATACGTTTTATTGACTTATCTTGACTTATCTAAAGCATTTGACTTGGTGGCATATGATTTGCTGTGGGACAAACTAAATAAAACTTCGGTGCCAACCGAATGTGTGTCCCTATTAAGATACTGGTACGCCAATCAGGTGAATCAAGTGAGGTGGGCTGGAGACTGGTCTGACCAGTATAAACTGGAATCTGGAGTGAGGCAGGGTGGGCTGACTTCTCCTGTCCTCTTCAATTTGTATATAGATGAGTTGATTGGAGAGCTGAGCAGCATGCATGTCGGATGCCATATTGACAATGTCTGCGTAAACAACATTAGCTATGCTGATGACATGGTGCTGCTTGGTCCCTCAATCAACTCCATAAGGCAACTGATTGCAAGGTGTGAGAGCTACGCTGAACGACATGGTCTTAGGTACAATTCAAATAAAAGTGAGATGGTGATCTTTAAAGCCCGTAAGTATAATCCACAAAGTGTACCTTCGGTCATGTTGAACGGTGAGGCCCTAAAAGTATCCAGTAAGTTTAAATATCTGGGTCATATAGTAACCGAGAATATGAATGATGACCTGGATATCGAAAGGGAGAGAAGAGCCTTAGCAATCAGGGGCAACATGCTCATCCGTAGATTTGCACGGTGTACAAGGGAAGTCAAGCTGACACTCTTTAAAGCCTATTGTACGTCTTTTTACACGTGCAGTCTATGGATGAGGCATACAAAGCGAGCCTACAATGCGTTACGTGTGCAATTCAACAATATCTTCAGGATGCTGTTCAAGCTGCCTCGTCACTGCAGTGCGTCAGGCATGTTTGCCGAAGCGCACACTGATGGCTTCCATGCCATCATACGCAAGAGGGTCGCCTCGCTGCTGAGACGAGTGCGAGGAAGTGAGAACAGCATTCTGAGGATATTGGAAGGACGTTGGGATTGCCCTATGTTAGGGCACTGGGTTGGCATTGTGACGGGGAGGGTAAAATAACTCTTGAGTTTTGCCCTGAACGACACAGTGCCTCTCAGCGTACAAATTATACTTTTCTTTTCTTTTCTGTCTTGCCTACTAACATTTAGCTTTAAAATTATTTTATGTACTAACAAACTTATGGATTCTATGAGTCTGAAATAAATGATTTTTATTTTTATTTTATTTTATTTATTTTATTTACAAAGGACTTTAATAATAATTACTAAAAGGATTAACATGATATTTGGTGCAGATTATAATAATATAATAAATTTTTCTTGAATAACGAAAACGTACATGTTTACAAAATATTAGGAGGCTCCTGTATACGAAAGTCACTCACAGTAACAAGTGACATTACTTTCGTTCAATCCATTCATGCCAGCTTTCGTGAATCGACCTGTACTTATGTGATGGCGACTGGACAATCGTTGGGGGTTTAGTGGGTAGTCTGGGCCTTCTGTTCGGGAGTCCCACACACCCGTCCGGTCCCCCCTGACCGGGCGGACGGTGCGTCTAAGCATTCGCCCAAAGTAAAAAACAAAAAGGTTAGTTATAATTAGCGTCAAGTCGTTTTTGTAGCGGATTTTAATCGTTTTATCATTCGCATTCCGTATAATTATAACAGCTATACCAATTTAATAAAAGTAATGCTTAAATACAATTTTGGTCAAAATTTTACTCAAATGTTTGGAACCAAGTAAGTTCAATGAAGCTTGTATTATGGGCACTAAACGACGTTATATAAAAAATATGACTACATAATTAAATGGTCGGATTAAATTTTTGTTTGTGATGTTTTTATACAAGTTGCCAAAGTGGACCCCGGGCTCTAATGAGCATAACCGGGAATAATGCTAGAAGGATTTTTATATTGCAGTCAGAAGTGAAAAATGCCCTACGATAAATAAATATTTATGTGCCTACAAGTGGATGCAGGCGACGCAGGACCGGTCATTGTGGCACTCTTTGGGGGACTTCTATGTCCAGCATTTGATGTATTTCCTTTCGGCAGATATGATGATGATGATAGAAAGTATTTTCCACGGGCCAGGTGAAATTCAATCTTCTGTCATCTTCTTTGACAGGGAAAATCTTTTCTCACTTGGTACCGTTAGTCATACACTGATTATGTTTTGCGTCATAAAAACAATCGTCACAAATAAATACGTGTTTGGACATTATTATAATCATCATTAGTTTTATTGCGGTGATTTAATTTGTCATTAATTTTTAATCTGCACTTATCGTTTTAGTTCCGGAATTTAGGGTTAAGTACGAGTAGGTAATAAAATAAAATGATTTATTTTTGAAAGTTATTGTGTATATTTAATGGTATTATAATAAACCGGAACACTTTGACCATTTATGTACTTATTACTGATGTATAATTATGTAATTTGTAATCCATACTAATTATACTACTCGTGATACGAATATTAATTAGGTACTATACCTAGTGGCTCTGTCATCTGTAAAACTCACGAGCCTATTTTTGATTTTATTTCGAAAAACTAAATCGTCATAAAAAACTATCTTGAACCTGCTCAGAAATGCGAGCTGTAGGTAGAGCAGATAGAACAGCCGGACAGACGATATAATTTTTGCCCAGGTTGAAACGGAGAACTAATTCTTCGCTAGCTCATTCAATAAAAAAAGTATTAATGTGATGTAAGTCACATTGTTACCAACTGGATTATGTATCACATCCCGAAATTCAATTCAATAAAAAAAACCTTTAGGCGACGCAGGTCGGTTTCTTATTTTGTTGGATTCGTAGTAGGCCAGTTTCTGATTTTGTCATATTCTTATAGAAGGTCAGTTTCTTTTTTGGCGGTTTCGTAATATGTCATTTCCATATTTTGCCAGCTTCGAAGTAGTTCAGTTTCTTATTTCGTTAAATTCTAAGTAGGTTATTTTCTTATATTTGTCTTTTTCTGACTAGGTCAGATTCTTAGTTTGTCGGATTCGTAGTAAGTGGACTACTGTTTGTAGTTATTATATAATATATGTAAGTATATTCTCTTCTACATATTGTTTTTCTACATTTTGATAAGTAAAATGCACGAATGAACATGAAATTCATTAACACAAGAGGTTAAATGATGATGCTGATGATGATCCATCTACTACGAATCCGACAAACTAAGAATCTGACCTAGTCAGAAAAAGACAAATATAAGAAAATAACCTACTTAGATTTTAACGAAATAAGAAACTGTTCTACTTCGAAGCTGGCAATATAAGGAAATAACATATTACGAAACCGCCAAAAAAGAAACTGACCTTCTAAGAATATGACAAAATCAGAAACTGGCCTACTACGAATCTAACAAAATAAGAAACCGACCTGCGTCGCCTAAAGGAAAAAAAATAGTTACCTACCAATAATTACTCAGAATATAGATGTACTTACACTTCGTATGCACTCCGAGTAGTGTATTTCTCTCTCGCTTATTTTTACAATGTCTTCCGAACTCGAATCCTGCAGGTCGATCACGTAACGCATTGTACCTACGCGCGTCAGGTACATCTAAATGTCACTTATTATATGGAAAAAATAAATTTAAATTGTCCTACCCAAGGCGCGTTTTACACGTTTCTTGATTACCCCTCTGTTCTAGGAGCTTTCGGACTAGACCTCTTTATAAAAGGTACAGATTTTGATTAAAACAATTGAAAATTAAAAAATATATATATTCGTCGATAAATTATCTTACACAACTGGAAACTAAGCAAAGCTTGTACTATACCTAGACATAGACAACGAAAAAACTACTTATAATCAAGAGGCTCTGTGAGCTGTAGAGCTCACGAGCGTGTCTTTTAACATTTATTTTTAAATTTCGAAAATGAGGCTCGTAAAAAAAAATTACAAATACCGCTCACAAAATTTGACGAGAATCGGTTGACAAATGCGACCTGTAGAGGACAGCCGGACAGCGGGACAGACACTGGACATACGAACGATTTTCGGCCAAACCTGAAGCCTATAACTTCGTTCGCTTCGCTCGCTCGTTCTATAACTATAATACAACTGGAGTTACTCGTCTGCATTACATTTAATCTGTGACGTAAGTACAAAACACTTCGATCAGTCGGAGACTATGTTTCATTCATGAAAATAATTAGCTTTTGGCTCATTTCTGTGGCTTTCGACTCAAAGGCCCCCCCTGGATAACCGACGGGAACCATGGGTTACCCTTTGATGCCAATGACAATGACTTTTAAAGTCGTTCCGATCTGATTCTGTATCTCCGCTGACAACAATTGTGTCTATATTATGTAGTTTGTTAGCGTAAAACAGACCGTTTATCCTAGAAATCATCCTCTCACATCAGCCGAAAAACTGCTGGACATAGGCTTCCCCCAAAGAGTGCCAAAGTGATCGGTCCTACGCCGCCCGCATCCAGCGGACACCCGAAAAGTCATCCTCTAACAGGGTCGAATTGGGGGTGAAAATGTTTACGGGACTGCGATTACTGAAGACGAGCCCAAACTTAACCCCGTTGAGTTTCGGCTCGTTAGAATCGTCTCAATTAGTAGTTGATGAGATGACAGTAATACAGAAAAGTACAGTCAGCAACAAAAGTTTGTACCAAAAGTAAAATTTTTGTCAGAAACCTTTTATATTGCATTAAATGATTGGTCTTTGACTTTCCGACTCTCATCTCTCGTCAGTAATAAATAACAACAATAACACTAGTGTTAACGTAGTTAGGTAGGTATGGTCAAAGAATTTAATTTCCTACCCACTTTGGACTTTGTCAAAGTGACGTACCTAATCAATCAAAACGTAAGAGACTTCTTATGATTTTATTTACAGTGTCACTTTGAAATAGTCCTAAATGGGTAGGAAATTAAATTCTTTGACTGTACTACCAGTAGCTTTGTTGCAAGCATGAACGAATCGTGCTGTGCTACCTTTCTTAGATGTTAAAGTATATTGAATTTATGTAAAATATGTTAAAATTCATAAAAAAATATAGTTACTTAACTAATAATTTGATTTGAGGAAGCATCTATAACGACAAAAATATGATTAAGGTTCAATCAATCGGTTCGTCATTCTTAGTAAAACAAAAGAGCAACATGCAATTTCCATCAAGTACAAACACATTTCAATAATACTGACAAAACACAATCATTTGAATCGTCTTTCGAAAATCGACTCTATACCTCATGAATACAGATTAAATTCGATCTACGTCAAACAGTATGTCCTATTCATTCAAATTGTATGTAAATTTTGTCATTTCTATTCTGCGGAGAGGGATTAGCAATGATTACTCGGAGTGGACTGGCAATCATGTGGGTCATGGGTTCACCATGACGGACTATAGCTATGCCACCACGAATGATGCTACGAGTAGGTAATGTAGGCTTTACACAAAAGCGTTTTCTCCTCTTCACAACAGTAGTTAACCAAGCATTCGCAATTTTTCAGTCCCCACAGTTTAACACAAAGCTGTTTTACGTATTCGAAATTGATAACATTACATTTTTTCACGTGGGCCATTTTATGATTTATTTCGCTAGAAAATGTTTTTTTAAGCGACTCATGGTTTTTTGTTTTCCATTGTAATTTCCGTTAGCCAATATCAAATTGAAAAATAGCGAATTCTAGAAGGTCGGCACCTCAGAGCATAGAATACTAGAGAGAGGACAAGCCGCCGGCGGCCGTGTCGCAGCTGTATGCTCAATGGGCATACACTGCCATACTGTGCACGCGTGCTGATCGCAGAGAATATTACGTTTTTTCCCAAAATGCCTGATATGATGCGTGTTTATTGTCAAATAAGCGTGTAGGTATACAAGAGTGTGTGTTTTACATGTGTGCGTGCTTTGTCTTGTCAATTACTTGGGCGTTGTGTGGGTTAATGTACTTGCGACAGGCTCACTCTATACAAATCGGCCGCCATGTCCGATCTCCTTATATTCATACATCTGTGGTCGGCACCGACCGCTGTAGTATGAAATTTTGCTCCAAGCAACTGTCTACACGGTCGGTGCGGACCAAGGTCGCTCGGTCGGAGGGGCGTGTTGGCGACCGTCTAGCAGGGGCTTAAAGACTACTTTATTACGTTCAGGTAACATAATTATAATTACCGAAATGGTTTTCGAATTAGCCATCATTACATGGTTTGAAATGTTGTCAATTGTACACAAACGCAACTCACAACATTCGTTGCTCTTCACAGTCCTCATCGAACGAGCGAGCGAAGCGAAAGAAGTTCTATGCTTCAGGTTGGGCCGAAAATCGTATGTCCGGTGTCTGTCCCGATGTCACGCTGTTACGCTCTCCGGCTGTTCTCCTCTAGTTGCATTTCTCAAACGTCTCGTGAAATTTTGGGAGAAGGTTCCCTGAGTGTATAGTTTTTTTTTGCCGAGCCACTTTTTCAAAAAAAGAAACTGGCGGGTTTTACAGTTCACGGAACGAATAACAGATACCTACCTAATCTACCTATATTGAAATGTGTTATAATGTGTGAATGTGGTGAATTGCAGTTGTGAAGAATAATTGCCTTTGTGAAAACTTAAGAATAGGCAGAAACGATTGTGTGTAAATTCGAGCATTATTCTTCGCCACTGTCTCGACCAGGCAGCGGGGCGATTTTTGACTTTAGAACGCTCGACTTTTTCGCTCGATAACTGGCAAAAACCATGTAATACTATTTTGAAATAGCGAGTGGTATTAACCACTAGGTATTTAATTAATTTTGATACTAGCAATCGTATTTACTTGTATTTAATTTTCGAGCGCTTGATAGTCAGCAGGTCGGTCCCCAGTGGCTTCAAATACATAGCCAAACTGGAGTTAAGTTATTCTCGTAATCTTCGACACCGTGTAGGAGACGCAGTTAGGTAAGTTTACAGATGAGTGCCAGCCACGACGTGAAGTCCACAATACGGCGTATACTCCAGGCAAAATACGGTTTTGAAAAACATTAATTTATAATAGCGTTTTTTTTTCTTTCCATCATTTTAAAACATTATTCTAAGATGCTTCATTCAAGATTCCAACAAATTTTCCATCCGGAAGTATTTATAAAGATTTAACCTTTTGAACGCCAAGAACCTATAAAGTGGTCGTGTGTCGTCGTGCCCACCACGCCAAGTACCCATATAGCGGTTATGACGTCGGCTGTCAAACCAACCTTCAGTCTTTCATATAAGCTTCATAATCACTCTGTTATGGAAAGAAGGTTGGCGTGTCAGTGCCACTTTAGTACGTGAATCATAGCGTTGAAAAGGTTAAATAAAACATGAATTGTTTTTTTTTAATTATTTATCTTGAATATTATAAAGCAAATGTAAATGAACCAAAATAAAGATAAAACCACTTATTCATATTTTTTCTGACTTTTCAGAAGATACTTAAGTTATCCTTTTTTTGATGTCTGAAATTTTGTTGGATTTTGTCGCTAGGTAACTATTTAATTGATAATGTATCCATTACAAAGAAAAAATCAGCTATTATAAATTATTTCCAAATTTGACATTTTTTCCATACAAGTTGTCAGTTCATTGCCTGGACTAGTATGAGAAGGAGTGCCTGGTACAGCTGGCCTCATACGTTGCTGAACACTTAAGTACCTTGTCGTTTTCACTCGTTTGACAACTTCATATGGCAGTCTAATGCGTTTTAATGCGACACGGTACAAAGGTATTAAGCCCCTTGTGAGGCTGACGGCAACTACGACGACTTTATCAACATAGATACAACAGAAACACACACAAACACGAACTCCCAACTCAGCATGTATCCACAGTATAAAGAACTACAACGTAGCTGGCGTGCTAGGTATCACTTGTTCAGATCCCAGAGCTATAACCACGAACTTCGAATGTCGAAGTTCGGGTATCTCCATCTCTATCTTGCTTACATTACTCTAGTGACAGGGATGCAGATATGCGAACTTCGAGTTTCGATTTTCGTGGTAGAGCCGTCCGAAATGCGTCGAGGACCATCGGATGGTTTTTTTTTAGTTGGTGCGAGTCTGACATAACCTCCGCGCTATCCACGTGGATTTTCCCACATTAAATAAGTTTCTGTCAAAAATGTAATTTTTGGTACAAGCTTTTATTGCCGACTGTACTTTTCTGCAAACCATTATCAACTGCTCATTGAGACGATTCTAACGAGCCCAAACTCGATGCGGTTGTGTCGTTTTATTGCGGAGTTCTTATGGCTACCTTCCAGATCAGATCAGCTTCATGTCATCATAATATTGCATTGTCATGCGATATACATAATGCATGCAAAATTTCAGCTCAATCAGAAACCGAGAAGTGGGTCAAATTTAACTTGCAAAATTTGATTACATACAGAGAGACAGACAGACAACGGGACAGGTGAAACTAAAAGCTTGTAAAAAAAAGGTATCACTGGTCTTTGAGTCGCGGGTTAAATATTTTAAATATTTACTCGTAAGTTTAGAGTTACTTGGTGTATTGCTATGAATTTAGTGTTTTATTTTACCCACGACGGAAAAAGAGGGGTGTTATGAGTTTGACGTGTCTGTGTGCCTGTCTGTCTGTGCCTGTGTCTCTGCGTGTGTATCTGTATGAGGCATCGTAGCTCCTAAACGAATGGACCGATTTGAATGCGGTTTTTTTAATCCGAAAGCTGACGTGAGCGTGATCTTTCGTAGCTACGCTTCAACAAAATCAGTTCAGCCGTTTTTGACATATTGAACTTTGAAATGAAAATGTCGGGGGTTTTCAACTTTTCTAATTTGTAGTTATTGTTTATAATATACACATCTAATCGTAACGTAAGTATGGTGTCACTGTAGTGTTTGTCCTGATAATCATCCCCCAAAGTAATTAAATTGGGACCACAAATTGATACGGGACTTCACGCGGGCGAAGTCATGGGGTGCTATATATCTACTCGACTCGCCAAACCGACTGCAATTCCTTATGCTTCAAGTAGTCTTTGTTAGAAAAATTCTAAAGCTAATGAAACCCCAGTGAATTACGGGAAGTTTATAAAAATAACAGGCCCATTTCACGGACGGGAGGATTTTTGTCCTTTGTAATGCCCTTTTAAATGGGACATATCTCGGGAGATCGGGACGGGGTTTAAAGGAATAGGATAAATAATTCGGCTCGCATAAGAATATAGCTGTCTTTTCTGTCAGGGGCATTCTATTCAATTTTTTTTTTCTATGTAGAATTATAATTCGGATGTAAGGTAGGTCAGGCATATAAGGCCCAGCTGGTTACAAGGCCCAGAAGCCAAAAATCACATTTCCAATAGTATAATTCGTTCGACACTTCACGCACACAAAGAAGCAGTCGATACAACGAGCTGGCAACAGCGCTTGGATTCGCACGCGCCGCCATTTTTTCAGTACCGTCCAAACAGTCTTTGAGTGAGGTTGCGGCAGCGCTTGATGTAAATTTTACTAAAAGAAAATTGCATTTTCTCGAGGTTTTTGATTATGCCCTGTGTTATTTTTCAATTTGGATGTAAACAGAGGTTATCTGGCTGTATGTAGAAAGGTAAGTTTTTAGTTTCATGTCTATTTTTATGCGTAATAATCGTCATCATTCTAGAACCTTTACTTTAGCTAATAAGGCCCACTGTTAGAGTAGGTAACAAGGTCCGGGATCCGGGCCTTATTAAACGTATGAGATGTAATGGTAGACTTAAATTTGAAGTGCGTCAATAGATATAAAACAACAAAAAAACAGTAATAAATAGTTAATTTTAACAATTTAACTAAATAAATTTTAATGTTTTTAGACTTTTTCTTTCCAGATTAAAAAAATGTCGTCACCACCTGAACCAGTAAAGAAAAAGCGGGCCCTATGGTCAGAGAAAACAAGGCTGATTTGACAATAACTTCTTAATAAAAATACTTAAGTTAAATACTGTAAGTACGTTCGAAAACAAATGTTTTTTTTTATTGATCTCGGAACATAGCTAATTTGAAAAGTACCAAATAAAAATAAGTAAAATGTTACAGTTACGTATAAGTGACGAATATCATTATGTTTATTAGAAATTAGCTTGTATATAAAGCCTTTAGTTTAAAAAAGCCCACAAAATTATGGTTGATTGAAAAATTATGAGTGGTTCTTTTTTATTTTTGTTAAATATTTATGTTACCAGTGCTTTAACAAATGAAGGTTTAATTTTATGTTAATTCTTATTATTTTAGAGGAAAATCGTTGATTTCTTATATGTTTAGTATAATAAGGCCCAAAGGCAAATAAAAAGACAAATTATAAATATCCTCATGTTATGAAGGTACCAAATATTGTTTCATGTTGGTAGTGACCCTGCCTACGAAGCAAGGGGTCCTGGGTTCGAATCCCGGTAAGGGCATTTATTTGTGTGATGAGCATGAATATTTGTTCCTGAGTCATGGATGTTTTCTATGTATTTAAGTATATACTTCTCTATATAAGTATCTATATCGTCGTCTAGTACCCATAGTACAAGCTTTGCTTAGTTTGGGACTAGGTTGATTTGTATAAGATTGTCCGCAAATATTTATTTATTTATTTATTTATTTATGTGTAAGTGTGACGTTTAAAAGTTTAAAAACCTGTTATTTACGTTAATATGATCAATTCTTTGGCGGGCTTTACTACCTACATAGTGTTTAATAAGGCCCAAAACAGCAGTTTTAAAAAACTTACACTAACCTCAAATACACTCATATTTTCACTGTTATTTTGATTTATGAAGAAATTTAAATAAACGTGTCATCTATATCGAATGAGTTTTACTTGTTAACCTGATTATATCGACAGATATTTCGTTTTAAATAATGGTGGGCCTTATATACCTAATCTACCTTACGTTTAACGCTTGTACATTGGCAGCTTGTATAGGTACGATTGTGTCTAACATCTATTATTTTTAATACGATTTCAAAATTGATGACTGATTGCATATTTTGGGTAATGCCGCCCAAATGAAGGATTTTTTTACCGGTATCTGCTTTTATGTTACATTTTGTATTGCGTGTAACACAAATTGTGAGTTATGGATATCGCAAAAGTATCTCAAAGGTATCAAACACAAAACAAAACGTAATACAATAGCAGACTTTCGTGCAAAAAAAAAACTTTATTTTTGACGGCCTTACCCAATACAAAGCTGGACATAAGTACTCGTAGGTACAAAAAGATGTACCTACCTATGTACAATTTTTATAAAAATTATAAAAAAATTTTTGGATGTAATCTGAGGTTGAGTAGCTGACACTGGAGGTACGAGTTGAAAGTAAACTTGGTTCAGGTGAGCTGGAGACTTCAACCGACGGTGCTCTGCTTGCAACGCCAAAGATCTGTGTTCCACAGCTCCAACGGATCAGGTTAGACCAAAAAAACCACTATTTACTGCTAACTTTAACGTCAGTCAAGCCTTTCCATTTCGTAATCACCAATATTCTTGTTTCGCCCTAAACTTCCCATATTTCTCGTTTTTCACTTAAAATACAGTCCGCAGCATTTATCGTTAATTTAACATTTTGGTTAGACAGGAAAAAAGATCAGGTGAGAGATCTCTCTGGGACTGAAGTCTACTGAGAGTTGCAGTTGTATTTATGCAACCAATTTAAGAAACATCGATAGCGTGATTCTGAAGGCACTGAAGTGACGCCACATACACTTTCATGACATAAATCCCACATAATAAGTCGCCTGAAAAACTTGAACGATATTTCAAAAGTGTCCATGGGGAGGCAAATAAGACACTTTGTGGTCAACGAAGACACTTCAGTTCAGAGCACTCCAAGCAAGCCCTTATTGGTTACTCAGGATTATTATATCCCGTACCTCGTATCGTCATTTTTGCCCCGAATGAGGGATTTAAGTTGTAATTTTCATCCTTGATCCTGCTATTTGGAAAAGAGCGTTTGTTGCCCCCAAATGAGGGATTTACAATTTCGTCAGGTGTGAAAAACAGTTTGCTGTGCCACGCGGTAGATAAATTATTTCCGTCGTCGTCCATCTTAAACTAGTTACTCTAAAGATTCTACTTTAGAGTCCCTCGGTACGCTCAGGATTCTATTATATAACTTCCGCTTCACTCAGGATCCATTATACCGCCCTCGCCGTAAATATATTATCATGCGATCTACTATTATAAGGTAGTACTTAATATCCCAAATTATTATTTGGTTTACTATTACCACTTCTTTTACTGGAAGAGCGATGTCTCCTGACAAAAGCATAATGTCATGCTTAAAAGGAGAATCCAAACTTGCCTTTGTCATAACTATCATCATCCTCCTAGCGTTATTACTCCCAGTTGTGCCCCTAAAGGAGCCCGGGGTCCGCTTTGACACCTAACCTTTGCCTTTGTCATAACTATGTTTAAACCAAAATAAACAATTCTTCTTTTTTTTTTCACTATTCCATCTTATCCTGTGATGAGTGTGACAGTGCAGTGATACACTCAAGAGCAAATACTGTACCCATTCACCTTGCAAGGAGTTCAATGCAAAGTTCAAGTGCAGATGTTCGGAGTTATCAATCATTAGATTTAATATATCTCAGCATTTCTATATTAATATTTACAAAATGAATCCAGATTGCAAATCCTAGGTCTTGTAGGTAAAACTCTAAGGCTTTGAGTCATTGGAAACGTAGATACAACTATATCTTATGTTATGTTATGGCTACCTACCTAATTTTTATATTTTGATATTGTACCTATTGATAAAATAACTTATTTTGACATTTGACGTTGCTTAGGATATCCTAATTATGTATACAAGTTTATTGACATTATTATTTTTCTTTTTGACTTTTACTTGTGACATTTTCTATTGTTTTTATAATGTCAAATTATTATAGGTACATATTGACGATCTCTTAGTGAATCCATCTTATTTTTGATGTAAAATAATATGTTATTTTCTAAAAGAAATAAATGAATCTATCTATCTATCTATCTATATTTTCAATAAATAAGTCTCAGACTGGAAAGCGGCCAAGTCAAGGCTATATAAATATAAAAGTGTATACTTTTACAAAATTGTTCAGCTTAAAGCGCTCACCATTCGTTCTTGTTAATTGATATTGCTTTCCCTGAATTTGATGTACAATTTTGTTTTTAACACGAGGGTTGGAAATCCAAATGAGCAGTTAGGTGAGGTTAGCGCACATTTTATATAAATAAATAAGGACAATCTTACAGTAATTGAACTAGCCCCGCATGGTAGGTAAGCTCAATAAGGCTTGTGTTATGGGAACTAGAAGACATTATGACGACCGCTTTAGCCTAGTTGGTAGTGACGCTCGCTGCCTACGAAGCAAGAGGTCCTGGGTTCGAATCCCGGTAAGGGCATTTATTTGTGTGATGAGCACGAATATTTGTTCCTGAGTCATGGATTTTTCCATGTATTTAAGTATTTATTTATCTATTTAAGTATGTTTATCTTCGTCTAGTACCCATAGTAGCTTTTTCTTAGTTTGGGACTAGGTCGATTTGTGTAAGATTGTCCGCAAATATTTATATTTTATTAATTTATATTATATTTAATAGATATAAATACTTAAATACATAGAAAACATCCAAGACTCAGATACAAATATACATGCTCATCACACAACTATTTGATCTTACCGGGATTCGAACCCAGAACTATCAGATTCGAAGGCAGGGTAGCTATACCCAATAGGCTTAACCGGTCGTCATATAATAGGTACTTAGAATTATAATGTTTATTTATGTTTAGTATTTGATACGGTTATGAATTCAAATTTATTCATAAAAGTCAATGTTTTACAAGTCGGTATATGTACATTATATTATAAGTAGTATCAAATTCAACTTAAAAACCAGAAAAAAAAAGAATAAATAAAACTAAATAAAACTACTTATGACTAAACTAAGGGGTCTCCCCGCGGCATGGTGCCGAAGATGCTGGCAGCATTTCCCCGCTGTATCGCAATACTAATGCGTTGAGCGAGGAAGCTGCCAGCTCTTCGGTCCCCGGTGGTGTCGGCTAATTTTTTGGCGAGCTCTTTGATTAGGTTGAGTGCGCTGGGACCCCATGGACCAAGGGTCTCGACGCCGAATGGAACAAAGCAGTATTCAGCGCCGAGACCCCTATATTTATTAACTTTGGCCTTTTCCGCAGCCTCTGCAGCCGCACCGGCTCTGGAGGATGTTCCGTGGAGATGGGCTGGGGCCAATGTGTCGACACAGGTGGCGTCCCACACGAGCACCCGACCCATCTTCCACGGAATTAATGACATTCCATCCGGTCTCTTGCCATCGTCCCTGAAAATGCCGGGCGGCTCTAACAAGGCGTGCCGGCCTTGTTAGAGCCGCCCGGCATTTTGATGACTGCAAGAGAGCGGCGTAGAATGTCATTCAGAGCGGCGTGCCTGGAAAACCGGCCAGCGCCTTTCTGGCAAGAAAGCCCATGATGTCCCAGTGAGTCTACGTTAACTGTAGTACATAATATAATAACTAGACCTCGTTATCTTGTCGCACTGTCATTGCTTTTCCGTAGAGCGTGAATGATTTTTTAATCGACCGTCTTGATATCGATGTTTATATAATGCAACAATGCGATTGAATTATCGCCTTTTAAATCTTTGCTCAATCTCAATGAAAACTTCTTGATGAAAAATAAGTAGATAACCTCATTGGTGAAGAGATATAAATGATTTACCTATTTGCAACTGCAGCGACGAAAAGTAACTCATCATTTCCAGTAGGTACATCGGGAACTTCAATATCGTAAGTGGTATTTATTTGCAAATGTTTTGAAGATTCCTGTGTTGAACGCTGATTTTAAGTACCTATTTATTATTTCTAGATGGAATGTATACTAGCAGCCATTTTTGAATTACCATTACCAGCAGCCTTTAAAAAGCATTTGATTTTTGAAACTGTGTGGGGCTGGTCAGTGACATGCAGCAGGATTTACAGTTGCCATCCAATGTGAAACTTGTGATCACCAAAACCCCTATAATAATATGACCCTTAGTAAAGTTACATTGACGATGTAGAGTTCTATACAGTGTATTGTAATTATTGTGGAAAAACAATGATAAACAGTCTTAACTAAAGTACCTACCACCCGAGATTTTTATTTCTTATTTTTTTATCATATATATTTACCGATAGTACCTACCTAGTGACTCCTTATCAGTTCACTAATTATCAGTGACAATGGGCTTGTGACCTTAAATTTGTTTACGATGCCATTCGAACCAGTTTTTGTAGATGAACAAATGTTTGTATGGAAGCAACTACATTTAAAGGACATTAATACCCAAAAATCGAGTTAAAGACGGACCTCGCTGACAGCAGCCGAAACGCTTCATACTGATTGGCTTTAAAGTATGACGTCACACCGTGCAATTTGTACTAACCGTTGCATGGAAAATTAAGTAAATTGCTGTTTCGGTCGCGAAATACTGTGTTTAGGTCGATAGTTGTAATACAAATTTGTTTCTATAAAAGTACTCTTGGACCATAAATAAAAAAACTTTTTTGTCTAAACTTACAATGTTCATATATTTTTATGATTTGAATTACATTTTGTAATTTATACTTTATTACAATCATTTGATGGGTTACTATCCATTTAGCAACACGACTTTATCAATTTTAACACCACGCAACAAGCCTATTTACTCTAAGTACGGTACTTTTGTAGGTGACACGTGCTTCATGGTTCTAAGTAAGTAGGAATAACTACAACTTTTGTAGGTGACACGTGCTTCATGGTTCTAAGTAAGTAGGAATAACTACAACTTTTGTAGGTGACACGTGCTTCATGGTTCTAAGTAAGTAGGAATACCTACAACTTTTGTAGGTGACACGTGCTTCATGGTTCTAAGTAAGTAGGAATACCTACAACTTTTGTAGGTGACACGTGCTTCATGGTTCTAAGTAAGTAGGAATACCTACAACTTTTGTAGGTGACACGTGCTTCATGGTTCTAAGTAAGTAGGAATACCTACAACTTTTGTAGGTGACACGTGCTTCATGGTTCTAAGTAAGTAGGAATACCTACAACTTTTGTAGGTGACACGTGCTTCATGGTTCTAAGTAAGTAGGAATACCTACAACTTTTGTAGGTGACACGTGCTTCATGGTTCTAAGTAAGTAGGAATACCTACAACTTCTGTAGGTGACACGTGCTTCATGGTTCTAAGTAAGTAGGAATACCTACAACTTCTGTAGGTGACACGTGCTTCATGGTTCTAAGTAAGTAGGAATACCTACAACTTTTGTAGGTGACACGTGCTTCATGGTTCTAAGTAAGTAGGAATACCTACAACTTCTGTAGGTGACACGTGCTTCATGGTTCTAAGTAAGTAGGAATACCTACAACTTTTGTAGGTGACACGTGCTTCATGGTTCTAAGTAAGTAGGAATACCTACAACTTTTGTAGGTGACACGTGCTTCATGGTTCTAAGTAAGTAGGAATACCTACAACTTCTGTAGGTGACACGTGCTTCATGGTTCTAAGTAAGTAGGAATACCTACAACTTCTGTAGGTGACACGTGCTTCATGGTTCTAAGTAAGTAGGAATACCTACAACTTTTGTAGGTGACACGTGCTTCATGGTTCTAAGTAAGTAGGAATACCTACAACTTCTGTAGGTGACACGTGCTTCATGGTTCTAAGTAAGTAGGAATACCTACAACTTTTGTAGGTGACACGTGCTTCATGGTTCTAAGTAAGTAGGAATACCTACAACTTCTGTAGGTGACACGTGCTTCATGGTTCTAAGTAAGTAGGAATACCTACAACTTTTGTAGGTGACACGTGCTTCATGGTTCTAAGTAAGTAGGAATACCTACAACTTCTGTAGGTGACACGTGCTTCATGGTTCTAAGTAAGTAGGAATACCTACAACTTTTGTAGGTGACACGTGCTTCATGGTTCTAAGTAAGTAGGAATACCTACAACTTTTGTAGGTGACACGTGCTTCATGGTTCTAAGTAAGTAGGAATACCTACAACTTCTGTAGGTGACACGTGCTTCATGGTTCTAAGTAAGTAGGAATACCTACAACTTCTGTAGGTGACACGTGCTTCATGGTTCTAAGTAAGTAGGAATACCTACAACTTTTGTAGGTGACACGTGCTTCATGGTTCTAAGTAAGTAGGAATACCTACAACTTTTGTAGGTGACACGTGCTTCATGGTTCTAAGTAAGTAGGAATACCTACAACTTCTGTAGGTGACACGTGCTTCATGGTTCTAAGTAAGTAGGAATAACTACAACTTTTGTAGGTGACACGTGCTTCATGGTTCTAAGTAAGTAGGAATAACTACAACTTCTGTAGGTGACACGTGCTTCATGGTTCTAAGTAAGTAGGAATACCTACAACTTAGAAAAGTTGAAAATCCCCCGACATGTTCATTTCAAAGATCAATATCTCAAAAACGGCCGAACCGATTTTGATGAAACGTAGCTAAGAACCATCTCGATCACGTCAGCTTCCGGATAAAAAACCGCATTCAAATCGGTCCTTTCGTTTAGTAGCTACGATGCCAAAGACACACACACACACAGACACACAGACACGTCAAACTTATAACACCCCTCTTTTTGCGTCGGGTGTTGAAAACGAAAACTAAACACGACGAGGAGATTCCATGAATGATTTTGTAAATCATACGGAACACAAAAATAATCTGTCAAAATGTCCTACCTACTGATATCAGCCCCAAGTCCTCCAAAGTACCTACTCCAAACACACCCCTCAGCTTATATCAAAAGATAACGTGACATAAGACTGGTTTAAACTTTACGATTATGGAAAGTTCGAGAGTCGTTATCGTTCGCAATTTGCGGCCGGATTACACGGAAGTTTGCTCGTTAGGGACATATCTCGAATATAATATACCCTAGGTTTTATATGGCTACAACTTTGACGAATTTCACGCATAATCCCTCATCAGCTCATCACGCCTCATTTTCTTTTATAGCTTTAGGAATGACATTTCAAAGTTAATGGATATATATTACCTTAAATTGTAACCAGACGTAGTGTTAGGGATATGAACCGATTTAGCAAGACATTCCAATTTTTCTTTTCTTATCAAATACCTAATTCAGCAAGCAATGAATCACTACTTTGTCTTACTGACGTGACGTCACAACTATTACAATGTGTCAAAGGAGTGTACGCACAACGCACATTGCTTATCCATAAATGTGGTTCAAAAATTAATTAGACTTTGGTAGTTAAGACTTAAAATTTTCTTGCAATATCGGTTCATCCATAGCCAGCACCTACAATTTAAGGTAATATTAAAAATACAGCCTGTTTTGTAATAGAATTAGTTTCATTTCAGTATTGTTGTTTCTGCTGTAGTTTTCATTTTTATGTAATTCAATTTAATTTTACTATTCTAGCATAATTATGATTACTACTAACATCGTACTAACAACTACATCGTACTCTAACCAGTACTCTAACCTCAATCAACTACATCGTATTCTTACCTCAATTAACTATAATACGAGTAGGCATACCAAACAAACAAGAAGAGATCATCTATCCTTGTTTGTTTTAGATGTCCTTACTTAAGTATCTATATCGAAAATAATAAAGACATACATAAAATAGAGACTCCATATTAATTAGCTAACCTATATCCCTTGTTCCTCCCTTTTTCCTGTTTCTAAGAACGCCTGCTGTGAAAATAGTTTAGTTCTGTAGAGAGTCGTAATAATGCTTCATTTCCCGTCCAGGCACTACGGTCTATTCACTGTACACTGATTCTAGCAGTAAGTAACTAACTCAACTACATACACTGAGTAGTGGCGAACGAAGCCCAGAGGCCCGGGCGGTAAATCTGAATGAGGTACCCTACCTAGGCTTCGATTGTTTTTTTTGTGAGCATTTGAAGCCCAGTTTGGTTATACTCGTATGTGTTGTTTCGACATTTAGGAGCGTTCCATTCAGACTAGGGCTTCCAAATACCGGACCTTTCGTGATCCCACTATTAAAACGGGATTGGTCTTCATCAATCCCGGGATCCCGGGATTGGATGGTACAGTCGCCATCACATACATCGGAGCAAACAAGCACGTCACAAACATCGGAACACACCTCTATTTTCAAGGCATTAGGGTGCATGTGCCGATATTTTTGAACACCTATAGTGTTCCTATGTATGTGATGGCGACTGTACAAAAAAAAGTAATTCAAAATTTCGTTTTCAAACAAGTCTTTTAGTTTCTTTGCACATTTAGTTGACAATCTATTCATCAAAATGATTATAACAGGTTTAGTGATGTCGCTGTACACTAATTTGAGAAATGAAAATGTATGCAAGTTTTTTTTCTGTGCATATTCAGTGTCCCACTGCTGTGCAAAGATTCTTACCGTGATTTCCATGAGTCCCTACTATGTGCTTTTTCTGTCCAATCGGTGAGGAATGCCTCCAGACCGTACCGCCGTTTTTGTCTAGGTCGGGCCCGTCTGCGTCGCCCGTTATACCCACTTGGTAGCTATATTAGCCCACTTGTCTGGATGCATCCGGCAGACGTGGCTGGCCCAGTCCTACTTGAGCCTGGCAGTTTTTGGACCCACGTCAGTTATATTTGTTTTGGAGTCCAGTGTAGCTTTGCACCCCAACCGATCCATCATTTTAATACCTAAAATACCGCGCTCCATCGCGCAATTGCAAACCTTCAATTTGGACTTCTGACTCTCTCTGAGCAACCATGTTTGCGCATCGTAGGTTAGGACAGGCAAAATACACATGTCGACGAGTTTCTGCTTATTAGCTCCTTCATGGACCAGTAGCTCTTCCAGTTCTCAACTCGGCTCTCAACTGCCTTGTCTTACCTGTTGCTGAAATAGACTAGCTGGCCCAAGTAAATATACTCGTCGAGATATGCCCGTCTACCTTTTGTAACGTTGGTTAAGCATCACTTGAGTTTGCAAGAATACGAAAAAAACATTGGTATTTAACAAAAAGTTGTATTAATGATCTGTGTCGATAACTATGTTTCATCGTATGTAGTGCCGTCATAAGGGTTTTCGAAATCGATGTTAATCGATGACTTGTTTGTTGTTGAAAAAAGTAACACTGGTTTCAGTTCAGCACCACTTTTTGCAAATCAACGGTTGAGATTCAAATAAAAAATTAAATTAATTACTTCATGGGCTCTTTTACATGACATCTACATATATATATATAAAACAAAGTCGTGTTAGTTACATCATTTATAAATAATAAATGGAAAATGTAAAGAATATTTTTTAAAGGCTCTAATAAGTGCCTTGGAATGTTTCAGTCCTGGGTTAGCTCTCCAGGCTTGAATGGTCTTGTAGAAACAATAGGCTTTTAGAGTGAGCTTGGTTAGACTTTTAGGGATACCACAGAACGGCTCTGGTCCGCAGTGTGTTCCCTTCGCCCCCGCTCGTGCAAGCTCATCAGCCTTTTCATTTCCCTCGATGCCTGCATGCCCTGGGACCCAACGTAAAATTACCTTGTCTTTGGTACCCAGGTCATTCAATAGTTCCCGGCAGTTCTCGACCAGCCTCGACGTTGTGACGTTAGAGGAAAGAGCCAAGAGATCCGCCTGGCTATCCGAGTGGATATAAATAGTATGATTAAGGAAGGCGCTTTGCAGATTCGTTGTCGCACATTCTAGAATGGCGTATACCTCTGCCTGGAATATAGAAGTGTGCTTACCCAGGTTCAGACTGATCGCTACCCTGGGTGCCTCTCCATATATTCCGCATCCTATTACCTCCGATCCGGATTTGGAGCCATCAGTGTACCACTTCAGGCTACCTGGTTTCCTATCTATGAGGCTGTTCAACCAGTTCTCTCTCCTTAGGAGTTTCACAGAGTAGTTTATCTGCGTGCAAAGTTTTGGGGGCATTGTGTCAAGTGGCATCCCTAAAACAGGGATATCGTATACTGAGTCTTTGAGTGTTCTCAAGGCTGTGGATAGCCAGTCGCCTTTCCTTACGGACGCCACTCTGAGCATGCTGGACTTCGCCTCCTTTTCCAAGTGGAGGTCCAGGGGCGGCAGGTTCAGCACGGCTTCCAGAGCAGCTGTTGGAGAGGTTGACATGGCTCCAGTAACGATAATGCAAGCAGTCCGTTGCAGACTGCTGAGCTTAGTTATTGTTGTTTTCTGTGTCGTTTTCCTATACCAGACCACAGAGGCGTATGACACCATTGGCCTCACAATGGACGTGTATAGCCACAGGGCAGTTTTGGGTTTTAGACCCCATCTATTCCCTGCTAAATGACAGCAGATTGAGAGGGCTACTTTAGCCTTTTGCAAAATTCCGTTAACGTGCGGATTCCAGGTCAGTTTCTGGTCGATTGTAACGCCCAGATACTTGACCTCGGAGGAGAACGGAATTGTTCTGTTGCCGCTATAACAACAAATACTAAAAACAAAATAAAATATTATTATAAGGGGGGCTCCCATACAAAAACCGTGATTTTTTTGCCATTTTTATAGATAATCTGTCACCAGGCTGTATCTCAAGAACCGTGATAGCTAGAGAGTTGAAATTTTCACAGATTATGTATAACAACAAATACTAAAACCACAATTAAATATTTTTTAAAGGGGGGCTCTCATACAACAAACGTGATTTTTTTGCCGTTTCCGGGATCCCGGTATTGTAGTTGTAAATCCCGGGATTGAAAAAGGTCCTAGAAAGGCGGGATCCCGGGATCCCGGGATTGGAAGCCCTAATTCAGACGGTACTATGCCGCATTGCTATTGACACTATTGCTACCAATCCGTTTGGATATCAAACGGCTGCGTCAGCAATGTTTAAATACCAGGAACCGGAACCGGTTTCCTTTATTAGGGTTTCCATAGGGTTATTTTATAAGTTGTTTTTAAAACCCTATCCATAATGGTAACCTTATGATAAGGTTACCTTACTGATAGGGTAACCCTATTGTTATTGTAAGCATATCGGATGTGGTACCCATAAAGGTTACTTATTTATTTATCGTATGGCGGTTACACACTGGTACAATACAGGGTGGAAATATATTTTGGGTCAGTAAGGGCAGCTACCAGATCCCCTGTTGCTAGGCGAAAATGGTCTTAGGAGACCTTCCTTCGATTTTAAATTATGAAGATTGGCGTGTGTGCAGGACAACCATCTACGTAAATACTGATAAAATAGATTGCCTGTAACCTAGCTTATAACCCTCTTACAACGTAAGCATTGTATTACAGTCGCCTTATATAATTTGTAGTCGAAATAAATAATAATAGGTCTCACACTTAATTCCTACCTAGTTAAGAGGTAATATACTGTTGGTTTTATAAGTAAAGAGTGGCTAAACACTAAGTTTCCACTAGAAATATAGATAGATTAAGAGGAAGCCTTTAGATCCTATCCGCGCGCTGGCCAAGCATAGACTGATGGGCGAGCGAGGGGGGAAGCTCGGTATTTATACCCCAGGTGGGGGCCGAGGTACGTATATAGACAGCGACACGAAAAACCCGCGCTTTAGATGCGATTGGCCGGCAAACGGAGAGGATCTCGGGTGATAATGCATTACGAATGTCATAGAAATAAGTATAAAACACTGTAAATAACGTATTAGCCTAAGATTATTGTCATAAATAAATGAGATGTCGTTTCGCGCCAAAAATTTCCCGCCAATACTTTCCCGCCCATATTTCCCGCCAAAAGCACGGGCGGGCGGGCTGCGGGGCAAGGAATTTCATGGTATAAATATGGCGTCCGGGCCTCATGAAATTCAGTTCTACAAATACCTACGAAACGGCATCAACTCGGAAAAGAAAACAAGTCTTTCACTCAGCTGCTCCCTCATCGGAATCCCGTCAAATTCAGTTGCACAACCAGTGCATAGGTGCATCAGGCACATAATGGTCCTTCAGTAAGCCGGATATTCAAGAAAGAAATTGCAGTTTAAGCACAGCTACAGCCTCAAGAAAAAAAAAAAAAAAGAAGATTCCAGTGAAAGTGAAAGAACATTGCCGAGAAATTATCGTCGAAAATGGGTCCAGTCACAAGGTCATCGGCGCCGGGGCAGTCGTTAGCCCAGCTCATCTTCGGGACAGAGCAACCGCCGAGGACCTCAAGAGAAGAAACAAGTAGAGACTCAACATACACGCCACCGACGGCGTCGGACAACGCGACGACGACGGACAACGCGACGAGCACGGACACGATCACTGAGACGCCGCCGTTATCTCAGGAATCGTCACAGACGGGGACGACGCCACGTCGTCCCGCGCCGCCACCGTCGTCGAAGTCACGCGCAACGACCACGAGCCGCCGTGCGCAACGCTTAGCCAAAGCAAAAGAAGAGATGTTACGCATCAAGCTTGAACTCGCCCAAGCACACATCGCCACACTAGAAGCCGAACAAAGCGACGAAGACGAAGGAACTGTGGTTTCCGCCACTCAAGTGAACGAGCAAATCGACGCCTGGTTCGAGAAAAACCACGAGATGCCCGCTATCACTCAAGAACCACACCTTCCAAAAGAAAAGGGGAACAATCCTGACGAAGAAAAAGCAATGGTCCAGCAGCCACTGCCGCGCGCCGAGACCCAGCTCCCCCCGCCGCCCAGCGCACCCGTCGCCGCTGCCGTCGCGACGCCTGTGCCAGCGGGGAACGCCCCCTTCAGGGACTCCCCCCCAGTCTTCACGCCCGCGCCGCCCTGCGCGAATCGCTATGAACAAAGCGGCACCACCAACGCAGTGCCGCAAACAACACAGCAAGTTAACCTATCCGAGCTCGCATCCGCGATCGCTCTAGCCGCCCGCGCTGGCAGCGCCGCCCCCCGATTCGCAACCGAATTACCTGCCTACGCCGGGTCGCATCAAGAATGGCTCACCTTCAAAGCCTCGTACGAAGAATCTCAAATGAAGTTCACCGAAACAGAAAATATAGCGAGACTACGAAGATCACTGAAAGGGAGAGCAAAAGAATCAGTCGAGAATCTTCTCATCTACCAAGCTCCGGCCGCCGAGATAATCAAAACGCTAGAAACACGCTTCGGGAGGCCCGATACCATAGCACTAATTGAATTAGAAAGGCTCCGCGCGCTGCCCCGCCTCACAGACGGCGCGCGGGACCTCTGCTCCTTCTCGTGCCGTGTTGCGAATGCCATCGCCACCCTCCGAGCGTTAGATCGCGCACAGTATCTCTACAGCCCTGAGACTACTAAAGCGATCCTAGACAAGCTGACACCGAACCAAAGATACAGGTGGTTCGACTTCGCCGCCACCACCGTGTCCGCGGAACCAGAGCTAATAAAAATCTCCGCCTTCCTACACCGAGAAGCACAGTACTGCGCAGCCTACGCGCAACCGGAAACAAGCGAACCTCCGCCAAGACGAGTGCACAAAGCCTACGCCACCTCCGAGAGACCAGCCAGCAAATGTTCGTGCTGTCAGAGCGAGACGCACAGCATCGACAAGTGTCCGAAATTTACGGCTGAAGAAATCGACGAGCGCTGGAAGTTAGCTAAAGAAAAAAGACTATGCTTCAGATGCCTAAAATACAAGGGCAGAACGCACCACTGCAAACGGGTGAAGTGCGAGCGAGACGGCTGCGAGTACTTTCATCACAAATTATTGCACAATAAGAAGCCCGCGCCCGCCGACAACGAAGCCGTTACCTCAACGTGGACGACCCGCCGGTCCCGCGCCTTTCTCAAGATATTACCTGTGACAATAAAGGGGCCCAAAGGGGAGGTCAAGACTTCGGCTTTGATGGACGACGGAAGCACTATCACGCTCCTGTCGGAAGAAATCGCCAACAAAGTCGGCCTAGACGGGCCTACAACGCCGCTGCGCATAGAGGCAATCACCAGTGAAAAAATAAACGCAACGAAATCCCGCCGAGTCCCGCTCCTCATACGCGGACAAGGCGGAGAGGTGCGCATACACGCCCGCACAATTCCCAACCTACGCTTATCACCCCAAACGATAAGCGAAGACGATATCAGTACGTGCCCACACCTGCGAGACATAGAGCACCTACTGAGATACGACACGGCCGAACCGGGAATACTGCTCGGGCAAGACAACTGGCATCTGTTAATACCAGAAGAAATCCGACGCGGCGACAGAAATCAACCCGTCGCCAGCCGACTACCGCTCGGATGGGTGTTACACGGCGCGCACACCCGCGCCCCCCTACAAGGCGAGGGCATCCACCATATCGTCAGCCATATCTCCAATCAGCCAGCCGAAGAAAGGGAATCGCTAACAAGCGAGGAAGACGTCGACCGGCAGTTAAAAGAATACTTCGCCATCGAAAATATGATGATAGAGCCGAAACGACCCAAATCCGACCCGGAAGAACGCGCCCTCGCTCAGCTCGCGCGATCAACCACGCTCACGGCCGACGGCCACTATCAAGTGCCTCTACTATGGAAAAACGAAGACGACAAACTGCCGGACAACTACGAGAACGCGCTCAAACGCCTACACAGCATCGAGAAAAAACTAGATCGAGATGAAGAGTTCAAGAAGCGCTACAACGCCGAAATGGACCACCTAATCGAGCGAGGTTACGCCGAGCCAGCCCCGCCAAAGAATAACAACGAAAAAAACTGGTATCTACCGCACTTCGCCGTATTGAATCCTATGAAGAGAGATCGCGTCAGAGTGGTCCATGATGCTGCGGCCCGTACTCGAGGCGTATCACTCAACGACAAACTCCTCACAGGCCCCCCCCTCCTCCAATCACTTCCGGGGGTGCTCATGAGGTTCCGTCAGCACAAAATCGCCGTGTCCGCCGACATAGAAGCAATGTTTATGCACGTAAAAATAAAGCCCGAAGACCGCAACGCGCTACGATATCTGTGGCGTGGGAACCGCCGGGACGACACGCCCCCGGAAGAATGGCGTATGAGCTCCCTTGTCTTCGGTGCAACCTGCAGCCCTACGATCGCTATATATGTAAAGAACGCGAACGCCGAAAAATATAGGGAAACGAACCCTGAAGCCGCCGAGGCCATTGTACGTAATCACTACGTAGACGATTACCTACAGAGTTTCAAGTCAGAAGAGGAAGCGATCAAGATAGCCGCCGAAGTACGAGATATACAGAAAAACGCCCACTATAATCTCCGTAAGTGGTCGTCCAACTCGGCGGGAGTGCTACTAGCGGTGGCCAATGAGAACACAGACCCCTCAGAAGAAAACACCGCAAGCAAGAAAAATCGCACCCCCACCACCGAGCCTTCAAACCTCCACGAATACGCCCGGGAGGCGGCAAACGAGCGCACGAGCCCCGCACACGTAGAGCTCGACGCGAAAGAAATGAAAAATGAACGCGTACTCGGACAAGTTTGGAAGCCCGCCACAGATGAAATCGCTTTCAACTTGGACCTGAGCCGATTGCCGCCCGACGCACTCAATGAAAAAAAACCGACTAAGCGCTTGGTACTGAGAGTGATGATGTCCGTCTTCGACCCCCTTGGGCTGGCCTCACCCGTCACCGTCCAAGCGAAGAAAATACTACAAGAAATATGGAGAAGAGGCACGACATGGGACGCAGCAATAGATGACGACCTCGCGCAGAAATGGACCTTATGGACCACACAGCTGACAGCGCTCCGCGACGTCGCCATACCCCGGTGCTACCCATATTATAGCACCGCGGTAACCCGGGAGCTGCACACATTCGTCGACGCCTCCCTCACCGCATACACGTGCGCTCTATACTGGCGTACGGTAACCGCGGACGGACAAATACACGTGTCCCTCATCACCGCGAAGGCCAAGGTCGCCCCCCTCAAAGTGACCTCGGTCCCACGCCTGGAGTTACAGGCAGCGGCGATGGGCGCACGAATGGCCGTCACCGTGGTAGAAGAACACGACCTGAAACCGACCAGTAAGACATACTGGTCGGACAGTCGCACCGTGCTCACCTGGATTCGCACCGGCGCCCGCTCATACAAACCCTTCGTCGCGCATCGATTAGCCGCCATCGAAGAAACAACGACGGTACGCGAATGGAAATGGGTACCTACGCGCCACAACGTCGCAGATATACCTACCAGAGAGCTCCCGCCAGACTTCAACAGCAGCCACCGCTGGTTCCATGGGCCCGACTTCCTGTACAATGACTACACAACATGGCCCGCCGAACCACAACAACAAAATAATGCACCGACCGGCGAAGAAAATAAAATAGCAACCGAAATTTGTAACAAAATCACGCACACACCGTGGTTACCGCCGGCGGAAAGGTTCTCGCGCTGGGAGCGCCTACTACGCACACTAGCGCGAGTACTACAGTTCATAGAACTATGTCGTCCTAACAAAGGCCGAACTCACTACAAAAGAACACTCAAGAACAAAGAAAAGGACCCCGAGTGGAACAGAAAACACAAGCGACCCGCACCCGCCGCGCCGCGACAGGCCCGGCCCGCATCAAAAACCTACTTATCAATTGACGCGCGGTACCTAATAGAAGCGGAACGCCTAATAGTACGAGAGAGTCAACGAGACAGCTTCAGCGACGAAATTCAGAGACTAATGCAGGGCAAGCCGCCGGCCATGAATAGTCGCTTACGCCCCTTAGCGATCGAACTCATCGACGGCGTGATAACGCTAAAAACGCGCATCAACGAAGCAAACGACATAACCACAACGCAAAAACGGCCGTCCGTATTAGACGGAAATCACGCGGCCATCCGACTGTACATCGACTGCGTGCACCGACAAATGAACCATCACGGAGTTGAAGCGACAGTGAACGAATGCAAACAACACTACGCCATACTACGACTACGTACAGTCGCCCGAATGATTATCCATCGATGTCTGCCATGCCGGCGACGAAAATCGAAGCCGACTGTACCTCCGACGGGAAATCTGCCGCGCTGCCGCCTCGCACATCACGAGAGAGCCTTCACATACACGGGCGTCGATCTGTGGGGCCCCGCGACTATTACAGTAGGCCGAGGGACACAGAAGAGATATGTAGCGCTATTTACATGCCTTACAACGCGCGCTATACATATGGAAATAGTGCCCAGTCTAAGCGGCGAATCCGCCATAATGGCTCTACGAAGAATGATCGCGCGTCGAGGCACACCTACGGAGATTTGGTCGGACAACGGGACGAACTTCCACTCTGCGGATAAGATGCTGCGGGCGGCCGCCGAAGACGCGATGCGAGAGGAGGCGGGGCGACGACAAATAATATGGCGCTTCATCCCCCCTTCGGCGCCATTTATGGGCGGGGCGTGGGAGCGAATGGTGCGAGCGGTAAAAGACACTCTTTACACTGTCCTGAAAGAGCGTCACCCCTCGGAGGAGGTCTTCGCCACGACCCTGGCTGAAGCAGAATACATCGTGAACAGCCGCCCCCTCACACACGTGTCCGTGGAGCCCGATGACCCCGAAGCCCTATCACCGAATCACTTCCTACTCGGCGGATCCGGCAGAGTGCAGTCGCCCGGTACCTTCAACGACAAGGACCTAGTCGGCCGAGCAACGTGGAGGACGAGCCAACGACTCGCGGACCACTTCTGGAGTCGATGGGTCCGCGAGTACCTACCTACACTTCAAGACCGGCGGGAGCCGTATAGGCGCGGCCGGCCCATAGAAATCGACGACATCGTACTCATCGGCGACGGGACCCTCCCACGCAATACTTGGCCCATGGGTAGAGTGATCGCCAAGTACCCGGGACCCGACGGCGAGACAAGAGTGGTGGACGTCAGAACAAAGGGCGGAGTGCTACGGCGACCGACCAAGAAGCTTGCGATTTTACCTACCAAGGATGACGACCTGCACGCCAGCGAGCTGGAACACCGGCCGGGTGTTCCACGGCGGGAGAAATGTGCAGGACAACCATCTACGTAAATACTGATAAAATAGATTGCCTGTAACCTAGCTTATAACCCTCTTACAACGTAAGCATTGTATTACAGTCGCCTTATATAATTTGTAGTCGAAATAAATAATAATAGGTCTCACACTTAATTCCTACCTAGTTAAGAGGTAATATACTGTTGGTTTTATAAGTAAAGAGTGGCTAAACACTAAGTTTCCACTAGAAATATAGATAGATTAAGAGGAAGCCTTTAGATCCTATCCGCGCGCTGGCCAAGCATAGACTGATGGGCGAGCGAGGGGGGAAGCTCGGTATTTATACCCCAGGTGGGGGCCGAGGTACGTATATAGACAGCGACACGAAAAACCCGCGCTTTAGATGCGATTGGCCGGCAAACGGAGAGGATCTCGGGTGATAATGCATTACGAATGTCATAGAAATAAGTATAAAACACTGTAAATAACGTATTAGCCTAAGATTATTGTCATAAATAAATGAGATGTCGTTTCGCGCCAAAAATTTCCCGCCAATACTTTCCCGCCCATATTTCCCGCCAAAAGCACGGGCGGGCGGGCTGCGGGGCAAGGAATTTCATGGTATAAATATGGCGTCCGGGCCTCATGAAATTCAGTTCTACAAATACCTACGAAACGGCGTCAACTCGGAAAAGAAAACAAGTCTTTCACTCAGCTGCTCCCTCATCGGAATCCCGTCAAATTCAGTTGCACAACCAGTGCATAGGTGCATCAGGCACAGCGTGTACAGATTTTGGAAAAAACATACAGGGTGCGAGAAAATGGTCATTTTTGACAAACTTTTTTTGATGCCATTCGATCCCATTCCTGTCCAGGATCAAAAGCTTGAATGGGACCAACAAGAAATGAAATAATAACCATAGTAAATATATGAAAACAGTTTTCTCTAATTTCTGGCTTTTTTGTACATTACCGAAAGTTGACCCAAGGAAACTATTGATACTGGACAGAAATGGAATCGATTGACATAAAAAAATACATGTAAAAAAAACTTTTAACATTTTTATACAATTTGTATGGGGAAAGTTTTTCCCGATTTATGGCTTTTCTAGCCGGAAATTTATTTTTGGTCTCATACAAGCTTTTGATCCTGGACAGGAATGGGATCGAAAGGCATCAAAAAAAAAGATTGTCAAGAATGACCATTTTCTCGCACCCTGTTTGTTTTTTCAAAATCTGTACACGCCAATCTTCATTAATTTGAAATCGAAGCAAGGTCTCTAAAGACCATTTTCGCCTAGCAACACGGGATCTGGTATAGCTGCCCTCACTGACCCAAAATCTATTTCCAACCTGTATATGTATTCGTATCGAACGCCATAAGGTAACCATAAGTTAACCCTAAACAAAACCCTATCTCAATAATACCCTATTGAGATAGGGTTTTGTTTAGGGTTAACTTATGGTTAGCATATCGGATGGGGTAACCTTATGGTTACCACATCCGATATGCTTACCATAACAATAGGGTTAATCTATCAGTAAGGTTACCTTATCATAAAAAAGGGTTTACCGGTCCTTGTTAAATACTACGATTTTGACATTCTTGGACTGGCACTGGCGTGGCGTGTTGGAGCGGTCGTCAACGCCCAGCTTTAGTGCTACGGGTACTGTCATAGATAATGTTTACTGTTGTTGAGGGTAGACATCCGGCTCGTTAGCAAGAAGCTTGTAGCGAAGAATTTCTCTAACTAAAATATATTAACAGCATTATAATATCTTGGGTTAACAATGCAAAAGGTATGGATACTAATGTGAGTTTTTACTGAGACTGACTATCGGTCGCACTAGGCATTAGCCGGTGGAATGTGTACTGAGTATTGACTTTATCTTTCCCAATATTCTCATTACCAGCACCCTTAGCGTGGGATTGAAGAGAGTCGCTTCTACTATCGACGCTACCGCCTATCGTCAAGATTTAGTATGAAAAGAAGAAATACACCGCCCCTGGTGGTCACTCATAGAACTAAAAATCTGTAACGTGAGTCACTTATACATTACTTAATTCGCGATCGACTTCACGTTCGTTCGTATGGTTTAATCGATTTTCCAATATTCAACCTTATATCACTAGCATTTATCGTTTTAATTTAAATGTTTGTCGGTTATGACATTACAGAATACGCGCATCGCGACGTAGACAGTGTCGGCTGTCGATTCAATATGGCGGCGCGTGGGCCATTTATTTGCATTTTTAAATACAAAAAATACGCGACAATCCGAATTTTGCGGATATATGTTGTCAATTCAAAACCCTTATTTTTATAAGTTCTTTAATTTGAGATAAATTTCGATCGGATTTACGGTAACTCTTGACGGTAACACTTGCAACATGGCCCGTGATATCGATAATACGATATCACGGGCCATTTTGCAAGTGAAATAGTAAACTACAGTCGCGACGGTATTCTTCGATTCGAAATGTCTCACACTGCCGATTGGTAGTACCTACGAATCGAACGTTAAATTACGCATCGAAAACTAAACGCAAAGTGCCTAACGTTTTGCAGTTGGTTTCGTAGTCCAACGGCAGTGTGAGTTACAAGTTTGACGGGTCGAATCGAAGAATACCGTAGCGAGATCGAAATCTATTCGAAGCGCGTTAATTCGATCTCGTATTAGTTACCTACGTAACGTTAGGTTACTATTGTATCTCACAATAAGGGTACAGCTGGTCGATCACGTAACGTTTACGCACGTTAGGTAGATCTAAAAGTCAAATTTTATATGGAAAAATGACAGTTGGATTGTCCTAACGCGCGTTCGGATCGTTACGTGATTACCCCTCAGGAATACTGCCAACTGCCACTGAAAATAGTCACACAATGACCGTAAGAAAAAACTGGCCAAGTGCGTGTCGGGCCACGCGCAGTGTAGGGTTCCGTAGTTACCTGTCTGTCTTTGTTACACTGACAATTCGACACGCGCGCGCCAACTAAACGGTGCGGTTGCGTCGGCTGAATTTGTATGAAAGTTGGCCTTTCCAAGAACGTTTTTTAATTTGATCGACTATTAGGTACTCTAGGTAACTAGTTATGCCTTCATCATGGTTATAGTTTTTCTATCTGGGGGCACGGGAGTGCCCCCGCGAAGTCGAGCAAAACAAAGAGGCACGGCCGTACCATCCTTTTCTCGAAGCCATTCAGGCCATTTTCAACATCCTGTAATTTTGTGCTGGCTAATGCTAGAACCCTGAATTTTCAGGCACATGTAGGGCATAATATGGCTAACATATAATATCAATAACATTCAATTTGAACTTATAGTTTAAGAACTATTGTCCGTCAAATAAAATTTTGTGACTTGGTTATCACACTTAAGTACATTGTTTTAGGTAGGTACCTATGCAAAAATATGTAAATGCAGTAAAGTTTAATAAAATTATATGATATTCCACATACTAGACGATAAAAGGGATAAGTTCACTTTTGTGCAAAAGATAACTGTTACGTAAGTATTTGTTATGTAGGTATACAATAAAGTGTTTGCTACTACTACTAAGACTAGGGTTGCCAACCGTACTATATTATATAGTATTGTACTATATTTTGACTATTTGTACTATATACTGTTGCAGAAATATATAGTACGCGAAAATACTATATATTGGGGGACCTTACGAAGTGCTTCAAATTGCCGAGGTTTTTACTAAATAGCAACATTAATCCAGTAACTTCATACATCCACAGCATGCGTCAAATCCGGTAATTGTGATTTTTTGCAGACTGGTTTATGATGTTGCTGTTGGCCCAATGAATAATCCAAGTTTGTGACCTCTTGCGCCGAACGCAACTTTGTCAAAAATCGAAATTACCGCGAAAGTTTTTATTATACTTAACCTTAAAGGACTAGTTTTTGATAGTACCTTCTTAGGACATTTTTAAAGAAGACTAGATTTGCTATAATATGAGACTAGAATTGTCTCTGTAGACCCAATAGTCTCCAAGATAAAACCTTTTAAAGGATGACTCACGCTAGAACGGGCCGTGTTCGGCCCGGGCCGTTTTCTATGAAAAACGTCGGCGTTTTTGCGCGGCCGAGCCATACTGAAGCGGCTCGGTGTCGGCACGGCCCGGCCGTGGCTCGGCCGGGCTTGCGTATGGCTCGGCCGCGCAAACACGCCGACGTTTTTCATAGAAAACGGCCCGGGCCGGACACGGCCCGTTCAAGCGTGAGTCATCCTTAAAGTTTATAATTTTTCGAACTTCGCAACACTAAAATATTGCAAAAAATTTCGAAGTACGAAAAAATTATGATTTTTGAAAAGCTTTATCTCGGAAACTATTGGGTCTACAGCGACGATTCTAGTTTAATATTGTAGCAAATTTAGGCTTATTTAAATACGTCCTTAAAACGTTCTATCAAAAACGAGTCCTTTAGGGATTTCGCGGTATTTTCGATTTTTGACAAAGTTGCTTTCGGCGCTTGAGGTCACAAACTTGGATTATTCATTCAACTAATTGCAATTAGTCTGCACATTTTCATTCAACCCTAACTAAGACAAGTACATCGGTGGCCGATTCGTTTCTCAATTAAGTTTAAATAATTCCACTAAAATTATGGAAATGTATACTCCGAATTTGTGACCTACTTGCATAACAAATATAATTTGATAGTACTACAACTGTGTATAGAAGTCCTGAAACATAACAAATTGGATTAACCCAAAGCGAGGAACTATGCGGAATAAGTGGAAGGGTCGGTCAGACACTTGCATTTATCATTCCAATTTAACATCAAAACTGTTTCGCTCTCGCTCCGACATGTTATAGCTCGGTGTGTGTGGTAGAGAGCGCACGAAATACGGTCAGTGTCATATTGCCATCTTATCCTCTAGCCGCCCCATGGCCTTTTTAAAGGCACTCCTCCTCTTCAATGGTATAGATAGACCATTATAAATTAGAACAAGTTATATTCATTTTGTGTTGCTTCATATTAAAACAAATCAAACTCAACTCTATTTCCTATTGTACTTAGCTGGTTATTTCATTGCTATTTGTAACTTACAGATTTAAAAGGCGCACGACGCACCTTTTACCTTTTTATACAACTTACCTATTTATACTTCTATTGTATTGTGTTTTATATTCGTCTGTTAAGTCTTGTTCTGTTGCTTGTGGAATAAAGTTTGCATGTGTCTGACTGTACCATGCGCACCAGCGCCTTTTTTTTGGATCTTAGCTACCTTTCAACAAAATCGGTTTAGCTTTTTTTGAGATATTGAACTTTGAAATGAAAATTTCGGGAGTTTTCCAAGTTTTCGAAGTCGTTAATTATAATTCAGTTAGTTACACTATTCAATTCGTTCTTGTATGGTGGGATTGGTGGGGAGCTTGTATTAGGCTAGGGGATTGTGCGCGACAGAACACACCTTCCATGCCACCTGCGAGTGGCCGACGTGAGAGGGAGATGTATGCCTAAGAATAAGAGGGACAGAGCATCCCAATTTATTATGGTAATAATAAATAAGTAATACCTAATAGTATTTTGAATACCCTATTTAAAGTTAGAATGCGATAACGCAATAGTTCAGCTCATAAAGCTTACCGCTAATTTGGAAAGCGAGTAATTTGTTTTAAAACCATGTACCGACAGTACATTTATATTGAATAGCCCATAGGGAGGCTAAAGGTACGAAGTACCCATTGTAATAATTGCATAAATATCGCTCTGCGGAGAGCCGCCCGTCTCCGAGGGAGAGACGCGGGCAAATGAGCTTAGGAACCGGCAACTCGAGACTATATCTATAGCGAGTCCGTGAACAAGTCACATCTGTGACTAGCATACCTAAATTCACTCAAGCCAATAGAGGCAGCAATGATTACACAAGTAGCGTAACGCGAATTGCGCTGCTTGTGTAAGCTTATTTGTGAATATTAATAATAAATAGGACCCCAGAACATGCCTGGGCATATAGGAAACCTCATTTTAGGAGGAAAAATGTAATGTAAATTAATAAGCCCGAGTATATCAGGAAGGCATTACCATAGCGTGAGCCTTTAATTAACGTATTGGTCAAGTTCGAGTCAGATTTCCTGATTGGTTAATATTATTGTATGGAAGAATTGCAAAGTGACAGGTCGTCATGGTGAAATGCGCCTATTGTGCTCGGCTTAAACAGGCATAATTATATAACCGTTTAAGCTAGAATAGTGAATGATACGTCAAATTAAAGCGCATGTGACGCGCCGTACTTTAAAAGAAGTACTATAACAATTTATATGTAAATTCAGTAATTAGAGCCGAAGAGAGCCTATTATATGTAGAAACGTCTGCCTAAAATATATGTAAAAATAATTCCTGTAAATTGAAATAACACGTCAGGAGGCTGAAAGCAGCAGCATTATATAAGGCTACGGCCATAGCTCCCTCCTGAAAGTAAAATTGTCCCAACAAGGCTTTCTTATTGGAATGTAGAATGTTTAATTGGTTTTTTATAATGAAAGTAGGCGAGGCCTTAATTTATGCCATAAATTAGGAATTATTTAATTGGCCTAAACCAACAAAATGTTGCGTGCCTAAGCTCCCTCGACTTAGATCGAGTTAGGGGTATAAAAGAGGCTCCAGGGCTCAGTACAAATCGTGTCCCGCAAGCTCCAACAAGTAGAGCTCCTATTTAGTAAATTGTAAACTCGTGTATCAGTGAAAATTATATCTTTATTATCAAATCCTTTTGCCTTTTATCATCACCCCACCCACCATCAGCGCAGCAGAGCTACGGGGATTGACACTCCCAAAAGTGTTGTTGGTCGTACGGCGAGCGGTTCAAACGCCGCGGTTCACCCGCGCGGTTTGAACGCCGCGTTTTTAAAAACGCCCATTGTTAGGTGGCTGGCGATTTGCCCGTCTCAGCGCAGCAAGGCGGACGGGGCATCGTTCACAGGGATTATTTTAGACCCTCACTTCCGATTAGAACAATATTTCAATCTGTTTTGCACGTTCGCTACCAAATACAAAAAAAACGGCCAAGTGCGAGTCGGACTCGCACATGAAGGGTTCCGTTAAATAAATAGCTTTTTACGATTTATGACGTATTAAAAAAAACTACATACTAGATCTCGTTCAAACCAATTTTCGTTGGAAGTTTGCATGGTAATGTACATCATATATTTTGTTTAGATTTATCATTCTCTTATTTTAGAAGTTACAGGGGGGGGGGGGCACACATTTTATTACTTTGGAAGTGTCTCTCGCGCAAACTATTCAGTTAAGAAAAAAAATATGTTAGAAACCTCAATATCATTTTTGAAGACCTATCCATAGATACCCCACACGTATGGGTTTGATGAAAAAAAAAAATTGAGTTTCAGTTCTTAGTATGGGGAACCCCAAAATTTATTGTTTTTTTTATATTTTCGTGTGAAAATCTTAATGCGGTTTACAGAATACATCTACTTACCAAGTTTCAACAGTATAGCTCTTATAGTTTGGAAAAAAAGTGGCTGTGACATACGGACGGACAGACAGACAGACAGACAGACGGACAGACATGACGAATCTATAAGGGTTCCGTTTTTTGCCATTTGGTTACGGAACCCTAAAAAGTGATAAAAAATCATATTTTTTTGACATGACTACACATAATGTGTAGTATGTGTAATTTTTTTTTTATCATGAATTAAAAAACTAATCATGTATATAGCGTCAGAACACTTAAAACGTAAAATTGTGATTGAGATGAAATGTAAAAGAGATAAACCGAATAGGCTAGGTCTATTCTATTCACAATCAGTTTCACCTCACCTCACCAAGCAAGCCCAGTATATCTTGAGGCCCAGGTTCGTAATAACAACGCTTAATAGGAGGTCTGGTTACACTGGTTTTTAGTTGAAGTGGAGCGTGAATGGTTCGTGGTCCCTTGTTTTGCATTTATGATTAATACTTATTAGAGTGTGCGTCTAATACAGTCAGATATATTATTATTGCGTACACCACCAGATTAGAAGGAAGCCGTTTGATGTGAATAATTACAGAATACAGAGTTGGTTGAATTTAAACTTACGTGAGTCAGGTTTAGATTTGACTTAATCCTCCCTAGGGACAATATTTTTCGAACCCTTTGGGAGTTCTTCTATTATATAGGATCAGTGTTTATGCGGCCGTATCGCCACATTATAAGTAGTATGTTTTAGTCTAGATGACGAAAAGTAACTATACTTAAAACGAACATTCGTCGACATTTTTTGTTTAATTGTTATCTTCAAGGGTTGTAAAACAATTACGCAGTGTGTGTCGGTAGCATACTGTGAAGTGAACAATAGGTACTCCAGTGCACGTGCAATATATAGTTCGGGCAGTATTATTACGTCTCTTTGTTATCTTTTCCTTTCAACAAATGAAGTTGTAAAATTCCATTTATTGTATTTTCGTCATTTTAACTACAACTATACTGATTGTGCCCGGCGCCCGCCTCACGGCTCGTGAGACGCGCTGGCAGGGCGGGGGGAGGTGGGCAGTCTTGCGCTGGCGTTGCAGTGTGAGGTTGCGGTAAGATATTGCCTCCCCCGAGCGATCACAGGCACACCTGAAGGGTGCGAAACAAGTAGCCTGTTTATCTATTTATCTATCTATTCAGCCCGTATCCACCCACTGTTGAATATAGGCCTCTTCTTTATTACGCCACTCTCTCCGGTCCTGTGCTAATCTCATCCACTGTTGCCACCATTCAGTAGCCCGCCACCCCGTTTTGTCCATCTCCCATCGTTTCTCCTCGCCAAGTGTCCCGCCCACCCCTACTTTAGGGCAACGTGAACTGATTTGAAAAAAATCGTAGCTCTTATTTGGATAATAATACGGCTGCCCTAAATTTAATTAGCAATCCTGAGTTTTTGACTTTCACTCGATGGAAAAAAATCGTCTAAAATACACTTTAAAAAATCATAACAAGTTATGCACTACAGCTAAACATATTAAATTTGGTTTTAAAAATCGGCAATATCATGTTTGAGGGAAATCAGCTATTATTTTTTTATTTATTAAAACGCATAAAAAATTAAAATTAAAAAACATGATATCCGCGCTTCCAAACACGCACTTCCATCCCATCTCGCTTCGTCCACAATGTAGCCTGTATCTAGTGGCAATTAATACGTGAGTTTAATCGTCTATGCTCTATGTGTGCGTGAGGAAATTAGTATATTTTTGCCCGACTACGGCTGACCCGAAAGGAAGGGATATGATTTTAGCAGTCTTAGTTTCTATTTACGTGTGGTTGGTTCCACCGTAGCGTTTAATATACTACTGTACCGATTTTGATAAATGAGGTGTCAATCAATTCGAAATTATACTCCGGGTGACATTGGATACCATTTGTTTGTCAGACTGTAAAAAAACAACCACCTATGCAATGTTTACAAATGAAACACTTACTTACTAACAGTTGTTTTTTTCAGTTAGGTTTCCATAGTTGAGTTGAGTTATAGTTTATTTTTATTTTTATGATTGTTTAAGAGACAGAAGTTGCTGTCGAGTCGTAGGTACAAAGACGTCTATCTATAGTCTAGAGGCTGGCAGAGGACAGAAATCAGTGGCGTTTACTCCACCGACAAGAGCCTAGCTCTTAAAAAGTGATGATAATGCTCGTTTACAGAGTAAGTGACAATAGCTTGGCTGAAATTGAATATTGTTTTTTATTAGCCCCACGCCTCTGCCGGCGTAGGTATGCCATGTGCACTTCCACACATACGTTCACCCTTCTATCCATCGCTTCTTAGGATGATGTACGGAACAAAAATTATAGATACAGTAAGTAAGATATATGATTTACGATCTTCCGTCGACTCTCATACTATCTCCATACTCGTACTTAATTTTAACAAATACTTCCAATGTTCTTCACTAACAATTTAATTTACTACAAGAAATTGAAATGAACAAAATGTATTCCATGGACACTGAATATAAAACGACTAACGACAGAATGGCGGTTACAGCCATCTCGTAATAAAAGTTATATTAGCGTTTCTTCAAACTGAATAACAACTGAAAGGCAACTAAAATAACTAGGGTCGACAATAATATCTAAAATTAAAATAATTTACTTTAAAAACAGAGTTTTAACCGACTTCAAATCAGTAGCCAACTTGCTTCAAGTTTGCCTATACAATTTGAAGAGTTCCCTCAATTTCTCCAGGATCCCATCATTGGAACTGGATTTTGGTGACAACAGGAACAATCTGTAAGTATAGTATGCTTTCAAACAAAGAAATAATTTTTCAAGTCGGTTCAAAAATTACCGAGTTATCGCGTAATAAACACACACAAAAAATTAACTATTGAATTGAGAACCTCCTCCTTTTTTGAAGTCGGTTAACAAAACAAATATGCCAAGTATGGGATGTGTGGGAGTGAAAAGGTAGAAATTTATATTGCATTTCGTGACACCCAGAAGTGATTCTAATTCTACAGAGTTTAGTGGACTAAAGTATTGTCAGTTTACAGCCATAATGATGACGTCACATTTTTCGTGACTTTCTTAAAAATAAGTAAGAAAAAACACGAAAAACGACTTTATCACGTTCAGACAGGTAACATATTTACCGAAATGGTTTTCGATTTAGGCATTAGGTATTTTGAAAGCTTGTCAATGGGCTTGTGACCTTAAATTTGTTTCCATTCGAACCAGTTTTTGTAGATGAACAAATGTTTGTATGGAAGCAACTACATTTAAAGGACATTAATACCCAAAAAATCGAGTTAAAGACGGACCTTGCTGACAGCAGCCGAAACGCTTCATACTGATTGGCTTTAAAGTATGACGTCGCACCGTGCAATTTGTACTAACCGTTGCATGGAAAATGAAGTAAATTGCTGTTTCGGTCGCGAAATACTGCGTTTAGGTCCATAGTTGTCATACAAATTTGTTTCTATAAAAGCGTAAGGATTCTATTGGAACCTTTAAATTTACTCTTGGACAATAAATAAAAAAACTTTTTTTTCTAAACTTTCAAGTTTGATATCTTTTTATGATTTGAATCTCGGAGCATAGAATACTAGAGAGAGGACAAGCCTCCGGCGGCCGTGTCGCAGATGTATGCTCAATGGGCATACACTGCCATACTGTGCACGCGTGCTGCGAGCAGATAATATTACGTTTTTTCCCAAAATGCCTGATATGATGCGCGTTTATTGTCAAATAAGCGTGTAGGTATACAAGTGTGTGTGTTTTAGATGTGTGCGTGCTTTGTCTTGTCAATTACTTGGGCGTTGTGTGGGTTAATGTACTTGCGACATGCTCACTCTATACAAATCGGCCGCCATGTCCGATTTCCTTCCGTCAACTTTGCTGACATTACTTGACAAATAGTAATCTATATAATTGGTTAAAAATACTTGTTTCTTAATAACATAGTAGTAACATTAGTCACAACAATGCAAAGTTGGCTGCATTGAGCCAATTTTACTTTGCAGCCTCAGCCGGAGAGTTCGGTTTAAGGAGCCAAGTTACTCAGTACCGTCAATTATGTCTATTGGGTAAATGCAACCGATCTACTTGGTAATTCCAGCTAAGTAACTAAAACGAGTATAAGTAGCCAAGTTACTCAGTACCGTCAATTGTGTCTATTTGGTAAATGCAACCGATCTACTTGGTAATTCCAGCTAACTAAAACGAGTATAAGTAGCCAAATTACTCAGTACCGTCAATTGTGTCTATTGGGTAAATGCAACCGATCTACTTGGTAATTCTAGCTAGCTAAAACGAGTGTATGTACCCAGTTACTCAGTACTGTCAATTTTGTCCATTGGGTAGGGGCAACCAATCTACTTGGAAATTCCAGCTAACTACAAATCGGTATAAGATAAGTAGCCAAGTAACTCAGTACTATCAATTGTGTCTATTGGGTAGAGGCAAGTTGCTTCTACACAATAGAGACAATTGTCAGTACTGAGTAACTTGGCTACTTATACCAAATTGTAGTTTGCTGGAATTACCAAGTAGATCGGTTGCATTGTGTAGGTTTGTACAACCGATCTTAGGAGATACAAAAGAAAACTGAATTCAAAGAAATAAGCTTTATTTAAACATCACAATCACATACCTATACGGTAAATTAAAATAAACTAATAAGGTAAATTGAGAAAACAGGTAAGTATTACCATTGACGAATAAATCAAGAGGTCTATTGATGGCCGGCGCTTAACAATTCACAACAGAACTTATAATATTATAAGCTAAAAGAGTAAATGAAACATCTTCTTTGTAAAAACCATTGGTACATCTATTAAATATAAGAAGTCTGCTGTTAATCAGACTTGTTATATTTAATAGATGGCTATGACTATAATCTAACACTATCACTATTCTAAACTTTTGTAATGTCTCTTTAGCCTTCACAAAACTAACAAACACTAATTAGCACCACGATTGCCCAAATCACACCACAGCACACAACGCTCATAACGCGGCCCAAGCAAGAGTGCCTTCGGAGAGGTTCCCGTGGTTTGTTTATACTTCCAGCGGCACGGGAGGGGTTCCAGGGTCGGACCTGCTACTCTGCTACAATAAAATTTACAAGAGCAACAAGATAAGTCACCCGCACGGCTACAAGTCCCGTTACATAATGGCCGCCTCACTTTGCTTCAAAACGGCTGCGAAGGCAAATTAGTCAATTTCTGATTTAATTGTAAATAAGTAACTGTTGTAAAAATGTGATAGCTCACTCGGTGGCTAACTGCCGAGCTGTGCTTGTTTAACTAAAAATAAGCAACTTGTTTGTTTTTTAATATTGCACGCGGTTATTTGCAGGAAAACTACTTAGCAGATTTTAACCTAGTGTTGTAAGACTTAGAATTAAATAACGCATTAGACAGCAAATAACAGTGTAAACTTGTCTATTATTAACCGATAAAGAAAGGATTATATTTACTTAAGCCACTTGTTTGTTTCTTAGTCATTTACGCAGTTATTTGTAACAAAACAATTTATCTAATGTTAACCTAGTATGCAAGGTCTGAAATGAAATAACGCAGTTGACAGCAAATAACAGTGTCAACTTGTCTATTTTTAACCGATAAAGAAAGGCTTATATTTACTTAAGCCACTTG
Source organism: Epinotia brunnichana (assembly GCA_963854355.1). NCBI lineage: Eukaryota > Metazoa > Arthropoda > Insecta > Lepidoptera > Tortricidae > Epinotia > Epinotia brunnichana. The sequence continues at coordinate 15,734,930 of OY977957.1, forward strand.
TCTGTTTCTTAACCATTCACACGGTTACTTGCAACAAAACAACTTATCAAATGTTAACCAAGTATTTCAAGGTCTATAATTAAACAAGGCTGTGGTCAGCATATAACAATGTAAACTTGTCCATTTTTAACCGAATCGGGTATGGATTGGATTTACCGAGACAATCATTTGGAAATAAATAAGTATTGTGTTAAAATAACCGAGGAAGTTTAGCAGTATTTGCTCGTTTACCATTAGCAAACCTTTATTGCGCGTTTTAAATGAATCATGGTTATATGTAACCATTTTTTTCTTAACCGAGCTAAAAAGGTCCTTTGCTAAAATTTATTTTTTTCAGTGTACCCCCAAAGTCTGACCAAGCTCACTCTAAGAACCTATTGTTTCTACAAGACCATTCAAGCCTCAAGAGCTATCCCAGAACTGAAACATTCCAAGGCGCTTATTAGAAAGCCAAAAATGCGTCTTCTGATGCCTAGGCGCTAAGTAGGAACCGCCTATACGCATGCTGGTCAGAGTGCTTACAGGGCACTTCTGCCTAAAGCACATGCAAACGATAGCACTGTGTGACACACGGCAGTGCAGACTCTGCCTTGAAACAGATAAGACGCCTACACATCCTAACCGATTGCCCTTGCCTTATGCGCAGTCGTAACTCCTTCCTGGGCAAACACATCATGTGCTCGGTCGGAGGAGATCAAATTTCTTGAGGTCAACAGAATCCTGCAATCAGCGATGGTCGCAGTGGTGGCTCTCGGAGTCCGGAACCACTACCAAAACAAAATAAAAATAAAGTAAAGACGAGTACGAATTTAGTACAACCCTACCTTTAAGCTCGTTTTTAATTTTAATACCCTTTAAACAAAATGTCTCCCAGACATCAAGAGCAATCTTTATGAAACTCGTTCACGGAATTTTTCTTTTTCAATTACCGTTATTGTTTCTCAGCACAGCACTTAAAGGTCTCAAAGCTTTGAAATGGGCGGGAGGTAATTAAAACATTATATACCTAACTGCAAAATGACGAACAATTAAGTTAGTGGACGTCTTTCGGCTGATGTGACGATATGATGAAACCTGGTTGAGTGTTGTATGGTAATTCGGTGACATTGCAATATTATGGTACCAGCGAGCTGCTATGATGATGGAATCAAAAGGTGGCCATAGCATCTCCTCAACTACACGGGAGAAACTAGTCGTCTTTGGGATCAGGTACCCTCTCAAGGAGTAGGTGATGATTGTAAAAAAAGTGCAGGCGACAAAAAAGCTTTTATTTTTTGTTAGAAATATATCCATCTTTTTTGGATTGTATGTAGGTTTTTAAAAACAAAACAAAGTAGATTGGAGACTCTATGTACCTTTACATCTCTAACATAGTACATGGATTGGTAATGTTTTTCTTTTATATTGTTTTTGACATGTAAACTTTGATGTGATTCATTTTATGTAGAGAAATATATACCTACATTTTGAGGTGTAAAAGTGACCTTGTGGCCTATTTGCAGAATATGTACCTACCTAAATATTTTGATTTGGGTTTTGATTTTTTGCAAAATACCTAATGCTGGGCTCATATTCTAGGAGTTTTTATTTTTTTTAATTGTTTGTTGGTAACAAAAAGGGTCGCTCAATATCACTTGACATTATACAGCCACGTATTTTATTGTAATATAGTAAAAATACAACTAGAAAGATTATCTTTGGCTCCATCTAAAAATACCTCTTTTATTATTTTGATGAAGACATAAATTACATAATGGGGTACCCGTAAACAGCTATTATTAAATATCGAGCTATTCATTGGAAATACTTAAGCAGTATTAATATCGGCTAGATGAACATAATAAGTATTTATGATGGGTAATCTTGACGCGATATTTAATGGTTAAAAAGGTTGACTACACACTATGAGGTACCCAAATAGTTTTTTTTCAAACATGCAATGAAATATTGATGTTATATTCCTGATTATTAGTCTCGTGTCCCTATCCTACGTCTACTTGTCCGGCAGTGCCTATTTTCTCGGCCTCTGCGGTAATGTACCTACTATTGTAAAGCGCACATATGTACTATGCACAACAATCGACGGAGACGCAGCTATAGTTGGAATGAGACCGCAATACATACCTTTCATTCGAGTTAGCGTCGTTGTCAGCAGCTGAGATAAACGTGTATGTAAATATATTAGGTAGAAGCATTGAGAGAGAGAAACCGTTATATGGTAAAACCGTAAAGGTCTGAGACACTTAGCCATACACATTCTGAACACCATATTTAAAAAAAATCTCCATGTGACGTTTTTTGATGAAGCTATCTAAAACAAAACTTTCGATTAAAGTAACTACACTCATATGTACGATGCCAGAGCTACGGTTACACCTAACGTTTGCGTCGGTCGGGGGTTAAATACTTAAAACAGTACGATTGCTACCACAATATTATATTACCTTTCACCGGGAGAAAACATTAACATTTACCAACAACTGTTATAAGTTTTAAATCACAAAGCTTAGAACAGTTCTGTGAAACAACAGGAGGCAAAGGGCGGACGCCGCCTGCCAGCTCTTTCGTTTGTCTAACGACCGGTACAACTAATTTAACTGCTTTAAAGGTGAGCTTTCCAGCGTTGGCATTAAGGAGAATTGTAATGAAAAATGTTAACTTTAACTCTTCTTAAATAAATTGTGGGAATAAACCGAAAACGATATACCTACCTATCTATCTTATTTTTCAATACTTCATTAATTTCATTATTAATCTGAACGCTTGAATTATTTATAGGAAACCAAATAGGTACTATGTCAAAAAAAATGCAATAGTCTATTTTCAACATAAAGAAACAAAAGACACGCGCTAGAATCAGTAGCAGTTTACCTAAAAAAAACTTTCTTCGAAACGATGGAGTTATTATCCTGCTGAGAAAAAACAAACAATTTCTCCCCAGAGTAATAATGAAGATATACATGTCAATATTATGTTCCTATATGGATATCGCGTATGCGATCTCCCTAACATACTTGAAGGGAACACGGCATGGATGAACCCGTAGCAATATTGTGTTTAAGTCCAACATAAAAATGTGTGGCACAACACGAGCGACAGCGAGAACCTTTTGTATGAGGTTATGTAATCATTTGTGGATGATAAATAAGCTAAAGTACTTTCCTGCCCTTGTGATATTACTGACTCCGGAAATTGACGTAATATTCAGCGGTTTTTCGGTGAAGGAAAACATCGTGAGGAAATCGGTCTGATCTCAATAAGTTCTAGTTTTTCCTCTTGGAAGGTCAGATGGCAGTCGCTTTCGTAAAACTAGTGTCTTCGCCAAATCTGTGGATTAGGTGCCAAAGCGGACCCCGCGGCCTCGTGTGAGCACTACCTGGAAAAACGCACTCTTTGTGTCACATGATGACGTAAGGGGTTTTACCCACGCTGCGCCTTCCGGTACGTGGTCGTCACTCGAGAACCGTAACGGCAATCGGCTCTATACGTGCATCAGATTATTATGGATAGGGATTTAGCTTAACAATTTCGCTGACAATAAGTAGGTAGGTATTTACAAATAGTTACAGTTGCAGTACACACCTTGACACCTGACAGTCAATAGAGTTCTGTACTTTACCTACAGGTATTTGTGTACGAATATTAATACCCCTTACTGTACTCGTACCCTACAGAGAGACAGCAACGCGCGGCGCATATTCTGAAAGTCAATCAGTCGGTTATACCGCGGCCTCGAAATCGCCCAAAAGTATCTACACTCTTCAACACTTTGAAGTCTTTGAACAACTGTGGACGTACTGTCCCCAAACGCGTTAAGACATCTTATGATCTGAGCAGGATCCTTCAGAAAGCCCCCAGCGAAGTAATAACCTCTGTAATTAGATCGCGTAAAACGTTATGTTTACGGCTTAAGGAATAATGCCCGAGCCGACCTCAAACGGACGTCGACGACGTTGATATTTAGTAGGTTGTCAAGGTCTATCATGGTCGCTTATCGCTCTAAATAAAGATTAGTTCCAAATTGTAACAGATTTTTATTTTTTATTTAGTATTGATTATGACATTTGAGTTTTTAATTTAAGTATTAAGTTGGTTGTATTTCGTTTTGACATTCGTTTTTTTTCCTAGAAACATTCTGGACTAGTATTTTATATAATTTCTTTTTTACATTGTGACGATCATATTGTGAAATGATTATTAATTATTTTGGCACGTACACTGTAATATCAATTCAGAATATTTGACGCATAACAATTAATAGCTCTAAAAAAATAGTGCTTGTACTAGGCCTACCTGAATAAAGAGAGTTTGAGTTTGGATAACCTTACCACTTAGTAATTTCTGAATTAAATAAAATTTCATGCATGCAACTTTAACTGTAATATTAACGCAATGATTACTAATTTACATAGTAAAAAAAATTGCGATTCCTGAATCGTACAATTTTGTCAGCTGTCAGAAATCTACATCATAAAAAAATTAGGATTAGGCATCGGATCTTCTACTAGCTAACTTTTTTCTAGAACCTTCATGAATCACTGCGTTATTGAAAATCTATCACTAAAAAAATAAAAACACTTATTAAATACAAAAAAAAACTGCATGCCGGTCGCTAGATTTAAACTTGGGGACACCGAGTTCGTAGTCAAACCACCAGACTACGTATCAGTTGTTAGAACATGATGAATATTCGAATGCCTTGACGTGTTATTATTATTATATACTATAATGATGCGACGGCAGGGAATAACAGTTTTTCTGACGAAAACTGTTATTCCCTGCCGTCGCATCATTATAGTCTGTAATCGCCTCACCACCTATTTTTCATCCCATATTTTTCACGTTTTATCCCTACATTTCACAAATGTTAAATGGGTTCATTTTATGTCATGCTCCCTGGCAACTCCACTTTCAATTTCGGGATTTCTGAGTATGTGAATGTACCTCAATAGTTTCGAGAGTACAATTATTTAAGGACCCCTGCTACACGGTTGCCAACACGCCCCTCCGACCGGGTGGCCTTGGTCTGCACCAACCATGTAGACAGTTGTTTCCAGAAAAAATTCGTTTGCCCTTCGGACGCCCTTGGTCGACGAGCGCGCGCTACCGACAGCGGTCGGAGCTGTCGGTTTTGAACCGTGTGGCCGCCCGACTCCGACCGCGCGTAGTCAGTTCACTCGGAGGAAGTGCCGCGTGCGCACGTATTGTACTCTGACGATGGCATCTCAGCGCGAACGCGATTTTATCGCGGAATTAATAGATTTGTATATTTACCCTGCCTATAGGATTTATCGCCAACATTTTATATGGACAAAATTTTAAAAAAGCTGCGTGGGAGACTTTAGTGACAAGGAATTTGATACAGGCGCCAACGAGGGGTCTCTGTAGTCCCTTCCTGTGGCTAAGCTTATTGTAGCGTTAAGCCGTTTTTCAGTATTTACAGCAGGTCTAATGTTTGCATCTTGTTTAGTTACCAATGGTCGCACCTAATATAATAAATCCTCAAATACTTTCTTTTCCATTCTGAGGAAGTTGTGAAGATCATCGTGGTCCAGACAATTCATCAAATTGATATGACTAAGCGAATGTCGTTTCTTAAGCCAGCGTTTCGTCCATATCCGTTTCTTTTCGTATATTAAGTGTACTCATTAACACCAAAGCCACGCCAACTTCAACTAACAAGGAACGGCTCATAGCCAATACCTGTTCTATAATCTCGTGTAATTCTATATTGAGTTGGGTGATCGAGCTTTGACTAGTTAAAGTTGTTACAGATCGCGTTGGCTTTGGGTTTTTTCTTAAATTTGCTAGACCCATTTTGATACTTAAATAAAATTTATATATTTTTTGGAATGTCAACCGAACCTAATCAAATGTTTTTGGTTTGGCGAATGACGAAGGAATGACAAATCATTAATGATGAATATTCTTTAGGCCAGTGCGTGAGCGGGTCGAAAGAGGATGGTTGTAGGGTTTGCGATCCGGATATCCGGATATCCGAAATATCCGGATATCCGCCAAATTTCGGATCCGGATCTGACAGGCTCTTGGATCCGGATTTTTCGGATATGACGAATCCTTAAAATACAACAGTGAAAATCGAAAATACGGCTACAAAATGATGTTTTACCGAGTCCACGCTGAAAACCGAATGGTAGATAACTCAATCTCTGTCTTTATTCGCTACTTTATCATCCCAGACCAAATTATTTTTGTTTTTAATTTATTAGTCACAAAAACGAATTAAACCTAGTTACATTACATTCTACAAACTAGTAAAATTGCCGCAATTTGATGGCGAAAGTTGGCGTTGGTTTAAATGCACTAAGTAATTCACCGTAGGCACAAAGTATTTATATAAATCCAATATTACCTATAGGTACTATTATAGCTACCTACTAAAGACTTACGCCCATATTCATAAATGTTCTACAATCCTATTTTAACTAAAATGGCGTTAAAATTCGTTTGTTCTTATATGTCACTTTTACATTTGTGTTCGTAAGAAAGGGACAAAGCACATTTTATTTAGCAGAGGCATTTTAAGTTTTATGAATAAGGGGATTCGTTTAAATAAACCTAAATAAATATTTAAGAAGTATATTTGACACAGGTGAAGAGCATAGGACACTTAGTTTAGTTTCACAGGCGAGTAAAATTCTTTTGAAAATAATTCAAAACAGGATCAGACCCATATCAGAAGATTATATAGGACCAGACCAATACGGGTTTAGAGAAAGCAAAGGTACCAGGGAAGCAATACTCGCTCTTAGATTAGCCGTGGACAGGCGCCTAGAACTTGGTCTTGAAACTCATATCGCATTTATAGACCTAGAGAAGGCATTTGATAAAGTGAACTGGAGGCAAATGATGGGTATTTTAAGAGAAGCCGGACTAGATTTTAGAGACAGAAGAGTTATTTTTCAATTATACAAGGAACAGGAAGCTTGGGTGGAGATAGGAGATGAAAATGGGAATGCAAGAATTAGGCAGGGTGTCAGACAAGGGTGTCCACTTTCACCGCTAATCTTTAATATATATATATAGAATATGCAATTAGAAAAATCATAGAAACTGGCAAGGGAGGGATCAAAATTAATGGGGAGAAAATACATTTTATTCGATTTACAGACGACATCGCAGCATTTGCAGAAACACCAGATCAGTTGACGGAATTAATTTCAATTATGGATACAACTTTTAACGAATTGGGTTTGAGAATCAACATAAAGAAAACGAAAACGCTGACTGACACCTCAAAACACAAATCACACCATCCACCAATAGTTATTAACAACATACCCATACAACGTGTCGATAGTTTTAAATATCTAGGCAGTCTGATAACAAGAGACTCCAGATGTACACCAGATATCGTCGCGCGAGTAGCCATGGCGAAAAAAGCTTTTAACCAAAAGAGACAACTCTTAAAATCCAGTTTGTCAAGTAGGAGCAAAAAGTTGCTAATTAAAGTGTACATTTGGAGTATTGCCCTGTATGGCAGCGAAACGTGGACAATGACACAAAGGGATCGAGAGAGACTGGAAGCGTTTGAAATGTGGTGTTGGAGACGGATGGAAGGCATAAGCTGGACTGAGAGAGTAACAAATGAGGACGTGTTACGAAGGGTAAAAGAGAAGAGAACGATCCTGAACACCATCAGCGCTAGAAGGGGGAAAATGATTGGACATTTGATACGGCACGACAACTTCTTTAAAACCATAATGGAAGGAAAGATAGAAAGAAGGAGAGGCAGGGGAAGACCACGGCGCAGTTATATGGACCAAATAAGGGAAAAAGCTGGTGTCGTGTCGTATCAGCGAGTCAAGGAGATGGCGTACGACAGAGAGAAGTGGAAAATACTCCACCGACAAGAGGATAACTCTTAAATTTAAAGAAGAAGACATAAAATTTGACACAGGAAGTAAACAGTAAATGCAGCAACAATACTTACGTTTTATAATTTTCTTGACTTACAATATGATCATGTAATATAATAATCATGGTATGCTTTATTCATGACCCGTTCACCGCTTTTGCCATATTATACACAGTCTTGCCTAAATGAACGTCTTCTGCTAGACAAACACCTTTTCCCTCATCCGGCTCACATTGTCATTTACTCCTCCTAGGCTTAATACCTAGTTACATTACAATTATATTGAATTAACTCCGTACCTAGAGCTCATTGAAATATTATATGTACGAGCACCAGGTACGGAGTTAACTCGACCTGCTGGTTGATCACGTAACGCATTGTGCGCACGCAGGGTAGATCTAAATTTCAAATTTTATATGGAAAAATGACAGTTGGATGTCCTAGGGCACGTTCGGAACGTTACGTTGATTACCCCTGTTGTAGTTATTTAAGTGACAGCTTTCAGTGACGAAACTCTCACTTTGCCAGTCAGTTTGTAGTTGTAAGTAAAAAGTTGAACAAAAAAAAGTTTTAAACCTTTTATGACCTCGGGAATGCGTACCTATTTAAAATCTTTCAGGTATACGGTAGTATAGCCGTTTTTTCTCAGTTTAACCTAACAATTCTTACTTTATACCAAAAAGAACCTTGTGGATCCGTATTATCTGAAAGATCCGGATATCCGGATCTGTTGAATTTAAATATCCGAAATATCCGGATGCGAAATATTGGCGGATCTTGCAAACCCTAGATGCAACCGATCTACTTGGTAATACCAGCTAACTAAAACGAGCATAAGTAGCCAAGTTACTCAGTACGGTCAATTATGTCTATTGGGTAGGGGCAACCGAACTACTTGGAAATTCCAGCTAACTACAAATCGGTATAAGTAGCCAAGTGACTCAGTACTGTCAATTGTGTCTATTGGGTAGAGGCAAGTTGCTTCTACACATGGAGACAATTATCAGTACTGAGTAACTTGGCTACTTATACCAAATTGTAGTTAGCTGGAATTACCAAGTAGATCGGTTGCATTGAGTAGGTACAACCGATCCTAGAAGATAAAAAAGAAAACTGAATATAAAGAAAAAAGCTTTATTTAAACATCACAAGCACATACCTATACGGTACCTAAATTAAAATAAAGTAATAAGGTAAATTGAAAAAACAGGTGACGAATAAATCAAGAGGTCTATTGATAGCCGGCGCATCACAATTAACAACAGAACTTATAATACTATAATATAAAAAAGTAAATGAAACCTCTTCTTCGTAAAAACCATTGGTACCTACATCTATTTAAGTATAACAAGTCTGATTAACAGGAACCTAACACTATCACTATTCTAAACTTTTGTAATGTCTCTTTAGCCTTCACAAAACTAACAAACACTAATAAGCACCACGATTGCCCAAATCACACCACAGCACACAACGCTCATAACGCGGCCCAAGCATCAAGAGTGCCTTCGGAGAGGTCCGCCCGACCAGTTCCCGTGGTTTGTTTAAATAAATAATAATAAATAACAATACAATTAACAAGAGTGTGACGACCTGACTCCAGTCGCCACCCGACCTACGACGGGAGCATCTACCCCAAGCGCCGACGGCCCGCGATGACGTACCGCACCCGGCCGCCGCCCCACCGCCGGCCGCCGCACCGCCGCCCCACCGCCGGCCGCCGTCCCGGCCGACCATCAGGCCAAAAGTCGACCGACCACCAGGTCGATTTGACTGGAACCCAGACACCACCATCCACCAACAATCGAGCCAGGGCCACGTTGCCTCCCCAGCCCTGAAGCCAGACGTTCCTGTTAAAGAGAAGACCCTGGAACCGGACTTGACCCACGGCCGCCGGCCGGAGACTTGCCCTGAGCGTAGGCCTTTGCCTCCTCAGCCCAAGCCAGATGTACCTGCACAAGAAGATCCTGGCTTCATGATTTGACCCACGACCGTCCTTACGGTCGTAGAATTGCCGCCGAGATGAGGCCACGACGCCGCCTCCGCCGTCGCCTCCTCAGCACCACCACCAGACGTTCCTGCAAATAAGACCCTGGTACCAGCCCAGATGTGCAGCATCAGAAACACTCCAGAAGAATCCAACGAGTACGAGTACGAGGAGGCTTGTCCGCGCCGAGCAAAAGGGCCCAGTAGTGGCCCGGCTCGTAGTAAGTCCATCAAAAAAAAAAAAAAAAAAAAACCGACCAATCTTACTGGAGCGCAAACTTTTAGTTTAGAGTATATCCATATAGTATTCCAGTGTTTACCCCTTCCCGCGTGGTCGTGCCGGAGGTTCCCCTTGGATTTTCCCCAAGCTACCCTCCAACCACGCAATTCGACTGCTATATCGGGTTCGTCCTATCATCATATATCATAGCAACAGTCAGGTCCAAAAAAAAAGCCGAGGAGGCAGTCCCTCGCGCTCCGTATGGTGTAAACACCTGCCCACCTAGTTAGTGCGATTGAAGGCTCCCCGCGTTCCACCGCGTTCGCACGCTAGGTTCCTAGCTTAGTAGGTTTCTTGGTGGCGGTGAAGGCTCCCCGCACTTCGTCCCAGAAACCTAACCCTGACCTCTTTATTCCCCCTGGGTATCAGCGGAGCAGTATTTTCCACTGCCCTACGCTCACCTAGGTTCCATCGTTCCTCGGGGAACTTCCGCTCCAACATCCGTAGCCAGGATACACCGAAGTCCCATCAGGGCCAGCTAATAGAGCTCCGCGCCGTGGTCTCCTAGACCCTCATATCCCGCCGTCTGTATGTAATAGAATTGCTATTGATAACTGTGTATTTGATTTAGGTAATTAAAGGGCTTAAGACCCGTATATTTGTGTTCCTATTTTATTACTATTCTCCCCACGTTGAGTCAGACAGGAAACCTCCGCCCAAGGATTTTATTTAGCAAGCAAATAAAGATTAATAAGAATGCCTGACTTGGCTCTACGAAATATCTCACCACTTTTTACAGTGAAAGAGTTTCGAGACTTGGCCTATTTTTTACATGGAATGTTTTTATGGGATATTTTTTTCTTTTTTGGGGACAATCTTACACAAATCGACCTAGTCCCAAACTAAGCAAAGCTTGTACTATGGGTACTAGACGATGATATACATACTTATATAGATAAATAAATACTTAAATACATAGAAAACATCCATGACTCAGGAACAAATATTTGTGCTCATCACACAACTAAATCCCTTACTCGGATTCGAACCCGGGACCTCCCCGGCTTCGTAGGCAGGGTCACTACCAACTAGGCTACATAGGTCGTCATATAATATTTATGAGAGGATTAAATCCATACATATTTTTGCACTTTACAGTCAGCCTCATAAGTTGCTGAACACCTAAGTACCTTGTCGTTTTCACTCGTTTGACAACTTCATATGGCAGTTTAACATGACGTTTAATGCGAGACGGTACAAAGGTGTTAAGCCCCTTGCGAGACCCTACATAATGGCATTTCTCTGTTGCTACAAATTAAGACTTTATTATTCAACTTGAGTCCTGTGCCAGGGACTCTTAACCTTTTCGACGCCAACGACGCATATATCCGCTCCGCAGCGCAGGTTCAACGCCAACGACCGATATACCTATGCGCCAACGAGCCCAGCGCAATAGCAACCTTCTTGCATTGACATAAGGTTTAAGAGGCTGACAAGACCAAATTTGTTGAAATTGATATTATTTATTATTTAAGAAAAAAAGAAGACAGCGCCTTAAATCCGCACTAAACGTCTCGTTGACTTGGCGTGTGGTTGACTACTTTTCTCTTTGACAGAGCGTCGAAAAGGTTAACTCTCTTGCTATGGGACTTCATACCAAACCACAAATAAAACAAATAAGATACATTTAAATATTTATTACAAGTCATAATAAATTTTACAATATGCAAATCTATTTTACCTTAAAACATTACTTAAATACAAGAGGGGTTTAAAAATTAGGGATCTCTATATTAATTTAAACTTTATATTATGTGCATTTTATACATCCTTTACCGTATCTTACACCTAGAATTTATCTAAATTAATAACAACTTTTATAGATTATTTATTTTTTAATAATCTTAATTGTAATTATACATCAAATAACCCATACTTTCATTATAAATATTTTATTTACGTTATAAAATATATATCCCGCAAGAGTTAACTGGAGACCCGAGCGCGTATTTAACATCATACGAAGGAGGTCTCAAGTTAGCTCTTGCGGGTACACAATTACACATCACTCAAATATCTCAAATTCAAGACATGTAAATTAAAACAATATATATATAAAATTGCAGCAACTAAAATGACGCTGGTAGTCTTGTGAAGATGTTAAATAAAAGTAAAAAAACTAATTCTTAATACGACCTTTGATTCTACTAAACTTCGAATATGATGTTTATTTTTTAATTTTTCATGTCAATCTTTTCATAAGAAAACGTAAGAAAAGTTAATAATAAATAAATTTACGGTGCCTTTATATTGTCATTGTCAGGTAACTACATGCACATACCGAATTTCAAATCAATAAGATGTTTTAAAATATCTGAAAATCTTGCAAGGTAATAATGCAAAATTAAAAAAATTAACAAACATTGAAAGTAGAATTTTAAATGCAATTAAAATGTGTTAATAGTTAAGCTAATTAAGATAAAAATTATGACCAGTTATTTCGTAATATACATAAGCAAATAAAAAGCCTTACCAATATTTTTATTAAATAATATTGTGATGAAATGTTTATTTCTTTTCATACTTAAGTCAATTTTGACGTAAATAAATGTGTTAGATATCAAATAATACAAACTTAGTATAGAAATAAACCAAAGAACGACCATGTGATTATACATGGTCGTTCTTTGGGTTATTTACCGGCAACTAAGTAGAACCAATATCGCATAGTGCCTTCGTGTTCACTAGTACGCGTTTACTGATAGCAGCGCCCCTTTGAAATGGACACACGCGCAGACCTCAGCTGGTCGATTGCGTAACGTTTCGTGCGTCATCGTCATCATATCATCCGAAAGACGTCCACCGCTGGACATAGGTCTCCCCCAAAGAGTGCCAAAGTGACCGGTCCTGCGCCACCCGCATCCAGCGGACTCCCGCGACCTTTACCAGGTCATCAGACAACCTCGGGGGGTCTACCCATCAGCGTCTTCCGATATGTGGTCGCCACTCGAGACCCTTTCCGCCCCAAAGGCCATCGGTTCTACGTGCAATGTGCTACGTAAGTTAGGTAGATCTAAACGTATTTTTTATATGGGAGAATGACAGATGAGTTGTCCTAACGCTTGTTCGAAATGTTACGCAATTAGGCCTCTGATTACGCCCGAAAATCGGCTACCGCGTAGGTTCTAATAATAGTATACCTACCGCGGATTATGTAAGTGTTGTGGTTTACGCTTTCAAAGTTACCTTCATGCATTAAAATAAGGTTTATATTCGCTTGTAGCAGGGTTTGAAACTATCAAGATGATTGCGCTTCTTGATAATTATCGGATAATTATCACCAGCATATGAAATATTTTTCTTTTATTTTACGATGATTTCTCTTGTAAGGGGAATCCCCACGCCACGGATAGACGTAAGTGCGGAAATGGGTCAATCAACTATTTCTTGTTGCTCGTTGCCATGGTTACGTCTCCTGGGTCACCCTTTAAAACTATTATTTTATGAGGTTTAAATCCACTAAAAACGTGTTTTTGTTATATTGGTAAACCCATTCCATGGTGGGGCATCTCTTTAGCATGATAGGAGTCCAGTTTATAGTATTTTTTATAAGAAAGTCTGTCACTGTTGTCTCTTGGCTTACCGGGACAGAATAACAACAAGAAAAAGTTGATTGACCCAAATACACATTCGAAACTTCGAATACAGTTCACTTTCACAAGCGCAATTTTTTGTTATATCAATCCATAATTATACATCTGTTATTATCACGATAGTTATCATTGATAACTATCCTTTCGAACCCTCGCTAGTAGCGAAGATAATGGTTTGTAGACTTGAGATGATTTGAGTTGGCGGAATTGCATCAAAGTCGCCCATTCAAAAAGCAACTCTACGGTCCAAGGTAGAAGATTGCAATTCCAATGATAGTTTTATAATAATTTAGATAGTCGGTTAAAAAGTCTGCCATATTAAATAATCTCAACCATTAGTGTTTTTGCGTGCGACGTTCAAAGGGTGGAATTAAAATAAAGGAAGATCGTTTTGGCATTGGAAGTATTATTTACACCAAACTTAATGCGTGCCATGCCACCCACAGATGTATGAATATAAGGAGATCGGACATGGCGGCCGATTTGTATAGAGTGAGCCTGTCGCAAGTACATTAACCCACACAACGCCCAAGTAATTGCCAAGACAAAGCACGCACACATCTAAAACACACACACTTGTATACCTACACGCTTATTTGACAATAAACGCGCATCATATCAGGCATTTTGGGAAAAAACGTAATATTCTCTGCTCGCAGCACGCGTGCACAGTATGGCAGTGTAAGCCCATTGAGCATACAGCTGCGACACGGCCGCCGGCGGCTTGTCCTCTCTCTAGTATTCTATGCTCTGAGGTGCCACCATAAGTTTGGTTGCGATTATAATAAATTGTAGCATCAACATCACACAGTAAAATAAGGACTACAGTGCTGCAGGGACTACAGTATGGGGTCCTTCAAAAAAGGAATGTAAAAATTCTTTAACCCTTTGAACGCCATGTTTCACGACTAAAGTGTCACCGACACGCCAACCTTCTTTCGGAAGGTTGCTTTGACAGCGGACGTCATAACCGCTATAGGGGTTCTTGGCGTGGTGGGCACGACGGCACACGACCACTTTTTAGGTTCTTGGCGTTCAAAGGGTTAAAGGGTCGGCTACGCGCATGTAACACCCCCGGAGTTGCAAGTGACCATAGGTAACCACTTACCATCAGGTGGGCCGTAAGCTTGTTTGCCACCAACGTGGTATAAAAAAAGAAAAAAAAAGTTTGCTTTGCTTATTTCCGGGCGCGAGAATTATTTTATTGCAAATCGTCAGAGTATTCTCGCTTTGTCTTGTTTCTTAGCACTGGTGGGAAACTACCTTTTGTCAAAATTGACGTTGTATGCTTTATAATAAATCACGTTCAAGGCGCGGCGTGACGATCCGTAATGAAATTTCATACAAAATTGGAGGCCTGCAACGCGGCCTTCTTTTGTTTCAATATCAATTCGTGAGACGACGTCACGGCGTTCAGCTATTTAAAAAAGATTATCTATCCAAATATCATAAACCCTCCATGATGCGTTCAAGAACCGCACATTATGACCACCATAAAAATATACTGTTTTGTTACAACAAATTTCTTATCTGTGTAAATGTTATTATTGCTAAATAATAACATCGATTTCGATAATATTATTTCATTCAAATTTCGAACGTCTCAAAAACAAAGTAATTTGATTTAACCTCTATTCTAATATCAGTCGAGATGACGTTTAGTTCGAAATGAATTGTCAATTTGCATACAAATTTGACAAATGTCGCACGTAAGTAAGATATCGAACGATATGACAGTTGGATCCGACTCTAGTTTGTCTCTGAATTAAAAAAGAACTATGACAGCTGCCAGAAAACAACGCCGCGATGCCGGTCATAATATGCGGCTCCTGAATGCATCATGGAGGCTTATGATATGTGGATAGATAAAGTAGTGTACGTAACTGTACATAATTAGGCATTAAGACACTCGTGTGATGTTATTATGAAACTCGCCTTCGGCTCGTTTCATAAACCCACGCTCGTGTTTCATGCCCTTCATTATGTACAGTCACATAAAATACTATCACGTATAGCCGCTGAATTTAAACCTTTGTGAGACATGTTTAAAACTAACAATTACACGGTTAAAACTCACGTATTATCTGACCAGTGGATCAAGCGACACTGCCGCGAAATTAAATATTTAAATAAAATTAGGAGCTCTTTCGGCCAACAAACCGCTTTGTGGTGTGGCAGATTAATTGTATCTAGGTATAAGCCTTTAAAATAAACATTAATCATTATCATTAAACACTCCTCCTGAATAAAAACTCCCGAACAGTTTGAAACACGTTTCCCGTGGTGTCAAGTGAGTTTAACCGTGTAATAAAATTATTATTAGTATTATAAAGAGCGGTATTATACAATACAATACAATTCTTTATTGATATTTCTGTATTCTAACAGACGTATATACGAAGTTCGTGGTAGCGCCGCAGATAGCCAGGTTTTAATTTCGGGTGGGGGTTCAAGAAAATAGAACAACAAAAATATTCATAAAATGACACTATTACTCAGGTTAATGTAATATTTTGACCCCCAAACCCTCCGCCTGGCTACTTGGAAAGAATACTGTTTCTCTCGTCAGTAGCGCTTCTATACATTTTTCACAGCTGCTATTCAGAATAGTACATTACTTACCTAGGGCGTTTAACAAGGTTTAAACAAGGAATGTCTCCGATCGCAGGTATTTGACGCCCAAGCCGAAGGCAAGGGCGATAAATATGCGATCGGAGGCTTCCTTTATTACCGCCCGTTGCGAGTATAACTTTTTACGTCTCTACCTGGCCAGGAAGTGGGATTTTCCGTAATTGCTACTTTATGGCCAGGTATGACGTAAAAGTCATTGTTGCTCAAATGAGGGATCAAAGTTGTACTTTTCTTCCCTGATATTGTTTAATTTAAACTTTCCTCATAAAGCAAGCACGCCCCTCTATAGCAAAATAATGTCCTTCTTAGGCGTAAACACTTGAAACCCACGTTACGCTCAAGATTCTACTTTAGAATCTTTTGCTTCACTCAGGATTCAATATACTGCCCTCGCCATAAACATATAATTTTGCTCCCTAGAGACACAGTTTCCTTATTGTATGAGTGACGTTTCATCCAAACTACCATTGCATAACCTGACCCTAAACCTCTAAGCCTTTACCTAATATAAAATTTCCAAAATCACAATTTTCAAACTGGCATAAATATAAATTTAAAACCAGTACCGTAACTGTTACATGAAGAACTCCCTGTTTTCCTGCGGCGGTCAAGTGTGCCGGATCTGCACGGTGGAGTTACCCGTAGGGCTCTGGTAGTTGGGCATTTCTATGATGGTCATTTCGATGACTCTGAGCCCCCGGAGTATGGGGTCCGTTATGTGGATGCCTTTGGGGTTGTAGACCCTTTCGTTTTGGGTGGCAATGAACTTTGATACTTTCCGGAGATGCTGGAAATGGAAGGTAAGGTTTTGAGATGGGTTCTTAAAGTTTTGTTACTGCTGTTGTGTGAATTCGATATTATAAGCAGTTTTTTGGGTAAGTTATTGCAAAACATGATAATTTAATGCTAGGTAAATTCATGGCAGATAAAAAGAAACAAGTGTTGACTTCAAGTCTCCGAACACAAGCAAATTCACAAAACATTATTAAGAATATTCCCACAAATTCACAAAACATTAATAAGAATATTCCCACAAATTCACAAAACATTAATAAGAATATTCCCACAAATTCAAAGTTACATATGTAATTTTATATTGAATATTCTCTGCACATGTCAACAACTAAATTTTACAACAACAATAAGTGTTGTAAGTTTTAAGTTGTGTCATATTTTTGCTACCCCAATTGTTGATTTTACAATACAATAGGTACAAAATGTACTTTATTGTGCATATGTTTGTTGTTTAATATACTTTAATATAGGGCATACCTTTTCATAATGTGTTTCCGTACAGATGTAGATGAAATAGGCAGTGAGGCAAGCTAAGCAACCTTCGCAATAAGTACTGCAGTCTGCTGTCTCCGCCATCTCGAAATGCTCATTCAACCGTTCCATTGTATACTCAAAGGTTTGTCTCTCGATCTAGAAACAAAATAAGTTTCTGTCTGAAAAATTGTTTTTGGTTAACTGTATTTGTTTGCAGAGTCATCAATTACTTGCAAAGATGGTTTTAATAAGCCCAACCACAACGGGTTTATATAGGTTATAGGTTGTACGCTATGGGTTTATCTTATGTAAATTAGCTTGGTAGTGCCATTATATTGTGTTGTCCCCAAACTTACATGAGTATACCAAACTTCAGCTCAATCGGATAGCGGGCAACTGAGTGAAATTTCAGTTGCAAAATTTTACCCAAACATACTCGGAAAGCGAGTTGAATAGATTCAAAGAAGGGCCAGCAAATATTATATACCAAGATAAGATAAGATTATTATAAGTATAGCTAAGCAAATAAATATGTATTCTAAGGCTCTGCTTTGGGTCTCTGAAAATATGCACGCAAGACTGGGAAGCTAGTAGACTACTCTAAAAGGGGTGTCTAAGTGGTACACAACATCTTCCATAGTTATGCAAGCCAATTAGGCAGCAGCTTAGACAATCACTTGTAATTTGCCCAAAAAGGTACCACTACACAATTTTTTGATGCTGATAGGGTTAAGGATTAATATGACTTCCAAATTTAACCACCCAATTGGATCACTAGCAAGTGCATAAGGGTGCATAGCACCTAACAAACCCCATAGTTCCAAGTAAGAAATCATAAGTACCTACTACAAATTGTAGTAAATGGATAAATCTATTTTACCACTGAATACACTATAGAAATTGATGTTACAGATGACTGTCAATTATTTTATCTTATCTAGGTGAGGGCCCATTTGTTCAGATACACTCCGACCCTGTGGGATCTTTTGTGCATTTTCCCCATCCATTAAGGCTACTCCCAAGCTCGCTCCAGCATATCCAGAAACCAGATGACGCAGCTCAGCACACACGAGCACCTTGAACTTAATTTGGTTGCAGATAGCCGTTACCAAAGTAATTCATTCTTTGTCTGCCAATGGCATGAAATTCACACAGTAAGTGTTACATGGTATCATCCTCCTCGCCACACATTCTAGTCTAAACTATCCGATAGTCCATGACGTTCACACACATTACACACTTTTACGAAACGAAATCTGTACATCGACATGCTTCCTTGAACCTGCAACAGGCATATAAACAAATAACCACTCACCCTATCTTCCAGTTCCGGTGGAAATCTAGTTTGGAATTTGACTGCCGTTCCCTCAGAATAGTCTCGCTGGATGAATATCTTTATCCCTTGCTGAGTAGAACTCGTTTGACTGCCAGGTGTATTAGGGCCAGAAGGGATACGATTGTTCGCCATGATTACTCACAGACCAATGTCCAAATCACAAATGAAATAAGTTTAAAACAGTGTTATAGCATGCTAGATGTAGTTGCAAGTCTGTGCAGAAACTAAGGAACGCCACATAAAGTGAAATCACAGGTTTTTGCTCACAATTTACAAGACTTCTCAATAATCTTAATTCTCTCGTAAAGTAAACGTCAGTTTGACAATAAGGAATGCGGTGGTCTCGCTCTGTTGATACATAGTCTAGCCTAGATAGAAAGAGAAAACAGATGCCAGTCAACAGTGTTGCCATGACTATAAAATATTGCAAATGATTAAAGCGTTTTTCAATTAGCTACGTAGTATTAAGTTAATAAAATGACAAATTAAAATTAAATATACATTTTTATAGTGACAATATCCTAAAATATACTTTTGCACATTTTATACTAAATAAAGTTTCGTCTATTTCTCCAGGATCATCAGAACTGGATTTTGGTGACAACGTGACCAATCTGGAAATATATGCTTAAAACGAAGAAAAAAAATTTCAAATCGGTTCATAAATAGCCGAGTTATCGCGTAGGTAACATACACACATAAAAAAAATACAGACGAATTGAGAACCTCCTCCTTTTTTGAAGTCGGTTAAATATATGTAATATCGAACGAAATCACTTTGTAAACCTTCTTGTAGTGTATATGAACATTACAACATTTAAAAAGCTGTTATGACGTTACAGTTAAGACTTAAGAGCCATTTCCACTGGTTAAATCTGCAAAACTGATAAAATTACGCATTGAATATCTTGATAACAGTAATGAGTTAAGATACTGCTGTCTTCGAGAAATTAACTTTATTTGATCTTAACTATGCCCCCTTGCAATTAACGTATGAAATCATGACAATACTCAGGTACTGGTACGGAAGACAGAAAAACAGTGTGAGGTGGGCAGGCGCGCATTCGGACGTATAGGGTCATTTCGCCGGTTGGCGACCACCTAATTTTATGTGCTGGTTAGCGACCACTTAGCTGACTTGGAGAACTGAAACCATACTTTCTCGTTTTTTTTGTAAATTCATATTCCATAACTGTACGATCCTGTACGACCGTACTGTCAATATGTCAATATGTATGTCAGTTGTATGTCAGAGAATGCAGGAAATGATGCAGGAATAATCTATACATATAATAAAGCTGAAGAGGATCGAAAGTCTGTACATGGAAGATATTCGAAAAAAAATTGGCTAGGGATACTTAGAATCGATAACAGAACACGTTCCAACAGTTTTTAGAATTTTTGTCTGTTTGTCTGTTTATCTGTTTGTCTGTTTATCTGTTTGTCTGTTTATGTGACCGCGCATCACGTGAAAACGGCTGAACCGATTAAAATGAAATTTGGTATTGAGATAGTTTGAGTCTTGGGGAAGGACTTAGGGTAGTTTTTATCCTGGAAATCAACCCCTAAGGGGATGAAATGGGGGGTGGAAATTTGTATTGAGCTACTTAAACCGCTGCACCGATTTAGATGAAATTTGGTATATGATTAGTTTAAGTCTCGGAGAAGGTTAAAGGATAGGTTTCATCCCGAAAATCTTCCCTTTAGGGGGTAAAATGGGGGGGGTGAAAAATTGGATGTAACCAATTTTGATGAAATTTGGTTTAGAGGTAGTTTAAGTTCTGGGGAAGGACATTGGATAGTTTTTATTCCGGAAATCTTTCCCTGAGGGGGTGAAATGGAGGGTGAAATTTTGGATGGACTCCATTTAGATCAAATTTGGTATAGATATAGTTTGAGTCCCGGAGAATGACAATGGATAGTTTGAATCCCGAAAATCATCCCCCAAGGGTATGAAATAGGGATGTAAATGTGGATAAATCCCATTTAGTTAAAATTTGGTATAGAGATAAAAGGAGTCCCAGGGAAGGACATGCATAGTTTTTATCCTAAATCATCTACTGAGGGGGTGAAATGAGGGGTGAAAATTTGGATAGAACTGATCTAGATGAAATTTGGTATGGAGATAGTTCAGAGTCCTGGGGAAGGACTTAATATAATTTTTAGTCCAGAAATCATCTCTTAAGGGGGTGAAATTGGGTATGAAAATTTGGATGGAACCCATTTACGGTATAGCGAGTTGGAGTCTTAGGGAAGGACATAGGATAGTTTACTCCTGAAAATCATCCCATAAGGGGGTGTAATTGGGGGTGAAAATTTGGTTGTGACCCATTTTGATGAAATTTGGTATAAAGATAGTTTGAGTCCCGGAGTATGACAACGGATTGTTTTAATCCCGAAAGTCATCCCCTCAGGGATAAAATAGGGGGTGAAAATTTGGATAAAACCCATTTAGATGAAATTTGGTAAATAGATAGAAGGAGTCCTAGGGAAGGACAATGCATAGTTTTTATCCCTAAAAATCATTTCCTGAGGTGGTGAAATGAGGGTTGAAGATTCGAATAGAACCCATTTAGATGAAATTTGGTATAGAGAGAGGTAGGGTCCTAGGAAAGAACTTAGAATATTTTTTATTCCGGAACACGTAAAAGGAGGAAATCATCCCCTAAGGGGGTGAGAAATGGTGAATGAACATTTGGATTGAACCCACTTACGGTAGAACGATAGTTAAGGAAGGACATAGGATAGTTTTTATCCCGAAAATCATCCCCTAAGGGGGTGTAATTGGGGGTGGAAACACTTTGATAAAATTTGGTTGAAAGATAGTTTGAGTCCTGGAAAAGGACATATAATAGTTTCTATTCCAGAAATCATCCCCTAAGGGGGGGTTAAATGGGGTTGAAAATTTGGATGTAGCCCATTTAGATGAAATTCGGTATAGACATAGTTTGAGTCCTGGAGAATGACAAAGGATAGTTTTTATCCCGAAAATCATCCTCTAAGGAGGTAAAATAGGGGGTGAAAATTTGGATTGAACCCATTTACGGTATAGCGGTAATGGGGAGTCCTGGGGAATATGAACATTACATAACTAAATATAATTATGTATGTGACGTTCCAACGGTAAAGGTACCTTATGGCGGCCTATGTTTTCTAAAACGGGGTAAAAAAGACGTTTTGTTATGGCTATTTTGAAAACTATTAGATGTAACATTTTGTTGAAGTATTTTTATTTTTAATATAAAATGTTTAAATTACAAGTCAGTTAATTTAATCCTACGGTTTAGTAGAAAAGGTCCTTACGGCCGTGTGATATGAAAATATGCAAAATAATACTGAAAAAAGCCTTCATGCATCTATACCCTTTCCTTCATACAATCCATACTAATATTACAATTGCGAAAGTAACTCTGTCTGTCTGTTACCTTTTCATGCTTAAACCGCTGAACCGATTGAGATGAAATTTGGTATAGAAATACTTTGAATTCCGGGGCCTTCCCAAAGAGTCCTTACTAAAGATAGTTTTTATCTGGAAATTCATCACCTAAGGGGGTGAAAAGGGGGAGAAAGTTACGATATAAACGAGTTCCGCGCGGACGAAGTCGCGGGCAAAAGCTAGTGTCATAATAAACTAACACACGTTTGGTGTTAATGAATGTCTTTAATGCACTGAAAATATAATAAGTTACTAATCTAGGTTACGCATGTCACCCAATTCGACTGTAAAGTCAATAGTATACTAAATGCGATACGATGTACGATAGCTAGCTTGTACAATAACTACAAACAATAAGGCATACGACTGATTGTTTCAATAGGCTCTGTAGAATTGATGTTGATTGATTTAAGTTTAAGGCCTAACATAGTTATATAAGTCTTCTAGTACATACTAACAACCTATGGATCCTTTTTAAGTTGTCCGAAATAAATGCATTTTATTTTTATTTTTTATTTTTATTTTATTTTTTTTTATCTTCAATTGAAAAAACCATGTTCTTCAAGTGGTCGCGTAACCGGCGAAATGACCCTATGGGTTGGAGTGCGGGGTGAGGCAGGGCGGGTTGAGTTCGCCTCGCCTCTTCAATTTGTATGTAAACCGGTTGCTCCAAAAACTAACTGCTACCAGGGTCGGCTGTTCGGTTGATGGTGTTTTTATAAACAACATTAACTATGCGGACGACATGGTCTTGTTGTGCCCTTCGTTCAGTGCGCTGCGTGACTTGCTGCGAGTTTGTGAGTCATATGCGGAGGCCCACGGACTCAAATACAATGCAAGAAAAAGCGAGTTCCTAATTTTCAGGGTTGGTAAGAAACCTTACGAGGATGTGCCCCCGGTGACTTTGTGTGGAACTCCCTTGACTCAGGTAAAACATTTTAAGTATTTGGGTCACTGGGTCTCTGAGGACATGAGTGATGGCATGGACATAGAGAGAGAGCGCAGAGCGCTGTCCGTGCGGTGCAATATGTTGGCTCGTAGGTTTGCACGTTGTAGCGACGAGGTTAAGTTGACGTTGTTTCGAGCCTACTGTCAGTCTTTCTACACGTGCAGCCTATGGGTCAATTTTACTAAGCGCACGTACAGCGCACTGCGCGTGCAGTACAACAACGCGTTCAGGGCGCTGTTCCGGCTGCCGTGGAGCTGCAGCGCGTCCGGCATGTTCGCCGCGGCGCGCACCGACGACTTCCACGCTATCATAAGGAAGCGTTGTGCCTCCGTGCTTACCCGCCTGCGCACGACCACGAACAGCATCCTGAACGTGTTTGCTGACAGGTGGAACACACCCGCCATGAAGAGGTGGTTGGCCCTTCACGGTCCTAGTTATTAGTAGTTTAGTTAATTCTTTTAGTTATGTTTATTATTTTAAAATTCAAAATTTACTTTGGTATCATTTTTGCGTTTATGTATATACCCACCTATGTGTAATAGGTACCTATGGATGAATGTCTGAAATAAATTGCTATTTAATTTAACGGAAATTGTCATGAACACGTTGTGTAACTAGCTACCCGCCTACAAAGATTAATAATCTTTGCCGCCTATTACAAAAAACCCAGGCGGTGCAGCGGGATAAACTACAGCATATGCATACGTACTTATATACCTACTGGTAAAATCATTTTCGAAACAAGGTGATTAAGTTCCGGAGAGTGTCCCCTTTTTTATTTTTTTTAACGATGGGGAAATGCCTTTACGCATCCCGTCCTGTCCGGGGTGGCAGAACGGGTGTGACGGACTAACCGAAGCTGGACTACCGTCTAAAACCACCAACGAGTTCCGGCGCCGCCTTGTAAAGTGGGGCGTCGCAGGATCGCTCTTGGCATTCAACTGCGTACGTCCCGGCGCCTACATACAAACTTACATCCTGACAAATCTCCATTCCTCTTCATAAATATAAGTAATAGGTAGACCTAGATAAACCTAAAATTGGGCTACAGTATTCTTAGCTTAGAGGTGCAGGACTATGACCACGAACTTCGAAATTCGAAGTTCGGATATCTCCATCTCTATTGTTACGAATAAATTTTTGTATTTGTACTTATTTTGTACCGCACTTACAATACTCGAGTGACAGGGATGCATGTATACGAATTTCGAGTTTCGATTTTCGTGGTAGCGCCGCAGCAGTGGCCTGTTTCACGAAGCTACATAATGTTACAGTTTAAAAAGTCTTAGAGCGAGATGCACCAGTTAACGGTTACAGACCGATCAACGTTAAACATGGAACCGACAGCTCTGCCGTGTCAAGTCCGCTCTCGTGTAAGTATCTTAAAGCCCCTGCTAGACGGTTTCCAACACGCGTAGGGTTGCCATATGGATGATATAAATGTCCTGATAAAAATCCTGACATCAACCTAAAAATCCTGACATTTCTTATAACAGACATTTTAAGCAACCAAATTGATTAGAGATCTCTTTAGCTGTAATATTTCCTATCTTAAATTATTTTGAAAATTTTTTTTTGCTTTTTGTTGATTAATTACAACTTTTATGTATTCTTTCATTCATTAAAACTGTGTAAACTTTGTAATAAATATATATCGTAAAATTTTTTTTATATGAGGTTGTGGCGTCACTCCTGTCAAATCTGACGAGTTCTGCATCGCACTATCGAAGTTTCTTAAATCAGTTGCATAAATATAACATCCAAACAACTCTCATAGGACTTCGGTCCCTGAGAGATCTCTCTATTGCCGTATCTTCTACATTGGTGACC
This sequence comes from Epinotia brunnichana, assembly GCA_963854355.1. Classification (NCBI taxonomy): domain Eukaryota; kingdom Metazoa; phylum Arthropoda; class Insecta; order Lepidoptera; family Tortricidae; genus Epinotia; species Epinotia brunnichana. The sequence goes on from OY977957.1 coordinate 15,760,119, forward strand.
CCCGACAATGGACATAAGCGCAACTCTGAATATCCTGACTGACGCCCGACTCTCATCTCAGCAAGCCAGACTCTCTCTCTCTCTCTCTCCGCTCGCCACCCTGGCTCTGAGCGCTCGCTCGCCACGCTGGCTCTGAGCACTGGCAAGCTGCACTCTTCTCTTCATACATCGCTGACCGCTCCGTCTCAAAGGGGGGCTGATTTGGCGTCACTCCTGTCAAATCTGACGAGTTCTGCATCGCACTATCGAAGTTTCTTAAATCAGTTGCATAAATATAACATCCAAACAACACTCATAGGACTTCGGTCCCTGAGAGATCTCTCTATTGCCGTATCTTTTACAAGGTCATTCCTAAAAATCCTGACACTTGCCAAGTCCGGCCGCAATCCGGACAAAGGGTCAAAAATCCTGACATATCCGGACAAATCCTGACGTATGGCAACCCTAAACACGCGGCTCCAATCGAGCGACCTTGGTTGGCACCGACCGCTGTAGTATGTAATTTAGCTCCAAACAACTGTCTACACGGTCGGTGCGGACCAAGGTCGCCCGGTTCGAAGGGCGTGTTGGCAACCGTCTAGCAGGGGCTTATGACTTTGTGCTGCAGTTACACGAGATAGGATTGACACAGCAGAGCTGTGGCGTGAACTCAGAGCATAGAATACTAGAGAGAGGTCAAGCCACCGGCGGCCGTGTCGCAGCTGTATGCTCAATGGGCATACACTGCCATACTGTGCACGCGTGCTGATCGCAGAGAATATTACGTTTTTTCCCAAAATGCCTGATATGATGCGCGTTTTTTGTCAAATAAGCATGTAGGTATACAAGTGTGTGTGTTTTAGATGTGTGCGTGCTTTGTCTTGTCAATTACTTGGGCGTTGTGTGGGTTAATGTACGTGCGACAGGCTCACTCTATACAAATCGGCCGCCATGTCCGATCTCCTTATATTCATACATCTGTGGGCGTGAACCACACAGAGACGGCGTAAGCCATAAGGCAGGCAAAAGGCGCAGCGCGCTTCAACCTATTGCTAAAGGTCTACCTTTAACACAACATTGATTGCGGTGCCTGCGCCGCGCCGCTTCAGTGTAATTTAAAATACGTCTCCTTAGTACATTTTGTAATAAATGTTTTGAAGCGGCATCCAAGCGGCATCGTGCCTGCGCCGCGTCTTCGCCTTATGCCGTTTCTGTGTGGTTCACGCCTAAAATGGTAACTTCTAACTTCGTGAAACAAACAACTGGGCTGTTATTCGCTACGCGTTAATGCGGCTCATCCCGCCGGTCACCCGTTACGAAACTAGACCTCTACCTACGCTTAATTACTACGCATCGCGGTGTCAAGGTATAATTGTGGGTGAGCGTTGAGGTGAGCTTAAAACAAGTTACAGAATAGGGGGGCTGTACCACTCTTTTTAGGGTTCCGTAGCCAAATGGCAAAAAACGGAACCCTTATAGATTCGTCATGTCTGTCTGTCTGTCTGTCCGTCCGTATGTCACAGCCACTTTTTTCCGAAACTATATGAGTTATAGTGTTGAAACTTGGTAAGTAGATGTATTCTGTAAACCGCATTAAGATTTTTACACAAAAATTGAAAAAATACAGTAAGTTTTGGGGGTCCCCATCTTATCTTATCTTATCTTATCTAGGTGAGGGCCCTTTCGGATGCACTTCGACCCAGTGGGATCTTTTGTGCATTTGCCCTCTCCTTTATACCTGCTCCCAGGCTTGCTCCATCATTTCCACAAAGCGGATGATGCAGTTCGCCGGGAGCACCTTGAATTCCTTTGGTTGCGGGTAACCGTTACCAAAGTAGTTCATTCTTTGTCTGGCAAGGGCATGACATTCACACAATAAGTGTTCCATAATCTCATCCTCCTCGCCACACATTCTACAGTCTAAACTATCAGATAGTCCCATCTTGGCCAAGAGATCATTGACCCCGAAGTGACCTGTGAACACCCCAGATATAATTCTGAGTTGCTTCCTACTGGATTTCCAGAGTTTCCTGGTCCAGCCCGAGTCCACTCCTTCTATGAAGAGCTTAGAGTGCCTTAAGCCAGCCTCATTCCTCCACTCGTGTTGGTGTTTGGTTTTGGCGTAGGCTTTAAAGGCCGATATTATGGTCCCCTGCGAGAGTCCCACAAATGGTTCTGGACCTACAAAGTGATTTGTAGAGCCCCCTCTTGCAAGCTCATCTGCTCTTTCGTTGCCGATGAAGCCCTTGTGCCCTGGTATCCAAACTAGTTGCACCTTATTGTGCCTTCCAAGTCTGTTTAGTGCTTGGACGCCATTATAAATTAGTCTAGAGTCCACTTTCGGCGCCGTAAGCGTTTTAAGGGCCGCTTGACTGTCACTGAGTATATAGATAGTCCGCCTTTTGGTTCGCCTGTCTATATTCTCCTGTACACAAGCAATTATGGCGTATGTCTCCGCTTGGAAGACAGTTGCCAAACTACCCATGCTTACACTACTACTATAGTCATTTGCATAAATGCGTGCTCCCGTACCGGATCCCATTTTTGATCCGTCCGTGTACCATATACTGTCTTCGATACCAGACTTTGGTGGTTGTAGACCTTCGGCCCACTCAGCCCTGGTTGGAACTTTTGTTGTGTAGTTCCTCCTGTAGTAGTTGTGGGGTCCCCATACTGAGAACTGAAACTCAAAAAAATTTTTTTCTTCAAACCCATACGTGTGGTGTATCTATGGATAGGTCTTCAAAAATGATATTGAGGTTTCTAATATCTTTTTTTTCTAAACTGAATAGTTTGCGCGAGAGACACTTCCAAAGTGGTAAAATGTGTGTCCCCTCTAACTTCTAAAATAAGAGAATGATAAAACTAAAAAACATATATGATGTAAATAAATAACCATGCAAACTTCCACCGAAAATTGGTTTGAACGAGATCTAGTAAATAGTTTTTTTTTAATACGTCATTAAGCGTAAACCGCAATTTATCTTACGGAACCCTTCATGTGCGAGTCCGACTCGCACTTGGCCGCTTTTTTTATTCGAGTAGGTACGAACGTGTCTCACCAAAGTATAAATTCGATTAATCGGAGTGTGGCCTGTTTGCTCATACATTCCTAGATTTTTAAACACGACGGCCAGCTAGCACCTTCTAAGAGGTCCGACACTAATTGTGCGCTGAAACTGATTCAAAAATTGGAAATAAGCGGAGAGGCGGCCGGGCGCGGCTGTCGCTTTCGAAGAGCCGGTAGCACCAGCGTTAACTTGACGTTCGGTTAACTTACTAGTAATTCGATGTATTATTTCCTAGGCAATGAGAATCCAGGTGGTTTCACTTTTGGGTTGCTTGTAATACCTACTCTTGCTCTTGGGATGATGGTCAGGTTGAGAACTGGCTGCGGATGTCACGTACATGTATACACAAAAAAACCAGGATTTAATTAGCAGCAGTGTTCATTATTATACCTAGTGTACTGATTGAATGACATACGAATAAATAAATAATAGATTTATTACATTCTTACATTTTTATTTTGAAATTCCACACACATATTGACATAACTACTTACATTCTTGCCCGTGTTTCCAGAAAGTGCCACTTCTAGCAATAGTAGGATGGTGTCAACACTGTCACCAAATAAAATACCTAATCAATAGGTAATGTTGAATTTTCTCGAAAAGGATTAAAAATATAGTCACATGGAGAAAAAAGTAACACAAGACAAGAAATAATTACAAAGTAATAAGAGTCCAAAGTTTTAAGAGGGGGTATAGGTATACTCTATCGCTTTTCTGCAAAACGCACCTTCCCTCTTCACATGAAACGATTTTCAATTGTTATGATGCTTCACGGGTCTCAAGCGTTTTCTCTCTATCAAGCAGTATTAAATGGTTGTATCTTCTTAATTTTGTCAGATATTTGCAAGGCATATTTTTAGCCTTCCTTTTTTTGAAGGAATAATAAAACTAGACTCCACAACCCTATTATTTATTGTGAGTTTAAAACGAAGAAAATGTGATAAATATTGCGGTGACAGGTTGCTAGCCTATCACCCACACCACCCACACAACTCAACCCGCGGGAATAAAGAGGGCGGTACCTACCTATTTTTCTAACCCAACAACACCCACTCAGAACGCATCCACGCATGGATGAATTGAAGCACCGCGTTTTTTTTCGGACCTGTTCCATGCTTCGACCATTTACATTATTTATTTATTAGTTGTGCCCGCGCGGCTCCGCCCGAGTATTACTTACATAGAACCCAGGCGAAGCAGAAGGATAAAATCGCAGTAAACGGCGAGCGCACGAGGCGCGGTGCGAACGCTCCTACTGCCAGAGCGCGCACAGCTTTAAACCATATAATACAGGAAACCGACGGTATATACATATTTGCTGACAGTATTCTTGTTGAATTTGTTTATGAGTTTATTTTAGTTTTTGTTTATTGTGTTATATCGTTACCGTATGTTTTAAATTTCCCATAAAGTGTGTATAAATATCTTTACGTCATAACTGGCCATAAAGTAGGAATTACCGCACGCTATGCGTGCGGAAAACCCCACTTCCTGGCCAGATAGAGACGTAAAATTTTGTACTTACCACGGGCGGTAATAAAGAAAGCCTCAGAGCGCATATTTATCGCCCTTGCCTTCGGGTCGGGCGTCAAATACCTGCGATCTGAGACATTCTTTGTTTAACCGCCCTAGGTAAGTAATGTACTATTAGTTATGTTATGTATTTTGTAGGTACCACATAAGTGATTTGGTGTCATACTGTTAACCTATGTGTGAATTAATAAAAATTCTTCTTAAAATATAGGCAATATAGCGTATGTCCAAGCGAATAAAAAATAACTTCCTCAATTTGCGATACTTTTGCGGTATTCCAATGGTAGTTTATGTGACTGTACATAATGAAGGGAATTAAACAAATTCATTTCATAATGGGATCACACGTGTGATCATGTTTAGGGTGGTTTTTTTTACACAGTGTTCCCTTTTAAAAAAAAAAACAATAACTTTTTTACTATATTTTATACCAAATTGAGTACTTAAAAAATCTGAAATAATTTGTTTAATAAGTGTCTGCGAGGATTTAACGGTGTTCTTGGTAATTTAGGAGAAAAATAATTTATAAATAACGGCTCCATACATTATTTTAAAAAAAAAAAACATTAGACTCAAACTCATTTTCTATAGCCAAAACGATGAGTAAACGGTAATTCAAATATTATTATATTTTTATTTTTAAAAAATGATAAAAAAAGTACAACCATTCCTAAGAAAATTAGTATATCAAAAAATCAGAAATCATTTGTAGTATAACCATCCGCGAGAATATCCCTTCGTCTGTGTTTGGTCAGGATCCTGATCACATTTTACTGTCAACTTTTTGCATTTTTTTTGCGAACAATTTTATTTGTTCTATACGGTGCAACCGAGGCTTGAACTCACGTTTTTTTTACCTACCACATACGAAGAGATATTACGGTTTTCGTTTTACTTTCAGAGAAAATCCGATTTTTCACATACAAACCATTTAAAAAAAAATTATAAGTCTTTATTTAAGGGCCAAATTATCCCAAAATCATGTTGTTGTGGTATGATAATGACATTCCCCGAAAAAAAGGTACCTATCCTTAAATTTTTAATTGTCTTTTTCTATGGAGAGGCGATTCTCAGCCCACAGTGCACGGCGCCGCACCGCAGACCAGGCCCTTAGCCACATTTTTTTTTGAGTTAGAGGTATTACTTCAAACGGAAATGTACTAAACTCTTTTGTTTTAGGTAGTTGTGTCTATCATTAGAATAAATATAGGTAGACAAGAAGTTAACCTACTTCTTGTTGGCTAATAAATTAATCTAAAAAGTAAAATTTTAATTTAGCTATTAGCTCGTGGTAAGCATTCGTTTTGGAGGCCATAATAAGGGTGCGAAATTCGTGACCAACAAGATAATGCCGTCAAAATGTGTGGTGCTTTCAGATCATCAGTGTTAACGTGTGAAACTTCGATAACAGTCAAACGATTAAAAATAACTGCCCCTACATTTTTAAAACAGTGACTGTGTTCAAAATGCAAGTTAACGGCAGCTTAAAGCGCAGTTACCGTGACGTACCACCGGTCCTCCGTATGCGGTCAAAGACCCAGATCCACACCTTGCTCTTGAGGAACATGGTTTGGCAAACTCGCAAATAGTGCGGCGCGGTAGAGACATCGATATATCGATGTCGATGTTTTCATCGTTACCTTTTCAACTGTTTTAAAAACCAAAGCAAATAGTAGTAGGAATGTTAACCCATTTGTCGGGTGTTGAGTCTGTTCCAAACGGATTAAGCAATTTTGAATTAGGTTTTTTCATTATTTGATTAAGTGAAGGGTTCATTGTATCTAATCTAATCTATAAAAAAAAATAAGTATAAGTATGATATTAGCTGTAAGTTACTTTATAAACAAAATATATGTATTGTAATACCCTTACAGGGCTCATGTTTGTAACCTAATGTCACAATTGTTATCTGTGTTATCAACATGAAAGCAATAAAATAATTGAAATTGAATCCTTTAAGCATATTTTAAAATAATTCTATCAGGTACTCAAAGCAAAATTATTCTAAGAAGGAAATTTAATAAATACCTAGGTTATTATTAAATAATTACAACTTAGAAAAGTTGAAAAACTCCCGACATTTTCATTTAAAATTTCAATATCTCAAAAACGGCTGAACCGATTTTGATGAAACGTAGCAAGACACACAGACACATCAAACTTATACCACCCTTCTTTTTCCGTCAGGGGTTAAAATACGATGACTTCGGCAAGTTAGGCATTAGGAAGTATCAAAACTATTTTTAGGAATATATTTTATACCAGTTTTTTCACCTTTTCTTTTACAGTTGATATGGTTTTTTTATTTAAAATATAACATAAAAAATGGAATGTACCTGCTATATCTAATTATGGATTACTAAACTAAAAAAATACAAAAATATTAAGACTACGTAACGTCTACTTTGCTACTAAGCCTACTTTGATTCTTTTGATTGTAGCTTTGTTTCATCAAATTAGTTTAGAAGTTTCTGCGTATATTCATTACACGCACTCTATAGATCTATTTAATATCTCAACAACTCTTCTCCTGTTGGTATTTTGCGGTCACATATTTAGGTAAGTACGGAGAATATTTCATCTGTTAATCTGAAGGCCAGTAAGCTGGTAAGATTTTATAACATTGACTTAAACGAATATTATGGTAGACACAGATTACAGAAAAAGTAAACCAAAGAGAGATACAGAATATTCCCTCTATCGATAACAGTACCGACATCACTACACGCGATGGAGAGCTAGTGCCTCTCTGTCCCTCCCACCCACTGGCCCGAACCGCGAGATCTCAAACTTAGTAACCCAACCGATATTCCACGCGTCGCATGTGTGGCCGGCTTTATTTTTCTATTCTTCGGCTGACTGCCGTGTCTATTGCCTTTATTGTAAACAAAACTTTTTTTTATTGTGAAAGTGGCCAGTTGCAGCGGATACAATTCTTGGATTAGAGGTATGTTTTTGTTTTATTTATTTTTTAAGATTAGAATTGGGTGTTGCTAGGACAAAACTCTCCATTATTTGAAAACTATGTTACTAGGTAGGTATGCAGATTTTGTGGTAGTTTTCGCTTCATATTTTTAAATGGAGTTCTAACTACTTTATTTTAAGCAGTAGAAAGCGTTGACTCACACGTTCTCGAAGTAAATGTGAGAATCTTAATCAAATTCAGATTTAGTTCAGTAGCTTAATAGGTAACTCTTCATTTTAGCATTAGGTATCACGATTTAATCCTAAGGAAGACCGGTCCACCCGGTACCTAGGGTTGTGATTGCCGTAGGCACTAGTTCTTGCAGGTATTCAAGTATATACCTACGCGACCTAATCTAATGCCCTGATGAATATCTCCCTGATGATGCTTTAGGCGGGTTTTCGACACTTGCATTTGCATATTAACCAGGCTCCGTAGCATGGATGGCCTTATCACGCGATAAGTGATAGGATAAGCGCGTCGTCTCATTCTATCGAACGGTGTCAGCCAGGGACGGCAGCTCTATCCTATCACTTATCACGTGATAAGGCCATCCATGCTACGGGGCCAGAAGGACATTTCATTTGACTGAACTACTGTATTTTTAAGTTGCAAACCCATTATCTTCATGATATTATTAGTAAGTAACTGTATTATAATACTGACGCCCTATTGCTGGACAAAAGCCTCCACCAATAAACGATCATCTACCAACACAATTAAAAGCCATCACCGTATAGCCTATGGACCCAGGATGTCGCCACAGCAGCGACCCTACCACTCTAAACCCTTAAACGTCTGCTAAACGGTCGCCAACACGCCCCTCCGACTGAGCGACCTTCTGCGAAACAACTGATTCGACGACTACACGGTCGGTCGGTGCGGACCAAGGTCGCTTGGTCGGAGAAGCGTGTTGGCGACCGTCTAGCAGGGGCTTTACGTATATTAGTTGAAGAGCCTCAGTATCTCTCACTCTTACAAATAACTGTGTCCTTTACGTCACGCTCGACCGTGCAGGCTCACGGACAAGGAAGGACGCGGGAGAAAGCAAAGCCAGTATCACGACCTACAAGCGCGCTTCCACCCTTGATGACCTTCTGTTGAATCCTGACGTCATCACACATTGACACAGAAAAAAGTACATTACGTAGAATGTACTCTGTCTAACATGTGTGACAAAGATGTAAGCATATACAATACCACGAGTTATGACTTAACTTGCTTAATTCTACCATGGCTGTATTCACCGTATTGACACCTCGGACTCCTCGGAGGTATGCGAGTGCCGACTCTAGCAATGTAGGTACGACTGAGAAGAAGAATATATATTATTACCTCTTCTAGGAGATAGCGTTGCAGACGTCAAGCTTGCCTATCAGCATAACCCCTTTTTCTTACGTCGGGAAATCCGTTGATGCAATTAGCCTAGCTGGGAAACCAGGACGGGTATGACGGACTCCCGGAAACCGCCCGGACTACCATTGGATCCCACGGTGCTCTATTACGCTACGCGCTCCTTTATGGAGGAGCCACGGGAACGCTCGCGTACTTCCGCGACTCCGCCAACAGCTGTCCCCACGTGAGACCCATAGCGGGAGGCGAGGCGACGGATCCACCCCCAGAATATTATTGTTAGGGGCGTGCCCGAACAGTATATCCCCTAACCTAACCTACCCCTTTAACATTTTAAATCTCTATACTCATTGAAGGATCTCGTCTCTTATTCTTACAAATACCTGCGTCCTTTACGCCACAGTGTATGCTCAAGTCAAGGACGCGAGAGAAAGCAAGGCCGATATAAGGATGCACAACCTACATGAATGCCACTCGTCCTTCCATCCATCGCCGCTTTCTATGTGTTTGTTTGTTTAGTTGAACTATGAGTTTGTACAAGCATTAAAGTTAATTACGGATTAGCCAGCAAACCTTTTTAGGTAGGTACGTGTGGCGGATCGCCCATACAAGCCGATTCGCACAGGCTTGTCTAAAAATTTTTTTTAGACATGTCTATAGTTATATACCTACTCTAAACACTTTCATAACTTTCTGTGTTTCGGGTTGCCCATAGAAAATTTTCACGCGCCGCGCGCCGCTACCACTGGTACGTACGTACAGCACAGACCGTAGGTATATACAGTCACGGATTTAGGTGTCAACTAGTTTTGGTTTTCAGAGTAAGCTTTGAAGAGTCCAGTATTAAGTGAGCTCTAAATGGCTCAACAATTAAAGTCTTTGACTGTACCTACGTCGATTTTGATCAATATTCAGAGGGCCTACCGCGAACGGCATTCGAAGTTTTCCCTCTCTGTCGCACTTTTGTACGAACTCGTAAGTATGACAGAGAGGGGAAACTTCGAATCCCTTTCGCGGTAGGCCCTCAGTGGTCAGAGAGGTAATCACGTGCGTAACGTTCCGAACGCGCGTCGGAAATATTTAACTGTCAATTTTCCATAAATAAAAAGTGACATTTAGACCTACCCGACGTTCGTATTACAATGCGTTACGTGATCGACCTGCTGGTAGACTTACCTTTTAGAATACCGCAGCCGATACCACTGTAGGTATTGGGTGTTGTGTTCGTGTGGTGTGGTTTTTATCTTCCCACTATTGTTTTGTCAAAAGTCATACCCTGAACTCGCTTCTTCGGCCTGCTGACAATACTACCTACCTATTTAGACTTATCACGGTAATATAAATAAAACCGATACAGTTCGAGATCCTATACAAATATCAAGCTCCCCGACAAAGCATATGAGCTCTTACCAAAACCTAGCCTTGGCGGTGTCAAGCCTTCCCAAACGTTACCATCATGCCTTGCAAAATCCAATACAAATTCCTGAATCTGCCACTGTCTGTCTACTAGACAGTGTCTAGCTAGCCTATCATATCACAATCACTTTGTACTTGACAATCAGCGCTGCGGCAAACAACCACTTAAATATCGTGATGCATAACCTCTTCAGTGAAGTAACCGTCGTCGATTCAAAATGACACAATAGTATCATGACACAATTACGTACAGTCGCCATCACATACATAGGTACACTATAGGTGTTCAAAAATATCGGCACATGCACCCTAATGCCTTGAAAATAGAGGTGTGTTCCGATGTTTGTGACGTGCTTGTTTGCTCCGATGTATGTGATGGCGACAGTACCTAGTCATTGCGTTGTTTGTCAAAAAACCCGGATCCGGAATCGGTGTGCGGTACTGTAGTTTACCGAGAGCTTACTGACGTCGCCCAGCTGGTCGATAGTGTTTCTAATCGATCTATGTACAGTCAGCTGCAGATAAAATGTACCCTCCTGCATACAAAGTTTATATGCATCCATAGAGGTAGAATAGAATAGAGGGACCTCACCCACACATACACACATGAGTGACAAAGATGTATGCATAGACAATACCGCAAGTTTGAACAAGATACAGTGTCATATTTTCTGTCCCTCATCGCATATATGGATTTTTTGTTTGCCACCACACCTGTCAAAATTTGTACTGAAACTGACACCACCATGACGTCATCGATATAACACGACTAAATGAATTATAAATGACATTAGACGTCAAGAATGTACCTATTTACCATCGTCCCTTTTGGGTTTACGCTTGGCGGGGGCCACAGCACTCGGCCACCCCAGAGAAGGCAGCGAAGATGCCCAGAACGAGCCAGCAGGGGCAAAGCGCGAGGAGGGCTCTAGTGCGTTCAACCTGAGATCCTAGAGTCCTCCGAATTACTTACATAACCCAGACCTCCCCGGAGCTGGGTAATTGGTTCGCAGGTTTTCTCCACGAAAAAAAAAAAAAAAGGACGTCATCTATTATATCCTCTATCTACGCATGCATCACTATGCAGGGGGTGACCTTTTCTCTGCAGCTGACCGTAGGTACACCTAAATGATTCTTTTTTATATGGGAAAATAACAGTTGAATTGTTTTAATGTTCCTTCGAAACGTTACTTGATTAGGTACCCTTCTGATGTCTTAACTTGTTGTTGTTGGTCAAAGTGAACCTTTGAAAACCAACAGTCAAGTTCATAAATACGTTCCTAAAGGTTCAACAATATTTGACAAATCATTAATTAACAATAAAGTCGTGTTCACATATTTTTGATCACTTTGTCCGTGCACATATTTTCGAACTTGACAGTAGGTACGTCTACGTACCTATATACTTATACAGTTTGTTCTTTTTCTAATGCGGACTTTTTTTAAAGTAGAGTAAAGTAACATAGTTCTTTAACTTAACCATAACTTTAATTTAATTAATAAACTAAAATTCAGACTTTATTAACTTTCTAACAAAATTTAAATTGCCAGCAATGTACCTACAGCAAAGCAAATTAACAAGTAAGTGTAAGTGACAGCTATTCATACTTTGTTTAGTGCGACGTCATACAACGACTAATAAATATTTCATAATATTTGGGGACAATCTTACACACAACCTGAAAACCTAGTCCCAAACTAAGCAAAGCTTGTACTATCGATACTAGACGACGATATACATACTTATATAGATATATAAATACTTAAATAGATAGAAAACATGAACTCATGAACAAATATTCGTGCTCATCACTCAAATAAATGCCCATACCGGGATTCGAACCCTGGACATCCGGCTTCGTAGGTAGGGTCACTACCAACTAGGCTACAGAGGTCACGTATAAACTACTTTAACGAAAAAGTAAAGTATTTATTAAACAAGGCCTTTTAAATTTCGAAGAGTTTGTGGCACGTGCCTAACAAAGGACTTTGTTGGACCGATGGATCGATTAGATGCGTTCTAGAGAAATGATTCTGACTTTACCTATAATATATAAGTCAGGTTAAAAATGATATAGGTATCAAAAAATATGCGAGTGAAAAGTGCCAGACTACACTCAAACACGCGAGGAAATAATCAAATACTTTCTCGCCGTGTGCGCGAAACTGTTTACGCATACCATTAGGCGACGATCGTGCATAATGTATAGGCTGGGCCAATAGTAGCAGCAAACACTTTTACCCAATTGCCTCAGAAGGAGGGTTAAATTGTGTTTTTCGAGCAAAGATAAACAAATTTTATTTATTTTATAAAAAAATATATATATATAATCGTTTAGAAGACTTCTTAATACGCATAGAGAGCATATAAAATTAAATTTGTTAAATAATATCGGAGCCGAGATATTTAAGTTTTGTTTACGAGTATAACATTTCAGTAGGTTACCTACCTGTCGTAATATATTATATTGCAAATAAATATCTCGGCTCGACTCACATGGCAATCAGTCATTGACAAGGACTTACGTGCAGGCCGTGCAGCCCAAATAGACCCACAGACGACCCAGGACAGAATGTCCTGGCGAAACATGATTAGGAGAGCCGACCCCAACTGAAATGGGATAAGGCGAGGATAAAGAAGAGAGAGAAATATCTCGGCTCCGATGCATTTTAGAGTACCGTAAAATGGGGTGAGTAGGGTTCGCGGGGAGAGTTGGGTTATGAATGGGGAGAGAAGGGTGAAAAGGGGGTTAAGATGGGATTTTTAAGGCTACTGCTACAAAAATAATGTATTCCAATTTATAATGGAGCTATAGTAATAATAAAAAAAAAACCATCCAACAATCTTCCAAAATCACCTTTGTATTTTTAACAATAAAAGCACTGGTTCCTTAGATTAAGATAATATTCCACATTAAATTACAAGCCATTGTCCCTTCGACATTATCCAAGACGCAAGGGCCGCCATTATTAATCTCTCAGTATTGCCAACTGCCCTGTCAACTGAGGCACATTCGGAAATGCCGCTAACAGTATGAAAATCCATCTTATCCCAATTACGAGTGACTACGGGGTGAGGTGGGTATTCCTGTTTATAGTCAAAACTATGAAATGGAACTACCCAAAATAAAATAAAAACTAAAATACAAGCGTCCGGAACACTTATTATATACACCATTCAGTTTGCATATGTAAAAATAAAATGTTATCGAGGTTTGATTGTCAGTTTTGACCCTACTCACCCCATTTTACGGTATTGCATTTTATATCAAAATATGTTTGTTTTAAATCATAATTTACTTAACACTTTTACGAGTGGCCGCTCATCTAAAAAAATGACAACATTTTTACTCAAACCCATTTATATTTAACGTGGAAGTTACCACGATGAAATTTTAAACGGTATGAATACGGAAATATAATGGAGAAATAAATATATAAATATAAATATTTGCGGACAATATTACACAAATCGACCTAGTCCTAAACTAAACAAAGCTTGTACTATGGGTACTAGACGAAGATAAACATACTTAATATAAATAAATGAATACTTAAACATGTACCTACATAGAAAACATCCATGACTCAGGAACAAATATTCGTGCTCATCACACAAATAAATGCCCTTACCGGGATAATGATCGTTGTCTGAAGCCCAAGACTCGAACCTGTGCCAGTATTGGCTGTACCGGAAACACAGATGGTTCTTAGCTACGTTTCATCAAAATCGGTCCAGCCGTTTTTGAGATATTGAACTTTGAAATGAAGATGTCAGGGGTTTTTCAACTTTTCCAAGTTGTTAGTTATTTGAATTTGTTTAATGACATATGTATGCGTTTATGTCGCTGATTGCACATTCAAACATTACATGCAAAAAATTTACTCCCACTGTCACGCTTCTCGAGCACAAAATGTGTGTGATCGTGTGTGTGTTGGTTGTAGCCATTAGGTACTTGCTCTTAACGTGTGTGCACACTTGACAGCAATCTATCGCCAAATGACATTGTTTAAAGGCTTCAAGGCGGGACACAATACAACACAATAGTTTTATTGGGTTCATCCTATAAAAGCAACAGCCAGCAAACTTTTTTTTTTAGAATTCGTTTTTTTCTTGGTTTTTCTTAAAAGAAAAAAAGTGTCCTAATTATTCCATTCCAGATCGTCACATTTTTGTATGCAGCCATTTTTTATTTATATTGCCGTGACGCACTGGAAAAAAAACTTACATAGTAAAATCTGGGACACATTTTTTCTTGGATGAGGATCGATAGTATCAACGGTTATGAGTAAGAGAAACCAAAAAAATACGAATTTAGAAAAAAAAAGTTTTGTACACTTTTTTTGAAAAACGCCCATGTTCAGTATTTGAGCGTACCTATTAAGTGCTTACACACAATACATACTTATGTATAATGTTAGTATAGATGGATTTGCGGGCTTTTGATGGTCACAAAACCATGTTTGTTTCAACGTTTCAAGTCTATTGGTTTTATGTTTCGACCACGGCTCCCGCTTACAATCAAATAGGACGCATGCTTGTTTGCAACCAGGCGGAAACTTTGTAAGATTGTCACACCTATACACGATTTGGTGTCCCAAAACGCAATAACCCATAATTATTGATAATTTATTTCATATTTACGACCATTGCCCTAAAAGGCCATCACTTTCACTCCAGGAATGGAGGGCCACTTGTAAAGAGGGTCACCATTGATGAATTTCCATTTTTACGAGAAACTAAAATAATGATGCTGTGTTATATTAACATAAACTTGAACTCCGTTAAACTGAAGAACTGGGTCAAGTCTCTAGACTCTAGATAAATGTGAATATGGCACTAGCTGGTCAATAACGAAATTGGTAAATTGGTTTTAAACTTTTTATTGACACTTATATCGAACTAGCATTTGCCCACTACATTGTCCATGTTTGCTATTAGATAAATGGGCGTAGTATTCATTATCGTATTCATAGAAACTTCTGCTCACTAGTGGATGCAGGGAAAGGGATATTAGTCCTCGACGTCGTGTCCAGCGACAGCGACTCCGTCAATTATTAATATTTGAATTATGGAACGCTCTGATGTGGGTCGCAAAACCAAATTTTGTTTTGAAAAAATGCGGTGACACGGTGCGCAATGAAGTTGTCTAGCTTGGTTATAGGACTTAGTGTAGGCCGTGTAGGTGCTCTGAAAGCGTGCACAAATCATCAGGACTCAGCGGGGTCAAACCGCCCCCTTCCATAACCAAAATGCTGGATTGCTTTCACCCCCATTTCACCTACCGGGATATAAAATGTCCTATATTCATTTCCGTATCTCAAACTATCTTTAAGCTAAATAGGTTTACCGGTTTGAGCGTGAAAAGGGATCAGACAGACTGAGTAACTTCGCATTTAGACATATATTTTAATTTTTTGAGTCTGTAACTTTATTCTCTTCGGACAGCGATTTGGGGTAGTTCGTCAAAATTAAAAATGACGTTCATATTAGGGCTGGAAAAAATACTGTAATCAGTAATCTAGTGTCTTTATTGCTTCCATAGGTAAATACAAGATTTGACGACCAGTTAGCCTAGTGGGTAGTAATAGTAACCCTGCCTACGAAGCTGAAGGTTCTGGGTTCGAATCCCGGTAAGGGCATCTATTTGTGTGATGAGCATGAATAGGTATTTGTTTCTGAGTCTTGTATGTTTTCTATGTACTTATGTAAGAAATTATATCCATTAAATATATCGTCGTCTAGTACTCTTAACTCGTAACACACGCCTTATTGAGCATACTATGGGGCAAGTTAGATTTGTGTACATAAGATTGTTTGTGTGTTGTTGTGTATTTAAGATGGTACAGTCGAGTTCGTAAATATATGTACGTTCCCAAGGGTTCAAAAATCTGAGCAATCTTATGTCCTTAACAATAAGTTAATAAGGCGTAGGGATGTGACGGCCCCATCGCCCACCAGATTTTTGGTGCAATCAGTCAACGTAAGGCAGCTTGTGGCGGGCTGTTAGGGAGTAGCGACCCTACGTACCTGAGTGCTCCTGGGGGTGTCCTGTGGTCAGGCTGAGCCGATCGGGTGGATGGTTGGACAGGCCCCCCACCTCTGGCTTGCCTTAACTGGCTGTCCAGAGTGGAGTCGCAAGAGCTGTTGCTCGAGGGTAGATGTGGACACCTAAGTGGCGAGTTGGCTATATGTTTAAAGTCCAGTGCCACCTCTCTACCCCCCCAGCCTCTCTGACTGGTGTTGCCCTGAGGCCATTTTTTAATGTCGCTATCAATAGGGGCCCATCTAGCAGTTGGCGAGTCACCGTCTGCCAGAGATAAAAAATGAGACAGTTTATTAGGCAGGTTTCACCCAATAGCCCAGCCACTAGTCCATCATTTTCACCCAATAACCCGTTTTCTTTAGATTCCATCAACGAGCAATAGTCCCTATACACCCCAGCGGGTGCTGTCTCTGTGTGCGTCCCATGACACGGGCAGGGACAGCATCCGCTCGGTGTACTCCTTGCATTTCATTAAATTGTCAAAAGGGCCTCTACGTGTTGGCTCAGTTGGTACTTTGTAGGTATACCTAGCCCCACGCATGCCTCCCAAAGGTCCGGGACATCATTGTCCCGTGAGCGGGAAAGTTAATAATAATAGAAGCATGTCATTTAACACTACTTAAAAAAATAAAATTATTAAAATATAAAATTACAGAAACGTATCAAAACTTTGCCCTTTAGGCCCATCACACTATTGAATAGCTGCTGCCATTCCCGCGTTGAATAGCAATCGCTATTCTTTGAGCGAGAAAGCTGCCTGCGCGATGGTCACCCGTTGCGTCCCTCAACCGCTTGCTGATCTCCTTGTGGAGCCCACGCGCGCTTTTTCCCCAAGGGCCGAGTGTCTCGACGCCAAATGCGACAAAGTCGTATTTATATTTATATATTTATATATTCGTATTTATATATTTCCCGACCTATATTTTTTTATAATATAGAAAAGTCGTGTTCACATTTTTTGATCACTTTGTTCGTGCAGATATTTTCGAACTCGATTGTACAAAGACCTTTGATTGATCGTGTCAAAGATACCTTTAAGACTATTACCACGATGAGAAAGGTCTACATTATGGTCGTCTAATACGCACAATGCTATGCAGATCACGAGATGAATGTGACTGTAATATACTTTTTCCGACAAAACGGCAGGGTCTCGGGCTGTTGACACGGATCTGTAGCATCATTAGTGGTCTAGCAACTCTAGCAAGTTCTCGGAAAGTCATCAAAGCCCGCGTTTCAAAAGGTTAGCGCAAGCAATGTTATCCGTCATAATTCATGACATACGAGTATCATAGGATTTTTTCTAGGATACTTATTTAGTAGTGGATAGGTAGTATGCAATTTGTATCGCCGCTTCACACCCCGCTCGTAGCGGAGGAGCATGCTTAGGCCGTACACTTACTCATATCATAAGCTCACAGTACAGGACCTAATGTATAATCATAATGTATTCAAGAACTCATATTGTGCGTTATGCATACAGTTCAAATATGTATGATCATCAATTTCATCAATTGAGTAAAAGTAAAATGCAAACTACGATGACATCATTATAATTAATTACTTTAAAAACAAATATAAGATAAGATCATTTTTGCCAAAGTAATATACACAACATAAATTTGCCTTCAATCAAACTTATACGCATTTGTAGTAGTTTATAGATAGATCGTTTATTTGCTCGAATCATGGTGTTGCATTTGAATTTTATAGTTCAGCACAATTCTGTCAGCTGATGGCGTGCAAATATTACAAAAAAATCGTCAGGTACATTTACAATTCAATAATATTCAACATAATAACAAACCGACTTCAATGCAGTACTTCGCGCTTCGCCAAGCCACATAGGTCCATGAAAATTTTCACATTTCCTTTCCAATTTACCACATGAACTGCTTTCCGAGAGGCGTCGATTATTACAGAAAAAATAATATATGATAATAAATATTTGAGGAATTCCGTCGATCCCTCAAGGATCTCAGAATTGTCAATTTATTAGTTGCTACTTCAACTAAATCATGTCAAAATCTTTGACGTACTTTTCATCCTTGAGTTCCATAAGTGATCTGTGGTCTTCATCATCAGTTCCACTTCACCAAAATTGCGATTTCCGAGGGCAAATACGTGAGTTATAATAGAAAATATCAAAATAACTACACGGGTGTTATAAAGTTCGAGGGTTGCCCTCAATTTCCTTAGGATCTCATCATCAAATCCTGACTTGGTGTCAATGGGACCACCTCAGTCTCTCACTCTCTGTCGAGAAAAAAATCGGTGAAGATACATAAAAAAACGTATACGTTTTTGAAGTCGGTTAAAAATACTGTACAATGTCGAAGTACTAGCACGCAAACTTCTTTACTATCCATAGTTCCACTACACTTTCCGTGAAAGTAGACCAAGACTTTGCTTACCACTTAAACATTTGCTTAACAAAATATACAGACTTTTCCTAATGATTGACTTCCCATTGTGTTTGGCGTCAGATAATTTGACCCTGATTTCCACACTGTTTCTAAATAATATAGAAGCCGAGTAAACAATAAGTTGAAAATTAATACTTACAATTTGTGCCGCATGTGGAGGCAACTCTTGAACGAAAGAGCTTGCTTTCGTATTTCAATATTGGTTTCAATGATAATCAACAAAAATGGTTTTATAGTGTATTTTGTAGGATTCCGTACCTCAAAGGAAAAAAATAAACCGTATAGGATCACTTTGTTGTCTGCATGTCCGTCAGTCAAGACCCTTTTTCTCAGTAACGCGTGGAGTAAAGTTGTAATTTAAAACAAATCTCAAGTTTGCAGTCCCTTCCTTGCAGCTGTGACAACTTCTGTTAACACAATCAAAAGAAGCGTTTATGCCGCATGTTGCCTCGTATTTTGACTCTTGCAAGGGACTCAAAACTTATAGGACACTTCTCGTTGACCTAGAACCATGAAATTTGGCAAAAGCAAAGTCTTACAAGCACAAGTAAATGAAAAAGTAAGCTATTAATATATTATGTTAATAATTTAGGCAATGATCAGGTAAGAAATTAAAAACGGTGACCTAAAGTTTCTGCCGTACCGGTTTTCCGTAGATTCCATAAAATCTAGCTTTCTTCTTATTGCATAATGTTAATAGTACATTATGATACAAGTGTGCTAAGTTGGTCATTACACTCGAGTCGGTTTTTAAGCCTGAGCCGAAGGCGAAGGCTTAATGGAGACGAGAAGTGTAATGACCAATGCTCACGTGTTTCATACGACGTTTTTCAACACATTTGCGAGGAAAAAATAAAAAAAATAAAAAATGAAAATGTTAAAAGATATGTAATGAAAAGGCACTAGTGCGATAATGTAATGTAAAAGTCACGGCATGGGTAATATTCTGCATTATTTTGCTAATATTTAAAAAGATATGTAATGAAAAGGCACTAGTGCGATAATGTAATGTAAAAGGCACGGCATGGGTAATATTCTGCATTATCAGTGTAAATACGCTGTAATAAGACCTACTTTACGAGCAGGTGTGTTGAAAAAACATTTAAACAGTGAAAGAGAAATGAACGCTGTCTCATCAGAGGAAATCATGTGAATTAATAAAACCATTATATACTAGTCTACTTTATTGTTTGAAGTAAGACTTCCTACACCAAACTATAATCACACACTTTTTTTCTATGGAGCTCCCAACTCAAGTATTATAAATGAGTATACAACTGTTTAGACAACTATAATGAATTTGACCAATCAAGTGGCGCCTTTACTGAACTATATGAATCTGACCCATACTCGGTTTGGTCTTAGAACAAAATACATCAACGAAACGCTGAGCCAGTGGGCTGCGCTTCGTTTCAGCAGGGCTTAGAATTTCAATAGATACCAAGTTTGTATAATTATTTCAGTTGACTCGTAGAAAAAGTATTGCGTACAATAGTTTCACAAGTAGCTCTTAAATTCTCGTACCTTACTTAGGCCACTCAACAAGCCTCGTGGATTAAACACGGTACTCGACTTTAAGAGCCCTCATTGTGTAACGATTGTATAAATTGCATAATGCGTTCAGAAGTGTCGTGTAACTCGTGCATTTAAGTAAGTTAATTAGTAATTTTCAACGACATATCAAAAACTACGGCTTTTTACAAGATTCATATTAACTTGCACTGTTCGTATGTATGTAAATATGTAAGTATGTAAATATGTAAGTATGTAAGTTGTCCGTCAAAATTTGCAATCCATTTTTCAGTCACTTCCCGTTTTCCAATTGAGCTGAAATTTTGCAAGCGTATGTATATCGCATGACAATACAATATTATGATGACTTGGAGCTGATCTGATGCTGGAACTGGAAGGTGTCCATAGGAACTCCGCAATAAAACGACACAACCCCATCGAGTTTGGGCTCGTTAGAATCGTCTCAATGAGTACTTGATGATGGTATGCAGAAAAGTACAGTCGGCAGTAAAAGCTTATACCAAAAATGAAATTTTTGACAGAAACTTATTTTAAAACATGGTATCTTCTTTAGAACGTTAACCTACATTCTTCTAACTCGTTTTTGATAAATCTTAGTGGACTTAGTTAAATTTCCCTTTTATTCAACGTCATAAAACGAGTTTATAATTTAGACATATATATTGCAGGTCAATAGGCCTAACACACCATAAACCAAAGATCCGCCTAAAAAGGTGATTTTGCTATTTTTTGTTAAAGAATTTGATTAAAACATACAGGCAATCATATAGGAAACTCATGATGGGTTTAACACAATTTGTATTTTATTTCTACAAACGTGTTCTGAGCCCATTAAGAGTATCATATTTAAATTAATATTTTAGTAAGTAGGTAACGTCTGGTAAGGAAATGTATAAATTTGAAATTAAAGGAAGTAGGTATTGAAAATAATTATGCTCCGAACCAGATTCGGATCTAGAAGCATTCAACTTTTCCTTTTATTTGAAATACTTACATATTTAATTGAAAGAAAGAAAAAAAAGAGATTTATTGCCATATTTACATAAAAAATATATACACATTGTTCGGGCCGCGCGTTTGCCCGACCGTTTATTCTGTAAGCGGCTTTGTGAACGCGCCTCTTTGGTTTTGACAGTGACACTTGACTTGTCATAATTTTTCTCACGCACACGGTCAGAGTTCGGTGGAACAACGTGCTTTGTTTTTTGGTAATATCGCTCGCTTTGAAGGCACACGGGTGCCCGAGTGTTTTGTTTGGATATTTGGTGAAGTGTTAACAGACTCGTGTGGCTGGCCTGAAGGCCCGAGTCGTTTTGGTGAAAACAGACAATTGGTGATTGTGCCTGGGACGGACCCCGCATTGTTGCACAGCCCGGGGAACAACACGGCCCCGAATACCAGCTTCAGAGACTAGACTTGACATTGACTGGACCCTTGACGGAAACTAGACAGAATTGACAAATATCGTGTCGCCGGGATTCCAGTAAGTTGATCATATTTTGTAGCAAGCCAGCATTACTGGCATAAATCAGACCCACGAAATCGTGAGGCCACGTTCAGTTCCTAGCATTAGGCAAGGACTGAACACACATTAATGCCTACTTTATTGTAACTACACTTAGTGCTCGGAAAAATCTAAATATTTATACTATCTGATGCCCCGAGTCAAGTTACGCTAGGTGTAAGGGTAATAATAATAAGCATCATAGCTCTATCATACCTGTGCGAGATAGCGAAGCCGTGTGCTAAGAAATCTACCAATTTGACGAGATGCTTGAGCGAGGCTAGCATTGCCACTAGTGGACATTTTCTTCGACCACCGCTCTGCTACCAGCTGCTCTGCTGCAGTCGTACACTTTTGTCAGAGTGATCGTGGTCATGTTGATGGTGTACTGGGTCTCCATCGGTGTTTATTGTTTACTAGCTTTTGCCCGCGACTTCGTCCGCGTAGAACTCGTTTATATCGTAGCTCGATACAAACTTTCACCCTCCATTTCCCTTTTAGGGGTAGATTTCCGATATAAAAACTATTATTTGTCCTTCCCCGAGACTCAAACTATTTTTATCATCATAATCATCATCATCATATCAGCCGAAAGACGTCCACTGCTGGACATAGGCCTCCCCCAAAGAGTTCCAAAGTGACCAATCCTACGCCACCCGCATCCAGCGGACTCTCGCGACCTTTACCAGGTCATCAGTCCACCTTGTGGGGGCCAACCAACGCCGCGCCTACTAACTACCTCTATACTAAATATTATCTAAATGGGTTTTATAGTAGTTCCATACAAATATTCACCCCCCATTTCACCCCTTTACGATATGATTTCCGGGATAAAAACTATCCTATGTCCTTTCCGGAACTCAAACTATCTGTAAACCAAATTTCATCTAAATGGGTCAGTTAACCAGATGTTATCTAAATGAGTTCCATCCAAATCCTCACCCCTCATTTCATCCTCTCAGGCGATGATTTTCGTTACAAAAACTATGCGAATTCCTTTCCCGGAACTCCAACTATCTCTATACCGAATTTCATCTAAATGGGTTCTATCCTAATTTTCACCCCTCATTTCACCCCCTCAGGAGATGATTTTCAGGATAAAAACTATGAATTGTCCTTCCCTGGGACTCCCACTCTCTCTATACCAAATTTCACTTAAATGGATTTTATCCAAATTTTCACCCTCTATTTCATCCCTTTAGGGGATGATTATCGGTATTGAAAATATCCGTTGTCATTCTCCGGGACTCAAGTTAACTCTTAACCAAATTTCATCTCAATGGGTTCCATCCAAATTTTCACCCCTCATTTCACCCTCTTAGATGATTTTCGGGATAAAAAACTATACATTGTCCTTCCCCGAAACCCCAACTATCTCGGTACGTAATTTCATCCAAATAGTGTACAACCAAAATTTCACCCCCTATTTTATGCCCTTGGGGGATATTTTTCGGGACAAAAGCTATCCGTTGCTCTTCTCTGCGACTCAAACTATCACTATAGGTACCACATTTCATCCTAATGGGTTCCATCCAAATTTTAACCCCCATTTCACCCCCTTTAGGGATGATATCCGAGATAAAAATTATCATATGTTGTTTTTCAGCACTCAAACTATCTTTATACAAAATTCAATCTAAATAGGTCACATCACATCCAAATTTTCAGCCCCTTAGGGGAGGATTTGCGGGATAAACTATCCTATGTCCTTCCCCAGGACTCCCCACTATCGCCATACTGTAAATGAGTTCGATCCAAATTTGAACTATCATTTAACCCTCTTAGGGGATGATCTCTGGAATAAAAAACTATCATATATCCTTCCCCAGGACTCCCAACTATCGCTATACCGTAAATGAGTTCCATCCAATTTTTCACCCCCCATTTCACCTCCTTAGAGGATGATTTTCGGGATAGAAACTATCCGTTGTCATTCTCCGGGACTCAAACTATCTCTATACCAATGTATCATTTGCTTCAAATTTCATCTAAATGGGCTACATTCATTTTCACCCCCAATTCACCCCCTTAGGGAATGATTTCCGGAATAGAAATTATCATTTGTCCTTTTCCAGGACTCAAACTATATTTCAACCAAATGTTATCAAAATGTGTCACAAACAAATTTTCACCCCCAATTACACCTCCTTAGAGGATGATTTTCGGCATAAACCTATCCTATGTCCTTCCCCAGGACTCCAACTATCGCTATACCGTAAATGGGTTCAATCTAAATTTTCATTCACCATTCCTCACCCCCTTAGGGGATGATTTTCTCCTTTCATATCTTCCGGAATAAAAGTTATTCTATGTCCTTTCCTAGGACCCTACCTCTCTTAATACCAAATTTCATCTAAATGGGTTCTATCCAAATCTTCAACTCTCATTTCACCAATTCAGGAAACGATTTTTCGGGATAAACCCTTTGCATTGTCCTTCCCTGTGACTCCTTCTATCTCTTTACCAAATTTCATCGAAATGGGTTTTATCCAAATTTTCACCCCCTATTTCATCCCTGAGGGGGTGATTTTCGGAATTAAAACTATCCGTTGTCATACTCCGGGACTCAAACTATCTTTATACGAAATTTCATCTATACGTTCACCCCAATTTTACGCCATTAGGGAATGATTTCTGGAATATAAAACTATCATAAGTACTTTCCCAGGCCTGAAACCATCTTTCAACCAAATTTAATCAAAATGGAACACAAACAAATTTTCACCTATATAAAATGGATAAAACTATACTTTGTCCTTCCCCAAGACTCTAACTCGCTATACCGTAAATGGGTTCCATCCAAAATTTCATACCCCATTTCACCCCCTTAGGAGATGATTTCTGGACTAAAATAGTACATTACTTACCTAGGGCGGTTAAACAAAGAATGTCTCAGATCGCAGGTATTTGACGCCCGAGCCGAAGGCAAGGGCGATAAATATGCGCTCTGAGGCTTTCTTTATTACCGCCCGTGGTGAGTACAAAATTTTACGTCTTTATCTGGCCAGGAAGTGGGGTTTTCCGCACGCATAGCGTGCGGTAATTCCTACTTTATGGCCAGGTATGACGTAAAATATTTTACGTCCTTCCCCAGGACTCTTAACTATCTCCCCACCAAATTTCATCTAAATAGGTTCTATCCACATTTTCAGTCCTATTTCATCCCCTTGGGGGATGATTTTCGGGATTCAACTATCCATTGTCATTCTCCGGGACTCAAACTATATCTATACCAAATTCGATCTAAACGGAGTCCATCCAAAATTTTACCCCCCATTTCACCCCCTTAGGGGAAGATTTCCGGAATAAAAACTATCCAATGTCCTTTCCCTGAACTTAAACTACCTCTAAACCAAATTTTGTCAAATTTGGTTACATCCAAATTTTGACCCCCCCATTTTACCCCTTAAATGGACAATTTCCGGGATAAGAGCTATCCTTTGACTTTCCCCGGAACTCAAACTATTCATATACCAAATTTTATCCAAATCGGTGCTGCGGTTTAAGTAGCTCCATACAAATTTCCACCCCCCATTTCACCCCCTTAGGGGCTGATTTCCGGGATAAAAACTACCCTATGTCCTTCCCCAGGACTCAAACTATCTCTATACCAAATCTCATCTCAATCGGTTCTGCCGTTTTCACGTGATGCGCGGTCACATAAACAGACAAACAGATAAACAGATAAACAGATAAACAGACAAACAGACAAAAATTCTAAAAACTGTTGGAACGTGTTCTGTTATTGATTCTAAGTATCCCTAGCCAATTTTTTTTTCGAATATCTTCCATGTACAGACTTTCGACCCTCTTCAGCTTTATTATATGTATAGATAGATAGATTGTATCAAAACGTACATTTGCAACTTACAGCTAACCGCCAAAGCGTCACAGATCTTAACCTATATTATAACATTACTAACTATGTAATGATGTCTAATTCGAAAACCATTTCAGTAATTATAAATAAATAAAAATAAAAATGATTTATTTCAGACTCATATAATCCATAGAATGTTAGTAGGCAAAAAAGATAGGTATAATTTGGATTCCGGTTCGTTACAATCAAAAATCATAATGCCCTTTTTCATATTTTACTAAATCTCTAATTGTCTTAGTTCCAAAATGCCTAAATTCCCAAATTGACTTATTTTCAATACAATAAAATGTCATAATAACATTTACACATTACATCCGATATCCAAAATGTATAGTTGGTAAAATGGCCCCAAGATCAAAATGACACTGTCTCATAATACCTAAAACCTGGAGCTGGTCATCAGTCCACCTTGTTTGGGGGGGCTACCCACGCCACTATAAAGGCTATATAAGAAAATAATAATAGTACATTTTTTTAATTCAAAGGCAGATTAGTCCTCTTCAAGTACTTTATAGCAAGTTAAGTAAGATTCTTGGGATCCTCCACCCTGAAAATTTTGTTGTCGGGCATTCCAGAACCAGTGGTTGACTGTTTGATCGGGGTTTCCACACACACACCAAGAGGAGTCGCACCAGTCCCATTTATACCATTTGTATCTAGTTAATTTGAGTTTTAGACATTTTGGGAAATGGTATAATTGAAAATTCATCAAAGCATGATCAAGTCAGATTTTAGACATTTTGGGAAATGGTAGTATTGACAATTTATCAAAACGCGATAGAGTTTAAATACTTTAAATGAATTATAGTCATATAAAGAATACGGTAATTTAAGAAGTAGGCGTAAGTCATTTCGAGCTTTAGACATTATGAGAATAATCTGTTTTGACATTCTGATATTCTAGGAACACGTTATTATGATATTTGGCTGTAACGAACCGGAATCATAATTTGTACGCTGACAGGCACTGTATCGTTTAGGGTTACCTGAACGTAATAAAGTAGTTTTCAGATTTCATTTCTCAGCCGTTTTTAAGAAAATCGCTAAATTGTATATAATTGTAAATGTGGTCTAAGCCGTGTGTGACGTCAATACTACGACTGTCATATGAAAGGTGTGCAAGCTGACATACAGAGCCGTAAGGTTGACGTCATAATTTAGTTACGACCAAAAGGTATTCGCTACTTTTCAATTTTATATATCTGAATGAAAATTACAATTTAGGGAGAAATAAAAAAAACAAGAGTCTAGCGACATAAATCATAAAATGGCCCACTTGAAAAAATGAAATGTTGTCAATAGTCGCAATGGTAGGTATAACGTGCCACTTCAGACGGTTTGTGGCATGGCAGGAGCACTGGACTATGATGGTCGAGTGCTCCTGCTGTCCTTATTTATCATGTCCATCCAGCATGTTGGCGCACAGCTCTGGTGAATACTTATCTTTAGTGGTTAACTGCCATCTTCTGCAGAGTCACACATCAATGAAGCACCGATTATAATAGTGCGCAATGATGCGGATGGAAGAATTTTCCATGACACTACCGGTAGTGTGAGGACGCAGGTTCGATGTCAATTCGTGCAATTAATACAGGAATACGGAAAAGAGCCATGCGTGTGCAAGCCACTTCAAAAGCAAGCGTGTGACACGACAGACTTAACTTCAAAGTGGACAATAAACGACGACTGTGCAGTGCCAAAGCTGATTCCGTAAACTATATGTATAACCGGAAATGTAACTAAATACATACATAAACACTTTAGACACGACAACTGAAGCAAAGAGTCATCTCTAGAGGCAAGACTTTTGATTTAAAAAAAACGCACTCAAATGGGTTCATCTTTTTGGGAGGTCCATGCCACAACTACTCATGACACTCTTTTGACGACCCGTTAGCCTAGTGGGTAGTGACGCTGCCTACGAAGCTAAAGGTCTTGAGTTCGAATCTCGAAGGGCAAATATTTATGTGATGAACATGAATTCTGAGTTTTGGAGGTTTTCTATGTATTTAAGTAGGTAATTGTTTTTATTAAATATGTCGCCTATTACCCATAAGACAGCTTTACCTTTTGAGTTTACTACGGGTCTAGTTCGATTTGTGTAAGATTGTCCCCGTATATTAATTTGTTATCTTAAACGCATAAGACCCTCGTTTGCGTCGGGTTTAAAAACACAAACGCATTTTAGATACCTTAGTAAAATAGTTGCCCTCGTGTCTTTTTGGGATTTTGGTGGGTCATTTCAAACACGAAGTAGGTAGGTAGGTTTGTGTGAAATATGTGAAAAAGATGGAGAGAAAACGATCACAAATTAGGAAGTTGTGATAAGTTCAAGTTTGATAATAAGTCTGTTAAACGGGGTGAAGCAAAAACAGTCACCAAATGGCATTAA
The DNA here is from genome assembly GCA_963854355.1 of Epinotia brunnichana. Taxonomy (NCBI): domain Eukaryota; kingdom Metazoa; phylum Arthropoda; class Insecta; order Lepidoptera; family Tortricidae; genus Epinotia; species Epinotia brunnichana. Next base: position 15,788,221 of record OY977957.1, read on the forward strand.
AGAAGGAAGGACAGAAAGCCATCGAGGGAGGAAAAAACCAAAAAACAAGCCAGCTACGTAATTACATGAAATGGATAAAGACAGGTGAAATATAAAAAGTACTTTTTAATGTCGCATGTTTTTTTATAAACGTTATTGCCTATAGGTATGGAGTATACTACGGAGTCCCAAGTCTAAGAGGAATCTATCAACACCACACACATATTTTAAAATCCATTAGCACATTATTATAGAACATGCCAAAGAAATGTTCGAAAAACAAAACCCGACTTCTGCCGTAGCTAAAAACTAAAGTCTGAACTCTTAATGTGTACCTAATGACGACTTTTTGTATAATAAATAATAAATCATTTATTTAAAACAACTGGGGTCCAACAGTAGTGTTAATACTTACTTATCCTAGGTGAGTTATCTCATAAATTAAATTAACTTAAAATAGGGACCAAATTCATTGTACCAATTAAGCAAATGACAAAGCAATGTTGACACAATAAACCTGCTCAGAGTGACGGTTTATTATTGCCGACACCCAGTACCTTTGCAAAGGACTGACGTCTGACGCCCAACATTGTTAGTATACTTAGTATGATGTTGGGACTGCCCTGAATTCTGCTTCGGAATAACACGATTTTTTTGCGCATTATGTCGTGGAAACCATCTACGCGGGCGTCGGCAAACATGCCTGACGCGCTACAGAACCTAGGCAATCCCTTAAGCACCCTGAACATGTTGTTATAATGTCCATCCATACCGGATTGGAACACCACTCAATATACTAACTTGCCAAGAAGCAGTGTTTACACCTTTGACTCCAATGATATTCTAACTCTGAAGTTAACAATTCATTTATCATGCTTACTACTGTTTTTAATAATTCACATTCGCAAGTAGCATAATTTGTCATTTGCCTACCCATTGGCATAAAACCATGGGACAGTTCAGGAGTAACTTTCCGGATATGCAGTGAAAGTTATGTTTACCGATGACGCACGTACTGACGAATTCGGTGAAAGAAAACTGGTTGTTTTCGGACTGTTGTTTAATGGTTCCTAGTCTCACGTCAAGTAAATAAGAAGCATTTCGCAGGAACTTAAAAACTGCACATGCATTTAATTTTTTCGTCTCATTCATTAGTGGTAAAAGCAGCGATCGTTAATCGTGTAAACTTGAGGTTTAATGACGTGCAGTTTTTGATCATTGCTTTAATTGACTGAATAGAGGTTTATTATGTCCCATTTTCTCACAACCACAATGTCACCAAACAATGACCTAGACCCAGCAATTGTCAGGTGACAAATGTCAAGAAGATGAAAATAGGGCTCTGGGTTTGGGCACAGTTATAGGTGGTTACATATAAGTTGATCCAAATTTATTTATTATTTCATATCATCCTCCCAGCGTTTATCCCGGTTTTGCTCTAAAGGAGCCTGGGGTCAGCTTTGACACCTAATCCCAAGATTTGGCATATGCATTAGTTTTACGAAAGCGACTGCCATCTGACCTTTCAACCCAGAGGGAAAACTAGACCTAGACTATTTATTTAATCGTATGGCAAAACAAAATATTAGCTTTTGAGGTTTTTAAGCCAGGCAGCCATATTGTCAGGTCGTACAGATCTTCAGCAGGTCCAGGGTAGCAGTGAAATACAAAATAAATACACATAGGTCTCTTGATTTACCAAACAAACCACTGTTGAATATCTCGATCTATCTGGTCGGTCCTTCGTGTCTGTGGGATGCAAATCTGGCACGCACGAACTGTCTCCATCGGTTCCTGTCAGTTGCACTGTTAGCGACAGTGCAAAATTTCGGTGTGTCTGGATTCTTTAGTTATACGGTTGAATATAATACGCCACTCTTCTCCGTCCTGTGCTGACCATTTGGATGTCCTAGGCCACCGTTCAGTTTTGTCCATCTGCCATCGTGTCTCCTCGCCAAGTGTCCCGCCCACCACCACTTTAATTGTGTCGTTCGTTCGCCGACGTCCGCTACTTTAGTTCGGCGCCGGAATTCAGTGTTGGACACGATCAACAAGGGAGATACGTAGATGCCTCACATGGCTCGCTCATCTGTAGTTAAAGTGTCCAAATAGTGTCTACCAATGTTTGTAGGTATACAACTTTTGGAAACTTGATACGCATAATTATATTATTGCATACAACATATTGAAGTTAACTCTAAAGTCCATTCACAAGTCAAATAGGTAATTCTTGCCTTTCTAGGGATAGGGAGGGACTTATCTACATATATGGGGATAGAAATAAGGCTTTAATTGGGAAAGGTAAATTTCTAAGTAATCTATTCACTCTACATAATAATGAGGTAATTTCTGTGAAATGGAAGTTTGTAGTCTGTACGTAATGTGCAATCTTCGGAACCACTAATCCGATTTAAAAAAATTTTTTCATCTGCATGTAGAATGAACTTTCTGGATGGTTATAGGCTATATTTTATCCTGCGAATTTGCCTACGTTCTTTGCAATATTATAAGATTTTATCTCCGTTTTAAACCACTTTGTACTCTTAAGTTTTATACGCTAATAAAGTTTTTATCTATCTAGCTACTAATAAAGAGGGTCTGTGGAATTGAAATTTGTAATTTAAATAAATTCCGCAGCTCCTCTTACGTTTTTAAAAATTCCATCACGAGTATATAATATTTACTTTCGGGATGGGCAAAGGGTATATTCTAATATCCCGTGGGTTTGCCCGGGTTCTTAGTTATACGCCGCCGGCGCTGCCCGGGCTGCTAACGTCTAACAAATGTTACAAATGCTTGACTTCGTACAACGAGATCGCAAGCTACGCCAATTTCACTACTGTGCTCTCGAAATCAAAAGTCCAATCACATTCACTCACGACAACATTGCTATCGGCTGTTGGAATATACAGTCGTTTATTGCTAAGCCTACTAAACTTGAGTGACTAGCAAAAAAGTGTCCAAAGCAGGGAACCAATCATGAAATAGTGGCATATTTGTGAGAAACGCTCATCTATTTTATTTCCTTTTACGCTACTAATAAATTAATTTCTTTCTTTATTTATTTGTTTATTCACTCCACATCAATTAAGCATGTTTTTGCAAAAATTAATTAATGACTTTCTTTTACACACTAAATTATTATAAATTACATTGATCGTTGTATCGCCGTCATTTGTCAATTTATTAAGTGACTATTCAATTTTAAATATTTCTTCGGCAGAATACCCAACACGATGCTTTAAAAGCCAAAGTTGTCTGGTCGCATTATTAATAGTACATTGTTGTACGGTTAAAATACAAGAAATATTGGTAACTTTTATTTTCTCTTTTATTTTATTTATTATAACAACCAACCAAATCAAGGTCATTATAAACTATAAATTAATATCTCATGACTTACTCATTCGAAACTAAATTAAACATAAAATATGATAATCACTCTCACAGAATACTAATAAGAAAACGAAAGTCCAATCCGTACTAGCGAAACCATACTTGTGATAAACTTCAAATACGAAACGTTAATGAGCTAATATAGATCATTTGCCGTTAATGATAAGGCACCAAATTGTCTGTCCATCGATAAGTGTGGAATGGGCAGAATCTGAAACTGACTGTTCGTTCCGCTTTCAACGCGTGCCTAGGACGGTCGCGTGGTAAACACGACTTCTAAAGAAAAACGTCATAATGTACAATGACATTCCATACATATACTCCGCTTCGGTTCAGGACAGCGCGTCTCTGCCGTGCACGAATCGCAGTAACTTTGTATAAAGCCCAAAGAGAGTTAAGACATTTTTCCGTAAGATAGAACGCATGCACGTGAGCGTATTTGACAGGGAAAATTAAGAAGAAAATGAAATAAAGTGGGTGATGATTGATAAACTGCATGAGAGGGAAAAGAGATATGTAAATAACTGTGTTACTAAGTCCCCAAGCCGCGTTGGGCCAGTGTAGGGACTTCTGCCTATTTCCTCTTATCCTTAAAAGGAGGCAGGTGCCCAGCAGTGGGACGAATGTTTGCTGATAATTATGAAGATGATGATCTTCATTGAATTCAAATTATAATTTCCAATAATCTGACAAATATAAATAACGAATCCATAAATATCACTTTCTAGTTTAAATTTTCCTTGAACGGTGCGGAATCTGTGATATATATGCTAATAATTCTCTCTCACATCGATATTCACTGAATTTTAGCTTTAAGGAGTCATCACAAAATTCCCCAAAAGTACAATCAAATCTCAATTGCTCCAACTCATGATTGCTAATCTGTAGTATTTTGTACCATCTGCTCGTGCTCAAACGTTTCAACTGCAATAAGAACTAAAAGTGATAAAACGAGAAAAAACACAGAGGAAACACTAGTCGATCCATTAAAAGTGTGTCCGTGAAGTGTGTCTGTTGGTCATCCGACAAACCAGTTGCGGAGGCAATTTGCTTCCACGGATGTACGAAACAGTAGGAAAGAAAACGCTTAGTAATACTTTTGTGAGATTGTTTGTCTGTTGGTTTGGTGCAAAGTAAAGGTTGGAATTATAGAATACTAATCCGCAAAAGAAGTAGGTATTTATATAGGGAGGCACTTCACCCAAAGGAGATACAACTAATTGCGTAGTCTGATTTCTAGCAAAACGGGTATGGGCTGCCACAAAACATAAATTTCTGGTCGAAGCGGCATAGAAAAGGCCCGCACCTAATTAATGATTATTCATCGAAATCTATGTTGCTCAAAATATAAACTTAAGAAGCATTTTCTCTTTGGCTTAGTAGTGTATGTATACCGGCCTCTTCACCGTGTAAAATATCTATAGATGATTGTGTATATTGTATGATCTAATGCGTGTGAATTATTAGAGTTGGTCCTCGTTCTCTAATTTTTAGTAATTTTGACTTTAGTTAATGTCATCATCGTCATTACTGTCAGCCGAAATACCATCACTGCTGGATGAAGGCCTGCTAAAGAGTACCACAATGATCGGTTCTGCAATGGTGGGTTTAGTTATTATACTACCGTACACAATTAATTCCAAATATTTGTGTTCAATTATCCGGAACACACGCTACACCCACGCTTGATAATAAAAATGCCAATTTTAAACTGCTGTGTTCATATTAATGTTAATAACACAAAAGATAATTTATTTGTTATTTATTGATTGTGTGTAGCATATAATGAAGTTGTAGGATCATAACAAGTATTTCTATATTACCTGCGTATTCAATAGGTAAATTATGAACCACTCCACTATTTCCTTAAATTCTTGGCTAACGGATATAAACAGTAACTTCCATAATCTGTCTTCAGTAAGTGGTAATTGTTGAAAAGGAACAATGATACGGTCGTTAAAAGATTGGCAGACACTAAAACTAAGCTCTCTATCCGTTTAAGCATTTAATGTGTTGCTCGAAAGTTTCTGATCATTACTCGTACCTAAACTCCGACGATTCATTATGCATCATTACATTGTCAGCAATTCGAAAAACTAAAAAGGTGTGAGAAATCGACAGTTACGTATGACAAGTTCACACCACTTTTATATCCTATGCGCTTAAGCCCTAACGGTAGTCATTTCGCTTCGTAAAACTTGTTTTAGTACTTTCCTTGTGGTTTTCGACTTCATTTAATTTTGTGAACCTTGTGTATGTATTTACGAAAATACAGCTTCTTAACAAACCACATTGTAAACGTTTTTCGTATTTACGAGTGATATTCAGTAAACTATTGGCCGTATTCATAAACGTTTTATCTTGATCTGTCACTTTCACATTTAGTCTTTGTAAGAAAGGGACAGAACACATTTAATTTATCAGAGGCATATTAAGTTTTATGAATAAGGAGGCTCGAATACACGTCCAGAATTATTGATTTTACTGGAGTTTTGAGAAGCGCGATGCGAAACGATGAGCCGTGGTAAATTTTATCTAAGATAAAACAGTTATTTGTTTTATAATCACTCATCTTCTTCTCGTTTATCCCGATTGTGCCCTAAAGGAGCCCGGGATCCGATTAAATCTTTACGAAAACATCTGCCATCTGATCTTCCAATCCCGAGGCATAACAATACCTTGTTGGGATTACACCGGTTTCCTCACAATACTTTCTTTCACCGAAAAACTCTTTTTGATTGATAAAAATATGAGTCGGGGTTCGAACCCACGATCTGCAGATTGAAAGTCGCATAATTCGCATATGCCTTAGGACGGCTGCAGTAGAAGAAAATCTATTACTGGCGATAACATTCTTTTGTTTTATCACCGATTTAATAACATGTCAACTCAATTCTCCAAACTTAAATAACAGATTAATTTGAGACTACACCTCAAAATATGTATACATTTTAAGTACCTATAATATGATGCCTCATCTTAATATCAAACTTTGTAGTACTTCAATGATTAAAGACTATTGCCCTTTGCAAACGTGTTTGACATATCAAAGAAGGCTAAACGGGAACAAGGTATGGTATGCCAATAAACTAGTTGTAAGTACAGCTGGTTTTTTTATTAAGGTGCACTTGAAATTGGAACACTTTCAAATGAAATTGAGTTAACCAATGTAAAAGAAATAACCAATTGTACAAAGAACTGAAAGATTTAGCAATGTAGTTGAAAGTGAATTAAAAGTTTATAATATAAAATATTACTAAGAACGCAAGCCACGGGATAAAGCAAAAACTATATAACACAGGTATTTTGTTAGTGCTTAGTGTATTGGTTTTTGTTTAGGTATTTCCACAATTTGTCTGCCTGAAGGTTGACTGGCAAAGAATGCCAACGGCATTAAGTCCACTTTTTAAATAATAAATTCCTTTTGTGCTTAAATATGAATTAAATTGTAGGAATGGATATGACGAGAGTCATGTCGTATATCGGTGCTATTAGTAATTTCGTCTGTCGACCTCGATACCTGCAACGTTCGAAACCCGTTCCAAGTTTCCGAATCAATTTCTCATTCAACGCTCATGGAAAAATCCCATGTTCTAAAAACCTGGCCGCTAATAAAAAAAAATGAATTGATGTAAGTATTGCACACAGCCCATGTCTTATAAAAACAGGTGAAAGTCGTGAAATTCTGAGATTGTCCCCACATTCGATGAATGTTGTTTGTTTTTAGAATTAGTATCGCATTTTTGATCGCCGGTCGAAATACCGTATCGCTAACGGCCTTGAGCTGAGGCTAATGAAAGTGATGGTGACTCGTTGTTTTACAATTCGAGATAGTAATGAAATACCTTATGTATGTATGTATTCCTACACCATTAACACGTGTTTAAAGGCGTATTATGTCACGTTGGGGTCTGACAAATATGTCCGATTTAGACTTTAAAATTACCCACGAAAAAAAATTACATGATAACCATTGGTAATACTATGTCTTTTTAGGGTTCCGTACTCAAAGAGTAAAACGGGACCCTATTACTAAGACTTCGCTGTCCGTCCGTCCGTCCGTCCGTCCGTCTGTCTGTCACCAGGCTGTATCTCACTAATACCGTGATAGTTCCAGTTGAAATTTTCACAGATGATGTATTTCTGTTGCCGCTATAACAACAAATACTAAAAACAAAATAAAATAATTATTTTTATTGATAATGGTACGGAACCCTTCGTGCGCTAGTCCGACTCGCACTTGGCCGGTTTTTTTTATTCGCTTTATTGTTTTAGGAACATTTAATCACTTAAGATTACGTCAGTTCCATTGTACCTTAACCTAAATTACTAAAGCTAGTATGTATCTATCTACCTACGTATTAGTATTATCAATAGATAGTATAAAACAAAGTCGCTTCCCGCTGTCTGTCTGTCTGTCTGTCTGTCCCTATGTATGCGTAGATCTTTAAAACTACGCAACGGATTTTGATGCGGTTTTTTAAATAGATAGAGTGATTCAAGAGGAAGGTTTATATTTATGTATAATACAAACCATACATGCATGTATTATAAACATAAATCCGTGCGAAGCAGGGGCGGGTCGCTAGTATTGCATAAGGTATTCTAGCTAGGGGGTGCAGTACCGGTACCACTCCAAGAACCGGGACTGACATTTCCGGTACTGAGCCAGAACCGGGAAATCCCGGTTCTTCGGTACTTTTCGGTACTGAGTATTTTTTTGTAATTAAATGAGAAATTCTTGAACTTTAACTGTACATTTCATTGAATTATATAATTCTGAATAAACCCAACCGGGAAAATAATCAGACAAACAAAATACTACAACATAATTTTATAAATATCATATTAGGTGCAAAATTTCGCTGAATAAGATACCTTATTATTGTTACTTACTTGTTATGAAATCGTGTAGTAAAAGGTGTGGAGTGTAATGTTCTTACTATAGTTCTCATCAATTGGTTAATCTACGAGTATATCAATACTGTATACTAATATTGTAAAAAGGAAGTCTGTGACATTGTAGCTTTATAATGGCGTCCAAGCACTAAACAAGCTTGGAAGGCACAATACGGTGCAACTAGTTGGGATACCAGGGCACAAGGGCTTCATCGGCAACGAAAGATCAGATGAGCTTGCAAGAGGGGGCTCAACAAATCACTCTGTAGGTTCAGAACCATTTGCCTTTAAAGCCTACGCCAAAACCAAACACCAACACGAGTGGAGGAATGAGGCTGGCTTAAGGCACTCTAAGCTCTTATTAGAAGGAGTGGACTCGGGCTGGACCAGAAAACCCTGGAAATCCAGTAGGAAGCAACAGTATAGGACAATTATATCTGGGGTGTTCACAGGTCACTTCGGAGTCAAGGTCTCTTGGCCAAGGATCGGATAGTTTAGACTGTAGAATGTGTGGCGAGGAGGATGTGACTATGGAACACTTATTGTGTAAATGTTATGCCCTTGCCAGACAAAGAATAAATTACTTTGGTAACGGTTACCCGCAACCAAAGGAATTCAAGGTGCTCCCGGTGAACTGCATCATCCGTTTTGTGGAAATAATGGAGCAAGCCTGGGAGCAGGCATAAAGGAGAGAGCAAATGCACAAAAGTTCCCACTAGGTCCAAGTGCAACCGAAAGGGTCCTCACCTTGATTAGATAAGATAGGATACAGGGGGCTAGGAGGTAATTTAAGGTTCCGTAAACCACTTATCTGATTTAAAAAAATATTTTACCAGTATATTTGGACTTTCTGGATGGACATAGGCAATTTTTTAACCAACGAATCAACCAATTGCACAATGAAACAATCATAAAGAAAAAACAGTATTTCTTATACCTTGTTCATCATTCGCTTGGATCCTTATCCATACATCTCTATCGCCCGCCAACTCATCACACACTTCATTCATATTTATATCGTCTCTCACGCATTTTTCTTGGTTTACCTCTTCTCTTACAACCCTCCACATTCATACTTATCTAATGCTCTTCTAGTGATGACATCATCTCTCCGCATAACATGTTCATACAGAAGGCGATCTGTTCTTAGCTTTTCAGTTATGAGTGCTACTTTCAGGCTCCCTCTTATATACTCATTCCTTATTCGATCCTTTCTGGTCACGCCACACATCCATCTGAACAACATCTCATCTCAGTAACATGGAATCTCGTTTCATCCTTCATTTTTGCGGCCCAACATTCCGATCCATGCATGAGGACAGGTCTTATTATGGTCTTGTAAATTTTGCCCTTCAGTGGAAGGGGCATTCGGCCGTCGCAGATTGTTTCCGTGACTTGTCGATATCTCATCCATCCTGCGCTGATTGGGTTTGTAACGTCCCGGTCAATATCGCCATTACACTATTTGAGTGACCCGAGGTATCGGAAATTGGAGCAGACCGGTAGCGTTACGCCATCGAGCTGGGCGTAAAATTGGAGAGACTGCCGAAATCGCAGAACATGTGTTCAGTTTTTTATCTGCTTGTTTGCAAGCACACATTCTCAAGTTTTTGCCGCCACTGCTCTAGTCTGCTCTCTACCCTGGGTCCATCTTCACCGACAAGCACAATATCATTGGTGAAAACTATCAGCAGCCAAGGCCTCCTAGATGCCCGACGACAGAGCGTCCATTATAAGCTGGAAGATGTAAGGGCTTAAAGCCGAGCCCTGTTGTAAGCCCACCGTGACGTGACACTGAACCTGTCGGTTCTACCAGCCCTCGACCGGACGCGTGTACAACATCTGTCATACATAGATCGAATCAACCTTTACATACTTCTCTGGCATACTTTTCTCTTTCAAGGCCTGACACAAAACCTCGCGAGGAACTCGGTCGTAAGCCTTCTAGAGATCAACAAATACCTGTTGTACCCCTGCCCGGCATAAATTCGAATTGGTTTTGCGTTATTTCACTCTCATCTCTCATTCGTTTCTCTATCACTTTCTCCCACACTTTTATACTATGTGACATGATTTTTTTTCCTCTATAGTTATTACACTGGTGTAAAATATTTAGTTAAATCAAGTGGAAGAAGAATCTATCAATCTTATTAAGTACGCATAAACTTAATAAAATAAAAGTATTATTTCAATCTCAATTAAACCCAAACTAGTACTGAAATTGCAGCAATAATATTTGACTAGTTTATAGATGATTACATTGATTACATTATATTATAACATTACAAATTCTCATATTCAGCTAAATTTTGCATATAATATGATTTTTATAGGTCTTAAACATGTTATCTTGCGATATTTTGTTAATTCGATTTTTTGATTGATGCCTCGTAGAAAGGCGAAACACGTGTCGAGGTTTTTTCATTATTGGTGGTGGTTTGCTGTAATTATTTGCATGTTTATATGCAAATAGTTGCATTTGATCTCCGCTGATCGACCAGCACGTTTTTAGCGGAATAGCAAAGGAATATTGTTCTCGTAATATATCATGGACTTTCGCAAAGTAACGCCTGATTCAATAAATTAATTCGATTACTGTTCCGGATTGTGTTTATTCAGAATTATACAATTAAAATATAAAATTGGCGTTTTATTTAAAGAATTTGTCATTTAAATACAAAAAATACTCAGTACCGAAAAGTACCGAAGAACCGGGATTTTCACCCGCCAGAACCGGTACTGGGTTTTTTGAAATCCCGAGAGCATGCCCTAATTCTAGCACAAATAAATATATTATATATACAAATTTGGCTTGTTCTGAGGTCGGTCGGTGCCGCTAGTATACACTGAAATGCACTTATTTTGAAATCAACTTCGTCAAGTCACGGGCGAATAGCACAGCATATCCTAATATTAGTGAGCGAGCGAGACAAAAATTTAATGGTTACATTCGCCTAGCATCGATTATACAATGCGAGATTTTTTTGACATTCAATACATAAATTTCACGGACAGTTGATGCTTCAACTCATACCGTTTTGATAATTACTGTCACGCAATGATTATTAATACATACCTCCAATTCGAGTCTGTTCTTGATAGGAATTAGACACATTTTTTTAGCAAAGTTGACTGAACTTTTATTTGACAATAATCATCTCTTTGTGTTAATCTGCGTGACTAATTTAATTTGTATCTTTCCCTATAATTTAATGGTATTCATATGACATAGCGGAATTATAACAGCCTAATTTCATATTGTTCTATTGTTTGTGTTTGTCAACTTGAACGTATATTTAATCTTATTATGTATCTTCTTACAGATGTGCAGTCAAGCTGTTTCGGAGACGAGTTGAGCAATTTGCCTTCAGTAACCTGACATTGAAGAGCCGAACAATACAGATACTCGAAAACTTTCGAGTATTCAAATTCATAATTTATCCAAAAAGAATGGAATTAATGAGCTTACACGACTACTTACAGATATTGTTCTTCCGCTAGAAACCGAAAATATATAAGCGAAACAAACTATTGTTTTCAAACAGTGATGCTGTGACGATGGCGACGGGATGCCGCTATGTGTGCCCAAGCGCAACCTCACAAACGCGAAGAAGAAGAATAGAATTAATTAACATATTTAAGACATCAATAGTTCTAATATTACTCGTAAACGTGAATATAGCTGTGGGTAGTGAAAATAAAACCAGTGAAGACACAGCGAATACAGCAAAAAAGAATGATGTAGCATCTCGATTGAGAATCATAGGGAAATCCTTAGGTAGGTCGTTTTTTAGTGACGTGTACCAAAATGGAACTTTTAGGACTGGAAACAATTTGTGGGACGACATTTTGAATAAGTGCACTAAGAATCCTTCAGTGAGTTGCTTGCAGAAGAATGTGTATAGTTACTTAGATGACAGTCTGAAATTCGATGGTGACGTGAACTTGGGTAGTGGTGTGTGCTTCAAGAAAAATAATGTGGATGTAAATAAGTACAGTAAGGAGGCAAACGTCATCTATCGCACGGGTAGCAAGGATGCGGGGGAGGCGAGGGCGGCGGAGGAAGAAAACGAGATCAATGATGAAGAAGAGTCCGGTAAGTCATATGATATAACTATGTATTTACACTCAAGTCTAGAAAAGGGTACAATTTGAACTGAAATATAGCATAGCTCTTAAGATGAAATTGTTAACAAATTTTAAGACGTGTCTCACTTTTTACAAGCTTGTAAGTTCAAAGTCCGTCAAAGTTTGTAATCCATTTTTCAGTCACTTCTCGTTATCCAATTGAGCTGAAATTTTGCAAGCATATAGTATATCGCATGACAATGCAATATTATGATGACTTGGAGCTGATCTGATGCTGGAGCTGGAAGGTGGCTATAGGAACTCCGCAATAAAACGACCAACCCCATCGAGTTTGGGCTCGTTAGAATCGTCTCAATGAGAGAAAAATACAGTCGGTAGTAAAAGCTTGTACCAACAATGAAATTTTTGACAGAAACTTATTTCCTATATAGAAGGAAAATATATTGGTAGGTTGCCAGATAATCAGTGTGAATTTGGAATCACTGCTCTATAAAACAAAAAAGAAACGACACAAAATAAGTTTCCAGTGTACAAGTCATCTCTTATATCTCTGTTTATGATTAAGACATTAAACTGAATATTCTACATGGGCTGAAATTATCAGATATGCAATACGTCGTTATGTATTGTGAAAGGGCACAATACATAACGACGTATTGGATATCTGATAATTTCAGCCCATGTAGAATATTCAGTTTTATGTCTTAATCATTTATTAATAGGTCAGGTAGGTGGGTTAGGTAGGTTTATATTTTTTACCAATTTGACATAGAATTTTCACCGGACTATAAACAACTGGATATACAATGCTAGTTTGCATCTATAAGTAAAGATGGTTGCCGGGGATTATCGTTTAAAATTAACCGTTTTTTAACATGAAACAAAATTTAATTTAACTAGCGTGAAACATATGTAGCGTTACAGACTTTTGACCCAAGGCATAGTCGTATGGTCAGTGACATAAATTGACATAAAAGTCGGAGTTAGAAAAACTATTCCATATTCAGGTCAAAAGGTCTCTAGATAATAAAGCAATATGCCACACATTCACGCGACAACAATGTGTCATACCTTAACACCCGTGTCACGTAAACTCCACAAGTACATGAAGAGTCCATTCAGACCCGGGAACTTTCTATGGACATAAAACTCAAGGCGACCTGCTTTCGACTCCTGTCTATGATTGACAATGGTTAATTTTCCACTTTGTTTAACAAGTCAAGGGTGCAAGGGTTAGAGGTCCACTTTTTCTTAATTTACATATTTAAATATTCAAATTTGCTATTGTAGACCACTAAATCATTAGCTGTACCTAACCTTTTCGGCACATTGCACGTAGAACTGATGCCCGTTGGGGTGGAAAGGTTCTCGAGTGGCGACCACGTACCGGAAGGCGAGGCGTGGGTAGGCCCCCCACAAGGTGGACTGATGACCTGGTAAGGGTCGCGGGAGTCCGCTGGATGCGGGTGGCGCAGGACCGGTAATTTTGGGACTCTTTGGGGGAGGCCTATGTCCAGCAGTGGACGTCTTTCGGCTGATGTGATGATGATGACCCTTTCAGTGGTTTCTTATTTGGTCAGATTCGGAGGTCAGTTTGTCATTTTGTCGGGTTCTGAGGGAGTCAATTTCGTATTTTGACGGACTCTGAGTAATTCTGATAGTTTTTTCTAAACGGGCCTAAATCGCGTTTACTATTTATATTTAAGGACTTTTACTTAACACATAATTCAATGGATGTGTTGATCGGTAAATAGAGCAGCTAACAGATTTCATCACCCAAAAATTTGTCCTTACCGGGATTTGAACCCAGGACCTTCAGATTGATTTCAACGAGGTGAGACGGTTTGACAGTTGCATCTATTTAGAACAACTTCAATAAGTACTTTGTCGTTGATAACCTGCCGATTATCTCGATCATTTTATTCATGAGAATGATCAGAGGCATTGACCACTACTTTCAGTGTAAGAAAACGCAAACACACGTGAAAAACCATACACTCGCGAAATAATTGAAAGGCATACGTGAATCAACCAGTGCACAGTGAGGTGAAGTGCCCATCAATGGGATGTGATGTGGTACTTCAGCTTAAAGGTGTTAATTTACGATAATTAACACCTGGTGACGTTTCTAGCATCGCCCTATTTCTCTGGGTTGGAAAATGGCGGTCTTCACCGCAAATAGAGACTAACTGAGTCTACGCCTAGTTTTGTCAATTATTGTATAGGTACTTTAGTTTCGCGATTCCTCTTTTGCACAATAACAGTTAGTCGTATCTTTTATACCTTACATACATACATATTATTCAATTGCTTCTGGGTTCTCTAATTCCCCACAAGTCAACAACAAGTTATGATAGATAATATTCAAAATAAACCTATTTTGTTATGAAATGCATCGGAGCCGAGATATTTGCAATATATATTTCCACAGGTCGTATTGAAAAGTTATCCGATATTCTTAAACGCGTTTCGTTTTATATATCTATACCCTATTTGGATAGGTATTAAACTAAATATAAACAAAAAAAAACCGGCCAAGTGCGAGTCGGACTCGCGCACGAAGGGTTCCGTACCATTATCAATAAAAGTATTTATTTTATTTTGTTTTTAGTATTTTTTGTTATAGTGGCAACAGAAATACATCATCTGTGAAAATTTCAACTGGAACTATCACGGTATCAGTGAGATACAGCCTGGTGACAGACAGACGGACGGACGGTAAGCGGAGTCTTAGTAATAGGGTCCCGTTTTACTCTTTGCGTACGGAACCCTAAAAACCACGTGACTTTGATTTTGATTTTGATTTACACATGCAAGAAATTGAACTCAGCAAACCTCAGTAGCCCGCAATGTAATGAAACTTGGATGCAATTTCTTGCATGTGTAAATTGCGCTTATGATTGGTTGAATGACCAAGTCACGTTTTTGTTGTTATTTAGTTAAATACCTATCCAAATAGGGTATAAGCGTATTAAGAGGTCGTCTAAACGATTATAAAATTGGCCGCTGCAAAAAAACGACAGTTTTTTCGTACAAGGTTGCCTAATGCCCTTTTAACAATGTGGACAATATTGACAGATGACTTAAAATCTCTACCCTACTCGTAAATACTTTGAAATGACAATGGGTCAATCTTTGCGTTTGATGCATAATTTTTTTTCGCTAAATCTGCAAATTATTGAATGTTTATGAAATATTTTGTAACAGTTTATTGCCCTCGAGAGCAGTGGTCGAGAGAGTCACACATAGACGCCATGTCCCTCACACATGAGGAATTGAGGATACAACTAAGAAGAAGACTGTGACTTTAGCGATTCATTCAAGAATACCTCAACTTGAACCGAATAAAATCAATAAAAACTACAACTTAGAAAAGTTGAAAAACCCCGGACATTTTCATTTCAAAGTTCAATATCTCAAAAACGGCTTAACTGATTTTGTTGAAGCGTAGCTAAGAACTATCACGATCACGTCAGCTTTCGGATAAAAATCGCATTCAAATCGGTCCATTCGCTTAGGAGCTACGATGCCACATACAGACACACACACAGACAGACAGACACACAGACATGTCAAATATAATAAATAAATAAATATTTGCGGACAATCTTACACAAATCAACCTAGTCCCAAACTAAGCAAAGCTTGTACTATGGGTACTAGACGACGATATAGATACTTATATAGAGAAATAAATACTTAAATACATAAAAAACATCCATGACTCAGGAACAAATATTCGTGCTCATCACACAAATAAATGCCCATACCGGGATTCGAACCCAGGACCTCTTGCTTCGTAGGCATGGTCACTACCAACTAGGCTAAAGCGGTCGTCAAACACTTATAACACCCTTCTTTTTGCGTCGGTGTTTCTTCTTCTTCTCGTGTCGATGGCTTCAGATTGTGCGGGACCAGGAGGTGGCGACGCTTATCGCCCTGTCTGTCGCGTCTCGAAGGTCTTGCTTAGAGCAGGCGAGCGGGCACGCTGGGCAAGACAGCATGCGCTCCATCCTCAGAGCATAGAATACTAGAGAGAGGACAAGCCGCCGGCGGCCGTGTCGCAGCTGTATGCTCAATGGGCATACACTGCCATACTGTGCACGCGTGCTGATCGCAGAGAATATTACGTTTTTTTCCCAAAATGCCTGATATGATGCGCGTTTATTGTCAAATAAGCGTGTAGGTATACAAGTGTGTGTGTTTTAGATGCGTGCGTGCTTTGTCTTGTCAATTACTTGGGCGTTGTGTGGGTTAATGTACTTGCGACAGGCTCACTCTATACAAATCGGCCGCCATGTCCGATCTCCTTATATTCATACATCTGTGGATCCATCGTTTGTGGGACCTCACCACACGGACATTGGGCGTCTGAGGTACTTAGGGTGCCCCACTTCAGCATGTTCTCCTTGCTGCGACCGACCGTCGGGGGCGTCGGGGTTTAAAAAGGATGTTGACAATCATCATTATCACTGCTAATACAATCCGCAGATTTTAGCGCCACTTTCCAAACTAGTTTTACTCTCAGTAGTCAATTCTACCAATTATCTCCAAAACTCGCTAAATGAAGAAGTCGAAAGCCTTCGTGATAAGTGAAAGCAAAACAAGACTAAAAGTAGCAGCTAATGACAATTGATTTTGAATCATATTACTATCAGGCCAAGAGATAATTTCGATCGTGAGATAACCGTTAACTGTTTGTTGTATGAGCTGTGTTTTTTGCTCTGCGTTTGTGGATAATGTGGCTCTTATTGCAAGGGTGCTTAGGTTCAAAATAAAATGATTTAAAACCATCTCATTCATAGTTTTTGGCATTACACGTGTTGCGTTATTATATTGATGAATTGTTATTTGAAAAGAAGCTTTGTGGTATTTAGATAGAATTGAAAATTGACTTAATAGTTAAATGTGTAAGTAAATATAATAATGATGTATAACTAGTACTTTTACTCTCGTGGCAGGTTGTAAATGTAAAACCAGTTAGGCAGGTTGTTACAATTACAATGTGTACCGAACAATAATGTGCTCGTTTCTCAGCAGTATTGTGGTAAATGGATCAGTTTAATTGGTGAACTGGTCAAAAATTCGACCTATAATAAATAAATAATAAATTAGTTATTTATTTAGGTATTAAATTACAGTAGGTTCATTAAAAATATACAATCAAAAATTTTGATGCTATTAAAATAAAATAAATTAAAAAATAAATTAATTAAACTAAAATTAATTTCTAATCACAGAAAAAGTGTCGTTGACACCTTACTCATAAGGTAGCATGTCGTGCACACTACCTTAACAATACTGTTTGTCGATTCGCTCACTCTCCTGACAAAGGACCTGTACCCTTATCGTGAGATACAATCGTTACCTTAGACAAGGGTATGACAAGTATTATGAGACAATGATAGTGTAACTGTTGTGAATGACAGAGACAGACAGATCATACTGATGGACTGAACTGACGCCAGACTGATCGTGTAACCCTTGTCTAACGTTACGTACCTAACTACTTACGACAGTTACGACATCGAATTAAGGTGGTTCGATTGCCATACAAAGCGTTATTTGACATTCGCAGGCTAACGGTGTGATATTATAAGAAACTTATTTAACAAACTTTCATCAATTGGCTTCCCATTTGCGCCAAATTCCCCTTATCCTAGAATAAACTTGTATAAACTAGATTAATTTGAGAAAAATAGTTTTCCCAAAATATCACGTCCCAAACCAATTTCTCAAATTAATCTAGTTTATACAAGTTTTTTTCTATAAAAGGGGGTATTTGGCGCAAATGGGAAGCCAATATATGAGAGTATGTTACATAAGTTTCTTAAAATATCACGCCATTAGCCTGCGAATGTCAAATAACATTTTGTATGGCAATCGAACCACCTTAACGCGCTTCGAATAGATTACGATCTCGCTTCGGTATTCTTCGATTCGACCCGTCAAACTTGTAACTCACACTGCCGTAGGACTACGAAACCAACTGCAAAACGTTAGGCACTTTGCGTTTAGTTTTCGATGCGTAGGTAATTTAACGTTCGATTCGTACTACCAATCGGCAGTGTGAGACATTTCGAATCGAAGAATACCGTCGCGACTGTAGTTTACTATTTCACTTGCAAAATGGCCCGTGATATCGTATTATTCCGTCAAGAGTTACCGTAGATCCGATCGAAATTTATCTCAAATTAAAGAACTTATAAAAATAAGGGTTTTGAATTGACACCATATATCCGCAAAATTCGGATTGTCGCGTATTTTGTATTTAAAAATGCAAATAAATGGCCCACGCGCCGCCATATTGTATCGACAGTCGACACTGTCGACGTCGCGATGCGCGTATTCTGTAATGTCATAACCGACAAACATTTAAATTAAAACGATAAATGCTAGTGATATAAGGTTGAATATTGGAAAATCGATTAAACCATACGAACGAACGTGAAGTCGATCGCGAATTAAGTAATGTATAAGTGACTCACGTTACAATTTAGATTTTTAGTTCTATGAGTGACCACCAGGGGCGGTGTATAGACTTTTCATACTAAATCTTGACGATAGGCGGTAGCGTCGATAGTAAACGCGACTCACTTCAATCCCACGCTAAGGGTGCTGAATGTAATAATAATAATATCTACATTTGCGAGATTTGTTTATAACATGACGGAGGCAAACAAGCATACGGCCTGCCTCATGCCGCCAGGGGAGTTACAAGCGCGTTGCCGACCCTTAATAGGTAAATTTTAGGATACGTCGCGTCGACAGCTTAAGACAATTCGAGATTCCCCACTTTCAATAAACAAGAAAGAAAGAAAGAAAAAAAAATGTAGAGGAAAATCCCCGAATATACAACCTTATACACTTTACTAAAATAAAAGACAGGGTTTTAAAGAGAAAGTCTAAATAAATACCACAAATTATTATACAAATGTGATTATAAATAATCTGGGTACAAAATAATACCTATGTATTTCTAAATTATGTCAAAACTGATCCTCAAAAAAAGTTATCATAATAGGTTCCATTCACTTTTAATACAAATTAAGGGTTTGTAATATGGATCACAGTAATTGCGGAATGATGATTATTGAAGTGTTCTCCTTGCATAGCAGTCTTATTACTAGGTCTTATTAAGATTTTTTATACGCGTCGACTTTAATGTTTGAAATAAGACTAATTGTGTAATTATTGTATTCAATACTTTTTCTACATACATACGTGTCAGAGATATAATTAAACAAACTTGCTATCTATTGAAAATCTAAAGGCCTCCACACACCGGTCGCGGGCGCGGGTCGTGCGCGCGTCGGGGGCGGGCCCGCGCAAGTTGTAAAACATTGAAACTACACTTTAAGAGCTAACTCTCAAATTCTCGCAAGCATCGTGGCCTAAACATAAACACGGTACTCGACTTTAGACTACTTTAGAGCCCTCATTGTGTAGCGATTGTATAAAACACTTATTGGTGGGGCCATGTCGGTCAACAAATCAAATATTTTAGTTTGCAACCATGGTCCATTAGTCCGTATTTTAATGATATTGATAACTTAACTAGAAGAAATTTGGTCTAAGCTGAAGCAGAGAACTTCGTTCGCTTCGCTCGCTCGTTCAATAAAATAAGATAAAAAAGAGACCCCTCGCTGACAGAATAGACAATGTGAGAAATATGTAGATACACGATACACAGGGCATCCTCTGGAGCTCTGGCAATCTTACTCCTCACGGACGGCCCGTGAGCTATGTCGCCAAAACAAAAACTATCAATTTCTTTCTATGTGTTCTAATTAGAAAGAGACAGATAGTCTATCTCGCGGCGACATCACAAGACGGCTATCACAAGACGGCCCGCGAGCTCTCGATTTTTCTCGCTCTATACCTCTCTTTCTAAGTGTTCTAATAAGAGGGAGACGGATAGTGCGAGAAAAATCGAGAGAGCTCGCGCGCCGTCTTGTGATAGCCGTGCTGCACGGCTATCACAAGACGGCGCGCGACGTACTCTCGAGCTCTCTCGCACTATCCGTGTCGTGAATGGTCATGATTCACGATAGTATTTACATTGGTGTTTATAATTATGTCTCAAACAGCCGATTTATCTTATGTAGCAACACCTACAAGGAATCATTTTTATAACAAGGTTGACGGGTAGGCGGGCTGTCAGAGTTCCGAACGGCTATATTGGGAACGAACAGTTAAGTGCGGTTTGTAGTGGTTGATTTGGAGGAAAACCAGGGTGAGCTCTTTCCATAATCACTTTCGATGCGTCCTATGATATTGTAACGATTGGGTATCATTTACACGTGTGTTCATGTGCTTTCACAGATCGGACGATGATTGTTTATGATGCGATGTATTTATGTGCGTCCACAGGTCTCATTCTCTTTGGGAGGCGTATTGGTATATCATGTAGATGAATAAGGTTTTCCTACAGGTCGCGCATGTACGTGACCTGTAGGAAACACATCACAGTTCTTAGTTGTGGAGTTCTTTAGTGTTAGAGGATTAGTTACAAGTGTAACAACAGGGTAGTTCGGTAGTCTCGGCTTCAGGCCATATCATCATCAGTCAAGGGTGCACCCGGGTAACTGGAACAATAGCGTGTGAATTGGGACAGTATCAATGGTGGTAAGGGATGTCTAGAAGGGGAGGTTGGAGGACATTCTTGGGGACGAAAGTCCCCACACGTCATAGGGAGCTGGCACGCACGAGGCGGCAGCCCCTATGTCAGATATATAAAGGATTCCGCAAGTTGAGAGGGTATGTTTATAGTTGCATATATGCTAATACGGGTCTTAGCTTAAGTGCTATAGGTTCTCATTCGCGGCCATGAGAGTGACCAGAAGTGGCTTCGCGACATGGTGGAGCATGCTGGGATCTAAGCCAGTCTTCATCTGTTTAACACTTTATTTGCCCCAACTTCCTGCTAAACCAATATTAAATGTAGCATGTGCATGATTTACTCAAAAACAGATAACTGTTCATAAAGTTAATCTAAAGATTTTTAAAACCATCCACGAGAAAGAGATTAACATTATTAAAATCCTGTCTTAAGGCCCCGCACGTTCATGGTCTTCTCTCCCTCTCACTGAGCGTGAGCGTGAGCGAGATGGAAGTGCGTGTTCGAAAGCGCGGATATCATGTTTTTCGGAATATTTTAGAAACGAGACGAAATTTAAGAAAGTAAGAAAATTAAGTTATAGTTCATTACTTTATGAAGAAGAATACAATAAATAGTTGAAAATGATGATTTTCATGCTTTCAGCTCAGAAACAAAGTCTTTATTTAAAACTCAACCAAAAATTATGAGTTTTGGTATCCTTCAAAGCCAACATATCATTATTACACTTTAGGATTGCTCAAAATACTGGTTTGGCAGTGCTCAAAACAGCTTCACGATCGTCAGAACAGTTTCGCGACGCTCAGAAGTCTGGATTTAGTGGTCCTCAGAACAGTTTTCGTTGGGCTCAGAGGCCTAGGTAAGCAGTCCTCAGAGCAGTTTTCGTAGGGCTCAGAGGCCTAGGTTAAGCTGAACAGTCGTCAGAACAGTTTTCGTAGGACTCAAAGGCCTAGGTTAAGCAGTCCTCAGAACAGATTTTGCAGGGCTCAGAGGTCTTGGTTTAGCGGTCATCAGAACAGTTTCCATGGTGTTCAGAATTATTTTTGGTGGTCCTCAGACTCGAGCACAATTGAGCAATTTCAATAGTGCCACAACAATACAGGTTATTTTGGCAATGCTCAGCCAATTTTGGATTTACGCTCAGAATAAAATGGGCTGTTAAAGATCAGATTTGAGGCCGAGAAAAATATTTCTCACGGTCGGTAAATGCTTGACTTGACCACTGATAGTGGAGCATTGGAGTCGAAAATCACCGTAGCATACTACTTTCATTGTTGAATTAAAACGTATACAACTGCGCGTAAAAATAGGCAAGATCTGTGCAGTTATAGCCAAATGTGTACAGTTAAACTTTGACATAACTGGGACTTCAAGGGACCGGCAGATGTGTCTCGCTTAAAGAAGTATTCCACTTAACAAGTGTCTCAGATATCCAAGTGTATTAATATCTGTCTCATTTACAGAGGGTTCCATTAATACAGGTGAGATAAGAGATTATTTTCGTTACAGAGAGGTGCGATTATTAAATGTATAATAAAAAAGTTAGTAAACAGAAATAATTAAGCACGTTTCTATTAACAGTACATAAAGGCATACATAATCCTTCAATCAAAATAGAACACAACATTTTATTAAAAAACAAAAAAAAACATTTATAAAAATTAAAATAAACTGTATATTTGTTTTGTGTACTTTGGAAGTAACATGAGGTCATTTAGCCAAGAATGATGAAACAAGACGAAAATGAATCAACAATAAAGTACGAGTTATACGAGGTAATGAATTAACGTTATTTCAGTTATCGAGGTATACGTCGTATGAAATAAATCAAAAACTATTTTACAAAAGTATTTTTTTAAATATAGTCTTAGTAAAAGAGGTTTTATATCAAGTATGAGACAAAATTCATTTAATTTATATTGAGACTGAGTGCTCACTCCACCGTCAAACTTAGTTTGTGGTGGATCACATTTTATTTAAGAATTCAATTAATTTTCGGTATTATATAATAAATAATAATAACCAGGTCTTAGGAAAAGAAAAGAAAAAAACAACGTCAAGCCATAGGGCAGCCCGTTGTTTGCCTCTACTTTCAAGCTTCATGTTCTATCCTATGTTATTTTTTTAGGTGATCAGTGGAGTGTATTCGTATTGTATAGACAAGAAAACGCTTTTAAAAAAAAAAAAAAATAAAAAAAAAAATCACACTGACCCGCGCAGAATAATTTTTAAATATTTATAGTAGGTTGAGGAGGAATCAGGGAAATCAATAGATTAACAGATAAATTAACATTAGTTGTGGTAATGCTTCGTGCATTCGTTTAATAACGTAAGCAATTTTGCCCGCGGGGGAGGATTCCATTCCATGGAAAAAGGAAACAAGTATAAAGATGATAATAAAATCTGGCCAGATATTCGTTTCAATCTAGCAAGGCAAAGCAAATCCTATTGCGGTAACCTAAAAGTATGTACATACATGAATCAGCAATGCACAATGTATAGAAGTATTTTCATACACTAGCAAATCTATAATATGGTTTTACGATATATATAGGACATAAATTATGATTGATTGTTTATTACGACATGGAACGCCAAGACACGATGAAGCTTGGTTGGTCAAAATCTCAAGAATAGAGGACCTCGCAGTTGGCTACTCGGGCCCCACGAAGAGCTTGGAACTGATTTAGAAAAGTGCGTCAAGATGAACTTATCAGACGTTACAGCTATCAGAAACTATGTGGATTACTGGGCCCAATCAAGGCGATCGATAGGATTCAGAGCTTGTCAATATTTGCAATGGGAAAAGAACGGTAATTTCAAAGATCTGAGGAAGAGTTAAATAAAGCTGTGAAAGATGATAATCTCTATTGGATATATGATCGCCAGTTTTCTGGGGGGCCGGGAGTGTCGTGAATGGTCATGATTCACGATAGTATTTACATTGGTGTTTATAATTATGTCTCAAACA
Source organism: Epinotia brunnichana (assembly GCA_963854355.1). Lineage (NCBI taxonomy): Eukaryota > Metazoa > Arthropoda > Insecta > Lepidoptera > Tortricidae > Epinotia > Epinotia brunnichana. Next base: position 15,812,175 of record OY977957.1, read on the forward strand.
GCCGATTTATCTTATGTAGCAACACCTACAAGGAATCATTTTTATAACAAGGTTGACGGGTAGGCGGGCTGTCAGAGTTCCGAACGGCTATATTGGGAACGAACAGTTAAGTGCGGTTTGTAGTGGTTGATTTGGAGGAAAACCAGGGTGAGCTCTTTCCATAATCACTTTCGATGCGTCCTATGATATTGTAACGATTGGGTATCATTTACACGTGTGTTCATGTGCTTTCACAGATCGGACGATGATTGTTTATGATGCGATGTATTTATGTGCGTCCACAGGTCTCATTCTCTTTGGGAGGCGTATTGGTATATCATGTAGATGAATAAGGTTTTCCTACAGGTCGCGCATGTACGTGACCTGTAGGAAACACATCACAGTTCTTAGTTGTGGAGTTCTTTAGTGTTAGAGGATTAGTTACAAGTGTAACAACAGGGTAGTTCGGTAGTCTCGGCTTCAGGCCATATCATCATCAGTCAAGGGTGCACCCGGGTAACTGGAACAATAGCGTGTGAATTGGGACAGTATCAATGGTGGTAAGGGATGTCTAGAAGGGGAGGTTGGAGGACATTCTTGGGGACGAAAGTCCCCACACGTCATAGGGAGCTGGCACGCACGAGGCGGCAGCCCCTATGTCAGATATATAAAGGATTCCGCAAGTTGAGAGGGTATGTTTATAGTTGCATATATGCTAATACGGGTCTTAGCTTAAGTGCTATAGGTTCTCATTCGCGGCCATGAGAGTGACCAGAAGTGGCTTCGCGACAATCCGTGTCTCTCTTATTAGACAACTTAGAAAGAGACGGATAGTGCGAGAGAGCTCGAGAGTATGTCGCGCCCGTCTTGTGATAGTCGAGCAGGAACACAACACCCCATCCATACCTACAGACTGTGACGGTTTAACAAATACTTGCTGCAAATAAACTTATAGGTACCGCGACTGCAACGGTGCATGAACTACTACCGTTTACACAAACCGATGGTCTCGAGAGAGATTTCTGCTTATTGAACCATTGCGAGAGAATTCTTAGACTATACTCGTACAGCCACTACGGATACTGAGGTTATCTCTGACAGTCACAGACTCAATAGTACTGTAGTCATCATCATTCAACTGTCATTTTCCAATACAAAAAGTGACATTTAGATCCACCAGCACGGCTATCACAAGACGGCCGCGACATACTCTCGAGCTCTCTCGCACTATCCGTCTCTTTCAAAGTGGTCTAATAAGAGAGAGACGGATAGTGCGAGAGAGCTCGAGAGTATGTCGCGGCCTTCTTGTGATAGCCGTGCTGACGCGCGTACAATGCTAACGCATTGATGTATAATTAGTACATTATACCTCAATGTGCTAATTTCAGAGCATAGATTACTAGAGAGAGGACAAGCCGCCGGCGGCCGTGTCGCAGCTGTATGCTCAATGGGCATACACTGCCATACTGTGCACGCGTGCTGATCGCAGAGAATATTACGTTTTTTCCCAAAATGCCTGATATGATGCGCGTTTATGGTCAAATAAGCGTGTAGGTATACAAGTGTGTGTGTTTTAGATGTGTGCGTGCTTTGTCTTGTCAATTACTTGGGCGTTGTGTGGGTTAATGTACTTGCGACAGGCTCACTCTATACAAATCGGCCGCCATGTCCGATCTCCTTATATTCATACATCTGTGGTGCTAACGCATCGTAAAAGTCGTCGATTTATATAGTATTTATATAGTGATAAATAATTTCTTAATCTTATCCCATCCAAAAGTGGATCACCCATTTGACAATTCTAAACATATCACTAGAGTTTTCTAGACATTCTAGTCTAGATGCAGGGTCGTAAAACCTCGACCTAACCGCTGTGACCAGCTAAAGAGCGGCACACCGCAAACCGTAATAGGTATTATTTGTCTGAATTATCCAATACGGGTCGAAATTGGCTCAGAGCAATAGAATAGATTATGTACAAGTTTGAGGTTTGTAATCAAATGAACTAAATCAACAACTTCTCCGCAAATAGGGCACTTTTACATGTCAAAGGGCAATTTTAGTAATATTATAAAGAGGAAAAGTTTGTGAGATCGTAGCTTTGTAAGTTTGTTGCATGAATTCCCTATTCCATATACCCTGAGAACTTTACGGTTTCGCTCTATGAAAACACAACAATATATCGATATCAGCCATATTTTTGCACCAAAAAATAGGTTGCGTAATTTGACTAAATATTCATTAATAATCCACCTAAATTTAATACCGATACGGTAAAAAATAATGTAAAGTAATCTTCATAAGTTCCGTAAAAATCAGGCGAAATAAACTTTATTTACTTTATAATTGACTACGTCTATATACGTTCTTTGGGATACGCGCATAATCAACTTATTTTTGTTAGTGAATAAACCTTTCTATAGGCCAGATGAAATTCAATATTATCTCAAGGTCGTAAATATTTAATTAAAATGCCGTTATTTCCTGATGCATATATTTTAGTATTCAGGTAGTAAGTCTCAACATTTGTGTATTCAAACATGTTTTCATTATAAAAATACTGATAGCATTTTTGCTTGCGGGTTAATTTTTTTTCCTAACTACCGGTCCATAGAATTATTCATTCCAATAGTAAAAGTTGTTTAAAATAACATTTAAAAGCCGTATACAAATAATTAGCCTGATATTGAATTATTTCCAAAGAAACCGTAATTTTGTCAGGGTAATATGAGATTAGAATAATCGTGCGTTAATCGTCATGCGATTTCAAGGAAAACCATTTTGAAACGCAATAACTTTAGTATTATGCATATTTTTTTAAATATGTTTAACTCTTAAATAATATTTTATTACAATAATTTGACAATAACAAATCTCAATCTAAAATGCAATAGAAAAAAAAAACTTGACATAAAATACACTAAAGAAAATAAAATAAAACAAATAATTATAAGATTATACTTAAATAGAAAACTTAGCCCAGGTCAGTGCAAGGACGCTGGCTCAAACATGTAGCTACCGTCAATGTCAGCATATTTGAGCTTTTTGTGGGACTCTGCTGAGTCAGCAGCAGCACTAGTCCTAGTTGAGGTTCCAGGAAAGTGGGACGGCGCAAGGGTACCAACACAAGGTAGCGTCCCATACCAGTGGCCGTCCCAAGCTCCAGGGCACGAGCGTCACGCCGTCGGGCCTCTTGCCGTCGTCCCGGGCAAGACCAGCCTATCACAAGACGGCCTGCGAGCTCTCTCGATTCTTCTCGCACTATACCTCACTTTCTATGTTTTCTAATAAGAGAGAGACGGATGGTGCGAGAAAAATCGAGAGAGCTCGCGCGCCGTCTTGTGATAGCAGTGCAGGCTGTAAGACGGCCGGAGCTCCGGCACTAGCCAGAGCCCGACGGATGACATCGTTTAGGCAGGCGTGTCGGTGCCCAAATTTGTCGACGGTACCGCAGTGACACCGATGTGGAACAATACATGTCACTCCAAGCCGCAGTGACACGGCAACCATAAAAGTTTTGGTATCTAAAGTTTTGCCTTAGTTGTGTGAAGGGAGTGCCTGGAGCCAACCGCCGGATTCCCATCTAGCAGGGGCAAGGAGACGGGCGGGATCTGCGGAGCTGGCAGACTTATCACAAAGGTTATCCCGTACCAGCTCACACAGCGGTCCGTCCCATTGCCTCTGCGAATGGGGTTTGTTTGGTAGTCTGCAGTTAGATGGCACTCAGCTTCAGCGAGAAAAATAATGTCAAAATTAGTGTGGGGAGGTATTAGAATTCGACCAATCAATTTTTGTGAGTCGTGTGCTGACGAGAGGAAAGCTGGGAAATTTTACGGATCCCAATCCCAATGCCTGGTGCCGACTTATGTCTGAAAATAATTTTAATGATCGAAATGAGTAATATCCGTACAGTATTTATCTTTGATAGGGTACGTATTTGAAGATCGAAAATTGATATATTGACACTGAAAACATCGAAGTACAAAATATCTAAAATCAAAATCAAATAAATTCACATAATGCCTTTGTATTCTTTCGCGGCTATATGGTTTTCCTCACTATGTTTCCTTTGGACAGAAATCCTTTGGCAAATGCCGTTTCCTTAAAATATCACATTATTTATATGTTTATTTAATCTTTATTGCATAAAAGAATAACTTATCGTACAAATACAGACTCAATGCTGTAAGCATTATCTGGCAGTCAACATTTGGGCAAAGTACCTAGACAAAAATTAGGGACTAAAAGTAGAGTGCGTCGATCCTGGTTACAATCCAACATACATTAGTTTAATAATGCCTACCCATCACACAAACTATTTATGTGGGAGGATATTAAAAAATGTACCACATATTTTTTTTATAACTTTCACTCTGTTGTTATTTATAAAGTGATTTTATTTTAATTTATCTTTATTTCCAACGTTTCGACGCGGGTTGCACAGGTCAGAGTGGCTTCTTTTTCTTCCTTCTCAATCGGGAAATGCTGGGTCATTGATATTTAGAATAACTATAGGATAATTATTGTACTGACCATTTACAATGGGCTTGTGACCTTAAATTTGGTTACGATGCCATTCGAACCAGTTTTTGTAGGTGAACAAATGTGTGTGCAACTACATTTAAGGGACATTAATACCCAAAAAATCGAGTTAAAGACGGACCTCGCTGACAGCAGCCGTAACGCTTCATACTGATTGGCTTTAAAGTATGACGTCACACCGTGCAATTTGTACTAACCGTTGCATGTAAAATGAAGTAAATTGCTGTTTCGGTCGCGAAATACTGCGTTTAGGTCCATAGTTGCAATACAAATTTGTTTCTATAAAAGCGTAAGGATTCTATTGGTACCTTTAAATTTACTCTTGGACAATAAATAAAAAAAACTTTTTTTTCTAAACTTTCAAGGTTTATATCTTTTTATGATTTGAATTATTTTTTGTAATTTATACTTTACTACAATCATTTGATGGTTAACTATCCATTTAGCAACACGACGTTATCAATTTTAACACCACGCAACAAGCCTATTATATATAAAAAAGTATCTCCAATTTGGCAAACATTTCTAAAGTCATAAATCAGCATTTTTTTCTAAAGTGATAGTGACAGATTCAATAATATTTATTATTCTGGTGTATTAGAAATACACAATATTCAGCACTGCCCATAAGACAGCGAGTGTTTCTTTGACCGGCGTATACGCACAGTTACCTATAAGAAGCTTAAACAATACCGCTATTGGTTTATTTATGAACACAATATATTATTATATTATATCAAGCTAGATGTGAAGTTGTCACTACTCAGTGCTTGTACTACCGATTTACTGCCTGAGAGTATCCGTAGGTTTGTGTTCTCGACTTGTCGTCTCTTTATTGCATTGCAGTCTTCAAATTATCCCTACGCATTCAGCCTGGAATACAGTGTTTTGAACACCCAGTGGTTTGGATATGTGTATGTTTAAATCCTCTGAGAACACTGCACACCCCGTTCCCGTATTTGTCGGCAAGCTTATAAGCTAATAAAATCATTATTAAAAAATTAAAAAACACAACTGCCGTTGACAAAGGCGTACTAAAAATGTAAACTTATATATTAGTACCTGGACACTTACTCTTTTTGGAATATTATATTTTGTTTGCAGCCGGGGGACCTATTACATACAAAACCTAAAGAGTAGGTCCCCCGGCTACAAACAAAATATAATATTCCAAAAAGAGTTAGTGTCCAGGTACTAATTATATAAGTTTACATAATTGAAACAATGTTTTTCTTAATTAACAACTTGTTTCTTACTTTTTAGTACGCCTTTGTCAACGGCAGTTGTGTTTTTTAATTTTTTAATAATGATTTTATTTTATACTTTTTAGTTATTGAACTTGTACATGAAAATACTAATAATTATGAAGATTCCTTGATCAATTTAAGTCTTCTATGCGTAAACACTTATTTACCTGACCTGTTAGCGCAAAGCAAAAAGGTAAAGCAAAAAAAGTAGTGCTACCTGCGTAATACGTAAAAAACTGCAAAATTTTCAGTATTTGCAGTTTAATTTAAAAACTATGGGCTTTTGACATTTAGTTGCTATTATCATTTTGAAAGTATATTAAATTTGAAACAATCGAAGTCAAACCACAGCAGAGCTCCAAATCTCTTATATTTAGTTTTTGAGATATGATTCTTGTAAAATTTACATGGTTTTCAGAAATGCCAGTGTCTTGAAGTCAAAATATACGACCACTTTGTCCAGTGTCGTTTCATGCAACTGTTGCTTGTTGATCAAGCCGAGTTAACAGGCCACGAATATTTTATCAAATTTGAGAAGAAATCAATTATACATTAGTAAAAGGGTGTGGAGGTGTTATAGTGTTCGCATGGGCTAACCCTTTGGGTTTTCGGCTCCCGGGCTGGCATCGAAAGCGCATTCAAATGGGACGCTTTGAGCCTTCGGCCCTACGCCTTCGGCGTCGCTCACGGCCAATCACTTGAAGATACGAAGGCTCAAACCGTCCCGTCAAAGCAGAGTCAATGAATGACATGTCCTAAGCTAACCCTAGTGCCGAAGGCTCATAGGGCGAGCTCACGTAGACACTCACTATAACAGATTGTCATAGTGAACATGAGTGCCGAAGGCCGAGCTCCGCGTAGGGCCAAAGGGTGTTTCTCAAGAGCGTGTTCACGACACGGGCCAGAAGGCCGAGTACCTAATCTAGTCGAGTCACTGACTACGCGAACCCACGCGAAACCTCACTATCCTTGAGTTTCTCACTAGCGTGTGACGGCTGAAAATCCGAAGACACAGGTGCTCGTAGTAGGGTCGAAAGCCTAAAGTGTTCTATCAGAGTGCGCTCTCCCCTGTAGGATGAGCCCATGCGAACACTACTTACTAGCTGTCTTGAATGTCTAACAGTATCTTACAGTAAACGCCTCATCTGAGCGTGTTGTCCTTTAATCGGGCTTGAGTGGTCAGAGGGTGAGCCCATGTAGAAATTCACTATCTCAGATAAAAATTATAAAGCGAGTCGAGTGACCGTGCACATGATCTCGCATAGAGATTTGCAAAAGGATGTAATTTAGTTAAGTACTTTATCTGAAATAAATAAATAGTTTTTTTTTAACTAAGATCTAGACATTTACTTAAAGGTCATAAAAATAAATAAAAATAAAAATCATTTATTTCAGACTCATAGAATCCATAAGTTTGTTAGTACATAAAATAATTTTAAAGCTAAATGTTAGTAGGCAAAACAAAAAAGAAAAGAAAAGTATAATTTGTACGCTGAGGCACTGTGTCGTTCAGGGCAAAACTCAGAGTTATTTTACCCTCCCCGTCACAATGCCAACCCAGTGCCCTAATAAAACTTCATGTAGGTATTGTGTGAATGGTATCCCTAAGGAAAAAAATGCCGCCTAAGAAGTTTAACTGATATACAGGGTGGAATTTCATAAACTGTACATAATAAAAGGAGAAAAATTTCAGCCAATTTCATCGGTGAAACGGTGTTTTTTTTTTTTCTAGTCATTAGTTTTTTTTTTACAGAATTTTGAAAATTTTTGTAAAAACTCGGGTAATACACCTAATTCAGACGGTATAACTTTTGATCCAATGGTCCTAAAATGAAAAAAAAAAATGCAGAGTATTACCAAGGGACAGGTTAATAATTCTTAATAACAATAGAAAACCAACTAGAAGAGAAAATCCGCAAAAAAAATTATTGTTTTTGAAAAATGGCTACAAAAATTACGAATTTTAAAAGAAAAACACAATTTTCTGAAAAAAACGCAGATTTAGTTACCATTTTTTTTGCTTAGTATTAAACCTCACTTAATGCCAATTCTAAAACCGTTTTTAAACTGTCTCAGACTTTGAAAAATACCACGCAAATGGGTACGTAAATTTTATTAATTTTAATCCTCTTAAAATCCTTAATGACCGTTTGTTCACAGGTAGTTGAAGGGTGTTATTGGGTTTTAGGTGGAAATAACAAATTACGTACTTAGTATTAATCCTCACTTAATGCCGATTCTAAAACCGTTTTTAAACTGTCTCAGACTTTGAAAAATACCACGCTAATGGGTACGTAAATCAAACCATAATTTTATTAATTTTAATCCTCTTAAAATCCTTAATGACCGCTTGTTCCCAGGTAGTTGAAGGGTGTTATCGGGTTTTAGGTGGAGATAACAAATTACGTACTTAGTATTAATCCTCACTTAATGCCGATTCTAAAACCGTTTTTAAACTGTCTCAGACTTTGAAAAATACCACGCTAATGGGTACGTAAATCAAACCATAATTTTATTAATTTTAATCCTCTTAAAATCCTTAATGACCGCTTGTTCCCAGGTAGTTGAAGGGTGTTATCGGGTTTTAGGTAGAGAAAACAATAGGAAGAAAAGTAGTCCTAAAAATTGCGTAAATAAAATCATGTATTTTAATTAAAAGTCATAAATTCGATTGATAAACCTTTATTAAAGAAAAAACTTATTCTAGTGTTGCAAAGGGCGTTCCCTGTATGGTATTAATTGTTCAAAATGACCTCCTCTTTCTTGAAGGCACAATGTGGCCCGAGCTTGAATTTGTTGCGTAGCCCGTCGAATCATTCCCGGATTATTTTTTATTTCTTGTGCTGCATTTAAAATTCTGTCGTGCAATTCTGCTTCGGTATTGACGATTCTGTGATATACCCGTTGCTTCATATCATCCCAAAGAAAATAATCCAACGGCGTCATATCAGGCGATCTTGCAGGCCATCCAACGGGGCCGTCTCGGCCGATCCACCTATTGGGATATTGCTCATTTAAAAAATGTCGAACTCTTAATGCCCAATGAGCTGGGCATCCATCCATTTGGAGAAACAGGCGTTGTCTCACATCTAACATCACATCTTCCAAAAGCTCTGGGAGCTCGTCTCTCAGTAACAGTAAAAATCTGTCGGCGTTCAAAGTATTCGGTAAGAAGACTGGTCCAATCAATTGATCGTCGAGTACCGCTGCCCAAACGTTTATGGAGAATTGGTCTTGAAAATTAGATGGTCTTACTAGGTTTGGATTATCGTGAGCCCATGTGTGTAAATTTCTGAAGTTAGTTATTCCCGTATGAGTAAATCTTGCTTCGTCCATCCATAAAATTCTTCTAGTAAATTCCGGATCCCTTCTGATATTGCCAAGTATCCAAGTCGACATAACACACCTAACGCGGGCATCGCCAATTTGCAAATTTTGTACCCGTTGATAATGAAATGGATGCAGTCCTTCCTTCTTCAAAATTTTCCAGACAGAGAATTTTGAGATTCCGTGCCTCAATGCCAAGCGTCTTAGACTCGTGGTTGGGTCCGCGTACAAGTCTCTGAGAACTGCTTCTTCTATGGCAACATCAATTATGTTTCCTGGCTCTCGGCGATCTCGGCCACCGTATCCCAGGCCAATATTGCACAACCGGCGATGAACTTCTTGAAAGTGGCGAGCAGCAGGTCTTGGAACGTCATTAGGATACTGCTCCAAATAGGCGATACACGCAGCTCTTGCAGATCCATGGCACAATCCATAATAATAGTGCATGTTGGCTATTTGTAACGGCGAAAACTCTCGTAAGCGGGGCATGATGATTCAAACTGAACAAGTACTGGAGTAATCAAAGAAGTGGCGAGCAAAGACAAGCAATTGCGATTTGCGAGCGACTGAATAGTTGACCTATTGCCCAATGCCTTTATACCCCTCATGTTATCTCCACCTTCAACCCAAAAACACCCTTCAACTACCTGGGAACAAGCGGTCATTAAGGATTTTAAGAGGATTAAAATTAATAAAATTATGGTTTGATTTACGTACCCATTTGCGTGGTATTTTTCAAAGTCTGAGACAGTTTAAAAACGGTTTTAGAATCGGCATTAAGTGAGGTTTAATACTAAGCAAAAAAAATAGTAACTAAATCTGCGTTTTTTTTTCAGAAAATTGTGTTTTTCTTTTAAAATTCGTAATTTTTGTAGCCATTTTTCAAAAACACTAATTTTTTTTGCGGATTTTCTCTTCTAGTTGGTTTTCTATTGTTATTAAGAATTATTAACCTGTCCCTTGGTAATACTCTGCATTTTTTATTTTCATTTTAGGACCATTGGATCAAAAGTTATACCGTCTGAATTAGGTGTATTACCCGAGTTTTTACAAAAAATTTCAAAATTCTGTAAAAAAAAAACTAATGACTAGAAAAAAAAAAAAAAAAAACACCGTTTCACCGATGAAATTGGCTGAAATTTTTCTCCTTTTATTATGTACAGTTTATGAAATTCCACCCTGTATACTTAAACGCGTTTTATCGACGCACTGGCACTAACTTAATAAATAGGAAACCATTTGCACGAAAAAAAAGAACGACGCAAACCATATGATAGGTACGCCAACAAGCCCGCGAGTCAACGGTGTAAATTTGGACTTTTGGTGGCATTGGCGGTTAACCGCCACTACCACCAAAAGTCCGCGGTCTGAAAAACCGGCGGATTGGTTCGAGTCGGCTCGCAAATGGATCATCCCCTTAACTGCCAAAACGAGAGAACTTTGTTCATGTCAACACGTGACGCGAACTTGATCATATAATGATGGGTATTCTGTCACAGATAAGTGGGACGCCACATCATATTGAAAAGAGAAAATCACGTAACAACACACAATAGAATCTAGAACGTGTAAACATGAAGGAAAGTATTGGGTATAACAATAACGAGGAAATCATTCATATTTACACAATTAACTAGATAGTACTTACTTACTTTAGAAACTGATGTAGTATAGGTTAATGAATGGAAATCTTGTTATTACGAATATAATATGATCGAGAAAATCTGTAACTCATCTAAAAGACTTACAATACAATAGAAATGTGTTTTAATGTTCATCAAAATAAATAAAAACAACACAAGGACCTTACGCTATACAACGGTAGACAATACCGGATGGCGGAACGGACTTATGTAAAATATCCCATCAGCTTTTTTCCGTGTCACTTTTATTTCTTTCATCTATTTATTATTTATTAAACTACTACATCTTGATTAATTTGAAGGTATGTTGAATTACAGTAGTGTATTTATGCAGTAAAATATTTTCCCTGATAATTATTTTCTTCACTTCTTAGCATTGGTTTGATTGAAACTTTGGCTTATCTGCTGCTGCTGATGAAAACGGAAGGTTGAAATTACTTCTAAGCTACACAGCTAAGGGTTAGTTAGAATAATTGATGCACATTTGATCATTATAGCAGCATAGACTAGGACTAGTGTTTTTCCCGGTAATACACCAAAATTAGCTCGGGGTCCGCTTTTTGGCACCTAATCCCAAGAAAGCGACTGCCATCCGACCTTCCAACCCAGAGGTAAAACTAGACCTTATTTTAGACCGGTTTCCTCACGATGTTTTCCTTCACCGAAAAGCCACTGTTAAATATCAAATGAGATTTCGTAAGTAAGTTTTTTTTTAACTACATGGTACGAGCCGGTGTTCCCCAAGTCCTATTAAATCGAGTGCCCTACCGCTGGACTACAGTAGCTTCGGCAAATTGATGCACATATTTTGATAACTGCGACAAAACGAAATGGAACCTTCCCTCGGTTTTATCAATTAAACATTGCAGTATCTATCAGTAACTAGCAATGCACAAGATGCAGAACATTCTTAAAAAGGTAGGAATATTTATTCAAAGACATTTCTGGAACTTTCACGAGAAGTAAAGGCAGGGGTTGCTGAAGGCGACATTTAATTTTGTAAGGATAATCTTCTATGTTGTTCAGAAGCCAACTAAAGATATCCTGTAGCACCTTGTTAGATGTTGGTGAGTGTAATAGCGCACTAGCTTTGCCACTGTCAGACGAGGCCATGGCCAGGGCGATATTTAAGCTAGGTACTGAGGATAGGTCTCTATAATCGATGTTAAGTTGAACCGTTGTTGATCCTATGGAACCTTATAATCGCTAACCGATAAAGCTCTTTATTAAGATTTAAAAAACATGGATAATGTTATAAAACTACCTAGAATAGGCATGATGTCTCATGTTAAAATTTAAAACGTAGTGTTGTTAAGAGTGCTCTTCAAAAAAGCGCTCGCTCAGAATTTGGTATTTTGACACGCGTAGTGCGTTTGTGTGTGTAAATACTACTACCACCCACACAAACGTACCTAACCCCCACATGCACAGCGAGATCGCACCAGCCGCGGGTGCCGTCCCTTTCTAGCTATATGTAAGTGCGATCGGGATAGAACTAACCGCGGAGCTTGCCGATGCAAATAGCTGTATAGCGCACCGTTGGAATTCACTCCGTGACCGATATTGATACTTGCACTAAAAAGTGGTAAGTATTACTTCGCTAACATGATGTTCTAGAACATCCTGTTAGCGAAGTTAGATAACTTGAATAAAGTAAGTATTTGATTTTTGAGCACAAGTTTTCTATTTGTATTAAAATACTATGATATGACAAAGTATATTTAGTTTCGTTTTTTTAGTATAAAATAAACTAACGAGTTTTAAAGTTGTCAGTAATAAGAATAATAATTTGTTTTACGGATATTAATAGTTTGCATATTATCTGAGTCTTATTTATATATAGTAATGTAATGAAATTATACCAGTAGACCCACTACTAGGAAATTACTGGGTACTTACGTATTCATTTCTTGAAGAAATTTTTTTTTGTTATGTACAGTAAAAAAAAACGGCCCTTTATAGAAATTGCTATGTCCATTTCTTACCAAAGGAACTGAAAATTATAAATTATACAAACACAGCTTTTTATCTAGAATACAATTAATTAATGCGTGATTTTATTCAAAAGCCTAAAACCTAAGATGATAAAAAGGAATAGATATGAAACGGGGGCTTGGCGCGTGTCGGTGCGACATGGCCAAATGGGCATGTCACTGCCCACCGCATGTTAGTCGCAATTTGCCGTGAATCTGAAATGTTTTTCTACGTTTACTCAAAATGCCGAATTGTAGCGTGGTTACATGCAAAAATAGGAATGAAACTAAAACCTACATGAATGGTGGAGTCACGCACCACATGTGAGTATTAGTATTTTCACTTAAGTCAGTAAAAACTAATATTTTAATAAATAAACGCAACGCCGCATCATTTCTCGGGATCGAACTAACATATCGAACGAAAAAGCATATTTTTGTTATATGCGTTGTACATTGAACGTTCAATACAGTAAACCACGGCGCAATGTATTAAACCACTATGGATATGGACGATGCTTGAATTTTTTAGTGGTACGGCCGCTGCTTGGCGTCGCAAACTAGAGCGGTGCCAAAGTGCAGTTACAATTTACGCGTAATCGATAAAATAGAAGGACGATATCATACTAGTTATTTTATTTCGACTACTTTCGCTGTTTTATTTTATTTAATTACTTGTTTTGGTTGGGTGCCTATCTTAAAGGTAACTAATAACATACTAATAAGATTAAAAGGCACAAAATGTTTACGGTACCTACTAATAAGATTTTCACTAAGTTGCAGTATGAACGGTAAATAGACATATTAAAATTGTATATACAAGTATATAATTTAGTTGCAAATGGCTTCAGAACAACTTAAAATGTGATATTATTACCAATAATTTATTTTAAATGAGTATTTTTTACTTTCATTTGAAATGTGATAATTGAAGAAGAAATCTCGGTTTCTTATTACAGTTTTCCAAAGAATTCGAGTAGGTTCTAAAAAAATGGATAGATGCTACTGGCAGAGGTCCTAACTGGTTTCCTGTACAGAGAAGAGTTAATGTGTTCGTAACATTTTCAAGAAAAATGTTTCCAACCACTTAATAAGAGCCGTACACTTTTCGAATATTTGACACCTCGCTTGCTTGAAACCTTGGTGTAAAATGTATGGTAACACATCTTCGCACATCTTTGGTGGATACTCGCCCTTAGCCTTAAATCTCGTAATATGAGTAATGGACATATTATTTCGCGCCAAAATGCGAGTCGGATCAGCCTGGTACCTACAGGTCAAAAATATCGATGTGACCAGAGTTTTAAATGTATGTGAACACGAACTTATAAAAAGCCGTTTATGTTACTCTATAGGTATTCGTCAATATTTTTTACTTTTGCGATTTATGGTAAGTTAACAACCCGTGTTATTTAAACTTGTAGCTAAAAGTTTAAATACCACCACATAAACTTACCATGTTGTTGAAGTTGTTACCCATCAATATCATAACATAATATTAATTTTAATATCAATGTCGATAAAACATAATTTTTACGTTTGTCGCCCCCCTAGTGTAGTGCGTTTAAGCCAATCACAGCCCTTGTTTGCATGTTGCCGTAGACTCACTGGCTACGCCCGAGTCTTTGTTTTTACACGGTTCAATGTGTGGACATCGGTTTTGGTTGAAATTAAGCAGTACGGCACTTCTCCCTTTTTTTATGTTCTGAGCCTAAAACCTATGTCACTTATTAGGATTCCGTACTCAAAGAGTAAAACGGGACCCTATTACTAAGACTCCGCTGTCCGTCTGTCTGTCTGAATGCCTGTCTGTCCTTCTGTCACCAGGCTGTATCTCATGAACCGTGATAGATAGAGATTTTCACAGATGATGTATTTCTGTTGTCGCTATTTATAACAAAAAATACTAAAAAACAGAATACATCTTTTTATTTTTATTTTAGTTTTTATTTGTTTCTTTTTCTTTTACAATCTTACACAAATCGACCTTGCCCCAAACTAAGCAAAGCTTGTACTATGGGTACTAGACGACGATAAACATACTTATATAGATAGATAAATAAATACTTAAATACATAGAAAACATCCATGACTCAGGAACAAATATTTGTGGTCATCACACAAATAAATGCCCTTACCGGGATTCGAACCCGGAACCTCCAGCTTCGTAGGCAGAGTCACTACCAAGTTACTAACTAGGCTACAGGGGGCTCCTATACAACAAACGTGATTTTAGATATATATATTTTGCCGTTTTTAGATATAGATAATGGTACGGAACCCTTCGTGCGCGAGTCCGACTCGCACTTGGCCGGTTTTTTTTACATTTATTTCGAAATAAAGAGTGATACTCGGAAATGTCGAAGGGAAGGTCAATCGTCGAATCCGACTCGGCTGGGCAGCATTCGGGAAGCTACGGCACATCTTTTTGTCCAATATTCCGCAGTGTCTCAAGACGAGAGTCTTTGACCAGTGTGTGTTGCCAGTGATGACATATGGCACGGAAACGTGGTCGCTTACTATAGGCCTCATAAGAAGGCTCAAAGTCACTCAAAGGGCAATGGAGAGGGCTATGCTGGGAGTTTCTCTGCGCGATCGCATCACAAATGAGGCTATCCGCAGCAGAACCAAGGTAACCGATATATCCCTCCGAATTGCTAAACTTAAGTGGCAGTGGGCGGGGCACATTGCACGTAGGCGGAAAGGTTCTGGAGTGGCAACCACGTACCGGAAGGCGCAGCGTGGGTAGGCCCCCCGCAAGGTGGACTGATGACCTGGTAAAGGTCGCGGGAGTCCGCTGGATGCGGGTGGCGCAGGAACGGCCATTGTGGCACTCTTTGGGGGAGGCCTATGTCCAGCAGTGGACGTCTTACGGCTGATATGATGATGATGATGATGATGATGACTCGGAAATGTAATAAAACCACGTAAAAATCTCCCTTTCCAGTGTAAACCCCCGGTGTGTGTTATTATTATATATAAACAAAAATAATAACTAAATGCAAGGTAGGATCGTGCTGTACTTAACAAACGCCATATAAGCTTGTTTTTTAAAAAGATTTTTATTCATCTTGTTATTTTCAATAACCCTGCATATTATGTCGCTGGTTCGTGGGTACTTGTACAGACAAATCACACAAACCCAAACAAGATAGGTCTATCTATTTTAGTTTAGGAGTTCCCATGACCACCTTCCATCATCAGATCCTGGAAATCATCCATCACCAAAGTGTTTACCAAGACAAAACAGATGAGCCCAAACTAGATGGGTTTATCTAGTTTAGTTTAGGAGTTCCATGACCACCTTATAGCTCCATCATCAGACTCTGGAAATCATCCAGCACCAAAGTCTTGCCGTGCTATGACCAAATAAATGAGCCCAAATTCGATGGCTTTATCTTGTTGAGTTTAGGAGTTGCTATGGCCACCTTCCGACTCCATCATCAGACCAGCTCTATGATATTATGTCACCGAAGATACGCAATTGTACCTAATTTGAAGATTTCACCCAAACTCCCATACATACATACATACTAACAAGGTGGACTGATAGTAACAAGTAAATAAATTAAATCTATCAAGTATCACGATCACTCGTACAATAATAATTGACTATAGAACGCGTAGTTTAGACAAAAGGATCCAACCCACAAGACATCACCATTGAAATGTATGACTTTTGGTTTAGGTAGAAGGTTCAATTTTAAATGTTACGTATCCGGTGGGTTTGAGCCTTTTCGCTACACTACGTCATATATGGCAGCTATGCAATTCATAACTTGTCTCGATTAGCCTCACGAATGTATCCCCAGTATAGTTTGACCCCGAGGTTGGTAACAACTATGCCTAGTCGGAGATCAAAATAATATTATTTTATCTGAAGAGTGGCCGGTTAGCTTCGTGAATAGCCACAAATAAACACACTACACGTCTGTCTCGGAGGGCTATTCAGCCGGTACTGAGATAAATTCCCGCGCGACGGTAAATTTATACTAGTTTTGAATAATTATTTATAAATATAAATTTTGACAAAAGTTATATTTTTTGGACTGGATCTTGTTGGTACAAGCATGAGCTTTAATGTTGTGTAAGATTCAATACAAAAATTATTCAACAATAATGAGAAAATCCTTGAGTTTTCAGTACGATTTTGTTGACAAATATGGTGTAATTGAGAACAATTTACATATATATACGTGCAGAATAAGGAAAATTCGAGGCGGCTAGGCGCAATGGCAACATATAACGCTAGTGAAAATAGAAAAAAACAAGTAGGTTCTCATATAACATCATGGAGTATTAGGGGCTCAAACTTATGACTCTGCGCTCTCTTCAGAAAACTACTGTCGGTAATCGGGTATTTTCGGTTAAAGTATTCAGTTCTTCGTAAATTGGAGGCGGCTAGGACCAATATGAGGAGTTTACCTATGCAAATAAGTAATCAGGATCTAGAAAAAGCTCTCCGTTTCTTAGAATTACAACGTCAAAAATCCGTCATTCTCGCTTATTCCTGACCAAAAAACGAGCGCCCTCTTAAATGGATAGTGAACCATCAAATTATTGTAATAAAGTATAAATTATTAAATATAATTAAAATCATAAAACGATATGGACCCTGAAAGTTTAGAAAAACATGTTTTTTTGTTATTGTCCAAGAGTAAATTTAAAGCTACCAATTGAATCCTTACGCTTTTATAGAAACAACCTAAACGCAGTATTTCGCGAGCGAAACAACAATTTACTTGATTTTCCATACAACGGTTAATATTAATAACATGTGTGACGTCATACCTGTGTGTCAAGTATGTAGTATTAAGCGTTAATGGCTAACGCCAGCGAGGTCAACCTTTGTCTCAAATTTTTGCGTGTTTATGTTCTTTAATTGTAGTTGCTCCCATACGAACATTTGTTCCTCTCCAAAAACTGGTATTTACGAATGACATCGTAAAAAAATCTTAGTCATCATCCCTATTTTCTACAAAAAAAATCGCAACTTTGAAAACTTATCGTCGCTAACACAAACACATACCATTGCTAAAAGTAACATTAACATCAATTCTTTCCAGAAAGCCCATTCGAAGAAGTTACTGACGCGCTATACGACAAAGGCATCAAGTTTCTCGTGACGCATGACATGAAACTGACACTTCCTGAGACGCTGTTTGATGGAGCTGCTCTGAGGATATCCCCACGAGCGTTGACCAAGACTGGCGCTCTGGTGCACATTGATCTGGAGCCGAGGGAGACGCAAGGAGAGGGCAGGCTGTTTTTTAAGAAGATAAGTAAGTAGCAACAACAGATTCTTATTGTATGGTTGAGTTTATCGAACGAGCAAGAGAAGCGAATGAAGTGCTATGCTGCAGCTTGGGCGGAAATTCGTTCGTATGTCTATTCGCTGTCGCGCTGTCCGGCTGTTCTCCTCTACAGGTTGCATTTCTCAACCGATTCTCGTGAAGTTTTGAGAGCAGGTTTGTTAACATAATAGTTTTTTTTGAGGAGTCACCTTGGACGGTAGTTTCTTATTGAATGGACTACTTTGATGCAATTCGGATAACTCAAATCTCTAGTATAAGTACTTTTAACCCTAAACGTGGCAGTGTAGTTTATCTTTTAATGCACTTTGTTTTCAGAACGTTATTTTGTGCTCTATTTATATGGCTCGTCCGTGGCTTGAACGCACGATTTTTTGTTTGCCATGTTCTGAGTTAAAATGTTCGATGGGATAAAACTCTTAACAAGGTGTCCTCCGATCGTCTGTCATAAACTTTTGGGGCTTGACTCCGTTGAGGTTTTAGTTAGAACTTAGATGTTTTCTGGACCCAGGATCTAGTATGTTGTTATATAAACAACTGGCCACTAACACAAACAATTATATTTTTTCCAGAGAAACACATAAGAAAGAAGCTGATAACAGCAGCCATAGCCATCGTTTTAGTAATCAAGCTGATAGCTCTAAAGCTGATATTCGTGCTCCCGCTCATTATGGGTGTGACGACGGCGAAGAAGATATTCCTGAAGCTACTGCTCTTTGTGTTCCCTGCCTTAAGTCATATCTTCAAGCTGTGCTCGTGGTACCACAATAATTACCATACGACGAAGTACCACCACCATCATCATTTGATCACGCATCATCATAAGGTAAGTGCTGCTAATATATGATTGACTCTATGATGAGGGTTGATGATAAGTTGGTTTATAATATACTGTTTTTGAGAAAACTAGGGTAAACGTCTCAGTATTTGACACCTTAACTCTCGTAACACCCTAATGTACACCTTTATTACTTTTTTTTTGATGACAACATAAATAAAACACCTACTTTTGCCAATACAAGGCAAAATGATGATGCGACCGAGTAGCTTATGCGGCGAATACGGTTTTTGAATACGGTTTTTGAATAAATTCTATAGCAGTATACTTAATATTCGAACCGCGCAAGACTTGCGATCGCAATCCACTAACGTTTATATGAATCATTAATGTCACTTTTTATATGGAAAATTGACACTTAAATTGTACCAACGCGCGTCGGTACTATGTAACTGTTAATTTTCCATATAAAAAGTGACATTTAGACCTACCTGACGTGCGTACAATGCGTTACGTGATCGACCCACTGATAACGGATTAAAAACGCGTATATACAATATGCGAAACGAGATAGCATTACATGTACCAAAAATACTTTATTTCAGTAGTCAAAATACAAATAAAGAATTGAGAAACGGATAAAAATATTTATTGAGAAACTTGTATTTTGGGGACTTTGGGGATGGTTGGTCCCATCTAAAAGGAAATCAATGTAATTATTCGATTGAACATCAGTTTTATAATACTCTTACCATTGTAAGGCACACACCATTGTAAGATAACATTTTATCGTGAAAGTAATTTGGGTCGACTATACCCATGTCATTTTCCTACTTCTAATGATTGATCAGTCTGTAATATCATATATGTTAGGCTCGGATCATTTTGGTAGACACTTTTTATTTAAAAAAAACCATATCACCAAAAACATTTCATGTAAAGTTATTGTCAAGACTCCCTTGCTCATACAGCTTTCAGCATTAACAAGTTATCAGATTGCAAGTACCGCCAAGTCTTACTCCACACGGCCTAATTCTACCAGCCTCGGTCTTTCTAAATACATTGTTTAGCAAACTCGGAAGAAACCTTCCACACGTCTCTGGCAACAATAAAACAATCGAAAGGCACGTGTCTAGTTTTTACACGCGTAGGGAAAAGAAAGCAACAACATATGAAACTAGCAGTGAACAACAATAGACAACAGTTTTTATCGCCAATAAAAAACGGTATCTTCCAGACAACTTAAACCTGCAAGTGAATTTAAAAGATTTTTCGAGAAACCTTAATCCTTTTTTAAAAATATTACAGCCTTTGTCACTCCCACGATTTAGATGAATCTAACGATACCTCATATGTCAAATAACATCAAGCCGTTTGGATAGAAAAATATAAATAGGCAGTAGGCTAAAAATTAATGATAACAATAGATAGAAGATTAAGACCCGCGTATCGGTTCGAAACACGTGGAGAGCGACCTTATAAAACATGAGTGACCCATTGCATTAGTATATTTTAATAATTGACCTTGAACTTCCAGAACCCCCACGCCCCCTACCCCGCTCCGCACGGGCCCCACGGACCCCAAGGCCCCCACAGCCCCCACGGCACCACGGTGGTGGTGCGGCCCCACGCCGCCGGGCCCCCCACATCCCACGACCTCCACCATGAGCAGGGGCCGCCGGCGTTCGAGCACTATCCTCAGGATTGGGAGCTGTCAGGGCCGGGACTTGGAAATGAGTGAGTATTTTGGGTCAACATTGGGAACATAAAATTGACGTTTTGCCTGTCTATAGGTTCGATACTTAGCGTAAAGCACATACTTTTTAGTTAGATACCTACCCCGTCCACCTCCACCGTCTATGGATGCTGACCTACAGGATGGAAGAATACGATTTTTCACACATGAAGTAGGTTTGTGCAACAACATTCCTCGACAAAGAAGTAACTCAAGGTTAGGGCTTTATCAAATTAGTGGGTAACTTGTCTGTAAGAAGCTAAGAAGCTTACAAGCGGTATCGAACCGTTGAGTCTAAGGAGAGACTTCGCCTCCTTGTGCGTGTTCTATCGCTTGTATAACGGGTTGTGCTCCGAATAACTGTTCAACATGATGCCTACGGCTGCTTTTCACCACCGCACCGCTCGCCATCGGCAAGGTATTCATCCTCACACCCTGGAACCTAAATGGCCGCGTACCGTAGGGTTTCAGAGAAATTTCCTCCCTCGGACGCTCAGGTTGTGGAATGAGCTCCCTGCCGAGGTTTTCCCAAGAGACTACAGTATGGGGTTCTTCAAAAAAGGAGTGTATAAATTCTTAAAGGGTCGGCAACGCGCATGTAACACCCCTAGAGTTGCAAGCGTCCATAGCTAAGCTTGTTCGCCACCGACGTGGTACATATAAAAAAAAAAAGCTCGCAAGTTACCCGAAACCCTACGACGACTAGACAAGTTACCTTTATTCTTCTCACACAATTCTTCCATTGTATTGTAGGCAACTGATCTGCCTTCACTCATTCACTGACTCTCATACCGCTGCAACGTAGTCCGCAGCAGCTTAATATCCATAAGTATTTTTCTTATTTCTATAGTCAATCTAGACATGGCTACAAGGTAAACCATTCACTACCATTACCAAATCACGACGAAGATCACTAAATCACCACTTTAATATTATTTTCAGATACTTGGCAGCGGACATACATCGGAACGCAATAGCGAACTTCAAACCACATCCAAACGATATGAACGATATCAAGGCTTGGGGCTTAGGTCTACCGCCAGGTAAATATTATCTTCTTCTTCTTCTTAGTCGATCCCTCATGACTGAGGATCGTGGATCGTGACCGCATGCATGCAGTTCTGTTCCTCGTCAAGTGGATTGTACGGGAAAGACTTCATTTTGCAGCCCTCTTCATTACATTAGTCCAGCGCACTGGAATCGTTCCTCTAGCACGTTTGGCGCGTCAGGTCATTATAGATCCCCATAATAAAGTTTCAGTAAAAATGAAATTTTGCCAACCTAGATGAAATTTTTCTCCGTTTGCTGGTCCGTGCAAAAAACCTTTCTAAACCACTCATAGTCTGTATAAAATGTTATGCTTTCAACATGCCGGGAAGTATGACAAAACCTGTGTGTTTTATGGCCCGTGCGAACGTAAAATGGCTAATGTTTCCTCATAGTATATGGCACACGAACGAGAGAAAAACCGGCATTTATGAGGGTTCCTTTATCAATTTCAGTGTGGTATTGTGAAACATTTTATGTCTTCCTTAGCCAAGAAGATGGTATTCTGAAAAACTCTCATACACAAACGGTCATATCACGGAGCATAACTAAAATATCTCTTTATAATGAAGGTAGAAAGTAACTTAACTATTATTAACAAATGATTTCAGGATCATCAGGCAACGTCGGTGAATATGCGGCCAGTACGAACACAGCAAATGTTGCTGGACTACCCAACGGCCAAAGGATATCACATACTGGACGGTATATAAAACAAGTTTATTTATTTATTTATCGTATGGCTATGTATGTTTCTCTACTTCAAAGATTTACAGTTTTCAAGTAAGCTACTGCGTCTTCGGTAAAAGTTGTAAAATCCTCCACTTGTCCGTGTGATATTTGGTTGGAGGGCAGTCAAATACCGTGTGGTGTACAGTCTGCTATAGAACAAGTTACATAGTTCGCTAAAATAATATCCAATACTTACTACTTGCTATTCATTTGTATTTTATTTGTTTGTTTGTCAATGGATTCTGAAAGCTCTAATTTCCGGGAAAATTCAGTTACTCTAAAAAAAAACACGAAAAGCTTAGCTCGGTCTGCTAGGTAGTTAATTATTATATGCCACTTCATTACATCGTATAATACTTCTTCCACCAGGTTCACCGGTGTCTATTGTTAAATCCAGTTTTTTTTACCACATAGGAAACTTCATGAATTATTTTTCCTATTAGAGTTCTTTTTAGCCCAACTTCCAACGTTAAATAACTGTTTTTAAAATTTCAGACCTGCGGGCCCACCAGGCTATCGAAATAGGAAACCTACGACCAAAGATCCTTTGCAAGCTGAAAAAGAAGCCTTGGTAAATATTTTCTTTGTTGTTTCGTTGTGCTACGCTCATGCTTACAGAAGCTCGTGAACGAATGTAATAATAATAACTATAGTAATACCTAATTCTGTCAGGCAAATTAGTTTTAAGTGAGCTAATCTGCCCGTTTGAGGTCCGTACCAACTATTCTCGAATCTGTAAAGAGAATTTTTTTTAAATTTTCGTTTCATGGCTTATAAGAAATTTACCACTTATCAATGTTAGACAGGGTTAGGACAGGGTAGACACCCTACATTGATAAGTGGTAAATATAAAATTTTTGGTTAATTTAATTTGTCATAAATTAATTTAGTTGATGCAATAGCACTCGCAAGAAGGAAAGGTATCTACTTCTTGGCAGCGCTCGCTCCTCCCCGCAAGCTGGTCTATTTCTCGTAAATCATAATTATCTACAAACGATTTTTTTACAATTATGGAAAATATGGATTCTTTATTCCGTGAAAGTAACCATCGACATTATTTTGTTGTGCAAAATTTCATTCAGCTTTCTTTTGTCCTGTTCTGATAGTATCACGCATGACCTGACCTATACCTATCAATGCGCTTATATCTGTAAAAATCGTCGTTGCGACATCTTGTACAAGGGTAAAACCAGAGACTAGCAAATAGTTCACTACTTAGTCTCTTGAAAAACTAAGAACGACCTCAGATCTAATAAGAGATAACTCCCCAGATCCGTGCAGCAGCGCTCGCGGCGCGCGCGCCGCCGTCGCCGGTGCGCGACGAGCTGCTGCGAGTCTCCGCCGCCAAGCTCTCCGAGACCAACCGGGTGAAGGCCGAGAGCGAGCTCGTGCGGCAGCAGCAGGAGATACTCGCCGCGCAGGACCCGGTGAGATTCTTTATTGCCTTTATCTCTACATTTTAACCTTCGTGCCATGGTCCCCGAAACCGAAAGACAACTCAACTCAACTGACGTTTTTCCATACAAAATGTGACATCTACATCTACCTGACGCGCGTACAATGCAGGACCCGGTGAGATGCTTTGTCATAATATTCTGCTGACACGCACTCTATCTTTGGTATTAGGATTTTGTAAAATGAGATTAGGATGTAGCATTGCGAAGTTAGTTCCATGGCTAACACTGAAAAGCATGTTCCTAATGTATTACAATAACTTATTTTTGACATTTTTTATAAACTTCTCACTTCTTCTGACAATCTTCATGTTTCTATCTTCTTAAGTGGCAAGCACCGACCCGCCACACATTCATTCATTCATATTCATATATTTTATTGGTAAAAGTATAAGTAGGTAACATTTTACAAGTCAATTTGTTACAATTTGTTAAATTTGTTAGCTACAATAATTATATAATATTTGTTATTTTCTTAAAATAAATTCTTCAATTAATAGAGATTTTATCTTATTAATAAATATTGCATCGCTTGCCGAGTTAACTATTTCAGTTGGGAGAGTGTTGCCCAAGTTGCACAAGGCCGATAATGATTTTGCAAGCCCTCATTTAGATACCAGAATTTCATTGAAGATCGTATAACGATAAACATTCTACTAGGTCACAAAAATCTATTAATGTTCGATCTTCATATGAATTAATTTAATATTTCCAGGACACAATAGCAGCGGAGAAGTTCTACGGGCAACTGTTAGACAAAGTAGACCACATCCTCAGCCCAATGGGTGCCGCCGACACTGGCTGCAAAGAACGCGCCGTATGTGCGCTATACAGAGATCCCTTTAAACACACGCCGTACAGCAATCTAGTCTCCAACGAACTCAGCAAGTAAGTTAAAAACAAGACAACAGACCTCCGGTCCATGTTTGCAGTTTTGCGGGCAGTGCTAGACAAAGTGGACCACATCCTCAGCTCCAGCGTTATACAGAGATCCCTTTAAACACACGCAGTACAGCAATCTAGTCTCCAACGAACTCAGCAAGTAAGTTAAAAACAAGACAACAGACCTCCGGTCCATGTTTGCAGTTTTGCAGGCAGTGCTAGATAAAGTAGACCACATTCTCAGCTCCAGCGTTATACGGATGCCTTGAAACACACGCTCTACAGCAATCTAGTCTCCAACGAACTCAGCAAGTAAGTTAAAAACAAGACAACAGACCTCCGGTCCATGTTTGCAGTTTTACGGGCAGTGCTAGACAAAGTGGACCACATCCTCAGCTCCAGCTTTATCTCACGCTCTACAGCAATATAGTCTCCAACAAACACAACAATTAAGTAAAGTAGCAAGATACATCACAGCATTGGCAAGCAAGCGTATACCAAGGGACACTTGCAACTTGCTGTTCTAGGTGTTCCCGGAAATTATACGTCCTTAGCATCTGGATGCAGCTCGCCATTTATTGACGACAATTGGTCCGCAATTTCAAAAACTATTAGCGTAAGTTTTTGAAATTGCGTACCAAAAAATCACCTCTGCGTTGCCGAGCCAAGCCGCTGGTATCCATAAACTGATACTCCTGCCCAGAGATGACAGGTGATGTGACAGCAGGGTACAGTACCCGGCGATAAAGATTGCACATCGGGTATTTCGGCTTTGTAGAGCCTTGTCACAGTCACACTAATTTTTTTTTTTTTTTTTTTTTTTTTTTTTTTTTTTTTTTTTTTTTTTGCGGACAATCTTATACAAATCAACCTAGTCCCAAACTAAGCAAAGCTTGTACTATGGGTACTAGACGACATTGTCACACTATTGTCTCTTTCCAAAGGCCGATGTGCAATCTTTATTGCCGGCTACTGTATATATTAGGTTAATTGCTTTAGCACGCCGCCTAAACCGTCTGTCGACCCAAAGACGCTCTTTTGACAGTTCAATCGAAAATTTAAGAGAGGGCACAGCGGAATGTCCACTCGCTCGTATGTGGAGCAGCCCAACTGGGGAAGTACCTCCACCTTACAGAAGACCGCAGCCATAATAGCACCACTGCTTTGTAGTGTTGCTATATTATTGCATGCCATAGCATACTTCATAAAGTATGTGGTCGCCAGAGTCGCCAGAGCTCCCTAGGGTGCGCTGTGTTGGGAGTGAGGGACCTGCATGTCTCTATCTGCCAACACAGCGAATCCTCAAGTGAATAAAGGGTCGGCAACGCGCTAGTGATTCTTCTGGAGTCACAAGTGTCCATAGGCTACGGTACCAGCTTAACATCAGGCTTGTTTGCAAGCGTCGATGTTTTAAAAAAAAAACCCACGCCCATTCCACACCAGTGACCGTTCTCAGATGATGACAGTATTGTTTTTCCGCAGGGATTCCAACGAGCTGGTCCCTCCAGCGGACAGCAAGCTTGCCATCCAGTACTACCGCTACGTACAAGCCGCACGAGAGGGACAAGAACAGAAGGACTGCTCGCTCATCTACCCAGATTGCCATATTGACTACTATAAGTAGGCACTAGTTTTACGTCTTACTACGGGCGTAGCATGGTTGCCCATTTTATCACATCGCTGTGGATACATCCGTCACATTCTGACAAGTATGCGAGAACGAGAGTGACTGATGTCTTATCCACAACGATAAGTGATGAACAGGCATCGGAGTATTTTTAGCACGGTAAGACTAAAGTCAGCTATGGAGTCGTTGTAAGCATTAAAATTAAATTTTTAGTCATACTCATTAATTTAATTCATAAAATAAATAATAACTATAAAATAATACACCACCATCTTCATTGACGAATAAAAAATAATATGAAGGGTCCACGAAATAAATATGTCTACTAACTTTTTTTTTCAAAATGAGATTTTAATGTCACGCAAAAGTTCATAACAAGCGCAAAATTTAAACTTCAAAATCTCATTTTCAAAAAAAAGTGACTAGACATGTTGTTTCCGTGGACCCTTTATATTATTTGTTATTCGTCAATGAAGATGGTGGTGTATTTTTTTATAGTTATTTATTTTATGAATTAAATTAATGAGGATGAGTATATTTAAAAAAATAATTTTAATGCTTACAACGACTCCACAGCTCACTTAGGTCTTACCGTGCTAGAACTACTCCGATGCCTGGTGATGAAATTGACAAACATCTTAGGCCCGCTGCTCTTTCTAAAACATTCAAGTCGGTGGTAGAAATATGCAGTATGTAACCAACGAAAGATCAAAACTTTAAAATCTTTATTTTGACAACGATCCAATGTTCAACTCTTTGACCGTTTTCTTTTCTGACCATAATAGTTTGGGCTATGTAAGGTAAATGTCCCAATGCTTGACACTTTAATGCCTAATTGTTGACACCTCTAATTGTTTTGTCGGGCTCTGGGACATTTGAGTTATGTTCCAATTTGTGGAATAAAATGTTCAAGTATGGATGAAAAATAATCAAATGATTCGAATGTAATGTTAATACCTATAACTATTTAGACTATACCTGCGAAATAACAACTTTTGTATGGATATGGTCCTTCGAACCAGATTTACTTAAGTGGTACAGGATATACCTAACTTATGATATGAACAAGTTAGGTGCCATATTGCCTCTTTCCTCCCATACAGTCAGTATTATAAACATATATATACTTTTCCATTAGAATCTTAGATTTTCAAGAATGACTATAAAATATATACCTAGTTTACGAAAAATTTGATTTTTATAGGTCCAGATTTAGGTACATTATAACATACGTAACGGGTCTTTAAAACCGGGCCTAAAACATCAAAACAATACCGAATTACGATACAATATTTGATCGATTCGAAACTGTCATATTCTTCTGATATTTTTGAAGAAAAAGGATATTGACAGTATTTTTTTAAGTGAGTCAATATGTTAAAACGTGCACTAGTTATTTGGCAGTATATGAGTTGTGTTTGCGAAAGAGTGACTAGGAATGTAAATAAAATGAGTGATTATGTTAATTAAAACTATTTATTACGTGTGTTTTTTGCAACTGAACTTGTTAAATTGTTCGCATTTGCAAATAACTGACGGCCCATTTATGAATGGCTTTATGCATAATTACACCAAGTGGTATTCAAGGACTCAGTCTCTAAATAAGTATCAGGATGGCCAAGAAATAAAGAGTTTATTGCAATGAGCGGGCTGTCGTAAATATCGAGCCTTGAATACCGTGTAGTATAAGTATTTTACGTACGTAATTAGTACTTAAAATAACCTACCGTTATGTAATTTCCTGTTTACTAGTTAATGTTATTTATTACTAAAGGAATCTTATTTATTTAAGGGTTTTATGGGGAAAAGTCTGTCTCTACTTTGTTATGCATTTATTCGTCTTAAGTTTTTATAAGAACTAAATCCTACCAATTTATTTATTTTAGAGTAGTTAAAATTACAAAAAATAGTTACAGCTACGTCCAAAACCCTAGCGTTAGTAGCGAATTATTTATTTATTTTACAATATTGTTTCGTTTGTAATTATTAACGATAAAGACTTACTTTGATTTGGGTCATATTTACATAATCTGGATTCCCTTTAAGGATATAGGTATCTAAACACTAAATTAGTTTTTAAATAAGGTTTAGCAATTCTTTATAATTGCATGGAAAAAATATTGTTAAATCACCGTTTTTTCATGTACAATAAGGTGTGTCTCAAAAAAATGCCACTATTATTAATTGTTTATATTTCCAGGAGTTTTATGTTATTTCCACTCAGAATCAGGAGCTCTTTCGAACCTGGTAGGACAAAAGAATGTCCCAAAGATATTTTTTCTATCGTGTTACCATTTACAATTTACTTTGTAACACAATAGGAAAGGGCAATTCAAAAATGTATGGAAATTTTTGGACACTTTTTTTAGAAATAACATAAACGTTGCAGAAAATCACGGAAAAATTCGACGGCTTTTTTTTTGAGAAATGCTCACATCTTTATTTCAAAATAAATTTAAAATGTATCAACTTAAATAGACTGCAATAGGAATCATTGCAGTCTTATATGCACATTCACGTAAAGGTATGAATTACTCGAAGTAAGTCTTTGTAAAACGTAAATTATTTATTTATACTTAAGTATAGCATAAAGCCATCCAGTCACTAGGACGATACGCTCTTGTAGTACTTAAAAAATGCATTTAGATAATAATTTCCAGGAAATATTGTAAAGGAGAGTAACTCACTACGGAATATTATCACTATGCTAAGTATGCCGGCTTTGTATCATACAGTTCCTCTGCATAACAATTATCTTCCTATTTAGTACACAATAATGTATTTTTTTCTACAATCGATTGTAAAAAGTCCTTTAGTTGGTTAGAAAGGATTTGCTCAAAAGTACGTAAATGAAGTTTAATTTTTAATAGTTTTATTATAGGAACCAGGAAATTGAATGTTAATAGTTAAGGTGTATTAAACATTTGTATTTTATTTCGTTTTGTTTATTTTTCCTCAAATAACGTGAAAATACCTACCTTACATACCTACCTTATACAGGGTGCTCGCGAGGAACCCATATAACTTTACCAGCATATAGCTGAGGTCGTAATAATTAAAAAAACATTATATAAACATAGGTCGAAATTAGATTTTTAACTTTTTTAACTTTTCATACAAATTAAATAAATTATTTTTGGTTCACCAGTAACACAATGCCTTAGGACGAGCTGGCAACGTTTGTTATTGTCTCTATCTCTTTTCACTAGAACGGCAAGTAAGTCACATAGACATTTCTTGTCAAACAAATTATTTCAAACCAGAATGTACATAATGTGCAATCGGATCTCTTTACCTATGTATGATTTACTTATTTAAGGCCTGCCACACACTAGTATTTGCGCCCGCAGGATTATGATAATTATGAATATTATGATCAACCACCGGCGATTTAAATCGTAGTTGTACAGTCGACGTCAAAAATATGTTTACAATTTTTCACCTTATTTCTTTGTAATTAGGTTCAAAAGTGTACACATATTTTCAATCTGTAAGTCAATATCTGGCAGTGTTGTCAGAACACTGTAGAAAGGGAAGAAAGAAGAGAAAGAAAAGAAAAGACTTCACGAAATGTAAACATTGCCTTTTTTCAGCGAGAATCGCCTCTTGTTGTTAGATGTAACTAAAAATAACATTTAAACTACATAAGGAGAACAACATAACTACGATTCTTATCAAAAAACTTAAATACTCTTAAAATGCTTTTAACTTTTACGGTTGCTTTCGCCACTCTTCAAGGTAAAAAAATTTCAAAGTGGGATCCTCCCTTGTCAACACATAAATTTATTCTTGTACGCATTTGTTGGTTTAGTTGAGCTGGCCAGTCTTTCAGGTTCTGAGCGGCT
This sequence comes from Epinotia brunnichana, assembly GCA_963854355.1. Classification (NCBI taxonomy): domain Eukaryota; kingdom Metazoa; phylum Arthropoda; class Insecta; order Lepidoptera; family Tortricidae; genus Epinotia; species Epinotia brunnichana. The sequence goes on from OY977957.1 coordinate 15,842,298, forward strand.
TCCGTGATTTTTAGGATCAATTCTTCCCTTGAATTAATTGGTTTTGAATAGACCATATTCTTCATAGTGCCCCATAGATAAAAATCTAAAGGGGTTAGATCTGGTGATCTCGGAGGCCACTGTATCGTTGGAGATCCTCGACCAATCCATCTATTCATTGGAAACTGTTGGTTAAGATAATCCCGTACCACGAGACCATAATGGGGGGGAGCTCCGTCGTGTTGAAACCACATTAAACGCCGAGTCTCCAAATCGATGTCTTCGAGGAGAATGATCAAGTTGTTTCGCAAAAAATGTAGGTAGCTTTCTGAATTTAGTCTAGCAGGGAGCTCCACCGGCCCTATCAATTTATCGTCAATAATGCCTGCCCACATATTGACTGAAAATTGATGTTGGTGCGAGGATTCCCTGATTGCGTGCGGGTTTTCCTCCATCCACATATGACAGTTGCGTGAATTGAATACCCCTGATCTCGTGAATTGAGCTTCATCAGTCCATAAAATAGTTTTAAGGAAATTTGGGTTCTGAAGAAGTTTTTGATTAATTCTCTGACAGTAGGCAAGTCTTGAAAAGCCGTCGTTTTCGATCAGTCCCTGAACTTTTCTGAGGTGGTAAGGATAAAGACCATACTTTTTCCAACATCGCCACACGGTGAGGTCGCTGACCCCACACCACAAAGTACTTTGTTATATACTGAAATAGAGAACAATCTCTGGGCCTAAAAACGGTAACCCTGTAATTGATGCGCCATCTAGAATTGTTAGTTGAAATACTCCACTTCAATGTTAAAACATACAAAAAGTGCGTCGGTCGCAGGGTTTGAACCCCGGCTCATCGACTCCAAATACCTTCGTCTGTACCCCTAGGCTACTGATGTCTTATGACAACACGGCGAATTTTGAAATACCTTGACAGCCTCTAGTTGACTTATTATGCTGTCATTACCGCGCAACTAGTACTAAGATTGGCCGCCCTGCCCCACACATCATGCCTACGCGTCTAGTTGACAAGGAAGGATCTTCCGTAATTAAATTAAGTAGCCTGTCTTCAGTCGCGTCATTCAATCCCACAGCTCGCTCGGAGTTGTGCGGCCGAATTCCTCTTTCTCGCAATTGTCGAAACATGTCCGTAATCGTAGAATAATGGGGCACACGCCGATTAGGGTATCTTCGCCGGTACTCCTCAACGGCCTGCACGGAGTTACCGTTGCAGAAGCCGTACGTAAAAATAATATCTGCGACATGTTCTGGTGGGAATGTACGTGGCATTGTCGGTATACTTTTTTTTAAATGTACTTTTTGGTCTTCAAGCAATGCAACAAAAATATGACATTTAAAGGAAGTCATAATTAATAAGTCAAAGTAAGAAAAAATAAAATCCTAGGCAGCCATCTAGCTGTAGATACATATCACGAGAACTAAGTACCTATTGCATGGATCCAAAAGTTAAAATTATCGCACTGTGAAAATAAATGTTTTAAGTACGCATTAAAATTATTACCAGTCTATTATTGTCGATACTTAAATAATTTTAGTAATATTTTATCAATATTCATGGATTATGATGATACATACTGGCCACTTGGAAATTTCCTTCGAGTGTGTTTTATAAGTACTTTAAATAATGACATCAGTCACATGAACGATGGGTGACATTGTTGGTATTGATTCTAATATCAATATGATGTCTCACGTTTATAACATTTATTTAAACAGTGCGACGAATAATAATTTTCCTAATAATTGGACAAATCGTGCGGTTTAACTAAGACGGCAGACTTTTTAATCAGTGGAAAGAAGAGTAAATTGGTTTTTTAGTGCTGCTCAGTGAAAAATGTATTAAGGATGCTGTAATAGAAAATACTGCGAGTACTAATACTGAAGCAGTATCTAGTTGAGTGGTTACGGATTCACGGATTCTACGAAGTGCACGTAGACGAACAAGCTGGTAGAATGAGAAGGGTACCTATTGCAATTCCTGACAGTGATCATACTTTTTTGTTTGTAGGGTAATAAATAAATAATCTTATTAAAATTTGTGTTACTTTATTTAGCTTTAATACAATTAAACAATAATGGTATGGGTAATAAAAACACTTCGAACTGTTTATTTAGTTTCATGTGTAGTTTTCACGATTTAAACTGAATAGGTGTCCAATTTTTACCCGAAGTAGCAAAAACTTAGCTTCGTTGTTCTGCCATCATAATAAATCAATCGATCATTAAGAAATATGCATTCTTATGAATAAATACGTGTCACTTCAAAATAAAACTAAGACGGTTAAATTTATCAATTTTTCATTGATTCGTTTACATTTTACATTTACTACAAACTGAAAACAATTTATTTTTAATTTAGGTTAGTGTGTGTTGTGTGTGTAAATATGTGTTTGTTTATGTGTATGTGTGTGTGTATTTTAAGCGTTAAAACACACGTTTTCATGCTAAAAATAATAAAGATTCAGTGTCTTCATAAGTGAGTGTGATCAACCATTCCGTTATTTTTTCTTTACAGTTTCGTAATTGCATCGGGTAAATATTGATAGTTTTATTTAATTTATTGTATAAATGAGACGATATTGTACTTATTGTATTGCCTCTTGGCAAACGCTGATTTTGGCATTACGGTCAAAAAATGCTAAACATTCCATTTCATCGACTGTACCAATCATTAGGGACAAAAACATTCCGATACATTGTGTAGTTTGTAAGAAAATTTGGCTAGTAATCTCTCTCTCTCTCCTGTAAAATTTGCTAAAACCTAGTTAATTGTTTTTGACTTTGAGCAGTCGCTGCTGCTTTGCCCCCCTGTAACGATATAATGTATGACTAGCATGATCGAGTTCATGTCGGACATAAACCATTCGTCTCACTCGCACTTACATTACTTGCTAGTAAGGGACGGACGTCATCGTTCTAGCGAGGCCGATAGCCCTACATTATACCGTTACAGGGACCCAGTGTATAGTAAAGTACAATTATTTTACTATTAATAAATCCACGGTTAAACTCACTTATTAAATGTCACAGGCGACATGTTTCGAACTCTTCGGGAGTTCTTCTTCAGGATAAGTGTTTTCGCGGCAATGCCGCTTGAATCAAGGCCTCCACACACCGCGCGGCACATGAATTTAACCGAGGATTTATTAGTAGTATTGTACATGTCTCACGAAAGATTAAATTGGATTGCAATTATTATGTGGCAGCTCTTGTATCGTAGACATGAGAAAATATGGCAAGTCAACTCAGGCTCAGGGCCAACCATTACACCGAATACCATCAGACACAAAACGGGAAAATACACTCAAGAGCAAAAGTTTCGGGTCACCCTAAATTAAATAACCGCAATAGGTTTTTTATAGTAGTTTATGTGACTGTACATAATTAAGGGCGTTAAACACGAGTGTGGGTTTAAGAAACGAGCCGCAGGTGAGTTTCATAATAACATCACACGAGTGTTTTAATGCCTAATTATGTACAGTTACATACACTACTTTATCTATCCACATATCATAAGCCTCCATGATGCATTCAGGAGCCGCATATAATGACCGGCATCGCGGCGTTGTTTTCTGGCAGCTGTCATAGTTCTTTTTTAATTCAGAGACAAACTAGTCGGATCCAACAATTTGTATGCAAATTGACAATTCATTTCGAACTAAACGTCATCTCGACTGATATTAGAATAGAGGTCAAATCAAATTGCTTTGTTTTATAGAGGTGTTCAAAATTTGATTCTAATAATAGCATCGAAATCGATGTAATTATTTAGCATCAATAACATTTTCACAGATAAGAAATTTGTTCTAACAAAACAGTCTGTTTTTATGGTGGTCATAATGTGCGGTTCTTGGACGCATCATGGAGGGTTAATGATATTTGGATGGATAAAATAGTTTACACTAGTCTTATTTACATAATATACTAGTCTTCGTAATACCCAAATGTATTAGCAATTTCCGGAACCTATCATAAAGATATCAACATCCAAAAATGACGATTTTTGCGATATCTCGCTCCGTTAACGTTGTTTTTTTCATGGGTTTTTACGAGTCCGGTTTAAACCTGGTAACGTGTTTCTTTATTACTGTTATTTCTGCAGTTTAGATGTAAAATTTAATAAAGATCATGAAAGGATTAAAAAACTGTACAACATTTGGGCTACTTTAGGAAATATGACGGTATTTCATCGAACTGAAACTTTTGCTCTTGAGTGTAGTTTCCACCCTCAGATTCATTCATTTCCACCCGTTACTATATAAGGAATAAGGAACTCAGAAATAAATCTCATTAAATTTGTCTCTCTACTGAGTTCTAAACGGTATTGACAAATCTCCGTCTAATTGTGTCCATGGATGAACTTCATTGAAATACTTGAAAAGTAGTACACTGATAATTTTAATTATCCAGGTCAGACCCTCGATCCTTAGAGGGAGTCAATAAATCATGAACATCCGTTACGATACAGCACGCAAATCACGTAGACACTATTAGTTTAAATTTACGTTCTGCATCGCACATTCAAGCATTTGCTTTCACTTACGCATTGGGGACCCAGCTGATAGCCTTAATTCCTGACTTCTCATGAGGTTACAACTCTTATAAATTAAGCGTTGATATAAATTGAAATGTGTAGTTCCTCCGAATCAATAAACTTAAGTGGCAATGGGCGGGGGCACATTGGCTGTAGAACCAATGACCGTTGGGGCGGAAAGGTTCTCGAGGGGCAACCACGTCCCGGCATCGGCAGGCACAGCGTGTGTAAACCCCCCACTACATGGTGGACTGACGACCTGGTAAAGGTCGCAGGAGTCCGATGGATGCGGGGCAGGACTATTTAGTCAATGTGTAACACTTTAGGGAAGGCCTATGTCCAGCAGTGGACATCTTTAGGCTGATATGATGATGATTTTGATGGTGAAGTTCTGAATCCGCATAAGGCTAGGCATGGAGACTAAAACCCATGTCCTGTCCAAGGGATGGGCCTGTGTTCAGATCAGAAATGAAACGTAAGTACCTGTATGTAAAGGAGCAGCTACCACAGATTTCAATCTGACTTAAACTTAGATAAGTCTAACTGGGTCCTCCAGCTTACAGTGAAGACTGTAGCCAACTTACTTGGTTTATTTATAATTCATATTGAGAACATCGTGGGTTAGAACTGTATGTTGCTGCGAGGCTATCAGAAGAAGCTGTGCAGCAGCTAGCAGTTGATTACTCTTTAGCACCACAACCTTGCTCAGTAAACTGTAGTATTTAGTTAGTAATGTCACCAGAGCTCCTATATATATATATTTTAATCTTCATTTATTTAACGAGGGTTTTACAAATGCCACCCTCATGGCTCTCTTATTCTAATTACTTCTTAATTTTAATATATTCTTAACTAAGTTGTTCACTGATTCCGCTTCTTCAGAGGTCGGAGTAGCTAATATACTATTTTATTGTACCGAGATCATAGTTATTTGTAGGCGCCGCTGTGCGTCGCCACGGCCACACTCCATTGTAACGTGGTATACATCTTCCACCACCCCACATATGCACTAATCCAGATTCAACTTTCCGCATCATGTATGCATAACTATTTAATGGAATGTGGCCGGAGCGGAGTCTAAGAGCAACATTCACATCTTGTCTACTAAAATTACACAGACTGAACCACGGGGTGCGAGGTAGTGTTGGCTGAATGGTTTTATACCAAATACCTTTAGTGCGGGACCTTTCATCGAAATATTCGGTCCACATTTCGTGGCATATAACTTTGACCTTGCACGGGGCATCAGTAAACCAAGGTATACTGCGGTGTGAATCGCCCGTGTCAATCGCTTGTCTAGCCAGCCGATCCACCTTCTCAATCCCGGTAGCTCCTATAATTGTGGCAAAGAACCTGCATTCTCTTCTTATAGTTATGCTTTTAACACATTCTATTCACCCATTAAAAGGTCGAGAAAAGTGCATAATTGTGTATGTGACAGTTCTTGAAATTGCATAGAACATATTACATATACGTATTAAATGATTGCAACTTAGAAAAGTTGAAAAACCCCCGATATTTTCATTTCAAAGTTCATTATCTCAAATTCGGCTGAACCGATTTTGTTGAAACATAGCTAAAGAACCATCTGGATCACGTCAGATTTCGGACAAAAAAGGTCCATTTGTTTAGGAGCTAACTACAATGCCACAGACAGACTCCACGTCCAACTTAAAACACCCCTCTTATTGAGTCGAGGGTTAAAATGCATACAAAATGGTTTTTTTTCATATAAAGTATGTATATTGCCGACTGTTTTTTTGCACGGTCATCAACTGTTAACAACTATTTTCGTTAAGTGGTTTCTAATGAGCCCAAACACTTGTTTATCTTGTGTAGTTTGGGTGTAGTGATCTTTAAGAATTTACATACGTACTTATACCAAATTTCAGCCCAATCGATAACTGGCTGAAACAATAGTTGCAGATTTTGAAGGACACTACTTTAATACTTACTTAAGTAAGTAAGTAGGTAGGTATGTAGTAGTATGTAGTAGGTACATACGAACAGTGCACGTGAAACAAAAGCTTGTAAATAGAGAGTATGCTGTCTAACTGACTTACTAAAGTAAAATTTAATTAATATTGGACGGCTTCGACTAGACTACCAAAGCCGCTAATTATAAATCAAGTGGATTAGTAGTGGATTAGTATCCAAACTATTCCAAACTTTAAGTATTTTCCAGTAGGATGTTCGCAAATGTGATACAGTAAAAGCCTCGAATAAATCAAAGACCTATCAATATTCAAGTATAATTGATTTAAAGTGATTCTGTTCATCAATCCTTTGTTTTAATATTCTACAAGCGAGCGAAGCGAAATCGCCCTGAATACCGTAGCACGGATAGGATATCACTGCCGTTCGAGTTTCGAAACGCTTTTCAAAGGATTCCCTTAGTTTTTATTATAAATTAGGCTAGCCTCTTCTTCAGTATTCATCCTATTTGAACATTATGTTACTCAATGAAGAAACATGTAACAAAAAGCGTCACTGTGTACATTCTTGGTCAGTTTGCGAGCTCTATTTTATAAGGGAGACGCTACATGAGCGAAATCGGCAGGACTACCAAGCAAGGTCACAGAAAGCTAGTATGGAGTGGCCTTGATTTGGTTGGAAGCCGTGCTTCAAACACGTATCCACACGTGCCGAATCACGCTGCAGGAATACATGCAAACCTGCCGATTTCGCTCGTGTAGCGGCTCCTTAAGGGACCAGCTGCTCAATTAAAAAGAAAGACGAAGTCACGGGGTTAATAGTCTATGTCTATTCCGGAGGTCCATACTATATACCGGTGAAACAATTTTTGAAATCAAATAAGCAGCATCGAAGATTATTATACCAAACATACAAATTTACAAAGCAAAACACTCATATTTATATAATATTAATAAAGATAAATATTGTACATTCTGCCGGCCAATAGATAACTTGGCACGAGTGGTACTCTGTGAAGGAGTAAGTACACAATAATAATATACCATTTATTTCAGACATCAAAGGCCCATAGTAACAAATACCTTATAGAGTAACATACATACAATACAATAATAATATTAAAAAACTAAACACTATAGGTTAGGTGTGTAACTATAGGTTTTTAGCTCAATATCGTCAATAAATCTCCGAACGCCTGCGATATAGATAAATACAATGCCCAAGACGGACCGATGTGAAATCAGAAGATCAGTAAGGCGGATTCCGTTCGAACAAAACGCTTGATAATGATAACTTGACATGTAAGTTTATCCTTGCAAAATTATCACTCAAAAAAGACCTCTGAATATGACTAATGATAGCTGACGATTTAGAATATTTTTTCGAAATAATGCACCAAAACAAATGACACGTTATCGGTACAAGTAATGTTCAGGCTGGCTGCAAATCTTATGGTCGTAGTGTACTAGAAGAACACCTAACCGTGACCTACATATTTTTGAAATGAATGAATAATGCTCCTCAAAATGAAAAGAACATTTTTTTTACAAACAAACATTAAAGCTAGCAACTGCAGTTGCTAGCTCTGAACTTGACAATCAACAGTCGGTAAAAGAAATACTCCTCCTATTTTGTACTCTGCTTCGGTAGGTGACAGTGCAACAGCGGCAGTTTCATATGACTTCCGAATCATTGGAATTTGACCGTTATTCTTAAGGTTATAAGAGTCGCAACTACACCACCTGATGGTGTCGCATTGCCAAGGACTTGGTAAACAAAACACGCACCCAGGTATCCGTTTTGCTGAACATCTTTCTCTAAGGCGTATGATTGGAATCCCAATTAAAATGTCCTCTATTACGTAAGGAATGCGAACGCAATGCTAGTATCACTTTCTTCCGATGGTGACGTCCCCTTTAGCAAGTTATGGGTGATTGTGTTACTTATGACTAGATACGACTACGACTTCACCAGATATGTCCTCAAATCCAAAATAAAGAAATGGCTTATGTCTCTTACTTATGAACAAACCGAGGACATTATTAAAACCTAGATCAAAGTACAAACACACATGAAGTGTCCACGGAAAGAACATGTCTAGTCACTTTAGTGACATTTTGAGTTATCGCGTTTTTAAAGTTTGGAACGATGTAGTTAATAGTATATTTTATTGGAATCTGATAACTTTGAATATCAATTAGGTATATTTTGATTACATATTTCGTGGTTCTAGTTCTAAATACCATGGAGTCACTATTGTATTTATTAATAATATTTATTTAAATGTAAGTCATGCTAGGTATGTAATCTATAGGAAGGTAATAGCGATTTTAGTATTATAACGATGCCCAATAATTAATCAAAAGACCCTTTGAAAAGTTTCTCTAATGTATTGTTTTGTTTTGTGTGACATAACATGTTTTTTCCATGTAGGTAGGTACCTAATATACAACGCACGTTATTTCCGTGTATAGGTTTTTTTAAAGTAAAAAAAAGTAATGTTAATATAATAATACAGTTGTAACAGAAGATGTAAGTAATAGTTTATTACTTGCTCTACATTTTGGCATTAAAATCTCATTTTCAAAAAAAAGTGACTTGACATGTTCTTTCCGTGGACCCTTCACATATTCACACACATGCACACACACACACACGCACATATTTTCATGTTTTAAATTTTTAGATTTTATATTTTCTTAGCACGGTGCACGGTCAATGTTCCATTATTTTGAATTCTACTTGTTAAATCTGTACTCTCTGCTCCCAAGATACAGGCTGTGCCTAGTTTTATGACGGATATTTTTCTTTGTTTGTTTAAAATGTGCATGTTAACAGAACATAAGTTTAACTCACTCGGATGTAACGTTGTTAGGGTATAGTACATTTCGATGCTAGTGCGGAAAGTATGTCATTACTTCACGAGTGCCGAGATATCTTGCCACGAGCCGTAGGCGAGTGGTAAGACTCGGGACGAGTAAAGAATGACATTTCCGCACGTGTATCGAACGACGTTTTTTAATACAGTTGCGAAAAAATAAGAAAAACAACAACTGTATTAAAAAAAAAAAATTTTTTGTACTACTTTATTATTTTTCAACTGTATTACAATGATGTTACAGAATGAATAATATAAAAGTTTCAAATTCCTTACTTGTTGTTTTTCTTATTTTTTCGCAACTGTATTAAAAAACGTCGTTCGATACACGTGGAAAAGTAAAAAGCACTAGTGCGCAAAATACAACTTTGCGCACGATTTGCAGCTACAAAAAGTACCACTTTTTGAGCAACTGTATTAAAATAGTAGATTGTACAACAAGTGCATAAAACGCACCATTTTACTCGAGACGTTTATCCATCCGAGCGAGCTTGCGAGCGAGGATAGATATAAAGTCGAGTGTAAAATGGGTTTTATGGACGAGTTGTACACTCTACTTTTCACTTCGATTGCGAGGAAATGAAACAGCAACACGTAAAATAATAAATGAGACGAAATACAAATTATAAGTTTATTTCATGAAGTTTTATTGTGTACTTTGGCTGTTGGTATCTTTGCCTTGGTCTTAGAATACGAACGAAACGAAATAAAATAAAGAGGTTGTTGTATGAAGTTAAAGATGTTCGTGTGGCTGTTGCAGCGATTGCCTTGGTCTTCGACGAAGATTTTACTTTATGCTCTAGAGCATAAAAAGCGACTTTATGTCGCCTACGCACGACATAAAGACGAACTTTTAGAGCATGAGAAGTGAAAAATAAATTATTTGTATTCTCAAGATCGTAGCATGTGAAAATCTGTTATCTCTGCCTGCCATTCCGAGAAACAGTCGTGATTATAATATAAGTATGTAGTGTATACTAGTTATGTACAAACTTAATTAAGCTATATGACGTTTCCACCACACACAGACTAGACCAGATACAGACTATAATTAAATTATGAATTTGTTATTTGTATGATTTGACATTACATTACCTATAGTTTTTGATTATTTATTTATTTATTTGTTTGTTAGTATTAGGTATCTAAAATTGACATGTTTCAAATATTTTTTTTGTTTTTATTTTATTGATAAGTACCCGCTGGTACTGCAATTGGTAGTTGTATTATTTATTTTAATTTTCTTATGACATGATCTCTTGTGATTTTATATTTTAGTTTTGCAACGATCGGTACCGTATTGTTATTTATTATTATTACCTATTGCTTTATTTGTGTATCAACGAAATGAAATATAATTAAATAGTAAGTTGCGTAATTATGTACCTAAACGATCGTTACATGAAAAGTAACATAAGGTAGGACTATGTACTTATGTAAAATTTATATAATGAGATTAATTAAACTAAACTAAACACCATAGGCCTAATGTTAAGAATTAAATCGACCACAGGGACCGTTGTCAGTATAGTAATTAGACCGCAGTGTAACTTAAGACAAGCAATAAAATTAAAAAAATATCGTTCCTGGCAATTATCGTTGACCCCTGACGCTAAGCCTTTGAAAGTTCATAAACACTGTAAGGTCCAACATAATTGTGACTTCCATTTCCATACATTTACTACGTGCGGGTCCCAAAAACGTAAGCGGTGCAGCATGTGGGGCAACTTAGACAAACTAGAATGTTACGAGTAGGTAATAGATTAAAAATCTCGATGATTTTTAAATATGACCATAATCACATTGAGACATCGAGACTTTTGCAATCAAATCAGCACTTATGGAATTTGATTTAAAAATTAACTTCTTGAGACCTTTTAGATAATTCAGTTTCAGTAGTGTTTCTATATGATATTCCGTCGTGGGTTTAATAGCCCTGATCATGTTTGGAACATTCCTATTTCTAAGTCAGATTGTGTAAGGTTTTTGGGTGTTGAACTGGACGCCTTTTTAAGATGGCATAAGCAAATTGACCAAGTATCTAATAGGCTGGCAAGTGCATGCTATGCTTTGAAGTGTCTAGCCAGTACAGCAGACAAAGAAACACTAAGAATAGTCTATTTTGCTCATTTTTAAAGCATCGTCAGATATTGCATAGAAGTATGGGGTAATGCTACTATTGAAACAAAAAAAGGCCCTTCGTTTTATTTCAGGGTGCTCACGTATACCTGTCACACATCGATCAATTTATAGAGCACAAAATTATGACTGTTATTTCCCTTTATCTTTATTGTATCTGCTTATATGTATTTAAAAACAAAGATCAATTCAAAATAGCTAGACAAAACACGCAAAGGCAACTTAGACCTAAGAATGATTTTTTACTGACCAAATGTAATTTTATGTATTTTGATAAAAGCCTAAACAATACCGCAATTAGAGTAGGTATATAATAAACTAGACAATAGTATAAAACAGTGTGATGACTTCCGAACGTTTGAGCGAAAATTAAAACAGTATTTTATGAACCGACCTTACTATTCAATCAAAGAATTTTACGCTAATGCATTAGATTAGATTAATTAACGATTGACAATTTTATTATTTTAATTCTACAGATTTTTCCCTACCTGACTATTTACATAGGAATATAATTAATTTTCTTTCGAACATTAGTAGACATAACATATTATTTTATTACTTTTATGATTGTGACATGTTATTGCTTATTTGATTCTGTTTTTTTTTCTATGACATTGTATAATTATGGTTTCAACTCATCCTTCCTATTTCCATTGTATTATTATTATGTTTTGATTTGATTTAATTTTAATTGACTATATTGTATTTGCATGCATTTAACTATGTTCTTTACCGCAAATAAATGATTTGATTGATTGATTGATTGATTGAGTACTACTCACCCTAAATTACTCTTACTTTATCTCGTGCATAGCTTTGAGCTAAAAATGACTGAACTAATGTTTATTTTATGGGTTTCTTGACATAATTATGTCCATGATCTATCTGTATAATGAGGACGGCTATAACTCTTGAATCAATTGTCCCTGTATCCGCGCTTGTTATGGCTTAAGTAGAACCGAAGTAGATACTGTGTGAATTTTAGATTTTATACTTACTTAGTAGGTACGTAAATATGGTTGAATTGTTAACGCCGATAATGTTTTTGCGTATTCAAAAAGACACCAAATGTAGTCTTGAAACTGAGGGTGTCAAAAGGCAAACACTTATTTAGTAGTAGATCCACTAATTAATTAAAGAGAGTTAAGGTGCTTCACAAAGCGATAGTTTCCAATACATTGTCACCTCACAAACACATTTAAAATGTAGCGTTCGCCCCAAGATAGCTTACATTCGGTCTCACGTCACGTATTAATGCTAGTATATAACCCAAGCCCTGGACACCCATGGCATACATTGTGATTCGTCAACCGGCGGCGGTCAGTCGCGTCGTCACTAAACAATAAAAAAAAGTGCAATATGAAAATAATAGTGTTCCTATCAATCGCGGCGTATGCCTGTGCGCACCAGCCAGCTTCGCAGCTGGCTAGAAACATTTACAGCGAATGTTTAAGCCAGTATTCTGTGGAGTGTGTGAAGCCGAGGACCTTGGAATGGATTTCGCGGGTAGCCAATGACGACGAGATCAGGATCACGGAAGACCTTTCAATTGTGAAGACGGGGATTTTGGATGAAGAGTCTAGGGCAGCTTCTGATGAGTTCGCGATTGTGGACAGGATTGATGGCTTCCTTCAAACCCATACGCTGAGAGTGAAAGTTCCTGAGGAGATCACGAAGAGTGCAGCTTCGGAGTATGTGCCTCGATCTCTTCTCTCTGGCTTGCCGTCTGAGCTGGATATGCCTCTGGACGGAGAAGAGGATCTTGAGGTATTTGAAGGCAGGAAGAAGAAAATCAAGCTCCCCAAGCCTTTGAGGATCAAGAGCAGTGAGAAAAATCTGTTTATTTATTCTGTCGCTCCCTTTATGTTATTGGCCTATATTTCGCTGTAAGGCATTTAATTACTTGAGAACTAAACGGGTCAATATCATCACGATTGTTGACGTTATTCTAAGTGCTTAACACTTTTAGTGACTGCTTGAGACGCTATCAACAATTACAAAGTTCTCACTAAGATCTAAAGCAAACTTCTTTTTAACCATACATATTTCAGAACACGGTTAAAATTTGTAGATATTGCTTGGGTGACTAATGACACGTTATTATCGATTTGAGACGGTATTTTACAGCCAATTAGCTCTCCCTAAAATTTTAAGTAAATCTCTCTTAAAAATCATGTATTTTTCAGAACATGGTCTCATCAAGAAGGTGCTCCTGCCTTTCCTCCTTGGCCTGAAGTTCAAGGCCTCGGTCCTCGTGCCCTTGGCCCTAGCTCTCATTGCCCTGAAGACGTGGAAGGCTCTTACCCTTGGTCTTATCTCCCTTGTTTTGTCTGGTAAGTCCACTAGTTTAGGACAACAACTTTGTCAATAAGCTTCTGTTGAAAAAAATTATAGGTGTTCTATTTATTATGGGTTTGAACATTGTGAGTTCACCTTTTCAACATGGAATAAGGTGCAAAGTGCAATAGTGTGTAATTACTTCTGCACTTGACAATAGCTAAGTATAATTTAGTGGAAATCATCGATACAATTACACAGTCAGGAAAAATGGATTAAAAATACGTTTTATTGAAAATAATATAATCTTTATTGGGATACTGGTCTACATAAATTATGAATACAGTACAGAATATCTCAGCTTACAACATTATTAGTAATAATCAATAGAAACGAATCATGTTGTAAACTGAGATATGTACTGTATTTAATAATTAGTTACAGTCAAGGGCAGCAATATGTTTTTACGCAAAGTTTCATAAATATGTATACTACAACCTAATTGTTGCAGAAATAAGGTCTGTGAACATAATTTTGAGACTTTGTGGTGTATACATATTGGTGCCCTTGAACAGTACATAACTAAAGTACATAATAAAGTATCAACTTACAGAGCTAATAATTTCCGCATGTCACTCAGATGTACACCTACTAAAATGTTGAACAGGCAACTATGAATAAATATTTTAAACTTTACTAACTAAATTTAAATTGGGTGAATCAAATCCTGTCCCAAGTTGCCTTGATTACGTCTGCTGGGTCACTTTCAAAGAACCCAACAATAAAGCGGTGTTAAGGGTTCAAATTACAATTGCTCTCCCACAGGTGCCATGGTCATCTTCAAATTTACCAAGCCCAAGGTGGTGAACTACGAAGTGATCCACTACCCCCAGCACCACGTGGAACACCACGTCGACCACCACGCCCCGAGCTGGGAGCACGGGCCCTACCAGGCGCGTTCCTACGAGGACGCCCACGAGCTCGCGTACAACGGACAAATCTGAACCACTGACCAATAACATATTACCTAACTTATTTATTTATTGTGCTGTAAATAAAGTATGAATTAAGTGTCAAATGAAAATGACATTCGACTTTGATTGTGTCCTCCACCAAATCAGAGAGACCAGGGTTCCAATTTGACATCCCATTGTCTCTCAAAATAAGACGGAGAGACATGAAAGAAAAGCGATATAAAATGTGAGACCCTCGGCATTTTATAGCAATATGTCCACTTTTGGAATTGAAATTACAAAGGCAAGAAACAATAGCGCTATTAAACCGAATCATGAGTCTCTTTTTGAGAGCTCTTCCTGGGTCGAGAGTAGTCAGTTTGTCCGTGAACGACGTAATCCACTACCTAGCACCACGTGGAACACCCCGTCGACCACCAAGCTCCGGGCTGGGAGTTCCACGACCTCGTGTACAACGGACAGATCTGAACCACTGACCAATAACTTATTACCTAACTTATTTATTTATTGTGCTGTAAATAAAGTATGAATTAAGTGTCAAATGAAAATGACACCCGATTCGAATTCTATCATCCATTAAAACACAAATAAGATGCCTATCTTACTGCCTAGTAACAATGATGTAATATGAAAAATAGGTAGATATTAGTACATTACTTACCTAGGGCGGTTAAACAAAGAATGACTCAGATCGCAGGTATTTGACGCCCGAGCCGAAGGCAAGGGCGATAAATATGCGCTCTGAGGCTTTTTTTATTACCGCCCGTGGTGAGTACAAAATTTTACGTCTCTATCTGGCCAGGAAGTGGGGTTTACCGCACGCATATCGTGCGGTAATTCCTACTTTATGGCCAGGTATGACGTAAATTATGTTATAAGCGCTCCAAAAGTGGCACAAAAGGCCTCCACACACCGGTCGCGTGCGCGGGTCGGGCGCGCGTCGGGCGCGGGCCCGCGCAAGTTGTAAAACATTGAAACTACAATTCAAACATACATCGAACGCGGGCCCGCCGCGGGCCCGCCGCGGGACCCGCGCACGCGACCGGTGTGTGGAGGCCTTTAACCTGGCTAATTGACACGGTTTGCCATAGTTTCGCGTCGTCAATGGAAACGAATGCTGTCAGAATTTAGTGGCCAATTTTAAACACGGAATTTCGTATAGACAACGTATCTACCTATTTTTCATATTACATCATTGGGCAGTAAGATCGACTACGACCTGGGTTTGACAATATCCTAGGGACGTCTTTTCAGTCATTGTAACAACTAGCAACGTCACCAATCAGTATTGAAGTACGGAAGAACTACTGTATCGAGCATAATCTGAGGCCGTAGAATGGTTGTGGAATCATCCATCACCCTCGCACTCAGATACTTGTCGGAACGTGACAGATGTCTTATCTACAGCGATAACATAAAATGGCACCCATATTATGCCCGCAGATACATACATACATATAATCACGCCTCTTTCCCAGAGGGGTAGGCAGAGATCACGGATTTCCATTTGCTACGATCCTGACAAACAACGTTCGCTTCACTCACTTTCATAACATTTCTCATACATGCTCGTCGGTTTAGGGTACCTACTTTTGACCTGGCCTTTTTGTAAGATTGTAGTCCGCAGACGTCTTTCAAAATAAGAAAAAAAAATAAGAATTTCCCTCTAAATATGGGATTAATACAATAATATTGTCATTAGGATAAACTATAGCAATATTTATTCTCATTTGCGGTAACCTATATAGATTGACATGCTTGGTTATGCTTTCATCTTCAAAAAAAAATTAAAACTTCATTTAAAAAAAATCTCTCTTTCACACATGTTATGATAGTCCGTTCAACTGTCAACTTTACATATCAAGTTATCTAGGTAAACCTGTAATTGGCCATACTACTGTGTATTATAGGATAAGTTACATAATTTGTATCGCTGTTGGTTTTCTGAATAATTAATAGGTAATAAAAAAAATCTCAAGGTTTCAAGATCTCAGAGAGCTCAAGGATTCAAGGTGACGTCCTCACTTTCATGCCTCTTTCTTACAAAACAAGAATAACAGAGACATCGAAGAAAAGCGATATAAAATGTGACGTCCCCAGTATGAATGAAAATGTACCTTCCTATGAGATGAATGGAAATGAATGTGGAATGTCATGATGTCATGAACCAATAGCGATGTTACTCTTTATGTCTTGCAGATTTTTGTTTTCTGATATTGAATTTGTAATAATGGTTGCATAAAATGGTTACAAAAGTACTAATTTTTACGATGATTTACGAAGGAAAAGCCTTAAGGCAACTGATTGGAATCACGGTCCATCTTAAAGATCATTGATTTAGTATAAGTCAACGTTAAAGAAAGATGAATAAAAGTTAAAACCCCTGGTGCACGGTGATAAGCAACATTTGACGGATCGACGGTAAACGTCTGAGTTTTTTACAAATTTGCTAAATGTAACGAGCCCTTCTTAAAAAAATTGAATTTGGAATGTTCTAAATCGCGCTTTCGAAAATTTTAAAGCGAGTTTAATTATATACCCCCGAGTTACTCTAAGGGGGGTTTGTCGGGGCGGGGGGTTCCGCGCGAAGCGCTTACGTTTAGAATGTAGGGCCCGAAAAAGCAAAAACAATTGCTGAATAAGGTAATCGTCCCATTGTTAGATACCCTTATTACTCGTATTTCAATAATTTCCTATGTGTGTCATCTCAATTGCTTTGAATTGAAGGTGCAAGCTAATAAAACAGACATTTAGTATATTTACTTAGTATATTTACATAGGTAAAGAAAAAATACGCTTATGAATGACTTATTTTAAATATTACAAAAAATACACAAATTAATACCATTACTGTAATGATATTTACGGCTGTGATAGAGCACGAAAATAGTGCGGTCCAGGTCTGATATCTAGTAGATCTCAGACCTGTACCGTACTATTTTACAAAAAGAAGTAGATCTCAGACCTGGACCGCACTATTTTCGTGCTCTATCACAGCCGTAAATATCATTACAGTAATGGTATTAATTTGTGTATTTTTTGTAATATTTAAAATAAGTCATTCATTAGCGTATTTTTTCTACATATTTTTTCCACCATCATTTTACAAAAAGAAGTATATATTATCTACTTCTTTTTGTAAAATGTTGGTGGTAAAAATATGTAGAACAAATACGCTAAATGAATGAATTATTTTAAATATTACAAAAAATACAACGACATGAGATAACATTTTACAAAAAGAAGTATGTATTATCTACTTCTTTTTGTAAAATGTTGGTGGATCAAACTGCACATCCCACCTCTCCGGATGCGAATAGTCATACGTCCAATTAATTTTAATATACGGATGAGGCAGCGGCGCTTGCCATTGGGTGTTAGCGTACCTTTCATCCAAGTAACGATATGCTTGTCTGCCCATATAGGCGTTATACAGAAAAGTGAGTACAGAGTGGTTTTCGACTGGGGTGAAATAGTGTGTCATTTCCTTCGCTCTGAGGTCCATTGAGAAGGCGTTCAGGCCTAGAAGGCCGTCGTAGAGCCATGACTGCCCCTGGGTGGCTCGGTGGAGAGCAGCTCCGCTGTCGAGACCCAGCATTGCCCAGCGGCCCCAGATGCAGAAAAACCAGCCCCACTCGGTCTGAAATAAAATTGCATGGCTACTAGGATCAATCTTTTCTCCTCCTTGAAGAACTAAAGTTACTGAGTAATCTTTTGGTATCATGCCTCATCATCATCATCATCGTATCAACCGAAAGACGTCCACTGCTGAACATAGGCCTCCCCCAAAGAGTGCCAAAGTGACCGGACTTCCGCGACCTTTACCAATCAGCCAAGCATATGGGGGTTGAAGTTGCACCACGTCCGTAGGAATTACCCATCGCTACCCTACACGTGACCCCTGGGCGGTGCTAAAAGTGCAACAACCTGGCAACCGTACCGTCTTTTCAAAGATCTCACGGTTCTAATACAATGATTTGCCATACGACAAATAAAAAACCCGGCCAAGTGCGAGTCGGACTCGCGCTTGATCAATAAAAATATTTATTTTATTCTGTTTTTAGTATTTGTTGTTATAGCGGCAACAGAAATACATCATCTGTGAAAATTTCAACGGGAACTATCACGGTATCAGTGAGATACAGCCTGGTGACAGACAGACGGACGGACGTACGGACGGACGGGCAGCGGAGTCTTAGTAATAGGGTCCCATTTTACTCTTTGAGTACGGAACCCTATCAGTCAATATTGTGGGGGGCCTATCCACGCCCCGCTTTCCGGTACGTTGCGTGTGTGCGGATTGTGCCTCAAGGGAGCCAAATTAAGTATTTACGGCGGGGGCGGCATATTTATTCCTGAGTGGAGTGAAAAATTCTGCAATAGAATTCTGAGCATAGCCAAGGATTCAAGTGTTGCCGCCCAAGACAGTAATACCTTTACTACCGAGTGACACTACTGCTTTTTCACGCCACTGCTCGGAAATATGGCCAAAGATGGATTGAAATGAGAGTAGAAAGTAGTACAATTCAAAAACAGTCAAACAATATAGATTTGCAAAGTAAAATGTAGTGTTTAGCGGCCTTTTTTACTTTCTTCTCTGCTATTGGTCGATTATTTTTGACATTAGTAACTCGCTCAGAAAATAACAAAATTATTAGAGCAACATTACATTTGTGCGTTTAATTAAAAAATTAAAGCGTCAAATTCGCTCAATGAATGTGTACTTTTACGATTGTAAGCGTTTTTTATTTAAGTATGTGAAAAACGCCTTTGCATGCTTAAAAAAAATATAAATAAAAAAATTGAAAAAGGCGGGAAGGAAAATTTCTTCTGTCTGTTCTTTAGATCGGAAACAAACATTCAGATAATTGTGTATAATTCTGTACGATTTGAAATAAAAATATTTCCTTACATTAGGCGTGAAAAGCACATAGTAAATGCCTCGGTAGAAAGTGCAATAGATGGACTCGCATCTTCGCGAACTAACTCGTCCATATATTGCTTACTTTCTATACCTAGGCAACAATGTACTATTCACACCTTATGTAAGGAAAATTGAAATCCCTCATTTGAGGGCAACAATGACTCTTCTCGAAATAGCAGGTGTGAAATAGTTATTTGTGTCACAAGGGAGCAACATAGTAAATTTACGGCGATGGCGTGATGATGGTAGAAAGGGATTCAAGTGTTAATGCCCAAGACGAAGATAATTTTGCTACTGAGGGACATATGCAACTTTTCACACCGACTATGAGGAAAAACAAAATAAAATTTAAAAAAAGAAGTTTTTTTTTTATACAAAATAGAAAAAAAAAGTGAAAAAAAGTGTTGTTTTTTTAAAAGGAAAAGAAAAAAAATATGTTCGTTTTTAATCAATTACGATGCAATTACAATCGATTATTTTATTAAGACCTGTGTTCAATTGGCACATTGCGTAAATGCCACATGCCAATGAATAAATTTAAAAAAGTAGCTTGAACAGAAAAGTAGCATTTTGCTCCCTCTCGTCGGGGACCAAAACTTACTTTTCTGAATGAAAGGTGTGAAATAAAATTAGACCCATTGACTCACTATTGCTACGTAGAACCACCTAGGACATTTTTTTGACGTTTCCACCCTGGAATTTTGTACTATTTAGCGACCGCCCTCCAGGCCCGGACTTTGCAAAGGTAATCCAATGAGAGTCGTTTACCATGCGCAAATTAATGCTAGTGGATGTCTATACTATACAGGGTGTCCCGAAAGTTAATGTCAAGTCGCAAACGGGTAATAACCCAAAACATAACCGTTATATAAAAAAAAAGAAACCAAATCATGTTTAAAAAAACCGGCCAAGTGCGAGTCGGACTCGCGCACGAAGGGTTCCGTATCATTATCTATAAAAAACTATTTTATTCTGTGTTTTTAGTATTTGTTGTTATAGCGGCAACAGAAATACATCATCTGTAAAAAAATCAGCTGGAACTATCACGGTATCAGTGAGATACAGCCTGAGGGCCTACCGCGAACGGCTTTCAAAGTTTTCCCTTTCTGTCGCACTTACGTCCGAAATCGTAAGTATGACAGAGAGGGAAAACTTCGAATGCCTAGGCCCTCTGGTGACAGACAGACAGACGGAGGGACGGACGGACGGACGGACGGATAGCGGAGTCTTAGTAATAGGGTCCCGTTTTACTCTTTGAGTACGGAACCCTAAAAAAACACCATATCCGATGGAAATTGAACTTTCAATAGTTTGAATTTCCTATGCCACAGCTAAGTATTACACAATTATCAACAACATGAATGTACTCCTTTAAAAAAACACAAGATGTATTTATACCATTTTGAAATTCGGACTGAACGAAACTTGCCAAATTAGTTTTTTATTTTTATTAATTTATTTCCAAATACAAGTGACATGATATACATTAGAAATATATACTCGCCAAACTATAAAGTTTGATGGCAGTGAAAATAGCATAGTACATTTTTTTTTTCAATACATTCAGTTAAAGTTATATGTTTTGGAAAAAGTGTCATTTTGCAGAAGTGTTATTCACGGTTCCATTATACGGTTATTGAAGCAAAGTAAAATCATTACAGGGTGAGCATTTTTGATTTAGGTATTTTTTGATGCCACTTTTTTTTAATACCTTCGTTCTTGACTTGGTTTTTGGTTTTAAATATTTTGATAACAACTTACTATGGGCCTCATAAGAAGGCTCAAAGTCACTTAAAGGGCAATGGAGAGGGCTATGCTGGGAGTTTCTCTGCGCAATCGCATCAGAAATGAGGCTATCCGCAGCAGAACCAAGGTAACCGATATAGCCCTCCGAATTGCTAAACTTAAGTGGCAGTGGGCGGGGCACATTGCACGTAGAACCGATGGCCGTTGGGGCGGAAAGGTTCTCGAGTGGCGACCACGTACCGGAAGGCGCGGCGTGGGTAGGCCCCCCGCAAGGTGGACTGATGACCTGGTAAAGGTCGCGGGAGTCCGCTGGATGCGGGTGGCCCAGGACCGGCCATTGTGGCACTCTTTGGGGGAGGCCTATGTCCAGCAGTGGACGTCTTTCGGCTGATATGATGATGATGATGATGATTTTGATAACTAAGGTTCCTTGTATTATCACCCGTTTTCGGCTTGACGTTGACTTTTGGGACACGTAAAAATACAAACCGGCCAAGTGCTTGTCGGACCACGCACAACGAAGGGTCCCGTGCCTATTAATAAGGTTGTATCGTCACAGTAATCTTACGGCACTTACGTTCTTTTCTATAGAGAAGGCAGTTTTTCAGCAATATCTCGAAAACCTTTGAACCGATCTTGTTCAAAATAATTTTCGGTCAAAGAATTTATTAAGCACTGTGTCTATTTTTTTTTTTTTACACCGTTCGAAAATGAGAAGCCGGAGGACACAATTTTTGTGACTTTCGGGGCGATTATCTCCGGCTATATTATAAGTCATAAGTCTTTTATTTATAATATTATTAATATTACATGTCATCGATTGTTTAGATTAAATTAAATTTATATACTAAGTGTGTTAACATATAACATTCTTATTCTGGTAACTCATAAAAATCTTTAATGTCATAAAAAGAGTGCGTGAGTAGCCACGATTTTAATTTTCTTAAAAAAGTTGAGTTACTACCCGCGCATTTTACATTTTATATACTATTAATAAAACAAAATGCGAAAAAACCTTATATTTATTTTGAAAGGCCTATCGATTGATGTGCCGCACGTGGATATATATTTTGACTTGCAGTTGTTAGGGTCAGGTGGGGTAAATATACGACACGGGTAAAAATATGACTAAGTTTTTAACACTTAAAAACTCATTCTATTCGAACCTACTTCTTACCTATTCCATTTAAAAATAAGCATTGTGTGTAGACTTCCTTTTAAATGGAATACGAATGAAGTAATAAGTTAAGAGTGTTAAAAACTTAGTTTTATTTTTACCCGTGTCTTATATTTAGTAAATATAAGACACGGGTAAAAATAAAACTATGCACTCCGTACCTACATGTATAGGGCCAGGTGAGGTAAATATTATTTTTCTCAAAAATGGCCCGCAAAGTGAACATAACTCGCTACATATTGGAAGGTAAAGTGTTTAGTTGAAGGCCAGATCAAAATTAAAAAATAAAAAAACATTGCAGGCCGCCTGGAATGTTACATATGAATTCCTTTAGGCCCCTCACAGACTGGCGCGGCCTGGCCGCGGCGGACAATAGAAAACTTGTCATTAGCTGTCAAATTTACTATGGTCCGCCACCGCAGGCCGCGCCAGTGTGTTGCAGGCCTTATTCGTCGAGTACCAAACTTTTTAAAAAGTAGAAACTGGCATATAAAAGACGGCACAGGTCGAATTCAGCCAAATCAAGTCGTATTTTTCTGTTGCAAACGCGACATTTTTGTATGTGTCATAAAAAGATTGCGTTTTTCGGTGGACAAATACACTTGCGATTCTGTTTAAAAAAATATATGACATTTAATTTTATGTAATTTGCAGTATCCTCAATTTGTATTTAATAATAACGCTTGATTTAAATTTAGTCTTTTTTGTTCCCCCATTTTTGAGAAAAGCACTGTATTAGCCTCAGCCGGAATGACAATTGCAGGCTTCGTATTATAATTAAACGGACTCGCAAGCTCGTCCGTTTAAACAAAATACTCAGCCTGCAATTGCCTCCTTCCCGGCCACGGCAATAATGTACTATTCCTCACCTGGCCCTACATGTAGGTACGGAGTGCATTCCTAAAATTTTTTTTTGTCATTTTATTACAGTACTATGTAGGGGCTAACAAAATAAAAAAAAATTCAAAAATTCAAAAAATTCAAAATTATTTATTATTTAACTTTCTACTGCCACGGGTACAAAAATATAGCCTGATGTAAGGGGAGCGTACTTTTGTCGCTTTAATGCGGCCTGAAATTCGGCTGCTGCCCCGGCCGCGCGCGTAGTCCGGTTAATATGGGATGCCGCGAAGGTGCTGACGCACGTTGCGTCCCACACTAAGCACCGCCCTCTTTCCCATGGCAACAACGTCAGGCCATCGGGTCGTTTGCCATCAGTGCGACTAAGGCCCGGCGGCTCAAGAATAGACGGAACACCTGCCGACCTTAGGGCCCTCTGGACTATGTTGTTGAGGGCATGGTGTCGGGGGTGCCTACCGGAGCACCGGCGGCAACTCAGAGCGTGATGACCGTCAGCACCCACCATGTTACCACAGATGCAAACATGTGGTTGGCACACATTGCAGCCCAGGCGGAGAGCAACGGCCACACGCAATGAGTCACCGTCCATTAGGGTTCCCAATTGTGGTGACGGCAGCGCGTGCAACCATGCCCCTGACTCAGACCGCGATACCGCCAGGAGTCTTGCGAGGTCGACACCGGTTGCTTCACCGATAAGTCCAGAGATTGTTGCTTTACAGCCTATGTCATCCCATGCGCGCTGGGCTTTGGGGTTCTCGGGTACGGTAGCCCCTGGATTGAGAGCTGACCACGCTATCAAGGCGTCAGCCATATACGGAATGTTTGTCCTGTCACCATTTGCTTGTAATATGTTAGCGACAAGATCTACAACCCCGTGTACCGACGTCAAGAAGGCCGGCAAACCCACATCCCGGACCCGCCGTACCCCAATGCCTCCGTGTCGGATTGGCAGAGCCGCTTGTGTCCATTGTACATCGCTCAGGGAGACGTTGACTATCGACTCTATTAAACATTTAATGGTTGCGTCGAAAGAATCGACGTCGCTGTGGAATAGCCACGCTGGGGCCGTACGCAGTAGGTACATTACCTTTGGTACCGCAAAACATCCAAACTTTCGCATTTATTTACATTAGTAGAGGATAGTAGGATTAGTAGTACTTATTAAGAGAACAATTATCGGTGGAGCCGTTTAAGCGTGATTGAGTAACAAACATCTAAACATCCAAACATCCAAATTTTCGCATTTATTTACATTAGTAGAGGATAGTAGGATTAGTAGTACTTATTAAGAGAACAATTATCGGTGGAGCCGTTTAAGCGTGATTGAGTAACAAACATCTAAACATCCAAACTTTCGCATTTATTTACATTAGTAGAGGATAGTAGGATTAGTAGTACTTATTAAGAGAACAATTATCGGTGGAGCCGTTTAAGCGTGATTGAGTAACAAACATCTAAACATCCAAACATCCAAACTTTCGCATTTATTTACATTAGTAGAGGATAGTAGGATTAGTAGTACTTATTAAGAGAACAATTATCGGTGGAGCCGTTTAAGCGTGATTGAGTAACAAACATCTAAACATCCAAACATCCAAACTTTCGCATTTATTTACATTAGTAGAGGATAGTAGGATTAGTAGTACTTATTAAGAGAACAATTATCGGTGGAGCCGTTAAAGCGTGATTGAGTAACAAACATCTAAACATCCAAACTTTCGCATTTATTTACATTAGTAGAGGATATTAGGATTAGTAGTACTTATTAAGAGAACAAATATCGGTGGAGCCGTTTAAGCGTGATTGAGTTAACAAACATCTAAACATCCAAACATCCAAACTTTCACATTTATAACATAAGTAGGATAGTAGGATTAGTAGTATTAAGAGATAACAGTTTTTGTACATTATTTTTCGATATCAATATTTTGGTTACATAATACCTGGTCTGCTGTATATATTATAAAATAAAAATATTAGTCTCATGTAAGTAATAATAAATAAAAGTAAATCAAAGCCCCCTGGGCCAGCCAGTGTGTGAGGATGGGGGCTATACTGCCCGTACCCTCTATCTTATCCATGTGCCCAGGAATAGGACATAATATAGGCTGATTTTAATATTATGTTATTATTATAATAAACGAAAGGCCTTCTTAATAATTACTTTAAAAACAAAGTTTAAACCGACTTCAATTCAGTACTTCGCCAAGCCACATAAGTACATGAACATTTCCACATTTCCTTTCCACATGCACTGCTTCCAGAGAGCAAATGCGTTGATTATTACGGAAAAAACCCAAGTCGCTATCTGTGGGCTGATAATATTTGAGGAGTTCCGTCGATTCCTAAAGGATCTGAGAATTACCACTTCATGAGTTGCTACTTCAACGGAATTATGTCAGAATCTTTGACGAACTTTACATCTTTGAGGAATTCCATAAGTCATCTGTGGTCTTCCATATCAGTTCCACTTCACCAAAATTGCGATTTCCGAAGGTAAATACACGAATTATAATAGAAAATACTGAAATCACTACATGCGTGCCAATAAAATTTGAGGGTTGCCCTCAATTTCCCTGGGATCCCATCATCAGATCCTGATATGGTGACAATGGGACCACCTCGGAAGTATACTCTTTCGAGTAAAAAAATAATTTTGGAAATCGGTCCACAATTGAAGGAGATATCGGCGAACATACATAAAAAAAAACATACATACAGTGGAACATATAACCTCCTCCTTTTTTGAAGTCGGTTAAAAAAGTGTAACTTTTTCGCAGAATTAGTTTTTTTATTGTGTAGTTATTTAAGTAATAAATAACGTGCGTCTCTCAAATTTGTTAAAAATTACGTCGTAGGTATACCAACTTGTAAGAAAACTTCAGGCCTAGTTAATAGAACATTATTGCCGTGGCCGGGAAGGAGGCAATTGCAGGCTGAGTATTTTGTTTAAACGGACGAGCTTGCGAGTCCGTTTAATTATAATACGAAGCTTGCAATTGCCATTCCGGCTGAGGCTAATATAGTGCTTTTCTCAAAAATGGGGGAACAAAAAAGACTAAATTTAAATCAAGCGTTATTATTAAATACAAATTGAGGATACTGCAAATGACATAAAATTAAACGTCATATTTTTTTTAAACAGAATCGCAAGTGTATTTTTCCACCGAAAAACGCAATCTTTTTATGACACATACAAAAATGTCGCGTTTGCAACAGAAAAATACGACTTGATTTGGCTGAATACGACCTGTGCCGTCTTTTATTTTATATGCCAGTTTCTACTTTTTAAAAAGTTTGGTACTCGACAAATAAAGGAATTTATATGTAACATTCCAGGCGGCCTGCAATGTTTTTTATTTTTTAATTTTGATCTGGCCTTCAACTATACACTTTACCTTCCAATATGTAGCGAGTTATGTTCACTTTGCGGGCCATTTTTGAGAAAAGTTTTTTTTAACTGGATGAGGCGTTCAAATTCTTCGGCGGTGTTGAAAATCGATACGCTGGTAAGGACACAATGATTATTATTTTACTTGTAATGATACGTAAATTTGAAAAGTTAAAACTTAGTATAACTTACCTATTCATATTTGAGATTGGTAGGTAGGGTAGGCTTGCACCGAATTATAAAGAAAATGAGGTAACTATATGATCCTCTTGCGTACCTAGGTGGTTTTCTTTTCTGAAATGAGCTAGAAAATAACCTAGACCAAATTTTCATGACACTCGATTCGATTTGCATTTTTAACAAGATATTTTGAATATGAGAAAAAATCTAGCGCCATTGCGATTGTGTGTCAAGAATATAGAGATTTTTAACTAGAGAGGCTTTATATTTAAGTTATCCAAGATAAAAACGGATAAAAGCTTACACAAAAAATTAAGACTGTTATATAAACGTAAAATTAAAAATAATAATAAATCAGCCCAAGTACATCCCACTGCTCTCATGGATGAAAGGGAACGGGCAGTAGTCGACCACTGACTATAATATTTACTTTTAAATAGAAACAGCGGGTTGCTGGGGGTCGGACGCAAAGAAATTTGTCCGGGACATAGGCCGTAGGCTCAGGCAAAAGGGTGAGGATGCCCGCTCCGAGTCGTTTCTGGTGCAAAGGTTGTCTTTAGCCATTCAACAAGGTAATGTGGCAAGCATAATGGGCACCTTTGCACCAGAGGCGACCAGGGGTGGTTTATTTGACTAGGGTTTTTTTTTTTTTTTTTATATATAGGTACCTATTTAGTTAATGTATTTGTTACTGTTCCAACCTGTATGCCATACGATTAAAATAAATAATAAATAAGACTTATTTAACTTATATTTTAATACAGATTTGTTGAATCCTCCTTTTAAGTTAAAAACTTGTGTTAGGAGGTATTCGCTCTTTCATACAAGGTATTTAAAAAAATAGTTAAAAATAAAATTAAGCTAGGTATATTATATTAGTCCCAATTATCCTAAATATACTCAAGAGCAATGGGAGATGATGATCCTATATCAAGTTTCAGTAACAATTTAAGAAATACTCACTGCTCATGAGTATAGTTAGTCACATAGGTCTGTTGGAAAACTAAGTAGACTTAAATATTATTTAGAAATATTAAATATATACATATATATTAGAAAAGGTACCTAAATAAATGAACCATGTACACTAAAGCTATGATAAAGACTGAATCACTGTAAGAGTGATTCGGTCTCATCATAACTTCTCCCTTTTAACCAAGTTGTAACAGTTTTTTTACACTCTCCATAACTTTTGGTGTATATATTCACCAGTCTGTTTACCTTGTTATATAAATTAATAGATAGTACATAAAATTGTTTTCGAGCAAATTCTGTCCTAATTTTGGTTGGTTGCTTAATTACTATATAGGCATTGCGTTTTTTTAGTAAGGTGTCGTCAAATTTTAGATTTTTGTGCATTTTAAGAATACAATTCAGTATGTAAAGCTGTCTCACAGTGAGTACATCAGTATCCCGGTAAACGCTAATGGTACTGTATCTTATAGTTTTACCTAGAAGGACTTTGAGAATAGATCTTTGCGCTCGTTCGAGAGTCATGAGTTTGAATTTGTGAGTACCTCCCCAGATGGGTAGGCAATAAAGTATAATTGATTGCACAAGGGTTTTATAAATATAAATCAAAAGCTCTTTATCAGTTATGTGTCTTAGATATTTAAATAACCAAATTAGTTTTCTAATTCTATTTGCGGTTGTTTCATTCTGTTGATTCCAAGATAGCAAATTATCTATATGGATACCCAGGTATTTAGTGGAAGTAACATGATTGAGATTGGAACAAGAACAGTTATTGGTGGGGTGGTTTCCGCAGCTGTGGGCAGTTAACTTAAATTTATTTTTATCGGGTTGTGATCTATTTAAAATTGAGAAGGTTATATAATTTGTCTTGTTTATATTTAATGTAAGTAAATTTGTCTGTAACCATTTCATTACTTTGCATAGCCCAGCCTCAGCACAAGCAAACACTTCATCCCAGCTATCTCCATGGAATAATAGTGCAGTATCGTCTGCATATGAGATCACTAACCCATTGTCCCATTGTCCAAAATAAACCTTTCCTCTAAATTTTATTCAAATGCACCTTATTAATTTTGAGTAAAATGCCCGTAACATACGGACACACGTACAGACGGACATGACAAAACTAATATAAGAGTTCCGTTTTTGCAATTTTCGCTACGGAACCCTAAAAATGAGAAATGTCGCAAGCAGTAATGGGCACATTTTGCAGTGTTACTTAAGCCTTACCTTTGGACATTTCCCCGTATACTTCTGCGTCTTTACCGCATATTTGTAAAACGGCATTGGCTTCCTTTTATACCATAATATAAATTGGAAGCCCACTATAATAGCCACAGGCTGTTTCACGGCGCCCAGTGTTGGCGAACCAAATTGAAGCCTGCAAAAATATAGCATGAGGATTATCAGGGAATTCGGGGATGGCGCCTTTTCATTTCGAAGCGCCTGTGGCACGTGGCTATTGTGGCCAAACAATGGAATCGTCGGACCTATGGGACCTAAGGCTCAAATATGCTGGCATTGATAGTGGCTTCATGTTTGAGCCTTTCGGGGTCGAGACCTTAGGGCCATGGGGCACCAGCGCTTTAAAAATTTACAAAACACTTTCGCAGCGCCTTGTCGACGCTTCTGGTGACCAGGCTGGCGCATACCTAGCCCAGCGTATAAGTATTGCCATACAACGTGGCAATGCCGCCAGCCTTCTGGGCACCCTGCCGCCTGGCACCGATCTGGGCCAAGTTTTCTATTTGTGATGTTATCTTTATTTGTTTTATTTTATTTAATTTTTGTGTAGGTATTCTATTTATAGTTAATTTTTTACTCACTATTATTTTAGGCTGGCTTAATTTTATTTATTTAGATTTAATTTTCAATGTTTACCTTAATTTAATTTACAATGTAATCTTATGCTACAAATGGGACCTTTATCTATCTATATATACATATAATAAAGCTGAAGAGGGTCGAAAGTCTGTACATGAAAGATATTCGAAAAAAATTTGGCTAGGGATACTTAGAATCCATAACAGAACACGTTCCAACAGTTTTTAGAATTTTTGTCTGTTTGTCTGTTTGTCTGTTTATCTGTTTATCTGTTTATCTGTTTGTCTGTTTATGTGACCGCGCATCACATGAAAACGGCTGAACCGATTAAGATGAAATTTGGTATAGAGATAGTTTGAGTCCTGGGGAAGGACTTAGGATAGTTTTTATCCTAAAAATCAACCCCTAAGGGGATGAAATGGGGGGTGGAAATTTGTATGGAGCTACTTAAACCGCTGCACCGATTTGGATAAAATTTCGTATTTAATTAGTTTTAGTCCCGGGGAAGGTCAAAGGATAGGTTTTATCCCGAAAATCTTCCCTGTAGGGGGTAAAATGGAGGGGTGAAAATTTGGATGTAACCCATTTTGATAAAATTTAGTTTAGAGGTAGTTTAAGTTCTCGGGAATGACATTGGATAGTTTTTATTCTGGAAATCTTCCCCTAAGGGGGTGAAATGGGGGGTGAAATTTTGGATGGACTCCGTTTAGACCAAATTTGGTAGGTATAGAGATAGTTTGAGTCCTGGAGAATGACAACGGATAGTTTTTATCCCAAAAATCATCCTCTAAAGAGGTGAAATAGGGGGTGAAATATTGGATGGAACCTATTCACGGTATAGCGGTTGTTGGGAGTCCTGGGGAATAGGAACATTACATAGGTTTATATATATATGTGACGTTCCAAGGGTAAAGGTACCTTATGGCGGTAGTTTCGAAGATGTTTTCTAAAACGGGGTAAAAAAGACGTTTTATTATGGCTATTTTGAAAACTATTCGATGTAACATTTTGTTGACGTATCTTTATTTTTAATATAAAATATTTAAATTACAAGTCACTTAATTTAGTTCTACGGTTTAGTAGAAAAGGTCCTTACGGCCGTGTGATATGAAAATATGCAAAATAATACTGAAAAAAGCCTACATGCATCTATTATGGTGAGGCGGGTCATAGAAACCAAGTTTGCGGCGGAGTCTATTTTGTAAAAAAAGGCGTTCGGAGTAAGGTAATCTATAAAATCATGCAACTCAGCCATAATGACCCTTTCCTTCATACAATCCATACTAATATTACAAATGCGAAAGTAACTCTGTCTGTCTGTTACCTTTTTATGCTTAAACCGCTGAACCGATTGAGATGAAATTTGGTATAGAGATACTTTGAATTCCGGGGCCTTCCCAAAGAGTCCTTACTAAAGATAGTTTTTATCTGGAAATTCATCACCTAAGGGGGTGAAAAGGGGGGAGAAAGTTACAATATAAACGAGTTCCGCGCGGACGAAGTCGCGGGCAAAAGCTAGTAATTTATATGCCTTTTATAATTTAAATAAATTTTATGAAAATAATAATTGAATGATATTATTATGTATAAACATATATAAGATTAAATTGCTTATAATATGAAATTGTGAATAATATGTGACGTGTAATATTTTTATAATATTATAAATAAATGAGTATGAGTATGAGTATAAGATCAAAACTAAACTTACCAATACGACCCAGCCCTGTTGCATATATATGTTTGGCGATTCACCCCGCTAGCGATGAATCGGTAAAACGGAATGCTACCTGCCCATACGGCCAAATCAAAAACGCCTGGTATGGGATGAGATGCATTCACATTTTCTGGCATTATATACTGAAATCAGAAAAAAATACAGCATAAGGGCCTACGCACGAAGCGATTGGACGCCTATTGAAAAATAGTATCATCATCAAAGATATTTATTTTGCTCGGAATGCAGTTACATAGTTGTTAAAAATAAAATATAATAGTCGAACGTATTCAGCCTGCGAGCGGCGTGCAAAACATTTTCGAGAAGCGTTAAAGACAATAACAATAATGATTAGTATAAAAATTTGCATTTACAAGTCAAAGTTATAAAAATATGGAATTCAAACAAAAATAACAATATCAATAATAATAATAAAACCTTTAAATTTTGTATTTTAATAATGCCATGTATGTTGTGGGAATTAATAAAGTTTTAATCAATCAAACAATCAACATAGGCAACTATGATAAAATTGTTATTGACGACGTACATGTTTTTATCTCATATTAGAATTATTGAAGACGAGACGCGGATTAAAAGTCCAACCAAAAATTTGGCTTTATAGCCCTTAACTTTGACAATATCCACAGGGGAGACAAGGACCTACATCAGATTTACTGTCATTCGACAAAAATGGAAAATTGTCGACACGAAATGACCAAATTGAATACCATCAAAAAAGAATTTGGTGAAAATATAAATGTGTCTATTCTACTTAATGACTAATTTAGGAACGCTTTGCTTTCTGATAGATACGTATTTGAAATAATAATGTATGTTACGAAGAATTTAAACAACTTCCCAACAAACACCCCAAGGTTACCAGTTCTGCACAGGCAGCTCAAAACAAACAGACAGACTAGTAAATGCGTAAAAGTCGTTCTTGACACATTACCGAACTTACTGACTCTAAATTAAAATCTGTCGTAAAACAAACACTTATTTCAAAGGCATATTATAATTTAAATGATTACATTATATACAGGATGATCGGCACATGAATCGTCAATTTTTTTTGGCGTACTGGTAGGGTAATTTCCGACCTTTCCACCCTTGGACCCTGGGTCCTAAGAGTTACGGTCAAGGAGGTACGATTTTTTTATTTTTTTTACCTAAATTACCCAAAATCTGACCTTCGAAGCCCCATAACTTTTTTTGTGTATGTTTTTACATGCATTACTTGCTTAGTTATCTTACGTGTACGTTGTGTGTATTTAAAAAAATATATTTTTTGTAACAAATAACACCACAAAATGAAAACGTAGGCTTTTTGTTAACAAACAAAACGAATTTACAAACCCGTCTACACTTTAAAATTAAATATATATATATTTTAATTAATTAGGGTCCAAGGGTGAAAAGGTAGGAAATGACCCTACCGGCACGCCAAAAAAATTTGACGATTCATGTGCCGATCACCCTGTATACTTGTATAGACAGGGATATTTGGCAGTGATAACGCCCTGCACGAGCAATCTATTCTAGTGGCTCTGTGAGTAAAAGTCACAAGCCAGTCTTTTTCCGTTTTCTTTTTTAAATATCCGAAAAAGTGATCGACATAAAAAAACTGGTAAATATAAGTAACGAACCTGCTCACAAAATTTCACAAGAATCGGTAGAGAAATGCGACCTGCGAGCAGAGGGTCTACCGCGAACGGTTTTCGAAGTTTCACCTCTCTGTCGCACTTGCGTACGTACTCGCAAGTATGACAGTGAGGGAAAACTTCGAATGCCTTTCGCGGTAGGCCCTCAGGACAGACACCGGACAGACGAACGATTTTCGGCCCAAGCTGAATCATAGAACTACGTCTGCTTCGCTCGGTCGTTCAAAAATATAGAAATAAGTGGGCTTTTACTCATCATCCCCGTAGCGTAATTCCGGGATGTGCCCTAAAGGAGCCCGAGGTCCGCTTTGACACATAATCCCAAGATTTGACATAGGCACTTTACTGTAGGAATAGAATGAAGGGTCCACGGAAAGAACATGTCTAGTCACATTTTTTTTGAAAATGAGATTTTAATGTCAAAATGTTGTGCTTGTTATGAACTATTACGTGACATTAAAATCTCGTTTTGAAGTAACTAGACTTGTATTGTTCTTTCCGTGGACCCTTCAAATTTTATAACACTGTCATACTGAAACTATATTATTCTATAATGGTTTGTAAAAAATATATCTCGCTGAGTTTTATATGCCGGTTCTTCTCGAGGCAGGTTTTCTTTCAGAACCATAGCTGCATAGGTAGGCATAATGTGCCTAAATTGAAGAATAAATAACTTTGACTTTGATTTTAAAACGTGTTCAAGGCCAACTGACAAGTTTTATGATGCCATTGAGGCCTAATGATAGCAACTTACATTAGGATGATAATGAATCCGACATGGTGTCATATACACACTGTTGTTCGATCTGTACGTCGATATATCATACCAGGCACCAAGGATGCCATCTAACCGCTTCGCATCACCGTGGTCTTTCAAGACTAGTTCTGTAGAGGTAGCCGTGGTGAGGAGATGTCGGGTAGTGAGGATGGCACAACCGGCTAACGGGGTAATTCTTCTGTATACTGTGCAGCAATAGCAACCGAGCAGTTGTGGATGGTCCTGAAATATGGAGATACTGGTCACGCACTACTAAATAAACACCTTTATACTCTAGAGACAGACACACACCCACTCTGTTACAGACAGTCCTCTCTGCAGAGCCAGCTGCCCACGTCATCCTGACATGTCCTGGAGTGGCAGAATACAGGGCAAATCACCTCGGAACACCGGGGTCACTACCGGAGGCCGTGGGCAACATAAAGGGTCTGCTAGGCTTCCTGGTGGAACTGGGTTGGCACGAATAACAGTAGTGCCAAAACCCCTACGCAAAATAGGCGCATTTATGACGTCGAGTTGCGGAAACCCAGCCCGCGTACAACCTATGTGGACTTGTGGAGATACTAAGTAGTATCAATGAAGCATGTTAACGGGGGTAATTACGTCAATGGGATAGTTGGGTCTTTTTCTCTAAGACGATAGATGAAACCAGTTCTGCCCGTTCTCAAGCGTTTGGTGCGAGCAGTGCCTATCAACAGATAACAGGCATCGTCGGTGTAGCCCACCATGTTTCCGAGAAAAAAAACAATTACCCAACTGATCTGAACCAATTAAAACCAACAATATATAACAACCATGATAAAAAAAAAACTTAAGTTATTGTAGGATGCGTCCCAATACGCAGCGCTCATTGTGAAAGGCTGCAGCTTGTAAGGCCTCTTGTAGATTAACGGCAAACGGGTGCGCACGATATTGCCCCACATACGAAAGTTCCCAGTTACCATATTGATGAATTACATACAAAATTTATGTAGTGTGTGTCCCAATACGCAGCGCTCATTGTGAAACGCTGCAGCTTGTAGGGTTTCTTGTAATTAAAGCCAAAAATAGTGCGTACGCTATTACCCCACAGACCAATTTTCGCAGTTACCAAATTAATGAATTACATACAAAGTTTTTTTTTTTTTTTTTTTTTTTTTTTTTAATTTCGTAATCTGTTTAATGGATAAAATAGTAAAAACATGTATAAAACTTTTACAAAACTAAACTATTATTAAATTAAAAGAACTAAAACTAAACCTTAAACTTAGCAAAAATAAAATAAAATAACTAATTAAATAAGAGGCCTGGGCCTCTTGGCAGGGTGCCCATTACACAGGCAGCATTCCCGCGCTGAACTGCGATTGCGATCCTTTGCGCGAGAAAGCTGCCGGCGCGAGGGTCACCCGTTGCCTCCCTCAACCTTTTGCTGAGCTCCCTGTGGAGATCCAGCGCACCCTTACCCAAAGTTGTTGTAGGATGCTTCCCAATATACTCATTATGAACGGTTGCAGCTTGTATCTCTTGTAATTATAGCCCAAAATAGTGCGTACGCTATTAACCCACAGGGATTGACATGAAACAGAGTAGCCCAAGACAGAAACGAATGGAGAAGCCTGCAGCTGCAGGAGGCCTTTGCCGACTGGCAAACAGATATTCAAAAGATAAAAAAAGGGAAATTTTAGAGTCGATACAACCAATGCAATGTATATGTGATAATAATATTTTCGCAGTTACGATATTAACTAATCAGGTACAGACAAAGTTGTTGTAGGATTCGTCCCAATACGCTCTTCTAAATTATAGCCCAAAATAGAGCGTAGGATACTAACCCACAGACTACATTTCCCAGTAACCATATTAAAAAGATATTTAGAGTATTATAAAACTAATAACTACTTCGGCCAAAGGACTCGTAAATACATGATACCTAAGATTTTTAACCAATTAAGCCTAGCTGTGGAACAAAGTACTAGCAAACAGTTATTTAAACAAAGGCTGAAAACAATACTTTTAGATAAAATCAATTTAGACGTAGATATACGGTAGATATAAAAAACATTATTTCGTAATTGCACCAGTCACACGCACTAACGACGACGCACTCGGCGGACCATTGGTGGACTGTATGCTGTTGTAATAAGGTTCACAAATGGTCGGCTGAGTGTGTCGTCGATGGTACACTAAGTTTAGTGTTAGTAAATTAAGTAAGTAGGTAATTTAGTAAGTAGGTAAACACAACAATGTTTGACTTTTGGAAGGGAGCGCACATTCGCCGACAAACTGTCCTCAGTTTGGCGAAGCAGAAAGGAATGTACTTGCCATTGTTGTTTTTTTTGAGAATAAATGAATAAAAAAAAAAAATACATACGAAATTGTTGTAGGATGCGTCCCAATACGCAGCGCTCATTGTGAAAGGCTGCAACTTATAGGGTCTCTCGAACTCTCCGTAGTAACTCTGAGAGTACGGTTCCGGCGGTATTTCTTCTATTTTCCAATCAGGAGTTAGATCTGGCGGTCGTTTAGGCTCCATCCCTGGTCGGTTGAACTAAAATTTGAAATGACAGTTTAATTTTTAAGATTAACCCTCAATTCACTTCCTGAGTCCACTGGACTCACATCAAAATTTCAAACTACTGTAATTCTAACGTTTGGGCGAATAATTTCCCCTCCGTCCCTGTACCTTCCTTCAGTGACGAAGGCACCGCGTTGGCGAGTGGACTTGCGCCTGCGCTGCGTATTTAGTGAGTTATTGCGTCAAGTGAGTCCCATGGACTCATACAAATGCTCGCAAAATAACGTGCACCTATTGCGCGTGCATTTTTCTTATATAGGAGCATACATTTTTGTTATTTTAATTCTACTTTGTATACTTTTGAGAGGTTAAACAAGTTGAAAACGTATATTTTTTAAGAGTTTT
Source organism: Epinotia brunnichana (assembly GCA_963854355.1). Lineage (NCBI taxonomy): Eukaryota > Metazoa > Arthropoda > Insecta > Lepidoptera > Tortricidae > Epinotia > Epinotia brunnichana. Next base: position 15,879,173 of record OY977957.1, read on the forward strand.
TGTTATTTTTGTAGAGATTTGGTAAAATCTCTTTTTTGAGACTGGTAAAATGAGTTTCTTTAATTTTTAAGAGGATCGAATATGTCTTTGCAGTTTTGTTATCTTTTTCTAGAGCCTTAATAAGTAGGTACGTAAAAAGAACAATAAAAAAAAATTAAAAAACATTGTGTTATTTCGGAAAACCACACATAAAAAGATTTTATAAATTTTGTTACATATACCTACCTATTGTGTGTACTACTGTAATTTATAAGCTATTTTGTGTAGGTTAGGGATTATGCTTAGAGTGTTAAAGCACCTTGTAGTGCTTACCTACCGATATAAACGTTTTGTAAAATTAGTTAAGTTTCTCATAAGTGAAATGTATAATTTCTTGGAGAAAAATAAAGTTCCAAGGACTCATAGAAAGTGTTTGCGTTAGTACATTTCACCTAGTGGATTGAGGGTTAATGACCAAGGCCGATGAAACGTCAGAAATAAAGGTAGATATATGTAGTTGAGATTTTCTCAACTGGACTGATCTTCCTATCTTCAGAACAATAGCATTCAAGTCTAACAATACTGCTGTGTGGTCGTATGCGTTGTGGTTTGCAAGAAAAAGGTTACTCACACATACAATGTTCATTGTATAATGAACTCTATCGTCTTATTCAATAACGTCGTTTGCTAAAAAACCCGGTTAAGGCGCTGTATGTGGTATATCTTCAGTTAGCTAGGTACTTAAGATTATTTAAGCTGACCGAATTGTATCAAAGTAATCCGTACAAAAAGCAACTCTACCGTCCAAGGTAAAATATTCAAATTCCATTGACAGTTTTATAAAAAAGTCGGTCACATGACATAATCTCAACTATACGCTTTCCCGACGTGCTAGGTCCGCAGAATCATAGAATATTTCAGTTTTATGTGTTAACTTGACAGTGGGCGGGGCACATTGCACGTAGAATTAATGGCCGTTGGGGCGGAAAGGTTTTCGAGTGGCGACCACGTACCGTAAGCCGACGCACGTACTCTTTGGGGGAGGCCTATGTCCAGCAGTGGACGTCTTTCGGCTGATATGATGATGATGAGGTGAAATAACTCTTTTATTTTTGATTTTGCGGGACCTAGCACCTTAGGCAAGCGAGCATATGGGGATTCTTTCACGGCGCGTACACAAATACTCGGATCTGCACGATGCTTGCCCTGCCCGCCCGTCGGTACAGTGCCTATAGTCCGCTAATATTGGGTTCACCTTACCTCATACTTCTGAGCATCAGGAGAGGGAGTACGAAATCGGTCTGCGTAAAGCGGTACATGCTCTTTTTCCATTTCTAATCCTTTTATCTGTGCTGCTTTGTCCTGGGACCAGACTGAAACTCCCATCATCGCCAGTACTAACCTATATGAAAACTAACATTAAGTACAAATAAAATATATGTTGGAAGGCGCTTTTGGGGCCTACGTCCATCAGTGGACGTCTTTCGGCTGGTATGATGATGATGATGAAAATAGATACATTTAAGCGAGATAGGGCACAGCAGAATATTGTCTCGCTCATATTTGGAGCAGCCCAACTGGGGAAATGCCTGCACCTTATAGAAGACGGCGGCTATAACAAAACCACTACTAGCTCTGTTATGTACGGTCAACCAATGTGATTCCTAGGTCACCGTAGAACCCTGTCAATTTAACTGCTACATAGCGACGCAATAATCCTAGTAACCCGTATTGACATAGCATTTACAACGGCAAGGTTCTATGATAGCCTAGGAATCAAATTGGTTGACTGTAGCTATAGTAGTGGTTTTGTCATAGCCGCGGTCTTCTATAAGGTGCAGGCATTTCCCCAGTTGGGCTGCTCCAGATATGATCGAGATGATATTCTGCTGTATCCTATCTCATTTCAATGCATCTATTTTCATCATCATCATCATATCAGGACGGATAGCATGGATGGCCTTATCACGCGATAAGTGATAGGATAGAGCTGCCGTCCCTGGCTGACACCGTTCGATAGAATGAGACGACGCGCTTATCCTATCACTTATCGCGTGATAACGCCATCCATGCTACGGGGCCAGGTGTAGCGTACCTGCTGGAACTGCTATATCTGTATATTACGCTTTTACACATTCCTGGTTGCGATATGGGATTATAGTATGGGGCAATAGCACAGACGCACATGAATTATTTGTAATGTGGAAATGTTGCGTACGTGTAGGTACTGGTGGGTATCAGAAAATGGGAAACTTGTAAGCCACATTTCGTTAAGGTGGTTCGATTGCCATACAAACCGTTTTTTGACATTCGCAGGCTAACGGCGTGATATTTTAAGAAACTTATGTAACAAACTTTCATCAATTGGCTTCCCATTTGCGCCAAATTCCCCCTGTCCTAGAATATTTTTTTATAAACTAGATTAATTTGAGAAAAATAGTTTTCCCAAAATATCACGTCCCAAACCAATTTCTCAAATTAATCTAGTTTATACAAGTTTATTCTAGGAAAGGGGGAAATTGGCGCAAATGGGAAGCCAATTTATGAAAGTATGTTACATAAGTTTCTTAAAATATCACGCCGTTAGCCTGCGAATGTCAAAAAACGGTTTGTATGGCAATCGAACCACCTTAAGCACGGTATACTAACACTCCCACTCTCCACAAACCACTAGGTTTGTATTGTGCGGAAAAACATGCACCCCTATTCAATAAGATACCAAATAAGAGGCTTAAATACAAACTTATATTACCTGCACCAAATCTAGAAATGTTTCGTAAAAGCCCTGATTATGCAGCAGTAAAATATTACAATCATTTCCCGGCCTATATTAAGGCAAGTTAAAATCATTCCCTGCAAAAAGCCTACGATGCGTCAAAAGATTTTCTAAGTGATAGTTATTAATCAGTAGAAACTAGAAGACTGTAATGTTCATTTTGTGTTTTTATTTTATATTTTTTATTGTATTATTATTTCCTTTATTTAAATTTCATCTTAAGCTAGGTTTTTACAAAAATTATATAAAAAGTAAAATATAAAACAATACATACAAAACATAAAATCATTTTAAAAACCTAACCTAGGGTGCCGCCGGTAGCGAGGCGGGGCCTAAGCTACCGGTGGTCAGGGCGACAGAGACAGGAACCTCCTGACTATCCGCACAGTATCCAGGAGTACCGCCTTCTGTATCTGACCCTTGATCCAGCCATCTAGCGAGAGTCTCTTAAGGTGACGGTCGAGACTCTTCGCTATTAAACCATTCGCCGAAACGACTATCGGGACGATGATCGTCGAATCAACATCCCACATGGCGGTTACCTCGTGAGCCAGGTCTAGGTACTTACTGGCTTTGTCCTTCTCGGTCTTCACGAGGTTCTCGTCATGGGGGATGGTGATGTCGGCGAGCACTGCCTGGCGTTTCGATCGATCTGTCATCACGATATCAGGCCTATTGGCAAGAATAGTCCTGTCCGTGATGATAGATCGATCCCAATAGAGCGTGGCACGACCATTTTCAAGAACTGGCGCAGGTCTGTACTTATACTGTAAGGCACTTCGGAGACCACAATACCATATAGCAGAGCAAGTTGCTGGTGAATAATTCTGGCTACAAGGTTAGTATTATTATAGTTATTACCTGTAAGTAATTTTTTTAAATATACCAACCATTCATACATCTTTGGTAATACCCGTACATTTTACGTTAACGTTTGAAACTAATTGAATGGAATTGAAGTGTTGTGTGAAAGTTGATGAAAACGATTATTCCCGGGAATTAGACCAATCTAGATCGATGGTTCGAAGTTATCGTCAGTTAGTGCATGTTGTTAGGGGAAAATACTTCACTTTCGGATACCGGCGCCATATTTATGTATGTTGTTAGGCATGTCCCCTGAATTCCAAAACTGCTGGGAGACAATCTCTAAGGAGTCGATCTCCCCTGTAATGACGTCATCAAAAACGCCGAGGCCGCGCTTTTGAGCACAATTTTCCCAATTTCTTCTCTTTTTCAAAAAATAAAAAACTAAAATGTAAAGCTGAAATACTAGATATCATTTGTGTCATACATAGCATTCGTGTATCTTTTCTAGTTTCTCCGCAAAGTCTGAAAGTTCTTAGATTTTTTCTTGATTTTTTATACTTTTGCTAATAGAACTTAAACTAGTAGATATATTGAACTATAATGTATCAATGAAATATTGGCAATTTATTCAGCTTTCATTTGGTACCCCACATGTGTATATACGTTGCATTGTTTGGGTGTAATTTACACTTTTCCAAGCGTGGCTGCGGCGTTTTTGATGACGTCATTACAGGGGAGACAGACTCCTTAGAGATTGTCTCCCGGCAGTTTTGGAATCCAGGGGACATGCCTAACAATATACTTAAATATAGCGCCGGTATCCGAAAGTGAAGTATTTGTTCGACGGAATCCCCTAACAACACGCACTAAGTACCAAATTGAAAAATACTTGCCAGTGTAATAGCCTCATTGTTTGATTCACGTGTATCCAGCACCAGGATCCGAGCCTGAACTGTTCGGGCACCGCTAGCATCTCATCTTATATGGTAAACCTGAGTGTTGCCATTGTTACGGAAAGTCGGAAATCCTGGAGTGTTTTAATATCACAAGTATCACAAAACGACGGTGGCAAATAAATATATGGCCTGGGCCTGTCTGATAGTAAGTAGACACCGTAGTCTGTAGTCTATAGACACGCTTTACGAGTCTTAAGCATGGCGCTTTACTAAATCATAATCATAAATAATTTTTTTTCCTTAAAAAACACGGTGCCAAGCTGAAATGGGAATGGGCTGGCCACGTTTGCCGCATGTATCCGCAGAGGTGGGCTAAACTAGCTACGGAGTGGATGCCGCGTGATGGGAGGTGACGGCGTGGCAGGCCGAAAAGGAGATGGCGGGACGAACTGGGCTGTTATTCGCTACGCGTTAATGCGGCTCACCCCACCGGTCACCCGTTACGAAACTAGACCTCTACCTACGCTTAATTACTACGCATCGCGGTGTCAAGGTATAATTGTGGCTGAGCGTTGAGGTGAGCTTAAAACAAGTTACAGAATAGGGGGCTGGACGTATTTCACAACGATTGGCCAGAGATTTCTCAGAACCAGGACGAGTGGCAATCAAGAGGGGAGGCCTTTGCCCAGCAGTGGGACAGTACATAGGCTTATTAAAAAAAAAAACGCACCTATGTATACGGAGGATGGTTAAATTATCTTACTCTCACATGTTTTATCATATGGATGACATGCAGTGTTTTAGGTAATATCATTTTGCAATAATTTAAGAAAAAATGCAATAAAAAGAGAGAAAAAATACAAAAATATACATATCACTATGTCAATGTTATCATTAATAAATACGAGTATAATATTATGTTTAGGTACCTACAAGCTTACAATTAATAGCTGCGACGAATTTCTTTCCGTTTCAAAAACTCGACAGAGTAACAAATTATTTTCAAGTTCCTTTAGAGACAGCCTTTTAAATTGTCTCGTGAGAGTATTGAATATTCGAATAGCCATCGGATAACAACACATCGTACTGTTAAATATTTTTTCTCAAAAATGGCCCGCAAAGTGAACATAACGCGCTACATATCGGAAGGTAAAGTGTATAGTTTAAGGCCAGATCAAAATTAAAAAATAAAAAACATTGCAGGCCGCCTGGAATGTTACATATGAATTCCTTTATTTGTCGAGTACCAAACTTTTTAAAAAGTAGAAAATGGCATATAAAAGACGGCAGCCAAATCAAGTCGTATTTTTCTTCGTTTTGCGGTGGAAAACTACACTTGCAATTCTGTTTAAAAAAAATATGACGTTTAATTTTATGTAATTTGCAGTATCCTCAATTTGTATTTAATAATACCGCTTGATTTCAATTTAGTCTTTTTTATCTCCCCATTTTTGAGAAAAGCACTATATTAGCCTCAGCCGGAATGGCAATTGCAGGCTTTAAACAAAATACTCAGCCTGCAATTGCCTCCTTCCCGGCTACGGCAATAATGTACTATAGTTTTGACTTTAGTAGGTACAGGTTATCCGGGTTAAATTTGCAAACATCACTGTTTCTCACGTCAAACTTATATTATTTTATAACACCCCCCCTCTTTTTGCGTCGGGGGTTAAAAGGGACTTTTTATTATATGAAATACGGTTTTGTTAAACTTTATGTGGCAACATTTTGTTCAGAATATTTGTAGGTACCGTTATCAGTTGATCGGTATGACTGAATAGTAGTTTACAAAGCAAATAGCTTGCCTTCTTGAGATCCAATATCTTTCCAAGTATGATCAGGAAAGAATTTTAATCTGCAATGACGTCATGAGAAGAATGAAGGTATGTTCTAATTGTTTGGTTTTCCGAATGTGATATTGGTCTGTTTTTGTGGGGTAGATGTATATTTTCCGACACCCTTATTTCTTCTGGCAAATCTAAACTGCAAATAATTTTTGTAACATAGGTATACCTAGATTAACTAATAGTTTCACTCCATGTTTTGTTTTAATTGATAACTTATTTTACGTCATACCTGGCCATAAAGTAGGAATTACCGCACGCCATGCGTGCGGAAAACCCCACTTCCTGACCAGATAGAGACGTAAAATTTTGTACTTACCACGGGCGGTAATAAAGAAAGCCTCAGAGCGCATATTTATCGCCCTTGCCTTCGGCTCGGGCGTCAAATACCTGCGATCTGAGACATTCTTTGCTTAACCGCCCTAGGTAAGTAATGTACTATTGTTAATGGACTGAAGCCGCTTATAAAACGCTAAAAATGCACTAACTTTATATTTTGTTAGTATTTAACCCCCCGGATTCACAACACTTCAGGGGCTGCACTTACTCCGCATGATGATGTAATATAAAATAAGTAATAAGTGGTGAACGGTGTTGGCCACACATATTGTATTTATTTATAAGGCTAATAATTTAAGACTCCCTTGTAGTGGCTGTTTGTTTACCTAAATAAAAAAATAAAAAAAACTTTATACATTGTGATACAAGTGAGTTATGTCTATCATTACATCCGAGGTGGAATTATTCACGCGAGCCAGGTGAGCGTGATAAGAGAACCGATGATGTAATTGTCAAAGCTCACGCGTTTCATAAGACGTTTTTCAACACTATTGCGTGAAAAAAACCCTTTTTATAAAATGAAAAAATATAAGCTCTTAAGTTATTTTATTTAGTTATTGATGACAACAGGTTCTTTTTACTCGCACACTATACATCGCCAAGAATTTTCAGTGGCGTCAATTCTTTAACACTTTTCTTTTCACCACGAGTCAATGTTTTTGATAATAGTAAAATTGCGCACCAACAAATGTTTACAAACATTTATTTGTGAAATTACCTTACTATAATGGCGCGCCTTAACTATAATTGAAGGAAAGATAGAAGGAAGGGGAGCCAGGGGAAGACCAAGACGTGCGTTTATGGACCAAGCTAAAGAGAAAGTTAATGAAATGTCGTATCAAGAGCTCTTAACAGTGACAGAGAGAAGAACAGAATGGCGATTAGTCCACCGACAAGAGCCAGGCTTTGATGATGCAAGTTTATGATGATGATAATGGCGCGCAGCATTTTTTTTAGACTAAGATGAAATCTCTAAACATACAATAGGTACTAAATAAAATAAATCAAAACAATTTCATGTAAAATGTTATCAAAAATAAGTACTTTATTAAATAATTATTAATAAGTAATTTTACTAAATGAAACGTTAGTTAGGTACTATATACCGGGGTGACGTTGTGTATACCGGGTTTTCCTGAGGGTGGCAGATACCTAAATTAAATTATGTACTACATTATATTATAAGATTGTAACTAAGATTATATGGATCATGTCCGAAATTAACATTTTTTTTTAATATGCTGGAAGAAATAAATAAAATTCCTGCACGTTGACGAATTTAAATGAATTATATATGCTGCAAGTAAGCCGCAGCGGCACTTTTACAAGTAAAATAAATAATCAATTAGGTATTTCACAATAGTAGTTTATGTGACTGTATGACCGGCATCGCGGCGTTGTTTTCTGGCAGCTGTCATAGTTTTTTTTTAATTCATAGACAAGCTAGAGTCAGATTCAACTAATCCGACTATCATATCGTTCGATATCTTACTTACGTGCGACATTTGTCAAATTTGTATGCAAATTGTCAATTCATTTCGAACCAAACGTCATCTCGACTGATATTAGAATATTTAGAATAGAGGTTAAATCAAATTTCTTTGTTTTTCAGAGACTTTCGAAATTTGAATGAAATAATATTATCGAAATCGATGTTATTATTTAGCAATAATAACATTTTCATAGATAAGAAATTTGTTCTAACAAAACAGTTAATTTTTATGGTGGTCATAATGTGCGGTTCTTGAACGCATCATGGAGGGTTTATGATATTTGGATAGATAAAAAGGTTTTAATTTGGTTAGTCAAGTAAGAATCCATTTGACGAGAATTTAAAAAGAACTTTACAATCCGGTTAATCATCGAGTTCGTCTTATCTTATCTTCTTATGTTATCTTATCTTATCTTCTTATCTTATCCTATATTGTGTTATATTATTATTATGAATGTGTAGCAGATACGGCAATAGATAGATCTCTCAGGGACCGAAGTCCAATGAGAGTTGTTTGGATGTTATATTTATGCAATTGATTTAAGAAACTTCGATAGTGCGATGCAGAACTCGTCAGATTTGACAGGAGTGACGCCACAAATGCACCGTGTTCATACACACGTTACCTTGCTGCAAGGCGCCAAAAAGTGACTTAATCGGTATAAAACCAACGATTTTCCAAATCGATGTAGGTATATAACATTAACATAAAATACAAGTGCCGTAATGTTATAAATAATGCGTTAAAACGCATTATTATATATATTATATTATATATTAAAATACCCAGGATATTGATCCTAAATTTGCTAAAATCGACGTAATAAGAGGCACATTACGAGCAAATATGTTGAATGAAATAGTATACCTACATTACTAAAAAAAGTCCGGGAAGGAAGGGATTGCCTGCCAAGTTATATATATACATAGATGCTGCTTTTTAAAAAAAATGGTCGGAAATTTATATATTACTAGAAAAAAACAAGTAACACCACTGCTTTGTAGTGTTGCTATATGTATGCATGCTATGATGCATGTGGTGTTGTGTTCCTGGTGGTGAGTAAGGTCGCCAGAGCTCCCGAGGATGCGCTGTGTACCCTGAGAAAATTACGGTTTTTTTGGAAATAATTCAATATCAGGCTAATTATTTGTATACGGCTTTAATAATAATACTCGGCAAGTCTGTGGTTCAAGTATACCCAAAAGGCATACAATGCTCTGCGCATCCAATTTAATAATGCCTTCAGGGCGCTGTTGCGGCTGCCGCGCTTCTGCAGTGCGTCTTATATGTTTGCCGAGGCGCGTACAGACGGTTTTGACGCCGTTTGGCGCAAAAAGTCTGCCTCTCTCCTGAATAGAGTGCGCGGGAGCAGCAACAGCATCCTGAAAATGATAGCTGGTAAGTTTGATTGTCCCTTGACAAAAATACTTACTGACCGTACCAAATCCCTTTTAACCATTAAGTACTAACCTAGACTAAGAATAAATAACACCAGTGGACCTCATAGTTGTCTTGTAATTAATAAATAAAAAAAATAAAAAAATATGTTATTTTAAAAAACTTTTACTATGGACGTCAATAATTCTATGGACCGGAAGTTAGGAAAAAAAAATAACCCGCAAGCAAAAATGCTATCAGTATTTTTATAATGAAAACATGTTTATGTAAACAAATTTGGAGACTTACTACCTGAATCCAAAAATATATGCATCAGGAAATAACGGCATTTTAATTAAATATTTACGACCTTGAGATAATATTGAATTTCATCTGGCCTATAGAAAGGTTTATGCATGAACGAAAATAAGTGGATTATGTGCGTATCCCAAGGAACGTATGTAGACGTAGTAAATTATAAAGTAAAGAAAGTTTATACCATTTTCGCCTGATTTTTACGGAATTTATGAAGATTACTTTTCATTATTTTTTACCGTATCGGTATTAAATTTAGGTGGATTATTAATGAATATTTAGTCAAATTACCCAACCTATTTTTTAGTGTAAAAATATGGCTGATATCGATATATTGTTGTGTTTTCATTGAGTGAAACCGTAAAGTTCTCAGGGTAGTGTTGGGAGTGAGGGACCTGCATGTCTCTATCTGCCAACACAGCGAATCCTCATGTGAATAAAGGGTCGGCAACGCTCTTGTGATTCTTCTGGAGTCACAAGTGTCCACAGGCTACGGTACCTGCTTAACATCAGGCAGGCCGTAAGCTTGTTTGCCACCGTCGTTGTATAAAAAAAAGTAATATTCTAAAATTCAGTAACAAACTGCTGGTGAAACCGGAGGGCGCGGGCGGACTGCAGGGCAATTTTCCATACAAATCCCGTTACCGACCTATAAATTCGTGACACCCGTAAGTAATGCTGTGTTTTGCAGTTTATTTTCGCAAATTCAGTCTACATTTCAGAGTATGTAGGAGAAAAACGCTTTGTTAATCTATGTAAGAAAAAATATTTACATAAAGGCTAACTTTCTGGTGACTCTGTAGTCAAAATTGAAGTTTTTGTATGGGCCGCGCAAGTATCATCTTAAAAACTTGACAATTCAAAAAAAAAATACAAAAAGTTATTCCGATACCGGGAATCGAACCCGAGCCTCCTGGGTGAGAGCCAGGTATCCTAGCCACTAGACCATATCGGATATGAGAAAGCTGGCTAATTTATATATTCTAACTCGCAAATAAATCTTAATAAGATTTATATATATATATATATATATATATATTTGCGTAATAGCAAACGAATATAATTTGAACCTTATCACATTAATCAGAAGATCGATATTTTATGGATTATTTGGTCACAAACCTTTTTTTTTTTACTCTATACCTACAGCTCAATGACACATTTTTATTTTGCTCTTGAAAATATGTTAAAAACAAACACTCGGAGGACGGTAGGTATTACGAGGAACTCTCCAATCATAGAAAATATATATATTAGTATAGGGAGTGTAGTTGGGTTGAGGTCACCATATTGTGAAACTGCTAATGCTTAACCACGAATGTTTCTCTAAGATTAGTACTTTCTATTTTTAAGTGCTGTAGCAAGAATAGCAAGATGACTTGCCAAATAGTTCGTTGCGTATCCTGGAGATGGCGCTTTTCTCAATATCTTTAATTAAATGAAACAACATAGTGAACAATAATTCAATCAATCTTATCTATTTAATTGACTCTTATTTGTCTTATCAACAATAATAATAGTAACATATATGACACTATAATATATTTCTAAATTCTACACAAACATTACTAGCGCATTCAAGTATTGAAAAGTTTACAAAAATATAAACGACTTAAACTCCGGTTCAACAAGGTTTTCTAATACATAGAACTTCATCAAATAATATAGTCATTCCCATGGATTATCGTCCACAGTTTCAGTGACACTGTCTTTCATTTTTACGAGTTTCTTCTTATGCATTCTACTTTCTACCGGCCCTTCCACGATTTCCCCTTTATTGAAATCCTCAGCCGTTATTATTGTCATGCCTGTTTCTGGTTTAACATCTAAAGCTTTAGGCTTCTTAGCTTTCTGAACGTATCTTAACGGATAATACACGTATTTTACTCCATTAATAATTTTATACTTCGGATGGCTTAGTTTATTCTTGAACCGGGCTCCCATAACTTGATTCATCCAGTATAAATACGTGTTCTGCAGTACATCTATGATTCCTCTTTTTTTCCTTGACTTGACGTTGGCTTTAATGATCTCATCGTTCAAATCCTTTATTAGTGAATAAGGCTTCTTTCCGTTTGCGTTGTTATTGTATCTAACTAAAGGAGTAACGTAGGATATTACAGGATCATTTCTGGCTTCGTTTTCCATGATGGATCGGCTCTGCCATTGCCCGTTCGCATCGTAACCCCCGCCGCCATCTTGTCCACCTGGTTAAAGGAGAACTTTTATTCTATAGCAATTAGGAAGTTATTGTATTGGGTTAGACTGGTATAATACCTGCTGGCATCCACGCCCCGCCGCCGCCTCCTCCAGCTGCCCAGCTCTAGGGAAATTATAGATAGTTTTAGCATTATTATACTTGGCCTACGTTTTACCCTTGTTTTACCCGACAAACGTTTCACCGAACGCATGTTTCACCGGGTTTTAATTTCATCCAAAATTTATTTTTCCAGAAACAGTAAGCTTTTCAGTATTGTTAATACAAACCTAACAGGTTCTTACAGAATTACCTTTTAACTACACCTGAAAAGTTAACGGTTTATGAGAAAAATAAATCTATGAAATAAAAGTGGCAAAACGATGCACTCGGTGAAACGTTTGTCGTTAAAATAAGGGACTTTAGCTTTTCTTATACATATGTAAGCTTGACTGGTGGTGAATGCTTAAAAGTATTAAGCCCGCCTTTCGTACCATACCTTAGTTATTCTTATGTGTATTAAATTAAGTGAAACCCCTTAAAATAATTGTCTAGCCTCGATATAATTAACCACATTTGCTTATTATTCTTTTCCAGGCGTTACTATTTTTGTATCCTCGCTTGACAATGTGATAGTACAGCGTATCAGTATCAGACCCCATAGTTGTTATATAAATACGATAAAGGGATGTAAGAGTTGTGCTAGACGTACAGGAAGCTCGACAAGTGGGCTCCCCAAATAAACGTAATTTGGCTCTAATTTTAAAATGGTGTGCTGGACTAACATAAAACGTTGTAAATGCACAATGGGGTTCGCCATATCTAGCTCGGAAATATGTTTTGGTGCTAGAAATTATAAAAGAAAAAAAAACAGGTTGAGTGCGAGTCAGACTCGCGCACCGAGGGTTCCGGACCACCCCGTACAATAGCGAGCATTTGCTCTCTCTAACAAGTAACATTAAAACGGTTGGAGCTGGTTTATTTTTTGAGATATTTGAATGGAATTTTTGGCATTAGGCATATTTTTTTGCCTGTTTTCTTTTGGTGTAATAAAAAAAATATCGTCCCCATCCCTATTGTATCAATCTTTATTTAGGTACCTAATAATATATGTCGCAGGGAAGTTTAGAGGAATATTCCTTTATTTACTTATACTTATAGCGAATATATTCCTTAAACATGTAAACCAACGTATTTATAATAGGTACAAATCCCAGCAACCTAAAAAAAATATTTAAATAAACGCACTTAAATCGGTTAATCGATGCACGGATATAGGTAAACACTTAAGTAAGGCTCCTCTTTCATGAACGGTAGTTATGTGAAGTCCAAATAAACATTACGTACACATTTAAAGGTACGTATGTTTGCAACTACTAGGCTCGCGAGCAGCTCACCGCTCGCAGCGAGCATGCCTTGGACTGAGCCGCTCCAATTCGTACGCACCTTAAAATTCGTGACACATACAAAACGAATGCCTATTCGAAGAGTCCACAAATAAATTCCTGAGGGGGTTATTAAACAAATACCACCTTCCGTTTGCGCTGGGGATTAAAAACTTAATTAACTATAAAAAAAAGCGGCCAAGTGCGAGTCGGACTCGCACATGAAGGGTTCCGTGAAACAAATTGCGGTTTACGATTTATGACGTATTAAAAAAAAAACTACTTACTAGATCTCGTTCAAACCAATTTTCGGTGGAAGTTTGCATGGTAATGTACATCATATATTTTTTTTAGTTTTATCATTCTCTTATTTTAGAAGTTAAAGGGGGGGGGGCACACATTTTACCACTTTGGAAGTGTCTCTCGCGCAAACTATTCAGTTTAGAAAAAAATGATATTAGAAACCTCAATATCATTTTTGAAGACCTATCTATAGATGAGTTTGATGAAAAAATTTTTATTGAGTTTCAGTTCTGAGTATGGGAACCCCTAAAACTTAATGTTTTTTTTCGATTTTTGTGTGAAAATCTTAATGCGGTTCACAGAATACATCTACTTACCAAGTTTCAACAGTATCGCTCTTATAGTTTCGGAAAAAAGTGGCTGTGACATACGGACGGACAGACAGACGGACATGACGAATCTATAAGGGTTCCGTTTTTTGCCATTTGGCTACGGAACCCTAATAAGGTTTTAACCGACTTCAATTCAGTGCCACAAGCATAAACATTTCCACATTTCCTCAAAAGAATACCCAAATCGCTTCAAGTGTGCCTATGAAATTTGAAGAGTTACCTTGATTTCCCCAGGATCCCATCATCAGATCACCTGTTGACCTTGGGACCACTTGAGAAGGATTACATTTTAAACAAAAAAATAATTGTCCAAATCGGCCCGGGCGTCTCCGAATAATCATAAGATTCCGACGAATTGAGAAACGGCTTTGAAGTCGGTTTAAAATTATGTTTGTTGGTAAGCGCATAGTTTAAAACGATCAGTAGCTCCAGATGCTCTAGTTAGTATAAGTTTTATCGATACAGTTTAGTTTCAATTTGTATGGCAACGCGAACAGCGCCTCTGGTGGTAAATATTAGGAACTACGCGTTGCCATACAAATTGAAACTAAACGCAAACGCGTTCGAAAACGTATATGTATCGATAAAACTTATACTAGAGCTACAGTATAAGTTTTATCGATACATACCTATACGATTTCGAACGCATTTGCGTTTAGTTTCAATTTGTATGGCAATGCGTAGTTCCTAGTAGTTATCACTAGAGGCGCTGTTCGCGTTGCCATACAAACTTTGAACTAATCGCAAACGCGTTCGAAAACGTACTTATATGTATCGATAAAACTTATACTAGAGCTACAGACCTATTTTCCAACCATACTATTACTTTCCTAAACCTACTTGCAATATTTTTTTTACATTGATTAAATTACAATGTTATCTTACGTCACCCCCGCCACCTCCTCCTCCACCGCCCCCGCCACCTCCTTTCTTTTCCAATATCTTCATCAGCAGCATCATCTGTAAAGAGTGGAAGAGTTTTAGTCTAACGCTCAATTTATATTTATTTATTAAAAATAATCTATACTTCTATACTAATATTATTATTTATTTCAATAAAAGTCATAATATTAGGATAAGTTTACATGTCAATAAAACTTAGTCAAATAACCCGCCCCGTGTCATTCCGGGTGCAAATGTGCCCATCACACTCGCCGCATTGCCGCGTTGAATTGCGATCGACAACCTTTGCAACAGGAATGACCCGGAACGGGAGTCATGCCCTCTCAGTCGAAAACGGCGCCCCACTTCCGCCAAGAATATTCTGGCTTCTGAGCACCAGCAACCCATAGTCTCCACCGCAAGAGGGACAAATAAATAATTCGCCAATGCGGAGTAGAACACTAAGTAAGGCCTGTGCCGTAAAGTATTTTTACAAATATTTTTGGTGATATTTCATTTATTTTCCTTAGATTTTAGGTGTATATATGTACAACAAAATAATTTGTTACACTATAAAGATTATGTAACCAACATCAATTACCAATTTTCTTTCAAATTTAAAGAAGGAGCGATTGTTTCCCTTCAAGGATCACTTTAAATTTTGCGAAGCACTGAGTTGAGCTTAAACTGCACGCCAGGGCTATATTTTTTATTTCAAATGACCATTGATGGTAGTGAAATAAGGATCAGTAATTCTTCATCATGTTGGTATCTAAAATTCACCATCCTGTTCAAGATTAATGCAGTTACGAGGATTTGCGTACATCGATGCCCTCAGTTTTTCTGAGAATTTTAGTTTGTATGAAAACATGGATTACGTACTTTCAACTTCAACAGATTTTGAGATAAGAATATTTTTTCGATCACTATCTAGATTTTAGGCTTATATATAGAATTGCTGATGTAATAGGTACGTCCCGATTCTTGTTGTGATACATTTTCATTGTTTTTTTTTTGTAATACAATACACCTGTTTCAGACAAAGCGAAATCTTCGCAAAAAAAATAAACTGTTTCAGCTTGGAAACGGTTATGAATAAAACCCTTTTTTCTACATCAAACGTCAGCTAAAGCTTGCCTTCGTAACATATCACCAAGCAATTATGTGTAGTTCAATCACAGTTTTCTTTTATTTATATGTGTATATGTAAAAAATACTTTTCGGTATAGGCCTTAAGTAGGTACACTGTTATTTCAACCAATATCTTTAACCTGCCTGTTGTTAACCTCTATTTTAAGTTTTTTATGTCCTGTATTTGATTCATGTTTTGAGGTGTGCAATAAAAAGTATTTGTGTTATGTATCGTATTGTATCTTTCATAATTCAGTTTATTCAACGAGCGAGCGCAGCTTGGACATGTGTTGGACATACACTCTTTCGTATGTTCTGTTCCTGTTCTCCTCTACAAGTAGCATTTCTCAATCGTTTCTCGTGAAAATTTGTGAGCAAGTTCAATAACTATATCGTTTTTTTTTCGAATCAGTATTCGCTATTTATTAAAATAAAAACCGGTCAAGTGCGAGTCTGTCTCGCGCACCGAGGGTTCCGTACAAATGTTCACCTCACTTTATAAAGAAAAAATCTATGTTGGTTTTTCAAAGATATTAAAATTAAAATTTTTCGCGCTGTAAACTTCGGAGATAAGGTATTTTTCCTACTTATTCCTTTGTAAATCTAAATTTTACCACCATTGAAAAAAAAAACTTTTTTAGTATGTGCAATTTAAGCCCTTTCATTATGATACCCCACTTGGCCTACTAACTAGACTTTTAAATTTTGCCCCGCCTCTTATCCATCCTTTTT
This sequence comes from Epinotia brunnichana, assembly GCA_963854355.1. NCBI lineage: Eukaryota > Metazoa > Arthropoda > Insecta > Lepidoptera > Tortricidae > Epinotia > Epinotia brunnichana. Next base: position 15,895,961 of record OY977957.1, read on the forward strand.
TATGGAAATTAAAAATATATTTTTTAATTTTTTCATTTCCCATACACGTGGATTAGCTTTATTTACAAATATTCTAAATTTCAAATTGATAGCATCAGTAGTTCCTGAGATATTTAACTTTGTGACAGACAGACGGACGGAGTCGCACCATAAGGGTTCCTTTTTTACCTTTTTGGTACGAAACTTTAAAAAGACGGATGAGTTCAGTGGGTCGATCACGTAACTTTTCTTACGCGCGTCTGTAAGGTCTAAATGTCAATTTTATATGGAAAAATGACAGTTAGATTGTGATTTTACTGTCAGACGCGCGTACAATGCGTTACGTGATTGACCTACAGCTCACAGAGCCACTATAATATTTGCATTCCTATTTGCATTCTGACACAGATGTCATCCCGGTACAATAAACGTCAATGATGACATTATTTGTACTGGGATGATAGCTGTGTCGGAATGCAAATACTATAGTTCTTTTACGATCATCCATCATACTATAATTTTTAATGTCCTATTTTTTTTTCGTAGATTGAAGGTAAAACAATACTCGCCTTAGATATCATGAAGGACATCATACTGAACATCATGCCTTTGAACGACATCATGCCCATCATCCCCATCATAGCTGGAATCATCTGGAGGACAAAGTCATCAAAAACAATGGTGTATACAAATAACGTGGCCTGTTTTAGTAAACAGCTCAACACACATTTTACGTATAGCTGAATCTTTAATGAAAACATCGTGAGAAGAAATTCAAAAGTGTATGTGAAGTCCCCGATCGGGACCAAGCTAATGTGAGGATTGCCCATTCCAGTAAGTAGGTAATACTTTTTAGTAGTTAACTAGTTATGCCTACTTAGCCTTGATAGTATTCCTTTTAAATTCATTATTTACAACTGCCATATTTTTTTTTCACATACTCAGTAGTAACCATTTAGCCAGCGGTTTAACAATTTGGGTGTGTAATGATCGGTTTAAAAAAAAATAATATCATTTCATTGGATATAACCATGTTTGATATAATTTCCAAGGGTAGAATCATTCATTGTATATAATAAACGTTTGGTATAATATCAAAATACATATTTTTATTTAGTATAACTATCATTCGGTATAACGCTTATTTCTTATAACCATCATATACTATAGTTTTAATTTTATATACTGGATGGTGCTAAAGAGTAATCAACCTCCGGCTGCTGCACTGCTTATTCTAATAGCCTCGCAGCAACATACAGTTCTAACCCACGATGGTCTAATATAAGTTTGTAAAGAACTGTGTCCATGCCATACGAATAAATAAATTTGATAAACTTACATCTCATATTGTATAATGATCAAGCGGTATAATTTATTTACCCCTTTTTCTGGCTACCCTTGGCTTGATTATATCAACTGTACATAAGGCGGAATGAGCATTATATCCAATGTTCAATATAGCAAATATGCATTATACTTAATGTATGTTATACTAAATACTATTATATCAAATGATCGTTCTATAAAATGATAATTTTACCATATGAAAATATATAAAGTGTTGTTATCTTGTTATACAACTCGAGAATTATATCAGATAAGTGTTATTGCGAGTAATATTTTATCAAAAATATTTATAGCTATCGTTACGCACCCGAGACAGTGCTCTCGGCCGAGTACTCGGTACACTGAGAAAATCACGGTTTTTTTGGAAATAATTCAATATCAGGCTAATGATTCGTATACGGCTTTTATGTGTTATTTTAAACAACTTTTACTATTGAAATCAATAATTCTATGGACCGGAAGTTAGGAAAAAAAATTAACCCGCAAGCAAAAATGCTATCAGTATTTTTATAATGAAAACATGTTTGAGTACACAAATTTGGAGACTTGCTACCTGAATACATAAATATTTACGACCTTGAGATAATATTGAATTTCATCTGGCCTATAGAAAGGTTTATTCATTAACAAAAAGTGGATTATGCGTGTATCCCAAAGAAAGTATATAGACGTAGTCAATTATAAAGTAATAGTAGTTTATGTGACTGTACATAATGAAGGGCATTAAATACGAGTGTGGGTTTATGAAACGAGCCGAGGGCGAGTTTCATAATAACATCACACGAGTATCTTAATGCCTAATTATGTATAGTTACATACACTACTTTATCTATCCACATATTACGATTGAGATTGATATGCCTCCATGATGCATTCAGGAGCCGCATATTATGACCGGCATCGCGGCGTTGTTTTCTGGCAGCTGTCATAGTTCTTTTTTAATTCAGAGACAAACTAGAGTGGGATAACCTTGACGTTGGCGGAATCATCGGCAATACTGATGGGGCCATAACACAAAGATTGATTGATAGAGTGGGATCCAACTGTCATATCGTTCGATATCTTACTTACGTGCGACATTTGTCAAATTTGTATGCAAATTGACAATTCATTTCGAACTAAACGTCATCTCGACTAATATTAGAATATAAGTTAAATCAAATTTCTTTGTTTTTGAGACGTTCGAAATTTGAATGAAATAATATTATCGAAATCGATGTTATTATTTAGCAATAATAACATTCACACAGATAAGAAATTTGTTCTAACAAAACAGTCTATTTTTATGGTGGTCATAATGTGCGGTTCTTGAACGCATCATGGAGCGTTTATGATATTTGGATAGATAAAGACAGTTTATACCATTTTCGCCTGATTTTTACGGAATTTATGAAGATTACTTTTCATTATTTTTTACCGTATCGGTATTAAATTTAGGTGGATTATTAATAAATATTACCCAACCTATTTTTTGGTGTAAAAATATGGCTGATATCGATATATTGTTGTGTTTTCATAGAGCGAAACCGTAAAGTTCTCAGGGTACGGTGCGTATAACATAGCGAGTGACTGTTTATACGCACCGAGTACTCGGCCAAGAGCACTGTCTCGCCCGTTTGCTCGGTACGTGTGATCAAGGCATTATAATATTATAGGATGCGCTGTGTGATGAGTGAAAATCCTTATATTAATATAGAGTTGGCAGCGCGCTTGTGATTCTTCTGATTATGAGGCAGGCCGTATGCTTGTTTGCCACCATCGTAGCATAAAAAAAATACTATTCATGACAGGCCTGTGCCTAGTAAAAAATTGAAGAATGTTTACTAATGGAGGTGTGTTTTAATTTAAAGCTATTTTTCAGGCATTGTACTCTTTTGCCGTTGACAAATAAGCATGCAGCTCACCTGTAACCAGAAAAATTTGGTACTTGCCAAAAAAATTTTAGTGACTCAAGAGACGGGTGTTAACCTTTGGCACTTATTTATGCCAGTGATGATAGATGGAGCAATGAAAGTGGCTTACCATCATCATCTTCATCTTCATACACATCATGGCCATCATCATCATCTTCTTTTTTCCGTCATCATGTCCACCACCGCCCCCGCCACCTCCGCCTCCTTTCCGTTTCTTTCTACCGACGAACTCGTCAACTGAAATACAACCAAATTACTCAATAAATCTCCCGACCAAGACCGAGCCCCGCAAAGTATTGTCGGTGGGGCTATCGAAAGCGTTCTTTCATCTGTTTTTTCTTGCTTTTTGGCATGACAGACCCTGTTGGACAAGATCTCCTTTATTTAATCTAGATACCTTATTTTAACCATCTCTTTGCTCTTCTCCTTTTTCTGTTTTAAGATATGATATTTTCTACATGCATATTTTTTACTTTTAACGTGGACACCTAGATAGGTACATCATAAACAAAGTTAAATAGACAAACGAAATGTATTGGTTTATTATACTTACCAGTATGTGACATAGGTATGTCTTTCCCCAGTGCTTTGAAACGCAGAATGTGACTGTCAAAAAATTTATTGACTGCATTGTCGATGTCCAATGATAATGCTTCTGAATTATCCCTCATGTCTGATTCCTCAATTATATTTTGCTCAACTTCAGTTGTGTTTATTTTAACTGTAAATAAATCCAAATTGACGTTACGACACGTACCTACCTAAATTTATAAATTATTTCAGTGTCAATAAATAATAATTCATTTTAACATTACGACAATGATCATTAATTCTTGCGTTTAAAGCTTATTTTAATTACTTACCAAATTTTAAATACTCCCCTATCACCGAAACTTCACTCAAATTATTCAATGCTTTCAGATACAAAAGAGTTTTACTCTGTAAGCAGGAATACGATAAATATAGCAAACATTCGGCATATACACCTTTAAATGCATCAGCCGTATTATCAACATCACTCCCACTTATATCAATATCACTAGTATTAGTAACTACATTTGCATTAACTATGACGATGGTTGCAGTTAAAATCACAATCCTATCGAAACCCATTGCGCACGGCCATAGGAAAACAAATGAAAAACAAAGTACTAGGTTAGTGTTATTTATTTACGTTGTAATGGGGTTTCAGGTCAAATGTCAAGGTATTATGGGTGAAAACATATCATTTATTGTTCAAGACAACAACTGCGGTCGCCCAGGGGTAGGCCTTTAATGTCAACAACCACGAGATTATCTGCAAAACTGTAATAGGGATATAACCGTTGTTATTAAGGCGGTAAAGTCTGTATTGCTATCTCGTTGCGTTACTAAGTGTCAATTGAAATAGTGAATGACAAAGGTATAGAAGTTATAAGAACTTTGATGTATTTGATACAAGATTTACAGAGACATTAATTAATTTATAAAATAAATGCTGTTAAATTTTATATTTTAATAAATGATAATAATAATTAATTAATAATAAGTCAGTTTTTTGTAGTATCGAAAATTCAAAGCCAACTTGGCTTTGAATTTTCGATACTACATAAAACTCTTTAACTTTTATCTAGTAGGTAACTAAAATGATTCTGTTTGGCAAATTGTTGACGACTGTTAGTGCTTATTTAGTGCTTTTCAAATAGTAGTTTATGTGACTGTACATAATGAAGGGCATTAAACACGAGTGTGGGTTTATGAAACGAGCCGAAGGCGAGTTTCATAATAACATCACACGAGTGTGTTAATGCCTAATTATGTACAGTTACATACACTAGTTTATCTATCCACATATCACAAGCCTCCATGATGCATTCATGAGCCGCATATTATGACCGGCATCGCGGCGTTGTTTTCTTGCAGCTGTCATTATTAGTTTTTTTTAAATTCAGTTTGCGACATTTGTCAAATTTGTATGCAAATTGACAATTCATTTCGAACTAAACGTCATCTCGACTGATATTAGAATAGAGGTCAAATCAAACTTCTTTGTTTTTCATAGATGTTCGAAATTTGAATGAAATAATATTATCGAAATCGATGTTATTATTTTTAACAATAATAACATTTTCACAGATAAGAAATTTGTTCAAACAAAACAGTCTATTTTTATGTTGGTCATAATGTGCGGTTCTTGAACGCATCATGGAGGGCTTATGATATTTGGATAGATAAACATTATAATAATATGTTTTTGCGTTTCAAAATGGTTCGCACTTTTTTCTAATCTTATAAGGTTAAGTCGTCTTCTATTTGACAAATTTTTCATATTTAGTTCTGATGTAGTTCTGAAGTAATGAATTATGAATTCCACAGTGGCTTAGAAACATTTTACTGCTGCGTTTTGTTGGAAATAAATAAATTGCTTATTTTTTTAAGCAAATATTTAAATAAAAGGACATGCACATTCTAGATATTTCTAAGTCACTATTAACCACAACTCGTGAATGAAATCTCGTAAGAAGGGATGCCTGGGGAACTTTCATAAATACTTATATTTTTTACCCAATAGGTTAATATTTTGTGGTTAAAAACGTATTTTGGAGGCAAGTTTTATTGTGTAGTTTGTTTAACCTACAATAGTATTACACGCCTAGTTATATAACAATACATATCAAAACTTAATTAGCCAAAATCGTAGAAATTCTGCATCCGAGGTAAGTAACACTTTTGGATGCTAGAGGCTAATCCAACCAGAATTTCACTTAAGTATTTTAGGATTTGTGAACATTTATGAACTTGTTCGAAGAAGACTGTGCCAAAATTGTGAATTTGTGTGCCAGGGTGGCATGGAAGTCTTTGTTGTATAATCTTAACATCTCATGTACCTACATGACTTTACAAATAAACATCTATCTAAAATTTAAAAAAATGTTTTTATTTTCAACCGACGAAAAAAACGGAGGAGGTTCTCAAGTGGACGCGGATAATATATATATATTTTTTTATGTATGCCACGCATAACTTTTTACAGAGAAGTTTAATTTTGATAATTCTTTTTTTATTGGAAAAGGTATAATACCCCGAAGTTGGTCCCATATAAATTTGGAAAAAAAAACCAACCTTAAGGGTAGGAAAATAGGGGATGATTGATTTTTCGTCGGTTAAAACTTTGTTTTTAAAGTAAATTATATTTTGATTGTACTTTGTTGCATCGTCATCAAGTACTAGTTGAGAGGGTTCAAATGAATGATGTATCTTGTCTAGTTTAAGAATTGACATGCTTACCTTCTCCATCATCAGATCAGCCTGGAGGTACCATAGTATTTCACGAGGTGCTTATAAAAGGATGTAATTATCCCATCTAATTGAGTCGTTACTATGTACGTCTGAATTGCCTGATTCTCGTGTCAGAACTCATATTATTGTACAGTCAGCATCAAAAGTAACTACGCAATCGAAGACGTCAAAAGCTCTTATTCCTTTTTAATAAAGACTTTTGAGGTCTTCGTTTGCGTAGCTACTTTTGATGCTGACTAAACCATCGTATTATGAAATAAAACACCAATCAAAAAGAAATATAATTTACTTGTTTATTTTGACGAAGTAATTTGATTCATCTAAAAATTCAAAATAAATGCAAAAGACAGTTTGAAGATAAATTAGAATAATATTAATAAGTATATAGGAATGGTATACTTGAGGAAGTTTTTTGATATCAAAAATAAGTGCATGTCATAGTTATTAATAAATAATAATCATCATCATCAAAATATAATAAATAGAGATCCACGAAAAATATCACATCCGCTTATTATACAATAAATATATAAACTAATGAAAACATCAAAATTTACCTACGTAGATATTAATAAAGAATATACCTATATAACTAAACATAAGAAAGATAAATAAATACACCTTATGACTAAGAAGGAAATTCATATGCATAGAATAAGAAATATAAACTAACATATTTAAAAAAAATGCATATTGATACATTGGATACGGTGGGAAAAACGAAAACAAAACAAATAGTTAAAAACATACGTAATAAAAATAATCAACACACCTTACGTTATTATTCTGCAATAAATAAATAAAGAATAGCGAACAGAAAATAAGTTTGACTTAATTAATCGATAAATTACTAAAGACTAACAAATTTATTTGGCATGATTTTAAACCAAATACGTCTGTGTACATCAAGGATAGAAAAAAAAACTATTGGTTTGAGTGAATTTTAAGACGTACCTAACGTACCTTTCGTACCGTTAAATTTCGATTACACAAAATTCCCTTCCCTAATTAGAAGGTCACGGAAATCCCACGTTTGGCTTTAAAGCATACTTAGAACTCTTGAGTACACTCGTAATTAACCTTTTGGATGTTTTGACACTGATAAGGTTGAAGAATTTTTAATTTTACGTTTCTGTCACAGTCAATTTTCAATAGCACTGATCGGTGCTAAGTCATACGGAATTAATCTAACGGTCTTTTAACTCTTAGTTACAGGAAAACAAAAGAATCTCCACGTTTGAAATGAATTATTCAATCCTATGAACTAGTATTTGATGTTCCATAGGGCATATAGCTATTATACGGGTCAGGCTCAAAGGCCCTCCTGTACCCGTGATGTCCATGCTCATGTTCATGAACCTCCTCATGACTTTGAGTGTGATGATGAGAGACTTCTGGCTTGGCGATAATCTCATAGGTAGTTTTACCTCCACCGCCATGGCCCTTGAGCCCTACTATGGCAGAGAGTAGAAGAGACATGAGGGCAGCCATTAAAGCTTTGCCTGCCAGAAGTGCTAGGCCACCAAGTGCTGCTGCTGCTAGGGTACCTGGAAATAAAAAAGATTTTCTAAATGCTCAATATGGTGTATTCATTCTTAACTATATTTGACCCACAGGTAGAGAGCCGTGTATTGCACGGAATGCAATAAAACAACAAACAAGGAACACTGCAGCAGCCAGTACAACTAAAACCTAGTACAATTAATGTAGTAAAATTATTAATGACCAAAATAACAAGCAAATTAGGGATTTCTAAGTTGTACTCTTGAGGGTGAGAACAATTTTATTTTCATACAACCTATTTAAAGTTGATGTATTTATTATTGTGATCACTATTATATTGATCTACTAACCACAGCGATACAGAGATGTGGTTGATCTCGTCGGCAATGACGAGACGAGCAGACTTCTTTTTAAAAGAATGGCCACAGACTGCATAGAATTAGGAGCATTGGAAAAAGTGGGAGACTTTGCCCAGCAGTGCGACAATACAGACTCTTAATAGTAGCAACCGGCATATGTTGCAGAATGAAAACCTCCATACCTTTCATCATCATCGCTGCAGCTATGAGCCCGTTTCGACTACCACCTTTGTTGCGTTTTCTTCCCGTAAACGCAGAATCACTCTTCACCATATTCAAAGACTCCTCCGAAGTCTTCGGATCCAATAGTCTATACTTCAACGAATGCCCATCCAAATAGTCTTGTAAACGATGCAACAGAAATCTGTTTAGTTTTTCTTCAGGTTTCCCTGGGAACTGTCTTGATAATTCTGCTGCTAGCTCGTCGGGGCTTGTTGAATTTATTGTTCTATTCTCTTTCACAATGCTTAGCCCTGGCAGAAGAGTCAACTCATCGCGAGAACTCAAATCCTCTATGAAGGATAGCACATTAATTTTAAGACATTTAGCACTTAAACTGCCGTTGCATTCGTTATGCAACGACCGCGACCGTCCTGCTCTTTCAGACATATCTTTCGGCAGTTTGGTTATCGTGTTTGTGTGGGATCCATCGATGGCGGCAGCACATAGATTCACGCACAAAATAGCACTCACAAGTACACTTTTCACGTACATTTTGTCACTAACGTGATGCACTGCTCGGTTTCTAAAGGTTTGTAGTCATATCGTTGAATGGCGCCATTCATCTGATGCTTGAACAACGCTGACCGAATTATTTTATACTATCTATCGCATACAAAAAGAAAGAAAAACTTCCAAAAAAGACATGAATAAAATTGAACGAGTTTTAGCAAGTCATTGTTCGGGCCGGCGGTGTGTGCTTACTTTCGAATGTAAATAAAATAAGGCCTCGACGTAAGAAAAGTGGGAACTAATAATGGTGTTAAATTGGTCGATTATTACATGGTTTTGACGACCGGTTAGCGTAGTGGGTAGTGACGCTGCCTACGAAGCTGAAGGTCCTGGGTTCGAATCTTGGTAAGGACAAATATTTGTTTCAGAGTCTTGGGTGTTTTCTATGTATTTAAGTATTTATATCTATATATCGTCTTGCAGTCTGGGCTATTTCGATTTGTGTAAGATTGTCCCCCTAATATATTATTTATTATTATTAAGTTTTTCTTTTCTTTTCAAACTACGAATCGTGCGTGAACAAGTTGAATCACCTGCAACAATCTTGGAAAAATATATCACATTGTTTCGATTAATTGGATGTTATTAAGTATGCTTTATTTTATGTTACTTTTGTGTAGGTATTCTGTTTGTAGTAAATTTTTTACTCACTACTATTTTAGGCTAGCTTAATTTTATTTATTTAGATTTAATTTTCAATGTTTACTTGTACATAAATACTTAGTATGCTACGATTTATAAAAGATACATTAAATAAGTGTTACCTGACTGCAACGAAATTTAAATAAATGATTAATACTTATTACTTTTATCTTTGATTTGTTGTGTTACATAATCGAGAACTAATATTAGTTATTACGATACAATAATTTAGTACCATCAAGTTAATCTGATGATGGAGCCTGAGAGTAAATTTATTTTATTTGGTTGGTAAAAACGCTTTAATAAAACCTAAGGTTAAAAAAAAAATGTTTGACCAAGCAAAAAGATAGAAAAAGATAGCCTTTTGTCAGTTAAACAAAGTATCACTATCGCGAGTGAATTCGCCGCTAGAGGCGCTGTGCAGCGTGATGTCTCCAAAATGTTAAATGTTACTGGTTGTGGGCGGACATTAAATTTTAATGAAGTTTTTTACGAATATTTTGCTATTAATTATGGAAATATGAGTTACGGGACAATGAATAAAAGGTCGAAAATTAAATAGACGGTAAGGAATTTTTATTTATTTTAAATAACTCGGTTATCCTTTTATGTAGGTATAATTTCAAATTTTAATTTTTTTAATGTCTGTACTAACAAACTCTTACAAAGTGTGGGCACAATAACGGTAGCCTTCATTCATATGGCTGTATTTCAGAATGTGTGTATGTATATGTCACCGTTAGATTGTGAACACCGTCAGTTTATAATCTTACCCGTTATATTGTAAACTGACGGAATATTATGAACTGCCAAAACCGTTCACAATTTAACGCAATATTTTTCGTTAGTTTATAAACTTTCAATGTCGAATCGTCAAATTGTGAACTGAGATCAAATCGGCTTGCTACGGAACGTACACAAAGACTAGGTAGGTTAGGTTAGTTAGGTTTCTTCAGTTGCCCGAAGGGCAAAGCGCCCCGAAATAGGAGCCCCGCGCAGCGGGGCTCCGTCGACACTGCTGGATGCCGAAATAAATGGAAGAAAATGTCTGAATAACAAAAAAAAACAATCATGTTCTGACGTTAGTGGAAACTGATGTAAGTGGAATAATTCGCTCAACCAAACAGCGCACAGGTTGCGTTCCGAATCAGGAAAATTGGATTCAGTTCACAATTTGACGATATGACATTGTTAGTTTATAAACTAACGAAAATGAATGCGTAAAATTATGAATTATTTTGGCAGTTCACAATATTCCGTCAGTTTACAATATAACGGGTAAGATTATAAACTGACGGTTTTCACAATCTAACGGTGACATATATAACAATTTAAAGTTATAAACAGGCTTTGTTTTTTTTTTGTATAAAAAATAATTTGGCATGCCTATTCATTAACTTCTCGTTGAAAAGGTTCCAATGAGCACAAACACGACCAACGTATCTTGTTTAGACTAAGAGTTATCGTGACAGGCAAGTAAGGGGGACAGAATCAAGTTTAAAAAAATTGGATTACAACTTGCACATTTACATAATATGGTTACGATTATTTATTGTGAATTACTTTTTATAGAACTGTCATTGGAATTATAATCATCAATCTTGAACGGTATAGTTGCTCTTTGCATGGACTAGGAACAGTCGGCCAAAAATTTACTTTTCAAAACAAAGTTTTAACCGACTTCAAATCAGTAGCCAAATTGCTTCAAGTTTGCCTATAAAATTTGAAGAGTTTATGCTTCCAAACAACGAAAAAAAATTTCAAATCGGTTCATAAATTACAGAGTTATCGCGTCACAAACACACATTAAAAAAACGTACAAACGAATTGAGAACCTCCTCCTTTTTTGAAGTCTGTTAAAATGTGGTCTACCACCCTACCGTCGAGGTTCATTTGAACGTCATGACATGAAACAACAAGGTCGAATTCCACTTGTTAATATTAGGACAGTAACCTTCAGTCAACTTCAGACAATCAGATCTCACAGAAACTTTTGTCAAAACTGGTAGACCTCTTTTTTGGCCGACCGTACTTTGATGCAATTGGAACTCAAATATATACGAATGCAAGTTAAATAAAAGCGAACAGAAGTCGCATGCCAGTTAAAAAGTGTGACTAACCAATTCTTATGGATATATCAGAAAGTATTGTGTAAAAACTATGAACTTGTAGATAAGAAATAATTCTCCAGTCAAATCTTAGAATCATTACTTTACTATCGTGTCATAACTCAAATTATTTTATCACCATATGAAATAAAACATCAATCGAGATATCAATAAATAAATATATTTATTTCAACAAATTCCTGCACATGTAATTCATTATACAAGTAAAAAATGCAAAGAACAGTATGATTTTGATTTATATTGTTTTATTTCCCGAAGGTTAATTATAATATTATAAATATATAAGTATACTTTGATAATAGAATGAAGAATAAAGTTTAGGTACCTATCAATAATAAATGCATTTCATAGTTATAATAAATAGAGATCTAAAAACAATATCACAGTTATAATATACCTCTTATTTTAAAATAAATACATAATTTAATTAAATGGTTCAAAAATACATTAACTAAATATAAGACAGATTAATAAATACTTAAACCTTATGGCAAAATTAAACAAGTCATATATGTATATTTTTGTTAATCTATGTATTAAAAAAAAATACAAATATAATAAATAAAAAACTGCATGCTGGTACATTGGTACGGTGGTGGGAAGAACAGAAACAACACAAACATTTAATAAACGAAAAAAAAAAACAAGAAAAGCACCTTAAATTAACTGCAATAAATAAATAAAACACTAACAAACAGAAAATAAGTTAACTAATCAATAAATTACTAAAACCTAAGAAATTTTATTTGGCATATTTTCAAACCAAATAGTAAAGTAAGTCTAGTGTAAATGTACCTATATCAAGGATAAAAAAAATACGTTGGTTTTTGTATTCGTATGAATAAAAATACTTACCTCAAGTACGTGTATGCCACACGTACCTGAGGTACATTTTACTAATTATTAGATAAAATATCTACACAAACTCAATATCAACCTCATATATATACAAAAACAAAAAAGCACAAAATTTTCATTCCGTCTCTAATTATTAGTTTACGGAGGTCCCACTTAGCTTTAAAGTACCTATATACCTATTAGAACACTGAAGTACGTGAGTTGACCGTTTGGATTCTTCGACACTGACGGTGCTAAAGATCTTGTAAAGTTTCTGTCAATGTGAATTTTCGATAGCACTGATTAATGCTATGCCATAAGAAATGTGTATCTAACGCTCAATTGTTTTTTACTGACAGAAACAAGAAAAACAAAAGAATCTCCACGTTTGAATTGAATGAGTCAATACTATGAACTAGTACTTGATGTTCCATAGGGCATATAGCTATTATACGGGTCAACCTCATAAGCCCTCCTGTAACCGTGATGTCCATGGTCATGTTCATGGTGCTCCTCATGACTTTGAGTGTGATGATGTGAGACTTCTGGCTTGGCGTGGATCTCGTAGGTAGTTTTACCTCCACCGCCATGGCCCTTGAGCCCTACCAGGGCAGACAGTAGCATCGACATGAGGGCAGCCATTAGAGCTTTGCCTGCTAGAAGGGCTAGGGCACCAAGCGCTGCAGCAGCTAGAGCACCTGGAAAGAAAGAAGATTTTCTTTTAATCGGCCGGATTGATTATTTTATTAGTAAAAGTCCAAACGTAAATATTTTCGCATTTCTATCTAGAGAAGAAGACGATAAGAACGCTGTTCTTTACTAAGTCGAATAAAAAAAAGTTAAAAGCAGTAAAATAATTATTGGCTATAACGTATAACCTGTAAACAACAGCTAACCCTACCTATAAAATGTATGTACAGTTGAGTGTAGGAACAATTTTATTTCCATTCTACGCATATAAAGTTGATCAACTGTTCGATATGACATTGATCAACTACAGTATTACCAAGATGTGGCTGTCCTCGTCGGCGATAGCTCCTTTGTAAAATAATGGCCAGGGACTGTTTAGAATCAGAATATCAGAATCGGAACAGCCTTCGCTCAACAGCAGATACCTACAGGCTATATTTAACGGCCCAGCTACGACATTGCGGGAATCGCGGCGCGGTAAGCGTTTTATCTGTTCATTGCGCGGTCGAGACGCGCAACGCACTGTAGTTAGTAGGGATCACAGGCAATGAATTAGAAAAACCGCTGCCGCCGCCGCCGCCGCGCGTGTCCGTGGCCAGGCCGTAATAATATCTACAGTAACAGGTTACAGAATAAAGATCTCCATACCTTTCATCATCAACGCCGCAGCCAAAAGCCCTCCTGCACCGCCCTTACCGCCCCCAAGGCCGCCGCCGCCGCCACCGCCTTTTCTTCCCGTAAACGCAGAATCACCCTTCACCATATTCAAAGCCTCCTCCGAGGTCTTCGGATCCAAAAGTCTATACTTCAACGTATGTCCATCCAAGTAGTCTTGTAAACGATGCAACAGAAATCTGTTTAGTTTTTGATCAGGTTGCCCTGGGAACTGCCTGGATAATTCTGCTGCTAGCTGTTCGGGGCTTGACGAATTTAATGTTATATTCTCTTTCACAATACTAAGTCCAGGCAAAAGAGTTAGCTCATCGCGAGAGCTCAAATCCTCTATGAAAGATAGCGCATGAATCTTAAGACATTTTGCACTTAGACTGCCGTTGCAATCTTTATTCAAGGACCGTCCTGCTCTTTCAGACACATTTTTCGGCGGTTCGGTTATCTTATTCATGTGGGATCCATCGATAGCAGCTGCACATAAATTCGCGCACAAAATAGCACCCACAAAGACACTTTTCTCGTACATGTTGTCACAAAAGCACTGCACTGTTCTATTTCTAAAAGTTTGTAGTCATATCGTTGAATGGCGCCATTCAACTGATGCTTGAGCAACGCTGACGGAATTATTTTATACTATTTGTCGCAAACAAAAAGTAAGAAAAACCACCAAAAAAGGTAAGAGTAAAATTGATCGATTTGATCGGTATTGTTCGGACCGGCACTTTCTAAAGTAAATAAAATAAGGTATAGACGTTGGAAAAGTGGGAAATAATGTGGTTTTCAATTGGTCGATGATTAGATGCTTTTTATTAAATTACGATTTGTTTTTGCACAAGTTGAATCAGCTGAAAAAATCTTTTTTAGTACCTATGGGACGTTAGAAAACTTATAATTAGTAAGGTTACTGTAATGGTATTGACCATGAAAATAGAGTGATAATACTTATCACTTAGATTTGTAGAGTTAATATATTATCATGAAAAGTTAGTTTATCTTGTCATCCGTTATCAATACGATAATGTTATATATTTCTAGAAAAACTTACAATTTTTTTTTTGGTTTGGTTTACATGTATTATACTTATTTATTTCACCTGCCACCAGGTACAATCTATTTCACCTGCAACCAGGTACAATCGAACGCGTTCGCATTGTTCCACCCTCGAAGCGTTAAGTTTCAACGTCGCATCATTTGTAGGAAGGGGCACTGGGTAGATAGTTGCAAGGAAGAAGGCAAAATCTTCTTTAACTGAACTCCGCAAACGCAGGTGATTGTAACTATGGTCAATATGTAAATAATACTATGAATGTAATAATGGAACTTCAAGTCTATTATCACCTAAGTATATGGCGAATCGATATTAAACTTTACAAGGAATGTGTTATTTATATCAGTAAGTAATATACATTTATTTTCCGGGTAATAAAAAAGCGGCCAAGTGCGAGTCGGACTCGCACATGAAGGGTTCCGTGAAATAAATTGCGGTTTACGATTTATGACGTATAAAAAAAAACTACTTATTAGATCTCGTTCAAACCAATTTTCGGTGGAAGTTTACATGGTAATGTACATCATATATTTTTTTAGTTTTATCATTCTCTTATTTTAGAAGTTACAGCCGACTTACAGGGGGGGGGGGCACACATTTTTTACCACTTTGGAAGTGTCTCTTGCGCAAACTATTCGGTTTAGAAAAAAATGATGTTAGAAACCACAATATAATTTTTGAAGACCTATCCATAAATACCCCACACGTATGGGTTTGATGAAAAAATTTGAGTTTCAGTTCTGAGTATGGGGACCCCTAAATCTTAATGTTTTTTTTCGATTTTTGTGTGAAAATCTTAATGCGGTTCACAGTATACATCTACTTACCAAGTTTCAACGGTATAGACAGACAGACAGACGGACGGACATGACGAATCTATAAGGGTTCCGTTTTTTGCCATTTGGCTACGGAACCCTAAAAAACGGTTGGTCCTTCGATCCGGATTTGATATCCCTCTTTTTTGAATGTCTGATATTTTGTAGGATATATAGGAAGAAAAAATATGCTGTGCCGATCCCAAGAAAATGGGATACGGACAAGCAAATGATGACTAAGTTTGTACCATGAAGCAACCTTCATCTGATGATGGACCCAAAATGTATTATGGTTAATAGTAAAAATGTATTATGGTTAAGAGTCCAACAATCCAAGAAACGTTAATATCAGATTTTTATAAAGAATTTTTTTCTTATTGCTTAAAAACTGGTAACCCTGTGAGCTGTGGATGTCCAAAGTCTATTCTTTAGATTTTATTTTTATTTTCCAAACCCTGAACGGATTAAGAAATTCTGTATAATTATTAAACTACCTCACAAAACTTCACAAGAATCGGTTAAGGCAACGTGAGCTCAGAAAACGAATTTTTAAAAAATCGTAGTGCTAGTTTGGATTATAATACGGCTGCCCAAAATTTAATTAGCAATCTCGAGGGACAACAGCTATTCGAATCCTGAGTTGTTGACTTTCTCTCGATAGAAAAAAATCACGAACATAGGTCTAAAACACGCTTAATTCGTAATAAATTATGCACAACAGCTAAACATTTTAAAATTGGGTCTCAAAATTGGTATTATTATATTTGCGGGAACTTAGCTATTACTTTTTTAATTATTAAAACGCACAAAAAATTTAAATTAAAAAACATGATATCGATACCTGCAGACTCAAAGGGCGTAACAGCCTGTTGTTGTAATGGCGGTTACGCCCTTTGAGTTTGCAGGTATCGATATATCCACTTCCATCTCGCTCACGCTAAAGCTCAGTGAGAGAGAAGTCCACGTTGCCTTAAGAAGTGTGACCTGTAGAGGAGAACAGCCAAACAGGCGCCGGACATATCTACGAAATGTTTTTTTTTCCAAACCAAAACGGAGCACTTTGTTCGCTTCGCTCGCTCGTTCAATAACTTATGATGGGCATTTTAAATGGAGTGAAAAGTTCATGAAGTCTAGATTTCTAGAAGACTCTCCCTTATTCATAAAATTGATCAAATCTCTTTTGATTTGAATGTGTTTCATCCCATTCCCACAAAACGAATATCAAAGCGACAGATAAACTAGTTTTAAAGGCATTTTAAATATATATAGGTATAATGGAAACGTGTAAAGTTACAACAGCCATTGGTTTCTGACAGTAAAAAACAAAAACGACAAAATCAACTCTCTCTTTCTAAAAAAACTGAAATAATCACCACGAAAACCGTATTGACTAACAATGATGCTGATGTCATTTCAGTCCATTTCACGACTCGTAATGTAACTATATTGCTTATGTAACTATTAAATAATTTAAAGAATTTTCACAGTTTTATTATTCTGAGGCATTAAGTTTAGACACTAATTACAGTGTGTATTGTGTTCATTAACTAAATTTATCTCATCAAGAGTAGGTCTTTTTAATCAAAGATTAATAAATGCTACTGCTGTGTTATTGGTTAATAATAGAGATGCGCCGAATATTCGGTAAATATTCGGTATTCAGCATATTCGGCACGTTTTTCAATGTTCGTTATTCGGCCGAATTATTCGGTTCCAATGCCGAATATTTACCGAATATTTTTGCAGGTTTTTTGTCTGCAAGTTGTAAGAATGTAACATAGTCATTGTCCTGTGAAATTATTATTTTAAAACGGATTGTTATTGTTATTTAACTTCCTTTAGTATAAATGTTTCACTTAAAAATCAACAAGATTTTTACCACTGAAAAATGAGTCTGTTTTGGAACGGCTGATTAAGGCATAAGGCATTCCTTTGAACCGAATTATTCGGCCGAATATTAGTATTCGGTAAAACCCATATTCGGCGCATCTCTAGTTAATAACAACATTCTATGAAGTCCGATAGAAATAGTAGATTGTACAGTCACGGACTTTCATTGTTGAGCCATTTACTAGGTGTCAACTAATTCTGGTTAATTAATGTTCCGAATTTCATCGAAATCGTTAGAGCCATTTTCGAGAACGTGCACAAATATTGCCCATTTAATAGTAGGTAAAGGATAAACTCATCATTACATTAGCATAATTGCATCCATGGCTGTGACAGTGTGCACAAAAAAGAGAATGGCCCTAATATAGCTACAATATTATTATGTGGGTCTAGACTAATAAAAACAATTTGGTACGAAAAAAACAAATATATATAGGAATATTCTAAGATAGGTGATATAACATAAATTGTTTCCTTTAATATCCTATCCTATAAAATCATATCATAACACAATCAAATACCGACTACTGAATTTGAGCTTCACCAATAAGCGAAAGTTAATATTTAGAGCATGACAAAAAAAAACTTTGATCTTACTCTGATTGGCAAAGCTTTTCAAATGGTATTTGAAGTTTAACACATGAAATGATGACATACATGTTTATCAAAGATAATTAAGATAAGGATGTTTATTGAAACTTTCACGATTTTACCCTCTAGTCTTCTTGAACCCAAGGATATTTACACATCAGAAACACATTTGATCTCCGCTGATCGACCAGCACGTTTTTAGCGGAATAGCAAAGGAATATTGTTCTCGTAATACATCAGAAACGTCAAAATAAATAAATAATTTTAATTATACGCGATTAATTCCCGTTTAGCAAAAAAATTACCTATTAAATTACGTATGTGCCAACCAAGTAAAGTAAAATTTACTAAATATTGCACCTACTGGATAACAGAGGCATTTACAGTATTTCTATCAGGGATACGAAATAGTCGTACCACTTATCTATTACATTTACAAAAAGGTTTTGTGAAGCTTTTTTTGCATATTTTCATGTAAATTTTAATATATTGGCTGGTTATCGAGAATCAGGGAAGAGCAATAAACATGTGTGAAAATCACAAACTATATCCCTTAGAAATAAAATATTTAAATATCGTTAATTGCTACATTTTACTGTCATACTTTGTAAATTGTAAGCTTTGTTGATAAAATTATAAACCAAAAAAATCCTACAACATTCTGTGATTGAATGATATTCTGAGTCCTATTTTGATAAAAAAAACCTGATATTTCTCGACTTTTTTATGTTTAGAGGGAAAACAATAATTGACAACCTATCAAAATATGTAATGATTATAATTGAAATATTTTTTGCTAAATATGTTCCCTTATTTAAGTTTTTTTTCGCCCTGGTTTTTATAGAATCGCGAAAATGTATAAACCGCAGTATAAACCATGTGTGGCATTATTACTACGTGTGTAAAATGTAAAGTATGTAAAACTGCCTCATAGAGCCAGCGTACGTCATAATCATAATAGGGATGCAGACTCAAAATGTATTATTACTCCAAAAGAAAGAAGGCAAGAAAATATGCCTAGTGACGAAAATCTCATTTAGATATCTCATAAAATTACGAAACTACAACCGTTTTAAAATTGCTTGTTAGAGATAGACAACGCTCGTGGATGGTGACATCATGATCCCCGAGCGTCATAGTAAAATACAATTGTTTCATATGAAAGTGCGTTTTTGGAAAAGGGACAGAATATAAATAATATAATTCCTCTTAAAACTTTGGACACTTATTATAATTATAACTTTGTAACCCTACGAATTAATTCAATCCACGAGGACGCACTGCACTATTTTAAGTACTATGCACATTATGCGCGTCAGATTGACACTTCTTGATTTAATTAACCTTTATTTATTTTTTTAGTAAAGGGTTACCACGTTGGTTATTTAGTATTTACTTGTATGGTATGTTGAACTTTGTTGTGGATCATATGATCCATGATGACACATATGTGTCATCATCATTTCATTTAGACAAACAAAGGGACAAATAAAAATAAAAACTTCATGTTTTGATTAACGTACATAAAAATACAATTATTTATTTATTTAAGAGCATGTTAAATAAAACACATTTAAAAAGTTCATAATTTATTTTGTTCAGTGCACTTTGTCAAGCAAACAATTATAACCAATAACACAGATACATACTTATGCGAAACATATTAACCATAGATACAACTTAAATATAATACATATGCAGGTACAAGTGACCCTTAATAACAACAAGTTTATAATAATTAATTACAATAAACAGTCTTGAAATAAAAAAATAACACCACAATGACTCGCGACAAAAAATAATAAATACATTACTTACTACATATTATGTAAAGCAAGAGGATAAAATGAAATTAAATAAATATGAAAAAAAATACAAACATTGATAGGATGCATTATGATCATGAGATATACATAATATATTATACGATTATGTATAGGTACTAAAAAGCGTCTGATAAAGACGAAGATATGCGGCCAATGATGACACTATACTATTAAGAAATGACAAAAAAAAATCAGGTATCATAAACATAATAAGTCATAATAAATATACTATAAAATATAGGTAGGTATTTTACATCTCATACTAAAATATAAAAATTACATATTTTTGGTTTAGTACATTAACAATATTATGTAAAAAATAAATAGAAATATTACACACATACCTACTTTACATACATGTGGCTGAAAATATTACATTATAAGTATTAAAAAAACGTGTAAAACAAAAACAAAATAAAATAAAATAAATAAGTATTTTATAGAATTGACATAGGTACAAGTTCTATAATATTATGTAGATATAGTTATAATAAATAATAGGTACGAAATATTATATTATATTCCTTTCGATGCATATATAGCGCGTAGCACAAAAAATCCAAGAAACAGCGCATAACAATGAGTAAAGCTAAAAAAATATAAATGTAGACAGTTTTAAAATAGTATACGTGTCTTGAAAAATAATATATAATGATTATAATATCAATTCAAAATAAATATATAATGAGGAAAAGAAATACAAAAATTGTACGAAAAGGTACTAATGTGTTGACAAGAATATTCTTTAAAACACTAAGCCATAAATTTGTACATTTGTAAATTGTGAAGAGTAAGATTAAAAAAAAATAACAAACAGCATCAAAAAACCGTGACTTAGCCTAATCAATAAATAGTCAATAAATATCGTTGGTATTACCTTAAAACATTCAATGCAAATGCTTAACATTTAGGGTCGTTTATTCAAATGGGAGCCGGGCACTTTATAATAATAGGGCCCCAAAAAGCTTACTCATCTGTAAACTGGTAAGAACAAGGGGCCTAAGGAGTCCACATCATTTGTCTCGACGCCTGTGCCATATATAAAAAAATATTACCCGATAATATCAACTTTTGTGTTAAAATTTTCAGATTATCGGACTAATATTTTTTTGTAAAATGCCCTGGGCATCCCTGAAGGCTAGATCGAACCGAAAAAAAAATTCTAACGTTTTCTGACATTCAAATTCCTCCCATAACCCGAATGACCGTAGGCGCCACCAACATCCTCATGGGCAGTCGAGTGACTGTGTGAATGGCTGTAGACGGGCTTGGAGACGATCTCGTATGTGGTGGACTTGCCGCCGCCAGACGTGAGTGACTTGATGCCGATGATGGCTGAGAGGAGTAGGGACATCATGGCGGTCATCAGGGCTTTGCCGGCCAGCATTGCGAGGCCGCCCATGCCGATGGACATGAGAGTACCTGGAAAAATATTAATATTAGGGATCGATCCATACTAACATTATAAAAATGAAAAGTCTGTGGGAAAGCTTTGTAGGTAGGCTTGGTTTATTATTTATTTATTTATTCAAGACATACACAAGCATAACAGTAAATAATAGCAAGCATTGGTAGTCGCTTACATAGGTACTAGATACAATTTCAAATTCCTTAAAATACAACTAAATTATCAATGTCAATAAAACTGCTTTTTTGCAAATATTATAGCCTATGTCACTCCCACGATTATGTGGAATCCAATGACACCTCATATGTCGAAATCCGTCAAACGGTTTAGGCTGCAGGGCGTGTCAAAGAATAATACATACACACATACATAGATACATACATACTTACATACATACATATATACATACATACGCTCGAAAAACATAACTCTCTTCTCTTTTGGCAGTTGTGTAAAATGTTGGCCACATTCAATAATCTCAACTCAACCATACATAAATTATTCGTACCGACTATATTTAATAGTAGGTACTCAAGCTTCACTAAAGCATTGGAAAATTTGGAACAAACTGTTCATTACATAATTATGCAAAAAATAGGTGAGTACACTCATCAGTAGAAGTAGATATGAGCGCGTGAATCTATTGTTAAGTTAATGGTTTGTGTTCATAGGTATTTTGGAAAATAAAAGTGTCCCTTGTAATTATCGAATCTGCTCACGAAATTTCACAAGAATCGGTTGAGAAATGCGACGGGGGGCGATTTTTGACTTTCGAGCGCTCGAAAATTAAATAAAAGTAAATACGATTACAGTCTCAAAATTGCAGGCACTTATTTTCTACCGATAGAATTGAAGTAAACCCGGGTTACTTTGGCCCTGGGGGGCAACATTGCCCACCCGTGAATAAACACTTTTTATTAATCCAATATTCTTACAAACAATACCACACGCTAAAGCAACGTTTGTTTTAACGTATCATAAATAGTTGAGACAACAGTCATTAAAATAATAAGAGTTTTAAGGATGGGCAATGTTACCCCACAGGGCCAAAGTAACCCGGGTTTACGTACTGTAGTCGATACCACTCGTTTTTCAATTTTCTATGCCTATTTCAAAATAGCATTTCATCATTTTTATCAATTTTCGTGTGAAAGAGTCGAGCGCTCGAAAGTCAAAAATCGGTCCCTAGAGGAAAACAACCGAACATCCGAATAGACATTCGAGATCACTTTTGCCCAAGCTGAAACAGCGGCGCTACCACGAACTTCGAATCTCTAACTTCGTATATCTCCGTTTCGGTCGCTCGAGTACTATAAACCATAAGTGCGATAGAGACGGAGATATACGAAGTTCGAGATTCGAAGTTCGTGGTTATAGCTCAGATTTCCGTTCGCTTCGCTTTAATCGTTCAATTAATATTTAAATTCATAGAAGGCACCCAAGACTTGGACATAAATTAATGGATAATATAATATTTTTCAATTTTGGATTTTTTAGTTGTCATTTAGTGATATTTAGTATGTTAACCGTTTTAGGTTACTTATTGGTTAAAATCTGAAATTGTTAAACGATTATTGTGTAAGATTATTAATATTATATAGTAAAATACCATTTGAAATGTAAAAGTGCCCTTGTGGCCTATTTGCAGAATAAATAATTGATTTTGATTTTTGATTTTGAATTACAGTTTACGAGAAATGCGGCTGGTATTTTGACAGTTCAAATATGACGTAAAGAGTGTTGTGGCTAGAGCAAACCGATTGTCATAATATCCGATTACGATTGATGGTGGCTAATAAGAGGAATCGATTGATTACAATCTAATATGTCGCTTTCGATCGATTTGTGGATCGACGTGATTCTATTTCGTATTATAGTGAAAGTAATTAAAGAATACATTATGTTTATCCTATTCACATTTACATATATGATTCATACCGATTTATTTCTAAATTGACAGACTCCAATCGATTGAAGCAGTGTAACACTAAAATAAAAAATAAAAAGTCGTAGGACGTAGTTGTTCGCATACCGAGTTTTCAATGCTAATTTCTGCACAAATAAGCCGTAAAAAATAATACAATCACTTAAAAGAGCGTGCATGGAGATTGATTGAACTTTGTTTCGTAAATCGTAAGCTATTTATTTATTTATTTGACTCAGGCAACAAGGCCCATATTTACAAATACCTTACAGACTAACTAAGTGTTAATATACAAAAATTATAATTAACCTTTAAAATATTATTATTATATTATTGAAACTTTTTTTTATTATTTCGATGAGCAGTTACCAATTTACGTTATATATGGGTGTCGCGATGTGTCAAAAGACCAGTCGCATTTCTCGTGCACTGTATATTGCTCATCGTGTGATGAGCCGGGTGTATGAAGCCGGTAAGGACTAATAGATATTTGATTCGTAAATATTTGTCCTTACTGTACATGACATTTGAACCCAGCACCAGCTTTGCAGGCAGGGTCACCACCCGCTAAGCTTAACTGGTCGTCAAACGACATAAATAAGTAAACATTATGGGACAATCTTACACAAATCGAACTATCCATCCATAGAAGCTTAATAAAGGCTTGTGTTATGGGTACTAGATTAAAAAAAAAAAAAAAAAAACATCCAAGATTCAGAAACAAAATATTCATGCTCATAAGACAAATATTCGAACCCAGGACCTTCAGCTTCATAGGCAGCGGCACTACCCACTAGACTACATATACAAACATAATATCTACCTATCATCAAAACATAATATCTACCTATTATTCAATATATCATTCTGCATGACTACTTATTTTGACTACTGGCGCTTGGTCATTGTTGCCTACTAATAATAGTGTATGTCAATAAAAATGTATGTCAACTTGACACTGTCAATCAAGTCAAGACGTCAATGTTGCTGGTACCACGCACTTCAAATTACACTATAAACGTAACGTTACGAGTGACATTTTTATTTGCTACAATTTATAATGCTCTAGTTAACACAAGAGCACTGGTTAGGTTTTTAGATATGGTGAAAGTATGTAGACACTGAATTTTTGATTTAATTATGACTGTGTTCAATTATTTGAATCTTTTTAAAGCATAGTTTATGAAAAAAGGAGAGATCAAACATAAGAGCTTTGAGTTGTCGAACTAAAAGTTGTCGTTGACAAAAGGGTTAAGTGATATAATTTTTCGGGTTCCGTGCTCAAATAGTAAAACAGGACCCTATTACTAAGACTCCGCTGTCCGTCTGTCTGCCTGTCTGTCTGTCTGTGTGTCTGTATGTCTGTCTGTCTGTCACCAGGCTGTATCTCACTGATACCGTGATAGTTACAGTTGAAATTTCACAGATGATTGAATTCTGTTGCCGCTATAACAACAAATACTATTTTTTTTTTTTTAAAAGGGAACCGCCATCAAAACTGCCTCCTACCTCCTACCCACTGAAAAGCACAAAATTTTCCAGAATGTAACAAATACTTTTCTGAAAACCGCATCAAAATCGGCTTAGCCAAACGCGAGATAATCGGGGACAAACATACATACAAATATACGGGCCAAACAGAGAACCTTCTTGTTTTTTGAAGCCGGTTAAAAACAGAATAAAATTAAATATTTTTATAGATAATGGTACGGAGCCCTTCGTGCGCGAGTCCGACTCGCACTTGGCCGGCTTTTATTGAGGTAACATGGTTCCTTTTTGACGTGATAACGTGTAATAAATCGATGAACACTGGCAGCACGCACGAAAAAGTATGACTCATTGTCCCGTTCCGCCTGAGCCGAGCATTCGGCTT
Organism: Epinotia brunnichana; assembly: GCA_963854355.1. Taxonomy (NCBI): domain Eukaryota; kingdom Metazoa; phylum Arthropoda; class Insecta; order Lepidoptera; family Tortricidae; genus Epinotia; species Epinotia brunnichana. The sequence goes on from OY977957.1 coordinate 15,921,418, forward strand.
TATGACGTTATCACGTAAAATTATCGTCCGTAAACCGAATTTATAGACAACCAATTTTTTTCCCTTTTAGCATTTATACAATCGTATCCCATACAAACCGTTATAGTACCGTAGTCGGGAGACGTTTATTATATTATTTACGTCACACCTGAAAAAGTGTGGTAATTATTTAAAGTGGAAAATCCCACTTCCTGACCTGCCTGACACGCAACACTTTATTTTCGTCACGGGCGGTAATAATGAAAGCCTTAAGGCGGTAATAATAATAGCTTAAACGTCAAAAACTTGCGGTTTGAGACATTCTTTGTTTTATGCTACGATGAGTCGGCTATGGTTGTGATTATTCATAATTTATTTCAGATAAAAAAAAAATGTAATTTAATGTTAATATACTTAATTTTTCTCAAACATGCAATGAAATTTCGTCATTCCGTGCGTTATAACAGCCTTCAAAGTATCACGTTTCAGGCGGAAAAAGAAGAGAGCGAACTAACTGTAAAGGAATTTCATAGGAAATTGAAGGCCTAGGCCGGGAAGTATTTTTTTTTAAATTTTCATTCCACAATTTGTGGCAATGTTCACGGAGTTCAGCTATGAAAATTTGTTTAATTTCTTGAAGTTTTTTTATTTATTTCATTGCATGTTTGAGAAAAGCACTACACATGCCTAGCCGTGAAAAGGGCTTGCCGGGAGGCCGGATAGTGATACGCAGCTTTCTTTCCCGGCGTCTGCAGTAATGTACTATAATTGTAATGATAGAGTAATGATATTTAATATTAATGTAACTGGATTTTTATCTGAAATAAATTATGAATATAGGTACACGGTGGAATTTAATCGGTGATCAGGAATCCAAAAATCTTAATTATCAATCTACACAGAAACCAATACGTGAGATCTCGTGCAATATAGCTCACAATCTAATTAATCACACTTAATTAACATCGGTAAAATGTACACTGACTGAATAAATGGACACCCTACTTTTATTGAAGGGAAGTTACTCGTAAGTGTACATACGTCAAGTGCTTGCTGGCTTTGGCGGGAAACTAGACAGATCAGACGTCAATAAATGAAACGTCATTAAACTATTCAGACTAAACCATTAGTAGGGTGACAATAAATTTTAATTAAAATTTAATTTCAACTTAAAAATTAGTTATGATAAAAAAAAACTTGGTTCCACTTAAGTACTACATAAACGTGACCGCCATCGATTACTGAATTAGAAAAATGGTTTCCTGTTCACCGATTAAATTCCACCGTGTATATATATGTATATTATTTAACGAGGCTGACTTTTTATAAAACTGTTATTGTAATTGCAATCTTCTACCTTGGACGTTAGTTGTGTTTTGAATGACTACTTTAATGCAATTCAACTCAAATAATTTAAAGTAGGTATAGGTTCCACTGCTGGGCTCGGGCCTCATTGATGAGAGTTTTACGCTATTACGTAATGTACTATTTTATCCCGATTTTCTTTTTTTTTTAATCAATGAAACCTTAAGAAACAGTAATATAAACACTCTTCAAGGTACCAGCCCACCGTAACATATACCTATGCTGTATTGTATATGGATATCCTTTTTCGAAAATCTAAAAGCTATCTATGTAGTTTTTTATACTGCAACGGTCGCAGACCCTGCAGTCTATGGAGGCTTGCGACTCAAGCGCGTTGCCGGCCCTTTTTGATTTGATGATTGGTTGTGGCGAGCTGGAGACATATATTATGCAGGTCACTCAGTCTCAATACAACGCATCCTCGGGAAACCTGGCGACCTTAACTCACCACTAACAACATTAAAATGTACCTATATACTTGACGACCTCTGTAGCCTAGTTGGTAGTGACCCTGCCTACGAAGCCGGAGGTCCCGGGTTCGAATCCCGGTAAGGGCATTTATTTGTGTGATGAGCATGAATATTTGTTCCTGAGCCATGAATGTTTTCTATTGTATTTAAGTATTTATTTATCCATATAAGTATGTATATCGTTGTCTAGTACCCATGGTACATACAAGCTTTTCTTAGTTTGGGACTAGGTCGGTTTGTGTAAGATTGTCTCCAAATATTTATTTATTTTATTTATACTTAACGTCAAATTACGTCATTTGAGACACTTGTAGGTACATTATGGAAATAAAAGCCATCCGAAAGCATCAAGATTTAGCAGACAAAGTCATTACCAACTAAGTCTTCAAGATAGCTATCGGTAAACACATAGACTGGCGCAGGCGCATACTAAGCAAACAGTGCGTATAGGTACTTGAGATTATTTCAGTTGGCCGAATTGCATCAAAGTAGTCGATTCAAAAAACAACTCTAATGTACAAGGTAGAAGATTACAATTACAATGAAAGTTTTATAAAAAGTAATAATCTCAATCATTTGAGTGTAGCCGTAGATTTATTATGAAAGAAGATGTTTCCATCGTGATCCAGATCAGAGATTGATACATAGTTACTTTGGATCCACAATGTATGATATGTGCCACGCGGAACGTGCAAGTATCTACTATTATGAGATATGTTTCTAGATCAGATATAGTCCAGTAACTTTATACATCTGGATGTGTCTGGAATCCGGTATAGTTGAGATTTTTTGCAGACTTGTTTATGATGTTGGCCCAATGTTTAATCCAAGTTTGTGACCTCGAGCGCTGAACGCAACTTGGTCAAAAATTTAAAATACCGCGAAAGTTTTTATTTTAACCCGAAATTACTAGTTTTTTATAGTAGGTACTTTCTCAGGACGTTTTCAAAGTAGACTAGATTTAAAATGAATGAAATGAAAATAATTTAATCCAGAACAAGTCCATATTAGCGAGTACATTAGAATACACAAAAGAAATTAAATGATACACGAATAAATTAATACAAATTACAAATTATCATCATCCTCCTAGCGTTATTATTCCCGGTTGTGCCCCTAAAGGAGCCCGGGGTCCGCTTTGACACCTAATCCCAAGATTTGGCATAGGCACAAACTACAAATTATAAACTATGAAAATATATGGGCTGGGATTATTCAACGTCTAGTTACATACGATACTTATATTTATATTTGCTACAAATGAGCCTAGATTTCCCTCTGTAGACCCAATAGTTTCCGAGATAAAAACTTTTCAAAGTTTATAATTGTTCGAACTTCGCAACACTAGTTGGAACTTTATCCCGGTAGAGTTGTTCGAGCGACGTCTAAAATATCGATTGCAAAAAAATTGCTAAGTAAGAAAAAGTTATGAATTTTGAAAAGTATTATCTCGGAAACTATTGGGTCTACAGAGACAATTCTAGTCTCATATTGTAGCAAATTTAGTCTACTTTAAAACGTCTCTAGAAGGTTCTATAAAAAACTAAAAAAAAAAATCGCGGTATTTTCGATTGTTGACAAAGTTGCGTTCGGCGCTCGAGGTCAGAAACTTGGATTACTCATTGAGCCAACATCATAATTCATAAACAAGTCTGCAAAAAATCAGAACTACCGGATTCGACGCAAACTACCCCGTGCTTTCAGGCGACAAAGTTACTGGATTAATAATCATATCTCTTGATAAGTCTAACTGTTAAAGTGGAAATGTTGTTTCCACCAAATTTGTTAGCAGTGGTAACAGCTGGGATTTTTTTCCCCATATTTTACCAGTTGGAACTACTGGGAATATTTTTGTCATCTGTTATCACTAAAGCATGCGGTGCCGAGTACTTTAGTGGTAAAAGATGGGAAAAATATTCCCAGTAGTTACCACCACGTACTTTATTGGTAAAAGATGGAAAAAATATTCCCAGTAGTTACCACCACGTACTTTAGTGGTAAAAGATGGAAAAATATTCCCAGTAGTTACCACCACGTACTTTAGTGGTAAAAGATGGAAAAAAATATTCCCAGTAGTTACCACCACGTACTTTAGAGGTAAAAGATGGGGAAAAAATCCCTGATGTTACCACTGGCAAAAATTTACAGGTGGGAATAACCCGTACGATTGAGTGATACATAAATAAATATTAGGGGACCAATACACAAATTGAACTGGTCCCATAGTACGCTGAATAAGGCTTTTGTTATGGTTAGGTACTAGACGACGTTATGTTTGATAGATATAAATACCTAAATACATAGAAAACATCAAAAACTCAGAAACAAGTATTCATGCTCATCACACAAATACATATGTGCCCTTACCGGGATTCGAACCCAAGACCTTCAGCTTCGTAGGCAGCGTCACTGCCCACTAGGTTAACTGGTCGCATTTCGATATTATGAGTAAACCCACATTAAAGCATTAATTATTATGTCTATGCATCCGCTAAGAAACCGAACATTGTTATTAGTTTCTACCGCACATCGCAGACTTAATCATGTACCTATTATTGTAAGTTTAAATCTGCAGCGCTCGTGCGCCGCTTTTTCTCAAATGTCCTATTTTTCGAAGCGCGACGCTCAATTTTATAAAACAGCCCGTCCATTAGCAGAACACAGTTCAGAATTATAACTCCATTGCATACCTTTCATCAACATCCCGATAGCCATGAGCCCTCCCATTCCTCCTTTTTTCCCTCCACCGAGCCCCCCTTTACGTCTCGCCTCTCCAATCAGCGCCCTCGCATCGTCACTGGCACTGTCATCCAAAAGCCTCAGCTTCACCGAATGCGTGTCCAGATAATTCCCCAATCTGTACAAAAGGTACTTGTCTAGCCGCTCTTCAGGTTTCGAAGGCATTGCCCTTGCCAGTTCAGCGGCGAATTCCTCAGCCTTGCTTCCGTTCTCATTGGGTTCTTTGACGACGGTTATTCCTGGCAGGAGTTGTAACTCTTCTTTGGAGCTTAGTTTTTCCAGGACTGATATGGCTTCTATTTTGAGACAGGTGGCACTGAAGATCCCGTTGGAGCAGTCCTTTCCCATTGCTTTGGCAGCGGTTTCCATGGTAGGTTCCACACTGTTGTCCCCAGTTGGGAGAGCTACTGCTGAACACGCTAACACCAAATACGTAAGCCGATACATAATGCGTCCGTATTCAAACAACGGTCGTTACAGTTTGATAAGATGTATGTTTCGTACAGCTTTTATATGTCTCACATTACATGTCAGTTGCAAGGCGTACGTCTATTATATTTTCATAGAAGGCTGGTTGCAAAAATACAGTTTCTGTCCAATCTAATTTGAATCTTATCTCGATCGTTGGAAGGTAACTTTCTCTGCAAGCGGCGATCAGTGCGAGGCTTTTAGTTCATTATCGTACGCAGTGAGCGAAGAAACAGCGGCTGATTGATATCTCATAATTTTTACGAATGCAACCTTTTATCAATTTGGGCTTTTAAAGTAATGACCTTATCCTGGTTACTAATTTATTTTACGATGGTTTTAAAACAATTTTTAAAATATCGGAAAATGTTTTTTTATACCTAGCAATTATCCCTAGTAGCAATTAAACGTTGTTCTCGAGTTCTACATGACTTTTATTTTTTTATACAGCGACGGTGGCAAACAAGCTTACGGCCTTGCAGGTACAGGTACCGTAGGCTGGACACTTGCCGACCCTTTATTCACTTGAGGATTCGCTGTGTTGGCAGATAGAGACATATGCAAGACTTTACTTACTATAATTTCTACAGGATAAGGATACAATTCGATTGAAAGCATAACTACTTTATGGTTGAAATTATTTAAAGTGACCGACTTTTAATAAAACTGTCATTGGAATTGGAATCTTCTACCCTGGGCGGTAGAGTTGCTTTTTGAATGGACTACTTGGATGGAATTCAGCCAACTCAAATAGTCTCAAGTAAATAATTTTTAAGTGCGGTAAAAGTTCCAATGTTTGACAAATTATGTCTAAAATAAAAATAGACACAACTTATCACTTTTTTGCTATGAATTAAGGATATAACTTGCCGACTATAGGGACGAGTGTCTGGCACTCGTTTTTACTCTCACTTAGTTAATTTAGTTCATGTCTGATAGAATACTAGAAAGTGCTAATTATCTGGAAGTTATCTTGTTTAGTTTATTTAACAACATTTTCGTGTACCATTTTAATTTTAGGTATTTTTAATAAACCTGAGGGAAAAATCACATGCATACTAATATTATAAAAATAAATGTGAAAGTAGCTCTGTCTGTCCGTCGCGTCGGCTACTTAAGGATGGACCGTCGAGGGTGAACATTAGTTCGAAAAACCCAATTTATTTTTTGCAAATATTATAGCATATGTCACCAGGGACTGCATAACCGAAAAATACCGGTATTCTAGTTTAACGGTATGACGTCATATCGGTTGTCAAATAGCGGCTTCGGTAGCGGAACCTTTATATTTCGGTAGCGAAATATAAAGGTACCTTTATTTATTCCGGTACCGTAACCGCTTTTTAAAGGTACCGATATATCGACTTTGGCCTGGTGTTATTGCCAAACCGCCGGCAAAGGCACTGCCGCTTTGTCATTTTGTCTTTAAATGTTTAGCTTAAGCTACTGCGGTACCGTTATGTTCGCGCGGCGCGCATAACCTTTACGACATAACGGTACCGTAATGGAATACCGGTTTCATACCGGTATAACCGTAACCGAAATCAGTCGCTGTATGTCACTCCCACGATTAAGAGGAATCCAAGGACACCTCACATGTCGAAATCCCCACATACCACATATAAGAGACATACCCACATACATACATACGCTCGAAAAACATAACCCTCCTCTCCTTTGGCAGTCGGGTAATAAATAAGGACATACATAATCTGTACAGGGCTCTATTGTCAATTTCATAAAACGCGTACAGATATTTAGGTATGTAATTATTTATGTACATATTCGTTCATCCTCGACTGGACATACGGTGACGTAAGCTACTTTATTTCAGACAATGAATTGACATAAACTGAAATCCAAGCAAGAAAAATGCCGTACAAAGCTAGTGTTTAGGTAAATGTTGGTTAGTTTAGTAACTCCGTTATCAGACGCGCGAACATCAACGCGAAGAATTCCATACTGCAGTCCCTCGGGAAAACCTCGGCAGGGACCTCATTCCACAACGAGCGTTCGAGGGAGAAAATTCGTCTAAACCGGCTTTTTAACACAATTGCGATTTCTCTGTTGTTAAGGATTAATTTCGCCAAGCACAACTACTTATAATTTAAGATGCCTTGTTCTTAATTATATTTCTAGACTAATTCATATTTGCATGCTCGTGTAGTTTTGTAACACTACAGCCTAACTAAAATCAAATAGACGTAAGTAAATCTTAATTTTAATAAATATGTAATCTTTTACTAAGACATGGTTGGTAGGTACAGTAAATTATTCGTATTAGAATAAACTAGCCCCAAAGATAACGAAAAGAAGTAAAAGAATAATTTGGTGCTTTCTTCATATTATTGGAGGTAACGAAGCAAGACTGATTAAAACGACCATTCCATTGTTTGGTTTCTGCAATTTTAGGGTCGTCTAGACACGAAAATTACTGTAGGGCTAAATTTGATCTGTTTTATTGACGACTAGCCAGTGGACGAATGACACACTTTAGCCACAGATCACCTGTCATAATTACCGTTTGTATCGCGTTTATATCATTGCAAATAGTCGCCGTGTGTAACGGCTTTTAGAACAGGATTCGGTTTCCGGTGAGAAAAAAAGAAGATCGAAGGAACTTACCTTTCATCATCATAGCCATCGCCATGAGTCCTCCCATGCCACCTTTCTTTCCCATTCCAAAAGGCTTCCTCGCCCTTGCTTCACCAAGCATCGTCTTCGCCTCCTCAGCCGTATCATCATCAAGCAGCCTCAGCTTCACTGAATGCGTGTCCAGAAATGTTCCCAATCGATACAGAAGGAACTTATCGAGTCTTTCATCAGGATTCGAAGGTAAAGACTTGGCTAGTTCTGCCGCGACTGCTTCCGCTTTCCCGTTTTCACTTGTGTCTTTAACGAGACTCACTCCTGTCAGTAGAGCCACTTCATCCTTATTGTTCATTTTCTCTAAAAGCGAAATAACCCCTATCTTCAAGCACGTTGGGCTGAATATCCCTTTGGCACAGTCTTTCCCCATAATGCGTGCTGCTGTCTCTAACGTCGGTTTTTCTGTCTCCGTTGGTGCGCCATTAACAAACACTAAAGGCACTGATAAAAGGATTATTGTAATCATTTTGGATACACGTCTGATTCTACCTGGAGACTTTGACACTGTGGTCATAATGTATTATTGTTAGGCTTTTTATATTTTGTGTTCTGTGGTCAGATGATTACTCCTGGCCAGTCGAGTTTTGCTCTCGGAATCAAAGCAAGTGTACCTGCAATTTGCGGTCGGGGAAATAATACAAGAAGTTAAAAGTGTTCCTATTGAGAAGACGCTAAGAATGAGATTGCAATGGCTTTTGAAATAAGTTATAACCAGCATGGGAATAGCAATTTGGGTGAATTTAGCTCATTTTCGTTGAATCGTTAGTCAAAATGAGCTCACCATCTGAGTGTCTTGTTAAGCAAATTACCTCCTTACAACGAATGAATGGTGTTCAAATTTGTCCGTTTCCGTCAGTGAAGCTGTTAAATTTTGTACGGCAATTCAACAGATCCGTCAAAAGTATGAATTGTTTTGCATTTCTAGTGAGAGCATTTCAATTATATTCGCGCGTGACTATTTAATAGTGTATTAGGAACTGGAAGATGAACATCTAGGCGTAAAGTATTTTGCGTACCTAATAATTATAATATTCGGTGAAGGAAAACATCGTGAGGGAGTCGGTCTAATCCTAACAAGGTCTGAAAACTAGACAGAGCCTCTGGGTTTGAAGGTCAGATGGCAGTTGCCAAATCTTGGGGTTAGGTGCCATAGCGGACCTGGGACCCCGGACTCCTTTAGGGTACAACCGAGAACACGCTAAAAGGATGATTAAACAGGCCGTTGCTGTTCTACGTACGTAGAAATAATCCTAGAAACCCTACACGTGACCTCCGGGTGGTGCTAAAAGAACAACAAACTCGGCAGCTGCACTGTAGCTTTTGAATCTCACATTAATACTTTTAGACTAGGACTGATGACCTGGTAAGGGTCGTGGGAGTCCGCTGGATGCGGGTGGCGCAAGATCGGCCATTGTGGCACTCTTTGGAGGAGGCCTATGTCCAGCAGTGGAGGTCTTTCGGCTGATATGATGATGACATTTATGTACCAGTGTGTAGTCGCCATACGATAAATAAATAAAACATGATGTTATGTATTGAAGAATCATTGGGTAAGTTTAGCGCTGTTTTGAAAGGATTGTGACCGTGATGTTACAATTATCGAAACAAGTGAAATCAAAAGTTTTTCGAAAAACCCAACTGCTTTTTTGTAAATATTATAGCCTCATCCCACCCACAATTATGAGGAATCCAATGATACCTCATATGTCGAAATCCGTCAAACGTTTTAGGCTGCAGGTCGTGTCAAAGAATAAGACATACACACATACATACATACTTACATACATACATACATACATATGTACCTACATACGCTCGAAAAACATAACCCTCCTCTCCTTCGGCAGTTGGGTAAAAATGCTCATAAATGCTTTTTCGAGCATTAAAACGGTTCATCTCAGCCACAAAAAGACTAGACAGGTCTTTATCTATGTGTTGAATCGTGTTTATATATATTAGAAACATTTTCAATTTAGAACCATAAGTTATTTTTTTCTGAGAACAAACAGAGGTAAAAATGTTTTCAATAAATAACTTACAATCAGTTCCCACTAAAACATAATAAAATAATATAGATAATAAGTAATAATGCATATACCGTGGATTGGGGTTAATTTAATTCCTAGGTTTACATTGATAAAAACTTCTCTTCATGTTTAAACTCTACATAATTTATTATACGCATTCTGAACGCATCGTTTGGTTTTTTTACGATTGGCAGCATTGAACGTCACTGTCAGTGTGTCTACCAGTCGTGGGATCGGGCACGCCGATCGATGACTTTTGTTAAAATAAGTACTTGAGTACTCATTTTACGGGCTTTTAATAGCTTGGTATAACTTCTAAGGTACACGTTTCAGTATAATATTTAAACAGATTAATTTTATGTAATTCACTGAATCAGGCATGTATCTTGCTATAACCGTTGAGGTATAACATCAAATACTGTTGCAAATCACAACCGTGACGGCCATTTGCTTTTTTCGATATTTGTAGCATGGGGTGTCATTGATCACTTCTGAGGGTTTACTTTGATCACTGATACCCTTATTTAATACCGGTACTCATACTTATTAATGTATCACATATCATTCACAATTGCATGATTATTATCATGTCAATGTTTATAAATGTTTATGTCATATTATTCAATTTTTTTTATAAAAATCATTTAAATTATAAAAGGCATGTCTATTTAATCATATTTTTATTTATTTTTGAAGATGCTTGTGCATTCCTCCATCGTAACTTCAGGTATTTGTTATACACCTTGGAACTGATTACTTATTAAAAGGGTATTTATTTAATAAATATCCTTTTTAAGGTTCCGTTGCCAAATAGCAAAAAACGGAACCCTTATAGATTCGTCATGTCCGTCCGTCTGTCTGTCTGTCTGTCCGTCCGTATGTCACAGCCACTTTTTTCCGAAACTATAAGAGCTATACTGTTGAAACTTGGTAAGTAGATGTATTCTGTGAACCGCATTAAGATTTTCACACAAAAATCGAAAAAAAAACATTAAGTTTTAGGGGTCCCCATACTCAGAACTGAAACTCAAAAACTCACAGTACAAGGTAGAATGATGACCTGGCAAAGGTCGCGGGAGGCCGCTGGATGCGGGTGGCGTAGGACCGATCAATATGGCACTCTTTGGGAGAGGCCTATGTCCAGCAGTGGACGTCCTTCGGCTGTTAGATGATGATGATGATGACGACCTAATCTGGTCGCTGCGTACTCGTATTGTCTTCAGTTTTTTAAACTTAAAACTCGACTTTATAAATATCATCGCACGAAAAATCGGCGGGAATGAGGCGAATTGTGCCTTTTATAAAACTCTTTTTACGCAAACAGTTCGTTGTTGATCAGTTACACGCTTCATTGCAAATAAAACTGCATACAGTAATGTCAAATTTCCCTCCACTCAAAAACTATGTAATTTCTTATTATACAAGATGTTCAATGTTGCCATTTGCAAAAAAAAATGGCCCAACCTTTACATACAACTAGCATCTTTCAACTTGGATCTTTTCAAGACCATAGTGAATAGGCACTATCTAAGTAGGTATGCATGTAACATCCTCGACCTCATCATCAGTTAAGGTCGAAACGCACAGACTGCAGTTTGTGCGGACCCTTTCATATTAGCTCGAACATTACAACCGGTACCGCCTCCGCGCCGCCACCGCTTTCAGTGCGTTTCGGCCTTTACCATCAGGTGAGATAGTGGTCAAATGCGTACCTATAAGTAAAAAATAAGTTTCTGTAAAAAATATTTTTTGTACAAGCTTTTATTGCCGACTGTACTTTTCTGCATACCATCGTCAACTACTCATTGAGAAGATTCTAACGAGCCCAAACTCGATGGGGTTGTGTCGTTTTATTGCGGAGTTCCTATGGCCTCCTTCCAGCTCCTGCATCAGATCAGCTCCAAGTCATCATAATATTGCATTGTCATGCGATATACATATGCTTTCAAAATTTCAGCTCAATTGGATAACGGGAAGTGACTGAAAAATGGATTGCAAATTTTGACGGACAACTTACATATTTACATACATACGAACAGTGCAAGTTAATATAAAGCTTGTAAAAAATACAACTTCAATAGTGCCAGAATTTATAAGAAACCTTGACTTCTCAAACTGAAGGACTTAGGGCTTCAATTAGAGATAGCAGAACTAATGACTTAAGTACAAGAAAGTAAAAGTAATTATATGCCTTATTAATACATGGTTTATAGGAAAATTGTCCCACTGTCGTTTGCCATGCACAGTGAAGAGAAAATACAGTGTAGCAGGTAGTGTAGAGCATAAGGTACAAACCATTTTGTTTCAATACTGTTTTTGAACTGGATACTTCTTTGCTCGCGTTCTTCTATAGAGTTACAGTTCAAAATGAATCACGTGACTTCCGGAGTAACTTTTTGTAGGGAAGCCTAATCTGATTTCAAGTAATTGTTTGTTACATGTCCTTCTTTATTTGCCATTAGTTGTTAATCACAAAATGTTATTTAGTTTATGTGGCGGACATGAAAACCGCGAGTCAAATGAGCTACGTCAGTAAATGTTGCCATATATACCGATTTATCTGTACTTATACAGATTTTAGTGAATTAATTCAGATATATATTTTACGGGTACAGCCAACCAAGAAGTATCCACTGAAATTTAATTAACAGTTGTATCTCCGACACAACCCGTTTCTTTTGTAGGATGTTTGATACGTAAGTTATGTAAGTCTTGATAAATAGTAATTCATCGGAGTAAAATCATCTACAGCGCTAAAAAACTGTTTAATTTTAAATACTAAATACCTACCGATATAGTCCGACACATCATGTATATAGTTGAGATTATTTCATGTAATCGACTCCTTATAAAACTGTCATCGGAATGGGAAGCTTCTCTCTTTTACTATAGAGTTGCTTTTTGAATAGATTACTTTGAAGCAAATCGGTCAACTCAAATGATCTCAAGTAATTACACCGACAATTCCATAATTAATTTGACGTAAAGTCAGTCAAAAGAAGTTTTTTTTTTTTTTGGCAATTCTGGAGCGCCTCTCCAATCATAGCCAAAAGAAAAAAAAATCGCTTGTCCCTTTGTGACAACCTTACCAGAATAGGTAAGTACCTACTCTGTTCCGTGTCTTTACTCATGTGGTGTGGGTGATGGTTAAAACAAAGGCTTTACGTCAAATTAATTATGGAATTGTCGAGTGTAGATAAATACTTGAGACATAAAGTGTAAATGTAAAATATAACCATCCAGAAAGTTCATTCTACATGCAGGTGAAATCACAGTATAAACCAATACAGTCAGTCGACGAAGCCGTCTAGACAGGGCAATCGTGCGGGGTGTGAGGGGCGAGGGGCGTATAGGGCGAGCCCAAGCTGCATACATGTAACTTGGGACGTGACGTTGTCCAACCCGCAAACATCAACGGCGTCGGTCCACTGTTACTCTTTACACTGTGGCGAAAGTATTTATGATATCGGATAAGCGGTTCCGGAGATTACCTGTTATATATGTAGGTACAAACTTATAAACATACAAAGCTACAATCATAGGTATACTTTTCCTCTTTATCAAACGAGCGAGCGAAGCGAACGCAGTTCTCTGCTTCAGCTCCGGCTGAAAATCGTTTGTCTGTCCGGTGTCTGTCTGGCTGTCCGACTGCTCTCAACTAAAAGTCGCATTTTTAGGGTTCCGTAGCCAAATGGCAAAAAACGGAACCCTTATAGATTCGTCATGTCCGTCCGTCTGTCTGTCCGTCCGTATGTCACAGCCACTTTATACTGTTGAAACTTGGTAAGTAGATGTATTCTGTGAACCGCATTAAGATTTTCACACAAAAATCGAAAAAAAAACATTAAGTTTTAGGGGTCCCCATACTCAGAACTTAAACTCAAAATTTTTTTTTTATCAAACCCATACGTGGGGATAGGTCTTCAAAAGTGATATTGAGGTTTCTAACATAATTTTTTTCTAAACTGAATAGTTTGCGCGAGAGACACTTCCAAAGTGGTAAAATGTGTGTCCCCCTCCCTTGAACTTCTAAAATAAGAGAATGATAAAACTAAAAAAAATATATGATGTACATTACCATGTAAACTTCCACCGAAAATTGGTTTGAACAAGATCTAATAAGTAGTTTTTTTTAATACGTCATAAATCGTAAACCGCAATTTATTTCACGGAACCCTTCATGTGCGAGTCCGACTCGCACTTGGCCGCTTTTTCAACCTATTCTCTTGAAATTTTGTGAGCAGGTTCTTTAATTACATTGTTTTCTTGTCGTCACATTTCCGTGTTTTTTTTTATATTCAGTCTCTCGTGTTCTTCAGCTCATAGAGCTACTAGTCAAATAAGCATAGATTAAAAACTTGTCTTTGAATCGGTACTCTGTTCCATTTCGTTACTCATGAGTCCTCTACCCTTCAAAAGTCACATTAGTACCGCTGATTCAATACAAGAAGTATTGAAGTATTACAAATCCTGATAATATTAGGTACCTTACATTTTACGTGTTGCACTAGCAGCAAAACATGTGATACTTTTGTTTTTATTGTAATTCCCTTTTTGTACACCACGTTTTTTTAATGTAAAATAAATTGAATTGAATTGAATCAGCGGGGTACTAATGTAACTATACTGTCACATACGTATCGTACTGTGGCTCGTGTCTCGAATTTGGGCAGAAAGCGAGAACAGCGTAATGACAGCGCAGGCGCGACGCGATACTTATCAGGCTTCATTAGGGTACAGTAAGTACACGCATTATCCGACGCGTACGCTATTTTTAGGGTTCCGTAGCCAAATGGCAAAAAACGGAACCCTTATGGATTCGCCATGTCTATCTGTCCGTCCGTATGTCACAGCCACATTTTTCCGAAACTATAAGCACTATTTACTGTTGAAACTTGGTAAGTAGAGATGTATTTTGTGAACCGCATTAAGATTATCACACAAAAATAGGAAAAAAAACGATAAATTTTTGGGGTTCCCCATATTTTAAACTGAAACTCAACATTTTGCTTTCATCAAAACCATACGTGTGGGGTGGGGTATCTATGCATAGGTCTTCAAAAATGATATTGAGGTTTTCAAAATATATATTTTTTCTAAACTGAATTGTTTGCGCGAGATACACTTCTAAAGTGGTAAAATGTGTGTGTACTTCTAAAATAAGAGAATGATAAAACTAAAAAATATATATGATGTACCTACATTACCATTACCATGCAAACTTTCATCGAAAATTGGTTTGAACGAAATCTAGTAAGTAGTTTTTTTTTAATACGTCATAAATCTTAAACCGCAATTTATTTTACGGAGCCCTTCATGGGCGAGTCGGGCTGGCACTTGGCCGCTTTTTTTTATAGTACGACGGCGGAACCCTGGCATAGGTACGCCGTAGCCTATAAATGCGTACGATTGCAGAAGAACCACAAGCGCGTTGCCGACCCTTTATTAATTAGAGGATTCGTCGTGTTGATAGCTAGAGGCGAACGCTCACTGTGTTGGTATAGTGCGGATTTTTTTACCAGACGGGGTCTTATCTTAAGACCCATTCACGTCACGTGCTACACAAAATACTTTATGCGAATAGAGACACTAGTGTTATTTGTATTTTTATTTGTGTAGGTACCTATATAATTATTTTACTATACACGGCCAGGCAGCGGACAAAACCCAGCAGGGCTTAACTGCCTTTGCATTCACTCAAATAATACTATTTTATACACAGGAGTTATCCCACAGATGTATGAATATAAGGAGATCGGACATGGCGGCCGATTTGTATAGAGTGACCCTGTCGCAAGTACATTAACCCACACAACGTCCAAGTAATTGACAAGACAAAGCACGCACACATCTAAAACACACACTCTTGTATACCTACACGCTTATTTGGCAATAAACGCGCATCATATCAGGCATTTTGGAAAAAAACGTAATATTCTCTGCTCGCAGCACGCGTGCACAGTATGGCAGTGTATGCCCATTAAGCATACAGCTGCGACACGGCCGCCGGCGGCTTGTCCTCTCTCTAGTATTCTATGCTCTGAGAGTTATCCTATAATAGTAATATTTTATTTTTTATTTAATATTTTAATAAGCTTGTTAAAGCTTATAAAAATAAAGTGGCGGCGATTGCCTACACAAAATGCGACATTATGACGTAATATATTGTGAAGCACTTGGGAGCACGCTGGAGACGTGCATACCGTTTCTTATCCTATTGCGCGGTGTTAAAGTAGGTAGTCTAATTGTTTTAAATGCAAAATGGTCAACATTGCTATACAGTATTTTTTAATGTGGACTTATGGTGATTGACCGATTTAGTTTTTAGCAGTAACATAATGGTTTACTGCGACATAAACGCATATTGATCGTATCAGCGCAACCTAAAGGATGAACTACGAATAAAAATCAACTAAAATCTACTACGAATAAAAAAGTTGTTAAGGTGCTGTCAACACCAAAAACTCGCACACTGTCTATTTGTATCGGAGTAAGCGAGAGCGAGTGTTACTTGACCGGCCAGGTTTTAGACGAAAATAATGAATAAATATTGAAATAAAAAAAAGTGTGGATTATTTGTGAAATATGGCTCGGCTCGTCTACGATTTAGGTATAAATATGTGGACTTCGTGTTTTTAATTGCAGACCCATACGTCAAAAAAATAAGGACATAGAACCGTTTAAGATGATTTTAAGACCAATCTTTGCAATTATTTTCTATCGAGCCGATTTCATCCAATTATGTTTCGAAACCGTCTACGGTCTTGGAAATATGTATGATGAATATTAACTTATATTTTTTTTCATATGCTAGAACAAATAGTTTTTCTTATACAACTGCTCAAATAATATCAATTTCAACAAATTTGGTCTTGTCAGCCTCTTAATACCGATATACCTTTCATTTTAATTTGAACCTTGCTTATTTAATAGTAGAATCACTATTCGAGTAAAGTTTTTATTAAACATGGCCTTTTCATTTCGAAACGTATGTGGGCATGAGGCTTTGTTGGATCGATGGGTCTTGACATAAGATTCGTTCTTGTAATGATTCGCACCATACAACATAAGTCCTGATTCCAAAACCTTTTTTATAGCTGCATACATACGTTCCTGCTTGTCGACGAGGTGTAACGCATGAGAAGTTTATAATTTTCAATAAATACTTTAAAAACCGGCCAAGTGCGAGTTGGACTCGCGCACGAAGGGTTCTTATAAAAACGGCAAAAAAAAACACATTTGTTCTATGGGAGCCCCCTTAAATATTTATTTTATTCTGTGTTTTAGAATTTTTTGTTATAGCAGCAACAGAAATACATCGTCTGTAAAAAATTCAACTGTCTAACTATCACGGTTCATGAGATACAGCCTGGTGACAGACGGACTGACAGACAGACAGACGGTTCGACAGCGGAGTCTTAGTAATCCCGTTTTACCCTTTGGGTACGGAACCCTAAAAATTAAGTTAACTTCCGAAGGATCGTACGAGTAGAATGTTAAATTACTGATTATTAATTTACTGTTCACCACAGAACAGGTGGCGTTTTAGCTTCCTACGAATTTTAACTGGTTAGTTAGTATAATGTACCTTATTCTAATCGGAATGAGGTCCAAACTCCAATGCTCTTAGACTGAAGTTAGATGATAGACATAGTCTACCGATATTGAAACGCTTATTTTATTGCAATCAAAAAATCTAAATAAAAACAATATTTGGGGACAATCTTACACAAATCGACCTAGTCTCAGTACCCACGACGACGACGATCAACATACTTATATAGATTAATAAATACTTAAATACATAGAAAACATATTTTTTTATTTTTTTTTATTTGCGGACAATCTTACACAAATCAACCTAGTCCCAAACTAAGCAAAGCTTGTACTATGGGTACTAGACGACGATATAGATACTTATATAGAGAAATACATACTTAAATACATAGAAAACATCCATGACTCAGGAACAAATATTCGTGCTCCTCACACAAATAAATGCCCTTACCGGGATTCGAACCCAGGACCTCTTGCTTCGTAGGCAGGGTCACTACCAACTAGGCTAAAGCGGTCGTCATCCATGACTGAGGAACAAATATTTGTGCTTAATACACAAATAAAATGCCCTTACTGGGATTTCGACTCGGAACCTCCGGCTTCGTAGGCAGGGTCACTAATAACTAGGCTAATAGAGGTCGTCAATAGCATACAATATTTACATATAAAAAGATCGTCTTCACTAGGCAAAAATCGGCAAAGAGAGATAAAGATATTAAGTCGTTTTTACTTTTAGTTATTCTATAAGAAATATAACTTCGGTAAATACATAAAGAAGCATAGGTACACGACTCTGGAAACTTCGTGCTCATCACATGAACAAATACCCTTAAAAGGTGGACTCGAACCCGGGACTGCCCGTGTCGTAGCCGAGTCAGTATCAACTAGGCTAAGGGATTCTCCCTTAAGGCTTGTACACCCGCTAACGTCCTTGAGACGTCGTCCGTATGGGCCAGCGCGCGACTGATCGGGCCTGCCGAGCCTCCGCGCTCGCGCAGTTTGTAGGTATTTAAACATAGTAATTAAGATAATCATTTTATCTATACAAACTCTGCGAATTTGTCTATAAATATTTAATAAATTTATTTGAGTACAAAAATTTAATTTAAAATATCTATAGTTTAGTCATAATATTAAATAAACTTTACAAAAAGAGGTAACTATGGGATTTTTTTCTATCGAGTGAAGTTCATTAGATCGCGAAACTGAATGCGACTTTAACTAGATTAGATCCTTAAGTAATACGTATCTTTTTTTTAGATTTTTGAACCCTATTTTCTACGTCTGAGATTGTTTTAAAAAACTCAAAAACGCTGCCCCTGTTGACAGTCGAGCCTTAATGCGCCGTAGGTTCATGGTCTTCTCTCCCTCTCACGGAGCATACGCGTGAGCGAGATGGAAGTGCGTGTTTGGAAGCGCGGATATCATGTTTTTTAATTTTATTTTTTTGTGCGTTTAAATAAATAAAAAAAACCGGCCAAGGGCGAGTTGGGCTCGCGCACGAAGGGTTCCGTGCCATTATCTATAAAAACGGCAAAAAAATCACGTTTGATGTATGGGAGCCCCCTTAAAAAAAAAATTATTTTGTTTTTAGTATTTGTTGTGATAGCGGCAACAGAAATACATAATCTGTGAAAATTTCAACTCTCTAGCTATCACGGTTCTGGAGATACAACCTGGTGACAGATTATCTATTAAAACGGCAAAAAAATCATGTTTTTTGTATAGGAGCCCCCCTTAAAAATATATTTTATTTTGTTTTTAGTATTTGTTGTTATAGCGGCAGCAGAAATACATAATCTGTGAAAATTTCAACTCTCTAGCTATCACGGTTCTTGAGATACAGCCTGGTGACAGACAGACGGACGGACGGACGGACAGACGGATGGACGGACGGACGGACGGACGGATGGACGGACGGACGGACGGACGGATGGACGGACGGACGGACGGACGGACGGACAGCGAAGTCTTAGTAATAGGGTCCCGTTTTACTCTTTGAGTACGGAACCCTAAAAAGTAATCACTAAGTTCCCTCAAACATGATATTGCCGATTTTTAGAATCAATTTGAATATGTTTAGCTATTGTGCATAATTTGTTACGAATGTTTTAAGGGTATTTTAGACCTACTTATGTTCGTGATTTTTTTCTATTGAGCGAAAAGTGCTTAATCATATTTCAAATCACTGATCTCGCTGCAGAAAAGCCTCAAGATCACTATTAGTTTTTTTTTGAAACCATATTATCATAAACAGACGCATTATATTGTTTCAAAAACTCTGTTCGCTTAACTTCGCTGAACCCACGGCGCCTTACCTAATTGATAGTGACTGTGAGCCAGAGATGTGCGAAGCCATGTTTTCAAATTATTTTTGACATCCTCTAGTAAAGCATGCGAAGTATCAAATATGATGATGATGGATGACACATATTCGCGCAGTCATCTCTAGTGGACATTCATCCTTAAGCACGCTACATTGGTCATGAATTTGAGCCTTAACTTGATTTTAATCCATTTATGCTTATTCAGATACCCAATGCGGGCTGAAAGGCTGATCTATAAAATAAGTAAATTACATAAACTAATCTAAATCCAACCACCACTTTCTCTATCTCAAATCGTAAAACAATGTAATGACAAGAACATTTCACTTTTAACAATGTGCACAAAAAGAACAAAACGACTGCAGCTCTCTCTAGCGGTGAGCGTTGGACCGTTTGGTGGTGGTCGGCCATTTTGTCTTTTACTTTTTGCTTTCGTTGCGTTCCGAAGCGCTGTCGTTAGATGTCGCTAAACTCAATGTGGCGCTCAGTTAGAAATTCATGCGTGGAATATCAACCTTATATCAATAGATATAAGACTGAGATCTCTGTGATTTGAAAATGTTGAATGAATGATTTTCTAGCTGGGTCTTAGAAAATGAGCCTTAATTATAGTCTAGACTCAAATTGTTTGTAACTGTTAGATACATAATTATGTTTAAAGTAACAGTAAAAAAACATTTGAAATACCTACGACTTGTTTGGGATGTTACGATTATAATTACATTTTGCACTGCATTGCAATGCACATTTGGATCTTATCCTAAATCATAGTAACGGCTCAGATAGCATTAAGAAAAATTGAGTAGGTATACTCGAAATTTTAGTAAATATGTACCTACTCCTTGATTTTGTAAATGGTCTAGATTAACAAGGAAGTCAAAACATTTCTAAAATAGTTTGTACCAATTAAGTACCTTCATAAGAACATAAGTCACGGAAGGCGGCTGCTATTATTTTCCTATTTTCTTACTACAATCTTTCAGTAGTTATGCAAGAAGTTTATTACAATTTTTGGTAAATAACCTTCTGTTATACGTATAATTAATTAGCTTTCTTGGTTCTAAAGAATCTCAAAACATAACAAGGACTAAAAAACATCGTAACGAAATAGGAAAATGAAAACCATGCCTTATTTACACACTGTTATTGGCACTAACTATTGTAATAAATGCTCTAGAATGAGTTCAATGAATTGACTTCGCCCATGTTTGACGATAGATGGCGATAGTAGTATGTGTTGCTAACAAAAGGAAAAAGAGTATCCGCTAACGCGGTACCATACAATTTGAACATTTACTGTGAGATTTACTGTGCATGTTCATGGTAATTTAGAAATGATAAAAAACGTGGTATACAAATCGTACATATTTTCATTTTGTTTAATGCAGTTACGCCTGCTAACGGTATTTATAAACTTCAAATTAAAGTCCTTTAATTTCAAGTCGTACATATTTTATTTTGAAAATATTGTATTTTTTTTAATTCCTTTATTTTGTTTGTGATCGTAATGAAATTATACTAGCTTAAATATTACTTTCAAAGTATAATGATGTACTTTTTGAGTACCTAATATTATTTAATTTTGTCTGTTATTTATTTATATTTTATTTAAACAAAGAAGACACTTTTAATTTTGTTAAATTATAAAATTAAAAACTTAATTACTTGTATAACATAACGCAGTAAAAAAGACTTCAACGAGCTCATCAGTTATCGTTACTATTCTAATTTCCAGTCATTTTAGATCACTCGTGAATAAAAATCCAATTATAAATGACTTATTTTTTTTATTGACAACTTTTTGAACGAGCGAGCGAAACGAACGAAGTTCTCTGCTTTAGTATGTCCGCATGTCCCGCTGTCTGGCTGTTGTTGTTGTCCTCTAAATGTCGCAATTCTCAGCCGATTCTCGAGAAATTTTGTAAGCAGGTTATAATTAGGTATAATATAATAGAGTATTTTGTCGATTCAGTTTTTAGAAATTAGAAAAAAAATTGTTTTATTTAAGCTCTGGCGCTTAACAGCTCATAGAGCCACTAGTTAAATATAGGAATCAAATAATGGTATAAACATTTAGTTATAAACGTACATTTAATAGTGCGAGAAAAAAGAAACTTGCTGAAAACAATTGAAAATAGTAGAGGTAAAATGATAGGTCACTTGATAAGACACGACATTTTCTTTAGAAATATTATAGAAGGTAAGATCGAAGATAAGCTTTGTAAAGCAACTGAAAGTAAAAGCAAATGTTTTGTCTTACCGGGACCTAAAGAAATTAGCCGAGGACCGATAGAACTGGCGCGTAGTCCACCGACAAGAGCCAAGCTCTTAAATATTGATGATGACATTTAGTATTAAAGCATTTGAATTGAATGTGTTGAGCTTACTTAACCCTTTGTACCTGTCTTAGCACTGATCAGTGCTATTGAAAATTTACTCTGTGAACGAAGCAAAAAATTCAAAATACTTCAGCAATGTCTCTGTCAAAGCATACGAAAGGCTAAGTGCTATTTAAGTCACGTCTAACTTGCCAGTTTGTGACGAAACGTGTGCTTTGACATTGACCATCCGTGTTACAGGCAACGCCCACAAACAGTATTGTTAATGCCGTTAAACCTACATTTGTTTTGTTTTTATTGATTTTCTAACTGACAAGTCACTTAATTACAAAATGACTTCATTTACAAAATGCTTGATCTTTTAGTTATTTACTAAGGAACAATATAAACTAGCTCACATTCCGCTTTGTATCCTAGATACATAAATGCATGTTTATGCGAACGGGAAAGGAACCACTCGACCGGTGCTACCTCGTTGGTGAATAACTGCGATTTAGACATTCTTTGTTTTACCGCCCTAGATGACTAATGCACTATTTTTCTAACATGCAATGAAATATTAACGTGTCGTTCCTCATGATAAGTAAGTTATAATACGTAGTTATAGTTAAGTAGGCTGCGATGCATGACGTTTCAGGTGCGGCGAGAAGAGGGGCCCATAATGAAACGGGTCTCCTTGTCAGACCTAACAACCTTAGCCCTAATGTTTCACTAGACCTAATGCATTTTCCTTCGAAACAGTGATTTTTTCGGGTTTTCTTTGAATGTCAACAAAAAGAAATCATTAGGTTAGGTTTTTTTTTTTTTTGATTTAGTTAAGCTCGCTTTTTAACAACAAAGGTCATTAACGACCACAAGGGGAATTACAATTTTTTATATATATCAATTAAGTTTATAAATCTAAGTACATGTAAATATCCATCATTCAAACAATCATTTAAGTTGTTAGGCAACTTACAGATTTCTTTTTCATTCTTATATGCTAAACACTCAATTAAAATATGGCTCACAGTTAACTCCAAACCGCATTTATCACATTTATTTTTTTCTGTCTTAGTGATAAGATAGCAATGGGTTAAGTTTGTGTGTCCTATTCTTAACCTAGTAATAGCGATCTGATCTCTTCTACACATGAAGGGTATCGGTGGGGTTTTAAAAACTGATTCTCTAACACACGATAAATTACTTGAGTTACCACTTTTCCAATAATTGTTCCAAAATTTTTGGACAGCTGATTTGATAAGTTTTTTAACTTCAGGGTTGCTGGATTTAATCGAATAATCTATTTGTTGATTTTTAGTAGCGTTCTTAGCTTCGATATCAGCTTTTTCATTTCCAAGGATCCCTTGATGTCCTGGAATCCAGATTAATTCAATACTGAAATGATTTTCTAATAAGTCAATAGTTTTTTGTTTTATATGTAAAACAAGTGGATGGGAGTTATTGGGATTCTGCAGGGCCATTAAGCAAGATTTAGCATCAGTGTAAATTACATGTTTTAGGTTAGGTTTGTTTTGCAATAATCCTATAAAGTTTACTATTTAAGAAAAGGATTTAACTATTAGGTCTAGTCAAACATTAGGTCTATTGAAATATTAGGGCTAAAGTTGTTCGGTCTAATAAGGGAGAACCGGAAATTTCATTTACAATTGGGGGTCTAATCCCGCTAAGTGATCTTCAATTGGTGATACAAAAATATGGCGTTCAGCAATTTAAAAAAATCTTAAAGTTTTTTTAAATTTCATTGTATGTTTGAGAAAAGCACTATACAATTATACATATTTCGGCCGGAATTAAGGAGTCTATATGACACTAGGCAGCACTGGCGGCGCGTGATTTTAATTTTTTTACAAAACTCTTTCATAACTTTATTTATATTAATTTCAACCAAGCGGTTCAATATAATAAAATAATCGTTTTTAAATTTCATTTGTATTGTTTTTAAATGAAAATGGCAAAACAAAACAAATGAAAACCTATTCTTTTAAAATTTGGTTTACATTCGTTGGAACCATTTTGGTCGTATATTACCTGGGACTCAGGAGGAAAAAAAAAGCAATATTCAATACAGTGAATATGTTACAGTCAGATTATGAACACTGTCAGTTTATACTACCGATACAGTTATACCAGAGATATTATATTCCTAAGTAAATAAAAACTAAACTAAAATTTATATTTCAATAGAAATTGAAAAAGGTCCCTTTTTCTGCTATTGAGATGGAAAGAGCTCGTAGTTTTGAGTAAAAATAACGTAGTTAAAAGTTGCGAAAAATGTCATTAAAAAAATTGTGCCATTTTTGTATGAGAAATGCGTGCCGTGTTTTGAACGTTTAATTTAATTTAATTTTTATTTTATTAAGGTGTAACTAACATATATCCAAACATAACATAACATAGAACATAGTTCCTAATGTAACTAACCCGATATGGATATTTAAAAAAATCCGAAACAAAGTATTTGAATTGAATGCACATTCTTTTATTTATTTTTATTAAATGCAACGGGGAAATGTAAGCTTACATAAAAATCAAAACTACCAATTTTTCTATTTTTTAAAAAGTTTTATTCATCAAATGATATGGAAAATTATCTGGTAATAAATTGCTTAAAAGCAGCGAGGACAGAGACAAAAGGCATTACAAGCTATTTTAGAATTTAGCATTCTGCGATAGTTCCACAATCACATTATGTATGTTTGTCTGTCACGTGACGTGTGTCAGGTGTGTCGCAACCGCCGGAGAAAGTGCGCGCGCGCCGAAAGTGGAAAGCGCGCGAAAGTGAGAGCGGGTGACAATTTGGGCTTGCTGCCCGGGCCGGGAACACCCATATTACGCGTGTGTCGCAAATGCACTTAATGTACGATTATCAACAGACTTGAAAGGAGGTTGTAAAGTACCGATCTAAAATATATTTATTTATTTATTTAACCTTTATTGCAAAAAAGAAGAATTTATTGTGCAAAAATCATTGTCTACCTTTGGGTAAAGTAGACAGATTGTGGACCACCTCACCTTTATCAATATCACCTTTTTAAAATTTAATTTAATTTATTTTGCTTCCTATATATAAATAATAAAAATACTTAAGGTAAAAAAAAGACATAAAATAAGATGTTATCTTTTGTAGATCTCCATTCGTTTAATTTGTATGGCTAATTATGTATAGTAAACAATGCAACAGAAATCAGTTTTTTTCCGTTTTAATGTGTCTCAATGATTGGTATACTATTAATTAACTTCCTGAAATATTTTCACAATCTTACTTGGGGTTTCCTGTTCTTTTATGTATGACTGACGAAATCTGCTTCGTCAATTGTTCACACTATAAAACATTAGTGTGAACAATTGACGAACCAGAACACTACACAGAACTTACTACAAAAACCACAAGTACTTAGTAGTTGTTTGGCCTGTATTGGTGCATGACATTATTTCTATAATTTTACAGTTACCACAAAAAGGTGGAATAAAGGTGGAATGAATATGTCGAGCATTTCTTTTTGGATTTTGGTTCTTCGTCGGCTAGACTAGAAACCTCAAACTACACTTTTGTCGACTGAGCAATTAAAATTACTTTTTCGTAACAGTAATTGATAAAAGGTTGAATAAAACTGGATCAAACCGCAGTCCTTTGTTATATTTAAAATTATTTTACTTGACTGAGTTGTTCCAAAAGAACCCGTCCAAAAAGCGCCTTTAACAGGTAGGCTAGAAGATTCTAAATCGAATAACAATTTTATTAAAAAAGTGACATATTATTATGATTTCTACCACGTACCTACCTATGCGCAATGCGCATGACATGGTTTCTATTTGGGTTTGCTCTTGCACTAATCGATTGAGATTAGTGGGTTAGAGGAAGAAATGGTAAGGTATGATGGCAATAGCCAAAAGACGTCCACTGCTAGACATAGGCCTCCCCAAAGAGTGCCAAAGTTATCGTCCTGCGCCACCCGCATCCAGCGGACTCCCGGACCTCTTGATGGCAATAAATTGTCGGAAATGTGGGAAAAAAATTAATTAAAGCTGAGTATTTTTTTACAAACATAGTGCATACCGTGAAACAAAACTGACATTCAAACCACATTTTATTTTTACATTTTATGCAAACTTAATTTAGTAGTTTTGCTAAGTTACTTGTTTTTGTTACTAACACTAGTTTTTTTAAGTTAATATATTGTTACTAACAAACTATGGATGAATACCTAGTCCGAAATAAATGATTTTTAATTTTTAATTTTATAACTTTAAAAATAAACACATATATACAAGTAAGACATCCCACCTCACGCCGTAGTTGGGGTGAGGTGGGATTTCGAACAAAGGAGATTTTGGAAAATTGTTGGATCTTTTTTTTTATTATGAATATCTATAGCTCATTTGTAATAAAAATACATTATTTAGGTAGCAGTAGCCTTTAAAAACCATCTCACCCCCTGTCATCTCTTCTCTCCCCATTCATAACCCAACTGTCCTCGCAATCCCTACTCACCCCATTTTACGGTACCAATCTTATCGCACTCGGTCTTTTAATAGATTAGCAATGTTAGTAATCCATGAGATATCTGACAGAAAGAGTCCACTTCACACAAGAATCTTTTAAATTGGTTTGGAAGTTCCAGAGATTACCTCATACATTCAAACTTACACCCTCACAAAGCTACAGACGCACACACTACAAACTCAAACTACCTATTTATAGTATAAAGGTAGATTGCACGAAACCCTCTGTAATCGTAAGGGGTGTTCGTTAAAATCCGAATGCATGTACCTAAAGATTGAAGTTTCTAAGGAATCACACCTGCCGGTACCAGATTAAACGTAGACCGGTATGTAATATTAGATCTCTAAGTACCTACTTATAGATTATATCGTAATATATAATAGTTCCTATTTTTGGAGATCTCATAATAGTAAATTTTGGTCACGTGCATGATAAGCATCAAAAAATTACATGAGCCGGATACTGCTACTGTTCAGATATTTTAAGCCAAGTCATCGATAATAATGAAAATTAAAACTACAAGAAAAAAACATATGAATTTGAATATCTGTACAAAATTTCTCAAATTTATTACTCAGCCATGGTGTCAAGAACCTCCTTACAGCCTCCTAACCATCAAACGAAACGAACCCGGACCATGATTTCTCCCAACACAGGTACGATATAGGCGCATCGGTGGACAACTTCAACAAACTCCCAACTCGATTCGCATAAGCTTAGGAATTTAACTCTTATTTGTACAGACTAAGGTCGTAAATGTAACGATAGTGGTGTGAAATACGTGGTTTGGTAAGTTAGTTGGTGTTGTTATATCACCGCCGTAGAAAGTCGTACATTGAACTTGCCACTGGCACACTTACCGTTTAGTTGTAGGCATTCGGTTGTTACGACATGCAGGATGAATGGAGATGAAAGGCGCGAGTGTTTTGTTTTTTTTTGGAATTACGTTGATGCAATGAGGAAACATGTGATGAGACTTTGATCCTGACTTCTGACTCTTGAGTACTATCACACAAGCTGAACTGATGACCCGGTAAAGGTCGCGGGAGTCCGCTGGATACGAGTGGCGCAGGACCGGTCATTGTGGCGCTCTTTGGGGGAGCCACATGTTCAGCAGTGGATGTCTTTCAGCTGATATGATGATGATGATGAAACTTTGCATGAAAATTTCACTGTTAATTTCGCTGAATGTCCAGGCATGGGGAGCGAATGCATCCTAATGTTAGCGAATCATTTTAAATTGTTATATGCTATATAAATAATCATTATTTTAAGTGATATATACTCGTATCACACATTTTTTCATAAAGTAAAGTATTAGACTTAGTTTGGCGGTATCGGAGCGGCCATCCGAACAGAAAAATAAAGGGGGTATGGAAGAAAGAAAAACGATGATGTTGGGCTTGGGGAGAGGTTGTTTCGGTTTGCTAGAATAATTCTATATTGATACTGTAATAGCAGCATTATATGATCTATACACCTTATATCGTGGTTTTCATACACTCCAAAGAAGAGATTACTTAGTTGATACTAACACTAACGTGTTGTCGAGGTACACATTTGGTTGCTTCAAGAAACGCGTCTCATTTTCATAATGCGAACTGCTAAGGAGTGGAATTCGCTCCCGTCATGTGCGTTCCTGTTCAGATATTTTATACTTCTACTGTTCAGATATTTTAAGCCAAGACTTACACAAGAAAGCTAGGAGCTCTGTTTCAATTTATTCCTAAACTGTGAGAGTAAGAGTCAATAGGCTAAATATTACTGAACCAGTGAACTTACCATGTTAGGCCCTGTCGTCACTTACGATTAGGTGAGGTAGGAGTACTACGGTTAGACAGTAGTCAGTCCGGATTGCTAGTAATTTGTGAGAATAGGTATATTTTGTAGTATTTGGTTAATTGTACCCATCTTAAGAGGGAGAATTATGACAAAGAAAGCGACAAGGCATTTCACCAACTTGACAATTGTCACCTGACTGGTCGCTTGGTTACTTGTGGAACCGGCAATGTACGGAGAATTTTCGTTGTCAGATGACAATTGTCAAGTTGGTGCAATAGGGGTCAGTCATTCTGACGTAAGGATTGCTCGATAACCTCAAGTTTCACCGATTAGGCATAATTTCAGCGAACATTTTAGCTAAAATGCATATTCATCGAATATTTATATTAAGATTACGGTGTGACCCAGCCAGAAGCAAATTTAGACGAGCCGGATATACCGACATATTTGTAAGACGTGATACTCTAAATTACGAAAAGACGACCGATTAGTCGCAAACAATTGGTCACAATTTATTGAACTGATAAAACGGTACCTGAGGGTTGCATTTGTGAATGCAATAGAAATAAATGAAATGAAAAACACGAATATTTCTTACGGAGTCTTGGATGTTTTCTAAGGTTTGAAGCCTGTGTTTATCGACTCCCGGTAAGAGCATATATTTTTGTGATGAGCCCGTTTATCTTTTTCCTTCTATTTTTCCCTTTATTAATAATGTTTTCATGCAGTCATCGTGCCATAACATGTGTCCTTCCATTTTTCCTGTCCTGTTTTCAATGATTTCTATCAGAACCCTTTTTTTATTTACCACTTATATGCAGAACCTCCTCATTAGTTAACTATTAATTTACCTATTTAAAAAAATTATATCGTCATCTTATCGACTTTACTTAGTTTGGGACCCGATTTATTTGTGTTAGAATGTATCCAAATATTTATTTATTCATATCCTCAATTTGTATTTACAGTAAGCGCTTAGTTTTAGAGTAAACCCCGGTTCTGTAAAGGTCGCTTTGTGTAAACCTTTTTCCAAAAGTTTATTTATTTATTAAACTGGTTTTCACTATGCAGACCCAAGAATCCGCGTAAGCAGGTCGCCTAAGCCGTCGGAAGCGCGCATCCGCTTTTCCATTCACATTCGCGGACGGAAACCACCGAGCACTTGAATTATGGCATCTTCTTAAATAATTAGCGGAAAAGCGACACGATACGTCTCCCAAGCAAAATGCTGCTTTGTAGAAATGGTCATAAGGACTATTATTCGTTGTATCGTTATGGTATCGCCCTAGGGACAGAAAAATAAATAGAGAAAGACAGGGCAAGATATGGGAAGATGAGTTAAAACTCGCAGCATGTTCTTACTGGAGAACAGTCGCTAGAGACAGAATACAGAGAAAGATGTTAAAGGAGGCCTATACCAAGGCACACTGAACTCACAGACTTTTTATCAGAGCAATGATACCAACCCCACCCCAAAACAAATGAGAGTTAAGGATACGCTAAATATGGTAATAGCGGCTATAACTTGACCAAAGTGGTCTTGCATAAACATACCCTCCTGAAACCACATACAACAATGATGTTTATTTTAAGGAAAAAAAGCAAATATATGTCTATTCCTTTAAGAATTGACTTGCATTCCATGGAATCATTTTGTCGGTTCTATAGGAACATAGGACTCAGGAGGAATAAGTAGAAAACTGTAATGGAGAGAAGTTTAAGACAGTCATTTGTTGTGAGGCCTTTCTGATTTCAACCTCCTTGATTATTTTGATGTATGAGATACACTTTTGCTGAGGACATAATTTAATTTCCACGCAAAATAATTGGTTGCTTGGTTACATTTCAAAGATTTCATTAAACAATTATATTACATAAAACAATACCAACGAAGTAGCTGGAATATGATTTGATATTGTCCAGAAAATTATTCTACCTGCCTAACTAGATTTATAATTTAGATTTAGAGAAAATTTAGTGAAAAATTAATAAAATTAAGCGTGTTACAATACAAATGTGTTTTTTTCATTAATTTACGGGTCGTTCAA
Organism: Epinotia brunnichana; assembly: GCA_963854355.1. Classification (NCBI taxonomy): domain Eukaryota; kingdom Metazoa; phylum Arthropoda; class Insecta; order Lepidoptera; family Tortricidae; genus Epinotia; species Epinotia brunnichana. The sequence goes on from OY977957.1 coordinate 15,951,675, forward strand.
GGAGTATACCAAACAGATAACCAGCATCCACAGCCATTTATTAAGCTATTACATAGACAATACCTACGGGTATACGAGTCGGTAAAATACCGTCATATATTCAAAGATAGTGCAAGTTCGTACAGTTTTTTTTTAATTCTTGTCGTGATCTTTTTTTTTCTACATCAATACTACAAAAATAACAATAAAAAATGACGTCACCAGATTTAAACCGGACTCGTAACGACCCATGGAAAAAACAACGTTAACGGAGCGAGACATCGCAGAAATCGTCATTTTTTGACATTGATATTTTTATGAGCGGATCCCGGAAAGTGCAAATACAGTTGGGTATTATAAAGAATAGTATATAATGTAAATAAAACTAGTGTTAAATATAAAAAAAAACCTATTGCGGTTATTCAATTTAGGGTGACCCGAATTTTTCGACCGCGAGTGTAATATTATGTATTGTAGTGATACATTTTATATAGAATATAGTGGACTAAATTATCTAACTAAATTGGCTTTCTGTATAATTTTTACTCTCAGCTAACCATCATTAAGCATTTTGCATTTTTATCTCTATAAAATAAAAATGAGCATTCTATAGGAATGGAAAGGTAGCTTCAGAAGAAATTGCTCCTCTGCGCCGAGAGCCTATCATACATCCTACCTAAGTTAAACACAACTTTTACTGTCCCTCTAACGATGGCCACACCCGAAATAAATACAAAAAAGTGGAAACTACTCGACCACCTGTTCTCCCCAACTTCCCTAACACAATCATCTTAACTCCCCTATTTTCATCAATGAATTTTCGATTGTGTTAATAGAGGGATAAGCTTGTTTTTGGATTGCTTCGGTGTGGTGCTTATGTTGTTGTTGTTACGATCGGTTAGGAAACATTGAGGGCACTATGTTTACTCGATATAACAGCGTGAAAGCGGGGGAAAGGCGTAAGCGGACGTAGCTGGAGGCCGAATTCCGATGAACAAGTTGTTTTCGAGTCACGTGGCGGCTTTCGAAGATGCTGTAATTGTTGAATCATGGGATACCAAGTGGGCCCGGTAGAAGGCATGGAAAAGGGTTATGCACATACCATTTCAGAAGTAGACTGTCATACATAAATATATTAACTTACATGTACACAAACTATAAAAAAAATAGGCTTCCTACTGCAACAACGTAGCAATGTGTATTTTGAAAAAAAAAACTATACCTTGCCGAGTTTTTTACGACGGTTCTTCACGAGGCAGAGGATTTATTTCCTAACCGCTGATAGTTTATCGACATTCATATAGGTGAATGTTATACAACGTGTGACATCCATTAGAACATATTTTTTTACTAACGATAGCTATAAGTTCTGTGATCCATTTCATCAAAAAAAATATTTATATCAATTAACTTTTCTAAAGGAGAGTTTATTTGTTTTTTTCTCTCGAGCAGCAATGTACTGCTAATATTTATTTGACGTTTCAGAGAGGCAGAGCTAGTTTCAAAAAATGTAACTGTCAGTTGTTAGCTTTTATACCGATACATTACGTGCTGAATTAATTTGGATGAAAAACAAAAAAAAAAACTAGAGATACCAATTTACGTTCATTAGGGCTTATGCTATCACCCCTAAAATATTTGTATGGAAGTCACACACTATATACCTAAATTGAACCGTTGCCGTACACACATATATACCATTACAGAGATAGACTTTAATACATATATAAACTTACGCACATCTAACTAAACGGGGCAGGCAGAACACATGAAAGTTAATTGTCAGTGCCACTAAAGTATCGTAGGTTCAAAGATGGAGAGAATGTACCTTCACCCCTAGTTCAGTCGACTTTCATGACACCAACGCGAATGAATGTGGTGCTATTCTATATTCACACTTGAAGTAAAGAAGACTTTAATAATGTAAATAATAAGGTGCACTTACTAATGCACGTAAAAGGGTTAATTGCAGCTTACATTTGAATTTCACAGAACTGGGGTAGACTATTTAGGACCAATACCTAACTGTACGGACGGACTTAACATTTTAACATTAAATACTAATCTTGGAATAAATGCTATTCTTGGTTGATCGGATTGACATTTAATAAGGGGTATAAAGCGAGGCACAGGAAACAATATGGTAAAGGGCTGCGGTGTATCTGCACATTGATTACAGAGGAAAATAGTACCTACTGTGGTACTTTGTCATGGAGATATGTATTATTTTGATGTTTAGAATCTCTTAAATTGTTTCTGTTAATAGGTATATTTTTTACGTATTTTAACGTAATTAATTAATATTTTGCATAATTAATTGTAATTTGATTATTGTATGAGATTTTGACTTGACGAAGTAAAGTTTAATTTTAATAAATTATTAGTGATATCCTATGCAGTATCATTTTATTTATTTGAATCCATAGATTGATAAACCTTTTCAGATATTTAAATTGAGAAAATGGTAGGTACATAGAGTAGAAAATATAGCCTATGTCAATCCCGAAGATCCACTTTTGAAGAACTACCTACTTTATTTATTTATACTTTATTGCACAAAGAAGGCCATATTATGGCATTCTCTACCAGTCTACCACTGGGCTAAAAAGAAACGTTTGTTTAGTGCAGGATTTTTAATACATACTACTTAACATAATGTTTTTTTTTTATATTGGGTGATTAGTTCCAGGGATTACCAGTAACGAACAATCTTGCAATATAAGAAGGTACCTTCATATTAAATGCTAGGCTTACGACTAACAAACAATCCAGACAACATAATTATTTTAAAATAAATCCTTATGGGTGTAAACTTATTTCATCGAGAAACGGAATTAAACAAAATAAATATTCAAGACGGAACAAGAAAAAAAAAACAAGCGAGTGAAAGTGTCACCCACACATCCACAGTTTTCCTGTGTAGTAGTAGAGAAAGTTCATCGTGTGTTTCCAAGGAAAGGGAATACAATGGAGTCGATAACTTTTTTTGTTTTTTCAATAAATCTTCTCATTCATTCCTTGAGCAAACGTTGAAATGTCTAAGTATCATGAATTTCGAAATTTATACTACTACTTTATTTTTCAGAAACTTGAAATTTATATGTTGTAATCTATTTTTCTTTCTAGGTATTTCTTCTAAAAATATTAAACTTATTTCAAGTCAATTAAGTTTAAATAGTTGAAAACGCTTGTTGTTTTCGTGAATTAACGTTGATTTATAAGTTTGTCTAGGCAAATCCCCCCCTCCCCCCCAAATCACAAAGTAGCATCAAGCAAAGCATGCATGTGGGACAAGACACCACACATCTAAGTTTTTGTACTTGGTATCATTATTTACTATACTCATAAATTTAGATAACTATATTAATAGGTTTTTGATTTTTGTACAGGTACCTTGGTATATGTTGCTGCTTTACCCTTTCAGACCAGGTCAAAAATAATTCGAAATTCAAAATTCTGCACCATAAAAAATACAAGAACACAATCTTAACAAGTGGTAATTTTCACCATGATTTATTTAATCGTATGACATAGAAAAACCAAAGTCGCTATTACAAATTTATATCAAGATTCTTCACCCATTGGGCTGCGTCTTCACTTGGAGCAAAGAGGTCCAGAAGGCCACCACAGTACTTCCGTTTTGGGCAGTCGTTCATTATGTGGTGGATGGACTGTAGACTGATAGATTGTGCTGTGCTCCTATAAAGGGTTCAAAATATTAATTTATATTTAGCACCAAGGCTTTTGACATTTCTAAAACCGCCATCTGACATTTCTAAAATCTGGCAAACTAGCTTCTCTCCTGATTTCAAACAATGATGATTACATCGCCCTATGCTTAGAATGGCTATTTGAGAGAGTTTTTTTTGACATGTATATATGTACATAACTGGTAGAAAATTGTTGTGTGTTTTATGCTGTAAAGTTAAAATAGAAATATACATGTAAGTATGCTTATGTGAATTTAGAAAATAAATTTAAAACTACTAACAGACATGCTTGCTCTACAGATGTCGCTGTTCCGACTCCCTCTTTCCCTGTGTGCGTGAGTGAAAGGCGTGTACGCACGGTGTCGTAGGCACACGGTCTTCTACGTTTGAGTGAATATAGCATGTGTTTCTTTTTTTTCAATCCTCTATTTGCGGCCAGTATAAAAGTTGGATTGTGGCGTTACGCCGCTTAGTTGGTACACGTTTATGACGATGAAAGCATGCTTTTCAGGGTTTGAAGGAAAAACAAGTATTTTCTTCGACTTCAATATTCATGAGTTCATCAAATCTGAGTTTAGAATATAAAATGCGCGGATGGTAACTCATCTTTTTAAGACAATTAAAATCGTGTTTTCTCACCCACTCGGCTTATGAAATTAAAGATTTTTATGAGTTACCTCAATGAGAATGAGTGTTCATATACCTAGTATAAAAATTTAATTTAATTTAAGAATGACTTAACTGAGTATTGATTTTGTAACTTACCATTACTACCGACTTGATTGCAAAATAAACTTAATTTTTTGTATCTTGTAAGGCTTCGGTTACACGCTAATTCTGGCTTCAGTTCAGTCCATCAGTATGATCTGTCTGTCTCTGTCATTCACCACAACAGTTACACGTATCATTCTCTCATAATACTGATGGACTGAATTGACGCCAGAATTAGCGTATAACCGATGTCTAACAACCCTTCTGTCTTTTGTTTACTTTTTGTTCAAGTATATTTTCTACTCTTGGTTAGGTGCTTTGCTATCTTATTATGGAAATAAATGTACAATATCTCAGTTTTCCTACGTCTCGTTTAATTTTCACAAAGGTTATACAAATATAATAGGATATACAAAATTGTTAGTAAGATTTAAGTATTGGCAGTCTAACTTACTAAATAGGAAATGTACCCGACGGAAAATAATAAAACCATCTGTTATTGATAATTAGTCACACACAACGTCTGATATTACATTGCGTATATTGCAATTGGTATTATTTTTAAAATACTACTGCCAGTTGTAGTAGGTAACTGATATACTTTTTGATTAATCGAAATATTCAGTTTGCGAACATGTATTTAAATGCATTTTGTAACAGACGCAGACGGATTTCTGCTGCTAAAACAGTATTTTTTGTAATTATGTTAACCCTTATTCTGGTATATATGTATATATATAATATCGTTCATAGTTTTCTTAAGGAATTAATTTCTACTTCCGAAGCAACAGCAGGCATAAACCATCCATCATTAGAACAGGATTTCCACCTGCTTGCCTATTTCATGTTTTTGTATCTGATACGAATATATCCTTTAAATAGCCTTTAATGAAGTAAATCCAAAGTACCGGCTTCACCACAAACTACGTTACTGGATTGTACAATAAATACTTAGCCAATGTATTCTCCGTTAATACAGATTGCAACGTAGCGGAAGAACGTGGAAACTCGCGCGCAGCGACAGCGCGCTGCTTGACTGTTTCTTAGCTGACAAGAGATGGCACCACAGGTCCCAATAGCATGAATAAGGTATTGTTATTGTCGTCACTTAATGTCTTTTTGTTTATTCTTTAATCTTAGGCTAGGTTTTTACAATAATTATAATAAAAAGTAAAATATGAAACTATACATACAAACATACAATCATTATAAAAACCTAACCTAGGTTGCCGCCGGCAGCCAGGCGTGGCCTGAGCTACCGGTGGTCAGGGCGACAGAGATAGGAACCTCCTGACTATCCGCGCAGTGTCCAGGAGTACCGGCCTCTGTATCAGCTGCATCTGACTCTGACCCTTGCTTGACCCAGACATCTAGAGTCTTTTAAGGTGTTGGTCTTTTTCTTTAAATGTAAGTAGAATGAACATTATTATTATAAGTAGGTATTGAACATTATTATTGTGTTGCAGATGTATTTATTGACGAAGCCTGCGCTGTGGAAATGGTTTGTATCTCTTTTTTGTCACATTTTTAATTTTACATTATAAATAAATGATTTTCGATAATTTACATCAAATAAGTGTTCTAAACCTTTTCCTTCCTTTAACCCTGAAGCGAAGACTCGCCGATATGTGTATTCTGCCTGTCCTAACCTATGGTGCCCAAACATGGTCACTCACTTAGGCATAAAAGACCAGATTGAAGGTTTGCCAACGAGTTATGGAGCGTAGCATGCTGGGAGTCAAACGGGTCGATCGGGTCCGAAACTCTTCGCTACGCTCAAAAACTTGCACTGCTGACGTTGGCGCCAAGACCGCCAAGCTGAAATGGGAATGGGCGGGCCACGTTTGCCGCATGCACCCGCAGAGATGGGCTAAATTAGCTACGGAGTGGGTGCCGCATGGTGGGAGGCGACGGCGTGGCAGGCCGAGAAGGAGATGGCGGGACGACCTGGACATATTTCACAACGATTGGCCAGAGATTTCTCAGAATCGGGACGAAAGGAAATCAAGAGGGGAGGCCTTTGCCCAGCAGTGGGACACTATATAGACTTCAAAAAAAAAAAACTGTTCTAAAAGTAGTAAGGATAACGATGCGCTAAATAATATATAACTTGAAATGAAGACTGAAGAATTAATTGATTAATTATTATTGTTTTTGTAAACTAGTAGGTAGGGTTCGTAGAGAAAAGGGAAAAGTCTGGGTTATGCACCCACTAAAAACTCCTTGGATCGATACCTAGGTATAAAAAAATATTTTTATAGAAAAAAAACAAAAAGACTAATGCAAATATTTTCGTCACCCAATGTTTAATTGGGGCTTGGGGACAATAAAGAGTTATAAATGAAAAACTGTACATTTTTAATATGACATTATTTTATTTTACTAGATCTATTAATACACAGTCTTATTTCAGTATATCTAAAATATTAATATTTTAATAGTTTGGTTTTTTAATGACACAAAAAAACCCGTAATTATATTCTTATACTAATAATTCGGAGTCAAGGTCCGTATTTCATATTTCATTTCACAATAAAAATGTTTCTTTTTTCAAACTGGCTCTTACCCTGTACTTTCCAAACTTGATACTTGTTTGTGTTTGTACAGAAACTTAATTCTTAAGACTAAATATAAATAAGATATATTATATTATCCTTAGTAAAATAAAAACTGCGAAATATAACAATGCACCATTAAATTCAGCTTTGTAAATAATCGAATCTACATTATAATATTTAAAGCTTATTGAACGTACCCAAAAATGTAGTACGTCGCAAAAAAATATTAGTTTATTATGATAATATTAAGATCATTTGAAAGACGCTATTCTGATCCACATAGCACAAGTAATTATGACTTCATTAATACATTTTGCACCACATTTTAAAGCAGACACTGCTGGTCTATCTTTAAAAGATTTTACCTTTATAGACAAATACAAGTCTAATTACTCCAAAAAATATTTTTCCCTCCTTCATTCCCAAGTTATGAACGATATAAAAAAGATTCGTATAGTATAAGAAGGTATCTGTGCCAATTATATGATCGGTGCCTGTGCCTTGTAAGCTAAGTCGTTGGCATCCTGGGCAATGCTGGATGATCTAGCGTAGGGGTAAGACGACGCAGGCGCAGTGGGGTTGTTCCATTGGGGAGACGGGGACTGGAAACTTGCGATCTAGAAAAAAAAATGTAGGGTTTATATTTTAAAACAATGTTTTGTTTCGTAATTAACTCCATTTTAATGCGGACCAAATCAACCTAAGTAAATCATTTACATTACATTATAATAAGCTCACGCCCGTATTCCCTAAAGAGGTAGGCTCCCTAATAAGGTTGTAAACCCAATTTTTCTTAGAACTTCAAAACAAAAAAAAGACAAAAAAATATGCATTATGAATAAAATTCTAATAAAATATTCCAAAAAATTACTAAGCCACAAACGTTTTAATGTTGCTTGTGAGAGAGATAAAACGCTGGAAACCCTGGACGTAATGACGTTGTCGGAAAACGGGCAGAACGTACCTCCTCTTAAAACACATATCATTTTGCGACCATTACTTTCTTGTGTATTTTTTTTCTTCATTTAACTATTTTTATAATCCCTTTTCCAGAAAATTCAACATTATTGATTATTTGATTTGGTGTCCACATCCCTTTTGTATGTAGTGATGTGATGATGACCTCCAAAGAGTAGACCCAGTACAGCGATCACCTTCACCCCGATGCCGGTGAGAAGGGGCGTGTACTTCTTGATTTTGTATGTAATGATGTGATGAAAAGTCTCACCTTTCCACTAATATTGTTCAAGCCTCCACCACTCAACAGTTTCTGAATGCCAAGAGCCGCTGCAGCGAGAAAAGCCAGCTTGGCTACCACCAGAGCCTTGGTGACTAGGAGCGTGAGACCTCCGAAGAGGAGACCCAGTACAGCGATCACCTTCACCCCGATGCCGGCGAGGAGGGGCGTGTACTTCTTGATTTTGCCACGAGCTGAAACAAATAATAAAATGTAAAATTAGAGAATAAAATTCATCAGATGACACTGTTGAAGAACTTGTTTAAACTGCAACACTTTAACTTGTTATAATACAGTGTACCTAGTGTATTGTGGTCTTTATAAGTACTTTCTGTTTTGTCTGCGGAAAAAAAAAGTTCAGCAAAATCCTTTGATGAAAAAATAGGGTATTCCAGTCCATCCCATAATTCCGGAGAACCTCTTCTTAAAACACTATGATATTGACTTAACAGTTAGCGTTGTCACAGTAAGGGGTCGATAACTTTTAATTGTGTTAAGCGTATTAGTTTACTTCACTACATAGTATAAAACAAAGTCGCTTTCCGCTGTCTGTCTGTCTGTCTGTCCCTATGTATGCTTAGATCTTTAAAACTACGCCACGGATTTTGATGCAGTTTCTTTAAATAGATAGAGTGATTCAAGAGGAAGGTTTATAAGTATAATACATGCATGCACTTATTATACATATACGAGTTAATAAATAGATGAGTAGTACAACTCGAACACACTTACACTTACTGCCTAAAATTATAAATCAATTACCTGAACATGTACAAAACCTATATGTAAAATAAAAATAACATGAAAAAGCACTTTTTAAAATGTAATAATCTAACCTATATTCTGTAAATTAAGCTGTGTAGGTATACCTACTTAAAATATTTACTTTTAATTTGAATGTACATATCTATAATTAAATCATTAGATAAGAACTCCCCATTGGCACACAAACCTCTCAATGTTTTGCTTAGATGGGTAATAATCAATAAATAAAAAAATAAATAAAAAAAAAACTAACTAATTAACTGCATGCAACTGCGGCGATAAGAGCCAAGGTAATAAAATGATGATGATGAAAAAAATCCACACCCGAAAACAGACTAAACAGCCTAAGTTCGGAACATCAAAAAGTACGTCCCCGGAGTAGTGCGTCAAAGGTGCAGCAAGAATTGAAACCAAAAAAGTGTCTTCCTAATTTTAACCTTAATGGAGAATTAATAGAGTCGAAGATTGGCTGACTGTACCGTATCGCTAGTCACTTGGACCGCACCCGGAAAACGCGTGCGCGCCTTGACCGCTACGGCCCACGTAATAGGCTATCGAACTCGATATTAACGACTTTCGTTTAAGATACTCTTGTTTTATCACTTCTAATGTAATATTTAAAAAGCATCACGCAGCGAAAACTTATGGATTTTCATACGATTATTTTACTCCTAGGTAGGGAAGTATTCGTTTCTACAACATGTCCAAAAGTCGACATCAAGCCGAAAACGAAGAGGCCAGTCATATCATAAGTAATTATTATCAAAAAAAAAAATGGAGAACCAGGTTATGTTAAAAAAACAATTGCGGCTATCAAAAAACCCTGTTATGATGTTTAAAGTACCTACCTACTACGGCTGCCAAAATTTATTTTTCTTTATTATTTTTATTGGTATGTAACCGTGAATAACCTTTCTGTAAATGAAATACTAAAGTTACCCTTTTTTTCAAACTCAAAATAATTTTTATTCGAATCGTCAATTAGGAACATAATCTTAAGCTATTTTTAGAGCAATATATATTAATTTAATTATTATTCCTGAAATATTTTGAATTAATATGTACAATAGGTGCCAAAACAATTAATAATAATTTCACAATGAGTCACAAAGTAAAAAAAAAAATTGTATGAAAAATACTAGTCTAGATTGTTTCTAGAAAAAAAATCGAATGTCAAAAACAAATAAAACAAAAATTTGAAATTCAAAACACTATGTTATGTGGGCACCGTGAGCTTATAATTATTTTTGATTATGACCTCAGGAATGCGTGGTTAAAATCTCGCGGATACCTCGGGAGCACCTTTACTTGTAGTATATACCACAGTATACAAATGTTATGCTCTTTTTGTATTTTGTTTTGCTCTTTAGGGCGCAAACGAGCCTTGAACTCACGATTTTATTTAAATTTGCCAAAAAAAGGGTTATAAGCGCAGTGCCTTCGGTTAAATATAAAAAAAAACCGGCCAAGTGCGAGTCGGAGGGTTCCGTACCATTATCTTTAAAAAACTATTTTATTCTGTGTTTTTAGTATTTGTTATAGCGGCAACAGAAATACATCATCTGTAAAAATTTCAGCTGGAACGCCTGGAACTATCACGATATCAGCGAGATACAGCCTGGTGACAGACAGACGGACGGACGGACGGGCGGACGGACGGACGGACAGACAGCAGAGTCTTAGTAATAGGGTCCCGTTTTACTCTTTGAGTACGGAACCCTAAAAACCGTTTCAAATAATGGCACAATATTTCATACACATGTAGGTACCTACTTAAAATCGAGTGTAAGATTGTTTTGTGGGCATTGATCTCGTTGTATTGACTTTTCTTAATTTGTAGGTACCTACTTTTTAGGGTTCCGTAGCCAAATGGCAAAAAACGGAACCCTTATAGATTCGTCATGTCTGTCTGTCTGTCTGTCTGTCTGTCCGTCCGTATGTCACAGCCACTTTTTTTCCGAAAACATAAGGAGATATACTGTTGAAACTTGGTAAGTAGATGTATTCTGTGAACCGCATTAAGATTTTCACTCAAAAAGCGAAAAAAACCAGAAAATTTTGGGGGTCCCCATACTCAGAACTGAAACTCAAAAAATTTTTTTCTTTAAACCCATACGTGTGGGGTATCTATGGATTGTTCTTTAAAAATGATATTGAGGTTTCTAATATCATTTTTTTCTAAACTGAATAGTTTGCGCGAGAGACACTTCTAAAGTTGTAAAATGTGTGTCCCCCCCCTGTAACTTCTAAAATATGAGAATGATAAAACTAAAAAAAATATATGATGTACATTACCATGCCAAATTCCACCGAAAATTAGTTTGAACGAGATCTAGTAAGTAGTTTTTTTTAATACGTTATAAATCGTAAACCGCAATTTATTTTACGGAACCCTTCATGTGCGAGTCCGACTCGCACTTGGCCGATTTTTTTACAGATTACCTCATTATAATATTAGTTAAGATTTATAAGGTTTGGACCACACCACAAGTCGCACCATGTCGCACGGTGCAGTATAGCCTTGACCGAGGTTACGTCGGACCGCATAAGAGGGCATTGAACTCGTCGCATTGACTTTCGTTTCGGTTGTCAAGTTTAACGGCATCGCTATTATTAATTATATTTCGATTATAATGATTTTATCGTGTTATACCTACATTATTTAATTTGCAGGTAATTTGATTGCCATTTAAAATAATGTTTTTTTACATTGAGTGGACAATCAATTTAATAAGTATGCCGATAATTTAATCGATAAAAACGGTTGACTGTTAGATAATGCCTTGTGACATTAAGTCCACCTTTCGTACTGATTTCATTTGTGCAATAAAGTTTTAATAAATAAGTAAATAAAAAAATCTTAACTACCCCTGTTGAATAACGTAGTAATATTAATAATTACTCTAAGTGCCTAATTTTGGTCTTGCCAAAAAATTAACTTCCCTACCTAGGTAAAGTAAAAAAATTATATACTTCCCCTCCAGGTCTCCACATTGACTTTGACTTAGGAGTATAAATTATGATCCAGTAAAGCTGTCGCCTGATAGTACGAGTACCTAGTTTGCGTCATATCCGGTAGTTCTGATTTTTTACAGACTTGTTTATGATGTTGGCCCAATGAATAATCCAATTTTGTGATCTCGAGCGCCGAACGCAACTTTGTCAAAAATCCCTAAGACTAAATTTGCTACAATATGAAACTAGAATTGTCTCTGTAGACCCAATAGTTTCCGAGATAAAGCTTTTCAAAATTCATAACTTTTTCGAACTTTTTGCAATATTTTAGACTTCAAACAACTCTAGCGGGGTGTAGTTCCAATTACGACGGATGACGGAGTGTGCTAGTGTTGCGAAGATCTGAAAATTATTAACTTTGAAAGGATTTATCTCAGAAACTATTGGGTCTACAGAGACGACTCTGGTCTCATATTGTAGCAAATCTAGTCTTCTTTAAAAATGCTCTGCGAAGGTAAGTACTATCAAAAACTAGTCATTTAGGTTTAAAATAAAAATAATCGCGGTATTTTCGATTTTTGACAAAGTTGCGTTCGGCGCTCGAGGTCACAAACTTGGATTAGTCATTGGGCCCACATCATAAACACGCCTGCAAAAAATCAGAACTACCAGATTTGACGCAAGCTCAGTTACTGGACTAATAATAATAAAAAATAAAAAAATAAAATAAAAAATCTTTATTTCAGCTCTTTAGTCGATCCGTATGATGTTAGTAACAGTGGAGACTTATGAACTACGTTAGTGACATAATAATAATCGTATTAAAATCCATAACTTCTCGCTGCGATACTGAAGTAATTAAGATTGTAAACAGCGGTAGCCAAATACGTTTGTATTATTTCCTGTCCGTGATTTTGTAAGTTTGTATGTAGGGGGTCAGGGTAATCAGTTAATCACCTTAACCACTTAACCCATTTCAACATTTATTTCACCTGCGTATGGAATGGACTTTCTGGATATACATAGGCTATTTTGTAATCCGCGGGTTTGCCTGCGTTCTTTGCAAAACGCGGGCGGAGCCACGCGGGCAGCTATTGGTAAATTTAGAAAAAAATATATGTTACTCTTACCTTCTTCAAATGTCCTGGCTGCTTCCCTCAGCTCACCGGGTTCGAATTTAACGTTTAACTTTTCTTCCCCCGTTGCATCCCTGTAACAAATAGTTATATCATTAGACCCTAACAATAACAGCCAATTAAATTCTTATTTCATACAAATTCAAACGATAATCATCGTGTGTTGAGTCTGCTGTTCTTTGTCTGATGTCTATACCTACATAAGATCCATACACGATTTATAAAATCGTGCGTTAATCGTCAACCGATTTTAAGGAAAACCATTTTGAAAAGTACAGATTTAATAAATTAAAAAGAAAAAAAGGCACATAAATGTATTGTTATATGATCGAATTAAGGCGCCCGTAGGTTCAGCGAAGTTAAGCTAACATAGTTTTTGAAACAATATAATGCGTCTGCTTATAATAATATTTCAAAAAAATACGAATAGTAATCTTGAGGCTTTTCTGCAGGGAAATCAGTGATTCGAAACACGATTAAGCAATTTCCGCTCGATAGAAAAAAATCACGAACATAGGTCTAAAATATATTAAAATTCACTTAAAACATTCATGTTTGAGGGAACTTCGTAATTACTTTTGTATTTATTTAAACGCACAAAAAATTAAAATTAAAAAACATGATATCCGCGCTTCCAAACACGCACTTCCATCTCGCTCACGCTTATGCTCAGCGAGAGGGAGAGAAGACCATGAACCTACGGCGCCTTAAGTAAAACTAGTACAATCACGGACTTTAATTGTTGACCCATTTAGAGCTCTTTTTTTTGTACTAGACACTTCAAAGTTTAACTATTAAAAAACCAAAATTAGTTGACACCTAAATGGCAAACAATTAGTCCGTGACTATACAATATTTCCGTTTGTTATAATATATAAATCTAATGTTATATGGAATGAGGCATAACTCAAGCGAGAACGTTCCATCCAACACGACTTTAATAGATCAGTAAAAAGCATATCGGGATTGATTCCCAAGAAGAACAAAATAGTGTAATTTGGAGTTTCATCCCAATTGCAGTTCCTTGAGGCATCTTAGATAATAATAACAACTGGAATTGAAAGAAACGAAAAATACTTCACCAACAAGAGAAAACCTTTAAAATTTGTGAGCCAGGACCGATTTGATCGATATAATAACGTGACGGGTTTACTATATCGAATTGATTGAATTATTTAACGCCTAAAATATGACAGTAAAAATCAAAGGGCACTAAAGTAATTTATTGTTATAAAAGCTCACAATGGGAAATCAACAAACCAAATGCCTAAGAAACAGAGGCTCGCACTATTGAGCTTATAGGTATTGTTTCTATTTTCTAACAAGCCGCATAAACCCTAACCACTCACTTGCTTTCGGATTTAAAAAAAGGGTATCCTAAATTGCTTTTATTTTTTTGTTATCAATGCAGCCCATACTTCTCTTGCCAACCACAGTTGCCGAAATTGGCCAATGTGGTTGCCACAAGCAAGTGAGTGGTTATGAAAAAAAAACATACGAATATTTTTTTTAAGATATATTTGAAGATGAATTATACTCGTGATTTTATATAACGTGAACTTAATGCTTTAAGGCATGTAGCAGTCAACCGCAGGGCTCAAAGACAGTGCAGGCAGTAGACAAAAAAATACAAAAGAAGGATAGCTCTAATCTATGCGTAAAAAATCCAAAATTTCCAAAACCCTAATTCATCATTATCATCATTTTCAGCCTGTAATCGCCCACTGCTGAGCATAAGCCTCTCTTTGCGTACGCCACTTATCCCGGACGACCCAAACCCTAATTATAACACGAAAATGCCCAGATATCTCTAATGAAAATCTTCCAAAAGTATGTCAATCAGTGTATGATGTAAAAGGTGGAAATATGGTCTTTCTCCCATAGTTTCATGAAATAATTATGAATTTTGATTAGCCTTCCTAAACTTTAAATCCGTACGGATGCAGATACGAGTAAACAGCTGGACAGCCGTAGCCAGACAGCGGGACACCTGGACATACCAAAGCATTTTGGCCCAAGCTGAAACGAAGAACTTTGCTCGCTTCGCTCACTCGTTTATCAATATGTGTGCTCTCATTACACAAGTACATTATCTTTAGAAAACCACAGCAGCTACGCTTGACCATAGCATTAGTATTGGAAAGCGTGGTTTTCGTAACAGTTACGACAATGACCATTTTCCACGCATGTTTCAGCGTAATACAAAGGGACTTGAGAGTGGACTAAAACTGGTCTAAACACGCATTACTGGCGTGTTGAAATGAGTCATTGTTATAAGCCAGGCTGTATTTAGGACATTTTTGTGACATTGCGGTCATATAATAAGAATAAGATACGGATATGGGTTAATCACCTATTTCTTGCGGTTGTTGTCCCACCAGGAGGCATTTTGATAGACTTTCTTAGAAAAATTGTTACGATATGGTCTTCTAACAAGCTTTTTTCTAGGCATATTTTTACGGTTTTCTAAATCTGAATCTAGAGTTTTAGTTTTCGTTGCGGTCTCCCTTACAACGTGTTTAATAAGGGGTTTAAACATTCTTTAAAACCCTACAAAAAGCCTTAGACCCTTGTGGCCCAAGAGATATAACCATGACAACTAGCAATGGAAAAAAGTTACTTCCAGGCTATCCAGTATCCACACAAGCTCAACCTAGTTTAGAGTGTGATAGATATGCTTTGAATAGTTCGAATACCAATTTGTTTCTCATAAAATCCATATTCGTACATAGTAATTTATTAGGTTTTTGATGATACCAGTGAAAAAATCCCACCGAAAACGGTCCGTTTTGTGACGAAACACGTGTTTGACATTTATTTACTGTCAGGTTTGTGACGACCTCGTGATGATCTTGCCATATTTCGACAGCGCTCATACTCCTGACGTAAAATGACAAGTCCTACTCATATCATAATGTTATCAGTTGACAGGCGGTTTCTCATTTCTACAAAATCTGTAAAATGTCTCGTAGGTACAAAGTTGTATTTAAATAATGCAGAAAATTAATCTCTTTCATACTGCAGCGTAATAAATCCTACTTGAATATCATAATGGCATATTCAAAGTGCGTGTGCTCCACACTTCCACACAATGTTATGGTGAAAGCGTACTTAATAATGTTTATTAATCAAGACATTAATAAATGTAATATGCTGGCTTAAGACCAAGAAGTTGAGGTATAAAGAATCTTTGCCTGTGTTTATATTCACATATGGGTACGAACTGACATATATAGTAAGGTATAAAAGGATAAGATATTTAGAAGTGTTCGAGGATGGAAAATAATTAGGTATGAGACCGAAATCACAAGCATAATATGTACTTTGATAAGATTAAAAAGTAGCCGAAAACAACCTAACTTAAAAAGGTATGAAACATTTTTGTATTATTTTTGTTTTATATAAAAAGTGTTATTAATAACTTGTGAAAAATCAAGTGAATCTACATTAGATATGAATCAAGAGTGCTGTAGAACAATAAAAATGGCAAAGGAAAAGGTGGATTGACTGCGGAGGAGCCGATATGAAGGAAGCAAAAGGAAGAGATACAATAGTGAAAGACAGATAAGCCAATACAGAACATGCGTATGATCTTAAAATTATGTAAAAGAAAACAATAGTCCGATTTGGAAAATCACCTTATCGATATCACACAATCATTAATACGAGTATATGACTGTCACAATAATAAACATTAAAAACAAGGTTTTAACCGAATTTCATTCAGTACTCCGCCAAGTCACACACATGAATATTTCTATATTTCCTCAAAAAATACCCAAATCGCTTCAAGTGTATCCATACAATTTGAAGAGTTATCTCATTTTCTCCAGGATCCCATCGTCAGATCCTGACCATGGAACTACCTGGGAAGGGTACCCTTTCAAACAGCGAAAGAATTTTCCAAATCGGACTCCAGGCGTCTTCGAGTAATTGTGAAACATAGGTAGTTAAAAACTTACTTAAAGATACCGTCGAATTGAGAGCCTCCTCCCATTTTTTAAGTCAGTAAAAAAAAGTTTGGTGGCATAATTCTGTGTCAACAATGGATTGGCATGATTTCCCTTTAAGGAATTTCAAGTTACAAGATTTTGCAAGTAATAACAATTTGTTTAAGGGACACGTTTTTTACGCCAAGAGGTTTGGATGAGTCAGACAATACGAACTCGGAAGCGTGTTTGACTAAGTATATAACAAACAGGTAAATTGTAATTTTTGTGTTTTCAAAATCTTTGTCATCTTTTTCAAAAATGTGTATGATATGCTGATCGATTACGTAATGCATCATACGTGCGTCAGGTAGATCTAAATGTCACTTTTTGTATGGGATGTGACAGTTAAATTGTCCTAACGTCCGCTTGGAAAGTTACGTGATACTGATAATCAATAAGGATTGTTTATTTGCGATCATGCGAACTAAACTAGTACAAGACTATTATAATTCTATGGCCGTTCTTCGTTTTTTGGCGACCTGAGGGTCGGAGATTTAGGTATATATATTTCATTTCATTTACGCTATACTAAAATTATTTTTTCATATTTCATGTCACCACTCGTTTAAGGTGGTTCGATTGCCATACAAAACGTTATTTGACATTCGCAGGCTAGCGGCGTGATATTTTAAGAAACTTATGTAACAAACTTTCATCAATTGGCTTCCCATTTGCGCCAAATTCCCCCTTTCCTAGAATAAACTTGTATTAACTAGATTAATTTGAGAAATTGGTTTGGGACGTGATATTTTGGGAAAACTATTTTTCTCAAATTATTCAAGTTTATATAAGTTTATTCTAGGAAAGGGGGAATTTGGCGCAAATGGGAAGCCAATTGATGAAAGTTTGTTACATAAGGTTCTTAAAATATCACGCCGTTAGCCTGCGAATGTCAAATAACGTTTTGTATGGCAATCGAACCACCTTAACGTGCTAGACCTCCATAGTTTTTTAATGAGACGTAATTATTAATCGAACGAGCGAACGAATCGAACGAAGTTCTATGCTTCAGCTTGGTCCGAAAATCGTTCGTATGTCCGGTTTCCCGCTGTCCGTCTGTTTTCCTCTGCTGGTCGCATTTCTCAACAGATTCTCGTGAAATTTTGTGAGCAGGTTTGTTAAGAGTTTTTTTTGTCGAGTCACTTTTTTTTAAATTTTAAAAATATTTTTTTTTTAAAGTCCGTCTCGCGATTTTAATAGCTAACAGTATAATTTGGATTTAAATATATTTAGGTATTCTGTGTTCAAATAAGCCAACCTTGTTGCCTAGTCCAGAGTAGTCCAGACACATATTTCAATTTAACAAGCCACAAGCCACAAGGGTGAAGTCTATGAAAACCCAAACAGTTGGTCATCTTAACTAACTATCGGCTTCGGCTGGTCGATTACGTAACACTTTGTACACACGTTAGGTAGATCTAAATGTCAAATTTTATATGGAAAAATGACAGTTGGATTGTCCTAACGCGTTACGTGATTAGCCCTCTGGTAACGAGTATCCGTAATAACTTAAAACAAGACTTACTTTTCAATAGCAACCCCCGAGAACAGTTCAACCCTATCTTCTTCACCGGGCCCGGGCGCCGCGAAGCACCCGACCACGGCAACGATCAAAACGACGCACAACACTTTCATTTTTTTTTTTTTTAAACGTCTCACTCCTTGGCAGGTTGAGGATCAAGTGAGGCGAGTCTGGATGCGCGCCTTTTATATTGGGCGCGGGAAGATTTTGTAATTGTGGCAAAGGTTTTTGGGATTGCGAGGCCTTGATACTTGGTTATGGGTGTACATATTTCACGTTACTTTTTGTTTTTGTGAACTTTTGAAGGATCTTATACGGTTCACTAATGTTTCCCAACCTAACGTTTGGCAACCTGATTCATTTAGCATCATTTCATTCTCCAACCTCTTAATATTTCTGAAACTGTTAAATTATTTCAGGTTTTTTATAAACTAACCTAACCTTACCTATAGGGTTTTACACGATGGCCCTGAAATAAATCCCGAAATATTTACAGTTTCAGAGTTTGGGAAATGAAAAGTTGCGAAATGAATCAGTTTGCCAAACGTTAGTTGCGAAAAGAAGGTGTTCCATTTTATACATATCACTAATGTCAAGGAGAACTATACATACTTTATCTATTAGGATTAAGATACGAAAACAAATACACCGCCAATAAATCTATGATTATTATGTAAAAAAATCTATGAATTTATACTTTAGGTAATACTTGCTACATTTCTTTACACATATAGACTGCTTGCTGTGTGACAAGCTTATTAGCAAAATTACATCCAATCACTAAAGTTAAATTGTATTCATTCCTTCACTGTTTTAATTGTTCGGTGGCCACAAATGCACATAAATGTAATTATCGAGAATGAAAAGAATTAAGTACAATTGATATTTTAGGTACCTACAAGAATATATAACAAACATATAAAATGGTCCAGCCTAGACATAAACGTAGGTATAGTTTTAAACCTGTCATCTTATAAATAATCAATTAAAAGGTTTTTTTTTTTATATTATTGCTCTGAGCGGGTTTCAAACTAGCGACCTTCTGGCAAACGAGACCAGCCTCTCAACGAACTGAGCTTTCGGCTTAGTAATATTTCCCTTTTATTTGAAATTTTTAGTTTCGTTAGCAGACTACATACACTGCTTAATACAAAGTTAATTTACTCTACTATAAGTAGGTTTTTGGCATCATTATCAATTTTTTTTATTTGTAGGTACCCTATGTCTTTTCCATATCATCGATAAAATATTTATATTCATATTATCATAGTATAATTATTCTAAATAAAAAATAAATACTAAAAAAGTCAAGTAGGCTTACAGTTGTCAAAATCAAAATCAATCAAAATCAATTATTTATTCTGCAAATAGGCCACAAGGGCACTTTTACATGTCAAATGGTATTCTACAATATAATATTAATAATTTTACACAATAATCATTTTAAAATTGCAGATTTTAACCAATTAGTAGGTACCTAAATGGTTAACAAACTAAATGTCACTAAATGAAAACTAAAAAAATCCAAAATTGTAAAATATTATCAAATACATTCGATATAAGGTCTGTATCAGAATTAACAATAAGTTTATGATATTAATTTAGTACCCCAGAGATGTATAATGTCTCTGAGCATCCAAATACAATTAATAATTATTCTAATGTTCTTATAGAGATGTATACTGTCTCTATGCGTTAAAACAGAAAAAAAGGATCATTAATGTTATATTGTCAGAGATGTACAGGGTCAATAACAATAAAACGTGTCAAGAACAGAATGATGTCTCTCGTCAAAATAATGATAAAATTGTGTAAATTCTTTCAAGTATCAAGACAATTTCCGCCATGAACTACAAGTTCATACATATTTTCTTAAGGCGCATGCTTCACGGCATCCATAGGATGACAAAGCGCTGAAACATTTATCTCTATGTCCTTCCAAATGCTACCTTATCGTAATGCACCAAGGTATGTAGCTGGTGTAAATGTAAGTTGGTAAAATTATTCTTAAACGTAACTATAATAAGTTCAAACTTGCGTTTAAACAGACCGTTTATAATTCATAGGATTTTCGGGTGCTCGAGAGAACTTTCTCGAAATATGATTAGTTGTAATATAAGTTAGTTGACCGACTTTTTTCATTGCTAAGGAAGCCAGACTTTTTACAGCACCAAATAATTTAAACCTATTCTAATGAGAAACAGCATGTTGATTTTTAATTATAGCAGATACAATAGTAGATTGGCTACCTAGGCCGCTAAAAGAAAGGATGTCTCACACCGTAGGTAAATATGCGATCGGAGGCTTTTTTTATTACAGACCGTGATGAGTACAACATTTTACGACTTGCCCTCGCCAGGAAGTAACCAGGACGGTAATTGTCACTTATGAACTTTTCATAATTCATCGTTCAGCCAAAAGACATCCATTGCTGGATAAAGATCCCCCCAAAGAGTGCCAAAGTGACCGGTCCTGCGCCGCCCGCATTCAGCGAACTCCCGAGACCTTTACCCGGTCATCTGGTAAATATTCATCCAATCTGTAATAAGCTCTATTTTTCAAAGTTACTTACAAAGGATTTAAATTTATTTTCAGACATGTCCAAAATATGTCTGAAAATAAATTTAAGCTTGTCTGTAAGCCTAACCAGGAACCAATGACGTCAGAGTAAAAGCTTGCCTGGTGGTTACTCTCATCGACTGGGTATTAGTAAAGGTAATTAGTAGTCCATGATAATCCAACAATACATACAATGCGGATCATATTAGGTCCTATGAAATTGGCGGTTTTTTCACAGATATTATTTTGTACGTAATTTATTCATTTCTATTGCAACTTCCAAATTATTTTTTAATTTCATTATAAAACTATGTAACAAAGGTTTTAAATACAAAAAATAGGTTTGAATTTTTTATTTAGTGTTTCAAATTAAAGCTTGAAAACCGCCCTTTTCATGTGCTGCCGGTTAAAGTGTTTCAATTACGTATAGTTTTATGATGCGAACTATTTTTAAGGAATGAAGATATGTGTAAAGTAGCTTAAAAGTTTTCTATATTCCTACCAAAATTTAGTTTGCTTTGAATTTGACATTGCTGAATAATCCGCAAAATTCAATGTATGAAAATCACAGTTTTCATAAAATTCTCCATACACACCGCCAATTTCATAGGTAAGGACCTAATATTATGTACAAAGAATTTTCCCTTCTAATTGGTAGGTGTGTACACCGTGTATTTTTTGATTTCCGTTAATTTCGACACGATGTTCGGTTCATTAACAGAAGCTACCTGGTATGTTGCTTTTTGTTAAATTCGAAAAAAAACTTTTTTTTCATTTTCCATACAAACTAAATCAATATTACAGTGTGGGAGGGCTCTAACACTTAATCTCAATTAACACAAAGTTAATTTTCACCTACGACATCACTTGTCAACACGTAAATAAAATAAAGGACCATTCACACTGATTCGGTCATTAAATTGATTTATTGAAATTCTGAAAAATAGTAAGAGTTAAGACACTAGTTTCTTAGAGAAATTAGTTCCATTTAACCTGAGGATTCTTCCCTTAAAGTTAACGGAAATAAAAAAAAACACGGTGTATATAGTTGTAATCCAGAGGGGTAATCAATGTAATCATGTAACGTTTTGAACGCGCGTTAGGACAGTCCAACTGTAATTTTTCCATATAAAAATTGACATTTGGACCGACAATGCGTTACGTGATCGACCAGCAGAGGGGTAATCACGTAACGTTCCGGACCCGCGTTAGGACAATTTAACCGTCATTTTTCCATAGAAAAAGTGACATTAAGATCTTGACTCGTGTACAGATGTAGTGAATAATCATTTCCCATCGTATTTTCTCGGAAATGTTAACCTAAGTACTTTTTGTACCGTAACCGACTTAAATAGCAAGACACGTTCGTACGTTTCCGTGAAAAAACTATGGGAAACCATTATGCACTACATCTGTACAATGCGTTACGTGATCGACCTGCAGGTTGAAATGAATCTATAATTCAAGGCTCTGGCTAGTGCAGAGCCATAAAAATTCTGCATCAAAATACAAAAAGATGACCGTAACGGGTGGTAATTTTTTACCCCCGACGCAAAACCCCTCTTTTTGCGTCGGGGGTAAAAAATTACATTAAATTATAGATAAAAGTTTGACGTGTCTGTGTGTCTGTCTGTGGCATCGTAGCTACTAAACGAATGGACCGATTTGAATGCGGTTTTTTCATCCAAAAGCTGACGTTATAGAGGTGCCGTCGCCGCTGTTACTGGCTGTCTCAATTTTTATTAATTTTTAATTTGTATGTTTTATTG
This sequence comes from Epinotia brunnichana, assembly GCA_963854355.1. NCBI lineage: Eukaryota > Metazoa > Arthropoda > Insecta > Lepidoptera > Tortricidae > Epinotia > Epinotia brunnichana. Next base: position 15,974,568 of record OY977957.1, read on the forward strand.
TAATTTTGATATTGACATGTTGGTTACATTCCAGTTCTGTAGCATTAGATTATTTGACCAGGGACTCTTTACATCTCCGTTAATTTATTTTATCTGACGCTCGATACTTTACATCTCCATTATTATTATTATAATTTTTTGTTTCATTTTGACATTTTTTTATAGAATAAGATTATTGTGATATAATTGACCCGGAGACTCTGTACATCTCTCGGCTAATGTATTCCATTCAAGTCATTTAATGTTAATTAATTGTATTTGTAAGCTCTGACATGTGAAAGAGCCCTTGAGTGAGGCCTACTTACAGAATAAATATTTGAATTTTGAATTTTGATGGTTCTTAGCTACGATTGAATAAAATCGCTTAAGCCGTTTTTGAGATATTGAACATTGAAATGAAAATATCGAGGGTTTTTCGACTTTTTTAAGTTGTTAATTATTGCCATAAAAAATTGATTCATAATTCATAATATTTATTACACAAATATACATTAGTTCCACTTCATACATATTTTACACTTAACATACATGGGGCTTAGGGCTTAATAAATATTGTGTATAATCAGTTTTCAGAAGAGAAATACACTGACCCCTACACTAGGCAGAGCCTGTCCTGTAGGTAGCCAATTCGAATGTGAATTTACATAAAAGGTGCGAAATGTTAACAAGATCAGCAGCCACTTAAATACTACATATTTATGTCCTAATAAAGGGTTAAATATGAAATGATTTACTGCGGTCATCGTCAGCGGTGGCCTTGTACATCTACGAGAGGATTATTATTTTTAGGATGACTTACAGTATACCGAGCCGTGCCCGGGCCGACGATAGAACATATAATCCGACTAAATTAACTGCTCGTCACAGAGTCGTTACGTGGAAATGGAATGCAAAGTGTACCTTTACCTGCCTTTTTGCTCTTGAATGTATTTCGCACACACCAGCAGCACGGTTACATTGACCTTTAGCTGAGAAGTAATCATCATAATATACTCCTATCGTTATTCCCAGTTGTGCCCCTAAAGGAGCCCGGGGTCCGCTTTGACACCTAATCCCAAGATTTGGCATAGGCATTGACACTAGTTTTACGAAAGTGACTGCCATCTGACCTTTGAACCCCAAGGGAAAACTAGATCGTATTGGGATTAGAATGGTTTTCTTACGATGTTTTTCCTTCACCGAAAAACTAATGGTAAATATTCCGCACATAAGCTCCGAAAAACTCATTGGTACGAGCCGTGATTCGAACCCACGACCGCCGCTTGACAGCCGCGTGCCTAAACCGTAGCATTGAACCACTGGGCTACCGTAGCATTACAGACCTTTAGCGAAGAAGAAAAAACAAACAGTAGCACGATCGCATTTATGTGCGACGTTTAGTAGTTATTCCTCTTGCAGAAGTCATAACTAGGTAGTAATGAATGTTTTATGGCGGATTTCCCAATGCGTTTTTGTTTTCCCTTGGTTGGAAGGCCAGTTAAAAATGGATCTTCTTTTTCCTCGTTACCGCACTGCTGAGGATTGTGACCACATGCGGCTCGTGTTCAAAGGGTGCGGTCATATTATGCTGTGCTGTGTGGACCGCAAGTTGTACACCGGCATAAATATCTGATGACAACTCTATTCCTAGAGCCATAATAGAGCGTGTCAGATATTTTTGCGGCCTATGTTCCATCATATATTGATGCCGGTGACTGTACACTGCCGCCTGCCGCCTTCTTGAGGGTGTCAGACCATCTCGTTGGTTACCCTGGGCTCGCCTACCATCGAATTAGCCCAGAACTATTTGCGTTTTCAAATCAAAAACGATAACCATCGTCAATTCTTGGGACTAGGTAGCAGCAGACCCTGGGATCTTTCGAAATATAACAAGCATAGCGTTTAGACGAGAATGAAATTTTACGATTACCGATGGCTGTTGGGGCGGAATGGTCGATTGGCAACCACGTACGAGAAGACGCAGCGAGGGTTGACCCCCCACAAGGTGGTCCGATGACCAGGTCACAGGGATGCGCAGGACTGGTCACTTTGGCACTCTTTGGAGCCAGTGGACGTCTTTCGGCTAATATAATGGTGATCATGAGTATACTCATACTAGCTACTCAAACTAGCTAAAATTATCTATAGTGGCCGTAAATTATTCGTCGTGTATAAGTTTAGTGCGAGAAGAACAAATGAGGGGATGTTTACAAAAACAACATAACTACATTGGAGTTGATTTTACAGGAAGCGAAAAAAACGTAATTTCTCCTAAAATATTATTTCTTTAAACAATACCTTTCATTTACTATGCAGGCGTATGGCCCTGGAGTTACACTTGCATCTTGAATCCCATTCATAGTCGGTTATCTCTTCAAAAATATGTAAAATAACTTCGTCACTTATGCTGTTTTTGTAAAATTATTGGCTGTTATGTAATTTTTGTGCAAAAATAATTGATATTTCTATAGTAAAAATAAATATTGAATTTACGAAAACTGTTTTATTACCAAATGTATTGCATTTAAATTAAATACATAACATAAATATATGAGAGAATGTAATTATTATTATACTATACGTTCCGTAGAGCTGAGTAATTCCATTTTAAAGATAGACGGGTAATTTTGGGCAAAAGGGTTCCTTATTAAACAATGTATATTGCACAATTGTAGCGTCTTCACAGACGGACATAATCGTAGCAATGACTCGATTTCGTAAAATATGTCAGTTATGTTGTTTTTGAAAACAACCCCTCAAATGCTACATGTCAGTAAAAATTACGCGATCATACTAACTAGTCATGTGCACTTTAAACATACTGTAGACAGTGTATTAAAAAGTTGAAATTCGTTCTACTAAAATACTTGGCACGCACTTTTGTCATTGCTTGGCATGCACATTCTGTGCCAAAGTTATATTGTATTTTTACGACACTTTCACTGCGAGTGTTGCCAAAAATATAATACCAATATATTAAATACATTGACAGTCATATTACCTTGTACCTATAGGAGTAGGCGGTATATTTAATTCCGTACATGGCGAGAATACATCGATATATTTAGGAGAGAGTTTTTTGGTCGTATTATATCGCCGGAAGACCAGCGCTGGCTCATGAGCTAACATTATGCTGAGGCGAGACCATTTCGTGACAAACTGCTTAGTATATTATACAACTATAATAAGTACAGTTTTTTAAGTTTCTTGTCACGAATAAATTATTTCATATTTCATCCGTGACGTTAGTTTCAGTACAATTTTTTGCAACTGGTGACAAACTAAAATATGAGGGACAGGAGATATGACATTGTGTCTCGTTCCCACTTGTGTCATTGTCTATGCTTTTATCTTTGTCACATGTGTGTATGGCTGTGTGAGTAGGTACCTCTATATATATCTATTACATAGAGGAAGAATAGAATAGAGGGACTCACACACACATATACACATGAGTATAAAGGATACAATGTCAAATCTCCTCTCCCTCAGCGCGTACCTATAGGATTTTTTTTGTATGTCACCACCTGTCAAAATTTGGTACTGAAACCGTCTCCGATATAACACGACTAAATTATAAACGTTAAACGTCAAAAATGTATTAGTCTTCTGATACTTCTAAATTTAGAAAGGCTAATTTACCATCTGCCCTTTCGGGCATTCGCTAGGACGCTACCTATTAAATCCTATTTCTATGATTATCTACAGGGTGTGACCTGTAATAGAAGCAAATATTCAAAGGGACGCTTCCTAAGAGCATTTGTAGTAAAATAATATATATATAGGCATATACATATATATATATATATATATATATATAATTAAATAATACATATATATATGTATATAGTAACCCCTTGTGTCCCACTAATTTTTTTTTTTATTCGGAGATATTTTGATCTAAAGTTATGACCTCCAAGTAATATACGAGTATCTTGGCATCACGACATCATAGCACAGCAATCAATGCGGATTTTGAGGTATCATCATGTAACGAGTAATAATAGCTTTCGCATTTTGGTTTTCAAAAGATGTTTTTGTGATTTTTTGATTTTTATTTCATTTTTTTTAGTGTCTTTAAAATAAAAAGTTACTGATAGCACTCCAGAAGAGTAAAAAAATACAACTAAACTTATTTTGAAAAAATAAAATAAAAATTCATTTATTTTTTTCAAGTTTAACCATTTGGAAATAATTGTTCACAAGCTTAATAATCTACCGTTTAATTTTTTGCTCCTATTACAGGCCACACCCTGTATGTGTTACTTCCATTTGACATATTTAATGACACTTTATCATCAATTATGCAGCCTGGATGACATAAAGATCATTCGTTACGACTGAGAGAAAATAAATTGCTGACCAATTTACATCTATTCATTACCTATACATATTGTATAATGTTAGTATAGAGTAATAGGGAAAGATACAGCCGAAAACGATAATTAATACTAAACATCATATTTATAGTTCCATTATTATATCATATGATATAAGAGTAATGTATGCCAACGCACTCTGAGCGGGATTGTGTAAGCTCCTATTACACCTGCGTAGTAACCGATACAGTAAAAGGCAGATGGGCACATAAAACTTTTTATCTATCCAAATATCATAAACCCTCCATGATGCGTTCAAGAACCGCACATTATGGCCACCATAATAATTTATCTATATAAGTATCTATATCGTCGTCTAGTACCCATAGTACAAGCTTTGCTTAGTTTGGGACTAGGTTGATTTGTGTAAGATTGTCCGCAAATATTTATTTTTTTATTTATACCATAAAAATAGACTGTTTTGCTAGAACAAATTTCATATCTGTGAAAATGTTATTATTGCTAAATAATAACATCGATTTCCATAATATTATTTCCTTCAAATTTCGAACATCTCTGAAATCAAAGAAATTTGATGTGACCTCTATTCTAATATCAGTCGAGATGACGTTTAGTTCGAAATGAATTGTCAATTTGCATACAAATTTGACAAATGTCGCAACGTAAGTAAGATATCGAACGATATGATATTTAGATCCGACTCTAGTTTGTCTCTGAATTAAGAAAAAAACTTTGACAGCTGCCAGAAAACAATGCCGCGATGCCGGTCTTAACATGCGGCTCCTGAATGCATCATGGAGGCTTATGATATGTGGATAGATAAAGCAGTGTATGTAACTGTACATAATTTTTCTAGTCTAGTATAAAATTAAATAAAAAAACCTGTTAAAACCTTCTGTGTTAGCATAATACCTATTATAATCTATGGAAGAGCGGAGCTACCCAATACAGGCATTGTTTGCTTACCGGGCGGCTCCATCCCTATCATAAATTTAGTCTATAATTTAAGAAAATAAAGAATTTTGTATTTGTAAAAAAAAATAAAAAAAAAAAAAAAAAAAAAAATAGGCATTAAAACACTCGTGTGAAACCCACACACATGTTTAATGCCCTTCATTATGTACAGTCACATAAACTACTATTATTTTCATACTTTGCGGGTGTAACATGGTTACCATTTTGTCACTTATCGCTGTGGATAATTCCGTCAGGTTCTGACAAGTATGCGAGTGCGAGAGTGACACATGTCTTATTCACAACGATAAGTAATATAGGTACTTAACTACAACTTAGAAAAGTTGAAAAATCCCCGCCATTTTTTTTCAAAGTTCAATATCTCAAAAACTGCTAAACCGATTTAGTTGAAACGTAGCTAAGAACCATCTCGATCACGTCAGCTTTCGGATTAAAAAAACCGCATTCAAATCGGTCAATTCGCTTAGGAGCTACGATGCCACAGACAGACACACACACAGACACGTCAAACTTATAACACCCTTCTTTTTCCGTCGGGTGATGAAAGTTAGTTATTAGTAGTTTTAAGTAGGAAAGTTAAATAGTTCGTTAGTGTGGCACAGACCTACCACCTAACACCAACTGATCAAGTTATAATTATAAGTAGTGGTTCTGTGAGCCTTTTCGCAAATCCATCTTTATTTTTTTTTTCAAATAAAAAAAAAAAACGCAATTCTTAATAAAAATCTATTGGTGTTGACGAGGAAAATGCGACCTGTAGAGGACAACAGCCGGACATCTGGATTGGACGTTCGGTTCGGACATACGAAAGAATTTTGGACCAAGGAATTTTGGATAAAATAAAATAAAATAAAATAAAATAAAGGTGAAACGGAGAACCATACACACTAAGGGCCTGGGCACATTCCTGGCGGTGCGCGCGCTGCAAAACCCGAGTTTCTCGGTACTAAAAGCGGGTTTCTGCGGCGCGCGCGCCTCAAAATTGTGTTAGTCCAGGCAATGGACTGACAAATTGTATGGAAAAAATGTCAAGTTTGGAAATAATTTATAATCGCAGCTTTTTTTTATGTAATGGATATATTATCAATTAAATAGTTACCTAGCGACAAAATCCAACAAAATTTCAGACATCAAAAAAATTATAACTTAACTAGCTTCTGAAAAGTCGGAATAATCTATATAAATACTTCCGGATGGAAAGTTCGTTGGATTCTTGAATAAAGCATCTTAGAATAATGTTTTAAAGGGAAATAAAGAAAAACAACGCTAAGTATTATAAATTAATGTTTTTTAAAACCGTATTTTGCCTGGAGTATGTGTTGTGCCTAGAGAGCAATGGAGCGAAGCTGCCTGAATATCAAACTGAGAGATAGAGTGAGAGTCACTAAAATACGCAAAAAGACTAAAGTTATTGACGCTCTTTTCTTTTCGAAAAGGCTAAAGTGGAAATGGGCGGGCCATGTATCGAGATATACCGATGACACGTGGACCTTGAACACCACGAAATGGAAGGGGCCGTGTGGTTCAAGGAAGCGAGGAAGACCTAATAATAGATGGCAAGACGAAATAGCCTCAGTCGCAGGAAAAAAATGGTTAAAAACCGCACGAGACAGACCGACTTGGCAAGCCTTGGAGGAGGCTTTTACCCGCGAGGGGTCCATTCAGCAATCTTTTTAATTTATTTGAATGTTTTAATAATTAATGCTGTAATGGAATTTAAATAAAGCTTTTTTATTTTATTTATTTATTTATGTGTTGCTGCGTCTCCGCAACGCAGTCATGTGGCCAGGCCCATACAGACACCAGATCCCTTAGAGACATGGTTACTTAAAGATAGAGCTAACATGTAGGTATAAGGGTTACCTATCTGAATCACTGAAAATTGTTTCCCATTCGTATCGTTTGTCCGAATTTTCATTTGTCCTGAAAGCCGTTTTTTTTCTGAAGCCATGACATTTTCAGGATGATTGTAAAACAAATCTAACCTAGCAACTGGATTCTACGCGATAAGTATAAATAAAATTAAAAGCTTTTGGGATTTCGGGAAATGAAATTTAGCGATTCCGATAGATTACCATGTATAAGATTTATCTGCTGTTCCTGCGTATACGTATCCAGATCAAATAGAAAGTGCGCACGGCCTTGACGATGACCGCCGGGGAAAGTGCCCGTGACCCCTTTACTCGTGCCCAAGCCCACGAGAGATTAAAAAAAAACCAGCCAAGTGCGAGTCGGACTACCATTATCTATAAAAACGGAAAGAAAATCACGTTTATGATGGTATGGGAGCCTCCTGTAGCCTAGTTGGTAGTGACCCTGCCTACGAAGCCGGAGGTCCCGGGTTCGAATCCTGGTAAGGGCATTTAGTTGTGTGATGAGCACAAATATTTGTTCCTGAGTCATGGATGTTTTCTATGTATTTAAGTATTTATTTATCTATATAAGTATGTTTATCGTCGTCTAGTACCCGTAGTACAAGCTTTGCTTAGTTTGGGATTAAGCAGATTTGTGTAAGATTGTAAAAGAAAAAAAACTATATATTTTTTTATTTATTCTGTTTTTTAGTATTGGTTTACGGTTTATGCTAGTGATAAAACCTGAAGGCAGAACATTGCAGTAATGCTAATCATTATAACATGCGCCGTCAAAGCGTAAGGCCCGCGGTGGCGGTCAAAAGTGAAGTATAGACCGCCACCGCAGGCCGCTCCGGTCTGTGAGAGGTTTTAAGACTTTATTAAAGCCATCGTCAAAGAGAGCCTTTGCGGAAAGAAAAGCGTCGTAGGATTTGAGGGTGTATTGCCAATTCGCGGTTTTTGCTACGTTGGCAACACCGTCACATCGTAGCTAGAGGATTTATAGATAAAATCCTAGCGTATACCTGAAAGATACGATGATAAATTAACCTTAATAAATTGAGAAGCATCAGAAGACCAATATGTTATCGATGTCTAATGTCGTTATAATTTAGTCTTGTCATATCGGTGCCGTCATAGTCTCGTGATGGTCAGGTGAATTTCAGTACAACATTTTGACAGGTGGTGACAAGTAAGTGACCAACAGAAAAAGCGTATACTCGCTGAGGGACATGAGATTTGACATTATACTTCGTTCCCATTAGTGGTATTGTCCATGCTTACATATTTGTCACTCACGTGTGTATGTGTGTGTGGGTCCCTCTATTCTATTCTTCCTCTATGCATCACGTCATTGTAGTTCGACTCCGAAAAGTTTGCAAGTCCATAGTTGTGCTACTCTGATTTAGAATTATTCGATATCTGCAGATATCGAATAATTCTAAATCATCTTTTCTTCTGATTTTAAAATTTAGATATCAGGAGGATAAGATAGATTGCCAAGTAAAAATCATAATAGTAGTTTCATTAGTTTCTGCCACGACGACTTTTCTTTCCGCACAGACTCTAACGTGAAGTATAATTACTTTGAAAACAAAGTTTGAACCGACTTTAAATCAGTAGCCAAATTGCTTCAAGTTTGACTATAAAATTTGAAGAGTTCCCTCGATTTCTCCAGGATCCCATCATCAGAACTGGATTTCGGTGACAAAGTATATGCTTTCAAACAAAGAAAAAAAAATTCAAATCGGTTTTTAAATTACCAAATTATCGCGTAAAAAACACAAAAAAATAGTCCTTTTTCGATGTCGGTTAATAATATAATATCCCTCGTTACAGTTTTCCGCTTTGCTATATTTATCCGTCAAAAAAATTACGTGAATGTCAAAGTCATCAGAAATTTGACGTTGCTGACATCACGAAAATAAAATGTTCTAAAAAACGTATATAAAATTGTAAAATGCGAAAATTCTAGTCAACATACTTACACCACGATGCCCGCACCAGCCGCAGGTTTCAAAGACCAGGGATGCAGCAAAGATGAGAAATTCAGTTTAAAGAAAATCATAACAAGGAAACAGAAGAGCAAAATCATAGTGCCACGACCAAGAGCTAAAATCAGGACGACACCCCGACATAAACTGAGAGTGTTCATGAGGCATAAGAACCCAAAGCCCTTCTTTGCCAAGAAATGTAAAAAGGTGAAGATGAAGGTTGTGGACAGAGTCAATTCGGTGACTGAGAAGATTCATGATAAGTTCACCGATATAGCGTTTGAGGTTCAGATGATGTCTTTCGAGAATCCGTTTAGCCGAGATTTTTATGAGGACCATTGTATCATACTGTAGTGTATGAGGCAATATGAATGTGGGAATAAAGTGTATGCTATTTTTTCTTAAGTTTATTACTCTCCTTTTCATCTTCCTCTTTTTTAGGGGTCCGTACCTCGAAAGGAAACAAACGGAACCATAGGATCACTTTGTTGTCCGGCCGTCCGTCCGTCTGTCAAGACCCTTTTTCTCAGGAACGCGTAGAGGTATCAAGCTGAAATTTATATCACATACTTAAGTCTACTGTCCTTTGGAGCTGTGAAAAAATTAAACTTCTAAGCCAACGCAATCAAAAGATACAGCCGGTTATGACGCAAATTTCCGCAAATTTTCGAAACTCGCAAGGGAATCAAAACCTACAGGGCAACGTCTTATAGCACAGATGAAGGAAAAATTGCGAAAACTGTAAATTTTTAGTCACATCACTGAAAATGAAATGTCCAGTATAAACTGACACGCACTATGTATGTGAATACTGGACTTGTTTCTATTGTACGGGGTGGTCCGGAACCCTCGGTGCGCGAGTCTGACTCGCACTTGACCGGTTTTTTTTGCCATATTACGGTAGAGCCGAATGGTAGGGATATGATTTAAGCCAGTGTTTTTCAACCTTTTTCATGGCGCGACCCCTCTAGAGTAAGAATGCAAGCAGCGGGGGGGTCGCGACCCACGGGTTGAAAAACACTGATTTAAGCAGTATATGTTTGTAGTTACGTGTGTTTATGTAGCATTTAAGATAAGAGACCAACTTTATTGAGTGAGGTATCAACCGATTCGAAATTATGCTCCGAGTGTCACAGTGTTTAAGCATCTTTTGTATGACAAAAATAGTTTATTTTTCATTAATTTTTAGTCAGGAGACAGTTTTTTTTTACTTTTTATGCTTTTTTGTAGCACAAACGTAAAAACATCCTTACAGGATTACATTGTCTGTCTGTCGGTGAAAACCATTTTTCTTAGGAACGCCTGGAGGTAGTTGAAATTAATATCAAATTGTTACTCAGGTAGGTATGCAATCCCTATAAAATGTGAAAAAAAACTGAGTCAACGCAATCAAAGGATACGGCTGTCTTCGGCTGTTTTGTTTGACATAGGACCTTCTATTCGTAAGTACTAATGCTTTAGACTTGCCTAAACTAACCAGAAATGTAGCTGGATTATGATAAAATACTTTACGTCACTACTGGCCATAAAGTGGCATTTACCGCCCGCTATGCATGCCAAAAACCCCACTAGCTGGTCAGGCGGATTTGTAAATTAACTACTTTTGACTGCAGAGAGATTGATACGTCTAAAGTTACAAAATGATGTATACGCAACTGATTTATTAACTTTAAGGTCGCGTATAGGTACATGTTTTAGTAACTTTGGTCGTATCGACCTCTTTGTCGTCGACTGTAGGTACATATGTTGTACAGTCAACTACACAATAATGTATAAATTGTTCCACTAATTGCATAATGCAATTAGTTGTATTATATATGCATTGTTACAAGTTATAAGGATGAAAAAAAAATATTATTATATTGTAGTGGACTGTAACACAAAACGAGTGTGAATGTGAACTGGATTAAATAAGAATGTACGTATTTAGTAGTCATCCGCCGCAGTGGGCTTTTGGTACCAGACCAGATGACCAGATTCAATGGGATTTGAATCAGCATTTGTATGAGGCAGAAATTAAACTAAAATTAAGCTTTTTGTAACATATTTTTTTCTTTCAATGTTAAAATCATAACAGTAAAATTATCTCCTAATTAACAACCTAAATAAGAACTCTATTTTAAGTTATCACCAAACTAACAAGATAGGTAGTGTAGTATCTCACCAGTTATGGTGATATAAATATGCATTTTATGCATTACTGTAACCTGTTTTACAAGTAAATAATTCAAAGAAATAATATATTATTATGTAGTAACTACCTATTATAAAAATGATAACAACCCACTTAAAATATAATATCGTATAACAAGCATATTATTTTTATTTGCCTTTCACTATTAGTTTAGAAAAAAAAAATTATATTCAAGTAGATTCCTACTTGAACCACTTTTGCATACTTACTTGCATTTCAAGAAGGCAAGTGGATTCAACTAAATGAGACATTAACGTCATAATAAATAGGAACGTGCCCTCTCGCCTTCATGAAATGCAACAACTGTGTTCCCTAAAACAAGCAGGCAGAGCACATACAAGTTTTATTTTAAGTGCCGCATCTACCAACTTATTGTGGGTATGAAGACGGACCGGACGGAGTTGGTTGTGACCACGTACCGGAAGGCGCAGCGTGGGTGGACTGATGACCTGGAAAAGGTCGCGGGAGTCCGCTGGATGTGGGTGGCGCAAAACCTCTCACTCTTTGGGGTAGGCCTATGTCCAGCAGTGGACGTCTTTCGGCTCATATAATGACGATGGTGATGATGAAGACGGAGAAATTGTGATATTGATTGCGATGACAGGGTGCTAGCCTATTGCCAAGTGCCAACAACACACTTCAACCCTATCTAGGAAGAAAGGGGGTGCTTTATAGTACTAACTCACCACACGGAAAACCAACAGTTAAACTAGGTAACAATTAGCTTAAATTATGACTTTGGTAAAAACATAACGATTTCAATTCTCGTCTAAATCAAACTAGTGATTCCTCAATATCAAGGGTATCGTTGTACATATTTTTCAGCCCTACGTCTAGCACAACTTGCTGCTTAGCCGTATCGCGCGCGACTCAGCGACTCCTGTTTCACTCCTATTGTGCAAATTAGACAGAGGCGGGTGGATTATCTCGACTCGCGTCGTGCTTGTTGTGTCAGTTGTGCTAGCCCCGCTGTACGTCTAGCACAACTTGCTGCTATGTCGTGTCGCGCGCGACTCAGCGACTCCTGTCTCACTCCTATTGTGCAAATTAGAAAGAGGCGGGTGGATTATCTCGACTCGCGTCGCGCTTGTTGTGTCAGTTGTGCTAGCCCCGCAGAACTGTAGTGAGTGTTTCAAATCGACGATAAATTCGTCTGGGCGTTTAGTGATTTCTAATACAACTGTATAATCATAATCATCCTATTTATGTATCCTATACTATAAAAACTTTTATTTATTGGTTTGTAAATGGGTGCTCAAAATGGCTCTAATGGTTTCGGGACAATTTACAATACTGCTGTTTACGGGGAAACATAACTTTACCCGGATTTTCATTTACAAAGCCAAATTTGATTGCAAATTTTTAACAGATACCTATGATTACGATATGTGTGTCAACAATTAGTCAATCGTTTTTTTATTGCGTGACTTATCTTACTGCTGTCTACAGCGAATCAAACGTTAACGTAGCCACGCCGAAACCTTTAATAATCATGACCCATGATCATCGGTAAATCCGCTCTCCTGTAATGATCATCGTAGTACAAATGGTCCTCGCTTTTGGACGGGACTTGTATGATCTCCACCTGTGTCTTGCCTTCGTCCTTCCTGTTTTGCACGTGGGAGTGGTCGAACATGCCTTTCAAGCTGAGGATCGACGCCATTACGGTAGAGAAGAAACCCATCATAAGACCTGAAAAAAGGGTAACTGGGGGTAGTTCACTTTATATGAAAAACGTTTTTTTTTTGTGCCACAGATATTGAACAAATATTCGGAGACCATCTAAATTTCTAGAAAACGATAGTTGTTAAAATTTAAAAAATCTGAATGACTTCTAACACTCCAATATCCCTTATGAAATCATTTCCCGAAAATCAATAAATAATAACGTTTAACCAAGTTGTGGCAAGCATTTTTATCTTTTATAACAGATATAAAAAAACAATGTAAGATATGAACATCTTTCTCCTCAGGGTAATGTGTGAGAGCCTAGCCAACATCATCGCTCATGACCAGCAATATTGCACGAACTTATGCTAGAAACTAGGGAGTTTTGAGCATAAGTTGGTGCAATTTTGTCTGCCCTGAAAGGTTTTTAGGGTCTGCAAGGTTTTTGGGGTTCCAAACTAAGCAACAAGTCCCTGCTAACAACGCTATATGTTATGTTTCGATGCAATTATCTTACCTTTCACTGACAAAAAAGCCAGCGCCTTCAGTGCCACGGGTATCAAAATACTCTTGGCTGCCAACATCCCTAAAATCAGTGGCATCATCATTTTCTTTGGCACCCGAAACTTGTTTCGTCTTCTCTCCTTCCTTTTTGGCTGCTTAATCACTTTGTAGATGCATTTATTTATTTTTCCCTTACTTTTTCGTTTGTTTTTTTTAGATTTCTTGGATCTTTTTGTTTTGTTTTTGACTTTAACTTCCTTTTTCTTGAGTGCACGGGGGGTTTCTTAAATCGGAAACAACATAAAGATCAGAGTTTGAAATATCATCATGAAGTTGTGTATATACAACTGCTGAGGACGGTGTTGTAAATAAATGGTGGGCTGAACGAGCAAACTGACACGAAACAAAATTGTCCGGGGATGAAAAAATACTCGTTCGCTTTGGCCTAAATGGTGCATACCATTTGATTAAATGAATAAAAGCTGCAAATTGAATTTAGATTATAAAAAGTCAAAGATTTTAAGGACCAAGATTCGTAATGTTTTACAAAAACTTAAAACATTGTGAAAGAATTTCAAGATTAACTTCTCTAATTTATAGGAAAGTTACTAAACAGCAATATGTAGTAACACACCTTGGAATTGTCTTTGATGTCGTTGTTGAAGTCTTATTCTCTTTAGTTTTGAATAAATTACAAATGTACTGTCATGTAAAATATTTGTCCCGTAATTATGAATCAGGCAAATACATTTTAATTAACAAAGCAATAATTACATTAAAATACATACAAGCTCTGAGCTAGCTAATTCAAACTACCTACATTCATTAATTAGGTAGCAATTGTAGAATTACGACACAAACAATGAGCATTTAAATAATAATCATTAAAGATTCGTATATCTTTATTGGTGTATGCATCGGCACCTCCTAGTCGAACTACTACTAAAATATAAAAAAAATAGTTGAAGCCTACATACCTTGCAAAGATCGCCTCTCGAAGCTTCCCGGCTTAAACACCCATTCCACCGGCTCAGTTTCATTGTAACTCTCATTCACGAATGTGTGGTTTGGAGGGACAAACCCGAATACTGTCTCCGTTTTAACTATACCATAGTTATTGGCGCTGTCTAGAATCAACCCGCTTGAGTAAGGCATCATTTTCAAAATGTTCTTGAATGTATGTCTGTTCCTACGCCAGACACGATACACGAAGTTGAGCTTTAACCCTGCTAAGAGTCTGTTTCAAATCATCTTATTTAAATTTTAGTTTATTTTGTTGGTCTTTGGAATGAAGAACTTTATTTTAACTCTCGTCTCTTACACTATCTGTGACTTTTAATCATCTCACTAGAGCAAAATTTTGCTGCGGTTTCAAACCGCTAAATACTTTGATGATGCTTCTATTATTTCAAGTGCTATCAGTTTCAAATTGTTTCTTGGTTTAGTTTATTTAGTTGCTCATCATTGTAATTAGATATTTTTGGTATTGGAATTTCTTTTTCGTTACTCAAATACCCAATGCCTCTTGATGTCACTACCAGTATGACTAGTTTATACGTCTACTTAGACTTTTATACTTGCAAATGAGTTCAGTACGGCCTATGAAGCATTACGTCTCGACTAATGGGTCCGTGCCAGCAATTAAACTTTAATTTGAACCTGTGAAAGCATATGGTGACAGTCAAGTGTACCATGTCATTGTGTTGTGATTGAAGGTCAATGGCATTCTAATGTATCTTGTTAAACTTAACATATTACGCGTGACGTATGAGACGAGGGGTTAAGCCTACTTGGTAGTGTACCTGCCTACAAAGCTTTGGGTCCTGGGTTCAAATCCAGGTAAGGGCAAATATTTGTGTGAAGAATAATTAATAAATAAATAAATATTACGGGGGCCCATAGTAAGCTCAATGCCTCTTGTGATATGGGTACCGGATGTCGATATATTTAAATTATATCATTACTTCCATACATAGAGATGAGCTTGCAAGAGGGGGCTCTACAAATCACTTTGTAGGTCCAGAACCATTTGTGGGACTCTCGCAGGGGACCATAATATCGGCCTTTAAAGCCTACGCCAAAACCAAACACCAACACGAGTGGAGGAATGAGGCTGGCTTAAGGCACTCTAAGCTCTTCATAGAATGAGTGGACTCGGGCTGGACCAGAAAACTCTGGAAATCCAGTAGGAAGCAACTCAGAATTATATCTGAGGTGTTCACAGGTCACTTCGGGGTCAAGGATCTCTTGGCTAAGATGGGACTATCTGATAGTTTAGACTGTAGAATGTGTGGCGAGGAGGACGAGACTATGGAACACTTATTGTGTGAATGTCATGCCTTTGCCAGACAAAGAATGAACTACTTTGATAACGGTTACCCGCAACCAAAGGAATTCAAGGTGCTCCCGGCGAACTGCATCATCCGCTTTGTGGAAATGATGGAGCAAGCCTGGGAGCAGGTATAAAGGAGAGGGCAAATGCACAAAAGATCCCACTGGGTCGAAGTGCATCCGAAAGGGCCCTCACCTAGATAGATAAGATAAGATAAGATATATAGAAGACACCCAAGAGCCAGAAATAAATATTCACGCTCATCACACAAATATTTGCCCTTACCGGGGTTTGAACCCAAGATGGTTAAATTCGTAGTCAGGCTACTCACTACTCAGGCTAAAGCGGTAAAATGATGATGATGAGTGTGAATATTTGTTTCAAGTCACAACATTACGCTTTTTGCCCTTGTCTTTTATAACCCGTGGGTCAATAAGTCACTCACACTTCGCATTAACATTTGGTATTATGTGCACTTGTTTTGACACGTTTGCTCAGCGAAACATATCTATTAGTATTATATTGAAATTATCTCCAGAAAGTAGTTTTGTCGCGGATTCCTATCCGCGGTTTTGAGCGCTAATAAGTTTGTGTCAAAGATGACATTTTTGGTTCAAGCAGTTATTGTTGACTGTACTTTTATGCACAATCATCAACTATTTAGGGGGGTCCCAATAAGCCCAAGCAGTAAGGGCTTATGTTGTGTGCTTTAGAAGTTGATATGGCCACCTTCCTTCGCCATTGTCATATGACAAAGATGAAGAATGGATGGATGATCATGGATGTTGTGATTGTTGTTGATGATGGATGGATGGTTGTTGTTGTTGATGTTGTTTTTGTTGTGTGCGTGCGCGCGTTGATGTTATTGTTGTTGTTGTTTGTAGCTCGGTAGTGCCATAATATTACGTTGTCACCAAACTTACGTCTCTTCTTAGTCGTTTCCTCATCGCCCTCAGGTCGTGACTACCACACAGGTCTTTCACCACCTTCAAGCACTACTGTTCTGCGCCATACGCAGGCACGCCTGAGCGCTGGTTCCTGCTGAAGCTTTTACAGTATCTATTCACCGGATAGGCACTTTTCCTCTACCCTTAGGTACTCTTCCCTTCCACGTGGCCGGTCAAATACAAGATTACGTACAGTCAGCATCAAAAGTAACTACGCAATTGGATGCGTCGAAAGATCTTATTCCCTTTTAAAAAAGACTTTTGACGCCTTCATTTGCGTAGCTACTTTTGATGCTGACTGTACGTCAAATTTCAGCACAATCGCAGGGGGCGAATTTTTTTGCTAAATTCAGAATGATGCATAATTATGTTAAGGTAAATACTTAAGTAAAGCCCCTCTTGCATGTAGGGGTGACGTGTTCGAATAGGCATTTGTTATATTATGTTTGTGTTAGAAAATGTAATATCTATTTGAATACGTCACCACTACATACAATAAGGGCTTTACTTAAGTTTTTCACCAAAGTATAATTAACATATGAAGCAAGGTGAATAAAAGCTTGTAAAAAAACATAACACTCCTCTCCTTCGGCAGTCGGGTAATAAGCTAACTTCCAGCAAGCTCTCCGCTTATACCATCGTAACTGGGCCGTGACAGTCGCCCTACCATTATCCGAGCGTCCAACTCATTACACGGTCGATCGTAGTCCAAGAAATCACTGTTCAGCTATTTACTTTCATATTGTTCTCTTTGTTGTACCGGTGACATGTATACATAAGTAAGCTACAGGGTACAATTTTGCAAGTCTTTACAAGCAATAAAGGTCTAATGGCGTCTCAGTTTTTTTTCTATCATTACTTCTTAAGTTGGGCTCCGAAAGGGCCCTGCCTGAACTAAATGCCAATATAATGGCATGTCGTTATTATTGGTGCCCATTAAGACCTGTAACTGGTAGCTTCCTCAAACAGGCCACAGATGTATGAAGAATTACTAACGTTCTCTCTGGCCTTTTGACTAGTGTAGCTAGTTTAGACTTGTCATATCCTTGGCTTCGTGCATTGAAGAGAAATCCAAAGATGTATGTGAAGTCTCCAAGCAAGCTCTCATAACGGTTAGCAACTCTACGGTAGCCTAGTGGTTCAGGCATGCGGCTGTCAAGCGGCGGTCGTGGGTTCGAATCCCGGCTCGTACCAATGAGTTTTTCGGAACTTATGTACGGAATATTTACCGTTAGCTTTTCGGTGAAGGAAACATCGTGAGGAAACCGGTCTAATCCCAATTAGGTCTAGTTTTCCCACTGGGTTGGAAGGTCAGATGGCAGTCGCTTCCGTAAAACTAGTGCCTATGCCAAATCTTGGGATTACGAGTAGGTGTCAAAGCAGACCCCGAACTCCTTTAGGGCACAACCGGGAATAACGCTAGAATAATGATGATGTATCTGAAGTCTCCAACTCGCACTGGGTGATAGTGGGAACTACTGATCATTCCCTCTCATGGCTCTCATATATATGAGGTAAAGCCTGCACCCGACAGTGTGTCACCGGCACGCGGGCATTTATTAAAACTGATAATAATATGTTCCATTACCAAATGTGTGACTAATAGTTTATTACGTTAAATAATACAATATATATATATAATAATATAAATAAATAAATATTGGCGGACAATCTTACACAAATCAATCTAGTCCCAAACTAAGCAAAGCTTGTACTATGGGTACTAGACGACGATATAGATACTTATATACAGAGAAATAAATACTTAAATACATAGAAAAATCCATGACTCAGGAACAAATGTTCGTGCTCATCACACAAATAAATGTCCTTACCGGGATTCGCACCCAGGACCTCTTGCTTCGTAGGCAGGGTCACTACTAAGGTGGAATATCGTATAGAAAACTGAAGACATTTAGAGTTAATATTTTAATGAAGTGTCATAAAGTTTGCCATAGACAACTTACGTTTACACGTGTCTAGGGGCAACCGCTCAGTGACGTCAAACGGGCGCAACGAGTCAAACGATCGTTTCCGATTTTTTCCGACTAAATGTCACTCGTATTTTCGGCCTTGTCCTATCCGGCCATATTTGTTATTTGCAAATTATATTTCGTGAAAATGTCAGTTTTTTTCAATTTTCTTGTTTGACACTCTTCGTAATTAGAAAACCGTAATGATAGCTTTTTGCGAATAGATTATCAATGCAAGCGGGGGTCCATTCGATAAGACATTTAATTGTCTTATCTTGACACTTCACCGCTATTATTGTACATACCTATTGAAATTTTCGACCTTATTGCATTGTGAATGTTCTAACAACATTTTAAGGAAATGGATCCTAAATTAAAGCTCGTGACTGTACAAAGCGTGGAAAACCCTCATTCCTCATAATAATGGTCCTTTGTAATCATATAAGTACGAAGGGGGTAATGTCACATGCCATGGCATCCTCTATCAGTGCACCATATGGTGAAAGAGAAATTTTTAAGCTTTATCAGTAACTAACTATCAGCGCGGGTTTGCCTGCGTATTACAAGGAATGCAAGCAAAGCCATAGTATAAAATATGGCCTATGTCCAACATAAAGATCCATTCTGTGCTCTGGTGATTTTTTTTTTACATCGTATGTGTTGTTCTGGGTGTTACCCCCTACAACGAAGCTTTGACAAAGTTATAAATATGCTACTAGGTACCATTTAACCTCGTAAAGCCGGTCGGCCTAAAATTAGGACATAAAATGTCAAGCCCGACTCCTAAATTTTTTGTAATGCAATTTGAATCCTATTGTTGGGAACGAAAATTCTAAATAATTATTTATTTATGCCCCATTTTTAGGACACTGGGCAGTTATTTCAATTGTCTTAAATATAGCTTGGGCCTTACAAGGTAAAAAAAACTGAACAATCAAAGCATGGTGTCATTATATTTTAATATTGTTCGTTGATCATTTTACAATTTTAATACATACAATATCGTACGTCATTCAATGGTAACTACTATCATATACATTGCTACATCGTTTTGGTTCATTTTATTCGTATTACTATTAAATTAAATAAATAACTTAACGTTTAATAAACACTAATTAAATAAAGAAAACACAATATTTACAACAGCGCGAGCATACAACAAAAACAACGAAAGAACCATTCAAATACCGAAATGACAGTTCCATTTCAGTACTGAATTAAACTTAGTAAAGTTTAAAGAAGTTCTGCCCTTTAAGACATCGGTGGATGAACTTTGTAATGGAGAAAGACAGTTCCATTTCAGTACTGAATTAATCGTAGTAAAGTTTAAAGAAGTTCTGCCCTTTAAGACATCGTTGGATGAACTTTGTAATGGAGAAAGACAGTGTATGTGTACTCTCAACCATCAAAATACTATTACGGTTTTCGTGGCTTACAACTACCAAAAGCATTTAAAAATCAAATGCTACAAATAGTTTTATAATGCAATACAAAAACTCTTGTTATCCATAGCCTTCAACGTAACTGTACTCATACACATTACAAATCCTATCACATCATACACGACGAAGCTGAAATTTCTTACACTTGGATGGCAACTGCGAGTTAGCGTCGACTTTATTCTACAATTTTTAATAGCTGCCTTTCTGTAGACCCATGACTGCGGCGAACAAGGCGAAGAAGAATCCAGCCATTCCTGTCGCTCCAACAAGTAATACCAAACCAGCAATCATCAGAGGCACCATTGCGAAATATTTCATCTTGTACGCTAAGAGAAGAGGCATCATGTATTTCCCTAGTTTCTTCACCTTCTTTTTTGGCTTAGTTTTATGTTTGTTCTTTGATTTTGTGTCTACCTCGTCCTCTTGCTCTACTTCGTATTCACCATCTGCATCTTCGTCTTCATCTTCATCCTCACCCTCAACGCCTAAGAGGTCTGTAACAGAAAGATATAATGACATATTATATTACTACTGTTAGTCTTTAGAATGATCACAACGAAAGGCTTGTTCATTCAAATAAATGTCCAAAACCCCAGCATAATTGAAATAAATTCACTTAACATTTGAACATTCTTTCACTTAGGAATACGACACGTCGTTGCCAATGATTACATTTTAAGTGAATTTATTTCAAATCTGAATGATTTGACAAGTTAGTGTCAACTGACAATGAAAATTTACCCTACATTTTTTGAGTGAGTCGATTTGTAAACCCAGAAATGTATGGCGATTTGGCGACACTTCGACAATGAGGTAAGGTGACATTTGTCACGTTGATGAACTAGGGGTTAGAAGTCATTTACGATTCTCTAAATACGTAATAAATATCGATATTTTATCATACTCTTTTAACGTCAGACTTCAGCGTCCACTAAAATGCCGGTATCAATAATTGGGTCAATAAACAATGTCTTGTTGTTATCCGGTCCCGTTACCCAGGAGACAAAATTACAGTGTTTTTCAGACATCAATGTAACAAAACGGTCTTCTAACATGTTTAGCACCCATTAAGATGTCAACAAATACCTAAATTTGGTGGAAAAAAGGCTTTAAAAAATTACCCATGAGAGACAGTTACAATGACAACTAGCGACAGAAGAATTATATACCAATCTTATTGGCACTTCAATCAGACAGTAACCGACACGGCGAACAACAAAATATATATATAAAAAAAAACAAGTATTTATTCGTGAATAAAAATAATAATAAATAATAACACATACACAAGAAATATTATAAAAAAAACACTTTGTCACGAAATGGACCCTGCTCAGCATGTTGCTAGCTTTACAGCCAGCGCTGGTCTTCCGCAGGGTCCATTCGGTGAGAGCATGGTGGGCAATTTGATGTAATAATTATGGTTGAGATAATTTAATGTGGCCAATTTGATGTAATAATTATGGTTGAGATAATTTAATGTGGCCAATTTGATGTAATAATTATGGTTGAGATAATTTAATGTGGCAATTTTGATGTAATAATTATGGTTGAGATAATTTAATGTGGCCAATTTGATGTAATAATTATGGTTGAGATAATTTAATGTAGCCGACATTTTATAAAACTATAATTGGAATACCTTTGATGGTAGAGTTGCTATTATAATGGCAATTCGCGCAACTCAAATAATCCCAAGTATATGTACCTATCATTTTTATTTTATTTTATTTTTATGATATTTATTAGGCACACAAAACAGATAACATTAATAACTTAGATTGTACAGTCGACGAAATTGAATGTTAATCACTTTTGGACCCTGGGCATATTCATTATATTTGCCCCCTTAAACAGACAGTTAAGGATAGTAACAAAACCGACAGTCAATGTCAATCGCCTACTTTTAGTAACAAAACCGACAGGTTAGACGTGACTTAAACATCACTTTAGTTAACCTTAATTGGCATTAAGGTCCAAAAGTGATAAACATTCAATTTCCTCGACTTTACAAAAGAAATCAGGGGTTCTGTAACCAGATTCTTAACAGAATACCATCCAAAACATGTATTGTTTACGAATATCAACGAGCGAAAACTATCCTAAAACTACACTTAAATACTACATAACAATATACTTAAGCATGCAAACTAGATCATAAGTATGGTTACATTTTTAGGGT
Organism: Epinotia brunnichana; assembly: GCA_963854355.1. NCBI lineage: Eukaryota > Metazoa > Arthropoda > Insecta > Lepidoptera > Tortricidae > Epinotia > Epinotia brunnichana. The sequence goes on from OY977957.1 coordinate 15,996,951, forward strand.
TTCGTATCAAAAAGGTAAATAATTTACTTTAAAAACAAAGTTTTAACCGACTTCAAATCAGTAGCCAAATTGCTTCAAGTCTGCCTATAAAATTTGAAGAGTTCCGTCGATTTCTCCAGGATCTCATCATCAGAACTGGATTTTGGTGACAGCGCAACCAATGTGAAAGTATAATATGCTTTCAAACAAAAAAAAATTTCAAATCGGTTCATAAATTACCGAGTTATCGCGTAACAAACACACAAAATAATAATACAGTTGAATTGAGAACCTCCTCCTTTTTGAAGTCAGTTAAAAAGGAACCCTTATGGTGCGACTCTGTCGTCCGTCTGTCCGTCTGTCACAACGTAAAATATCTCAGGAACTACTTAAGTATGCTATCAATATGAAATTTGGAACAATTACAAAAAAGGCTAACACGAGTATGTGTTTTTCTGTGAAAATAAAGAATAAGTATGAAGGGGGTTTAAATTCAAAGTCTTGGTCAAGTCGGGTATCACATGAAAAGGCTTGAAATGCACTTTCTAAAAACGGTATTTTTTTCCATAGTGGTCAATTTACCATTCCCCTCCTTATCTCCGAAATTACCGAAGCGAAGTTTTTGAAATTATTACATAATAATATGATTAAGAACAAACGTATTATTTATTTATTTATCAAAAAAAAAATTCTCGACTAAGTTTGTAATTTAATTACTTTTTTATGTAATTTTATGTCTTCTAATTCCTGAAGCTACGGTAGCCTAGTGGTTCAGGCATGCGGCTGTCAAGCGGCGGTCGTGGGTTCGAATCCCGGCTCGTACCAATGAGTTTTTCGGAACTTATGTACGGAATATTTACCGTTAGCTTTTCCCAAATCCCAATAAGGTCTAGTTTTCCCTCTGGGTTGAAAGGTCAGATGGCATTCGCTTTCGTAAAACTAGTGCCTATGCCAAACCTTGGGATTAGGTGTCAAAGCGGACCCCGGGCTCCTTTAGGGGCACAACCGGGAATAATAACGCTAGGAGGATGATGATGTCTTCTAATTCCTATAAGATTATTGGTAAAGTCCCTCTTTTCAAATCAAAAATAATCATCGAATTTGGTTCACGTGTTAAAGAATTATCGCTGAAAAACAAACTAAGTAGGTTGCAAGTTATAAGAACCAAAATAGAGATGGCGCTGTACAACGGTAACTTCTACTTTGTGATGCTGTTTTGATTGTTTTAGAATGAATGGGGTCGTTTCGGGTATGGTGTATGAAAATTTGTTCCAAACCCTCGGTGCGCGAGTCAAACTCGCACTTGACCATTTTTTTTTACATTTACATACTTATGAGCAGAAACTTGACTTAAAAACAAAAAAAACAAATAAAGTAAATGAAAATGAAAAAATTTAATGAAAATGAATTTTATTTGAAGGATAATAACTAAATCAGTAGGTACAATTTCCTTACATACTTCTTGTCTTATTGCTAATACATATTTATGTGTGAGCTTTTATGTATGCTCGGTTGCGTTCAGGTAATAAGAATTAAGACACTGATTTAATTCAAGTTAAGAGGTTTAGAGTTATCTAATAAATGGTTTAAACCTGTTAAGAGCCCATTAACGTGCTCACTAGCGCCACTGGTAAATAATTGTGATTATTTAAATTTAACGATAGATATTTAAAAATGTTGGCCACTACACACTGTATTTTGTATTTACGTATATTTTAATAAATACATCATATCATAATAGTCTTTTCAACACACCTGCTCGTAAAGTAGGTCTTATTACAGCGTATTTACACTGATAATGCAGAATATTACCCATGCCGTGCCTTTTACATTACATTATCGCACTCGTGCCTTTTCATTACATATCTTTTTAAATATTAGCAAAATAATGCAGAATATTACCCATGCCGTGACTTTTACATTACATTATCGCACTAGTGCCTTTTCATTACATATCTTTTAACATTTTCATTTTTTATTTATTTATTTTTTTTCCTCGCAAATGTGTTGAAAAACGTCGTATGAAACACGTGAGCATTGGTCATTACACTTCTCGTCTCCATTAAGCCTTCGCCTTCGGCTCAGGCTTAAAAACCGACTCGAGTGTAATGACCAACTTAGCACACTTGTATCATAATGTACTATTATGTTGCTGCGTTCGTCGATCTATGAACTCAAAAGAAAAACGGCTGTTTTAACTTGGGACGCATATATTGTTAACGGGCTCTTAATTTCATTTAAAACCAAAACGGGTGTTAATTGCGATTGACAGAAAGCAAATGATAATTATAATGAAACAATGATGTGTTCATGTTGTAAGTAGTTAGCAAGAAATGCAAAAGACATAATTTATTTTAATAGCCCGTGCAAAGAACAATCGTTTCATGCGTACAGATATGAGATAATTAACGAGATTGTTAGTATATCTGCACTAGTATTACTCGTATCTTTGCGTTTTCTTTATCTGATATATCCAGACGCTTAACGCATTTTCTAAATTCCTATACTTAAGTAATTTTTTTATCGGGAAATTTTGAGAGAGATTTGAAAGAAACTATAGGCGGTATTTGACCGATAGTCAGATCAGCAACTTTCTATAAAACGTAAAAACGCTCTGTCAGTATAAGGTTGTAGGTGGTCTTTGGAATAGCAAAAATAAGCTGTACCTTCATGTTTATGAGTAATGTAAAACTTATGTATTTTGACTGGTGCCAAATGTATTTACACATAACTGAACATCCACTCAAACGCCTTTACAATCGAGTCGTGTTTACATACCTATATGTAAGCATTTTGCTTCAGGTATTTTTGATGGTGACTGCACAAGATGTTTAGAAAAAAAGTAAAAACTAAAGGTATTTCAGAAAAAGTTACAGTAAAGTAAACTACATATCACAAATCCACAATCCGCAAGCTTCGTTAGGTGGGCACAAATGTAAATAAGCATCATGCTTTGACCTTTGACCAACTGGCTTCGATATGTAGGTCTATGTACGAATGCTGTTACGGATATCATCATTGGTACAACAGAAGAATTGTACATACTAGTGTAACAGGGTCGTTTACCTTCAACGCTGATTATACCTACCTGGTAAAGGAAGCAGGAGTCCTCTGGATGCGGGTGGCTTTTTTTCCAGCAGTGAACGTCTTTCGGCTGATATGACGATGATTATTCAATTCAATTCAATAAATTTTATTTCGGACAAAGTCTATAATTTGTTAGCAACATATTACTTAGTTCTAGGGTTAGTATTAGTATTAATATAGGTATTTACATAAGACGGGTATGCAGCTGCACCCAGTGCCTCAGCCACGGCTAGTCCCACCGGTCGGCCAGCGTGCACAGGATGGTAATCGAGCTGGCGCGCCACCGTCTCAGTAGCGAGCTACACCGCTTCCTGATGATCGCGTGGAAGCCGTCGATCCACCCCTCCGCGAACATACCCGAGGCGCTGCGGTGTCGCGGCAGCCCGAACACCACCCTGTTCGCGTTGTTGTACTGTACCCGCATAGCGTTGTATGCCCGCTGCGTATAGCTGATCCATAGGCTGCACGTGTATAATTATATCCGTAACGGTTTCGTTAACCTTCAACGCTGATAATGCCTTGTTAAAAGAACTATCCCAGTTCGTGGCTGGTTCAAATGTCCCCATGACAGAAACAGTATAAGAATTAAGCGGAAAGAAGACAGTACATTGCTAACTGTATTGTTAGGAGTAAATTTGTAGATGTTCGCTTTTTATTGTAATGATACACATTAGTAGTAATTAGTTTCCGTAATATTCATGAATGTCAGCTTCAATAGAGCGTGTCGATGATTCCGTGTTTTGTTCAATCCGATAATTAAAACGAACCTGTCAACTAACTAAAATTAAAAGTTGCACCGCAAGTTAATTTTCCTGTCGCTCCGATTATTGTTTTTTAATGTTCGTGTCTGTGGTCGGTTTATTGTATGTGGTAGACGTCTATCCGGATGGCCAAAAACCGATTGGCCTGGAGAGCATTAGTACCGACGCATAGCGACAACTTCGTGTAGTCACGACCTTCAGTCATGAGGATGTGACGAAGAAGAAAAAAGCAACAAGATTATTTATAAAAAGACTACATTTGGTGACTTCGCCAAATTGAAGTCAATTAACCTAGAATTTCCATGAAATCAATTTGCATTCGCCACCAGCTGATCGATTGCATAACGTTTCGTACGTACGTTAGGTAGATCTAATTGTCGCTTTTTGTATCGTAAAGGTTGTTTTAACGTTTGTTCGAAAAGTAATACAAGTACCTCTCAGCATCACTAGCAAGACGATCATATTTTATGTATAGTTTAAAGATTTTCATATTATTGAAGATGTTATTGCGAACAACATAAAATAATATTTGATAGTTCTACCAATCCCAAAGTCAATATTCTGCATGACAACGTTTCGTGACAGCGTGGCATGTCTTTGTATCGTCACGTACCACAACACACGCCTCCCAAAACCTTAAATCAATACAATTAACTAGACGGAACAAATGCAACGAACCAATAAATCGTTAAACAGCGAATACGATTCGCCAACTATTGAGCGTTCCATTTCCATTATTATGCTAGAAATGGTAATTGGGCGCAGCGAAGCGAATCGTTTTGGATCAGTTGACCACGCTATAATATAATGTACATTTACATTTTACCGTTGAAGAGCGGAAAAGATGATAGGTTGCTGATCAAATTTAGGTGTTTGGTGAGAGTGATGACGGTTCAGCGGACAGCGGTGGATAATGATGGAGGGATGTGAAGTCACCATTAAATTGGTAATTAGGTGATGAAGAACAAGTTTGGGTGGTATATTAGAAGTTTGAAGTCGATTATTTTGAAAGGGCTCGGGTTTTAAGTGGTTCAAATAGCGGGATGGAAATCGCTATCCCTTGGTTTTAATATTTGCATTGTCGATTCGTTTGAAATAATATTATTGACCTCATCAAATCAAAATAGTTTTAGATAAGTCTTACTTTCATGTCATTGTTTGGATATGTAAGACGTACCTACCTATATTACCCAGCACACAAATAAACTTCAATTTCGATCATTCAATAACTAAGTTTGAAATATAAAGAGTGAAGGTATTAAGGAATGTTACAAAACAAATTATAATATTCTAATCCCTTTGTTATGGTATAATTGTCATGATTGACAATGGACTTAGAATTTTAGAAGGTTCATTCGAAGATCATCATTCTAATTTGTCTCTTTTGTGATAATTAAGGACAAGGCAGCAACCAACCAAGTCTTCACATTCTTGCGATGTTCAGGGGTATGTGTGGTTTTACTGCTGAACTGCCGGAATATTTGTTCACTTCTCTTGAAATAGCAATATTATAGCGGGGCTGTAATTTAATTTGGTTTTCAGAGAAACTACCTGTTAGGTGCAAGAATATATCACTTGACGAAAAACCTGTATGTCCTACTTATAAATCATTATAGCCATAAGTTATTGTATAAATCATCAATTAATTATGTAAAATAATATTTATTCGAGTGCATTTACAAAAAAATGTTTGTGATAAATTATGTAAATACGACACCATTAATTATTGATTACTTGTATACTCACAAGAAATAGATCTCCTCTGTGCCGTTTGCTCCGTGAACCCCTCAGGTTTCTCAATGATGGGCTCCTCATAGTCATCCAGCGACCTCCCCTGGAACTCACCCCTCATCAAGGGTATCGTCTTGGGCTGGAACGGGCCCCCCTCTAGTGGGTTAAACGCCTCTTGCGTCAAATTCTCCTTGCTTTTCTCTTCGGCAATTGCAAAATAATTACCGGGGAAAAGAACCTCTGACTTATATTTATTCTCTGGCGAATAATAAACACTCTTCTCTTTAGTCGGCCCCCTTTTTAATGGGATCGCGCGGGGTTTGAACCTGTAACCCTGGTGACTTGAAGGTCGGGACTCCTTTGATCTCCTTGGAGCTCCCTCCGGAGGCTGGATGTGTATTGAAGCACCTGACACATTAACAACAGCAGTCCTTGGTCCATCACTACTTTTAGCACTTGATAACGACCATAGTTTAGTCAAATTACTCTCATAATCTTCAGCTGAAGTTAATACAACTATGCAAAACACTATTGCCGTCTGCCGCCACATCTTGAGCGTCATTTTCGTTAATTGACTCGCTCAGACGTCACTGATTGCACAATTGAGTTATAGTTCACTTTCTTTTGTTTGATTGTTTCACCCCGCCCGCCGATCCACCATTTTGTAGCAAGCGATCGCGTAAAACTGAATCACTATCGTTGGAAGACGTTATATTTATACATGTGTAGTATAAACTTGCGTTTTTCCGAGGGTTTACGGTCGGATGGGCACACGGAACCGACGGGCAGACTTGCGATTCCGATATGAGCGAAAAATGAAAAGGCACCAAAATAAAACCTGGGTTACCATCACGCCTGGTCTGGCCCGGTAATGGTGACCAATTTTCTCCAATACTGAGGTAATTTGTAATATTGTTATCATGTCATTATACGAGACTGCTCGAAGTTTGGTCTCTGGAACATTTTCAAAATCAGAAAATGTGAAATGTTGCCATTGTCAGCATCTTTATGTCTTATATCTTCAACATAGGAACCAGAATTGGACGGGTGGGTGTTTCCCAAATGGTAAAAAGGTTGTGTTTTAAATTTGATACTGTTGTAGACAAGATGTATTAGGATGTTAATGAAAGCGAAAAGATGACACTCGTGTCAACTGTATGTCATAATTTACGGAGATTATGTCCCATGTTTCATTATTTACCAAAAATGTTGAGTAAGTATCTTCATATCTTTCTGTTATTTGTTACATACTTACGATATCGAATAACAATGTACTTTTCGATAAAAGGAAAAAAAATTGTAACATATCAAACACTTTGTGATATTGGGATCGTATAAAAATTTAGCTTTTAATTTATCTTATCTCTGGTGCGTTGTAGGTATCTGTTAATATTAAAATATTCATAATTTTTATATAGCAGGCTAACTGCGTACCTATATGTTTTCGTACGCGTGATAGTAAGTAGATAGCAACTGTTATTTGTTGATGCGTAAATTTATAATTTATAATTGCATTGATTATTTCCTTTATTATTTGTTATATTATTAAAGTGTCAGCTGTCAAATCGATCGTTTTCTGAATCACGCTATTGAAGTTTCTTAAATCCGTTCCGTATATACCTACAACTTCCAAGCAACCCTACTGGACTTTGGTCCCAGTGAGATCTCTCTATTGTGGTTACTGGGTTTTTAATCTATAGTCAACACACAATAAGTCCATAAATTTGAAAATTACTACAATAATTTACTTTAAAAACAAAGTTTAAACCGACTTCAATTCAGTACTTCACCAAGCCAATTCACCACATGCACTGCTTTCCGAGAGCAGATGCGTTGATTATTACGTAAAAAACCCAAGTCGCTATCTGTGGGCTGATAATATTTGAGGAGTTCCGTCGATTCCTAAAGGATCTCAGAATTACCACTTCATGAGTTGCTACTTCCACGGAATCATGTCAGAATCTTTGACGAACTTTACATCTTTGAGGAGTTCCATAAGTCATCTGTGGTCTTCATAATCAGTTCCACTTCACCAAAATTGCGATTTCCGAAGGTAAATACACGGATTATGATAGAAAATACTATAATTATAAAATTTGAGGGTTGCCCTCAATGTCCCTGGTGATCTCATCATCAGATCCTAAATTGGTGACAATGGGACCACCTCGGGAGTATACTCTTTCGAATAAAAAAAGAATTTTGGAAATCGATCCACAACTGACAGAGGAATCGGCGAACATACATAAAAAAATACATACAGTGGAACATATAAACTCCTCCTTTTTTGAAGTCGGTTAAAAGTATACATATTACAACACAAAATACCTAACTTAAATTAAATCACCCCGAACCGTTCCTGGTGCAAAAATCCCTATAATACTAGCGGCATTTCCACGCTATACAGCCATAGAAAGCCTTTGCACCAGGAATCACTCAGAGCGGGGGTCGACCCTTTTTTGTCTGAGCAATACAATATAAATACTCTTTTCGCACGTGCTATTCAGGAAAGGTCATTAATGCCTTCGAATGAGGGATCAAAGTTGTACTTTTCTTCCCTAATCCTGCTATTCAGAAAGAACTCATGTTATTGCTTTCATGGAGGGTTACTTTGGCCCGCATAAAAACCACACATAGCAATGTCAAATAATAAAAGTACCAACGTGAGCAATTAGCTGAAACTAAAAATAAGGTGATCAGACCATTCTTAAACTCATAAAAAAGCGGAGGACCAAGTAATTCGCGAAAACCAAAGTTACCCCCCAGGGCTAAAGTACCCCGAGGTTACGGTATGTGTTACTCGGTGGCAAAATAATTTCCGTCTTAGGCGTAAACAATTGAATCGTGAGTGAAGCGAAGGATTCTACTTTAGAATTGTAGAATCTTTCGCTTCACTCAGCATTCAATATACCGCCCTCGCCGTTAATATATTTTTTGCTCCCTTGAGATAAAATACTATTATTATGTACACCTGACACAAACAAAACAGTTACAAAGAGAAACAAAACAATATTATAACACTACATCTAATATTTACAGGCCGGTTTACTCTATCGTTGTCGGTATTTTTAATCAGAATGTATTTTAATGAGTAAAATTTGTAAGGATCGACGAGCTCGTGGTTCTGTGCAATAAAAATACAATATCCTAATATTGTCCCTAAAATGTTTTGCCAAAAATCCCACTGAACTACGAAGACCACAGTAGCCGATTTTGTCACTGGAATAAAATTGTAGAACACTGGTGGAATTTGTGCGGAAATGCGGATATTGTACAGCAGTGTTTTTCAACATTTTTCATGGCGCGACCCCCCTAGTATAAGAATCCAAGCAGACCCACCCCCAGGGGGGTCGCGACCCACAGGTTGAAAAACACTGTTGTACAGGATCACAAGTTTTTTCAACCTCCCAAATGTTATCCAGTTTTATCAAATCTTTGACAAGAAGATAGAAAAATCGGCCCAACAAGCTTTCCTGATTATATAGCATATTAACGGCCTCCTAGTGACTCTGCCTACGAAGCTGGAGGTCCCGGGTTCGAATACCGGTCAGGGCATTTTTATCACGAATATTTGTTCCTGAGTTATGGATGTAATGTATGTATGTAAGTATCTATATGTATTTATCTATTATATATATCATCGCCTAGTACCCACAACACAAGCCTTACCGTGGGCCTAGGTTGATTTGTGTAAGATTGTCCCATAATATTTATTATTTATATTTATTATTTATAGCCAGCATTCTACATAACTACACAGAGCATAATAAAACACTATGGGTAAACGTTGTTTTTCACTGAGATACAATCTAAATCAAAATGGAAATTATTAAGCAACCAATGCAGTAAACTCCAGCGAACTTACACGCCCAGCGACCCCACGTATTGGGTCAGCCTCTACTAGCGCTTTTCGGTATGTTTGAGATCAAGTAATCAAGTAATTTATTAGCATTCATGTTGTTACATAAAGGTGGCAAGTGTTACAATATGGACGTATCAAACATGAGCCCTGCAAGGGCATCGCACATGTGATAATAGTATTTAAATTAAATACTAACTTAAAAACTAACAAAGCTTAAAGTAATATAATATTAGCTATACTATAACAAATCTCTTTGAACCGAATTGGTAGTTAATGCTTGTTGGTGTAAGGTTACTAGTGGTGATATAAGAATTTACTTTGTTACAGTAATTTGTGTTCTAAGTATTCACTAATGAAATACACATGTAATTTATTTGTCATAAGACTAATCACTTAGTAATGTATGCAATCGTTATATAATGTATGCTTTATAAGTCAAGTACCACGTAAGGTACGAGACTTAAAAATTATATAACTATTGTATACAACACTTTTCAACACATTTACTCGTAACGTGCCTCTTATTGTGCCGCTTTTAGGCTCATAATCCTGGGTATTAAACACGCGTGTTTTATAACATTACGACACTCGTGTAGCTATGTTTATATCCCGATTAAGACACGTTGGCACCTTGCAGCAAGGTGTATGTATGGACTCGGCGCATTCTTAAATTGACCGGGTTATACAGGTTTGTTTTTAATTCTCGGCAAATGGATTCTTACTCGACTAAACAAATTAAATCCTTCTTGTGAATTAATTGATTATTTCTTCTTGGATATGATATAGAAACGTTTAATTTAGTAAAACTATTTACTTTTGATAACATTTTACATGAATTTATATTGAATAACAAAATATTAATTTTATCCCACGTTATCCCACGGATACACTTTACCGAGAATGTGGGTTTCTTAGAGTGCGCCAGCTTTATATCATGAAAGCGGTCTCGCGGACTCACAGTTGTTTACTCAATTCTGCGCTCTATGAGGAAATCTTAAGAAGACGCATATATAAGACGCCCCTGCCACCGCTCATATCAGCTTCGGCTCGTAAATCTCCAGCTTTTTCACATCCCTACGTATATAATAACATCTGCAAGTACCAGAACATTAAACAGCTTTCCACTCCTGAAGCTAGACGTATCGTAAAGAAATGGTTACTAACATTGTCATATGCTGAAACCGAGAGACTGGTTAGAATACCGCATACAAACTAAACCCTATAAAGCTGTTGTGGAATTTCCATCATCAACTCACACCCAAGCACACACACATACACACACACACCCACCCCCACCCCACACACACACACACACACACACACACACACACACACACAAACACACGCACACACACACACACACACACATATATATGCAAACACACTCGCATGTCAATAGAATTTAGTTTATATACCAACTCGACTAGTATTATCTAAACTATATAACTAAGTAACTACATTTCCTTAACACTCCTGTAAATCTTGTTTTTTTCGCACTCGCAGACTGCCAAGATACAGGCTTAAGCCTAGTTTGGAGTCTGATGGATATACCCCATAATATCATGTAACAAGTGTTTTTGTGAAATAAATCATTTATTATTATTATTATTATCTTTATTTAATTTCTTTCTTAAGTTAGGTTTTTACAATAACTATATAAAAAGTAAAATATAAAACTATACATACAAAACATAAAATCATTATAAAAACCTAACCTAGGGAGCCGCCGGCAGCGAGGCGGGGCCTAAGCTACCGGTGGTCAGGGCGACAGAGACAGGAACCTCCTGACTATCCTCGCAGTATCCAGGAGTACCGCCTTCTGTATCTGGCCCTTGATCCAGCCATCTAGCGAGAGTCTCTTGAGGTGATGGTCGAGACTCTTCGCTATTAAACCGTTCGCCGAAACGACTATCGGGACGATGATCGTCGAATCAACATCCCACATAGCAGTTACCTCGTGTGCCAGGTCTAGGTACTTGCTGGCTTTGTCCTTCTCGGCTTTCACGAGGTTCCCGTCATGGGGGATGGTGATGTCGACGAGCACTGCCTGGCGTTTCGATCGATCTGTCAGCACGATATCAGGCCTATTGGCAAGAATAGTCCTGTCCGTGATGACAGATCGATCCCAATAGAGCGTGGCACGATCATTTTCGAGAACTGGCGCAGGTGTGTACTTATAGTAAGGCACCTCAGAGACCACAAGACCGTATAGCAGAGCAAGTTGCTGGTGAATAATTCTGGCTACAAGGTTATGTCTGTGCAAATACTCGCCGTTAGCAAGATGACCACAACCGGAGATAATATGCCTGAGTGACTCCCCGGGACGGCGGCATGCCCGACAAATGTCGACCGTACCGTCCTTCAGGATATACCTCCGGTAATTGTTCGTCATGATAACTTCGTCCGCAATTGCACAGACAAAACCTTCGGTTTCCCCGAAGAGATCCCCGAAACGTAGCCAATTCACCGACGCGAGCAGATCTACATCGGGCCCTGTGAGGGCCTTGTAGAACCGCCCGTGAAGCTCCTTGCTCCTCCACACCGCCCTGCGGTCATCGGCGCTCATTACTTTAAGTCTGCGCCAGTTCTCGTTTGCCAAGGAGAGCGGGGTGAAGTTTCCGTCTACTGCTACTACGTCGCGATGCATCCCACACTCGTTGCTTAGGAAATAATCCCTGAGACTGCACACCTCGCGGTTGTGGAGGTCTTTGGCATTTAAAAACCCGCGACCTCCACACTTCCGCGAGATGTACAGTCTCATAACAGACGAGCGTGGGTGTAGCATGCGATGCGCAGTAAGCAGTACACGAACTCTTCGGTCCAGGGCATCCAGCTCAGTCTGAGTCCATCTTAGTACGCCAAAGGAGTAAGTAAGCAAGGGCATCACCCAGGCGTTGAAGGCGCGCACCTTGTTGCCGCCCGACAAAAGACTATTAAGTACTTTTGTCAGGCGACAAAAGAAGCGCCCCTTCACCGCCCGCTTTACGGCCTCACCCTCAATACCCAATGACTGTGACATACCAAGATACTTATAGGTTTCTGTTTCGGAGATAGACTTGAGGGACATTGTCTCAGAAAGTTGTAAATTTGTTGAATTTACAACTCTACCCCGCTGTACATGCATAACAGCACACTTATCGACACCAAATTCCATTTTGATGGCGCTACTGAAGACTTCTGTTGTTTTCAGTAGTTCCAACAGGTCATGTCTATTCGGTGCAAACAGCTTGAGGTCATCCATATAGAGCAGATGAGAAATGACCTCACCTTCTCTCCGAAGCCGGCAACCTAGCCCCGAATCCTTCAGCAGGGTGCTGAGTGGATTCAGCGCTAGGCAGAACCACAGAGGACTCAGACTGTCGCCCTGGAAGATCCCACGTTTAATCCTTATAGAGTCCTGCGGGCCAGAGGGGCCATCTCCTCCCCCCGGTTGACGAAAAACTGTGGTCCACTGCCCCATGCAAGCGCCTAAGAAGGATCTCAGAACTGCATCAACTTTATACAGCTCTAAGATCCTCCTCAGCCATGAATGAGGCACCGAATCATAGGCCTTCTTGTAGTCAATCCAAGCGGCCGAGAGGGCCCCTCTGTTCCGCCGGACTCGTTGGCAAATGGTCATGTCTATGAGGAGGAGCTCTTTAGTACCACGAGACCCAACCCTACATCCATTTTGAGCAGGGGCCAAAACGTTGTTCGCAACGATGTGTGCGTTAATTTTTGCTCTCAAAATGGATGTAAGGAGCTTGTACAGCGTAGGCAAGCACGTGATGGGTCTATAGTTTTTCGCTTCCGTGGTACTACCGGACTTATAGAGCAGGGAGGTGATACCAGTTGTAAAGAAAGATGGCAGGGAACCGAGCTCAAGGGCTTGCTGGAACTGCGCTGCCAAACGCAGGTGTGAGCACCGAAACCATTTTACCCAGAAATTGTGCAATCCATCCGGCCCAGGACTTTTCCAGTTCGGGGTCAAACGGATGGCACAACTAACGTCTTCGAGGCTGATGGTAACAGTCTCCATGGGTTCGATGAACTCACACTCACGTTCGACAACACTTATCCACTCGCCTTCGGTGTGTTCAACTGGCACCGACCAGATACTACGCCAGAAGTCAACCATGGCAGCAGCGTCCGGTCGCTGCCCGTCAGACACACGAAGATCGGTTCCCTCCCACTTCCGGTATACCTTCCTTTGGTCGCTCTGGAAAAGGCGATTCTGCTGGTATCGATCCACACGCTCTCTGTAGCGGCGAATACGGCTTGCCCATGCATAGACTTTCTGCTTCAGAAAGTCAATGCGCTCCGTGACACAGGCCATGTATTCGCAGGACCTGATACCAGTTCCCGCGAAGGCCTGGTTCACAAAGCGCATGACTCGGGGGCGGTTGTTGCCCCCCCTGAAGCAGATCAGTTTTGCAATGAGAGTCCTAAACGTATCGATACGCCGCTCAATCCGTACTTGCCAGGCAGGGACATCCCCGGCGGTCCTAGGTGCACGGTCAGCGTCCGGAAACTTGACGCGAGCAACACGGCACGCCGCAACGGCCCCGCAGTACATGATTGAGTGTGTATCCACTAAGTCTTCACTAGCCCGTATATACGGGTCTAGCAGACCGTTCAGGGCTCCCATTAGCGCTAGATTGCGTCTATTCACAGGCAAGCGTGGTAATCGTAGCCTAGAGTTGTTTGTGGAGCGATACTGCGTAATCGCTTCTTCCAGAGCCCTCCTCAGTTGCTCATGGGCCTGACTGCTTACATTCTGATTCGCACAGTCCTCCTCATCAGCACTGGGATCAACCCGCGGTGCCCCCGGTGCCAGGTCGGGTACAGGCACTGGAGCCGGCAACAAGGCGGGCAGATCCCGCGTCGAGGTAGAGGCCGCACGAGCAGAGAGTGCTTCCAGGCGTAGCCGATCAAGCGTGGCGTCATCCAACCGCTTGTGCCGCTGGATGACGCGCACTTGATCCGATAGACGCTGTGCAGATACGGTGATGGATGGTTCAAGCACCTGGAACAGAGGCAGCATCCGGACACGGTACGCGGACAGATTAGTTCCTCCCTCTGTCGCCCCATAGTAGGCGCGCATGCAGTTTTCGTTAATGGATTGCGTCCACTGCATACGGCGCACTATACCACCGGTAGCGGGAGCCGTAGGCGGAGCAGGATGCCCCGCAGGCCCCAAGCGTGCCGGCAGCGGTGGCCGGCCGCGCCGCGCAGGTGGACGTGGCGGCGGCGGCGGCGGCCCACACTCGTCGCTTGAACTGCTGCTGGTGTCGGCTGCGGTTTCAAACTCGTCGCCCGACGATGATGTGCTGGATGACGGGGACGGCGGCGAGGTGGGCGATGATGGAGGGTGTGCTTGTGTTTCCGCTTCTTGTGTTGTTCGTGCTCTTGATCTTGTAATCATAGGTGCATGTCATTTATGTCAAATCCGTGGTGAAATCAAAATCGTCTACAATTGTATCCAAAATTGGGCTAAAACATGATTTTCCAATTAGCCCTTCGTTTTAATGCTTCGGCGGTGTAAAATTGAGCCATTTTCGTACGGATAAACATAAAAATATGAATTTGTAAAATAAAATATCAAAAAGCACGACTGACGTGACAGCGGTCAAATTTTTTATTTTTATTATTATTTATTATTATTATTTTGTATTGGCTGTTTAGAGAATTCATCTAAGCCTCGCTGCGGGCGCATTGCGCGAACTTCATGCAAAAAAAATAGTTGCGCGCCATTATAAGTAATTTCACAAATATTTGTAAACATTGATGTCGTGTTTGGTTATTATTAAAAATGTTCTTGGAGATGTGCAAACGTATGTGAGTAAAAACCTGTTGTCATCAATAACTAAAGAAAACAACTTAGGAGCCTGTAACATTTTCATTTTATGACAAGGATTTTTTCCTCGCAAATGTATTTATTGAAAATCGCCCTGCTGAAATGAAGCGCAGCAGCCTAGTATCTTTGCGCGTTGATGTCTTCACAGTTATCTTATACAGCTCCTGGATTCATAAGATGACTGCTGGCGGTTATCTTATGAAACCACGAGCTCCGTGACGAGCTTGTGGAGCTCCAGGATTAAAAAGTATGTCTTCTTAGTTTCGTGTACGAAATCTTAATTCAAAGATTAAAGTCGACGAGTAGAAAAAAATATAAATAACAACAAGTACATATTAAACAGCATCGTAATAATTTCATCGGTCCCTTTGATGAACAATTCTCTAGAAGATGCCAGCCCCATCTTCGCATTCGAAAGGTCGGATTGGTCGTCTTGTGTCTCTGATCCTTAAGGAGACAGAATAATAGAATAAAAAGCTTTTCTTATAAGAATTAGTTTTACTTGGCTTATAAATTTATTTCCTTCGCTTTCTTTTTTATTTTTTTCTGGTAGTTTATTATATAATTTTATGGACATTAAGTATTAAAGGGCCGGATGAATGGAGTTTTAATCGGGAGGGTGGTGATATTAATCTGGTTTTATTTCTTAATAATAAAAATAAAATAATAAAATAAATAAAGTTTTATTTTCAGGCATTGACCACCCATATCAAGATCACATTCACATATACATTACAAACAAAGATTGTAAAAATAAAAGCATAAGATAAAATAATAAAATTAAAATTGCAAAAATACCTACTACTTTTTATTCTTGTTCTGGTGAACAGAAAGCCAGTACCTAAAGATAGAGGTATTCATATCGCGATATGCGTTTTCCACGATAGTGTTCCGTGAGCGTCGTATTCCCTCCCAGAAGGAGGCGATGCGGGCGCGGACCACGGCGAAGAAGTCGGGTATTCCGGCTTCTGCGAACATGTAGGAGGCACTGCACGAACGCGGCAGCCCCATCAGAATCCGAAATATATTATTATACTGAACCCTGATGGAGCTGTACGCTTTCCTGCTGTGCCTTACCCACAGTTGACAGGTGTAGAAGGAAAGACAGTATGCGTTGAATAACGTACACTTGACCTGCCTGCTACACCCGGCAAACCTTTGGGCAATCATGTTCCCTCGTACTGCCAGCGCCCTTCTTTCGCGCTCCATGTCCATGTCGTCCGTTAAGTCCTCGTTCAATATATGGCCCAGATATTTGAACTGCCGCACAACACGAACTGTTTCGCCATTCAGCCTTTGCATGCTTAATGCATTTGGTACCGGTGTGTCTTCTTGTTTGATATAGAATTCTGAGTATTTGCGGACAAATTTACATATTTCTATACGGATGGTAGAGTGGGTATTCTGTGCTTGATAAAGTACGGCTTACGACTGTCTATTTAGTTTAGCTTGACTAGTATTCTTATAAGTTTTTTCTGCAGGATGAATTATGGTGGAAGCATCGGTGCTATTTCCCCAGAGGATAATTCCATAGCTAGGTGGATTGCAAAAAAATTGTACATAATTAAGGGCCTTAATCTAATCTATGCTTTAACTTTTTTCCATTGTGTAACGAAAGTTACCCATATAAAATGTATGGGTAATTGCCGTTACACAATGGAAAAAAGTTAAAGCGTAGATTAGATTAAGGCTCTTAACTATGTACAAATTTTTTGCAATCCACCCAGCTGAGCCAGGCATGGCTGTACGCGTAATATGTTGCCAGCGCGGTCTCGAAGTCGGTGGTTTTCTTTATTTCCCGTAGCGCGTACGCAAATCTGGAAAGTTTGGTTTTAATACTTCTTAACTGTGGTTTCCATGATAGGTCCATAATTCATTTATTGTTTGCAAACCATGGTATTACAAGATATTACAAGGGTATAAAGTACAGCATGGACCCTGTTAGGGCAAAGCAAAACTTATAGTTAACTTAACCTATATAATAAAAATATCAAATACAAACATTTGCCATCGTAGCTTTTCATTTTTTCATGTTAACATAGGTATATGTATTTATTTGTTATTTCTAGGTTACATGTTCATATATTCTTTGAAGGTGTAAAAAGCTTGTAACAACAGGTAATTTTTTAGTTTAGTAACAAATGAAGTGTACTTCTCTTCAGTTGATATGTGTCTCGGTAAGTTATTATATATTTTTATCGACATGGAATGTGGTCCCTGTGAGATCATTTGAAGTTTGGATATAGTTGTTTGGATCAGATTCTTTCTGGGTCGCAAATTATGGATTCCTTTAATCATATCCTTAGTGTTGGTGTAAAGGTTAGGGTGTTTCCGCACGAATTTGCACGTCTCAAGAATATACAAGGATGTCAGTGTTAGTATGTTTAGTTCTACAAAATGAGGTCTACATGATTCGTCGTTTCGTATATTACTTAGGATCCTAATGCATCTTTTTTGTATTAAAAATAACTTGGGAACATCAGTACTGTTGCCCCATATAACAATTCCGTACTGTAACCATGCTTGGGCAAATGCATGATAAGCGGAAATTGCTGTTTTTAGATCGGCAGTTTTTTTTTATTTCCCTCAGGGCATAGGTGAACTGGGATAGTTTTATGGCAATTTTATCTATGTGACATTTCCATTTTAAATTTTGGTCCATTTGTATACCTAGCAAAGAACATGAATTGACTCCTTTCATTCTAGAGCCATTAAAAAACAGATCCGTTTCTAACGCAGGTTTTTGATGAGGCCTAAATTGAATTAAGTTTGTTTTTGACAAGTTTATTCGCAAATTATGCTCATCTAGCCTTTGGCTGCTGTTATATTTAAAGTAGACTCTAGTTTGTCAGTTAACTCTATCGTGTTCTGGCAGGGCAGAACTATAGATATATCATCCGCGTATAGAAAACATTCAGTGTCTGGGTTTTGAGTAGTTATTATTTCAGGAAGATCATTGATGTACAGTAGAAACAGGATACATCCAAGGACACTTCCTTGCGGAATAGAGCAGGTTGTTTGTAATTTTTGCGATCGCACCCTTGATACAGCGTTAGTTACAACATCGACGTAATCAACCTCAACCATTTGTTCACGCTTTTCTAAATAGGATGTAAACCAATCGTGAGCCAATCCACGAATGCCAATATCGAAGAGTTTGTTTAAAAGAATATTATGTTGAACCGTATCGCAGGCCTTACTCAAGTCTATTAGAAGACCGAAAGCATGTTGTTTAGTGTCTATTATTCTTAAAACTTCCTGTGTGAATTTAAAGACAGTTAGAGTAGTGGATCTTTGGTTCCTAAAACCATATTGGCTGTCATTGAAATAGGTGTTTGTCTATTACGATTCCTGAAAGCGTAAATGTGTCGACTACCTCTAACGTTGTTGTGGTTACAGTTGATTGTTACCGGGTCTTTCTGATATGGTTGAAATGTCATTAGTTTGGTCTTTTGGTGGTTGATTTGTTGGTGGTCGTGCATCTAATCTGTGATTTTATCTAGTGTTCAGTCCCTCACCTAATGCTACGGACTGAATTTGCCACGCGAATCGCGGGTCATATAGTGCCAATAATGGCAATCAAAAATGTCAAACTATGATTACTTACTGGATTACCGGTGACACGATATTTGGTCAAATCTGTCTGTTAGCCGTCAAAAGTCCAGTCAAGGTCTTCTGTGGTGACTGCCGGGGCTCCGCGGGACATGCCAACAATGCGTGGTTCCGTCACAGCTCACAGCACAAATTCACCAATTGGCTGCACTATTTTCCACCAAATATCCAAACAAAACGCTCGGGCAGCCATGTGCCTTCAAAGCGAGCGATATTACCAATTATCCAAACAAAAAAACCCCCGACATTAGTGTCGACAAAGTGAGTTATTACAACAAAAAAAAGGAGCACGCTGTCCGAAGTGGTGTCCAAAAATTGTACGTCAAGTGAGGTTACGTGTCCTCATTTGACAGGCAAACAGTGCTGCCAACTTGCAAACCAATGAGGCGCGTTCACACGAGACAGAATAAGGGGTCGGGCAGGCATTCGGCCCGAACATCTAGGATGGTATTTATGAGATTATATTATTTATATGAGATTATAAGAATAAGAATCATCATCATCATCATCATATCATCAGAAAGACGTTCACTGGTGGACATAGGCTTCCCCCAAAGTGTGCCGAAGTGAACTGTCCTGCGTCACCCGCATCCAGCGGACTCCCGCGACCTTTACCACGTCATCAGTCCACCTTGTCCTACCCACGCCGCACCTTCCGGTAAATTATTAAAAAAAAACCCTTTTTGCTAATGTTAAAAATGTGCTTGCGATTATGTAATGTCGCCGACATTTTATAAAACCGTAATTGGAGTTGGAATATTCTACCTTGGACGGTAGAGTTGTTTTTTGATTTTACTACTTTGATGCAATTAGAATAGAGCCAACGCAACATGGGGACTACTGCCTCCATGATGCTGATTTATTATTAGTAAGTATTTGTTATAAACTCATTGAGCGCCAATCACGTTTACAGATGCGTCAGAGATACGATCAATCAATCATAATATGTACCGATGCTGTCTGTTAATGTCCATATTATGGAAATTAACAGACATCGGAATTTAAAGGGCAAATTGTATGGTATTTCTCGATAAACTCATTTATCGATGCTCTTTCCGTATATGATCGATCCAAGTTTTGTTTGTAAACATAAAATTTAAAATTTAACAGAATAATAACTTAATTCCCTTCTTCTTAACTTTAAAAGGATTTTTGAAACTTCACTCACCATCGCTTTCTTCTTCATTGTTGTATTTCAGAATAAGTAGGTATGTAAGTTCTACTTCATTATCTAAAGAGGTTTGATAAAGAGATATAATAACTATTTCATACTGCAATGGTACTCATAACCTAGCGATTATTTATAATATGCTTTATGTGAACTTTATAATCGTCTTCATAATAATACTTAGGTATAAAAAAAACACTAACAAGCAATGCTGGGGGCAACCACTAGTATATGGGAAAAGCTTCAATATAGGAACGAACTAGTGTTCGACCAAAACATGTTTTTTTGCCGAAACCGAAACCGAAGGTTCGGCTTTGGCTCTAGTTTCGGCCGAAACCGAAACCGAACCTTTTGTGGAATTGTTAAAATCTTTGAAAAAATTACGTAAAACCGCTTTTATACACATATTAACAATGTAACACCTGAAACTCGTGAAGGTTGTATAAAATAAAACAAGGCTTACTACAAGTTACCATAATTCCGGGAACAAGCACATAAAGCGTCACTTCACTGAGCCGGTGGCCGGCGAGCTACGCCACCATATTGCCGGTTGGCACGAGCGCACCCGAAGGTAGTCAAACGCGACCCGAAGTACCGTTTCGTAAGTTTCGGCTCGGCCGAAACATGATTTTTTGGCCGAAACAGGCCGAAACCGAAACCGAATCTTCGGTCAGACACGAATAGGAACATACCTATCATAATAATTTGCTCTTTAAATTCCGATGTCTGTCATTACGCTGCTACCACAGATGTATGAATATAAGGAGATCGGACATGGCGGCCGATTTGTATAGAGTGAGCCTGTCGCAAGTACATTAACCCACACAACGCCCAAGTAATTGACAAAACAAAGCACGCACACATCTAAAACACACACTCTTGTATACCTACACGCTTATTTGACAATAAACGCGCATCATATCAGGCATTTTGGGAAAAAACGTAATATTCTCTGCGATCAGTACGCGTGCACAGTATGGCAGTGTATGCCCATTGAGCATACAGCTGCGACACGGCCGCCGGCGGCTTGTCCTCTCTCTAGTATTCTATGCTCTGAGGCTGCTACGCACCGCCTTGGCCACGACTTTGGTCTTAAGCGACCTGCGACCAGCGTTTTATCTGTTCATTGCGCGGTCGAGACGCGCAACGCACTGTGGTTAGTTGGGATCACGCGCAATGAACAGATAAAACGCTGGTCGCAGGTCGCTTAAGATCAAAGTCGTGGTCAAGGCGGTGCGTAGCAGCGTAATGACAGACGTATGTATGACGTATTAGGAGCGTAGCGTCGCGCTGAATGGGTAAAGCGCAACACGCAGAGGAATGTGCGAATCATTTTATTGGAATGTTATTTCACTCACATTTGTAACGGCCTTGGGGAAGTAGGAGCTTCCAGTGTACGTTAAACTTAAAACCTGCGGAGACCATAAGATAACTACTTACTTACACCATAACACATATACAACAGGATTGTAGTGACAAAACAAAACGATTTGAACTTCAAATTAAAAATACTAAGGGAGAGATAAATAAATAAATAATAAATAAATAAATATTATGGGACAATCTTACACAAATCAACCTAGGCCCACGGTAAGCTCAGTAAGGCTTGTGTTGTGGGTACTAGGCGATGATATATATAATAGATAAATACATATAGATACTTATATACATATATAACATCCATAACTCAGGAACAAATATTCGTGATAAACACACAAATAAATGCCCTGACCGGGATTCGAACCCGGGACTAATGAAATAATAACGGACGGGAATAATGTTGCTTAAGACGGGATTTAAAAAATGCAATAGATTTGGCATACTTATCAATAGGAAGAGAGTTACCAAATTTACTGAGTACCTATACAGTGATGAAAACTAGGGACCACCAGTTTATCCCTTAAGCTATCAATAATCAGTATTTTTATTAGTACTCCGTTTCAGCTTGGGCCAAAACTCTTTCGTATGTCCTAATGTCCAGATTTCCTGCTATCCGGCTGTTCTTTTCTACAGTAGGTCGATCACGTAACGCATTGTACGCGCGTCAGGTAGGTCTAAATGTCACTTTTTATATGAAAAATTTACAGTTAAATTGTACCGACGCGCTCCTCTGGTTGCATTTCTGGACCGATTCTCGTGAATTTTTGGAAATAAAAAAAAAAATGTTTGAAGTGTAGTTTGCGAATTGCGATACATAAAGAACTTTTCAAACATAACCATACTAGTGTTATTGCGTTTCAAAATGGTGCGTATTAAAGCGAATGACGTTTCACGCAGGATTTTTCTTATCTTATATGGAATAGGGTATATATATCAACGAATATCTAATTTTCCCCAATGTAAATGTCAATACTCGTATATTGTTAAAACACAGTACCGTGTGAGAAAACTTTTTATGAGGACATTGGAACATCATTAATATTTAGTCACGCTTGACAACGTTTATTGACAATATTAATTAGTGATAGCCAATAAAACATCGACGTGACAAAGACGTCGACGAGAACGAACGTAAATTGGATAAGTAGTTAATTTTTTGTGAACTTGTGTGATTGTTCATTTACATTCCAGCCTATTCGACTTTGGAACTCTCTTTCTATAGGGAACATTACTGTAATGTTCTGCCGCCAGAGTGCAGCACTAGCACAAACCGTAAACCAGTAGAGGAAGATAGGGACTTACACACACATGCACAATTGATTTTCAAATGAGTGACAAGGATGCATGCATAGACAATTAGACAAGTGGGAACGGATGCAAAGCCAACTCTGCTAGTGTCGCCCCCTACTCAGAAGTTGTGCCAAAACTATTGCAATTTTTAAATCCCGTCTTAAGAAACATTATTTTCCCTCACTGCCTCGGAAAGCCGTCTTTTATCCTTTAAAACCAGTGAGCAAAATCGCATTTTATCCACTAGTTGGGAAAGTAATTTGACCTTGGAGCGTGTTAAAAAAGCTTTTGACAGATAACAAAACGCAAAAGGCTCATAAATAATGGTTCGTTCGATATTAATTATCATTCAAAAAATACCAAAATTAGCTTTATTCAATTAACTTAAAAAGTCATAACATAAACCTAATAATTTGATAAGAAACATTTGTTTTTTATAATGATGTTGAATGTAATTCTGAACGCACAAGTTGAGTCGATGCAATTTCAAAACGCATCGTCTGAAATGTCAACATTGTCAATCAGAATTTTACTTTAAAACAATTCTCACCTACTCTGACTTACGTAAACATACACAACTTCCAGAGTATTCTGTTATAATATCGTAAAAAAATAGTGATTCTAGTGATGAAGATGGTAAAACGCCAGTGGAACTACTGGAAGCTGTCAAAAATACCCAAAGCTGTTGGCGTTCCTGAAAAAAACCGCTATCGGACACAAAGCAAAGAAATAAAAAAATTCACAGCCGCAGGTATCGTTTTTTTTTAAATAAAGCTCCAGAGTAAGAATACCTAGCAGCAAAAGTAAGTTAATTTTACTTTTCTTAAAATAACTAAGTGTATGAAATAAAGGTCAAAGCCATAAAAGCTGTTGTGGTAGATATCTAGTACGAATCGTATAAAATAAGTATAAAATACAATTCCACACTGGGTAAAATACAACTTTGCACCCTTGTATAACAAATAACTATTATCACTCGCTTAGTACTTTTTATAATTTGTAGTTCAAATCATTTTGTTTTGTTTGATATATCTTTTAATGTATGTATACGTGTATGTATTTATATTTATATAATTTTTAAGTATGTGTATTGTATATTGATAAGATGTGATCGTTCATCAATAGATTAGTTTCTGCACCACCTACTACTTAGTTTTACTATTCATTTCTCCTCTTTAGCGATAAGATCGCCTGTTGTTTTACCTCCACTGTCTCCCTGTATCTTTGTGTTTAACCTCCACTGTCACCCTGTATATCTGTGTTTTCTTTTGTAACTGCTTTATTAGCTATGTAGGTGATGTGTGCAATAGAGAGTATTTTTGGATCAGAACTTAGTATTTAGGTACCTACGTCACATCCAGTCTTGTTTGGCTGTAGCCATCAATACAACGAATCCTCATATGAATAAAGGGTCGGTATTGTGCTTGTGATTCTTGTGTTGCAAACCTCCATAGGCACATACGCACTGCTTAACATTAGGCAGCCCGTATGTCGGTTTGCCACCGTGTAAAAAAACGGAAAAAGATAATATCAGCTGTAGAAAGTAACACTTTTTTCAGATCACCTTATATATTTTTGATATTGTTACATTAAAACACGACGCTAACGTACACAATAAATATAATAGTTAAAAAAAAATAATGAGCCTTTGTGTCCCACTGCTGGGCAAAGGCCTCTCCCCGTGATCTCCATGCGTCCCTACTAGATGCCTCTTCCGCCCAATTGCTGAGGAATAGGTACATCCAGGTCGTCCTGCCATCTCCGTCTAGGTCGGCCCCGTCTGCGTCGCCCCGTCATGTGGCACCCACTTGTTAGCTATGCTAGCCCACCTATCTGGATGCATCCGACAGACGTGGCCGGTCCAGTCCCACTTGAGCCTGGCAGTTTTTACACCCACATCAGCTATGCGTGTTTTGGAGCGCAGTGTAGTGTTTCGGACCCGATCCGTCCTTTTGACACCTAGTATATACACTACAATAGTATATAAATACATAATATAGAATACTGGCGGGCCACATTGCACGTAGAACCGGTGAAAGTTGGGGCGGAAAGGTTCCCTAGTGGTGACCACGTACCGGCAGGCGCAGCGTGGGTAGACACAAGGTGGACTGATGATCTGGTAAAGGTCACGGGAATCCGCTGGATGCGGGTGGAATGGTCATTGTGGCACTCTTTGAAGGAGGCCTATCTCCAGCAGAGGACGTCTTGCAGCTGATTATTTAGATGCTGATATGAAGGTAAATAAATATCGATGTTTGTCAGCTAGAAATTTTGAATCACGGCAACTCGCACAGCACGTGCTCTTTCGTTTTCTAGCGTCATCGGGTGTATACTCATGGAAGCGCTCGAGAGCCCAGTTTAGCCGAAGCGGCAAGAGGCCTGTGAAACTTTCTACGAACAAAGTTCTCAATTTTCCCGGCTATAGCTTAAAGAAGGTTACCTATCTGAATCACTAAATGTTCTTTTCCCAACTACCTATATCGTTTGTCCGAATTTTCATTTGTCCTAAAAGCCGTTTCTCTCTCTCTGAAGCCATGACATTTTCAGGATGATTATAAAACAAACCTAACCTGACCTAAAAGGTTCTACACGATAAGTATTTAAAAAAAAATTAAAAGCATTTGTGTTTTCGAGATAATTGGCTTTTTGCCGTAATGAAAATTCGGACAAACGATACAGTTGGGAAATTAAATTTAGTGATTGCGATAGGTTACCCCTTAGAAAACACTCCCAAGATTTGGCGTATTAGGAACTAGTTTCACGAAAGCAACAGCCATATGAACTTCCAACCCAGAGGGACAACTAGACTGGGATTAGATCTTACGATTTTTCTCTCCACCGAAAAGCTACTATTAAATATCAAAAAACCCTTTGAAAAACCCTGCCGTACGATTTGGGTTTCAAATCCTTGACTTCCAGATTGAAAGACAAGTACTCGTACCTTAACCCATTCGAAGCCACGCATCGCTAAGTGTGCTACGCCGTAGCAGCGTGTTCGTGCTCTGTAGGGGAAATCGCAAATATAGAGGCATGGCTCATGTGTTAGTTAAGACTGTAGAATGTGTGGCAAGGTGGATGAGACTATGTAACACTTATTGTGTGAATGTCATGCCCTTGCCAGACAAAGAATGAATTACTTTGGTAACGGCTATCCGCAACCAAAGAAATTTAAGGTTCTCCCGGTGAACTGCATCGTCAGTTTTGAGGAAATGATGGAGCAAGCCTGGGAGCAGGCATAAAGGACAGGGCAAATGCACAAAAGATCCCACTGGATTGAAGTGCATCTGCTAGGGCCTGCACCTTACGTAGATAAGTCTAACGTGACTGTCAATATTATACTGGCAACACTGTACTTGTTGGTTATGGATTGAATGAATAGGGACGTCACGACTAGCGAGTCACCGATGACAGTTGTCACTTCGGAACGAGGCGTCTTCGACTAAGGTTGGTGATTCTTTGATTATTTATGTAATACCCGAATATGTTGTTAAATAAACATTTATTTTGTAATACGTTGTTTGAAAAAACTAACCGTCACCTTTGAGATGCCGTAACATAAGATAAGAAACCGCTCGGCCACAGTGGCAGTGGTTTCCTCTGAATATAATTATTGACATTTTATATCTGACGTGATTTTGACTGATGTCCGTTTGGATATATCCAATGCACGGACGGGGCACGGACACGGCACTGCCGGCACGGGCTGCATGCATGCCTGCATGGGATGGTACATATTGGGAACTCGGTAACTGAACGTCTGCCGGCAATCGTGCCGAGGTTCAAAAATGTGATTTAGTATGAGTTAATGTTTCATGTGGAGAGCTTTCCAAGGTCCCGTGTGTACACGCGTACCCGTGCGCTAATTATACGGATCCGTTCGGACCGGTTGCAAAATCGAATTCGTGTAACACGGACACGGTTACGCGAAACCCTTACACGATCGCAAGCCCTAGTACCTACCTATGTAAAGCGCCTTTGCGACATATAATATATGATTTGTATCAGCGGAACATAATTTACATGTACCTAAATTGTTAACAATTGTATTGTCTACCGGAAACAGGCTTAGTTTTTGTTCCTTAAGGACCGTACCAGAAAGAAAATAGACAAAGTTAGGCATCTCTAAAAACTGGTACGTACATAAAATCGGCATAATTTTTCTTTTAAATAACGCACTATATCCTTTTCTTTTAATTGCAACAAAAAGCAATTACCACTTTTGTCAAACTGTCAACATGGGGCGAATTAGCTTACACGTTCGTAAAAATATTTTGGACGATTGGTGCAAAATAAAAGGTATGACGATTAGAAAACTGGTTAAAAAGAACGAGTTGAGTCCCGCGGGCGTGCACAAGATAATAAATACTTCTGTAATCTCCAAGATTTGCCTAAATCTGGAAGAAAACCGGGGACAACCGACTTGGCATGAGAAAAGAAAGTCGTAAGAATGTTTAAACAAAATCCGCCCTTTCAATTCGAGATGCGGCAAAAAGAGCCAAAACTTCTTCGGCTATGATACAAAGAATCAAACTAAGATGCAACCTAAAGACCTATAAAAAACTAAAACAACCAAAACGAGATGAAAATCAAACAATAGCTGTCAGAAAACTGGCAAGGAAATTATACGACCGTATATTGACCAAGAAAAATCGGTGCATTATAATGGATGACGAGACCTATTGCAAATTGGACTTTAAAGCCTTACCAGGACCTCAATTTATTACGGTGCCGGCTTATAGAAGGTTACTCGAAAACATAAGGCCATCAACATCGAGAAATTTGGCACAAAAGTATTAGTGTGGCAAGCGATTTTTCAATGCGGTATGCGATCGCAATACTTCTTTACTACAGGGACTTTGAGCGCTACGGTATACAGTGACGAGTGCTTACAGAAAATAATCCTACCACTAATAAAGAAGCACAGGAGTAGCTCTTTATTTTGGCCATACTTAGCTTCTTGTCATTACTCTAAAACAACGAAGGAATGGTATAAAGCCGATAAGGTAGAAGTAGTGGATAAGGAGATGACTCCTCCCAATTGCCCAGAAGTTCACCCAATTGAGCGATATTGGTCTATCATGAAACGACACCCCTAAAAAAACGTCAAAGCTGCCACCTCAGTTGAAAACTTTAAAAAAAGTGGAACATGGCATCATCAAAAGTGTCAAAAGTAATCGTCCAGAATTGAATGAGACACATCAAAAAGAAAGTTAGGTTGCAGGCAAAATATATAAAATACGACGAATTCATTCAAAACAGTTCTTTATAAAGACCTTATTTTTCAGTTTCTTTTTGTTTCATTATCAGTTTTCACACAGAATAAAAATAATACCATTTTGAAAAGTTGTCTACTTTCTTTCCGGTACGGTCCTTATTTTGACCCCCGTAAGTATCTACTGCAGGAAAACTAGTGTAAAATAAACACACTTGCAAATATAACACGAACGTAATTTATTTCACAATATCATCGAAATTCTATTAATGCTAGGAAAACAATGTAAATACATTCACCATAATTAAAGTTTGTTCTGCACAAATGCAGGATGTCCAGCACGACCTCGTTACCTCGACAGGCTTTCCACGCCCGCAGGGTGTCTCGTGAAACAGACGCGTCCAAGCGTTTGTGAATGTCTCTCCAATACTCGTCCGCCCGAAACTGGCGGCTACCAACAAATACAGTTAGCACTACACAACAAAAACTACAAAACCGGCAAATTAACAGACCCTAATGATGTAAACAAACACTTACCCGAACAGTCCTGTAGTCCGGCCTTACAAATATCTGATGGTCGAGCCAATTCAGCATTCGCTGAGCAAAAAATATAGGCTTCCTGTGGCGCTGTGGCTGGAGCTTCCTGGATAAGATTCACAGCAGAAAGGGTCACCAAAAATGTGAGGATAGAGCACTTGTACGCCTTTTTATTCGTCACAGCCCCATGAAAATAAACCTCCAAGACAGCTAAATATGCAATGTTTTTCAGATAATCGCTCTAGTCAGAATGAAGTCTGCACCAGTCTGTTTACCAAAATTGACAAGATTCGAGAAGAATATATTCTACGCATTTCAAAATTTTAATAATTAAAAAATAATAGCCGAAAAACCAGCTAGTCCCTCAACACGACGTGCAGCAAGGAGATTTGATTCCGCTAAGAAAAATAATCAACAAAATAAAATACAGATAACGCAATAAAAGAAAATGCAGGGAATTATCACTGCACTACCTACTCCTCGAGGCGTACTGCAAGTTATCTGTAATTAAATCTGTCGGACGATACGGTTTGTTCATTGATCTACTATCACAACCTACAATCATTAAATTCTATGCACATAAATAATAATTTAGTGTCAATAGTAACTCATGCGTTACCTGTATACCCTCATTCAAATCTAAATTAAATATAATTAAAAAGTAAATTGTGTAATTATGTAAACGATCGTTATATGAAAAGTAATATAAGATAACTATAGGTACTTATGTAAAATGTATATTATTATGTCTTTCCCGCTCACGGGACAATGATGTCCCGGACCTTTGGGAGACGTGCGTGGGGCTAGGTACCTACAAAGTACCAACTGAGCCAACACGTAGAGGCCCTTTTGACAATTTAATGAAATGCATGGAGTACACCGAGCGGATGCTGTCCCTGCCCGTGTCATGGCACGCACACAGAGACAGCACCCGCTGGGGTGTATAGGGACTATTGCTGGTTGATGGAATCTAAAGAAAACGGGTTATTGGGTGAAAATTATGGACTAGTGGCTGGGCTATTGGGTGAAACATCGGACGCCTGCCTAATAAACTGTCTCATTTTTTATCTCTGGCAGACGGTGACTCGCCAACTGCTAGATGGGCCCCTATTAATAGCGACATTAAAAAATGGCCTAAGGGCAACACCAGTCAGAGAGGCTGGGGGGGTAGAGAGGTGGCACTGGACTTTAAACATATAGCCAACTCGCCACTTAGGTGTCCACATCTACCCTCGAGCAACAGCTCTTGCGACTCCACTCTGGACAGCCAGTTAAGGCAAGCCAGAGGTGGGGGGCCTGTCCAACCAACCACCCGATCGGCTCAGCCTGACCACAGGACACCCCCAGGAGCACTCAGGTACTTAGGGTCGCTACTCCCTAACAGCCCGCCACAAGCTGCCTTACGTATATTATTATTATTATTATAGCCTTTATTTAACGACTTTTTACAAAAAAACTTATTTAAATAGGTAAGTATATATAAGACATCGACACTGTCGTCTTGCCTTCCGGCATAGGCCTCCTCTAAAGATTTCCATTCTTTTCAATCTACAGCTTTTCTTCTCCATATGTTTCCTCCTATTAGTCTAAGGTCATCCTCCCATCTCCGTACCTGTCTACCTCTTTTCCTTTTTCCTTCTCTTGGGTACCATTCTGATATTTGCTTTTTTTATCTTTTTTGTCTCTAAATATGTGTCCCGCCCATCTCCACTTTAGCCTTTTTATTTTAATTGTGATATCGTTTATATTTGTTATTTGCCTTATATCTTTTAGTCTTATTTTATCCAGCTTTTTTATATTTAGGATGCTTCGTTCCATGTTGAGTTGACAGGTTTCTAAGTCCTTGGTATATTTTTTGGTTAGAGACCATGTTTGGCAACCATATGTCATACAGGGAAGTATGCATGTATTATAGACTTTCCTTTTTTCTTTTATTTTGAATCCTGGGTTTTTCATAATTTCTTTCATAGCCCAGTATTTTTTCCATGAGACTGATATTCTTCGTTTGATTTCATTTCGAGTTTGTTGTTGTTGTGGTGAGATAATTTGGCCTAAATATATATATTCATCTACATATTCAATTGTGTTGTTATTGATTTTTATTTCTTGCTTCAAGTGGTTCGTCATGACTTTGGTTTTTTGTGTATTCATAGACAGTCCCAGCTTTTCACTTTCGATGGTTAGCTGCTGTAACATATCTTGGAGTTTGAATGGGCTGTCACTGATAATAATGAGGTCATCTGCGAAACGTAGGTGATTTAGTATTCTCCCATTTATATTTATTCCTTGATTTTCCCAGATCAAGTTTCTGAATATATATTCTAGTGCGGCTGAGAACAGTTTTGGAGACAGCGGATCTCCTTGACGGACCCTTTTTTTGATTTGGAACTCTTCTCCAATATTTTCCAGTTTCAATTTTGCAGTAGTCTGTGCATACAATTTGCTTATTATTCTAATGTATTTGCTTGCCAAGCAAATACATTAGAAAATTTATATAATGATATTTAATAAACTAAACTAAACTAAACGCATATCTAACCAGTGTTAATTAGGTCAAGATCTACCAAAACACGCATTTGATAATATTAAATACATTAGTTAATCAAGGAAACCGAAAAACAAAAGCGCAAACGTAAATGCCGAACCGTCTCAGATACCAAAGAACGTATTAATTGTAGAAAAAGTTAGTTGCATACGTCTATTTGTATTTAGACGCAACATGCGCAAACGATCGTGCGTGACAATGGAATCTGTCGGGCGTATCGCACGCGACGGACGGAAGTATTTACTTCCACATCGCTTTTAGGCACAGAACAGACAGGCATTACGGCAACGCGGTGGTTGCGTTGCGCCTAAAAGTTATGATAATCACGATGAATGTATACCGTGCGATCTATTCCCACACTGCCTGCCGCGCCTACGCGCGGAGCCGCGCCGCGCCGATCGTCGCGCGATCACAAGGGCATTACACCGATTTTCGAGCCGATTATAATTATTTTGTCGATTTTTGTATTTTGATAGAATTGGATTAATCGTACAATTTCCTACAGTGTCCTACAATTGTATTCCATTGAGTGACAAAACGTATTCATGGGATGATCTTAAGAATCTTAACTCAGTGGTATGTTTAGTACCTACAATTTTTATTATCATCATCGTCATACTCGTACCAGCCGAAAAACGCACACTGATGAATATAGGGTACATATCAGCCGAAAGACGTCCACTGCTGGACATAGGCCTCCCCCAATGAGTGCCAAAGTGACCGGTCCTGCGCCACCCACATCCAGCGGTCTCCCGCGACCTTTACCAGGTCATCAGTCCACCTTGTGGGGGTCATTATTAGGATATTGAATTTATATTGCACAGAATCACGTTCGTCCAGTTCCAACCTGCCTTTTTTATTTCCAATTCTGACGAAAAATTAAAATCTCCCTCTTCACGTGTAGTAGAATCTCCTCAAGGCTGCCAACCGGCACCACAATGCGGTATTCTGTCACTTATTTTCAGCTCACCCCAACGCAACACTCACTTACAAATATATCTTGATGCCGCGATTCGTAGTAACTAAGCGTAGGTGGGGTTCATGAAAAGAAGCGCGCGGAAAGAACAGCCCTGGCCCCGTAGCATGGATCACGCGATAAGTGACAAGATAGAGCATCAGTCTCTGGCTGACATCGTTCGATAAAACGAGACGACGCACACTGGGCTGAAAATCGGCTTTCATAGACATAGGAATCGAAGTTAACATATTAAAGATTTTTTGCTTGAAATGGCTATAACTTGCCATTATGATGCTAAATTATGATCCTGGCGTGATTTGGCATGATAACTTATGAGTTATAATTTTTTTCCGTAAAAAATGTATGGAGATGGAACGAAAAAACTGGATATCTCGGGAACCGCAAAAAAAACACAAATATCCTTACATATAGTTATACTAATAATTATCCCTGATTTTTTGACATACGACATATTTCAGTGGTAGATGCGGTTTTTTTTTTAAAAATCGACGAAATTTTTCATACAATCGGCTTTAATAGACATAGGAATCGAAGTTAACATTTTAAAGATTTTTTGCTTGAAATAGCTATAACTTGCCATTATTATGCTAAATTATGATTCTGGCGTGATTTGGCACGAAAACATAGGAGTTATAATTTTTTCCCGAAAAAAATGTATGGAGCTGTAACGAAAAAACTGGATATCTTGGGAACCGTAAAAAAAACACAAATATCCTTACAGCTGGTTATACTTCTAACTATTCCTGATTTTTCGACGTACTACATATTTCAGTGGTAGGTACGGATTTAAAAAAAAAACGACGGAGTTTTTAAATTATTTTTTTTAAACTCCGTCGTCTTACTTTAAAAATAAAAGACAGAAATATGTATACTTCGCCTTTTCAATAAAGGATGGGGCATTGTATATCAAATTTTCAGTGTTTTTTTTAAGTTAATTTTATTACATAAAAAAAAACAACCATAACAATTGAAAAACAAATAATAAATACAATTAAAGTATAAAAATAATAGCATAACCTTACAATATTTTTTAACTTTTAATTTTATTCGATAAAAAAAAAACCGTAGCTACCACTGAAATATGTAGTATGTCTAAAAATCAGGAATAATTAGTAGTATAACCAGCTGTAAGGATATTTGTGTTTTTTTTGTGGTTCCCAAGATATCCAGTTTTTTCGTTCCATCTCCATACATTTGTTACAGAAAAAAATTATAACTCATAAGTTTTCGTGCCAAATCACGCCAGGATCATAATTTAGCATAATAATGGCAAGTTATAGCCATTTCAAGCAAAAAATCTTTAAAATGTTAACTTCGATTTCTATGTCTATTAAAGACGATTGTATGAAAAATTTCGTCGATTTTTAAAAAAAAAACCGCACCTACTACTGAAATATGTAGTATGTCAAAAAATCAGGAATAATTAGTAATATAACCAGCTGTAAGGATATTTGTGTTTTTTTTGCGGTTCCCAAGATATCCAGTTTTTTCGTTCCATCTCCATACATTTGTTACAGAAAAAATTTATAACTCATAAGTTTTCGTGCCAAATCACGCCAGGATCATAATTTAGCATAATAATGGCAAGTTATAGCCATTTCAAGCAAAAAATCTTTAAAATGTTAACTTCGATTTCTATGTCTATGAAAGCCGATTTTCAGCCCAGTGTGCGACGCGCTTATCTTGTCACTTATCGCGTGAAATCCGCGCATCCATACTACGGGGCCAGCGTGTTTACGCGATTTGCGCAACGCGTCGGAGCGCGTTGCTAAAACGCCCCGTGTGTTCTCCGCTTTATGTATCAATGACCTTTAAATTGTCGACCCTTTACCCCTATTTCAATGCGTTTGGGTCTATTGTACAATTGTGTCTTCGTTGCCAACATCGGAATGACATTAGGACAGGTTTTTTATTTAAGATCCCGTAAATGGTTTGTATTTGTCTATTGCTGATGAAAAGTTATTGATTCATTTTATGTTCTAATTACTGTAAACATTGTTTTGTTCTTAATTTTCGTAAAAAAAAAGTAGAATGAAAATCGCCAGATTTATTTACATTAGCAGGTTAAAGTAGAAACAGCTTGACCGCGCGTTACAAAAAAATACAGATTATTATGTCCAAAGGCGCGATCGGATTGGAAAGTTACGCAATATTGCGATAACCAGAAATATACTCAATAAAAATAAAGACCAGCAGTTCCTTATTATTCGATGAATTAGTCAAGGGTGAGTCGGTATTGGAAACTAGGACAGACATGGAATCGCATGGCAATAAAGTTGTCACATGGCATGCTACAGGAAGCGAGCGGTTTCCACATTGCATTTGTCTACTTACCGATTAAGTAGAGGTAGACTTGCTTGTCGCTCGAGCGTTACAGTTTTTTTCGGTCTTGCACTTGAGTTGTGTTGAGGTGAATGTAGCCCTCAAATATTGTTCTCGCTCGTTCGCTAAAGTTAGCTCGATAAGTAGACATGCTAATCAACTAATCATGCTATCCTTTCCGCCCGCGCACTCTTTACGAAAAATTGTATAAGTAAAACTAGTTTTTTCTCAATAAGGATCATTATTTGAAAAAAGGTCAATGATGTTTTAGATTGATATATTTATTTTGATATATTTAATTAAACATATAGTTTAGAAGCAGTGGCCAATTGAAAGTTGAGAACTGTCATTTTTTTACATATTTAGTACAAATTTATAAATGGACTAGGACTGCAATGGTCCTGCATTGATCAAGTGGTGGAATAGGGATATAAAGCCGAGGTCATTCAGTCGAGTCAACAACGCCTTCAGGGGGCTGTTGGGGCTGCCCTGGCGCTGCAGCGCGTCAGGGATGTTCGCCGCGTGGAACACCGACGGTTTCCAAGCCGTGCTGCGCAAGCGGGTCGCATCCCTGGCCGAGCGCGTGCGGGGCAGCGCCAACGCTCTTCTGAGGGTGATCGCTGGGAGGATGGACAGCCCTATCCTCGCTCATTGGATGTCTTTGCATGTTCGTTCCAACTTTAATTATATTTTCCACTAACATAGTCGTATTAGCCTTACTAACATAATATGGATGTGTAATTGTCCGAATTAAATGCTTTCATTTTCATTTTCATTTTCATTCATTTCCCGATCTCACTCTCTCTAGTAGCTAGCAGGACTACCGTTAAATGCAACTTGAGTCCTGCAGGGTAGATAAGTGTAACTTTCTAAGCGAGTATTTGGGGATGTCAACTATAAACGTTTGCTACATCGCACCTCAACCACACGGTAAGTAAGGCTGGAGCGGCCGCCGAATGCGCAGCAAAACTTAAGCATTCAAAGTACTCAAATTTGGAACCAGTGTATGACTTCGTCCCGGTTGCTGTGGAGACGAGTGGCCCCTGGTGCTCCGACGCAAAAACATTCATTAAAAAAATTAGGACAACGATTGCGGGAGAGAGGTCGCGATCCCAGGTCCGGCTCGTATCTGGTGCAGCACATATCGTTGGCGGTGCAGCGGGGTAACGCGGCCAGCATATTGGGCACATTTGCGCCAGGTACCTGCCGTCCCGGGAATCTATTAGTTTAGCATTAATTTTCTTTTAGTTTTAGTGTACATATTTTTTTATTTATATTGTATCTAACTTTACATTTTTGTCAATACTATAAACTAAACATTCACCTTCACAAATTACGTGTACTTACAAAAGTAATTATTTTGCTTACTAATTTGAACAAGGCGGAGGCGGTGGTCCTCGGAGCAAAACGTCCTTATTGGCATTTAGTCCCTTAACCATAATGTACCGTTGAACCAGAATGACCACATACCCTGAGAAAATTATTTTGTAAATAATTCAATATCAGGCTAATTATTTGTATACGGCTTTTATATGTTATTTTAAAAAACTTTTACTATTGAAGTCAATAATTCTATAGACTAGAAGTAAGGAAAAAAATTTAGCCCGCAAGCAAAAATGCTATCAGTATTTTTATAATGAAAACATGTTTGAGTACACAAATTTGGAGACTTACTACCTGAATCTAAAAATATATGCATCAGGAAATAACGGCATTTTAATTAAATATTTATAACCTTGAGATAATATTGAATTTCATCTGGCTTTATGCATCTAGGTTTATTCATTAACAAAAATAAGTGGATTATGCGCGTATCCCAAAGAACGTATATAAATAAATAAAATAAATAAATATTACGGGACAATCTTACACAAATCAACCTGGGCCCACGGTAAGCTCAATAAGGCTTGTGTTGTGGATACTAGGCGACGATATATATAATAGATAAATAGATACTTATATACATATATAACATCCATAACTCAGGAACAAATATTCGTGATAAACACACAAATAAATGCCCTGACCAGGATTCGAACCCGGGACCTCCAGCTTCGTAGTCAATATAGACGTAGTCAATTTTAAAGTAAAGAAAGTTTATACCATTTTCGCCTGATTTTTACGGAATTTATAAAGATTACTTTTCATAATTTTTTACCCTTGCGGTATTAAATTTAGGTGGATTATTAATGAATATTTAGTCAAATTACCCAACCTATTTTATGGTGTAAAAATATGGCTGATATCGATATATTGTTGTGTTTTCATGGAGCGAAACCGTAAAGTTCTCAGGGTAACAGGGAAGGCTAAGCAGCAAATTGTCCGTATATAAAAAGGCCTTTAAACCAAATCGTCATTAATTAAAAATGTCATGAAAGCAAGACGTCCCTAACGCAATACGCCTGCATCACACTGGCTCGGCCTGCGGTGGCGGACCACAGTAATTTTGACAGCAAGTTTTCTATTTCCCGCTGTGAGAGGACTTAGGGACTAGTTTTTATGGTGGGACTAAACATTTATATTTTAAGGAAAGAAGCGAAATGGCAGGAACTGAGATTTAAAAACAATATATTTCATGGTAGTAAAAGGAATAAATGATATGCAAATGTGGATATTATTTTTATAGCCCAGTCATTTTAGGGTTTCACCGTCTGAATGAGAGACAATAAGCCCGAAACTCGTATACAACTTCATTTGGCGTTTGGCTCAAAATTCTCTTAAAATCTCGTGTCTGTGTCCTAAATTATATTTTTAAAAAGAACTTTACATATACCTATTTACATTCGCATCCGCGGATGTGAAGCTTAAAATATCCGCATCCGCGGATGCAAAAATATGTGCGCCTTGGTTAGTTTGATATATTTGATATGAAAGTAATATTTAAGAGTACATAGTAGTAGTGCCAATAATATCCCTTTAGTTTCAGACATATCGTCGGGTGACAAGCAAAAGTCACTACCAAAACTGTCACTGCTCTTCAAAACCTCGTATCTCGGTAAATAGTCGATATCGAGATACGACCTTTGATTTAAGTAGGTATTTGTTACTTAGTGAGTTTTGCTTGTCACCCGACGAATATATACATAACAATACTCTCATGAAATATGTTTTTAATTAGGTAGGTAGGTAGTGTAGGTACCTTTTAAGGCGACGAAGGCTCGTGGTCTTCTCTCCCTCTCACTGAGCATAAGCGTGACCGAGATGGAAGTGCGTGCTTGGAAGCGCGGATATCATGTTTTTAATTTTAATTTTTTGTGCGTTTTAATAAATTAAAAAAGTTATCGCTGATTTCCCTCAAACATAACATTGCCGATTTTTATAGCTAATTTTAATATGTTTAGCTGTTGTACATCATTTGTTATGATTTTTTTAAGTGTATTTTAGACCAATGTTCGTGATTTTTTTCTATCGAGCAAAAGTCAAAAACTCAGGATTCGAATAGCTGATTTTTCTCCAAAAAGCCTCAAAATTGTTAATTAAATTTAAAGCAGCCGTATTATTATCCAAATAAGAGCTACGACTTTTTAAAAATCCATTTTCTGATCTCACGTCGCCTTAAATTGCGGACGTTTTGCTCCCGTGGCGATCAAAATTGCGGTCGTTTGGTAAGAAGGACGTTTTGCTCTGTACAAAGAATACCTTTAAAATTGAGGACGTTTTGCTCCCATGGACGGTCATGGACGTTACGGTCGTTTTTAGGGTTCCGTACTCAAAGAGTAAAACGGGACCCTATTACTAAGACTTCGCTGTCCGTCCGACCGTCCGTCCGACCGTCCGTCCGTCCGTCTGTCTGTCTGTCACCAGGCTGTATCTCAAGAACCGTGATAGCTAGAGAGTTGAAATTTTCACAGATTATGTATTTCTGTTGCCGCTATAACAACAAAAACTAAAAACGAAATAAAACATTTTTTTAAGGGGGGGGAGGGGGGGCTCTCATACAACAAACGGGATTTTTTGCCGTTTTTATAAATAATGGTACGGAACCCTTCGTGCGCGAATCCAACTCGCACTTGGCCGGTTTTTTTAAATAAGGACGTTTTACTCCGAAGACCACCACCCCCAAATTCGATTTGACATAAAAATTATGGTCCAACACCAAATTGAAAATCCTTTAAATTACTACACCAAGACAATGGGGAATAGATAAAAATTTTAGAAGTGCCTGATTCTTTTTTTGGCGATAGGAATAACCTTCCTTAGTACCAGAAAAAAATTGCAGACTTTTCACCTGCGTCAATTATTTTTGAAAAATATTTAAACAGTTTCCTCACTTAGGTTTTGGGTTTAGGACGGCGTAATGAGACACTTTCCTTGATCTGTAGCATATTACAAAAAATATTTTAAATATCAGACCCTGGCAAGGACAAATAAAGCTGCTCCATCTGTCAATATCATTGCCAGTGTCAGTTTACCACGGATTTTTTATATTTTTTTGTAGTGTGAGACGGATCAAGCAAATTATCTTATTCGCCGTCCTAAACCCAAAAACTAAGTTAGGAAACTGTTGATATTTTTTTAAATATAATTGACGCAGCTGAAACTTCTGCAACTTTTTCCTGGTGCTAAGGAAGGTTTTTCGTATCACCAAAAAAATTATCAGGCATTTCTAAAATTTTCTTCCATTCCCAACTGCGTAACGTTCTTTAAACTAGTTCAATAATAGTTGAAGGGTCCACGGAAATAACATGTCTAGCCACTTTTTTTTTCAAAATGTGATTTTAATGTCACAATGTTTAGCTCGTTATGAACTATTACGTGACATTAAAATCTCATTTTGAAAAAAAGTAACTAGACATGTTTTTTCTGTGGACCCTTCAGTTCGAAACTCGATTTTAGTTCGTACTATATTCAGTACAGAGGGCTTTAAAAACTGCACTCAAACTCAAACCATTTATTTTAGAACAGTTTTCTTTCAATAAACTGTAAAATGTAGTCAACTACGATCGATATGCGCTTTGCTCATTCCGGTGCATCAGCGTACTTGCACTTGCATCTGCGGACAATGTTAGCGCAATAGTTGAGCTGGAGGTTTTCAATGAAGCAGCTAGGTGGCGCACGAATCGTTTTGTGACGTACAAGTTCTTTGTCACGCTGGTAGAGGGCGCTAGTACGTATTCTATAGAAATTATATGTACAATGTATTCTTTATTGATAACACCAATAGCTACAAGGTCAATGTATATACATTTTGATATAACCACGGTGCGTGGCATAATTTCGAATGTAAAATTTATTGCGCACGAACTTACTAAATTTTAATTAAAAAACATATGTGACGGTTAGATTGTGAACACTGTCAGTTTATAATCTTAGTCGCAATATTATAAACTGTCGAAAAATTGTGAACTGTCAAAACCGTTCACAATTTAACGCAATATTTTTCGTAAGTTTATAAACTATCAATGTAGAATAAACTAATTGTGAACTAAAATCAAATCAGCTTGCTACGGAACGTACTCAAAGACTAGGTAGGTTAGTTTAGTCAGGTATCTTCAGTTGCCCGAAGGGCAAACCGCCCAGAAATCGGAGCCCCGCTCCGTCGATACTGCCGAATGACGAAATAAATGGAATAATATGACAGGATAAAAAAAAACTATTATGTTATGACGTAGATATAAGTGGAAGCTGATGCATAGACCGAACAGGCGTTATCGTTCTACGTGCAAAAACACGCCTATTTTTATGTGTTAGTCGTGTAGAAGGATTCGATAACCAACTTATCAGTAATTTATATATTTTTTTTAATTTGTAGGTATAATATTTGTTTGTGAAGTTTGATGTTGGTTTATAAATGGCAGGATGTCACCCTCTTTTTTCATGTTGGTGTGTTAGGAATGGACTAGATGAATAGGGCTGAAGACTAGCAACCCTTCTC
Source organism: Epinotia brunnichana (assembly GCA_963854355.1). Taxonomy (NCBI): domain Eukaryota; kingdom Metazoa; phylum Arthropoda; class Insecta; order Lepidoptera; family Tortricidae; genus Epinotia; species Epinotia brunnichana. The sequence goes on from OY977957.1 coordinate 16,037,124, forward strand.
TGCAAAATACAACTGCTTAAAGTAGCTCTGAACTCGTTTACCTACCCCTTTAGGGAATTGGGGTGTGAATTTGTGTAGGTGTATATAATATTTTTTACACGTGTTAATTAATAATGCTCTTTACAACTACATCGACAGATATGAGTATAATAATTATACTGAATTTCATAAGGTGGCAAATTTTTCGCTTGGTTTTTTTCGTAAGCGATGTTAAAGTGACAACGTAATAAAGTTTACATTAAATATCCGTCCTTCATTCCTTTGCTTCCCATACCTAGCGCCGGATCACAATCATTACCGATTACGGAACTAGTACAGGAGGGATATAGATCATTATTTCTACGTTACGTACCGTGTGGGTCATAATATATTCAATTATTTAGGCAAACTTACATTGCCGACTGTATCTTTTTGCACAGTCAACAACTTGTCATTGTGTCGATTCTAACGAGTCTTTATGGTTCAGATAATTTAATGTGGCGTACGTTTTATAAAACTGTTATTGAAATTGTAGTCTTCTACCTTGGACTGTAGAGTTGCTTTCAGAACGGACTACTTTGATGCAGTTTGGCCAACTCAAATAACCTCAAGTATACACGAAGAGTGTATCGTGTTTAATTATGTTCCTGTTATTATCCGTTTCCATCGTCAGACTAGCTTGAATACCACCCACATAATATTGCATTTTCATCTGATTTCTACTAAATTGGATTACGAGAATCAAATGTCATGCGAGATCAAACTAATGATTTCAATGTATATCCTGTCACACAATCAAATAAGACACTAAAGAGTGCAAGTGTAAAAAAATACTAAATAAAAAAAACACATTTTAAATATTATTTCGTTTTATTCGACAAAACAGAACACTCTTTCATAATAACGACACAGCACAATAAATAAATAAATAAACTTTTAACACTTAGGGCTAGTAAATAATTTAATAGCATTAAATAAATAAATATACTAATAGGAAGACCGGATATAACGGAAGGTAGAGTTTTAAATTACAATTGTTTGATAAATAAAAAATATGACACAGATTATAATAATTATAAAAAAATGAGTATTGCGGCACCAGTCGATACTTAAGTCTAAAATAAATAAATTAAAATTAGACCTTTAAATATAAAGTACCTCGAAATTGTCCTTCACATAGGACAATCCTAATTAGTACCTAAAACCTTTTAAAATTAAGGAAATAATAAATAAAACAAAAATATTTAAAAAAAGACAAATCACGCGTTTCAAAAGGTGGGTAGCATAAAAAAATAAAATATCACGAACTTAAGAAATGATGAAACACGCGACTCGTAAAACATAAATAAACAAAAATACGATGTAAAAACCCAAGAAACCAACCTAGATCAATTAAAAAACTTAACAAAAATGAGGTGGCATTGGAAATTAGACTTCAACTAACAGTTTCAAGCTTTAGTCCTTCTTGTAGGCCGAGTAGGCAAGCTCTGAGACGTCGTTGTATGAACGGCGGTCCCAGCCTCCACTGCTGCCGCCAGAAGACCAGCCGCTCTCATGTCCGCCACCGCCACTGTTCTTCTGCGCTATGATCTTCTTGAGAGCTATGATGCCAGAGAGAAGAAGGGCGATCTGAAAAGGAAGAAACAGACGTATTAGAACACGTACTATAAAGATGATTGATGCTTGCCAACCCCGCCGAAGCTTGAGGAAGCCACTATTGACATCTGGAGGTCGTCATCATCATCTCAGCCGAAAGACGTCCACTGCTGTACATAGGCCTCCCCCAAAGAGTGCCACGATGACCTGTCCTGCGGCACCACCATCCAGCGGACTAGCACGATTTTTACCAGGTCATCAGTCCACCTTGTCACCTTCCGTAGCTCGAACCGCTGGGTTTTCTAACGTCTAGTTTTCCCGAGTTTGAAAGTCGGATGATAGTCGCTTTCGTAAAACTAGTGCCTAAGCCAAATCTTCAGATTAGGTGCCAAAGCAGACTTGGGCTCCCTTAGGTACAACCTTACCAACCTACACTCGTAGGCGGACCAGTGTAATTCAAACCACCGAATATTTATATATTTTTTTAATTTTCCAGAACTGATTCGACAAAAATAACTATATAATAATTGAAACTGCTATCAAAATTTCACCAAAATCGGTTGAGAAATGTGGCTTGCAGAGGAGAATTGAACAGCCGGACAGCCGGACATACGAAATAATTCTGCCCAAGCTAAAACGGAGAACTTCGTTTGCTTCGCTCGCTCGTTCAATTAGATGTTTTGGTTTTATAGATGGATAAATTAGGTATTAAATTACCTAATAGACTGCTTAGTAACTTTTAGTTATTAGTTTTAGGACCTAATAAATAAATATTTATTTCCTACAGTCGATAAACATTTAGGGCATTTTAAGAAGAAAATACAAGTAAAGTTCGGAATACCTACTTATATTCCTGGTTAGAGATAAAACCTGAGCATCTTATTTAATTAACGGTGAAGCATAGCTGGTAAGTATGGCACGTACAATTAAAATACCTACTAAAACCGAATATTGTTGCTATTTTTACCACCCATATAAATAAATCTCTTAAGGCTTTGATGAAAACAAACGCCGCACGAGATTTACTTGAAAAGACGGTAAAATTAAAATTTTCACGTTTTTTATACAATAACTTTTAAAAAACACTATCACTGAAATAATTAAATTTACTAAAAAAAATCTGTTTGTTTTGCTAACACGAGTGTTATCACTGACTTTAATAATTTAAATGAGAATTGTAATCTGATTTAAAAGTACCTATTTAAAATGACTTGTATGTGATACAGTATAGAAGAGACAGTGCCTCGAATTTCAATGTAGTATTGCCAACTGCGTGACAAGAATTACCGTATATGTATTGTTTCAATTTTAATGAAATATTAGCTTGAGGCTGCCAAAAAGAGGAATGCTCTTTGTCTTCTAGAGCGCAAAAGCCTTTTATTGTTTAAGGCGAGGCCGGTTCACGATCTGACGAAAAGATTGATTTTTGAGCTTCCAGTGTGAAAAAAAAATAATGAAAAATTCTACTACAGAAAAAGTACTGTAGACTGAAAAGAAACAAAGAAACACAATAACCGAACATAATATTACAAAAAGGCTTGGTAACTATGTAAAAAAATCTTAAATATCACCATAAAAATAAATTTTAATGTTCGAGATTTCGAAATTTTCAACGACAAGCTAGGTTTTTTTTTATAAAAGGGATAGCTTTTTTATTGTCCTAAAACAATAACCGGATAGATTTTTAATAAATTATCCAGTATTCCAAAAATCTATTAATACCTTTGTACTAAAAAGTGATGTTACACACTTCCGAACACGCACTTCCATCTCGCTCACGCTTATGCTCAGTGAGAGGGAGAGAAGATCGTGAAGCGGCCTCGCCTTAACTATTGTATGGCGTTGGAGTCCTATGATTAACGACTTGATAGTGTCTCTAGACATTACGTCGTTTAAGATGTGAATGTTTTTTTTTAACATTATAATAACTTGCCATGTGCATATGTATGTAAGTAGGTATTTAAGTTAACTGTTTTAAAATTTACGAATCTTTTTACGATCTCTTGCTGGTATCCTATTGAGATAGAATTTGTCTTCTTTATGTAATGTCGGTGACAATTGGTACAATACCTGTACCTAAGTACAGTTAGCTACAGAAGTAGCTAATCGGAAATTAACACTTTCGTTGACAGTACCATCAATTAAGCGTTGTTAAGCCTACATATGGCCCGCCTGTCGACGAACTGTCACCGAATGAGTTAAGAGCGTGTGTAGGTCATTATGAAGTATGAACACCCGGTCTTAGCTACTCATGCGGCTGACTGTACCATCAAAGTGGTTTGATGATTGCGATGAAAGCACCTTAAACCTTATTTGGGTTTGTTATAATCGACTCGATGAAGATGAATCTTGCAAGTAAGAATAGTCGCCAATAAAGTTATTTTTTGGCAGAAACGTATTAAGTACTTTAGAAGCAGTTCACTTAAGAATCATTAAAAACCAACTAAATAAAAGTTATTGATCATCAAATCATCATATCAAGTCTATGTATTTAAGTATTTATTTCTCTATATAAGTATCTATATCGTCGTCTAGTACCCATAGTACACAAGCTTTGCTTAGTTTGGGACTAGGTTGATTTGTGTAAGATTATCCGCAAAATATTATTATTATTATTATTTACCAAACACCCCGTGTAATGGTAAAGCATTTGTTCCAAACATAATTAAATAACTATAAAAATACACCAAAAACAATTAAAATCTAAAGGTTTCTCATAAAAACCAACTGGTTTTTTCAACTCTACATCCTAAACGGTTTTTTAAACTAAAAAATGATAAAAAAAATAATAATAATGATATTGAAATACCTATTCAACAAAACCCCACATGACATAGTTGGTCGACATTTTTTTTTTCTTTTTTACAATATGGCGTCTGTCGGCCGCCATTTTGAATTATGATTACTGTCTTGTCTTCAGACTGTTCAGTAACACCCGCAAGAAAACAAATCGATTGACGTATGATTCATAAAAATCGACGACCCACGAGTTTGATCTCTAGAGTGTCATAAAGGAAAAAACATACATACATACAAAGACTGGTAAGCACATTACCCTCCTTTGCGTCGCGCAGTTAGGTTATAAATAAAAACGGGGGCATTGTATTATTCGCCTAAATATATCCCAGAAATATTTTAAACATACGAATGTTGTTTGACAATAGCAACACTGTTTGTTATTAGAACGTGAGCAAAACCAATTGAGCAAAAATCGACATCGAAGGTCGTAAGACAAACATATAAATGTAAACACACAAGTTTAAACCTCGTCTTGAAGATATTAGGGTTTGAAGATCGCATTTAGTGCATGTCGTAATTTTAGCCGTGGGAGTTAGGGATTGTTTACGACATGCTTTTTATAAAGTAAATGATACACAATAATATACCTAAGGCTTCACTTAAGAGGGAACGAACTGAAGTTTCTGACAAATAAAACACAGCATTCAAAGACTTCTGAGAAATTGCAATACAATGCTATACAAACATTTATTGGATTAATTTTTAAATGCTAAGTAATTAATTATTCGTGTAGTATTGTCCTTTAATCTGATTTGACAACAGCCTAGTGCGCCTAGTGAGTATGGTTAACCTTAACCCTGACTACGAAGCTCACAGTCCTAGGTTCAAATCTCACTAAGGACAAATAGGTATTATTTTCTTAGTGTTGGATTTTTTCTGTTTATTTAAGAATTTATTTCTGTTAAATATATCATCTTCTAGAACCTATAAGGCTTGAGTTATAGGTTTTAGAAGATGAGCCAATTATTGAGCTTACTACTTGCCTAGGTAGTTCAATGTGTGCAAGATGTCACCGAATATGTTTTTATTATTTATTTATCCACAACTATCAGACAATTGTCATTGGTAGATGCAAAAGCTTCCCTCAATATGAGAAGTAAGTAAAACAAAATTAAAAGGATGGAATAACGTTCCCCAAATTCAGTAAGTTCAATGAAGTGATAAAATATCGCAACAGTGAAGATTATATATACTTTAAAACGTGTAAATAATTGAATGGTGATGCTATTCATAAAATTGCTTAGGAAGGTGAAGTTCATAATTTTGCTATTATATCAGGCATTCTTTAGGCCTCAAGGTCACAATATAAATTTCTGATGAAATTCGACTCGAATAATAGGATGAGCGAGCTAGTTTGACCTTTTCCTCCCAAGTCTGGTCTAGAAAGTGAGCTTGAATCACGAAGCGAAGGTCGCAGGGTCAATCCGGGGAAAGTGTTGCTTTCATGTGGGAATACTGTTTGTATTAAGGGGCTCCACGCGATTTTGTCGAGTTTTGAGTTGATATTCCTCCGTGAAAACTTTAGATATATTTATGGCACAAACGTTGCAAACGCTTATCCGTCCTTTAATCCCTTCATTTTTTATCTACGTTATATTAGCACAAGATTTTTTAAAAATTAGTAAATATTTTTCTATTATTTGTTTTTTTGATTTATGGTTGATTTTTACACGGTCCAAACAAGCTGTTTTCGATATATGTATGTGGTTTATGCACTTTTATATATGAAATAAACACATAAATATCTCCTAATGACGTCTCTAACAACCCACGAGAGATTTTTATTTTTAACTCATTTTCACAAAAGTTACGTTAAAAAAACTGGTTTTTTGGCCTAAAATTGCTAAGGTTTGGTGCCATATATCTCGAAAACCGTGAGTTTTGAAGTAAATATAGGATAATTTTTCGGCAAACCTCGTTGTTGTTAATACGATAAGCCATAAAAAATACGAAAAACGGACATTTACAGATCGAAGGTAATTGGGAGCTAGGAAGACAAAGCTTACTGCAGAATTCTTACTGAGATGACGACCTGAGGCTCTAGTATAAGTTTTATCCATACAGTACATTTTCGAACGCGTTTGCGTTTAGTCTCAATTTGTATGGCAACGCGTAGTTCCTAATAGTTACCACCAGAGGCGCTGTTCGCTTTGCCACATGAATTGAGACTAAACGCAAACGCGTTCGAAAACGTATTGTATGGATAAAAGTTATACTAGAGCCTCTGATAGCCTACATTTTTATGTTTTAGCGTGAGACGCTAGCAAAGCCGCTAAAAAGTGTGTAATGAGACTAATGACAGGTACGCATATTTATATAATTCATTAAAATATACATGTCTTTTCCCAGACGCTAAAAATACGTTTGCATTCCATTTTTTGTCTTTTAAAAGTAGGTAGGTACGTAAAAAGATTTGTGAATTTATTGTAGCTACTTGAAACTGTACAGTCACCGGCATTAATATATGATTGATCAAAGGCCGCAAAAATATTTGACACGCTCTAACGGCTCCATGAATAGAGTTGTATCAGATATTTTTGCGGCCTTTGTTCCATCATATATTGACTGACTGTACTGCATGGGTGTTTTAGTTGAAACCTGAGTATGACGATATGATTTTTATTCGTGCAAGCGAAATATAAAGCTGATCAGTGTTTCTTTTTGAATCCAACAACAACAACAACAGCACAACGAATTAATACCTATGCGAGATGCTTGTACATGTATTATATTAAAGTAAGTAAGTAAATAAGTAAGTAATTAATCATTAATCATCATACGTTTATACCTACAGTATGCAGGGGACAATTTTCCATGTAGGGATGTGCAAATGATCAAAATACGTAGGTAAGTAGGTACATTATTATTTACTCATGTTATTCAGAAACGGAGTTGACTTGAAAATTAAATGTATTTTAATGTTGCTATCCGTCAATTTTTTACTTTAAAAGAACATTTCTGATACCAACACCTAGCCAACTTTATATTAAAAAGACTTTCAAGACATTGAAAAATACACGTACCTAGTATTAATTAACCAAAGTAATGATACGAACAATTATATTATTAGAAAGCGAATTTCGTGTAATTTAAATAGTGCCATGTAAAAATAATTATACCATATGAATAAACCGTGTGTTTGTTTTGAGTATCGCCGCTGCACGATATTGCTATGCTTTTCCAGCAGGGGAGAGAACAAAGCTAAATAATAGCGATTTATGTGACATAGTTTTTCTAATACGATTACATTTTTTTTTATAAACACTTTACCTAAAATATTGACAGGTACGAGCGTTACCGACATTAACATTTTTTAAATAGAAATTTCAAGATTTTACTTTGGCATAATAAGTAGGTTCGATAAAATCAAATATACCTAAATGAAGTAACAGAAAAACAATAAAAGTAAAAAAAAAATTTCGGCCAATTAAATATTACTAAAATGTAATAAATAATTCTACAAGCTTCACTAGTAATTTAAAATACGACTACAAAGTCGGCGAAAAGTAACCTTGTCAGTAGGTATGTTATAACCAACACACTCTTACAAATTAATAGTAAACCGTTACCCGTATATCCTAAACCCTACCTAGAAAGTTAAACAGCGCTATTACTTAGACAAGTACAGATACTTAGATATAATGATGGCGACCTACAAAAGGACTGGGTCCACATTGCTGCCTCGGAATTGTTGTGCTAGCTGTTGTGACTGTTCTGATAGGCATCTATTATACTATTTCCGAGAAAAGGGAAGAGATTGAGACATGTTCTAAGTTTTCACATAAATGTAGTTTTCACTTGGTCTAATTGGCGTTTTATGCTTGTGTCCTTTTAAATAATTTTTTTTGAAGAAATTGAAAATATACTTCCTCTGTTCTTTAGTATAGTTTATGAATAACCACCGGACGAGACTAAGAATTTGAGTCTTTTTTTATTTTTAAATAAGTATAGTTTTTTTTATGATATTTCAATATTTTCTTTTTGTTTGTATGTAATAAAATCTAAATAAATACTTTTTTAAAATCTCGAATGTTGATTGTAAGAAACTATCAAACTCGCACATTTTAAGACAATAAATCGAATTATAATTACCTATACCTATCGCTATAAATTGAGAGAAAAATAATATTGAATTAACACACAAACAACCAATAAGTTCGGGAATTTATTCGCCAGTTAACAAATACAAGGAATACGATACAGCTGAAACTAAAAAGCAGTTTTATGCTCTTAATCTATACTAATATCCTAAAGAGAAAGTCTGTGATATTGTAGCTTTGTATGTTTGTGCGTAAATTACCCATCTTTGGAACCAATAAACCGATTTGAAAAATTCTGTCACCTGCGTGTAGAGTTGACTTTCTTAATGGTTATAGGCTATATTTAATACCGCGGTTTGCCTACGTTCTACACTCAGAGCATAGAATACTAGAGAGAGGACAAGCCGCCGGCGGCCGTGTCGCAGCTGTATGCTCAATGGGCATACACCTGCCATACTGTGCACGCGTGCTGATCGCAGAGAATATTACGTTTTTTCCCAAAATGCCTGATATGATGCGCGTTTATTGTCAAATAAGCGTATAGGTATACAAGAGTGAGTGTTTTAGATGTGTGCGTGCTTTGTCTTGTCAATAACTTGGGCGTTGTGTGGGTTAATGTACTTGCGACAGGCTCACTCTATACAAATCGGCCGCCATGTCCGATCTCCTTATATTCATACATCTGTGGTTCTACACAATATGCGGGCAAAGTCGCGTGGACAGCTAGTATTTTATAAAATGCAACATAGTATGGAAAGAGAGATGCCTTAGATTACATTTGTACAACCTCGCATTATTCACGCATATTAATTGAATTTAAATAAACCGTTAACAAACATACATGCAAAAACCATGAAGAACCTCAAGTACATTACTTAAGGCGAAAGTAAAGGTCAACTCACCGACGACAGCACTTGAGCAAGAAGATAGATGCTCAAAAATATAAGCATGGGTAACAATAACAAATCATGAGGCGTCGATCAAACTTAATGATTATAACCGACTTTCACTAGAAACATTAATTGAATAGCGCCTGAAGACATCGTGGCGTGCTAAGGGCATGCGTGATGTAGATGCCATTGCATCTTTTATTATTGCTATTTGGGTTTATTAGGTGAGGAAAAATTCAAATTATATTTTTTCGCTCTCCTGTAAAATTTGCCAAAATTGAGTTACTTGTTTTCTCCTTTGCGCAGCCGAGGTGTGTGAGGTCGCCGAAATTAGCAATATTAAATATAATATATAATCTCTTGTTGTTATTCTGTCTTATTAGCCAGGAGACGATATGACGCAGTTTCTTAGAAAAATGGTTCAATATGGACTTCTAACATACTTAGCTTCTAACCAGGAGATGACTAATGTCGGAAAAAGTTAATTCAGCTATTAGTCCTAGTGGTACACCCCGAAATTCAGTAAAATGCTGCAAATGGTTTTAAAAGCATGAAAATCGGAACGATTGGTCTTTAGTCCATACATCAACTTGACCCGTAGTATTTATTTACGCATTATGACGTGAACTTTTATTTGTAGGTAAAACATTTTTTTTGTTCTGAAACGTATCGTGTGTGGTATCAAATGAAAGGGCTTTTTAGGCCGGTTTCAACAATATATCACATTATTACATTTCAGTCACTTTTTTTTTATTTAAATAAAAATCATTTTCAAAACATGCTAAGTCCTACAAATACGAAACCCCAAGAAAGCAATTTTTAAAAATATTTACCTACATTTTGTATTTTTTTTTTAATTTTTCATTATTACAATTTGTTTTTTTATTTTAATTTGAAACAAGTCACTAACATGTAATAATGTAATATAGGTAATATATATTTTGAATTTGCGACCTATCGTGTTACCTATCCTAGAACATTTTTTTCCCATAGGTACAAAAAAAATATGACTACATAACTTCTCCTTTTTCTTTTTTTTGTGCTACGGGTCAAATGGATTCATAATAATATGTCCTAAAAATCAATCGCTCCGATTTTCATGCTTTTAGCCTTAGAATAATAACGCATAGAAACGCAGTTCACGCGCAACGGTGAGGCCACCAAAAGTAGGCCATAAATGGCCCAGTACGCCGATCGGTGGAACAAAATTGGTGCGTTTGTGTGCGTGTTGGCGCGTGTGAATACGAGTTGATCACAACTACATGAATCCATTTTATGCCGCACGCTTGGCGCGTCGGCCGTATGAAACTATCCTTCTAGGCGTTATTATTCTAAGCTTTTAGTTAACACCATTAGCAGCTATTTTTGGCGTACCGCTAGGACTACTAAAAACGTCCGACTGGCCGCCCCATACGAATCCCTCAAAGATATGACCGCCCTGGGCTGTTATTTGCTACGCGTTAATGCGGCTCACCCCGCCCGTCACCCGTTACGAAACTAGACCTCTACCTACGCTTAATTACTACGCATCGCGGTGTCAAGGTATAATTGTGGGTGAGCGTTGCGGTGAGCTTAAAACAAGTTACAGAATAGAGGGGCTGGAGATACTCAACTGGGTATAGTATCTCGTATTGTGTTAAGACCCTGCTAGACGGTCGCCAACACGCCCCTCCAAGCGGGCGGCCTTAAGTTAGTCCGCACCGACCGTGTAGACAGTTGTTTGGAGCTAAATTTCATACTACAGCGGTCGGTGCCGACCAAGGCCGCCCGTCTAGCAGGGCTGTAGATAGAGGCCAAGATCATCCTTGTGCCAACAAGCCAGCGTAGTAGGTAGCAGAAGGAATAATTGGAATTTTGTTGTTGTATTAAATTATGGTACATTTTTTAGCATAATGTGACGTCACGCGGAATTAGAACAGGTTATATCTTCATTAAATTGTGATGTGCAGGTCGATCACGTCACTTAACACATTGTACAAACGACGGGTAGGTCTAAATGTCACTTTCTTATATGGAAAATTGACAGATGGTACCGACGCGCGTTCGGAACGTTATTTACGTGATTACCCCTCGGGTGTTATTTTGGCTGGCAATAAATACATTTCTTTCTTTCTTTCATATTTTTTTTGTTTGAGTGACAAAATAAAAAAAAAATTAATAATCTAACTGACGGACTACTTAGAATTATATATTTTTTTACCCTGGAAATTAGGTACCCAATTATATTAAATGTGTTGTAAGTATAATACTTTTTAATGTTGTTGTTAGTCACTGTGTTTATTTTTTAGTAGGTAGGTACTAGGTACATTAATGCATACTTACAAAAAAATTATGTTACATTGATCCTCGCTTTATAAGAACAATGTTCTGTTACTTCGTACGAAGGCATCTGCTGTTATTGATATCTGTCTGTCTACACATATTCGCCTAAATTGTGCATACTTTCAAATTGACCTTAGTCGCGGGTCACCGTAATTACACGTCAGTCAGCATCGAGTTTTTGCTCATAGCCGCGATGATTACCCTTAACCTTTAACCTATGATTTCTTCGATGATCCCATAAATCTTTGACTTTCGTTCGCTATGATTCCTAATAGACACGTGTACTACGTATGCAATTTGTCTAAAAAAATGAGCATAGAAACTTTCGTTCTTGAATAAGGATTTTTTTAGGACTTTTAACGGAAGCACTACAACTATAAACATAATAAAAAAACTGGTTCGAATGGCATCGTAAAAAGTAGTTGTCTATAAACTCAGTTTATGGACGATAATTTTACGTGATAACGTCATAAAGCCGAACGCTCGGCTCAGGCGGAACGGGACAATGAGTCATACTTTTTCGTGCGTGCTGCCGGTGTTCATCGATTTATAAGACGTTATCACGTCAATAAACAATCTCGACTGTTCTTTAAAATTCATCTTTTGTTTGAGACCTTTGTAACACAAAGTAAATATTTTTCTAATCAATTTTATTATCTCTATGTAACGCAGTACCTAGTAACTTAATCTTGTATATACGAGTATCTATGGGCTCCCAAGATTTTATTTCTTTAGCGATTAAAATAAAACGGATATTTCGCTTGGTTTCACTGTCTAGTTAGCTCAATTTACTACCATCTGTAGCAGATTTTGCTATAAACCAGGTAATAAATCTCATCTTACCGCTATGCTACCTCTAGACTATCTTGCCTTTCTTTTATAATATGTCCCTTTAGAAGGACACAGTTTCACCTAACCCCTGAAAACAATAAATCCGGCTAAATTATATTTTTTTTGCCTTCGAAAATCGAAATTATTATTTAGAGCAAAGACAAAAGACACCTGCGCACAGGATAGGCACTATCCACCAAGGGGAATCTTTCACCAAGCTGCAGTTTTTTCTTCTACTACCAGTAGGTACAGTCGCCATCACATACATAGGTACACTATAGGTGTTCAAAAATATCGGCACATGCACCCTAATGCCTTGCAAATAGAGGTGTGTTCCGATGTTTGTGACGTGCTTGTTTGCTCCGATGTATGTGATGGCGACTGTACTACCACGGTTTATAGTAGGGCAGAGTGCCGGAACAAATTGTCCTAAATATGGACACGCTGGACAAAAGCACCAAATTTTTTTAGGTACTTGGTACTTTTATGGCGGCCATTTAGAATTATAGGTATATTATTAATATCTCGAGTTCTAAATCACTTAGATTCACAAACTTGGTGTTTAAATATACATATTTGGGGTCAAGGAATTCAACTAGATATTTTTTGGAGTCGAGTTCCCAATGGATACCAAACGGAACCATGTTACTAAGCCTCCGTTGTCGCTCCGGCTGTGTCAGCAATAGCTAGACTAATAATATTTTCACAGAATTTGTATTTTTATAGTTGCTCTAACAAACATTCTTAATAATTAAATAATATAAAAATTAAACAGTCCTGTCATACATGAAACGCAATTAAACCCATAACAATCGATCTATCTCTAGAACTGTATGTAGACACTTGAAATTTCTGCAGATTATGTATTACTATAGCCTCTACAAATAATAAAAACATAATAAAGGGAATAATTGGTTTTTTAACATTACTTTAAACAACTCTAATAGTGGGGCATAATGGCCGCCATAAAAGTAAATATGGCCGACGGAGGAGTTGGTTCCTATTAAAAATTTAAAGATATGGACCTAACAAGTACCTAAAAAAATGTTGGTGCTTTTGTCCAGCGTGTCCAGATTATCACCTCAAATTGCCCCACTATTACATAAATGGATCAATAAAGTCTTCGACGACATAATCACACCGCTTTAAATACCTGATAACGACATTCTAAACCACAACCTATAAAAACGTCATTCAATACTTCCATTTCCTTAAGCTTCTCACAATCATTCACTACTAATCAAAACCAGACTTATGGCACACACTGATGACAATGACCTTGACTGAATGACTAGTAAAAACATTTCTCACCGACGATTAGATTCTCATTATTGTTGACAGTTTTTGCATCATGCAAACTGTTGCTCTGAATCAGTGCCAAGATCATTGGGAACGAGTTTCTTATCTGCTGAACGTTAACACATTTTGTGTTTGCATACTTTTGCACGATTGAGTCGAAGATGGAGCGGGTAGCGAGCAGTGTGTAAATTATGTGTGTTCATATGAACGACACGTGTAAGAAAAATGAAATAAATAAGTTTCTGTCAAAAATGTAATTTTTGGTACAAGCTTTTATTGCCGACTATACTTTTCTGCATACTATCATCAACTACTCATTGAGACGATTCTAACGAGCCCAAACTCGTTGGGGTTGTGTCGTTTTATTGCGGAGTTCCTATGGCCACCTTCCAGCTCCAGCATCAGATCAGCTCCGAGTCATCATAATATTGCATTGTCATGCGATATACATATGCATGCAAAATTTCAGCTCAATCGGATAACGGGAAGTGACTGAAAAATGCATTGCAAATTTTGACGGACAACTAACATATTTACATACGAACAGTGCAAGTTAATATAAAGCTTGTAAAAAGGTAGATTTTAAATATAAATTATTACCTAAAAAACAACACGCCTGTTTTTCTAAAGAGGTAGGCGGATTAGAGATCGAACTTCTATTAGCTACGATCCTAACAAGCTTCTTTCGCTTCATTAACATTCATAACTTCCAAATAATAAAAAAAAAAACATTTATTTCAAGTGACATGACTCATGGATAATTACAAACATTCAATAATAAATAAGCTCAAATAAAATACTTCACAATCACCCTTTCATATTTTTTTGTGTTCTATTACGTATATGAATATGCATATTTTTGCTTTTAAACGATTTGTTTGAGTTTTGTTGTCCATTATGCATTTACATATTATAATGAATATTACACATGCTAATTAATATTATGCAAGAATTTATATAATTTTATTATATTCTTACATAATTTATTGTGTACCGTGTGTTAGTATGCGCTTTTACTGATTATATTACTCTTACATATGTATTTTACGTGAGCTAATTAAATGTAAAGCATCTGCATTTGCAAGTAGTACAAAGCCTGCCTAGTAATGTTTTATATAACATATAATACAGTTTATCACAATTTCGATTTCCGCTATCCGCTTCGCTCGTGCTTGAATGTACCATAACTCAGTACTATCAATGCATCAAAATGCACTCGGGATCTAGGTTATCCAGATTAACTCAAATGAAAATGGTAGCAAAAGCGGTATTTAGCCTTTTACTTGATTGCTTTGCTTTGAAAATGTATGCCAGAAAACGGTTGATTTTTGCATTGAAGCTGATTAAGCGGTAATTCAGATTTGTACAATTTATTTTGAAGATTTGCATATCAATCAGCAATTATCATTAATAATGATGTGTAGTAAACGTTAACTTAAAAATGTAAAATCATATCAAAAAAAGTTTTCTCTAAATCATTTTTAACAAATTTTTAGCTAACATTAAAAAAAGTTAATATTTTAAGTACAGTGTTTTTTGCTCTCAAATATTATTAGCTACTTTCTCGTTCAATTAATTCAGCTTCGCAGAATAGTCTCAAGTGGGCTGACCTAGTCGTGACTTAAGCGTTCCAGAATTAAACCAGAAAGCCGGTGGTACCTGTAATGCAATCTCTAACAATGTAGCGTTGGAATAACAATTTTGTACGATTGTCCTTTGAGAAGGACATGGATGATTGTATGAAAATCGCAAATCGCACGCATTTAATTTATTTATTCTTCCTAATTTATTCACATTAATTTCTACACTCTTCTGTTATGAATTGAACTACAATTAACGCACTTTGATCGTATTTTAATAAATATTTTGCACGAAATAATTTGGTATGTAATATTATTTTACAGATTTTTCACGTTTTTACTGGCTGTACTGATCATAGCCTTGACTTTAACCGCAGTTTATGAGGTATAATACAAAATATCTAGCAACAACGGCACTGTTACTGCCATTTGTGTCAAGTGCACTACCTAAAGTTATACTTAACTAGCAAGTACAGAGAGCTACATTGTCGCGAAGCAAAGTGTGATAGATACATTGCTTTATAACTACGATAAACATTTTTTCGAATAATTTTACGTAGTATCTTCGCAATACTTAGAATTTTTGAAGGTTAGTTGAGTTTTATATATTAGGTCTAAATTAAAAATATATATATCATTAAATAGGTTTTTCGATAAAAATCTTATCAAATGAACAAAGGATTCATCAATAATTGATTTTATTTTCATTAAGTAAAACAATCATTGAATATATCTCGTCTTACCAACTGCGAGATACTCAAAGATATTAAGAGTAAAGTAGAAAATGAAAACGATGTCAAACGTAATAAAACCAAGAGTAATCATAAAATAATGACGGGGTAATTATAAATATAAAAGGGGAAAGGAAGTTTCTATGACCAAGGTGGAAAATTAAATAATAACTTGGAACTTACAGAATTATCTTCAAAGAACATATCTAAATGGCCGTGGAAATATGTTAATACTCGTAAGAGTTTATTTTAGTAAGTAGTATCATTAAAATTGTGCTTTACCGTTGACATTTGTGTGGCTACATCTTATAGAAAGTTATAATAACACTCAAAGTAAGTGTAGATGTAAGCTATTGAATGTTTTATATTTGGCAAGTGAGAATATGAGCATTTTTAAGCTTGATAAATAGGTGAAAGGTTGTTTGGGCAAATCAGACACTTAAACAAATGGACGACTAGCTTTCTTGATCCTGGGCTGTTATTCTTTACGCGTTTATGGGTCTCACCTCACCCATCACGCCTTACGATAGACCTCTACTTACTTATTATATTTGTGTGTGAGCGTTGAGTTGAGGTGAGCTTAAAACAAGTTACAGAATATCGGGGCTGAACACTTTTAGTAGGTATGCCACGATCCCCGATACGTATCTGGTTACCAGGAAATTTACATTTTGTTATTTTTTTCTGAGGAACTTAACTGTGTAAGTACACATACCATTTTGATTGTAATTGTTTTTTTTGCAGCAGTCCTTATGCACAAAAAAAAAACAAATGAAAGAAGTATTTTACAAGTGACTTCACCCAAAATGGAACGCAATGTAAAATCAACACTTGAAAGTGAATTTCCAGATGCTCAACTTGAAAAGGGTTGACGATTTCACTCGTACGCTATACAACTCAACAATCTTGACATTAATCAAAAGATTTCATAGCAACTGTAGACCTAATGATATGATTCCCACGCGTCTTTGAGAACCATAGCACACAATAGGGAAGGTTAGGAAAATATTAACAATGAAATTAGAGGCCAATTACCGTTTTTTTCTAATGAACTCGTTTTCTCTGTGATTAATACATCAAGATAGTTTAGATTGGATGAGAAAAAATGGTAGGAAAATCCAAAAAAAGGCAAAAATATTCTCAACAATGTTAGCCAAAAGAACATGGTGTTAGACTAACAATCCTTATTATTGTAATTTTTGGGAATGCTGTTATTATATTTTAAGGAAAGAAAATGTTATTAATATTATTGAGGTTTTTCTAGTTTTTTTTTTTAAGTTAACATTATGTGGACTCATATTATAGTATATAATATAAGTATGAAAAAAAGAAAGTTGAAATTTGACAGCAGTGTCATCTTTGATTGTGAGAACTCATGCATTGTCAATTTCGTGAAAGCTGGCAATATCAGGGTCGTCCATTACCATTGCAGATTGCTCAAATTGCTCAAAAACGCTGACTATCGCGTCTTAATTGCCCTTTTCTGGTCAATTTGCTCGTTGTACAACTACGTCCGATTCATATCTAAAGTGATCATTTAGATGTTGTTAAATCCGATGATCACTACGCTAGTTACCTCTTTAATCTTAGGTATAAAACTTACACGAAATGTTTCTTTCTTCACTGGTATAATCACGATCAAAGCGTTGATACTTTATAATAACATTCAGGATTTCAGTTACTCTAATCTCATTTGAAACTGTCTATAAAAGCATACGATAAAAAAGCGGCCAAGTGCGAGTCGGATTCGCACATGAAGGGTTCCGTGAAATAAATTGCGGTTTACGATTTATGACGTATTAAAAAAAAACTACTTACTAGATCTCGTTCAAACCAATTATCGGTGAAAGTTTGCATCATATATTTTTTTTAGTTTTATCATTTTCTTATTTTAGAAGTTACAGGGGGAGGGGGGGCACACATTTTACCACTTTGGAAGTGTCTCTCGCGCAAACTATTCAGATTAGAAAAAAATTATATTTGAAACCTCAATATCATTTTTGAAGACCTATCCATAGATACCCCACACGTATGGGTTTGATGAAAAAAAATAAAATTTTGTGTTTTAGTTCTGAGTATGGGGACCCCCAAAACTTAATGTTTTTTTTCGATTTTTGTGTAAAAATCTTAATGCGGTTCACAGAATACATCTACTAACCAAGTTTCAACAGTATAGCTCTTATAGTTTCGGAAAAAAGTGGCTGTGACATACGGACGGACAGACAGACAGACAGACAGACATGACGAATCTACAAGGGTTCCGTTTTTTGCCATTTGGCTACGGAACCCTAAAAATGAATGACCATCGAATTAAATGTTTTAGAGAATCATTTTAGTCCTCTCCTCTCATCTTAGCACTATCCCGGTTGCACCCTAAACAATACCTCCTTGGCTACCTACACACGTACTCGTATTAGCGGAAGCGTTGTAATTGTAACATCTGAATTTTCAGCCCAAAAGGATTTTTTTTAGTCTAACAGAAGAATCATACCTTTGAGACTATGAGGGCTTTTCCAGCCAGGAGGAAGAGCCCAGCAATTGCCAATGGTATCATAGCGGCCATTTTCATCGCGAATCCCATAGCCATCATACCCATCATCTTCTTCATCTTGCCTCGTCCTGAAAAATGCAGGTTATTATGTTAGTAACGTGAACCAGCTTTTAACATCAAGCCGCCTCAAGGCCTATTAAACGGCATCCTCCTCTTAAATGGAATGTATACCTTTCATAATTGGGACAGAGTTGCAATTGTTTTACATCGTTCGATTTTAAAACATATCAAACTCGATTCTGTTTTCTGTGATAGTTGTTTCATTGCCAATTTTGCTCGTATGGTTGGCAACTAGATGTTAAGTGTACAATCATCGTGATGTATTTATTATATATTATGAATCTAGGAGGTAGTGACGTATAATGAAGGGGCAACGCTTATCAACGCGTCTGTTCAGAAAGTAAAATTACTCTAAGATCCAACAAAACTAAAAAACAGAAAATTCAAAATATAGAAAAAAACTGCCCATTTCGGCGAAGTTGTCATAGAGTTTAATGCCTTGACTGTAATTTTACTAGTAAGCTGCAATAATATCCTTCAACCGAGGCATATTCGTTCTAAGAAAAAAAAAACAAACAAAATAGACTAAATTATTTAAATCCTGTGACATGTTGGCATAACTATACAAAATGAATTACAGAGTATATATTTTTTTAGAATATTTATAGTTCTTCCACTGTCCATATTTTTCTCTTTAATAATTATAAATGCAAAACATTGTCAGACAGGTAACGCACAATGATATGATTGTTAAATGAACAGTTACATTACGAACCATATATCTAATTATAGACATGTAATCGTATGCTTCAATCACTCTAGGAAAATCCCAAATTGGTTAATATCATGACTACTAGGAATTACAACGTCTTCCTTGGTTATTAAAACAATTATAAGTCGGATATGTATATGTATTTAATAGCTGTGCCAGGTGCACTTGCTTCCTATTTTTTGTATTAATGCTGTGTCATAGAAATGAATAAGTGCTGGCTGACTTTTATATACACGACAATATGACGAAAATATAACAATGTGATTTAGTTATAATATAATATTATTGGTGATATACTTAGGTAGGTAGTTTATTTTCCCGTTTTCCAAGTGTTTCTATTTGCTGATACAAAGTAAAGTCAGTACATCAAATCAAGAGAAGTATTATGGGTGTGTGAATAAATTATATAATGCATATAAAAAAGAATGCAGTGAATAGACCATCTTCAACAAATAATAGACAACATCAATTAGAAAGGATCGATTTGACTATGCAATCGTCTATTACAATAATTTTCACGATTTCGTGATTTTTATTATGTGTAACTTTCTCTGAGTGGATCATTGGTAATTTCTTTATCGACATTATCTTTGAATAATTGCGTGATTCGGAATAACAATGCTATCTTTATGTAACTTTTGCACGGTATATGGAAATCGTGACAAAGTGTGGGAAAAGTTTTGTTTGTGCTCTATGCTCAATCGTTTATCATATTACAGATTATAATAGAAAACAAGATAGTTATTTTACAATAAAATAAAAAAAAATACCAAAATTACAAGTGTGTCAAAAATAAACTGTTATATGTAATTTTTCTAAAGCTTTAAATCTGATACTATTCATTGTTTTTAGCTTTAGCTAATTGGCGACATGCCAGTTTTATGAGCTTAGCTAAAGCTAATAGCGTTAATCCAAGTCCTAATTTGACGCTTTTATATTAAAATCTTTATACGTTTCGTATGTACATGCACGTGGCTTGCTTGTATTTTTAACCGACTTCAAAAAAGGAGCAGGTTCTCAATTCGTCAGTATGCTTTTTTTTATGTGTGTTTGTTATGCGATAACTCGGTAATTTATGAACTGATTTGAAATGTTTTTTCTTTGTTTGGAAGCATATACTTCCAGACTTCCAGATTGGTCCCGTTGTCACCAAAATCCAGTTCCGATGTTGGGATCCTGGAGAAATCGAGGGAACTCTACAAATTTTATAAGCAAACTTGAAGCAATTTGGCTACTGATTTGAACTTGAAGTCGGTTAAAACTTTGTTTTGATAAGTTATTTATCTTTCTGGTAGAACTTTGAGCTGAAGTATTCTGCTATCAAATGTTGTACATGACTGCTTTACGATCATTATTAGTTGGGTGACAGCCACAATGGACCCAAATAGACCCATTGACCACGTCACTTTGCTGTCGTTTCGTGTCATTTGAGGTTTCCATTTGACATTAAAGTAAATTGGACCATTATTTAAACGACAGTGTTACTGCGCATAATGGGTAAGCGATTTTCTTTTGAACTTTAAAATAGCTTAAGGCCAAGTCTAGGAGAGATATTAGCTTTTTCGAATATGGAACTAAAAGAGGTAGAAGCTCGATTTGAATTTGTACTATAATTAGTACAAAAGGAAAAACGAAGATAGAGTGCGTCAGAACAGTTGTGTTTGTATATACTATGAGGTTAATGATGAACCTCCCTATAGTTACAACAATTTTTTTTTTTTTATATTTGCGGACAATCTTACACAAATCAACCTAGTCCCAAACTAATCAAAGCTTGTACTATGGGTACTAGACGACGATATAGATACTTATATAGATAAATAAATACTTAAATACATAGAAAACATCCATGACTCAGGAACAAATATTCGTGCTAATCACACAAATAAATGCCCTTACCGGGATTCGAACCCAGGACCTCTTGCTTCGTAGGCAGGGTCACTACCAACTAGGCTAAAGCGGTCGTCAAAATATATAATTATGAATGTGATTTATTACTGTCATGAGGAACTTTATTTCGTATTACTGCTAATTTGTCAAAGTTCAAAGTGAAGTGGTTGTTCGGTTTTGCAGTCTAAAGAAAATTCTATTCTATTAAACAGTTTTAGTTTAAATTTGTAATGAAATTAATAAGATCGTAATTTTACTGACGCGTGTATCACTCGTAATATTGATGCTTTAATCTTTGGTATTGGCAGCATTTAGGTAACCATAAGGATTCATTTGATGCTTGATGAAATTTGGCAGCTGTCAAGAAAATTTACTTTATTCAAATGTGCTCAAATACGCCGAACTGACAAATCCTATACCTATATTTACTATTATTTATAAATGTAAACGTTTGGATGTCTGGATGTCTGGATGTTTGTTACTCAATCACGCTTAAACGGTTAAACCGATTTGGATAACATTTTGCACGAAGATAGTTTATAGCCTGAATTAAAATATAGGATAGTTTATATACCTTATAATTAAAATGTAACTAACACCTCTTATATGGGTCGGTGAAGACCTGAAATAAAA
Source organism: Epinotia brunnichana (assembly GCA_963854355.1). Taxonomy (NCBI): domain Eukaryota; kingdom Metazoa; phylum Arthropoda; class Insecta; order Lepidoptera; family Tortricidae; genus Epinotia; species Epinotia brunnichana. The sequence goes on from OY977957.1 coordinate 16,059,037, forward strand.
TATATTCATTCATTCATTCATATCCCGGGTTTACGCAGACGAAGTCGCGGGTGGAAACTAGTAGTGAAATAAGTGTTTGTAATATCATAACCGTCACGATAACATTATTAACCTAGTGTGTGTGTGTCAAAATAATCCAATTGAGAGCTTTGTTAAATGAAAAGACCTCCATGAGGACCTTCAGGATATTGCATATTTTTAGTAGAATACTACTTACCTACTTGCAAAATAAATGTTTATGGTATGACCTTTCATCAGAGTCATCTCATCACAAAGATATGGTGTGATGCGGACAAAATTTCGGGTGTCTATCTTTGAAATATTATGATATTGAGCATTGCAAAAGCTAGGAAAATACTGCCGATGTAATCGTATGCTCCAATCACTCTAGGAAAATCCTAAATTGGTTAACATCATGACTACTAGGTTATCATCCTGTCATTCACCAAACTGTCAATATTACATGATAATTAATGTTAATTTATCACTACCAATTTAACGGTTTAATGAACACGATTATCTCATGGTTTATGAATCAAGTACGATAGTAAGCATGTTTTTCACGTTAAAAACGTCGACTAATAGTTTATGCTAGTCACACAAAAGGAACTGCGTTTATAATAGTGAGGAATTCCATGCAATTGGGAATAGTAGTTACCTACTTTGATAGAAAATGTGATTATTTGAAAAAGATGAGACTTTACCTTCTTCAACGCCCTTGTTCAATTCCTGTCCTGTCATTTTGGGCAGGGACAGCTGAATGGTCCTAGAATTGGCAAAGGACGCAATCCTGTCCCACAACATCTCAGAAAGCGTCTCATCCTTGTCTTGCAGATTCCTTGGCAGCGTTGCTTCGATGTCCTTTTCACTCACAGGAGCTATTTCAGGCTCTGAACTCTTGATGACCTCGATTCCATCTATGACTGGAATGGCTTCCATCCTCGCCACACGATCGAAGAACAGGATAGCCTTTTTCTTCAAGCAAGGAACGATGCCATCGGTCCGCTGGCATTCTTCATAAATCCGCATCATACTTTTCAATCCCATGTCTTCCATTGGTGCTGCCTGAGCCACCGCGAGGACCACTGCAACAACAACCACTTTTGCAAACATTTTGCTTGAACCACGCGGTGCGGTTAGTAAAAAAAGACTGTTTAAGAACATAAGGCGCCTCGCGTATTTATAGGCTGTTAGGCAAAGAATTGTGCCTCCGAGATCGGGGACTAAGGCGAGTGCACAACGGCTGAACTATGAATGGGAACCGTAGAGTGTGTACGCCGTTTGAGAGCGCTTGCGCCGCTCACCGCCGGTGTGTTCCCACCGTTACCGTTTACCGATGTGTGAGTGTGTAGCGAAATGGAAAATTGTTTGTCAGTGTGAATGTAGAAGGGAGTACTTAGGGATGGAAGTGGTAAATGTTTTGATAATGGCCTTTTATTCAAATTGAAAGTTTTTGAGAGTCTCATTTGGCATGATGATGAACGTCAAGGGCATTCAACATTTTCTTTGTATGCTTATGGACAAACCGATGATTCACACGCATAAATTCATTATTTATGATTTTTTACAATAAAGCATATTAATCCGTGTCAGAAAGTAAACTATCTTTTAAACAAAAACATGTGAAAAGTTGTATAAATGAAAACGTGTTGATAATGACGTGTAATTATGTGTTTATTGTTGTAGCAAATTCTATGAATTAAATCTATGAAATGAAATGAAATCTTGGTGTCAAGCATGGGAGATGTCAATATACTTATGAAAACACAGCTTTGCACATAATGATTATCATTGCATTGTGAATATTGACCCTTTCTCCTAGAATGTTACAAATTTACTCATTAACATCATCATCATCATCATATGAGCCGAAAGACGTCCACTGCTGGACATAGGCCTCCCCCAAAGAGTGCCACAATGACCGGTACTGCGCCACCCGCATGCAGCGGACTCCCGCGACATTTACCATGTCATCAGTCCACCTTTGGGGGTATACCCACGCTGCGGTACGTGGTCGCCACTCAAGAACCTTTCCACCCCATCGGCCATCGGTTCTACGTGCAATGTGCCCCCCGCCCACTGCCACTTAAGTTTAGCGATTACAAATCCACTACCTATCATAAATTGTGCAAATCACAATCGCGTATGCTCGAAAACAAAGGAAAAAATAAAACTAATTTTAAACCTCTGGCTGTCATTAGGTTATCAGGTTATCACAAAATACATAGGTACAAGGTCAGGAGGAATTCAAATAATTTTACCAGCATATTCATACATAAGTACTTACATATAATCACACCCATTCCCATACCTCATTCGACTTTTTATTTTCCAAATATGGCCAGAAATACGCTGGTAAAATCATTTTGGTTTTTCCCAAGCGCATTTTAATAGCAGTTCTAGTTTATAAAGATTTTGATAATAATCTAAAATGTTGGTATTTGGTATAGTGCGTCGGCGAAGTCATAACCAAACTCAAATGGAGTTGGGCAGGACATATTGCCAGGCAGCGTGACGGTAGGTGGACCAAAACGTTAACGGATTGGTGGCCAATTGCAGGAAAAAGAAGCGTTGGTCGTCCACCAGCTCGATGGGTTGATGACATAAAAAAGACCGCGGGTCATTTCTGGATGAGACTAGCACGGGACCGGGATAAGTGGCGTACGCGAAGAGAGGCTTATGCTCAGCAGTGGGCGATCACAGGCTGAAAATGATGATGGTATAGTGCTTTGACCTTTAGTAAGATGTTTGGACAATGTATGAGTGATGGTATTGCCTTAAGCTACGATAGTGGAGAGAAGGTAACTTCAATCTTAAGACACGCCTTTGACCTGCGGTACCTACTCATGTCAAAAGTTGCTGCGTATTAAATACCTGAGTAAAAGTGGCTAACATTCATATCAGTAATTTCTTATAAGATAATGGGGAATGGATGAACATTTTAGAAATGCCTGATTATTTTTTTGGTGATAGCAATAACCTTCCTTAGCACCAGAAAAAAGTTGCAGACTTGTCAGCTGCGTCAATTATTCTTGAAAAATATAAACAGTTTCCTCACTTACGTTTTGTGGTAAGGACGGCGAATGAGACACTTTCCTTGATCCGACTCATATTACAAAAATATTTTAAATATCTGACCCTGGCAATAACCAATATAGCTGCTGCAGCTGTCAATATCATTGCCAGTGTCAGTTTACCACGGATTTTTATGATATTTTTATGTAATATGAGACGTATCAAGGAAATTGTCTAATTCGCCGTCCTAACCACAAAACGTAAGTGAGGAAACTGTTTATATTTTTCAAAAATAATTGACGCATCTGAAAAGTCTGCAACTTTTTTCTGGTGCTAAGGAAGGTTATTCCTATCACCAAAAAAAAATCAGGCGTTTGTAAAATTTTCATCCATTCCCCATAATAAAATTTAAGTTTGACGACTGGCTTAGCTTCACGGGTAGTGACCCTGCCTACAAAGCTAAGTCCTGGGTTCGCATCCCGTTATTGTGTGTGATGATCATGTATAAATTGTTTCTGAGCCTTCGATGTTTTCTGAGTATTGAAGTATTTTAATTAATTAAATATATCGACGCCTTTTACTTAACTATAATAAAAGCCTTATTGAGTTTACTATGAGGCTAGTTTTGTGTAAGGTGGTCCCCTAACAAACAAATAAATAAATATTAGTGGACATTCTAATTTCTCATGATATATTCATGAAAGAAATATACTTAATTTAGTTAAAATATATCTGTCAAAATGTGATTCAAATCTAGGTATTTGAAGGACATATCGATTATTGATGTTTTGAGCCGAGCCTTAGTCTTATCTAAACTTCGTATAGAGCAGTCTTAGTAATAGGATCCCGTTTTACCTTTTAGGTACAGAACCCTCAAAAATATCCAACAATTTTCCAAAATCACCTTTGTTTGTAATCCCACCTCACCCAACTACGGGGTGAGGTAGGATGTCTTACTTTTCTGTGTTTATCTTTAAAGTTATGAAATTGAACTACCTAAAATCATTAAAAAAAACTAAAATACAAACGGCCGGAACATTTATTAATAAAATTAAGTTTGCATAAAATGTCAAAATAAAATTTGATTTAAAAGTTTGAAAGTCAGTTTTGTCCCTACTCACCCCGTTTTACGGTACCTTACAGAACACTGCAGCCATAAAACCACTACTTGCTCTCTAGGTATAATATTTAAATAAATAAGTAAATAAAAAAAAAACGGCCAAGTGCGAGTTGGACTCGCGCACGAAGGATTCCGTACCATTATCTATAAAAACGGGAAAAAAATCACGTTTGTTGTATGGGAGCCTCCCTTAAAAAAATATTTTATTTTGTTTTTAGTAATTGTTGTTACAGCGGCAACAGAAATACATAATCTGTGAAAATTTTAACTCTCTAGCTATCACGGTTCTTGAGATACAGCCTGGTGACAGACAGACGGACGGACGGACGGACAGCGAAGTCTTAGTAATAGGGTCCCGTTTTACTCTTTGAGTACGGAACCCAAAAAAGCTGTTCCTGGTGGTGAGTGGTGATTCACTGGTGAGTGAGGTCACCAGAACTCCCGAGCGTACGCTGTGTAGAGAGTGAGGGACCTGCATTTATCTTCAGGGATGTTAAATTCAAATTCAAATCATTTATTTCAGACTATGTCCACATCGTGTTAGTAAAAATAGAAACTTATACAACTAGGTTAAGGCGACGTGAGCTCTGAAAACGGTTTAAAAAACTCGTAGCTCTTGTTTGGTTTATAAATACGGCTGCCCTAAATTTAATTAGCAAACTTGAGGCCTTTCTCGAGGGAAATCAGCTGTTCGAATCCTGAGTTTTTGACTTTCGCTCGATAGAAAAAACTCACGAACATACACTTAAAAAAATCGTAACAAATTATGCACAAGAGCTAAACATATTAAAATTGGTTTTAAAAATTAACAATGTCATGTTTGAGGGAAATCAGCTATTACTTTTTTATTTATTAAAACGCACACAAAATTAAAATGAAAAAACATGATATCCGCGCTTCCAAACACGCACTCTATCTCGCTCACGCTTATGCTCAGTGAGAGGGAGAGAAGACCACGAGCCTACGTCGCCTAAGACAAAGAGTTAAAATTAAATGTCATATTGAAAATTACAAATGTGACAAAATCATAGAATCACGAGAACTTTATACTAAGTACATACCTACTACAATAAGAACATACCTACAACGTTACGTTTAATTATACAATATACACCGACACTCTAGAGCCCATGTGCAGTTCCAGTGTCTCCATCCTGCGCAAGCAGGACTGTTCCAAATCAGCTGAAGAAGACTTTTGGAACTATCACGCACACGACGCATGAGGGACGCGGTTCTGTTTCTGATAATGGTACTCAAACCGTCGACCCGTGCCTCTGCGAACATCCCAGATGCGCTGCAGTACCGTGACAGTCCCATCAACCCTCTGAAGCCATTATTGTACTGGGCAAGCAGGGCATTGAGCGACTTTTTAGTGTAGTTCGTCCATAGGCTGCACGTGTAAAAGGATTGACAAAAAGCCTTGAAAAGAGTCTTTTTGACATTCCAATAACATTACAGCGTGCAAACCTACGTGGCAGCATGTTATAGGTATATCTAACTGCCAAAGCCCTGCGCTCCCTCTCGACATCTTTATCATCCTGCAAGTTGTCGGTGACCCAGTCCCCGAAGTACGTAAACCGCGACACTCTGATAAGAGGAGCCCCGCACAGCTGGATCTGAGGGATAGAGGTAAGAGCCTTGTTTCCTGCCTGAAATACCAACGCTCATTCTTTTTGGTGTTGTACTTCGTGCCATGGGTCATCGCATACTCCTCACATATCTTCATCAGCTGTACAAGAACACTGTTCGCTGGGCACAGCAGCACCATATCGTCTAACTAATGTTATTTACTGTTATTAGTCGTGCCACCGACTGAGCATCCAAAACTGCTGAGCCTAGCGATCAGCTCATCCATGTAAAGGTTGAACAACCTAGGCGAACTGAGACCACCTTGTCTTACACCACAAAAGGCGTTAATAAATGATTAAATTATTTTAACTTATCTTCTTCTTATCTTGTTGTTTACGCCCTCGTGCGCCTCCCCTCACCCGTCACGCCTAACGAAACTAGACCTCTACTTACGCTTAGTTACCACGAATCGCGGCGTCAATATATGTTTGTGGATGAGCGTTGAGGTGAGCTTAAAACAAGTTACAGAATATCGCTGCTTATAAATCATCAAATCGTTAAAGGGTTGTTAACCGGCTTTTATATATCAAGGGTGCGAACCCTCAAGCATCAAAGCGTCAGTAGGCTACGTTTGATTATGATTAGGAAGGCAAATTGCCATCGTTATGGTTAAAAAATATATCAAATTTAATGAACATTAATATTTCGCTCATTAAAATATCAGACATTCATATACTACATTAATCGCACTTATAAGCACTGAGCGTAAAATTTACTTTAGTTAATTTAGGAAGTGATATAACATCAGTGCTATTCCAAGTATTCGGATATTACACCCATATAAGTGGAATATAGATCACGGAAACTTCAAAGCCTTAATTTTTTTAGGCTATTTTGCGTGCTCATATTACGGAAACTTAAGTTATTGATGAGTATCGTAACGTGTAAGAAAAACAAGTAGTTAACTTCTTATAAACTGAAATGTAGGCCTACCTACTTCTTGTTTTGTAAACTTTCATAAGCCTTGATGAATTTACTACAACTTGACATTCATCTAAACATTGGTGTGTAAGGTATGTGTTGTTAAACCTTCTTGTTATGAAATAATACTGTCACCCTGCAATCTTTTTGATATTTGTTTTTTATATTTTATTATGTCATTCCTTTTCTGTTTTCCATTGTATGCAAAACAAATATACTTTTTCTTCAAGGATTCCACTGATTTATTACTGTAATTTAAGTGGTTATGGGAGCCCATATACACATTGAAGTTAAATAGTGTTAAGCCATATTTTCTACCTGTGTCCAGATAATAACAATAATATGAGGACATGTATCTATGTCAAAAATGGCATCAATGCTATGCCTTTACATGCTTTCTGTTGCAGGGATCTCACCACGGTGATGATCCAAAACAAGAGGGAGGGTAAGGAGCTCATTCTATCATCGGCCTACCTCCCCTACGAGGCAACGGATCCCATAACACAACAACTGCGGGATCTTGTTGCATACGGCAGTCAGGCGAACACCAACCTGATCATCGGCTGCGACGCGAATGCTCACTATGTCATCTGGGGCAGCTCAGATGTCAACAGGAGAGGGGAGAAGGTATTGGATTTCCTGGTAAGCTCTTCTTTACAATTACTGAATAAAGGCAATGAACCTACCTTCGTCAATTCTAGACGGGGGGAGGTTATTGATATAACGTTGGCTTCTAATAACACTAGTAGCAAAATCAACTCATGGCACGTATCTAATGACATCTCCCTTTCGGACCACAGATACAATTGCTTTAGGTACCAAACTAGAATACAAACAAATGCGGTACGTAAACGGAATCCTAGGAACACGGACTGGTCGGCCTTTAGAACTGACCTAAAAGTGGACCTAGGAGACCCAAAAGGAAAGCTAAACTTTATTATTGACATAGAATTCGAAGCGGACAAAATAGTACAAGCCGTATACACGGCCTTTACTAATAACTCCCCGGAAAAGAAAACCCTGGCTAAAAAGGTACCATGGTGGACCCCGGAAATAGTCAAACTCAGGAGGGAAACCAGGGCAATATTTAATGATACCAAATTAAGAGGCATATTTATTTTATCTAGGAATTATTATTTCATAACCATAGAAAGGACCACGAGAAATAAGTCTCCTTCGTGGTCCCAGTGTTGGGACAAATAAGTGGCACCACGAGAAAACGGCGGTTAAAATAAATGCGTTCAGAATAACAGTCCAGGGCTGTTAGCAGGGCATGGCTGTACCACATAGGTATTCCCGACTTTTCCCCATTGTTAGAATTTAGTCAATACCCGACAATACTTCTAATTGTGCGTTTACATGCCATAATGATTGATGAATGACGTTAATTGTCATACATAAATAGTAACAGTTGCTTTAAATTCTTAAAATACGTTGCTAGAAAATGACTACGATGATTAATCAAGTAGTGTTCAATACCCATTGATGGACACCCTAAATACGAGTTATTGCCTCTAATTTTTTGCAAGATTTTCACTTCTCCTTGAAATAAGGTCGACTATAATATTGGAGACATGGCGACAATAGCTATGTTTGCTTTTGCTCTAGGATGGGATGTAAAAGAAATAAATATTTAATGTAAATGACCACTGTATCACCATTGGCCCCAGCATCCATTACAGATGATTGTTGCAGCACCTGTAGGTACATATATATTAGTGTACCAATATCACTCTAGATGGCGCTGACCCCTATTTTAAATGGCGCTATTAAAATCTTTCTAAATTTACATAAGAAGGCTAAATAAAATTAGTTTCGTGTTACCGAGGGGGTCAGACAGCTCGTGAAAAGCCAGTCTCCACCCAGCTGGTCTAATTGGGTGGACAATCAGATGACTCCTATTGGAGGGAGTACTTCATACGCTGTACTGTCCAGGGGAGTCTCGTGTGACCAAGGGACTAGGGTTTGCAATCCGGATCCTACTTGTATGGATATATCCGGATCTGGAACCGCGGATCCGGATATTTCCATACAAGTCGGATCCGGATTGCAAACCCTACAAGGGACCAAAAACCTACTCGGGACTGAATAGTGAGTTTCATTTATTCACCCACAATATGCAAATATTTTCGGGTTTTATTCGGGTATATTTATATATCGTGGTATATATATAATATTTAGGGCACATAGGCTCGGGATCGGGGTGTCTGAAAACCGAGGGGGGCAGCCTTTGGGACATTACAGGCTCCTAATAATAATATATTTCTCATATTTCGTACATCGTTTCTCATCTGAATCAAGACAACGACAAACAATATCTTACGCACCTTTAATAAACGTAGAAAGTGCTCTAATAGCTATTTCCCGCTGTACCCAAATCAACATGACGTTTATAAGTTGATAAAAACTGTATTTACTAAAGGCGTTATGATTATATTATATTATGTATGTTGTGTAACTGAAACAAGCGCAGCGTACTTCCTGTATTCAAAAGCAGTCAGTAAACCCAAACTGATAACATCGTGTTCTTGGTTCGTTAGTGAATTGATATTGATTGATTTCATACATACGAGTAACGTACATAAACTCACGCTTTTATTCCTAAAAAGGATAGTCGGAGCACATAAAATAAAGTTGTTGACAAAGCAAATTGAATGTTGCCGCTAGTCCATCGCCCTTAACACACTTCAAAACTATGCCTATAGTTTCGATTATGTTACCCACAAGAAGAAAATATACTCTGACAAAGATTTTTGTATTTCACGTAGATAGACGATTTAATAGATGGAGTCCAAACGAATGCCCAAAAGGGATAGGGGTAAATTAAACGGACTAAATTGAGAAGGGTCAGAAGATATGTGATGACCAACTCAAATAGAATTTAGTAAATATTATTTATTTGTGTGTATTGTTTTATATAGCATGTTAATATTAGCACGTAACTATAAATTGCTAATTTTAATTTTTAAAACCAAATACTACGACATGATTATATGCCAAAAATTATGAGTGGGTAATATGTATGACTTTTAGTTGTAGCTTTAATTTTAAAGGAATACTTGCTGTGCCCTAACAGGGTTCATGTGCTAACCAACCCTAATGTAACATCTATTTTATAACACATGATAAATATGCAATAAATGAATTATGAATTATAATAAGACTAATATATAATATCCTCGACATCTCATGTCGTTTAGTCGTATATTATCCGTTACGTCAGTTCTGTTTCAGTACAGTATTTTGACAGTTGACACACAAGCTAATGACAAACAATAACCGCCTTTACGCGCTGAGGGCCAGGAGATTTGACATGATATCTCGTTCCCAATTGACAATGTGGTATTGTCTATGCTTACATCTTCGTCACACATGTCTGTATGTGTGCGTGCGTCCCTCTATTCTATCCTTTCTCTATGGTATTTCAAACTTCGTCTATTGTCGTCGCGTTGTATTTATAGGGCAAATTGTTTATGCTAAAAGGTGACTAAAATATTGTGCATTTGAAACTGTCAAGTATCGGGTTCTTAGAGTAACAATGTCTATCTCAGAACCATCTCACAATTGCAACCATCATGTAAATCCACAAATTAGACGGTAAAAGTCTCAAACTACATGTTTTTTCATACTTTCACTTGTAAATGGGGCTGTTACTACTAATAATAAACCAAGACATAAGTAATTAAACATCGTGTTCAGTTGTTTAATTGTACAAAACGTTTTTATGCGAAGTTTGAAATATGGTATGAGTAAATTGAACGTAAAGTACATACATATACATCGACAAATAGAAGTGTTGCGAACAAAGTAGTGAAAGATGTACCGACGACTTTTTAATCAGGAACAAAAACTGTGTTTCTTTCCTTTAGACAATACTGTAAGTATATATGTAGTTAACAGTTTAGGTACCCAAACATACTGTAAATTATGTTGTGATCAAACAATTCATAAGTCACACAGGCTGTATAAGTCGAGCAATAAAATCAGTGAACAGTAGATACGAGATATTCATACAACAAAGACAGAGTAACTCATAAAAAAAATGCATTTGACCCGGTTAAGTCTCTGAACTGTATCATTTATGGAAAATCAACACTTCCAACTATTTAAAAACAGAAATCATGTATAGGTATAATACTAAATAATAATAGGTTATACGGATTTAGCAAACAGGAGGTCGTTGTTGTTCTAGGAGTTCCGTAGGAATAACCCTAGAAACCCTACACGTGACCTCCGGGTGGTGCTAAAAGAACAACAAACTCGGCAGCTGCACTGTTCCTTCTGAACCTCGCAGCGCCCACTGGAACTCTATCAGCGACATCGATACGAATACATATGTATGTACCAGTGTGTAACCGCCATACGATAAATAAAACAGCAAACAGCAATATCTAGTCCAAAAGATGACTTGTGTCATAAAACCGATAATCAGGAATCAACGGAATACTTTTAAAAGGTATTTTTTAATTAAGTAAGTATTGAGTTTTTTCTTAAGTGATTGCATTTTCACTTGAATTGCGTCATCTCTGGGTCAAATGAAATGGATGGATGGCGGTTTCCATACATTTCCAAGTTACTTTTTATTATTATTCATATTGAAGGCAAACACTCTAGATTTCATTGTCCAATCAGATGACCAGACCAAGTTTGCTCATCACTTAACACCATTTACTCGACAAGGCACTCCATGATAGAATGGAATAGAATAGAATATAATAATTATTTATGTATAACTGTGTAGCAAGATGTTCATTGAGAATATTGAGATAAACATAATTATTTAGACTTAACAGTTTGTCCATCTTGGACATACATATAAAAGACAAAGTCCGTGCCCCCGCCAAGTCGAGCAAAACAAAGAGGCACAGCCGTACCACACCATTCTTTTCTCGAAGCCATTCAGGCCATTTTCAACATCCTGTAATTTTGTGCTGGCTAAAGCTAGAACCCTGAATTTTCAGGAACATGAAGGGCATAATATGGCTAACATATAATGATCAATAACATTCAATTTGAACTTTTAGTTTAAGAACTATTGTTCGTCAAAGTTCGTTAGTTTTGTCATTGGCAATACTCACTTATAATACTGATAATAATCACGCTAATTCTAAGGTACTTCTAGCAGACCCACAAGCTCCAAATTTCAAACGTAATTAGTTTTAGCCTAATAATTCATAAAAAACCTAAAAATATTGCAATTTCAGTCACGTTTCAGATATATACAAACTGCATAAGTTACTTTTGCAGATCCCTCCTGCAAAACTATACTACAAACGTTATTTGCGGTTGGTAAAATAACATTCCCATACAAAGTCTACAAAAAGAAATGAGATACCATAAAAAACATTCCATGTAAAAATATGCCAAGTCTCGAAACTATTTCTCACTAAAACGTGGTGAGATATTTTCGTAGAGCCAAGTTAGGCATTCTTATTAATCTTTATTTGTTTGCTAAATAAAATTTTGTGACTTGGCAATCACACTTACATAGTTTTAGGTACCTATGCAAAAATTTGTAAATGCAGTTGTGTTATTCCCAAGTTGCAGAATTTTATTTAGCAAGCAAATAAAGATTAATAAGAATGCCTGACTTGGCTCTACGAAATATCTCACCACTATTTACTGTGAAAGAGTTTCGAGACTTGGCATATTTTTTACATGGAATGTTTTTTATGGGATTTAAAATATTACACGCACTGATGAAAAGGATAGACTCAGATGTCAAACTATCGTCAAAGAAAAAAAGTTGCTTCCAATACTGGGGAATCACGACCTTCAACTATGAGGAATACGACGTAAGAAGGACAACCTCGTCAGAGAAAAGCCCTCTTCCATTTTTTATCCTACCAAAAGTAAATGAAAATCACCGTGCTGTCACATGACTCTCTAATGACGGTTGGTTTCGTCACGGGTTCTAAATTGAAATGACTTTCACTGAGCTCCTGTGTCGCCGAACGACCTTTGATGATGATGTTGTGACACGCATGCACGGAATGGTACTGTCGAATACAGTAGTGTGTTTATACAAGCTTTAATGGTCGCACTACACTTGGGGTTGCGTCGTTGCCTCTCTTTCATTTCCCGTAAGAAGGAAAAAGATACAACACGAATATTTGGGCAAACACCGCCAAGTGTGGTGCGACCATAACAATAACCAACTCATCAAATCCGAAAATAATTGTAAGACCGCCAAGACGCTAGCTTTGTTTACAGTCACCAGCATAAATATAATATATTTATATATAGTCATCAGATCGCCATGAAACCCGGCTCAATCGACGCAGAAAAAAACGCCGATTTCAACGATATATATAACTCTATTTTGACCAAAATGTCGCTTCAGTGGTTTTGCCTTTCCACCGTCGATATGATGGAACAAACGCCGTAAAATATCTGATGTCAAATTTACTGTAGCTATAAATAAAAATATAAAAAAACCGGCCAAGTGCAAGTGAGACTCGCGCTAGAAGGGTTCCGTACCATTATCTATAAAAAACTATTTTATTCCGTGTTTTTAGTATTTGTTGTTATAGCGCGTGTGAAAATTTCAGCTGGAACTATCACGGTATCAGTGAGATACAGCCTGGTGACAGACGGACGGACGGACAGCGGAGTCTTAGTAATAGGGTCCCGTTTTACGCTTTGAGGACGGAACCTTAAAAATAGAGCGAATAGCTCGTTTTTCATGCAAAGTCTCTTATCGCTTATTTGTATTATATTCCTATTATTATTTCCGCAGTGAATGATTTAGCTGTGAAAATGTTATCTGGAAGTTATATGGACCACAAAGGTCAGAAATTGAGAATAGCAGAAATGACAGTTATGTCAAAGGATAACGTATAAAATTTGAAAATACGTAGTATTCTACTGTGTGAATCCTGAAGTTCGCCTGAATTTTTCAAGCAGGGGAGTATTGTTTACGTAATAATTACCTTAAGTAAAGTATAACTGAATAATTAGTCATCAGAATATAACCTCTTTGTTGCTTTTGTACCAAAATTTAGAAAACCAAATATAGTTCATAACACTAGCTTGACAAAGTAAACCTAGACCAAATTAGTGCACAGTCATTTGTTTAAGTGAATATACGTTGAATTTACCGTGGTCAGTGTGCCTAAAGCTTACTTAATTTAAGGATTTTGTTAGATTTTGAGTCAAATTTAACTGTAGTCACAATTTTACAATTGTAAAGCATAGACCTTGCTACAAGCCTTTGACATAAAGGTCTAGTCCGGATATCAAACATTTTGAATATGTTTTCAGCCAACTACACCAAAGCGGTTACACGCAAAGATGCCAGAGATGCTTTAATAAGCAAACTACAGCAAACTCAGAAAGATCTCAAATCGGCCACAGAGCTAAATGGAAAGCTCCTGCAGGAAAGGGATGAGAGTGAAGAGGAGGTCTTGCAGGTCATCAGGCTGAACACAACCCTCAAAGCAGAGCTCGCGAAGCAAGATGTTGTGTGCAAGGACCTCATGGCTGACCGGGATGAACTTCAACTCTCCGTAGACCGGTTCCAGCAGTGCCAGGAGGTACATGAGCAGGCATTGCAACATATCCGGGACCTGGAGCAACAGCTGGAGGAAGTTGAGGCAAAACAGATTTGCAAGTATTGTTCCGGACTGGCTGATAACAATTTAAGTATACTTGCTGAACTAAATAGTTGTTGTGAGATAGACATACTGCATGATAGTATTATAAGCCTCCCAGTAGTTGAAACCATTGATCTGACCAGTTCTGTTTGTATAGGGAGTAGAATTGATCAAAATATTATGATGAGAGGATCTAACAAAGTTAAGAAATATTTGAGATTAGGAAGATTTATTAAGAAATCTAAGATATTATTGAAACGCCATAAAATGTGTTTCAAAGCAGTTTCATCTATATATAATTATGCAGAGTTGAATGATCAGCTCTTAAACTGTCAAATGGAACTAGACCAGGCAGTTATGGAATTAAATAATCGCACCGAAGAACTTACATCATTAGAAAAAAAACTCGAGGACATTAGCGGCAAGCATGAACACTCAAATAATACCTTACAGGAGTACATACGCTTTATGAATTGTGTTCTAGAACCGGGGAGCGGCATACCATTGCACTTCGAGTCGCTTCGAGCACCGGGCCGTCCCTCCGGGTCATACCACGCCACCGCACCTGTCATCCCCGCGCCTGCACCGCGTGTGACGCCATGGCCGCCGCTGTCGGGCCGAACTGAGCCTACACCACCGTCACCGCAGAGCCACGCTGAGCTGGAGCACCCGATGCTGAGCCACACCGAACCGGAGCCGCCGCCGACGAGTCCCACGGAGCAGGCGCCGCCCACGACGAGCCACACCGCGCCGCCCTCTCCTCCCGCGCCCGGCCGGCCGCGCCGCACCGTGGTGTACACCGACCAGGTGGGCCGAGGCCTCGGGGCGCTGCTGGCGGGCCGCTTGACGCAGAGGGTGACCAACAACTGTCTGTCGGGGGCCTCTGTCGATCGTTTGGCCTCGTGTATTGCCGCTGACGACTTCGATTGCGATTCTACGCTAGTAGTGTTCATAGGAGATACTTTAGGATGCACCAAGCGGGACCTCATCAAACTATCTGAGACTTTAAGTGAAATTGACCAACGAGGTGTAAGCAAAATTATTATTTGCGCACTGCCCTTTTCAGGTACCATGTCGGAAAAGGAATGTAGAAAAGTAGTTTATTTGAATTCCATATTCTTTAGACTGTCCTTGTACAGCCGTACGATTTCGTATTTTGACACGAATAAATTTATAAAACATTTTGTCTTGACTCGTAATCGTACCTATCTACCGAGAAGGTACTTACGCGATTGTGCTAAGCTTTTAGCATACAATATTTTAGACTCCGTCGTGGCTAGCACGATGTCTGATAGTTGTAAGGTAGACTACGTCGTGACTAGCACGACGTCTGATAGTTGTAAGGTAGATTCCGTCGTGACTAGCACGACGTGTGATAGTTGTAAGGCGGACCCCGTGTTACGTTTTAGTAGCGTGGGATCTAGAAGGGAGCCGGAGCCGGCCGGTAATTTAAACTGACCACTCCGACAACGCGTGCTTCTGCTTCCACCGGCTTCCAACCCCTTGATAGCTGTAACACTAGTATTCATATAGATAGTAATGTCATTAATATGGTACACCAAAATATACAGGGATTCACTAGTAAGGAACTAGAAATTGACTTGTTTATACAATGCTCAAATATCCATATTCTTTGTATAACGGAGCACTGGCTTAAGGGTCATGAATTTATGTTTAATTTTAGCAATCATGGCATAGTAAGTTCATTTTCTAGGAAGGAATGTAGGCGTGGAGGGTCTTTAATAATGGTAACACACAATTTGAAAAGTAAGGAACGTAAAGATATTGTTGACAAATCCATCGAACGCCAAATAGAGCTCTCTTGTGTTGAGTTGGATCAATTCATAATTGTATGCGTATACAGACCTCCATCGGCGGATTATAGTCTATTCGAGTCAGTTATGGATGACGTGCTCAGTAGTGTTTTTATAAGTGCAAAATGTGTTATTGTGTGTGGTGATTTTAATGTTAACTTACTAGAGAAATCGCCCATGTGTGTGAGTCTAGTGAATACTTTTAAATCGTTTAACTTAGTGAACCTGTTTTGTGAACCAACCCGAATTACAGCAACCAGTGCAACATGTATAGATAACGTTTTCAGTAATGAGGATGCAATTAATAAATCTATTATTAACAACTTAAGTTCTGACCACTGTGGACAACAAGTCTCCTTCAGCGGGAAAACTGACGAAAATCCACGAAATACTATGTGCAGACCTATTTCCGAAAAGAGATTAGATTTATTCAATCGTAATATTGCGAAACGATTACTTTATCTTCCATTTACTGAGGAAAGCCCAGACAGTTTGTATGCTCATTTGTTTAACTGTATCAAAATGGAATTTGATGCCTGTTTTAATTTAAGGAAACTTCAAAGCAAGATCAGGACTAAATTTAGCGACTGGGCTACCCCGGATATTCACGAGAAAAGACGCCGACTCTATGACTTGTACGATTCGAGAACTATTGATAAAAGGCCGGAATTTCTGGAGTATGTTAAGAACTACTCGAAATCTTTTAAGTTATTGTGTGTCGCCGCTAAAGCCGATTACTTGTCAAAAAAGATCCAGAACTCCAACGACAAGGTTAAAACTGTATGGCAAGTTATAAACAATGAAACTGGGAAACGCAAGATAAGAGACCCACACTACAGTCTACGAATTGATGATACTTTGGTAAGTTCTGACCATGAAGTAGCAGATCATTTTGAGCGGTTCTTTTCTAACGTACCTTTTGAGACCACGAAGTCTTTAAACTCATCACCAGATGTCGCTGAATCATTATTGAAAGCAAATGTAGCGGAATGTACAGAAAACTTTAGCTTCACTCACGTGACCCCTCATATTCTTGTAAAAACGTTTAAATTGTTGAACTTAAAGAAGACTGAAGATCTTTGGGGCATTTCAGTCAAAGTATTACATTCCATTGTAGAATCAATCGCACCTTTTTTAGCTGATATTTTTAATAAATGTATTGATACTGGAGTATTTCCTGATCTCTCGAAACACAGTAAAATTATTCCGCTGTTTAAATCAGGAACGAAAACTGACCCTACCAACTTCAGGCCAATATCAATACTACCGGCACTAAGCAAAGTCTTTGAAAAGATTATTCTTAATCAGCTTATGTCTCACTTTAATTGTAATAAACTTTTCAATAACAATCAGTACGGTTTTACTAGGGGTCGCTCTACCACTGATGCCGGTGTGGTACTAATTAAACATATTTTTGAAGCCTGGGAAGAGGCTCAAGATGCTATTGGAGTGTTCTGTGATTTATCAAAGGCATTTGATTGCGTTGATCACGAGAATTTAATCAGAAAGTTAAGACATTATGGGATTAAAAACGGTGCTCTTGATCTTGTATCATCGTATCTTTCTGAGAGAACACAACGAGTAGTCGTCAACGGGATGCACTCAGCGGGGACAACTGTTGCTCTTGGTGTTCCTCAAGGCTCGATTCTGGGTCCATTTTTGTTTCTGATTTACATCAATGACCTACCAAATGTGGTGCAAGATAAGCATGATATAGTGTTATTCGCAGACGACACGTCGCTTATTTTCAAGGTAGACAGGAAAGAGACAAGCTTCGATAATATTAATGATGCGCTCAACACTGTTGTGGAATGGTTTACAGCAAATAATTTACTGTTAAATTCCAAGAAAACAAAGTGTATCAGATTCACTTTACCTAATGTCAAGCACGTAAACAATACCAGGATCAAATTAAAGGGCGATGAACTGGAATTTGAAGATAGAACAGTGTTTTTAGGCATCACCTTGGACTCAAAACTACAATGGCATGCGCATATCGACACCCTAGCCGGCAAACTTGGTTCTGCAGCCTATGCAGTAAGACGTATAAGACAGTTAACAAACGTTGAGACGGCCAGGCTGGTGTACTACAGTTACTTCCACAGTGTTATGTCCTACGGAATCCTGTTGTGGGGAAAAGCGGCTGATATCCAGACCATCTTCGTGCTACAGAAACGAGCTGTACGCTCCATCTACGAACTAAAAGCCCGAAATTCTCTCAGGGACAAATTTAAGGAGGCAAATATTCTTACTGTAGCATGCCAATACATTCTTGAGAATATTATGTATGTGCGGAAAAACCTTCAGGACTTCAATCTCAACAGTGATATCCACGACTACAACACCAGAAGTAAACACAAGATCGCAGTGCAGTACAGTCGTCTTCGCAAGGTTAGCACGTCGTTCGTGGGGAACTGTATACGTTTTTACAATAAAATACCTACCGAAATTGTTAATTTGCCGTTAAGTAAATTTAAGTCTCATATAAAAAAATATTTGCTAAGCAAGGCGTATTATAATGTCAACGATTTCATAAACGACAAAAATGCCTTTAAGCCAGTAGCAGTCAAATTGTATTAGAATTAATATACCTTCGAGTATGATTGTCTTGGCGTATTACCTTTGTAATTATTATAAGTACCGGAAATAGCTGTTCCGTTTTATGTAACATGAGAGCACGTAATGCTTTTTCTCGCCGAACAAGTAGCTTTAATCTTTGCTATTATCAATGTCTAGTGTGGCTTGAATATGTCATGCTCGCTTAAAGGGCTTTGCTTACGGTGGCGTCGTTGATCGGGTCGCCACCTTCCCTAACATATGGTTGAGGGAGGCGATGGCTGAGATATGCGTCATACTCGTGATCGGGTGCTGTTTGTGGAGTCCGGTCTGTTCATGCTTGCAAGGGCATAGTAACTACCTAAATACTAATGTTATTATCATTATTTTGACGAGAGACATCATTCTGTTCTTGACACGTTTTATTGTTATTGACCCTGTACATCTCTGACAATATTACATTAATGATCCTTTTTTTTTTTTTAACGCTTAGGGACAGTATACATCTCTATAAGAACATTAGAATAATTATTAATTGTATTTGGATGCTCAGAGACATTATACATCTCTGGGGTACTAAATTATATCATAAACTTATTGTTAATTCTGATACAGACCTTATATCGAATGTATTTGATAATATTTTACAATTTTGGATTGTTCTAGTTTTCATTCAGTGACATTTAGTTTGTAACCATTTAGGTACTAATTAGTTAAAATCTGCAATTTTAAAATGATTATTGTGTAAGATTATTAATATTATATTGTAGAACACCATTTGACATGTAAAAGTGCCCTTGTGGCCTATTTGCAGAATAAATAATTGATTTTGATTTTGATTTTGAA
The DNA here is from genome assembly GCA_963854355.1 of Epinotia brunnichana. Classification (NCBI taxonomy): domain Eukaryota; kingdom Metazoa; phylum Arthropoda; class Insecta; order Lepidoptera; family Tortricidae; genus Epinotia; species Epinotia brunnichana. Next base: position 16,078,533 of record OY977957.1, read on the forward strand.
CAGTTTGTCCATCTTGGACATACATATAAAAGACAAAGTCCGTGCCCCCGCCAAGTCGAGCAAAACAAAGAGGCACAGCCGTACCACACCATTCTTTTCTCGAAGCCATTCAGGCCATTTTCAACATCCTGTAATTTTGTGCTGGCTAAAGCTAGAACCCTGAATTTTCAGGAACATGAAGGGCATAATATGGCTAACATATAATGATCAATAACATTCAATTTGAACTTTTAGTTTAAGAACTATTGTTCGTCAAAGTTCGTTAGTTTTGTCATTGGCAATACTCACTTATAATACTGATAATAATCACGCTAATTCTAAGGTACTTCTAGCAGGTACAAGCTCCAAATTTCAAACGTAATTAGTTTTAGCCTAATAATTCATAAAAAACCTAAAAATATTGCAATTTCAGTCACGTTTCAGATATATACAAACTGCATAAGTTACTTTTGCAGATCCCTCCTGCAAAACTATACTACAAACGTTATTTGCGGTTGGTAAAATAACATTCCCATACAAAGTCTACAAAAAGAAATGAGATACCATAAAAAACATTCCATGTAAAAATATGCCAAGTCTCGAAACTATTTCTCACTAAAACGTGGTGAGATATTTTCGTAGAGCCAAGTTAGGCATTCTTATTAATCTTTATTTGTTTGCTAAATAAAATTTTGTGACTTGGCAATCACACTTACATAGTTTTAGGTACCTATGCAAAAATTTGTAAATGCAGTTGTGTTATTCCCAAGTTGCAGAATTTTATTTAGCAAGCAAATAAAGATTAATAAGAATGCCTGACTTGGCTCTACGAAATATCTCACCACTATTTACTGTGAAAGAGTTTCGAGACTTGGCATATTTTTTACATGGAATGTTTTTTATGGGATTTAAAATATTACACGCACTGATGAAAAGGATAGACTCAGATGTCAAACTATCGTCAAAGAAAAAAAGTTGCTTCCAATACTGGGGAATCACGACCTTCAACTATGAGGAATACGACGTAAGAAGGACAACCTCGTCAGAGAAAAGCCCTCTTCCATTTTTTATCCTACCAAAAGTAAATGAAAATCACCGTGCTGTCACATGACTCTCTAATGACGGTTGGTTTCGTCACGGGTTCTAAATTGAAATGACTTTCACTGAGCTCCTGTGTCGCCGAACGACCTTTGATGATGATGTTGTGACACGCATGCACGGAATGGTACTGTCGAATACAGTAGTGTGTTTATACAAGCTTTAATGGTCGCACTACACTTGGGGTTGCGTCGTTGCCTCTCTTTCATTTCCCGTAAGAAGGAAAAAGATACAACACGAATATTTGGGCAAACACCGCCAAGTGTGGTGCGACCATAACAATAACCAACTCATCAAATCCGAAAATAATTGTAAGACCGCCAAGACGCTAGCTTTGTTTACAGTCACCAGCATAAATATAATATATTTATATATAGTCATCAGATCGCCATGAAACCCGGCTCAATCGACGCAGAAAAAAACGCCGATTTCAACGATATATATAACTCTATTTTGACCAAAATGTCGCTTCAGTGGTTTTGCCTTTCCACCGTCGATATGATGGAACAAACGCCGTAAAATATCTGATGTCAAATTTACTGTAGCTATAAATAAAAATATAAAAAAACCGGCCAAGTGCAAGTGAGACTCGCGCTAGAAGGGTTCCGTACCATTATCTATAAAAAACTATTTTATTCCGTGTTTTTAGTATTTGTTGTTATAGCGCGTGTGAAAATTTCAGCTGGAACTATCACGGTATCAGTGAGATACAGCCTGGTGACAGACGGACGGACGGACAGCGGAGTCTTAGTAATAGGGTCCCGTTTTACGCTTTGAGGACGGAACCTTAAAAATAGAGCGAATAGCTCGTTTTTCATGCAAAGTCTCTTATCGCTTTTTTTGTATTATATTCCTATTATTATTTCCGCAGTGAATGATTTAGCTGTGAAAATGTTATCTGGAAGTTATATGGACCACAAAGGTCAGAAATTGAGAATAGCAGAAATGACAGTTATGTCAAAGGATAACGTATAAAATTTGAAAATACGTAGTATTCTACTGTGTGAATCCTGAAGTTCGCCTGAATTTTTCAAGCAGGGGAGTATTGTTTACGTAATAATTACCTTAAGTTAAGTATAACTGAATAATTAGTCATCAGAATATAACCTCTTTGTTGCTTTTGTACCAAAATTTAGAAAACCAAATATAGTTCATAACACTAGCTTGACAAAGTAAACCTAGACCAAATTAGTGCACAGTCATTTGTTTAAGTGAATATACGTTGAATTTACCGTGGTCAGTGTGCCTAAAGCTTACTTAATTTAAGGATTTTGTTAGATTTTGAGTCAAATTTAACTGTAGTCACAATTTTACAATTGTAAAGCATAGACCTTGCTACAAGCCTTTGACATAAAGGTCTAGTCCGGATATCAAACATTTTGAATATGTTTTCAGCCAACTACACCAAAGCGGTTACACGCAAAGATGCCAGAGATGCTTTAATAAGCAAACTACAGCAAACTCAGAAAGATCTCAAATCGGCCACAGAGCTAAATGGAAAGCTCCTGCAGGAAAGGGATGAGAGTGAAGAGGAGGTCTTGCAGGTCATCAGGCTGAACACAACCCTCAAAGCAGAGCTCGCGAAGCAAGATGTTGTGTGCAAGGACCTCATGGCTGACCGGGATGAACTTCAACTCTCCGTAGACCGGTTCCAGCAGTGCCAGGAGGTACATGAGCAGGCATTGCAACATATCCGGGACCTGGAGCAACAGCTGGAGGAAGTTGAGGCAAAACAGATTTGCAAGTATTGTTCCGGACTGGCTGATAACAATTTAAGTATACTTGCTGAACTAAATAGTTGTTGTGAGATAGACATACTGCATGATAGTATTATAAGCCTCCCAGTAGTTGAAACCATTGATCTGACCAGTTCTGTTTGTATAGGGAGTAGAATTGATCAAAATATTATGATGAGAGGATCTAACAAAGTTAAGAAATATTTGAGATTAGGAAGATTTATTAAGAAATCTAAGATATTATTGAAACGCCATAAAATGTGTTTCAAAGCAGTTTCATCTATATATAATTATGCAGAGTTGAATGATCAGCTCTTAAACTGTCAAATGGAACTAGACCAGGCAGTTATGGAATTAAATAATCGCACCGAAGAACTTACATCATTAGAAAAAAAACTCGAGGACATTAGCGGCAAGCATGAACACTCAAATAATACCTTACAGGAGTACATACGCTTTATGAATTGTGTTCTAGAACCGGGGAGCGGCATACCATTGCACTTCGAGTCGCTTCGAGCACCGGGCCGTCCCTCCGGGTCATACCACGCCACCGCACCTGTCATCCCCGCGCCTGCACCGCGTGTGACGCCATGGCCGCCGCTGTCGGGCCGAACTGAGCCTACACCACCGTCACCGCAGAGCCACGCTGAGCTGGAGCACCCGATGCTGAGCCACACCGAACCGGAGCCGCCGCCGACGAGTCCCACGGAGCAGGCGCCGCCCACGACGAGCCACACCGCGCCGCCCTCTCCTCCCGCGCCCGGCCGGCCGCGCCGCACCGTGGTGTACACCGACCAGGTGGGCCGAGGCCTCGGGGCGCTGCTGGCGGGCCGCTTGACGCAGAGGGTGACCAACAACTGTCTGTCGGGGGCCTCTGTCGATCGTTTGGCCTCGTGTATTGCCGCTGACGACTTCGATTGCGATTCTACGCTAGTAGTGTTCATAGGAGATACTTTAGGATGCACCAAGCGGGACCTCATCAAACTATCTGAGACTTTAAGTGAAATTGACCAACGAGGTGTAAGCAAAATTATTATTTGCGCACTGCCCTTTTCAGGTACCATGTCGGAAAAGGAATGTAGAAAAGTAGTTTATTTGAATTCCATATTCTTTAGACTGTCCTTGTACAGCCGTACGATTTCGTATTTTGACACGAATAAATTTATAAAACATTTTGTCTTGACTCGTAATCGTACCTATCTACCGAGAAGGTACTTACGCGATTGTGCTAAGCTTTTAGCATACAATATTTTAGACTCCGTCGTGGCTAGCACGATGTCTGATAGTTGTAAGGTAGACTACGTCGTGACTAGCACGACGTCTGATAGTTGTAAGGTAGATTCCGTCGTGACTAGCACGACGTGTGATAGTTGTAAGGCGGACCCCGTGTTACGTTTTAGTAGCGTGGGATCTAGAAGGGAGCCGGAGCCGGCCGGTAATTTAAACTGACCACTCCGACAACGCGTGCTTCTGCTTCCACCGGCTTCCAACCCCTTGATAGCTGTAACACTAGTATTCATATAGATAGTAATGTCATTAATATGGTACACCAAAATATACAGGGATTCACTAGTAAGGAACTAGAAATTGACTTGTTTATACAATGCTCAAATATCCATATTCTTTGTATAACGGAGCACTGGCTTAAGGGTCATGAATTTATGTTTAATTTTAGCAATCATGGCATAGTAAGTTCATTTTCTAGGAAGGAATGTAGGCGTGGAGGGTCTTTAATAATGGTAACACACAATTTGAAAAGTAAGGAACGTAAAGATATTGTTGACAAATCCATCGAACGCCAAATAGAGCTCTCTTGTGTTGAGTTGGATCAATTCATAATTGTATGCGTATACAGACCTCCATCGGCGGATTATAGTCTATTCGAGTCAGTTATGGATGACGTGCTCAGTAGTGTTTTTATAAGTGCAAAATGTGTTATTGTGTGTGGTGATTTTAATGTTAACTTACTAGAGAAATCGCCCATGTGTGTGAGTCTAGTGAATACTTTTAAATCGTTTAACTTAGTGAACCTGTTTTGTGAACCAACCCGAATTACAGCAACCAGTGCAACATGTATAGATAACGTTTTCAGTAATGAGGATGCAATTAATAAATCTATTATTAACAACTTAAGTTCTGACCACTGTGGACAACAAGTCTCCTTCAGCGGGAAAACTGACGAAAATCCACGAAATACTATGTGCAGACCTATTTCCGAAAAGAGATTAGATTTATTCAATCGTAATATTGCGAAACGATTACTTTATCTTCCATTTACTGAGGAAAGCCCAGACAGTTTGTATGCTCATTTGTTTAACTGTATCAAAATGGAATTTGATGCCTGTTTTAATTTAAGGAAACTTCAAAGCAAGATCAGGACTAAATTTAGCGACTGGGCTACCCCGGATATTCACGAGAAAAGACGCCGACTCTATGACTTGTACGATTCGAGAACTATTGATAAAAGGCCGGAATTTCTGGAGTATGTTAAGAACTACTCGAAATCTTTTAAGTTATTGTGTGTCGCCGCTAAAGCCGATTACTTGTCAAAAAAGATCCAGAACTCCAACGACAAGGTTAAAACTGTATGGCAAGTTATAAACAATGAAACTGGGAAACGCAAGATAAGAGACCCACACTACAGTCTACGAATTGATGATACTTTGGTAAGTTCTGACCATGAAGTAGCAGATCATTTTGAGCGGTTCTTTTCTAACGTACCTTTTGAGACCACGAAGTCTTTAAACTCATCACCAGATGTCGCTGAATCATTATTGAAAGCAAATGTAGCGGAATGTACAGAAAACTTTAGCTTCACTCACGTGACCCCTCATATTCTTGTAAAAACGTTTAAATTGTTGAACTTAAAGAAGACTGAAGATCTTTGGGGCATTTCAGTCAAAGTATTACATTCCATTGTAGAATCAATCGCACCTTTTTTAGCTGATATTTTTAATAAATGTATTGATACTGGAGTATTTCCTGATCTCTCGAAACACAGTAAAATTATTCCGCTGTTTAAATCAGGAACGAAAACTGACCCTACCAACTTCAGGCCAATATCAATACTACCGGCACTAAGCAAAGTCTTTGAAAAGATTATTCTTAATCAGCTTATGTCTCACTTTAATTGTAATAAACTTTTCAATAACAATCAGTACGGTTTTACTAGGGGTCGCTCTACCACTGATGCCGGTGTAGTACTAATTAAACATATTTTTGAAGCCTGGGAAGAGGCTCAAGATGCTATTGGAGTGTTCTGTGATTTATCAAAGGCATTTGATTGCGTTGATCACGAGAATTTAATCAGAAAGTTAAGACATTATGGGATTAAAAACGGTGCTCTTGATCTTGTATCATCGTATCTTTCTGAGAGAACACAACGAGTAGTCGTCAACGGGATGCACTCAGCGGGGACAACTGTTGCTCTTGGTGTTCCTCAAGGCTCGATTCTGGGTCCATTTTTGTTTCTGATTTACATCAATGACCTACCAAATGTGGTGCAAGATAAGCATGATATAGTGTTATTCGCAGACGACACGTCGCTTATTTTCAAGGTAGACAGGAAAGAGACAAGCTTCGATAATATTAATGATGCGCTCAACACTGTTGTGGAATGGTTTACAGCAAATAATTTACTGTTAAATTCCAAGAAAACAAAGTGTATCAGATTCACTTTACCTAATGTCAAGCACGTAAACAATACCAGGATCAAATTAAAGGGCGATGAACTGGAATTTGAAGATAGAACAGTGTTTTTAGGCATCACCTTGGACTCAAAACTACAATGGCATGCGCATATCGACACCCTAGCCGGCAAACTTGGTTCTGCAGCCTATGCAGTAAGACGTATAAGACAGTTAACAAACGTTGAGACGGCCAGGCTGGTGTACTACAGTTACTTCCACAGTGTTATGTCCTACGGAATCCTGTTGTGGGGAAAAGCGGCTGATATCCAGACCATCTTCGTGCTACAGAAACGAGCTGTACGCTCCATCTACGAACTAAAAGCCCGAAATTCTCTCAGGGACAAATTTAAGGAGGCAAATATTCTTACTGTAGCATGCCAATACATTCTTGAGAATATTATGTATGTGCGGAAAAACCTTCAGGACTTCAATCTCAACAGTGATATCCACGACTACAACACCAGAAGTAAACACAAGATCGCAGTGCAGTACAGTCGTCTTCGCAAGGTTAGCACGTCGTTCGTGGGGAACTGTATACGTTTTTACAATAAAATACCTACCGAAATTGTTAATTTGCCGTTAAGTAAATTTAAGTCTCATATAAAAAAATATTTGCTAAGCAAGGCGTATTATAATGTCAACGATTTCATAAACGACAAAAATGCCTTTAAGCCAGTAGCAGTCAAATTGTATTAGAATTAATATACCTTCGAGTATGATTGTCTTGGCGTATTACCTTTGTAATTATTATAAGTACCGGAAATAGCTGTTCCGTTTTATGTAACATGAGAGCACGTAATGCTTTTTCTCGCCGAACAAGTAGCTTTAATCTTTGCTATTATCAATGTCTAGTGTGGCTTGAATATGTCATGCTCGCTTAAAGGGCTTTGCTTACGGTGGCGTCGTTGATCGGGTCGCCACCTTCCCTAACATATGGTTGAGGGAGGCGATGGCTGAGATATGCGTCATACTCGTGATCGGGTGCTGTTTGTGGAGTCCGGTCTGTTCATGCTTGCAAGGGCATAGTAACTACCTAAATACTAATGTTATTATCATTATTTTGACGAGAGACATCATTCTGTTCTTGACACGTTTTATTGTTATTGACCCTGTACATCTCTGACAATATTACATTAATGATCCTTTTTTTTTTTTTAACGCTTAGGGACAGTATACATCTCTATAAGAACATTAGAATAATTATTAATTGTATTTGGATGCTCAGAGACATTATACATCTCTGGGGTACTAAATTATATCATAAACTTATTGTTAATTCTGATACAGACCTTATATCGAATGTATTTGATAATATTTTACAATTTTGGATTGTTCTAGTTTTCATTCAGTGACATTTAGTTTGTAACCATTTAGGTACTAATTAGTTAAAATCTGCAATTTTAAAATGATTATTGTGTAAGATTATTAATATTATATTGTAGAACACCATTTGACATGTAAAAGTGCCCTTGTGGCCTATTTGCAGAATAAATAATTGATTTTGATTTTGATTTTGAACAGTTTGTCCATCTTGGACATACATATAAAAGACAAAGTCCGTGCCCCCGCCAAGTCGAGCAAAACAAAGAGGCACAGCCGTACCACACCATTCTTTTCTCGAAGCCATTCAGGCCATTTTCAACATCCTGTAATTTTGTGCTGGCTAAAGCTAGAACCCTGAATTTTCAGGAACATGAAGGGCATAATATGGCTAACATATAATGATCAATAACATTCAATTTGAACTTTTAGTTTAAGAACTATTGTTCGTCAAAGTTCGTTAGTTTTGTCATTGGCAATACTCACTTATAATACTGATAATAATCACGCTAATTCTAAGGTACTTCTAGCAGACCCACAAGCTCCAAATTTCAAACGTAATTAGTTTTAGCCTAATAATTCATAAAAAACCTAAAAATATTGCAATTTCAGTCACGTTTCAGATATATACAAACTGCATAAGTTACTTTTGCAGATCCCTCCTGCAAAACTATACTACAAACGTTATTTGCGGTTGGTAAAATAACATTCCCATACAAAGTCTACAAAAAGAAATGAGATACCATAAAAAACATTCCATGTAAAAATATGCCAAGTCTCGAAACTATTTCTCACTAAAACGTGGTGAGATATTTTCGTAGAGCCAAGTTAGGCATTCTTATTAATCTTTATTTGTTTGCTAAATAAAATTTTGTGACTTGGCAATCACACTTACATAGTTTTAGGTACCTATGCAAAAATTTGTAAATGCAGTTGTGTTATTCCCAAGTTGCAGAATTTTATTTAGCAAGCAAATAAAGATTAATAAGAATGCCTGACTTGGCTCTACGAAATATCTCACCACTATTTACTGTGAAAGAGTTTCGAGACTTGGCATATTTTTTACATGGAATGTTTTTTATGGGATTTAAAATATTACACGCACTGATGAAAAGGATAGACTCAGATGTCAAACTATCGTCAAAGAAAAAAAGTTGCTTCCAATACTGGGGAATCACGACCTTCAACTATGAGGAATACGACGTAAGAAGGACAACCTCGTCAGAGAAAAGCCCTCTTCCATTTTTTATCCTACCAAAAGTAAATGAAAATCACCGTGCTGTCACATGACTCTCTAATGACAGTTGGTTTCGTCACGGGTTCTAAATTGAAATGACTTTCACTGAGCTCCTGTGTCGCCGAACGACCTTTGATGATGATGTTGTGACACGCATGCACGGAATGGTACTGTCGAATACAGTAGTGTGTTTATACAAGCTTTAATGGTCGCACTACACTTGGGGTTGCGTCGTTGCCTCTCTTTCATTTCCCGTAAGAAGGAAAAAGATACAACACGAATATTTGGGCAAACACCGCCAAGTGTGGTGCGACCATAACAATAACCAACTCATCAAATCCGAAAATAATTGTAAGACCGCCAAGACGCTAGCTTTGTTTACAGTCACCAGCATAAATATAATATATTTATATATAGTCATCAGATCGCCATGAAACCCGGCTCAATCGACGCAGAAAAAAACGCCGATTTCAACGATATATATAACTCTATTTTGACCAAAATGTCGCTTCAGTGGTTTTGCCTTTCCACCGTCGATATGATGGAACAAAGGCCGTAAAATATCTGATGTCAAATTTACTGTAGCTATAAATTAAAATATAAAAAAACCGGCCAAGTGCGAGTGAGACTCGCGCTAGAAGGGTTCCGTACCATTATCTATAAAAAACTATTTTATTCCGTGTTTTTAGTATTTGTTGTTATAGCGCCAACATAATACATCATCTGTGAAAATTTCAGCTGGAACTATCACGGTATCAGTGAGATACAGCCTGGTGACAGACGGACGGACGGACAGCGGAGTCTTAGTAATAGGGTCCCGTTTTACGCTTTGAGGACGGAACCTTAAAAATAGAGCGAATAGCTCGTTTTTCATGCAAAGTCTCTTATCGCTTTTTTTGTATTATATTCCTATTATTATTTATAGCAACATAAACTAGTTTCCGACCTAGATATGGCAGATCCCATTGTGTATAAAAAGTGTCATGTTATTCCAGTATGTCGCTTTAAAATGAGAACCAAACTACGTTTGTATGGAGAGTATTGGAGAGTCGACTTGAGTTAACCATGCTGGGGACTCTTAAGTGCAGTTCTCATCATGGACACTAGTGCCCTTATAGTTCAAGAAAACTGGATTCAAATGTATGGAAAATTTGGCAAAATAAATGGAGAACTTTTATCTATCAGGATATGTAGGTTATAGAGCAAATTTCAATTTTATCTACTCTCCCCTCCCCTCCGGGGCGAGGTTCACCCCCCCGCGTCCTTGAAAATGTCCCTGAGCGCGGTATTTTCCTTTTTAAAAGAAAACCGTACACGATAAATAAAAAAAGTTTACGAAATAAATAATCCTTGACAAATTTACTATAAACCTTTAATACATTTAAAACCGATATCACTTACAGTTTCAGCGCAATCTGCTAACAAAGACGAACGTTTTTTATAATTTTTATATTTTTTCAGCTGTATGTTGAGCTTTCTCAAAAACCTCACACTTTATCGCCAATATATGTATTACTGAAGTGAATAATAGAATATGTTCTTTTTAAAAAGGTATAATTGATTTCTAACCTCTGTCATTTACCGTTTCTATGCTTTTTTTTTAAATTTAAATCATTCGGCCATTTAGCGAACTATAATTATTCGTACTGGTTAAACGGTGTTACTTTAAATACCATAGACTTTTATAGGTATTTCTGCAATCTATAGGTAAAGAACTATTTTATGTATTTTTTCTAAATTTTAGGCCCATTAATATAGGAGATAAGGGGGGGCGAGGAAATTGTAAATTTTCGCCAATTTCCTTAAATAACTTCAAAACTGTTTGTCTTAAAATTAGGAAAAAATATTTTTACGATCTTTATAATGTTCCCTTTCATTTAATATGTCACACGATATAGTTCGAAACTTTTTTTTTTCGAATTAACCGCCTCTCTCTCCTAAAGTGGCAACCATGTTTAAAGTTCATTTGTTTTCGTTACACGTCCGTTTGGGTCACCGATTTACATATTTTTACCAAATTTTAACTCAATCGGTCGAGTAGTTTCGGAGCAAATTGGCTGTGTCAGACGGACAGACAGACACAGACACACGAGTGATCGTATAAGTGTTTCGTGTTTCCTTTTGAGGTACGGAACCCTAAAAATTCTCTAAAAATTTATAAATAAATAAATAAATATGTTGGAACAATCTCACACAAATCGACCTAGTTCCAAGCTAAGCAAAGCTTGCACTAATTGGGTACCTACACGTACATACTAGGTCACGATATATATACTTAATAGATAAATAAATACCGATGTATATACATAGAGAACTTCCATGACTCAGGAACGAATATTCGTGATCATCACACAGATACATTCCGAAATAACGGGTTTAATGACAGTTGCGTCTTATCTCTTAAATGTACTTTTATTAATTTATCGAACTAAATACTTAAGACGTAGACTTAAATAATACGACACTGCAATACTTATTATCCGACTTCAAAACAGGAGGAGGTTCTCAAGTCGTCGGAATCTTATATTAATATGTACTTGTATGTGCCCCGATTACTCAAAGACATCCGGACAGATTTGGAAAATATTTTGTTTGCTTGAAAAGGTACCTATCCTTCCCAGGTCAGTATCTGATGATGGAATCCTGGAGATATCGAGAGAACTCTTCAAAGTTTATAGGCACACTAAAAGCGATCTGAAATATCTGAATACTGATTTGAAGTAGGTTGAAACGTTCTTTTTAAAGTAAATTATTTACTTATCTAATATTGAAGTTACTTCTAATGTAACACTTTAATGGTTTGATTGCCATAATGCCTCAAAGCACAAAGTTGGTAATTATTGTCACATCAACACGAATGTGCAAATACCATGTAAATAAACTCCACGGCGCATGCCCGGCCAATTTCACCGAAATTGGTCTACGTTGTTTTAACCATTTTCAAAATGTGGAGGATGTGTGTTCATCTGTAGGTTTTCCTTTTTCTTTTTCTCGTTGAGATTTTTCAATTATCTTCTTTCATAATATCAGGCTAAAGACTTTCACTGCCGGACATAGGCCTTCGCCAAAGAGAGACCGGTCATGCACAACGCATCCAGCGGACTCCCGTGACTCTTACCTTTTATTATATTTAATAGCGATTAATTTTTAGCATAAAATCGTTGAAAATTTTGTAAATTTGAAAATGAAAATCACTGTATGGCATAGCAATAACACATTTTGTTTTTTCTTTTTCACAACAAATGAGAAGTTTTTTGTTTAACCGGTTCTATCAGTGATTAGTCAATCTTCACGCATTCATCAAAAATTACTTGGTTACTTGTATAATACTATAATCGATGGTTACATAATCATACCCTACCTCGTACCTCGAGCCAACAGTATAAATAAGCCCATTTTCGCCACGCGTGCCTGATTCAGCACAAGAGCACAAAGTGTTCACATTGTTTTCATTCTCTTAGTCAAAAATTATACTGCTGTTTCAAACAATTTTATTCAACTTCACATGTGAGTCGGGAAAGACATCTTTAATTTTTACTGACTTTATACAAACAACTGTGTCCTTACCTTTCATGCTTTTGATTATAATAAAGCAAAAGCTTATATAGGTTTTGTTCCGCACTAATATTTTTTTCACATTTATTGGTACTATAATGATAACGCCCTTTAGAATGTAACAATTACCTAATGGGCAAAAAAGGACTTATGTATAACATATATTTGTGAAGTATTAAAATATAAGTTGATACTAAAATGAATATAGTATTAGTGTATAGACTAAGGCAGTAGAGGCATACGATGCCAAAGTAAATTAAACCATTATTTTAGCTTTTAATAAATGAATATGCCAAAAAACACGCAGTGGACTCTAGGAATGTTTTATAGGTATTTAGAAATATTACTTAATTGCGTAGAAAAATATTATACCTGCCACCTGAGAGATTAATAATGTATTAGTACATAGTAAAAAAATAAGGTAAGTACAACGTTATGATTAATATCTGAGCAAAACTAAACAAAATCAAAAACTAATTAGATAATTAAAATTAACAATGTGACTGACTGTGAAAATTCGGGTTGTAAGTAGTTTAAATTCAACTGCTCAAATTCTGCTGCTGCTGAGTTTATTGTAAAATAAAGTATTATAAAAATTCATTCTCTAAGTCAAAAAATAAATGAAAATCAACTGCTTAAATTCTGCTGCTGCTGAGTGTTTGCTTAATTTTGAATTTGGTTGCACGCCTGTTAATGCAATACAGGCAGAACTTGGTTCTTTTTTAACCGACTTCCAAAAAGGAGGAGGTTGTCAATTCGTCTGTATTTTTTTTGTGTGTTTGTTACACGATAACTCGGTAATTTATGAACCGATTTGAAAAATGTTTTCTTTATTTGAAAGCATATACTTCCAGATTGATCCTGTTGTCACCAAAATCGAGTTCTGATGATGGGATCCTGGAGAAATCGAGGGAACTCTTCAAATTTTATAGGCAAACTTGAAGCAATTTGGCTACTGATTTGAAGTCGGTTAAACTTTGTTTTTAAAGTAATTTTTTTCTGCCTGTATATGTTGTTGGTGTGTCAAATAAATGGATAAAGTTTAAAATAAACGAAAACAATTTCTCAATTACAACTGTACAGAAAAAACTTATCGCAGGTAAGTTTTGTCCCATTTTTGAGATATTGATCTAAAAATGTGGGGCATTTGTGAGCTCAATTACCTGACAATAATGAGTGCAGATTATGCGTCCCGTTCGAGCTGCAGGCATTTCTTGAGCAGTCGGCCAATACGTGAAGTGCCTGGCTGGTTTCGCCAGGCACTAGATAATTTATCTTTTTATTAGATTAGATTATTTATTCATTTGCATATGTCAAAAAATATTTTTTTTTTATCAGGATCGTCAAAAACAAACAATCGTTTCTGTAGCGCGTCGGGGATGTTCGCTGATGCGCATGTTGACGGGTTTGCCGCTATTATGCGCAAAAGGGTAGCATCCGTGGTGCACAGAATTCGGGGCAGCCCAAACACTCTACTGAGTACCATTGTTGACAGATTTGAAGGCCGTATCCAGAAACACTGGAACGATATTCATTGTTTGATTTAATACCTAATGTTTATATTTCATGTACCCACTAACACTAGAATTAAGTTTTTCATATGTTTTTGCTTTTACTAACAACTATGGACAATGTTCCGAAATAAATTATTTGAATTTGAATTTGAATTAAATTAGGACAATGCCCACAAATGTACACAAAAACGAGTAAATAGAAAAATTAAACAAAATCCAAAGAATAAATATATCAACCACTTGATATCGTCATTCAATTTACAATATTAATGTGCATTGTAAAATACGTGATACAATACATTTAATGTCAAATCATATTAAAATAAATTTAAATAGGTAATAATACTAATTTAACATGTCAAATCAAGATACTCTCTAACTATCCGCATCTGTGTTGATTTAGGTACTTTTCTAAATTGTCTTTCTCGGTTTCTCTTCTTAGTTCATTTTGGGTCGGCCCTCTGAATAATATGCCGCCATTTAGCTCTGTCATGGTAGAGGTAGTCTGCTGGTTTTATGTTTTGGTTTCTCCACCATGTAACTTTTCACTTTTGGGCGTCCTCGGAAATGTCTTATTATGTTTTTTTTTCCTGGTGCATCAAATATTCGTATGAAATAGGACCTTCTTTTAAATTGCCTCTAACGTGCTCATTTCTGATTAACTTAATTTATCTAAAATTGTCATAATATACTATGTATTTTATAAAAAAAAAAAACGTTTTAATATAGTACATTTAAATTATTTGTGTGTATTTAAAAAAAATGGCTTAATTGGGGTTTTTGATAAATAAATGACCTTTGTCACCCAAAACGCAATATTTTATTAGATTTAAAAAAAAAGTATTCACAGGCAATAAAACAAATAGCATAATGTTATAACTTCATAGCTATGATAATGTTGCAATAAAAATTAAAATTAAAGAATGTTTTTTTTTTCTCTGTTCTTAATGCATACATGACAATATGGTTAAGACTACCTAGTAAGTAGTATTACACTGTACCTGTTGCCGGCAATATTCCCATTAAATTTCCAGCTATATTGCACAAACGATGTTGCTAAATCTCTCAGATCAAACAATATCTGTTAAAAAATGTAATATTTTCGTTTTCAATAACAACGTTACATCCGAATAGTTTTAACTATTTAAGTACTGCTAAATTGCATTATTTAACAAAATAATTAAAATATCCGTCAGGCCCAAACTAGGAACAATCTATCAGTGGTGGCGCGTAAGAATTTTCACTGGACAACCCGTACCAAAAAATGCCGTTTTTTGATGATTTACGAGTTTGGTAACATATAGCAAGAAATTTTAGGCAAGTATGGGCGCTCCGCCACTGCAATCTATATTTTGGGAGCCTAGAATACAGATTCAACAAGTAGATAAGAAAATAACTAAATGTTGAAAGGTGCATGTGTGTGTGATCGTAATTTATCAGGAATCTTCGTCTTTTTTGAAGGGTTTTACTAACTGTACCTACAGCTTCTCACCGTTCCAAAATGATTAGAAAGAACTTAATTAATATAGAGCAATTCTTATTAGTATTAAGTAGACGCTGGCAATGGCAACGTATTAAACTTTCCGGGAATATTACCCAGTAGAATATTATCGGGAATAGGAATACTTTCTGGCAGAGGCACGTCACCTAGTTGCAAGTACTTAATGTATCTGATCTTTTTTATGATCATTCTTAATAGTGATGTCGTTTCAGCGAAATAGATTTTTGCATATTATGCAGTTTCTATTCAGGAAATCAGAAAAGGTTCATCAAATTTACAATAAATTAAAAGTTTTAAGAACTGGCAATTATCTTTAGTAAATGGAAATGGACAATATAACATCGACGGTGGAAAGCAAAACCACTGAGAAGCGACATCTTTTGAATTTTACAGGAGAGCGTTTTAAAGTATTTATTTTTTTACTAAAAAAATCATAACTTTTATTCTAGTCAACTTGGAGGCTAGGGTTCTATGCACGTGTTACCTATTTGAAATTTACATAGCTATTTTAATAAAAATA
Organism: Epinotia brunnichana; assembly: GCA_963854355.1. Lineage (NCBI taxonomy): Eukaryota > Metazoa > Arthropoda > Insecta > Lepidoptera > Tortricidae > Epinotia > Epinotia brunnichana. Next base: position 16,094,682 of record OY977957.1, read on the forward strand.
ATGTTATTCCTCAAAACACGGCAGATTTGAAAATAAATGTCGCTTAAGTGAAAAAGCCCCCAAAAAATTCCCGGAAGAACCATTGAAGTGACACCAGCATGCTGTAGACAGACTTTTCAACATTTCCGATGAATCACTTAAGTACCTACCCCATCTTATGAAATTATGTACCTGGAATAAGCACTTTAGTGATATATCATCGAAAATGAACTAAGTTTAAAAATACTGTAGGTATGCGACTATGGTTATGATTGAGTGTATGGTTAAGTAACACAGGTTAGATTTTACTCAAATTGTGTGTCGCATAAATTAAGGGTTTTTAAATTTGGTGCTTATTTTTGTATTACTTTTAGTGACATGAAAGTCATCAGATCGTCGTGAAAACCGGCTCAAACGCTGATTTCAACGATATATATAACTCTTTTTGACCAAAATGTCGCTTCAGTGGTTTTGCGTTTCCACCGTCGAGTCATTATTTTACTCTACACACCGGCCTCTTAGAATCATAAAAACAACCAGGAGTTTATAAATAAGTACTATGTTTTTGTTAACACATATCTTGTCCCAACAATGCCACACTCCCATCACAGAGTGCATTCACGCAAGACTTCCAGAAAAAAGCTAGAACATTTGCACAAAGTCTGATATCGCAGCACTGAACTTGACATTGACCACACGACGTGCAGTCTCAGTACCAGAGCCTCGATGACCACCAATACATGGTCACCACACCCACACACGCACAGAACCCACATGCACATGCATGCCTCAGTGCACGTCTACACGATGCAACGATTGCACGCTCTAAAAGATTTATAGATAAATGCAGTTCCCGGTGAAAATAGATAAATGCCAGTGCTCATGTATTTTCTGTACATTTCAATAGACGCAAGCGTACACGCTGGACATCGGTCCAGAGCACTGAGATAGGGCACCGGTTTCAAACAAGATGGAGTGTCGCGGGAGTATAATCCTGTTTTTGAGTGTTATCGCCGTGGTATCGGCTGATTTTGGAGCCGGGATGAAACTCCTCGGCAGGATATATGATACCTGTGAGAAATCGCAGGAGATCGTCAAGTGCTTCAAGATCCAAGCAGCAAAGTTAGTGGATCGCGCTGCCAGGATGGAATCTCTCCCCATCATCGACGGCATCAGCCTAGTCAGCAGGCCAGAAATGTCGAGGTCGTTCCCCTCATCTATGCCCGAAGGTGACTTAAACTCTCTGGAATCGGATCAAGTGGATAAGTATCTGCAGTTGGCTACTTCCAAGCTGATACAAACACATCGGGTGATCATCTCGCCGACAAGCGTTGGAGGTGACATGGGACGGTCGATGAACGAGGCGAGGAGCAAACTTAAGAAGATGATGGGCCCCATCATCGCTGCTATCGCAATTAAAGGAGGTTTCCTTGCAATGGCCTTCCAAGCTATTGCACTGATTGCCGGCAAGGCTCTGCTGATTGGTAAGATTGCGCTGCTGCTGTCAGCCATCATTGGGCTGAAGAAGCTGGTTTCAGGAGGAGAGGCACATGAGAAAACTACGTACGAGATCGTGAAGCATCCTCAGGTCAGCCACAGTCAGACTTACTCGTCGTCTCATTACGGTAACGACTTTGATACCACAGGCCCGGGAGGTCACTACAGGAGGAGCGTTGAAGATGAAGCTGCTGCCCAGGACAGGGCGTACAGAGCCTACGCCAAGAAACAGTAAGAACACAAGGCTAGCGACTCTTTAAGCAAAATTATGACAACGACTCGGCGCACGGTGCCCAAAACAGATATAAGTTTTGGCCTTTTGCGGCAGCAATAGGAAACAAAGATTTATTAACAATTTGTTAATTTTATTTAATGACCATTTTTTATTCTGACGACACTGGGACTCGTAACATTAAGGTTATTTATCCGTTAATTAATTCAGATGTTACGGACATCTCATGCTTAATCCAAATATTTAACATTGATATGAAATAAACATATTAAATTATTATGTAAATAAGTAATAATATGTGAATATTATTTGATGTATATTTATCTATTACGATGCAATAGAGTATTGTGTAACCAACTGCACCAAATATAATAGGTAATTATTAATGTTTTGAATATTTCGATTGACTATTATTAATTATTGTTTACTATGAATAGTTGTAAATTAGGCTAGTCGACGGGTATTGTGCATTTCTGTTCTCAACGTTCAATTGTCCAATTTTGTAAAAATAGATTAAGTTTAGATAGTTAACTTATTTAGAGAGGTGCTAATTAATTTAAATAAGTAGTCGAATAGTGTATTCCTCATTTATATATTTTAATCTATATCTATTTATATATTGTCGTGCATAATCGGCAAGGTGGTTACGCGAGTACCTTTTAACATGAATATTTATTTACAAAATAATAATGTATACTTATAATATCGCTATAAATATATTAAATTATTAATTATTATAGCTTAATAATAAGTATTTGATGATGAAAAATATTCTAAGCAAAAAGAACAACAGCATTGAAAACCAATTAAATTATACTTAAATCGTGTGTTTGTTTTATTCAGATCAGGCATTTTAGTACATATTATGGTCAGTCAATAATAATGGATTGAATATAAAATTGATAAGACATTGATAAGTGGTTTTATTTCTGTATGAATTTAAGCCTACCCATCTGAATTATATTCAGTTTTTTTGATGAGTTGAAATTTAGAAATCACCCGTAATAAATACGGTTTATGGTTGCATTATCCTCATAAATTTATTGAAGATACTGTAGGCATCGTCTGAAATCGATATCTTCACAAATACCTTTTGCCTTTTTTTGGAGCATCGTTACTGTGCGAATAGCGTATGTAATGAAAACCTAGTTATGTAACAAGGTCAAAAATGTATTTAATTCATTTATATAGTTCACTATTACGCCGCATTTAAGTGTACACGTACTATGCGCGATAAAATTATTGATTTTCTAACGTATTCCGTCTTATTGTAATGTTTCGCAAGAAGCCTGTTTCTTAAAAGCCAAGCAAATAAAAATTACATCAATTACAACTCCTTGCACATATTTTTAATATTTAAAAGTAGCTTTAACTATGACCTAGCATTTAAGTTCCGTGTAATGTGTAATTTTGATTGTATTGTTATTTTCATCATTAATTTATATAAAAAATACTAAATTAGCCATAGGAAAAAAACTTATTACAACAGGGGCATGTAGTTTATAAAGTAAAACTGTCATGTTACTTTTAAACAAGCGATTGATTCCGTCAAAACACTGACATTATTTGTAACACGGACACTTGTATACACGCGAACAGGCAACTAATTATAAGTGCCGCATTCTTTCATAATATGTATAAAGACGTCTACTTATTTTCTTTGCATATATACATTGTAAAGAGTTGTATTATTTACATTGATTTGTGTGTCTTTCCCGCTCATGTGAGAGAAGAATTTGGGAGGCATCCGTGGAGCCGAAATACAGCCCAAAGTAACAATCAAGCATCGCGTATTGAAGCCAACACGATGCTCCTTCAGCAATTTAATAACTAGTCGCTCTGAAAACTGTAGAAATTACGAGACTGTCTTTTTTTAAATATATTGTATATTTTTTTTAATTTCAAAAATCTGAATCGACAAAAATAATCTATATAATTATTGAACCTGCTCACAAAATTTCACGAGACTTGATTGAGAAATGCGACCTGTAGAGGAGTACAGCTGGACAAACGGACATACGAACGCATTTTGGCCTAAGCTGAAGCAGAGAAGTTGGTTTCGCTGCGAGCGGATGATGTCGCTGCCGTGCCATGGGTCGCACACAGAGACAGCTCCCGCCGGGATGCATAAGGTCTATTGTTGAATAGTGGAATCTAAATGAACCGGGTTATCGCGTAAATTATGCACTAATGTCTGGGCTATTAGATGAGACAGCGGACGCCTGCCTAATAAAAGGTACGGTAGCCCAGTGGTTCAGGCATGCGGCTGTCAAGCGGCTGTCGTGGGTTCGAATCCCGGCTCGTACCAATGAGTTTTTCGGAACTTTTGTACGAAATATTTACCGTTAGCTTTTCGGTGAAGGAAAACATCGTGAGAAAACCAGTCTAATCCCAATAAGGTCTAGTTTTCCCTCTGAGTTGGAAGGTCAGATGGCAGTCGCTTTCGTAAAATTAGTGCCTATGCCAAATCTTGGGATTAGGTGTCAAAGCGGAACCCGGGCTCCTTAAAGGCCACAACCGGGAATAACGCTATAGGCCAAGCAAGCGGACGCCTGCCTAATAAAACCGAACTGTCTCACATTTTATCTCCGCTAAACGGTGACTTGCCCTCAGCGATGGACCACATTACAACGTCATTAACCATCCGACATTGATTTTATTGTTAACGTTTCGGTCAGGTGTGTTGTTGTTTTAAGTGAAAATATGGTTTGCAAAATTTTATTGAAAAAGGTTTCATAGTTGACTTGTGCATAACCAGCAGTGTATTATATTAATGCATAGTCATTATATAAGATTTCGATTAGTGAGAACAACAAAGATAAGTGGTTGATGGACTCGTAAATGTGGGTAGTTATGCTACTACTTAAAACTTGCATGATCGGAATATAATTTATTTGTATCTAAGTCGTTAAGTATTGTATTCGACTCTGTCACTGTTTTCGACTCTTCGCATTTTAATTTGTATTTTTTTGTTAAGTGTCTTGTCGGTAGTCCCTAACTCTGTAATTATTTATTTTTTTTAGTTTCAAATTCCGTGATTGCATGTAAAGATTGTAAAGTGTTTAAATCATAATAACTGACTCATCACAGTTTGTTTTTTTTTACTTTATATTTGTACATATAAATGCCCATTATGTAAAAAGGTATTCGGTACCCCGAGTGTTGCATGAATTTAGAAAATATTAAATTGTAATAAAGATACAATATTCATTTTTATATAATGCAGTTACGCCTGCTAACGATATTTATAAACTTCAAATTAAAGGAAAAATTTAAAAATTCCGGTTCGAATCCGGCTCTGAGCCTAAATTTTTCACTTTTTCCTTTAATTTGAAGATACAATATTAACACTGAAAACCGGTTTTGAATCAAAGTTTTAAGTTTTATTCGTAGTTTTAAATGCCAAGCTCTTGTCGGTGGAGTAATTAATGGCCATTCCGCTCATTTACCTTCATTACTTTTATCTTCTTTTGGCTTCATTGTTAAACTCAGTTCTCGGCCTTCCTCTGTATCTTCGTCAATGAATATACCTATGTAATTATGATACTTTAGTTACCTTAATATCTTTTCACTTTTTTTGTTTTCGTTTGTGTCTACTCTTGTCAGCTACATTTTTATTGTACTTTCTGCGTGCGTAAACAAGTAGACATAAATATAGTATATCTTTCATAAGATTACAATCTGTATACGCTACTCGTAGGCTACTAATTGGAAACTAGCTATTCATTGATATTTATAACACGTTATAAATTTCCATGTTTATGACATGTTATAAATTATATTGTTGATAATCTGTTTTACACGTAAACTGATTAGACTGCTGTTGTAAAAATAGTTTCACTATTATATATATACCTCAGAAAATGGCAAAAATGTTATGGTAAAGTCATGAAGAGTGTTAGAGTTGGGTCATTGTCAGTCACAAAAACAAAAATCATCTTTCCGGTGGTCAATAGTTAAGGTGGTTCGATTGCCATACAAAACGTTATTTGACATTCGCAGGCTAACGGCGTGATATTTTAAGAAACTTATGTAAAAAACTTTCATCAATTGGCTTCCCATTTGCGCCAAATTCCCCCTTTCCTAGAATAAACTTGTTTAAACTAGATTAATTTGAGAAAAATGGTTTTCCCAAAATATCACGTCCCAAACCAATTTCTCAAATTAATCTATTTTATACAAGTTTATTCTAGGAAAGAAGAAATTTGGCGCAAATGGGAAGCCAATTTATGAAATTTTGTTACATAAGTTTCTTAAAATATCACGCCGTTAGCCTGCGAATGTCAAATAACGTTTTGTATGGCAATCGAACCACCTTAAGGGCTTACATTTATGTATAATATGTTTTTATCACATAGAATTATAGAAGGGGCAACGCCGTTTATGCGGATTCAGAGTTCAACCAAAAATTTGGCTTTATAGCCCTTAACGTTGGCAATGTCCACCGAAGAGACGCGAACCTAAATCTGACAATGACCCAGTTTGTAAAACGTTCTGTTATATTTTACGAAAAAGGTAAAGTTTTAAATTAATTAAAGGTAGTAATGGAAGCTGTATTTTTGGAATTTTTCATGTATGTGTTATTATATTAAGCTTTATTGTACATAAAATAGGTGGAATACAGTAGGTACAAAAATAAGACATAATTAATGTACTAAGGCGAACTTATCCCTTTAAAGGATCTCTTCCAGATAGCCTTGGAGTAGATAAATTAGTTAAGATAACGAAGATAGACAAAACTTATTGCGCACAAAAACTATAAAATAACTAAGTATTTAATAGTGTAGTAGTTTGCATCAATTACTGCATCTGCCATTAAACGGGTATATAAAACTGTATATACCCGCTATCCCATGTCCCGATGCGTGATTAAATTCAAATACATAGAAATCAGAGCAAATCCACCGCTAGCTAACAGAGCAAACTATTTAATTACAAGAAACTTTACTGCAGAAGAACCTAAGCAACAACAAACACACTAAAGCTTCAGTCATTTCAGCTATGTAATGAAAAGGTCGTATAAAATCTGAAAAGGTAAAAGACGTGAGACGTTTTGTATCATAATCGAATAGACCAATTACTTTAAAGAAAGCTTAGAATCTCCTAATTGACACGCAAAATCGTATCGACGCAAATCACGAAGATATAGCACGCGATACAGTACAGAGCACGTTAGTATTTGTTGAAAAAACTGATGAAAGTCGAATGAAATATGTCGGAGATGTGGTGGTGGTCGATTATAAATTTAATGTTGAGTTGGCGCGATGTAGACTTTTCGCGGTAGCGACATGATATAGTGTGCATATAGAAACTGCTTGTGTAACATTATTTGGATCTTTTAAAGTAATATTTAAATAGGCCTCTTGAATTTAATCGTTGATTGTAGAAAGTCGGATTAATTTATGCTAGAAATAAAATAATAGTAAAAATGTCATGATAAATAGTTGATGTTTAAAAAAAATTGGAGCAAAGAGGTCTCATAGTTAATACGAATTCGAGGCCTGAAGTACTTAAAAATCACAGGCCCTGTTTTAAGATTTATTTATCTTATGGTCAGATGTTGTTCAATATCGACGTCTGAGGGATATAGCTGGATCTCAATTCGATTACGAGATCAAAATTCTCAAATATAGCCACCCGTAGTATCTATCACACTGAACGGCAAACACTTTAATCCCGTTAAAGTATGGCTAGAAAAGAGGGTTATGGCACGAAATTTATTGTCAGAGTACTTTATGTACCACTTAACAAATAAAGTCCGGTTCAAATGGTCATAACCACAATTAAAAGTTTTGTTTAGTGCCTACTTGACGCATATTGACGTGGTAATACATTGTTACTCACCCTTATTTACCTTTATTTAACATTCAACTGCATGTAGTTTTGCCTTTCGTTGTACGGACGTACTGTACATTCAGATACTTATTGTGTAAAGTTTTACAACATTTGTGTGATGTGATTTGAATGAATATTTTTACTTCTGAGTCTTGGATGTTTTCTTTGCCAGCATTTATAACTAAGTATTTAATATTATCGTACTATCCATAACACAAGCCGTACTGAGCTTATTATGGGACTAGTTCTATTTGCCTAAAATTTTCCCCTAATACTACATAATATTTATCACGCTAATGACAAAGTACGTGATGTAATTAGGTACCTAGTTTATTTTTCACTAATGTTGAAGGCGTTATTCATAATAAAAAAATCGTTAAACTAGAAACGATTCGTTTTTAAAAACAAATACCATTTTTTTTAAATGCAGTACCCCATAGGCTAATTATAACTGACGTTAAAAATACCAAACGTTACTTAAAGAAATTCGCTTTCACCCCATTTCATCGGAAACGCATCCTCATAACGACTCATGCGCAGTTTCCAACTATTTAGAGCGTGTAATCGCCGTACAATACAGGATGCTCTTAACCGGGACATGTGAACACACTATGAGAAATGATTGAGACATCCATTTGAAAAGTTTTATTAATCAAGTGTGTAAATTACAGAATGACAAAAACTTAAACAATGGCATTGACAACTCATGGCGAACATTGTAAAAGAATATGACAGGGAAAATGGAAATAAGATGGGAAATATACATGAATGTGACTAGAAGACAAATTATAATAGGTAGCACATTGCATAAATTAGTTATTTATACGTACACCAATGAACTTTGTAATGATTGTCCGAAAAAGTATAAATAAGTATAGTAAACTGAATAAGATGATTATGCCATAATAACATTAAGAGTAACAAAAACGATACAGTTTCGGATTAATCATAATCAGACTTAAAACGAAATTAAATAAAACACTAATACCAAAAGTACCTAAGTGGAGAAAATATTTTAACGTTACTTATCTATTTGAAGGGTCAAAAAGTTATATATATATATTTTGATCCAAAGATAGCGATGTTCTTTTTTATACGATCAAATAAATTATCGTTAACCTTTTAAGAAATATTTGGTACTAGTCCCCCAGCAGTATGAGTTAAATCTTAATTACCTAAATCTAATTTGTTTTAAATGCTACCCTAAATTAATAGGTGTCCAAGCAAAATTTCTTGCGTTCCTAATTTTTGTTGCTTCTCTGTTGGGCTCGTCATCTTTTTTTGTGATAAAAAGCCTTTCTAGTCTATCTTTTAGTTCATCGGGCGTGATGGGAGAAGCGGTTGACTGTTCTGCTGATTTTTCCCTATAATAGTATTCCGAATGATGAGGATGTCTGTTATAGTACCCTGAAAAGAGTGAAGGTTCTTAAAAGGCATTTAACAAAATATATCTCATGCTTTCATCAACAATATATAATCGAAAACTATTATTTTTTTTACGAAAAATGATACATATAACTGTGTAAAATACATCATTATCAAGATAAATATAATTTTAGACGTGAGGTATGATGGTATGAACTTAGCGAAACGATTATATTCCTTTCTAACATGAATGCTATCAATGTAAGGTTTTAGTAGTGTTTGCAATCATTGCTAATTTTCTAAACAATGAGAAGAATTTATAGATTTCTTTAAAAGTTGATAATAGTAGGGGCTCGAACCCATAATACAGAAGGAATATAAGTGGCACGGCACATCACTCACGTCGCTTGCTCCATAGGCAGTGAATTGGAAAAAGTTTTAAACCACAGGAGCCGTCGATGGTTTTAGAATAGAGCATCGGCATGAAGTCAATGAACCTGCGATCGGGAAAGTTGTACATGATTCCGGTATCCAGAATTCCAAAGAAAAATATGAAGTTGCTTTTATTTTAAATACTGAAATAGGTTAGACTCATTATTTTCGGGACATTTCAAGTAGTTAAAAAAACTCACCTCCCGATCCAGATAAGCCATGATGGCCATGAATATGCCCAGGACTGTCATAAGATGTGTATGATGACAAAGGCGAACTTGAAAAATCTCCATACGACCCTTGACCCCAACTCGATCCTCCACTAAACACTGTGACTGCTAACAGTGCTATTTTGGCCAATAAGAATGCTTTTTTGCTGGCAATCAAAAGTAAACCCAGTAATATTGGCAACAGGGTTGATAATTGAAACTTGAAGCCGAGCAGAAATGGGACCAGTAAATTCCTCGCTAGCAGACGACCTGGAATAAAAATGACAACAAGTGTTACTAATACTACACACAAGTAAATATTAAAACGAGGTCACAGGTGATAATGTACAAAATATACAACATTTTGTGCGTGTGGTTGAGGCACGCACTTATAAAATGCCATCTAGTGAAATTCTTGCTATTTATAATCTAAAATTTATTAGACTGTCTCGAATATCTGAAGAACTTAACCAGCCTTCAACCTAGATTAAATTCCATTCGGAATTGATGAAGGTTTTATATCATTGAGTGTCTTTTTTATCAATGAACTGCAACACATTGTCTATTGAATACAGTGTATTTGCTTCGACGAGGAGAGCATTCACCGCTTTGTTCTTGTGGAATTCAATCAATTAGACATAACGAGTTAAACGTAACACATTTCCGCAGCCGTATTGTATACGGCTGCTAAAATGACCCTGTCTTGAGAGATGACATTGTCTTTAGAGTTAGCAACTTGCCTTCGTTATCAAGGTGCGTAAACACACAGCCATCATAAAATGACCTGCTGCTTATCAAGATGTTCCAATGTTTGAAAGAAAATCATTATTAACACTTTAGAATTACATACAGTTTCTAAAGTATTGCAATAGTATGTTTTTCAAACATTACGCTTTCAAAAGGGTTACGTGTAGTGGTGGCGTTAATTACTAGATAAGTTTTACTCTACTTAGGGGATATATTTGCTTACAAAAGCCTGCACCCAACTGTATATTTTTTGTATTAACTTTTATTATATAGATATAATATAAAAGGCAGACAGGTGTAGGCTAGGGCTGGCGAATTTTTGTAAAGTATATCGGACACTTAGTCCATTTTTCGGAATAGTAAACGGATCCAGATCGATTGTGAAACGCGATTAAGTATAGATTCATTTTATTCGTTCATTTAGTTTACTACAAACCATGGTTAATTATTCCCAAAATTTTAAAAATCCTCTACAGGCAGTTCTAGAAAATATTAGTCACGTTATTCAATTGTTTCACGTTCTATGCATAAGACCTAAAGATCGAAATACTTGTCATGGCATTCACCCATGCTTGGCCTTGTAAAAATTATAGCCACTTTCGGTAGATGGCGTCTTACTTTCAGGTTCAATGCCAGCGCTACCTTGAGCCGTTAGTATCAGCTTTAGTATTGTCAAGGCTTTTGGAAAGATGGCGCTACGAGTACTCTCATGAATTTGATAAATCTGAGATCAATATAACTATAATATAGGTTTCAATAAAAAATGTGTTTACTATTTTGATGAATTTCATTTACCGTCGTTTCTTTAGCCAAAGGAGTATCAATATTCATAACTACGGTAAATAAATACCTTCTACTCAAATAAGCATCATTTCATAACTTTGAATCATTTGACGGTGGTTAACTAAAACATCATGATTTATTTTTCATTTCCAGTCTGGAGAAAAATTGCATATAACTTACTTCAATAGGTCAATCAAACCGGTGGTTAACATTGTTAGTACAATAAGTATTTTAACCAAAATCAAACTCACCTGTAGACATCTCACCATGCTGCTGATGGTGATATGCCCTGTCTTTCACTCTTGGATCCATAACAAATTCCAGCATTCCATTTGCTAGCGTGGGACCGACTTTCATCACCAGACCAGGGTACAAACCGCTGAGGTCCCAGTGCAAAGATCTCTTTGAAATTAAATTGCTTGCATCTTCCATCATGGAACTAAAAAAAACGTAAATTTTATAGCAGAACTTTATGAATTACAAAAGACATAACTGATTTCAAAGGACGATGATCACACTAATGAATAGTAGATCAGTTACCACATGATTGTTAGCACTGTCTGGTAAACATAAATAGACAATTAAAAATAGAATACCAAAGAAGAGGAGTAAGGGTTAAATTGGCTTATAACACTTTCTTTAATGTAGCATCCTTAATACTTATAGCGATAGCTCCAACAACGTATTGCTGCGTCTCTTTCTAAAGATTCTTAACTCAGGAAGGTATAATGCTGAAAACCTATTTCGTGACTATTCTGAACTGATAATGAACCGGCGGTGTTTGCTTTTATTTGGACAAAGCACAACAATTATATATCAAGGTAGTAATTTTTTTATTGATATTGTATTTTGAAAACCAAATATTAAAATGTAACTAATAAACCAAAATATAATTGAACCATACTGTTTTATAATTATGTACATTCATAAAAATAATAAAATATTTTCATAAAATATAAAAAGGAGAAAAAATTGTCAAATTTTAATCCGCAAATAAATAATTATCAGAGTCAAATTTAATGTATCAATTCAAAGAATTGTATGCATTGTTAGATACAAAGTAACCAAGTTTAATACCGGAAATCCATAGGATCTTTATCGAGAAAACTTCCAAAATTCCTCGGTGTTTTTTCATCCCTGACAAACGATATTCCATTCGCCAGACTAAAGGATTCAGCTTCATCATACTTGTTCAACTTATTTAGCATCTCTTTGCCAAAGCAGACACCAACTTCAGCACTTCTTTGGACACTAACACAGTCATTCAATTCCGAATTTTCAACATTATTTTCTTTTAATTCTTCCCCTTCTTGCAATTGAATAGGTATAACTTCAATAAATAAAGAAACAACAACAAGGAAGACAAATTTAAAAGGGGTTGACGAAGACATTTTTGATTATTGATTGAAAAAGTTCTACATTTCAAAATTGCACGGATTCGCAAAACACCACCATCAAGAATGGGTCGATTGTTACGTATAACAAAATTGTACCAGTGTTCAGTATTCTTATAGACTTTCCTTGTTATGTCTCGGTGAACTTTGCCATTGTTGGGCCTCGTCACGGGGTCTTCCCACGTGGGCAACAATAGGGTGAAAATTTGAGTGCAATTTGGAATATATCTGTGAGAGCAATCTAGCATGTGTTTTGCATGTTACATCACGTTATGTAATTGAGGTAACTTTTTTGGGAGCGTGGAAATCGAAGCAAAATTGGGGGCAATGAGACAATGCCCGTTTCTTTATTTGCATGGAAATTGGTTACAATACATTAAGTCAGATAATTTTCGAAAAAGAAATGTTATGAAACACCATTGAAATGTCAGGTGAATTGAATATACTTACGTAGTGGATTAAGACTTAAAAAAAAAACTAATATGTAGCTATAAGATCTTTTGTACACACAAGGCAATGATTAAATGAATATGAACTGGTATCTTAAAAGATGATTTTAAAACTGTTGCAGGTGTTACATAGAATAATAGGTAGGACATCAATTTCATAACAAGTAATGTCATTCCTTTATAACAAGCCAAATCACCCATAAAATACCGACAATCAGCATTAAAAGCAACTTCCAAAGCCTCTGACCTTCTCATTGTCTTACAACCTGCTATGCTAGTATTTTAATATTACATCCTAACTTAACTCTACCTAGATGGTAATCTCAGTTCTAAAATTAGCAGTATAGCGTCCATATTTCTGTGTATAATTTTTGGTCGTTAAGTCTGTTTGAGATTCAGAGCCAGCAAGGAGTGAAAGTATATTTTTTTCTTATACGTCCGGCTCGCTTTAGTAAAAGTTTTGTTTGACTGACGTAATAGTTCCTCCATTTAACAATGACATTCATGCTGTACTGTTTTCACATTACGTTTTCAAAATGTAAGCTGTAATGTAACGCTAATGACTAGTCTTAGTTTTTCGGCGGAGGATTAAACTGTAGAAGATTTTCGACTACTTATGCTTAGATGCGTACTTCAAGTGGTTATTTAGAACATTTTCAAGCTCGAGTTATGTGGAATATTAGTAATTAATTAGCAAAGGAACAAAAACTTGTTGGGGTTAAAATAAATGTCTGATGAAACAAAAGCTGTCGTTATACTTTACATAAGTGACCTTCTGTAGCAAATGCGTGTTGTTCTTAATATAATCTCTTCCCTAAATTAGCCTTTGAGAAAAAAAGCGGCCAAGTGCGAGTCGGACTCGCCCATGAAGGGTTCCGTAAAATAAACTGCGGTTTACTTACGGTTACTATTTATGACGTATTGAAAAAAAACTACTTACTAGATCTCGTTCAAAACAATTTTCGGTGGAAGTTTGCATGGTACTGTACATCATATATTTTTTTTAGTTTTATCATTCTCTTATTTTAGAAGTTACAGGGGGACACACATTTTACCACTTTGGAAGTGTCTCTCGCGCAAACTATTCAGTTTATAAAAAAATTATATTATATAGAGGTAAAAATTCTCATGAACCGTGATAGTTAGACAGTTGAAATTTTCACAGAAGATGTATTTCTGTTGCCGCTATAAATAAATAAATAAAAACATAATATTTTTTTTTTATTTGTTTTTTTTTTTCATACAACAAACGTGATTTTTTTGCCGTTTTTAGCGATAATAGTACTTACGGAACCCTTCGTGCGCAAGTCAGACTAGCACTTGGCCGGTTTTTTTCTATTTTGAACATCTTAATGCGGTTCACAGAATACCATACGGACGGACAGACAGACATGACGAATCCATAATGGTTCTGTTTTTGTCATTTGGTTACGGAACCCTAAAAAAACGATAATCATATATCTTCATCTTTAATTATTTATTTAATAAGCAGAGTAGGTATATGAACTTAATAACTAACTGGGTCTCACAAAACTGTCGGAACAGTTTGTCTGCGTGAACATAGTACAGAGTTAGCTAATTTGTAAATAGGTTTAGGTTAAATACATGTTACATATGCCGCTGTCAAGCGGCGGTCGTAGGTTCGAATCCCGGCTCGTACCAATGAGTTTTTCGGAACTTATGTACGGAATATTTACCGTTAGCTTTTCGGTGAAGGAAAACATCGTGAGGAAATCTAATTTTTTCATTTTCATTTATTCATTTAAATACAAAGTAAGTTTACAGCATACAGTAACACCAAAGCACTTACACGATAAATTATTATATATAACAGAACATATTTAATACACAATGTCAAGAGAAGTCGTCGAACATTCGAAATTATGAAATAGCCATTAAAAATTATAGAATACATTCAAATAATAAAGTTTTATAAATTAAAACGCAAACATGTCAGCCTCCTCGTGCTGAGTGAGAATTTGGTGTAACAAGGATATTGCGCGCGCGGTAGGAGCGTGTCGAGCGTAGCACGTGCGAGCGGACACATGCTGCAGCAGACGCGGCTGGCGGCGAGGCGCTACCGCCACGCCATCCAAATTCTGGAGGATCCTTGGAACCTCCATTCTGTGATGGACAACAGACAGATAGTAGACTAACAACAACAACTTCCGCCTCATCCGAAGCGTGTCTAGCCCGACCATCCCGGAGACAAACAATGAATGGTATATACATGTATGGGTAATACCCGTAGGATTTGCGGTACAACCAGCAGGCGAATTTACGCTGTACTCTTTCCGCCAACAGAGAGTATTTATCCTCGTAGGGATCCCAAATAACAGCCCCATACTCCAACCTACTACGGACATAGTCACTGTACAAAACCATGGCGACTCCGACATGGAATTGTTTCGACGCCCTCATGACGAAACCTCCCCAAATAAGGTCTAGTTTTCCCTCTGGGTTGGAAGGTCAGATGGCAGTCGCTTTCGTAAAACTAGTGCCCCTGCCAAATCTTGGGATTAGGTGTCAAATGAATGAATGAAAATATTTATTTCAAGTAACACAGGACTCATACAGGAAATTACATATCAACTTAAGCATATCATAAAAATAAATTAAATTTCTACACAAAATAGGCACTGTTGGAAACATGCATTTCGCAACAGTGCCTCATGTATGGACAATCTAGCCTGTCCGCTATCGACCGCAGGATGGGGTTGGGGCTGGCCCGCGCCCGGCGCACCAGGGATGTGCAGCGCTTGCGCATAGTTGCATAAAAGCAGCCTACACGCGCTTCTGCGAACATCTCTGATGCGCTACAGAAGCGGGGCAGCCCCACCAGCACTCGGAACGCGTTATTATATTGGACCCGGAGGGTTCCGTGGGCCCATTGCGTGTAATACCTCCATAATCCGCACGTGTACAGGGAAGTACAATATGCTTTGAACAGAGTTGTTTTAAGGTAGGGACACACTTGTCCCACGTACGCAACGTATGCAATGCATTATGAAATCTGGACCCTGATATTTGTATGCTTAGAAACATACTTGTCATACGCAATGCTACCCCACGCGTCCCATGCAACGTTCGACCTGTCGCGCCAGATCGGCGTGGGAACGTGGAGGGGAATCACACGCTTTCCCACGCGTACGATCAGTGTGTTTCTAGATCTTACGTTCCTAGCGCGTCAGACACGTTGGCGTTGCGTACGTGGGACAAGTGTGTTCCTAGCTGCAACAGCGTCTGATGTCAATACACGTCGTATACGTGGGACAAGTGTGCACACAATCTCTCCCACGTTGCATTGCATACGTTGCGTACGTGGGACAAGTGTGTTTCTAGCTTTAACCTCCCTCGTACACCGCGCGAACTTACGGGAAATCATATTGGCTCACTGACAGAGCCCTCCGTTCCCTTTCTATGTCCATATTATCTTTTAAGTCAGCTGTGACAATATGACCTAGGTATTTGAAGTTTGACACCCTCTCTAATGGTGCACCATTTAGGTATATGGGAGGCACTTCGTATACTCTATTAATGCCCGGCTCAAATGACCCCGAAGCGGACCCCGGGCTCCTTTAGGGTCACAACCGGGAATAACGCTGGGATGATGATGATAACATGTTGCATAGAATGCATACAGTTATGTCTAGCCTATACACGTTCCACTGCTGGGCACAGGCCTCCTCTCATGGATGAGGGGGAATGGGCGGTAGTGCCCACGCTGGCCCAGTGCGGTTTGGGGACTTCACCTACGCCTATGAAGTTTTTCACGATGTTTTCCTTCACCGAAAATGACAATTAATCATGGAGGTCTTTGTAGTTAGGTACTTAAGAATAGAAAGAAAGACACATTAATTCATTAACACGCAGGACACACGTAAAACTAACGACGAATAAGTGATTGGGTGTGTAGTGTAATGAATGTTTCATAAAAAAACAAATTGCATATTTTCATTTTGCATAACAACGAATACCATAATTTCGGCTTGTATAAGTGGGCAAATTACATAAAAATAAAACGCATAAAAACTATTTGCATAATTTCATCAATTATAGTTATCAGTTTTCATAATATTGAATTGTATGATGATCAAACGCTATAATGGGACCTCTGTATAATATTTCATGCTCATAATTTACTTTTTTTATAAAAAAAACTTATTTCATAATATTCAAAATAAATAAGTATCACGCTTTGCAAATTTTACTTATATCTTCAATTTACTTATAACCTAATACTTATATAAATAGTATCAGGTAGTATAGAACTGTTCAATTCTGTATAACGGCCACTCTGTATAATATTTCATGGTCATAATATACGTTTTATAAAGAACTTATCGTTTCTGTGACCAAATCCTCCGCCGTCCGCCCGGGCTTCCGCCATAAACTCTCTTCGTCAGCCCTTCGATTCACAGGCGCACTGCGACCTATGCCTCAAGCGCCCGCTCAACTCAGGACCTCCTGTGCGAGCTCCTGGCTCCGCAATGGGGAACTTGCATGGGACTTCGATTTCAAATAAATTGCACTCAATCGATGTGGATATACGTAGAGATATCATACAAAAGAAAAAATAACAATTGTATTAGTTTTATCTCACGTTAAAATAACGATTTTTTTTCGATATAATAACGTAACAATAACACAGAATATTAAATTAGATATAATAATTTGTATGACAAGTATCGACTTAAACGCAAATTTTGTGGAGATAATTGCAAATTAATGACTAACTCCATAGTAAACGTGCCGAGAATATATGCTGTGACGTCAAAGCATAAGCCCGTTTAATATAGCGCGTTTTCGGGGGGTGCCGGCGCGTTTAAATGCATATAACATCAGAAAAATTAATCTTAAGAAAATTTAATGCTACAGTTGTTTTAATGCTGGATTGTACTTTTGATTTTCTTAATAAAATAAAAAGATGCAAGTTCCCTATTGTCATAAACGACGACCCCTGTAGCCTAGTTGGTAGTGACCCTGCCTACGAAGCCGGAGGTCCCGGGTTAAAATCCCGGTAACGGCATTTATTTGTGTGATGAGCACGAATATTTGTTTCTGAGTCATGGATGTTTTCTATGTATTTAAGTATTTATTTATCTATATAAGTATGTATATCGTCGTCTAGTACCCATAGTACAAGCTTTGCTTAGTTTGGGACTAGGTCGATTTGTGTAAGATTGTCCCCAAATATTTATTTATTTATTTATTTATAAACACACTAGGGGTAGGGTAGGACAGACAAGACCACGTAGAAGTGGGGTGCTCAGATTCGGTTTTTGGCAATAATGTGTCCTATATCAGTTTTTTTTTATTCTGCTTAGTGATATCAATCACTTGGTAAGTAAATGATCTGTAGCTCTAGTATAAGTTTTATCGAATACATACACGTTTTCGAACGCGTTTGCGTTTAGTTTCAATTTGTATAACAACGCGTAGTTCCTAATAGTTATCACCAGAGGCACTGTTCGCGTTGCCATACAAATTGAAACAAAACGCGAACGAGTTCGAAAACGTATTCTATCGATGAAACTTATACTAGAGCCTCTGGAGTTGATACCTGATAAGATAATTATTCCAAATGTTTTTATGAGTTTTAATCATTACACTTAATGTATGTTATACCAAAAGAAATTAGTTCACATGAACGTCATGGAAAATGTATTGGTGATAAATGAGAGTTATGTTATTTAAATATTATGACCAATTAAAATATGCATTTTGTTAATATGATAATAGTTTGTTATGATATCCGGACGTATGCTCATTGAAATTATGCATTTTGTTTGTAACGACCACTGAACGGCACCCACGAATATTCTGCTTTTCATCATCAAATCGTTTTCATGACGCATTGGTTTTAGGACTGTTATGTTGTGTTAACATGTTTTTAATAATAATAAATAATAAATAAATCAATTCAAGGCGTCTAATTTCAAATATTAATTTTTTTTTACGTATTCATACGTTATTTCAGTATATGCCTAATGCTACCGCCATTTCATGACAATCAACTTTCTGCATCTCGCATGCTTTATGTAATACCCTCCCCCACGATTCTCCACCGGTCTTCAGGTAAAATACAGCATCGGGTCAAAAAGCAGACAGGACAATATAAAAAACCTTTTAGACAAAGACACAAGGTTCAAATTGGAGAAAAAATAAACGTGATCAGTGTTAATGTTAACTTTGTCGGTCAAGACCACATCGTAAGTTCGTTCACAGCAAAGTTACAATTCTACTTCACGATATACTTTGATACTTATTTACTTGAACATAAGCTTTAATTCTCTCCGTTTTCATCTTTTAAAACGGTAAATTATTATTTGTCGGGCGTTACTCCTCCATCAATTTCCTTCTGCTGTTGTTTCCAGATCTGATGACTTTATTAGAAGGTGTTACTGGCTATATTGGCGAGTTTTCTACTCTGGCGACGGTAAATGGAGTTTGCAGTAGTGTACAGTACTTTAAAGGAAAAGCAACGGATGTAAACCGGACACAGGGCGGCTTCGGCGCAGGTACAGCGTGTGAAGAGAAATCTCTTTATTTAATTTTTCTCTTTATAGGATGTGGTGGGTGGTTGACACAAATACTTCATGATGATGTAAAGCGTATCGTAATATGTTTTTAGGCACACTTTCGATGACCGTATCGGACTCGATGAGGATGAAATGGACTGGATTCAAGAACTGATCAAACATTAGCTTTGAAGAAAGTTTTGCATACTCATTCATAATTTCCGTCTCAAGTGAGATATAAAAAGCAGTATGCCAATTTTAGTGAAACAGTGCATGTAGTGTAGGCATTCTAAAAGTGGTATAAAAAAAACTGTTTAGGTACATAAGTTTAATTTAAATTCCATTATTTCCATTCCCAGGAACATTTTTAGGTTTCCGTACCAAAAAGGTAAAGGAACCCTTATGGCGCGACTATGTCTGTCACAGCGTAAAATATCTCAGGAACTACTTAAGCTATCAACTTGAGTTTTTGAATAACTGTTATGAAGGTTAAGACACGAGTATGGAAAATGAAAAATTTAAATATTAACATATAATACAAATACTAACCTACATTTTTAGGGTTCCGTACTCAAAGAGTAAAACGGGACCCTATTACTAAGACTTCGCTGTCCGTCCGTCCGTCCGTCCGTCCGTCTGTCTGTCACCATGCAGGCTGTATCTCAAGAACCGTGATAGCTAGAGAGTTGAAATTTTCACAGATTATGTATTTATAACAACAAATACTAAAAACAAAATAAAACATTTTTTTTTGCCCCCTACAACAAACGTGATTTTTTTGCCGTTTTTATAGATGAGAGAGAGACGGAACCCTTCGTGCGCACTTGGTCGCACTTGGCCGGTTTTTATTTTTTGTGTAAATGACGAATATGAGGGGTGTTAAAAATTTAAAGTTTAATAAATAGATCAAGTGGGGTATTGGCACTTTCTAAAACTGTTTTTATATTTTTATACAGTGGTTAAATTTTGATTTATTAAGGAAAATGTAGAAATAAATACCCCCCCCCCCCCCCCCCCCCCCATCGCCCGCCCCTCTTATCTCCGAAGTTTACCAAGCGAAAATTCTGAAATAATGACATATGATTAAGAGTAACATAAAAGTAATACAAGAGTATCTAGCGTATATTTTTTGCCCATAAACCAGCAGAAGAGCCACAAAGCTACGTATAGCCTTACTTAGTTCTCTGTACAAACTTCTGGTAAAGTTACTCGCACACAGGATTACTCCACTCATAGACAAGACGTTTCCCCTGGAGCAAGCCGGGTTCAGAAGGGGTCGTAACTGTGCGGACCAAGTATTATCCTTTACGACACATATTGAGGGGGGGGGGGGGTTTCAAAAGCAGTTGAAAACCGTAGCTGTCTTCATCGACCTATCTGCAGCCTATGATACTGTATGGCAGCAAGGATTATACTTAAAATTAATGAAGGCCGTCCCCTGTCAACGCATCACTAGCCTAATTATCAACATGTTGAGTAATAGAGAATTCGTAGTATATCTGTGCGACAAGCAAAGCCGTTCTAAATAGTTACAAAATGGCCTTCCACAAGGATCTGCGCTGGCACCCTTACTTTTCAATCTGTACACGCACGACCTGCCAGAAACCTTATCCAGAAAATTTATTTATGCCGATGACATCGCTCGCAAAAATAAAACCACGTTTGTTGTACCTATGGGAGCCCCCTGTAACCCAGTTGGTAGTGACCTTGCCTACGAAGCCGGAGGTCCCGGGTTTGAATCCCGGTACGGGCATTTATTTGTGTGATAAGCACAAATATTTGTTCCTGTTTATCATCGTCTAGTACGCATAGTACAAGCAGACAGACAGACAGACAGACAGACAGACAGACAGACAGATAGACAGACAGACAGACAGACAGACAGACAGACAGACAGACGGACAGACGGACGGACGGACGGACGGACGGACGGACGGACGGACGGACGGACGGACGGACGGACGGACGGACAGCGGAGTCTTAGTAATAGGCTCCCGTTTTACTCTTTGAGTACGGAACCCTAAAAATGGAGACTTGTGCCTAATGCCTGCAAAACGGAGATTTCGACCTTTCACCTGAACAACAGACTGGCCAAATATAAACTCACTGGCACTACATGGGGAGCCAGCGCAGACGTACTACGTAGGTACAACAGGACTAAGCCTGGTTTACTCTGCGGGGGCATACTGCTCTCCTGTATTGCTTAATAGCGCCAACGAGGAAAAGGTTGATGTTCAGCTACGGAGAACCATGCACTGCATTTCCGGCACCATACAGTCGACCCCGACACATTGGCTGCCAACTTTGAGCCACATTCCGCCACCAAATCTTAGAGGAGACAGCAAGCCCTGCTAATCGAAGCAAACAAAATCGCTGCAAACCCCAAGCTACCTGCTCACCACGAGTTTTTCTATCCGCCCCGACAACGTCTGAAATCACGACATCCGCCCTACAACGCGGCAAAGGAATTGGGGGAGCACAACTTTAAAATCCATAATAAATGGAAGGAGGAGTGGTTTGCCAATTTGCTTAAGGTCGCCCTTGCTAATTACGATCCCACCCAAAAACCTGAGGGATTTGCGGCTCCGGGACGAGAGTGGTGCCAACTAAACAGACTTCGCACTAAACACGTCGATGTGACGAGTTTATGTTTAGGTGTGGGTGGCGCGATTCTCTGAAGTGTGACTGTGGGGCATCCATACAGTCAACCTACCACATTATCCACGAGTGCCCAAAAAGGAAGTACACTGGAGATCCTCTGGACCTATTACCATTAGGTGGAAACGCAGCCCAATGGGTGAAGAACTTAGATATTAATTTGTAATCATGTAGTATTGTTTGTATTTGTAGACTCGCTGACTCGGTATTAATGCCATACGATAAAAAAAAAGCTATCGCTGATTAACAAACCTAGGTTGTAAGTTGTTAGTACCAACATGCAGATGGCGATTTGCAACGGTAAGTTTAACAATGAGCTGTTTAAGATTATTCAAGAATGAATGGGGTCCTGACATGACGGGTATGGTGTATGAAAGTTTGTACGGAACCCTCGTACGCGAGATTGAGCTCTTAAGTTGGGTCCCGAACGGCCCCTTAACAAATTGCCTATGACGATTGGTTTACAACTGCAAACAAAAAAATAGTTCGTCCGCGCACACCTATTGCGAATTTGCTGCCCATAGTTTACACGCTCATTTGTTTCTTGCATAAAAATAGCATGACTTTTAATTTAGATGGACCTCAACACTGGCGTTGTTAAAAGGTAACAGCTTACAAAGCAGTCCTAAGTCTTCGAGCGTGAAATGATCTCAACACGTCTTATCTAAATGAGAAAGTACTGCAATTATCTGGTTTAGGATCTGTTTATGGGTGAAGATTATCAGTGTTATTCTCTCTCAAAATCTAATGGTAACATGTCCGAATATTTCACCAATATCTTCAACTAGTAGTTTCTGGGACGTATGTTAGGTAACTAAACGGATGTTTTAGGACAGGTTTTGGCCAGATGTTTCGGTTATTGCATCAGTGATATCGATTGGATAACGATTAATTCGTGTGCTGCCTCTTGTATCACCTTTGCTAGACTCTTTGGTGCCATTGATAATTATCACGTCGGTACCTACTTCAGCGTGTTAAGTATCACTAAGGTTCTGGATTATTTTGTTTGTTTTAAATTACCATAGATACTTAACATAATATTTTAATTTTATTGCAAAGTACACATTAAACGCCATATAATCCGTTAAACCGTCTTATTTAACGAGTAATAGGTATTCGCGGAATCCAAAGACAATATGATATTCAGCATTAATTACATACCAATAAATACGATGAACAGTTGACTCGGGTTAAGTTTACTCCAGGTTTGACCTTTAATTTCTTCCGTAGTAGTAACTAACATAGAAACTAATGGAATTACTGACATTTGACGTGTCCCCGCAAACCGTGAAAGTCATCAAGTTAAAAATACTTTTCTAAGTGAAAATAAGAATAATAATCAGCTATGGAAAATCGAAGACGAGCTGGTTACTATGTGGCCCGAGTGTATAGTGCAGGCTTACGAATTCCCAATTGTTTAAGTTTAACAAAGAATCGTAGGTGTTTTTTAAGGACCTGCTTGATTGTCGGCAGACACCGTCGCCTATGGGCGCTTGCGACACCAGGTGAATAACAAGACCCTTTTTTTGATTTGAGAATTCGTTGTGTTGATTTTAGCTGTCAAAAATAAAGCAGGGCCCACACTCCAACTCCAAATAAATCGCATCGTCGGAAGCTCTGGTGACTGTGTAGTTGGTATTAATAGCTATGTGTTGTTGTATTTCTAGTGGAGAGAGGTTTCCAGAGCTCCCGACGATGCCTTATTGAGAGTGAGGAACCTGCATTTATTTCTAGGTATCGGCACAATGAACCCTTGAGGAATAAGGGTCTGGCTCGTCACTCCTCTTAACTCTCACTTCTATAAGCCATAGTGTCTATTTACCACCGGCCAGGTTTGCCACTGACGTTTCATTAAAAAAAACATGGCATAGTATGCAGCATACGGCAAAGATATACAATTTTCGCCTTAGTAGTTACTATAAGTGGCGGAGTAAACAGGTTCTCGAATGGAGGCCACGGCTTGGCAAACGTAGATAGACCGATGACTTGAGGAGGGTAGCTGGAAGTAACTCGATGGCGAAAACGATAGAGCGGGTCTTCTGGCGTACCATGCTCCCCCATGGTCTACGTCCCGCAGTGGACTGCAATACGCTGATGTTACTTCAATCGAATAATGTGCAAAAATCTAAGCATACCTTTGACGTAGACCGTACAGCTGGTCGATTACGGAACGCTTTGTATGTGCATCAGGTAGATCTAAATGTCACTTTTCGTATGAGAAAATTAAAGATGAGTTGTCCTAACGTGCGTTCTAAAAGTCACGTGATCACCCCTCAGGTATACTTAGTGAAAAAAAATTTTCTTCAAAACCATCTTATGTCAACATGTCAGTAAGACTTTGATATACAAAAACTTTTGTCACTTAATCTGTAGTTTTATCTGATTTACTATCATTAGCAACAGGCACCTATGGAAAATCGACCACTCGTCTTTCGGCCTAGTTGTATCGACAATATTTTTTTAAATCAAATTAGTACATTTAGCATAATTCAAGATGGACAATTTACCATGTTGAGGTTCTTCAAATTGTAATTTTTCATACTCAACCAATAATTTTAAATTGTTAATTTTCCATTTGTGCTGAATTTGTAAATTATTTCACCTTTGGACCACACTATGGATGAGCCCCGTCGCGACTGGCGAGCGCGTTTTTTCATCTCATCTAACTTGGTAATACATAATGTGCATCACAGCTGCTAGCGTGATCGTCCCACATACAGACAACGGCATTTGATAAGTACGTTGATTGTGTTAACGTAGCACGATCATACGTGTTTAATAAGGCATTGGGTTGAAAGAGCCCGATAGGTATTACGATAATTATTTGCGAGTAACAAATTAAACTATGAAATGTGATTGGCGGCGCGTTTTTATCTCATCTAACTTGGTAATACATAATGTGCATCACAGCTACTAGCGTCATCGTCCCACAAACAAACATCGGCATTTGATACGTTGATTGTGTTAACGTAGCAGGACCATACGTGTTTAATAAGGCATTGGGTTGAAAGAGCCCGATGGGTATAACTATTCGCGATTTACACATTTTTCGATATTGAAATTTGACAGGCGAGCGCGTTTTCTTTATCTCATCTAACTTGGTAATACATAATGTGCATCACAACTGCTAGCGTGATTGTCCCACATACAAACAACGGCATTTGATAAGTACGTTGATTGTGTTAACGTAGAACGATCATACGTGTTTATTAAGGCATCGGGTTGAAAGAGCCCTTAGACGTATTACAGTAATTATTTGAGACAATAATTATCAGTGACAAACTTTTCGACTATGAAATGTGACTGGCGAGCGCGTTTTTTTATATCATCTAACTTGGTAATATATAACCGGGCACCGTGTTGAAATAGCCTGGTTACGAGTATAATGATTATAACTAGAGGCTCTGTGAGCTGTAAAATCTGTGAGGCCATCTGTTTAACCCTCAATCCACTTGGTGAAATGTACTAACGTAAACACTTTCTATGATATTTTTTCTATGTGTGGTTTTCCGAAATAACAGAATGTTTTTTTTTTATTGTTCTTATTACGTAGGTACTTATTAAGGCACTAGAAAATAATAACAAAACTGCAAAGACATATTCGATCCTCTTAAAAATTAAAGAAACTCATTTTACCAGTCTCAAAAAAGATATTTTTTCAAACCTCTACAAAAATAACAAAAACTCTTAATAAATATACGTTTTTAACTATTTAAACCCCTGAAAGGTATACAAAGTAGAATTCAAAAAACAAAAATGTATGCTCCTATATAAGAAAAATGCACGTGAAATGGGTGCACGTTATTTTGCGTGCATTTGTATGAGTCCATGGGACTCACTTGACGCAATAACTCACCAAATACGCAGTGCAAGCGCAAGTACACTCGCCAACGCGGTGCCCGCGTCACTGAAGGAAGGTACTGGGACGGAGGGGAAACTATTCGCTAAAACGTTAGAATTACAGTCGTTTGAAACTTTGATGTGAGTCCAGTGGACTCAGGAAGTGAATTGAGGGTTAAAATAAAAATAAAAAATTAAACCTGCTAACAAAATTTCACAAGAATCGGTTGAGAAATGCGGTCTAGGGAGGTGAACAGCCGGACAGACGCTTACATACGTAAGAATTTTGGCCTAAGCAGAAACGGAGAACATTGTTTGCTTTGCTTGCTAGTTCAATTATAATAATTATTCGCGAGTCCTACATTTTTCGACTCTGAAATTGGTGAGTGGGTTTTACAAATACAAATAACTTTATTTTGCATGAAATAAAGGTACAAAAGGTCGTCAGACAATATTATAAATAACACATATTTCACCAGCATCTGGCATGCAAAAAAAAATAAAAACTAAACTTACAACTAAAACTAAGTTTATACAATCATAATCAAAAGGCCCATACTATAACTATCGCCTACCTACGTCAAAATATACCATATATTCCTCAATGGAATAAATGGCCCCTTGTACGAGCCATGCTTTTAACTTCCCTTTAAACATTTTCAAAGGCAACTGTTTGATGTTATCATCCAGTCTATTATAGATTTTTATGCTCATACAAAAAGTGTTTCTGCTATACAAAGCTGTTCGTCTGCAAGGTATTGCTAGCCTATCAGGGTACCTTGCATTAAAATTACATACATTTACAAGCATTTTATTCAACTTGCAATGTATGTTTGTTCGGGTGGAATCTTGCAACTGAATTTTGAAGCAGATATCTTCTACCGATTGAGCTGAAATTTTGGGTTTAAGTTTGGATAACAATTCAATATTATGGTACCATCGAGCTGATCTGATGATGGAGACAGAAGGTGGCCATGGGAATTCACGACTTAACAGATGAAACCCCGTTGAGTTTGGGCTCGTTAGAATCGTCACAACGAGTAAGTAGTTGATGACGGTATACAGAAAAGTACACAGTAGGCAATAAAAGCTTGTACCAAAAAATATTTTTTTGACAGAAACTTATTTCAGCATTACTGCTGCGTGATTCCACATCAATCCATAACGGCATTAAATAAGTACATCGTAAATGTAGCAGGAAATTACACGGTCACTGAGGTATCACGTAGTAATTGTTATAATTCTTTGCTAGTTATTATTTTTTCCTCAATAAAGGCAATTGATGAATAATGTTACGCCTTTAGTTCAAGTTTTATAGTATTTAGAGGAGACCAAGCTTTGCTCAATAAAACACGAAGAAAACTTTTTTCCCGAATCCTATGATCGAATTAGTCAGTAACATTTAATTTTCTAAGATTAGTTCTTATTTTATGAAATAAAGAAAGAAATAATTGTTTGGAACAATCAAAATCATTTTCTCGAAAGGTCTTACTAGTATAACGCAAACTGTTCAGTACATTATGATTCTGTAAACCTAGACATGTAGTTTTACGAGTGTGTGCGTATAAGTAAGTGATTGTCACTTTTTTTTGTCGTTTTAAGACCATACTTATTGTTGTAATGCATTCATCAATCAATCTCCTATACTAATAAGACTGGCACTTATTCATAGTGCTAATTGTTTATTAGATTGGAAAATGTTTAGACAGATTGAATACTGTGATATATATATAGATAACATATGCCCGTTGCACGTAGAACCGATGGCCGTTGGGGCGGAAAGGTTCTCGGTGGGCAACTACGTACCGGAAGGTACCTGGTAAAGGTCGCGGGAGTCCGCTGGATGCGGGTGGCGCAGGAATTTAAACGTAATCTAAAAACATGGTTAAATAAGAATGGTTTCTATTCATTAAAATAATTTTTTGAATTTTCATCTTAAAGAAAAAGATTGTGTTATAAATTCGTTTTGTTTTCCTTAGTTTTAAGTTAATATTGTACACCCGAAATGGGTAACCGTTGGGACCTAACACTTGTATAAAATACCATCTATGTAACACGGTTAAACAATAAAGTTTTTTCTATTTCTATTTCTATTTCTACTGGTCAATGTAGCACTATTTGGGGGAGGCCTATGCCCAGCAGTGAACGTCTTTCGGCAGATATGATGATGATAGATAACTGGCATATGAGATGTTATTTTTTGCCGTAGTATTAAAAAAAAATACTTGTTATCGCCTCGCTATACCATCAACATCAGCTCCGATGAAGTGACAACTTCTGGTTTTTAGGGTTCCGTACTCAAAGAGTAAAACGGGAACCTATTACTAAGACTCCGCTATCCGTCCGTCCGTCCGTCCGTCCGTCCGTCTGTCCGTCCGTCCGTCTGTCCGTCCGTCCGTCCGTCCGTCTGTCTGTCACCAGGCTGTATCTCACTGATACCGTGATAGTTCCAGCTGAAATTTTCACACATTATGTATTTCTGTTGCCGCTTTAACAACAAATAGTAAAAACACAGAATACAACACTTGGCCGGTTTTTTATTATTTTTATTTTACGAGACTAGTCTAGTGATATTAATTTGTATTTATTTATTTTAATAAGTACAATGTTTTACATAATTAAAATTAAACATTGCCCCACAAAACTGTAGTAACAGTTTGACTGTGGGAGCGCCAGTCTCTAGGTAAGGCATTCATTAACAAAAATATTTATTCATTAGTAACAATAGTATAACTGAGTATTATGGGCGTTAATAACCCGAAAGATTTTAACCACGCATTCCCGAGGTCATTAGGAGTAAAAAATGTTACATGAATCCAATCCAAATTCAGGAAAAAAAAAATTTTTTTAAGTATTTTTTTCGGTTTTTGTAAATAAAATTTGGATAAGTATAGCTTCCTGGATGGAATACATCCCTTTTAATAAAATGGTAACAATTATTTCTCCAAAAAAGATTGAATTTAGTGAGTGGTAGCTGTCATTTTGATGTATGTCAATAACGACTCGAAACTTGGCAACATCGGTAGCAACGTCTCCATCAAAAGAGCTTAATGCACTTTACTAATCACAATAAATAGTTTACATGAAAATGATAATATCTTCAAAACTAAGCAGGATTTGACTGGGGTTCAAATAACATGTTTTGCGCCTAATGACCTAAGGAATGCGTGGTTAAAATATTTCGGGTTATTAACGCCCACGGTGTATATATATAGCTATAAATATTATTAGATCGTGCTTGTAATAAATACAACTATAAATATCCTTACACCGTAGTAAAATACAGTGCCACTTTCATATAACTGTCTTCCGGTGTATAGCTACATATCCCTAGGGATGAATCTTTATCACGGCTTGTTTCGCTATATGAATATAAATAGCTACCTCCCGGATAGATATTATTTCTTGGTTCCATTGCCCCGCTTTTAAGCTAATTTATTTGGTACTTTTAGGGTTTGGTTCCCCAAAAGAAAAAAGGAAACTCTTACAGGATAACTTGGATACTTTTTTAGGGTTCCGTTGGTTGGTTGGGCTGCCGGGAACTATTGAATGACCTGGGTACCAAAAACAAGGTAATTTTACGTTGGGTCCCAGGGCATGCAGGCATCGAGGGAAATGAAAAGGCTGATGAGCTTGCACGAGCGGGGGCGAAGGGAACACACTGCGGACCAGAGCCGTTCTGTGGTATCCCTAAAAGTCTAACCAAGCTCACTCTAAAAGCCTATTGTTTCTACAAGACCATTCAAGCCTGGAGAGCTAACCCAGGACTGAAACATTCCGAGGCACTTATAAGAGCCTTTAGCAAAAAGGCGTCTTCTGACGCCTTAGCGCTAAGTAGGAACCGTCTACGCATGCTGGTCAGGGTGCTTACTGGGCACTGCCGCCTAAATAAGCACATGCAAACGATAGGACTGTGTGACACAAGGCAGTGCAGATTCTGCTTTGAAGCAGAGGAGACGCCTACACACATCCTAACCGATTGCCCTTGCCTCATGCGCAGTCGTAACTCCGTCCTGGGCAAACACATCATGTGCCCGGAGGAGATCAAATTTCTTGAGTTCAACAAAATCCTGCAATTCTTCGAGTTTGCAGGACTTGACCAAGAATTGTAGTAAGTGGCGATCACGATAGATCAGCGATGGTCGCAGTGATATAAGGGCTTTGACAGCCCGAAAGTCACTACCAGAATAATAATAATAATAGGGTTCCGTACTCAAAGAGTAAAACGGAACCCTATTACTAAGACTTCGCTGTCCGTCCGTCCATCCGTCTGTCTGTCACTAGGCTGTAGCTCAAGAACCGTGATAGCTAGAGAGTTTAAATTTTCACAGATTATGAATTTCTGTTGCCGCTATAACAACAAATACTAAAAACAAAAGAAAATAAATAATTTATTGATAATGGTACGGAACCCTTCGTGCGCGAGTCCGACTCGCACTTGGCCGGTTTTTTTTATAATATTAATGATTATATTAATTAAAAAGTATGACTGAATTTATAAAATATCAAATATAGTTATAACGGCCTTCGTAGCCCAGTGGGTAGTAACTCTGCCTACGAAGCTGGAGGTCCCGGGTTCGAATCCCGGTCAGGGCATTTATTTGTGTATTTATCACGAATATTTGTTCCTGAGTTATGGATGTATATGTATATAAGTATCTATATGTATGTATCTATTATATATATCATCGCCTAGTACCCACATCACAAGCCTTACTGAGCTTACCGTGGGCCTAGGTTGATTTGTGTAAAATTGTCCCGTAATATTTATTATTTATTATTATTTATTATTAACTTATAATGTCTAGACATTCAGAGAAACAATTGCAAGGTAAATTGTAAATGTGTTTAGATTCTTCTATTTTCTTCGTGTACCCAATATATTCAATGTGCATATTGTTCATCCCTGTGTTTACTCTGTGTACATAACTATTTGCATGCTATTAAAAAATAGCTAAAGAAGGTTGAACAATTTGTTAATCCAAGATCTGTAACTTAACCTTTTTCTGCAAACAAATCTTTGCCTTATCTTATCTTATCCTTATTGATTTAAAAATATGTAACAGAAAAGCATGCCCTAAAGCTGCGGGGTAATTGCGTATAAGTACAAAAACTAAGTTAAGCACTTCTTGTGTGTAGTGATGACATGATTAGATTACATTAGATTCATTTATTTCATTTTGAAAATTTACATGTCAATTTTATAAGTTAAAATAGCATGAATTCACAAAGAGATCGTCAGAGTGTATAATAATAACAAAAATATAAACAGTCAAATACAAATAAATAAATAAATCAAAATACAGTGCAAAATAAAAACAAACAAAACAATCATAATATTAAAATGGTACAATGTCAGGGACGTAATGTGTTTCAATGTCAAATTATTAATAAAAGCTAGGGCATCCTAGATATAAATTGTCAAAAGTAACATGTTCGAATAGCCATTTTATGTGTTAAATATTTTTAAATATAGTAAAATCTACATTAAAATTACATTAATAGTATTTCGTACATAAGATTAAAAAAAAACCCATTCGTACGTGCCGGGGTTTTGAGCACTATAAATGGAGCAGAAACATCAGAAATTCCTCAGCAAATTACGCTCTTAATAGTCCATAAGCCTTCAATTCATGACATTAGCACAGTATTAAGAACTACAACCAGTAGGCAAGCTTCATTCATCTTACGAATTTACGCACCCGCTTAGCGTAACCGCTCAAGAGTCAGGGCTGTCAAAAATTATTATGTTTGGAGAGATATTCATTTAATTTTATTTATAATTACCTACTTGATTCATTTTCAAACATTTCATAAGTACCTACGTATGTAGTTATTTTATAAACACTCTCACTCACTCAGATCTTTAAAATCGTTTTCAAAATAGGGTCCGAGGCCGAGGGCCATTTTATACGAATCCGAGGTTGGATTTTCAAAAAGTGCCCACTATCTTGATATTCTTTAAATACGGCCCGATTTTGTTCAAAATCGATATCTGAGGGTCCGAGGGGCCTCTTAATATGAATACGTGGTTTGATTCAAGTTAAAAGACCTCTCGTACCCTAACATATCGGTTTTGAACGAAATGGGACCGTAGTTAAAGAAATTCAAGATGCCGCCGGCCTTTTTAGGGTTCCGTAGCCAAATGGCAAAAAACGGAACCCTTATAGATTCGTCATGTCCGTCCGTCTGTCTGTCTGTCTGTCCGTCCGTATGTCACAGCCACTTTTTTCCGAAACTATAAGAGCTATACTGTTGAAACTTGGTTAGTAGATGTATTCTGTGAACCGCATTAAGATTTTCACACAAAAATCGAAAAAAAACATTTAGTTTTAAGGGCCCCATACTCAGAACTGAAACTCAAAAATATTTTTTTCATCAAACCCATACGATATAGTATCTATGGATAGGTCTTCAAAAATGATATTGAAGTTTCCCATACGATCCGATACGAAGTAACCCATACGATCTATGGATAGGTCTTCAAAAATGATATTGAAGTTTCCAACATTATTTTTTTCTAAACTGAATATTTTGCGCGAGAGACACTTCCAAAGTGGTAAAATGTGTGTCCCCCCCCTGTAACTTCTAAAATAAGAGAATGATAAAACAAAAAAAAATATATGATGTACCATGTAAACTTCCACTGAAAATTGGTTTGAACGAGATCTAATAAGTAGTTTTTTTTAATACGTCATAAATCGTAAACCGCCATTTATTTCACGGAACCCTCCATGTGCGAGTCCGACTCGCACTTGGCCGCTTTTTTATTTTGCCACGGCTTTATATTAAAACACCTCTCAAGCCCTCAGATATGAATTTAAAAAAGAATTTAAGTGACATTATTAAAAAGAAAAAAACAGCCAAGTGCGAGTCGGACTCGCGCACGAAGGGTTCCGTACCATTATCTATAAAAAACTATTTCTGTGTTCTGTGCTTTTAGTTTTTGTTGTTATAGCGGCAACAGAAATTCATCATCTGTGAAAATTTCAGATGAAACTATCACGGTATCAATGAGATACAGCCTGGTGACAGAGACGGACGGAAGGACAGCGGAGTCTTAGTACTCTTAGTAATAGGGTCCCGTTTTACTCTTTGAGTACGGAACCCTAAAAACATCAAACCCTAATTTAACCTTACCGATATTTAAAGTCGGTTTTATAAAGTCGAACTTGACACGCCTTCAGAATAGTAAATTTCCTCGTCTTCCGCTTACCCGCGTATCGTTGGCTCGCGTAGCCCCGAGCTTGCAGACTGTACCTACGTTGTTAGACTGTGACATTACACACGTTAGTGTAAGGCCTGAGTGGACGCTCGGAGCGGAGCGTTCGGCGGGGCGTGCAGCGGGGCGGGCGAGCGCGCATTCAATTTGTGCAGCGTCTACTCAGGACACCAGTATGAGCCTCATTTGTTTAACATGCACGCCGCACGCCCCGCTCCGCCGCACGCCCGACTCGAGCGTCCACTCAGGCCTTACACTTTCACAATAAACAGTATGTCAACTACTGTCCACAGTGTAGTGCATGTTAGGGGAAAATACTTCACTTTCGGACACCAGCGCCATATTTTAGTTTGTTGTTATGCATGTCTCCTGGATTCCAAAACTGCCGGGAGACAATCTCTAAGGAATTTTAGAATTAAATTTAATGAGTATGAGTATGAATTCGAGTTGAATTTTATTGCTTATGTCGACTCCATTGCTCGCTAACGTCTTATCGTGCAATATAAACTCCGATGCCTATTGATGACTAAATCAAGGAATCGTTTCTAGCAATGTAGTGCAGCTGAATCACTAAAAACTGTTCTATTGCGCTTTTAATTATTAGAATTTGATCGCTGCAAGAATCGTATTTAAATGCATTGAAAGAGGAAATATAACCAAAACATTTATTTGCAATGAATGCAAGATGAAATGTAAAGAACAAAGAACATCCCTTTTTTTGGCATGCCATTTCGAATCGTGTCGTTTCAAACGCACTGCTTCATTCCATATTTCGTTTCTAATTGGATGTGCTCGAAATCTAAAAAAAATTTTTTTCATTTTATAGTTAGAAAGGCATCGATAAAAACTACAAAATATTTATAAAATAATCAATGGTTAAAATAGAAACCAACTTATAAAAAAAAGTAATGATGTCTGTTTGCATAACACCATCCCTATACAAAATGTGATCATAACAAAAAAATCAAAATACTATGTTTATCGCTGTATTAACTTGTGAAAAGTGAGTCCATCTTTTTTGTTGTGCTTGTCCAAACGACTCACACACCAGTTTACGGCACAACAATGCATATTTATTGAAACCGAACGTTTGGTTTATTTAACAGTTTGACACGGTGGCCATGTTCGAACTGAACGGCCGCCAGGCATCCTTATCCCCGCCTATAAGTGCATACTTTTTGTGGGGCCACTTTTCGGCGCTAGTTAGACTTCTAGATATTATTGTATACTGGCTATGACTCATATTTTCATTTCATTCTTAAAGAAAAGAACCTTGAAAATAAATCGTTCTTAACCATGTCAAGCATTGCCAATAAATCTTCTCTATATTTCTAGCAATCCATCATTCATAATCATACCGATTCTCAACAAGCGACGTAGTCTATATCTCCACTATAATTTAAAGCCAATTTCTGGCAAACGAACCAAGCTAATATCGGCCTTGAACCGCTTTTGATGAAGTTCATAATCAAGTGTTACTCATTAATGCAGAGAGGATAACTTAATGAGGCCACTAAACAGTCCTTTTATTTACTGAATGTTGATTTGTTTCATGATTTGAGATGATGTTTGTTGTTTTAAGATAAAAGTAAGCATTTGCCTTACTTTTTAATAATTTGTTTTGTATAATGATTTGTAAGACCTTATGGCACATCAATAATTGGTAATTGTGATTTGTTTGGAAATTATTTAGAGTCTGACAAGTTAAATAAGTAGTCACAAGCAGTTTCTGAAAGTCATTTTTATGGCGATAATATTTACCTATCAATTTACTTAAGGCGGGGTGGTATAATAATATTATAAGAACAGACCAAAATGAGAAAATTACTCGACCACGCCAAAGCAACCAGGGCTGTAGAGCCTCAGATGATAATAATGAGCTGTGATCCCATAGAGACCAACTACCATTCCTTACTATTTACCATCATATTTTAACGAACATAGGTAGTTGTGACAAGATTCACTTGTCATACTCTGCATAAAATACTTTAGACTTACTATAGTTCACATATACGTATAGGGGATGATAACTGTGAATTAATTCACACCTTATGCTTAGTGTATTACCTCTAGTCTCCGTAAATTAACTGCGAACTATTATTATCTAACGTTGCTTCTTTCATTTATAACCGCCCTGGTGAACTGTGCAATGATCTAACCAAGTACAATCGCCATACAACGTTACTGCATTTTAATTCTAGCCGGCAAAACTGCACCCAACTGCGTCGTACATTGATGCATCCCTCTTTGCTTCGTCCACTGTACCGTGACTCGAAGCGCATATAAACGCCACAACTGCTCTAGTTTTAAACATAGTGTCCATACCACCAACCGAGTGCGAACACCAAAATGGTACCACACTACCTCCTAGTATTGACCCTGGCCGTAGCCGTCAGCGCGCGGACGGCAAGCACCAACCAAAACACAGTGGAAGGCAGGAGTTCAGATGATACCATTTTGGGTGACCTTAAAGTCGCTTATGAGACATATAAAGACTGCAGCGGCGGGGACATTGGAACATGTCTGAAGGTCAAACTTGCGAAAGCTTTGAACAGGATATCGGAGAGTGAAGAAGTATCGCTGATGAGTGGAGTAACTATCACGAAGGATAAGGATGCGAAGGTCGAAGAGGTTGAAGAGGCGCTTCCTAGAGGTCTTGATGAGAGCTCGCTGGACCACCTTATCTTGGACAAGATCGTTGGGTTCATGCAGTCTCATACAGTCCAGGTAAATTAGTTTTGTTGTCTCTTTTCAAGTTTAACCCTTTCTGAACTACTAGAACTTCTAACTAGTTTCATTTTAGTCTTCTTAATGGCAGTGTATATTTTTGAATTTTTCATATGTTTCAATTTTGACTAACAAATTTTTCTAAATTATGACATACTTTTATGAGATCTTTTTCATCATCATGGCTTCTACTGACTATCCATTTTATAAATTAGCAATAGCTCATGTTGAGTTAACAGCATTTTCTTCACTCGTTTCACTTGACCTACTTTCTGTTCCTGGTAAATCACATTTTCATTTATTTTTTTAGATCTGTCTTATAACTAACCAACTTTATTTTCTTAAGAACGAAGATTTTCGTTAATTTTTCCCGACATTTAAGTAATGACTTTATTTTGTGGTTATAATTTTTGGCTTAGAAATTTAATTCTTCACTTTTTTTCGTTTTATGGTTAGATTATCTCGGTTTTCATCTTTAGATCTCAAATCGTTACGAAATACTTGAAAATTATCATTGATTTTAGGTCGACCCATTCATGCTTTATTTAAACGGCACTTTGACCCTCACACAATACAAATAACAATGTCAATGTCACTTTAATTGCACTTGTGAATGAAACCATTTGACGTAATAGAATTGAGCACGGATTACGTTGGTCACAAGAAAAACAGAATCAGTAACGTAACTGCACCCTGTGAAAATTATTTTTATTGCGTTTGACGACGTCTGACTCCTGGTGAGGGCAATTTTTTTTGTGATTTACACGAATATTATTTCCTAAGTCTTACGCATTTTTCAAATATTTATCTACAGGTATTTATTTCGTCATCTAACACAACACTGATAGCATAAACTCCCTTAAAAATGGAAAAATGGTTGAAGTCATAAAATTAAATTTGCTATACTTATGCGCAAGCTAGAGATTAGCCTAAGCCTTAATGAGTGCTCTCGAGTTTACATACACAATTATAACCAACTCGCTCACTCTAAACATCGAGACGGGTAGAACCCTAACTTAATTTGGGACGAGGTCGATTTGTTCAACTTTATCCCCTAGTGTGTATGTATGTCTCTTTTTATATATGTGTTTAGAATGGAGTAGAGGTACTGCTTCAATTATATCTAATACGTTTTGATAGTCACAATAGAGATCATTCGTATTCATACCTCATGGGCCATTAAACAAAATGAGTGACACTTAAAATATTTTACGTCATACCTGGCCATAAAGTAGGAATTACCGCACCGTATGTTATTAAGGAAATAACAACACTATATTACCTACTCCAAAAATCAGAATACTGTAGAATAAGTTGGATATTACTCCACCAACAAGAGCCTTAATCTTAAATATAATTTACGTCATACCTGGTCTTAAATTGATAATTATCTGAAAAACCCACTTCCCGGCCAGAGAGAGACGTCAAATTGTGTACTCACCACGGGCGGTACTAAAGAAAGCCTCAGAGCGCATATTTATCGCCCTTGCCTTCGGCTCGGGCGTCAAATACCTGCGATCTGAGACATTCTTTGTTTAACCGCCCTAGGTAAGTAATGTACTATTAACGATCAATTACACAACATGCTGTAACAAAAAACTATTGATAAGAATTACTAATTGATCACTACACAGAAAACGTCTGTAACAAACAGACAGACAGTCACCAAGGTTCATAAACTAGTTTTTATTCAATGGATCTATCAGAATTCCGTTTTACCAATTTGGTTCTACATAGTAAAAACCGAGTGCGACTCAGAATATCGTACTGAACATGTTCTCCTTTTTTACTGGCCATAAGAGCATTATTTTAATCAGTCATTTAAATAAACTCAAATGTATAGTTGTTTGAATGACGGAATATTTACCGTTAGCTTTTCGGTGAAGGAAAAACATCGTGAGGAAACCGGCCTAATCCCAATAATAGTTTTCCCTCTGGGTTGGAAGGTCAGATGGCAGTCACTTTCGTAAAACTAGTGCCTTTGCCAAATCTTGGGATTAGGTGTCAAAGCGGACCCCGGGCTCCTTTAGGGGCACAACCGGGAATAATAACGCTAGGAGGATGATGTATAGTTGTTTGAATAAGGCCGTCTAAGAATGAAAAAGCAGCCCATTAAAAAAACATCTTTCCGTTAAGAACCCCGCTACCACAAGAATTTCTTTCTCAAAATCTATAATGAACCTCATACCCATAATGGCTATAATCGTTAACTAAATGTGTCTCGGCTCTAAACACGCAACTAGTGGAGCAAATGGCAGATGTAGCTGCAAATTGCAAATGCTGGGGATAGTCGACTTGTTATGATGATGACTTGTGACATAGCGATATTATCGGCTTTAGTTAGAAACGAACTGACAAATTAAGGTAGAAACTCCAGATTCTTCAGTCCACAATGAAGCGTCTACTCACTCATCTTTTATGCTATGGACACAACGCAACTCATTTAAAGGTCAAGCGGTCAACTGAGATGGCGCGGGAGGGTAGTCAAGGGCAACTCCCTTTGTCATCACCCCACGAACTCCTGTTCCTTGCCAGGTGGCCCCATTGTGGCGCCCACCCACAGACAGCTAGGACTGATAGTCAGAGCCTGAAGGCTGCTGGAATAAACAGTCAAAAAGTGCTCCTGCCCCGGTCATAGGATAAACGGTAAACAATGAGGATAGGAGGCGGGCGGTCTTTCGGGAATTTTATAAAATGGGACACTTCCTCGTGAATTTCACGGTGCATAATGCCATTGTTGCGCTATCACAAGGCCTATGCCCATCACGATAGTCATATGACATACTGTCAAAAGACATAGTCAAATACTAGCCAAGGTAGATAGCGAAAGCCACCCATACTGTGTCACATGCCGATGCCATACTAATGCTCCAGATCCTTGCCCGGATTTCTATAATTTACCGGCCTATTCCATGCTTGTATATTGGATTATAGCAGAACATTATCATGCGTCTCTTTTAAAAGCATTTGATGATAAATAAGTGCGAGCAAGAGCAACGATGGAGATATTGTGCGATATGTATTAATGCGTGAATCGAATACTCCGGTCACGCGTTGGTTGGTACGTGATCTTATCAAATTGGATGAAGCTACGCTTGGCGGGCAAAAGGAAGTAACATGATCATGATGATTGATTACAACAGATAGCTAATTTTGATAAGTTACGTATCTTTTGAGATAAAATAAGAATTTCGGTAGAGGAGAAAAAAATTAAACGAAATAGATATATACTTAACGTTCTGCGAAAGCTCGTAGATATATTATTTAGGCGACCTGTATAACCAGAAATCTCACCAAGTTTGCTATCCGGTCACTTGATGTCATTAGTGAATGTGAAATATTAAGAGAAATAAGTTAGAAGGAATGAAATTTAAATAAGTTTGGATGACCAAATTTATAGATTGAATATAAATACTATAAAACAAATACACAACACAACACACACACAAATGACGCTATACAAATACAAATATTTATTTCAGGCTTTGCCCATTAAATAACATAAAACTATATATTGTTAGTAGGTACATTGTGGCCAGTAATTCAATTAATTAGTTAATAATATAAAATATGACATGTCAAACATTATTATCAAATCTTAACTAAAAATCCAACTCAAGATTATATTAACAATATATAATAATAATAAAATAGAATAACTTGCCAATAGGCCTGATATCGTGCTGACAGATTGATCGAAACGCCAGGCAGTGCTCGTCGACATCACCATCCCCCATGACGGGAACCTCGTGAAGGCCGAGAAGGACAAAGCCAGCAAGTACCTAGACCTGGCACACGAGGTAACTGCTATGTGGGATGTTGATTCGACGATCGTCGTCCCGATAGTCGTTTCGGCGAACGGTTTAATAGCGAAGAGTCTCGACCATCAAGAGACTCTCGCTAGATGGCTGGATCAAGCGCCAGATACAGAAGGCGGTACTCCTGGATACTGCGCGGATAGTCAGGAGGTTCCTGTCTCTGTCGCCCTGACCACCGGTAGCTTAGGCCCCGTCTCGCTGCCGGCGGCACCCTAGGTTAGGTTTTTATAATGATTTTATGTTTTGTATGTATTGTTTTAAGATAAGATAGAAAGGAAATAAAGAAAATAAAATAGAATAAAATAAAATATAATTAAATATTATAAAAAATAACAGATTGTTAATCAATCTATTCCGAAAATGCTATACAACCTTTATCCAAGACAATATACTAACTTCGTAGGTTAACATTTACAAACTACATTTGGCAGACAGACAGACACCGCGTGATTGCATAAGTGTTACGTTGTACCAATTTGGGCACGGAACACTAAATATGGTCGATATCGTAACATAGCTAGAGACGAGTAACGTTTCGAAAAACAATTACTAATTATAACTGTCCGACGGTTAATTTATTTATAAGCAACATCAATCACAAATCGAACGATCTTTCCAGAAAAACATGCATTCCGTGCACCTACGCACCGTAACGGCTTTCTCGATGCATCTCCACCAATTAATGCATCTTCACTTTTTTTAATGCCACACTCTATTAAACAGTTTTCTTGCAACGACCCACTTGGGCATCGGTAACAGTTTCTTTCTAATTAGACTGCACACGTATTAATAATGAGCGGTTTTCTGTTAATTCTACATTTCATGGGTTTTTCATTCGTGGCTATCGTTGAGGTGAAAGATGATGTCTTTCTTGGTATTTAGGTATCTTCATAGATTTATCGTCAATTTTATTAAAAAAGAATTGAGTTAATTCCAAGATAGAGATAAGAAATTGACGTTTATTCTCAAAGGAAGTCTTCTGTTAGGTTGAATCTGGACTTAATCAAATGTATTATGCAAGCTTTTTTAGTTTTGATACTCATAAAACTATTGAGTACCTATTAACTACTTAGAGATATACTTATAAGAGGTTTAATATTATTTGCAGTCCTCTTCTTCCTGGTAACTACTGAATTCATCGGATATAATGATATTTTTTTAATTACAACGGATGATTAAATTTATATGCAATTTAAAAACTTCACTTTATATAAATAACCGATCTTGTTCACTAAATACTCATACTAAGCTATTTTGATTATTCGAGTAAAACATTAATCCTCATCCTTCGTCAAAATATGGTTTCCATTTTGTGTTCTAATCAATGGTGACATCGAAGTCAATGACAAAGCTTCCTATCTAATTATTTTGGAATTTTTAATTATACCTTTATGGGAAAATATATAAGTAATCACAATATATAGTTGGGAAACATGCTTTTCAACAATGATAAAATATATGCTTATTTGTGTCTCTCGATTACTAAATAAATTTTATATGTGTTGCATCCTTCCTTAGTTATTTAATGTATTTCATTATTCATACCAATTACACAAGCTTCTATTATCATTGCGTGTTAAAAAATCCGGAATTCACTGATCATAACATCCGGACCACAATTTCGATGCATGTTATATATCGTGCTGGTTTTGATATGCATCATTATAAAATTACACAGCTGAGACATGGTTTATTCTTCCGTGATGAGGGCAGGAAGTGACAAGTTGTGTTAATCGGCTCATTAAGCTTTTGTTTTGTTACTAATGTATGTCCTACTTGTCCTACGACATGAAGATACGTATGCATTTCAGTTTCGATATCTTATGCCTCTCGATAGTTTGCAAACTCTTTCAACACCTCTTTCGCTGCTATAAACTTGTAAAGAGATTTCGATGTTATTAGGCACAACAAACTTAGATTGGCACTGAGAGTGTCGTTTTCTGGCAATCTGTACCACTTTGTTGATTGGTTTAAAAAGGCACTACTTGAACTAAATAGCATTTAAGTGAAAAATCATCTATATCGACTACTCACCAAATTGTACCCATTGTCTAGGAACTATACATTATGACTTTTATCGTTAATATTTTCAGTCTGTAATCGCCCACTGCTGAGTATAAGCCTCTCTTTACGCCTCTTATCCCCATCGCGGGCTAGTCTCATCCAGGGATGACAACCTATATGATTTTTACAAGCTTTTATTTAGTTTCACCTGTCCCGTTGTCTGCATGTCTGTCTGTCTGTAATCCAATCGTGTAAGTAAAATTTTACCCACTTCCCGGTTTCCGATTGAGCTGCAATTTTGCATGCATATGTATATTGCATCACAATGCAATATTATGATGACATGTAGCTGATCTGATGCTGGAACTGGAAGGTGGCCATAGGAACTCCGCAATAAAACTACACAACCCCATCGAATTTGGACTCGTCAGAATCGTCTCAATGAGTAGTTGATGATGGTATGTGGATACAAAGCTTGTACCAAAAACAAAATTTTAGACAAAAACTTGTTAACTTCTGAAAGATGGTTGTATCGAGAATCCATTAATAACAGAATGTCCATTTTAATTTCAGATCAAATTCCCGGCCGGCAACGACCTTCAGCGCGCCTTCGAAGAGGGTCGCAGCAGGAGGAAGAAGCTCGCCCCCCTCCTGGCTATCCCCCTCCTCATCGGCGGTATGATGGTGCCCCTGGCCTTTGGAGCGCTGGCACTCCTCGCGGGCAAGGCCCTTATCGTGTCCAAACTGGCCCTGGTGCTCGCTGGTATCATTGGGCTGAAGAAACTCCTGTCGCCGTCAGGAGGAGGTCACGAGGCTCATGAGGTCGTCGTCTCCGCTGGACATGGAGGTGCTGGATGGAGCAGGTCTGTACTCAAACCCGTGTCTTCTCATGATGAAACATATATTACGACACAGCCTAATAAAATGGAAGTGTAGTTCGGTGGTTTTCCCTATTGGCCTCCACACCTCAGCTTACGATCTGAACATGAGTCGTGCCAGATTTTTATCTTCGTTCTCCTGTCAGTTCTAGTGTACAAAGGTCAAATAATTATGAAACCAATTTGCCAAATTATGATATTTGGAGTGAATATGAAATATGCCAAACTTTATGTATTCACGGCCACATCAACTGCCATAAACCAGTTTATATCGGTGATCACTGATAATGACAGATTTATTACTGATAATGACGTCCCACCAGTGAAGAAATCTCAATAGCTCGTCTATGCCACCGGGTTCCTACCGGTTTGCCTTTTATATGCATTACAATATTACATCCTGAATAATAGAAAAGTAAGCCGAACCTTTTCATTTACGTTCCGATGTTTTTGAAGCTATTTTATGCTACACTGTTATACACAAGAATTTTTGTACAGTATGGTAAATTTTGCTACAATAAGGGTGAGTAACCCCCAGTAAAGATCTACAAGGAAGCGGAGCGGTGTTATTTTACAAAAATATAAAGACCGATACACAATAATGCAAAGAGAATTGCTGTAAACAAGCAGTTATCCGTCAGATTGAGTCAGAAAAAAATATAACATTCTTATCCTATTGTTATCAGGCAACAAAGAAAATAATCATAGGCAGGCCAATTGAGAAATAAAATGGGTCCATCCTCGAACGTGTAACCCTCAAATATCAAAAACATATGTCAATATACTTCATTTTACGTTAGCAGGGTCTTGTTTCTCCGGTCTGAAAGGGTTATCCAAGCAACACGCAACAGTGTTTGTTACATTACACATTCATGAAAATTTAATAATAATTCCGTTCTAAATATCTCTGATGTTGATCCAAACACTAACTAAACGCTAAGTAATTATTATTATTACGACATAATCAATATATAACATGTAGTTATGTTATGTTGAGTCACTGGTACTGACACTGACTGGGATCTTGATCACATATTACGGAATGATGCAAACTCGGTTCGCAAACTCCGTCGTGGAAGTTAAGGAAATAACAACACTATACTCCAAAAATGCAGAATACTGTAGAATAAGTTGGATATTACTCCACCAACAAGAGCCTTAATCTTAAATATAATTTACGTCATACCTGGTCTTAAATTGAGAATTATCTGAAAATCCCAGTTCCCGGCCAGAGAGAGACGTCAAATTGTGTACTCACCACGGGCGGTACTAAAGAAAGCCTCAGATCGCATATTAATTGCCCTTGCCTTCGGCTCAGGCGTCAAATACCAGCGATCTGAGACATTCTTTGTTTTACCGCCCTAGGTAAATAATGTACTATTTCACACCTGCTTTTCAAAAAAGAGTCATTGTTGCCCGCAAAGGAGGGATCAAAGTTCTACTTTTCTTGTCTCATCTGGCTATTCAGACAAGAGTCACTGTCGACCCAAAATTAAGGATTTCTTTTCGTTGTCGAAGGTGTGATGAGCGGTATATGTGCCACTCGTTAGCAAAATTATTTCCATCTTGGGCGTAAACAAATGAATCCCTCGTTACGCTCAAGATTCAATCTTAGAATCCCTTCCTACGCTTAGGATTCTATTGTAGAATCTTTCGCTTCACTCAGGATTCAATCGAGGTTGGTATCCTCGCTGTAATATAATACTTATCATCTGGGTCCCTTGAGACACAAATTTCTATATAATACGAGTAATGATGATTTATATTTATGGAATTTATTTGTTTGACATGTATGTATGCATCTTTTCAGGTCGCTCGAGAAATCTCAAGACTTGGCGTACAACGCATACGCGCAGTAGCCAATCAAAACCCACCAAAAATTATTTAAGCGTGCAATAAGGAACAAACGTCTAACATATACAACTAATATATAGTATACGGTAAAGTTAGCTTCG
Source organism: Epinotia brunnichana (assembly GCA_963854355.1). Taxonomy (NCBI): domain Eukaryota; kingdom Metazoa; phylum Arthropoda; class Insecta; order Lepidoptera; family Tortricidae; genus Epinotia; species Epinotia brunnichana. The sequence goes on from OY977957.1 coordinate 16,139,227, forward strand.
ATTTCCCCACTGAAATTAGAAACAAGTGCGAATCGGAGCGTTTTTGAAAATGGAATCCTTTAGTTTCGAATGTAGCTGGCTCATTTTGGTCCGTGTTGCGAGGAGATAAGAACTATAGTTGTGTGTGAGTTTACATTCGTTTCTGTGGATATGCGATTGTGGCAATGGGTACAATACAAGAAATAGGCGACATAGGAAGAAATTGTAATCTTCATTTGGTCATCAGTACCTAGGAATACTCTATTTATTGTTTACGCACAGATTTTAATGGTAGTTATCCAACAGTAATGTATGAAGATTTGCATGAGTGTATTTATAGAGAGTCTTTGGAATTTGCTTTAATTTTTTATTTTTGGTACTTTTATTGTATGTATATATATATATATATATATAAAATATGTAAATATTTATTATATACGCCATAATATTTATTATATTTACCTGTATTATTGTGTATATACAGACATTTATTAATTTGTTATTTATATAACATGTCAGATATTATTATTATGTACGTATTTAAAATGTATGTATTTTACTTAATATTTTCTTTAGATAAAGAATATTGTACATTATTGTTTCATTATATAACATATCAATTTCATGTACATATGTAAATAGAATATTGCATTTATTTAGTATATTAAATGTATACATAAATATCGAAAGTATTAAATTAACATAAGTATCAAACACATAATTATATCTTATTTATGTAACTATATATTGATGTTTTGATCTCAAACTATCTTTTACATAATAAAAGTCTTCTGTAATGTAAATAATACTTATCAAATATTTTTTTATTTTATTTATATTTTGTTGTGTTCAAGTCAAATAGTTTATTTATAACTTAATTGTAATCGAATGTTATTAATAAAACTGTTGGTTACTCGCACGTGTTCTGATTTTACCTAAATTATTCATAAATTTAAGGTAAGTAAGTTAAAAGTTTCCCGAAAATTTACATAAATTGAGGATGAACAAACTTGAGTGCTGAATAATTCAAGCATTAGTCATCCAACACAGACATGAGATTCAACCCAAAATACCTCAATACAACTTGTAAACTTAAGATTTTGGTAGAATAAAGACTAAATCACACTAAATCCCATAGTTATTTACGTCGTTTTCGTTCTAAGTCTAATATCCTAAATCTGGCACACATTGAAGTTACGCAACCGCTCATTATTATGAGACATTCGTACACTCATGTATTATGCAAAGGCGGAACCGCATTGTTGCCGAAAATATATGCGAAAATTGGCGCAAAGAAATTGTGTCGTTCAGGCGTGTGAGTAAAACTATACACATTGGGTCTGAGTAACCTGACAGTTTCTACCATGTTTTCTACTGCTTTCGTCGATGTAATTTGTCGACAGAAGCTTTATTTTTTATTGATTGCTGTAAGGATTTTCAGAAAAGATGTGCAGATGACAGTTTCTACAATATAATTATAGTACCTACAGAAGGATCACTCTCGAGAATGAAAAAAAAACGATGTTTGAGCGAAAATACCACATGCTCTCTCTATTGCATAACACGTGCTCTTTCAGGCTGACTAAAGTTGACAGGTTAAGCATAAAAATAACATTTTATTTTTTATTTTTTTTTAAACTTTATTTTACAAATTAAAAAGTACAAAGGGCGGACTTAATGCCACAAGGTGTTCTCTACCACTCAACCATAGGGCAAAACAGAAACTTGCTAAAGTGGGTGCAGTGAGAAAAAAGCAGTAAGAGCATCTATTAGATCAGCTGAATAGTAAAATAAAATAAATATGTTGATAAACTAAACAAATATACCAACAAGAATACGTATAAATACAAACTTAATTAACAAATACAAATGTATATTTGAATATATATGCGTATACTATTGCATAAGAGTTGGGGGTACCTAACGATTACTTTACGCTAAACTTTTTCTAGCAGGTGCTAGATTTTTTCTAGCAGAGCAAATGTTTGTATTTATTATGTTGTTGTTGTTGTTATATGTTTGTATGTTTTAGTTTATAGTCAGGGGTATTGATATACTTACGTACATAAATAGGGACATAAATATCTGTACACGCCTTTATGACATTGACAAATAATGTCTTGTACGTATATTAATACCCCCCAACTGTACCATAAATAAAGTAACATTAAACACGCCAAAGAGTAAAGCTATGACGCAAAAACTCTTAATAGATCTATACCGCTTCAACCGCGCCCGACCCGCGCCGCGCCCGACCCGCGCCGCGCACGACCCGCGTTCGGTGTGTGGAGGCCTTTAGTAAAGGGTCACGAAAGTAATAGACGTTTTGCATCGAAATTCAAAGTGTGGCACCATTGATCACCACCGCAGGCCGTGTCAGCCTATGAGAGGCTATAAGCTCCAATACCAAGTTTCGATACACGAATGCAAAGTAGCAGTTTTGAAGACTATAATATTTCGCTTTCAAAAACGAAGTAAAGAAAACAATGTAATCAAAATATGCCAGTTCAAGTTGTTATAGCTTACTTTAACTAGTGGCTCCGTGACCGATAAATTTTTGTTTTCAAAAACTTTTAAAAATCTGAATCGACAAAAGAAATATGTACATATAGTTAGTAATAAATAATAATTATCGAACCTGTTCAAAAATTTCACGAAAATCGATTGAGAAATGCGTAATGTAGAGGAGAACAGCCGGCCAGTGGTAAATGAAAGAATTTGGGCTCAAGATGAAACGGAGAACTACTATAACTTTGCTCGCTCGTTCATTAAATCAGAAACACGCCTACATCAATTGTATTATAATTATAAAGCAGAAAAAGCCCCATGACGTGTCTATTTTATTGTTATACTAACTCGTGTATCACGCACCATCACGTCCCTACAAGTCCTTGACCAAGAGAAAGTCCGGGCACAAAGGCATTCCTTGAGGCACTGAATCATCTGGATCGAAAGTTGAACTATTTACGTACCGCTTTGAGTCTTGTTAAAAATAATTGGTAAGGGGCGATTAAGTTTTTATCTTGAATCACACTGTATTATTTATTTAGACTGATAGATAGATAGATAAACTCTTAATAATACCCACAACATACGTGGTGCCTAACATGATACAAAATTAACAGTAAAAGTTGTAAAGTGACAAAATCCAAAAAAGCATGCGGCAGACCAGACGGTTGAACCGATTTGAATGCGTGTATTTAATCGAATGTCTTGTCTGTTGGGATGGTTCTTAGCTATGTTATATCGGGAATGTTTTATATATTTAATTCATGTATTTACTCTCTAAATATCAGCAACGTGCAAGTCTTTAGTTATAGCAACGAACGCCTAATGGCCTACTCCATAGTAAAATGCAATAATACGTTCGCTCAAGTTTGCTATTTTATTGTAACCACGCGGTGCGGAGGGTTGTGGTGCACAATAAACCGTTAGGAATTTAGATTTACATGTATCCACAAGAATATCATGAGGAACATGAGCCGAAATTGTCTGTTTATTACAATTTGATGCTTACCCGTCAAACCAATGTCAGTAGATAAAAGATAAAGATATAATTACTACTTAAATATGTGCAACTAAAACAATCAAGGTCATAAACTCGTACTTATTTATTTAAACTTTATTGCAAAAATCATATAAGTACAAAAGGCGGACTTATTGCCTCAAGGCATTCTCTACCAGCCAACCATTAGGGCCAAACAGAGATCTTCAAACGGTGGCTGCAAGAGACAGACTAACAACACAAAAATCCTTAAGCCCTTGCTAGACGGTCGCCAACACGCCCCTCCGACCGGGCGACCTTGGTCCGCACCGACCGTGTAGACAGTTGTTTGAAGCAAAATTTCAGCAGCGGTCGGTGCCGACCAAGGTCGCTCGGTCGGAGTGGCGTGTTGGCGACCGTCTAGCAGGGGCTTTAGATACAAGAATTAATAGCAATTATTTATTATTATTATTTATTCAGAAAACCAACAGCGATACAAAGTATGTAACTTATAATATAATACACAGTAGTATGGCCAATTACAGGTTTACCTAGATAACTTGATATGTAAAGTTGACAGTTGAACGGACTATCATAACATGTGTGAAAGAGAGATGTTTTTTTTTTTTAAATTAAGTTTAAGTCATTGTTTTTTTTTTCTTTTTTGAAGATGAAAGCATAACCAAGCATGTCAATCTATATAGGTTACCGCAAATGAGAATATATTGCTATATTTTATCCTAGTGACAATATTATTGTATTTATCCCATATTTACTCTAAACAAATAGATTTAGTAACTTATGTACAATACTACAACATTGTTAAACATGATTAGAGGTGAGTTACCTATTTCTAAAACTATTTATGCTGCTTATTCTTAACACTATTAATTACTTGCAATTTAAAAGATGCCTTTGAATATCTAAATATATCTACGCTACTGAAATCCGCATTATAAGTTCGAGCAATTCGTGTGAGCACGTTATTCTTAGCGTAGTTGGTGCCATGCATTGGCACGTGTAACATTGGGTTATGACGAGTGCGACGAAGACGAGCATTAAACATTATTTGAGAGACCAATTCGGGACAGTCCAAGCGATAGTTCAGTATGTCATATAACAAACACATGTCCATGACTTTGCGCCTATCGACAAGCGGCAGCAGATTATGTTTGCGACAGTTATTCTCATAGGATGACGGAGGTAGGTGTAGACGAAAATTAAGGTGGTTAATAAATTTTTTTTGAATACGCTCAAGTTGATGAATGTATTTAGTATAATTCGGAGACCAAATAGGGCCGGCATATTCGAGAGTACTGCGTACATACGCAAAATATAGCAGTTTGATTACTTCTATGTTTTTGAAGACTTTACAAGACCGTAGGATAAAACCTAGATTTCTAAAACCCTTATTACTAATATAATCAACGTGTTCTGAAAACATTAATTTACTGTCGAACGTGACACCTAAATCGCGAACTACATCTACTTTACTAATTGTGGTACCTTCAAAATTGTATGAAAAACAGACAGGACGTTTTTTACGTGTATAACTTATACATTGACATTTTTTGATATTAACAGTAATTCTATTTTTAGTATAGTATTTTTGTAATTGATTAAGGTCTGCCTGTAAAGCCATACAATCGTCAGGACTTTTGATAACGTAAAATATTTTTTTGTCATCGGCATACAATAAATGTTTCGCATTTGTAAAAGAGTCAGTGATGTCATACAAGTAAGCGCAATAAAAGAGAGGCCCTAAAGGAGATCCCTGTGGTACGCCACTAGGAATCTCACAGAAGTTTGAACGGTAACCTTTAAGAACTACCGCCTGTGATCTTTTGGTCAGATAAGATTTTATCCAGCGAAGAAGGTCTCCTCGTATTCCCAGTCTGAATAATTTCTCTAGTAGGATGACGTGATCCACACGATCGAAAGCTTTTTCAAAATCGGTGTAGATCACGTCAACCTGTCCACCTTTATCCATATTTTTAAGAACGTAATTAGAGAAACATGCTAAATTAGAGATGGTAGAACGTTTTCTTAGGAACCCATGCTGTTTATCAGATATACCTGCTGGGATGCACGGATAAATCGCGTTATATACAATTTTCTCAAATATCTTACCAACTGTATTAAGCACAGAAATACCCCTATAGTTTTCAATATTTGTTCGTGAGCCCTTCTTATGTATGGGAACAATGTTTGCCTTTTTCCATTTGAGAGGGAAAATGCCTAAGCTAAGAGAACGATTAAATATTATGCTGATAGGCAAAGCCAGTGATTTCGCACAGTTTTTCCAAAATATAGGAGGGATGCCGTCAGAACCAGGTCCTTTGTCAGTAGATAGTATACTTAACGATCTTACTACAGTGGATACGCTGACCTGTAGGTTTGAAATTGAGGCAGCACCGTTATCTAAAAACTCGGGTCTAAAAGAGTGTTTATCGGGAACAGAGCCATCGATGAATACGGAATGGAAAAAATCATTGAAGGCCTCACATATGTTAAAACCGTCCGAATAGTTTTTATTATTGTAGGTTAACATTTGTGGATAATTTGAGCCCCCGCGAAGGGTTTTAATGTAAGTCCAAAAGTGTTTCTGATTTGATTTCATAGCATTTTCAGTTAAACGTAGATAATTATTGTAACATGTTTCTTGTACTAGACGTTGTCTAGACCGCAAAAGCGAGAACGCGTTATAATCCATTAAGTTCCCATATTGCTTCCAACGTTTATGAGCTTTCATTTTTTCATTTATTATCTTTATCAAGGATAAGCAATACCACGTTGGGTATTTACGCGAGCTAGTTTTACGGCTCATGGGGACAAATTTGTTAATACCTATTTGAATTTGTTCGTAAAAATAGTGAACAGCTTCATCAATCGAATCTAATTTATTTAACGGTTGCCAGTCGATTTCGCTGTAATTTTCATTTAAAGAATCATAGCTGGCTTTACGGAAGTTAAATTTGGGGTTGCGAAGTTCTTTAAGTGGGGATACTTTTAAATAGTAAATTTCTGCAACAAACACGGGATGGAAAGAATCGACTTTAGTTAGGGCGTAGCAATATCCAAAGCAAATATACAAATGCCAAAGTTGATTTCTAAGCTACGTACCTATATAAAGTTACTTACGTTACTAAAAGGCCATTTTGTTTTTACGCCCTACTCGGATGTATGTAGGTACTAAAATTGTGTTCACTAATATTTTTTGTCACATTATGATTTGAGAGTCAAATATTGTCCCTTGGCAGCGAAAACCGCTTAACTGCATGACATGTAGTTTCAAGAAAAACGCATTTAAAGATTTGCATGTAAATATTTCTATGAAGGGCCAATAACAGCTTAACACGTTCGCGTGATCGCCTCACATCCGACGAAGTCATGGATTGACACAGTATGTTTTCATACAAAACGAAACGACGTTCACAAACGTTCAGTTCATACCAGAACTAATTACTACATATTATGCAGCACAAACGTTATTTAACGTCTGCGTCACAAGAAGTACTGTTACAAATTATTTATTTCTTTATATTTATAATAGAACAACGTGTCTTCACGTTTTCGTCCACAGACGTTGTTCGTTAAAATGTAGATTAAATACAGTAATTTACATGTCAACGTTATAGAACGCCTTCATTATTCTGACTTGAATTATTGGTGTTACTATATAGTCAATCTTTGTAGCTACGTGATAATCACGTTCATGTTATTTCGACGTTTATAAACAAATAAATTAGGTATTTCGTTAGAATAAGCAAGCTTTATTCCTAAACACAAACAAATAAATGGTGATAAAATTACATCTTGTATCTGTCAGTCCTAGGTGCGATTTGAGGCCTTAAAAGTCGTCGATTGTCTAAGGAGTCAGCTTCCCTGTTATAACTGCGAGATGTTGTGTGCTGCACTCGGTTTACATCATTTTTAGGATCAGGGTTGGTCTCTTCCGCAGGTGACAGACACGTAATGATGTTGGTATTTATCTCGTTAGGTTCCACGGTCGACTTTTGTTGTGACTAAATTTCTGACTAAATTTACTTTTTGTTTAGGATAAGAGGATAAAATTAAGGGTTTACCGTACAAAGTGCTGCAGTTAAGCGGTTTTTCCTGAAGACACTTTTTTTTGTATCTCCTAAAATAATAGCCTTAGATTGGAATTTTCGATTTATAATACTTGACCTAAATAAAGTCTTCAAACGATTTCAGATTCTTAAGTATTTGAGTTTATTTAAAAATCACGATGCAGTTAGTAGCTTTTGCTTGGAAGAATTTTGAAATTTAGAAATTGAAAGCACTTATAATTAGAAAATACGTGTACAATGTTTTGGCACGTGAGGTTTTATCACTAATTTTTAATTTTGCGTGGTTTAATTACATTATATTTTGTGATAGTAACCTACATCAAAACTCTTACCTGATTTTGGTCAAATATGTAACAATAGAAACACTGGGACTTCGTTTCTATACTGCAGATAGTGCTGACCGGGATCTGAGTTTATTGCAAACAATGTTAAATGCCGTCTCCATTCGTTAAGCGAACGAAGTTCCATGCTTCAGCTTGGGCCGAAAATCGTTCGTTGTTCACCGAACAGGCTCTTTTATTACATATTTTTTTTTTTTTTTAATTTAAAGACATTATGCGTGAGCGAGAGCGACAACGTTGTTAATTATGCTATTTATATTTGCACAGTAAAAGCAGACTTTGTAACATAGGACAATTCAGACTACTTATAAGTATACTACCAAATGCAGGCAATTGAATTATTTTTGGTGAGAATTGAGTACTTCAAATTACATATCTATATTCCAGTGCGGGAATCAAGCCCCAGTCTTTCAGCGAGTATAGAACGTAATATAATACATTTTAGGTCCAGTCTTCTTTACATTACTACCTCACGGGTTACAAGTTCAGCAAGGTTAGGTACCCTTTTCTTGTGTCCAGTCCAGTTTATCCAAACTACCTCACGGGAGGCAAGGTCAGCAAAGTGGCTCCTCTCTTCTCAGGTCTAGTCAATTTCATCAAACTACCATACAAGTTTAGCAAAGCGACTGTTTATGTAAAAACACAAAAATACATTGGTAATTATTGGCCCTTCACCTTTATTTGCATTTTACTCAATACTAGGTTTTTGCAGTTAGGCGGTTTTTGCTGCAATGGGAGTATGCATATGCATATTTGCACAATAGTACCATTATGCATGCAAGGAGCATCAAAGCTCACTAAGGCGGTTTTGGTTGAATGAATAATGTGTGATTTCGAGAGTGAAACGTAACAAGCAAAACCGCTTATATTACACTTAGTTTGTTTTTCTTTATTTTCTAGTATATCCGGTTAGCACTATTTGACTATTATTAAATTGCAAGTTTTGTTCAATCTAGCTATTATAACATAAACTTAATAGGTTTTAGCTTGTAGATTATCTTAAAAATCGTTGTTATCTAACCTTATCCAAAAACTAAATCTGGAATGAAGCCACGTATCGAAAAATGGGCTTTTGTAGCATGTAGATCTGGGAAAGCATAATCTAACAGTATTAATATCTCAGTTTTGTCCAAAACGGAGCTTAAGCGGTTTTCGCAATCAAGGGACGATAATTATATGCAATTTAACATAACCTATATTCAATTAATAAGTACTACGAGTATGTACGAAGTTTAGAAAACAAAAGTTTATTTTCGGTTACTGCGTCTAATAATACAGGATAACAGTGAGTCTTATTCCGAAACACGTTTTTGACGTGTTGAAGTGACATGTAAATCGTCTGCTCATGTGCTTTTACTTACGAAAGCGCTTATCCAAATTTGTGTGAACGCGACACAAATGTTAAGGTACCTAGAATTGGATAAATGGAATTTTAGTTGCAGAATGTAGGCCCAGTTATCTAATGAACGCTAAGCAAGGGAAAGCTCATAGTATGTACATTTTAGTGTCAGGAAGGTAATTCAGAAAGCTAGGGTCGTAAGAAGATTAAGATGGTATTCCTACCAAGATCGTAGCAGGTTTGTGTCAATGAAGTAACTTTATGAAACTTACTGGTATACGGCTGGGCCCACAGGGCGCAGTACGCAGAGCGCAGGCGAACCCGGTGGATAAAATATAAATTATGGCCATCCCGAAGTTCCATTCTAATAACTAGGCATTGGAACAATTTGGACATTCTGTCATGTGAACAGCCAAATGATGTCATATAAAAAAGGAGTAGATACGTTGTCTATACGAAATTCCGTGTTTAAAAATGGCCACCAAATTCTGAAAGCGTTCGTTTCCATTGACGACGCGAAACGAAACTATGGCAAGCCGTGTCAGTTAACCAGGTTTTAGTGTGCCACTTTTGGAGCGCTTATAACATATCTAACTATATTTTATATTACATCATTGTGAACAGCTATGTCCCGTAAGGTTCGGGTTGGACATAAAGTAATCGATTGACATAAAGTTACGTTAAACTTAAATACTTTTAAATCTTAAGGGCACGTGGCGACTTTTGCAGCGACTCATTCGCGCGTTTTGAGAACGCGCGACGACATCGACACTTGTGGCCTCTTGTCGCATTAGTAACGCGCGACAAAAGCGATGCAGTAGCAATACAAACGCGCGACTGTCGCGATGCAGTCGTGCTGTTTTAATTCAGCAACGCTTCTGCATCGATGCAAACACGCCACTGTACCCTATTTATTCAGTGTTGCAACTTGCAACTAATGCGTGGCTGTTTCGCGCGACATCGGGTATAGGAGGAGTGGCGGGAGGGGGTGCCGCGGCTGTGCAGACTTAGACAAGCAGACTACGCTGTTGTTAACGCATAAAAAATGCTGTCGTTCGACACAGATTCATTTATTGCGGCTATTCAAACTCGCCCTGTATTGGGACTCGCGGCATCGCGACTGTATCGATACCGTATCGCGGCTGTATCGCGGCTGTATCGATGCTGTATCGATGCTGTATCGCCACTGTAGCGATGCAGTATCGTGATAGTAGCGATGCAGAATCGTGTTGAAGTGTCCGAGAGTTTTTGACCAGCGACAGCATCGCGACTGTATCGCGGCCTTTTTGCGACTGCAATGTGACATCACTGCAAAAAGTGCTGTATCGATGCTATATTGCCACTGTAGCGATGCAATATCGTGATAGTAGCGATGCTGTATCGTGATAGTAGCGATGCAGAATCGTGTTGAAGTGTCCGAGAGTATTTGACCAGCGACAGCATCGCGACTGTATCGCGGCCTTTTTGCGACTGCAATGTGACATCACTGCAAAAAGTGCTGTATCGATGCAGTATCGCTACTGTAGCGATGCTGTATCTTGATAGTAGCGATGCACAATCGTGATAGTAGCGATGCAGAATCGTGTTGAAGTGTCCGAGAGTATTTTGACCAGCGAACAGCATCGCGACTGTATCGCGGCCTTTTTGCGACTGCAATGTGACATCACTGCAGAAAGTACAAGTAAGCAATTCGTAGTAGTAGTGGGCTTTACTTAACTCCTGCACGAATAGTCAGAAGGTTCCTCTCTGTCTGTCGCCCTGACCACCGGTTAAGCTCAGGCCCCGTCTAACTACCGGCGGCACCCTAGGTTAGGTTTTTATAATGATTTTTATGTTTTGTATGTAGGTATAGTGGGACTGGACTGGACATGTCTGCCATGTATCTAGTAAGATGGGCCAGGATAAGTACAAACTGGATCCCACAAGACGGTCACCAGAGCAGAGGCAGAACAAAAAGGAGATGGCGGGATGATTTGGATGCGTTCTGCTTGGGTTGGCGGGAACATGCCAGCAATGAGGCTGAATGGAGGAAAAGGCCTTTGCCTAGCAGTGAGACACCTAAACAAGCTTAAAAGAAAAAAAGTTTTATATTTAACTTTAATAACAATGTTGTCAAAAGCCTGACTCTAAGATTTAAAAGGAATTAAGGAAATTAAAAGTATGACGTAACTTTATGTCAATCATTTACTTTATGTTTTTATGTCCCCCGAAGTCCATTCGACTCGTAAAATTTAAAAGTTATTTTTTATAAAAGGGAGGAAAGTTGTATTTTACCTGCGAGTGTTTCGACACACGAGACGTAAAATAACTTTTCACCCGTGTATAACACAAAACTTTTCACAGCGAGGAAAATTAGAAAAAGGGTAAGACAAAAAAAAAAAAAACATTATCACACACTATCACAAACTATCACACACTATCTAAAACTATCTCATACAATCTTACACTATATCACAATATCTTACACTATCTCACACTATCTCACACTATAACACACTATCACACACTATCTCTCACACTATCTCACACTATCACAAAAAAAACTACACTATCACACACCATCACACACTATCACACACTATTTCATACTATCTCACACTATATCTCACACTATCTCTCACACTATCTCTGACATTATCTCACACTATCTCACACAATCTCACACTATCTCACCCAATCTTACACTATCTCACACTATTTCATACTATCTTTCACAATATCTCACACTATCTCTCACACTATTTCACACTATCACAAAAAAAGGGAAAAAAAAGGTAACAAAAAATAAGTCAGGAAAATAAACATTTAACATATAGATAAAAGCGATTTTCTCAATCACACAAAAATGGCTTTCCGAGCTAGTGAGGTGAAAAGATTTTTTTTAATCGGACTATTTCTGGATATAATGATTCCGCCTACATTCTTTCAACCAGCTTATAATCGGGAAAGCATATGCTATATTTATCTCCCGTCTCTGTGTGCGTCTCAAAATAAAACAAAAAAGACCAAGTGTAACGGCACTGACTGAACGTAAACAGAGGGCAATGACCTCTCACTATTCCGAGCATTATCACAATTTGTTTTGTAATTTTGAAGCAATGTCAAGGTTTCTGGTGTAATTGTAAGAATGATTTAACACAACGAAACACACTCTTTAACTATTATGTTTGATCTTTGTGAATTTTGCTGAGGATAATCATTTATAACCAGAGCTTGGCAGGCGTGAGCCATTTTTATGTCATTAATGTCAAGTTTAGATATTAAATTAATATAGATACACCTTAAAAGTAAATATTAAAAAAAAAACCCCCTTTATTAATTATAATTAAACTAAAATGACAAATGCATTATGTACAAAACAAGTAGGTACCTACTATTTATTTTTATTTCTTTAAATTTTTCTTGGTAGTAAATAACAAAGATTTTCAATATTTTCAATTTTCAACGCATTTCTTCTTGAGTTTAATATCCATCACGCATCAGATACAGGTCAGTCCGTAGGGGTTCAAAGCAGGGGGGGGGGGGGGGGGGGGGGGGGGGTACGTTGCAAAAGGTGGTGTAGAAGAATACTTCTACACCACCTTTTGCATAATTATCTCGTTGTAATAAACACTTCTCACTTAATCGAAAAACTTGCTGAGAAACCTAAACCTAACATTTATTTTAAAAGGCCTATCGATTGATGTACCACAGGTGGACTTACCATGTTTTCTTTCTTTTTTTGACTTGCTGTTACATGTATGGGGTACACCACTAAAAGAATATACTTTTAGTGATTTCATTACATAACTATGTAGCGGCTAACAAAATACACCTACTGTCCAAATTTTATTCAAATACACCTTATACTTTTCAAGTAAAATGCCTGTAACATACGGAGAGACATGACGAAACTATAAGGGTTCCGTTTTGCCATTTTGGCTACGGAACCCTTAAAAGGCCCTCTACGCATTGTACCGAGTATGGTGGCAGTATTTCCTCGTTGAACTGCAATGCTGATGCGTTGCACGAGAAAACCGCCAGCTCTTCGATTATCAGTTATGATGATACTAATGCTGAAATAACTCTTGATTCTGTAAATTCCTACAATTGAGAAACTAATAATACCTACATTTAAATTTAAAATTTAAACGCAGAAGTTAAAAACCACAATATTGAAATAAGGCCCGATTCGTAACGGATCTGCCAAATTGAAAAAGCTGTAACTGTAAGCCAAGTGGTTTATTTGTCTAAATTGTATGATTTTATTTAAAAAAAAACTGTTAAATTATCATTTTACGTCTATAATTAAGATTTCTACTTTTTCTCCCACTCTTGCCGCAATTTTTGTCGAATGCCCTCCATCAGCCCTGCGACAGTGTCATTAGCAACTTTCTTGCAAGCTGAGTTCCACTTTCTCAGGAAGTCTTTTTGGTTGCTGGCAGTCTTACCTGTCTTACGCAAGATTCCTTTGACGAGAGCCCAATATCTTTCTATAGGACGGTACTGTGGAATATTCGGCGGATTCAGTGCTTTAGGCACGATCTGGATATCATTTTGTTTGAGGAAGTTAAGGGTATCCTTCGCATAGTGGGCTGTAGCCAGATCTGGCCAAAATAAGGCCGAATTATTGTGTTTTTGAATGAACGGTAGAAGCCGTTTTTTCAAGCATTCATTGATGTAAATATTCTTATTAATTGTGCCAGTTGTAACATATGTACGGCTGCGATCACCGCATGGGCAAATTGCCTGCCAAACCAGATACTTGGAGCCGAATTTCTCCATTCCTATGGTGGTTTCCGAATCTGGAAGAGTTTTTCCATTAGCTATCGTATAAAACTGATCACCAGGAAGTGTCGAAAAGTCTGCCTTCACATAGGTTTCGTCATCCAGAATCAAATGAAAATTTTCGGTACCAAGTAAGTCATACAGCTTTCGAGCCCTGGTTTTGAAAGTGCATCTTTGTTTTTCCGAAGTTTTCGGCACCTTCAGTTTCTTCTTTGTCTTCATACTAGCCCGTTCCTTTGTACGTCTCACCATTGACTGACTTGTAGATTTTTTTTAGCTATGTCTCGCTCGACATGCTGCGGTTTTTGCAAATCGTCTTAATGATTTTCCTATCTAGCCCAGGATCACGAGCACCACCATGTTCTACGGTTTGAGGCTTCTGAGCGGTAGACAAGGTCTCTAAGTATCGTTTCAGGACCGTATCAACGGTTCTTCTTGGGATTTTCAAATCTCTTGCGATGAAAACGCCGCTGACGTTGGACGCTGTGTATTTTCCATCCATTTGGCGACTATCTGCTCACGGCGTTCACGTTTATTCATTTTATTTCGTTTTATCGGCTTTTACACAAAAAAAAACGATGCCTACATAATTTGGTGACATTGGCAATGTCAATGCTATAAACAAAATAGAGATAAGTTTTATGACTTTTGGCAAATCTTTATGACTTTTGGCAAATCTGTTACGAATCAGGCCTTAACTTACAAAGTTGAGGAAAGCCTCGTTTTCGACCATGGTTTTCTACTATGTCGCTGTACCGAATTTTGATGTCAAAGTACTCATTAGACGCATAATTTCATGTTCTTTAATTTCTTATTGACTAACTTTTCGCTAGGATGCACCGTATAGAAGCTACGAGTGAGAAACCAAAAAGAGTCCCGAAATTTCAAGGATTTGTGGCTCCCAAAAGATTCACCGAGCTTTTCTGTTCCGTTCCATACTAAGCGGTGACTTTTTTTTTGTTTTTAAACAGGCTTGCGAGTAGGTACTTTAGGTGGCTCAGTGGAGCTATTAGTTCTAATATGAGATGGCACACAGTAGTATAGATCTCTGTCTGTAGTGTGAAATTGACCACCGTTTACCCTTTAAGTTGAGAACTGGGAATCCACACCCGTTCTTATTCATTTACCGACCTACTTATGGGGCACAACATGTGTAAGCCCTCCCTCTATCTAGCTACTCCCACCGGCGTCGTAATTTTGTATTAGAACGCTCACACGACGCCGGTGGGAGACGCTAGATGTGGGGGGGCCCTAAAGGTCAATAGTAATGAGTTACTAAATTGTAGACCCTATATTGTATCTAACTAACACTGTTAGTTAAATAAATGCTTTTTCTCTGAGAAACAGAAAAATCTAAGTTAGGTACAGATCGAGGATGTTGAAATTGTTTTGGCATACTCTGAGAATGACAACAGAAGTTGTGACCGACTGAGGGATAAGCGAGAGATGCATTAATTCATGCATCATCCTCCTAGCGTTTTTTTACTCGGTACACGAGCCCGGGGTCCACTTCGGCACGGTCCCAAGATTTGGCATAGACACTAGTTTTACGAAAGTGACAGCCGTCTGACCATCCAACCCAGAGGGAAAACTACATTCAAGAGCAAAAATTTCGGGTCATTCTAAATTAAATAACCGCAATAGATTTTTAATAATAGAATATTTTACACTAGTCTTATTTACATAAGTAATATACTATTCTTCGTTATACCCAAATGTATTAGCAAATTCCGGGATCCTATCATAAAAATATCAACATCCAATAATTTACTTTGAAAACAATGTTCTAACCGACGAAAAATCAATCATCCCCTATTTTCCTACCCTTAAGGTTGGTTTTTTTTCCAAATTTATATGGGACCAACTTCGAGGTATACCCTTTCCAATAAAAAAAGAATTATCAAAATCGAACTACTCCGTAAAAAGTTATACGTGGTCATACTTATTAAAATATATATATACGCGTCGACTTGAGAACCTCCTTCGTTTTTTTTGTCAGTTGAAAATGACGATTTTTGCGATATCTCGCACCGTTAACATTGTTTTTTTATGTCTAATTTAAACCTGGTAACGTGTTTCATTTACTATTATTTCTGCAGTTTAGATGTAAAATTTAATAAAGATCATGGCAGGGTTAAAAACCTGTACAACCTTGCACTATTTTAGGAAATATGACGGTATTTCACTGACCCGAAACTTTCGCTCTTGAGTGTAAGTACCTTATTGGGATTAAACCAGTTTCCTCACGATGTTTTCCTTCCCCGAAAATGCATTGATGCATTAATTCATACAAGCATGTAAGTATAATATAAAACACCTACTAATTTGATATTAAGCCATTAGACCGCCCCGCAGATTCGCCCGCGTATTACAAAGAGGCGGGTAATGTCCAGCCCAAAGGACTAATCAATACATTTGGAAAATAATTTATGAAATTGGATGAGTTGTTCCGGAGATTAACCCCTACATACAAACTTACAAAGCTACACACTCACAAACCTTTTTTTTTTTGAAGCCTATATAGTGTCCCACTGCTGCGCAAAGGCCTCCCCTCCTGACTTCCACTCGTCCCGATTCCGAGAAATCTCTCTCACAAACTTTACTTCATTAATATTAGTACAAATTATTTCATTACTTTTTAACACGTGTCTAATTAGAAGCAATTTAAATAACTTGACGACCACAAGTACTTCTAAAACAAATTATAATCTTGTATAACATCTTTAAATTCAGTGGAATTGTTTACAAAATTGATATACAAGAAAACGTACGTCGGTTTCCCTTTAGAATTGCATAATTCAAGTTTATGTGTTTCTGATTCTAATTATGTAGATAGTAGATAGTTAATCAACGTATTACAGTGAAAGTTATGTATAATTTGAGGTTAAATTTGGATAACTACGTAGTTAATCTGACAACCAATACCTGTTATGGAGCCAATGTACCTACTATATTCAATATATTATATTCCCAGAGTTAAGTTTTATATTAAATTTATTCATACTTAAGAGAGTATAAAGATTTAACTACCGTTCAATCAAAAACTTCCTGAAAAGCTTAACGTACATTTCGTAATTTTCGTTTTGCTATTTTCAACTGAACGCTAGTTACTGGACCTACGGGAAAGCTCTTACTTAAATAAAAAATATACATAAGGTAAGTAGTAAGGACTGTTCCACGATGTAATAAAAGTGATAATAATAATAATGGATTTTTGATCGCCTCGTATTGTAACTTTTACTTCAATCCATCAGGCCCTTGTTTGGTTTCAACGAAAAGTGTACGTGACAATAATCTCCTGGTTATAACATTAGAAACCATTGTTGTTTGAAGGGAAAGGTACTTGCTTCAGCTAAAACAATGGAAAAAGATAACTTTTTCTTGTTTGTGTTTTAAATGAAAAATTATGAGCCCATAAAAAGCATAAGTAGTATGTTAGCAAGTCATTGTTGTCTACTTACGAAAGTAAAAGTACGTAAATATTACGATAAATGTACCATAGTACAACAGAATCAGGTTTTCGAAACATTTAGCTTTCTGCTTGAATTTCCATTTTAGTGTCGAATAAGTGAACATCATCTTCTGCAGCCTACAAAAAGTGCATTAAAAGTACCGAATTTATTGGTAAGCTGTTGGCTGAAAGTATGAGTCCCTTTAGGACTTCTTACAGAATAGTTCAATATAATAATAGTTCAATAATTCTGTGAATTAAGCTTTGTATATATTTTCCCATTATTAAAAGAAGTGAAAACCACTAATTATTAAACGATATCTAGTGGAGCCATTATAATAAAAATTTTTTTTTTTTATGAATTACACATTTTTATAAATTAATTGGTTTACAAGTTGATTTTACCCACAGGACTAAAAAATATTTATTTTATCAAAGTTACTTAGTAAACGTATCATAAACATTATCGATAATCATGTTCTAAGTCCCGTCCGATATGAAAACCTACACCGATGTCTCTATGAGTAAACAAAGCCTTAATGGGAAACAACTTTTCTAATTGAAGCTGGCTTCCTCCACTTTAGTATCAGAAAGCTGCACCGGCCCAGCGCATCCGCGCCGATGTATATACTCTTTACTGCTCCATTTGGCTTGTACCAGTAGCAGTGGATGCAGTTTGGGCTGACCAATGCACAATTTTTTTTCTTTTTGTATCATGTATTCTCTAAAATTTGCTCAAGTCTACGTTTGGTCTTTGGGGTTTGTAATTCGGTTTTGGCAACGCACTCTCAACTTTATGTGTGATGATGGAAACTGAAAGATACTTTTTGTCCCTTATTGTCATTGTCACAATTGCAGTACAAAAATAGTCATGTAATCACAAAACAGTCCCAAAGATCACCGTAAAAATAGGAAAAGAAAGCCCCTGGTAAATGCTTGCATAATAAATCAAGCCAAATCATGTTTATAAATGGAAAAATCGCAATATAATGATAATAAAACTTCGTACATTTGTTTATTTATTTATTCGTATGGTATTTAATCAGTCGAACACTATAATATAATTTTCAAATTTTGTATTCATAACAACAAGTCTGCTGGATTATCCAACCGCATTTATTTGTATAGGAATGCACGTTCGCGTCCGCAGCCAGTTCTCAACCTATTCAGCTGGCACCATTATTTTCTAGGCAATGAAAAGCCAGGTGGTTTCACTGTTGGGTTGATTGTAACACCCATGCTTTTGGGAGGATTGTCTTTCAATTCCATTTCCCATTTTGCGGTTGTGTGTCCATGATGCTTCTTACAGTCTGGTAGGGAGGGTGTCGAGATTTCAGACGGTGTGCCAGAAGGTTTACACACTCGGCATTGGCAGGCAGGTCGGGGCGGGCCAAGATTTTCCTTGTCTCACGAACCAGAGCTTGCTGTCTTCTCAAGTGAGGAGGAGATATGTGGCAAAGGGTTGGAAGCCACTTCACGGGCGTGGGTCGTAGACCTAGATATGCATCTCATAGCTTGATTCACCTGAACATCCACTTACTTTGCGTGCGCACTGTACATTTGTAAAAATACACGATGAAACTTTTTTTTAAGTGTTTCTGCAGCATTATTTCTAGATCTCAAATATATGACACCAAACACGCAATTGTAAGCGTGTCTCGAATAAAATCGTTAACAAAATTTTTGAGTTTGTTTCAGTTCATATTATTGAAAAGATATAAATTCATTATGGTCTAGTTTTCATATCATTAGTAAATTAAAATTTATACCGTAGTTACTTTATTTTTCGTGTTAAAGGCAAAGTAAAGTAGTTTATTAGACAACCGCATCAATATAAATTTTCCCTTCTTTTGACTGTGTGAGATTGGATATTTTAGGAAACAATTCTGTATATGAAAGGTGTTACGATCATAATTATACATAATCACATAAACCGAATAAATCTTCCGGCATAATTGTTTTATTACGCAAGATTAGAAACCTAAAATGGCTTTTCGCCATCTAATAATACCATTTAGATGCACAAACACGAAAATGAAACGTATGAGCGACTTGAAACTACCTATCGAAGTTTATTTTGCCAGATAATGGCATTCCAATGACCACGCGTGATATACATACGAAAAGCTTAAGTAAGTCGAGTACTAGGACGATAGCTTAGTAGTCTAGTTTAAAAAAATGATTGCTAGTTTTGCGGCCTTTTGAAAATAAATGAATAGTATTTACTTTTTGATCATTTTTAAAAGCTTTCAGACTGGATAAGGTTTAACGTTTAGTACCAAAGGGAGGATACTCTCATCCCACACAAGTGGCGCGTCCACTGATCCGGGATCGCATACACACATGCACACAAAATGTTAATGAACCCCGAAAAACGTGTGTCCACGCAACTCCGTATCAGTGTGATATAATTTTCGTAGCACCTTAATCGTTGACTTTTAGGTTCAGTTTTCTCGGGCGCACGTAATATCCGTGGTGGGGGTGACTGGCTTAAAACAGGCCGTTTTATACTGCGTGGGCACACTTGGTGTTTAACTTTCTTTAGGGGTAGTTACAGTAACGACATGAGGTGCTTAGCTGTCCTAGTTTTGGTCGCGGTAGCGCGGGCCATGCCCGCCGTGGAAAAGGAAGACCAGGGGATAGTCGGAAGTGTTATGGGTGTAGTTAAGGAGTGTTCTGAAGGCGATGTGTCCCTGTGCTTAAAGGTTGGACTTCAGTGACGTGAAAAGTGAATAAGATCAAGTGTTTTTTAGTGCATGAGTTATAAGTCTTCTTTTGGTTGCAGGAGAAAGCGTTAAAATATGTGGAGACGTTGTCTTCAGCGAGGGAGATGAGCCTGACTGACGGAGTCACCCTGGTCGGGAATGGGTCTCCGCGGTCTGCGAGGGCCCTAGACCCTCTGCCCGAGGAGCCCAGAGCCAGGGAAGCCCTGGTGGAGTCCAGACTCGTGGATTCTGCTGCTGACATTTTGGAGAACCATGTGATCCAGTTCAAGCTGCCGACCTTTGCTGTTGAGGGCATGAGGAGGTCGCTCGAAGAAGGTAATTTTTTTTTCGTCGTTATATAAAAATTAATCATTTGATTAGTGTTGATTAGCAAGTAAATCAATTTACTCAATTTATCAATTTTATTCTTGGCAAAAAATAAGTATCAGAATATTTTTGTTTTATTCAATTGGCGAAATCAATTATTCGCCACAATTGACTAAAAAACTTAGACTATTAAAGACCATTTAGTAAATACATTTTTTATATCAAATGTAAAAACTGAATTGCTTAGTAACAGTTTAATAATAAATTAGAATTTTAGTTCAATAATGAAGATATACTCAAAATCTAATTAACAGAATAATAATGTGCACTTAATATCAACCTAATTATTGTAATGAAAATCAGTAAATCAGACATGAAATAATTTTATAAACGCATAATAAGATGCTGCATAACTACTCAAACCAAAGCATAATAAACCAGAGTAAAAATCATAATAAAAATATGTACACAGTAACTATTTTTTTAAATTACGTAACCCACTTTGACAAAGTATATATGTTTGCTTAAGAAACCTACTGTTTCTCTAATTAATAGCGTCATACATTAGTTTGAAGCTTGTTACATGTTTAATCTAATAAACATTGCTTTATCTTATTTAATATTAAAAAAAACACCGTAACATTGACTGAACAAAAAGACTCAAATTAAACAACCTACTCAAGAAACTTGCTAATTCAAAGCATAACTGTGACATAAGACCAAATTGTTTAACGGCATCGTAATCTTTACCTCAACTGAAAATCGTGAGTCTCATGTTCCAGGAGCATCGAAAACCTTGCCAAGAACTTTCGTTTTCAATCTTCATATTACTAGAATTACGAAACCAACAAAACATTATTACGAAATGCAAATAGAAAAAGAAATTTGGCACTGATTAATGATTCAATATTTCACAGTTGGTTAAAACGAAAGAAATGGAGCAAAACAAAGAGTTTTGTGGTCAGATAATGGCCACTTATTTAATGGCATCAACCATCTGGCTGGTGTAAGTAAGACAGCAATGATGACCAATTTTATCGAGAGCAAAACAACTTTTACTTACACCTACTTATTTAGGTGTAACAACTGGACGCTTTCAAATTATAAAATCTTTACGATAACCGGTCTCATTATCGAATCTCAATTAAAAAGTGAGATATTTTCGTTTCGTTACGAAGTTTAATAATAATTTCAGAGTAAAATGCCTACTTGACTGGATGCATGGCTGACTGGTAGGGAATTACCCCTCATGGCATTAATTCGACCATTAGTACCTTTAAATAAATAAATACATCAACATTAATTCATTCGTTAGTATCACAACATTATATAATAATTAAATAATTATTGTATTCTAAAGGGGAGGCCTATGTCCAGCAGTGGCCGTCTTTCGGCTGATATGATGATGATTCCAAAGTTTATTCTTCATTACTTAGTCAACTTTTATAGTGCTTCTCAGTTTAGACATGACGTTTTAGTGATAGTGTGACAAACAATGCAAAACAATGACACGTTTGCTCTTTGAACGTTCGTATTTCTAGTTAATTTACACTGGAACTAACAACATAGCTTAAAGCCATTGCAAATCATCTCCAACGACGCACATCGAGATACCGAGAAAGACGGATGCGTTGAATGACCGTCACCAATCTCTGTCTGTCGTAGATTTCTAGACTCGCTTCAATGCCTGTCAGGTCATGTAGCATCAGCATCGGTTACAAGTGGGCTATTCGCAGACTTTACACCGTGATGTTTACGTACCTGTCAAAATTTTAACTGCAATTTCAGACTACACTCGACGTCAAAAGAATCGCACCTTTCCTAAAATTCGTTTCAAGCGATTATTACTTCTGAGATACTTACTGTACCCTGTCGACATTATTATTATCATTTGAAAAGTAATAAAACCCCCTAAGCTTTAGCTTTCAAATGATACTAATATCGACCGGGTACGGTAAGTATCTTAGGAGTAATAATCGCTTGAAACGAATTTTAGGAAAGGTATCGGTTTATGTCATTGAGCTTTCAAACAAAATGGTTTATAAAAAACAATTAAAAGACCATTGGATTTTAAATTGTTTTATATAAACCTTTTTGTTTGAAAGCTCAATGACATAAACCGTGACGTTGACATTGTTGAGCCATGTTTTGGAAAAAGTTTTTGATAAATAATTGTATAAAAAATTTTCTTACATTTGAAAAAAAATAGGTACCAATTATTGTTTTTAAACGGATGATTTTTATTGATGGCAAAAATTGCTCTGATTAGGAACCACTTACGATAGGATAGGTTTTAAAATTTATGGCCTCAAGAATGCGTTGTAATTTCTGTCTGGTACGCTGAGGTCAGGCACACGGTGTATGTCAATGTGCGTAAGCGCAGTTCTTGTTGACCACTTATGTTGACCGTACTAGCAACGGTACCACGTCGTAAACCACTCGCAATCAAGGACTCGTTTTCATCACATTTTATTATGTAAAATGCAACCTGGTTTTAGTTCTGTTTACTGTTACATTGGGTGCCTGTTGCTCATGTAAGCTTATGCCACAAAATAAGATAATAATATTTTATATTTATTTAATGAACAACATGTTTGAAATAAATACTTATGTACTATTTATTAATTTGTTTTTATCTTATTTTATGGGTGTATATTATGTATTACATTTTGTTTTAACTGTGTGCAATACAGTAGATACTTACTATCACTACCGTGCACCCGCCAAGTCGAACAAAACAAAGAGGCCGTACCATCCTTTTCTCGAATTATTTATTCAAGACAGCATATTCAAAAGTAAAGTGCTTACATTAGCGAGATAGATAAAGTATAAAATTATAATGTTAAATATAAATTGTATTTGGGTAAAATAATTTCGAAAGCAATGTGACGCACTTATTATCTCCATAATTATAAATTACCGTACTGGTTTAGCTTTCATCAAACCCATTTCAAGCCCACCAGTTGATCCAGTTGTTTTGATTTCACATTCGTACATGTAGTACTTGATATTACCATAATTAGAATCCCATTCATATTCCAAACGGGTACAAGTACTTGCCACTTAACACTTGTCTCTGTGAAAGTGGCACTTGCATTCTTGCTTCGGTCATTAGAGTAAGGTAGCCGAGTCCTTCTGTCGCAGTGAACTTTCATGGAAACCTGTTCGAGTCAAGTCATCGTGAAATCTAGCCATAACTGGCTAACTTTCAAAGATGTAATTGCTTTCGAATGTGAGTCGATGCCCTTTATCATATGTATGTACTATCGGTAGTTTAATAATTGTGGCACTGACTTGTACAATTTCATTGTGATAAGTTTATTAAAGAAGTTACATTTGATTAGGTATTCAAAATGAATTTGAAATATGTACAATTGAATACTATTTGTAAGATTGTGCAACTGAAGTCATTAAAATGTGGAAATCAAGTAGCTAAACAAATCTTGAAACTTTAAATATTTGCTTAGCAGTATTAGCTTGGACAATTGAGGCCCAAATTTAGAACATTGACCAAAAAAGGATAAAAGCATTTAAATTAAATAAAAGACGTTAAAAATAATTTAATAAACAAAATTCTAACTTAAACTCGTTCAAGTGGTCACGCCGTTTTATTTTATTTTAAAATCAGGTACTGTCCCATTCCTTAGAGGTCCAAGAATGCGGTTTGGTGTTAACAAAATCCGGGTCTAAAGAACTGGTAATTGAAAGAAACAAAATAACTTACTTTTGATGACATCGTTTGAACCTCACCCATTTTTTCAAATTGGCACCGGACGTAGACGGAATAGCTACAGGCGATAGCATTGAATAATCATTATGCCGCGGGAATAACAACGTGAAACCTGTTTTGCATTCAACAAACTTAATTCGGCAACTGTTTCTTTTCAAACCCAACTCAACGAAAACTTGGAAACTTCATTTTTCATTGCATTAAAAGTATATTCTTTCATTCCAGCTCGCGGCAAGAAGAAGAAGATCAAGCAGCTTCTCCCCCTTCTGGCTATTGCCAAGCTGAAGATCACCGCATTGATCCCCTTGTTCCTTGCCATCATCGCCTTCGCCGCAGCCAAGGCTCTCATCCTTGCCAAGATCTCCCTCCTCGTCGCTGGTATCATCGCCCTGAAGAAGCTTCTGGCCAGCAAGCACCATGAAACCAGCTACGAAGTAGTGGCACACCCTCATCACGATGAGCATTACGCCAGCAGCGGACACGGCTGGGGAAGAGCCATTGACGATGCTCAGAACCTCGCCTACGGAGCACACGTCAAGTCCGACTAAACTTAGCCGTTCTCACTTCCATCCCCCAAGGTTCCACTCTACGACCGCGTTTGTAGTCAATATCATTGAGAATGCGGGCATTTATTTAAAAGACAATTGTTTAAGCAGGCTTATTTATTGCTAGCCGTAGGTTATTTATTTTTATTTATTTGAGAATCCCTTTGTAAGGGAGTGTTGTTGTTGTTTTCATAAATGGTTGTTCTAAGTATGTATGGCCCTTCTTGTTATACTATATTAGTATCTATATCAGACTCTATACGGTATCCGTATTTGTGTATTTTGTTTTCACAATAACTTTTGATACTCATTTGTACATAATAATTTTATTTTTGTTGATTATTTTAATTCTAGTCCTTTTTTTAAGTCCTTACTTTATTTTCTTTACTATTGTTTATAATTATAAGTGGGTTGATATTTTTCTCTTGATATTTTTATGTATTTTATTTCAACTGTGATATTTACATACCTACATATTTTCATCATTAATCATATAATAACTCATACACATCATTTAACTTATAAGCACGTCCTTCATAATCTTAATTTGTAAAACATAGTATCTATGTATGTATATAATTACTCATTATTTTATATTATGATACGTAGGTATCTGATAAAATTGTATAATATATATCATGTAAAAATATGTATGTTCCATTTTGCAATACGTACAAATAAAGAACTCAAAAATTATATCGAATTTTACTACTCCTTTCTGGCACCAATTATTTCAAAACTGGCGTGACAAACATATTTTAACAAGTGTACGTTACTTACTTAAGTAAGTACTTTATCTTCTAAATCTGTATGTTGTTCAACGTTTGAAGTACTTTGTTAAGCTCAGGAATTGAGTAATTTTACACCATTATCACTAAGCATTATATCAAAAAGCATTCAAAGGAAAAAGGTTGCTTTAGACTTATGTTAAAATATATATCATTAACGTTAAAGCATCATTTAAGCCTATTTTACTAGATTGCAAAACCTTAACCGCAGTATCCATTTCACTTGAATATAGAAACTACTTGTTTGACCAACCGCAAGATATTATTTTGTGGTATGCTGAACACTTACAAGTAAAAGCACTTTAAATACATTTCGCGCAATGTTCCTACGTAGTTTACGACAATTACATTTTTTGCATTTTAAAATACTCCTTAATGATAATGATACTGTAAGTTGGTTATCAATTATATACATATATAACTCTCAACTTATAGACTGTATTATTTGATGGATTTAGTTACTACCTGATCCATAAATGTGTGATCATAGATTAAAAATTATATAACTAGACCTCTTTATCTTGTCGCACTGTCATTGCTTTTCCGTAGAGCGTGAATGATTTTTGGTATCGACTATCTAAATATCAATAGTGTACGTAGAGTTAATTGTCACTGATAATTAGTGAACTGATAAGGAGTCACTAGGTACTACTGGGTAGAAATATAAATGATAAAAAAATAAGAAATAAAAGTCTCGGGTGTAGGTACCTTAGAACTGTAAGACTTTATCATAGTTTTTCCACAATAATTACAATACACTGTATATAACTCTACATCGTCAATGTAACTTTCCTAAGGGTCATATAGGGGTTTTGTTTATCACAAGTTTCACATTGGGTGGCAACTGTAAATCCTGCTTCATTCACATGCGAAGGGCGCACTGATCAGCCCCACACAGTTTCAAAAAACAAATGCTTTCTAAAGGCTGCTGGGACTAGTAATTCAAAAATGGCTGCTAGTATACATTCCATCTAGAAATAATAAATAGGTACTAAAAATCAGCGTTCATCAAAGGAATGTTCAAAACATTTGCAAATAACGATATTGAAGTTCCCGATGTACCTACTGGAAATGATGAGTTACTTTTCGTCGTTGCAGTTGCAAATAGGTAAATCATTTATATCTCATCACCAATTAGGTTATCTACTTATTTTTCATCGAGAAGTTTTCATTGAGATTGAACAAAGATTTAAAAGGCGAATATTCAATCGCGTTGTTGCATTATATAAACATCGATATCAAGACGGACGATAAAAAAATCATTCTCGCTCTACGGAAGCAATGACGAGGTCTGTATATAACTGATGCAGCAGTCTTAGCAGATTTTGAAATGAGCTGCTTTTTGTCTACCTCAAGTGATTGAATTGTATGTGGTCATGTGTTTCTGGTAGGTAAAAAAGTCGCCAGAACTTTTGATGCGTCGTGTCGAGAGAGAGAGGATTCGCATTATTGTCTGGTTATCAAATTTAAATTGGTTTTAATATCATGAAGTTCTGACGTATCAATATAAACGCAGACATAAAGATTTGTGTTTTCTAACCAAGGAGTAACCTCTTGAAGTGGTACGCAGCTTACTTTATGTTTAAAGTTTAAAATTTGAAGTGATGTAAGAATTTGATATTTTTATAAAATTCAAAATAAATCTGTTGAGAACACAGAAGAGTGGGAGTTGCGTTATATATTCCATGCTCCACGCCACAAAAAAGTTTAAAATAGACAGCATTTTTTTTTATATACTACGACGGTGGCAAGCAAGCTTACGGCCTGCCTGATGTTAAGCTGGTACCGTCGCCTATGGACACTTCTGACTCCAGAAGAATCACAAGCACGTTACCGACCCTTTATTCACTTGAGCGCTTTGGCGACTTATTATTATTTGATCTTAGGTACGTTGTTTTGATAGCTAGAGTCAGCAGCAGAAGTCGCTATTCACTCCAGGTGCTCAAAGAGAGGTAGACGTTTAAACTGTCAAAAAGTTGTTGACTGTCATGTTAGTATTTACTTGAGAGAGCTCGACGTGTCACAAAAATCTAAACAGTCGCTATTCATTAATTTTTGTACTTAAACATCAAGTCATTGATACCTTACCTCGCTCACAAATCGATTGAAAATTTTACTGCCATCTGCCGGATCGGAGTTACATGACTAGATGTCAATGCTACGGCCGCTACACGCTCGGTAAACAAACGTGATACAAACCGGTTACCCAGTTCAGTTCGTCTAGACTTGTGACCTGACTTTGAGACTAGATGTTACTGTTTACAATTACTAGTGCAATGGAACTTTTCTTTGAAATAATTCATACAATTTATTACTTAAAGCTGCTTTTTTACCATGGAGGATGAGTTGATAATACACAGTAATTCAAATATTTAAAACGCTCAAAGGTTTTAATAATTAAACGATAAAGGTTTTTGTACAGATATTTTTTTCTTCCGTGGATTATTTATAAGGCCGGGTTTAGTTTAGACATGTAATTTTGACTTACGTAACTTGCTTTTGTAAGTAACTTTCGGTGCTTTAGCAAATGTAGGTAACCCTTGTAAGTCGGTTATCATAATTTCATCCAACTTGCAGAAGTTGTAAAAATTACTAGTTTACTTGCGGGTATTCGCTTACGGAACCATTTCTGAACTTATCGATTTAAATAGATAAGTAAAGTACTGACGCAAAACTTTATTGGGGAAATAATTTCTAAACAAACAAAAACGTAGTCACTGGCTGACGTGGGAATAATGATGACTGCTTATAACTTACATATATTACGAACTTTTCAATACTACATAAGCGAACTTTTCAATACAACTCCAGGGGATATACCTAGTGAGAAAATAATACTACTTGAAAGGACAATTTTAGCTGACATAAATATCGAATTGTAACTATAGAGTCTCAGAGGGTGTAATTGCCTTTCAAATAGTTATACCATCTTTTTTCTAATAATCATTGCTTTTTTAGGAAACCTATATCTATGGCATAAAATAATTTTAAAATATTAATTTCGGTCCTACATTATAAATTATAAAGAAATTAGAGCATCATTTCGGTCTTCGTTGTATCCAAGATTTAACCTAATATATCGTATTTGCTTCTGATGTTATTTACTTTCTAAAATAATATATAATAGCTTGCTGCTTTGGCTTGTCGATGAGACGGAATTTGCAATTCTGACTTCAGTGTGTATTGTACAAATGGGTTTGTAATAATTTCTGTAATTTAAGTTCAAAAAATACCTAAGTATTTCTTACTGTTATTTTATTTTATGTGTACAAACGCAGCCGTAAGTTACTTAAATATATTTTACTAACAAAACTTACAAGTCTATATCCGGCCTAAGAGCTATTGAATCCCTGCAATCGAGTGTAAGTTTAAGCTCTACATTCGACGGATGTTGGCTATGAAGAGTAGATCAGGCGCTAGATGTTTAAAAAGGGTATTAAAATAATTATGCTCGTAAGAATTGTAATTGTATAATATTCAGAGATCATTTATTTGTATGAATTATGGTATTTTAAATGGTATAATAACGGCGTGCAAACCTTAGAGATTTAGATAAGTACCTAATACAAAAAGAAATATAACATGGAAACACTAAAATGAAATTATGACAATGTCAGAGAGATACATTCACAAAATAATTATTACGTCAATAAAATTTGAATAACAATTGAAGTAATGACAAAAAAAAATACATAGTATAGTTGTTATTTTCTAAGCCGTCCGTTCTGCAGTGCGGCGTTCTTTAGTGCGGAACGGACGGCTTAGAAAATAACAACTATAGCTTTGCGTTTAAATATCACCTGTATAAAGGTGTCACTGATATTTTCAATGAAGTAGTATTTTTTTAACTATACTGTAACTTTATAATGATTGAAGAGCAAAGGACAGTAAGTACTTACAGCACAGGGGAAAAAAAGACGCAATTAACAGTGCAGTTAAATAAGTCACTAATTATAATTTGGTCGAAATCGGTTTGGTTGGGATAGTGATGACGATGAAGTCATCAGCAAATCATCATTATATACAAATTGTACCATGAAATATGTAATATATAAAACATTGCTTCAAATTATATGACAACCTAAGCTCCTTGACAAAAAGGTAGTGTAGATATTTGTGAGCGCTTATTTCGTTCAGATGTATCAATGGCGACTTTAGATGATAGTTCCTCATGGACTTCGCTTAGCATTTAAACATAAAAGAAGCAATGACTTTACACATAAACTGGTTTCCAATTGAAAACAACATCATAAAGTCTTATCTCTCTCTAAACCTCAGTCAGATACGACATTTCTCCAAAAGATTATAAATTATGTTGGAACCGATCAAGACAAAGGCCAGAGTTTGTGTCAAGTCATGATCATCACTTTTGCGTTCACGGATCATTAGCATTGTTGTGACAGTGATACGGTATATTGAGAAGTGATAGGAGATAGCGGAAAGTATTTCTCCCTGAAAATCCTTCTTGTATTTCTTGTGGCGTACATTTTGTGAATCATGTTGGTTGGGTGGTAAGGTCATTGAGCTACGGGGTGATAAAGAAATACTTGAATGCTTGAATTTAATGATTTAACTTATAATGAAGTTCACGCAGTAAGCGATGTTCATGTAAGCCAGTAAGACGTTCCCTGAAGCCGTCAGCCATTTTTTTATCCATCAGGGACGGTAACTATTCCAATTTCAAACTTATTAACTGCCTGTGTCAGGCTCGCAAGCATATCAGGAAAGGTTTATACAACCTTTACAGTATGTACCTAGCCTTTTGGGATTTGTGTTACTTGTATGCAGTGAACACTGGACTACCGCATACAATTTGAACTCTCACGTTTATAAATAATCGTTTGTTTGAATGATTATTTTCTACCTCCGCGATGCAATTTTACAATTCTGCACGAATTAACATTTTTACAGATAAGAAATTTGACCTTACAAAACAGTCTATTTTTATGGTGGTCATAATGTGCGGTACTTGAACGCATCATGGAGAGTTTATGATATTTGAATAAATAAAAATATTTTTTAGACTATACACTGTAACGCGTCAGTATGTATAGGTATATTGCTTGCTAAGTTTTTTTTTTCATAACAATGGGACTAGATATCAAGACGTTAGCTAAGTACTAGGCGTACTCGAAGAGAGGCTTATGCTCAGCAGTGGGTGATTGATTACAGGCTGATAATGATAATGATAATAGGTTTTCCATTATAAATCAATTACAAATATGACACTCTATAAAGGATGACTCACCCTAGAACGGGCCGTGTCCGGCCCGGGGCGTTTTTTGACAAAAACGACGGCGTTTTTGCGCGGCCGAGCCATACCCAAGCCTGGCTCAGCCACGGCCGCTGTATAAGTAAACAAAGCAAACTGTATAAGTTTGGCGAATTAAACGTATATGTTTTCTTTCAGTTTATTTTTGAGTTAATAAATATATAATATTTGGCTATCTGTCATCGGCCTCGAGATATTTTTTACTGTTCCTGTTGTTAACCTCTCTCGCTTGTGACATGTCAACCGCCCTCAATATTACTCCGACAACGAGTAGTATTTGTGCGTTATGACATGTTACTTTCTTCATAGTATTCAATATGGGTGGGCCGGATTTGAGGATTGTCACAATGGACAATGACTGGAGGAGCATACTTATAGACCGAAGGGAAATTTGGTGAAGTCCGTCCGTCCGTCTGTCTGTCACCAGGCTGTATATCAAGAACCGTGATATCTAGAGAGTTGAAATTTTCACAGATGATGCATTTCTGTTGCCGCTATAACAAAAAATACTAAAAACAGAATAAAATAAATATTTTTATAGATTTATAGATTATGGATAATGGTACGGAACCCTTTGTGCATGAGTCCGACTCGCACTTGGCCGGTTATTGTTTTAATTAGAAATAAATAATGTGTCGTAAAATTAATTTAAACAGTTACATCAAAAAATGTTTTGTATTAATTAATGTTATCACGAATAAATGTTTTGAATTTGAATTTTAAGACAAATTATTATACTGAGAGTACTTAGTTCTAAATTTGCTACACCCTAGCAGAGTCCATGTGTAACTGTAGTATTATATACATGTCCACCATGGTAGCAATAAGTAAAATAAAATTAAATTAAATATAAAGTCGTTTGTGTTCAAAGTGTGACGATAAACAGATTTTCGAAAAAAATAAATAAATACAAAAAAGGTTATCTATGCGGAATTTTACTTTAACATGAAATGAACATTACTATTGTACAATAAAATGAAAAGATTTTTGAAAAAATCTTACTGCTTTTGTACAAATATTATATAGCCTATGTCACTTGCACAATTAAGAGAAATCCAACGACACCTCATAAGAGTCTAAGTCAAAATCCGTCTAACGGTTTAGGCTGCAGGACAGGACGTGACAAATAATAAGACATACACACATACATAACATACATGTCATACATACATACATACATTCGCTCGAAAAACCCTTCTCTCCTTAGGCAGTAACATTTCAATTAAATTGATATTTCAAATGTTTTTTTTAATACTGCGACGTTGGCAAACGAGCATACGGCCTACTTGATGATAAACAGACACCGTGGACTATGAACGCTTGCAACACCATCAAGAATCACAAGCGCGCTGTCAACCCTTTATTAACTTGAGGATTACCTGTTGATGAAACGACTTGAATAAGCACTAGGGATTCATTGGAAGAAACACATTACTAGTGTATTTATTACGTTCTAGTCTATAGAGAACTTAGTGTTTTGGAGCTGGTAACTTAACTTCCTAAACTTTTGAAAAAAAAAACATAAATCCTAACGCGGTGTTAAGTTCGATCAATAAGCGAGACGCAGTTATACGGTAAATTAAGATGGATAAAT
Organism: Epinotia brunnichana; assembly: GCA_963854355.1. Lineage (NCBI taxonomy): Eukaryota > Metazoa > Arthropoda > Insecta > Lepidoptera > Tortricidae > Epinotia > Epinotia brunnichana. The sequence continues at coordinate 16,171,640 of OY977957.1, forward strand.
ATCGTCCCTATACCGCATATTTCCGTTCTGCAGGTTAATTGAGCCTCGAACACATCAAAGCCGCATAAGAAGAAACCTAACGCCAACCACTAAGATAATAAATTACAATGTACCTAAAACTAGATATGCAGCAGCGGAAGAAATCCAACACTGGCAACTAAATCCAGGAAACGGAAAGAAATCCCAGAACTCTTGCATCTTACAAATGAGGAGAAACCTAAACCCTACATTTTACATGCATACTGTGCCCAGAAGCGACTTACGGATTTGTCTAACTGGCCAATACTTTGAATCTCAAGATAAAATCCAGACAAAGGAAACTAAAGCTTCACCCTTCAGTTTAAAGACTAGATTTCTTTGAAATGTTCCTTTTGAATATGTACAATGAGCTCTCTCTAATGTCATTGTTTGAGTAAGATTGTCAATAGTACCTTTGTGGAGCCGACAATTATATGGTATTGAAGCTTTTGTATGCGGTTGAAGACTGATTGATTGCCTATGCACGGCTAAAAATAAAGGAGTTAGGTGTTGTGGTTGATTGGTTTCGTAACTTTGAGGATCCTTTGTGAGAGTTTCTGTATTCGAATGTCGATGAGCTGGCAGGAAAACCGCATATCAAAAGCATGAATCGGCAACGACATACTTACTTTCATTCATTCGTGTTTCCACTATCAAATACCCAACCATTTGTTATCTAATCTTGATCACCAGAGTCAAAGTAACTTTTGAGTTAATTAATGATGTCACGATATGTTCATAAACGAATTAAGTTTTATCGCATGTAATTTGCATTAAATAAGAGTCCAATTATAAGGCACTAAATCTCAAACAAAAAACTGAGACCATTTGAATATACTTTAAAAAAATCCTATATAGGACGCGAGTTAAGTCATCTTAACGTCCGATTCTTGAGTAACAGAAGAAAGTTAGGTTGCATCACAACGTTAAACACATCGTACGACCTCTTTTTGAGTACGAGCACGTTACCGACTAACATAATTCTGTCCTCTATATGCGCATCCTGAGATACTTTCGCTGGAAGGACTAGAATTAGGTAATTTATGACATGACACTCATCGTAATGGCATCTATTGAATACATTTAGAAAGCGGTTGAATTTTTTCAAATAAAATTTATCGCCAAAAAGAACACAAAATACAACGTTTAACATAAGTACAATTAAACAACTTAAACAATATCTTAGAATTAAAACTTAAAGTTCTAAATAGCGTTGGATTGGGCAATGGGTGCTCGTCTCAGCATGTGCAAGGCTTGGAGCCTTGCGCTGGTTTTCAGACGAGTCCCTTCGACAGGGTTGGTCGTAACACTACGTCTATCTACTTGTGTATACAATGGATCCCAACATGGAACATTAATCATACGTCTTGTGTTGAGTGTTTAGATGTATAAAGAATAGGTATAGAATAACTACAAATGACTAAATACAACTAAATACCAGTATTAATATTAATAATTATAATAAATGACTTGTCTATCTATATTTTACCTACGTTTATAATAAGATTATAGGTATGTGGGTGATGCGTGTTTGTTGTTATGTGGTATGCTGATGTTTTTTTGTGTCGTGTTGTGTGTTGTGTTGCGTGTTGTGTTGTGTTGCGTGGGTTTCAAATTTGCCTCTTTTCTCTTTTTGCGGTGATCCATTCCTAAATTTTGTAACTTGATTGATTTTTATGGTTTGCGGAGATGGCAGTTTTCTTAGGAAAATATATTTTGATACATATATATATATATATATATATATATATATATATATAATATTTTTATCTATTATATATTATGATATTTATGTAATATTGAATTATAATATGGAAATATTTTATATTACATTAATAAGAATTATTAATATACTAGCTGTTGCCCGCGACTTCGTCCGCGTAGAACTTTTTATCGTCTTAGAAAATGATTTATCTCAATACAAAATTTGAACCCTCTTTTAGGGGATAATTAAAAAAAAAGTTGATGTTCATTTTCTAGTTTGTGAACAAACAGTCTAAAACCAAAGTTAAAAATCTCATACTTTAAAAATGCCTTGAAATACTCAAACTTTGAACCAATTTTAACACTCTTAGGGGATGAATTTGGAAAAACTCTGAAATCAGTTTTGTAGTCTTTTAACGTACAGAATAAGACCGAAGTTAAAAATCTCTTACTCACACTTTAAAATTTTATTGCTCGCCATTTAAAATTTGAACCCCCTTTTAAACCCCCTTAGAGGTTGAATTTTTCTAATCGCTGAAAGAACTTTTTTTCGTAAACTTTTAAGTCTCTAGCTCAAAAAAAGTGTTGCCCATACAAAGCTTTCTTAACCCCCTTAGGGGTGGAATTTTCTAAAACTCTGAAAGTACTTTATTATTAATTTTAATAAGTAACATTTTGAATAGTTTTAAGTCTAGTAAAAAAAAAAGTTTTTCCCACACAACACTGGCTACCCTTCTTAAGGATCTTAAGGATCCCCTTAGGGATGGAGTTTCTAAAACGCTGAAAGTTCTTTTTTAGTATTCTTTTCTAGTATAAGTAATCTTTTTGCAAAGTTTTAAGTCTAACTCAAAAAAAAGTGTTGCCCATGCAAAGCTTGCTCTCCTTTTTAACCCTATTAGGGGTGGAATTTTCTAAAACGATTTGTGTTCTTTTTTTGTATTTTAATAAGTAATATTTCTACAAAGTTTCAAGTCTCTAACTCAAAAACATAAACTTTCCCTGATAAAAACTTTGCACCCCTTTTTATCCCCCTTAGGGATAGATTTTTTCAAAACGCTGAAAGTCTTTTTTTTTTGTATTTTTATAAGTAATCTTTCTACAAAGTTTTAAGTGTCTAGCTCAGAAAAAGTGTTCCCCATACAAACCTTGCACCCTTTTTTAACCCCCTTAGGGAATGATTTTTGTAAAACGCCGAATGTAGTATTTTTCATGTTCTAATAAGTAATTTTTCGTCAAAATTTTAAGTCTCTATTAAAAAAAAAAATGTTTTTCCCATACAAGCTTTGCACCCTATTTTACCCCCTTAGGGGTGAAATTTTCCAAAACGCTGAAAGTACTTTCTTTGTATTTAAATAATCTTTCTACAAAGTTTTAGGACTTTAGCTAAAAAAAATAGTTTCCCACATACAAACTTTGCACCCCTATTTTAGCCCCCTATTTTTAGGGGTAGAATTTTCTAAAACGCTGAAAGTACTTAATTTGTATTCTGATGACTAATCTTTCTACAAAGTTTTAAGTCTCTATTTAAAAAAAATATTGTTTCCCCCATACAAAATTTGCACCCCTATTTTACCCCCTTAGGGGTAGATTTTTTTAAAACACTGAATCTAGGTACTTTATTTGTATTCTAATGAATAATTTCTCTACAAAGTTTGAAGTCTCTATTTAAAAAAAAGTAGTTTTTCCCATACAAACTTTGCACTCTATTTTACCCCTTTAGGGGTAGAATTTTCTAAAACCCTGAAAGTTCTTTATTTGTATTCTAATGACTGATCTTTCTACAAAGTTTTAAGTCTCTATTAAAAAAAAAAATGTTTCCCCCATACAAACCTTGCACCCCTATTTTACTCCCGTAGGGGTGGAATTTTCCAAAACGCTGAAAGTGTTTCATTTGTATTCTAATAACTAATTTTTCTACAAAGTTTAAGTCTATAGCTAAAAAAAAAAAGGTTCTCCCATACAAACTTTGCACCCCCATTTTACCCCCTTAGGGGTAGAATTTTCAAAAATCTCTTTTTATCCCTAGCCCACGTTATAAAAGCAATATACTGTGCAAAAATCAACTCTCTAAGATTAGTAGTTTCGGCTGTGCGTTGATGAGTGAGTGAGTGAGTGATTGAGTGAATAAGTCAGTCAGGACATAGGCATTTATTATGTATAAATAGATAGAAGATAATGAAACTCCCATTCAAATATCTCAAAAAATTATGAAGCTACATCCGTTTTAATGTCGCTTGTTAGAGTGAGAAAACGATGAGGGACTGTGACGTCAATATACTCGAGCGTCATAGTAAAAAACAATCGTTTCATATGAAGGTGCGTTTTGCCCCCTCTTAAAACTTTGGACTCTTATAACTTAATCATTACCTATATAACCTCTTGCTTTGTTTTTTTCTCCATTTGACTATATTTATTTTAAATTCTTTTTCGAGAAAATACATTATGATTATTTACCATATTTTCGATTCCTGAGCTATAACCACGAACTTCGGAATTCGAAAATATTCGGGTATCTCTATCTCTATCGCACTAACCATACTCGAGTGACAGGGATGCAAATATATGAACATTGAGTATCGGTTTTCGTGGTAGCGCCTCAGGTACTTTGGCTGAATGCGCCGAGCGCGTGCCATTGTCATTCAAAAAAACAAATTCGTGTTAATTATATTGTTCAAATTTGTTGATTTCATTCATTGAAATTACGACATAAAACGACATTTGCGCATATAAGTTCTCATATCAGAATCGCATATTTTTTTATGGTTTATATTTTAGCATTTGTCTCGTAAAGGTCTATCGTAGACGGGATTTAAATTATTAATAAGTGAAAGGCAAAGCAATTCCGCCATTTTGACGAAAATTTGACGGTTCTTATAGCTGACAGTTGGAGCAGCGTTTGATTTCAATAAAAATAAATGAAAAATTAAATGAAGTCGTATATTTCGGAAAATTAATTAACTGTCGCAGTCGGATAAAAACTATCCTAAGTTGCAGCTAGAATAATAATGTACCTATATAAAATGTTTCATATTTTTCCGTTCATGGGATGCTGAGAACATTCGAACCGCGCAAAGCTTAGTTTCAAACTGGCTGATTCTTTTTTTAATTTAGAGATTTATTATAAGTGGAGATAACATACCAGTAATTTGTCCGCTTACTTTATTTCTGTGTTGTTCTCATATCCCGCACCAGCTATGATTATTTTCTGTTTGGCAATTGTACAATAAAGTTTAAATAAATCAATACATAGTATAAAACAAAGTCGCTTCCCGCTGTCTGTCTGTCCCTATGTATGCTTAGATCTTTAAAACTACGCAACGGATTTTGATGCGGTTTTTTAAAATAGTTATAGTGATTCAAGAGGAAGGTTTATATGTATAATACAAACCATACATGCATGTATTATACATATAAACCCGTGCGAAACCGGGGCGGATCGCTAGTAAATAATAAAAGTATGTCATGTAACTAACTCTTCAACAATGATGAATTTTATGATTAACTTATTGATCGTTACTTTTTTTACCTATTGTAAAAATAAATACAATAACAGTACGGTATAAAGAGCAGAAATAGGTAAATTTTATATATTATATTAAATTTCATAATATTTTGGTAGTCAGTTCTTCAGATATCTTTTCTCTGGGATAAGTTACGATATAATGTGACACTAAGCTAAAATCGAGAAAGCGTAATCCGTCCAAATCTTGTCTAGAATGGTGACAATCAAACACTACTGACCCTAAACTCAGCCATCATAACCCCCTTTCTCACAAAAATCTCGCAAAAGCGTGTTAATACGTTTTATTCTCAAAACTTTGACTATTTACATTTCGTCATACGTCCCACCCGTGACATATCCGCGAGAGAGGGGGCCGCAAAATAAAACTGACGAGTGCCAAGCATTTCCTAACAATTGTACATTCGCTGTAGAGATGAAAGCATTCGTGGCATTCTTGGCATTTGTGGCCGTGGCCCATGGCCTCCCCATGGCGAAGGAGGAGAGCTTCATGGACAAATTCATGGCGAATCTGAAGGAGTGCGTGGAATCTGACACCGTGCTGTGTTTGAAGGTGTGTGAAGTGATTAGTGAAGTGAACTGTGAATTAGGGAACTGGACATTACTGAGTGCAATTAGGATCTTGGATTGATGCATTTTGATGTTCAGTGAGCTATTCGGAATCTGGCCGTTAATTTAGGCAGATGTGAACACCTAACGGTGTAACATGTTTTTATTACGTGAATCGAAGTGGATTTTGAGTTCAAATTATTGCAAAACTGAACAACAAGAATGGAAAACAAAACCTAACTGTAAAATTGCGAACTCTCAGGAACTTTAGCTTTTGCTTTGGAATACAATGAAGTTTGAAGAAATTACTCGAAGCATTAATTACATTTGAATAAGTATCATGTTATTCCAAAACCATCCATTTAAATAGGCTTAGCAAATTGAGATGATTCGCTACCTGGTGCTAATAACTGGGCAGTTAAAGCAGTTTAACGAATTTAATTGGGTTTGAAGAACATTTATAATAACCGTTAAAATACGGACTCATACTACTATTTTCAATTTAGAATTACCATTCTAGTAATATTCATGATAATTGTTTCGGACTAAAAAGTTTCAAAATACTAAGCTTAATTCTTAATTTCCAGGAAAAGGCAATGAAATATACCGATAACCTGGCTGTCTCGAAGGAACTCAGCGTTGCTGACGGCATCACATTCTCCAAAACCGGTAGCCCAAGGTCTGCCCGAAGCTACGAGCCTCTGCCTGATGACTCCAAGGCGAGGGAGGCTGCTGTGGAAGACAGGATCCTGGACAACGTTGTTGATTTCTTGGATGGCCATGTCTTGACCCTGAGGATGCCCAAATCCTTTACTGAAGACAACTCAGTTGACGAGGAAGGTGTGTAGAACTTTTATACAATTTTGATTTAATTTTCAGCATTATTTGTTTTAATCTATAAGGGAGGACTGATTTCCAAATTAATCGATATTAAAATATTGCAATATTAGGAACATACGACGGATCTTTCCACTGATGAGACGACAGTAAAAGTTTTTTTTTGTTGTCATGAAAATGTTCAAAATATTTCACTTTTAATGAATTTTCACGGTTAATGTATAATACAAAAATAAATGAAAAAGGATACTTGCACCATTTTACAGCTCAAATATCAATCAAAGCTAGTCATAAAACTAACGTTACAACATAAATATTGAGTAATGGTAGTGACAAGTTTCTTCATGAATTATTCAAAATGCTTAAAGTATGCATATGTTATGACATAGCTTCCGCTACTTAAAAGCGGTATTATCATGTTAAAAAACTGACTTCTGTTAACATTCAAATAAGAGGTAAAATCATTCTATCTTCTCGCAAAATCAGTCTTATCCTTTCTTTCCGTAGGTATTTCCGATAGAATATAAAAGCAATTAAATATGAACCATAGCAATTGAAGGAAGAAATTCCCATGACGCATCCTACTTTGATCGAAAAAGTCTCACGATAACGTGTCTAGAATAATCAATTGGCCAATGTTAAAAAACATATAATAACCAACCAGTTAATTGACATAGAGTATCCCCGTTCTCACGTTTTCAATTCATGTGTGTACAAATTTCTCTCAAAGTCAACAGTATGAGTGCATTGGAATAGTCAACTCTCAACAGTAAACGACCAGTTTCTCTCGGCTAAAACTTTAACACATTCCTGTTATGTACGAGTATGCCTTTGAATACGAGTACAAGGGTTTATGACTACTTAACGACTGAGGCCGGTTGGCTGTGCTGTATGCAACTTTTGTTCCTCATATATCCGTAAAATGAGAAATACATGTTAAAGTAAATAAGTAGGAACAACTGGCTAAAGACGGTTTTAATTGGGTTTTTATCGGTGTCTCGATGCATTTTGAGTGACATTAATCACATTACAGTCGCAAAAGTTTACGATATTCTATACTCAAAGTATATGGGAACTATGGCGTCTATAATTTTAAAAAGAGAATTGATATTCATGACAAGACAATGTTATATTGTTTATATTATTGTTTCGACAATTTTTGGTAAATTGCAAGATGTAGAATAATTAAGTCGTGACTCGTCATTAATCATCAAAATACCAAAAGAAAAATATTTGTAAATTTAAATGTGAACATACTATTAGTACTTTTAAAAGCTATCTAAAAACTACATATCTCTTTTATGATCCTCACACGTAGCCTTGAGTCTCAAGTACGTGCTTGATATAGGCTTGAATGATTTTTGCTTAGTAATCATCTATAATTTGCTGGACATAACTCATGATTCCTTTGACCACTTATCAGATTTCTAGTCTAAATTTTGTCACGTCCACAGCTATCTAACTCATTCATCATCTATACTTTGATTAAGGCTGAAGTACTTCCACCTTTGAATTGCAGTGAGAAAGGGGTTGTATAGTTTTAAATCGTTTTTGATGAATGGGAGTACAAAGACCGGTAGATGAAAACTTTGTTATATTTAAGCTTTTGCGAATGGTTCAGCACGCTTACTTGTAATGAATACAAATTACCAACGTTTTTTTGTATTGTACACCGTTTACACTAGCTGGAAATATTGCTTTTACTTCACTTAATCCCAAATTGACCTAACGCTAATCAATCTAACGCCAAATATGACTAATCTGGAACATAGAATCATTCAAAATTTGCTCTTAATGCTTTGACCAACAGACCTCCGTGAATTGAACATTTTATGAATACATCATCAAAAATTTGGCATTGTTTATCCTTGTTGAACCAGTTCCAAGGTCGTAAGTGGGTTTTGGTGGGTGGCGTGTGTATAACGGTATTGAAGAGTTTTAGAATATAATAAATAGGTCACTAACGTCTTTAAAGTTGAATATCACTCGACGTGCTTCGAATCGGTCCGAAATTCGTACCCATGAGCGCACGTCATGCCCGCGCGTCGAACACTTAAAAGCTCATGTCATATTTAGAAGTTCTACAACGTCAGCAGCAGTGGTTTACAGTAATACATTTACCGCTTCGTTATTTTTATTATCCGACTGAATCTCGGTTCTTGGAAGTGCTAGGCCAAGTTACCGGGTGGTGTAACTGGTGTGTCAATTCACACGTTGCTCTTACAAACTTTTGCTTTCAACTTTCTTTCATTCTCTGGATTTCTATTTGACTCCGCCATGAAAAAGTTCAAACGTACGAACTGGAAAAGTATTGATGCCTAGTAAAAATGCCTTATGATTATGAACATCAGGCAAATAGTAAACACCATACAGCTAGTACACTGTAGAACGTGTTCCTTAAAGTTTGTTTTTGCTAGCCAAACGTAGCGTAAAAGGCTGTTTTATACCTTATTGATTTTCCTTGGTTATTTTCTTTTTATGTTGGTTCAGTTTTTTAGCAACTTAGTAGTTGTAAACAAAGTCGGTTTAGTTTTGGAATTACAACAAATCTGTTATTACCTAACATGTTGATGGATTGAAGACGTCTGTAATCCTTTTGTGTCTAGTGTTCATCAACATGTCAAGTAACCGATATAATAGGGGTGTAGACTCAAAATGTATTACTACTCCAAACGAAAGTAGGCAAAACAATATATGCCTAGTGACAAAAATTCCATTACGATATCTCAAAAAATTACGAAGTTACAACAACAGAGAAAACGCTAGGGGATCGTGACGTCACTATCCACGAGCGTCATAGTAAATGACATATGAAGGTGCGGTTTGCGGAAAAGGGACAGAATATATACCCCCTCTTAAAACTTTGGACACATACCTTTGTGATTATTTAGTCCTCTGCTTTACTTTTTTCTCCATTTCACGATATGTTTAATCCTTTTTCGAGAAAAATTATCATTACTGTTTATTTTATTTGGTGTCTACACCCCTATTTACAGATTGTCAAAAGGTTCATGTTGTATAATATTCTTCTTTTTCCAGGCCGTGGCAAGAAGAAGAAGAAGCTGAAGAAACTGCTCCCCATCCTCGCCCTCCTCAAACTGAAGCTTGCCGCCCTCGTCCCACTGTTCCTCGGCATCATCGCCTTCGCAGTCTTCAAGGCCTACCTCCTCGGCAAGATCGCCTTCATCGCTGCAGCCTTCGGTGCTCTCAAGAAGCTTCTAGACTCTAAGAAATCAAGCGGATGGTCTGAGCCTCCCCATGAAGAGCATGGCTGGGAAAGCAGCAGCGGCGGCGGCGGCGGCTGGGGCAGATCCCAAGACGCCCAGAACTTGGCCTATGGCGCTCACGCCAAACAGCAGTAGTACTATTGAAATTATTTATTTAATTTATTCAATGACGTAATTATTTATTGATGACGAATGAACGGTTTTTATAATATAGGTATTATATGTATGTATTGAATTAACCACCGTTATAGGTACATTATTTTATTCGTTATTTGATGTATGTCTGTGATTGCGTGAAAGTTACACAACAGTATTTTATGTATGTTTAATTTTTATCTTTATTTTCATTGTAAGTGATGACTGATTTATATTAGTCTTTCCTTATTTTTATTTTAGTTTAAATATTATATTTACGTACATTTATAGCTTTCTTCTAAAGAAGAAGGAGAGTGGCATCTAGTATATTTTAATACCAAATATTTTAAGTTTTTAGTTCCAAAGATATTTTTATACGTCTAGTTATTTTTTTTATTATTTTTGTGAACTTTTGGGCGTGTGTGAGAGTCAGTGATGGTGTATTTATTACCGAATGAGCTATTTATTCAATTTTAATGTATAAGCTTGTAAAGAACGAATTGTGGTCGAATAATGGAATGAAATGTATTTACGATGGATCCACGTAAAGCGAACAATAAACTATTTTACATAAACGATTTATTTTATTTTATGGTTGTTCAGAAACATGGCCTTTATTCATTTTTTTTTGACTATTCGTTTGGAAAAATACGCATAGGTAGCCTTTAATGGACTTAGCTAAAAAATCCTGTAACTTGCAAGGAAATATTAAGTTTTTAATAAAACTATCTTCTAGGCTAACAAATTCGGAAATATACAAATAAATTTAACCCATTGATTTATTAAAATTTCATACTGTCTACATCATTTATACATTTTTTTATTAAATGTCAAGTCAAAAGACGGTTCGAAAAATCACCAATGAGTGAAGCGACATCATTTGATTGTCCAGTCAATTATAAATAATAACTGTTATGATTACCCATTAATTATAAAGACCTAAATTGAGCTTGACGTAACATTACTCTATAACTCTAAATGACACTTCTCATGCGTTACCTTTTTTATGCACAATATCACCAAATGATTAGTAATGATTGAAATTGTAACATGCACACCCATATAAAACCTGTTCACTCTAGATTTTGAAAACGTCCAAATTATACTTAATAATGTAATTATATCTTTCTGGGAAAACACCTACAGGAAATAAGTTCAACTCTTTGGCAGTCTTCTTCCTCTTCCTAGCATTTTCCCGGATGTACCCTAAAGAAGACCATCCATTTTGGCATCTTATCCTCAGATCCTAAACCCCAACTCTTTAGCAGTCCTCACGAGAACAATAGAGTCAAAGCGATTAGTGCGAATAAATAGGAGACACGTTAACAACATAACTTCTGATTTCCGCTACCTTAAGGTTGTCTGAAAGAGATCGCACCCTAGCGGTAAGACCGCCTGTTTTTTGCCTCTACTTGTATTGATTACAATTCGTCTGCATTTCCAACTCGACTGTCTGTATTCCCATCTCGTCAGCATCTACCAAAATCTTACGTAAACTGATTATGATAAGGGACGCAAAATTTGTACAGTGAATGTGTACGAATTGGGAATGAAGACTTATTCGGAATGCGGACGAGATAGGAAATGGACGAATTGAGAATCGCATGCGGACCAAGTGGGAATGCGGACGAGCTAGGAAGCTGACGAAATCGTAATGCGAACGAGCTAGGCAGCAGACGAAATGGACATACGGACAAAGTGAACCTAAAGGTCGTAATTGTATCCTGTAGAATACTTAATATATAAGGAGGCAACTTTTCTATAAAGTTTGGGTCTGCAGCTTATTCAGATCAGATTGATCGTTATGAGATGGAACACAATATCTTATTAATTACTATGTACTGGAATAGAAGGGAGGAAAATACATTCTACAACAGATTAGAACAGATCCTAAAATACACGAATACAAAATATGCTAAATATAATATCATTATAGGTGGAGATTTTAATATAAATATCGCAAAAAATGATACACACACAGGCAATTTCTTAGATCTTATGTCTGAATATAAATTTACTCAACATATCAAACAACCGACACATATTACACAATCTACGGCAACATGTTTAGATTTAATTTTCACTAACTTCTATAATAAAGAATTGTTTTCAAGCGTAGAGGAACTCGGCTTTTCTGATCATCTCGGAACAGTCTTACACATGTAAATAAAACAAAAAGAACAGGAACAAATAACCTGGAACATAGAAAAAAGATTATTTAATAGTGCCAACATACAACAATTTAAAGCTGCTTTGAACTCTGTAAACTGGTCAGAGGTCATCGATATAAATAAAAACATTAACGAAAATTATTCGGCATTCAATGAAATACTCTCTAGAATCTTAAATCATTGTATACCAAAACGAAAATTAAAGCTAAAAACTAAATTAAGAAAACATTGGTTAACGGTTGGTATCAAGTTGGCTTGTAGAAACAAAAGATTATTAAAAATACTTACCACGAAATCAAATAGTCCAATTCTACAGCAATATTAACAAATACGACAAAATACTAAAAAAAAATAGTTACCATAGCCAAAAAAATACAATATATAAATAGAATGAAAAAATCTAGTAACTTAGTAAAAACAATGTGGAATATAATAAATGAAAAAACAAACAAGCAACAAAAAAAAGACGAGCGTAATATAAAACTAGACATCAATAATCACCTCCGATCCAAAACAAGTAGCTAATATTTTTAATAACTTTTTCGTTTCCATAGGAAAGACATCAGGAAACACAAACAAAACTTCAAAACACGTAGGTCGACCTGTGCTGCACCCTACTGAGAATTCAATGTTCCTTGCCCCTGTAAGCTATAAAGAAGTGCATACGATTATTAAAACACTATAAAATAAGAACAGCCACGGAGCAGACGAGCTCCCGCCATCTTTAATAAGACAATGTGCAGACGAACTTACTCCACCTCTCTGTGTTCTAATAAACCAATCCTTCGCAGAAGGCACTTTTCCAGACTTATTAAAAATAGCTATAGTAAAGCCGATCCATAAAAAGAATTTAAAAACTGACCCAAATAATTACCGCCCCATTGCGCTATTACCGACCCGACAGCTGTGAAAATATTTGAAAAAGCAATGTGCAATCGAATATATAGTTTCTGCGAAAAATATAAAATATTTGATGAATCACAAAACGGTTTCCGGAAAAAACGATCGACTACCTTAGCAGTTTATAAATACATCCAAGAAACACTCAATATAATAGACTCGAAACAATATGCAATAGGAATATTACTAGACATGACTAAAGCGTATGATAAAGTACAATATCCAATCCTTTTAAATAAACTTTACGGCATCGAAATACGAGGATTAGGACATAAGTGGCTTGCATCATACCTAATGAATAGAACCCAGTATGTAGAAATAGAACATTACGACTTTAATATCAATAGAATTAAAAATGTGCAGTCCGACATTACAACCATCACATCATCAATACCACAGGGAAGTGTAATCGGCTGTCTTCTTTTTCTCATTTACATCAATGATCTTCCTAAAATTATACAAGAAACTTCAATCCTTTTGGCTGACGATATCTCTATACTTACATCCTGTCAAAATAAATCACACATAAATAATAAAATAAATACCATCTTAGATAAAATCACAGATTGGATGCACGACCACCACCTGGAAATCAACTACCAAAAGACAAAATTAATGACATTTCACCCATATCAGAAAGACCCGGTAACAATTAACTGTAACCACAATTCTATAACATTAGAGGTAGTCGACACATTTACGCTTTTAGGAATCGTTATAGACAAACACCTATCATGGAAACCACACTTAAAAAGTATTAAAACCAAACTTTCCAGATTTGCGTACGCGCTACGGGAAATAAAGAAAACCACCGACTTTGAGACCGCACTGGCAACATATTACGCGTACAGCTATTCCTGGATCAGCTATGGAATTATCCTCTGGGGAAATAGCACCGATGCTTCCACCATATTCACCCTGCAGAAAAAGCTTATAAGAATACTAGTGAACCTAAAACAAATAGACAGTTGTAAGCCGCACTTTATCAAACACAGAATACTCACTTTACCATCCTTATACATCTTAGAAATATGTAAATTTGTCCGCAAATACTCAGAATTCTATACCAAACGAGAAGACACACCTGTACCATATGCATTAAGAAATAAAACCAGATTAATAGCACCACCCTCCCGATTAAAACTCCACTCATCCGGCCCTTTAATAATGTCCATAAAATGATATAATAAACTACCAGAAAAAAATAAAAAAGAAAGCAAAGAAAATAAATGTATAAGCCAAGTAAAACAAATTCTTCTAAATAAAGCGTATTATTCTATTAGTGAATACTTAGAAGACAAATTACTTTAACAAAGTTCTTACATCACTACTAGTAACCTAGCACAAACAAACATTAACTACAATTCGGCTCAAAGAGATTTGTTATAGCTAATTGTATATTACTTTAAGCTTTGTTAGTTTTTAAGTTAGTATTTAATTTCAATACTATTACTTTTGCGATGCCCTTGCAGGGCTCATGTTTGATACGTCCATATTGTAACACCTACCTACCTACCACCTTTATGTAACAACATGAATGCTAATAAAATTACTTGATTACTTGAGATGTTGGCATTTTCTAAACTTATATGTGGCGGATCCTTCACAATGGTCTGACATCCAACAGGTGCAAGGAAGTGGAGAGGTAGAGTAATCCGGAGATATCGTACAAGCCAAGGTAGCAGCGGCTGTTTCGTTTACTTACCTACTTGGGATTAAGATATTTCATTTATTTATAATATTAAATTAACATTATCAGTTTACTGATCTTATTTATCTTGATTCATTACAAGTACTGAGTACAAAATGTTTTGTATTGGTTTCCATTTTTTATCCTTTATCTATTTTATTGTAGTCGGAGAAACATCTGTACGGAGAGTAGTGAAGTATTTATTCATTGTAACTTGTAAACACATGTTTTAAAATAAACAAAAAGTAACAACAGTAAAGTTGCTTATTTCGAGAGTACAATGTTCAGTCTTAAATCTAAAAGTCGATATGGAGTGCTGGATATATATACAAATAATAGGTCCAGGCGACGCCTAAGAATTGTAATGCATGCGCTGCTGGTAGGTACTGCAAAAAGTCGTGTAAACTACAAAACATATTTTCCATGAGATTTTTTTTCAACTTACATTTGAAGTTCACGCTGCCGTTCCAACTTTAACGCCTGGTGGAAGCTTGATATTTTCTCGCTACTCGTATAAACATGATTTTGCAAGTGGTCTTCCGTCAGGTGGTATATTACCTTAAGAACATCTGAGTTTTTTTATTTAAAAAAAAATATCTGAGTTTTTTTTTATTTTGTATCGACGGTAGCTAGCAAGCTCAAAGTCATTGTTAAGTTTATTTTGGTTAAATTACTAAACCTAGTGGCTCTGCTACCTGCAGAACTTACGAGCCTATCTTTTTATGTTTTATTTATTTCGAAAAACTAACAAAAGAATTTTACATCATTATTGACCAGCTCTGAAAATTTCACGAGAATCGATAGAAAAATTCGACATGTACAGTAAAACAGCCGGACAGCGAGAAAGCGTGACATCCGGAATTACGTTTTTTTTTTGTTCAAGCTGAAACGAGAAGCTTCGTTCGGTACGCCCCCGCTCGTTCAATCACACTTGTACTGAGCGCAGATGGCTGGATGATGTCTAGATTTTAGTGGGTAGAAATACTAGAAATACCACCGACCGACTGGGCCGACTTTGATCAAATAGGTTTTTCTCCATAATATTTTTTTTTACTTGTGGGTGAACTGTGGCAGTAAGTATATTAGTTATCTATCTTGCTGTATAGAGTGGTGCTAAATACACGACAACACTTTCGGTGAAATAGGCTATTCACCTATACTACAGAACGCGATACGATTAAATAAATATAGGTACTCGATAAATCTTCTTAATTTCAAATAGTTCTGCTTTTACACTACATTCCAAATGATCAAAGAAGCCCCATTTTGTTCTAAAGTAACATATTCCTACATAACTCAGACTTCTCCTGAAGGCTGGGTATCTGGTTCGCAGGTTTTCTCCGCGGAAAGAAGGCCTACGTCGATAAGAGCTTCGCTACAAAGTGTCATGTCATGTCATCAGCGGCGACCAACAAACGGTTTTATCAAAGGAATAAAATGCAGCTACATTGCTCATGCGTATTAATCGCGGTCGTATGCGAGTCATTATTTTAACTTTGCGACCTGCGTGGGATACGTGGTCATTGTACACTCAGCTTCATTAAGTAACTATTTTACTAGGGTTATTCTCATTTTAGGACACTGTCACAATCGTGGATGTCACTAATGTCACTAATATGTGTGTAATTTTACGCTGTATCTTAATACAGCGTAAAATTAAACGTTAATGTAATGATGAATTTATTCAGTATCCAAAATAATGAATTCTCTTAAGAATTCATTATTTTGGATACTGAATAAATTCATCATTACATTAACGTTTTCTTATAATTGCACTCACGGCAGGGATAGTGTGACAAAAGAATTGAATAACAGAATAAAATAAAATGACGTCATTTTACCTACAAACTCAAACTCAAATCATTTATTGCACTCATGTTAGTATACAGTTCTTCGATTACCGATAACAGTTCAACATGGACCCTGTAAGGGCACAGCAATTAAATAAATAATAATTTGAATAATAATAATTGTGACATTCTATTGACAATTAACAAAATATACAAAAAAAACAAATATTATTAAAATATAAGACTTCACATAATTTATAAATAAAATAATAATTTATTTATAAATTAAAAATGTCACAATAATTCATTACTAATAATTCGTTATATCAAACTGTAACAATTACTTACCTACAATTAAGTCCACTCCTCATACTCATCATTAAAAAAAGCGGCCAAGTGCGAGTCGGACTCGCACATGAAGGGTTCCGTTAAATAAATTGCAGTTTACGATTTATGACGTATTAAAAAAAAACTACTTAACAGATCTCGTTCAAACCAATTTTCAGTGGAAGTTTGCATGGTAATGTACATCATGTATTTTTTTTAATTTTATCATTCTCTTATTTTAGAAGTTATCACTTTGGAAGTGTCTCTCGCGCAAACTATTCAGTTATGAAAAAAATGATGTTAGGAACCTCAATATCATTTTTGAAGAACTATCCAATGATACCCCACACGTATGGGTTTGATGAAAAAATTTTTTTTGAGTTTCAAATACAAATACAAAATATTTTATTTGTTAAACATAGGTATGTACATCGGTGTTTGTTACAGTTTATGGTTTGTCTCACTATGTCTTGCCTGTTAAGGCATACAAATAGCCACAAAATAGCATGCAGCATGCACTTACACACTAGATATAAGTCGTTAATTATGCTATCATTTGCTTACGTTATGCTAGGGTCATTTAAATATTCTTGTATGGAATAGTATGCTTTGGCAGCTAGAAATTTAAACAATGTTTTTTTAAATAAATGAGGGTCATGGAATTTCAAAATGGCTCTTGGCAATTTGTTAAAAATTCTTCTTTTTTTCAGTGAATTCAGTTTTGTGTATTTGGGGACCCCTAAAACTTATTGTTTTTTTTAGATTTTTGTGTAAAAATCTTAATGCGGTTCACAAAATACATCTACGTACCAAGTTTCAACAGTATAGCTCTTATGGTTTCGGAAAAAAATGGCTGTGACATACGGACGGACAGACAGACGGACATGACGAATCTATAAGGGTTCCGTTCTTTGCCATTTGGCTACGGAACCCTAAAAATCATCTAATATAGGTATAGTTTTCTTTATTTCAAGCTTTATAGTAACTTGCACTGTTCGTATGTAAATATGTAAGTTGTCCGTCAAAATTTGCAATCCATTTTTCAGTCACTTTCCGTTATCCAATTGAGCTGAAATTTTTCAAGCATATGTATATCGCACGACAATGCAATATTATGATGACTTAAAGCTGATCTGATACTGGCGCTGGATGGTGGCCATAGGAACTCCGCAATAAAACGACACAACCCCATCGAGTTTGGGCTCGTTAGAATCGTCTCAATGAGTAGTTGATGATGGTATGCAGAAAAGTACAGTCGGCAATAAAAGCTTGAACCAAAAATTTAATTTTTGACAGAAACTTATAAGATATCATTTTATTGTATTTTTAAATATTTTATAATTCTCAATGTCTCTAATATTATTTGGGATTTTATTATATTTTTTATTGACATGCCATGCCATACGAGCTTGAATGGATAATTTTTAGCGCTGTATTAGGTGTAGCTAGTTTGTTTCTGGGTCGTTAGTTTTGAGAGGAATATTGCGGGAAAAGGCTGTAATTATTTTTGACAAATAAACATACTTCTAAAATATACATAGACACTAAAGTCAGAATTAACTTTTAAAAATATGGTTTACAGCTTACCATGAGATCTATATTTACAAGTATTCTAATACAACGCTTCTGTAATCTAAAGAGATGAATCATTTTCGTACTATTACCCCACAACACAATGCCATATTGTAACCAGGCGTGTGAGTAAGCGCAGTAAGCGCTCATTATATATATTTTTTTAATATTTGCGGACAATCTTAGACAAATCAACCTAGTCCCAATCTAAGCAAAGCTTGTACTATGGGTTCTAGACGACGATATAGATACTTATTGCCATTTTTATGTCCGTGCATTTTTTTTACCGAGTTCAAAAAAGGAGGAGATTTTCAATTTGACTGTATTTTTTTATGTGTGTATGTTACGCGATAACTGGGTAATTTATGAACCGATTTGAAAATGTATTTCTTTGTTTGAAAGCATATACTTCCAGATTGGTCCCGTTGTCACCAAAATCCAGTTCTGATGATGGGATCCTGGAGAAATCGAGGGAACTCTTCAAATGTTATAGGCAAATTTGAAGCGATTTGGCTACTGATTTGAAATCGGTTAAAACTTTGTTTTTAAAGTACAATTATCAGATTAAACAGTGCATAAGTGAAGCTGATTAATTTATTATAAATTTTATTTATGTGAGGTTTCCAGTTTAGTGCCGAATCGATGCTAATACCTAAAAATGTAGTTGATGTGACTGATTCTAATTTCGTGTTAAGCGAAGAGTAGCTAATATTTATTTTCCGTTTTTGATATGGCTTGAACTGTTAACAGTTTAGTCTTTTCAAAGTTTACTTTATGTTTAATACCTAAATATGTATGTTATGTTAATTTACAATTTCCGTCAGAATGGAGTTTAATTGATGATTTAGATTAATTTCATCCTGGCACGGTATAAAAAAAAATATCGTCGGCAAACAATGTACATTAACTATTTTAGGCAAATCATTTATAAAAATTAAAAAAAGGATACATCCTAAGACACTTCCTTAGGCAATTGATTGTTCTACATTTGCTATTTTACTTAATGTTTTATTTTTATTTAAAATGCTTTTTGGTTCGATAATGGCATTTTAAAATAATATTACACTTGGATCTTAAATCAGTTTAGAAGAGTTATTAGTTATGAGTGTGTCTCAATCCTTATCATTAAATTCGTCAATGGCGAACAACAATGGTGAAGAACAGTTTGTCATGATGCTCTCGGCTGCTTTCAACCACCGCACCGGTCGCTGTTGCGAGGGCGTTCATCTTCATACCCTAGAACCTAAATGGTTCCGTATCGTTTGGCTCCAGAGGGATTTCCTCCCGCGAACGCTCCGGCTGTGGAATGAGCTGCCGAGGTTTTCCCAAGGGACTACAAATATGAAGGTCTTCTAAAGGGCAGTTTGTTCGCAGAGGGTTTCCCAGCTGCGATCGCGCCACTACGTGTACTTCAGCTCGTATGTGCGCGTGTCGTAGCCGCTGCAGGAGACCATCGCTTGTGCTGATTTCTGGCTAAAGGGTGTCATGTCGGCGGTTCTGGGCCACCTACCAAATTTTACACCAGACTTGCGACGCAACGGAACCTTTTAATATATTTGTAACTATTATGGGCCTTAGATGCCGGAGGGGTAATCACGTAACGTCCCAAACGTGCGTCGGTACAATTTAACTGTCAATTTTCCAAAAAAGTGACATTTAGACCTACCCGATGTTTGTACAATGCGTTACGTGATCGACCTACTGGAATACATGGTTTATTATAATTATGATTTTTTCAATGATCGGTAACGCGCATATGCCACCCCTGTAGTTGCATTGCATCGTCTATATGCTACGGCAACCACTTACCTTCGTTGAAAGAGCGAGCGAAGTGGACGAAGTTCTCCGTTGCAGCTTGGACGAAAATTATTTCGTATGTCCGGCGTCTGTCGCAGGTTTCATAATGGGGAATGGATGAAAATTTTAGAAACGCCTGATTTTTTTTTGTTGATAGGAATAAATAAATAAATAAATAAATAAATATTATGGGACAATCTTACACAAATCAACCTAGGCCCAACTTAAACTTCCTTAGCACCAGAAAAAAGTTGCAGACTTTTCAGATGCGTCAATTATTTTTGAAAAATATAAACAGTTTCCTCACTTAAGTTTTGTGGTTAAGACGGCGATTGAGACAATTTCCTTGATCCGTCAAATATTACATAAAAATATCATGAAAATCCGTGGTAAACTGACACTGGCAATGATATTGACAGCTGCAGCAGCTATATTGGTCATTGCCAGGGTCAGATATTTAAAATATTTTTTGTAATATGAGACGGATCAAGGAAAGTGTCTCATTCGCCGTCCTAACCACAAAACGTAAGTGAGGAAACTGTTTATATTTTTCATAAATAATTGACGCAGCTGGCAAGTCTGCAACTTTTTTCTGGTGCTAAGGAAGGTTATTCCTATCACCAAAAAAATAATCAGGCATTTCTAAAATTTTCATCCATTCCCCATTTGGTCTTTTTAGTTTTCCTAAATTGAAAAAAGCGGCCAAGTGCGAGTCGGACTCGCATATGAAGGGTTCCGTGAAATAAATCGCGGTTTACGCATTTATGACGTATTAAAAAAAAACTACTTACTAGATCTCGTTCAAACCAATTTTCGGTGGAAGTTTGCATGGTTATGTACATCATATATATATTTTTTTAGTTTTATCATTCTCTTATTTTAGAAGTTACAGGGGACACACACACATTTTACCACTTTGGAAGTGTCTCTCGCGGAAACTATTCAGTTTAGAAAAAAATGATATAAGAAACCTCAACCTCTTTTCACCAAACGTATGGGTTGATGAAAAAATTTTTTTTGAGTTTCAGTTCTGAGTATGGGGACCCCTAAAACTTAATGTTTTTTTTCGATTTTTGTGTTAAAATCTTAATGTGGTTTACAGAATACATCTACTTACCAAGTTTCAACAGTATAGCTCTTATAGTTTCGGAAAAAAGTGGCTGTGACATACGGACGGACAGACAGACATACAGACATGAAAAATCTATAAGGGTTTCGTTTTTTGCCATTTGGCTACGGAACCCTAAAAAGACAGGTACACCTCACAGAGCTGCTAGTGTAATTGTTCGCTGTGACCATAAAATAACATGCAATATTGCGTTGAGTGTACCGGTAAAACCGGATGCATTCGGCAGACGTCTCGATGTTTACGAGCGGCGATACTTCATCGAGATGTGATTTAAGGCCCGATGCAATTGGGTCAGCACGTTATTGGCTACCTGCGGTAGGTACTGTCTTTTAATCTTTTTTAGTTCCAAGTCAAACTCAATATGGGTCAATCAACCATTTTTTTTTTTGGTGAATTCACAAATGAAGGGTTTTGTAAGCATATTTTACCCCATTTTTATCTAAGTAGCAACCGGTAAAGGTCGTGGGAGTCCGCTGGATGCGGGTGGCGCAGGACCGGTCATTGTGGCACTGATATGATGATGATGATGATTGTCTTAACATGTTAGAAGTCTGTGTTGTAACACTTGTAACACATGTTTCTTTGAAAATTATTAATTTGTATTTTTCTAAGTTTAATTAGCAGACGTTAGTGCTTAATACAAAATTAATGAAATCAGTTTTATAAAATTAAAAGCACATTAAATTGTCTCTAAGTTGTTTACTCCCTCCGATGTCACGGTCGTTAACTCTAATTGAGTTCCGCAGTGTTTTGGTGGAAATCTGCACAAAAGGGTTTTCTAAGCTCTCTTGCATAATAAATGTCACTCAAACTTAACGAGCTTCGGATTAGTGTTAGTCTATTAGCTCGTTTACCTAGTTAAGCTTACTCAGAAATGCGAAATGTTTTTAACTCAATTTTAAATGTTTTTTAACTCTCTACAAGGCGCATCCTCGAGAAGCTTATGTAAATGTTATTATAATTAAGAAAAACACCCGATTTTTTCATTTCAAAGTTCACCCGTTTAGACACATATGCGTCAGAGCGCTACGAGCGCTTTTCGCTACGTACGAGGTTTAACCTGCTTCGTACTACGGCTTAACGCTACGAGATTAGCGTGGCCGTGAATGTGTTAAATATATTATCTCAAAAACGGCTGAACCGATTTTGTGTAAACGGAGAACCATCTCGATCACGTCAGCTTCCAGATAAAAAAACCGCATTCAAATCGGTCCATTTGTTTAGTAGCTACGATTCTAAAGAAAGACACACAGACACACAGATACACAGACACACAAACGCGTCAAACTTTTAACACCCCTCTTTTTGCGTCGGGGTTAAAAACTTTGACAGTGAAAACTTTTCTCGCTTTATCAGTGGCAGCATACTAGCGTAATGGTAGTTATGATAAGAGTTCGTCCCGGTTAAAGTGAAGCAAATTTATGTGCTCATTAGTTTTTGGTGCCCGCTAAAAGCTATACTATAGATAGTGGGCTAAAGGGTCGGTCGGTATGTAAATCAGGAGTGGGGTTTGGCTGCGCGGGCGCAAGGTGCGGCGATGGGCGCGACGCGAAAGTTCCGCAGTGCGTGGTAACAGTACACACGGGGCGGTTTTATAGGGCGGCTCAATATTAAACAAAAGTTTAACATTGATCAAACATCGGCACTTAGCTTTTACATAATTGTATACTATAACAGAACCTTCCTCGATCTTTTTGGCCTAGGGGCTCCGGGCCACGTGGTAAACGTTTCATAGGATTGTGTTATAAAGAATACCTATTGCAAATATTTAACATATCAAAATTAACCTGTCGGATGCTTTGACCTGGACAGGGCTAGATGAGAGTCAATTTCAATAGGTAGCGCGGATCAGTGCTAAAAATGAAGTGCTAAGTCATACAAAGGGTGAAGGCGCCCAAAGTTACGTTTACCCTACACCTCCAGGGTAATTGCGCAACTCAAAAAGTTACGAAATTACTAGTACTACTTAATTAGATTTTTTTGCAATGTGTGCTGGTTGAGATATGCCATTTATTTTTAGGAGTGAATCCTCGTAATATTTTTATTCGAAGCACGATCTTATAGTTAAATATTTCTTTCTTTTTTGCCGGCCTGGCAGGTCGATCACGTAACGCATTTACATCAACCTAGCATACGTAATGTTAGGTAGATGTAAATGTCAAATTTTATATGGAGAAATTACAGTTCAACTGTTCTAACGCGCGTTCGAAATGTTACGTTATTACCCCTCAGATGTTACGATCCACGACGTCAATAGGACAATCTTTTCAGTTGCAATTTACCTAGTTCAGCCAAGTTACATTTAGCTCATATTCAATTTATATCACTATACGCCTGGGAGCAGGTATAAAGGAGAGGGCAAATGCACAAAAGATCCCACTGGGTCGAAGTGCATCCGAAAGGGCCCTCACCTAGATAAGATAAGATAAGATAAGATATCACTATACGGATATTTTTAAAACATAATCTTGAAACGTAAATTGGTGAAATTACTAATAAATGATGGTAATATTACAAGATTTGATATAACTTCTTAAATTCATGTATTCATTCATTATTATAATTTTTGCACAAAAGCAAAAGCTTACAAAAGCAAAACCGCCTAATGTGTATCCACAGTCTCCGAATAACCGTTGTTCAAGGTCACGTCGGCCTGATTCATCCGACACTTTCTTCTCGGAAGAATGTCGCCTGGGCGTCATGCGGGCGACTTCCGACGTTGCGTGGTTACGCATTCCTGAAGGAGTTGGAAATCTAGCTTTGTCTCGATTATTGTTTTCTATGATAATACGACAAAAAAGAAAAGTCTGTCAGGTATCCGGCACTACCCACTTTCAAAAACACTTAAAGTATTTTAATTTAGTATTAGTTTAATTTAAATTTGTATGTAATGTGAAATTAACATGTTCAAGAACAAAATCCAACAAAATACATATTTGAACGAATCTGCTATAAGTACTTCATTCCGAGGCTTTGCTTGCGTTTTCTGTCACACGCGGAGCTAGTTGTAAACAAGTATGTTTTTTTTCTTTCTCAAAAAAATAGGTTCTATTTACTTACTTACATACACTTTTCAGGACCTTTAAAATTAAACAAAACTAACCTTAAAAATATTAAGTTAGCAATATAGGTATTTCAAGCAATATATTAAGCTTAAAAGTTCAGTAGGCAGCAGTGGCAGTGCGTGAAAATGTTCGATGGGTAACCCGGAATACAAAAAGTTATCGAAGTTTAGAGTATACACGTAACTATAGGCTTGTCTAAAAATAAATTGGCTTGGATGTTCGGCGCCACTGGTTAGCGGGCACAATAATCTTTCAAGAAAATCAGATTTAACATAATCAGTTCCTTAACCTACTTATTCTTTATTTCGCAATCAAAAGATATTTTTGAACTATGATAGGTAGCTACTTTATTTTTGTATACTTATCTGCGAGCATCGTCCAAATATACTCTGAGATCAAGAGATGAAAAGTTGTAGACCAAGACCAGATGGTAAAACTTTTATTAAGAGTATATTTCTTTAACATCCTTATATACATGTTCATTCATTCATTATTTCTGTTATCCTATTACATATAGCACCTAAACGCCAAGTTTTTATCAAGATTGTAGGTATTTCATCTGAATAACCATTAAACCTATGTCAAAGAAAATAAATATAAACCAAGCCAGTAAAGAAGACCACTAGCGTGTTGAAACATCACATTTTGTACGTCAACATAATTTGATCGGTTTATACAATTTCATCTCCATTCACAAAGCAATGTCGTAACCCCATGTTTCTCTGTCAAATTAGCACCTCGCGTACATCCGGGCGTATGTGCTAAAATACGTTTCGTTAATAGTATATAAATATATTTATCTGCTAATAACTAACACCTAAATAGAGGATTTAAGTACTATAGGTGAATCTATATTTAACATTTGAATAGAATTGCTGTTAACGTTAGTTAAATACTTATAATGCTGGTCCAATTTAACCAGAATTACAGCAGCATTGAGTGAGAAATTAGTTTCCTATTCTAATCTGTACTAATTATTATAAAAAGGAAAAGTCTGCGAGGTTTTAAGTTTTTATATAGGGTGTAACAAAATGCAGACATTTCCATATTTAGCAAAATACATTTTAATTTAAGTAAATTTTAAGTCCTTGTTACCATTTTTTTTATAAGCTTGTCCGCAGTTTCTAGAAGTCTATACACACCATGACTATATGCCTCATACACCTTATTCATAGGCACCAAAAGTTTACACACTATGTGCCTCATTCATATATACCGCCTTACTAGTAGGCACCGAAAACCGGCACTTTCACTGAAGCGGTTGCGTCAGCTTGGCAACAGATGCACTTACCCTGAATTATTTCATAATTGCGCAACGTTTGTGGGTCAGCTACGGTTTTGAGGTGAAGCTGTCATAGTTTCAGGGGCATATAGACATTTGCTAAAGTTATCAGAAATTATTCGTGACTTGCAGATTTCTTTATGGATAGTTTTAGTGATAAGTCTTCTATTTGTACAAGCCTGTCGTGACGTGGTTCTGTCTTCTCAGGTAGGCTACAAAGCCTGGTTCATCATCACTATTTAAGAGCTAGACTCTTGTCGGTGGAGTAACAACCACTGATTCTTGTCCACTGCCAGCCTCTGTTGTACAGTCGCCATCACATACATCGGAGCAAACAAGCACGTCACAAACATCGGAACACACCTCTATTTTCAAGGCATTAGAGTGCATGTGCCGATATTTTTGAACACCTAGAGTGTACCTATGTATGTGATGGCGACTGTATAATGCCCGGTTAATCACTGTAAAATTTCTTAGTTGTTATATCACTGTAAAATCTCCCAGACTGTTCCTAACCTACAACTGCGCACAAATTAAGCGAGTTACAGTGTATTTCACAGAACAGTATGGTAGTAAAGAGTTCTGACAGCTGCCCTTGATTACACATAATTTAATTTTTTTTCAATTTGTTCTATAACAATATAAACTGCCACTGTAGGTACATAAGTAAGTAAGACTGAACATAAATAAGAGGACATGCCACGCCGTTTATGTCAATTATTAGTCAAACCAAAAATTAGGCGTTATAAATCCTTAACTTTGGCCATACCTAGGAAAGACACGAAGCTAAATCTCTGAATGGCCTAGCTAAGGGGTCGCTTATGAGTGTGGGCCATACATTTTTACCACCGTCGCGGTATAAAAAAAGTGTTGTAAAAAGCGCCAGCACTTTCACTGAACCGATTGCGTCAACGTGGTAACAATTGTACTCACCCTCAATTATTTCATGGTTGAGTAACACTTGTGGGTCAAATCGTTCAGTTTTGAGGTTGAAGATGTTACTCATTGTTGGAGTTTGATTCATAAACTGGAGCTTTGTTCCGTGTGGAAGTTCCGTCTTTTTTGGGTTTTTATTAAGCTTCTTGTGAATGAAATACTTCAGTGGCTTTGTATGTTTCAAAAGAATCCCAAAGTTGGCCAAATCTTTGTAACAATAAAACTGGTTTTAGTGTCATGCAGACCGTCAGTACGGATCGCTCCGCACGACCAATATGTATGATACAAGATATTTATTCATAAAAGTCAATGTTTTACAAGTCAGGTATGTACATAATAAGTAGTATTATTTATTAATTACATCGGATGTCAAATAAGGTCGCATATAGCTTTATATGTCTGAGTGATACAGCAAGTTTCAATTCAAAAATATTAGTTACTAAATTGTGATGCCTTAACTGTAAGGTTATGTAGGTGCTCCTAATACTTAGGGCCAGTGCACGTCTCAACAAATTCGTCAACGCTGTAGCATGCTATGTTGTTTAACATAGTTTTAAGTTTGTTGTCGAACATTTTTTCAGTTTTTGATAGTTTTATCTCCTCTGGTAGCAAGTTATCCAATTTTGCGCCTAAGACCCCAAGTGACTTGTGGGTCTTTGCGAGCCTGCACCGCGGGATAAATAAGCGGTTGTTCCAACGAGCCGACGAATGGGTAGCGTATTGGTCCACGTTGGCCCTAACATACTTGCAAGCGGTTAATATGTAAACACTGGGAAGGGTAAGTATCTTAAGCTCCTTAAATAGATTTTTAGCAGGATGGTCGTATGACTTTCCGCTAATTATACGAATAGCACGTTTTTGTAATTTAAATGGTCTATCTCGGTCCGCTGCTGTTGCCCACAGGTCAGCACCCAGAATTAGAATAGCGTGAAAGTAACATAATAGAAACATTGTCATATGACAAGGACGGTGCAATTCTGGAAAGTGCATAACACGCAGAAGACAGTTTGTCGCACATGCGGTCAATATGAGGGGACCACGTGAGTCCGGAGTCAAGGATGAAGCCTAGATATTTTACCTCTTTTACTTGTGGTACCTCAATGCTATTTAGCTTTATGTCTAGTTTGTTCTGAATGTTCTGCCTGAGCTGGAAATTTAAAATATTTATGAAAAATAATATGTTCCGTATAGTAATAATACCCGTCAGCTTTACTCTAAATAAAACGTCACCTGAACTTACATATTGGTCCGGAGTGGAGCGATTCGTACTAACGGTCCGCATGGCACTAAAATCGGCCTAATGTTATGCATTTCTTTTAAACATACTATAGGCGCGCTAGAAGCATCTCCATACATCGAATTTAAACTTTCGTGAGACATAATCTCCATACATGGCTGTTGACTGCGACAGTCTTGGATCAATTTTGGCATTTTAATCTCCTATTAGGCAGAGGATATCTTTAATGGAGAAAATAAACAAAATAATAAACGCTCCATCACAGAAATGAAAAGAAAGGCGGAATGTAGAATAAATGGGAAATTACTCCACCGACAAGAGCCTAGCTTTCAATAAAGGAGAGAGAGAATCTGTTTATAAACTATACTCCACCACACACTCAATGTTCCAAAGTATTCAGTATTAGAAATTTAGATAGGTATTACTAAAACAATAACGCGAAGTGAGACCGAATTGCTACAACTTGAATAACCTACACTTAATGATTTTTGTACGTAGCAGGTAATGTAAATGGCAAAAAAACGTTTTTTTACACATTTTGTGCATTTAAGTAGTTGTCTATGTGTATTTTTCAGAGGCAGTGTAAACCTACTAACCTAGGGTTAAATGGTCAACAGTAAGTACCGTTACCCAAACACAACTATAGTCCACTACCCCAACTATTTTCCAAAAGTAAACTCATTCGTTTTTATCAATACCAATTTCGTATTAGTTATTTCATACGTTTTTATTTTTGTGTTTTTATATTGCCTGTCTTTAAGTTCATCCATGAAAATAGACCTGAGCAAGTAATATGAGAATTGATTTGGACCATAGTTGGGTGACCTGGACTATAGTTGTGTAGTACGGTACTCAATATCGTCCATATTGAGGCTGATCCTATATGTATTTCTATGTCAAGCGTTAAGTCAGGTTATTGTGTAGAGACGAAGGTAAAAGTACCGTTTTAGGTTAATCGTATTATACAAATTAATAATTTGGTGAAAAATGCTAAAAACGATTGAAAGGGAATCCGATGCGACAGAAAGTTTGCTTTCGAGGCCATACAACCTAACCTTACCGGTTTGGAGTCATAGAACCACCGTGACCTCCAAATTTGAAGAATTAAAAAATAGCTACATATTAAATAAGGAAGATGTCATGCGAGAGTAAGCATTCAAACAAATAATACTTATTTTTGTAACTCTTATTTTATAAGTATACAGAAAAAAGTCCTTAGGCACTTACTACATGGCAGATAATTGACAAAATCTGATCTAAACTATTGAAAACTAACCTATATTATTATGTAAATTGTATAACTATAAATAAATTCATTCGACATTTTGAAATCAACGGATGTGATTGATACTGCCCCAAGCTCGATTCTTTGAGGGTAATTAGATTAGGTATTATGATACTATTATGATACTTATTCATAATAATTATGGTAGTATCATGATACTTATTCAAATTGATGCCTATCAATTTGAATAAGTAGGTATCGTAAAAAATCACTGAGGGATCTTTAGTAAAGTTTCAAGTGTTAAGTGTTGCAACCTAGGTTAGCGATTTGAGACATTACATTATAAAGGTTTCTATCAGCAACTGAATTTGTTTTTTTTTTTACTTAATTGTTAAAAATATTAAAAATTGCGCATTTTTATTTTAAGTTCAATCAATCAAGTCAATAATGTACATTTTTTACCAATATTAAAGTCGTATCTCACAGCTTCAAAGTCGAACTTACGTACCGTTTCACACGTCGATTACAATGAAAATACAAATATTCGCACTTTTTCTTTCATTCATTTGCACTAGCACATCAAACACCGTAACGCATGTCGTAAACGAAAACTTCGCTTTCTAACATCCAATATTTATTTTTCTACTTACCCCTTATTGCGGCTCAAACAACGCACAGTACGTCACTTGCGAGGCAGGTGGGGAGTGGAAGGATATAATCCATCACTTTTTTGGGAAGAACATCACAACCTGTCCAGCCGCATCGGGTAACGGACTTGCAAAACAAAAACAACGATGTGGAAAATTGCATTCTTCGCCGTTTTGGCGTTAGCGGCTTCCAGTCCCGTTCAAGACAGTGGCGTCGCCGAGAATTTAGTAAATGTGGTTTCTGAGTGCATTGAAACTGACACTTCGTTGTGTCTGAAGGTGTGTAGTGTTCTGTGAAGTGATGTGACAAAGGATTGTATAAGTGATACACCCAGTGTTACTACAATAGAGCCAAAGTTGGCTATTGGCATAGAATTTGAAATCTTGTGATTGTAGATATTCGAGTCTTATAGTCCACTGACCATATCTAGTGGCATGTGTGCTATTTTAACTGCTCGATACATTGGAAAAGTGGCAGAAATATAGGCTCCCCTAATTCAATGTAGTTGGGACTTTTAAATCTTTAAATGTTTAAAAGTAAAGGAGTTTTAAGCTCAATAAACTCAAGACCCCAATTATTAACAACAAAGTTTTTGAAAAATTCTACCGTACCGCAACATATTAAGACGACATCATCTAATCTGATAAAATCTTTTCAGGAAAAAGCCCTGAAGTTCACGGACAGACTGGCCGTCACCAAGGACATCAGCATCTTCGAGGGCATGACCCTCATCAACAGTGGAACAGCCCGCTCAGCCCGTAGCTACGAACCTTTGGCCGAAGACCCGAAGGCCAGGGAATCACAACTAGAGGAGAGAATCGCGAACAACATTGGAGACTTCTTGGACAATCACGTGCTGCAGTTGCGTCTGTCTGAGCCTGAAGAGGAATCCCGTGGACTCGATGAGGAAGGTATGTGTCCAAAAACTTATCAAACTAATTGATGAATAATTTGATAATTACGAAGTAAATTCATACAAAACGTTATCAAAAACTGAAACCGAAAATTGCTAGTAAATCTTCAAAATCAGCTCTAGCATTCCAAAAATAAAATAACCATCACTTTTTTGAAACCATCGTTTGTAAATCCATTAAGGTTTATCTAAAACGCTGGTATTTGATGATTACTAGGCAAACCGCCTCTCTGTTTGCGGGCATGGCCATGGGTTTCTCTTGAACATACATAATATTTACATATTACCGTCCCTTTGTCAATGTCTCGAATTGTCACGTAGCTCGTGACAAACACTAACTTTCTCTTTCGTATTTTCATACGTTTACATCCTAGTAAGATTCTGATCCTAAGAGATTGTGTTACTGGACAAACGTGACATCCGTATCTTCATAGATCTTAAGAAGTGCAAATCTTTTACAAACTCAAAATAAATGAATTGTAGGTTAAATTATCTTGATTCGAATTGCACAACTATTCTACAAAGATTCATCTTTGAATATGCCCTGAAATATGTGGCAGCCCCTCAGGGCTTGTCTTTAGACAATATGAATTGATACAAGTAACCCAAAAATATAGTCTCCTTCTTTTTTAACAAGAGGCTTTGGTAAGCAAAAGCTACATCAAAGCGCATCAAAATAGTTTAACTGTAATCAATTAAAAAATTGGCCAAGATATCATTTTCATTACAGATTTCATAGATTTTAACGTAGCAAAATAAACAGTTGAAAACACCATTTCTTTCGTTCAAAGCTAATGTTAGCTTATAAAAGCTAAAGACAGATAGCGTGTGTAGTACACTAAAATCATTATTGATTGATGATATTTTTCTTTACAGCTCGTGGCAAGAAGAAGAAGAAGATCAAGAAGATCCTCCCCCTCCTACTCCTCTTGAAGCTGAAGCTCGCCGCCCTCATTCCTCTTTTCCTCGGAATCATTGCTTTCGCCGCCGCCAAGGCCGTTCTCCTAGGCAAGATCGCCTTCGCCATGCAAGCCTTCAGCCTCATCAGGAAACTCTTGAACAAGGGTGGCCACTCTTCCCCAAGTATCTCCTATGGAGCTCCCCAACATCATGAACATCATGATGAACACCCTGGCTACAACTACGAACCTGCCCAAGGCTGGAGCAGGAAAGTCGCCGATGCCCAATCGCTGGCGTACGCTGGTCAGCTAAATTAAGAGGAATAGTGTGATTGTGCGTGTGTGTGTGTGTTTATTTATTTTTTTGTTTGCCGATGCCATGTTAAAGTACCTCAGTAATTTATTTATTTAAAGAAATAAAAAGTTTAAAAATATGTGTCTGATTTATTTGACATAAGAGTAATTCTAGGCGATGTCCTATTATGCCAACTTGAACACCCCTAATAATTCCTTTTGTCGGAACCAACTTAGATACCTCATTTTGACAAATAAAGTTACTGAAGAAACATAATGCAACTGTGTTAAATTTAAACACTCATAATATTATAATGACAGTTAACGTTAACGTAGTGAACGTAAACAAAAACCAATTTGTATTATTTTTACTTTTTTTGGTCAATCTCTATTTACCGCCTTGTTGAGAAAATAATATTAACGGTAATGTATAATGCCCACTTTATTATAGTATACTAGCTGCTCGCGTATTGCAAAGAACGCAAGCAAACCCTCGGGATTCCATTATATACGCAGGTGACAAATTTATTTGATACAATGATTTGAAAATACGAGGAAAAAAATAAAAAAGTGCTTTAAGTGTTTCTTCTCTGTCTTCTTCTGTGTCTTCTTAACACAGCAGATCTTACGTACGAGTAAATTTTTTTTTAACACTCTTATAACAACTCTCATTACATGTGCAAACACATTCTTCTTATTGTTCAGTCAAAAGTAGTTTCAGAAAAACATACCTTCAGAAAAAAAATAAGTATTGTATCTAGATTTTTTACTAGGTACCTATTCATTCTACAATGAAACTGCGTCACAACTTTTAGAAGGCGCTTTTAATGACCAATTTCTGTACTTTTTGGCTGCTAAATAGGGATAGTTCTAACACACACATTACCCTGCACATCAGACGGAAGATTTTAAGTCGTGAGAAACGACAAAAAACAAACTGCACTTTTTAAAACCGCTTCCTTTGGTATAGGAAAAATATGTCGGATGTGAAATAGTAAGGTTGTTTATTTATAATCTAATTGGTTTCATAATTTATTGCGTTAATAAATAATCAGTATTATTATGATTATTGATGATTTTCAACAATATTAGTGCAATAAAAATCATTATTTACGATTGATGCATATTTTGCCGATAATTTTATCTGAAATCAGTAACACGTCATGTTTATTATCTTGTAAGGAATGGTAAAATTTTGACACTGTCATTATTATAATTTTTTATTCAACACAATGTCGCATAAACCGATCACAAGGCAAATGAAAGAAAAAGCGCGCTATCCGAAACAAAATTAATATTAATGACCGGAATATGTGTGTCGCCCGGGCCATAGTGTTCGAGCTACGATATATGAGTTAAAAATGTTAATCCGCCAAAAGTTCGGAGTGGGGGCAGATCGAATAAAAAACTGTTGACTTTTGGTTGGAGCATCACAATCAAATCGTAATCGGTGGTTTCAGTTCCAAACATCTTCAAGATGAAGTTCTTCCTAGTCCTTTTTAGTGTGGCCACTTTGGCTTACTCCAGTCCAGTGCCTTCGGACGTATCAGTGCTAAAGTCGGTGGTTGGCAACTTCGTGAATTGCATGAACAGTGATGTTAATTTGTGCGTCAAGGTAGGTCAAGTGCGGTGTTTAACGTTATATTAGAAAAACAGTGGATAAACAATACGTTATGTTTACAGAAGTGCTTTAAGTCATTGTTTTCCATATAATTTCTAAGTTTTATTAATGTCTCAGTGAAATTGGACATCTATCATCCAATCATTGCTAAAACACATCATTCGAATCGGACAAGTTGTTTTATATTTAGCAAGTGTAGATCCAACTAGTTTGCTTAGCTATAATTGATCTACTACTTGATATTATTTGACTTGACCTTACGGTTCAAAACACACTGACCATCATTTGTTGAGCAAAACATTATCTAGTGTCAAATTATTTAAAATTAATTGTTTTGTTTTATTCAAGTACATTGACATTATACATATTAAATCTCTCACTAATAGTAGTGTAAAACAGTATTACATCTTATATAATACCTATTACACTCAAAGAGTAATAATTAATTAATTAAGAGTAACTATGGCCAAAACTGTTGCAGTGAAATCACGAACATCAGTTACACAATGTTATAATACAGCATACATTACTAAATTGCTATGTTTGTAATTGTTTAATAATCGATATGTTTTCTAGGAACATGCACTCCGTGCCACCGAACGACTTGGCACAGTGCGAAAACTCAAGATCTTCGAAGGACTCACCATCCTGAACAATGAGCCCAGAGAGGCCAAGAGCTTGGAGAGTTTGTCTGCTTTACCCGAAGTGAGGAACAAGCAAGTGACCGAGAGGTTGTGGGAGAAGGCTAGCGATTTGCTCCAGAACAGCGAGCTGGAGTTCAGCTTTGGTGGTGATGATGAAGAATCCAGGGCTCTTGGAGATTGTGAGTATTTCAGTATTCCTTAACAATCAATGAAAAGTGTTATTCAAGCGGTTCCCATTTTAATTGATCTATAATATATTTAATAACGTTATTTAATTAATTAATCATACACAGAGGAAATTATTAAGTATGGCAATTATTTCGGTAGCCATGAATTGTGTAAAAACAGGCATTATGGTTTATTTATTTATATGGTAATATCGATGTATATTAATAAAATAACATTAACCAAATAATAAACCCTTGCATTTAAATGTAAAATGTATTTGATTACATGAAATCAATATAATCATAAAATGCTCAATCTGTACACATGCACAATCCCTTCTGCCAAGTTCATAACTTAAAACACGTCTCCACAGCTGAGGAAGGCCGTGGCAAGAAGAAGGAAATGAAGAAGAAGATGAAGATACTCATAGTTCTGACGCACCTTCTGAAGGCTAAGTTCGGCGCCCTGGCTGTCCTCTTCCTCGGAGTCATCGCTATCTCCATCTGGAAGCTCGCCATCATCGCCAAGATCGCCTTCATTGCCAAGATCATCGCTCTCATCAAGACTCTCTTGGCTAAGAAGCACCAAGAGGACCACGGTTGGGCCCCGGCTCATGAGGAGCACGGACATGGTCACGGTGGTGGATGGGAAAGCCAAGGCTGGGGACGCTCAAGGAACGAAGCTGCCGATATGGCCTATGCTGCGCACAAGCAGCACTAAATCACCCATACAAGGCGTACTAAGATCCAATGATAATAGGACTAGACGCTTAAAACCAAATATTTAATGCCATTATTGCCAGGTTATTTATTGTGTGACTGTGTGCGTGTTTGGCTATTTATTTATTGACTGTTTTCAACTTCTTTTCATTCATTTTATGCGGCACTGAAACTGGTTTCACTGTTTGTAGTAATTTGATTGAAAAGGAAAATTTCGTCTTGAAATCGTATGTTTAATTTGGTTTGTGATATGCTTTTTTTATAATGTTCTTGAGATTTTTTTTCAATTTCATTTATTTTAGTAAATAATTTGTTGAAATTTTTTTATGTTTGTGTTTGCACTCATTTTTATATTTACTTTATTTTATTTATATTTGCACTTATATTAAAATTTTGTTTGTTTTTGTGCACTCATCATCTTTTTTGTATATATATTTATATTTTTAAGTAATTAACCACTTAATACTTAATTACCATTATCATGATCTCTAGTATTTATTTATTATTTTTATAACGGAATCTATTTATTTATATTTAAATAAATTACTATGTTATGTTATTATATTGTGTACGATTTGTATAGTATCGTGTATCACGACTAATGTGTGTATTACTTATAAGATGTATTTGTGAATGTGTATTTATTATGTGCGAATGACATCGATATAACAATCGAAATAAAGCAAACAGCATTTATTACAATAATTATGATTTCATTTTCCTCCCCAAATGATATCCTGAAGGACACCTATCAGTACAATTAAACACAAATAATGTTTATTTAACACCTCAATATATATATATCAATACGTCATTAACACTTTATTATACAGATAAAAACAAAGTACTTACGATAATAGCCGAGTCATATTAGTAAGTTTACCTATTTAACTTAAAACTGTGTGTAAATGAAGTGTAACACACAACTTAAACAGAAAGTAACACATTTTGAACATTCCAACTTGGCAATTATACCAGAGTATTGGCGATATCTTTAGTCTAATTTTATTGGAAGTGGTCCTGCTAAGAAAGCCAAAACTGCCTGCTGCGTAGGCAGGGCGTAGGGTGCAAACTTCAGAAAAGCATTAAGCTTGAACAAATTTGCTATAATAAACTACCAACTTTGCACCTATAAATGGGTGCACAATGCCATGATCTGACTTAATGGAAAATTAAGACAAGTATTCATGAAAAGAGCAGCACTCTTATTCAGAAAACGTCATTTCACTTATCCTACTAATATTATGAATGCAAAAGTTTTGATGTTTAGATGATTGGTACTAAATCACGCAAAAACGGCTAAACGGATTAAGATGAAATTTAAGTGTACAATTAAAGTACAGCCTGGATCATATAGAATCAACAAAAGGAAGTCAACGCGAACGAAGGAGTGGGCTAAAGCAGCTAGTATAATATAATACTATTATAAGAATAGTTTTCCAAAAAGCCGAAACTTTCAATATAATGATGTCAGATAAAACCGAAAGTCCTGAAATAAAAATATATTTTACTGTATTTTCAAACTGCTAAGGTTCAAAATAAGACTCGCGGATCATTTTATCTTCAACCTACACCTTAGCAGGTCTCACGCCTTCGAAATAAGGTCAGATTGGAAAGTTTCTAGGAATTTTGGGCATTTGGAAATACAAGTTTATTAATATTTAATATGGCGGTGGTCATAAAACAGCTTTGTTGACGGTGCTAGTCAAATTATGGTGGTCATTAGCATATCTAATACAGCATTTGCATTTCTTTCGTAGGTAGTTTCCAATTTAGTAGGATGCCATTCGGTTTATGAACTTTACCTGCAGCTTTGCTAAGTGCAGCATTTTGTACTTCTTCTATTCCAACGAAAGAGTGGTAAAAACACAATTTAGTAGTGGATCAGTGAGACACATTTTTCAAAAAAAATGATTTTTTATTAATTTTGATGAAGTGTCTCTGCAAAAAAAAACTATATAATCAACGAACCTGCTCACAAAATTTCACAAGCATCGGTTGAGAGATGCGATCTGTAGAGGAGAACAGCGGGACAGCGGGACACCGGACAAACGATTTTTGGCCCAAACTGAAGCATAGTTCACTTCTTCGTTCACTTCGCTTGCTCGTTCAAAAATGTAACTTAATCTTTACTCATCATATTTTGGCTCGATGTGATTTTTTTGACCTTTTTGGGTTAATCTGAGACATACATTTCACAATTTTTTTTTTTTTTTTTTTTTTTTTTTTTTTTTTCAAACAAACAACGTTTATTAAAGTAATACGTGTACATATTTATGCTTACATTTTAATATTAGTACAAGAAGGTAACTAAGTATGAGCCAAGTAAGCTTCAACTGATCCCCGTACTAGTGTGAACTGTATAACGGTGGATCAGGATTCACTTTCCTTAACTATTAATACCCATAAAAACATATATATTTAAATGGTAGCAAACTTGTTAAATGTGGGTACATTTACAAAAGATTGGTGAACAATAGCCTAGCAACGACTCCTAAGCGAGCGCTGTGACGAGTCGAGAAGTAAACAAGTAGTATATTTAAAAACTTAACATAATTTTACACTGTAATAACGTATCGGGGTTTAAATAATGTTGTACAACCGTAGTAATATAGTTTATATATGGATGCGTGTGTGTGAGTATGCGTGTGTATGTATGCGCGTGTGTGTGTGTATATGTGTGTGATGTGCGTGTGTGTGTATGTTTATGTGTGTGCGTGTGTGTGTTACACCATGTGTTTAAGTAGTTGTTCAGTATTTTCATAACTCAAGTTCTGTATGTACTGTTCCACCGTTTTTTTGCAGGAATGCAGATTAAGTGACCGTAGGTGAATTTGTTTGCTTAGTTTGTTGTATAACGTTGGGCCAAGTACACTTATGAATTTTTTTGAAAACGTAGTTTTGTGAGTCGGAATATAATATACCAGATCATTTCTTCTCTTGGTCGCAGGGTAATTAGGAATGCATTTGTGTTGTCTTAGTAATAATAACTTAATAAATAGTTGCCTAACCGTGAGTACCATGGTTTCACGGTAAAGTAAGTGTGTAGGAAATCTAAATTTATTGAATGTCATAACCTTAAGTACCGACCTTTGAGCTCTCTCTAGTGTAATCATCAATGTTTTAGAGGCACCTCCCCAGGCTGTGATACAATAGGAAGTTACCGACTGACATAGTGCATAGTACATTGATAATAACAGTTTTTTGTCGCATACGTGTCTGAGTTTTTTGAAGACATATATCAATTTTCTTACTTTTGACGTTAGATTTAAAATGTGTTCGCGCCAACAGAGATTTTTATCAAGTAGGACACCTAGGTACCTAATAGAAGCAGTTTCGGCTATATATGGACACGTGCATACATTATCACTCTGGCAGTTATGCAATTTAATTGATATGTTTCTATGCAGTGTCTGTGGGGTATTCCTCAAGCAAAATGCCATAAATTTAGTTTTTGCCAAATTTAGCGTAAGGAGATTGCTGGAAAGCCACGCATTTATGTGATTAAATTCAGTTTGTGCTTGATTAGCGACCTCCTCCCATGAATCCCCGTAAGACAATAAAACAGTGTCATCAGCAAAAGCTATAATATCGGCGTGTGAGTTAGTTATGCGACACAGATCATCAATATAAATAAGAAACAGGGTAGGCCCTAAGACACTACCCTGAGGCACACCATACTCAACTTCACTCTCCGTACTATACAAATCGCCAACTCTTACTGATTGTTTCCTTTTATTTAAGTAGCTAGTGAAAAGTTGTAACGGTAGGCCACGTATACCTATGCTTTCCATCTTGGTAATTAGTATAGGGACAGAGACTGTATCGAACGCTTTTTTAAGGTCCAGGAAAATACCCAGTACTTTTTTATTCCGATCCAATTTATCAACAATATAATTAGTTACATGTAGAACTGCATCTTCCGTACATTTACGTTCTCTAAAGCCATATTGATTACTGCTTATAAGATTGTATTTTTCAAGGTATACCTTTAATCTTTTGTTAATAATTTTTTCAAATACTTTGGCTATGTTCGGTAATAAGGATATTGGTCTGTAATTTGAGATACAGTCTCTGTCTCCAGCTTTAAAAATAGGAATTATGACTGCTCTTTTAAGTGCATCAGGAAATACTCCAGTTTGGAAGCTCGTGTTATTTGATTTCAATGTGTCTCGCATTGCTTCCACGAGCCAACTTTTAACAAGCACGTTAACATATACATAGCTTGACAGTATGTCTGATAATAAAATTAAAACCTAACACGTTACAATGTAGAATAATTACTTTTCTTCGTGACTGTAATAAAGTTAATTGAAGAAATGAACTATGTAAGGTGAACGGATTAACTTCTAATTAAGTTTTGTATTTTGTATGAATATGAAAATTTGATTCTGTAAAATGTATCATAAAGGTTTAATTTACCCAAAAAACATTGAAGCATAAACGATTGCTTCAATGTTATTTGGGTAAATTAAACCTTTATGATACATTTTACAGAATTAAATGTTCACATTGAATAAGGAATTAATAAAAATATTTACTTTTCACTGATTAAAGGCAGCTATTATAGTATTAAAATTCAGTAAATAAGTTCCGAAAAACTCATTGACAAGAGAGAAATATTCAACATATTGATATCTCAGTAACACTGTAAAATAATTTACTATCTGAACCTATATTACCTGACACATTTCGATTTCAATATACTATAGTAATTTTAAGACGCATAAGAATGTTCTAGTCAAGGATCACTCATGTCCTCAATTTTGACAGTATTCATGAAAAATAATATAAACGCCTACGAATATGAACGGACACTCAAGTTTCTTAAAGGCTGCTGTGAGAGCTTTCTGTACTCTTTTCACAGTCGGTTTCGCAAGAGAAACTTCCTTTACCGTGAACTTTGCCGTAAAATATTTGCAGGCATCGAGAAACTAACCTTTACTTTAAGTGAAGTTTTCTTTTCAATAATTCCTTTTCAATAATGTAATTACGTATCAAGGGTTGCGTTTTGGTTACTATATTTGTATATCACCGTATTTGAATAATTTGAAAGTGCTTTTAAAACAGGTTGATCGTGTTCATCGGTTTATAGTATTTCTATGACATGTACCTACGACTCTACGCAAAATGTAAAGGATGTATGTAGGAAATAAGCCTGTTTATATTTCATTAATGAA
This sequence comes from Epinotia brunnichana, assembly GCA_963854355.1. Classification (NCBI taxonomy): domain Eukaryota; kingdom Metazoa; phylum Arthropoda; class Insecta; order Lepidoptera; family Tortricidae; genus Epinotia; species Epinotia brunnichana. The sequence continues at coordinate 16,211,837 of OY977957.1, forward strand.
ATTTATCATTAAGTAGTCGTTTTAAGTCTATGTATTTCCGCAAGAACCATCAATGAATTGAATATGATCATGGCGCGGGTTGCCATGCCATTGGTGAACGAAGTAAACTTGAAGCGCCTACAATTCTCGCAACTTTCATACTTGTCGTTTGAAGGCTAAACACTTTGCTCAGATATTATTTAGTGTTTACCAAACGATTCTGACATGAGAAATCTATAATTTTTACCCGACAACGTCAGAAGGAGGGTTATGTTGTTTGAGTGTACGTATAATGTCAATTGATTTTGTTTTTTGTTACCCATATTCCTAATAAAATTTCAGTCATCTTATGTCTTCAGTAAGTATTTATTTTATTGTATTACATGTTCCATCAGTGAACTCAGTAGTTAATCCAAAACATTTAGGGTACAATTGATAAATCGTCAAAAAATGCGACCACTGCATCGAAAGTAGAATAGAATAATAGAATAGAATAACTTTATTGCTTTCATGTTGGCATACAGGTTCAAGCAATAGATTGTTTTGTACGGTCAGGTAACAGATTCAACGTCGTTCTACATCTACTACTTAAATAATGCTTCGACGTCTAAGCTAAGTTTTGTGTGCTTTGCTTGTTGTTTGTAAATAAACTAGCAATGGTAGAAATAGGTCACTGTCATACATAGTTAGTAGTAATTTACTCTATCTTTAACATTTATTAAACTTACTTATTAGTCAGAAATAGGTTGCATTTGGATCAGCCTACAGCTCTGTAATTTTAAATGAATTGGCTGGCAACCTGCTTGACTTACTAGCCCATATTCATTCATACATAGACGTTATTTATCGAAGACCACAAACCGGCACCGTGGGTGGCCTCACCAGACTGACCTGGTTAAGGTCATCCATGACGATGGAAATAGAAGGCGCGAAACACTTTATTTTCGATGTGTTTTAGGTGTATCTTCGATTAAAGTGCACAATCTTAATACAAAAATGATGCCATTGTAACCATCCCCTCAATTACTGACCCTCTCATCGCTAAAAATAAAATGCAGCCTTTCTTGTAGGTCCTCGTACAGTCTGTGGCCGCTAGCTGGTTGGAAACTTGATCTATTTTCACCGTTAAATATATGTTATCCCAAAGAGAACTGTTAAATCAAAATATTAATATCGTATCTATCAAACCGCAGTTAGAATAAGTAGTTGTGCAAAAGTAATACCTACGTCAAAGTTTATAGAAACTGACAGCTATTCAATTCCCAAACCTAATAACAAATTACACACCATTTGAACGGACCGTGAGTGTAATAAAAACAAAAATTATGATACAAACATACGCCACCTCTAATATAATAACAGGGAAATGGTTAATAACAAAAACGGCATGCTCTTGTGAGGTAAGAAGAGAATTATAGCAATTTACCGTATTGCGTTGCGTACGAGTAAGCGGCACTACTCTAGTAGGGTTGAAAAGAATTGGCTACTAAAAATTGGAGATAGTCATTTGTTAAATTACAAGCTTTTGTCCTAGGCTTCGTCCGCGTGGAACTCGTTTACATCGTACCTCCATCCTATCTTCCCCCATTTCACCCCTTCATTTCCAGGACAGGAAATATCCAACGTCCTACACCTGCCTTCAAACTACATAAATACCTCCATATAATATTATGTAAATACCTCCGAGTTAAAAATCGGTTCAGCAGTTCAAGTGTGAAAGGGTAATTGACAGACAGACAGAGGTACTTTTGCATTTTTAGGTTTCCGTACTCAAAGAGTAAAACGGGACCCTATTACTAAGACTTCGCTGTCCGTCCGTCCATCCGTCCGTCCGTCCGTCCGTCCGTCCGTCTGTCTGTCACCAGGCTGTATATCACTGATACCTTGATAGTTCCAGCTGAAATTTTCACAGATTATGTATTTCTGTTGCTTGTTGTTTTTAGTATTTGTTGTTATAGCACAACAAATACTAAAAACAAAATAAAATAAATATTTTTATTGATAATGGTACGGACCCCTTCTTGCACGAGTCCGACTCGCACTTGGCTGGTTTTTTATATTAGTATAGATAGTACGGATTACAAACTCAGTATTATATCTGACCTCCTATTATGCATTAGTGTTACGAATCTGGGATCAAAATATATTAGGGATGAGTAGAGAGGTGGTTAAGACCGGTTGTGGATCACATAGCAGGTAAGTCCGGTCGTGAGGTAAGACCTGTGGTTGCCGTGCTCGAACGAGAGTGGTCGCCGCGACGTAAATAAATCGCAAAGATTGGACAAGCTTGCGATCGATTTGCAATCTATTCCAGTAATAAGGGAAATTTAAAGAGTTTGTGTGGTTGGATATCATTAAATATGAATACCTTTATCTCTTATATGTGCAACATTTTAGATTAATTTAAAGCGGAGCCAGGGGTCTTTTAGAATACAGCCGGGAAAAACGCTAGAAGGGTGATGTGGTAAAGTTACACTTACGACGTGTACATTTGAATTATAGTAAATTTGAACAAATTTTTAACGTTAATTATTTTTCAGTGGCGTTTTCGTACAACATAGACGTGATTTGGGGTGTTTTTTTTAAGCTTATTACGATAAGATTAAAATTGAGATTGAGTGATTGCTTATTGATTGATTGATTTTTAAGTACAATTAGGATTGAGTAAATTTTATATCAGTCAAAAAAAAAGTGCTAGGTAGGCAGGGCAATATGCGGACATTACAATTTCGAGGATTGTCGTTGTTGCCCCGAGACCATTGTAAAAATTACACTCGCCAATTCATTGCAGCACCACTATATCAACTTCACACCATTTGTGTGCTTCCAAAATCATCTATAGTAATTGTATTCGTGCCTGCGCGCTAAGCAGAGTTAATGATCTTACAATGGAACGTTTTCTTTTTTTGAGAACCAGATTAAAATATATGCTAATCGAGTTTTACGATATCTTTGTTTAGACGGTTTATGGACGTTACTTTTTGGTACTTAGAATGTGTTTATTTTATATACCTAATAAATAAATAAATATAAGGAGACAATCTAACACACACATCGAACTAGCATAGTTAGTTTAGTTCAATAAGGCTTGTGTTATGTGTACTATTTAGATGACGATTAAACATAAATTTCTTACATTGCATGTATTATTGAAAATATCTGTGTATATAACATTTTTAACCTCCTAAGGACCGTGGGCCTTTTCAATAAGGTCTGTGATATGGATCGCATCGCATCGCATGTAAATAATATCTTATGTTAGCTTCCCTGTCAACTAATCTTTAAGTTTACTCTACTGTAGAAACCCTTACTTTTTAATATAAATATTATTTTTGGACTCTTTCTCTCTGCTAATACTAGTATCCGCTCCAGCGAACGGATGCTTTTTTTCTATTAATGTATGTGACGCACCAGAAGACCAGCATTATCATTTTATACTACAACAATAACCCAGATTTCCACACCGAGTAGCATTCGTATTTTTTTCGTTTCGTTAAAGAAACAATTTTTACAATAGTCGATAAAAATTCATTTCGTATTACATTACGTCTCCCGCTAATGAAAAAGCAAGCTGTTATAGTTTTATTATGTTAACTCCCTACTCCCTAGCATCTTATTTTGTCTTAATATTTTAAATCCTTCTGTGCACACTTATTTAAGAGTTCAGATTCAATTATTATACCTTATTTTTTTGCCTTATAATGTCCGTAACTTGTTACATAAATAATAATTAATAAAAATAAAAAGCCCATTTATTCCTTAAGCAAAGTAAGAACAGTGGAATATTAAAAAAGAAAATGTACTTAAGCAGAATTAAAAAAATAAATAATCTTGTGGTTTTTCTTTTTTTCTTAATTATATAATATAATTTGGTTAGGTCCCCTCTCGGGTAAAGGCCTCCTCCAGCTCTTGCCATCTTGCTCTGTTTTGTGCTGTATTTGGCCAATCAGTTGCTACTTTATGGAGATCGTCGGACCACCTTGCATGGGGTCTACCCAATCTTCTTTTTCCTCCTGGCAACTTGTTACATAGCATAGCATTACTGCATACTATTTGCGAGTCATAAGATGCTGAATCAATATTTCATTACTCATCTAGAGCAGTTAAACAAACAATGTCTCAGATCATCATCTTAATCATCATATCAGCCGAAAGACGTCCAATGCCTTCCGCAAAGAGTGCCAAAGTGACCGGTCCTGCGCCACCCGTATCCAGCGGACTCCTGCGATCTTTACCAGATCACAGATGTTTAATTAATAACAAAACTCAGACTCCGTTTATTAAAAATAGACACACAATGTACAGTGGCGGAATGAAAAGGTTGACCAGTTTTCAAATCAAATCATTTAAGCGTAGCGAGCACATGTTACCCTTTTAAACTGTGTATCAGACGAGAGTGTTGTATTGAAAAGTATGTTCAACTGTTTGACAACAAAGTTCAAATTTACTTAGACGAATTTTCCTTGACTATTACTAGTTGAACTAAAAACTTTTTATTAGTTTGATCTTGCCATTACGTTGTGTCAAGTTTGATAAATCTAATGGTTAAAACCTCTTCGATTAAAATTATTAAAACTATAAATGTCAGTAACAGGTCCTGTCAATGTCATCATTGATATTTCTTGTATACGTTTTTTTTCTTTTTTTAACGTTTTCTCTAAAATTCAAAGAGGTAAATTCTCATAGTGGACGTATCTGTAGGCCATGTAGTGGAAATGACATTCATTATGAATGAATGTGTCTGACACTCAGTCGATAAAGCAGATACTGATAACTTATAATGAGCAAGCAAAAACAGATCTTAAGGTGGTTAACCTTTTGATTCCGTGAACTAAGACTTTAGAAAATAAGCCTTTAGTATTGGACATGATGATACACCAGTAAGACCTACTTTAGCTGACGATCTGTAAATTATACCGCATTATAGAATTTCCATTTTATCTCCACTTTCTAGATACAGGTTCTATACTAACACAACTATACGAGTAAGTATCTGTTGATCAATCGCCCGTCATTTGTCTACTTCAATCATACTGGATTATACTGGAAATTACATGTACGATTCTACAGTGCTGTTAAGAATTACTGCGGAGACAGGTTTCTTCAAATGCTACTACAACATTTAATTAATGTTTTTAGATATCGTAAAGCCCTCCAACTTTAAAGATAGTCTAATTATCTTGAACTACCCGTTACGTGTGATATGGGTGAACTCTATTTATTTTAGGCTAGCTGAATGTTTTTTATTTAGATTTAATTTTAAATGTCATTTAAGACCTAGTTAGCAATTGTTTCTATACCAATTTTTTTTACTTAGGAAAGCAAAATATAGGTACCTAATTGCATAATTATATTTAAACGAAAATTAAAATACAAAATCATTTGGTATATTGATATAAACCAATGAGCTTACTTTTGGATTATTTTGGAAGGTTTTACGGTTGGTACATCATAAGCATAAAAAGTTCAATAAACTGTAACGCAACTACGGAAAATAAACTGAAAAAAATTATAAAAATGGTAATGGTATGTCACCCGGAGCATAATTTCGAATCGATTGACACCTCATTCATCAAAATCGGTTTAGTATTTTAAATGCCACGGTGGAACACACGTAAATACAAACATAGACTGCTATAATCATATCCCTTTCGACTCTGCCGTAGTGATTTGGATTATAAACCAGTAATTTCAGAAATGACTCAAATAACGGTGTAACTAAACTAACACTTCCATTAACCAAATTAAAATAATAGCCCCAAGGTTTGTTCTAGAAAAGTAAAATTTCCACACAATCAACGGTCCCACGCTCGTTTTCGTGAATTTTTACTTCACTTCAATTAACTCTGGAACTTTCCTTACTCTTTATTTTATGTTCGTATTAAGCTTAATTGATGTCGGTGAATCTAGTGGAATAAATTCAAATGTTTCTGAACATAATCACGGTTCATATGAAGACTTAAACTAACCCCCTTATTCATAAAACTTAAGAGCCTAGCTGAGCAACTTTTTAAATCTTAAATTTTTGACGTAATGTTTCTGTTGCGCTATTGTGGGCGGCGGGGACTGTCTATGCGATAAGGACAACTGCAGCTCGAACTAAAACTCCTACGCAAAAAACTCAAAAATCGAGATTTCGCTCTCGACTGTTTGCTTATGGAAACTGCAAGAGGACACAATAATCTACGCCGCTATGCTTTGATTTATTGAATATTTGTTGTTATATTTGTATACTGCGCCTTTTTTTTTGCAGCCAATTCAATGAAGCCGTTTTTGCGATTTTTGAGGTTTTGTTTAATTAAAAGATCCAAAAAAGCGAGAGATAGCGGTATAGATATTGATGATATTGACCTTATTGGAAAAAGTCATTGCTCTAGGTTCAAACACCAGGGAAGAAACAGTCGACAGCGTTTGTATGGGTAATTCGCAGATAGGCATTCCTCTTAAAACACCTATATTAGTTAAAATGTGATTCGTACTCTTCTCACAACACAAATTGTCAAAGTTGCAGAAATAGGGAAACGAATTTTGACGGAATATGACGAGTAACATTGGTAAAAAAACGTTAATGAATAAGACCAAGTACCCTTCCTTAGTTGAGGACATGAGAGTGCTGCGCTGTGGAAGACGGTTTATACTTATAGACTTCACAAACAAAAGTTAAGCTTCAATGTCTTTAATTTTCTGGCATTTGAGTGGCGTCTTTTTTTTTCCTTGTCTTTATGATCCTGAATCCTGAATATTGATAAGGGCATTTATTTGTGTATTTATCACGAATATTTGTTCCTGAGTTATGGATGTTATATATAAGTATGTATATGTATGTATCTATTATATATATCATAGCCTAGTACCCACAACACAAGCCTTACTGAGCTTACCGTGGGCCTGGGTTGATTTACATACTTATATATAACATCCATAACTCAGGAACAAATATTCGTGATAAATACACAAATACATGCCCTTATCAATATTTAGGATTCAGGATCATAAAGACAAGGAAAAGAAAAGACGCCACTAAATAAATAAATAAATTTGTCTAAGATTGTCCCGTAATATTTATTTTATTTTATTTATTAATCTCTAATCTAAAATGACCGTGACAATAAGACGAATAATTTGTTCAAAAACATTACACTCCTTTTCGTTGGGCAGTCGTATAAAAGTAGCATTGGGAGTAACAAAATATTTATTATTAAATATTTACCAGTGAGAAAAATGGGACAGCGGTATGCTATCCTAACTACTGCAATAAAAATATGGTTTTACCTCTTGCTAGTTGTTAAAATATACATGAATCATAATTAAGTCTGGGACAGTGAAAATCATTATTGACAAGGAACAATACAATAGAGAAAAAACATTCAAATATGAAGTAATCTTTTTTACATAAGGTGAGCAAGAACTTCGCAACATTTTGGTTTCACAGAATTTGCCAGTATGCGTTCTTTGTCCGCCTTTCAGCTTTTTACCAAGCGATGCATGCTTTATATCCGGAGCCTCCATATTTGGTCAAGCATTCATTAAGATCCGGTCGGCCATAAAAGACTGATTGAGTAACATTCGAAAATCTCAACGTTTCACTTTTGCTGCTCTCACGCCGCGGGCAATGTTCTCATATCCTATTCCTCAGTGTCTATTACATGATCATCATACACGACCATGATACGGCAAATCATAATATGTTTTACCGTAGAAATTTCATTCGTACCAGTCGAAAACTTACCGTAGTTTCTATTTAAATTAAAATGCAAAACGCCTTTGTGTTCAAGGTTGGGGAGCTCTAACAAAGATGAAATTAAACAAAATGCGTGAAATCCCATCTATAGAAAGTTGAACCTTAAATGAATAGTCATCTACTTTAAACCTGTTTTTGCTTCCATCAGGTCCAGAGACAAGTGGCTTCGTTAACCGCTGGCCCGGTATGTGGCGAGATTTCTCGACTAATAATCGTACATATACAAAAATGTGGAACGTACATAAATAAACATATAAGAGAGAGTGTAAACGGGGTTTAAGGCTTGTCGGATATGAAGTAACAGATCAAGTACCGGAACTAGGTATAAATAGATACATCGGCTTAGCTAAAAATAGAAAAGCTAATTGAATTTGCTTTTCGTTTTCTTTCGTTCAAATGATTGTTTTCTTTTTTAATGGCTCACGGTTATGATACTATCAATGTTGATCTCGGCTAATGCCTCGTGGTTTTACAAACCAATTACTTTTGTTTTCTAAAGCGACGGCGAGCTCACCGCAAGTGCAAATGATTTCGACTTCTTTTTACTTGCAAATACCACATGTAATAGTTACCGGTTATTACGCATGATTTTCATTTTCTACTTTTTTGAATCAACTTTTTGTATCTCTAAATAAGGTAATGCCAAATCTTTTTTTGGTGTTACTGTTTTGGTGTATGACTACTGTTACGTAAGATACTTGTAGTTTAGACATTCAGGGTGCAAAATGAAGAACACAGATTTAACACAACGGTTTATTCATTCAATAAGTTAATAAAAATAATTTAATAAATAAAATAAATAAGTCTTTGTACAGTGGAGGTCTGACGGACTGTGTCCTCACAAATGGTTTTGGTAAGTTTCTATCTATTTGCTGTGGCCGGCGTAGGCGCTGTAGGCTAGGTTCTGGGCCTCATCGAGGTTCTTGTTCCAGTCGGAGCCATAGCTGGAGTAGCCGCCGCCGCCACCGCCGCCTCCGTGGGAAGAGTGCTCAACATGGACGGGGTGGTGGCTCTCGTGGTGATGAGCGTGAGGAACAACCTCATAAGTCGTCTTGCTGTGGTCTTGTTTGAAGCAGTAAGCGACGAACAGGATAACAGCAAGGACCAGGGCGACCTTAGCGGTGGCGAGAGCCTTCAGGGCGATGAGTTTCACGATGAACAGTTTTCCGAACAGCAGCTTAGCTCCGAGCAGACCCATCATTCCCATCATACCGCTATTCTTGTTTTTCTTGCCACGACCTGTAATAAAAAGTATTATTATAACGATTGTTATATTTAATCTTCGTGCTAATCAATGCTCTTTGATAAATGTTGTTTACTTTAAGCTTTCACTTAGCACGTTTATATTTATCCGATTCTCGTTTGACTGCTAAGTAATTTATAACGCCTATTAGAGTCGACAAACAAGTTTTGCGTGAATGAAAATGTAATGAATGAATACCTTCTTCGAGTGACCTCTGCAGGGTCTCTTTGTCAGCTGGGTTCAGTTTGACTTCAACAGCATGGGTTTCGAACAGGCTGACGACTCCGTCCATGAGCCTGTAGTTGACCTCGATGTCTCTTGCTGAAGGGTCCTCGGGCAGGGAATCCAGCTTCTTAGGAGCGCGCATTTCCTGGTTGCCCTTGAAGATGATGCCATCAGCGATGTTGATGTTCCTTGACGCTCTTAGGTTGTCGACGATTTTGAGCATTTTTTCCTGAAAAATTTAAACATTCATTTGTTAAAATGATGTAGATATTATTTTTAGACTAAAACTTGTAAATTAGGTAATAATCAAATATGTCGGGGTCGATTTAAGACTGCCAGATATTTTTAGTATAAGTAATAGAACTGGAAAAATACTATTGGTAGTTTATATTTTTTTGGCAAGTGAAAAGAATGCTTTAGGGATTTAAGTGCACTTGAATATAAAATGAACTATAAAAAACCAGAGGCAAAAGCAAGTAGCGAGTCCTCTGAACGCGAACTTCATTCCACAGTCACTGTAACACGTTCCGGCACTGAACACTTTCACTTAATTTAAAAAAAAATATTGACCTTGACACATAAAAAGTAGTCTCCTTGGCAGTCCTTGACGAAGCTCATCGCGATTTCCATGGTGTTGTCACTTTCAGCCTGCGCGAACGCCGCCAAGGCCAACACAAGAGCGAGCGTCAGTCTCATTTTTAATAATTTATTTTTCTGTTTCTTTCACTGGCTTTTATTTTCTGACATCGGGTGATGTCAAGCAATGTTTGGCGATGTTGCCGCGCCGCCATACAGTTTTATTAAGTCCCCCCCACCGCGGATTATCTTTACTACAGTGAGCTCTCATCTGGGTTACCGTAGAATTTTGTTTGTACTTATGCAAATGGGCTTCGGTATTTGGGATGGAAGGTTTTAAACTTGATTGTGAGCACACGTATTAATATCAGGATTAGTTGTAATTGGCGTACTTTTTAATTTTAACGTGTTGGTAAATATTTTTATAACAGAAAGTGCGAGTAAGTGAGAGGGTGATTATTTGCATAAATTTGAATTCGTTGGTATGAGATCTATTATTAAACACAAATTAATATTTTAAGACGATTGTAGCCCACAGGGTTTTGATGATAGGAATTTATCTTTGAACTTGCTTGGAGTATATTCCGTAATAATAAATGGAAATAAATGTGGACACATTAGAAAAGGTTTATTGTTGTTCTTTTTTCTAAGTAGGTACCTACTTATCGTATTTCATCTGTTTTCTGTGCAATAAAGCGTAATACATACTTATATACATATTATTGTTTGAGCTTAACGTAGCCGTTAAAAGGGATTGAATAAGATAATTAATAACGGTTATACTTTTTAAACGCCCGGTATTGTCTGGAAAATAATATCATAGGGAAATATATCACCGACATTTTGCATTTCTGCTTGTTTATTTTTATAACAAGCTTTATATTAACTTACACTGTTCGTATGTATGTAAATATGTAAGTATGTAAGTTGTCCGTCAAAATTTGCAATCCATTTTTCAGTCATTTTCCGTTATCCAATTGAGCTGAAATTTTGCAAGCATATGTATATTGCATGACAATGCAATATTATGATGGCCATAGGAACTCCACAATAAAACGGCACAACCCCATCGAGTTTGGGCTCGTTAGAATTGTCTCAATGAGTAGTTGATGATGGTATGCAGAAAAGTACAGTTTGACGTAAACTTATTTTATGATCGGTTTGTAATGATAATGAAGTTACACATACATATACATAGCTCCGATGACTGTCGGATTGTTGATCTGACTGAATGTTGCCGAGATCTGGTCTGTGTTGAATGAAACTATGGAATTTTCGATTAGTTAGAGAGTAAATAGTACGTACCTATTATGCTCGTACTATTCCTGTTGCGTGTGTGTATTAACTATTGCATTTTAATAGTGTATAAGCATTACAGTCATGTTATAAAACGATTTATTTAGTACCTACATCTTAACCTCGTCATTTCTAATCATCTTCTTTAACATTCGTTATTTTTCCCTATTGGCCAAATTATGGGACAAACAATTTCAAGCTTAACAGCAGCTATACACGTATTGCTAACAACGGCGAGTACTTGCACAGACATAACCTTGTAGCCAGAATTATTCACCAGCAACTTGCTCAGCTATACGGTCTTGTGGTCTGCGAAGTGCCTTACTATAAGTACAAACCTACGCTAGTTCTCGAAAATGGTCGTGCCACGCTCTATTGGGATCGATCTGTCATCACCGTCAGGACTATTTTTGCCAATAGGCCTGATATCGTGCTGACAGATCGATCGAAACGCCAGGCAGTGCTCGTCGACATCACCATCCCCCATGACGAGAACCTCGTGAAGGCCGAGAAGGACAAAGCCAGCAAGTACCTAGACCTGGCTTACGAGGTAACCGCCATGTGGAATGTTGATTCGACGATCATCGTCCCGATAGTCGTTTCGGCGAACGGTTTAATATCGAAGAGTCTCGACCATCACCTCAAGAGACTCTCGCTAGATGGCTGGATCAAGGATCAGATACAGAAGGCGGTACTCCTGGATACTGCGCGGATAGTCAAGGGGTTCCTGTCTCTGTCGCCCTGGCCACCGGTAGGTTAGGCTCCGCCTCGCTGCCGGCGGCGGCACCCTAGGTTGTTTTTATAATGATTTTGTATGCAAAGTTTTATATAATATATATATTTTTATAATATTGGTACATACCTAACTTAAGATGAAATATAAATAAAGAGATAATAATGATAATTATGCATAATTTTGTTATATAAAATTTGGAACCTAATTTCGTCCTTAGTAATAAATAGTTATGTAAGACCTATTTTTAGGATAAAGGGCCCTAATTACAATCGTTCTAAAAATAATAATGGCCTTACGAGATTCATTGTCTTTAGGTACGTCATAAACGTGTCTAAATACCTATTCTATCAGTTCAAGACCACGGCCAGCACCGTATGTTTCTTACGCCTAAACTTTCGTGTTTATTTGTCTTTTAATGTAAGGTGCAACCAAAACGTTTGTATTATTGACGGTATTGTGCACCTACCTTTAGGTGTCTAAGGATAAGACAAAAGGCAGCACACAGACCGTGTTACAAATCGCACATATATTTCATCATCTCTCGACACGGATAATTCATCAAGAGGTGATGTAGAAAGTATAATTAAAACAATTACCTGAGGTATTGTGAAATATTGTGAATATGGAAAGAGACACAGATTTGACATATATCTGGTGTTAGAAGGAGATAGAAAGTAGTATCAAATCGATCGATATCGAAAGTTCAGAGATCAGACGACAGTGAACCGTTAGGGTCGTCTTTACACCATGCAACCTTTTCTAGCGACGCGGGTCTTAGGAAATAACTACAACTTAATTTAAAACCCCCGACATTTTCATTTCAAAGTTCAATATTTCAAAAACGGCTCAACCGATTTTGTTGAAACGTAGATAAAAACCATCTCGATCACGTCAGCTTTCGGATACATTGCTATGATATAAACTGCATTCAAATTGGTCTATTCGTTTAGGAGCTACGATGCCACAGACAGACAGACACACACACACAAACACAGACACGTCAAACTTATAACACCCCTCTTTTTCCGTCGGGGGTTAAAAAGTAGGCAAATAGGTACAAGAGTTCTCGATATAACACTTTAAACTCTCGCGCTTTGTACACATATTAACATTAAAATGGATGGGTAGTGGACTTATTTCGGGTGTACTCTCCATGTTTTTATCGACTTTTGGAGGGTAGTGAAATATTATAAACCCATATCTCTGTTGACAACTTGCTGGGACGACAGTTATCTGCGACCATGACCGGTGCAACCCGTGTCGAAACGTCAGAAATAAAGGTAAATAAATATCGCGTTAGACCCGGATTAAACATTATTTAAATAAGAGTTCTTGATTTAACCATAATGGTGTCCTATCACAATCACTAAATTTAATTTCCCAACTATCGTTTGTCCGAATGTAAATTTTGGAAAACACCAGTTTTCTAGAATACCGCAAAGTTTTGATTCTTTTTTAATACGTAGGTATAGGATAAAACACATTAGGCTAGGATAGGTTTGTTTTATAATAATCCAAAAAAAACCTAGTTTCAGAGGAAAACGGCTTTTTCCGAAGTTAATATTCAGACAAACGATACAGTTGGGAAAACATTTTTTTTTATTGCGATACGTAACCGTTACATAATAGTTCAAGATTTAAATCAAACATTTTCCAGCACTTTGCAAGTAAAAGAGCAATTTACATTTAAAATAAATACTTACAAAAAGTATTAATAAATTAAGACAACAACAGAAAAAAAACTTAAATTGAAATTTCCAACTAAGTCGATACCAATAATTTTATATTCGTTGATATTATTTTAGTATACAGGTTAGTTATTATCCTATTAGCAGGATAGGCCCTGTAATGGGAATAAAAAATTAAACGGTAGGTTATTGAGCTTGTGGACAATTTATTTTATTTTCTTCAAAATAAGTATACGGGTAAATTTTACTCTTCTGAAATGCTATAAGATAAGTAACTTTTTATTTTAACAACACAAAAAAAAAAATTAAAAATTAAAATTCACAAAAATATATTTTAAAAACTATTATAACTCATTACATGACGTTACCTCAAAATCTGCATTGACTGCTGTTCTATGATCTCGTGGTGCCAAGATACATTACTTGGAGGTCATAACTTTAGATCAAAATTTATACGAATAAAAAAAAAATGAGACACAAGGGGTTGCTGCAGATGTTCTGAGGAAGCGTCCTTTTGAATATTTGCTCCTGTTACAGGGTCTACCCCGTATATATTTTTCTTATCAGATTTAAAATATTTTCTTATAATTAATGTTTTTCTTAATTTTTTTGAAACAAACAAGCCTATCGAAGGCGAAGCTATTTAAATAAATTGAAACACCGATCACATTTTCTCGTTCAAATAAGAATAAGGGCGCTTGTATACGTCCGTTCTTTTCACCGGACAACGGACCGTCAATAAACGGATATCCATGTATACATGTAATATTTTTACCGGATGTTAGCTTCGAGTGCCGGTTCTATGCTTCAGTTTTGAACTGATCGTCATAGAGATTACACGTGTGTGATAATGTCCTACTATTTGTGCAATAAATTGGCCTACTATTCCCACTATTTGTACAAACGAAACAGAAAAACGTAAAAGGTCTTTGTAGGCGCATCCTATACGATTGCCTATTTTTTTAATCCTGGGTTTTATCCCACATCACAGGGCCTATTCTCAACTAATGTTATCAATAATTCAATGTCGAAATCTATTTTTAATTAAGTACGCAAGTAGACAGCAGGTAATCTACAGAAAACGGGTGATACGTCCAGTAGCGTCTACATAACTACACCAATACACTGGCACGGATGACCGCTCTTTCTTACACCGGACCAGTGTCCGACGCGCCGAGGGCAGGCGGTGATGCATCCGGCGAAATTAACTCGCCAGACAAAGTGTCCGGTTCATGTAAACACATTCACTAAAGGACACACAACACCGCAAGTCTGGCAAAAAAAAACCGGTGCCCGGTGAAAACAACGCACGTCCACAAGCGGCCTAAGGCACAAAGTACTCCGTTTTCATTTTGTTGACCGTATCGTATAATATACCTGCAGACTCAAAGGGCGTAACAGCCCGTTGTTGTAATGGCGGTTACGCCCTTTGAGTTTGCAGATATCGAATGATCGGAGCATCTGGGACTATGACCGGTGTAACCCGTATCAAAACATCAGAAATAAAGGTTAATAAAAAATATCGTGTTAGATCCGAGTAAAACAACAATTTAATAGTACATTACTTACCAAGGGCGGTTAAACAAAGAATGTCTCAGATCGCAGGTATTTGACGCCCGAGCCGAAGGCAAGGGCGATAAATATGCGCTCTGAGGCTTTCTTTATTACCGCCCGTGGTAAGTACAAAATTTTACGTCTCTATCTGGCCAGGAAGTGGGGTTTTCCGCACGCAGGTATGACGTAAATACATATATGACCGTATCCATATAAACTTTCATTAAACCTTCTTTGACCAAAAATATTTTTAAAAACATTTTTTTGTTATTTTATCTTTGTCCATACCTTAAGCTTGTGTTTATGAGAAAGGGTCTTAACATATTTTAGTTAAAAGAGGTTTGTTTTAGAAATAAAAGCATTTGTTTGTTTCGGCATGATGATGGAATAATAAAATAGCCTCGTTTTACATCACGACATACGAAGGTGCGTAGGCGGATCGTAGTCGTCACGGAGTCGTAAGCTGTAAACGCGGGGGCAATATGGCCGAAAATGTTGAGACTCATCGTCGGCTCGACATGTTACATCGCACAACATCGTTGACTTTCGTTTTCTTGCCTCGATGCTTACTTTCATGGAATTCTTTGAATATTTATAATATAAAAAATGTAGTTTGCAATATTGCGAAAGAAGAATTAATTTGGAGACTCTTTTTGGTTGAATAGTGTTATTTGTCTATAAATAATCAAAAGAAAGAGGAAGAAGGACCCCCATTGTTATCAAAACTAAAATCGAAACCAGAGAAATATTAAGAGCGTACATTAGCTGAGCCTTTTTTCAGATTCGAGAATTCCCAATAAAATATTTCTGTCGCGCAAACGGAGGCGGGGCAGTGCGCGAGCTTGTGTGCACGCACGCACACAGAGACGCACTTTTTCAATTTAGAATACAAAATAGGGAACATTACTGCAATGTTCTGCCGCCAGAGGCAACACTACCACTAATAGTAAACCAGTATAGGAATATAGGGATTCACACACACATGCACAATTGTTTGTCAAATGAGTGACAAGGATGCTTGCATAGACAATACCGCAAGTGGGAACGAGATACAATGTCAACGCTGCTAGTGTCGCCACCTACGAAGAGCTTTGCGTAATGTTCCCTATAATTTACTTTAAAAACAAAGTTTTAACCGACTTCAAATCAGTAGCCAAATTGCTTCAAGTGTGCCTATTAAATTGAAGAGTTCCCTCGATTTCTCCAGGATCCCATCATCAGAACTGGATTTTGGTGACAACGGGACCAATCTGAAAGTATATGCTTTCAAACGAAGAAAAAAAAATCAAACCGGTTCATAAATTACAGAGTTATCGCGTAACAAACACACAAAAAAATACAAACGAATTTAGAACCTCCTCCTTTTTTGAAGTCGATTATAAAAAAAAATATAGACGCATTGAGAACCTCCTCCTTTTTTTAAGTCGGTAAAAAATTTATTCGCAATGTTGACAGACCACTGTTGACTATTAAATTATGTCTTTCAAGACACATACAAATAAGTACCTAAGTTAGATAAATTTCGAATAGTACCTACTTACTCGTAATGTTCGTCACGCCGTGGCGTGGTCAGTAACCGTTAGCTTTCTGAGTCAGAGATTTCGGGTTCGAATCCCAGAGGGTTAAAGTTTTTTTATTATATACCTTTATAATAAGTTAAATAATCGTCCGCCGGACTTAATAACTAACTGATGTAGGTATTTATAATATAATAAATAAATAAATAAATATTTGCGGACAATTTTACACAACGACCTAGTCCCAAACTAAGCAAACCTTGTACTATGGGTAGGTACTAGACGAAGGTAATCATACTTATATAAATAAATAAATACATAGAAACTGATGTATTTATTTTAAAAATAAAAGATGATCCAACATATTTAAGCCAATCTTAACATTGGTAAACGATTTTAATTATTTCTAGAAACTTCCATGCTTTTCGCGATTTGAAAATATATCATAATGAATAAAAAAAATATCTTACAAAAAGTGCTGCCGGGCGGCTGGGATCGGGCCGATCGGGCAGTACATTGACTCTTCAGTACGTATTCGAGACCACCACCACACCATTTATGATTTGTACAAAGACGATGAATTTTTAATTGATTTGATGACATGTTATCTCTAAGCAACGGAATTGTTATACCCATTATTATTTAACAAATAAAAAAAAAAAACTGCTACGCTATCTCGTTACATTTATCAGCTAGATAAGAATGGGCAAAAGCGATCTGGAATAAAAACGACTTCATATGATCGCTAAGCAGGGAAAATCTCAAATTTATGTCAAACGAAAAATTCACTACGAATTACAAGACCATTTGACATCCTCAATACCTGTAGATACATTTCCTTCATCATTACAAGAAAACGCAAGCTCGTCAGCATCTACTGTACCTACAGTCACCAACTTACACAATGGCAACATTTGTGTGACTGGTAAGATACATCGC
Source organism: Epinotia brunnichana (assembly GCA_963854355.1). Taxonomy (NCBI): domain Eukaryota; kingdom Metazoa; phylum Arthropoda; class Insecta; order Lepidoptera; family Tortricidae; genus Epinotia; species Epinotia brunnichana. Next base: position 16,229,331 of record OY977957.1, read on the forward strand.
CGAGAACGACTTATCTTGTTTATATTAGTTGAAAATTTATAAACCAGTTACTCTAAAGACCTACAGTACAAAAATATGGCTTTTTTGTTTTCCCATATATACAAAATTCATCATTGTTATTTTAACGTGTCACATAGGAAAGTTAGTTATATCTTCACGTAAAAATGAAAGGAAAGAAATTACTCATGTGAAAATAACCATTGATTAGGCAAACCCATTGTTTTGGAAGATTCACAGCGTGCTCTTTGTTGTACAAATAAGTAAAATTGAAAAATGAGTACCATGAGGGCCATGAGACCGTATCGGTATTTACTACTGACTATTATGAGTTTAGGTTCGCCTTTGTACTTTGATCTTGTGTAACATCATATTTACTATTTTCTTTCAGTAATCTTGGGATTAGGTGTCAAAGCGGACCCCGGGCTCCTTTAGGGGCACAACCGGGAACGACGCTGGGACGATGATGATACGCTAAAGCCTAGTTTTTGCTTGATTCCCATCATTAAATGCCTTAATCATTACTTTTCAAAATGGTTTTCCTTGAAATAATATGTCTACTAACGCAGGATTTGTCTGATTAATTATAACTTTTACACAAACCTCGTCTAGGTTTTGCCTAAAATGATGCAAAACTTTACTCATATCTTAATCAATAAATTAAAAAATATATAAAGAAAAATAGGGCCATTTTAAGCAAGTAGATAATAATGATGTGCATAAATAAGTCAGTGAAAAAAAATCTGAAAAAAAAACCGGCCAAGTGCGAGTCGGACTCGCGCACGAAGGGTTCCGTACCATTATCAATAAAATTATTTATTTTATTTTGTTTTTAGTATTTGTTGTTATAGCGGCAACATAATCTGTGAAAATTTCAACTCTCTAGCTATCACGGTTCTTGAGATACAACCTGGTGACAGACAGACGGACGGACGGACGGACCGACGGACGGACGGACGGACGGACAGCGAAGTCTTAGTAATAGGGTCCCGTTTTACTCTTTGAGTACGGAACCCTAAAAATAACTTCTTATTTTTATCCCATACCAGCTTCACCAGAGAAAGCAGCAAACCCACGGGATCGAATATAATACGTCCATTCAGAAAGTCCATTCTATACAGTAATATATAATTTGTCTCAACAAGGATTATAACGTTTGTTTTTTCTTTAATAACCTAATACCATTTCTAATGTATTTAGGTAAATCCGTAACGCGTTGTTAGATTTTTTTTTTTTTTTGATTTATTTAATACAATTATGTTTACATAGTTACTGTGTTACACATAAAGCCACTATTTAAAACCTGGAAGGTTTAGGCAATAGTTGGCGAGATCGCGCGGTACATCCCGCGTTCCATAATTTACTTAAGTATAATATAATATAACAATTTGCTAATATGTACTCCAATTTACTACTTACCTTCATCTAAACTTAGGTAGTACTTTTTAAGTAGCTTCTTACATTTTTCATGACTACTAATGGTATCGGTGAGGTCATGTAATAATTTCTTGGGCAGGTTATTTAAGATAGATGGAAGTAAGTGATCAATAGTTCTGTTACCATAAGTGTTAATGTTGCGTGGCAATAGGTATGGTGGCAAGTAATCTAACGTACGTAAATTATTAGGGCGTGTTTTTTTTTCTAATGAGGGTATTATTTCACATTCCTCAGTTAGTAAGGACAAACAAAATCTATTGAACACGTTAATGATCTTGCAGTGTTTGAATAGGCCTGTTTTATTATCACGGTATTTTGTTTTAACTGTATTAGGTACAATTGTTTTTAACAGTGCAAGTTGCAATTTATATATTTGCGTTAAGTAGGTTTTGTATGTCCTCCCGTAACTTGTAATACCATAGCATATAATTGAATCTGCAAGTGATAGGTAAAGCATTCGTAGTATACTATATGGTAGTTTATATTTTAAGATTGCCATATTAGCTAATATACATCTTAGTTTTGAACATACGTGGTCCACATGGGGTTTCCAATTAAATGTATTGTCTATAATTAATCCTAGGTACATGTGTTGGGGAACAAGCTCGAGCGCCTCACATTTACAGCTACTGTTAGGGTTATGTAGACAGTGATGATCGTGTGCTATGATTGTCGGGGCCCGTGGTACTTTTGTGTACGGTGAGCGTATATGTACAATTTTGGTTTTTTTAGAGTTAATTACAGTTCTGAATGATTAGATTCTGAGCCTACCTGTGAATCAGTGTTGCCAGAATGTTATTTCCGACTACCCTGATCGCCAGAGGGTTTAACATAAAAAGATTTCATATATATTATACCTTATACCTCAACAATTTAACTAGGTGCAATATTTTTTTGTCACGAAAGTGAGGCTAGTAGGTAATACAATATTAATCTTTTATATATCCTAGTGTCAGTTTCAGTCATGTACTTATTTTATTACATACTATAGGTACCTAAGTAATAAGATATGAGTAGGTATATTAATCTTACGTGGTGGAGGGTAAATGGTTTTTCTGCCGACAAACTGCTATGCAGTTTGGCTAATATTGATATATTTTTCAAATGTAAATTAAATAAATAAAAATAAAATAAAAACCGACAGGAAGGTTTCCTCTTTTTTCGTTTTTGTGGTCCAGCTCCTTATTTTAGGAGTTGAACATTTTTGTTACAAGACTCGGCTACAATTGGCATTCACTTCGACTTTCGGGGAATTGTGATTGGGAGTTTGGCAACCTAGGATTAAAAAAAAGGTTCGCGTGGTGACTTAGCTATTCTAGAGGTACAGTTACACATGCCCTTTAGTAGCATTTTTGTTTGAGCATGCTCAATTATTATGTTATGTATGCTATTGCATGATATTGCTATTGCATATCTATCCATGCTATTTACTCGAAACTAGCATGCTTTCGTGCCACTAAAGAGCATGTGTACCTACTGAAACTGCAGCAACTGTACCTCATGGGAAAAAACAATAAAACGCTGTATTTTTCCTTTTTAACCAGCAGCATTCCTATTACGGCGCACCGATTGGACGCCGCGCCGTGGGATCCAGGACCGATCCTTGAATATTTGTGAGCCAAGCGGTCCAGCTAGCTGTTTTATCGATACGCTTTGATATATAGTAGATAGATTTATTTAATTCACAACAAAAAATGAAGGTAAAATTACATTACATTAATGCGACAATCTAGTACCGAGGACGAAACCGAGGGCTTGCTGGGTCTAGGTGTTGTTCCTAATAATCTGAAGAATTGTTTAAATAACTCAAAAAAAATTGTTCATTTTCTCAAACTTAGCAAATACTACGACTTGATTTAATAGTATACCCATCCAAATAGTGGTCGCTAATGACCTAAGCAGTAGCTGTTTGAGCGACCTTAAATAAAAAATAAAATATAAATGGTGTCAAGATTATTCCTGAACAGAGTCTGTTTTCAACTAAAGATATTTTACTGCTTCAAAACTACTTGAGTACTTAGTGGCTATGTGACCCTATAAAACTTGCAATCCTGTCTTTTTTATGTACAATATACCTAGGTTTTTTAATTTCGAAAAACTGAACCGGCAAATAAATTCTAAGTAAGTAAGTATAATTATCGAACCTCTTAACAAAATTTCATGGGAATCGGTTGGGAAATGCGACCTGTCGAGGAGAACAGCCAGACAGACGCCGGACATACGAAATAATTTTTGCCCATACCTAATCATTAATCAATGCTTCAATAATATCATGAAGAGAACCACAACAGTGGTACATTAATTTAATTCATATTTGTATATGATGTCTAGCTAGAGCGATTTGCATAACAACGATTTCACGGAAATGAGCACGAGCGACACGTTTTTAGGCGTATAATATAATATGTCACGCTGGGGCTGGGCAAAAAAGCCGATTTTGTGCACCACAGGCTTTAAATAAAACAACAAAAAAAAATATATTATGTTAACCAACGATAAACAGAATCGACAAATAAAATCTATATTCTCAAAAACAGTATGAAATGTTCCCATAACATCTGTGAAGATAGAATCCGAAAGTGACTCATCCTGGACAATAACTAGAAGTTTCCAGGAAAACGCAAAAGTTTCCAGTAAGTATATATTACATACATATCACAATATTTAAATATAGATCAATTTTTTTATGAAAGATAAACTAAAGAGGTTATTGGCAGTTAAGGGCCTTTAATAAAAAAGAGATACCATAAAGGTTGACGTGTCCGAATTGCACTTGTATTGCACGATGTAAAATGGCGGAAAATTCCGTTCAATCGTGTTTTTCACTATTTTGATACTAATTAGGAATTCGATACTAACAGTAGAAAAAGGAAAATAAAATAAAATATTCACAATAAACATAAAACTAATACCTACTAAATGTATTTATTCTATTGGGGTTGTGGCAGAATATCAGTATCATAAACAACATAGAGCAATAAAAAAAGTCACACTCGTATTTTGGCGGGATTGACTTAATTTAAATAAAATTGTTAAAAATGAGTCCTGATGAATCAGATTGCATGAAACAGATTTCTATTTAAAAACCGAGGCGAAAATGGTGATCAATAATTTACTTTCACGAAGGGTTCCGTACCATTATCTTATTTAATCATTATATTAACCCTGTAAGGAAGGGCACTGCAAAAGTAATAATCATCTACAAATAATGGGAAGGGTCTACGGAAAGAACATGTCTAGTCACTTTTTTTTTTCAAAAAAAGATTTTGATGTCAAAATGTTGCGCTCGTTGCGAACTATTTTGCGTGGCATCAAAATCTCATTTTGAAAAAAAAAAGTGACTAGACATGTTCTTTCCTTGGGCCCTTCATATTATTTGTTATTCGTAAATGTTGATAGTGGTGTATTTTTTTAAGTTTTTATTTATTTTATTAGTGATTTTATGAATTAAATTAATGAGGATGAGTACGAGTATAAATTTAATTTTAATGCTTACAATGACTTCAAAGCTCACTTTAGTCTTACTGTGCTAAAAATATTCCGATGCCTGGTAATAATATCACTATTTAAAATAATATTAAGGGTAAGATTAACATGCAGCTATTGATTACAACTAAAATACTCTTTTAATGTACGTTTCGTGATCAAGAAATATTTCAACTTCTTAAAGAACACCTTATTTTATTTACCTGCTTTATACTTATGCATTTTTACTTTCTTGTTATTCTTGTATAAGTTATTTTAGATTTATTATTATTTTAAAACGTATTTAACCCTTAGTTAGTTAGTTTTACTGGGCATTTTCCTCAACTCGACATCTAACGTGCTTATTTTGCGTGAAATGACAGGGTAACGCTACTCTAACCACCCCAGCTCCTCTATAAAGTTAATGAGTGCCTTGGTATTGCACACTGCGTCCCGTAGTGCGTTTTCCAGTATACTTCAACGGCTTCATACTTATAAGAACAATTAATAGCTTGACTTCCTTCCGGAGGCAGAGTGCCTTTTATAACTTCAAAACCCCGTTTAGTGAGGAGACCAAGTTTATATGGATATCTGCCAGGTAAAAATTTCACGGAGGCCGCCATGTGGCCTTTAAAATGGAGAAGACTCAAGCCCATTTCAGGAAGTTAGAAATTACAATTTAACTGTTCAATAACCTGGCAACATTGAGGCGGTCGATCAACAACGTCTGGCCATTTGACCAGTGTTCCCGGTTTAGACTTATCTTGAGCAAATAAATTACTCATCTTCTTCTTTCTTCTTTCTCCTGGCTATTGTCCCAATTTATTTGGGGTCAGCCCTCCTAGTATTCTTGCGCCACATCGTGCGATTGTAGGTTGTCTCTTTGTGTGTGTCAGTATCTCTCATGTCATTGTCTATTGTGTGTAGCCAGGTCATTTGTGGTCGTCCGCGGCCCCTCTTCTTTTCTTCTATATTTAGAACTCTTTTGGTCATATGGTCATCGTCTCGTCTCATTACGTGTCCGTACCAGCGTAGGCGATTCTCTCGCAGTTTTTCGTGTATCGGGGCAATTTTAAGAGTGCCACGGATATATTCATTTCTTATTTTATCCATTCTAGTTACTCCGCCTGACCACCGTAGCATCTTCATCTCTGTGACGTGCATCTTCTGTGTATCTGCTTTTCTCATGGGCCAGCACTCTGAGCCGTAAAGTAGAGCTGGTCTTACTGCTCTTTTATACACATTGCCTTTGATTTTGACCGGCATGCGAGAATCACATAGGATGCCAGACAGAGATCTCCATTTCAACCAAGCTGTTTGGATTCGGTTTTGTATGTCTTTCTCTACACAGGCCCTAGGCGCTACGATGGATCCAAGGTACTTAAACTCTTCAACTCTGTTAAGACATCTGTTTTCAATGGATGGACATGAGATGACGTCCAGGTTGCTTCCGGAAAAATTACAATACATGTACTCGGTCTTTTGTCTGTTGATTCTTAACCCTCTTCGCTCCAGTGACTCCTGCCATGATGTCAAGTCTGATTGCACTTCTGCCAACGATTCGGCTATAAGAACCACGTCATCGGCGTACAGTATTGACCACGGAGCTGGTTTTTGTATGTTTGCAGTAATAAAGTCCATTACCAGATTGAACAGAAGAGGGCTCAGAGTTGAGCCCTGATGAACACCTACTTTGACCTCGAATGGTTGGCTGCTGGGCTCACCACTCTTGTGGTTACATCGTGGTATAGATCTTTGAGTAGCTCTATATATTGCTCTTGTACCAGATGTGCTCTCAATGCTTGCCAGATAAGCTCTCTCGGGACGCGGTCGAACGCCTTTTCAAGGTCGATGAATATTAGATGGAGGTCATGTTTGCGAGACTTGTACTTTTCCATTAGTATTTTTACTGAGTGAATAGCGTCCGTAGTACTTACGCCGCTGGTGAACCCGCACTGGTTCGGTGTGATTTTAGTTATTTTTGTTAATCTCTTTACGAGGACACATTCCCAGATTTTAAGGGTATGGGATGTCAGTTTTATTCCTCTATAGTTTCCGCAGTCCGCGACATCACCTTTATTTTTGTAGAAAGGTGTCATATTGCTTAATCTCCACATATCTGGTATTTTTGTGCTTTTGAGGATTACGTTAAACAGTTTTGTGAGCCATGCTACTCCGGTATCACCTAAACTTTTCCACAACTCAGCTGTAAGCTCATCAGGTCCGGCTGCTTTCTTATTTTTCATTTTTTGAATGGCCGCTTTAACTTCCTGGGGTAGAATTGCGTCAGCCGGTCCTTCCGTGCATGGCAACATCGTTATCGGCTCCTGCGGAAACTCCTCGTTAAGAAGTGTTTGATAGTATTCTTGCCACCTTTTGGAGATTTCTTTATCTGTGGTTAATAATTTGCCGGATGAATCTTTAATGTATTTGTTATGTTTAATATCTTTCGTTTGGTTATGTCTACATTTTGCCAGTTTAAAAATATCTTCGTCAGTTTTTGAGTCCTCTAATTGTTTGTAAAAGTGATCGTTTGATAGAGCTCTTGTTACTGCGACACATTTCTTAGCGCTCTTTTTAATTACGTTATATTGTAGACGATCGTTATCCATTTTAGTTTCTTGCCATTTCTTGAAAGATTCTTTCTTTTCCTTTAAATGAGACTTTACATTCTCATCCCACCAGGACGGGTCCTTATTAATCCTTAATTTTCCTTTGGTGACGCCTAAAGTTGTTTTGGCGGTTTTTAGGCAAAACATGTGGAAGTCGTTCCAGAGAGTGTTGCTATCTTTGTGGTCTTGTAAGGTTTCTTTCAAGTATGCATCGACCTGCTCAACAAATATCACGCCTTCTGACTTGGGTATATTGTACCATTTTATGCGGGGTGCTTGGTTCTGATATTTCGGTTTTTGGTTCCAATTCGGGATTCTCAAACAGGCCACAAGAAGTAGTCGGTGTTGGGTAGTTAGGGGTTCCCCCGGTATAAGTTTGCAGTTCTTGAAATTTTGTAGAATTGCCCTGTCACACAGAAAATAGTCTATTTGTGAGGCCCGTCCACCACTTTTGTAGGTTATGAGATGTTCCTCCTTTTTTTGGAAATAGGTATTAACGATTGGGAGGTCAAACTGGGTCGCTATATTCATTATGTCATGGCCTTGGCTGTTAGGAGTGCCGTACCCAAAGTTTCCGTGTATCGCTGACTTCTCTGGTGCTTTCGATCCTACGTGGCCGTTCAAATCACCTGCTATTAGTTTCCTTTCCTCCAAAGGTATGTTTTGTAAAAGGTCTTCTAGATTTCCCCAAAATAAATCTTTTTCGTCGTTGTCGCAACCAACTTGAGGGGCATACACTGAGATCACATTTAGGGTGGGTTGATTATCTAGAGCTAGTTTAACCATCATAATTCTATCGCTAATTCTTTCTACTTTAATAATTCTTTGTTTCAGTGTTTCATCGAGAATGATGCCAATTCCGTTCCTTGTATTTGTTGTGCCGTTATATAGTAGTTGATAGTTCCTACCAATGTCCCTGGACTTAGACCCTTTCCATTTGAGTTCCTGTACACAACAAATGTTAATATTTCTTCTATGAAGTGTGCTTGCCAGTTCTTGACTGCGCCCGGTCAGGGAACCGATGTTCCATGTGGCTATGCGCAAATTGTTTGCGCTGCGTCTTGTTTCGTCGCTTACAGGGGACGCCTTAGCATTTTTCACATGTGGTCGCATCTGTCCGTCGCTTGCGGGGGACGCCCTAGCAGTTATACTATTTCTCTTATGGTGTGCTTTCATACTAGGAGATTGTTTGTGTTGGCAGTGGTTTTACAGCCGGTTGCCACCTGACGCTAAGGCTGTCACCCTCTCCGAGTGCGGGCGCCGCCGTTGGCTCAATATGAGCTCTTTCGCCGCCATCCCATCTGGAATACTCCAGCCTAAGCACCCAGCACTGTCTGCGACCTCTACTCCGATTATGTCAGAGAAGCTCGTAGCAGGGGTTTGATGACGGAGTTTCCTTCTCCGGCCTGTTGGTCCGCGGGAGGTATTTTATTTCCCTCCTGCCCGGCGTGTCGCCGAGGGTTCCCCTATCCGCCACCTGGGGACGCGTTCTCTAGGTGTGAGGCTCACCCGAGAAATAAATAATAAATTACTCATAAAATTGTTAAATATTAAATGGGCCTCAGAATATATAGTAAGATGCACTAAAGCCATCCTCGCGTTCCTTTAGTAGGAAACCTTGGCTAATCGGTGATAGTTAGGTTTTTTGAGTTTTTTTTTTAGTTTTTTTTTCTTAGTTTTGACGGATGCGTTCGGATACTTACTGCACGTAAGTAAGTTGAATGACAGTGCCGCCACCTACTGCAAATTATATGCAAACCGTAAAAATATCGAGTAACTCCGCTATTAGACCTTAAAGTAGCTATCACCGAATAACTTAATATCACATATTAGCCAAGGTTTGCCATAGGTTATCTATACTTGACTTAGGATCCTATGTCCCCTACATGTAGCACAGAGGGTGTCCACAGTGACTCTCTATGCAGATCGGTCTTGAGTTTCTCGGTTCATTTCGCTCCAAGACTTCCCGATCATCTTTGCCTCGTCTACCACAGTGTCCACAGTACGCCGCCAGGTTTGTTTGGGACGGCTTCGCTTTCGCTTTCCTTGGGGATTCCAAAGGTTATATATACTAGCTACTAATATTATAAAGAGGAAGCGTCTGTGCGATTGTAGATATATTATCCAGAACGGCTTTTCCGATTTAAAAATTTATTTCACCTGCGTATAGAATAGACTTTCTGGATGGTTACAGGCTTTATAATATCCCGCGGTTTTGCTTGTGTTCTATGCTATTCTTGGCTAAAGTTGCGCTGGCTTGTAGTCTCGTATACGCATACAGATTATTTCCCGTACTTCACTGGTTAGGAACGGACATATGCGATATTTTGTCACCGAACCGGTCGGCCCAGTGGTTTCACTTTATGCAGCCAACGGTCGTGGGTTCGATTTTGTTATGCGATCAATGGTCCGTTTCTATGTATGTACGTTTCTATGTATCGGTGTCAGATATTTTAAAGGAGTCGATGTAAATAATACCTAATTTAAGTAAAATGTTAGGTATGAATTGTCACTGTTTGGCACGATGAGTTGATATAATGAGACAGACATAATAGTTACGAAAATTATGTAATTTGCTCACGTGATTGCTTACGTTATTCTAGGATATTTTAATCTAGCAAAAAGCAGGTGCAATCAATTATGGCGAGTCTGAACATAGGTATAGATTATCTTGTACCTGAATACAGACACAGGCAATGTCATCATTGTACACATTTGCGTAGGTACACCACTACTATTTATTTTAAAATTAATTAAAGGAGTTTTGCTAAGCTTTTGAAAGATGTATAAATTTAGTGTAGACACAGGTAGACCTTACCTCAAGGTGGACTGATGACCAGTAGGTCGATCACGTAACGCATTGTACGAACATCGGGTAGGTCTAAACGTCACTTTTTATATGGAAAAGTGACAGTTAAATTGTACCGACGCGCGTTTGGAACGTTACGTGATTACCCCACTGATACAGGTCGCGAGAGTACGCTGGATGCTGGCGCAGGAGCGGTCATTGTCGCACTCTTTCGGGGCGGCCTATGTCCAGCTAACAGTCTTTTGGCTGATATAATGACGATGATGATACAGGTATATACCTATCCCCGGAATGGGTCTTATATAGATTTGTTCACGTCTTTATTTTGGTCATAGCCAACGTTAAGGACTATTAACGCGCAATTTTTGGTTTAGCTTGTAATTCGCATGAATGGCGTGGCGTCTCCTCTTATTTACTTAAATCTTGATTAAAATATAACGTAAAATACATGTAAGAGAATGTTTAACTGTTGCCCAGATGAAATGCGACTTTTATGTCTTTTCCCTCCCTTTGTAACCGCCAAGTGTCAGGGGTGAGGTTGAGGTTGATTAAGTTGGGTGAAAGATACAGGGAAAATATCAGCAAAGTTTAGACTCCCATGTATCTCCTCAATTCCAAGAATAACCTACGCCACTAGGCTAGAGTTTATGGCACTGTATTTAAAACATGTCAGTATGCTAATAGCTGGAGTCATCAGTAGTACCTAGCTTTACGAGCATTTTATAGTTTGAAGGCAATGTTGTTCATTATACTTCCAAAATTGGCGTCGTCGGTCCTCGATTCAAATGCTACTTTCGTGTTGCTATTTCAGGACTTCTTCTAAAGTAGGTACACGGATTTTGAAAAAAAACTTGTGTTTATTGAAAGTCTTTAGTTCCGTGATTGTACTTATGTACCTACTCAACGTTACTCATCTAGGGTGGTAAAAGAACGAATGTATTAGATCACTGGTATTGACCCCCGAGCCGAAAATAAGGACGAAAATATGCATTTAGTGGTTTTCTTTAGAACAGCAGCAGTAGGTACAAAATTTTCTACCTCGCCTGACCAGGAGAAGGTGAATACGTATTTTTCGAACGAGCGTTAGACCAATTCAATTGTCATTTGCCCACAATAAAAATTTACATTTAGATCTGGCGTACGTAGGTACAAATCGTCATGAAATTATCCAGCTGGAAGTGGGATTTGTCGGGTCTATTGCCACTGGTTCTAATATCTGTTCTATAATAAATGTTCTACATGGAACTTTAATGTGAAAACGGGAAGAAAAAATCCATCTAGTTCTATTAATAGAACCAGTGGGAGTATACCGATTTGTCGTACGCGTGGCAGATGGTGATCGTCATTTTTAACTGACTTCAAAAAAGGAGGGGTTCTCAATTCGTCTGTATTTTTGGTGTGTTTGTTACGCGATAACTCGGTAATTTATGAACGGATTTAAAAAAAAATTTTTGTTTGAAAGCATATACTTCCAGATTGGTCCCGTTAACACCAAAATCCAGTTCTGATGATGGAATCCTGGAGAAATCGAGGGAACTCTTCAAATTTTATAGGCACACTTGAAGCAATTTGGCAACTGATTTAAAGTCGGTTAAAACTTTGTTTTTAAAGTATAAGTTTATATTATAGGCTAGATGTGACGTTAAATATGCGTAAATCTGTCACTATATTTTGGAAACTCCTTCCAGTATATAGTGAATGGATATTAAGAAACAAGCTTAATTTGAAACCATATAGGTAGGTATCGTAATTTTTGGTGGTCAAAATACGTACCAACTTATTTTATGGTGAGCATATTCGTTCCCCATTTTTCACCAGGGCAAACGTATTGTTTACTTCTCTCTCACCCATTACTATCCACGGAAACTGTAATGGCAACAAATTGCTATCTTTCATGCTTTACACTGATAGGACCTCAACTTTGGCGTAAACCACAGCCATTGAACTAATTGCTTCTATCGCGGCGGGAACCCATTGCCTCGAGCGGCGTGACCATGAACCTATAATACTAAATAGAAATCTATAATCTAAGGGCGCGACTCTCGGATCGTGAGTTTGGCGCTATCTTGAACTTTGCTGAGTTACTTAGGTGAACCCTTTTGGATTTAAGGGAGGTTTATAGTGTGAAATCAGAAATAAACGCAGAAGAGACTAAGGCAGTAAGGGTTCTCTTTGTACGTCCAGTTTGGATGTTATGTCCAGCAGTGGACGTCTTTCGGCTGATATGATGATTATGAAGGCAGTAAGGCAAACGTTCCAATGTTTGACACCTTAATGCCTAAAAGTTGACATTTTAAGGTATGTACTTGGTGGCTTTGAGCTGTAGAACTCGCTAGCCTGTCTTTATTGTTTTTTCTTTTATTTTTATCTGCTCACAAAAGTTCACGAGAGTCGGTTGAGAAATGCGACCTGTAGATGAAAACAGCCGGACAGCGGAATATCCGGACATACGAACGAGTCGGCTCAAGCTGAAGCAGAGAAAGTCGTTCGCTTCGCTCGCTCGTTCAATAAAATAGAATTTGCATCCAAGTTGACCTATTTCAGGATGTAAGACTAAAATTTACATATGTAATTTGCACCCAAGTTGACCTATTTCAGGATGTACGAGTAAAATTTACATCTGTAATTTGCACCCAAGTTGACCTGTTTTAGGATGTTTATACGAGTAAAATTTACATATGTAATTTGCACCCAAGTTGACCTATTTCAGGACGTACGAGTAAAATTTACATCTATAGTTTGTTACTTTTCAGGATGTATTGCATCCAAAAGGTAGTGCCAAGTCATTGGTTCCACCCAAGATTCGAAAACACGACCTCTTTGCAACAAATCTGGCTTATTTCAACTTACTCATCAGTCACCATGTACGCACCATGTGCTTCTAATATGGTAACACGTTTTGGAATGAAGTAGAAATTTCGTAAGTTTCAAATAGCGGTAACATGAGATCATGATTGTGTTGAAGTCGATTTGCGTTTTCTTTTATTGTTTGTATCACAAAAAGAGCGAATGAGCAGTCAACACGTCAGTATGTGCAACATTTACCATATAATACACATCTAAGTATACAAAAAACATTTAAATGCCTACAATTTGGAATCAAACCAAATTGCTTCTATGAGCTTTTAAGAACGTCTGCCTGATGTTAAGCAGACTCCATTATGTTATCAGTGTTTTTCAATCTTTTTCATCACATGACCCCCTTAGTACAGAAAACAATATCTCGCGACCCAAAATCTTTACAGCACTTTAACTTTAAAAATCCTAGTAGTGGCGACCCCCTTTAAAAGGCTTCGACCCACAATTTGAAAAACACTGCTATGGATAAACGCTTGCGACTTCAGCACAATTTCCTGCCAAGTCTTCTTCCTTCCTGTCTACAGGCCGAGCCAGTGACTGCGTGCGCAGCACGTATGCGTGTGCAGCACGTAGACCGCTGCGTTGTAATGTAAATGTATGAATCCTCATACGACATGTCACACCGGCTGAGCTTTGCTCCCGCTTTCGTCTTCGAGGTTATATTTTTGTAAAAGAGCGGAAAAACCTTTTATTTAAACTTACTACTAATGACAATTAGGCAATTTACTACTAAGAAAACCATAGGCTAAAATCACTAAAATCTAAATTTTTAGATTTTAGGTATTTTGAGCGTAGTTTATTTAACGTATTTTTTTTTAATTTTAGAAATTGTGATATGTACCCATATAGGATAATAGCGTTATGCATTATGGTATGATGTTAATTGATTATTATGGGTATTCATGTTTATGCTTTTTGTTATTAGTTTTGATGAGGGTTATGCTTTCTATATATTTATGCTTTTTAATGTTATGCGTAAAAAATATGCGAAAAGTGACTTATGCATATCTTATTTTCGGCGTTAAGTAATTATGCGTAACCATATTAGTATTAATGATTTTATGCCTCTCAATAGTAAACCGATTAAAACATGTAACAAACAATTATTTGAAATCAGATTAGGCTTCTCTACAAAAAGTTATTCCGGAAATCACGTGATACATTTTGAACTGTACCCCTATACAAGAACTCGAGCAAATAAGTATCCAATCGTATATCAATGTTAATAAAGACTGACGGGGAAAAAATATCTGTGGGCACCTTTGTGAATTTGTGACACACTTATATTTGTGTGATTGACAGTGCCTATTGATTATAATTCAAAGCGACATGTTAAGAGTTGCATAGTTTCTCACACTACATTTTAATATTTCTGAGGCTACTTTTAAATTGTGTGAATACATTTGTGATGTGACGAGGTACTAGTAAAATACAACCTTCTGCGGCTTAAGATTTGTTGACAGGAACCTCAATTTTGTAACTATAAAATACCAATCCCATTTGAATATATCTGTCCCAGTCACACACGTGGCTATACGCTTACGTAAGAGGGGGAGCATAGGTACATACATACGATTCACATTTATTTTTAACTCCGGAAGTATACTCGGGTTGTTTTACCTCGCTTACTTGGATGACATCTAGTTTCCCTTCCGGTATTAATTATATAATCTTAGTGACAGTGCCTAATTGAAATTCAAGCGCCTTTTTAGGGTATAAGCTTCTAACCATAATCAGAAAACGTGTCCTTATCCTAATCTCAGGTAGGTACAAAACTTTACTATGACTCCATCACACTTCTATTAAAGTGCACTGATACCGGTCACGACATGAAACTAGGGTTCGATTAGAGACTTTCGTTTCTCATTTCAGTCTGGTACAGTAAACAAATAACGCAGCCTATGAACTATTGCTACTGTTGAGTTGATTAACTAGAAATTGATTCCGGTCCCGAAATCGGGTCATTCCCTTCTTCCAACCTATCCAACCCAGGTTTCATATGCAACCTGGGTTGGATAGGTTGGAAGTGGAAGGTGAGAATGACCCCCGAAATCTCAACACCCCTCCTTCTTCTCGGGAGCTGTGGCCACCTTACTCACCACCAGGAACACAACACCTCAAAGGTACATACTCTATAGAGTAAGTGGTGGTGATATTATGGCTGCGGTTTTCTGTAGGGTGGAATACTTTCTCAGTTGGGCTGCTCCAAAGAAAACCGAGACACAGAGAAAGGATAGAATAGAGGGACTCACTCACATACACACATGTGTGACAAAGATGTAAGCATAGACAATACCACAAGTGGGAACGAGATACAATGTCAAATCTCCTGTCCCTCAGCGCGTACAGGCTTTTTTTGTTGGTCAACCACTTGTCAAAATATCGTACTGAAACTAACGTCACGGATATAATACGACTAAAGTAGGTATGTATATAGATATGAGATGTCGAGTATGTATTAGTCTTCTGATCCTTCTCAATTTAGTCAGGTTAAATTACCTCTATCCCTTTTGGACATTCGCTAGGACTCCATCTATTAAATCCTCTATCTTCGGAACGAGATGGCATTTCGCAGTGCCCTTCCACTCTTCAACCTCTTCCAGGATTATCAGATAACCCAGGATCGCAAGCCTTACATGCAGGTTCAAAATCAAGTAAGCTAACTAGCCATCAACTGAGATTTACTGGTCTGGTCATCAATTGAGGCTCCGTCGGTACATCAAACGTCTTAAAATGTATGGGTATATGTTTAAAGTCAGTTATATCATAAATCGTTAATGTAATACGCTGAAATTCTCTCATCGGTCATCGGCGGCTTTGAAAAGCCTGTCGGTACAAGTACCTACTGGTCCTGTGGACACACGATCGGGTTAGCGTGCGAGCATGTTGGGCGAGCCGCTTGACGAACATTTTCATAGTTTGTTATTTGTTTAATTAACTAACTTATAGTCACTTAATACTACACATTGTAAGACGTAAATCTATTGCAATTTATAAGGATTACAAAGGTACACAGCTAATAAATTTCAGGTTATGTGTGGTGTGGATCATTCTTTTAACAACGCCTTTATCATTGGATTGACATCAAGCAGCCATTAGATTAAGTAAGTCTTATTTTGTCTCAGACCTAAACTTCTGTAAAAGTGACAAATTATCTGTATACCTTAGCTTGGCCGATTGGTGTCAAAACATAGCTTAGCTTTAATGGAAAGCAGTTAAAATCTAGTAGGAGTCGTCAATTGTGTTGTGTAGTAAAAGTCCGACCATTAACAATGTGATCAAAAGTAAATTAAAGACCTTCTACAACCTGCCGCAAAATAACCTTTAGGTACATGAGTCCAGTCCACCATAATGATTTAAAATCAAAAGAGATGTCGAGACACGATACAAGGTCGCAAACTTCAACGTGTCTGTCTAATGACAAATCCATATTTGCACTGAACACAAAATACCTATCTAGTTTTTATAACGTATGCACGCTGTACAAATCTATACCTAACTATGACGCAAAACAAAGGTCTCCTACAACCTATTATTTATTTATAAGCCTCTATTTCTCACATTAAATAAAGTGGATAATGTAAAACAGTTTTTTTTTTACAAGTGAGGTACCCATTTTTGGGCAAAGGCCTCCTCCAGCTTCTTCCAGATAACCCTGTCCTTGGCTTTGCGGGTCCATGCCTACAACCTATATTTCATATTAAATTGCTAATATTTGTGCGAACACACAAAAATTCCGCTTCATTTTTCCGAAAGCATCTTTATCTACCTATATGTGACAATTCCAAACGCCGTTTCCTACTAAAAGAAAATGTAGACTTGGAGCAGAAAATGGTTTTCAGGATTTGAAAAACGGAAAAATACGCCTTTGGACCAATGAGTCTTCGGGATTATGAAGTGTACCCAATTCACTACAACGGTATGTAAGAAGTCCAACGACGGAGGATACAACTTCAGAATATAATGGTACGTTTACGAGTATATACAAGTATACCGATGTTTGACTACAAGATAACATAAATCACGGAATTTCGCTCAACGGCATAGCACATGCTCTATTGCCTAGTTTCAGTCATCATGTTTGCGTGTCATCGTTGTGGTGTAACGCCGGTCGCGGTACGACGAGAGTCACTGTGAATTGCTCCTCGGAGGTGCACGGAAACCGAGTTTATCCGAAGTGGCAGGAGGTACAAAATTCAAGTATAAATATTGGATCATCAAGCTACAGAATGAATAATGCGTATTCGTTGATTTCACTCAATTGTGTACAAGACCTCATCAAGTGAAATCAACGAATACGCATTTACGCCATTAGGTAATTTAACTTTTCTTACTCCGTGACGTCATAATTTTGCAATGTTTTTATTGCCAAATTATTGAGCTTCAGAATATTGCTCCAAATTCATTATGCTAGATTTGTTATAGGTAACCATACCTACATAAATACAAGTAACCATTTTTTATATCAAGATTATCAATTAAAAATATACGTTGAGGTCAAAAAAATACTTTATCTACCCACATGTTATAAATCCTCTAGTATGTGTTCGGAAACCATATATAACGACCACCATAATTGCAACCAGTAACGTAACATCAGCGTTTTATCTGTGCCAGTGTTATTATAATGTATGAAAAATCATAATAGCATCGACAATCGATGTTATTATGGAAATCAGGTCCGGTGTTGGCGTCGTGCAGCATGATGTTGTCGGTCATGATTTGAAATCTAGTCGGCCATGGCGGTGCAATGGCGGTTATTCTAATGGTTCCCGAACACATCATTGAGGATTTATAACATGTGGGTAGATAATATAGTGTATGTAACTGTACATAATTAGGCATTAAAACACAACAAACCCACACTCGTGTTTAATGCCCCTCATTATGTACAGTCACATAAACTACTATAAAGCTTGGGTCTTGTCGGGGGAGTACTTTTCATGTTTGTTTGTTCTCAGCCTACTGTTTGACACCTTGATACGACACGTTTACTTGTTCCTTGTTTTGGTCTATGTACGTTCTTCTTGGCCTCCCTCTCTTTTTATTTCCTTCAACTTTTCCTTCTGTCATGGCTTTAATGTTATCGTCAAGAATCTTCCCTCTCCTATCCTCAACCGCCTTAGTGGGTCAATAGACAGATGTATTATTACCTATAAAATTCAGTTTATTTCCTTGGCACTTTTGTATCAGTATATTTCACTTCGCAGTTTTTTTATCCTTAATTTTGCTTGACAGCAAATCTGCCAACTTGCTTGGCAACTTACTCATCCGTATGTCCGACCCCGCAGGTGCTACTCAAGTGCCGAACTTGAATTTTTTCACCGCGCGAGCGTGTGATCACTTTCACTTCGCTTCGCGTTTCGTCTCGAAGCTTTGCGAAGAACGGAGATAACTGGAAGTGGTTTAACTGACATCTACGCTTACTAATCAGGGGCCAGATTTTCTAATGCAGATTTTTTTATTGAGAACTGTAATTTTTATAAATCCTCGTTCGGCGCAATCAGTCAATGATTTTTGTAAGTGTCTTTCCTTGGGTGTCGCAAGAGTCGTAATAATAATTGCATTCGCAATCATGTTATTTATAACATGTTCTTCAAATTTAACCAGTACGACCGAAACTTAAAAAAAATGGTGCTCGCTTAATTCCACTTAAGCTATCGTCTCAAAATGAGTGTACCCAAAAGATTAAAAACATATTGGTGTGAGACAATTATATCTCAGAATACTTTATTTTGAAGTGTATTAAGCTAGAAGGTAGTTTAGTTTTTTTAAAGTACTTATTTAAAATGTTTAGGTGCTTCCAGATAATATGTATCTAACCAAATTTGTACAAGGTTTAAGTATAATTAACATAATCAGGTATTCTCTTAGAAACCTGGTCAAATCGTAATTAGACTGTGAAGGAAGGGTACATATTTAATTAAACTAATTAACATTAAATTGGATGAGATTAGCACAGGATCGGGGAGAGTGGCGTAATAAAGAAGAGGCCTATACTCAACAGTGGGTGGATACGGGCTGAATAGATAGATAGAACATTAAATTTACTTTCTTTCATTTATCTTAAACTGAAGTTACACAGGCACTAGCTGTGATCCCGGCAAAATATATTTATGTTCTCTAAAAAAACAAACCCCCTTATTCATAAAACTTAATGAACCTCTGTTAACTAAATTGTGATTTGTAATCGTCTTGCTATTAACGTACCAGATGAAATTATATATTAAATAATAGCCAAATTATTTTATATACCTACCTAACACATATACATACCTACATAACATTAACTAAATTAAATAAAAACTAGTTATTTATTTCAAGAGGAAGCACAATATCATTGAGAGCTTCCGGCATGTCACACTAGAGAGAGAGAGAGATAAATATATCGTCTGTCTCTATTACACTTACCTATTACATTGTCTGTTTCTCAACATCCCCTGTCAATATGAGCAAGGAATGGTATCAAGATTGAAATCGATTTTTAGTACACTCTTCTAGTGTATTCATGAGTAAGTATATATTTAAGAGTAGTTTTATTATACTTAAACATATAATTTAACCCAAGTAAAACAAAAGAGGAAAGCAGTGCCTATAAATGACACTTTCATGTAACATTACCGGGGATTGAACCCATGACCCTGGCGAGAGCGAGCTGGGTGAAAAGCATGAGAATAGACCATTTTACTACAACAGGTATGCTATATGGTCAAGTATAATTTTCTCAAACATGCAATGAAATATTCTCTTTACGTTCCTTATAATAGACTCGGAAGTATCCTTTTTCGGGCGCAGCATCTCGAGGCGGCCTGAAATGGGATTTCATACAACATTTCAGGCCTAGGCCTGCAAAGTAACTTTTTAATTTTCATTCCACTATTTGTGGCACAGCATCACGGCATTTAGCCATGAAAATTAGTTTGATTTGAGGATTTTTATTTATTTATTTCATTGCATGTTTGAGAAAAGCACTATACTTGCCTCGGCGTATACCTACTTGGCCGGAAATCCGTGTTTTCCCGGCCTCTGATGTAATGTACTATACATGCCTCGGCGTGAAAACGGATTTCCGGCCAAGTAGGTATAGATAAAGAAGCTACGGTAGCCTAGTGGTTCATGCATGCGGCTGTCAAGTGGCGGTCGTGGGTTCGAATCCCGGCTCGTACCAATGAGTTTTTCGGAGCTTATGTACGGAATATTTGCCGTTAGCTTTTCGGTGAAGGAAAACATCGTAAGGAAACCGGTCTAATCCCAGTAAGGTCTAGTTTTCCCTCTGGGTTGGAAGGTCAGATGGCAGTCGCTTTCGTAAAACTAGTGCCTATGCCAAATCTTGGGATTAGGTGTCAAAGCGGACCCCGGGCTCCTTTAGGGGCACAACCGGGAATAACGCTAGGAGGATGAGGTATAGATAAAGATACGAGGCCGGGAGGCCGTGTTTTCCCGGCCTCTGATGTAATGTACTAATGTGTTGCGTTTTGAACCTTACTGATTTGCAGATAGGTTCTATAAACGCCTGAAACATTGCTAAAATTATATTTTATGGCAATGCAATTAAAAAACTTGAGAAGGTGGTAGCAGTTTAAAGCGAAGAATACATTTGACTACATTAAATTGTAATTACATACGGCCGTATGTATTCAGTAACGTTCTACAAGCCTTTTTTATTTTTTCGTTGGGAAATGCAATTACGCATCCCGTCTGGCTGGGGAACTAGGACGGGTATGACGGACTCCCAGGAACCACCCGCACTACCGTCTTAAACCCCACGGTGCTCTGCGGGCTGCTTTATAGGAACGCTCGAGCACACTTCCGCGACTCCGCCAGCAGCTGTCCCCATGTGAGACCCATCGCGGGAGGGAAGGATATAGATACTCGTCCCCCGGAATAATATTGTCAGAGGTGTGCCTGAATACACGACACGCCCTCCAGCTCGAAGACCCCTTCCCTATGGGTGGCAGTCGCCCCCGTGACTGCCACCTGGAGGTCTTTGTCAAGGCGGCAAGCGCCGGTTGTGCGCGGCGCGCCTGCGTCCAGTAATGCGGCGGCAGCGCATTCCTGAACACAAGATTGATAGTATGTATGTATGTAAGCACTTAATTGTACACAAAACAGTCATACACATGATATGTAAGATTAAAGTAGGTACAAAGGCGAACTTGTCCCTATAAGGGATCTCTTCAAGCCAACCTTTGAGCAATTGAGTGGAAGCTAGGTATGAACGAGATAGACAAACTTACACCGCAAAACATCTAGAACAAACCAAGAGCACAAAGAAATACATACATACATACATAAATCACGCCTCTTTCCCAGAGGGGTAGGCACGTACAATGTAAATATAAGGTGTACAAATACTTACTATAAATATAAACATACTATAGTATCCGCAGTTTTAAGTGGCGAGTTGGGCAATAAAAGTAACAATGAAATCTTTTTGTGCGTAATAATAGCATGATTCTAATACACATTTAATGCCCCTGCTCGCCACTTAATTCAGCGGATACTATAATATATATATCTCAACTATACAATAAATAAATAAAACAGTATTCAACCTATTAACAAGTTGTCGGAAAGCCATAACTTCTTCAAACCTACGCTAAATGAGCAAACACAACAAATTTCCATTTAAAACATTGATCTAGATTCTAGAAGCACTGCTAAATTTTGAGGTGACGTTATCCATAGGCACAAAATAACAGTGGAGGTCGTTGTTGTTCTACGTCCGTAGGAATAACCCTAGAAACCCTACACGTGACCTCCGGGTGGTGCTAAAAGAACAACAAACTCGGCAGCTGCACTCTTCCTTCTGAACCTCGCAGCGCACACTGGAACTCTATCAGCGACATCACTACGAATACATATACTCGTAACTATGTACCAGTGTGTAACCGCCATACGATAAACAAATACAAAATAAAAAACCTAATCATCATCATCGACAGCTTATACGTCAATTATGGATGGAACATAGTGTGAATGTGAAAAACCAAGTGCGCGTTGGGTACTTCCCATACACATTTGAATTCCTTCGCAGATGTGCTACAGAGATTACAATGTTTACCTTGACCGAAAACCTAATAGTTATGTATTATAACTTAATAGTGATCGAAATGATGTGTATCTTAATACTCAAGTATTTAGTATACCCAGTAACTTATTGGTACAACCCAGGATTCGAACCCAGGACTTCCCCTTGAAAGTCGCACACCATCCATTCGGCTTCCAATATTATATTTTTCAAAAAACATAAATGTTAGATTATTATTTTATTAGCATAAGATATCCAATAACATTAATAACCAGCATAAAACCAGAACTTCCGTTATTATGTCACCAAGTCATCATTGTTCACGGATATGCAAAAATGGTTTATCTAATATGTCTAAAGCTGGGTGCATACTTATGTAACGCTGAGAATATCCGTGCCAGCGTGACCGCGGCATAAAGGTCAAAGACACCGTGCGTAGCTTAGAGCAGCGGCACCACTTTAAATAACCGCTGTAATCCTGGTCCAAAATCCTATTTTTTTTGCCAAATTGCAAATACTTAGACTAATACGTTCACTTAGCTGACTAGTAATTCTAAATATGTAAACATAATAAAACACATTGGTTTATTTATTTTTTAAACATGAAAGGAAAAGATAGGTTAGGTTTTGTATTTATCTGTTCTTTGTGCCTTTGTCGTGCTTTGAATTTAAGAAATAAGATAATTCAGAGATAGACAAAAATAATTCTGAAGCAGACCGTATATTATATTAAAAAACACTAGTCAAGTGCGTAACGAACACATCACATGAAGTTACAAGGTCATTCCCATCGCCGACACGGTCAAGGAATCCCGCATGAGATGATACGGGCATGTCATGAGATGCGACGACGACCATGTTATGAGTCATTTATCACCCGTCGTTAGATATAGTTATCTCCTTAAAAATAGCGGTTAAGTCACAATCACTAGATCCCACCAATGTCAGCCAAGATCGTGACTGGAATTTCAACAAAGGGGATTTCTCACATTTGTATGACCTGTTAAAAAACGAACGCTGGTCGGAGGTACTTGGCGAGTTAGACTGCATGAATAGAACTACTGAATTTCTATACCAAACGTTATATACCCATTTTAATGAATGCATACCAAAAAAACCACGCCCAAAGGGACGCAGTAGGACCTACCCGGTGTGGTTTACGAGTGATATAATTGGGGACCTACGTCAAAAAACGGTATAACAGCGACTATGGAAACGCACTGGCGACAGGTATAGCGGGCAGCTATACAACACCCTTCGAAACGATTTAAAGATACGTATTTGCGGTGCATACGATGCTCATGTCAATTCCATAGAAAACAATATTAAAACTAACCCACGGTCTTTCTGGCAACACGTATCAAGTCTAAAGTCAAAAAGCGGACTAGTTCAGACTGTTTCATTCAAAGGGAAAGCGTGCAGTGGCATCGCGGCCGCAAACGCTTTCGCTGAGTACTTCAGTAGTGTTTTTCTCCCGGATAGCCCAACACTTAACGTTGATGCTTGTAGCAATCATAATCTACTCGCAGCTACATGTGCACAAAATGATAGTGTTAACGTAGGCCCCATAGTGCTGCTGGGCCGGACGGAGTACCACCTTACATCCTACGAGCCTGCAACGGTATACTTGCTAAGCTTTTATGCCATATTTTTAACCTCTCCTTAAAAGCTGGTATTTATCCATGTCGGTGGAAGCTCTCCCGCGTTACACCCATCACTAAAACGGAAGATAAAGGATGGAATGGATGGATGTCGTCCGATTGCGGTGCTTAACTCAGCGGCAAAAACATTCGAGAGTATTCTGTACATGGAAATATACCGCCAGATCGATCCGTACATCTGTGACGCACAACACGCCTTTAGGTCCGGTAGATCAGCTAACACTAACTTGTTGCTTCACGTCGACCATATTAGTAAGTGTCTTGACAGTGGAACGCAAGCAGATGTCATATATCTCGACTTCACATTTGATACGGTTGACAATGACGTACTGCTGCTTAAGCTGAGGTATGTGGGGTTTAATTCTGAACTGCTCACGTTCTTCGCTGACTACCTGAGAGACAGATCAAAATTTGTTCAGTACGGGCCGTTTGTCTCCTTTCCCTATCACACATGTTCTGGGGTGAGTTAGGGGTCAAGTCTCGGACCTTTACTTTTCCTTATCATGGTACATAATCTCGTGAGCAACCTCCAGCATGCCAAATGCTTATTATACGCAGACGACCTCAAACTGGTGATGGAGATCAAGCAGGAGTAGTCCGATTGCCTACTTCTACAACAAGATCTAGACCGGGTTTATCGTTGGAGCATACTGCGAACTGCATCATCCGCTTTGTGGAAATGATGGAGAAAGCCTGGGAGCAGGTATAAAGGAGAAGGCAAATGCACAAAAGATCCCACTGGGTCGAAGTGCATCCGAAAGGGCCCTCACCTAGATAAGATAAGATAAGAAAAGATCATTGGAGCATCGCGAATAAACTTCACTTTAACAACAGCAAATGCCAAATATTGACGTTTACTCGACGTCAACAACCTACTTAATATACAATGGACGGTCAGAGTTTGTGCTATGTAGTTTCTGTAAAAGACCTCGGAGTGAAATTTGATCGTGAGCTGACATTCCGCGAGCATATTACCAGCCTCGCCAAAGAGTCGTATCGAAGGTTAGGCTTCGTGTTGAGAAACGTTATAGGGACTTCAACAATTCCGGCGTCATCAAGCTCCTCTATACGGCTCTAGTTCGAAGTAAACTACTGTGTCTGGAGTCCAAGTGAGGCCAAGTACAAACTTATGTTGGAAAAGGTCCAAAAAGCATTCCTCCGCTTTCTCTATAAAAAACAGTATGGATACTATCCATACATGTACCCGACAAAGTTTTTGCTTGGCGTCTTAGGCTTCAACTCCCTAGAAGTTAGAAGATGCAATGAGCGGATGGTTACTGCGTGTAAGGTGCTCCGTAATAAAATCAATAGCACCGAACTTCACAACACTCTTAACTGCGTTGTCGTGACCCTAAATAAATCACGCCAGCGCGCGTACGTACACGTCGCCACTCGCCGCTGTGCGACATGATGAGCTCGCTCAACGGCCTCCTGCGCACTGATCCGAAAGTGGATCTCTTTGTAGACAGCCTGCCTATGCTCGCGTCCAGGTGCCTCTCGTACTGTGAGAAGGTATGATTATCGATTTGTGAGTACATAACTCATTATAGGTTTAAGACTTGTTACACATATACTTAACATATTTAAGTAAATGCCCTATAGTTAAGAATCTCTTGCACAAGTGTAATTGGTATTAACCATTCTTGTGAAATAAAAAATAAAAAAAAAAATAATGAGGAAAGCCCTCGCACTACCAGACGTGGTGTACTTGCTACGTGGTGGTCCACCATATCAAAAGACTTGAAACAGGCTCAGTTGATCAATGAGGATCGATCGACTTGGCGCATAAGAACGAGGAGGGCCGATCCCAAATAATGGGAAGAGGCATGGAAAGAAGAGGAAGATAAATCGTTGTTATAGCGGCTTATTAATAGGGTTCTGATTTTTACCCTTTCGGTACGGAATTTTAAAAATGAAAAAAGAGTTGAAAATGTACTTATTCGTTATTATACCTACCTAATTACAAGCAAATACGTTACACAAATCCTATGATTATTTTGTATCGTATCCACCACCCTAAGGTTGTCTGAAAAAGATCGCCTTTAGCGATAAGACTGCCTGTTGTCTACCATTGTTTTTGTTAAATATACCTCTGTTTTTCAGTTAATGTATTATTTGTGGTGAGCAATAAAGAATATTTGTAATGTATTGTATTGTACGTTATACCTTATGTTTTTATCATGAGGCAAATATAAAAAATATGGTTATAAAACTAACTACCTATAGTGCATCCAAAGCTCTTACCTATCCAAAATAATTTGGTTAAGGGGCTCCACGCGCTTTTTGACTAGTTTTGATGAGTTTTGAGTTGATATTCCTCCGTCATAACAATAGGTATATTTATGGCACAAACGTTAATCGGTTCTTCAATCCTTTATCCAAATTTGCCTGAGTTTGGTCCTAAAAAGCTCTGTTTTCGATATTAGTATGTTGTTTATGCACTTTTATATATAACATTTACATGTAACTGTTCTTCATTGACGTCTCTTACAACTCTCTCTAACTCTTAAATTCAATTTCACAAAAGTTACGTCCAAAAAAACTGGTTTTTTGACCTAAAACTGCTAAAGTTTGGTGTCATATTTGGTACAATTTTGAATTAAGTATGGGATACTATTTCGGTAAACCTCGTTGTTGTCAATACAATAAGCTATAAAGACTCACGAAAAAACGGACAGTAACAGATCGAAGGTCATTGGGAGCTGTGAGCGCCTTAAGATCAATATTTTATTTTAAAAAACCGGCCAAGTGCTAGTAGGACTCGCGCACGAAGGGTTCCGTAAGTACCATTATCTATAATAATGGCAAAAAAATCACGTTTGTTGCATGGAAAACTAAACAATTTTTTTTTTTGTATTTGTTGTCATAGCGGCAGCAGAAATACATCATCTGTGAAAATTTCATCTGTGTAACTATCACGGTTAATGAGATACAGCCTGGTGACAGACGGACAGACAGACAGACAGACGGACAGCGGAGTCTTAGTAATAGGGTCCCGTTTTACTCTTTGAGTACGGAATCCTAAAAACAGAGTTTACTTACTCGAACTACTTCAATTCAATTTTGAAGGAAACAGATGTAATATAGGCAGGTGATTCCATTGTAATAAGGCGAAAACTGTAAACATATTTTTGGCGTCGATTGTACATGATATTGAAATGTGTTAAAATTTGCTAAAATTTTTGCAAGCTCTCGTGAGGTATTGCGAACACCAAAAATCGCCTTAGTTACACAAAAACAGCGCGTTTTAAACGCCAGCGGGCATCCAGACAAAGTTGTCTATTTTCTGTCATAAGCTGCACAGCACCAACAATTTCCGACTTCTAAAAAGAAATGGAGAGTGTTATAAAATTATTTTTACGTATATTTATTTTAACTAACACCTTATGACATGACAATAAGAGTCATGTTTGAAACTCAACCGTATCAGGTGTTGAGATTTTATAATTAGGACCATTAATTTTGAAATTCATTAATACAGTACGTTTTTTATGATAATTATAGAAGTTTAGTTTTTTATCTGCTTTTAGGTAATCTTAAACTACGTTAGTTTTTAGGGCAAACGTGTGCAGAAAAAGGTATTTTAGAGACCATTCATAAAAGCACTACCTACTATTTTTCGTTGTAAATGCTTCTTTAATGACAAAAATGATATCGCCTTTAACCTCTCCTCCCGTGACGGGTCTCACATGGGGACAGTTGCTGGCGGAGTCGCGGAAGTGTGCGATGAGCGTTCCCGTGGCTCCACCATAAAGTAGCGCGCAGAGCACCGTGGGGTTTTAGATGGTAGTCCGGGCGGTTCCCGGGAGTTCGTCATACCCGTCCTGGTTCCCCAGCCAGGCGGGATGCGTAAACGCATTTCACCACGGAGAAAATAAAAAATAAAAAGCGGCCAAGTGCGAGTCGGACTCGCATATGAAGGGTTCCGTGAAATAAATTGCGGTTTACGATTTATGACGTATTAAAAAAAACTACTTACTAGATCTCGTTCAAACCAATTTTCGGTGGAAGTTTGCATGGTAATGTACATCATATATTTTTTTTGTTTTATCATTCTCTTATTTTAGAAGTTACAGGGGGGGGGGGAGGGACACACATTTTACCACTTTGGAAGTGTCTCTCGCGCAAACTATTCAGTTTAGAAAAAAAATGATATTGGAAACCTCAATATCATTTTTGAAGACCTATCCATAGATAACCCCACACGTATGGGTTTGATGAAAAAATTTTTTTTGAGTTTCATTTCTCAGTATGGGGACCCCTAAAACTTAATGTTTTTTTTTCGATTTTTGTGTGAAAATCTTAATGCGGTTCACAGAATACATCTACTTACCAAGTTTCAACAGTATAGCTCTTATAGTTTAGGAAAAAAGTGGCTGTGACATACGGACGGACAGACAGACAGACAGACAGACGGACGGACATGACGAATCTATAAGGGTTCCGTTTTTTGCTGGCAAAAAGGAGTTGTATTTTGAAGTTCGTGTATCAAATGGACATATTTGAAATTTATATAGGTACTAGTATAATGTTCTTTTATAACAACAAAATATAATATTGTCTAACAGGGTCTCTACCATCTAAGCTACATAAGTCAGCAAAAGTCAAGCTTGCGAGTTCTACAGTTCACAGAGCTACTAGTAAGATAGGCATAACATAATTACAACTTAGAAAAGTTGAAAATGCCCCGACATTTTCATTTCAAATTTCAATATCTCAAAAACGACTAAACCGATTTTTTTCAAACGTAGCTGAGAACCATCTCTATCACTAATTTTCTATAAAGCAGTTACGCCTGCTAACGATATTTATAAATTTAAAAATTAAAGGAAAAATTCAAAAAAAAAAATTTTGTAGGCTCCGAGCCGGATTCGAACAGGCGACCACATGCATACATGGCCCGTCGCTACTAACTAACTGAGCTATCGGAACAATCTGTCTCAGCCCCTAAATCTATTTTTCTTCAAAAGTTCCTTCTTACCCCCTCCCTAAGGCGGTGTAAGAAGGAACTGATTGAAACATCTCTATCACGTCAGCTTTCGGACAAAAAAAACCGCATTGAAATCTGTTCATTCGTTTAGCGGCTACGATGCTATAGACAGACACACAGACACCCACCTCTTTTTGCGTCGGGGGTTAAAAAAGCTTGAGTGTTGTATTAAACTAGAGTTCAGTAGGTGTAGTCTTAAAATCTAACATGAGCATAAAGTTATGTCATGTCACCTCACACTAAAACATAACCGTGATGAATCCAAAATTATTACGCGTGTCCAAAGCACGTTACGCAAGTTTTCGATATAGTGAAAGCGTAGACGGACATCCGTCAGCGCCCATGAATATTCAGAATAAGGTTCACGGCGGTGACTTTGATTTAGTTTCGTTTTTATTGACCTTCTTTGCAATTTGACTTAACGATGCTATTGTAAATGTAAACTCTGTCATGTGAAATAACCATTTAAGCCTACTTGCGGAGTAAATATTTGTGCTTTTATTCATTTGCTTTAACTTCGACGCAGTACTTGGTATATTCATAGAAACAAATTAGCATAATTATTTTTTGAAAACAATAAAGAGCGATTGTTCTTAAGTGTTCCCATTTTTACCAATAGATAGATACAAAATACGGCACAAAAATACTTCTTAAATTTTTGAAAATTGAAAGCTTCAAAGTTCATGTATTCATAACGTTTCTTAAATATTTTCAGGTCGTTTTCAAGTTTTAGCATATTCAGTATTTACGGTATCAAAGCATAGTTTACCAGAAATGATAGTATGTGTATAGGTACTCCTACATATTGTTTCTGAATATTTGTAAGAACTTCAACGTATTGAAGTAAAAAAATTACTTGGTATTTTGCAATAAAAAAGGAAGAAATAATATTTAATAAATCTTTATGACCTAAAAGCATCATCATCTTTACTCTGTCAAATTAAAAAAAAATGCTAGAGAATCTGAGATAAGTAAAAAGTAAATTAATTATTATCGACTGTTTTGGTTTTAAAAAATGTACGACGGGAAAGAAGTGCATAGTGCGAATAAATCCCAAGGCAAGAAAGTCAATAAAATTCTACTATCCAGTTGGTAATGATACGCTTTGCATCCGTACTAGAGAGCAACGTTCAACAAACTTGCATACATGCAAATTATTACGTTTCTAGTTAGTGGTTGAACATTGATCGGTCAGTGGGTTACATGCCTTGACTCGACTTACTCTTTCTCATATCTGGGCCATACAGACACGAAAAGGAATAAAGGGGTCTACACAGTCAGACAAACAAAAGGATGTCATTCCCTGTGGTCAACTGTTAAGGGCTTACGTGTGCATATTTAATGATGTTTTTTTATCGCATAGAATATACATGATGACTCATGTTAAAATTGATAACGTAGTGTAGCTAAATGGATAGTTATTCTAATGGAGTATAAATTATAGAATATAATTAAAATTATAAAAAGATATGGATATTGATAGTTAAGAAAAAATATGCATTTTTTTAGTGTCGAAGAAAAACTTTTATAGAAACAAAAATGTACGACAACTACGTACCTAAACACAGTATTTCGCGAGCAAAACAGCAATTGACATGAAAATCTAAAATAAATTTATGAAGCGTTTATGGCTGCCGCCAGCGAGGTCAATAGGGAACATTACGCAAAACTCTTCGTAGGTGGCGACACTAGCGGCGTTGACATTGTATCTCATTCCCACTTGCGGTATTGTCTACGAAATCATCCTTGTCACTCATTTGACAATCAATTGTGCTTGTGTGTGTGAATCCCTATATTCCTATAGTAGTTTACTATTAGTGGTAGTGCTGCCTCTGGCGGCAGAACATTGCAGTAATGTTCCCTATTGTTGTCTCAGTTTTTGGGTAATTATGTTCTTTAATTAATTGCTCCCATACAAACTCTCCAAAAACTGGTTCGAATGGCATCGTAAAAAAATCTTAGTCATTATCCTTATTATAGATCGGGAGACGCTGTTTATGCGAATAAGGAGCCCAACCTGCTTTTTTTATTTTATGAATAAATAAATCTGTATGTGTATCTGTAACCAAAAGTTATGCTTTATAAGCCCTTAACTATTGCACTGTCGACAGGAGAGACGCGCAACTAAATTTTCACGGCTATCACAAGACGGCGCGCGAGCCCTCTCGATTTTTCTCGTACAATCCGTCTCTCTCTTATTAGAAAACTAAGAAAGAGACGTAGTTATAGTGCGAAAATCGAGAGAGCTCGCGTGCCGTCTTGTGACAGCCGTGCAGGTAAATTAAAGGGACATTAGTGGTGTAGACTCAAAATTTATTATTTCTTCAAAAGAAAGAAGACAAAAAATATGCCTAATGACGAAAATCCTATTCAAATATCTCAAAAAATGACGAAGCTACAACCGTTTTAATGTTACTTGTTAGAGAGAGAAAACGCTCGTGGATCGTGATGTCACGATCCACGAGCGTCATAGTAAATGAAAATCGTTTCATATGAAGGTGCGTTTTGCGGAAAAGGGACAGAACATACTAACTCTTAACTCTTAAAACTTTGGACACTTATAACTTTGTGATTATTTAAGCTCTTGCGTTGGTTTTTTTCGAGAAAATACAACATTATTGATTATTTTATTTAGTGTCTACACCCCTATTTGACATTGTGAAGTAACGTACTTATGTATCATGTTAGGCTCTCATGTAAGAACAAAGGAGAATTATCGAGGATAAAAGTGACATAGATCCTTTGTCACCGTTAATCTTTTAGAATCTCCTGAAGAATTTCATCATGGCAGACATTGTAGTTACAGAGACTTTGTGGTCGCTTACTATGGGCCTCGTAAGAAGGCCAAAAGTCACTCAAAGGGTAATGAAGAGGGCTATGCTGGGAGTTTCTCTGCGCGATCGCATCAGAAATGAAGCTATCCGCAGCAGAACCAAGGTAACCGATATAGCCCTCCGAATCAGGGACTGCATAACCGAAAAATACCGGTATTCTATTTTAACGGTATGACGTCATATCGGTTGTCAAATAGCGGTTTCGGTAGCGGAACCTTTATATTTCGCTACCGAAATATAAAGGTACCTTTAATTTTTCCGGTGCCGTAACCGCTACTTAAAGGTACCGATATATCGACTTTGGCCTGGAGTTGTTGCCAAACCGCCGGCAAAGGCTCCGCTGCTTTGTCTTTATATCTTTAAATGTTTAGTAGCCAATGCTTCCTCTGTAGAGTGCCAGCTCGCTTACTTTTCTCGATAACCTTTATAATACCGGTATTATAAAGGATACGGTATCGTTTAAAACTGGTACCGCTAACCGCAATTTCAAAACGGTTACGGTACCGTTATGTTCGCGCGGCGCGCATAACCTTTACGACATAACGGTACCGTAATGGAATACCGGTTTCATACCGGTGTAACCGTAACCGAAATCAGTCCCTGCTCCGAATCACTAAACTTAAGTGGCAGTGGGCGGGGCACATTGCACGAAGAGCCGACGGCCGTTGGGGTGCGCACTTTGCACGATCCTGGGTGTCTTCCTTTGTGAGCCCGTTTTCGCTAATGTCGACCTTTACGACATCCAGCCATCGCATCTTAGGTCTGCTGCGGGTTCGAGGGCTGTTGAGGACTAGGATAAGGCATTTGTTCCCTACGTAGTAAGATGGATAGCGAGACACGAGACCCAACTTATTAAGGCGAAATTCAATCATCATATCATCTTGCACTGATCTCTTTTCCATGATATTCTTTCCCAATTGTCAGCCGATAATAATATGTTTTTTCGACGACTTTAATGTTTGAATTAAGACTTCGAACACCAAACTATAATCACATACTTTTATTCTATGGAGCTCCCAACTCAATCGAAAAATGTATTACATAACTCTCATAAATTCGACCAATCACGTGGCGCCTTTACTGAACTATAATGAATTTGACCAATAGAACGTCGCTTAGATCGTAGAGTAATAGACATCAACGAGCGTTGAGTCTTGTGGTGGGCTGCACTTCGTTTCAGCAGATCAAGTTTGTTTAATTATATAAATCAATGTATATTTCTTTCTTTTCTTTCATTCTTTCTTTCTTTCTAATTAGTTCAGTTGACTCGTAGAAAAAGTATTATATACAATAGTTACATAATTAGTTCTTAAATTCTCGTACCTTACTTAAACGGTACTCGACTTTAAGAACCCTAATTATGTAACTATTGTATAAAATACATTTTTTTATGTCAATTTAATTTTGGAATAAAATTAAACAATTTGTCAAAAGGTTTACAATACATCCCTTTTAAAGTTCGAAGGGAAAAGGTTGCTTTTGTTCCTGAAAATTTAAGGCTTGCTTTATTTATTTTGAACTATTATCCTCTTTCCTCCGCTAGGTGCGGGTGGCGTAGGACCGGTCACTTTGGCACTCTTTGGGTGCCTATGTCCAGCAGTGGACATCTTTCGGCTGATATGATGATAATATCCTTTTATAAAGCTAGACCATACAATTACGTGATGATCGCCATATTGGGTACGAAATTTCAACGGAAAAACAGTTACGTTCCGTCTGTACACATGAACGACAGAACAGCGCCAACATTGACGATCCTCAAATAATTTTGTCTCAAAAATGGCCCGCAAAGTGAACATAACTTACTACATTTTGGAAGGTAAAGTGTATAGTTTAAGGCCAGATCAAAATTAAAAAATAAAAAACATTGCAGGCCGCCTGGAATGTTACATATGAATTCCTTTATTTGTCGAGTACCAAACTTTTTAAAAAGTAGAAACTGTCATGTAAAAGACGGCACAGGTCGTAATCAGCCAAATCAAGTCGTATTTTTCTGTTGCAAACGCGACATTTTTGTATGTGTCATAAAAAGATTGCGTTTTTCGGTGGAAAAATACACTTGCGATTCTGTTTAAAAAAAAATTATGACGTTTGATTTCATGTAATTTGCAGTATCCTCAATTTGTATTTAATAATAACGCTTGATTTC
Organism: Epinotia brunnichana; assembly: GCA_963854355.1. NCBI lineage: Eukaryota > Metazoa > Arthropoda > Insecta > Lepidoptera > Tortricidae > Epinotia > Epinotia brunnichana. The sequence continues at coordinate 16,263,175 of OY977957.1, forward strand.
AGTTTAGTATTTTTTATCCCCCCATTTTTGAAAAAAGCACTATATTAGCCTCAGCCGGAATGGCAATTGCAGGCTTCGTATTATAATTAAACGGACTCGCAAGCTCGTCCGTTTAAACAAAATCCTCAGCCTGCAATTGCCTCCTTCCCGGCCACGGCAAAAATGTACTATACCCGAACTCTACCTAGAATGATGGATATTCTATGCTCCACAAAAATCACTTCTGCAGCTTTCTCAAGACTAAAAACAAGTGTCTATCGTCTATCGTTGCCAATGTTGATGTGTTCATTACATTTCTTTTGTTTGGTTAGATTACGTTATTAATCATAAATCGTGTCGACCATCAATGGACAGACATTTAACTGGACAAAGGATTCTTTGACACTGTTTATACTACCGAAACATCACTTTCATTTGTCACAGTATAATGTTTCGACAGTAGTACCACGTGTAGTATTGTTCAATTTAAGATGTATTATTACACATTTACTGGTAGAGAAAGCATTATAGTAATTTTTTAACGTTTGGTTTTTTCATTTAATTTTGTTCTATCACATAATTATTTGATTTGAAAAAATAATTATGTGATTCATTTCAATTTGTTAATTAGTAAAATATAAATTTACACGTCATATAATAAAATAATAATAACATTTTACCTGAACTATCTAGTACTTATCAGTAATACAATAAGCATAAGGGCAATTCGCAGACCCGAAGTTGGTCTGGCGGAAGACTCTAGAGCCAGAAGAAAACGGAAAGAGCCACGCGCGGCGTTGGTAGGCCTCCCACAAGCTGGTCTTATGACCTGGTAAAGGTCGCGGGAGTCCGCTGGATGCGGGTGGCGCAGGACCCGTCACTTTGGAACTCTTTGGGGGGGGCCTATGTCCAGCAGTGGACGTCTTTCGGCTTATATGATGATGATGAAGGGCCACCTAATCGGTTGTTTGCAGACATGCATTATAGATGCGTTTTATGTCAATAACAAAAAAAAACTGATTTTAATTATAAGTGACGCTATACTATATAGTACGTATGCTTAAGACTCGTGTTGCATTCCTGTTCAGAAAAAAATACTTAATATAATTTCAGTTAAGGTTGTAGCTCATATTTATAACAAAGTAGTACTTAGTAGATAGAAACAAAGATCAGTTAGTTTCGACTAAATCTCTACCGCATATCACTTTACTGTGGCACTGTATTTAACATTAAACAGTGATAGAGTTTGCGATCACGACGGCGAAGTCAATATTGCCTATAATGTGATCATACGTATTCCATAAACGTCAAAACGTCGTTTTTACGTGAGGGAAACTGTTGTTTGGAAGTGTGAAATAGAAAACGAAATTTCGGGATACTATTCAGGGTAATATAGTCACTGACCTACATGCCAATAAATTGGCAGAATTACTTCTGACCAGTGTCCAAGTATGAATCTTTAGTATCTTTACGTCATTCCAGACCTTTATTTCCGTTTGGTAACTATATTTGTAACCAGATACTGAATGGAAAAGCAAGATTTTTGGTTTTTAACTGGTAAACATATTGGACCTGTAACGCTTTTGTTTTTAACTAAAGTTTGTAAACAACCCGCTACACAATAGAATAAGAATAAGATTTGACATAAAGATAAAGAAAATCAACAAAACGCATGCAATATAATAAAAAACTTAAAAGAAATAGAAACAAAATTCACTTAGCATTAACAAGATTAAACTACTTAGTATGGGAAATGGGATCCAGTTTCAGCAACTGTTAGGCTTAGTAGTCAGGCGCTGGTTTTCACAATAGGAAAGCTCGATTACAAGTTTCGAAAAGTAAATGCCACTATGCTGCACATCAAGAAGGATACGAATACAAACAATTGTTGTCTAAAATTCTAGAATGTTAGTATTGCCAAGCACTAGCTTAATCGTAATCTTATTGTCTCTGGCGTGACAACTTTTATCTTGATACTTTCATAGATAGCCGGCGAAACTCGGTGCTTATGGCTTGTTGACATAGTACTTAGCAGATGACCCGCTTAGAAGCTGTAGTGTGTGCATAATTGAGCTTGAGATATGTTAAGTGCCTAGTCAACTACTTATTTGGCTTAAGCCTAATTCATCGGTTTTTGTAGGTATTATTCTGATACAAGGGATGTTATATTCTAAAAGGAGACCTTGTGGATATTTAATAGTCTTAAATCGCAATCGAAACTAGAAGCACAATACCATATTCCTAGATTATTAGGGCAGCATCATACTTTTTGGAAAGGGGAAAGGAACATACTACAAAATAACTAATTTAACACAGGTTTGATAACTTCTGAGAATAACGGGGTTAGACTTGTTATCCTATACTATTAAACGAGCAATATTTGTTATATATATATATATATATATATATTTACAATCACGTTCTCGGAAACGGCTCTAACGATTTCGATGAAATTTGGTGGTTACGGGGGCGAGAAAGCGATCTAGATAGATCTCATGTCTTGGAAAATTCGTTTTCTCCGTATTTTCTCTATTTCCACCCGAGCAGAGCTCGGTCACCCAGGAACTATAGTTATACTGGGGGTTTTCCGCAAGTCGACATCCATTGTGCCTATTTTGCGTGAAACGGCGGTGTGGCGCTACTCTAACCACCCCAGCTCGTCTAAAAAGTTGGTGAGTGACTTGGTGGTTGCTGACTGCGTCCCGTAGTGTGTTTGGAGAACCTAGGTGCTTCATTCTGTATATTCCAAATAAGTATGCCTAACTATTCAAAGAATTACTGATGATCACTTTTATTACTTTTACCAAACTCTATAAATATGCGTAATTATGTTGTTTCACTGATTATCTGTTTTTTGTGTGAATAAAATTGTAAGCCACGCACGTGCCTGTGTAATAAACTTACAAATCCATTCATCACCGGTAATACAAAGAAACAACACGTAAAAGTTCAATGACTTGTTACTTTTTACACCTTGCTTGATAATTGCTTAAGCAAATTATGCCGATTCATTCATACTCATACAACAGTTTTATGTATGGTGCCTAATTTGATGATCTGGACAAAGTATTTTTTGAAGTGGATACTTCTTTGCTCGGGTTCTTGTATAGGGGTACAGTTCAAAATGTATCACGTGACTTCCGGAATGACTTTTTGTAGAGAAGCCTAATCTGATTTCAAATAATTGTTTGTTACATGTTTTAATCCTTCTTTATTTGCCATTAGTTGTTAATCACAAAATGTTATTTAGTTTATGTGGCGGACATGAAAATAACTCTGAAATGACCGCCATTTTCAATGTATCGCGAGTCAAATGAGCTACGTCAGACCAATGTTGCCAAATATACCGATTTATCTGTAGTTGTACAGATTTTAGTGAATTAATTTAGATATATTATTTTACGGGTACAGCCAACAAAGAAAGTATCCACTTAAACTTAATTAACGGTTGTATCTCCGACACAACCCGCTTCTTTTTTGTTCACGTGTATTTACTTATATTTTATTTTGTTGTAGAAATTAGTTTAAAAGCCAGGCTTATTTACTGCATCAATTTATGTTGAACCAGCCACGTAAATATACATTTTATGTATATTGGACCCCTGAATATACGTAAACATATTTGTTTTTTTTCATATTTGGAGTTAGGTGACTGTTTACTTACTAACTCTTCTTTTCTAATATCATAAAAGAGGGACAAAAAAGTCGTCCTGTGCCTGTGGACCAAAATACTTCAACCGTAAAAAAAACAAAAAAGCTAGGTAATAACGCATGGGTTCACAAGTGCTTATTAGAAATAACCAAATTAAGTAGTTCCCCATTAATGTAGGCATTAGAACTTTAACAGGTACCCGCAGGCAGTAGGACTAATGACGGCAAACTGTATCCAGGTATACAATTAACACAATCATCATCATCATCATATCAGCCGAAAGACGTCCACTGCTGAACATAGGCCTCCCCCAAAGAGTACCAAAGTGACCGGTCCTGCGCCACCCGCATCCAGCGGAATCCCGCGACCTTTGCTAACAGATTTTGGACATCTTTGGAATTGCGATTGACCTAAATCCACTAGTCCAAACAGCGAGTTCAACAAAAGCAAAGTAACTACAACGAAAGTTGGTATTACCTAATCATTATTAGATCCAATTGCAGCCTTAACCCACTATTATAACTGAATTTAGCGGTCAGCTGACTACTGACTTACATTGATGTATGATCTAGAATCGTGTAAATATTTCGGAAGTGAGCTACATAATGCTATTATGATACTTTTATTATTGCTTACAAAGTCAGCTCCATTGCACCTAATTCCCACTTGAAGTGCAAAAGAAAGTACGTAATTTCGTAACACAAAAACAAAATTAGACGGCACGTGGCTATATTTAAGAACTATAATAACTACAGAGTTGGATAATTATTGCAATGTTTGTGCGATGGGACAATGACGCGGCGTCGTTGCCAACAGTTTAAATATTGCTTTAGCTAATAAACATGACTACCTTTTGCATAAACATTTTATTTTTCTTGAACTCTTGGCAAATTTTGTATCTTATATTTCAAACTGAAAAAAAATTACAAAAAAAATCATTGGCATAAAATGGTACCGAGCTATTCTTAATCTTACTGATGTCTTACTTTCTAATCTTGTGATAGAAATAACAATTATTGCAAATATCAATTACCATAAAAGTAGTAAGGTTGTAATGTTTTAATTGTAAACGTAAATAATATTTGAAATCCAATCAGTAAACTTCATGCTTCTACCTGTATAAAAGAAAATTATGTTCAAAATCAAGTTTAATAAAGAAAGGACTTTCGTTTTTATACATATATTACTAATCAATTGAGACTATAATCATGACAACTCAAATTTAGCACTACACTGAAGTCATGCACACTTTTCAAAGAAAATATAAAAAAAAAATCAGGTACCTGTTGTACCTACCATAAAAGCATAAACAGGTTTGTGTGCGTAATATATTTACTCGCACTTTTTAATTGACTATTCAATATTTATCACAAAGGAATATTATTTACAGCATCGTCCAGTTATCAACAAACTTTGACTTTACAGTCAAAGTTACAGCTACTTTACAGTAGCATTTTACTTTTAGTATCACTAGTTTCATTTTTATCATTGTCCCAGTGTTCAGTGTACGTGGTGTAACTACATCTCTATTGTTTCTAAAATTACATAGTGTTTCTAATGGCAGGTAATGTGCGAACTTCCCATAGGGACGGTGGAAATTATTTTCTATACGAGAAAATTTGACATAACACTAATAAGGAAAATTAAACAAGTGATAGTAAAAGTTTTAATGGTGCGAACGAAAGGGAAACAATAAAATTGACGACTGTCAATGATAGACATTTATTATAAGTCCATGTCAGCTTAGCTTTCATTATTTGAATGACACTGGATGTTAAAACGATGATATAAGACTTAACAAGAAAGTTATACATTATAATTAACAACATTTTGCAGATTTCAGTTACATTGAGACAAGGTGAGAACCTGAACAGCGCTCCTTCGAAACATTATTAAGTTGCCATATAAAGAAGTACGAAGTACCTTTACGCATATCAGCTATAAAAAAGCAAACGCGTCAGCAAATTATAATACGGTTGAAGCTTTAATTTAGTTACTAATTACAATTTGATTCCATATCATAATATTATATAAGTTAAAACAGACTAAGACAACTTTTAAGAAGTCCTTTCTTTAAAGCAATGATATTTAATCATCAAACGTTATAAAAATCTGCTCATACACATAATTTGTCATCAATCAATAACGATTCAAATTTTGAACTTGCCCGTTACGGCATGTTGTGTAACTTTAGAAATCATCACATAAATATTAATTTTCGTAGAAAATGCCCACTGTATCATTGCGAGGTTTCAACCAATCGAGCGCTCCTTACGCGCATTGCGAACCTGTGTCGATAGGCGGCCTATGAATGTTGTAGAACTGCCATGATTAAATTACGGATGATGAAATCAGTATACACTATTACGGAACTTGATTATAATGAATACTATTTAATTTAAAATAATAAGAGACAGTAAAAACTACGAAATAAATAAATTTTAGTGTGTTTTAAATGACTATAAGGATTGTTTTACTGCGATACACATAATGAGATGCAATTCAGCTACGGTGTAAAATGCTATTTATTTTTCTTTGTTAAGTAAGTTTATCTTACCTGACCACATAATCCTAGTTTAAACACCTTAGGACGATTGTGAACATATATCGTCCTTCTAAAAATATGTTATCTTTGTACTCTAGAAACATGAATGCAATGAAATGCTTAAATGTTTGGCAAATAATCTGAAAAGGTACTTCTACCAAGCTGATTACGAATAACAACTTACATTTTATTTAGTTTCACTACTTCTGTGCCGTTATCTGTCATTTATATAGGCTGTAGTTCAAATTCAATAATAAATCGTCGAAAAACTCTATGGCCCAAAAACGCACTGTTTAGCGTACTTTTTTGGTTCATACATTTTTCATAAAAGCACTGTTTAATTTTTTTTTATCGGCCGCTATATTGCAGTGGTGCCAACTTCTTAAACAAATATTTCGAAATATAAGTATTTATTTACGATTTAACATTTGTATATTATAAATTATTTACTACAATAATAATACATCATCATCTATTGTGTGTTAAATTACACGATTTATATATCCTGGGTATTATTTATAAAAATAAACAGCTCGAGTTCGGTCCGGTTCCGGATTTGGTTTGGTTCGGATGGCAAATGCAAACAAATTAAAAACAAAACAAACCATAAGCAAGCATTTCCGATGTTCCACCAAAATACAGTTCAAAATTAAAAGACGAAAGATGATACACTATTATTCCTAAACTATTAAGATTATATTCGTGTTTGTGAAGACAAGTGTACGCTCCTTTTAAAATGGTCGAAGAAATTAATATCTGCACTCCTGAAGAAATTGCGTGAGAAGCAAAAGTACGAATATAAAACTTGCTGCCTGAAAAGTTTAACTATTCTGTAGTTTGCTATTTACTTAAAATTTGCCGTAGAAAAAGTATTGTATGCAACGGTGTATAACTGGTCTAAAAACGCTCGTGGCGTCTGTAATTGCGATGCTCGCCAAGGCTTGCATCGCAACCCACGCCACTCGCGTTTTAGGACCCTTCTTATACAACAGTTGCATAAAATACCATTTTGCTTTCTTATGATTAGGTAATGTTAATATTATTTCCCTTACAGGTTTTACTTGTGGATGTCAAGATAATTTAATTCAATAGTCATTAATGTTATCGATGAGCGGTTATAGAATATGGTTAGAACGATAGATAATATAGGTACCTACTTTAAAACTATTAATATTTGCATTAAAAATAAAGATGCATTTTTCAAAATAACTTGAAACAAACGTGAGTTTTGGTTCAAAGTTATATTCGTTTTGAAAGTACAGTGAAGTGTGTCAGTAAATGTCGTAAAGCTTTTTGTCTTGTGTTGTTACTCATTAAATTCCTGGCCGCAAATTAAAAATAATCATAATCATAAATTTATTTCCATTTAACCTTAGGTGGTAAATACATTGTGGTCGAGTCCTCCTATTAGGTATTATATTACCTGTGTCAGGAGACCTCGCTCTTCCAAATTATAAATTATAGAAAGTTCTAACGTTAAAATGGTTTTTTATAATGTTCCAAAGATACAAAAATCAGGAAGAAAACTATTCAACCCATCTTATTTCGTTTTTAGGGTTCCGTACTCAAAGAGTAAAACGGTACCCTATTACTAAGACTCCGCTGTCCGTCCGTCCGTCCGTCCGTCTGTCTGTCACCAGGCTGTATCTCACTGATACCGTGATAGTTCCAGCTGAAATTTTCACAGATGATATATTTCTGTTGCCGCTATAACAACAAATACTAAAAACAAAATAAAATAGATATATTTTTTGATAATGGTACGAAACCCTTCGTGCGCGAGTCCCACTCGCGCTTGGCCGGTTTTTTATTTTATTAACGTAACAAAAATAAAGTATCACAAAGACGCTAAGATTATACAAGGCCACCTCTACAATATTCTCAACCCGCACACTCTCGTACTGTATCAGTTGCTCGCTCGTTTTGGCGGGATTCACGAAGTGGGGGTACGCGGAATAAAACCGCTATGCCTCGCTCCAGACATCACATTTCACAAACCGAAGTAGACGGGTAAAAAAAAACAAAAAAAAAAATGAAGGCCTTCCTTCTCATACTTGTGAGTGTGGCGGTGGTGAGTGCGAAGCCCACTGGGGAAGACGACATCGTCGGGTCAGTCATCGGCGCAGTCAGGAGCTGTGCTGAGGAAGATGTCTCCTTGTGTCTCAAGGTGTGTGCAGTGTTGTGGTCTTGTGATCTCTTCGAGGATTTCCAAGTTTGAGTCTAATGGTCTCCAAATTATGATCCTGTGTAAACTTTAGTTGTAAATTTTTGAGTCAGTAGCCCGATTTTTTTATAACAAATTCATTCAATTACTTGTAACAACCTAAAAGTATGAAAAAAGCTTATTTCTGCTCTCACTGTGTGAGTAAAAAGCTCAGTCTATACGCTCTTATTATTAATATTGGACTTTAACTACTTCATTCAGCCAAAATTTTGCAACTTTTGATATCTGTTCCACTTAAAGCTATTGAAGCTTTTATTTGGAAATCAAAAGTTTAATTTAAATTTGAATATCACCAAAAACATTTCACTAAAAATCATTAAACTCATTATGAACATTTGTAATATTACAGAAAAGCTTAACTTTTCCTCACGTATTACAGTCAAGTGCAAAAATATACATCGAAAGTCGAAACCTTAATCGGCCGAGCCTGCCCATATTTTTGCACTTAGCTTTTTGATTTCTTGTATCAATAACTGTATTTGCAATCCAGAAACATAATTCAAAATACCTTATCAACAGGAACGCGCACTGAAGTACGTCGAAAACCTGGCCACCGCCCGGGAAGTGAACATCGCCGACGGAGTCAGCCTTCTCGGCTCAGGATCACCCAGATCCGCCCGGTCCTTCGAACCCCTCTCTGAAGACCCGTCAGTCCGCGAGAACCAAGTAGAAGCAAGACTGCTGGACTCGACTGCTGACTTCTTGGAGAATCATGTCATTCAGCTGCGTATGCCTAAGAGCACCGTTGAGGATGTGAAGAGATCGCTTGAGGAAGGTCAGTATCATAATATGTACTCAATAGTTCTTTGATTCCTGAAAATTCTAGTCTGAATTACAATTAGCGCTGGTATGGGTAATTAAAATATGGCGTAATGAAATCGTTGAAATCTAATGATTATTTTGATATTAAAGCAGTCGTGGGATATAAAGCTACTTAAGTTCATCATGTAGAAAAATAATTTCAAAACAATCAAACAACTAAGGTAATGGTTACAGTCAAACTAAGTAAGAAAATGCTATAGATTTTGATGAACTGATCATGAGAATGTTTGAAGCAAATTCAAGTTCCTACGAAATAATGAAAATTTACATCATATTATACATTCTGCATATAGTATATGCAGTTTAATATTAAAGAAAAACGCAAAACGGAAAATATATCATTAAATAGGTTATTGCAGGAAAGGGGTCACTTCATCATTGTGTTTGTGGGAACTTTTGGACACAAGAAGTTAACTTCCGTTATTTTTCAACGGAAGTATCATTTGTTCACGGCAATTAATAGTTATACAATACTACATCTTGTTACGATTCGTATCTGGAGCATTTAATTATTATAAGTGGTCAAAACCGGACTCAAAAGAGTGAAAGTTTGGCGTGCAAGTATAATTATTTTTTTGGTACTTTGCAGCCTGTTCAGGTACCCGTCAACTCATGGGAATGGGCACATGCTAAGTAGAAAATCTTGTTTGTACATTGAGTTAACCAATTGTCTTAACTGCATCAACAACATAATATAATTATGCAGAGATGCCAACATTGAGATCCACTTTTGAAGTAAAAAATGAAATAGCTTCAAAGTATCATTCACTTATTTTATTGTTTTAATGTTACGAAACTCCACTGAATTGCTATCGGACGAATTATGACGTTAAATAATACAGTTAGATCACAATTCGCAGTTGTTAAAAGACTGGTCGTGTCGCTTATTTATTTACAATAACTGGTTTGGGCCCCTTCGTTTCATTGATAAGTATAAAAAAGTGTTTTAAGGATGACTCACGCTAGAACGGGCCGTGTCCGGCCCGGGCCATTTTCTAAGAAAAACGTCGGCGTTTTTGCGCGACCGAGCCATAACCCAAGCCTGGCTGAGCCACGGCCGAGGCTCGGAAGCGGCTCGGTGTCGGCACGGCTTGGCCGGGCTTGGGTATGGCTCGGCCGCTCAAAAACGCCGTCGTTTTTCTTAAAAAACGCCCCGGGCCGGCCACGGCCCGTTCTAGCGTGAGTCATCCTTTAGGAGCCGCTAAAGATTTATCGAATGGTGGCGATGATTCATTGATTGGTTAATTATCTTTATTGATTACTTTTTGTCTTTGGCACGTTAAAAATTGGAGCAACAATATTTTCTAAGGCATTAAATGATTTCTAAATTTCACATTAAATCATGCTAAAACAGACATAAACTGCTCGCGTGATATGATATATCGTCCCATAAAAAAGTAAAAATCGTTACGTAAAACTTTAGTAAGACTCGATTCGTGGCACTGTACTCTCGCCAAATTAAATTAAAACCTGCAGAAAAACCAGTTTAACAAGTGCGTGTGTGAGGATATTAAAATAGAAAGTTCGCAGTCGCGTTAAGCGAGAAATTAATTAGTTTATAAATTTAGCAAAATTTAGCAATAAAATTAAACATTGAAACGAGAAATTCGTAAACGGGCTGAAATTGTGAACGGATATCCGTATCTCGATTATCAAGAGAACGTACGTTCGGAGAAGAGGCTAGAAATCTCGATGGTCAAACGGGTCTTGCAGGAGTTTCTCTAACCTATTAACAAGGTTGATTATGGTGGAAAGCGGACGGATGGTCAAGTCCAGTTTTTGCCAGATTTCCATAGTACTCGCCACAACTATGTAGGACTACATGTAACTAGTTTTAGAGATCCGTTAACGCGGGCCGTGATCGAAATCTCGATCGAGGATCGAGTAAAAGTCTCGCTCCAGGCGTTGACGAAATATGGAAGTAGGCTCGAGCTTTCGAATCGTAAGGTCCGGTAACCGATGCACTTTCTAGATGAACAAGACTGTTATGCAAACTGGACATAACACCGTGAATTACAATGAAAGCGACATTATTTAAAGTTCAGTTGCATTTCGCTTCTACGCGCTGAATTACAATCAGTTGTTTCAATTACAAATTTCCTTAGTCACCGCGCAGCAAGTTGAATTTGAATATTTGCTTTGGAATGCAGCACTCCTTACTCTACTTCCGAGTTGTCGGCCGTTAGGTTTATAGGCAGTTGATGTACATGTTTAATATTACGGTTTTGATGTCACATCTTATTTAGTGAACTGGTACTGAGTAACTGACAGGCAACATAGTCCAAGCTCATGGGTTTAGAATTATCAAATTTTGAATACAGGAACTCTATTTGCCCAATCGAATATTTTGTAATTAAGCATTGTATTTCCAGGCCGTGGCAAGAAGAAGAAGTTGAAGCAGCTGATGCCCATCCTCGGTCTCCTGCAGCTGAAGATCCAGTCCCTCATCCCTGTTTTCCTCGGAATCATCGCCTTCGCCGCCGTCAAGGGCTTGTTGCTCGCCAAGGCTGCCCTTCTCGCTTCCGCTCTCGTCCTTCTCAAGAAACTGCTCTCGAAGCACGACCATCATGAGAGCTATGAGGTGGTAGCTCACCCCCACCATGAGGAGCACTATAGCCACGGAGGTGGTGGCCACGGCGGCGGCTGGGGCCGGTCAGCTGATGCCCAGAACTTGGCCTACAACGCCTACGCCAACTGATACCTAAGATAGTTTAAGAAAGTTGATCCATCGATCAACTAGTTTATTTATCTTCGGTTAGTCTAGTTCGGACCTCAGAATGAGATTTAATTTATTGTCATAATTTATTTAACTTATTGAAATCAAAGCGTTTAATTTAGTTGTGTGAATGAGTGAATCTTGTCTTCTCTTTTTGTAAATTCATCGTCTCTTTTTATCTAGTTGCCTTCTACTACAATGTACCTGTTCTTATTTTTTATTGTACGTTTATGTTTCTTAGTACAATTCATTATAGCTTTAAATGTATCACCACCTTTTTAGTTATGTATTTATATTTTTGTTTAAGTATTAATGTGTTCATTAATAACTAGTCGTATTATTATTTATCTATAATATTTCCAATATCATATTTCATATTTTTATATAACTGTTGTAAATATGTTTCTTATCAAAGTATATGTGTAAAACATTGTTAATTCATCTTCGTTTAAAATATTATCTTATTGTATGTCTTTGCTATCTATTTTGTTATATGTATATACCTACTCATGTAAATATTTTTCATATCTATGTATGTATAGTATAAATGTATTGCTCTTTATTGTTTTTAGTTGTATAAACCATTTTCTTCATTTATCATTATATCATAATGGGCCATGCATAAACTAAAGATGAAAATATATCAGTCATTCATATTTTACGATTACGTTTTATTTTATCATTCCTATTAAAACAAAGCTACAAAATGTTCCATTTCTAGATTTTTTTAATTCAAATGTGTTAAAATAAATATACAGCAATAACACGTAATAACGTTGGTTCTGCCTGTGTATTGAAAAGAATGCAGGTGAAGCCGCGATATCTGAAAGACTAAATATATTGGCAAAAGAAATTGGAAATCAGAAGAGTACGTCCTGAGATTACCCCTAAATACATGGCTACATACTTACAAGCATACATTTTACCCCTTAATAATATTTAAGTACCCAAAGACTCCGCTGATCCGGGAGTCCGCTGGATGCGGGTGGCGCAGGACCGGCCATTGTGGCACTCTTTGGGGGAGGCCTATGTCCAACATTGGACGTCTTTCGGCTGATATGATGATGATGATGATGACCCAAAGACTAATATTACAATCTTACATAGATTTGATAATATTAAAACATCGTCTAACCACGTGGTCTAAAAGATAAAACATTAAATAATTTAATCAATTTAATGAATGAAATAGTGAAATATTATAATTATGATGAGAGTTCCTTACGGAGTTATAAAAGCCACTGTGCCCACTTGCAGATAGATACATTAGATATTTCGTACAATAAGCAAAAACATCTGATAGTCGTCCTACGGGCCTGAAAAATAAGAGTAAGTAGATTCAAATATTACGAGTGATGCTGTACTAAAGTAAGTTGTTTATTCAACAAACAAGCATGATTAGTTGATAACACAAAAATTAAAGTATTCGCAACGGAGGCTTCATCAAGTGTTTACAAAAACACATCGTTAGGTATAAGATAATGATAGAATCCGCAACAGGCTTCGTCAACAATACGTACTAAACTAAATTAACGAAAAAAACCGCCCCGGATCGATGGTGGCCCAAAAGTTCCCATGACACTGGCGACTTTGCCACTCTGAATGGCCAAAAAAAATACATATCGACAACTATTCTACAGCATGACTATTTATGATGTTACCTGCATTTAATAGCCTTCTTAATGTTTTATTTTCTCTAAATTGATGAGCTAATTTCACCCATTACTTACTTTAATTTCGTGCAAACAGTTTTCTCGTCGTAAAAGTTTTGCCAGTAATTACACTTTCCTGTGAAAATTAGGTTTTTAACGGACACTGCACGTGTACAGCCAGCAGCAGAATTAGCTACAAACAAATTCAAAATTAGCTTTTTCGTTTTAACAATAGAGATGTATGTAGATTGTATTGTACTCTTCCTTCAAGTAGATACATGTTCTGAAAACTGTACTGACACTAAAAGAAACTAAGCAATAAATCGAACTTAGAAACTGCATTAGCAGAAAGTAAAGCTGTAGCCACAATACCACATAAAACGCTTTCATTTTCAGCCTTACTTGCATCTGCGGCTATTTAAATGGGCCGGGTGTGATGTATGTCCATGTACGCTCGTCATTGAAAGATCAGTCGATCTTGGACTTTAACAGCATTGAAATGAAGTTGAAAAGTGTAATTTTCATCCATCAACTATATACTTAGAAGTTGCAAGGAACATACTGGGTTATCCTATAATATTCCTTATAGCGTTGCGATAAGGTTTACAAGTGATCAGTTGACATGACCTCCACTTGGCAAGTAACAATTTCATTCGAATATCATTGTTATCAATATTTCGCGCTCACACACACTTGGTTATGCACTCCAAGAAGGAGTGCTTGAACCAAGCCGATGCCAGTACTAGGTTATATAATTGTTTTAAGTAGTACCTATGTAATATTTTTTGCGTAAGCTCTTAATTTGGTGATTTCAGTTTGAAGCCAGAGTGAAGATTGTGTTACTAAGCATTAACTCTAGTGAAGATAGTGTAAAAAGTAATCGTTAATGTTTTTTATGAACCTAGGCTGACACACCATATAAAACAACAGTGGATAATGTTTCTTCCAAAATTTTGGCGTGTTGGAAGCCATTTTGTGTAGAAGGTAAAAAAAATAAGTAATAACCTGAAGATTGAAAAACAAGAAAGAGCCATGATCCTCAGCAATGGAAGAACAATTAAGAAGAGAATTGAATAACAAAACCTGAGTCAGCGAAAGATGAACTTCACGAGAACGGTGCTTTCCTGTAAAGCTTAGATTAAAGGCCTCCACACACCGGTCGCTGGCGCGGTGTACCCGATTCTAAAAACTATGTGCATTTTAGAAGAAGTCTGGAATATAACGGAATTAAAATTTACAATTTCTTAAATGATGACGAAAAGTTTAATAATTTTAATGAATTTTCTAAAAACTTAAAAAAAATCTACTGACTAGACCATTTTAAATTTGAAATTAATATTTTAATAATTCGACCTTTTGATCTTTTTAGGGTTCCGTAGCCAAATGGCAATAAACGGAACCCTTATAGATTCGTCATGTCTGTCCGTCTGTCTGTCTGTCTGTCTGTCCGTCCGTATGTCACAGCCACTTTTTTCCGAAACTATAAGAGCTATACTGTTAAAACTAGGTAAGTAGATGTATTCTGTGAACCGCATTAAGATTTTAATACAAAAATCGAAAAAAAAACATTAAGTTTTAGGGGTCCCCATACTCAGAACTGAAACTCAAAAAAATTTTTTTCATCAAACCCATACGTGTGGGGTATCTATGGATAGGTCTTCAAAAATGATATTGAGGTTTAAAATATCATTTTTTTCTAAACTGAATAGTTTGCGCGAGAGACACTTCCAAAGTGGTAAAATTAACCCCCCCCCCCCTGTAACTTCTAAAATAAGAGAATGATAAAACTAAAAAAAATATATGATGTACATTACCATGTAAACTTCCACCGAAAATTGGTTTGAACGAGATCTAGTAATACGTCATAAATCGTAAACCGCAATTTATTTCACGGAACCCTTCATGTGCGAGTCCGACTCGCACTTGGCCGCTTTTTTTTTAATTAGTTTAAGATTTTGCATGCGGAATTGTGGCGGAACATGCATTCCTGTAAAATATTGTATCTCACTGACATGTAGTTACTAGGTACTCTTGTGTATGTTCTCGCAAAATAACTCTTTTCATTTACAACTTTATGGGCAAAAATAATTTCCCATGACAAACACGAACTATATTCTAGCACGAACGTGCTTAGTAAAATTGTTGACTTGGCACCCTCTTTTCGTCTTTTTGTAGCATTTATTCAGAGGTGATTTTCGACCACTTACTTAAAAAATATTACCAAGCCAAATTTGTTAGTTCCGATTGCTATTAACTGTACAGTTGGGTTAATATGCTTTCACTGAACGCTCGTGCGCACATTGCCTAATGAGCAAACCTACCCAACCTTGTCCTCGCCCTTATTTACCACCTATCTACATACATACATACACAATCTTACGCCTATTCTTCTGACAGGTAGTTTTTAGGGTTCCGTACTCAAAGAGTAAAACGGGACCCTTTTACTAAGACTCCGCTGTCCGTCCGTCCGTCCGTCTGTCTGTCACCAGGCTGTATCTTCACTGATACCGTGATAGTTCCAGCTGAAATGTTCACAGATAATGTATTTCTGTTGCCGGTATAACAACAAATACTAAAAACACAGAATAAATAGTTTTTTATAGATAATGGTACGGAACCCTTCGTGCGCGAGTCCGACTCGCACTTGGCTGGTTTTTTTTTTTGTAATTTCACTTTGAACAATAAAATTTATTATATATGATAGATGAGCCAGGTCATCAGCATCACCTATAATAATTATAACATACTTGAACGCTACTCCCATATTGCAATTCTTACTGCAAAGGCAAAAAGGAGGTGGTGCTACTCTAAACCCCTCTAAGGTGGCCCCTAACCTAACTTAACTTGGCGAGGCTGGATCTGTTTACGGTATTTTGTGCTTTGACGTAAGTTGTATTTCATTTATGCATTTTGTACAGGAATACTGGAAGTTCATGCGTAAATACTAACTTTTGGCGAGTTTCAAATAATCCTTTTGCACGCGATGTCGTGCTCATAGTGCGAAAAACTGTTAGTTATAGCGTACGCTGGCCCAAATTTTTTTATGTATACCTAGGTACGTTAATTTTGGGTTTGTATTCGGTCTTTAGCAGCATATAGGTAAAAAACTTAAGTAAAGCCCTTCTTGTGTGTAGTGGTGACGTATCCGAATAGACATTACATATTTAAATTGTCTCACACCTTTGATAGGTCAGGAACCTCAATGCCAAGTTTTGCTTACTTTAGGTACATGAGTTAAATACATAATATGAAAATGCAAAATTGTAAATACCCGTCCGTATAGAGTTCCAAGTACTGTAGTACTCAGTCGTACATTCGTTTGCCAGCATCATCATCATCAATTCCTTGCCCTTATCCCATTTACTGGGGGTCGGCCCAGTATGGTCTTTTTCATCCATACTTCTCTGTTAGACGTCATCTCATCAGCATCACTCACTTCTTTTATCTTCATATCGTCTCTTACACAGTCCATCCACCTTTTCCTTGGTCTACCTCATACCACGCAAGGCGATTGGCTCTCAATTTATCCGCGATAGCCTTCTTTCAGGCTTCCCCTTACATAGGTACACATTAGTTTCCCACCATTGTGATATTAAAAACAATTTCACCAAAACTTGTAGCATTATTAGTAGTTACTCCTGTAATCATGCTTTCCCTCATACATTCCTTCTACATAATCGTGGTACCTGTATGCATTAAGGACGGCATGTTAAATTGCCTTTTGGACAGGCAGTGGGTTAACGGGACTCGGTCAAGTATGCGTGTCAGGTTGTTGACCCATTTTAGGCGTCGACGTACTTTGAAGGTAAAGTAAAACTTGGATTTACAAGGGTTATCATGATCCTCGAAGCGTTTTTCTGGTTGTATCTTAAATGAGCCAGGGGTCCGCTTTGGCATTAATCCCAATATTTGGCTAAGGCACTAATTTTACAAAAGCAACTGCCATTTGCTATCCCGCAGCAGGACCAAGGTAACCGATATAGCCGTCCGAATCGCTAAAATCAAGTCGCAGTGGGCGAGGCACATTGCACGTAAAACCGATGACCGTTGGGACGGAAATGTTCTCGAGAGGCATCCACGTACCGGCAGGCGTAGGTGAACTGATGACCTGGCAAAGGTCGCGGGAGTCCGCTGGAGGTCATTGTGGCACTCTTTGTCCAGCAATGGACGTCTTTCGGCTAGTATGATGATAATGATTATGATGAACTGTCATTTGACTCAACTATAGGGAAAACTAGACCTTGTGGGGATTAGACTGGTGTCCGCGTGATCTTTTCATTCATAGAAAACCTTTAGTTAAGTAACATATGATGAAAAACCCTGTGGTACGAGTCGGGATTCGAACCCACGTCTGATTCCGTATTTATGACGTATTGAAATGAGGTTGATTGCCTGTATTGATGCGCTCCCTTTTTCGCTTGGGCTTGGCCGAGGGTGTTTGAAAGAGTCACACTGATCACTGATATCGAGATGGAATCGGCACTAGATCACTTCGTATTTGTATTTTGGCATTATTGTCAAAGTAGTTACTGGATATATCCGTATATATCCAGTAACTTATTTATGCGTGAAATCTTCAATACGCATGTCACACTACTTAAAACGGCATGAAAAACCTAAAGACATGAAACGATTTTTTTCTTCGTAAAATAGTATCTAACGTGATTAGTGATGTGCAAATTGCGGAATGTTTCCAAAATGTTGGAAAAGTTCTCGGAAATATCAAGAGAGTTTCACTAGGAATTAAGGAAATGTACGTACTGAGAAGCATAAACATGTAACTCTTATACACTATGTATAAGAGTTACAGTTTTATGCTTCTCATTATTTTTTTCTTCGTAAAATAGTATCTAACGTGATTAGTGATGTGCTAATTGCGGAAAGTTTCCAAAAAGTTGGAAAAGTTCTCGGAAATATCAAGAAGTTTCACTAGGAATTAAGGAATCTTACGTACTGAGAAGCATAAACATGTAACTCTTATAAACTATGTATAAGAGTTACAGTTGTATGCTTCTCAGTACGTAAATTTCCATGTTGGAAATGGTAAGTTTCAATTTCCATACAAAAATGAGGAAAATTTCCGAAATTTTCCATTGTTAAATTGCAGAAACATTTCACTCTATAGGAAACTTTCCGTCGGCACATCAGTAAACGTGATTAAACAACAATTAAGTATTGTAAAACACATTCACGACAAAAGATTTTGACAGCGACATACAATGTGACGTTGAATTGAATATTTTTATTTATACTTTATCACAAAAAAAACATAATCTTTTTCTCTTTAATGGTAGCATTATAATTCTAAATCTTTACTTAAATAAATGTATATTAAAATAATAATACACTAAAATGCCTTAGTAATTAATCAAAGTCTAGATCAGCGGCATCTATGGTATTCGCATGTGAACTAAAACAAAGTAAAGCTTTCTATTGACCTTACGTGAACATCCACCAATATCACACACTGTTCACACGCATAATTTTCTAATACTGCATCATTCTTACATAATTTTTTGTTGAAAAAATAATAATGTGTTAAACAAGACCAAAGTTACTTTTTATTAGTTAATTAACATGTAATATGAAGTAGTTCAACATATTGTTATATTTAAGAAAACTAAAAGTAACTAACGTTAGCGCCATCTGTGAGCAAGTACGTGTACTATTATCACGGCCATGTTTGTTTACAAAACGAACAGAAGTTCAAGGCTTCACCGCTCGGCTTGTGGTAGTCTCTTTTGTTTCCCGTCTGCAGAAAAACGGTCAATGTCCGAGAAAAAAAACAACTCGTCTGTGATTGTGCACTTTGCGGCATTTTTTACTTTTATTATGCAGCCAGCCAGCCACAACATTGTTTTTTTATTCTTTTTCACTCATTATTTGTTATGTTACCTACATAACATAGGTTAAGGCGAAGTGAGGTCCGAAAATGGATTTAAAAAAAATCGTAGCTCTTGTTTGGATTATAATACGGCTGCCCTAAATTTAATTAGCAATTTTGAGGCCTTTCTCGAGGGAAATTCTTCTTTTCTTCAGCTACTCGAATCCTGAGTTTTTGACTTTCACTCGATAGAAAAAAATCACGAAACGAGGTCTAAAATACACTTCAAAAAATCGTAACAAATTATGCACAACACCGAAACATATTACAATTGGTTTTAAAAATCGGCAATGTCATGTTTGAGAGAAATCAGCTATTACTTTTTTATTTAATAAAACGCACAAAGAAATAAAATTAAAAAACATGATATCCGCGCTTCCAAAGTTTGGAAGCGCGGATTTGGCAAACACGCACTGCCGTCTCGCTCACGCTTATGCTCAGTGAGAGTGAGAGAAGACCACGAACCAACGTCCCCTTAACAATGGAATGAAACTGAAAAAAAATAGTATACCCTGAATATAGTTCAAATTAGAATTAATAAGGTAATAATTTAATTCTGCGTTCATCTTTGTATAAGGTATTTATTTATTGATATAATATATTACACGTACCTATTATATTATGCAAGTCATACAATACAACATGTGTAAGTAGGTATGTGTTCACAAAGATAATAAATATTACGTTCGGTTCATACTCGTATGCAACATTGAAGTAACTTTCCTTAACCGTTTATTTGCAAAGTTAGGTAATTTAATTCTCAAGCTCGCAGTCGTTCTTTACTATCAAGGTTACTACTACGTTCATTCAAGTTTCGTGATGTCGGTGTCGTTTTATTGCACCCGCTGCGACCTAGATGGCGTAAGTGGGCTCTTTTTATTTGTTTTACAGTTTGAGTCGTTTTTTGAATGATATTGCAGTTTTGGATGAAGTAAGAATGGCTAGGTAGTCTTATTTTGGGTAAAGAAAGTCTACAATTTCTTTCTCAATTGGTTTGTTACGTTTGTTCAAGGTTAGAGTTAATATAAACCAATACATTGTAAAATTGCACAATTTAATTACTTTTGATAGCAATAGTTTTTATGATGAACATAATTATCGGAAAATAATAAATCTCGACAACTTTGTAATGTTTAATAGCGATTGTTTTCATGGGGAAAAAAGAGGGGCGGAAAAAGAAGTATTTTTCCAAAATCTCTCTTACTACAAATTTTCGCGGCAAAAAGGCGGCAAGGGACCTGACGGCTGCTGCTATTCTTCACCATCACCCATCAAGCTGCTCGGCCTCGGGCTTGGTATATGCTAGCCAGCCCCCTATTCTGTAACATGTTTTAAGCTCACCTCAACGCTCACCCACAAATATACCTTGACACCGCGATGCGTAGTAATTAAGCGTAGATAGAGGTCTAGTTTCGTAACGGGTGACCGGGCGGGGCGAGCCGCATTAACGCGTAGCGAATAATAGCCCAGTAATGTCTCTCGATGCACATGATACCGAGTCCGCCCAACACACAGGCACAGTATTACAATTTACTGTGACACAGGCCTTCGTCCGCTACAATTCTACCCCGCCATGCGGCTTATGACTAAAAACTTTCCCAGGCTCTCCTAAAAAATATGTTTCTAGCAACTTAGACGCTGAATAATAATCCCTACATAGTATAAAACAAAGTCGCTTCCCGCTGTCTGTCTGTCTGTCTGTCTGTCCCGATGTATGCTTAGATCTCTAAAACTACGCAACGGATTTTGATGCGGTTTCTTTAATTAGATAGAGTGATTCAAGGGGAAGGTTTATTTATGTATAATACATACACATCCGAGTAAACCCGTGCGAAGCCGGGGCGGGTCGCTAGTAATAAATAAATATACGCGGACAATCTTACAAAAATCGGACTAGCTCCATAGTAAGCTTAAAAATGTTGTGTTATGAGTACTAACTAGATGACGATGTATAAATTTATAATTACTTATATACATAGGAAACATCCAAAACTCAGAAACCAATACATTTTCATGCTCATCACACAAATATTTTCCCTTGCGAACCTAGAACCTTCAGCTTCCTAGGCAGCGTCACTACCCACATGGCTAACCGTTCGTTATAATTAATTATTTCGGCTGATACGATGATGATGATGATGAAATTGTAGGCGGTGATGGGAGTTCTACAGAAATTTAGATGTGATACAATAGTCATAAACATAAACAATATAAATAATTTGGATTCCCTGAAA
Source organism: Epinotia brunnichana (assembly GCA_963854355.1). Taxonomy (NCBI): domain Eukaryota; kingdom Metazoa; phylum Arthropoda; class Insecta; order Lepidoptera; family Tortricidae; genus Epinotia; species Epinotia brunnichana. Next base: position 16,284,883 of record OY977957.1, read on the forward strand.
TAAATGTATGGGTTTACATCAAAAAGTTTCAATTTAAGAAGGCTTTAGATAGCTAAGTAATCCCTTGATTTTCAAAAATAAAGTAAAATAAAAATAGAGCTTGACACTTATATTTTTTATACAAGAAGTCTGCTGGCAACAAATTGCTGATAAATGCAGTATTAACGCACAGAAAGTAATAGCTCATAATTATTATAATGAAAGAGAGCTACATAAAATCATGTACTAAAAGAGAAAGTACAACGCTAAAACGGTGTTTAACGTTGTATATGAAGCGTGCTTTTTTAAGCTTGCTTCTAAACTAGCAATTAGATGTACAGCATTAAGTACTACAAAACGGCAAATGGTGCGAAAGAAAGACGCAGGTACTTTTTTATGGTATCCCATCTACACTAGTGCTCTATGAGTGTAGTCTGTTTATGTCGTAAAAAAAAAAGTAAATTGACACAAAAATCCATACAATTATCCAACCTCCTGCATTAACGCGTAGCGATTAAGACACTGTCAACACCAAAAACGCGCACACTGTCTATTTGTATCGGAGTAAACGAGAGCGAGTGTTACTTGAGCGGCCAGGTTTTAGAAGAAAATAATGAATAAATATTGAAATAAAAAAGTGTGGATTATTTGTGAAATATGGCTCGTTAGCGGTTTAGGTATGAATATGTGGACTTCATATTTTTAATTGCAGACACATACGTCAAAAAAATAGGACACAGAACCGTTTAAGATGATTTTAAGACCAATCTTTGCAATTATTTTTTATCGAGCCGACTTTTTCCAATTATGTTTCGAGTCCGTCAACGGCCTTGGAAATATTATTAATATTAACTTATGTGCTAGAACAAATATTTTTTCTTAAAAAACTGCAAATTAGGTCTTTTCAGCCCCATAACAGCCCAGAGCCGCGATTCGTAGTAACTAAGCGTCGATAGAGGTCTAGTTTCGTTAGATAGACGTGACGTGACGTGATGTGAGGTAGATTAGCGCGTTCTGAATATAATTATAGGGCGTAAAGGAGAAATACAGCCGGCCATCCATTCGACATTTAAAAATAAATACAAAAACTAAATGTGAATATTTTCAAAACTGCTTTCTTAGATAGGTTAGATATAAGGATATTAGGTATCATTTGAGGTATATTATAGAAAAAAATATTGAACAATCTCGTATTTGGAGGAACCCAAACTTGGTATGTTTTGAAAATTATTTTTATTTTAATTTAAAACAAATGACTGTAATGTAGGTAATGATGTGATATATTTTTAGAATCGGCCCAAAAAGTTATTTCATTGAATACTACACACGTTAGGTTACAGAACAAAAATAAAATCATCCATACAAAAAAAGATGACGTCATAATTCCCCTCCTTTTTATTTGGTGCTACAGGTCAAATTGATTCATATGGCCGAAAAATCAATATTTCCGACTTTCATGCTTTTAACACCATTTGCAGCTTTTTTTGGCGTACGGCGTACCACTAGGACTAACAGACATACGAAAGCATTTATGCCCAAGGTGAAGCTGAGCCGTTCGTCCGCTTCGATCGGTCGTTCAGTAAACAGTATCTGCCATAACAAAGGCAGCAAACAAATCTGACACGTCCTGTTAGCCCTAGAAATAAGTCTTGTCAGATATTTACGCGCGCATTGTTATGGCACATTTTAATGCTTGTGACTGTACCTACAGTGTACAGTCGCGGAATGAAAAGGTTGACCACCTTAAGATCTGTTTTTGGTTGCTCAGTATAAGTTATCTTATCACTTATCAGTATATATGTGCCTAATCGACCGAGTGTCAGACACATTCCGTCATAATGAATGTCATTTCACTACATGGCCTACAGATACGTCCACTATGAGAATTGACCTTTTTGAATTTTGGAAAGGCGAGTAAAAAAAAACGAATACAAGAAAAAGCAATGATAACATTGACTGGAACTGTTACTAACATATAGTTTTACTATTTATAAAAGAAGAGGATTTAATCATTAGATTTATCAAACTTGACACAACGTAATGGCAAGATCAAACTAAAAGAAAGGCTTTAGTTCAACTATCAATAGTCAAGGAACATTCGTCTAAAGAAATTTGAGCTTTGTTGTCAGACAGTTAAACATAATTTTCAATCACTCTCGTCTGTAACATGGTTTGAAAAGGTAACATGTGCTTGCATCGCGTAAATGAATTGATTTGAAAACTGGTCAACATTTTCCCTACAAAAACGCATAGTATGTAATGGACTATGTCGTTCCTAGTACGATTGGGTGTAACGACTCCTCGAAGGTGTGCGAGAGCCGAGGTTTAGCTGAAGCAATAAAAGGAACTGGCCTGCACGGTTGCAAGTCCACGATCATATATTAAGAAAGTGGTTTTGTTAAAAAAGTACCTACACGATGGTACTCGGAAAGCAACGGTAGTATTGCAAAAAAGTGAAACAGATTGGGAGATAAATGCCAGTAATAATTCAAGTTTGGCTTGTTCGGACTTGATTGATCGCGACAAGACAGGGCACGGTGTTTTGGCACGTCGGAAGAGTAATTAGGTTACGGCTTTGAATTTCGAATCAACTAAACAACTAGATAAGTACAGTCAAGCGTAAAAATATTTATCGATTTAATCCTCTCATGTACCGCTGACATAAGAGTGATGGGACGTATTTATAAGTTAGTTGTATGCACCCATATTTTAACACTTGACTGTACTTAATAAGTTTAGTAATTAGGAAAAAACAAAGTTTTGTCACGCATTAGGAAACATTAAAATACAATAAATATTACAGGATAATCTTTCACAAATCGAAAAAGCTTCATAGTAAGCTCAACAATTAAAGAAATAATGAAGAAAGAAAGAAAGAAAATATTTATTCGTGACAAGTTGACAACAAATCACAGCAAATTACTAACACATAGACACGTAAATGTTTGTCATGAAATGGTCACAACTCAGTGTAATGCTGGCAGGGCCAGCGCTGGTCTTCCGTTGTGACCATTTGATGATGTCAACCTATGCTTACCTATGACATAGGTACCCGATGACATACATACATACACAAAAGATACAAATACTTAAATAGAGGTAGATAGTCATAGACGTCATAGTTCAGCTTACGGCAGAGAAAGGTTGTTAAGCATGGTACCTTTGTTTCAGAATTCATTTATAACAAAAAAAAAAACCTCCCCCAAACGCTCTGGTAATTAAAATAATTGCGGCAATTGAAAAAGTCGGCAACCCTCATGCTACTTTTGGAGATACAAGTATCCGTAAGCTATGATAACGTCACAAGGAGGGGGTTGCATGCTTGTTCACAACCAACGTGGTATAAAAAACCGTGTCATCAAATGAACCTATTGTATTTAAAACTACAAATAATAGTGCAAACCCGAGGTCATGAGATACAAAGACAAGTTTTTAGAACCTAAGTGCTCCACGTTAAGCGCCATGTAACTTTCTTGCAGATCAATGAACCTAACACAATGTCAATGACCTGGTATCACAGGCTCGCAGACAACAATAGTCAAATAGCTCAAGACATTCTGAACACTATGACTAACTTAACTAGGTTAACAAATAAAAAAAGGTTGAAAGTTAAGATTGCAAAGAGAATTACAAATTTAACCAACAGTGAATATTCAACTTTAATTAAAAAAACAGGCCAAGTGCGAGTCGGACTCGCGCACAAAGGATTCCGTACCATTATCTATAAAAACAGAAATACATCTGTGAAAATTTCAGCTGGAACTATCACGATATCAGTGAGATACAGCCTGGTGACAGACAGACGGACAGCGGAGTCTTAGTAATAGGGTCCCGTTTTACTCTTTGAGTACGGAATCCTAAAAAAAACATTATTAAAGCATAAAAAAAGCAATTCATCAATAATTATAAGTTTCACACATATAAAGAAGTAGATACCGAAATGTCAAGGTGTTTGTTAATAAAAGTTAATCAATTTAGGAAGTTATTGAAACCAAATGAACTAGAATATACTAAGAAGAAGAATTTATAACAGGCACCATAATACAAATCGTAGGAGGCAACTTGATTGGCAAATAGTTTAGTGTGGGTTCTCTCTCTCTTAATCTAAATTTTAGCACTCTTATATTTTCCGACAAAAATTGAAGACTTCCCGGTATTAGGCACAATTCATTCATTCACGGGTCCCCATAGAGCCCCATAAGCACATTAAATTATTTTTTCAGTACAATTTCTAGCAATTGTGGCTTTTAAGAGATTATTTTGTATTTTCTGTTATCCACTTGTTTTGTGCCTTAAAGTGTTATCTATCTACTACTACTTCTAATAAAATGTGATATTGCAGTAACAGGTCGCTTGCCTATCACCCACAAGTCCCACAACGCGCCTTAACTCGATCCCTTACCTAAGACTAAGACTCTGATGATGTCTCTCCCGACGCCCACGGGAAGATAGACATAGTAATTGTAGTGTAGTAGTGAATAAAATTGATGATAAGTCTACGCCCTTTTGGTTGTGGGTAGCATATAAATATAATAAGTTTCTGTCAAAAAAAATCTTGGTACAAGCTTTTACTGCCGACTGTACTTTACTGCATACCATCATCAAGTACTCATTGAGACGATTGTAACGGGCCCAAACTCGATGGGGTTGTGTCGTTTCCTTGCAGAGTTCCTATGGCCACCTTCCAGCTCCAGCATCAGATCAGCTCCAAGTCATCATAATCTTGCATTGTCATGCGATATACATATGCTTGCACAATTTCAGCTCAATTGGATAACGGGAAGTGACTGAAAAATGGATTGCAAATTTTGACGGACAACTTACATACTTATATATTTACATACATACGAACAGTGCAAGTTAATATAAAGCTTGTAAAAAAACACGACGTCAATGATGACCCTGAAGCTCTGACGAAAATAAGTAATTTGATGTAATCGCCATTTTTACTTTTCATGCAGGAACGTGACTGATGATGATTTCACCATTACCTTTCTCTGGTGTTAGAGGGCAAATGTCCGACCTGGATACAAGGAAAGCTGCATGGTGAATGCTGCAAGTGAGGAGAGAAGAGCGTGAAGCAGGCACTCGGGAAAGTCACTATATTTTCTCTGTATTTGATAAAACTGGGTAGGTTGGAAGAGGTTGTAATTCTGTGTAATTTAAATAAAATATCCTAATAATATGTACCTACTTACCGTAAAATTTTGTAACAAAATAAAACCACTGAGTAACGAATATCCCATACGTGTTGTCAACTTGCCACTCAATAGAATAATATCGTAGGACACTATAGGAAATGGTCCGAACATTGTACGGAATCACGAGCTCATCCAACTACTTATGACGAAATATTAACATTGTAAAAAAATATCGGCCCCACAGCATTTTCTTAACATATGCATTCTAGAACTGTAAATATGTGGGAAACCAATCTTTAAACGGCGTATCTCACATCTTTCCAAGATAACGAGTTTTCCTGAGCTAGACGATTTTTTCGAAAATACATTACATTAATTAAGACTGAAGCTACAGCAACCACAAAGACCCATAAATTGTGTTCATGGTAATTTTACCATTACATAACCATTACGTCTTTGCTATTTCACTGATAGTAGGATTACTTTTGTTTAAAGAACCTAGTTTTTAAAGTTATTCCGGGAATCGTAATTATAGTGCTTTTAAGTGTATATGTTTGTGTGTACGTTTATTCTTGTTTTACTACTAGTTTTACAGTTTTTGCAGAAGGTATTTCATGTTTAGTATTTCAAAGTATGTACATCTAAAACATTGTAGTTAAATCAAAGGTAACGATATTATAATACTAAACTTTAACTGTATTTTTTCCACTGATTAGGATGATGTCATTCTACCCAAGGTATTCTTTTACATATAACATTTCTGAGTTTCTTTATCAACGTTATATTTTCAACGATGTATGGCTCTTGATCTCAAACGGGACGAGCTGAAAGCCCGACCACCTGCGGCGATCAGCTATAACTTTGTGAATGGAGTGCTTACGTGCCCGTTGCGTACTCGGGTCTTCGTAAATAAGATCGGCTATGTGAGTCATACCAGAATGACATCAACGCCGGAGTTGAGGCTGTCGCCGAGGGTGAAACCGGTCAGTAGAGAGTATTATGTATATTTTAAACATACTTTTTTGCAAATAATTTAAATATTACATCACAGAAGACATCGAGTCATAAATGTATTTAATATAGGTTTTTTTGGTTGAGAATGAAAATCGCTCGTTGCTTGTCACTTTAACAACACCAATTATTTCCACATCGCGTGTGTAATGCATTGAAAGCACTGTTTTTGTCAGAGTATTGAGCTCCGTCGCATCTTAATGTTCCGTGGGATAGTTGAACAGGATATGGAAATATTGTCCCTTAAATGTATGTCAGGAATACTTCGACATTTATGATGGCCTAGTGGTAGCCAAGCGGTTTCTTGGTTTAGCGGTTTATCTTATTACTTAGCTGTTAACAGTTTATAACAAGCCTATCCACTACGGTTATTGTTATTTACTATATTTTTATATTCAAAACAAGTGTCGTAATTTCGAAACTACTTCTTAACAATGTCATTTGTTTCATTGGCTCCGCTAATTAAAGGCATTCAATTGTTTTTTATGGACGCATCAAAAGGTTCGTGGGAAAGAAAAGGCGCTGCATGTATTTATTTTTTAATAACAACAATCATCTTCTGATCTCCTTACGTATATATCTTAAAATAAGTATGTCATTTGCTAAAATAGATAATGATCAATAAGGTGACAGTATTTTTTTAAATATATACGACATGATTTATATACAATATTGATAATGAATATGATAGATATGTACAAAGACATGTCTTGCTATGTCTTAAATAATAATACTTATAAAATATTAAAGCCAAGGACTGGTTATCACAACCATAGATATTTTATGAAAATAAATACATACTACAAAGAACACTATAAAACATAGTTACTCAACAACCTCATGAAAGGTTTACTAAGAAAGATGACTTAATAAATTTGAGAGAACAAAAACTTAACAAATCAGTCAATAAATAAACATTCACACTCAATAAATAGCTAAATAAGTTAGTGATTTAACGATGGGTGTGTACGAGAAACTCGGCACTAGGTCGTACAACTAGGGCAGCTCACTGGGGCTTTTGACCTGAATACGCTAGGTTTTGCGCTTCTATAGATCTGCCCCAGCCGCCGCCACTGCCATGGCTGCTGCCACCACTGCTCCCGTATCCAGCAGAAGCGTCACCGCCATATCCACTGGAACCGCCACCGTAATCATGACTTGACGTGTGGCTGGCGGTATGATGAGGATGCGCCACAACTTCGTACGTCACATGTTTCTGCTGAGACAGTAGCTTCTTCAGACCAATGATCGCCGACAGCACCAATGCCAGCTTGCCGATCAGCAAAGCTTTGCCAGCAATCAACGCAATCGCTCCAATCGCGAGCGGCATCAATGCCATCAGCTTCATCGCTAAAGCCATCATCAGCGGTCCAAGAATCTTCTGCGCCTTCTTTTTCTTCCCCCTACCTTCCTCTGACACGTCATTGTCTTCCGTGTACGACGAAACAGTTTCCTCTAAAGCTCGTCCTACGCTCGAAACTGTGTCCACGACGTCAGATCCTTTGACTTCAACGCGGATGGAATGTGTATCCAAGTATCTCTTCAATCTTGACAGAGGATCCAGAGAACGGGGTGCACCAGTTTCCTGAGGGGCATCAGTAGCTCGCACGACAGTAACTCCATCAGAGAGCGCAAAGCTGTCCTTTTGCCCGATCATCTTGTCGACGAATGAGAAGAACTTGTACTTCAGACATGATGTCGAATCTTTTCGTAGGCAGTCGTTCACTCCATCCAGGTCGTTTTCTGTGTGACCCGTGTCTTGGGCCGGGAGAGCGACGCACGCCGCCGCGAGCGCTATAACTGCACAAGTCCGCCACATACTAAGTTCGTTCACCACACTGGCGCGCTCGCGATTCGCTGAAGCTTAAATACCCTCCTTCCCTCGCCTGTTGAAAAAACTCACCGAAATCACAGAATGGACTTTCTTCGGGGTCTGGAAGTAAAAGTATGGTCCAGGTTTCATAACGTTACATTAATGTGAAAGCCTGTGTTATTACTCGAAACGTAAGCGGTCATTGCAAAGGTCGCGGATTCGTGTCGGTCACCGGTTTTTGCGTTCATTCATGGTTTCTCGCTGCAGTTTTTAACACACAGTAAGGACCAATAATATAGCCTCTATGTCGTTTTAAATATTGAGTAACTAAGTTTTATTTATAATTATCAAGACATTTTCATATCATAGCAGCAGTTGGCGTGAATAATTTAGAGTTTAGAAGTGTAGATTTTATTAGACTGTGAAGATGTGGTTACATAACATTGTTATTTTGCAAAATTATCATTAGGTACCTATTGCATTAAATTTCAACAACGTATCAATCCGCAAATGATATACAAGCTTGCACTTTTCAATACCTATATGCATAAAATGAAAATGGATTGTAATGTGTACAAATGTACCTTTGTGTTATATCACTGTTATATGACATCGATTCACTGATGCAAAAGCTTCTAATCTAGTCTAGACCTTTTACAGCACTGTTTGGTGAAACCATAATGAGAAATGAACTATTGTGTATTACAAACAAAATATGTTCAAACAAAATATGCTCAAGAGCAAAAAAAAGGGTACCTAAGTACACTTTGTATTATATCTCCCTACAAAGCGTACACTTTTTTAGTTTTTGAGTGTATTTACGTACTGTATTTGTTAACTTTGTACTTATTGTTTTTCTGTACAAAGTACACGTTTTTTCAATTTTGAGTGTATTTACGTAGGTACTGTAGGTAACTATTAAACATTGACTTTCTCAACATTAACTGTTGTAAATAGGATGACAATGATGATGTTTATGACGATTTTAACATTGGCAATGAGGCTATCAATTGCAGCAATAATAAGTTTCTGTTAAAGAATTCATTTTTGGTAATACAAGCTTTTATTGCCGACTGTACTTTTCTGTATAGCCCAAACTCAACAGGGTTATGGCGGTTAAATGCTGGATTCCCATGGCCACCTTCTGTCTCCATCATCAGGTAGCCCGATGGTTCTATAATATTGATTTGTCATCCAAACTATACTAATACGCAAATTATTTCAGCTCAATCAGATAAGGACAAGTGACTGGAAACGGTTTGCAAATTTTGACGGACAAATATTTTACATACCTACTTATATTCATAAATTCTTAATATACTTACATGCATACGAACAGTTCAAGTCAATACAGCTTGTAAAAATGGAATATCCCACGGCAAGAATGACGTTAACTACCGGCAACTTTTTAATAAGATAAAAGCTATAGGCACTATACCTTATTAAATAAAAATAAAAAAATGGACAAATTCGTCTAGGTTTCTTCGTTTATGACCTTAAAGGGAATATTGTGCTAGTTTTACTAATTTCGATCATAGGTAGTTCTTTTCAAACAAAGCAATAACAATGTGTATGCATTTCAAAATTATTTTCCCTGAAATCGCGTGACGATTACGCACAATTATTCTAATCTTATATGGAATAAGGTACGGTACATCTCTTCGAAAAACAAATGGCCATAGGTAATAACAGTTATTTGATAGTAATCTAGGAATGCAAGAGTGGTGGAAACCCTCGCTAAACTGGTTTACTGTACAGGAAAACGGTCGCCATGAAAGTTAGAAAGCACTATTCTATAGCTTACTTATGCCAGAGAAGTACAATTAAAATATGTCCGTGGAAACATCTGGAGTGATTATAATCACAATATATCGCGTCTCTTGATCGCATTTTAATACGAGCTTGCTTACTACTTTTTCCATGTCGGTGGTAAAAAAGCGTACCTACCGCCGGAAGGAAAGCAGTTACCGCAGCCTACGGACGCCTCCAGCCTGCAATTCTAGAGGACTAGGTCTAGCACGCGCGTTGCCGAGCGTTTCAAGCCTGAAATAGTACATTATTGCCTTGGCCGGGAAGGAGGCAAGTGCAGGCCGAGTATTTGTTTAAACGGACGAGCTTGCCAGTCCGTTTAATTATAATACGAAGCCTGCAATTGCCATTCCGGCTGAGGCTTACCTATATAATGCTTTTCTCAAAAATGGGGGAATAAAAAAGACTAAATTGAAAGCAAACTTTATTATTAAATACAAATTGAGGGTACTGCAAATTACATAATATAAACGTCATAATATATTTATTAAACATAATCGTAAGTGTATTTTCCCACCGAAAAACGGAAACTATTTGAGACTCATTCAAAAATGTCGCGTTTGCAACGAAAAAAATACGAGTTGATTTGGCTGAATACGACCTGTGCCGTCTTTTATATGCCAGTTTCTACTTTTTAAAAAGTTTGGGACTCGACAAATAAAGGAATTTATATGTAACATTCCAGGCGTCCTGCAATGTTTTTACCTTAAACTACACTTTACCTTCCAATATGCAGCGAGTTAGTTCACTTTGCGGGCCATTTTTGAGAAAATTCTTTTAAGAACCCATTGTAGTCTCTCAAGAAACACACAAGCATACTATCTGTTTTTTTAAATCCCTGTGACAATCAATCATTTTATTTTGACCGGTTAGCTTAGTTAGTGGGTGGTGACACTGCCTACGAAGCTTAAGGTCGGGGTTCGAATCCCGAGGGCAAATACTTGTGTGGTGAGCATGAATATTTAGTCTCGGATGTTTTCTATGTATACGGCCTCCGTAGCCCAGTGGGTAGTGACTCTGCCTACGAAGCTGGAGGTCCCGGGTTCGAATCCCGGTCAGGGCATTTATTTGTGTATTTATCACGAATATTTGTTCCTGAGTTATGGATGTTATATATGTATATAAGTATCTATATGTATGTATCTATTATATATAGCATCGCCTAGTACCCACAACACAAGCCTTACTGAGCTTACCGTGGGCCTAGGTTGATTTGTGTAAGATTGTCTCGTAATATTTATTTATTTATTTTATTTAAGCACAGTCGAGGAAATTGAAAGTATAGCACTTTTGGACCTTAATGTCATTCCAATAGAGTTGACATGTGCCAAACCTTCATTTTCCTCGACCGTAAATATTTATATCTATTAAATATATCGTCGTATAGTACCCATAACACGATCCTTCTTGAGCTTACTTTGAAGTTAGTTCAATTTAATGTAAGATTGTCCCTTATTTAAAATATAATATAACATAACTCAAGTTGGTAAGTAATTGTAGCATTTAACCCATTAAGAATGATAAAATAAAGTCTTATATAATCAAATTTTATAATGAAAGTCACAACCACACAAAAAAACATCAACCACGCCACTTTTAAATTGTGTAACAGAATGGTAACGCGAGTGGTCAATATGCCCCAGTTTAAAGGAAAAAACGAAAACGTAACGAGTGAAAAAGTGAACCAAGTTCAATGTCATCTCTAATGTTTTTTTCGCTTTTGGTCACGAAGTTTATTGTTAGTGTTACAAAGGCGATATGTACCTATGTAGCTGTATTGTAGCTATTGCTGATAAAGCGCTCATATATACTGGTAAACATATACTGGTCTGCAAAAGAAGGTATGACACTCATAAACGTGACGATAACAAAAACTGTTATGCCTACCATTTTGCAGGCCAGTGTATTAATAATACATACTCGTAATGTTACCTTTAGTCACGCTCACGCTTATATTCCCAAGGAATAGTACATTATTGTCGTGGCCGGGAAGGAGACAATTGCAGGCTGAGTACGACTAACACTATATGGGTTCTATGCCTGAAATAAAATAATTGAAAAATTAAATTGAATTGAATTTTGTTTAAACGGACGAGCTTGCGAGTCCGTTTAATTATAATACGAAGCCTGCAATTGCCATTCCGGCTGAGGCGAATATAGTGCTTTTCTCAAAAATGGGGGAATAAAAAAGACTAAATTTAAATCAAGCGTTATTATTAAATACAAATTGAGGATACTGCAAATGACATAAAATTAAACGTCATATTTTTTTTAAACAGAATTGCAAGTGTATTTTTCCACCGAAAAACGCAATCTTTTAATGACACATACAAAAATGTCGCGTTTGCAACAGAAAAATACAACTTGATTTGGCTGAATACGACCTGTGCCGCCTTTTATATGCCAGTTTCTACTTTTTAAAAAGTTTGGTACTCGACCAATAAAGGAATTCATATGTAACATTCCAGGCGGCCTGCAATGTTTTTTTATTTTTTAATTTTGATCTGGCCTTCAACTATACACTTTACCTTCCAATATGTAGCGAGTTGTGTTCACTTTGCGGGCCATTTTTGAGAAAACGTTATTTAATGTACGTATCTATAATAATAATAATAAAACAACCAGCCGTCATACATTTTGGACACTGAGTTCTCGAGACTATAAATTAGTTCCATCTGTTTGATCTATTTCATGATTTTTTTATTCTGAAAAAAATTGTTTCTGGAATAGTTCATGGGATTAATGAGAACTTTTTATTAATCCCATGATTCACGTTCATATCTCCGAATAAATATCTGCAAGAACTTTCATGATCTTGGCTCTTATATTGAACGAGCGAGCGAAGCGAACGAAGTTCTCTTAGGCTAAATTCGTTGGATGTCCGGCTGTTCTCCGGGTCGCATTTCTCAAACGATTCTAGTAACATTTTGTGAGAAGGATCAATTTATAAGGATTATTTTGTCGATTATGTTTTTTAAATAAAAATATACAGTCTGTATGTTTAATATTACCTCAAATTTTAACCATACGTAGCTTTTAGTATTATGGGCCGATATTGTAAGAAAATTGTAAGTTAGTCTTAAATACCAAAGTGTAATTATTTTTTTAAATTGATCTAGTATCAATGTAATGTTTACACTCATTTGACACATGGAAGAAGCGGGTTAGTTGTGATAGTTGTGACGTCACATCAGTAAGACAATGTAGTGATACATTGCGTGCTGAATTATTTTAAAAGGAAAAAAAAAGTTGGTAGTTAAGAAAAAAAATCTTGCAATATCGGTTCATAGCCCCTTAACACCTACCTCTGGTTACAATTTGAGGTAATATTAAAAATACACCCTGTATATTGAAAATACATGCTCGCGGGTTCTACAGCTCACAGAGCCACAAGTAAAACTTGACGATGTCAATTTACTGTCCAATTCTGGGTTTACAGGTAAATATAGTCGCTGGGTACCAACGTTATACCTATCTAACCAGAAATGGCAAATGTCATTGTCAGAAAACAATTGTCGAGGTGAACCAGGGGTCTGTCAAATTCATGACGTCAAATTTTCCTGTCATACTTTCATTCTCATTTCAGCTTTCTTTACCGTGATAATTTGGATGATAACATGCAAATATCGCGATCAGTCACCTGCTCGTGTTACTTGTTTAACGACCGGCATCATTCAAATTTACTAACAATGGGACGAGGCACTTAGTATTGAAACATCAGAGATGCTTAGGCAAATATGCATAATATACCCAAAGATGTCATATAGAAAAGAGGTAGATAAGTTGTCTATACGAAATTCCCTGTTTAAAAATGAACACCGACGCTACCACGAACTTCGAATCTCGAACTTCGTATATCTCCGTCTCTGTCGCTCGAGTACCATAAACCATAAGTCCTGGCACATCTGTCAGCTGAGACACGTTTACGTTTGCATTGCCGACGCGAAACTGAGGGAAGTTGGTGCAAGGTTTGTAGTGAATTACGCTTTTTAGTAAGAAACCTTCATACAAAGATTCAAGTCTATAACTTTCCAAATCAACGATTTCCATACAACGGTTTAACCCCTTTTTCACCCCTTTAAGAGTTGAATTACGAAAAATACTTTTTTAGTATACGTCCACATACTGTAAAGAATATATGTTTCAAATATCATGCGTTTATCATAAAAAATCACACATTACTTATGTAAACTTTCAACCCCCATCTTAACCCCTTCAAGAGATGAATTAGAAAAATGCCCTTATCAACGTTTTTGACTGTGCATTAGGAGCTATTGACCGAAGTCTAACTAAGAAACGTCTAACTTTAAAAATGACATGTTTCCTATACAAACTTATAACTCTTTTTTAACCCCCTTAGGGGATGCCTTTTTTTAAAAACGCTAAATCATTTGTTTTGCATTTAAGTAAGAAACCTTCGAACAAAGATTCAAGTCTATAACTTTCAAAATGACGATTTTTATACAACGGTTCCACCCTTATTCCACCCCCTAAAGGGTTGTTTTCGAAAAAAAAAATCTTAGTACACGTCCACGTACTGTAAAGAAAATATTTTCTAAATTTCATGCTTATATCTTTAGCGGTAATAGCGGCTGTGCGCTATCTGTCAATCAGTCAGTAACGCAAGAGTTCTATATATGTAATAGAAATAGATAATAGATATAATGATAATACGCATAATGATTTGTTTTGTTGATTTACATATAATTTACACTGACAATTCACTTTAATTTCACACCTCAATCGATCTTCATAGTTAAAATTATTTACCCGTTTGGGTAAAGAACCATCTCTACTAAAGTCTAATAAACTGTGAAATGAAACATCAATTTTATTTAAAGGAACAAGTAATAATAATAATCAACTACATACATACACTGAATGAGTTGGGAATAAAGGCGTGAATATATGTATGTATGTACATACACTGGAAGGCCTAATCATCCTTCATCTCACAAAACTTCAGACACTCCCTACACACAGCGATTCATCGCCTCGCAAGCAGATCACACTCGCTCGGGTCTTGACACCAACAGGGCATTCTTCATACTTATATTTATGAATTATGATACGTACAATTTTTACCTGTCTTTACAGGTAAAGACACAACATTTTAAGCTATTATTTCACCAATTCCTTTATACTTATTATCTATTCTATGTAAAAATCACATGCGCTTTCGTTTCATTACAATTTCCAGCAAACATGCGGCAAACCGACATGCATGATCTGTCAACTGTCACTGTCAAAATGAAGTGTAAAGAGACAAACTTCATTTTAAATGCATTTAAGTAAAACAAACACAAAGAAACTTTGTCCAGAGGGTTATTAGCGTAATTTTTCGAACGAGCGTTTTTGAAGACGATAATGGCGGATAATAATTATTTCCTATAGTCCTCTTCATGGATTGCGACGACGACCCTTCCATAAATGATTCTGGATTTGCCCTATTATAAGCTCTTGCTGATATGGCTCGCTGGGACCAACTTGTTTTTAATTAAGTAATAAGTTTAGCCTCGCCAGCAATGGATGTTAAAGATCAAACTCTGATGGGCTTGTGTTGATAAAGTTTACCAATAAATCGTCGCAAGCGGACCTATTTAAGTCTACCTCCAAGTACCTACATATACTTGATTGACTTGAATTGCTTGGTTCAAGAATTAAAGTCCTTAAGGATCATTTGCAATCGGCTCCATTTCTTATTTATATTTTATCTCTCATGCAATTATCTTGTGTACTTCTTTCCTAATTTGTCATCTTAGGTAGTTTTTTTTTTAAATATTTAGGTTAATGTATGAATCATTATAAAAAGTCTTTAATGATTACGCATAATACAATACAAAGTATCATATATGTTACTCATCATTTGTAGTAAGTAATTCTGGTTCCTGCGCACTAAGTGCACAGTGCTTTGTGGAAGAGCTTCTTATTCATCATACGTAGGTACAAAGCTACTCCACCAACGATCATTCCCGTGGCTAGCAATGATTACAGTAGGAACGCTAGACCAGTCTTTTGAAGATTCCAAATTCAAAGTTTTATCTCACGCTTTTACTACCATTCTATGCAGATTCTTGTCATCGCAGGCATGGTTTCAGATATATAGATGCGTTTATATGTATACAGGTATTGCGCATGCCTTTACATTAAATTCATATAATTCACGATAAAAATTACAATATAAGTTTGCAGTGCTGCAATACTGCGTTGATATTTATAATGATAATAAAAATACGAGGAGGTAGTATATCTATAATCACCATTATTAGACATGAGTAGTCCGTTACGAGCGAGCTATTTTTTTTGTCACATTCGCCTCATAACGCAACCTTACAGTTGGACTAGCCTGGACGTGGCACATTCATTTGTTTTTTTCAAACAAAGTAATATAACTTTTTATCTATCCAAATATCATAAACCCTCCATGATGCGTTCAAGAACCACACATTATGACCACCATAAAAATAGACTGTTTTGTTAGAACAAATTTCTTGTCTGTGTAAATGTTATTATTGCTAAATAATAACATCGATTTCGATAACATTATTTCATTCAAATTTCGAACGTCTCAAAAACAAAGAAATTTGATTTAACCTCTATTCTAATATCAGTCAAGATGACGTTTAGTTCGAAATGAATTGTCAATTTGCATACAAATTTGACAAATGTCGCACGTAAGTAAGATATCGAACGATATGACAGTTGGATCCGACTCTAGTTTGTCTCTGAAAAGAACTATGACAGCTGCCAGAAAACAACGCCGCGATGCCGGTCTTAATATGCAGCTCCTGAATGCATAATGGAGGCTTATGATATGTGGATAGATAAAGTAGTGTATGTAACTATACATAATTAGGCATTAAGATACTCGTGAGATGTTATTATATATTCGTATTTAATGCCCTTCATTATGTACAGTCACATAAACTACTATTAATTGCAAGCTCGTGTGTCCTTGTACTGGCTAGTATCTTCACCGTCTGTGACAGGCATCGTCAGGCACCTAAAACAAAAAAAGAACGAGTTGTACCTACCGAATTTCAATTTACCTATTCGAGTGAATGAAGTGTTTAGACAGGCCTCTAAGCTACTCTAAAATATCTTTAGTATGCCAAGCACTCTCAGATAAAGGAAAGTAACAATTCCTATACCTGTATGTTCTTGGAGCTGTGTGTATGCGCACTTGACCGAATTTACCTTTTTTAGACTTGAGTTTGTTGTGATACGTTCAGAGTGTAAAATTAGAACATTGTTTATTTTGATAAAGAAATAGGTATAATAATTGTTGTCCTCAATTCAAAATGTAATATGACCAGCAGACACAGGTTGTTTCCCAATATATCATTGGCTACTTACAATTTATTTGGCCTAGACCGTATATCTTTTAATATTGTCTTTTTCATATGTGTGTTTGTATTCATTAACCCCCGACGGAAAAAGAGGGGTGTTGTAAGTTGGACGTGGCTGTCTGTGGCATTGTAGTTCCTAAACGATTGACCGATTTGAATGCGGTTTTTTTATCCGAAAGCTGACGTGATCGTGATGGTTCTTAGCTATGTTTTAACAAAATATCGGTTCAGCTGTTTTTGAGATGTAAAACTTTGAAATAAAAATGTCGGGTGTTTTTCAACTTTTATAAGTTGTATTTATTAATTTGTTGTCACGAATAAATGTATTGGTTTTTTATTTATTGCAAAAATGGGTTTTCGTCTTCTTGTTATTTTATAATACTGTGACATTGTAAATGTACACCTATGGTTTCTCGCCGAGTTTTTTTACGCTGGTCTAGTGGATGAGGTTTATTTTTCAGTTTATTGACATTTTTATTTTATGCATAGGTACTGTAAGATTATGCCTAAATTGAAGAATAAAGATCTTTACTTTGAAAATCCAATTGCAGCATTCGCCGCTGTACTTAGTGCTATTTTTATCTAACTTTTTTGGGATCTTTAATTCGTAAATGTTGCCTTAAAGCATGTTCGTTGTTATGTACCACATAACGATGTAACACATGCACGCGACTTTAGGTAAGCAATGTTACACATATTTTAGTCTTACGGGAAGTCCAAATATTGGAAATATCATCATTTAGAATTTCAAGTATATCCATGGCAGCACTGCCTCATCAGCTTGATTCTTAAGACACCTGTCAAAGTAACATAGCTATAAGCACACACTAACCATAAATAAATGAGTTTAAGTTACTTGAACTAAAAGATAAATAAATAAAAAAAAGGCTTACGTTCCTGAAAGCGCTCATCAAAACGTAACTGAAACATACGGAACTCGTTCATCTCAGTACCTGTCAAAGCTTCATACACGAATTCCTTTCACTTTCCGAGTACGAAGTTCAATGACTTACGGTAATTCGTATGACTTGTTAGTAGTGATTTTGCGACAGGTTGATTGACTTAAAAGCATCTGAATAACGGTGAAAGCGATTTTAATTAGAGGTTTTAGGTATTTATCGAGATAAGTGGAAGATTTGCTACGGTTCAAGGTAGTGAAGCAGGTAAATAATATTCTTAAATACTGTTAAGAGCTAAAATTTGGACACATGATCAATAATACAACCCTAATATAATTGGTTAGTCCATGGTCTCCTGTTAATGCCGCACGCCACTTACAGCGTCATATTCTAGAGAAATTAAGCTGCACTTCCATACAACTTGACGCTGTACGACCGAAAACTAAGGTAGTAGTTTAAAAAAAGCACAACATAGTTTGCGGGATATTGAAATTCTGAAAAATCCAGAATTATTTAATGTACCTACCCAAATATAAATCCTGCAGTATATGGAACCTCCGTAGAAGTCACTTATTTAGACGCCAAGTCTAAAGGCCCTAACGTACTTTTGGCTGGTATCCTCATGATGTTACCACATCGGAACCGATGCACTGTGCAAAAACGAAGGTTCATGAGGATTCTTTAATAAGACATTCCTTCAATATGAGCAACATCTTCTTCTTCTTAGTCGCTTCGCTCCCTTATGACTGAGGATCGTGACCGCATGCTATAGCCATCCGTGCAGTTCGTTTCTTCGTTAAGTGGAGTGTACGTTACTGCATTTCGCAGCCCTCTTAATTGCATTAAAAAAAAATTTTTTGAACTGTTTATTTCTTTTTAAATTACATTTTGTATCATACCGATGAGGCTTAATTTCATTCTTCTGAGATTTTAGGTAGCCTAATCGAAATTTATAATTAGACATAGTGTAAATTATCTATTAACATTTTCTTATATAGTTTTATAATATGTTTCTCAGACTGTTTTTGTATCAAGTCATATGGAAGTCTATTTAAAGCGCATGGCGTTTGTCCAAACTCTTTTGCCATACTCATTGCTGTTAGATGGAATTACAAATGGTGAGGAGTATGTTAGCTTACGCAATGTTTATTGTATGTTTGTGTTATTGTTTTTGTTGCATTAGTCCATCGCACTGGAATTCTTCCTCTAGCGCGTTTGCCTTCCACATAACCTAGAATTATTAGTTTCTCTAGATCATGCCTAGATGAACGCATGATATGTCCAAGGAAACCAAGAAGTCCTTTCCTGGCAGATGTCCAAGAGTAGTCTGGTGACGCCAAGTTCCTATATGTTATAGTTACACCACAAACATCAATATTGCTTTGACTAGGAGCTAAATACTAGACCGCACTTGAGTATTTTTGGCCAAGTGTAGTTTTTTCAGTCTGTGTAAAAAAATCAGGTTCAGTATTAATCTTCTGAGTAACAGAAAATAAACAGAATTTAAATCTCGCATCTCACTGGAAATATAAGCTCTTACGAACGTAGAATTATGTACACTGTGAGATTGTAGCTCCGGATATTACCTATTACATACAAACTTGCAAGTTTGTATGTAATGGGTAATCACCGGAACCACTTCTCCGATTTCAAAAAATCTTTCACCTGCGTGTAGAATGGACATTCTGAATGCTTATGTTATAAGCTATACTTTATCACGGGTTTGTTTACGTTTTTTGCAATCCGCGGGCGAAGATGCCTGGGCAGCAAGTAGTAAATGTAATTATTAAGGTACGCAAATACAATCCCCTTAGTTATTCAAGATGGACGTGACGCATTGTTTCCCCGTAGGCGACCTCTGCTGATCGTTCCGAGCCGCCGGCTGGCTAAGTCACGACGGTCACTCAGCATCATGGGGCCCACCCTATACAACTTGCGAGCGACTGACATAAAAAACTCAACCAGCAACAG
The DNA here is from genome assembly GCA_963854355.1 of Epinotia brunnichana. Taxonomy (NCBI): domain Eukaryota; kingdom Metazoa; phylum Arthropoda; class Insecta; order Lepidoptera; family Tortricidae; genus Epinotia; species Epinotia brunnichana. The sequence continues at coordinate 16,304,855 of OY977957.1, forward strand.
TATATTCAAGAACAAGCTTAAATCATTGCTTATGGAACAGGCATGTTACTCAATTGACGAGTTTTGCACACTCGTAAGGATTCAGCACCGTAATGTGTGATTGTACAATGGCACGTTCCTATACTTTTAAATTTTACTAGTCTACATTGGCAACACCTGACCAATCAAAATTGCCAATTCGACCTGTGTTGTCTATTTAAAGACGTGTCAAATTGCAGCTTCTTTTAAAAGGGCCACTACTGCCACTAGTGAAACCCAAAGCAAAACAAAATATTGTCACCTCACACTCAAGTAATACTTGATGTTCAGATGCCCTCCACATTAATGACGTACTAAGCTTGTACTCGTACTTATGGCGTGTGAACAGCAAGAGAAAGTGTATTGTATGGCTACCCATACATACAATACCGCGATGATTGTGAATGGACCCCAATGAGATTCGAAATATGAAAGTGAATTGAATCAATTGCTTATTATCAGTGATGTTGGTGCAAGTTTTCTTCAGTTTTCCTCGGTAAAGAGTGGTTTTCTTTACGACTTTATTATAGACAACTGCGAGACATAGCGTGCATACTAATTATGTCAGTAACTGCTAGGTTTTACACGGTCAATATGTTGAGAACACTAGAATACAAACATTACTACGCTCATAATGGATGGTGATGGTGGATAGGTCCACTGTATCTGAGCGGAAATGCACGCAACTTTCAATCTAGAGAGGCCGTGGGTTCCACCCCGGTTTGTTTTGTACCAATGGATTTATTCAAAAATGTATGTACCAAATATCATTTGATAGTTATGAGTGGCTTTTTGGTGACGGAAAACCTCGCGAGGAAACCGGTTAAATCCCAATTAGGTCTAGTTTTCCTTCTGGGTTGGAAGGTCAGATGGCAGTCGCTTTCGTAAAACTAGTGCCAACGCTGTATCTTGGGATTAGGTGTCAAAGCGGATCCCGGGCTCCATAAGGGCCCCGGAAATAACGCTAAGAGGATGATGAGGTTATAATGAATAACTTCTACAACATGCTTCCAGAGAATGATGATTAGGAGCACAGAAAGATACACCTACGTGATGGAAAGGAGAGTGATGCCAAAGATGAACACATACAACAGGTCCTTTTTTTAAGTTTTTTACTCGTATAGCCCAAACAAGGAACAGGCATGTTACTCAATTGACGAGTTTTGCACACTCATAAGGATCCAGCACCGTAATGTGTGACTGTGTGTACCTAACTTAATTTAATTTAATTGTGTTTTGAAAATTATGACTTGTAAAATGTACTTTTACCAATAAATATCTGTATTCTGTATTCTGTACAAGAATTATTTATCTTTTGTACCTAGTTTAGGAGTGGCAATGGTTACCTTATGTCAGATAAGCGCGGTGATCAGAGTGCAATATAATATACGTACTCGTAATTGTATTGCCATCGAACGAACATATTTTATGTCAAGATTCACCTCAATCGATTACCGGCAAGTGGCTTATTACATATTAACAAACGAGTGCAAGTTAAATAAATGCTTGTAAAATCGTCACTAGGTACTTATTTAAATTAATTAATTTATTTATTTGAGTCAGGCAACCAAGAACCATATTACTAACATACAAATATGAATATATTTTAAAACTACAAAAACACATGGCAGTAGCCATGTGTTGCGCAATTTCGTGATGGCAGGTAACCGACCGCAAAAACGCCGGAACTTGACTCCCTTCGGCCAAAATTCTTCCTTAATGTAAGTCGATAGCTGGTCTGCTGGAAATCTTCCTACAAATGAATTTAAATTCACGCTATGGCGAGTTTCCACCCTCACGACCCTTAGGATGAATCCGGACTTCACGCGTATATACTCCACTGCCTCGTCTGCCTTCGTCGTGTATACCGAACAGATTCCGACATACTAGTCTTCTTCTTCTCATCCACCTTGTCGCGTCGCGTCTTCTGAGAGTGGTTTTGAGTGATTTTAAGGATCTTAGTATGCCTACTCCCTTTGTCTCTGTGTGTCTTTTGTGTAGTAAACAAATGACTTCTTTCTTTCTCTTTCTTTAGTCGTTAAACGACTATTTCAATCACCCTTCTCTTTTATTACAATTAAAATAAAAAATACGTGTCACAGCTCACAACGAATTCTAAAGTCAATAAGGAGTCGGCAAAGTGATTGTCACTATTGTCAGTCACTCCTCTGGATCGTATAATCCATTCAAGTTGCTTTCATTACACCACAAACTTTATCCAAAGCCACTATCAAACGAGAATTTTGTCCAAACTGGTTTTTTGTCTGGCAACTGTCTACTGTTTTGATTATGTAAATGCAATTCCAATGTACAGAAGTGATATTGATACCAATTATCATTACTATCATTCTGAATTTCATCAATCATTTTTATTGATGATGATATAAATAGGTAGGTATGTGTTAATTGTGTGTTTAATAGGGACTATAAAAGTGGCTTTTTCTATATAAATCTATTTCTATACTTCTATTATAAAGAGGACAAAATGTCTATGAGATTGTTACTTTGTAACTTTATATGTTTGTACCTAAGAAATGGGTAATCTCCGGAAAACTTATCCAATAAAAAAAAAATTTGTGTGTGTTTATTAGTGTTTAGTGTTGTTTTTTGGACTCCTACTCCGCCACAGCTTGCTACTCGTAAGTGGTTATGGGCCCAGTACCCGGAAGATAAAATAAAACGATTAAAATGGAGTTGACGAAAATAGCAATTACTAAACTTGATGAGCACAATTGGGTGTCTTGGAGGTATCGTATGCAGACCCTGCTTCGCGGGCATGGACTCATGGACATTGTCGAAGGTGTAACACAAAGGCCTATTAGACCCTTGGCAGGTATCGGCAATGGTGATGACGCGAATGCTGCTGCAACTGCCGCTGCTCTGGCAGCATACAACACGACCCTACAAGAATTTATAAGGTTAGAGAGCACAGCTCTGCTCTTGATAACGAACAACATAACAGATGAGACACTAGGCAAAGTAATAAGATTGTCCACCGCAAAGGAAGTTTGGCAAGAACTCCACAGGCTCTACGAGGGTCCTAACGAGAACCGGCTCTATGACCTGTGTTTGGAATTCTTCAAACTTAAACGAGATCCAGCAGATGACATGCCTACTCATGTTTCAAAACTGAAAAATCTGTGGCATAACTTAAAGGAGGAACTACTTAGGGAACAGCAGGCTGAGCTACCTGAAATCCTTTTAATCTGCAAGATCTTAGACACGCTCCCAGAAAACTTTTTTTCGTTTAAGTCAAGCTGGCTGCTAATGGAAAAGAAAGACAGAACGGTAGACAATATTACGGGACAACTATGTGCACATGAAAAGGCACTTCTTTCAAAGGATGCTGGCGAAGGGTCAAGCGGTACTGCATTGGCTGTTAGAACCAGCGCAAAGTATGCCAAAGGAAATGACCAGAAGACGAAGAATAATCTAAGATGCTTCGTCTGCAAGGAAATTGGTCATCTGAAGAGGGATTGCCCAAAGAAGGACGATCAGAAGAAGCAGTCTCATGGCACCAACATGATGCTTCAAATGCGTATAAAAAGAAAAAAAAATAAAAAAATAAAAAACCATTTATTTCAGGCATCTAAGGCCCATAGTAACAAATACCTTAAAGAATAGTATAGAATGGACTTTCTGTATTGTTGGCTGCTTTATTTTATCCCGTGGGTTTGCCTGTGTTTTTTCCAAAATGCAGGCGAAGCTGCGCAGGCAGCAAGTATAATATAAACTTGATGATGAAAATAAAGAGAGACTGATATTTTACCTACACTAAAATAGTACGTTTTAAAAAGTTGTCCAAGTGGGAGGAAATACCTTATTTGTGAAAAAGTAATAAAACTACTCACTATGTTTTACTTGAAATAACTTTGAATTGCACAGTCGAAAAACGTGAATTCTGAACACCACTACCATTAAAAATAGCAAATTTATTTGAAAACAAGTTTTACACACGTTACACATATTTTTCGTTCACGCCCTTTTTCATAATAACCTCAATTGTGAGCCTAAAACGTGATAGAGAAAGTAATCGTACACGCAACAATTCAAGATGATTCTATGATCTACCAAAAAGGCGGTGTTTTGAGAAAAACACGGACGGTTATACTATACCTATGGTTGTGATTATTTAATGTAGCCGTCTATTTACAAGCTTTTATTTATTTATTTTTGTTTATTTATTTTTAATAAGTACAGTGTTTTATGTACATACTTAAAATTAAACATTGCCCCACAAAACTGTAGTGACAGTTTGACTGTGGGAGCGGCAGTCTCTAGGTAAGGCATTAACAAAAAATATTTAGTTATTCATTAGTAACAGTAGTAGTAGTAAATAGTGCGTTTTATATAAGTACATCTAGGTAATGCTTTTTTAACAGTCTCTTAAATTTATTCCTATTTTTTCACGTCTAATGGCTTCGGGCAAACTATTGAGTAGGTATGGGATATGCTTTTTGAGAGTTCTGTCCCCATAGTAATTATTTATCCTAGGAACGAATAGTTTACCAGTCGCCATAGCCTTTAACTTGACATGTTCATCTGTTTGTCTGTTTGTTAGTGAGGGACCAATCATGCAAGTTAAAGACCCACTATCCACTAGACCAATGCAACTAGTTTTAGGTAACGGTATAGTTTGGATGACAATTCAATATTAGGTACTATCGAGCTGATCTGATGATGGAGACATGAGGTGGTCATGGGAATTCAGTAGGTACTTAACCGACGTAACCCCGTTGAGTTTGGGCTCGTTAGAATCGTCTCAATTAGTAGTTGATGATGTTTGAATAGAAAAGAACGCTTGGCAATAAAAGCTTGTGACAAAAATGATTTTTTGACTGAAACTTATTATCAAACTGACACTGGAATTGGAATTCTTGGACGGTAGAGTAACTTTTTGAATAATCATTATCATCATATCAGTCGAAAGACGTCCATTGCTGGACATAGGCCTCCCCCAAAGAGTACCAAACGAGTGCTTTTTGAATACTTTGATGCAATTCGGTCAACTCCAATAATCTCACGTATACGATGTCTCTGTTTTTAGGGTTCCGTACTCAAAGAGTAAAACGGGACCCTATTACTAAGACTCCGCTGTCCGTCTGTCTGTCACCAGGCTGTATCTCACTGATACCGTGATAGTTCCAGTTGAAATTTTCACAGATGATGTATTTCTGTTGCCGCTATAACAACAAATACTAAAAACAGAATAAAATAAATATTTTTATTGATAATGGTACGGAACCCTTCGTGCGCGAGTCCGACTCACACTTGGCCGGTTTTTTATTTCTTTCTCTCGCCTATGATTATTGTTATGATGATTATGATACACTATTAAGGCAGTTCTCTTAAGTAAAGTAGGAGCTTTGTGTGTACCATGATTACGATGTTCAACTGTTTGCCGACACAGACTAATGGCAGTTGCCTCACTTCACTAACCCTCACGCTTTGTCCACAATATTTTTACACGTGTCTAATGCGATATTTATTAAACTTTATTTATGGCGTTTCAATATGGATTTCACCTATCGTGGTTTAAGATGACTGACGTATCAGCAAGTTGTCAACGGAGATATGATTCTAAGTCTATATGTATAATATAAGCTGAATCGCAATGACAGCGGTGGCGCCGGTGGCGTGGCGGAATGGCGCGGCGCGGCGCGTTATTCTGTGCGGACCCTTTCGTATTAGTTCGAACATTACAACCGCTACCACCTCCGCGCCGCGCCGCGCCGCTTCCTCACCGCTATCAGTGCATTTTAGCCTCAAAAGTCAAAAGTTTGGATGGCAGACGCAAAACAGGCTAAAAAAAGTGGTTATTGACACACTACACTATTTAATTACTATCTGAAATACGAATTTCAAGTCAAGTAGTTCTCAATTATCTCTCAAGTCTCAACTAACTTTCAAGCTTTCTAACATAATAAAACCTGAAGTTTTTGTTAAAACACTGAGTTTTATTGAGTGTAAGATGTCTTTTCTAATATCACGCCGAGGGCAAACAAGCCAACTGATGGAAAGCGGTGAACGTAGTCTATGGACGCTTTGAATTCGTGAAAATAAATCCGACAGTACGTATTGTAATCAAAGTCGAATACGAAACGTGTGTGGCCAGCCCTAGTTCATGTCACACTACTCACACTCAGTGATGTATCTGAAATACGAGTCTGTCAATGTCAGATCGGCAGAGCGTATCGGTGCGCAAACGCAGTAAGCTGTGCAAATGTTGACGGATTATGTTCGTTTGGTCCACAAACACTTATTATGTATAAGTACTTATTGTTTGTGCTCTAGGGCGCTATTCCGGACTATGTTCGTTCAACATACTTAATATATACTTCATCTGTTTACCATTTGTTAGACAGTATGCTTGTTTGTTAAGCCGTGGTTTAATTACAATTGATTGAGCCTTAGTTTTTGCGCACACTGGGGGCGTACCGTATACTCGGGTTACCTACTTTGTAACATTTTTACATAATTTATTCAACAGTCTCAAAATATTCTAGATATTTCAAGTGAAATTCAATTTGAATGTAACATTTGATTTTGATTAAAGTTGCCAAAAATCTATTCGAAGTATTTGATTCTTGGGTCTTTATTCTTAAGAGAAGGTTACGTCGCTGCCTTTTTAGCCCCCTACGCAAAAATATGGATGTTATATGTTTGACGTGTCTGTGTGTCTGTCTGTGGCATTATAGCAGCACAAAAACGAATTCACCGATTTTAAAGCGATTTTTTAGTCGAAAGCTGACGGTATCGAGATGATTCTTAGCTACCGTTTCAAAAAAATTGAGATATTGAACTTTGAAATGAAAATGTCGAGGGATTTTCAACTTTTCTAAGTTGTTAATTATTTAGACATTTTAGGCTACCCGATTTATCGCCGTTGATAAGATATTCGCCACTCTCGCGCTGGTAAAGGTGAAAGTTAGAAGGAGATGGATGTCTTGTATACTCCTTTCTTTCATGAAGAACCCCATGATGTAGCTCCTCGGACAAACCAGGGTTCATTCTCTGGATGCCTACTGTATGTGTGTTTACAACTTGAAAGAACGAACCCCTATCAATTGATTCCCTGAGTTATTAATGTAATTATAAGTCTTGATAATTAAATAAATAATAACTTAATAAAGTTCAAACTGACATGAAAGTTAAAAGTGCAATTAACTTTCATTTGACCAGGTATGTTTACATGAGGAGGTATATTAAGGAAAAGCTTAATATTACAGCGTAGCCACTTTGTTGTTGAGAGCCATAATAAGGTAAACGTCCGAGTGCTCGACGCTGTACTAGTATATGGCATGGGCACTCTAAGAACTCTCCTTTAGTAACACGTCTCGGGGAAGTAGCCGACAGCGCGTAATTTGTTTGTTAACTCCCCGACATTCTTCTGCTGCTTTCCGAGAAAGTTTCCGCTATGCAGCCATGAAATGCTGGAATAATGTCCCGCCGCCACTTAGAAGCCTGCCGAACGTTAAAATATTTAGAACTAAGCTCAAAAAGTTCATGCAAGAACATCAGTCTAAACAGGAAAATCTGTGTCTTGAAACTAGTTGCATTTAACACTTTCTCATCGGTTGGTTCTGCTCCATATTCATTTCCATGTATTGCCATACTCGTACGTTTGTAGGTCATCATAATTAAAATTAATTCTAATATGTATTGTGCTTTTTAGTCATAGGTAATAATTTAACTACTCGTGTAAGCTTTTTCCATGGTTATATGTATTTGACGTTTCGGGTTTTGTTTTGTTTGTTTTCTGTTCTGTTACGTTGTAATCCCGCTGGCGCTAGTAGTAACGGTTGTGTATGGGCTGCGTTCACTGTTACCGTAAAGGCCCACACACACGTAGTGGTTTATGGGATGCAACTTTTAGCTCTTAGTTTTTTCAAAATTGTTCGTTCTTTCCCTTTTGTGTATTTTTATTATTAAGTGTGTATTTTAGTTAATAATAGTTCATTTATATACATATATATATATTTTTTTTTAAAGCTATTGCGTGTGTAACTGTTGTTGATGCCCACCGTGCTCTCACCGAATGGACCCTGCGGAAGACCAGCGCTGGCTGCAAAGCTAGCAACATGCTGAGCAGGGTCCATTTCGTGACAAAATGTGTATTGTATTATTTCTTTTGTATGTGTTATTTTTTTTATTGTCACGAATAAATATTTGAATTTGAAAGATGTCAAAGCAATATTGGTAAAATTCGAACTAAGAGGATTTTTCTTTATTCGAATTTAAGACATGTCACTTTGACATAGAGTGCCCATGCCATATACCTACTAGTACAGCGGCGGGCACTCGGACGTTTACCTTAGTATATAGTTTTTCTAAAGCAATTTGCTATTTTACGAATCAATCGTATTCGTGAAATACTTTTTTAACGAAAAAGTTTAATAATCAAGGCGTATGTAGAAGGCATATTGATCAATTAAGACGTTACTGTAAACCGGTTAATACTAGTCGTGATTGTTCGGCCGCGCCGCCAACGCGATCTCGATTTTCAGCGCCCATTGTTAATAACTCGCCCATATCTGATGATGATGATTTTTTTGATTGCGAGGGGGATACAGTTGCCGGTCCTATCATCTCGGGTGGAGACGGTCAGCGGATCGCCGATACTGCGGCTGATACGATCCAACCAGAAAATATTGTAATCGCGGAGGAAAGGACGCCAGCGCAAGACTCGCACGCCGATGCCGAGGCAGCCGCTCGGCCAGAGGCAAGGGGCACGGAACCGTCAGATGATAACACGGCGATGTAGGAGTCTGGCGCTCGCCACATGATCTTGCGCCCTAGATCTAAGGTCATTAACTATAAGGAATACTAGGTAAGCTCTTTTCTGCTTCTTAACTCCTGCACCATTTATTTGTCATCAGTTTCTCAGATTAAGCGTGGAAGGAGTGCCATGTATGTCATGTCATTGTCATGACGTCAGTAATAAACCAGTTCTAAGGCAAGCACGTTGTGTCATTTCCCATACGTGTCGTGTCAAATTCTATCTTATTTGCTAATATTTACAATATACGTATGACGTCACGATCCATGAGCGTCAAAGTAAATGACAATCGTTCCATATGAAGGTGCGTTTTGCGGAAAAGGGACAGAATATACCCCCCATCTTGAAAATTTGAACATTTATAACTTTGTGATTATTTAATCCCCTGCTTTACTTTATTCTCCATTTACAATTTTTTTAATCCCACTTCGAGAAAATCATCATAATCGGTTATTTTATTTGGTTTCTACACCCCTATTGATTTAACATCGCAATAGATTGTAACATATCTAAACAAACGATTTTCATACTAAATTTAATTTGAATCGTTTAGCATGTCAAGTTACTAAGAGTTATTTATGAAATTATTATATACCTATAGGGGACAAATTCCTGCATTTTTTTTAACGTTTGCTCTTTAAAATGTTTAAAAAAAAACATTTAATTCGGACTATTAATCCATAATTTGTTAACTAGTAACAATATACTTACTTAAAAACTAGTGCTAGTAACAAGTAACTTAAAAGCTAACTAATATCGGCGTGAGGGGGCACGCACTGGAGCAAATGCGCCTCGTCCCAATACCGCATTATCGGGCAGTCCACCCGCTCAACAAGCGATTTCAGGCTGCTGTTGGTACTACCCCGTACCCTCCTCATGAGTGATGCCACCCTACTGCGCATTATTGCGTGGAATCCCGGCACGCCCGCTGCCGCCGCGAACATGCCGGACGCACTGCAATATTTAACTCTAAGACGTGACGGATTTTTACTAAAACGCTCATTCTGTTCTACTCTGTTCCAATTTGTACATCAAAATAATTTCCATGTCCATTACGTGACTAAAATGGTCGTTATGGTACGTTGAGTCATCATGTGTGTAGAAAGCTTTTTTATGGCGATTTTATTTCGAGTCATTTGAAGATGAAAAGAATCCATTGATGGAAGTATGAATAAACTTTTGAAATTACTGTGGAGCGTTGGAGAAGCAATTTGTTTTGTCGCGTCGTCGCGAGTATGTTATGCTTCACTTATGCAATACGAAATGCAGTTTGACACTTACGATATTAAAGAAAGTCATCTTCCCTTATTTGAGAACTTAAAACTGTATTCTAACTACCTACATTCTACCTTATAAATCGGTGATCTCTGATTCTCTGCCTATACACTCCTGGAAACGGAAATCAAACATTTGTTTCCCTTTAACGGACTCAACCAGATGATTTGTAGATAATTCAGTTAATTCTGCTCTTACTAGTTTAGCACACTAGCGGTAGCAAATTGAAAAAAAAGGAATGAGACCAATAGGGAGAAATAGAGGCTGACAAGACCAAATTTGTTGAAATTGATATTATTTAAGCAGTTGTTTACGAAAAACTATTTGTTGTAGCAGATCAAAAAAACATATTTTAATATTCATCATATTTCCAAGACCGTAGACGGACTCGAAACATAATTGGATGAAGTCGGCTTGATAGAAAATAATTGCAAAGATTGGTCTTAAATCATCTTAAACGGTTCTATGTCCTTATTTTTTTGACGTATGGGTCTGGAATTTAAAACATGAAGTCCACATATTCATACCTAAACCGTAGACGAGCCATATTTTACAATAAATGCACACTTTTTTTTATTTTAATTTTTATTCATTATTTTCGTCTAATACCTGGCCGCTCAAGTAACACTCGCTCTCGTTTACTCCGATACAAATAGACAATGTGCGCGTTTTTGGTGTTGACAGCGCCTTAACCCTTTGGATGCCTAAAACACCTAAAGGTTTTGCGATTTGTCGTGCCCACTGCGCCAAAAACGACTATAGGTGTTAAGGCGTACGGCTGTCAAAGTCACCTTCCTGCTTTCAACTTTGAACTAAGGTTTTTAATCACATTATTGCCAAAACAAATTCACAAGTGCCACTTTCGTAACTGAGATATAGGTACCTCGCGTCCAAAAGCTTAATTTTTCTCTTCGTTAGAAATAGAGGTATTCCGCCTGTTGTCTACCATTGTTTATGTTTAATTTAAGCTACTGTTACACACCGTTACGTTACTGTGTGTGTGTGTGTGTGTGTGTGTGTGTGTGTGTGTGTGTGTTGTGTGCTCTTTAGTAGCACGAAAGTATGCTAATTTTGAGAAAATAGCATGTGTACCTGGAAAATTGCTAGTAAGTAGACTAAGTTTAGTAGCATGCTATTTGCATACAAAATAATTGAGCATGCTCAAACAATCATGCTACTAAAAAGCATTTGTAACAACAGTAGCTTTATCTCTGTTTTTCTATTATGAACTATTTCTGGTGAGCAATAAATATTATTTGTATTGTATCGTACCTAAAATATTTTAGATAAGAGATACTCTTAGATAGGGTGTAAAAGCTCCGGCCGGTGACTAAGTAGTTTATAGCTGACGCTTAAGGCAACTTTTCCTTTCACAAGCGCCGACGTCTCATATCTCATTAATTAAACTGTAAAACTATAGTACACTCGAGATTATTAAAATTGGCCGAATTGCATCAAAGTAGTCCATTCAATAAGCAACTTTACTGTCAAAGGTAGAAGATTGCAATTTCAATAACAGTTTCATAAATAGTCAGCCACATAAAATAATCACATCTATATAAATATTTACTCCCACATCAAAATTTATCAGAAGTCATATTGTTCTCGAAGAGATACGCAATTAGCTATGAGTGTTTGTTTGGAAGCATAAACAATAGTAAAAGTTAAAATTTACCGTCTATTAGCCTGAGAAATTGGCAGTGAGAATCTCATAGACAAGATTCTACTAGATTCAAAAGAGTGTAATGTTATAAACTGAGTTAAGTAAGTGGTACTGCAATAGTGGGCTTATTAAGAAAAGCACTCAACTCACCTACGTCTATTTTTAAGACAAATAACGTTTACTTTCTTCACCTATGGTGTTTTGGAAACTCCTGTAAGATATTTTTATGATTTTTTAGTAACATGTACAAATATTCTGAAATAGCTCAGGACTTACGAAAAAAAATAACCGTCTAAGTAATAAGATCATCATCCTCACAGCGTTATTCCCGGTTGTGTTATGTTGGTCTATGTGATTGGTAATTTCAACTGGAACTTTTTTCGGGAATGATTAATGATACCGCTGTAATTGTTATTGTACTCGTTAGGCCTGATTGTGTAACAGGAGCCCCTTGAGACCTATTTGCAAATGAAGTAGGTACCTATTAGAATTTTGAAAAGATCTCTATACCTACAGCAATTATGTTTACAGATTTTTGTGCTGATGTCAGATCACACCATATTTCACTGGAACAAGATAGTCCCTTCCAGATTAACATCGTAGTGGCTGCAAGAAGCCCACGCCGTATTAGTAGAATCCAGCGCCATTGTCAAGGTTTTTCTGCCAAGTCCAGACCATGTGAACAGTCGGGGACGCGGGAACCTTTGTCTTATTAAACGATACTAACGGATTTTCGCAGCATTGTTGACAGGGTCAGGTTACTGGGGCTGTATGCTGCAAAAATTGGGACGTGTTAGCTTAATTGGAGATGTTTACGAGTGATTAAGTGGAGTAAGATCACGGCAATAATTAGTATTGTGAAGCATGGGCGTTTGCTAACACAATCACTTATAACCAAGAACTCTTAAAGGAAACGCGGCAGAGAGAGAGCAGAATAAGTTGGACTTATTTTTAAAGGCCCAACGCAGAGACCTGATGGCAGTTGGAAAATTGGAAAGAACGCTAAAATTGAATTCCTTGTTGAGGAACCTATCATCGAAGTGCCTAAATAGCTTAGACTTCGGTGGCTCGGTCACCAAGAGCAAATCAGAGACGATCATCATCATCATCATATAAAGGCCTCCCCCAAAGAGTGCCACAATGGCCGGTCCTGCGCCACCCGCATCCAGCGGACTCCCGCGACCTTTACCAGGTCATCAGTCCACCTTGTGGGGGGCCTACCCACGCCGCGCCTTCCGGTACGTGATCGCCACTCAAGAACCTTTCCGCCCCAAAGGCCATGTGTTCAGAGACGATGCGAGGTTCAAATAGCCTATGAGGGTAGGCCTTTAGGAAGACGTCAGGTTGTTCGCCCCAGATATCGGTGGGTGATGTGGTGGATGCAGATCGTCGCGAGCTCCAAGCTGGCGATTGGCGAGAAACCACTCTAGATCGGGATCAGTGGCGTGCACTCGTATTGGAGGCCTAAAACCTAAAACACACTTCGGGTCGTTGCGGCAATGCTTCGGAACCTTGTGACATCCTTGATAGCTTGGGTAGGGCCGACTACTGCAATGTTTATCATGTCAGGTTTACTAATGTATACCTTAGATACAGACTTGCGTGAACATCTATGGTTTTAATTGGCAGGTGGCAATACATGTAATTTTTTTAAACGAGAAAATGACAGTTTACTTGTTCTTATCCTTGTTCGAAAAGATATGAAAGATGGCCCTCTGGTCGTATTGTCTAAATACCTACAAACAGTTTATTTTATACGAACCATGCGCTTGCCTCCATACATAGCTCCATAAAGTTTCTTTGGACTGTCTTAAATTTTTGTTCGACCAGACATAAATCATTTTTCTCTTAAGCCCCACATGAGCGCAACTTTTTAGTTGCATTTATCGTTTTATGAGGCATTATGTACCTACGATTCATGTAGCATCCGCATAATATATCAACACTTTCTTATAAAACACGTACAACTAAATGTTTCTGTGTTTTGAGGTAAATCGTCGTACGGTGGTCAACTTCAGTTAAATGATAATCACCCTTATTCCAATGGCCTCAAAGACTATGTGATCATTTCTGACCGTAAGCTGTTACTTTCTACAGAAATTACTTGAACAGAAAACCGGATCGATGATAGTGGCGACTTCGATTTAGGGTTTGCAATTCTCGGGAACATTAACTTGGTCGTTCTTATTGAAAATCCAACTTAAGCGATTAAAATTGAGTTTGCAATAAGTTCAGCCTACAGCAACATACTCCTGCATTTTGTTTTAAAACCAATATTAGAGATACTGTTACAGATCTCATCATGGTCTAACTTCTAACATCATAAAATACAAATACTCGTACCTACTCTTTATTTCACACCTTTTATAAATAAATCAAATCATTCCATCGTATACTGGATCAAGTCTCAAGTTATTTTTAAGTGTAAGTTGCCTCAGTTTACAACTACTGGAGCACTTATAAATACATGGAAACTCACGTGGGTACTGACGCTGCTTACGAAGCTGAAGGTCCTGGGTTCGAATCCCGGTAAAAGCAAATAAATATTTGTGTGATGAGCATGAATATTTGTTTTTGAGTTTTGGATGTTTTCGTTATATTTAAGTACTTATTTATATCTATTAAATATATCGTTGTCTAGTACCCATAACACAAGCCTTATTAAGTTTACTATGGGACTAGTTCGATTTGTGTAAGATTGTCCCCAAATAATGATTTATTTATTTTATTTATTAAAACTAGAGCATCAGCGATTTTCTCATAAAGTAAAAATTAGGGCTTTTGAGAATTCTATATATGCAACTATGTACATTCATTATTCGATTCATTTATCGTATTTATAATCGATATCATGTTGAAACGAATAATTACTTTAAAAACAAAGTTTAAACCGACTTCAATTCAGTACTTCGCCAAGCCATATAGGGATATGAACATTTCCATATTTCCTTTCCAATTTACCACATGCACTGCTTTCAGAGGGCAAATGCGTTGGTTAGTACAGAAAAACTCCAAGTCGCTATCTGTGGGCTGATAATATTTGAGGAGTTCCGTCGATTCCTAAAGGATCTGAGAATTACCACTTCATGAGTTGCTACTTCAACGGAATCATGTCAGAATCTTTGACGAACTTTACATCTTTGAGGAGTTCCACTTCAACGTAATTGCGATTTCTGAGGGTAGATACACGAACTATAACAGAAAATACCGAAACCACTATATGCGTGCCTATAAAATTTGAGGGTTGCCGTAAATTTCCCTGGGATCCCATCATCGGAGAAATCGGCGAACATACATAAAAAAAAAACATACATACAGTGGAACATATAACTTCCTCCTTTTGTGAAGTCGGTTAAAAATCAAATGAAAAATGTTTGTTGTAAGTGTTTTGATATCAATGTTTATATAAATTAGTGTAATTACAACGCAAATGTCGTCGTGTGAAGCGTCTCCAACTCTCTATTAGCAGAAACTTTGAACAAAAGTAAAAGTTGTAATCCTTCTTTCGACCCTTCATCTTCTAGAATTCTAGATTACTTTCATCTTCGAGTAATCAAGTATTTCTAGTTATCGATAATCTTGAATCACCCATTTGCTTCATCTACTTTAGTTCACCATCCAGTGTTGGAATGTGCCCTTTTGCAGGCTCTGCTTGATCCAAGTTTATATACTAACTGAATAAGAATTTTGCATTCATAGATTATTTCAATCTGATTTTCTTGTATGTCATAACAGTAAAAAAAATACTATTACCAATGCCCTTAAGACTCTCGACAAAGCTCAACTCTCCATAGAAACGTATAATAAGAGACAGTAAAAGCTTTTCATACAAAAAAAAAAAAATTGATTTAATTCAGGCAAAAACCCATATTTTAACATTTAGAATAATAATTGACAAATTTATGATTAGGAAATAATAATAATAATAAAGCTACATAAATAATTAATATTACATACTTTATTGCGACACTGGGCAAAGATCATCACTTTATTTGGCCAGTGATGATCTTTACCCAGTGTTTTGTCATCTGGCAGTCCAGGCGCTCAGCAAACATACTCAGGATGGTGTTAGAACTGCCACGCACTCTGCTCAACAGAGACGCAACTCTCTTCCTTCTGATGGCGTGGAAACCATCAGTGTGCGCCTCTGCGAACATACCCGACGCGCTACAGCGTCGCGGCAGTTTCATCAGCATCCTGAATATGTTATTATACTGGACCCTGAGCGTATTGTATGTGCGCTGCGTATGACTCACCCACAGGCTGCTGGTGTAGAAGGTCTGGCAATAAGCCCTATATAACGTGACTTTAACTTCCTTCGTACACCGAGCAAACCTGCGGGCTATCATGTTGCCTCGCACGGCCAAGGCCCACTAAACGTCTTCTATTTTTTTCTATTATAATTTCTGTCACCACAGAAACTATTAACATAAAATTCGAATAAACTACAGAGAATTGCAATCGCAATCCAGCGCGGGAACGCTGCCTGCGTGGTGGGTACCCTACCAAGGGCACCAAATTTTGATAGGTATTTTTAATTTTTAGCTTTAGTAATTTTAATTTTAGTTAGTTTGAGTTTTATATTCAAGTTATATGTTTTTCATAAGTAGTTTAGTTTGCAGAATAGTGTTATTGTTAATAAATCTTATCATACAAAAAAAAAACAGCTCACAAAACAGATTAACAACAGATATAGAAATAGGAGGCCAATTATAGGTTCTCACAGATTGATAGCAATCTAATAGAAGTTAACATCACAATAGAAATATAGACAATTGTTCATTGAACTGAACTAGACTAAACAATTACATAAAGTATTAAAGTAGTAAAATAAGTTTTCGAATGTTATGGCGCATATCTTATTGTGTATACAAAGATTCATGTATGTAATTGCAGCACGCTGTTTGGAAATATGAGCCTACGTTTGTATGGGGAGCCGACTCGTGTCGAGGTTCCTGTGGACCCTTAAGTTCATCTAAAGTGAAAATTCTAAGCAGGTTTTTACAGTGGAATGTCATGTCGATTATTGTCGATCATATTTGGTGCTAGGCTGCTGGGGGAAGCACTGCCGCATGTCACACACAAACACACAGACACGTCAAACTTATAACGCTTCTGCGGTTAAATAATGAAACATTATCATGATTCATAATTTTATTCGTCAGCCGAAAGACGTCCACTGCTGGATATAGGCGCAAATATACCATACGATAATTTTAAAGCTTAGCTTGAGTTGAGGGAGGGCAATTTTGTTTGTAATAAGGTTTGGTTGTTTTAAGTACCTACCTACAATGTATGTATGTATATTTTTGTAATAAATCTTAAATAGTTAAATCTTCTACATTACATAGTTGCAAAGTAAAAGCCGACTCGTAATCATATAATAGGCTGCATGTCCCGCCGATTGGATCATTACGGGAGAGACCGAGTTTTCTAGACATAACCGGACACCGCTTACAGTACAGTCAGCTTCCGTTCTTAGCAGGGTCAGCCTTAAGTTAGCTATTGCGATTAGTATAGATAGCAAAGGCGGAAGCGAGGCATCATCAACATCATCATCATCATATCAGCTCGACATAGGCCTCCCCCAGAAAGTGCCACAATAAGCGGTTCTGCGCCACCCGCATCCAACGGACTCCCGCGACCTTTACCAGGTCATCAGTCCACCTTGTGGGGGGCCTGCCCACGCTGCGCCTTCCGGTACGCTATTAAATTTATTCTCAGATGTATGCAGAGGGGTAATCACGTAACGTTCCGAACGCGCGTCGGTACAATTTTAACTGTCAATTTTTATATATAATTTACTTTAAAAACAAAGTTTTAACCGACTTCAATTCAGTACTCCGCCAAGCCACATGAACATTTCCACATTTAATTTCCAATTTACCACATGAACTGATTTCCAAGAGCAAATACGTTGATTATTAGAGAAAAAAACTAAATCGCTGTATATTTGAGGACTTCCGTCAATTCCTCAAGGATCTCAGAACCACCTTTGGCACTTCTTTGTTTGTTATTTCAACTGAATGATATCAAAATCGGTGACGTACTTTTATAGTTTGAAGTACATCATTGACAAGTTCCACAAGCCATCTGTGGTCTTCATCATCACTTCCACTTCACCAAATTTATGATTTCCGGATGTAACCACACGAGTTATAATTACTACACGCGTGCCTTATATATTTGAGGAGTTCCCTCAATTCCCATAATTCAACTGGAGTTTTGAAAACAATAGAATCAATCTGAAAGCATATACTTTCAATTAAAAAAAGAATGGTACGAATCGGTTCATAAATGACGGAGTTCTGTGGTAACAATCATTAAAAAAATAAAACATACAACCGAATTGAGAACCTCCTCCTTTTTTTTAAAGTCGGTTAAAAAAGTGACATTTAGACCTACCCGACGTTCTTACAAATGCGTTACGTGATCGACCTGCTGGTTTTATCTACAGCGATAAGTGATAAATGGCAACTATTCTAAGCCCGCTGGAAAAGACAAGGTTTTATAAGGAGTAAAAACCTTAACTGGCTGTTGCTAATGTTTTAACTATGCACTTGCAACTCGACCATTATCTCGCCGACTGTACACCACACTTGTCTAACTGTGGCCTTGTTGTAGAAACTGCACCGTTGCACTTTATATAGATAGCGCTCATTGCTGTCTTACTGCTCGTTACGGATATTATTCCGAGCGCACCTCCACTTGGCAAAGCTCGTTCTTAAAATAGGTAGGTTAGGTACCAGATTAGAATTCACAAAACGAGAAACTGCTTGATGTCTGTGGAAGTGATGACAATGCAAGGGTAAATAAAGACGAATACTCGTTATCTTAGCGTTAACCCGGATGTTGGTATTCACTTGGTGCCCAGATACCACTTGGGTCAGGTACTGAGTTCCAATATTTAGTGTAAGTTCTCGCTGAACCACTGCTATGTGATAAATTAAAAGCTTAGTATAATAATAGAATAAATACTCCTTAGTAGCAAAATGTAGAAAAATCACTTTCTTGATACCTATTCAGAAACATGCCTAAAGCGGCGGCTCCTACATAATTATGCAAGAAATCGCGTGCAAGTTTAACTACATTGCGGGATTTGGTAGATGAATTTAACTCAGTATGCCACAGTAACCCGCAATGTAATGAAACTTGCATGCAATTTCTTGCATGAGTAAATGTCGCTTAAGTTTTTTATTAACTCGTTAGTTTGTTATCTTTGTCCCACGCACGACCTGACCCTAAAATAAACTTTTTGAAAATGGAACATAATATTAAAAAGTACATTAAGTTCTGAAATGGGAATCGCGCTGCGCCAGCTATACATCCCAGATTCCAAAGTATACTATAGGACCGTATGAATGGCAATGTCTCGCTATCAAAATACTAAGTTAAATACCATATCTAAGTAATTATAAATAGGTACTTAGAGATGGTATTTAACTTGGTCTTTTGATAGCGAGACATTGCCATTCATACGGTCACAAGTTTAGGCGTTTTCCGGAATTATTTACTTTCCACCGTCTTCTTCGCACTGCTGTGCCCAGGCCTCTTCCCATTGTTCAATGGTGAAAGAAAATGAGCAGTAGTCCCCACATACTTTGAAGATATAATATTATGCAGGTTTCCCCACGATATCCTTCACCGAAAACCTAATGGTAACCAATCAATGATACCCGAACTCTGTAAGAACGTAAGTTCCGAACTCATTGGTACGAGCCGGGATTCGAGCCCACGACCACTATTTGACAGCCGTATTGTTGAACTGAACCACTAGCCTACCACATTGCACGTAGAACCGATGGCCGTTAGAGTGGAAAGGTTCTCGAGTGGCGACCACGTACCGGAAGGCGCGGCGTGGGTAGGCCCTCCACAAGGTGGACTGATGACCTGGTAAAGGTCGCGGGAGTCCGCTGGATGCGGGTGGCGCAGGACCGGTCACTTTGGCACTCTTTGGGCGAGGCCTACGTCCAGCAGTGGACGTCTATCGGCTGATATGATGATGATGATGATGATGACTAGCCTACCGATAGCTTTCCACTTTAGTAGTCATAGATGGTCCCCATGTCAATAAACAAGTGTACAATAAATTGCTTAAAAACGTACATACATACAAGTTCAGTTTGACCCAGTGTGCACACCTTGGACATGTTGCACGATCAACATCTCACGTCGAAGACAGGTATATAGTGTCAGTAATGTCGTCGTAAATATGACTTTTAATGTTCGTTTTTCAAGAGCTTGAACACAATCAGCGCGTTTGTTCGCGTCACCTTCTAACCTACATCCTAAGCTGTGGTCTACTGGTGGTGCTACTGTTAGCGGAAAGGGAAATAATGCTTACTTTTTTTATCTTTCCCGGTCACGGGTCGATAGTGTCCCGGTCTTTTGGGAGGTGTGCGCGGAGTACCAAAGTACTAAACAAGTATCATCTCCACTTATAATAAATCTCTAAATTAAAAAAAGAATCAGCCAGTTTGAAACTAAGCTTTCTGTGGTACGAATGTTCTCAGCATCCCATGGACGGAAAAATATGAAACATTTTATATAGGTACATTATTATTCCAGCTGCAACTTAGGATAGTTTTTATCCGACTGCGACTATTAATTTATTTACCGTAATATACGACTTCATTTAATTTTTGATTTATTATTCTTAAAGTATATCGCAGCCACATCTGTCAGCTAAAAGAAACGTCAAAATCACAGTAATAAGAAATACTACGGACAAAATGGCGGAATTGCTTTGCCTTTCTTTCGCCTATTAATAATTTTAATCCTGTCTACGATATACATTGACGAGACACATAGGTACCAAAAGCAAATATAAAATTAATCGATTTTGATATTCGAACTTATATGCGCAAATGTCGAATTAAGGCGTAATTTGTACAAATGTAACAACAAATTCGAACAATATAAACTTGGTTTTTTTGAATGGCACGCGCGCGCGCTCTTTGCGTATTCAGCCAACCCACGAAAACCGAAACTCGAAGTTCGTATATCTGAGGGCCTACCGCGAACGGCATTCGAAGTTTTCCCTCTCTGTCGCACTTATGTACGAACTTGTAAGTATGACAGAGAGGGGAAACTTCGAATGCCTTTCTCGGTAGGCCCTCTGCATTCCTGTCATTTGTTAGTGCGATAGAGATAGAGATACCCGAATATATTCGAATTCCGAAGTTCGTGGTTTAAAAGAAAATACGGATGTCGGATAGATCTAAATGGTTAAAATTATTTGGAAATACTATTGTTGTTATTGTTTTAGTATATTTGACTAGCTTTAAGTTTAATATTGTACGTCTGAAATGGGCAAGCTGTTGGACTTTATTTTACCCAAAACAACTAAATGTACACAGTTCTGACAACAAAGAAATCTTATTTTATCTTATCTTATCGAAAATAGGGATGTAGACACTAAACAAAATAATCATAATGTTGTATTATCTCGAAAAAAAAACAACGCAAGAGGCTATATAGGTAATCACTAAGTTATAAGTGTATAAAGTTTTAAGAGGGGTTTTGTTGCGTCTCTTTTCCGCAAAACGCACCTTTATAATGAAACGATTGTTTTTTACTATGACGCTCGAGGATCGTGACGTAACGGTCCCTGATCGTTTTCTCACTCTAACAAGCGACATTAAAACGGTTGTAGCTTCGTAATTTTTCGAGATATTTGAATGAGTTTTTCGTTTCTTCTTTCTTTTGAAGTGAGTCTACAGCTACACCTCTATTTGGAAGACAAGCGGAAATAATCAATACTATCCATACTAATAATCCATACTTCCATACTAATATTATAAATGCGAAAGTGTGTCTGTCTGTTACCTCTTCACGCCTTAACCGCTGAACCGATTTAGATGAAATGAGCCCCGGGGAAGGACAAAGGGTAGTTTTTATATCTGAGGGGCTGAAATTGGGGGTGGAAATTTGTATGGAGCTACTTAAACCGCTGCACCGATTTAGATGAAATTTGGTATATAAATAGTTTAAGTCCCGGGGAAGGACATGTAATAGGTTTTATCCCGGAAATCATCCCCTAAGGGGGTGAAAAGGGGGGGGGGGGGGGTGAAAATTTGGATGTAATCTATTTTGATTAAATTTGGTGTAGATATAGGTTAAGTCCTGGGAAAGGACATGGGATAGTTTTTACCCCAGAAATCATCCCCTAAGGGGATGAAATTAGGGGTGAAAATTCGGATGGAACCCATTTTGATACAATTTGGTATAGAGATAGCTTGAGTCCTGGGAAAGGACATAGGATAGTTGTAATTCCGGAAATCACTCCCTAAGGGGGTGAAATGGGGGGTGAAAATTTGGATGAATCCCGTTTAGATGAAATTTGGTATAAAGGTCGTTTGTGTCCCGAAGAATTACATTAGATAGTTTTTATCCCGAAGATCATTCCCTAAGGGTATGAAATAGGGGGTGAAAGTTTGGATAAAATCCATGTACCTAGATGAAATTTGGCATAGAGATAATTTGAGACCCTTCAAAGGATATAGAATAGTTTTTGCCTCGGAAATCATCCCTTAAGATGGTAGAAGTTTGTTTGCATTATATTTTCTAAGTATTAAGTTCTACGCGGACGAAGTCGCGGGCAACAGCTAGTAATATAATAAGTAGGAAACACGTAAGGCCTTTTCGACTAATTCATGAAATGCAAGTAGGTAGTACACCGAGCGGAGCATCCACCCCGCCAGACGCTGGGATTATTGTTGTTGAAATCCAAATGAAATATGGGGCGAAAATGATGAACATCGGACGCCAGCCTTAAAAAAACTGTCTCGATTTTCATATCAGGCAGACATATGAATATTATACCTGACGTGACGAACCCTTTAACAAAAGTGACGAACCCTTTCATTCCGTGACTGAGAGCTTCAAACTCACCGATTTAACTTGATGCTAACTTTCATATCGCTATTTTAGGGCAGCCCATTTAGCAGAAGGTGAAATCACCGTCTGCAGAAAATTAAACAAATACTTTTTATTGAATAAAAATGAGCCTAACGTGGCGTGCCTAATGTGGTTCGATTAGTAAGGGTCGAGCGCATGCTTGCCCATAAGAGTTGGATATCCTAAGGTTGTGAGCCTATCAACCTACTAGTAGCGGCGCAGAATATGATTGAAAAGAAACGCTATATCTGTCACTGTCCTCGTAGCTCAGAGCAAAGTTCTTAATAATCTTTGCTCAGAGGGAGAGCACTGTAAAATACAGAGGTCGTAAGTTCGTGTCTTGCCCTGGGCTTCAGACGATGATGGTTTATTTTTCCATTATATTCGTTCTCTGTATCATATCGTTTAATAAAAATGAGTTTTTAAAAGAAATATTTATACTTACCTGTAGCTGATATACTTTTAAAATCAATCGCTTACACTGACGACTGACATAACACGTGTACGATGATTCTAAACTGATTTAAACGATATGACTAACAGTTCCAACAACAGAAGTCTCATCATAACTTTGGAATTGGATCATGCATGTAATGATCTGATGATTGCTGAGTGTCCGATGACTTTATGAGAACGGGGACTGTGATACTTAAGATATTCATTTTAGTTTATTCAATAATTTTGTAAGCAGTTGAGCGCTGAGTAAATTTTAATCGACAGTTTTCTCTTCCGAACAACATTTATATAGTAGTAATTTGCCCAAATCCGTCCGAATTGAATACGCATTTGAACTACAAAGTAACATTAGATAACACAGAAAATTGAACAAATATTTATAAAATTTCTTTTAAGTTTTGACTTTTGGGGTCGATTAAACTTTTAGCATTGGCCCTAAAGTGAAATAGAAAGCTAAGCAAAAATAGTACGAGTCCGGCAAATCGTTCGGTAATAAAATATCAAAAAGTAACATTTACAAGAACTAAGCAATGGCTGTTAAGTACTATATATACAAAGTAATTTCTGGATAAAATGCAAGACCTATTTGGTCCACAAATAACGCCACCTATGAATACTTTCCGGCATTTCAAAAGACGGGCACAAGTTGTAACTCTTAGCACTCTGGAAGCGTGAAAGTATCTTTTGAGATGATACCACATAGCAGTGTGCCACCACGTAGTAGTAATGCTAACGCAACGGCAGATGGCGTTGAAATTACCTTTTGTTGGACAATGATGTTGTCATACCTAAATCATGTAAAATTGTGAGATTTTGCGAAGGTAAAATATAACCTGAACTAGGAAACAAAATGATTGTATTTTTTGATATTTCTTTTTTTTTTTTGAATACAATAAAATTTTTATTAACAACTTGGAAATAAAAAAATAAACTAAATTAAAACTACTCAAACAACCCACCCCGCGCCACCCCCGGTGCAAATGTGCCCATCACGCTCGCCGCATTGCCGCGTTGGATTGCGATGGACAACCTTTGCAATAAGAATGACCCGGAGCGGGGGTCGAGGCCTCTTTCCCGCAGGCGGCGCCCCACCTCCCTAAGGAAAGACTTTCCCTCCGAGCACCAGCATCCCGTGGTCTCAGCGGCAAGAGGGACAAATAAGTAGTGTGAGAGCACTGCGTATTTGTCCCTCTTACGTGCAGCCGCCCACTCAGCAGCAGCTCCTGCCACTCGTATCGTGCTGCCCAGGTGGGATGCTGCAAACGTGCTGACGCATGTTGCGTCCCACAATAGGCATTTACCTTTTTGCCAGGGTACTAAAGTGAGGCCGTCAGGTCTCTTTCCGTCGGACCGACTGAGGCCTGGTGGTTCCAGGACGCAAGGGATATTGGCAGATACCAGCGCCCTCCGGATGATGTCATTCAGGGCGTGGTGGCGAGGGAATCTGCCGGCACACCTGAAGCAGCTGAGAGCATGGTGGCCATTGCTCTCCACTGTGGCACCGCAGATGCATGCATGGGGTTCACAGACATTACAGCCAAGGCGGAGAGCAACAGCCACCCGCATGGAGTCGTTATCGAGCAGGGTACCCATATGTGGAGACGGGAGAGCGTGCAGCCATGCACCGGACTCTGGCCTCGACACCGCCTTGAGCCTGGCTTTCTCCACACCCAAGGCGGTTTCCAAGAGGTTATCAAATAGACGCTTGACTCCTGGGCTGTCCCACATCCGTTGGCTGCTAGGTTTTTCCGGTGCAGATGTAGATGGGTTGAGCAAAGACCAGGCCGTCCAGGCATCGGAAGAGAAGGGAATGGTTACCTTGTCACCATGTAATGGGAGAATTTGAGTGACAAGGTTCACAACCCCGCTCGCCGATGCCAGAAAGGCCGGTAGACAAACGTCTCTCGTGCGTCGAATACCCAATTGATATTTCTCTTACTATATATTTCGTTCTTTGTCAGAAGCGTTTACTTGTTTTCCGTTTAGAAAAAAACAAATTTTTTTCATAAAAAGTACCTACCTATTCTAAATATTAAATTTCCTCGGGACTTAAATAATCTCCGTAAGATATTTCATCAGAATCAGTTGACCGCTTTAAGCGGTAAAATGTAAGAAATAGACGGATAGAGTTACTTTCGCATTCATAATATGAATGATAGGTAATAAATAGCGAACAGCGAGTAGCTAGAATGAATTTATTTTCATGTCTCCACAAGTCGCGACGTTTCACCATAATATCGGTGACGATACGCTAATTCCTGGGTATATATTCCTAGGTATATATAAGTAATACGTCACCCGTTACGAAACAAGACCTCTACCTACGCTTAATTACTACGCATCGCGGTGTCAAGGTATAATTGTGGGTGAGCGTTGAGGTGAGCTTAAAACAAGTTACAGAATAGGGGGGGGGCTGAAGCTATTCGCAACGCGACTTCAATCAACTCATCGCTCACTTCCACTGCGTCTAGACAATGAGTAATTTGGGACTCTTTGGGGGAGGGGAGGCCCTTGTTCAGCAGTGGACGTCTTTCAGCTGATAATGATGATGAGGGATCCCCTTCATTGGCATAATTTTTTTTTGACTAATATAGTTTTGCATAATTGATTTGGCATAATTTATATTGGCATTGTAATACTGTCGCATAATAATACTTTGGCCTACTACTTTTTTGGCATACTACGCTAATAGCATAATTTCAGTTGACCTAATCTGTACTGGCCGAATACACATTACGCATACTATTGTTTGGGCTAATAATTATTTGGTATACCTATCTCTCATTATCTCATTATCCATTATTTCAGTTTTATAAATGAATTAAACTCAGTTTAGTTATTGTCATATTATTAGTTTTTTCGCTATTTTATAAAAAAAAATATCCTCGAAGACTCCCTTTTCTCTGAGATCAATCAATGCCAAGATAGAGGTGTATCGTAGCGTAAGCACAAGGGAACAGGGGCTTAGTGGCAAAACCGACTCGGATCGCAGATAGGTTAGAAGACGAAAGCGGGAGCCTTGCTCCCGCTTTCGTCTTCGAGGTTATTTTTTTATAAAAGAGCGGAAAAACCTTTTATTAAAACTTACTACTAATGACAATTAGGCAATTTACTACTATGAAAACCATTGGCTAAAATCTAAATTTTAGGGATTTTGAACGGGTACGTTGATACTTTATGAGCCATTTGTACATAACTTTGTTTTATGCATTTTGATATGATGCCAATTGATTATTATGCCTATTTGTGCTTATACTATTTGACATTAGTCTTCATGAAGATTATGCTTTCAGTATTTGTGCTTTTTAATGTTATGCGTATATAATTATGCGTAATGATAATTATGCACATCACTATTTCGGCGAAAAGCAATTATGCGTAACAATAATAGTACAAATGACTTTATGCCTTCCAATAGAGAACCTGATGATGATGAGTATAAGTTAAATAAAAAACGTAATCGGGGTTTTAGTTACACTAGTTTGTGGGATTAGGCGATGAATGATGCAAAAAAAGTGATGTAATTGCTTTCTCAAGAAGCATCCTTCAGAGGAAAAGTGTGTGAGTGATAGTTTGTATGTAGGAGGTAATATCCGGAACAACTTATCCTAGTTTAGTTTCACTAGTACGTAGAATAAACCATACGAATGAACATCCCAATATTACTGTATGTCTGTATGTCTGTCTGTTTGTAACCTCTTCACGCTTAAACCGCTAAACCGATTTAGATGGAAATTGGTATAAAGATAGTTTGAGTCCCGAGAAAGGACATGGTATAGTTTTTATCACCGAAATCGTCCCCTAAGGGGGTGAAATGGGATGTGAAAATTTGTATGGAGCTACGATATAAACGAGTTCCACGCGGACGGAGTCACGGGCATAGAAGACAATAATTTATCCCGTCACTCTTTTTCTGTTTTGTGTGGCGGGTGGGTCGCGCGGGCAGCCCCTTATTAATAAAGCAACATTTTAAACTTGAAATGTCAACTTCATTAGTGAAAAATTGAGTATTCAACACTAGGGGACGTCTGCACCGGACGCGTCGTATTTCTTAGGCAGTAGCAAACTTTTTAACGCGGATAAAAGTTTTAATTCAACAATATTTAGTATCTTTTTAGGGTTCCGTAAGGGTGAGTGTCCACGAGCTATGCAAAGTTGCGAGGTGCTGAGCGAAAAAAAAATCCACCAATAGCATTGCTGGGCGCACTTGGGCATTGCTGCACAGCTCTGGTGCTCACCCTGAATCGGAACGAAAAATGAACCTCTATATTGCTCACAATGTTTTTAACCCCCGACGGAAAAACAGGTTTGTGTGTCTGTCTGTCTGTCTGTAGCATCGTAGCTCCTAAACGAAACGCGTGAGCTTTGATAATTACATCCTCGGCTCTCTTATCATTTATTAGTTTTAATAATAATCAAACATGCATCAACAATGTTTACTAATATTTGTGAAATTACCTATAATGGCGCGCAACAATTTTTTTTCGTGAAGTTCGCGCAGTGGGGGGGCTAGCACAACTGACACAACAAGCGCGACGCGAGTCGAGAGAATCTACCCACCTCTTTCTAATTTGCACAATACGAGTGAGACAGGAGTCGCTGAGTCGCGCGCGACACGACTTAGCAGCAAGTTGTGCTAGACGTACGGTGTTAGAGCGAGGCTTAGGTAAATAGATGAACTCTCTACACAGCCAATTCAAAATAAAATAAATATTCAAATACTGTTTTTTCCGTATTTATCGCGATATTTATTTACCTTTATTTCTGACGTTTAGACACGGGTTGCACCGGTCATGGTATAAAATAAATATTTTCGTATTCAATATAAATTCATGTAAAATGTTATCAAAAGTAAATAGTTTTACTAAATGAAACGTTTCTATATCATATCCAAGAAGAAATAATCAATTAATTCACCAGAACGATTTAATTTGTTTAGTCGAGTAAGAATTCATGAGAACCAATCATTACATGCTTCCAAAAATAATAAATAGTCTCCCAAAACACATACAAGATTTATACCTATCCAACCCTATATCAGCTAAAGATGTAAACAAGTATTATATGTCAAGCAACAACTATGATTACGCCTTGTAACCAACCAAGTTATTGTTGATCAGTGATACAGTAAACGGAATGTAAGTACATATATTGATGTAAACTAACATACCTACTTAAATAGTAAATAGTTAGACCGTACTATAGCTGTAAATAAGCCACTAATGGCTTTAGCACCTAATTATGAAACTCTGCGATAATTATGAATTATTTGGAACTTTAAATAAAAAAAAAAAAAAAAAAAAAATTGCGGAGAATTAAAAAAAAATTGTTTAACCCGGTCGATTTAAGAATGCGCCGAGACCATACATAAACCTTGCTGCAAGTTGCCAACGTGTCTTAATCGTGATATAACCATAAACACGAGTGCTGTAATGTTATTTTTTTTCAAATTTATAAAACACGCGTGTTTAATACATAGGATTATAAGAGGCAAGTTACGGGCAAATGTGTTAATAGTACATTACTTACCTAGGGCGGTTAAAAAAAGAATGTCTCAGATCGCAGGTATTTGACGCCCGAGCCGAAGGCAAGGGCGATAAATATGCGCTCTGAGGCTTTCTTTATTACCGCCCGTGGTGAGTACAAAATTTTACGTCTCTATCTGGCCAGGAAGTGGGGTTTTCCGCACGCATAGCGTGCGGTAATTCCTACTTTATGGCCAGGTATGACGTAAAAAAAAATATGATTCGTATGAAATTGTTTTGATCATATTACGTTTTTAGGTACCGAGATGAAAATTGAAACATCAAAGTTTTAAGTAAAAGTACCTAAAGTAAATAAAGTTCTGGAAATACAGATTACTGGGGAGCACACGTTAAACTATTTTGGGTAAGGAACCCTCGTAGCACGAGTTCAACGCTCGCCAGTCCGTTTTTTAATACCAACTCATTTTTCATCAAAACAGCGCACGTGGCTTTAATTAAAAGTTTCTTTTGCACGTCTAAAATTTCAATTTTATGTTGCATTTTAGCAAATTGTTAAGACTAAATTAATGTGACTAAATCTGAAATCATCCTCACACAAGCGTTTATAGAAAAGATTCAAAGATACTTAGGTATCAGATGAAAATGTTATAATTAAGTATGTACATGTATAAATGGATTATTATCTTACAGTTACCTCATGTGATTAAGGATATTACTATTTATGTCTGAATTAATGTTGAAAATTACTTTAGTTGTACAGCGCCTGCCACTTAAGGCGCTATAGTATCATGGTCTTCTCTCCCTCTCGCTGAGTATAAGCGTGAGCGAGATGGAAGTGCGTGTTTGGATTGGAAGCGCGGATATCATGTTTTTTAATTTTAATTTTTAGTGCGTTTAAATAAATAAAAAAGTAATCACTAAGTTCCCTCAAACATGATATTGCCGATTTTTAGAACCAATGTTAATATGTAGCTATTGTAATATGTAGCTATTGTGCATAATTTTCTACGAATGTTTTAAGTGAATTTTAATATGTTTTAGACCTATGTTCGTGATTTTTTTCTATCGAGCGAAAATTGCTTAATCGTGTTTCGAATCACTGATTTCCCTGCAGAAAAGCCTCAAGATTACTATTCGTATTTTTTTTAAACCATATTATTATAAACAGACGCATTATATTGTTTCAAAAACTATGTTCGCTTCACATCGCTGAACCTATAGCGCCTTAATTCGTATATACATGAGAAAGCATTGCCGAAGGGATATTGCATTGTTTCACGCAAATTTCCACCTATTCATTTATTTGACACCATGTCAAGCATGCGAGTTGGTAACATGAAAACACACCTTTGCTCGTCTCTTGTGGATATTCAACCTTATTCACCCTCTTAGGTTAGGTTGATAGGGCGACTTAAGAGGGTCAACGGGCTCGCCCAGTCTTTCTGGCTACTAAGGTTGACTACTGTACTTGGTTATGTACCCCAGAGACGGAGACGAGTATGCCCAGAACGAGCCCGTAAAGGCAAAGCGCGAGGAGTTCAACTTGAGATCCTAGTCTTCCGAAGTAGCTACTTACTTAGCGCAAATAGCAGCTGACGTGGAGGTGGGTAGAAATACCACATAACCCAGACTTCCCCCGAGAGATGCGTACCTGTTAATTATGATTTCGACGACCGCTTTAGCCTAGTTGGTAGTGACCCTGCCTACGAAGCAAGAGGTCCTGGGTTCGAATCCCGGTAAGGGCATTTATTTGTGTGATGAGCACGAATATTTGTTCCTGAGTCATGGATGTTTTCTATTTATTTAAGTATGTATTTCTCTATATAGGTATCTATATCGTCGTCTAGTACCCATAGTACAAGCTTTGCTTAGTTTGGGACTAGGTTGATTTGTGTAAGATTGTCCGCAAATATTTATATTTATTTATGATACCCGAGACTCGAACTGCCTCTTATTTTATACACAACGTTCGCCAATGATCATACACTGCTTTTTGGTAAGCAGAAGCCGTAGCCTCTGGAGTTGCCAACCCTTTATTGATATGAGGATTGTGCGGAAAGCTAGAGACAATATAAGTAGATTCCTTACTCTCGACACAGCGCATCCTTGGAAATTGTTGTTACTGTCAAATACCTGCCATATTACGCTCAATGCCCAACAAAACATTTTTCGGCTGCTTTATCTTTAGGCGCCCTACCACAGTGCAGCGAATTAGGGTTCATAAACTCACCATGTATAATATCTTTCTCTCTCTTCTCATCTTTTATTTGTCGGCAGGACACTCGACTCTTTATAAAAACGTAGCTTGGTTCTCACAATGGGATCCGCAAACTGTACTAGTTTCTGTTGGTAGAAATTAAAATAGAACGTTTTTCATACAAATTTTCTAACAGCTTAATTTTTTACCTGTTTATTTTATAATTTATAGCAACATAAATTAGATATGGCGATTTGCGGATCTCATTGTGCTTAAAAAGTTACATGTTATTCCTGCGTTTGTATGAAGAATCGATTTGTGTCGAACAAGCCGAATGATATAGCAAAACGCCAAAATCGGCTCATGAATGTCAAAATTGTGTTTAAAAACAGTTGACGCGGCCCGCATGGACGGATGGAAAGCCAGCGCGCGTGAATGACAGTTTTTAATACAACAATTTCCCTTCTTTATCACCCCAATTCATCAGGCCGGAGTGCTGCCAACTGCAGATATAAGTGTGGATCCACTAGGTAACTAGGTAAGGTAGCTGTTTTGCAGCGTGCAGCGTAACTTCATCGCGTCGTGAAACGTGAACTACGCAAGTCGAATCGAATTTCGTCGATGTGTGTGGTATCACTGTAATGCACATAATATTCTGGAAAACTTTATTTTAAGTAAAAGTTGCACACAACGGTGTAACTAGGGTAGCAGAATACTTTTAATCAAAAATAGCGCGCCCGCCGGCACAGCATTCATTCCAAATGTTAAGCTGATGGAAAATACGCCTTTCAGTCCGGGTTGAGAACAAAGGGCTTTAGTACCACGAATACCCTGAGAACTTTACGGTTTCGCTCTATGAAAACACAACAATATATCGATATCAGCCATATTTTTACACCAAAAAATAGGTTGGGTAATTTGACTAAATATTCATTAATAATCCACCCAAATACCGGAACGGTAATAAATAATAAAAAGTAATCTATATAAATTCCGTAAAAATCAGGCGAAATGTTATAAACTTTCTTTACTTTATAATTGACTACTTCTATAAACGTTCATTGGGATACGCGCATAATCCACTTATTTTGTGAATGAATAAACCTTTCTATAGGCCAGATGAAATTCAATAGTATCTCAAGGTCGTAAATATTTCATTAAAATGCTGTTATTTCCTGATGCGTATATTTTTGGATTCAGGTAGTAGGTCTCCCAATTTGTGTACTCAAACATGTTTTCGTTATAAAAAATACTGGTGGTATTTTTGCTTGTGGGTTCATTTTTTTTCCTAACTTCCGGTCCATAGACTTAGTGATTTCAATAGTGAAAGCTTTTAAAATAACATATAAATGCCGTATACAAATAATTAGCCTGATATTGAATTATTTCCAAAAAAACCGTATCTTGCTCAGGCTAGGAAGGAAAAAGAGTACAGCGATTGCATGAGTGCTATAGAAAACAAGGTCACATCATACACTTGACCAAGTTAATTTTATTATAGAGACTAGCTGCCCGCGCGACTTTGCCCGCATATTACAATGAACGCAAGCATACCCGCGTTGGTTTCAGCCACAAAACACTAAATACCGTAGATAGAGGATATATAGATGGCGTCCTAGCGTATACCCAAAACTCCCAAAAGGGACGATGGTAAATTAACCATACTAAATTAAGAAGTATCAGAAGCTAATACACTCTTGACTTCTAATGTCATTTATAATTTAGTCGTATTATATCGGTGACGTCATGGTGGTGTCAGTTTCAGTACAAATTTTGACAGGTGTGGTGGCAAACAAGCTGGTGGCAAACAAAAAATCCGTATACGCGATGAGGGACAGAAAATATGACACTGTATCTCGTTCCCACATGCGGTATTGCCTATGCATACATCTTTGTCACTCATGTGTGTATGTGTGGGTGACTCCCTCTATCTATTCTACCTCTATGCTAAATACTAATAGAAGGGGTATCAAGCGCGATTTCCACGAGAACACGGCGATTGGGTGACGTTGGTACGAAAGCTTGAGCGCATGCTCATACTTTAGTGCCGCGCGTGCCACGCCCACATCGCCATGGTCTTTGGTTGCAGCCGTTCATTGTGCGTTGCCTGCATCGCACAGCGTTTAAGATACTGAACCGATTTTGATAAATGAGGATGAGGAGGCAATCGATTTGTAAATGATGCTTCGGGAGACATAGGCTAGGTAATAATATATTGTATGAACAAAACCGGTTTTTCAAGTTGCCTTTTAGTTTATGCTTGTTCCTTTCAATTGCACTTGAAGGTTGCTTCGAAGAATAAAATATGTTCTACACTCAATATTATATATAGGTTTACAGTTAGCTAAAAACCTAAAATCTCTTTATACTAACTATTATTATAGATGTACTTATAAATTAATTCATTCGCTATATCTACTAATAGTTACGCATACAATCATAACCCATCTCGCACGTACTTAATAACTAAACTTATCTTACACACTAAGTATTTATAGTATCTCGGTTGAAATAGAAAATTCATAGATTTCCAAACACATTGTACTTACAAATTTTATAAAAGTGGCCTGACATTAAACATTGACAAGACTGTTTGTTTTTCGCAAGTTCTGTTAAGGTACGATTGCCGTACAAAATTGTAAAGGCGCTTATTATCGGATAATGACACTACTATAGAAAGAGGTTTGTAAGTTTGTATGTAGGGGGTAATCTCCAAAACTACTCACCTCCGATAAAAAAGACAGAATGGACTAAAGAATGGGTAGTGTTTTATTTTATTCATTGAAATGTGATTGTTCTCCGAGCGACAAACGAAAATATATCTTCCAGATTGACTCTGCGGGATCCATACTTTGCATATGTCACCGTTAGATTGTGAAAACCGTCAGTTTATAATCTTACCCGTTATATTGTAAACTGACGGAATATTGTGAACTGCTAAAATAATTCATAATTTTACGCATTCATTTTCGTTAGTTTATAAACTAACAATGGCATGTCGTCAAATTGTAAACTGAATCAAATTTACCTGATTTGGAACGCAACATGTGCGCTGTTTGGTTGAGCGAATTATTCCACTTGCATCAGTTTCCACTTACGTCAGAACATGATTGTTTGACACCCAGCAGTGTCGACGGAGCCCCGCTGCGCGCTTTGCCCTTCGGGCAACTGAAGATACCTAACTAACCTAACCTACCTAGTCTTTGTGTACGTTCCGTAGCAAGCCGATTTGATATCAGTTCACAATTTGACGATTCGACATTGATAGTTTATAAACTAACGAAAAATAATGCGTTAAATTGTGAACGGTTTTGGCAGTTCACAATATTCCGTCAGTTTACAATATAACGGGTAAGATTATAAACTGACGGAGTTCACAATCTAACGGTGACACATATAATTTATATTGTATAGTTATTGACGTTATTGTGCGGAACGAATATCGATAGCATCCTGCGTGGTTCATAAATATGCATGCAGTTAAATATTCCCTCAAGAATTTCCTCGTGCCGGAAGTTTGACGCCTGAGTTTAATTTTTAGATTGCGTTAAATAGGCGGTATTTGACTTACAAAATGTGACACGTTCGCGGCAAGTCACGGGAATGTCAGTGTGCGGCTGTCCAAATCAAACGTTAAAGTGCTGAATTGCTGATAGACTTCAGCATTCACATTTAACAGGACACCGAGCATTAACCAACAGAATCAAACACTACGAACATTTTCACGATCATTCTAAGCGTACGCTCTATTTGCTGTGGGGGAGGTGTGGGCGGAGAGAGATGGCGTTGGAACGATAGCAAAATTACTCGGCTCTGCAAAACGCTCCAAGCAAATTTACTGTCGTTCCGCTAGAATGCTCTCTAGAGCGCTCGCTAGAATGCTCGCTTAAACGCTCCTGTTTATTTTGTGAGCTTTTACGTGTAATGTAACATTGCTTATATATATATATAATATCTGGGCAACCGAGCTCTGCTCGGGTGAAAATACGAGTAAGTTTAATTTTATTTTTAAAAGATGTTTATTTTCATTGGTCTTAAAAACTCGCCTTGGAATTGAAAATTATTAAATATAAACCCCCGACTATAAAGGAAACAACTAATACAAAAAATTATACCAACAAATGGTATTCACACTTTACTTTAAAAACAAATTTTAAACCGAATTCAAATCATTACTTCGCCAAGGAACATACATTAACATTTCCTTCCCACTATACCTACTGCATGAACTTGTTTCCGAGAGCAAATGCGTTGATTATTACAGAAAACACCCAAGTCGCTATAAGTAGGCCGATAATATTTGAGGAGTTCCGTCGATTCCTCAAGGATCTCAGAATTAGCTTTGGCACTTCATTAGTTGCTACTTAAACGGAATCACAGAATATGTGAAGTCTGTAGTCTTCATAATCTTATCTAGGTGAGGAGGTTGTGCATTTGCCCTCTCCTTTATACCTGTTCCCAGGCTTGCTCCATCATTTTCACAAAACGCATGATGCAGTTCACCAAGAGCACCTTGAATTCCTTTGGTGGCGGGTAGCCGTTACCAAAGTAGTTCATTCTTTGTCTGGCAAGGGCATGACATTAACACAATAAGTGTTCCATAGTCTCATCCTCCTCGCCACACATTCTACAGTCTAAACTATCCGATAGTCCCATCTTGGCCAAGAGATCCTTGACCCTGAAGTGACCTGTGAACACCCCAGATATAATTCTGAGTTGCTTCCTACTGGATTTCCAGAGTTTTCTGGTCCAGCCCGAGTCCACTCCTATGAAGAGCTTAGAGTGCCTTTAGCCAGCCTCATTCCTCCACTCGTGTTGGTGTTTGGTTTTGGCGTAGGCTTTAAAGGCCGATATTATGGTTCCCTACGAGAGTCTTCATAATCAGTTCCTCAGTTCAGTTGGTGAAATGTCACCAAATTTGTTGTTTGCGAGGCTAAATTTATACCTACACGAGTTATATTATAATAGAAAATACCAAAATCTATACACGCGTTTACTTATTCTGTGACGCGTGCTTAATAAAGTTATTAAGAAGTAGTGACACTGATTACGAAGCTGGAGGGTCGCCGGGTTCGAATCCCGGAAAAGGGCAAATGTTTGTGTGATGGACATGAATATTTGTTTCTGAGTCTTGGATGTTTTGTATTCTCAATTATCTCCAAAACGACTTGACCTATTAAGATTTGGATTTCTGTAAGGAGTTTTTAGTGGATAGAAATACCACAGAACCCAGTCATCCCCCGATGATTGGGTACCAGGCTGGTTCGCAGGTTTTCCCCAAGAAAAAAAAGGCATAGGTATGAATTGCTCAGGGTCCAACAAAAATAAAAATGATGGAGCAGAACTCTCTAGATAGAGTTAGGTGAGTAGCTATGCATTTAGAGTGTTGATGGGGCTGCCTCGTTGCTGCAGCGCGTCGGCAATGTTCGCGGAGGCGCGCCTGGACAGCTTCTCTGCTATAATTCGTAAAAAAGCCGCATCGCTGCTCAATAGGGTAAGGGTCAGCACCAACAGCATTCTGGCAATGTTTGCAGGCAGGTTGGATGGTGCCTACCTAAACCATTGCAGTGCACTGCATGTAATGGAAAATAATGTCTACTAACACTTTAGATGTAAGATGAAATTTACCTACTAACCCTGACATGTAATTTTATTTTTTATAGTCTTTGTATAGTATTTAACTGTATGATCCAAGTTGGTTGAAATAAATGAATTATTATATATATATTGCATTACACAATGCTCTTTAAAAAATAATTCAACATAAAAAATAACTTGCGACGGATATAATTTTCTAATAATAAAATATGGAGATTCTATAAACCATTTTTTTACCTACAAAGGGAAAAATTACAACCAGTAATTATAAATAATAATATTCATAACTCAGCATTTAGAATCACAAATTCAAAGAAAGGCATTATTAATGCCTGAATTAAGTTTCAGATAATGATGAGCACCATCTAGCGACGCTAGTAGCGAATAGCCCAGTGGCGCCTGCGAATCGGAAACAATAACGCAGGTTAAGCAAAGATGGCAGCGGTCAGTCCTTGGATGGGTGACCGCCTGTTTTAGTGGTTACTAAAATGAGCGCTTCCGTGCTTTGGAAGGCACGCTAAGCAGTTGATCCCGGCTGCTGTTCACAATAGTCGTTAAGCCGAGTTAGAGGCCTTTGGGCGGCTTAAGAATCTCTAACAGTCGAGTTGCCCACTCACTTGACTAATCTAACTTTTTTCAACCTAAATAACCTTATTGATAAAAAGAAGGCACAGTGCTATAAAAAACATGTTTTAATATCTATTATAATTTAAGAACAAAAATATATATAAACAATAAAAAAAACGTATGACCATGCTTTTCCCGGCTTTAATACTACGAAAAATCATTCTCTATAAAAAAAGAAAGCAAAAAGAAACAATTCCTCGCTGGGATTTGAACACCCGGCCACCGGCGTTGTAAGCCAATGTTATAACCATTAGTCTAATCAAGCGGTGACAGTTGTGGTGAAATTACGTACTATATTGCTTTGACAAATCTTTATGCGAGAAAATCTCGAGGAAACGAATTTTCTCGGAAACGAGACCTATCTAGATCGATTTCTCGCCCCCATAACCACCTATATTCCAAATTTCATCGAAATCGTTAGAGCCGTTTCCGAGAACGTGATTGCAAATATATATATATACAAATATTGCTCGTTTAATAGTATAGGATATATCAGCACCTTTACAGTACCACATTTTATGGAGGTTTAATATTTAGCCATTATAAAGCCTCTCACATATTGCCTGGCCTCCGCTGTGCCGCCACCGAAGGCCGTGCCAGTTTGTTTATTATTATCCTGGCTGACGCCGTAAATGTTACATTACCGTGTTGTCAGTGTCGTATTTTTTCTCCTGTATACTGAAACTACTGAATAAACTAGAATATATCAGAATGTATATCTTAATTTAAATGATTACTACTAACATTCGATAATGAATATTCTCAACTTTCCTTACGGTTTTATCTGGCCATACATATCTACTTCTATGAATACAAACCCTGAAATTCCTTGCTCGCATTCTCAACTAATATATATTTAAATGTGTGACTTGACTTCTATATTTATACTTTAATAATACCAAGGCGTCTTTATTTAGATTTACGTGTCTGGGTACTTTTCTCACTTCCTTTAAATTACATGTTCGTAAAAATGTGCTCCAATAACACCAAATATTGTTTTTACACCTGCTATTCGAAAAAGAGTTATTGCTGTCCTCAAATGAAGGATCAAAGTTGCACTTTTCTTCCACGACTCTGCTATTCAGAAAAGATTCATTGAAGCCCTCAAATGAGCGATTTTCATTTTTCTCACAGGAGTTGTGAAACAAGGACCGGAAATAGTTATTTGTTCAACAAGAGAGCAAAGTAGATTTTTGCTGCGAGTGTTGATGTTGAGTCCCGAGCAAGCAAAAGATTGTATATTTGAATCACGAGCGTAGCGAGTGATTCAAAATTAGAATCTTGAGCGTAGTGAGGGACTCAAAGGCACGAGAAGCAAATATCTTTGCTCTTGTGTAATACATACAACTTTTCACCTCAGCAGTGAGAACATCGTCACGTTAAAAATATATCGCTAGACTTTTACGCACCTATAATATTCTAAATTTGTAATAGAGCACTGGTGACACATGATAGTGTGGACTCCACACTATCATGTGTCAAAATCGCATTTTGCTCACTGTTTTCACGCAGCAAAATATGCTTGTTCGAGCTGCTGAGGTGAAAACCCCTTTTCAGGCTTAAGCCTATCGATTTGGTAACCCTATCAATTTGGCAACCTTGTGATATTAAGGTGACCTTACTGATTACTGTTAGGGTAACCCTATTGTTACGGTAAGCATATCGGATGTGGTAACCATAAGGAAACCATAAGTTAACCCTATTGAGATAGGGTTTTTTTTTTACCTTATCATAAGTTTACGATATGGTTTTAGAAACAACTTCTTAAATAAGCCTATGAAAACCCCTGATTACCACCGGTTCCGGTCCCTGCTGTGAAAAGCAGTATGTACAGTCAAGCAGTGTGTGGTGTGTCGTCTTTCACTTCATTCAGGATTTTGATTCAATATACAGACCTCGACGTAAATATATAATTTTGCTTCCTTGAAGCACAATCTAAAAATAAGGTAAGGGGTGTGTAGGTAGGTAAGTGACAATGACTTTTGTACTAGGCTAGTTTTTAGGCTTCCGTACTCAAAGAGTAAAACGGGACCCTATTACTAAGACTACGCCGTCCGTCCGTCCGTCCGTCCGTCCGTCTGTCTGTCACCAGGTTCTATCTCACTGATACCGTGATAGTTCCAGCTGAAATTTTCACAGATTTCTGTTGCCGCTATAACAACAAATGCTAAAAACACAGAATAAAATAGTTTTTTTATAGATAATGGTACGGAACCCTTCGTGCGCGAGTCCGACTCGCACTTGGCCGGTTTTTTAGAATATTGATGTATTATCTGTTGCTGATCCTTAAATCAATATTTTAAATGATACTTATGACGTGAACAAAGAAACAGCTCTTTAAACATCCCTACGGACCCGTGTCTCCCCTGGTCAACGCCCTGGGGGAGATATCAGGAATCTTTAGTACCGATGTCTCCCCTTGCTTGGGGAGACATCGGTACTAGATACTCCTGCATCCCCTGTCAGATATGATCATATGACTCATCATCGTCGTAGCGTTATTATTCCCGGTTGTGCCCCTAAAGGAGCCCGGGGTCCGCTTTGACACCTAATCCCAAGATTGGCAAAGGCACTAGTTTTACGAAAGCGACTGCCATCTGACCTTCCAACCCAGAGGGAAAACTAGACCTTATTGGGATTAGACCGGTTTCCTCACGATGTTTTCCTTCACCGAAAAGCTAACGGTAAATATTCCGTACATAAGTTCCGAATAACTCATTGGTACGAGCCAGGATTCGAACCCACGACCGCCGCTTGACAGCCGCATGCCTGAACCACTAGGCTACCGTAGCTTCGTTGTCGCCCTGTCAGATATGACTGACACCTTAAAATATATAAAAAATAAAATGATTTTTGAAGTATTTGATGGTTTACAATGTCAGCAAGTTGTGTCATTATAATAGTTGTTTTCACGATGAGTGGCGAAATTCCAGTAGCCCAAGAAAGTGAAAATGCGGTGCCATTGCGGAGAACACCGGAGTGGACTGAGTGTATATTCGGCGGCTGTATTTTCTATTTAGGACTGTGGTCAATAGTTAATGGGCTTTATTTGTATCGTAATAAGGAAATTTTTTCATAATAATTTGATGCATAAAAAACTTAACACTAGGCACTTAAATCTACTTAACTACTAGTATATATACCCTCTCCAAGGTCACAGCCCTTGGGAAGGGTGCCCATAAGGCTGGCTACATTTCCTCGTTGAATTGCAATTCCAATCCGTTGGCCGAGGAAGTAGCCAGCCCTATGGTCAGCCGTATTATCTAAAATTTTTTTCTTTATTTCTTTATAAAGCCTATGGGCGTCAGGACTCCACGGCCCGAGAGTTTCAACCGCGAAGGCCGCAAATATGTAGGTGTTTGTCAGGCCCGCATATTTGCGGCGCTTCGCGGCTTCTGCCGTTGTTGCCGCCCCGCCCCCCCTCAAAGAAGTTGTGGCTAAATGGGACGGGGCCATGGTGTCCACGCAGGTGGCGTCCCAGATAAGAGGCCGACCCATCCGCCACGGAATGAGTGTCAATCCATCGGGTCTCCTGCCATCGTCACGAGCCAGGCCGGGAGGTTCCAGGACGGCAGGCACGTTTACGCTGGCAAGAGCCCGACGGATGACATCATTAATGCTAGCGTGGCGGGATAAACGGCCGGCACTCTTTGTGCATGAGAGGCCGTGGTAACCCAAACGGTCTACCTCCACTCCGCAGGGGCAGCGGTGAGGTACTACGATATCCGCGCCTAGACGGAGACCGACAGCCAACCTTAAAGAATTGTTGTCTAGGAGAGTTGCACAGTGAATAGAAGGGTAAGCGTGTAGCCAAAATCCGGATTCGGGTTGCGATAAAGCCAATAAACGGGCTTTTTCAGTCCTCGTAGAGGCAGAGTTTAAGAGCCACTCTGATGCCTGGCGGCAAAGAGGTTCATCCCAAGTTCTTTGTACTGCTTTATTTGATGGCAGGGGTTTACCCGGGCAGGCTAGCTGCCACGCATCCTCTGTTTCGTGTAAGTACGCTACCTCAAAATCTCGAAGTGAGGGAGTAACGATTTTACCTATAAGTGGTAACGTACTGTGAACAGAGGAAAGAAAAGCAGGAAGAACGATGCTGGAAATTTGCCTGATTCCAAGGCCGCCATGTCGGATTGGCAGGGTAGCTTGTAGAAATTGCCTTTCATTGATTTGGACGTTGAAAAGTTTTTGGATATGTAGATGCATGATGTTGTCTATTTTTTCGCATAAATTAGTAAATTTCCAGAAGGGGCTACACCTTAATGCGTAAGTCAATTTGGGGACAAAAAGGCAGGACCGAAGAATGAAAAGAGCCATGTGTGAGTTTATTTTGAGGAGTCGGTCAGAGTAATCAGAGAAACGGCGAATTTGGGAATCGACAAAATCCGGGATTGCTTCTTCGAAAACTGGGGCTCCGAGAAGATGAAGTGAGCTATTTGAGAGGACTTTAATGCCTGGACAGATGTTGTTAAAACTGTCAATAATCTGCGATTTATTTACAATTTCAGGACTTATAAAAATCTCGCATTTATTCATATTGAGTTCCAGACCGATCTCTTTAAACTTTGGAATTAAAGATGAAAGGTCGCTGAGAACTGAGCTCGCTTCACCACCCAGGCTGCCGTCATCGAGATACCACAAGTTAAATTTGGAATTTAGAGCCGAAATTATGGGATGAATTGTAAGACTGAAGATGGCTGGCCCTAATGGGTCGCCTTGTTGACAACCGACAGCGGAGGAAATATTGTGGTTTTTGTACATTAATTTTGAGGGTGAACTGTAACATTGCCAAAGATATGGATATAAACTAGGGATATTTTTTTGAACTTCTGTCAACAAAGCATCGCGGTTGACGGAATTGAACGCATTTTTGACATCTAGTTTTACGAGTATCTGTTCTTTGGAGTTGAGAAGGTAAGTTCGGCAAGCATGGACGGCGGCTTCACAACCACCTCTAGATCCAAAACCCAGTTGGACTGGCTGAAAGATAGGCTCTAAGTCCTTCACGACGTATTTGCAGCAAACCTTTGATGTTAACCTTCTGAATGTTGACCCTATAGCGATAGGGCGAATGCCACCATCTTTTTTGCCAAGAGCGCAGAGGTTTGCCCCATATAAAATTGGAACAACTTCTGGGTGGACTTTACCTGAAAGCAAAAAATTTACAAGGCGAGTGATGGACGAAAGAAAGTTATTGTTTCTGCCACCCGGAGAACCTATAGTAAGGTCCTTCAGGTGCTGGGGTGTGATGCCGTCTAAGCCACCGGCCGAACCATTCTTGAAAGACATAATGGCGGCCAACACTGCATCTTCGGAAGCTTGAAGACATGGCAGGGCTGGGCTAGGTGGGTCAGGGAAGTTAGGGTATGGATGAGCCGGTGGGTGCTTTCCTAGTAAGGCTGCGAGTGTTTCGGGAGTATCTGGGGCGGCTGAGTCACTACAAAAAAGAATTTTCGCAGCACCTTTGAGGTCCCCATCGTTCACTTTAGCCTCAACCACTTTGGATATGTCTCGATGTTTAAGTCCAATTGGGGAAGTGCGTTGCGAAGTATCAACATTAGTTGAGCGAGAACAATTCAGTTTAATTTTGGCGGTTAGAGAGCGATGTGAATCTTTTTTGGACACATGCAAGGTATTGAAAGCGAATAAAAGAAGATTTTCCCAACTTGAAACCGAGTTATTCGCGACGCAATCGTCAATCGCCTTGGTAAGGCTCGAAGCGACAGAAAATCTGGCCCCTCTCGGGATTCGCTTGATAACTGGGAAGGCTCTCTTATGTTCGCTTAATATATCAGAAAGAGAAACAGCGGCGTTAATAGAGGTGGTAGGGACTGGCGGGTGAAGGGTAGATATGTTATTTCCAAATTTATGGGACTTGCCTTTGTGTATGTTCAATCCACGCTGTCCCTTATAGAATTTGGGAGTGATACAGTATGGGCATTGAATAAACTCGGGTGAGGACTGACTATCTAGTTGGCTGACGGTTTGTGACGGAGAGGTTGACATCAACAAATAGAAATATACACAAAACACTTAATATACACAACACACTTATAAAGTTTATTTATACATATTGACAGCACTCGTTGACACGACGACGGTTGTCGGGGAGGCGCGACGGCGCGGCGGCCTGGGCATCCTTATAGTTTTGTAAAGTAAAAATTGTTTGTGGATTCTGAGAATAGGTAAATCAGGGTTCCGTTCCGTGGCTGGTTTGGCCTGGCTGGGTTAATAAGATTGTATCAAACGTGACAAACGTCAGATGGTTTCTGTGGACTCATGGAGAAAGTAAATCTATTCAGGTGGGATTTATTTCAATGCGAAGGTTTATATTATAAATTAGGAAGAAATCTTCATATTTCCTTGACCTTCCCGACCTTGTATATTAATTTAAATAATATTTTTCAGATGAGATTAAATTCTCGTTGACATATCAGTTTGACGTTTTTTTTTAATTTCTAATTAGGATTTAATTTAGGACTTGTATAATCAAAATAACACAAGGATTAATATATTATGACTAATAAGTACCAAGACTGTTTGTTACCACTGTTTTGTCAACCTACAGAGAGATAACAACTTTTTGTTAATGTTTTTATGATCATTTTATGAAGCTAAATTACTACATTTCTTGTATATGATTGGAATGGGAATTTGCAGAATATGGGCAAAAATATAATTAATAATACATATTGTTAGTTAAATAGTGTATTTAATTAGAATTCGGGTAAGAAAAGCAAGCCTTGCGTTATCGAAACATAACTTTCCACGAAACAATTTAGATTAAGATAATCAATCTAGTTGCTACGAGGGTTGATGTATTCCACTGTTCTTTGAATGATTTCACCAAAGTTACTTTGTATGTGTTATGTTATTGTGAAACTTAGAATTATGTAATACCCTATAAATATATGTCATGTTAATAATTTGCTACGCTATCGCATTGGGAGACTGTAATGATAGACGTATAGTTAATATAAATAATAAATAAAAAATAAATTTACAACATTGACCTACAAAAATACACATAATGAGCCAAACGATTATAAATACTAAAAAACTTTGATAAAAATCTTTACCACATCTGCTTTTTTTTCGTGAAAGACTTTCGCTATAATGACGTCTCGTCTTTGAGACAAATTGAGCGGCGAAAATTACGGTCTAGTTAATGTGACGAAAATAAAAGTAGAATCTTAATAGTCTTGGTGACTATTAAAATCAGAAATTGTGCCGTTTTGTGACACGTTTTTGTGTAAGAAAGTAGCGAATGCAGAATAGATTTCTCAGTCATTAAGATATAGTTCAATCAAGCACTTATCTATATTCATTTAATGAAAAAGAATGGTTGTGGCTTTGTAAGTTCCTAGGTACA
The DNA here is from genome assembly GCA_963854355.1 of Epinotia brunnichana. NCBI lineage: Eukaryota > Metazoa > Arthropoda > Insecta > Lepidoptera > Tortricidae > Epinotia > Epinotia brunnichana. The sequence continues at coordinate 16,349,225 of OY977957.1, forward strand.
TAATAATATGTTGTAAAGTTCTCAACTGCTCATACGATTTCAAAAACAAATTATAGTACGGATTATTTTTCTGGACCGAATTCACTTCTCACAGTTCAACAATAAATGATATTCTATTGTATTCTATTCTATAAAGCCTAGTAAACAAAGCGATTGTCTTTCTTTGTTAAGTGTAACTGCTAATACAAGCTGTTAAATAAACGCAGCAAAATTCAACCGCTTCTCCAACCATATCAATAACTTAGAAAAGTTGAGAAATCCCCGACATTTTCATTTTAAAGTTGAATATCTCAAAAACCGCTCGATCGATTTTGTTGAAACGTAGCTCAGAACCATTTCGCTCATGTCAGCTTTCGAACAATAAAACCGCATTCAAATCGGTCCATTCGTTTAGGAGCTACGATGCCACAGACAGACACACAGATACACAGACACGTCAAACCTATAACACCCTTCTTTTTGCGTCGGTGGTTAAAAATAGGGGTTTCAAACTTCATCCCTGCGAGATTACAGGATAAGCTGTCCATAAACATCCCGAAAATACGAGAGGAATTCTCAATCCTGCGCGAGGACACACAGACAGACAAACGGACACACAGACACGTCAAACTTATAACACCCCTCTTTTTTCGTCGGGGGTCAAAAAGGCAGCTTTATGTCTAAGGAAAGGAGGACCACATTAAAAAATACTTAGCAATGTTGACCATATTGTATTTAAAACAATAGACTACTTTAACTATAGAGTTACTATTCGATTAAAGTATTTATTAAACATGTCCTTTTCATTTCAAAGAGTTTGTGACACGGCTGCACGGACCTAAACAATAAAATTGCTTTGGTGGACCGATGGATCTTAAGACAAGATCCGGTCTAGAAAAAGACTCCGTATTATATCCACTTATATAGAATGCACCGTTACAATATGCTATATTTTTTACCCGTAGCTCTACCTACGTGCGATGTAATTCGTAGTTAAGAAAATACTTACCGCTCTTTTATGTGTTTTCACATTGCAGCAGTGGCCTCAAGTCTTCAGCTGGATTTTAACCTTATTTCCATACTAATTATCTATAGGGTACAGCCAGCATCAAAAGTAGCTAGTAGCTACGCAATCGAAGACGTCAAAAGTTCTTATTCCCTTTTAATAAAGACTTTTGACGTCTTCGTTTGCGTCGCTACTCAGCCGCAGCATTAAAATACTGACTGTACCTGAAAGAGGACAAGTCTGTGAGATTATAGCTTTGTATGGGTAACCTCCTGCGTGTAGAACTTACTCTCTGGATGGTTATAAGTAATATTTTATCCCGGAGGTTTGCCTGCATTCTTTGCAATACGCAGCTCTTCTTACTTGATGATGATGCTGATGATGTAGTCCCGGCCGATTGCCACAGCGACTGCGTTCAGGTATGTTGTTGACGGTCGCGTGCTCGCATGTGACTTATGTACCCAATCTTCATCGTGAAGGTCCTCGCACATAGCGGGCATGTGAGCACACCCATTTAAATAATAATAATTGATTGCCGCAGGTGGTCTGCTCAAAGCGCCGCTCGGTTTCAAAATCAGATATTTTTGATTTAAGAAGATCTTCTTACTTAATGAATGCGAAACTTTAGTTGTATGAATTTTTGTTACTCAATTACGCTAAAACGGCTAAACGGATTGAGATAAAATTTAGCATGAGGATAGTTTAACCCATATAATTTCAATTTCAATTTGTTTATTGCATACATGTTGTTAAGATTACAAGGTGTTACACTAAGCTTATTTATGTATCAAACATGCACCCTGCAAGAGCATCGCAATGTAGTAATTATAACTAATTTCACAATTTAGGCATAATGTTAATACTTACAGTTTTATTATTATGAATATTATGTATATTATGTATGATCATTATAGACATTTAATGATTATTCTTTTATAGTTGTATGCGTGTACGATAATACACTTTGTCCCCATAATCATCCTCTAAAAGGATACCTACAATTGGGGTTCCACGTGAACTACCGTATCGGTTGACACGTGGGTGAATTGTCGGGCAAATTGTATTTTTATAAAGGCAATAAATAAAAAACCCAGCTAAACTGATATTTTTTATTAAATAAATCAATAAATAGAATAAATTACTCGCACTTCGATTCGTTCGTTTAATGTTTCGCCCAGCCTCTATAAGGGAGAGGGGTGTCTCGTTTCCTCCTGTGGTGCCCGTGATGGCCCGCGTAGATGACTTGGTGGTCTTCATGGTCGTCGTGGGATGTCAGTTTCTTGACTCCTACGATGGCTGAGAGCATTAAGGCTAGAGCTGATAGGGCGAGGGCCTGAAAGGAAAAGTATTTGGCATGAGTCACGATAAGGGTGACGACGAGTGCTGTTAATACGTTTTTGCGGACAATGATGTACCTAATATAAATAAAACCGGTCAAGTGCGAGTCTGTCTCGCGCACCGAGGGTTCCGTACAAACTTTCACCACGCTTTATTAAGAAAAAATCTATGTTGGTTTTTCAGAGATAATTCTTTATCAAGTAAACCAATTTCGACAATTCTTTTTTTTTTTGCTATAAGGTACTTTCAGAATATTTTTATACAAAGAAGGAAAAAAAATCAACACAAAAGTATTAAATTACAAACTAAAATATTCAATGATTTTTGAAGATTAAAAAAAAATACGCTAGACAGAGGTCTTGTTATATTTTTCCGGTAATATTTACGTTAATATATATTATATTATAATATAAAATATTAATTAAGTATACATATTATTTTAAAAACATTCGCTTGGTAAACTTCGGAGAAAAGGGGGGCAGGTATTTTTTTCTACATTTTCCTATGTAAATCAAAATTTTACCACAATATAAAAAAAAAGGAAAACTGTTTTAGAATGATTCCTACCCTTTCATATTACATGTTTCCCCATTACATTACATGTTTAATTTTGGCCCCTCCCCCCCCCCCTCTTATCCGTCAATTTTCATAGAAATTAAAAATATAATATATGTTTAATTTTTTCATTTTCCATACACGTGGATTAGCTTTGTTTACAACTATTCCAAATTTCAAATTGATATCACTAGTATTTCCTGAGATATTTAACTTTGTGACAGACAGACAGACAGAAGGAAGGAGTCGCACCATAAGGGTTCCGTTTCTACCTTTTTGGTCCGGAACCCTAAAAAGAGGTTGATAGGTTATAAACGCTCCACAAATGGCACACTAAAAATTGAGTCAACTGCACCAACTTGCCTCAGTTTTGCAACGTCACGTCAATGGAAATGTAAACGTGTCTCAGTTGTCAGATGTTCCAGGCTATTTTAAAACAGGGAATTTCACATTTAGACATCATCTACCTCTTTTGTTTATTACATCATTTATTTGCGGACATCAATATTTATGGACAATCTTACGTGTGGGTGGGTAGGCCCCCCACAAGGTGGACTGATGACCTGGTAAAGGATGCGGGTGGCGCAGGACCGGTCACTTTGGCACTCTTTGGGGGAGGCCTATGTCCAGCAGAGGACGTCTTTTGGCTGATATGATGATGATGAATCTTACATAAATTGACCAAGTACCAAACTAAGCAAAGCTTGTACTATGGGTACAGTCGCAATCACATACATCGGACCAAATAAGCAGCTCACAAACATCGGAACTCGGAACACACCTCTATTTTCAAGGCAATTAGGGTGCATGTGCCGATATTTTTGAACACCTATAGTGTACCTATGTACATATGTGATGGCGACTGTACTAGACGACGATAAACATACTTAAATAGATATATAAATACTTAACTACATAAAAAAAACATCCATGACTCAAGAACAAATATTCGTGCTCATCATTGCATCACACAAATATTTAAATGCCCTTACCGGGTTCGAATCCAGGACCTCTTGCTTCGTAGGCAGGGTCACTATCACTAGACGGTAAATGTCTACCAGAGATGTGCAAAGATGTGTTTTCACAAATTTGACACCTCGCATGCTTGACAGATAGGTGTTAAATGTATGAAAACATATCTCTGCACATCTCTGGTGGATATTAACCCGTTACTATTCAGTTTAAATGGTTTTTACTATTTATAATTATGTCAATACATCGTTGATTCACTTATCCTTTTGATCTTACGCCAACCTGATTGTGCTATATAACATAATTATAATATAGTTGATTTATAACGCCTATTTATCTTAGTTTCTAATTACTTACATTCAGTTAAAAGTTAAAAACGCGAAGTAGCACTGCATTTATAACTAAATTACGTAATTTTGTCCCTTACAACCTACAGCTTTCGGTCTCGTTCTAAACTAGCGATGGGCGATTCGAGTTGTCTGATTCGAATAACTCTAATCAGAGTCTAAACGAGTTGATTTGAATCATCAAGCTCCTTGCAACTCGAATCAACTCGCCGTCTCCACTGCCAGTTTGACTCGCGTACCTAACTTTAGAATTGACATGGATCGCATAAGCGGATAACGAATGCGAGTGCATGCGAGTCAAGTTAACTCGAATCTAGAGTACTACGTTAAACTCGACTGGACTCGCCGACTCGCAGATTTGGCTGCTGCCGCAAAGCGGATCCCATCTAGTTGATCTGAGTCAACTAGAGTTTCGATTGGAATTAGCGGCCGAATCAACTGAAGTTATAAAGGATTCCAAAAATAATCGACTCGTTACATCGCTTTTTTAAACCATACAAATTTATAATTCGTTAATATTAATATGGAAAATCCGGAGTTGATTACCTTCTTTTACAACCTTAACCTTGCAAAACGTCAAACTTCAGTAACAAAAAAAAACGTGTGTTCTAATACTCCCCAATTGAATCTACTAATCTAATATTCAAACCCTTATAAAAGAACCGAAATAATCATAATAAAAACTTTTTAGTATTCTATGTCGTAAACATGTTATAAAAGCTATATAAAATAATTATTGCAATAGAACTGTCATGTCACGTTACAGGAGTTGGACGTTAAACAGTCGGAAAGGTAGATAATTAACTTGAATTATTTAGTATGGGTAATGGGTTTGGAACAGATTGGGTAATTTATTATTGAGGATAATATACCCTTTACTTCAGATTGCATGAATCTCAGATTAGCAGAATGTCCAATTAGCAAGATGCCAGATAAGTGGAATACCAGATTAGCAGAATGGCCAATATAATAGAATAATGACACATTGATATTTCAAATGACATTCTCAGACGACCTAGCCCTGGCAGCACAGTGCAGCTCATTTGAAGAGGTGCCGCATTATCACCGGATGCCTCAAGCTTACTCCACTCAACAAGCTGTACCCACTCGCGGTCATCACCCACATCCGTAAAGAGGTGGCAAGTGCCGTGGAAAAAGGAAAACAGGAGACTGACCAGCGCCACCCACTGTATGGTCATAACCCGCCATCCGCCCTTCTCAAGAGCCGCAGGAGTTTCATGCGGAACACTAGCCCAAAGCGACCCCTCTGATGCTCGCTGCCTATTGTGGCGGACTCGATGCCCTCCGCCCGACGCCTACGTGCCAACTTCGGAGCAACTGCTATCCGGCCACAAGGAGCCATGGCCTATCGGGAGGGCGCTCGATCGCAAGTTGGCTGCTGCAAGGAAGACATGGCCAGATGGGGACTGCATCGTGGCCAATCAATGTGTTTGCAGTACAGCACCGCAAACCATGGCGCACCTGATGGCGTGCCCCACATGCCCACACTCTTGCTCGGAACATGACCTGAGAGACTGAGCTGCCCTTTGGGCATCTCTTGTTTGAGGTACACGAAGAAGAAGATGACATTTTCGTATTTCTTCTTTATTTATTTGGCAGATTTCAAATTGTCAAATTTTTTTTTTTTTTTTTTTCCTTGTCAAATAGTTTGTTCAGGATTTAATACGCGTTCAAAAGATTTTATGAAACACAAATAAAATATCTTTTATTTTAAATTGTTCTTCAAGTGATATTTGAACCTGCAACCTAATTGCTACAACTCAAAAAAAATCTTTAAAACCAAAGTAGGTAATGAAAATAGCACTTAAAGTTTAAAATTTCAAATAAGTATAATATTTATTTGAATGCTACAGAAACACCTTTCGTTAAAAAAAATGTGAGTAGGCAAACACAGATAAATAAAACTAAGATCGTCTCGTATTCAGTATTCACAAAAGCCAAGTAAAAAACGAACCAAGTTTTTGTAACATCTCTAAGACACAAAATAAGTGAATACTTCGTTCTTTTCAAAAACCTTTACCACATAATAGGTAGAACTATAAATCATCTGAAACAATAAAACTCGCCTGTACATCGACGTCATTTCGTCGGCCATTTTATTTACATATAAATTATATTTATTTTTATTACGCCTGTTTAGTCATATAACTTAACCACTTGAGTGGAATTGTAATTTATGTCAGAACGCATTGTTTAATTACGTGTTATCGTAATTTAAAGTACTTTTTAACGGTAATTGTATTTTTTAATTTATTATCCGTTCAGATCCCTAATCACAATACATTATCTAATTTATAAAATATTGTATATATATTATGTAATATATATACTTAACTACTGAAACTTCTCGCGGTAAATTTGTTGTTCTGCTTGTATGTTCGTCATTAGTTCATAACGTATCTCATTAAGTATTTTTTTTTATTATTTACCAAAATTTTTGTTAATTTCGGGTGAAATCAAACGTTCTTCCATAAAATAATCAAAATTAAACCAATAAAATTTAATTAACTCTATTGCAATTGTCTTCGTTATACTAATAAAACCACACAAGAAACGGTAGTTATTTTGATAAAATATAATAATTAATATTTCATTACACACTACGATGAATCGCTCACTGAAATCGGACCATTTCACTCGTCACGGCGCACGCGCAGGTGGGTCGTGGTAATTATTCCTGACTTACCAAAAAGGGCGTATCTCTCCACAATTGCCATAGTAAGATATGACGTTTTCACTGTAAATCGTCACAATAATTCACTCTTTCCAATTAAGCAGCATCTGAACACTTCCACGCATGTGTATGAGTTTCTAACTATGTTTCGGAATCGAAATTTCACTTTTTTCAATTAATGACTGCGATAATTTGCGATTTTTGTATTGTTGAAGTGGACCTATTAATCCAGTGTTTTCCTTCCCACCTTTTACAAGGCAAATATCTCCCATTGTTTGAAAAGCCATCTGCAGTTGATATAATGCCCCGGCAATGCAATACGATTATTTGTGGCTTCAAGTCCCGCGGTATCGCGATATTTTTTCATTGTAAGTATTGATCTTTGTTTGATTACTACACTCGCGGACAAAGAATACGGGTCGGTAATAGTACATTATGATACAAGTGTGCTATGTTGGTCATTACACTCGAGTCGGTTTTTAAGCCTGAGCCGAACGCGAAGGCTTAATGGAGACGAGAAGTGTAATGACCAATGCTCACGTGTTTCATACGACGTTTTTCAACACATTTGCGAGGAAAAAAAATAAAAAATGAAAATGTTAAAAGATATGTAATGAAAAGGCACTAGTGCGATTATGTAATGTAAAAAGCACGGCATGGGTAATATTCTGCGTTATCAGTGTAAATACGCTGTAATAAGACCTACTTTACGAGCAGGTGTGTTGAAAAATACCGTTGTGAGGTTGGTTACTTTCTCCGTAAGGAAACAACGACAATACGTAAGATAAAGACTAAGTGTATTTATAGTACATTACTTACCTAGGGCGGTTAAACAAAGAATGTCTCAGATCGCAGGTATTTGACGCCCGAGCCGAAGGCAAGGGCGATAAATATGCGCTCTGAGGCTTTCTTTATTACCGCCCGTGGTGAGTACAAAATTTTACGTCTCTATCTGGCCAGGAAGTGGGGTTTTCCGCACGCATAGCGTGCGGTAATTCCTACTTTATGGCCAGGTATGACGTAAAAACATATACAGTGTAATACTTTATTTTAACTAGAACTGTCCCACAATAGTCGTTCCAGGTTCCCTATAGCAAGGATTGCAATGGAAGGTGTTCAATTTACTTGAATGCAGCCAACCAAGTACAAACTTGCGCCTAACAATAGACATCGGATGATTTTTTACATATCGAGGCTAAGGATTCTACGTCGACATTCCGTTAGTGCGATCTATCTCGACGCCAGCGCCATCTCTCGGCGAATTGGTGCACTACACCGTCATATTTTCTAAAATAGTGCAAGGTAGTACAGTTTTTTTTTTAATTCTTGTCGTGATCTTTATTTATTCTACATCAATACTACAAAAATAACAGTAAAAAATGACGTCACCCGATTTAAATCGGACTCGTAACGACCCATGGAAAAACAACGTTAACGGAGCGAGATATCGCAGAAATCGTCATCTTTGGACATTGATATTTTTATGAGCGGATCCCGGAAATTGCTAATACAGTTGGGTATTATAAAGAATAGTATATAATGTAAATAAAACTAGTGTTAAATTTTAAAAGAAACCTATTGCGGTTATTTAATTTAGGGTGACCCGAATTTTTTGACCGCATTCAGAACAATGACGCGTAGTTGCAGTATCAACTGTTCCGACAGTTTTGTGAGACTTAGTTAACTATTATGTTTATATACCTACTCTGTTTATTAAATAAAAATAAAATGAATAACATTAGTATAATTTTCTTTGTCATACATTTTCCTATTTCCGCCACAGGCCAAGTTGGCTCAGTTTGGGTTGCACAGGGTGGTCCCTCAACACTTCGGGAGCTTAAATACCGCGAGTCATATCCGAGTCATTGCTTTAACTTTTTTTTTTTTTTTTTAAAACATTTGTTGAATTTTAAACTCTTTAGTTTTAGTTTAATACTTACTTACTTTTAAGTATTCGAAATGTATTGCTTGGAGTGAATTTCAACTTGCGAGATAAAACCATGGTTTGCGAAAAAATTATGTTTGGTCGCAGCTTGAAATCTCGTACTTTATTTTATCACTTTAATTTACAGGCATTTTTGGTTACTAAATATCAAAAGGTTATTTGAATACGATTGTGGTAAATAATATCGTAAAGCGCAGATTCAGCATTATCAGAGCCTGAAATCGTAGTCACCTTGATCATATTGACGGATACTACCTTCCCGAGGGTGTATTGGAATAAAAAAACCAAGACAACGGATTGAATGTAGAAGGGTTTGACGGGAAGAAATCGGTATGCGTTATTTAGTACTTTACCGAGAGCTTGATTTTCTCAGATTTCTGCACACAGTTAAAACTCTACTAACTTTACTGACAGCTTACTGATGCCGCACCGAGCGCGCACCAACAAGTTTAATATGGAATAGGGTTGGGGACTCAAATTTTATTATTACTCCAAAAGGCAGATGGCAAAAATGTGCCTAATGACGAAAATCCTATTACAATATTTCAAAAAATTACGAAGATACGACCGTTTTAGATTTATGCGTGTATGGACTCTAAGGAAATATGTAGATGTATAAAAATGTCCACTTGAATAATTTCGTCCCTGTATAATTTTGACAATGTCTAAAAATGTCCACATGTATATTAGACGAAAAATAAAGATGTTCCGACAATAGACTAAAAGAAAATATGACGATGTATACAAATGTCCGCTTGAATAATTTCGTCTCTGTATATTTTTAACAGAGTATAAAAATGTCCACATGTATGTTAGATGGAATATAAAAATATCGAAGTATAAAAATTACTTAATTGACGACCGTTTTAAGTTGGTAGTGACCCTGCCTACGAAGCAAGAGGTCCTGGGTTCGAATCCCGGTAAGGGCATTTATTTGTGAGATGAGCATGAATATTTGTTCCTGAGTCATGGATGTTTTCTGTGTATTTAAGTATGTATTGCTCTATATAAGTATCTATATCATCGTCTAGTACCCATAGTACAAGCTTTGCTTAGTTTGGGACTAGGTTGATTTGTGTAAGATTGTCCGCAAACATTTATTTATTTATTTACTACTCGAATGAAAAGAAATAATTATAGCTGACGACCAGTTACGAGTACAGTCAGCATCATATAAGTATCCGAATATTTTTACATTTTTATACATTGTCTTTTTAATTTTTTTTTTTATTATAGACATTTTTATACATCGTCGTTTTTTATATAAGACAATCATAGTATGTAAACATACTATGATTATAGATATTTTTATAATTTGATAATAGTAATTTTTATATTTCAACTTGACAATACTTAAACGTTCTGAAGTATTGGCTTTCTAATACTCAGACAAATTGATGTTTTATAGGTAGACATTTTTATACATCGCCATATTTCCTTAGAGTCCATACACGCGTAAATCCCGTTTTAATATTGATTGATAGAGAGAGAAAACGCTTGAAACCCGTGACGTCAAGGGTATCGAGCGTCATGGTAAATGATAATCGTTTCATGTGGAAGTGCGTTTTGCGGAAAAGGCACAGAGTATACCCCCTCTTAAAACTTTGGACACTTATAACTTTGTGATTATTTATTGTCTTGTGCTACTTTTTTTCTCCATGTGACTTAATTTTTCCACAGATAAAGGATCCACCACAGAGGGCCTACCGCGAACAGCATTCGAAGTTTTCCCTCTCTGTCGCACTTAAGTACAAACTCGCAAATCGGACAGAGAAGGAAAACTTCGAATGCTGTTCGCGGTAGGCCCTCAGGTTTCGTCACTACACAACAGCTACAACTCACCATCCCCAACACGCCTCGTCAACTATAACTATACTACCTACATATAACCACATAACCTAGATCCAGGATTATCGTCCTTAATTTTTATGGTTCCGTACTCAAAGAGTAAAACGGGACCCTATTACCAAGACTTCGCTGTCCGTCCGTCCGTCCGTCTGTCTGTCACCAGGCTGTATTTCAAGAACCGTGATAGCTAAAGAATTGAAAATTTCACAGATTATGTATTTCTGTTGCCGCTATAATATCAAATACTAAAAACAAAAAAAAAAATTTAAGGGGGGCTCCTATACAACAAACGTGATTTTTTTGCCGTTTTTATAGATAATGGTACGGAACCCTTCGTGCGCGAGTCCAACTCGCACTTGGCCGGTTTTTTTAATTCTATTTTGAGAACATTCATCGTTATTGATTATTTTATTTGGTGTCACCATTCCTGTTAGCCTTAGTTGGGTACTGCCATTGTACCTTCATTGTTAAGAGGCCCACTCCGCCAAGTCCCAGTGCACCGAGCATTTTAGCCATCATCACACCCAGGAGCGCAACAGAGCCGCCGCCGCCGCCGCCTTTGCCGCGTCCGGTTTCTAAAAAAGAAAAGTTATTATTACAATTCTAGTACTATCTTTTTCACTTGTCATGCTTGCAAAGTTCGCCTTTGTGAAATGAAAATGCCACTTTTATGTTCTAGTGCAGTGTTTTTCAATCCTTTTCATGCCACGGCTCCCTTCGTACGGTAATAGTACATTTCGATGGTAGAGCGGAAAGTATGTCATTACGCCACGAGTACCGAGACATCACACACAAGACTCGGAACGAGTGAAGAATGACATTTCCGCACGTGTATCGAACGACGTTTTTTAAAACAGTTGTGAAAAAATAAGAAAAACAACAACTAAGGAATAACTGTATAAAAATAAAATATTTTGAACAACTTCATTATTTTTCAACTGTATTACAATAATGTTACATAATTCATAATATAAAAGTTTCGAATTCCTTACTTGTTGTTTTTTTTATTTTTTCGCAACTGTATTAAATAACGTCGTTCGATATACCTACGTGGAAAAGTAAAAAGCACTAGTTTGCGAAAACGAACTTTTCGCGCTCTACACAGCTACGTAAAGTAGCACTTTTTGAGCAACTGTATTAAAAATAAAAATCGCGACCCCTTACCCGACGCTGTTCTTTACTCATATTTTTTGTTGTACTAATATCGAATAGGTACTTACATCGCATTTACTTTAAAAATACGAGTAGCCGCGACCCCCTTTAAAATGCTACACGAGCTCTCTGTTTGAAAAATACTGCTCTAGTGCACATAGTAGGTAATTTATTTAAAGACTAATTTATTCGGGCCTAACAGCCACACGCACAATAAAACTTCGTAGAATACACTTAGTAGTTATTTTGTTTGATTTGCTTTAATCAATTTAATTTCTGTGTTGTCTATTATTAAATTAATACAACTAGATAACATAGAAGTCAACTACTATTTAAAAAACGTATCGAATTATTAAACGAAATTGGCAGTATGAAGTAGGTACCTACTTAAGTCGAATATCACATTCCGAAAATTAAACATAAAAACTTTTAAAAATTAAGGTGGCGGGAATTAGTTTTATTTTATTCAATTAAACAAATATATAGATATGTTATTTTCTCGCAATTGAAGTGAAAATCAGTGTGTATTACTTGGGAATAAATTAGCCATTTTACCCCTCGACTTAACTATCCACCCTCGCCGGTGGCTGGGGCGGATATAAACGTCTCAGGTAAAATGGCTTCTTTTATGCAGTTATTGTACAATCTACTATTGTTACGACTGTACTTTTTTTGCACAGGCCAAATATTAGAAAGATAATCAATAACTCATTTTGAAAAAAAAAATGACTAGACATGTTCTTTCCGTGGACCCTCATACTATTTTTTATTCGTCAATGAAGATCTATAGTGGTGTATTTTTATATCGATTTATGTCGATTTTGTTCATATAAAAATACATGTTTGCGAGTTCTACAGTTCACAGAGGGTGGTTAGGGCATTTGGAATTATTTAAAGGCGTTTCGGCATGTTTGCAGCCTTCCTTACTTAAGGCCGGGACATGTTTCGATTTGTTTCGCTAATGGGATACAAATAGTGGAGAAGCTATCGAGGGTATAATTGGTTCTTATCAATTATCATAGTGATATGTCGTTGTTGGAAAAAAAAAGATTTGGCAACTACCATGAACGTTGCAGGAAACGAAACCATAGTTTCCGGCAACTTTGAGACTCCTAATTGTCGATTGCTGCATGTTTGAAAAATTGTTATTAATGTTTTAGTTAGGTACCCAACTAGGGAAAAATACCAACTGGAATATGCGAACACATAATACTCATATTATTTTTAATTGGGATAAAACTTATTTTAAAATGCACCCATTTTAAATCGCCATGTTTTAGAGTCTCAGAGAAAAAATGTTTTAACAAATACGATCCATGAGACATACTTTAATTGAAACTCAGATTGTCTAGTCCATAAAGTTAACGCCATTTTATTTTATTTATTTAAACTTTATTGCACAACATAAGGGAACTTTCCCTACAAATGGCGGACTTAATAGTTGACTGGTAAAGTTATATATTATGTCTGCCATTTCGCTAATGAGAAATCAGCATCTCATGGCATGTTGCCTGCACATCAGTTCCCAACGAGGGACAAAAACTGCCTAGATCATGTCATACTTCGTACAAATAACATCGCCACCACTTTAGTTCTGGAAACTTACATTACGGACCATTTACCAACATTACTTAACATTAAGACAAATAAAACGAACCCAAAACCCAAATATGAATGCTCACGTATTGACTATGAAGCAGTTCGTATTGAAATCAATGAAACCGACTTCACCACAGTAATGTTGTCTACTAATGCTAATCTCGCAACAAACCGATTCATTGAAATCCTCTCTGACATCATTAAAAAACACACCTACACAGTTCGTATTCCAAAAAAGAACCGAAATATCAAACCCTGGATTACGACAGGCTTGCTACGCTGTATTAGAAACAGAGACAAGTTACATAAGAAACACAAACGATTCCCAGACAACCCAATCATAAGGACTACGTACACTCGCTACAGGAATTTTTGCACTAAATTATTAAGAAATATTAAAACGGAATATGAAAAGGGAGAGTTCGAGAAGGCTAAAAACAATCCCAAGGCTACATGGGACGTAATTAAAAACATCACTGACTACAAAAAGAAGCAGACCCCGCCAAATGAATTGCTTAAATTATCCTCCGACGTTACAACATCCCTAAACTCGGTAAATAAGTTCTTTGCTAAAATCGGCGAAACATTGGCCTCAAATATCACCCCAATAAACCATCCCTCTACTAACCCTTCACTCCCATCTATGACGCACTCTCAGTGTAATTCGCTTGTAATAGTGGAAGTGGACGAAGTTGATATCAGAAGAATTATTACATCCCTAAAAACCGATTGTGCCACTGGCTGGGATGGCATATCAGGTAAAATTTTAAAATTGTCTCTGGAAAAGGTTGTCCCGCCCATTGCCCACATATGCAATGTCTCCATATCCACGGGTATATTCCCCTTGGCATTCAAAAAAGCTATAGTGCACCCAATTTACAAAAACGGAGAAAGAGATAACATTAGCAATTATCGACCTATCTCAGTACTACCAACCTTATCAAAAATCTTGGAAAGAATACTTAACAACGCCTTAGTATCTTACTTGGAACGCCATCGTATTATCTCTGATAATCAATATGGTTTCCGAACCGGCAAGTCGACTGAAGATGCAATACTGGAGCTAACTGACTACACAGCAAAAAAACTAGATATAAGAAGCACATGCCTAGGGGTATTTTTGGATCTCTCCAAGGCTTTTGATACGGTGTCTGTACCACTTCTACTGGGTAAGCTCGAATATATAGGTGTCCGAGGCATTACACTTGAAATCTTTAAGGACTATCTCACAAACCGTCTTCAATCAGTCAAAATTGGCTCTAACTTTAGTGGCGAGGAATCGCTAACATACGGAGTGCCCCAGGGGAGCATATTGGGCCCCACCCTCTTCCTGATATATATAAACCAATTGTGCCAACTACAAATTGATAATTGCAAAATTATATCATATGCAGACGACACAGCATTACTAATTCATGGCTCGGACTGGACTGAAACTAAGATACATACTGAACACTGTTTGGGGATAGTTACAAGTTGGCTGGCTGCTAACCTCCTTACACTCAACATTACTAAAACTACATACATAACATTTTCTTTGGTTACAAACAATCTCCCCTCACCGACCTACAACATCACATGTCATACCTGCTGTACACCTACAAACAATTGTACCTGCCTTCTTCTTACTAGAGCTACACACGCAAAGTATCTAGGAGTGCAACTGGACCAACGACTCGACTGGCACACTCATCTGGAAGCCCTCATATCTCGAGTCAGAAAACTCATCTATATTTTCAAAACCCTACGTCACTCTGCTGATACAAACACGTTGAAAATGGTCTATCTGTCGCTATGTCAATCTCTCTTACTCTATTGCTCCCCAATTTGGGGTGGTGCTTCCAAAACTAAATTCTTGCAGCTGGAGCGAGCGCAGCGAGCTGTCCTGAAGGTCATGACTTCAAAGCCCTTTAGATATCCCACGAAGCAGCTATACCAAGACACCAAAGTATTGACCGTCAGGCAACTTTGTATTCTACGTACCACCCTCCGCGTTCACACCACTCTTTCATTCAACCCATCATACCTGGCCGGCCGTCGCAGAAAGCATACTGTGTGTCCTCATGTTACTCACAGAACAGTTTTTGCGAGTCGACAATATTACTGCCTTGGATATAGCCTCTACAACAAGATAAATAAAGCATTGAATATATACCCAAAAAACCTACATGACTGCAAAACCAAACTAAATGCCTGGCTACTTAAATTAACATACTCTGAAACGGAAAATCTTTATAGTCATCTACAATAATAACATAACACACCACACATCTCAAGACACAATATCACATGATACACCAAACCACATAACACTCACATTTCAACTCTTTAATGCTTAAGTATAATGCTCATTGCCTTGTTACAAACTTATAATACCTACTCTCTGTTTTAAGATTTAGATAGATTTAGATTTACATTTAGTTTTCTTATTCTAGTTATGTTTTCATTAATATGTTTAGCACTCCATAGTACTTAATTACACGTGACCACCTGCGTCTTAAATATAAACATGTAAACCCGAAGCGAATCACTGGCTTTCAAGTCACAGGCTAGTCCTATTTTGAAAGTCAGAGGCTCATACTCTGGTACCACTGTTAATCTTTCACAACAACCTACTGTATAATAACCACTACTACAACAAAGAGTCCTACATGTATCTAGGTTAAGAAAGTAAGCAATAAAGATTATTATTATTATTATTATGTATCTCCTGTTTAAATTCACGGGACAAAGCCCGGTCCTTTGGAAGGCGTGCGTGGGGATATAGATCCAACACGTAGAGGCCCTTTGGAGACGAAGTTTAATGTAATGTAATACACCTGCTAGAACCCATTCACTGGTACATCGGTAGATACCCGTGAACCGGTTCCAACAGGCGTTGGGACTATTGTGGGTTATATGGATAGAGAACAGGTTCTATGGTGATGAGATTTGGGTGGATTATGAAACTGGGCTATTGCAAAAAGGTCCGGACACCTGCTATAACATTGTTATACACAAAGTTATCGAGGCAGGCGGTGACTAGCCGCTCATTAGATGGGCCCCTGAAAGCGTCGTCGTACAGACGGCCAGGAGCAACACCGGGTGAGCGGCTCAGGGGTGTCGAGAGGTGGTGCTGCGCTTTCTCCGAAGTTACTCGCGGCGTTATGCCCTTTAACACTTCCACCCCTGGAGCATATAGCTCTGACGACTCCTCTCTGGACGGCCAATGAAGGCAAGCCAGAGCTGAGAGTCCTGCGGGCCCCCTTGGGGTTCCACTCCGACCGACGAAGACACGCCGGAGACGGAGGCCCTGACCGACTCTCGGGAGCACTCGGGTCCGTGGGGTCGTTACTCCCCAACAGCTCGCCACAAGCTGCCCTGCGGGCTTATTATTATTATTATTATTATTTGGTGCACGCATTTAAATTTGAAAGGAAACGCAATTCCCGATAAACTTATATCAAATATATACGTACACGTAATATGAAATAGTATAACCTAATATTTTCTCTTTATATTTTAAGAATTTAAAGCGTTCAGCATTTTGTTGCATAATTGTCACGAACAAAAAGACCGCAAGTCATTTCGATCTCTAAAATAAATGTATTATGACTGCACGAGCTTAACGACAACGCCCTATAGTTAATCCGCATGCACCACAACAACATATTTAATAACTTAAAAAAGCGTAAGAACCAATGAAACACAACGACAATGTGTCAAATTTTATCGGAGCAACAGAAATAGAAACACGTCACATCACGCAATATTACTTTTCTTTACCCTATTATTTGCACTTAGCGAATAGCAATTACAACGATTTAAATCCAAGCGCGATATCCTGAAAATCGCATACAAAAACATACCTTGGCTCTGATGGATAGAGTTCACTATTGCTTGACCTAGATTTGTCGCTTACGGCGTTTTTGTTAGTAGTTTTATGTGTAACACGCGAACTTCTTTATCGCATTGAAATTGGAAATCGACACAAAGTTTTTGCTCGTTTCGGGGAATAGACGATTACGTGAACGGAGTATTGACTTCTAATATGTATTGCTTAATTGTTGCAATCACTGGTGATAGTGGTAAAAACTGTATTGGAAAACATAATCACACGATGGATGACACGAGATTGTATGATACGCAGTAAATTGACGTTATATTGCTGAATAGATATTGACGAGATAATTTTGAAATAAAATATGAATGCGGTTGATGCAGCATCTTTTCTAGAAACTTCTATTATTAGGTTTCTTTCCAAGATTTTGTAAGATCGTACGAACTTCATTCTCATTTAATTCGCTTATAAAGCAAACTTAAAAACCACTGAACTTGGGTTCCATAAGTATTCCTTCAGGTGAGTGCTCGTTAAAAACAAGTTGTTGAAGACTTTCCGTCAGTATGAATGCTGGCGAATTTCATCAAGTGAATTTGGGTGAATCAAGTTGTCTCGGTTTCTAGTTACCATGATTACATCTACTGAGACTCTTTTTAAAACTTCTAAGTATGTAAACTATTCTGTCCCGTTGGCCAAAAGATAACACGAGAGAGTATCTTATAAAAAAAACTAAATGACTTCTCATTTAGTTTTTTTATTAAGATACTCTCTCGTGTTATCTTTTGGCCAACGGGACAGAATAGTTTCTTGACCTATTTAAAGTTCCAAATTATCTGTAATTTAAAAAAAATCTGCCTTTGAAGTGTTTCATCTAGGATTGAATTTACTGATCATGGCTATATTTACAGACACAATAAAGTTAATAGTGAAACGTCTAGAACAAAATTCTGGATTCCCATTTTGCGCCTAGCATTTCTGCTTGAAAATGAACTTATCAAACTCTTTTGCCTACTATTCACTTTAATATGGAAGATATACACAAACTTTTTGTCATTCAAATAAGCACACACCGTAAAATTAATTAACATTTTATCATTTTTATTAAGTTATTTATTATTTTTATTTCATAGTTTGAGAAATATTGAAATATAAAAGAACAACCTTAACACATTATAAAAATAAAATTAAGCTACCCTTCAAAATAATACAAGTAGAAATAATAAAACTAATAATCGAAACTAATAAAATGAGTCCATGTGGTAAGGTGCCGAGGGTGCTGGCAGCATTTCCTCGCTGAATAGCAATGCTTATGCGTTGAGCGAGGAAGCTGCCAGCACTTCTATCCCCTGTGTGTGACGTCCACCAACCGTTTTGCCAATTCACGGTAGAGTGCCTGTGCGGCTGGGCCCCACAGACCAAGGGTCTCGACACCAAAAGCGACAAAGTTGTAGTTGGTATCGAGGCCCGAGGCCCCGATATTTGCGCCTATTAAGTTCACTCTACAAGTTATAAAATAGTAAAAGATTATCACACAGCATGCGGGCCCCGGTATCTTTTAGGGCACAACCGGGAATAACGCTAGGATTATGATGATGATGCACAATCTTAGTGGAAGAATTATATTGGTTAACTGTCACAAGTGTCATAATGACCACTTTCCCGAAACTCACCTACATTATCCTTGGACGAAGCATCAACTGTCTTTAACGATTCTTCGAAAATCTTGCTTATCTTATCCTTCTCGATCAAACTCGGTAACTTCACTCTCAACTCGTGTCCTTGAAGAAACTTCGCCACCCGATAGAACGCCGAATCTTCACCAAAACCCCTTCCTTCATCCTCCAAACTGTTCGACACAGGTATACTAACTAACTTCACACCATCCGCTATATCGAAATCACCGTCCAAAAGAGCCCCAAAACTAGTGGACCAAAGGGCCACGGTTATCAACAATGCTCGATGCATTTTCTTCGGTAACTATGTGAGCAATAAGATAGAAAGGGAGAATGAGACTGTTTTATAGTATAAAGCTTTCAAAAAATAGAAAAAATCGAGCAACCGCCTCGCCGTGGGCTCGTCAAGTGGAGTAAAAAGAATAGCAGTGTCATTCTGCAATTTGTTGGTTGTTACAGTCTGATTGTCTGTTGGCACTGTTAGTGCTATCAATTAGAGGGTTAGATGCGCATCTGTGTTGTCAAGATTGTTAAAATGAACGTCTTATATTGGAACACGAGTACGCTGCGAGTTAATAAATAATACAGGCTGGAACAGTCTTGTCATAATAAATTTAATTAACTACGTTTAATAAACAATTGTAAATCATGTTAATCGCACACGCAGCCTGTCAAGAGTCTGATAGATATATCAATTATCATGTAAAACATGTTTAGTGGAACAAATGAATAAACCTCTTTTTAACTTATACTCATCAGATATTTCCAAATTTGTAGGATTTTTGTGGCATGGATGTTTTGTGGTAAAATTTATGTGCCAATTCCGTTATGTTGAACATCAAATAGACCATAAATGTATGTTCTAAATATACAAAGTCTGCTTATTACCGTTTGGATAACAAAAAAAAACTATATACAAAAATGATAAAGAGGAAAAAAGCCTGTGAGGTTGTAGCTTTAGAAGTTTGTATGTAAAACGTTACTAAAAACCGTTACCTTTGTATACACTATCTGGATGGTTATAGGCTTTATCAAATCTTTCGTTCTTTGCAATAAGAATGATGACAACGCGGCTTGACCAACAAAAACTTTATAATTACAAAGATAAAAAAAACCGCCCAAATTCGAATCGGCCTCGCACACGAAGGGTTCCGTATTACCTTATATTGTATTATCGATAAAAACAGCAAAAAAAAAACACGTTTCTTACATGGAAGCTCCCTTAAATATTTATTTTATTCTGTTTTTTAGTATTTACTGTTATTAGTAATTTTTTTTTTTTATTTCGGACATCAACGATCCATAGAGTGTTAGTTACAAATTCCTTATCACTATATTGGTTAACTTTATTTAGGACATTTATATAAAGGTACGTGAGTTGATACCCAGTGCAGGTAAAAGGGACTATCAAGCCTCTCCCCTATCTCGGCAAGAAAACTGTTGGAGCTGTCTCGCACTCGGCACATCTGGGAAAAGATGCGTTTTCGCATTATTGCATGGAAATCGTCCATGCGAGCCTCCGCAAACATCCCAGATGCACTGCAAAACCGAGGTAGCCCCATCAGCATTCTGTACCCGTTATTAAACTGGACACGCAAGGCACTGTAAGCTCGTTTCGTATATTTGATCCACAGGCTGCACGTATACAGTGTTTGGCAATACGACCTGAACAGCGTTCGTTTCACCTCGGCCGTACTGCGTGAAAACCTGCGGACCAACATATTCGTCCTTACTGCCAGTGCCCTGCGTTCCCTCTCAATATCGGCATCGTCTGTGAGATCCTCGTTTAGTACATGCCCCAGATATTTAAAATGAGTTACCCTATTCAAGGCAAGCCCTCCAAGAGTCACTGGTGGCACTACCGAAGGACTCTTGCGCCCTGCCCGAAATATGAGTAACTCACTCTTCTTGGCGTTATAGCAGAGTCCATGAGACTCAGCATAAGCCTCACACACTCGCAACAGCTTGTCAATGGCACCAACTGTTGGGCCCAGTAACACAATGTCGTCGGCGTAGCTGATGTTATTTATCATTTTACCGCCTATGGAACAACCGACCATGGTATCACTGAGCTCAACAATCAACTGATTAACGTACATGTTAAACAGTAACGGGGACGTTAGCCCCCCTTGCCGTACTCCACATTCAGCCTTGTAGCCATCAGAGTACTCATCTGCCCATCTGACGTGATTGACTTGGTTGCCGTACCAAAAACTAAACAAACTAATGCCGGGACTCCAGCAATTTTTAGCTTTTCCCAAAGCTTTTCGTACGACACCAAATCAAATGCTCTTGACAAGTCAAGAAAAGCAGCACAAACAGGCGTATTCCTGTCAGTATAGTACCGGACGGTGTGCTTGAGGACCAGGATTGCACTTTCAGTGGATAGACCTGACCAAAACCCGAATTGACCATCTTGTAAATCGGCAAATCCACTGAGGTGTCGCTCCAGCACCCCATCCAGTACCTTTGCCACGATAGTAGCCAGCGATATTGGCCTATAATTATTCACTTCCGAGACATCACCTGTCTTTTTTTTAACAATAGGAACTATAATTGTTTGCATGAGATCATCCGGTAAATACGAGTGTCTGATTCCGAAGGTGAATAACATGGCCAATAGTCTGTGTATATGAGCTCCGGCGTGCTGCAGGTGCTCGATGCTGAACCCATCATGCCCTGGAGATTTACCCCTTGTCATGCGTTTTATTACAGTCGCAACCTCTTTAGCTGTAATAAGTACAGGTTCTCCAGCATAACGGCACTCGTAATCCAGTTCCCTCACACCCTCGACTAACCTCGTCTTGATTTGGATATGACATTTAAATAGGTTGGCAATTTGCTTAAAGTCATCCACACCTTCTATTGACACTGGAAGGCTCGCCTTAGGGTTCATTTTATTAGTCTGTTTCCAAAACTTACTGAAGTTCTTTTCTTTGTGCAGAGCAGCAAGGGTGTCCATTTTTGTTTGTTCCTTGTTGTTCTGACAAAACTTCAATTTTCCCTTGAAAACCTTTACACCTTTTTTTTAACGTTATAGCGGCAACAGATATACATCATCTGTGAAAATGTCAACTGTCTATATAACGGTTCTTGAGATACAGCCTGGTGACAGACGGACAGACAGACAGACAGACAGACGGACGGACAGCGGAGTCTTAGTAATAGGGTTCCGTTTTACCCTTTGGGTACGGAACCCTAAAAATTACCTATATTTTTTCATATTTAATAACGAAACACTTCATAAATCAAAAACATCATTAATTCTCAGAATTGTCTCAAAGATTTATCAAAAGGATCTGCAATGAAAGGTTCTTTATATTTCTAGAACGAAATAAATATATTGTAGTTGCTAAATCACACATATTTTTCTACGTCCTAAGTATCATTAATTTTCTTCTCAGAAACAGAGCAGCTAGCGAGAAACGCAATCTCAGTTTGTTTATGTATATCCCTCTCTGTCGCTCAAATACGCAAGTGCGATAGAGACAGAGATATACAAATGAACGAAGTGGGCGTTTCGCGGTAGACGCTCTGACAACCATTTACTAAACCATTTATTAAGCATATTTACTAAGACCTTACGAGTATCAGAACATTTTCGTTTCCTCTTATCAATTGACATCTTAACAAAGTATTTTAAAGAAGACAAATTATGTTTTCTGCACGTTTATAATATAAGCAAGTTTAATGTAAAGGGTCTAGCAGGCTAAGCTAAGAAGGATCAGTTTAAAATGGGTTTTTGGGCCACTAATATGCACGTATTGAAAACTATTTCATTTGAAGTTGTAGAATGGCCCGTGAAGTTGAAGGCGGCAACGAAACCGCGAGCAAAATAAAACAAAATGATACAATAGTTTACTCTTGGATGGGCCCGGTAAAGCTACTGGAAGCGATCTTATGGAATGGGTTGACTTTACTTTTTAATCTAATCTTTATTGCACAAAAAAAGAATACACGAATGGAGACATAACTCCATAGCGCCGAATAGGGAATATGCATGTGATTTAGATATGGACAAAAAAAATTATGTGTAATCTTTATTGCTAAAGAAATCACACATGATTATTTTAACAAAGTATCATGTTTCTATTGATCAATTTAATTATTTAAAAGTAGTATTTTTCAAATTCCCTAGCGCATTTCCAAAACGCAACGCTATTGGCGGAGTGAAATGTGACGTCACCCTGCACTCGGTGTATACTGCTGACAGGTCGCTTGTATGAATATTGAATTGTTTTACCGCTGTTTATTAGTGTTTTTTGGGAATTACTAACTGAAATCACTCAGACTCCTTGTTAAAGAAGACTCGCCAAGTCGCCACAATGACTGAAAGCGGTTTTGTCAAGGCACAGTCGGATAATCTGCCTAAAATTGATGTGTTCATGATGACGACGTACTTCGCAAATAATTGTGACTTTACGTCCACTGAACTAAGAGGAGTAAAAGCTGCAAGGTAAATAAGTTAGATATTTGATAAATTTTGATATCCGTTATTTTGTATTTAATATAATTTTCTGTATATTTTTCAATCTGAAAAGAAGAAATAATATTATGTAGTCAAAATAGGTAGACTTTTAAACTACTTCAAATAGGTGTCTTTCTTAAATAAGTGGAATAAAAAACTAGTACATATATATATATATATTATATAATCAAAGTTATGTTATTAATTAGGAATGTTAAATGTTGAGAACAACTTTTCGTCAAGGCTTATAAATAAAACAAATTTATGTAGGTACGTTACTCAGTAAAAAGAATTACTTAAATTTAATAGAATAGAACTTATCAACACAGTGCGAACAAAGAAACTTAGCTAAAACGTTTGGTGATCGAAATCAACACTCGTATTGTCAGCTGTTGATCAACAAAAATCATAATATTTGTAACATTAGTAAGTAACAAAAAAAATTGAGAATCTGAACAGTTTTATGAATAGGTATGTAATTAAATTTTTAGGTTAGGTTATTGTTTATATTGTTCGCGAGTACTAATAAAAAAGATTTTAGCTATATACATAGCTATATACTCACGTCGAAATGATCTTCACAACAGTATAAACTACTCAAGCACGATACATCATCTCTCTTCATCGCCTTATACCACTTTTTCCTTATTTTTGCATCTTTGGGCATATGAAAAATATCTTGTCAGGTGCAGTTTTAATGTTATTTTCACACATAGGGACAATACAATATTTATAATAAACTTTTGTGTGCTCTTCCATTATAATAAGTTGATCTTATAAGCTTTATAATCACCCACTTTTATTAAAGCTGTGAATCTAACACTTCGTTGTTAATTTATTCTTAGTGCACGGTGACGTCACTAAATGAGCGCGCCAAAATGGTGGCGTTTTAATCGTCCAAAAATGATAGTAGTTTTAATTGATTTTTTTTTTTGCTTATTTAATAAAATTGTGCGAGTGTTATATTTTTTTCCGGATATATATTTACTTATATAATAATTAAAAAAAATTAAAAAATATCATGAATATTCTCTATTATTAATGCTTTGAGGCTTCGGTTACACGCTAATTCTGGCGTCAGTTTAGTCCATCGAGCATGTATGAGAAATTTTATGAAAGTGACTTGACAAAGCGAAAGTGGTTTGTCAGGATCGTAGCAAATGGAGATCCGTGATCTCTGCCTACCCCTCTGGGAAAGAGGCGTGATTATATGTATGTATGTATGTATGTATGTATTAAATACCTGTCTGTCTCTGTCATTCACTACGATTACGCTATCATTCTCTATAATTAAGTCTGTCACAAATCGTGATTTTTTTTTGTGCAATAAATATGTATTTTGTATTAAAAACCGCATGTTATCTCAGACACATTTTTTTGGTTATTTAAATCGACTGTTTATCCTCTTAAAGTTCTACGTAAGATTTAACTCTTTTTTGAGTAGGTAAAATGGGGTGAGTTCGGTCAATAATAGTTGATTTTTAAATTTTATAATTTGGCTACTCCGTGTTGCCGCAAGATAAGAAAATTACTTTTATTCGCGTCCCATCTGCCCCCTCAATCCCAACTCACCCCATTTTACGGTACCAATGTAGGTATAGCACCGTATACCTACACATTTTTTGATGTTTTTTTACTTTATTTTTACAAAATGTTTTTTGCCGAAAAGAAGTGTTCAGGCGCGTGGAGTGAGTCACCAATGTCTATTTATTTATTCATGACTGACCATAAAGTGTATACACTTCACCATGTCATATGTAGGGAATAACATCCACTTTTCTGTACATTTTCAGAAAAATCTACGAATTTCAACGTATTTAATCTCTCTAAGTACTTATAATTTAACATAGGTACTGATCTTATAACATTCATATCTTAATACTGTTTTTTTTATTATAGTTAACCGTAAATGCCACATCCAGCGCTCTAGACCAATAAACCATTGACGATTTTCGTCGCTAGTGCATTTTTCTTTTATTTGCCACCCGGTGAGAGTGTAGTACCAGCAGACACAGAAAGTTCCGTCCGGACGTAGTAGGGACCGAAACAACTGACGAACAGGTGTTTTGATTAAGGCGATTGTATATTCCATTATGTTGACTCGCTCGCTCGCTAGTCATAGATCGAAATGCTGTGCTAATAAATAAATAAATATTATGGGAAAATTATTACACAAATCGAACTAGCTCTATAGTAAGCTCAATAAGGCTTGGGTTATGGATACTAGACGACGATATATTTATTGGATATAGATACTTATATACATAGAAAACATTCAATACTCAGAAACAAATATTCGCGCTCATCACACAAATATATGCCCTTACCGGGATTCAAACCCAGGACCTTCGTAGGCAGGGTCAATACCCACTTAGTCTAATCGCCCGTGGAAATAGATTTTGTGAAAACGTCCAGATTTGAGATAAGACGAGACTTGAAAAAAAACTATCTTTAAAAAAAATACCACTTGTTGTTTCGAAGCATTGGAAAATGTAAATTTGTAAACTGCCTCACAACAGGATTTGTGTTTTTACTAAGTATTTAATGTTCTACAAGAAAAACAAACGTTATATTATCAATAAAACATCAAAGGATAAAATGTATATTTTTTTGATTTATTTCAACAGTCGCCTGGCGTAGCTCCTCGCCTTAACATCGATGCCAAAAGAGGTCACACTAATGAGTTATTTCTTACGAACAATTGAAACTTTTTACCGTTCAGTTGGTGAATGAAATTTAAATCATTGCGATTCCCGGGTTTAAATAAACGAGTAATAATACATACCTATACAATAGAATAGAGAATACCGAAATCACTACACGCGTGCCTGTAAAATTTAAGTGTTACCCTCTATTTCCCTGGGATCCCATCATCAGATCCTGACTTTGTAACAATGGAACCACTTCAGGAGTAGGTAAACTATTTCGAATAAAAAAGTATTTTATCTACACCCATATCATAAATCCTCTACTCGTAGAATGTGTTCGGAAGCCATATATATAACGACCACCATTATTGCAACCAGTAACGTAACATCAGCGTTTTATCTGTGCCAGTGCTATTATAATGCTATGATAATCGATGTTATTATGGAAATCTGGTCTGGTGGTGGGGTGGTGTCTGCTCTGGAGGAGTTGGTCATGATTTGAAATCTAGTCGGCCATGGCGGTGCAATGGCGGTTATTCTAATGGTTCCAGAACACATCATTGAGGATTTATAACATGTAGGTAGATAAAGTTGTGTATTTAACTGTACATAATTAGGCATTAAAACACTCGTGTGATCCTATTATGAAACTCGCTAACGCTCGTTTCGTAAACCCACACTCGTGTTAAATGCCCTTCATTATGTACAGTCACATAAACTACTAATAAAAATCATTTGGCAGAGAAATCGGTGAACATATTTTTTTGAAGTCGATTAAAATTTCGTTTGATACCCGGAGCCAAATGTTTTTCAATGAGATTTATTATGCGGTACATCTTATTCTTCAATAACAAACATTTGGAACACATACCATAATATATTTTTTATTAGGGTTCCGTACCAAAAGGGTAAAACGGGACCCTATTACTAAGACTCCCTTGTCCGTCTGTCTGTCTGTCTGTCCGTGTATCTCATGAACCGTCATAGTTAGACAGTTGACATTTTCACAGATGATGTATTTTAGTTGCCGCTGTAACAACAACTACTAAAAAACAGAATAAAATAAATATTTAAGGGGGCTCCCATACAATCAAACGTATTTTTTTGCCGTTTTTATAGATAATGGTACGGAACCCTACGTTCGCGAGTCCAACTCGCACTTGGCCGGTTTATTTTTGTTTTGAGCATCTTTTAGCATTTATGTTTTGTAACGACGTTGACTCTTACATAATTCTAATATTCTAATATACCTACACAGAAACGGTACACTTTGTATCGAATTTCCTTACAAAGTGTAAGTACCAATTTCTTTGTTCTGAAGTGAAGTACACCTTTAATTTTTACCCAACTGCCGAAGGAGAGGAGCGTTATGTTTTCCGAGCGTATGAATGTATGTAAGTATGTATGTGTGTGTTCTTTGACACGCCCTGCAGCCTAAACCGTTTGACAGTCGACATATTAGGTGTCATTGGATTCCTCATAATCGTGAGAGTGACATATGCTAATAATATTTGCAAAAAAGCAGTTGGGTTTTTCGAAAAATCCTTTGATTTCACTGGAAACAAATTGATAAATCCAATTCCATCAGAAATGTAATTCTATATACTTTACAGTCTATTTATCTACAAAAATAATAGACTGTCAGTCGCAATGTAAGATGGTCTTGCATGGGTTACCGTTTATTACATTGATATTATCAAACCAGCAGTGTGTTGAGATATTTAAGCAGGATAGTATGTTTTCACTTTTGTATTATATGCAATGCGTATTTTATATTTTGTCAATGAAACAAAAAATCATAAAGATATACTCCGTTAAAGTTCCGCGTGACGTCACATTATGGTACACTTTTTAAGGTTCCGTACTCAAAGAGTAAAACGGGACCCTATTACTAAGACTCCGCTGTCCGTCCGACCATCCGTCCGTCTGTCTGTCACCAGGCTGTATCTCACTGATACCGTGATAGTTCCAGTTGAAATTTTCACAGATGATGTATTTCTGTTGCCGCTAAAAACAAAATAAAATAAATATTTTTATTGATGAATGAATTGAATGGTACGGAACCCTCCGTGCGCGAGTCCGACTCGCACTTGGCCGGTTTTTAGCATATAATCTGACGTCACGCGGAACTTTAACGGGCTATATCTTCACCATTTTTTGTTTGAATGACTAAATAAAAAATACGAATACAATATTTTTTGATAATCTAACCGACGGACTAAATATAATTATATTTTTTTTACCCTGGAATGTACCCACTTGTCTCTGATAAGCACGTATGAGGCTCGCAAAGCCGAACGAGCCAACTAACACATACCTACAGAGCAAATAGTGGCGTTATTATGGCTGCGGTCTTCTGCAAAGTGGAGGTATTTTCTCAGTTGCGCTGCTCCAAATACGAGCGATTTGATATTCCGCTGTGCCCTACATCTTATTCTTATTCAAACTACTCGAGGCAGGGGAAGACCATGGCGCAGTTACATGGACCAGATAAAGGAAAAAGCTGGTGTCGTATCGTATCAGCGAGTCAAGGGGCTGGCGTACTACGGTACGACCGAGAGAAGTGGAAAATACTCCACCGACATGAGGATAACTATTTCATTTAAAGAAGAAGATAACTACTCATCCGGTTTAAAACACCAGTATATTGAATGGACCTTCAAGATGGACATTGGTAAAATTCTATCCCGTAGCTTCACTCGAGTTCTTTTAAAAGTTAAAACCCGGGTGGAGCCGCGAGGGCATTATATCGTCCCTAGTTCGTATAAAATACCAATCATGTCGTTCTTGGCCAAATATGTCACGAATTGCAAGCGCGCACGGACTAAACCGCAAACATTCAAGTGTATAACTTATCTTTTTACTACTGTCACGAATGCGGCACTGTGACCCAACGATTAAAGCAATCATCGTTACTCGAACATGTAAACACTTGTATTACTGTCATCCAAAATGCGGGTTTAATAACATAAGGTGTGGATTTATCTCAGTTTTTTTCGTAGATTACTCGTTATATTGCCATTTCCTTGGTCATTTCTCTAGTTCCAGGGGTCAGAGAGTGTCCTTTATTCCTATCCATATTTGTCATCGTCAGAATTACACGCTCTTTAGCCATGCTTAGGCCGTTTACTGACGATTGACGCGAGCGACGATGCGAGGCCGCGGGTAATCACCGAATTTTAAAGTGGAATGATAATTCTATAGAGCGGTTTGTTGCACAGAAAAAAGAACCAGATCTAAAGGAAGACCCATGCGATGGACTGACTAGATCAGAACTGCTGTGTGATGCTTAGAAATTTTAAAGTGGAATGATAATTCTATAGAGCGGTTTGTTGCACAGAAAAAAGTACCAGATATAAAGGAAGTCCCATGCGATGGACTGACCAGATCAGAAATGCCGTGGACAGTCCAGCGCACGAAGGCACCAGACTTGTCAGACTGACAGCTGACAGAGAAATATCGTGAGCAATCTACAGCCCCTTGAAACTACTACCTGGGAACCACGAACGCTTTGGCAAGAGCGTGTTGCCCTAAACGAAAGGAATGTTTATTTGCAGGCGTATAAAAGGTTGCGTACACAACAACCTGAAACTAAAGCCTCCGGCAAGAATTTTGTCTGCCAGAAATGTGAAAGATCATGTCGGTCTCCTATTGGTCTCTACAGTCACCAAAAACGATGTCCGCGTAGCAATATTTAGATCGTCTGAAATAGACGCAAAGGCAGGTTGATGCATGAAATATAGTGGTTATATTTTTTAAGTTTTATAATTTTTTACTAAAGGCAAGGCCGTAAAATAAACTATTACCTAGAATTAGGTTCGGAAATAAGCGCCAAGAACGAAACACTAACTATGCAGCTCACAGCCTCACAGGGATTTTTTTATTGAAAGGTAATATCTAAATTGTCCCAATCCCAAGAAAAAAATCATCGAAGTAAAGGAAACCGGTGTTATTATTACGTAAAACTAGTGGCTGTAGGGAAATTACATAGCCACGTTTTGTTCTTATTATCCTGCCTTTGAAGCCTTTGTGTCTTCTGTTACTAGGTATTCCCATTTATCTAATTGGCCCGAAGCGAAATAATCTCCTTCGTTGTCATGGTCACTTAGAATAGTGGCAAGAAAAAAGAAAAGTATCTATACATATAATAAAGCTGAAGAGGGTCGAAAGTCTGTACATGGAAGATATTCGAAAAAAAATTGGCTAGTGATACTTAGAATCGATAACAGAACACGTTCCAACAGTTTTTAGAATTTTTGTCTGTTTGTCTGTTTATCTGTTTGTCTGTTTATGTGACCGCGCATCACGTGAAAACGGCTGAACCGATTAAGATGAAATTTGGCATAGAGATAGTTTGTGTCCTGGGAAAGGACTTAGGGTAGTTTTTATCCTGGAAATCAACCCCTAAGGGAATGAAATGGCGGGTGGAAATTTGTATGGAGCTACTTAAACCGCTGCACAGATTTAGATGAAATTTGGTATATGATTAGTTTGAGTCCCGGAAAAGGTTAAAGAATAGGTTTCATCCCGAAAATCTTCCCTTTAGGGGGTAAAATGGGGGGGGGTGAAAAATTGGATGTAACCCATTTTGATGAAATTTGGTTAAGAGGTAGTTTAAGTTCTGGGGAAGGACATTGGATAGTTTTTATTCCGGAGATCTTTCCCTGAGGGGGTGAAATGGGGGGTGAAATTTTGGATGGACTCCGTTTAGATCAAATTTGGTATAAATATAGTTTGAGTCCCGGAGGATGACAATGGATAGTTTGAATCCCGAAAATCATCCCCCAAGGGGATGAAATAGGGATGAAAATGTGGATAAATCCCATTTAGTTCAAATTTGGTATAGAGATAGAAGGAGTCCCAGGGAATGACAATGCATAGTTTTTATCCTAAATCATTTCCTGAGGGTGTGAAATGAGGGGTGAAAATTTGGATAGAACCGATTTAGATGAAATTTGGTATAGAGATAGTTCAGAGTCCTGGGGAAGGACTTAATTAACATAATTTAAGTCCAGAAATCATCTCCTAAGGGGGTGAAATGGGGTATGAAAATTTGGATGGAACCCATTTACGGTATAGCGAGTTGGAGTCTTGGGGAAGGACATAGGATAGTTTACTCCTGAAAATCATCCCATTAGGGGGTGTAATTGGGGGTGAAAATTTGTTTGTGACCCATTTTGATGAAATTTGGTTGAAAGATAGTTTGAGTCCCGGAATATGACAACGGATAGTTTTAATCCCAAAAATCATCCTCTCAGGGATAAAATAGGGGGTGAAAATTTGGATAAAACCCATTTAGATGAAATTTGGTAAATAGATAGAAGGAGTCCTAGGGAAGGACAATGCATAGTTTTTATCCCGAAAAATCATTTTCTGAGGTGGTGAAATGAGGGTTGAAGATTTGGATAGAACCCATTTAGATGAAATTTGGTATAGAGAGAGGTAGAGTCCTAGGAAAGAACATAGAATTTTTTTTATTCCGGAACACATAAAAGGAGGAAATCATCCCCTAAGGGGGTGAGAAATGGTGGATGAACATTTGGATTTAACCCATTTACGGTATAGCGATAGATAAGGACGGACATAGGATAGTTTTATCCCGAAAATCATCCCCTAAGGGGGTGTAATTGGAGGTGGAAATTTGTTTGTGACACATTTTGATAAAATTTGGTTAAACGATAGTTTCAGTCCTGGAAAAGGACATATAATAGTTTCTATTCCAGAAATCATCCCCTAAGGGGGTCAATTGGGTGAAAATTTGGATGGAACCCATTTACGGTATAGCGGTAGTTGGGAGTCCTGGGGAATAGGAACATTAACATTACATAAGTAAATTGACGTTCCAAGGGTAAAGGTACCTTATGGCGGCCTTAGTTTTGAAGATGTTTTATGAAACGGGGTAAAAAAGACGTTTGATTATGGCTATTTTGAAAACTATTAGATGTAACATATAAAATGTTTAAATTACAAGTCAGTTAATTTAATCCTACGGTTTAGTAGAAAAGGTCCTTACGGCCGTGTGATATGAAAATATGCAAAATAATACTGAAAAAAGCCTACATGCATCGATACCCTTTCCTTCATACAATCCATACTAATATTACAAATGCGAAAGTAACTCTGTCTGTCTGTTACCTTTTCATGCTTAAACCGCTGAACCGATTGAGATGAAATTTGGTATAGAGATACTTTGAATTCCGGGGCCTTCCCAAAGAGTCCTTACTAAAGATAGTTTTTATCTGGAAATTCATCACCTAAGGGGGTGAAAAGGAGGGAGAAAGTTACGATATAAACGAGTTCCGCGCGGACGAAGTCGCGGGCAAAAGCTAGTAGAAGAATAAATGAATAGCTTGAGATTTCGCGCGGAACCTGGTATTTTAATATTATAAAGAGATGTTTGCAAGGTTGTAGCTTAAATGTCAGCTAACGAGGGGGTTATTTAGGTTTAAAAACTTTACTTCTGAAAGGCTTTATTACTGTATAGTTAGTAAATCAGCTTGGCAAACTATACAACATATTGAAGTTCTGTATGATATTTACTGGTCAGACCATTTTCCTGTGCGGATGGAGTGTGATTTGGGACATATTGTGTGTAAGTTACAAGTAAGCACTGGTAACTGTAATAATGGTATTATTTGGGGCTAGAGAAGTGCTGAAGAGGCACAAGAATATACCAATATATGTAATAATAAACTAAAACTGATTGATTTTCCTCCTGAGTTCCAATTGTGCGCCGATAGACCTTGTAGGGAGGTTGATCATAGGATTGTTATAGATAATTACTTATTACAAAACTATTGTGAATGTCCTGAGTAGTTCTGCAGTTGAAGCGCGTACAAAAAAAAAAAACTTGCTCAAAATGTCAACGGGAACAGATGTTTGCGAGGCTGGAATAGGCATGTGGCTGAGGCGCATAGACAGGCCTGTGACAGGCAGGAATGTGGGCCTGTTTATGAAGCTATGTGCCTTAGCAGAAAGATTTTTAAGTCTAGACTTAAGTTTTGTCAAGTCAATCAAGAGCAAATCAGCTTGCCGCGCAGCATAAGTCTAAGCAGTTTAACAAGTTTTGGAAAAACACAAACAAGTTAGATGGAAAAGTATCTCTGCCTGCTTGTGTAGACGGTATAAGTGATCCTGTGAGTATTGCAAACAGGTTTGGACAGTTTTCAGGGTAAACTCGCCATTAGCGTCACGTGCAAGTCCGGATGTATTGGACAGCACAACGAGTCCTACTTTTGTAATAACAAGTACCATGGTGTCCCGGGCCATTAAATGTATGAAAAGGGGTAAGTCTCCGGGACATGACGGGCTTAGCTTAGAACATCTCCAGTACGCAGGTCCGCATGTAAATAGAGTTCTAGCTATGCTTTATACCTTGTGTATTCGCCATTGTTACTTATCCTGTGATCTTATCTTGCTACAGTGGTTGCAAAAGTATTAAATAGAGTACTGGACATACATCTTATACAACATATACAACTTTGTGACGCACAATTTGGTTTCCAGGAAGGTATATCCACTGAAAGTGCGATTTTAACACTTAAGTACACTGTTGATTACTATGTCAAGAGAAAAACGCCTATATACGCGTTATTCTACTTATCTAAAGCCTTTGACCTAGTGTCCTATAATCTGCTTTGGGATAAGCTAAGGAAGACAGGTGTATCACCGGACGTTGTAAATATTTTTTCGTATTGGTATAGTAATCAAAAAAATAAAGTGAGATGGGCAAATGTTTATTCTGACGAGTATACACTTAAATGTGGTGTGAGACAAGGTGGGTTAACGTCACCACGATTGTTTAATTTATATGTCAATCAGCTGTTTGGCGAACTGAGTAGCATGCATGTCGGCTGTCGTATAGACAGTGTTAGCGTAAATAACATAAGTTATGCGGACGATATGGTGCTGCTCAGTCCGTCATTTTATGGGCTCCAAAAATTATTAACTGTATGTATGGGGTATGCTGAGACACACGGCTTGAGGTACAATGTAAAAAAAAGTGAGTTCATGATTTTCAAAGGTAAAAATAAATTGCCTTATTACGTACCACCACTTCTTTTAAAAGATGTGCCAATAAAGCAGGTGTCTCAGTTCAAATATTTGGGACATGTGTTAACTGATGATCTTAAGGATGATAAAGACATCGAACGTGAGCGCAGGTCACTGTCCGTGAGAGGCAACATGCTGGCTCATAGATTTGCTCGCTGTACTGTGCCTGTAAAACTATCTCTTTTTAGAGCCTACTACCAAAGTTTTTACACGAGCAGTCTATGGGTCAGTTTTACGCAGCGAGCGTACAGTGCATTAAGAGTGCAACACAATAATGTATTCAGGGCCTTGTTGCGGCTACCCCGCTATTGCAGCGCGTCGGGAATGTTCGCTGACGCTGCCGTGGATGATTTTTACGCAATGATTCGCAAGAAGTCGGCGTCCATTATAAGACGGGTGCGGGGGAGTGGCAACAGCATCTTGCAGATGGTCGCCGAGAGGCTGGACTCTGGCGTCCTGTCGCGCTTCATAGATCTGCGTCAGGGGGGATAGATGAAGCGCGGGAGGAGCCCTAGTAGTAAGTTTTAGTGTTTTATTTATTTTTATCTATTTCATGTGTCTAACATAGTAGTTTAAGGCATTTTTTACTAACAAATTATGGAACTAGTTTTCTGAATTAAATGATTTTTATTTTATTTTATTTTTATTACAAAAGTCATCTGAAATACAGGGAACAGGCAATTTCGATTCTCGGTTTCAGTCACCCCAAACCTTGTGCGCATTTATGTCTCATTCAAGGAGAGCTTCCACCTTCTTCCAGCATTATTATTAAACCGGAATCACATATCCTATTTAACGCGTGTATAAAATGGACATAGGCAATGTTATCCCACGGCTGCGCCTGTATTTCCTGGAACCGCGCGGGCAAATAGTCTATACATTTACTTCCATACTTCTTTAATAAATAGGAGAAATCTGAGAATGTACGGTTCTAAGTTTGTATGTAATAATCTGCGGCACTTATTAGGGTGTCCCAAAATTTACGAAAGATTTGAATGAAATAGAAAACACTTTATTTTGTTTTTACCGTTTTTTTTTATTAAAACATTAACTACATAGGATAGAGTTATGTATGAAAAAGTACATCGGGCAAATTTCCACCATGGCTTTGGTGGGACATACGAATTCTTTTAATGAAATTTTCCATGACCATTTTGCACAAATGTGGCAGAATTTCATGAAGCAGCGTTGAAATGCGCCTCCTCCTTTAATGCGTTAGTGGTTGTGGGCTTATTGGCAAAGACCTTTGACTTCTAATAACCCTAAACTGTCAGCAGTCAAATAGGTATTTTTAGTGGCCAGTCATTTTCCGTATAAAAGGAAGCCAATTCAAATCTTGCGTAAATTTTGGAACACCAGTTCCTATTCCAAAAAAATGTAATTCAGGACTTTTAATACTTACTTGTCTCGTATCAAAAGTCCTCATCCAACTTTAACTCTCCAAAAAGCCGTTTGCCACAAATCATTAGCCACGCATTAAATAGTCTAGACTTTACGGCCTACAGCGTGTTACACTAAACTTGTTAAACAACCATTAAACTTCTTGTGGAGTCCTTAGTTCTGCGTAAACGGCACAATTGGGTTGATGAAAACTTAATGGCGAAGGCTTCGAGGTATACATTTTGCCTCTGAATACTAAGGCCTAGACCGACTTCGTGGAAAGTGGCCTAAATTTGTAGTAAGAAACACATTTCATGAATAATATTGCGTTTTTTGAAACGCCGTTATGACTTTATTGGGAAGCAATAAGGACTGATTTTGAATTTCCGTTAACTTCGGCACATTACAGAGTACATTCACAGTTTTTTTTTTCGATATTTGTACAAAATAATTTAATGTAGCATTTTAACGGTTCTTGTCTTATTGTACAAGGGTCTTGAAAGTCTTGAAACACATGAAATAAAAAATATGTAATATCGAACGAACTCACTTTGTAAAACTTCTTGTAGTGAATAGGAACCTTAAAAAATTTAAAAAGCTGTTATGACGTCACAGGTGAGAGCCATTCACTGGTTAAATCTGCAAAACTGATTAAATTAAACATTGAATATCTTGATAACAGTAAGACTTTAGATACTACTGTCTTTGAGAAATTAACTTTATTTGATCTAAACTATGCCCCCTTGCAATTAACCGAAATTGTCAAAACCACGTAGTATATGATTGATTAGTTTACAATTCAATTTTCAATATGTTCAAAGCATGAACGATTAAAGCATTTGTTTAAGCGGATTAAAACAATGATCTTGTTATTACTAGGCAGGATATTGGGTATCTAAACAGGGAAAATTAAAGGTATTATTGATATAAGTTATTTAATGATGATCAATATTTAAATTTATAAATCGTAAAATGCGAATTAACGCATAACCACTACAATCCTTATCCAAAATTGGTTAATCAGGGACGTTATTCCATCAACAACATTTGACAAAAGGGGACATATACCCTTTGATGCTCTGTCATTCTGAGTTTGAAAGACAGATACATAAATATGTGGAATTACCTCTTCTCATGAATTATCCATTAACGCGGACAAGACGGTTATTGTGCCGTTCACAAACAAGAGAAAGCTCGATGGTCTGAGACCTCTGTCTATGAACGGCAGAACAATTCCGTTCTCCTCCGAGGTCAAGTATCTGGGCGTTACAATCGACCAGAAACTGACCTGGAATCCGCACGTTAACGGAATTTTGCAGAAGGCTAAAGTAGCCCTCTCAATCTGCTGTCGTTTAGCGGGGAATAGATGGGGTCTAAAACCCAAAATTGCCCTGTGGCTATACACGTCCATTGTGAGGCCGATGGTGTCATACGCCTCTGTGGTCTGGTATAGGAAAACGACACAGAAAACAACAATAACTAAGCTCAGCAGTCTGCAACGGACTGCTTGCATTATCGTTACTGGAGCCATGTCAACCTCTCCAACAGCTGCTCTGGAAGCCGTGCTGAACCTGCCGCCCCTGGACCTTCACTTGGAAAAGGAGGCGAAGTCCAGCATGCTCAGAGTAGCGTCCGTAAGGAAAGGCGACTGGCTATCCACAGCCTTGAGAACACTCAAGGACTCAGTATACGATATCCCTGTTTTAGGGATGCCACTTGACACAATGCCCCCAAACTTAGCACGCAGATAAACTACTCTGTGGAACTCCTAAGGAGAGAGGACTGGTTGAACAGCCTCATAGATTGGAAACCACGTAGCCTGAAGTGGTACACTGATGGCTCCAAATCCGGATCGGAGGTAGGATGCGGAATATATGGAGAGGCACCCAGGGCAGCGATCAGTCTGAACCTGGGTAAGCACACTTCTATATTCCAGGCAGAGGTATACGCCATTCTAGAAAGTGCGACAACGAATCTGCGAAGCGCCTTCCTTAATCATACTATTTATATCCACTCGGATAGCCAGGCGGCTCTCTTGGCTCTTACCTCTAACGTCACAACGCCATAATGCGTAAGCGGGTTGCGTCCCTGATGAGGCGCCTGCGCGGCAGCCCGAACAGCCTCCTGCAGACGGTGGCGGCGCGCTTGGATGGTCCCTTCCTGTTCCATTGGGATAGGTTGCATAGGCCATCCAACTGCTAATTGTAAGTGTGATAAAATACCTACTAACATAGTGTTAAGATCACTGTTACTAACAAATTATGGAAATAATATTTCTGATGTAAATTATTAAATAAAAAAAAATAAAAAAATACAACGTCGAGGCTGGTCGAGAACTGCCGGGAACTATTGAATTACCTGGGTACCAATAACAAGGTAATTTTACGTTGGGTCCCAGGGCATGCAGGCATCGAGGGAAATGAAAAGGCTGATGAGCTTGCACGAGCGGGGGCGAAGGGAACACACTGCGGACCAGAGCCGTTCTGTGGTATCCCTAAAAGTCTAACCAAGCTCACTCTAAAAGCCTATTGTTTCTACAAGACCATTCAAGCCTGGAGAGCTAAACCAGGACTGAAACATTCCAAGGCACTTATTAGAGCCTTTAGCAAAAAGGCGTCTTCTGACGCCTTGGCGCTAAGTAGGAACCGTCTACGCATGCTGGTCAGGATGCTTACTGGGCACTGCCGCCTAAATAAGCACATGCAAACGATAGGACTGTGTGACACAAGGCAGTGCAGATTCTGCTTTGAAGCCGATGAGAAGCCTACACACATCCTAACCGATTGCCCTTGCCTCATGCGCAGTCGTAACTCCTTCCTGGGCAAACACATCATGTGCCCGGAGGAGATCAAATTTCTTGAGTTCAACAAAATCCTGCAACTCTTCGAGTTTGCAGGACTTGACCGATCACAATAGATCAGCGATGGTCGCAGTGATATAAGGGCGTTGACAGCCCGAAAGCCACTACCAGAATAATAATAATACCCCTTCTGTCAAAAATCCCGCTGGAATACTTGGGCTAAACATCGAGCTGCCAAGAATGACACGTGTCAAATACATGAAAACACCTTTTCGCACATCTCTGGTCATAGAGGTAGAATAGATAGAGGGACTCACCCACACATACACACATGAGTGACAAAGATGTATGCAAAGGCAATACCGCAAGTGGGAACGAGATACAGTGAGTGACAAAGATGTATGCATAGGCAATACCGCAAGTGGGAACGAGATACAGTGTCAAATATTTTCTGTCCCTCATCGCGTATACGGATTTTTTGTTTGCCACCAGCTTGTTTGCCACCACACCTGTCAAAATTTGTACACCGATATAATACGACTAAATTATAAATGACATTAGACGTCAAGAATGTATTAGCTTCTGATACTTCTTAATTTAGTATGGTTAATTTACCATTGTCCCTTTTGGGTATACGCTAGGACGTCATCTATATATTATCCTCTATCTATGTCTCTGGTGAATATTCACTATTAAAACGCCACGGTACCCGTCTGTTCGCCAGCCAGTTTTTACGTATAAACTTCTTTTTTTCGTCCGTTTTTTATCAAAGCTTGGTGTGTATGACAGCTGACAGTTCAAAAATGTAAAAAGCTACTGACATGAGCGCTGCCTGGTGCACCAAGCTTCGATGAAAGTATTATAGTGCTGAAATAGTGGTTTAGAGAAATAGTTACATACATAGCACATTCATACCTGTCCTAACTCCGGGCACCTATACTAAAGTTATGTAGCAAAATATTTAATCGAAAAAAAGTATATCGATGTTACTGTCAACATCCAAATCCAAAGTTTTTTTGAAATTCATCCCCAAACAGGGATTATAAGGATGTTCAAAGTTTGTATGGAGAGCAAGACATTTTTAAAGTAAGGGATTTGTAAATTCGGTTTTAGATTGTTTACTAAAAGACTACAAAGCTAATTTCAATGTTTTTAAAAAATCATTTCTTAAACAAACATTTAGACGATAATATGTTCTACGCGGACGAAGTCGCGGGCAACAGCTAGTTAATATATATATAAATATTATTAATTTCTCTTCATTTTGAAATAAAAACTATAAACAACAAATTAAAACATGTATTTATTTGTTTATTTTTTTTCATAGTATCCAATTTATATTTTTTCCATATTCGTCGGTAATAAAGATTGCCGTCTAGATGAAAATATCCACTTTAAATTACTGTACGTTATCTCAACGTCAACGGGGCATTCTTAAAAGTTTTACAAAGACTTTTGAGTCAAAATAAAACCGATATGATAATGAGCAGATATGATATCGAATCTTTTTATAGTAATCAAGAAATTTCAATGAGCACATGTATTAATATATATCGACATTTTTTTATCGATATCAAATCCCTAAAACGTGCTCCGAGTTAGCAGGACTTCACATCCCGATCTACGTCTTCGATGTATTTGTTAATGTGTTTTGTTTTTTGTTTCTTTTGATGTGTTACCTGAATAAATATCGTTATATTATTCTATAACCGGAAAAAATGCCATTAGTTGGGACATTCACCTTATGCCAACTTTTAACAAATACATCAACCATATGGTTAATTAAATGACCAATTAGTATAAGAGCGTAGAACCATGATAAAATTAATTACAAGCAAAAGCAAAACAAATTGCCATTCGTTATCGACTAAACCTAAAGTTACAAATTAATATACTCGTAACAGCGGTTTAAGAGTATCTTCATAAAAGGTTTTGTACTTATATTTTGTAGGTATAGGTAAAGGCTTACTAGGGTGAATTAATTTGTGCCTCCATGTAAAACAATTACATGGAGCCTCGTTAAATGTTCTTCATTAACTCTTCACACAAACTTGTTATCCAAATGGGGAACTTATGGGGTATTAGTTTTATCACACGTTAAAATGACGAAAAAAAAAAAATATTTTTTCGATAACATAACAGTTACACAGAATATTGAATTAGAAATGATATTTTGTATGACAAGTATAGACTTACTCCATAGTAAACGCGCCGAGGATATATGTTGTGACGTCATAGCATAAGCCAGTTCCATATAGAGCGTTTTCGGGGGGTGCCGGCGCGTGTAGATTTCAAATATAACATCAGAAAAATAAGTACAAAGAAATATTTAGTGATGCAGTTGTTTTAATGTTGGATTAAACTTTTGATTTTCGTAATAAAATAAAATGATGCAAGTTCCCTATTAACGCTTGTTGCATGAACTTTTTTTTATGAGCCTATTGTGTGTCCCACTTCTTGGCAAAGGTCTCTCCCCGTGATCTTCATGCGTCCCTACTAGATGCCTCTTCCACCCAATTGCTGAGGAAGATCAATACATCCAGGTCGTCCCGCCATCTCCGTCTAGGTCGGCCCCGTCTGCGTCGGCCTTCATGTGGCACCCACTTGTTAGCTATACTAAGTAGCCCACCTATCTGGATGCAAGTGACAGACGTGGCCGGCCCAGTCCCACTTGAGCCTGGCAGTTTTTACACCCACATCAGCTTTGCGTGTTTTGGAGCGCAGTGTAGTGTTTCGGACCCGATCCGTCCTTTTGACACCTAGAATACTGCGCTCCATAGCGCGTTGGCAAACCTTAAAATTGTGTAAATAATATTATACTTGCAAAATTTCACGAGAATCGATTGTGAAATGCGACTTGAAGAGGACAGAAGCAGAGAAATTCCTTCGCTTCACTCCCTCGTTCAATAATATATGTGAAACAGTCCAGCTGTTCTCCTCTACTTACAGGTCGCATTTCTCAACCGTTATCAAATTGTTATGCAGTGGACCGATTTTTTACTTTCGAGCGCTTTACACTGTCACTCGAAAACTATCAAAAATGATAAAAGGCAATTTTTGAATAGCAAGAAAGAATTGGAAAATGAGCTGTTATTGACCACTCGTATTTTTTTTAAGAAGCCTATGTTGTGTCCCACTGCTGGGCAAAGGCCTGCCCTCTTGATTTCTACTCGTCCCAATTCTGAGAAATCTCTGGCCAATCGTTGTGAAATACGTCCAGGGGACCGATTTTTGACTTTCGAGCGCTCGAAAATTAAATAAAAGTGAATACTATTGTAGTGTCAAAATTGCAGGCACTTACTTTCTACGGATAGATTTGAATAAGAGTGATTAATACCACTCGTTTTTAAATTTTCTATCGCTATTTCAAAATAGCATTTCATAATTTTTGACTGTTTTCGAGTGAAAGAGTCGAGCGCTCGAAAGTCAAAAATCGGTCCCCAGGTCGTCCCGCCATCTCCTACTCGACCTGCCACGCCGTTGCCTTCCATCATGCGGCACCCACTCTATAACTAGTTTAGCCCACCTCTGCGGATGCATGCGGCAAACGTGGCCAGCCCATTCCCATTTCAGCTTGGCGGTCTCGGCTCCAACGTCAGCAATGCAAGTTTTTGAGCGCAGCGTAGAGTCGGTCCCGATCGATCCGTTTGACTCCCAGCATGCTACGCTCCATAGCTCATTGGCAAACCTTCAATCTGGTCTTTTGTGCCTCAGTGAGTGACCATGTTTGGGCACCGTAGGTAGGTGTAGAGGCAGAATACACATATCGACGAGTCTTCGCATCAGGGTTATAGGAAAGTCTCCCTTGAGTAGCTCTTTTGAAGACCAATAGCTTTTCCAGGTGTCTTGGATCCATCTTTCGACTTCCTTTATCCTGCCTATGGCTGAAGGAAACGAATTCTAATTTAAAATCCAATTCTATCGGTAGAAAATAACCGCATGCATTTTTGACACTTCAATCGTATTTACTTTTATTAAATTTTCGAGCGGTCGAATTTCAAAAATCGGTCCCTAGTTCGATAATAATATTAATAGTTTAATAGTTTTTACTAGCTATGCACTCACGAAAACTTTCCAAAGTTGCGAAACTTTCCACATGAGAATTTCTCGGTAACTTCGGAAAATATTTTTGAGAACGAGAATTTATTTATTTATTGTAGTTTATACCATGAATATTCACGATAGTTTAGGTGTACCTAGTCCTTATAATATAATTATTTTCTGAGCTACACTCCAGTTTACTCCAGTTATCAATTATCATCTTATCAAGGGACAGTAAAATGCATGTGTATTGAAGTAATTATGGTAATTGACATTGTTATATAAATAAGGTATTACGACAAATACTTGGCTCTGTCGTTTATAACAATTTAGTTTATAATATATAAATTAATGTAAAAAACCCATTTGTTTTTGAACACAATTTATTATTCTTTGGTGCACCGATCTTTTTCTGTACTGTAATGGCCAATATTTATGACAGACTTTAAAACAAAGGGATAAGAAGGGATTTGTGAAAATTCCACCCCTAAGGGGGTAAAATAGGGGTACAAAGTTTGTATGGGGGAACCTTTTTTTTTGAGCTAGAGACCTAAAACTTTGTGGGAAGATTAGTTATTAAAATACAAATAAAGTACTTTCAGAGTTGTAGAAAATTCCACCTCTAAGGGGGTTAAATAGGGGGGCAAGCTTTGTATGAGCAACACTTTTTTTTTAAATAGAGACTTAAAATTTAGTAGTAAGATTACTTATTACAATACGAAAAAAGTGCTTTCGGTGATTAGAAAAATTCAACCCCTAAGGGGGTTAAAGTTTTATATGGAGAGCAAGAAAATTTTAAAGTTAGAGATTTGTAACTTCGGTCTTATTCTGGTAACTTGTACCTATATGTTAAAAGAAAGACTACAAAACCAATTTCAGAGTTTTTCAAATTCATCACCTAAGAGTGTTAAAAGGGATATTAAAGTTTGTGTATTTCAAGACATTTTTAACCGATTTAAAAAAAGGAGGAGGTTATATGTTTCACTGTATGTTTTTTTTTTATGTATGTTCCCAAATTCTCCGTTAGTTGTGAACCGATGTCCAAAATTCTTTTATTATTCGAAAGAGTATATTTTCAAGGTGGTCCCATTGTCTCCAAATCAGGATCTGATGATGGGATCCCAGTGAAATTGAGGGCAACCCTCAAATTTTATAGCCACGCGTGTAGTGATTTCGGTATTTTCTATTATAATTCGTGTATTTACCTTCGGAAATCGCAATTTTGGTGAAGTGGAACTGATGATGAATATCACTGATGACTTATGGAACAACTGAACTGAACTTTGAGGAGTCAAAGATGTAAAGTTCGTCAAATATTCTGACATGATTCCGTTGAAGTAGCAACTCATGAGGTGGTAATTCTGAGATCCTTTATGAATCGACGGAACTCCTCAAATATTATCAGTCCACAGATAGCGACTTGGTTTTTTTTCTCTCGGAAAGCAGTGCATGTGGTAAATTGGAAAGGAAATGTTAAAATGTTCATGTACCTATGTGGCTTGGCGAAGTACTGTATTGAAGTCGGTTTAAACTTTGTTTTTAAAGTAAATTATTAAAGTATGAGATTTGTAACTTCGGTTTTAGACTTTTTGTTCACAAACTAGAAAATGAATTTCAACCATTTTTTTTAATTTATCCCCTAAAAGAGGGTTCAAAGTTTGTATTGAGAGCAATCATTTTCTAAGACGATAACAAGTACTACGCGGATGAAGTCGCGGGCAACAGCTAGTGTATAATACGATGCTAGAAATATTCTGTTTGAAACTTTCTCTGAAAATAAATGTTCTCGGAAATTTAAAGAGAATTTATGAAACTTATTGGCAATTTATGACTTGTCAACCAAATAATGAATAGTAACATAGTAAAACATGTACAGAATTATAAATATGATTAAATTATGTTCATCTAATTTTTATTGATAAGTTTCATGTTGCAATAATGTTCTGGGAACATTCTTGATAATGCTTCCGCGTTTTGGGAATGTTCTACAACTTGTAGATTGCTAGTTTTTACTGATTAAGTCTTTGGAATTTAAAATACAAAACAAACTCGCGAATTCTACGTACCTACAGTCGCCATCAGATATATCGGAGCGGCCAAAGGGCTCACAAATATCTGAACACGTCTCTAATGCCTCGACAATAGAGACGAGATAGGTATCTGATGGCGACTGTACAGCTCACAAAACCACTAGTAAATTCGCTGATTGTCTTCTGAAGATCTTACACTCACATCTTAGCTTAGATCCTCATATATTTCACAACAAGACTAATAAATGTTTGCGGCTAGAAAATTTAGTATCTGCGATGAATACTTGTTAAATGCTTTACCAAAATTATTGTTTTACTGACACGATATATTGTCTGGCTAGACTATTTCTGAGATACAAAATCAGAGTGAACCAACTCCAATTTCTTTTGCAAGCGATATTACCGCTGCCGGCAAATATTTTATGTTTTGAAATGGCGTAAACATTAACGTATACTTTGGTCATTTTCGTTTTCAGTTTTTTTTTACTGTAGATAGAATATCATTTACATTGAATGTCTATAATCATTGGTATGACAAGGTTTCGGTGATATCACACATTAATAGACGTAAAGAAGAATT
Organism: Epinotia brunnichana; assembly: GCA_963854355.1. Lineage (NCBI taxonomy): Eukaryota > Metazoa > Arthropoda > Insecta > Lepidoptera > Tortricidae > Epinotia > Epinotia brunnichana. Next base: position 16,394,153 of record OY977957.1, read on the forward strand.
GGTCTTGGTTTTGTTCAAGGGATTTTGCTTAAATGGTGAAGACAAGGTGGACTGATGACCTGGTAAAGGTCGCGAGAGTCCGCTGGATGCGGGTGGCGCAGAACCGGTCACTTTGGAACTCTTTGGGAGAAGCCTATGTCCAGCAGTGGACGTCTTTCGGCTGAAATGATGATGATGATGATAAGTGAAGACATGGCAAAGTCATTTAATACGTATATGCCTAGCTACAAACAGTCAAGCCTACGACAACAGACAGTGTCAAGGAGGGAAGCAAAATACATGTATGTGTTGATTTTAAGTATTTCTTTGAAATAATTGTACAAATACTTAATGGCGTTACGAAGAAAATTTTACATTGAAAATAGCTTAATTTGTTACATTTATAATAAATTCAAACGTTCATAGTATTCATGAAATATGAATAAAAATTAAGGCTTATTCAAAAGCCAGCGTTTTTAAAAAGAATGTGACGTAGCTGCACCCCTTGGCCACACAAATCAAAACTTTCCAACTACCAAGCACTTCCACTCCGTAAAAACTTTATTATCATCAGTATTACACACCATTCAAACGTAATTCAGTACAAGAAGACAATCACTTCTCAACACCGAAACGTAAACAGTGAATTACTTTCGATTTCTATTTAAAAAAGAACGGAATCAATACTTCGGCTCAATCGTCGACTCGTTTTTTGCTGAAAAAAAGTTAAGAAAATATTCGAGCTTTCTATACAGCGCTGACACTTTACAAATGCGCTCGATAACACCTTAACACGCTGGTAATAAAGTCTATTTATTTGTGAATAACAAGTGTATAAATATTGTAAGATCTATTACATACTGACTTTGATACACTTTCACTACAATTACGTCGAGCTTGAACGAAATATAGCCGTCTCTTTTTAACTCAGTCTTATTGGGTGAATCACTTTTTCAATGTTGGACGGTAAAAAATAAGTAGGTACAGCCTTACTATCATAATTATAAGTTTTTTTCAGTGTTTAGGGTTCCGTACCTCAAAAGGAAAAAACGGAGCCCATATAGGATTACTTTGTTGTCCGTATGTCTGTCTGTCAAGATCCTTTATATCGGGAACGCCTGGAGGTATGGAGTTAAAATTAAAGCCATACTCAGGTCTACAATCCCTTAGGCTGTGAAAAAATCAAACTAAGTACTTAGTTAACGTACAAAAAAGATACGGCTGTTTATGCCGCAAAAAACGTATATTTCCACACTCTAAAGGGAATCAAAAGGTATAGGGTACTTTCCGTTGAACTAGAGCGATAAAATTTGGCAAGTACAGGGAAAATCGGAAAACTATACAATTGTAATTTTGTACGGAACCCTCGGTAGGAGACTCCGACTCGCACTTGTCCGGTTTTTTAATATTCGCGTACCTATCAAAAATGTTAAATTCATAATATAATTATTATTAAATTATCATAATGATATCCTGGTCATCATCAGTTCCATTTTACCAAATCTGTGGTTTCTGAGAGTAGGTAAATAAATATACCTACTGATGTGCTGCTAAGGTAGTACTGGTATTGAAATATGCCTTCCTAATATAGTTTCCCTCAAATCTTGATTGATCCCATCGTTAGAACTGCATTTTAGAAACAATAATACTTGTACTTTCTAATAACAATAATTGTATACTCATCGATTCATAATAGCCCAATAGTGGAACCGGATTTTTGCCCTAGAAGATTTGATAATTTTAAAGTCGAAAAAGTTATGCTTATATGGCATATGACATATTTTCAAGCATATTTGTATTATATGAAGAAAAGTTAGAACGAGGGTTATATAATATAAATTAGGTATTTATATAATTTTTATTGATGATTTGTGAATATTGAATTAAAGTGCAAAGTTTAAGCTTCATCGTTTATAATATGCATGACGCTTTACATTGTTAAATTTTTAGAAAAAAAAAACACCCGCGACTACGTTAAACCAGAATTAGCTTATTATTAAGTCAATATTGAATTAGAGTTTTAAAAATCCACAACAATATCTCTAAATTCCTTTATTAATAGACAAAGCCAAAAGTTTAGAGGAATTAGATAAGAGCTTTAAAATTAATACGCATTTTTTGTCCTGTAAGATCTAATATTGAATTAGAGTCTATAAAAATAAGTCTAATAACTGATTTGCAAATGTTGCAATTATAGTTTTGTTGTAAAAAGTTGTATTTTTGTTATTTGTTACCATTGTGTAAGCCACCAATACTTACTTTGACATAAAACTATAAGTAAATACCTAATTTATAATGGACTTAACGCCGACGAAACCGCGGGCAATTTCTAGTATAGTAATAAATAAGGGTAAGTTTCGTCCTTGTATTTCCATTAGCGTACTTGAAACAAAATAACTATTTTCCATTGATATAAGTTTAAAACATGCTTTGCGGATTTTTTTATGGATGAGTTAAGGTCACCCCGCTGCCCGGCCACTGATGATCACTGCCTGGTGCCACAGTGCCACAGCGCACGGCGCGGCGCGCGCATACAATACAGCGCGTTTGAAACGTAGTAATATAGGCACGGAATGCTTACCTATACATATCAGTATTTAGTGTCGCCGTGATTCTACATTTCTAAACTTTTGTTTGGTAACTGAGATCATTGTCAAGACCGTTTATTATTAACTCTTCAAACTCTAATTCAATATTGGATATACTGCTTAACCAGAAATAAATATCTACACAAGCCAATTGTCTACACATCTAACTTTTTTCCAGTATATTAAGTGGATTGATTACATCATAATTTTACAATATCAGCTACTCTAATTCTTTATTTAGAAAATAATTTGCATTTTTTCGTTCACCAAAATGCAGATGTTCCAGACTTCTAAAAACAGATTATTGTAAAGAAACTAAAGTGTTATTGGATATGTTACAGTTTTTTGTAACTCTTATTCTATATTTACATAGTTCTTGGCTAAAATTAAAATATTTCAATATAACCGAAACCCGAACCTAAAAACTTCTAACTCTTTGTATAAGTATTATTTAACATGCCTCCAATGACATATCAAAAAAGGAAAAACTGTAATGTTATAAAAACCCATTTTTGTTCAGCCGCTGGTCTATAAATGAGAGTGCTGAGGTAACTAATATAAACTATAAAGATTAAAAATAGCTACCTAGGTTAGGTTTTATGATGATTTTAGGTACGAGTATGTCTTGTTTGTATTGTTTTCATGTTATACGTGTTAATTGCAAAAACCTAAACGACGAAGAAAAATAAATAAAGGGAATTACAATACATTTATGCTAAAAATACAAGTCGGTTAATACATAGCTTATAAAACAAGCGTTTGAATATAGTTTTTATTCCCATGTTTGAAAAACCCCATATTTTACCAAACTGAAATTTTACTCACTAATTTAAACAAACTAGAGATTTAAATAATGTTATCACTTAGTCATTGTCAACTTTTAATAATTAATTTAGCGTTTTGATCTTGAATTACTTATGGAGGTAAAAAACGGGTTGTAATAAATAAATGAGGTGATTTTACTCGAGCGAGTGAGCGCTGAGCGTTTGTTTAAAAAAAAGTACCTAATCCCTAGTCAGCAACTTTTTCCTAAAATTCTTTTTTTCCCTACTGATGTTAATTAAAGTGTCTCCATTTCTGATTCCACTGTGTGACGTGTTTCTATTATAGTTATTTTACGAAGCATGTCACATTGAGATAATCGAAAAAAAACATGCAATAATTTACATTAAAAACAAAGTTTTAACCGACCTCATTTCAGTTACTCCACCAAGCCACATGAACATTTCCACATTTCCTTTCCACTCTACCACATGAACTGCTTTCAGAAAGCAAACGCACGAGTCACAATAAAAAAATACCCAAATCGCTTCAAGTGTGCTTCAAATTTTAAGAGTTCCCACGATATCTCCAGGATCCCATCATCAGCTCCTGACCTGGTGACCATAGGACCAGCTGGGAAGGATACCCTTTCAAACAAAACGCCCAGGCGTCTTCGAGTAATCGGGGAAAATATATAATAAACCGACCAAGTGCGAGTCAGACTCGCGCACGAAGGGTTCCGTACCATTATCTATTAAACGGCAAAAAAATCACGTTTGTTGTATGGGAGCCACCTGTAGCTTAGTTGGTAGTGACCCGCCTACGAAGCCGGAGGTCCCGGTTTCGAATGCCGGTAAGGGCATTTATTTGTGTGATGAGCACAAATATTTAAATTGTTCCTGAGTCATGGATGTTTTTTTATGTATTTAAGTATTTATTTATCTATATTAGTATGTTTATCGTCGTCTAGTACCCATAGTACAAGCTTTGCTTAGTTTGGGACTAAGTAGGTCGATTTGTATAAGATTGTAAGAGAAAAAAAAAAGAAAAATAAAGAAAAAAAAACATTTATTCTATTAGTATTTGTTGTTATAGCGGCAACAGAAAAACTTCAATCATCATCATCATCATCATATCAGCCGAAAGACGTCCACTGCTGGACATAGGCCTCCCCCAAAGAGTGCCACAATGGCCGGTCCTGCGCCACCCGCATCCAGCGGACTCCCGCGACCTTTACCAGGTCATCAGTCCACCTTGTGGGGGGCCTACCCACGCCGCGCCTTCCAGTACGTGGTCGCCACTCAAGAACCTTTCTGCCCCAACGGCCATCGGTTCTACGTGCAATGTGCGTGTAATGTGCCCCGCCCACTGCCACTACAAATACATCATCTGTGAAAATTTTAACTGTCTTACTATCGCGGTACACGAGATACAGCCTGGTGACAGACGGACAGACAGACGGACAGCGGAGTCTTAGTAATAGGGTCCCGTTTTACTCTTTGATTACGGAACCCTAAAATAAAAGATTCCGACGAATTGAGAACCTCCTCTGTTTTTGAAGTTGGTTAAAAATGCCTTATCCAAATTAACAGTTATCTTAAATAAAGTTATATCGTAAAATTACAAAACATCGATGATAAAAGTAGAATGTACGATTTAAATGTTTACTTAACTTCATTGACTGAAAAGAAACCATTACTAGACTTCCAACTGATTTACGAGTACTATTCTGCTAACAAGGTAATAAATATCGACAGTAGTATTTTATTTACTGGGACAATCATGCTGAAAAATAGGAACTGCATATGAACACGCACTGTGGAAGAACTTGTTGGTAAAGCAAACGATTTCCTGGACCAAAGACTATTGCGCAGTAGCGACATAAATACTATGTATTCAATAAAAAAAAACACCTTGTTCTACCACAGATAAAATTAAGTAAATACATTCATTTTATAACTTATTAAAGAGACTAGCTTTGGTGCAAAATTTGGAGATGTCGCTGACGTGAAAGTATTTTTTTTTTTTGAATTAAGAAATTGTATTTTTTTTCTTTTTTGTATGGCAATATATCCTATAATTAATGTCATATAATTGTCTTTACTATATGCACATTAAACGTGACGCACGTCAAAATCGGCTGGCTAGAATTTTTTTTTTAAAAAAGATCATATTTAGTTTTTATATTTTTATTTCACCCCTTTAGGGGGCAAGTAAACTAAATTAAAACTCAGACAAGAAAACAAGGTTAAAATAACACGAAAGAAAATGAAATATAAATATGTATATTTTTTATGTTCGGCTCCCATCTGGTCCAAAGGTGCCATAAATGCTGGCTGCATTGCCCCGCTGAACTGCCACCGATATTTGTTGGACCAGATAAGAGCCGGAACGAGGGTCGCAGCCCTTGTCTCTTAGACGCCGGCCAAGGTCCCAAACAAGCCTCCTGCCCTCCGAACACCAAGGACCAGCCGCCTCGATAGCGACCGGAACAAAGTCGTACGCTGATTCTAGGTGGGCGTATTTGCTGTGTTTTAGTTTTGCCGCATTTTCGGCGGCCGCGCCTGCTACCCTCACGGTGTGGTGAAGATAACTGGGTGCAAATGTGCTCACACAAGTTGCATCCCATAGCAGGCAGCGGCCTTTTGACCATTACATTTTTGGGGTCTCAAATTTTGCATACCAATACAAAGCCATATCATCCAAAAATGCACTTAGCTTATCCTGGTATGGCCTTTACCCATAAATCATTTACATTTTTACTAAAATAGGTTTGATGAACATTTTGTCGTGGACCTGCAAGTAACCTGGAATCTTATCCTGGTATGGCCTTTACCCATAAATCATTTACATTTTTACTAAAATAGGTTTGATGAACATTTTATCGTGGACCTGCAAGTAACCTGGAATTTGGGTTATAACGTATTTTATCGTCCCAAAAAAATCCACTGCGACACAGCTGAATGTCGTAACGACTTCAGGATATCAGGTTGAACTAGCTAGAATTTCCATCATGCTTTGCATTTACAGGCTCGTTATGGGACATCACGCCGCCTTCTCTAGTATCATAAAGCTGAACATTCACCAAAACGCCACGCCACGCCACTCCGATTGCCTCCGCGACAAACGAATGCATCCAAATTGAGGAACGCAATATTTTGACTACAGTCAATTCATCATTCATTGAATATTTGTTTCTGAGTCTAGTTGAATGTTTTCTATGTATTTAAGTTTTTATATCCATTAAATATATCGTCGTCTAGTACCCTTATTGAGCTTACTGTGGGGCTAGTTCAATTTGTGTAAAATTGTCCCCTAATATTTATTTTCATTTATTTATTCACGCGCCGCGTACCTGTCACTTGGTGGTGTCATGTGTGTTGTTTCGACGTTCACTGGCGTGGCATTTGAAACAAGTCATTCGGCAAAGTTATAGTCTAAAACTTGGGTTTCAGAAATCATGAACTCTACCAAATTATCAAAATAGTATCGTATGGAAACCATCCCCATCAGGTTAGAGTTAAGTTTTTTTACAACGATAGTTAAAAGTTGTTGGTTTCAGAAAAAAACATTTCAAATTAAATATTGGCAAATGATTAACGAAGACCGCCAGGTTGACTGAAGAGAATGGCGGGAAGCTGAGGACCGGGTATGGTGGCGCCAATTACCTGTGATGAACGAATAAATGATTCTGATTCTGATTCTGAATTAGGAAAGGCTTATTTCCAGCAGTGGACGACTAGAGGCTGGGGATGATGATGATGATTAACGAAGAATCATTTTTTAACGTTGTGAAAGTGAACAAGAATTATATAATGTACGTCTCCGGATCCTCAGAATAAGACTGGGTTGCCAAACCGTCTGTAATCGCAAGCCGTGTTCGTTAAATCTGAATGTACTAATGGAAAGTTTGACATGTTTCTATGGAATGGACAGCTGCGGGCGCCATATTTAACGTTGATCCGTTTTTAATGGTAAATTAGTGCAACTCGCCCTTAGACGGATAATTTATCTGCGTCATATACCTACTCTTTGGCCAACAGCGACAGCGCGTGACGATGCGCACACGCGCCTAATTGCAACCCTGACTTTGCTCAACCGAAGTTTCCGTTACCTCACGGAAACGGCGGAATCGTACGGTAAGGTAAATTACCCTGTTGGTGAGCGGGTTCTGCATACTCTTTTGTGCTTCTAAATGCCAAAAACAAAATATTTGAATGTAATGCAAGTCAAATTTTAAAGGACGAGATTTGTTTTTGTTTGTTTTATTTTTTATTTTTAGAACAATTGAAAATCCAAAACTGATAATTTGATCTGACTGATTTTTTTCGTATTTGGCCTGAAAGGAGTTTTTATGTAAAGTAACAGAAGTGCATATTGCATAATGCACTTTAAAACATTTATCCCGTGAAATAGAATAGAATGCATGAGTAGAATAGATAGTATGACACGACGGTATAAAATTTAGATTTAATTTTGCCCTATTAGGACTTTCAACATTCTAACACAAAGGCAGTTCTTATGTTCTTCTTCATCTGTGATATAAAAGCTTCTTTGATTAACAACATGTTTGACTGTCGACATCTATTCATCAATTTGTAGGATCTCTATTTGCTTTCAATATTTACTAATAATAAATCATTCCTTGCCCTAAAGTTATTCTATAAATTATTATATGAACATTATGAATTATGAACCACATACTGGGTGAAATGAAACGAAGGACTTTACCGAACATCACGTTGGAAACTTGTAACAATTGTAAAAACACCAAAAATTAACATGCTGTCCTTCTAGACTTACCCGATAAGATATCGTAACTAAATTGATTATAATAACCATGCCTTTTGTTGTATAAATAAATTATATTCCCGAAAAAAATTCAGAATCGGCTTTCCGCGGTACCCTATAAAAAACCGCGTAATACTTTCGACTCACTGGACATGACAGGAGCGTGGCATTTAGCTAGAGAGAGTTTTTGCACAACGCGCGAGCGCGACCCGAGGAAATCGTTAATTGGTACCTAGTTTAAATACACATGATGCCTGGAGGGGTAGGAATATGACAAACGTTATGCACGTTATCCCATTTCTTAACATATTTCATGGTCATTGATTTTAATTTGGTCGGAGAAAGTACGGGGAAATCTTCTCCGTTTTGTTGTTCTGGAAAGGGTGGTTATTCGTTACTCATTAAAAAACTCTCTATGCCATTTTTTTTCAACCTTCTATATTCATCTACTATTTATTAGTTGATCATCATCATATCAGCCGAAAGACGTCCACTGCTGGACATAGGTATCATGACCGGTCCTGTACCACCCGCGTCCAGCGGACTCCCGTGATGTAACTCATAAGTATCTAAAAAATCAACTTTTAATAACTGATCCATACTTTTTCATACCCTGTAAGTTCGTACCCTGTAGTAGTAAAACGGCGTATATTTTGATGCAATCGATCATCGTAGGTAACCCGCGTTGACAAGTGAATACCCGTGGTTAATGAAGCGTTTCAATCTAAGGATATTAAGGGACGGAACGAGTAAACACTGTTTTCTTTTTTTACGAGCTGTGCCCGCGGATTCGCACACTTTTTAGTAAATAACTTTGCAATAATACTTATAATTCCACGTACTAAATGTCAGTACGGACGACATGTTTCGAACTCTTCGCAGTTCTTCTCCAGGATGAGTGTTTTCGCGGCAGTGTCGCTTGAACACACATCCTAAAGAAGAACTTCCGAAAACGCGTAAACGTGTAAATTATTGAGTGGACTAAGTTTCGGACTCTGATCGTGATCAGTGCCTTCTTTTTAATACCACTAGGAAAATAGTTAACGGCGTATGTCAGTGACAAAATTAACGTACTTTGACGGACAATAGTTTAAACTTCTTAAACTAAAAGTTCAAATTTAATGTTATTGACAATATATGTAAGCCATAGTATGCAATTTTTTTTTTTTTTTTTTTTACGTTGGGGAAATGCCTTAACGCATCCCGCCCGCCACGGTGAAGGGGCAGGGCGGGTATGACGGACTTACCGCGGCAATAGCCTTGGACTACCGTCTAAAACAGCCATAGTATGCCCTACATGTTACTGAAAATTCAGGGTTCTAGCTTTAGCCAGCACAAAATTACAGAATGTTGAAAATAGCCTGAATGGCTTCGAGAAAGGGATGGTACGGCCGTGCCTCTTTGTTTTGGTCAACTTGGCGGCCAGATTACTGTCATTTATTATTAGTTCCCAGATACACGACTAATAATATGCACAGTCGCCGCAAAAGCCTACAGCCGCAACCAGTTACGATCGAATACTTTTTCTGTTTCGTACGAAACCAGTTGCGATCGAAGAAATATTAGCCTTTGTACGAAACCAGTACAGATTATTTCGTAATTTAACAATTTCGACGGCGGGCCTCCTATGTCTGGGTAGTGTGCCCGTCGGGCATCTGAAGCTACCTAACGAACCTAACCTACCTAGTATTACGCAATCGTTGTGTTATAAGGCATTGGTTAATGGTAATAGTACAATTTAGTTGTGCCTATTAATGCGAAGTTGTGTCAATAGGAACATATATTGGGGATGGCACAACCTAGATGAGCATACGTAGTTGGTCCATGTGGAAAGCGGGCTTGATCAAGTAAGAAGACAGTAACGCCTAAAGGGTCTTGTGACTCTAGAGTATATATATACAAGGTCGTTTCCGAACCTTTATTCATTTGAAAATTCGTTTTAAGAGGCTGACAAGACCTAATTTGTTGCAATTGATATTGTTTAAGCAGTTTTTTTAAGAAAAACTATTTGTACTAGCGAATCAAAAAAAAATAAGTTAGTATTCATCATATTTCCAAAACCCTAGATGGACTCGAAACGTAATTGGACGAAATTGGCTCGATAGAAAATAATTGCAAAGATTGGTCTTAAAATCATCTTAAACGGTTCTAAGTCCTTATTTTTTTGACGTATGGGTCTGCAATTAAAACATGAATTCCACATATTCATACCTAAACCGCTAACGAGCCATATTTCACAAATAATCCACACTTTTTTTTTTTTATATTTATTCATTATTTTCTTCTAAAACCTGGGCGCCCAAGTAACACTCGCTCTCGTTTACTCCGATACAAATAGACAGTGTGCGCGTTTTTGGTGTTGACAACGCCTTAACAGCTAGGCTAGGAGCTGTTTTGCAGGCTTAGCAGCTAGAATAGGAGCTGAGCACGGTTATCACAAGACGGCGTGTGAGATACCCATCTCTTTCCAACAAAAGAACACTTAGTAAGAGACGGATCACGCCGCGAGACAGCTCGCGCGCTGTCTTTTGATAACCGTATAATGACATTTAAGTTGTTTCAACGATCGTTAGAAAAGTTACGTAATTACACCTCTGGCGACCATACTGGCCCCTAAGAACTCAACACAACATACATTCGTCGGGTGACAAGTAAAAGTCACTACCAAAACTGTCACTGCTCTTCAAAACCTTGTATCTCGGTACGTAGTCGATATCGAGATACGACCTTTGATTTAAGTAGGTATTTGTTACTTAGTGAGTTTTGCTTGTCACCCGACGATATAGGAAAGGTAGTGGCGTATTTGAATTGGAAATCAAATAAAAGTGCAGTAGGTACTCTAAGTCAATATTAGGTATATTGACTAAGAGTGCTACATTCAGTAATCAGAAATCATTTATAGTGTGAAGAGTTCAGGTTAATACATAATCGAGGGTACAATGACGTATAATACATTTGCTGTATTTTTTAAATAACAATATAATTAATAAAATTATCGTCGTCTGCGTAACTGATATTGTTAACACTGCAACACTTTAAATCATCAAACATAATTTCTGAACTGAGTTTGTAATTTAATCACTTTAGTTTGTATTTTTTTCTCTTCAAATTTCTAATACGTTATTATTCAATTCAATTTCAATTCAAAAATTTATTTCGGACATGTACATCCATATTTTTGGTTAGTAACAATAAAAACACTTATTAAAAAACTAATGTTAGTGGACACAAATTACAATGATAACAAATATATTAACTTAGGACTAAAACATGCGCAGCCTAGATTGCCCGCATCACATTCACATGCAGTTGCATCCAGTGGTGCTGGAACGGGCAATCCAGCCTGCCGGCCACAACGAGTAGGAGGCTGTTGGAGCTGGCGCGCACGCGTAGCATCAGGGATGAAAGCACTATCCTTCACAAATGCTATAAAAATATTGGAAAGATGGGTATGTTGTGTGAAAGTTTGTACGGAACCCTCGGTGCGCGAGTCTGACTCGCACTTGATCGGTTTTTAGGTTTCCGGAGCAAAAAGGTAAAAACGGAACCCTTATGGTGGTGTAACTGTCTGCCTGTCTGTTACAACGTTAAATATTTAAAAAAGAGCGTCACTTTTAAATGGTATAATATCCGGTTGCCGCCTCCAAAAATATAAGTATCCCAAAAGCACTCAAAGGCATTACAAACTTTTATTATTTGTTTGTCTTCAAATTTATAATTTTTCCAGTTTGATTTCTATGAGTCTTTTCGCAATAATTGGATAATCGTTGCGTGCACAATATTAATGATAGGTAACTAAAATCGAATGATCGGCTTAAACTATATTTGACTGTCATAATTACTATCTAAACTTGAGAAGTAGAAGTAATTTTCTAGATAAGCAAGTGGTGCAGAACAAATTTAGTGTGTGCCAATAGAAACATGTAAGACAGATTGTTGAGTCTCAGGAACATAGTCGAACTACCTTCCGTTTTATTCACGCATGTTTGTCACGGTATTTTGCATGTGTAGCATCAGTATAAAATTACAAACAGAATGTACGCACATTGTATTAGGTACTCATAAACAGTTGGATAAACTGTTTGTTAATCACTAATGTTGAATTTATCTGGTGCCATATCTGGTCCTGTTTGCATATCATCATCCAGTTTGTTTGATTTTGTTTGTTTTAGTCTCACGGAGTTTTCATTAGTTGAATGTTAATTCGAATAGGGAACATTACTGCAATGTTCTGCCGCCAGAGGCAGCACTATCACTAATAGTAAACCGGTATAGAAATATAGGGATTCACACACACATGCACAATTGATTGTCAAATGTGACATGTGACAAGGATGCTTGCATAGACAATACCGCAAGTGGGAACGAGATATTATGTCAACGTTGCTAGTGTCGCCACCTACGAAGAGTTTTGCGTAATGTTCCCTATTAGAGTTGACGTTTGTCGTGAGTTTGCCACTGTGGATTAAATTCAAGCCGGAAGTAGAAAAATCGTCATTCATATTAACTTAACATACATGTGTGACAGACCTTTTGTCGCCTGTATAACGCTCCTGCCTGAAAAGGGGTTAATTACATAGGCATTAAGTTCTTATGAGGAAATTCTCCTTTAATATTAAGTAATAAAAAAAAAGTGTTTTATGCAGTAACATTAATTAATGTAGTTAAAATTCACAATGAAAATAAAATTACCCATTATTTGCTAACAGTACATTCGAAAGTAAAATATCATTCCACAAGACCTATTAACCAAACCGTGCGCTTATAACGATTTTTTAGCATAATTTTCGCTTCGATCCACGAGATTGCACCTTAAGCACGCGCTGCACGGAAAATAATTGATCGCAAACGCGCCTAGTGGAAAGAAAAGTGGTCTAATGTAAATTAACTAGAATACTAACACACGTGCAGGCATCGGGAAAAAAATTGCACACACGGACTTGCAGGAGCAAGAACCGTGACCGTGGATAAAAATCATCAGCAGTGCATTCGAAGACCCATTGACGAATAAACCACCGATGAAGGTGGAACGGATAAAGGAGGTGTGACCCACAAATGGATTGGTGACTTAAGTGCTGAAGTGTTGTGACATTCAGTGTTCAAAATGACTGCCATAGTTCTGTTGATTGCTTGTTTGTTCGTGGCGCAAGCGAACGCCGGGGTGGTGGAACTCAACTGCAGTGACAATGCGACGTGTATTGAGAACATGGCGAGAGAGTTTGTGAGGAGCATGAGGCAGCAGAGGCCGGTGCGGGTCTTCGATGTGATGACGATCGAGCCGGTGGCGGTGATGGGGACGCGGCAGGCGAGGTCGACGCAGGGATTTCTGTCCAAGTTTCTGGAGAGTCACGCGTTCAGCTTTGACTGGAACGACTGGTCGTTCCGGGTGACCAAGCCCGAGGCGAGGAGCGGTGTCATAGACTTGGAAGTGTATGAAAGCAGAACTGCTAAAGGTTAGTAGATTTTGATGTCCGGTTTGATTAATACAGAAGGCACTCAGAAAATAATCTCAGAGGGTATCTTATTATGAAATTCCCACACAAATACAGACCAAAAAAATACATGATGTGGTTTATGCCAATTGTACTTCTAAATCAGAAATTCAGCTCAAATATCTTTAACTTCCAGAAACAGGAGAATTGCCTTTTATTTTTCCACGTCTTTATGACCTTTTATTCCTTTCAGCAGTCAATGTAACTAAGTCAATAAAACGTTCGTTTTCAAAATCACAAAGCGTGACTGTTTAATGAAATTAAGGTGGCTATTACAGTTTCTCAAGTAACAACAAAACAAAACGTTTACTTTTTACGCAAAAATGTTGAACGCTCATTTAATTTTGAATAAACAATACAAACTTTTATATGAACATCTGAATATCTGGTATCTTAGTAATAGCAATTGCAAAGCACGCACCAGTGTCTCATATGTGGGCTATTTAGTAATTTATTTTGTCACTTACACAATATGGGTCCACGAACCTTAAATAAATATATTGAATTGAAAGCTTATAAAATGGATATAATATATATTAATCACACATCGGTAGACGAATTCCCCGTATGGTGTCGGGGTAGACTAGAATAGCACCACCCCCTTTTTTCCCATAGGTGTCGTACAATAGTCACCTATGGGTTGAAATGTGTTGTGTGCGATGGGCTAGCAACCTATCACTTCAATATCACATTATCTCATTATTTAAATCTACACGAACGCTAGAAAAAAGTGAAAAACACTGAAAATTTAATTTAATTTTCTCTTTCCATCCCTTTTGGAATAAAGGCGTGAGATTATGTGTGTCCGGTTGAAGAATCACGCTTCGTTACCCATTTCGTTGCACATATCGCCTGTCATGATCAGAGAGTATTAATCAATCACAAAACTCGGAGCATTTTGTACCTTATGCTGAAGCAATAGGATTTAATTTCGATAGGCATGGTAACCGACTTACTGTTTATCGGTTTTAAATGTATTTGTAAGACTAAGGCACATTCGCAGAGCATTTTAATTGATTATGTTATCAATAGTAGCATGAGAAACCGCGTCGAAGTGGGCTTTGTTCATATTCAGGTTAGAACTTTAGAACACAGTGATGTTAGACAATTCTTGAGGAAGTATTTGGATTATTCGTCGTCTACGTTATTAACAATTTTAGGGCTGAATTCCACTTGGGCTGATAACATTTCTCAAAGTTGTTATTCTATTTTGCTTAATTAAAGATAATGAAAAACAGTTAAATGAATATAGGGTATTATTTCTTCCACTCAAAAGAATAAAGAGGCATTTCGCTATGCGATTGCCTTAGTTTAGTGAAATGCCGCTCCGTCCTCGCCAGAAAAGACGTCTAAAACGTAAACTTTTCATTTCGATACATTCCATAACCTAAATCTGATAAACGGTCCTGTAATTATATGTAGATGAAATTATCAAATTCTCAGTTACCGGAAGTATGGAGATCAACATAAACTAAAATGCTAGGCTCTTGTCGGTGGAGTGATATCCATATATCCCTGTAACGTATAATCTGTCATTTAAATACATTCCATAATCTAACTCTGATAAAAAGTCCTGTAAATTATAGATAAATGAAAGGGTTGAATACTTAGTTGCCGGAAATATGGTCATCACCGTAAACTTAACTTATTATTCCATTCCATAACTACTAAGTACATAAGTACTGTCCTTATTATATATGTATTAGGTTATAGTACTTACTAACTTTAGGCTAAGAAACTGTAACTAACTTTATCTATGATCCCAGTTTGTCGAAATAAATGTCTTGAATAGAAATTCAATCACTCCATGTATCCCTTTGTTGAGCGATGTTTACTTTTCCTTGATTTGGTATACTCCATAAGAAAAATATGTCAAATACTCAGCATCCCCAATATAAGACTTATTGTCGCTCGTGTTCGCTACAGTGTGTACGGTGCTTTACCAATTTCATACCGATGACATGCCAGCGGGTAATTAGCTTCGTTTGCTGTGAAATTAGTCTCCGACTTTCCTCTTTAAGAATTTCCGTTATTACACATTTTCTTTTTCCTTCACAATCGATTATATGTGCTCAGTACAGTCAAGTGCAAAAAATTGTATCGATTTAATCCTCCCATAAAATAATATATAAATATTAGGTACGGGTCCATCTTATAGATGAATTATCGAGAACATGGAATTGCATTTGTAGTGGTTGTACCGTTTGCAACAAAAGGAGAATAACGATAATATGCACAACGTAAATAATATTCACAATTTGACACTGACATTATTTTGGTATTTACTTCTTCAATATATAACAAACCTCTTTTTATGCTGATAGTACGAGAAAATGGAAAATTCAAATATAGAATGCCTGTAAACATACAATACTACTACATATGCAATTCCATGCTCTAGTTAATTTATCATTTAATACTTAAAAAAATAGTAACTATTAGTGATATTATATGATACAGGTAGCAGAACTTGCTGTCCCTTGCTGTTACTTTTAACTTCGTTGTTTTCAACCCCCTATAAGTTAAGGTGTTATAAGATTGACGTGTCTGTGTGTCTGTGTATCTGTGTGTCTGTGGCATCGTAGCTCCTAAACGAATGGACCGATTTGAATGCAAATTTTTTCACCCGAAAGCTGACGTGATGGAGATAATTCTTAGTAACGTTTCAACAAAATCGTTTAAGCCGTTTTTGAGATATTGAACTTTGAAGTGAAAATGTCAAGGGTTTTTCAACTTTTCTAAGTAGTCGTTATTGTATTTCATATGTAGTAACGTAACGTTAATAATCGTATTTCCTTTCTTTCTTTTATAAAGTCGCGTCGGACGCGACTCAGTGACTCCTGTCTCTCTCATCAGCATCATATAAGCTGAAAGACGTCCACTGCTGGACATAGGCCTCCCCCAAAGAATGCCAAAGCGCCACCCGCATCCAGCAGACCATCTTGTGGGGGGCCTACCCACGCCGCGACTTGCGGTACGTGGTCGTCACTCGAGAACCTTTCCGCCCCAACGTCCATCGGTTCTACGTGCAATGTGCCCCGCCCACTGCTACTTAAGTTTAGCGATTCGGAGGGATATATCGGTTTCCTTGGTTCTGCTGCGGATAGCCGCAATTTCTGATGCGATCACGCAGAGAAACTCCCAATACCTAACCTGTCTCTCTCGCGATGTATAAATTAGAGAGAGAAGGTTAAATTGTTCTCGTCTTGCGTCGCGTGACGGGGTCAGTTGTTTTTATCTGAGGCTCTACAGACTACCTTGGCCTGGTCGAGTATTTTCCTACATGCAACAGACCATTCTTGGCAATGTTTTTCCAGCGAACTTCGATCGTTGAGGTCATTCTGAACGCCGTTCATCCACCTCGTCGGTTCTTCTTTTGTTTTATTATAATAAAAAAGCAAGCACGCTCCTTATAAGAATTGTAATCTAGATCCTGTTTTCAATTGAACAAATTGAATTTGTCCCAATCGTCCAATATCCATATGAATTGATATTTGAATTTAAAAGAAAATACATTTTGGAGAAAAACTATATTAAATATTTTGTTATTTCGATATGGCATTGGCGTTTTTTTTATATTGAATCAAAAGGTTTTTTATCTTTTTAAAAATAATCGGTAATTCAATAATTTAGATTAGCAAAACAATTCTAAAAACAATAAACATATTTTTTACCATAAAGTAAACCATTATATTAATAGGTAGGTATAACCTATGCAATCCATAAAAGGACTCTTTTCCTCAAACATTAAGTCCAAAATTATTTACTGTAGCAAAATTTGGTAGGTGACTTCGCATCGCTGTGTGAATTCAATTAGTAGCTCTCCTCTGTCTCCTCTGTCTTATGTTCCTAATGGTACACCTCTTAGGCCGATCACAGACACACGGAATTTTCATTCGGTTTCCGTACGGAATGACAGGTGGGAACGGGACGTCGCTCTACACATGTATAGCGCTGTCTCACTTGCACATGTCATTCCGTACGGAAACCGAATGAAAATTCCGTGTGTCTGTGGCCGGCCTTAACACAGTCGAACGAACAATAACGGGGCGCGAGCGGCGTGCGGGAGGCGAAGCCCGGCGCCCGCGCCCCGCCCGCGCCCCTTCATCGTCTTACCCCCCGCACCTGCGCGTCGCGCAGGCGAGGACCGAAATAAGCGGCCTAGCTTTAATCGTGATTAAGGTCGCCAGAGCTCTAGCCCGACAATGCGTTGAGAGCTCAGAGCATAGAATACTAGAGAGAGGACAAGCCGCCGGCGGCCGTGTCGCAGCTGTATGCTCAATGGGCATACACTGCCATACTGTGCACGCGTGCTGATCGCAGAGAATATTACGTTTTTTCCCAAAATGCCTGATATGATGCGCGTTTATTGTCAAATAAGCGTGTAGGTATACAAGTGTGTGTGTTTTAGATGTGTGCGTGCTTTGTCTTGTCAATTACTTGGGCGTTGTGTGGGTTAATGTACTTGCGACAGGCTCACTCTATACAAATCGGCCGCCATGTCCGATCTCCTTATATTCATACATCTGTGGTTGAGAGGGAAGTACCTACATATGTCTGCACAACGACTCCTTAAATCAATAAAGGGTCACTTAAAACTCCTCTAGAGGGCTACGGTGTCTGTCGTCATTGCATTAAAAAAGGAAGAATTAGTAATTGGCATAAACATGAGATTATTTGAGTTGGCCGAATGGCATCAAATAAGTCCATTCAAAAAGCCACTCTACCGTTCAAGGTACAGTAGGTGACAGTTTTATAACAAGTCGGTCACGTTAAATAATGTCATAAGTACGTTGCACGCGCGTGTATTGAAACTTTGAAACCAAATTGCGATGCATGTGCCAAGCCTAATTGACCTATTGGACCAGATAACTACACTAATTAAATGTGGTAATAATGATATAATTTAATGGAAATTTAATATCGGGTACGCATCACAGTGAGGAACCATTGAGATGGGCTTATAGGAACCTAAGTGTAATGTTGGTTATAGTATTACTCGTAATTTAAAGATAGACGTGAGAGATTTATTATTATTATTATTATTCTGGTAGTGGCTTTCGGGCTGTCAAAGCCCTTATATCACTGCGACCATCGCTGATCTATTGTGATCGCCACTTACTACAATTCTTGGTCAAGTCCTGCAAACTCGAAGAATTGCAGGATTTTGTTGAACTCAAGAAATTTGATCTTCTCCGGGCACGTGATGTGTTTGCCCAGGAAGGAGTTACGACTGCGCATGAGGCAAGGGCAATCGGTTAGGATGTGTGTAGGCGTCTCCTCTGCTTCAAAGCAGAATCTGCACTGCCTTGTGTCACACAGTCCTATCGTTTGCATGTGCTTATTTAGGCGGCAGTGCCCAGTAAGCACCCTTACCAGCATGCGTAGGCAGTTCCTGCTTAGCGCCAAGGCGTCAGAAGACGCCTTTTTGCTAAAGGCTCTAATTAGTGCCTTGGAATGTTTCAGTCCTGGGTTAGCTATCCAGGCTTGAATGGTCTTGTAGAAACAATCTCATCAAAGATCAAT
The DNA here is from genome assembly GCA_963854355.1 of Epinotia brunnichana. Taxonomy (NCBI): domain Eukaryota; kingdom Metazoa; phylum Arthropoda; class Insecta; order Lepidoptera; family Tortricidae; genus Epinotia; species Epinotia brunnichana. The sequence continues at coordinate 16,413,291 of OY977957.1, forward strand.
TGAACTGTCATGCGTGGAGCTCGATCGATTCATTATAATTTGCGTATACAGGCCCCCATGCGCAGATTTCAGTATTTTTGAGTTAATTATGGAGGATGCATTAAGTAAAGTATTTAACAGTCATAAATGTATTATTGTTTGTGGAGACTTCAATATAAATTTGCTAGAGGATTCAAACTCGTCATCATGTTTATTAAATTTATTTAAATCTTTCGATTTGGTAAATCTTTTCAATGAACCAACGAGAATTACAGAAACTTCGGCAACCTGTATAGATAATATTTTTTGTACTAAAAATCCGGTAGGAAAAAATGTTTTTAACAAATTAGGCTCTGATCACTGCGGCCAAATCGCATCTTTCAGAGCTGAGGCGGATAAATTACCTGCAGAAATCTTATTCCGACCAGTCACTGAAAGGAGGTTAAAAACGTTTACCAATAATGTTAAATGTAAACTCGATTTGTTAAGAGTACCAATTCAGAATCCCAATGATTTCTATACTAAATTATTTTTCTGTATAGAAAAAGAGTTTAACGCATGTTTTAAAGTCAAAAAAGTCGAAAGAAAGGACAGGGAAAGATTCAGTGACTGGGCCACGCCTGGGATTCTCAAATCGAGGAATAACTTGTATGAGTTATACGCATTAAGAGAATCACACAGGGATTTTCATCTGAGCGAGTATGTTAAATCCTATAGTAAGCTATTTAAGCAAATATGTATCGTAGCCAAATCCAAGCACTTTGCACGTAAAATTAGAGACTCAAAAGATAAAATTAAGGACGTTTGGAAAATCATCAGTAGTGAAACTGGTAAGGTAAAGTCACGAGATCCTAAATTTAGTCTGCTAGTATGTGATAAAGTTATAGAAGCTGACTTAGAAGTTGCAAATGAATTTGAACGCTTTTTTACAACTATCCCCCTCGAGACCACAAGGTCGTTGAATTCGTCTCCTCGCATGGCTGAGTCACTATTTAAAACAAATGTGCCTGAATGTTTAAATATTTTTTGTTTTAAATACGTCACCCCTCAAATGGTTACTAAGGCGTTCAGGTCATTACATTTAAAGAAGACTGAAGATCTTTGGGGATTATCGGTAAAGGTTCTGCAGTCAATTATGGATCCTATTGCACCGCATTTAGCTTCATTGTTCAACAGATGTGTCGATACAGGAGTCTTCCCTGATTTAATGAAGCACAGTCGCGTCATTCCTTTGTTTAAGTCCGGGTCAAAATCAGACCCGAATAATTTTCGACCTATATCAATTTTACCTGCTATAAGCAAAGTATTTGAAAAAATTATCCTCGATCAATTACTATCCCATTTTACTTTGAATAATTTACTTCATGGAGATCAATTCGGGTTCACGAGGGGCAGGTCTACAATTGATGCAGGCACGACCTTAATTAAACATATTTTTGAGGCATGGGAGCAATCACTTGATGCAATAGGCGTGTTCTGTGATCTGTCTAAAGCCTTCGATTGCGTGGATCACGACACACTAATTCGAAAGCTTAACTATTATGGCATGAAGGATAAGGCACTTGATCTCCTCCAGTCTTATTTGAATGACAGAACTCTAAAAGTAGACATAAATAAAACCAAATCAGCTGGGTCTATTATTTCAATGGGGGTCCCTCAGGGGTCTATTCTGGGACCATTTTTATTTCTTGTCTACATAAATGATTTGCCTTATGTACTTGATGGACGACATAAATTAGTTCTTTTTGCAGACGATACATCGATTATATTTAAAGTCAAAAGAAACCAAGACAATTTTAGTGAAATAAATAATGTACTGTCGTGTATTGTTCACTGGTTTACCATAAATAATTTGCTCCTTAATGCCAAAAAAACAAAGTGCATTCGATTCTCCTTGCCTAATGTACAGCATAAAAATAACGCGCAAATTATCTTAAAAGACGAAGTGCTTGAATTGGAGTATAAAACTGTTTTTCTTGGCATAACATTAGATTCGAAATTACAATGGAGTCCACATATTTCTACTCTGGCAGGTAGACTCAGTTCAGCTGCTTACGCAATTAAAAGGATTCGTCAACTTGCAGACGTTGAGACGGCAAGGTTGGTATATTTTGCCTATTTTCATAGTATCATGACTTACGGTATTCTATTGTGGGGCAAAGCTGCTGATATAAATTCAATTTTTATTTTACAAAAACGTGCTATACGTAGTATTTATAATTTAGGGTCACGCGTTTCTCTGCGAGATAGGTTTAAAGAAATCAATATTCTCACCGTTGCCTCACAATATATATATGAAAATATAATGTATATTCGTAAAAATCTTGACATGTATAAATTAAAAAGTGATGTTCATAATTATAACACCAGAAATAAAAATAAGTTAGTCATTCCCCAATACCGTCTCTGCAAAGTGAGTAATATGTCATTTATGGGGAACTGTGTACGATTTTACAATAAGTTACCTTCTGATATGCTGAAATTGTCTGTGAATAGATTTAAGTCGAGCGTTAAACGCCATCTTATAGAGAAATCCTATTATACTATAAAGGAATTTATAGATGATAAAGAAGCATTTTATGTAAAATAGTTAAGTTAAACTTGACGTGTAAAAGAGCTAGCTTAAGCCTATTTACAAAATAAATATTTTGATTTTGATTTTTGATTTTGACAATAGGCTTTTAGAGTGAGCTTGGTTAGACTTTTGGGGATACCACAGAACGGCTCTGGTCCGCAGTGTGTTCCCTTCGCCCCCGCTCGTGCAAGCTCATCAGCCTTTTCATTTCCCTCTATACCTGCATGCCCTGGAGAGTGAGAGATACACGCATTTATATAAAATGAGCTTTAGCTTCATGTTCTGCGTTTTTGGGCATAGAAAACAGAGCGCCTTCTTGAATTTATTTATAATAAATAGTAATAAACCATTTGTTTCAGGCATTTAAGTTACAAATACCTTAAATACTAACAAAGATATAACAATAAGCCATAATTAATCCCACGGCGTAGCTAATTCACGTTCGCGCTTTTTTGTAATTCACGGGGGCGCTATGCTACGCTAGTGTATAATAATTGAGTAAACTAATAATAACGAATAAGTGTTGGTTGGATAATATAAAATTGAGACATTTAACATTCATCATCATCATATCAGCCGAAAGACTTCCACTGCTGGACAAAGGCCTCCCTCAAAGAGTGACTGAAGACATTACGATGGGATAAGGCACAAGCACCTTCAAAAAAAATAAAAAAAATGTTAATTGGACATGCCTTTTATAATTTAAATGATTTTTATGAAAATAATAATTATATGATATGTATAAACATTAAACGTTTATATAATTGAAATGATAATAATATTAAATTGTGAATAATTATGTGACATGTAGACTCAAAGGGCGTAACAGCCATTACAACAACAGGCTGTTACGCCCTTTGACATGTTAATATTTATATGATATTATAGATAAATAAGTATGAGTATGTGTATGAAAGCACTCCTTCTTCTTAGCAATAATAGCCAATATGTATTAATTAAGAAGGTAATAACGAACTGCCAAGTTACTTATTAATTTCTTATTGGAAGCAGATATTAACGTCCACTTTTCTCGGTCCACTGCTCAATATAAATGATCTGTGCTCTATGTTGACGGAACCAAAGAAAATATTAAGCTTTAAATAGCAAACAAAACCGGACGATTGGACGCACTCTCACAGACGCATCACTACAAGAAACTTAAGCGGACTTCGGCGGACTCTGTGATGCTGTCACGTGTGCCGCAGACGTGTCACGTAGAACTAGATTTCAATGGAGCGCAGGTCTAAAGGCTGGTTTAAGTGTCATGCGGACCGTCCGTACGAATCGCTCCGCACCGGACCAATATATCCCTTAAAAGGTCTCAGGGATACTCTTAATTTTATTGTCGTCAGGACGCTTGGCTCTCCATACAAACGTTGATTGGTTCTCATTTTAAAACGACATGCTAGAATAACATGAAACTTTGTATTACACAATGGGATCCGCCGTACCTAGTTTGGAAACTAGTTTCTGTTGCTAGAAATAAAAATAGGATAAAAATAGTGCGAGTGCAATGTTTTTCATACAAAGTCTTTAATCGATTAATTTTCTTTGACGTTTCCATTATACTTTATTTTCCGACCTAGATATGGCGGAGTATTTGTGTATAAATCGTTTCATGTTACTGCAGGGTCCCATGTTGGGGACTTAAGACTTTAGGCCTGCGTTCCATGGTTTAGTTAATAATGTTCCATTTACTGTAACGAAACTACCGTCCTGTGTTCACAAACGTGGTCTTTGTTGCGTTTGACAAAACATTTCGGAAACCTTATTAGAGAAATGGTGGTTTACATAATAGAAGTCGTGTAAACAAGAGACATTGTTTGATCGGCATTTGTTTGTGTCAGCGACAATTGTTGTCTTTGCGGTACCCATTCATATCGTTTGATAATTGGTTGTTTATTTGCTTTTGTTTGTGTTTGGTACCTAACGTTTCGGGTGTTTGATTGGCTTTGATTAAGGTATATTTTCCGACGTTGAAGCAGTTATAATTAATAGGTACCTATGACTTTTAGTAAAAGAAATCTGAAAATCACGGTTATTTTCTTTTATTAAATAATGGGATTGGAAATATACCTCATGGTACCGTAAATAAATCATCTTCACAGGTATGATTGTATAAACACTACTTCATAAATATTAGTAAATATACTATAGGAGCTCTGTAAGCTGTAGAAACCGCGAGTCTGATTAAAAAAAAAAAATATTTGAAAAACTGAATTGACAAAAAAACTATAAATTATTGAACCTGCTCACAGAATCGGAAAATAGCCTGACAGACGCCGAACAAATTTTCGCTCAATACAAGCTGAAACGGTGAACTTTGTCGTTCAATAGAAATCGTAAAGTCAAAATTAATTTGTGTGAAACCTGTGAAAGTTTAAACTTTAGTTCATTTGTCTTTGTAAGAAGGATATACTTACAACACATTTTACTAAGTATGGGCATTTACAAAAACTATATACCCAACTAGCGTGAGTTGTTTAACAAAAATAAACTCAGTGTCAGTTTTGTGATGACAATTTAGTATTCAATTTGTGTAAAAAATTACTTTTTCTTTTCAATTTATAAATGATATGCATATAAACACGTTATTTAAAAGTGAAACAATTTAATTTTAGCATAATTTGTATGCTTAAGTTTCGCTAGTACGCTATTTAAATAGAAAACCTGAAGAGTAGATCCGCCGACTGCAAACAAAATACAATATTCCAAAAAGAGTCTCCAAGTACTAGGTAATATATATTTTACTTCATTAACAACTTGTTGATACCTAAAAATATTAGACAATGTCCAAACTACCTGTTAAATTATATAAATGGTGTTACTGAATTTATGACTAGGCTATGATAACAATGTTTGTTTTTTGTTTGCAAAAATTGTGCTTAAGAATACGAATCATGCAAAGAGCTTTTCAAACTAACGCGCGACTGGCACGTAATTTTTGAGAGCAGATGCCATGAAAATATTATATGCTTCATAGCTTTAGGTAAGTTCGCGTGTTGTACTGTAAGTTCTTCTTGCACTATAAGTGCAATAAATATTAAATAAATAAATAAAATATTCATGTCACGTAACCAGTACTACAGAATAGAATCTTTTCGTATACATTTAAACCGTGATACCTATGAAACACCTTCTATTTGTTTAGTTTAAGCTAAAGTTTATGAATTCCAAATACTCTTTTTTGTACTAATAATATCCCGATCAAAGCTTTACGGTATAGGTAAACTATCAAATCAAATGAAATACTTTGATTTTTGTGAATATAAAATGTTACAAATATTTCTGTATGTCCCCTAAATCATTTCATATTACAATATTACCTTGGTAACAAAGCAATGTGTCCTTTTTAAAGTACGTTTCCTTTTATCTTTGATCTAAGTGTAAGGTCCAACAATTTCTCCCTCATTTGACAAGCAATTTGGCTTCCAGATGAAAAATATGATATGTACGCATAAGGAATTGCCATCATATTTCACTGAGTGCTTTCAGAGGAAAAGCCTGAAAGTTATTGTGGCATGACAATAATGCATACATGTTCTTTATGTGGAACACGTTCCAATATTATAAATCGTATTTGAAACGGTGAGTTGCAAGGATGTTAACTTTTAAAAATGGTACCCTAAAGTTAAAAAAATCAAAACCGCCTGTACCTACTCCGCTTGGCAAACCGTTGCTACAACCGATTTTGGGGTGTGCAAAGTTGGCGAATCTGGTTGCCGGAAGCAACTAAGCAACGTGGTTATGTTCCATGTTTACATTAAATTTCCACAGGTCAGGTGAAATAAAATTAATCTTATCAAGTTCGCTTCGCTTAGCACGAATATTTGTTCCTGAGTCATGTATGTTCTCTATCTATATAAGCATACATATGTATCGTCGCCTAGTACTGATAGTACAAACTTTGCTTAGTTTGGGACTAGGTCTTTTTGTGTAAGATTTTACCCACATATTTATTTTATTTATATTTTATTTATTTATCATAGTCTTAAAGATTTTGACGTAAAAAAACATTTCTTACTTCATCTGCGCAAGTATGTCTATTGGGTGTGTGCTTAAAAGCATATGTTAATTATTTAAATAGTTAATTGGCAGTTGAAATTCAGTGGTTTCGTGGTTTTGGTTACCTATTACATTTATCGACATATATCTACTACCATTACATTTTACGTAGTTGACAACACAGAGTAAGTAAATAAATCAGCCTATATAAGTCCCACTGCTGGACATAGACTTCCTCTCATGGATGAGAGGGTACGGGGGATAATCCCCACGCGGACTCGGTGCGGACTGGTAACTTCATCTTTGAATTTCTTCGCAGATGTTTCCAGGTTTCCTTACGATGTTATCCTTCACCGAAAAGCTAACGTTAAATATCAAATGATATTCCGTACATAAGATCCGAAAAACTTATTGGTACGAGCCGAGATTCGAACCCACGACCGCCGTTTGGCAGCCCGCATGCCTGAGCCACTAGGCTACCGTAGAATAACATCATTCTGAAAAAAAAACAAATAAGATTTATAATCCTTCAGCAATGTCAGCGTCAAAGCATCCTAAAGGTTAACAAGTATGGATTTCCCTTTTTTTGTTAAAACAGTGATGACCGACTTTCAGTTAGACCAGAGGGGTAATCACGTGACGTTTCGAACGCGCGTCATTTTCCCATACAAACAGTGATCTACCTGACGCGCGTACAATGCGTTACGTGATCGACCTGCAGAATAAAAAATACAGTTTACCTTTGTTTTACCGACGAACGTTTCATCAAATGAATTTTCGCCGAATTTTTATTTCATCGAAAACATTTTTTTTTCGGAAACAGCATAATTATGTTCAGTATTGTTATATAAAATAAACCTAACCTAACCTAATGGGTTCTACATAATTACCTTTTAGCTATAAGTACATAAAAACTTAACGGCTTCTGAGAAAAAATATCGATGAAATGAAAATTCGAATAAACTTTTATAAAATCAATTATCTAAAGAAAATCTTTTAATCTAAATAGCAGATAACAAAACGTGCACGTGTTGGTTTTATACTTTCCATCGCGTGTCATCCGGTTATAAGTGAAAGAGAGCCAAATACTTCAGTACATCCTGTCTTATTTATCTAGTTTACAGTAATTAGTGGGCTGGTTTATGAATTATTAAAACGTTCTCTTACTGAGCGCGGACACGCGAGGTGTGACTAGTAGCACAGAAAGTTTCTAGAAAACTTACAGGGTATTCATATTTGGAATTTGCATTGCTAGCGTAAATACATCCGTAATGTAACTCGGATTTCATGTTATCTCATAGACTTCACAACTATAATTATACGCAGTGGGTCCTGTAACAGGAGCAAATATTCAAAAGGGCTGCTTAGATCATCAGCATCTGCAGTATCCCCTTGTGTCTTGTGAAGGTACGTCAATTAAACACGAGGTTTGGTTATAAACTGCACGTATATTTCAGAGTGCACAAGCTTATATAGGGTGGTGCACAATATGTGATTAACTAACTATACATAGTAGTCTTACTCTAGTCTAAACATACTACCATGCTACAGTCTCATTTGCTTTAATTTTTTTTAATTTAGAGACATTTTGATATATATATGTTCTCAATACTGCGTTAAGCCTTCCCGAACACCCGAGAGGAAGAGGAAGACCAAATCCACGTGGTGGTCCATTATTGAAAAAGATTTAAAGAACCTGGACATTGATAGACAAACAACCCAGAATCAAACACTCTGGCGCAAATTGACAAGGAGACCCGACCCGATATAGGTGGGAAAAGGGAAGGGAAATAATGTATCTTGGCACTCGAGATCATAGCGCAGCAGTGAATGCAGAATTGAGGTAACATCATGTAATGAGTCATAACATAATACTTTTTGCATTTCTGATTTTAATATATTTATTACTTATTTAAATAGACTTCATATCAAGTTATTAATATTAAAACAACGGTGATAAAATATATATTCTGTTACGTTGTTAGTTTAAGCATACCTAATCAACTTATATGTTTATTGTTACGTTATTATCATAAAACATTATGAGTGCCTTATATAGATCATAAAGGGAGCTGACTAATAAATAGGCCTTTATGATACCAATGACATTAACCATAGATGAGATATTTTATAGTAAACTAAATCCATTTTATACATAGCTGTTTGAATTATGACTATTGTTGTATTACTTGTGAAATTTATGACTAGCCATTACTCGATTTACGAAGTGCGTTACACCTTTAAAGTAATATCAGTATTAACTTTAGGCTTGATTAATTCAATTCAATTCAAATAATTTATTTCAGGCTTGCACCCATAACTATTAGTAATGTACAATAAAATCTTATTCTACAGTTTAGTGACTAAAATGTTGACTGAAGGTTTGGTTGGATGTAAGATAAAAGTATAGTCCCCGGGCGACCGAGCTCTGCTCGGGTGAAAATAAAGAAAATACGGTGAAGACGAATTTTCCCAGACATGAGAACTAGCTAGATCGGTGTATCGCCCCCGTAAATCCCTATATTCCAAATTGCATCGAAATCGTTAGAGCCGTTTCCAAGAACGTGATTGCAAATATAAATATGTTAAATAAAAAAAATAAAAATAACTGGTACTAAAGAGTGACAAACTCAAAGGCCAAATACGATTAATTAAATAAATAATTATTAAACGAGCGAGCGAGGCGAACGAAATTCTCTGTTTCAGCTTTGGCTAAAATTCTTTTGTATGTCCGGATGTCCCGTTGTCCCTCTCAGCTTTGGCCAAAATTCTTTTGTATGTCCGGGTGTCCCTCTGTCCGGCTGTTCTCCTCTACAGGTCGGATTTCTCAACCGCTTTCGTGAAATTTTGTGAGCTCGTTCAATAATAATATATATTTTTTTAATGATTCTGCAAAATAAAATAAAAAAGCTAAAATAAAAAGCTCACAGAGCTACTAGTATTAATTGTAAAAAAACCACAGTATTCTTGTTAACATTACTGAATGGTTTTGATTAGTGTTATTTATTACCTACCGTCATTTTACTTTTGGTTTGCCAATTGCCATTTGGTTTATTTAAAAGGATTTCAAACAAATTCATACAACTGAAAATGTCAATGTTGTGTTAGTAATTCAATATATCCTACCGTAGAATAAATCTAAAACTTTCTACCAAAACTGTCAAACGAATTGAAACTTTCATGTCCAGTAGGTTTTCAAAACCTCACATTTAATTTATCTTTTTTCATCACTTTGACGTCTCGTCGCGTAGTGATTTGGCTCGGATTCTTCCCTTTGTACAATCAAGAGGTTTAAAATACATTGATATAAATTCGCATCTCATGTCACTGTCACTTTTTAGAGACGTCCTTTTTAAATGACACTAAATCTACATAGAAACAAATATTTTTTCCTATCAAACTTCGCAATGATATTTGATAGTACAACTCCAATTTTATTTGTAAGTGAAGCCCACATCAAATATTATATTTTATTGATTACTTCTGTATGTGGTTTCAATAACCACAACACTAGCGTAATAATGAACGAATATCATAGATTAATTATTTAGCAAAATATTTTCTTGCTAAACGCAGTGTTTTTTTGTACGTTACATATGTTTCAGGAATACAATACATAACATTTTGGTATCAAATTTTGAATACTAGGTAATTATGTAACTTTTTTTATGAATATAAAAATACTTTAATAATAATCACCAAACGTTACAAAAAAAACCATGTATATGGGCTCTGTGAGCTGTTATAGACCCTCGCTGAGCATAGGCATCTTTTTAAAAAAAAACTTTTTCATTACTTAAATCTGAAATCGACAAACCTTTCTAACAAAAAAATTCACTCGAATCGGTTGAGAAATGCGACCTGTAGAAGGCAACAGCCGGACATACGAAATCAGTTTAGCCGAGGAAGCTGCACCGGATAACTTCGTTCGCTCTGCTTGCGCGTTCAAAATGTAAACCTTTAAGAATAATTTTATTAGTACATAGCCAAAACACAAGGGTGAAAATGTAACTTTTCCTCGTACAAATTTCTACAGGTTTTAAAGAAATGTTTGTCCCTAATGACATTCTCCTCCTAGCATTTTCCCGGTTGTCTTGGGGTCCGCTTTGCCACTTAATCCCAAGATTAAGGCGTAGGCACTAGATTTACTAAAGCTACTGCAATCTGACCTTCCAGCCCAAATGGAAACCTAGGCATGTTTGTGATTAGTCCGATTTGAGATTTTTGTCTAACATGTGTCAGTTTTAAAATCAATAGCTCTTTTATTCGTATGGCTTACTTAAAAATGACACCCAATTGCTGGATCCATTGGGTTACGTTGTTATCTAGAGTGAACAAGTCGGCTCAGCAATAGCTCTGTGAGCCGTAGAACTCACGAGCCTGTATTTAAAAAAAAACAATCAAAAATTTCACGAGAATCGGTTGAAAGGGTCGCCCTTAGAGCCCGGACAGCCGGAGATCTGGACATCCTGACATACGATTTCTTTTGTGCTAATGCTGAAACGGAGAACTTTCCTAGCTTCGATCGCTCGTTCAAAAATGTTGTTGTAACCGTATTATCTGTTTTAAGCTGTAATTAACGTATCGAATGGTTTCCGGATAAAATTCGTTGTAGCCCTCTGTCTGTGGTTTGTCCAAATTAGCAGACATTCACTAAAATGTTGCTAAATTAAAACCTTATAGCTGGTGAATAAGGCTTCAATATAAAAATTGTACACGTGACCTGATTTACAACCGGGAATTTATATTACTTAACCGTTATTCTGATTTCATTCGATTTAAATGTCATTATTCATTTTAAGCTTAACTTTACTGAACAAATAAAAATGGCGAACGATATGCAATTTTGATTAATTACACTTAAAAACCAAGGGTGCAACGAGATAGTATTCCAACCACATGTTGACTTAATAAATTCGGTCAAACATATAAGTGACATTATGTTTTTTGATGAGATTCAAAATTCTTCACAAAAATGCGTTCAGCCACAACTTTACTTACACAAACGTAATAAAACCCATAGCGAAACGGCACCGTCAAGTAACTAGATACAATATAAGGCTCCTGATATATTATATTCTTCAATATTAATAATAACTCCAACGTGGGACCTCGTCTCGCTGCGTAGACAATATTTCGTGTAACAGTAGCTAATCTTTGGTTTTGCTTTACCTATTTATAACTCAGCACATTTTTTTGTGCCCAACAGCTTTTCAGCCTCATATGTGCTGAAATGCTGTTGGGTAAAAAAAAAATGCAAAGAAAAAATCAATTAATATCATAACGTGGAGAAATAATAGGCAAAAAAACTCTCGTAGTAGACTTTGTTGCAGTAACACTGTTCACATTTTCACACAAAAGTTTTTCTTTTTAATCGTAATTCTTCTAAATTTTGAATCTACGTAACACTAAGTAGTAGTAAACTTCAGTTCTTACCTTGCGTTACGTGAATTTAATGCTGTTGTGTGGATATCAATTTGTGTAGAATTTCAATTTGGAGGAACTGTTATTGAGTAAAAATAAGAAATATTGTGTGCTCGACAGAATGTGCTTAGTAATTTTGTAATATCTGAACCTTGGCTATAGAAGCCAATTTCTTATGCGAGGGCTCAATATTAAAAAAATTGCAAACGGCTACTCAGAAAGCACACATAAGTCTCAGAGGTAGGTATAGGCCAGAGTGGAGCGAAGAAGTCACCAGTGTTTATAGTTAATGGGCGCCAGGTGGTTCCTTCGTCAAACGAATGACATCATCAAATAAAAATCACATAACATAAGTAAACACACATTTAATTTCTTTTTAAGTAGTTGTCCCTAGTACAATAATACCTTATCTTTATATTCCTTCCTTGGTTTCCATCAACCCGTTAAATTTAATTAGTTATAAGATTGCTTTTCATGCAACAAACATTTTGTTATACCCTTGAAAAGCAGTGGCTGTTCAAGGGTTAATAGAACTTTTCTTATTTAATAACACGGTTTTGAAACTACAGTTTAAGCAAGTAACTGTTTAAAGGAACTATATATTTTAAAACACCCTTGAGGTTATATTAAGACATCAAAATATACATGTAACACATTTGTCTACATAATAGTTTCTGTATGTTGAGTTATATCACTGATAGTCAATATGCACACGGTTTAAATGGATAGCACAGGTATACATACAGTTTTAGATTTCGTGCATGGAGGATACATTCACTCCGCAGAAGTACCTGGCTCCAACTAGAGGTCAAAAGGGCAGCGTCCATAAATGTTCCATAACTTAGGTTAGAAAAAGCTTGTTTTTGAGCTAACCATGAGGATTGGGATGTAAAGATACCCCCTTATCCTTCCCTGATATTACAAGTTAGGTTTAACCCTAAACCTGCCTCCCTGAAATCAATTTTTTCCACATTTTAGCTAGCTATTTGGAATTTTATATTTCAGTATTGTTTTTAAAAACAAAAGCGTTTATAATGAGCGTGTAATAAGTAAATTACTTACCAGCAAAGCTGGGTGAGTGAAATGAGGTGTTAATGCCACATGACCGTGCACATTTTGTAGAAAAATAAGCGGTGACGTACAATGATTGAAGCGGAGAGCTGAAAAGAAAATCGACAGACATTACTAACAATATTCCATGATAATCTCGCGACATAACGTGGAAATATTGAATAGAATTCCTTACCAAGTTCTCAATTACACAAGGGAGGGACACATCTCCGGTGACTCTAAATTATTCAACTTTGGCCACAGGCTGAAAGGAAAACAGATATTATTAGGTTCGGCGTTTTACCAAACAAACAAGGAAACGAAAACGGCTGTTATTCTTACCCAAAGCGATGAGATTCGACACAAAGGATTTATAATAACCTTCAAGGCATGGTAGCGAGGTGTCGAATGAATTTTGCTGGAAAGGAAACTCAATACCAGTCTTTTGATATGGCAACAATCTCCTTCCAGGAACGAATGAACTGAACAACCAGAATTTCTTAATTACAACAAAAATAACCTTTGAAGGCTAGAAGACACTCCAAATAGATATTGTCTATTTATCCTTGAGTAGAATGCTTACAAAAACAATAGGACAGTAAAGTTAGGAATTCGAAAGAATTATTGACCGGAAAACAAAATCCGTAATTTAGACATGGCAACATGGCACGTGATGACGTTTCGTCATTCCTGTGAAAGAAACGCACGACCTTTAATAACTACTTTGGAGTTATTTGTTATTTAGTAAATTTTTATATTTACGGAGATATAATTACTTATTTTAATACGAAACTTCTATTAGGTTATTAAAATTACTAGCACACCGTGATTTACTATATATTAAGTTCATTTTGACGTTAACTTGAGATCTGTCAGAACCAAAAACCAAACGCCAAATGTCCAGGCTGACAGGTATCATATTTTTTTATTAACTGCTTGTTTACAGTATTTAAGTAGCAAATTTATAGTATTTTAAACGTGAATAGATTGTTTATAAGTAAAACAAAGAAGTGGGTGTACCGTGTTTAATGTGATTTTGCCGTAAAAAGGCTTCCCACGATGAAAGTACATGGACAATGCTTTACGAATTGGTGTCCATTACTGGGACTACCAACAGGTATGTTTATTACTAATTAGGCCCCATTTGGACCAAAATTATATTTTCTTCATGATATAGGGCTACCAAGCATCCTATACCACCACTGAGTCATACTTTTAGTCTGTTTGTAGGTCGAGAAACAGTAGATATAAGTTGAAAGAAAATTTATCACTAACTCCATACAAAGTACCACTTTACCTAAGTATAAAGTGTTACAACAAAAGTTCTATTAACCCTTGAACGGCCACTGCTTTTCAAGGGTATAACAAAATGTTTGTTGCATGAAAAGCAATCTTATAACTAATTAAATTTAACGGGTTGATGGAAACCAAGGAAGGAATATAAAGATAAGGTATTATTGTACTAGAGACAACTACTTAAAAAAATAAATAAATGTGTGTTTACTTATGTTATGTGATTTTTGTTTGATGATGTCATTCGTTTGACGAAGGAACCACCTGGCACCCATTAACAATAAACACTGGTGACTTCTTCGCTCCACTCTGGCCTATACCTACCTCTGAGACTTATGTGTGCTTTCTGAGTAGCCGTTTGCAATTTTTTTAATATTGAGCCCTCGCATAAGAAATTGGCTTCTATAGCCAAGGTTCAGATATTACAGTGGCTTAATTTTGTGGAATGAAAAGTTGATATTTATAGCCATTACGCGTAAATAAGTCATTATTTACCGATCCTGCGCCACCCATCTCTAGTGGACGTCTTTCAACTGATATGATGATGATGATGAAGTCATTGGTTAAAGAGTCTTCTCCGGAAATGATAGCTTATTTAAGTGTTTTTTTTTAAGTAACGAAATACATTGCTCAAAATAACTAAATGTTCCTTTTTACTGTGGAATCAAATTGCAGTTTATAATATTCTACACAAGTAATAAGGTAAATAAACTCTACGTTAAAAGGTATATCAGTTCGACTCGATATGTCATTTTTGTACGATTTTTCTTTATTTGGTTTGGTCGGAATAACGATATTGTATAAAAAAAAATTCACTTCTCATGCTCGCAAAGTTCGCCTTTGTGCTGGATGTATGCTGCACAAAATGCCACTGTTATGCTCTAGTGCACAAAGTAAAATTGTTTTAAAGACTAAGATAATCGGGCCTATTTAACAGCCACAAACACATAATAAAACTTCGTAGAATAAACTTGTCATTTGATTTGATTTGCTTTAATAAATTTCACATTTGTGTTTTCCATTACTAAATAAATAAAACCAGTAAAATAGGGAATCAATTATTATTTTAAAACGTATTGCATCATTAAATGACTTGGCAGTATAAAGTACCTAAGTCTAAAAAGTATCACGTGTCGAAAATTGTGAAACAAAAAACATTGCAAAAACTTTAAAAAGTTAAGTGACGGGAATGAGCTATTATTTAATTAAATTTTGCAATGATTTGTAATTTTCTCGCAATTGATCGTAGTGAAAAGCAGCGTGTATAACTCGGGCATAAATTAGCCATTCAACCCCTCGACTTAACTATCCACCCTCGCCGGTGGCTCGGGTTGATACAAACGTCTCGGGTTAAATGGCTCGTTTTATGCGCTTGTTGTACAATCTACTATTTATTTTTATCATTTATTCTACTGTGTCCTTGTACTTCCCACGTTATACGTTGCGCAATATACATAAGCAATTTGTCAGAACTTTCATAAGCGCCAACCTACAACTTTCCTCGTAACCCTATTTAATTAAATGAATATGTCATCATGCAGTAGACTGCCTTATGGTAGACGAAAGCTCACAGCTTACAAAAAAGCTTCCTACCTAGAGGTAGGAAGCTTTTTTGTAAGCTGTGAGCTTTCGTCTACCATGCGAGCCGTATATTTTGTTGAGCCTAGGAATAATGTGTTTTGCATGTAGAACGGTAATCCTGTTGAGCTTTGTTCCATGCATTAATTTGAAATTTATAGTTTTAGTGAAAAGTTAACTAAATTTAACTTCACTGCAGGTATTTAGTTTAAGAAAATGTAATATTGTTTGATACAGGTATGATAATTTAGGTTATTATTATACGTGCCTGTAATAGTAATTACATCGTGGAAAGGAGAAATAATAAATTGCAAGACTTCAAAGTTCTATGTAGCACAACATACATTTATTTGTTCTTATTATTTTATAATACATAACTACTGGGAAATAAATTACTTTAAAAACAATGTTTTAACCGACTTCAATTCAATACTTAACCTTATTTGAAGAGTTCCCTTGATTTCTCCAGGATCCCATCATCAGATCGCTTCCTGATGACCATGGGCAGTCCCTCAGGGAACGATATTCTTTAAAAAAAAAAAGAATTTTCCAAATTGGTCCAGGCGTCTTCGAGTAATCCAGGGACATACATAAAGAATAAAAGATTTCGCCGCATTGAGAACTTCCTTCTTTTTTAAGTCGGTTAAAAATCATCCATAATAGCGGTTTACGACTTTATTTTAACTGAAAGTAAAATTCAGCGTGATATTGATTAATGATTTAGGTACCTATCATAATTTTCATATGAGATTTTGTTACAATTTCAGATGTCTCGGAGCAAATTCCGAAGAAATCCAACAGCAAAGTAGAAGAAGAAGAGGACAAAACACCAAAAAGAACCGGCTTACGTATGTATTTTAAAATGACTAATTTGGCAATTTTTTTTAATCTAAAAATATAGTCTACGTTACAGTCACAGGTCCTTTTCGGGACCACTGGTCTAGTTAAGCAGTCGGTAGAGACGCGTGGAAGAAAAATAAGCGGGTTGTGTCGGAGATACAACCGTTAATTAAGTTTAAGTGGGTACTTCTTTGTTGGATGTACAGTGTACCCGTAAAATATATCTGTACAGATAAATCGGTATATATGGCAACTTTGACTGGCGTAGCTCATTTGACTCGCGGTACATTGAAAATGGCGGTCATTTCAGCATTATTTTCATGTCTGCCACATAAACTAAATAACATTTTGTGATTAACAACTAATGGCAAATAAAGAAGGATTAAAAAATGTAACAAACAATTATTTGAAATCAGATTAGGCTTCTCTACAAATGGTTATTCCGGAAGTAACGTGATACATTTTGAACTGTACTGTACCACCTCAAAAACAAGAGAATTTCGTTCAGCATGGCGCGGTACTTGCTAGAAATGAAATGAAAAGAATGAATGAGGTAGTGTATTTTTGCAATGAGTTTCACCGCTAATCACCCTAAGGTATAATTGCAAATGCTTATATCCAGAGTGGACTGATGATGATAATGATCTTGACTAGGTGAACTTGCTGTCGTTATATTAGGAAATAAAAATAGTACAAAAGAAAATAAAAGCGTAAAGACTACTATATCAACCAAACCGTAGTTAGCTCTTAAATGGGTTAATCAATTATTTGTTAATGTAAAGAAATCGTATAGGGTATTTTATAAATCACATAATCGTTTTTTTTTTAAATAGCCTCTGATTTATGAATGTTCAACCATCCATAAATCAGAGGCTATGGAATACTTTGCGATTCTATTGTGTTTGCTTAGGCACAATTCCCACGTGAAAGCCCTAAGTAAACAACTGGGCTATTTTGTAATTACAGATACATTTTGAAAAAAAATGGGTGGGAATGAATTTGAACAGGGTTTAATATATATGTCACCGTTAGATTGTGAACACCGTCAGTTTATAATCTAACTCGCGATTATAAACTGACGAAAAATTGTGAACTGTCAAAACCGTTCACAATTTAACGCATTATTTTTCGTTAGTTTATAAACTATCAATGTCGAATCGTCAAATTGTGAACTGAGATCAAATCGGCTTGCTACGGAACGTATACAAAGACTAGGTAGGTTAGGTTAGTTAGGTATCTTCAGTTGCCCGAAGGGCAAAGCGCCCAAAAATAGGAGCCCCGCACAGCGGGGCTCCGTCGACACTGCTGGATGCCGGAATAAATGGAATAAAATGTCTGAATAACAAAAAAAAACAATCATGTTCTGACGTAAGTGGAAACTGATGTGAGTGGAATAATTCGCTCAACTAAACAGCGCACAGGTTGCGTTCCGAATCAGGCAAATTTGATTCAGTTCACAATTTGACGATATGACATTGTTAGTTTATAAACTAACGAAAATGAATGCGTAAAATTATGAATTATTTTGGCAGTTCACAATATTCCGTCAGTTTACAATATAACGGGTAGGATTATAAACTGACGGTTTTCACAATCTAACGGTGACATATATACCTACAAAATAAAAAGAGGAATATTAGACTTTCGGTTTGTTAGGTTAGGTTAGGTTAGGTTATATTATTTGTTTCCGTTTTTGTATGTAGGGAACCATTAAAATGTAAAGGAAAATAATTATTAACAACTCAATCAATCCTTTGGTTAACCTTGGATTATTCATTTGATTGAATGATTTGATGATGTTTATTTAGTGATGCTTTCTAGTTTCAATATTCAGTATAAAAGTAATGCGTGACTTTAATACCATACAGGGATTTTGGTAAAAATTTCAAATAACTATTAGTATTTGTTTCGCTTGTTTTTAAAACAACTGTAAATTAATTTATAACCCAACCGCTTGGTTTAAGATCCATGATTTTGAACTGGACGATAATAAATAATGAAAATTATAATAAAAATGATTTATTTTATAGATTGCTAGTTACAAAATGACAATATGGTTGGATCTTCCTTGTAGGTAAAAAAATACCTGTGTCAGGAAAACCCACTCGTCCATGAAAATAAATAGCAGTTGTTGTTTATTTCTTATATGTAAGAACTTATTTATAGCTTAAAATAAAAACAAAGACGAATTAAGTATCACAGGCATAGTGTCGTGAACCTAAAGTTGAGTGTGTGTGTGTGTGCGTGTGTGTGTGTGTGTGTGTGTGTGTGTGTGTATTAGTGTGTGCGTGCGTGTGTGTTGTTTGATAAAATAGGTATATATTATAACATTTCCCATTTTGTTATGTTTTACATACTTACTATAGAATTAAATTTAGATTAATACAAGATTAAGTAACAGTTCAGTATCGTCATACCTAGGCATCTTTGCATGACTCGCTATTAACAGGAAATGAAGCTATCAAAAGAGTGAAATATAACACCAAATGGTACTGTTCGGCGTATTCACGTCGTGTTAAAATTATTCCCCCAAGACTAAGAAAAATAACATCACATTTTGGCGAATTTTCTGCGTGAAATACTCATGGTCACGTCTAATAATTTGAATAAGAAAACAAAGAGAACTTTGCGAAGTTATCATCATGAGGGTGGTTAGAAAAAAATTGACACAAAGGGGAACTTTTCTTTTCGGCATTGATTAAATTCTGAAAGAAGTTTTTGTAGATAACAGCCGAGTGAAGGCCATGAAAAGACTGTTTAATTAATATGAATGGGGCGTATAATTTGAATAAGATGCTTTTGAGCGTATTGTCTACTTATGATAATAAGATGAAAACATTTTACCTTCCTCTTCAAACGAATGAAGCAACCGGTGGAGTAGAAGAAAATTGAACATGGTTACAAAAACATTGTAACTGGATAGACTGTTTAATACTTACGGAGGATCATTTTACCTGATTGTAGGTGTAATACGGGTTTGTAAGTTATGTTTTTTTTAGTTAAAATTCATTGAATAAAGTATGGCACTTATAATTTAATTTAATTTATTTCAGACTCAGGGTCCATATTAATGTTAGTGCTTAGGTAGGTAATTACAATACACATACTTACAAACTAGAGGTTAGTACAAATTATACATTAAAAACAAACAAGAAAAGGAATATAGCAATGTCAATATAAAAAATAATACATATAAATAAATACCTTATACTTTACTTGGCAGCTGGGTTTGTCCAAACCGTGGAAGATTAAAAAAAAAAAATAATTGTAGTAATAAATTGGGGCTTCAAAGTTGCAAGACGATTTCAAAATCTGAAATGTCCAATCAAAAGGATAAAGCCCTTTTATATAGTGCCTACCTTGACTTACTAACTAGTCTTTGATTTAATGATACCCCTCGAACACATCAGAATATTTTTCCTTAAAACAAGCATAGTGTAATATTTGTAATTTTCAATACACTTTTATAAGTGTAAAAGTTATACCCATATCTAGTCCAAATTCAAGCTAAAAAAATAGTTGTAATGATATGCGAGTTTGAAAGATTTATGAAATAATCAAAAACTGAACAACGTATCTAAAATGCATGTGCGCGTTTTTGCTTTAATGTTCCACGCCGATCCTACATCACTCCATTTTTAAATAGCTGTAAATTATTAAACATGGCTGCCAGACGAACCTCACACTTTGCTTCATTAATTTTTGGAATCATTCATACCAAACAACCATCATACCTATACAGCAAATTAAATCTCTCCACGCGTGAAAAGCGAGGAGCCTTAAGGCGCTATAGGTTCAGCGAAGTGAAGCAAGCATAGTTTTTGAACAATATAATGCGTCTGTTTATAATAATATGGTTTCAAAAAAATACGAATAGTAATCTTGAGGCTTATCTGCAGGAAAATCAGTGATTCGAAACACGATTAAGCAATTTTCGCTTGATATAAAAAAATCACGAACATAGGTCTAAAACATATTAAAATTCACTTAAAACATTCGTAGCAAATTATGCACAATAGCTAAACATATTAACATTGGTTCTAAAAATCGGCAATATCATGTTTGAGGGAACTTAGTGATTACTTTTTTATTTATTTAAACGCACAAAAAATTAAAATTAAAAAACATGATATCCGCGCTTCCAAACGCGCACTTCCATCTCGCTCACGCTTATGCTCAGCGAGAGGGAGAGAAGACCATGATACTATAGCGCCTTAAGACTGATTAGTAACCAACACAACACGTCCGCTTTTCGTGGCAGTTTTCGGTATGCTGCCACGAAGTGCTGGAATGATCTTCCACCACCTATCAAAAACTGTATATCCATTGCTTCATTTAAAATGTATCTTATCAACCTACAAATATCTAATGCATAAGCGGACAATCCACATAGCTCTTGAAATTCAATACCTGTAAATGAAATCCCACATATACACCTGCATTTCATCATACTTACCTTAGACCTGATTTGTAAACTTACTTAGCTCTGAATTATATATTGCGCAGCGACGTCTCTTTCTCCTTAATTAGGTTTTGTTACGTATAAGTTATAATTATATGTTATATTATGTTAAGATCTGTATCTCTCTCTGGTTGCCCTGAATACCAGCGCCTTTAGCATATATTGCTGCTGGCATATGCTGAGTGGTATCCATTTTGGTGCATTTGAGTTGTATGAAACCCACATGTGAAATTTTTTTGTGATACCAAATAAATATATTTCTTTCTTTCTTTCCAAAATCGATTCAGCAGCATCTGGAAATAATAACCAATACACAGACAGAATTACTTACATTCTTAATGTATTAAAGTTCTAAAAATGAAAGTAAATAAAAAGCGAATACAATTTAACTCAAAACCCCGGAAATACCTTTTCCGGCTCTTTTTGTGCTAAAATACCACTTAAAAGGAGAATTAACGTCCCATCCTTTTGAATAAAAACGAGATAATTCTAAAAGGTCCTTATCTATTTTCAGACTGAAGTTTAATGTTACGATAAAAAACCTTTCCAGGATTATTTTACAAGATATTATACCACCTCTCGTTAAGTGGGCTTTTCAGTGTTCCCTACCCTAATTGGTTCAGTTGAAGTCAAAGATTATGTAAACATTTCCTGCCTCATTATAAGACAATAAGGTGAAAAATTGTAAACATATAATGGCAATACAATAATAAAGTAGTATAACTAGTACGTCTGTACTTAAACGAATGCAAGCAAAAAACAACTTTACGTAATGCCTGGCCATAAAGTAGGAATTACCGTACGCTATGCGTGCGGAAAATCCAACTTCCTGGCCAGGGAGAGACGTAAAATGTTTTACTCACCACGGGCGGTAAAAAAGAAAGGCTCAGATCGCATATTTTATCGCCCGAGCCAAATACCTGCCATCTGAGAAATTCTTTGTTTTACCGCCCTAGGTAACTATTGTGCTCTGACTAAGACCCATAGTTAAACAACCACATTTTTTGCTTGCGTTTTTTTTAAAGAATTTTTTTACAGTTTCGGATAGAGTACCTTTAAAGTACCTGTAGTTGATGATGACAACAATGTCACGCATTCTGACAGCTTTCTTTTTAAGGCTTGTACTAATAAAATATATGAAAATTTTCTTCGGTCTCCGTGATGAGTCATTCAATAAGATTATTTAAAACGATTATTTTATTGGTTCGATAGCTTATTTTCTGTTAAGATGAAACAATGTTTATTTCTATTTGATCAAAGACGCAATTATGGCATATTGCTATTAAATACTTATAGGAAAAAGAAACGAAACCATTTATCATTTTTTTACGGTGTGTATATTCGTAGCATTATGTACACTGTATTACCCCGTAATTCCCGCTCTGTAACGAAAACTTGTAAAAGATTGCTGCACTCATCCTACTGCAATAAGTTAATTATGGAAACTTTCCACCTCTGACGACCTCTGTAGCCTAATAGTTGGTAGTAACCCTGCATACGAAGCTGGAGGTCCCGGGTTCGAATCCCAGGAAGGGCATTTTTTGTGTGATGAGCACAAATATTTGTTCGTCAGTCATGGATGTTTTCTACGTATTTAAGTATTTATTTATCTGTATAAGTCTGTTTATCGTCGTCTAGGACCCATAGTACAAGCTTTGCTTAGTTTGGGACTACGTCGATTTGTGTAAGGTTGTCCCCAAATATTTATTTATTTATATTTTGCTATTTCGTCGCATCCACCATTTGGTTTTTTTCTCTGTATTCGTAAATATTTAGTATTTTTTCGGGTAAATGGTTAAATAACGTAATTTCCCGTGGCATTTTACGATTGATATTTCAATCTTCTTTATGATGGCAGTCAAGTGACAAGTAAACTGCCTTTTTAGCGTGAAAGGAAATAAAGTTGCCATTCATGACGTTGTAAATAAATGTTTATGTTATATTAAAAAAATTTAAGTTTAATGTTATATTATAAATGTTGTTGTTAAATATTTCTTGACTTGTATAACATTTAATCTGGTTAATGATTCTCTTTAACTACTTAATGTAGTAGTACCTACACTTTTATAAATCCAAAATCCTGTTTTACTTAACCTTGGAAATGGAAATCGCCTACTGTGAAGTTTACTAATTTGGTAAGTTTTCCTCTACCTTAAGGTTGCTGACTCCTTGTTATTTGCCTCTACTTGTATTGGTTGTGTCCTGTTTCGATATCTTTTATTGAGGCAATAAAACGTGTTAGTATGCTGCTCTTATAACTAATGTTTATGCAATAGTCTTTTAGGTTATTCAGGGTCTGTGCATTATAAATCGATAATAACTAGGGCGTTTTTACTATAATGTGCGACTTTTACTTTTTTCTCAGAATTTTGATCACTCTTGATACCGATAAAGAAAAAAGATTCGGTTGTGTCGGAGATACAACCGTTAATAAAGTTTAACTGGATACTTCTTTGTTGGCTGAACCCGTAAAATATATCCCATAAAAGCATTCCATGTAAAAAATAGACCAAGTCTCAAAACTCTTTCACAGTAAAAAGTGGTGAGATATTTCGTAGAGCCAAGTTAGGCATTCTTATTAATCTTTATTTGCTTGCTAAATAAAGTTCTGCAACTTAGGAATACAACTTTACTGCATTGACAATTTTTTCAGGACGTAGCTCATTTGACTCGCGATATATTGGAAATGGCGGTCTTTTCTGCATCATTTTCATGTCCGCCACATATACTAAATATTATTTTGTGATTAACAACTAATGGCAAATAAAGAAGGATTAAAACATGTAACAAACAATTATTTGAAATCAGATTAGGCTTCTCTACAAAAAATCAATCCGGAAGTCACGTGATACATTTTGAACTGCACCCCTATACAAGAACGCGAGCAAAGAAGTATCCACTTCAAAAAGTGTCCGAAATTTCCCATACATACATACAGAATGTATGAAAAACCCTATGTGAGGTTTTTAATAAAAAACTGGGGATTCTTTTATTAATTATTGGGATTAAGAGAGCCCATGATTCTTAACAGGAAAAACCAAACAAATCTCAATGCTGAGAAAAAAAGTAAAAGTCGCACATTTTAGTGAAAACGGCTGTTACAGAAAGACAGGCATAGACAATCTTTTATTGTATGTCACCTTAAATTAAAGGCTTAACTCGTTTAATTTGTAGCCAATGGCGGATGCAGCTCTCTGCGTTTGAGCTGTCTTCTTGTGTGCCTTATACAATTTGTGGTTATTAGGGTTCCGTAGCCAAAAACGGAACCCTTATATAGATTCGTCATGTCTGTCTGTCTGTCCGTCCGTATGTCACAGCCACTTTTTTCCGAAACTATAAGAGCTATATAGGTACTGTTGAAACTTGTTAAGTAGATGTATTCTGTGAACCGCATTAAGATTTTCACACAAAAATAAAAAAATAAAAAACATTAAGTTTTAGGGGTACACAGAACTGAAACTCAATTTTTTTTTTTTATTAAACCCATTTCCACATAGGTCTTAAAAAATGATATTAAAGTTTTTAATATATATTTTTTCTAAACTGAATATTTTACGCGAGAGACACTTCCAAAGTGGTAAAATGTGTCCCGCCCCTGTAACTTCTAAAATAAAAGAATGATAAAACAAAAAAATATATATGATAAACATTACCATGCAAACTTCCACCGAAAATTGGTTTGAACGAGATCTAGTAAGTAGTTTTTTTTTGAATACGTCATAAATCGTAAACCGCAATTTATTTTACGGAACCCTTCATGTGCGAGTCCGACTCGCACTTGGCGGCTTTTTTTCTTCCTTCATTGCCTTTACCGTTCCAGTCTTTGCTATTCTGCTTTGATGTTACTTTTGTTGTGATTCAGATTCATTTATTCACAATAAACATTACGCTATAAAATACATATCAATTTACAATAATCCCTATTGTGATCGTCAAGAACATTCAATAAAAATTTAAGAATAATAACAATATAAATATAACTAACTATGTCCACTTAATTTAAATTTATAATGTCATAGATATCAGAGTTCACCTAAAAGGATCGTCATTACATATTTATACTTAACCGCAATTTAATAATAACAGAAACAAATAATCAGAATTATGCGGTTATGTCAAAAAATTCACTTATAGAATACAATGGATTTTCCAATAGAAAGTTTCTTAATCGACGCTTGAATATTGTTACCGATGTTTCCATTCGTACTTCGGCGGGTAAACGTTCATAATAAGTTGGACCTTTGACGCGCGGGATATGTAATCAATATTGTCTTTCATTTCATTAACAATGTCTTTCGTGGATGCCTTTTTAAGCGTTTTGGAGTAAAGAGATTTGGCAACGAGTATCGTAGTATTTATTTGAAAGTAAACTGGTAATTAAGTTAATATATAAAATTAGACTTTATATTTCCCATTTTTTTTTTTTTACTTAGCCAAGAAAGAAACTACCATTTAAATGTATTAAACACAAACCCATACTTTACAAACTCTCTTTATTGCACAACTCGCTAAAGCATAAAACACAGAACATCAAAAGAATGATAAATAAACAAGGTTTTAAAATCAACCGACGTTTACTTAAAACAATACAATTTGTAACTCATAACGAAGTTACGGAGCTACTTCGCTATAAATCTTTACAATGCAAATTAAATTCATCTTTATTTGTTTACCCAAATAGATCAACAGAGTTCATAAATTGAGAGATTGCAAACCGCCTCTTTTGTATTTATAGTTCGATAATACCTACAGTTAGGGAGGAATATTTATGGTGTTTTGATGAATTTTACCAAAGAAAAAATAAAGTTCTATGAATTATGATATAATAATTTTTAAATTACAGTCGTAGGTAGGGTGCTCGGTAATCCGGCACCCTATTTTTTTGCCGATGCTAGATTGCTGAATCTGATTATTGGATTCGTACGGAATACATACGGAAATTAATTATAGTATAGATTGTCACAGTGAAACACTCCCAAACTACGTACAGTCGGGGTACGAAAACCTTCGTCAGGTTATTAAATCCATTCCTTTATAAAGTCATAGACTCTTACTACCTTTTGAAAGCCAAGTACTAAGGAAACAAGTGCATATAAAATTATACTTAATTGATATGATAACAAGGATCAAAATAGTTTACACCTCTGACCTACATCTAGTTTCGTATCATTATCAAACCTTTTTAATGACCTAGTCAAATAAACAAGTTCGTAAGATTCAAATATGTTCTATTTAATTTTCAGTGTGTGTTTTTGCGATCAATAATAAGAATAACATTAATAACTCTGCGTTCTTTGTTAAATAAGCTATCCAGTATCTTCTTCCGGTGTTGTTGGTACTTAAAACTGTTTAAAAATGTACATATTGGTTGCGTAACAAAAGTCACAGAAACGTAGTCCTTTGTCCCAAACATAGAAGACGATATTTTAGGGGATACACGTATTTTAGTACATACCCAATGAATAACCGAACATTTTATTTTATTTTTTATTTAAAGTTCCAAATAATTCTTACTAATCGCAGAAATTCATGATAATGTACTAAAACTAAACTATTTACTAGGTATGTAGTTTACAATCACATATTGTTTTACAAAATAAGACATAATCACAATATACTTGTTTATTTGAACCTCTCTGAGGTTTAGTCAAAATAGTGTAAGTGAATCGTGACAGTTCACATCAATATACATATGTACCTACCTACATTCCGTTTTCTGTATCACTGATGAACAATTACAAAACTATCACTAGGTTACAAGGCGTTATCATAGTTGTTACTTGACATATAATGCTTGTTTACATCTTTAGCTGATAGGGTTGCATTGGTATAAATTTTGTATTTAAATTTGTGTTACAAATAACCTCACGGTTCACGAATTATTTGAGTGCGGTCTTTGTTAACACATGATTATTATTTTATTTTCTGCATTGGTGCCATATTTATCCATGGCTGGACTTTTAATACGGCATTTTCTCGATATTCATACTTCATTAAACTGCTCTTACCCTACTTTCTTTTAACGGAGCTATCCGACTTCTATGACCGTTCGACCGTTACTAATAACTCTGAATACTTCTGCAAGAAAATATTTATTAATGAGATAAAATGTTGAGCGTCTGACGTGTTTGCAGTTTCATATTGTGCACGAAAACTCTGCGTGTCTTCGAACGGATTTCTGTAATTCAATGGTTCTATTTAATAAGACGCAATGAGCTATGTTTAATTTACATCAATAATTTCGAATACAATTCAATTCAAATTATAGGTTGCAAAGGCGACTTTTCAAACATGTATGGATCAGTAAAGTCAGGCTTTAAAAGTTCGAATCTGCGCACAGGAAAAACAGAATAATGTTTTGAACCGAATATAAGAGAAAAAAAACGATTTCTTGACGGCAAAGTAATATTACCATATTTTTGACCATCACTGCGGAAATATTAAATATGAAACTCGATTATTGCAAATCAATTAAAGATATAATCATATAAACATAATTGGTAATAAATAAGAGCTTTAAATTCGTAGAAACGCTTCATAGAATACAATAAAATACAAATACCTACACTTTACTGCACACCTCAAAAAATAACACGTTAAATAACATAAAAATTATTAGACTAATGTATAACATAATGAAATTTGAAATTATTCAGGCAAGCAACATGGCATTTGACTATAACTTACTCTAACTGTCATGTCTGTAACTTACAAAATTACAGAAAATCAGAAAATAATGTTTTTAGATTATTAGCACCAAACAGCACCTAATATTTACAGTTTTGTATGATTGTTGTGTTTGCTACCTCCGCAAAATTGTTTAAGGTGGTTCGATTGCCATACAAAGCGTTATTTGACATTCGCAGGCTAACGGCGTGATATTTTAAGAAACTTATGTAATAAACTTTCATCAATTGGCTTCCCATTTGCGCCAAATTCCCCCTTTCCTAGAATAAACTTGTATAAACTAGATTAATTTGAGAAAAATAGTTTTCCTAAAATATCACGTGACAAACCAATTTCTCAAATTAATCTAGTTTATACAAGTTTATTCTAGGAAAGGGGGAATTTGGCGCAAATGGGAAGCCAATTTATGAAAGTTTGTTACATAAGTTTCTTAAAATATCACGCCGTTAGCCTACGAATGTCAAATAACGTTTTGTATGGCAATCGAACCACCTTAATAGTTATATTCAATAGTTCGCATTTGTAGAACATGAATAAACTGAATTTGCAAAGTTACCTGTTTTTGATGAAATTACAGCTTTAAACTCGAGGAATCAGATCTTCTGCTTGCTACAATAAAATTATATACATAGACCTTCCATTGTTCAAATAATTACCAATTGTTGAGTTTTTCTTGCTTTTATGACCGTTGAATGAATTGATGTGTCAGGTTTAATTACATTTTATAAATAACTGTCTAAATAATATTTATTCAAGGTATTGAATAGCTCTATATGTATGTATCTATTATATATTGCTATTGTAGACTCGGTGCTGGGATATGCCCTTGATTGCTATGGACTTACATTCAAATCTTACATAGACAAACTTGAAGCATTGCAAATTAGATTCTTAAAATTACTAGTAAATAAAAAAACAAAAAACAGTTGCAAGGGCGATTATTCAAAATTATTTAAAATCTGTAAAATACTTCCGGTTAGCCTAAAACATAAATACCTTTTAGCAGCTAACAATCATAGCAATCGAGTACATAGCCCAATACCGATAAAACACAAACATAGCACAAGGTCGGTGTCCGCGGGTAAGTATGAAGTACCTGGGGTTGATAACTATTTTGGAGACCGTACTTTAGCCAAGAGACTTCCGTACTTCTTAAATACTTTACCCGAAGACATCCGAAATGAACCAAATAAACATAAATTTAAAAAACAATTTATAACAAGATTAATAAGTTAGCATTTAAGTATAAAATAGGATTAAAATCGATGTTATTATTATGCTATGTATATTAAGCATAAAAAGACTTACCTGCAGGCAAACTGTTCAAACAGTTTTGCAGGGACATGTTTTAGAATAAGTTTTTTTATATCTTTGGTTAATAAATATAATAAATAAAAATAAATATATCATCGCCTAGTACCCACATCACAAGCCTTACTGAGCTTACCGTGGGCCTAGGTTGATTTGTGTAAGATTGTCCCGTAATATTATTTATTTATTATTTATTCTTGAGGTTTGTAATATAACATACATAATTTAATGAAACAATTACAAGCAGTTGAATATTCAACGCTTAGGTATAAATTCAACTAAAAACGGTGTTTCATTTCTATTAGGAGGTTGTTAAGACGGTACCTACTACTATGTACAATTTCTTTGGCGCTTATTTCTATAAAAATTATAAAATATTATTAATTAAGCGCTAATTAAGGACAATGCTGATTCAGGTGACTTGAAAACGAATGTCATGGGTAATGAAGAAAATTTAAAGTTAACACATAACTGCTGAAATGTAAACTAGAATACATAAAACTCAAATGAAGATTATTACGAAGTTAATAGTAGTTTATGTGACTGTACATAATGAAGGGCACTAAACACGAGTGTGGGTTAATAACATCACATGAGTGTTTTTATGCCTAATTATGTACAGTTACATACACTACTTTATCTATCCACATATCATAAGCCTCCATGATGCATTCAGGAGCCGCATATTATGACCGGCATCGCGGCGTTGTTTTCTGGCAGCTGTCATAGTATTTTTTTTATTCAGAGACAAACTAGAGTCGACTTCAACTATCATATCGTTCGATATCTTACTTACGTGCACACACATTTGTCAAATTTGTATGCAAATTGACAATTCATTTCGAACTAAACGTCATCTCGACTGATATTAGAATAGAGGTCAATTCAAATTTCTTTGTTTTTCAGATGTTCGAAATTGGAATGAAATAATATTATCGAAATCGATGTTATTATTTAGCAATAATAACATTCTCACAGATAAGAAATTTGTTCTAACAAAAAGTCTATTTTTATGGTGGTCATAATGTGCGGTTCTTGAACGCATCATGGAGGGTTTATGATATTTGGATAGATAAACCTTAAAATAAATATTATAAATCTGTTTTAACTCATTTGATTTTTATAATTGGATAATTACTTATAAACATTTATAGAACATGATAATAATATGCAATTGACCACATTTCATATTCATGTCGGCCATTTTATGATTTAGTTCGCTATAAAATGTTTTCCTTAATTTTAATTTTCATTCCGATATATGATATTGAAAAGTAGTGAATTCCAGAAGGTCGTAAGTAAATTATGGCGTCAACGTTACGGCTCTGTATGGCAGCTTGCATACCTTTCATATGACAGACGTAGTATTGACGTCACACACGGTTTAAAACACCTTTATACATTTTCGTGATGTTCTTAAAAACGGATGAGAATAAAAATCTCAAAACTACTTTATTACGTTCTGGTAACATAATTACCGAAATCGTTTTACGATTTAGGCATCATTATTAATATGTGACATTAATATTTATAAAATATTGTGAATAAATGAATATGAGTGTGTTTTTTCTTTACAGGAAGACGACAAAAGAAGAAGGTGTTACAGGCAGTCATTCCCCTCTTATTCGGCATGAAGTCGGCGGGGACGGTCATGTTCGCGATGGCGATGGTCACAGCACTCACGATGAAGGCATATGTGGCGAGCAAGCTTGCTCTGATGGTGACAGTAGGCATGGCAATGAAGAAGTTGTATGAGACATACGGTCAAGGGTAAGCATTTTCATAATAATTGAAATTAATAGTAGTTAGATAGTACAAATGCATGATAAGAAATGTAAATGTATCTGATATCTGATTAAGATTATATCAGATACCTTTACAAAAAATTGCAAATCGTAATATCTAGACAATAATAGAAAATATCGCAATGCATCACATTAGTTACGTTAATCATGGCAACATTATTTCAAAGCATTTTAGGGTGGTTTGCACCAAACCGTCTGTAGTCGTAAGCGGTGTTCGTTAAAATCTGAATACTTATATGAAAAGTTTGTTAATTTGCTATGGAATGACATCTACCGGCGCCATATTTAACGTTGGTCGGTCTGTAATCGTTAGTTGGTGCAACCCGCCTTTAAAGTCGATTTATATCTACAGACATTGAGCGTGCCAGACCCGTGTCGTGGAAGACAAAAATAATATTCTTCTATACAGAGTGTATTAACGTATTTACATCTGTGTCTGTCGGTTTCTGCGCGGCCGCGTTACGATAGACGTAAATACGTTAATACATTCTGTATAGAAGAATATTATTTTGTCTGCCACGACACGTGTCTGGCACGCTCAATGTATGTAGATATAAATCGACCTTCATAAATGTTCAGGTCTATCGTAGGTATATAAAACGGGTGTTTTACTTTCACTTGGTAAGACCGAAATAGGCGTTATCCTTAATGAAAAATTGAGATGAGACGCAAAAGACCATAAAAAGTCGTTGCCGTGATTTATAATAATTATTTTTTAAATAGATCTGTTCAAGGATAGCAGCTGACCACAAAATAATTAATTCAAGCAACGAAAGGAATTATTTTAGCTAAGTACTGCTACTAAAGTGAGAATATGTGAAGCCTTACCTTGTCTAAATGTCATCTATACATATAATAAAGCTGAAGAGGGTCGAAAATCTGTACATGGAAGATATTCGAAAAAAAAATGGCTAGGGATACTTAGAATCGATAACAGAACACATTCCAACAGTTTTTAGAATTTTTGTCTGTTTGTCTGTTTATCTGTTTGTCTGTTTATGTGACCGCGCATCACGTGAAAACGGCTGAACCGATTAAGATGAAATTTGGCATAGAGATAGTTTATGTCCTGGGGAAGGACTTAGGGTAGTTTTTATCCTGGAAATCAACCCCTAAGGGGATGAAATGGAAGGTGGAAATTTGTATGGAGCTACTTAAACCGCTGCACCGATTTAGATAAAATTTGGTATATGATTAGTTTGAGTCCCGGAAAAGGTTAAAGAATAGGTTTCATCCCGAAAATCTTCCCTTTAGGGGGTAAAATGGGGGGGTGAAAAATTGTATGTAACCCATTTTGATGAAATTTGGTTAAGAGGTATTTTAAGTTTTGGGGAAGGACATTGGATAGTTTTTATTCCGGAAATCTTTCCCTGAGGGGGTGAAATTTTGGATGGACTCCGTTTAGATCAAATTTGGTATAAATATAGTTTGAGTCCCGGAGGATGACAATGGATAGTTTGAATCCCGAAAATCATCCCCCAAGGGGATGAAATAGGGACGAAAATGTGGATAAATCCCATTTTGTTCAAATTTTGTATAGAAGAAGTCCCAGGGAAGGACAATGCATAGTTTTTATCCTAAATCATCTCCTGAGGGGGTGAAATGAGGGGTGAAAATTTGGATAGAACCGATTTAGATGAAATTTGGTATGGAGATAGTTCAGAGTCCTGGGGAAGGACTTAACATAATTTAAGTCCAGAAATCATCTCCTAAGGGGGTGAAATGGGGTATGAAAATTTGGATGGAACCCATTTACGGTATAGCAAGTTGGAGTCTTGGGGAAGGACATAGGATAGTTTACTCCTGAAAATCATCCCTTAAGGGGGTGTAATTGGGGGTGAAAATTTGTTTGTAACCCATTTTGATGAAATTTGGTTGAAAGATAGTTTGAGTCCCGGAATATGACAACGGATAGTTTTAATCCCAAAAATCATCCACTCAGGGATAAAATAGGGGGTGAAAATTTGGATAAAACCCATTTAGATGAAATTTGGTAAATAGATAAAAGGAGTCCTAGGGAAGGACAATGCATAGTTATAATCCCGAAAAATCATTTCCTGAGGTGGTGAAATGAGGGTTGAAAATTTGGATAGAACCCATTTAGATGAAATTTGGTATAGAGAGAGGTAGAGTCCTAGGAAAGAACATAGAATTTTTTTTATTCCGGAACACATAAAAGGAGGAAATCATCCCCTAAGGGGGTGAGAAATGGTAGATGAACATTTGGATTGAACCCATTTACGGTACAGCGATAGATAAGGAAGGACATAGGATAGTTTTATCCCAAAAATCATCCCCTAAGGGGGTGTAATTGGGGGTGGAAATTTGTTTGTGACAAATTTTGATAAAATAAAAAAAAGATAGTTTGAGTCTTGGAAAAGGACATATAATAGTTTCTATTCCAGAAATCATCCCCTAAGGGGGTCAATTGGGGCTGAAAATTTGGATGGAACCCATTTACTTACGGTATAGCGGTAGTTGGGAGTCCTGGGGAATAGGAACATTAACATTACATAAGTAAATTGACGTTCCAAGGGTAAAGGTACCTTATGGCGGCCTTAGTTTTGAAAGTTTTCAAAAACGGGGTAAAAAAGACGTTTGATTATGGTTATTTTGAAAACTATTAGATGTAACATATAAAATGTTTAAATTACAAGTCAGTTAATTTAATCCTACGGTTTAGTAGAAAAGGTCCTTACGGCCGTGTGATATGAAAATATGCAAAATAATACTGAAAAAAGCCTACATGCATCGATTCCCTTTCCTTCATACAATCCATACTTATATTACAAATGCGAAAGTAACTCTGTCTGTCTGTTACCTTTCCATGCTTAAACCGCTGAACCGATTGAGATGAAATTTGGTATAGAGATACTTTGAATTCCGGGGCCTTCCCAAAGAGTCCTTACTAAAGATAGTTTTTATCTGGAAATTCATCACCTAAGGGGGTGAAAAGGGGGGAGAAAGTTACGATATAAACGAGTTCCGCGCGGACGAAGTCGCGGGCAAAAGCTTGTTCTTAAATAATAGCACCGTCTCATATAAAAAGCGACATGACATATGAGTCTGTCAGAATGATGGAGCTATATTTTTATTAACCAGGAAACAAAACTTTCTTGAAGGCTCAAAAATAGATTTTCCGGAATACGGAGTACTCGGGTAAAAGAATCTATATACTTACATATCACGAAATAGTTTTGCTACAACTACAATAAATGATTTTAACTTTTGGCTTCGAACGTGTCATCCTTCGAATTTCTGCTGATACCAACTTAGATAAATTGTAACTACTTAAAACAGATGATACTATTTCAAACAAGAAGGACAATTGTATATATTTTTTTTAGTTATAGCCTGTTTCGCGTCAATCGCAGACCAAATTGTTAAAAACTTTGCTTAAGTAAAACGCAACCTTCGTATTAGGTCAGGTTAGGTTAGTGCTACTCTAATATTCTGCCATTATGAATAAATACTTATTCATAGAATTAAACTTTAGCCGTAAATGCAAAAAAACAGTTTGTATTTTGTCAGTCTACGTGAGAGTGTGATTTTGAGCGATCTGGGCAAAATAAACTGGGAAGGATTTACTTGAAGGAATATGCTTTGAGTTAAGGTGGTAGAACAAAAAATAATCAAGGATAGTGTAATAATTAGTAAGTAGTGATTTTGTTTTTAAATATCGCTTTCTCACTAGGTATTTGAGATAACATTCCAGACTGCAAATATTAATTAATAACTATATTCATACTCTGTTGCTGCTATCCTTGAACATAACCCGTTTGGCTAAATTTTTCTAAAAACTGAAAAGTTTATGAGTTTTATGACAAAGAGTTTTGTCAAAATTACAACATCAACATATTAAACAAGATAACCAAAAAATTCAGAAACATACATTAAAGTAACGAGATAATTCTTACCTTATATAGGAAAGTGCAAGAAATCTTAGCGCTCCTTTATCCAAGGTAAAAATGGGAAATAATATTCAAGATAAAGATAAATCAGATATGTACCAAAAAAGTACGGTATCATAGGTATAAAAGTAAAATATTACACAAGAAAACTGAATCAAAAGAATCCGTTTATTTGCATTGTCGTAAATAATTAAATGTGAATTACAACAATTTTTTTTATATATTATGTTATAATTGTTTCTATGACGTTATATCGGTTGTATAGTTTTGTCAATTACCATTTTTTTGTTAAATTTCTGGTTCTATAAATTATCAACTCTAAGTAAAGTACTCCGATAAATCAGGACAAAGAATTTTTTTAACCATTACTCTTTCCAACTTTCTAAAAACTGCTAGACTTCTTGTTAGACATTTTTTGTTAGGTACCTATTGAATATTTTGTTTGAAATATAACACTTACAAAACGCGAAGTTTATAGTAGTGTGATAAAAATGTCTTTGCCCTTATTTAAGTTTAACTCAGATTTAGATTTGGTTGTATAATGATTCGTGTCATTGAACATTTATGAAATATTATTGCAATTATTCAAAGAGTAAAGATATATTTTACGAACGATCATTATACAATACATCTAGACCTTACTGGTAGAACTGACTGATTTTAACTCACTGGTACAAATTTGGTCCAGTTAGTAAACTATTTCTTGACACTGATTTTCTATCTTCATTAATGTAAACCTATCGTAGAAAGACTAAACTGACATAAACGCACATACGCATTCTACAACACATGACATGACTTAACGACTTCACTCCACGATTTCACTTAACGATAACGTGACAAACCGTTTGCTGGAATTAAAAAGAAAACTACTTTCGACTATATCCATAAGCTGTATTACGTACAAATTCCTCCGTGCATACCGTGACCATTGTCGTTCGAGAGAATAATAGAAAGTGAACTTATTATTCTCGAATCCATAATTAACGTTTTTGTGACAGTAAATAAAGTAATTTATTCCGTATCAACGTTTGACTTGCAAAGTCCGGTAAGATTGGTGTTACGCATTCTGCTTCCAATTTTTATTTTACGACGGACAAGATGGACCATTGAGTTGACGACGTGACTTAACAACAAGGTTGTATTAACAACATTGACGTGACCAGGCTTCAAACGATGACATTACTAGTTAAGTACCAGTAAAAATTGAGTCACTCTTTTGGCCGATAAATAATATACATTCGTAAATTTGCGAGGCTAACTAGACATTAAACGAAATTAACTCTTTTACATTCCAGCGTCGGTTTACAAAACCACCCATACCTTTACTCGCAATATCCAATCGATTTTCCGAGCGCTTCATCGCAGCACACATACTCCGTTAGCGGGATGAATCCCCAGTTCGGTCCGGAGATGTACAATCCAGCTTTAGCACCTCATACCCATGAGCTGCTTCAGCAAAACGATGCGAGCGCACAGCAGTCCCAGCAAGCACCCACCTTACTCGTCAACAACACCAGGGCGTCAGAAAGATGGGATGGTAAGTCTAAACTGCTACAATTCGTCGAACCAATCGTCGATGGCTTCAAGAGTCTCATTGATCCCATCGCCCACGTCTTCTACGACGCCATGCCAGCAACGTTCCGTGGTCTCACCTCCGACGTTTCCACCACGAAGAGCATCGAAGATGTGAAGGAGACAGTTAAAAAACCTAGAGAGATACTTGTGCCGCAACCTAGGAATATAGCTCAACGAAAGATGACCTACAAGAAATCTCTGAGACAAAGGCCTAAGAAATATAACGAATTGAAACTTGACTTGGATAAAATGAAACATAATAAGGATTTCCATGATTATGTTAAGACTAAGAAGTATAAATATAACTATCCTAACACTTACTACTATCCTAGAGTAAAACATTTTGTTAACCCTCACTCATTTTACTCAAAAATCAACAACACCAGATTAACACCTTATAAGAAGGAATACATAAATACTAACATTGTAACTAACAGTATATCGCCTATCTTCAATGCGTCTAGTGAATGGAAGCCAATTGTAGTCCATAATTTGGATACAACTGCCCCAAATTATATTAATCCTATTTCTGAAAATACTCCACTTATTCCTTTAAAAAGAAAAAGGACTCGAGTAAAACGAGATACCTCTGATACTTACGTAAATTCATTTCGGAATTCTAGTATACGTGTTGAAGGCAGGCAATATAATACAGGCAGAGGTATTTTTGATTTCATAACTAGTTTTTTTTCAAGTGATCCCATTTCAGACCTTCTGAATGTGGCTGATAAGTACAGCAAATCTGTTATCAAAGGTTCATTGAAATCTAAAGCTCCACCGCAGTACTACGTTATAGCGTATGAGACTCTTATGGCATGCCTTGATGTAATAGACGGTTTTGTAAGTGTCACTGATAAAATAAAGAAACATTACACAGGGACAAAGAAGAAACCTAAGAAGCAGAAAAAAAAGAAACCAGTAAAAAAACAAGAACAGTCAAAGTCAATGCACAAGAAACAATTCCACTAATACAGCATATATTATTGTATGTTACTTTTATTTAGATGGTGGTGGTTTGAACGCATTTAATGTTTGCATTTATTATTTACATTATATCATGTACAATGTACATGGGTACGAAAAAGTTTGTAAATATCAATGAAAATGTATATATCTCGCATTACACCTTGACCACTAGATCACTACGCAATAACAGTCTTGATAAATAAACAATGTATGTTTGTATTTAAGAATTGTTTTTGCTGTTTTATTATTAGAACTGTGATCTTGTATCACCTGATGTTAAATATCTAATCAGATTTGTGAACGAACTACAAACACGATTTGAGCTGTATTTCATTGATATAAATTTAAAATTGTAAAAAATACCTTCAATTAAATAAACCAAGTTATTACCTATCCTTTTGCCTTTAGTATAATCAAAGTGCTTTGAAATATTATTTGTTTTTGTTTTTGAAAACAATCTTAAAGCAAATTTGTATCAAGACGCTGGACGTTATTAGGTAAAAACAATAAATTTGGATTAACTAAAATATCAACGTATCTTCATTATATAGTCTGTTCGTGTTTTCCGTCTTCTTATTCATTCAAATGTCGTTTTCTTGAAAACATGCCTATCAAGTGAGTGTAATTTTTCTCCTCACATTTTAAGTTGCCTTCAGGGCAAAACACCGGTTGGCTGTTTTGCCATTACACACCACTCGTGTCGCATAAATCATACTTGGGTTTAACCTTTGTGTTTTGTGCAACGTTGGGTTTCCTTATTGAAATAGTAATGCGGCTTTACTGGTTCGGTTTGCTTTTAAGTGCAATTTAATTACAATTTATAGTTTTCAAGTTAAAGGTACTAAACTAAAACAATTTGAGTTAAAATAAAAAAAATTGTTGAAAAACAACAATTAAAACGGCTTTTTATATTTATTTCGTTTACAAATCTGATTAAATTTTTCATTAAACAAACAGCCATGGCCATAAGTATCATGCAAATGGTATTTAATTTTAGACGTTAAGATTAACCGGTACAAAGGGACTGGTTCTTTCTCGTTTTAATATTCTATTTGTTAGTTTATTCATACATTTAATCATTTTAATCAGTGTTAAATATCCATTGTATTTTTAGTTTGTTTTACTTGGCCGTGGCTGTAACAACATTTGAATTGATATTTGTAAAAATATTATATAATTTCCAATTGTGTGCAGGGTACCGGAGACGTCCAATGTCCTATGGAACATCGCGCGCTACTTCAAGAGCCTATTCGGCATATCCGACCTCTCGCCATTGAGCCAGCCCTCCATGCCTATGCCCATGTACGTCATGCCGAATGCGATGCAGATGTACGGGCAACCCATGGTCATGCCAGAAATGCATCAAATGCACAATATGGCGATGGCCTAATTGGACATCTGGACGTTTGACAGCGGCTAAAGATCAAGTGGCGAAAATAAAATTAAAAAAGCTAAATGTCAGGTCGCCACGACAGCTTGATCCGTTGCCTTTTTGTGATAAACGTGGCGATCTGACATTTAGCAATTCTCTCATCGCAATGCTTCAAATTCCTAGACACTTTTCTTGACGCTTGTGAATTTCAAGCATTGCGTCCTCTGCCCGGATGCTTAAGACTGAATCTTTTTTTCTGAAAGACTGAATCTCTAAATGCGAGCCCGTCGACTTAATTATTCGAATTATTTTAGGTAATTTATTTTAATTGTAAGAGTTGTAATAAGGCGTATTTATGCGGCACGTTAAAATAAAATAGAATGAGTTATTTGTTGTTTCATTTATGTGATTCTAAGTTCTGTAATTCTAAGCAATTTTACTGAAACATTTCGAACAGGCCCAGTTTTATAAATGGCTAATAGATCAAATTTTAGTTTCTCAGTATAATTTTTGATATTGCTTACCGACATAAGGTCTAACGAAACTTTATCAAACAGGGGTTTAATCAATCTAATTATTTGCTTGCAAATCTACTTTACATTATAAGGTTTTGTATGGACAAAGATAATAATATAATAATTATAATTTAAGTTTTTATGAAGAAAAAAAAGATCGAATAATGTTTACTTCAAATAAACAAAATATTTGCTTGAATAAAAAAAGCATTTAATACAATAAACTTAACTTTGCACTCACAAGATCATATTATACTTACGTGGATGAATTTTATTATGGAATTAATAACAGATCAATCAAATTTATTAAAAGGAACCAAGTGGATTAATTAGGTACTTATAATAAATGCAAGAGGGTATTCTGTTAACCTTTTCACAGTCAAACGGCTGATATTATTTTTATTTTGTAACATGGAGAAAGTTTCATGAAGCACAATTTAGGATCTACTACCTAATATTACGACGACTGTGAACTCATGAGACATGATAAACCTACACAAAATAAACAATACAACACATAGACACACATACAAACCAACACAAAGTCTTACAACACAAACACACAGACAAAATAAGGGGGTACTTAGATATTTTTATGTTAGTTTATTATAATAAACACATTCTACGCGCTGAGTTCTGGGGCAAAATCTGGAAATATAAAATAATAAGCAAATTGAATATTATTTTTAGGTTTGAGGTTTTAATTCAAAACAAAATTACATTTAAAATTTACGTCAGGGAAAGGGAGGAAAGGAGTGATGTTCTCCAACAAGCTTCATTATAAATTTACCAGCAATTACTCTGTTACTAGACTGTAGAAAAGCACGCTTTGTTGGAATAACAATAAAGCTTATGCATTGATTAAATGAGACGGGTCTCTCTTTGTGACATTGTTACGTAAATTATTGTCGTAAAACGTCAGTGAAAAACACCTCAACGTAATTTTTTTCGTCATGTTAGTCAAAACTTTGAATGCTGAAAGGTGGTTCTAAGTTATGACCCTCTTTTTTAAAAGCTTAAAACGAGAATTGTTTAAAATAATATCACTCTTTCACTTTTTTGACACGCAAACTATACATTTTAGTAATTTTAAAGAAATTAGGGAATTGGGAATGGATGAAGATTTTACAAGTGCCTGATTTTTTTTGTTGACCTTCCTTAGCACCAGAAAAAAGTTGCAGACTTATCACCTGCGTCAAATATTTAAAAAAAATATAAACAGTTTCCTCACTTACGTTTTGGGTTTAGGACGGCGAATAAGAAACTTTATTTTTTAGAAAAAAAATTGTTATATGAGACGGATCAAGGAAAGTGTTTCATAAGCGACGTTACCGCAACAATTACCTGCTTTTTATTTTTCCCATGAATACAAAGAATAACAAGTGCTCCTAATGCTTTTATCATTAGGGCGCAAAACATCTGTTGCCATGCCGAAATTAACTTTTTAAGAGCTCCCTTGGGGGCTAAAAAGAAACATATCTTTTTGGTAATTTTGTTTTGATGACTTTACTTAATTAAAGTACAAAACGAAATATAAATAAAATATAAAGAAATCATTATTGGACACGGAAAGCATGAGAAAGATATTGAAAGGAGAGTGATTGCAGGGAATCGAGTGAATGGGGCACTGAATGCCTTAAAACTAAACTGACCCGACGCAAGAAACATAGCTAAGAACTATCTCGACAGACAAGCTTTCGATCTAATCTACTGCTCTCAAATCGGTTCACTTAAAAAAAAATACATCCGAATTGAGAACCTCCTCCTTTTTTTGAAGTTGGTTAAAAACGCTCCTTGTTTTCAGAGATCGAGGGTTAAAAAGGAAATCAAGTCAGAATATTAAATTATTAAGTACTTGACCGCCAGAAAAACAAAAGAGATGGTTTTCATATTTTAATTCCAGGTAGTTAAGTTCTTGCCTCCGTAAGTATGTATTATGTCGTCCAAACTTCGCTTCCAGCTTCGCCAGTGGTGGTGAGGGTCGGTGAATATCTCGTAAGTAACGTTTCTTGTCTGGAAAACGAAACAATAATATTATATTATGTACCCTTCTAAAATGTGTCACGGTTATCAAAATCAAAAAAATATTCTGCAAATAGGCCACAAGGGCACTTATGAATACCCTAAATATTGTAAATTATTGATTATTAGGCCTTCTACCGTAACTACGTCCCTACGTTCTTCATGCTCATAAATGTTTTATTTATAAATCATGCTAATTAATTAATCACCGACTAAGGGAACAGGGTTGAAGTGTGTTGTGGGCGATGGGCTGGCAACCTATCACTTCGACATCACATTTTGTCGATCTTTTATACCCACATTTATGCTAAAAGTGGCACTGGAACACAATTTAATGTGCTCTGCCTACCCCTCTTAGGGATAAAGGCGTGATTGTATGTATGTATGTATGTATTGATTGTCAATCAATAATTTACAATAAAAATATATATACCTATATATTTATCCCAGAGATGCATGAGGTATCTGAGCGTCCAGTCCAGATACAAGATACAATAAGTAATAATTATACTAATGATCTTAGAGATGTCCCTATACAGTCTCTAAGCGTCAAAACACAAAAGGAGGTGCATTAGTAATATTGTCAGAGATGTATAGGGTCAATAACAATAAAACCAGTCAAGAACAGGATAAGTCTCTCGTCATTACAAACTAATAATAATAATAACAACACTAGTATTTAAGTAATTACTAATGTTAAATCGATATTAACACTATCAGTGCCAGGATCTCACCTAGCGGGCGCCTACGCCGTAGTAGCTTTCCATTGGGAACACCATTTATTTTGTCCAAACGCAATAGGGTATTATTTCGAATTTTTAACATTCTGAGTTATTTTTTCTGGTAAACGATAATTTGGACGCAGATAATACATCATCATCATAATCATATCAGCCGAAAGACGTCCTCAGTGGATATCTTTCGGCACATGGACATAGGCCTCTCCCAAAGAGTGCCAAACTGACCCGTCCTGTGCCACCCGCATCCAGCGAACCACCCCGAGGGGTAATCACGTAACGTTCTGAACGCGCGTCGGTACAATTTAACTGTAAATTTTCCATACAAAAAGTGACATTTAGACCTACCCGACGTTTGTACAATGCGTTACGTGATCGACTTGCAGGTCATCAGTCCACTCCACCCGGTACGTGGTCGCCACTCGAGAACCCTTCCGCCCTGTATTATCGATTTTCGACAGAGTTGCGTTCGGCGCTCGAGGTCAGAAACTTGGATTATTCATTCGTTCAACATCATAAACAAGTTTGCAAAAAATCAGAACTACCGGATTTGACGCGAACTACCCAGTACTTTCAGTCGACAAAGTTACTGGATTATACCGTGTTTAGTCGACTCGCAATGTAAACGACAAAAATCAGCCCGCCAATTTCGCCGTTAGAGTATTTGTGTAAAATATTTAATCTTGTTGTTCAAAACTTTGAAAAATACAAAAATCACAATTGTCCTGAAATTCCATGCTTAGGAACTGACGCAAGAATGACGAAATTTTACGAAAATAGTCTTAGGCTTTTGTATTAAGCTCAGTATGAAGAGTCAAGATACCCTTTACAAGCAAGTGTGATGAAAAAATCTACGATATACTCGTACATAGGGAATTGTGTACACTAAGGAACGTCTAATGGTACATCAAATCCTCCTAGCGATATTCCCGGTTGTGCCCTAAAGGCGAATTCCTCGACAGATTCAACACGTTTCTTCTGTGATTATGCTTGCTTGGTATTCACCATGGCACTGTATAAATGTGTACCTAATTATTGCGCCACGCCGCTCGTTCTAGTCTAAAATTTTGTAATATTACATCATCATCTTCATCTTCCTAGCGTTAGTCCCGGTTGCGCCCTATAGGGGCCCAAAGTCCGCTTTGACACCTAAACCCAAGATTTGGCATAGCACTAGTTTTACAAAAGCGACTGCTATCTGACCTTCCAACGCAGCGGGAAAACATAGACCTTTTTGGGATTAGACCGGTTTCCTCGCGATGTTTTCCTTTGTCAAAAAGCTAACGGAAATGATTCCGTACATACTCGTAAGTTCAGAAAAACTCATTGGTACGAGCCGGGATTCGAACCCACGACCGCCGCTTGACAGCGACATGCCTGAACCACTCGTGTAGGCTTGGACAAGAATAGGTCTACGGTCTCCCCCGCCTGTCGTAGAAGGCGACTAAAGGGGGTCATCGGGGTCGCAGTGGGAGCCGGGGCACTTACCTAAAAACCCCAGGGAAGGCGACCATCAGCATCCTAGGACGAACCAAATGTGGCGAGGCGCGAGGAGGGCTCCAGTGCGTTCAGTATGAGATCCTGGAGTCCTCCGCATTAGAGCGCAGATGCCGGCCGCCGTGGAGTTTTTAGTGGATACAAATACTACATAACACAGTCATCCCCCGATGATTGGGTACTTGGTTCGCAGGTATTCACTACGAAAAAAAAAAAACAAGGCTGGCTGTACCTAATCAAATAATAATTAATGTAATTGCAAATAAATAAGGAAGAAATCCGGTCAAGTAAATAAAT
This sequence comes from Epinotia brunnichana, assembly GCA_963854355.1. Taxonomy (NCBI): domain Eukaryota; kingdom Metazoa; phylum Arthropoda; class Insecta; order Lepidoptera; family Tortricidae; genus Epinotia; species Epinotia brunnichana. Next base: position 16,457,195 of record OY977957.1, read on the forward strand.
GATAGTTTGTTAAGGAACTTTATAGAGTTCAAGTAAAAACCGTACCTATTGTCTAAAGTGTGCAAAGAAAGGAACTTTCCCGTACTGAACAGTCTAAGCTTTAGTTCTGAGGAGCTTATTTCTTCTTTAGAAGAAACGAATTTTACACTAAAAGCGTGGACGACCATTTTAGAGCTTCCTTTTATCCGACTTAAATAGAAGGAACGGGCTTCTCAGTTCATCCTCATTGTTTTCACAAGCTTTTATTTAACTAGAAATGTTCGTTTAGTTTGTTTTAGTTAAAATGACGACAACCCACCTAACGTGGGATTTTACAACTTCTTCTGGTGCTAAATATGAAAAGAAATTATATCATCATTTAACTGACCGAAGTGTGGCACGTATTATACTAGAGTAGCCACATTTTAGGGTTCCGTACTCAAATAGTAAAACGGGACCCTATTACTAAGACTCCGCTGTCCGTCTATCTGTCTGTCTGTCCGTCTGTCACCAGGCTGTATCTCATGAACCGTGATAGTTAGACAGTCGAAAATTTCACAGATGATGTAATTCTGTTGCCGCTATAACGAAAAATAGTAAAAAACAGAATAAAATTAATATTTAAGGGGGCTCCCATACAACAAACGTGATTTTTTTGCCGTTTTTATAGATAATGGTACGGAGCCCTTCGTGCGCGAGTCCGACTCGCACTTGGCCGGTATTTTTTGTTCTATTGTGTATGCATAATTATTGTTTTACAAGCCTGTAATAAAAAAATAAAAAATATATAATTTTTAAAATGTTACTCGGCAAAAAAAACTGTCATATAATCGATTGAGAAATGTTAACTGTAGAGGAGAACAACCGACCAGACGGACTGCGTGACAGCCACTGGACAAACGATTTTCGGCCCAAGCTGAATCATAGAACTTCGTTCGCTTCGCTCGCTCGTTCGACTACACAAGATAAACCCGTCGTGTTTGGGCTCATTAGAACTAGTCATAATTGGGGATGGATGAAAATTTCAGAAGTGCCTGATAATTTTTTTGGTGATAATAATAACTTTCCTTAGCACCAGAAAAAATTGCAGAATTTTCAGCAGCGTCAATTATTTTTGAAAAATATAAATAGTTTCCTCACTTACGTTTTGGGGTTAGGACGGTGAATGAGACACTTTCCTTGATCCGTTTCATATTACAAAAAATATTTGAAATATCTGAACCTGGCAATGACAAATATAGCTGTCATTATCATTCCCAGTGTCAGTTTACCACGGAATTTTAAGTATTTTTTGTAATATGAGATGGATCATCAAGAAAAGTATCTCTTTCGCCGTCCTAAACCCAAAACGTAAGTGAGGAAACTGTTTATATTTTACAAAAATAATTGACGCAGCTGAAAAGTGTGCAACTTTTTTCTGGTGCTAAGTAAAGTTAATCCTATCACCAAAAAAATAATCCGGCACTTCTAAAGTTTTCATCCATTCCCCATTGCGTTTTACTCTCTGAGTTCAACCCCTCAAGTAGTTGATTGATGCTTGTGGAAAAAACAATACAACTTCATCTCTGCCAAGTTGTCCGATTTTAATAATACTTTTTTGGATCGTATACAGTGTACTGGTATCTGCAGAGTGAACTATATAACTTAAGCGAAGACCTGATGATGGGAGGAGGTCTGTGCCTAGCAATGAGATATATTATTATGTAGTTCTCAGTAACGGTTTGAAATTAATATGAAGTACCTGAGTATGTCTTCTGTCCTACGGAGCTGTAAAAAATATATTCGTTATCAATTCCATTTGGGAATCCATTGTTATTTATCAAAACGTAGCCGTTGGGTGTCGGAGTGAGGTGAGGTTACCTCAATTTGACGTGGCTCTTAGGGGAGCATTATAGGTAGAGTAAAACCACTCTTAAAATGAACATCCCTTCATTAAACTTCATGATTCAATGTTTAAATTAAAATACTAATCTCACGGAAACATGGCGCTGTCGAAAAATGAAAGGCGTTCTATCTAACGAACTAACCAAACTTAAAGTTATATTGATTTTACTCTAAAACAGATTTTACTCTAAGAAAGGGTTCTTTTCTATGTAGTTGGTAGTGGAGTGTTCAAATTCTCTAATTAAAAGCATAGGTTTCTAATTTCAAATATGAAATGTCTTTCCATATTTTAAATTTGTACTTAATTATATAACGTACCTACGCTTTGAAAACTCTATTGTTAATTATTTACCTCGCTTCTACTAACGATATCGCTGTGTGCCAGATTGCTGTGCCGAAGTGCCCAGGGCCAGTTTTCTCTTGTTTGTCTTGTGCAAACGAATCAAATAAACTAAGGTTTTCCTGAACTGTGTTTTTGTTTCCTCCTTGAATATCCATACTTAATATTATAAATGCGAAAGTGTGTCTCTCTGTCTGTTATCTTTTCACGCTTAAACCGCTGAACAGATTTAGATACAATTTGGTATAGAGATAGGTTGAGTCCCGGGAAAGGATATAGTATAGTTTTTACATCGAAAGTCATTCCCAAAGGGGCTGTAATGTGGAGTGAAAGTTTGTATACAGCTACGATATAAACGAGTTCCACGCGGACGGAGTCACGAGCAAAACCTTGTAATAAACAAAGTAAGTTTAAATGTTTGAATCATGCGCCGGCATTGTAAGTGAAGCTGGCAACAAAACCGACACTATCATGCGGTGTGAACACCCAAAATAAAAAGTATCGTTGTCAGATCAGATACCGATAGTAACGGATAGGTGTGAACAGGCTCTAAGAAGCTGTTTTATACCGTTGACCTTCATAGTGCGGTTTCACGTGACCATTTTTTGCAACGATACAAACGCGTTTTACACGAACGTGCGAATGTATTGCGATACTATTTATATGGGTTATTCGCGGACGGTCTAGAAAGCAAAATAATTACTGTAATATTTTGCCTATATCGCTTTTAGTCTACATCCTGAACCGGTGAACGGTCCAGAACGCAAAATGTGTACATCATTTTCGTCGTCTTTTCTTTCCGTTAGCGATGTCAACGGAGCCCCGCTACCGCGGGGCTCCTATTTTTGTGCTGTTTGGCCTTCTGCCATTAGAAGATACCTAACGAACCTAACCTACCTATGAGTGGTAATTTTGCGTTCTAGACGGGTTTTTTTTTTTAATTTCGACCACCAGTAATATTCGTACATCGATACTGTATCATATTTTGTATCGCTGCAAAAAGTCACCATGTGTAACAAGTAACCGCTCTTATTGGTGAAAATAATCACAAAATTTTATTTCTAAACCGTATCGTTTGTCCGAATTTCCATTTTGGCAGATAGCCAGATTTCTCGAATACCGCAATTTTTTGATTAGTTTTAAACACTTATCGTGCAGAACCCATATGTTAGGTTAGATTTGTATTTCAAAGTTTCAGAGAAAAACGGTTTTTACGGAAATGACAATTTGGATAACGATACAGTTTGGAAATCAAATTTACTGATTGCGATATTTAATCTCTTATAATTGTCGATGAACCATAAATAGTTTACTACCTATACCAAGACATTTAGTATATTACATTTTTTAAACTGTACACAACTAATACACGAGATCCTTTCTAACCTGTACAATAATATGTTATGTTATAGGAAGTTCTTGGTTAGGATTGTTATAAGGTAAAATAAAGCATACAATATCGATCAATTCATTTAATTCAAAATAAATAATTGTTAGTACATTATTAATAAATTATTAATTTAAGAACAAATGCCTAGTTGTTATAAATGCGAAATTAGCTTAAGTTAGTACAGTTTGGTAAATGTTTTATTTACATTTATATATTTAGTGTACTTTTATATATAAATATATATTTATATTATTATCGAGTATCTTTAAAAATACATATCGAACACAACATCTAGGATTATCGTGATTAATCATCTACCTTAATATTTACTTAATTTTTGGTTCAAGGATTCTGGAGCTTCTATTACTTTTGTAAGCAATTATTTTTTCTTCGGCCTAAAGAGGATGGAATTCTTATTCGTTAATGATGTCGTATTATCCATAATGATTTTCTCAGTCTTAATGTTTTTGTCGGTGACAATGGTCCGCAATTTGTGTTTGTGTTCGATGTGTATTCTCATATTATTTTTGGCATTTTGTTAAGGGTGAGGTAAGCTCCCAATGCTCCATCTCCATCAAGTCTCATTCACCACCGTGACTTAGTCCTTTTTGATGATAGCCTGGAAAGTGTTCGAACTTTAATTTTCTTTTAAAACAATTAAAAGTCAGCACATGTAAGGTTACATAATAGTAATTTATGTGATTGTACATAATGAAGGGCATTAAACACTAGTGTGGGTTTATGAAACGAGCGACAGCGAGTTTCATAATACACACGAGTGTTGTAGTGCCTACACCCTAATATGTAATTAGATTCCATCAAATCTACCAAGAAATTTCATTTCTTGGTAGATTTGATGGAATCTAATTACATACTAGGGTATAATTATGTACAGTTACATACACTACTTTATGCCACCCCACATCTTATAAAGCCTCAATGATGAGTGTTCGGGAATCATTAGAATAACCGCCATTGCATCTATTATCGATGTTATTAAATATGATTTTTCGTACATTATAATAACACTGGCACAGACACAACGCTGATGTTACGTTACTGGTTGCAATAATGGTGGTCCTAATATATGGTTTCCGAACACATTCTAGAGGATTTATGATGTGGGTGTAGATAATTAGTATTTTTCACAATCGTGTATAATAGAGAGTTTTTTAGTCGAGTGTTTAGGCCACGAAGCTTGCTGAGTGGCCTAAGTAAGGTACGAGATTAAAAAGCTTGATTATTACACTATTGTGAACAATACTTTATGTACGAGTTCATTAAAATTAATTTTCTACAAGTCAACTCAACTAATTAAACAAACTCGATACTGTTGAAACGAAGGGCAGCCTATCGCTCATACGCTCGTTGATATCTTCAAAGACATCAACGAGCGTACGACATCAACGAGTAAACTCAATTATCAAAGCGATTCTATTGGTCCAATTCATTACAGTTCGGTAAAGCAGCCATGTGATTGGTCGAATTTATTAAAGTTCTATTTTAAAATTTTTTTGGTTGTCTAGAGCGTATCGAAACAGTTATTTCGGTTGTTTCGGAAGTAACAGACTATTCAACGATGAAAAGAGTGACGTTGCAGTATTCTCTATGAAATCTTAATACACATATTTTAATCGTCGAGTACAAAATAGTATTTTTCACAATCGTGTTATAATAGAGAGCTTTTTAGTCGAGTACCGTGTTTAGGCCACGAAGCTTGCTGAGTGGCCTAAGTAAGGTACGAGATTAAAAAGCTTGATTATAACACTATTGTGAACAATACTTTTTGTACGAGTTCATTCAAATTAATTTTCTACGAGTCAACTGAACTAATTAAACAAACTCGATACTGTTGAAACGAAGTGCAGCTCATCGCTCGTACGCTTGTTGATATCTTAAAAGACATCAACGAGCGTACGACATCAAAGCGATTCTATTGGTCCAATTCATTACAGTTCAGTAAAGCAGCCATGTGATTGGTCAAATTTATTTAAGTTGTCTGGAGCGTATCGAAAAGTAGTTATTTCGATTGTTTCGACAGTAACATGGACTACAACTATGAAAAGAGTGACGTTGCAGTATTCTCTATGAAATCGTAATACACATATTTTAATCGTCGAGTACAAAAAATATATTAAAGGTCCTGTCCTGCTTACAATGACAACAGTAACTCCATTCGAAATATAGTTCAAATGTAGCTAAATAAAGTAAACAATTGAATAATATTTCATATGAAGTTACTGCTATTATCGCAAGCACGGCAGTATATTTATTGGCTTAAATATAACATCAGTAATTGTCTTATCACAGCTCTTTTGCACCAATCAACATTACTTTCCGTCAACAACGGCTCAGAAACTTAATTTAAGTGTGAGTAGGTGTGTTGCGATTGGGGATTTGTTATGCCACGAGCAGTCAATTTGGTCATAAAATGTCATTTTATAATCTTAGTTTGAAGCCCAATGATTTCTAATAAATAATTCGACGTTGAATTGTCGTGGGAAATAAATTGACAAGTTGGTGAATTAGGAGCCAGCGACAATAAGATGGTTGCCGTTTTATCACTTATCGTTGTGGATAAGATATCCGTCACTCTCGCATACTTATCAGAACGTGACGGATGCCTTATCGACAGTGATAAGTGATCAAATGTCAACCATTCTACGCCAGCTGGTGTGTATCCTGAGCCTCCTCGCTGAGAGAGTAAAGCAAATGAAAACATTTTAGCCCACCAATTGGTAGGGTAATTACCCTATTATAACCTAATAAAGAAACAACCAAATAGTAAGACACCTCTACCAAAAATCTACTATTTCTTTTAATCAATTTAGAAAACTCATCCTTTGACATTGTTTGCATTTGCAAATAAATCATGCCATGAAAACACTGTCATCTATATTACCATTGTGACCTTAAACTTGCAAGTCTAGGTTAGGAGAAGTATAAATTTAATTATCGTGACATTAAGCCTGAATAACGTCCGGAAATAAAAAAGGGAAAGAATATAATTGGACAACGAAAGTATTGTGACAGGAACTAATTATATCCATTTAACGTTTTACTGGCGGATGCATTAATCACCTTTAATTTATTCGCAGAGAAATATTGGGAGAAGGTTTTTTTTTTGCAATCGTCCATTAATAAGAATTGTAGAATAATATAAATTTCTCCAAATAAAGGTAATTTTCAGAGTACCGCCTGCACCTTTTATAACATGAGGCCATCGTTTAAAAATATAAAAAGCAACAAGCAGTGTTCGAAACAAAATAATTGCTATTATCGGAAAGAAAACTTGGACATAGTACATAAACATGCTCCAATGCCATAGCCATTTCTTGTTACTAAAGAAATCCTTTATAAAATAAGAAAAAGTATTTCCATTACCTACATGCCCATGCCCAATCATACAGAACATTATTACATTGAAGTCTAATAAGAAATACCAAGTTGTCCCTAGGACATGCTCAAGTAAAGGCTAATTACTTTTTTCGGGAGAAAAACAAAAACAAATAATAGAATATACATAAAAAGAAAAATTGTAGAGACTAAGACTTTTGAAACCGAATCATCAACATCATATCAGCTGAAAAATGTGGAGTCTACAGCTGGACAAAGGCCCCCACAAACCGAAACAATCAGACCATTTATTTCTAATCCAAATCATCATATCAGCCGAAAGACGTCGACAGCTGGACGAAGGCCTCCCACAAACCGAAACAATCAAACCAATATTTCTTATCCAAATCATCATATCAGCCGGAAGACGTCGACAGCTGGACAAAGGCCTCCCAGAAACCGAAACAATCAGACCATTTCTTTCTAATCCAAATCATCATAATATCAGCCGAAAGACGTCCACTGCTGGAGGTCCCCTCAAAGAGACAATGCCACGGACTCCCGCGACCTTTACCAGGTCATCAGTCCACAGTGTGGGGGGGGCTACCCATCCCGCACCTTCCGGTAGATGGTCGCTTACTATGGGCCTCATAAGAAGGTCTACTTTTTCTTCTTCTTCTTCTGGGAGTTTCTCTGCGCGATAGCATCAGAAATTAGGCTATTCGCAGCAGAACCAAGGTAACCGATATAGCCCTCCGAATCGCTAAACGGGGGCACATTGCACGTAGAACCGATGGCCGTTGGAGCGGAAAGGTTCTAACCTTCAATGACTTATAAGTTTTATAACATAAATATTTTTAATGTCCGTATTTACTACTTGTTGTGATCAGATGATATCAAACTTCACCTTTGCAAAAAGTATCGTACCAAACTGGGCTAACATTTTTTTTGCCGTAAGACTTGCCATACTTAATTACGAGACTTTCATCAATTACATTACCTTTTAATTAAATTACCTAATGGAGTTTATGCTTAATACTATACATCAAATAAATGTTTAGGTAATAAACTTTTCGAGTAATTTTTGTGTTTCTTAATTTAATGTCAAAGCACCACAATATAATGGAAACAAGAATTAAAAACATAGGACTTTTCTAAAGCTTTTCAGCTTTCATTTTCCCAAATCAAACCAGAAACCTTAAGATTTCTGGCTTGTTACACAGGTTTTGTTAGTGCTTATTTTACTCTTTGATCTTTGTGTCAATTGTACATTATAATAAAGATACAATTGTTTTCAGCTCCGCGCGTAGGCTGAACAAACCGAGAATCATATTCCTTTGTTATTGCGCTAAAAAATATTTTTTTTAGGGACTATTTATATCTAACTTAACGATTTGTAGTTCTGTTCACAACAAATATAATTTAATGATTGAAGCAAGCCAAGCACAAAACAAACAAACAACAGGCGTGATTATAATTACATAACTTCACTTTGAATATAAGTATGTATGTTATGTCGTCTCGTTTCGATATCCATTAAAGATCCATTGCTTAGCACGTACAAAGTAGGGATGTTACGAAGATGGTTTCAGTGGAACCGGAATCGGAGTTGGAGTTATTAAATATGATTTAGTGGAATCGAAATTTATAAGACAAAGTGTAAGAGCCCGATTCGAAGTCGCAACCGGAGTTAGCTTAGATATTGGAGTCGGAGTTGGAAGCAACAAGCAGCTCCGGTACCACACACCACACCGCACCGGGCCGAGTGCGGATCATGCGGAATTTATATAGGAGCATACAAGGAAAAAATACATAATAAAATAATAATACATAATAATACATCATCTTATCATAGATGTACAAGGCCAATGATGATGATACAATGAGAAAACCGTCGCCCTGTGATGCGGTGGCAAGTTGAAGACCACATCCGATATATTTTATTTCGGATGGATGAAAGTTGGAGGTTTTAACTCAAATAACTTCGATTTACATAAAATCATCACTCTTTGGGGGCGACCCATGTACTGCAGTGGACTTGTTTCGACTGATATGATGACGATGATGATGACATCAAACATGTCAGAGTCGGAGGCGGAGGTGTGAAATCGGAAATTCCGATTGACTGGAGTTCGAATCGAAGCCGTTTAACATCCCTAGTACTTATGTACGTGGAGAAATTTTCACGAGCACCCTGTGCACATAACCAAACTCATGCTATAAATATATAAACAGGTTATGGTTTACCGATAAACGGTTTGAAGCGAACACGATTACCCTTGTATAGTCAAATCTTGAAAATAGCATAAAGAATTGATCCTACATAGTCGACGACGGATGACCTTACACTAATAGGGGGATGAAATTGGGGGTGGAATTTGATACCAGATAACACGTAAGCAAAGCCACGAGGAGAATTACACACATCACGTTAAATGCGAAAACACACAAAAGGCAAGAGCAAAACTATATCTGTAAAAAATGTGGCTTGTAAACAAACAATTATCAATAAATAATCAGAATCAAAAAATAAAACGCCGAACAGTGTACCTATTCACGGAGATAACGATGCCGGGAAAGTACGAGCTTGTGTAATATATATAACAACTAGGTCTGTGGTGAGCAGTAAACTCGCAAGACTGTCTTTACAAAAAAAGACGACTAGCCAAATCGACATAATAAAAATATACAATTATTGAACTTGCTCTAAAAAAATCGCGAGAATCAGTTGAAAAATGCCATCTTTAGTCAGGAGAACAGAAGTGCTGTACTATTTACAAACGGGTATACGAATTAAGTTTGGCCCAAGCTGAAGCGGAGAGCTGCTTTCGCTTCGCTCGCTTGTTCAGTTACAGAAAAATATCATAGCTTCTTAGCTTTAGTAATAGGGGTGTAGACTCAAAATTTATTAGAACTACAAAAGAAAGAAGGCAAAATAAATTGGCTATTGACGAAAATCCCAATCAGATATCTGAAAAATTACGAAGCTACAACCGTTTTAAAATTGCTTGTTAAAGAGAGACATCGCTCGTGGATCGTGACATCACGATCCCCGATCGTCATAGTAAATGACAATCGTTTCATACGATGGTTCGTTATGCGGAAAAGGGACACCCTCTTTAAACTTTGGACACTTATAACTTTGCGATTACTTAATCCCTAGCTTTACTTTTTTCTCCATTTGACAATATGTTTAATATGTTGTCCTTTTTCGAGAAAATTCATCATTATTGGTTATTCCATTTGGTGTATTATGAAGAGGAAACGTTTTAAAATTATGTGGCTTAGCAATTTGGTAGGTAGGTACAGTTGGCCAAAAATGTGGTCTAACACCCTACGGTCGAGGTTCATTCAAACGTCATGAAACAACAAGGTCGATTTCCACTTGCAATAATATTATGACAGTAATCTTAGTGACAATTTGTTTTGTTTTGTTTTTTACACCCATTGTTTTGTCCACGAATAAATGTTTTCTTTCTTTCTTTCTTTCTTTCTTTCTTGCTTTCAATCAGATCTCGCAGACACTTTTGTCAAAACTGCACGGCTATCACCAAACGGCCCGCAAGCTATCTCGATTTTTCTCGCTCTATACCTCTCTTTCTACGTGTTCTAATAAGAGAGAGACGGATAGTGCGAGAAAAATCAAGAGAGCTCGCGCGCCGTCTTGTGATAGTAAGGTAAAAGTCCTAGTGCTGGTAGACCACTTTCTTGGCCAACCGTACGTAAAGTAAGGATAAGGTAAAAGTCCTTGTTCTTGACGTTGCACTAGTACATTACATGGACACTTTATGTCAATGCATTATGGGCTCCCACAAGGTAGACTGATGACCTGGTAAAGGTCGTGGGAGTCCGCTGGATGCGGGTGGCGCGGGACCGGTCACTTTGGAACTCTTTGGGGGGGGGGCTATGTCCAGCAGTGGACGTCTTTCGGCTGATATGATGATGATGGTGATGATTATGGGTTAACTTCAAGCTGAGATGGTTTTTCTTCATTCGAATTTATATATCTCACGTTGACAGTTAAAGTACCCATTAAGTAGTGTAACGTCGGAGACTATAACGTCTACCTTACTTTCCGACCGTATTTTCAAAAAGTTTTGAGGCAGAAAGCTTGTAGAAATAAACCGAGAAAAGCACGTTAGTTGTTCCGGTTTATTCCCTTTCGAATGGTATTAGTGAAAATAAAGAAAGCATATAATGAATAGAGGAAAAATCAGGACATTGTTACCTGAGTAAACCAACAATAAGCATTGTGAAAGCAAAACCTTTCATTATTTGTTACGTTAGGTAACGGTAAAGCTTTCTCGTCGATATTTTTATCGATTGTATTTTTGTACAATTGATAAAAATATCAAAGTAGAAACAAAAATAGTTTTCACTGCCCAGTTTGTCATGATAAGATTTCTATAAATGACTACTTTGAACTTTATCAATGATCAGATGAACAAAGGATTAAATAAGGTAAAAGAACGTTTCGAGGTATTCCGATTCAGACAAAGCACATTTTAGTTAATTTTTAACTTTCAGAGGAATACTATTCAAGTCATGCAGATTTTGCAGATTTTCTCACGATTTTTTCTTTAAGGCAACGTAGGCTCGTGGTCTTCTCTCCCTCTTATAGATAGATAGATAAATCGTTTATTTGCTTGAATCATGGTCATTATAAGTGTTAAATTTCAATTTTATAGTCCAGCACAATTCTGCCGGCTGGTGGCGTGCAAATAATAAAAGAAAAACGTCACATACATTACAACATTTACAATTCAATAATATTCAACATAATAACAAAGTCCAGTATAATAATAACTAAAATAATTCCATTGTCATTGTTTCATTATATATTAATAGGTACCTACTATCAAAACGAATTTTACTTAACATTTACTGTGCGTACTTAGTATACCTACAACTTGTTGTTTTAAGGAAATCTTGGACCGAATAAAAGCAATTTTCGGTCAACCAGGCGCTCAATTTCCTACAGAAACTATTATAAAACATGTCCGTAATTTCTTTCGGTATGGAGTTATAAATTAAGCAAGCCATGTAGTAGCAGTTTTTGCGGTAAATGTCTAGTCTTGGAGCTGGCATAGACAAGGCCGTGTGCGTAACTGCTCTACGGTGAGAGTTGTCATTTAATTTGAATAGTGACATATTGGACTTTACTAATTTGGCAATTTCAAAAATATATATGCTAGGTGCTGTCATAAACTTATTTTTTACTAGCTGTTGCCCGCGACTTCGTCCGCGTAGAACTTTTTATCGTCTTAGAAAATGATTTCTCTCAATACAAAATTTGAACCCTCTTTTAGGGGATAATTAAAAAAAAAGTTAATGTTCATTTTCTAGTTTGTGAACAAACAGTCTAAAACCAAAGTTAAAAATCTCATACTTTAAAAATGCCTTGAAATACTCAAACTTTGAACCAATTTTAACACTCTTAGGGGATGAATTTGGAAAAACTCTGAAATCAGTTTTGTAGTCTTTTAACGTACAGAATAAGACCGAAGTTAAAAATCTCTTACTCACACTTTAAAATTTTATTGCTCGCCATTTAAAATTTGAACCCCCTTTTAAACCCCTTAGAGGTTGAATTTTTCTAATCGCTGAAAGAACTTTTTTCGTAAACTTTTAAGTCTCTAGCTCAAAAAAAGTGTTGCCCATACAAAGCTTTCTTAACCCCCTTAGGGGTGGAATTTTCTAAAACTCTGAAAGTACTTTATTATTAATTTTAATAAGTAACATTTTGAATAGTTTTAAGTCTAGTAAAAAAAAAAGTTTTTCCCACACAACACTGGCTACCCTTCTTAAGGATCTTAAGGATCCCCTTAGGGATGGAGTTTTCTAAAACGCTGAAAGTTCTTTTTTAGTATTCTAATAAGTAATCTTTTTGCAAAGTTTTAAGTCTAACTCAAAAAAAAGTGTTGCCCATGCAAAGCTTGCTCTCCTTTTTAACCCTATTAGGGGTGGAATTTTCTAAAACGATTTGTGTTCTTTTTTTGTATTTTAATAAGTAATCTTTCTACAAAGTTTCAAGTCTCTAACTCAAAAACATAAACTTTCCCTGATAAAAACTTTGCACCCCTTTTTATCCCCCTTAGGGATAGATTTTTTCAAAACGCTGAAAGTCTTTTTTTTGTATTTTTATAAGTAATCTTTCTACAAAGTTTTAAGTATCTAGCTCAGAAAAAGTGTTCCCCATACAAACCTTGCACCCTTTTTTAACCCCCTTAGGGAATGATTTTTGTAAAACGCCGAATGTAGTATTTTTCATGTTCTAATAAGTAATTTTTCGTCAAAATTTTAAGTCTCTATTAAAAAAAAATATGTTTTTCCCATACAAACTTTGCACCCTATTTTACCCCCTTAGGGGTGAAATTTTCCAAAACGCTTAAAGTACTTTCTTTGTATTTAAATAATCTTACTACAAAGTTTTGACTCTAGCTAAAAAAAATAGTTTCCCACATACAAACTTTGCACCCCTATTTTAGCCCCCTATTTTTAGGGGTAGAATTTTCAAAAACGCTGAAAGTACTTAATTTGTATTCTGATGACTAATCTTTCTACAAAGTTTTAAGTCTCTATTTAAAAAAAATATTGTTTCCCCCATACAAAATTTGCACCCCTATTTTACCCCCTTAGGGGTAGATTTTTTTAAAACACTGAATCTAGGTACTTTATTTGTATTCTAATGAATAATTTCTCTACAAAGTTTTAAGTCTCTATTTAAAAAAAAGTAGTTTCCCCCATACAAACCTTGCACCCCTATTTTACCCCCGTAGGGGTGGAATTTTCAAAGACGCTGAAAGTGTTTCATTTGTATTCTAATAACTAATTTTTCTACAAAGTTTAAGTCTATAGCTCAAAAAAAAAAGGTTCTCCCATACAAACTTTGCACCCCCATTTTACCCCCTTAGGGGTAGAATTTTCAAAAATCCCTTTTTATCCCTAGCCCACGTTATAAAAGCAACATACTGTGCAAAAATCAACTCTCTAAGATTAGTAGTTTCGGCTGTGCGTTGATGAGTGAGTGAGTGAGTGATTGAGTGAATAAGTCAGTCAGGACATAGGCATTTATTATGTATAAATAGATAGAAGCTAATGAAACTCCCATTCAAATATCTCAAAAAATTATGAAGCTACATCCGTTTTAATGTCGCTTGTTAGAGTGAGAAAACGATGAGGGACTGTGACGTCAATATAGTCGAGCGTCATAGTAAAAAACAATCGTTTCATATGAAGGTGCGTTTTGCGGAAAAGGGACAGAACATACCCCCTCTTAAAACTTTGGACTCTTATAACTTAATCATTACCTATATAACCTCTTGCTTTGTTTTTTTCTCCATTTGACTATATTTATTTTAAATTCTTTTTCGTGAAAATAAATTATGATTATTTACCATATTTTCGATTCCTGAGCTATAACCACGAACTTCGGAATTCGAAAATATTCGGGTATCTCTATCTCTATCGCACTAACCATACTCGAGTGACAGGGATGCAAACATATGAACATTGAGTATCGGTTTTCGTGGTAGCGCCGCAGGTACTTTGGCTGAATGCGCCGAGCGCGTGCCATTGTCATTCAAAAAAAACAAATTCGTGTTAATTATATTGTTCAAATTTGTTGATTTCATTTATTGAAATTACGACATACAACGACATTTGCGCATATAAGTTCTCATATCAGAATCGAATATTTTTTTATGGTTTATATTTTAGCATTTGTCTCGTAAAGGTCTATCGTAGACGGGATTTAAATTATTAATAAGTGAAAGGCAAAGCAATTCCGCCATTTTGACGAAAATTTGACGGTTCTTATAGCTGACAGTTGGAGCAGCGTTTGATTTCAATAAAAATAAATGAAAAATTAAATGAAGTCGTATATTTCGGAAAATTAATTAACTGTCGCAGTCGGATAAAAACTATCCTAAGTTGCAGCTAGAATAATTATGTACCTATATAAAATGTTTCATATTTTTCCGTTCATGGGATGCTGAGAACATTCGAACCGCGCAAAGCTTAGTTTCAAACTGGCTGATTCTTTTTTTAATTTAGAGATTTATTATAAGTGGAGATAAAGATTTGTCTGCATGAGCATAAGCGTGAGCGAAATGGAAGTGCGTGTTCGGAAACGCAGATATCATGTTTTTTCATTTGAATTTTATGTACGTAATTTTATTTTAATAAATAAAAAAGTAATATTGCCGATTTTTAGAACCTATTTTAATATGTTTAGCTGTTGTGCATAATTTGTTACCAATTTTTAAGTGTACATATTTTAGACCTATGATCGTGATTTTATTAGGGTTCCGTAGCCAAATGGCAAAAAACGGAACCCTTATAGATTCGTCATGTCTGTCTGTCTGTCTGTCTGTCCGTCCGTATGTCACAGCCACTTTTTTCCGAAACTATAAGAGCTATACTGTTGAAACTTGGTAAGAAGATGTATTCTGTGAACCGCATTAAGATTTTTACACAAAAATCGTAAAAAAACATTAAGTTTTAGGCGTCCCCATACTCAGAACAGGAACTCAAAAAATTTTTTTTCATCAAACCCATACGTGTGGGGGGGGGGTATCTATGGATAGGTCTTCAAAAATGATATTGAGGTTTTTAATATATTTTTTTTCTAAACTGAATAGTTTCCGCGAGAGACACTTCCAAAGTGGTAAAATGTGGGTCCCCCCCTGTAACTTCTAAAATAAGAGAATGATAAAACTAAAAAAATACATGATGTACATTATGCATGCAAACTTCCACCGAAAATTGGTTTGAACGAGATCTAGTAAGTATTTTTTTTTTTTTACGTCATAAATCGTAAACCGCAATTTATTTCACGGGACCCTTCATGTGCGAGTCCGACTCGCACTTGGCCGCTTTTTCTATGGAGCGAAAGTCAAAAACTTAGGATTCGAATAGCTGTTGTCCCTCGAGAGAGGCCTCAAGATTGCTAATTAAGTGTAGGGCATCCGTATTATAATCCAACCAAGCGCTACGACAATTTTTAAAAATCCATTTTCTGAGCTCACGTTTGCCTTAACAAAACTGCTTACTTTCCATATCTTTGGGCTCTTTTCGATGGAGTCATTTCTAATTTATTCTACAGTATTCCATTACTCTAATAAGGAAATACTGTATCCGAGCGGTAAGGCAGGGGACTTTGAATCTGTAGGACGCGGGTTCAAACCCCGGCTCGTACCACTGGGTTTGTTCAAAAACGTATGTACAAAAGATCATTTGAATATAACAGTGGCTTTTCGGTGAAGAAATCGTGAGGAAATCGCTCTTATCCCTATCAGATCTAGTTTTCCTTCTGGGTTGGAAGGTCAGATGGCAGTCTCTTGGATAAACTAATGTCTATGGCAAATCTTGGGATAGGTGGCAAAGCGGACCCCGGGCTCCTTTGGGCACAACCTGCAATTAAGCTACGATGATGATGATTCCATTACTCGAATAAAGAGAAGGCTTGTGTGGTGCTTTCCCCCTTGCCCCCCACACCGCAGGTTACGTATCCAGTTTATCTTGGTCCATGATATCTGAACAAGAGCCCTACCAGATATCTATATTCGTTCTCGTGCCAGTACTAGTGCCACTACTGCCTAGCATCACAGGATTGCTGCAACTACTCGCTTATTCATAGAATCGTCACTGAATAGTCGTATTGCAGCATTTTGTAGAGAAGCCCCTCCTACATGACTAGCCATAGCCAATATATCTTGATAACCCTGCCTCAGTGTGGTCAAGTTCTACTCATTCAATATATTCGCAGCTAACCATCACATCTGATGGAACATTCCACTATCCGCTGCCTGCGGACCCTGGTAGTCCAGTCAGCAGCAGAAGTAGCTAAGCGGGCCGGGCGTTCAAAATAACCTGCACACGACTGTATTCTTAAAAATTAAGAGCGTGTGTAGGTCATTTTAGCCCGCTTAGCTACTTCTGCTGCTGACTGTACTTTCACAGTTCAGCTCTAATTTTTATATACCTACCATTCCTTAACTTACGAAGAAAGAATTCAGACTTAATCAACCAATTAATATTTTGTCACCTGAGGAGAGAACAGCTTCTTAAGCCCAATGATGGTCGCCAGCAGTAGCGCGATCTTCGAGATCAGGAGAGCCTTCCCTACCATCAGGGTCAGGCCCTTGAAGGTGAGGGCGCCGAGGAGACCAAACTTCATGGCTGCTGCGGCTAAGATAGGACCCATATTCTTGTTACGGCTGCGGCCGCTCTCGAAAACCTTTGGGCTCTTTAGGGCTACACCTGGAATTTAACACATACTCAACGTTAGTACCAGTTTTGCAATCATAATTATATTATTTTTTGAACGACAGCACATCAACAGTCATTTGATAAAACGTTAATACGACAGTTAATACGTCGTAACGCGCGTTCAGAAGTATACTGGTGAGAAACAGTTGAATCAATGTACTGTCAAACTCATAAGAAACCATAAAGAAAGGAAAGACTAGACAAACACACACATATACACTCATGTGTGACAAAAATATAAGAAGAGACAATATCACAAGCGCGAGCGAGATACAATGGCGTATCTTCTATCCCTCAGCGCGTATAGCTATGTTCACCACCTAACAAAAAATATACTGAAACTGATGTCATGGATAATACGACTAAAGTATATAGACATGAGATGTCGAGGATGTAGTCTTCTGTTCCTTCTCAATTTTGTGAGGCTAAAATACCTCCATCCTTCTTGGACATTCACTAGTAGTACAGTGGGTCGATAACGTAACGCATTGTACGCACGTCAGGTAGGTCTAAATGTCACTTTTTATATGAAAAATTGACGGTTAAATTGTACTGACGCGCGTTCGGAACGTTACGTGAATACCCTTCAGGTAGAGTAAGACTAAATATGATAGTTTGGCGGCAAATTAAACAAACTAAACTCGACCAATTTTAGGTTTAACACATTGATGGAAAGTAGACGCAGCAACAAACAATATAGTTTTCTCGAAATTAGTGACAGCAATCAGGATCACCACAGTTTGTAAAATAAGATAGGGGTAGGATCCCAAAATTTTGGTAGGACTCGGGAGATCCTCATTTCTAGTACCAGGATAAAGTTATAAACAAAGTTTTATTGATGTACATAAATTGTGCCTGCAAACCATGATATTTTCCCTGTACTATAGGACTCCATCTAGTAAATCCTCTATCTACATAAGAAGCTGAACAACTTGATACCTTATTGCTTTCGCCCGTTTGACAACGTCGTGTGGCAGTTTGAACATGAGTTTAAAGTGACACGGTGCAAAGGTCCCATCAGCCCTTGTGAGATCGGCCGTATTGAATTATTATTGTGAACTTAAATGAAGCCAAATAAATATATCAAAAAAATATAAACATAAACTTATCTGATTTGCAATAAAATTGTCTTTCATTGTAAGATGCTGAAAAGAGGTCGATGAGCAGGGTTTCTTTCAATATGTAAATAAAAAGTAAGTTAGTACAAGTGGAAATAATGTAGATATAAATAAATAATATTTTTATCAACATAACTTTTCTATACATAAATATTTTGTGGATGATAGATTTCAAGTCCATGACGGTGAAGACCAAAACATGCTAGTCGTCGTATTACAAATCGTGATTGAGTCAAATTATGGCTTCAGTAATTTGGTTCATTGCAAATCAAATTTCCAATCACAGTTGAAGGTCTCTTATTATGGACATTTTATTTTTCGATGAAAGAAATTTCTTCGTTTACAAGTTTCACAATTATTTGATGAATATGTTCTTCTTCTTCAAATCTGTCATCTTTAACATACTTAGGGTAAGTTGCACCAAATCGTCTGTAACAAGTAAGCGGTGTTCGTTGAAATCTGAATGTATGGAAAGTTTCTATGGAATGACAGATGCTAGTGCCATATTTAACTTTGATCGGTCTATACTTATTCGTATGTTGGTGCAACCCACCCAAGTAAGACCAAATGATGGAGATAAATGTTATCGTCAAGTCATAGATACAAGATTTCATGGAGTCCAAGCGAATCCCCGAAAGGAGTGAAGATAAATTAACCTGACTTAATTGAGAAACTGGGCCATTTCACGCCAAGCGGGCAGGAAAAATAATGCCAGCTTATAGAATTTACTGAAATTTGGAATAGTTATACTGCTTGATGTCCTGAGCTGAAGTAGGTACATTTTTTTTAATTTTTTATTAGGCTCCGTTTCCGGTTTGGATACATTTAAAAATATGACGAATTTGGAGGACTGCGTTTTTCAAATGCTATAACTGCAAGCATAATTTAAAAAAAATAATAAGGTGTAATGTTTCTTTGAGAATATTAGTTAGTCTTTTATGCAGTTATAATAATGTTCTAATTTATAATTATTTCATACAAAAAACCGGAAGTAAATTTTTTATATCCAATTTATAATATACGGTGCCGAATAAAAAAATTAAAAAAAATTACAGCTCAGGACATCAAACAGTATAACTTTTCCAAATTTCAGCAAATTCTATAACCTGGCATAGTTTTTCCTGCCCGCTTGGCGTGAAAAATGCCCCTGTATCAGAAGACTAAAACATTCTGAACATCTCATGTCATATATATACTTCAGTCGTGTAACAAAGCTGTTAACAAACAGAAAAGGCTTATACGCGATGAGGGACGGGAGATACGACATTGTATTTCGCTCCCACGTGTGTTATTGTCTATGGATTTGTCACACGTGCGTGTGAGTCCCTCTATACTTATTCTTTCTCTATGTTCTAAGGCATGCGGTGCACTCAGTACATTTTGCTTGTGAAAGAAGAAAGAGCGCTCGGGCTCACGTAGCAAGCGTGCTCTGATGGGACGCTTCAGACCTTTGGTTTCCAGGTTCTTTGACAGCGCATGAGAGAAAAAATAAGCTCTCACCGACTCCAAAGCTCCCGTCCTTCTCCTGTGCCCCAGACATAACCAGGTCTGCGTTCTCCAACAGGTGGTACCGAAGAGACCGTGTAGTGGCGAAGTTCCACAATTTATCCATGATGTACTGCTGAGCCTGGTCTTCCAGGGAGGTGCCCGCCCGGGCCAGGGATTCTGGCTTCACTGGGGCCTCCGCTGCGGCTCCGTTGCTGGAAATTAAAATCAGAAATGTTTAGGATTTGTGAACATTTAATGGCAAGATTCAGTGAATTACTCATAAAGATTGTCTCTCGTCGTGCCACTTGGAGGGACATATTCAAATGTTTAAAATTTTACGAGCTCTAAACTCAAGTCTGAGTTTTTTTAGTGTGGGACAAATCTTGGAACTGAAGTTTGAACCAGTTAACCGCATCCGATTGAGCAGAAATTATGGGTTTAAATGTAGTTTGGATGAAAATTCTATATTATGGTACCATAGAGCAGATCCGAGCATGAAGACAGAAGGTGGGAATTCAGTACTTAACCAACGTATGCCCGTTGAGTTCCTTAGAATCGTCTCAATGAGTAGTTGATGATGGTATACAGAAAAGTACAATTGGCGATTAAAGTTATTTCCAAAATAATAGTTTTTGACACAAAACTTTTTCGCCTAGTAAGACGACAAGTGACCTGTCAGGTTATTTGAATGAATGAATGAATGATTTATTTGATAAACACAACCACAACATTAAATACAAATGCTTAAAACTAGGAAAAAATAAAAAGAAGTACAATGTTGAGGTTGAAATTGAAAATGGAAAACCCCGACGCTGATTTTCAGTGAATCCTTTACACAAATTACATGACACAAATAAAAGAAGATCTAAATACAAATATTACAGAAAGTGCAGTGCGCAGGTACCTACAGCTTGATTTTTAAAACAGCATAAATACATACTAGTGAAAAATATAAATGACTACGTAACAATCAATTATGTATTATTATTTCACTGTTTACTTTTGAAAAGAGTCCTAAATCAATAACCGATCATATATTATGTTAATTATAACCTGTTAGTGAGAAAATACGTATTTACTGTCTAACTTCAGAATAAATAGAATTTCATTTAACCCTGTTCACGTTTCGAAGAAAATTTTTGCCATTTCTGCGCACGAAAGCCATTAATCACAAGCTACCTAACAGTTGTAATGTAATTTGGTGGAAAAACGCAAAACTTTTAATGAAGCCGAAAAAAGTCTTTTGCTAACATTAGAAGACGTTTTGTTAACACATTTTGTAGACAAGTATTTTGAACTCTAACAGCGGATGATAAAGTTGTTTTTAGATTGATGTAAGTGAAAAAAAAAACGGCGTTGGGAAAGATTTGCGAAAATTCCGGTACGTTCTTGGACGGTATAACAGAAAGTTTTAATACACACTCGGTCTTCATACAAAAGAGAATAATAGTAAAAAACTAGCCAAGCGCGAGTCGGACTCCAGCACGATTATTTTATACCATTTTTAGTATTTATTGTTATAGCGGCAACAGAAATACATCATCTGTGAAAATTTCAACTGTCTATAACGGTTCATGAGATACATCCTGGTGACAGACGGACAGACAGACAGACGAACGGAGATCGGAGTCTTAGTAATAGGGTCCCGTTTTACCCTTTGGGCACGGAACCCTAATAATAGGGTCCCGTTTTACCCTTTGAGTACGGAACCATAAAAAGGCTTAAAGCGAAAAGAGGATCAAGTTTTTACGCATATCAACATTGCACACGGAAATTAATAATTATCATGAAATTCCGTATACCACGCTTCATTTTGTAAGCCTGGTGACAGACGGACGGACAGCGGAGTCTATAAAACGGCAAAAAAATTACGTTTGTTGTATGGGAGCCCCCTTAAATATTTATTTTATTCTATTTTTTTTGTATTTGTTATTATAGCGGCATTAGAAGATTCATCATCTCTGAAAATTTCAACTGTCTATGTACATATCACGGTTGGCATACCGGGCTGTATCTCATGAACCGTGACGGACAGACAGCGGAGTCTTAGTAATAAGGTAAACCCTTTGGGTACGGAACCCTAAAAAGACTTTGGTAAAGGGATTTTATTTTTGCTAATACTGATATTGATATTTTGAATACGGAGATTAATAGGTGCTAATTATAATTGTGTTTTAACATTTTACAAAGGATAAGGAAAGTGCTTAATTCATTCACGCTTCAGTAACTTTACCGTATACTTGAGATAATTTGAGTTGTGTGTATTGCATTAAGGTTGAACGATTCGTACGAATTCCATACAAAGTTCGTTCGGACTACACGTCTAATGTAAACATTTCTGGAGGTTGAAATTGTAATATTTAGATACTATACGACCCTCTTCTTCCGCAGTTTGAATAAATACACGTAAAAACCAGTCATATTTAAAATATAGCCATTTAAAAATCATCAAATTTTACTCCGAGCGTTGTATGAGTGCAAATCTGCCGTCCAAGGTTCCAATTCCAATAAAATTTTTATTAAAAGTAGGCCACATTTAATATTCTCAACCATAATTTGTGGTAAGGACAGCTGATCTTCCTATTCTTATATTATTACAAATTTATTAAAATGTTCAGAAACTGGTTCAAAGGACATTATGTAAAAAGTGAAGCTATTGAATTTTGTTCCTTTATTTCTTTCCTTTCTTATTGTGTTGAACCTAGATTGTACAAAATTGTGAATAAGAAAAAGGAAGGAAGGAAGAAAATTGGCTACTTGACCATTTTTTTGCCCGACTACGGCAGAGTCGAAAAGAAGGGACATGTTTTAGCAGTCTATGTTTGTATTTGTGTTTGTTCCACTGTAGCGTTTTAAATACTGAACCGATTTTGATGAATGTGGTCAATTCAATCAATTCGAAATTATGATCCGGGTGACATAGACTATCTAGAAAAATATGATGGCTAGGTACATACAAATAAGTGACTGACTTTGAAAAAAATATTTTGTTATCATATTTAGCGTACCCACACGCTGCGATATCAAATGAAAGAGGAGAGAATTTTGAGTTCAAATTATAAAAATATTATTTGTAGTACTTTTCTGTAGTCGGAATATAATTTTTTAAACTTTTTATGCTTGTTTAACGATGCATTTCTGAACTAATCTAATGTTTGTATGGGACTAGCACCATTAAGAGCACGTAAAAGACAAAAAAGAGGGTCAAAGGCGGACCCTCGCTGGTGATAGCCGAAACAGCTCATACAAATTGACTACGCACTAACCGTTGTATGGCAAATCACATATATTTTGGTCGAGCTTATATACTTAAGTACGTAGTTGCATTACTTTTTTTTATTATATTCTATTGGTATTTTTAAATTAGCTCTTCGTCGGTTAATACGTTTCTGTCAAAAATTTAATTTTTGGTACGAGCTTTTATTGCCGACTGTACTTTTTTGCAGACCATCAACTACTCATTTAGACTATTCTGACGAGCCCAAACTCGATGGGGTTGTGTCGTTTTATTGCGGAGTTCCTATGATCACCTTCCAGCTCCAGCATCAGATCAGCTCCATGTCATCATAATATTGCATTGTAAAACTTGTAAAAATAAATAAGTATTTTCATGAAGCTAATTATATTTTTGTAATTTACACTATTAAGGTGGTTCGCTTGCCATACAAAACGATATTTGACATTCGCAGGCTTACGGCGTGATATTTTAAGAAACTTATGTAACAAACATTCATAAATTGGCTTCCCATTTGCGCCAAATTCCCCCTTTCCTAGAATAAACTTGTATAAACTAGATTAATTTGAGAAATTGGTTTGTCACGTGATATTTTGGGAAAACTAGTTTTCTCAAATTAATATAGTTTATACAAGTTTATTCTAGGAAAGGGGGAATTTGGCGCAAATGGGAAGCCAATTGATAAAAGTCTGATACATTAGTTTCTTAAAATATCACGCCGTTAGCCTGCGAATGTCAAATAACGCTTTGTATGGAAATCGAACCACCTTAAGGTAAGCTACTCAGTTATATTTGGTCTCTTCTGATTCAATGTTAAATTAGTAATGTAATATAATACTTATTTAAAATCGATACATTAACATGGGAGACTTATATGAAAATTGACAAAAAAAATTAACATTCTAAGCTTAGAAAATAAAATACAATGTTTTTTTAAACTAAAGTTAAAAAATATAATATATACAATACTTATACAGGGTGGGCCCTGTAACACGAGCAAATATTCAAAAGGAGGCTTCCTTAGAGCATTTGCAGTAACCCCTTGTGTATCATTCACTTTCAAAATTTTTGGTTACGGAGAAATTTTGATCTAAAGTTATGACCTCCAAGTAATGTATCTTGGCACCACGAGATCATATCACGGCAGTCAATGCAGATTTTGAGGTAACATCATGTAATGAGTCATAATAGTTTTTGCATTTTTGTGTTCAACATATTATAGTTTTGTGATTTTTTCATTTTTTTTCTTTTTTTTTGTGTTTTTAAAATAAAAAGTTACTCATAGCACTCCAGAAGAGTAAAAAAATACAAGTAAACTTATTTTAAAGAATTTTTTTTTTCAAAAAAAATATTTTTTTTTCGCATAAAACCACTTCGAAGTAATTGTTCACAAGCTTAATAATCTACCGTTTAATTTTTTGCTCCAGTTACAGGGCCCACCCTGTATATAATAACTTAATAAGTGAATGCACAACTTAAATAAGAGCGTCGTCTCCCAACACAGGCACTATCTATACAGATATTATGCTTACCGGGAGGCACCATCCCTTAATAAACCATAATTTATGTAGTACAGTCACGGAATGAAAAGGTTGACCACCATAAGATCTGTTTTTGCTTGCTCAGTATAAGTTATCTCATATCTGCTTTATCGACCGAATGTCCGACACATTCCGTCATAATGAATGTCATTTTAACTACATGGCCTACAGATACGTCCAGTATGAGAATTGACCTCATTGAATTTTGGGAAACGAGTTAAAAAAAGAAAAAAAACCGTATACAAGAAATAGCAATGATTACATTGACAGGACCTGTTACTCACATTTATAGTTTCAATAATTTTAAGCGAAAAGGATTTAATCATTAGATTTATCAAACTTGACAACGTAATGGCAAGATCGAACTAATAAAAAGCGGCCAAGTGCGAGTCGGACTCGCACATGAAGGGTTCCGTGAAATAAAATGCTGTTTACGATTTATGACGTATTAAAAAAAACTACTTACTAGATCTCGTTCAAACCAATTTTCGGTGAAAGTTTGCATGGTAATGTACATCATATATTTTTTTAGTTTTATCATTCTCTTATTTTAGAAGTTACAGGGGGGGGGACACACATTTTACCACTTTGGAAGTGTCTCTTGCGCAAACTATTCAGTTTAGAAAAAAATTATGTTAAAACCTCAATATCATTTTTGAAGACCTATCCATAGATACCCCACACGTATGGGTTTGATGAAAAAAATATTTTTGAGTTTCAGTTCTGAGTATGGGGACCCCTAAAACTTAATGTTTTTTTTTAATTTTTTGTGAAAATCTTAATGCGGTTCACAGAATACATCTACTTACCAAGTTTCAACAGTATAGCTCTTATAATTTCGGAAAAAAGTGGCTGTGACATACGGACGGACAGACAGACAGACGGACATGACGAATCTATAAGGGTTCCGTTTTTTGCCTACGGAACCCTAAAAAGGGTAAATTTGAACTTTGTTGTCAAACAGTTGAACATAATTTTCAACACAACACTCTCGTCTGATACACAGTTTAAAAAGGTAACATGTGCTTGCAACGCGTAAATGTAAATGATTTGATTTGAAAACTGGTCCACCTTTTCATTTCGCCACTGTACCTACATTTTATGCAAATAAAGAATTTTGTTATTTTGTGTTGGTTTCTTAATTGTTACCTACACTTTATTGGAATAATTTGATGGTTTACTATCAATATAGCAACACCGCGTTGTACATTTTTACATGAGGAAAATACCTAATTTACAATAAGGTAGGTAAGTGTGCATAATTGTAAATAAGACGAAACGCTTTTGTGTAAAGCCTAGAAATATCCCTATTTTCAACATTAACAACCACAGCAAAGGTATAATTATGTCCAAAATTAAACAACATTACATGGCAAAGTTAACAAAGGAATGTAAGATCCGTAATAGAATTTCCATGTCAGCAAACAGAAATTATGGCGGACACAAATGGACTTAGCTAAGGAACTTCTTACTTTGAAATAGAGTTGGTGTCCCTAGAGTGACTTTGTGAGGAAGTCGGCATTTCCGTGCAGGATTAGTATAATGCATGAACAAGATTCCTTGCACGTGTCGGCTAAGGTATTAAGCATATGCTAGCTGCTAATTGATCTTCCTCCTAGCGTAATGGGGAATGAATGAAAATTTGAGAAGTGCCTGATTTTTTTTGGTCATAGGAATAACCTTCCTTAGCACAAGAAAAAGTTGCAGTATTTTCAGCTTGTATCAATTATATTTGAAAAATATAAACAGTTTCCTCACTTACGTTTTGGGTTTACGACGGCGAATGAGACACTTTCCTTGGTCCTGGCATTGACATATATAGCTGCTGCAGCTGTCAATACCATTGCCAGAGTGAGTTTACCACGGATTTAAGATATTTTTATGTAATATGAGGCTGCACTATGGTACCTCATCCCAAGATTTGGCATAAGCATTCGTTTTACGAAAACGACTGCCATCTGACATTTCAACCCAGAGGAACTAGACCTGATTGGGAGTAGACCAGTTTCCTCACGATGTTTTGCTTCACCGACAAGCCAATGTTAATGAAAAAACCCGTGGCACGAGCCAGGGTTTTAAACCCACGACCTCCAGATTGAAAGTGCCTTACTGCTAGTGGTGTGCCGGGGAATATTCCCGGGTGGGAATTTCCCGGGAATATTCCCTTGTTCCCGGGAATATTCCCCAAACAGACACAAATTAGGGAAATTAATATTGTAATAAGAGTTACTAAAATGAATTGTGCCCCGATAAATAAAATGCCATTCGCCAAAAACTGCATTTTTGTACTAATTCTGACTTTTTATCTCAATTCATATTTTGTATACGTGCATATATTTTTTTGATGTTTTATTTAATTTGTGATATTTTGTATCGTTTTTGTTACTTGTAAAGTACTTACTTTTGTAAAATTTGTTTTTTTCAGCTAGGGGAATATTCTTAGTAACTATGGAAATATTCCCATTGTTCCCAGGAATATTCCCATTGTTCGCGGGAATATTCCCCGGAACATTGAGAATTCACTTTTGCGGATAAACTACACTGGTTAATGTCTTGGTTAAAAAAATAAGGGCCCAAGTTATCATGGAATCCCTGGTAGCAAAATATAAACATACACAATTTCAATTTTCCTTATATTCCCTTGTATGGGAATATTCCCCGGAACGGCACATCAGTACTTAACGCTCGGCTACAGTCTAAGTATATTCTAAGCTAGCTAATAAGTATATTTCTCAAAATATTTTGGGAGCGTTCACTGAAAGTCATAAAATTATTCAAACTGACCAAGGTGCTGGTTGATCAATGCTTGCAATTCCACTTGTATTTAAAAAGATAGCCCGGCTACACAAAAAAAAACTTGGTGCTGTCAGCGTTAAAGAAAAAAACTTTTCGATAATGGTTCGTTCTCTTGTCACGGAACCCTTTAGCACGCCTCGCTGAACTCGCAACGGAGCACTTGAAAAAGGATTATTTATGTACCTAATTGGTAGATTGCTTGCTTAACTCGTACTTACTCGTACAATCTTATCTCAACATTCATTTGTTATAAATAAAAATAATAAATCAGCCTTTATACTTCCCACTGCTGGGCACAGGTCTCCTCTCATGGATGAGAGGGAACGGGCACCAGGCTGGCCCAGTGCGGGTTAAGGACTTCACATACACCTTTGAATTTCTTCGCAGATGTAGATAGATTTCCTCACGATGTGTTTCCTTCACGTTATAAATATGAACACATTTTCAGGATGATATTTTACTAATTCAAAAATATTAATCGCGTATAAAATCAACCATTTGAACATTTAAACATTTTTTTTTTTTAATTTCAGTTGATGCCTTTCTGCGGTTGCAAACGAGAGTACTTATATGCATATTGCGGATTACAAAATGAAGCGTGGTTGGTATTCGGAATTAATTAATCGAAATAAAAAGTTAATCCTATTTTCGCTTTAAGCCTTTTTAGGGTTCCGTACCCGAAGGGTAAAACGAGACTCTATTACTAAGACTCTGCTGGCCGTCCGTCGGTCTGTCTGTCCGTCTGTCACCAAGCTGTATTTCATTAACCGTGATAGTCAGGACAAATACAGAATACAATAAATAGGTACCAATTTAAGGGGGCTCCCATACTACACACGTGATCTTTTTGCCGTTTTTAGAGATAATGGTGCGGAACCCTTCGTGCGCGAGTCCGACTCGCCCTTGGCCGGTTTTTTAATCTTGAGGGTAGCGAGGGATTCAAGTGTTTACTTTCCACCCAAGATGGAAATAATTTTGCTGCCGAGTGGCACATAGGTACTGCTGCATTCACACCTTTTTAATATCCCTCATTTTGAGGGCAAAAATAATTCTTTTCTGAATAGGTAGCAAAAACAGGGAAGTATAAAATAGAACTTCGATCCCTTAATTGAGGCCAACAAAACGACTCTTTTTTTAATAGCAGGTGTGAAAAATTATGTTTGTTTTCTGTTAGTATTAAGAAATATATATACTATATAGTACGAGTATATAAGGTGCTTCCAAATTATTAGGTGCCAATACTTTAAGAGACGTTAACTTACATCAAAATAATTCACTTTAAATAAGAATTAAGAAAAAAAACAACAAAAAAAAGACAAAAAAAACAATCATTCTGTGCATATTTAAGTTATAACATCAAAATAATTTACTTTAAATATTTATTTATTATTTATTTAGTGGTACGGGACACCAACCGAGTATATGTTAACAGATCTTAATTTAAATGTTTGCTTTTATTTGGGTTTACATGCACCCCAATTACATGGGAACACATCATTCGCAAATATAAATCATGCATAATATAAGCCAGTTAAAAGGAGATAATCGAAAATAAATAGGAATTAAGAAAAAATGTATATATAAATGTGCATTTCACTGACAAGTTATTTATCACTTTCTGTCGAGTGAGCGTCCTTGTTTGTCATATGACATAATCAAAGAAGTCTTAATTAATTACCTATCGAATTCTGATTATCTACTTAGTTAACAGGGTGTTATTACGTGGCTCAGTTGTTTCCCTAATTTTCTTCACAAACTAATATAAGCTTTAAGGTGATACCGTGCATAACTATGTACCTAGATATGGGCGGAGCAACGCGCGGGGGCTTTCCCCGTTCCAACACGTTGCGCGGACGCCGAGTTTCCGCAATCCATCTATTTTTCGGACGCTGAGCGCAAAGGCATGGAATCGGCTTGTTATTTTTATAAGGAATAATAGTGACATTATAGTAGTTTATGCGACTGTACATAATGAAGAGCATTAAACACGAGTGTGGGTTTTATGCTAATTATGTACAGTTACATTTAATTACATACACTATTTTATCTATCCACATATCATTAGCCTCCATGATGCATTCAGGAGCCACATATTATATCCGGCATCGCGGCGTCGTTTTCTGGCAGCTGTCGTAGTTTTTTTTTTAATTCAGAGACAAACTAGAGTTGGATCCAACTGTCATATTCATATCGTTCGATATCTACTTACGTGCGACATTTGTCAAATTTGTATGCAAATTGACAATTCATTTCGAACTACGTCATCTCGACTGATATTAGAATAGAGGTTAAATCAAATTTCTTTGTTTTTCAGAGACGTTCGAAAGGGTCTAGCAGGCTAAGCTAACAAGAGTGGCCCCCGCAAGGGATTTGGTTTTAATTTGAGGTGCAGTAGTGGCAGGACCTAAGAACACTGTATGCGTAATATCAGCCTTCGATCTTCTTTTGTTTCAGACTTATTCACGAAAATGTCAAAAAATCAAGGTAAATTTAAACTGTTATTTTAGCTAAACCAAGCAAGAGAGAGTAACTAAATAAATTCAGAATAAGGGATCATAAAATAGGGTTCATAATGCATATTTTTACAGACATTCGTATCCTTGAACTTGGATGAAAAAAAATAGTTTTTTTTTCGTTTCATTTTTTTGCCACTTCTCGCGGAGACACAACTATAAAAAAAAATACTTAATGAGCCACAATTGTCACCTACGTATACATTTAAAAACATTTTGAGAAATCATGGTGCGTCATGTCAAAAATAAAACATTTACGAACGTATGTTTACTATATCATATCATATCAATACTATCATATTGATCAATGTCAATCGTCGAGTAAAACAAAGAGGCACGGCCGTTCTATCCTTTTCTCGAAGCTATTCAGGCCATTTTCAACATCCTGTAATTTCGTACTGACTAAAGCCAGAACCCTGAATTTTCAGTAACATATAGGGCATAATATGGCTTACATATCGTCGGGTGACAAGCAAAAGTCACTACCAAAACTGTCACTGCTCTTCAAAACCTCGTATCTCGATACGTAGTGCACATCGAGATACGACCTTTGATTTAAGTAGGTATTTGTTACTTAGTGACTTTTGCTTGTCACCCGACGATATATTCTCAAGAACATTTAATTTGAAATTTTAGTTTAGGAACAATTGCCCGTCAAAAATCCTTAGTTTTGTCACTGACATACTCACTGACTCACTTATAATGATCATCGTAATTCTAAGGTACTTTTAGCAGACCTACAATCTCCAAACTTTTAACATAATTAGTTTTTAGCCTATCCATTCATAAAAAACCTAAAAATATTGCAGTTTCCGTCACGATTCAGAGATATACACACTGCATAAGTAAGTTTGTAATCCTATACAAATACATGCGATTACAAAGTTACTTTTGCAATTGCTTCCCTCAAAACTATACAAACGTTATTTGCGGTTGGTAAAATAACATTTCCATACAAAGTTGATAACCTACAAAGATAAATGAGATCCCATAAAAACATTCCATGTAAAAAATAGGCCAAGTCTCGGAACTCTTCCACAGTAACAAATGGTGAGATATTTCGTAGAGCCAAGTCAGGCATTCGTATTGATCTTTATTTGCTTGCTAAATTATGTTTTGTGACTTGGCAATCACACTTACATAGTTTAAGGTATGCAACAATTTGTAAATGCAGTAAAGTTGTGTGATTCCCAAGTTGCAGAATTTTATTTATTTATTTTATTTATTTATTTAATTTGTTTATTTCGAACCACATATAGTTCATATACAATAATTAAAATAAAGTAGGTACACATTAAAATAAAATAAGACATTAAAATAAGACAATACAATCATTAGCTACAACATGTAAGGAGTTCCAGTACTCCACCATCGGGCATTCCAGCCTATCAACAATGGTGTTCAGGAGGCTGTTGTCGCTGCCTCGCACACGGCGCATCAGAGAGGCAACTCGTTTTCGAATTATAGCATGAAAACTATCAACTCTAGCCTCTGCAAACATTCCTGATGCGCTGCAAAAGCGAGGCAGCCCCAACAACATCCTGGAACCATTATTGTACTGGACGCGTAAGGCATTGAGAGCTCTCTGCGTGCACTTGGTCCACAAGCTACACGTGTAGAAAGTCTGACAAAATGCCTTAAAAAGGGTTATTTTGACATCCCTTGTACAACGTGCGAACCTGCGGACCAACATGTTGCTCCTCACTGCCAATGTCCTACGCTCCCGCTCCACATCCAGATCATCTGAGAGGTCCTCGGTGACCCAGTGCCCCAGATACTTGAACTTTGTGACTTTAGTCAACTCCGTTCCTCCAAGTTTAAGCTGTGGCACAGATTTCGGTTTTTTGTTTCCTGCCTTGAATACAAGTAGCTCGCTTTTCTTAGAGTTATATCTGAGACCGTGGGCCTCCACGTACCTCTCACAAATGCCAATCAAAATCTCGAGAGCCCCGATCGATGGGCCCAGCAGCGCCATATCGTCAGCGTAGCTAACGTTGTTCATAATTTGGCCACCAACTGAGCACCCAACTGCTGAGCTCATCGATCAAGTTATTTATGTACAGGTTGAAAAGCCGTGGAGACGTCAACCCCCCTTGTCTCACACCGCATTCCAACCTGTACTCCTCCGAGTAAGCGCCTGTCCATCTCACACTGTTCATTTGGTTATGGTACCAATATCTTAAAATAAAAACCAGCTCTTTGGGTGTAGCTGTCTCCCTCAAGAGCTTTTCCCACAGTAAATTGTACGACTAAGATCGAAGGCTTTCGATAGATCCAAAAAGCAGGTGTATACCGGAGTATTACGCGAAGTATAGTAATGAACCGTATGCTTGAGTCGTAAAATCGCTGTTTCGGTAGAAAGCCCTGTCCTGAAACCGAACTGCGCCTCATTGAGCAATATATGATGAGAAAGATTACGATCAAGCAGACGGTCCAAAACCTTCGCCACCACGGTTGCCAATGATATGGGACGGTAATTATTTTTATCAGCATTATCTCCGGTCCTGTTTTTCGGTATTGGTACAACGATGGTTTTCATAAGCTCTTGAGGAAGATAAGTATGACCAATGCAAAGGTTGAAAAACATTGCCAACACTCTAGGCAGGTGGATTCCAGCAAATCGTAAGTGCTCAACACTGAGGCTGTCGTGGCCAGGTGACTTTCCTTTGGTCATATCTGCTATCGCTGCAGCAATCTGCTTGGCGGTATAACGCTCGTACGTATTTAGCAAGCAAATAAAAATTAATAAGTATGCCTGACTTGGCTCTACGTAATATCTCACCACTTTTTACCGTGGAAGAGTTCCGAGACTTGGCCTATTTTTTACATGGAATGTCTTTTGTGGGATTCATTATTTCATAATGAACGAAAGAGGATGTTATACCTACTACAGACTGATTTGCCACTACTACTCTATTGATATGATATGATATAGTAAACATACGTTCGTAAATGTTTTTTTGACATGACGCACCATGATTTTTCAATATATTTTTAAATGCATACGTAGTTGACAACTGTGGCTTATTAAGTAATTTTTTTGATAGTTGTGTTTCTGAGAGAAGTAGCAAAAAAATTAAGCGAAAAAAAAAATTTTTTTTTGAATGAAGTTCAAGGATATGAATGTCTGTAAAAATATGCATTATGAACCCCATTTTATGCTCCTTAATTCTGAATTTATTTGGTTACTCTAGCTTGCTTGGTTTAGCTAAAATAGCAGTTTAAAAGTTACCTTGATTTTTTGACATTTTCGTGAATAAGTCTGAAACAAAAGAAGATCGAAGGCTGATATTACGCATACAGTGTTCTTAGGTCATGTCACTACTGCACCTCAAATTAAAACCAAATCCCTTGCGGGGGCCACTCTTGTTAGCTTAGCCTTTGAATGAAATAATATTATCGAAATCGATGTTATTATTTAGTAATAATAACATTTTCACAGATAAGAAATTTGTTCTAACAAAACAGTTTATTTTTATGGTGGTCATAATGTGCGGTTCTTGAACGCATCATGGAGGGTTTATGATATTTGGATAGATAAAAATTTGGAACATCTACCATCAGTCGAGATGACGTTTTATTAGACATTAAATGTCAATTTCAAACAATCTGTACAAATATATCGCACGTTAGTTGATATCGAACGATATGACCGTTAGGACCCGACTCCAGTTTGTCTATGAATAAATAACTACGGTTGAGTGCAAGGAGCTTATAGACAACACTGGAGGTTGAACGCCTAACATCTGTTTGAAACAACAAAAATTGTTGATAAAATTAAATTGAGTCCGCCTCCATACTATTCAACATCAACGCTGCCGCCGAAGTTAACGTAAATAATTCCGATTCATAGACATAATATAAAGCACAAATTAGTTTAGGGATTTATTTCACAATGAATAGTCTATACTATATCAAAAATTACACATTTTCTGCAATTCACTAACGCCGATACGAGCGACACAGGTTGCACCCACGAAAGATGGGCGTCAACTGAATTGGTAGTAAGTTCTGAGACAGCGATTAGCGTTCCTGGGCGCGCGAAAAGAGTACAGAACGAGGTAGGAGTAACTCAACCATAAAAACGTATGCGCCAAATCGTATTAAACAGTTTTGCCAATTAACCAAACTAGTAACTGAAATTTCATCTTTGTGAGCCAAAGTATCGACTATTACGCTACTTTTAGTACGAATTCCGATTTGATATTCCTTCTCATTGAGCTTTAAAATAGGTTTACTTGCCAAAAAAGGGCTGACTTCAAAAAATAATTCTATCGAGGTTTTTGTCTTCAATCATGTTTTCATCTTTGTCACACCTTAAACAAAAGATCAGTAATCGTCAGTCGAAATGCTGGATTTATATTTCAAATATTATACGAGATATTTCAAGTTTAAAATGAGTATGCACAGCCTATGTAGCGTCTTAAATTAGTTTTGTACTTAAGTCTACTTCTAAGAACGAGTACTATCAGCTCTGATAGTATCGGCATCTAATTTCGAAGCACCTTATATATTGGAACGAAAAAATCAAGTCTGAATGAGCCACCATTCTATTTGTTCCCGGATAATGAGACCTTAACGCTACGCGCGACCTTTGTATTGAAGCATCAATCTTCTAGACAATAAATAAGCGCGCGCTGTACGGATTTATTGTTCGCAAGTGGAAGCTATGAATACGCCCGGTATTGAACAAGCGACCGAAATGAAATGAAGTTGAAATTCTTGGGCAAAACTTGTGTGTCGTCTGTTCCGCTATTCTCAGGTCGCATTATTCAACCGAATCTTGTGAAATTTTGCGAGTAGATTCAATAGTTACCTATACAGCGTCTCTGACGTTGGAAACTGAACCACTTTTATACCGCAACTTTGTAAAATAACTATTATTTCTATAATTTATTAGGGTTTGAACTTTAACCGTATCATCAAAGTATTGCAAACACGGCCTCACACTGACATGTATGAAAACTAACTAATGGATAATGGATGTACATTGAAAATTTAATTTAATTTGTATGGCATAATGAAAATATAAAAAGAACGTATTTTTGAAAAGTTGTAGAACAAAAGTAGTTCATTTTCAGGAGCATAATCGACATTTGCATTTACAGTGTATAGATTTTATGTCAAACTATCACTTTCATCATATCAGCCGAAAGACGTCCACTGCTGGACATAGGCCCCCCCAAAGAGTGCCACAATGGCCGGTCCTGCGCCACCCGCATCCAGCGGACTCCCGCGACCTTTACCAGGTCATCAGTCCACCTTGTGGGGGGCTCGAGAACCGTTCCGTCCCAACGGCCATCGGTTCTACGTGCAATGTGCAAACTATCACTTTATCGAAATTTAAATAATAATAACCGAGTATACAAGTGGCTCTGTGAGCTGTTAAACTCAGAGCACAAGTCTTTAAAAAAATGATTTTAATTTTCGTTATGCTGAATCGACAAAAGTCATCTACAGGTATTTTACTGAAAGAGTTGTTCCTACCCAATTAAGTCCTTTCATCTATGATCATGAGGTCATCACTCAAGACACTCAGCTAGAGGCCGTCCTGAGCATACAGTCTATCGCGGCATGTATACTCAAAACTCGCGACCCGTATCGCGCGCGATGTACTAACCGTCACTTTCCAAGTGTCCTTATTAGAAAGAGACTGACTCGTACACGGTCTTGTGTTAACCTGTTGTTACAAAACATTGATCTAGCATTTACTTTTTTGCCATTCGGCGGAAAAGAATGGCGTCACTGCTAAAACGGATGCGCGGTAGCAGCAACAGGTATGCTGAGGGTGTTGGCAGAGCGCCTCGACTGCCCGCTCACCAAATATTGGGTTGAAGTGGTCATTGGTAGGGCCAAGTAGGGAATAAAATATTATATAGGTAACCAAAAAAAAAAGCACCTACTTAAATGATAATGTTATTAAAATTTAATTCAAACTAAACTTAATCGTGTAATACTAATACACTATTATGGATCTCGGTCTGAATTAACAAATTTTTTTTTTTTTTTTTTATTATTTATGCTCACCTTTCATCTACGATCATGGCGTCATCGCTCAGCTGGATGGACGCCGTCCTGAGCATGCGGTCCACGTAACCCACCAACTCGATGGCGATGCATGATGAGGGCTCCCGCGCGCCGCATTTGTGGCTGAGCCCACGCTTTAGTGACTCTTCTGTAGGTGACTGGAATTAAATATACAATCAAGTTATAGTAAATGTGATTAAATATTTTGGACGAGCGGTTAGCCTAGTGGGTAGTGACGCTGCCTACGAAGCTGAAGGTCTTAGGTTCCAATCCCTGTAAGGGCAAATATTTGTGTGACTAGCATGAATATTTGTTTCTGAGTTTTGGATTTTGTATTTAAGTATTATGAAATATATCGTGGTCTAGTATCCATAAAACAAGCCCTATTGAGATAACTATGGGGCTAGTTTTGTAATAATTTAAATACATTATAGTGTTTATTAGCGCTGTAGTGTTCGCCTTGCCAGACAAACAATGAATAAAGGCCCATTTACATGATACAAGTTTCTTGAACAAGAATAACTATTCAAGAATTGCATCAAATTGTTTACATACGAGCAGTAATCAAAAACTTGTATGCAATGATTGGATGCAAGTATTGATAGGAAATAATTGCCACCTTACTTACATGGCAATAATTGTATTCAACCCTTGACAAGTCTAAACCCTTAATTTGTACGATACATGACTACAATTATTGCACGTATTCGCAGATTTTTATTCTATATTGAACGTTCAACGTGGGTGGTGAAAAATGAAATAAATAAAAGCGGCCAAGTGCGAGTCGGACTCGCAAATGAAGGGTTCCGTGAAATAAATTGCGGTTTACGATTTATGACGTATTAAAAAAAACTACTTACTAGATCTCGTTCAAACCAATTTTCGGTGGAAGTTTGCATGGTAATGTACATCATACATTTTTTTTAGTTTTATCATTCTCTTATTTTAGAAGTTACAGAGGGGCACACACACATTTTACCACTTTGGAAGTGTCTCTCGCGCAAACTATTCAGTTTAGAAAAAAATGATATTATAAACCTCATAATCATTTTTGAAGACCTATCTAAAGATGACACGTATGGGTTTGATAATTTTTTTTTTTTGAGTTTCTGTTCTGATTTTCTTCTGATTCAGTTCTTTTTCGATTCTTGTGTGAAAATCTTAATGCGGTTCACAGAATACATCTACTTACCAAGGTTTAACAGTATAGCTCTTATAGTTTCGGAAAAAAGTGGCTGTGACATACGGACGTACAGACAGAAGACAGACATGACGAATATATAAGGGTTCAGTTTTTTGCCATTTGGCTACGGAACCCTAAAAAAACCACGTGAAGAAATTTGGTTATCAGGATTTAAATTATTTTAATAGGTAGCTAAATTTATTGAAACCATTGAATTCCACTTCATCCTCAATTACTCTATTATTATATTACTTCATCAACATAGCTCCAGACAAAGT
Organism: Epinotia brunnichana; assembly: GCA_963854355.1. Taxonomy (NCBI): domain Eukaryota; kingdom Metazoa; phylum Arthropoda; class Insecta; order Lepidoptera; family Tortricidae; genus Epinotia; species Epinotia brunnichana. Next base: position 16,494,575 of record OY977957.1, read on the forward strand.
GTTCGACGCACCAATTATTTTTCTATGTTCTTTCCATTTTTTAACCCAACACCTCTTATTGCGACGTTTCCAATAAGACCGTGGTTAATACCGCAGCAACAATGAGCACACCTCCACGTACGGAATCTACAAGTATCTTTAAAATTATAGATATGGAGCGGCAACTCTTGTATTAATTTAACTGTTGGGATCTGTTTACACCTATGCCAGTATTGAATTCAAGTTGCATCTTGAATGCTAAAATATCACATTAAGTTTAGACTGAGCAATTTTTTTATTGCCTCAATTTTATTGCATGTTATATGCAAGAAACTTGCATTGTGTAAATGGACCTTTAGTTTGGTAATCTTTCTTCTTTTATACCGACAATAGCCTGTCCTTCGTTTAATTATGGCATCTTATTTGAGTATTCATGTTTACGGTTCTAAGTATAATGTTCGAATCAACGTACATATTATTTTATTGATAAATATAATTTTACATTTCTCATTTTCTATCCAGTAGTTTTTTATGCGTTTGTTTTTTGTAGAATGCCGTGACAGAGTGGTAAAGAGAAATTATGAGCATTGACGATCTCAAAGCTTATTTTGCTCTTGTGGAGTCTAGGTTAAGATACAGCATACGGTTCTGGAGCAACTCCTATCAATACAACATGAGAAGGGTGTTTACTGTACAAAAGAGGGCAATACGGAACAGATAATGGTCCAAATTCCACAAACACAATCGTGTTAGGAACACTTCAATAGATTGGGCATACTTACTGCACTGACCCTCTTCATACTCGTATTACTTACTGATTTTAGTTCTTACTTTACATTAGAGTACTTATTTTAGTTCGTAAGAATATTAAATGTAAGGAGCGTAAAAACATAGTGGGTATGTCAGTGGAACGAATTATTGAATTGTCTTGTGTAGAGTTAGATGAACACATTATTATCAGCGTGTACAGGCCAAATAGTCAAAATTTTAATACTTTTGAATTAGTAATGGAAGATGTTCTGACCGTTTTTAACTAGAGCAAATAAAAAATATATAGTATATGGAGATTTTATTGTAAATATTTAAAACGACAATGACGTGTTATGCTGTAAATTATTAAATCTGTTCAGATCTTTTAACTTAAAAAATGTATACCAGAGTGACAACCTCCACAGCTTCTTGCTTGGATAATATATTTATACATTTTGACATTTCAGCGCAAAACATTGTTAACATTGTACGATCTGACCACTCTAGTCAAGAAATCATATTTAACCATAAAGACTTAGAAACCGACATAGAGATCAAAACTCGTCCAATTACACAATATCGTTTACAGCAATTTAATAAAAGACTGCATGAGCAATTGTTACGCCAAGATACAGCAGTAGTAGTTAACTGCACGAGTAATGATCTCTATAGCAGATTGTTCTCAAAATTAATAGTGGAATTCGAAAAAGTTTTCCAATCATAACAATAAATGTAAATGATAAGAATTTTTAAATTCAGTGATTGGGCGACTTTAGGCATTCCTAAAACTAGGGAGAGATTATTTGAACTTTATGAACTGAAGAATATATTGAATACTGAGAACTTTAATGAATATGTAAGACGTTACTCTAAAATATTAAAAAAAGTATGTAGGGCAGCGAAAGCTAATTTTATTTTAGACTAGCTGTTGCCCGCGACTTCGTCCGCATAGAACTTTTTATCGTCTTAGAAAATGATTTCTCTCAATACAAAATTTGAACCCTCTTTTAGGGGATAATTAAAAAAAAAGTTGATGTTCATTTTCTAGTTTGTGAACAAACAGTCTAAAACCAAAGTTAAAAATCTCATACTTTAAAAATGCCTTGAAATACTCAAACTTTGAACCAATTTTAACACTCTTAGGGGATGAATTTGGAAAAACTCTGAAATCAGTTTTGTAGTCTTTTAACGTACAGAATAAGACCGAAGTTAAAAATCTCTTACTCACACTTTAACATTTTATTGCTCGCCATTTAAAATTTGAACCCCCTTTTAAACCCCCTTAGAGGTTGAATTTTTCTAATCGCTGAAAGAACTTTTTTCGTAAACTTTTAAGTCTCTGGCTCCAAAAAAGTGTTGCCCATACAAAGCTTTCTTAACCCCCTTAAGGGTGGAATTTTCTAAAAGTCTGAAAGTACTTTATTATTAATTTTAATAAATAACATTTTGAATAGTTTTAAGTCTAGTAAAAAAAAAGTTTTTCCCACACAACACTGGCTACCCTTCTTAAGGATCTTAAGGATTCCCTTAGGGATGGAGTTTTCTAAAACGCTGAAAGTTCTTTTTTAGTATTCTAATAAGTAATCTTTTTGCAAAGTTTTAAGTCTAACTCAAAAAAAAGTGTTGCCCATGCAAAGCTTGATCTCCTTTTTAACCCTATTAGGGGTGGAATTTTCTAAAACGATTTGTGTTCTTTTTTTGTATTTTAATAAGTAATCTTTCTACAAAGTTTCAAGTCTCTAACTCAAAAACATAAACTTTCCCTGATAAAAACTTTGCACCCCTTTTTATCCCCCTTAGGGATAGATTTTCTCAAAACGCTGAAAGTCTTTTTTTTTGTATTTTTATAAGTAATCTTTCTACAAAGTTTTAAGTGTCTAGCTCAGAAAAAGTGTTCCCCATACAAACCTTGCACCCTTTTTTAACCCCCTTAGAGAATGATTTAGGTAAAACGCCGAATGTAGTATTTTTCATGTTCCAATAAGTAATTTTTCGTCAAAATTTTAAGTCTCTATTAAAAAAAAATATGTTTTTCCCATACAAACTTTGCACCCTATTTTACCCCCTTAGGGGTGAAATTTTCCAAAACGCTAAAAGTACTTTCTTTGTATTTAAATAATCTTTCTACAAAGTTTTAGGACTCTAGCTAAAAAAAATAGTTTCCCACATACAAACTTTGCACCCCTATTTTAGCCCCCTATTTTTAGGGGTAGAATTTTCTAAAACGCTGAAAGTACTTAATTTGTATTCTGATGACTAATCTTTCTACAAAGCTTTAAGTCTCTATTTAAAAAAAATATTGTTTCCCCCATACAAAATTTGCACCCCTATTTTACCCCCTTAGGGGTAGATTTTTTAAAAACACTGAATCTAGGTACTTTATTTGTATTCTAATGAATAATTTCTCTACAAAGTTTTAAGTCTCTATTTAAAAAAAGTAGTTTTTCCCATACAAACTTTGCACTCTATTTTACCCCTTTAGGGGTAGAATTTTCTAAAACCCTGAAAGATCTTTATTTGCATTCTAATGACTGATCTTTCTACAAAGTTTTAAGTCTCTATTTAAAAAAAAAATGTTTCCCCCATACAAACCTTGCACCCCTATTTTACCCCCGTAGGGGTGGAATTTTCCAAAACGCTGAAAGTGTTTCATTTGTATTCTAATAACTAATTTTTCTACAAAGTTTAAGTCTATAGCTCAAAAAAAAAGGTTCTCCCATACAAACTTTGCACCCCCATTTTACCCCCTTAGGGGTAGAATTTTCAAAAATCCCTTTTCATCCCTAGCCCACGTTATAAAAGCAACATACTGTGCAAAAATCAACTCTCTAAGATTAGTAGTTTCGGCTGTGCGTTGATGAGTGAGTGAGTGAGTGATTGAGTGAATAAGTCAGTCAGGACATAGGCATTTATTATGTATAAATAGATAGAAGATAATGAAACTCCCATTCAAATATCTCAAAAAATTATGAAGCTACATCCGTTTTAATGTCGCTTGTTAGAGTGAGAAAACGATGAGGGACTGTGACGTCAATATACTCGAGCGTCATAGTAAAAAACAATCGTTTCATATGAAGGTGCGTTTTGCGGAAAAGGGACAGAACATACCCCCTCTTAAAACTTTGGACTCTTATAACTTAATCATTACCTATATAACCTCTTGCATTGTTTTTTTCTCCATTTGACTATATTTATTTTAAATTCTTTTTAGAGAAAATACATTATGATTATTTACCATATTTTCGATTCCTGTACTTCGGAATTCGAAAATATTCGGGTATCTCTATCTCTATCGCACTAACCATACTCGAGTGACAGGGATGCAAATATATGAACATTGAGTATCGATTTTCGTGGTAGCGCCGCAGGTACTTTGGCTGAATGCGCCGAGCGCGTGCCATTGTCATTCAAAAAAAACAAATTCGTGTTAATTATATTGTTCAAATTTGTTGATTTCATTTATTGAAATTACGACATAAAACGACATCTGCGCATATAAGTTCTCATATCAGAATCGAATATTTTTTTATGGTTTATATTTTAGCATTTGTCTCGTAAAGGTCTATCGTAGACGGGATTTAAATTATTAATAAGTGAAAGGCAAAGCAATTCCGCCATTTTGACGAAAATTTGACGGTTCTTATAGCTGACAGTTGGAGCAGCGTTTGATTTCAATAAAAATAAATGAAAAATTAAATGAAGTCGTATATTTCGGAAAATTAATTAACTGTCGCAGTCGGATAAAAACTATCCTTAGTTGCAGCTAGAATAATAATGTACCTATATAAAATGTTTCATATTTTTCCGTTCATGGGATGCTGAGAACATTCGAACCGCGCAAAGCTTAGTTTCAAACTGGCTGATTCTTTTTTTAATTTAGAGATTTATTATAAGTGGAGATAAAATTAAAATGGCTAGTAATAAAATCAAGACTATTCGGAATGTTATTAAAAACGAAATCGGGAAAAATAAGCATCGAAATAAAATAATTATATTGATTACTTCCAATGGAACAATCAGTTCAGACTAAGAAGTAGCCCAAGAATTTGAAACATTTTTTGCAAACATTCCGTTAATTACTACTGAAGGTCTGAATTCGTCTTGTAACAAGGCCAATGCACTACTTATTTCGCATATAAAACGATGTGAAACTAAATTTGAATTTGGTTACGTCTACGCTGAAACCATCGTGAGAACCTTCAAGCATATAAAAATCAAATGTACTGAAGACTTGTGGGGGATGTCGGTGAAGGTATGTACTGCCGTCATAGTCACCCTAGCACCTTATCTGGCTATACTATTTAATAAATGTATTGACGAAGGCACCTTTCCTGACCTGATAAAGGAAAGTAAAGTATTACCATTATTCAAAGCTGATGACAGCAAGGACCCTGGTAAGAAATCATATTTAACCATAAAGACTTAGAAAGACGGACGGACGGACAGCGTAGTCTTAGTAATAGGGTCCCGTTTTACTCTTTGAGTGCGGAACCCTAAAAAAAACAGAAAAACGTCGGTTCATTGTCGGTAAAAAAGAACGACTCAGATTTCCTTTGGTAGTATACTCTATTCTCGCTGAGCGCTGTCATCCGGTTTTTGGAAATTATAGAACTTTGGAGCCGGCAAAAATTACCTAACCCTATGGACTTCCAGTGTGAAATATATAAATATCATAAATAATAATAATAAATGAAGGAGCAATCGGACAAATAATCCCACTGGGTCAAAGTGTATCCGAAAGGCTCACTCCACAGACCAATTAACCCTCACTCGTATAAGATAAAAATAAGATAAGGCTTTCTTTACACACTGCGATTTTTTGCACCGCTCCAAACACCTGAAACGCTCGTTTGTTTCACTGTAAAAAGTCACCGCGTGTAACCGTTAAGGGGATGCCTCCGTGAAAAAGACACTCTTATGTACACGAGAAGACGAGCTGCAACACTCTTTGGGGACGGATTTTTTGGTTAAATTTCGATAAATACTTTTCTGTACTCGTCGATTAAAATCTGTGTATTAAGATTTCATAGAGAATACTGCAACGTCACTCTTTTCATAGTTGTAGTCCATGTTACTGTCGAAACAATCGAAATAACTGTTTCGATACGCTCCAGACAACCGAAAAAAAATTGAAAATAGAACTAAAATAAATTCGACCAATCACGCGGCTGCTTTACCGAACTGTTATGATTTGGACCAATTGAATCGCTTTGATTATTGAGTTTACTCGTTGATGTCGTACGCTCGTTCATGTCTTTTAAGATTTGAGCGTACGAGCGATAGGCTGCACTTCGTTTCAACAGTATCGAGTTTGTTCAATTAGTTCAGTTGACTCGTAGAAAATTAATTTTAATGAACTCGTACAAAAAGTATTGTTCATAATAGTGTTATAATCAAGCTTTTTAATCTCGTACCTTACTTAGGCCACTCAGCAAGCTTCGTGGCCTAAACACGGTATCTACTCGACTAAAAAGCTCTCTATTATAACACGATTGTGAAAAATACTAAACTCAGTGAAGTTTTATTCATATTATGTCATCAAGATTTTAGATGATATATAATACCATAATTTTTACTTGATTGTGTAGTCAAATAATGAATTGTTGGAATTGAATTAAAAAGGATACAAATACACAATAATGGATTTTTTTATCTAATTTGTTCGTCTTTGTTGCAAATAAAAGGTGCTTATATCCCAGAGAACGCCGCATTTGTGTAATGGTAAATAAATGAATGATCGTGGAGTATTTAAATAATGCATGATATTATAATATTTGACCATAGTAGGCTTTTGATGTTGTTACTCAAATATTAAAAACTAATTCAATTATAAGTCCAGTAAGTAAGAATGATCCATATAAGCGCTTATTCGCTAATAAAGACGTGTGTAGATAATTTTGCCTGGGGGCGTAGCTTTTTGCCGCTGGCTGTACTTAGAGTTAAACCCGTTAAATACAACGAAATTCTAAATTTCGATCAAAGTGAAAAATTTAAAATTTTTATTTGATCGAATTTTTGAGTTTTGTTAGCGGACGTTTCTGCTTATTAAACATTTTCGTTACAACGATTTTGTGCCTAAGTGCTAACTTAAATATTCAGATGATAATTCATGCGATTAATATACAAAAGGAGATCAAATAAGCTTAACAAAGATGTCTGAAATCCTTTTAAGCTGATATTATCGTCTAATCCTAAAATATTTATTGCTTAAAAACAATCTGTATTCTATATCTATCCATACTAATATTATAAATGCGAAAGTGTGTCTGTCTGTCTGTCTGTCTGTCTGTCTGTCTGTCTGTCTGTTACCTCTTCACGCCTAAACCGCTGAACCGATTTAGATGAAATTTGGTATAGAGATAGTTTGAGTCCCGGGAAAGGACATAGGGTAGTTTTTATCCCGGAAATCGACCCCTAAGGGGATGAAATGGGGGGTGAAAATTTGTATGGAGCTACTAAAACCGCTGCACCGATTTGGATGAAATTTGGTATATAAATACTTCAAATCCTGTGGAACGACATTGAATAGGTTTAATCCCGTAAATCATCCCCTAAGGGGGTGAAATGAGGGGGTGAAAATTTGGAGGTAACCAATTTTGATGAAATTTGGTTTGGAGATATTTTAAATCCTAGAAAAGGACATAGGATAGTTTTTATCCCGGAAATCATCCCCTAAGGGGGTGAAATAAGGGGTGAAAATTCGGATGGAACCCATTTGAATACAATTTGGTTAAGAGATAGTTTGAGTCCTGGGAAAGGACATAGGGTAGTTTTTATCCCGGAAATCCACCCCTAAGGGGATGAAATTGGAGGTGAAAATTTGTATGGAGCTACTTAAACCGCCGCACCGATTTGGATGAAATTTGGTATTTAAATAGTTTGAGTCCCGGGGAAGGACAAAGGATAGGTTTGATCCCGTAAATCATCCCCTAAGGGGGTGAAATGAGGGTGTGAAAATTTGGAGGTAACCAATTTTGATGAAATTTGGTTTGGTGATAGTTTAAATCCTAGGAAAGGACATAGGATAGTATTTATTTCGGAAGCCATCCCCTAAGGGGGTGAAATAAGGGGTGAACATTCGGATGGAACCCATTTGAATACAATTTGGTTTAGATATAGTTTGAGTCCTGGGAAAGGACATATAGGGTAGTTTTTATCCCGGAAATCCACCCCTAAGGGGATGAAACTGGGGTTGAAAATTTGTATGGTGCTACTTAACCGCTGCACCGATTTGGATGAAACATGGGACTGTTTTAATTCCGGAAATCACCCCTAAGGAGGTGAAATGGGGGGTTGAACTTTGGATGGAACCCGTTTAGATGAAATTTGGTATAGAGATAGTTTGATTCCCGGAGAATGACATTAGATAGTTATGAAAATTTGGATAAATCCCATGGAGATGAAATTTGGTATAGTAGGAGTCCCAGGGAAGCACAATGCATAGTTTTTATCCCGAAAATCAGCTCCTGAGGGGGTGACATTAGGCGTGAAAATGTTGATGGAACCCATTTAGATGAAATTTGGTATAGAGATAGTTAAAGTCCTAGGGAAGGAAATAGAATATTTTTTTATTTCGGAAATCATCCCCTAAGCGGGTGAAATGGGGGTGAAAATTTGGATAAACTCATTTAGATGAAATTTAGTTTAGAGATAGTTTAAGTCCTGGGAAAGGGCATAGGATAGTTTCAATTCCGGAAATCACCCCCTAAGGGAGTGAAATGGAGGATGAAACTTTTGATGGAACCCCTTTAAATGAAATTTGGTATAGAGATAGTTTAAGTCTCGGAAAATGAAAGCGGATAGTTTTTATCCCGAAAATAGTTCCCAAGGTAATGAAATAGGGGGTGAAAATTTGGATTAAACCCATTTAGATGAAATTTGGTATAGAGATAGTAAGAGTCCCAGGGAAGATGCATAGTTTTTATCCCGAAAATCATCTCCTGAGGGGGTTCTTAAAACTTTGTAGAAACATTACTTATTTGAGTACAAACAAAGTGCTTTCAGCGTTTTGGAAAATTCCACCCCTAAGAGGGTTAAAAAGGGCTGCAAAGTTTATATGGGGAAACTCTTTTTGGGATAGGAGCTTAAAAGTTTGTAGGACGATTAGTTATTGAAATACAAAAAAAAAGGATATTCAGCGTTTTAGTAAATTCCACTCCTAAGGGAGTTAAAAGTGGGTGCAACATTTGTGTGGAGGAAACATTTTTTTAGCCGATTTACAATTTTGTAGAATGCTTACTAATTAAAAATAAAATTAAATACTTTCAGCATTTTAGAAACTACGATCTTTAGGGGTTTATAAGAACGTTTGAATGAAGAAAATATTTTTTTAGCGAGGGACTTAAAACTTTGTTGAAAGATTACTTATTACAATAAAAATCAAGTACTTTTAGTGTTTTGGAAAATTCGACCCCTAATGAGAATAAAAAGGGGTGCAAGGTTCGTATGGGAAACCCATTTTTTGAGCTAGAGACTTGATATTTTGTAGAAAAAATACTTATTACAATAAAAAAAACTTAGTGTTTTCTTTTCAATTTTTCCCCGAAAAGCGTTAATTCAAAGGTTCAAAGTTTGTATGCAGACTATCAGAGCAAGAAAATTTTTAAGTATGAGAATTGTAACTTCGATCTTAGTATGTTTGTTAAAAGACTACAAAACTCATTTCAGCGTTTTTTGAAATTCATCCCCTAAAAGGTATTATAAGGGTGTTCAAAGTTTGTATGGAGAGCAAAACATTTTTAAAGTAAGGGATTTGTAATTTCAGTTTTAGACTGTTTACTACAAGACTACAAAGCTAATTTCAATGATTTTAAAAATGAATTCCTTAAACAAACATTCAGACGATAACATGTTCTACGCGGACGAAGTCGCGGGCAACAGCTAGTACTTCTATAATACTAATATTACAAAGAGGAAAAGTCTTTGATATTGTAGCTCTGTATGTTTGTATGTTTTGAGTAATCTCCGGAACCGCAAATCCGATTTCAAACATTCTTTCACCTGCGTGTAGAGTAGACTTTCTGGATGATTATAGGCTAAATTTTATTCCGCTGGTTAGCCTTTGTTCTTTGTAATGCGAGCGAAGCCGCGCGGGCATCTAGCTATATTATAAAGAGGTAAAGTTTGTGAGTGTGTAGCTTTCTGAGTTTGTATCTAGTTCCTGAATTCCGGAATCACATTTTTTTATTTTATTTATATATACATTTTAATTTTATTTTGTAATTAACACTTAACTGCAATAGTAGTTACGGTCCTTGGATACCATATTAGTTGCTTCTCGACAAAAATGTACGACGAATTTTCATGATAGGTAGTCAGATGACATTAGGGTATATCTACAATTTTTTTAAATATATTTTAAAATGTTCGTATAGATTCGATAGCCGACTAGTATTTTTATTTCCTGAAAATAATATCACTTGATACAAAGAAGAAAATGGTTAAAACTTGAACTATATAATAATCAAGCCAGAAAGGCAGTCGCCATTATAGTAACTTCATAGGAGCAGAATAGTGCATGTCCTTTAGAAGGAAAACTTGCTATACTCACGAGAACAAATGACGGTCGGCGTTCTTAGTCTGGTGACATTCCTACAGATAAAAAAAATACGATTGTAATTTAAAATTAAAATAAATCTTATGTATTTTATAACAAAAAAGTGATATATTCGTATTTTATATGGTAAAAACTATATAAAAAAATATTTTGATACTTACATTGTGATTTATGTAAAAACCCTATTATCAAGTTAAAATTTATATCAGAATTACTACAGAAAAGAAAGGGCGCTGAAAGTTTGTATGGGAGACCGATTAACTTCCTCGCAGTCGACGTCGCAGGCAAAACCTACTCTAAATAAGGGTTCCTTTTTTACCTTTTTGGTACGGAACCCTAAAAAACCATAAAAACCTAGGTACTATAAAAACAAATACAGACTCAAAGAACATTAATCAAAACCATATACTGACGTCCCTTTGAAATGGTTTTAATACGAACTCTTTTGTGTCATGTTGAAATGCTAAATGAAATATTAATCCAGTATTCCCAGGTTATTTGTGCTTCCTAATGAAAAAAAAACCGGCCAAGTGCGAGTCGGACTCGCGTACGAAGGGTTCCGTACCATTATCTATAAAAAAACTATTTTATTCTGTGTTTTTAGTATTTGTTGTTATAGCGGCAACAGAAATACATCATCTGTGAAAATTTCAGCTGGAACTATCACGGTATCAGTGAGATACAGCCTGGTGACAGACAGCCGGACGGACGGACGGACGGACGGACAGCGGAGTCTTAGTAATAGGGTCCCGTTTTACACTTTGAGTACGGAACCCTAAATAAACACATCAACTCATTTACTGTTAACAATAAGGAACTTGCATGGGAATGTTAACAATAAATAAATTTTGAATAAACTGCATTCAATCGATGCGGATATACGTAGAAATATCAAGCAAAAGAAAAACAAAAGAAAAAAAAACTATTGTATTAGTTTTATCTCACGTTAAAATGACGAAAAACCGTTTAAATTACATAACAGTTAGACATAATAGGTATTGAATTAGACATTATATTGTGTATGACAAGTATAGACTTAAATGCAAATTTTGTGGAGATAATTGTAAATTAATGAAGCCGCGAAGATGAATTGTGACGTTATAATATAATCCCGTTTAACATAGAGCGTATTCGGTGGGTGAAAAGATATCATAAGAAAGTTTTAATGCTACTACAGTTCATATTCCTCTGGATTACTCTTTTGATGTTCGTAATAAAATAAAAAGATGCATGTTCCCTATTTTGTAGCGATTAAAGTGATTTGTTCTAAAACCATAACATTTTAGGACAAATTAGGTAACATATAAACTTTGTATAGACCCCCTTTGTACCCTGTAGGTTAGGTTTGTTTTGTACAAATCCTGAAAAGTTGACAGTTTCTGAGGTACAGTAATTTAAGGTATAGCCCGACAAGCCACTATTTGACCCTAAGATAGTGACGGAGTGAACAACGTCATATATGGCAATAATGTACATACGTCATGTATAGTCGGGACAGTGTGCATTAGCTATTTACTGTTTGTTGAATGTAAAAATTCAAGATACAAGATATTTATTCATAAAAGTCAATGTTTTACAAGTCAGGTATGTACATAATAAGTAGTATAATTTATTAATTACATCGGATTTCAAATAAGGTCACGTATAGCTTTATATGTCTGAGTGATACAGGAAGTTTCAATTCAAAAATATTAGTTACTAAATTGTGATGCCTTAACTGTAAGGTTATGTAGGTGCTCCTAATACTTAGCTGCATCACGAAGTTGCCTAACACATTCGCAGTTAAAGTGTGTTTTTGTTGTATTTTTATAATGATAATATAGGTGTGGCCATCAAACTCGTTGAGGACAAGCTGAAGCAAGTCGATAAGTTCCGCTACCTGGGGAGCACGTTAACTTCAAAGTGTGACCTTGATGCAGAGATAAACAGTAGAATTGGCGCTGCAGCTGCAGCGTTCGGCAAGCTGGATTCAAAGGTTTTCTGCTCACATGATCTGAAGTTGGCTACTAAGATCTCAGTGTATATGGCTGTAGTACTGCCTAACATCCTATACTCCACTGAAACGTGGATTGTGTACCGCCGACACATGCGAATGCTGGACCGATTCCACCTCCGATGTCTGCGGAAAATACGCAACATCCGATGGTCTGACCGCGTGCGGAACACCGAAGTGCTGCGAAGAACCAAAGTCAGTGGCATTGAGGCTTACCTTGTGCGGCGACAGCTTCGGTGATGCGGGCACGTGGCACGAATGTCAGAACAGCGAGTGGCGAAGCGCATCTTCTATTCGGAACTTGAGGAGGGCAAGCGAAAGCATCGCGGACAACTCCTCAGGTATAAAGATGTGCTGAAGCGGCACATGAAAAAGTGTCGCATTGAGCCCTCGCTGTGGGAGAAGGAGGCTGCCAAAAGACCGGAGTGGCGACATCTTGTTAAATCGAAAATATCTGATTTTGAAACCGAGCGGCGCTTTGAGCTAGACTCGAAGCGCGATGCATTGAAAGCCAGACCACCTGCGGCAATCCATTATTATTATTTAAACGGTGTGCTCACATGCCCGCAATGTGCGAGGACCTTCACGAAGAAGATTGGCTACATAAGTCACATGCGAGCACACGACCGTCAACAACATACCTGAACGCAGTCGCTGTGGCCGAAATCGACCGGGACTACATCATCATCATCATCATCATCATCATAGGTGTGTCAGTTTGTAAGGTATAGGTATGTTAGTATGTACCTCGTTACCTGAATCAAATAAATTATAGAAATAAATCTTCTACTGATATGTCGCTGCCAATAAGTAGGTATTTCCAGGAATACTGAACGTGCTAACTCGTGATAGGTATGCAATTTCTCAAAACAAATAATAAATACGAAGGAAAATATACTGCAATTCGAAAGCGAACACCAGTTTCAAAGTATTTGACGACTGCATTGTGTTTACCCGCGACTAATTAAAAAGTATTTATTCAGGTAAGAAATATTATGCATCAATTTAGCATTTCTACATATATATATCACTTAAAACTGCCTATCAATAATTAAGATGCCTAACCAACAGCTTATTGTCTTAACAGCTACAAAAGACTACCAAGTACCTCAGGATAGTCATTAAGAAAACGTAAGTTTCATGTAAAAAGGTTCGTTGTGTTTTTGGGTGAAGATACCCTGGATAGGGCTTTGGGTAGCATTTGTTAAAAGTGCAGAGTCAGCCGATCACAGACTAACTATTACAGATATTACAGGCCAGTAAGAAGGACAAGATTTTCTATGTGTCAAGAAGGTAATTGACAACATTTAATTTTTTTAAGTGGGCAATTTTATTATTTATTTCGCTAGAAAATGTTTTTTTAAGCGGCACGTGTTTTTTTATTTCTTATTAAATTGTAATTTTCATTCAGAAATATCAAATTGAAAAGTAGCGAATGATGACGTCAAAGTTACGGCTCTGTATAGCAGCTTGCACACCTTTCATATGACAGTCGTAGTATTGACGTCACACACAGCTTAAACCACATTTATACAATTTCGCGATTTTCTTAAAAATGAGTGATAAATGAAATCTGAAAACTACTTTATTACGTTCAGGTAACATAATTATCGAAATGGTTTTCGAATTAGGCATCATTACATATTTTGAAATGTTGTCAATTATATAGCCCCGTTGACATTGTCAAACCTCAAAATCACGTGGAGTTTGATGATTTTTGTTACGAATGTTTATAATATTGGAAGCCCTGTTTTCGTCTCCCAAAAGCCCTCAAGCCAGGATCATGTAAGTAGAACGTCCGACATCATGGAAAATGTACTCCATTCGTTATAAATTCACGTATTATGCGAAAACTGGAGACTCTATAAAATATGATGTAGGGTAACATATTACCTTAATATTTCATCCTGAATAAACACACATGTTAGTGAGTAGTGACATAGTAGTTAAAACTTTTAATCTGAGGGGTAATCACGTTATGTTTCTAACGCGCCGTTAGTACCTACAGTTTAACTGTCACTTTTCCATATAAAATTTAACATTTAGATCTACCTAACGTACGTACATACAATGCGTTACGTGGTCGACCTGCTGGAGATCATGAGTTCGGAATCGGGTTCGTACAGCAGCATCAAAAGTAGCGACGCAAACGAAGACGTCAAAAGTCTTTATTAAAAGGGAATAAAAACTTTCGACGTCTTCGATTGCGTAGTTACTTTTGATGCTGACTGTACTAATATGTTATTCAAAAAACTTCTGTGCGTAATATCATAACCGAAGTTTCTCGATCAAGGAACCAGTCTATTTAATCCCCCAAGAAGGTCTAATTTTTCCTTAGGTTTTGAAGGTCAGGTGGCAGTTGTTTTCTTGAAAATCTTTGGATTAGGTGCCAAATTTTAACCCTTCCTTTGGGAAAAACGCTTGGAGGTTGATGATGAATAATGACATACAAAGGTAGTGACATCAGCGACTGTGACAGTGTAAACTGTAAACAAACATGAGCATAGCCCGGTTTACTGCACGATGTTTTATTAGCTGTGCAAAGCTTGACCTAATAAAACGAAGCCGGTCAAGTTGAGATTGGTGATGTTACACTTTTATAAAACAAAGATGCTTGATTGATGACTGAATAGATTACGGTGCCATTTTACGCAGAACTATGGATTTATGGTTGGCTTTTCTTATATAGATGAAAAGAACAAATGTAAGTAAACTACTGGGTATTTAGGCATTTATTTTGGTTCGTAACTAAGAAACATGTTTAAGATTATTTTTAACGATAAAGGAACTGGGTACAAGTTTTGAATACTTAAATGGTTTCATCAAAGTTTCGTTGGTATAGACTTTAATTTGTTTTTATACCAACGTTCTAAAATCATTCATATGAACGAATTTTAAACAATAATCAAGATGAAACTTGGTACAATCAGCATCATACACATGTATACACTTTTGGTGGTTCTAGGACCACTGGGTTGGATAAGTTGAAAGATGGGAATGACCCAAGCGTGTCATGTTCGTTAAGGGTCGTGGTAAAAATTAGACACAACGAGTATGTGTGAAGAAAGTGAGAACAAAATGCAAAAATGAAAATCTCTTGACCGTTTTACCAGCGGTCCTACTGAAGCGTGGCCCGACTTTCATCGCCACCCGATACTTAGAGGAAAGCGTTAATTACAAGTGTCTTATTAGGTCAGGGAAATGTTTGAGTGCTATCGTCAATTGTCTGACATTGAAGACAGTGTAACACTGATACAGAGATTAAGTCAGAAAAAAGGCAGCTTTGTTGTCGGAGTTAACGGATTTGAAGCGCCTCGAAATTGTCTCGGGGCGCTCTCCCTGGCCAGGCCTGTAAAGTGGGCTAGTCACGAGGGTCAAAGCGTAAGCGAACCCTCCTTGTAAGCGAAATGGCTGGACACTCGTTGGGGGTTTATTGGGTAGTCTGGGCCTTCTGCCCTGGAGTCCCACACACCCGTCCGGTCCCCCTCCGACCGGGCGGACGGTGCATCAACGCATTCCCCCAACGTAAAAAAAAGGCGGATCTCCGTGTGTTTGTTGACTTCCGTGTTTTTTTTTTAATCATGACTCCTTAAGTGGCTTAATACCAATAATGACTTCGGTGGTGAGTTATTGAGGTTACATACTCGTATATACATCATCCTGCAGGTAAGGATCCTGACTAACTAGTGTCGCGTATTGACTTGGAAGACATATTCTGATATTTATTTTAATCTTCAGCCGCCTGGCATTATGAGAAATTATGCCAAAAGACCTGATAGTGTGTCTTTGATTCGGTGGAGTTTGGGACGGCTGCTTTTGTGGGACGCTACCTGTGTGTCTACACTGGTCCCGTCCCACCTCCAACGGACTACTTCTAAAGCAGGTGCAGCGGCAGAAAATGTCGAAAATATGAAACGTAGTATTATAAAGAGGCCTTGGCAGAGAGTACAACTTTGTACCCTTTGGCGTGGAGACCCTTGGTCCGTGGGGTCCCAGTGCGCATATAAGCTAATTGCAGAAAACGTGAAACGCCTGATTGATGTAACTGGTGACCTAAAAGCTGGCGGCTTTCTCGCGCAACGCATCAGCATTTTATTGCATTGGTTTCAGCGAGGAAATGACGCCAGCATCAACGGGACAATGCCCCGAGGGCCTTTTTAGATTTAACTTGTTTGTATTTAATTTATTTTATGTTTATGTAACGAATGCTGTCAGAATTTGGTGGCTATTTTTAAACACGGAATTTCGTATAGACCTCTTTTATATTACATCATAATTGATGAATGGAACGAAATTCGCATCTTAAAGAAAGAGAGTTGCATTTCTTTTGTATCGGTTGATTTTAGAACAGCTCATCATTTAAAACTGTCAACCGAACCGTTTGGTTCAAGTTCTTCTGTTTTTTTGCGGTCTAAGTAGGCTAAAGAAGGATTGTCCAGGCCAACAATGTTTCAACTCAGGCCGAATAAAAGTGCATTTGAAATCTCTATGCCCGAAATGCTGTGTTCAGTGGCATTTTCACCGAAACTAAAATCTCCGTGCATGTCTGCTAAAAACATGTTTTCAGTTAGGGTAGGAACGAACAAAGTTTTCTTTACGGTTTCATGATTAACGTTTCAAATTTTCCAACCATAACGACCGAAGCAGTTTGCTTAGTTTCCAGAGCAAAAACCAGGGAATTTTCGGTAAAACTGAAGGATTGCACAGATACATCAAAATACATCATCCCAGGGTCTGGTCTGTATTTCATCCACAATAGTCAGAAGGGGGCATATCCCGTGAATATGTCTGAAATTCCTATTTTGATGGTCAGACAAATGTATGAAACGGATTTTGAAAGACAGATACATGAAAAAGGGGACATTGCAGATGGAATACCGTCAAATGTAGGTAACTCATTTGCCAATGATTATGACCTACATTCGACGCCAATGAGTCAATCAAGATCTCTTAAGATGATACCTCATCATCCTACTAGCGTTTTTCCCGGTATGTAGTGCTCAAACGAGCCCGGGGTCCGTTATGGTACCTAATCCCAAGATTTGGCGTAGGCACTAGTTTTACTAAAGCGACTGCAGTCTGACCTTTCAACTCAGAGGGAAAACTAGGCCTTATTGGGATCAGACCGGATTCCTCACGACGGGTTCCTGACACCGGAATAATTTTTTCTCAAAAATGGCCCGCAAAGTGAACATAACTCGCTACATATTGGAAGGTAAAGTGTAAAAGTTGAAGGCCAGATCAAAATTAAAAAATAAAAAACATTGCAGGCCGCCTGGAATGTTACATATGAATTCCTTTATTTGTCGAGTACCAAACTTTTTAAAAAGTAGAAACTGGCATATAAAAGACGGCACAAGTCGTATTCAGCCAAATCAACTCGTATTTTTCTGTTGCAAACGCGACATTTTTGTATGTCTCATAAAAAGATTGCGTTTTTCGGTGGAAAAATACACTTGCGATTCTGTTTAAAAAAAATATGACGTTTAATTTTATGTCATTTGTAGTATCCTCAATTTGTATTTAATAATAACGCTTGATTTAAATTTAGTCTTTTTTATTTCCCCATTTTTGAGAAAAGCACTATATTCGCCTCAGCCGGAATGGCAATTGCAGGCTTCGTATTATAATTAAACGGACTCGCAAGCTCGTCCGTTTAAACAAAATACTCAGCCTGCAATTGTCTCCTTCCCGGCCACAGCAATAATGTACTATTTTAAGTGTCGCGCTATGCAACATAAAAATACTTTTCTCGGATCTAATGTGATATAGTTTCCACACAGGTGCTATGTCGTCATCACCATGCTAGTCAAAGTTGAGACCACGACCGAAACGTCAGCTATAAACGTAAATAATTATCGCGTGAGACACGTTAAAAGTCTAATAGTCGTTAAAGCTACGGTAGCCCAGTGGTTCAGGCATGCGGCTGTCAAGCGGCGGTCGTGGGTTCGAATCCCAGCTCGTACCAATGAGTTTTTCGGAACTTATGTACGGAATATTTACCGTTAGCTTTTCGGTGAAGGAAAACATCGTGAGGAAACCGGTCTAATCCCAATAAGGTCTAGTTTTCCCTCTGGGTCAGATGGCAGTCGCTTTCGTAAAAACTAGCGCCTATGCCAAATCTTGGGATTAGGTGTCAAAGCGGACCCCGGGCTCCTTTAGGGGCACAACCGGGAATAATAACGCTAGGAGGATGATGACACGTTAAAAGTCTTATGTATACTGCCTAACTTCTTTCTCGAGTTTCCGAATAATATTTATACTGATTTATTTCAATTTACGATAATTATTTATACATCGTTAGGTACTTACACGAAATTACTGATCCATGAAATATTTTCTCGTAAAATGAGGGAAATCTGCTATGTCAGTTATTGAACGGGATGATCTCGCATAATTCCTTCGTTAAGATAAAATCTAGCTCAGACTGAAACAGCTTAGAGTTAAAATGTAATAGCATTATGAGTTTCGATATATTCTTCCTCCGCTTTCGACACGGATACCAGTGTAGTGACTGTAATATGTATTTTGGATCGTATGTCTGAGAATGATGATTCAAAATCGCATACATATTTGTAGAGGTACAGTTAGCTATCTCAATCCATGCATAGAATAGATCATGTTGTCTTGCGGTATCCGCTAACGATGTTCAAGAAACCATTTAACTGTATTTTATCTGATTAAGCCGATAATAGAAAAGTAATTAAAGAAAATGTATAAATTAAAATCGCATTTTGATTGTAATGTAAGAAATTAGTTCTAATAGGCTAGTTTCCTTTCATTGATCGGTACCAAAATTAGTCCAACGGAAAACTTATTTTTTCACAATGCCACACGAACGAATGTTTAGTATGGGGCTAACTACAATTGCTACAATGAATAGGGAACATTACGCAAAACTCTGCGTAGGGGGCGACACTTACTAGCAGAGTTGACATTGTATCTCGTTTCCACTTGCGGTTTTGTCTATGCATGGATCCTTGTCACTCATTTGACAATCAATTGGCTTTCATCATCATCACCATATCAGCCGAAAGACGTCCACTGCTGAACATGGGCCTCCCCCAAAGAGTGCCAAAGTGACCGGTCCTGCGCCACCCGCATCCAGCGAACTTCCGCTACCTTTAGCAGCAGGTCATCAGTCCACCTTGTGGGGGGCCTTCCCACGCCGCGCCATCCGGTACGTGGTTGCCACTCGAGAACCTCTCCGCCCCAACGGCCATCGGTTCTACGTGCAATGTGTGACTTTGAGCATTCTTATGAGGCCCATTTGTAAGCGACCACGTTTCAGTGCCATATGTCATCACTGGCAAGACACACTGGTCAAAGTCTCGTCTTGAGACACTGCGGAAAATTGGACGAAAAGATGTGCCGTAGCTTCCCGAAAACTGCCCAGCCAGCTTTACAAATTAATAAAGAATTGTGCATGTGTGTATGAGTCCCTATCTTCCTCTACTGGTTTACGGTTTGTGCTAGTGCTGCACTCTGGTGGCAGAACATTGCAGTATATTTCCCTATTAGCAGCACGAAAATTAGATTCAAAATCGGATATTTCTATAGGGTGCTGGGAACGGTCTGTACTTACTTTATTGAGAGCTAAATAAAATCAACGTCACAATATGGAGCCCGGGGCTCGCTATAGGAATGGTTTAACATGGAACTTGATGTTTTGCTCCTAAAATATTGCGTATACCATAAGTGACGAAATGTTGGCCTGTTTCTGTCATAAAATCGTTTAGATATTTTTGATATTGAACTGTTATTATAATACCTTAATTTAAGAAACGTCATATCAAGAAATCATTAAACAGATTATAAATTTTTTAATGAATCTCATTTAAATGTGAATAACCCTTTTGCGTATGCCTATTTTAAGAAAGCTTCAGTTTAACCGTTTAAAAAAACCAAATAACAGTTAAGAAGAAAATGTTAGTTATCGTTGTCATAACTTTTGAAGTCCTCATCACAGCAATTAATTATTATTAATTAATCACTCAGGTACACATATAAATTACGAATGTTTAATGAAATTGATATACTTCATTGACTCTCTCTCTAGATGTCGTTTCGTTAAATTTACTGAAAACCAATTTATTTTAGTTTGCGCTCTTCGAAATAGCACCACCTCCCTTCCCGTGGGCGTCCATAATGAAAATAGTTTTCAACTCGACAATTTTCTTATACAACTTGAGAAACAACTCAATTGGAAAACAAACACTGTACATCGTTAATAGGCTCCTTATTCAGCAAACTACTTATCATTGTTTTACTTATTAAGTGAATATCACCAACCTATCGGAAAATCAGCGCTGGCAGTAATTGCAGCATTATACTGAGATACTCTTTTTGCCCGACCCGACTACGGAGCAATCTTTTTGTATTTACGTGTAATCCACCGTAGCGTTTAAGATACTGAACCGATTTTGATGAATGAGGTATCAATCGATTCGAAATTATGCTCAGGGTGACATAGTCTACATCTTGTGTAAAAAAAAAGGTTTTTTTTGTTATTTTTCCGTAGTCGCGATAGTTCAAACAGTTTTTTGAACTTATTTTGCTTGTTATGTTTTTTTCTGGACTTAACAATTTTATTCTTATTTTTAACACTCATGCTACTTGATAAAATCACTATAGCAACAAAAAGTCCTCAATCACATAAACACACACAAAATGAACATAGCGGGCCTCACCTCCGGCTCTTCACTCCTGACGATCCCAACAAGTAAAATGGACAACAGAATCGCCTTCATCGTCACGCACTTCACTACACAGTGACACTACACGGGATGGTGCGGAGCAACGCAAATGCATTGGTGCATGCGTGTGCAGATATATATGTAGCCGCGGCTAATAGTGGGAGAGGGTGCGGCTTAACACGAGATCAATGATCTATTAAAAACAATACTCAATTAAAGGGTTGGCAATTTGATCACTGGAATTGGAGGCATTCATAGGCTACATAATTATATTATGTTGCCGGGGTTGCATAATAGTGGGAGATGTTTATGCTTTAAAACAGGGGTCGGCAACCTTTTAGCAACCAAGGGCCATATAGGAGCTAAAAAAAATACGCGGCCCGCACTTCTTAATTATTTCTGACTTTAGCAGGTAATTCCAAAATTCTGAATTCAACGACCTTCAGGGAGGCTCGCGGGTCGCAAGCAAGATGTTGCCGACCGCTGCTTTAAAACATCAAACATGCATGCAAGGGTGGGCAAATGTGGCCTCTGGAATCGGATGCGTTAATAGGCAAATGTGATCGCTTGATTATCGGGTGGGGCGTAGCTTGATGTTTGCCACAATTTTAATAGATACATTTATTGTATTATATGAAAATATTAATACCTAATATAACAACAACAACAATGCCTTGGTTCTGCTGCGGAAAGCCTCATTTCTGATGCGATCTCGCAGAGAAACTCCCAACATAGCCCTCTCCATTTCCCTTTGGGTGACTTTGAGCCTTCTTATGAGGCCCATTGTAAGCGACCACGTTTCAGTGTTATATGTCATCACTGGCAACACACACTGGTCAAAGACTCTTTTTTTGAGTTGAGACACTGCGGAATATTGGACGAAAAGATGTGCCGTAGCTTCCCGAACGCTGCACAGCCGAGTCAGATTCGACGATTGACCTCTTTCTCGAAGTTGGACCTACCTAACTGGACAGTTGGTCCTAGGTATACATAACCGTCTACTTCGAGCGTAAAGTGTCCGATCGTAATGGGAGTTGGTACTACAAAGGCATTTGACACGATCATCGTCTTATCTATGTTCATTCTTAGACCAACTCGCTCGGAAGCTTTACTGAGGTCATCGATCATTGTACTTAAGTCCTCCATGGTCTCAGCCAAGACTACTATATCGTCCGCAAACCGCAGGTGAGGCTATCCGCAGCAGAACCAAGGTAACCGATATAACCGTCCGAATCGCTAAACTTAAGTGGCAGTGAGCGGGGCACATTGCACGTAGAACCGATGGTCGTTGGGGCAGAAAGGTTCTCGAGTGGCAGCCACATACCGGAAGGCGCGGTGTGGGTAGACAAGGTGGACTGATGACTTGGTAAAGGTCGCGGGAGTCCGCTGGATGCGGCTGGCGCCGGACCGGACATTGTGGCAATCTGGGGATGGGGGGGGGGCTCTTTCCAGCAGCAGTGGATATCTTTCGGCTGGTATGATGGGTATAGTAAATAAACCTCTGTTGAAATCAAGATTTCTCCTAGAATAAAGTAAAAATCCTCACTTGGCGGTGCGGGTTGGTGCGGTAAGCTGTACCGAGTTACTACGGATTATGTCCTGCGTTTTTGTTGTGATAACCTGCATGCCCACTATACTTGATTAGTAGCGGTATTGTGACAGTATACCGACAGGTTTGAAAATGTGGCTGAGCCCAAGCTACCCTGCGTCAAGTGATTGCACTGGATAGTTCACTGATTGCAGTGGATAATAGGGTCGTCATATCTAAAGGATCCAAGAAAATTAGATTATTGTTTTTTATCAAATAGAAAAAGTTATTCTACGATTGAAGAATATAATTTATTGAAGCGTACAGATTTTTTAATCCTAATTCAGTAGCCAAATAAAAGTTTTGTTTCTCTAATTTCTTGAAAAATATTAGGTTTTATTTATGCGTATAAATAAATTGAATAAATATTTTTATACGCTGATACTTAAACAAGATATGACCGTACATTTTGATGTCTTTTTTCGTCTTTCACTTTTTACGCGTCCCGGACCTTTGGGAAGTGTGCGTGGAGCCGAAATACCAAAGATACACATGACGTGAGGGCACTTTCGACAAAAGAAATAAGAGAGTCCGATGGGATGATGTCCCTGCCCGTGTCATGGTTCTCACAAAATCATAAATCTGCATGGGTCGCACAAAAAGATAGCACTTGTTAGGGTGTCTTAGGACTATTTCACAGGCTGAGCGATCAAAATTATTTCGTTTTAAATGTGTAACGAATGTTGGGTCCTTATTTCAAAAACCAATCATCTTAATTGGTTTTTGAAATAAGGGTTTTACCACTCAGCCCTCAATTTCTGGTTGATGGAATCCATATATACCTATAATACCGGGTTATTGGGTGGACTAATGGCTAGACTATTGGATAAGACAAAGAAAATTGGAAACGTAGTTCCGGAGAACACCCCCTACACACAGATTACAGCTAAAAACTTAAATTTCTCAGACATTGTCTATGTCTTTTTAAAAAGTAAAAATAAAGATTAAGATTAGACTCATTGTCTTATTCAACAACAAAAACTTTTAACTTTCATTATGAACTAAAATTTAATTTTCACAGAAATAACACAAAAAGATTGGTTATCCTTTCAAGCTAGTTGTCACAGATGTCGTATTATCTTTTATTTTATTGTAATGAAGTTTTTTGCAATTTTCGTTGACTAATTATTTTCATTATACCTTTGCCTTTCTGATTGACAGTTGGCACTGACAGGCTGTTAGTTTTGACGTGCCAGCCAGGTGCAGAGTGGGAAAGCACCTACAAGGTGGACTGATGCTGGTCGATCACGTAACGCATTGTACGCGCGTTAGGTAGATCTAAATGTCACTGTTTGTATGGGACAATGACAGTTGCATTGTCCTAACGCTCATTTGAAACGCTTATTGTGGCACTCTTTGGGGGAGAGCTATGTTCAGCAGTAGACGTCTTTCGGCTGATATGACGATGATGATGATGACACTGACAGCTGATTGCTTACTGATCCCGTACCGAGCCCTTACAGATAAATGTGAAAGTGACCTGGTAAACTGCCTAGAATTTACCAGCATGTTTGGTAAACAGTCCAACGTTCGACAGCCCTAATTCCAATAATAGGCCCGTTTTTGAAGAGGAACAAAAGTTTGTATGGAAGCAACTACCCATACACTTAAAGAACATAAATACCCAAAAAATTGAGCCAAAGAGCCGTCTTCGGCATGTCAACAGAAACTTCCGTTTCCGTTCGTTTTCCGTTCCGTTTCCGTCCTAGATATAGCGGATCCTATTGTGTATAAAAAGTTTCATGTTATTCTAGCATGCCGTTTTAAAATGAGAACCTAACTAGGTTTGTATGGAGAGTCGACTTGAGTTGACGGACACAGAGTCCCCCTTTACCCTCAGAAAAGTGGGACATTGACATTCCACTCTACCCACACCCGATTGATTGCTTGAGGCACACTATCTGAACATGGAAAATCCAACAAGAATGGCCTAGTTTCCAATTTATTTTCCCTGGTGCCATTCGAATTCCTGTTATTAGAGAGGATTAAACGTATGGGACCAACTACAATTAGAGCTCAACGAACGGCGAAAATCCGAATCAAAGTCAGACTAGACGCTTAAAAAATGTATATTAATTGACAGCTAAAAGCGATATCACAAAGGAAGAGAGGAAAGACCCGTGTACAATCGCCCTCTAGCAGGGAAATTGCGTATTTTTGCGAAACGAAAGCTACAAAGTTCTACGAGAAATGCCAGTGAAAGTAAATCGAAATTGAAGGCCAACTCACCCCTGCTTGCCCGAAGAACAGATGAGTCGGTACCGAAAGCCGACAGTCCACACTTCCACAGTCGAGAGCTGATGAAGCACTGGTTGATGCGAGGGTGTTGTGACGTATTTCACCACATTTGCGATATTTTTGGGCACGACGAATGGGCTTGCGCGTAGCGCGCGTGGAGCCGCGAGCGGCCATCAAAAAGATATACCCCTCAACTGGCGTTTTACGAATGTCAAAAAAACTAGAAAACTACCCTATCTAATGGTCGCACCACACATGGGGGTTCGTGTTCGCGTTGCGTCGTTTCCTCTCTTTCATTTGCCGTCGGAAGGAAAAAGATGCAACACGAATATTTGGGCAAACACCGCCAAGTGTAGTGCGACCATTAACTGTCGCTAATGAACGCGTTCCTTTTCACGTTATATGGTAATCATCATCATCACTTAAGAGCCTTGCTCTTGTCGGTGGAGTAACCGCCACTTTTCTCTGTTCATTGCCAGCCGAGAATTATTAACGTCCAGGTCATTAATGTGACATAAGGTGCAAGTGGTGCAAGAAGTGCACCTTATGTCACTATAATGACCTGGACGTTAATATTTCTCGGAAATATTCTCTTACAGTGATGCTTATGAACGTGTATTAGAGTTTTATGGTGGCCAGACCTATTTCTGTTTAATAGGGTCTTAATTAATAAAATCACATTTTTCTTTAAAATGTTCTACAAGTTTGATTGCTTGTGGTGAAAAAAAAATGTATGAGGACCAGAGTGGCCAACTTCGTGAAGAATAGTTTAACTTATGTTGATTCTAAAATGGTATAACACATGTCATTTACAACTTTACAAATAAAGATGTTGCTATAAATGTTCACTTTTAAACACCTTGTTTTGGTACAATTCACTCTTCAAAAAGTGCGAATATTTCAAAAACCAGGGGACTTTTACTGAACCTCAAAGTCGATTTTCTGGACCAGTCTAAGGTGCCCTATTCGTGGTTAAAAGGTTGTTCATTATTTACCGGACACCCTGTGTGAGAAAGCGTAAATATGTGTACAAAGTTTGTACACATATTTAAAAACTGTTTTTTCCGGGTCTAACGCGATATTTATTTACCTTTATTTCTGACGTTTCGACACGGGTTGCACCAGTCATGGTCTATAAATAAGAACAAAAACAGTATTTAAATAAGAGTGCTTATATCATAAATTTTAACATGAGGAAAGTAACCGTTTGTAAATAAAGACATAATACTTGATTTATATTCAATTTTTTTGCCGTCTTTCTTATTAGGAACAATACTGTCCGGTGCATAGCAATGTTTTGTTGTGGACTTATAAATATATTGTGTGTGTTTATTAGTGTTTAGTGTTGTTTTCTGGACTCCTACTCCGCCACCACTTGCTACTCGTAAGTTTTCTTTCATGTATCCTGTAAGAATCTTTATTTGTACACAGCACTAGACCGAAGTTTTAGATACTAGACGACTTTTTGCCCAAAAACTAATTATCTTAGTTCATTGGACAAACGTATTTTCACCCGACCCATTTTTCCACAGAGTGACCCCGCTCGTTAATATCCCGGGTTATTGATACGAATGGAACATGTGTTGCCATGGTCCAATAGTAATTTAGGAATGTGGACGCAAATAAAATGCCATATACATTCCATGTCGGTTTTTTCGCGGTACAATTTGCTGGTCCTTTTTACAATTTAATTAAAGGTGTGAATGGTTGTTAACCATTGATTACAAATGGGAGTTTAAATGTGGATAGATAAATACAGTGCCTACTTTAATGAAGAAATGGAATACTGTAGAGTAAGATTAAAATTATTCCCACGACATAGGACTCTTAAATATATGGTGATGGCCTGATGACTAAAATAAATGCGTATGGATACTAATTTTAGATAGACCGGGACGATTGCCCCTAACCAACAGAGTCATTGAAGTCGTTGCTGGATTCATCGTCTTGCTTGACTTTCATAATTTTGTTAGCAAGTAGTTAAATGATTAGCCTAATACAAAAAAAACTTAATGAAGAAACGAGTGAATAAGTACTTCTCCGTTTCAGATTGGGCAAAAATGCTTATAGAAGTCTTAGACCCAGAAAAAAGAAAAAAACAGAGCATTACGAACAACCAAGTAAAACCGGTTTTCAACCAAGCCAAATAAGTTTAGCACACGCTCACGCACACATATACAAACAATTCGTCGTTCGTGAAGCTGTTCTCCTCTATGTAAGGGCGCATTTTTTAGCCGATTGTCGTGAAATTTTATAAGCAGGTTCGATAATTAGACGATTGTTTTTTTCAACATCATGCTTTTTGCGAAGCGCGAGGTCTGCAGCTAACAGAGCCACTAGTATTAAGATGGACAGAAATACATAGATTTTATACATGCTATCTACACATAATATATAAGAATGTCCATTTATTAGCCACGAACCTAATATTGAGATGGAGTAACCGTGTAGGTGTCATAAAGTTTTATCTGTTTGCGTATAAACATTAGTAAAACGGTCAAGTCTGAGCGTTATTGGTCGTTATTGGGCTGTATATCTCTTATCTGTATTAGATTATTGGCTATGAAAAGCTCGTAAAAATCATGGTGGTTATTTTTTTATACACCTTATACATACATATATTATCAGCACTATGGAATACATCTTTTTTCTAAGTTTTCTAATTAGAACCTACTTGTAATTATTTGTTGCAATTTCTCCGCTACCCAAAATTTGTCTGGAAGAGATCGCTCTTTAGCGCTATTTAACTTTTATTTTTAAGTTTCTATTTCATTATTATTATTATTCAATTTAAACTTTTTTTAATTAATAAAATATTACAATTATGAAGAAAAAAATAATACAAGACTAAACTTTTATTAAATTAAAATAAGTAAAACTAAACCTTGAACTTATAAAAAATAAAATAAAATAACTAAATAAATAAGAGGCCTCTTGGCAGGATGTCCATTACACAGGCAGCATTCCCGTGCTGAACTGCGATTGCGATTCTTTGCGCGAGAAAGCTGCCGGCGCGAGGGTCACCTGGGTCTCACAAAGCTGTCGGAACAGTTTGTCTGTGTGATTATAAACATCATAATACAGAGTTAATAATTAATTAATTAGGTACGAATTTATAAATAGGTTTAGGTTAAACACATGTTACATACAATTGCATACAGTTACTTATGCCTTATGTGTTATGATACTTAAATAATGTCGTTTTAATTTTCTTTTAAAGTCGTTTTTTATTCTTTCACGGCTGATAGTTTCTGTTAAACTGTTCAGAAGATAAGGGATACGTTTTTTTAAGGTTCTGTCGCCATAATAGTTTTTAACCTTCGGTACGCGCAGTTTACCGGACGCCATAGCCCTAGTAACATAAGTATTATCGACTGTTTTTATCTAGCCATTTTCAGAGCTAGGTTCCAGACTGCTATGGTTATTTATAACTAGTGAATATTTATGTTTAAGACTAACTGGCAGTATTTTACAGATTTTGAAAATAAGTTTATAGTAACCTTTACATGTTTGTCTAGTTTTACTGTTTGCTAATAATTTAACAAATATAAGTTGTATGTTTTCTAACCTATCAATGTTTGTTTTAGTTGTGAGTCCATAGCTGTCAAGGGCATAACTCAAAAAAGAGTCTACTAGTGACATATAATGGAATCCTGAAACTTAGATGAAAAAATTTGCCAAATAATATTCTTAGTTTATTGCAGATAAGTTAGTATGAACATTCCAAGAGAAGTTTTCGTCTACTTTCATGCCTTAATAAGTTACATATTTAGATCTTTTTATAGGTTCACAAATACAATTTACCATATTATTATGAAGGCATTCAAAGGTATACATAGGGGGAGGAGTGCTAACGGGGCATAAGTGTGGTGAATGGAACAATAAAAAATTGGTTTTATCAGTATTGAGAAGTATTCCATTTTCATGGGACCATGCAATGACTGAATCAATATCTCGTTGAACTAGATGGACGGTGTCTGCGAGGTCTGTGCCAGCTCGTAGGATGCAGAGGTCATCGGCAAACATGTGCACTGAGCAGTGTTGAACATTGCACAGGCTATTGACGTGCATCAGGTAGAGCACAGGAGAACAGCCCGAACCCTGTGGCACTCCACATCCCACATTATGCTCACTACTGAAGGTGTTACCTATTCTCACCATGTAGGAACGCGAGGTGAGATAATCGCGAAACCATTCGTTTAGCGGTTCGCCCACTCCACACTCGCACATGGCGTTCAATAAGGTGTTCGATTCTTAGGTATCAAACGCTTTTTTAAAGTCAAAGAATACTGCTAATACATGTTTTTTATCATTTAGATAATTATTTATTTCATCTGTTAATTTGGATATTAGAGTAGTGGTACTCTTTCCTTTTTGGAAGCCATGTTGACAAGGGTTCAAAATGTTATGTTTACTAAGGTAGTTACCAAAGTGGCAATTTATGCACTTTTCCATTATTTTATCAATACTTGATAATATTGCGATAGGCCTGTAATTACAGAACGATTTACGATCGCTTTTTTTGTAGATTGGTCGTACAATAGCTTGTTTTAAATTATTAGGAAATT
The DNA here is from genome assembly GCA_963854355.1 of Epinotia brunnichana. Lineage (NCBI taxonomy): Eukaryota > Metazoa > Arthropoda > Insecta > Lepidoptera > Tortricidae > Epinotia > Epinotia brunnichana. Next base: position 16,523,943 of record OY977957.1, read on the forward strand.
TATGAAGTTTACCTGATAAATTGACTAACTTGACAATCACTGGTCTTATTTTTCTGCTACTAGCTTAATATCTGACATACGTATCTGATCATGATCACTACCCGGTGATTTATTAATATTCATTTTGTTGATATTTTTTTTTGATTTGGTAGCTTTTGACGGGTTGCCATCTCATAAACAGGTCTGGTTTTTTTACATAGTCATCTCTTTTAATCCAGGTATCATTACATGTGTGCTTGATTGCTTTAATTTCTTCAGAGAAAGTAGTAGCAAACTTGTTACATAGGTAATCGTCATTGTTGGAGTTTTTCATATTGGAATGTATTATACCATCTAAGCTCTTATTATTCTTTCCTAAAAGTAAATGTATTCGTTCCCATATTTTCTTTATGTTTTTATTACATTCAGCTATGCATTTTTTGTCATATGAATTTTTACATTTATTCAGAGCTTTAGTGCATTTATTCCTGTATTAAGTATGTGTCCGCAACGAGGCCCAACGACGTGAGATGACATACCTAATGTTAAGAAACGTAGGTAGTTGTAATAGCATTCTGGCTTCGCCGTTGTCAGACAAGGCCAGAATGTTATGGAAAATATACTCTAAGGTATTGTTATAAACGTACAAATTTAGCTATAGGTACATTACCTCTAAGACAAATTATATTAAAATCATTATGTATATTGATCTCGCTGCCAAAACCCCTTTACTAAAAAAATAAAGAAGAAAAAAAAAACTTACAGTGCCAGAAACTCCCCTCTAGGGACTTCTACTTCGAAACTAGTTTTATGTTTTGCAACCAGTTGTTATCAGTATATGATGACGTACAGGACAATTGAGTGCCTAGGGGAGGATATTAATGGAGGACTTGTTTGTATGGGAATCCAAGCGCTCGAATAACCATTATAAAAACGCTTATTGTGTTATCTTTATATGAGCCAGGCATATTATTCTGACACTGACTGTACATGTACAACCGTGGTAGTATAGCTTGATTCAAGACTTCATAATTTAGGTTTCGTTAATTTTTTAGTCGAGGTAAACACGTATTTAGGTAATAAACGAACAAAAGAACATACGCAGTTGCAGTTCTTACTCATTTTGGCAATTTAGAAAGTACTGCTTAATAATCAAACTTTACGGTCTATCTATGCCATAAAACCTACTTTGGCTTGGTCTTGTCTATTGAATGTATGTTGCGCGGTGCGAACTTCATTGTTCTAAAGCAGGTAATAATCCTTATATGTTATCTTCGCCGACCTATGGTATTTTACCGCTGAACGGAAATATTTGGGCGGCAGAAGGGGTCTTAAATATGTAGAGGAAGACATTCAGTATTACTTGTTAGTGCATTCTACTCAACCAGACGCACGAAATATGGAGTTATTTAATGTGGTATTGAGCGCTTGGAAGTTAGCAAAGGTTTCTACGCTACCATTTATTATTAAAACTTTGAAAACGAATCTGAATTTATGAATCAGAATCAGCAAACTTTCTTCATAGACGTGTGTTATACTAATAATTGATTCCAATTTGTGTATAAGTAAACTTTTAGTAAACATTACATAATAAAACACATTTTTATACAGATTAAATTTTATTGCGATCCCTACCTACAATATCGATATGAAAAGTTGCATACTACAGCTTCCCAACTCTAGTATGACAGCAATTTCCAATGCCTCCGTGGCTAGTGACAGCTGGGGGCGCGAACGCGTGACGTCATCACCTCAGAATAAAACAAGTAGCGTTATTACTCTTATTACCCAACCATTAATCTAAAATGCATTCTGTGGGAATTTTTTGATATTTTCATACTTTACTGTTGTTTTATAATGTTAATAATCAATGAAAACATAATAAAATCACATAGTGGTAATATTTCTAACAGGTTTTCTACATTATTGTTATTATTAGTTAGGTATTATTTAAGTATCGATATTCCTCTTTGAAATCACTGTTTAGCCGAGATCGGAACTTTTTGTTTGGCTCCCTTGCTGTGAAAAGGTTAAACTCTCACGCTTTATATTTAAAATATTACTTCACACGGGTCTAATACACCTACACCACATACCAACACAACAAGTAGAATGTACTTCACCAGTTGGGTTGCTCCAAATATGAGCAAGATGACATGCCACTGAGGTTGGCCTCTCTCGTGTATGTTTTAACTTTTAACTCGCTGATTTTGTTTGGCTCCCTTGCTGTGAAAAGGTTAAACTCTCACGCTTTATATTTAAAATATTACTTTACACGGGTCTAATACACCTACACCACATACCAACACAACAAGTAGAATGTACTTCACCAGTTGGGTTGCTCCAAATATTAGCAAGATGACATGCCACTGAGGTTGGCCTCTCTTGTGTATGTTTTAACTTTTAACTCGCTGATTTTGTTTGGCTCCCTTGCTGTGAAAAGGTTAAACTCTCACGCTTTATATTTAAAATATTACTTTACACGGGTCTAATACACCTACACCACATACCAACACAACAAGTAGAATGTACTTCACCAGTTGGGTTGCTCCAAATATTAGCAAGATGACATGCGACTGAGGTTGGCCTCTCTCGTGTATGTTTTAACTTTTAACTCGCTGATTTTGTTTGGCTCCCTTGCTGTGAAAAGGTTAAACTCTCACGCTTTATATTTAAAATATTACTTTACACGGGTCTAATACACCTACACCACATACCAACACAACAAGTAGAATGTACTTCACCAGTTGGGTTGCTCCAAATATGAGCAAGATGACATGCCACTGAGGTTGGCCTCTCTCGTGTATGTTTTAACTTTTAACTCGCTGATTTTGTTTGGCTCCCTTGCTGTGAAAAGGTTAAACTCTCACGCTTTATATTTAAAATATTACTTTACACGGGTCTAATACACCTACACCACATACCAACACAACAAGTAGAATGTACTTCACCAGTTGGGTTGCTCCAAATATGAGCAAGATGACATGCCACTGAGGTTGGCCTCTCTCGTGTATGTTTTAACTTTTAACTCGCTGATTTTGTTTGGCTCCCTTGCTGTGAAAAGGTTAAACTCTCACGCTTTATATTTAAAATATTACTTTACACGGGTCTAATACACCTACACCACATACCAACACAACAAGTAGAATGTACTTCACCAGTTGGGTTGCTCCAAATATTAGCAAGATGACATGCCACTGAGGTTGGCCTCTCTTGTGTATGTTTTAACTTTTAACTCGCTGATTTTGTTTGGCTCCCTTGCTGTGAAAAGGTTAAACTCTCACGCTTTATATTTAAAATATTACTTTACACGGGTCTAATACACCTACACCACATACCAACACAACAAGTAGAATGTACTTCACCAGTTGGGTTGCTCCAAATATTAGCAAGATGACATGCGACTGAGGTTGGCCTCTCTCGTGTATGTTTTAACTTTTAACTCGCTGATTTTGTTTGGCTCCCTTGCTGTGAAAAGGTTAAACTCTCACGCTTTATATTTAAAATATTACTTTACACGGGTCTAATACACCTACACCACATACCAACACAACAAGTAGAATGTACTTCACCAGTTGGGTTGCTCCAAATATGAGCAAGATGACATGCCACTGAGGTTGGCCTCTCTCGTGTATGTTTTAACTTTTAACTCGCTGATTTTGTTTGGCTCCCTTGCTGTGAAAAGGTTAAACTCTCACGCTTTATATTTAAAATATTACTTTACACGGGTCTAATACACCTACACCACATACCAACACAACAAGTAGAATGTACTTCACCAGTTGGGTTGCTCCAAATATGAGCAAGATGACATGCCACTGAGGTTGGCCTCTCTCGTGTATGTTTTAACTTTTAACTCGCTGATTTTGTTTGGCTCCCTTGCTGTGAAAAGGTTAAACTCTCACGCTTTATATTTAAAATATTACTTTACACAGGTCTAATACACCTACACCACATACCAACACAACAAGTAGAATGTACTTCACCAGTTGGGTTGCTCCAAATATGAGCAAGATGACATGCCACTGAGGTTGGCCTCTCTCGTGTATGTTTTAACTTTTAACTCGCTGATTTTGTTTGGCTCCCTTGCTGTGAAAAGGTTAAACTCTCACGCTTTATATTTAAAATATTACTTTACACAGGTCTAATACACCTACACCACATACCAACACAACAAGTAGAATGTACTTCACCAGTTGGGTTGCTCCAAATATGAGCAAGATGACATGCCACTGAGGTTGGCCTCTCTCGTGTATGTTTTAACTTTTAACTCGCTGATTTTGTTTGGCTCCCTTGCTGTGAAAAGGTTAAACTCTCACGCTTTATATTTAAAATATTACTTTACACAGGTCTAATACACCTACACCACATACCAACACAACAAGTAGAATGTACTTCACCAGTTGGGTTGCTCCAAATATGAGCAAGATGACATGCCACTGAGGTTGGCCTCTCTCGTGTATGTTTTAACTTTTAACTCGCTGATTTTGTTTGGCTCCCTTGCTGTGAAAAGGTTAAACTCTCACGCTTTATATTTAAAATATTACTTTACACGGGTCTAATTGTACCTACACCACATACCAACACAACAAGTAGAATGTATTTCATCAGTTGGGTTGCTCCAAATATGAGCAAGATGACATTCCACTGAGGTTGGCCTCTCTCGTGTATGTTTCAACTTTTAACTCGCTGATTTTCCTCTTTCATCAGCTGTAATCCTTTCGCTAATTGCTTTGCATTTAGTTAACCCTCGTTGAGAGAAAATGTTGAGGTTTTCAGCAATTATCGAATTTATCCCTCAATTCTAAAAGGAATAAAGTCGTTGTGCATCCGATTCAGTCACGTTATTTTGCAAATGGTTGGATGAAACAAAATTGAGTTTCGTTCATTAATCTGATGCCGCAAGGGATGGTGTTGGTTCTTATTGAGATCGGGACAAATTGCTACTTGAATTCAATAAGATCGCATCGTAACAATCCCTTAATAACTCCTATGCTCCTACAAATAAAGTTGGTTTTTGTTATTATTTTTGGTTAATTATTATCGCTGTAACCTAGTAGTACCAAAATAAAATGTGGTCAGTGAGTTACTGCTGTTGGGCGTTGGTTTTTAGGGTTCCGTATTTATAAAGTGTTTTATACTATTGCCATTATTATGTTACTAGCTTCTGCCCGCGACTTCGTCCGCGTAGAACTCGTTTATATCGTAGCTCGATACAAACTTTCACCCCCATTTCCCTTTAGGGATTGATTTCCGAGATAAAAACTATCCCTTTATCAAAATTTATCGAAACGGGTGTAGCGGTTGTATAGTAGCTCCATAAAAATGCCCCCTTAGGAGATCATTTCCGGGATAAAAACTATCCCATGTCTTTTCCCGGAACTCAAACTGCCTCTATACCAAATTTCATCTAAATCGGTGCAGTGGTTCTTGTAACTCCATACAAATGTTCAACCCTAATTCCCCCCCCCCCCCCCCCCTCAGGTGACGGGTAGGGCAAGGCATTCTCCATACAACCGTTGTGCAAGTTTTTTTTCGTCGGTTTTGGCACTACAGAATATTGTATTTTTTTCTTGTTTATTATGGATTTACTGATATGCCATGATATTAAAACTTTGTAAGATTTCAAAAAAAAAAAATATATATATATATATATATATAAATTGATTTTTTTGAAATTGAAATTGAAATTGAAATTGTTTATTTCGGACATCATCCATAGTTGGTTAGTGATACATTTACTTACGAACTATGTTAGTAGCTACAAAATTTACTAAAAATATAATATTTAATAACAATACATTAAGTTACATTACATTTAAATTAAATTGAATTACATAAAATTAAAGTTATTATTCGGCCTCACATGCATGCCTGCCCAGTGCCTGATCATAGGACTATCTATCCTATCTGCGACCACCTTCAGGAGAGTGTTAGGGCTGCCCCGCACGCGCGCCCACAGGGACGCCACGCGCTTGCGCAACACGGCGGTGAAGCCGTCCGTGCTGCTATCGGCAAACATTCCCGACGCGCTGCAGCGCCAGGGCAGCCCCAGCAGTCCCCTGAAGGCGTTATTATATTGGACACGCAGAGCGCTAAATGTCCTTTTCGTGTAATTGCTCCACAGGGCGCACGTGTACATCGTCTGACAATATGCCTTAAATAAGGTGATTTTGACCTCTCGTGAACAACGTGCGAACCTCCGTGAGAGCATATTACCCCGGACTGATAGCGCCCTGCGTTCCCTTTCTAGGTCTTCGTCGTCTTTTAGGGTGTCCGTGACCCAGTGACCCAAATATTTAAAGCTGGTAACCTGCTTAAGAGGAGAGCCATCGAGAGTAATTGGCGGAACAGGGTAAGTTTTTGTACCAGATTTAAAAATCATTACCTCGCTCTTTTTCACATTATATTTGAGTCCATGGGCCACGGCAAACCTTTCACAAATAGACAGTAGTCTCCTAAGTGCTTCGATTGAGGGGCTCAGCAGTACCATATCGTCGGCGTAGCTGATATTATTAACGCAACAGCCGTCCACCGAGCAACCCACGCCGGCACTGCTGAGCTCCTCAATCAACCCATTCACATACGCGTTAAACAAAACTGGTGATGTAAGACCCCCCTGTCTCACACCACACTTCATCTTATAGGTTTGTGAATAGCTTCCAGCCCATCTAACCGCATTGGTTTGGTTATCATACCAATACTTAAATATACCTATTATTTCAGGCGGTAGACTTGTGTCGTTGCTCAGCTTCTCCCACAGCTCATTATACGACACTAGGTCAAATGCTTTCGACAAGTCCAAAAAGCACGCGTATACCGGCGTCTTTCTATCAGTGTAGTAACGCACGGTGTGCTTAAGACATAGCACAGCCTCCTCGGTTGACAGCCCAGGCCGAAAGCCGAACTGGGCGTCATGAAGACGTATGTGTTTATTTAAATATGTATTAAGCACCCCGTCCATCACCTTCGCCAGTATAGTGGCGAGAGAGATCGGCCTGTAATTGGACTTGTCGGAAGCATCGCCCGTCTTATTTTTAATGATAGGTACAACTATCGTCCTCATGAGATCATCCGGAAGGTAATTGTGACGTATACATAGAGTGAAGAGCATTGCAAGAACCCTGGGGAGATGGACACCCGCGTTCTGCAGATGCTCGATACTCAGACCGTCGTGTCCGGGCGATTTACCTCTTTTCATATTACGAATAACCTTTGAGACTTCAGCTGGTGTTACTCTGACTGGATCACCGCGAACACGACACCCAGCATCGACCATCGGCTCCCGCGCGTCCCCCGCCAGAGGGTCCACTCTAAAGTGGTTCATGAAGAGGTTGGCAATATCTCTAGGCTGGCTGACACCCTCAACACTCACGGGTAGACTCACTCTTGGATTGATCTTATTAGTTGCTTTCCAGAAGTTGGTGAAGTTTTTAGACCTGTGATGAGAGGCAATTATGTCCATCTTTAATTGTTCTTTGTTATTTTGACAGTATTTAAGCTTAGATTTAAATTCTTTCTTAGAGTGATACATTTCATCATACAATCGGCCTGCCCTAGGCTTACCAGACTGGCACCATTCTAGAAAACAAGATCTTGCTCTCTGGTGAGCCTCCCTTACATGTTTGTTCCAGCCTATGACATTGCCGACCCCTCTGTGCTTTTTTCTTTTACAGCTAGCAATTGAGGCATCCCGTAATACTGTAATAACCGAATAATAAAGGCTAGTAATTATTTTCCTGTGTTCAGGATCACTACATAGATTATCACAACATAATGTTAACTCACTCGGGAAATCAATTTCCTTCAACTTACAATTACAAACATCTAGATATTCTTTTATTTGAGAGGTGTCACGCTCCCCCCATATTATGCCATTTAGCAAGTTCTCATCAACACTGATACTGCTAAGATTTGTATTTTTAGGTACACTATTACTTAGGTTACACACTATTTCTATTGGAAAGTGGTCGGACCAGTATACGTCGCAGTGTATTTTAGCAGCGATAACGGTTTGTCTAGCCGCTGTTGTGGTCACACAATGGTCAAGCCACCTCAAACACCCATGGCTGTCACTAATGTATGTGTACGAATTCGCTGGCAAGAGCTCTGAGTCCACCATACACAGCTGCATATCCCTACAGAAACTACTTAGCTCATTAAAGAAGGGCATAGCAGGATGAGCATTAAAGTCACCCAACAGATATATTAAGTCAATTTCTTCACTGTCTATAATAGCATAAATTTCACTTAAGCATTCAATAAATTCACACAAATTATCAGGTTCGTCAGTTGGCATGTACACCGAAAATATTATTATTATTTAAATTAATAATTTAAATTAATAACATCAGTGAATAGCTAACGAAAAAATGAAGGAACTAAATAAAACATATTGTTAACGCAAACACAAACTTAAAATTAATCTATGTCCTTCCCCGGGACTCAAACTATCTCTGTACTAGATTTCATTTAAATGGTTCCATTCAAATCTTCACCCCTCATTTCATTCTCTCAGGAGTAGATTTTCAGGATAAAAACTATGCATTGTCCTTCCCCGGGACTCCAACTACCAAATTTCATCTAAATAGGGTCCATCCAAATTTTCACCCCCGATGAAATAGTGGATTATTTTCGGAATAAAAGCTATCCGTTGTCCTTCTCCGCGCCTCAAACTATCTCTATACCAAATTTCATCTTAATGGAATCCATCCAAATTTTCATCCCCATTTCACCCCTTTTGAGTATGATTACCGTAATAAAAACTATCCTATGTCCTTTTCCAAGGCTCAAACTATCTCAAAACTAAATTTCATCTAAATGGGTTACATCCAAATTTTCACCCCAAAAGTTCACCCCCTTAGGGGATGATTTTCGGGTTAAAACTATCCTTTGTCCGTTCCCCAGGACTCTAACTATCGCTTTACCGTAAATGGGATCTATCTAAATTTTCGCCGCCATTTCACCCCCTTAGGAGATAATTTCTGGGATAAAAACTATCCTATGTACTTTCCCAGGACTCTATCTCTATACCAAATTTCATCTAAATAGGTTTCATCCAAATTTTCACCCCTGATTTCATCCCCTCAGGAGATGATTTTCGGGATAAAAACTATGCATTGTCCTTCCTTAGGACTCCTACTATATCTTAACCAAATTTAATCTTCATGGGTTTTATCCAAATTTCCACCCCCTATTTCATCCCCTTAGGTAATGATTTTTTTGGATAAAAACTATCCGTTGTCATTCTCCGGGACTCGAAACTATCTCATTACAAATTTCATCGAAACGGGTTCCATCCAAATTTTCACCCCCCCATTTCACCCTCTTAGGGGATGATTTCCGAGATCAATCCTATCCTTTGTCCTTTCCCGGGAATGAGACTATTTATATGCCAAATTTCATCCAAATCGGTGCAGCGGTTTAAGTAGCTCCATACAAATTTCCACCCCCCATTTCATGCCCTTAGGGGTTGATTCTCGGGATAAAAACTGCCCTATGTCCTTTCCCGGGACTTAGTCTATCTGTATGCCAAATTTCATCTAAATCGGTTAAACCGTTTCCACGTGATGCACGGTCACATAAACAGACAAATAGATTAACAGATAAACAGATAAACAGACAAACAGACAAACAGATAAACAGACGAAAATTCTAAAAATTGTTGTAACGTGTTCTGTTATCGATTCTAAGTATCCCCAGACAATTTTTTTTTTGAAATATCTTCCATGTACAGACTTTTGACCCTCTTCAGCTTTATTATATGTATATAGATATATAGATAGATATACTCGTATAAGGACCAAAACTTAGTGCACTCATGACCCCGCAGTATCGGCACGATAGCACTTAGGTACCAACTGTTTGTTAAGGATCTGTGTTTTGGAATGCACGCCAACGTCCAGCAGATGGGTAATCAACTAATCACGTAACGTTCCAAACGCGCGTTAAGACAATCCAACTGTCATTTTTCCGTATAAAATTTTACGTGACTACCCCTCTGAATTAGAAGACTTAGAGATTTTCTAACAACCTACGCACTTGAGACATTGTTAATAATACAATAACAGCTCTTTTACTGGCACAGAAAAAAAATACTTGACTCAGGAAATAAACTATGAAGACCGCCAATAATATATCTTGAATAATTAAACACATATCATCTTGCGTCTTACCCTAGTTTCCCCGACAAAATTTTGCCGAATTTTCATCTAATCGGAAACACCTTTATCTAAAAAGTTAACGGTTTCTAAAAAAAATGTACTTAATGAAAATTCGGCGAAACATTGCATTCGTCAAAACGTTTGTCGGTAAAATAAGGGACTCTCGATATCTTGAAGATTAGTCTCTAGAAACAAGAGAAAAAATCTTGCCTCAAGATAATTTGGGCTAATTCGAGATATCTAATTTAACATATTCTTAATTCATTTCGTCGACAATTGAACTGCTTAAATTTACAAAACTTACACAAATTTTCTCTTATAACCATATTCACTGAAGTTCGTTGCCGCTACACATTTCACTAAACATCTTTATTAATGAAATCGAGTGAGGCTCAGTCCGGTAAGAATGCATAATTAAATCAGCATAACAGAGGGGAAAATGACGATAAAAAATACTTTCAAAGCCGTCTTGACTCTGGCAACACTGGAAAGTAAGTGATCACGCGCTTTTGTCACGCGATAAAAATGCCAAGTCATAATTATACATGTATTATGTATATACGGCGAGAATAAAGATTTTGAGCAAAAACTTTGGCAAGTGCGTGAGTTTATTGCCTATTTTAGTACGTTGAATTGCGCGGCTGTCACTGGCATTCGTTGTTTATCATTTAATAAAAGCGTTTGTCACTTTCAGTGTGGGAGAGTGACGGATGGCTTATTCAGGTAGAATTTGTAGGCGTCTATAGTCAGTACAAAATATATAAATTAGTTATAGAGATTCATTTTATTTAGCTGCCGCAGCTAATAAGCTGACTGTAATGAATTCATTCACACTGACCAACAGAGTATTGTAAATATGAAACTTAAAGTACTCTGTAAATATGAAACCATAAATTGTTTGTTGTCTTAAAGATTAATTTGGTATTAACTACGGAAATGTCAAATTAAAGGTTGAAAAATTGAATGCTCCTAGCCAGATTCGAACCGGCAACCACAGGCATACGCGGCCTGGCGTTAGGTGTTAACCAGTTTTATTGAGCTAGGTAACGGAACAATCCGTCTCGGTCAGCAAATTTCCCGCAAATAGGGAACTATACTGTAATGTTCTGCGACCAGAGTGCAGCACTAGCACAAGCCGTAAACCAGCAGAGGAAGATAGGGACTCACACACATGCACTGTGGTGGATAGTCAAAATGTTACGAGCAAGAAACTGCACCAGGGGCCACACCCAACTTCGTCAAAGAGTATGGTTACCTACCCAATAATGCGAAGCCATACTATAATTGCGAAAGTGTGTCTGTCTGTATGTTCCCTCTTCACGCTTAAACCGCTGAACCGATTTAGACAAAATTTGGTATAAAGATAGTTTGAGTCCCGGGGAAGGATAAAGGATAGTTTTTATCCCGGAAATCATCCCCTAAGGGCGTGAAAGTTTGTATGGAGTTTCGATATAAACGAGTTCCACGCGGACGGAGTCGCGGGAAAAAGCTAGTGCTAGCAAATATAATTGACAATCTTTAAATACTGTTTTTTCCGGGTCTTACGCGATATTTATTTACCTTTTCTGTATATAGAAAGCCCACACACACTGATAGGTACTTGCAGGCATCTTCTCATCATCACCCGAGGCACCTGCAGTCCGTGGTAGCGTCGCTGGTTAACAGAGCACACGCCTTATGACCCTGAGCACCTAGATGAGGAACTAACCCATGTGCAAGAGGTACTCAGACGAAACGGGTATATAATGGGAGAATGCAGCGTACAACCAAGAGGGGGGAGAGGCAACAGGTCTCATGTCCAGGAAAATTCGTTTTCTCCGTATTTTATCGATTTTCATCCGAGCGGAGCTCGATCGCCCAGGCACTAGTACCTAACTATGTGACATCATCATCATATTATCAGCTGAAAGACATCCATTACTGGACTTAGGCCTCCCCTAAAGGGTGCCAATGTGACCGGTCATGCGCCACTCGCATCCAGCGGACTCCCGCAACCTTTACCAGGTCATTAATCCAACTTGTGTGGTTCACTATGTGACATACGTCATAAATACTCTGTAAGCGACGCATTTATGTTAACTTCAAACTTTATGTTTTTAATATGATTTTTATATTTTAATAAATTGAGGGTGGATGGAAGTCTGAGTGGTATGTGCCGCTTATTATGACGTACGAGGGGCAGGGGCCCGGGAGGGAGGTCAATCGCGGATACCATTGGCTGTGAGGCAGTCAGTCGCTCTCAAATATTACGCGCTAAGACACACGCTTCTCGCTGTCCATCCACTCTTACGTTTTCTTTTGTATCTCTGCATTACGTCATTTCACCCTGTCCCCTACAAGCTGGTCTTCGAACCGAATCTCGACTCTGGATGTACCGGACTCCGCCGCGCACGATGGTGAACACACGAAGAAGCACTAGAAAACAGGAAGAACAGCAAAAAATTGTCAAGTCCGACCTAGATGTAGCTACACCGAATCAGGAGCCATTTTGCCCACCGCTCCAACCTGAAGGAAATGTAAAAGTCAAATCAAAACAACAAAAAATGGAGCAATTTGATAAAACGGTTACCGTTAATGTGGGTAGTGCCTGTAAAGAAAAGGTGGATTCTAAATCTGCCTGTAAAGAAAAAGTGGTTTCTAAATCTGTGAAATCTACACGGAAGACAAAATTATCGGGTTCCGCATCCTCGTCGCTCTTGGCCAGGAAAAAGAAACTAGAACTAGAAGCGGCAGAAGCAAAAGCGCGTATACAAATGGATTTAATCGACAAAAAGCTAGCGGCGGACCTAGCACAATTGGATGAAGAAGAATACAGTTCACAATCAGGTGTTAGTGAAATTCACATGAATAAAGAAGTGGAAAAATGGTTAGAACGCAGTCATTTCGAACTGGAAGCGCAGCCTGTACCCCCAACGGAAAATGCACCGGACAAGCTGCACCCGCCCCCCGCGCCGCCGGCTGCTCCGGCCCGCGACGGCACCGAGGACACAGTTCACCTTTTGGCGACTGCACTCAAGGACATAGCCAAAGTTTCCGCTACTAATGGGCCTAATTCTGGAATGTTAAGCCGCCTTTGCACACCGCGCGATTTACCCTCGTTTTCTGGTGACCCTATGGAATGGCTCCAATTCAAGCAGGCATATGACGAATCAACTGAAGTGTGCAATTTCAACGCGAAAGAAAACTTGTGGAGGCTACGAAAATGCCTACACGGACCAGCTAAAGAAGCAGTAACAGCTCTGTTGATTGGAGCCACTGCCCCGGACACTGTGATGTCCACGCTTGAGCTACAGTTTGGGAACCCGGATATTATAATAGCAAGAATCCTGCAAAGTATCAATAAACTTCCGGTTATGGCTCAAGAGTACCACAAAGATATAATACCATTTTCAATTAAAGTAAAAAATTACGTTGCTGCAGTAACGGCCATTGGTCAAGATGAGTACCTGAGGGGGATGAAAATTATATCCGTAGTTTTGTCCAAATTGCCAACTGTGTTAGTATCCAAATGGGTAGACTACAGTTACCCGCTCATCAACGAAGGCACGAAACCTCGGCTTGTCATTTTATCGGAGTTTTTAAATGACGAAGCTATCAAAACATCGAAAACAGCTGTGATCCTGGCGAACACTTACAGTGATACGAATCGTAAACAAAGTGACTTTATTAATTACCGCTCACAAACCGTGTTAATGCAAAATGAACTAAGTGACCATACGTGCAAGTTCTGTCGTGCGTCTAAACATGACTTGCCAGACTGTAAAATGTTTAAAAAATCATTGCGCAAAGATAGGTGGACTTATGTGAAACGTTACGGGTTGTGCTACAAATGTTTAGTGTCGCGGCATAATAAAGAAACGTGCCCCGCGCCTTCGTGCGATATAGATAGCTGTGGACAATCTCATCACCGTTTGCTGCATTACGTATCGCATGCTAATTCAAATATGCGATCTAGTGTAAACATTACGGAAATAGTGGACACCGATGTGAGTGAAACGCAATCTGAGACTGTTACACATATTAACGCGACGAGCTGCAAAGTGTTGTTACAAACTGTGCCTATTTACGTACACGGGCCTAACGGTATAATTAGTGCAATTGCGCTGCTCGATTCTGCATCGACGGTATCACTGATAAGCGCCGAGCTAGCGGCGCGCGCAGGGTTGCGCGGCGACAAACAAACAATGCGTGTGAGTGGGGCATGGAATAACACCGAACTTAAGTGCGAAAGTGAGGTCGTGAACTTTAATGTGTCAAATAAAGACGGACAGATGTTTGCGCTACGAGCTCGAAGTGTAAATGAACTAAACTTACCTGTGCAAAATACATCTACTGTGAACCTTATGAACTATGATCTTAAGGTTGAAATTAGAAACCGGTTATGTGAAGTCCAATATGAGAAACCACAGTTGTTGATAGGGCAGGATCACTATAATCTTATGATGCCTTTGCATATAATAAAAGGTACACCCGACGGACTATATGTCACTCAGACTGCTTTGGGCTGGTGCTTACACGGATGCGTTACGGCACCACGCGATAAGTGCCAGCAGCGAGATACGACATTATTTGTCACTGAAGACCTGCAATTAGAAAATGAGCGTACACTCCGCGAAATACATGAAGAAGTACGCCGAAGCTTCACTGTCGAGTCCATGGGCGTCTGTAGCAAACCACGTCAGAATTCAGAAGACCTGCGAGCTTCTGAACACCTGGAACGAACGGCTGAATTACAAGATGGCAGGTGGCATGTTGGACTTCCCTGGAAGGATATAAATTGCAACATGACTGAATCTTACGGAAACGCGCTGACTAGACTAAACGGAGTGATGAGAAAATTTCAAAAGGATAAGAACTATGCATCCAGATACACTGAAAGAATAAACCACCTGTTCGAAAACGATTACGCAATGAAGCTCAACGACCCTAAGACTTCTCCAAAAACGTGGTATATTGCGCATTTTGGAGTTGACAACCCTAACAAGAAAAAGCTTGTGTTTGATTGTGCATCGAAGAGCAATGGCATATGTTTAAATGATTACCTTTATAAAGGGCCTGACCTACTGGTTTCTTTATATGGAATAATGCTTCGTTTTCACGAAAATAAAATTGCAGTTACTGGAGATATTCGCGACATGTTTTTAAGAATTAAAATCGTCCCTGAAGATCAAGATGCTTTACGTTTCTTGTGGAAAAATACTCCCGAAGACTCCACCGCTCCCGATAATCTCGTAAGCACCCATAAAATGACATCTTTGATTTTTGGGCTCAACTGTTCTCCATTCATATCGCAGTTCATTAAAAACAAGAATGCCGAGCGCTATCAGTTATCAATGCCGGCCGCCGCAGCTGCGATTTGTAAACAACATTACGTAGATGATTACATCGACAGTTTAGAAGACGAAGAAACTGCTATCAACGTTGTAAAACAGGTATCTCACATTCATAAACAAGGTGGATTTGAAATACGTAACTGGACGAGCAATAACGAAACATTAATAAATAGCTTACCAAAAGAAACCTTGGGTTCAACGGCCATAAGGTTCAAAATCGATCAACAAGATGACAGCGAACGTACACTCGGATTAGTTTGGTTTCCAAAAGAAGACTTACTTGGCTTCGACGTATCTTTCAAACGCATACCTGAAGCTATAATATCTGGACAAAAGATACCTTCAAAACGAGAAATGCTGCGAGTTGTTATGTCAATTTTCGACGTCTACGGATTCTTATCACCGATAACAATAAGAGGCAAAATAATGATTGGTGATACATGGAAACAAGGACTACATTGGGATGACATAATTACCGTTAATTTATATAAAAAATGGACCGAGTTTCTCGAACTGCTGAAGCGCGTAAGTACGGTGCGCTTGCCCCGATACTATCAAGCGGCCGTGCGTGCGAGCGAGATAGACAATGCACCGAATGCACCGAATAGCAACGGCCGCCCGCCGGCTATATATACAAACCTACAGCTGCATCTTATGTGTGACGCGTCATCGCAAGCCCTGTGCACCGTTGCTTACTGGCGTTGGTTAAACAATAACAATTGCTGGCAATTAGCTTTTATTTCGAGTAAAAGCCGTGTCGCACCTGCAAAACATAGAAGCATTCCAAGATTAGAATTAGAAAGTGCTGTTCTAGCTGCAAGATTGGCACATAGTATTATTAAAGAACACAAAATGAACGCGCAAAAAATATATTACTGGACGGACTCCACTACTGTGTTGCATTGGATATATAACGATGCGCGCACATATAAAGCATTCGTGGCGCATCGTCTCGGCGAGATAGATGAATTAACGCAATCTAATCAATGGAGATACGTACCCACTAAGATGAATGTAGCCGATATTGGTACTCGCGACAGCTGCGAATTAACGGTGCTTGAAAATGAATGGTTTAACGGTCCGGCATTCTTGTATGGCGTTGAGGGCACCTGGCCTTCACATAAACAGCTACCGATGCCTAATGATGAAGATATGGAGTACGCGTTAACTCTGACGCTAACTCCTGAAAGCTTACCTGCTGTTCCAGAACCGGAAAGGTTTTCATCGTGGTTGCGGTTGCTTAGATCTACCCGTGCTATGTTGGTGTTTATAAATAAATGCAGGAAACTTACCGAACATATTAACGGCGGTGAACTGATGGAAAACGCCGAGCGCTTACTAATAAAATACTCTCAGATGCAATCATTTCCTGAAGACCTGGAAAACCTGAAAAATAAAAGGCAATTAGATCGGAAAAGCAGACTACTTACCTTGACGCCCTTCCTCGATGAACACGGCATCCTGCGCGTTGATGGGCGTATTGGTGCAGTCCTAGACATCTTACCTGAGACAAAACAACCTGTTATTCTTGATGGACGTAATCATGTGGCCAGGTTGATTGTGAAGCATCATCACATAAAGGCTGCGCATGGGAACCAAGAAACAGTGGTAAACAACCTGAAACAGAAATATTGGATTATTCGTATTCGGCCTACCGTTAAGAATGTAAGCAGTAAGTGCATGTTCTGTAGAATTAAAAGGGCTCAACCACAACCACCTAGAATGGGTGACTTACCTCCTGCTCGAATGGCCCACCACCAGCGCCCGTTTTCGTTCTGTGGAATTGACCTGTATGGCCCAATGGAGGTAACAGTATTGAGACGTCGAGAAAAGCGCTACGGAGTTTTGTTTACGTGCCTTACCATGCGAGCTGTTCATATAGAGATAGTCACGAGGCTTACAACTGATGCATTGATAATGGCACTGCGAAGGATGGCTGCACGTCGTGGTTGGCCTCAGCAAATCTTCTCGGACAATGGAACAAATCTGAAAGGCGCTGATAACGAGCTCAAAAGGTGCGTCAGCGAATTGAACGAGGATGAACTAAAGGATTTTGTTGTAAATTATGGCACCACTTGGAACTTTTTGCCACCAGTTAGCCCACACTGGGGAGGTGCGTGGGAGCGCCTTATTCGTACTGTAAAAGCTTCACTCAAAGTGGTCTTAAAAGAACAGGCTCCGCGCGATGAGGTGCTGAACACGTTTATGGCGGAGGTCGAACAGATAGTGAACAGTCGCCCACTTACACACGTCACAGTTGAGCCAAACAGCAATGAGGCCCTGACCCCTAATCATTTTTTGTTGGGCAGTTCCTCCAACTTACCAACACTTGGGGTTTTTGACCATTCCGACATGTACCTCCGTAAACAATGGCGAACCTCTCAACGACTGGCAGACCTATTTTGGAAACGATGGGTACGTGAAGTGCTACCTCAGATGATCCCTCGCCAGAAATGGCACCAAGACCAACGACCCTTACAAGTGGGAGATCTAGTATTGGTTGTGGACCCGGCTTCGCCTCGCAACGTTTGGCCGAGAGGTCTAGTACAGGAAGTTATTCCGGGCAAAGATGGCCGAATAAGAATTGTGCACATAAAAACACAGACTGGAATATTACGTCGATCAGCGGCACGCGTCGCATATGTACCTACTGGAGATGAGTGACTGCTGGCGCAGCACTGGGGTGGGGATTGTAAGCGACGCATTTATGTTAACTTCAAACTTTATGTTTTTAATATGATTTTTATATTTTAATAAATTGAGGGTGGATGGAAGTCTGAGTGGTATGTGCCGCTTATTATGACGTACGAGGGGCAGGGGCCCGGGAGGGAGGTCAATCGCGGATACCATTGGCTGTGAGGCAGTCAGTCGCTCTCAAATATTACGCGCTAAGACACACGCTTCTCGCTGTCCATCCACTCTTACGTTTTCTTTTGTATCTCTGCATTACGTCATTTCACCCTGTCCCCTACAACTCTTTTATCTGGGTAAAGCGATGGAGCGTTGCGACTACCTTTCATTAACCTTCATCTTGAACAAGGTTTTTCGTGATTTTGGTAATAAGTCGTTACTGTAGTAGAGATGACGATGTATGATTTAAGCATGATATATTTTAAGTAAATGTTGAATGGCTGATTTAATTTATTTAAATGTACGGTGGTCGAAACGCTCCGATGCTTTAATTTAAAGTAAAAAAAAAGGTACAAGTTTTTATTGCCAACTGTACTTTTGTACCATCATCTACTACTCATTGAGACGATTCTAACGAGCCCAAACTCAATGGGGTTGTGTCGTTTTATTGCGGAGTTCCTATGGCCACCTTCCAGCTCCAGCATTAGATCAGCTCCAAGTCATCATAATATTGCATTGTCATGCGATACACATATGCATGCAAATTTTCAGCTCAATTGGATAACGGAAAGTGACTGAAAAATCGATTGCAAATTTTGACGGACAACTTACATACGTACTTATTTACATACGAACAGTGCAAGTTAATCTCCACTTATAATTAACCTCTAAATTAAAAAAAGAATCAGCCAGTTTGAAACTAAGCTTTGCGCGGTACGAATGTTCTCAGCATCCCATGAACGGAAAAATATGAAACATTTTATATAGGTACATTATTATTCTAGCTGCAACTTAGGATAGTTTTTATCCGACTGCGACAGTTAATTAATTTTCCGAAATATACGACTTCATTTAATTTTTCATTTATTTTTATTGAAATCAAACGCTGCTCCAACTGTCAGCTATAAGAAACGTCAAATTTTCGTCAAAATGGCGGAATTGCTTTGCCTTTCACTTATTAATAATTTAAATACCGTCTACGATAGACCTTTACGAGACAAATGCTAAAATATAAACCATAAAAAAATATTCGATTCTGATATGAGAACTTATATGCGCAAATGTCGTTTCATGTCGTAATTTCAATAAATGAAATCAACAAATTTGAACAATATAATTAACACGAATTTGTTTTTTTTGAATGACAATGGCACGCGCTCGGCGCATTCAGCCAAAGTACCTGCGGCGCTACCACGAAAACCGATACTCAATGTTCATATATTTGCATCCCTGTCACTCGAGTATGGTAAGTGCGATAGAGATAGAGATACCCGAATATTTTCGAATTCCGAAGTTCGTGGTTATAGCTCAGGAATCGAAAATATGGTAAATAATCATAATGTATTTTCTCGAAAAAGAATTTAAAATAAATATAGTCAAATGGAGAAAAAAACAAATCAAGAGGTCATCAATCCAGGATCAATACCTGAATACCTAGGTAATGATTAAGTTATAAGAGTCCAAAGTTTTAAGAGGGGGTATGTTCTGTCCCTTTTCCGCAAAACGCACCTTCATATGAAACGATTGTTTTTTACTATGACGCTCGAGTATATTGACGTCACAGTCCCTCATCCTTTTCTCACTCTTAAAACGGATGTAGCTTCATAATTTTTTGAGATATTTGAATGGGAGTTTCATTATCTTCTATCTATTTATACATAATAAATGCCTATGTCCTGACTGACTTATTCACTCAATCACTCACTCACTCACTCATCAACGCACAGCCGAAACTACTAATCTTAGAGAGTTGATTTTTGCACAGTATGTTGCTTTTATAACGTGGGCTAGGGATAAAAAGGGATTTTTGAAAATTCCACCCCTAAGGGGGTAAAATAGGGGTGCAAAGTTTGTATGGGAGAACCTTTTTTTTTGAGCTATAGACTTAAACTTTGTAGAAAAATTAGTTATTAGAATACAAATGAAACACTTTCAGCGTTTTGGAAAATTCCACCCCTACGGGGATAAAATAGGGGTGCAAGGTTTGTATGGGGGAAACATTTTTTTTTAAATAGAGACTTAGACATAGACATAGACATAGAAAAACTTTATTCAACATCACATTTTATACAAAAGGAACAGTGTACAAATTAGACTTAGGAATAGACAAACACACTCAAACAATATCGTACGAGGCATTTACATTTTGTGATGCCAAAAAGGGGCTAGACTCAGCATACTGTTACAGTGAGTACCTACTGAGTACCTACACTGCAACGCTGACTTAAAACTTTGTAGAAAGATCAGTCATTAGAATACAAATAAAGAACTTTCAGGGTTTTAGAAAATTCTACCCCTAAAGGGGTAAAATAGAGTGCAAAGTTTGTATGGGAAAAACTACTTTTTTTTAAATAGAGACTTAAAACTTTGTAGAGAAATTATTCATTAGAATACAAATAAAGTACCTAGATTCAGTGTTTTAAAAAAATCTACCCCTAAGGGGGTAAAATAGGGGTGCAAATTTTGTATGGGGGAAACAATATTTTTTTTAAATAGAGACTTAAAACTTTGTAGAAAGATTAGTCATCAGAATACAAATTAAGTACTTTCAGCGTTTTAGAAAATTCTACCCCTAAAAATAGGGGGCTAAAATAGGAGTGCAAAGTTTGTATGTGGGAAACTATTTTTTTTAGCTAGAGTCCTAAAACTTTGTAGAAAGATTATTTAAATACAAAGAAAGTACTTTCAGTGTTTTGGAAAATTTCACCCTTAAGGGGGTAAAATAGGGTGCAAAGTTTGTATGGGAAAAACATTTTTTTTTTAATAGAGACTTAAAATTTTGTCGAAAAATTACTTATTAGAACATGAAAAATACTACATTCGGCGTTTTACAAAAATCATTCCCTAAGGGGGTTAAAAAAGGGTGCAAGGTTTGTATGGGGAACACTTTTTCTGAGCTAGACACTTAAAACTTTGTAGAAAGATTACTTATAAAAATACAAAAAAAAAGACTTTCAGCGTTTTGAAAAAATCTATCCCAAAGGGGGATAAAAAGGGGTGCAAAGTTTTTATCAGGGAAAGTTTATGTTTTTGAGTTAGATACTTGAAACTTTGTAGAAAGATTACTTATTAAAATACAAAAAAAGAACACAAATCGTTTTAGAAAATTCCACCCCTAATAGGGTTAAAAAGGAGAGCAAGCTTTGCATGGGCAACACTTTTTTTGAGTTAGACTTAAAACTTTGCAAAAAGATTACTTATTAGAATACTAAAAAAGAACTTTCAGCGTTTTAGAAAACTCCATCCCTAAGGGGATCCTTAAGATCCTTAAGAAGGGTAGCCAGTGTTGTGTGGGAAAAACTTTTTTTTTTTCTAGACATAAAACTATTCAAAATGTTACTTATTAAAATTAATAATAAAGTACTTTCAGAGTTTTAGAAAATTCCACCCCTAAGGGGGTTAAGAAAGCTTTGTATGGGCAACACTTTTTTTGAGCTAGAGACTTAAAAGTTTACGAAAAAAGTTCTTTCAGCGATTAGAAAAATTCAACCTCTAAGGGGGTTTAAAAGGGGGTTCAAATTTTAAATGGCGAGCAATAAAATTTTAAAGTGTGAGTAAGAGATTTTTAACTTCGGTCTTATTCTGTACGTTAAAAGACTACAAAACTGATTTCAGAGTTTTTCCAAATTCATCCCCTAAGAGTGTTAAAATTGGTTCAAAGTTTGAGTATTTCAAGGCATTTTTAAAGTATGAGATTTTTAACTTTGGTTTTAGACTGTTTGTTCACAAACTAGAAAATGAACATCAACTTTTTTTTTAATTATCCCCTAAAAGAGGGTTCAAATTTTGTATTGAGAGAAATCATTTTCTAAGACGATAAAAAGTTCTACGCGGACGAAGTCGCGGGCAACAGCTAGTTAATAATAAAGCTTGTAAAAAGAGTGTCGTTGACACATTACTCGTTAGGTAGCATGTCGTGCACACTACCTTAACAATACTGTATTCATCACACTTGCTCATAAAATGGTGTTATTCCTTGCCTGTATACAGAAAGACAATGGCCTAAATTATTCCCGCGGGAAATAATGGCCCATGGGAAGTAATGAGCTTGTGTGTGATCTGATTGGTTAAAAGCAAATCAAACAAATTGCTTGGCAAATCTAGTTGGCCGCGCGTCACAAGAATTCTTCTCTGTGATTGGTTGAAAGAAATCTAGCAAGCCGTGGGGCGCCACGCCCCGCCCCCTCGCCCTCCACTCGCAAATCTGTATGTGAAGTTGTCAATTTCGTTAATTTTTGTTTGGTGCGGTTGTATGAAACTTAGATTTTTATGTCTTTTGTAGTTATTTATTTCCTCGCAAATGTGATGAAAAACATTGTGTATAACACGGGCGTAAGAATATTGCAAACTCGAGTCATCAAACGCCCTCCGCCTTACGGCGTCGGGCTCCTGATAGACTCTCGTTTGCAATATTCCTCATACGCCCCTTGTTAAACAATGTACTATTGTCGATTCGCTCACTCTCCCGATAAAGGACCGCAGTGCCTCTAACGCATAACAGCGTAGAAGTCGTCCACTCTGTTCGCGGCAAACATACCAGACGCGCTACACCGCCACGGCAGCCGTAACATCACACGAAACGCTTTGTTGTACTGTACTATGAGTCTGTTGAACGACCGCTTCGTATACAAATTACTATATAAAGTATATAATTCGTATATAAAGTATACAGATTTAGAAGATTAAGAGGAGTAGCTTAGCCACTCTAAAATGTTGTCTCGTTCGCTCGTTACTGTTAGATAGGTATGCTGTGCTTTTCGCCCGTGCGAAATTTGAAGGCCTTAAAAATACGGCCAAGTGCGTGCGCACTCGGACCACGCGCAGTGTAGGGTTCCGTAGTTGCTTGACGTTGTTCTTTGACCTTTGTCACGTCGACACGCGCGTGCCAACTAAACGTTGCGGTTGCTTCGCCCTAATTTGTACGAAAGTTGGCCCGAGATTTAATTTCTTACCGTATGCAATACTAGACTGTGTCTCTTGAGCAAAATGATATTAGGGCATTTATTTGTGTATTTATCACGAATATTTCTTCCTGACTTATGGATGTTATATATGTATATAAGTATCTATATGTATGTATCTTTAATATATATCATTGCCTAGAGTACCCACAACACAAGCCTTACTGAGCTTACCGTGGGCCTAGGTTGATGTGTGTAAGATTGTCCCGTAATATTTATTTATTTATATTTATGGCGAGGGCAGTATATTGAATCTTGAGCGTAACGTGGAAATAATTTTGCAACCCAGTGGCACATATTGCTTTTCATACCTTCTGTGAAGAAAATAAATCCGTCATTTGAGGACAACTATATTACTGTTCTCTGAAATAGCAGGGCCAAGGAAGAAAAGTACAACTTGAATCCCTCATTTTAGGGCAACCATGGCTCTTTTCTGAACACCAGGCGTGAAAAGAGTTTTAATTAGTAATTAAGTTAGCAATTCTTTAACTAATAGTTGCATGACGAAACAAAACTTGGCGAAAGTACTTGTGGACTCTATTTCAACACGCACTTTATTATAAGTTTAAGTGGTCAAACCACACCTTTACACCAACAAGTAGGGTTTGCAGATGCTTGGATTTTTATGAGATCTGATGAACAGTGAACGCTTTATGAGATTTGTGCATCAGCAACCCGTTTACATGATATTGCGAATCTAAATGTTATGGCTAAAATGACCACCTATTAAGATCATCTTTTTGTATTTTATGGTGCAGAATTTTTAGGTCTATACAATAGCAAGAGATGTATTGAATTATTAATTTCCTTTAAAGGATTCAATTTAACTGTAACTTGAATTTCAGATGCTCATCTCAACGTACCAATGGAGACCATGGAAACAACAGCTAAATTGGTGTTGTTTATTGACGAGTTTTTCGACAGTGTCAACGGATCTCCAGGCCAGAGCAAGATAAAGATGAGATGCACCGTCTGTTAACGCCCAGCGTATGTGTGCCATGCAAGCACAGGCACACACACACTCACACGCGTCTGCAGCCAGCCAGCGCGGACGGGACCGCGCCCCACTCTCAATTCACCATCTAACGAACGCATACCTACAGGCGTTATTTACTTTACGTCATACCTGGCCATAAAGTAGGAATTACGGAAAACCCCACTTCCTGGCCAGATAGAGACGTAAAATGTTGTACTCACCACGGGCGGTAATAAAGAAAGCCTCAGAGCGCATATTTATCGCCCTTGCCTTCGGCTCGGGCGTCAAATACCTGCGATCTGAGACATTCTTTGTTTAACCGCCCTAGGTAAAGTAATGTACTATTATGTAAAACTTTAAAATAGTAAACGGAGTCAAAATCAAGAACTTTCTTCATTATTTCTCGCCTCCGTCCACCGCCTGAACTACACTCGAGAGTAAAAGTTTCGGGTCACTAGCATTTACTTCAATATCTTGAAAACGTATAAAGCTATCGTATTGAAATAAATTGAACCTTAAAGACAATGTAATGTTACTAAAATAAAATGCATTACATTTACTACTGACCATTTATTTTATTAAGTTTAAAACGACAAATTAAAAATGGCGTCATTTTGCTTGCAAAACCAAAACTGAAAATATTGAACTTTTTATATTTACAAGTAGTTTTAACACAGTTTAGTACTTGGTATTACCCCCACGTGCTGTCTGGACTGCTGCAATGCGATTCGGCATGCTGTACACCAAGTTTCTGAAACACTGTTGGGGAATGTTCTCCCATTCCTCTACCAATGCATGTTTCAAGTCACGAAGCGTAATTAAAGGAGGATCTCGTTGTCTTACACGTCGTCCGAGCTCGTCCCAGGCGTGCTTGATCGGGTTGAGGTCAGGGCTACGTGCTGGCACACCATGGGACGAATATTCACCTCATCAAGGTAGTCTTGCACTACACGAGCAATGTGGGGACGGGCGTTATCGTGCACAAAAATGCCATTCTCACCAAGTCTTGCCATAAATAAACCGACGTGCTCGTTGAGGATTTCATCCACGTATTTTACGCCATTAAGAGTACCGTTTTCGATCAGTACAAGCTCTGTTCGGCTTTCCGCAGAAATTCCAGCCCACACGAGTACCGAACCACCACCGTATTCCACCTTTTCTTCAATACAGGCTTGCATAAATCTTTCTCCTGGTCTTCTGTACACATTTGCCCTTCCGTCGTGTGTATACAGCATAATAATAATAATAATGTACTCCTTGCATTTCATTAAATTGTCAAAAGGGCCTCTACGTGTTGGCTCAGTTGGTACTTTGTAGGTACCTAGCCCCACGCACGCCTCCCAAAGGTCCGGGACATCATTGTCCCGTGAGCGGGAAAGACATACATAATAATAATAATACTACATGACATTAAACTTCGTCTCCAAAGGGCCTCTACGTGTTGGATCTATATCCCCACGCACTTCTTCCAAAGGACCGGGCTTTGTCCCGTGAATTTAAACAGGAGATACATAATAATAATAATAAGCCCGCAGGGCAGCTTGTGGCGAGCTGTTGGGGATTAACGACCCCACGGACCCGAGTGCTCCCGAGAGTCGGTCAGGGCCTCCGTCTCCAGCGTGTCTTCGTCGGTCGGAGTGGAATGCCTTCATTGGCCGTCCAGAGAGGAGTCGTCAGAGCTATATGCTCCAGGGGTGGAAGTGTTAAAGGGCATAACGCCGCGAGTAACTTCGGAGAAAGCGCAGCACCACCTCTCGACACCCCTGAGCCGCTCACCCGGTGTTGCTCCTGGCCGTCTTTACGACGGCATTTTTAGGGGCCCATCTAATGAGCGGCTAGTCACCGCCTGCCTCGATAACCTTGTGGATAACATTGTTATGGCAGGTGTCCGGACCACTTTGTAATAACCCAATTTTATTGTCCACCCAAATGTCATCACCATAAACGCAATTCTCTTTTCCATTTTCCTACAATAGCTCCAACGCCTGCTGGGACCGGTTCACGGGTATCTACCGATGTACCCGTGAATGGGTTCTAGCAGGTGTACTACATGACATTAAACTTCGTCTCCAAAGGGCCTCTACGTGTTGGATCTATATCCCCACGCACGCCTTCCAAATGACCGGGGTTCGCCCCGTGAATTTAAATCGGATATACATAATAATAATAATTCTTTATTGGACAGGCAAGACACCCATAAAATACACAATAAAAGCAAACAATATAAATGAAATAAAATACAGGAAAAAAAAATGATTAAAAAACCTACGTACTAACATACTGAAATAAAACACTCACACTTGGCCGTTCTCAGACCGGTGCAGTTTAGCATAAATTTTGATTCGTCCGAGAACCCGACATTTGACTAATTTTCAATCGTCCAATGCGAGTGTTCGCGTCCATAAATTCGTCTTGCTGTACGATGGTGCCTCTCGAGTTTCGGACCATTTGCGGGTCTAAATGGTTTCAAATTACCTTTAGCAAGTCGCCGTCAGAAGGGTTGCTTCTACCAAGCCCTAAAAAATGATGAGTCAGTGCTGTTCCCGTAAGAAACCCATTTCGCAGCATAGAGTTGACTAGATATCGATCTTCCTGTGCCGTCGTACACCTGGGTTTGCCTGTTATTGGTCTGCGTAGGTTCGAACCAGTTTCTAGAAACCGCTGGCGAACACGATGAACTGCAGACAACGATACACCGACTATTCTTGCTGTTTCTCGCTGACTGCTCCCATTTTCCAGGATCGTGAGGATTCTCGTACATTCCTCAGGTGTGAGTGACATAATTACTACTTTAATAATGACTATTGGATACCTGAAAGTCTTCTTATAAATACATTTTATGACAGAACAAAAACAAAAGCAAAAACAGTTGCGAAAATTAAAAGTTCTGATTTAAAAAAAAGGGATCATTATGTTTATAACTTTTTAATGCCATTACTTCACGCCAACCAATAAGTTTTATACGTGTAATGAAGAATTATTAAATTGTCAGGAGGCCGTCAAAAAATTAAAAATGTGTGTGTTTATACAGTAAACTCGCCGTGCGTGCTGGCAAGCCAAGATATGTCCGCGTGCCATCTTTAGAGGGGTGTATTACAACCTTTGTCATACACAGGCGACCCCCTCCGGCAAAGTACATTGGTCAACTGGTCAACCACGTTATACAGGGTGGAATTTCATAAACTGTACAAAATAAAAGGAGAAAAATTTCAGCCAATTTCATCGGAGAAACGGTGTTTTTTTTTTTCTAGTCATTAGTTTTTTTTTACAGAATTTTGAAATTTTTTGTAAAAACTCGGGTAATACACCTAATTCAGACGGTATAACTTTTGATCCAATGGTCCTAAAATAAAAATAAAAAATGCAGAGTATTACCAAGGGACAGGTTAATAATTCTTAATAACAATAGAAAACCAACTAGAAGAAAAAATCCGCAAAAAAAAATATTGTTTTTGAAAAATGGCTACAAAAATTACGAATTTTAAAAGAAAAACACAATTTTCTGAAAAAAACGCAGGTTTAGTTACCATTTTTTTTGCTTAGTATTAAACCTCACTTTATGCCGATTCTATAACCGTTTTTAAACTGTCTCAGACTTTGAAAAATACCACGCTAATGGGTACGTAAATCAAACCATAATTTTATTAATTTTAATCCTCTTAAAATCCTTAATGACCGCTTGTTCCCGGGTATATCACAGAATCGTCAATACCGAAGCAGAATTGCACGACAGAATTTTAAATGCAGCACAAGAAATAAAAAATAATCCGGGAATGATTCGACGGGCTACGCAACAAATTCAAGCTGGCAAATGGATGCAGTCCTTCCTTCTTCAAAATAGTATTACACTATGCATTTTTTATTTTCATTTTAGGACCATTGGATCAAAAGTTATACCGTCTGAATTAGGTGTATTACCCGAGTTTTTACAAAAATTTTCAAAATTCTGTAAAAAAAAACTAATGACTAGAAAAAAAAAAAAACACCGTTTCACCGATGAAATTGGCTGAAATTTTTCTCCTTTTATTTTGTACAGTTTATGAAATTCCACCCTGTATAAAACTACTTAAAGTCGCTTCATCGCCATTTTGTATCCATCCGTGTCGCGTGACGTTTCTCTCGAAAAATGGTGAATTGTGCAGTATTATCATGTAAAAAGGCGATCTGACAGCTTAAATTCGCAACAAGTTCGCGTTTCCTATCATAGGTAAGTATTTTTACAAACTATTAAATGTGTATTGAAGTACAATCTCCATTTAAAGAAAATACCGTTTGCGATACGTAAACGACAGAAAATGTAAACATGGATACAGTGGTACGGGGTCGAATCTGTCTTTAGTGATGCGATAAAGGTATGAAAAGCGACTCAATATTTGAATGAACCATTCATTCATTCAATCACTGCAGTTTGTTTAATAGTCAGTTTTTTTATTACATATTGAATTAAAGAGT
The DNA here is from genome assembly GCA_963854355.1 of Epinotia brunnichana. Lineage (NCBI taxonomy): Eukaryota > Metazoa > Arthropoda > Insecta > Lepidoptera > Tortricidae > Epinotia > Epinotia brunnichana. Next base: position 16,552,657 of record OY977957.1, read on the forward strand.
AGGTATAGATGTAGAGTGGTAGGCAGGGAAACTCGAGAACTGTATAAATCTTATTTATTTACATAAAATGCACATCTTTATTCGTTCCGATCGTCTTGCAAACTCAATCATACGTCAAATCATTCACCTTTCTAAAACTATTCAAACCACGTTCGATCGTTCCTTATTCATCATCTAACAGCCAGCATTATACAAAGTCATCAAAAAGTATCAATCCCACACTCGGCCATCCTACAATCATGAACTGTCCCCAGTCATGCACCTTCAGTCACCTCAGTTACCCATCGTCACAAGCAATCACATCTTACTCACTTCGTCTTCATAGCACATCCTTTATACACGTCGTAATATAAAAAATACATTAACACACTAACTACCAACCTAAAAGTACACCGAACAAACAATATCTAAACTTCCAAAAACATAAAAACGCATCGTAAGTAAGTCCAAAATGCGTCGTACGTCCTTGATCGAATCTCGGTGGGTCGTTGCTCATCGTAGTTCTATCGAAGCTGTCGCCGTCGTGGTGAGAACTTTTGCCAAGGTCATGGATGCTGTAGTACTCCCGAAGCTGTGGCGTATTACTAAACATTCTTCTTTTTTCTTCACAAAAATGAGTATGCTCCCTTCGCAGCGTATCGTACACGTTTTCAGTAATTAATGTAATTTTCTCTTTAATCGTTTTATGTTCTTGCAGCTCTGTTCTGTAAATTACATTTTCATTTTGACACATCATGTCACGTGTCAATTCCGCAGTTTCTTCGTTTTTCCGTTCATCGCTTACTGCAACCTCCATCGCCGGCGTCGCCGCTGTTGACACTTCTTGCACCAAGGGCTGCGCATCGCTGTCGTGTGTCAAGAACTCGTCGTCAATATAGTCATATTTATGATTTACAGGCAAACGATCTTTGCAGAATTCACCGTTGCAAAATTCTCGTCGTATTGCATGCTTCAGCTCTTCCCAGTCACTGAAAGGATCCTCAGCGCGTAACCAGAGAGCCGCCGTACCGCCCAACTTCTTTTTGGCGATTAAAAATTGCTGCCGCGACGTCCACTTGTATCGTAGAGACTTCTCTTCGACTTCTTTGATAAAAGCTTCCACCTCATAGTCATCGTCCGCCGTAAACAAAGGCAACGTTAAAATTTGATGATAAACATCCAGCGTCTTTTCCATCTTTCCTTTTCTTTTTACACAACTTCCGTCTTAGTACTTCATCGTTTTTCCGTCGTCTTCAATTTCGTCGTAGTTCCGTCGTCGTCGTCGTAATGTCGTCGTATTACATATTAAGTTTTGTCTTTGCCGTCGTATCTTCGTAAACACGTAGTTTTCCCTGCATCCCGGACGAGCCTCCAAATGTAGAGTGGTAGGCAGGGAAACTCGAGAACTGTATAAATCTTATTTATTTACATAAAATGCACATCTTTATTCGTTCCGATCGTCTTGCAAACTCAATCATACGTCAAATCATTCACCTTTCTAAAACTATTCAAACCACGTTCGATCGTTCCTTATTCATCATCTAACAGCCAGCATTATACAAAGTCATCAAAAAGTATCAATCCCACATAGATGTATGTTACATTTAAATCTTGTAAGATGAATTAGATAAATTTATTTTCTCTGGACACACGATGTTGAAATTTAGTCTTAAAAAGAAAAGAATTGTTGGCAAAAAAATATCTAGGTAAAAGGAATACATTTAGTGCGGGACTATGAGATTTAGAGGAACGAGAAGAAGAATAGGAAGATTTGGATGCGAAGACGGCTGTGCAATACCCACCATAGAACATTAGATTCCTCTTCTTTTTTTATGATATTATTATATATATATTGTATTATTTAACGTAATAAACTATTAGTATCTCATGAATGTATGTGTTATTTATATAATTTATTTAATATAATTATATGTCCTTTTAGATTTCCAAAAGATCCCTATATAAAGGAGAAATGGAGAAAATTTTGTAATAACGAAAATTATTATTGGAAACCTACACGTACAAGTGTTATCTGTTCGGAGCACTTTACTTCGGAAAGCTACAAAAATTATACTAACAGAAAGACATTGATTGAAGGTGCAATACCTTCTTTGCGACTATGTCCTTGTTTGGTGCAAAAGCATCTGAACTTTCCTACTCATAATTGTGTACGACCGAGCGTATTATGATATATGCCTTGTACTTGTAATTTATTTATTGCGCGATAACTAAACGCAACCATCTGCTGGATAATTGAATTGCTTATGGAGGTTTCTCAGTAACAACATTTTTAGGCTCTTAATTCTCATTCATCAACACGATTAACCTATTGAACGCCAGCTGGCGAAGTGATCCATACCACGCCATACCACGGACGCCACCGACGCGCCGTCCGGTACGTGGTCGCCACTTGAGAACCTTTCCGCCCCAACGGCTACCAGTTCTACGTGTAATGTGCCCCGCTCACTGCCACTTTAGTTTAGCGATTCGGAGGGCTATATCGGTTACCTTGGTTCTGCGGCGGATAGCCTCATTTCTGATGCGATTACGCAGAGAAACTCCCAGCATAGACCTCTCCATTGCTCTTTGGGTGACTTTGAGCCTTCTTATAAGGCCCATTGAAAGATGAACCTTATTATAATATAATTTCATATACAATTACATACTTAAATAGGTTCTTGCAAATACCTCTCAAATCTACTTTTTTATCTTTACCTCGGTATCAGCCCTGAAAAACCGCGGGCGACAGTTCATTCCACAGTTTAATTGTGCGAGAGGGCCACAAGGGCACATAAATACACACAGACATACATGCAAATAAACATTTTTTTCGGTAGTGTCTTCAATGTACAGAATCTTCACTTTTACAATTTTATAATAAATAGTATAAGATAATTCAGTTCATTTATCAAACTGATTTGACTCATTCTTCAGATCTGTCATTTGTGTCCCATCACTAACTTGTTCGTATTTATGCAGCACGGTTACGTGAAAAGTCTGTCTGTGTGCGTGTAATTTTTGATGTGGTTAATTTTTTTGTAGTGTGCGTTTATCTCAACAGCTACATTTGTGTCTGTTGATTTATTCATCTTTTGGTGGTGTGCTGTACGTGTTTACCTCAACCCCCGCTAAAAGTGGCGAAAAATTTTGTTCGTAGAGTTTACGTTATGACATCAGATCTCCAGTGGGATTAATACTCAAAGATTACAACAATATTATTTTATCCCAGATTTATAAGTCAAGATCCCTTGGAAAACTTATTTGGTCGAGTAAGAGCAATGAATTACAGGAATGTACATCCATACGCCAATCAATTCATGTATAGTTTTAAGTCACTTGTGATTGCAAATAAATATATTAAGTCCGCAGTCGAAGTATGCAAATTGTGAAGACGATGACGGTGAGACTTTAATTGATTTAGGGCAGTGTTTTTCAATCTTTTTCATGGCGCGACCCCCTAGAGTAAGAATCCAAGCAGCCGCGACCCCCTGGGGTTCTTTTAAAATGGAAAATCACGAACGGAACCCTAAAAAAGTTCTTAAAATGTATAGAGCTATACCTCCTCGTATGATACTTAGTTCCGTTTCAGGGTACATTTTTAGAGCTTTTTTAGGGTTCCATTCGTCAAAAGGAAAAACGGAACACTTATCCGATCGCTCGTGTGTCTGTGTCTGTCCGTCCGTCTGACACAGCCAATCCGAAACTATTGAACCGATTGAGTTAAAATTTGGTACAAATATGTAAATCGGTGACCCAAACACGGACATGTAACGAAAACAAATAAACTTTAAACATCGTTGCCACTTTTGGAGGGGGAGGGGGGGTAAATTAGAAAAAATTTAAGCTCGACCCGAAGGGGAGGGTAGAGTAGATAAAATGTAATTTTGCTCTATAACCTACATATCCTGATAGATAAAAGTTCTCCATTAATTTTGAGCAATTTCTTCAGTCGTGTATTCGGAGCCAATAATATAACATTTCCTTTCGTTTTGATACCAGCAAAAATTACACGGCGCCTATTTTTATGCACAGCAAATACGCGACATGAAGTGAACACTATAATAAAAGAACTATTCGTTTTATTTACAGTGTAATTTTTAAGCTGATATAATCTGTTAATTAACATATATATTATTTAATTAGTTTATCAACCCTTCACGCCTACATCTCTTACTTACTTACTTACCTAAATCATATTATTATTGTGATTTTCTCAGCAACTTTTCGCTCACAAAATATATTCTAGGCCAACTCACTTTATCAAGTTACACGTATTTTTCGGTTGGCTTAGTTTAGTACCTAGAGCTGCTCGCGAAAGCCCTAAAACAACGGTTCGTACATCTCTATCTCAGTCACTCGAATCATGCAAGTGCGATAGAGACAGAGGTATTCGAAGGACGTTTTAGCCTTGTTTCGTAGCCCGCTACGCAAATTGCTAGTTCTGTCGACATGCCGGATATTAAGTTTGGCCTGAACATCAGTTTTATCGAGAATATAAAAAGAGGCATAAGGTCTGAACGAAATAGGTATGGACTGCATATATTTTTTACGGTATTCGGTCTAAAAATAAATTTATTATCTTAATTTAGTTATACAGTTCATAAGAAAATGTAGGTATTCATCATATAATATGTACATGTTGTCGTCAGATTATGAAGACCGTCCATTTATTAATCTTACTCGACAAATTATAAATAGGGAACATTACGCAAAGCTCTGCGTAGGGGGCGACACTAACACAACCCGTAAACAAACCGGTGCCGGTTAATGTACGGCCCAATAATTGACATCCTCTATATCTATGTCTCTTTTTAACTTATACAAAAAGAGAGAGATAACGATAGATGAACGCGTATTATCGGGCCGTACATTAACCGGCACCAACAAACCGCCATGACGTACAATGTCATATTTATTTACCTAACAAACGATAACGAATAATTGATGAAAACGCGTTAAACTACAATCGTTTTATTATCATTCGTGTGTAAAATACCTGTGCTGTGATATTAAAATGGCATCCTATAGCCATTTAAAGGTGGATGAGGGCTTTTTTTTGCTTTACGACGTATTGCCGCTTCCCATAGTTTTCATATCATCGTTTCCTTCGGAAATGAATGATGCCCTTCATTCTTGCATCCAATTACGCGGCACTGATGCATTTTATTCATTGAAATATTTTCTTCACTATTTGATCCAGAGCTTTGAAGGACTTGTCAAAGTTGTCAAAAAACTGTTTACTAATTGTGTTAGTGCTGCACTCTGGCGGCAGAACATTGCAGTAATGTTCCCTATTGGCAAATAATTGTGATCTGCCTAATCCGTTCACAAATTAACGCATTATTTTTCGTTCGTTTATAATCTATCAATGTCTAGTCGTCAAATTGACAACATTTCATAATTCTAAGTCCATGATTTGACTAGCTCCTTGTATGCTACTCGAAAAGAGGAACACGCTGGTAGTTTTATATTTCCAGTATAATTTATGTTCAATTTTTAATTATGCACTCATAGAAAATCCAATTCTACTGCAGAAAGGGCACCTTGCTTTAGTCTTGTTTACATATACCAAATTAAAAACAAACATTGTCGAGATGGCGTCAATGTAACCATATCTGCAGTAGAATTGGATTTGCTACGAATGCATTTTTAAAAAATCGTAAAAAAAAATAACATAAATAATACTGGAAATATAAAACTACCAGCGTGTTCCTCTTTTTGAGTAGAATACAATGAGCTTATCGACCTAAGGGCTAAAAATTATGAAATGTTGTCAATTGTAAATTGAGATCGATTGGCATGGCATCCTACGGAACGCATATACATAAAACACTAAGTATCTACGGTAGGTTTGTCAATCAACATTTACCCCTGAATATATAGAATTTGGTATCCATTTTAGTACCCAAGCATACCATAAATTTTTACATTACTGAACGAGCGAGCGAAGAGAACAAAGTTCTCGGTTTCAGCTTGGGCCAAAAAAAACACATGTTCGTTTGTCCACCTGTTTTCTTCTACAGATCGCATTTCTTAACCGATTTTTGTGAAATTCTGTGAGGAGACTCGATAATTATATAGTTTGTTTTTGTCGAAGTTTTGTTTTTTTTTTAACACAGGCACGCGACTCCTACAGCTCACAGAGTCACTGGTTTCATAAGTCCATGTAACTTGTCACAAAAACCACACAATTGCAAAAGTGTAACGATGTATCATTATTTTCCCGGAAAATCTTCCATTTTGCGGCGGGCGATCGCACGTCAGTCGCTCCGATTGGCAGGTTCTAAGGTTTACACCGAGTTTACGCGGCGTTTATGTTGTGACACGTTGTTTGCGTCGCGTTTCCGTCATGAACACGTGCTTTGTTTGTAAATTGTAAACGTTGCTTATGCTTCATATTGGATTTGACATTAAAATTATTGTATTCAAAAGACCCCGCGTACAGTCACCATCACATACATAGGTACACTATAGGTGTTCAAAAATATCGGCACATGCACCCTAATGCCTTGAAAATAGAGGTGTGTTCCGATGTTTGTGACGTGCTTGTTTGCTCCGATGTATGTGATGGCGACTGTACACAATTTTGTACAAATTTCAAAATCAACTTTGAACTTTTACTGAATGTCAAAAAGTTTCTAATTCAATGACACAAAATCGTAGTCTGGGTCTCAGGAGAAACTCATAAAAGTTGTCGGATAACATCACACCATACATTATTTTTGCAATTTTATCAACCGACGAAAAAAACGGAGGAGGTTCTCAATTCGACGCGTATATATTTTTTTTTTTATGTATGACCACGCATAACTTTTTACAGAGTAGTTTGATTTTGATATCTCTTTTTTTATTGGAAAGGGTATAACCCGATGTTGGTCCCATATAAATTTGGAAAAAAAAACCAACCCTAAGGGTACGAAAATAGGGGATGATTGATTTTTCATCGGTTAAAACTTTGTTTTCAAAGTAAATTATTTCATAAAGATCGTAAATGTATCCTTTTGTTGTCAACTTACCATTTATTCGCACGGAGCTAATTGCCTCGTCCTTTTTTATGCGAACTGCTAAGGAATGGAATTCGCTCCCATCATCTATATTTTTTGAGAACTACGATATAGGTGCCTTCAAAACAAGAGTGAATAGACTATTACTGAACCAGTGAGCTTCATCTTAGGCTCTGACGTCGCTTACCATAGACTAGGGTCAATCACTGGACAGTCATTAATAAAAAAAAATAACACATTAAAGCATTAGGCAGACTGAGAATCTCTTCGTCTTCCTTGGATAAACGGTCCGGTTTGATTTTAGTTTATGTTTTTAACTATACAATTATTGAAAAACCTAACATTAAGATTTACAATGAATCAAGGAAATAATAATAATAAATAACCATTTGCATCAGGATTTTCAGGAATCTAAGGCCCATACGAAAGTAACAATTGTTACAAATACCTTAAAGACTTACCATAACATACAAAGCATTTATAAAATTAAATACTTATTATTTAGGTGACGAAACAGTGTGGCTCCGTTGCGTTGTTCATGTCCACTTTAATATCTTGTATATCAAATATCACTCAACGGTGCCATGACTCCCAGATCTTCTGCCAAAAAAAATCTACCCATAACACGACCGACCTATGTCCCCAACAATAGTTTGATATAAATCCATCGACATCCATCTTTTGGACAACCGATATGTTACACGGTGGAGCTATTTGTTTCACAGTGAATGTCGAGGTTTGTAGCTTGCTGGGTTGGTGCAAAGCAAAGGTGAAAGCGAATGGAGAGGTGATCAATAAACATCATCATCTTGATCATCATATCAGCCGAAAGACGTCCACTGTTAAACATAGGCCTCCCCCAAAGTGATCGGTCCTGCGCCACCCGCATCCGACGGACTCCCGCGAGCCCGCAACCCTTACCAGGTCATCAGTCCACCGTGGGGGGGTCTACCCGCGCTGCGTCTTCCGGTACATGGTCACCACTCGAGAACCTTTCCGCCCTAACGGCCATCTGAAACAATATACATAATGAACAGAATTGATGGGTCATACAGAGTGAAAAAAAAATACTTACCAAAATCTCTATTCGTGAATTAATAAATTCAACTAAATGACAGAATTTAATAAAAGTAGGTTGTTTAGAAAAACTTGAGATCCTGTGCAAAATACAAGATACTTATCTGTATTTTTTCTTTATAACAAAGTCTACCGATTTCTCTGTAATTATTGCCCGACTACGGCAGAGCCGAAAGGAAGCTATATTTATGATTTTAGCAGTATAAAGACTGTACACGATTAAATCCGGGCACACCTGATCTAGTATATTTTACTACCAACTGCTTATTAAGAAACAACACTTTTTTTAAATAATCCTTAGATATAATACTTTAAAATAAAAATACAATCATATCATAATGTACGAGCAAGTATGAGTTTTTGTGTTATGCATTCCAACACACTTATAATTTTTTGTGCAACATTATTTGACAATGGTTGTTCACTTTTTACTACAATAGCATTATCGTATTTACATTATAACAAGGTGTTTTACACTTTTATGAATATCATTTGACTAAAAAGTTACATTAGTTGACTGGTTTCTACTTGGGGTAGCCAGCAAGATTGTCCACATCAAGCACTGAAAGTAATGTTTGTAGGGAAGGCAATTTGACAAATATTAGCCAAAAAGAAAATGAACAATATTTTAGTGTTAAATATTTCCTAACTGCCCCAAACAGAAGTAAATGAAAAAAATGTTAGTTATTGTGAAAAGACAATTTAATAAAGCATAGAATAACTCTTCGAACACTCACAAAAACCTACTATATCATTAATTTAAAGGCAGAAACCTACCAAAGACTGTCAGAATTTGCTGGTAAAAAAAATAAGTATGTTGGAATATAAAACGGAAAACCTCACACATGCTCAAATATTTTGATATAATTGTACTTTTATTTTATAGTGTTACATCTATGGATTATTTAAAAAAAGTGATATTTCTTAATAAGCAGTTGGTAGAAAAATATGCTAGATCAGGTGCGCCCGGATTTTATCGTGTACAATCTTTATGTAGGTAGATTATATAGAGAAGTGGAGGTAGGTACTAAGCGTTCTTAGGTTATTCCTGCTGCGTGCTGTCGTGTACGTGCACAAGGTAACATTGAACCTGTCATGCTACAGAGACGTGCTCAGGAAAATCGTTTTTAAAGTAGGTACCAGTTCCGATGGTCAAGACCAAATTTGCAAATCGATTTCTTAGGTTTCTGTTAATGTTGTAACGAATTTGGAAAAAGATTGAACTTAGACATTGCAGCGTCCAAAAAGCAAAAAAGAAAGTACAAACGCTCTAAGCATTTGGGGAGTGGGTAGTCAACGTGACAAAATGTTTAATGGTTGGAATGTGCAGGGGTCAAAATGTCCAGATGGACCGGCTGTCTTTGTGGCAAAAAGTATGAACGTCATAATGCCCCGGTGTCAAAATGTACATATCATCATGGTCACAATGATTTAGTCAAGACCAAATTTGCAAATCGATTTCTTAGGTTTCTGTTAATGCATTTGGGGAGTGGGTAGCCAACGTGACAAAATGTTTAATGGTTGGAATGTGCAGGGGTCAAAATGTCCAGATGGACCGGCTGTCTTTGTGGCAAAAAGTATGAACGTCATAATGCCCCGGTGTCAAAATGTACATATCATCATGGTCGCAATGATTTAGTGACAAATGGTATACATTGTATCTCAAAATGCAAGTACAACAAAAGGTGTGATAGACAAAATACTCGATTGATATAACGTGCTTAAGTTTAAATGAACAACTGTCAAAAAAAAAAATACTTCCTAGCGGGGACAGATTTATCATTGTTTTCTGGTATATAAGCTTAGTAATTTTTTTTTAAATTGACGTACACTTTAGTACATTTTTCGTAATTTTTTTGATATGAGTTTTATTCCTACAATTAATCTTTCGCCATACGATTAAATAAATAATTAACGACACATTATTACAAATTTCTTTATTTTAACTTATAAGGTAGGTACCGTAAGTTAAGTGTCTCTCACCTCCACAGCTGATTTCTGCCAGAAGTGATTTTGACAACCATTATTTTGAAAAATACTCTTCGAATTTATCTATTGCAGTGGATCTGATAGGCATACTAGTCATAATTTCAGTCCACCCTTGTAATATTAGATCAGCCGGTAACAATGGCAAATATGACGCTAATTCTGCTAATTTGCGGCCATCTTTAGTCTCTTGTAGGTTAAGTCTCTCGGCTTTTCTCCATATAACCATGTTATAATGAAAAAAGCATCCACTTACTTCGCATTCAGGGAAAACTTCTTTAAAGGCAGCTTTCTCAAAATCAGTTTTATATTTTCTCATACACATGCCTAACTCATTTTTCAGGTAATTGAAGAAACGTAAATATGTGTTTGTGGTTTTATCACACTGGTATGACATTGGTTTGCTCTTCTGTGCTATTTACATCCATATTTATACTAAATAGTTGCTTAAATGGTTGAGGAGTTGTTTTGAACGTTCCATCACCAAAGAACATTTTGTCATCACTTTTATTTTTTAATGTTTTTGTCGCGTATTTGGTGCCGAATAATAAAATTTTATCATCATTCCCATCCTCGCAAAATAAAAATTGCTATCTTAACATTATTGGTATTTCGACGTCTTGTAGTGTATTGAAAGACGTCGATTTGACCTCCAAAAACTCCTTTCGTGCTCTATGCAATGACCTTTTTTTATTTGCAAATAATGGAATCGTACAATCATCCGAGTCTTCAGCTGTGTCCATATTATCTTGATCCTGACTGTAAACATCTTCAAATATTTTTTGTATGGATTCATAGGTCTCGCACACCCTTTTTCTGCTTTCTTGATAGGCTAGGTGGTTTTTATTTTTTGATGAAGATGGCTCGCAAGTATGTACACTTTCTCGCACAACTTTTGTTCGACTGGGGTCTAAGGTAACCGATGAACCACACGACAGACGGTTTATGCATTTCCATAGAGTGGACCCACTTGGATTATGCACGCTCAAAGTATATCTATACATACCAAGTAACAGTGTATCCCTACCTTTTTGAGTTTTACTGAATATTATTTTTTCGATTTCTTCTTGCATTGTTACTGAATAATTCCGTGACAGATTACAAAGTGACATTAAATATTGTTTTAGCATATCAGTCACAATTCACAATACAAGTTACTTTTTAATCTAAAGTGGCCAATATCAATTGACAGAGATAGGTTGAATGCTTTGAAGAGAGTAAGTAGGTACGTAACGTAATTTAAGCTGGACATTTTGACACATGCACGTGGTGTCGCTTATACCTTTCGACTCATGTACGTTTTTACCTTGATGCATTTAAACACGTGTTCACGTTAGCTAGTATACATTATGACATTTGTTCGATTGGACCCGAACACATTTTAACTCCAGACCATTTTAACATTGCACATTTTGACGTTCATACTTTTTGCCACATAGACAGCTGGTCCATCTGGACATTTTGACCCCTGCACATTCCAACCATTTAACATTTTGTCACGTTGAGTACCCACTCCCCAAATGGTCATGCACCTGCTGTTCCGGAGTCCGTGCTTCCACAATGGATTTACAGCTTCGAATGATCCCACAAGTTGGACGTGTGACATTGTCAGATCACTTTGGAACCCGCGACCTCTAAATTGAAAGTGACTTGGCTTACCGCTCGACTACAGTGCCTTTAATTTAAAAAGCTTGGCTTGGCGTGGCTTTAGAAGGCGGTTTAGAAGGCGCGTCAAGCTGTTAATTGTGGTTGTCGTTAAGGATTTTTTAACCTAATTTAAAGGCTATCGAGTTTCATTTGGCCTAACGTTTTCGCAAGTTACCCCATGACCTCTAACAGTCAGGAAGGTAGGTTAAGCCACTTAAGCCCTCTCAAAGACGGATTTTGAAAAGGTCACCTCTGAAGTTTCTGGGTTCTGGGTTTGGTCTGTTCGTGAAGGGTCAAATGTCAGTCGTTTTTGGATAAAATCGTCGGCAGTGCACTTAACTCACGGTGAAAATTAGGATTAGGTCGGTGAACGGATTCTCGACTGAAAAGTCGTATCTACGAGTATATAGGTAGAATTTTCGTCAGGAGGAACTTCAAGTGTGAGCAAGTAACACAGATAAAACGGTCTGTTGTTATTGGTCAGGGGCCTTAGAATAACACTTTAAACTCTCGCGCTTTGTACACATATTTAAATACTGTTTAATCCGGGTCTAACGTCAGAAATAAAGGTAAATAAAATCGCATTAGACCCGGATTAAACAGTATTTAAAAAAGGGCCATAGTGTTTGCCAGTTGTAAAATTGTAACTTAAAACTTCGTAAAACTTCCACTAGGCAGTTATTCCGAACAGTTATTCGCCTCACCCTGTCACGGCTAACGAAATTAGACCTCAACCCCCCCATTCTCTGACTTGTTATCATTTATATAGACACCTTATCATACCGTGCAACGTTCACCCAAAAATATATCTTGACGCCAGCCGATTCGTAGTAACTAAACATAATCAGAGGTCTAGTTTTGTTTAGGCGTGACAGGTGAGGTGAGGCGCATTAATGCGTTCCGAATAACAGCCCTAATTACGCTTAGCTACTACGAATCGCGGTGTCATGATTTATTTGTGGGTGACGGGTGAGCTGAGGTTAAAATAAATGAAACAGTTGGGGAGTGGCTTTAATACTCCACATCAAAAATGACAACTTTTCTTATACCTCTGCTTGAATTAGCTTTGTGTTCAGACCCAAGACAGCATAGACGGGTAGTTAAGCCGTAAACTGATGCTTAAGTGTGCCATAAAACTTTATAGTGTCTAACATTGTTAAGGTGCCTTCTGAATTTATTTCCGGGCCGGTTACGACCTAACTCTGCCTTTGAAAATGCCGTAGATTAGTAGAAAAATCGTGTCGCCTACGTCATTTTAAAGGTTGAAGGTGAACGGTGAAATTCTTTTGCGAATGCGAATGATGGGCAAATTGTATTGACTGGAATTCCATCTTATTGATGCGTATTTTTTTTGATTGGCTTTAAATTTCAGTTTCCAATTCAGGGAAGATAACTAGTGGGTGGAAAAAAACATAAATGATCCTGTCAATTTTGGTACGATATTTTTTTTATAACTTCTGAGGCTGATAACTTAGATGCGATTTTTTTGCTTGGCTGTAAATTTCAGTTGCCGATACAGGAAAAAAAACTTACGTGCATTGTAATGAAGTAAAAAGAAATGATTCTTACAAATTTCCAAAAAAAATCAAAATTAAAAAAAATATCTTAAGTTGTTAATAATAACTAATAATTACCCACTGCTTTTTTTCAAAATATTTAATTATTGGAAAATTTCTGACTGTTATATTATCAGATAGGAATCAAACGTGTACCTACCTACTCGGCTTAAAATAAACTTACCGTATTTCCTGGATGCGGCTCATTATTGCGCTGTTTTTTTAATACCTTCTTAGGACAAAGGTCGGGTCGTCAATCGGACAATAAAAGTTTTAATTATCTGAGGAATGTCTTTGGAAATAAAACATAGAAGAAAGATCAGAGGATACTCAAAGGATCAGTTTTTTCGTTCCAAAACATTTTAGAGTAATTGGATCCCGTAATGCTTAAAGGTTTTTGAAGAAATACTTTTATGATGTGGTTCAAGTTTGTGCAATTAGTTTATTAAGACTCAATTTTGTTCACACATAGATTTTTAAAATATCACACAACACAGTCACTAAACATGTTCTCTCTTCAGGAAAACTTCGTAGACACTTATTCTGAAGAAAAACTCCCAGAGTTCGAAATATGTCGCTGAATTATTATTAAGCCAATTTATCTTTCAACAAAACCATTAGGTACCTATTCCGGTATGAGGAGTTTCCCAAAGGTATACGCATTTATGATCAATTTATCGGCACTTTAAACTTAACAACGGGTAATGACTTCGATAATAGGCCTAAACGATTAAATTCCTGTTATGCCTTGCTGTTTATTGGTTTAATTGAAAACCACTAAGGAATGGCGACAGAGCTCTGCTCGGTTAAAAATAGAAAAAATACGAAGAAAACAATTTTTCCCAAACATAATTTTTTATTTAAACAAGTTGGTAATATTATGTACAGATTTAACAATAGAATAAATTATTATGATCTAATAAATAATCTTAAAAATAACCATCAGTCAATAAATACCCAACACCTAATACGACAAATAAATGCAAAATATATTACTTATATACCCCCAAAATATAGAGGGATTACACTTTCCTAATTATTTACAAAACTAAAAAGAATTTTCTATCCTGCTTACATAATCAATCATCAATCAATTAGTAAATAGTAATATAGGTATCGTTGGTTGGTATTTGGGTAAGGACCAAATTTTTGGCCTATTTTATTCATCGTTAGGCGGTAGTTAGCCATACGAACTGAAGAAGTGAAGAAAGTTCCGCTGATAAACAAAAAATAGTTATAGAATTGAGTGTGGTTAATTTTCGTGACACAGCGGAAAACTTTAATAGAAAAGTTAATTGAGTGAGTTAAACTGGCCAAGGATTTGGTGCTCACCCATTTGATAAAACAACTTACACTTCCTTTTTGTATAAAAACAGAAATAAAAAAAATAAGAAGATATAGGAACAGGATAGAAAAGAGCAAGTGATATAAAGTAACAAACAAAAAAGTTTTGCAAGTTGTAAATTTCTTATAACCAACAGCAGTCGACCTGTCGTAAAAAAATCCTCTTTGTTACTAAATTGGTCACGATTACACTTTGGTTTGGAAGCAAAAACTAATATTATTTTGTACAAATAGCTTCAAAAGCCGTTGTCCTGTTAACATTACTATATTTTCTTACTATTGCTTCGTATATTTTTTGTGTAAACAATGTTTTATAGCGTATTGTAGTAAATTATGTTTGCTGTGATTGTTGTGCATATGACTGCAATATATCTATTGAATATGGATTTGGCCATCTTGAATCATTTATGATGATGATGATGTCCTCCCAGACGTATCCGTCGACGGCGACATCCCGACAATTAGATTGTTTGATTTATTATTTGTTATTTGCGTGCATGGGCGCGAGAGTGACTTGCAAATCCAAACTTGGTTTTGAAGCTCCGGTGACATGAACAACAATAAAGGGCTCCACTTGAGTTGTAAGTGTACCTAATGGTAGGAGGGCTTGGGCCAAGTTTTACGAATCTGACGTTTGGCGTATTTATACTACAGTGACCATTACATACAACTTTCTATCGATTTGTATATTTCAGTAACTCAAACTTTCCGTCAAATTGACATTTGAACATTACAAATAATACCTGTTTTAAACGCAAACAATTATTGCCGATTAATTTATAAAGTATTTTATTCCGTACTGTGTGAGTATAATAATTAAAGCTGAAATCGATGATTGTTTGCTAACCATACAAACGACAATAAATACGAAGCTGTTCCATTGTGCGACAAACATTTTTCCCCTGTGCGTCAAAAAGTAAATATCAATGTTAAAATAGTAAAACTGCGTACGTAAATTTTGATATTTTTGGTTTCCCACCTATAGTTCGTAATAGTTTTATACGACATGTGCTTGTTTTATTTATACAATTACAAGTTCGTCATTGTAGTAGTAAGTGTATTACTACGCTGCACCACCCGGCGCCGTGATATACATCGGCGACGGAGTCGGCCGTGGCTTTTGCAAACCATAAGCCCTGTTCATGGCCCAATCTTTCGAGTACCCGTTGCCTGAAGAGTAGGCATAGTTGCTGCCGTAGTCAGAATTGAAGTCGGACGAGTCGCTGCTACCGAAGTACGAGTAGTGGGGGGAGTGGTGCTGGAACAAGGAGATATGTGGTTCAGTGTCGAATGATATAGAAGCCAGAAAAGGAATTCAAAGCGTTTTAATCGCTCTTTTTACAGTCCGAGACAGCGAACAAAATTGAATATGACGGCGAATACCGTGATATGGCCGTGTCACATGATTTGCAATATCCCTTGCGTGCTGCCATTAAAACAAATCGCTCCATTAGACATGATTGCTATGGTGCAGTTGGTCATATGATAAGCCAACGAAGCATCCAACACAAAGTGTTATTAAATGACGAATGTTTGATCTTTATCACAACGTGAGAGTCTGTGGCAACTTAAACTTTGAATTGATGTTAATATTATGTATTTAAAAACATCCTAAACACACGCTAGTGAAGTATGCAATGCAGTATGTTACATATTTTTACTGATAATACATGCTTGAATATTTTTTTGTTTTTTGTTTTATTCTGAACGAGCTTTTGCCCGCGACTTCGTCCGCGTAGAACTCGTTTATATCGTAGCTCGATACAAACTTTCACCCTCCATTTCTCTTTTAGGGGTAGATTTCCGATATAAAAACTATCATATGTCCTTACCCGAGACTCAGATTATCTTTATCATTATTATCATTTATCATCATCATCGTATCAGCCGAAAGACGTCCACTGCTGGACATAGGCCTCCCCCAAAGAGTTCCAAAGTGACCAATCCTGCGCCACCCGCATCCAGCGGACTCCCGCGACCTTTACCAGGTCATCAGTCCACCTTGTGCCTACCAACGCCGCGCCTACTAACTACCTCTATACAAAGTTTTATCTAAATGGGTTGTATAGTAGCTTCATACAAATATTCAACCCCCATTTCACCCCCTTAAGAGATGATTTCCGGGATAAAACTATCCTATGTCCTTCCCTAGGACTCCCAACTATCGCTATACTAAATTTTGACCCCCATTTCACCCCCTTAGGGAATGATCTCCGGAATAAAACTATCAGATGTCCTTTCCCAGGGTCAAATTATCTCTTAACCAGATTTCAACTAAATGAGTTCCATAAACTATGCATTATCCTTTTTCGGAACCCCAAATATCTCTATACCAAATTTCATCCAAATAGGGTACCCCAAATTTTCACCCCCTATTTTTTGCCCTTGGAGGATTTTTTTCGGGACAAAAGCTATTTGTTGTTCTTCTACGCGAGTAAAACTATCTCCATAGGCACCAAATTTCATCCTAATGGGTTCCATCCAAATTTAAACAACCATTTCACCCCCTTAGAAGATGATTTCCGGAATTAAAACTACGCTATGTCCTTGCCCAGGACTCAAACCATCTCTATACCAAATTACATCGAAATGGTTTCCATCCAAATTTTGATGAATTCAAAAACAAAAATTATCATATGTCATTTCCCAGCACTCAAACTATTTCTTAACTTAAGTTTTATAAGTTTTTATTGTTACTAACATGATATGGACTTAGTCTGAAATAAATAATTTTAATTAAATTGAATTAACCAAATTTCATCTAAATAGGTCACATCACATCCAAATTTTCATCCCTTTAGGGGGTGATTTTCGGGATAAAACTATCCTTCCCCAGAACTCCAACTCGCTATACCGTACATGGGTTCCATCCAAATTTTCATCCCCCATTTCTACCCCTTAGGAGATGATTTCTGGACTAAAAATGATTTTAGGTCCTTCCCCAGGACTAACTATTTCCATACCAAATTTCATCTAAATGGGTTTTATCCAAATTTTCACTCCTCATTTCACCCCCTCAGGAGATACTTTTTCAGGATAAAAACTATGCATTGTCCTTCCCTGGGACTCCTTCTATCTCTTTACCAAATTTTAACTAAATGGGATTTATCCACATTTTCACCCCTATTTCATCCCCTTAGGGGATGATTTTCGGGATTCAAAGTATCCGTTGTCATTCTCCGGGACTCAAACTATCTCTATATCAAATTTGATCTAAACGGAGTCCATCCAAAATTTCACCCCCCACTACACCCCCTTATGGGCAGATTTCCGGGATAAAAACTATCCAATGTCCTTTCCCAGAACTTAAACTAACTCTAAACCAAATTTTATCAAAATGGGTTACATCCAAATCTTCACCCCCACGTTTTACACCCTAAGGGGAAGATTTCTGGGATAAAACCTATCCTTTGACCTTCCCCGGGACTCGAACTATTTATATACCAAATTTCATCCAAATCGGTGCAGTGATTTAAGTAGCTACATACAAACTTCCACCCCCCATTTCATCCCCTTAGGGGTTTATTTCCGGGATAAAAACTACCCTATGTCCTTCCTCAGGACTCAAACTATCTTTTTACTAAATTTTATCTAAATCGGTTAAGCCGTTTTCACGTGATGCGCGGTCACATAAACAGACAAACAGATAAACAGAAAAACAGATAAACAGTCAAAAATTCTAAAAACTGTTGGAACGTGTTCTGTTATCGATTTTAAGTATCCCTAGCCAATTTTTTTTTGAATATCTTCCATGTACAGACTTTCGACCCTCTTCAGCTTTATTATATGTATAGATACACGAAACTGAATATTTAAAGAACCGAGATAAAACTTTGTGATTTATTAATACGTGAAAAATTTAATTTTGGAAGCCTTCAAATACTTGAAATACAACACAATAAAACAATTTGTAAAAAATCCAAATCCTAAGTATTTTGGTACGTATTATTAATTGAGTACCTACCAGGAAAACAAGTTTAAACAGTTTCATTAAGTAGGTAGAAAGTAGATAGACAAAATATTGGTAAAAAGACAATTAACAGTATACCATCTTATCATTATTACATTGATTTTTATAAAAAAAATTGGTACATATTCAATTTAGTACGTTAATTAGGACAAACTTTTCATTATTCTCGTTTGTTATCAATTGTTATAGTAATTATTATTTTAATATTTTGAGGTTCTTAAGAATTGAAAATCGTATCTATAGCAGCACCTTAATGCTCCACAATACCTTAGTTATACATTTTATTATGAAATGATTCAAAAAATATTGCGACAAAAGAGGAAAATTATGAGAATGCTAAATTAATTGACGTAGGAAATTGCAATAAACTTTTCTAGAAATGCTCTGATAGATAACACTCGTAAAAGGCGAAAAACAACATGTACTTCCATTATAATTCAATTCATACAAGAACTTCAATTAATGAATACAAACTTCAAGTCTTGTATATTATTTCAAATAATCAGAATAAAGTATTTGGCTTATACTAGGTATAAGCTTAATATTTTATTGAATTAAGGTATTCTAATAAGGACGCTGTTACGCCAACCCGAAGGACTGCAAATGAAGAAAATAACTTTTTTTAAATGCATAAGGTACATTTTTTTAGTTTTGAAATTACGTGGATTGACACACTATTGCGTAACAGTGTTGCGTAAAAGGTACAATAGCATAAGGATGCTATTATACCTTTGACGTCATACCTGGCCATAAAGTAGGAATTACCACACGCCATACGTGCGGAAAAGCCCACTTCCTGGCCAAGGAGTGACGTAAAATATTGTAGGTACTCACCATGGGTGGTGATAAAGAAAGCCTCAGATCGCATATTTATCGCCCGAGCCGAAGTTCTTTGTATGGTATGCCCTGGGTAAGTAATGTACTATTTGTATGGTAAGTACGCAAATACGCCATGCATTACATTAATCTATATAGCACATCAGCTTGTTCGAATATCAATTTCTACTGCAAAGTGCTGGATTAATATTTTACATTTAAAATGGCTGGGTGCTATTGTTTTATCTGGGCTTTATTTTCGAGTGGGCTGATATTGTTATCATTTTCGTATATTGACTGACACAATAAAGAAACTTTGGTCCATCAACCTTATTTGTACCGTAAAATACGCGGAAGAGTCCGAGCAAAATCGCACCTTAAACGGGAGAAAATTGATGTTGGGCCTTAACGGACTGATAGAATAATTAACAACATAGAAAAATTAAAAAAACCCCGATATTTTCATTGTAATGTTCAATATCTCAAAAACGGCTAAAACGATTTTGTTGAAACGTAGCTAGGAACCATCTTGATCACGTCAGCTTTCGGATAAAAAAACCGCATTCAAATCTGTCCCATCCTTTAGGAGCAATGATGCATAGACACGTCAAACTTATAACACGCCTCTTTTTGCGTCGGGGTATAAGTGGTGTATAACGTAGAAAAACGTAGGTATAAAACGTGATTGCAGTGCAGAACATAATTAAAGTACCTAAGAAGACTTCGTTTCGTAACTCATTGTCATGCATTTTTGCATGAAAATATTCCAATGTGCGACGTAATCATAAATAATAATTATAGGTATGATTGATTGTGTCGCACAACGGAACATTTTGTCGCTTTGTATTAATATTGGTAAATACAATTAGTTTTTATGCTCCAAGAGTTTGAACTTCATTCAATATTAATCGGAAAGTAGGTAATTATATCAAATAATAGCAAAACCACCCAATATTTGTATTAGGTACATTTATTTACTTACCTAATTGATGCAGCGTTTAATCTAACTCAAACATAGTATAAAATAATCAATGGAATTATATAAAATAATTATAATTACAGTTTAGTTTATAAATTTTACCAGATCACTGCTGGCTCCGAACTCTTAATTTCACACAAGAATACTGAGGTTGAAATAAGTAGGTAACAAGTATTTTTAGTATCTTTGCCAAGTATCCCGGAGAAAATATAAGCGAAGCAAAAAATAAACCTTCCTTTGGGGCACTGACCGCGTTTTTTCCAGGTAATAGACCGAGAGCTGAGGACCAAAACTGCAACAGTTTTATAAAAGCTGATATTTTAATATTAGGTCATAAATAGCTCGAATATCAATAGCCTGCCGTCAGTCAGCCAGTTTTTGGGAAAACTGGCGCGGGGGTGGTTCCAAACTTGTTAAAAAAACACCTACTTACGTCGCAACTGTTTTATAAAATCTGAAAATTCGTCTGTGGATAGTAAGACAACTAACAAACTATGCGGGCATAGTCAGTCTGCAGAATATTGGAACAGTACGCGTCAGCAGAGCCCGTCTTAAGCAGAGCTCAGCCCGCTTAACCCGTCAAAAAATTTGGTTGATGAATGTGTTTTATAAAATCTGAAAAAAATCGTGCAATTAGTTCATATTTAGTACCTAAAACAACCTAACATAGTCAGCCCAAAGTTTTATGGGACATACGCCGTCAGCAGTCAATAGAACGGCTCACCGCACGCTTAATTAACATAGCGTGCTTTATGGGGCGCGGACTGAGTTGTTTAATATTAGAATACAATAATGAAAAGATATTTGATAATACACTAAATGGTTATCACATTATGCTTTATATTAAACGTCCGGGCATTAGAAATTTGTTTGAAAACTACAACAAATTGTTTTCTGTCTTTTCCATGCATTAAAAATGTAGCACTCATTGTTGTGTTTGTTACCTAGCTAATAAAACTCGACTTTTGATTTAGGATTTCCAAACGATGAAGAAAATGAATGGATACCAC
This sequence comes from Epinotia brunnichana, assembly GCA_963854355.1. Taxonomy (NCBI): domain Eukaryota; kingdom Metazoa; phylum Arthropoda; class Insecta; order Lepidoptera; family Tortricidae; genus Epinotia; species Epinotia brunnichana. The sequence continues at coordinate 16,574,025 of OY977957.1, forward strand.
ATGTAAAAAGGAGACATCTGATACGTAAAAAGCACAGTCATGTTTGTTACTCACACATTGTCTGGAAGCAGGCAGATCTTTCATAAAATTGAACAGTCATGCGTGCCTTACGATAAAGAAGAAGTTTTTATCATATTTTAGGGATTTTATTTAAGGGAGCATTAAGTATCACGGAATAAAACAATATGTTATGGGTACTAAACAATTTTTTTAGAGCCTAAATGGTGCATCCAGGCAGTCCTGCATGACGTGCTGCAAATAAGTACGGTGTTATAAGATAGATTCGGATATGGATATAAACGACCTTGGGTTTGCAGGACGCCACGCATCTAGGCTGGCAAAAGCTACTTTGCTCTTTGCTACTACATAGTCTCATCAATCCATCACTTTTATAGCCGGTTATGCTATAAATAAATAAATAAAACGATTTATTTCAGGCATCTAAGGCATGGGCCTTAAATCTGACACTGATGCCAGAGAGCATGCTTGCTCTCTGGCATTAGTGTCAGATTTAGATTATTATTATTCGTAACAGATTTTTCTCTCCGTTTACAAAATATTGAAGACTGTTTAATATCTTAAATAAAGTATTGATTCACAAATATTTCTGAATATAAAACCATTTTGCGGTTGAGCGCGCTATATAAATTAAGCGTGGGGCGTGCCGTTATATTGACTGCTGACGGCGTATATTCCATAAAACTTTGGGCTGACTATGTTAGTCTTGTTTTGGGTACTATGAACTGCTTGCACGAACATTTTTAGATTTTATAAAACACTTTCACCAACCAAATTTTTTGACGGGTTTAGCGGGCTGCTGACGCGTACTGTTCCAATATTCTACAAACTGACGATGTCCGCACAGTTTGTTAGTTGTCTTACTATCCACAGACAAATTTTCAGAATTTATAAAACAGTTGCGACGTAGGTATTTTTTTAACAAGGTCGGAACCACCCCCCCCCCCCCCCCCCCCCCCCCCGCCAGTGTCCCAGAAACTGGCTGACTGACGGCAAGCTATTGATATTTGACCTATTTATGACCTAATATTAAAATATCAGCCTTTATAAAACTGTTGCAGTTTTGGTCCCTCAGCTCTCCGTCTATAATCTTGTACAAGATAATAATAAGTTGTGAACTTATAAAATTCATATTCTTACTGTAATCCGAGGCTCATCTTTATTGTATTTTATTATATTATATTGTATTATTGCACATTCTGATTACTGTCTTTTAAAAAACAAGGTTATCCTGCATATTCTGTTGTATATAGTAAAATCGGATTGATTATAATTATGGATATTCCGCACGTTGCATGTAGAACCGATGACCGATAGGGCGGAAAGGTTCTCGAATGACGACCCGTACTGGTAGACGCAGCGTGGGTAGACCGATAACCTGACAATACCTGGACTGAATAGCCAGCCACCCGCACGGACTAATACCCAGGTCATTTCATCAATCAACCTTGTCTACCCATGATACTCGAGAACCTTGCCGCCCCTCCGGCCACCGGTTCTAAATGGACTACGTACAATGTAACCCACCCACTGTCTTAAGTTTAGCGATTTGAAGCTGGTACACTTAATAAACATGCAGTAGATTTACAAAGTTTGGCCAAGTTGGAGTGAAGTTCCCAACTTCCAACAGCTGAGTGTTTGCCGTCGACTTAACTTTTAACTAAGTGCCTCTGCCTATCTTATAAGTGATAGAACGGTTAATTCTTTGACTGAGTCCCATTCAACTTTAATGGGTTACATTTCCGTGATAAGCTAAAAAGATAATTATCTATTTATTAAAAACTGCTAGCTGCCCGATCGGCTTTGCCCTGCGTATTACAGAGAACTCTGGTGGAAGTATAAGTAGCTATATAAATTAAATATAGCATATGTCGATCCTAAAGGTCTTTTTACATCTATACTTACTACTGAATAATTTATAGAAATATTCATACTTTGAGAGTTTGTTTCTAAAAGCGTCGACTACATCTAACTCAAATAGTATGTCTACATACATTAGTGGCTGGGAAATATACAGGATGACTGGTAATTCGACCTATTCCTTGAAAGGGGTTATACTAGAGTTAATTTGCAACAATTTATGTCCAGTCACGCAGGGGTCAAATTACGATTTTTTATTAATTTTTCGAGTTTTTAGTTTGTTTGAAAAAAAATCGCCTTGCAGCCTTAAAGTGCTGATTGTGACAAAAATGTTTTTTTACCATCCAAATGGAAGTACTTTTGTCACAATCACCAGCTTAAGGCTGCAAGGAGAATTTTTTTCAAACAAACTAAAAACTCGAATATTTCGAAAACCAGCGAGTTTCGACCCCTGGGGACCGATTTTTGACTTTCGAGCGCTCGAATATTTCACTCGAAAACGGACTAAAATTACGAAATGCTCTTTTGAAATAGCGATAGAAAATTGAAAAGCGAGTGGTATCGACCACTCGTATTCAATTCTATCGGTAGAAAGTTAGTTCCTGCAACTTAGACACTAAAATTGTATTTACTTTTATTTAATTTTAGAGCGGTCGAAAGTCAAAAATCGGTCCCCTGGTTGACTGGACATAAATTATTGCAATTTAGCTCTAGTACAACCCCTTTTAAGGAATAGGTCGAATTACCAGTCACCCTGTATATTATGTATTAAGGCGAGGCGAGGCCGGTTCACGATCTTCTCTCCCTCTCACTGAGCAAAAGCTTGAGCGAGATGGAAGTGCGTATTCGGAAGTGTGTAACATCACTTTTTAGTACATATTAATTGATGTTTGGAATACTGGATAATTTATTAAAAATCTATTCGGTTATTGTTTTAGAACAATGAAAAAGCTACTTTTTTTATTAAAAAAAAACATAGATTGTCGTTGAAAATTACGAAATCTCGAACATTAAAGTTTATTTTTAGGGTGATATTTAAGATTTTTTTACAGAGTTACAAAGCCATTTTAAATATTATGTTCGGTTATTGTCTTTCTTTCTTTCTTTTTCAGTACAGTAATTTTTACTACGAGTACAGTAATTTTTCTGTAGTAGAATTCTTCATTATTTCTTCACACTGGAAGCTCAAAAATCAATATTTTCGTCAGATCGTGAACCGGCCTCGCCTTCAGGGGGTTTGGACTATTTGTCACAAAAAGATTTCCTAAAAAAACAAAAATTAATGATTATCAAATAATTACAAAATTGTATACCTAACGGTTTGGTTTGTAAATGTAAATAAATATGCTTTTTTGGTTGATGTAAATTAACCAATTGTTTTATTTTTGATAGTCACGCCTAAATAAGTAGTACCTAAGTATTACATCATCTTGAGTTTGTCAAATTCTCATGAAAATCGGATTAATATTCACAGCCCAAATGATAAAAAAACTGTTTTTTGCGTTTTGTCGTAGTAAGTTTTATCTAATAATAATAACTACAAAATAAATAGCGACCTGAGTAAAACAAGACAATCGAATAGCCCACATCCTCGACTAATGGTATTGGTGAAGTAACTCATTGTACTGAACTTTCCGAGTTCAGGAAGTTTCCGACTACTAGTAACTAGTAAACACCTTACTTGATGTACTTTCGGCAAACTTTGCTCGTAGAGTATCAATGTAAAAGTTGTGAGGTTATATAGAGCGCAATCGTATTAAGCGGTGTTCTTTGTAGGGTTGTCACTAGGTGGCGTTGCTTATGAGTAGAGGGCGGAGTACCGGTGGCAAATTTCACACAAAAGGTATGGAGTCGCCTAAGTATTCTTATGATGACGCGCGCGCTGCGCACTCTGAACCTCATAGGGACGGATCTAGATCTGTTTTTCTGTACACTGAGTGAATTTACAAGGATGGCTTTGTTTAAAATTTGTTATTATAAATAATTCGTTATAAGGTGTTGTGCAAAATTATCGCATTGGGTCTATCCTGTAATGATAATTGTATGTATGCAAATAAAAAAAATAAAAAAATATTAAATAAATAACGAATAAATGATTAATTTTGCATAATAATTTTTAGGAACTTATAGAAATTATCTTACGAGCATACAAATATAATGTCAAAAAACTTGCCATTAATCATTTATTCGTTATTTATTTAATCATAAGAATACTTAGGCGACTCCATACATTTAGTGTGAAATTTGCCACCGGTACTCCGCCCTCTACTTATGAGTGCTCAGCTCGCTCGACTCAAGTCGACTGTCCATGCAAACTTAGGTAGGTTCTTATTTAAAAAAGCATGCTGGAATATAATTGACTTTTAAAAACAAAGTATTAACCGAATTCAAATCAGTAGCCAAATAGCTTCAAGTTTGCCTATAAAATTTGAAGAGATCCCATCATCAGAACTGAATTTTGATGACAACGGGACCAATCTGGAAGTATATGCTTTCAAACAAAGAAATAATTTTTCAAATCGGTTCATAACTTACGGAGTTATCGCGTAACATACACACATAAAAAAAAAAAAAAAACATACAGATGAATTGAGAACCTCCTCCTTTTTTGAAGTCGCTTAATAAAATTAAACTTTTTATACGCAATAGAACCCGCTATATCTAGGTCAGAACTTAGTTTATGTTGCTATAAATTATAGTAGAAAATAATTTAAGCGATTAGAGTCTGTATGAAAAACGTTCTACCCGCTCTTTTTTATCTTTTATAAATGAAAACATTGACAGAAACTTATTATTTTTTATAAATTAGAGTAGGTATAATAGAATAGAATAATGTTTATTCATATAAAGCATAGGTACACTACAAAACAAAAAAAGTGAAGACTTAAATACAAACAGGAGAACAGATAAATATGTGTTTATACCTTTTGTATCTTTGTCATAAATCAATATTTACTCAAATTATAGTTGTTTATGTACATTTGTTACTGCTTCATCCTGTTTACCATACGATTATTTACCTGAGTTTTTTTACGCCTGTTCTCCTTGAGGCAGAGGTTTTCTTTCCGAACCGATGGTAGTTTATTGACATGTATTAAGCCTAAATTGAAGAATGAATCACTTTGACTTTGATTAAATAATAAATCGACTCAAATCTAAATCTGATCTATATATAGTAGTCAGGACTCGAACTATCTCGATATCACATCCTAATCGACCCAGTGGTATATTTGCATAACAAATAGGTACCTAAACAGACTTATTTTCTATACCTACTAATATTAGAAAGAGGATTTCTATACCTACTAATATTAGAAAGAGGAAAAGTCTGCATGATTGTAGCTTTGTAAGTGTGTATGTAATCGGTAATCTTTGAAACCACTCAACCGATTTCAAAAATTCGTTCACTTGCGCGTAGAATAAATGTTCCCGATGGACAAAGGCTATGTTTTATCCCGCGGGATTGCCTGCGTTATTTCCAATACGCGGGCGAAGCCACGCGGGGAGCTAGTTCATTAATACTAACAACTTTATGGAATAAATAAATAAACAATAATAATAATAATATCCGCAGCAGAACCAAGGTAACCGATATAGCCCTCCGAATCGCTAAACTTAAGTGGCAGTGGGCGGGGCACATTGCACGTAGAACCGATGGCCGTTGGGGCGGAAAGGTTCTCGAGTGGCAACCACGTACCGGAAGGCGCGGCGTGGGTGGGCCCCCACAAGGTGGACTGATGACCTGGTAAAGGTCGCGGGAGTCCGCTGAATGCAGGTGGCGCAGGACCGGTCATTTTGGCACTCTTTCCTATGCCTAGGCCTATGTCCAGCAGTGGACGTCTTTCGGCTGATATGATGATGATGATGATGAATAATAATAATCGCGGCTTTTTAAATGCCAAAGACCTCCACAACCGCGAGGTGTGCAGTCTCAGGGATTATTTCCTAAACAACGAGTGTGGGATGCATCGCGGCGTAGTGGCAGTAGACGGAAACTTTACCCCGCTCTCCTTGGCAAACGAGACCTGGCGCAGACTTAAAGTAATGAGCGCCGAGAACCGCATGCCAATGTGGAGGAGCAAGGAGCTTCACGGGCGGTTCTGCATGACCCTCACAGGGCCCGATGTAGATCTGCTCGCGTCGGTGAACTGGCTACGTTTCGGGGATCTCTTCGGGGAAACCGAAGGTTTTGTCTGTGCCATTGCGGACGAGGTTGTTGTACGCGGGCTGGGTTTCCGCAACTCGACGTCATAAATGCGCCTATTTTGCGTAGGGGTGCGGACGAGGTTATCATGACGAACAATTGCCGGATCCTGAAGGACGGTACGGTCGACATTTGTCGGGCATGCCGCCGTCCCGGGGAGTCACTCAGGCATATTATCTCCGGTTGCGGTCATCTTGCTAACGGCGAGTACTTGCACAGACATAACCTTGTAGCCAGAATTATTTACCAGCAACTTGCTCTGCTATACAGTCTAGTGGTCTCCGAGGTGCCTTACCATAAGTACACACCTGCGCCAGTTCTCGAAAATGGTCGTGCCACGCTTTATTGGGATCGATCTGTCATCACGGACAGGACTATTCTTGCCAATAGGCCTGATGTCGTGCTGACAGATAGATAGAAATGCCAGGCAGTGCTCGTCGACATCACCATCCCCCATAACGAGAACCTCGTGAAGGCCGAGAAGGACAAAGCCAGCAAGTACCTAGACCTGGCTCACGAGGTGACCGCCATGTGGAATGTTGATTCAACGATCATCGTCCCGATAGTCGTTTCGGCGAACGGTTTAATAGCGAAGAGTCTCCACCGTCACCTTAAAAGACTCTCGCTAGATGGCTGGATCAAGGGTCAGATACAGAAGGCAGTACCCCTGGATACTGCGCGGATAATCAGGAGATTCCTGTCTCTGTCGCCCTGACCACCGGTAGCTTAGGCCCCGCCTCGCTACCGGCGGCACCCTAGGTTAGGTTTTTATAATGATTTTATGTTTTGTATGTATAGATTTATATTTTACTTTTTATATAGTTATTGTAAAAACCTAACCTAAGAAGAAAAGGAAATAACGATAAATAATAATAATAATTAATAAACTAATAATACAGATTTAACTCTCTAGTGTTTATCAACAAAGGCATAAAAGTAAAACAGAACTAAAGTCCTTTAAAAGTTCTTTAAAACCGCAAAGCAGACCAGAATTGCGAAAGTTTCCAATATTACTTTAGTAATAAAAGTTAGAATATTTATACCTGAAAGTTAAAGTGGCCTTAATCCATCATATGTTTAAGACTTTTTGCTACTTATTGTTTAAAGATAAGGTTCTATATAGATATTATTTATAGCTATACTAATGCTGGAGATCGTACGTTCTTTACACGTTTAAATACTATCCCCATACAAAATAATCTGACAAATTGTCAGATTATTTTGTCAGTGACAATGTCACTCGTCCAAGTGTGCTTCCATTTCGAAGCAGCTGTGAATCCATCATTGGGGGGGAATGTGTTCTTAATTATAAGGTAGATAAGGTACACAAACATTTTTTTTTAAATAAAGTGAGTGCAAATCTCGCCAATAAACACTGTGTTTGGCGAACTTATAAGTTACTTATAGAAAATCATACTTATTCTTTTTTGGAAAACTTAATGAATTTTGAATTTTCAAATCCTATGACGGTTATTTTTCCGCACAGACTCTAGCATGAAGTTAATATCATCGATCTATTAAGGCCAGCCAACTAACGGTAACTAAGGTAACTAAGGTAACGAAGCTACGGTAGCCTAGTGGTTTAGGCATGCGGCTGCTAAGCGGCGGTCGTGGGTTCAAATCCCGGCTCGTACCAATGAGTTTTTAGGAACTTATGTACGAAATATTTACCGTTAGCTTTTCGGTGAAGGAAAACATCGTAAGGAAACCGGTCTAATCCCAGTAAGGTCTAGTTTTCCCTCTACGTTGGAAGGTCAGATGGAAGTCGCTTTCGTAAAACTAGTGCCTATGCCATTTGGATTAGGTGTCGATGCGGACCCCGGGCTCCTTTAGGGTCACAACCGAGAATAACGCTAGGAGGATGATGAACTAACGGTAATTAAGGGCGGGTTACACCTAACTAACGATTACAGACAGATAGATCAACGATCAAGAAACTTGTCAAACTTTCCATGAATTAAAATGAACGAACACCGCTTTTTAAGCTATATGGCCTAAGGATTATAATCATTAATCTGATATTCATGGTGTCTCGGAGACATTGGAGTGAAATCTGTCGAGTGTGCGGATGTGCTTGCGGTAGACGACCCATGTCTCGGAGGAGAACAAGAGATCTGGCAGCACGACCGCCATATACACGCTTATTTTTGTGGCAAGTACCCAATCTTTTGTGAGAAAGATAGAGGGTACATAAGCCACTTGAGAGCGCACCAGAGAATACTTGTTAATACCATAGCCAGAATACACAGTCGCTGTGGCCGAAATCGGTCAGGACAACATCATCATCATCATCATAATCATGATCACTAATACGATCACAAACTTACCAACGTCCTACCTTAACGTCTATCCTACCTTGCAAGATTTGAGCGTGCTCAGCAGACCTGGCAGTAGGAGGGCAGCTACCAGCAGGAGTTTCTTTAACAGTAGAACACCTAGCAGAACAGGGATCAGTAGGAGTTTAGTCTTGATCGCAGCTAGTAGAGTGAGGAGGGGAACGATGACTGCTAACTTCTTTTTGCGGCCGCGACCTGGAAGAAATAATGTAGGATTAAAGCTAAGCTTATAGCCAACTTTAAAATGATTCTTGTGAGCCCATAGGAGTGTGGCAGCACTATCGTAAGGGCGCATGGCGTGATAAATATCGACAAAACTTTTAATTTAAGCTTAGCGATATGATTATTTTTTTTGTAATTGTAATGCTTTATTTCAGACCAAATATCCACACAAATATTCAAATTATAAATAATTAAAGCTAAAACAAAATGAAATAATTTTGAAACGCTAAAAAATGAGCTGCTGAATCAATCTGAAAGAAATATTTGTCATTCTTTGATTTTTTATTCATTACCTATAATCATAGCTTTATTTTCTTGAATCAAATTATTTTGCTATTCCGATAAAGAGTGTGTTGGTATAATTAATTAATTAACGTAAAATTGCGTAGGTAGGTATTTGAATAGGCGTTGGTAGGACTCCCACAAGGTGGACTGATGACCTGGTAAAGGTCGCGGGAGTCCGCTGGATGCGGGTGGCGCAGGACCGGTCACTTTGGAACTCTTTGGGGGAGGCATATGTCCAGCAGTGGACGTCTTTCGGCTGATATGATGATGATGATGAGGTATTTGAATTATTTTGAGTAAAATCGGTCTAAATACCTATTCGTAGAACATTAAATAACAAATCAAAAAAAAAATGTTTGTTCAACTCAAAATTTGCTGCTTTTTTCGAACCTTAAGGGGTATACAATACAAATAATCTTTATTGCTCACCAGAAATAGTAGATAATAGAATACAGAGCTAAATTAAACCTAAGAAATGGTAGACAACAAGCGGCCTTATCGCTAAAAAGCGATCTCTTCATAATTCATTATTTAATTCGTAGGTAATTTAGTGCGTTAAGGTCTTACAAAGGGCATTCTACATACACTATTTCAACATTTACTATTTTTTAAAACTACTTCCAGACGACCTTAGGGTATTGTCACGATTCTTTCGAAAAAAGTTAAAAAACCTAGTGATTCACGTATTTACTTTCAACCTACTCATAAATTATTGCATGAGATAAGCTATGTGATGCCGCATAAAAACTATGTGGAGAGTTTTTTACCCCCGTTAGATATTCGAAAATACTGAACTCCTAACCGAATTCCATAACTATTATCCCTCAGCAAATATAAATCGAAGCCACTTTATGGGGTTTACGAAAACCAACGATGACAAATAGCCCGTTTATCTCCATAAAGAAATCCTCTATTATTACTGGCACTTCAGTTTTTTTCCTCAATATAAATGTCAAATGCTTTCCGATACCTTTAAAACTAACCAAAATCTTAAAGGGAGTAAGTGACTTCAAAAAAGGTATTGTAATTTTTTCAGAATTGATGTGTGTGTGCGAGTTTCTTAATTCCACCAGAGGGGTAATCACGTAACGTTCCGAACGCGAGTCGGTACAATTTAACTGTTAATTTTCCATATAAAAAGTGACATTTAGACCTACCCGACGATTGTACAATGCGTTACGTGATCGACCTACAGAACAACTAAACGCTTAAACCGATTAAGGTAAGATTATAGGTATCTTTAAAATCCTTACGTTATTCCTGGTTATATAGTGTTTATTATATAGGCAGTTTAATATAGTTATTTTACATAAAGCTGTGCTAAAAAACTAATTGTGTCAAACCTATTTTTTTTAAATTCCGATTTGACATCATTCTTGTTAGTGGCAAAAAGACAACGTAAAAATAAAATATGACTACTTATTGCTGCGGCGTGATTCGAATGAAAAATCCAAAAACCGAATCGTCAAAAAATAACCATGGTAATTATCGAAGCTCACAGCTCCATCATATCAGCCGAACGTCCATTGCTGGACATAGGCGCCGTGCCGTGAAGAAAGAGTGCCGTGGCGTTTTTATATTTGCTGGCAAATAATTCATACTAAAAATTCCTTTGTTTTTACTGTTGCCCAATGCTTTTGCGTCTACATTAAAGTTTTTAGTTTGTACAAATTTTATTTTATATTTTCATGATAACAATGAATAATATAAGTATTGTTACAATTTAAAATGTGCACATAATTAAACAAGTGTTAAATACTTCAATATTATAATTATTTGGTGCAAATGTTATTGAATGAATTAAGGGCCACCATAGTTACAAATTTTTTATGGTATAGATGAACATATTTCCATGCTGTTTGTGACAGCTGGAAAAAGTGAAACAATAATGTATTTACTCTAAGACATGTAAACTACCTTTTTTCTGCAAATAAATTATTTGATTGATTGATAATATATACTGTAAAAGAAATGAAAAGGCGGTGTCGATAAAACAATCTGATTCACCATTAAACCGATTGAGAGTTAATCAACTTTTTACTCTCATTTCTACGCATAATCGTTGAATTAGCCGATTCCCACGGACCGCTCTGATAGTTTACTAACCTAAGTAATCGATTGTCACAGATGGGGTCAAAATTACTATTTACTTGATAGAAAGTTTTGTTGAACTTTGTCTTCAATTATTTGCACAATTAATTTAATTGATCGAGCGAGCGGAGCGAACGAATTTCTTAGTTTCACCTTGGGCAAAAATTATCTCGTATGTCCGGCCGGCGTCTTTCCGGCTGTACTCCTCTACAGGTCGCATTTCTCAACCGATTCTCGTGAAATTTTGTGAGCTTGTTCTATAATTATGTAGATTTTTTTTGTCGATTCAGATATTCTAATTTAAAAAAACACATGCCCGCGTGTTCGACAGCTCACAAAGCTACTTGTGTAAATAGTTTCATAACTATTTAAACGTACCGGAAGGCGCGGCGTGAGTAGGCCCCCCACAAGGTGGACTTATGACCTGGTAAAGGTCGCGGGAGTCCGCTGGATGCGGGTGGCGCAGGTCCGGCCATTGTGACACTCTTTGGGGGAGGCCTATGTCCAGCAGTGGACGTCTGTCGGCTGATATGATGATGATGATGATGATGAACTATTTAAAGCTTAAAGGTAAACTAAGTAAGCTATAAAGATGTTATTGTTATAAACGTCTAAGTATCGAATCTATCATAGTATGCATACGAGTATTTATAGAATAAAACTATATACCGTACGTGCGTACTTTTACCCAATGGAGGGATACTTTGGCCCACATAAAAACCACATATACCAATGTCACATAAAAAAAATAACGACGAGAGCAGCTGCTAACAACATGGTGATTTAACCCTGTTCGAATTTCGAATGCATACAATTTTAGCCCCCTAGGGCCAATGCTACCCGCATTTACACAAACTTGCACAAATCGGATCGATAGGATAAGCTTTTTATTGGTTAATAATAACAAGATGATTACGTACGATTAAAATCAGTTAACGAGTCTGAAGTTAGCCTCGAGTCGCAAACCAGAGTAACCTCATACCGTTTGTTATAGTTATACATTACCAAGTACTAAATCCAAGTCTCATAACCATAAATAGCCTGTTTCGCAAATCCCAATCATACCTGCCTCGAAAGTAAACAGAAAATTCAAAAACGCTGCCACACCAAAATAAACCCTCCTCCCCACTAATAAGGTTAAAGATAACAATTTCTGGGCACTAGAATTTGGGGGTGACACGCAAATGGTACATTTGCCGCAACCTTAAATTCTCATGACGTCAAGACTTTCAGAAATATGTCGTTGTGAGTGCTCGGCGCGAATGGAATTTTAAAGTGCTTCCCAGATTGAGGCTGTGAAGACTACGTTAGTATGAATTTTCTACTTAAAGGGAACTTAACTGCCGCCCGGTACTTACGAAAAGGGAAAATTAGAGGTTAGTATCTAGAGGTAAGTATTGCGCCTAATTTAAAAAAAATTCTCAAACATGCAATGATATATTGACGTTGCGTTCTATGATAGTGCATTACTGCAGACGCCGCGCCGGGAAATAAAAGAAGGGCTTGCCGGGGGAGTAGGGAGGCCGGATAGTGATACGAAGCCGGCTAGCCCTTTTCACGGCCAGGCATATACATGCCTGGCCTATAAGTCTATACATCCCTCGGCGTGAAATGTGATTGCCAGCCTCGTGTCCAGCCCGCGCTACGCTCGTCTGTCTAAATAATATAATTATACTCAGCCGGCAATCCCTATTTCCCTGGCCTCTGCGGTAATGTGCTATTTCGTATATGTACAGAAAAACCAATTTGCACGGCCGTGATTAATTACAAAACGCGTGACAAACCAAAACCGATTCCAACGCAGTTCTTTATTCAAAATAGGCCCTCTGTGGTCGCTCCCTCTCTGGCTCACTTGCTCAGTTCACAGTGACCACAACCGGAGCTACTACCCTAATTGCCTAGCAAAGGGCCTAGTTAACATAGCTGTTAGTGAAGACGACGATGTAACTAACATACAATACATGTATATCGTAACATTTAATCTTATTGCAATTTTGTTAAGGTCTAAATTAGTGTGGCCAATGATTGGTTTATAGTACCTTTTGTTTACAATAAAAGCAAAATAATTCTTGATAGTTTTCAGTTTATTGACTGTTGTGGTTTTATTGTGAATGTACTGGAATTGAATTGCTAGTAAGTTTTGTATTGAAATTCTTGTAACTGACTTTTGATTATGGCATCCGTTTGGCTTCGATATTGCATTGGACAGACAATTTTACTTGTAAAAATAAACCTTATATTCTAAACAATTTGGTGGGATTCTCTGAACCTTGTTTATTTATTATAATTGATGATGATGATGATTATTATAATTATTATATTGGTTAAATGATTAGTTTTTTTTTGTTTTTCTTTGTTTGAGTAGACATGCATTAAAAATAACTTGAATATACATAAAGATAAAATCCGACAGAATATCAGTAAGCTATTAATAACTTAATGCACCTTCTGAAAAGTTGGAAAAATATCAATAAACATTTTAATCTTTACTTTGGTTAATTTATATTTGCTCTTATAATATTCAAGATAAAACATACCTCTATATAATTTCTATCGGGTGGAAACTTCTTAGGATTCCTGAACAAAGCATCTTAGAATAACGTTTTTAAATTAAATAAACAAAACACACGCTATTATAAATTTATGTTTTTCTAAACCGTATTTTCTTGGAGTAACCTTTCACTTCATAATTTTTTTAGCAAAAATACAGTCGCTTTATAAAATACCCAAATTATAGGCAGGGGTAACTGGGGTAAGCAACAATCGGCAAGAAAACACAGCTCTGCCCGATGATAGAAATTGTGTGCAGAAACGCCGAGAAAATATTAATTACGGGATCCAGTACTGCCAGTATTCAAATTTAATCTGTATTAAATACTAATGAGAATTGATTTTCGAACCGAATAAATTGCTAATGAAGACTGTGCCCTAATTGAATTGAATAAATTATCTTCGAAGCTCAAAGTTTCTTACGCATACGAATCGTTGACTTTTTAATTAAAACACTTTAATGAGAATAATGAGTCCTTGAGAATTTAATTCCGAATATTGATGGGTAGAAATAAGTCAAGTTTAAGTATACTACTTACTGACTCGTCGGGTGACAAGCGAAACTCACTAAGTAACAAATACCTACTTAAATTAAAGGTCGTATCTCGATATCGACTAGCTATATGTACCGAGATACGAGGTTTGGAAGAGCAGTGACAGTTTTGTTAGTGACTTTTGCTTGTCACCCGACGAATAAAATTGTCTTCTCTTTTTTTTTGAGGATACTTGATGAATGTATGGAGATAATGTGACACATTAGGTAGGACGCGGTATGGACACTAGCGGGCAGTGACTTAGGCATACTAATCTGTACTAATATTGTAAAGAGTTAAATATTATGAGTAGGTATGCGTATGCAGCTTTGGAAGTATATTTGTTATCTTTAGAATGGGGATTAGAAAGAAATTGACCACCTTTATACTTCCCTTGGATGCTATTCTGACCCAACCCCACACGAGTACAGTCAACGTCAAAAGTATGTGATCAAAATCAATATTTCAAAACATGTTCTAGCATGACGCACCTGCAGCAGGTCTATCACGTAACGCATTGTACGTGCGTCAGGTAGATCTATACGTCACTCTTTATATGGAAAAATGACAGTTGGATCTACCTAACGCGCGTTCAAAACGTTACGTGATTACCCTAAAGATAATATAACAAATTATAACAAAGAGTCATTTTTAATTGAAAATTTAATAAGTCAAACGAAAATGATCATACTAACACCGGAGCACAGAAAAGAAATGAAATAATAATACACGATGTTACTATCTCTGCACTGGAAACTTCCAATAAATTACACAATTTACCTAAGTGTCAAGTGACGAACACAAGAAAGTCCAAACACCAAATTGTCGAAATGAAAGCTCAGGATTTGAAAGGATTTATTTTTTATTTTTCTAAAAAATCAAGCTGAAGTAATTTATTTCAACCCGTATATTATAGATAATCAGTTTAATTTGAAACACTCAATTATTACTTTAACTGTTTTCAAGATTCGAAATAAATGTGATCACTTACTTAATCGTCGGGTGACAAGAAAAAGTCACTACCAAAACTGTCATTGCTCTTCAAAACCTCGTATCTCGGTACGTAGTCGATATCGAGATACGACCTTTGATTAAAGTAGGTATTTGTTACTTAGTGAGTTTTGCTTGTCACCCGACGTTATGTTATGACACATTACGAGTTAATTTACTTGTGATAAACTACAATATAGTGAGTAACATCGGACTTAATTTATTGTACTGCATGGAACGGATGATGAAGATGCAAGAGGGGGATTATTAAGCGTTAGTAAGTAGGTAGGTAAGTAAAAACTAAGAGAAAAATTCTTGACGCGATTTTTTTTTACATTTGTATGGAGCGTTGGCCTTCTGGGTCGACCTGCTCCATACAAATGTAAATAAAAATGGCGTCAATTTTTTATAAAAACACGATGCCTGTTATGCCCTTTAACGGAACATCGCTATTTTTGTTACACCTTGTATATATTATTTTGGGCCTTAGTTTATTTCACTGTTGGTACAGTCAACTATTTAACAATATTACAGAAGCCTTGCTGACCAGCAACTATTCAACACACCTGCATCAGTGGAGTATAAACCTGCCAAAAGTAAGTATTTTGATAGCAAATCTAGAATATCGACGATGTGCCCGAAATCGGTCAAGACATCATCAATATTAAAGAAAGATACTCACCATCATCAATATCCTCTTCTTCCACTGTCCTCGCCCCCTCAGGTAGATTCACCTTCATCCCTTTCATCCTGAAGAATTCTTTCACCACCTTCACAGCATACTTGGTCAGTTCAGCCCATTCGGACAGAAACCCTCTAGGCTCACTAATTTCTATTTCTTCTTTCTTAATATTAAGTTTATCTACAGTTTCTTTGTCTAGTGGAACAAAACTAATCATATGATTGGCTTTGATAGTCTCATTAGCATTAATGTCATCTCCAAGTAAGGTTTTCTTTGCTACTTTTAAAGCTTTGTATTTGATGCAAGATAAAGCCTCTCCTCTTAGAAAGCAGCCATCTTTGACGTAGCGGAGATACCCTTCTTCAGTGCCGGTGATCCCGTGAAGTGACAGCAGAATAGAGACTGTGATGAGAAGTGAGCTCGGAATCATGACTGCTGCTAACCTGAAAAGGAAATAAATGAATGTTAAGGGAAAATCTTACACAGGTCGAATTAAACCCATGGTAAACTCTATAACACTTGCGTTACAGGAAGGTACATTTTATTTAAAAGTTGTAAATACTGAAATGAAAACATCCAGGACTAAAAATAAATATTCATGGTTGTCCCCGAGCCTATTGTCGCACTCATTTATTTACTGTATATTGTGTTGTTTTATATAAGTACTTACAACAGTGTTCAATTTTGTGTTTTTTGTGTTTTTTTTTGCAATATTAAATCTATTGTAATTTTATTTATTTTTAGGGTTCCGTAGCCAAATGGCAAAAAACGGAACCCTTATAGATTCGTCATGTCCGTCCGTCTGTCTGTCTGTCTGTCCGTCCGTATGTCACAGCCACTTTTTTCCGAAACTATAAGAGCTATACTGTTGAAACTTGGTAAGTAGATGTATTCTGTGAACCGCATTAAGATTTTCACACAAAAATCTAAAAAAAACATTAAGTTTTAGGGGTCCCCATACTCAGAGCTGAAACTCAAAAATTTTTTTTTCATCAAACTCATCGCGTGATGCCATCCATGCTACGGGGCCTGGGGACTCGTCAACCACATGCGAGTACTCTTTAAAACACTATATTCTCCTTTTTGGAAAAACCTCATACTGTAGTCCCTCGGGAAAACTACGCCAATCACACATACGGCAACGAATCCTTTATAAAGTTTTCCTATTTCCGTTTCCAACTTTCGTCATTAACTCGCGCAGACGGATTATCAATAATGAATTTCCACAACTGTTTCATAGACACCTATCCTGTACGTACAATATTTTCCTGCCACGTTCAAAATATTGAAATCTATAGTAATAACACCGTACTACTAATTGGCGTGTTCCAATAGTTGAGTTATTACTATTATGTAAAATGCAAATTATGTTTAGGAATTTATGAAAAGAAAACATATTATATAAAATACCGTATTTTAGGGACCAGTGGTTACATTTCAAGTACACTAAGGATGCATGCAAGATAAATAAGTATAATTTCCTGAATACCTAAGAAACCTCATAAGCGCCGGATCAGAAAGGTTCAAATTATACTTATTGGGGGACAATCTTATTTACCTACATCGAGAAGCCAGTCCAAAATTAAGCAAAGCTTATACTTATATACGACGATATAATTACTTAAATACATATAAATCATCCAAGACTCAGGACCCAATGTATTAATAAAAAATAAAAAAATGCCATGGGATTGAACCTGGATCCGCCAGTTTAGTAAGCTTCATCACTTACAAACTAGGCCAACGTAGTCATCAATACGGACATGTTACAATTTAAAGTAAAAGTCACTCAAGTTATTTCTCACAGAAAGTGCATTACTTTACATTTATGTTAAACGTTAATCATATACTAAAGACGTGACAGATTGCACCCATGTTCACACAAGTACCGGAATGCCGTGTCTGTGTCAAATTATCTCGGTAGCGAGAATAAAATTGCCGGCTGTGGCCGAAGATTGTGTATGTGAGTTATTTAGATCATTTGGCAATAGAGTATAGTATACATGTAGAAAAGAGCTATTTGATCTAGAGCTAAGAAGTCAGTATATAATAAGAATTTCGAAAAAAAATTTTTTTTTTTTTTTTTCAATTTTGAAAAGTCAACATAAATGCCATTAAACAAATAATATTATTAAGAAGAAATGGTAGTTGGTATTCTTTTCTTCCATAAACTTTTATCGATGCTCTTGGCATATTTCGACCTCCAAACTTTTTTTTATTAAAAATGGGGTTGCATTTGGCTTTCGTCTTACCTGATGGAAAGTTAAGACAAGACCTAAGATGGATCACGCTCAACCAGAAAATGCCTGTTACTCTTGCCTTGACGACATCAAGGTTGTATGATTCCAGAAATACTGACGCCGAAAAGTTGAAAGTTTTCGCCTTATAACAATGGAATAAGGTGCAAAAGTGTAAACATATTTTTGGCGTCGATTGTACATGCATAGATAAACATAAAATATTGATCAACAAAACAGCTTATTTTGTCGTTTGGATTAAAAGTATCCTTCAATGTGTTTGGTCCCTTTCAAACAAATACAAACCTCAAAGTGGCTGATAAAAACAAACGAACTTTAGCGGCATTTTTGTTAAAATAGGTTTGATGAACATTTACAAATAAATAGGTCAGAGACTTCACTTAATACTACTTATACCAAGGTGAAACCATTAATTATTCAACACGCAGTAATTGAAAATGTTTTGAGCTTATCAAAAATTTCATAGGGAAGTGCAAAACTTCCTTCAAAACGTGCTCTGCAGATCTTGAACGAAATTCCCGGAACGAGCAATCTAAGTGTTAACTCGGAAGCAGTTAAAGTTATAGCTCTTTAATGTTGGAATAAAGACGCTGACAGTACGGGGGTTAAAAGTTTCTATCGAATTCACGGTTAAGTTAAGAAGCAATTTTGATTAGATATTCGTATTAAGTAGTTGTATTTAGTTATTCAACATCTTTTGGAGTTCATCTTAACAACAAAGTAACATAATAAAAGGTACGACGATCAGTCAAGTTTGAAAATATGTTCAAGGGTTAAGTGATCAAAAATATGTTAACACAACTTTATTGAAATGGGCATTAGATCGCTCAGATATTTTTGTATGTTTGGAAACGTTCACCATTTTTGAACACGACAGTAAAGAAACTGAATGAACTTTTGAACCAGCTGCGATTCGGGCCGGTCTTGTTTAACTAGTAAATAAGATTAATGACAAAGCTTGCACGCGCTTGTATGTGACGATGCGTGCTGATTCATAGTTGTACCCAATGCGAAAAGAGAGGTCTAAACTTTCATACGTGTACACCTATAACTCAACCCGGCCTACTCATCCCATGCAAATGAGATTTTAAGAGTGAGTTTGGCCTAGCCAAACATCAGAGCTCACCAATAGGGCAAATCCGTAATAACGCCCCTCCAACCGAGCGATCTTGGTCCGCACCGACCGTGTAGACAGTTGTTTGCAGCAAAATTTCAGCGGTCGGTGCCGAACAAGCGGGTCGGAGGCGTGTTGGCGACCGTCTAACAGACGTTTTAGGGTCGCCGTCATCGAAATCGATGAGGAGGACTATATAGTTGTACCCACCTGACGCAACCTACGTTGCCAATTTTTGTCGATTTGGCTCTTTTCCTTAATAAATTACTTTTATTATTTACTTCATACTACACAGCAAACTCATGCTTATGTAACTCAGCAAAATGCTAATATATTTCTTCTTCTTTAAATTTAAGAGTTATCCTCTTGTCGGTGGAGTATTTTCCACTTCTCTGTGTCGTACCTACCTTATATTGAGCAAAAAAAATACGCCGCAGGTCTTGCTGTTTATCAAAAAAGCTTTTTTTGTATAATGTAATTGTTAAAATCCGATACAAATTATAAATTCCTCGACCTTCTACTGTGTAACGTATGGTTGACATAATAATTGTACCTTTTTCTTGCGAATAAATTTATGATTTATGATGATTTATAAAAAAAAATTAAAAAATAAGTGGCTGACTTTTTATACAACTATCATTCGAATTGGAATATTCCACCTTGAATGGTAGAGTTGATTCTTGAATGAACTATTTTGATGCAATTAGGCCTACTAAAATAATCTCAAGTACACCTATTGTGTAGATCACAAGTTATGGTTACTTTAAGTTGTACTTATATCAACTGTACGGAAAAAACAACTACTAGAATTCTGAAACTTCATGTATAAAAACATTATGTTGAAAGGCGTAGACACCTCGGAGCGCAAAGTCGACTCGTACTTGATCAAATTCATAATAGTGTTTATGTGACTGAAGGGCATTAAACACGAGTGTGGGTTCATGAAACGAGCCGAAGGCGAGTTTCATAATAACATCACACGATAAGATACTCGTGTTATGCCTAATTATGTACAGTTACATACACTACTTTATCTATCCACATATCATAAACCTCCATGATGCATTCAGGAGCCGCATATTATGACCGGCATCGTGGCGTTGTTTTCTGGCAGCTATCATAGTTTTTTCTTAATTCAGAGACAAACTAGAGTCAGATCCAACCATCACATCTTACTTACGTGCGACATTTGTCAAATTTGTATGCAAATTGACAATTCAGTTCGAACTACACGTCATCTCGACTGATATTAGAATAGAGGTCAAATCAAATTTCTTTGATTTCAGAGATGTTCAAAATTTTAATTAAATTATATTATCGAAATCGATGTTATTATTTAGCAATAATAACATTTTCACAAATAAGAAATTTGTTCTAACAAAACAGTCTATTTTTATGGTGGTCGTAATGTGCGGTTCTTGAACGCATCATGGAGGGTTTATGATATTTGGATAGATAAATTTACTAATCTTACTATTAACGGAAACAATCCATAACATTAAGTCAACATGTATTATTACGATTATTAATGTCTGATTTCCATTCAACTGTTTCTCATTTAAGAATGTTCATTATTAATTTACATTCTTATCAATAAGCACTTTGTAACTTTAGAACTAACTCTAAACTTACTTCGCAATGGCACAAAACTGGCAAGCACTACACTTCACTCCACAAAATAAACAATTTGAAAATCGAACGCCCGCCTCGGTCTCCAACGGTCCAATGTCAAGACCGCGCTCCTGATTCGCTATTTAAATGATCTAGAATAAATCAACCAGCCAATCGGATTGATTTAAATATGATCCGAATGATTTCGAAATCGTAACCAAACACTGTTTTGTACTCCTGCGTTGCTTGCGTTGATATGATCAGTGAAGTAACATTTTAGGTTATGTATATTAGGACCAAATTGTGATTTAAGTTTCTATGGTTTTATGAAATTGTAAATTATTAGTCGTTTTTTTTTTTAAGTTCAGTGAAGAGTGTAGGAATCACCGTCATAAATACGACCTTATTTTAAAGGCGTAAATATTGTAAAGCTAGTTGTATTTTCAGCAGCTTTGTTGTTTGAGCTGGTCGAATTGCATCAAAAACGTTCATTCAAAAAGCAATGCTATCGCCCAAGGTACAAGATTTCAATTCCAATGGCAGTTTTATAAAAAAGTCTGCCACATGAAATAATCTTAACCTGTAAAGGGGACTACACACAAAGTGTCCGTTTTGGCAAGGGTATTTGATTACATTTGTTCTTATTGCTCGACTGGTATAAATCTTAACAAAAATGGGTTTCAAAAAATCTAAATGTTTGTGTACAACGCTGTCAAACGGCGGACGTGGATTCGAATCCCGGCTCGTACCAATGAGTTTTTCGGAACTTGTGTGCGGAATATCGATATTTACCATTAGCTTTTCGGTGGAGGAACACATAGCGAGTTAATCTGCATACATTAGCAAAGAAAATCAAAGATAAATGTGAAGCTCTCAACTCGCACTGGACCAACATGGGGACAACTACCTATTCACTCTCATCCAAGAGAGGAGGCCTGTGCCCAGCAATGGGAACTAGGCCAATGATGATGATGATGACGTATACAGGGTGGGCCCTGTAACAGGAGCAAAACATTAAACGGTAGATTATTAAGCTTGTGAACAATTATTTCCAAGTGGTTTTAAGCGAAAAAAGTACATAAAAAAAATCTTTTTAATAATTTTAAGTACCTAGTTGTTTATTTTAAAAACACAAAAAAAAAACACAAAAATGCAAAAACTATTATGACTCATTACATGATGTTACCTCAAAATCTGCATTGACTGCCGTGATATTATATCGTCGTGCTAAGATAGATTACTTGGAGCTCATAGGCATAACTTTAGATCAAAATTTATCCGAAACCAAAGATTTTGAAAACTAGTAGGTATGCATAAAGTGACTTAGTAAATTCAATTTCATCACCCATCATGTAGAAGAGTTAAAAAGGAAATGCATTCGATAGTTTCTCACAAATTGATATATAAAATGTGTGTAATGTGCATATTTGCATACAGACAGAAACGACAATTTTCTTTCAATTCAGTGTGTATTAGTTGTGGTTTTTGATATTGAATTTCACTTGCGTTTTCCTATAGGTACTTACGTTCCACATCGTCGGCTAGGATAAGTTATTGTACTTGAGGTCAGACACCCGGTAGGGTCGAATACCTTTTCAGAGATCCGTGTATAGAAAAGAGACCTTAGGCGTTTATTGTGGACATTAGAGGTGTACTGAAACAAGGCTACTTTACTTACACACCATGATTGGAACTAAAAAGTTTCGAAGCTGTAAAAATAATGTAGTGCCAAAAATGGACACCAATTATTTTGCCAAGGCATGCCGCAAGTTTGAATACAATCGATGTATTTAATGTTGTATATTATTTGTGTTTGTAGAAAAAAAACATTTTATAACCAAAGTATTTTTTCTAAGTAACGAAAGGTTAACTTACTTCACAATTGTATTGGAATCAATATCATATTTTGTTTATCAAAGTAAAAATCCCAGTACCTGACACCGAACCAATACTTTGGACCTTAAACTTCAATGCATTAAATAATGCATAGCAATAAAGTTGAACAAAAAAAGCGGCCAAGTGCGAGTCGGACTCGCACATGAAGGGTTCCGTGAAATAAATTGCGGTTTACGATTTATGACGTATTAAAAAAAAACTACTTATTAGATCTCGTTCAAACCAATTTTCGGTGGAAGTTTACATGGTAATGTACATCATATATTTTTTCTAGTTTTATCATTCTCTTATTTTAGAAGTTACAGGGGGGGGACACACATTTTACCACTTTGGAAGTGTCTCTCGCGCAAACTATTCAGTTTAGAAAAAATGATGTTTAAAACCTCAATATCATTTTTGAAGACCTATCCATAGATACCCTACACGTATGGGTTTGATGAAAAAAAAATTTTTGAGTTTCAGTTCTGAGTATGGGGACCCCTAAAACTTAATGTTTTTTTTCGATTTTTGTGTGAAAATCTTAATGCGGTTCACAGTATACATCTACTTACCAAGTTTTAACAGTATAGCTCTTATAATTTCGGAAAAAAGTGGCTGTGACATACGGACGGACAGACAGACAGACAGACGGACGGACATGACGAATCTATAAGGGTTCCGTTTTTTGCCATTTGGCTACGGAACCCTAAAAAGGCGTCAATTATTAGAACTAAGGTGGCAAACATTAGGACGTTTACCTTATACCAAATTTGAAAACCCAGATATTGAAAGTGCATGAAAGTCGACTTGCAATATTCCATAATACGTCACGTTAAAGAAAACGGCTTGAAAAAAACACGAGCTTATTACTTACTTTATACTAACAATTATTAAACTACTGTGCATTTAAAATATGTCACCTGTTCCAACAGGTTAGGAACTAAAACACAGTAGTAAGTTAAGTTATTTTCCCCATAAGTAGGTTTAAGCTAACCTGAGTGTTCTTCTTTTATTTCTTTCCTTTTTTACCGTTTTTATTGTATTATGTTGTAATTACTTTGTGTTTTTCTTTATTTTTTGTACTACCTCGACCCGCACTAGCAGTCAATGTGGATGTGGTATGAGTGAAAAGGAGACGAACTGATCCAGCGCTGTACAGCCGCAATGACTGTCACAGCACATGCTGAGTCCTTTTGTCACACAAATAATCTTGTATTTTTTCTCATAATGTATTTTTCTTATGTAACTATCTGTTTGTGTGACAATAAACTATTTTCTTTCTTTCTTTCTTTCTTTCTTATACTACAGGTCCTGTACAGAACCTAAACTGCTGAATCACATCTCCAACTTTATCGATTTATGAATAAACTCCCAAATTCCCAAATTGGTAGGCATTAACTTTCTAAGCAAAACGGCATTAGGCTGCGATACGCTCAATTAGACACGAAGGGTCATCAAAGGTAAAAGGGAAAACTACGCCACCAATGGATTAAAATGAGGCATCAAATTGTAACTCGCCCCCTTTGTTCGAACTTCAACAATTAATGGACAGCCACTGACTGATAAAATCCGGTTTCCATTTTTGTCAGGGGATTTACAGTTTTTCGCTTATTCTGAGAATTTGAATCTATCGAGCTTTACTCAGACTTTGACATGGCTATGGCTATGCCAGTTTATTACTAAACAAGATGATGGCGATTTGGAATTCATTAAAAAAAAACAGGACTAATAAGTATAATAAACCAGCCAAGTGCGAGTCGGACTCGCGCACGAAGGGTTCCGTACCATTTTCAATAAAAAATATTTATTTTATTTTGTTTTTAGTATTTGTTGTTATAGCGGCAATAGAAATACATAATCCGTGAAAATTTAAACTCTCTAGCTATCACGGTTCTTGTGATACAGCCTGGTGACAGACAGACGGACGGACGGACGGACAGCGAAGTCTTAGTAATAGGGTCCTATTTTACTCTTTGAGTACGGAACCTAAAAAAAATATTTAATTTAAAGTAGGATGTTTATTTAGATTAAATAAAAGTTAAATTTCGCCCATCAACATATTGTGGGCGAATTTGTATTATTAGTAAAATAAAACTTTTTGTATAGGAGAACAGCCCCCCCGACAGACATACATACGATTTTTTTATGGCCCAAGCTGAAACGGAAAACTTCGTTCACTTTGCTCGCTCGTTCAACTAAAGATCTAAAAAAAATTTCTAAATAAAGAACTCATTTCTAAATAAATATTTAAAGGACATCCATGGCTGAACGATTAATTGGAAATTGCCTAACTGAGTCATCAACTCATCAGTATTGTTTAAATTTCAATTAAAGCACACTTTACTGTGCGGATAATTCCGACTAAGTACTTACGTGTCCAAACTGTGAACAAAATGCTAATTCAGCAAGGGTCCAGGGTATTCACAATTCTTACAGACCGTCTTAGATATAACTGTTTAAGCTTGACCTCTTATAACGCTAAGTTGCTACGAATATTGGGGTCATAATATACAAGGAGTGAGTAAAGTGAGTCAAAATCGTGAATCACAGCAGTATCCTTTATTCTGTTTGATGTTCAACATCTGATTGATGTTTTGGTGCAAAACGCAAGTCACAGCAATAAAAGTTCAGGAATTTTCCCATAACTTTGAACACAGCAATGGCGGTAGTAAACAAGCTATTCGTAACTTGTTCTAAACTCACCTCGCTGTTCACCCACAAATATATTATTGACGCCGCGATTCGTAGTAACTCGTACTCGCGATTCATCATAAGCTTAATGAGAGTGAGATATTGAAGCGTAATCAAAGGTCTAGGTATCATTATAGGCGTGACGAGTGAGATGAGGTGGATTAGCGAGTTCCGAATAACAGCCCTGCATAGGCACTGTTGGCCAGATTACTTATTTTGGGCACATGCAACTCTTTTTAGGGTCCCGTACTCAAAGAGTAAAACGGGACCCTATTACTAAGACTCCGCTGCCCGTCCGTCCGTCCTTCCGTCAGTCCGTCACCAGTATCTCACTGATACCGTGATAGTTCCAGCTGAAATTTTCACAGATGATGTATTTATGTTGCCGCTATAACAACAAATAAACACAGAATAACATATTTTTTATAGATAATGGTACGGAACCCTTCGTGCGCGAGTCCGACTCGCACTTGGTTAGTTTTTTTTTATTACGTGTAGGTACGCATTTGACGACTATCTCACCTGATGATAAGTGATGATGAGATCGAGGGTGTTACATGCATTCCTAGATAGTACCGATTCACTATTCTCTTGAAAAGATCCTAGCTATATGTAGCTCGAAGAAGGTTTGCCGGAAGTGAATTCCGCTCTTAAGTTGTCCTCTCGAGAAAACTGGAAGCAAAGCGACAACAAATCAACAACATACGGAATTCCAAATTCCACCCACGACCGCGCCTAGTCCCACGATGGCGAAATGGTGAGGGCGGGATTCATTAGTGTTATCCTAGCGCAAACTCTCCGAAATGTATCCTGTAGAACACCGATAAGCAGGCAACTTTTCTACGGTGTTCCAGTCTTTGCATTTTAGCCTCAGTTAAATTTGAATCACCAATGAGCTTTCAGGCACGCTCATCAATCGAATCCAAGGCGGCTAGCTGATATTTAGCGGCTCCGTCCCAGAGGTGGCAACAGTACCTACTCCATGACCGGGCTCGCTCCAAAGGATTCATAAGCGGATTACCGGCCCTTTATTAACTTTATTGATTTGAGGATTCGACAATGGCATAAATAGGTTCCTCAGTCTCAACGCTGCTCTGACAAGCATCACTGGTCACCTTACTCACCAACAGGAACACAACACAGCTATTAGTAATGTTATTGTGACTGCGGTTTTCTCTTAGAAGCAGGTTATTCTCCTATTGAGCTATGTAGTCTTTGGATTCGTGTTTTCATTCGGGTTAGAAAATATTTGTTAGACCTGGTTAGACCCTATTCAAATTATTATTTTACACGGGTCTAACGCGATATCTATTTACCTCTATTTTTGACGTTTCGACACGGATTGCAGTGCGGTGCTACATTGAGAACAATCTGTAAGTTGCTAGCAAACAATAAGCAGATGGTATTGCAATGGCTGCTATCACATATTGGATTACCGGGAAATGAGGAAGTGGACCGCCTTGCCAAGGAGGCGGCAAGTGATGAAATTCGTACAAATTGCTTGCCATGTCATAACGATCTTCTATATTTGCTGAAACAGAAATGCTTCGATCCAAGGAAAGATTATTTTGACGAGAGGTCACTGAGCAAGGGTATCTGGTATAGGACTAAACAACCCAATTTGTTACGTATTCTTTGACGTGGTATAATTATTACCACAGCTTGTCCTGTAAATTATACGTCCATGTTGTCAACAGATATATTGGGTGCATAATAATTCACTACCCTATAAAAGTCGATAACAATGTGGAGGGAAGACCCGAAAAAAGTCCACTATTTTACTAATTATCAAGGGCACGACACACAACACTCACAGTATCCGCAGACAGATCCCAGAATATGGCGTTAGACCCGTGTAAAATAATAATTTTAAATAAGTATGGGTACAAAACACGAGAGTTTAAAGTATTATGTTAGAACCCTGTTATAAAAATTCCAATAGGTAAACAGACTGGCAGAAAATTAGACTATTAGATTATTATTTCCCAATTTAGGTATTGTTTGAAATAGGTATTCGCCAGTTACTTACGCCAAAACCTTAAAATGCCAGGGACCAACAATTTACCTTAAAGTTCGCATTCCATTTGTGATGCGCAAAAGTTTCGTTTAGGTTTGTTGGCTACTAGTTACGAAGTTAACGACGTCAGTACATATGAGGTAGTTACATGAAAATTATCTCTGAATAAAATTAATATCAGTCGTGGAATTAAAACTAATGCTAGTTTGAGGATTGCACCGAGTCCCACCCTGCTTGACATAACAAATGCAGATATATAATATGTAAATACCGTCATCATAGCGCTAATGCACCTTTTTTTTCTTTTTTTGACGGTGTGAAAACGCTTTACGCATACCCCCGGCCCAGGGGAAGGTTATTTGGGGGTTATGTGGGACTCTCTCCTCCCGCCGCCATCCAACTGATGGTGACTGGAGGAGCATACCCACTAAAAACACATCGGCGCATTCCCGTTAAGGGGGCGCCATGGGATCGCGAACATTTCACCACGACGCCCCCCGGCGGCCCTGGCTAACCAGGACACCCGCGCAAAAGAAAGGGGAGGGCCAGGACGCTTGACCCTCCCACTCCACAATGTAGAGCCGTGCAGTGTGGGTCCCCTACCCACTGGCTCTACTGGGGGAGGACGCGACCAGCGGCCGCAAACCGCGCGCATCTTCTACCCTGCCGTCTGCGCCGGAGCGGGAGCGCGACCGCACTGTCTTCGCGCCCCCTCTCCGCGGCCTCCTTCTGCGAGATGACTGTTTCGCAAAAGGAGGCCACCGCTTCCCACGATCTCTCGCTGCCCAGCATGGCTGCCAAGACACTGTGCAGCGAGAGATCATCCACATTGACGGCTGTTACCATAGTGCGGCGCTCCTCGGCCCACCTGCTGCACCACTCCAGAGTGTGCTGGGCCGAGTCATCCTCTGCGCCGCACTCATGGCAGGCAGGGCTTCCCTCTCTAGCGCTAATGCACCTCAGCTAACCTTACCTAACTAAACTAGACCTCTACCTACTATGAGTTACTACGAATCGCAGTACCAAGATATATTTGTGGTTGACGGTGAGGACTCTCGCGACCTTTACCAGGTCATCAGGTTTGTTATATGTATAGCGAGCGACATGGTGGAGGTGGATTGGCGCAAACTCCGATTTGAAATTGGCAATTGACAAGACTTAGCGCAGAACCAAGAAAAGAGGCACTTTCGTTGCAGAGGCCAAAATTCATTTTAT
Source organism: Epinotia brunnichana (assembly GCA_963854355.1). Taxonomy (NCBI): domain Eukaryota; kingdom Metazoa; phylum Arthropoda; class Insecta; order Lepidoptera; family Tortricidae; genus Epinotia; species Epinotia brunnichana. Next base: position 16,602,577 of record OY977957.1, read on the forward strand.
TTATACATTTTAAACCTAAGAAGAAAGTGAGAGTATAAAGAATAAGTTTCTGTCAAAAAATTCATTTTTGGTACAAGGTTTTATTGCCGACTGTACTTTTCTGTAATACCGTCATCAACTCATTAAGACGATTCTAACGAGCCCAAACTCAACGGGGTTACGTCGGTTAAGTACTGAATTCCCATGGCCACCTTCTGTCTCCATTATCAAATCAGCTCGATAGCATACCATTGAATTGTGATCCAAACTATGCCTTTAACTGAAATTTTAGCTCAATCGGTTCTGCTTCAAAATTGAGTTGCAAGATTCCATCCGAAAAAAAGTGGTGTAATTCTAATTTCCACATTAAATCAAGAAACATAATATATCAATTTAAAAAAAAAGCTCGTTAATATTTGGATTCCACCACAGACGTATGAATTATATTATACATTTTTCTACTCGTTGACTTTAATCTAAAATTAAGATTTCGTACACGAAACTAAGATCACATACTTTTTAATCCTGGAGCTCCACGAGCTCGTCACGGAGCTCGTGGTTTCATAAGATAACCGCCAGCAGTCATTTAATGAATCCAGGAGCTGTATAAGATAACTGTGAAGACATCAACGCGCAAAGATACTAAGCTGCTGCGCTTTATTTCAGCAGGGCGATTTTCAATAGATAAGTACCAAGTTTAATACATTATTATTTCCTTTGACTCGTAGAAAAATTATTGTATACAATAGTCATATAATTAGCTTTTTAAGTCTCGTACTTTAATTAGGCCACGAAGCTTGATGTGTGGCCTAATTAAGGTACGAGACTTAAAAAGCGAATTATATAACGTGGTACTCGACTTAAAAAGCATACACTATATAACGATTGCATAAACTACTATTATAGCACATTCAGCAAAATAGTTAGTTATGGACCCCTCCATAAAAGTTTCTATATAGGGGAGCATCATCATCATCATCAACATAGGGGAGCGCAGTTAATTATTTTGCTGACTGTTTTATTCATATATATAATTTTGGCATGCGTATCTATGCGTCTCTAAGATTTTTATAATCTTATATGGAATAGGTACGGTATCAAACCTATTCCATATAAGAGTAGAACAATCGTGTGTTAATCGTCGTGGTTTCAAGGAAAACCATTTTTGATACGCAAAAACATTTACATTGTTATGTTTGTAAAATATTAAATGATCGAAATAAGTAAAGCTAAGTACATTATTTCCCTTTGATATCCTTGTTAATTGTAGCAACATAGACGAGTGTAATGTAATGTAATGATGTAATGTTTACATCAGTATGGTTGCCATTCTATCACTAATCGCTGTGGATAAGACATTCGTCACGTTCCGACAAGTATACGAATGCGAGAGTGACGGATTTCTTATAGAAATAGAAATACATTTATACTATACAAATACAAACATTGAATAAAAATATAAATAAAACACACGACAACGATAAGTGATAAACTCGCAACCATGCTACGCCTGGGAATAAGCTAGGTATAGGTATCTAGGTGCGTTGGAGTAATCTGCTTAACGTTTGTGGAGGCCTAAAAATATTTTGATTCCGTAAATACCCATTCGTTAACAAACTTGCCCTAAAATTTAAATAAGAGCATAATAATCGGTAACCTTTACCCATGAGCGTATCGATACCGGAATCAGAACTCTGATTCGATTCATTTCAGCTTAATTATCTTAGGTTAGTTACTCGGCCTGATAACTTTTGCCCTTAGTGAATGTGCGTGGTAAATGAGATTTTCATTAACTGTGGATAGACTAGATAATGTTAGTTAGTTTGTATCCCTAGGGGAGTAAAGGGAGATTGTAATACCACCTACACCAGTCCTACTAACAACTAACTGCGCAACTAACTGGTTGCCGTGGTGGTACGACTGTTGTTATCCTTAAGTTAGAAAACTATTAAGAATAACAACAGCCGTAGATATAACGAATGCATATTGGTAATTACATATTAGAAGGTCAATAACATTCATCCATTAATTACCTAAGTAGCTAACTATTAACAAGGCAAAGTCAAACATTCATCTAGATCAAACCTAAAAATTTGCTAAGCTTAGCAAATAAACTAAAAAAAATTAGATTGTGCTAAGTATTTAGGTAGTAGTTTTTTTTGTACCAACGAAGTTACTGAAATAAATAGTTTCATATTTTTTTGTGTTACATGACTTTGTTCCATTTAATAACTTATCATAGAATGTATCAGCAAATTAGTTGTATGATAATGCAGCTCAGTCAGTGAAAGTAAACTCAAAAACTGCCAAATTTCGTCAGTTTTCATTGAGTAAGAAACTTGCAACTTTCTCATTATAACCAAAAATAGGTGCACAAATTGTTATAAGATAACGCTCTTTCACCGTTTTGTCTCGTAAAATGATTTGGACAAAAACCGCAATATACCATAAACTGGTGTAATTTATTTGATATGAACACAAGCCCAGGGTTCATTATTTCAAGTTTTTACTTATTTGTCAGTGTTCGTATTCGTATGTATCGCTAAACTTAAGTGGCAGTGGGCACACGCAGAACCGATGGCCGCTGATGCAGTAAGGTTCTCGAGTGGCCATCACGTGTCGGAAGACGCAGCGTGGCTAGACCCCACAAGATGGACTGATGACCTGGTAAAGGTCGCGGGTGTCCGCTGAATGTGGGTGGCGCAGGACCGATCACTTTGGCACTCTTTGCGGGAGGCCTACGTCCAGCAGTGGACGTCTTTCAGCTGATATGATAATGATGATGATGGTGTTCTTATGTAAGTAAATTGTCCTTCAATGCCAACCATTTTTCTGCCACATGCGGCGTTTTGAAGGTATACTTATGTGTTTGGTGACACGGCAATTTAGAAGTGGATACTTCTTTGCTCGCGTTTTTGTATAGGGGTGCAGTTCAAAATGTATCACGTGACTTCCGGAATAACTTCCGGAATAATGACAACTCACTAGTTGGCCAGTATAAGCGTGACCTCCAATCGCATTCAATTATTGTAAGACTTACGATTGGTCAAACTGGAATGAGTTGAGAGGTAATGCCTAACAGGTTGCGAATCGCTTACATATTGGCATGAGAAACGGTGTTTTTACCCGGGTGGGAATTATCGTACCTAAGCTACGCTTATTTAGTGCTACCTTCCTGTATAAATTAATTACTAAGATCGAATCTTATTACTGTTCACGAATTGCTGTGTCGATACAAACCCGATAGGGTTTAACGACACTGTTAGATTTAACCAAACGTATTTTCTTTTATATATGTAATAAATAAAAAATAAACTTTTTATAGAGAAGCCTAATCTGATTTCAAATAATTGTTTGCCATCCTTCTTTATTTGCCATTCGTTGTTAATCACAAAATGTTATTTAGTTTATGTGGCAGACATGAAAATAATGCTGAAATGACCGCCATTTTCAATGCATCGCGAGTCAAATGAGCTACGTCAATCAATGTTGCTATATATACCGATTTATCTGTACTTATACAGATTTTAGTGAATTAATTCTGATATATATTTTACGGCTACAGCCAACAAAAAATTATCCACTTAAACTTAATTAACTGTTGTATCTCCCTGATTGGATCCCAGGACAATCCGCTTCTTTTTTTGGCAACGCCGAGCTCTGATGACGGGGGAAGAAGGGGTCAATAGAACTTCTAAACTAAACAAGATAAGCCCGTCGTGTTTGAGCTCACTGGAACACTCAATACTCTGTAGAGAGAAGATTAGGTTGGTGAATGTGACGCTACCGACACAGTCAGCAACTATTCTGGAATGTCCCGTGCAGTTAAGAGGCTGTTACACTCCAGTGTCAAAAGAAAGTTGTTGTGTGTTTTCAAACGAGCGTTAGGACATCTCAACTGTCAATTTGTCAAAATATGATATTTAGATCTACCTAACGTACGTACGAAACGTTACGCAATTGACCAGCTGGCCCCTTTTCACCAATATAGGCATACTACGTTGCAACGTTGAGAACCGTCGTCGCTCCGCACGCCGCAGCGAGGTGGTGTCGCTATTTAACGATCCGGCGATGTACGTCGAATTGTCAATGAGATGGGACAATTTGTAAAATTGGTGAAAAGGGGCCAGCTGGTCAATTGCGTTACGTTTCGTACGTACGTAAGGTAGATCTAAATATCATATTTTGACAAATTGACAGTTGAGATGTCCGTAACGCTCGTTTGAAATGTTACACACCAAAAGTAACCCCTCAGGTCCACAGCTCCGGGAGAGCGTTTGTCAAATCACAGTTATTTGTGCGTAGAAGGAAATTTTCAATTATTTCGCAAAGTATCGCGGCGCATTGAAAGTGACTGCGCTGGTGCACGCAACGGCTCTTAAGTTTCACTGCACTCCAAAGAGTATATTTAAAAGAGAAGCGTAACTCGTTCGTTCATATGGCGTTAGTCTCTGAGAGACGATCTTCGTAAGAAGATCCAGGTATGGGTTAAATAAAATGCTTCATCCTCTTAACGTTTTCCCGGTTATGCCCCAGAGAAGTGGCCCTGAAAAATTTAATGGTACAAGCCGGGGTTTGAAACCAGGGCCTCCAGATTGAAAGTCACGTGCCTTTCCGGTCGGCTGCAGTGGCTTCAGTGGTTTAAAAATGCTTAACATATAATATAATAGCATAGTCCACATTTTATTGCCACTGTGTTTTGAGTAAGATAGGGCATAGCGGACAGTATACATAGCGATTATGCTTGGAGCAGCCCATCTCGGGAAGTGCCTCCACCCTGAGCAGCGGTCTTGACGCCTAAAAGGCTGCGGGTGACAAGAGAGACAGTGAAAAGTGACTTCCATAACCCACTCAGCGCCCGTGACGACACATATGCGTTACAGCGATACGAGCGCTTTTCGCTACATACGAAGTTTAAGCTGCTAAGGACTACGGAGTAGCGCTATGAGGCCGTGAATGGGTTAACATAATGTGTGTACATTATGCATACTTTACTCATTTATTTTCACTTACAAAAATGGATCCTTCCATTTCTTCAGGCTCCTGCCTGATTGGTTCATACCTACCTGTTTTTGTTTTTCATAATAAGTTTTTTTATGACCTTGATTATAAGTAATAATCATCTAACACGTTTTGATAAGTAAAAATATGTGTCTCCGCGTTGCATTAGCGTTCAGTCCCTAGCTACTTTTGGATTTTGTTCATTTTAGAATTTTTATAATATTTGATACAACATAATTATATCGTGATAAAATATTTTTTCCAGAACGCGACCTATGTTATGCACATGTTTCGGTTTTCTTAAATTAAAAACAGTAAAAACTGTCTTTGTACGAATTGGTCTATCACTTATATATTATTTTGAATATTATTATTATTATTCTAGTAGGTATATGCCTAATTTAGCATCTACAGCTCATCTACTCTTTACCAATAGGTGAGTCACTTTCTAACTAGAGCAATCATAGAAAGATTGGTATTCTTGAAACTTGTGACCGATATCTTTAAATATGATTAGTAATGCGTAGAAATGCAACACAATTATTGATAAAATTATGTGGAATAGACAAGTGGTTTAAATTAGAGGCAAGATTCCCCTGTTTTAAATAATATGTTGTATTTTTTTGTGTTATTTTTTTGTTTAAATGATTTATGTTTTTTTTTTTTTTTTGTTTTTTTTTTATTAATTTTGACATGAATGTTTTAGTATTATTAGTTGTTGTAATTTATTGTATAATGTATGTTTGGAATGTTTGGAATAATTAGTATTGATCAAAATCGAATGACTTATTGTAATAATGTAGTATGTAAGTGTTTTGGTTTTGTACTGTTAACTTGCATATGTTTGGAATAATAATAATAATAATACAATACATGATGGCCTCTTAGGCCATGGCTTGACTTTTGTAAAAGTACGCGCTCGAGTTTGTACGTTATAAATAGAGTCCATGTCACAAGTTTGGCGATGTCATGACAAAAAAAAAGCGGCCAAGTGCGAGTCGGACTCGCACATGAAGGGTTCCGTGAAATAAATTGCGGTTTACGATTAATGATGTATTAAAAAAAAAACTACTTACTAGATCTCGTTCAAACCAATTTTCGGTGGAAGTTTACATGGTAATGTGCATCATATATTTTTTTTAGTTTTATCATTCTCTTATTTTAGAAGTTACAGGGGGGGACACACACATTTTACCACTTTGAAAGTGTCTCTAGCGCAAATTCTTCAGTTTAGAAAAAAAATATATTAGAAACCTCAATATCATTTTTAAAGACCTATCCATAAATACCCCACACGTATGGGTTTGATGAAAAAAAATTTTTTGAGTTTCAGTTCTGAGTATGGGGACCCCTAAAACTTAATGTTTTTTTTTCGATTTTTGTGTGAAAATCTTAATGCGGTTCACAGAATACATCTACTTACCAAATTTCAACAGTATAGCTCTTATAGTTTCGGAAAAAAGTGGCTGTGACATACGGACGGACAGACAGAAAGACGGACGGACATGACGAATCTATAAGGGTTCCGTTTTTTGCCATTTGGCTACGGAACCCTAACAATGTCGAATACTAAGTTTAGTACTTATTTGTGCATGACTTATTATACCCCTACAATAAAAAATGTAAAAATAGTTTTTGTATTTTTTTTATGGCATAGCAGTGTGTTAGAGCAAAGATCGATACAGGGTACCTTATTGCGTTACTTTACGAACAAGCCTTAGGACATATCAACATTAATTTTCACCTTCAAACAAGCATAAAAAGTTCAAAAATCTGCATCCCTACTACGGAAAAAAAAACTTTTTATTTTCATACAATGGATGCCCATGCAAAAAGCTACGGTAGCCTAGTGGTTCCAGCATGCGGCTGTCAAACGGCGGTCGTGGGTTCGATTCCCGGCTCGTACCAATGAGTTTTTCGGAACTTATGTACCTACGGAATATTTACCGTTAGCTTTTCGGTGGAGGAAACCGGTCTAATCCCAATAAGGTGGTGGTCTAGTTGTCCCTCTGCGTTGGAAGGTCAGGTGGCAGTTGCTTTCATAAAAACCTAGTGCCTATCCCAAGTCTTGGGATTAGGTGTCAAAGCGAACCCCGGGCTCCTTTAGGGGCACAACCGGGAATAACGCTAGGAGGATGATGAGGTAGCCCAAGTCACTTGAAACATAATTTCGAATCGATTGATACGATTCATCAACATCGATTCAGTATCTTATGAGGATTGTGAAAGGCCGATACGAGGCTCGAGTAGGTATTGAAAAAATGCTATCTGTTTCACACCGCTCTGCCTCCCGACCCGTATCGTGCGGTAGAGAGAGTTGCAAGTCCTGGAGGCAATTGCCTACATTTCCTTGTGGAAATATTGTTTCGGGTGATAACGTTGTTACCCCCCGAAACCTTTATGAAATGAAACAATTTATTGGATTTCATCATCATCATCATCATATCACCCGAAAGACGTCCACTGCTCATACACTTCACTGGACATAGGCCTCCCCCAAAGAGTGCCACAATGGCCGGTCCTGCGCCACCCGCATCCAGCGGACTCCCGCGACCTTTACTAGGTCATCAGTCCACCTTGTGGGGGGCCTACCCACGCCGCGCCTTCCGGTACGTGGTCGCCACTCGAGAACCTTTCCGCCCCAATGGCCATCGGTTGTACGTGAATTGCACGTACGTTTAGTACACTGTAATCGATGTCTGTACGTTTTCCATTTTTAGTAAATCAGTTTACATTAATTTCAAAAAAATTAAAAGTTTTTAAGTTGCTATTTAATAACTTTTAACGTAAGCAATATTTCTTAAAAATCAAAACGTACTGACCTAGTTTTTCATTATATCTACAACATATCCAAAAACTATAAAAATTTAACAATGTAAACGGGGTGAAAAACGTTATCGCTTTTTGTATGAAAATTTACAGGTTCACTTAATCCTCTTAAACGCTACGCTACGGTGGAACACACGTAAATACAAACACACACTGCTTAAATGATATCCATTCCTTTCGGCTCTGGCGTAGTTGGGCAATTGATATGTCCTGACTGACGCCCGTACTAAAAGTTACGCAATTACCCTACACGTATATATGTATAAATGTTATGCTTACCAAAGACCTTGTGATATTTTGGTCTTCCAAAAGTATCGTCACAGTATTGTAACCCACGTCCGTACTAATTTATGAGCTTTCTGCTATTCAATGACATGACAAATTATTTCACGACGTAAACACTTTTACCAATAAATAACAGCTTTGACATGCGTTTCCGTTTCCGCAATTTTATTGAGAATCGTATATTGCTTTATTAGATTTATTACCTAATTAGATGGTAGGAGAGAAGTGTGCGTTGATGACATAAGTTCAAGATAATCTTATGCTTTTATAGTACTGAAAGTTCATATTTCAGGATTTGAATACTTTTTTGTTATATATAGTTCTCGTATCATATACAGTCCCCGGGGACCGAGTTTTGCTCTGGTATAAATACGGAGAAAACTATTTTTCCCAGGTATGAAGCCTAGCTAGATCAATTTCTCGCCTCCGTATGCCCCCGTATTCCAAAATTCATCGGCATTTCATTTTGCATCAGCAGTTCAGCACCATTGGCGCATTATTTAAAGTTATTTGTAGCAGTCTATCATCATTAAGTAATTGTCTTTCTAATATTCTTATTATGTTTGCTTGTGTTAATGTGTACCGCACTTTGTTTAAGTATGTTCATATTCTAGTGCTATCTGTGAGATTAATTTTGTTTTTTTTTTTTTTTTTCAAATTAAAGGAAAAATTTAAAAATTTAGGCTCCGAGCCGGATTCAAACCGGCGACCACTGAGGGGTAGTCACGTAACGTTCCGAACGCGCGTCGTCGGTACAATTTAACGGTCAACTTTCCATATAAAAAGTGACATTTAGACCTACCCGACGTTCGTACAATGCGTTACGTGATCGACCTGCAGGCATACATGGCCCGTCGCTGCTAAAAAACTGAGCTATCGGAACAATCTGTCTCGGCCACTAAATCTTTCAATCCGTTCCTTCTTACAACGCCTTAGGGAGGCGTGCGTGTGGCGACATCTACCTAGAAGACTTAGACTTCTTAACGGCACCAACGTCTCAAGTTATATTAAGAAATCGTCAGTAACGATGCGCCACCCCATACTAAATTAATTTAGTTTTTTTAAGCAGTAATGCTGCTAACTAAATTTACAGAAAGTAAAGGAAAAATTGAATCTATCTGTGAGATCCTGTAGTTATTTTTTATTAATAAGTTTTATAGCTGTTGGTTTTCCTGAAAATGAATCAGTAAATATTTTCAATAGATTCCCCTAAAATACATACTTTTAGACGTTATTTTGATACGCGTCAGGACATATCAACTACCATTATTTTTGAAGATGATAGTAAGAGTTGATATATGTCCTAACGCTTACTTCGTAAAGTTCCACAATTACCCTGCTAGTGTTAGTGTGTACCCCTCTCTGCTCTTATGCATTCTTATGCCAAAATAATTTACACCCGAATTCAAAATCTGCTACTACAATCTTGCCAACTGTTTCTGCTACACACTTTATAAAAAATATTGCTCAATACGTTCTCGAATATACGGCGATAAAAGAGCATTATTTTATTGAATAAATAAAACAGAGGTAACCAACATTTTTTACACGAGTAAAGCACGAGTCTTGGCCATGTTTTATAGTCTCTGTATGTGTCACTCGTATTTACCCACTGAAATGTTAAAAACTATTGTCGTACCTGTGGTGAAAAATAAGACCGGGGATTTAACGGAAAAAAGTAACTACAGGCCAATTTCTCTTGCAACTGTGATTGCAAAAGTATTTGACGCGGTGCTTGATACACAGTTAGACAAACACATAAAATTGCACGACAATCAATTTGGGTTTCGGCCTTGCTTGTCCACAGAAAGTGCAATACTGTGTCTCAAGCACAGCGTCAGATACTATACTGACCGACAGACCCCGGTTTATGCGTGCTTCCTCGACCTATCAAAGGCTTTTGATCTGGTGTCCTACGAAGTACTATGGAAAAAGCTTGAAGAAATTAATATGCCTTCGGAAGTAATTAACATCCTAAAGTACTGGTATGGGCACCAGGTCAATAGGGTCAGATGGGCAGGAACAACGTCTGATGAGTATGGGTTGGAGTGCGGCGTGAGGCACGGGGGGTTGACTTCACCCGCACTGTTTAACCTGTACATTGACGCACTTATCGTCTCGCTCAGCAGTCAGCATGTCGGTTGTCATGTTGAGGGTGTTTGTGTGAACAACCTCAGCTACGCAGACGACATGGTGCTGTTGAGCGCGTCGGTTTGTGGTTTAAGACGGCTGTTAAGAACGTGTGAGGAGTACGCCATGAGTCACGGGTTAAAATATAATGTGGAAAAAAGTCAATACATGATCTTTCAGGCCGGCAGTAATCGGACAGGAAGAGTACCGGCCATAACACTCAATGGAATGCCACTTCATAGAGTCGAGTGTTTCAAGTACTTAGGTCATGTCGTTACTGCCGACCTTAAAGATAATGTCGACATCGAAAGGGAGCGAAGGGCGCTGTGCGTGCGGGCGAACATGTTGGCTCGCAGTTTTGCGCGGTGTTCGAGCGGCGTGAAGTTAACTCTTTTTAAAGCTTACTGCACGTCGCTGTACACGTGCGGCCTGTGGGCTAACTACACGCAGAGGGCGTACAGCGCCCTCCGGGTCCAGTACAACAACACGTTCAGGGCGGTGATGGGGCTGCCTCGTTACTGTAGCGCCTCGGGCATGTTTGCGGCGACGCACACGGCATGTTTCCACAGCACCATGCGATTGCGGGCCGCATCCCTGCTCCGGCGCGTGCGAGCCAGCGCCAACACCGTCCTAGCAATGATAGCGGGCAGACTAGACTGTCACTATATTATGCATTGTTGCAACAGGCATGTAAGGACTGGTGTAGGATACGAGAATGTTAATTATGGTTGTGTGTTGTTTGACTTATATAATGAATGTTTTAATTATCTGTTATGTTATGAGCCTATATGTAGCTTGAAATAAATGGATTTTAATGTTTTTTTTTAAAAAGCCGAATGTTCCAATGTTATAAATACTCACAAAATATTTTTTGTAGGTACCCTATAGTCATATGAAAATATCAACGTTAATACCTCCAATGGCCAATATCATCAGTCTTTCCGTAACTTGATATATTTTGGAAAATGCAACTTAAACTTTGTGTTGACTCTTTGACAGATTTAAAAACAAAATTATTTTGTATTTTTTTTGTGAATAAGGATTATGTTTTATAATACATTCGATTAAAAATTATGGTATGTGCTCGTATTCAATGCACGGCTATTGGCTAAATTGATATTCGAAATTCTCAAACGCTCTATTTGAATAACGCATTAACTTGAAAAAGGGAAAGGCTGCCGTGGGGACTTAAAATAAAGCTCTTTCAGATTGGAAATTTATTGGCTGGCAGAACTTGTTAATGTTTGTTAGGATTAGGGGTTATTTATGGAAGCCATTTTGTTGTTTAAAAATGACACCGTATTAGGGTGATTTTTTTTGTAATAAACTTCGGTCTTAAATCCTTAGACCTCGAACTTTGGTTCTTTGAACTATTATGCAACTATTAACTATAAACAAAACTTTGGATGTTGGACTTTGAACTCCCGCGACCTTTACCAGGTCATCAGGCTACCTTGTGGGAGAACCACCCACGCTCCGTTTACCGGTATAACCGTGGTCGCCACTTTAGAATATTTTCGCCCCAGCGGCCATCGGTTCTACGTGCGATGGTCACTTTGGCACTTTTTGGGGGTGGCTTGTCTTAAGACGGATATGATGATGATGAACTTAAGATCAAACACATTAAGTTCATCCATCGTCAAGCTAGCGTTATTCCCGGTTGTGCCCTAAAGGAGCCGGGGTTGGCACCTCATCCCAAGATTTGGCATAGGCACTAGTTTTACGAAATCGACTGACATCTGACCTTCCAAGCCCGAGGGAAAACTAAGACCTTATTGGAATTAGACCGGTTTCCTCACGATTTTTTTCTTCACCGGAAAACAACTGTTAATATCGAATGATATTTCGTACCTACATAAGTTTTCTGAAAAAACCCCACTGGTACGAGCCACTCGGCTACCGTGGCAGTTAAGCAATCAAAATAAAGTTCCGTCTGCGGTCGTCAGAAAACGCAGAAAATAGCATTTACATTAAATTGTGAATTTTCTGTAATTCTAAAAGAATATTCAAAGTACTCGTAAATATTTTCTGTCTGCTGGAAAGAGCTTTAAGTGAAATTCTGTTTTAATTTTGGCACTGCGTTTTCAGCTAGGGGTTCATAGTGCATTCATTAACGTTTACAAAAGGATTTAAAGCAATGCAACTGTAATTAACTCTCGTTATTTTAAACTGCAACAACTGTTTCTTCCCAGTTGAACTCTTAGTAGAATGCTGAGGTCAACATGCACAGTCAACAGAAACCGTTAAAATATTTTAGACTGAGTAGGTACAGTATGGTACAGTATCCAGGTTCACATGCCTTGTACGAATAAAAAAAAACAACAGATTTATAAAGTCCGTTTTATATTAACTAGGATTCTGATGCATTTTTTGTAATATGAACAGACTATTTGAATTCGTACTGTTGCCCCAAAGCAGTATGCCATATCGAAATATAGAGTGGGCGTAGGCATAATGAGCGGATATTTTTTTTTTGTTTAGGGGGGAAAATGCGTTACGCATACCACCCGGGTGCAGGGGGTGACCCGAGTGGTTATGTGGGACTCCCGTATGGGCTAATGAGACCCACAGTGTGCCCACTAAAAACCCCCCACTTGCCGCCTCGCCGCCTGGTGGCGAGGTTACGGAAACGCTTGCGCACACATCCGCGACCGCGCCGGCGGCACCCGCCCACGAGCGGCTCCTTCGCGGATGACCAGATGTTTCTGCGCGCCTTCCTCCTCGATCTCCACCTGTTCAGTAGCGGACCTCCCTGAGTCCGCTACAAGGAGATCATGGGTGCGGGAAATCCAGCACCCGGTGGCGGATCAGATCTGCGGTTCCGCCACTGACCACGTCTCGGCCGAAGAGGATAGGGAAAACGGCGCACCGTTATATCGGCATTCCTCTTCCTCTGCGGTCTCACCAATGCCGTTTCAGCGGAACGGCCCCGCCAAGTTCGCAAGGGGTAGGGAGAGTGGCGCACCGTTATACCAACATGCATCTCCCCCAGCGATCCCACCTTGGCCGCAGAAGATAGAGAGAACGGCAGCCGGCCCTGGGTGCCTCTTAGCTTCACCGTGGGTGAGCAGTCCACGGTTACTAAGCCCCCCGCCCCGACAAGGCAAGCACCCTCGAGGGGGACATTCTAGAAGCCTGTACCTAGTTTATTCTAGGAACGGTGGAATTTCAAGCAAATGGAAAGCCAATTTATGAAAGTTTGTTACATAAGTTTCTTAAAATATCACGCCGTTAGTCTGCGAATGTCAAATAACGTTTTGTATAGCAATCGAACCACCTTAATGTTTCCGTATAATTTAGGGAAACCTGTTATTGGCTAATCATTTGTATCCAAATTGTAAGACGATCATTATACGTAAAAACAGTTGGTTTTTTAATAAAATGCCTTGCAGATTCATAATTTTAGTTTTTGAACAATATCGACCAATGTGCAAACGGTAAAACCGAAAGTAAAAAATCCATAGTAAGTACTGACGGCGAGCATGGCTCGCGAAATTTTTTATGTAGTAATATCGCCAAACATAAAACCTAAATATTTTACCCACCGGTTTTAAAATAAGACCTTCCCGTGGCCCACATCAAACTGCCATTTAACCCGTTTTTTAATACTTGGTTGTTTTATCTCCAGCCCTTGTTGAGAAAACAACAACGCTAAAATTTTGCCCGAACTTGATATACTTGGACGATGAAACGTAGCCTGAAATAATTATGAGTTTAAAAAGAACCTTTTAGAAAAAAACGTTGCCTTTAATAAAGGTTAGTCTGGGCTGTCAAAGACCTTAAAATTATAAGTTTTTTACCGATATATTAAACAAGCGCTAAAACGATAAATTCTACTATAATTCGTCGCAATATTCGTACTCAGTTAAAATTTAACTTGTAATGTAACACATTTTGTTTTACTGTTTGGTACCTATTTTTTAATTGTTCGCGGGAGCGCGACTCGATGACTTTTTTGCCATTAGGAGAGAAAGAGTCGCCTCCATGCTAAGGCGAGTGCGCAGCAGCAGCAACGGTCTTCTCGGGGCGTTGGCTGAAAGACTCGACTGCCCGATGATGAAGTTTTGGGTTGAGGTGGCTATAGGGAGAGTTAAGTAGCCTTGGTGTTCTCTTCACTCTCTCAATAGCCAACTCTTTGGAAAACCTAAGAATTTTATGTATTTTTTAAAGCTTTTATTTTCTTACTTTATTTATTTTTTGTTCCCAATACTAACATAACACGTAAGATTTTACTAACAAAACTATGGATCTGTATGGTCTGAAATAAATGTTTTTTATTTTATTTTATTTATTTATTTTAAGGCCATCGATTTCAACTCATTACCTGCCTACCTACCTACTTACCTTGCGAAAATGTCAATAAAATAGTTATCGAATGAACTAGTAAAATTATGTTTATATTGATTGCTAGCCCATTCTCGCACCAACAATGACATAAATTAATAAATAAAAATTTGAATTAATGCCAGTTTAAAAATTTTAATTGTTTTAACAAATAAACATATTTCATAAATAAAAATATATACTTACATAATGTATAATATATAAGGACCGGAACCCACAATTCCTCTACCCTCTGCATGGCTGCGGAGCACACTGCGACTAAACACCAAGGTAGAACACCAAAAACATTGGAACACCCTAGGAACCTGCAGGCAAACCAGGGAGGCCCTCCCGACAATCAACCCCGGATTGTCAAGGAAGCTAAAGCAGCTAAAGAGGCCGGCACTCCGTCTTCTGACAGGAGCTATAACTGGTCATGCACTACTAAACAAACACCTTTTTACTTTAGGTGTTACAGACAGTCCTCTCTGCAGAGCCTGCATGGAAGAGGACGAGACAGCCGCCCACGTCATCCTGACATGTCCTGGAGTGGCGGACTACAGGGCAAAGTACCTCGGAACACCGAGGTCACTACCGGAGGCCGTCGGCAACGTAAAGGGTCTGCTAGGCTTCCTGGTGGAACTGGGTTGGCACGAATAACAGTAGTGCCAAAACCCCTACGCAAAATAGGCGCATTTATGACGTCGAGTTGCGGAAACCCAGCCCGCGTACAACCTATAACCTATACCTACTTACATAATATTATTTTACACAAATCGAACTAGCCTCAATGAGGCTATGAGTGCTAGACGACGATATATTTAATAGATAGATTATATACTTAAATAAATAGAAAACATCCTAGATTCAGAAAGTTCATGCACATCATACAAATATTTTCTATTACCGGATTTCCAACCCAGGATCTGCACCTTCGTAGGCAGCATCACTACCCACATTTTTCGTAATTTAAACACATTTTAGTGTTTATAGTTCAAAGGGCAATCGCGTCATAAAAAGCTTGAAAATTACATCCATTACGAAAAACATTGACCTTATTTTCTATTTGAAGCTGGAAATCAAAACAATTCCGTAAACATGTTTATTTGAAGCGAGGTGCCAATGGTATTATGGGAAAATCTGATCGAAACCAGATATCGGAGTCAGTTGTTTATTTACAATATCTTTTTTTTTGAACTTTATAAATACGAATGCCATTGCCGGCCAGTATTATTTGCTCATGGATATTTTGCGTGTGCATGTGGTAGGTATGCTGTCTTCAACGAAAGAGAATAATTTAACTAATGTTACATTTAAAATAAAGTTAAATTTAATTAAAAGATAAAACAATTGTGAACAAAATAATGAGAGATTTTCCTGGTTAGTAATCAGGGTAAAATTACAATTAAATTACTTTGATATTTTTTTTCTCAAATTTTCCGTATAAGTCAGGGAAAAACGTTGTTTCATATGGCAATTTGAATTGGTTTATTCGTTATGATCACGTCAATACTGTTTAAACCATACATGTTTCATGTATGTATGTTTCATGTATGTACGAGTATGTGGTAATTTGAAGCTTGACTTCTTGTATATATTTCGCGCAATATACATATGAAAAAATACATCCGAATTGAGAACCTCCTCCTTTTCTTGAAGTCGGTGAAAAATAGCTACCCGCGCGGCTCCGCCGCGTATACTCGTACAAAGAATCTAGTCGGAGCGACGGTATGAAAATATAGCACATACCTACTTAATCCTGTAGGTCCATTCTACATATAACCTAATGATGAAAGGGTTTTTAGAATAGGATGGGGTTTCTGAGATTACCCCCAACATAAAAACTTACATTTCACTGACATTATACCTGTTTATTATTAGTATCGCCACAGATCAAAGAATTCTGAATCAGGGACCGTTAATGGTTTAAAATAATATTTTACCGGTTATAGTGGCATTTGACTATTTATACCGCTAATATATTATAATATTTTAATACTAATTTATGTTTCCCAGTATTTAAGTCATATCGGTTTGACTAATTACAATTTATGTAACCTACCTGTAATCAAAATATAATTATCCGAACCTGAAATAATTTGGATGGTATTCTAGTCAGGTCAACTGGGATCCGAAAAGAAAATTTTGTAATTGAGTTTCGTTTTCTACATCTTTATAGGTTCTGGAAATTAGGCAAGCCTATCGGCGCCTATGGCATGACAATACTCCTAACATCTCGAATATGGGAAAATAAGTTAATATATAAACTTTTTTGAAAAAATACATCGCAAATAATACTGACGTCTCTGTGTCAATAAAAAAATGAATCCACAGTTGACACAATACGTCTGTCAGTTTTTGTAAATAGTGTTTAGAAGATCTCGTTTAAGTTATATTTTCTTAATTTTCTTAGTGTAGCATTCATATGTGGCCGACTCAATATTTATAAATTCTCATGCTGAAGAACTTACTGCAGGTTTGAGTAAGTTCTTGTATGTTTATTTACATTGTCATCTCAAGTCAAAAAGATGCTTGACAGCGAGAGGTCATGGGAAGCAATGGCCTCCTTCTGCAAGTCCGTAATGGCGCAGAAGGAGGCTGCGGAAAGAGCGCGGGAGGACGACCCTTCAGCTCCCCATATCCGCAGACGTAGAGCGGGGCGCGCACGTCGGCGTTATGCGCACTTGCTCCCCCCGCCGTAGTGGACCAGGTTGCAGGGTTAGGGGACCCTAGCTGAAGCGCCTCGAAATTGTCCCGGGGCGCTCTCCCTGGCCAGGCCTGTAAAGCGGGCTAGTCGCGAGGGTCAAAGTTGCATGCGTAAGCGAACCTTTGACTCTCCTTGTAAGCGAAAATGGCTGGACAATCTTTGGGGGTTTAGTGGGTAGTCTGGACCTTCTGTCCAGGAGTCCCACACACCCGTCCGGTCCCCCTCCGACTGGGCGGACGGTGCATCAACGCATTCCCCCAACGTAAAAAAAAAAAAAAAAAAAAAAAGGAGTTAAGTCACGCAGCCAAAGTCACGCGTGGTCAGCGCACAGTAGTTTTTTTTTTATTAAAATTTTAGAACCTTAGGTACCGATAAAAAATGAAAACCCAAGACCTTTTTGCAAATCTGCAGCATGAGACGAATCGAATGACATATTATTTATCAAAATCGGACCATAAGTGTGTAGATCTCATGGCATTTACAAAAATCGGCCTCGCGTAATAATAATATAGAAGGTAGATAGATAGTTTAATGTAGATTACGTTTTAAAATATACCTGACAAATTAGAAATACCTGACTTTGTCGTAAGATCTTAGATTATTGTGAGATTATTTGAAAAATATTTTGTGTTTTGTGTGGCAAATGTGTAAGATACAATTTATATGAAGTGGCAAAACTGGCAAAATGTCGTGTGTAGTTCCATATTGCCGGACTTACTCCAGATTAACAAAGAAGACCGGAGAAAATACTGGTTTTCATCGGTAAGAACCATTTGCTTATTTTTCAAATATTTCGTGTACATCAAAGACTACAGTGTACATTACGCAATATAATGGTCTGGGATTACAGCAGATGCTGGATACTATCAAATAAGTACTTTTACATGGTTCCAAGTTGATCTTATTGGGATTTTTGTTATAAATACAATTGTTTTAAACACGGGTAGTATTGTAATGTAACTAAATTAAAATGTATATGTCGATATTTTATGAACAATAATTATGTATGTAGGCGTTTAGACAAAATATTTTGATGTTACACGTAGTTAACTGTTAAGTTCAAATTTCCGAATAATAACCTTCGACAAAAATGGATTAATTTAATTGTTTTTAAGTTTCGTCAGGCTTTGACTTTTCTCATTGTTTACATCAGTGACACTCGATGACTTTTAATGTGTTTATCGTTGCCATTATAACTTACTTTAATAACAAAAAGTTTTAACCGACTTCAATGCAATACTTCACTAAGGTACAGGAATATTTCCTTTCCACAATACCATATGAACTGCTTTCCGAAAGCAAATGCCCGAGTCACTATTAAAAATACCCAAATCGTTTCCAGTATGGGATCCTGCAGAAAACGAGGGAAATCTTCAAATTGTATTGAAGATTTCCCTCGTTTTCTGCAGGATCGCATCATAAGATGAATAACTGGGAAAGGATACCCTTTCTATAACAAAATATTTTTCCAAATTGGCACGCGTCTTGGGATAATCGGGAGACATACATAAAAAATAAAAAAATCCGACGAATTGCTAACCTCCTCATTTTTTTTTATAAATGAATTCCATTAAAAATCCACATAATGGCCAGGGTTAAAAAGCAACTGGACTGACTACCTATGTATTTGCATAAATCAATTTGTAGCGAATATCTAAATCTTGAATGCAGTTTATTATTTTCGTAGTACTTAATGGATTTTATTTTTAATTCGGTAAGTACCATGAATTTTGGCATAGTATGGATGGGACGATGGATAGAGTATAGTTACGAGTATCGCATATTACGAATATATTATTAACAGTAAATATCGATATCAATAACTTGTAAGGAAATATCTTTCACTGCACTAAATCTCAAGCGAGCGAGAGAGCGAATTACATCGTGCGAGCGAGAAAGCGGAGACAATGACGTATGAAGACCTGGCAGATTACGTGTTTCTATCCCTTTCTTACTCGTTGTTCAGTACGTAAGTGTGAAGAGATCGGATGTATAGAAAACGTTCAATTTATTAGGGCCTATCTGCCTTTCTCTGTAATCTGTGTCCTTCTCTGTAATCTGTGTCCGTAATACCCATTGCAACCAATCTCCATAATTCTTACCGCCTTAAAATAAACAGAGTGTGTTTTAAAGTCTACCGAGGGAATTTATTGTTCCGAAACTGTTTGCGATCTCTGATTCATAAATGTTTACGTTAGTACGCTCGAGCTGCCGATATGGGCTGGTGGTTAGTAGGTAAGGTATTGTGAAATAGTAACTGTGGGTTCAATAAAAATGTACTTAACGCTGTAGGTATCATCATCATACTTGAGAGTAGTGATGGGCAATTTCTGAAACATTTCATAATTTTCCTAAGCTGTGAAACATTTCAGCTCTAGAAACCTGTGTAATGTTCCTGAAAGAAACGTTACTTCTTAAATATCACTTAAGTTTCCGAAATGTTTCCGTCATGACTACTTTGATTGGTGTAATGACAAGTATTGAGCTCTCTTAATTCAGAAGTTTTGTGCCAGTAAGCAAATTACAAAAAAGTACTAATAAGAATGACTATTGTGACTGATAGCTTAGAAACATATAAGAAATTTAAAGCAACTTAAGTGAAATTTAAATGAAACTTCACTTTTGAAAATTACAAGCTGCCCATCATCGCAACTTGAGAGGTCAGATCTGGTATACTGGAGATTATTGGAGACGGTCGAATAGCATCGAAGTAGACCATTAAACATGCAACTCTAAGTCTAAAAGTCAGCCGACATTAAAATAATCTCAACAAAACAGGCGACTTCAAATATATTAAAATTTCGCTTTATAAAAATGAGATAAAGTGCATCGTTAGGAAACCGGTCTAATCTCACCAAGGTCTAGTTGTCCCTCTGGGTTGGAAGGTCAGATGGCAATTGATTTCGTAAAACAAGTGCCAACGTCAAATCGTAAGGTTAGGTGCTGCGGACCTCAAGCTCCATAGGGTATAACCTGCTCCTGTAGGGTAGGGTAAATAATAATATTAGCTGCTTGCCAACAATAACTCCAGAGATTTAAATTAATTTATCCATAATTTTATTTATAAACTATTATCTATTGTATTTATACCCCTTAATACCGAGTCACGCAGTATGCTGTCCCGCACACGTCACTGGATCCACAGAAAATTAGCACCGTTGGCACTGCCGTGTCAACTGCATTGCTGAGTGGAGACCATTTCGGTAGCAAATCTCTGTTTGTTTGTTAGTTCTTAAGGTGCATTATGTGAATGTATGTGTAATGACGTGTTATCCGAATAAATTCCTATTCTATTTTATTCTATTCTACAAGCGGAATAACGCTAGGAGGAGGATGATATACATATCCTTCACGTCGACCGTTCCTTAAATGTGTTACACCACATCATATCAGCCGAAAGACGTTCACTGCTGGACATAAGGCCTCCCCCAAATAGTGCCAAAGTGATAGGTCCTGCACCACCCGCATCCAGCGAACTCCTGCGACCTTTAGGTATGTCCACTTTGGGGTTCTACTGCACGCTGCGTCTTCCGGTACGTGGTCGCCAATCTAAAACGGCCACTGGTTATGACTGTAATGTGCCCGCCCACTGCCACTTCAGCTTGCTAATTCCCTGAGCTATGTCGGGTAGCTTAGTTCTGCTGCAAATAGCCTCATTTCTGGTGCGATCACGCAATGAAAGTCCCAGCATAGCCCTCTCCACTGTTATGACCTTTACCTTATATGACTGTGTTTACTTGTTCAATGTGTTGCATGTTTGGCTCGTGACACTTGGCGAGATCCTACAGTTTTATGTAAAAGCTTATCTAGTTAGTATAGTTTGTCCAATATGACAATATTTAATTCTTGGGTTAAGTTACTTTTTACCTTTTTAGTACCCAAGTAGAGTAGGTACTAATTCGCAGTCTCAATTTATGTAAGTGCCTGCGTAAAGTTTTCCAGCAAAAGTTCTCTAAAGAGATCGCCTTAAGAAAACAAATGGAGTATTTGTTCTAGTTTTCTTCGTAATCAACGAGTATGTCATTGGATTGTAGCTCGTGTTCCGAACAGTTTGCCTTAATACAGGGTACAGTGGTGCTAACTATAGTGCCTTAATGTGTAATTTCTATGCGGTTGTCCTTTATTTTATTTTCGATTCCCACTCCGTGTTATTGGTATTTCGTTTAGAAATAAGTCTCATAGCATAGTTTCAGTTGTATATGGTCCTTGTTTGTTTAATGTTTGTATTTTTGTAATGTATTGCCTGAGTTGCCTGACTGCCTGTCAATTTTACGCAATTTTATACCACAGATTACTAATACGACATAGTACCATAGATAATTCATAGTTTTAATATTTTATTTTTTATTAAAGTGGATACCACACTACCTAGCATGTGTGGAATCAAAGTTTTAATATTTAGGTATAAGGTGTCTTTTCATGTTTCTAAGTTTTTTTTATTTTTATTTCATTTGTTATTAATTGTCCTGCATTGTTGCACTGTATTCTTTCTTATACTTATGGTTTTTTGTAATTTTTTCCTTGTGTGCGTTGTGGCGTCATTGTTCCGTGTTTTCACCTAATGGTCACAACGGAAGACCAGCGCTGGCGCCGCCAGCATTTACGCTGAGTTGTGACCATTTCGTGGCAAATGTGTGTGTGTGTATGTGTCTACAGTTTGTTTTATGTATTTCTTTTGTCACGAATAAATGTTTTCTTTCTTTCTTTCTTTCTTTCTTATAAAGTCACAGTTTGAGAGGGATGTCCCCGCTCATATTTCGAACAGCCTAAAGGATGACTCACGCTAGAACGGACCAAGTCCGGCCTGGGCCGTTTTTTAAGAAAAACACAGCGTTTTTGCGCGGCCGAGCCATACACTAGCCCGGCCGAGCCACGGCTGAGGCTCGTAAGCGGCTCAGTGTCCTCAAGGCCCGGCTGTGGCTTGGCCGGGTTTGGGTATGGCTTGGCCGCGCAAAAACGCCGTCGTTTTTCTGAGAAAACGGCCCGGGCCGGACATGGCCCGTTCTAGCGTGAGTCATCTTTAACTTGGGAAGTACATTACAGAAGACCGCAGCCATTATAACGCTAATTAAATACTTGCTCTGTAGGAATGTGGTGTTGTGTTTCTTGTGATGAGGAAGGTCACCACAGCATTTTACCAATCAGGAGTAAGTAGGTACTTAATCAGAGGTGCCGTAGATAACATCATCGTCCTCCTAGCATTTTCCTTATGGACCCCGAGGTCCGTTTTGGGACATAATCCTAAGATTTGGCGTAGACACTAGTTTTACGAAAGCACCATCTGACCTAATGCTCTCTGATTAGATGCTAAGTATTTAAAAGGACCCAAGAGAGGTATTAAAGGCGCGACCACCTGCGGGCATCCAATACAATTTTGTCGCAGAAATGCTGACCAGTAGGGAGTTTGCTCGCACATTTTCTGCAAAGATAGGCTATATCAGTCCCCTAAGAGCTCCCGAACGACGCTCTCATCGGCCAGTTTTCCTTTTCTCCAATCGCTGTGGTCGAAATAGGCTAGGATGATAAGATAATGATGACTTAAAAAATAGTATATTTATATTTCTAGTATTTTCATCCCTCGTGCTGGCCGCTGAGGTGTCGGCAAGGTTTAAGTACCGTGCGACTGTGATTACCTATCCGAAGAACGCCGTGTTCTGGGCAACAGATTTCTTCGTTCACGGATGCAAGACTTTTCTGACTAAATGCGCGCAGTCGTATAAGTAAGTATATGTCATAATCAACGGGAACATTACACATTCCAGCAATGGCCGTCAATGTCATCGGCAACAAATGTTGGCAACTTTGTGATATTAAACTTTTCACGCCACTGCTCGGAAATATGGTTAAACCTGTGGTTAACTCGAACAGGATGTGGTTCTATGAATTTAAACTGTCCAACAATGTTTTTGTAGTCCAGTTGGAACAGCGATTCGACCAACCAATCACGGGGCGCCGCGAGACCGTGGCTGCGCTCTTTTGTTTATAGTATTATGATCTTAAGGCTCGACCTTTAAAATTTTCGAAAAAATGAGTTGTTTAGTAACCATTTTATACATTAAGTATGACGTAACAATTTTAGCGTCGGAAAAAATATATCATAATCTGCAAGATATATGAGAAGTAATAGTTTTCGTAGAAATCCATTTTAACAAAAGAAAGTAGAGAAAAAAAAATCTAAAGTGAACCCTATTATTTCGCTTGTAACTATTTTACTGCTTCATTTTTTATCAGAAAAAGATGAAATTTTATTATCTTCTTCATAAAGTAATGAACAATAACTTTATTTTCTTACTGACTTAAATTTCTTCTCGTTTTCTGAAATATTTCGAAAAACATGATATCCGAGCTTTCGAACACGCACTTCCATCTCGCTCACGCGTATGCTCGGTGAGAGGGAGAGAAGACCATGAACGTGCGGAGCTGTTTTGTGAGCTGTTGGTTTTCCAATAAATAAATAATATTTGCAGTTTCCTCGCAGTAGACGTGAAAATCACTATGTATTCATTTATTGCATACTTTCTAGCCTCTACAACAATGTACTATTACTTACATAACTTTGCGATTAAAATCAAAGTAGCCAGTAAATATCATACTTATAGTCGACTTTAGTGTCAATACTATACATCCATCATTTGTTTTTATTTAATTCAACAAATACCTTATAGACTAACTTAGGTACATATGTATACTATAACCATAAAATTATTGTAAGAGCCGGCACATGAAAAATAACATTTTATGTTTGTGTGACTTTTACAGACAGCAATCAGTATGCGCCATCTCATACAACGATCAATACAAAAACTTTCCAAACTACTGTGAAATGCAATACGAAAACTGCAACACTTGGCGAAGTAAGTATCCAGTTCTAGGTAATATTATTTGTCGATAACTATAACCACAACTTAAAAAAGTCGAAAAACCCCCGAAATTTTCATTTCAAAGTTCAATATCTCAAAAACGGCTCAACAGATTTTGTTAAAACGTAGCTAAGAACCAACTCGATCACGTCAGCTTTCGGATAAAAAAAAATGCATTCAAATCGGTCCGTTCATTTAGGAGCTACGATGCGACAGACAGACACACACAGACACAGAGACACGTCAAACTTATAACACCCCTCTTTTTCCGCCGGGGGTTAAAAATACATTCACATAGGTAAAGGTTTCGTGACCCTTTTGCCAATTAGCAACTTAGCATTAAGGTTATATTCGGTAGTATAGTGTGAATCCCTTTTCGAGAACGGATCTTATATTAAGACCCATCAGTACAATATTACCATTGTTTTGCCACGTGCCACAAACGCTTCAAAATCAGAAGGCCATGTTTAATAAACACTACTCGAATAGTATATTGTTTAAGTAGCAAGGTTCAAATTAAAATGAAAGGTATATCGGTATTAACAAATTTTTATTAGTACTTGCACCATACTAAGTACAACGTTAACAATTTTAGGGACTAACCTAAACAATGAATGACAATAAATAATAAATAAATAAATAAATATTACGGGACAATCTTACTCAAATCAACCTAGGCCCACGGTAAGCTCAGTAAGGCTTGTGTTGTGGGTACTAGGCTATGATATATATAATAGATAAATACATATAGATACTTATATACATATATAACATCCATAACTCAGGAACAAATATTCGTGATAAACTCACAAATAAATGCCCTGACCGGGATTCGAACCCGGGACCTCTCCCGGGAGCTTCGTAGGCAGAGTCACTACCCACTGGGCTACGGAGGCCGCTGGTTTTGTCTTCTCTTTGTGGCTGTTTGTACTATATATTTGTTTTTTATTTTGTTTTCAGACTGGCGAATATTTAAACGTGAGCCCTGCTAAAATTGTTTCATGAGTTCATTTGAATTTGAATAAGCCTTAATAAATGAATAAGCCTTAATCGTATTTCATTTAATTTTACTTGAATACAGTGTATTTAAATTGTCACCGTTTAGTAATCCCATTGGCTGTTTGAGCCTTTCCGCGGCAAGATTAGAGAGCTGAGTGTTTCTGAGCATTTTCAATAAAAAGTTTACCTTTACTTATTTCTCAGTATTTGGCAATTTTTGAAAAAAAAAAATATACAGAAATAAGTCCCCATTTTTTATTCCGTATTCGAGTTAGAGGCCTTCGGGCGACTTAAAAACCACTAACAGTCGAGTTGCCCACTCACTTGACAAAGGGGGGACAACTGTCACTTGCGTCCGCAGGAGCTACCTACCACAACCCTGCACGTGTCCCCTGGGTGGTACTAAAAAGTGACAAACTCAAAGGCCATACGATTAAATAATTCCGTAATCATAGTGATGTATTTTCATACATTTCGTATGAGCCGTCACAAAATGGAAATCAAAAAGAGATATGATATTTCATACATAATAGGGAACAATTTTCCTATACTTCGTTTTTTTTCAAGATTAGAATTATCTGTCAAACGGGTAAACAAAGAAGCAGTGGTCGTAAACCTTCCTTTTTCGATTTCGACCGATACCACTGAATTTCTCGGAATTTGTATTAATTTGTAAATATTCACCACCATCCGCTTTTCACTGGCAGTCAGAGGATTCTGCTTTTGCCATCTCTTCTTTGGAGATGAAAAAACATTAGCTGGAACCGGCTGCGAATTCTGTAGCCCACTCGGGCCAGCCTCGGCTTCATCCATTGTAAATGTGCACCAACAAACCAAATATCTAAATATCAACAACTAATAACAAAATTCAACAAAAACGATACCAACAATCTTTACTTAAGTAAGCTTACAGCAATAGAGATCACAACCGACTCAACCGACAACAATATGATTTCGAATGAAAAACCCACATGAGTGATAGTTGACATATAGTTACAGTGACGTTTAAAAATTGACCATTGTGTGAGAACTCTGCCTCTTTAGGTTTTTTAATGTACAACCTTTCCATGAAAAATTGCAAACGCAATTTATTAAATTTTGTATCTTTTCATCTTAGAATATAAATTAACTAATATTAACACTGAGTCATGTATGTATTAATAAAACATGATAATAAATACGTGATATTTATTAAATCGTATTCACTGTTCGATCCGCAGAATGTGCCCAATAAAAACCTTATATCTCGTTCTGCAAAAGTCTCTCTAATGCTAAAAAAAACATAGTATAGGATGATCCTCCGTAGGAAAGATATTTGTGATCATTTAGTCTGTCTACATATTCTCAAACTCGACTACACTGTCTGTAATTAAATAATTTTATTAAACCCTGAATTAAATATATCGACGAATTTTACTAACTTTGCAGCTGTTTTAACTACAAAACGCTTTACTAGGTTATTCAAAGGGAATAAGTTTTTTAATTAAATTCACCTAGTACGACATCACAGTACTTACTTTTCGGTACGGACCTACGGACAAATCTAATGTATTCTAATTTGAATCTTATCCTGTAAACATAAGGCCCAAAATGGATACGTATCAATTGAGCAGTCGTGAAGTTTTATTACTCTATAAAGTAATACGTAAGGAGAAAAAAGTTCGCTTCGACTGTTTTCTTTTGATAACAAGATTTAGCACTGGCTTAAAAGGCCTCCGTCACTTCATACTTACTTCCAAACATTAACATAATTCAATTCAATTCTTTATTTCGGACATAAATATCCATAAGTTGTTAGCATACAACCACAACTTATCAACTAAGGTTATTTGTACAAATTAATTTAATACTAATAGAGTTAGACATCGGTTACACTAATTCTGGCGTCAGTTTAGTCCATCAGTATGATGAGCGAATGATAGTGTAACCGTTGTGAATGACAGAGACGGACAGATCATACTGATGGACTGAACTGACGCCAGAATTACCGTGTAACCGATGTCTTAGATGCTCCATCCCATAGGTTCCTGCTCAATGTAGAGTGTTCCAGCGAGGCAGTGCCTAGGTAATGGAGCATCCAGCCTCGCAGCCAACGTCCTCAGAGGCTCTAGTATAAGTTTTATCGATACAATACGTTTTCGAACGCGTTTGCGTTTAGTTTCAATTTGTATGGCAACGCGAACAGCGCCTCTGGTGGTAACTATTAGGAACTACGTGTGGCCATACAAATTGAAACTAAACGCAAACGCGTTCGAAAACGTATATGTATCGATAAAACTTATACTAGAGCTACAGGTTACTGTTACCGCTGCCACACAACCTTTCCTGCTGCGTATTATTGCGTAAAAGTCATCCGTACGCAATAATTCGCCAGTTCACTTCTAAAAGATAAATAATAATATTCCATTTCGTAATATTTAACCATCTCAACGAGTAGCTCTTTAAGCTGTAGAAAATTTCACTACAATAGGTTGAGAAGTGCAACCTGTAGACGAGAACAGCGGGACAGCCGAATAGCCGGACATATGAAAGAATTTTGGCCCAAGCTAAAACGGAGAACCTCGTGCACTTCGCTCGCTGGTTCAAGAAAAGCAAATATACTTACCGATATAAAGAAGGAGAGAATAGGTAAACTAAATTAAAACTAAAATAAAAGCTTATAAAATGTGATTCAACCACTTTTGCAAGCAACCATTTTACCTATAGAGTTTCCTATATAAATAATATAGGTATTTCTTCATTAACGAATTCATAAAGCACAGGGCAGTAATTACAAATACCTATTACTCTCAAAGAAATTTGGTAGGTACCAGCAGTTTAATAATTAGATTCCTAAAAAAATTGGTATCATTTACGTCCTAAACATACATACATACATACAGACATACATAATAAGGATCTCCATTTGCTACGATCCTGACAAACCACTTTCGCTTCACTCACTGTCATAACATTTCTCATACATGTTTATCAAAGAAATAGCTTGCAGCGAAATGAAATAGCAATTTTAATGAAACATAAACACTGTTATTTGTAGAAATAATTTGTATTAAAACAGCGTGTTTTCGTTATCGGCCTAAATAACAATTATATTATTTTATCGTTCCTTTTCGCAGGTTACGTTTTTGTTGTTCCATTAACCATTAGCCTGTTTGGCCTGTGGGTTGGAATTGGAATCTGATTTAACAAAATCTTACTAATAATAGTTTGTTTTAGTTAAAGTGACGAAAGTTCACTTAACGTGGGATTTAACAACTTTTGTAGCTAAATACGAAAGGAAAAGATAATAAAGAGATGTAATAAAACTGACCGAAGTGTGGCACATGTAATGTTCTATTGCCGGGGTTATATTAGAGCCACGCTGCGTGTCGCAACGCGTACTTTGTATTGAACGTGGCGACACGCGGGACTGAGTTAATGTAACCACACGATCATACAAAATGTATGTGACCGATTGCGTTGCGACACGCGGCGTGGATTTAATGTAACCCCTGCTTTATTTACAGTTTGCTTTGGGCCAGCGTTAGTTAGCGCAATTACATCTGCGTAATTGTTTCACAACCCTGCCTGAAGATAACAATGAAACAATAGATGTCAGTAATGGTTGGGTTTTTGTAATTTTCGACATCTGAACAAAAACAAACTATACGGAAAAACTTACGTACCTATTCAGAGAATACCACGATTCCTATATACCGCGTCTCGCGTAAAATACACGATTATATATCTTCCAAATACGAGATTAAAACTTAGAAAAGTTATAAAACCCCCCGCACTTTTACAAGCTTTATATTAACTTGCACTGTTCGTATGTAAGTATGTACATAAGTATGTAAATATGTAAGTATGTAAGTTGTCCGTCAAAATTTGCAATCGATTTTTTTGTCACTTCCCGTTATCCAATTGAGCTGAAATTTTGCATGCATATGTATATCGCATGACAGTGCAATATTATGATTACTTGGAGCTGATCTGATGCTGGAGCTGGAAGGTGGCCATAGGAACTCCGCAATAAAACGACTCAATGAGTAGTTGATGATGGTATGCAGAAAAGTACAGTCGGCAATAAAAACTTGTACCAAAAATGAAATTTTTGACAGAAACTTATCATTCCAAAGTTCAATATCTCAAAACTAGCTTAACCGATTTTGTTGAAACGTAGCCGAGAACCATCTCGATCACACCAGCTTTCGTACAAAAAAACCGCATTCAAATTGGTCCCTTCGTTTAGGAACTACAATGCCACAGACAGACACACAGATACGTTAAATTTATAACATTCCTCATTTAGCGTCGGGGTTTAAAAACGACATGAAACATCACTGTTTGGGAATGGCTTTATGAACAAATATCGATAAATATGTACCTACCTAGTATGTGAAAATATGATTTTGTATTCATTTTAGTCGTTAAATACCTACCTTATTTGAAGGTGGAGTCTTGTAATTGCAACTAGTATATCTATCTAGTAATTGCAACTCAATTTAATAATGCCCTCTAAGTATGATCGATGACTATCCTATATGTCGTTTAATAATGAATTATTGGAGTTGGCTTAGGTAAGAAGGGAACCATCATCATCATTATATCAGCCGAAAGACGTCGACTGCTAGACATAGGCATTTTCCGGACTTCCGGACCGATATACGAAAGCACTTTTACCCAAATTGAAACGGAGAACTTAGTTCGCTTCGCCGGTTAGTTCAATAAATTATCAGACCTGGTTATAAATTATCAGACCTGGTTATAATATTATTCATATAGTCGTTTAAAATATGACTTTGAAAACATCTTCCACAAATCACACCAATTTAAATTAATCCAATTTAAAACAAATCCTTGTTGTTTAAATTACAAGTTGGTATTCGTCTCTGAAACAAGTGACAGTCGGCCGACAGATACCAATTTGATTTATTAAGTCGGGCGAATTGAATACGGATTTAACGCTTTAAGTAACACTTCACTTTAATCCAATTTTGCCTGATAAAAGAGGAAAGGAATGAAGTCTGGCAGTTCGTTTAATATCTATTTTAGCTGAAGTGATGCAATTAAGGTATTTGTAACCCTCACATTATGTCTCACTCGCTCGCTAATATTAGTTCGATTATGCTGTGCTCGCGCAGAACCGATAGCCGTTGGGGCGAAAAGGTTCTCGAGTGGCGATCACGTACCGGAAGACGCAAAGTGGGTAGGCCCTCTACAAGGTGGATTGATGACCTAGTAAAAGTCGCGGGAGTCGGCTGGATTCGGGTGGCGCTGGACCGGTCACTTTGGTATTATTTGGGGGAGGCCTATGTCCAGTAGTGGACGTCTTTTGGCGGATACGAGTATGATGATGATGCAATTATCGCCAATGTAACGCTCCAAATTTTGTTTCGTTTACTCGCTTATATAACCTCCTGAGGTTCAAAGTGATATAATAGAGGGAAGGCATTATTAAATTTAGTTGCAAATACTAGGACAAAATCAGTTTTGCAGTGAAAGCCCAAGTATTAAAATAGAGAGTTGGAGCGAAGAGGAGTATAAGGAAAGCATTTCGCATAAATGTAGGTATCTGAAAGAGACTTTCAAGAAGAAAATCTTGCGTGGGCAGATCGACCCCGCCCCGGCGCGGAGCGTCAGCACTGCGACTAATGTGTCATGGAGAAGCAGAAGACGCGCACAGGAGACCGCAATCGCTTAAAATTGCTTGACATCAGCGGAATTCGCGTATAAATACAGCTTCGCTGGTACGAGTACCTTACAGGCCGTAAGGACCTGCGGCGCAACCACGAACTTCGAATCTCGAAACTTCGTATATCTCCGTCTCTGTCGCTCAAGTACTATAAACTGTAAGTCCGATATAGACGGAGATATACGAAGTTCGAGATTCGAAGTTCGTGGTTATAGCCCTGTGCTTCGAAAATAATCCGCTACTGTCTTACTACTTTTAGGCGGGCTCCATTAAGAGCCCGTTCACCTGCTCCCTAGCGCCACTGGTACCTAAATGATTGAGATTATTTAAATTTAACGATTTTTAATTTAAGTACCTTGTGAACGGGCTCTTAACAGCTGCTTCATTATTTAATGTTACAGACGGTGTAGCCTATGTATAATAGTATTTTATTTATGATACCTACATGTTATATCATATTAATAATGTTCAATTATTTAATCATGCTGGCTTGTCCGGACGTATCGAAGGCAGGAACTGTTTTTGGTTCAGTCAATGGTTACTCATTTCCCCGCGAGATGGCACTATAATACAAATTTGATTTCACACGGCCCTTGAAGTAGGTAACTCTTTTACTCAGTTGCGTTGTTTACCGAGGTGGGTTAGTATGGTCACCATTTCTCGAGAGATGGCGTTTTACCTATCAGTATCTATTCTTCTTAATTTTTGACGTAATAGGGGCTATTTTATTTTGCACACGATTATACACCTAATCGCTAGAACGATATTCAAATGGACTTGGGTCACTTTGGTTTTGATATAAAGAACCGACGGTATATTGTTTAAGCCATTGTAGTACTAATTGCTTGACGGTTAAATTCTGGAATCACATTTATTATTTATTTATTAATCACACACAAGTTTACAGTTTATAACCAAAACACTTATGAGGTAGGTACACATTCATAGGAGGTAGCATCACTATAAATAATACAACAATTTAGGTAGGAACAATTCAAAAAGAAGCAATCATAAAAATAAACTAAATATACCTAAATTACCTAATCAATCAAAGATTGAGCTGAGCAAGCATTGTACAGACTCGTGAAACTAGGTAAGTATGGCTAAAACTTTTCTACAAAATACGCCAATACTGTCGGCAAATATATCAATGTCGTCGGTTTCCTGCATGATCTTGTTTAGGATGGTTCGCGCTCTAGCAGAGGGAGCGTTCGCTCCGCGCCTGGTGCGCACGCCGGGCACCGCGAACAGACGCCGCGGGCGCCGCGCCGTCACCGCGCCGCCCGCGCCGCCCGCCGCACCGACCGCCGGCCCACTCGCACGCGGTACATGCAAGCCCATTCGCTCCAGCACGGACGCATTGTCAACTTTATTGTTGAGCAGTTGGTAATAGTGCACTACATGCAGCAGTTTGCGCCGTGTCTCAAGAATGTGAAGCCCAACCATTCCTGAAATGAAGAGGGACGGATACATATACGGGTAGTATCCGTACTGTCGCTTGTATATGTACCTGGCAAATTTCTTTTGAATTCTTTCCAGCATTGTGATGTATTTAAACTCGTCCGGAGCCCACACTACCGCACCGAATTCGAGCCTACTACGAATGTATGCTTTATATAGCATGACTGCTATCTTGATGGTAGAGAATTGGGAAGCCATCCTCATTATAAATCCCAGCGTTTTAGATACCTTTTTGCAGGTCGTCGTTATATGTTGTCTGAAGTCAAGTTTATTATCCAAAGTCAGTCCTAAGTCACGTATTTCGTCGGTCTGATGAAGTGGCATTCCGCGAAGGCTGTATTCGGTAACGATAGGTGAGCGGAGTCTAGCGAAGGAAATGTGCACACATTTCGAGGCGTTAAACTCCAGCCGATTAGTCTCACTCCATTCAGAAATAGCGTCTATGTCGTTCTGTAATTGTACTCTGTCATTGTCATCCCTAACACTGTGGAATAGTTTTATGTCGTCTGCAAACATTAGGCACTTAGACGTGCTGACGACCCTCGGGAGATCATTAATCATGACAAGAAATTGTGTAGGTCCTAGCGTGCTGCCTTGACTTACACCAGAACGAGTGAAGTATTGTTGAGACTCGAATCCAGCAAGTTTGACATATTGTCTCCGATCCTGTAGATAACTGGCAAAGAAGTGTAAAAGCCGGGGCGTAAATCCTATGTCTGCGAATTTACGCAGGAGGATATCGTTATCTACAAGATCGAAAGCTTTACGAAAGTCAAAGTATGCAGCATCTACCTGCATTCGGGCATCCATAGCTTCAGTTACGTAATCAACCAAGACTATGTGATTAGTTGTTGTTGAGCGACCTCGACGGAAACCATGCTGAGCATCGTCCATTTTGACTGTGATCTGCTGAGTGATAAGATGGTCCACGATTGATTCGAACAATTTCCCAAACACAGAGAGCACAGCAATAGGACGAAATCCAGTCACGTCGGACCCTGCACTGCTCTTAGGTACAGGGGTTACTCTTGATAACTTCCAGTACGATGGATACACGGCGTGTTGTAGGGATAAATTATAAATAAATAAAAGAGGAGACTCTAAAACAGATATACAATCCCTGGCCAAAAACGTGGGTATTCCGTCAGGTCCAGCCGAGGAGCGCGGTTTGAGCCGCTTGGCAGCGCGCCGCAAATCGGCAGCATTGACAGCGTTTACTGCGACTCTCGCTGCGTCGTGTGCATCCCCCCGCGTCGCTGCGCTGTCCCGCGCCGCTTCCTCGGCGTCCAGGCGAGGTACCTCACTATGGAATACAGAGCTAAAATACTCGGCAAAAGCATTTGCGGCGTCCTGTCCCGTAACAGTTCTGTCGTGGTAAGTAAAGTCGTCAGGTCGTCTCAAATCCTTGCGTTTACTTTTTACATAATTCCAAAACTTTGTAGGATCGTCAGTGATATCACGCTCAATACCTGCTTTATAATTTTTATACGCAATATCAATCAAATACTTAGCTTGTCGTCTATAATACCTAAACATCTCCCTATTAAAATCGGCATTCGTTTTTCTATATTGTTTTAAATGAAAATATTTAGTCTCAATAGTGTGCACAATTTCAGGACTGTACCAAGTCGGGTATATGTATTTCCCTACTGCAGGTTGTCGAATTCTTTTGATTGGAACATGGTCAGCAATACATTCCTTCAATTTAATGTAGAATGCCTCAGGGATTCACATGCAGGGATTTGAAAAACTGCGGTTCGTGGACCCTAGATTCCATCCCCGATTTCATCCTTTTGAGGGATGGATTCCGGGATGAAAAGTATTCTGTATGTTAATCCAAGCTATAAACAAAATGTATACTAAAATTCATCTTAATCCGTTAGGCCATTTTTGCGTGAATGAGTAACAATCGTTCAACTATCTAAACATCCAAAGCTCGAAAACCTGTGAACCGATATTGTTCAAAATACTTTTTGGTAAAAGTATTCAATAAGCACTATGTCCATGATTTTTTTCATATGTTTTACTTCCGCCGTTCGGAAGTTAGAGGGGGGGGGGACACAATTGTTATGACTTTCGGGGCGATTATCTCCGACTATATTCACCCCTTTGTCTCCCAACGACTCACATGTGAGTCGTCCGGCAGGTCCCACATGTGGGTCATTTTTTATTAGGGATCCCCTTCATTGGCATACTTTTTTTTTGACTAATATAGTTTCGCATAATTGATTTGGCATAATTTATATTGGCATAATAATACTGTCGCATAATAATACTTTGGCCTACTACTTTTTTGGCATACTACGCTAATAGTATCATTTCAGTTGACCTAATCTGTATTGGCCGAATACACATTACGCATACTATTGTTTGGGCTAATAATTATTTGGTATATCTCTCATTATCTCATAATCCATAATTTCAGTTTTATAAATGAATAAAACTCAGTTTAGTTATTGTCATATTATTAGTTTTTCCGCTATTTTATAAAAAAAAAAATCTCGAAGACTCCCTTTTCTCTGAGATCAATCAATGAGAGTGATCGTAGCGTAAGTACTAGGGAACAGGGGCTTAGTGGCAAAACCGACTCGGATCGCAGATAGGTTAGAAGATGGAAGCGGGAGCCTTGCTCCCGATTTCGTCTTCGAGGTTTTTTTTTTATAAAAGAGCGGAAAAACCTTTTATAAACACTTACTACTAATGAAAATTAGGCAATTTACTACTAAGAAAACCATAGGCTAAAATCTAAATTTCAGGGATTTTGAACGGGTAGATAGGTATCACTTTATTACTATACTAGCTTTTGCCCGCGACTTCGTCCGCGTGAACTTTAGTATTAACTTCTATTTTTTATTTCATCCACTACCGTTAGGTAATAATTCCTAAGATAGCATTCAATGTCTGCAAAATATAGATAATTTACCTGTAGGGCAAGAGTCACCTATAACTGTTCTGCCGTTTTAAGGTGTCTGAGTAGGTAACAATCATCCAAAATTACAGACGTTTGCAATTATATTATGATAATGAGTAGAGAGTGAAAAACTATACCCAATTATGGTTTTCAATACTTGTGTGAATGTTATTATTATTATTTTTGGTAGTGGCTTTCGGGCTGTCAAAGCCCTTATATCACTGCGACCATAGCTGATCTATTGTGATCGCCACTTACTACAATTCTTGGTCAAGTCCTGCAAACTCGAAGAATTGCAGGATTTTGTTGAACTCAAGAAATTTGATCTCCTCCGGTCACATGATGTGTTTGCCCAGGAAGGAGTTACGACTGCGCATGAGGCAAGGGCAATCGGTTAGGATGTGTGTAGGCGTCTCCTCTGCTTCAAAGCAGAATCTGCACTGCCTTGTGTCACACAGTCCTATCGTCTGCATGTGCTTATTTAGGCTGCAGTGCCCAGTAAGCACTCTGACCAACATGCGTAGGCGGTTCCTACTTAGCGCCAAGGCGTCGGAAGACGCCTTTTTGCTAAAGGCTCTAATAAGTGCCTTGTATTACTATGTGAGCCATTTGTACATAACTTTTTTCTGTTATGCATTTTGATATGATGCCAATTGATTATTATGCCTATTTGTGCTTATGCTATTTGACATTAGTCTTCATGAAGATTATGCTTTTTAATGT
This sequence comes from Epinotia brunnichana, assembly GCA_963854355.1. Classification (NCBI taxonomy): domain Eukaryota; kingdom Metazoa; phylum Arthropoda; class Insecta; order Lepidoptera; family Tortricidae; genus Epinotia; species Epinotia brunnichana. The sequence goes on from OY977957.1 coordinate 16,638,459, forward strand.
TATGCGTATATAATTATGCGTAATGAGAATTATGCACATCACTATTTTGGCGAAAAGCAATTATGCGTAACAATAATAGTACAAATGACTTTATGCCTTCCAATAGAGAACCTTTTTATTACCCTGGAATCCCAATGACCCACATGTGGGTCATGATTTTTTTTTTTAATTTGAGTCTTATATACAAAATACACCAGGGTTCATTATCGAGGTCTGACTGCTGGACCAATGGGACCACACATGCCGACATACATGTAAGTCGTTGGAATTCCAGGCCTTCGATCACCCGATCGTTGGGAGACAAAGGGTTTCAAAAAAATTGCTGAGAAACCTTATATTTATTTTGAAAGACCTATCGATTGATGTGCTACACGTGGACTTACAATGATTTAATTTTTTTTGACTACCATTTACATGTATGGAGTGCACCCCGAAAAAAACATTTATTTAGTCATTTCATTGCATAACTATGTAGCGGCTAAGAAAATACACCTATAATCCAAATTTCATTCAAATGCACTATATAGTTTTTGAGTAAAATGCCTGTGACATATACGGACAGACGGACATGACGAAACTGAAAAAGGGTTCCGTTTTTGCCATTTTGGCTACGGAACCCTAAAAACGCCTTAATAACGCTGAATATTTGTCCCCGTATTTTTGCGTTCAGACAAGGTTTAGGGTTTAAGATCATTTAATCTAATAAATAATTTACATTAATTCACTCACATGAGATAATAAACACATTAATAAAAACTAAAATTTGTTGTGAGCACTAAGACACTAAACTAAGTTAAAACAAAATAAGTTTCTGTCAAAAATTTGATTTTTTGTACAAGATTTTACTGCCGACTGTACTTTTCTGCATACCATCATCAAGTACTCATTGAGACGATTCTAACAAGCCCAAACTTGATGGGGTTGTGTCGTTTTATTGCGGAGTTCCTATGGCCACCTTCCAGCTCCAGCATCAGATCAGCTCCAAGTCATCATAATATTGCATTGTCATGCGATATACATATGCTTGCAAAATTTCAGCTCAATTGGATAACGGGAAGTGACTGAAAAATTGATTGCAAATTTTGACGGACAACTTACTTACTTACATATTTACATACATACGTACAGTGCAAGTTAATATAAAGCTTGTAAAAAGGGATACAAGTAGGTAGGTACAGTCACCATCACATACATCTGAGCAAACAAGCACGTCACAAATATCGGAACACATCTCTATTTTCAAGGCATTAGGGTGCATGTGCCGATATTTTTGAACACCTATAGTGTACCTATGTATGTGATGGCGACTGTACTTGTACAAATACACATCGAGTGCCGCTCGCACATAACAAAACAAAGAAACCTTATTCCTTATATCATTGGAAGTCAGAAAGTAATTTGCAAAGTCTTTTATCTTCGCGGACTTCGTTTGATTTAAATATTCAGTATTACGAGTATATTAAATCCCTTTAATATTAACTTTCTTGTTTACGTAAATTGCCATTTTGTAAGATATCTATTTGATTATTCATTCAATTCGAATGGATGAAAATTTCAGAAGTGCCTGATTCTTTTTTTTTGGTAATAGGAATAACTTTCCTTAGCACCAGAAAAAAATTGTAGACTTTTCAGCTCCGTCAATTATTTTTGAAAAATATAAACAGATTCCTCAGTTACGTTTTGGGTTTAGGACGGCGAATAAGATACGTTGCTTGATCCGTCTCATATTAAAAAAAAAACTTAAAAATCCGTGGTAAACTGACTCCAACAATTATATTGACAGCTGCATTAATTGGCTATATTTGTCATTGCCAGAGTCAGATGTTTAAAACATTTTTTGTAATATGAGACGGATCCAGGAAAGTGTCATTCACCGTCCTAAACCCAAAACGTAAGTGAGGAAACTGTTTTTATTTAATAATTGACGCAGCTGAAAAGTCCAAAACTTTTTTCTGGTGCTAATGAATGTTATTCCTATCACCAAAAAAAGAATCAGGCAATTTTCATCCATTCACCATTGCCCATCTGGCCCATGAGTGGCAGTCAATCAGACAATAGATATGAGTCTAAATAAATTTCAAAGCTCCTTTGTTCCAAACAAAAAAAAAGTCGCAAAACTGAATCAACAAAAACAGTATATAATTATTAAAACTACTTACGTAAGTACAAAATTTCCCGAGAATCGGTTCAGAATGCGACCTGTAATTATTTTATTAATACAGTTGCTCAAAAAGTGGTACTTTTTGTAGCTGCAAATCGTGCGCAAAGTTGTATTTTGCGCACTAGTGCTTTTTACTTTTCCACGTGTATCGAACGACGTTTTTTAATACAGTTGCGAAAAAATAAGAAAAACAACAAGTAAGGAATTTGAAACTTTTATATTATTAATTCTGTAACATCATTGTAATACAGTTGAAAAATAATGAAGTAGTTCAAAAAAAAAAATTTTTTAATACTGTTGTTACTTGTTGTTTTTCTTAATTTTTCGCAACTGTATTAAAAAACGTCGTTCGATACACGTGCGGAATTGTCATTCTTCACTCGTCCCGAGTCTTACCACTCGGCTACGGCTCGTGGCACGATATCTCGGCACTCGTGATGTAATGACATACTTTCCGCACTAGCATCGAAATGTACAATTAACCCCCGACGCAAAAAGATGAGTGTTATAAGTTTGACTTTCGACGCTCCTACAAGTACACGAAGATACCGATTTGAATGCGGTTATTTTATCCGAAAGCCGACTGATCGAGATGGTTCCAAGCTACGTTTCAACAAAATCAGTTCAGCTGTTTTTGAGATATTGAACATTGAAATGAAAATATCACGGGGGTTTTCAACTTTTCTAAGTAATAAATTATTACCCAAGCTGTACCTAAAGGAGAACATCGTTCACTTCGCTCCCAGGTTCAACTAAATGTGACGTAATGGAATCTCTAATTCTATGTATGACCACCCACGGTTTAAGTCTAAATTCTAATTATTTTCTCGATTATTATGCATGGAACTAACCAAAGGTTCATCTTGGCTGCCGACTGGCGCCCATGATTGGGTTGAGATTGGATTTGCAGCCTTGACTTTTTTAGGGTTCCGTACTCAAAGAGTAAAACGGGACCCTAGACTCCACTGTCCGTCCGTCCGTCCGTCCGTCTGTCTGTCACCAGGCTGTATCTCACTGATACCGTGATAGTTCCAGCTGAAATTTTCACAGATGATGTATTTCTGTGGCCGCTATAACAACAAATACTAAAATAGTTTTTTATAGATAATGGTACGGAACCCTTCGTGCGCGAGTCCGACTCGCACTTGGCCGGTTTTTTTATTTTATACAGCCTCGACTTTGCTGACTAGTTTTTATTTAATTATGAAATGCGGGAATATTGGCAGGCGGTGTCGAAGGCAAAAGTCAAAGGATACCAACACACTGGACTTCATTGAACTGTATGTATTTATGTTTGTAAGCACTTTATTGTACACAATGACAGTTTAAAGAATATACATGTCACAAAATAGATCAAACTACAAAGGTGAACTTATCCATATTAAAGGATCTCTACCAGCTAACCTTTGAGCAATTGAGAGGACGCTAGGTAGAACGAGATATAGGCAAACATATGATGTGTACAAACACACATCAAAAATAAAAATAACTACGTTTGTACGAGTATGACCAAACCGTCTGTTATCGTAAGTAAATACGTTTAGCCTCACAAGGGGCTTAACACCTTTGTATACCGTGTCGCATTAAGCGTCATGTTGAATTGCCATATGAATATGTCAAACGAGTGAAACCGACAAGGTACTAAGGTGTTCAGCTACTTATGAGGCCGACTGTACGTCGCACAGCTCTCATTGATAATCAATTAATCACCCTAATTATCATCATCATATCAGCCGAAAGACGTCCACTGCAGACGCAGGTCTTAATGACCAGTGAAAATCACTAACTTCCTATCAAAACTTAACATAATAAATTATATCCACATCACATATGTAATGCAGAATCTACAGAATAATAGGTGTGTACTAGCCGAACGTATGTAATCTTAATGTATGCAAAGATAATACTGGTCAATATTTATGGAATGACATCTGTCGGCACCATATTTAACGTTGATCGGTCTGTAATTTTAAGTTGGTGGTAACTCACATTCATCCGAAACGTCCAAGCGCGCAAAATACCTATATCAAACCACCACAGCAACATCTGATGGTGTTTCGTCGAAAAGCGAAACACGTGCCGGAGACGTTAATAAGGTCTGATGGTGGTTTGTGCTTATTTACGCAATTCTTTTTGCGAAGGGTGGGTAAGAATATTAATGAAATTGCAGGCATAAATACAAGTAACAATTTATTGGCGCTAATTGACCTACTTTCGCGTTGTTGAACGGTATGGCCAGTATATTTCTGGTAACCGAGGGTTTTTGAAAAAAAAAACTTTAACTTTCATATTTTTGAAAAATTCAATTTTTTGGGTTGTTCTTACTCAGAATACTTTATTCTATCGAACCTCAAACAAGAAGATTCGTCACAGATTTTACTACGTAATTACTATGTAATTTTTTTCTTCCAGTGCGTTACGCGACTTTATAAAAAAATAGGAGGTATGTAGGAATGTATGCAGGTATCAGTGGCGGCGCGTAAGAATTTTCACTGGACAACCCGGAGCCGAATAAAAGGGCTGTTTTTTTGATGATTTACGAGTTTGGTAATATATAGTATGAAATGTTATGGAAGCCGGTGGGAATCGGCTTGTATGGGCGCTCCGCCACTGGCAGGTATGTATGTATGTAAGTATGTAGGTACTTACTCTTTGAAATGCCCCGCAGCCTAAGAAATTGTTTGACGGATTTCGACATACGAGGTATCATTTAATTCGTCTCAGTTGCAGGAGTGACATAGGCTATTAAATTTTAATCAAAAATGCGCATAAAAAACGGACCTATAAAAAACCAATTAATTAATAAGTCTATAATCCCGACTGCGTAAATAAGTGAACTCAAATTAACCAAAAATTTGAATTAGCAATGCAGTCAAAGACATATCGCGACATGTTAAACATATCGTTAATTTTATGCCTCAGACTGCATTTTCTAATCTAGTTGTTTGGTTAATGTGATTCTTTACATTACATCTTTTGAGTTCACTTTTTTACGCAGTCGGGTTTTTGATTTTTTAATTAATTCATTTTATTGAATGTACTTATCAACATCATCATATCAGTCAAAATACGTCCACTGCTGGACAAAGGCCTCTTCCAAAGAGTGCCAAAATGACCGGTCCTGCGCCACCCGCATCCAGCGGAATCCCGCGACCTTTATACCAGGTCATCAGTCCACCTTGTGTGTACCCACGCCCCGCCTTCCGGTACATGGTCGCCACTCGGGAACCTTTCCGCCCTAACGGCCATGGGTTCTACGTGAAATGTGCCCCGCCCACTGCCACTTAAGTTTAGCGATTCGGAGGGCTATATCGGTTACCTTGGTTCTGCTGCGGAGCCTCATTTTTGATGAGATCACAAAGAGAAACTTCCTTGAATGTACTACTTTGATGCAATTCGGAGAACTCAAATAATCGCGAGTATAGAGATAGGTACTTCCCTATTCAGACGCTGCTCCAAATATGGGAGATGACATTCCACTGTACCCTATTATCAAACCGCTATTAGATTGGAATCGAATCTGACAGTTTTGTCGTATAAATAATAACGTCAAAGTTTATATTCTGAACTGACAGCTATTCCAATCCCAAACTTGCCGTGGTTGAGTAGCACCTCTCCAATTACTACGTGCGACGTCACGAACTGACATTAAAACCACTGAGGTATAATGTAGGTACTAACGTACTAGAGCTTAGAGCATTAAACCAACGCTCTAAGTACTAGAGAAGACAACCCGAACATTATATGTGCGCCGGCCGGCAAGGCGGGCATGCGGGGGGAGGGTAACTTGTCGTAGAATACACTGAGACGATGCAGCCCATGGACTGCAACGCGTGGCGCAAACTTCTTGTTCGGCGTGTCATCTCTAGTACGTTAGTACATTATACCTCAATGATTAAAACAAGTAGAATCGCGCCGTGGCTGTTACTCGGAACGCGCTAAATCGACTCACTTCACGAAACTAGGCCCTACCTCGCTGTAATCTGCTCTTAAATTGGTAGAATACTTAATCTAAAAAGGCACACATATTTGAGTTACCTACCTTTTTATAATTTTTTTTTAAAACGTTTTTTTGCGCTTTGTACAACGCAAACAAGACTTGACCGCATGATTTTTTTCTTACTTTGCAATGTTTAGGGTTAAGCTCACCTCAACGCTCACCCACAAATATATCTTGACGCTGCGATTCGTAGTAACTAAGCGTTGGTAGAGGTCTAGTTTCGTTAGGCGTGACGGGTGAGGCGCATGGGCGCGTACAGAATAACAGCCTTGATTATGCTTAGTTACTACGAATCTCGGCATTGAAATATATTTGTGGTGAACAGTGAGGTGCGGTTAAAACAAGTCAAATCTCGGCTATCCCATATCGATTCAATCCGGCTCGGGTTTTATTTAAATAGGTGTACGGCCTTCACAACGCATTATGCGGGTGAAACGTGTACCTATCAGACAATACTTTTATACAACGCACGTGTAGCAGTGATCCCACCAAATCGTAAGTACCTAGATACAAGTCATCAAAGAGATGTATACAGTTTCTGTATTACAAAGGAGAGATTTGCAAACGTGTAACAAAATCATTGACGCCAAACGTACCTGTGTAAAAAATTAAAATGGCTTAGCTTTCTTGAGCAACCAAAAGTGTAGTATCTTATCTAGGTAATAAATGAATGATTTTATTCTGCAAGTTGGCCACAATGGCACTTTTACAAGTCGAACCCAGAAGTTTTTTTGAAAAAGAAGACCAATGTCAAGAATAAACCTCGGAACTAATTCAACAGTGAGTATTTTTTTAAATTTAACTTATTAAAATTATTGTACTTGACCTCCTGTACCTTACGCTGTTCTCGAAGAAAACAAGTCGAAACCGTGTTACAGTCGCTATCACATACATCGGTACACTACAGGCCCCGTAGCATGGATGGCGTTATCACGCGATAAGTGATAGGATAAGCGCGTCGTCTCATTCTATCGAACGGTGTCAGCCAGGGACGGCAGCTCTATCCTATCACTTATCGCGTGATAAGGCCATGCTATCCATCCAGGTGTTCAAAAATATCGGCATATGCACCCTAATGCCTTGAAAATCAAGGTGTGGTCCGATGTTTGTGAGCTGCTTGTTTGCTCCGATGTATGTGATGGCGACTGTACAAAATACAATACAGGAAGATATTAAAATAAAACCGGCCAAGTGCGAGTCGGACTCGCGCACGAAGGGTTCCGTACCATTATCTATTTTTTTTTTTTTTTTTTTTTTTTTTTTTTTTTTAATGTTAAATCTGCAATCAGTCTCCAGACTATGATCAGATTAGTTGAATGGAAGATGGCGGGTCGTAGTTTTAGAGGCCAGTGCCCCATTCACTACTTAAAGAATATGGTTACGTTTAAGTCTCTTAACCACATTGACATTGTCGAGCAATCCAGAGGCCAATGGATTGGAGTGATAGGTAAGGCGAGCTATGTGTTGTTCCTTATAGCGGGCCACTTCGGATGCTACTGTTGGCATTTTTACATGCTCGTGAATTTCATCGTTCCTCGCGAACCATGGAGCATTGGTGATGCATCTGAGAATATTGTTTTGTACCCTTTGTAGGCAGGCTATGTTGCTCTTACTGGCTACTCCCCATATTGCGATGCCGTATGACCAGATGGGTTTCAGAACAGCTAAATATATTAAAAGCTTGTTATCCAGTGAGAGCACTGAGTTTCTTGCCATCATCCAGTAAAGTTTACGGAATTTGTAGTTAACTTGGTCTCTTTTTGCCTTTACGTGATTTTTCCAGGTCATACGTCTGTCCAAGTGGAATCCGAGGTATTTTACGCAGTCCGTTTGGGGTAGGATATTATTTGCCAAGTATACCGGGGGACAGTTGTCTTTTCTCAGGGTAAAGGTAATGTGAGTTGACTTCTGGGCACTAGCTTGAATCCGCCACTTTTGAAGCCAGGCTGAGGTGGAGTCCAGCACTTGTTGTAGTTTGGCACTTGCCACAATGGGATCGCTGTCTTCTGCCAGGTAGGCTATGTCGTCAGCATAAGTAGCGACGGTAACGTCATTTTTGATCGGTAAATCTGCTGTGTAGATGTTGTATAACACAGGTCCGAGTACGGAGCCTTGGGGTACTCCAGCTTTGATAGGGTACAATGAAGACCGTGCTTCTCCATGCTTGACTTGAAAAAGCCTTTCGAACAGGTAAGACTCCAGGATGTAGTATACGGAGTGAGGGAGGTTTTCCTTGATTTTGCAGAGCAGACGTTTGTGCCATACTCTGTCAAACGCTTGTTGTACGTCCAAAAATGCAGCAGAGCAGTATTTTTTGTGTTCGAGGCATTGTCTGACAGAGTGATACACACGATGTACTTGTTCAACAGTGGAGTGCGCTTTGCGGAATCCAAACTGATGATTGGGAATAATCTCATTTTGCATCATTGCTTCGGATAGTCTTTTGAGAAATATTCTTTCCCACAGCTTCGAAAGTACAGGAGTCAAGCTTATAGGTCGATATGAAGAACAAGCATGTGGCGGTTTGCCATCTTTGTGAATCATTACGATCTGTGAAACCTTCCATGTGTCGGGGAAGTAACAGACACGAAAGATGGCATTAAAAAGGCATGTTAAGAATGTGATGCACTTTTTAGGTAGTTCTTTTAGGATCCTCGGCGTTATCAGATCAAAGCCAGGTGCCTTTTTGGTATCGAGCAATTTGATCTCTCTCGCTATTTCTCTAGGTGATGTTGGCCTGAGAGGCAAGCACAGTTGAATGTCTTGGTCGAGAATAGCGTCCAGATCGGTCTCATCACAGTGGCCTTCGTTCGGTTGAAATACATGGCTCAGATGCGCTGCGAATGCTTCAGCTTTCTCTTCATCGGTCCTTGCCCATTATCTATAAAAAACTATTTTATTATGTGTTTTTAGTATTTGTTGTAATAGCGGCAACATAAATATGTAGGTACATCATCAGTGAGATACAGCCTGGTGACAGACAGACGGACGGACGGACGGACGGACGGACAGCGGGAGTCTTAGTAATAGGGTCCCGTTTTACTCTTTGAGTACGGAACCCTAAAAATCTAAAAATCTTGAAATATGCATGACCAAATCGTTGCATGCTTTCTTGCAGGAACTGTGTCATCTAGTTCCCTTGGTGTGATGCAATGACTAATGACAATCACATTATGAATGATTAAGCTATTTTGGTCTTTGGTTTAGGCCATGCATTTTAATTTTAGGTAGTCAGATAGGGTTTAATTATGATAATAGTGTCCTATTAGTTTATAATAGCATTTCTTTATTTTCGTGGGTGTCTTAAGAGTTGACCATAGGAATAAGCTTTAAGTGTGTTGTGGGTGATGGACTAACAACTATCACTGCAATATCGCATTTTCATCTTTAAGGATGACTCACGCTAGAACGGGCCGTGTCCGACCCGGGCCGTTTTCTAAGAAAAACGTCGGCGTTTTTGCGCGGCTGCGCCATAACCCAAGTAGTTTTTCTTATTTTTTCTTATAAAACGCCCCGGGCTGGACACGGCCTGTTCTAGCGTGAGTCATCCTTTAATCGTGACGTTGAAACCTACAACACATAATGTTTAATCCTATAATTCTCGCTTATGGATATTTCAACACGTTTTCGTGACAACAAAGTATAACAGCAGATTAGAGTTAACCTTTGAGAGAGTTGCAGCTATGGCAGGGGGAGACCTAGTTATTATTATTTATTATTATTTTGTTTGTGGGCCTTAATATGCCGCTTCGACCAGCAAGTGATCTATTGTGGCAGCCCTTGTTTTAGAGTTCACCGTTAAGTCCCGTTGCCTCCAGGAAATTCCAGATTCTTTGGGCGGTGATATGTTGTACTTCTTGTGGGTGCATTATGTGCCGCCCTAGGTAGGTACTTCTTTTATGCATGAGTGGTCCGCAGGAGCAGAGAATGTGCATTGCAGTCTCCTCTGTCTCCTGGCAGAACCTGCAAGTTGTGTCCTGCTTCATACCCATTTGAAACAGGTGTTTGTTCAATTTGCAATGTCCTGTCAGGATTCTTGTCACTGCGCAGGTTTTGTGCCTTTTGAATTGTAATAACTCTTTAGACAGCTTACTATTGAACCCTTCGATCAGGGCTTTAGCTTGTTTTTGTCCTTTGGTGAACTTCCACAGCTTGATTGCCTCTGATTTTTCCGCGTTGTTTAGCAGAGAATATGCTTTCCGTTTTGTGATGCCACAGAACGGTTCCAGGCCGTCTAGGGCCGTGTCTGCGCCCTGCCTTGCAAGTTCATCTGCTCTTTCGTTTCCTACAATGTCGGAGTGCCCTGGTACCCATCTAAGTATGACTTTGTTGGAGTTCGCCAGGGTGTTTAGATTATTTTTACAATTCTGGAGACCTAGTTAAGGACATAGGTCTAGTTTTTTTTAGTTAAAATGGCTAAATTGCACTTACTTAGCGTGGGATTTTACTTCATTTTCGTGGCTAAATATGAAAGGAAAAGATGACAAAGAGATGTCATAAAACTTACTTGAGTACCTACTGTATGTTCTATTGTTTTACAACCTACTTGAAGATAACAATTAAACAATTTATGTCGGTAATGGCACTCTTTGTCATCTTAACTAAAACAATGCAAAAACACGAAGACACGAAGCTAAGCAACGTTTTTCGTAAACAAATTAGGCAATTAGTAAATCTGAATTTACACATGAAAAACTATTTATCCCAAAAATCGATCGAGTTGAAATAAAGAGAAAAATTGGTATAGACGATCATGCGGACGAAGTCACGGACATAAACTAATAGTAACTGTATTAATTATATCAGCCAAAAGACGTCCACTGCTGGACATAGGCCACCCCCAAAGAGTCCCACAATGACCGGTCCTGCGCCACCCGCATCTAGCGGACTCCCGCGACCTTTACCAGGGCATCAGTCTAGTATACCAACCTGAACTGTACTTAACGGAAGAAGTTGTCGTACTACTTCTAGTTTTTGTGTAACTATTTAATTCACGATGTGTGTTCAGATAAGATAATATAGTACAGTTTTTAGAAAATGGTTTTTGAAGTTAAGAATCCTTTAAACTTTCCTAAAACCTTGTAACTTTTTTGCAACTTTGAAAGCCGAGTAAAATTAACTCATTGCGAAAACACTTTAGGTAGCAAGCAAGGTCTGACAGTTGGTTGTGTTAAAACTTTCTGCCCTACAGCACTTCACACTCAGTAATGTCAACTTTAATTACCTAACGAACGAGTTAATTGTAATATCCACGTCGGGACTTACTCTGAAAACCACTTAAACGGGTCTATCAACTTTTTCTTGATATTATTCTGTCCTGGTTAGCCAGGAGACAACAGTGATAGAGTTTCTAAGAAAAAAAGCTTAAATTAAACTTCTATCATGCTAAGGCTATGCCCCACTATGAAATGGGTTTACCAATACGTATAACAAAAACACGTGTTTAGTGTATGTAAATCCCATTAAATCATAGTTTTAAAGAGTGACCCAGGAGACGTAACTATGGCAACGAGTTACATAAAATAGGTAGTTGATTGGTCCAAATAATTTATATATTTATTTAAATATAAAATTTAACAGCATTACAGCATATGCCAACTTAAACTATTTAATACACATAATTACACAATAAGAAACAATTTAAAGTACCTAACAAATAATATTTAAAAATAAATAGTCCTTGCTCTTTCTAATTTCCACAGTGCTGGTGAGACAGGAACCAGGAACCAGGAAAGCTACGGCAGCCTAGTGGTTAAGGCATGCGGCTGTCAAGCGGCGGTCGTGGGTTCGAATCCCGGCTCGTACCAATGAGTTTTTCGGAACTTATGTACGGAATATTTACCGTTAGCTTTTCGGTGAAGGAAAACATCGTGAGGAAACCGGTCTAATACCAATAAGGTCTAGTTTTCCCTCTGGGTTGGAAGGTCAGATGGCAGTCGCTTTCGTAAAACTAGTGTCTATGCCATATCTTGGGATTAGGTGTCAAAGCGGACCCCGGGATCCTTTAGGGGCACAACCGGGAATAACGCTAGGATGATGACTAGCATCAGCTAGTGAGACAGGAGTCACTGAGTCGCGCGCGACGGGGCTTGGTGCTGGTGAAAAACCTCTAATAGACATGAGGAGTTTTTTAGATTGGATCGGCAGGCGAATGCGACGCGACAGTGCTGTAAAAGGGAAAAGAGCTCAGTGGTACTGGAATGACGAAAACGATATACTTTTAAAATTGTTTTATTCAGCGAGATCAAATTAAGGGTCCACGGAAAGAACATGTCTAGTCACTTTTTTTTTCAAAATGAGAACTTAATGTCACGTAAACTCGTTAAGCTCAACATTTTGACATTCAAATCTCGTTTTGAAAAAAAAACCGGCCAAGTGCGAGCTGGACTCGCGCACGAAGGGTCCCGTACCATTATCTATAAAAACGGCAAAAAAATCACGTTTGTTGTATGGGAGCCCTTAAATAAATATTTTATTTTGTTTTTAGTATTTGTAGCAACTCTCATCCATTAGCCCCATCCAATTTGGTTTCACACCTTCTAAATCAACTACTGACGCAATACAGGCTGTTAGAGTGGTAACGGAAAAACATCGTCTGAACAAACAGGATTTACACCTTATTTTCATAGACCACGAAAAAGCCTTTGACAGGGTGCCACGGAGACTGGTTTGGCAAGCACTGAGAGCACAAAATCTGCCAGAAATCTATGTGCAATTAATACAGGATATGTACAGTAACGTCCGCACTAAAGTCAAGAGCCCTGCCGGCATAAGTAAGGAGTTTGAGGTGAAAGTAGGGGTGCATCAAGGCTCAGCTCTCAGCCCACTACTCTTGAACCTAGTCATGGACCTTGTCACAAAGCAAATTCAATCCCCATTGCCCTGGAACCTTATGTATGCACACGACATAGTCTTAATGGCCAATACAGCAAGCGAGCTACAGAACACACTGACATCGTGGATCACGGCCCTTGAAGCGGCGGGCCTTAAAGTTAGTCGCTCCAAAACAGAACACCTACAATGCAGTTTCGGTAATGTCAGCAACCCAGCCATAGTCAGCTATCTGGATAATACGCAAGTTCCAAAAACGACGCAATTTAAGTACTTAGGCTCTGTAATAGCGGAAAGTGCAGATATAGAGGCCGACGTTGCACACCGAGTTAATGTGGCATGGCAGAAATGGCGATCGCTAACCGGAGTTCTGTGTGACCCGCGTATGCCCGTGCGGACAAAGGGTAAGGTCTATAAGACATCAGTACGACCTGCACTGATATATGGAGCCGAATGCTGGCCAGTAAATAAGACACACCTGCAAAAACTCCATACGAATGAAATGAAGATGCTGCGATGGTCGGGAGGGGTGACGCGATTGGACAAAGTTCGGAATACGTACATACGTGGCAGTTTCAAAGTGGCCCCCATATCTGAAAAAACTCGCTGAAAGCCAACTTCGATGGTATGGTCATGTAATGCGGAGAGACGAGGAACATGTTGTACAACAAGCGTTGCGCCTCCAGAACGTAAAAAAGGTCGAGAACGTCTAAAAGAACGAAACTACTAAAAGTGGAAAATCTACCCAACCCGACAACCCAGGAAAGATTGTCTTGGCGCCGACTAACTAGGAGAGCCGACCCCACCTAAAGTGGGAATGCGCTAAGAAGACGAAGAAGAAGTTTTTAGTATTTGTTGTTATAGTGGCAACCGTACGTATTTCAGTTGCCGCTATAACAACAAATACTACTATGAAAATTTTAACTCTAGATATCACGGTTCTTGAGATACAGCCTGGTGACAGACAGACGGACGGACGGACAGACGGACGGACGGACAGACGGACGGATGGACAGCGAAGTCTTAGTAATAGGGTCTCGTTATCGTTTTACTCTTTGAGTACAAGTGATGTCGCGTTATACGATTGAAACGCCTTTTAAGCTGTGAAGTAATGCGACATTTGCGCATAAAAGTTCTCATATCACAATCGAATATTTTTTTATGGTTTAACTTTTGGCATGTGTATCATAAAGGTCTATCGTAGACTGGATTTAAATTATTATTAAGTGAAAGGCAAAGCAATTCCGCCATTTTGACGAAAATTTGAAGTTTCTTATAGCTGACAGTTGGAGCAACGTTTGATTTCAATAAAAATAAATGAAAAATTAAATGAAGTCGTATATTTCGGAAAATTAATTAATTGTCGCAGTCGGATAAAAACTATCCTACGTTGCAGCTAGAATAATAATGTACCTATATAAAATGTTTCATATTTTTCCGTTCATGGGATGCTGAGAACATTCGTACCACACAAAGCTTAGTTTCAAACTGGCTGATTCTTTTTTTAATTTAGAGATTTATTATAAGTGGAGATAAATAAGTTAAGTTATATAGATTAAACTTAGAAATGTGATAGATATTAGCTAAGCTTAGCAAATAATCTCAAAAAATTGAGATTGCGCTAAGCAATTAGTAGACATACTTGTAACAATTAAATTAATGCAATAAACAGTTTAAATTTTTAAAATTTAAAATTTTTTTTTTAAGTGGTAAAACATGACTCAGCAAATTGACGAAATTAATAGGTATAGTCGACGTCAGAGATAGGTATTTAGGTATACATTTTTGGTATTACTACAACATCCTTTTTACAAGCAGCATAATAAACATTATACTGTTTAACGTCAACTGTACGTACGACTTTTAAAAGTTTTAAATCGTTGGTATAAGAGCGCAAGTTCAATGCTTTTCAGTATCCACGTATTTTATTCAACCTTCTACCTAGTCCTTAATATTCGTTTAATATCTAAACTATTCAGCGGATTACGATGATTATAAAACACAAATATCGTCTCGTATTTTCTTTTTTTATTTCTCACGTACGCAAGACTAAAAGTAAGTGGATACACAATAAATCTT
The DNA here is from genome assembly GCA_963854355.1 of Epinotia brunnichana. NCBI lineage: Eukaryota > Metazoa > Arthropoda > Insecta > Lepidoptera > Tortricidae > Epinotia > Epinotia brunnichana. The sequence continues at coordinate 16,653,530 of OY977957.1, forward strand.
TCAGATTTAGCTAAAGAATATATTCAATTCAGCTCGTTATTTAGGCATAACTTATGAATTGATGATGACATGTTATTGAAACGTGATATTCGCAGATTTATCATCCCTAAAGGCTGACAAAATAACAAAAACAACTAAAAGGAACGAAATTGGGAGTGAATTTTAATTGCAAGTATCTTCGAGCATTTTGTTTACACTCACCAAAAAAGGTCAGACAGTCCCCCGAAGGTAAAATTCGATTAAGAAGGGAGCCATGCCTACTTTATATTATTCATGGACTTTACTGGCTGAATGTAGTGTCCAAGTCCAATGCATGAAAAAAGAAAAAAGAATGTTCTATTTTCAAAAATTTTCAGCTAGCGGGCAAACAATCGAACATCGCTGTCAGTTCAGTCGTGATTCTGGATCGAGAGAGGACGCACGTCGCTCGTCCTTTGCACAGCGCTACGATCCGTATAAACTTTTCAAATTTTGAATAAAGAACAAGTGAATGAAACGAGTGAATAAATTGTATAAAAAATACCGTTATAGTTAGTAGGATTCGTTTTAGTTTTTTGGCGTAAAGCGTACTTTTTAAACAGTGATTTTTTTAATGGTTATAAAAGTGGTAGTTGGTCAAAATAGGTGGACAAGGCGTGTTAGGGAGCCACAGGCAGTATGACCTACCGTACTGCAGCGGGCCGCATCTAAACTGGACGTTATGCGTATACCACATACAGCGGATTTTAACTATCCTGATGCCTTTTTATGATGATATCGTAAGTTCATTTTGATTTTTTACTACACAATAACAATTATCAACAATTATATGCCAATAGTCAAGGTATAAAACATGCGGGTTATGCAATAATAGCTTGTCTGTCAACTGTTTAAGAGCTTTGACGCTCGACATAATTATTAATTGCGTTCTCCTGTAGATTGCTACATTGATATTATTATCATTGGATAATAGTTTTTTCTCTACAATGATAAGAGGGATAGAGTTTGTGTACAAATTACAGGCACTATGTGTAAAGTCATTTATTATTATGATTATAATTAATGATCTACACTGAAATATCTCATTTTTAAGCACACTAAAAATGTGTAGTTGATTTAAAAAAAAGTTAAAATTAGGAAAAACATCAGCGACAATGTTTTTATTAATTACGAGACGATAATTTCGTTCATAATAGAAATCACGCAAAAATATTTACATTCAACAAGATTACATCTTGCATCTGTATACAAGTATTCAATCAATGTTATGCGTCTTCAGGATTTTTGCAGGCAATGACAACATTCCATAATAATGTATAAAATAAATACTTAGTATTTTGTTTCAAAACTTAAAAAATACTAAGCTTAGCAATTGATGCCCTTTACGAGTATTTTTGATTAACTGTATGTAATTCGGCACAAATGGAAAATCGTCAACATGAAGTTACCATTTCGAAATTGGGCCAAAAGTAATACCATCAAAAGTGAATTTGGTGAAAATGTAATTGTATTTATATTTTTTTATGATTAATTTTGTTCTTGTTTAAAATTAATCTAGCCCAAATAGATATTTGTCTCGTATGAAATAGGTTTATATTTAAATACGTGCAAATATAAGGTATTCAATTTTACATTACTTAATATCAAAATTGAATACGATATCCACTATTTTGTACTTTCACATACTATGACTTATTTCCGATTGGTCATATTTGTATAGTGTACGCAATTCCATATGGACGTTATTCTTTAGACCTATATCAAGTATGTCAATTTTACTTTATGGACATCATAACATTTTAACATTATTCAGGCTGGACAATTTGCCATGTCGATGACTTTCAAATTGACATTATTCAGACTCAACTAATAAAGCCATAGTCGGGTTTCCATAGTAAGTCGGCCCTTGTATCTTGCGGCTTGGATTTTTTTTTGTGAGTACCTCTTAAAGTGAAGAATAGATATTTAAGCTGAGTATGAACATCCTCCTTGTGACAGTTTTTGACTTATGATTATTTTAAGAAATTTTTAATGTGTTGTTTTTCGGGATCTATTCAAGCAATTTGCTTCAAATTTTGAAATTATGTTCTTGATTTGCATCGCCACCCAAAACACTAAAAGCAGCTGTCGTATAAAAAAAGAAAAAAAATACCAAATAAAAAAAACTTTTTTGTGACCTCCAGCCTACTACTTGCCTAAATATCAAAATTTTCCAGGCGGTACTTCCTATCAAAAATCTGTAATGTGACTAATATCTATGGCCAAGTTCTGTATTCAATCGGTGTTTTTCAATGTCGTATGCAAAGTCCTCGATTCTTTTTGAGTTTTCTTATCAGGTATAATTATATGAGGAAAAAATAATAATAATAATAAAAAAGATTTGATACAGATTTAATTTAATTTACCTATGTAATAATAAAAAAACCGTCGTGATTTGTATCGCATGTCGAAATATCAAAGATCTAGTTGTTTATCGTCACCCTCAAATCTAGGGATGATTTCAATCATCTCTTTAGGAATTATCTGCAATTGTATTTGAGCCATTTTACATCTATACAGAACTATTAATACAGAAGATTTAATACACATTGCTGATTTTTGATGAAGTACCACCTGGAAAATTTTGACATTTAGGCATGTATTAGGCAAATGTGTGCTCTATTCTGGTAAAAAAATCTAGAGGTGTCTCCTTCACAACGACATAAAAAAGTATTTTTTTTTATTTAGTCTTTTTTTTTCTTTTTTTATACGATAGCTAGTTTTAGTGTTTTGGGTGGCGATGCAAATCTATACAAAGAACTCCATTTCAAAATTTGAAGCAAATTGCTTGAATTCATCCCGAAAAACAACACATAAAAAAAATAACTTAAGAAAATCACAAGTCAAAAACTGTCACAAGTATGATGTTCATACTCAGCATAAATATTCTTCGCTATAAGAGGTACTCACAAAAAAAAACCCGAGTCCATTTGATATACGGGCACTTACTATGGAAACCTTACTATGGCCTTTTGAGATGTCAATTTTCCGTTTATGCTGAATGACATTAAGCGAGGGTTGCACCATCTTACGATTACCGACAGATCAACGTTAATTATGGCACCGGAAGCTGGCATTCCATAGAAACTTGTCATACTTTCCATACATTCAGATTTTAACGAACACATTTTCACATACAGACGGTTTGGTGCAACCCACTTTAAATCGTATTTTTGCTCATCACTACGGATAACCTCGAAATTTATTCGATTACATTTTGTTTTTTTTTACCTGACATATTTTATACTATTTTTATTTTCGATATTGCAACCAGAATGTTTATGGCCATTGTCACTCCGCCATTTTTATGGCGAACGGTCCCCGAGTTATGGCGAGAAATGGGCAAACGTACCTACAATGTCGCATAATATCTAAGTGAAATGAAAATGAAACCTTTCTGATTAGTGACGTCAATATAGTTTTGTTTGCCTTTGTTAGAGTTAAGAAAGAATAAGTATTACGAATAATCATCAAAAAAGGAAATACAGTTGTAGTATAGTATTATAATAATATTAATATAAACAGGAAATGTCTGTGACATTGGTAGCTTTGTAAGTTTGTAAGTTTTGGTTAGCCTCTGGAAACGCTTATTCGATTTTAAAAATTATTTCATTTGCGTGTTGAATGGACTTTCTTGATGGTTATAGGCTATATTTAAATCCGCGGGTTTGTCTGCGTTCTGTGCATCAAGCGGGCAAAGCCTCGCGGGCAGCTAGTGTATTTAATAAAGTTCATACTAAAAAAATCAGTAGTAACTCTATCGTTACTAATAGCGGCTGACTAAAGCGCTTTGGTAGCTGCGACCTCAAAATGACGGACGGCTTGTCCTGCTTTACTTTGCATCTTGTGACCCTTAGAAAAAAAGAAAGAAAGAAAGAAACATTTATTCGAGACAAACTACACACAGCGTTTGTCACGAAACGAGCGAGTTAGCCTGCTGAGGTCTACGTAGTGGGGTCTTATTTGTCGCCGATAGGGCATCCATCCACCTTATTTAGAGCCTTCGAAATGTGGTGCTGGCGATGGATGGTAAGGATTAGCTGCACGGAAAGAAATACGAACGAAGGGGTTTTAAGGACAGTAGGAGAGAAAAGATGTTTGCTAGGATGTATTAGAAATAGGAGAGGCAAGATGGTGGGCCACCTGATACGTCACGACAGCTTCTTCTTAAACATCCTAGAAACTAAAACCGAAGAGAGGCAGAGGAAAGCCTAGGCTAACATATAATAGCCAAGTAAAGGATAAAGCTGTGATGAAGAAGTCAAGAGGCTGGCAATGGCCAGAGAAAAGTGGCGGTTACTCCACCGACAACAGCAAGGCTCTTAAGTAATGATAATGATGATGAGGGTGTCCATCAATATTAGGGCCTTTTTGTAAAGATAGAAAATCTTATTATTTCTATTTCACTGTTTGGAACCCATCTCTCAAACTGTATGTTCGTAGGCGGGTCATTGTCAGATTTAGGTTTGCGTCTTTTCGGTGGACATTGCCAAAGTTAAGGGCTATAAAGCCTAATTTTTGGTTGAACTCTGAATCCGCATAAACGGCGTTGCCCCTTCTATAATTCTATGTGATAAAAACATATTATATGTGAGCGTAAAGCCCTTAACTATTGACCACCGGAAAGATGATTTTTGTTTTTGTGACTGACAATGACCCAGGCGCTATCCGCTACTTAGCAAGAACTTCGAGCGAAGCACTAACGAATTTGTTGGCAGTGAATGTGTAAAAACACTTCCAACTGCCCGTAAACCGCGTAGCGGGCGCCTACGCCGTAGTCGTTTTCCGCTACATACGCACAAAATCACGGTATCGGCTACGAGCGCAGCGCGTACCAATAGGGAACATGCATAATGTTTATTTTATTACGAACATCAAAAGTATAATCCAGAGGAATAGCAACTGTAGCATTAAAACTTTCTTATGATTTATTTTTCTGATGTTATTATGCATTTGAAATCTGCACGCGCCGGCACCCCCCGAATACGATCTTTAAACGGGCTTGTTAGTACGTCACAACTAGCAATGCACTCACGAGAACTTTCCAAAGTTGAGAAACTTTCCACATGAGAATTTCTCGGTAACTTCTCTGAGAATGTTCTCGAGAACGAGAATTTATTTATTAATCGTAGTTTATACCATGAATATGCACGATAGTTTAGGTGTAGTCCTTATAATATATGTAATTATTTTCTGTGCTGCACTCCAGTTATCAATTATCAATATTATCATCTTATCAACGGACAGTAAAATGTCTATTGAAGTAATTATAGTAATTGACATTGTTATATAAATAAAGAGCGTACTTGAACTTTTATTATTATCTGACTGCAATTGGTTTAGTATTTCCAAGGAAAAGGAAAGTGAAACTCCACTATGGGAAGCGAAAAGCGCAAGGTATTTTTGTCAGAGAGAACTCGCACTCGTTCGTCTTGCTTGTGACGGGTGGTGCGGGGGGGGGGGGGGGGGGGGGGGTCCGCGTGGGCTCGTCCTTCGACACTCGGGGGCAAGGAATAGTAGCACAACCTTAAACTCCCGCAGCTCGGCCTACGGCCTCGCAAATTTGTTTTGCCCATAGTGGCCGCCATTTTGATTTTTTTCCATTTTTTTTTCTTTTTATAATTTGTTGGGTGCCCAAGGTCCGCATGCCAAATTTTGGGGCGTTCGGACTTATTTGAAATTTAGAAGAAAACATTTTTTTTTATTCGGCCAAAAAAAAAAGCGTATGTAATCTCCTCGGGAACCTTTATGACATTTGGTTGAGACCGCTATTGAAAAGTCTAGCAGTTTGGCAGATTGAGTGCAATTTATTCAAAGTTGAAGTCCCATGCAAGATGCCTATTCTTGGCAGTGAACTTTATCTCCAGGAACCCACCTAGGTGGCCTACGCCGTAGCCGCTTTTCGCTTCTTCTCGGGAAAGCCACGGGATCGGCTACGAGCGTAGCGCAGGCGTTGGCACCGCAGTGAACTGTGTTAACACATTCACTGCCAAGAATCGCTACGCGCTACGCTCGTAGCTGTTTCCGTGGTTTTCCTCGTATGTAGCGGAAATCGCCTACGGCGTAGGGACACAATAGTCGTGTTCCCGGCACTGAATGTGTTGAAGTTCTTAATTTGTACAAACTATTTAAATAACGCTCTTTTCATGCTAGAGACGATAACGTAGTGTCTAAATATAATACTGATACTGTGATATCATTAAATAAAAAACCTTTATCGTCATCATACCAGCCGAAAGACGTCCACGGCTGGACATAGGCCTACCCCAAACAGTGCCACGATAACTGGTACTGAAAATACAAAAACACTATAAATTATTATTATTTTCTAAAAAATGATGATTTGTAGGAATTTAAAAATAGTAGGTAGCGTTGATATGAGGTGTGAAATGAATTCATATAAATATGAACTAAAAGGTCAGCGAGGTAGAAAAATCAAAGTCGGGAGCTTCATATCGCGTTTATATTTCAAAACTAAGTACACTACATAGTAGGTACCTACCTATTTTTGAGTTGACCGTGAGCTAGTTCATGGTATAGTTTGGCCTGTGTATCAGTTATAACTATGCGTTTTAAGTGGCTCAAGTTATACTGGATGCTACTGGATAATACACGAATCATGAATGAATATGGGCAATTTAGGAAATTGTTATAATCCCTATACTATTAAACGAGCAATATTTGTATATATATAATGTATATATATTTGCAATCACATTCTCGGAAACGGCTCTAACGATTTCGATGAAATTTGGAATATAGGTGGTTACGGGGGCGAGAAATCGATCTCGATAGGTCTCATGTCCGGGAAAATTCGTTTTCTCCGTATTTTTACCGTTTTCATCCGAGCGGAGCTCGGTCGCCCAGGGACTATAATATAACAACACAATAGAAAAAATCATACATATCTTTATATACATTCATATACTAGTGGCTCTGTGAGCTGCAGAAGACAGGAATCGGTTTTCTTATTTTTTTATTTTCATTTCCGAAATATGAATTGATAAAACGAAATCTATATAATTAATGAAACCGAGAACCGGTTGCAAAATGCGACTTGTAGAGGACACCAGCTAGACATAAGAACCTACTAAAGAATTTTGGCCCCAGCTGACGCTGACAACTTCGTTCGCTACGCTTTATCATTCAATAACGTCTAGGCCTGTTACCAAGCAATATAAAAACAAATTATGTTAATCAATTATAAAGTAAAATTTAACAACGTCTTTAATTAATTACAGTTTCTACACACACAATATATTTTAAGCTTTTTGATGTTGTTTGAAGGCGAAAATTTAATTATACTTGCCTTTGTAATGACGATTTACTAATTAATTATTAAGTGTAGCCTTGTGATGTAATCGTTCCAGAAACGAAGCCAAAAAAATAAACAATGTTGCTGCTCATTACAGAAAAAAACATTTCCTTACAATGTTAAATGTCCGTGTAATGTCGCTTGTGCGTGTGTGTGTTTGTGTTGTGTGTGTGTGTACGTGTGTGTGTGGTAAGAGGCAACTGAAGAGTGTGTTCAGTTATTTTTCTTTTCAGAGGGCCGTTTCACGAAGTTACATGTTACGTTAAACCGTTTTCAATAAAAGTTATTTACGGTTTTTACATTGTATACAAGTTTCCTTCAGTTCATTTACATCTAGATCTTTTTGCCAATTTTGGAATATGTCTTACTTGCTTTTGAGAATTTGTTTTACAGTTTCATTCCACCAGTGCGTAAGTTTAACAGTTTCATTCCACCAGTGCGTTTTACAGTTTCATTCCACCAGTGCGTTTTACAGTTTCATTCTACCAGTGCGTTTTACAGTTTCATTCCACCAGTGCGTTTCTCTATCGCGCCCTGAACCAGACTTTGACACTCCTAAGACCACCTTTGCCAGAGTCCTGCCCCCCTTTTCTGTAACTTGTTTAAGCTCACCTCAACGCTCACCCACAATTATACATTGACACCGCGATGCGTAGTAATTAAGCGTATGTAGAGGTCTAGTTTCTTAACGGGTGACCGGCGGGGTGAGCCGCATTAACGCATAGCGAATAACAGCCCTGCACTTGGTTTCAAACTGGTCCCATGGTTTATTTACAGGCGTTTCTAGATCTTGTGCGTTTCCCTTCAAGTATAAAGCCATTTCTTGCGTGAAGGTGGCATTCTTATTCATGTCGTGACATTTCATTTTGTATACCGGTTTTATTGATGTTTTTATTGGTTTTGGCAGCAAAATTTCTAAATGTACATAATTGTTATATTATCCCGCGGGTTTTCCCGTGTTCTTTGCAGTACGCGAGCGGAACTGCACGGGCAGCTAATACGTTATAAGAAAAAACACTACTTTTTTGGGCTGCATGTAAGTATGTAGTTGACGTGATTATTCGTGACAACAACTTACGACACAACACAACACAAACTTAAGCAGTCGTTATTCTGTAGGTAACTTGTTTTAAGCTCACCTCAAATTACAATTACAATTTACAATATATAATACGTATCAATATACAAAAATTATAATTAACCATTAAAATATAATCCATAAAAATAAAAACATGTCAAGTTTGAATTTAGAATATAGGTGTTAGTAACATTATTTTACATCTAGTGTTAGTACTTAAACATTATGGAATGGAGCTTAGTGCAGTGGTTTAGGTAAGCCCTATCCCACCTGCCAGCAAACATTGCTAAAATGCTGTTGGTGCTGGCCCTCACCCTGCTCAGTAGCGAGGCGGCTCGCTTGCGCATGATGGCAGAGAAGCTATCGACGCGCGCCTCCGCGAACATTGTTGACACGCTGCGGTAGCGAGGCAGCCCCATCAGCACCCTAAATGCATTGTTGTACTGCACTCGTAAGGCGCTGTACTGCTTTTGCGTATAGACCGCCCACAGGCTACCTATATCTTGACGCCACGATTCGTATTAACTAAGCGTAATTAGAGGTCTAGTTTCGTTGGGTGTGACGGGTGAGATGAGGCGTATGAGCGCGTTGTTAACAACAGACTATACGTCTCTTTCCAATTAGGACAATTAGAAAGAGACAAGTTGCTTTTCTCGCGCTTGAGACAGCGCGTGGCTTTACGCTAGTCGTGCTGATATCTATATTGGGTATTATCATACAACTTCAGATATTTGATAAGTTGTAGATTAGGCGGAATTGTGGCTAAACGAGATACTTCTGCTTATCTATACTGAATAACTCGTTTAGGCGCAGATAATGTTTTACATGCCTATTAGGTTGTTTGACTATAACGACATTTGCGAAATGTGATGTGATAGTAGAGATATCATAAAACTATGCGCAGTTCAGGTAGGTATAAATGTATATGTGGAAGTGTTCATAATTATATGAACACGGCATTTTGCAAGAAGTAACAACGCTCTAAATAATATTTTTGCTACTTTTAATATTCAACATTATATAATTATATGTTGTATATGACAACTCATAATGGAAGGAGAGATAGAAGGAAGGAGAGTCAGGGGAAGACCACGGCGCAGTTATATGGACCAAATAAAGAAAAAAGCTGGTGTCGTGTCGTATCAGCGAGTGAAGAGGCTGGCGTACGACACAGAGAAGTGGAAAATACTCCAACGACAAAAGGATAACTCTTGAATTCAAAAAAGAGCTACTTTTAATATTAATGGCTCTGTGAAGTGTAGAAAAAACCAGCCTGACTTTTTTTTTATTATTATTATTCTAAATATAAACTGACATACTAATCTATCTACATAAATTTATTATAAAATTCGCTGCTCACAAAATTTCTCGAAAATTGGTTGAGAAATGCGACATGAAGTGGAGAACAGCTGGACAAATGGGCATACGAAAGAATTTTGATCCAAGCAGTTTTTTTAGTGACAGAAGAAGAAATCTCTTACATTCTGTATTTGAAAGATAATCACTAGCTATTGCGACTCCGCGGACTAAGTTGCGTGCAAAAGCGTGCTATAGCTACTCGTTAATAACCTAAACAATTTGTTATTTCGCCTGTACAAAATCTAATAGCAAATATACTGCACTTACACCCCATATAAGGGTCAATCAACTATTTCTTGTTGCTCGTTGCCATGGTTACGTCTTTTGGGTCACTCTTTATAACTATTATTTTATGAGGTTTAAATCCACTAAAAACGTGTGTTTAATATATTGGTAAACCCATTTCATGGTGGCGCATCTCCTTAGCATGATAGGAGTCCAGTTTATAGTATTTTTTATAAGAAAGTCTGTCACTGTTGTCTCTGGGCTTACCGGGACAGAATAACAACAAGATAAAGTTGATTGACCCATTAATATAAATCCGACGTCCTTCCCAGATTCTCCAACTATCTCTACACTCAGACAGATGGACGGATGGAGAGACGGACGAACGGACGGGAGGACAGACGGACGGACGGACGGATACACATAATATATATACAGACAGACAGTTTTTACACATCCGAAACGTCGGATAACCTCAAACAAGTAAATAAAAAAACCTTAATTATAAGCGATTAACTCCCGTTTAGTAAACATAATCTGGAAAAAGGTCAAACTGTAAATATGGCTTTAGTATCCAAATATTTTTTGCCTTGTATCAGCTGGCATATTAAAAAACGTACATAAAATTAAGCTTCAAAAGTGTTTTACTCATTTCATCTCCAATTCGTGAAGTAAATATTTACCTTCGGAATTTCTCCGTTTACCTACCATTGATATAGTTAAGATAGGATTATTTTTTCTCAATAATCAGACAGACCAGATAATCGTATCTGTCAAAAATCTTGTTTGCATGGTGGGATTTGTCAATGAGATGTTATTTTATCTATACTGATAAGATTATCTCAATGTTTTAGCTTGTTGGAGTGAATGCTAACGTAAAAAACTCATTGATAAGATTATGTCAACACTTGAATTTTTGGTTCAAGCCTTTATATTGCCGGCTCTACATAACAATAGCATCTTTAGAACATCATTATGTCGGAAATGGTAGGATGGTACAACTTCCAGATCTGAGGGGCTAGACGAAAAACTACCTAAGTTTCTGACTCTAAACATTTTCGGTACAAGTTTCTCTTGCTGTAGGTCGACCGCTTTTTAACTCAGTCCTCGCCTATTGATAATGATGACTAGGACGAGGGGTATGACGATAAGGGGGCGCGAGCGGGGTGCGGGCGCCGGGGTTTGCCTTTATCTTCATATCCCTGCACCCGCGCGCCGCGCAGGCGAGGACTGAGTTAAGTAGTCGATCTATACTTTTTACTCGTTGAGAGACGGTTCTATTTGAAATCGATTTAATGATAATATGATTAAAGACATAATAATATTTAAAAAAAATTAACTGTTTATTTCAATAGTAGTCAAAAAATATATATATTCAGGTACAACTTAACCCAATCTTCAATTTTAAAGATAATTAGCTAAGTTTAGTTAGTTATATACCATATCATTGACATTTGAATTTTAATTATTGTTAGTATTTGTTAGTTATTGTTAGTTAAGTTAAGAATTATCATTATTTTTTACACTCAGTATGGCTTTCTTAATTACATATTTGGCTTTATGCGGTTTATCCCTTATACAATCCATTACATTTTCCAATATATTTGTAGGGAAGCTGTTTAAGATATAAGCCAGGGAGTCTCAGAGGTGGTTAAATGTAACATATTCAACAGATAGTCGTAAAACAAAAGTTGCTTTATTAGCATGTAGGCATTTTGTAAACGTAATAGTAGTTTTGAAAAGGAAAGGTGTTGGAGTGGCGAGCACGTAATAACGGCAGGTGCAGTGTGGGTAGACCCCCCCCCCCCCACACAAGGTGTACTGACGACCTGGGTCGCGGGAGTCCGCGGGATCCCCTTCATTGGCATAATTTTTTTTTGACTAATATAGTTTCGCATAATTGATTTGGCATAATTTGTATTGGCATAATAATACTGTAGCATAATAATACTTTGGCCTACAACTTTTTTGGCATACTACGCTAATAGCATAATTTCAGTTGACCATTCTGTATTGGCCGAATACACATTACGCATACTATTGTTTGGGCTAATAATTATTTGGTTTATCTCTCATTATCTTATTAATCTCATTATCCATTATTTCAGTTTTATAAATGAATTAAACTCAGTTTAGTTATTGTCATATTATTAGTTTTTCCGCTATTGTATAAAAAAAATAACCTCTAAGACTCCCTTTTCTCTGAGAGCAATCAATGCCAAGATAGAGGTGTATCGTAGCGTAAACACAAGGGAACAGGGGCTTAGTGGCAAAACCGACTCGGATCGCAGATAGGTTAGAAGACGGAAGCGGGAGCCTTGCTCCCGCTTTCGTTTTCGAGGTTATTTTTTTTATAAAAGAGCGGAAAAACCTTTTATTAAAACTTACTACTAATGACAATTAGGCAATTTACTACTATGAAAACCATTGGCTAAAATCTAAATTTTAGGGTTTTTGAACGGGTACGTATCACTTTATTACTACTTATATGAGCATTTGTACATAACTTTGTTTTGTTATGCATTTTGATATGATGCCAATTGATTATTATGCCTATTTGTGCTTATGCTATTTGACATTAGTCTTCATGAAGATCATGCTTTCAGTATTTATGCTTTTTAATGTTATGCGTATATAATTATGCGTAATGAGAATTATGCACATCACTATTTCGGCGAAAAGCAATTATGCGTAACAATAATAGTACAAATGACTTTATGCCTTCCAATAGAGAACCGGAGTCCGCTGGATGTGGGTTAAGGACCTAGAGCATTGAACGTCTTTCGGCTGATATGATGACGATGATGATGAATTTTGATCTTCAAAAACATGAGCGTTCATGCAACTGTACATTAGGACACGTTTTTAAGAATTTCGTTTATTTGGAAACTTTATTTACGAGTTCTCTTTTGGAAGTTATGCTAAACACTCCTTTTTCGCTTCATTCATTTTCGATAACTCCTCATGCATGATCGAGAGTTAAGAATAGATACAGTTGAGTTTCATCTATAGAACCTTTCCGATTAATATACGAACGTTTGACGTTGTCTCTTTTTAGGGTTCCGTACTCAAAGAGTAAAAGGGGACCCTATTACTAAGACTCCACTGTCCGTCTGTCGTCTCTCTGTCTGTCGTCTCTCTGTCTGTCACCAGGCTGTATCTCACTGATACCATGATAGTTCCAGTTGAAATGATCACAGATGATGCATTTCTGTTGCCGCTATAGCAACAAATACTAAAAACAGAATAAAATAAATAATAAATATTTTTAGAAATAATTGTACGCACAAAGGGTTGTGCGCGAGTCCGACTCGCACTTGGGCGGTTTTTTTATAGTATGAACTTTATTTAATACTAGCTGCCCGCGAGGGCTTGCCCGCGTATTGCACAGAACGCAGACAAAGCCGCGGCCGCGGTATTAAATATATAACCACCAAGAAAGTCCATTTTAAACACGTAAATTAAAGAATTTTTGAAATCGGATAAGCGTTTCCAGAGGCTGTTTTTTTTCGATCTCGTGTATGGAGTATAATATTCGCATTATTATTAGAAAGCGAGTAAACATATTCAGTACCAGTTTTATTTGTAAAATTGGAATGTTCGTTATTAAAATTCACTGTCATTCCTAGGTACAGCATGTTTCACTCAGTTTATTAAATTTCCCTGATTGAAATTGAAAATCCCAACGTGTTTTTTCTGTAAAAAGGATTGAATTAAAAAAAAAGTTTTTTATCATTTGGAACTCGAACGTTGGGGAAATTTTAAAAATTCTTTATATAAATATACTCTTTATAAAAATGTCAGTTACTTAGGTGCCATGCTCAATATCATTTCAATTGTTCAATAACGATAGGTATATAACATCTAAGACAATAAGAAATTTTAAAATGTATTTGACATGCATGATATTGACCTGTACCTAAAATATGACATTTTATCTATA